>CM066046.1:95988340-100788340 GCA_033557465.1 Ichthyophis bannanicus
AAAGTTCAATGCTCTGTAGCAAGGGCCCATAGTAGAAAGCTTCTCTGAAGATTGCAGAGAGCATTGTGCAGGAGAATTATGAGATAAAACTGACTGAAGTCTGGTGTGTTGCCACATCCTAGGAAAAGGAGATGGCTAGAAAAAAGATAATGTGAGAAGCCTAAAGTGAGTAGGATTATCCAAGATAGATGAGGACTAGCTTGGAATCACTACTGAGGCTAGACAAAAATTGTGGAAGATAGACTGGAACCTGTGGAAAAGTACCAGTAGTTCAATCACTGGAACTCCTGCATGCACAGCAGCTGAAAAAGAAAGCAGAGAGAATCTTCCTGTGCAAAACAAAGAGAAACAGACAAAGGGCGAGGAGATATTCCTGTCCCTGCCTGATGAGTTATCTTGAGAATGTAGTCAAGGAAACAAAAAGTCTACACTGGAATGAAAGGCTAGAGAAGCTTTTCAGTATGGTACCACTCAGTCAGGGGAAACCCTGGATGAGAGGGTAGAGAAAACAGGTAATTGGAGGGTGACTTACCCATATGGCGAGTCAGCTGAAGGAAAAAATGTTCATGTTGGGACAGAAACTATCATGGGATAGTTGTAACTTCCCTTCTTGGTAGTAAGAAGAGGAGAATTCTGTAACCCATGGACAAGAATATCCCGACAGCTTAGCATACTGAAAAAGGAAAACCCCAGTGTAGAGCTTTAAGAAAAAACAGTGAACAAACTTCTGCTAGGAAGAAGTTAACTGTAGATTGCAACCTTCAGAACCTATGGTTGCTGGGTATGCTCAAACTGGCTAGAGTTTGGAAACTTCAGACTAGGACGAGGTGTCCCTTGCTTGGGTACATCTGGATGATGGGCAGGAGAAGAATGAAACCTTCTTTTCTTAGGGAAAGAAGGTTTGGTAGGACATTTCCTACCTCCTGGGGAAGAAGGCGGCTTAGAATGGTCTCCAGAACCAGGGAAGTCAGTAGAGCAATGAGCAACCTGACGTAAAGCCTCCTTATTGAAGAGATTTTCTCCAGTACAAGGAGAATTACCCAGTGTGTGTTGTGCCCATCTGCTCAAGTCTGAAGCTTGGAGCCAGGCTCTATGATGTGCTCCAATGGCAACAGCAGAGGATCTGCTAACAGACTCAAAAGAGTCTAGAGAAGCACGAGAAAGAAACCAAGAGATATTCCGGCTATGACTAAGAAGCAAGGAATAGTCAGCAGCCTTAGGCTCTGACAAAAAAGGAGTCAAAAGAGATAATATCTTTGTGACCTCCTGGAGTGTTAGACTCATATAAAATATATAAGAAATAATTCTTGATGCCAGCATAGATGTTTGGAAGGTATGACGTTCAAAGGCATCAAGTGCTCTAGATGCACGACCTGGCGGATAAGAAGAATGCTTCTTCTTGCTTTTTACTTTCCTCATTGCTGATTCCACTACAATGGAATGATGGGGAAGTTGAGTCTTTTGAAACCCTGGAGAGGGGGGCACCTGATACAGAACATTAGTTGCTGTAGAAGGTGAGGGAACCCTTAAAGGTGATTCCCATATTCTTAGAAGAAGATCCTGCAAAGAATGATGTAAAGGAAGCATTATATTTTCCTTTTCTGCAGGAGAGCCTTGGTTAAGATCACAGCCAGGGATAGGAATAGCAAGAAAGGTTGCCATATCAAGGATAAATTTCTGAAAAGAAGGATCTCCAATGGGAACCATCCCTGGGTAGGCTAAGGTTGAAGAAGCAGCCTGAGCACCAGAGGATGTACTGGTCTGGTGCAGAAAAAGAACCCTACTAGATGGATAGTGATACTGGCAGTCACGATTTGAGGCAGTTAGTACTGCATCATCCATGCCAGGTATCGATTCAAAACTAGGCATAGAAAGGATCGATGGTACCGATGTAACTACAGGAATCGACATCGATACCGATACCGGCAGCTGAGGCGGAATCGGAGACGGTAATGTCATTGAGGCAGTCATCGGAGGCTGCTCAAGCGGTACCGAGAGTCTTGGTGAATATCCTCGGTACTGCATATCCGGAAACGATAAGGGTCGGTTCCAAGACGCGTCGGTACCCAGTCATCTAGACTAGATATCGATTCCAGACTCGGCATCGAAGGGAGCGAGTCTATCGATGCATGTCTAGAGGGCACCGACGTCGGTGGTGGTATTGGCGATGCCGATACAGGAAAGTCACTCTGGGTCGTATCGATCGGTCCCGAAGGTACCGAGGACGCCAGATGACGATCCCTGGTGAAGAGTGGAACACTCGACACCGGTGCCGATGCCGGGGTATCGGTACCGCTCGAAGCGGGTGCCATCCCCGAGCATGGCTTAGATACAGGAGAGTCAATCAGGAACGTATCGATCGGTCCCGAAGGTACCGAGGACGCCAGATGATGATCCCTGGTGAAGAGTGGAACACTCGACACCGGTGCCGATGCCGGGGTATCGGTACTGCTCGAAGCGGATACCACCACCGAGCATGGCTCAGGTATGTTCTGTGAGGGGTGAGCCCCAGGAACAACCTGAAACCCCTGAAATGCTTTGGAGCCCAAAGACTCCCGCCGGGGTTTTAATGCCAATGGGGTCTTGAGGGCAAGGCCGGAGCCATCATCATGCTTGGCATGAGACCTACCACTCAAGGATTGGCAAGTCTTAACAGACTGTTTGTGGGTTACCTGATCCTGTAGAGAAGAAAAAACCGGTGCCTTCACTGCCGGAGTGAAAACGGTATCAAGGGAAACTCGAAAGAGGGAAGGTCTTCTCACAGTATTGCAGCCTGATGGGGTTCAGGGGAAAAAGGGTCAGGACCCAAACAGGTTAGACACCAGTTATTGGAGTCTAAAAAGAAAACTGTGTTTCCACAGTGAAGGCACTTCTTAGGAGAAGAAGGCTCCATGATGGAGAGGCCTTGTAGGCCCAAAAAGTTAAGACAGAAGCAGAGGGAAAAATCTCTCGGAGTTTAAGAAAAAGAAAAGAAAAAACCACCAGCGGTACCGGTGGCGGTGGGAAAAACAGCCGCGACCACAAGAAAACAAGAAGTGAAGAATTTAAAGAAAAAAGGTTTCTGCGGTGACAGGAGGATGTCCTGCTGGCTCTGCGGAAAAATGAAAACTGAGGAGAAGTAGTGGAAAAGGCGGGAAGTCAGTGCGCAGGCGCGAGGGATGCTCCCAAAAGCTTTCTGATTGGATGCTGGGGAGCATTCCCGTGCAGGCTCCGTCGGTACTGACGTACCCATATGTGAAGACTCATTCCTGCTTGTTCCTGGAGATATATCGCTACACCGGGAAGATGTATTACAACTATTTGATAAACTGAATAGCAGCAAATCACCTGGACCGGATGGTATTTATTTATTTATTTTATTTATTTACATTCTCTTATATACCGCGCTATTCTGCATCAGTGCGGTTTACATTGAACAAACTGAAATTACATTGAACAAGGCATTATAACTTGGAAATAACTATTTTATAGGGAACATGGGCTATGGAGGGTTAAGTGGCTTGCCCAAAACCACAAGGAGCACCCGTGGGACTAGAAACCCCAGTCCTTCCGGCCCAAGGTTGCTGTCCTCTAGTGGGATTTGAACCCCTGACCTTCTGGCCTAAAGTACCTTGCCCCAACCACTAGGCCACTCCTCCACTCCAAGGGTATACATCCAAGGGTGTTGAAAGAACTGAATTATGAGATTGCAGACCTGCTATTAGTAATCTGTGAGCTTTCATTAAAATCATCTGTAATACCTGAAGATTGGAGGATCGCCAATGTAACGCCAATTTTTAAAAAGGGTTCCAGGGCTGATCCGGAAAACTACAGACCAGTGAGCCTGACGTCAGTATCGGGAAAAATGGTAGAAACCATTATAAAGAACAAAATTACTCAGCATGGCCTAATGGGAGACAGCCAACATGGTTTTAGACAAGGAAGATCTTGTCTTACTAATCTGTTATGTTTTTTTGAAGGTGTGAATAAACAGGTAGACAAAGGTGAGTCGGTTGATATAGTGTATCTGGACTTTCAGAAAGCCTTTGACAAGGTCCCTCATCAGAGACTTTTGGCAAAACTAAAACGTCATGGGATAGGAGGCAGTGTACTATTATGGATCGGGAACAGGTTAAAAGATAGAAAGCAGAGGGTAGGGCTAAATGGCCAATTTTCCCAATAGAAAAAGGTGAATAGTGGAGTACCCCAGGGATCTTTACTGGGTCCGCTGCTTTTGGACATAGTCATAAATGACCTGGAAAAGGGAATAACTAATGAGGTTATCAAATTTGCAGATGACACAAAACTGTTTAAAGTTGTTAAAACGCAAGGGGATTGCGGAAAACTGCAGGAGGATCTGGATAAATTGGAAGACTGGGCATCCAAATGGCAAATGAAATTTAATGTGGACAAGGGCAAAGTTATGCACCTAGGAAAGAACGACCCACACTATGGTTACACAATGCAAGGTTCCACATTGGGAACCACCACCCAGGAAAATGATTTAGGCGTCATCGTGGATAACATGTTAAAACCCACCGCCCAGTGTGCAGCAGTGGCCAAGAAAGCAAATAGAATGCTAGGTATCATAAGGAAAGGAATGGAAAATAAAACAAAGGATATTATAATGCCTCTGTATCGTTCCATGGTGAGACCGCACCTTGAATATTGTGTGCAATTCTGGTCTTAAAAAGGATATAGCGTTATTGGAAAAAGTACAGAGAAGAGCCACCAAAATGGTAAAGGGGATGGAAGGCTACTCCTATGAAGAGAAGCTACAAAGGTTAGGGCTCTCAAACCTGGAAAAGAGACGGCTGAGGGGAGATATGATAGAGGTCTATAAATTAATGAATGGAGTGGAACAGGTAAACATAGATCAATTGTTTATGCTATCAGAATATAGAAAGATTAGGGGACATGTAATGAAGCTTCCGGGTAAACTAGACAAATAAGAGAAAATATTTTTTCACTCAACAGATTTTTTCACTCAGAGGATGTAGTAAAGGCTGTTAGTGTGGCTGGGTTTAAAAAAGGGTTGGACAAGTTCCTGGAGGAAAGGTCCATAAACCATTATTAAAAAGGGACCCAGGATATCAATGCTTGACCCAATACAAGCAGTGTGGAACCTGTGTCTCTTGGGGATACTGCTAGGTATGTATGACCTAGATTGGCCACTGTTGGAAACAGGATACTGGGCTTGATGGACCTTGGTCTGACCCAGTATGGCATATCTTATGTTCTTATGTTCTAAGTACTGCAGCACTAGTTGCATGTGACAGGAGAAAGGGTTCTCTGCTCTCTCTGTGCGCCAGATGGAGAATCTTCTCCACTTAAAAGCGTACACCCGTCTGGTGGAAGGTTTTTGGGAGGTCAGGAGGATTTCATTGACTCCCCCTGGGAGACTAAAAGGAGCCAAGGCTACCCTTTCAGCAGCCACCCTATCAACACTAGTGACCCCAGGTTGGGGTACAGGAGGGAGCCCTCCTCCTGAGACAGGAGGTCCAAATTCTGACCCAGCGGGACTGGGAGTGCCACCGACAGGGAGAGCAGCAGAGGGAACCAGGGTTGTCAGGCCCATCTGGGGGCAATCCAGAATCACTGATACCTGCTCGCTCTGGACCTTGAAAAGAGTCTTGGCCACCAATGGTGTCGGTGGGAAGGCATAAAGTAGGCCCTCGGCCCATGGTATCAGGAAGGCATCGGCTGCCACCCTCCCCAGGTGTGGTTGGCATAAGCAGAAGCGAGACAGTTGTGTGTTGTCCAGAGAGGTGAAAAGGTCTATCACAGGCCTGCCCCAGAGTCGGAAGAGCCTGGGAGCCACCATGGGGTTCAGACGCCATTCGTGTGGCTGCAGGACCTTGCTGAGTTTGTCCGCCAGGCAACTGTCCTGACTTAGAAGGTATACCACTCGCAGGAGCATTCCATGGCATACTGCAAAGGAGAGGAGGGCCACCGCCTCCCGAAAGAGGGAGTATGAGCCAGTGGCACCCTGCTTGTTCACATAAAATATGGTGACTTGGTTGTCGCTCTAGATCAGTCCAGTGCGGTTGCATAAGAGATGGAAGAATGCTCGCAAGGCCAGGAAGATGGTCCTGAGCTCCAGGAGGTTGATCTGCAGGATAGACTCCTGCTGCAAACAGCTGCCTTGAGTATTGAGGTCCTCGAAGTGTGCCCCTCAACCCAGGAGGGAGGCAGCCATGATCAGGACCCTCTGTGGCATAGGCTCCCAGAAGGGCATCCCTACCTGGAGGTGGTGCAGGGACTGCCACCAGTTGAGGGATACCGAACTGTCCCGTAGCCTGCCCGTGACCTGGATCCACTGGGAGCAGAGGCACCACTGGACTGCCCGAATGGGCTAGGGGCGTAACATGGACTGTTGGAGGCCATGTGGCCCAGCAGGCAGAGGAGGCGGCACCTCTCCAGCCAGCTGCACGAGTTGCTGCGCTCTTTCTGTTGGAAGGAATTGGCCTGCAATGTGTCCAGCTGGGCACCTATGAACTCCAGGTTCTGGGCTGGAGAGAGGTGGGACTTTGGAGTAGTTGATGATGAACCTCAGGTATTGCAGGAGGCTGATGGTTCGCCCTGCAGCGTGGCTGGCCTTGAGGGCTGTGCTGCCTCAGATGAGCCAGTCATCCAGATAGGGAAAGACGAAGGCCCCTTGTAGGTGTATTGGGATGGCCACAACCGCCAGGCACTTTGTAAACCCCTTGGTGAGGAGGCCAGGCCAAATAGAAGTACCCTGTACTGGAAGTGCTTTCCTCCCACCACAAACCTTAGGTATTGTCTGTTGGAGGGGCGGATCAGGATGTGAATATATGCATTCTTTAGGTGTAAGGAGCACAGCCAATTTTCCTGATGGAGGTAGGGCAGTACGTCCCAAGGGAGAGCATCGTGAACTTCTCCCTCACCAGAAACTTGTTCAAGTTTCGCAGGTCTAGTATGGGCCTGAGACCCCCTGTTCTTTTGGGGACAAGGAAATACCTGGAGTAGAAGTCTTTTCCCCATAAATACCTGGGTACCGGCTCGACCGCCCCATCCTGGAGCAGACCTGAGAGCTCTGAGAGGAGCAAGGTCTGGTGAAGGAGAGGCCACACTGGCTATCCCGGGAAGAACCCTTGGGGTGTTTGCCAAAATCTGAAGAGGTAGCCCTCTTTCACCACCTGTAGGACCCACTGGACTGAGGTGACCCCTGCCCACCTGTGGGCGAAGAGCGCCAGGCGGCCCCCTTTGGCTGGGGAGGATCTCCCAGGGGGGAGGAGGCCCTGTGAATGAAAAGCTCACCCTGGGTTGGGTGGAGGCTGAGGCTTCTGAGCCTTTGGCTTCCTCTGCCCATGACTGTGTTTTTTAGACTGAGTGCCCTGATGCTGTTGCTCTGAGTAGGACTGGTAATGGCCCTGGTGAAAAGGTCCCCTTCTATCTCGGGATGAGTGGTCTCTTCCCCCATGGTTTCTTTTGGGGAAGGGTTGAGGTTTTCCTTGAGAGCGTTTGTCTGGTCAAGACCTCAGCCGCCTTGTCGACCATGGGCTTGCCAAACAAATTCTCCCAGGTACAGGGGACATCAAGCAATTTTTCTTGCACCCATTGCTCGAGGTCTGAGGTCTGCAGCCGGGCCTGGTGCTGCCCAGGCTGTAGACTCAAAGTTGGTGTAGGCAGCCCAGGATAGGAATGAACAGTCCTGGATCCCAGCCATCAGGGCTTGGAACCTATGGAGGAGTTGCAAGGCCCGTGGAGAAGCCTGCCAGCTCTTGGAAGGAGACCCTTTGAGGTACATGCCTATTTATAATTCATAGCCCTGTATCCAACAACTCAGCATGGAGCCCTGGAAACATTTGCGCCCGAGGGCATCGAGGACTCAGGCCTCCCTGCCTGGGGGAACAGAAGAGTAATTCTTCTGGCTTTTGCATCATTGACTCCAGGATCATGGAGTTGTGTGAATTATGATTTTTGGACACCCGGGCTCTTCTTGATGTGGTAGATGGCATCTAGGCGCTGGCTGACCACTGGCGCAAGGGTCTCCCACATCCGCAAGAGCAGACGCTCGAGGATGGGCTGCACCAGGACCGTGAAAGTCTCCTTCAGCAGGGACTCATACTGGAGGATCTCCAGTTCTTCAGTGCGCAGGTCCTCCTCTGACTCGGTCGGGACCAAAAAGGCCTGGGCAATATCCCAAAAGAAGTCATGGATGGCGACGTCCTGGGCGGGGAGGGGGGATGGCACCAGGGTTCTGGGGGAGACAGCTCTGAAGGGATGTCTCGATGTTCATCTCCCAATCAGAGCTGGAGGGTGTTGAGGATTCTGAGGCTCGGGACTCCGGCCCTTGAAGTCGACCCTGAGAAACCGGGTTCCCCCGGTGGATCTTGGGTCCAACTCCCGGAAGCTGGCCGGGGAGGACCGGGACCGTGATCTCAATCGGTGCCGTCGGCTCGTCCAAGGCCGATGGTGCTTGGGGCCTGGCTCGATGCCTAGAGACCCCCCCTCCCCCAAGTTAGGGGCCCGGTTGTCAGGGCAGATGATGTGGATGAACTTGACATCATCACCTGCTGTAGGGCCAGGATGGCAGAGATATTTTGCTCTAGGGCTGCCATTCTGGATTCAATACCAGAGTGCTCTGTAGCTGTTGGCGTGGGCACCGAGGGTCTTGGGCCCGACACGGCACTCTTGTGAGTGTGTCCATGACGAGGACCATAGCCTCACAGAGCCTTATACAGTCACTGCCAACCAAGGACTCCTCCTTAGAGACATTAGAGGGGCGCTGCTCGGAGTCATCCGAGTCCTGCAGTGGGACCTTGCTGGGTTTCCCCGGTGGAACCTCAACCAGAGTCAATGATGTTTTCTTTATAGGGTCCAGCATCTTTATGGAGGAGCCGCCACTGCAGGACTCCAAAGACGACCGAGTCTCGCATGAAGTGCCCAGCTTGGGGCTCAGTCGAGGAGGCTGGGGCTGAGTTGGACCAAGAGAACATCCTCTCCTGCAATTGTGACCTTTTCTTGTTGGTTTTGGAGTCATGGCCCGGCACAGGTCGCAGGTTGTACTGTCGTGGTCCGGGCTGAGGCAGTGCAAACAGCAGTCGTGTGTATCTGTAACAGACATGGTTTGGCTGCAGCGGTCACACTTTTTGAACCCACCGGGAGACATGGTGGGGGAAACCTGGCCGGGGTGACGACCCGCAGGCGAAAAATGTTGAGAACACCGTTTGAAGGCAAGCCTTGGCAAAAAAGGAGGGAAGTGCCAAGGACAGTGCTGGCTCGAGGCAGGAAGGGGAACTGGTGCGTAACTGGGAAAAAACACTATGAAAGGTAATTTTTAAAGGAATTTTTCCAGGACAAGCATCCATTGGGCTCTGCGGAAAAAAGGAAACTGAACAAAATGGCACCCTTGGGCGGAAAGGGAGAGACGACCGAGGGTGCCACCGGGGATTCCGAAACAGCCTTTAGGAAAATGTCTTTGGGCTAATGCTTACGGCTGAGCAGGGCCATAGAGGACATTTTCTTGCAGAGCGAACAGAGCTCCGGATCATGGTCAGCTCCGAGGCACCGCAAACAACAGTCATGAGTGTCCGTAAGCGACATGTTCCTAGAGCATCTATCACATTTTTTTTTTTAAGTCGGTGGCCATGGGGGCAAAAATGGACCCCGCGAGGTCGAAGACCCACACGGCCAGCAGTTAGGGAAAGAGAAAAGGGCACGAAGCCTGTAACAAAAAATGAAAAAGGAAAACTAAAACTAACCCCAACAGCTTTAAGAAGGACCGGTGCAACCGGAAAACTAAAGGCCTGTAGGCCAAAAACGAAAACGTTTTCCCGAGGGACGAGGATGTGCATCCGATAGGCTCTGCGGAAAAAGGGAGACTGAGCAAGATGGCACCCTTGGGCGGGAAGAGGACCATGCATGCGTGGCAGCAATCCAAAAGGCTTTCTTTGAAATCTTTTGGATTGCTCAGTGTGGGCTCCGTCGGTTCCGACGTCACCCATAAGTGAGGACTGACTTCCTGCTTGTTCCTGGAGAAAGAACTTTACCCTAAAAAATGTTGAATGGCAGACTTGTGTGCCCATATTCATAGACTACAGGGATCCCTCATATAATATAATCCCTTAATCCCTCATATCAAGAACCTAAATCAGCTACAGGGCATTCCGCAAGGTAGATGTTAAAGTACATATCGGATATATGCTGATGACAAAGCATGGTTACTCATTTGTAACAGGTGTCCTCCAGGGACAACAGGAATCAGTCCTCATATATGGGTGACATTGATGCCGATGGAGCTGCCACCACGCATGCCTGGGTCCCTTTCCCGCCTAAGGGTGCCGTCTTAGTCAGATGACTTAGCTAGAGCTGACAAAAGAAGATGGCAAAAATTGTACAGCAACTCCAAGGGGAGGAGGGAGGATTGTGAGGACTGATTCCTGTTGTCCCTGGAGAACATCTGTTACAGGTGAGTAACTACGCTTTCTCCAGGAACAAGCACGAAGTCAGTCCTCACATATGGGATTCCCTAGCTACAGGCTACCGAGAACCTGTAGCAAACATGGCTCAGCCGTGAGCAACCACAAGCGAATCTGAGGAAAGACTCTGAGGACCACAATGTCCAAAGAGAACCATCGCTCCGGTAGGCTGAACACAGAACAGTTGGAGGGCAGGAGTTGCTTAAACCCTGAACAGATTATGGAGTATGGCCTGGCCGAAGGCGCGCTGTCCCATCGGGACTCCCTCTCCAGGCAGTAGTGAGCTTCAAAGGTGTGAACTGAGGACCAGGTGGCGGTCTGGCAGATGTCTGCCATAGGGATAGAGCATAAGCTTTGAACAGAGGCTGTTGTAGTCCTGACGTTGTCTCAACGCTCCAATGAGAGCCCAGCCTGATTGTGGGCAAAGGGGATGAAGTCTGCCATCCAGGTGGACAGGATCTGCTTGGTAACAGCCTCCCCCAATCGACTGGGCTCATACAAAACAAGAAGCTGTGAGGCTTTGCGGTGGCCCTGATGAGGTCCTCAAGGATTTCTTCTTCTTGCGCTCCTGCTCCGGAGAACCCTTATTGGAGTGTCCGTGGACCCAATCGGGTACCATGGGGGCTTTACGCAACTCCGAGGATCTGTGTAGGGCCTTAGAGCGCAAGGTTACCGGGAACACAGGGGCTGAATTTGACCTGTGGAAGATGTTGTACTGCTTCTGCCAGTGACTTTGGATGGCCTTAGCAGACATCTTTTTGCATAGGGCACAAACCTTTGGGTCATGGTCGGTACCTAAACACCAGAGGTAGAAGTTGTGTGTATCAGTTAGGGACAAGTTCTTTGTGCACCGATCATACTTTTTGAACCCACAGGCCACTGGGGCAAAAAGGACCCCTGCGAGGTCGAAGACCCTCAACTTAGAAAAGGCACAAAACCATGCTGGAGAAAACCCCCCCTAAAAACAGTTAGACTCGAAGGAGAGGGACTGGTGCTAATCGGAGAAGGAAATGCACAAGAAAATCAACTTTTTTTCCGGGGAAGACAAAAGTTTGTAGGGTGCTGCAGAAAAAGGGAGACGGAGTAAGATGGCACCCTTAGGCGGGAAGGGGACCACACATGCGTGATGACATTTCCCAAAGGCTTTCTTTGAAAGCTGGCGAGATGCTTCTGCGGGGCTCCATTGACGTTATCCATACATGAGGACTAACTTCCTGCTTATTCCTGGTGAATGATATTCACTCTATTCAACACATCAAAACCTAACTTTCAACAAATCATAGATTGTTTCAACAAAGCACTACAATGGCTCAACTCGGTTAACCTCAGAATAAACCTAAAAAAGTCCAAGGTCCTTTTTGTAACCAAGAATAAAGAGTTTATACCACCACCCTATATACAAGTAAAAGATGCTTAACTGGAGGTTAAGAATGTAGGAATATTACTTGATCAAAGCCTGAACATATCTAACCATATCAATTTAACAACTAGAACAATCTACAATAAAATTCGAATGATTCAAAATTTAAGACCCTTTCTATCGGCTAAGGATTTTTCGCTTTGTGTTACAAGCAATGATATGCCCCCACTTCGACTTCTGCAATGGCATCTTACAGGGACTCCCAAAACACGTCTTAAACCCTCTTCAGATAGCACAGAACATGGCCGCACGTACCATTCAGAAAGTATCAAAGTCAGAACATATTAACCTATTCTACACCAACTACATTGGTTACCTATCCCATCTAGAATTAAATATAAATCACCAATAATTACTTTCAAAATACTAAAAAACTTGATTCCAACTTAACCTCACTAATTAGCTTACTACCTGGAACTAGACAAAGGAGAGACAATCTAAGAGATACAGATGACCTTACCACCTTTCAAAAACAGATCAAAACTTTTCTATTTACAAAATAAGATTGAAGCCCCGAACATGTACTCTACTTAACCAAAATGATAAGTAGTGGATTCCCTTCATTGTAACATACTCTACCTCTAGATTATATCCTAAAAATGGACCTTTAATATGTACAAAACTGCACTGTAAATAAGTTTACTGAAGTATTGCTTCAAGTTCAAAATGTTAACTATGATTTTAAGATCCTTTGTGTGTTAACTTAATATTCATTGTAAATATTTGAGTTCCTTGTAAACCACCTTAATTATGTGGATAAAGCAGTATAGAAAACCAATAAATTAACAAATAACCCTGTTCTGATCCTTGTAGACCCCTTGAGATGTCCTCTATATTTGGTGTGGATCAAATGTAAAACCATAAAGCTGTTAGCAGACAACAGTCCTGCACATATTTCGGGAATACACAGATAGAAAAACATTGTCCATGAGAATCTTCATGCCTCCCCTGAAATATCCTGAACATCTGGCACATACATGCATTGCTTTACCCTGGGGTGTAGACTAATTTGATGAAATGTGCATTACAATCACAAAGGTATAACCATGTAGTCTCTAAACTCCCTGTTAGAGTTGCAGTATGATATCAACATGCTCTCTAATTCTCTAGTGTCAGCAAACAAAATCTTAGTATGCAAATGTCAGCCATTTCAAATGGTTTATTAAATATAAATGCTGTAAGATAGCACTACAGAAATGCTCACTTCAAAAATAATTACAGTATCAAAAACTCCATGTTTCTAATTAGTCATAAAAAGATATGGATGCAAAGAGCTTGCCTGTAGGGGCATAGACCAGTTCAAATTCTGCCATTATCAGAGAGATTAGGACTCATTACATCAGTTATTTTTATTTACTGTATTTTACAAAGAGACAATGTCAGCAGAGTTTTGACAAGACTATGAGGATGATATATATAAAAATATCCTCTGCTCAGGAAAGAGCAGCAACCGGGCCTGGAGAGGAAGCAGTGCAGCAAGCCAGCTTTATAGTAAGTCTGCCACGCTGCCTCCATGGGCCCAGCGGGCGTGCACCCCCCCACCCCCTCTCAGCTGGCATCCGGGATGGGCTGCATCCACTACTCCTCCCTTCGTCTGCCACTGGTGATGAAATGCAAGTTATAAAAATGAGAGAAGAACCTATCACAAATAATCCAGTCTCCTATAATTACTAATTTTGTTAAAATTAATTTGTATGTTAGTACCCAGTGACGGTTCATTGTAGAGCATATAGTTTGATAATGATCATGCTCAGATTGTTACTGTAACCCTGGAAAAACCCATGTAGGTTGTCATTTGCTGCTCTTATAAAGCAGAGTGAAAAGTAGCTTAAAATAGTAAACTGAGAAGAAATGATTTTGAAGTAGGTATGGAGAAGACATGTTAACTGTAGTTTTAATGAAAACATGCCTAGAATGGTGTGGCAGATTAAAAGAATATTTTTTGTGTGTGGTCTTCACAGGAGCAGGAAGGAGCAGAGGAGCAGCAGGTTGGGGAAAAAAAGAAAGAAAAATAATCTGGACTTATTGGGGAGAAAATCAGGCTTCAGGTTTTTTTCTTCCTCCTATCATCCCTTCTGATACAAAATATATGCCCCCTCTTTCTCACCCTTACACATACAAATGCCCATTCCCCGCTTTCACATGCAAGCCCCAAACATGCTTTCTCCTGTATTCTCCTCTACCCCTGTGCTGATCAAGCTGCCTATGGACTTTGCTTTGCATCATGGGGGAGCCATTAAGTTCAAAGTAACAGCCAAGGCGCTAGATAGTAGAGAAGAAAGAATGGTTTGTGATTTATATAACACCTGTGGCCAATGGCAACAAAGCAGTTTACAAACTAAAACAATATAGCACTATAGGAATAAACAAAGCAGAAGGATGAAAGATTGATAGTTGCAGCCCATGACAGTGGATTATGGACGAGATAGTTTATGGCAAGCATTGAAAAAACTGGCAAAACAGACATATGCCGATTCAGTAAGAAAGAGCTGGGAACAGTGACTCACCTTATAGCAGGCTGTGAAGTTCTGATGGCGGAAAATTTCCATACAGAAAGGCACAACAAAGTAGTACGCCTCCTCCACTGGAAACTCTGTAAACACTACATCATCACTGTCCCTAAAAAGCACTGGGATCATGACCTTAAGAGAATAACAGAGAATGAAGAGGTTATGATCACCTGGAACATTCCCATTCTGCCGGATAAGAAAACTGTATGCCAAGAAACCTAACATAGTGATAAAGGAGAAGAACACTGGAATGGCATTGATAATAGAAGTGTTGGTACCAAGTGATTATTCTGTGAATCTTGTGGAGAGGCAGAAGATCCTGAAGTACCAAGAAATGCAGTCAGAGACGAAGAAAATGTGGCAGAAAGACACAGAAATCTTTCTCGTAGTGGAAGCAACAGGCTTGATAAAGAATAATTTCCAGGCACATCTTGATAAACTACCCATACCTGTTACATCTTACAAAATCCAGAAGGAAGCTCTCTTTGGCATGAGGCAAGTATTGCACCGAGCATTAGCAGTAAATTTGAGAGACTAAGATCATACGCCACATACCCTGGGCTTAGAAGTGAGGTTCATGACTGTCATGGTATCTGCAAAAGTCATCCATTTGGAGAAAATGTTCAGAGAGAAATAAAGTTAGCTCTGAGGGAGGAGATAGGCAAGGAGAAGGGTGGTTGTTAGGTAAGCTTGACGAATACAGAGAGAGATTGAATTCTACAAGGCTGGAGCAAAAAAAGAAAAATTCTGCTTAGCATGTAGCATAATGTTGGGCGCAACCTGGAACATAGAAACATGATGGCAGAAAAAGACCACATGGCCTATTTGGTCTGCCCTTCCATACCAACCTCTACAACAGTCTACCTTTTCCCTTTAGAGATCCTCTGTGTTTGTCCCATGATTTTTTTAAAAATTCAGATACTGTCCTCATCTCTACCACCTCCACCGGGAGACTATTCCATGCATCTACCACGTTTTCCATAAAGAAATATTTCTGCATATTATTCCTGGAGTCTATCCCCTTTCACCCTCATCCTATGTCCCCTCGCAGCAGAGCTTGCTTTCAAATGAGAGAGGCTCTGTTCCTGTGCATTTATGCTATGGAGGTATTTAAACGCCTCAGTCATATCACCTCTATCCCGCCTTTCCTGTCCTCATATGGTTTATAACGAAGACCACTAACCATTTCAGTAGCAACCCTCTGCACCGACTCCAACCTGTTTATATCCTATTGAAGGTGCGGTATCCAGAATTGCACACAATATTCCAAATGAGGTTACACCAAAGACTTATATAGAGGCACCATCACCTCCTTTCTTCTGCTGACCATTCCTCTCCCTATGCACCCAAGCATCCTTCTAGCTTTCACCGTCACCTTTTCTACCTGTTTAACTACTTTAAGATCATCAGATACAATCACATCTAGGTCCCGCTCTTTTTTTTGTGGACTTCACCCCCTATACCAGCGATGGCGAACCTATGGCACGCGTGCCAGCTGTGGCACGTGAAGGCCTTGCAGCTGGCACGCGGGAAGGTCCGCAATTAGGTTTTTTTTTTTTTTTTCAATTTTACTTGTCTGCTGCCGCTGTCGGGGCCGCCGCGGCAAAATCGAGCGTGCCGCGGGGCCCCCCTGTACCCGGCAGAGCCTGCCCTCCCCGTAGCAGCTCTCTCTTTGGAGCTGCAGTCAGACGCGCCGGCTTGCAGAGCGCGAAGGGAAGAGTTTCCCTTTCTTGACTCTGTTAAGCCCGCGGGGGCTGATGGGAACTTCCCATCAGCCCCCGCGGGTTTAACAGAGCAGCGAGGGGAGAGAAACTCTTCCCTCGCGCTCTGCAAGCCGGCGCGTCTGACTGCAGCTCCAAAGAGAGAGCTGCTACGGGGAGGGCAGGCTCTGCCGGATACAGGGGGGCCCCGTGGCACGCTCGATTCTGCCGCGGCGGCCCCGACAGCGGCAACAGACAGGTTTTCTTTTTTTTTAATTTTCCCTGGGCTGGGGGGGGGTTTAGGAGTGGTGATGTGATGGGCTGGGCTGGGCTGGGCTGGGCTGGGGGGGGGGTTAGGAGTGGTGATGTGATGGGCTGGGCGGGGCTGGGGGGGGGTTAGGAGTGGTGGTGGGCTGTGCTGGGGGGTTTAGGAGTGGTGATGGGCTGGGCTGGGCTGGGCTGGGGGGGTTAGGAGTGGTGATGGGCTGGGCTGGGGGGGGTGTTAGGAGTAGTGCTGGGCTGGGGGGATTTAGGAGTGTTGATGGGCACTGGGCTGGGGGGGGTAGGAGTGGTGATGGGCACTGGGCTGGGGGGGGTAGGAGTGGTGATGGACACTGGGCTGGCTGGGGGGGGTTAGTAGTGGTGATGGGCACTGGGCTGGCTGGGGGGATAGGAGAGGAGATGTGCGCTGGGCGGGGGGGTTTAGGAGTGGTTATGGGCGCTGGTGGGGCTTAAACTAAAAATTGGGTGATGGGGGATTAGGACTGGAAATGGGCTGGTGGGATTAGGACTGGAAGTGGGTTGATGGGGGGTTAGGACTGGTAATGGGCTATGGGGGGGCTTAAACTGAAAATTGGGTGATGGGGGATTAGGACTGGAAATGGGCTGGTGGGATTAGGACTGGAAGTGGGTTGATGGGGGGTTAGGACTGGTAATGGGCTATGGGGGGGCTTAAACTGAAAATTGGGTGATGGGGGATTAGGACTGGGAGTGGGCTGATGGGGAGGTTAGGACTGGTAATGGGCTATGGGGGGGCTTAAACTGAAAATTGGGTGATGGGGGATTAGGACTGGAAATGGGCTGGTGGGATTAGGACTGAGAGTGGGCTATGGGGGGCTAGGACTGGTAATGGGTTGGGGTTGCTAGGACTGGAAATGGGCTGAGTGGAAGGGGGCTTGAACTGCAAATAGCTGTTGGGGATGGGGCTTGGAATGGAAATGGGCTGAGGGGAAGTGGGGGGCTTGAACTGCAAATAGCTGATGGGGACGGGGCTTGGAATGGAAATGGGCTGAGGGGAAGTGGGGGGCTTGAACTGCAAATAGCTAATGGGGAGGGGGACTTGGAATGGAAATGGGCTGAGTGGAAGGGGGCTTGAACTGCAAATAACTGATGGGAAGGGGGGCTTGGAATGGGCTCTTAGGGGAGGGAGCTAGGACAGGAACTGGGCTGATGGATGGGCTAGGATAGAACTGAGAATTGGGTGTTGGGGAAGCTAAGATTGGAAATGGGCTGTGGTGGGGGCTTGGATTGAAATGGACTCATGGAGGGGCTAGAACTGGAGGTAGGCTCATGGGGGGCTTGGATTAGAAATGGGCTGAGTGGAGGGGAGCTAGGATTTAAC
The DNA here is from genome assembly GCA_033557465.1 of Ichthyophis bannanicus. Classification (NCBI taxonomy): domain Eukaryota; kingdom Metazoa; phylum Chordata; class Amphibia; order Gymnophiona; family Ichthyophiidae; genus Ichthyophis; species Ichthyophis bannanicus. The sequence continues at coordinate 96,006,016 of CM066046.1, forward strand.
ATGGGCTGATGGTGGGGCTAGGAAAGGACTAGAAATGGGCTGATGGGAGGCTGGTATTGGAAATGAGCTGATGAAGGGACTCGGATAGGACTGGAAATGGATGGGGGAGCTAGGACTGGAAATGGACTGATGAGGGGACTAGAAGGGAGCGGATACTGGGTGGGGCTGGAACTAAAAGGGAGCTGATGTTGGGGGAGATTAGAAGGGGATGGGGCTGGGAGAATGAAATGGAGAGGGGAAAAATATTTTGTGTGTGAGGGAAGAAAAATGTACAATTGGCCGGGTATTGGGAGAGTAAGTGGGGATTGAGGATGGAGGGGTAAAATTTGAGTGGATGAAATAGGAATGAAGAAAGAGCAAAAGGAGAAAGATTAGTATGTTAAAGTGGATGTAGAGAGAGAGAATGGAAAAAAAAACTAGAAGAGAGAAGAAAGGACAAATGGACAGCAGGTGATGGAGAGTTAGCAGAAAACATGAAGAAACCAGAAGAAAGTGGCTGGAGCAATTGCAACTGTGTAACTGAGCTGAGGTATTCTGTTTATGTAATTCCTTTTTGACATTGCCACTTGTTCTCTTTCCCCAGTAGGTCATGTATTGTTGTTCTCTGAAATGTATTGGTTTAATATTTGCAGTGTTGCCTTTTGATAGGTATGGTATGGTGCTTTGTGACTCCTGGTAGTGCTGTTAGGATACGGCGGGTTTGCTATTGGTTCTAAATGGGCAGTGTTTGTAGTAGTTCCTAATGTGCCTGGCGGTTGGCACTGGATTATAGTAATGTAGAAATCTTTTAGTCTGTCTTTATCCATACACTCATTAAGAGACATGTTTACTAAAAGTTAGTGTATGTTAGCATTATGCAAATATTTATGCAAATTGACGTGCTGGCACTTTGAGGAAATTCTTTGGTTTTGTGCGGCAGTTTGGGCACTCGGGCTCAAAAAGGTTAGCCATCACTGCCCTATACCATATTGCTCCCTTGGATTGCTGCAGCCCAAATGCATGACCTTGCATTTTTTAACATTAAAACTCAGCTGTCAAATTCTAGGCCATTCTTCAAGCTTCAAAAAAAAAGACTCCAAAAAAAGACTAAAAAAAAAAATCCCAACCAGAATCAAATAAATCAAACAAACAAAAATATTCTGGTCCAAACAGAACAACATAAGATATGCCATACTGGGTCAGACTAAGGTCCATCAAGCCCAGTATCCTGTTTCCAACAGTGGCCAATCTAGGTCATACGTACCTAGCAGTTTCCCCAAAAGACACAGGTTCTGCAATGCTTGTACTAGGTAAAGCATTGATATTCTGGGTCCCTTCTTAATAATGGTTTATGGACCTTTCCTCCAGGAACTTGTCCAAACCTTTTTTAAACCCAGCTACACTAACAGCCTTTACTACAACCTCCGGTAACAAATTCCAGAGTTTGATTACACGTTGAGTGAAAAAATATTTTCTTTTATTAGTCTTAAATAGTTTACCCTGTAGCTTCATTGCATGTCCCCTAGTCTTTCTATATTCTGATAACGTAAACAGTCGATCTACATTTACCCGTTCCACTCCGTTCATTAATTTATAGACTTCTATCATATCTCCCCTCAGCCGTCTCTTTTCCAGGTTAAAGAGCCCTAACCTTTTTAGCCTTTCTTCATAGGAGTATCCTTCCATCCCCTTTACCATTTTGGTGGCTCTTCTCTGAGCCTTTTCTAATAACGCTATATCCTTTTTAAGATACAGCGACCAGAATTGCACACAATATTCAAGGTGCGGTCTCACCATGGAACGGTATAGAGGCATTTTAATATCTTTTGTTTTATTTTCCATTCCTTTCCTTATGATACCTAGCATTCTGTTTGCTCTCTTGGCTGCCGCTGCACACTGGGCCAAGGGTTTTAACATGTTATCCACAATGACGCCTAAATCTTTTTCCTGGGTGGCGGTTCCTAATGTGGAACCTTGCATCGTGTAACCATAGTTTGGGTTGTTCTTCCCTAGGTGCATAACTTTGCACTTGTCCACATTAAATTTCATCTGCCATTTTGATGCCCAGTCTTCCAATTTATCAAGATCCTCTTGCAATTTTCCACAATCCTCTTGGGTTTTAACAACTTTAAATAGTTTTGTGTCATCTGCAAATTTGATAACCTCACTAGTTATTCCACTTTCCAGGTCATTTATGAATATGTCAAAAAGCAGCGGACCCAGCACAGATCCCTGGGGTACACCACTATTCACCTTTCTCCATTGGGAAAATTGGCCATTTAGCCCAACACTCTGCCTTCTATCTTTTAACCAGTTCCTGATCCACAGTAGTACACTGCCTCCTATCCCATGACTCTTTAGTTTTGCCAAACATCTCTGATGAGGGACCTTGTCAAAGGCTTTCTGAAAGTCCAGAAACACTATATCAACCGACTCACCTTTGTCCACCTGTTTATTCACACTTTCAAAAAAACATAACAGATTAGTAAGACAAGATCTTCCTTGTCTATAGCCATGTTAGCTGTCTCCCATTAGGCCAAGACTATCTACATGCTGAGTAATTTTATTCTTTATGATGGTTTCTACCATTTTTCCCGGTACTGACGTGAGGCTCACCGTTCTGTAGTTTCCCGGATCACCCCTCGAACCCTATTTAAAAATTGGTGTTACATTGGCGATCCACCAATCTTCAGGTATTAGAGATGATTTTAATGATAGTTCACAGATTACTAATAGCAGGTCTGCAATCTCATATTTCAGTTCTTTCAACACCCTTGGATGTATACCATCTGGCCCAGGTGATTTGCTACTCTTCAGTTTATCTAATAGTTGTTATACATCTTCCCGATGTATCGATATTTCCTTCAATTCTTCCGCACCTTTAAATACCACTTCAGTCATGGGTAACATCCCTACATCTTCCTCAGTAAAGACCGAAGCAAAGACTTCATTCAGTCTCTCCGCTATCGCCTTGTCGCCTCTTAGTGCCCCTTTAACTCCTCTATCATCTAATGGTCCAACTGACTCTCTCACAGGTTTTTTGCTACGAATGTACTTGAAAAAACCTTTATTTCGCGTTTTTGCTTCCGCAGCAAGCTTCTTCTCAAATTCTCTCTTTGCCTTCTTTATCAATGCCTTGCATTTGACCTGCCAGTGCTTATGCTGTTTCCAGGTTTCATCGTTTGGCTCTTTTTTCCATTTCCTGAAAGATGCTTTCTTGGCAACAACAGCCTCTCTGACCTCACCTTTAAACAAAGCACCACTCTGTGAAATAACACCAATTTTTTGTCGGAGTTGGCCAGCTCAGTAAAAAGAACTAGTACCAAAATTTCACAAAACATTGATAGATCCGCCAGGTTGCCCTATAGTATCATGCAGGGACTCCCTGCTTGAGCCATTATCTAAGTTTTGTGATTTATTTTTGCAACCAGTAGCAGCCAGGGTGCGCTCCTATATAAAAGACACAGGTGATTTTTTGCAACATTTGGATTCTTGCAGAGATTTTTCTCTGTATACTCACCTGGTTACTCTTTATGTTCAGTCTTTGTATACTAATATAGATCAAGGTGAGATGCTTACTTGTCTAGCTGATTATCCATTAGATCTTCCTGAACGTATTCTTAGAAATTTTATACTCGACCTCCTAGATTTGGTGCTGAACAATAATTCTTTTCTTTATCAGCAGCAGCACTACTTGCAGATATATGGCATAGCATGGGTGCTACGGTAGCCCCTTCAATTGCAACCATTTATATGGCTCAATTTGAAGAGACTTATGTATACTCTTCTCATCCTTTGTTTCATTTGGTTCCTTTCTGGAGAAGATTTCTTGATGACGTTTTTCTTATGGATTGGTACCAGATTGGAGCTTGACTCCTTTCTGTCATCACTAAATACTGTGGTGGCGAGGATGTAGGGGAGCAGAAACAAAGAGGAAAAAACCAGGTATTTTCCTCTGAACAAAGAATTAGCTCCAGGAGTTTAGGGGTTAATACTCCAGCTTTAGAAAAAAACTCCCTGCAGAAAGTAAGTGAGAGGGAGCCACGCCCTAGCTCCATGGTAGCCAGGCATGATCACGAGGATCATGGGGGGGTGGAGTTGGGGAACAGAAGGAAAAACCCCACATATAAGCTGAAGGAAGCGAGAGGAGGTGGAATGGAGGAAAGGGCTGGAACTGCTGAGACTTCTGAGGTTTCCGGAGGGGCTTCCGGGGAAGTAAGAGACAAGCAAGCTTCCAGGGCAGTAAGAAGTTCCTGGGGGAGTTCCCAGAGAGGTTCCAAGGGAGAGTTGTCTTCTTGGAGGAAGGTAGAGTTTGCCAGAGAAGCAGAAGCTGCCAGGAAGGCAGGGACTGTGAGAGAGGCAGAGCCTTCCAGGGGTAAAGAAGTTATCCACGAGCCCTGTAAGGAACACAAGAGGAACCTGGTGAGAGAGAGAGTTTACCAGGGGGAGAAGCCTGACTATGAGAATGGCAGAGAGGTGTCTCTGGGAGAGCCGATGGAAACAGAGCCTTCTTCAGTAAAGTCTGGAAAGAGCTTGGATCCAAAGAGAGAGGTGAGCACCTTGAAATCCTCCCAGAGTGTATTAAGAGATAAGAAACTCCATAATCCCTCTAGTAAGCCTCAGCAGAGAGGAATCTGTATTGAGGAGAGTTTTAAGAGTTTTAGAGAAACTGAAGCCTGCCATTTCTGATACAGAGTTGAATCAGTTACAAACGGACTCTGATATTGAGAGCATGGAAATGGAAGAGTATTTGCCAGATGAGGTTTGCTCAGACAATGAAATGGATTGCTCTCTAGTTGTATCTCAGAACTAAAAAGCTGTAAGGTTTTAAAGAGTAGGAAAACCTGGAGGCTTAGTTAACAGAAGTGCGGTGCTGTGAATTATGCAAATGAGTTGCTGGTCTCCTGGGTGTTCCGGTGTTTCAAAAGGACTGTTTGAATAAGGGAAGCCAGGGTGTGCAATATAGCAACTAAGAAAAAAAACAAAGAGTGCCAGAGATAAAACAGCTTGCAGTGAAGAAGCCAATGCTGTGTATAGCTTAGAGGATATAAAGCTTTTGTTTTAAACTAAGCTAAAGAGCCCAAAGCTGATGTTTGGCGCAGGAAAGTTGCTGACTGTTTTCAAGTGAAGAAACACTGCTGTTTTTGTACTCTAGCAAGTTTACCTGAGAAGCATCTATTCTTTTGTTTCACTGGAGAAAATAATCCAAATTTATGTTATGATATTTTGAACTACTAGAAAGAAAAGTTCACTGGGCTGAAGTAAAAAAAAATAATAAATAATCCTATTTGCCTATGGAAACCTTCTCGGCTGATTTTTTCAACTACACGACTACATTACCCAGCAGGCCAAGTGCTGGGAACATAGGTGATTAAACAAGGGACATTTAAAGAAGTCACGTCCCCTGCTCCTAGGCTACCACCTAGCGAGTAGGGGGTACGACAGCTGGCGTAGTTCTTGGATTGTCTTCTAGCCCATATCCTGACATAAGGATTACGTGCAGTGATACCAAAGAATCTAAGGAAGAAACTACGAAAACCTGGACCAGACTACTAGCAGAGGGACGGACCGGAGCTGAGAATCCAGCGCATGCCTACTTTGCTGAGCCTGAGTCAACCCTAGCAGCAGGTAACCTGTAGATAAAAAGGGTTAATCTGGATTGAGCTGCCAGGGTGGGGTACAGCAGTTTCTAATCAGAGTGGAAAAAAAAAAAAAAGCATGCTTGTTTGAGAGCCGCACTTGGTGTGTTCTTTTTTTTTTTTCTCTTTTCAGCCACAACAGAGAGATGGAGCAAGCACCACTGCTGAGTTGGATAGCAGACCGGTTCAGAGAGCAGCAGGAAGTAGCCGCTCAGTCCCAGGAACGCGCAGCCGTTATGATGAAGGACCAGCAGCAGCCGCTCCTAGAGTTGATGAGTGCATGGATAGGGGAGCAGAAGACCACCACCGAAGCCTTAAGGACTATGTCAGGTTCCTTAGGAGCCTCACAGGGACTGGGGTTGCCTGGGAAGGGAATATTTTCCTTTGGTCCTCTCACCAAAGAGGACGACATAGATGATTATATGGAAGTCTTTGAAAGGGTGGCACTCCTAAGTGGATGGCCAGAGGATCAATGGGCAATCCGCATAGCTGCCTCACTCACAGGTGAAGCATTAGCCGCTTACCGCGCGATGCCCAGCGATCTGGCCTCCAATTATGAGGAAGTCAAGAGGGCGATAAGGGATCGAATGGGCCTAATGCCAATGGTTTATGGACGCCATCTAAGGGCTTGCAAGCTTAAATCAGGAGAGACACCGCGGGCTTTATGCCAGCGCATAAAAAGCTTAGTGTGGAAGTGGTTAGAACCACAGGGTAAAACTCTTGATTCTCTCCTAGACTGTATTGTTTTGGAGCAGTTTGTCGAAGCTGTTCCTACGGAGTTGAAATCTTTCCTGATTCTCCAGGACTGTAAAAACACCAAAGAAGCAACCTCAGTGGCGGAGCGCTTCCTCGAGGCCAGATGGGTCAGCCAAGCGAAGCTGGGTGTTTTAAAATTTCCAGAAATTGGAGAATCAGAAAAGAAAGGAAACACAATGCTGGGGGAAATTACAGGCGTTAAGCCTAAGAGAAGACCTGTCTATGCCCAGAGTAAATGTTTTACATGTGGGGAACTGGGACATTTCAGAAGGGATTGTCGGGCCAGAACAGCACTTGTATCCACCCGATTCAAGGAGAATGGGGAAGGGTTCTTGCTGGCTGTGGAAGTGGAGGGCATTCCCACAGAAGCCCTGTTAGACTCGGGCGCCGATCAGTCTATGATTTCATGGAAACTATGGACTGATATACAATCCCACAATAGTCAGGCCCCAAAGCAGTCTGAGCATAGCATTAAGATAAGATGTGTGCACGGGGCATCATCATCTTATCCCTTAAACAAGGTGAAGGTGAAAGGCTTAGGTTTAGAGCGTGAGATTTCTGTCGCTATTGCTCCTAAGCTCCCTCACGATTTAGTTTTAGGGAGAGACTGGCCTCAGTATAGGCGAGGCCTAGTGAAAGGCCTACAATCCAGGACAGGTCTGGTATCCACCAGGGCCCGTGCCAAAGCCGGGATAGAGGCTCAGGACCCAGTAGACGAACCCCTCCATGACTTGCCTTTACAAGATGAGTTAATAACGCCCCCTACAGACACACCTAGGGAGAGGAAGGCCGATAGGCAAAAGGGTAAGCAGACTAGAAAACGGAATAGAGCAGAACTGGCAGCAGGGCAGGAATTGCCATGGGCTCCTGCAGACTTAGTTGAAAAGTTTCCTTCTTTCCCTGAAGAACAAAGGGATGACCCTGCCCTATCACGGGCCTTTAAATATGCCAGTGCAGAGATGGGAACCCTGCCCCGATTTTTCCTGAATGAGGGGCTATTATATCGGGAAAGCCTATGGAAACCTTCTCGGCTGATTTTTTCAACTACACGACTACATTACCCAGCAGGCCAAGTGCTGGAAACATAGGTGATTAAACAAGGGACATTTAAAGAGGTCACGTCCCCTGCTCCTAGGCTACCACCTAGCGAGTAGGGGGCACGACAGCACTTATAAATCTAATTTAAAATTTACAGCGCAGATGGAGACATCAAAAATTCAGTTTCTAGACATCACCATAGAATTGACATCTACGGGCTTTATAACGTCTCTATACCGGAAAGCTGTTCAACGTAATACTTTATTACGGTATGACAGCTTTCACCCATTAGCTTTAAAGAAAGGTTTACCTTATGGGCAGTTTTTACGTCTTTGTCGCAATTGTTCGACGTTACAGGAATTTAGACAACATGCAAATGATTTGTGTTCCCGTTTGCTTGAGAGGGGCTATTCTTTGAAGGTGGTGAAGCTAGCTTATAAAAGGGCTCGTTTTACTCATCGTGCCTGGCTGTTTACTTCATCGGCCTCAACATCATCTGAAGAAATGATTACGGGGGTTCTTCCTTATACGAAAGGAGCGCCTGCAATAACTAAACTTCTTCACCAATTTTGACCTATTCTTGGATTACATTCTTGCTTTTGTGATAAACACTTACAAATCGCCTATTCACGTAAAGCTAAGGCGCGATTTAGTTATGAAGACCACAGCAAAACAAGATCGGCCCCCTGGTTCACATGAGGACAGTGGGCACTTTCCCTGTGGGGCTTGCAACTGCTGTTTGACTACAATTTCGGGTCCGGATTGGTTGGACATTCATACTTCTAAAATCAGCATACCAGCTGTTCATCAGTTTTCCTTGTTTATTTAATTATTTTTCCGTGTCAACTATATTACATTGGACGTACAACTAGGCCAATCCGGGTGAGGCTGAGTGAGCATGCTTCACGCCTTCGTACTAGTAATTTGACAGCGCCAATGGTGGATCATTGCGTGGGATTGACTCATACTTTTGAGTCCCTTAAATGGCGAATACTGGATCATGTACCTTTAGACCCGCGGGGAGGGGATCGTGTTCAACGACTGCAGAAGTTGGAACAGCGATGGATCTACCAGATAAATACGGTCCATCTTTTAGGCTTAAATATGCAAGTGGACGGCTACACTATTATTTAGATAAATCGATCTTACTATGGCCTTTCAAAATTGGATGGTGTTTCTGTTTGGTGGAACCTTCTCCTTTTTCTTTTTGATTGGCCTTTGTGAAACCTTCTGTTCGAACAGGAGTTGATTGGGATCAGCTGTGCGAACGGTCTTCGTGCCAGGACCTTTTAAAACCGCTCTCTCCGAATTGCAGTTTCTATGGCTGAGGACAGACCGCGCAGAGAGTGACCTGAAGCAGGGTGACTAAATCTCATGAACCCGAAACGTGTCACATCGTGTGTGCTGCCTGCTGTGGTGTTTTGAACAGCCTGGAACCAGTTAAATATCAGCTAAGTGTAAAAGCTTGGTTTTTTTAATATCTTTTGATTAAAATGGAGGTGCCACAGTGGTAAACAGACAGGTTCTTTTTACTGAGCTGGCCAACTCCGACAAAAAATTGGTGTTATTTTACAGAGTGGTGGTTTGCTCTGTTTGGACCAGAATATTTTTGTTTGTTTCATTCTTCAAGCTTAGCTAGATCCCTCCTGATGTTATCTACACCTTCCTAGGTATCTACTCTACTGCAGATTTTGGTATCATCCGCAAAGAGGCAACCTTACCAGACAGCCCTTCTGCAATATCACTAATAAAGATTTTAAAAAGAATCGGACCAAGGACAGATCCCTGGGGCCCACCACTGGTAACCTCCTTCTCCTCAGAGTGAGCTCCATTTACCTGTACCTTTTGCCGCCTCCAACTCAACCAATTTTTAACCCAAGCAGTAACTTTAGAGTTCATCCCTGGGTTTGTTTATAAGTTGCCTGTGCATAACAGTGTCAGTCTTTACTGAAATCTAAATACACCACATCTAGGGCTTTCTTTCGGTCTAACTCCCTGGTCACCCAGTCAAAGAAATCAATCAGATTTGTCTGACAAGAACTGCCTCTGGTGAATCCATGCTGTCTCAGTTCCGGTAATCTGTTGACCTTCAAAAACTTCATTATTTTCTTTCAGCAGCATTTCTAATAATTTACTCACCACAGAGGTTAGACTAACTGGCCTGTAGTTTTCAACCCACATCCTTACTTATGCTTTTGTGTAAAGGGACCACATGTGCCTCTCTCCTATCCTCCGGTACCACTCCCAACTCCAAAGAGGCATTGAAATGGTCGGTCAGTGGAGCTGCTAGAACGTCCCCAAGTTCCCTCAGTATTCTCGGGTGTATCCCAACTGGTCCCATCACTTTGTCTACTTTAAATTTAGCTAATTCCTCACAAACACAGTCTTCTGAAAATTGTTCCAGATGCCCCTCGCTTCTGTTCATAAGAACATAAGATATGCCATACTGGGTCAGACCAAGGTACATCAAGCCCAGTATCCTGTTTCCAACAGTGGCCAATCTAGGTCATACGTACCTAGCAGTTTCCCCAAAAGAGTTCCACCTTGTCCTGGCTTCCAAAAAACTCAGTTACCACACCATTCAATGGTAGTGGAATCGGCTATGCGTAGGATGAAGTGTGCAAAAAGGCATGCTTCCAATCCTCCAGGCCGTGAGTGCAGGACTCTTGATGCCTTTGGGTGTCGATGCTTCCGAGCTTCCATGCTCTCAGCCAGGATCAGCTCCTATATCCTATATATGGGAATGTTCCTCAAAGAGGTCACAGGAGACATGGAGCTTATGAGCCCCCTTCTTCCTGATGATAAACGACAAGACTTTCTTACTCTTGTCAGACATGCTCAGGATGTTTCCAAGTTTGTAAACCGTGCAGCCTTTGACTGCTTTGAATGCATCAGCAGAACCTCTGCTATTGCCATTGGTGCACGTCGGATTGCCAGGCTTCAGGCATCCGACTTGGAACTTTGGGTACAAGATAAATTGGGAAATATCCCTTGCACAGGAGAAAATCTCTTTGGTAGGAATTGGCAGGAAAAGGCTAATGAAATAGATACTGACAATATCACCCTGGATAGACTGTCAAAATCTACAGCCAACCAGCCAAAAAGAAATCCTATAAAAAACCCTTTTTCAGCAAAAAAAGGAAGTTTTATCCTTCTTATGCCCAGCAAGAGCACGGTCCAGTTCAGGCTGCCCAAAGGGACAACAGCAACAAACTAGACAACAAAAGAAGCCAAAAGGGCCGAGAGCTCAGCCAGCTCCACAGGCTCAGCCTCATCAGGGGCTTTGACTCCTACCTAGAGAACTTAGCCTTCCTGCCCCTGAACGGTCCAGAACCCTTAGCCATCCCTGGCAGGTTGTGTCATTTTGCCAACAGATGGCATCAAATAACAGCAGAAAATTGGACTCTGTCCATTGTACGAGAGGGGTACAAGCTTCATTTTCACAGCATGCCCCCTCCTACAATCCTAAGACAGTTCAATTCTCAGACCCCTGTCAACAATCTCTTAGGTCAGGAGGTCACAACACTCCTTGCTCAAGGAGCAATAGAAGAAGTACCCATTCTACAATAGGGTTCAGGGTTCTACTCCCCCTATTTTCTTATCCCAAAGAAAACAGGAGGACACAGACCCATTTTAGACCTCAGAGAATTGAACAAATATCTGTTCCGAGAGAAATTCAAAATGATCTCTCTAGGAACTCTTCTGCCATACCTTCAAAGTCAGGATTGGCTTTGTTCTCTAGATCTAAGGGATGCATATACTCATATTCTCATCCATCCAGATCATAGGAAATTCCTGCGGTTCCTTTTCCAGGGAAAACACTTCCAATACAAGGTTCTTCCCTTTGGTCTGGCTTCAGCACCGAGAGTATTCACGAAATGCATTGCGGTAGTAGCTGCATTCCTGTGAACTCTAGGGATATTCGTCTTGCCTTACTTAGACGACTGGCTCATTCGAGCCCCCACGGCTCTAGAAGCCAACTCTGCTCTGTCTCGCACAATGCGAATCCTTCAATATTTGGGATTGGTCATAAACCTCCCAAAATCCCATCTTGCTCCTACTCAGTCCCTAGAATTCATAGGAGCTTGTCTAGATACCAGACAGTCAAGGACTTTCCTTCCACAGCCTCGCTGTCTGCGCATAGTGCAGCTAGCTTCCCAAGCAGCAGTGAAGACTTACCTGACTGCTCGAGAAATGCTCCAGCTATTGGGACATATGGCATCCACTGTACATGTGGTTCCCTATGCTCGCCTCCACTTGCGAGCAGCCCAGTGGACCCTATCCACTCAGTGGACACAGGCCACAGGTCGCCTGTCTGACAAAATTACAAACTCACGTCTTGTTTCATCCCTCCAATGGTGGCAATCACTGGAGAACCTTCTGGTGGGGTCTCCTTTCCAGCAACCCCTATTCCAGGCCACTCTAACAACAGATGCATCACAGGTGGGATGGGGGGCCCACCTGCACGATCTCCCTACCCAGGGTACCTGGACTCCACAGGAGGCTTGTCTTCACATAAACGTCCTGGAACGCAGAGCAATCTTCCTTGCTCTTCGAGTATTCCAAGCCCAGCTCAGCTACAAGACAGTCCTAGTCCAGATGGACAATCAAGTAGCCATGTTTTACGTGAACAAGCAGGGGGGAACCGGCTCTCTGTCATTATGCAAAGAAGCTTCACGACTCTGGGCCCTCACCAGAAAGCATCAAATTCACCTCCTCGTGGTATATCTTCCAGGCATTCAAAACCTTTGGACAGACAAACTCAGCCGAGAACTGCTGCCACACGAGTGGTCCCTCCACTCAGTTGCTCTGCAGCAGTGGTGCTGAGAGGACCTATCCTGGTGAGCTCCTGCTAGGGGGAGGAGTCTAGCTCTCAGTCTGTGCCTGGATGTCGGGTCCTGGGCCACCTCCAGCGGGAGAAGCCCAGGCCCAGAGGCCTACCAGGCCTGGTAGGCCTCCTTCACTGCAGCCGGATGGGGTTGGTGGAAGTTCTTCACAGCCGGTGCCCCGGGAGAGGGACTCCCCAGGTAGGACTGCACATGGCCAGGGAAGAGGGACCCACATGCCCGGAGGCTCAGGCCCACTACCCCCTGGAGGAGGCTCCTTTCTCCTTCCCAGGCAGGGTGTGGAGGCTGGGTGGAGGCAGGGAGAGGCCCTGGGGAGGCCTTGGAGGACTGTCTCGCACAGTACAGGGGGAGGCGGGTTCCCCCCTCCGCCTCGGGTCCTGGAGGAGGCCTCTACCTCCTCCAGTGAGGATGAGGACGGAGGGTCGGGCCTGCCGTCCTTCCAGCAGCCGGCTAGGGCCCCGGACGAGATTATGGCGGCGGTACGACAGCTCCAGGGTCTCCAGGAGGAGGCGGCCCAGCTGAGTGCCCAGCTCTCCCACCTGGAGAGCCTGCAGGCCACCATTCCTGGTACGGAGTGGGTGGCCTATAAGACCTATATGAAGGGGGTGCAGCGGGCCTTGAAGGCCAAGTATCATGAGATCACGTATTTAAAAAGCCAGGGTTGTGGGTCCCTCGCTGAGATATACCATAATTATGATCGGTGGGCTCATAGTATGTCTGCAGTTCAGGGGAGGCCCCCGGGGGTAGGTAAATTGGGTGGACACCACCAATCCCACTACCTGCTCTTCCCATGTCCGACCCCTGTGAGGAAAGAAGAATGCTCCATACAACTCCCTGGTGTAATATCTCGGTCCGGAGACCCTTACCTCCAGGCGACAGGTGTTGGTGGCAGGATGGATGTCCAGTTCCAGGATGCTGGGCCGGTGATCCATGGTCCACTGGATCCCAAGTTCCCCGATGGCGGTTGGATGTCCCCCGGAGGAGTTGCGGCCCGCCAGCGTTTGCGGGCTTCTGAAACGGCATCCCATCGTTTTCCCCATGCACAGTTCACTGATTCGGGCAATGCAGGTCCAGCACTGGACGGGGGGTTCAGAGGCGTCGATCCCCCCCATCAACGGATGTTTTCGGCCTGTTCCCCTGCCTCTCCAATGTCTCCAGGTGCAGAAGGAATTCCCCACACTGACCACCGGGGAGTGCAAGCAGATGACGTCCGGGTTGCTGAGAGGGCTGCCCCGCTGCTGGATGAGGCTGTAGGGCTTCTCTCAACCCGATCGCGCTCCCAAGATGGCCGCCGCGAATCGAGTGATGTCACTTCCGGGTTCTCCCGGAAGTGTGAAGACGGCTGTACTCTGCTCTCTGTCCTGCCGAGGGAGCACCGGCGGCGATCCGCAGAGGCGTTGTGGGATCTTCCCCGTTGCTCCTCCACGGCGGGGGCTCCTGCAGCTGAACGTGGACTCCTGGAGGGTTCCTTTCACCGTCGGGGATCAGCGGATGCTGCCTGGATCGTCGGCTGCCTGCCGGTACAGCCACTGCCGGTGCTGAGAAGACTGCGGTTGTGCAGGGGGCTATTGGGGGTTCTGCTTCTCCTTTCCTGGATCCCCGGAGGCTGCTGTCTGGCGCCGGAGGAGTGCAGGAAAGGGGAAGGAGCAGGGTCGGGGCTGTTTTTCTGTGTCTACAGCCCCGGGGGGGGGGGGGGGCCGGAAGGGTGTTCAGCAGCTGTCTCTGCAACCTGTGTCGGTGGAGTGGGATGCACAGGTGTCTGTGGTTCCAGCTGGTGTGGCCGAGGGGGGCCTGGCTCGCGGGGGGCGTCCGCCCCCTCAGCTGGAGCCCTGGCTGCCGGCCTGGATGTCTCTGACCTCTGTGCCACGTCTGGCACCGGCAATCAGGTAGGACCTGGGAGAGGAGGGGAGCAGGGGGGAGGGGGGCAGGGGGGACTGGTCTTCGGGGGTCCTATCCTGCTGTCTCCAGACGGTCCTGCCTTATTGCCGGCAGCCTTGCAGGGGGTAGTGGATGGTGGATTGATTGAGGGTCTGGTGTCCACGGTGTCTGATGCCCCTGGAAAGGAGCAGGGATCTCCTGTAGCTGGCAGGGAGAGGGAGGGGGAGCGGACGACTGGCCCACCAGTGGGAGGGGGGGTAGTTGTTTCTATAGATGGGGAGCAGGGACGGACGTCTGCGGGGCTGGGGGATGGGCTAGTACACCCGGATACCAGGACTGGGGGGGGGCAGTGTCCTTCCCCGGTGGTAGTAGCAGAGACGCAGGAGCTCCAAGAAGGGCTGGGAATGCAGGGCAGGGGTACAGGGGGGTTTCCTGATCTTCCGGGTGTCACCGAGAAACAGGTGCATGATGCCATCATGCTGGCCCTGGAAACCCCGGACGGCCCTACAGGGGCCTTTGATACACTCAGGCGGCAACAGGGTCTCGTAGGAGGAGGTGATTTGGAGTTGCTAGGTGGCACCCAGGGAACAGGTAGAGACAGTATCCCTGACTCCGTCTTTGCAGAGATGATCCTGCCCAGCCCCACGGTCGCCCCATTAGAGGTGGCTGTGGATCCTGCATTACAGCAGCAGATTCCCTCGCAGGTTGTGGCAGGGGAGGCGAACGGAGGTCAGGGGCTGGGGGTCAGGGGGTCGGTTCCCCCCCGTACCTTTGCAGAGGCCCTGAGGGGGTCTGGTACTGCTCCGGGGACTTCAGGTGGGGCTGGGGGGAGGGGGGTTTCCCAAGGGAGCGGTCCTGTGGGAGGGGGAGGAAGTGGGGGAGGGTTCCGAGGGGTAGGGGGTGAGGTTCGACGGCGCAACGTGGCGCAGATCCGGTGGGCTGGGGAGGGGCCCCCTCCACCCAGGGAAAAGGTCTTGAGGATGGTCCTTGGGCTGGGGTTTCTCCCGGGAGATCTCTATGCCTTCATCCACATGAACAACACCATTGAGTATGATGTTAGTTTCATGCTGAGACGGGGCTGGAGATTTTCTGGGACCGATACCAGCAGCAGAGGGGGCAGGGCGGGTGGGCTGACTTGCGTGTTGTGCCTATCTCTCGCCAGGGGACAGTACCTGTGACCATCCTGGTTAGGAATGAGTCGCTCCCAGGGCAGGACATCCAGTTTTGGTTGTCGCGTCATGCGGTGCTTCTTGCACCCCTGGTTAAGGGCGCTGGGCCCTAGGGGTGTGGGACGGGTCGTGGAAGGGTAGGATCCGTTTGCGTGAGGTGGGAAATGTCGTGCAGCACGTGCCCTCGGCCGGTTTCCTTGGTCGGGATCGCATCTTGTGCTACTACCCCGGGCAACCTCACGAGTGTCACCGCTGTGGCTCATTCCGTCATTTGAGCATGAACTGTCCCGAGCAGGTCTGCACCCGTTGTGGTGGACGGGGTCACGCCTCGGCCGGGTGTTTGCTCATCCGGTGCAACCTTTGCGGGGAGTTGGGCCACCCCTTTGCCCGCTGCCCCTCCGCATCACACAATGGACCGGGGGGGTGGGGATGTCATCGCCCCACCTCGGGCTCCTGTGTGGGAGGAGGTTGTGGAGGACCCTCTCCCTCAGGAGGAGTCCGGGGGCCCTAGGGTGGAGGAGTCCATCGAGCCGAGGGAGCCACCAGGGGGAGGGGATTTGGGTAGGACGGAGGAGAGGGTTGATGTGGTGGAGGTTGCTGTTTCACGGCAGGATAGTGGGTCGCGGGTGGTGCCACCTCAGGAATGGACCACTGTCCCTTCTAAGGGTGGCAAGTCCAAAAGGAAGAAACGGGAGACATCCCCATTGCCGGATGAAGAGCCCATGTTGGACAGCAACCGTTTCATCTTTTTGGCTGCTGATGCGGCTGAGGCAGATGAGGGCTTGCCTGTGGAGGCAGGGCCCCCTGTGCGGCGCTCGGAGCGGTTAGCGGCGGGGGCGGCCCCTCTTCCTCAGCGGCGGCCTCCGAAAATATCGAAGGCGCGCCGCGGTCAGGGTCCTCCAATCAGTGTAGATACTGGCGCCCGACGGGTGAGGGAAGACGGGCTTTTGCCCCCGCAGTTGGGTGCTGGGCCTTCGCAGGAGCCCCCTGCTGACCCGGCCGTCCCGGCCTCCCCCGCGGGGGTGGGCACTGTTCCGTTGTCTCAGTCTCTGTCCGGGGAGGGGGGGGGCAGCACCGGTGGTGGACCCCACGGAGGAGATCATTCCTCCGACCCCTGACCTGTCTGTGCCCCCTCGCCCCATGGGGGCTGGGTTAGCCCCTGCGACAGCTTTGCCTGGTGGTCCCGGGGGCACCAGCACCTCCTGGGGTGACAGGGTCGGGCAGGAGGAGGAGGAGATCCTCGAGGTGGTCAACGTGGACCGCGAGGAGTTGCTCCAGCTCGCGGGCTTGTCCTGCAAGCGGGATTCCGGGGATCCAGGGTTTGGTGAGAAGAGGAGGAAAGGGTCACTGCACATGAAATAGGCATGGCGTGCACTCCTGCGTTCTCGTGCGCCACTATCAATGTGGCCAGCATTTTGACAGACCAGGCGCGGGCTACGGCCTATGATTTTCTTTCTACGAGTGGGCTGGATGTCATCTTTTTGCAGGAGACCAGGCTCACCTCGCTCGCTAGCCTTCATCGGGCGAAGCGGGAGTGGAGGTGGGGTCCTTTGTACTGGTCACTTGCGGCCCAGCCCTACGCAGGAGTGGTGGTTTTGTTCACGTCTCACCGATTTCAGGTGCAGTATGTGTGGGAACTGGAGCAGGGCCGGTGTTTTCTCTTAGACGGCTACTGCGGGCCCCATCGGTTTCGTTTCGTGGTGGTCTACGGCCCCCAGTCTAAGTTGGCGCGGAAGACCCTGTTTCGGGTCATCCGCCCCTACTTACACACCTCCCGTTTGGTGGTCCTCGCCGGGGATTTCAACACCACCACCCTGTTGCAGGACCGAGGGGGGGAGCGTTGCCCACCCAGTTACGAGGGCCTCTTTTTGGCCAAGATGACCCGGACGGCTGACCTAGTGGATGTCTTCCACCAGGCCTTTCCACGGTCGACGGGTTTCACCTACTACCATGGGACCTGCAGGAGTCGTATCGATCGGATATATGTGAGTGCCCGGGTGGAGTGTTCCCCTCCGCAGTTGCAGGCGGTTGACTTTTCGGACCACCGCGTCCTCTCCGTGTCCTTCTTGGCTAACCACGAGGAGCTCAGCAGGGGTCCTGGCCTGTGGCGACTGAATGTGCAGTTGTTGGCAACATCAGAGGTGGTCCAGGAGTTCTTGGCCTTTCTCGCAGACCAGGAGACCCTGTTGGGTATTTTTCCTTCCCGTGGTGCTTGGTGGGATGAGGTGAAAACGCGTGCCCGCCAACTCTTCCGTTCCCGGGGTACCTCCATGGCTCGATCCCGCTACCTCACTTACACTGTCCTCCGGAGGTCGCTGGATCGTTTGGTATTCCGAGGGGCAGCGCGGGAGGAGGTGCAAGAGGTGCGAGTCCAGCTCCGTGGCCTGCTTTATGATCGCCATGCCTCCCTATGCTTCGAGGGGGCGGCCGGTGGGGTCGCCACTCCAGACCCTTTCCTGAATTGCAGGGAGAGGGTTCGGCGTCGGGAGGTCATGGCCCTGCAGGGCGAGGACGGTACCCTTCATACCTCCCAGGAGGACCTTTTGCGGATGGTGGGGGAATACTTCTCGGACCTGTTTGGGGATCGCCCTGTGGACCTCACCCATATCCGAGAGTACCTGGGCCTTCCCCCGGTGTATTCGGCTGTGGTCCAGGCACAGGTTGATGCACTCGCTGCTCCGATTCAGCAGGTGGAGGTGGAAAGGGCGATATGCCATGCCGTTGGGGAAGGTGCCTGGGCGTGATGGACTCCCAGTGGAGTTCTATCGCACTTTCATCTCCCAGCTGGCCCCCTTCCTGACCTCCCTGTTTCAGGAGATCATGGACACGGGGTTTCTCCCGCGGTCATTTCGCGAGTCTGTCCTGCTGCTGCTCTCCAAGGGGAAGGACGATAGCTCCTTGGACTTTTGGCGGCCGCTCTCTCTTCTGAACGCGGACCGGAAGATTCTGGCTAAGTGTTTGGCCAACCGACTGGTGGAGGTGTCGGGCGTTTTGCTGTCCCCTTCCCAGTATTGTTCCGTTCGGGGGAGAGGGGTTCTGGACGCTGTCGCCACAGTCCGGGAGGTGGTGGAGAGAGGCCGGTCGCTCCAACGGGACCATTGGTTGGTCTCCTTGGACCAGTCCAAAGCCTTTGATCGAGTCAGTCACCGGTACCTGTGGGTGGTGCTCCAGCACTTCGGCCTCCCCGCAGGTTTCCTCTTCATCTTGCAGGTGCTGTACCGAGGGGGGGTGAGCTTCCCGTTTATTAACGGGTGGCTCGGACGGCCGTTTTGTGTCGCCTCGGGGGTACGGCAGGGGTGCCCTTTGAGCCCCCTGCTGTATGTCTTCTCCCTCGACCCCTTCCTCCAGAGATTGTCCTTAGGTGGGTTGCGGGGCCTGGAGGCGCCTGGTGCGCCCCCAGTGACGGTCGTTGCCTACGCTGACGACATCTCAGTTTACGTGGATGGCACTGAGGGGGAAGAGGCCCTGCGGGAGGCCGTGGAGGAGTACTCGGAGGTAGCCCATTCTGTTGTCAACCACAGCAAGTGCCAGACGCTGTGGTTGGGCTCCTCGGAGGCCTCCCCGCCTTCCTGCGCCCACTTTCCTCCTCCCGTGGGGGAGGTCCGCGTTTTGGGCCTCGTCTTCGGGTCGGAGGACTGTGCGGTGTCCAATTGGGATCGTTGTCTTGAGACTGCACGGTGTCGGGTGCTGCGGTGGAGGGGGTGGAGGTGTATGTTCGAGGAGAAGATCAAACTCCTCGGGACGTTTCTGCTTCCCCTCTTTCTGCACGTGGCCACGGTCTTCGTTCTTCCGTCGTCCCGTCAGGTGTCGGTCAGTGCCGTCTTTTTCTGTGGGGTAACTGCCTGAACCCTGTCCAGCGCAACATCGTTTGCCTGGATCGGGCACAGGGCGGTTTGGGTATGTTGCACCCCCTTGTCTTCCTGTCAGTCTTGTCTATGGCGTTTCACTTGGGTAGGTTACGGGAGGGGGGTGGGGTTTGGTGGGTGGCCTCCTATCGGGGGTGGTTCTCCCGCTTCTGGGAGCAGTGGGAGGCGGCGTCCTCGGTCCCACGTGTGCGTCGGAGTGGGGAACAGGCCCCATCATACGTTTTTGCGATGGTGGGGCTCATTCGGCGGTGGGGGGTGACCGACACGCTCGCCCAGTCCTTGGGGCGGAAAGGATTGTACCGGATGGTACTCACCTCCCACTTTCAACCACGGTGGGCCCTGCGGGACTGTCCAGCGGATGTGATGCAGCGGGGCCTTCGGCATTTGAACTCCCCTCGGTTGCCGAAGAAGGTTCGGGATGTGGCCTGGTTGTCTTTCCACGGGCGTTTGTACGTGAGGGACAACCTCAAGTACAGGTCACAGGCCGAGCGGGTCTGTCCGAGGGCAGGGTTTGAGGGGCAGACGGAGACCATGGACCATTTCCTCCGGCAGTGCCCCTTCAATGTGGAGGCCTGCCGGTTGGTGTCCGCTGCTCTTCACCTGCGTGACCTTTCCCTCCTCACATATGCGGAGTGGGTGTCCTCTAAGGCAGGACTCCGGGATCCTCTACCTCGTCATGGCCGTAGTGCGCTACCACCTGTGGCAAGCGCGCTGTCATGTCTCGGCCCGGGGGTTGGTCCTGCCCCTCGACGAGGTGGTGCGGGACATTTTGGAGGAAGTATCCAGCATGGCGCAACGCAAAAGGCGGGTGGTGGAGGCCCATCGTTGGGAGCGTCTGTGGCGTCACCTCACCCTCCGCCCCCCGTGAGGGGGAGGGTTTCCGTGGGGTTCTTCCTCGTTAGGGATTTGGGGTTGTTTTGTTCTCCCGGTGGGGGGGGGGGTGCGAAAGAAGGGGGAGGGTTTCCCTGGGGTTATTCCTTGTTAGGGATTTGGGGTTGTGGGGGGGGGGGTGCGCTGGTGCTGTAGTTCTGCGGCAGTTTGACCACTTGTCCGCTCTCCCTCTCTCCTTGGGGGATGGTTTCCCAATTGTTTTGTTTTGTGTAACAGTTGTCTTCGTTTTGTGTGCATCCCGCTCTGCTGTCTGGTGTTGCAGGGCAGCACTGGGTTCTGTTTATTCTTTGGTTTGTATCTTTGGTTTTGTTTTGGTGGGCTTTTGTTGGGGAAGGGCTGGATTTGCCATTATGTTTTTGTTTGGGGGGTGGGGGTGGGGTTTTTGCTGTTGCTATGTTTGCTTTGATCCGTTTGCTTTGTGGGGAAGGGGCAGGGCAGGGATTGGGGTGGGGGGTGGGGGAGCCGCTGCTCCTTCTTAGGGGCGGGGGTGGGGACGGGGGAATATGTATTTTTGGGCATGATTGGAGGGGGGGTTTGGCAGTCCCCAACAGTGGACGTTGGGGACATGGTTCTGGACATTGCCTGGACTGCTGTGGGTTGTTTTTGGGGGGGGGGGGGGTTGGGATGGACATGAACATTGCATGGTCTGCTGAGGGTTTTTGTTGTGGGGGGGGTTGGAATGGACATGGACATTGTTTGGACTACTGCGGGTTGTTGTTGGGGGGAGTGGGCACGTGAGTTGGTTGCTGGGTTTGGGGAGGTGGGTCACGGGGGGGGGTCAGTTTCTTGTTTGTGCTATGTCGGGGTGGGTGGGGGTTTTGGGGGGGGGTGGGTCTTGTTTGGGTTGCTTGTTTTTTATTTTGTATGTCTTTTTGTTGCTTGTGTCTAATAAACAAAATTTCCACTCAGACCAGGTTGCCCAAATATTTCAAATCTGGGGAACCCCAGACATAGACCTCTTTGCAAGTCCACTGAATGCCAAACTTCCCCGGTTCTGTTCCAGAATTCTGGCTCGAGATTGTCATGCAAGGGACGCCTTCCTCCTTCACTAGGGTCAAGACTTCCTTTATTCCTACCCACCCATTCCCCTCATCCCCCTCATCCCCAAAGCACTATTCAAGCTTCAGAGAGACAGAGGTCATATGATTCTCATAGCTCCACGTTGGCCACGGCAAACGTGGTATCCTCTGCTTCTACATCTCTCTCAAGCTGCACCTTGAGAGTTGGGGTGTGCTCCAGATCTTCTCTCCCATGAGAACGGGATGCTATGGCACCCGAATCCCCAGTCCTTGCATCTCAGGGCCTGGTTGCTGAAAGCCTAGACCTTCAGGATCTCAACCTTTCTCAACAGGTAAAAGATATCCTACAGGCTTCTAGAAAACCTTCCACATTTATTTATTTATTTATTTTATTTATTTATTTAGCAATTATTTCTATACCGCTCTTTCACAAGTATCAAGTGCGGTTTACAAATGAACAGTATGTTATATGGTATGGGTGGTATCATACCAAGTCAGTTTACATAGAACATATTGAACTATTTACAGGTAACAATATAAAGTATTAACATTATAATTATTAGAACATTAAACTGTTAGAACATATTTACATTGTTGATATTTACAAATTACGTCATGAATTATAAATTGTGGTATATATCACTTGGGTTGTATTTTAATTTATCACTTGGGTTGTATTTTAATTTATACTTCAGAGAACATGTAGCTATGATTTGTTTTATGATTGTTAACCTGTGTCTCTTTGAGTGGTCTGGGTGAATTCTGCTCCTTTGTTGTAGTATAAAGAGAATAAATGGGTTTTTAGTTGTTTTTTAAATTCCTTTATGTCTGACAGTTGGCGAATGTGGTCAGGAAGGTTATTCCAGAGGGTGGGAGCTGAGTGTGAGAATGCTCTCTTGTTAGTTTGTTTTGTAGCTTTGTGTAATCCTTTGGTACTGTTATAGTATTTGAGTTTCGACTCCTTTGTGTTCGTTTATCATTTTCTACTTTGATGAGAGTATTGAGTACAGACGGGGCTAAGTTGTTTATAGTTTTAAATGTTGTTAGAAGAATCTTGTATTTTATTCTGCTGTCTATGGGTAGCCAATGGAGTTCAGCTAGGATCGGTGTGATATGTTCTGTTGAGCTTAAGTTCCTTATTATCCTTGCTGCGATGTTCTGGGTTAGTTGTATCTTTTTAATATTTTGCTTTGTGATGCCATTAAGGATTAAGTTTGCAAAATCGAAGTGTGGAGTTATAATAGCTTGAATTATAGCTATGAAGTCTTGCAAGTG
Source organism: Ichthyophis bannanicus (assembly GCA_033557465.1). Taxonomy (NCBI): domain Eukaryota; kingdom Metazoa; phylum Chordata; class Amphibia; order Gymnophiona; family Ichthyophiidae; genus Ichthyophis; species Ichthyophis bannanicus. Next base: position 96,028,373 of record CM066046.1, read on the forward strand.
AATTAAAGGTCTTAGTTGTCTCAGTGTCTTAAGTTTGTAGTGTATGTTTTTTGTTAGGTATTTTATGTGTGAGTCCATGTTAAGTTTGTTGTCAAGTATCACACCTAGGTATTTTATTTCTTTTTTGTGTTGATCTCATGGTTATCTAGGGTGATAGTAGTTGGAGGTTTGTAGGTTTGGTTTTTAGTAATATATAGTACATCCGTTTTAGAAAAATTTATGTGTAGGTTCTGGTCTTTGAGCCATAATGTTATTTCTTTAAAGCATTCCGTTATTTGTTGTAGTGGAGGATGTGGGATTTTAAATGGGAGATAGAACATTATATCGTCGGCGTAAATATGGTAATAGACACCGTGACGTTTAAAGATGTTGCTGATTGGTTGAAGGTAAATATTAAATAATAATGCTGATAGTGCAGATCCCTGTGGGAGGCCTTGTGTTTGGTTGAAAGTGTTAGATGTTTGGTTAAGAATTCTTAGTGCTTGGGTTCTGTTTGAGAGGTAGGATTTGAACCAGTTGTAAACAGTGGATGTAATTCCTATTTGTTGAAGTCTGTTGAGCATTGTTATATGATTGACGCTGTCAAATGCAGCAGAGATGTCGAGGAATACTAGGATGAAGGCTTGTTTAGAGTCACCAATTCCTCTTAGTAATGTGTCATAAAGGATTGTTAGTAATGTTTCGACCCCATGGAATGGTCTGAAGTCATATTGGTGTTCATCAAGGAGGTTCGATGTGTCGATAAATTCCTGTAGTTGGGTTTGGACTATTTTTTCTATGAGTTTGGCCATGAAGGGAATGCTTGATATAGGTCTGTATGATTTTGGGGATAATTTGTCTAATGTTTTATTTTTAAGTATTGGTCGTATTTGGACGTGTTTGAGGGATGGTGGAAGATATCCTTTTTCTAATGATATGTTGACCATAGGGAGAATGAATGAGGAGAGTATTGGGAGTGTCTTTTTTATCCAATCAACTGGGCATGGGTCAAGGTATGATGTAGTGGTATTGATGTTAGATATGGTAGTTTTGAGAGTAGTCTTTGATATTGGACTAAAGTTGGACCAGGTATCGAGGGTTGGGTGCTTCTTTGCATTGTGTGTTATTGGGGGGTTATTCATTTGTGTTTTTGTTTTATTAATATAGTATTGTGCTAATTCTTGTGGGGAGATTTCGATGGACGTTTCGTCTGAGTTGTATGTTTTGTTTGTTAGTTTCTGTATTATACAGAACAATTCTCTTGGTCGGTTTATTGAATTGTTGAGTATGTTAGAGTGGTAGTTTCTTTTGGCGCTGTCTATTGCTTGCTTATATATGTTGAGGGTATTTACGTATTTCTCTTGAGTTGTTGGGGATTTGTTTTGTCTCCATTTCTTTTCTTCTATTCTTAGTTGTCTTTTAATATTTTTGAGTGTCATGTTATACCATGGGGCATCCTTTTTATCAATTTTATTGTTGTTGCTATTTTGTTGGGAGGGGTTTGGGTTTTTTTCTGCTGCCTTTGAAATAGTTTTGTTCCAAGTTTTGATGGTTTCTTCTAGGTTTGTGGGGGTTAGGTTGAGGTGAGGAATTATTTGATCTAGGAATTCTTCTTCATTGAACTTTCTGAATCTCCTATTTTGTGGGGGATGAATATGTTTATTATGGGTGTTATCGGGGATGGTAATATCAAATTTCAGAAGGTAGTGGTCGGACCAGGGAACCGGTATGTTTGAGAGTGATTCAGGGTTGTACAGGTTGTGCAGTGAATTTGGTAGAAAGACCATGTCTAGTGTTTTTCCTTTGTTATGTGTTTGTTCTGTTATTATTTGATGGAATTCTAGATTACTTACTGCTTCTGTGAAGTGATTTGATTGGTTGTTAGTTGTTGAAGGGAGATTGAAATCACCCATTAGTATTATTGGGTTTGTGTCAGTGGATGATGCCATAAGTTCAATTAGGTTATCAATGTTGTCTATGTTGTATCCTGGAGGTCTGTATATTAGGCATATCTTTGTGGTTTTAATTTTTATATTTAGCATGTCTACATTCTTAATATTTGTGGATGAGATCAGTTTTGCGTTGAGGTTTTTCTTTATTATTATTAGTACTCCTCCACCTTTTTTAGATGTTCTGTGGGTATGGAAAATCTCATAGTCAGTTGACTTTAATTGGTTCAAGAATACTGAGTCCGTATCTTTGAGCCATGTTTCTGTTATACAGACAATGTCTGTTTTATGATCGTTGATGATCGCACATGACGATCATACGCCTTTAAGTGGAAACGGTTTACCATATGGTGTTCTGAAAAGGTATCCCCTTGCGATACCTCTGAAATCGGTTCCTGTTTGTGGGTGTTTTCTGAGGTGGTCCTCCTGGTTCTTCATCTGTGAACACAGAACAGAAATATTTGTTAAGTAATTCCGCTTTATCCTCATCAGCTCCTACATATTCCTCCCTTTCACCCTTGAGTCTGACAATACCACTTTTGCCCTTCCTCTTCTCACTAACATATCTGAAAAATGTCTTAGCCACTGCAATAAAATGGGGGGATATTTCCTCCTCTTTTTTTAATTTTTGCTTTCCTGACTACTTTGCTAGGAACGATGAGAGTACAATGCCCTTGATGGCATGTAGGGTATAAGCAAGTCAGACAAGTACAAAAGGAAGGCCTGAATAAAAGTCCTTATGGGCTAAAAGTAAGACTTAGAATTTGATTTGATAGGCTACAGGAAACAAATGAAATGGTGAACTCTCAGAAGTTGGGTGACATGAATGGATGGCTTGGAGTGGTGATCAATTCTGTAATGGCATTTTGTATTCTCTGTAGATATTTAATAGATTGAAAGGAGAAGTCATTGTAAAGAGAATTACGATTGTCAAGCCTGCTAATCACATGAGCAATGATCAGTGTGATCAGGGCTGGTTAATCCAGAAGAGAGTGGATGGCTCTGTGTGCAAAGGGACAAAAAGGTGACATTTTACTTACCAGATAATGTCCTTTCCTCGAGTCCTGCTAGACCAGTCCAGGCAAGTGGGTTGTGTTCCTCTAATAGCAGGTTGGTAGAGACAAAGAACCAATGAAAAGCCCAGGTTTCCATGACATCACTCCTATGCCTTTATCCACCTCAGCCACCAGAGGTCTCTTCAGTATCTGTCCCAAAGCATATGGGAGAACATGGCAAGCCTTACATAACCTCAACGTGGGCAACAATGAGTAATCAACAGTAAGAACTACACACAGGAAGGCATAAACAGAAGATTGTCAGTCAAAGATGAAGCTGCAGAGTCAAGTACATACATCATAGCGGCGCCAAGGGTACCATCACAGAAGAACAGAGCAAACACAGTTCCAGGGGCAGGTCCTGGACTGGTCTGACAGGACTCAAGGAAAGGACATTATCTGGTAAGTAAAATGTCACCTTCCATATCATCCTGCTAGACCAGTCCAGACAAACAGGACATATCAAAGCTATGCCTCCACTGGGCAGAAGACGGCACATCAGCTTGCAAAACCTTAGAGCATCAACATCCAAGTGGCAATACTTGACAAAAGTGGAAAGCGACGCCCACGTTGCTGCCCAACAAATGTCTGCAGGGGTTACTGAGCTCTGTTCTCCCACGAGGACGTTTGCACTCGGGTAGAATGTGTGTGCAAACCCTTTATCTTTATTTCAGCATTTGATATACCGCCTATGCAATAGTGTCAGGGCAGTTTATAAAATCAAAGTCAAAGTGGCTGCAGCTATGGAAAGAAGAAAAGAACTCCATTTTTGGATAGGAAAGAGAAGGCGAGCGAGAGAGAACAAGCAAGGAAGAGTGAAAAGAGGGGAAAGGATAGATACAGTACTAGGCAATACAACTCTGAAGGGGAACTCCTTCCCTCCTTGAAAGGAGAGGACCATCAGGCAGGTGGACAGGATTCAGGATGGGGTGGGGGAATGTTGAAAGCAAGGTGGAAGAGATGGGTTTTGAGCATGGCTTTAAATCTGGGGTAAGAGAGTTCAGTGCGGAGTGGAGGTGGTAGCGAGTTCCAGAGAGTGAGGCCCAGGAAAAAGAATGCGGAATGGCGGGTAAGCTCGAGTTGTGCTTGGGGAGGGGAGAGAAAGACGGTTGGCATGGAGGGACCGGAGGAGGTGCAGGGGAGCGTTGAGGTGGAGCTGATCTGCCAAATATTGAGGGATACCAGTGTAGATGACCTTGAGGACAATGGTGAGAATTTTATATGTGAACCTGGAGTTAAGGGGAAGCCAGTGTAATCCTAAGAAACAGGCCGGTTCTGCAGCAGATACACGCCTCCTCCATCCAGCGTCACAAGGTAGACATTGCCACCACATCACCTTTGTGCAGGCTGGCAAACAGCACAAAAAGATGGTCTGACTTACGAAAGAATTCATAACCTCCAAGTACCGAACAAGCACCCTCCCGACATCCACAAGGCAAAGATCCTTATCCTTCCCCTTCCCCCGACACTGCTCCTTAGAGGAGGGGGGCAGTCAAACTGCCTGGTTGATTTGAAGGGGAGACATCACCTTAGGTAAGAAGGAAGGCACAGGCTGAATGGAAACGATAGGTAAGGATCTCAGCAAGACCGAGCCTGCAGCCCAGAAATCCACCCTGCAGAAAAAAATTGCAAAGAAGATGACTGCCCTGAGCATCAAATCCTTCAGAGTAGCATGTTTCAATAGCTCAAAGGGCTGTGACCAGGACCCTGAGCCCCAGACACAGATTCCAGGAAGGGACCACAGACCAGAGGGGAAGAAGCAGATGCTGAACTCCCTGAAGAAAGCGTGTAACATCTGGGTGTAAGACTAGAGACTTACCAGCCACCAGAGCTCTGAAACAGGCCAAAGCTCCCGCCTGAACCTTCAGGGAGCCAAGAGAAAGGCCCTTCTCCAGACCGTCCTGCAGAAAGGCCAACAGAGATGGCAGCTTGGCGCCTCAGGAGCTGCCGTGCACTGCATCATTGCTCAAAGAGGCACCAGACCCGCACATATGCCAGGCTGGTAGACCTGCTGTAGACTCTTTGCAGAGCAGAACCACTGTTGGAGGGTAGCTCTTATGCATTAACTATGTCCTTTCAAGAGCCAAGCTGTAAACGAGAAGGGAGCTGGATCCTCCAGGATGATCAGTCCCCAACACAATGGAGGCAAATAACAGATATATGCTATCTTACTAATTCTTATTATATGCGCTCACCCCACAAATGCTTACTACTACACTACGTACAGTACTTTACAGCCATTCAACCCTCCCCAATATATGTATCATATCTTCCTACCATCTACCAACCCATCTACATATCTGCACCCTACAAACATCCAGGCAAGAAGCCCTCCAAATATCTACAAACAAAAACACCCCCAACTATTCCCACACATCAAACACATCCATCATATACCACCCGCATAACCATAGGACTGATCAATGCGAGATCAATATGTAACAAAACACTATTATTGATCACATCCAAGAAAACAACATTGATATCCTATGCATTACGGAATCATGGCTCAAAAGCTCAGACCAGGTGATACTGAATCAAATAATGCCGCCAAAATCCACAGCATACAACTGTCCCAGAGCACACAAACGAGGAGGTGGTGTTCTAATTCTCGCCAGATCAGACCTAAGACTCAAAACGTCTACCACAAAAACCTCTGAATACTGTGAGTTCAACACAGAAAACAAGTACCTATCCATCTGCCTTATCTACTGACCCCCCAAGACCTCAAATGATGACACGTCCAACATCCTAGACATGATATATGCAGCGAACCACCCACACAAGACCCTCATTGTCCTAGGAGACCTGAATCTCACATCTGCATCTACAACACTTGAAACGGCTTTTCACAAAGCAATGGAATCCATTCACCTAAAGAAGATCCTCTCTGATCCCTTACATCGCTCTGGCTCTACACCAGATCACATTTTTGTACCAAAGCACACCCTGAATCAAGGCCTCATAAAACCACCTAAAACCACACCAATACCATGGTCAGGCCACCATGCCATATGATTTGAGCTCCAACATTATACCCACTATTCATCTAGGAGAACTGAACATCCAACCAGAAGCTTCAAAGCTTTTAACAAAGCACAATTCCTCAAAGACACTTGTCAATCCCTTCCCCAAGACTTCACCGACCTAGACGAAGCTACCAACGCATGGAATAACACTATCCTGGCAGCATCTCAACGCCCACCTCAAAAGAGCTCATGGAAGAGGAGGAGGAGGAGGAGTAGCCTTGTATGTCAAAAGCAATATTAAAGCTACTGAAATGCAGGGGGCATGGGGAAAAGAAGAAGCGCTCTGGGTTGTGTTGGAAAGAGGAGATGGCAATGTCATGCATACTGCTGTAGTCTACAGACCTCCGACTCAAATCGAAGAGCTAGATAACGAATTGATTATAGACATTGTCAAAATAGCCACAAAGGGGGAAGTGATCATATTGGGTGACTTTAATCTACCCAATGTGGATTGGATTACTCCTTCTGCAAATCTGGAAAGAAGCAAATAAATTGTGGATGCTCTCCAAGATGCGTTACTTAGACAAATGGTGATGGAACCAACAAGGGAAAGCTCAACACTGGATTTAGTCCTCACCAACGGTGATAGTGTGTCGAATATCTGGGTGGGTGCACCTGTGAGCAGCAGCGATCATCACACGGTGTGGTTTGAGATAAAAAACAAGGTGCAGTCCAACTATAGCAAGCTCAAAGTCCTAAACTTCAAAAACACTGACGTCAATAAAATGGCCATGTACCTAAAGGAGGAGTTGACAGGGTGGAAGGAGATAAGGGAAGTGGAATTGCAATGGGCTAAACTAAAGATGGCAATAAAAGGGGCAACAGATAAATTTGTAAGAAAAGTAAATAAAAACAAAAGGAGAAGGAAACCTATTTGGTTTTCCAAAGAAGTGGCTGCTCAAATAAAAGCAAAAACCACAGTTTTCGCAAAATTCAAAAGCTTTCAAACAGAGGAACACAGAAATGAATACAGGATCAAACTCAGAGACAAAAAGAGAAATAAGGATAGCAAACTCAAAGGCAGAGGAAAAGATGGCTAAAGATGTGAAGTGTGGCGACAAAACTTTCTTCAGGTATATTCGGGAAAGGAAGGTGGTCAGAGGTGGAATCGCAGGACTCAGAAGTGCTGGGAATGGACTCGTGGAAAGGGACATTGAAAAAGCGGAATTGCTAAACAAATACTTCTGCTCTGCTTTTACTAAAGAAAATCCTGGAGAAGGACCAACTGTGACTCCCAAATATAAAGATGGGAATGAAGTAGATACCACACCATTCACAGAAGATGTGTTAGAACAACTTGTGAAACTGAAAGTGGACAAGGCCATGGGACCGGATGGGATACATCCCAGGATACTGAAAGAGCTCAGAGAGGTTCTTGCAGGGCCGTTAAAGGATGTTTTCAACAGTTCCTTGGAAACAGGAGTAGTTCCTCAGGAATGGAGAATGGCTGATGTCGTACCTCTACACAAAAGTGGTGACAGGGAAAAAGTGTCAAACTACAGGCCTGTGAGCCTTACCTCGATGGCGGGAAAAGTAATGGAGGCGCTTCTGAAGGAGCGAATAGTGAACTTTCTCAAAACCAACAGGTTGCAAGATCCGAGGCAAAATGGTTTTACCAAAGGACGATCTTGCCAAACAAATCTGATTGAGTTCTTTGACTGGGTGACCAGAGAACTAGATCAGGGACATATGATGGATGTCATCTACCTGGATTTCAGCAAAGCCTTTGATACTGTTCCTCATAGAAGGCTTATCAATAAACTGAGTAGTTTGGGGATGGGTCCCAAGGTGGTAAACTGGATCAGAAATTGGTTGACTGATAGACGACAGAAGATGATGGTAAATGGAGCTCACTCGGAGGAAGGGAAGGTGATTAACGGGGTGCCCCAGGGTTCGGTCCTGGGCCCAGCACTGTTCAATGTATTTGTGAGTGATATTGCTGAAAGACTGAATGGAAAGGTCTGTCTTTTTGCAGATGACACGAAAATTTGGGATAATTGTAGCTTTATAGGTACTTACACATCTTAAAAGACAGGAGGTGCTCTCAGGTGAAGCTCGTTACCCAAATCAGTCATACACTAAGGACCTGAGATGAATTAAGCTTCAGGTGAACAAGGTATATTAAACGTATTAGGTACAGTTTTATTGGTATAAATATCCATAGCAACCCTTAGTAAGTAAAGAACTTAAAGATCTAAACAAAAACTTAAAACTAAGATGCAGACAGCAGTCCAGCAGCGAGATGGGGGCTTTCCAGTCTTTTGCATTGAGTGTCACATGTATGATTTTCTCCCAGTTGGTGAGAGGTCTTACGTGTGCACTAGGTGCAAGGAGCTCTTTGCTCTCAGGGAACAAGTCCGTTCTCTAGAGGCTAGAGTAGCGGAAAACATAAGACAGACAGAGAGGTACATAGACGAGACCTACAGGGATATAGTCCTGAAGTCCCACCTCCAGTCTAGCAGCATCCCTGTTGCCATGGAGGAGAGAGGTCATGAGACAGGAGAGCATCACCCTGGTGTGGCAGGAAGTGATCCTGTAACTAGGACCTGTCCGCCAGGTGATGTAAAACCCTCTCGCACCGAGGAGGTTTCTCCAGGGCCATGTGCCCATGAGGGAAGGGTTAGGACAGCGATTATAGTTGGTGATTCGATCATTAGGCATGTAGATAGCTGGGTGGCTGGTGGACGTGAGGATCGCCTGGTAACATGCCTGCCTGGTGCGAAGGTAGCGGACCTCATGCGCCACCTAGATAAGGTCTTAGATAGTGCTGGGGGGGAGTCTGCTGTCTTGGTACATGTCAGTACCAATGACATAGGAAAATGTGGTAGGGAGGTTCTGGAGGCTAAATTTAGGCTTTTAGGTAGGAAGTTGAAATCCAGAACTTCCAGGGTAGCGTTCTCCGAAATGCTTCCCGTTCCACATGCAGGACCCAAAAGGCAGGCAGAGCTCCGGAGTCACAATGCATGGATGAGACAATGGTGCAGAGATGAGGGTTTTTGATTTGTTAGGAACTGGGGAACATTCTGGGGAAAGGAGGGGCTCTTCTGAAGGGATGGGCTTCACCATAACCGGGATGGAACCAGGCTGCTGGCATTAACCTTTAAAAAGGAGACAGAGCAGCTTTTAAACTAGATAATAGGGGAAAGCCGACAGTCGCCCAAGAGCAGATGGTTCGGAAGCATGTATCCTTGAAGGATACTACCAAAAGCAGAGAGGTTCCAAATATGAGTAAAGTAGCCCAAATGCCCTCGAGTATGGAGCAGACAGAGCTTAAAGATCCCAAATTACCCATGTCTACCAATAGCCAAATTAATATGAATAAAATACAGTCTCTAAAATGTTTGTATGCAAATGCTAGAAGTCTAAACAATAAGATGGGAGAGTTAGTATATATAGCACTAAATGAGAGGTTAGATATGATTGGAATATCAGAGACATGGTGGAAGGAGGACAACCACTGGGACACTGTGATACCTGGGTACAAACTATATCGTAATGACAGAGCTGATCAAATTGGTGGAGGGGTTGAGCTCTATGTTAGAGAGGGCATTGAGTCAGAAAGGATTAAAGTTTTGCAGGAAACAAAATTTGCTGTAGAATCTCTATGGATTGAAATTCCATGTAAAAAGGGGAAGGCGATGGCAGTGGAGGTGTACTATCGACCGCCTGGCCAGAATGAACAAATGGATGATGAAATGCTCAAAGAAATCAAGTAAGCTAACAAAGGTTACAGCGCAGTAATAATAATGGGTGATTTCAATTACCCCGGTATCGACTGGGTCATTGTCACGGCAGGACATGCTACGGAGATAAAGTTCCTAGATGACATAAATGACTGCTTCTTGGAACAGCTGGTTCATGAACTGACCAGAGGGGAAGCCATATTAGACCTAGTCCTTAGTGGAACACCAGATCTAGTGCAAGAGATAAGGGTGTTGGGGCCACTTGGCAATAGTGATCATAGCATGATCGCCTTTGATTTAATTAGTAGATGAGGGATAGTAAGGAAATCCATAGTACTACCTTTTAACTTTCGAAAGGGAGACTATGATAAAATGAGGAAAATAGTTAAGAAAAAACTAAAAGGAGCATTTGCAAAGGTTAGAGACTTACATCATGTTTGGGTGTTGTTGAAAAATACTATCTTGGAAGCCCAGACCAGCTGTTTTCCACGCTTTATGAAAAGTAGAAGGAAGTCCAAAAAACTGCCAGCATGGTTTAAAGGGGAGGTCAGAGAGGCTGTTGCCAAAAAAGCATCTTTCAGGAAATGGAAAAATTAGCCAAACGACGAAACCTGGAACAGCACAAGCACTGGCAAGTCAAATGTAAGTCATTGATAAAGCAGGCAAAGGGAGAATTTGAAAAGAAGCTTGCTGCGGAAGCAAAAACGCGAAATAACGATTTTTTCAAGTACATTCGTAGCAAAAAACCTTTGAGAGAGTCAGTTGGTCCATTAGATGATAGAGGAGTTAAAGGGGCACTAAGATGCGACAAGGCGATAGCGGAGAGACTGAATGAATTCTTTGCTTCGGTCTTTACTGAGGAAGATGTAGGGATGTTACCCATGACTGAAGTGGTATTTAAAGGTGCGGAAGAATTGAAGGAAATATCGATACATCGGGAAGATGTATTACAACTATTAGATAAACTGAAGAGTAGCAAATCACCTGGGCCAGATGGTATACATCCAAAGGTGTTGAAAGAACTGAAATATGAGATTGCAGACCTGCTATTAGTGATCTGTGAACTATCATTAAAATCATCTGTAATACCTGAAGATTGGAGGATCGCCAATGTAACACCAATTTTTAAAAAGGGTTCCAGGGGTGATCCGGGAAACTAACAGACCGGTGAGCCTCACGTCAGTACTGGGAAAAATGGTAGAAACCATCATAAAGAATAAAATTACTCAGCATGTAGATAGTCATGGTCTAATGGGAGACAGCTAACATGGCTTTAGACAAGGAAGATCTTGTCTTACTAATCTTTTATGCTTTTTTGAAAGTGTGAATAAACAGGTGGACAAAGGTGAGTCGGTTGATATAGTGTATCTGGACTTTCAGAAAGCCTTTGACAAGGTCCCTCATCAAAGACCTTTGGCAAAACTAAAGAGTCATGGGATAGGAGGCAGTGTTCTACTGTGGATCAAGAACTGGTTGAAAGATAGAAAGCAGTGGATTGGGCTAAATGGCCAATTTTCCCAGTGGAGAAAGGTGAATAGTGGTGTACCCCAGGGATCTGTGTTGGGTCCGCTGCTTTTTGACATATTCATAAATGACCTGGAAAGTGGAATAACTAGTGAGGTTATCAAATTTGCAGATGACACAAAACTATTTAAAGTTGTTAAAACCCAAGAGGATTGTGGAAAATTGCAAGAGGATCTTGATAAATTGGAAGACTGGGCATCAAAATGGCAGATGAAATTTAATGTGGACAAGTGCAAAGTTATGCACCTAGGGAAGAACAACCCAAACTATGGTTACACAATGCAAGGTTCCACATTAGGAACCGCCACCCAGGAAAAAGACTTCGGCGTCATTGTGGATAACATGTTAAAACCCTTGGCCCAGTGTGCAGCGGCAGCCAAGAGAGCAAATAGAATGCTAGGTATCATAAGGAAAGGAATGGAAAATAAAACAAAAGATATTATAATGCCTCTATATCGTTCCATGCTGAGACCGCACCTTGAATATTGTGTGCAATTCTGGTCGCCGTATCTTAAAAAGGATATAGCGTTATTAGAAAAGGTTCAGAGAAGAGCCACCAAAATGGTAAAGGGGATGGAAGGATACTCCTATGAAGAAAGGCTAAAAAGGTTAGGGCTCTTTAACCTGGAAAAGAGACGGCTGAGGGGAGATATGATAGAAGTCTATAAATTAATGAACGGAGTGGAACGGGTAAACGTAGATCGATTGTTTACATTATCAGAATATAGAAAGACTAGGGGACATGCAATGAAGCTACATGGTAAACTATTTAAAACTAATAAAAGAAAATATTTTTTCACTCAATGTGTAATCAAACTCTGGAATTTGTTACCGGAGGATGTAGTAAAGGCTGTTAGTGTAGCTGGGTTTAAAAAAGGTTTGGACAAGTTCCTCGAGGAAAGGTCCATAAACCATTATTAAGTAGGGACCCAGGATATCAATGCTTGACCCAGTACAAGCATTGCGGAACCTGTGTCTTTTGGGGAAACTGCTAGGTACGTATGACCTAGATTGGCCACTGTTGGAAACAGGATACTGGGCTTGATGGCAGTATGGCATATCTTATGTTCTTATGTTCTTTGCAACAGAGTGGACTCCCCCGAGGGAGTCCTTAGCATGAGAAAAGATCTACAAAAGCTGGAAGAATGGTCAAATGCTTGGCAATTAAGATTTAATGCAAAGAAGTGCAGAGTCATGCACTTAGGTAGCAGAAATCCAAGAGAAATGTACACGATAGGGGGCAAGAGGTTGGTGTGCACGGATCAGGATAAAGACCTTGGTGTTATTATTTCTGTAGATCTCAAGGTGGCAAAACAGTGCGACAAGGTGGTGGCAAAAGCCAGGAGGATGTTGGGCTGCATATGAAGAGGAATTACCAGCAGAAAGAAAGAGGTTCTAATCCCACTGTATAAGTCACTGGTGAGGCCTCACTTGGAATACTGTGTTCAGTTTTGGAGACCGTATCTTGCAAAGGATGTAAAAAGAATGGAATCTGTTCAGAGGAAGGCGACCAAAAGATTTGGAGCCTGCGTCAGAAGCCTTATGAGAAGAGACTTGAAGACCTAAATATGTACTCTTTGGAGGAGAGGAGGGATAGGGGAGATATGATTCAGACCTTTAAATACTTAAGGAGAAATAATGAACAAACAAACCTCTTCCAAAGACGGGGAAGCTGTAAAACAAGAGGGCATAACATGAAGCTGCAAGGTGGAAAATTGAAAGGCAATATCAGGAAATACGTTTTCACTGAGAGGGTGGTGGATGCTTGGAATGCCCTCCCGATGGAGGTGGTGGGGGCAAATACGGTGACAGAATTCAAAATGGCATGGGAAAGACACAAGGGATCCATTTATAGCAACAGCATAAAATCAAAATAAACGGAACCATCTAACCTCTGAATAAATAGGGGTGTCCTGCATGGAGCGGTGGGTTCACCCCTAAACAAAGACATGGGAGGAGTAGTCTAGTGGTTGGGGCAAGGTACTTCAGGCCGGAAGGTCGGAGGTTCAAATCCCACTAGAGGACAGCAACCTTGGGCCGGAAGGACTGGGGTTTCTAGTCCCACAGATGCTCCTTGTGGTCTTGGGCAAGCCACTTAACCCTCCATTGCCCATGTTCCCTGTAGGTATTAGTGTATGTGTCTCATATCCCCGCTTGTTAAATGTATTCCCCAATTGTGTTGTGACCGCTTTTATTGAAGGATAAGGCGGTATACAAAACTGTCTAAATAAATAAATAAACATGGGGAGGGGTGGCCTGAATGGCGGCCTGCACAGAGTGGCACCTACTCCTGCCATCTTACTCCGGCCTTCTTACTGGGCAGACTAGATGGACCATACTGGTCTTTATCTGCCATCATTTACTATGTTATTATGTTACTACAACAAGAACAGACCCAGATCAACACCTTGGTACTCAAACACCATAAGAGAGTCCAAAAGGAAACTACGACAACTCGAACGCCGCTGGAGACATAACAAATCAGAAACCACATTGAGACAATATCAGGAGAAGCAAAAAGAATATAATAATATAATTAACAAACAAGAATACCATACAAACCTTGTTCTAAAAGCCTGCAACAAGCCTAAAGAGCTCTTCAACATTGTACGCAACCTTACAAATGACCCAACCACGAAGGATGAAAGCAAGATCCATCCTCAAACCTTTGCTGATTTCCTATAATAGCTAAGAATAACCACAATCACAGCACACCACCTACGAGCATCCCTCCTATGGGCACACCAACTACAGATACTGACTATAATATCACCAAGCAATGGAAGAATTTCAGCATTCCATCATCGAAACCAATAACTCAAACCATCACAGCTTTAGACACCACCACTTCTCCATTGGACCCCTGCCCGGTGACTTGGATTAAATCCACTAAAGAAGATCTAAGCACATATATTCAAAATTTAAGACCCTTTCTATCAGCTAAGGATTTTTCACTTTGTGTTACAAGCAATGATATGCCCCCACTTCGACCTCTGCAATGGCATCTTACCGGGACTCCCAAAACAAGTCTTAAACCCTCTTCAAATAGCACAGAACATGGCCGCATGTACCATTCAGAAAGTATCAAAGTCAGAACACATTACACCTATTCTACACCAACTACATTGGTTACCTATACCATCTAGAATTAAATATAAATCACCAATAATTACTTTCAAAATACTAAAAAACTTGATTCCAACAAACTTAACCTCACTAATTAGCTTACTACCTGGAACTAGACAAAGGAGAGACAATCTAAGAGATATAGATAACCTTACCACTTTCCAAAAACAGATCAAAACATTTCTATTTACAAAATAAGATTGAAGCCCCGAACATAAAATTTTAAGTAGTGGATTCCCTTCATTGTAACATACTCTACCTCTAGATTATATCCTAAACATGGACCTTTAATATGTACAAAACTGCACTGTAAATAAGTTTACTGAAGTATTGCTTCAAGTTCTCTCAACCAGGGCTACATTCCCAAAGCACTCAATCTACTATATGCCCTATTCGTAAAACCACATCAACTAGCAATACTGACCCTAACACTGACCCAGCAAACTACCACCCAATATCAAGCCTTCCACTCCTTGCAAAAATAATCGAAAAAAATCGTACAGAGACAGCTTCAAGATCATATTGATCAACACGCCCCACTGAACCCTCACTAGCATGGATTCCATCCAAACCACGGCATTGAGACACTTCTCATTCATCTATTTGATAACATACTAAAAGGAATAGACAAGATAAAGAAAGGCTTCCTACTTATCTTTATCGACATATCATTCGCATTCGATACAGTTTCTTATCACATCCTTCTGAAGTGCATAATGGAAATTGGCCTCCAAGACACCACCATAAAATGGTTTCAATCATACCTTGAAGAAGGACAACAAAAAGTAACATCCGATAACCTCTCTTCAGCACCCTTCCACACAACACAAGGAGCTCCCAAAGGCTCCTCATTATCTGCACTCCTCTTCAACATATATATCCAACCTATTTGCAAAATATTTAATAAATACAAGATTCAATATGCCATATATGCCGACGATATCATGGCATATACTCCAATCCACCTGGATGCCCCAGACTACATCAACCTACATTCACGAAATAACGACACGGCTGAATAACAACAATTTAAAAATCAACATAAAAAAACTGAAGCAATCATCATCACAAGGGATTCCACATTCACTCCTCCTACCACCATCAACATTTCAAATACACCAATCACTGTAAAAGAGGAAGTTCGGTTATCTTGGAGTGATACTAGACAAACAATTTACTCTTCAGGCACACATTAACAAAACATCCAAAACAGCCTTCTTCAAACTAGCAATGCTCCGAAGACTAAAACCTCTACTAAGCAAGGAACACTTCCATACAGCATGCCAGGCAATTATCACACCTGTGCTGGACTATTGTAATCTCCTCTTCCAAGGCCTACCCAAACAATCCACCCGTCCCCTTCAAATAGTCCAAAACACTGCTGCCCGCATTATTGCTGGCGCGTCACTACAAGACCATATAACTCCCATACTACAAGATCAGCATTGGCTACCAATCTCCTCAAGAGCAAAATATAAATCAGCGCTCACAATCTTCAAGATCAAAAACACATCAGCAGAAATACTTCAAGAGCTCATTGGAACCAAAGCAAAAGAAAGACCAGACAGAAACAGCACTAAAACCACAATACCAACTCCTAGATTATTTACAAATACCAATAAATCCATATCCATGCGAGCTTTCTCCCTAGCTGCCCCTGCTATTTGGAATACACTCCCAGAGAAGCTACGATCCACAACTGATTTAAAAGACTTCCGCAAGACCATTATAACGAAGACCCACAATCACACCAATCTCAATCATAATATGGGAAGTTACAAGACTGTCTACGTTTGAAATACAATGTCACAATTTACAATTGAACACTCATAGTAAAAGGAGCATGAAGTTACAAGCCTGTTTAAATTGTTAAAATATGTTAATGTTTACAATTGAAAGTTCTTTGTAGAAGTTATTGTTATTGTTTAAAACTGATGTCCTTGTATAAATTAATATTAAGTTATTGTTTGAAAGATCCCCAATGTACCCCCTACCCTCCCTGTATATAACTACTTGTACATAGCTCATCCTGTAAATAGCACACCAAGAAATCATCACCTCCACTCCGTTTTAACACTGCATGCCTACCCCTACTGACACTGATTTTTGATTGTTTGAAGTGTAAACAGCTTTGATTTCAGGACAAAGCGGTATATAAATCCTTTTAAATAAATAAAATAAATAAAGAGGCGGTGCTTTCAGGAGTTGCATCAGACCTCTGAACCACGTTCTCCTCAGCCAATCTGGTGCCACCAGAATAATCCTTTCCGGGTGGCGACCGATTACACACCACATGAGGGGCCACTGAGTTAACACATACAGCAGGCACTGAGTTGGCCAAGGCTGAACCAGGACATAGACACCCTCGGACCCTATCTCTGTATGGCAACTAAGTAAGTGGCACACTTGGCATTGGAGCAGGTCGCCATCAGATCTATCTCGGGCAACCCCAGTGGCGCAGAATCAATTGAAATACTTCCTGATTCAATTCCTACTCTCCTGGATCCAGAGAGTGCCAACTGAAGTCTGCTTCCACGTTGCCCAACCCAGCAGTGTGCTGAGCTGAGACAGTTAGGGGGTTCTTCTTTGCCCAGATAAATAGGAGAGCCATCTTTAGGACTACCCCAGCACTCCTCATGCTGCCCTGCCAATTGACATAAGCCACCGCCATAACATTGTTCAAAAACATTCAAACTGCCTGGCCCTTGACCAAGGGCTTGAAATGCAGAACAGCCAACCTGATGGAACCACAGGGAGGCAGTGTGGTCCATCAACCGCCTTGAGGCGAGGGCCTACGGCCCTGGGTCATTCGGTCTTGGCAATGGGCTCCCCAGCCTGAGACACTGGCATCCATCGTCAGAACATTATTTTTCTCCCTAAACCCACATCCCCCCTTCCTCCATCTCTGTGTATAACACTCTTCTACTTCCTGTTTCCTCTGCCTGCAACCTTAGGGTAATCTTTGACTCCTCTCTATCCTTTCGCCACACACATCCAATTGATTGCTAAAATCGGTCGTTTCTTTCTCTTTAACATTAGCAAAATTCACCCCTTCCTTTCTGAACACACTACTATGACACTTATCCACTCTTTAGTTACCTTCCATCTAGACTATTGCAATCTCCTTCTTGCTGGCCTCCTTCTGAGTCATCTCTCTCCTCTTCCATCTGTTCAGAACTCAGCTGCACGGCTAATCTTCCGCTGGCCCCGCTATACTCATATAACCCCCTCTCTTCTCAAGTCACTTCAATGGCTCCCCTTCTGTTTCCATATCAAATCCAAACTTCTCTTTCTGACCTATAAATGCATTCATTCAACTGCTCCTTACTACCTTTCCTCTCTCCTCTTTCTCTACACCCCTCCTCGTGAACTATCGGCTTGCTTCTCTCTTTGCCCTTTTCTTCCACTGCAAAATCCAGACTTTGATCCTTTCGCCTTGCTGCTTTTTATGCCTGGAACAAATTGCCTGAGTTTGTATGTCAGGCTCCATCTTTACCCCTTTTCAAATCCATGCTAAAAGCTCACCCTTTTGAGGCTGCTTTTATATCCTAATCCCTTGTTCTCCTAGTGTCTCCTTGCCTTTCCCTGGTTGTATGCTTTTTTTTAGCTGTTGTGTTGTATGTTTGATTAGATTGTAAGCTCTGATAAGCAGGGACTGTCTTTTTACATTTATCTGTACAGTGCTGCATACGCCTTGTAGCACTATATAAATAATTAATAGTAGTAGTAGTAGAAAGAACCATTAGTAATTGTCCAGTGGCTCATTCTTCCTCAGAAGACTGGGCTGCTGCCACCACTGTAGGCTGGCCTTCACCATGATTGGGATCGGGAGCGGGAGCCTAAGAACATAAGAACATAAGATATGCCATACTGGGTCAGACCAAGGTCCATCAAGCCCAGTATTCTGTTTCCAACAGTGGCCAATCTAGGTCATATGTACCTAGCAGCTTCCCCAAGGGACACAGGTTTCACAATGCTTGTATTGGTTCAAGCATTGATATCCTGGGTCCCTTCTTAATAATGGTTTATGGACCTTTCCTCCAGGAACTTGTCCAAACCTTTTTTAAACCCAGTTACACTAACAGCCTTTACTACATCATCCGGTAACAAATTCCAGAGTTTGATTACACGTTGAGTGAAAAAATATTTTCTTTTATTAGTCTTAAATAGTTTACCCTGTAGCTTCATTGCATGTCCCCTAGTCTTTCTATATTCTGATAAGGTAAACAATCGATCTACGTTTACCCGTTCCACTCCGTTCATTAATTTATAGACTTCTATCATATCTCCCCCTCAGCCGTCTCTTTTCCAGGTTAAAGAGCCCTAACCTTTTTAGCCTTTCTTCATAGGAGTATCCTTCCATCCCCTTTACCATTTTGGTGGCTCTTCTCTGAACCTTTTCTAAAATCGCTATATCCTTTTTAAGATACGGCAACCAGAATTGCACATAATATTCAAGGTGCGGTCTCAGCATGGAACGATATAGAGGCATTATAATATCTTTTGTTTTATTTTCCATTCCTTTCCTTATGATACCTAGCATTCTATTTGCTCTCTTGGCCGCTGCTGCACACTGGGCCAAGGGTTTTAACATGGTATCCACAATGACGCCTAAATCTTTTTCCTGGGTGGTGGTTCCTAATGTGGAACCTTGCATCGTGTAACCATAGTTTTGGTTGTTCTTCCCTAGGTGCATAACCTTGCACTTGTCCACATTAAATTTCATCTGCCATTTTGATGCCCAGTCTTCCAATTTATCAAGATCCTCTTGCAATATTCCACAATCCTCTTGGGTTTTAACAACTTTAAATAGTTTTGTGTCATCTGCAAATTTGATATCCTCACTCGTTATTCCACTTTCCAGGTCATTTATGAATATGTCAAAAAGCAGCGGACCCAGCACAGATCCCTGGGGTACACCACTATTCACCTTTCTCCATTGGGAAAATTGGCCATTTAGCCCTACCCTCTGCTTTCTATCTTTTAACCAGTTCCTGATCCACAATAGTACACTGCCTCCTATCCCATGACTCTTTAGTTTTGCCAAAAGTCTCTCATGAGGGACCTTGTCAAAGGCTTTCTGAAAGTCCAGATACACTATATCAACCGACTCACCTTTGTCCACCTGATTATTCACTCCTTCAAAAAAACATAACAGATTAGTAAGACAAGATCTTCCTTGTCTAAAGCCATGTTGGCTGTCTCCCATTAGGTCATGACTATCTACATGCTGAGTAATTTTATTCTTTATGATGGTTTCTACCATTTTTCCCAGTACTGATGTCAGGCTCACCGGTCTGTAGTTTCCTGGATCACCCCTGGAACCCTTTTTAAAAATTGGTGTTACATTGGCGATCCTCCAATCTTCAGGTATTAGAGATGATTTTAATGATAGTTCACAAATTAGTAATAGCAGGTCTGCTATCTCATATTTCAGTTCTTTCAACACCCTTGGATGTATACCATCCGGCCCAGGTGATTTTCTACTCTTCAGTTTATCTAATAGTTGTAATACATCTTCCCGATGTATCGATATTTCCTTCAATTCTTCCGCACCTTTAAATACCACTTCAGTCATGGGTAACATCCCTACATCTTCCTCAGTAAAGACTGAAGCAAAGAATTCATTCAGTCTCTCCGCTATCGCCTTGTCGCCTCTTAGAGCCCCTTTATCATCTAATGGACCAACTGACTCTCTCACAGGTTTTTTGCTACGAATGTACTTGAAAAGGTCTTTACTTCGCGTTTTTGCTTCCGCAGCAAGCTTCTTCTCACATTCTCCTTTTCCCTGCCTTATTAATAAGTGGCCCCAACAACCTTATCTCTTGCACTAGATCTGGTGTTCCACTAAGGACTAGGTCTAATATGGCTTCCCCTCTGGTCGGTTCATGAACCAACTGCTCCAAGAAGCAGTCATTTATTTCATCTAGGAACTTTATCTCCCTAGAATGTCCTGACGTGACACTGACCCAGTCGATACCGGGGTAGTTGAAATCACCCATTATTATTACTGCGCTGTAACGTTTGTTAGCTTCCTTGATTTCTTTGAGCATTTCATCATCCATTTGGTCATTCTGGCCAGGCGCTCGATAGTACACCCCCACTGCCATTGCCTTCCCCCTTTTACATGGAATTTCAATCCATATAGATTCTACAGCAGATTTTGTTTCCTGCAGAACTTTAATCCTTTCTGACTCAATGCCCTCTCTAACATAGAGAGCAACCCCTCCACCAATTTGATCAGCTCTATCATTACGATATAGTTTGTACCTAGGTATCACAGTGTCCCACTGGTTGTCCTCCTTCCACCATGTCTCTGATATTCCAATCATATCTAACCTTTCATTTAGTGCTATATATTCTAACTCTCCCATCTTATTTTTTAGACTTCTAGCATTTGCATACAAGCATTTTAGAGAATGTATTTTATTCATATTAATTTGGCTATTGTTAGACATGGGTAATTTGGGATCTTTAAGCTCTGTCTGCTCCATACTTGAGGGCATTTGGGCTACTTTACTCTTTTGTGGAACCTCTCTGCTTTTGGCAGTATCCTTCAAAGATACATTCTTCCGAACCATCCGCTCTTGGGCGACTGTCGGCTTTCCCCTAATATCTAGTTTAAAAGCTGCTCTATCTCCTTTTTAAAGGTTAATGCCAGCAGCCTGGTTCCATCCCGGTTAAGGTGAAGCCCATCCCTTCGGAAGAGCCTGAGCTCGAACGCCTGAGAGGGACCACAGAGTCAGCAAGAACCATTAGAGTGGCCGCATGTGAACATGTGCCTCCTTTACCATCTCACTTGTTGCCACCATAAATCCGAGGAGCTGAAGATAATCCCAGATTCTGGAAGCCCGCTGCAAACAGAACACGCCAGGCAATCCAACAACCTTTTAACTGTCTTCTCAGACAGGAAGACTCTGCCCACACGAGTGTCAAAACATGCTCCAAGGAACTCCTAGGACTGGGAAGGCATCAATTTGCTCTTTCCCTAATTGATCACCCAGTCAAGGCTTTGCAAAGTGGACATGACTCAGGTTGCTATCCAAGATGCTTCTCAAAGAGAACAGACTTAGATGAGCCAGTCATCCAGATATGGGAAGAGACAAATCCCTTGCACTGTAGCACCATAGCTACCACCATCTTGGAGAACATCCTTAGAGCACTGTAGAGTCCGAATGGGAGGGCGGAAAACAAAGTGAGAGCCAAACATGGCAAACACAGATAACTTGTTAATCCTCCCAGATCTGGATATGAAAAAGTCCTTGGCCAAATCCAGAGATGCTAGAAACTCCCTTTGGTGCAACGACTGAGACACGAATTGCAAAGTTTCCATATGGAAGCGAAGGATGCGGAAGTGCTCGTTGATACCCTTGAAGTCCAGAATGGACCAGAATGATCAGTCCTTTCTCAGCACCATTAAATAGATGAAATACCTGTCCTTGCCATGATCACCTGGGGAAACAGGCACCACTGCCTTCAGGAGTAACAACTTGTCAAAGATGATCCACACAGGGGCCTTTTTGTTCACAGAACCACAAGGGATGATGGTGAATGTGTCTGGGTTCAGCTTTTTGCATTCCAGGACATAGCTGTACTGAATGGTTTCTAGCACCCAGCAATCCTTGGTGACAAGTCCATTCCTGAAGAAGAGGCAAAGCCTGCCCCCAACTAGAGGAACCAGAGAATGGGCCCCCAAATCTTCTTTGTGCAGCAGCAGAGAATCCTCCTTTGGTGGGGACTGAGGCCCTGGGCCCATATGCTCCACAAAAGGACTGAGAATGAGCCAGGCGGCTTTCCAGGCCGGTAATGATAGGAGTCCTCAGATTCCCTTGAGTCCAACCAGTGTGCCCATGAGGAGCGGGCATAGGCTCATGGAAAAGGGGCTCCTGCCCACTTCACAGATCCCCCCTCCCCTGGACCTGTCCTTCAGAAGGCGGTAAGATTTTGTCTCACCCAGGTCCTTCACTAACTTCTTCAAATCGGCCCCAAAAAAGCTTCCTTTCAAAGGCCAGTCGGGTCAACCAGGCTTTGGAAGATGTGTCCATGGCCAAGTGTCACAGCCAAATCCAACGCTGTCTCACCATAAATAGGACACTATTCCTGGATAGTGATAGTGAAGGAAGGCCATAGCCAACTTCAAAAGGGGCTGAGTATCATCTTGCAGAAGAGACTGAATCCACTGGAGCAGAGCTCAAGATGTCAGGCCTGCGCATTCATCTTGGGAATATCAAACCACACGACAAGCTCCATCTCTGGGAGAGCATACATTTATTTATTTATTTAGCTAGGCTGATATACCGCTTTTTTTTACAAGTCAAAGCGGTGTACATTCAGGTACTGTATATATATTTCCTTTGTCCCAGAAGGGCTCACGATCTGTGCTTTTGTACCTGAGGCAACGGAGGGTTAAGTGACTTGCCCAAGGCCACCAGGAGCACCTGTAGGAATAGAAACCCCAGTCCTTCTAGCCCAAGGTTGCTGTGTTCTAGTGGGATTTGAACCCCTGATCCTCCAGCCTGAGCTAACTTGCCCCAACCACTAGGCCACTAACATGCTTAGTACCTTAGGTGAGGAGTCGGGGGATTCCCACGCTAACCATATCATGTCCTTGATCACTTCCAGGAACGAGGAGAAAGCAGTGGATTTTTGCACCCCTTGTAAGTGTAGTTACACACCTGTAACAAGTGTTCTCCTAGGACAAGCAGGATAAGTCAGCCACAATAGGTGACATCATCCGATGGCGCCGAGACGGAAGTACTCTCAATAGCTCAGAAGGGCTTAGCCCTTCTGAGCATGTTGTACTGAGCCCCTCCTCCGGGTCCACCCCTAGCTAGCCACTTTTCATCCTTCCGCCTTGCCAACAAGAAGGACCCTCTTACTCTCCAACCTACAAACATCTAAGAAGCATCTACTAACAAGAACCATACAAGAGAAACCTAAAAGCAAAAATGACGAAACCACCAAAACCGGGGTTTAAAAAGTGTCCCAGCTGCTCAAGAAAAATGAATGCAACTGACTCACATGATCTCTGCTTGAGGTGCCTTGGAGTCTCACACCGGGTTGAAGACTGTGCAAGGATGTCTCCCCGGGCCAGGAAATTGAGGAGGCATGCACTGCAGGACCTCATCCGGGTGAGAAGCCCAGTGATCCCTTCTCTGGCGGTCCACGTGGCTGCCCATGCTGCCTCCGGAATCCCTTTACTGCAGCCTGCCTTCCCCGCAGCTCCGGATGTGCCCTTGCTGGCCTCCATCCGCAGCCGCGATGCTGCCGACATGCCTGCAGACGTCCCGATACCAATTGAGGCTTCCCTGTCTCCTCTGGTGCTTATGTAGTAGCGAAGTGCACGCAATGAATACACCAGGAGTCTATTTACTAGAATTCAAACCTGTTTATTTTGTGCACAGGCTCAGACACCTGTCAATTGTCACTTTCAAAATGGTCTGAGCATGGCGTTCAGAAAAACAACAGCATTTATAGCTTTCTTCATTAGCTCTATACAGACAAACTCCTCATTGGTCCTGGTGGCCCCCTCATCCCTCCCCATCCAATGGAGGCCCACACCGTTCTCCCCCCGCTCTCAGGCCTTCCTAGCCATGGCTCAGTATCTAGACATAACATATTCTGTCTTGCTTTTTGCTTACAAGGTCACTCTACAGTACAAAAGCTGTGTGGAAAGCAGAATTCTGAAATACATCTGTGAATAACATAACAAACTCAATGGAAAGTTTTACATTCTTATCAGCAAAAGCAGCTTGAAGCAGATTTCTATTTTCTCTGGCTTTCGGCTTTGCTCAGTTATAATATTCTGAAGTGGGGGTTGGGGACTCAGGCCTAACCTACAGACTCCACAACATACATTTACAGGCTATTCTAGGCCATAGCCTATCACACTTCCACAGGCCTCAGGGGAGCTTTTGCAGCCTTCGAGGGAGCCCTCCTCGATGCCGGCAGCCATCTTGCTCTCCACCCCTGTTGCTGACTCCGCCCACCGTGGCGCCATTGGCCGGCACCACGGCAATGATCCAGCCTTCCTTCTCTCCACCTCTGCTGCTGACTCCGCCCACCGTGGCGCAATTGGCCAGCGCCAAGGCAACGATCCATCCCCAGCTCTGCCCACCATTGCGCCATTGGCCAGAGCCATGGCAACGAAGCTGATGGCCTGCAGAGATCCCGACGCTCCCCCTCCCATCGGGGAACCGCTCCGTCGGCGCGGAGGCACTGCTCCAGCCAGTGCCGATGGAGCAGAGGCCCCAGAAGGCATGGCAAATGCAGGAGGAGAAGCAAAAGGCACTCCAGCAGCAGCAGCCGCAGCTCCAGCAGCCAGACGGCCCCCAAGAGGCACAGACACAGGCACAAGAGATCGCTCACAGAATAAGAAGATCTCCCTCCAGCAGCTCTACATCTGACAGCCCTGAGTTTAGAAACAGCTAACTTCTCCCCTCCAGCTCTGATCCTGATCTGCCGCCCCAGGAGGATCATGGACCACGGACAGTCGGACACCTATGACCCCGACCCCCCTGGCTCCCTCCCAGGATGCTCAACAACAACCCAACAAGGAGCCTCAGACTTTGCGCAGTTCTCCACCTTCCTGTCCAGCCTTTTCAACCAGTGGGCCCAGACCCGTGCAGCCACTCCAGCGAACCCCCTGGACTCTGGGTCTCCGGTCACACCAGTGGTCCCAGCACCTGCGCCCACCTGCGTCACAGCCACCACGGCTGGAAAACCCACCATAGCTGATCCCTTGAAACAAAGCCACGCGCACACCACAGCGGAGAGCCAAGCGCCCACCACAGCGGAACCCGCCCTTAACAGCCCAGAGGACCTACCTTACCCAAAATTCCTCCGCAAGCTAGCAACAACAATGAACTTCCCCGCCTCCGTCCCCTCAGACCAGCGTCCAGAAACACAAGCAGCACTAAAGTTTCTGGAGACTCCGAAGGCCCCTGCTCTGGTACCTGTGCACCCCCTGCTGCATGAAAACCTCCTCAAACTATGGCAAAACCCCAATTCTGGACTCCCTACTTCCAAGAAGGTGGACCTAAAATACCAGGTCCAACCCTTACCCGGATTCGACAAAGTGCAACTTCCGCACCAGTCTATCATCGTGGAGTCAGCCCTCAAACGTTCAAAGTCATCACGGACACACTCCAACAATCCTCCAGGCAGGGACCTCAAACTAAGCGACGACATCGGCAGGAGAGCGTACCAAGGTGCCATGCTCAGCACCAGGGTATCTGCACACCAGCTTCAGCATGCCCTTTACCAGGACGTCCTACTGGGCCAATTAAAAGATGCCATCTCTGCACTCCCGGCAAGACAACCTAGCTTCCGCCACCACCACCCTGATGGACCTTCAGGAATGCACAAAGCATCAGGTGCGGGACGCCTTCAACGCAGCCACACGCAAAGTGGGAACTGCCATCTCTGCTCACCGGCTGGCTTGGCTGCGAGCCTCTGGACTCAGGGAGGATACCCATGAATGCATCGCCGACGCCCCCTGCACCAGCGACTCCCTCTTCGGCGACAGTCAACGACACCGTCTCCACAATAAAAGACCACTGCACCACGCTGAAAACCCTCGCAGACGAGGGCCTAGAGTGCACTAATCATAAGAACTCCTACCAGCTGAAGCCGTACAATGCTCCCAAGCACCAATACAACTCATACCGGAAGTGGCAACAACCGTGTTACAAACCACAACCTCAAAATATCGCTTACCGCAATAAACATCGCCAGCGTGACCGGAAGCAACCAAAGGCCCATCAATCTGGACACGCTAAACAGGGCCTGTCCTTATGACAATCACAACAATGCCCACCCCCCCACCGGGGGTCGGCTCACCTCCTTCCTACTGCTCTGGGAATCCATCACAACAGACAAATGGGTTCTGCAAATAATCAAGACCGGGTACCGCATCCGCTTCCACTCAATGCCATGGCAGCATAAGCCTCCTCAGGACAGACTACACCCTTCCTCTCTCGCGGACCTCTCAAAGGAAATTCAGTTCTCCTGGCATCCAAAGCAATAGAACGAGTGCCTCCGGAGGAAGTTCACACCGGTTTCTACTCCAGGTACTTCATGGTCCCCAAGAAGTTGGGGGGCTCTCGCCCCATCCTAGACCTCCGCAATCTCAACAAATTTATCGTCAAGGAGAAATTCAGAATGCCCTCCCTCGGATCCATCCTTCCCCTCATCCAGCACCAGAAGTGGCTCTCTTCTTTGGACTTGATGGATGCCTATATGCACATCAGCATCCACAGGGACCACCGCAAGTTCCTCTGCTTCTAGATCCTGTGGAAGCACTTCCAATACAAGGTTCTCCCCTTTGGACTGTCTCCTGCACCACGAGTGTTTACCAAATGTGTGGTCGTTGCTGCCGCCCACCTCCGCAAGAAGGGCGTATGCGTTTTTCCGTATCTGGACGATTGGCTGATCTCAGCCCCCTCCTTATGAGAAGCCACAGCGGCCACACGACAGACCATCCGCCCTCTTATCAGCCCTGGGCTTCCTGGTCAACTACCAGAAGTCGCACCTATAGCCCACGCAATGCCTCGAGTTCATTGGAGCAATAATAGACAACAGTCTCCAAAGCCTACTTGCTGCCCCCTCGGAGAGCAGCCATCCATCAGCTAGTGTGATGCGTCTTGAAGAAAAACTCCTCGTCCGCCAGGACACTCCTCCGTCTGCTGGGCCACATGGCAGCCTCAACTCAGGTTGTGTCCATGGTGAAGCTACATATGCACCATCTGCAGTGGCACCTGAGATCGAACTGGAACCAGCGCTCCCAGCACCTCAGCAACCGCATTCGCTTGAGCGCTTCAACCAAAGCCTCCCTCCTGTGGTGGACCCGCATGAAGAACCTCACGCAGGGCTGACCCCTAAGACAACCTGTCCATCAGTTAACCATAACCATGGACGCCTCTCCATCAGGCTGGGGAGCACACTGTCTCCACCTCCGCACACAGGGAGCATGGACATCACAGGAACAGGCCTCCCACATCAACCTCCTGGAACTCCGGGCGCGGCATGCTCTCAAAACTTTCCAGCATCTCATCCACGGGAGGTGCATCCTGCTTCAAACCGACAATCAGGTAGCCATGTTCTACATCAACAAGCAGGGTGGGACAGGATCCCGTGCCCTCTGCAAGGAGGCTCTGCAGATATGGACCTTCGCTCTGCGCAACCACTACTGCATCCAGGCCTCCTACCTCCCAGGGATCCAAAACAAACTAGCGGATCGCCTCAGCTGACAGCTCAACCCCCAGGAGTTGAAGCTCAACTGTCAGGTGGCCCTTACAATCTTCCGGCGATGGGGGCACCCGCAGATAGACCTGTTTGCCTCGGAGGAGAATTCCAAATGCAACATCTTCTGCTCGAAGCGCCCCTCCCACCTCAGCATCGCCGCGGATGCATTCAGCGTATCATGGAGGGAGTGGTCTCTAGTGTTCGCCTTCCCGCCCTTCCCACTGATCCTGCTGACCCTACAGCGCATCATCTCGGACAGGGCGCATGCGATCCTCATTGTACCCTTTTGGCCTCGCCAGGGGTGGTTCCCCCTCCTCAACCGCCTACCACGGGAAGCCCCCCTTTGACTTCCCCTGAGACCGGACCTCATCTCCCAGGACGAGGGCAATACCCTGCACCCCAATCTACAGACCCTGTCCTTAGCAGCGTGGAGGCTGAGCGGATCACCCTGACACACCTGCACCTCACGCCTGAGGTCACGCAAGTGGTGCTGGCGGCCAGATGCCCGTCCACCAAAAAGTCCTACGGCCTGAAATGGAAACGCTTCACCTCCTGGTGCTCAGCTCTGCAACTCAACCCCTTCTCCTGCACCACTCCGCAGGTACTTTAATACCTCACAGAGCTCTCCCAGCAGGGACTGCAGCCCCAATCTGTCAAGGTCCACCTGGCCGCTATCGAAGCCTTCCACAACCACTGCAGGGACACTTCCCTCGCAGCACAGCCTATCGTTTCCCGCTTCATGAAAGGCCTCACCAACCTTCACCCCCCCTCGCAGGGACCCGACCCCTCACTGGGACCTCAACGCCGTCCTTGGACAACTCACCCTGCCTCCCTTCTAACCTCTCGACACAGCTGACATGAGACACGTGTCGTGGAAGGCCCTCTTCCTAGTCACCATCACTTCAGCCAGACGAATCAGCGAGCTGCAGGCCCTGGTGGCACACCCACCCTACACCCAGCTCACCAGCGACAGAGCCTCCCTCCGGACACACCCAAAGTTTGTACCAAAAGTGGCCTCAGCCTTTCATATCAACCAGTCCATCGAATTATCTAGCTTCCACCCTGAACCACACTCCTCCCAGGAGGAGCAAAGACTACACAACCTGGACTGCGTCAGGGCCCCCTGCATCTACTGTGCAAAGGGACACAACTGTTTGTCTCTTACGACCCGAACATACCTGGGCACCCTGTCTCCAAATGAACCATGTCTCTCTGGATCTCGGCTTGCATCGCCTTCTGCTTGGAACGAACGGGCGCAGAGCCAGCACCTCCAGTCAATGCACACCAGCTACGGGCGATGGCCTCCTCCATTGCCAACTTGAAGTCAGTCCCGGTGGTGGAGATTTGCAAAGTGGCCACATGGTCGTCCCCTCACACATTCCAGAGGCACTATTGCCACGACCTCTCCGACGAGACCCTCGCTTTCAGCCGTACAATCCTGGCCACTGCAGATCCACTACATCGGTGATACCAGGAACTGAACTAATACCTTTAAACCGTATACCTCTGAACTAAACTGTATACCTCTGAACGGCATACCTCTCTGAATGGTGCAGCTGATACCGTGTTTTGTTGCTGTATCTGCACTGTATCTGTGCAATTGCGCGGTTGTCGTTGTTTGCACAATTGCACAGTTGTTGCTATATTTGCATGTTGCACAATTGCACTGTTACTTGCTAATTTTTCACTGAGCACTGTTTACAATAAACAGACAAACCACAACTCCTGGCATTGCCTCCTTCACTCGACTGAACCTTGCACCCCAGCTCTCCATAGCTTGGGAGGCACCTATTGTGGCTGACTCATCCTGCTTGTCCTAGGAGAAAACGAGGTTACTTACCTGTAACAGGAGTTCTCCATGGACAGCAGGATAAGTCAGCCACACATTCCCGCCCTCCTCCCCTGCAAATCTTGGTTTTCCCCAGGTACGCGCCCCAAGCACTGGGTTCAGCTAGGGACTCAGTGGCTAGCTAGGGGCCGACCCGGAGGAGGGGCTCAGTAGTCCATGCTCAGAAGTGCTAAGCCCTTCTGAGCTATTCAGAGTACTTCCATCTCGGCGCCGTCAGATGACATCACCTATTGTGGCTGACTTATCTTGCTGTCCACGGAGAACTCCTGTTACAGGTAAGTAACCTCGTTTTCTCCAGGGACAGCAGGAATCAGTCCTCACTTATGGGTGACGTCAGCACTGACGGAGCCTGCATGGAGCAATTCCCCAGTTTTCAAAGAAAGCCTTTGGGATTGCTGCCATGCATGCATGGTCCTCTTCCTGCCCAAAGGTGCCATCTTGCTCAGTCAGGTCCCAGAGCTACTAAGCAGATGGCAAGGGAAGGATAAAAAAATTCGCAACTCTTCAGGGGAGGTGGGAGGGTAGTGAGGACTGATTCCTGCTGTCTCTGGAGGACACCTGTTACAGATGAGCAACTACGCTTTCTCCAGGAACAAGCAGGAAGTCAGTCCTCACTTATGGAACTCCCCAGCTACAGGCTACCAAACCTGTAAGCTAAAAACGCCTCAGAGTGGCTGTGAGCAGAAGCCGAAATCCGAAGGAAGTCCGAGTCCTCGGGCCTTTGGGGCAAGCTCTTGGTAGCCGCAGAAGAAGGGTCAGAGGGCAGGAGTTGCTTATACCCCAAACAGACTACGGAGTACAGCCTGGCTGAAGGCGCTATCCTGGTGGGACTCCCTCTCCAGGCAGTAGTGTGAAGCGAAGGTATTCGCTGAAGACCATATCGCAGTCTGGCAGATATCTGTTAGAGGCACTGAGCGCAGCAAAGCCACTGACGCTGCCTTGGCGCGGACGCCGTGAGTGGTGACCCGATGATCCAGCGGGGCACCCCCCTTTGCCTGAACAAAGGCAATGCAATCTGCCACCCAGATGGAGAGGGTGCGCTTGGTGACTGCCATCCCCAGGCAGTTGGGATCATAGGCGATGAAGAGCCGGTCAGACTTGCGATGACCTTGGGCATGCTGCAGGTAGAAGATGAGAGCCCTCTTGCAGTCAAGAGTATGCAGGACGTCCAATGCTCAGTCAGCGTGATATCTTAGGAAGAAAGTCGGCAAGACTACCTACTGATTGAGGTGGAAATCTGAGACAACCTTCAGTAGGAACTTGGGGTGGGTGCGAAGGACCACCCTGTTCCTGTAAAACCTGGTGTAGGGAGCCTCAGCCATGAGGGCTTGAAGTTCACTGACTCACCGCGGCGAGGTCAGTGCCACCAGAAAAAACACTTTCCAGGAGAGGTGCCAGAGCGAGCACGTCGCCATCGGCTTGAAGGGTGGCCATATCAGCTGCATGAGCATGATGTTCAGATCCCATTCAGCCAGGGGAGGATGGATGGGGGGTTTGGAAAGCAGGAGGCCCCGCATGAAGCGGGAGACCAGAGGCTGGCCCGAGAGAGGTTTACTCTAGACAGGCAAGTGGTTGGCCGAGATGGTGCTCAGGTGAACCCTGACCAAGTTGGACTTCAATCCCACCTGCGAGAAGTGGAGAAGGTACTGGAGAACCCAAAGGGTGGAGTAGGAGAACGGGTCGATCTGGAGCTCAGAGCACCAGATCAAAAAACACTGCCACTTCAGAGTGTGGGCCTGCCTCGTTGAATCCTTCCTTGACGCAAGGAGGATGTCCTCGATTTCCATTGGGAGGTACAGCGAGGCTAAAGAGACCCGTTCAGCCATCAGGCTGTCAGGAATAATGAGACCAAGTTTGGGTGAACCACCCATCCTTCCTCCTCCGTCAGCAGATCGGGGTCACTGCCGAGAGGAACCAGAGGCTCCGATGAGAGCCGGAGTAGAAGCGGGAACCAAGGTTGTCGAGGCCACGAAGGAGCCATGAGAAACACCAAGGCTCGGTTGCACTGGATCTTGTGGAGGGTCCTCGCAAGGAGAGGAGTGGGAGGGAATGCATACAAAAGCTCAGAGGTCCAGTTCAGGAGGAACACATCCGGGGCCACCCTGCTCGGGTATGGTATCGGCCCACAGAAGCGGGGGAGCTGCGTGTTCACCGGGCTGGCGAACAGGTCCATGGACAGGGTCCCCCAGTGGCGGAACAAGTGGAGAACCAAAGTAGCAGATGCAAAGAGTGATGACCGAATGTTATGTACTTTTGTGAGAAAAAATGAGTCAAATTCTTCAGCAGTGGGAGAATCGGGATGATGTGCGGGGGAGTGATGCTATCCTGCCAGGATCTTATATAGTTCCTTGGAAGGATAAGGGCTTTTATTAATATGCTGTGAGTAATAAGCTTGCTTAGCTTTGTAAATATTCAATGCATAAACTCGAGGCTTCTTTAAATTGTGCAAGGAGGGAAAACAATTTGTCCTTCCTCCAGGCTCTTTCTGTGCAACGTAGTTGTCGTTTGAGAAGAGTAAGACACTCGTGATACCAGAAGCAGGATTTATTTCTTATAAATGTATAATTTTGATGACCAGAGGTGCTACTATATCATAGGTGTAAGGAGATATCCCAGCAGGCCACTTGATTGTCTAGGGAGAAAGCTGTGAAATTGGAGGGGAAGTGCAATTTTGTAGTAAAACATCGAAATCTAGGTTTTTGGTGTTTCAGGTCCAAATAATGGTAGGAGAAAGAGAGTGCCAAGTGTGTGTAAGGTGGATGGTGAAAGAAACAAAAAGTGGTCCAACCATGCCAATGACAAACTTGATTTGTGAGACATAGTAGCATGGGTAGGACAAGAGGGTAAAGATGAGGTTAAGTGAGTGGCATGCTGCATTTATTTATTTATTTTTATTTATTTTACAATTCTTATATACCGCACTATTTGCAATCAGCGCGGTTTACATGTAACAAAAAACATCCGACAAAATGCATATGTCTGGTCATTACATTGAACAGGGAATGGGATTTGGAGAACAAGTATCAACTATATAAAGGAACTTGGAGAACAAAGGTGAACTATATACATAAGAAGTTCAATGGAAAAGGCTCCTGTTTGGTGTTTTACATTTTTGGGGACGAACTATATGAGAGTGGCTGGAGTTCAGGGCTGTAAGTAAGGTGTTTGATAAAGAGGAAATGTTTCAGGGCCTTCCTGAACTGGCTCAGGTTGGGGATTGCTCTGATGTGTGGTGGTAGGGTGTTCCATAGACTTGGGGCGCAAATACTGAAGACTCGGTTGGATGTTGTTTTGGTGCAGTTTGTTGTTTCCTTAGGTATAGATAACATATTGGTCTCTGCAGTTCTTCTTAGTCTGCAGGGGGCGGGCGATTGTATGACGTCAGAGAGAGAGGGGGATGATAGCCCCTTGATAGCTTTGAACGTCATCAGCAAGGTCTTAAAACTGATCCTGGCTTGAATGGGGAGCCAATGCAGCTGTTTCAGGAGAGGTGTGATGTGTTCTCTCCTTGAGGCTCCGAATAGTATCCGTGCTGCACTGTTCATGGCCAGTTGCAGGGGGTTTAAGGTTGCTCGGGGAAGTCCTTGAAGGATGGCATTTGCAAAATCGAAATGAGGAATGATGAGGGCTTGGTAAATGGTGCGGAAATCATCTGGTTCGAGTAACGGGCGTAAGTGTCTGAGGGATCGAATTTTAAAGTAGACCGCTCTGACAGTGTTAGCTATGTGTTGCTTCATGTCAAGATGTTGGTCCAACGTCACCCCAAGGTAACGTATAGTTGATTTCACTTGTAGCTCGGCATTGTGTACCTTCAAACAACTGGGTGGTGTGAAGTTAGGGTTTCTCGAGATGAAAAGCACCTCAGTTTTCTTGTGTTGAATTCTTAAATTTTGTGATAGCAGCCAATCGGATATGGTGTTGAAGCATGCAATCAGAGGGGTAAGGTTTGGGCAGTCAAGTGAAATCGGCATGTACAACAGTACGTCGTCGGCGTATAGCATACAACTCACGTTGAACGATCTGATGATGTTGCAGATGGGTTGAATGTATATGTTGAACATCAAGGATGATAGGGAGGATCCTTGAGGCACTCCTTGAGTTTGAGGAAATGGTTCGGATGTGGCCCCGTCTGATCGAACATGTTGCCATCTTCCTGACAGGTAAGATCTGCACCACTCTAGTGCTGATCCGCTGATGCCTTTTTCTCTTAGCCGGTATATGAGAATCTCATGGCAAACAGAGTCGAAAGCCGCTGCTATATCTAAAAAGATGAGCGCAAAGCCATGTCGTATGTTGTCAATGCCTGAGATTACAGTGTTGAGGAGAGTTGTGAGTAATGTTTCAACTCCATGTGACTCTCTAAATCCATGTTGAGATGAATCCAGTGGGGCATTGGTGTCGATATGATCTTGGAGTTGCCTGTAGACTGTTTTTTCAATGATTTTTGCAAGCATCGGGATGCTGGATATTGGCCTGTACGACTCCACCTTTTGGGGATCTAGCTTGGCGTTCTTTAATAGAGGTCTAACGGAGGTCTGCTTGAGAGTAGAGGGGAATGACCCAGTGCTAAAGGATAGCTTTATCATGTTGGCTATGATTGGGGCGAAGTCACTGCGCAACTCTTTTATCCAATATGCTGGGCATGGATCTGTGTGTGCAGTGGTGGTGTTTAGAGCTGAAATGGTGTCT
Organism: Ichthyophis bannanicus; assembly: GCA_033557465.1. Taxonomy (NCBI): domain Eukaryota; kingdom Metazoa; phylum Chordata; class Amphibia; order Gymnophiona; family Ichthyophiidae; genus Ichthyophis; species Ichthyophis bannanicus. The sequence continues at coordinate 96,062,501 of CM066046.1, forward strand.
TCGATAATTTTCTTTGAAGGGGTGGAAAAGGAAGTTAGAGAGGTTAGGTACTCTTGTTTGCTGAGGGGGCCGGGTATTACTATCCTGTCAGTCTTGCACATTTTGGACTGCATGAAGACAGCATAGTCCTGTGGGTTGATGCTGGCCAGTTGCTCGGGGGTAGGTTCTTTGGTAAGAGATTTGACTAGGTTGAACAGGTCATGTGGCTTATTCAATGACCGTTTCAAGGTGTCTGTGTGGTGTTGCTTCATCTTGTCTGTAATGGCTTTGCGATGTGTGTGCAGGTGTTGGTTGTATGCTGCTTGGTCACTACTGGTGCGTGATTTCCTCCAGCGTTTTTCAAGCCTTCGTAGAAGGGTTAGGGAAGCCTTAAGGTCGGGTGTGAACCATGGTGTGGAAGGTCTTTTCTTTTGGGCCTTGTTAGTTGAGGAGCGAATTGCGATTGTGCTGAGACTTTTGTTCCAGGAGGTGATCAACTCCTCTAGGTCTAGGGAAGACTTCTCAAGGAGCTTGTCTGTTTCAGCGAGAATTAGTTCTCTGTTAAAAGGGAGGAAGCTTCTGGTCGTTGGTTTAGAGGTCTTGCTTTCATCCTGTTGGGGTCTTTGTGGCCGCGGGGTAGGCATCTGAAAGGTGATGAGTTTATGGTCTGACCATGGTACTGATGTCAATGATAGCATGATATTTTGTGGTTGGTTCAGAACTGCTTGAGGGGCAAAAATGAGGTCCAGCGTGTTACCTTTTGTGTGAGTCGGTTTCTTCACCAGTTGGGTATACCCCAGAATATCTAGAGCTTCTATGAATGTGGATGCTTGATTGTCCTGTAAGGATGGGAGATTAAAGTCCCCTAAGATCCAATTAGGTTTGTATGGACTCTGCGTGTTGGATGCTATATTTATGATGGTGGACAGGTTATCTGGATCCGCAGTTGGAGCTCTGTAGAGTAAGTTTATAGAACATGTGTTATTGGAGATTGATACGGTTTCCAGGTTTTTAATGCAGTTGGACTCGACCATTTTGAACTGGAGCTCAGTTCTGGTGATTATAACAACTCCTCCCCCTCTCTTGTTCTGCCTATGGCTGGTGAAGGCAACAAAGTTGGATGGAAGTAGTTGATTGAGAATGGTGTTGTCTTCCGTGGAGAGCCAGGTCTCAGTGATCATGATGATGTCTAATTTATGGGATGTTATCGTTTCAGTGATTGCCGGCCACTTTTTGCGAAGTGATCGAGCGTTAATGAGTGCGCATTTTAGGGCACAAGGGAAAGGGTTTTTACCTTGCTTGGCCTTTGGGAAGTACTGTAATGGGATGTGCAGTAGGTGGTTACGATGAGAATAGTGAGACTCATGGGAATTGCGGTAGAAGTCACCAGACCATTTCCTTCCACCAGTTGAGACTATGGGGATGTGATTATGTGATGTAAGAAGGGCTAGTGAGCTGGGTGGCCAGAGTACGAGGAGCAGGAAAAGGCTCAATAAGGATGTGAATGTATGCTCCATTCTAAAGTCTTTTGGGCTAGTTGGGTGAGAAAGGAGTTTAAGTTAGAGGAGGGGCTTGGTGTGGTGCTTCTGCAGTCACCCTCTGCATTATACCGAGGTCAGCGAGTAAATAGAAAAGCTCTTTATCCATTGCAGAGTGCAGATTATCTGCATGGATATTAAAATCACCTAAGATTATTAGGTTCGGGAATTGCACCATAGTGTCTGAAATGAGGCCAAGAAGATGATTCCAATGTAGCTCTGATAACACTGCTGTTCTCCTCCTCCTGCTGCCAAATTTGCCAGCAGCAGTGAGAGAGGTATCTGCAGGTGGCAATGGGGATCATGGGTCATGCAGGTGGTTGGGGAAAGAAATGCACCTAAACATTCTTGACTAGGCTGTCAGTTCTCCTCCAGGCTAGATATCATTGCAATTGCAGAAGCTGTAGTTGTTGCCTGAGTAGGAGGAGAGTGCAACTAAAGGTCAATAAGATCTGCTGGTGGCTCCACTAGTTGTGTTTTTGATTTATCTATCTGTTCTGTTTTGCATGTGAAGTCACAAAATCATAAATATATGAAACATGCTAAAATTATAGCAGACCAACTGAAAAATGTGAGACAGATACTGTACTGCTGGTGTGATATCAAACCATAGCCACTTTACTTGACAGCTTACATCACATATGCTATACTACAAGTCTATGACTATTGTAATGACAAATGTTAAAGTGACATGTAATTTTATCTTGGACTTCTATTCCACATACCACACCGTCTGATGCAATGAGCTTATTTGGTAAAGAAAGGCAGGCTAATACAGTAGGAAATACACTGTTCTATAGTTCAGTTTCTATTATGTTACCCAAGACATTTCACAACAGTTGGCTGGTTTCAGGTACTATCTAAGGTTTTTCCTTGCTCCGTGCTTTAATTTTCATTTTTGTCTGGAAAGTAGTAAACACTCAGATCAGTACAACCTGCAAGAAAAAATTAATATATTAGAAGAATATAACTCTACTAGCTCTGTTTCACATCAACCAGATTTATATAGAAAATGATTCCATGAGGTAAAGTATAAGATGCAGACTATCTACATATAATGCATGATATTCTTATTTGTTTTGATACAACACATTTGATTTTAGGCACATTTTGCTCAAGTGATGATGCCTATTGGGGAGGGTCCATCAAACAGTTCATCCATCCATACACCTAGGTTTGTTTGTGTAACAATAGAGGCAGGAGGAGCTTGGACAAAGCAGCAGAAAGGTAGGGAAGTCAGACCCACTACCAGATGAGAATTTGGCAGTCTGCTGGTGGTGACTCAGTCCTGCCAGCAGATGATGATGATGATCCAGGTCAAATGATGGGAGCTGGGGTGTGCTAGTGGGGATTCAACATCTGCCAGCAGAAATGATACAGGCCTAGCAAATGCTGAAAACGTTTGCAGCCTGCCAATAGGGGTCTAACCCCTGCCAGCAAAAGAAAAGTACTACAACCATGGCAAAACACTGTACAACCTGCCAAAGGGAAGCCCTTCCACCGGCAAAAAAAAAAATGTAAGAGGGGAATGAGTGCAGGAGGGGAGGGAAAGAGGAAAGAAAGGGAGGGGACCGTACAAGGAGGTGGAAGGTTGAGGCAGTTAACGAATAATGGGCAAGTTCTTGCAATAACCCTCGACAAAGTCATGAAATATCTTTCCAAGAAAAGTGTGTGTTCCGGAAGCTGCAATGACAGAGGAGGAAGACTCATCAGCTGTAATAACTAGGATTGGAAGAGATGGACCAGACTGTTGCATTGAGGTGGGCAGGTCTCTACTGAAAAATTATTTTGCCATATTAGGAATATCTGTGCACAATGAACTCACAATGTGCCAAGGCTTGTGCAGAGAGAGTCCAAACTCTTCCTCTTAGCAGAGATACTATGTTGGTGCGCTTGTGCTTCTGCAGCATTTTAGAAGGGGTTGATGTAACCACCTCGCCCTCAGGCACTGCAAAACAGTTATGCTGTAAACCTGGAAACCTTAGGTTAGCTGGACTCAAAGTCACTGCACCATGAGGTTGAAAACGCCTCCCATGGAAGACTCTCAACTTGAATTCGAAGAACTGGCAGTTTTATATGCAGGGGAGCTCTTTGATTTTTCAAGGTGTACCTTTTTCTCATTCTCAAAATGCTCACAAAAGGTTATTCAAGCTCTTTTCATGCTCTCTGTGGCATTTGAATACAATGCTTGCAGTCCTTTTGATAATGGTCAGGACCCAAGCACACAAAACACTTGTAATAAGTGTCTGTTTCTCTGTTACACTTTGAGCAAGATCAAAATCTCAATTTTGGTGACATTTCTGGTTGCCGTATCTTAAAAAAGATATAGCATATTCACAGTTGGTTTGTTGCAAGACTGCGGATATGGAATATGCTATGTGCCTTTGTCTTTGTTTTTGACTGAAAAATGAATAAAAATGATTTTCACTAAAAAGGATATAGCATTATTAGAAAAGGTACAGAGAAGAGTCACCAAAATGGTAAAGGGGATGGAAGGATACTCCTATGAGGAGAGGCTAAAAAGGTTAGGGCTCTTCAAAATGGAAAAAAGAGACGGCTGAGGGGAAATATGTTAGAGATCTATAAATTAATGAATGGAGTGGAACGGGTAAACATAGATCAATTGTTTATGCCATCAAAATATATAAAGAGTAGGGGACATGCAATGAAGCTACAAGGTAACCTATATAAGACTAATAACAGAAAATATTTTTTCACTCGATGGGTAATTCAACTCTGGAACTCATTACCGGAGGATGTAGTAAAAGCTGTTAGTGTAGCTGGGTTTAAAAAAGCATTGGACAAGTTCCTGGAAGAAAGGACCATAAACCATTAAAGGGGACCCAAGAAATCCACTGCTTGTTACAATACAAGCATTGTGGAACCTGTGTGTCTTCTGGGGAAACTGCTAGGTACTTGTGACCTAGATTGGCCATTGTTGGAAACAGGATACTGGTCTTGATGGACTTGGTCTGATTCAGTATGGCATATCTTATGTTATGTTCTTAGTAGATTTTATCGATTTGCAAAATTAGCACTGGAAAGTTTTGTTTCATGTCTGTTCAGCAGAGCGGAAAGAAACAAAATGGAAGAACTGAGGAGACTGCTGCGTGCAGGAAGGGCTGTGCATGCTCAGACCTTTACACTAAAGTTCTGAGCTCTGAGAGAGTGGTTCTGTTCCACTTCCATCGGATGATGTCACACATTTGAAAACTAGCTAGGGTATATTTTATGAGCACTCAAATGGAAGAACACACATTTTCTTCTGTTTTTACAGCACTGATAATAGAGCAAATTTTCTGTAACTGGTATGGACAGGGAGAAGATCCTCAATTACCAAGAAAATGTTGCAGAAAAATACAGAAATATTTCTGATTGCATTGGGAGCCACAGGCCTTATTAAGAGGAATTTTCTCTGGGGGTGTTAGAGTCCCAGGACCCTCACGATCCATGAAAGGGCTGACTATGAGACCAGAATCAAGAAGAGGAAAAGAAGTAAGGTTTTCTTGGGCAGTATCTATGGAAATCCCAGGAACCCCAGGAATTTGAATAGTGAGTGCGAGGAACATTGGCGTATGGAGAAGATGATGTGCCCATATGCCTCCTGGACCCTTTTGGTCTATCTTCTGGGAGGCAATGAGATTTGACTCGTCCAAGTTTGACTCACAAGTTCCTAGCAGTTTCCGCAGAAGACACAGGTTCTCCAAGTCCACCCCAAACAAAAGCCGCCCTTTGAAGGTGAGCTGAGTCAATTAAGATATTCAGGATGAATCCACCACTCAGTGGTGGAGCCATATCCAATATTGCACCACAGTCAACAGAGCAATGTCTTAGCCACCAAACAGATGAGATCATACACAGCATCCAACAAAAAAGCCATAGCCGACTCCAAGAGGGGCAAAATATCCCAAGGGACTGAATCCACTAGGGCAGGGCTCGAGTCATCAGACCCACACACACTGAGAACTGAAGGATAACAGCAGAGGCTGCAAACTGATTCCTCAAGATAGTGTTCACCTTACAATCCAGCGAGTCCTTCAGGGCCATTCTGCCTTCCACCAGAATGGTAGTCTGCTTCGTAACTGCTTTAACCTGTGCATCCACTTTTGGTGTTTTAAACCACTCGACATGTTCACTCAGAGGCAGGCAAATTTTCAGGCCTCCACTAGGGAGTCAGGATGTCCCACTCTAAGTGGATCATATTCTTGGTAACTTCCAGAAAAGGAAAGGCTCTCTTAGACTTCTGAACCCCCTGCAAGAGAGGGTGGATCTGCAGCCCTTGTTCAGCCACAGGAAGGTCAACCAATTTTAGGGAAGAAGAAACTTGAGCAATTAGAGCTGCCAATTCGTCCTTCCTGAACAGGCAAAAACACCAAACTCATTGTGATCTTCAGAGTAGGATATCAACGCATCCTCAAAGTCAGAATCAGCCTCCGACACATTGGGACTGAACTCCTGGTCTTGGCCAAAAACCAGCGACCCGAATCTCCAGACTCTAACCATCATAGAGAGCACTTGGAAGGCGGGGACCGAGCAAGACTTCGACTTGCCCACTGTCCTCCCTCTGAGCAGGCAGAAAGAGATAGAGAGGACATGGAGGCTCCAGGGTCATGTTGCCACACCAGAAAGACCAAGCTTGCTGCAGGAAGGGGGAGGAAAACTCTGGGGAGGAAAACCCAGAACCTGGAAGCTCCCCACTGGCCAGATGGCCCCCACCATAGGGGGACAACCCTTTCATCAAAGGGAAACATCCAGAGGAAAAAGCGCTCCTTCAGGGCAACATCTGCTGCTGACTGCAGCAAGGAAAAGTCCGGCGCACGGACTCCCCCTTGTTGCAAAGGGGAAGATGGACCTTCTAAGGGTGCATTCAAAGCCTCCATGCAAGCTGAGCAGACACCAGAATTCAGCAATGAGACTTTCCACTTTCTGAAGATGAGGCAGCACTTCTTTGAAGACAGCATAAGCACCCCGGCTCACCAGTAGTCAGGTAACACAGTTGGAAGGCATGTTAAGTTGGCGCGTTGTGCCATCCACATGAAGATTGCACGGACAGGGCTACATGTGCTAAGACTGTGGGGGACAAGGCCACATGTGCTAACACCACAAGGACCACAGCTACATTTGCAGGCACTGCATGGATAGCTGCATGCAAAGGAGTCGTGTAAAAACAGCACCCTTACTAGAATGCACCAGGGAAGGTGTGGAAAGAGTGTGGTACAGCGTGAGAGGCACAAACACCACACACTGGCAGTTAGGTAAGGCGGGAAAACACTGGCACCAAACCAACAGGCACCTAACCCAAAATAGCACCCTAGCAATGGATAGTCAGAACCCTCCAGAGACAAGATAAACAAACAGTCTTAGCCTTTGGTACTCACCTGCCAGGGAGCCCCAGGCACATAAAAGCCAGGCCGGGCTTAATGCTACTCCCCAGTCACCAGACAGTCACATAACTCTTAAGAGCCTTTTAATCTTTGGGGGAGAGCAGCAGGAGGGGGGGGGGGGGAGGGAGGGAGCACTGATGTTGTGTGAAGCCTGAAAAATCCTTTCAAAACTCCTTTCCCAAACTTCAAGCTGCTGAACATGTCCTTAACAAGATAAGGGCAGGGAGCTGAACCAGTTCCCCTCCTATGGCATACGAAAAGAGCACCAGTTTTAAGGGTGGCCCTAGTGGAGTCTTCTGCATCAAACTCCAGTGAGAAATAGAAACACAGAAAGAGACCATATGAACTATCCAATCTGCCCTTCCATATCAACTACTGTAGTCTCTTTGTTTTTCTTTAGAGATCTTCTGCATTGGTCCCATGCTTTCTTGAATTTAGATACTGTCCTGGTCTCTACTACCTACACTGGGAGACTGTTCTAAGCATCTACCTTGCTTTCCATAAAGAAATATTTCTGCATATTACTTTTGAAGGTCTGGTCTCCAGAATTGCATACAATACTCCAAATGAGGCCCTCACTTGGTTTGCAGCTTGTCGTGCTGTGAGGGCTTGTGTGCATCAGTGATGCTGAGAGCTAAACTATCGGTAGTTTAACTACTGGCAGGGTCTCCCAAGATGGACAGATCTCAGCTGAGGTGCCAGACCAAGACAAACCACCCATCTGGGCAGCAGCAGCAGAATGGGATAGTGTTGACGGCGGAGGATCACATTTCTGTGACAATGGCAACACCACCAAACTTAAACTGCGCGAAAGAAAGGCCCGGCAATCTACATCTGTATCCTGCCATGAAAACCCAATGGATAGTTACAACAAAACAAATTGTGCTATAGTGCTGGAAGAGGAGACCCCCAGGTCGGAAGGCACTCAACTAGCTACTGGGGAAGAGCTGAAGACTTTTCAGAGTAAAGCCAGCATTTATGATGTGGTTGGATCAAAGCCCTCGGGACGTCTGATTGCTGATGTAGCTGCGCATGAAATGAGAGTCAGAAGCTGTAAAGATGGCTTATGCATTGGAACATGGAACATACGAGGCATGAACCAAGGGAAGTTGGAGGTGGTCAAGAATGAAATGGAACGTGTACAACTTCATCTGTTGGGTGTCAGCGAACTGAAATGGACTGGCATCGGGCACTTTGCATCAGATGATCACATGATCTACTTTGCTGAAAATTAAAGCTAAAGAAGAAATGGTGTTGCATTTATAATAAAGAAGAAACTTGTAAGAACTGTAATGAAATACAATGCAGTCAGCGGACACTTAATCTCTATTCGTCTACGAGGAATGCCTATCAACACAACTATAATTCAAGTATATGCCCCAACAACAGCTTCAGAAGAGAATGAAATTGAAGAGTTCTATGAACAAGTACAAGCTGAAATTGACAGAACATGCAAACAGGATATCCTGATAGTCATGGGTGACTGGAACGCAAAAGTTGGCAACAAAGAAGGCGGCAAAGTAAATGGAAAATATGGACTTGGCAACAGAAATGAAGCTGGAGAAAGACTGATAGAATTCTGCAAGACCAACGATCTATTCATCTCAAACACCTTCTTCCAGCAACACAAGCGGCGAATGTGCACATGGACTTCACACAATGGATTGTATAAAAATCAAATTGATTACATCTGTGGAAGTCAACGATGGAAAAGTTCAATAACATCAACAAAGACAAAACCTGGAGCTGACTGTGGTACAGATCATCAACTACTAGTATGCAAACTCAAGCTAAAGTTGAAAAAGAGCAAACCACTCATGAATGCAGCAAAATATGACCTTGAAAATATACCACTGGAATTTAAAGACTGTCTGCAAAATCGATTTGCTGCTTTAGATACAAATGACAGAGCTCCAGAAGAGTTATGGAATGACATCAAGAAGGGTGTGTTGAAAGAAAGTGAGAAGTCTCAACAAAAGGTGAAAAAGCAAAAACGGCCAAAATGGATGACGGAAGAAACTCTGAAAATTGCCCAGAAACGCAGAGAAGCTAAAGCCAGAGGAGAAAGAAAGACAATCGCAGAACTCAACAGAGATTTCCAACGTGCAGCAAGACAGGACAAGGAAAAGTACTACAACGACACATGCAAGGAAATAGAAGCAGAAACTATTAGAGGAAGAACAAGATCGGCATTCCTAAAGCTACAAGAGTTAAAGAAAAAGTTCCAGCCTCGAATTGGAATGTTACAAGATGCTCAAGGTTCTATGTTGAATGATGCTGAGAAGATCAAGAAAAGGTGGAAGGAATATACAGAGTTTTTATATGATAAAGATCAAGTGGACCAACAGCCGTTTCAACCTGTACCTTATGATCGGGAACCACTGGTGATGAAAGAAGAAGTCGAAGCAGCATTGAAAGCCTTATCAAAGAACAAAGCACCAGGCATTAATAGCATTCCCACAGAAGTATTACAGCAATCTGATGCAGCTGTTACCGTACTTACAAGGCTCTGCCAAGAAATATGGAAAACAACATCATGGCCAACTGACTGGAAAAGATCTGTGTTTATACCAATACTAAAGAAAGGTGATCCAACTGACTGTGGAAATTATTGCACAATCACTCTGATCCCACATGCCAGCAAGATTCTACTGAAGATTATTCAAAAGAGACTACAACCATACCTGGAACAAGAACTACCTGAAGTGCAAGCATGGTTCAGGAAAGGGCGAGGAACGAGAGACATCATTGCGGATGTGAGATGGATCCTTGAAAAGTCTAAAGAATACCAAAACGATATCTATTTGTGCTTTATCGAATATAGCAAGGCTTTTGACTGTGTAAACCATGAGAAACTCTAGGCCACATTAAGAAGCATGGGTATACCAGAACACCTGATCATACTCTTGCACAATCTTTACATTGATAAAGAAGCAACAGTTCGAACGGAACAAGGAGAAACAGAATGGTTTAAAATAAGCAAAGGTGTAAGGCAAGGCTGCATACTTTCCCCCGACCTGTTTAATTTATATGCAGAACAAATCATCAGAGAAGCAGAATTGTATGAAGACAACAGAGGTATGAAGAATGGTGGAAGACTCATCAACAACCTTCGCTATGCCGATACCACCAAATTACTGGCTAAAAGTGAAGATGATCTGAAACATTTGCTTCTCACAATCAAAGAAATGGGCCTGCACCTTAATGTAAAGAAGGCAAAGATCGTGACAACTGGCATAATCAACAGGTTCATCGTTGAAGGAGAAGAAATTGAAATCGTGAACAACTTTAACCTACTTGGATCAACTATCAATAAAGAAGCAAAAGCAGTCAAGAAATTAGACGACGCATTGCTCTTGGCAGAATGGCTATGAAAGACCTAGATAAGCTTCTCAAGAGCAGAGATGTCTCTCTCCATACAAAGATTCAACTTGTTCAAGCCATGGTATTTTCAAGAACATCATATGGATGTGAAAGCTGGACAGTGAAAAAGATAGACAGGAAAAGATTTGATGCCTTTGAATTATGGTGCTGGCAGCGAATACTGTGTATACCATGGACTGCCCAAAGAACAAATCTCTAGAGGAGATCAAACCTAAGCTTTTTTTAGAAGCTCAGATGACAAGACTTCGACTTTCATACTTTGGACACATCTTGCGAAGAGAGAGATCATTAGAGAAAGACATCATGCTTGGCAAGATAGAAGGTCAACGCAAAAGAGGAAGGCCAGCAATGAGATGGATCGATACAACAGCAGCTATGGGTACCAGTCTGTCAACAATGAGCCACCTGACTCAAGACCGAACACAATTTAGGATAGGTATCCAGAGGGTCGCCGTGAGTCGACTCCGACTCGACGGCACTTAACAACACTCCAAATGAGGTCTCACTAAAGACTTATACACAGGCACTGTCTCCTCCTCCTTCCAGCTGGCTATTCCTCTTCCTATGCACCCCAGCATCTTCTGGCTACTGTCGCCTTTTCTACCTGTTTAGCCACCTTAAGATCATCAGAAACAATCACGTCCAAGCAGGACTGGCCCATCCACTAGGCGAGCTAGGCAGCCGGCTCAGGTGTGTGGCGGTGGTGGTGGCAGCACACATGGGTGGTCATGCTGCCCCCCCCCCCTAGCTGCCACCAATTCTGTTTGGGGGAGGAGGCAGGCAACAGCAGTATTTCCAAAAGCAGCAGTAAAAACCTGCCGCTTTTGGAAATGCTGTCGCTGCCTGCCTCCCCCTCCTGAGATGGAATCGGCGGCAGTTGGGGGTGGGGGGGAGGTGGCGAGGCTGGGACAAACAGGGATCCATATTGTCTGGCCCTGTTCTTTAGGCCTCTTTTTGTTATTTGTCGGCATAAAGGACAATCATTTGGTAGATGGTTTGGGCCCAAACATTTCAAACACCAGTCATGTTTGTTGGTGATTGAAACTGTACCAGAGCACTTGGTACAATTTTAAAGCCACAGACATGTTTTATCCATCATGATGGAAAAAAAGTAGGCCAAGGCCTAAGCTGGCGGTGAAACCACTAAAAAATAAAAAAGATAAAATAAACTAAAAAGAAAATTGAAAGAAGAAAATATCAGGGCCGGTATCAGGGACGGTACCGGCATCAACGGAAAGGCAGAGCTCAGAATTTGAACCAAAAAAATAAAGTTTTCTTGCGGTGACAGGAAGGGAACAACCTACTGGCTCCATGGAAAACAAAGAACTGAGGAGAGGACTTGGGAAGGCAGATGCACAGGCACAGTGGAGTGCTCCAAAAGGCTTTCCTAGTGGACGCTGGGGAGTGTTCCCGCATGGGCTCCGTCGGTATTCACGATACCCATATGTGAAGACTGCATTCCTGCTTGTTCCTGGAGATGAAAAAGATCTTCTGAGACTTGGAGAAGAAAGATCTTTTTTCTTTTATTAGTAGAGAGAAGACCCTCCATGAGACAATACTGCGCACTAGAATACAACTGTAAGAAAACTGAAATTTATTTAGCTGCCTCTCTTTACATCACACTTACGTGTTAGCATAATCATAGGTGACCTTGATTGATTACATCTGTGGAAGACAATGATGGAAAATCTCGATACCTTCAACAAAGACCAAACCTGGAGTTGACTGTGGTACAGATCACCAACTATTAGTATGCAAACTCAAGCTAAAGTTGAAAAAGAGCAAGCCACTCATGAACATAGCAAAATATGACCTTGAGAATATACCACTGGAATTTAAAAACTGCCTGAAAAATCGATTTGCTGCTTTAGATACAAATGACAGAGTTCTAGAAGAGTTATGGGACGACATCAAGAAGGTTGTGTTGGAAGAAAGCGAGAAGTCTCTACATAAGGTGAAAAAGAAAAACGGCCAAAATGGATGACGGAAGAAACTATGAAAATTGTCCAGAAATGCAAAGAAGCTAAAGTCAGAGGAGAAAGAGAGGCAATTGCAGAACTCAGAGATTTCCAACGTGCAGCAAGACAAAACAAGGAGAAGTACTACAATAACACATGCAAGGAAATAGAATCAGAAGCTGTTATAGGAAGAACAAGATCGGCTTTTCTAAAGCTACGAGAGCTAAAGAAAAAATTCCATCCTCAAATTGGAATGCTACAAAATGCTCAAGGATCCATGTTGAATGATGCTAATAAGAAGATCAAGAAAAGGTGGAAAGAATAACAGTGTCATTATACCATAAAGATGAAGTGCACTAAGCTGTTTCAACCTGTACCTTATAAGGAATGGAGGAGTAGCCTAATGGTTATGAACACTGGCTTGGGAACCTAGAAACCAGGGTTAGATTCCCACTAGCACTCCTTGTGGCCTTGGGCAAGTCACTTAACCCTCCATTGCCTCAGAAAAATCCCGTTATCAATGTCCCTGTTTAATGTACATTACCAAGTTTAAGTTTCAATGTAAACCGCTTTGATTGAAATGATAAAGCAGTATGTAAAACCTGTTAAATAAATAAAAATAAAAAATAATCAGGAACCATTGGTGATGAAAGAAGTCAAACCAGCATTGAAAGCCTTATCAAAGAAGAAAGCACCGGGCATTGATGGTATTCCCATTGAAGTATTACAGCAATCGGATGAAGCTGTTACCATACTTACAAGGCTCTGCCAGGAAATTTGGAAGACAAATTCAAGGCCAACTGACTGGAAAAGATCTGTGTTTATACCAATACTGAAGAAAGGTGACCCAATTGACTGTGGAAATTATCGCACAATTGCTCTGATCCCACATACCAGCAAGATTCTACTCAAGATCATTCAGCACAGCCTACAACCATACCTGGAATGAGAACTGCCTGAAGTGCAAGAAGGGTTCAGGAAAGGGCGAGGAACGAGAGACATTATCGCAGATGTGAGATGGATCCTTGAAAAGACAAAAAAATACCAAAAGGATAGTCATATGTGTATTATTGACTACAGCAAGGCTTTTGACTGTGTAAACCATGAGAAACTCTGGGCCACATTAAGAAGCATGGGTATACCAGAACACCCGATTGTTCTCTTGCACAACCTTTACAATGATCAAAAAGCAATGGTTCGACCGGAACTAGGAGAAACAGAATGGTTTAAAAATTATTTATTTATTTAATGTCTTTTTTTATACCGTGCTCTTTAGAATCAGTGCAGTTTACAGATAACAAATTTGTGCAGTGCAGGCAGGCCCTACCCTGGACTTACAATGAACAGGGATTTCTACACGGGGCTGACAGGGTAACTATGTACAGGGCAAGCTGGATTTCACAGGCGACATGGTCAGCTCACAACTATTTACAGGTTGGTTTAACTATGTACAGATTGACAGGTCAGAGTATGTATACCTTCGACCTGCTGAGAGAATCGTGATCTAGAGGGTGGGGCTGCACTTGTGCGGAGTGGCTGCGCTGGGGATGACAACCTGGTTCCTGAGAGTGACTGGCTGTGAGATGTCATTTGGGTCGTTATAGTGCTGGAGGAAAAGAAGGTGCTTCAGCGACTTCCTAAACTGGGTGAGGTCGGTGATGGCACAGATGGCCGGTGGGCGGGCGTTCCAGCATTTGGGTGCATATAGCGCGAAGGATCTGTTTCTAGTTGACTGTGAGCATTTCGTAATCGCCTTCGGGAGTACCAGGGTGTTGGCGGCTGCTGATCTCCTCGCTCTGTTGAGGGGGTGGGCTGGATAAGGTTGGTGAGGGAGGTGGAGGAGCACTTGTTGATGGTCTTGAAGGTCATTTAATAAGACTTTAAAGGAGACTTTAAATCAGCAAAGGTGTACAACAAGGCTGCATACTTTCCCCCTACCTCTCATTTATATGCAGAACAAATCATCAGAGAAGCAGGACTGTATGAAAACAACCGAGGTAGGAAAATTGGTGGAAGACTCATCAACAACCTTCGCTTTGCTGATGATACTACATTACTGGCTGAAAGTGAAGACAATTTGAAACATTTGCTTCTCAAGATCAAGGAATATAGTCTTAAAATGGGTCTGCACCTTTATGTTAAGAAGACAAAGATCCCGATAAGTGGTAAAATCAGTAAGTTCATCATTGATGGAGAAGAAATTGAAATAATTGCCAGCTTTAACTTACTTGGATCAACAATCAATAAAGAAAGGACTAGCAGTCAAGAAATCTGACGACGTATTGCTCTTGGTATAATGGCTATGAAGGACCTAGACAAGATCCTCAAGAGCAGAGATGTCTCTCTCCATACAAAGATTTGACTTGTCCAGGCCATGGTATTTTCAATAAAGTCATATGGATGCAAACGTTGGACAGTGAAAAAGATAGACAAGAAGAAAATTGATACCTTTGAATTATGGTGCTGGCGACAAATCTTGTGTATACCGCGGACTGCCCAAAGAACAAACTAGTCAATACTAGAGGATATCAAACTTAAGCTTTCCTTAGAAGCTCAGATGACAAAACTTCGGCTTTCATACTTTGGACATATCACGCAAAGAGAGAGATCGTTGGAGAAAGACATAATACTTGGCAAGGTAGAAGGACACCGTAAAAGACAAAGGCCGGCAAAGAGATGGATCGATACAATAACAGCAGCTATGGATACCACTCTATCAACAATGAGCCACTTGGCTGAAGACTGAACAAAGTTTAGGTCAACTATCCAGAGGGTTGCCAGGAGTAGGCACAGACTCGACAGCACTTAACTTAACAACTTAACAAGGGTGTCCATTTATAGGGTGCTTTTCAGACAAGAGTGTAGTTACAAATTACTCATTCCATATCATCTTGCTAGACTAGTGCAGACAAGTGTGTTGGTTCCCCCTACCAGCAGATGTGGAGACAGAGGAAACTTCTATAGGCTTCTCTATGACATTATGTCTTATCAGCTGGAACCACCAGAGGGAGCCTTCAGTAATTCTGTCTCCATCAGATGGTGGATGCATGTTTTCAGCTCTGTGAGAATCTGAAAAAATTCAAGGAAGATTGAGAGGAAAAATTGATTTTGATTATGAGCAACCATCCCTATTCAGGAAGTAGAAATTTGTGGTCCTGATATTGCAGAAGGGCTGTCAGGTAAGGTTTGCCTCTTTGCAGATGATACCAAAATCTGCAATAAACATCCAGGAAGAAGTAGATAACATGAGGAAGGATATAGATAAGCTTGAATAATGGTTGAGAATGTGGCAACTGAGATTTAACACAAAACAAATGCAGGGTCATGCATTTCGGTTGCAAAAATCCAAGGAACTGGTACAGTCTAGAGTGTGAAGTACTTCTGTCCACAAAACAAGAGTAGGACCTGGGCGCAGAGCCAGCCCAAAGGTTTCTGCCTCCCTAGGTAGAAACGCCGGTCCTGCCGCCCTCTTCCCCCACTGACACTGCCCCCCCCAGCCGCCGCCATCGCTGTAGCCCCCCCCAGATGCCGCTGATTCCGTTTCGGGAGGGGGAGGCAGGCAGCAGCAGCTTTTTGCTGCCGCTTTTGGAAATGCTGCCTACCTCACCTCCAAATGGAATTGGTGGCAGCTGTGTGGAGGGGAGGAGGGAGGTGGCATGGCCGCCACTGCCACGGCCCTAGGCGGCTGCCTAGCTCACCTGGTGGATGGACTGGCCCTGCCTGGGTGTAATGGTTTATGGACCTTTCCTTCAGGAACCTTCCAAACCTTTTCTAAACTCAGCTACACTAACAGCTTTTACTACATCCTCCAGTAACGAATTCCAGAGTTTGATTCTGCATGGAGTGAAAAAAATATTTTCTCTTATTAGTCTTAAATGGGTTACATTGTAGCTTCATTGCATATCCCCTAATCTTTCTACTTTTTGATGGTGTAAACAGTCGTCTACATCTACCTGTTCCACTCCATTCATTAAATTTATAAATCTCTATCTTATTTCCCCTCAGTTGTTTCTTTTCCAGGTTGAAGAGCCCTAACCTTTTAAGTCTTTCCTCATAGATGTATCCTTCCATCCCCTTTACCATTTTGGTGGCTCTTCTCTAATTCTCTTCTCTAATTCCGTTATATCCTTTCTAAGATACAGCGATCAGAATTGCACACAATATTCAAGGTGTGGAACGATATGGAGGCATTATAATATTCTTTGTTTTATTCTACGTTCCTTTCCTTACGATTCCTAGCATTCTATTTGCTTTCTTGGCTGCCGCTGCACCCTGGGTGGAGGGTTTCAAGTGTTATCCATGATGATGCCTATATCTTTTTCCTTGGTGGTTCTAAAGGTGGAACCTTGTATTGTGTAACCATAGTTTGGGTTGTTCTTTCCTAAGTGCATAACTTTGTACTTGTCCACATTAAATTTCATCTGCCATTTGGACATCCAGACTTCCAATTTATCAAGGTCCTCTTGCAACTATAACGGTTGTCCTAACCCTTCCCTCATGGGCACATGGCACTGGAGAAATCTCCTTGGTGCGAGAGGGTTTTACATTACCTGGAGGACAGGTCCTAGCTACAGGATCACTTCCTGCCACACCATGGTGATGATCTCCTGTGAAGTGATCTCTCTTGTCCACGGCATCAGAGAGGCTGCCAGACTGGAGGTGGGACTTCAGTAGTACGTCTCTGTAGGTCTTGTCTATATATCTCTGTCTTCCTTATGTCCTCTAAGTCTGCTACTCTAGCCTCCAGAGAGCAAAGAGCTCCTTGCACCTAGTGCACAGATAAGACCCCTAAACAACTGGGAGAAAATCATACATGTGATACTTGATACAAAAAACTGGATAGCCTCCATCTTGCTGCTGGACTACTGTCTGCATCTTAGTTGTAAGGTTTTCTTTAGCTATTTAAGTTGTTTACACTTAGGTTTGCTGAGGATATTTGTACTAATGCAATTATATCTGATACGAGGTGACTAAAGAGTGGATAAGTGTCTTAGTAGTGTGTTCAGGAAAGAATGATCAGATTTTGTTGATTTTATAGAAGTGTCCATCTGCTGACCAGACTTGATGTCCAGAGAGGTGTGCTGTCTACCAGGTGTCAAAATCCAAGATGTTACAGAACGTTTTGCTGAGACTCATTAAGCCTACTGACTATTATCCAATATATCTCATCCATGCTGACACAAATGATATTGTTAGGCACCGTCTGATTGTATCAAAAGTGACTTCATGGCTCTAAGACAGAAGGTGAAGCAAATAGGTGCACAGGTGGTGTTCTCTTCAGTCCTCCCGGTTGAGGGTAAAGGCTGAGGGAGAGACGCTCGCATTCAGGAGAGGAATGCATGGCTGCATGGATGGAGTCATTGAGAGCGTTTTGGTGTCCTGGACCATGGGATAATGTTCCAAGGGCTGCAGCGCAGAGATGGTGGAGAGGAGGCACTGTGGGTTAAACTAGAAAGAGGGAAAGGAAAATCCATTTGCATTGGAGTGATATACAGATACAGGCTTTCCTAACCAGGGCTCCACAGATCAACAAACAGTAAGGATTTGAGGGTTTGTTTGTTTGTTTTATTATATTACATTGCTAGCTCTCTGACTGGGAGCTCTTAAAAGGGTTTTTTGTATATTTTTTAAAGCAAGGTTACTTTCTTTTTGGTGCTTTAGGGGAACTTTCCTTGAGCACAGTAGGTTGCTGAACTCCAGTAACCTCCTCAGGTTTAGAAACTGCTAAACACCTAATCAGGTGTTAGTTCCCTCCCTACCCACCCCGACTCCCACCCACCCCTAGTGAGCAGTCTTGCTTTATAGGGCACCTCCCCCTTTAACAAATTACAGAGAATTGGACCAGCACATTTTGAATATAATTAAAGAGATTTAACTGCTTTTTCTCTGAAAGGACAGCTGTGAAACCGGCTGGTACTTGGTAGATCTCTCTCTTTTGCTTTAACAGATACCTAAGCTCCACGAACAGAACAATGGCTGGGAAAAATCATATTGCTAAAGCTGTTGCCCCCGTTACAGCTTCTGCAGAGGTCCTAATGCCAGTTGAAGGACCAGTTCCATGTGCAGGGTGCCTGCATGCTGAAGCTCTGAGGAAACAAGTGGAGGAACTCAGAGAGGAGGTGGCGAGGCTGAGGAGCATTCAAGAAAGTGAGAAGTACATTGATGAGATGCTTCTTGCAGCAACCGAGCTCCCCAGCACAGGAGAAGATGGGTGCCAACAGAATGTCAATGGTTGGACACAAGTCACCAGGGCCTGCAAAATCACCAATCCAACTTCTCCAGCCCTTTAATTGAAGAACCATTATGCAGCCCTGGAAGTGGAGGAGGTGAAAGCATCCCTGGAAAGGGAAGAACCAGAGTTCAAGAACCCCAAAGTTGCAGAATCAGTGACCAGAAGGAAACGAAGGGTAGTGGTGGTTGGAGACTCTCTTCTGAGGGGTACTGAGGCGTCCATCTGCCGACCAGACTTGATGTCCAGAGAGGTATGCTGTCTGCCTGGTGCCAAAATCCAAGATGTTACGGAGAGTTTGCCGAGACTCATCAAGCCCACTATTACCCAATGTTGCTAATCCATGTTGGAACAAATGATACTGCCAGGTATACCTCGGAACCTATCAAAAGTGACTTCATGGCTCTGGGACAGAGGGTGAAGCAGTTAGGTGCACAGGTGGTGTTCTCTTCAATCCTCCCTGTTGAGGGTAAAGGCCAAGGCAGAGAGGCTTGCATCCTGGAGATGAATGCATGGCTGCGTGGATGGTGTCATCGAGAGCGTTTTGGTTTCCTAGACCATGGGATGCCGTTCCAAGGGTTGCAGAGCAGAGATGGCATCCATCTGTCCAAGAAAGGTCAACGCATCTTCGGTAGTAGACTGGCTAATCTACTGAAGAGGGCTTTAAACTAGATTCGTTGGGGATGGGTGAAGAAAGCCCCCAGGTAAGTGAAAGCCCCCAGGTAGGTGATACATTAAATACCTTTATGGAAATGGGTAACAGGGGTAACATATGGAAAGCAGTATGTATTAATGCCCGTAGCATGGGAAATAAGATCCCTGAAGTTGAAGCTTTGGTGGGAGTGGCTGACTTGGATTTAGTGGCAGTTACAGAAACATGGTTCACAGAAAACCATGACTGGGATCTAACTATACCTGGCTATACTTTATTCAGAAAGGACAGGGTAGGAAGAAGGGGAGGAGGAGTGGCACTATATGTAAAAACTACTATTAAAGCTTTGGAATTACAGAGCTTAAAAGGGAGAGAGGAGGCATTGTGGGTTAAACTAGAAAGAGGGAAAGAGAAATCTATTTGCATTGGTGTGATATACAGACCTCCCTCACAAGAGGAAGAGGTGGACAGAGAGTTAATTGAAGACATACGCAGCATTGCTAGGAAAGGGGAAATGCTACTGATAGGAGATTTCAATATGCCAGATGTTGATTGGCACATTCCTGCTGCAGTATCATCTAGAAGTAAGGAGATCCTGGATTCTCTACAGGGAGAACTATTCAGGCAATTGGTAACAGACCCCACACGTGAAGGGGCCATACTGGACTTGGTGCTTACCAATGGTGAAAGTGTTTCTGATGTTGTAGTGGGAGATCATTTGGCATCCAGTGATCACCAGATGGTGTGGTTCAGTATTAGGACTAGGGCTGTTAGAATCCATTCCAAGGTGAGGATCTTAGACTTTAGGAAGATGGGCCAATACCTCAGGGAGTCGTTAGTGGGATGGGAACAGCTGGGGGATGTAGAAAAACAGTGGGCAAAACTGAAAGGGGGTATTTTAAGGGCAACCAACCTTTTTGTTAAAATGGTAAATAAAGGCAAAAGGAAAAGGAGACCGCTTTGGTTTTTGAAGGAAGTAGCTGAAAAAGTGAAGAAAAAGAGGGAGGCCTTCATGAAATACAAGAGATCACAGAGAGAGGAAGACAGGCATCTGTATTTGGAAAAACTTAGAGAAGCTAGCAAAGTAGTCAAGAAGGCAAAGATTCAAAAGAAGGAGGAAATAGCCAATGCAATAAAATGGGGGGATAAGACATTTTTCAGATATATTAGTGAGAAGAGGAAGGGCAAAAATGGTATTGTCAGACTCAAGGGTGCAGGGGGGGAATATGTAGAAGCTGATAAGGATAAAGCGGAATTGCTTAACAAATATTTTTGTTCTATGTTCACAGATGAAGAACCAGGAGCAGGACCTCAGAAAACACCCACAAATAAGAACAGAAGCGAGGGACATCTTGAACAATTTTCAGAAGACTGTGTTCGTGAGAAACTAGCTCAACTTAACGTAGACAAAGCGATGGGACCGGATGGGATACACTCTAGAATACTGAGGGAACTTGGGGACGTTCTAGCAACTCCACTGACTGACCTTTTCAATGCCTCGTTGGAGTCGGGAGTGGTGCCAAAGGACTGGAGAGAGGCTCATGTGGTGCCTTTACACAAAAGCAGAAGTAAGGATGTGGTTGAAAACTACAGGCCGGTTAGTTTAACTTCGGTGGTGAGAAAATTATTGGAAACGCTGCTGAAAGGGAAAATAGTGAGGTTTCTGGAGTCCAGCAGATTACAGGATCCGAGGCAGCATGGATTCACCAGAGGCAGGTTTTGTCAGACAAATCTGATTGATTTCTTTGACTGGGTGACCAGGGAGTTGGACCGAGGGAGAGCTCTAGATGTGGTGTATTTAGATTTCAGTAAAGCCTTTGACACTGTTCCTCACAGGCGACTTATAAACAAACTGAGCACCCTAGGGATGGACCCTAAAGTTACTGCTTGGGATAGAAATTGGTTGGGTGGGAGGCGACAAAGAGTACAAGTAAATGGAGCTCACTCTGAGGAGAAGGATGTTACCAGTGGTGTGCCCCAGGGATCTGTCCTTGGTCCGATTCTTTTTAACATCTTTGTTAGTGATATAGCGGAAGGGCTGTCAGGTAAGGTTTGCCTCTTTGCAGATGATACCAAAATCTGCAATAGACACCCAGGAAGGTGTAAATAACATGAGGAGGGATCTAGCTAAGCTTGAAGAATGGTCTAGAATTTGGCAGCTGGGATTTAATGTTAAAAAATGTAAGGTCATGCATTTGGGCTGCAGCAATCCAAGGGAGCAATACAGTATAGGAGGTGAAGTACTTTTGTCCACTAAAGAAGAGCGGGACCTAGGCGTGGTTGTGTCTGATGATCTTAAAGTAGCTAAACAGGTAGACAAGGCGACGGCAAAAGCTAGAAGGATGCTTGGGTGCATACGGAGAGGAATGGCTAGCAGAAAAAAGGAGGTGATAATGCCTCTGTATAAGTCTTTGGTGCGACCTCATTTGGAGTATGGTGTGCAATTCTGGAGACCGCACCTTCAAAAGGATGTGAACAGGATGGAGTTGGTGCAGAGGGTGGCTACTAAAATGATTAGTGGGCTTCATTATAAAGCATATGAGGACAGACTTAAGGATCTTAATATGTACACCTTAGAGGAAAGGCGGGATAGAGGTGATATGATTGAGATGTTTAAATACCTCCGTGGCATAAATGTTCAGGGAGAGAGCCTCTTTCAATTGAAAGCAAGTTCTGCTACGAGGGGACATGGGAGGAGGGTGAAGGGAGATAGATTCAGGAGTGATATGCGGAAATATTTCTTTACAGAAAGAGTAGTGGATCCGTGGAATAGTCTCTCAGTGGAGGTGGTAGAGATGAGGACAGTAACTGAATTCAAAAAAGCATGGGAACAACACAGAGGATCTCTAAAGGTAAAAAGTGGACTGTTGTAGTTGTTGTTATGGAAGGACAGACTAGATAGGCCATGTGGTCTTTTTCTGTCATCATGTTTCTATGTTTCTAGATTCGCCTCACAGGGAGAAGAGGTGGACAGAGATTTAATAGAAGACATACGCAGTATTGACATGAAAGGAGAAGTACTACTGGTAGGTGATTTCAATATGCTGAATATTGACTGGCACATCCCTGCTGCAGTGTCAACTGGTAACAGAACCCACACGTGAAGGGGCATGCTGGACTTGGTGCTTACCAATGGGGAAAGTGTTTCTAATGTCATAGTGGGAGAAAGGTAAATAAATGGAAAAGGAGACCACTATGGTTCTCAAAAGAAGTAGTTGAAAAGGTGAAGAAAAAGAGGGTGGCCTTCATAAAATACAAGAGATCACAAAGAGAGGAAGACAGGCATCTATATTTGGAAATACCTAAAGAAGCTAGCAAAGTAGTCAGAAAAGCAAAGATACAAAAAGAAGAAGAAATAGCCAATGCAATAAAATGGGGTGATAAGACATTTTGCAGATATATTAGTGAGAGGGGGAAGGGCAAAAGTGGTACTGTCAGTCTCAAGGGTGAAGGGGAGGAATATGTATTAGCTGATGAGGATAAAGTGGAATTGCTTAACAAATATTTCTGCTCTGTGTTCACAGATGAAAAGCCAGGAGCAGGACCTCAGAAAACACCCATAAATGGAACAGAAGTGACGGGGATGAACGATTTTCAGAAGACTGTGTTAGTGAGGGAAAGAGTAGTTACTCACCTGTAACAGGTGTTCTCCAGGAGCAGCAGGAATCAGTCCTCACATATGGGTGACGTCGGCGCCGACGGAGCCCCCGTGCGGAGCATTTCCCCAGCTTTCAAAGAAAGTCTTTAGGAATTGCAGTGCGCATGCGCGGTCCCCTTCCCGCCCAAGAGTGCCATCTTGCTCAGTCTGATGACATAGCTAAAAGACAGCAAAAATAGCAAAAAAGATATGACCAACTCCAAGGGGAGGAGGGAGGGTTGTGAGGACTGATTCCTGCTGCTCCTGGAGAACACCTGTTACAGATGAGTAACTACTCTTCTCCAGGACCAAGCAGGAAGTCAGTCCTCACATATGGGACTCCCCAGCTTAAGGCTACCGGAGACCCCAAGCCGAAAAAATGAGCTCCCTCTAGAGCGTCAGTACGTAAGGAAGGAATCTTCTCTGAGAACGCCCCTGACCGGTAGCCCAACATCAGGGACGGAGGGAAGGAGTTGCCTAAACCCCAAAGAGATTATGGAGTACTGCCTGTCCGAAAGCACTGTCCCTGTGGGACTCCCTCTCAAGGCAGTAATGGGCCGCAAAAGTCTGGCTTGAAGACCAAGTAGCGGCCCGGCAGATGTCTGCCAACGGAACAGAGCAGAGATGAGCCACTGACGCAGCCTTCGCCCTGATACGATGAGCCGTGACTCGACCCTCCAACGAGAGGCCGGCTGCCCCATAAGCCCAGGCGATACAGTCAGCGACCCATATGGACAAAGTACGCTTGGAGACAGGTAACCTCAACTTATTGGGGTCAAAAGAAACGAAGAGCTGAACAGCCCTCCGGTGCTCTCGCGTACGGTCAAGGTAGAAGGATAACGCCTTCCTACAGTCCAGGGTATGCAGGACCATCTCAGCCCGGTTGGCATGCGGCTTGGGAAAGAAAGTCGGAAGAACCACCTCCTGATTGAGGTGGAAAGAAGAGACAACCTTAGGGAGAAACTTAGGGGTGAGTCCGTAAGACTACCCTATTCCTGTAGAACCTAGTGTAAGGGGGATCAGACACAAGTGCCTGAAGTTCACTTACTCGCCTAGCAGAGGTAAGAGCTATCAGAAACAAAGTTTTCCAGGAGAGAAAATGAAGAGGACAGGCAGCCATAGGTTCAAATGGTGGACAAGTAATCCGCTGTAAGACCACATTTAAATCCCACTCAGGGGCCGGTGGACGTAGAGGAGGCTTAAGCAGGAGAAGGCCTCTGAGGAAACGAGCCACCAAAGGGTGGTTGGAAAGAGGCCTCCCGTCCACGGGCGAGTGGTGCGCTGAGAGAGCACTGAGGTGAACTCTGACAGAATTGGACTTAGGGCCTAGATTGGAGAGGTAAAGCAAATATTGCAATACTACCGCTACCAAGCATGAGAAGGGTTTCTCGCTGTGCTGAGCACACCACGTGGAGAATCTACACCACTTAAGAGCGTAGGATTTCCGGGTGGATTGCCTTCTAGAGGCTAAGACTACATCTTCCACCTCTCTAGGCAGTAGTAGGGGAGCCAGAACTACCCTTTCAGCAGCCAGGCCATCAGATGAAGGGACTGGAGGTTGGGGTGTAAGACAGATCCCTGTTCTTGAGACAGGAGATCGTGTTGAATCCCCAGAGGAATAGGAGTGTCCACCGCCAGTTGCAGCAGAAGTGGGAACCATGGTTGCCTCGGCCACCTGGGGGCTATCAGAATCATGGAGGCCCCGTCCTTGAGTACTTTGAACAGTGTTCTGGACACTAGTGGCGTGGGAGGAAACGCATACAGTAGGCCTTTGGACCATGGGAGCAGAAACGCATCCGCTGCTACTCAGAGTATGCGATTGTCTGGAACAAAATCTCGGGAGTTGCCGGTTCAGAGGACTGGCAAAAAGATCCATGGTGGGGAGGCCCCACCTCAGAAAGATCTGCTGAACCACCAATGGGTTCAATCTCCATTCGTGTGGTTGCAGGATCCTGCTCAGTCTGTCTGCCAGGTAATTCTCTTGACCTGGGAGGTAGACTGCCTTGAGAAGGATCCCATGATTGACGGCTCAGGAGCACAGCCGTTGTGCTTCCTGACATAGAAGGAAGGAGCCTGTGCCTCCTTGCTTGTTCACGTAAAACATGGCAACTTGATTGTCCGTCTGGACCAGTACAGACTGGTGAGACGTGAGATGGGAAAAGGCCCTCAGAGCTAAGCGTATCGCTCGCAGCTCCAGGACGTTTATCTGCTGTGCAGTCTCCCAAGGGGTCCAGAGACCCTGAGTACAGCTCCCCGACCTTGAAGAGAAGCATCGGTTGTCAGCACTTGAGAGTGCGGAGGGGTTTGAAAAAACACTCCGAGCACCAGATTCGGAAGATGAAGCCACCATTGCAGAGAAGAGGCAAGCAGTGTGGATATTCTTACTGAGTCTGTAAGACTCCCTGTGGCCTGATGCCACTGAGTTCGGAGACTCCACTGAGCAGGCCGCATATGCAGGCGGGCATTGGGGGTTACATGAACCGTGGAAGCCATATGGCCGAGAGGTCTCAGGAATTGCCTGGCGGAGACCAGGGAATTGCTGCGAAACTGCCTGGCTAGATCCATTAATCTGTGGGCTCTGTCCACGGGCAGAAAAGCCTTCGCCTGAAGGGTGTCCAGCCTTGCTCCTATGAACTCAATGTTCTGGGACGGGAGCAAAGTGGACTTTGCGAAGTTTATGACAAACCCCAAGTGCTGAAGCAGAGCCACAGTGCAAAGGGTGGCTTGACTGGCTCCTGTGAAGACTGGCCCCTTATGAGCCAGTCGTCCCGGTATGGGAACACAAAAAGACCTTGAAGCCTTAGGTAGGCCGCCACCACCGCCAGGCACTTTGTGAACACCCTGGGGGTGGAGGTTAGGCCAAAGGGTAGTACTCTGTACTGATAGTGGTGTCCTCCCACAACAAATCTGAGATATTGTCTGTGGTCTGGATGAATAAGGATGTGAGTATAAGCATTCTTTAGATCTAAGGAGCATAGCCAATCTCCCTGCTGGAGGTAGGGCAGCAGGATTCCAAGGGTAAGCATCTTGAACTTTTCCCTCTCCAGGAACTTGTTGAGGTTTCGCAAGTCTAGGATGGGTCTGAGGCCTCCTGTTGTTTTTGGTACTAGAAAGTACCTGGAATAAAAGCCTTGACCTCTCAGGTGGTGGGGCACCGGTTCCACAGCCTGTTCCTTTACCAGACTTGCCAACTCCTGTAGAAGTAAGTCCCTGTGCAGAGGGAGTCTTGGAGGCTCCCCTGGAAAATAGGAGGGGGGTACCTGGTGAAAATGGAGAAGATAGCCCCTTTGGACTATATTGAACACCCAGGTATCCCTGGTGACAGCTGACCACCTGTGGGCAAATAGGGCCATCCGGCCTCCTGTGCTGATGTGAGCCAACAGAGGAGGAGAGGCTAAGCTTTTGGAGTCAAAAACCCCCGCCCTGCTGTGCAGGAGCCAGTGTTGGTGGCTTGGGGGCCTTCTGCCTACGGGGCCCATGACCCTGCCCCTCGGCCTGCTGACCCTGTTGGGGAGCTGCAGAGGCCTGATAATGAGGGTATTTGTTTATAGGCAGTTGTCTTCCTCGGGTAAAAGGTCTTTTTTCCCGAGCCCTTCTTCTTCTGAGAAGGGGCAGAGGTTTTTCTGGACAGCCTAGTCCTGGTCAGAGTCTCGGTCTCGAGTTCAGCAGCCTTTTCAGCCATGGGTTTGCCAAAGAGGTTTTCACCTCGGCAGGGGACATCGACCAACTTGTCCTGTACCCATGGCTCGAGGTCGGATGACTGTCGCCAAGCCTGTCGGCGGGCACCGATGCCGGCCCCGGCTACTCGGGCCGAAGCCTCGAAGCCATCGTAGGCTGCTCGAGAGATAAACTTCGAGCACTCTCTAATACCAGTGGACAAGGCCTGGAACCTCTGCAAAGGTTCCTCGGAGAGACCAGCAGAGAACCTGGCAATTGCCAGGTCTCGAAGGTACATGCCCATGTAGAGCTGGTATGTCTGGACACGGCAAGCAAGCATAGAGCCCTGGAAGCACTTCTTACCGAGGGCATCCAGGTTCTGGGCCTCCCGGCCGGGAGGCACCGAGGAGTGCATCTTCTGACTTTTCAGTCGATGCATGGCCAATTCCACAACCATGGAGTGGTGCAGTAATTGTGCCTTTTGGAACCCGGGGCTCTTGCGGACTCGATAGATGGAATCGACCCACTTGCTTAACACCGGCGCCGAGGCCGGGGTCTCTCACATGCAGAAGAGCAGCCGTTCCAGCATCGGAGGAACCGGTACAGTAAAGGCCTCCTTCGGGGGAGAGTCACACTGGAGGGCCTCGAGCTCCTTGGCTCGAGGCTCCTCCTCGGGATCCGCGGGGAATGCCAAGGCCTTGGCCATATCCCGCACGAAATACGAGAACAGGGTATGCTCCGGTGGGGATCGTCTCTGAGGTTCGGACTCCGGTGAGTCCGATGGGACACACCGAGTCCGAAAGGTGTCGGGTGACTCCTCATCCTCCGCCTCCCAGCCCGACTCCTCGGAGGAGGAATCGAGCAGTTCCGGTCGGCAGGCACCGATGCTCTCCGCCCCGACGCCGAGGGTACTGGCGTCGACGACCTCGGTCCCGAACGGGAGGCCGAGGGAGACAGTGGCCAAGGATCGACTCAAGCTCGCATGGACTCGTGGATCGGCTCGGCCTCCGGGGTCGACTTGGACGTCGATGTCCCGGTGGGCGGGGCAGATGCACCGGTGAGACCGGCGATCAGTGCCCACTGCTGCTTCATGAAGGCAGCCAAGCTGCTCTCCAAGGCCGTCAACCTGAGTCTGAGCTCAGGAGACTCAGCAGCCCCCGACTCGGGCCCCGATGGCGTCGGGCCCGATGTCGGCTCCCCTGGAGGAGAGTCCACAATGACTACAATACTCACGTGCCCAGGAGACTCCATCTCGAGACGAGGTTGTTTGGCAGGCCTCTACGACTCCGAAGACCCGGGACGGCGGTCGGGGCTATGCGATCTGGCCCTCGAGGAACCAGGTGCATTCGCCGATGCCGCCCTCGCGGGTTTTTTCTTCCTGCGCTGCTCCCGTGAAGGAGTCCCCCGCTCAGAGAAACCCCGATGCTGCTCGGGGCCGGAGTCCCGAGACATCGAGGCCTCTGACGAGGTCCGGGCCTGTCCGGACACGGAGTCAGAGAAGATTCTGTCCTTTTGGTGCTGCCGACTCCTCAAAGCCTTCGAGGACATTTTTCCACACGGACCACAGATCATCGGGTCATGATCGGGTCCGAGGCAATGGAGGCAGCAGTCATGTGTGTCGGTGAGAGACATAAGTTTCTTACACCGATCACACTTTTTAAACCCGCTGGCAGCCATCGGGGGAAAAAGGGCCTCTGCAAGGTTGAAAGACAGGGCTGCCAGTGAAAAAAGAAAAATGGCGCGAACGCTAGTCACGAAGGACAAAAACCGAAAAAAAAGAGAGCGGGCTCGATACCGGCGTATCGGGCCCAGGCGGGAAAAGGATCCGGCGTCGAACCAAATAAGGAAGAAAAAAAACCAGGGTAATCAACTTTTTCCTCGACGAAAAACAAACTATGTCCATCGGGCTCCGCGGAAAAAAGAAGACTGAGCAAGATGGCACCCTTGGGCGGGAAGGGGACCGCGCATGCGCGCTGCAATTCCCAAAGGCTTTCTTTGAAAGCTGGGGAAATGCTCCGCACAGGGGCTCCGTTGGCGCCGACGTCACCCATATGTGAGGACTGACTTCCTGCTTGGTCCTGGAGAAGCATAGTTACTCACCTTTAACAGATGTTCTCCGGGGATAGTGGGAATCAGTCCTCACATATGGGTGACATCGGTACCGATGAAGCCCTCATGGAAGCATCTCCCCAGCTTTCAAAGAAAGCCTTTGGGAGATGCTACCATGCATGCGTGGTCCCCTTCCCACTCAAGGGTGCCATCTTGCTCAGTCAGTTGACATAGCTAAAAGACAGAAAAAATAAAAGATGGCAAAGGAGCAACTGCAAGGGGAGGAGGGAGGATTGTGTAGACTAATTCCTGCTGTCCCCAGAGAATACCTGTTATAGGTGAGTAACTACGCTTTCTCCGGAAACAAGCAGGAAGTCAGTCCTCACATATGGGACTCCCCAGCTACAGGCTACCAAAAAACCATAGCAAAAAAACACAAGTAGCAGAAATTAAGTCCGTGTCCACAGACCACAGTAGGACCCTTGTGTCTGATGAAAACCAGCACTCCGGTAGCCTGAAGGGCTGGAGGGTAGGAGTTGCCTAAATCCCAAAAAGATTACGGAGCATAGCCTGGTCGAAGGTACTGTCCCATCGGGACTCCATTTCCAGGTAGTAATGAGCTGAAAAGGTATGGACTGAAGACCAGGTGGTGGCCCGGCAGATGTCCACCATCAGGATAGCCGTGTAATTAAGATCCCAACATACAAAAGAGCCCCTTAGCCTATTAATTTTTGTCGGAGCTAATCGTCAAAGTGTATGGAAAACCACCACACACCACTGCGACATCTCCTTTTTCTAAAGTTTTTTTTACAAAGAATAAAACTTAACACTTAGCTTTGTTGATAATCTTCTTAAGGCAGATGAAAAATAGACGTGTGAATGAAGAAGTGCGAAAATGTCCAATTTTGCGACGTGCCACACGTTTCGGGTCTAACACAAAATGTTTTTCAACCCTGCTTCAGGCCATCTCATACTGGCTACCGTATCTTCTTTTCTGCTTCAAATCTTTTTAAGAAACACCAAAGCTTCTTCATACCAGGTGTTTCTTAAAAAGATTTGAAGCAGAAAAGAAGATACGGTAGCCAGTATGAGATGGCCTGAAGCAGGGTTGAAAAGCTTTGGACATTCTGGCACTTCTTCATTCACACGTCGGCCAGCAGGTTGTTCTGGCCTGGCAGGTATACTGCTTGCAGGAGACTACCCTGTTGGATTGCATATGAGTAGAGGACTTCCACCTCCTGGCAGAGGGCAAGAGACCCATGCCCCCCCTGCTTGTTCACATAGAACACCACCATTTGGTTGTCCGTCTGGACCAGGACCGGCTGGTGGTGCAGGTGGTGGCAGAAAGCTCGCAGGGCTAAGTGTATCACCCGCAGCTCCAGGAGGTTGATCTGTTGGGTGCTCTTGTCTGGTGACCAGCTGCCCTGGGTGCGAAGTTCCTTGCAGTGGGCTCTCCAGCCGATCAGGGAAGCATCCGTGGTAAGGACCTCTAAGGGGCTCAGGACCTGCAAAGGCATGCCTGCCTCGAGATACTGAGGAGACTGCCACCCGACCAGAGAGTCCGCCAGTTGACAGGATACGGAGACTCTGTCTCGGAGGTACCCCATGGCCTGGGTCCACTGGTCTCGGAGACACCACTGCGCAGCCCTCATGTGGATGCGAGCGTCTGGAGTGATTTGGACCATGGAGGCCATGTGCCAGAGAATGCGCAGAAGGCGCCGAGCAGGCATGGAGGGATGGTGCTGTATGTTCCATGCCAGAGTCCTAAGGCGGTTGGCTCAGTCGCTGGGTCGGAAGGTCTTTGACTGGAGGGTGTCCAGTTTTGCTCCAATGAACAGACTATGTCGGGAGGAGATGAGACTTGGGGTAGTTTATGACAAAGCCCAAGTACTGCAGGACCTGGATGGTGCGTGCGGTGGCCTGCTGCACCTCTGAGGCTGTGTCTTTCTTTATGAGCCAGTCGTCCAGGTAGGGGAAGACAAAGAACCCCTGGAGGCGGAGAAAGGCGGCCACGACTGCCAGGCATTTTGTGAAGACCCTTGTGGCAGAGGCCAAGCCGAAAGGGAGCACCCTGTACTGAGAGTGCCCGCCCCCACTACGAACAGCAGGTACTGCCTGTGGTTGAGGTGAACGAGGATGTGGGTATAGGCATCCTTCAGGTCTAAGAAGCATAGCCCATCTCCCTGCTGGAGGTAGGGCAGCAAAAGTCCAAGGGAGATCATCTTGAACTTCTCCCTCACCAGGAATTTGTTGAGGCTGCGCAGGTCGAGGATGGGTCTTAGGCTCCCTGCTCTTTTTGGCATGAGGAAGTACCTGGAGTAGAACCCCTTGCCCTTGAGATGGTGGGGCACCAGTTCCACCGCTTTGTTCTCGAGAAGACCTGCCAACTCCTTTAGTAGAAGGTCCCGGTGGAGGGGAGACCTGAGGGGCTCTCCTGGGAAATAAGAGGGAAGTGTCTGAGTTAGGTGGAGGAAGTAACCCTCCCTGACCACCCAAAGTGCCCAGGAGTTGGTGGTGATCGTCATCCACCTCTGGGCATAGTGGGTCAGATGTCCTCCTGTGGGCTGCTGACCTCCTTGGGGCAGAGGGGTTATGCTCAAGGAGTCAAACTCTTTCCTGTCTGGGCTGGGGCCTGGGGTTTTGGAGCCTTCTGCTTATGAGAGCCATGCCCATGACCCTTGGCCTGCTGACCCTGCTGGGGAGCCGGGGAGGCCTGAAAAGGTGGGTAGTTTCTTTAAGCAGCCTCTTTCATTGGGTAGTAGGACTCTTTACCCA
Organism: Ichthyophis bannanicus; assembly: GCA_033557465.1. Lineage (NCBI taxonomy): Eukaryota > Metazoa > Chordata > Amphibia > Gymnophiona > Ichthyophiidae > Ichthyophis > Ichthyophis bannanicus. The sequence continues at coordinate 96,093,743 of CM066046.1, forward strand.
GGCCCTTCCATTGGGGAGAGGCAGTGGTCTTTTTAGAGAGCCTGGTCCTCGTCATGAACTCGGTCTCCAGCTTGGCAGCCTTGTTGGTCATGGGCTTGGTAAAGAGGTTCTCTCCTTGGCATGGGACATCAACCAATTTGTCCTAAACCCATTGCTCAAGGTCGGACAACTGTAGCCAAGCTTGACGTTGTGCACCGATGCCCACCGCCGTGACTCGAGCCGCTGACTCGAACCCATCATAGGCTGCTTGAGACATGAACTTGGAGCACTAACGGACAGCCTTGGCCAGGTTCTTGAACCACTGCAGGGGTTCCTCAGAGAAACCAGCTGAGAAGCTGTCGTTTCTTTGCCAGATCTCTCAGGTACATGCTCATGTACAGCTGGTAGGTCTGGATGAGCATCGAGCCCTACTAACAGTTTCTGCCAAGGGCATCCAAGTGCGGGCCTCCCTGCCTGGGGGCACTAAGGAGTGCATCTTCTGGCTTTTCAGGTGACACATGGCTAACTCCACCACCATGGAGTTATGCGGCAGCTGTGATTTCTGGAAACCCGGGCTCCGGCGGACTCGAAACATCGAGTCGAGCCGTTTGCTCACCACCGGCACCGACGACGATGTCTTCCACATTCGGAGCCATCAGTCATTGCAGGATGGGAGGGATCAGCTCCATGAGCGATTCACTTGGAGGGGCCTCGTACTGGAGGATTTCCAACTCATCTGCCAGAGGGTCCTCTTCCAATTCTGTAGGGAATGCCAGGGCCTTAGACATATCCTTGATGAAATTAAGGAAGCCCATATCCTCTGGCGGGGACTGCCACCAAGGCTTTGAGACAGGAGAGTCTGAGGGGACGGGTGATTTTGGCGGCGAGGGGTATCGGGGGATTCCTCATCCTCTGTCTCACACTTGGAGTAGTCTGTCAAGGACTCATAGGAGGGGTGGTCTGTGGGCCTTGGGGCTCCCGAAGCTCTGCGACCAGTGCTGAGCACACTTGCCAGATATGATCACGGTCCCGTCGAGCAGGAATCAGATCGAGACCTCGGCCAAAGGACCTTGAGGATCGGCTCAGACTCTGGGGACGTCTTCGACATCGCGGGCCCGATGGTCGGGGCGGATGAACCAGTCATACCAGACAACAGCACCCACTGCTGGTCCATGAAGGCAGACAAACTGTGCTCCAGGGCCACCATTCTGGACTCCAGGCCAGAAGGCTCAACAGCCTTTGGCGCAGGCACCGAGGAACTGGGGCCTGGTACCGGCTCCCACGAAAGGGAATCCTAGATGAGGATGGTATCTGGGGACCAAGGCTGGTCCAAGGTCGAGTCCTTCTGGAGGATCTTTGCAGGCCGCTCCTTCCTCATGCCTCGGACAAGCATCTCGGGCTGCGGGACCTGGCCCAGGGGGCACCCGGCCAGTCAGAACCGTCCAAGGATGCCACCTTTGAGGGTTTCTTCTTCTTTCTGGGTTCACTTGAGGGAGACCCCCTTTCTGAAGACCCATTGCAGGGCTCGGGTTCGGAGGGATCCGCCCAAGGAGTCTAGCCTGGCCTCGGGAGGCACCGGGGGACTCGGGGGAAAAATTTATCGTGCTGCTGCTGGCAGTTCTTGAGGGCTTTGCTGGACATCCTCTTGCAAAGACTGCATGCTGCCAGGTCGTGGTCTGGCCCGAGGCAGCGAAGACAGCAATCATGTGTGTCAGTTAAGGACATAATTTTCGAGCACTGATCACACTTCTTAAAGCCACTGGTAGCCATTGGGGAAAAAAGTACCCCTGCGTGGGCGAAGACTCGCTGGGCTGCCATTTGGGGAAAAGGCACGAAGACACCAGAAAATCTGAGAAAACAAAAACTACAAAAAGAGACCCGAACCTGACGCTGAGGCAGCGAGGTTTGGTGGTGGAAAGAATACTGGTACGATACCGGAGGAGAGTATGAAACTCAGAAAGAAAAATCAACTTTTCCGGGGACAAGCCAGACTAACATCTGAAGGGCTCTGCGGAAAAAAGGAGACTGAACAAGATGGCACCCTTGGGCAGGAAGGGGACCACACGTGTGGTAGCATCTCCCAAAGGCTTTCTTTGAAAGCTGGGGGGATGCTTCCATGAGGGCTCCATCGGTGCTGACGTCACACATATGTGAGGACTGACTTCCTGTTGGTTCCCAGAGAACTAGCTAAACTAAAAGTAGACAAAGCAATGGGACCGGATGAGATACATCCGAGAATACCAAAGGAACTTGAGGATGTTCTAGCTGCTCCACTGACTGACCTTTTCAATGCTTCTTTGGAGTCAGGAGTAGTCCCAGAGGACTGCAGAAAGGCACACATGGTCCCTTTACACAAAAGAAGAAGTAAGGATGAGGTTGAAAACTACAGGCCGGTTAGTCTAACCTTTGTGGTGAGTCAATTATTGGAAATGCTGCTAAAAGAGAGAATAGTGAGGTTTCTGGAGTCCAGTGGATTACAGGATCCGAGACAACATTGGTTTATATATTCTGATTGATTTCTTTGACTGGATGACCAGGGAGCTGGTCCAAAGGAAAGCCCTAGATATGGTGTACTTAGATTTCAGTAAAGCCTTTGACACCACTCCGCACAGGCGACTTATAAACAAACTGAGCACCACAGGGATGAAACCTAAAGTGACTGACTGACGGTTAAAAATTGGTTCAGTGGGAGGCGACAAAGGGTACAGGTAAATGGAGCTCACTCTGAAGAGAAGAAGTTACCAGTGGTGTGCCACAGTGATCTGTCCTTGGTCCTATTCTTTTTTTTTATTTTTTTTTATTTATAATTTCAATCACAAGACAAATCCAAGACAGAACTCTAGTCCCGTACAGAACCATATAACTGATACATTATTACATCACAGCAGGGATACAAAACATCAACAATATACATTTGTCATGTAACATTTTCAAAACTCTATTCCCCCCCCCCATCCTATCCAATCCCCCCCCCCCAAAGGATCAGCCAAAAACTCCTTGGATAGCAAAACCGAGCCACTCAACACATTATCCAATAACACCACTTACAACCAAACCCTTACTGCAGCGCCCTCCACTGGAGATAGTGCCCCCATATCTGCATACATTTATGGGAAGTACCCCTCTTTAGTGCGGTTAACTTACTCATCAAATAGAGCTGTGCCAATGATCCCTTAAACTCCGCTAATGGCGGGGCAGCTACCTTCTTCCAACTCCGCGCAATGAGCACCTTCAGAGCCACACACCCTAAATCCACAAATAAGCCCTCCGCCTTAGTCAAGCTAGACGGTGGCACCCCCAACATGGCCAGCTCGGGGCTCATTTCTACCGCCTTACCCAAAATCTCCCCCAAAAGCCCAAACACTTCTACCCAAATGTTTTGCACTACCTTACAGCTCCACCAGATATGCAAAAAGGTGCCACATTCACCACACCCCCGCCAACAAGTATCAGCCACACTCTCATATATCCGGTGTAACCGCACCGGGGTCATATACCATCTATACATAATTTTATAATTATTCTCAAGCAAATTAGTAGCTAAGATCCCCTTATACCTCCCCCGATGAATAAGTTCCCAGGTGGTGTCTCCCCAATGGACACCCAAATCGGTTTCCCACAACAATTGATACCTTTCCCGCCCCGTATCCACCGCCATCAATTTATACAACCCTGTCACCACTTTCCTCCGAGGCTCAGACAAGAAAAACTGTTCTACCCTGGACACCTCCACCGTCAAAGCTGGGAGAATCCGCTGTTGTAAATAATGGTGGAGCTGCAAATACCCATACCGGTCCGAGGAATCTAACCGATAAAGCCCCTCAAGGGCCTCAAAATCCTTCACTTTAGTACCCTCTACCACATGGCCCACCCTCCACAGCCCATGCCGTTCCCAGTTGTCAAACACCGACCTCCCCATGGCCGGAGAAAACTCGGGATTCCCCCGGATTGGGACTAACCTAGATATACCAGACACCCCAAACCAAATCCGCTGCCACTTACGCCACACCTGCAAAGTACCTTGCACATAAGGATTCCCACCGCGGCAGCTTTTGGACAGGTTTGCGGGCAACCACACATACGCTCCTAACTCTCCTTCCAGCAGCTCTTCGGACTCCATCTGCACCCACTCTTTTTTTTCCTCCGCCCCCCATTCCAACACCGCAGACACTTGCGCAGCCTCCCAGTATAGCACTAAGTTCGGGACCGCCAAACCCCCATGCTCCTTCGCCTTCATCAATATCCTCCCCGCCACCCTGTTAGGTTTGCCCCCTGAAATAAACCACAACATACGCCGCTGAATTTTCCCTAGATACCCCCGGGGCACCTGAATAGGAGATTGGAGAAAAGATACAACCATTTAGGCAGAATCATCATTTTTGCAGCCGCAATCCTCCCCATCCAAGACAACGCCTTCCCCTGCCACTCCTCCATCTCTTTCCTAACCAGCTTTTCCACCCGCAAATAATTTTCCCGAAAGAGGTCCCCCGCTCTGGCGGTTAAATAAATACCCAGGTAGCGGATACTGTGTTTAGCCCATCTAAAAGGAAAAGCCTCTTGGATCCGCTTTTGAGTGTCCACTCCGGCCGAGATATTTAAAATCTCAGACTTAGTGGCATTAATTTTGAAACCGGAGAAGGAACCAAACTCCTCTAGCAATTTAGAAAGCGCAGCCAGGGACACTCTGGGGTTAGTTAACATAAATAATAAATCATCCGCAAATAGCGATATCTTACTTTCCAACTTCTTCCACTTAACACCTTGAACAGCCACACTTTCACGCACCCGCTGGGCGAGAGAGGCTCCATAGAGAGCACAAATAGTAACGGGGAGAGTGGACATCCTTGTCTAGTCCCTCTATTCAGTGCAAAGGGTCGGGTATACTCCCCATTAATCTTAACCTGCGCCAACGGATGCGCATAAATAGCTTTAATCCAGTTCAAGAAGCCCCCCCCAGCCCCATGCGTTCTAATACCTTAAATAAAAACGGCCAAGAAACCCTATCAAATGCTTTTTCAGCATCAATGGCCAAAAGTATCAGTTGTTCCTCCCCCCTCCTCCCCCTCCACATAGCATTCAACACTTTACGGAGGTTGTCCTTCGTTTGGCGTCCAGGCACAAATTCCGATTGGTTTTCATGCACCAGCCTAGGCAGGTACGGCAGTAACCGGTTTGCCAAAATTTTAGTAAAAATTTTAAAATCCGTACCCAACAAAGAGATGGGGCGGTAGGAACCGCACACAGTCGGGTCCTTCCTTCCTTCAGCAAGATGGTAATCCCGGCAGTCCGCATTGTACCAGGAAGCTCCCCCCCCCTCCTTAAAAGAGTTAAATAGCCGAGCCAGAGGTCCCTTCACTTCCTCCCGAAATACCTTATAAAATTTATTGGTATAACCATCAATCCCGGGCGCTTTGTGCAAGGGGAGTTCTTTAATTACCTCCACAACTTCCTGTTCTTCTATAGGCCGGGATAGTTGTTCAGTCTCCCCCCCTACTAACCTTGGCAAATTCATTTGTACATACTGGTCCAGCCCCGCTCCACCACCATGGCCCTCATCAGCGTACAATTGCCTATAAAACTCCACAAAGCGCTGTTGTATATCCCCCCTTTGACGCAAAACAGTCCCCTGAGCATCCCTTAGTTTGGTAACATAATTCCTTACCCGATGCTGTCTTAATCGGTGGGCTAACAACCTACTGGGTTTATTGCCAAACTCAAAATATTGCTGATTAAGCAGGTCTTGCGCATGTTTAATCTCCGCAAGTTCCAGTTCGTTTAATTCCCCCTTCACTTTCAACAACTCCTGCCTACAGGTGGCCGCTCGCCCATCCCGCATAAGAAGCCCTTCCAGCTCCTGAATTTTAGCGCGCAGGCCCGCTTTTTTACTCTCTTTACATTTCTTTACAAACGTGCCTATAGAGATCAAATCACCTCGAATCACTACTTTCAGGCATTCCCACAGGGTAGCTATCCGACAATCCGCCCTATCATTCAGCTCCAGATATTGGGTAATCTTATTTTTAAGTACCTGTACATTCTCGGGGTTGTCCAACAAAGCTTCCTTGAGGGTCCAGCCCCCTTTTCTCTTCCCCCCCTCACCCAAGGTTAACACCGCCCATACCGGAGCATGATCTGTCCAAATTCTCTCCCCCAATTCACACTCTTTCACTCCCCCAATTAAAGACTTGGACACCCATAACATATCAATCCTCGAAAAAGACAGATGCACAGGCGAATAAAATGTAAAGCCTTTCTCCCGCCCTCTCACTTCCCTCCACACATCCACCAATCCCAGGTTCTCACCCATGGACTTCATCCTCAGTCTACTTTTTGCCCCCCCTTCCCCCCTCCCAGACGAATTGTCCAGAAAGGGGTTGCTAGTAAGATTGAAATCCCCTCCCATAATAATAGGACCCTCCGCAAATTGAGACACCACCCCATTTAAATGTTCGTAAAAAGCCCCGTGTTCCACATTCGGTCCATAAATATTAACCAAAGTGTACATTTGTTCTTGGATCTTCAATTTGACCATAATATATCTCCCTTCCTTATCCTGCTGCACCACCTCCTCCGTACAAGGGATTTTCCCACTTACCAATATTCCCACCCCACCCTTTTTCTTTTCCACTCTATTCGAGGCAAACCACCGCCAAGGGTACTTCCTATGGGTCACCCTCCATTCGTCACATTTTTTCAAATGTGTTTCCTGTATAAATATAATATCCCCATTAAGCCGGGAGGCCTCTTTAAAAAGGCGCTGGTGCTTAATCGGGGAATTCAATCCCCGCACATTCAGTGTCATTATCCGGAATCTCTCCATAGGGAACAGTCCTGCACTCCCCTTCCCCCCCTGCAAAATAGTGGATCCTTCCCCCCTCCCCCCTCCCACCTCCCCCTACCCCCCCCCCTCCCCTACCCGCCCCATCACCCCCTCCACTCCACTCCTCAGAGGCATGACACCACCAAATCAGGAAGCATTATACTATTCCCTATCACTCTTTCCCTTTACCAAAACAACATACCGATAAACATAGCCCTATTAAACAAACACACAATACAATAATATTCTGGTTAGACCTTTTGATAGTAGCTCTTGCTAGCCTTTTGTGTGTTGTTGTTTATTGTTTTTTGTTTGTTATTTTCTCTTTGTCCATAATTTATTCCTTTTACAAAATATATATATATATTTTTTTTTTTGTTTGTTTGTTTGTTTTGTGTTGCTATGTGTGGAAGCACACCTACAAGGAAATGGTAACACCAGCACCCCAACGAGCACCCAATATTTCCACAAGTGCCACCCTGACCACCAACTACCTGCACCCAGAGAATTTTACTACAATGTCCCAGCAGTCAGTCCATCAGCCTTCTTCATCTGCTCCCCTACGCTCCACCGGTGTCTGTCGCCGCAGGCGGCGATCCCCCCGTTGCGCTCTCCTCCATTCGCTTTCTCCCACCGGCCTCCGGGAACCCTTTGTAATTCTGGCAGGGTGAGCCTCCGGAATGTCTGTCCATCCAGCTGCTGTCATCACCGTTATTGCCTCCGCCACCGTTTTCACAGATGAGGTGTGGCCTTCAATGCTAAATTGTAATCCAAAGGGAAATAGCCACCGATACCGGACCTCTTTCTCCCGCAATTTCTTAGTAACCATGGCCAGCTCTCTCCTCTTTCTCATAGTAATTGAGGATAAATCCGCATACAGCTCCACTGGATGATTATTCCACTTAAACTGCTTAATGTGCCTAGCAGCCTCCACCACAGCACATTTTGTATGGTATTCGTGAAAGCACACAATTATGTCCCGAGCATATTGCTCCCTGCGGGGCCCAAGTGCTCTATGTGCCCGATCAATGTCCCAGCACAGCTGCACGTCGCCGCGGCCAGCCTCTCGCATAATTTGTTTACACACCTTTTCCACGATCTCCCCACAGTCAGAGGCAGTCTCATCTTCCGGGATCCCCCGGATCCGTATATTCATTCTCCTAGATCTATTTTCAAGGTCTTCTACCTTAGACCAAAGATCCTCCGTCTCCAAGTCTAGCGTGTCCATGTGCTCCTGTACCTTCGCCAGGGCAGAGTCCTGCACCTCCATTTTGTTTTCAATCTCCTCTACACGCTGCCCGATATCCCTCACTTCCACCTTTAACTCCTCCATCCACGTCTGCACCTCGGTTTTAAAGCTGGCCAAATCTTGCCTCAGTGTACCGAACCAACCGTGCAGCTCCCCACGCAAGGTCTCCATTTCTCTGGTCAGGCCGTGCTCTCCAGACTGTTCCGGTTCAGCCACTTCCACACTAGCACGAGGCCCCGCAGCCATTTTGCTTTTCCCTCCGGTGGATCCCGCAGCGTTTTTGTATGCAAACGCCTTTAAATCCGCAGTGCCTTTCTTCATTTCTCACTAGCAGTGGCCTCCACAGCACCCACCAAGTACTTCACCACCACTGACACTCCTCGGTATGTTATAATTTGGTAAATTGCTACTTGCTTCCACGGAGCTCCGCGTTCACACGTCTGCTCCGAGCGATGATGTCATTTCCTCCGGTCCTATTCTTTTTAACATCTTTGTTAGTGATATTTCGGAAGAGCTGTTGGGTAAGGTCTGCCTGTTTGTGAATGATACCAAAATCTGCACTAGAGTAGACACCAAGGAAGGAGTAGATAACATGAGGAGGGATCTAGCTAAGCTTGAAGAATGGTCAAAAATGTGGCAGATGACTTAATGCTAAAAAAATGCAGGGCTGCAAAAATCCAAGGGAGCGGTACAGTGTAGGAAGCAAAGTACTTCTGTCTAGGAAAGAAGAGCAGGGACCTTTGCATGATTGTTTCCAATGATCTTAAAGCAGCTAAACAGGTAGAAAGGCAAGAGCAAAAGCCAGAAGGATGCTTGGGTGCATAGGCAGAAGAATGGCCAGCAGAAAAAAGGAGGTGATAGTGCCTCTGTATAAATTTCTAGGGCAACCTCACTTGTGTGCAATTCTGGAGACAGCACCTCCAAAATGATATAAACAGGATGGAGTCGGTGCAAAGGGTTGCTATAAAAATTGTTAATGGTCTTCTTTATAAAGCATATGAGGACAGACTTAAACATCTTAATATGTATACATCAGAAGAAAAGTGGGATAGAGGAGATATAATAGAGATGTTTAAATACCTCTGTGGAATAATTACACAAATGGAAAGCCTCTATCAATTGAAAGCAAATTCTGCTATGAGGGGACGCTGGATGAGGTTGAAAGGGGATAGATTCAGGAGTAATATGTATTCAGGTGTAATATGTATAAATATTTCTTTATGGAAAGAGAGGTACACACGTGGAATAGTCTCCCAGTGGAAATAGTAGACATGAGGACGATATCTGATTTCAAAAAAACATGGGACAAACACAGAAGATCTCTTAAGGAAAAAAAGGGGACTATTGTAGTTGATATGGAAGGGCAGACTAGATGGACCATGTGGTCTTTTTCTGCTGCCATGTTTCTCTGTTTCTATGTCAGCTACTATGTTACTATGTGATTTTCTTCCTGCTCTTGTAATTTGGACAAATAGAAAAGAAACAGCATTCCGGCATTGATACTAACTACAGGCAGAATACAGGGCAAACTGTGCAGGAATTAAAAGAATTTCTAAACAAAATTCACTCTTCTACCACCAGGGTTGTATGATTTTTGCCTTCGGTTGTTCATTTTTTCTCTTCACTTTTACATTATTATAGGGTAGTGTAATGGGAGGCTTGAGGTCTTTCAGGAGGAGCCTTCATCTACTCGAGGCCCAAATGCTAAGTTTGACAACATCAACTTGGGAGTCCTAAATTCTCTATACAGAGGAACGGATTTGGGATGCCTTCTCAGAGTGGGGTTTAAGCCAAGCTACAGTGGGCAGATTCCCTTAACTCCCCCCCTGCTTACGGAGATTATCTTAACCAACATAGAGAACCTTAAAGATGGTGAGGAAATCACAGAGTGCTGGATCAGCAAGGCATATTGCATGGGAGTGTGAAGTTTAACAGACTGAAGAAAACAATATGTTGCTGGATATGGAGAGGGCAAAAATATAAGTGCAGTCTCTACTTTAAGGATATTAGCTGATAGGTAGATGAGCAGATTCTAGACCAATCGGCATATTGCACTGGAGGGTTGTAACCAGAACTAAAGGTATTTTGTGGTAGTGCTTCTTACAAACTTCTAGAAGGTATCTAAACTGAAGAGGTTTCTCCATGCAGGCACCATCAAATGACATCGCCCATCTCTGTGCACTTCCCTACAAAATACCATTGTGAAGCTAAATTTGAGTGGGTCTAGAATCTAGATCTAGATAGAAGTGAGCTACTTCAGTTTTGGAAAGACTACACTGGCTGCTTTGTTCAAGCAAGGATTCAATTTAAATTAAGTCTGGTGTACAAGATTTTATATTGAATGGTTCTAGTATATTTGAACTACTTGGTGGAATTATATGCCCCATATCTTTAATTTGCAATCAAAAGATGTGTATAGTTTTTGCTGCTGATGAAAAACTTTCATTTCAAATCTATGTGTAATTTATCAGTCAGTTCAAGAGGCTACCCTATCTTTTGGAATGGGCTGCCCAAGAAGCCAACATCTATCCCCTCTTATATGCCATTAGACTTGGGCTAAAAACCTGTCTGTCCAGGAAATCTCTATGTGACTTTACTTATTCAAACTTTGGGGCATGTTTATTAAAGGATGACAAATGCATGAGTAAAGTTAATGTACATTCAGGGCCACTGCACCTAAAGAAATATAAGGGCTGTGGGCACTTAATGTGTATTAACTTTATAAACGTGCGTTACAACTTTTAATAAACATGCTCCTTTGTGTTATTTTAGATGGGTTTTCTGTGCTGCTTGTTTGTGTTTTGTCTGCATTGTATAATTATTATTTTTATTATTCTTGGAATCTGCCTTGTACTGTATTGGTAAAGCAGAAGAGAAATAATGAAATTTTAAATTTCATTTGACATCTCTTATGATGACATTTTTAATTTTTTTTTAATTACTTTTCTTCTTAGTTTTTTTCAAATATCTATTGCAAATTGATAGTAAAAAAGTGCTTTGAAGAAATATGATACATGGGTCCAGTTCTTCAAAACTTCTCTGTGCAGGAAAAGCCGCCTTTTCCTACACTGCTATTGGTAGTTCTCATGCAATCTATTCTGTATTTCTTTTAGCCAAACAATAGCAAAATAGCTTGATACATATTGTTACTTACTTGAAGTCAGCACCTTTGAGCTGTTCAAACTTTTTATGTTCCATGTCATATCGAGGGATTGTATTTCCATGCCACAACAAGCTGCGATGGTTAAATAGGCCTGGACCAAATGCCTTAGTGGTGTCTTCACTGCGCTCTAAAACCGCTAGAGATGGAATAGGCTGGATAGCAGATAAAGTTAAACTATTTTTATAAACTGGTATGATACTGTGTAAACTCTTATGACTAGAAACAGGCCATTATCACAAACCTTCTCCCTCTGAACACAAGAGAACTGTATTTGAAGTGCTGACTTCCAGAAAACAAATAGCAGAAGAAAAACAATTTGTATAAAGTATATTTGTTTTTCTAATAGCAATAAGGTTCTCCAAGGTTTATAGATTGTTTTCTGTTTATGCTTTTTGGGTTAGTTGAGGTCATTCAGCTTTGCAGTTCACATTACACCTGTAGTTTGTTATTGTGGACCCATTATTTCTAAAAGTTTCCCTATTCTCTCTCTAATGCTTTATTCCCTCCCTCTGATCCCCCTCTCATCCCCCCTGAAAAAAAGCTTACATAAACAGAAAATTATAAAACAAATTTATTTATTTATTTAGACAGTTTTGTATATCACCTTATCCTTCAATCAAAGTGGTCACAACACAATTGGGGGATACATTTAACATGTACACTAATACTTACAGGGAACATGGGCAATGGAGGGTTAAGTGGATTGCCCAAGATCACAAGGAGCACCTGTTGGACTAGAAACCCTAGTCCTTCTGGCCCAAGGTTGCTGTCCTCTAGTGGGATTTGAACCCCTGACCTTCCGGCCTGAGGTAACTTGCCCCAACCACTAGGCCACTACTCCCTCACTTTCTTTAAATTGTAGTACAATTTAAAATGCATCAAGCCAAACATCTCACTTCCCATCGGGACCCATCTCATATCCCTCCCCCCCGCCCCATGGATAAAACATTAGTCATATGTTGTGCTTTAAAATGATGCTGTGTATAAAGAACTTCACCGTAATGCTGCCTTAAATTTAGCAGGGAAAACAAGTGTCCTCAATTATTAGTGCATCAAAATTTCAGTTCCGAATTCTGAAAGTCAGTTTAATGTCTTCCGTGTTAAGGTGCGTATAGACTGGGTGATCTGAACATGTAATGCAATTCAAGCTAACTGGGACGCAAAGCACACATCAAGCTGTGCACACTCTGATCCACTTAGTTCACAAGCGTGCTGAAGGTGTGACCATATCTTCTCAAAAAGCAATTGGGAGTTTAATTCATTTTCACGAATAAGATCTAATTGGAGAAACGCTCTGAACAGCGTCCCAACTGACACTGAGTGCGCCTTTGTATTTGCGGCAAAACCAGATTATGTTCAGATCTAAGCAAGCATGAAGTGAATGCACATAGCATGCATGTAAGATGCACGTGCACCATTCACAAACATATCCAAACTACACAAAAACATTGTAGGCTATGCTGCATTGTATCTGCGGAAGGGCTGTCGGGTAAGGTTTGCCTCTTTGCGGATGATACCAAAATCTGCAATAGAGTAGACACCCAGGAAAGTGTAGATAACATGAGGAGGGATCTAGCTAAGCTTGAAGAATGGTCTAGAATTTGGCAGCTGGGATTTAATGTTAAAAAATGTAAGGTCATGCATTTGGGCTGCAGCAATCCAAGGGAGCAATACAGTATAGGAGGTGAAGTACTTTTGTCCACTAAAGAAGAGCGGGACCTAGGCGTGGTTGTGTCTGATGATCTTAAAGTAGCTAAACAGGTGGAAAAGGCGACAGCAAAAGCTAGAAGGATGCTTGGGTGCATACGGAGAGGAATGGCTAGCAGAAAAAAAGGAGGTGATAATGCCTCTGTATAAGTCTTTGGTGCGACCTCATTTGGAGTATGGTGTGCAATTCTGGAGACCGCACCTTCAAAAGGATGTGAACAGGATGGAGTCGGTGCAGAGGGTTGCTACCAAAATGATTAATGGGCTTCATTATAAAGCATATGAGGACAGACTTAAGGATCTTAATATGTACACCTTAGAGGAAAGGCGGGATAGAGGTGATATGATTGAGATGTTTAAATACCTCCGTGGCATAAATGTTCAGGGAGAGAGCCTCTTTCAATTGAAAGCAAGTTCTGCTACGAGGGGACATGGGATGAGGGTGAAGGGAGATAGATTCAGGAGTGATATGCGGAAATATTTCTTTACGGAAAGAGTAGTGGATCCGTGGAATAGTCTCCCAGTGGAGGTGGTAGAGATGAGGACAGTAACTGAATTCAAGAAAGCATGGGACCAACACAGAGGATCTCTAAAGGCAAAGAGTGGACTGTTGTAGTTGTTATGGAAGGACAGACTAGATAGGCCATGTGGTCTTTTTCTGTCGTCATATTTCTATGTTTCTATGTTTCTATCTAGTCTATATGCACCTTTATAGGTTCTTCATTTTTTTTCTTTTGAGATTTTATTTAAAAAGTACTTTTTAAAATTATTTTGCATTTATTTTGTAAGCAGTAATGAAACAAATTTCTCATTGTACATTGCAGACCCAGATGACAAACTAAACAAAGAAAGCTATGTTTTTTTTAAATGTAACTCTTGTGTGAAACTAAGAACATAAAATATGCCATACTGGGTCAGACCAAGGTCCATCAAGCCCAGTATCCTGTTTCTAACAGTGGCCAATCTAGGTCATGGTGCGACCCCAAACTTTGGACATGTTTTACTGAGTCCCACGTTACTAGCAAGGCCAGGGGGGTATCTGTGGCAACTGTAGGAGACATGTACTTCCATCCCTCCTGCAGTTAGCACAGGCCTGACATGTCAGCACTGTGCTGTTACCCGGGCTCAACCAATGCCACCCACTGAGGTGGCATTAGTTTCATCCGTACTGCTGCCATCCAACACTTAGCATGGGCCATGCCCACAAACTGCCCTTGTCCCAACTAGTTCCTTAGTGTGACACTCACATGTGCTAACCCTGTGCTATCCTGGTAGCATGGTTTAGTAAACATGCCTCCTTGAGTACTGCATGCAGTTCTGGTCACCACATCTTATTTAAAAAAAAAAAAGATAAGGAATTCAAAAAGGGACAGAGAAGGGCAATCAAAATGATAAAAAGGGGATGCAGAGATAGCCCTATGATGAAAGGCTTAAAATAGAAACACAGAAACATGTTAGGGTTCTTCAGCTTGAAGAAGAGATAGCTGAGGGGAGATATGATAGATGTCTATAAAATAATGCAGCTTTAGCACAAAAAGAATTTATAAGGTGTCGGCAATTTTTAAACTCAATGAACCTATTGTTTTTTTAAATCAAATTATTCATAGACCCTCAGAGATACTATTTTTTTAAAAAAGGAGTCTGAGCGCCATCAAGTCAATGCTGACTCCTGGCGACCCGACAGCCCCTGGGTTTTCTTGCCAAGATATGACCATAAGTAGATTGTCAGGCCTTTTCTTCCCCAGGGAGGGTAAAGTGACTTGCCCAAGGTCACAAGGAGTGCCAGTGGGAATCGAATCCCAATCTCCATATTTTATGAGGTAAAAAACCAATATGTTCATTGAATTTAAAAATTACCAATGCCTTATAAATTCTTATTGTGCTAAAATTGCATGTATTTAATTTTCAGTGGTTTTCTTTGACCTTTCTGATTTCGAATTGTATTGCAGTGAAAAGCATTCAGGTAACATTTCCTTTTTTAAATGGTTTTTACTTATAATATAATATTTAATAATAACTATATTTACAATATAGTATGTATTTACAGTGCATTCATGTACTGTGACCTTAATCTAATCTTTGTGATTATGCCATAAAGCAAAGAATCTGGTTAGAGGTGCAAGCAGATGATTTTAGTTCAGGTTCCAATAGCACAAAACAAGGCTACATATTAGCGCCAGTGCTCTTCTCTTTTGTCTTTTCCATGATGCTCCTGGAGTCGGTGCAGAGGGTGGCTACTAAAGTGGTTGGTGGTCTTCGTTGTGAAGCATGTGAGGACAGACTTAGGGATCTTAATATGTACACCTTAGGAAAGGTGGGATAGAGGTGATATGACTAAGATGTTTGAATACCTCCGTGGCATGGATGTTCAGGGGGAGAGCCTCTTTCAATTGAGGGCAACTTCTGCTACGAGGGGACATGGGATGGGGGTGAAGGATAGATTCAGGAGTGATATGCAGAGGTATTTCTTTACGGAAAGAGTGGTGGATCCATGGAATAGTCTCCCAGTGGAGGTGGTGGAGATGAGGACGGTGTCTAAATTCGGAAAAGCATGGGACAAACACAGGGGATCTCTAGGGGAAAAAGGGGGACTGTTTGTGGTTGTTGATGTGGAGGGACAGACTGGATAGACCATGTGGTCTTTTTCTGTCATCATTTTTCTATGTTTCTATGACCTCTGAGGAAGGAGGGATATCACCAAAATAAAGTTGTGTGGAGTCTGTGTGCTATTTCATTGACTGTTTTTTCAATAAATTTAGTGTATTTTATCACCTCTTTTGTGGGTAGTAAAAGCTGTTAATGTAGATGGGTTAAAAAAAGGTTTAAACAAATTCCTAGACAAAAAGTCCGTAAAATGTTATTAAGGTGAACTGGTCGAAATTTACTGCTTTCCAAGTACTTGTGGATTGGCCGCTGTTGGAAACAGCATACTGGGCTGATAGGAATATTGGTCTGATCCAGTATGGCGAATCTTATGATCCAGAGCTTCCTTTGAACTTCAGGAGGGCCACCTCCTGTGCATTTATACCATGGAGGTATTTAAATGTCTCTACAGTATCACCCCTCCTCTCTCACTTTTCCTCCACTTATTGAGATCTTTTCTATCCCCTGTGCCTTATGACGAAGTCAACTTCTGGAGCAACTCCATCCTGTTAGTTCCTTTTGAAGGTGCAGTTTCTAGAATTGTACACAGTGCTAAGGAAGTCAGGAAGCCTTTCAGCAGCGCTATCCAGACAATGCCACTGAAAATCATCAGATAGTGCTTCTATCGAGATAAGTGTTTCTGAATATTGACCTCTCTCTTTCCAGTTACTAGTTTCCAGCAAAGATGCTTCGTCAAAGTTATGTTGCACTAAAATCTTTTAAATTCCCTCATTTCAAAATAGTTCCTATTTATACTATACCTTCAGTGCCGAAATGGAGTGCCGCAGAGAGAATTTTGCTGGCTTATCTTTTAGAAGTCCTCCTAACTTTTTTTGCTGGCTGCTGGCTTTTGGTCCTTTAGCAGTCAGTTCACCCTGTATGGAACACCTGTAAAATTTCATCCTGGGGTCATCTACTACAATTTTCTCAAGCCATTCAATGTATTCCCTTTGTACTGCTTTTTGAAATTCCTCAGAAAGGTCTTCTAAAATGCAGACAAATGCAAATGAAAGAAAATGAAACTAAAATGTTCTAGATTTTAATAAATAGCAACAAATAAAAATAGTTCAAAACGCAGAGCTGTTGAAAATCAGTTTTATATATTGCAATATTGAGGAATAAATATCAAAGTTGTAAGTGATGCCTTTTTATTGGACTAACTTAATACATTTCTAATTAGTTTTCAAAAGCTCTGCTCTTTTCTCCAGCAAGTGGACTCACATGGCAATCACACTGTTATATTAACAGAAATTTAATTGGATTTAGCTCACACCTTTCTCAGAAACTCAAGGCATGTTACATTTGAGTACTATAGGTATTTTCTGTTCCCAGAGAGCCCTTTTACTAAAGTGTGTTAGTTTTATGACTAAATGCACAAAGCCTCCATGGTTAACTGTTGGGAGCATGACCAGCAATTATCACGGGGACACTTATTCTAAAATGTGGCACAATTGCAATGCACCTAATGCCATCCACTGAGGTGGTATTAAGTGAAGTCACATTGATTTCTATATTGCCAGCTGGCATACAATGTGTTTCCCATACTAACTGCAATGTGCTGTCCATGCCCACACTTTGCCCCTAACCCATGCAATTTATGGTTAGTATGCAATTCAGTGCATGGTCACTCATACTTTCAAGAACTTATCCTGCATTGCCAGAAGTGGTCAGGAAGGCTATAAGTTTAATAAATGAAACAATTACTATATTGGCTTGGTGGCTCATTGGTATTGCTATGCACCTCTATGCAGAAAATCCCTGGTTCAAACCTGTCAGGTCTTCTACTCCCTGGGTCAGTTTGAGGTAGGGATACTGTGAAGGCAGTATCTGCAATCATTGGTGGTGGTGGGGGTCATGGTCATTATTCCTATTAGGAAAGAGCTGGTGGCAAGATTTAGGGCCCAGTATGGCAGGATTCCAGAAAGAGTCCTGCTGCTTAACCCTTGAATGAAGACTTAGGTATGTTTGGGAGGAGGGGTATAAAATAGCTAAAAAATTCCCAGGTAGCTGTGACTGAAGGCTCATGGGCACCAGTTCTCAACTCTGGTTATGACTAAAGGAAATGTACTAAAGTCAATAAGACCATGAATTTTAATAGAAACAAACTGACATTTTGAAAACAGATTTCTTACCAGTCAAGTAAGTAGAATCAGGGATTTCTGAAAAGAAGTTGGGGGGTTTACTGTAAAGATCAAAATCCACATGACGCTTGTCCCAACCCCATCCACCTCGAAAAAACATAGGTTTCAAAAGGTCGGTATGCAAAATGTTTTCTTTCCATTTCTTGAAAGAAATAAGCATGATGTAAGTTACGTTTTGTAGTTTGTATTGGCAAATATTATAAGATCAATTTATAATAAGCAGGTATTTTCCAAGTCTTTATACAATTAACAATATGATCTCTTTCATAATACAGAAGTAAACTAAAAAGAGTAACAGGTGTTCTCCAGGAGCAGCAGGAATCAGTCCTCACATATGGGTGACGTCGGCGCCGACGGAGCCCCCGTGCGGAGCATTTCCCCAGCTTTCAAAGAAAGCCTTTGGGAATTGCAGTGCGCATGTGCGGTCCCCTTCCCGCCCAAGGGTGCCATCCTGCTCAGTCTGATGACATAGCTAAAAGACAGCAAAAATAGCAAAAAAGAAATGATGACTGCAACTCCAAGGGGAGGAGGGAGGGTTGTGAGGACTGATTCCTGCTGCTCCTGGAGAACACCTGTTACAGGTGAGTAACTACTCTTTCTCCAGGACCAAGCAGGAAGTCAGTCCTCACATATGGGATTCCCCAGCTTAAGGCTACCGGAGACCCCAAGCCGAAAAAATGAGCTCCCTCTAGAGCGTCAGTACATAAGGAAGGAATCTTCTCTGAGAACGCCCCCGACCGGTAGCCCAACATCAGGGCCGGAGGGAAGGAGTTGCCTAAACCCCAAATATATTATGGGGTACTGCCTGTCCGAAAGCACTGTTCCTGTGGGACTCCCTCTCAAGGCAGTAATGGGCCGCAAAGGTCTGGCTTGAAGACCAAGTAGCGGCCTGGCAGATGTCTGCCAACGCAACAGAGCGGAGATGAGCCGTGACTCGACCCTCCAACGAGAGGCCGGCTGCCCCATAAGCCCAGGCGATACAGTCAGCAACCCATATGGACAAAGTACGCTTGGAGACAGGTAACCCCAACTTATTGGGGTCAAAAGAAACGCTGAACAGCCCTCCGGTGCTCCCGCGTATGGTCAAGGTAGAAGGATAACGCCCTCCTACAGTCCAGGGTATGCAGGACCATCTCAGCCCGGCTGGCATGCGGCCTGGGAAAGAAAGTCGGAAGAACCACCTCCTGATTGAGGTGGAAAGAGGAGACAAGCTTAGGGAGAAACTTAGGGTGAGTCCGCAAGACTACCCTATTCCTGTAGAACCTAGTGTAAGGGAGATCAGACACTAGTGCCTGAAGTTCACTTACTCGCCTAGCAGAGGTAAGAGCTACCAGAAACAAAGTTTTCCAGGAGAAAAAACGGAGAGGACAGGTAGCCATAGGTTCAAATGGCGGACAAGTAATCCGCTGTAAGGCCACATTTAAATCCCACTCAGGGGCCGGTGGATGTAGAGGAGGCTTAAGCAGGAGAAGGCCTCTGAGGAAACGAGCCACCAAAGGGTGGTTGGAAAGAGGCCTCCCGTCCACCGGAGAGTGGTGCGCTGAGAGAGCACTGAGGTGAACCCTGACAGAATTGGACTTAAGGCCTAGATTGGAGAGGTAAAGCAAATATTGCAATACTACCACTACCAAGCACGAGAAGTGATTCTCGCTGTGCTGAGCACACCATGTGGATAATCTACGCCACTTAAGAGTGTCGGATTTCCAGGTGGATTGCCTTCTAGAGGCTAAGACTACGTCTTCCACCTCTCTAGGCAGTAGCAGGGGAGCCAGAACTACCCTTTCAGCAGCCAAGCCATCAGATGAAGGGACTGGAGGTTGGGGTGTAAGAGAGATCCCTGTTCTTGAGACAGGAGATCGTGTTGAATCCCCAGAAGAATAGGAGTGTCCACCGCCAGTTGCAGCAGAAGTGGGAACCACGGTTGCCTCGGCCACCTGGGGGCTATCAGAATTATGGAGGCCCCGTCCTTGAGCACTTTGAACAGTGTTCTGGACACTAGTGGCGTGGAAGGAAACGCATACAGTAGGCCTTTGGACCACGGGAGCAGAAACGCATCCGCTGCTACTCTGAGGGGATGCGGTTGTCTGGAACAGAATCTTGGGAGTTGCCGGTTCAGAGGACTGGCGAAAAGATCCATGGTGGGGAGGCCCCACCTCAGAAAGATCTTCTGAACCACCAATGGGTTCAATCTCCATTCGTGTAGTTGCAGGATCCTGCTCAGTCTGTCCGCCAGGTAATTCTCTTGACCTGGGAGGTAGACTGCCTTGAGAAGGATCCTGAGATTGACGGCCCAGGAGCACAGCCGTTGTGCTTCCTGACATAGAAGGAAGGAGCCTGTGCCTCCTTGCTTGTTCACGTAAAACATGGCAACTTGATTGTCCGTCTGGACCAGTACAGACTGCTGAGACGTGAGATGGGAGAAGGCCATCAGAGCCAAGTGTATCGCTCGCAGCTCCAGGACGTTTATCTGCTGTGCAGTCTCCCAAGGGGTCCAGAGACCCTGAGTACATGCCCCCTGGCAATGCGCTCCCCAACCCTGAAGAGAAGCATCGGTTGTCAGCACATGAGAGTGCGGAGGGGTTTCAAGAAACACTCCAAGCACCAGATTCGGAAGATGAAGCCACCATTGCAGAGAGGAGGCAAGCAGTGTGGATATTCTTACTGAGTCTGTAAGACTCCCTGTGGCCTGATGCCACTGAGTTCGGAGACTCCACTGAGCAGGCCACATATGCAGGCGGGCATTGGGGGTTACATGAACCGTGGAAGCCATATGGCCGAGAAGTCTCAGGAATTGCCTGGCGGAGACCAGGGAATTGCTGCGAAACTGCCTGGCTAGATCCATTAATCTGTGGGCTCTGTCCACGGGCAGAAAAGCCTTCGCCTGAAGTGTGTCCAGCCTTGCTCCTATGAACTCCATGTTCTGGGACGGGAGCAAAGTGGACTTTGCAAAGTTTATGACAAACCCCAAGTGCTGAAGCAGAGCCACAGTGTGAAGGGTGGCTTGACCTGCCTCCTGTGAAGACTGGCCACTTATGAGCCAGTCGTCCAGGTATGGGAACACAAAAAGACCTTGAAGCCTTAGGTAGGCCGCCACCACCGCCAGGCACTTTGTGAACACCCTGGGGGCGAAGGTTAGGCCAAAGGGTAGTACTCTGTACTGACAGTGGTGTCCTCCCACAACAAATCTGAGATATTGTCTGTGGTCTGGATGAATAAGGATGTGAGTATAAGCATCCTTTAGATCTAAGGAGCATAGCCAATCTCCCTGCTGGAGGTAGGGCAGCAGGATTCCAAGGGTAAGCATCTTGAACTTTTCCCTCTCCAGGAACTTGTTGAGGTTTCATAAGTCTAGGATGGGTCTGAGGCCTCCTGTTCTTTTTGGTACTAGACAGTACCTGGAATAAAAGCCTTGACCTCTCAGGTGGTGGGGCACCGGTTCCACAGCCTGTTCCTTTACCAGACTTGCCAACTCCTGTAGGAGTAAGTCCCTGTGCAGAGGGAGTCTTGGAGGCTCCCCTGGAAAATAGGAGGGGGTACCTGGTGAAAATGGAGAAGATAGCCCGTTTGGACTATATTGAGCACCCAGGTATCCCTGGTGACAGCTGACCACCTGTGGGCAAATAGGGCCAGCCGGCCTCCTGTGCTGATGTGAGCCAGCTGAGGAGGAGAGGCTATGCTTTCGGAGTCAAAAACCCCCGCCCTGCTGTGCAGGAGCCAGTGTTGGTGGCTTGGGGGCCTTCTGCCTACGGGGCCCATGACCCAGCCCCTTGGCCTGCTGACCCTGTTGGGGAGCTGCAGAGGCCTGATAATGAGGGTATTGTTTATAGGCAGATGTTTTCCTCGGGTAAAAGGTCTTTTTTCCCAAGCCCTTCTTCTTCTGAGAAGGGGCAGAGGTTTTTCTGGACAGCCTAGTCCTGGTCAGAGTCTCGGTCTTGAGTTCAGCAGCCTTTTCAGCCATGGGTTTGCCAAAGAGGTTTTCACCTCAGCAGGGGACATTGACCAACTTGTCTTGTACCCATGGCTCGAGGTCGGATGACTGTAGCCAAGCCGGTCGGCGGGCACCGATGCCGGCCCCGGCTACTCGGGCCGAAGCCTCGAAGCCATCGTAGGCTGCTCGAGAGATAAACTTCGAGCACTCTCTAATACCAGTGGACAAGGCCTGGAACACCTCTGCAAAGGTTCCTCGGAGAGACCAGCAGAGAACCCGGCAATCTCCTTTGCCAGGTCTCGAAGGTACATGCCCATGTACAGCTGGTATGTCTGGACACGGCAAGCAAGCATAGAGCCCTGGAAGCACTTTTTACCGAGGGCATCCAGGTTCCGGGCCTCCCGGCCGGGAGGCACCAAGAAGTGCATCTTCTGACTTTTCAGTCGATGCATGGCCGATTCCACAGCCATGGAGTGGTGCAGTAATTGTGCCTTTTGGAACCCGGGGCTCTTGCGGACTCGATAGATGGAATCGACCTGCTTGCTTAACACCGGCGCCGAGGCCGGGGTCTCCCACATGCGGAAGAGCAGCCGTTCCAGCATCGGAGGAACCGGTACAGTAAAGGCCTCCTTCGGGGGAGAGTCATACTGGAGGGCCTCGAGCTCCTCGGCTCGAGGCTCCTCCTCGGGATCCACGGGGAATGCCAAGGCCTTGACCATATCCCACATGAAATCCGAGAACCGGGTATCCTCCAGTGGGGATCGTCTCCGAGGTTCGGACTCCGGTGAGTCCGATGGGACACACCGAGTCCGAAAGGTGTCGGGTGACTCCTCATCCTCCTTCTCCCAGCCCGACTCCTTGGAGGAGGAATCTAGCGGTTCCGGTCGGGCAGGCACCGATGCTCTCCGCCCCAACGCCGAGGGTACCGGTGTCAACGACCTCGGTCCCAAACGGGAGGCCGAGGGAGACCGTGGCTGAGGATCGACTTGAGCTCGCATGGACTCGAGGATCGGCTCGGCCTCTGGGGTCGATTTGGACGTCGATGTCCCGGTGGTCGGGGCAGATGCACCGGTGAGACCGGCGATCAGTGCCCGCTGCTGCTCCATGAAGGCAGCCAAGCTGCTCTCCAAGGCCGTCAACCTGAGTCCAAGCTCAGGATACTCAGCAGCCCCCGACTCGGGCCCCAACGGTGTCGGGCCTGACATCGGCTCCCCTGGAGGAGAGTCCACGAGGACTACAGTACTCACGTGCCCAGGAGACTCCATCTCCAGACGAGGTTGTTTGGCAGGCCTCTCCGACTCCAAAGACCCGGGACGGCGGTCGGGGCTATGCGACCTGACCCTCGAGGAACCAGGTGCGTCTGCCGACGCCACCCTCGTGGGTTTTTTCTTCCTGCGCTGCTCCTGCGAAGGAGACGCCCGCTCAGAGGAACCCTGACGCTGCTCGGGACCAGAGTCCTGAGACGTCGAGGCCTCTGACGAGGTCCGGGCCCATCCGGATGCCGAGTCAGAGAAGATTCTGTCCTTTTGGTGCTGCCGACTCCTCAACGCCTTCGAGGACATTTTTCCACACGGACCACAGATCATCGGGTCCGAGGCAACGGAGGCAGCAGTCATGTGTGTCGGTGAGAGACATGAGTTTCTTACACCGATCACACTTTTTAAACCCGCTGGCAGCCATCAGGAGAAAAAGGGCCCCTGCGAGGTCGAAAGACAGGGCTGCCAGTGAAAAAAGAAAAATGGCGCGAACGCTAGTCACGAAGGACAAAAAACGAAAAAAAGAGAGTGGGCTCGATACCGGCGTATCGGGCCCAGGCGGGAAAAGGATCCGGCATCGAACCGAAGAAGGAAGACAAAAAAACAGGGTAATCAACTTTTTCCTCGGCGAAAAACGAACTACGTCCGTCGGGCTCCGCGGAAAAAAGAAGACTGAGCAAGATGGCACCCTTGGGCGGGAAGGGGACCGCGCATGCGCGCTGCAATTCCCAAAGGCTTTCTTTGAAAGCTGGGGAAATGCTCCGCACAGGGGCTCCGTCGGCGCCGACGTCACTCATATGTGAGGACTGACTTCCTGCTTGGTCCTGGAGAACAAAGCTGTTTACCTGTAAAAGTTGTCTAAACAGCAGTTCACCATTTGCAAACGTGGGTCACGTGACTGTGTGTGTGTGTGTGTGGGGGGGGGGGGGTGTTGAAGAGAACAATATTGCAGAGTTTTTTTGGAAAACATAGACCTATCTTTTGCTCATATGCAGAGCTTCCTGCACTGTAATAACTCCAAAGCTTCTCTCTTTTCCCTTTATATAAAGGGAAAGAACAACTTTCAATGGGAGGATGAAGAGTTTGTATGATTGGTGAAATGCTATTATCAGAGCATACCTGTTAAACATAAACAACTTTACTTTTTCTGAAGACAAGCACGTGTGCTTTGCTACACAAATGGGACGCACTACTAAGGAATTGCCTTCAACAAAAAAAGGGGTGAAAGCAGCAATAAGAACTGCCAAAGATCAGGACTAATTTGGCTGGGGAACATTCTTTAAAATTTTTTGAAGAGGAAAGGGAACCTAAATTCATAAAATGGGTCCTAGGACTGCCCATGGAAACTGAAGACTGCCCCTGCTGAGTTTTAATTCAAGATAAGTCTTTCCTTGTTCAACATTTTCCTTAAATATTTCATTATTTCTTTATAGTTTAGAAAATTATTTAGGCATAATATGAAAGCACAATAAAAACTGGCTTTGTATGCATTAAGGGGCATGTTTACTAAATAGTGCGCTGTTGGCATGTGGTTGGGCAGTGAAACTAGTGTGCAGGCCCATACCTACCTTAGGGGGTTTGTGCATTTGTCCCCCCACCATTGGCACACTGCTGATACATGGCATCATAGTAACCTGCGATATGGGTGCACCTAACGCTACCCCTTAAGTGCACCCATATCGCAGGTTACTGCAATGCGCTATCAATGCCCATGTTGTACTCCAACCCACCCTGTCTCTACCCATTCATACACTAATTGTTAACATGGGATCCTCTGCTAACTTTTAGCATGATGCACTTACTGCATGTTGAATCCTATGTGAGCGGTTCGCGCAGTTTAGTAAACATGCCCTTTAGTGATGTAAAACGTTATGCAAAAGTACACAAACTTAACAGAAAATGGGTAGATTTTGTACAAAAATTAGCAAACACAGAGAACCAGGAGCTTTGAGTACAATACATTTTTGATAACTTAGCAAAATCTTTTCTTGTTATGATCCCTGTCAATTCACCCTACAAAGAGCTTTGTCCTTTTAATGGGTCATCAGCTTGGATACTAGGTAACACAATAAGGCTATATTGTGCTTACTAACTTGACTGTTCTTTATTCTTTATCTACTTCAAATTCTAATTTTGTTCAGTTCCTAGCCTTGGATCTCTCCCTCCTGCCTAGGGTGCCCTCTTTTTATAATAATATGGCTAGTAAAGATTTGAAGCAGTACAAGGCAGGATGAAATACTGTGTACAAGTCAGGAGATAGACTTCAAGGAAGCCAGAAAGCTGTGAGGACCAAAGGAATTCAAGGGGTGCATAGGGAGAGGCACAACCATTAGAAGGAAATGGAAAGAGTTATGCATTGCATGACAAAACAGCTAATTGGAACTCAGATGGTCCCAAAACTGGCCCAATCTGAACCAAATGTGGGCTTCCTCCACAACTTATGGTAGCCACTGTTGTAATATGTGTACATATGACAAAAATGCCTAAAAAGGAAGTGATAATTCCTTTGTCCATATTGTTGGCAAAATCTTACCTGGTGAAAAAAGAGGCAGCCCAGAGAAAGACTACCAAAATAGTACAGGATCTGTACAAAAGTCTTATCCAATGAAATTCAAAGGAACTATAGATATATAAGAAAGAAGATGCAATAGACTTTTTCAAATCCCTAAAAGATAAAAATAACGCAAAAGGAACAGTTTGAGTGGAAAAGAATTTCTAGCAAGACATTTAGCTGATATGTAAAGAGGTTTCCCCTGTAAATGTCTAAGGAAAATTGATTATTTTTATTTATTAGATTCTTCTGTATCGCCCCTTCCAAAGATCAGGGGTGGTTTACAAAGAACAGTGGTATAAACTTTTACATAGTAAACTTTGTAATTACAGTTAATATAACAATTTACATATTGCTTAAAACAAAAAGCTAATGAGCTATGTACAGTAAACATAGTAACATAATATATGTCAGCAGATAAAGACCAGTATGGTCCATCTAGTCTGTCCAGCAAGGTAGTAAGAGTAGGTGCACCTGTCACTCCATGCAGGTCACTCCTCCCCATCTCTTTGTTTAGGGGTGTACCCACTGGTCCGTGCAGTCACCCCTATTTTTTGCGATAGCTGAGACAGTTAAGGTTATTTTGATTTTATCCTGTTGCTATAAAGAGATCCACTGTGTCTGTCCCATGCCATTTTGAATTCTGTCACTGAATTTACCCCCACCACTTCTATCGGGAGGGCATTCCAAGCATCCAGCACTCTTTCAGTGAAAAAGTATTAATTTGTATTGTATGTTTTCTGAATGCTTTTGTGTGTTTTGTTGTACCCTGCCTAGAATTTTACATAGCTGTGGCCTATAAATGTTTTAAATAAAATAAATAAATAATTCATGGCTATGAAACTCAAAAGGTATAGACTAAGTAATAAGAAAATATTTCTTCATGAAAAAGACGGTTGCTGCATGAACACCTTCCCAGTAAAGGTGAAGGCGGTAAAAACAGTAGCAGAATTCAAGAAGGCTTGGGATAAGCACAGAGGATCCTTAATTGTGAAGAGTAAAGGGAAAGCTAGAAATCGTGGGATCTCTGGCATTACAACAGGATTAAATTGCCTTGAACTTGCTTCATCCATAAATAAGTGCCTTTTTCAATTAAATTTAGACAATCATATGGCCCTTATCATTCTTTTATTATCTGAGGCTGAACTATAGTGGTTTGACTGCATTCATGTTGATTTTTCCTTGCCCAGATGTGAATTCCTTCTGGCTTAATACTGAAAAATGCACCAGGTTCAGTGAGCAAAAGTGCCTGGTCTTAAAAACAAACATATTTAAAAACAAAAGTTTTACCGTCAAGAAGCAAGCCTCCCTCGTTTTTTAAATGAAATGGAGCCTTAAAAATATATGCACAGTATGCCTTAATTTGGTGTATAAAAATAAACTTCCAGTGAAACATTTGCATTTTAATTAGCGACAATTACAAAAACATCTTGATTACCTTGGATAAATCCAGCACACGTGACTCCAGAGGCTTTCTAGGGTGTTGATTAGATTCTGTCCTGCTCTTGACCCCAGGATACACGAAGCCCTGGGGGGTAAGCCAGGCACTTTTTGACTTGGCAGCACACTCCTTCAATTCAGTCTCCAAATCAACTGGATCTACTGTCCCTGACAGGTAATTATTATAAGCAAACCTTCTTCGAGGCTCCTAAACACAGAAAGATAATTTGATATACTACATGGTACAAAGCATTTTACTTTGCTGTCAACTTGCAGATGCAAACTGAAATTAAGGGCATGCTTAACATTAGAAAAGGTGCCATTTTCTGTAAATGTAATAAGACAACAATTATCTGCCTTTGAGAGTTTGATTTTAGTTGTGTGAACAGCAGATTCTATTTAGCATTGGCATAGATAGTACATAATTAAATGTTTTCTTAACAGTCAACCACTGTTACTGATCAAGTACGAAGTAAAGAGTTACAAATGATATAGCTTAACTCTAAAAAGTCTGTCCTTCATGTGTAAGCAGAGAAACTAAGGGGGTTATTTTAGAAGTCCTATTCATGTTTTGGATGTCTGAAAATGGGTATGTGGATGTCTAATTCACAAGAGTGTCCCCCTGGAGCCATTTTAAAAACTAGGTAAACGAATGTTCTTTGAGCAAGGACGTTCAAATAGAATGGGGCCATGGTGGAGGCATCATCTGTGTGGAGCAAGGGAGATGCACACCATGGTGCAATTTCAAAACGGCACAAGCACGTTAGGCTTCGGTTGGTGAGGCCCATGCCTATACCTGTGCCCGACCACGAAGCAGGAGCAAAACAATTCTTGTTCCATGGCGACAATACTACCAGTGGGAAGAGCACAATATGCTGTTATCATCGCTATCAATATTTCCTAGGCAAAAAAACCTGCATGTTAATACAGACCCGCAAAGGGATTACAAACCTGCCACCACACATATGAATGTCTGCAATGTCAGTGAACATGGACATCCCCTTCTGGAAAATGCTGGTTGGGATGTCCAAGCAACCATTTTTATGGTCATCCATTTGGAGGATGTCCATGTTTCTAAACTCAGGCCAAAATGTAAACATCCCTGGGGTCTTCTCAGACATTTTATCTGGGTGTTCCAGATTGCACCTGAATGTCCTTTCTAAACTGTCACTTTAAATCGTACATCTCCTGGAGAACCATTAAAATATCCATTATAAACTATACAGAATGTTATTTTATTTAAAATGTTAAAAGCTGTAGCTGTTGCAGACTGTTTTAAGAATGCCTTGCAAAACAATCTCTAAGCATCATATTTACTAAAGAGTGTATGGTGGAGCCATGAAACTAGCCTGGAAGCCTGTGCTAGCTTTAGGGGGCATCTGTGTCCACCCCCCGCTGTTAGTATGGTGCAAGCATTCTGCACCATGCTAACTGGCATACAGTGCACTTACTCAAAGGATAGCAACTGAAGTTAGTGCATGCCCAAAATGCCTTGCTAACTGCAATGTACCATCAATGCCTACATTCTGTGCCTAACCCATCCAGTGCTTACTTTATTGCACACTACCAATCAGCGTGGGACCCTGCACTGTTAACATGCCACATTTACTGCACACTTATGGTTAGCACACTTTAGTAAGCATGCCCCTAAGAGAACAACTGATTGTGTAATATTTTTCAATATTAATCACATAGGAGATGGGTTTTTCCATCATTATACACTAATTCCGAAGCAAAGTTCTAAAAACAAATGTATGCAAAGCTCCCTAGAACTTTATTTTCTCCGTGGACAATCAAAAATGAGTCCTCACAAATGGGTGTCAACCCCGACGGAACCCCACGCAGGAATGCTCCCCAGATTCTATAGTAAGCTTTTGGGAGACTCCACCGTGCCTCCTTCCCACCTGCCACCATTTTAGATCAGTCTCTTGTTTTCTGCGGAGCCTAACAGACATGTTCCAGACACCTCTGTTGGTAAAATTTCATTTTTTTTCCCTTAAGGGTTTTTTTCACCTTGTTTTTTTTTGCCCAATTGCCTTGCCATCGTGGTTGTCTCCTCCTTTTTATGTTTTTATCCTTTGACTGTTTTATTCTTGTCATGGCACTTCGGCCCTCCTGGTGTCGGTGCTCTGGTGGGCCTCGATCTTGTCACTGAGCCATTCGACTTTGTCGTGGCTATTTTGCCAGATGACATGTCCCAGAAACCCACCAGCATATTCAAGAAGTGTTCCAAGTGCTCTAGGACCATGTCGGTTATAGACACCTATAACTGGTGCCTACACTGCTTGGGACCCGATCATCAGCCCTCTTCTTGTAATTTGTGTTCACAGATGACAAAAAGAGGACAAGGGTTGAGAGAGGCAGTGCAAATTACTTTTTTGGCACTCAGAAGTCCGATCCATCGTCAATAGCATTGGCCTCTATGGCTTCCAAGGCTGCATTGGATGCTGGCAGTGCATCAAAGCCAAGGGGGCTTGTGAGCTCAATTGGAGATGAGCATCTGTAGTGCCCCAGAGTATTGACCAGTGATCAATCTCCACTTGAAGACGAGAAAGGATTCAACCATGTCTTCAACATTGAGGGGTGATCATGCTGAACTTCGGGTGAAGACTCTGGTACATTGGCGTCTGAGCCCATCGAAGCATGGCATTGAGAGTGATGGGGGTCCACATGAGTGCCCCTTGAAGGTACTCCAAAGGGAGGAGAGCTCATCACCAAGGATATTGGAGGGGTCCTGACAGCCAAGACCTAGCCGCCGATATCCCTGTAAACCTACCGGGTACATCGGTTGAGAAGTTGTTCAGGCCGTGCAGCCTTCAGAATCAGCAGCCATGGAGAAGCACCTTCTGCAGGCACTCAAGAAGCGCATTGTGGTGCTGTTGGTTTGGCAGCATGCCAGTGCCTTGACGTCAGCTGCATCGACAGTGGCTGCCATACAGCCGATCCTCGAGATGCATGCACTGCCTGTAGGAGAAGCATCGACATTGGGGCATCAAAGAACTTCGACACTAGTGTCTGCCTGGCCAATATCCCTATCTTGTGCCCATGAGTTCTAGAAGGGCATCGGTGCATCATCGCTCTCAAAGGAGCTCCCAATCCCCTTGAAGTGGGAGAGTGATCCAAGCAGAATTACTTTGACTCCCTCGTTGAGTCCTCAGAAGGAGGATTTGTCAGAGGGCAGTTCCCCTGAATTCCCATCAGACCCTTCTCCATCTCATGAGCAGCGCAAGTCCCCTCCTGAGGACATGACCTTCCAAGAGTTTGTGAGGGATATGGCCAATGCCATTCTATTTTCTTTGGACACAGAGGATGAGCCCAGGGTAGAATAGTTGGAAATCCTGCAGTACTCCTCCGCTCCGAAGGAGGCAGTGACAGTGCCTGTGCACTGCATACTGCAGAGGGTACAGGGGAGAATGTGCGAGAACCCTCTCACTGTACCTTCAGTTAGTAGGCAGCTTGATTCCATGTACAGAGTTCAGAAGGCTCATGGATTTGAGAAGCCTCAGCTCCCACACCATTCCTTGATGGTCAAATCCACCCTAAAGAATATCAAGAGCACCAAGACTCATTCTGTGCAACCCCAGGGAGGGCACTGGACTCTTAATGGAGAAGATGTTTTCAGAGTGTTATGCTTGTTGCCCACATGGCCTCGTACCAGCTCTACATGGGCATGTTCTTGAAAGACATCATGTGTGACTTGGCAAATCTAGCCCAGTTCCTCCCTCCTGAGAAGAAACATGATGGCAGAAAAAGACCATATGATCTATCTAATCTGCCCTTCCATGACAACTACAGTAGTCTCCTTTATTCCTTTAGAGATCCTCTGTGTTTGTCCCATGTTTTCTTGAATTCAGATACTGTCCTCGCCTCCTCTACCTCCACTGGGAGACTATTCCACGTATCTACCACTCTTTCCATAAAGAAATATTTCCACATATTACTCCCAAGTCTATCCCCTTTCACCCTCATCCTATATCCCTTCATAGTAGAGCTTGTTTTCAATTGAAAGAGGCTCTCCTCTTGTGCATTTATGCTATAGAGGTATTTAAACATCTTTATCATATCTCCCCTATCCTGTCTTTCTTCTAAAGTATACAAATTAAGATATTTAAGTCTGTCTCCATATAATTTATAACAAAGATCACAAACCATTTTAGTAGCCACCCTCTTCTCAGACTCCATCCTGTTTATATCCTTTTGAAGGTGTGGTTTCCAGAACTGCACACATTACTCCAAATGAGGTCACACTAGAGACTTATACAGAGGCACTATCACCTCCTTTTTTCTGCTGGCCATTCCTCTCCCTAGGCACCCAAGCATCCTTCTGGTTTTTGTCTTCATCTTTTGTACCATTTAGCCACTTTAAGATCATCAGAAACAATCACGCCCAGGCCCCACTCTTCTTTCATGGACAGAAGTACTTCACCCCCTACACTGTATCTCTCCATTGGATTTCTGCAGCCCAAAAGCTTAGCTAGATCCCTCCTCATGTTATCTATTCCTTCCTGGGTGTCTACTCTATTGCAAATTTTGGTATCATCTGCAAAGAGGCAAACCTTACCCTTCTGCAATATCACTAACAAAGATATTAAGAATCAGGCCAAGGGCAGACCACTGGCAACATCCCCAAGGCACACCACTGGCAACATCCTTCTCTAGTATTGTTCCCTGGTGGCCCTTGGCTAGGACAGCTCGAAGTTCATGGTCTGAATGACCTATGATATCTTTGAGATGACATCCTGGAATGCTGCCATCGGTATTGGTGCCTGGAGACTTGCTTGGCTCCAGCCTTCAGACCTGGAGCAATCAGTGCAAAACAAGCTGGCAGATGGCCTGTGCTGAGGGGAGAATCTCTTCAGAGAGCAGGTCAGAGAGAAAGCTGGCCATATTGAAAAGCAGCATATTACTCTTACCAGGCTCTCCAGGAATACGTCTGAGCATACCTGCTCTTGTAGGAGGCATCAAGTGGGAAACCAGAGGAAGGTCTATCACTACCTTCCTGGGCTCCAGACTTCCCAACCCAAGCAGGCCCCTCTCCAGCCGCAATGATGTGAGAAGCCCCAGAAGGCCCAGCCAGTTCCTCAACCAAAACCTGGGGGAAATGTTGACATTCCTGTGGAACACAGCAACCACCATAGACAACCCTCAGGTTGGAGGAAGGCTCATTCTCTATGCACAATGGTGGTCCCTAATATCCTTAGACTCAAGGATTCTATGAATCTTTGAAAGAGGTTATCATCTACATTTATTCAAATGATCACCAAATTGCTCTCCGAGGGTGCATCATCTCGACCATCTGCATCAGGAAATGCTTCAGAGAGAAATCACTGGCCTCTCAACAGATCTCGCAGTCAAGCTCATGCCACTAGAGCAAAGTGGTCAGGGGGCTTTATTCCATGTACTTCCTGATCCCCAAGAAAATGGGGGTAATACCATCCCATCCTAGACCTAAGAGATCTGAACCTGTACTTGGTGAGGGAAAAGTTCAGAATGGTTTCTCTAGGCACTCTGCTTCCTTACCTTCACAAAGAAGATTGGCTATGCTCCCTGGATTTCAAGGATGTCTACACCTATATACAGATACATCCCACTCATAGGAAGTATCTCAGATTCGTTCTGGGGGTGAACAAAACTTCCAGTATAGAGTAGTCTAGCCAAAGCACCTCGCATCTACACAAAGTGCCTCGCGGTAGTAGTTGCTTATCTCCAGATGCTGGGAATGTTTGTCTTTCCCTATCTGGACAGTTGGCTGATCAAGAGTATCACTTCGGGGGGGGGGGGGGGAGGATGTTCAAGAATCAACACAATTGACCATTCGGGTATGGCGCTATTAGGGTTTGTGGCAAATTACCAGAAATCCCACCTTCAGCCCACTCAACAGTTGGAATTCCTTGGAACCCAGCTTGACACTACTTATGCGAGAGCCTTCCTTCCACATAACTGAGTTCACAAATTGACATCACTGGTGCGGGAAACTCAAATGAGTCAGCAGGTGACAGCTCACAAGATGTTGACTGTGCCAGGCCACATGGCCTCTCCAGTGCATGTCACACCCTTGGTATGCCTCCAGATGATACAAGCTCAGTGGACTCTGAGGACTCAATGAACCCAGGCCATGGGTCTACTCAGGGATTGTCTGTGTGTCACCATCCCTCTCGTTCAGTCATTGCAATGGTGGACAGTACATCACAGTTTGCCCCACCCCAAAAAGTCCTGATGACAGATGCATCCAAGCTGGGGTGGGGAGCTCATCTTGATGGGTTGCACACCCAGGATGATTGGTCCATCCAAGAAAATCTCCATCAGATCAACTTCTTGGAACTCGGAGCAGTGGCGAATGCTCTAAGGGCTTTCAGAGATCAACTGCCAATCAAATTTTTCTGATTCAGACCAACAATCAGGTCACCATGTTCTACAACAACAAGTAGGGAGGAACAGGCTTGTACCTACTGGGTTGGGAAGCAGTCAGGTTGTGGAAGTTCACCATCGCGCAAGGGATGGATTGACAGCCACATACTTGCCAGGCGAGCAAAACACTTTGGTAAACAGGCTGAGTCGAGTCCTCCAGCCACACAAGTGGATGCTGGAAAGAGAGGTTGAGGCTTGCATCTTTCGAGAGTGGGGTACCCTCTTGATAGATCTGTTCACCACCCTGCAGAATGCTCAGGTAGATCAGTTCTGCTCCAGAGTGAGATCACACAGCAGACTATCATCGGATGTTTTCTTCTTTCACTGGGGGGAGGGTCTTCTACACTCTTACCCTCAAATACCTCTCATTGCAAAGACCCTCCTGAAGCTCCAAAAAGACAGCAGCATGATTAGCCTCATCACTCCCTACTGGCCCAGACAGCTGTGGCTTCCTCTCCTGCTACAGCTCTCCAGTCAGGAGCCGCTACGATTTGGCCATATGCCCGATTACATAACACAACAAGACGGGACAATGTTACACCTCAACATCCAGGCCTTGACCCTCACGGCGTGGATGTTGAGAGGCTACCATTGTCTGAACTCAACATGCAGGACGGAATAACTGAAGTCCTTTTGGTCTCCAGGAGGGCCTCTATGAAAAAAACCTATTCCTGTAAATGGAAGAGGTTGCTATCTGGTGTGAAGGTGAGGCCCTAGATCTTTTCATCTGTTCCACACAAAAACTGTATCAATATCTTCTACATCTCTTAGAGTATGACTTGGGTCCACCTCATTGCATTTGCAGCATATCATAGAGGTGTGGAAGGAAAGTCCATTTCAGCACAGCCTTTAGTTGTTCACTTTATATGTGGCTTGCTTCTCTTGAAACCTCCCTATAAGCCTCACAGTGTGTCTTGGGACCTCAATGTGGTTCTTGTGCAGCTTATGAAAGCTCCCTTTGAGCTGCTCTATTCCTGTCCTCTGAAGTACTTGACCTAGAAGGCATTAGTTCTGTTGGTGGTCACTTCAGCATGCAGAGTGAGCGAGTTTCAGGTTCTAGTAGTTCATACGCCTCACACCACATTCCACCATTAGAGTCAGTCCTGTGTCCTCATCCGAAATTCTTTCTAAAAGTGGTATCAGATTTCCACTTTAATCAGCCAATTGTTCTTCCAACGTGTTTTCCAAGGCTTCATGCAAAGAGGAAGCTAAGTTGCACATGTTGGACTACAAGCGAATCTTAGTCTTCTACTTGAAGCAGACACAAGCCCACAGAAGGTCCATCCAACTTTTTGGTTTTTTTCATCTCAGAAAACTAGGGGCTGCCATTTTCAAACACTCTTTCAATTTGGCTAGCAGACTGCATCTGTTTTGCTTACTCCCAGGCAGGCCTGAGCCTTGATGGTCATATCACTGCTCATTATTTATTTAACTGATTTTATATACTGCTCTATTTCTCAGTCAGAGCTATGGCTGCATCAATGGCCAACTTGTGCTCGATCTCCATGGAAGAGATCTGCAGGGCTGAAACGTAGTCTTCAGTCCACATATTCGCATCTCACTACTGCCTGGATGTGGATTCCCGACGCAATGGCAAATTCAGCCAATCTGTACTCAGGACTCTGTTGGGGGATTAGAATCCAACTCCATGCCCCCTAGGCCCATTCTTTTTTGTCCAGGCTACCAAAAAAAAAAAAAAAAAAGGAAACGGAGAATCACTGCTATTGTATATAGTTGGCTGTTCGACCTGTTGCCATAGTGCAGTTGAGTTTTATTGCAGTTGAGTTTTGCCCCTGTTGAGCTTCTCTGTGGTCTCTGCGGTTTTCGGTAGCCTGTAGCTTAGAAGTCCCATATGTGAGGACTCATTCCTACTTGTCCATGGAGAAAAGGTAATTACTCATTTGTAGCAGGTGTTTTCTGTGGACAGAAGGAATATGTCCGCTCAACCCTCCCACCTCCCCAAGAAGTTGTCTTTGGCTACAGCTATATCATCAGACTGATCTAAGATGGCACCGTGGCAGCTTGCGGGAAGGAGGCGTGCAAGTGTGATGGAGACTTCTAAAAGCTTCCAATAGAAGCTGGGGAGCATTCATGCATGGGGTTCTGTCAGGGACATCACCCATACATGAGAACTTATTCCTGCTGTCTATGGAGAACACCTGCTACAAGTGAGTAAGTACACCCATAGATATGAGCAGCCATTAAAAGTAGCATCATATATAAATCTTTATTTATATATAAATATACAATACCTCGTAAAAAGTCTTCACAGCCTTCAACATTTTTCACATGCTGCTGTCTAAATACTACATTTCAAAATACATTGAGATAAGGTATTGTTTCACTAAGCTTCACAATATATTCTACACGTAACATAAAAACCAAATGTAGAAATATTCAAAACGTAATTAAGAATAAACATCTAAAAGGTCTTATGTGTATAAGTCTCACACCTTTTGTCAAGCAAATACAAATTAGCTCCACTTCTAAAAATGGTCTTAACAAGGCCCATATGAAGTTACAGTCTACCTGTGTCCAATCAAAGTAGTTTGGCTCATTTGACTATATCTGAAGAAAACAGTGTGAAGGGGTAGCCTAGTGGTTAGAGCAGCGGCCTGGGAACCAGAGTGACCAGGGTTCAAATCCCACTGACATGCCTTGTGACCTCCACTGTCCAACGTTTAAAAAAATTACATATCTGCTGTACCTGAACTACTACTGGAGAAGTGTGAACAACTGCTGAAGAAAAGTAATATGATATACTGCATAGAATTTACAATGAAAAATTTAGGGAAAATGCACACATATGGGAAAAGTGAGACCAAACAAACTTTTTAGTCTCACTGCCAAGTGACATGTCTAGCATAAGACAACCTCAGCATCTCACCCTTTTACACCATCCCTAAAGTAAAGCATGGTGATGTTGTGATGCTTTCCAGTAACAGGGGCAAGGAAGTCGGAAAATCGAGGGAAAGATGATGGTGGAAAGTATAGGCAGATCCTGGAGGAAAACCTTTTTCCTGCCACAAATCTTAGGACTGGGGAGAAGATTTGCCTTTTAAGCAACATGAGACAGCAATAAAGAATGACTGACCGTACTGAAGCAACTAATATATCTAGGAACATCAGCAGATAGGACGTTTTTCTAGTATCAAGGCCCTTCAAAATCAGTTTCAGGAAAGAAGGCAGCAATGTTTCTAGATTGGCTCACATGGAACTTACAAATGCAGTGGGATCAATATTCAAAGGCAAATAAGTCATTGGTGGTTTTGGCTGCATAATTTTAAATTCCTTGCAGTTGAATGTATATCTGGACATAGTAATATGAACAAAGTTATTTATCCAAAAAAAGGCAGCAGTCCCACTTGGACATAACCCAGTGTTTCTCAAGCCAGTCAGGTTTTCAGGATACCCACAATGAATATGCATAACAAATCTGCATGCAAATTTGTTTCATGCATATTCATTTGTGGCTATCCTAAAAACCAGACTGACTAGGGTGTACACTAGGACCAGCTTGAGAAACACTGATATAACATACATCTAAGTGGCATATTCAGCTAAACATACAAAATATGTCTAGCTTGGATGGTTCAAGCTATCTCGTATATGAGAATACTCAGTAGTGTCACCTAAAGAGTGCCATTGGATATAATAATTTGAAAGAAAATATCAGTTAGATTTTTCAAATTATACATTCACAATGTGTCTGCCTACTGACCTCAGTATAATAAGATATACAATTATAAAAAGTTAACTTATTGTAAATAGTTCCAAAAGTTCTATGTATACAAAGTTATGTTCCATATAAACTGCTTTGAGAATTTTCAAGGCGGTAAATAAAAAAAAAGTTAAATAAATAAAGGCAATGGACAAAAGACCAAATAAAAACATACTAGCCAATATTGAACCACAGCGGTAAATTTTTTTTGTTCTTTTTTTAAAGCAGGTTAAAGCTAAATAAAATCCAGACATTCCAGGCTGAATATTGGATAATTTTTTTATTTATTTAACAGCTTTTATATACCGCACTTTTATCATCAGCGCGGTTTACATTTTAACAACTTTGTACTTAAGCATAAAACATATGTCAAGTTTACAGGTAACAGGGTATGAAAACATGGATAACTGGGGTTAAAATAAATAACAGATATTCACAACTATTTACAATAGATTCTCAAATGTTTTGAGTTCTAAAGATGGGAGTCTGTGAGGTTTTGATTTGGAACAGGTAGTGAGGTTTCAGGAACTTATTCGGCTAGCCATGATCATTGGTTTGTGTTAGAGGGGTAGGGGAGCCAGTACATTGTGAGAAGTGTTGTATGACGAGGTGTGTTTTTAGAGATTTTCTGAATTGAGATAGGTCTTGTTGTGATCTGATGCTAGGTGGCAGCGCGTTCCAGCATCTGGGGGCGAAGGATGAGAATGCTCTTGAAGTAGTTGTCTGGGTGAGTTTTGTGAGGTCTTTTGGGACCGTTAGCATGTTATCTGTTATGGATCGTCTAGATCTGGTGTTCTATGTGTGATGCAGGAGGTCAGACAACGAGGATGGTGAGATTTGGTGGAATGCTTTGAAGGTCAAAACGAGGGCTTTGTATAAAATCCTGCATGATATTGGGAGCCAGTGAAGTTCGAATAGGATGGGAGTAATATGTAGACTCCTTGAGGCTCCATGTAGAACCCTGGCCGCTGTATTCATGGCCAATTGAAGTGGATTCAGCGTGCTCTTGGGTAGGTCGTGTAGTACGATATTTGCGTAGTCGAAGTGAGGAGTGACTAATGCCTGGAAAGTTGTGCGGAAGTAGCATGGTTCAAGCATAGGTCTGAGGTGTCGGAGTGTCCTGATCTTATGGTAGATAGCTTTTACAGTATTTTTTATATGTTCTTTGAATTCAAGCCGCTGGTCAAGTATAACACCAAGGTAACGTATTGAGGTTTTGAGTGGTAGATCGGCATCTCTTGTTCTTAGAGTTGGTGGAGGAGAGAAGTTTTTGTTCCTTGTGACGATCAGAACTTCTGTTTTTTTTTTAATTAATTCGGAGATTTTGTGTGAGCAGCCAGTCTGAGATTGAATTGAAGCAGGTGATTAATGTAGTGTAGTCGGGTTTTAGCACGTTGATTGGAGTGAATAGAAGTACATCATCCGCGTAGATGAGACATGATATTCTGAATGAGTGGGAGATGTTGCAGATGGGCTGCATATATATGTTAAATAGCAGGGCTGAGAGGGAGGAACCCTGCGGTACTCCTTGCTTCTGGTGGAAAGGCTGAGATGTAGTATCACCAATCCGTACCTGTTGCCAGCGGTTTTCCAGGTAAGATTTGCACCAATTCCATGCCATTCCTTGAATCCCTTTTTCGTAAAGACGTGCAAGCAGTTGGTCATGGTCAACAGAGTCAAATGCTGCTGCTATGTCTAGGAAGATCATTGCAACTCCATTCCTGATGTTGTCTGTTGTATTAATAAGCGTGTTCATTAGGGATGTTAGAAGAGTATCAACTCCGTGGGCTTCTCTGAAACCATGCTGGTTTGGATCTAGTGGGGCTTCGGAATCAATGTGTTGTTGGATTTGTCTCAATATAACTTTTTCTAGGATCTTGGCTAATAAAGGAATGCTTGAAATTGGGCGGTAGGAGTTTTCCTTTTTTGGATCAAGTTTATTGTTTTTCAATAGGGGACGGATGGAGGTCTGTTTGAGGGCTGTTGGAAATATCCCGGTGCTATGGTCAGCTAAGGCTGATATGTATGGGCTGAGCTCTGTTCTTAGTGATTTGATCCAGTGAGCAGGACATGGATCGTTAGGGGCGGTGGTGGCGTTGATGGATGTTATAATTTCTTCAATTATCTTTGTAGTTGGTGATGAGAAATTATTGAGTATGAATTGGACATTGGAAGGTTGTGTGGTTAAAGTTGTGATCTTGATCGCCTTGGATTGGATGTAGTCAGCAAACAGTTGTGGATGTATATGATCCTGTTGTGGTGAAGGAGGCTCATTGGTTAGGGATTTTACTAGTTGGAAGAGATCTTTCGGTTTGTTAAGAGAACGGCTAAGAAGCCTTGCATGATGTTCTTTTCTCTTATCCCAGGTTAGTTGACGATGGGATTTCAATGAGCTAAGTAAATGGATTGGTCAATAGGATTTAGGGAGTGTCTCCATTTCTTCTCTAGTCTCCTCAGTTGCTGTAAGGAGGTTCGTAACTCGGAGGAGAACCATGGCGCGTTCTTTTTCTTGGAAATAGAAGATTTGGTAAAGGTTTGATCATCTGTGATGGTAGGCTGGGCTGATAGTCTGAGGGCGCTGTTCCAGTTTGATACAGCCTCATCGATGTTGTCTGGTATTGTAGAGAGTTTTGGGATGGTTTGGGAGGTGATTGTGTCTATATTGAATGGTTTGAATCGTGCTGGTTTTGAAGGTGGATAAACATCTGGTGGTTTGATTGGAGATTCGACAGATGGTATGACGAATGTAATTAGGTTATGATCGGACCAGGGGACGGGGGTTAATAGGGGCTTGGGTTGATTTAGCAGTTCCAAGGAGAATGATGGGGCGAAGATGAGATCAAGGAGATTTCCTTGTTTATGGGTGGGGAGTTTTACAATTTGACCATAGTGTAAGTTGGTCATGGCATCAAGGAAGGAGTTGGATACTGAAGGCAGTGTGGAAGCGAGGTTAAAGTCTCCGAGGATCCAGTTAGGTTTGTTGATATCTATCGGGTTGATGGCAAGATCAATTATGTTTGAGAGATCGTCAGCTGGAGCATTTGGGGCTCGGTAGATGAGGTTTATGATATTGGCATTATTGGAGATGGATAGAGAATTTGTATGGTTTGTGGCATTGGTAGAAATGACGTGGTATTTCAAGTCAGTTCTTGCTATTATGCAGACTCCTCCTCCTTTTCTGTTTTCTCTGTTGCAGGTGTAGATGGAGTAGTTAGGTGGGGTAAGTTGGTTCATTAGCACGTTATCAGTATTAGAAAACCATGTTTCTGTGACCAGAAGGATGTCTAGTGTAAGGTTTGATATAAGGTCAATGATGGCAGGCCATTTGTTACGGGCTGAGCGTGCGTTAATGAGAGCACACTTGAGGTTCTGTGGGGTAGTTCTTAGATTAGACCTTTTATTGTTTGTTGTCTCAAGAGGTACATAAAGGAGGTAGGTGTGTCTATTGTGGTATGTACTTTGTGGGTATTGATTTTGATTTTGGTGGGGTTTCCTATTCCTGGTTTGGAGTATAGGGATAGGGTTGGAATCAAATGTTAGGGCAAAGGAGGTGTGTAATATGCTGGAAAGGATGGACAGGAGCAGGAGGGCAAGAGTAATGGTGGTCATGATGTAGACCTAAGATGGTGGATAGAGTGTAAATACTTTGTGTGATAATAGTAGTGCAGAGTAGGTAGTACAGGTATTTTTGGATATTCAAAATTACATAAAGGTAGTTAAAATGAGCCTTTGTACAGGTATTTTTGGATATTCAAAATTACATAAAGGTAGTTAAAATGAGCCTTTGTACAGGTATTTTTGGATATTCAAAATTACATAAAGGTAGTTAAAATGAGCCTTTGTACAGCAATCCTAGCTAGGAGATACTATGCAATATAATTGAAGGTACAATTTGTTGTCTACAGGGAGGATACTTTATAGCAGTTCTAGTTACACAATATTAACTAGGAGATACTTTGCAGTATAATTGAAGGTACAATATGTTGTCTACAGGGAGGATACTTTATAGCAGTTCTAGTTACACAATATTAACAGGTTAACTTACAGATATAATATTCTTCTCTAGGGTCCTATGCTGCTTTTTAGTCACAAGATTTGGTCTCAGCTGGGGTGATCGGGTGATAGAGCTGATCATCAGGTGTGCTGGTTAGAGAGTAGTCAATATAGATGGTCCATGCCTAAGGGCCACACCAAAGGGCCCTCTGGCGAGGCCCTCAGGCGCGGGCGCGCCCGGTCGGCGCTCCTTAAATCTGCTGCCGCGTGCCCCGATTGGGCAGTGCTGTCTGGTGGGAGTGGGTCTGAGGCTCCGGCCTGCTCTATCCCTGCTGGGAGAGCTCTTGAAGAGGCCGGAGAGCTGGAAAGGACCGCGCGCCCGGTCGGCGCTCCTTAAATCTGCTGCCGCGTGCCCCGATTGGGCAGTGCTGTCTGGTGGGAGTGGGTCTGAGGCTCCGGCCTGCTCTATCCCTGCCGGGAGAGCTCTTGAAGAGGCCGGAGAGCTGGATAATGAGTCCAGAGGCATCAAGCTCTGCTTCTGGGCCAGCCAAACTCCATGCGGCTGCAATTGCCAGCTTTCCCCTCCTGTCTGCCTGCAGGGATCCAGTCTCCCATGGGCAGACAGAAGGGATCTGTGCCAAGATCGCAGCGCTCTTCTGCCCGTGGAGGATGGGATCCCTGCAGGCAGCCTGCTGCTTGCAGGTTGCGATCGCCAATCTTTCCCTACTTCTGCCCGCCGGAGATCATAACCCCGTGGGCTGCAGTAGTAGGGAAGCCCCAATTGCAGCAACAAAGTTTTGATGGGGCCAGTGCCGCTGTACCCCCCCCCCCCCCATTTCCGATGCCAAGGCATATAGGCAATTTTCAGTTCTGCTGTATAGGTGATGTGGATTGTTATTAGGATAGCTTTTTTCTGTCCTAAGCTATACCAGACATACAGCGTAGTTACTCACCTGTAACAGGTGATCTCCGGGAACAGCAGGAATTTAATCTTCACATATGGGTATCGTCGGTACCGACGGAGCCTACGCAGGAACGCCCCCCAGCATCCAATAGGAACGCTTTTGGGAGCATCCCTCAACACATGCATGCTGCCTTCCCGCCTTTCCAACTGTCCCTCTTCAGTTAAGTTTGTAGCTGAGTGAAAGGATAGAGGAAGAGAGGAAAGAGACAGAGACACAACTCCTAGGGGAGGTAGGTGGGTTGTGAAGACTAAATTCCTGCTGTTCCCAGAGATCACCTGTTAGAGGTGAGTAACTACGCTATCTCCAGGAACAAGCAGGAATGTAGTCTTCACATATGGGGACTCCCTAGCTGAAAATGCCGGGGAGATGGCCCCAGGAAGCTGCCACCTATAGTGAGGTAGGAGAAAAAGAGGAGCACTGTTCTCGCAGACCAGGAGGGGAACACAGGAAGCAAGAGTTGTAGGTTGGTGAAGACTGCTTTATTAGAAAACGCCCCTACGCGTTTCGGCAAACGCCTTCCTCAGGGGACATACAGCTAACATAAAATACATAAAACATGTTATAGCAACCATCATAAATAATTCAAAAATAAAAAGTAACATGTAAAACAATATTATAAAAATAATAACAAAAATAAAAATAAAGATCAAAATAATATACAATATATAATAGCTTGATTTGACTGTAGGCCTTTCAAAGCTAATTTTTGTGGAACTGTAAGATTGTAATAGGGATTCTTATGTTTAGTCTTGTACAATGTACGTATTCTTGAAAGAACCATATTTTCATAAACAATAATCATGGGATCTGAAATAGATGGAGGAGTCCAAGTAGATGGTTTCTTGATCACAGAGGGATCAGTTGTATCTGATGGATTTTTGCTAAAATAATCTATAATTTTGAGCTTAAGGAAAAACCTATACAGCTCTACATGTGTCAAAAACCTATCATGATGTTTAGTGGGAACAAAGGAAAGACCCTTATTTAACACCTGGAGTTCCAAATCTGATAATTGATATGTTGAGAGGTTTATAACCGCATTTACAGATCCCAATTCAGATGTCTTTTGGACATTGTTCCCTGACTGTGCGTTCTTTCTCGTGGTGAATATTGTCTTGATTGTTGGTCTTTTGATCTGGGTGGTCGATGTATCG
The DNA here is from genome assembly GCA_033557465.1 of Ichthyophis bannanicus. Taxonomy (NCBI): domain Eukaryota; kingdom Metazoa; phylum Chordata; class Amphibia; order Gymnophiona; family Ichthyophiidae; genus Ichthyophis; species Ichthyophis bannanicus. The sequence goes on from CM066046.1 coordinate 96,136,861, forward strand.
GTGACCTCGGAGACACGTTTCTTCTGCCTTTTGCCCATAAGGAATCCATGTGAAAAACCTGCTTTTGATTCCTGTTAAAATAGCCCACGGGAGAACGTGGTTGTGCCGGAAAAAGAGGCGCTGATGGTTCAATAACTTCATTGGAATGGTGTCGTGTCCTCTTAGTACTTCTTTCTATTTCTGGGGTACCTGAAGTGGATCTATGTCTGACTGGTTGTCTAGCCCTGAAATTATTCTTTGGTACATATCAAGGTGATCTAGGGGATCTATGTGGTTTAGGTGATCTATATGGCCTTCTAAATGAGGTACTTCTTTTCCTTTCTCTGAAATCAGACTTATTGTAAGTCCAATAATACACAGTATTTTGTTTATAGTCCTCCTCGTCTCTTTTGAGTTTCTTGATTTTTGTCTCCTTAATCGATTGTCTGTATTCGAGAGTATTTTTGTCAAATTTTATTTTTTCAGACTCAAACTGAACATCTTTCTTTTTAAGAATTTCTATCTTAGAATCTATTTGTGGTTTTAATGTCTCGGCCCTACGTTTAGAAGTATTAATTAAAAGGATCATAAGATCTAATGAACATTTATTTAAAATTTTAATCCAGTTAGTCATAAAAGTGTCATCATCTCTAAACATTCCAGGTGCCTTTTGTACTCTAAGTCCTCTGGGAATAGTCTTTTGTCTGCAATATTCCAACATGGAAGCTGCATGTAAATCTTCTCTTACGAATCTCTACGTCAACCAAACCAGTTCTCTCCACTCTTCTTCTAGATCTGGAACAGCTTCTTCTTCTGTGAAGAAGGGATCCTCGGGAAGCATGGATTGTAAAACGTCCTCTTTATAGCTTAGGATCTCCTTCCAAGGAGAGAACATGGCTCCAGGCGTAAGTGGGAGAAAAAGAGGAGCACTGCTCTCGCAGACCAGGAGGGGAACACAGGAAGCAAGAGTTGTAGGTTGGTGAAGACTGCTTTATTAGAAAACGCCCCTACGCGTTTCGGCAAACTCCTTCCTCAGGGGACATACAGCTAACATAAAATACATAAAACATGTTATAGCAACCATCATAAATAATTCAAAAATAAAAAGTAATATGTAAAATAATATTATAAAAATAATAACAAAAATAAAAATAAAGATCAAAATAATATACAAACACATTAAAAACCACCTTCAAAGTAACTTATAAAGGTTGTAGGGCTGAGACAAAGGAGAAGGTAAATACACTGGAGACACATGATACAAACTATGCATGAACATGGAAAGACAATCGTGTTAATGTAACACCAAATACAATGCAGAAATCAGCTGATACAAAGTCGTAAAGCTTCGTTGCATAACGACAGAAAGCCTGTTCCACCCTGCTTGTTCACGTAGAACATGGCTACTTGATTGTCCGTTTGGACTAGGACTGTCTTGTAGCTGAGCTGGGCATGGAATACTCGAAGAACTAAATAGATTGCTCTTAGTTCCAGGAGGTTTATGTGAAGACAAGCCTCCTGTGGAGTCCAGGTACCCTGGGTGTAGAGATGGTGCAGATGTGCTCCCCATCCCACCTGTGATGCATCTGTTGTTAGGGTGGCCTAGAATGGGGGTTGTTGGAAAGGAGACCCCACTAAAAGATTCTCCAGTGATTACCACCATTGTAGGGACAAGATCAGTCGTCGTGAGTTTGATATCTTGTCCGACAGACGTCCTGTGGCCTGTGTCCATTGTGTGGATAGGGTCCACTGGGCTGCTCGCATGTGGAGGCGAGCATAGGGAACTACATGAACTGTGGATGCCATATGTCCCAGTAATTGCAGGAGCTCTCGAGCAGTTAGAGAGGACTTTCCCGCTGCTTGAGAAGCTAGTTGCACTATTCGAAGACAGCGGGGCTGTGGAAGGAAATCCCTTGACTGTCTGGCATCTAAACAAGCTCCAATGAACTCTAGGGTCTGAGAAGGAGCAAGTTGGGATTTTGGGAAGTTTATTACCAATCCCAAGTATTGGAGGATTCGCATTGTACGAGACAGTGCAGAGCTGGCTTCTGGAATCGTGGGGGCTCGAATGAGCCAGTCGTCCAAGTAAGGGAAGACGAATATCCCTAGGGTTCGCAGGAATATAGCTACTACTGCCATGCATTTCATGAATACTCTTGGTGCCGAAGCCAGATCAAAAGGTAGAACCCTGTATTGGAAGTGTTTTCCCTTGAAAAGGAATCGTAAGAATTTCCTGTGAGCTGGATGGATCAGAATGTGAGTATATGCATCTTTTAGATCTAGAGAGCAAAGCCAATCCTGACTTTGAAGGTATTGCAGCAGAGTTCCCAGAGAAATCATTTTGAACTTTTCTTGGAACAGGTATTTGTTCAATTCTCTGAGGTCTAGAATGGGTCTGTGTCCTCCTGTTTTCTTTGGAATAAGAAAACAGGGGGAGTAGAACCCTGTACCCTGTTGTAGAATGGGTACTTCCTCTATTGCTTCTTGAGCAAGGAGTGTTGAGACCTCTTGATCCAGTAGATTGTCTGGAGAGGTTCTGGAATTGAACTGTCTTAGGATTGTAGGAGGGGGCATGCTGTGAAAATGAAGCTTGTACCCCTCCCCTACAATGGACAGAGTCCAATTTTCTACTGTTATTTGGTGCCATCTGTTGACAAAATGACACAACCTGCCTGGAATGTTTAGGGGTTCTGGACTCTTCAGAGGCAGGAAAGGTAAGCTCTATAGAAAGGAGTCAAAGCCCTTGAGGGGGCTGAGCCTGTGAAGCTGATTGAGCTCTCAGGCCTTTTGGCTTCTTCTGCTGTCTGAATTGTTGCTGTTGTCCCTTTTGGGCAACTTGACCCTGACTTTGCCCTTGCGGGTTATAAGACGGATAAAAGTTCCTCTTTTTGCTGAAAAAGGGTTTTTTATAGGGTTTCTTTTTGGCTGGAGTGGCTGTAGATTTTGACAATCTGTCTAAAGTGATATTGTCAGCATCTATCTCATTAGCCTTTCCCTGCCAGTTCTTGCCAAAGAGATTTTCTCCTGTGCAAGGTTTGTTTCCTAATTTGTCTTGTACCCAAATTTCCAAGTCTGATGCCTAAAGCCAGGCAATTCGACATGCACCAGTGGCAATAGCAGAAGATCTGCTGATGCATTCAAAGCAGTCAAAGGCTGCACGATTTACAAACTTGGAAACGTCTTGAGCATGCTTGACAAGAGTAAGGAAGTCTTGTCGTTTGTCATCAGGGAGAAGAGGGCTCATAAGCTCCAAATCTCCTGTGACCTCTTTGAGGAACATTCCCATATATAAAATATATGAGCTGATCCTGGCTGAAAGCATGGAAACCTGAAATATTCGATGCCCAAAGGTATCAAGAGTGCATTCACGACCTGGAGAATTAGATGCATGTCTTTTTGCACTTTTCATCCTACGCATGGCTGATTCCACTACCATTGAATGATGTGGCAGCTGAGTCTTTTGAAACCCACGGCATGGTATCGAGTCTCCTAGAATGAGGAGATGTGGTCAAAGGTTTTTCCCACATTCTGAACATCAAATCATGAAGAATTTCATGAATGGGCAGAGTGGCTGCTTCTTTAGGAGTCTTAGGGTATTGGAGGATTTCCAATTCCTTTGCTCTAGGTTCTTTTTCAGGGGCTACCGTGATTGATAGGCCTCGGGCCACATCACAAATAAAATCCTGAAAAGACATGTCCTCTGGAGGAGATATTCTGCGTTGAGGAGAAAAGGAGTCATCCGGAATAAGTACTCTGGTACTGGCAGTTATCCAAATCATCGGAATCGGAAGATTCAAAGTATCTCTGATTCTGATGTTCATGCAAAGCACGGTATCGGTATCGATCGAAGTCGGCACAGAGTTGGTCCAGTACCGATCTGTCAATGCCTGAAAAGGTCGGCATGAGTAGAATTCCCACCAGGGCCGGTACTGTCAGTGCTGGTACCAGTATCGGTACCGGTGCTGGTACCGGCGCCCGTTGAACTGTCAGTAGCAGTGTCAATGGTACTGCAGCTGTAAGGAGAGCTGCAAGACTGCGTTCGATAGCGAGGAATCTCTGGTCTATTGACGCTGCTGATGCCTGGGTGTTGGTACCGGTAGAAGCGGCTGGAACCCCTGAGCATGGCATCAGTAGTTCTGCCGAGGTCGAGGCCTCGAGAACATCCTGAAGCCCCGTTAGTGCTTTGGAGGCCGAAGCCTCCTGCCGGGGCTGTTTTGCCGGTGTAGTTTCCTCAAGAGCAATGTCAATGGCTTCTCGATGCTTAGAAGGAGATCTACCCTTTGAGGTCCGGCTCTTATGTTTAGTTACCTGAGATCCATGGGAGGAAGACGAGGCTCTGGAAGACGTCGATGCAATGGACATCGCATCTGAAGAAAAGAGGGTACCGAGCTTTGCAGCCCGGGGTTCTGTCTTCCTCTTTTAGTCATCCCCATACAAGAGGAACACTCTGAAGGAGAATGGTCAGGGCCTAAACATTTGAGACACCAGTCATGGGGGTCAGTGACGGAAACGGTACTGCCATACTTAGTACATTTTTTAAAACCACTAGCTGGTTTTTCCATTTTGCAGGAAAATGGGGCCTGATGCCCAAAATGGCGCCTAGCACCAAAAAGAAAACGTCTCTGAAGAGAAACACTTCAGAAGTGTGTGTGCATGTGTGTATATATATATATATATATATATATATATATATTTATATATATATTTATTTTATTTTATTTTTTTAAAGAAAAGAGAACCAGTGGTACTGGTAGCGTCGAATGGAGGCAGGCGCGACCACAAGAAAAACAGTTTAAAGAAGAAATTTTCTGCGGTGACAGGGTATGTGACCTGTCGGCTCCGCGGAAAATGAAGAACTGAAGAGGGACAGTTGGAAAGGCAGGAAGGCAGCGCGCATGTGCTGAGGGATGCTCCCAAAAGCGCTCCTATTGGACGCTGGGGAGCGTTCCCACACAGGCTCTGTCGGTACCGACGATACCCATATGTGAAGACCAGGGGCGGCCCAAGGGGAGTGCGGGGCCATGTGCGGAGACTCAGTGCGGGGCCTCATTTGCATAAGTGGCCTTATTTGCATAAATATTTGCATAATGCTAACATACACTAACTTTTAGTAAACATGTCTCTTTTTTTTTTTTTTTTAAAAATCAAAGTTTTATTTAAACACCAAACCACACAGCAGGAAAAACAACAGCACAACAACCCCCGCGCAGGGTGGGTTTCTGATCCCCACAGCGAGGATAAACAAACAACTGGTGTCAATTTTTACTTTAAAGGAAACAAATCCTCCCTTACCTAACCCCACCCCTTATCCCCCCCCTTCCCCCCCCCCCTACGGAGACATGGTCACCCCCACACCGGGCGCTACCCCCCAGTCAAGGTAGAGTAATCAACCACATACACCAGGGTCCAAATCCATACCACCATGGCCCTGTAGCCGCACTGTCCATTGCAGGACTTCATTCCGACTCCTGGAGCCCAGCCGCTGAATATAGGGATCCCACAGGGTCTGGAAGATCTGCCAACGCATAGGGTTACCCCGTGCACTCCAACACTCCGCAAGCATCAGTTGGTGAAAAGTGTTCCGCCATTCCCAAAAGGACGGGGGTTCCCGTTCACGCCACCGACGAAGTAGGGGTCCCTTAGCCACCAAGCAGGCCTTACGCACCAGCAATCTCCCCCACTTACCTTTAGGCGAAGTAAGGCTTAAGATATCCAGCGTAACGAAAAAGGCATCCCAGCCCACTCTCTGCCCTATCAAATCCTGCATGTACGTAGAAATTCGATGCCAATAAGCCCGAAGACACCGACAGCTCCACCACATATGGAAAAGGGACGCCAGCGGTTCCGAACATCTTGGACAGCTGCCATCTTCTGTCAGATGGCTCCGAAAGGCCCTCCGCGGCGAAAAATGTGCCCGCGTCAATACTTTAAAATGTATTTCTCTCCACCGCACACCCTCTGCTAGAGAAACCATTCGCCGAAGACCCCGAAGAACAGTACCCGGTGGAACCGCCCGTTGTAATTCGACGGCCCACGCGCGCTCCACAGACCGGTAATCCGGGGAAGGCCGAAAAGCATCTATCCGCATCCGCAACCGTCGAATGGAAGGCACAAAATCTCCCCCCAAATCGAAAAATTCAATTATCCGCAGCGAATGGTCAGCCTGGAGCTCATCTGCCGGTAACGACGACACATAGTGGGATAGCTGCCAATATGCGAATGGGTGCGACGGGGCCAGTTCGTACTCAGTTCTAAGCGTCGGGAGAGACTTACACCGTCCGTCCAAATCCACCACATGTCCAACAGTTCGTATCCCCTGCACGGCCCACGCCCGCAACGTGGCATTCTCCGTGCCGGGAGTGAAGTGAATGTTGCCCTGCAAGGGAAGCCAACTGGAGATCTTCCAGCACCGCCGCCAATATCGCTGAAGCTGTCGCCACGTCTTGCGCACGGCTCCCAACAGCACACTATCGGTAATATAGAGTGGGAGAAAACGGTCTTCATGGTGGAGGATGGCTAGTAAGGAAAACGGAGCCGCACAGGCTGCCTCCACCCGGCGCGGTGTAAAATATTCAGTCCCACCCAGCCAGTCTCCCAAGTGCCGGGCCTGACAGGCCAAGGCATAGGCCCCCAGGTCCGGAAGCCCCATACCCCCCTGTCTCCATCCCCCTTGCAACCTCACACATGGTATTCTCGCCCTTGCCCCCCTCCATAGAAACCCCTTCAGCAAACCGGACAGTCTCTTTAAATCCCGCCTAAGAATCCAGACTGGAAGAGTCTGGAGCCAGTAAAGAACCTGGGGGAGAATGACCATCTTAATCGCAGCTATTCTGCCTGAAAGAGACAAGGGGAGGGACCCCCACGTCTGAAACTGATCACGCAGCTTATTCAGTAGCCGCTGGAGATTGGCCTTGTAAAGACTGCGCGTGCAAGGCGTCAATAGAATACCTAGATATAAAAAGGAATCCACCGCCCATCGTAGAGGGAAGACTCCCCTCCACGCCGCCCGGACATCTCCCAACACGTCCAATGCCTCAGATTTCTCCTGATTGATACGAAGGCTGGCAAACCGACCAAAGGCCCGAAACTCCCGCAAAAGCGCCGACAGTGAAGCCTGGGGATCGGATAAATGTACGAGAAGATCATCAGCAAAGGCAGCCAGTTTAAAAACCTGCCGACCCATAGTTATTCCGGAAATCTCCTGAGACTGCTCCACTCGGCGAATGAGAGGATCCAAAGACAGAACAAAAAGGAGGGGAGACAATGGGCAACCCTGCCGAGTTCCTCTCTCAAGAGGAAAGGACTCTGAGAGCAACCCATTACAGAGTATCGCCGCCTTGGGGTCTGCGTATAGGGATTTCACCAATTTACAAAAAGACTCTCCTAGGCCATAACGCGGCAGCAAGTCGTCTAAATAAGCCCAACTAACCCTATCAAAAGCCTTTTCGGCATCAAAGCTAATTAAGAGGGTCGACTGAGCTCGCCGCCGTGCCCACTCCAGTGACGCCACAATCCGCCTCAGGTTGCATACGGCATGCCGCTGACGTACAAAGCCAACTTGTGACACATGGACCAACTGGTCCAGAATCCCGGCCAGACGTTCCGCCAGGACCGTTGCTAACAATTTCAAATCAAAATTAAGCAGGGATATCGGGCGATAAGACGCCGCACATAAGGGGTCCTTCCCCGGTTTCGGTATGAGGGTGACATAGGCCTGATTGTCCCCCCACCGAAAAAATCCCTGTTCCGCTCTCTGGACGTGCACAGCCAAGAGGGTCGGGGAGATCAAATCGCTCAGAATCTTATAAACCTCTGCTCCCATCCCATCGGGTCCCGGGGATTTATAACAACTCGCCCTGGCTATAGCGGCTTGTACCTCACTCACCAAAATCGGCTGGTCCAACCGTTCTTGTTGCACCTTCGTCAAGTGAGGTAAGGGTAACGTCGCAAAGTAATCCCGCCTTTCTTGAGACGCGTCCGGCTCAGCAGAATAAAGTTTCTGAAAGAAGGATTTAAACACCGCAGCAATTTGAGGGCTAGCTCGTTGCAGCGTACCCAGATCATCTCGCAAGGCCGGAATCAAACGGGAACCCCGGGGACCCCGCAAACATCGGGCCAGCATTTTTCCAGGTTTATCCCCCTGGGTATGCAATCGGTAGCGGTAGTACATCACAGATTTGTGGGCGCGCTGGTGTAAGACCTCGTTCAACAATACCTGAGTCTCCATAAGCCATTGCCGATTCGCCACCGTGGCACGACGAGCGCACACGCGATGCAGTTTCGTAACCTCTTTTTCCAATCTGATAATACGCTCAGCCTGCAGTCTCCGCTTGCGGGCCTGGTAGCCTATAATGTCACCTCTTAACACCACCTTAGCAGTCTCCCAGACCAATTCAGGATCATCAGAATGGGACCTATGGTCGGACGCAAATTCTTGCCAGCGCCGCCTCAGAAAAGACCGGAAATGGGTATCGGTATAAAGTTCCAAAGGAAATCGCCAAAGGCGGGTCCTAGGCCTCGCCTCCCCCCACTGAAGATCCAACCAAACAAGCGCATGATCCGAAATCTCCCCCGGTCCTATCCGAGCATCTCTAACCGCCGCAAAAAGGGAACCCGTCACCAAAATATAATCAATACGTGCCGAAGAACCATGGGCCCGTGACTGGTGTGTGAAATCCTTTTCCAATGGATGTAACAACCTCCAGGGGTCCACTAATCCCAAACTATCACACAACCGCAACATTGCCCGCGTAGACTGTCGCCGCTCCCGTGACCCTCCGACAGTAGTATCCAACTCCCCATCCAGTACTCCATTAAAATCTCCTCCCAAAATTATCGGAGCCTTGGGCAAAGTCTCCAATTTAGAGGTCAACCGAGTGTAGAGACCTTGATCAAACACATTCGGCGAGTAAAGGTTCCCTAGCGTCACCAAGTGACCTTCCAACATTCCATGTAAAAGCAAGAACCGCCCTGAGGGATCCAGTAGGGACCGAATGATCTCAAACCGTATACGTTTATGAATCAAGATGACAATACCACCCTTTTTCCCGGATGCCGGAGCTCCAAAGACCTGTCCTACCCATGCCCTACGCAATTTACTGTGTTCTTCGGCTGATTGATGAGTCTCTTGGAGCAGGGCAATATCTGCATTATGCCTAGCCAAACCCTGTAACACCTTTGAGCGCTTCGTTGGGCTCCCCAACCCACACACATTCCAGGAAATAAGCCTCAGAGCACCATAGCTATCAGCCAGCACTTGAACACGAAACTATCATGTAATCCAGAGAGAGCCCCCCCAGCCTGGGGTCCTCCCCATCCTCCTACTCGGTGGAATTTGCTCGGAGAAAGCCTCCCCGCATAGGTGTGACCATGTCTCCCCCTCCCCCCCAACCCCCCCCTCCCCCAATCCCCCCCTCCCCCCTCCACCCCCAGAGCCACCAAGTGGCATCTCCTCAACCACATCACCACTCCCAGGTAGAGTAAACCACCCATGTAGATCACATAGATGCGTCCAGTCTCCCGCGCCCCATGTACCCCCCGCTCCGGGCCCAAGAACCTCAAGCCCTAAGCGGTGGAGCATTATTCAAGCCAGGAACCCAAGAAAGTAACACAGTCCCCCCCCCCCCCGCCACCAGACCCCAGCAGCAAGGAAGCACCGTAGGACACCCAAGGAGCAAGGTCCTTCCAATCTCCTGGAGGCTGCGCACGCACACACTCAGCCGCGCAGCCTACAGAGAGAGGTGAACCCCCCAGCCCCACATAATAACACTCAAGGGTTATACACTGAGAGAGGACTACCCAGCAGGATACAGTGTGTACTCCACCGTGACGGTAATACATCATGAGCCATAGGGACATGCAAGAATAGCATGCACTATAATAGTTAGGATAGCATACAATACAATAGCTGGATAAGACTTACAAAATTAAACTGCTTCAGTAATGGCATAGATCTCAATAAAGGATAACATAACTAAAATCCAGTCTCTCGCCAGAAGTAACCCAGGGGCTACACCACCCCGCCCCGCTATATACCATACGGCTAATCGGCATACCGCACCCAATACCCAAGAAGGGGAAGTCACTAACTACACCCCTCTAAACCTAAGTACAAAGTTCTGCAATTTTTAACCCACTGCCTCCCTCCGCCCAAGGCCCATCCCAACCCAAGAAGTGAGCCCAGGGCAGAAATAGGTCACAGACTCAATCTAAACCCCCCAGTGTCTAAATAATCCCCCCTCCCCTACCTGCCCACCCTCACGAAATTGTGGGGCCAAAGGAAAAAAAAAACCCTTACCCCCCATCCACTCTCCAACCCCATCCCCATCTCAGCCAACCCACCTCACTACCCCCCTCCCATACCTTCCCACCGTCCTCCGCCATTCGTGGGGGCCCTTCCCTACCCCTCCCCCGGCCCATTTTCCCCAGCCAGCCCCACCAACTATCCAGAAAAGGGGGGAGCAACCCCACCCCCACCCCCTTCCCTTGGTAGGCATCAAATTAAGACCCACTTCGAAGGCCACCACCATATAGTAGCGAGGGGTGAAACCGTCAGTGACAACAAGCAAACAGATATTTAGTACAACAGGTAAGGCTAACAGGCCACACAAACAAACAGTCAATTCGTCCAGGCAGGGCCAGCCATAAGTCTGAACCAAGTTCGGACCTACACTCCGCTCCTCGCTGGGGTCGATACTCCTGAGTATGTTCCTCTGCCCTTGCATACCTCAGTACTACTCCCTGGGCACGGTCAAGGCTTATTAGCCCGCATCTCCTCTCCATCCACACAGCAGCAGTCCTGGGCCGCTTGAGAAAGGCATGGACGGCAAATGAGTAAACACGCGGCTCCCTCTAGGTCTTCAGCCCAAAGTCCGTAGCCACCGCAGGTCAGGCAGAAAAAGAAAATAGGCAGCCAACAGGCCCACCACTAGTTCAGGGGCCGGAGGCAGAGCAGTTCCCCTCCTGCACCACACGATCCACATATGAAGTAGCCTCCTCAGCGGATTCAAAGACCCGATGCGCTCCATTATGGAAAACGTGCAGGCGGGCCGGATATTGTACCGAAAACTTGATCGTAGATGCCTGCAATTTGGTACAGAGAGGGGCATATGCTCTACGCCGTTGACTAAGTGAAGCAGAGTAATCTTGGGCAATTCGGAGGGTAAAGTTATCACAGGTAAGTCCGTTCCGCTGGCGGGCAGCCCGAAGAACCGCCTCCTTCTGAGGATACTGGAGGAACTTGGCCAAGACTATCCGCGGCCTGGTGTCTCGGGTCTGCTTACTCCCCACGCGATGGACCCGCTCCAGCATTAAATCACCACTCTCCAAGCCACGTACCTCTTGAGATCTTTGTCCGCGACCGTCTCAGGGATCCCCAACAGTCGTAGATTGTTCCTCCTCGACCGGTTTTCGAGGTCATCCAATTTAGCGGCCTGAGCGGACACCTGGGCCTTTAAGGTTGCCAGCTCTTGGGATGCTGCTTCAATCGAGTCCTCTGCTCTCCCGATGCGTTCTTCCTCCTCCTGAATGCGGCCCCCCAGAGCCCCCGTCAGCGTCTGCAGGGTATCCATTTTCTCTTTAAGAGCTGCAAACTGTGCCGATAATGCCTCAGCTACTGCCGCCGAAACCTCCTCCAAGAAGGCCGGCGAGGCGGGGGAGCGCGGCATGACATTCCCGTCGGCCATTTTAGCTGCGGAAGCCACACGCTCCTTCTCCCGCCGAGTAGACTTTGCAGGCGCCGCCATCCCTTTCGGAGCACCGCCACCCGATATCCTGCGCCAAGTCTCTTGGGGGGGGGTGCCCACTAGAATTAGACCGATTCCTTTCAGCCAGAGCCCGGTAATCTGCCGGTTAGAGGCGCGGGGGACCGGAGCACATGCAGCACACGTCTGCTGTCCTCACCGCATCACGTGATCTCTTAGTAAACATGTCTCTTAATGAGTGTATGGATAAAGAAAGACTAAAATATTTCTACATTACTATAATCCAGTGCCAACCGCCGGCACATTAGGAACTACTACAAACACTGCCCATTTAGAACCAATAGCAAACCCGCCGTATCCTAACAGCACTACCAGGACTCACAAAGCACCATACCCTACCTATCAAAAGGCAACACTGCAAATATTAAACCAATACATTTCAGAGAACAATACATGACCTACTGGGGAAAGAGAACAAGTGGCAATGTCAAATAGGAATTACATAAACAGAATACCTCAGCTCAGTTACACATGCAGAACATAGACCATCACCAAACAAGGAATCACAATTTAGAAACAGGAAGGCAATAATTAAACTGGGAACCCCCAAAAGCCAAACTTGGAATGTACAACAACACTGTAGAAATAAAACTATAAATTAATTTCCTCTTGTACCAAACAAAGCGCAGACGTTAATGATGCACATTTCCCAGAGCTTTCATATTCCAGTTAATAAATTCAAAATAAAGAGATATCTTTCTACCTTTTGTGCATTTTTTTTTCAGTTGCAATTGCTCCAGCCACTTTCTTCTGGTTTCTTCATGTTTTCTGCTAACTCTCCATCATCTGCTGTCCATTTGTCCTTTCTTCTCTCTTCTAGTTTTTTTTTTCCATTCTCTCTCTCTACATCTGCTTTAACGTACTAATCTTTCTCCTTTTGCTCTTTCCTCATTCCTATTTCATCCACTCAAATTTTACCCCTCCATCCTCAATCCCCACTTACTCTCCCAATACCCGGCCAATTGTAGATTTTTTATCCCTCCCACACAAAATATTTTTCCCCTCTCCATTTTACTCTCCCAGCCCCATCCCATTCTAATCCTCCCCCAACATCAGCTCCCTTCTAGTTCCAGCCTCACCCAGCATCCATTCCCTTCTAGTCCCTGCATCAGCCCATTTCCAGTCCTAGCCCCACATCAGCCCATTTCCAGTCCTAGCAACCCCCCAACCCAATATCAGTCCTAGCCCCCCCATCAACCCACTTCCAGTCCTAACCCCATCAACCCATTTCCAGTCAGCCCCCCATAGCCCATTGCCAGTCCTAACCCCCCCATCAGCCCACAGCCCATTACCAGTCCTAACCCCATCATCCCACCTCAAGTCCTAACCCCTCCCCATCAGCCCATTTCCTGTCCTAGCCCCCCCATAGCCCATTAGCAGTCCTAACCCCCCATCAACCCACTTCCAGTCCTAATCCCATCAGCCCATATAAAGACTTAGCTCCCCCATAGACCATCAACACTCCTAACCCCCACCCAGCCCCCCCATAGCCCATCACCACTCCTAACCCCCCCAGCCTCCCCATAGCCCATCACCACTCCTAACCCCCCCAGCCCCCCATAGCCCATCACCACTCCTAAACCCCCCAGCCCATCAGCACTCCTACCCCCCCCCAGCCCCCCATAGCCCATCAGCACTCCTAACCCCCCCAGCCCATCAGCACTCCTAACTCCCCCAGCCCCCCCATAGCCCATCACCACTCCTAACCCCCCCCAGCCCCCATAGCCCATCAGCACTCCTAACCCCCCCAGCCCCCCCATAGCCCATCACCACTCCTAACCCCCCCATAGCCCATCAGCACTCCTAACCCCCCAGCCCCCCATAGCCCATCAGCACTCCTAACCGCCCCCCCAGCCCCCCCTAGCCCATCAGCACTCCAAACCCCCCCAGCCCCCATAGCCCATCAGCACTCCTAACCCCCCCAGCCCCCATAGCCCATCAGCACTCCTAACCCCCCCAGCCCCCCATAGCCCATCAGCACTCCTAACCCCCCCAGCCCCCCCATAGCCCATCACCACTCCTAACCCCCCCAGCCTCCCCATAGCCCATCACCACTCCTAACCCCCCTTAGCCCATCACCACTCCTAACCCCCCTTAGCCCATCACCACTCCTAACCCCCCAGCCCATCAGCACTCCTAACCCCCCCAGCCCCCCATAGCCCATCAACACTCCTAACCCCCCCAGCCCATCAGCACTCCTAACCCCCCCAGCCCCCCATAGCCCATCACCACTCCTAACCCCCCCAGCCCATCAGCACTCCTAACCCCCCCCAGCCCCCCATAGCCCATCAGCACTCCTAACCCCCCCAGCCCATCAGCACTCCTAACCTCCCCCAGCCCCCCATAGCCCCCCATAGCCCATCAGCACTCCTAACCCCCCCCAGCCCATCAGCACTCCTAGCCCCCCATAGCCCATCAGCACTCCTAACCCAGCCCAGCCCAGCCAATTTTTTTTTTTTTTAAAGCTGTCTTCTCCCGCTGCCGGGGCCGCCGCGGCAGAATCGAGTGTGCCGCGGGGCCCCCCCTGCCCAGCAGAGCCTGCCCTCCCCTGTATCCGCTCTCTCGTACAGCTGCCTGCAGTCTCACGCGCCGGCTTTCAGAGCGCAAAGGGACTAGTTTCCCTTTCACGGCTCTGTTAAGCCCGCGGGGGCTGATGGGAACTTCAAATAGGCTAATCATGGCACTACCCAAATAGTGCTACTAAATATCCTGTTAAACCAATGTGCCACTGAATATCAACCGAATACTGTTCTTCCTAAAGGCCTCACCAAATAGCTCATATTAATATGGAATTGTTTTCAGAAATCAAAGAGAAAGAGTTGTTAAACTATTTTCTCAATACTTCATTCATTTCCAAAGTGCTTCAGTCTCTGGCATGGTTCTAGTTCGAAAACAAAAGACTCTACTGAAATCTAAAAACTTTAGATACAAAACATTTAGATGTTCTCCACAGCTTTCATATTATTTATTTATCTATCTATCTATTTTTATATACCGTCTATCTGCAATTCAAGACGGTTTATATTGAACATAACATAACAGTGCTTCACAGCTGTTGTACATGGAACAAACTTTTGAACTTAAGCATGCATGACACAACAAAGAACTAATTACATACTTACAGGTTAATTAGGGGAAGGGGAGTTGGGTAAGGATAAAGGCATAGAATTATGAAGGTAGGGGAAGTAGAGAGGAAGGGGGCCTTCATGGGAGTGGGTTAGGGGGCAGAGAAAAGTGTTCTTGGAAGAGGTAGGTTTTGAGTTTTTTCCGGAATTCGGAGTGGTCAGAGCAATCATGTAATTCACATGGAAGTGAGTTCCATAAAGAGAGGGCATAAAGTAAAAAGGCCCTGTTGCAGGTGGTTTGCTTACACATTTTCTTTAGAGCAGGAATGCTTAGGATGTTTTTGGTATTAGGGCGGCATGGTCTGGTATTTTTAGTTTTGGATAGAAGTAAAGATAGGCATGGGGCTTATTCATTGTGGATGATTTTGTGTATGAGGGTGATGGCTTTAAATTTTATTCTGGATTGTATGGGGAGCCAATGGAGGTCATAGAGGATTGGAATTATGTGGGTAAGTCTGGAGTTATTTATGATTAAACGAGCTATAGTGTTCTGTGCCATTTGGAGGGGATGGATGCTGTTTTTAGGGAGGCCTTGGCAGATAAGGTTACAATAGTCAAGGGTAGGAGTGGTGAGAGCATGGCAGACTGTACGGAAGGAGTCAGGGTTTAGTAATGGCTGGAGGTTTCTCAGAGTTTGTAATTTGGCATGGATTGTATTTGATGCTTTTTTTTATCTGGTCATGGAAGGTGAGGTTCTGGTCAAGTATCAGACCAAAATATTTGATTTATTTATTTATTTATTTATTTATTTAACAGTATTTCTAAACCGCCTTATCTTAATAATCAAGGTGGTATCACAGCAAGCAATCAGGTAAAGTGTGTGTGTTGTACATGCAGTGAGGATAAAACTTAGTTGTGTGAGGGATGTGTTGGGTGCTTGATTTGTTTGAGCTATATACAGGGTGGGCTATTTACAGTGGTGCTAGAATCATATTTTATATATATTCAGTTGTTTGGGAGGATTGGAGTGGATTTGTTTTTTATGGGGAGGGTGAAATCCCTGAGGGTAAGGGTTGTTGGTGGAATATAGGAAGAGTTGGAGAATATTTGGAAAGCTTCTGTTTTTGATTGATTAATTAAGAGATTGTGATGACTGAGCCAATTCCTTATGGTTGTGAGGCATTTGCTTATGTTTGTAAAGTCAGGTTTTGTTATGTTGAATGGGCAGAAGAACATGTCATCTGCATATATTTGGTATTGGATTCTATAGTCTTGAAAAATCTTGCATAGGGGTTGAAGGAAGATGTTAAACAGGAGAGCGGATAGACTAGATCCTTGGGGAACCCCTTGCTTTAGGATGAATGGCCGGGAGGCATTACCTATGCGTACCTGTTGTGTTCTGTTTTCTAGGTAGGAGCGGAACTAGTTCAGGGTTGTCTCTTAGTCCAATTTCATGCAGTCTGTCTAGGAGTTGTTCGTGGGGGAGTGAGTCAAAGGCAGAGGAGATATCAAGGAATATAAGTAGACAGCCTTGAGTGGGATTCTGGGTGTATAGGGTCACTGAGTCTAAAAGAGAGATTATTATTTATTTATTTATTTATTTTATTATTTACATTTTCTTATATACCGCGCTATTCAACATCAGTGCGGTTCACATGAAACATAAAACTTGCACATTACATTAGGGTATATTAATCCTATAGCACTTCATATCCAAGAATTTCCAGATCCCCATCTGTAAGAGTAAGGGGCAACAAACAAGTTGCAGGTGATAATTTTTAATGGACTAAGTTACTGGAGTGGGGGAGTCTAATGGTTAAAGCAAAGGGCCAAGAACCAGGGAAGCCAGGGTTCAAATCCCGATGCTACTCTTTGTGATCTTGAACAAAATCTCTTACCCTCCATTGTCTCGGGCACAAACATATTGTAAGTCCTTTGAGGATAGGCAAAGATGCTACATACCTGTAGCAGGCGCTCTCCATGAACTTAGAAGGATAAGTCCTCACATATTGGCAATGTCATCAATACAGCCCCACATGGGAACCTCTCCCAGATTCTTCTAAAACTTTTTAGAATGATTTTACCATTCAAGCATGTGAATTCACATCTGCTGTTGCACACCTCAGCCCTTCAGTCTAATGACTAACTAATGTCAGAATACAACTCGAAAGAGGGTGGCAGGGGGCACTGTGAGAACCTTTCCTTCTATCCATGGAGAACACTTGCTACAGGTAGTAAACTTTGTCTTCTCCATGGACAAGCAAGATAATTGCTCACATATGGGATTCCTTAGCTACCAGCAACCTCACAAATAAAAAGAAAAGGGTAAATAGGTGTTCAAAAGTGGGTACGAAAATACAGCCTTTTTCTTTTTGGCAACAGACCTTTCTGGTAATTTCAGAAAAGATCAGCACCTAGGAGGGGTGTGGACCTGAATTCTAATCCCCAAGAAAATTCTGGAGAACAGATGGGCCAAATCTGCTCTTGTATTGGGAGTCCTTTTCCAGACAGTAATGGGATGTGAATGTGTTGACAGAAATGCAAGTGGCAGTTCTGCAAATCGCTTGCATGGAGGCTGAGTGCATGTGACCCAATGACACAGCCATAACTCGGATGTTTTGAGCTGTAACATGACCTTTAAACATCAGACTTCCCTGAGCATAAACAAAGAGATGCAATCTGCCAGCCAAATTGAGAGTACATTAGTTGGTGGCAGCTCCCAACCTACTGGAGTCAAAAGAAACAAAAAAGGGTGGACTTCTTATGGAATTTAGTCTGCTTCAAGCAAGTGGTCAAGGCTTGCTTGCAGTTTAACATGTCCAATCAGGGCCGGCCCATCCATTGAGCAAGAATGTTTTTTGCACAGGGCCCCGCGTTACAGGTGGGGCTGGAACTAGAAGGGAGCTGATGTTGGGGGAGGATTAGAATGGGATGGAGCTGGAAGAGTGAAATGGAGAGGAAAAAAATATTTTGCGTGGGAGGGAAGACAAATCTACAATTGGCCGGATATTGGGAGAGTAAGTTGGGATTGAGGATGGAGGGGTAAAATTTGAGTGGATGAAATAGGAATGAGGACAGAGCAAAAGGAGAAAGATTAGTATGTTAAAGCAGATGTAGAGAGAAAATGGAAAAAAACTAGAAGACAGAAGAAAGGACAAATGGACAGCAGACGATGGAGAGTTAGCAGAAGACACGAAGAAACCAGAAGAAAGTGGCTGAAGCAATTGCAACTGAAAAAAAATGCACAAAAGGTAGAAAAATCTCTTTATTTTGAATTTATTAACTGGAATATGTCAGCTCTGGGAAATGTGCATCATTAATGTCTGCGCTTTGTTTAGTACAAGAGGAAATTAATTTATACTTTTATTTCTACAGTGTTGTTGTATATTCCAAGTTTGGCTTTTGGGGTTCCCAGTTTAATTACTGTCTTCCTGTTTCTAAATTGTGATTCCTTGTTTGGTGATGGTCTATGTTCTGCATGTGTAACTGAGCTGAGGTATTCTGTTTATGTAATTCCTATTTGACATTGCCACTTGTCCTCTTTCCCCAGTAGGTCATGTATTGTTATTCTCTGAAATGTATTGGTTTAATATTTGCAGTGTTTCCTTTTGATGGGTAGGGTATGGTGCTTTGTGAGTCCTGTAGTGCTGTTAGGATATGGCGGGTTTGCTATGGGTTCTAAATGGGCAGTGTTTGTAGTAGTTCCCAATCTGCTTGGCGGTTGGCACTGGATTATAGTAATGTAGAAATCTTTTAGACTTTCTTTATCCATACACTCATTAAGAGGCATGTTTACTAAAAGTTAGCGTATGGCAACATTATGCAAATATTTATGCAAATGAGGTTCCTTATGCAAATGAGGCCCCACACCCCCCCCTTGGGCCGCCCCTGTGTCCAATGTGCTTTCCCTTTTGTGAGCATGTGGACCTATTGATTAATTAAATTGTAAGCTCTGATGAACAGGACTGTCTCTTACGTGTCTCTGAAACACCACAAGAGTAGCAACCTCTCGCAAAACCTTAGAAGGAACACACATAAGGCGAGCGGTAAAGGTGGTCACTAATGCTTTATTAGAATAAAAGAAAATGCCCCAACGCGTTTCGGCACAGCCTTGGTCATGGGGGCTGAGAACTGCAAAATAAAGGAGTAGTTACTCACCTGTAACAGGTGTTCCCCAGGAGCAGCAGGAATCAGTCCTCACATATGGGTGACGTCGGCGCCGACGGAGCCCTCGTGTGGAGCATTTCCCCAGCTTTCACAGAAAGCCTTTGAGAATTGCAGCGCGCATGCACGGTCCCCTTCCCGCCCAAGGGTGCCATCTTGCTCAGTCTGATGACATAGCTAAAAGACAGCAAAAAATTAGCAAAAACAAATGATATGACTGCAACTCCAAGGGGAGGAGGGAAGGTTGTGAGGACTGATTCCTGCTGCTCCTGGAGAACACCTGTTACAGGTGAGTAACTACTCTTTCTCCAGGACCAAGCAGGAAGTCAGTCCTCACATATGGGACTCCACAGCTTAAGGCTACCGGAGACCCCAAGCTGAAAAATGAGATCCCTCTAGCTCGTCAGCACAGAAGGAAGGAATCTTCTCTGAGAACGCCCCCGACCGGTAGCCCAACACCAGGTTCGGAGGGTAGGAGTTGCCTAAACCCCAAAGAGATTATGGAGTACTGCCTGTCCGAAAGCACTGTCCCTGCGGGACTCCCTCTCAAGGCAGTAATGGGCCGCAAAAGTCTGGCTTGAAGACCAAGTAGCGGCCTGGCAGATGTCTGCCAACGGAACAGAGCGGAGATGAGCCACTGACGCAGCCTTCGCCCTGACACGATGAGCCGTGACTCGACCCTCCAATGAGAGGCCAGCTGCCCCATAAGCCCAGGCGATACAGTCAGCGACCCATATGGACAACGTACGCTTGGAGACAGGGAGCCCCAACTTATTATGGTCAAAAGAAACGAAAAGCTGAACAGCCTTCCGATGCTCCCGCGTACGGTCAAGGTAGAAGGATAACGCCGTCCTACAGTCCAGGGTATGCAAGACCATCTCAGCCCGGTTGGCATGCGGCCTGGGAAAGAAGGTCGGAAGAACCACCTCCTGATTGAGGTGAAAAGGGGAGACAACTTTAGGAAGAAACTTAGGGTGAGTCCGTAGGACTACCCTATTCCGGTAGAACCTAGTGTAAGGAGGATCAGACACTAGAGCCTGCAGTTCACTCACCCGCCTAGCAGAGGTGAGAGCTACCAGAAATAAAGTTTTCCAGGAGAGAAAATGGAGAGGGCAGGTAGCCATAGGTTCAAAAGGCGGACAAGTAAGCCGCTGTAAGACCACATTCAGATCCCACTCAGGGGCCGGTGGACGTAAAGGAGGCTTAAGCAGAAGAAGGCCTCTGAGGAAACGAGCCACCAAAGGGTGGTTGGAAAGATGCCTGCCGTCCACCGGTGAGTGGTGGGCGGAGAGAGCACTAAGGTGAACTCGGACAGAGTTAGACTTAAGGCCCAGATTGGAGAGGTAGAGCAAGTATTGCAACACTACCGCTACCAAGCACGAGAAGGGATTCTCACTGCGCTGAGCACACCATGTGGAGAATCTACGCCACTTAAAAGCGTAGGACTTCCTGGTGGATGGACGCCGAGAGGCCAAGACTACATTTTCCACCTCTCGAGGTAGTAGTAGGGGAGCTAGGACTACCCTTTCAGCAGCCAGGCCATCAGATGAAGGGACTGGAGGTTGGGATGCAGGAGAGTCCCCTGATCCTGAGACAGGAGATCGTGTTGAAACCCTAGAGGAAGAGGAGTGTCCACCGCTAGCTGTAGCAGAAACGGGAACCACGGTTGCCTCGGCCACCGGGGGGCTATGAGAATCAATGAAGCCCCGTCCTGGAGGACTTTGAACAGCGTTCTGGACACTAGTGGCGTGAGAGGAAACGCATACAGTAGGCCTGTGGACCACGAGATCAGAAACGCATCCGCTGCTACTCTGAGAGGATGCGGTTGCCTGGAGCAAAATCTCGGTAGTTGCCGGTTCAGAGGACTGGCGAAAAGATCTATGGTGGGGAGTCCCCACTTGAGAAAGACCTGCTGAACCACCGACGGGTTTAATCTCCATTCGTGTGGTTGCAGGAACCTGCTCAATTTGTCTGCCAGGTAATTTTCCTGACCTGGGAGGTAGACAGCTTTGAGAAGGATTCCGTGATTGACTGTCCAAGAGCACAGCCGTTGTGCCTTCTGACAGAGAAGGGAGGAGCCTGTGCCTCTTTGTTTGTTTACATAGAACATGGCAACTTGATTGTCCGTCTGGACTAGTACAGACTGGTGAGAGGCGAGGTGGGAGAAGGCTCTCAGAGTTAGGCGTATTGCCTGTAGCTCCAGGAAGTTGATCTGTTGAGCAGCCTCCCAAGGGGTCCAGAGACCCTGAGTGCATGTCCCTTGGCAATGTGCTCCCCAACCGAGAAGAGAGGCATCGGTTGTCAGCACCTGAGTATGCGGAGGGGATTGGAAAACCACTCCTAGTACCAGATTTGGAAGATGAAGCCACCATTTCAGAGAGGAGACCAGGAGGTCGGAGATCCGCACTGAGTCCGCTAGGCCCCCCGAGGCTTGATGCCACTGAGTGCGAAGGCTCCACTGAGCAGGTCGCATGTGCAGGCGGGCATTGGGGGTGACATGAACTGTGGAAGCCATTTGGCCGAGTAGTCTCAGGAATTGCCTGGCAGATACCAGGGAATTGCTGCAAAACTGGCTGGCCAGATCCATTAGCCTGTGGGCCCTGTCCAGAGGCAGAAAAGCCTTTGCTTGAAGAGTGTCTAGTCTGGCCCCTATGAACTCTAAGTTCTGGGACGGGAGCAAAGTGGACTTTGCAAGTTTATGACAAACCCCAAGTGCTGAAGCAGAGCCACAGTGCGAAGGGTGGCCTGGTTGGCCTCCAGGGAAGATTGGCCCCTTATGAGCCAGTCGTCCAGGTACGGGAACACAAAGAGACCCTGAAGCCTCAGGTAGGCCGCCACCACTGCCAGGCACTTGGTGAACACCCTGGGAGCAGATGAGAGGCCAAAGGGAAGCACTCTGTACTGATAGTGGTTTCCTCCCACAACAAACCTGAGATATTGTCTGTGGTCTGGATGGATAAGGATGTGAGTATACGCATCCTTTAGATCCAAGGAGCATAGCCAGTCTCCCTGCTGGAGGTAGGGCAGCAGGATTCCAAGGGTAAGCATCTTGAACTTTTCCCTCTGCAGGAACTTGTTGAGGTTTTGCAAGTCTAGGATGGGTCTGAGGCCTCCTGTTCTTTTTGGTACCAGAAAGTACCTGGAATAAAAGCCTTGACCTCTCAGGTGGTGGGGCACCGGTTCCACAGCCTGATCCTTTAATAGACCTGTCAACTCCTGAAGGAGTAGGTCCCTGTGCAGAGGGAGTCTTGGAGGCTCCCCTGGAAAATAGGAGGGAGGTACCTGGTGAAAATGGAGAAGATAGCCCCCCTTTGGACTATATGAAGGACCCAGGTATCTGATGTGATGGCTGACCACCTGTGGGCAAAGTGGGCCAGCCGGCCTCCTGTGCTGAGAGAAGCCAGCTGAGGAGAAGAGGCTATACTGTTTGAGTCAAAAACCCCCACCCTGCTGAGCAGGGGCCGGTGTTGGTGGCTTGGGGGTCTTCGGCCTACGGGGCCCTTGACCCTGCCCCTTGGCCTGCTGACCCTGTTGGGGAGCTGCAGAGGCCTGATAATGAGGGTACTGTTTGTAGGCCGATGACTTCCTCGGGTAAAAGGCCTTTTTTCCCGAGCCCTTCTTTTTCTGAGAAGGGGCAGAGGTTTTCCTGGAAAGCCTAGTCCGGGTCAGAGTCTCGGTCTCGAGTTCTGCAGCCTTTTCAGCCATGGGTTTGCCAAAGAGGTTTTCACCCCGGCAGGGGACATCGACCAACTTGTCCTGCACCCATGGCTCGAGGTCGAATGACTGTAGCCAAGCCTGTCGGCGGGCACCGATGCCGGCCCCAGCTACTCGGGCCGAAGCCTAGAAGCCATCGTAGGCTGCTCGAGAGATAAATTTCGAGCACTCTCGATTACCGGTGGACAAGGCCTGGAACCTCTGCAAAGGTTCCTCGGAGAGACCAGCAGAGAACCCGGCAATCTCCGTTGCCAGGTCTCGGAGGTACATGCCAATGTAGAGCTGGTATGTCTGGACACGGCAAGCAAGCATAGAGCCCTGGAAGCACTTCCTACCGAGGGCATCCAGGTTCCGGGCCTCCCGGCCAGGAGGCACCAAGGAGTGCATCTTCTGACTTTTCAGTCGATGCATGGCCGATTCCACAACCATGGAGTAGTGCGGTAATTGTGCCTTTTGGAACCGGGGCTCTTGCGGACTCGATAAATGGAATCGTCCCGCTTGCTTAACACCGGCGTCGAAGCCGGGGTCTCCCACATGTGGAAGAGTAGCCGCTCCAGCATCGGAGGAACCGGAACAGTAAAGGCCTCCTTCGGGGGAGAGTCATACTGGAGGGCCTCGAGCTCCTCGGCTCGAGGCTCCTCCTCGGGATCCGCGGGGAAGGCCAAGGCCTTGGCCATATCCCGCACGAAGTCCGAGAACCGGGTATCCTCCGGTGGGGACCGTCTCCGAGGTTCGGACTCGGGTGAGTCCGAGGGGACACACCGAGTCCGATGGGTGTCGGGTGACTCTTCGTCCTCCGTCTCCCAGCCTGACTCCTTGGAGGAGGAATCGAGCGGCTCCGGATGGGCGGGCACCGATGCCCTCCACCCTGACGCCGAGGATGTCGGCGTCGACGACCTCGGCCCCGAACGGGAGGTCGAGGGAGACCGTGGCCGAGGATCAACTCGAGCCCGCATGGACTCGAGGATCGGCTCGGCCTCCGGGGTCGACTTGGATGTCGAGGTCCCGGTGGTCGGGGCCGATGCACCAGTGAGACCGGTGATCAATGTCCGCTGCTGTTCCATGAAGGCAGCGAAGCTGCTCTCCAAGGCCGTCAACCTGACTCTGAGCTCAGGAGACCCAGAAGCCCCCGACTCGGGCCCCGACGGCGTCGGGCCCGACGTCGGCTCCCTCGAAGGAGAGTCAACGAGGACAACAGCACTTACGTGTCCAGGAGACTCCATCTCAACATGAGGATGCTTGGCAGGCTTCTCCGACTCCGAAGACCCGGGACGGCTATCGGGGCTATGCAACCTGGCCCTCGAGGAACCAGGAGCGTCCACCGACGCCGCCCTCGCGGGTTTCTTCTTCCTGCAATGTTCCCGCGAAGGAGACCCATGCTCAGAGGAACCCCGACGCTGCTCGGGGCCGGAGTCCCGAGACGTCGAGGCCTCTGACGAGGTCCGGGCCTGGCCGGACGCGGAGTCAGAAAAAATTCTATCCCTCTGGTGCTGCCGACTCCTCAAGGCCTTTGAGGACATTTTGCCACACGGACCGCAGATCATCGGGTCATGATCGGGTCCGAGGCAACGGAGGCAGCAGTCATATGTGTCAGTAAGAGACATAAGTTTCTTACAGCGATCACATTTTTTAAACCCGCTGGCAGCCATCGGGGGAAAAAGAGCCCCTGCTAGGTCAAAAGACCGGTCTGCCAGGAAAAAAGAAAAAAGGCGCGAACGCCAGTCACAAAGGACAAAAACCGAAAAAAGAGAAAAAGGACTCGATACCGGTGTATTGGTCCGGCGGGAAAAGGATCCGGCGTCGAACCGGAGGAAAAATAGAAAAATAGAGAAAAATCAACTTTTCACTCGGGGAAAAACTAACTACGTCCGTCGGGCTCCACGGAAAAAAGACGACTGAGCAAGATGGCACCCTTGGACGGGAAGGGGACCGCGCATGCGCGCTGCAATTCCCAAAGGCTTTCTGTGAAAGCTGGGGAAATGCTCCGCACAAGGGCTCCGTCGGCGCCGACGTCACCCATATGTGAGGACTGACTTCCTGCTTGGTCCTGGAGAACAAATAAATAGTAATAATAATAAATATAAAAACACATATTACACAATGGTGTAAAACCATAAAAACACAAAATGTATACGACCAAACATATGAATTATATACATATGAATTATATAAAATAATAAATAAAACATGCCTACAAATACATTTGCAGCTTTAGTAAATGGTATTATTAAAAAATCAAAATAAAACCATCAATATAAATTATATAAATATAAAACAAACATGGACTAGAAGATGTAACATGTATACAATAATTATAAAAATACTCACAAATATGAAGATAAACAAGCACTCTGGAGCACAGAGTAACCGATACAACCATATGCATAAAGTAAAAGCTAGAATTGTGCCACAAATAAAAGAATTAATATAGAAAAATGTATATAAATGAAACCATGTATATTACAAATAGCGGGAAACCAGGACAAAGGAGCAACGAACAGAGGAACCTTAAAAAACTAAAAATAGTACGGTTTAAACTAAGACAATGTAAACTGCACTAATAGAAAACAACAATTAAATAATTGTGAAAACATACTTGCGAATAAAAACAATAAAAGCAAAACATTAAGAGCATGATTTACCTAACCTGCGAGTCCAAAAAAAGGAACAGGCTCAATTATAAGAACATACAGGGAACAATAAAGTAAAATCGTGGAGTAGGTTAAAATAAGAGGTCCATATGAACAACAGAGGGGAATAAAGCAAAAAACGATGATTGGACTGAAAAAATAATAAAAACCTATATGAAAAGTGACTATATTGAAGAACAGTGATTAAACGCACAGCAGCAAAGGAGACATAACCTGAAAAGACCTTTTTTTAGGTGATGGAATTATCCTTGGTGCAAGAACTAAAAAATGTACATAGTTCATGATTTAGACACAGTGAGTATAATATTGCACAAATATAAAAAGGCAGCAGACATAAGAAATGCGATAGTCTTATCTTTAGCTCGAGGAATTAAAAATATGTGCATAGCTCATAATTTAATTCACTAAATATAAAACTTGCACAATGAAACAAGGATTCAGTGTTCACAGAACCGCATAATAAAATCAACAACGTGAGAACTACTAAGAAAAGGTTTTGCCATATGAAAAAAGTAGACCCGCAGTAGCCCGAAGTATAAAAATTTCATAAAAAATACTGATTGTGCAAGACAGAACACTATGAGAAAACTGAGGGGGATATGAATGATAAATGTCATATAAAAAGTGCAATAAACAACCCTACATACATTTAAACCTTAAAAAGAAACCTGAAATAAGCGGGTAAGGCGGACAGGGTGCTCCTGTCCCCGCCCCCACCCACCCCCCCACTGCACTCCCACCCCCAGCCCCACCTTACAAATAACCACAACACACTCATTGGGAATCAAACTGGTCGCAGCTTTATTAACCGTACAACATTTCCTTAAACATCAACCAACAGCAAACCTTCATTAACTGAATTCCGGGATCCCGCCTCCCCCCTCCAGCTGCAACAACCCTCCCCCACTCCAGCCCAACCTTAGGGATGGGAGGGTGGGACGCCAGCCACCTTCAAAAGCTCCCCGGTGACTGACGCTCCCACCGGCTCGCTCAGCTTTGGCCCCACCTCCTCCCAGGCCTAAACGATCCCCCATTGGCTCCCACGCCCCCAACTCACTCACGGGAGCCAATGGGGTCCCGCAGAAGCCACGCCGGTGCTGACCTCCTCCCCGAAGCCTTGTGGGGGCCGGGGCCCCGCACCCGCCGCCCCCCCGGTTAACGGCGGCTAGCGGGCACGAGGCCCGCGGCCTTTCAGTAACCGGGTAAGGCGGACAAGGTGCTCCTGTCCCCGCCCCCCCCCCCACTGCACTCCCACCCCCAGCCCCGCCTTACAAATAACCACAACACACTCATTGGGAATCAAACTGGTCGCAGCTTTATTAACCGTACAACATTTCCTTAAACATCAACCAACAGCAAACCTTCATTAACTGAATTCCGGCTGCAGAACGAATCCTCACCAGCCGTGTGAGTAGCAAAGTGAGTTCCGCCCGCTTCCGCCGTGAACCGGCCACAGGCCATTCCGTCGCCCCTCCTCCGGCTTCGCCATATTATTAGCAAAAGCCCCAAGGGTTTCACCGGGCCGGGGGTACCCCACCCCCGCCCTGCATCTTGCCACCGGCTCCGGACCCCGGACACCTCCGGGATCCCGCCACAGGCTCAGGGACCACCGCCCCTGAGCCACCCCCCACGGCCAAGCTGCGACCAGTCATCCTTCCCTGCGCCACATATTCCAAGCCTCTTGCCAGCCGTTTAGGAACCAAACCACCCCCACCGGGGATAGAGGCACCCCACCCTGCCGATATAAACCGGCACACTCTACCTCCACCCATGAGGCAACCTCCGCCATCCCCCCGTGGACACACCCTGCGGCCAACCAGTCGAGTAGGTTGAATCAACCTGCGAGACCATCACTGGTGGACCCTGCAAGTGGCCTTGGAAATATGTCCGACCACCCCAAAACCACATTCTCCAAAAGGAACAGCACCTCAGCCCAATCACATTGTGCTGTGCCTATCAGTTGCTTACCAGTCCTGGACACTAAGTCGCTGCCACCCCAATGCAGCAACTCAGGCACACCCGTCTCGCGTCCCTGGTGCCGAAGCAAAGGCAGCAGCTGCCCCCTCCGGAGACCGCGCCCGCCCAGCCATGAGACGAGCACCTCCGACAGCAGCAACCCGGAGTCCGGCCGACATCTAAAAGAAAAATAACAGTTAGCATCCGTTAAGCCCCCCCCCCCATAAGCGCGCAAACCCCTGCAATGCTCTCCACTGCCATCAGCCTATCTGCTGAAGCTCCCGCTCAATCAACCCTGAAGGAGGAGCAAAGATGACCAGATCCAGCCCCACCGGGCAAAGCGTCAGCCACCAAACCACGTTAGCACTCGTTAGCTCTCGGGCATCCGCCCGCACAAAGAGGAAGCTCCCCCCCCCCAGATCCGGCACGCAGATAGGCCACCCCAGGCTGCCACCGGGGATGTAGGGGAATCCCGGACTGCCCTCCGAAGTACCCCCACCCCGCTGCCCCTCAGAGCAGTCTGGATCTAGCCAAACCTCCACGCACTCCCCAGAGGTCGATTGCACCTACTGTACCAACGAGGCACCACCCGCTCCCCTGCACTGGAAGCAGCCCCAACCTCCCCCACCTGGAAAGCCCAAAAGAAGGCCAGACAAGACACAGACCTACACAACGCAAATTCATGCCATGCCGCTAACACCGAGGGGAACGCTGCACACAAGCCACCCAAAGGCTCATGCGCGACAGGCAGCCGCCTGACACCCAGCGAAGGATGCGCACCCTCCCAACCCCGCAGCATCCGAAGAACCAAACCCCCCCCAGGTGCTCCCCAACCCACTGCCCTCGAGAAAAAAGGCAAAGCCCGCTAAATGCGCCCGGACTGTCGCTGGCGTTGTGCCCGCGGCCAACGCCGCCCTGATGTACCAGCCCAAGAGATGGCCCACCACCGGACCCAGCCGCCAACCCTGTAAAACCAGCAATGCAACTACACTGACGCAGCCCCGCCAATATGCCCACCATGTCGCCACCGACACCGAACTCCAACGGCAGGTTCAGCATAGCCGCAACGTGAAACGGGAAAGAGCATCGGCAATTGGATGAGTCATCACCGGTATATGACTGGCTCGAACACAAACATTCCACCATTAGCAGGTGAGCACCCCCTCCCTCAGCAAAGCTGCAACACGACGGCAGCGCAGAGTGAGGCGGTTGATCCCGCGAACCACCGCTTCGTCCTCGCCCACCCAAGCGACCTGCGATTACCCAACTTGTCGGGCCACCGATGCAACGCCACCAGGATGGGGAACTCCACAAGCCAAGCCATATTATCGAATATACTCGCCGCCCGCCACGCTTGCGGCCATGCCCCTGCACACCAGGAGCCCCCCACATATCCACCCAACCCCAAGCCGCCTACTGCATCTGTAAAGAGCTGCATATCCCCTGTGGAAAGTTCCTCCTCCATTACCTGAAACCATGGAAACCGCTGAGGAACTCATCCCAAACACCCAAATCAGCCCTTAGACCCCGCGATACCCCGATGCGGTGATGCAGCTAAAGGATGCCTGATGTAGCCTGCGACAACCGACACCGGAACACCCGCCCCATCGGTAGTACCCGACATGCGAAGTTCCCACAGCCTATCAGGGCCTGCAAGTCCTGCAGCGTTACTAATAATGTCCCTTAGAACAAAACTGAAATGCTGAGGGGGGGGGGTCGGTGACAACCGCAGAGTCGATATCCACCTTCCCCATCGGACTCCCCATCGTTCATCTCTTCCCCCACCCTCCCCTTTAACGGAATAGGGAACCCGTACATAAATCCCCCCGCGAGCCCCCCTCCATCCCTGCGCCTCCTGTACAGCCTCAGCCTGGGCTGAAGCTCCTCAACCCGAAAAGGTGGCGAAACCAGCTCCCCTAGACCCTACTGCTTGGGGGCGGGAAGAGAGCAACGCCCCCCCACCACAAACCGAACAGCTACGTCGACACTTGGGGCCGGAGGCTTGTGAACCGCCAGCATAAGTCCCCAGCTCCACACCCAACTGCTCTCATGCGGCGAAGGAGCGCTTCCCCCCGAAAGGGCCGAGCCTCACGCATCGTTGCCGCCGCTCCCCTTTTCTGTCCCCCGCCCGCCCCCTGCGCCCCCCCTGGCCGCCATCTGCGTCAGCCAGAGGTTGAAACCTGCGTTCTCCGTGAGAACGACCTATTCTTCTCCCTCTTGTCCCGAAACGTCCCATCCAAGCTAAGCCACGCCCAACCCCCATGCGTCTGTGCCGCTTCCCAGCGAAAGTCCGCATAGTCTACCAGCATCCCTTACTTCCCAGGGTAATGGCGCCCCCACACCCTGACGAACCTCAGGAAGGCTCTCATCCAGTTAATGACAGTACGCGCAACCTTCCTCACCCCCCAGCTTACACGTCCGCCCTTCACTTCCTCCACCATCGCCTGACCACTTCCCACCCTCCAGACGCCGAAACTGTCCATATACTGCCTCCTCCAGATCCTCTCCTGGAACTTCCGTGGCATCCCCTCCCAAAGCCCAGAACTTGCAACAAGCGTGGGCCCAACCCCACCCGCAGTGGCTCCCTGCACGCCACAGCCACCCTCCGCTCACACACCTCGCTCCACACCCCACGACGACGACGAAGCCCTGCAATACGCCGACGATGACCCTGTGGGTGCAGTCCACAGGAGTGCTGCCGCTTCGTCTTCACCTTACCCCCTGCCCCCCTTACCACCTCCCCCTCCCTCCTTACCGGCGACTCACCTGCCCCAGCAGCCATAGGCCTGGGCACCTGCACACCACCTTCCTGAGCCGCACGCCCGTGGTCCAATCACACCCAGCACCATCCGCCTCGCACTCACCGAACCGTGATGCACCTCTTCTAGGTGGCCCCGCCAGCAGTCCTCCAGGCAGCTTCTGTGAAGATAAAATAGAACACACCACGGGGGAGCAGCCAGAATCCCAGGGGAGTGCACACACCCCACCACTCAGCCCAGGAAGCTACCTGTCCCCCACCCCGCCCATGATCCCAGGCTGCCAGAGAAAAGCCACCCAGAATGCTCAGCCAGCCCCACTGGCCCCCTAAACTGTGCCCAACCGGACTGCTCTAAGTCACCACTCCACTTCTGCCCACCGGGGAAATGTCCTATCCCAGTCACCCCCCATCACCCGCCCCTTCCCGTAGGGTTCCCCCGTTCCCCACCGGCCCCGCTGCCCCACGGAACTCCAAGCGAGCCCAACCCCGCCTCCCTTCGCCATAGCCACCCCCCAGCACAGACCAAGTACTCACTCTGCCCCTCCCTGCCGCCCGCATTGCCCCCCCACCCCTGATCCGCCTTGCTCCGCCTACACGCAAGCATGCAACCACAAACCCGACTCCCCGTGGTTGGCACCTGGTATTACTAATTTAAAAGTAAATACTAAGCTAAGCCTGTGCACGGCCCAGCTGCCCATCCCAACCCATCTTGAAAACCCCGATATACTTGCTTGATCCTGCACAGCAGCCCCCCCCCCCCCCCGCGACCGCAGATTCACAAATGGCCATAAGTTCTCACCGGACCGCAGGTTCTCACAGCAGCACTGTCTCATAGGGACGCATGCTTCCACCGGACTGCATGCCACCACATGGCCGCATGTCTTCACATTGCCGCTCACCTTCCGAGGACCGCAGATCCATGCAGTGCCGCAGGCTCCCACACAGTCGCACATTCCCACTGTACCGAAGCTCCCCTAAGGTCGCAGACCCCACTGGGCCAGAAATCGCTGGTCTCCACCAGGCCAGGCACCAATGGAGGGCCGAAGATTGCCAGCAGCCGCAGGCCCCGACAAAGCCCCAGACCCTGACCAGGATGCAGACACCCTCAAAGTCCCGGATCCAAAGTCCACAGGGCGGCAGAACACCGCAGGGCCGAAAACTCTCACAAGGCTGTACACCCTCGCAGAATCGAAACGCCAGCCACCTTCAAAAGCTCCCCGGTGACTGACGCTCCCACCGGCTCGCTCAGCTTTGGCCCCACCTCCTCCCAGGCCTAAACGATCCCCCATTGGCTCCCGCGCCCCCAACTCACTCACGGGAGCCAATGGGGTCCCGCAGAAGCCACGCCGGTGCTGACCTCCTCCCCGAAGCCTCGTGGGGGCCGGGGCCGGGGCCCCGCCCCCGCCGCCCCCCCGGTTAACGGCGGCTAGCGGGCACGAGGCCCGCGGCATTTCAGTTAAGGTTAAATAGCAGTTCTACCTGTCGTGAACAGCAAGCTTGAATGTTTGAAGGACGCCGTGAATCGCGCCTTTTTTAAGTAAGATGATACCCAGAGGAACACGTCAGCAAAGAGCCCATGACGATACACATCATTATGCATCCCAGCAGGCACTGGTTTGAAAAATGTTCTATAAAAAGAGTTATGCTACGAACAAGGTAACATTGGAAAAATAAATATGAGGATATTAGTTAAAAACTATTAATGTTCAGCAAACCAGATAATGAACAGAGCAAACAAGAGCACTTGAAAATCACACCCTGAATGAAAAATGTGCAAACCAATGCACATTTAAAAACAAACTGTAAACTTGAGTGTGTGAAAATGAAGGGTTTAAACTGCATGTTATGAAAATACTTATACACTGGATTGAGAAAACCAAAACCAGATTTCATTAAAAGACAAAAATCACAAGAAAACTGTTAAATTAAAGTCCTGATTCAAGCCATGGGGCTCCAAGGACTGTAACTCATAAATGTACTGTTGTTTAATTTGAGGAGTATTTTTTCAATATCTCCTCCTCTCCAATGGGGATGAACAACTTTGATAACAAAAAACGTAAGATCTGAAACTTGGTGATTCTTATCGATCCAGTGGCCAACCATTGGTTTATCCGGAACCCGTCTTTTTAGACAACTTTTATGTTCAATACTCCTCATCTTTATGGGCCATTTAGTTTTGCCAACGTATATCTGATTACAAGGGCACATAATCACATAAATAGCATTAGCAGTATTACAATTAGAATAATAGATTCAAAAAGAACTTTTTCTTAGTTGTAGGATGTGTAAAAATTTCTTTGCGAGATAAGATATTAAGGCAGACTGAGCACTTCCCACATTGAAAATGGCCTTTAATCTTACATAGCGGTTTAGGCTTGGAGAGAGCAGAGGGGACCAAAAAATTCTTTTAAGTTCTTATTCCTTTTATGGGCAACAGTTAGAGTCTTTTTAGCCAAAGCAGGAAGAGATGTAAGGAGATGCCACTCCTCTCGAAGAATATTAGAAATGTCCTTTGATAAAGATGAGAAAGTGAGAGCACATACTACTTGGTTTTTATTAAATTGTGCCTGTTTATTAAGAAGTATGGTCCTATCTGCAGCCTTGGCTTTATTATAGGCTTTGCGAATTGTATGTTTGGGATATCCTCTCATTTTAAACCTATGACTCATCTCGGCAGCGTGTTTTTCAAAATCACATTGGGAAGTACAGAGGCGTTTGACACGAAGAAACTGACCATATGGTAAATTTTCTTTCAATGATTTATTATGAAAACTATCGTAACGTAAAAGTGCATTTCTATCTGTTTCTTTATGATATAGCTTAGTTATAAAGCCATTATTGCCTTTTTTATGTTAATATCAAGATAAGCTACCTGGGTCATACTGAATGTACCCTCAAATTGCAAATGTTCATTTAGGGAATTAAGCCAGAGAAAGAAAACTTGCAAATCATCCTCGGTGCCATCCCAAATCATAAAAATATCGTCTATATAACGTAGCCACATTTTCACGAATTTCTTAAACGGGCGACTCTGAAGAAACGCTCTCTCAAAATTCGCAACATACAAATTAGCCACATCAGGTGCCATGGAGGAGTCCATGGCCACCCCCTTGGTCTGTTTATAAAAAATACCACGAAAGCAAAAGAAATTTTCACACATAACTAAAGCCATCTGAACCAAAAAACATGTGGGAATGCGCACTGGTTGAACTCTTTGAATAAGGGTATTAGCAATAACGTCCAAAGCTGCACCTTGCGGAATATTGGTATAGAGAGAATTTATGTCCAAGGTAACCATTATAAGTTGTGAATGATATTCTGCAAATGCATCTAAAATATTGATTACGTGTGTGGAATCACGAACATATGAAGGAATTTGTGGAATAAACGGACGAAGAAAATAATCCAGAAACTTAGACAAGGGCTCTAATAAAGAACCAATGGCTGATATTATCAGCTGTCCAGGGGGATTAGTTAATGATTTATGAATTTTAGGTAGCGTATAAATTGTTGGTGTAATAGGATGAGAAACTGTAAGAAATTCTACCTCATGTCTCGTGAGGTAGCCAGCTTGTTGACCTATAAATATTAAAGTGTCTATACTGCTTTTTAAAGAAACAGTAGGGTCTTCATAAATTTTCTGGTAGAAAGATGTATCATTTATTTGTCATAAAACTTCATTGACATAAGTAGTTCTATCTTGGATGACAAGGGCCCCACCCTTATCAGCTGGTTTAATCACTATGGATTGATTATTTTGCATTTCAAAAAGTGCCCGCTTTTGTGGTATTGTCAAATTATGAAAGGAGCGAGATTTTTTAGTATATAAAGCCTCTACCCTAGAGTAAACAACTTTTTCAAAGGCCTTGATAAGTACATTGGTAGTGTTAGGCGGAACCCATGTAGAGGGCTTTCGAAAAATAGAAACATCAGTTGTAGTGTCACTTTGCTGCTTGAAAAAAATCAATGATCTTAAGTTTTCTAAAAAATGTGTACAATTCAACATGTGTTGTGAATTGATCATGTCTTGTGAACGGAACGAAGGAAAGACCTTTCTCAAGTACTTCAACCTGATTTTGATTAAGGTTAAAACTCGGGGAGAGGCGGTCCAGTTTGCCCAAAAGCTTATACGTGAGGACATGCATGCTGCGCTGATAAAGGTGGAACCCATGTAGAGGACTTTCGAAAAAAATATTTTTATATATATATATATATATATATATATATATATATATATATATAATTTTAAACAACTAAGCTAGCTGCTTAACTTTCAGTGGCTATTCTGAGATTGTTTTTTTGCGAGAAAGCAGTAATATATCAGGCTGCAACGCGGATCTGCATAGTCTTAACTGGTCTTCTAGGTGTTCATCTGTAATTTGTGATCTTAAGGATGTCTTAATTTGTGTTAAGTAAGAGAATGTAGATTTGCAGCGATATGTTGTTGAGAAGCAGGAGAGCAAGCGTTGTGTGTGTTCCCTGAGGTGAGGATATTCGACAGCATTTTTCCATATTTGAATGTGATCTTTTTTGCTGTCAAACAGCGACTTCAGAATATAATCTTCCGAGAGCTCAGTTAACTCCATATGCAGCTTCTCTGGGGCCTCAGATACATCAACTAAGTGAGGTTGAAAAGTCAATTTGAGGGTCATATCATGCTTCTCAAAATCTCTGAACCTTTCATTGTATTCCTTGATTAGTGAGTCTATAACCAATTAATATTGTTTGAAACGTTCAAAAGAATATTTTTCTTCATTAATCATTTTTCCTAGATGAGAGAAGTGCTCTTCAGGAATCTCATTTCGGCCAAGAAGTGATTTAAGAAACGTTATTTTTTTTCTGAATATTTTTATTTCTTGCCACATATCATATATACTCTAAAACCTTTACCGAGACAACTAAACCTAAAGTGAAGCAAACTAATTTTTTTGTCAGAGCAGCTACCACAGAGAGGGGAAAGGAACCACCCCAAACCGCTGCAGCCAGTCCATTTTAATCATTGTAAAAAATAACTTATGAAAAGTGTTTTAAAAAATTACACTTATCTGATTTAAGTGGTGAAATCCAACACCAAAATCCTTTGTGGAGAAGCAGGCCAAAAAAGACTAGTATGACAGCCACAGGAACGACGTGTCACGTTTCGGGGTCAAAAAATAGAGCCCCTGCATCAGGTCCCAGCCTTATCTAGCCAGAAAAGCCTTGAAGAGTAACTTCAAATAAGCGGGTTTTATCATGAGAAAGTGTAGAATGCCCGGATGAGGGCCCGCCCACCAAAACAAAATCTGAATCAGAACGGAGGGGAAGGAGGGGCACCACTCAGCGCCTCCCCCCCCAGCTGATCAGAGTATGCTGTCAAACATCCCCTGTTAGAGACAATCTTAGGAAGATCAAAGGATCGTGTGCCAATCTAATTGCTGATTCAGACCTGAGGGGGTCACTGTTCCCAAACGATGAATCCACCGTTGCTCCAATAGCTGTAAAGCTTGAAGACGATTCCCCCCTCGCGCTGAGTGGTGCCCCTCCTTCCCCTCCGTTCTGATTCAGATTTTGTTTTGGTGGGCGGGCCCTCATCCGGGCATTCTACACCTTCTCATGATAAAAACCGCTTATTTGAAGTTACTCTTCAAGGCTTTTCTGGCTAGATAAGGCTGGGACCTGATGCAGGGGCTCTATTTTTTGACCCCGAAACGTGACACGTCGTTCCTGTGGCTGTCATACTAGTCTTTTTTGGCCTGCTTCTCCACAAAGGATTTTGGTGTTGGATTTCACCACTTAAATCAGATAAGTGTAATTTTTTAAAACACTTTTCATAAGTTATTTTTTACAATGATTAAAATGGACTGGCTGCAGCGGTTTGGGGTGGTTCCTTTCCCCTCTCTGTGGTAGCTGCTCCGACAAAAAAATTTGTTTGCTTCACTTTAGGTTTAGTTGTCTCGGTAAAGGTTTTAGAGTTTTTGATTACCGGGTTTGGTATTGGTTAGCTTGTGAACATATCATATATAGACTTGGGGGCTTGTTTACAAAGCCGCGGTAGCGGTTCGCGATCGTTATCGGAGCCGCGGCCCCATTGATTTCAATGGGGCCGCGGCTCCGATAACGACCGCGAACCGCTACCGCGGCTTTGTAAACAAGCCCCTTGGTGTTACCTTGCAATGAAACGTTCAAGTTATTTTGCTTTGTCATTATATCACACAGAAAAGCAACATTGCTATGAAACTCCTTGCATGATAATTCAGTGTTTATTCCTTTCCTCGAAAAATTGGATTATTTGTTCATACAAATACAAAACTTTGACTAAAACCTGTCCTTGTGATAACCAGCGCACTTTCGAATGGTAGGGCAAATCAACACTAATTACCTCATTATCCATCATTAGCATCTCACGAAATTGTCGATGTCTCATGCATTTGCTCGAATATAATTCACAATTCCTATAACTTTCTGCAAAGTGTCATTTAAAACAGTGGATTTGGCACAGAGACTTTGTTCATGCAAAATGCAATGAAGAGAGATAAGATCATTTTGGCTTGAAACCTCTTTCTTAAGTTGTGCGATAAAGCCTTCATTCTTCCCTGTCATAGAAGGTGCACCATCTGTGCATACACTTACTAAATTAGCCAGATTCAGTCCAAATTCACAACATTTGTCTTCAAAATCGTTACACACATTGATTCCTTGTGTTCTGCTCTTTAGAGTGCTCAGAGAAGCAACTCTTCGTAAACACGAAAATCCTTAGTTATGGCGGAAACAAAATACAATACCTGCGCTGTGTCAGTGCAATCAGTTGATTCATCCAGCGCTATTGAATAGTACACATTTTCTTTTTGGATTATTTCTTTCAGTTGATCTACTACATTGAGTGCTAATTCATGCTGTCGATCAGCATTAGTTCTTCTTGAAAGAGGCAGATGTTTGTACTTGTTAACCTTATCAGGATCTAAGCATCCTACAACCTCTACGATACAATCTTTTATAATTTCCGCATCACTAAATGGCTTACCTATTTTCCCCAAGTATATACGCCACTTTCTAAGTAGCTTCTGTAGTTGTGTTTCCGATACTCTGCACTGATTGGAATAACTGCCTCTGCTTTTGCTTCCCTTCTTTCAATTTTTGTAAAGCAATCTTTCGGGATTCACCTTCTAGCTTAACGTATTTATTGTCCTTATGAGTAGAGTAGTGTTGATGTGCATTGTATTTTTTTACCACTGAAATCACAGAATCACAGAGTAAGCAACTCATTTTATCCTTCTCAGAAACATAGTATTGCAATTCCCACTCATCGTTAAACACTCTGTTCTTCTTTCAGCGACCTTTTCATTTTTTCGACATGATGGAAAGCAAAAGAAAAATGTAATCAAGTGACAAACACAGTCTGAAGGAAGGACCCACAAACGCTGCAGTCTTTATGCCAGCCAGTTAGTAACTGTCATCACAGTGTTGCCAGAAGGTGGAGAAGAAATTTCAGTTTCAAAACTAGTGCCAATTCTTTTTTGTTGCGATCATGAATTTGTTTCTTCACATATAAATTTGAATGAAAATGTTGAGAATTTATTCAACGTCACACACCCAGTACCTCCTCGTACCGTGGTTTTATGTCCTACACACACCAAGGCTGAGGCACACTCTCCTCTACGCGTCACACTTCGACTCGCACCCACTACACTTCACCGCCAACTCCAAACTGATTCGCTAATGCGTTCTCTCATTCAAAATCCAACCCTTACTCTTCCTCCACATTCTCCTCAGAGTCTCATCGTGATATTCAAAGGCGTGATGTTACGCCACGCCAGTTCCGCGTCTGTCAGCGTCTGTTATCGGGTGTAGTGTCTATCGCCAATTCCCCGTACCGACGTCACTGGCAACGGACATTTTGGGTGACCTCTTTATTGCCTCCAAGAACTACAATTAGATAAGCAATACCACCTTATCGCGGCCAGATAACGGCTTTTACCGAGAATCATCTCTTAGCGGAATCGCCATATTGCCAAAATTAGTTCACATATGTTAATCAATGTCATATATATAACAATATGAAAACTTGTTTAAGGCCACACATCATGCTCCAAAAGGCCGCATGGGGCCTTAAGGCCGCAGGTTCCCCACCCCTGGTCTAGGGCCTGCACCTTACACCGATGATAAACCTGTTCCACCTGAAACCGTATGACCTCTGTTTGGAATCTCTCCTGGAAGCCAAGAGTACATTTGGTGACATCAACTGGCAAGTTCTAAGAGGCTAATGTTATCCCCTCAACATCCAAGCTGTGAGAGCAAGGGGCTTGATGTTTGAGTGCAATCGCGTGCCCTGATTCTGCATAATCAGGGTTCGGGAGTTGCCTAGAGGAACTGGGTCTCTAATGGAAAGCCCAAGAAAAAAAGAAAAATCAGAATTGCCTGGACCAAACCAATAAGGTGCTATGAGAATCATTCTCCCTCTCTTGTCTCCAAGTTTCAAGGGAAATATATATTAAAGAAGGCATTGACTCAAACAGGATAAAGGTTTCGCAGAAAACAAAATACACTCTATAACAGGGGTCATTGATACAGCTGGCCCTGGAGAGCACCAAGCCAGTCAGGTTTTTAGGATATCCCTAATGAATATACAATGAGATATATTGCATGCACTGCCCCCATTGTATTCTAATTTATCTCATGCATTAGGGATATCCCAAAAACCTGACTGGTTTGGTGCCCTCCAGGACTGGAGTTGGAGACCCCTGCTCTAGAATCTCTATGGATAGAAATTCCACGTCAAAAGGGGAAGGCAATGGCAGTGGGAAGGAGGAGTGTACTACTGTCCGCCTAGCCAGAATAAGCAGATGGATGATGAAATGCTAAAAGAAATTAGGGACGTTAACATATGTTACAACATAACAACAGTGGGTGATTTCAGTTACCCAAGTATCGACTGTGTCAATATCACATCAGGACATGCTAGGGAGATAAAGTTTCTAGGTGAAAGAAATGACTGCATCATGGAGCAGCTGGTTCATGAACCAACACAAGGGGAAGTTATTTTAGACTTGGTCCTTAGTGGAACACAGGTTCTGGTGCAAGAGATAACAGTGTTGGGGCCACTTGGCAATAGTGATCGTAACGATCACATTTGATTTAATCAATAAGAGGACAGCAAGCAAATCCATGGCACTAGCATTCAACTTTCAAAAGGGAGACTATGATAAAACGAGGAAAATGTTTAAGAAAACATTAAGGGGTTACTAAAGGTTAATGCAGGTTAAGTAAAGTTATCGCACATTAAGTGCTGCCACTGTTCATTCATTTCTATGGGTCATTGTAGCGCTTAATGTGCATTGTTTAGCAAATATGCCCTAAAAGGAACAGCTAAAAGGTTAAACATTTACAGTCAAACCTCGGTTTTCATGATTAATCCGTTCGAAAAAGTCTGACTAAAACCGAAACGTATGAAAACTGAAGCAATATTTCCCATAAGAAATAATGTAAATCCAATTAATCCGTTCCAGACACCCAAAAATATTCACAAAAAATACATTTATAGAGAATAACTATATTTTTACATACAGAAAACAATGAGAAATAAATATAAATGACTAATGAAATGGATAAATGAACATTTAACATCACTGAAAGCAAGCTAAGTACAGTACTGTACAGTACAGTATGTTAACATCTGGCCTTAGCCACCCCTGACAAGCTGCTGTGCCCAGCTCTCTTCGGAATCACATTGAATTCAGTCCATTAAAATACCTTTACATTATCTGCTCAATGCTTCAGAATGGCAGAAAATCTTAATGATATAGCTTCAGACGTACCCTGCAAGAGAAAGAACTGCCTCCCACATTCATGCAACATCTCCTGCTTACGTTGACAGCTTTTCTTCCCTGCTACCGGGACAAAATCTCAGTCAAAAGACGTTGAAAACCGAAGCAATGCATGAAAACCGGGACAAAATCTCAGTCAGAAAAGACTTTGAAAACTGAAGCGTATGAAAACCGGGGCAAATGAAAACCGAGGTTTGACTGTATATCAAGCATAGGCATTTAAAAATACTATGCTGGAAGCACAGATCAGATGTATTCTGAAGAAAGGTAGAAGGAAAGCCAAAACAATTGTTGGTATGGTTTAAAGGTAAGGTCAGAGAGGCCATTTTGGCCAAAAAAGCATCCTGTAGAAAACAGAAAAAGGCGTCAAATGACAGAAACAGGAAACATCATAAGCACTGACAAATTAGATGCAAAGCATTGATAAGGCAGGCAAAGAGAATATGAAAAGAAGCTTGCTGTGAAGGTTGTCATTCATAGCTAAAAAAACTGCAGGAGAGTCAGTTGGACCATTAGATGATAAAGGGGTAAAACTGGAAAGATGTAATACAGTAACTTGATAAACTAAAAAGTAGAAAATCACCTGGACAGGATGGTATACATCCCAGGGTCCTGAAAGAACTAAAATATGAGATTGCAGACCTATTATTAGTAATCTCTGCGCTATCATTAAAATCATCTGTAGCACTTGAAGACTGGAAAGTGGCCAACATAATGCCAATTTTTAAAGAGGGTTCAATGGGTGATCCAGGAAACTACAAACCAGTAAGCCTGATGTTAGTACCAGGCAGAAAGTTAGAAACCATTATAAAGAACAAAATTACTGAGCATATAGATAGTCATGGCTTAATGGGAGAAAGCCAACATGGATATAGCCAAGGAAAGTTTTGTTTTTACTACTCTGTTATATTTTTTTTGAAGGTGTGAATAAATCAGTAAATAAAAGGTGAATCGGTTGATATAGCATATTTGGATTTTCAGAAAACGGTTGACAAGGTCCCTTATGAGAGACTTGGCAAAATTAAAAAGTTATGGGATAGGAGGCTGTGTAGTATTGTGGATTGGGAATGGATAATAGAGAGAAAACAGAATAGGACTAAATGTACAATTTTCTCAATGGAGAAAGGTGAATAGTGGCGTACCCAGGAATCTCTGCTGGACTTGCTGCTTTTTAACATATTCATAAATTACCTGGAAAATGGAACAAGTGAGGTGATCAAATTTCCAGATGATGTAAAATTATTCAAAGTTGTTAAAACACAAGAGGATTGTGAAAAATTGCAGAAGACCTTGATAAACTGGGAGACTGGGTGTCCAAATAGCAGATGAGATTTTATTATTATTATTTAGCTCATGCCTTTCCAGGAGAAGATCAAGGCGAGTAACATTCAGGCACAGTATGTAATTCTCTGTCCCCAATACTTGAGGCAATAGAGGGTTAAGTGGCTTGCTCAAGGCCACAAGGAGTGGGATTTGAACCCTGGTCTTTGTGGCTCTAAGGCTGCTGCCCTAACCACTAGGCCACTCCTCTACTCCAATATGGACAAGTGCAAAGTTAGGCACTTAGGGATGACCAACCCAAACTATGGTTACACGATGCAAGATTCCACATTAGAAATCATCACCCAGGATAAGGATAATACATTGAAACCCCTTGTTCAGTGTGCAGCAGCGGCAAAGAAAATACATAGGAACCCCCCT
The DNA here is from genome assembly GCA_033557465.1 of Ichthyophis bannanicus. Classification (NCBI taxonomy): domain Eukaryota; kingdom Metazoa; phylum Chordata; class Amphibia; order Gymnophiona; family Ichthyophiidae; genus Ichthyophis; species Ichthyophis bannanicus. Next base: position 96,178,411 of record CM066046.1, read on the forward strand.
CACCATGTCAATGGTGGTCAGCGATCACCCATCACGTGATCAAGAGCCCTTTGGACACTGGCTACTGCCAAGCCTAATTTCTCTCCTTTTCACTGATCCAACATATACCATTGGGTCATGTGATCAAGGCGAATCTCTTCACACATCTTGTAAGCTGCCCTCACTCCATGCTGCGGGCGCGCACCAAAGGAGTGCACCCAAGGAGCATGTTCTGTTCCTTGGGTGAGCTCCTTTAGACGGCTCCAGTGACAATGCTTATCGGGGCACACCATCAAGTACACAGGGGTATTCTTCTCAGCGGGATAGCATTAGTCGACTTCTCTTAGGCTACCAGCTGTTGATGTTTTTTTCAGTATCTTTTCTCCTGATAGCTTCTGCAATTCTGGTGATTTGAGGCAACTGCCCATGTCCTCTTGCTTGGGGTAGGTTTGGAACACAATTGCTGGTTCTCATTCCTTGTTACTCCCCTCCATCAACGTCTGTTCATAACTTGTCCTCCCTGCATTCGTCTAGCAGGTCTCTTTCATGCGCTTTACTGAACTGTCCTTCGGTTCCATCAAAATCCATCTTGATACACAATATCATTCAGGACTATTCGCTTGATTTGCTGTTTTTTACGGAAACCTGGATTTGTGAGGGGGAAGAGGCTTTCTTTCTTGTATCGCTGCCTATCGCCAAACTTCAACTTATTATCTGCCTCTTGCTCCTCAAAGACTGGCAGAGGTGTAGCCCTCCTTTATTGTGATAGTCTGTGTTATTGAATTGCCCTCCTCCTCTTTACATTATTCTGAGGCTTTACTGGCTAGGATTCCTTACCATTCTCCTTTCCTATGTCCCTCCTTCTCGGTCATCCTTTCTTTGGGTCTCTTTAGTAAAGTTACTACTCTGTATCCTCGGTTGCTTATATTAAGTGATTTCAATTTTCATGTTCACAATCTTAACAGGCCCCATGATACACAATTTCTTTCATTTCTGATTAGTCCCTTCAGCAGCACGTCCACTCTCTGACCCATGTGTCGGGACATACTTTAGATCTGATTATGACCCCAGTCTCTGCAGTGGTGGCGGTGACTCATTCTCTTCCAATATCTCTTCCCTGGACAGATCACTTTCTGATTCTATTTCAACTAGCATGTTCGCCTAGGCACTCTTCACTAAATGCTGCCCCTCACTGGGCTCCTATCTCTTGTTGATTTATTAACCCTGAAACTCTTTTTTTCTTTTCCTTCTACTGATGTGCTACCTGACTCTTTTACATCTCTCCCTGTCAATGATCAGGTTGCCATCTGGGATAGCACCCTTCAGAACAATCTGGATGCACTTGCTCCACTGTGCCAAGCGTATCTTCGATCATCTAACCAATATAATCCATGGTATCACTCTGGTCTGAGTCTCCTTTGTCGCCACCTCCACAGGGCCGAGCGCCACTGATGTCGGAACCTGTTGCAATCAAATGTATCCATTTTTCAACATCTTAACTCCCACTATAAGTCATCACCTCTGCAAAAGGTTTTCATGTTGAGAAACTTATTTTGTCTGCTTCTAACCATCCCAAGAAGCTTTTTTTGGTTGTTTCTCACTTACTCCAACCTGTTACTCAACCCATTCGGGATCAGCAACTGGCTGGCTGTTTTCAGTCTAAGATAACCCAGATTGCCTCCTCACTACCTAGCCCAGATACCTTTTCACTCCCTGATGATCCGTCTTTGACCCCTTCCAATCTTTCCCAGTGTCATACTTGGTCAGCTTTCAAAACTGTCTAGTCAGCTGAGCTTACCAAGCTCATTGCTAATTCAACTAAGTGTTTTAGCTCTCTTGATAAGCTTGTTTTCCATCAGCTATTAACTCATCTTGAACAGACTATTTGTATCCATGTCAGTCAGGATTTAGGATTGGTTTTGGCACAGAAATATCATTCTATCAGTACTCAATGAAGTCAGACACTCCTTTGATAGAGGAGACATTTCCTTGGTGGTCTCTCTAGAACTATCTTGTGTTTTTGATATGGTGAACCATTCACTCCTTTTATCCAGACTCCACTCAGCAGGTCTGCGTGGCACAGTTCTAAAATGGTTCCACTCATTTCTTTCGGAGTGGTTCTATCAAGTTTTGTTTCACAGTTCTATATCTGCTGCACTTCCTCTTCTTCATGGTGTTCCCCAGGGTTCAGTTCTGGCTCCCCTCATATTTAATAATTTCTTGGCTCCTATTGCCATTCTTATACAGCAGCAGGGTGTCTCCAAGTATTATTATTCGGATGCTCTTTCATACTGATCCCAATGCTCCAAACTTGACTAGACTGAATGACCGCCTTGCTTTAGTGGCTGATTGGCTGCAAGACAATTGTTTGAAATTATCTCTCACCAAAACTGCAGTACTCTGGCTATCAGGTTTCTTAGATCCTCCTATTGTTCCCCCACTCATTGATTGGCACTCTATTCCTCTCTCTTGGTCAATTCATTACTTGGAAAGCATTCTGGACACCCATCTCACTTTCCGCGACCACATTAACATGGTCGTAAAAAGGTGTTTTCATACCCTTTGTCGGATACGCTCAATTTGATCCTACCTGTCTGATTATCCTTTATTCACTCTGCTTCTCACAATGTTGATCACAAAAATCAGCTATTGCAATATTATTTTCGCGGTATTCCTCACTCTCAACATAAATGTCTGCAATCAGTACAAAATACAGCTATTTGGTTTTTTTTTAATGCAACCGATCACAGAAACATAGAAACATGACTACCAGGCCTCTCTAGTCTGCCCTTCCATATCACCCACTACAAGAGTTCCCTTTTTTCCTTTAGAGTCTCTGTGTTTGTCCCATGCTTTTTTGAATTCAGATACTGTCCTCATCTCTACCACTTCCACCGGGAAACTATTCCATGCATCTACCACTATTTCCATAAGAAATATTTCCGCATATTATTCCTAAGTCTATCCCCTTTAACCCTCATCCTATGTCCCCTCGTAGCAGAGCGTGCTTTTAATCAAAAGAGGCTCTCCTCTAGGTATTTCAATGTCTCAATCGTATCATCTCTGTCCCGCCTTTCCTCTAAAGCAGGGGTCTCAAACACGCGACCGCGAGAGAACGTTGTGCGGCCCGCGACGGAGGGAAACAAAAAAGCCTTGCTTCTGCTGCTGCCGTTGCCGCCGTGGCAGCGGCAGAATAGACTGTCAATTTTTTTAAAAAAAAACTGGTTTCTGCTGCTCAAGCAGCAAAATCAGCTGTCCTGCGGCCGCAGCCATTTCCTCTCTGCCCGGAGATCCCTGAGTGTGCTCCATCAGCAGGTGCTTTTCAAGCCGCGAAGAGAGTATTCCCCTCTCGCGAGGCTTGAAAAGTGAATAGGCTTAAGCCGCGCGAGAGGGAAATACTCTCTTCGCGGCTTAAAAAGCACGCCGCTGATGAAGCACACTCAGGGCTCTCCGTGCAGAGGGGAAGGGGCCACGGGACAGCTGATTTTCTGCTGCAGCAGCAGAAGCCTGGTGGTTTTTTTATTTACCTGGGGGGGGGTGTAGTACTGGAAATGGGCTATTGGCAGGGGGGTTATGACTGGAAATGGGCTATTGGCAGGGGGGGGGGGTTATGACTGGAAATGGGCTATTGGCAGGGGGGGGGGTTATGACTGGAAATGGGCTATTGGCAGGGGGGGTTATGACTGGAAATGGGCTATTGGCAGGGGGGGTAATGACTGGAAATGGGCTATTGTCGGGGGGTTATTAGGGGAAATGGGCTATTGGCAGGGGGGGTTATGAATGGAAATGGGGTATTGGCAGGGGAGTTATGACTGGAAATGGGCTATGGTGGGGGCTAGGACTGGAAATGGGCAGATGGGGGTTAGGACTGGAGGTGCGCTGATTGGGGGGTTAGGACTGGTAATGGCCTATGAGGGGAGGTAAGACTGAAAATGGGGTGATGGGGGATAAGACTGCAAGTGGGCTATGGGGGGGACTAGGACTGGTAATGGGCTATGGGGGGGGTAAGACTGAAAATGGGGTGATGGGGGGTAAAACTGGAAGTGCGCTATGGGGAGGTTAGGACTGGTAATGGGCTATGGGGAGGTTACGACTGGTAATGGCCTATGGGGGGTCTAGGACTGGTAATGGGCTGGGGGGGGGGGTTGCTAGGACTGGAAATGGGCTGAGTGGAAGGGGGGCTTGAACTGCAAATGGCTGATGGGGAGGGGGGCTTGGAATGGAAATGGGCTGTGAGGGGAGGGAGCTAGGATTGGAAATGGGCTGATGGGGGGCTAGGATTGGAAATGGGCTGATGGTGAGGCTAGGATAGGACTGGAAATGGACTGATGCAGGGACTAGAAGGGAGCGGATGCTGGGTGGGGCTGGAACTAGAAGGGAGCTGATGTTGGGGGAGGATTAGAATGGGATGGAGCTGGGAAAGTGAAATGGAGAGGGGAAAAATATTTTGTCTGGGAGAGAAGACAAATCTACAATTGGCCAGGTATTGGGAGAGTAAGTGGGGATTGAGGATGGAGAGGTAAAATTTGAGTGGATGAAATAGGAATGAGGAAAGAGAAAAAGGAGAAAGATTAGTATGTTAAAGCAGATGTAGAGAGAGAATGGAAAAAAAACTAGGAGAGAAGAAAGGGCAAATGGACAGCAGACGATGGAGAGTTAGCAGAAGACATGAAGAAACCAGAAGAAAGTGGCTGGAACAATTGCAACTGAAAAAAATGCACAAAAGGTAGAAAAATATCTCTTTATTTTGAATTTATTAACTGGAATATGTCAGCTCTGGGAAATGTGCATCATTAATGTTTGCGCTTTGTTTAGTACAAGAGGAAATTAATTTATAGTTTTATTTCTACAGTGTTGTTGTACATTCCAAGTTTGGCTTTTGGGGTTCCCAGTTTAATTATTGTCTTCCTGTTTCTAAATCTTTTAGTCTTTCTTTATCCATACTCATTAAAGAGGCATGTTTACTAAAAGTTAGTGTATGGTAACATTATGCAAATATTTATGCAAATGAGGCCCCTTATGCAAATGAGGCCCTGCGTCTTATGCGGCCCCCGGGTTACTTTACAAGTCCTCATTTGGCCCTCAAAGCAATTTGAGTTTGAGACCCCTGCTCTAAAGTATACATATTAAAGTCCTTAAGTCTGTCCTCATATGCTTTATAATGAAGACCATTAACCATTTTAATTTATATCCTTTTGAAGGTGTGGTGTCCAGAATTGCACACAATTCTCCAAACGAGGTCACACCAAAGACTTATACAGAGGCATTATCACCTTCTTTCTTCTGCTGCTCATTCCTTTCCCTATGTACCCAAGCATCCTTCTAGCTTTTATCGTCGCGTTTTCTACCTGTTTAGCTACTTTGAGATTGTCAGAACAATCACTCCCACATCCCATTCTTCTTTCATGGACAAAAGTATGTCACCCTCTATACTGTACCGCTCCCTTGGATTGTTGCAGCCCAAATTCATGACCCTACATTTTTTAGCATTAAATCTCAGCTGCCAAATTCTAGACTATTCTTCAAGCTTAGCTAGATCCCTCCTCATGTTATTTATATCTTTCTGGGTGTCTACTCTGTTGCAGGTTTTGGTATTATCCTCAAAGAGGCAAACCTTACATGACAGCCTTTCCACAATATCACTAACAAAGATGTCAAAAAGAATCGGACCAAGAACAGATCCATGCAGCACTCCACTGGTAACCTCCTTCTCCTCAAAGTGAACTCCTATCTGTACCTTTTGTCGCCTCTGTAAGGGCCTACCAATCTGTTTACTATAACATCAGCATAAGGGTTAATAGAGAAACTGTGTGAATAAGTTCAGCACAGTTGTCTTTGACCTTGAAGGACAGATATGCAGATGAAGAAGACAAAGTTCACAGAAGAAAGGGGGGCAGGAGAGTGCAGGGAGGTGATCATAACTGAAATGTAACACAGCAAGGGCAGGATATGTGTTAATTAAAAAAGAAACATATTGAAGAAAGAGCTGAGACATGAAGTCTGGAAATGAACTACAAAATGATGAGAAAGAGGGATAATAGAGGTAAGAATATATGTGTGGTCACATGAGTATGTGTTGGAAGTTCTATAAAGGAAGTAGGAGAAGAACTGAATAGGGGAGAGTTACACCTTGGATCCTATCCCCTCCCAATGGCTTTTGAACACTTCTCTAGCCCTTTCTCCTCAGATACTCTCTATCGTCAACTCTAGCCTCTCTTCTGGTTCCTTTCCCTCCGTCTGGAAGCATGCCATTATCCGCCCCATCCTAAAAAAAAGACTCTCTCGATACCTCTTCCCCAGCCAATTGGCGTCCCGTCTCGAATCTCCCCTTCCTTTCCAAAATTCTTGAAAAACTGGTCTTCGCCCAACTCTCCTCTCACCTTGAGGCTTCCCTGGTTCTACACCCCCGTCAATCCGGCTTCCGTCCCAATCACAGTACCGAATCCATTCTGCTCTCACTCCTTAACGACCTGCATATTGCCCACGATCGCGGTCTTTTCTCCATTGCCGTTTCCCTAGACTTATCCGCTGCCTTTGACCTTGTAGATCACCACACCCTCCTAGCTCGGCTACACAATATTGGTCTCTCCGGTTCTGTTCTCTCTTGGTTTCGTTCCTTTCTCTCCCATAGGTCTTTTTCCGTTTCTACAGGTCTTTCATCCTCTCCACTAACCCCTCTTCCATGTGGTGTCCCCCAGGGCTCAGTCCTTGCCCCCCTCCTATTTAATGTCTTCCTGGCCCCCCTTGCCCTTTTGATCCAGCAGCACGGTATCACAGCTCATTTCTATGCAGATGATATTCTTCTTCTTCACCACACTGACCCTACTACCTTGGACCTAGCTCCTCTCAATTCCTGCTTGACATCGGTGGCTACCTGGTTCTCCTCTAATTTCCTGCATGTAAACTCATCAAAATCTTTTGCCATTTGGTTCACCTTCGGTGCTCCTGCTCCTTCCCTCGCTCCTCTTTTGTCCTCCACACCTCTCCCTCTTGTTCCCTCCCTACGTTATCTGGGGGTTATCCTGGATTCTGCCTTATCTTTCAAAGAGCATGTTTCCTCTGTGGTGCAACGGTGCTTTTACACTTTGAGACAACTTCGTGCAGTTCGCCCTTTCATATCCGTCCCCGCTATGACCACACCACTCTTATCCCTGGTGGTATCTCGTCTTGATTATTGTAATGTCGTTCTGGCCGGCCTTCCCCAATCACAACTGCGGAGATTACAACTGGTTCATCACACAGCGGCATGTCTTTTGATGCATGCTTCACATTTTGATCACATCACCCCTCTTCTGATTCACTTGCACTGGCTTCCACTTACCTATCGCATACAGTTCAAGGTGCTCATCCATGTACATTGATCCATTCACACCGGTGTTCCCCTTTACCTCGCAGATCAAATCCGTCTTCATTCCGCCCAGCGCTCTCTTCGGTCAGTTCATCTGAACCGCATGTCCCTTCCTTCTCCATCACAGGCTCATCTCGAATCCACCCGTTCTTCTGCTTTCTTCTTCTTAGGCCCTCGACTCTGGAACTCGCTCCCCCCTGCCCTCCGTCTAGAACCCTCCTACAAAACCTTCAAGACCATGCTGAAGTCCCATTTGTTCTGCACAGCTTTTAACCTTCCCCCCCTCCCCCTGCCCTCTCCTTTCCCCCATATCGTTGATTTCAGTCGTTCTTAACCCACTTTGCCCTGTTGCTCTACTCTCCCCTCTTATTTTATCCTATCTCATATCTTTCTTTCCTTTTATTTATGGCGTTCTTTTCCTTTTCAGCAGCCCTATTATTTTTGCTATTGTAAACCGCTCTGGTACCTTGAGTGTGAGCGGTATATAAAATGTATTAATAAAGATAAAGATAAAGTTAGTGGGAACAGATCACGAAGAGGGCTGTACCGACCTCTCTCTCTCTTATTTGCTATCTGCTTGCTAGGTGCAGTTAGAAATTATACTCTTGTTTCTATAATAAAGATTTCTTATTGAGCACTGCAATAGTTTGGTATGTTTATTAGCATGTGTTATGTGTGCCTGAGGGGGAGGGGGAGGAAATAGCAAGGGAAGGCTATCCCAAGTAATTCCCCAACACCGGAGTCACTAGGTGAGTGTCCAAGGAGTGCCACCTCCGAAGCTGAGCAGAAGGTAATTGCTAACATATTAACAAGCCAGCCAGGAGTCCTGACAGTGAAGAGGTGCTACGGTGCACGATGGCGTATTGCTGAAGAGGTTCGGGACTAGCAAAGACATTTTGCATGAGGTAAAACAGATTTATTATGTTAACTCTTAATATGCTGTTTCTGATTATCTTTGCAATATATTTTTTGTTCTTGCTGTTAGTAATTTGCTTTGTTTACTGTGTTACTTGGATCCTTAAGAAAGAGAAAGCTATAGGTTGTTAAAATGCAAATCTCTCCTGAGTGTACTCCTCTAGAGATATTATGTGATTGTTATCCAGCTAATCAGAGAGAATTGAAGAAATATGGTCAGAAATAGTACAAGCACACCAAGGGAACTCCCTCACCCTTGACCAGAGAGTGGGTCCTGGGCAACAGAATATAGGATGCAGGTTAAAAAGTGGATAGAGGAATCTAAGAAGAGTGAGAAGTCTAAGAAAAATCATAGAGACATGATTAAAACATGGGAAAATAGGATTGTAGCTGCAGAAAGGACCATGTCTGCTGGCATACCAGTGTGTTCAAGAAATCCCGAATGCACCCTTTGTTGCTCCGGGATTCGAGGCTTCTGAATTTAATCCACCAAAAAAAGGAGCAGAAGTAGCTTTAAAAGATAAAAGTCAGGGAACTCCAGGAACAGGGTAGGCCATTTTAGAGGGAAATCTTTTTATACTAAAGTAAGTGGCATGTTAAAACACTAGGTGTTTGGGGAAAAGACTGTAGCAGAGATGGTAGAAGAGATACTGGAGGAAGAAGGCGGAAGGGAAGATGAGGAAGCAGAACAGAAAAAAGCAAAGAGAAGACAGGAGAAAGCAAGACAAAAAAACAGATATCCAGAGCACTACACTCTGAGGAAGAGCTTTCAGTGGTCTAGTACAAATGAAGAGGGAAAGGAATACAATATCAAAATAAACGATTAGGACTTATGAGATAGGGACAAGAAAGCATAGTTACTCACCTGTAACAGGTGATCTCCGGGAACAGCAGGAATTTAGTCTTCACATATGGGTATCGTCAGTACCGAAGGAGCCTGCACGGGAACGCTCCCCAGCGTCCAATTAGAAAGCTTTTGGGAGCATCCCACAGTGCCTGCGTGCTGCCTTCCCGCCTTTCCCAACTGCCTCTCTCCAGTTGCGTTTTAAAGCTGAGACAAAGAGAGAGAGAGGGAAAGAAAAAGAGATAGAGAGATACAACTCCTAGGGGAGGTGGGTGGGTTGTGAAGACTAAATTCCTGCTGTTCCCGGAGATCACCTGTTACAGGTGGGTAACTATGCTATCTCCAGGAACAAGCAGGAATGTAGTCTTCACATATGGGGACTCCCTAGCTTTAGATGCCAGGGAGAGACCCCAGAAGTTGTGTGTCCCTGTGAAAGGGCTCCACTTCCCCCCATGGATCTCTGGCATCCAACCAGGGATGGTGGGTAGGAGTTGATTAGGTATGGAACAGGTGTTGGAGAACAGCATGACCAAACAAGGCATCCCGGCGGGAGTCCTTGTCCAAGTAGTAATGGACTGTAAAGGTATGAACCGAGGCCCAAGTGGCTGCTCGACAGATGTCGTCGATGGACACAGAGTGCAGATGAGCCATTGAAGCTGCCATGGCTCTCACATTGTGAGCTGTGACATGGCCCTCCAGAGGAAGATTCTTACTCTGAGGCAAATGAAATACACTGTACAATCCAGTTGGACATTGCTCTCTTGGAGACTGGAAGTCCCAAATGAGAAGGATCAAAAGCAACAAAGAGTTAGGACTTTCTATGTTGCTGTGTTCTTTGTAAGTAAAAAGCTAAAGCTCTTTTACAGTCCAAAGTATGAAGATTCCTTTCTGCATTTGATGCATGAGGCCTTGGAAAAAACACAGGCAAGTAGACCGCTTGGTTAAGATGAAAAGGCGAGACCACCTTTGGCATAAAGTGTGGATGAGTCCTAAGGACTACCTTGTCATGATGGAACCTTGTATAAGGTGGATCAGCCACTAGTGCCTGCAACTTACTGATGTGACGTGCTGATGTGATTGCAATGAGAAAGATAACCTTCCAAGAAAGGAATTTCAAAGAGGTAGTAGCTAAGGGTTCGAAAGGTGGCTTAATGAGCTGACCAAGAACCGGTGGTGGCCTAATGGGAGGCTTAGTTAGAAGAAGGCCTCTCATAAATCTTGCTATAAGAGGATGGGAGGAAATAGGTTGTCCATTTAGAGGCTTGAAAGAAGCCACAATAGCACTCAAATGGACTCTTACTGAGTTAGTTTTAAGTCCTGCATTGGATAAATGAAGGAGATACTCCAGTAATGAACCCAGAGGTATCGCAAGGGGGTTAAGACCCTTCTGCGAACACCATATGGTAAACCTTTTCCACTTGAAAGCATAAGAGCGTCTTGTGGAAGGCTTCCTGAAAGCATAAAGGATATCCTTTACTTGCTGAGGGAGGTTAAGATCATGGAGATCTAGGCCTTCAGCAACCAAGCCCTGAGATGCAGAGACTGGGGATTAGGATGCCATAACATTCCGTCCTCCTGAGACAGGAGATCTGGAGCAGACCCTAACTCCAGAGAGGGAGCTTGAGAGAGATGTAGAAGCAGAGGGTACCACACTTGCCGTGGCCAATGTGGAGCTATGAGAATCATACGGCCTCTGTCTCTCTGAAGCTTGAACAGGGTTTTGGAAATTAGGGGAATGGGTGGAAAGGCATAAAGGCAGTCTTCACCCCAGTGAAGAAGGAAAGCATCCCTGGCCTGAGAGCCCTGAACCGGAATTCTACAACAGAACCGGGGAAGTTTGGCATTCAACGGACTTGCAAAGAGGTCTATGTCTGGGGTTCCCCAAATTTGAAAAATCTTGGCCACCTGGTCTGCATGTAGAGACCATTCGTGTGGAAGCAGAACTCGACTGAGTCTGTCTGCCCAAGAGTTTTGTATGCCTGGAAGATACACTGCCAGGAGATGAATCTGATGCTCTCTGGCCAGGGCCCATAGTCGCAAAGCTTCGTTGCAAAGCGACAGAGAGCCTGTTCCCCCCTGCTTGTTCACGTAGAACATGGCTACTTGATTGTCCGTATGAATGAGGACTGTCTTGTAGCTGAACAGGGTGTGGAACACGCGAAGAGCAAGGAAGATTGCTCTAAGTTCTAAGAGATTGATATGTAGATGAGTCTCCTGTGGAGTCCAAGTGCCTTGGGTGGAGAGGTCTTGCAGATGAGCTCTCCAACCCATTGGTGAAGCATCTGTTGTGAGTTGCCTGGGGTAAAGGTTGTTGAAATGGGGACACCCAGCAACAGGTTCTGAGAGGACTGCCACCATTGGAGGGACAAAATAAGGAGATTTGTGTTTGCTATTTTGTCTGACAGGCACCCTGATGCCTGGGTCCATTGAGTGGATAAAGTCCACTGGGCTGCTCTCATATGGAGGCAAGCATAAGGAACCACATGCACGGAAGATGCCATGTGGCCTAGTAGCTGTAACATTTCTCAAGTAGCCCAAATGCCCTCAAGTACGGAGCAGACAGAGCTTAAAGATCCCAAATTACTCATGTCTAACAGACAAATTAATATGGATAAAATACATTCTCTAAAATGCTTGTATGCAAATGCTAGAAGTCTGAAAAATAAGATGGGAGAGTTAGAATATATAGCACTAAATGAAAGGTTAGATATGATTGGAAGATCAGAGACATGGTGGAAGGACGACAACCAGTGGGACACTGTGATACCTGGGTACAAACTATATCGTAATGATAGAGCTGATCAAATTGGTGGAGGGGTTGCTCTCTATGTTAGAGAGGGCATTGAGTCAGAAAGGATTAAAGTTTTGCAGGAAACAAAATCTGCTGTAGAATCTATATGGATTGAAATTCCATGTAAAAGGGGGAAGGCAATGGCAGTGGGGGTGTACTATCGAGCGCCTGGCCAGAATGACCAAATGGATGATGAAATGCTCAAAGAAATCAAGGAAGCTAACAAAAGTTACAGCACAGTAATAATAATGGGTGATTTCAACTACCCCGGTATCGACTGGGTCAGTGTCACGTCAGGACATGCTAGGGAGATAAAGTTCCTAGATGAAATAAATGACTGCTTCTTGGAGCAGCTGGTTCATGAACCGACCAGAGGGGAAGCCATATTAGACCTAATCCTTAGTGGAACACCAGATCTAGTGCAAGAGATAAGGTTGTTGGGGCCACTTGGCAATAGTGATCATAGCATGATCGCCTTTGATTTAATTAGTGGAGGAGGGATAGTAAGGAAATCCACAGTACTACCTTTTAACTTTCGAAAGGGAGACTATGATAAAATGAGGAAAACAGTCAAGAAAAAACTAAAAGGAGCAGTTGCAAAGGTTAAAGACGTACATCAGGCTTGGCTGTTGTTGAAAAATACTATCTTGGAAGCCCAGACCAGCTGTATTCCACGCTTTAAGAAAAGTGGAAAGAAGTCCAAAAAACTGCCAGCATGGTTTAAAGTTGAGGTCAGAGAGGCTGTTGTTGCCAAAAAAGCATCTTTCAGGAAATGGAAAAAAGAGCCAAACGACGAAACCTGGAAACAGCACAAGCACTGGCAAGTCAAATGCAAGGCATTGATAAGGCAGGCAAAGGGAGAATTTGAGAAGAAGCTTGCTGCAGAAGCAAAAACGCGAAGTAAAGACCTTTTCAAGTACATTCGTAGCAAAAAACCTGTGAGAGAGTCAGTTGGTCCATTAGATGATAAAGGGGTTAAAGGAGCACTAAGAGGCGACAAGGCGATAGCGGAGAGACTGAACGAATTCTTTGCTTCGGTCTTTACTGAGGAAGATGTAGGGACGTTACCCATGACTGAAGTGGTATTTAAAGGTGCGGAAGAATTGAAGGAAATATCGATACATCGAGAAGATGTATTACAACTATTAGATAAGCTGAAGAGTAGCAAATCACCTGGGCCGGATGGTATACATCCAAGGGTATTGAAAGAACTGAAATATGAGATTGCAGACCTGCTATTAGTAATCTGTGAACTATCATTAAATCATCTCTAATAACTGAAGATTGGAGGATCGCCAATGTAACACCAATTTTTAAAAAGGGATCCAGGGGTGATCCGGGAAACTACAGACCGGTGAGCCTGACGTCAATACCGGGAAAAATGATAGAAACCATCATAAAGAATAAAATTACTCAGCATGTAGATAGTCATGAACTAATGAGAGACAGCCAACATGGCTTTAGACAAGGAAGATCTTGTCTTACTAATCTGTTATGTTTTTTGAAGGAGTGAATAATCAGGTGGACAAAGGTAAGTCGGTTGATATTGTGTATCTGGACTTTCAGAAAGCCTTTGACAAGGTCCCTCATGAGAGACTTTTGGCAAAACTAAAGAGTCATGGGATAGGAGGCAGTGTACTATTGTGGATCAGGAACTGGTTAAAAGATAGAAAGCAGAGGGTAGGGCTAAATGACCAATTTTCCCAATGGAGAAAGGTGAATAGTGGTGTACCCCAGGGATCTGTGCTGGGTCCGCTGCTTTTTGACATATTCATAAATGACCTGGAAAGTGGAATAACGAGTGAGGTTATCAAATTTGCAGATGACACAAAACTATTTAAAGTTGTTAAAACCCAAGAGGATTGTGGAAAATTGCAAGAGGATCTTGATAAATTGGAAGACTGGGCATCAAAATGGCAGATGAAATTTAATGTGGACAAGTGCAAGGTTATGCACCTAGGGAAGAACAACCCAAACTATGGTTACACGATGCAAGGTTCCACATTAGGAACCACCACGCAGGAAAAAGATTTAGGCGTCATTGTGGATACCATGTTAAAACCCTCGGCCCAGTGTGCAGCGGCGGCCAAGAGAGCAAATGGAATGCTAGGTATGATAAGGAAAGGAATGGAAAATAAAACAAAGGATATTATAATGCCTCTATATCGTTCCATGGTGAGAACGCACCTTGAATATTGTGTGCAATTCTGGTCGCCATATCTTAAAAAGGATATAGAGTTATTAGAAAAGGTTCAGAGAAGAGCCACCAAAATGGTAAAGGGGATGGAAGGATACTCCTATGAAGAAAGGCTAAAAAGGTTAGGGCTCTTTAACCTGGAAAAGAGATGGCTGAGAGGAGATATGATAGAAGTCTATAAATTAATGAGCGGAGTGGAACGGGTAAACGTAGATCGATTGTTTACCTTATCAGAATATAGAAAGACTAGGGGACATGCAATGAAGCTACAGGGTAAACTATTTAAGACTAATAAAAGAAAATATTTTTTCACTCAACGTGTAATCAAACTCTGGAATTTGTTACCGGAGGATGTAGTAAAGGCTGTTAGTGTAGCTGGGTTTAAAAAAGGTTTGGACAAGTTCCTGGAGGAAAGGTCCATAAGCCATTATTAAGAAGGGACCCAGGATATCAATGCTTGAACCAATACAAGCATTGTGGAACCTGTGTCCCTTGGGGAAACTGCTAGGTACATATGACCTAGATTGGCCACTGTTGGAAACAGAATACTGGGCTTGATGGACCTTGGTCTGACCCAGTATGGCATATCTTATGTTCTTATGTTCTCGAGCAGTGAGATGAGGCTTTAGCACTGCTTGAGAAGCTAACTGCACCATGCGAAGGCAATGGGCCTGAGGAAGATAGGCCCTTGCTTTTCTGGTATCCAGCAAAGCTCCTATGAACTCTTGAGTCTGAGTGAGAGTTAGGCTGGATTTTGGGATGTTTATGACCAGACCCAAATACTGAAGGATACGCATTGTGCAAGACAGAGAAATCCTGGCCTCTGACTTTGAGGGGGCTCGAATAAGCCAGTTGTCTAAGTAGGGGAAGACGAATATTCCTAGAGTGCGAAGAAATGCTGCTACCACAGCCAAGCATTTCATAAACACCCTTGGTGCTGAGGCCAGGCCAAAAGGAAGCACTCTGTACTGGTAGTGCTTTCCTTGAAAAAGGAACCGAAGGAACGTTCTGTGAGTTGGATGGATGAGAACATGAGTGTACGCATCCTTGAGATCTAGAGAACAAAGCCAATCCTGACTCTGAAGGTATGGCAGCAGAGTTCCCAAAGAAATCATTTTGAATTTCTCTTTAAACAGGAATTTGTTCAATTCTCTGAGGTCTAAAATAGGTCTGTGCCGCCCTGTTTTCTTTGGGATAAGGAAATAGGGGGAGTAAAATCCTGTACCCTGTTGATGAATGGGTACTTCTTCTATCGCCCCTTGGGCAAGGAGCATAGTGACCTCTTGATCTAACAAGTTGATGAGAGAGGTTTGAGAATTGAACTGTCTTACCATTGTGGGAGGGGGCATGCACAAAGTGAAGCTTGTACCCCTCTTTTATAATGGAGAGTGTCCAATGTTCTGCTGTTATCTGCCCCCATCTGGGGGCAAAGTGACACAACCTTCCTGGAATGGTGGAAGGTTCTGGTCCATTGAGAGCCAGGAAGGCTAAGTTCTCTAGATGGAAGTCAAAGGCCTTGTGGAGGCTGAGACTGCTGAGATGGTTGACGCTTAGCAGTCTTTGCTTTCCTTTGTTTAGGTGGTTGCTGACTTTTTCGGGCAGATTGACCTGCAGAACATCCCTGCTGGGAATAAGAGGGATAAAACCTCTTCTTCTTGGAGAAGAATGGTTTCTTGAAAGATTTCTTTCTTGCAGGATCAGCTATGGCTTTGGATAATCTATCCAAAG
The DNA here is from genome assembly GCA_033557465.1 of Ichthyophis bannanicus. Taxonomy (NCBI): domain Eukaryota; kingdom Metazoa; phylum Chordata; class Amphibia; order Gymnophiona; family Ichthyophiidae; genus Ichthyophis; species Ichthyophis bannanicus. The sequence goes on from CM066046.1 coordinate 96,194,213, forward strand.
TAGAGTTGTCAGCATCTAATTCATTGGCTTTCTCTTGCCAAATAGATTCTCACCTGTACAAGGGATATTGCCGAGTTTGTCCTGCACCCAGAGCTCCAAATCGGATGCCTGGAGCCAGGCAATTCTACGTGCACCTATGGCAATGGCAGAGGTTCTGCTCATGCACTCAAAACAGTCAAAAGCTGCATGGTTGACAAACTTAGAAACATCCTGGGCATGTTTGACCTGTGTGAGAAAATCCTGCCTTCTATCCTCAGGAAGAAGAGGGCTCAAAACCTCTAAATCTCCTGTGACTTCTTTAAGGAACATTCCCATATATAAAATATAGGAACTGATCCTGGCAGAAAGCATGGAAGCCTGGAAAGTACGACATCCAAAGGCATCCAAAGTTCTACACTCATGTCCTGGAGGATTAGAGGCATGCCTCTTTGCACACCTGATCCTTCTCATAGCTGATTCCACTACAATAGAGTGGTGAGGAAGCTGAGTCTTCTGGAACCCAGGACAAGGAGGGACTCGATACATGGTATCCAGTCTACGAGAGTGAGGAGAGGTGGTAAGAGGTGTTTTCCCACATTCTTAGCATGAGATCATGTAAGATCCCATGGATAGGCAAAGTAGCTGCCTCTTTAGGAGCCTTGGGATATTGTAGAATCTCCAACTCCTTTGCCCTGGGCTCTGTTTCGGGAGCCACAGTAATGGAAAGACCTCGAGCCACCTCTCTGATGAAATCCTGAAAGGAAATATCTTCTGGAGGAGACATCCTACGTTTAGGAGAGGAAGGCTCCTCCGGGAGAAGTATTCCGGTACCGACAGAGCTGTCAGAATCCTCGGAGTCCTCCGAAGATTTGAAGTACCTTCGGTCCGGATGCTCCTGAAGAGCCCAGTACCCGTACCAACTGAAGTCGGTACCGCTGGGAATCGGTACCAGTGTATCGGTATTGGAAGGCATCGCATGACTGGGTGCCAGCAAAGCAGACCCTGATGCCAATGCTGTCGGTACCAGTACCGATACCAGTGCCAGAGTCGGTACCGGTATCAGCTGAACTGTCTGACGTGGTTCCGAGGGTGTCGATGCCGCAAGGGGAGCTGCCAGACTGCATTCAATAGCCAGGAACCTCTGGTCTATCGACGCTGCCAATGCCTGGGTATCGGTACCGGAGAAAGCAGCCTGCACCCCAGAGCATGGCACTAGTAGTTCTGCCGAGGTTGAGGCCTCGATAACATCCTGGAGCCCCGATAATGCTTTGGAAGCTGAAGCCTCCCGCCGGGGCAATTTTGCTTTTACAGAACCCTCAAGGGCAACGCCAGAGGCATCTCGATGCTTGGAAGGAGATCTACCCTTTGAGGACCGGCTAGACTTATGTTTGGTTACCTGAGATCCATGGGAGGAAAACGAAGCCCTTGAAGACTTCGATGCCACAGAAGCTGCATCGGAGGGAAAAAGGGTGCTGAGCTTAGCAGCCCGGTTTTGTCGACCCCTCTTGGACATCATGGCACAAGCCATACACTCAGAGATGGAGTGGTCAGGACCTAAACATTTAAGACACCACTCATGGGTGTCGGTGACGGAGATGGTACCGCCACACTTGGTGCACTTTTTGAAACCAGGAGTGGGTTTTTCCATAGTGGAGGAAATTTTGGGCCTAAGGCCCAAAATGGCGCGTGCACCTGGGAAAGAAAAGTTAGGAAAAAACCTTTTTTTAAATTTTTTTAAAAGAAAGAAAAGAAGAACCGGCGGTACCGGTATAGCATCGGAGAAGGCAGATGCGACCACAAAAAAGAGGGAGAATAAGGAAAATTTTCTGCTGTGATAGGAACGACCTGCTGGCTCCGCGGAAAACGAAGAACTGGAGAGAGGCAGTTGGGAAAGGTGGGAAGGCAGCACGCAGGTGCTGTGGAATGCTCCCAAAAGCTTTCTAATTGGACGCTGGGGAGCGTTCCCATGCAGGCTCCGTCGGTACCGATGATACCCATATGTGAAGACTACATTCCTGCTTGTTCCTGGAGATAAAGGAGCAGTGACAGAAAGAAGGCGTAATGAGTCTGCCTACAGAATTATATCTTCTTTTCCTTCTCCTTCCCCTCATAAGGGCATAAGAACATCAGAAATGTCATACTGGGTCAGGAAGGTATGGTACAGAGCAGGGATATCAGATGAATATGACCCCCTAATGAATATGTAGCATGGAAGGAAAGCTCCTGGGCATTTGTCTCTAGATGGACAGATGATTTAGCAGGATGGACAGAGTCCTTCCAGCCGCAGGGTTGTCCATCGCCCTGGGAGGGATCAAATGAGACATAGGCAATGGATTTAGCAAGGAGATGCATAATAGGAGGTTTTAGAGACCCCCGTTGGGACTAAAGTTATATGGGACAAGGGTTAGTGATCTGGCAGAAATATGAGAAAAGGGGATCTAAACCGCTGTTTCAGAATCCCCTATTACATATTGTGGGACAAAGAGGAGTACTTCCAGTAAGCAGGTTGTGCCATGGAGTTCTATGGATATGGAAAATGTAGCAAGGTTACTGCCTCCACTAGAGAGAGGTGCCACAGCCTGGATAAGTAAAATGAAGACATCCACTGCAGGCCATCATAGCAATAGGAGATATAAAAAGTATTTTGGCAAGGCTTTTATGCACAAGTAAGGTGGAAGAAATATTTCAGAAGGCAGGGTACAAAACAATTTGCATGATGAAGTGGAGTTTGGACTGTATCAGAAGGCTGTTTGAAATGCCCTACAAGATATGTTTCTGAATGTAAGGCAACAATGCATATTCTGGGGGAAATAAGTGTTTGTAAAAGAAATGCAGGATTTGTGGGGACAAGAATCAGGGGTCCCTGGGATCATATGGGAACATCAATGTTTTATTCAGTATTAAAACCTTTACATTCCCTTGAAGTCCAGAAGAAGCTGGGTGGAGTTGTGGCACTTCCACAAAAGGCATGGCCAGAAATAATGGCACATATGGTTAAATTAGAGACTTACCTGCTAATTGTTGTTCCTTAAGAAACTCCAGTCTAGTCCCCAACCTCTGGGTTTAAGCACCTCCTCTCGCAGCTTGGAGACTGAGCACGTCACCCTTTTTTGGTGACACCAGTATAAATAGTCCAGGGACCGCCCACATGCTCCAAGTAACCTATTGACAAAGCAGACTCACCAGAGCAATAAGTAAGTAGATATTATTAACATAAACTTTATATAACTGTTCAACTGTATAACTTTACCTAAATAGATACCCGGCAATTCTCCCAGGCAACTTCTTTGTAATTTCCTGCTTAGGCTTGCATCCCCCTCTCTGTAGAATCCCTTAGTAGGTACTGCAAAACTTGCCAATCCATTTCACCCCCCGTCCTCCCATCAGGAACCGCAGCCAATCCAGCCGCTCCCGCAGCCAAACGATAAATCTTACCTTACTTCAGGCTACCGTCCCACATACTACAGCAGGGAGGGATACAGGACTAGACTGGAGTTCCTTAAGGAACAACAATTAGCAGGCAAGTCTAATTTAACCTTCCTTAGCGTCCCTCCAGTCTAGTCCCGAACCTCTGGGGATGTAACAGAGCAGTAACAACAATCAACGGGAAGGACCTGCTAGACCAGCCTGAAGTACTGCTGATCCAAACCTAGCGTCCCCCTCCGCTTGCACATCAATTGAACAGTGTTCGTTCAATGATTTTGGCAAGCAGCGGGATGCTCGAAATTGGTCTGAAGGACTCAACTTTAGATGGATCGAGTCTGCTATTTTTTAACAGAGGGCGGATTGATGTGTATTTTTAAGCTTTGAGGGAAGGACCCTGTTGAGAGGGATTGGTTCAAGATTCTGCATATGGTTGGACTGAGGTCATGGCACAACTCTTTAATCCAGCTTGCAGGGCAAGGATCATTAGGAGCAGTGGTGAGGTTAATAGAGGAAATAATATCTACGATCTCTTCGTTGGATACCTCAGAGAATTTCAGCAGAGAGGTTGATTGGGAGGACACATGCGGGGTGGAGAAGGATATGATGGTTGCATTCATATTGGTCTGGATCATCATCCATTGTAGGTATTTATTTATTTATTTATTTACGGTCTCTTCTATACCGCACTATTCAGCATCAGCGCGGTTTACATGGAACAAAAATGCTCAGTACAGATAACATGTATGAGTTTACAGATAACATGTATGAGTTTACAGATAACAGGGTAAGAAACTTGGATAACAGGGGTAACTATTTACAACATTTGCTACATAATCTTGGATAACAGTGGTAAACTATTTACAAATATTGTTACATAGAGTCATATGGTAGGGATTCAGTAGATACAAATGAACCACTAAGAGTTAGAGAAACTTTCATGGCATGTTGTTGGGAAACCATATATTTCCTTAGCGGATTGGCTCTCTATCTCAGTGAGTTGGTTCTATGAGATACTTATTGAAAAGATGGTATTTGAGGGCTTTCCTGAATTGTGTGAGGCTTTCAATAGCCCGGATATCTGGAGGTAATGCGTTCCAGCATCTTGGTGCGCTGATGCTAAACGCTCTATTGGCTGTAGATGCTGTGCAAACTGTTAATGCTTTCGGTACTTTTAGGGTGTTTGTCGCTGCGGATCTCCTCGCTCTGTTAGGAGATGTGATGTGGATGAGGGCAGTTATTGATTCCGGGGAGAGCTTGTGAAGAGCTTTAAAAGTGAGTAACAGAGTCTTGAACACTATTCTAGCCTGGATAGGTAGCCAATGTAGTTGTATCAGCAGAGGTGTAACGTGGTCACTTCTGGAGGCTCCGTGGATGACCCTTGCTGCAGTGTTCATGGCGAGCTGCAGAGGGTGTAAGGTGGATAGGGGCAGGCCTTGAAGGATGGCATTGGCGTAGTCAAAATGAGGTATGATCAACGCCTGGTATATAGTCCTGAAGTCATTCGGTTCAAGCATGGATCGTAGATGCCTAAGTGATCGGATCTTATAGTATACTGCCCTGACTGTATTCGCTATGTGGGCTTTCATGTCCAGGCGTTGATCCAAGGTGACTCCGAGGTAGCGTATTGATGGTTTAGAATGTAATTCTGCATCTTTTACTTTAAGGAATTGTGGTGGTGTGAAGTTAGGGTTCCTCGTAATGAAGAGTACTTCCGTTTTCTTATGCTGTATTCGGAGGTTTTGGGAGAAAAGCCAGTCAGAAATTGCGTTGAAACAGCTCGTCAGTGGAGAGAGGTCTAGATGTTCCGTAGAGAAGGGTATGTACAGCAGGACATCATCAGCGTATAACATGCAGTCCACATTGAAGGATCGGATGATCTTGCAAATTGGCTGCATGTAAATGTTAAACAGGAGGGCTGAAAGGGAGGATCCTTGTGGGACTCCCTGATTTTGGTGGAAAGGTTCCGATGTCATGCCTCTAGAACGTAGTTGGCATAGTCTCGTGGCTGGGGCATGGGTGATTGGGCTAGTGCTGGATCGCCTGTTAAGGACTTTACAATATTAAATAGGTCATGTGGTTTGTTCAATGATTGCTTTAGTAATTCTGAATGGTACTGTTTTCTTTTTTCCATGGTTTTTTCTCGGTGTATCTGTAGGTGAGCGGAGTATGCACAGAGTGCCTCGGAGGTCCGGGTGTGTCACCACTGTCTCTTGAGCTTGCGTAGGTGGAGAAGCAATGCTCGAAGATCCTGGGAGTACCATGGTGCGTGTTCCCGTTTTGCTGGGTTCTTGTTGGTGGATGGGAGGCAGGCAGCAGCTCTGAGGGCGTCATCCCAGTTGGATACCAATTCGTCTAGGTCAAGGGATTCGTTGGAAAGGAGAGGTAGGATCTTCTTGAGAGCCTTCTCCTTAATGAGGGGCCGAAAGCGTGTTGTTATAATTCTAGGGGGGGCACATGCTTTATTGTTGAAATTGCTGAGGTAGTTGGTGGGTATGTGGAATAGGAGTAGATTATGGTCAGACCAGGGTACAGGTGTTATGGAGAGCAGAAGGCTCTGGGTTGAGTTGACAGCAGTCTGAGGGGCGAAGGTCAGGTCCAGTTTACCTCCCTTGCTATGAGTGGGGGAGTCGATGAGTTGCATATAGCCCAGCTCGTTCATTGCGTCAAGGAAGGCTGATGAATGTGTATCTTGTAGGGAGGGCAGGTTGAAATCTCCCATCAGCCAATTTAGGGAGCGTGGGTTATTGGAGTTACAGGCTAGGTCGATTATTGACGGTAGGTCATCTGGTGATGATGTTGGTGCTCGGTACAGTAGGTTAATTGAACAGTGTTCGTTCGATATGGAGATTATGTCCAGATAGGTTGAGCTTGTGGAGTTGCTTAGTATAAATTGGAGTTCGGATCTGGCAAGGATGAGTGTGCCGCCTCCCCTCTGGTGGGTCCTATGGCAAGCATAGATCGAGTAACCAGGTGGTGACATCTGGTTGATTAGAACATTATCACAGTCAGATAACCATGTCTCAGTTATCATTAGGATATCGAGGTCATGGAGGGTTATCAGGTCATTGGCTACAGGCCATTTCGAGCGTATTGATCTAGCATTTATAAGTGCACATTTGAGTAAGCGTTGGTAGTTGTATTTCTCAGTTTGGTTACTCTTAAGGCTCTGTAGAGGGATGTGTAGAAGGTGTGGGTGGAGTGTATTAGCTTTTGTTGAGGTGTGACAGGGGTTTTCAAACCATCTTTTATTCATCGTGTCTCCTTGTTAAGGGACTGGTTATTTATACCCTATTTTACCTGTTATACCTGCTTAATGCATACCCAAGTTTAATTTTCCTGTTTAATGTATACCCAAGTTATTATACCCGTTTCACTGTAAGCACAAATCACGAAATTGAGATGTGCAACTCTTATGTTCATTGTAAACCGCACTGATGTCGAATAGCGCGGTATAAAAGAGACTGCAAATAAATAAATAAATCTTCTACCATTGTTGTGGAGGACTGGGATGTGACTGATGCCATGGTTAAATGCATGTGATAGGTTGGGGGCCCAGGAGGTAAGGATGATGAGGGTTAAGGACAGGATTGGCTGCATTTTGGGGTGTTCTATGTGAGACAAACTACTCTAGGTGCAGGGCTGATAAGTTTAAGTACAGGATTAAAGAGAAACAACACAGTAATGCAGATGTTGGCAAAAGTTGTAAGGAATAGAACAAAGTATCAGCAATGTATATGAAATGTATCAGCACTGTGACAAATTAAGGCGGGTCTGAGCCGAGGGTTGCAGAGATTAGTAACAGTGTTTCAACAACGTGACAGATGGGTGAGGCATATCTACGACTTAATGCAAAGGCAGTTTAGCTCACCGGGGCTCAAGGTAGTAAATTAGCATTCAGTTCAAATAGTCCCGGATGAAGTGTCCTCTTTAAATGGGGGGTTTACCTCGTGGTCAGTAGCATTTTCCTTTTTGTCCAGTAGAGATGTATCAGCAGAAGAGCCGGTGGAGAATTCTTCCGGGGATGTTGTGGTGAGTGGACTAGGCTTGCTGGTAGGTTATGCTCAGGATTCAAGGAGGGCCGCCACCTAAGGGCCACGCCAAAGGGCCCTCTGGCGAGGCCCTCAGGCACGGGCCCGCGAGGCACGGGCCTGCCTGGCGGCGGCTGCTTTTGAGCATGTGGCTCCTCCTCCCACAGCCCCGATTGGGCTGGAGGCCTGAGCGGGAAGGCTGGTCAGCCCGCTCAGGAGCTCGACCCCGATCGGGGGAGCTCGAAGATGGCTGCGGGCTTTGCTGGGGATTCCCGCTGGCGGCGGCTGCTTTTGAGCATGTGGCTCCTCCTCCCACAGCCCCGATTTGGCTGGAGGTCTGAGCAGGAAGGCTGGTCGGCCCGCTCAGGAGCTTGAACCCAATCGGGGGAGCTCGAAGATGGCTGCGGGCTTTGCTGGGGATTCCCACCGGCGGCGGCTGCTTTTGAGCGTGTGGCTCCTCCTCCCACAGCCCTGATTGGGCTGGAGGTCTGAGCAGGAAGGCTGGTCGGCCCGCTCAGGAGCTCGACCCCGATCGGGGGAGCTTGAAGATGGCTGCGGGCTTTGCTGGCATTTGCTCCATTGCCGGCATGTTTAATGCTTTCAGCGTTTCTGAGATAAGTGCTGAAAGTTCTTCACACCTAAACACCCTGACAACTCTTGCCTGGTCCTCATGTTCCACTATCTCGCCTTCCTCCAGGTCTACATCAGCCTCAGAGTCATCTAAATCCTCAGATTGATCGTCCGAGACCACCAGTTCCACCTTGTCTTTCCCTAACTTAGGCTTTTTAAAAGGTACGCTATCCGCTACCCCGTCCAGGGGAGTCCCAGAGCGCTTGAGACCTAACACTCCTTCTGCCTCAGCAGATCCTCTTTTTCTCCCAAGCGCCTGCTGCAGCAGCATCATAAAATCATGAGAGAATATTGCTGCCAGTCCCCCCCCTGTAACAACGGCTGGGAAGTGGTGGCCTCTGGCGCCAAGGAAGGACCCGGCGCCGGTTCCGGAGGTGGCGCAGCCGGGGAAAGGGGCCCTGGAGAGCCCGACGACTCTCCCCTATGAGCTTCACCTTCCATCTCTGTTTCCCCTACCGCAGCCTCTTGTGCACAGCTCCTGCACACTCCATCCTCCGAGACTGACCCCTCCTGGCCCCACACATTAAACATTGAGGCCTAGAGGGTATAATGCTTTCAGTCAGAGACCACGAATGGCCTATTCCACAGTCAAAGAAATAAAACTGGTTTGTTTATTTATTTATTTTAAACAAACTCGGTCAAAAAAAAAAAACGCAGTAGCAGACTGCTTTCAGTAATCCAAACTAATACTATATCTAAAACTAAGGCTCTAAGCCAGGAATGGCAGAAAAAAAGGCCCCTGCACTGTTTCCCGCGCTGACTCCGCGTGTCCTGGGCCTGTCGGCGTGCCCCCACCTGCGCTCTCAATTCAGAGGCACCGTGCGGCCTAAGCGTCTGCCCTCTCTTTCTTCCCGGCGGTGAAGAGAGTCACCCGGCGGCTACCCGCGCCCAGCCCCCTCTCACCTCGGACCTTGCTGCAGGCAAGACGTCCGCCCGTTCGGAGCCGCGGCTGTGGGAGACTGACTGCTGAGAATTCTGCTCGCCTCTAAGCTCTGTCAGCGTCGTAGCTTTCCTCAACGCTCCTACCTGTAGTGCGGGTTCGGGAGTCTGAGGCCCATGCATCCTCTCCCACACACTTCCCTGAGCACCAGCACCTCCAGGGTGGAGGGAGAGGGGGGGAAAGCCGCAGTCTTCGGCCAATTTAAAATCCCTTCTGAGAAAAACTCGGCTTTGAAATTTATTTAAAGGGATATACCCCCTTTTTTTTTCCAATTAAATTAATGTCCTAACTATCTCAACTATCCTAAAACTTCCTTAATCATTCCTCTTAGTGAGCCCCGAACCTCTAGGCTCACAACTCCTCCAGCTGCTTGGAGACTGAGATTACTGGAGCATGTGGACGGTCCCTGGACTATTTATAATGATGTCACCAAAAAAGGGTGATGTGCTCAGTCTCCAAGCTGCAAGAGGAGGTGCTTAAACCCAGAGGTTCGGGACTAGACTAGAGGGACGCTAAGAAAAGACCATTTCATGAAGCAGCGTATTGAAGAGAAAGGAAAGATGGCACAAGGTAATGCTCTTCATAATAAATTTCTAATAGCCTCACTGGATAATATGACAAAGCAGGCAGACAGCCAAGAGAAACTGAAGAGGAAAGGAAAACTGATGCTGCAAGGGAGGAGGGAAGACAATACAGAAGGCGACTGGTAGAACCTCCGGTTTGCTGGAGCTGTGGTAAAGTGGGACATGTGCGTAGAAATTGCAGGGTTAGACAAAACCAACAAGTACAGGATGGGTGGAAGTTGGACAGAAGAGATAACTATATATGGAACCTATGCTTGATAAAGACAGGGAAAAATGACCCAGAAATGAATATAAAAGTAGGAGGTGAAACTACCCCATTTTTGATTGATACAGGTGCTGCAGCGTCTAGTGTAGAATCTGGTCTTAGACAAGACAAACAATCTATCCGTCTTGCAGCAGACAGCTGTTCTCTTCAAATATGTCTTTAATACCCGACTAACATCCCACCGATGCAATCGACCTTTGGACGTACCCTTGGCACATTTCTCGAATACTGGTAAAGACATCACCTGATTCACATGAAACACTGACACTACCCTAGGTAAGAAAGAAGGAACTGTTATCAATACCACCTTCTTTTCATAGAAGGATAAAAAGGGCTCCGACACGAAAAAGCCTGCAATTCTGAAATTCTCCTTGCCGAAGAAATAGCAACTTTTGGGTGATTGGGTGGAAAAGGTAGAAAATAGTGCAATGCTGCTATTCTACTGCTACTACTACTGAGCATTTATATAGTGCTACAAGTTGTACGCAGCGCTGCACAGACATGCAAGAGACAGTTCCTGCTCAGAGCTTACAATCTAGTCGAGACAGACAACACAGGAGGTGTAGGCAGGAATAAAACAAGGGGGAAAGGAAAAGAAAAGGAAGATCAGGTGAGTCAAGATCCAAAAGAAGCAGCAAATAGGTGAGTTTTCAGCCTGGATTTGAAGAGGGTCAGAGAAGGTGCCTGGCATACAGACACAGGTAGTTTGTTCCAGGCGTAAGGTGCAGCAAGGTGAAAGGAGCGAAGTCTGGAGTTAGCAGTAGAAGAGAAGGGCACAGATAGAAGCAGTCTGCCAGAAGAGCGGAGTTTCTGAGGGGGGTTGTAAGGGGAGATAAGAGAAGAAAGATAGCAAGGAACTGCAGAGTGAATGCATTTATAGGTCAGTAGGAGAAGTTTGAACTGGATGCGGAAATGGATAGGGAGCCAGTGGAGTGACTTGAGAAGAGGAGTAATATGGGCATGAAGAGGCTGGCGGAAGATTAGCCACGCAGCAGAGTGTTGAACAGATTGAAGGGGAGAGAGATGATTCAAAGGGAGACCAGCAAGGAGTAAGTTACAGTAGTCAAGATGGGAGATGATTAAGGAGTTGATAAGAGTCTTAGTAGTGTGTTCAGAAAGGAAAGGACGGATTTTGCTGATGTTATAGAGAAAGAAACGGCAGGTCTTAGCTATTAGACGAACGTGTGTGGAAGAGAGAGAAGAGTCGAAGACCACCCCAAGATTGCGAGCCGAGGAAACAGAAAGGAGTACAGAGTTATCCACAGAGACTGAGATAGGAGGAAGAGGAGGGGAGGATTTAGGGGGAAAGATAAGAAGTTCAGTCTTGGCCATGTTCAATTTCAAGCGGCAGTGAGACAACCAGGCAATGTCAGAAAGGCAGGCAGAGATCCAGGTCTGGATAGCCGGAAAGATTTCAGGCATAGAGAGGTAGATCTGGGACTCATCAGCATAAAGATGGTACTGAAAACCATGGGAAGAGATAAGCACACCAAGGGACTGGGTATATAGAGAGAAAAGGAGCGGACCCAAGACAGATCCTTGGGGTACACCAACTGAGAGCGGGATAGCAGAGGAGGAGGAGCCACCAGAACACACACTGAAAGAGCGATGGGAGAGAGAGGAGGAGAAACAGGATAGTATAGAGCACTTAAAACCAAGCGAGGGTAGGGTATCGAGGAGGAGATTGTGGTCAACAGTGTCAAAAGCAGCAGAAAGGTCAAGAAGGATGAGGACAGAGTAAAGGTCCTTGTATTTTGACAGGAACAAGTCACTGAAGACTTTGGCAAGAGCCATTTCAGTAGAGTGTAAAGGACGAAAGCCAGACTGTAAAGGATCCAGGAGGGCATGAGAGGAGAGGAAGTCGAGGCAGCAGAAGTGAACACCACGTTCAAGTAGTTTAGAAATGAAGGGAAGGAGCGAGACAGATCGATAAAGCATAGTTACTCACCTGTAACAGGTGATCTCCGGGAACAGCAGGAATTTAGTCTTCACATATGGGTATCATCGGTACAGACGGAGCCTGCGTGGGAACATTCCCCAGCGTCCAATTAGAAAGCTTTTGGGAGCATCCCACAGCGCCTGCATGCTGCCTTCCCGCCTTTTCCAACTGCCTCTCTCCAGTTGAGTTTTAAAGCTGAGACAAAGAGAGAGAGAGGGAAAGAGAACGAGATAGAGAGATACAACTCCTAGGGGAGGTGGGTGGGTTGTGAAGATTAAATTCCTGCTGTTCCCAGAGATCACCTGTTACAGGTGAGTAACTATGCTATCTCCAGGAACAAGCAGGAATGTAGTCTTCACATATGGGGACTCCCTAGCTTTAGATGCCAGGGAGAAATCCCAGAAGTTGTGTGTTCCTGAGAAAGGGCTCCACTTCCCCCCATGAATCTCTGGCATCCAACCAGGGATGGTCGGTAGGAGTTGATTAGGTATGGAACAGGTGTTGGAGAAAAGCCTGACCAAACAAGGCATCCCGGCGGGAGTCCTTGTCCAAGCAGTAATGGGCTGTGAAGGTATGAACGGAGGCCCAGGCGGCTGCTCGACAGATGTCGTCGATAGACACAGAGTGTAGATGAGCACAAGTCAGCGTAGTTACTCACCTGTAACAGGTGTTCTCCAGGAACAGCAGGAATCAGTCCTCACATATGGGTGATGTCGGTGCCGACGGAGCCCTCATGCGGAGCATTTCCCCAGCTTTCAAAGAAAGCCTTTGGGAATGCAGCGTACATGCGCGGTCCCCTTCCCGCCCAAGGGTGCCATCTTGCTCAGTCTGATGACATAGCTAAAAGACAACAAAAAATCAAAATGAAGGATAGGACTGCAACTCCAGGGGAGGAGGGAGGGTTGTGAGGACTGATTCCTGCTGCTCCTGGAGAACACCTGTTACAGGTGAGTAACTACGCTTTCTCCAGGACCAAGCAGGAAGTCAGTCCTCACATATGGGACACCCCAGCTCTAGGCTACCGTGAACCCAGAGCTGAAAAATTGGCTCCCTATCAAAATCCTCAGCATCCGTGATAAGAATTTTCTCTGAGAACGCACCCCATACAGTAGCCCAACACAAGGACCGGAGGGTAGGAGTTGCCTAAACCTCAAAGAGATTACGGAGTACCACCTGGCCAAAAACAATGTCCCACTGGGACTCTCTCTCCAGGCAGTAATGGGCTGCAAAAGTCTGGCTTGAAGACCAAGTTGCGGCCCGGCAGATGTCTGCCAATGGAACAGAGCGGAGATGAGCTACTGACGCGGCTTTCACCCCGACACGGTGGGCCATGACCCGAGTCTGCAAGGGGAGGTTGGCCGCCCTGTACGCCCAGGCAATGCAATCTGCCACCCAAGTGGACAACATATGCTTGGAGACAGGTAACCCCATCTTATTAGGGTCAAACAAGTTGAAGAACTGAGTAGCCCTTCTATGTTCCCACGTACGTTCTATGGAAAAGGACAACACCCTTTTACAGTCCAGGGTATGCAAGACTGTTTCAGCTCAGCTGGCATGCTGCCTGGGAAAAAAGATCGGAAGAACCAACTCCTGATTGAGGTGGAAAGAGGAGACCATTTTTGGGAGGAACTTCGGATGGGTCTGGAGGACCACCCTGTTCCATAGAACCGCATGTACGGTCTATCAGAAACCAGAGCTTGTAGTTCACTCACACGTCTGGCCGAGGTAAGAGCCACCAGGAAAAGCACTTTCCAAGAAAGGAAGCGCAAATGGCAAGTAGCCATCGGCTCAAACGGTGGGCGAGTAAGTTGCTGCAAGACCACATTCAAATCCCACTCAGTCGTCAGTGGACGAACCGAAGGTTTGAGTAGAAGCAGACCTCTGAGAAATCTGGACACCAAGGGGTGAACCGACAGACTGTCCTTCCACCGGTGAGTGGTGCACTGACAATGCACTGAGGTGGACCCGAAAAGAGTCAGACTTAAGGCCTAGGTCTGAAAGGTGAAGTAGATACTGCAGTACTACTGGCACAAGGCAAGAGAAAGGATCTTCATTGCGCTGAGCACACCACACCATAAACCAATGCCTCTTGAGGGCATAGGACTTTCTGGTGGACTGCCTCCTAGAGGCCAATACCACCTCCTCAACCTCCTTAGGCAGAAGTAAGGGAGCTAGCAATATCCTTTCAGCAGCCAGGCCATCAGATTGAGGGACCGGAGGTTGGGGTGCAGAAGGGAACCCTGCTCTTGAGACAGGAGATTGTGTTGCAGCCCTAGAGGGAACGGAGCTTCCACCGCCAACTGCAGAAGAAGTGGAAACCACGGCTGCCTCAGCCATCTGGGGGCTACCAGAATCACCGAGGCCTTGTCCCGAAGGATCTTGAACAGAGTTCGGGCCACCAGGGGCGTGGGAGGAAACGCATACAGGAGGCCCATAGACCAAGAGATCAGAAAAGCATCTGCTGCCATCCTCAGGGGATGCGGCTGTATGGAGCAAAACCAGGGCAGACGACGGTTTATTGGACTTGCAAAGAGATCGATGAATGGAAGTCCCCAGCGGAGGAAGATCTGCTGGACCACCAATGGATTCAACTGCCATTTGTGAGGTTGGAGAATCCTGCTTAGCTTGTCTGCTAGGAAGTTTTCTTGACCAGGTAGGTAGACTGCTTTGAGAAACATACCCTGCCTGACCGCAAAGGAGCAAAGAGCCAGTGCCTCCCGGACCCTGTGCCTCCTTGTTTGTTCACGTAGAACATTGCCACCTGATTATCCATCTGAACTAGGACAGACTGTTGAGAGAGGGCATGACAGAAGGTTTTCAGAGCCAAGCGGATTGCTCGCAGCTCTAAAAGGTTGATTTGCTGTGTGGCCTCCTGAGGGGACCACAGGCCTTGAGTGCATGAGCCCTGGCAATGTGCACCCCAGCCTCTTAAGGAAGCCTCTGTCCTCAGCACCCTTGTGTATGCTGGAGGCTGAAAAGGTACACCCCTGAGAAGGTTTGACAGCTGTAGCCACCACTGCAAGGAGTTACGAAGTCGTCTGGACACCTTTACTTTGTCTCGGAGGTCGCCGGTGGCTTGTGTCCACTGCTCTGAGGCACCATTGAGCCATCTGCATGTGTAGACGGGCATTCGGGGTCACATGTACAGTGGATGCCATGTGGCCCAGGAGCCACCTGTACTGAAAATGGGTTTCCTCCCACCACAAATCTGAGATATTGTCTGTGGTTTGGATGGATAAGGATGTGAGTATAAGCATCCTTCAGGTCTAAGGAGCATAGCCAGTCTCCCTGCTGGAGGTAGGGCAGCAGTATCCCAAGGGTAAGCATCTTGAACTTTTCCCTCTCCAGAAACTTGTTTAGATTTTGCAAGTCTAGGATAGGCCTGAGGCCTCCTGTTCTCTTTGGTACCAGGAAGTACCTGGAGTAGAAGCCTTGCCCTTTCAGGTGGTGTGGCACTGGTTCCACCGCCTGTTCCTTTAGAAGACTTGCCAACTCCTGAAGGAGGAGGTTCCTGTGTAGAGGGAGTCTTAGAGGCTCCCCTGGATAGTAGGAGGGGGGTAGCTGGTGGAAATGGAGCATATAGCCCTTCTGGACTATGCTCAGTACCCAGGTATCCCCTGTGATGGCTGCCACCTGTAGGTGTACAGGGTCAGCCGACCTCCTGTGCTGAGTGGAGCTTCCAGCGGAGGAGAGGCTATGCTGTGGGAGTCAAAACCCCCCTCCCTGCTGTGCAGGAGCTGGAGGCTTGGGGGTTTTCTGCCTACGGGGCCCATGCCCATACCCCTGCCCTTTGGCCTGCTGGCCCTGTTGGGGAGCTGGAGAGGCCCGATACTGAGGGTAGGTTTTTGTAGGCAGCATCCTTCTTCGGGAAAAAGGGCTTCTTTCTGGAGCCCTTCTTTTTGTGAGAAGGGTCAGAAGTCTTTCTGGACAGCCTTGTCCTGGTGAGAGTCTCGGTCTCTATTTCTGCAGCCTTCTCAGTCATTGGCTTGCCGAACAGGCTGTCTCCTCGGCACAGGACATCGACCAACTTGTCATGCACCCATGACTCCAGGTCCGATGACTGTAGCCAGGCCTGATGGCATGCACCGATGCCGGCCGCGGCTACCCGGGCTGAAGCCTCGAAGCCATCATAGGCTGCTCGAGAGATAAACTTCGAGCATTCTCGGATCCCTGTAGACAAGGCTTTGAATCTCTGCAAGGGTAACTCAGAGAGGCCAGCCGAGAACCCAGCAATCTCCTTTGCCAGGTCCCTTAAGTACATGCCCATGTACAGCTGGTATCCTCAGTCTCCCACGCCGACTCCTCCAAGGAGGAGTCGAGCGGCTCCAGCCATGTGGGCCTCGATGCCACCCGCCCTGACACCGAGGGCACCGGCATCAAAGACCTCGGGCCCCTTGGCTGAGGATCGACACGAGACTTGATGGACTCGAGGATCGGCTCGGCCTCCAGGGGTCGACTTAGACGTCAAGGTCCCAGTGGTCGGGGCAGATGCACCGGTCAGACCGGCGATCAGTACCCGCTGCTGCTCCATGAAAGCAGCCAGGCTGCTCTCCAGGGCCATCAACCTGAGACCAAGCTCAGGAGACTCCGCAGCCCCCGACTCGGGCCCGACATCGGCTCTCCCGGAGGAGAGTCAACAAGGACAATAGAAGTTACCTGACTTGGGGACTCCGGCTCCAGGTGAGGTAGTTTGGTTGGCCGCTCCGACTCCGAGAGCCCGGGATGGCGGTCAGGGCTTCGCGACCTGGCCCTCGAGGATCCAGGTGCCTCCACTGATGACACCCTCACAAGCTTCTTCTTCCTTTTGTGCTCCTGGACGGGAGACCCCCTTTCAGAGGACCCACGATGGCGCTCTGGGTCAGACTCCCGAGATGTCGAGGCCTCTGATGAAGTCCAGGCACGGCCAGACGCGGACTCCGAAAAAATTCTTTCACGTTGATGCTGATGGCTCCGAAGTACCTTCGATGACATCTTGCCACACGGGCCACAGACCAGCGAGTCATGGTCGGGCCTGAGGCATCGGAGGCAGCAGTCGTATGTGTCAGTGAGAGATATAAGTTTCCTACACCGATCACATTTTTTGAACCCGCTGGCAGCCATCGGGGGAAAAAGGGCCCCTGCAATGTCAAAAGACAGGGCTGCCAGTGAAAATCACAGAAAAAAGTGCGAACGCTAGTCACAAAGGACAAAAACTGAAAAAGAAGTTCCGGACTCGATACCGGTGTACCGAGCCGAGGCGGGATGGGGAACCGGCACTGAACCAGATAAAGGGACGCAAAAAATAGCAGGAAAAAAAATCAACTTTTTCCTGGGTGACATGAACTACGTCTGTTGGGCTCCTCGGAAAAAGAAAGACTGAGCAAGATGGCACCCTTGGGTGGGAAGGGGACCGCGCATGTGCGCTGCATTCCCAAAGGCTTTATTTGAAAGCTGGGGAAATGTTCCACATGAGGCCATATGTGAGGGCTGACTTCCTGCTTGGTCCTGGAGAAACCCCGATGCATGATGAAACTTCTAGGAGAACTGGTATGGAGTCCCAGATTGAAAGAAAAGGTTTTGTAGTTGTAGTTTTGTTTCATGTAGTCAGGAGTGTGCCAAGAATAATCCTTTAGGAATTGGTTGGGGTGCTTCTGCCTAGACTAAGAGGCCCGTTTCTAGTGGTTCATACGGATTTCACAGATATGCAAGCACCAATCCAAGGTAAACATTACCTGTTGGTGGCAGTATGTCCCATGACACAGTGGGTGGAAGCTTTGCCCACTAAATGGGAAAATGCCACAGCTGTAGTGAAGTTTCTATGTCCAGAGATCATTCCCCAACATGGATGTCCAAGAACAATATATACAGACAATGGGTCACATTTTAGAAATTTGTTGATGCAGGACTTGGCAAGAGCTTTACTAGTGAAACAACACTTTGCCTCTGTGTATAGGCCACAAGCTAATGGCCTGGTAGAAAGAATGAATTGTCTGTTAAAATCTGTTCTGAGACAAGTGTGTGCTGAAACCTCACTGAATTGGGTGCAGGCTTTGCCCCTGACTCTTTTTTCTTTAGAAAACTCACCACTGAAGAAAAATTCACTAACACCATTTCAGTTGCTTTCAGGAAGGAGATGCAGATTGCCATTGATTAATCCAGAGGATGGCAAGGTTTCAGAGGACTTGAACACTTAAAGCGTTGCATATCTCCTTGCAGTTAATTGATCAAACTGTCAGTAGGCCATACTCAAGGACAACATTGCATGTTCCACCAAAGCAGGAGATTTGGTGTACAAGAGGGTTAAACCTCGGACTGGTTGGACACAGCCCTATTTTAAAGGACCATTTTCAGTACACGCTTCTACACCAACTGCAGTTCAGAGGGAGGAGTATGGATCCATATTTCAGATGTCCTGCCTGCTCCATGTGTCTGCTTGGATCGATTTGTTTTTGGGAGTCTTTTACAATGATTTCTTCAAAAATCCTGAGTCATGATGCTTCTCTGACAGACTTTAGCAATTCTCTGAATGTTGTTCCACCAAATTTCTTGTTAACAAATGTGAACATAAGAACATATAAGAACATAAGATATGCTATTCTGGGTCAGACCAAGGTCCATCAAGCCCAGTATCCTGTTTCCCAACAGTGGCCAATCTAGGTCATACGTACCTAGCAGTTTCCCCAAAAGACACAGGTTCCGCAATGCTTGTACTGGGTCAAGCATTGATATCCTGGGTCCCTGATTAATAATGGTTTATGGATCTTTCCTCCAGGAACTTGTCCAAACCTTTTTTAAACCCAGCTACACTAACAGCCTTTACTAATCCTTCGGTAACAAATTCCAGAGTTTGATTACACGTTGAGTGAAAAAATATTTTCTTTTATTAGTCTTAAATAGTTTACCCTGTAGCTTCATTGCATGTCCCCTAGTCTTTCTATATTCTGATAACGTAAACAATCGATCTATGTTTACCCGTTCCATTCCGTTCATTAATTTATAGACTTCTATCATATCTCCCCTCAGCCGTCTCTTTTCCAGGTTAAAGAGCCCTAACCTTTTTAGCCTTTCTTCATAGGAGTATCCTTCCATCCCGTTTACCATTTTGGTGGCTCTTCTCTGAACCTTTTCTAATAACTCTTTGTATTCTTTGATGAGCCAAACAGCAGCCTCTTTGGGTACTAAGGATTGTGTGATGTGTTCAAACAAATTTGTAGCTGCAGATATGTCTGCAGTATTTTTCTATTTCGTGCCTAATATTACTATGCAACAATGCTTGGGATCAACATCATCAGCTAACATTTCTAATTGCAATTAGATATTATACTCATGTTTCTATAATAAAGATTTCTTATTGAGCACAGCAATAATTGTTTGGTATGTTTATTAGCATGTGTATGTGTGCCTGAGGGGGGAGGGGAGGGTATAGCAAGGGAAGGCTATCCCAAGTAATTCCCCAACACTTCGGAGTCACTAGGTGAGTGTCCAAGGAATGTTGCCTCCAAACTTGAATGGAAGGGAACCGCTAACACCTCCCCTCTTTTTGTTCAATCACATTGGTTACCTGCTGCTTATCACTTCCAGTACAAACTTCTTATCCTCACTCATAAGATTCTTCACTCAGGGATTCCCGAATATCTCTCTTCTGCACTTATTTTACATGCCCCTACTTGTCTGTTACATGCTATTCATGGGTTGCATTTGCATCTTACTTCTCCATCTTAGGCTTGTCTAGAGATTACGAGACATACTGCTTTCTACTTCTTGGCCACCCACTTGTGAAACTCTTTACTGACCGATATCTGGTTAGAACTGTCCTTGCCTACATTTAAGAAGGCCTTGAAATTGCATCTGTTTAGAATAGCTTTTCAACTATCAGACCAGGGTTTGCTCCACCAGTGCTTGACTGTGACTCTGCTTGTATCCCTCCCTCCCTGTTCCTTCTATCTATGCTTTCTCTGATTTTAAAGGAGTTACTTTCTGCTTCTTTTATATTAATTTGAATTTTTATTGTAAACCGCTCTGGTTGTTGAAGGGCAGTATATCAAAATTTTAATAAACCATAAATCATAGAGGCATGGGAGTGACATCATTGAAACCTGGGCTTTTCACTGGTTCTTTCTCTTCACCAATCTGCTGGTAGGGGAACACAACCCACTTGTCTGGACTGGTCTAGCAGGATGATATGGAATATTTCTTTATAAAACTCCCTGCCAGAAATCTCCCAGTACTCAAGGATTGCAAAAAGATGTGATTTTTAGGATACCCTTAATAAATAAATATGCATGAGACATATTTGAACAACAATATACTTTATGTATATTCATTAGGGATGTCCTGTAAATCAAACCTGTTTGCGGCTCTCAAAACCTGGGCATGGGTATACCCGTAGTAGGCAATTGGTTATCTAGAATGAAATACTTCTTGAACCCAAGCCTCAGAGTAAAAAGAAAGCTATATCCTCTGTGGCTGATACAGTATTTCATGCATAGCAAGGGGAATACTACTGCTACTGCCATTTTTTTAATTCTTAAACTGTTTCCCATCAGTCATACCATAAAGCCGCCATGTTCATGACTGTTATAAATGAGCTTACATGAAAAAGGAATGGATTGATTGCAAGACCTAACTGCAGCAGAGAACATTTTGATCAGACTTAAGAAGAATGTTCTAACTGTGAGGACAGACAAGCACTGAAACAAATTACCTGGTCAGCTGGTAGAATTTCTACTGCTGGAAATTTTTAAGAGAAGGCTAGACAAAGATTTGTCTGGAATGATACAAGCAAAGTAGGTTCTGATTCAGGAAAATAAACTACCTGACCTCTCTGAATCCAATCATGCACTATTTTTCTACAATTCCATACACATTTACATTTCTGTTGCACACAGTTTAAAATACAATGCTGCTTTGAAAATATTTGCAATGTGGGTTGGCACATAATTATGGTAGTTATTTTAAAAGCATTATTCGCGATTTACATGTATATCATCAGGCATAGAACAGCTGATTGAAACCCACTCAATATGTCTTCATAAAATGTGGAATTCTTCTATTCAACAACTGGGGCTCAGTCCACAGACTGATAGCAGCAAAATACTGCATGCTGCTCACAAACCGTCATCATTATCGCCCCCAATTGCCAAAACATCAGACTTGCCCAAAAGTAAAGTGCTCCTTTCTTGTTAAACATAAGCTATATTACTCATAGCATACTCAACTTAATTTGCTGGCACAGACTCCTCCATGCATTAACTCAGGCTACAAATGATGATTTACACCAGCCAGGTGATCACAGCCGATGGTTTCGCCGCAAAATGGCTTTTTCACAACCGTTATACATGTATATCAATAAGCTACGAGTATAATCACCAGTTGTGAAAAAGCTGCTTTGCAATGAAACCATCAGCTGTGGTCACCTGACTGGTGTAAACAGTCATCATTTGTAGCCTGATTTAAAGCCTGGAGCACTATCATTTGTAGCCCAATTGTTCAATAGAAGAATTCCACATTTTATGAAGACATATTGAGTGGGTTTCAATCAGCTATTCTATCTATAGACTTTTTGACCCATTTTTTGGTGTTTTGTTTTACTGGTCTCAAACTATAATCAGGCATATATATGTGTAAATCACATCAATGTGCAAATGGCCTTTTAGAAAGAGTCCAGTTTACATGTGGATATCCTTAGTATATGGAGGTGTATACTCATAAGTGGGGAGTAGCTGCTGAGGAGGGGGGGGTGTTGTTGGAACTGTTAAGGGGGGATGGGGGAAATGAGTACTAGTATTGTTGCAGGCGGCATTATTATAGTACTCTGAGAAGAGTAAGGTTTTTGGCTCTTTTCAGAAAGTCTGAAGGTCCTTGGATTGATCTGAGGGGGTCTGGCAGGGAGTTCCATAATTTGGGTGCTATGCATGTAAAGGCTCTGTTGCTGGTAGTTTGTTTTGTCTTGTGGATTGAAGGTGGTATCGAGAGGAGGTTTTGGTTGATGTTTCTTCTGGTCCTAGAATCAGTTTGGGTGTGTATTCTTGATGTAAGGAAAGAGGGGGAGATATTATTGAGTAACTTGAATGTGGTAACTATTGTTTTGTATTTTATCCTGCTTGCTATCGGGAGCCAGTGGAGATTCTGAAGAATGGGGGTGATAAGATCTGTTAGGTGTGCTTTGAATAGAATTCTGACAGTTACGTTTTGGGCAGCCCTTGTAACAAACTGTTACATTAGTCCAAGTGCGGAGTGATTAGAGCTTGGACTACGTTTCTGAAATCATGTGTTTCTAGGAGTGGTTTGAGGTGCTGAATGGTGTTTAGTTTGAAGAATATGGTTCTGGCTGTTTGTTTTATTTGGGAAGACATACTTAGGGAACTGTCTAAGATGATACCTAGGTATTTTACCTCTTGTTTTACTGGGATGGTGGTGTTGTGTAAGTTGATTGTTGGGGGGGGGGTGAAGTTTTGATTTCTGGATGTAAACATAATTTCTGTTGTTTTTTTTTTTTTAATTGATGTGAAGGTTGTTTGCATTTAGCCATGATTCTACTTCATGTATGCATTCTGTGAGGTTGTGGTATGTAGGAATTTTTACATCTATTGGGGAGTATAACATAATATCGTCAGCATAAATGTGATATCTTATTTTGTGTTTTTTTGAAGATTAGTTGGAGGTAGAGATTGAACAGAAGGGCAGATAAAGCCGAGCCTTGAGGGATTCACTGTTCATGGGGGAAGATAGTGGATGATTCTTGATCGATTTTTACATATTGAGAGCGGTGAGTAATGTGATTTGAACCATTTGAGGGCTATTCCAGCTATACCTAGTTGGGCTAGTCTTGCCAGGAGGATATTATGGTCCACACTGTCGAAGGCAGAAGCAATGTCTACAACAACCAGTATGAAGGCTTGGTTGGCATTATCCAATGAGGGAGTCAAATAAGACCAGGAGCAGAGTTTCAATAACATGAAATGGGCGGAACCCGTACCGATGTTCATCAAGGGGTGCATTTAGGTCAATGAAGTCTTGAAGCTGAATTTGAACTGTTTTTTCAACTTTTGCTAGAAAAGGGGATGCTGGCAATCGGCCTATATGAGGTAGTGTCATCTTTGTTAAGGGATCTGTTTTTGAATATGGAGCAAATTGTGGAAAGTTTGAGATCATTTGGCATTGCTCCCTGGAGGAGAGATTGATTGACTATATTGAGTATAAATGGGGCTAGTTCTGTTTTTGTTGTTTTTATCCATGCTACAGGACATGGATTCATGTGAGGTGGTGGTGTTGATTTTTGTTATTATTTCAAGTAATTGTTTTTTCCTTGATAAGGTGGAAGGTGTGCAATCTATTTGGGGTAGCTTGGCATTCGGTGGGAGTGTGGGGGGGGGGGGGGTTAGTTGTGAGGCTTTTACTTTTCAGTTTTGTTGCAAAGTGGTTGGCTAGAGTTTGTGGATTAATGGATGCTGTGTTCGTATCGTTTAGGTGGGTTTTGGTTAAAGACTTAATTTCAAAAAGCTCTCTGGGGCAATAAGTGGCTTTAGTATGTTTGTGTGGTGATTCCTCTTTGCTCTGTGAATGGATTCTTTATAGTTGTTCAGTGCTATGGTGTAAAGAGCTTTGTGTTCAGGGGCCTTTTTTGGCCCTCTATTTTTTCTTGAGCTTTCGGAGCTCCTTCTTTAGGATGTATATGTCATGTGTGTACTATTTTTCAGAGGGTCTGCAGTTGATTTTCTTGCTAGGGGTTGTTGGCATGGCAACTTTACTTATTGTGGAGTACCAGTTCTTTATTGAGTCATCTAGATCACATGAGGGTGAAGCAAGTTGGGGTATGTTGTTGTTCAGGAAAGCTTCTTTGTCAAAGCGTCTGAAAAGAGTTTTTTTGATGAGGCGTGTTGAGAGGCTTCTGTTTGGAGTGGGGGATTGGGAGGTCTATTTGAAGGATGAAGTGGTCTGACCAAGGAACCTGGGTTGAGTTGGGAGGGGGGGGGGGAGAAGTATTTATGGTGTTCAGTGAGAGATTTTGGGAGGAATATCAGGTCAAGGATATTGCCCTTGATATGAATAGGGTTCTTTACTGTTTGTTGGAAGCCCATATCTTCCATAAATTCCAAAAATGCCATGGCCTGGTGCAGGGGAAGTGAGGTTACGTTAAGGTCCCCAAGGATGATATGGGATTTCTTTGTGGGGGATGTGCAGGCCGTTTCTAATATCAATGTGAGGTTATGGTAGTTGGTGGTGGGTGGTCTGTAGAGGAGGCATATTGCTAAGCTTTTATTTTCGATTTTGAGTAAATCTATACCATCACAGTTGGTAAAGACACTAGCAGATGAGTTTAGGTCTCTTTTGGATAATATGAGGACTCCACCACCTCTTTTGGAGTGTCGGGGGCAGTTAAGTATACTGCAGTTTCTTGTGTTTAGCTTATTTAATAGGATGGAATCATGTTCAGTCAGCCAGGTTTCTGTGATACAGAGTAAGTCTGGGGATTCATCTATTAGGATATCCCAGATTACTGGGATTTTATTTCTTATCGATCTTGTAATGATTAGAATGCATTTTAAGGGGATAATGTATTCTGCTTGATTCGGAGGTTGGGTATTTGGGATAGGGTTGATGTATACTAGCCTCTGGGGAAGTTTGTGCCTGTGGGGGAGGGTCTATCTAGTGTTTCCATGTCTGTGTATATGGTATATTTGCTTATGGTTAGGTTGGTGATGAATGATGGGGATGAGGTAGTAAGGGAGAGGTTCTTGGTGGGTCAGTAGTGCACTGAAGGAGGTTATGAGCAGTAATATGAAGTAAAGAGCGTAGATTACAGTATTTTTGATCTCCATCTTTGTGTATGGATGGGCCATACAAAATATTGGGTTTATCAATGCGAGTTAGCAGTGCAATGCAGAAGTATCTCATAAGCAGTAATGTGTACAATTGTAGTAATACAATGTACAAGTTAATCATCAGATCAAAAACAGAACAGTGGGTGCCACACAGTAGCAAAGCCAGCAACAAATGGACCTGTTTTAGTTATTATAACAATATTGTGGCGGCAGGGCAAGGTTCAGAGATAGTGACAAAGAACTTTGTACCCACTCTGTTATCTCAAGGTACAAATTAGAAAAGCTATCCTACTGGATTATACACCAAAGCTTCGTAGGATAAAGGACAAGACCACATATGTGTACCTAGAGACTTTTTATATATTTTGAGTCTGTTATGGGCTATTTCCTCTGGTAAATACTTGGTTGTGTAGGTAATCTTGGTGCAATAGCTGTCGTCAATGATCTATTTTGGAATGATGGAGCCTTTATTTAAGTCCAGGTGGCAAGTCTCCGATTGGGCCGGGGATGGAGAGCATGGGGGGGTCTGCGCTGCGTGCTCTCCTGCTCTACCCCAATCGGGGGAGCAGTGGCAGGAGCAGAAGATGGAGGTGACAGGTTCCTTCTGTCTATTTTCCTCCCATGTACAAAGTTGCAAAATGGGTCCTCCCGCTGCACATGGATGCCAGCCCATGTTTAGCTGAGCCATTGTAAAATATCAGCGCAATTTAATATGCCCTGACCTAGACGTTTCAATTCTGATCTCCACATATCTAAAATGTGCCTTCACATGTTCTGTGGTTCAATTTTGCCCATTGTCATTCACCCAAAATTATGACTTTTCCCAGCAGATACATTTGACCATTCTACATATAGAATCTTCAAATGTAATGATAAATTTATTGCTATTTTTTACACATATTATCTGGTCAGTGCTGCCATCAGCCACAAATGTTTTTGAATATCAGGTCATTATCTTTATACTCATTTCTATTCTTCACAAAAATTTGTCTTGGCATGTTACTTCTTTAGGGGCATGTTTCTTTCTCATAGGAGGCTATGTTAGAAGGTTTGCATAGCACTTGTACATGTAAATAGCAGAGTCACTTATGTAAATGACCCAATGTGTCTAAGTAGTAATTTTAGAAAAGCTGCTACTTATACATGTATGTAGAGCATGGACAGTTTTCAAAGGGGCATGTTCTGAGCAAGCCTGATAAGTATGCATGTATTTTCTATTTTGAAAAGGAAATAACACCTCTACTTAAAAAAATTTAAGTGTTGGCATTGTGATAAGGAAGCTTATCATAGCTCAGGAAGGAGCTATAGAAAAGGTGAAGTGACTCTGAACAAGCAACCTGTCAGTTCTGGTAGAAATAAGAAAACAGAATTTTGCCATAAAAGACTACCAGTCCCAGAATGCACCAGGTTTCCAACAGCCATTAGAGGAGCTGAAGTGGGGAAACGTGTGTTCAATCAGGAGGGCTATGAGGTAATCCCTAAGCACTCATCTCAAAGGGCAGGGCCTGATTCAGCACAGCTACGCTGTGTTAGGGAGGAGCACTCATCTAGGCAGAATAAAGGTAGAGTTTATTCTACAGAGAATTATCCTCATTATCCTGAGAATCAGCTTGAGCTTGATCATCAGTTTCATCTGAAGGATCATCAGAAGCAGAAGCCAAACCGGACGGACAGAGAGGGAAAGAAACCCTTTGGAAGAAGGAAGAGAAAAGCCTTTGAGAGGTCTAGAAGAGGGAGAAGTACGTATACTGGGAGGCATTCCAAGGGCCAGCATACACCATTGGACTGGGGAAAGCCAGAGGAATGGTGCTGCAGAGCTAGGAATCTCCAGACGCTACCTGTGAGGGAGACGGCTGCACGTGGAAGGGACCCTAAGACCCGTGCCAGAAGGTATGTGAAGAGAGATCCAGTGTCCAGGGATCTGGATTGGAAGGCTGGACATAAGAACTGGACTACATACTGGCCAGGCTATATAGAGAGGAACTCTAACAGCAATGGAAGCTCAGGTATGAACACTGATCTATGCCCTAGCTATAACCTTGAAAGACAGCAGGGAAACAAGTATTCTCCTGAAAGTGCTCCATTGAGAGATTCATCTGTGCCAATCCATGATATTGAATCCATGCTTGTTGAAGAAGGGGGAATGATAGCAGATGAAGATTCTGTTTACATGGACTGCTCTCTGTCTAAACTCCTTTGGTAACTTTCTGTTACAAAGTACAGCAACCATCACAAAGAAATACAAACTTGTTCTTTAATCTACTTCAGAAAAGCTCCTGAAGCAGGATTTGACTCACGCAGTAGAAAGCAAGCCAGCTAAGGGGTTTCAGCTGGATAACTGCTAGCAATTGAGCCTTACCTAATTGCTTGTGAGCTAGGAGAGAATCACTTCTGAATCTATGTGGGAAGATATAAGAAGTTAACCTGAAAAGAACAGGTTTTTTTTCTTTCTTTGTATCTTTTGGTTTGTTGTTTGATACATGCTAAGAGAATATTAGCTAAGCCTACAGAAAAGACCAGTTTGTTATCAACCAGGTCTTATTTCTTTTGCTTTGATTGCCTGACAAGTTTAAAGGTTGTTTTCCTGATTTTGTTTTTTTTCAAGTTTAACACTGAAAGCAAGTAACCTGATTTATGTACTACCAAGCATATCTGTGTTGGGAGAAATAACCCCATAAATAAATAAATATCTTATTGGCTTTACACTTGAGCACAACTAAATTATTGTCAGCAGCTGTGTCTGGTGTGAATGAACTGCATTGCCCACAATCCCTTGCAAATCATACAGAAATATGCACTTGCCAAGACTGTGAATATTCTCACCCAGGCAGCTGTCTGACAGCATTTACATCTAATCTGAGGCACACATTTCAGCTACATACTCGTTTGGACGTGGGGTTTGGAGGAGTGATGGGGCAATTATGCTAAGCTTTTTGGTATTAAAAATGACCTCAAAATGGAGGTGATGTTTTTGCTGGACTTTTACTTTGCTGCATTTCCCTGGATGATTGCTGGCACTAGTGGCTCTCCTGATTGGGTCTTGAGCTGCTCTGAGGGCTTTAAATTCACCTGCCCCACCGCGGGACGCTGAGGTGCCGTTTTTGCTGGACTTTTACTTTGCTGCATTTCCCTGGATGATTGCTGGCACTAGTGGCTCTCCCGATTGGTTCTTGAGCTGCTCTGAGGGCTTTAAATTCACCTGCCCCACCGCGTGACGCTGAGGTGCCGTTTTTGCTGGACTTTTACTTTGTTGCATTTCCCTGGATGATTGCTAGCACTAGTGGCTCTCCCGATTGGTTCTTGAGCTGCTCTGAGGGCTTTAAATTCACCTGCCCCACCACGGGACGCGGTCGCGGGCGTCCCCTGGGGGCGTGCCCGAAGGGGCGTGACCAAAGGGGTAGGCCACACCCTTTTGGTGCCCCTTCGGTCCACGTCGGTTGAGGAGGTTATTCCCTGTTATGGGGAAAAGGAAGAAGAAATCGCCGCCTGTTGTTCAAGTGAAGGCAGTGAAGACTATCAGTCCAATGGATGCACATGTACAGTTACATGATTTAGCTGCCTCTGCCCAGTCGGCATTGAATGATCTTGTAGATAGGTCAGCTGTGAGTACTTCTTCCCTTATTCCTTCTCCTAGCGAAACGGGCGTAACTCCGCCCATCGGTGATCTTAAGTCAGCGTCTGCTGTTGTTTCATCATTGACTGAGCCAGTAATGGTTAACTCTGTTTTGGAAGTATTACCAACCTCTTTTTTAAGAGTGGATTCTGCTTTGCCACTTATCTCTATGCCTACTGCGATTTCTTTTCCCCCGGTTGTTGAAGTCCACACTCCACCGTTGGATATTTCTCTGAAAGATATTTGGACAATTGTTTCTCGTATGGAGCTTGCCTTAGGTTCCTCTTTGAAGAAGATCTCGGATTTCTCTAATGAGACTGTTTTGAAATTGACTGACCATCAGGATATAATATTATCTTTAGAAAAGCGGGCTGATTTCCAGGATTCTAGTTTTCTTTCCCATAAGGCTTTATTAGAAAAGATTCCGGTGGATTCATTGGTGTTACATAGGCAAGATGAATATTTAGAAATTATGTTTAGATCCTGTAACCTTCGGTTACTTAATTTCCCGAAGACACATTTTTTATCCCCTATGATTTTGTTGCAAAAATATTTTCAGGAGATACTGTGTTTTAGTGATGCTAAGGCAATCAGTATTTCTAAGCTTTTTTATGTTCCAGTTGGTAATGTGGTTAGTGGGGAGATAGAGGGGGGGATGGGCGTTCAGTCGCAACACCCAGCCTCTTCTCCTTTAAATATCTCAGAGTTCATTGAGTCAGATAATGATATTATAAACTCTAGGGCTACTCTTTTGGTAACGTTTGTTTCTATGATGGATAAAAATAGAGTTCTTCGTGCTTATTTTCAAAAAAGAATGAAAAGTTTTGTGGACAAACCATACAAATATTTCCAGACGTCTCTAGAGAAACTCAGCGGCGACGTAAGTCCTTCCTGGACATGCGCCCGCGTGTTCTTGCTTTAGGGGCTTCTTTTTACTTAAAATTTCCATGTAAATGTCATGTTTTGTATCAGGGGAAAAGATATTGTTTATTGTTGATGTAGAACAGTTAACTATATTTTTGGATGGTAAGACTTAATGGCTCTCTCTTTGGTGTTTGTTTTTCTTTTTTCCCTTTATTAGGTTCACTGATATGTGAAACAGAGTTTGATTTATATCTCAGGAATCATTCAGGTTTTGAGTGTTGTATTATTTCGGCATCTCCTTGATGAGTATCAGGATGCATTTCAATGTATTTTCTTTTGTTATGCTGTATTGATAATGGCTATTTCTTATTGTGCTGTTCTTTGTATCGTTAAGAAAATTTAATAAATAAAAATTAAAAAAAAAAGACCTCAAAATGCAAATGTAGCATTTTCTATCTTCACTTCTTAATTGGCTCACATTGAATGTCCAGTTGTGTAAAATTAGACATTTGTGCATGTAAATATTGGCACTTACACATGTAGATTGAAAAACTGACCTCTGCACAATCAAAACCTTGATTTTTTTTCTTTTGAACATGTTCCTTTGTGAAATGGCTGTTTCCACTGGATGTGCTACAAGTACTCATATTTTTCTCATGGCTTATCAAGTCTTTTATAAAATAGAAACATAGAAACATAGAAACATGATGACAGAAAAAGACCACAAGGCCCATCTAGTCTGTCCTTCCATAACAACAACTACAACAGTCCACTTTTTACCTTTAGAGATCCTCTGTGTTGGTCCCATGCTTTTTTGAATTCAGTTACTGTCCTCATCTCTACCACCTCCACTGGGAGACTATTCCACGGATCCACTACTCTTTCCGTAAAGAAATATTTCCGCATATCACTCCTGAATCTATCTCCCTTCACCCTCATCCCATGTCCCCTCGTCGCAGAACTTGCTTTCAATTGAAAGAGGCTCTCTCCCTGAACATTTATGCCACGGAGGTATTTAAACATCTCAATCATATCACCTCTATCCCGCCTATCCTCTAAGGTGTACATATTAAGACCCTTAAGTCTGTCCTCATATGCTTTATAATGAAGACCACTAATCATCTTAGTAGCAACCCTCTGCACCGACTCCATCCTGTTCACATCCTTTTGAAGGTGCGGTCTCCAGAATTGCACACCATACTCCAAATGAGGTCGCACCAAAGACTTATACAGAGGCATTATCACCTCCTTCTTTCTGCTAGCCATTCCTCTCCGTATGCACCCAAGCATCCTTCTAGCTTTTGCCGTCGCCTTTTCTACCTGTTTAGCTACTTTAAGATCATCAGACACAACCACGCCTAGGTCCCGCTCTTCTTTAGTGGACAAAAGTACTTCACCTCCTATACTGTATTGCTCCCTTGGATTGCTGCAGCCCAAATGCATGACCTTACATTTTTTAACATTAAATCCCAGCTGCCAAATTCTAGACCATTCTTCAAGCTTAGCTAGATCCCTCCTCATGTTATCTACACCTTCCCGGGTGTCTACTCTATTGCAGATTTTGGTATCATCCGCAAAGAGGCAAACCTTACCCGACAGCCCTTCCGCTATATCACTAACAAAGATGTTAAAAAGAATCGGACCAAGGACAGATCCCTGGGGCACACCACTGGTAACATCCTTCTCCTCAGAGTGAGCTCCATTTACTTGTACTCTTTGTCGCCTCCCACCCAACCAATTTCTAACCCAAGCAGTAACTTTAGGGTCCATCCCTAGGGTGCTCAGTTTGTTTATAAGTCGCCTGTGAGGAACAGTGTCAAAGGCTTTACTGAAATCTAAATACACCACATCTAGAGCTCTCCCTCGGTCCAACTCCCTGGTCACCCAGTCAAAGAAATCAATCAGATTTGTCTGACAAGACCTGCCTCTGGTGAATCCATGCTGCCTCGGATCCTGTAATCCGCCGGACTCCAGAAACCTCACTATTTTCTCTTTCAGCAGCGTTTCCAATACTTTACTCACCACTGAAATTAAACTAACCGGCCTGTAGTTTTCAACCACATCCTTATTTCCGCTTTTGTGTAAAGGCACCACATGAGCCTCTCTCCAGTCCTTTGGCACCACTCCCGACTCCAACGAGGCATTGAAAAGGTCAGTCAGTGGAGTTGCTAGAACGTCCCCAAGTTCCCTCAGTATTCTAGGGTGTATCCCATCCGGTCCCATCGCTTTGTCTACTTTAAGTTGAGCTAGTTTCTCACGAACACAGTCTTCTGAAAATTGTTCAAGATGTCCCTCGCTTCTGTTCTTATTTGTGGGTGTTTTCTGAGGTCCTGCTCCTGGTTCTTCATCTGTGAACACAGAACAAAAATATTTGTTAAGCAATTCCGCTTTATCCTTATCAGCTTCTACATATTCCCCCCCTGCACCCTTGAGTCTGACAATACCACTTTTGCCCTTCCTCTTCTCACTAATATATCTGAAAAATGTCTTATCCCCCCATTTTATTGCATTGGCTATTTCCTCCTCCTTTTGAATCTTTGCCTTCTTGACTACTTTGCTAGCTTCTCTAAGTTTTTCCAAATACAGATGCCTGTCTTCCTCTCTCTGTGATCTCTTGTATTTCATGAAGGCCTCCCTCTTTTTCTTCACTTTTTCAGCTACTTCCTTCGAAAACCATAGCAGTCTCTTGTTCCTTTTGCCTTTATTTACCATTTTAACAAAAAGGTTGGTTGCCTTTAAAATACCCCCTTTCAGTTTTGCCCACTGTTTTTCTACATCCCCCAGCTGTTCCCATCCCACTAACGACTCCCTGAGGTATTGGCCCATCTTCGCAAAGTTAGTCTTCCTAAAGTCTAAGATTTTCACCTTGGAATGGATTCTAACAGCCCTAGTCCTAATACTGAACCACACCAAATACTCTTCAAACTGTGAACGTCCAAACTTAAGATCCCTTTTTCTACCTAAACTTATGCAAAATGAGGCTTTCAATGCCACAGTGAGTAAAAGTTTTTTTATATACAGAAGTTTTAAAATACATAGTCCACCAAACTTTCTTGAATATTAGAAATAATAAAAATCACGATATTTTGGGAGAACCCGAGTTCCACTGTGATTTTAAAACCTAGAAGTCATTAAAAAGTGAGAGTGTGAAAAAGCTGTCAGTACATAAAAGAGAAAGCGTAGTTACTCACTTGTAACAGGTGATCTCCGGGAACAGCAGGAATTTAGTCTTCACATATGGGTATCGTCAGTACCGACGGAGCCCGCGCGGGAATGCTCCCCAGCGTCCAATAGGAAAGTTTTTGGGAGTATCCCACAGCGCATGCGTGCTGCCGTCCTGCCTCTGTACCTCTCTCACTTCAGTTGAGTTTATAGCTGAGACCAAAGGAGAGAAGTAGAGAAAGAGAGAGATAGAGACAAACTCCTAGGGGAGGTGGGTGGGTTGTGAAGACTAAATTCCTGCTATTCCCGGAGATCACCTGTTACAGGTGAGTAACTACGCTATCTCCAGGAACAAGCAGGAAGTAGTCTTCACATATGGGGACTCCTCAGCTGAAAGATGCCAAAGGGTGACCCCAGCTGGCTGCGATCCCAGGTGAGATGGGTCATGCTTCCTCCCATGGACCTTAGGCATCCAAACTGTGGATGGTGAGTAGGAGTTGTATTAAGTATGGAAAAGATGTTGTAGAACAGCCTGGCCAAATGAGGCATCCCGACGGGAGTCCTTGTCTAAGCAATAGTGGGCTGTGAAGGTATGTACCGAAGTCCAAGTTGCTGCTTTGCAGATGTCATCAATAGAGACAGAATGAAGGTTAGCCATTGAGGCTGCCATTGCTCTCACATTGTGAGCCATGACATGGCCTTCGAGAGACAGTCCCTTACTCGGATATGTATAGGATATGCAATTTGACAGAGTTCTTTTAGAAACTGGAAGTCCCAAATGACTAGAGTCAAAAGCCACAAAAAGCCGAGAAGATTTTCTATGTGGCTTAGTTCTTTGGAGATAAAAAGCTAAGGCTCTTTTACAATCCAATGTGTGAAGATTCCTTTCCACACTGGAGGCATGAGGCCTAGGGAAGAATATAGGAAGATAAACCAACTAGTTTAAATGAAAAGGCGAAACCACCTTTGGCAGAAAATGAGGATGAGTCCTGAGGACTACTTTATCATGGTGAAACCTTGTATAAGGAGGGTCAGCCACTAACGCCTGTAGTTCACTAATGCGTCTTGCAGAAGTGATGGCAATTAGGAAAATAACTTTCCATGAAAGAAACTTTAGGTCTGAAGTGGCTAAAGGTTCAAAGGGCGGTTTCATAAGCTGACCAAGAACAAGATTTAGATCCCATGCCACCGGTGGTGGTTTAATGGGAGGTTTTGTTAACAGTAGGCTTCTCATAAATCTTGATATAAGTGGATGAGAGGAAATAGGTTGTCCATCGAAAGGTTTATGAAAAGCAGCAATAGCACTAAGATGGACCCTAACTGAATTGGTCTTCAGACCAGAAGTTGATAATTGTAGAAGATACTCTAGTAGCAACTCTACAGGTACTAAAAGGGGGTTAAGTCCCTTTTGTGAACACCAGATAGAGAACCTTTTCCACTTGAAAGCGAAGGAACGTCTTGTGGAGGGTTTTCTGGAAGCCAGGAGGATATCCTTTACTCGCTGAGAAAGGTTAACATCCTGGAATTCTAGGCTTTCAATAACCAGGCCCTGAGGTGTAGGGACTGGGGATTGGGATGCAGTAAAGATCCGTTCTCCTGCGAAAGGAGATCTGGAGCATTCCCCAACTCCAGAGGAGTAGTTTGAGAGAGATGCAGAAGAAGAGGATACCATGTTTGCCGTGGCCAACGTGGAGCTATGAGTATCATACGACCTCTGTATCTCTGAAGTTTGAATAAAGTCTTGGGAATGAGGGGAATGGGTGGGAAGGCATGGAGGAAGCCCTGTCCCCAGTGGAGTAGGAAAGCATCTCTTGCCTGACAGTTTTGAGCCAGAATTCTGGAACAGAATCGGGGAAGTTTGGCATTCTGTGGACTTGCAAAGAGATCTATATCTGGTGTTCCCCAGATTCGAAACACTTGAGCAAGCTGGTATGAGTGGAGGGACCACTCGTGTGGCAGCAGTATTTGACTGAGTTTGTCTGCCCACAAGTTTTGAATGCCGGGAAGGTATACTGCAAACAGGTGAATTTGTAACTCTCTGGCGAGGGCCCATATTCGCAAAGCTTCTTTCCATAGCGACAGAGAGCCTGTTCCACCTTGCTTGTTCACATAGAACATAGCTACCTGATTGTCGGTTTGGATCAGTACTCTTTTGTTGCTGAGATGGCCCTGAAAAACTTGAATAGCATTGAAAATGGCTCTCAGCTCTAGGAGGTTTTTTGTGAAAGGAAACCTCCTGTGAGGTCCAAAGACCCTGAGTGGAGAGATCGTGCAAGTGGGCCAACCCATCTTGGACACATCTGTCAGAGTGGTTGGGCATAGAGGCTGCTAGAAAGCAGAGCCTACAAGGAGGTTTTCCAGGGATTGCCACCATTGCAGGGATGAAATCAGACGTGTGGTAGTTCTGATTTTGTCTGTTAGTCGACCAGAGGCTTGTGACCACTGAGAGAAAAGGGTCCACTGTACTGCTCGCATGTGCAGGCGAGCATAGGGAACCACATGGACAGTGGATGCCATGTGTCCCAGCAGTTGAAGCATCTCCTGAGCAGTAAGGAATACCTTCATAGATGCTTGAGATGCCAGTTGTATTATACGTAGACAGAGTGGCTGGGGCACGAAAGCCTTTGACTGCCATGTGTCTAGATGAGCCCCTATGAATTCTAGAGATTGAGAGGGGGTGAGATGAGATTTTGGGAGGTTTATGACCAACCCCAAGTATTGAAGAATTGTCATTGCTCGAGAGAGAGCGAAGCTGGCCTCTGGAGCCGTCGTTGCTCGAATGAGCCAATCGTCTAAGTAAGGGAAGACAAATATTCCCCGAGTCCTCATAAATGCTGCTACCACTGCCATGCATTTTGTGAAGACTCTCGGAGCAGAGGCAAGTCTGAAAGGAAGAACTCTGTACTGGAAGTGTCTTTCTTGGATCAGGAATCGAAGGAACTTCCTGTGATCTGAGTGAATGAGAATATGCGTGTTCGCATCTCTTAGATCTAGAGAACATAGCCAATCTTGACTTTGAAGGTATGGTAAAAGTGTTCTGAGGGAGATTATCTTGAACTTTTCTCGTAACAAATACTTGTTTAATTCTCTGAGGTCTAGTATAGGCCTGTGTCCCCCTGTCTTCTTTGGAATAAGAAAATAGGGGGAGTAGAACCCTTTCCCCTGTTGGAATATGAGCACTTCTTCGATTGCTCCTTGAGCCAGAAGTGACGTGACCTCCTGCCATAAGAGGTCGGTGGCAGGGCCCTGAGAATTGAACTGTCTCAGAATTGTAGGTGGGGGCAAGTTGAGGAAATGAAGCTTGTATCCCAATCTTACAATGGACAGGGTCCAATTTTCTGATGTTATTTGTTGCCACCTTTTGACAAAATGGCATAGTCTGCCTGGAAAGGTCAAGGGTTCTGGACCTTTTAGGGGCAGAATGACTAAGTTCTCTAGGTGGAAGTCAAAGACCCTGAGGAGGCTGGGTCTGTTGAGCTGGTTGAGCTTTTTGAGCTTGTGGCTTTCTCTGCTGTCTGTTCTGTTGTTGCCGTTTTTGGGAAACATGAAGTGGACAGTGAGTTTGATGGGTGTAAGATTGGTAAGACTTCTTTTTCTTACCGAAAAAAGGTTTCTTGAATGTTTTCTTTTTTGCTGGGTCGGCTGTAGCCTTTGACAATCTGTTCAAAGTAGTATTGTCAGATTCAAGCTGATTAGCCTTGTCTTGCCAGTCCTTACCAAAGAGGTTTTCTCCTGTGCAAGAAATGTTTCCAAGTCTGATGCTTGAAGCCAAGCAATATGACGTGCTCCTATGGATATAGCAGAGGTTCTACTAAGACATTCAAAACAGTCAAAGGTAGCACGGTTCATGAATTTAGAGACATTCTGGGCATGTTTGACCAGAATAAGGTAGTCTGCTCTTTTTTCCTCTGAGACTGAAGGACTAATGAGCTCCAAGTCTTTTGTGACTTCTTCCAGGAACATTCCCATATACAGAATTTAGGAACTGATCCTGGCTCTCAGCATGGAGGATTGGAAACATCGACGGCCAAAGACATCGAGTGTCCTGGATTCACAGCCTGGAGGATTAGAAGAGTGTGTTTTTGCACTCTTGATTCTTCACATGGCCAATTCCACTACCATTGAATGGTGTGGTAACTAAGTTTTTTGAAAACCAGGACAACTTGGCACTCGGTACATAGTGTCCAGGCGTCGGGAATGTGAAGTTATCATTAAAGGAGTCTCCCACATTCTCAACATCAGATCATGTCAGATCTTGTGAATGGGAAGCATAGCTGCTTCCTTGGGAGCCATAGGGTATTGTAAAATTCTTAATTCCTCTGCCCTAGGTTCTTTTTCTGGAATCACAGTGATTGCAAGGCCTTTTGCTAAATCACGTATGAAGTCCTGGAAGAACTTATCTTCTTGAGGAGACATCCTGCGTTGAGGAGAGGGAGTTGAATCTTCTAATAGATTCACTCTGGTACCGGTAGACTCAGAGTCATCGGAATCAGAAGACTCAAGCACCGGGTGCTCCTACGATGCATGGTATCAGTACCGCTCAAAGTCGGTACCGAAGTGTCTCGGTTCCTGATCCCCGATACCAGACATCAGCATGGGGGGAAGCAGTCCTGTTGAAGCAGGTGTTGTCAGTACCGGTACCGATGTCAGTACCAATACCTGTGGAACCGTCTGTTGCGATCTTAGCGGTACCGAGGCTGCAAAGAGGGCCGCTAGACTGCATTCGATAGTGAGGATTCTGTGATCCATCGCTCCTGCCGATGCCTGGGTGTCGGTACCGGTGGATGCGGCCACAACCCCCAAAGCATGGCACCAGTATTTCCGCAGAGGTCGAGGCCTCTAGAACAACCTGGAGTCCTGTTAATGCTTTGGAGCTCGAAGACTCCCGCCGGGGCTGTTTTGCCGGTGAAGTATCCTCAAGGGAAATGCCCGAGGCATCTCGATAATTTGAAGGAGATTTTCCCTTCGAGGACCGGCTGGTTTTAGTTTTGGTTACCTGAGATCCATGGGAGGAAAATGAAGACCTGGAAGACGTTGATGCAACTGACATTGTGTCGGAGGCAAAAAGGGTACCGAGTTTTGCAGCTCTATTCTGCTGGCCCCTCTTGGTCATCCTCATGCAGGAGAGACACTCCATTGGACAATGTTCAGGACTCAAACATTTTAGACATCAATCATGGGTGTCAGTGACGGAGATGGTACCGCCATATTTTAAGCATTTTTTGAAACCACTGGCTGGTTTCTCCATGCTTGAAGAAAAAAATGGGCCTAGTGCCCAAAATGGCGCCTAGCACCCGAAGTAGGGAAAAACCATTAAGAAAAACATATTTTATTTTATTTTATTTTTTTTAAAGAAAGAGGAAGAGGAGAACCGGCGGTACCAGTAGGCGTCGAGTGAAGGCAGACGCGACCACAAAAAACAAGAAATAAAGGTAGATTTTCTGCGGTGACAGGGTACCGTGTCCTGTCGGCTTCACGGAAAACGAAGAACTGAAGTGAGAGAGGTACAGAGGCAGGAAGGCAGCACACACATGCGCTGTGGGATGCTCCCAAAAGCTTTCCTATTGGACGCTGGGGAGCGTTCCCACACGGGCTCCGTCGGTACCAACGATACCCATATGTGAAGACTACATTCCTGCTTGTTCCTGGAGATACTATGCTACTTACTGCTTTATTGAGCAGCATTTGATAACTGTAATCTATTCATGCACTCTTAAAGGAGGAAGAGATTGATTACTAAAGAAGTCATTGCTAACAGTGCCCTTGAATAACACATTTATCAATAGGTCATTACTAACATTTGAGTTCTGTTTACCTTGGCCATCTGCTTTCGTAAGAGTTTCTTTGCAAGTTCAGCAGAATTTAGACTCTGAAAACCATATCTATGAACTGGCTTCCCATCATCTGGCAAAGCTACAATGGTGTTGATTTGGGGCTTTTTAATCTTTTTCGACATTTGAAATATTTTGTCAATATTAATCTGAAATAAAAATAAACAGGCATGGAAATCACTGTCAATGACTTCAAGGGTCCTATTCATGAAAACAGAAATTCCCTCTATTTCCCACTCTGTTCTGTAACTAGTGTTCTTCTATCCACTATGCCCAGCAAGGTCCAAATCAGGGCTATGCAGCCTCTTTACACTCATCCTTTTAATTCATTATGCAAGTCCAGCCTTCTCTTAAATGTTCTCACACATGAAAGTTAAGGTACTTTTATGACTCCTTATTATTAAACTTCCTCATCAAGAGTTTATGTTATCAGGCTTATCATGACAAATTTGTAAAATGCATTACCTGGATATGGTCTTTATGACTTCGCTTGTTCTTTTTCAATTGCACATAACTTTCATTAGAGTTACCTAGTTGCACCTTTACTGACTGCAGATTGTTTTCTTGGCCTTGTGAAGAAAATGGATACTGGTCTGGAGACAAAACTTCCTGAGCAAATAACTTTTCTGTAGTCAGTGGAATCCCAAATTCTCGACTTAAAAGTGTAATCATCTCTGCAGAAGGCAATAGATCTTCATGAATGATATTTCTTAGTTTCTCGGCATAACAGATGTAGTCTAATCTGTGATATGAAATAAAAAATGTTGGATTTTTAGCACACCTATTCAAATGATGTTCAGGGCAGCTTACAGTGTTATTAGAATTCAGGTACAATAGGTCCCTTCCCTAAAGAGGTGACAAGCTAAGCGGATCCTTGAGACAATGGAAGATAAAGTAACTTGCCCAAGGTTACAAGAAGCATCAGTGTGAGAAGTGGAATTTGAAACTTACTTGGTTTCCCTGGCTCCCAGCTCATTTCTTTAACCATTAGGCAGTCCTCACTAAAAATCAGCAAGGTAACCTTTTACTTACAGATAATGTCCTTTCTTTGAGTCCTGCTAGACCAGTCCAGACAAGTGGGTTGTGCTCCCCTACCAGCAAATTGGTGGAGACAAAGAAACAAAGAAAAGCCCAGGTTTCTTTGAAATCACTCCCATGCCTCTATACGCCTCAGCCTCCAGAGGTCTCTTCAGTATCCAGCCTGAAGCATATGGAAGAACATGACAAGACCCACACAGCCTCAACAATGAGCAATCAAACAGTAGAGAACTATATACAAGAACGCATGAAGAGAAGGCTGTTCGTAGACGATGGAACCTGCAGAGCCAAATAAATAAATGATAGCGGACCCAAAAGTACTGCCACAGAAAAAAAGAGCAAACACAGTTCTGGCAGTGAGCCCTGGATTGGTCCTAGCAGGACTCAAGGAAAAGATATTATCTGGTAAGTAAAATGTCACCTTCCATATCGTCCTGCTAGACCAGTCCAAACAAGTGGGATGTACCAAAACTACGACTCCACTGGGTGGGAAGAAGACACAGCAGCTTGCAAAACCTTAGAGCTAAAGGCCATGTCTGCCCGAGCAAGGACATCCAAGTAGCAATGCTTGACAAAAGTGGAAGGTGATGTCCCCACTGCTGCCCAACCAATGTCTGCAGGGCTACTGAGCTTCACTCTGCCCAAGAGAATGCCTGTTCTCGAGTAGAATGGGCGTGCAACCCTCTGGAACAGGCTGGTTCCACAACTGATATGCCAAGGCAACGGCCTCCTATGTCCAGCTCCTCAAGGGAAACTTAGCTGCCATGTCTCCTTGTGTGGGCCAGCAAAGGGATGGCCGGACTTATGAAAAGAATTCATAACCTCCAAGTACCAAAAAAGCACCCTCCAGACATCCACAAGTAAAAGATCCATATCCTTCGCCTGACACTGCCCCTTAGAGAAGGAGGGCAGGCAAACCACCTGGTTCACATGAAAGGGAGATATATCACCTTAGGTAAGAAGGAAGGCACTGGCAGAATGGAAACAGCCTCCTCAGAAAAAAGATAAGCAAGGATCTTGGCAAGACAGTCTGCAGCTTGGAAAACTGCCTTGCGGAACAATCGCAACCAAGAAGACCATCTTCAGCATCAAGTCCTTCAGAGTAGTGCACTTCAATGGCTCAAAGGTTCCGACATCAGGGTCCTGAGCACCAGACACAAATCCCAGGAAGGGACCATAGACCGGAGGGGAGGACGCAGACATCAATCCCCCTGGGAAAAGCACAAAACATCTGAAATAGGCCAAAGCTGCCACCTAAACCTTCAGGGAGCTAAGAGAGAGGCCCTTCTCCACACCATCCTGCAAAAAATCCCAACAGAGACAGTGCCTTGGCAGTGTCAGGAGCCAGCTGCCATGCGTTGCACCATCGCTCAAAGAAGTACCAGACTTGCACATATGCCAAGTTTGTAGCAGTCTACTTTCAAGAGCCATGCCATAAGTGAGAAGGGAACCAGGTCTTCTAGGATGATCGGTCCCTGATGCAAGAGGCTCCAAGATAGGGGCAAACAAAGGGGCGGTGCTTGCAAAGTTGCATCAGATCTCCAAACCATACTCTTCTTGGCCAATCCAACGTCACCAGAATAATTCTTCCTGGGTGGCTTTCTATACACAGAATCACATGCCCCATTAGGGGCCATGGAGGAAACACATACAACAGGTGTTGATTTGGCTAAGGCTGGGCCAGGGTGGTGATGCCCTTGGACCCCGTCTCTGTGTGGCAACTGAAGAAGCGACACACTCTGGCATCGGAGCGGGTCACCATGAGATCCATCTCAGTGTGATCCCAGCGCTGCAGAACCAACTGAAACGCCTCCTGACTGAACTCTCACTCTCCAGGATCCAGAGAATGCCAGCTGAGAAAGTCTGCTACCACATTATTCACCCCAGAAATGTACTGAGCTGACCAAGCTAGGAGGTTCTTCTCCAACCAGGCAAACAGGAGAGCCAAATCCAGGGCCACCCCAGTACATCTCATGCCTCCCTGCCGAATGACATAAGTCACCACTGTGAAGTTACCTGAGGATACTCAAACCACCTGGCCCTTAACCAGGGGCCAGAAAGCAGAAGAGCTACCTGATGACCCTTGCTTCAAGGTGGTTCATGGAGCATACCACCTCTCTGTGGCTCCAATGGCCCTGAGCCATTCGGTCTTGGCAATGGGCTTCCCAGCCTGAGAGACTTGCATCCATCATAAGAAGGATCCAAGTGTAATCGGTTCAGTGGCATGACCTTCTTCAGATGACTGGGCTGCTGTTACCACCACAGGCTGGCCTTCACCATCATTGGGAGCCTGAGCTCGACCTTC
The DNA here is from genome assembly GCA_033557465.1 of Ichthyophis bannanicus. Classification (NCBI taxonomy): domain Eukaryota; kingdom Metazoa; phylum Chordata; class Amphibia; order Gymnophiona; family Ichthyophiidae; genus Ichthyophis; species Ichthyophis bannanicus. The sequence continues at coordinate 96,235,620 of CM066046.1, forward strand.
AGAGAACCTGGGACCACTGAATCAGCAAGGACTGTTGGAGCGGTCGCATATGAGCATGTACCCATGGCACCATCTTGATTGTCACCACCATCAATCCGAGGAGCTGAACATGATCTCGGACTCTGGGAGCCTGCTGTGAATAGAACAGCGCCAGGCAATCCAACAACCTTTTGACTTTCTTTGCTATCAGGAAGACTCTGCCCACTCGAGTATCAAAATGTGCTCCCAGGAACTCCAGGAACTGGGAAGGCAACAACTGGCTCTTCCCTCCCTCCCCCCCCCCAAAACAAGGTCACCATTCTGTTCACTATCGGAGCTGCCTCTGAAAGAGAATGGGCACACCGATCCTTTGGCACCATAACGCCGCAGCCACCATCACCATGATCTTGGAGAATGTCCTCAGGGCAGTGGAGAGTCCAAATGGTGGATGGGGGGGGGGGGGGAGTTGCAAACTGAACATGAGAGTCAAACATGGCAAACTGCATATACTTTTGCTGACCCTCCCAAATCGTGATATGAAAATACGCCTTGGCCAATACAGAGATGCCAGGAACTTCCCTTGGTGCACCACTTGAATCATGGATCACAAGGTTGCCATCCAAAAGCGCAGGATGTGCAAGTTCTCGCTGACACACTCGAGGTCCAGAATGGGCTGGAAGGATCCATCCTTTTTTGGCATCACAAAATAGATGGAATACCTGCCCTTTCCCTGATCATTCAAGGGAATGAGCACCACTCCCTTCAGGAGCAACTTCTTGTCTAAAATGATCTGAACAGTGGCCCTTTTGTCTGCAGACCCACAGGGGGAGATGAAAGCATCCCGGAGTGGCTTCTTGCATTCCAGGCATAACCATACTGAATGGTGTCTAGCACCCAGCGATACTTAGTGACCTAGGCCCATTCCTAAAAGAAGAGGTGAAGCCTTCCCCCAACTGGAGGAATCAAAGAATGAGCCCCCAACCTTGGCCTGGGAGGGCTCTCCTCTGGAGGGGACCGAGTCCCTGGACCCACATGCTCCATGAAAGGACTGAGAATGAGTCCATAATCTGGAAACAGAGGGGAAGAAAGGCTTTCCAGGGAGGATTGTCTAGTGGTTAGGGCAAGTTACCTCAGGCAGGAAGGTCGGGGGTTCAAATCCCACTAGAGGACAGCAACCTTGGGCCAGAAGGACTGGGGTTTCTAGTCCTATAGGTGCTCCTTGTGGTCTTGGGCTAGCCACTTAACCCCTCCATTGCCCATGTTCCCTATAAAATAGTTATCTCCAAGTTATAATACCCTGTTCAATGTAATTTCAGTTTGTTCAATGTAAACCGCCTTGATATCATGATAGGTGGTATATAAGAAATGTTGAATAAATAAATAGCTAGCAACAGGAGTCCCGAGACTCTCCGGGAGTCCGACCAGCACACCCATAAGGAGAATTTGAAGGCTGATGGAAAAGGGGCTCCTGCCCACTTCACAAGCCCCTTGGACCTGGATTCCAGAAGGAAATAAGATAATCATATCACCAGGACCTTCACTAGCCTCTCCAAATCTGCCCAAAAGAAGCTTTGCTTTAAAGGCTAGTTGGACCAACCGGGCTTTGGAAGATGCTTCTGCTGCCCAGTGTCGCAGTCAAATCAAACACCATGTCATCGCTGACAGGGCACGTTCTCTGGCCACTAAATGTACCAGTTTGAACATGGCATTAAAAAGGGAGGCTATAGATGACTCCAAAAGAAGGGTAGTATCATTCAGCGGAAGGGACTGAATCCACTGAAGGAGGGCCACGATGTCAGACCTGCACATACTGTCAGCTGAGGAAAAGCAGCTGCCACTGTGAACTTACATCCTTAACCAGGGAGTCAGGGGAATCCTACTCAGACTGGATTATGTCCTTGATCAACTCCGGGAAAGAGAAGACAGTAGGGGATTGCTACACCCCTTGCAGGAGAGGGTGCACCTTCGGCTCCTGGCTTCATGCCTGGAGCATCCACCAAGCCCAAGATAGATGAGACCCTGGCCATCTGCCCCACCATTTCCTTCTTCTGGAACAAACATCGGCCTCTGCACAATCCTCCAAAGGCAAGAGTACTTCTTCGTCCACATCAGAGCAGAGACATCTGAATCCAAATTAGGGCAGATCCCAGCTGATCCCTATCTCCAGGGGGTGACCTTTTTCAGGGGAGACTTAGCCATAGGCAACCAAGCAGGGTTTCCACTCTTAGCCTGCCCCTCATGAGACTGTGTTTGGGAGCACCCAGAGGCTGCAGGGACTGAATCTCCATGCCAGAAAGACCATTCCAGCTGTAAAAAGGAAAGAATTCTGGGGAGGACAATCCAGAGTCCAAAAGCTCCCCTCTCAGAAATGATCCCCAATACCAGGGGACACAGCCACTGCAGATCCCCTAGAGCAGCCCACAGCATGGTCGCCGGAACCTCCATCTGGCTAGCTATTCTTACCCACAGCGCTATCTAACACCTCCCGCCCTGAGGCAGGCAAGGCTTGACTAACTGCATCCTCCAACTAAGAGGGGAAACATGCCCTCTAGGAGCTGCCATGCAGGAAGAGGAGAGCCCAGAAACTGGAGATGAGACACTTTGCTTGCTGTGGGTCAAAAACCATTTCCTAAATGACAGAGTTAAGGCAAATATCACAACAGCACACACTAAGGTCACGGCAGCGTGGAAGGTGCACATTAACAGCAAAACATATTACAGCGCTAGAGTAGGAATGCGCATTGGAGCTGCTTGGGCGGAACACGTGCATGGACTGCACAACTGCCAGGAGTACAATAGTTAAAAACACTACTAATGTATGTAGAAAATGGCAGGAAACTCCCACACTGCACCAGTGCCAGCTGTCCACCCCAAATTGCTCCCCACATAGACGGAATTGGTAGCCTCCAACAAAGACAATGATGAGGTCAAACCTTGGTAATTGCGCCCCCCCCCCCCACCCAAGAGCCCCAAGCAGAGAATCCGTCGATCTTCTTCAAATAAAAAGCATAAAAACTCTCCTTAATTTTCTAACGGTAGTCTCAGAACCAGAGGACACTCTGCACCACACGCTTTGTGGAAAAGGAGTATTGCCTCATTCACATCAGCGACTACCAGGAGACCACTTCTCCTTTCATTTTGTTGTTTTTTAATTTATTTATGTGATAAATGGTGCCAGCAAATAAATATATACCACCAAAATTCCTCTGCCTCGTGAAATTTCTTTAAAATGATATGTGATAGGCTTATCTTAATTTTGTGGACAAATTCGTGTTCCACGCCAAACAGATAGTCATTTCTCAGACAAATAATTGTTTCTCTACGCCTTCCCAGGGCGCCGTATTAGCGTTTCTCTCCCTCTTGGAGGTTCTGCGCGGCGTTTTTTCTATCATGAAAGTACTTTGAGAGACGTGGGCAGCATTTCACAATTCTCCTGAAGAACCTCCAAGAGGGAGAGAAACGCTAATACGGCGCCCTGGGAAGGCGTAGAGAAACAATTATTTGTCTATCCAGAGCAGCATTTTCTGCATCCATTTGAGTGGCTTTAATTTGCCACTCTTTGCCAAATAGATTTTCACCTGTACAGGGCAGATTTCCTAAACCATCTTGAACCCAGGGTTCTAGATCAGAAGCCTGGAGCCAAGCAATTCTACGAGCAGCTATAGCAATGCCTGAGGCTCTGCTGGCACCTTCAAAAGAATCAAAGGGTGCCCTGTTGGAAAACTTTGAAATGTCTTGAGTATGCTTAAGCCAAAGAAGGAACTCATCCCTTTTATCCTCTGGAATAAAAGGGAGAAAGTTGTGCAGCTTTTCTGCAACCTCCTTCAGAAACATACCCATATAAAGGCTATATGAATTGATTCTGGCAATAAGCATGCTGGCTTGGAAGATTTTCCTACCACAAGCATCCAAGGTCCTGCATTCTCTTCCTGGAGGAGTAGAAGAGTGTCTTTTGGTACTCTTTATCCTCTTCATAGCTGATTGCACCACAATGGAGTGGTGAGAAAGCTGAGTTTTTTGAAATCCAGGAGAAGGAGGGACACGGTACATAGTGTCCAATCTACGAGAATGAGGAGAAAGGGTGAGAGGAGTCTCCCACAATTCAATCAAATGTTCTTGAAGAATTTCATGAATTGGCAAGGTGACTGCCTCTCTGGGAACCTTAGAGTATCCCAAAATATCTAATTTTTTTGCTCTAGGTTCTTTTTCTGAGGTTACTGAAATAGAGTCCTTTAGCTACTTCTATTATGAAGTCTTGAAAGGACAAATCCTCTGGAGGAGACATTCTCCTTTTTGGAGAAGAGGGTTCCTCAGGAAGGGTGACAGATACTTCAGGGGACTCATCCGATGAATCAGAATCATCAGAAGAATCAAAGTATCGTCTGCTCAATTCCAAAGATCGATAGGCGTATCGATCGGTACCGACATCGGGTGCTCCCGGTACCGGATCGGTACCGAGAAAGAGCCCAGGACAGGGAGCCGGAATCGGTATCCTGGCCGATGTCGATGCAGCCGGTACCGGTATCGAAGTTGGTACCGGTACTGGTGCCGGTACCAACAACGGAGCTTGTTGCGGTACCGTCCGCGTCGCAGCCTTAATGAAAGCCAGTATAGCCTGCTGCATGGATTGCACAGTGTGATCCATGGACACCACGACTGCCTGGATGTCGGTACCGGGAGATTGTGCCGGTACCACAGAGCAGTCTAACAGGTGATCGGTCGAGGCCGTGCCATCGATGTCAACCTGTAACCCCATAGGAGGAGCTTTGGAAGCCGGAGCTTCCCGCCGGGGTTGTTTGGCTGGGGCAGGATCCTCGAGGGCAAGCCCGGAGGCATCTCGATGCTTAGAAGGAGATTTGCCCTTCGAGGACCTGCTAAAAGTATGTTTGGTTACCTGAGACCCATCAGGAGAGGAAGACCTGGAAGATGTCGATGCCACCGCCGGTGCATCCGTGGGAAACAGCACATGGAGCTTGGCTGCCCGGTTCTGTAACCCTCGTTTAGACATTAGAGAACAGGACTGGCAATCCGGGATGGAGTGTTCAGGCCCCAAACATTTCAGACACCATTCATGGGTATCTGTGACAGAAATTGTACTGCTACACTTAGTGCATTTTTTGAACCCGGAGGCTGGTTTTTCCATAAGGGAAAAATTTCTTGTGGGCCTGGAGGCCTAAGAAGAAAATACACCAAGTGAGGAAAAAAGATAGGTTTTTTTTTTTTTTTTTTTTTTAAAGAAAAGAAAAGAAAAGACCGGCGGTACCGGTCCGGCGTCGGGGAAGGCAGACACGCGACCAAAGAAATAAATTAAAATAAAGAACTTCTTCAGCGGTGACAGGAACATGACCTGCTGGCTCCGTGGAAAAGAAGAACTGAGGAGAGTTGGTTAGGAAAGGCGGGAAGGCAGCGCGCATGCGCTGTGGGATGCCCCAAAAGCTTTCATCCTGGGAAGCTGGGGAGCATTCCCGCGCAGGCTCCGTCAGTACCGACGTACCCATATGTGAGGACTCATTCCTGCTTGTTCCTGGAGATTGACGTTTGCATAGTCAAAGTGTGGAGTTATCAGCGCCTGGAATACAGTTCGGAAATCATCAGGGGGTAACATGGGTCTTAGGTGTCTTAGTGTTCTGATTTTATTGTAAATGGTCCTGGTTGTGTTTTTTATGTGCTCCTTGAAGTCCAGCTGTTGGTCCAGCATAACACCCAGGTAGCATATGGAAGGCTTGCTTGGGAGTTCTGCATCTCTTACCTTCAAGGTAGTTGCAGGGGAGAAGTTCTTGTTCTTTGTGACGAACAGGACCTCGGTTTTCTTGAAGTTTATGCGCGGGTTCTGGTGATTGCATTGAAGCAATCGACTAGAGTGATGAAGTCGGGATACTTGACTTTAATTGGTGCAAACAGCAGGACATCATCTGCATAGATCAGGCTGGAGATATTGTGGGAGCGGATGATTTCGCATATAGGCTGCATGTATATGTTAAATAGTAGCGCAGATAGAGAGGAGCCTTGCTGTTGCTGGAATGGTTCGGATGTGTTGACTCCCACCCAGACATGTTGCCTTCGGTCCGCTAGGTAGGATCTACACCATTCCCAAGCCAGGCCCTGGATTTCCTTCTCATGGAGGCGTGTAAGGAGTTGGTCGTGATTGACGGAATCGAATGCTGCAGCAATGTGCAGGAAAATGAGTGCAAAGCCATTCTCGATACTGTCTATTCCTCTGGTTAATGTGTTGGTTAGGGTGGCAAGCAGTGTCTTGACTCCATGAGATTCCCTAAACCCGTGCTGGCAGGGATCTAGAGGAGCTGCTATGTCTATGTGTTGCTGGATCTGAGATCATATTCCACATACCCTGGCTTAGACATGAGGTTCATGACTGTCATGGGATGTGCAATACTGACCTATTTGGAGAAATTGTCTTGAATAAAATTCATAGAGGAAAATGATGCAGGGATGTTTGACATTAGGGAATCATTTGGAAACAGTAGCAAATGAAGCAAGTGTCAGACCCTGTTTCTGTTGCTTCCCTGGCCTATGAGCCCTTGTCATTTTTCTTGTTTTGCTATCCTATGGATAAAAGTTCACAAGGTTAGTGCTCACTAGCCTGGAGAACAGAAAGCAGAGAGAAAATATGAGCAAAGTATATAAAGTCATGAGTGGGGTAGAATGGGTGTATTGGGAATGGTTGTTTACCCTTTGAAATAGTATTAAGACTAGGGTACACTCCATGAAGCTAATAGGTAGAACTCTTAAAACTAAGTGGAAGGGGTTTTTTTCACACAACACAATTAAGTGGTGGAAGTTGTTGCCAAAAGATATGCTGAAAGTGGTTAACATAGCTGGATTATAAAAAAGATTTAAATCAATCTTTTCCTCCAATATTGATGTTGTCATCCACTTGGGTACAAATGACCTGGCTAGAAACAGTGCCTCTGCAGTTCAAAGGGACTTCCAGACTCTGGGAGAGACACTCAAGCCCATTGCTAACACTATAGCATTCTTAGAAGTTCTACCTGTTCTTGGTAAGGGGGCAGAAAGGATGCATTGCATAAACAGCTTCAATACATGGCTCCAGACCTGGTGCAAACAAGGAGGATTTATAGGCAACTGGAGAAACAGATGGACCAACAAGAGACTATACTGTGCTGATGGACTACATCTCTCTGTCGCAGGGAAAAGAATCCTAAGTGAAAAATTCAGGCAGTATGTGGATGTGCATTTAAATTAGAAAAAGGGGGTGACAGATGGGGAAGGACAAGTTTAGGATGTCACTCCCGGCAAAAGCAGAACATCAGAAACAGCCACACTTTTAAACCACACATCAACGACAAGTGGGAAGAAGTGGGCAGAACAAAATCAATGCAAAATACATGCAAGCCAGTTAAATGCTGGAAAGCAATGTTTATGTTATGTTTATGTTTATTGAAGTTGATAAAACCGCCCTTCAATAACAAGACGGCATACAAAATATGTCAAAAAACAAAGACGGCCAGAGGCCTAGAAATGGAAAGGAAGTTACATAGTCGATAGGATAGTGAAGAGAGAGTTAGACATAAAGAGACAAAGAGGACACAAAAGAAACGAAATATGTAGTCAGACTGAGGAGGGGGAAGATCAAAAGCAGATGAGAAAAGATGAGTTTTTAGTTGAGTTTTGAAGGTGCGAAAGTCTGGTTCAATTCTAAGAGAGGTAGGTAGGGAGTTCCAAAGTGCAGGTCCTATGAAAAAGAAGGCAGAGGAACGTATAGATTGTAAGTGAGCCCTGGAGGGAGATGGGAGATGAAGGCAGTTGAGGTGAAGAGAGCGTAGGGGGTGAGTGGAAGTGTGGACGTGAATGAGGTCTGCCAGATATAAAGGGGTACGGGTGTAGATAGCATGGTGTACAAGGGTGAGAAGCTTGTAGTAAATACGGTACTCAAGTGGAAGCCAGTGGAGTTGTAGTAGAAGAGGGGTGACGTGATCAGATTGGGAGGAGTGGGTGATGATGCGTGCCGCTGTGTTTTGGATTCGCTGTAATCTACTAAGCTGTGATTGAGGGAGACCTACAAGGGCAGAATTACAAAAATCCAAACGTGCAGTAACAAGGGATAGGACAAGAGTAGTAAGGGCCTGAGGAGTAAGAAAGGGACGAATGGCATGAATACGACGTAAGTGGAAGAAGGAAGACTTAGTGACACCAGAAACGTGAGATTGAGGAGAGGCTGGAGTCGATGTGAACGCCAAGATACCTAAAACAAGAGACAACAGGGATAGAGGAGCCAGCTAGAGATGGGGCAAGAGTAGGAGAAGGGCTGCTGTGGGGGAACCAAATGGCGAGGGTTTTGGAAAGGTTCAAGTGCAGACAGTTGGAAGTAAGCCAAGATGAAACGGTGAGAAGACAAGAATTGAGGAGAGAGAGATCTGGGCATACAGGAGAAGTGTGGTGCAGTAAGACAAGATCGTCAGCGTAGAAAAATGCAGTAATCCCAGATTGCTGTATCAAATGCTCGAAGCTTAGCCAACAAAGTCCCAGACCTGGAAGCCCTAATGGTGGAAATGGACTTGGACATTGTGGCCATTACAGAAACATGGCTTAATGAATCGGTATGAATGGGATATAGCAATAGCTGGCTATAATCTATTCAGAAGGGACAGAGGAAGTGGAAAAGGAGGAGGAGTAGCCTTATATCAAAAGCAATATTAAAGCTACTGAAATGCAGGGGGCATGGGGAAAAGAAGAAGCGCTTTGGATTGTGTTGGAATGAGGAGATGGCAGTGTCATCCATGCTGGTGTAGTCTATAGACCTCTAATTCAAATCGAAGAAATAGATAACAAATTGATTATAGATATTGCAAAGATAGCCACAAAGGAGGAAGTGATCATATTGGGTGACTTTATTCTATCCAATGTAGATTGGAGTACTCCTTCTACAAATCTGGAAAGAAGGAAAAAATTGTGAATACTTTCCAAGATGCATTACTTAGACAAATGATGATGGAACCAACCAGGGAAAGTTTGATTCTGGATTTAGTGCTCACCAACGGAGATAGCGTATGGTATGTCCAGGTGGGTGCCCCTGTGAGCAGCAGCGATCATCACACGGTGTGGTTTGAGAAAAAGGCCAAGGTGCAGTCCGATCATAGTAAGCTCAAAGTCCTAGACTTCAAAACCACTGACTTCAGTAAAATGGCCAAGTACCTGAAGGAGGAGTTGTCAGGGTTGGAGGGGATAATGGAAGTGGAATTGCAATGGGTTAAACTAAAGGTAGCAATAAAAGAGGCAACAGATAAATATGTAAGGAAAGTAAATAAAAACAAGAGGAAAAGGAAACCTATTTGGTTCTCCCAAGAAGTGGCTGCTCAAATAAAGCATAGTTACTCACCTGTAACACGTGATCTCCGGGAATAGCAGGAATTTAGTCTTCACATATGGATATTGTCGGTACTGACTGAGCCTGTGCGGGAACGCTCCCCAGCATCCAATTAGAAAGCATTTGGGAGCATCCCACAGCGCCTGTGTGCTGCCTTCCCACCTTTCCCAACTGTTTCTCTCCAGTTGAGTTTATAGCTGAGACAAAAGAGAGAGGAAAAGAGAGAGAGATAGAGAGATACAACTCCTAGGGGAGGTGGGCGGGTTGTGAAGACTAAATTTCTGCTGTTCCGGAAGATCACCTGTTACAGGTGAGTAACTATGCTATCTCCAGGAACAAGCAGGAATGTAGTCTTCACATATGGGGACTCCCTAGCTACAGATGCCAGGGAGATGGCCCCAGAAATTTGTGTGCCCTTGTGAAAGGGCTCCACTTCCCCCCATAGATCTCTGGCATCCTACCAAGGATGGTGGGTAGGAGTTGATTAAGTCTGGAACAGGTGTTGAAGAACAGCCTGACCAAACAAGGCATCCAGTGGGGAGTCCTTGTCTAAGCAGTAATGGGCTGTGAAGGTATGAACCGAAGCCCAAGTAGCTGCACAACAGATGTCATCGATAAGACACAGAGTGAAGATGAGCCATTGAGGCTGCCATGGCTCTCACATTGTGAGCTGTGACATGGCCTTCAAGAGGAAGGTTCTTACTCTCATAGACAAATGATATACACTGTGTAATCCAGTTGGACAGTGTCCTTTTGGAGACTGGAAGTCCCAAATGACTAGGATCAAAAGCAACAAAGAGTTGAGAGGATTTTCTATGTTGCTGTGTCCTTTGCAAGTAAAAGGACAAAGCTCTTTTACAATCCAAAGTATGAAGGTTCCTTTCTGCATTTGAGGCGTGAGGCCTTGGAAAGAATACAGGAAGGTAAACCACTTGGTTCAAATGAAAGGACGAAACCACCTTTGGCATAAATTGTGGTTGAGTCCTAAGGACTACCTTATCATGATGGAACCTTGTATAAGGAGAATCAGCCACCAACGCTTGCAATTCACTGATGCGACGTGCTGATGTGATTGCAATGAGAAAGATAACTTTCCAGGAAAGGAATTTCAAAGAGGTAGTGGTTAATGGTTCAAAGGGCGGTTTCATGAGCTGCCCAAGTACCAGATTTAAGTCCCATGCCACCGGTGGTGGCTTAATGGGAGGCTTCGTTAAAAGAAGGCCTCTCATAAATCTCGTTATGAGAGGATGAGAGGAAATAGGTTATCCATTCAGAGGCTTGAAAGAAGCTGCAATAGCACTCAAATGGACTCTCACTGAATTGGTCTTAAGCCCTGCATTTGATAAATGAAGGAGGTACTCCAGTAATGATTCCAGAGGTATCGCAGAAGGGTTAAGACTCTTCTGCGAGCACCATAAGGTAAACCTTTTCCACTTAAATGCATAAGAGCGTCTTGTGGAAGGTTTCCTGGAAGCATGAAGGATATCCTTTACCTGCTGGGAAAGGTTAAGACCGTGAAGTTCTAGGCTTTCAGCAACCAGGCCCTGAGATGCAGAGACTGGGGATTGGGATGCCACAGCATCCCGTCCTCTTGAGAAAGATGATCTGGAGCAGATCCTAACTCCGGAGGCGGAGCTTGAGAGAGATGTAGGAGCAGAGTGTACCACGGTTGCCATGGCCAACGTAGAGCTATGAGGATCATATGACCTCTGTCTCTCTGAAGCTTGAACTGGGTTTTAGGAATTAGGGGAATGGATGGAAAGGCATACAGGAAGTCCTGACCCCAATGGAGGAGAAAAGCATCCCTGGCCTGACAACCTCAAGCCGGAATTCTGGAACAGAACCGGGGAAGTTTGGCATTCAGCGGACTTGCACAGAGGTCTATGTCTGGGGTTCCCGAAATTTGAAAACCTTTGGCCACCTGGTCTGCATGGAGAGACCATTCGTGTGGAAGCAGAACTCGAATGAGTCTGTCTGCCCAAGAGCTTTGAATGCCTGGAAGATACACCGCAAGGAGATGAATCTGATGCTCTCTGGTGAGGGCCCATAGTCGCAAAGCTTCATTGCACAGTGACAGAGAGCCTATTCCGCCCTGCTTGTTCACATAGAACATGGCTATCTGATTGTCCGTTTGAACTAGGACTGTTTTGTAGCTGAGCTGGGTGTGAAATACTCGAAGAGCAAGGAAGCTTGCTCTGAGCTCCAGGAGGTTGATATGAAGATAGGCCTCCTGTGGAGTCCAGGTACCCTGGGTAGAGAGGCCGTGCAGGTGGGCTCCCCAACCCACCTGTGAAGCATCTGTTAGAGTGGCTTGGGGTGGGGGTTGCTGAAAAGGAGACCCCACCAAAAGGTTTTTGGGAGACTGCCACCATTGGAGGGACAAAATAAGGCGATCTGAGTTTGCTATTTTGTCTGACAGGCAACCTGACGCTTGAGTCCACTGAGTGGATAAGGTCCACTGGGCTGCCCTCATATGGAGGCGAGCATAAGGAACCACATGCACGGTGGATGCCATGTGGCCTAGCAACTGTAACATTTCCTGAGCAGTGAGGTGAGGTTTTAGCACTGCTTGGGAAGCTAACTGTACAATGTGAAGGCAGCGGGGCTGTGGAAGGAAAGCCCTTTGTCTGTCTGGTATCCAGAAGAGCTCCTATAAACTCTAGGGATTGAGTGGGAGCAAGGTTGGACTTTGGGAAATTTATGACAAGTCCCAAATACTGAAGGATGTGCATTGTGCGAGACAGAGCAACCCTGGCCTCTGGCTCTGAAGGAGCTCGAATGAGTCAATCGTCTAAGTAGGGGAAGACAAATATTCCCAGGGTGCGGAGAAATGCTGCTACCATAGCCATGCATTTTGTGAACACCCTTGGTGCAGAGGCAGGGCCAAAAAGAACCCTGTATTGGTAGTGCTTTCCTTGAAACAGGAATCGAAGGAACTTTCGGTGAGTTGGATGGATGAGAACATGAGTGTATGTATCCTTGAGATCTAGAGAACAAAGCCACTCCTGACTCCGAAGGTATGGCAGCAGAGTTCCTAGAGAAATCATTTTGAACTTCTCTCTGAATAGGAATTTGTTCAATTCTCTGAGGTCTAGAATGGGTCTGTGTCCTCCTGTTTTCTTTGGAATAAGGAAATAGGGGGAGTAAAACCCTGTACCCCGTTGGGGAATGGGTACCTCTTCTATTGCTCCTTGAGCAAGGAGCATAGTGACCTCTTGACCTAACTGGTCGTTGGGAGAGGTCTGAGAATTGAACTTTCTCACCATTGTAGGAGGGGGCTTGCTGAAGAAATGAAGCTTGTACCCCTCTCATACAATAGACAGAGTCCAATTTTCTGCTGTTATCTGTCACCATCTGGGGGCAAAATGACATAACCGTCCTGGGATGGTGGAGGGTTCTGGGCCGTTAGGGCCAGGAAGGCAAAGTTCTCTAGACAGGAGTCAAAGCCCCTGTGGAGGCTGAATCTGCTGAGCCAGTTGAGGCTTAGCTGCTTTTGGTTTCCTTTGTTGCCTAGGTTGTTGCTGCTGTCCCTTTTGGGCAGACTGACCTAAACGATGTCCCTGCTGGGTACAGGAGGGATAAATCCTTTTCTTCTTGCTGAAGAATGGTTTCTTAGAGGATCTCTTCCTCGCAGGATCAGCTGTAGATTTAGACAATCTATTCAAAGTGATGTTGTCAGCATCTATCTCATTAGCTTTTTCCTGCCAATTCTTGCCAAAGATATTCTCTCCTGTGCAAGGTATATTCCCCAGTTTGTCCTGTACCCAGATTTCCAAGTCAGATGCCTGGAGCCAGGCAATTCTACGTGCATCTATGGCAATAGCAGAGGTTCTGCTTATGCATTCAAAGCAGTCAAAGGCTGCACGATTCACAAACTTGGAAACATCCTGAGCATGTTTAACAAGAGCAAGATAATCTTGCTTTTTATCATCAGGAAGGAGAGGGCTCATAAGCTCTAAGTCTCCTGTGACTTCCTTAAGGAACATTCCCATATACAAGATATAGGAACTGATCCTAGCAGAAAGCATGGAAGCCTGGAAGGATCGACGTTCAAAGGCGTCAAGAGTCCTACACTCACGTCCTGGAGGATTAGATGCATGCCTTTTTGCACTCTTTATCCGTCTCATGGCTGATTCCACCACCATGGAATGGTGTGGTAATTGAGTCTTCTGAAACCCAGGACAAGGAGGAACTCGATACATGGTGTCGAGTCTTCGAGAATGAGGAGATGTGGTCAGAGGTGTTTCCCACATCCTTAACATAAGATCATGCAAGATCTCATGACTAGGTAAGGTAGCTGCCTCCTTGGGAGCTTTAGGGTATTGTAGGATTTCTAATTCCTTTGCCCTAGGCTCTTTTTCAGGAGCCACTGTGATGGAAAGACCCCGGGCCACATCTCGGATAAAATCCTGAAAGGACATATCCTCTGGTGGAGACATCCTATGCTGAGGAGAAGAGGAATCCTCTGGAAGAAGTACTCTGGTATCGGCAGAGCTTTCAGAGTCTTCAGACTCATCCGAGGATTCGAAGCATCTCCGATCCGGGTGATCGTGCAAGGCACGGTACCGGTACCGATCGAAGTCAGCATCAGAGTGGTCCAGTACTGACTTGTCGATGCCGGATAGAGACGCACGACTCGGTCCCAGTAGAATACCTGCCGATGTCGATGCATTCGGTGCCGGCACCGGTTGAATTGTCTGAAGCGGTTTCAGGGGCATCGAGGCCATGAGAAGAGCCGCCAGACTGCGTTCAATAGCCAAGAATCACTGGTCTATCGACGCTGCCGATGCTTGGGTATCAGTGCTGGATAAAGCGGCTGGAACCCCAGAGCATGGCACCAGTAGTTCTGCCGAGGTTGAAGCATCGAGAACATCCTGGAGCCCCGTTAGTGCTTTGGAAGCCGAAGCCTCCCGCCAGGGCAATTTTGCCGGTGAAAGTCCCTCAAGGGCAATGCCAGAGGCATCTCGATGTTTAGAAGGAGATCTACCCTTTGAGGACTGGCTAGATTTATGTTTAGTTACCTGAGATCCATGGGAGGAAGATGAAGCCCTGGAAGACATCGATGCCACGGAGGCTGCATCGGAGGGAAAAAGGGTGCTAAGCTTAGCAGCTCGGTTTTGCCGGCCCCTTTTCAACATCATCCCACAGGCAACACACTCTGAAATAGAGTGGTCAGGACCTAAACATTTGAGGCACCACTCATGGGTGTCAGTGACGGAGATGGTACTGTCACACTTAGAACACTTTTTAAAACCCGAAGCGGGTTTTTCCATTTTGAGGGAAAAAATTGGGCCTAGTGCCCAAAATGGTGCGTGGCACCCGAAAAGAAAATTACTGGAGAAAGACTCCAGAAACAAAGTTTTGCTTTTTTTTTTTTTAATATAGAAAAAGGAAAAGAAGAACTGGCGGTACCGGTATAGCGTCAAGGGAAGGCAGACACGACCACAAAAAAGAAGTATAAGAAGGGAATTTTCTGCGGTGACAGGATGTGCGACCTGTTGGCTCCGTGGAAAACGAAGAACTGGAGGGGACAGTTGGGAAAGGCAGGAAGGCAGCATGCAGGCACTGTGGGATGCTCCCAAAAGCTTTCCTATTGGATGCTGGGGAGCGTTCCCGTGCAGGCTCCGTCGGTACCGACGATACCCATATGTGAAGACTACATTCCTGCTTGTTCCTGGAGATAGGCAAAAAACACAGCTTTCACAAAATTCAAAAGTTTGCAAACAGAGGAACACAGAAAGGAATACAGGATCAAACTAAAAGAGACAAAAAAATAAATAAGGAAAGTAAAAGCAAAGGCAGAGGAAAAGATTGCTAAAGAGGTGAAGTATGGCAACAAAACTTTCTTCAGGTATATTTGGGAGAGGAGGAAAATCAGAGGTGGAATTGCAGGACTCAGAAGTGCTGAGAACGGACTCATGGAAAGTGACATTGAAAAAGCAAAATTGCTAAACAAATACTTCTGCTCTGTTTTTACTAAAGAAAACCCTGGAGAAGGACCAACTGCGACTCCCAAATATAAAAATGGGAATGAAGTAGATATCACACCATTCACAGAAGATGAGGTGTTAGAACAACTTGCAAAACTGAAAGTGGACAAGGCCATGGGACCAGATGGGATACATCCCAGAATACCGAAAGAGCTCAGAGAGGTTCTTGCAGGGCCGTTACAGGATATTTTTAACAGATCGTTAGAAACAGGAGAAGTTCCTCAGGACTGGAAAAGGGCTGGGGATGTGGTACCTCTTCACAAAAGTGGTGACAGGGAAGAAGTGATAAACTATAGGCAAGTGAGCCTTACCTCGGTGGCAGGAAAAGTAATGGAGGCGCTCCTGAAAGAGTGAATAGTGGACTTTCTCAAAACCAACAGGTTGCATGATCCGAGGCAACATGGTTTTACCAAAGGACAATCTTGCCAAACAAATCTGATTGAGTTCTTTGACTGGGTGACCAGAGAACTAGATCAGGGGCATGCGATGGATGTTATCTACCTGGATTTCAGCAAAGCCTTTGAAACTGTTACTCATAGAAGGCTTATCAATAAACTCAATAGTTTGGGGATGGGTCCCAAGGTGGTAAACTGGATCAGAAACTGGTTGACTAACAGACGTTAGAAGGTGATGGTAAATGGAGCTCACTCAGACGAAAGGAAGGTGATTAGCGGTGTGCCCCAGGGTTCAGTCCTGGGACCGGCACTGTTCAATGTATTTGTGAGTGATATTGCTGAAGGACTGAATGGAAAAGTCTGTCTTTTTGCAGATGACATGAAAATTTGCAACAGAATGGACTCCCCTGAGGGAATGGATAATATGAGGAAAGATCTACAAAAGCTGGAAAAATGGTCTAATGCTTGGCAGTTAAGATTTAATGCAAAGTAATGCAATGTCATACACTTGGGAAGCAGAACTCCAAGGGAAATGTACGTGATAGGAGGTGAGAGGTTGGTGTGCACGGACCAGGAGAAGGACCTTGGTGTGATGATTTCTGAGGACCTCAAGGTGGCAAAACAGTGCAACAAGGCAGTGGCAAAAGCCAGGGGGATGTTGGGTTGCATACAAAGAGGAATTACCAGCAGAAAGGAAGAGGTACTAATGCCACTGTATAAGACACTGGTGAGGCCTCACTTGGAATACTGTGTTCAGTTTTGGAGACCATATCTCGCAAAGGATGTAAAAAGACTATAAACGGTTCAGAGGAAGGCAACAAAGATGATTTGGAGCCTGTGTCAGAAGCCTTATGAGAAGAGACTTGAAGACCTAAATATGTACATTCTGGAGGAGAGGAGGGATAGGGGGATATGATTCTGACCTTTAAATACTTAAAGAATATTAATGAACAAACAAACCTCTTCCAAAGATGAGGAAGCTGTAAAACTAGAGGGCATAACATGAAGCTGCAAAGGGGTAAACTGA
Source organism: Ichthyophis bannanicus (assembly GCA_033557465.1). NCBI lineage: Eukaryota > Metazoa > Chordata > Amphibia > Gymnophiona > Ichthyophiidae > Ichthyophis > Ichthyophis bannanicus. The sequence continues at coordinate 96,252,357 of CM066046.1, forward strand.
AAGGCAATGTCAGGAAATACTTTTTCACTGAAAGGGTGGTGGATGCTTGGAATTCCCTCCCGATGGAAGTGGTAGGGGCAAATACAGTGAGAGAATTCAAAATGGCATGGGGCAGACACAGTGGATCCCTTTATAGCAACAGGATAAAATCAAAATAAACTTAACTAATTTCTCAACCAACAGGAGTGCCCTACACGGAGAGGTGGGTTCACCCCTAAATCAAGACATGGGGAGGAGTGACCTGCACGAAGCGGCAGGTGCACCTACTCTTGCCACCTTGCTGGGCAGACTAGGTGGATCACACTGGTCTTTATCTGCTGTCATTTACTATGTTACTATTTAGAGAAAGTTCTCAGTGAAAGATCAATAAGTCAGTAGAGCCAGCCCAAGGGTTTCTGCTGTCGCAGGCAGGAGCCCCAGCTGTGCTCCCCCCCCCCTCCCATATTGAGCTGTGCTGCCACTGCCCCCAACTGCCACAAATTCTGTCCTGGAGGTCCTGCAGCAGCAGCAGCTGCAGTTTAAAAGCGACAGCATTGTTGCCCGCGGCAGGCCATGTGCTTCGGCACACATGGCCTGTCGCCTCTGATTCTCCTCTGACAGATGTTGCATCAGAGGGGGGTCAGAAGCAACAGATCATATGTACCAAAGCACATGGCCTGCCATGCTGCCACCTAGCCCTTGTAGACAGCCAACCCTGCTAGCCAGGCATTCATAGGAAAGACACTGCTTATCCCTGGCTGTAAGTAAAAAAAGAATAGATCTGCTCTTTGGGGATCCTGCCAGATACTTGTGACCTGGACTGGCAACTGTTGGAAATAGAATACTGAGCCTTTGGTCTGAACCATTATGGCATTTTTATGCTCTAGAAGAGCAAAGCAAAGAAAAAAAAGAGAGCTTTTGACTATGAGACAAGAGACCATATATCAAAGATTGCAAAACAGAGTATTTCTTGGAAGTAGCTGGCAGTGCTGTATCTTAAACTTAAGAAAGTTTTGAACTGTACAAGCAACACAATACAAACTTTGGCTGTTTGTACATCATTGACCAACCAAAGGAAGAAAGACAATGCTGAAAAACCTTACAGTGCCTTCTGAGTGATGCTGAGGGTCTGTTTTTGGTGCTGCAGCAGCTCTCAGTCATCATTCATGGAGACAACTTGGGTCTAGAAATCCTCAAGAGCCTTCATAAAAGTCATTGGTTACATAACCTTACATATCCATTATACGGAGGATTTAATGAACTATATCAGTCGCAATGGCATCAGCAAAGTGCAGCTTTTTCAAACTAAAACTGATAAAGATCGATCTGAGACCTACAGGGTTTCAGGATTTTTCACACATTTTAGTTGATATCAGCGTTGCTCAGGCACTGGATATTAGCGATTTGATTGATGCATTCGCAGAAAAAAAGACTAGGAATTTGTGCTCTCTGATTCAAGAATTGCTAGAGATTTCTCCAGTAAAAGTGATATGTAGGGTGCAGACTAGGGTTTGTGTAATTTCACGGGCCAAGGCAGCCGCCTACACTATGCCGTAGAGCAGTGTTTTACTCAAGATTTTCCGGTGCTAGTCTTGCTCCCTGATGCAGAAAGCAAGAAAATTCAGAGCAAAACTACTGGACTAAAGCATGTTAATTGCATGCACGAGGGAATACATAATTGCTATTTGCTACCTAATGTAAAGTACTGCACTGAAATTTAGCACAGCTTTTAACTCTTTGCTTTACACTAGATATTTGCACCTGCTCAGGGCAGATGTAAAGATGCAGCCGAAAATATTATCTGAGGTGAAGTTTGACACTTCACCTCAGATTACTCAAACAGGCCAAGACCCCTGATCCCCCTGCCAGACATTTCCAGATTTGCTCTAAAAACCTTCTACCTATCTCTGATTGGCATAAAAAATCATTAGTGGCCTCCACCACCCAACCTCCCTCCAAATAAATTAGTGGCCCAAGGGGCTGCTGACCCCTCTCAATAAAAGTAAGGGTGCCTGACACCCTCAAGCTCCCCCCCCCCTCCCAGCTGGCAAACAAAATCCATGGTGGCCTCAGTAGTCCCTAGCTCTCACCCCCCAGAGTAATTGGTGGTTTTAGTGATCACTAGATTCCACCCTCACAAAAGGTTAGGGTGCCAGGCATGCCATCCTGGGCTCCCCCTATGCACCCCCAGTACCTATAATGATGGAAGGCAGGAGTGCTAACTGCATGTGCCAACCTTACTACCGCCATCTTACAAAATGGCAGCACCTGACCCCAAACAGTTCATCCCAGAATGCACCACATAGGATAGTCTGCCAAATAAGGCAAACATTGCTTTATTTGACAGACTGTCACCAACCCCCCCCCCCCCCCCCGCAGTCCATCCCAAGACACATCTGGGCAGAGCTCCTGCTTCCCATCATTAGAGGTAATGGGCATATGGAAAGAAGTCCAAGGGGAGTGCGCATTTTTTCTTGCATCAGGAAGCCATGCCCTGAGCTATAGCGCATAGCTGTAATGCAGAGACTGCATTAGCATGGCAGTGTTTGGTCTGATTATAAATTATGCAGGATAGTAAATAGGCCTTAAAGGCTAACCTAAAAACATAGCTGAGGCTAGAACGGACTAGAATAGTGTGCTACTGCTGTTAAAATTTAGAATCACATGCTTGATACAAGTTGAAAAGTGTACACTTGCAGTGTGACACAATGGCACGTTTCCCCTATGTAGAATCAGGCAAGTGTCATGGGGTACATGTGTGTGTGTATCAGGGGATATGTTCAATTTTGTATGTCATGAGGCGTGCAGGGGCTGCGTGCGTGCGTGCGTGTCATGGTGAGAGTCAGGGGGTATGTGCAAGTGAGTGTGTATAGGTCATGGAGAATGTCAGGGACTTGGTTCATGTGCACATGTGTCCTGAGGAGTGTCGGGAGCTGCATGCATGTGTGTATGTGTGCATGTCTGTCATATGGAGTGTCAGGTATTATGTGTGCATGTGTGTCATGAGGATTGTCAGGGACTACATTCGTGGAGTGTTGGGGGCTGTGTGCATATCATGGGGACTGTTGAAGGGTGTGTGTGTGTGTGTGCGTGTGTATGTGTGTCAGGGACTGTATGTGTGTATGGGAGGGAGGTTGCTGTGTGTGCATGCCATTGAGGGTGGTGGGTATGTCAGGGATGGTTGTCTGTGTGCTACTTTCCCTAGCCTCCTGTACCCAACTCCTTGTCCCTCCCATTATTCGCCCTTCCAATCCTTCAATGTCCTCTTTTACTCTCCACCCACCCATGCAAACTCAGATCTTTCATTCCCTAGGAATCATAAGGAAAGAAATACAGAACAAAACTAAGGATATTATAATTCCTCTATATCGTTTCATGGTGCAACCACACCTTGAATATTGTGTGCTGTTCTGGTCATCATATCTTAAAAGGGATATAGCAGAATTAGAAAAGGTACAGAGAACAGCCACCAAAATGGTAAAGGGGATGGAAGGATATGAGTACCCCTATGAGGAGATGCTTAAAAGGTTAGGGCTCTTCAACTTGGAAAAGAGACAGCTGAGAGAAGATATGATAGAGGTCTATAAATTAATGAATGGAGTGGAATGGGTAAACATAGATCAGTTGTTTACTATTTTAAAAAGTAGAAAAACTAGGGGAGCATGCAATGAAGGTACAATGTAGCACATTTAAGACAAATCAGAGAAAATATTTTTCCCTCAGCACATAATCAAACTCTGGAATTCATTACAAGAGGATGTAGGAAAAGTCTAGCTGGGTTTAAAAGAGGTTTGGACAAGTTTCTGGAGGAAAAGGCCATAAACCATTATTAAAGTGGACTGAGGAAATCCACTGCTTACCCCTGGAACAAGGAGCATGGAATATGTATATCTTTTGGGAACCTGGCAGGTACCTGTGGCCTGTATTGGCCGCTACTGGATCCTTGGTCTGACCCAGTATGGCATATCTATGTTCTTAGTATTTTTTCAAAATGCCATTTACTCATTGCCATAGCCTCAAAACCCTCTGAAGTGCCCACTTCTAGTTCTGCCCTATAAATTCTTGTAGATAATGTGTTTCAATCCAGAACTGAGTTACACAGGCTTTGTCTGGCATTCCAACACAGGACATCCCTACCTAAAAATTGTTTACTTCCAGACAAAAAAAGGGAAAAGAGTAGGGGGATCATCTCTACTTGGATCTCAGACTGCATTAACCCTATTTTTATACAAGTACAGAATCTGGTGCCCTTCCATTCTGAGAAAGGGGTATTATAATAATGTTTCAAGCCTATATCTCTTTTGCAAGGGATTTCCAAGCCTCTTGGCTTATTATAGAGGTCTATAAATGAATGAATGGAGTGGAACAGTTAAATGTAGATCGGTTGTTCACACCTTCAAAGAAGTAAAAAGACTAGGGGACACTTAATGAAGCTACAGTGTAGCCCACATTTAGGAATACACTGGAGTGGAATGGGTAAATGTAGATATTGTAAACCGCTCTGATGCTCTGGCTTGAGTGGTATATCAAATGTAATAAACAAACATAAACATCAGTTGTTTACTACTTTAAAAAGTAGAAAAACTAGGGGGGCATGCAATGAAGGTAAAGTGTAGCACATTTAAGACAAATCAGAGAAAGCATAGTTACTTACCTGTAACAGGTGATCTCCGGGAACAGCAGGAAAGAGTAGTTACTTACCTGTTACAGGTGTTCTCCAGGAGCAGCAGGAATCAGTCCTCACATATGGGTGATGTCGGCGCCGACGGAGCGCCCGTGCGGAGCATTTCCCCAGCTTTCAAGGAGGGTAGGAATTGCCTAAACCCCAAAGAGATTATGGAGTACCGCTTGTCCGAAAGCACTGTCCCTGCAGGACTCCCTCTCAAGGCAGTAGTGGGCCGCAAAAGTCTGGCTTGAAGACCAAGTAGTGGCCCGGCAGATGTCAGCCAACGGAACAGAGCGGAGATGAGCCACTGATGCAGCCTTTGCCCTGACACGATGAGCCGTAACTCGACCCTGCAACGAGAGGCTGGCTGCCCTGTAAGCCCAAGCGATGCAGTCTGCTACCCATATGGACAAAGTATGCTTGGAGACAGCCAACCCCAACTTATTGGGGTCAAAAGAGACGAAGAGATGAACCGCCCTCCGGTGCTCCCGCGTACGGTCAAGGTAGAAGGACAACGCCCTCCTACAGTCCAGGGTATGCAAGACCATCTCAGCCCGGCTGGCATGAGGCCTGGGAAAGAAAGTCGGAAGAACCACCTCCTGATTGAGGTGGAAGGAGGAGACAACCTTTGGAAGGAACTTAGGGTGAGTCCGTAAGACTACTCTGTTCCTATAGAACCTAGTATATGGTGCTTCTGATACTAGGGCCTGAAGCTCACTCACTCGCCTTGCTGAGGTAAGGGCTACCAGAAATAGCACTTTCCAGGATAGAAAACGCAGAGAGCAAGTAGCCATAGGTTCAAATGGTGGGCAAGTAAGCCGTTGCAAGACCACATTTAAATCCCATTCAGGGGCAGGTGGACGCACTGGAGGCTTAAGCAAAAGCAGGCCTCTGAGGAAGCGAGCCACCAAAGGATGGCTGGATAGAGACTGACCCTCCACCTGTGAGTGGTGTGCTGAAAGAGCACTAAGATAAACTCTAACAGAATTGGACTTAAGGCCTAGGTTGGACAGGTGAAGCAAATATTGCAGTACCACTGGTACCAGGCATGAGAAAGGATTCTCGTTGTGTTGAGTACACCAGGTAGAGAATCTACGCCACTTAAGGGCATAAGACTTTCTGGTGGACTGCCTCCTAGAGGCCAAGACTACATCCTCCACTCACCTACGCAATAGTAAAGGCACTAGAACTACCCTTTCAGCAGCCAGGCCATCAAATTGAGGGACTGGAGATTGGGGTGTAAGAGAGATCCCTGCTCCTGAGACAGCAGATCGGGTTGTGTCCCCAGAGGAAGAGGAGTGTCCACCACTAGTTGCAAAAGCAGTGGGAACCAGGGTTGCCTTGGCCACCTGGGGGCCACCAGGATCAGCGAGGCCTTGTCCCTGAGCACCTTGAATAGCGTCTGGGACACCAGAGGCGTGGGAGGAAACGCATATAGAAGGCCGGTAGACCATGGAATGAGAAACTCATCCACTGCAACTCTGAGAGGATGCGGTTGCCTGGAACAGAACCTGGGAAGTTGACGGTTCAGAGGACTGGCAAAGAGATCCATGGTTGGAAGACCCCATCTCAGGAAGATCTGTTGAACCACTAGAGGATTGAACTGCCACTCGTGCGGCTGCAGGATCCTGCTCAATCTGTCCGCCAGGTAATTTTCTTGACCTGGGAGATAGACTGCTTTGAGAAGAATGCCGTGATTGACTGCCCAGGAGCACAGTTTCTGCGTTTCCTGTCATAGAAGTCAGGACCCTGTGCCCCCTTGTTTGTTCACATATACCATGGCAACTTGATTGTCCGTCTGAACCAAGACGGACTGGCGAGAGATGAGATGGGAGAAAGTTCTCAGGGCTAAGCGGATAGCTCTCAGTTCTAAGAGGTTGATCTGCTGTGCGGCCTCCCAAGGAGATCACAGGCCTTGAGTACATGCTCCTTGGCAATGTGCACCCCAACCCTGAAGAGAAGCATCGGTTGTCAGCACCTGAGAGTATGGAGGTGCTTGAAAAGGCACCCCTTGCACCAGATTCGGAAGATGAAGCCACCACTGCAGAGAAGACTGTAGTAGGCTGGACACCCTCACTTTGTCCGTGAGGCTGCCTGTTGCTTGGTGTCACTGAGTCCTGAGTCCCCATTGAGCTGGCCTCATGTGTAGACGGGCATTTGGAGTTACATGGACCGTGGATGCCATGTGGCCTAAGAGCCTCAGGAATTGTCTGGCGGAGACCAGAGAATTGCTGTGGAACAGTCTGGCTAGATCCATCAATCTGTGGGCCCTGTCCACTGGTAGAAAGGCCTTTGCCTGAAAGGTGTCTAGTCGAGCTCCTATGAACTCCATGTTCTGGGAGGGGTGCAAACTGGACTTTGCGAAGTTTATAACAAACCCCAGGTGCTGAAGCAGAGCGACAGTGCGAAGGGTAGCCGATTGGCTCATCAGGGGTCAATCCCCGCAAGAAGCCAATCATCCAGGTATGGAAAGACAAAGAGGCCTTGAACCCTGAGGTAGGCTGCTACCACTGCCAGGCACTTGGTGAATACCTTGGGGGCGGATGTAAGGCCAAAAGGCAGTACTCTGTACTGATAATGGTTTCCTCCCACTACAAATCTGAGATATTGTCTGTGGTCTGGATGAATGAGGATGTGAGTATAAGCATCCTTTAGGACTAAGGAGCATAGCCAATCTCCCTGCACTTGTTCAGATTTCGCAAGTCTAGGATGGGCCTGAGGCCTCCTGTCCTTTTTCGTACCAGAAAGTACCTGGAATAGAAGCCTTGACCTCTCAGGTGGTGGGGCACCGGTTTCACTGCCTGTTCCTTGAGAAGACTTGCCAACTCCTGCAGAGTAAGTCCCTGTGCAGAGGAAGTCTGGGAGGCTCCCCTGGAAAATAGGAGGGGGGTACCTGGTGGAAGTGGAGGAGATAGCCCTTCTGGACTATACTTAGCACCCAGGTATCCCTTGTGACGGCTGACCACCTGTGGGCGTACAGGGCCAGTCGGCCTCCAGTGCTGATAGGGGCCAGCTGAGGAGAAGAGGCTATGCCACTGGAGTCAAAACCCCGCTCCCTGCTGTGCAGGAGCCGGAGCTGGTGGCTTGGGGGTTTTCTGCCTACAGGGCCCATGTCCCTGCCCCTTGGCCTGCTGACCCTGTTGGGGAGCTACAGAGGCCTGAAAATAAGGGTACTGTTTATAGTGTAATGGGGAAGAGACGTCCTTTGCCATGCAAACAGAGGAACTTGAGAGAAGTAGGTCTGTTGCTGACAGGAAGGCAAAGCACAGGACTCCCAGTTGCCAGGAGCAACATAAACAAACCCAGCCACGAGTGCAGCAGCCCCGCCCAGCTAGCAAACAATCCCCATCTCCTGAGCCCAATAGTTTTCACCTGATAGGGGAAGGGCTAGATTAGCTCCAAACCAGACATATAAGAAACGCTCATTAGAGTTTCAGTGTGAAGGGCAGCAAAGGAAGCAAGAGAAGCACGGGAAGCAAAGAGCAGGAGGAGCAGAGGAACTGGAGAATGAGAGAGAGAGAGAGAGAGAAAGCTTGGACAGACCCAGCTGGGAAAGCTGAGTGAGCTGAAGTCTGAGACTCAGAAGCAACGTATGTTTCAGTGTGGAAGGAAGCACGAGAGAAAGTACGTGAGTGACTCAGAGGATTGTGATTCTGAGAGTGATAGAGAAATACAGGAAGTAACCAGCAGGAATAACTGGAGGAGCAGGGCCCAAAAACCCTGTGGCAAGAACTCCAGACAACTGTCCTATTGGGAAGACACACAGAGGGAAACGTTACCGGTAAAGCTATCTGGGAAGTACTTGCAAGCTCCAGGGAGTGAAAGGTATGCGGTGGAGGACATTTGCATGTCAGAGGAAGAGGTTGAAAAGCCAAAGTACAGAGGAAAACCTCTGAGGTTTAAACCCCTTCCTGACCAGGCTGTGCACGGACTCCCCTGTCTCTAAGCCAGAAGGTAGGCTGTCTAATTACTATAAGGATAAAAGTGGTTATAAGAAGTTCTCTTATAGAAACCCTAACGGGTGTGACTCTCCTCTCTGCTATTCTAAGATATATGGTAATACTGAACCCTATCTCACGGAGGGCTTGATAGAGAAGCCTCAGGAACAGATAGAGGGTGGAAGTTTGGAAATGTATACCAAGCAGAAGTTGTACTTACCAGAGAATCAGCATGAGTCAATGCTGATTGATCCTCAGGAAGAAGAAATATCAGATAACCAAATGGACTGTACTTTAATGGTTACAGATGATATAATTTCTCTGTGCTGAGCCAGGTGATGTGAAAGCTGTTCAAACTGGCAGTTGAAGAGCACAGGATTTTCCTTGCTTATACAAAGTGACTGTATGCTGTAAATACTGTGGAACTTTGGATTTAAGTTGAGAAGCTGTTATTAGTTCCTTTCTTATTTTGTGCCAAAGTGTATGGCCTTTTTGTCCTGAGTTATTTTGTGTTTGAATCTGCCCCGGGAGGGGAATTAAAAGCCTGTCATTGCCTGTACCACTCGCACCACAACTGCATCTTATTGAAAAGGGAAAAATACTACAACTCCCAGGAGGCAATGCCAGCCTAAAACATTGCTCCAGTATTTTAATAAAGGGTCCCCAGGCCGTCTATCCCGTATGCCTAGGCTACAGGCCGACTACTGGTGACAATAGGCAGATGACTTCCTCGGGTAAAAGGTCTTTTTCCCCAAGCCCTTCTTCTTCTGAGAAGAGGCAGAGGTTTTTCTGGACAGCCTTGTCCGGGTAAGGGTCTCGGTCTCGGGTTCTGCAGCCTTGTCAGCCATGGGCTTGCCAAAGAGGTTTTCACCTCGGCAGGGGACATCGACCAACTTGTCCTGCACCCATGGCTCGAGGTCTGATGACTGTAGCCAGGCCTAACGGCGTGCACCGATGCCAGCCCTGGCTACCCAGGCCGAAGCCTCAAAGCCATCATAGGCTGCTCGAGAGATAAACTTCGAGCATTCACGAATACCCAAGGATAGAGCATTGAACCTCTGCAAAGGTTCCTCAGAGAGACCAGCAGAGAACCCAGCAATCTCCTTTGCCAGGTCTCGAAGGTACATGCCCATGTACAGCTGGTAGGTCTGGACACGGCAAGCAAGCACAGAGCCCTGGAAGCACTTCTTACCGAGGGCATCCAGGTTCCGGGCCTCCCGGCCGGGAGGCACCAAGGAGTGCATCTTCTGACTCTTCAGACGATGCATGGCCGATTCCATAACCATGGAGTGGTGCGGTAATTGTGCCTTTTGGAACCCGGGGCTCTTGCGGACTCGATAGATGGAATCGACCTGCTTGCTTAAAACCGGCGTCGACGCCGGCACCTCCCACATGCAGAAGAGCAACCGTTCCAGCATCGGAGGAACCGGAACAGTAAAGGCCTCCTTCGGAGGAGAGTCATACTGTAGGGTCTCGAGCTCCACGGCTCGAGGCTCCTCCTCGGGATCCGCGGGGAATGCCAAAGCCTTGGTCATATCCCACACGAAGTCCGAGAACCGGGTATCCTCCGGTGGGGACCTTCTCCAAGGCTCGGACTCGGGTGAGTCCGAAGGGACGCACCGAGTCCGAAAGGTGTCAGGTGACTCCTCATCCTCCGTCTCCCAGCCGGACTCCTCGGAGGAGGAATCAAGCGGCTCCGGTTGGGCAGGCATCGATGCCATCCTCCCCGACGCCGAGGGTACCAGCGTCGACGACCTCGATCCCGAACAGGAGGCTGAGGGAGACCTTGGCCGAGGATCGGCTCGGCCTCCGGGGTCGACTTGGACGTCGATGACCAGGTGGTCGGGGCAGACACCGGTGAGACTGGCAATCAGTGCCCGCTGCTGTTCCATGAAGGCAGCCAAGCTGCTCTCCAAGGCCGTCAACCTGAGTCCGAGCTCAGGAGACTCAGCAGCCCCCGACTCGGGCCCCGGCGGCGCCGGGCCCGAAGTCGGCTCCCCTGGAGGACAGTCCACGAGGACTACAGTACTCACATGACCCGGGGACTCCATCTCCACACAAGGTTGTTTTGCAGGCCTCTCCGACTCCGAAGACCCGGGATGGTGCTCGGGGCTATGCGACTTGGCCCTCAAGGAGCCAAGTGCATCCACCGACGCCGCCCTCGTGGGTTTTTTCTTCTTGCGATGCTCCCACAAGGGAGACCCCCCTTTCAGAGGAGCCTCAACGCTAATCGAGGCCGGAGTCAGAGAAGATTCTTTCCTTTTGGTGCTGTCGACTCCTTAACGCCTTAGAGGACATTTTCCCACACGGACCACAGATCATCGGGTCATGAACGGGTCTGAGGCACCGGAGGCAGCAGTCATGTGTGTCGGTGAGAGACATGAGTTTCTTACACCGATCACACTTTTTAAACCCGCTGGCAGCCATCGGGGGAAAAAGGGCTCCTGCGAGGTCAAAAGACAGGGCTGCCAGTGAAAACAAAAAAAAATAGCGCGTACGCTAGTCACTAAGGACAAAAACTGAAAAAAGAGGTCCGGGCTCGATACCGATGTATCGGGCCCAGGCGGAAAAGGGAAACCGGCGTCGAACTGAAGAAAAACAAGTTCACGCAGAATAAAATTGACTTTTTCCTCGGGTGAAACGAAAATACATCCGTCGGGCTCCGCGGAAAAAAGAAGACTAAGCAAGATGGCACCCTTGGGCGGGAAGGGGACCGCGCATGCGCTGCATTCCCAAAGGCTTTCTTTGAAAACTAGGGAAATGCTCCGCACGGGGGCTCCGTCGGCGCCGTCACCCATATGTGAGGACTGACTTCCTGCTTGGTCCTGGAGAATTTAGTCTTCACATATGGGTATCGTCGGTACCGACGGAGCCTGCGTGGGAACGCTCCCCAGCGTCCAATTGAAAAGCTTTTGTGTGCATCCCACAGCACCTGTGTGCTGCCTTCCCACTTTTCCCAACTGCCTCTCTCCAGTTGAGTTTAAAGCTGAGACAAAGAGAGAGAGAGGGAAAGAGAAAGAGATAAACAGAGAGATACAACTCCTAGGGGAGGTGGGAGGGTTGTGAAGACTAAATTCCTGCTGTTCCCGGAGATCACCTGTTACAGGTAAGTAACTATGCTATTTCCAGGAACAAGCAGGAATGTAGTCTTCACATATGGGGACTCCCTAGCTTTAGATGCCAGGGAGAGACCCCAGAAGTTGTGTGTCCCTGTGAAAGGGATCCACTTCCCCCCATGGATTTCTGGCATCCAACCTGGGATGGTGGGTAGGAGTTGATTAGGTATGGAACAGGTGTTGAAGAACAGCCTGACCAAACAAGGCATCCCGGCGGGAGTCCTTGTCCAAGCAGTAATGGGCTGTAAAGGTATGAACCGAGGCCCAAGTGGCTGCTCGACAGATGTCGCCGATAGACACAGAGTGCAGATGAGCCATTGAAGCTGCCATGGCTCTTACATTGTGAGCTGTGACATGGCCCTCCAGAGGAAGATTCTTACTCTGATAAGCAGAGGAAATACACTGAGCAATCCAGTTGGACAGTGTTCTCTTTGAGACTGGAAGTCCCAAATGAGAAGGATCAAAAGCAACAAAGAGTTGAGAGGACTTTCTATGTTGCTGTGTTCTTTGCAAGTAAAAAGCTAAAGCTTTTTTACAGTCTAAAGTATGAAGATTCCTTTCTGCATTAGATGCATGAGGCCTTGGAAAAAACACAGGCAGGTAGACCGCTTGGTTTAGATGAAAAGGCGAGACCACCTTTGGCATAAAGTGTGGATGAGTCCTAAGGACTACCTTGTCATGATGGAACCTTGTATAAGGTGGATCAGCAACTAATGCTTGTAACACACTGATACGGCGTGCTGATGTGATTGCAATGAGAAAGATAACCTTCCAAGAAAGGAATTTCAATGAGGTAGTAGCTAAGGGTTCGAAAGGTGGCTTCATAAGCTGACCAAGAACCAGGTTTAAGTCCCATGCCACCGGTGGTGGCCTAATGGGAGGCTTAGTTAGAAGCAGGCCTCTCATAAATCTTGCTATAAGAGGATGGGAGGAAATAGGTTGTCCATTTAGAGGCTTGAAAGAAGCTGCAATAGCACTCAAATGGACTCTTACTAAGTTAGTTTTAAGTCCTGCATTGGATAAATGAAAGAGATACTCCAGTAATGATTCCAGAGGTATCGCAAGGCGGTTAAGACCCTTCTGCGAACACCATATGGTAAACCTTTTCCACTTGAAAGCAAAAGAGCGTCTTGTGGAAGGCTTCCTGGAAGCATAAAGGATGTCCTTTACTTGCTGAGGGAGGTTAAGATCATGGAGATCTTGGCCTTCAGCAACCAAGCCCTGAGATGCAGAGACTGGGTATTGGGATGCCATAACATTCCGTCCTCCTGAGACAGGAGATCTGGAGCAGACCCTAACTCCAGAGAGGGAGCTTGAGAGAGATGTAGAAGCAGAGGGTACCACACTTGCCGTGTCCAATGTGGAGCTATGAGAATCATACGGCCTCTGTCTCTCTGAAGCTTGAAAAGGGTTTTGGGAATTAGGGGAATGGGTGGAAAGGCATAAAGGAAGTCTTGACCCCAGTGAAGGAGGAAAGCATCCCTGGCCTGAGAGCCCTGAGCCGGAATTCTCGAACAGAACTGGGGAAGTTTGGCATTCAAAGGACTTGCAAAGAGGTCATGTCCGGGGTTCCCCAAATTTGAAAAATCTTGGCCACCTGGTCTGCATGTAGAGACCATTCGTGTGGAAGCATAACTCGACTGAGTCTGTCCGCCCAAGAGTTTTGTATGCCTGGAAGATACACTGTCAGGAGATGAATCTGATGCTCTCTGGCGAGGGCCCATATTCGCAAAGCTTCGTTGCAAAGCGACAGAGTCTGTTCCCCCCTGCTTGTTCACGTAGAACATGGCTACTTGATTGTCTGTTTGAATGAGGACTGTCTTGCAGCTGAGCAGGGTGTGGAAAACTCGAAGAGCAAGGAAGATTGCTCTGAGTTCTAAGAGACTGATATGTAGATGAGTCTCCTGTGGAGTCCAAATGCCTTGAGTGGAGAGGTCTTGCAGATGAGCTCCCCAGCCCATTGGTGAAGCCTCTGTTGTGAGAGTTGCCTGGGGTAAAGGTTGTTAAAAAGGGGACCCCAGCAACAGGTTCTGAGTGGACTGCCACCATTGGCGAGACAAAACAAGGCGATTTGTGTTTGCTACTTTGTCTGCCAGGCACCCTGATGCCTGGGTCCATTGAGTAGATAAAGTCCACTGGGCTGCTCTCATATGGAGGCGAGCATAAGAAACCACATGCACTGTAGATGCCATGTGGCCTAGTAGTTGTAACATTTCTCGGGCAGTGAGATAAGGGTTTAGCACTGCTTCAGAAGCTAACTGCACCATGCGAAGGCAACGGGTCTGAGGAAGATAGGCCCTTGCTTTTCTGGTATCCAGCAAAGCTCCTATGAACTCTAGAGACTGAGTGGGAGTTAGACTGGATTTTGGGATGTTTATGACCAGACCCAAATACTGGAGGATACGCATTGTGCAAGATAGAGAAATCCTGGCCTCTGACTCTGATGGGGCTCGAATGAGCCAGTCGTCTAAGTAGGGGAAGACGAATATTCCTAGAGTGCGGAGAAATGCTGCTACCACAGCCATGCACTTCGTAAACACTCTTGGTGCTGAGGCCAGGCCGAAAGGAAGCACCCTCTACTGGTAGTGCTTTCCTCGAAAAAGGAACCGAAGGAACTTTCTGTGAGATGGATGGATGAGAACATGAGTGTACGCATCCTTGAGATCTAGAGAACAAAGCCAATCCTGACTCTGAAGGTATGGCAGCAGAGTTCCCAGAGAAACCATTTTGAATTTCTTTTTGAACAGGAATTTGTTCAATTCTCTGAGGTCTAAAATAGGTCTGTGTCCCCCTGTTTTCTTTGGGATAAGGAAATAGGGAGAGTAAAACTCTGTACCCTGTTGAGGAATGGGTACTTCTTCTATTGCCCCTTGGGCAAGAAGCATAGTGACCTCTTGAACTAACAGGTTGACGAGAGAGGTCTGAGAATTGAACTGTCTTACCATTGTGGGAGGGGGCATGCTCAAAAAGTGAAGCTTGTACCCCTCTTTTATAATGGATAGTGTCCAATGTTCTGCTGTTATCTGCCCCCATCTGGGGGCAAAGTGACACAACCTTCCTGGAATGGTGGAAGGCTCTGGTCCATTGAGGGCCAGGAAGGCTAAGTTCTCTAGATGAAATTCAAAGGCCTTGTGGAGGCTGAGACTGCTGAGACGGTTGAGGCTTAGCAGTCTTTGTTTTCCTTTGTTTAGGTGGTTGCTGACTCTTATTGGCTTGACCTGCAGAACGTCCCTGCTGGGAATAAGAGGGATAAAACCTCTTCTTTTTTGAGAAGAATGGTTTCTTGAAAGATTTCTTTCTTGCAGGATCAGCTGTGGCTTTGGATAACCTATCCGAAGTGGAGCTGTCAGCATCCAACTCATTGGCTTTCTCTTGCCAGTTTTTGCCAAATAGTTTCTCACCTGTACAAGGGATATTACCCAGTTTGTCCTTCACCCAGAGCTCCAAATCGAATGCCTGGAGCCAGGCAATTCTATGTGCACCTATGGCAATGGCAGAGGTTCTGTTTATGCACCCAAAAGAGTCAAAAGCTGCACGATTGACCAACTTAGAAACATTCTGTGAATGTTTAACCAGTGTGAGAAAATCCTGCCTCTTGTCATCAGGAAGGAGAGGGCTTAAAATCTCCAAGTCTCCTGTGACTTCTTTAAGGAACATTCCCATATATAAAATATAGGAACTGATCCTGGCAGAAAGCATGGAAGCCTGAAAAGTACGACGTCCAAAGGCATCCAAGGTTCTACACTAATGTCCTGGAGAATTAGAGGCATGCCTCTTTGCACTCCTGATCCTTCTCATAGCTGATTCCACTACAAAAAAGTGGTGAGGAAGCTGAGTTTTCTGGAAACCAGGACAAGGAGGGACTCGATACATGGTATCCAGTCTGCAAGAGTGAGGAGAGGTGGTAAGAGGTGTTTCCCACATTCTCAACATGAGATCATGTAAGATCGCAAGGATAGGCAGAGTAGCTGCCTCCTTAGGAGCTTTGGGATATTGCAAAATCTCAAACTCCTTAGCTCTGGGCTCTGTTTCAGGAGCCACAGTAATGGACAGACGTCGAGCCACCTCCCTGATAAAATCCTGAAAGGAGATATCTTCTGTAGGAGACATCCTACGTTTAGAGGAGGAAGGCTCCTCCGGGAGAAGTATCCCGGTACTGGCAGAGCTGTCAGAATCCTTGGAGTCCTCCAAGGATTCGAAGTACCTCCTGTCCGGATGCTCTTGAAGAGCTCAATACCCTACCGACCGAAGTCGGTACCGGGGGTCATCGGTACCGGTGTATTGGCACCAGAAGGCATCGCATGACTGGGTGCCGGCAAAGTAGACACCGATGTCGATGCCGATGCTACCGGTACCAGTTGAACTGTCTGACGCGGTTGCGAGAGTGTCGATGCCACAAGTAGAGCCACCAGACTGCGTTCAATAGCCAGGAACATCTGGTCTATTGAAGTAGCCGGTACCCCAGAGCATGGCACCAGTAGTTCTGCCGAGGTCGAGGCCTCGAGAACATCCTGGAGCCCCGATAATGCTTTGGAAGCCGAAGCCTCCTGCTGGGGCAATTTTGCCCGTACAGAACCCTCAAGGGCAACGCCATAGGCATCTCGATGCTTGGAAGGAGATCTACCCTTTGAGGACCGGCTGGACTTATGTTTGGTTACCTGAGATCCATGGGAGGAAGACGAAGCCCTGGAAGACGTCGGTGCCACAGAAGCTGCATCGGAGGGAAAAAGGGTGCTGAGCTTAGCAGCTCGGTTTTGTCGACCTCTCTTGGACATCATGGCACAAGCCATACACTCGGAGATGGAGTGGTCAGGACCTAATCACGAAATGCTCACAAACAGCCAGGAGCAGAGCATTTGCGCTGTATGCACCCACGTGCTGGAACGCCCTACCTCCTGCCATTAGGGCTATCAAGGACCTCTACCAATTTAGGAAAGCAATTAAACATCACCTTTTCCTGCAGCACTACGCGGACCAAGATCACCTTCCACACCTTGACACGTCCAGTAGTACATACAGACAAAACCCAAGCAATAACCATACAGGATTGAAACCGAACACACCAGACCCTGCTCCACCTGACAAATAGCATTTACCCCCACCCGAATCATCTGCAATTCTCAGATAAGCCAACATGTAAATAGTTAGCAACTCCTCAACGTAAGTTATGTGTAATGTAGCCATGCTGTTAAAATTGTACATTTCTGTTATATTGTAAGTTAAAATTGTACATTTCTCTTATATTGTAAGTTCAGTGTAGATTGTCTTCACTGAACAGTTACTGTTACATGTAAACCGCGCTGATGCTGAATAGCGCGGTATATAAGAAAAATAAATAAATAAATAAATTTGAGACACCACTCATGCGGGTTTTTCCATAGTGGAGGAAATTTGGGGCCGAAGGCCCAAAATGGCACGTGCACCTGGGAAGAAAAGTTTGGAAAAAATAGAATATATATATTTTTTTAAAACAAAAGAAGAAAAGAAGAGAGAACCGGCATTACCGGTATAGCGTCGAGGAAGGCAGACGCGACCACAAAAAAGAAGGAATAAGGAAAAAAGTTTCTGTGGTGACAGGAACAACGACCTGCTGGCTCCGCGGAAAACGAAGAACTGGAGAGAGGCAGTTGGGAAAGGCGGGAAGGCAGCACGCAGGCGCTGTGGGATGCTCCCAAAAGCTTTCCAATTGGACGCTGGGGAGCGTTCCTGCACAGGCTCCGTCAGTACCGACGATACCCATATGTGAAGACTACATTCCTGCTTGTTCCTGGAGATAATATTTTTTCACTTAAGGAGTAATAAAACTCTGGAATTCGTTACTGGAGGATATAGCTGGGTTTAAAAAAGGTTTGGACAAGTTCCTGGTGGAAAAGTCCATAAACTATTATTAAAGAGGACCAAGGAAATTCACTGCTTACCCCGGGATAAGCACTGTGGAATCTGCGTACCTTTTTGGGAACCTGACAGGTATTCGTGAACTGGATTGGCCACTGTTGGAAACGGGATACTGGGCTTTATGGACTTTGATCTGACCCAGTATTGCATTTCTTATGTTCTTAGCTTCTCTTCTCACTTAATGCACACACTGTCACATCTTTTCTCCTCCACCCTGCCCCTTCCCTTATGTCCCACCCCTTCTTTTCTCCTAACTCCACCCCTCCCCTAGGCTTTGTCAGTTTCTTTCCTTATAGCTCCACCCCTTCCTCCAGCCTCTGCCAACTCACCTGCCCACCTCCTAGGCTCTGCAACTTCAGCCACCCTTTCTCTTGTGGTGCTCCTCCTCTGGAGGCACTACCCAGGACTTCCTGGTGGCCTCTGCAAGCTGCAGGGTCACTCTTCAGGCCACAGGACCTGGGGCCTCCTGCCAGCCTTTGCAGGCCACAGCCCTGGATGACTGATGCTACCTGGGAAGTTCCCTCCACAGCCCATGCCTGCAGGACCAGGACTCCCTCCCACGGGTTGACATCCAGCATCTTTGGTGGTGGGGAGGGTGCTAACAAGCGCAAAAAACCATGCATATGAACAGACACTGCACAACCTCCCAAACCCTTGACAATAGGCACTACAATAAGCAAAATGCACCTAAAAATAGACCTTTATAAAAAAGCAAACATCTATGAAAAATCTTCAAGCTTTATTTTGAAGGCGGCTTTCGGGCACAATTCAGTGTTACAAACAAAATCTTGGTGATAAGCAGGTGCTTCTAGAGAAAGAACTAACATTTTTAAAAAAGCCACACTCAAGAGAATTTATACTGGAAGTTTGTTTAATCTAACTCAGCGTTTAAAAATAGAACTCTGCTCCCATTGTCTTTATAGGTGGAAATGACTCTTATAGTTGCTTCACTGTTGCTTCCTTGGAAAGGGAAGTCAGCAAAAGCTGGCTACTATATTTATATGTTTGCTTATTAGGCGAGCTTTGTTTAGCAGTTTTTAGAGTACATTAAAACGCATAATGAACGGAATATCTCGTTTTAATCTTTGGTCAAATTTTTACCTTTTTGAAAGCAAAAATCTATTTATTTATTTTAGCTTTTAGGAGGTTTTTGCCTTCCACTAGTTTCTTGGCTTAATCTGATTATTTTGCTTCTCCAAATGCATTTGTGTTTTCAACTACTGCTTACAGTTATGAGCTACGAGTAAAAGTTCAACAGTATGAATTATTAACATGCGCTACCGCCGTTAATAATGCACATTATTAGTAACTAGAGCTCACTGCATAAAATGGGACTTACGAGAAAATCATGCAACTTAACGCATGCTGATGCTATAGCTGTTGTATACCACAGAGTCGATGCAGAATCCTGGCGACCAACCCCTGGTACACACCAGAAGTTCTAGCTGTAAATCTTTCTCCCTTACTGAATGTGTGAACATGTCCTTTTATCCCTGTATCTCCATTTATCAAAATGTAATTGCGTAGCAGCACTGTTCCTTCTTCCTTTTGTCCTTTGGAAGCTGTTACACAGCTCCAGACATCAGGGAACAGTGTGTATTTTGAGCATATGACACAATACATAGCTTCTAATTAGTGTTAAGGATGGTGGCTTAGTGCTCTGTGGATTTAGGTATAGTTTGGTGTCTTTATGTTAAATTGCTGTTTTATTTGTTTTTAATATTGTATACCTTTTTGGGTGATCTTTTATAAAGGCCAGAGAAAAAGAATAAGAAGAATGGTAAATAAGTCTGTTCTGTGAAGGCCAGGAAGGCAACAATCTTATCATTAGATACAGGCAAATTGGAAACTAGAACACGTACATAAATTGCAAAGTTAGAAAGAAAAAAGATTGGAGGCCAAAGAAGTTCAGCTTTTGATTTGGTAGCATCCCTCTTCAGACTAGTTAGGCTTGTTTGTTACCAGAACAATAGAAGGGTGATTGAAAATTGAATGTAGAATGTCAATACCATACTAATGCAATCTTTTCTGAGTGCTAACCTGGACAACGCCTGGAAACATGCATGAGGAACCATATCCCTGACATAAAGCAGTGGTTGCTTCATTATACAAGACAGGGGTTCATAAAGCTGAATATGATAGAGAATGGCATCCAGATCTTTGTACAGGCGCTGATGGAAAGATAGATTAGAGTTATAGAGGATTTTCACATTTGGATCTTCATTCCTGCAACAACAGAACATAAGATTAGTCTAGCTTCCAGGGTTTACTATTCTTCAGCTACATACAATTCTGCAAAGTTAACATTTACCAAAGGACCCTATCATTCGCAGGAAAACAGTACTACACCTGTCAAAATGTTTCAAATAAATTAAATAAGTCGCGAAAAAATCAGCTGTAGACAGTCTACATTGAAACTAATTTTGTGACTTCTCTGAACATGGAGTTTCCACAAATTAATGAGGTTTTATTTTGCACAGCTGTTTAAATTTGCTCATCTTCTCAGCTTGATAAATTAATAAATTATGTAGGGAGATGTAAAATTGCATTTTAGACACAGTAGTATGATTTACAGATTCTAAAAAAATATATAAATAAAATGAAATATTCATTGAAAATCAAGCCAGATTGCCCAAACAGGCACCTCAAAGCTTAAAGATTCATTTCAATGAAACTGAGTGCTGTCCAGCAGCAAAGTAGGAAATCCATTAAAAGATTTGTTTTTAAAGGCAGCACATAGCCCTCAAATACTTTAGAGGATATCTGGCTGTTATCACAGTTATGATGTCTTCTGACCTTATGTGTCCCATATGCATTATTTCAGCATAGTCCTATCAGCATAAAGGTGATATAAGCCATGGCTGTGGACAGCTGCCTGCTAAGAATAATGGAACTCTAAAATGCTATATGCCAATCTCTTAGGGTGTATGTACATATCAATAATTTTTCTAAGTGAAAACCTGGTGGGGCTCCCTGCACCATGGCTAATAAAAATATAGCAACTAATTTTAAATTAGAAAGGCTCAGACAGACAATTACATCACGATTTGAAGAATATATCACTTTGAGAACTCCTTAAAATCTTTAGGTCAGGCAAAGCTATTAGAGAGGAGGAGAATTAAAAGCATTTCTACAATAAAACAAATGTTTCATCAATGGAAATCGGGGTTTTCATTATACACAGGTACACTACCAAAAAACTGCCTCCAGTTTTGCAACTGATTCCTATAGATTTTGGGGTGCTGAATCCAGGAAAAATAGCCAAAATGTTCCATCACGTCACGTTTTCTTGCAAAATTAGATTTCTTACCCATATAACGAATGTTCACATAATTTCTTTTTTGCCGACTGCAGTTTATTTTCTTGGCCCAAAATAGAGGTTGTAATGGTTAACTAACTAGAAACACTCCCTCATGATATTTTAGACTGTTTTGTATTCATTTTATACATTAACAGGACAATTGGGAGGCGGGGGGCTAAATCCAGTACTCGCGCTGGCGCATGTTCTTTCCTGTTCGCCTCGCCTCGTTCGCTCGCTCAAACACGGTGGTTGCGACATGAACGTTCCTGTCAAATTTCAGTTTCTTGCAAGTTCATTATTACCTTTTGTTTGCTCAGTCGTAATCCAGCTTTATTCCAAAGTGGTTCACTACAGTTGTAGTTTGCAGTGCTGTGTATTTGTGATGGCTCACAGAGCCAGAGGTTGCGTCAACTCTCCGGACAGTTTTTGTTTTATTTGTGGGGAATATACCGTGAAAAAGCGGCAGAGGAACATTTCTGCATTTATTAAAAAAGTATATTTCGCCTATTTCGGTTTGAAGTTAGGCGATCAAGACAAACCGTGGGCTCCTCACAAAGTGTGCAAGACATGTGAGGAAGATCTACGCTTATGGATGAAAGGTAAAAAACAAGCATTTCGTTTCGGAATACCTATGATGTGGCGTGAACAAAGAGACCACAGCAGTGACTGCTATTTTTGCTCTTGCATTGTGAAGGGATACAACTTAAAAAATAAGAACGTAATAAGTTACCCCAACCTTCCCTCAGCAATTAGGCCTATGCCTCATAGCAACGAAGTACCTGTGCCTGAACCACCAAAATCTTTGGATCATATTTATGTGGACGGTTCAGATCATGATGAGACTCATCAGATGGCTTTTCCCGATGAGTCCAGTACTTCCGAGTTTGAAACTGAACCAGATCCGAAACCTGAACTTTTCTCTCAAGCTGAATTGAATGATTTAGTCCGGGATTTAGGACTCCCAAAAGATGCTGCCCAACTGCTAGGTTCTTGGCTTAAACAGAAAAATCTATTGTCACCAGGAACAACTTTTTATTGGTACCGCAACCGCGAGACACAATTTTTGAAGTATTTCAGCAAAGAGGAAGATTTGGTATTTTGCAACGATATATACGGAGTGATGGAAAAGTTTAAACTCAAGTATGATCCTGCTGAATGGCGGCTGCTCATTGATTCGTCAAAAGACAGCATAAAAGGTGTTCTTCATAATGGCAACACATTCGCTTCAGTTCCTATTGCTCACTCTGTTATTCTCCAAGAAAAATACGAGAATTTGGCCCTGATTCTTCAGAAGATTCGTTATGATGAGCATAAGTGGATGATTTGTGGAGACTTTAAAATTCTATCCATGCTATTAGGGCAGCAATCCGGTTTCACCAAATATCCCTGCTTACTTTGCTTGTGGGATAGCCGGGCCCGCGACCTACACTGGGGGAAAAAAGACTGGCCAATTCGAGAGTATTTGAGACCCGGTGAGAAAAATGTTCTTCATGAGAGCTTGGTACCTCGTGATAAAATTCTATTACCACCTCTCCACATTAAGTTGGGTCTCATTAAGCAATTCATCAAGTCCCTTCCAAAAGATGGTGAGTGCTTTCGGTACCTTTGCTCAAAGTTCCCCCGACTTTCTGAAGCAAAGCTAAAGGAAGGAGTGTTTGTTGGCCCTGATATAAGGAAACTCATTTCAGATGGAGCATTCACTGAAACGATGTCTAAGAAGGAAAAAGAAGCCTGGGATTCCTTCAAGGATGTTGTTCTCAAATTCTTGGGGAACAGGCGGGATGACAACTATTAAGGATATTGTTGCCAGGATGCTCAATGCCTTCAAAGAACAAGGCTGTAACATGAGCCTGAAAGTCCATTTGTTGCACTCCCATGCGAACTACTCTCCCGAAAACTTGGGGGCGTACAGTGAAGAACAAGGTGAAAGGTTTCACCAGGACATCAAGGACGCAGAGAGAAGGTACCAAGGAAGATGGAACACCACTATGATGGCTGATTTCTGCTGGTTGCTGCTGCGGGAAACCCCAGATGAAAAATACGCCAAGCAGCGCACCAAGAGAAGCATTCGGGGGAAGAAGAAACAGGCCCACCAGGAGATTGATTGACCCAAGAATGACTTTAAAATCTAAACTGTGTTGACAAATATCGTGTTTTTACTAAACTTTGAAATAAAAATTTGCTAGTTATTACCACAGTGTCGGATCTCATTTATTAGAATTTTATTTTCACACCATCGGGTGTTTGTCTTCATGTATTGCAATGGTGCGGTTTGCGTTTTCTATTCTTACATACATACCTGTACAACATTTTTTGCACATTTCTTTGCTTTGCTTTGTGTCTAACCTCGCTCTTATATGCTCAATGTTTGTGCACATGTATGTGGCTGTTTTAAGTGCAGACAATTTTGCTACCATCACAGTGTGTTTTGCTGACATTACTCTATTCTTATGTGCTGCCTTGTTACAATTTTCTTTATTCTTATTTGAATAACTACTAAACAATTCGTATAAAGAATTCATCCAAGAAACTTTTATCTCGATCGCACTCAATCTGAAACGTTCACCTCAAACTGCTAACCCAATGTAGCAAAAAATCTGTACGTGATGGAGCAAATTGGTTACCAGATTTGGATTCAGCGCACCAAAAAACGTAAAAATCAATCGAAACATTAGAGGCAGTTTAAAAAAAATTTTTTTTAGTGTACCTGTGTTATGATTCATCTTCAACCCAGGCAAAATTGCATGTGTTGTTCTACATGATGTGTAATTTTGCACACAACTCAGAAACATTCCCAGGAAGCATGGAGGGGGTGGGGTACGCAACGACACACAGCTGTATAATCAAAGCTACGCACCTTGGGATCAATTTTCAAAAGCCCTTATCTGAATACCCATAGAGGTTAGCTGGATAAGGGCACAAAGGGAAAGAGGTTCAATGACACTATCCAGATAGTGCTGCTGTATATCCCCACAGACTGCTCTGGCACTATTTGTGGGTGGGGCGAGGTCTGCTCCGATTACTATCTAAATAATTGCCGCCATTATCCAGATAACCTTTTCCACTCCCCACGTACCCACAGAAAAGTTGGCGGTATCCTCATCCTCACCAAAATCAGACCTAAACTTCAACAAGCTAGCAGCAGAATCTATCGCAACTTTTGACATCCTCGCCATCTCAACTCACCATCTGCCTGACCTACTGCTCTCCATCTGCACTGACCAATGACCTCTCTGAACTTCTCCACACAACCCTCAAACACAACAAGAAACACAAGGACCTCATTTTACTAGGAGATGTCAACCTCCAATCAACTCCACCCAAACAAGCAACAGCCTTCCTGGAAGCCATGGCAGCAATGGACTTCTCATATCGTAAACTCCCCCACTCACAGCAAAGGCAACATCCTCGACCCTTTTTTCACAAGCAACAACCCTATCCACATCGATCCTACTCCACCAATCCAGATTCTCCCAGTACCCTGGTCCAACCACATCCTAGTACTTTCATCAAGCCATCAATATCTCCCAAAAGTGAATCCCAACTCCTAACCTGCACAAGAGTCGCTTCAGACAATTCAACAAAGAATCATTATTGGCCCACATCTCTCCAATCATCAACTCAGAAATACTAGACCTGGAACCAAACTATCAGTGAATCTGCTTCAACCTCGACCCATCCACAGAACACAGCACACAAACGGACCCCGTGGTACACCCCAAACCTCCGTAAACTCAAAGCTTAACTATGGAAACAGGAACGCAGATGGAGAAAATCTCTGCTACCCACAGACCAATCCTGCTACATGACTCTACTAAGGGAATACAACCATGCCACAAACCTCTATAGAAATGGGTAATAGGGGCAACTTCTGGTAAGAGGTGTGTATAAATGCCCTTAGCATAGGAAATAAGATCCCAGATGTT
Organism: Ichthyophis bannanicus; assembly: GCA_033557465.1. NCBI lineage: Eukaryota > Metazoa > Chordata > Amphibia > Gymnophiona > Ichthyophiidae > Ichthyophis > Ichthyophis bannanicus. The sequence goes on from CM066046.1 coordinate 96,277,178, forward strand.
GAGGCTTTAATGGAAGAGGCTGACTTGGATTTAGTGGTGGTTATGGAGACATGATTTATGGAAAACCATGACTGGGATGTAATTATACCAGGCTATATTTTAAGACAGAGTAGGAAGAAGGGGAGGTGGAGTGGCACTATGTGTCAAAAATTATATTAAAGCTATAGAAATGCAAGGCTTAGAAGGAAAAGAGGAGGCACTGTGGGTTAAACTAGAAAGAGGGAAAGGGAAATCCATTTGCATTGGAGTTATATACAGATCCCCCTCACAGGAAGTAGACGTGGACAAAGATTTAATAGAAAACATACACAGTATTGCCATGAAAGGAGAAGTGCTACTGACAGGTTATTTCAATATGCTAGATGTGGATTGACAGATTCCTACTGCGGTGTCATCTAGAAGTAGGAAGATCCTGGATTCTCTACAGGAAGAACTAGTCAGACAACTGGTAACAGAACCCACATGTGATGGGGCCATACTGACTTAGTGCTTACCAATGGAAAAAGTGTTTGATGTCATAGTGGGAGATCATCTCGCATCCAGTGATCACCAGATGGTATGGTTCAGGATTAGTACTAAAGATTATTACTACTACTACTAAGCATGTATCTAGCGCTACCAGACGTATGCAGCGCTGTACAGACATAAAAGACAATCCCTGTTTGTCAGAGCTTACAATCTAGACAAAATAAACAATCTGGTCAAAAACAAACACAGAGGTGAAGACAGGGATAGAACAAGGGAAGAGGAGGAGATTAGGAGAGTCAAGATTCAAAGGTGTCAGCGAAGAGGTGAGCTTTCAGCCTGGATTTAAAGAGGGTTAGAGAAGGTGCCTGACGTATAGACACAAGTAGATTGTTCCAGGCGTAGGGTGCAGCAAGGTGAAAGGAGCTAAGTCTGGAGTTAGCAGTATGAGAGAAGGGCATAGATAGAAGCAGTTGGCTAGATGAGTGGAGGTCCCGAGGGGGGATGTAGGGAGAGACAAGGGAGGAAAGGGGTACTGAGGAGCCGCAGAGTAAATGCATTTATAGGTCAGAAGGAAAAGTTTGAACTGGATGCGGTAAGGGATAGGGAGCCAGTGAAATTACTTGAGAAGAGGAGTAATATGGGCATGACGAGGCTGGCTGAAGATTAGTCTCGCAGCAGAATGTTGGACAGATTGAAGGGGAGAGAGATGATTCAGAGGGAGACCAGCAAGGAGTAGGTTACAGTAGTCAAGACGGGAGGTGATTAAGGAGTGGATTAGCATTTTAGTAGTGTGCTCAGAGAGGAAGGGCGGATTTTGCTAATGTTATAGAGAAAGAAACGGCAGGTCTTAGCTACAAGATGGATATGTGTGGAGAGGAGTCAAAGATAAACCCCAGATTGCGGGCCGAAGAAACAGGAAAGAGTACAGAGCCATCCACAGAGATTGCAGAAGGAGAAGGTGGAGGGGAGGTTTTAGGGGAGGGGGGGAAGATAAAAAGTTCAGTCTTGGCCATGTTCAATTTCAGGCGGCGGTGAGACATCCAGGCAGCAATGTCAGAAAGACAAGCAGAGATTCGGGTCTGGATTGCTGGAGAGAGTTCGGGCGTAGAGAAGTAGATCTGGGAGTCATCAGCATACAGATGGTACTGAAAGCCATGGGAAGAGATGAGCGCACCAAGGAACTGTTTATAGAGAGATAAAAGGAGCGTACCCAAAACAGAACCTTGGGGTACATCCACTGGGAGTGGGGTAGCAGAGGAGGAGGAGCCACCAGAACACACACTGAGGGAGTGATGGGAGAGATAGGAGGAGAACCAGAATAGTACAGAGTCCTTAAAGCCAAGCGAGGACAGGGCTTCGAGGAGAAGGTTGTGGTCAACGGTGTCAAAAGCAGCAGAGAGATCAAGGATGAGGACAGAGTACAGGCCCTTGGATTTTGCTAGGAACAAGTCACTGGAGACTTTGACAAGAGCCATTTCAGTAGAGTGTAACAGACGAAAGCCACACTGTAAAGGATCCAGGAGGGCATGAGAGGAGAGGCAGCGGTGGTGAACCGCTCGTTCGAGTAATTTAGAGATGAAGGGAAGGAGAGAGATGGGGCGATTACTAGCAGGGCAGGTGGGATCAAGTGAGGGTTTCTTGAGGAGAGGTGTGACCACAGCATGCTTGAAGGCTGCAGGAACAGTTGCAGTGGAGAGCGAAAGGTTGAGAATATGAGAGATGGAAATGACAATGGCAGAGGAGATGGGGCTTAGGAGACTGGTGGGGAAAGGATCAGAGGAGCAGGTGGTGAGTTTGGAGGAAGAAAGAAGGAGTGAAGTTTCCTCTTCAGAGATCTCAGGAAAGGAGGAGAGGGTAGCAAGGGAAGGGGGGGGGGGAGAGTTGGGAATGGAGAGGGGGAGGAGGGGAAGTAGCTGGGGTTGTGGGGAATTGGAAGGTGATCTTGTGGATTTTGTCATGGAAAAAGTCAGCCAGGGTTTAGGCGGAAAGGGAGGGAGGGGTAGGAGGCGGAGGCACTTTGAGGAGAGAGCTGAGAGTGGTAAAGAGACGGCGAGGATCAGAAGCAAGAGAATTAGTCAGGTGGACATAGTAGTCTTGTTTGGCAAGCTGATTGGAAGGAGACAACCATGAATTTGAAGTGTAGAAAATCTTCAGGGGAGCAGGATTTGAGATAAACATGCTCAGCGGAATGGGCACAGGAACGTAGATAGCGGGTAGTAGGTGAAAGCCAGGGCTGGGGAGCAGAGCGTCTCACAGGACGTGGGGTAGGTGGAGTAGAGCATCCAGGGCTGAGGATAGTGCAGTATTATAGGAAGTTACTGCCTCATCAACAGATTTGGATAACAAAGTGGAAGAAAGACATGGAGAGATGGTGGAAGAGAGAGCCAAGGGATCAATGGCATGAAGGTTTCTAAATAGGATGGAGGAGATAGGACGAGGCTGAGGCAGTGGGAGATGAAGATTAAAGCTTAATAAGTGATGGTCAGATAATGGAAGAACTGAACTATGGAAATTTGAGGGTAAGGAACTGGAGAAAAATATCAGGTCTAGGCAGTGGCCATGCTGGTGAGTGGGGGCGGTGGAACAAAGTAGGAGGTAAGGGAGAGGAGCTTTAAAGCATGAGGATCAGTGGGGTTATCAACATGAATGTTAAAGTCCCCAAGAATAAGAGTGGGGGAAGTGGAATACAGAAAGCAGGAGAGCCACGAGTCGAAGTCAGTGAGAAAGGTAGAAGCAGACTTATCAGGAGGTTGATAAATGACAGCTACCCAGAGAGGAAGTGGAGTGAAGAGGCGGATGGTGTGGACTTTGAAAGAGAGAAAGGAGTGAGACTGAGGCAGCAGGACGGGTTGTAATTGGCACGAGGGAGAAAGTAGAAACCCAACACCACCACCACAGCCAGTGGGATGAGGCGTGTGGGAGAACTGGTAGCCCCCATGGCAGAGGGCAGCAGTAGAAGCGGTATCATCTGGGAGGAGCCAGGTCTCTGTTAGAGCAAGAAGATGTAGAGCATTGGAGATAAAGAGGTCATGAGTGAAACTGAGTTTATTAGAGACAGAGTGAGCGTTCCATAAGGCACAGGACAAAGGGAGGGTGAAAGGGGAAAGGAGAGAGATATGGATGAGATTAGATGTGTTGCGTGAAGATCTCTTCTCAGAGTGTGAAAGAAGTCTAGGGAGGCCAGGGTTGGGGTTGACATCTCCACATGAGAGAAGGAGAAGGAGTAGTAGAGGTTAGACATGTTGTGTGAAGATCTCTTCTCAGAGATCTCAGAGATCTCAAAGGCAGGCAGAGCTCCGGAGTCTCAATGCGTGGATGAGACAATGGTGCAGAGATGAGGGTTTTGGATTTGTTAGGAACTGGGGAACATTCTGGTGAAAGGTGGGGCTCTTCCAAAGGGATGGGCTTCACCTTAACTGGGATGGAACCAGGCTGCTGGCATTAACCTGTAAAAAGGAGATAGAGCAGCTTTTAAACTAGATAATAGGGGAAAGCCGAGAGTCGCCCAAGAGCACGTGGTTCGGAAGAATGTATCCTTGAAGGATACTACCAAAAGCAGAGAGGTTCCAAAAAAGAGTAAAGTAGCCCAAATGCCCTCGAGTATGAATAAAATACAGTCTCTAAAATGCTTGTATGCAAATGCTAGAAGTCTAAAAAATAAGATGGAAGAGTTAGAATATATAGCACTAAATGAGAGATTAGATATGATTGGAATATCAGAGACATGGTGGAAGGAGGACAACCAGTGGGACACTGTGATACCTGGGTACAAACTATATCATAATGATAGAGCTGATCAAATTGGTGGAGAGGTTGCGCTCTATGTTAGAGAGGGCATTGAGTCAGAAAGGATTAAAAAATTTGCTGTAGAATCTCTATGGATTGAAATTTCATGTAAAAAGGGGAAGATGATGGCAGTGGGGGTGTACTATCGAACGCCTGGCCAGAATGAACAAATGTATGATGAAATGCTCAAAGAAATCAAGGAAGCTAACAAAGGTTACAGCGCAGTAATAATAATGGGTGATTTCAATTACCCCGGTATCGACTGGGTCAGTGTCACGGCAGGACATGCTAGGGAGATAAAGTTCCTAGATGAAATAAATGGCTGCTTCTTGGAGCAGCTGGTTCATGAACTGACCAGAGGGGAAGCCATATTAGACCTAGTCCTTAGAGGAACACCAGATCTAGTGCAAGAGATAAGGGTGTTGGGGACACTTGGCAATAGTGCTCATAGCATGATCGCCTTTGATTTAATTAGTGGAGGAGGGATAGTAAGGAAATCCACATTACTACCTTTTAACTTTCGAAAGGGAGACTATGATAAAATGAGGAAAACAGTTAAGAAAAAACTAAAAGGAGCAATTGCAAAGGTTAAAGACTTACATCAAGCTTGGGTGTTGTTGAAAAATACTATCTTGGAAGCCCAGACCAGCTGTATTCCACGCTTTAAGAAAAGTGGAAGGAAGTCCAAAAAACTGCCAGCATGGTTTAAAGGTGAGGTCAGAGAGGCTGTTGTTGCCAAAAAAGCATCTTTCAGGAAATGGAAAAAAGAGCCAAACGACGAAACCTGGAAACAGCACAAGCACTGGCAAGTCAAATGCAAGGCATTGATAAGGCAGGCAAAGGGAGAATTTGAGAAGAAGCTTGCTGCGGAAGCAAAAACGTGAAAGAAAGACTTTTTCAAGTACATTCGTAGCAAAAAAACCTGTGAGAGTCAGTTGGTCCATTAGATGATAGAGGGCTTAAAGGGGCACTAAGAGGCGACAAGGCGATAGCAGAGAGACTGAATGAATTCTTTGCTTCGGTCTTTACTGAGGAAGATGTAGGGATGTTACCCATGACTGAAGTGGTATTTAAAGGTGCGGAAGAATTGAAGGAAATATCGATACATAGGGAAGATGTATTACAACTATTAGATAAACTGGAGAGTAGCAAATCACCTGGGCCGGATGGTATACATCCAAGAGTGTTGAAAGAACTGAAATATGAGATTGCAGACCTGCTATTAGTAATCTGTGAACTATCATTAAAATCATCTCTAATACCTGAAGATTGGAGGATCGTCAATGTAACACCAATTTTTAAAAAGGGTTCCAGGGGTAAATCCGGGAAACTACAGACCGGTGAGCCTGACGTCAGTATCGGGAAAAATGGTAGAAACCATCATAAAGAATAAAATTATTCAGCATGTAGACAGTCATGGCCTAATGGGAGACAGCCAACATGGCTTTAGACAAGGAAGATCTTGTCTTACTAATCTGTTAAGTTTTTTTGAAGGTGTGAATAAACAGGTGGACAAAGATAAGTGGGTTGAAATAGTGTATCTGAACTTTCAGAAAGCCTTTGACAAGGTCCCTCATCAAAGACTTTTGGCAAAACTAAAGAGTCATGGGATAGGAGGCAGTTTACTATTGTGCATCAGGAACTGGTTAAAAGATAGAAAGCAGAGGGTAGGGCTAAATGGCCAATTTTCCCAATGGAGAAAGGTGAATAGTGGTGTACCCCAGGGATCTGTGCTGGGTCCGCTGCTTTTTTGACATATTCATAAATGACTTGGAAAGTGGAATAACGACTGAGGTTATCAAATTTGCAGATGACACAAAACTATTTAAAGTTGTTAAAACCCAAGAGGATCGTGGAAAATTGCAAGAGGATCTTGATAAATTGGAAGACTGGGCATCAAAATGGCAGATGAAATTTAATGTGGACAAGTGCAAAGTTATGCACCTAGGGAAGAACAACCCAAACTATGGTTACACAGTGCAAGGTTCCACATTAGGAACCATCACCCAGGAAAAAGATTTAGGTGTCATTGTTGATACCATGTTAAAACCCTCGGCCCAGTGTGCAGCGGCGGCCAAGAGAGCAAATAGAATGTTAGGTATCATAAGGAAAGGAATGGAAAATAAAACAAAAGATATTATAATGCCTCTATATCGTTCCATGGTGAGACCGCACCTTGAATATTGTGCGCAATTCTGGTCACCATATCTTAAAAAGAATATAGCGATATTAGAAAAGGTTCAGAGAAGAGCCATCAAAATGGTAAAGGGGATGGAAGGATACTCCTATGAAGAAAGGCTAAAAAGGTTAGGGCTCTTTAACCTGGAAAAGAGACGGCTGAGGGGAGATATGATAGAAGTCTATAAATTAATGAACAGAGTGGAACGGGTAAACGTAGATCGATTGTTTACATTATCAGAATATAGAAAGACTAGGGGACATGCAATGAAGCTACAGGGTAAACTATTTAAGACTAATAAAAGAAAATATTTTTTCACTCAATGTGTAATCAAACTCTGGAATTTGTTACCGGAGTATGTAGTAAAGGCTGTTAGTGTAGCTGGGTTTAAAAAAGGTTTGGACTAGTTCCCGGAGGAAAGGTCCATAAACCATTATTAATCAGGGACCCAGGATATCAATGCTTGACCCAGGACAAGCATTGTGGAACCTGTGTCTTTTGGGGAAACTGCTAGGTACGTATGACCTAGATTGGCCACTGTTGGAAACAGGATACTGGGCTTGATGGACCTTGGTCTGACCCAGTATGGCATATCTTATGTTCTTATGTTCTTATGTAGTGAGACAGAAATCTAGGGGGGCCAGGATTGGCGTTGAAGGAAGGGGAGAGGAGAGGGATATGGATAAGATTAGACATGTTGCGTGAAGATCTCTTCTCAGAATGAGACAGAAAGCTAGGGAGGCCAGGATTGGGGTTGATATCTCCGGAAGAGAGGAGTAGCAGAGTACGGGGTAGAGAGAAGACAGTACGGTGGAAACAAGGGTAAGGTTGCCTTAGAGAGATAGGAGATGGTTGTATGAGAGTGAGAAAGTGATGAAGCTCAAGTGCTGTTGAATGGTTGGAAGACAGAATGGAGGGGGAAATGAGGGTGGTACTGGAAGAATGAGGAGAGGAGGGGTGAGGGTGCAGGTAGGAGGGGAAACAGGGAGTATGAGGAAAAGGAAGATAATGTGGTGTGGAGCCATGGAAGAGGAGCAGAGAGGGGCTATGGAGTATATGTTATAATTACAAACAATTAGGTAGCAAACAAACAAAGAGGTAGCAATGGAGCCTACACGCTATGTAGCATATGTTTCCTACAAACAATGAGGTGGCAATAGAGTCTACAGGCTATGCAGCATGCGTTATTTCAAGCAGTGGGGTAGCAATGGAGTCATGGGCTATGCAGCATGAGTTATTTCAAGCGGTGGGGTAGCAATGGAGTCACAGGCTATGCAGCATGCGTTATTTCAAGCAGTGGGGTAGCAATGGAGTCACGGGCTATGCAGCATGAGTTATTTCAAGCAGTGGGGTAGCAATGGAGTCACAGGCTATGCAGCATGAGTTACTTCAAGCAGTGGGGTCAAGATGATAAAATCCATTCAAAAGTGAGGGTCCTAGATAAGGAAAACTAATTTTGCAATGATGGGACAATACCTCAGAGTCGTTAGCAGGATGGGAACAGCTGAGGGATGTAGAAAAACAGTGGGCAAAACTGAAAGGGGATATTTTAAGGGCAACAAAACTTGTTAGAAAAGTAAATAGAGGCTGCTATGGTTCTCAAAATAAGCAGCTGAAAAGGTGAACAAAAAGAGTGAAGCCTTCATAAAATACAAGAGATCACAGAGAGAAGAAGACAGACATCTATATTTGGAAAAACTTACAGAAGCTAGCAGAATAGTCAGGAAAGCAAAGATATAAAAAGAAGAAGAAATAGCCAATGCAATAAAATGCAGGGATAAGACATTTTTCAGATGTGTTAGTGAGAGGAGGAAGGGCAAAAGTGGTATTGTCAGACTCAAGGGTGCAAGGGAGGAATATGCAGAAATTGATTAGGATAAAGTAGAATTGCTTAACAAGTATTTCTGTTCTGTGTCCAGGAGCAGGACCTCAGAAAACACCCACGAATAGGAATTGAAGTGACGGGGATCTTGAACGATTTTCAGAAGACTGTGTTTGTGAGGAACTAGCTAAACTAAAAGTAGACAAAGCCATGGGTCCAGATGGGAACTTGGAGATGGTTCTAATGGCTCCACTGTCTGACCTTTTCAATGCCGCTTTGGAGTCGGGAATGATGCCAGAGGACTGGAGAAATGTATAAAAAACAGGTACTACCCCAATCAATACGACCCAAAAACAAACAAAATCAAAACAATCAATATGCACAAAAAATCTAAGCTCAAAAAATATATATCTAAACAAAACAAGCTCAGGACTAGCCAATTACTGATATAGGAGGAAAAAAGACCTCAGTATCCCCCCGCACAAAAGTGACAGGAGTCAAGTCTGTCGACAGACGCCAAAACGTCTAAGAAGACTGAACAGACTGAAAATTACATCAACGGTCATAAAAAAACCTCCAACCAGCAGGCTTCCGAGCACAGCAATGCTAATATCACACAACATCAAACAAAAAGCTCCGGACACTTATCTTTAGATGATTACAGTCACTTAAGGATGATGATGATGAAAAAAAGCAATGGTGAGGATGTTGAATCCAACCACGATGAGCTGAAGACCACGTCGAAGTGAGCGTATACAATGGTGTACTTCAGGTGATCAGGAACTCCGACATCAGATGTTTCGCTTTAATGGCTTCTTCAGGGAGCAAAAATCACTCGTCACCGTGCCATCATGTGACTCTATGCAACAAAGCACCAGAGCAAGAAAAGCTGAAAATAACAAGAAAAAGAAAAATGACTAATGCAACAAAACAAAACAAAAACTGGAGTCAACCCCCTTAAAACGAACCAGGCCAACAAAATAAGTTTGTATACCCTGTATGCTGGTTTTGAGAAAAAAAGCATGAAAATGCAAAAGATAGCAGCCAAACAGACGCAAGTAAGAAAACCGGCTGCTGGCTCACCTTCCCAAACGCCGACTCATGCGCAAAGCAAAAATATATAAAGGCGGGGCTAAAATGAAGGGGCCAATTACAAACAACCAGGAGTCATGACAGACCTAAGCGTCAGGCACGACAATCTTTAAACAAAAAACAGGGGAAATTCCAAAAAACCACCAAAAACCCACCCTCCCTACTAGAAAATGTTGTAACAGAAAAAATCAAAAATCTCAAAAATATTTTTCATGGAAGAAATAAATCATAAACAGCTTCTCCATTCAATGGAATCATTCAAACCCCCAGGAGCCACAGTACGAAGGGAAAAAATCCAGCGTTGCTCTAAACGAGATAGCTGCCGTTGCAAGTCACCCCCATAAACTGAAGGAGTGCATTGTGTAATAACTACACATTTCAGATCTTCAAAAACATGCCCCATAGCTTGAAAATGATGAACCATGGGGGCACCTTCAACCAAACGGCGAAGACGACTGCGATGCTCGATCAAGCGGGTACGCAAAGCCCGACTAGTCTTCCCTACATAGCCAAGACCACAAGGGCAACGAAGAAAATAAATAACATTGGTACTGTCACAAGATGTAGAGAATCGCAGCTTGACACAACGGCATTGATAGAAGAAACTGGTACAGGAGTCCATCACAGAGCACACCGAACAGTGACCACAGCTACGATGTCGCCCTGGTTCCAAAGGCACTGGTAAAACACTTGAAAAAGCTGATGGACAAAGGATATCCTTCAAATTAGAGCCCTTAGTGTATACTGAACGAATATTGTGGTGATGAAGACCAGGAGTCAAGCGCAGCACATGGGAATGTCGCTGGAGAATTTTAGAAACCTGGTAACTCAAAGGATTGTACTTGGTGATGAAATGGACCATTGAAGAATCCACTGAAGAAGTGCGAGGACGAGGAGTCAAGAGCCAAGTGACTGTAATCATCTAAAGATAAGTGTCCGGAGCTTTTTGTTTGATGTTGTGTGATATTAGCATTGCTGTGCTCGGAAGCCTGCTGGTTGGAGGTTTTTTTATGACCGTTGATGTAATTTTCAGTCTGTTCAGTCTTCTTAGACGTTTTGGCGTCTGTCGACAGACTTGACTCCTGTCACTTTTGTGCGGGGGGATACTGAGGTCTTTTTTCCTCCTATATCAGTAATTGGCTAGTCCTGAGCTTGTTTTGTTTAGATATATATTTTTTGAGCTTAGATTTTTTTGTGCATATTGATTGTTTTGATTTTGTTTGTTTTTGGGTCGTATTGATTGGGGTAGTACCTGTTTTTTATGCATAGTTTTCTTGCCCCTTGAGAGGATTTTTGTTTAATTGATTATAGAGGACTGGAGAAAGGCACATGTGGTCCCTTTACACAAAAGCGGACATAGGGATGACATTGAGAACTACAGGCCAGTTAGTCTAACCTCTGTGGTTACTAAATTATTAGAAAGCTTACGAAAGGAGAGAATAGTGAGGTTTCTGGAGTCCAATGGTTTGCAGGATCCAAGGCAGCATGGATTCACCAGAGGCAGGTCTTCTCAGACAAATCTGATAGATTTCTTTGACTGGATGACTAGGGAGGGTTAGGGAGGGGAACCTGGGGAAAACTCTAGATGTGGTGTATTTAGATTTCAGTAAAGCTTTTGACACCATTCTGTACAGGAGACTTATAAACAAACTGAGTACTCTAGGGATGGACTAAAGTTACTAATTGGGTTATAATTTGGTTGAGTGGGAGGTGACTAAGGGTACTGGTAAATAGAGCTCACTCTGAGAAAGCATAGTTACTCACCTGTAACAGGTGATCTCCGGGAACAGCAGGAATTTAGTCTTCACATATGGGTATCTACAGTACTGACGGAGCCTGCGCGGGAACGCTCCCCAGCGTCCAATTAGAAAGCTTTTGGGAGCATCCCACAGCGCCTGCGTGCTGCCTTCCCGCCTTTCCCAACTGCCTCTCTCCAGTTGAGTTTTAAAGCTGAGACAAAGAGAGAGAGAGAGAGAGAGGGGGAAAGAGAAAGAGAGAGAGAGATACAACTCCTAGGGGAGGTGGGTGGGTTGTGAGGACTAAATTCCTGCTGTTCCCGGAGATCACCTGTTACAGGTGAGTAACTATGCTATCTCCAGGAACAAGCAGGAATGTAGTCTTCACATATGGGGACTCCCTAGCTTTAGATGCCAGGGAGAGACCCCAGAAGATGTGTGTCCCTGTGAAAGGGCTCCACTTCCCCCCATGGATCTCTGGCATCCAACCAGGGATGGTGGGTGGGAGTTGATTAGGTATGGAACAGGTGTTGGAGAACAGCCTGACCAAACAAGGCATCCCGGCAGGAGTCCTTGTCCAAGCAGTAATGGGCTGTAAAGGTATGAACCGAGGCCCAGGTGGCTGCTCGACAGAGGTCATCGATAGACACAGAGTGTAGATGAGCCATTGAAGCTGCCATGTCTCTCACATTGTGAGCTGTGACATGGCCCTCCAGAGGAAGATTCTTACACTGATAGGCAAAGGAAATACACTGAGCAATCCAGTTTGACAGTGTTCTCTTGGAGACTGGAAGTCCCAAATGAGAAGGATCAAAAGCAACAAAGAGTTGAGAAGACTTTCTATGTTGCTGTGTTCTTTGTAAGTAAAAGGCTAGAGCTCTTTTACAGTCCAAAGTATGAAGATTCCTTTCTGCATTTGTTGCATGAGGCCTTGGAAAGAACACAGGTAGGTAGACCGCTTGGTTTAGATGAAAAGGTGAGACCACCTTTGGCATAAAGTGAGGATGAGTCCTAAGGACTACCTTGTCATGATGGAACCTTGTATAAGGTGGATCAGCCACTAGTGCTTGCAACTCACTGATGCGACGTGCTGATGTGATTGCAATGAGAAAGATAACCTTCCAAGAAAGGAATTTCAAGGAGGTAGTAGCTAAGGGTTCGAAAGGTGGCTTCATGAGCTGACCAAGAACCAAGTTTAAGTCCCATCCCACAGGTGGTGGCCTAATGGGAGGCTTAGTTAGCAGAAGGCCTCTCATAAATCTTGCTATAAGAGGATGGGAGGAAATAGGTTGTCCATTCAGAGGCTTGAAAGAAGCTGCAACAGCACTCAAATAGACTCTCACTGAGTTAGTCTTAAGTCCTGAATTGGATAAATGAAGGAGATACTCCAGTAATGATTCCAGAGGTACCGCAAGGGGGTTAAGACCCTTCTGCAAACACCATATGGTAAACCTTTTCCACTTGAAAGCATAAGAGCATCTTGTGGAAGGCTTCCTGGAAGCATAAAGGATATCCTTTACTTGCCGAGGGAGGTTAAGACCATGGAGATCTAGGCCTTCAGCAACCAAGCCCGGAGATGCAGAGACTGGGGATTGGGATGCCATAACATTCCATTCTCCGGAGATAGGAGATCTGGAGCAGACCCTAACTCCAGGGAGGGAGCTTGAGAGAGAAGTAGAAGCAGAGGGAACCACACTTGCCGAGGCCAATGTGGAGCTATGAGAATCATACGGCCTCTGTCTCTCTGAAGCTTGAAAAGGGTCCTGGGAATTAGGGGAATGGGTGGAAAGGTATAAAGGAAGTCTTGGCCCCAGTGAAGGAGGAAAGCATCCTTGGCCTGAGAGTCCTGAGCCGGGATTCTGGAACAGAACCGGGGAAGTTTGGCATTCAACGGACTTGCAAAGAGGTCTATGTCCGGGGTTCCCCAAATTTGAAAAATCTTGGCCACCTGGTCTACATGTAGAGACCATTCGTGTGGAAGCAGAACTCGACTGAGTCTGTCTGCCCAAGAGTTTTGTATGCCTGGAAGATACACTGCCAGGAGATGAATCTGATGCTCTCTGATGCAATGGTCAAAGCGGTTTACATAGAACTTTGTAACAAGGCAGACAAATTTATATTGAATGAAAAACTTTATACAACACAGTTAATGAACAGAATTTTCTGTCAAATGTTTGGGCTGGGTTTGTTGCCTAACTATATATAGGGTGCTCTTCATGAGGGGGGGGGGGTAGGTGGGGGAGGTCCGAAGTGGAGGGTGAACAGGTGGGTTTTGAGGAGTTTGTGGAAGATGGGGAGGTCTGTGGTGTTTCATATGAGGTCGGGAAGGGAGTTCCAGGCTGAGGGAGCATATAGCTCAAAGGATCTGGTGCATGCCTGTTGGGTGCTTTTTGTTATTGCTTGTGCGGTGGTTAAGGTGTTCCTCGTGGAGGAACTTCGTGGCCTCTTAATCTGTAGTGGGGTGATGAGGATTTAAAGATAGTTTTTAAATTTAAATCAAATCAGAGTACAGCTTAGCATAGAAGGAAGACTTTCTTTGAGTAGAAAGAAAGATGTTGTTTCTAGAGACCTTTACAAAGAGGCCTAGTTAGGAGGCAAGAGATCAGTGAATTTCATTTAAATAGGTGTTAAAGCCAAGTGACAGATCAATGGGGCAATTTGAAAAGTTCCCTCTATCAAACCAAGGACTGTGTGAATCACCATGAAATTGTTAACAGATTATTTTAGGAGCACAAGTCTGGGACCTCTGTAGCAAGCCAGTCTTTACTAAGTGTTAATTCCCTCCCACCCCAGGCATAATCTTAGCTTTATAGGCTCTTAGGAATTTGGCAGCTGGGATTTAATGTTAAAAAATGCAAGGTCATGCATTTGGGCTGCAGCAATCCAAGGGAGCAATATAGTATAGGGGTGAAGTACTTTTGTCCACTAAAGAAGAGCAGGACATAGGCGTGGTTGTGTTTGATGATCTTAAAGTAGCTAAACAAATAGAAAACAGACTGCACCTTCAAAAGGATATAAACAGGATGGAGTCAGTACAGAGGGTGGCTACTAAAATGGTTAGTGGTCTTCATTATAAAGCATACGAGAAAAGACTTAAGGATCTTAATATGTACACCTTAGAGGAAAGGCAGGATAGAGGTGATATGATTGAGACATTTAAATACCTCTGTGGCATAAATGCACAGGGGGAGAGCCTCTTTCGATTGAAAGCAAGTTTTGCTACGAGGGGACAAGGGATGAGGGTGAAAGGGGATAGATTCAGGAGTGATATGAGGAAATATTTCTTTACGGAAAGAGTGGTGGATCGGTGGAATAATCTCCCAGTGGAGGTGGTAGAGATGAGGACAGTATCTGAATTAAAAAAAGCATGGGACAAACACAGAGGATCTCTAAAGGAAAAAAGGGGATTGTTGTAGTTGTTGTTATGGAAGGACAGACTAGATGGGCCTTGTGGTCTTTTTCTGTCATCATGTTTCTATGTTTCTAACTCATCACAACATTTAGCAGATATTAGCAGAGTTGATGGTCTTTCGGCGAAAACTGAGATCTTATTTATTCCAGCAAGCCTTTTTGTTGTTGTGTTTGATGGATGGGTGAAGTACATCAGGCAGTTATGTTTTCAGTGCAACATGATGATAGTCTTCATATTTTTTTGTGTAGATTACAATATTTATTTTAATTTACTTGTATGAATTTTTGGTTTGTCATGATGGACTGTGTATGTCTTTTGTTACCCGCCTTGGTTATTTTCAGGGCTATAAATAATCTTTTATAAAAATAAATAAAATAAATTATTGACTATTCCGGGGGATACCAGAGGCAAATTCGTGGAACTGACAAATATTCATTTTCCCTACATCAATGGGCAAACAAGATCTTAAGCAGAACCAGCTCAACCATTAGGCAAATATAGGCAGTAATCTAGGGCAGCAGCTTCTAGAGGTTGGCAGACAACAGTAACAGTCAGAGCTAAACAATAGATCTTGACAGTTGCACAAACTCAAAGAACCATTAACACATTATTTTACCTGCAGGAAGCATGGACACACACATCCATGCAAAGCAAATTTTAATATTTATTCATTTTTATAAGATTGTTGTGAGAAGGCTGGTGTTTTAATGATCATGATTGCTGGGTTTAATTAACAAAATCTCAGGGAGGGAGGGGGCAGAAGGCTAAAGGTTCATTTGGAGCACCCGATACTCTTGCACCAGCCCCAGTTTTAAGCCTATTGCTGTAACTGGAGTTGGAAAGAATTTTTTTCACTCTACTGCAAAATTTACTGTTTTATTCACCTTCCCCTGAACTGCATGACTAGGATGTGAGTACTTTTAAGTATTTCCTTTTTATATTACTTAGCCAAAACAATCCAAAACAGCTATTCCAAAGATATTAAAGGAGAATTTGAAAGCTGGATGAAAAGCTAGGTCATGTTTGTTAGCTGTGAAAACTAGGACTTCAAAGTTTAACAGATTAACCCATGTACTCAATGACTGGCAAAGTGTTTTTTTTGTTCCCACAAATGTTTCACCCTTTTTTCTCCACATGAATTTACTGTGGTTGTGGCCCATCGGTTCAGCTTTTCTGTTACTGTTTCAAAGCATTTTGTTTCAGGTTTATCAAGGTAATCTTTTGCAAACTTTAGACAATGACTTTTCTAATGAGATTGTAGAAGAGATTTTTTGGGGGGCAATTTCTCTAAATGATGAGTTTTGCGCATACCATGGCAGTCATGAACCTCACTCACTTCTAAGCCAGAGTATGTTCAGTATGATCTCAGTCTCTCAAATTTACTGCTAATGTTCGGCATAGTACTTGCACCATGCCAGAGTCCTCCCTCTGGAGTTCATAAGATGTTACATGTATAGGTAACTTATCAAGATGTGCTTGGAAATTCCTCTTAATTAAGCATGTTGCACCCAACATGATGGGAAATAATTTGGTATTTTTTATGCCACATTTTCTTGGTCTCCAACTGCATTTCTTGGTACTTGAAGATTTTCTCCCTCAACACAATTTGCAGAGTAAATGCTTGGAACTAACACCTCTATAATTAATGCCATTCTGGTGTTTTTCTCCTTTCCCACTACGTCCGGCTTCCTCGCATCCAGCTTTTTATTGGTTGGAATGGGAGTATTCCAGATGATCATAACCTCTTTATTCTCTGTAATTCTTTTAGGGTCATGATCCCAGTGCTTTTCAGGCACAGTGATGTAGTGTTTACAGAGTTTAAAATGGATAAGAAGCATGCTACTTTATTGTGCCAATCTGTATAAACATTTTCTGCCATCAGAACTTCACAGCCAGTTAGGAGATGAGTCACTGCTTCAGCTCTTTCCCACAAAATTGACATATGTCTGTTTTGCCAGTTTTTTCAATGCAGTTGTAAATCATCTTGTCCATAATCCACTGTCTTGGGCTGCAACTATCAACCTCTCATCCTTTGGTTTCAGTTCACCTCTGTTTAACTATTCATGTGTCTGTTCATGATCGACAAAGAATTCCTGGAGTAACACTCTATTTCCCACTGTATTTGTGCATTTGCCACTTGTTTTTACTTGTTTGTTGATCTAAATTTTTGAAAAGTTTTTTCTCTTCTTTTGCAAATTCTGTTATTTCCTTCCCTGTGTATGCTTGTGGATTCTCATTCATTCCTTCTAATCACTGGAGCGCTTGTCCAAGTTTGACAATGGAGATAGATTCTGTACGTTTACTTTCGTATTTCAGCATTTTTTGTGTATTTCGATCCAATGATGCAGTTAGGTAGGCCTATGATAGTAGCTCAGCATATGTAATCAAACTCTAAGAGGTCTAGCCTTTCTTCAGCTCTAGCAATGTACAGTCTTGGCATACACTGATTTTGGTAAATTACTTCATGGGCATGGAGGAGTTTTCTTGTTTGCAGGCCCTCCATGTGCAGGCTGTCCAGATGATCCCCCTAGGCCCACTTGGACACATCTGTCATCAGTGTCCGCTGAAGGGGGGGGGGGGCTACATTCAAAATGGGAGCAGGTTCTGTGGCTCTTGCCATCGGGGCAAGGACTGCACAAGAAGTCCAGCAACTCCCACTCAGTCCTGGAGGTGGCCCATGGCTTGTTTCCACCGTGTACTCTGAGTCCATGGAGCTTGTCTCATTGCCAGATGAGTCAAGCGAGTGACATGGACATTCAAGGCTCTATGGCCAAGCACTTTCAGCATCCCCTGGGCTGTCACTACTACTATTGATGCTTCTGTTGGGTATCGCACACTAAGGCAGTCAGCCTCTGCAGGAGATCCAATGAGACAAAGGCCCAAGCCGAAGTGGTGTCGTTGAGGGACCCAATGAACTCTAGCTGTTGGGAAGGCTGGAGGTGAGACTTGGGATAGCTGACTACGAACCCCAACTGCTCGAGAATTTGGAAGGTGAGCTAAACTGACAGACACCATCCAGAGTGATGCTCTTTAAGAGACAGTCAGCCAATTTTAGGAAGACAAACACCCCCCAGAGTCCGCAGGTAAGCGGCCATCACCTCCAGACATTTCATGAAAACTCAGGGTGCTCATGCCAGTCCAAAAGACAGAACCCAGCACTGGAAATGCCAGCCTCCCAGGATGAACCTGAGGTATTTCCTGTGAACAGGGTGGATCGGTATGCACGTAAACACATCCTTGAGATCCAGGGAGCATAACTAATCATCTTTTAGGAGGTACGGGAGCAGGGTCCCCAGCAAAACTATCTTGAATTTTTTTCACACCAGGTAGGTATTAAGGTCTCAGAGGTCCAGAATGGGCCAATTCCCCCCCCCCTCTCATTTTCTTAGGGACCAGGAAGTACCTGGAGTAGAACCCCTGCCTGACTTGAGCCAGAGGCACCAACTCGTTGGAGAGATCTGAGAGGAGGGTGGAGATCTCTCCCTGCAGCAAACAAACTCATTTCAGAAATGTAATAGCTCTGTTGACCAGGATACTTTAAATAAGGAAAGATAAAATTTCATGAAAAGATAGGAGAAAGATTCTTGAATACTACTAATTAAATAGTGATTGTTAGCATGGAACCCCATGCAGAAATGTCCAGAAAGATGAGGATGAAGCCTTGTTTAGTGTTTTCTATGCCGTTGATAAGCCGATCTGTTAAAGAGATGAGCAAGGTTCCCACTCCATGGTTGTTGTGAAATCTATGATGGTGCATGTCTAAGGGAAAGTTTGAGTCAATATGTTCTTGCAATTGGTAGAGGACTACCTTCTTGAAGACTTTGGCAATAAATGGTAGGCTGGAGCTGTATGAACTTGGGTCATTTGGATCAAGCTTAGGATCTTTGAGGATTGAATGGGTTGATGCTGATTTCAGGTATATAGGAAAATATCTGTTTTTGTGCATTTGAACCAAGTGGCTGGGCATGGGTCCAGAGGAGATGTTGTGGTTTTGAGGCCATGTATTATGTGCTCAAGATGTTCTGTAGAGGTGGGGCTGAAGGACTGCAGAAGTGTATTTGTGATATTTAGATCTGCAGGATTGTCAAAGGTAGTAGGGACAAGCAGGCTGAGCAATGGCATGGGGTGTTTTACTTGCAGGTATGTAGCAAAGATCTGTGGGTCAAAGGTGTCCATCTTGTGGGCTTGGCTGTTGTCTTTTGATAGTCTTGTAAATAGTTGAATAGTTCTCTGGGTTTGTTTATTGTTTTTATTATTAGTCTAGAGTGGTGTTCTCATTTTGCGTTGTTGGTCTCAGAATGGTAGGTTCATTTTGTCTGATCATCAAGTGTGCTGCTCCCATTTTCGAAGTTTCCGCTAAAGTATTTTTTAGGCATGGTGTGTACCATGGGCTGTGGATTCGGTGGTGTGATTTCACAATACTAGTGAGAGGTGAAGTGGCAAAGGACTGTATTGTGCTTATCCATTTTTTAATGGTGAGGTCAAGGTCCTATGTTCTTCCTCAAGTGAAGGGAGCACGTTGTCAACGAAGACAGGTTTGTTGAGGGGTTTGAATTGGTGGTGGTATATATTGTGGGTAGTCTGCATTTTAGAGTAAGATGTCAAGGTAATTAGCAAGTGATGGTGTAAAAACTTTGACCATCTGATCATGGTACTTCTGTGAGCAGTGGTTTGGGGATTGCGTGGGTTTCCAGAAGTTGCGATTGGATGAATATAAGATCCAAGGTGTTTCCTTTGGAGTGGGTTGGGGCTTGGATCAGTTTGGTGAATTGGAGGTGTCTCATGGCTTCTATGAATAATTTAGATTGGCTTAATGGAGCAGAGGTTAGGTTTAAGTTGCCCATTGTGTGAAATGAGAGGGGTGGCTCGAATAAGTCCTGACAGTTTCAAGGATGGTTGGTAACTCATCTTGCTTTGCTGTAGGAGAGCAGTAGCAAGATAGAGGGGTAGGTTTACTAAACCGTCTTAATGTTACCGGCGTTAGTTGCAGTCTCACTGCAACGAATGCCATATAAGGTAGTAGGCGTTCTGGTCTTAAGGTAGCATTTCGGGTTATCGCACGATAAAGTCAATTATCGTGTGATAGAGGGAGCCATGGCACGTTAAATGTGTGTTAGCCTTAATTAGGCACGCTGACCTGCAATCACAGCAACAGAGGTGTAGCACAC
The DNA here is from genome assembly GCA_033557465.1 of Ichthyophis bannanicus. NCBI lineage: Eukaryota > Metazoa > Chordata > Amphibia > Gymnophiona > Ichthyophiidae > Ichthyophis > Ichthyophis bannanicus. The sequence goes on from CM066046.1 coordinate 96,296,841, forward strand.
TGGTTCATACAGTGACTGCTGATACAGTGGTCATGAGTTTGATCCCTCAGTGGGCTCAGTTAAAAGACTGTCTGAGGCAATCCCTTTTCCTGCTTGCAACAGTCAAACACATCCCAACAATTTGCACTGCCAGCCAAAAAAGCCTCACCCCAGTGCCGCAACCTAATGCACCTTTTAAGGCGCACCATAAAGCACACCATAAAGCACCACATCATCCAAGGCAGGTCATAATGTGCCCCAGAGGGCGGCAGGAAAGGTTGGCACCCTCCAAGGCAGCATATAAGGTGCCCCATAAGCTGGCCAAACCTAAGGTGCCGTGAAAGATGCCCCAGGGATGCCAAGGTGACACAGGAGATGGTGCCCAGGGGCACAAAGGTGCCCCAAAGTCACAAGCATGAAATGCATGGCTCAAACACAGATGTAACTAACACTGCACAGAGCACCAAGGAAAGGCAATGAACAAGTGATGGAAGGAAGTAGATGACAGAGCTCATGGACCAGCCAAATCTGCGTGCAGCCCATGTGGCAGCAGGTAAAGTGGACAAACATATCGGGGGCAGCTGTACCGATGTACAGGGGGATGGTAATGTACAGTGCAACAATGACAGTGTGCGGCAGAGGATGGGGATACGTGTCCACCAGAGGAGGTAGAGGTGGCAGGATAAGTGCAATGACAGAAGGACAGAGGAGAGCAGTGTCATGCAGAGCAGACACAGGAGAGGCAAGCATGAAGAGCTGCAATGCAGAAAAGTGTGCCAGTGCAGGACATGAGGTAGCAGCCTGCACATTAGGGCAGGACGCCACACAGCTGGCACATACACATAGACGGACAGAAGGATGGATGGCAACAGTGATTAGGGTATAATGTGGCAGCAGCACAGATATGACTGTTACACGAATGAAACGTAGTTGTGTAGGACAGCCATATAAAAAGGGGAACAGAGAGGAATCGAACCCATGACCTCTACTACCGAAGTCATTGCATTAACTATTGTGCTGCATCACTATGGGAGTTATCATATCAATGGCTGGCTACAGAAAGAGTGCACGTCACCATAAAACTGTCTGCTGTGGCTACCAGAATAGGATAGAACCAACAGTACCCATAATGCAATTCACATGCAGAACAGCAGTCTACATCTGCTCACCAGATGGGGTATGCACCTCTACAGCACGTCAGCTTGGTAGGGGGGAATGACCAGGCGTGTTACTGGCACAGAGTACCCACATGCCAATGTGCGTGTTCTGTGCTCACCCTGAGGGTGAGGTGGAGTGGCCAGCACCAGGTCCGTAGTACCCAGGTTGGTTGAGGCGGGCTGTGCTGCAGGTCTCCATCAGTGCCAGTGTGTGACAGGTATTTGTTGCAGACACCTTTAGGAGGTCTCTGTGTCCGTTTGTAATTGCCAGTCATGTCTGGCCCTAGTGGACCATGATGCACACAACATAGTGTATATCCACTGTGCTTGCTATGGTCACCTGTTTAGGGAGCAGGGATGTGTCAGGGCTCGCATGGCGACAATGTACTTAGCAAACCGCCCTCTCTGAGTCAGGGTGGGGGACATGATCTGCCCCCAACAGACCTTCACTCACCCTTTGCAAGAGGGGCAGTGGAGGTACACAAGGACAGGCTGTGGGACCAGCAACCCCAGTCCTGGTGGCGAACAGACAGCTGCTGAAGATATGCACTTGGGACAGGGCCACTGGCAGATAGGTAGTGGGCCCTGTCAGCTCAGCTGCCCCCCACCACGATCTGACATTCACTAGCAGAGGGCAGTGTGCACCTGCTGCACCCTGCAAGGTGGTGCGGCCATATAGATGCTAACTGCAGACAGTCTGCTAGCTAGTACATAGTGCATGTTCCTTGAGGAACTGTGTGCACCCAAAACTGGGATGTCAGCACACACGCCATGCAGGTATGTCAGTGACTGGGCCCCAGAAAAGAGAACCCATAAATATCACTTGAGAGAAATACTGTATAGCACTATGGGGGAACCTAGCCATGCTGTGGTCACTGCTCAGTCAGGGTGGGGGTCGGGCACTACAATGTCCCAGCCATTGCCCTATACCCTGTGCAAATGCATCCTGCCCGGGCCATAACCACAGTACCTTGCTCCTCATTATGCACATTGGCAGGCTAACACTGGAAACAGTGCAAGCAGTGTGGGCTCAGTAAGGTGTAGGCAGCAACAACACACTGGACAGACACACACACACTCCCACACCTATGCCAGTATTGTGCAAATATAGAGGTTTGTGGCAGCCCTGGCCGCCACACCAGTCCTGGGCACAGTGGAGGCATTGCTATGGTACACAAAACTATTGGGGTCACTCCCCGGGGTGGTAAACACTGTCAGAATCAATAACTGTAACACACGCCACAGATATCAGAAAGGTTGCTATGATGGACCTCTATCAATAAATCGTGCTTAACTTAGCAATATAGTATAGGGGGTGAAGTACTTTTGTCCACTAAAGAAGAGCGGGACCTAGGCATGGTTGTGTCTGATGATCTTAAAGTAAGATCATAAGATCATAAGATATGCCATACTGGGTCAGACCAAGGTCCATCAAGCCCAGTATCCTGTTTCCAACAGTAGCCAATCTAGGTCATACATACCTAGCAGTTTCCCCAAAAGACACAGGTTCCGCAATGCTTGTACTGGGTCAAGCATTGATATCTTTGGTCACTTCTTAATAATGGTTTATGGACCTTTCCTCCAGGAACTTGTCCAAACCTTTTTTAAACCCAGCTACACTAACAGCCTTTACTACATCCTCCGGTAACAAATTCCAGAGTTTTATTATACGTTGAGTGAAAAAATATTTTCTTTTATTAGTCTTAAATAGTTTACACCCTGTAGCTTCACTGCATGTCCCCTAGTCTTTCTATATTCTGATAACGTAAACAATCGATCTACGTTTACCCGTTCCACTCTGTTCATTAATTTATAGACTTCTATCATATCTCCCCTCAGCCGTCTCTTTTCCAGGTTAAAGAGCCCTAACCTTTTTAGCCTTTCTTCATAGGAGTATCCTTCCATCCCCTTTACCATTTTGGTGGCTCTTCTCTGAACCTTTTCTAATAACTCTATATCCTTTTTAAGATACGGCAACCAGAATTGCACACAATATTCAAGGTGCGGTCTCACCATGGAACGATATAGAGGCATTATAATATCTTTTGTTTTATTTTCCATTCCTTTCCTTATGATACCTAGCATTCTATTTGCTCTCTTGGCTGCCGCTGCACACTGGGCCGAGAGTTTTAACATGTTATCCACAATGACACCTAAATCTTTTTCCTGGGTGGTGGTTCCTAATATGGAACCTTGCATTGTGTAACCATAGTTTGGGTTGTTCTTCCCTAGGTGCATAACTTTGCACTTGTCCACATTAAATTTCATCTGCCATTTTGATGCCCAGTCTTCTAATTTATCAAGATCCTCTTGCAATTTTCCACAATCCTCTTGGGTTTTAACAACTTTAAATAGTTTTGTGTCATCTGCAAATTTGATAACCTCACTCGTTATTCCACTTTCCAGGTCATTTATGAATATGTCAAAAAGCAGCGGACCCAGCACAGATCCCTGGGGTACACCACTATTCACCTTTCTCCATTGGGAAATTGGCCATTTAGCCCAACCCTCTGCTTTCTATCTTTTAGCCAGTTCTTGATCCACAGTAGTACACTGCCTCCTATCCCATGACTCTTTAGTTTTGCCAAAAGTCTCTGATGAGGGACCTTGTCAAAGGCTTTCTGAAAGTCCAGATACACTATATCAACCGACTCACCTTTGTCCACCTGTTTATTCACACTTTCAAAAAAAACACAACAGATTAGTAAGTCAAGAACTTCCTTGTCTAAAGCCATGTTGGTTGTCTCCCATTAGGCCATGACTATCTACATGCTGAGTAATTTTATTCTTTATGATGGTTTCTACCATTTTTCCTGGTACTGACGTGAGGCTCACCGGTCTGCAGTTTCCCGGATCACCCCTGGAACCCTTTTTAAAAATTGGTGTTACATTGGTGATCCTCCAATCTTCAGGTATTAGAGATGATTTTAATGATAGTTCACAGATTACTAATACCAGGTCTGCAATCTCATATTTCAGTTCTTTCAACACCCTTGGATATATACCATCCGGCCCAGGTGATTTGCTACTCTTCAGTTTATCTAATAGTTGTAATACATCTTCTCAATGTATCGATATTTCCTTCAATTCTTCCGCACCTTTAAATACCACTTCAGTCATGGGTAACATCCCTACATCTTCCTCAGTAAAGACTGAAGCAAAGAATTCATTCAGTTTCTCCGCTATCGCCTTGTCGCCTCTTAGTGCCCCTTTAACTCCTCTATCATCTAATGGACCAACTGACTCTCTCACAGGTTTTTTGCTACGAATGTACTTGAAAAAATCTTTATTTCTCATTTTTGCTTCCACAGCAAGCTTCTTCTCAAATTCTCCCTTTGCCTGCTTTATCAGTGCCTTGCATTTGACTTGCCAGTGCTTCTGCTGTTTCCAGGTTTCGTCGTTTGGCTCTTTTTTCCATTTCCTGAAAGATGCTTTTTTGGCAACAACAGCCTCTCTGACCTCACCTTTAAACCATGAGGGCAGATTTTGGACTTCCTTTCACTTTTCTTAAAGCGTGGAATACAGCTGGTCTGGGCTGCCAAGATAGTATTTTTCAACAACACCCAAGCTTGATGTAAGTCTTTAACCTTTGCAACTGCTCCTTTTAGTTTTTTCTTAACTATTTTCCTCATTTTATCATAGTCTCCCTTTTGAAAGTTAAAAGGTAGTACTGTGGATTTCCATACTATCCCTCCTCCACTAATTAAATCAAAGGCGATCATGCTATGATCACTATTGCCAAGTGGCCCCAACACCCTTATCTCTTGCACTAGATCTGGTGTTCCACTAAGGACTAGGTCTAATATGGCTTCCCCTCTGGTCGGTTCATGAACCAGCTGCTCCAAGAAGCAGTCATTTATGTCATCTAAGAACTTTATCTCCCTAGCATGTCCTGCCGTGACACTGACCCAGTCGATAACGGGGTAATTGAAATCACCCATTTTTACTGTGCTGTAACTTTTGTTAGCTTCCTTGATTTCTTTGAGCATTTCATCATCCATTTGTTCATTCTGGCCCGGTGGTCGATATTACACCCCACTGCCATCGCCTTCCCCTTTTTACATGGAATTTCAATCCACAGAGATTCTACAGCAAATTTTGTTTCCTGCAAAACCTTAATCCTTTCTGACTCAATGCCCTCTCTAACATAGAGCGCAACCCCTCCACCAATTTGATCAGCTAAACAGATAGAAAAGGCGACGGAAAAAGCTAGAAGGATGCTTGGGTGCATACGGAGAGGAATGGCTAGCAGAAAAAAGGAGGTGATAATGCCTCTGTATAAGTCTTTGGTGCGACCTCATTTGGAGTATAGTGTGCAATTCTGGAGACCGCACCTTCAAAAGGATGTGAACAGGATGGAGTTGGTGCAGAAGGTGCCTACTAAAATGATTAGTGGTCTTCATTATAAAGCATATGAGGACAGACTGAAGGATCTTAATATGTACACCTTAGACGAAAGGCAGGATAGAGGTGATATGATTGAGATGTTTAAATACCTCCGTGGCATAAATATTCAGGGAGAGAGCCTCTTTCAATTGAAAGCAAGTTCTGCTACGAGTGGACATGGGATGAGGGTGAAGGGAGATAGATTCAGGAGTGATATGCGGAAATATTTCTTTACGGAAAGAGTGGTGGATCCGTGGAATAGTCTCCCAGTGGAGGTGGTGGAGATGAGGACAGTAACTGAATTCAAAAAAGCATGGGACAAACACAGAGGATCTCTAAAGGTAAAAAGGGGACTGTTGTAGTTGTTATGGAAGGACAGGCTAGATAGGCCATGTGGTCTTTTTCTGTCATCATATTTCTATGTTTCTATCTGACATTAATCACAGCAACCTTTTGATATATGTGGAACTTGTTCCCATGTTTAGGACGGCATTGCTAAGGTATACAGGTGCCAGTATTACAAGATGCTGCTCTGCGCAGAGCCCAACAGCCTGACACTCCATGAGGCGTTGGATAGTGGAGCCTGTGGGTGTTGGTGTTTGTACCCCTGTTGGCCTCTGCTCTAGCTCTGAGTTTTCCAACTCCGGTCCTGATGCTCTGAACACTGTTCAGGTTTTCATGCTGTCCTTAATGAATATGAATGAGATACATTTGCATACAATGGAGGCGGTGCATACAAATGCAGCACAGGCATATTTATTAGGAACAGCATGAAACCTGAATGGTGTTTGGCCCTCCAGAACTGCAGTTGGGAAACTCTGTTCTAGGGATTGCACAAGTTTATGGTGTCTGTGCTCTGTAGGGTAAGCTAAAGGCGTTTCAGGCATGTTTATGTTATCTGTAATAAAGGTTCCGTCTTTATTACCACGGTTTAGTACTGGGTAAAATATGGGGACAGAGTTGCCAGGAGCCACAGCTGGGACTTAAACTTGTGACCTTCTGCTCCTGAACACACTGGCTTGTGTACTGCACCAAACTGTTGCCACAGGGGCAGATCATTCCCTGGGGATACCATGACTGTTCGTCAGACAGACCTTATCTGTTGCAGTGCACGGCACCCACCTAAATGGGGCTTGGCCGTGGTCTGCTGTGGGCAGATGCCACTGCCCCCTCCGTCACCGGCACCCCTCCGCCACCATGCTGACATGCCCTTATGCCGGTGGTGCTAGTGGTGCGCAGTCCCAGGACATCCAATGTGCCGGTAGGCAGCTGCCTATGATGTGGGTTCTCAGGTAGGGGTGCCTCCATGGACATGCCGCTTCCCCCTCAGCATCGCCTGCCAATGTTATTTGCCTTTGGGGGTAACCTGCTGGGTAATATCCCCTGTGACACTGTGGGACTCACACTCATACCCATGTTGGACCCTCGTCAGTTGCTGTCTTGCTGCTTTACAGTTTCAGCATTCCTATGTGCCACCTAGGCATCTGCCTAGCCCACAAGGTGCCCCAGCTGGACCACAGCATGGGCCGCCTGCAGCCCTCTGTAACCCATTTACAGCATCAGTACAGTTGCCCTTTCCTATGTGCCCACTCTGCTGTTACTACACATGTGCACGACATAACAAACCTGCCCAATATAAACGAGAAAAAACCCTGATCAGCGCTATTTCAATGTGGGATCATTCACTTTGTAGGGGGACAGAGAATAGACCCTTCCAAACATGATATCTTCTTTTCTGTGCTTTGTCAGTGGTGTTCCTTTATGTTGTGATCCTGCTCCCTTTGCCTGTACCCGCAGGTACGTAGGGGTTAAGGAGTTTAAGTTCCTTCTTCAAACTAATGTCCCACCACTTCCTGGAGCAATGCTCGTAGGGAAATGTAGTTTATCACCAGTTCAAATGAAGAGTAGTGTGACTCAGAAATGTTTTCAAGCAAAAGGGATTTATTTCCCCTCCCGGGGTTGAACTTCACACGGATAAAGGTAACACAAAATTATCTTGCACTTTGGCAGAAAAGGGACAAAATAAGAATAGCTTCATTCAGCATAAAACAAACGTTTCTTTCCAGCAGGTTAAACTTCATCACACTGCAGCATAAATCCTTTCTTTTCCAGCAGGTTAACTTCACCACACTGTTTCATACAGCTCTGTCTTTTCCACAGCTAGCTTGTATTTTCTCCCCAATATGTTTCTAGCACAAAGATATTATCTGTTCAGCCCAGGTAATCATACAGTTCATTTCTTTTCTATGAATGTTCCACCAGGCTGGCTCTGTTTCTCTACGTTCCCCCACTGAAACGGGAATTGTTTGCCCTGCTCTTTCTGGGGCCACGCCCTTTTCTCCAACCCTGGGTTTTATGCAGAGCTCTTGGGTTTGACGTAGCTCTAAACATTCATTTTCTCCCTGGTTCTCTCCACCGTAGCCCCAACCTTCTGGGTCAATAAACCCCCAGTACTTCTGGCAATTCCAGCCCTTAGGCTTACCTGGGGACCTGGTTGTGGAAGCTTTTCTCTGTAGTTTATAGAAACCGATTGGTTCCCCACTGAACCCGTGTGAGGCAGTTTCCAACTGCCTTCCTGGCTGCTTATAATCCAGAGTATACTTCAGCTGGTCTGGTCTGCTCCTCCTATCTCTTTCAACTGGAGCCTCTGACCTTCCCTCAGCTGGAGACTTCGTCCACCTTCTGACTGGAAGCTGACCTTCCTTCCTCAAAGAGGATACTGCTTGTCTCTCCTCCTGTTCACTCTGGCTTCCATTCTCCTTCCTCTCTCCTCTCTCTCTGCCTGCTGGGGCCTCCTTATGAGTCAGCTTTCCTGGGTAGGGCCTGGCTCCACCCCCTAGCAGGTGTTCAGAGTTTCCCTGTGACTCTCTGCTAAGCTGATAGCAGGGGCGTGTTTCCTTCTCTCGGGCCTGGTTTCCCTGACAACTAGTAGCCATGTGCCTTTGTTTACATTGCAGCCCTGCACTTTCTACCTGGTGTTTGGGAGTTTCTACCGGGCTAGAAGGCCTTGCTATGTCACAATGTTTATCATTAATATCACTATTGGCCAGCTTGGTTATTGGGATTTCAAATGTGGTTTTGGTCATTTTCTATGTTTATTTGCCTTTTTGGTTCCTGCACATGTATCATTACTATCACTTGTGATAAGGAAGCTTATCATAGTTCAGGAAAGAGCTATAAAAGAGGTGAATTGGCTCTGAACAAGCAACCTGTCTTTGCTGGTAGAAATACTAAAACAGAATGTTTTCATAAAAGACTACCAGTCCCAGAATGCACCAGGTTTCAAACAGCCTCTAGAGGAGCTGAAGTGGGGAAACGTGTGTTCAATCAGGAGAGCTATGAGGTAATCCCCAATCACTCATCTCCAAGGGCAGGGCTTGATTCAGCACAGCTGAGCTGTGCTAGGGTGGAGTATCCCTCTAAACAAGTTAAAAGTAAAACATATTCTACACAGAATCAGTTGAGGATCAGGAAGCAGCAGCAGCAACGTGGAAGAAAGAAGAGGAAAACATCTTGGAGGTCTAAAGAAGGAGCTCACAGCAGCACGTGTGTTGGGAGTCATTCCAGAGGCAAGCATACTCCATTGGACTGGAGGAAGCCAGAGGAGTGGGGTTACAGAGCCAGGAATTCCCGGACGGCACCTGTGAAGGAGACGGCTGCATTTGGAAGGGGCCCTAAGACCAGTGCAAGAAGATATGTGAAGAGAGACCCAGTGTCCAGGAATCTTGATTGGAAGGCTGGACATAAAAGCTGGACTACATACTGGCCAGGATATCTGGAGAGGAAACCTAACAGCAAAGGAAGCTCAGGTATGAACACTGATCTATGCCCTAGCTCTTCACCTGGGAGACAGCAGGGAATCAAACATTATCCTGAGAGTGTTCCATTAAGGAATTCCTCTGAGCCAGACCATGATATTGATTCTATGATATTTGAAGAAGGAGGAGATATTTTAAATGATCCGAATGAATACATGGATTGCCCTCTGTCTAGGCTGCTGTGGTAAAATACTTTCACAAATACAACAACCATCAAAAGGAAATATAACTTGTTCTTTTATCTACCCAGAAATGTTTACAAGAAAGCTTTAGGGTAGGATTTGAGCCACATAGAGAAAGTGAACCAGCAAAGGGGATCGCAGCTGGCTATTTATTGGTAATTAAGCCATGCACAGTTGCACGTGAGCTCTGAAAGGAAACTACTGTTTGTGTGTGAAAATAGAAGAAAGTTATCCTTGAAAAAAAGAACAGTTTTTGGTTACTTTTGGGTTTTGTTTTTGCTTTTGGAGCACTGCTAAAAGGTATTAGCAGGAGCTCTCAGAAAGACCTTTCCTGTTTCCCATCAAGGTCTTTATTGTTTGATTGATTGCTTAAGAAGTTCAGTTGCTGATATCATGATTTGTTTTTCCTAAGTACAATACTGAAAGCAAGTGTCCTTTTGTGTTACCAAGTAAATCTGTGTGGGAGAATTAACCCCAAGAATAAAATATATTTTTCTTTGCTTACACTTGAGCAACACAACTCATTATTTTGTGAACGGCTGATTCTGGTATGAATGGACTACATTCCCCACAATCCTTTGCAAGTCATAATAATATTTTGCCTTTGCCAAGACTGTGGACATTCACGCCCAGCGCCCTCGTTTACACACTTTTCTGGTTTTCCAAGCCTTTGCTGTACATTGCTGACTGAAATGGTTTCTCTCTCCTGCAAATGTGCCTCTAGCGCGAGGTTTTCACTGGCGTTAGTTTTCAGACCCAGATTTCACAGCGTTAGGGTGCCTGGAGCCTCTCCCCACCCACTCTCCGCCCACTGACCCCTTCTCTCCGCCCTCTGGGAAGCCTTACTCCACCCTTCAGACCCAGATTTCACAGCATTAGTGTGCCTTAACGCCAACGTCACTTATCGCGTGATAACAACACGGCTGCAATGTTAAGACGGTTTAGTAAACATACCCCATAGTGTCATCTGTTTGTTTGTGATTGTTATGAGGTCAAGAACATCTGTGGAGGTAGCTTGTGTTTGCTTGAATAATAGGTTATTTCTTGCCAGGATGCAAACACCACTGTTCCTGCAGTATGGGTGACAGCAATTAAAGCTGTCATACAGTAATCAGGTGGTTTCAATTGGTTGATGAGGATGGTGTCTGTATTGGAGAAGCAGGATTCTGTTATGCATAATATATTTATCTTGTTGTCAATTATGTAGTCAATGAGGATTTACGTTTTTTTCTAGCGGAATGACATTTATTAAGGTGCATTTTAAATGGTGTATGGTATTTGTCATTTGAGTGGTCTTTTCCAGAGGGAGATGTTCTTGGAGAAGGATATACAGTAATCTGGAGTTGTTTCTTTATCTCGTTCTGTGTGGTAGTAAGGGTTGGTGCGGTGCGCCGGGGTGATGAATTGCAGGGACGGATCCAAGGTTAGTGGTGTGCCATTGAGCTCTGCAGGATAGAGCAGTTAGTATAAGGAGGTAAATGGCTAGGAGAAGGATTCTGTTTGTGGCAGACATTACGAGTGTTACAATTTTGTGTTTTCCTTTGTCTAGTTACTCACCTCCTTTTCGTTTGGAATTCAGCTCCAGCGAGGGTAGTTATTCTAGTAGGTCGCTTCAGAAAAGACTGTGTTGAGTCAACTTGTGTTGGTAAAGTGTTGGACTCTCTCTTGTATGGGTCTAAGTGTTCCTGAGGAGCATGGAGTACGGCAGAGCTTCCTATAGTGCTTGGAGGTGTTCGTCTTCTATCCGTTGTGGCGTATCATCATTGGTTGTGAAGTTGTTAAAGCAGATAGTTTGTTGTTTGTAATGGTGGGATATTCTGTGTCTTGCTGTGATTCTGGTCCCTAATTAAGGCCACACCAAAAGGCCCTCTGGTGAGGCCCTCAGGTGAAGGTGCACCCGATGGCGCTTTCTTTTAAGTCTGGGTGTGGAAGGCCCTGATTGGCCTTGTGATTGAGAGCGGGAGGGTTCAGCTTCCTGTTCTCTGTCCTGACACCGTTCGGGGCTCTTGGGTGAGGTGGTTCCACTTTTTCGCGCCCAATGGCGCTTTCTTTTAAGTCCAGGTGTGGAGGGCCCTGATTGGCCTTGTGATGGACAGCGAGACTACCCCAAGTCTCACCTCCAGCTCGCCCAACAGCTGGAGTTATATGAGTTTGATGTAATTCTAAAAGAAAGTGATTTCTTTAATAGATGAGTTTTAAATTAGGAAAGGTATAGATATGATAGGTAGGATCACAATAAGGAACTTTGTTTGTTTAATTGATTGCTCTTTGTGTGGTTTCTGGTTGAAGAGAACAGCAGGACCAAAAGTAAATTAATAGAATTACTTCCAAATAAATAAGTTTTGTCAATAGAAATTATGCAAAATCATTACAATATAAAAACAAATTATATTATCATCATACCTATGAAATAAAATCATGCCCATGTTTTAGTGAAAGCCTGCATTACAGGTATACAATAAAAATCTGAAAGAAGCAAATTTATAATTAAAATAATTTTAAAACCACTTTAAAGTTATTATATACCCATTTCAGGTTTTTGTCGAAGCATGGTCATATTAGGTTTTACTGTGTGTATATCCTAATTTTATAATTTATGTTTTTATATTTTGCAGTGCTTTTGCATTAAATTATTTACTATTTTTTTATTGAGAACATGTATACATTTAAACATGCATAAAATATATTTATGTTTTTTTGCATGAACCTTTTGCCTCTGTTGTTTCCAGGATTCTGTTCCCAGGGTTGCAAAGCAGAGATGGCATCCATCTGTTCAAGAAGGGTCGACGTGTCTTCAGTAGCAGACTGGCTAACCTACTGAAGAGGGCTTTAAACTAGATTCATTGGGGAATAATTGAAACATTAAATACCTTTATAGAAATGGGTAAAAGGGGCAACATATGGAAAGCAGTGCATATAAATGTCTGTAGCATGGAAAATAAGATCACAGATGTTGAGGCTTTAATGGAAGAGGCTGACTTGGATTGAGTGGCGGTAACAGAGACATGGTTCAGAGACAACCATGAATGGGATGTAACTTTACCAGGCTATACTTTATAGAGAAAGGACAGGGTAGGAAGAAGGGGAGGAGGAGTGGCACCATATGTAAAAAATAATACTAAAGCTATGGAAATATAGGACTTAAAAAGAAGAAAGGAGACACTGTGGGTTAAACTAGAAAGAGAAATCTATTTGCATTGGCGTGATATACAGACCACCCTTACAGGAAGAAGAGGTGGACAGAGTTAATAGAAGACATATGCAGCATTGCCAGGAAAGGTGAAGTGCTACTGATAGGGGATTTCAATATGCCAGATGTTGATTGGCACATCCCTGCTGTAGTATCATCTAGAAGTAAGGAGATCCTGGAGTCTCTACAGGGAGAACTATTCAGGCAACTGGTTACAGAACCCACATGTGAAGGGGCGAGACTGGACTTGGTGCTTACCAATGGGGAAAGTGTTTCTGTTCTTAAAGTGGGAGATCATCTTACATCCAGTGATCACCAGATGGTGTGGTTCAGTATTAGGACTAGGGCTGATAAAATTCCTTCAAACCGGAGGGTCTTAGACTTTAGGAAAACTAACTTTGCCATGATGGGACAATACCTCAAGGAGTCGATAGCAGGATGGTAAAAGCTGGGGAGATGTAGAAAAACAGTGGGCAAATCTGAAAGGGGATATTCTAAGGGTAACCAACCTTTTTGTTAAAATGGTAAATAAAGGTAAAAGGAAAAGAAGGTCACTGGTTTTCGAAAGAAGTAGCTGAAAAGGTGAAGAAAAAGAGGGAGGCCTTCATGAAATACAAGAGACCACAAAGAGAGGAAGACAGGCATCTATATTTGGGAAAACTTAGAGAAGCTAGCAAAGTCAGGAAAGCAAATATTCAAAAAGAGGAAGAAAAAACCAATGCAATAAAATTGGGGATAAGACATTTTTCAGATATGTTAGTGAGAAGAGGAAGGGCAAAAGTGGTATTGTCAAATGCAAGAGTGAAGGGGAGGCATATGTAGAGGCTGATGAGGATAAAGTGGAATTGCTTAAATATTTCTGTTCTGTGTTTACAGATGAAGAACCAGGAGCAGGTCCTCAGAAAACACCCACAAACAGGAACAGAAGCAAGGGCATCTTGAACGATTTTAAGAAAACTGTGTTCGTGAGGAACTAGCTAAACAAAGTAGACAAAGCGATGGGACAAGATGGGATACACCTGAGAATACTGAGGAACTTGGGGACGTTCTAGCAGCTCCACTGACAGACCTTTTCAATGTCTCTTTGGAATCGGAAGTGGAGCCAGAGGACTGGAGAGAGGCACATGTAGTCTCTTTACACAAAAGCGGAAAAAAGAATGTATTTGAAAACTACAGGCCTGTTAGTTTAATTTTGGTGGTGAGTAAATTATTGGATGTGCTGTTGAAAGAGAAAATAGTGAGGTTTCTGGAGTCTAACGAATTACCAGATCCGAGGCAGCATGGACTCAGCAGAGGTCTTGTCAGACAAATCTGATTGATTTCTTTGACTGGGTGACCAGGGAGTTGGACCAAGGGAGAGCCCTAGATGTGGTGTATTTAGATTTCAATAAAGCCTTTGACACCGTTCCACACAGGCAACTTATAAATAAACTGAGCACCCTAGGGTTGGACATTAAAGTTAATGCTTGGGTTAGAAATTGGTTGAGTGGGAGGCAACAAAGTGCATAGGTAAATAGAGCTCACTCTGAGAAAAAGGTGGTTACCAATGGCGTGCCGCGATGTAGTATAGAATCCGTCCTTGGTCCGATTCTTTTTTTTTTTTTATTGAAAGGCTTCCAAAAAATACATAGAATCATAAATCACAAAGATCTTCAAAGAAGATGCGACAGAAATAACATAACTTCAGATCACAACAACATACAACAATATGCCTTCATTTTTGCAGTTTTAGGATAAGGAAACTGGGAACAGTAACCCCCCAGCCTCCCTTTCTCCCCCCCCTCCCCAAGACCTCCCTAACCCAGAACCCCTCTCCCACCCAACCTCCCAGTCCCCCCAACTATGGCTTGCTAGCGTTCAAGGACGGGAAAGTGGTGAGCAAAAGACACACTCGGGGGACAAGCTTCCTTTAAAATTTATTTGCATATTCCCCCCCTCTTATCCAGCACAGTCATATACCATAACGAGAGACAAAGGGTGCCCACACCAATTCAAAGCGCGCCAGGCGCATCCTACTGATCGCTACCCCTCGTTCCATGGTATACATATCCCACATCCGTTCCAGCCAAGCCTGAAAGGAGGGGGCCAAAACACGCTTCCAAGCTGCTGCAAGGGATAGCCTAGCTGCATTCAGGCCATGGCGCAGCAGAGCCAACTGCGGAGCCCGTGCACCCGGCACCGGGGCCCCAAATAGGAAAATCTCTGGATCCCAAGGGACACTCACTCCCAAAAGCAATTTCATCAGGAATTGTATACCCCTCCAAAAGGCGCGAATGCGGGGGCAATCCCACCAAATGTGCCCTAGAGTACCCTGTTGCCTACAGCTACGCCAGCATAGGTCCACCGCCCCAGGATATATGCGCGCAATCCGCGCCGGAGTCATGTACCAACGGTACAATATTTTATAATTGGTTTCACGGGCATTAATCGCTACCGCACTCTTCCACAAGTGAGTTTCTGCCTTTTCCCACTGCTGCTCAGTATAGGAGAGGTTCAAATCGGAGTTCCAAAGTTCCCTGTGTCTAGTAGAAGACGATTGAGATCCCTGCAAGTGGGCATACAGGGTCGCCACGAGTCCCTTAGTGGTAGTGCACCCCTCACAGTAACGTTCCAAGTCTGTCAGAGCCCGAGCAACCTGGGGCCGGACAAGCCTGGATCGAGCCCAGTGTGTCACTTGCATATATTGATAATGTTGCCTGTCCGGAATGTCAAATTCAGCTTGTAACGCACGAAAAGATTGTAATTGACCATCCTCAAAAAGTTGTCCGACCCGGCTGAGATCATGATGCCCCCATTGTCGAAAGACTGCATCATTTAACCCCGGCGGGAAAGAGGCGTTATTTACTATAGGAGCTAAAGGGGTTAAGTCCAGGTCTCGAGATCGAAAATGTTGATCCCAACAACGGAGGGTATGAAGAATATAGGGATTGTTAGTGCGCTTACCACAACGTAGTTTTGGACCAAGCCACAGCCAGTCTCCCAAGCCGGCTCCCCCCGCCAAGCTCATTTCCAATTGTACCCATCGCTTAGTGCTATCAGCAATCATCCACTCCACTCCCGCCCGACATTGCGCCACTGCGTAGTATCAATATAAATTGGGCATGCCCATACCTCCAGAGCACGTACGGGCATACAGAACCTGTCGCGCCAAGCGCGGACGACGATAATGCCAGATGAATTTCATAAGCAGCTGCTGCCAGGTCGCCAAGGTAGCACGCGCGATGGGTAGTGGCAGAACCTGAAAAAAGTAGAGGAAGCGGGGAACAACCACCATCTTGACTACGGCGATACGCCCGAACCAGGACAGAAGCAAGCCATTCCAAACCTCTAGGTCCCGCCGAATCTGACGAAGCAAGGGATCATAGTTGGCCTTAAAGAGGTCTGCCCGCTCCACGGTCAAATGCACCCCTAAATAACGTAAAGCTCCGGACACCCAACGAAGAGGGTAGGCTGCTTGAAGCTCCGCACAAACCGCCCCAGGGACCCCAACATTCAAGATCTCCGATTTAGTATAATTAATTTTAAAACCGGATACCCGAGCATAGCTTTCGAACAACTGCATCGCAACTGGAAGGGAGGTGGACGGATCCACCAGGGACAGTATGATGTGTGGTGAACAGCGCCCTCCTGAGCCTATGGAAACGGATGAAAATCCTGAGGTTCAGCAGGATTTATGCCTATTTGAGAAACCAAGGAAGAAAGAGAGACTCTATTCCACAGAGCTGAGCATGGAGACCAGCCCAGGGGAGGAGTCCTACAGTCCTGATTGGGCACACCCTGCCCTTGGAAGGGGCGTGTCCAGGAGAGAACGTGGTTTTAAACCAGAGCATGGCTTTGCTAGTCAGAATGGGATTGAGAGGAATGAGGAGAAGGAGAGGAGAAAGAAGGAGAAGAGGAAGAATGATTGGAAGTCCAGAAAACAGTATGCTGATACTTGGGAACCTGGCATTGGAAGGAGACCTGCAAAGTTCTATTCAGAGGCAGTGAGTAGAAGTCCCAAGGAGAGAGGACCTAGCCCTGAAATAGATAACTGTTGGAAGGCACAGCCCTGGGAAAGGAAGCCTTCAAGGCAGGCACAAGAAAGAAAACAATCATTCTATGAAGTACCGTTTGAGCCAGAGAGCAACAAACATTCTAACAGCTGGAGAACGTTGGAGCCATCTGAAGTCAGAATGGCATGGCAACAAGTAAGTGAATTGCCACAAAGTTTCCAGGCTGAACGTAAAGCTAACTCTCCTGTGTGTGAAACATTAGCAAAAGAGACTAGCAGTTACTCTGACACAATTAATCTAAGAGAGGAGAAAATAAACAGCCTTAAGCCAGAGGGAAGTTGTATAGCTGATAGCAATTCCCTATCTCACAAACAGCAGGCTGAATTGCTCCTACAGAGTTTTAAGCAGTTTTTAGAGTTGCAAGCTAGAAGACAGCCAGTGTTACCAGAAGTCAGTAATTCCATACAGCTTGAAGAGTTAACACAAGATAATACAGACTTACCAGATTGTGAGAGCATGGATTGCACGGTCTGCTGTGTAGAGATGCCAAGCTGAAGGAAACTGCTTTTTACCGTATGTGAATTGAATGCTACGGTGCTGTTGTATTGCCTTGCTGAGAAAGCTCTAATTATGTGCACCTGATTTTCCCCAGCACTGTGAAGGTAACAGTGGCTGAAAGAGGCTGCAGTGAATCTAACTGACCTCTTGGGGCAAAGTGAGTAATTTGCTTAGAAGTGAAAAGAAGCAGTTATACTTTAAATTGCCTTTATCCTAAGTTTTCCTGTTAGCATTTGAAGCACCTATTTTGTTTGCATTTATTTGCCATGTGATGGAACAATATCCTTTACTATAATAAAAATACTGGAAACCCCATAACTACAACTCTTTATTTCGGAGCGAGAGGAGCAGGAACTACAATACCCAGCATTCCCTGGATACAGGTTACTCTCCTTCCTCACGAAGCATCAGACCGCCGCTCCTGTCTTTAGCCCCAAGGTCGGGCAGGAGCGCCGCAGATGTCATCCGCAAAGAGTGCAATCCTATATTCCGCAAGGCCAATATGGACCCCCCTCAAGCCTAGATGTTCTCGGAAGCTCTGAGCCAGGGGTTCCATCGCAAATGCAAAGAGTAGGGGCGAAAGCGGGCAACCCTGTCACGTGCCCCGTTCCAGCAAAAAGTGTCTCGAGTGTCCCCCATTGATCCGAACGCATCCTGGGGCATCTGATAAAGACTCCGAACCCAACAGATATAGTTAGAGCCAAAGCCCATTTTCTCCAGAACACACCATAGGTATTCCCAGTCGACCCGATCAAAAGCTTTTTCCGCGTCAATCCCCACCAGCAGGGCTGGTTGTGGTTCCCTTTGGGCTACGTGAATGACCTGTAACATACGCCTAATGTTGTCTGCAGCCTGACGACCGGGCACAAATCCAATCTGATCCGGGTGAACCAAGCCCGGAAGGACCCGATTCAGGCGCGCCGCCAGCACAGAGGCAAATATTTTAACATCAACATTTAACAGAGAGATAGGGCGGTACAACGCCGCGTCGTGCAGTGGCTTACCAGGCTTGGGTATCATCACGATCAATGCCTCGCACTGGGATGGTGGTAAGGAGGTCCCCCCCAAGATCTCATTGAATAAGACAGTCAAGGTTGGCGCTAATTGCATCTGAAACTTCTTATAATATTCGGCCGGAAAGCCATCACTACCCGGCGCACTACCAGTTTTCAATCGCCGGATTGCGGTTTCCACTTCATCTACCGTTAATTCAGAGTCTAACTGAGCCCGATCAGGATCGGAGAGGTGCGGCAAATCAATCCCTTGCAAGTAATCCTGTACACGATCCCACTCAAAGGGCTCCGCCTTATAAAGCTGCTCCAAAAAGTCAGCAAAAAGCTCACGTATCTCCCGGGAAATAACCCTCTTCCGTCCCCCAGCATCGCGCAGTTCGCGCACCACTCTCGCGGATTGTTGTTGGCGAAGACGCAAGGCCAGGAAGCGGCCTGTTTTATTCCCATGCTCATAAAACGTTTGCCGGAACTTCCGGCGTTTATTATCTAATTCTTTCTGCAAGCACGCATCCAAATTGGCTCGAGCAGTCCGCCACTGGCGCAGGACCTGTCGCGAACCAGTTCGGGCGTGTTCCAAGCCTAGGCGGGTAGCCTCCTCCACCAACTGATCATGGACACGCGTCCACATTTTGCGCGTGCGGGCCGCCTCCACCATAAGTTGACCTCGAGCCGTAGCTTTATAAGCATCCCACACCGTGGGGAGAGGTACATCCCCAGAATTATTAAGCTCAAAAAATTCCGTGATAAAATGGACATGGTCCTGCACTGCACCCTGCCGCCGTAGGAACCTCACGTCTAGGCGCCAAAGCCGCTGGTGTTCACTGTACAATCCGGCCGGTAGAGCAAGCCAGCACGGAGCATGATCTGACCAGGTCAGCGCTCCATGTCCAGTCTTCACTCTCCCGTCCATCAGGCGCTGATCCAATAGAAAATAGTCAATGCGAGTGTGAACCTGATGGACCGGAGAGTAATACGTATAGCCTCTTTCCCCACCATGGGTGTCCCTCCAGACGTCCCTCAATCCTAAATCAAGCATATAA
Organism: Ichthyophis bannanicus; assembly: GCA_033557465.1. NCBI lineage: Eukaryota > Metazoa > Chordata > Amphibia > Gymnophiona > Ichthyophiidae > Ichthyophis > Ichthyophis bannanicus. The sequence goes on from CM066046.1 coordinate 96,316,156, forward strand.
CGTTGCAGGGCTCTTGCCGACCCCCCCACTCGCCCCACAACGCGACTTGTGGAATCCAGGTGGGGCACCAGGTGCGTGTTACAGTCCCCCCCCAGTACAATAGGACCCCTTGCAAAATCCGCCAGTAAGGCTTTCAACCGTGCAAAAAAGGCCCCCTGACCTGTATTGGGAGCGTAAACATTAGCTAAAGTTAGCAAGTGCCCTTCTAAACGGATATTCAAGAGAAGCCACCGCCCCAGAGTGTCTTGCTTTGTCTCCTCTATCTGTAGAGAGAGGCTCTGGTGAAATAGTAAGGCCACTCCCCGCTTCTTCCGTCCCTGTGCATCTGAGGCCACCCGCACCTCAGTATACGGGGACCTCTTCAGCCAGCCCTGCTTACAGTTCTGAAGATGGGTCTACTGCAAGTAAACAATGTCCCCCTGCAAAGTGCGCAGTTCTGAGAACAACAGGGATCTCTTCCTCGGGGAATTAAGGCCCTTAACGTTCAAAGAGATAAAGCGCACCATTAGCAACTACAATTCACTCCCTCGCTGCCGCCCGCTATCCAGAAGGTCCCAATGGTAGCTCCCCCCATCCAACCCGGGGACTTAGTTAGGCGGGCCCACCCCTTCCACCTGCCAGGAACAAGAGCCATAGTCCCTCCTCCCAAGCCCAAGCACACCCCCCAATTCCATATTGCAAAAGAGCCGCCCCTCCCACCCATCCCCCCCCTTCCCGTCAATACCACCTGCCTGTTTAAATTATTACAGGACACGGTAAATTGACCACAAATCCCGAACCCCCCGGAACCCCTCAAGGCAAAATCTCAACCTAAACAGTGAAAGACTGAGAAAAAAACATACCCCCCCACTACTCCTCCACCTCCCCCGGATCATCAAACTCACCATGCCCCTCTGTCAAAACAATAACATCAACAAAACATTTGCAGACCATCCGCCGCTCCCCATGTATCAAAAAGGTAGGGACCCCAGGCTAATTCCCACCACCCGGTATTCAAAGATCAGGGGACCCACAGTAGGAGACTCCCGAAAAAAGAAAAAGTAAGCAGAGCTCCTCAAGTCCACAAAAAGAGATCAGGTGGCCTTGCCTACCCGAGTCCACCTGGAGTGCTGGGGCTTAGGGGGCGGCGGGTGAGGCTGAGCATTATCATCTACTAAGCCCGCTTGGCGAAGGGCTCGCCAAGCTTCAGTGTAGTCCTTTGCGGAAATCTTCTTGTTGCCCAAGAGAAAGTTCATCCTGAATGGGAAGGACCAGGAATAGCGAATCCCCTTGCTATTCAGGACCGCTGAGACTGGCTTCATCTCCCTCCGCCGCGCCAGGGTGAATGTCGAGAGGTCCTGGTAGATGGACACTGTTGCATCCTGAAATCGGACCGTCTTTTTCTCCCGGCCTCGACGGATAAGGAGCTCAGCATCAGAGTAGTGCAGAAATCTCGCAATGACATCACGAGGTTGGTTATTGGGGGGTTTCCCCAATGCGCGGTGAACTCGTTCAATTTCCATATCAGAGGTGTGAGCAGCCAAGTCCTCCGTCGTGAGCAATTCCGCTATCAGTAATTTAAGTACAGTTGGTAAGTCTTCTCCACCCCTGACCGCCTCTGGGATTCCTCGGAAACGCACATTGTTGCGGCGGGCACGGTTTTCAATATCATCAATTTTATAGGTCAGTTCCATTGCTTGTGCATGTTGTCGGTCTAAAGCACATTGTAAATCCATCAGAGTCCCATCTTGGTCTACCATCTTGGTCTCCACGTCTTCCACTCGGGCACCCAGCTCGGCGACATCTTTCATCAGGTCCTCCCGTAGCGCGCGAAACTCATTAGCTAATTCCGCAAAGCCCCTACGGAGTTCCTGTTTGAGTTGAGCCGATGAGAGTTGCTTATGCGGGTCCAAGTCCTCCTCGCTGACAGTCTCATCATCAGAACCTGATGGGAGGGGTTGTTCATGCGGGCTACTTGGGGCTCCGGACTTGCTCTGCAGGCGCTGGGAGGAGCGCATCCCCTCCCGAGTTTCATAGCTTTTGGCTTTAGCAGCCATCTCACAAAGTCACCAAGGTCACACAGTGGTAGGAGAGAGATATATCCAATGCCAGCAAAAATGGGGACACCCAGGAGACAGCAGCGTCCAGGCTCTCACAGATCCGCAGCACAGTCACCACCACACAGTGTCAGGAGACAGGTATAAGCAATGTCAGCAAAACTTAGGGCACTGGAGAAACAGTGAGGCAATAGAAAAAAGCTGCCCCAGCCCTCCTAGGGCAACAAGCATTTAACAGGGCCCCCAAGGTCCACGCAGGAGGGGACCTAATCTTCGGCGGGACTCCAAGCTGCTAAAGGATAGCCCCTGTCACCAGCTCCAGATGCAGGCCAAAGTGCAGGAGAAAAGAGAGTGGATGCACAGACTTACCCCCCTCGGGGTGAGTCGCAATTGCAGGAGAGGATAGCAGACGCCGGTAGCTACCACGCGGTCTCCATGCAGGCTTCACAGGCAGGGATCCAGCAGCACGTGTAGAGGCCCCAGCGCCAGGAGCAGCCGTCTCCCCCAACCAACGGGCTGCCACACGCTCCCCAACACGGCGCCCAGAAAGCAGCCGCACGATCCCGCAGGGCTCCGCTCCAAAAGTGCTCAAACCCGCACAGGGCCCATCCGCCAGCCGCGGGAGTAGTCAGGCCCGGATCCTGCACCGGGCAGAGGCATTCAGCAGGCCACACTCCGGGGGTGATCCCCGCGATTCTCCGGTCCTCCGATGACTCACCCGGCCACCAAACCAGACTCCGCGGGGGACCGCCTGTTCGCTCCGATCCAGGGTAGGTAGAGGAGGGCAAATTGCTGGTTTTAGCGTGTGATTGCTAGGGTTTTGGGGCTGCGGGGACGGAGCTCTAAAAGAGTGCGGCCATCTCGCTGCGGGCTCACGAGCGCCCCCCGGTCCGATTCTTTTTAACATCTTTGTTAGTGATATCGTGTTAGGGCTGTCAGGTAAGGTTTGCCTCTTTGCGGATGATACCAAAATCTGCAATAGTCACCCAGTAAGGTGTAGGTAACATGAGGAGGGATCTAGCTAAGCTCTAGAATTTGGCAGTTGAGATTTAATGTTAAAAATGCAAGGTCATGCATTTGGACTGCAGCAATCCAAGGGAGCAATAGGTGGTGAAGTACTTCTGTCCACAAAAGAAGAGCGGGACCTAGGCGTGATCGTGTCTGATGATCATAAAGTAGCTAAACAGATGGTGAAAGCTAGAAGGATGCTTGGGTGCATAGGGAGAGGAATGGCCAGCAGAAGAAAGGAGGTAATAGTGCCTCTGTATAATTCTTTGGTGCAATCTCATTTGGAGTATCGCGTACAGTTCTGGAGACTGCACCTTCAAAAGGATATAGAAACAGAGAAAAATGATGAAAGAAAAAGACCACATGGCCTATCTAGTCTATCCTTCCATATCAACAACTACAAACATCCCCTTCTTTCTTTTAGAGATCCTCTGTGCTTTTCCCATGCTTTTTTGAATTCAGATACTGTCCTCATCTCTACCACTTCCACTGGGAGACTATTCCACGGATCCACCACTTTCCATAAAGAAATATTTCCGCATATCACTCCTGAATCTATCCCCTTTCACCCTCATCCCATGTCCCCTCATAGCAGAACTTGCTTTCAATCAAAAGAGTCTCTCCCCCTGTGCATTTTTGCCACACAGGTATTTAAACGTCTCACTCATATCACCTCTATCCTGCCTTTCCTCTAAGGTGTACATATTAAGATCCTTAAGTCTGTCCTCATATGCTTTATAATGAAGAACACTAACCATTTTAGTAGCCACCCTCTGTACCAACTCCATCCTGTTTATATCCTTTTGAAGGTGCCGTCTCCAGAATTGCCCACAATACTCCAAATGAGGTCGCACCAAAGACTTATACAGAGACACTTTCACCTCCTTTTTTCTGCTAGCCATTCCTCGCCATATGCACCCAAGCATCCTTCTGGCTTTTGCTGTCAGCCTTTCTACCTGTTTAGCTACTTTAAGATCATCAGACACAACCACACCGAGGTCCCACTCTTTTTTAGTGGACAAAAGTACTTCACCCCTTATACTATATTTCTCCCTTGGATTGCTGCAGCCCAAATGCATGACCTTGTATTTTTTAACATTAAATCCCAGCTGCCAAATTATAGACCATTCAAGCTTAGCTAGATCCCTCCTCATGTTATCTACACCTTCCTGGGTGTCTACTCTATTGCAGATTTTGGTATCATCCGCAAAAAGGCAAACCTTACCCAACAGCCCTTCCGCTATATCACTAACAAAGATGTTAAAAAGAATCGGACCAAGGACAGATCCCTGGGGCACACTACTGGTAACTTCCTTTTCCTCAGAGTGAGCTCCATTTACCTGTAATCTTTGTTGCCTCCCACTCAACCAATTTCTAACTCAATCAGTAACTTTAGGGTCCATCCCTAGGGTGCTAAATTTGTTATAAGTTGCCTGTGAGGAACGGTGTCAAAGGCTTTACTGAAATCTAAATACACCACATCTCGGGCTCTCCCTTGGTCCAACTACCTGGTCACCTAGTCAAAGAAATCAATCAGATTTGTCTGACAAGACCTGCCTCTGGTGAATCCATGCTGCCTCAGATCCTGTAATCCGCTGGACTCCAGAAACCTTACTATTTTCTCTTTCAGCAATGTTTCCAATAATATACTCACCACCAAAGTTAAACTAACCGGCCTGTAGTTTTCAACCACTTTCTTACTTCGCTTTTGTGTAAAAGCACCGCATGAGCCTCTCTCCAGTCCTTTAGCACCACTCCGGACTCCAACAAGGCATTGAAAATGTCAGTCAGTGGATCTGCTAGAACGTCTCCAAGTTCCCTCAGTATTCTAGAGCGTATCCCATCCGGTCCCATCACTTTGTCTACTTTACGTTTAACTAGTTTCTCACAAACACAGTCTTCTGAAAATTGTTCAAGATGCCCCTCGCTTCTGTTCCTGTTTGCAGGTGTTTTCTGAGGTCCTGTTCCTGGTTCTTAATCTGTGAACATAGAACAGAAATATTTGTTAAGCAATTCCGCTTTATCCTCATCAGCTTCTACATATTCTTCCCCTTCACCCTTGAGTCTGACAATACCACTTTTGCTCTCCCCTCCTCTCACTAACATATCTGAAAAATATCTTATCCCTCCATTTTATTGCATTGGCTATTTCCTCCTCTTTTTCAATCTTTGCTTTCCTGACTACTTTGCTAGCTTCTCTAAGTTTTTCCAAATATAGATGCCCGTCTTCCTCTCTCTGTGATCTCTTGTATTTCATGAAGGCCTCCCTCTTTTTCTTCACCTTTTCAGCTACTTCTTTTGAAAGTCATAGAAGTCTCCTTTTCCTTTTACCTTTATTTACCATTTTAACAAAAAGGTTGGTTGCCCTTAAAATATCCCTTCAGTTTTGCCCACTGTTTTTCTACATCCCCCAGCTGTTCCCATCCCGCTAATGATTCCATGGGGTATTGGCTCATCTTGGCAAAGTTAGATTTCCTAAAGTCTAAGACCCTCACTTTAAATGGATTCTAACAGCCCTAGTCCTAATAATGAACCACATCATCTGGTGATCGCTGGATGCAAAATGATCTCCCACTATAACATAGGAAACACTTTCACTATTGGTAAGCACCAAGTCCAGTATGGCCCCTTCAGGTGTGGAGTCTGTTACCAATTGCCTGAATAGTTCTCCCTGTAGAGAATCCAGGATCTCTTTACTTCTAGATGATACTGCGGCAGGAATGTGCCAATCAACATCTGGCATATTGAAATCGCCTATCAGTAGCACTTTCCCCATTCCTAGCAATGCTGCGTATGTCTTCAATTAACTCTCTGTCCACCTCTTCCTCTTGTGAGGGAGGTCTGTATATCACGCCAATGCAAATAGATTTCTCTTTCCCCTCTTTCTAGTTTAACCCACAGCGCCTCCTCACTCCCTTTTAAGCTCTGTAATTTCAAAGCTTTAATATTATGTTTTACATATAGTGCCACGCCTCATCCCCTTCTTCCTATCCTGTCCTTTCTGAATAAAGTATAGCTACATCCCAGTCATGGTTTTCTGAGAACCATGTTTCTGTAACTGCCACTAAATCCAAGTCAGCCACTCCCACCAAAGCTTCAACCTTAGGTATCTTAGTTCCCATGCTACGGACATTTATACACACCGCTTTCCATATGTTACCCCTTTTGCCCATTTCCATAAAGGTATTTAATGTTTCACTTACCTGAGGGCTTTCATTTACCTGGGGGCTTTCTTCACCCATCCCAATGAATCTAGTTTAAAGCCCTCTTCAGTAGATTAGCCAGTGTACTACTGAAGACGCGTCAACTTTTCTTGAACAGATGGACTTCATCTCTGCTCTGCAAACCCTTGGTCCAGGAAACCAAAATGCTCTTGATGACACCATCCACGCAGCCATGCATTCATCTCCAGGATGCGAGTCTCTCTGCCTTGGCCTTTACCCTTAACAGGGAGGATTGAAGAGAACACCACCTATCTGCTTCACCCTCTGTCCCAGAGCCATGAAGTCACTTTTGATATGCTCAGAGGGATACCTGGCAGTATCATTTGTTCCGACATGGATTAGCAACATTGGGTAATTGTCAGTGGGCCTGATGAGTCTCAGCAAACTCTCCATAACATCTCGGATTTTGGCACCTGGCAGAAAGCATACCTCTCTGGACATCAAGGGTGGTCGGAAGATGGACGCCTCAGTACTCCTCATAAGAGAGTCACCAACTACCACTACCCTTCGCTTCCTTGTGGTCACTGATTCTGCAACTTTGGTGTACTTGAGCTCTGGTTCCTCACTTTTCAGGGATGCTTTCACCTCCTCCACTTCCAGGGCTGCATAATGGTTCTTCAATTCAAGGGCTGGAGAAGTTAGATTGGTGATTCTGCAGGCCCTGGTGACTTGTGTTCAACCTTCATCATTTTGTAGGCACCCATCATCATCTCTGCTGGAGAGCTTGGTTGTTGCAAGAAGCATCTCATCAATGTACTTCTCACTGTCTTGAATGCTCCTCAGCCTCACCACCTCCTCTCTGAGTTCCTCCACTTGTTTCCTGAGAGCTTCAGGATGCAGGCACCCTGCACATGGAACCAGTCCTTCAACTGGCATTGGTTCCTCTGTCTGGACAGAGGCAGAAGTTGTAACGGGTGCAACAGCTTTAACGATAGGATTTTCCCCAGCCATTGTTCTGTTTGTGGAGCTTAGGTATCTGTTAAAGCAAAAGAGAAAGATCTACCAAAGTACCAGCCGGTTTCACAGCTGTCCTTTCAGAGAACAAGCAGTTAAATCTATTTAATTATATTCAAAATGTGCTGTTCCAAGTCCCTGTGTTTTGTTAATTGAGGAGGTGACCTATAAAGCAAGACTGCTCACTAGGGGTAGGTGGGAGTTGGGGGGGGGGGGGTAGGGAGGGAACTAACACCTGATTAGGTGTCAGTAACTTCAAAGAGCTGAGAAAGTTACTAAAGCAGAGTTTTAAACCTACCCCACTAAAGAAAACATTTCTCCTTTTAAAGCCCCTGTTAGGAATGCCAGGTTGGAGTCAGTGCAGAGGGTGGCTACTAAAATGATTAGTGGTCTTTGTTATAAAGCATATGAGGACAGACTTAAGGATCTTAATATGTATACTTTAGAGGAAAGGAGGGTTAGAGGTGATATGATTGAGACGTTTAAATATCTCCATGGCATAAATGCACAGGAGAAGGGCCTCTTTCAATTGAAAGCAAGCTCTGCTATGAGGGGACATAGAATGGGGGTGAAAGGGGATAAGACTCAGGAGTAATATGCGGAAATATTTCTTTATGGAAAGAGTGGTAGATGTGTGGAATAATCTCCCAGTGGAGGTGGTAGACATGGGGACAGTATCTGAATTAAAAATAGCATGGGACAAATACAGAAGGGCTTTAAAGGAAAAAAGGGGACTGCTGTAGTGGTTGATATGGAAAAGCAGACTAGATAGGCCATGTGGTCTTTTTCTACCATCATGTTTCTTGTTATGATTTATTAGGCTTTTGTCACGCATACAAAGCGGTTTACAATCATTCTAAATTAAAAAGAAAAAATAGATAGCCCTCCAGTGTATACAAGGCAATGAAAAATAAAAGTCTCCCTCAAGCAGTGGCAGCTAGGATTGGCCAACTGGCTCTAGATTTTAGGGACACCCTGATCCGGTCCTGGTTTTATCTTATTAGGCTCAGACTTGCTATCTGGATTCCCTTAGAGAAATCTGCAAAGTAAAACCAAGACTGGATCAGGGTATCCCTAAAATCTGGAGCCAGTTGGCCACCCTAGTTGCAGCTGCAACCCAGGGCCTCTTATGTGGTGATCCTGTACATCTGCACAAAGAGGTGCATTTTCAGGCCCGTCTTGAAAGTTTTACAACAAGATAAAAGGTGCATTTGGGGTAGTAGAATAGGAGCAATAAAAGTAAAAAAAAGAAGATTGTCAAGTACTTTCATGTCTCCATAATATTCCTGGTACTAGAGAGAGTTAATGTTGTTATTGTTGAGATGAAGCCATAATATTTTTGCATAGTGAATTATATAGACAAGGAGGACTTCTGTGGATACAGAATAGATGTTATCACCATGCGTGTTCAGTATGCAGGGTCAGATTTTTTTTATATTGGAGATATAGGTTACATAATTTAACTGCTAAGGTTTTTGCTGAGCATAACCAGTGATTGTAAAGTTTTCATTTTTTTTTATTAAATAGCCTGGGAAAATAACTTAGTCTTTTTTCTTGGGGCATCCTCTCTCTCATTCCTTGCATCAGGCAGTAGACTGTCTTGAGCCACACCTGGGCGAGGAGGCACACAATTGCAGGAACAGTCTGACCCATTGTGGCAGCTTTTACTGATGGAAAGCCAAGTTACGAGGGGGTACCCAAAAAAACCAAGGAATTATTTGTTAAAAGCTATTTATTTCAAATTCTTTACAGAACAACCTTATCCCCTTCAAAATACTCTCCATTACAACTGATACATTTGTCCCACCGGTGCTTCCACTGTTCGAAACATTTTTTGTAGTCATCTTTAGAAACGGCTGACAGCTCCTCCCTCCTTTTTTTCTTGACTTCTTCAATGTTGTCAAATTGGTGTCCTTTCATGCCCCTTTTCATGCGTGGAAATAAGAAAAAGTCGCACGGAGCCAGGTCAGGCGAGTAAGGTGCGTGGGGCAGCGGAACCATGCCATTTTTAGCCAAAAACTGTCTAACAGAGATGGCTGTGTGTGCAGGTGCGTTGTCGTGGTGGAAGAACCAGTTTCCTGTCTGCCACAAATCGGGTCTTTTTTGACGAACACTGTTGCGCAATCTTCTTAAAACTTCCAAATAAAAGGTTTGATTGACGGTCTGACCTGGGGGAACAAACTCTGAATGAACTACCCCCTTGGCATCAAAAAAGCAAATCAGCATTGTTTTGATGTTTGATTTGACTTGACGACATTTTTTTGGACGGGGTGACGATGACGTCTTCCATTGGCTTGACTGTTGCTTTGTTTCTAGGTCGTAACCATAGCACCATGACTCATCACCTGTAATGACCTTTGACAGAAAATCTGGATCAGTTTCAAGCTGTTGTTTCAAAACACGACATGTTTCAACTCGATGTTCCTTTTGATTGTCAGTCAGAACCCGAGGAACAAACTTGGCAGCAACCCTTTTCATTCCCAAATCTTCCGTTAAAATTCGCTGAACCGAGCTCCAAGATAACCCACTAATCTCTGACGGTTGATCAATTGTCTGTCGACGGTCTGTGAGCACAAGCTCTCTAATTTTTTCAATATTTTTGTCGATTTGGGCAGTTGATGGACGCCCAGAATGAGGTTTGTCATCAATCGACATGTCGCCATTTTTAAACCGAGCAAACCACTGGTACACTTGACTTTTTCCCATAGCGTCATCTTGATAAGCTGTTTTCAACATTAAAACAGTTTCAGCAGCATTTTTACCGAGTAGAAAACAAAATTTCACAGCTGCACGTTGTTCACTTAAACTTGTCATCATAAAAAAAGAAACAAGAACAAAACAGCGCTAGCAAAAACAATCACTGCAGATGAACAGAAGAAGCCAGGTCGACAACACAGGCGGCACTGAACTGACAATGAGTTGCACTATACACGCCTAGCGGCAGAAGTGCGTACTACACAAGCTCCGCCCACGGCAATGTTATTCCTGTTTTTTTTGGGTACCCCCTTGTATATGGCCATACATAGGTTGCATTAATTCAGCTCACTAATCTATATAAGATACTGTGTTGTTTTTATGATATTTAAATTTGATACTTTTATCCTTCTCAAAATAATATAAAATGATCCCACGAATTAGGTATCATTCCTTAATTCTTACCAGCCTGAGTAACTGTTTTCTAGGAAATGATTTAATGCTATATTTCATTAGTTTACAAAACTATTGATTTTTTTTATAATGGATTTGATGCCATTATTTTAAACAAAAAGCAAAAACAGATTCACACATGTTTACCTTTATCTTTCCAAGCTTTCAACAAGCTCTCAAAGCTCAATCTAATATATTCTTTGTTAGACCAATTTTTAATATATATGCCTACTAGACTATATTTTTTAGTTTGGTATATTTTAGTAAGAGTAGTTATTCTTCATAGCCTTTGGCCTGAAGTGGCTACTGTTTCAGTTGATTTGAAAGGCAACATTCCTCTCACTGTAATATCTTGTTCAAGAAAGCAGAAAACAAGTAAATGATTTCTAGAATGTTTTCTAGCGGATGGTCCCCGGGAAGGAATACACTGCTATACAGATTTTTAATCAACTAGTAAGTTACTTTACCAGGCAGACAGTTTTTTGCATATCCTCTTGATTGCTTTGTCTTTCAATCCTTCTAAAACAAAGAGATGAATCTGTCCATCCATTATATGGAAGCCAGTGATGATATCTAGGTCAGAACTTTCTTTTTGTTCATCTTCCAGTTTAACAGCATAAAGAGCCTTTTGAATTAAATGCAAAGGGTATGAATCCAGCTGGATAGCAATGGCATTGATTTCTGTAATTTCATTCATCAAATCATGTAAGAGAGGAGTGTTATTGTCCTCAAAAATGTAAATCATGCGACCAAATGGGCATTCAACAGCTTCTAATTCTGAAGTTAGTGGCACAGTTATGTCAACTCTTATTTTAAGCTTTGCACCAGATTCCAAGTAACGACCCATAGGTAGTGGAGAATCCTGTGGACCATCAACTAATGGCATTACTCCCATAATCTTCTCACTCTTCTTATCTGGATCGTTTCCAGTAACAACTGGAATGATGCAATTATGAATAGGTACAGTGATATTTAAGGACTTTTTACCTTGTAGCAAAGCAGAAAGATCCACTTTAGCTATGCCATAAGGATCCCATAAATTCTCCCTTTTGGTAAATGGATCATGCACAGTGTTTTTAGAAGCAACAAAGCCCACATTACTCAATTTTTCATCTTCAGGCTCAGTCCCGAATAATGATACTTTGCCTGTAGAGTCTTCTATTTTTCTGTCTCGATCATGAACCTCAATCTCTATTGGTGGCCCACGAAGATATTCATACAATAACCCAGGACTAATGGTCTCTGCTAGAATGACATAAACATCCTTAAAATAGACATGTGTTCCAGGTTTCTGGCCATTTGTCTGATGTGGAGGTAGATCAAGGCATCTGTATTTACAATAAACAGGAACACATTTTTCCTAACAAAAAACAAGAAAGCAAATTAAATAATTTAAGTTGACATCTTCTTAATATTAAGGGGCCTAGATTGAATTTTACTGCAGCTTAAATTTATTGTGGAAACACATCATGCAAAGTAAAAGATCACTAGATACCTACTGTACCTGATCGTAACTCGCCTTAAACTACTACTGGAAGGGTGTGAGCTAAAGACTAATAAATAAATAAGTTAGAGAAAGACAACATGCTTGGCAAGGTTGAATGTCAATGCAAGAGAGAAAGACTGGCAATATGATGCATTGATACAGTGAGAGAGTAAGGGGGGAAAAAGGAGGAGGTAGGGGGTATTGGGGTGTTAGGCTGCTTAACTCTTCCAGATCCTTCAATTTTTCTGGCTGCTCAGCAGGCCCTTAAGAGCATGGAGATAAACTAATTTTCCCGTCTCCTATGGTTACTCAACTGACAGAGTCACCCTCAAGGTAGTCATTCATGAGCATTTGAATGAATCTTTTCCTCTCAATTATTCAGATTTTCTTCAAAGTGTAGAAAATCCATCCACCATCTGCTGGAGATAAAGAAATACTGAAGACCTCTGGTGGCTGAGGCGGATAGAGGGATGGGAGTGATGTCATTGAAACCTGGACTTTTCATTGGTTATCTCTACCAATCTGCTGGTAGGGCAACCCATTTGTCTGGACTGGTCTAGCAGGATGATATGGAATAAGTCACTGGAGACTTTGGCAAGGGCTGTCTTTGTAGAATGTAGAGGGCAAAAGCCAGATTGCAGTGGATTCAGAAGGGACAGAGAGGAGAGAAAGTAAAGACAGCAGCAGTGAACCGCATGTTCAAATAGTTTAGAAATAAAGGTGTGAGAGAGATGGCCGATAATTAGAAGGACAGGAAGGATCAAAGGATGGTTTCTTGAGATGTGTAATCACAGAATGCTTGAAGACTGCAAGAACAGTTTTTATTTATTTTATTTAACAGGCTTTTTACACTGCTTCATCATTTTAGTCAAAGTGGTTTACAATGTAACAAACTTGGTAATATATATTGATAAATTGTAATTTTCTGAGGCAATGGAGGGTTAAGTGACTTGCCCAAGGTCACAAGGAGTGCTAGTGGGAATTGAACCCTGGTCTTTTGGTTCCCAAACCAGTGCTCTAACCATTAGGCTACTCTTCCACTCCAGTTGTGGTAGATAGTTTTGAGTATATGACAGATGGAAAGGACAACAGTGGAGGAAATGGAGTTTAGTGGATGGGTGGGAATGGATCAGAGGGACAGGTAGTAAGTTTAAAGGGAGAAGAAGATGTGTGTTTCTTCCTCAGTGTTCTTAGGAAAGGGTGACAGAGGTTGGGAGAAGGAATGAAGAGAGGGGGATAGAGATGACCCTGGGGAGAACTCAAGAGCTTTAAAATAAATGCTCTATTGCCATAACTCCAGGCCTTCGGTTAACTTGAATAATGGAAAGAATTGTTGTAGTATGCTAAATGAAATTTCAGTTTTCTTAAACTGTGCAATTATATTATAAGCTTGTATAAAAACATGCAAGCAGTAACATGTGTATGTCCTACAATCACAATGTCTGATTTTAGCAACATGTTATAAGTTGTAGGAATCAGAGTAAAAGAGCACAAAAAACCCCAACAATCAAAACTAATTACCTTCAACAGCTGAACTGATATAGGAGTGATTGGAAGTGATGTGGCAGACATGATTCTTATGATCAGTGGATTTAATTCAAGTTTCTGTTCCTCAGAAACGAGTGGTGCATCTATAGCCAGAGTCATAAAGGCATTTACAAAATTAAATGAAGGTTCCTCTATCCACTGGGTCACCGACTTATCACCTGTAAAGGGCCAACAATAAAACTGCATCAACAGAGAAATCCCCATAAAAAGCAGGAAAGAAGGTGAAGTTTAATCATCCCTAGCACCTTTCTCCTATAAAGAGAGGAGGAATACATGCAATCTGAGGCTGCATGAACTGGACCCAGAATTTGTAGTTACATATTTCTTGAAATCATTCTTATTTATACTGATAAATACTGCTTAATTCTGAAAACCTATTTCAAATTTCCAATGATTTTTGTACAAGGTAAAAGCCACAGTCCCCAGTTTTCCTGTGGAAGCTCAATGGTAAATTCTGAGGAAAGAAAGAGTAGTTACTCACCTGTAACAGGTGTTCTCCAGGAGCAGCAGGAATCAGTCCTCACATATGGGTGACGTCGGCGCCGACGGAGCCCTCGCTGAGCAATTTCCCCAGCTTTCAAAGAAAGCCTTTGGGAATTGCAGCGCGCATGCGCGGTCCCCTTCCCGCCCAAGGGTGCCATCTTGCTCAGTCTGATGACATAGCTAAAAGACAGCAAAAAAATTTAGCAAAAACGAAATGAGAGGACTGCAACTCCGAGGGGAGGAGGGAGGGTTGCGAGGACTGATTCCTGCTGCTCCTGGAGAACACCTGTTACAGGTGAGTAACTACTCTTTCTCCAGGACCAAGCAGGAAGTCAGTCCTCACATATGGGACTCCCTAGCTTAAGGCTACCAGAGACCTCAAGCGGAAAAACGAGCTCCCTCTAGCTCAGTAGCACAGAAGGAAGGAATCTTCTCTGAAAACACCCCCGACCGGTAGCCCAACATCAGGGCCGGAGGGTAGGAGTTGCCTTTGGAGGACTGCCTGACCGAAAGCACTGTCCCTGCGGGACTCCCTCTCCAGGCAGTAATGGGCCGCAAAAGTCTGGCTCGAAGACCAAGTAGCGGCCCGGCAGATGTCTGCCAACGGAATAGAGCGGAGATGAGCCACTGACGCAGCCTTCACCCTAACACGATGAGCCGTGACACGACCCTCCAACGAGAGGCCGGCTGCTCCATAAGCCCAAGCGATACAGTCAGCAACCCATATGGACAAAGTACGCTTGGAGACAGGTAGCCCCAACTTATTGGGGTCAAAGGAGACGAAGAGCTGAACAGCCCTCCTATGCTCCCGCGTACGGTCAAGGTAGAAGGACAAGGCCCTCCTACAGTCCAGGGTATGCAGGACCATCTCAGCCTGGCTGGAGTGCGGCCTGGGAAAGAAGGTTGGAAAAACCACCTCCTGGTTGAGATGAAAAGGAGAAACCACTTTAGGAAGAAACTTAGGGTGAGTCCGTAAGACTACCCTATTCCTGCAGAACCTAGTGTAAGGAGGATCAGACACTAGGGCCTGCAGTTCACTAACGCGCCTAGCAGAGGTAAGGGCTACCAAAAACAAGGTTTTCTAGGAAAGAAAACGAAGAGGGCAGGTAGCCATAGGTTCAAAGGGCGGACAGGTAATCTGCTGCAAGACCACATTCAGATCCCATTCAGGGGTTGGTGGGCGCAAAGGAGGCTTAAGGAGAAGGAGGCCTCGGAGAAAACGAGCCACCAAAGGGTGGTTGGGAAGAGGCCTGCCATCTACCAGTGCGTGATGCGCAGAGAGAGCACTGAGGTGGACTCTGACAGAGTTGGACTTAAGGCCCAGATTGGAGAGATAAAGCAAATATTGCAAGACCACTGCCACCAAGCAGGAGAAGGGATTCTCAAGATTGCTGAGCACACCACACGGAGAACCGACGCCACTTAAAAGCGTAGGACTTTCGGGTGGAGGGCTGCCTGGAGGCCAAGACGACCTCTTCCACCTCACGAGGCAGCAGGAGGGGAGCAAGAACTACCCTTTCAGCAGCCAGTCCATCAGATGAAGGGACCGGAGGTTGGGGTGCAAGAGTGTCCCCTGATCCTGTGACAGGAGATCGGGTTGAAACCCTAGGGGAAGAGGAATGTCCACCGCCAGCTGCATCAGAAGCGGGAACCAGGGTTGTCTCGGCCACCGGGGAGCTACTAGGATCATCGAGGCTCTGTCTCTGAGAACTTTGAAGAGCGTCCGAGACACCAGTGGCATGGGAGGAAAGGCATACAAGAGGCCTGTAGACCATGGAATCAGGAAAGCATCCGTCGCCACTCTTAGAGGATGCGGTTGTCGAGAGCAGAATTTGGGAAGCTGCCGGTTCAGGGGACTGGCAAATAGATCCATGGTGGGGAGGCCCCACTTGAGAAAGATTTGCTGAACCACCAACGGATCCAATCTCCACTCGTGAGGTTGGAGGATCCTGCTCAGCCTGTCTGCCAGGTAATTTTCTTGACCTGGGAGATAGACAGCTTTGAGCAGGATGCCGTGAAGGACGGCCCAAGAGCACAGTCTCCATGCCTCCTGACAGAGAAGGAAGGAGCCTGTACCTCCCTGTTTGTTCACGTAGAACATTGCAACTTGATTGTCCGTCTGGACCAGCACAGACTGGTGAGAAGTGAGGTGGGAGAAGGCTCTCAGAGCTAGGCGGATGGCTCTGAGCTCTAAGAAGTTTATCTGCTGAGCAGACTCCCAAGGAGTCCAGAGGCCTTGAGTACATGTCCCTTGGCAATGTGCTCCCCAACCCAGGAGAGAAGCATCGGTTGTCAGCACCTGAGAAGGTGGAGGAGATTGAAAATCCACTCCCAGCACCAGGTTTGTCAGATGAAGCCACCACCGCAGAGAAGAGACCAGCAGGTCGGATACCTGTACTGAGTCCGCCAGGCTCCTCGTGGCCTGATGCCATTGAGTGCGAAGGCACCACTGAGCAGGTCGCAAGTTCAGGCGGGCATTGGGGGTCACATGGACCGTGGAAGCCATATGGCCGAGCAGTCTCAGAAATTGTCTGGCAGAGACCAGGGAATTGCTGTGAAAGTGGCTGGCGAGATCCATGAGCCTGTGTGCCCTGTCTAGAGGCAGGAAGGCCCGCGTCTGAAGTGTGTTCAACCTTGTGCCTATGAATTTGAGATTTTGAGAGGGGAGCAAAGTGGACTTTGTGAAGTTTATGACAAATCCCAAGTGCTGGAGTAGAGTCACAGTGCGATGAGTGGCCTGAGTGGCCTCTTGGGAAGACTGGGCCCTGATGAGCCAGTCGTCCAGGTATGGAAATACAAAGAGGCCTTGAAATCTTAGATAGGCCGCCACCACTGCTAGGCATTTGGTGGGGGCGGAGGATAGGCCAAAGGGCAGTACCCTGTACTGGTAATGATTTCCTCCCACAACAAATCTGAGATATTGTCTGTGGTCTGGATGAATAAGGATGTGAGTATAGGCATCCTTTAGATCTAAAGAGCATAGCCAGTCTCCCTGCTGGAGGTAGGGCAGCAGGATTCCAAGGGTAAGCATCTTGAACTTTTCCCTGGCCAGGAACTTGTTGAGGTTTCGCAAGTCCAGGATGGGTCTGAGGCCTTCTGTTCATTTTGGTATCAGAAAGTACCTGGAATAAAAGCCTTGACCTCTCAGGTGGTGGGGCACCGGTTCCACAGCCTGTTCCTGAAGAAGACTCAGTATAAATACTCTATTGTAACTTGATGTCAATATTTAAGAGAAATTTCTACAATGAAACAAAACATATATTGCCAGTCGATCTTCTTCAAATAAAAAGCATAAAAACTCTCCTTAATTTTCTAACGGTAGTCTCAGAACCAGAGGACACTCTGCACCACACGCTTTGTGGAAAAGGAGTATTGCCTCATTCACATCAGCGACTACCAGGAGACCACTTCTCCTTTCATTTTGTTGTTTTTTAATTTATTTATGTGATAAATGGTGCCAGCAAATAAATATATACCACCAAAATTCCTCTGCCTCGTGAAATTTCTTTAAAATGATATGTGATAGGCTTATCTTAATTTTGTGGACAAATTCGTGTTCCACGCCAAACAGATAGTCATTTCTCAGACAAATAATTGTTTCTCTACGCCTTCCCAGGGCGCCGTATTAGCGTTTCTCTCCCTCTTGGAGGTTCTTCAGGAGAATTGTGAAATGCTGCCCACGTCTCTCAAAGTACTTTCATGATAGAAAAAACGCCGCGCAGAACCTCCAAGAGGGAGAGAAACGCTAATACGGCGCCCTGGGAAGGCGTAGAGAAACAATTATTTGTCTGAGAAATGACTATCTGTTTGGCGTGGAACACGAATTTGTCCACAAAATTAAGATAAGCCTATCACATATCATTTTAAAGAAATTTCACGAGGCAGAGGAATTTTGGTGGTATATATTTATTTGCTGGCACCATTTATCACATAAATAAATTAAAAAACAACAAAATGAAAGGAGAAGTGGTCTCCTGGTAGTCGCTGATGTGAATGAGGCAATACTCCTTTTCCACAAAGCGTGTGGTGCAGAGTGTCCTCTGGTTCTGAGACTACCGTTAGAAAATTAAGGAGAGTTTTTATGCTTTTTATTTGAAGAAGATCGACTGGCAATATATGTTTTGTTTCATTGTAGAAATTTCTCTTAAATATTGACATCAAGTTACAATAGAGTATTTATACTGAGTCTAATTTAATTATATACTCTGAGAAGACCGCTCTATACTTTTGCAATGTTCCTGAAGAAGACTTGCCAACTCCTGAAGGAGTAAGTCCCTGTGCAGAGGGAGTCTTGGAGGCTCCCCTGGAAAGTAAGAGGGAGGTACCTGGTGAAAGTGAAGAAGATAGCCTTTTTGAACTATATGAAGCACCCAGGTATCTGATGTGATGGCTGACCACCTGTGGGCAAAGTGGACCAGCCGGCCTCCTGTGCTGAGAGAAACCAGCGGAGGGGAAGAGGCTATGCTGACGGAGTCAAAAACCCCCACCCTGATGAGCAGGGGCCGGTGTTGTGGGCTTGGGGGCCTGCTGCCTACGGGACCCATTACCCCGTCCCTTGGCCTGCTGACCCTGTTGGGGAGCTGCTGAGGCCTGATAATGAGGGTAGGGTTTATAGGCAGCCGCCTTCCTCGGGTAAAAGGGCTTTTTCCCCGAGCCCTTCTTCTTCTGAGAAGGGGCAGAGGTTTTTCTGGACAGCCGAGTCCTGGTCAGAGTCTCGGTCTCGATCTGTGCAGCCTTTTCAGCCATGGGCTTGCCAAAGAGGTTCTCACCTCTGCAGGGGACATCGACCAACTTGTCCTGTACCCATGGCTCGAGGTCGGATGACTGAAGCCAAGCCTGTCGGCGGGCACCGATGCCGGCTCCGGCTACTCGAGCCGATGCTTCGAAGCCATCGCAGGCTGCTCGAGAGATAAACTTCGAGCACTCTCGAATGCCAGTGGACAAGGCCTGGAACCTCTGCAAAGGTTCCTCGGAGAGACCAGCAGAGAACCCGGCAATTTCTTTTGCCAGGTCTCAGAGATACATGCCCATATAGAGCTGGTAGGTCTGGACTCGACAAGCAAGCATAGAGCCCTGGAAGCACTTTCTACCGAGGGCATCCAGGTTTCGGGCCTCCCGGCTGAGAGGCACCAAGGAGTGCATCTTCTGACTCTTGAGTCGATGCATGGCCGATTCCACCACCATGGAATGGTGCGGTAGTTGTGCCTTTTGCGGACTCGATAAATGGAATCGACCCGCTTGCTTAACACCGGCGCCGATGCCGGGCTCTCCCACATGCGGAAGAGAAGTCGCTCCAGCATCGGAGGAACCGGTACAGTAAAGGCCTCCTTCGGGGGAGAGTCATACTGGAGGGCATCGAGCTCTTCGGCTCGAGGCTCCTCCTCGGGATCCGCGGGGAATGCCAAGGCCTTGGCCATATCCCGCACGAAGTCCGAGAACCGGGTGTCCTCCGGGGGGGACCGTCTCCGAGGTTCGGACTCGGGTGAGTCCGATGGGACGCACCGAGTCCAAAAAGTACCAGGGGATTCTTCGTCCTCCGTTTCCCAGGCTGACTCCTCGGAGGAGGAATCGAGCGGCTCCGGTCGGGCGGGCACCGCTGCCCTCCGCCCCGATGCCGAGGGTGTCGGCGTCGATGACCTCGGTCCCGAACGGGAGGCCGAGGGAGACCGTGACCGAGGATGGACTCGAGGATCGGCTCGGTCTCCGGGGTCGACTTGGACGTCGACGTCCCAGTGGCTGGGGCAGATGCACCGGCGAGGCCAGCGATCAATGCCCGCTGCTGGTCCATGAAGGCAGCCAAACTGCTCTCCAAGGCCGTTAACCTGAGTCTGAGCTCAGGAGACCCAGCAGCCCCCGACACGGGCCCCGATGGCGTCGGGCCCGACGTCGGCTCCTTCGGAGGCGAGTCCATGAGGACTACAGTACTCACGTGTCTAGGAGACTCCATCTCGAGACGAGGATGCTTCGAAGGCCTCTCCGACTCCGAGGACCCGGAACGGCTATCGGGGCTATGCGACCTGGCCCTCGATGAACCAGGAGCGTCCACCGATGCCGCCCTCGTGGGTTTCTTCTTCCGATGATGTTCCCGGGCATGAGACGCCCGCTCAGAGGAACTCCGACGATGCTCAGGACCGGAGTCCCGGGACGTCGAAGCCTCTGACGAGGTCCGGGCCTGGCCGGACGCGGAGTCAGAGAAGATTCTTTCTTTTTGTTGCTGCCGACTCCTCAATGCTTTAGAGGACATCTTGCCACACGGACCACAGATCATTGGGTCATGATCGGGTCCGAGGCAGCGGAGGCAGCAGTCGTGTGTGTCGGTAAGAGACATAAGTTTCTTACACCGATCACACTTTTTAAATCCGCTGGCAGCCATCAGGGGAAAACGGGGCCCCTGCGAGGTCAAAAGACAGGGCTGCCAGTGAAAAAAGAAAAAAATGGCGCGAACGCTAGTCACGAAAGACAAAAACCGAAAAAAGTACGAATGGACTCGATACCAGTGTATCGGGTCCGGGCGGGAAAAGGATCCGGCGTCGAACCGAGAAAACAAAAACAAATAAAATCAACTTTTTCAGCGGCGATCACAAACAGCGTCTGTAGGGCTCCGCGGAAAAAAGAAGACTGAGCAAGATGGCACCCTTGGGCGGGAAGGGGACCGCGCATGCGCGCTGCAATTCCCAAAGGCTTTCTTTGAAAGCTGGGGAAATTGCTCCGCGAGAGCTCCGTCGGCGCCGACGTCACCCATATGTGAGGACTGACTTCCTGCTTGGTCCTGGAGAATGAGAATATTCTACAGCAAAGCTTATCAAATTTTGTGGCACATGCATACTTCATATATTAAACAATGTCGATTTTATTTTAAATTATAAATATGAAATATTTACACCTTTCTTGTGTATCTGACTAAATTATTATGGGATCAGTATTCAGCAGTGATGACTATAGTTTTAATTTAAAAAGCTGGCGTTTAAATTAATATGTATATTCAGTGACATTGAATATATATGAAATGTAGTAACTGTTACCGCTGCTGTCCAAAAGCTTAGGCGTAGTAGGTGAAAACATAGCTTATACAGAAAGTGGTTGAATATCACTGCTATCCAGATAATTTTCATGGCCGATCTTCAGGTCATGTGTCATCTTGGAAATGTATTGAGACAGGGGTGTCGCAGGGCTCTGCGCTCTCAACTATAATGTTTAATCTTTACATTGCTCCAATTTAAAACATTTTTGAAAGTTTGGATGTTAAATTTTGAATGTATGCTGATGATCTTCAGTTCGTTGTTCCTATTTCTCTGTCACTGGATGATTCCCTAGAGTATGTGGAATTTTGCCTTAATTCTGTTGGGTCGTGGATGTTTCAGAATAGGTTGAAATTCAACATGAAGATGACAGAAATCTTCAAATTTTTCAAATTCTTTGAGTTTGAATTCTGTGACTGATTCTTTTTCTTTTGTGCTTAGCTACATTGTGAGAGATTTGGGGGTATGGTTAGATACACAATTGAAACTGCATGACTATATACAAAAATTAGTTAAAGCCACTTACTATAAGTTGTATCTTCTCCTTGTAGTAATTTTCATTCTGTATTACAGGTTTTAGTCCTTTTACCTTTGGACTGTTGTAATAGTCTTTTTTTTTAGGACTTTCAAAAGCTACTATGTCTCCTTTACAATCAATCCAAAATGCCGCAGGTCGTCTCTTAACTGGATGCAAACGTTCTGAAGATATTAAGCACCAGCTTGTTTCCTTGCATTGGTTTCCTATTAATTATCACGTTTTATTTAAAGTGATTATGATTACTTTTAAATGCTTGCCATGACACGACTTCCTGTTAGTTATCAACTTTGCTTAAACCTCACTGTCCTTTTCGCTCTTTATGATCTCAGGATGCAAAACTATTAGTTGCTCCCTGCTTTAAAAAGATTAATTTTCAATCAATAGGCAAGAGAATTTTTTTTTATGAGTGCTCCATCTATTTGGAATTCTCTCCTTAAGTTATGTGCTGAAGCAGGGATGATGGTCTTTCGGCGAAAGCTGAAATCTTATTTATTTAATCAGACTTTTCCTGAATTTGTCTGATAGGCAAATGAAATGCTTGGGGCAATCATGTTCATGGTAAAATATTAATGAACCAGTTTGTGCTCTCAAATGGTAATCTTTTTGTTTTTAATTTTTAGTTTTAGAATACATTGGATTATTTTTTTGTATTTAATTTTAGAGTGTATGAATTTATTAGTATGGCATGGTGTATTATGAATGTTTCTTGTTACCCACCTCAACGATTGAGTGGGCTATAAAGCTTTTTCAATAAATAAATAAATAAATCACACCACCCTTCCTCTATCCTTTTACAATGTGGATATTACTGAGCTAGCTAAAGGGTTTTTCTGTCCAATATTATCTAGATAAGAGCTAGATATTTCCAGATAGGAGTTATACATTCGCTAGTCGCCAGTGAATGCATAACTCCATTTGAATATCCAGCCCTTTGTTCTTTTCTAGGGATTGGGTGGAGTAAAATAAATCATAAGGATCAGGATTAGCAGAAGGGGATTTCAAGGATGTGGGGAAGAGGGAAAAGAGGACCTCATAAGTAGGGAAAAGGAGAAAGGAAATGGAGGAGGAGAATCTGTGATCAGGGAGGGAAGATTTCAGATCACTGCATTAACTTTGCTTTGCTAAGCATGGTGACATTTTACTTATCAGAGAATATCCTTTCCTTGAATCCTGCTAGACTAGCCCAGACAAGTGGGTTGTGTTCCCCTACCAGCAGGTTGATGGAGACAGCCAATGAAATGCCCAGGTTTCAATGACATTACTCCCATGGCTCTTTCACCCTGAGCCACTGGAGGGCATCTATCCAAAAGCATATGGGAAAGCATGGCAAATCTCACACAACCTCAACATGGGCTACAATAAGAATCAAACAGTAGAGAAACAATGAACAGGAGAGATTTCACAGCAGGCTATCAGTAGGATATGGACCTGCAGATCCAAGCATCGAAACCAAAGTGGACCAGGGAACCGCTGAACATAACAGACGACACACAGCTTCAGGGGCAGGTCCTGAACTGGTCCAGCAGGACTCAAGGGCAGGACATTATCTGGTAAGTAAAATGTCACCTTCCATATCATCCTGCTAGACTAGTCCAGACAAGTGGGACATACCAAAGCTATGCTTCCATGGGGCAGGAAGAAAGTGTAGTTACTCACTTTTAACAGATGTTCTACGTGGAAAGCAGGAATTAGTCCTCACATATGGGTGATGTCGGCACAGACGAAGCCCTTGTGGAAGCATCTCCCCAGCTTTCAAAGAAAGCCTTTGGTAGATGCCACCACGCCTGCGTGGTCCCCTTCCTGCCCAAGGTTGCCATCTTAGTCAGATGACATAGCTAGAGTCGACAAAAGAAGATGGCAAAAAATTACAGCAACTCCAAGGGGAGGAGGGAGGGTTGTGAGGACCGATTTCTACTGTCCCCAGAGAACGTCTGTTACAGATGAGTAACTATGCTTTCTCCGGGAACAAAAAGGAAGTCAGTCTTCACATATGGGACTCCCTGGCTACAGGCTACCAAAAGACCATAGAGAAAAAAACATGGTTGCCCTTAGGGGGAGCTGTGAGCAGCAGCAATTGAGTCCGTAGATACAGACTGCAGTAGGACCCGTGTGTCTGATGGGAACCAACACTCCAGTAGCCTGAACACAGAAGGGTCAGAGGGAAGTAGCTGCCTAGACCCTGGAAAGATTACGGAGCACAGCCTGACTGAAGGTGCTGTCCCGTTGGGACTCTCTCTCCAGGCAGTAATGAGCTGTGAAGGTATAGACTGAAGACCAAGTGGTGGCCAGGCAGATGTCCAACATCGGGACAGAGTGCAGGTTTGCCATAGAGGCCGCCATGGTCCTGACTCTGTGTACCATGCCCCGGTCGTCCAGTGTGTGCCCAGCCTGCTCATAGGCGAGGACGTTACAGTTCACGACCTATGTGGACAAGATTCGCTTGGTGACTTGCCTCCCCCAGATGACTGGGGTCATGGGAAACAAAGAGCTGAGAAGCTTTATGGTGGCCCTGGGTACATTGAAGGTAGAAGGATAGGGCTCTCTTACAGTCCAATTTGTGAAGGATGGTCTCCACCCTGCTGGAGTGAAGTCTCGGAAAGAAGGTAGGCAGCACCACCTCCTGGTTGAGATGAAAAGATGACACTACCTTCGGAAGGAATTTGGGGTGTGTGCATAGCATGACCCTGTTCTTGTAGAACCTGGTATATGGCACCTCTGCCATTAGGGCTTGGAGCTTGCTGACCCTGCGAGTAGAGCTGAGCGCACCCGGAACCCGACTTTCCACAAGTGGCAGGTAGCCAAGGGCTTGAAGGGCAGGTGGGTGAGCTGTGCCAGCACTACATTTAGGTCCCACTCTGTCACGGGAGGATGGATTGGGGGTTTTAACAGGGGGAGCCTCCTCAGAAAGTGGGTCACCAGAGGTTGGGCTGAGAGGGGCTTGCCTTCAATAGGGTGGTGATGCGCACCAGGGCACTGCTGTACAACCTAATGGAGTTTGATTTGAGCCCAGATTTCAAGAGATGAAGAAGGTACTGTGGCACCAGCTGCACCAGGCAGGAGAATGGGTTCACCCATTTCTCCATGCACCACACCGAGAACCTGTGCCATTTGAAGGCCTAAGCCCTCCTAGTGGAGGTCTTATGGGAGGCCAGTAGGATCTCTTCCACTTCCCCTGAGAGGTTGAAAGGGGCTAAGGTTACCCTTTCAGCAGCCATGCTGTCGGTGATAGGAACCCTAGATTGGCATAAAGGAGAGAGCCCCCTTCTTGAGACAAGTGCCCCGAGGACTCCCCAGGGGGGATCGGTGCCTCTACTGACAATCGGAGGAGCAGCAGGACCCATGGCTGCCTGGGCCACCATGGAGCCAGCAGGATCAGTGATGCTCTGTCATGAAGAACCTTGAAGATGGTCTTGGCAATCAATGGCATAGGTGGGAAGGCGTACATAAGACCTTTTGACCACAGAATAAGGAACGCATCTGCTGCTACCTGGTCTGTGTGGGGCTGACAGGAACAGAAGTGGGGCAGCTGATAGTTGTCCGGGATGGCAAAAAAGTCCACCCACAGGGTCCCCCACTCATGCGGTTGGAGGACCCTGCTCAGTTTATCCGCCAGGACATTGTGCTTGCCTGGTAAATATACCACCCGTAGGAGCATTCCCTGATGAACTGTGTAGGAGTAGAGTGACATAGCCTCACGGCAAAGGGTGCAAGACCCCGTGCCCCCTTGCTTGTTCATGTAGATCACCACCACTTGGTTGTCCATTTGAATCAGTACCAGCTGGTGCCTCAGATGGTGGTGAAAAGCTTGGAGGGCTAGATATATTGCCCAAAGCTCCAGAAGGTTGATTTGCTGATTGCCTTCGGCTTGTGACCAGCTGCCCTGAGTACAAAGTTCCTCAAAGTGTGCTCCCCATCGAAGCAGGAAGACATCCATAGTGAGAACTCTCAGAGGACTCGGAGTCTGGAAGGGCATCCCTGCCTGAAGGTATTGTGGATTTTGCCACCACGTCAGGGAGTCTGCCAACTGGTGGGTCACTGAGACTCTGTCTTGAAGGCAGCCCACGGCCTGTGTCCACTGCTCTTGAAAGCACCACTGGGCTACCCTTATGTGCAGAGGGGCATCTGGGTTGACATGGACAGTGGAAGCCATGTGGCTGAGTAGACACAGCAGAAGCCGAGCCAACATCGAGGGACGGTGTTGCACATCTACCACCGGTGTTCTGAGAAGGTCAGTCCTGTCCACGGAGAGGAAGGCCTTTGCCTAAACAGTGTTCAATCTTGCCCCTATGAACTCCAGACATTGTGTCGGGAGAAGATGGGACTTGGGATGGTTTATCATGAACCCCAGATGTTGCAGGATGTGGATGGTGTGTGCTGTAGCTTGCTGCACTTCGGCAGCCATTCCTTCTTTTATAAGCCAGTCATCCCCTTGGAGATGGAGGTAGGTGGCCACTATTGCTAGGCATTTGGGGAAGACCCTGGGGGGCGAACACCAGGCTGAAGGGTAGTACACTGTACTGGTAGTGGCCTCCCCTCACCATGAAGTGAAGATACTGCTTGTGGCTGGGGTGAATGAGAATATGGGTATAAGCATCCTTCAGATCCAAGGAGCATAGCCAATCTCCCTGCTGGAGATAAGACTGCAATGTTCCAAGGGAGAGCATCTTGAACTTCTCCCTCACCAGGATCTTGTTCAGGTTCCACAGGTCTAGGATAGGCCGTAGGCCCCCCTGCCCTTTTTGGCACGAGGCAATATCTGGAGTAGAACCCTTTGCCCCTGAGATGTTGGGGTACTGGTTCCACCGCCTTGTCCTCAAGGCAGCCTGTGAGTTCCTGCAGAAGGAGGTCCCGATGAAGGGGAAACCTGGGGGCTCTCCCAGGAAGAAAGGGGGAGGTCTGTGCTAGGTGGAGAAGGTAGCCCTCCCTGATCACCTGGAGCACCCAAGAATCTCTGATGACTGGCCACGTGTGGGCATAGTGAATGAGACGTCCCCCTATGGGCTGCTGTCCTCCTTGGGACAGAGAGGCTATGGAAAGACAGACTATATAGGCCATGTGGTCTTTTTCTGTCATCATATTTCTATGTTTCCCCCCAAGCTGGGCCTAAGCTAATACCTGGGGCTTAGGATCCTTCTGCTTAAGAGGACCTTGCCCATGTCCCTTAGCCTGCTCAGGGAGCTGGGGAAGCCTGAGAATGTGGGTAGTTTCTGTAAGCAGCCTCTTTCCTCAGGTAGAAAAGCTTTTTACCCGAGCCTTTCCATCAGGGAAGGGTAGCGGTCTTTTTAGAGAGCCTGGTCCTTGTCACAGTTCGGTCTCCAACTCAGCCACCTTTTCTGTCATGGGTTTGCCAAAGAGGTTTCCCCTTGGCATGGGACATTGACCAATTTGTCCTGAACCCATTGCTCAAGGTCAGAAAACTGTAGTCAGGCTTGGTGCCGGGCACCGATGCCCACCACAGCTACTCTACTTCTCAACTCGAAGCTGTCATATGCTGCTTGAGTCATGAACTTGGAGCACTCACGGATGGCTGTGGGGACCCGATACATCGAGTTGAGCCACTTGCTCATGATGGGCACAGACACCGGTGTTTCCCATATGTGGAGCATGAGCCATTCCAGGATGGGTGGGATGGGTACCATCAGCGATTCCCTCAGTGGGATCTCGTATTGGAGGATTTCTAGTTCCTCCATTCAAGAGTCCTCCTCCGATTCTGTTGGGAATGCTAGCACCTTTGACATGTCCTGCATGAAATCGAGGAATGTCGTGTCCTTGGGCGGGGACCGACGCCGAGACTCGTGGGGGGATGGGTCCGAGGGGACATCGTGGAGGTGACAGGTATCGGGGGACTCCTTGTCCTTGGTCTCCCATTCCGAGCAGTCGGTGGAAGACTCGAGGGGAGGGTGGCCTGGAGGCTCTGTGCCCAAGCCTGGTCCAAACCCCTCAGAGGCCCTGCGGCTTTTGTCGTGCATGCTTGCCGGAGAAGACCTCAGTCCCATAGACTGGGACCCAGATTGAAACCTCGGCCGAGGATCGACTCAGGGGTCGCATGGTCTTGAGGATTGACTCGTCTTTGGGGGATGTTCTCGACATCGAGGGCCCCGTGGTCTGGGCGGAGGAATCAGTGTGCTGGACAACACCACCCACTGCAGGTCCATGAAGGCAGACAAGCTGTGCTCCAGGGCCTCCATTCTGGTCTCCAGTCCAGAAGGCTCCGAAGCCTTTTGGCATGGGCACCAAGGAACTTGGGCCCGGCACTGGTTCCCCCGAAGGGGAGTCCTCAACGAGGATGGCCTCAGGTGTCCGGGGCCAATATTTGGGCGATTCCTTCCGGGCGACATTGGTGGGCTGCTCCCCGTCCAAGCCCTTGGATGAGCAGCGTGGACCGTAGGACCTGGCTTGGGGCTTACCCAGCCTTCTGGAACCGTCCATGTATGCTGCCTTAGAGGGTTTCTTCTTCTTGTGTTCCCCTAAGGGAGACCTCCTTTCTGAAGTCCTACAGCGTTGACCGGGGTCTGCGGGGCACCACGAGAGTCCAAGGCTTCAGATGAGGCCTTGGCCTTCAGAAGTACCGGGGACTCCGGGAAAAACTTATTATGCTGCTGCTGATGGCTTTTGAGGGCCTTGGTAGATATCTTTTTGCAAAGACCAGCAGCAGGCAGCAGCCATGTGTATCGGTAAGGGACATGATTTTTGTACACCGATCACACTTCTTGAAAACACTGGTAGCCATGGGGGGAAAAAAGTATCCCAGCAAGGTCAAAGACCTGTGGTGATGCCAAAAGGAAGAAAAAGGTTACAGACCCGAGACTTGGTGCCGAAGCAGTGAGCTTGGGAGGCAGGAAGAGTGCCGGTGCACAACCAGAAAGGACAGTATAAAACTCAGGCAATAAATCAACTTTTTCCAGGGGAAAGCAAACAGACGTCTGAAGGGCTCCACAGAAAAAAGGAGACTAAGTAGGATGGCCCCCTTGGGCGGGAAGGGACCACACATGTATAGTGGCATCTCCCAGAGGCTTTCTTTGAAAGCTGGGGAGATACTTCCACGAGGGCTCCATCGATGCCGACTTCCTTCTTGTTCCTGGAGAATAAACAGCAACTCGTAAACCTTGAGCCAAAGGCTGTACCCACCTGAGCATGGACATCAATGCAATTAATGCTTGACAAAAAAATGGGAAGTGATGCCAACGTTGTTGCCCAACAATGTCTGATGGGGCAACCAAGCTACACGCCATCCACAACAATGCTTGTGCTCAAAATAGAATGGGCACACAAACCCTCCAGAACCGGCCAATTCCTTCACAGATACAACGAGATAATTGCCTCCTTTATCTAGCGCCCAAGATAGGCTTTGCTGTCGTGACACCCTTACATTGACCAGCAAACAGAACAAAAAGATGATTGGATGTACAGAAGGAATTTGTAACCTCCAAGTACCGGAGAAGCACCCTCCAGAAAGCTACAAGGCAAAGATCCTTATCTTTCCCTCTACACTGCTCCTTAGAAAAGGAGGTCAAGCAAATAATCTGGTTCACCTGAAAGGGAAGTATCATCATATCGCGCACTGCACCCATGCTCAAAGAGGGCTGGTAGAACCCCTCCAAGTCCTGAGCAGAGTGGAAACTATGCAGGAGAATAGCGCTTATGCGTCATCTGACTCCTTTCAAGAATGAAGCCATATGAGAGAAGGGAGCCAGCTCAGGGCAAATGGCCTCCGATGTAACTGGCCCTGATATGGGGCAGATGCAGAGGAAGAACTTGCAGAAACCATATCAGGTTCCTAAACCATGCTCTACTCATCCAATCCAGCACCACTAGAACAAACCAGCCTGGATAGTATTCTGTGTGCCAAAGCACAGGCCCCAAACAGGCTCCATGGAGGAAGCACATACAGCAGGCATTGCTGTGGACAGGACTGAACCAGGGCAACAACACCCTTAGACCCAGGTTCCATTGATGAGTGAAGCAATGGCACAATGTGTCATTGGAGTGGGATGCCATCAACTCCATCAAAGAGAACCCCTATGGTGGAGAAGCATCTGAAATGCCTCCTGACTCAACTCTTACTCTCTGGGATCAAGAGAGTGACAATGGAAGAAGATCGCTTAAACACTGACCAGCCCAGCCACGTGCAAAGCAGAGCTAGGAGGCTCATTTCCACCCAGGTGAACCAGAGACCATACCCGGGGCCACTCCTACACATTTCGTGCCACCTTGGTGATTGACCTATGCCACTGTCGTGGTGTTGCCCTAGACCAAAAGTGGGAAAACACAAGAGGGCCAGCCAGATAGCCCTTACTTCGAGCTGGTTGATGTATGTATTAATAATTACAATTTTATTTGGATCAGCAAGGAATATTGAACTTTTGAGCCATCCTGTATGTGAGAAATCATGACTTTTGAGCCATCCTGTGAGGAATCATGCTGAGCCAGCTGTTTACTACCTTACTAGCCAGGAGACAGATGCTGTGGGGAGTGACTGACCAGAACTGTATTAACTCGGAGAGCAAACAAATACTGGAGAATATCTGTAGAGAATGGTCATATTACTGTTGAACAAAGGTGTATGGGTTGGAGAATAGAATGGCTCGGCTCATGTGAGGTCATGTGGTCCAGCTGCAACACACTTACAGCCTATATAGAGAGAGAGAGAAAATACAGAACAGAGAGAGAGAGAGTAGATATCCGCTTGGCCCAGACTTTTCTCCAGCCTTCGCTGAGGCTATCCCAGCTGATGTTAAAAATGGGCTGCGATGATGGCAGTTTGGTGATGCATTGTTCTGTTCTTGTAAGAGACAGGGAGTTTGGAAATGGAATATCTCATAACTCCATCTGTGATGTATTATTCTCCTTTAATTACTTGCTTTCTAGTTATCTGTTTTATTGTCATTGTAATATCACTAACTTATTGTTCTATTGCAATGTCACTAAGTTATTGTCAAGCTAATTGTCCTCTTAAATAGCTTATTAAATACCATGCATGAGTGGTTGAATGATCTTGAATTTAATAGAATCCTAGGCAATACAAATGGCAGCAAGGATTGAGATTCAATTCAAGATCAAATTGGTAAAGGACTGCAGCTGGATTCTGCGACCGAGGAAAAGAGCTCTAAAAACAAAACAAAAAAGTGTTTAGGAAAATATGTAATCCTGGGATGCAAAGATGTTTAGTTCAGTAGGATGCAAAGATGTTTAGTTCACGTGCTTTAAACAAAATGATTCTATCCTGTAGAGCTAGTTTTAACTATTGGGGAAAATCCTTATAAGATTATGAAGAAGCAAAGACTATTGCTTTTTTTTAAAGTTTAAATTTCATTTATTGAGAAACTTCAAAGAAAATACAGATAATCCAGCAAGCATTTACATATAAAATACAAAAGAAAAACTAAACAGGGCATCCGTAATAAAGTCCACATCAGGAGAAGCATGTGAGTAAACAGAGGACGCTAACTCAAAATATACAAACTCTTTTTAAACCTATCCACTACTGAAATAATCCATAATTAAGAACCCAGCGAACCATGGGATAGGAGAAAGGACTCTAATGCCGATGTCTCCAGGAAAACATACTTGGTGCCCTGAAAGGTAACTAAACACTTGCATGGAAATTTAAGGAAAAAAGTGGCACCAAGGGCTAAAACGCGAGGCTTCAAAACTAAAAAAGCCCTACATCGTAGCTGAGTTTTCCTGGAGACATCGGGGAAGATACTAACACTCTCTCCACAAAAAAGCGATGCCTTATTTAGAAAATATAAACGCATCACTGCATTTTTGTCAACTTCCGAGGCGAAAGACACCAGAAGGGTTGCCCGAGTGGAAATTATATCCTGAGAAGACTCAATGAATTCTGAAATATTAAGGGACTCCTGAAACCGAGATGGAGCTAACTCAGCAGAGGCCGCCACCTCGGAGGCCCCTTTAAAAGGAACATAAAACACTTTAGTCACAGACGGTTTATTATCTGCTCGATACCCCAAAATATCTATCAAAAACTTATCAAACAGTATCTGAGGGGATAAAAACCGCGTGCGAGGAAAATTTATACAACGCAAATTCAAAGCACGCAGACTATTCTCCAAAATCTCATGCTGAGTATGGAGAATAAGACTATCTTTCATAAACGACAATGAAGAACTTTGTAATGTATTACATTGAGCTTCCAACTTCTGACATCTGTCCCCCGGCACATCAATCTGAGAATCATGCTGAGTAAATTTAGCTACAGAGTCTCTGGTGAAGTCCGACATTTGTACAACGACGGAACTCAACGAGGACTCTATCCTAGTAAGAACAGACCACACATCCAAAAGGGAAACATCCTTAGGGTCCACAGGCATAGAAGAAACACCGTCCCGTTGCGTCGAGGCAGGACTCTCAGGAACTAAGAGGATCCGGGGTAAAGGAACTCTCCCGGTAACCAATACAGATCCAGAGGCAGATAAAGCCGATGTTACGTCCGATTGAGAGGGCGCAACCCTCCTCAATGGAGAGGAAGTAGTAGGAACAGCATTTACAACAGCAGCAGAGGGGGAAGAGATACTAACCCCCAACAAAGATGAGGAGTCCATACTTGGGAGCTGAATTGGGGGCGCAGCAACAGCCTCTCCCTCCTTGTCATTCAAAGCCACCAGATGACGATCCATAGGACCAGAGATCTTAACAGCTTTAGTAGGGTTTTCAGTACTCACATTTAGAGGTCGTTTCCGCCGTCTACCTATTCTGCATAGCCACAAGTCAGCTCCCGAGCTCCTCGAGCGCCCAAGGAGCGCATAAGGAGCAAGCCCCTTAATAATGCGCCCCTTTAGAACGCGACCGCTTCCGCGTACCCCTTAGCGGTCAAAACTTTATGCCCCCTTTGATGACGTCAGGGGTAGTGTCACACCCTCAGGGGGCCCTACCGGTGGGGTCAGGTATTACCCGATGGCTCCTCCTCTTGGCTCTGTAAATGCTGCAGATAGCCCTGCCTGGCCCTCTGGGAGCGTGGTAGTTGTACCTTCTTTGATAAGAATCACTCACTCACACACTTCAACTTCAAATCAGGGCTTTATTCCCCGTCCACGAGGTTTTTTCCTTCTTTGGCAAAACAAAATAACAAACCACTTCGGGCATATAACAGAAATTAAATATGGAACAAAAATAGCTTGCTTCAGCTTTTAACTATAACAAAAGAAAAGAACTAAACAGACTTTCTGTTCTTAACACAACCTTTTCTTTTGCTGCCTTTGTACAGCTCAATTATACTGTTGCCTGAGAGAACCGTTTGTTAGCAAACAGATTATGGCTTTAAACTCTGGTTATCTTCAACCTTCTTATCTCAGAGAAAACTCTGGGTCAATTACTGATAAAGAACAGTCCATTGGTTCAGGACTTACTTGCATATCTGGATTATCATATTGCATTAATTCATATTCACCTGAAAACACATTTACAGGATCAGCTGTTTCACCGGAGTAAGGCTGGCTTGCTCCGTCAAGCAGGAAGTTACTTTGTTTCTCTGAGTCAAAGCCTTGCTGGGAATTACCATACGTTTTTGAGTGAGGCTCGTAGGAGCTCTGCCTCTGCTGGTAACGAGAAGGAAACTTCAAACATTCACTGGCTCTGTTATCATTCACTGGCTCTGTTATTAGAGTGTTCACGGTATGCTCTGAGCTAGCTCAGGCTTAGCTCTTGCAGTACAGCTGCCTGTGATTGCACTACTCGAGACGGCACCTTGTTAGAACTTGGGAGTTTAAAATTGCTAGCAGAATTACAAGCTCCTGCAGGTAGGAAAACTTCTCTTCTCTTAGGGCTTCTAGCACAAGGGAAGAAGTTATTCTCTGTTCCTCTTAAGCTTGCTTTTGGTTGGCTTTTCCTATCAGTTCTGGGTTTTACCCACTCAGGTAGGAAACAGCCTCTCTCTGCATTTCCTGCTCTGTTACCTTCTATGGAAATTCTCCCATGTCTCTCGTGACCTCCACGCATGCACTCAGTATTCAGCTGCTGACTTCAAAACTTCTCAAACAGGTCTTGGGACTCACTCAGACTTTCCTGTTGATTTTCCTGCTGACCCAGTGGTTCATTCTCTCTTTCTCTCATTCCAGTTCCATTCGTTCCACGGCTGCTGCTGCCCTTGCCGCTGTCTCTCTTGCTGTCTCTCCTGCTGCCCCTCCAGCTGCCTCTCTCAAACTGCTTGTGAGCGTATTTTATGTATGTGTCTTTGGGCTCCACCTCCACCCAGCTGATCCCTATCAGGTAATGCAAACTCCGTTTCCCTGCTACCTGGGTGTGTCTTCCTAGCCCTTACCTACGTGTGTCCTGGTTGTTTATAGCAACCATCTGACAGGTTTTTATTTATGCTGTCAGTTTTTCCCTGATCATCCCTACTGATCTCCATTTTTTCAGGCTCTGTTAGGTCCACCTTGTGACAGTAGGCGCCGCCAAGATGGACCGTGCACTCCAACGCTGAGAAGAAGAAACACAAGCGGGGCACAGTGGTGA
The DNA here is from genome assembly GCA_033557465.1 of Ichthyophis bannanicus. Taxonomy (NCBI): domain Eukaryota; kingdom Metazoa; phylum Chordata; class Amphibia; order Gymnophiona; family Ichthyophiidae; genus Ichthyophis; species Ichthyophis bannanicus. The sequence goes on from CM066046.1 coordinate 96,350,073, forward strand.
GCAGCAACCTCCTCTCCTCACACGCTCCCACTACAAACAGCAAGCCTCCAGACTTTATACCCCCTTTGATGACGTCAGGGGTAGGGGCCGCCAAGATGGACCGTGCACTCCAATGCCGAGAAGAAGAAGAATCACAAGCAGGGCACAGTGGTGAGCAGCAACCTCCTCTCCTCACACGCTCCCACTGCAAACAGCAGGCCTCCAGACTTTATACCCCCTTTGATGACATCAGGGGTAGGCGCCGTCAAGATGGACCATGCACTCCAACGCCGAGAAGAAGAAACACAAGTGGGGCACAGTGGTGAGCAGCAACCTCCTCTCCTCACATGCTCCCCAAGACTATTACTTTTTTTTTTTAAAAGTCCCTGGTTTTTCAAGCTGTTAAGGCATGTTACCTTTCAGAGCTACCCAGGGGGAAGGGTCTAGTTCAGTATGCAGGGTGGAATTTCTCAAGAAAAACTCCTTATTCTGAACAGATAGGCTGTTATACTTAAAGACTAATAGATGCCTAGGCATAAAGCACTTGTAAGCTTTGATTTGTCTTGTGTTTAAATCCGAACTTCTGCAATTTATGTTTTAGTCTACAGTATAAACTGTTTTTTTCTTTCATTACTGGCTACTCAAGTAGGTTTTATGGTCCCTGGAGCTGAACTGACTAGAGCTCTTTACTAAGGCTGAACGAAACAAACAATAAGGAAACTGCTTCTGTTTTCCTTTGACCTTCAAAGTAGGGGTTGAGAGCCCTGTCAGGACAATGGGGCATCCTGAGCCAGTAGTTACGAGATTGCAACTTGAAAATGGTTAAATTTTGAGTGATTAAGAAGGTAATATGTTATGTTTGTTCTTTTTCTTTGACTGTGTATGCTATCAAGCAAACTTAAAAAGTTAAAAGGGAATTTTATATATTGTGGCAAGCACCTCATAGAGGGCATAATTATTGTTCATATTTTACACAAAACACAAAGAACTGTAACTGTAGGTTAATTGTTCAGCTGCATGGTGGTCTGCAGTTGCCTTGAAGGACAGAGGAGAGACCTACTGTTTGCTTTGCTATCTGTATTTAAGATAACATCAAGGTTGGCTGTGACTCTGAGTAATTTGCTTTAAAATAACTTCATTGTTTTCAGATCAGTTTGATAACAGTCTCAGGTATTATGTATAAGGTTTTAATTTGAATGTGACAAGGGAGTATTTGCATTCCAGATATCCACCAACCTTTTCATGAAAAAGTATCAGTTTCATGTCATTTGAATGCCTGCTTCCTGAACTGTAAGATTTAAGGTAATTACTTTGTATTGTTAAGCTCAGTGCTGATGACTGGTGAACAGGACAGTAACACCATAGGCATCAACTACACTGATCTTTGCACTTTTATTCGTTGCAATGCTGGGTTTTAGGATAAAATCACCTGTTTTTCTGTATTTGAATTTTACGTGTTGGTGTTCAGAGAAAAAGTGTATTTTGTTTTTAAAGCTTTTATATCTCAGTTTCAGGAGTACAGTTCCTGAGCACTGTGAGATATTAATTTTCTTTAGTTTATACACTTGCACTTATGTTACCAAGTACACTTGTTGTAGCAGTACATTATGTAGAGGTCCAGTACACACTCAGCAATTACAAGATGAGTAAATATTAATGTTTCTTTTGAACTTGCATTGCCCTTACGTTTGCTGGAATTTTGGACAGAGGCTGATCTGAAATTGCTTTGTTCCCAAGCATATAGAGTACATTTAGTGGAAAGATGGAACTGAGATCCCAGAAAATATGAGGATATTTGTAAAGTCATTTTCAAATAAAATAATAACATTAACTTGAGTTGATTGGACAAAACAAACTCTTGCTTGTCAGCAACGATCCAGGAGAGGTTTGGGAAAAAGAAAGAGAGAGAGAGAGAGAGAGAGAGACAGAAGGTGAGGCCACAGCCTAGGAAAAAGGCAATAAACGTGCTGCTTCGAGTGTGATTATCTGGGCCACCGTAATTCTGACTGCTCTAAGACTCCTCAAGGACCCACAAGACCTGAAGAACATGAACTTTGTATATTTATGCCTCGGCAGAGACATGAATAGGCAGGGGAGAGTAGGCCAAGAAGAACCCGAGGAAGTATCGCCATGAGGCCCAACCACAAATGCAAATGTCTTGTACCTTCTTAGGCCTCTCACCTCAAAAGGATTTCTTAGACCTCTCACCTGAAAAGCATCTCTTGACACCATAATTGAGTAGCTTACACAAATCCTTGTGGACACTGCAGTTACAAGATCAGTCCTCAAATGTTTTGAGTTTCCTACAGCACTCTCACTGGGAACAGGGTATACGATAGACCAGGGGTCTCAAACTCAAATTGCTTTGAGGGCCAAATGAGGACTTGTAAAGTAACCCGGGGGCCGCATAAGACACGGGGCCTCATTTGCATAAATATTTGCATAATGTTGCATAATGAGTGTATGGATAAAGAAAGACTAAAAAAATTCTATATTACTATAATCCAGTGCCAACCGCCAGGCACATTAGGAACTACTACAAACACTGCCCATTTAGAACCCATAGCAAACCCACCGTATCATAACAGCACTACCAGGACTCACAAAGCACCAGACCCTACCTATCAAAAGGCAACACTGCAAATATTAAATCAATACATTTCAGAGAACAACAATACATGACCTACTGGGAAAAGAGAACAAGTAGCAATGTCAAATAGGAATTACATAAACAGAATACCTCAGCTCAGTTACACATGCAGAACATACACCATCACCAAACAAGGAATCACAATTTAGAAACAGGAAGACAATAATTAAATTGGGAACCCCAAAAGCCAAACTTGGAATGTACAACAACACTGTAGAAATAAAACTATAAATTAATTTCTTGTACTAAAGAACAGACATTAATGATGCACATTTCCCAGAGCTGACATATTCCAGTTAATAAATTCAAAATAAAGAGATATTTTCCTACCTTTTGTGCATTTTTTTTCAGTTGCAATTGTTCCAGCCACTTTCTTATGGTTTCTTCGTGTCTTCTGCTAACTCTCCATCGTCTGCTGTCCATTTGTCCTTTCTTCTCTCTTCTAGTTTTTTTTTTCATTCTCTCTCTACATCTGCTTTAACATACTAATCTTTCTCCTTTTGCTCTTTCCTCATTCCTATTTTATCCACTCAAATATTACCCCTCCATCCTCAATCTCCACTTACTCTCCCAAAACCTGGCCAATTGTAGATTTGTCTTCCCTCCCGCACAAAATATTTTCCCCTCTCCATTTCACTTTCCCAGCTCCATCCCATTCTAATCCTCCCCCAACATCAGCTCCCTTCTAGTTCCAGCCCCACCCAGCATCCGCTCCTTTCTAGTCCCTGCATCAGTCCATTTCCAGTCCTAGACCCCCCATCAGCCCATTTCCAACCCTAGCTCCCCCCCACTCAGCCCATTTCCAGTGCTAGCTCCCTCCCCTCACAGCCCATTTCCATTCCAAGCCCCCCTCCCCATAAGCCATTTGCAGTTCAAGCCCCCCTTCCACTCAGCCCATTTCCAGTCCTAGCAACCCCCCCATCAGCCCACAGCACATTACCAGTCCTAACCCCCCCAGTGGCATTACTAGTCCTAAACCCCCCCCATCAGCCCACAGCACATTACCAGTCCTAACCCCCCCATCAACCCACAGCACATTACCAGTCCTAAACCCCCCCAGTGGCATTAACAGTCCTAACCCCCCCATCAGCCCACTGCACATTACCAGTCCTAAACCCCCCCCCCCCATCAGCCGCGGCAAAATCGAATGTCCCGCGGGGCCCCGGAGCCAGCCTTCCCTCCCTGCCTGCTTGCTGCCCTCCCTCCCTGCCTGCCTGTTTGCTTCCCTCCCTGCCTGCCTCAGTCCTTCTCCGCTTCGGCTTAGAACCGCGAAGGGAGAGTTCCTCCCTCGCGACTCTGTTAAGCCCGCTGAGGCTTATGGGAAATTTCCCATCTGCCCCAGCGAGCTTAACAGAGTCGCGAGGGAGAAGCTCTCCCTTCGCGGCTCCGAAAGCCGAAGAGCAGAGGGACTGAGGGAGGCAGGGCTGGCTAACATCGGGGAATTCCGGGGGCAGGGCAGACTGCCTCCTTACCTGCCCGCGGAGAGCTGTGCACACTGCTAGAAGCACAGGCCGCCTAACTACAAAATGGATCTTCGAGGGCGCGTGGTGCCTCGTGGTGTTCGGCTGGCTGCTGAGACTGCTTCTGGCCCCCCCCCCCCTTCCTGTCTCTAATTGGTTGAGGGCAGGCTCGTGACTCGGGTCATGTGGAGAGAGAAGACGAACACCACGCGGCCGCGCCGGCAATCATAAGGTGAGAAAAAAGCAAGTAAAACCCACGAAAAAAGTTGTGGCATCGCGGGCCGCACAAAATGCTCTCGCGGGCCGCGTGTTTGAGACCCCTGCGATAGACTCTAGTCACACCTGAGAGATATGTGGCCGTCCTGTTAGAAGCCATACTTCTTCCTATTGGGATTGATGTTATAAAATGTTGCAAAATAATAGTTTTATATCGTATTTAGAAAGAGCATATGTCCATTTAGTACTGGTCCGATTAAGTTAGTGGGAAAGGGACACTGTTTACTCATATGCTTATTGAGGAGAATCTAAATTTTTATTTTTTACCTACCATTTGTTTACAACAATACTAAGTTTTTAACAATGGTTTGATGTTCTTAGCAACCTTGCCAAATAAGGATACATTAGTATGGTATAAAAAACATAAAAAGGACCTATGTATGTAGTTGGTGGAATGATGCAAGTGCTGAAAAATTGTTGTGAGGGATGAGGTGGGATATTACAAGGAAGGACTCTGATGGACAGTAAACTGATGAAGGTAATTTAATGATGCGAAGTTATGTCTGCCTAATGAATATGTAAACAAAAAAATGATGAGCACTTTATTCAACTATGCCGTTTCCAGAATCTTCAATTCAGGAAGTCATCTAAGCCCCAATACACACTCAACAATTGGAAATAGACACCTGGAGACAGGCTAGGTGCACTGGCCATGTGGTACTTCCAGATGCTTTTTTGGCTCATTTTGCCTCTGTATGTCCTGGCCAGGCATGCAAGAGCAAAGGGGGATGATCTGATGACAAATTTCACAAAATTGGTATAATTCTAAACTTGCCAAAATTGCAGAACACGTGTGTGCAACTTGTCTGATCTGTAAACATCTAAAGATCAGTCAAGGGCACAATGGAATATTTCCTACCAGCAAATGAATCTCCAGTGATAGAGAGACAATGACTATCAAACTGCGAGACAAGGTTGACACTATACGAGATAGTTACTGGTAACATAGTAAATGCCGGCAGATAAAGACCATTATGGTCCATCTAATCTGCCCATTAAGATGGCAAGAGTAGGTGCACCTGCCGCTACGTGCAGGCCACCCCTCTCCATGTCTTTGTTTAGGGGTGAACCCACCACTCCATGTAGGACACCCCTATTTGTTGAGAAATTAGATGGTTCAGTTTATTTTGATTTTATCCTGTTGCTGTAAAGGGATCCACTGTGTCTGTCCCATGTCATTTTGAATTCTGTCACTCTGTTTGCCCCAACCACTTCCATCGGGAGGGCATTCCAAGCATCCACCACCCTTTCTGTGAAAAAGTATTTCCTGACATTGCCTTTCAATTTACCACCTTGCAGCTTCCTGTTATGCCCTCTAGTTTTACAGCTTTCCCGTCTTTGGAAGAGGTTTGTTTGTTCATTATTTCCCTTTAAGTATTTAAAGGTCTGAATCATATCTCCCCTGTCCCTCCTCTCCTCCAAAGTGTACATGTTTAGGTCTCCTTCCCCCAACCTCTGTCACCCTTTCCTAAGATCACTGAGGAAGAAGCACACATCTTCTTCCTCCTTTAAAATTACTACCTGTCCCTCTGATCCATTCCCACCCATCCACTAAACTCCATTTCCTCCACTGTTGACCTTTCCATCTGTCATATACTCAAACAATCTACCACAACTGGAGTGGAGGAGTAGCCTAGTGATTAGAACACTGGCTTGGTAACCACGCACCCAGGGTTTGATTCCCACTAGCACTCCTTGTGGCCTTGGGCAAGTCACTTAACCCTCCACTGTCTCGGAAGAAAGGCCTGGCAATCTACTTCCGGTGACACTGCCAAGAAAACCCAGGAGCTTCTGGGTTGCCAGGAGTCAGGACTGACTCGAAGGCACACATTGCATTTGTCGCACTGTTTTGCCACCTTGAGGTCTTCAGAAATAATCACACCAAGGTCTTTCGCCTGATCCCTATGGCATACATTTCCCTTGGATTTCTGCTACCCAAGTGCATGACTCTGCACTTCTTCGCATTAAATCTTAATTGCCAAGCATTTGACCATTCTTCCAGCTTTTGTAGATCTTTCCTCATGTTAACCACTCCCTCGGGGGAGTCCACTCTGTTGCAAATTTTCGTGTCATCTGCAAAAAGACAGACTTTTCCATTCAGTCCTTCAGCAACATCACTCACAAATACATTGAACAGTGCCGGGCCCAGGACCGACCCCTGGGGCACCCTGCTAATCACCCTCCTTTCATCCGAGTGAGCTCCATTTACCATCACCTTCTGTCGTCTGTCAGTCAACCAATTTCTGATCCAATTTACCATCTTGGGATTCGTCCCCAAGCTACTGAGTTTATTGATAAGCCTCCTATGAGGAACAGTATCAAAGGCTTTGCTGAAATCCAGGTAGATGACATCCATCGCAAGCCCCTCATCTAGTTCCCTGGTCACCCATTCAAAGAACTCAATCAAATTTGTTTGGCAAGATCGTCCTTCGGTAAAACCATGTTGCCTCGGGTCTTGCAACCTGTTGGTTTTGAGAAAGTTCACTATTCGCTCTTTCAGGAGCGCCTCCATTACTTTTCCCGCTACCGAGGTAAGGCTCACAGGCCTGCAGTTTGACACTTCTTCCCTGTCACCACTTTTGTGTAGAGGTACGACATCAGCCATTCTACAGTCCTGAGGAACCTCTCCTGTTTCCAAAGATCTGTTGAAAACATCCTTTAACGGCCCTGCAAGAACCTCTCTGAGCTCTTTCAGTATCCTGGGATGTATCCCATCCGGTCCCGTGGCTTTGTCCACTTTCAGCTTTGCAATTTGTTCTAACACTTCATCTTCTGTGAATGGTGTGGTATCTACTTCATTCCCATTTTTATATTTGGGAGTCACAGGAGGTCCTTCAACAGGACCATAGACCATTGAAAGTTTATAAAGCAAAATTTATAGGATATGATCTTAGCAAATATGGATGAAATTAAGTTTTTCTCATTGTAAAATCTAATCTAGAATACTTAGTCTTTTCATTTAATATTGGTTGCTGCTCTTCTGAATGAGGCCTGGAGCCATGTCATCAACTGCAATCCAGAGATTCCAGCAGAGGAAATTGGCCAGAATCCAGATGGAACAGACCATCCCAAGAACTCCTAACTAACACCGCAGAAATGTGTGAAGGAATCCCTACCTGGATCAATGCAGCACATTAAAAAAGGGCCAAGATAGCCGCCTATGAGAATGAGGGGTTCAACTTTTGGTCAGAGAAAGGTGAAGCACACTACGAAGTCCTGAAGAACTGCTGAGAAGCAGGACCAAATTATCTGGAAATAGAAAGAGGACTATTAGACTGATTGGGGGCTTTTGTGAATGATTTTTTTTGTCTTATGTATCGTTATCCTTTTATTATTGTTTCCTTGGAAAGTAACTGTAATTCTAGTATCTCGGATTTTTTCTGCTGAATCATGTGCCCAATTGCTCGTTTCACTTGTTCACCAGATCTTAGTTATTGCTGTGGCTTCTCTTTCTCCTGCTCATACTGCTTTTTTAATCCACGGGTGGTCAATAGTGCAAACGGTCCCTCACCACTTGCTCCACTACCCTCTACATGTAACTAGTAGATTGAAATCCATGGGGCAGATACAGCATAGTTACTCACCTGTAACAGGTGATCACCGGGAACAGCAGGAATTTAGTCTTCACATATGGGTATCGTCGGTACTGATGGAGCCTGCGTGGGAACGCTCCCCAGCGTCCAACTGGAAAGCTTTTGGGAGCATCCCACAGCGCCTACGTGCTGCCTTCCCGCCTTTCCCAACTGCCTCTCTCCAGTTGAGTTTAAAGCTGAGACAAAGAGAGAGAGAGGGAAAGAGAAAGAGATAGAGAGATACAACTTCTAGGGGAGGTGGGTGGGTTGTGAAGACTAAATTCCAGAACAGAAGGATCAAAAGCAACAAAGAGTTGAGAGGACTTTCTATGTTGCTGTGTTCTTTGTAAGTAAAAAGCTAAAGCCCTTTTACAGTCCAAAGTATGACGATTCCTTTCTGCACTTGATGCATGAGGCCTTGGAAAAAACACAGGCAGGTAGACCACTTGGTTCAAATGAAAAGACGAGACCACCTCAGGCATAAAGTGTGGATGAGTCCTAAGGACTACCTTGTCATGATGGAACCTTGTATAAGGAGGATCAGCCACTAGTGCCTGCAACTCACTGATGCGACATGCTGATGTGATTGTAATGAGAAAGATAACTTTCCAAGAAAGGAATTTCAACGAGGTAATAGCTAAGGGTTCGAAAGGTGGCTTCATGAGCTGGCCAAGAACCAGGTTTAAGTCCCATGCCACCGGTGGTGGCCTAATGGGAGGCTTAGTTAGAAGAAGGCCTCTCATAAATTTTGCTACAAGAGGATGGGAGGAAATAGGTTGTCCATTTAAAGGCTTGAAAGAAGCTGCAATAGCACTCAAATGGACTCTTACTGAGTTAGTTTTAAGTACTGCATTGGATAAATGAAGGAGATACTCCAGTAATGATTCCAGAGGTATCGCAAGGGGGCTAAGACCCTTCTGCGAGCACCATATGGTAAACCTTTTCCACTTAAAAGCATAAGAGCGTCTTGTGGAAGGTTTTCTAGAAGCATAAAGGATATCCTTTAGTTGCTGAGAAAGGTTAAGATCATGAAGATCTAGGCCTTCAGCAACCAAGCCCTGAGATGCAGAGACTGGGGATTGGGATGCCATAACATTCCGTCCTCCTGAGACAGGAGATCTGGAGCAGACCCTAACTCCAGAGAGGGAGCTTGAGAGAGATGTAGAAGCAGAGGGTACCACATTTGCCATGGCCAATGTGGAGCTATGAGAATCATACGGCCTCTGTCTCTCTGAAGCTTGAACAGGGTTTTGGGAATCACAGGAATGGGTGGAAAGGCATAAAGGAAGTCTTGACCCTAATGAAGGAGGAAAGCATCCCTGGCCTGAGAGCCCTGAGCCGGAATTCTGGAACAGAACCAGGGAAGTTTGGTATTCAACGGACTTGCAAAGAGGTCTATGTCCGGGGTTCCCTAAATTTGAAAAATCTTGGCCACCTGGTCTGCATGTAGAGACCATTCGTGTGGAAGCAGAACTCGACTGAGTCTGTCTGCCCAAGAGTTTTGGATGCCTGGAAGATACACTGCCAGGAGATGAATCTGATGCTCTCTGGCGAGGGCCCATAGTCGCAAAGCTTCATTGCAAAGCGACAGAGAGCCTGTTCCTCCCTGCTTGTTCACGTAGAACATGGCTACTTGATTGTCCATATGAATGAGCAAGGAAGATTGCTCTGAGCTCTAAGAGATTGATGTGTAAATGAGTTTCCTGTGGAGTCCAAGTGCCTTGGGTGGAGAGGTCTTGCAGATGAGCTCCCCAACCCATTGGTGAAGCATCTGTTGTGAGAGTTGCCTGGGGTAAAGGTTGTTGAAATGGGGACCCCACCAACAGGTTTTGAGTGGACTGCCACCATTGGAGGGACAAAATGAGGCGATTTGTGTTTGCTATTTTGTCTGACAGGCACCCTGATGCCTGGGTCTACTGAGTGGATAAAGTCCACTGGGCTGCTCTCATATGGAGGCGAGCATAAGGAACCACATGCATGGTAGATGCCATGTGGCCTAGTAGTTGTAACATTTCTCGAGCAGTGAGATGAGGCTTTAGCACTGCTTGAGAAGCTAACTGCACCAAGCGAAGGTAACGGGTCTGGGGAAGATAGGCCCTTGCTTTCCTGGTATCCAGCAAAGCTCCTATGAACTCTAGACTGAGTGGGAGTTAGGCTGGATTTTGGGATGTTTATGACCAGACCCAAATACTGAAGGATACGCATTGTGCAAGATAGAGAAATCCTGACCTCTGACTCTGATGGGGCTCGAATGAGCCAGTCGTCTAAGTAGGGAAAGACAAATATTCCTAGAGTGTGAAGAAATGCTGCTACCACAGCCATGCATTTCGTAAACACCCTTGTGCTGAGGCCAGGCCAAAAGGAAGCACCCTGTATTGGTAGTGCTTTCCTTGAAAAAGGAACCGAAGGAACTTTCTGTGACTTGGATGGATGAGAACATGAGTGTATGCATCCTTGAGATCTAGAGAACAAAGCCAATCCTGACTCTGAAGGTATGGCAGCAGCGTTCCCAGAGAAATCATCTTGAATTTCTCTTTGAACAGGAATTTGTTCAATTCTCTGAGATCTAAAATAGGTCTGTGTCCCCCAGTTTTCTTTGGGATAAGGAAATAGGGGGAGTAAAACCCTGTACCCTGTTGAGGAATGGGTACCTCTTCTATTGCCCCTTGGGCAAGAAGCATAGTGACCTCTTGATCTAACAGGTTGATGGGAGAGGTCTGAGAAATGAACTGTCTTACCATTGTGGGAAGGGACATGCAGAGAAAGTGAAGTTTATACCCCTTTTTTATAATGGAGAGAGTCCAATGTTCTGCTGTTATCTGCTCCCATCTGGGGGCAAAGTGACACAACCTTCCCGGAATGGTGGAAGGTTCTGGTCCGTTGAGGGCCAGGAAGGCTAAGTTCTCTAGATGAAAGTCAAAGGCCCTGCGGAGGCTGCGACTGCTGAGACGGTTGAGGCTTAGCAGTCTTTGCTTTCCTTTGTTTAGGTGGTTGCTGACTCTTCCGGACAGGTTGACCTGCAGAAGTCCCTGCTGAGAATAAGAGGGATAAAACCTCTTCTTTTTGGAGAAGAATGGTTTCTTGAAAGATTTCTTCCTTGCAGGATCAGCTGTGGCTTTGGATAATCTATCCAAAGTGGAGTTGTCAGCATCCAACTCATTGGCTTTTTCTTGCCAATTTTTGCCGAATAGATTCTCACCTGTACAAGGGATATTGCCCAGTTTGTCCTGCACCCAGAGCTCCAAATAGGATGCCTGGAGCCAGGCAATTCTACGTGCATCTATGGCAATGGCAGAGGTTCTGCTTATGCACTCAAAACAGTGAAAAGCTGCACGGTTGACAAACTTAGAAACATCCTGGACATGCTTAACCAGTGTGAGAAAATCCTGCCTCTTATCTTCAGGAAGAAGAGGGCTCAAAACCTCTAAATCTCCTGTGACTTCCTTAAGGAACATTCTGATATATAAAATATAGGAACTGATTCTGGCAGAAAGCATGGAAGCCTGGAAAGTACGACGTCCAAAGGCATCCAAAGTTCGACACTCACGTCCTGGAGGATTAGAGGCATGCCTCTTTGCACTTCTGATCCTTCTCATAGCTGATTCCACTACAATGGAGTGGTGAAGATGCTGAATCTTCTGGAAGCCAGGACATGGAGGTACCCGATACATGGTATCCAGTCTACGAGAGTGAGGAGAGGTGGTAAGAGGTGTTTCCCACATTCTTAACATGAGATCATGTAAGATCTCATGGATAGGCAAAGTAGCTGCCTTCTTAGGAGCCTTGGGATATTGTAGAATCTCCAAATCCTTTGCCCTGGGCTCTGTTTCAGGAGCCACAGTAATGGAAAGACCTCGAGCCAGCTCCCTGATAAAATCCTGAAAGGAGACATCTTCTGGAGGAGACATCCTACGTTTGTGAGAGGAAGGTTCCTCGGGGAGAAGTACTCTGGTACGAACGGAGCTGTCAGAATCCTCAGAGTCCTCCGAGGATTCAAAGTACCTTCTGTCCAGATGCTCTTGTAGAGTACGATACCCGTACTGACCGAAGTCGGTGCCGGGGGGAATCGGTACCAGTGCATCGGTACCGGAAGGCATAGCATGATTGGGTGCCGGCAATACAGACACCGATGTTGATGCAGATGCTGTCGGTACCGGTACCGATACCGGCACCGGCACCGGAGTTGGTACCGGTACCGGTTCAACTGTCTGATGCGGTTCCGAGGGTGTCGATGCCGCAAGGAGAGCCATCAGACTGCGTTCAATAGCCAGGAACCTCTGGTCTATCGATGCTGCCGATGCCTGGGTATCGGTACCGGAGAAAGCAGCCGGTACCCCAGAGCATGGCACCAGTAGTTCTGCCAAGGTTGAGGCCTCGAGAACATCCTGGAGCCCCGATAATCCTTTGGAAGCTGAAGCCTCCCGCCGGGGCAATTTTGCCGGTACAGAACCCTCAAGGGCAACGCCAGAGGCATCTCGATGCTTGGAAGGAGATCTACCCTTTGAGGACCGGCCAGACTTATGTTTAGTTACCTGAGATCCATGGGAGGAAGACAAAGCCTTGGAAGACGTCGATGCCACAGAGGCTGCATCGGAGGAAAAAAGGGCGCTGAGCTTAGCAGCTCGTTTTTGTCAACCCCTCTTGGACATCATGGCACAGGCCATACACTTCGAAATGGAGTGGTCAGGACCTAAACGTTAAAGGCACCACTCATGGGTGTCGGTGATGGAGATGGTACCGCCACACTTGGTGCACTTCTTGAAACCAGAAGCGGGTTTTTCCATAGTAAGGGAAATTTTGGGCCTAAGGCCCAAAATGGTGCGTGCACCTGAAGAAGAAAGGTTTAGAAAAAAAAAATATTTATTTTTTTTTTGAAAAGAAAGAAAGAACCGGCGGTATCGGTATAGCATCGAGGGAAGGCAGACGCAACCACAAAAAAGAAGGAGAATAGGAAAAATTTTCTGCGGTGACAGGAACGACAACCTGCTGGCTCCGCGGAAAATGAAGAACTGGAGAGAGGCAGTTGGGAAAGGTGGGAAGGCAGCACGCAGGCGCTGTGGAATGCTCCCAAAAGCTTTCTAATTGGACGCTGGGGAGCGTTCCCGCGCAGACTCCATCGGTACCGACAATACCCATATGTGAAGACTACATTCCTGCTTGTTCCTGAAGATACAGTAGAACAAGTCCTGAATATGCAGGTGAAATGAGTCCGCCCACTGTATGAAGATTAGATAAAGGTAACCGAGATCTACAAGCCATTTGGCTTCGGCAATTGCAACGCCGGTGGGAATGGTACCAATTTACACCGTGACTTCTTGTCCCCTCAAGCATTTACCTTAATGTTATGTTTTATCCACTATGTTTTAACCTTATGAAATTGTATTCTCACTTATTGTATTTCCAAATGAACTACAAAGGCAATTCAGTCAGTGCTTACTACAATACCCTTGCTGATCCACAGGTGGAATGTATTACTAATTAAAAATTTATTTGGATCAGCAAGGAATATTGAACTTTTGAGCCATCCTGCCAGGAATCATGCTGAGCCATCCTGTGAGGAATCATGCTGAGCCAGCTGTTTACTACCTTACTAGCCAGGAGACAGACGCTGTGCGGAGTGACTGACCAGAAAGCACAGTTACTTACCTGTAACAGGTGATCTCTGGGAACAGCAGGAATAAGTCTTCACATATGGGTACGTCGGCACCGACGGAGCCTGCGCGGGAACGCTCCCCAGCTTCCCAAAAAAGGAAAGCTTTTGGGAGCATCCCACCGCGCCTGCGTGCTGCCTTCCCGCTTTTCCCAACTGTCTCTCCTCAGTTAGTTTTAAAGCTGAGACAAAGGGAAAGATAAAAGAAAGTAAAGAGAGATAGAGAGATACAACTCCTAGGGGAGGTGGGTGGGTTGTGAAGACTTAATTCCTGCTGTTCCCAGAGATCACCTGTTACAAATAAGTAACTGTGCTATCTCCAGGAACAAGCAAGAATGAGTCTTCACATATGGGGACTCCCCAGCTAAGATGCCTGGGAGATCCCCAAGGTTGTGAGACCCTGAGAAGGGCTTCACCTCCTCCTATGGATCCCAGGCATCCAACCAGGGAAGGAGGGTAGGAGTTGAATAGAAAGGAGCTGTAGGAACAGCTATCCTAAGATAGGACTACAGATAAGGAGTCCTTATAGGTATGATAACTATCATGAATATATTGAAATTAAAAAATTGCAATATGGAGCTTACCTACTGGACTGCAGGAGGTAGATAGGCTCATGAACTCTACTGGGGATCCAGTAGAGGAAACTGCCAGGTGACCTCACTGAAGTGAAGGTGATAACCTATAGGACAACAGTGAGGGTCAACACTGGAGTGAGGCGTGACCCCAGGATTGAACTGGGGTAGTACAAAAAACGGCAGGCCTTCAGTGGGAAGCTTTATGGAAAAAGCTGAAAACTCTTTTGGCTACAGAGTTATTTACAGTTAGGAGCAAAAGAGGAAGACTGACCGATTTGGATAAACTGGTGAAGTCCTTGAGGGAAGAAGGGGTATAGGAAAACCCTGTATTCCCAAAGAAAGGACAGGTGTCTGAGGAGTTGGAACCTCACATCTACTGAAGATCCGCCATGTCATTCCTAACTGGTGAGAGGTAGGAAAGATATTGGAGCATGGAGCTTCAGTGACACCTAACCCTTAGGGATATTGTAGAAGCTGTTAGTACCACAGAAGTGGTTGTGTGCGTAATACCCTAAACATGCTGTGGAGCAACATGAAGATGGGTAAGCCCACTGTCTGGAACACATAGGAAGGTAAAACCTATATGAGCATAGACAGTTAGAGAGATAAGTATGTGAAAGGAATCTCGACAGATATATATATATATATATATATATATATATATATGGGGATATATATATATAGATATGTATGTACATATAGAAATATAGATGAACATACAGGATATATATACCTATAGCAAGATCTAGAAGGGCATAACATATGCACACACAGCTGACAGAGTTATACATCTATAAAGATGTATGTTCTTGTTGTTAAGTGCCGTCGAGTCGGAGTCGACTCATGGCGACCCTCTGGATAGCTATCCTAAATTGTGTTCGGTCTTCAGTCAGGCGGCTCATTGTTGACAGACTGGTACCCGTAGCTGCTGTTATTGTAGCGATCCATCTCATTGCTGGCCTTCCTCTTTTGCGTTGACCTTCTATCTTGCCAAGCATGATGTCTTTCTCTAATGATCTCTCTCTTCGCATGATGTGTCCAAAGTATGAAAGTCGAAGTCTTGTCATCTGAGCTTCTAAAGAAAGCTTAGGTTTGATCTCCTCTAGTACCGACTGGTTTGTTCTTCGAGCAGTCCATGGTATACACAGTATTCGCCGCCATAATTCAAAGGCATCAATTTTCTTCCTGTCTGTCTTTTTCACTGTCCAGCTTTCACATCCATATGATGTTATTGAAAATACCATGGCTTGAACAAGTCGAATCTTTGTATGGAGAGAGACATCTCTGCTCTTGAGAATCTTATCTAGGTCTTTCATAGCCATTCTGCCAAGAGCAATGCGTCGTCTGATTTCTTGACTGCTTGTTGCTTCTTTATTGATAGTTGATCCAAGTAGGTTAAAGTTGTTCACGATTTCAATTTCTTCTCCTTCAACGATGAACCTGTTGATTATGCCAGTTGTCATGATCTTTGTCTTCTTTACATTAAGGTGCAGGCCCATTTTGAGACTATGTTTTTTGATTGTGAGAAGCAAATGTTTCAGATCATCTTCACTTTCAGCCAGTAATGTGGTATCATCAGCATAGCGAAGGTTGTTGATGAGTCTTCCAGCAATCTTCACACCTCTGTTGTCTTCATACAGTCCTGCTTCTCTGATGATTTGTTCTGCATATAAATTAAACAGGTAGGGGGAAAGTATGCAGTCTTGTCTTACACCTTTGCTTATTTTAAACCATTCTGTTTTTCCTTGTTCCGTTCGAACTGTTGCTTCTTGAGCAATGTACAGATTGCGCAAGAGAACGATCAGGTGTTCTGGTATACCCATGCTTCTTAATGTGGCCCAGAGTTTCTCATGGTTTACACAGTCAAAAGCCTTGCTATAGTCGATAAAGCACAAATAGATATCCTTTTGGTATTCTTTAGTCTTTTCAAGGATCCATCTCACATCCGCAATGATGTCTCTCGTTCCTCGCCCTTTCCTGAACCCTGCTTGCACTTCAGGTAGTTCTTGTTCTAGGTATGGCTGTAGTCTCTTTTGAATAATCTTCAGTAGAATCTTGCTGGCATGTGGGATCAGAGCGATTGTGCGATAATTTCCACAGTCAGTTGGATCACCTTTCTTTAGTATTGGTATAAACACAGATCTTTTCCAGTCAGTTGGCCATGATGTTGTCTTCCATATTTCTTGGCAGAGCCTTGTAAGCACGGTAACAGCTGCATCAGATTGCTGCAATACCTCTATGGGAATGCTATCAATGCCTGATGCTTTGTTCTTTGATAAGGCTTTCAATGCTGCTTCAACTTCTTCTTTCATCACCAATGGTTCCTGATCATAAGGTATAGGTTGAAACGGCTGTTGGTCCACTTGATCTTTATCATATAAAAACTCTGTATATTCCTTCCACCTTTTCTTGATCTTCTCAGCATCATTCAACATAGAACCTTGAGCATCTTGTAACATTCCAATTCGAGGCTGGAACTTTTTCTTTAACTCTCGCAGCTTTAGGAAAGCCGATCTTGTTCTTCCTCTAATAGTTTCTGCTTCTATTTCCTTGCAAGTGTCATTGTAGTACTTTTCCTTGTCCTGTCTTGCTGCACTTTGGAAATCTCTGTTGAGTTCTGCGATTGTCTTTCTTTCTCCTTTGGCTTTAGCTTCTCTGCGTTTCTGGGCAATTTTCAGAGTTTCTTCCGTCATCCATTTTGGCCGTTTTTGCTTTTTCACCTTTTGTAGAGACTTCTCGCTTTCTTCCAGCACAACCTTCTTGATGTCATTCCATAACTCTTCCGGAGCTCTGTCATTTGTATCTAAAGCAGCAAATCGATTTTGCAGGCAGTCTTTAAATTCCAGTGGTATATTCTCAAGGTCATATTTTGCTGCATTCATGAGTGGTTTGCTCTTTTTCAACTTTAGCTTGAGTTTGCATACTAGTAGTTGATGATCTGTACCACAGTCAGCTCCAGGTTTTGTCTTTGTTGATGTTACAGAGCTTTTCCATCGTTGACTTCCACAGATGTAGTCAATTTGATTTTTATACAATCCATTGGGTGAAGTCCATGTGTACAGTCACCGCTTGTGTTGCTGGAAGAAGGTGTTTGAGATGAATAGATCATTGGTCTTGCAGAATTCTATCAATCTTTCTCCAGCTTCATTTCTGTTGCCAAGTCCATATTTTCCAACTACTTTGCCTTCTTCTTTGTTGCCAACTTTTGCGTTCCAGTCACCCATGACTATCAGGATATCCTGTTTGCATGTTCTGTCAATTTCAGCTTGTACTTGTTCATAGAACTCTTCAATTTCATTCTCTTCTGCAGCTGTTGTTGGGGCATATACCTGAATTATAGTTTTGTTGATAGGCAATCCTCGTAGACAAATAGAGATTAAGCGTTCGCTGACTGCATTGTATTTCATTACAGTTCTTGCAAGTTTCTTCTTTATTATAAATGCAACACCATTTCTTCTTTGTCTTTCATTTCCAGCATAGTAGACCATGTGATCATCTGATGCAAAGTGCCCGATGCCAGTTCATTTCAGTTCGCTGACACCCAACAGATCAAGTTGTACACGTTCCATTTCATTCTTGACCACCTCCAACTTCCCTTGGTTCATGCTTCGTACGTTCCATGTTCCAATGTGTAAGACATCTTTACAGCTTCTGACTCTCATTTCATGCGCAGCTACATCAGCAGTCAGACTTCCCGAGGGCTTTGATCCAACCACATCATAAATGCTGGCTTCACTCTGAAAAGTCTTCAGCTCTTCCCCAGTAGCTAGTTGAGTGCCTTCCGACCTGGGAGTCTCATCTTCCAGCACCATAGCACAATTTGTTTTGTTGTAACTATCCATTGGGTTTTCATGGCAGGATACAGAAGTAGATTGCCGGGCCTTCCTTCTGTGCAGTTTAAGTTTGGTGTTGTTGCCGTTGTCACAGAAATGTGATCCTCCGCCGTCAACACTATCTCATTCTGCTGCTGCCCAGATGGGTGGTTTGTCTTTGTCTGGCACCTCAGCTGAGACCTGTCCATCTTGGGAGACCCTGCCAGTAGTTAAACTACCGATAGTTTAGCTCTCAGTATCACTGATGCACGCAAGCCCTCACAGCACGACAAGCTGCAAACCAAGTATATTATATAGAAATAAATATATATGAATATATAGGTCTAAAATAAATGTCTGTAAGCAGACAGAGATATGCCTATGATTAGATTCACATGGGGGATGTGAATGGGAAAGATTCATCTGACAAGAGGTGGAACCTACTTGAAAAGAAATATATAGAATCTATCCCTCCTGGTTATGATAAAGCAGGATGCTATCCAGTAAAATAACCAGGATGGTTACGTGAAAAAACAGAGGATAATATCAATCCGTAGCAGCAAGCCTTGAGTCTTGCAGAACTCTAGCATGGTAAATGGACAGAGAACGCATAGAATGAGATACCAGGTTGACCCTCTGAAGGGACAAGGGGGATCATGCGTTCCTTAGTTGACTATGTGCTGTCCATGAAGGATTAGCTGCAGGGAAAAAGAGCATATTCCTTATAGGAATTGAACAACTCTTTATGCTTTCACGTGAAGAAGGCTTATGTCCTTTGTTTAGAAGGAGATAGTAGGGTATAAGAACCCTTACAGTTAAGGGGGCATGACTGAGGAGCCTTTTTCAACCATGTAAGATAGGCATTAGAGAAAAAACCCCATGCTCTCTAGCAAGGGCCAATAGTGAAAAGCTTCTCTGAAGAATTGCAGAGAGCATCATGCAGGAGATGGAGCTGACTGTTGGAGAAGCTAGCAGTCATATGAACTATGCTGCCAAATCCAAGCCTGTAGTGATAAGGATTATCCAAGAAGATGTATAGACTGTCTTGGAATCACTACTAAGGCCAGACAGAAAGTAGTGGAGGACAACTCTGGAAACTTGTGGGGAAGAACCAGAGGTCCAACACTAGGCTCCTGCATGGGCAGCTGCTAATAAAAGAGCAGAAAGAATCTTTCTGTGTAAAACAGAAAGAACAGACAGAACAAGTGAAGAAAAAACCTGTTTCTGTCTGATAAGCTGCCTAAGCAAAAAAGAAGGGAGTTTACTCAAGGACGACAACTCCACACTGGCAAAGAAGAAAGACTAGATAGGCTGAAAAGAAGCCCTCCAGTATAATGGTACCACTCTTATAGGGGAAATCCTGATAAGAGGATAGAGACAAAAAAGTTGGAAGGAGACTTACCATGTGGTAAGTCTGCAGAAGGAAAAAATCCAAGCTGGCACAGAAAACTATCATATGATAGTTGTGAACCCTCTTTCCTTAGCAAGAAGAGGAGAAACCTGTGACTTATAGCAAGGATATCCTGACAACTCAGATAAGAAAGTGGATGTCTTAAAAAAGAAATCCATGTGTAAAGTTTAGAATGAAAACAGTGGAAAAACCTCTGCTGAGAAGAAGTTAACTGTAGGTTCTAAACCCCAAGAGGCAAAATTGATGAACCAGAACCTTAGGGTTGCTGGGCTTGTTTAGCCTGGTGAGGGTTTGGAGTCTTCAGACCAGAGCGATGCTTCCCCTGCTTGGGAACATCTGTATGATGGGCAGGAGAAGAATAAAACATTCGTCCCCTAGGGGAGGAAGGTTTGGTAGGGTGTTTCCTACCTACTGGGGAAAGAAAAGGCTTAGAAGAGCCTTGAGAAACAGGGAAGTCAGTGGAACACTGAGCAACCTGATGTAAAGACTCCTTATTGAAGAGATTTTCTCCAGTACAAGGAGTATTACCCAGTCTTTCTTGTGCCCATTTGTCTAAGTCTGAAGCTTGGAGCCAGGCCTTACGTCGTGCCCCTATGGCTATAGCAGAAGTTCTGCTAACAGACTCAAATGAGTCCAGGGAAGCATGAGTCAGAAACCAAGAAATATTCTGAATATGACTAAGTAGTAAAGAATAGTCTGCAGTCTTGGACTCTGAAAGAAAAGGAGTCAAAAGATGTAATTTCTTTGTGACCTCCTGAAGAGATAGACTCATATAAAAAATATATGAGAGAATTCTTGCTGACAGCATGGATGTCTGGAAGGTTTGACGTCCAAAGGCATCTAGTGTCCTAGACTCACGACCTGGCGGGTAAGAAGAGTGCTTTTTCTTACTTTTCACCTTCCTCATTGCTGATTCCACTACAAGGGAATGATGAGGGAGTTGAGCCTTTTGAAACCCTGGAGAGGGGGGCACCTGATAAAGAAGATCAGTTGCTCTAGAAGGTGGGGGTACCCTTAAAGGTGCTTCCCACATTATTAGAAGAAGATCCTGCAAGGAATAATGCAAAGGAAGCATAATGCTTGCCTTTGCTTCAGTAAAAACAGAGCCTTGTATAGAATCATGGCCAGGGATAGGAATGGCAAGTGATCTTGCCATATCCAGGAGGAAACTCTGAAAAGAAGGGTCTGCAATGAGAACTTCCCCTGGACAGGTCAGATTTGAAGACCTAGTCTGGGCACCGAAGGATCTACCTGCACGGTGCACAGAAAAATCTTTAAGGGATGGATGTTGGTACCGGAGGTCAATAGTTGTGACAGTCCGTACGACATCGTCCATGCCAGGTATCGACTCCAGACTTGGTAGAGAAAGGAGCAATCCTGGTGAAAGAAGCATGGAAGGAGCTGGCACCGATGGTACAGCGGATACCGATACCGATACCGGTAGCGCTGTCGGAATCGAAGGGGACACCGACATCGGAGCAGCCACTGGTGGCAGTTCAACCGGTACCGAGGTAACCGAAGGCTTTCGGTAATCACCCTCGGTACCGACCACCCGATACCGATAGGCATCGGTACCGAGACGTGTCGGTACCCAGTCTTCCAGACTCGAGATCGATTCTAGACTCGGCATCAAAGGAAGGGAGTCTATCGATGCCCGTCTGGAGGGTACCGACGTCGGTGGTAGTATCGGCATCGATGCCGATACAGGAAAGTCAATCTGGAACCTGTCCAACAGTCCCGTAGGTACCGAGGAGGCCAGATGACGATCCCTGGTGAGGAGTGTTAAATCCAACACCAGTGCCGATGCCGGGGTATCGGTACCGCTCGAAGCGGATGCCACCACCAAGCATGGCTCAGGTATGTTCTGTGAGGGGTGAGCCCCAGGAACAACCTGAAACCCCTCATATGCTTTGGAGGCCGAAGACTCCCGCCGGGGTTTTAAAGCCAGAGTATCCTCGAGGGCAAGGCCGGAGCCGTCTTCATGCTGTGCATGAGACCTACCACTCGAGGGCTGGCTAGTCTTAACAGACTGTTTGTGGGTTACCTGATCCTGTGAAGAAGAAACGGCCGGTGCCCTGACACTAGAAGGGAACCTATTATCAAGGGAGACTCGATGTCAAAACTCTCTCTTCACGATATCCCAGCCGAAAGGCTCTGGAGGAAAAGGGTCAGGACCCAAACAGGTTAGACACCAGTTTTTGGAGTCTAAAAATAAAGTTGTACCGCCACAGTTTAAATATTTCTTAGAGAAAGTGGCTGGCGGTTCCATGGGAAACATGGAGAGGCCTGGGAGGCCTAAAAAAGACACTCAGAGAAAAAAATTTTCTGAAGAAAAAGAAAAAAGGAACACCGGTGGTACCGGTGGAGTCGAGGAGACAGCCGCGACCACAAAAAAAATAAAGAATTAAAAGAAAAATTTTCTGCGGTGACAGGACGATGTCCTGTCGGCTCCGCGGAAAAACGAAAACTGAGGAGAGACAGTTGGGAAAGGCGGGAAGGCAGCGCGCAGGCGCGGTGGGATGCTCCCAAAAGCTTTCCTTTTTTGGGAAGCTGGGGAGCGTTCCCGCGCAGGCTCCGTCGGTGCCGACGTACCCATATGTGAAGACTCATTCCTGCTTGTTCCTGGAGATTTGTATTAACTCGGAGAGCAAACAAAGGCTGGAGAATATCTGTAGAGAATGGTCACATTATTGTTGAACAAAGGTGTATGGGTTGGAGAATAGAATGGCTCATGTGAGATAATGTGGTCCAGCTGCAACACACTTACAGCCTATAGAGAGAGAGAGAACATACAGAACAGAGAGAGAGAGAGTAGATATCCGCTTGGACAGGCGCAGGCCAACGCGTGAAGAATCCCAGACTTTTCTCCAGCCTTCGCTGAGGCTCTCCCAGCTGATGTTAAAAATGGGCTGTGATGATGGCAGTTTGGTGATGCATTGTTCTGTTCTTGTAAGAGACAGGGAGTTTGGAGATGGAATATCTCATAAATTATCAGTGATGTATTATTCTCCTTTAATTACTTGCTTTCTAGTTATCTGTTTTATTGTCATTGTAATATCACTATCTTATTGTTCTATTGTAATGTCACTAACTTATTGGCAAGCTAATTGTCCTCTTAAATAGCTTATTAAATACCATGCATGAGTGGTTGAATAATCTTGAATTTAATAGAATCCTAGGCAATACAATGTACCATACCACATGCCTGTGGTTCCAACAGCCCTGGGATGTGCAGTCTTGACAAGGGCTCCTCCACCCATAAGAATGGCGTCTGTCGCCAGAAGAATTCACAGGTGATCATCCAGTGATATGTCCCTCTTCAGATAATGTGGGGATAGCCACTATCTTCAGTTGCCTCTCACTCCCAGCTGGAACAGAAGCCTGAGCCTAAACTCTGGACAGGAAAGGCAGCTGGAGGTTCCCAGAATAGCACGCCCATGGCATCATCTTGATTGCCACCACCATCAAGCCAAGGTGAAGATAATACCAAACCCTGGGAACCTGTTGATAAAGCACAGTTACTTACCTGTAACAGGTGATCTCTGGAAACAGCAGGAATTAGTCATCACATATGGGTACGTCGGTACCGACGTAGCCCGCGCGGGAAAGCTCCCCAGCTTTTCAGATTAAAAGCTTTTGGGGCCTCCCACTGCACATGCGCGCTGCCTTCCCGCCTTCCTGACCAGCTCTCGTCAGTTCGAGTTTAAAGCTGAGACAATAGAGAGAGAGGACAGGAAGATAGATAGATAGAGATACAACTCCTAGGGGAGGTGGGTGGGTTGTGATGACTAATTCCTGCTGTTCCCAGAGATCACCTGTTACAGGTAAGTAACTGTGCTATCTCCAGGAACAAGCAGGAATAAGTCATCACATATGGGGACTCCCTAGCTAAGATGCCTGGGAGATCCCCCTCCAAGGGTAAACCATCTTCGCATGGATCTCAGGCATCCATCCAGGGAAGGTGGGCAGGAGTTGTTTAAGTATGGAACAGGTTTTTGAGGACAGACTGACCAAACAAGGCATCCCGGCGGGAGTCCTTGTCCAAGCAGTAATGGGCTGTGAAGGTATGAACCGAGGCCCAAGTGGCTGCTCGACAGATCTGATCTATGGACACAGAGTGAAGATGAGCCATAGAAGTGGCCATGGCTCTCACATTGTGAGCTGTGACATGGCCCTCCAGAGAAATGTTCTTACTCTGGTAAGCAAAAGAAATACACTGAGCGATCCAATTGGAAAGTGTACGCTTGGTGACTGGAAGTCCCAAATGAGAAGGATCAAAAGCCACGAAAAGTTGGGAAGACTTTCGATGTGGTTGAGTCCTGTTGAGGTAAAAGGCAAGAGCTCTTTTACAATCCAGAGTATGAAGGTTCCTCTCTGCACTGGATGCATGAGGAGCCGGGAAAAAGACAGGTAGATATACCTCTTGATTAAGATGAAAAGGCGAGACCACTTTGGGCATAAAGTGGGGGTTCGTCCTAAGGACCACCTTATCATGATGAAACCTAGTATAAGATGGATGAGCCACTAAAGCCTGCAGTTCACTGATGCGGCGAGCCGAAGTGACTGCAATAAGGAAAACAACCTTCCAGGAAAGAAATTTGAAGGAGGTAGAGTCCAAAGGCTCAAAAGGTGGCTTCATAAGCTGACCTAGAACTAGGTTCAAATCCCATGCTACCAGAGGAGGTCGGATGGGAGGTTTAGTTAGAATCAGGCCTCTCATGAAACGTGAAACAAGAGGATGAGAGGAGACAGGTTGTCCATTTATAGGTTTTAAGGATGCTGCAATAGCACTCAAATGGACCCTTACTGAATTCGTCTTAAGGCCTGCATTTGAAAGATGCAGGAGATAGTCCAAGAGGGAATTCAAAGGAAGTGCTAGAGGGTCAAGACCCTGCTGAGCACACCAAATGGAAAAACGTTTCCATTTGAAAGCATAAGAACGCCTCGTGGAAGGTTTCCTAGAGGCATGAAGGATATCTGTCACAGGTTGAGAAAGATTAAAGTCTTGAAGACTTAGGCCTTCAGTAACCAAGCTCTGAGATGTAGGGATTTGGGGTTTGGGTGCCACAAAGTCCCCTCCTCCTGAGACAGAAGGTCTGGCGCAGCTCCCAGGTCCAGGGAGGATCCCTGGGAGAGATGCAGAAGTAGAGGGAACCACACCTGGCGTGGCCAGCGGGGAGCTATGAGGATCATAGTCCCGTGATCCCTCTGGAGCTTGAACAGAGTCTTGGATATTAGAGGAATGGGTGGAAAGGCATAGAGGAATTCCTGACCCCAATGCAGGAGGAAGGCATCGTGGGCCTGAGCTCCCTGACACTGAGTTCTGGAACAGAACCGGGGAAGTTTGGCATTCCACGGATTTGCAAAGAGGTCTATGTCCGGGGTCCCCCATTCCTGAAAGATTCTGCGTATCTGGTCCATATGTAGGGACCATTCGTGTGGAAGCAGAACTCGACTGAGTCTGTCTGCACGAGAGTTTTGAACTCCTGGAAGATACACTGCAAGAAGGTGACTTTGATGCTCTCTGGCGAAGGCCCATAATCTGAGAGCTTCGTTGCAAAGCGACAGAGAGCCTGTCCCTCCTTGTTTGTTTATATAGAACATGGCTACCTGATTGTCTGTCTGAACTAGGACAGTCAGGTTGACAAGGAGGGTATAGAAGACCTTGAGGGCAAGGTAAATTGCTCGCAGTTCCAGGAGGTTGATATGAAGGGTGGCCTCCTGTGGAGACCAAGTGCCCTGAGTGGAGAGGTTCTGAAGATGAGCTCCCCACCCTGTCTGGGAGGCATCTGTTGTGAGGGTTGCTTGGGGCAACAAAGGTTGGAAGGGGGCCCCCAACAACAGATTCTTGGTGGATGTCCACCATTGGAGGGACCAAAATAGATGGCTTGAGGTGAGTATTTGGTCGGAGAGCGCTCCAGATGCTTGAATCCACTGGGTGGCCAAGGTCCATTGAGCTGCTCTCATATGCAGACGAGCGTAGGGCACCACATGTACCGTGGAGGCCATGTGGCCCAGAAGTCGCAGCCTTTCCCGGGCTGTCAAATGACTGCTGGACTGAGCTTGGGAGGCCAAACTCAGCAGGCGTTGGGCCCTGACCTGAGGCAGGTAGGCCCTTGCAGTGATGGTGTCTAACTGGGCCCCTATGAACTCGAGAGACTGAGTAGGGATTAGTTGAGACTTGGGAAGGTTTACTACCAGTCCTAGATACTGCAGAAGACGCCTTGTGCGGTCCAGGGAAATTTGGGCCTGGGACTGAGAGGGAGCTCGGATGAGCCAGTCGTCCAGGTATGGGAATATGAAAATTCCCAGGCCTCTTAGAAAGGCAGCTACGACTGCCATGCATTTGGTGAACACTCGTGGAGCAGAGGCTAGACCGAAGGGGAGTACTCTGTACTGGAAATGTTTTCCCTGAAACAGAAATCGAAGGTATTTTCTGTGGGATGGGTGGATGAGTATGTGTGTATACGCATCCTTTAGGTCTAGAGAACAAAGCCAATCCTGACTCTGAAGGTATGGAAGGAGAATGCCCAGAGAAAGCATTTTGAATTTCTCCTTGAAAAGAAATTTGTTCAATTCTCTCAGATCCAGAATTGGTCTGAAGCCCTCTGTCTTCTTTGGTATTAGAAAATAAGGGGAGTAGAATCCCTTCCCCTGTTGAAGAAGAGGGACCTCCTCTATTGCCCCCTGGGCAAGGAGGGAGGAGACTTCCTGACCCAAGAGGGCCAGGAGAGATGGGGGAGAATTGAACTGCCTCACCATAGTATAAGGAGGAAGGTCGGAAAAATGGAGTTTGTAACCCTCTCTGATGATAGAGAGGGTCCATTGCTCTGATGTAATTTGCTCCCATCTGGGAGCAAAGTGAGCTAACCTTCCGGGTATGGTGAGGGGCTCTGGTTGTTCTAGAGCCAGAAAAGTTAAGTTCTCTAGGGGCAAGTCAAAACCCCTGAGGGGGTGGAGCCTGCTGAGGCGTAGCAGACGCCGCAGGCTTTGACCTTGCCTGTTTAGGTTGCTGACGTTTAGCAGCAAAACGAGGCTGAGAGGATTGTTGGCCAGTATTTGTGGAAAATCTGAACTTCTTGTAATAAGGCCTCTTAAAAGACTTCTTCTTGGCAGGAGTGGAGGTAGACTTAGAAAGTCTATCTAAGGTGGCATTTTCTGCATCCATTTGAGTGGCCTTAATTTGCCACTCCTCACCAAATAAGTTCTCACCTGTACAGGGCAGATTTCGTAAGCCATCTAGGACCCAAGGTTCTAGATCAGAAGCCTGGAGCCAAGCAAGACGTCGGGCTGCTATAGCAATGCCCGAAGCCCTACCAGCACCCTCAAAGGAATCAAAAGCTGCCCTGTTGGAGAACTTTGAAATATCCAAAAGGTGTTTCACTAAGGAAATGAACTGCTCCCTCTTATCCTCAGGGAGAAAGGGGGCAAAATGCCGAAATTTTAGAGCGATTTCACTGAGAAACATGCCCATGTAAAGACTATAGGAATTAATCCTGGCTATAAGCATAGTAGCCTGGAAAATCTTCCTGCCAAAAGAGTCTAGAGTCTTACATTCTCGCCCTGGAGGAGTAGAAGAGTGCCTTTTGGTACTCTTTATCTTCTTCATTGCAGACTTCACCACAATAGAATGGTGAGGCAACTGGGTTTTTTGGAAACCAGGAGAAGGGGGGACACGGTACATGGTGTCCAACCTGCGAGAAGAAGGAGACAATGTTAGAGGAGCCTCCCATAAGTCCATCAAGTGTTCTTGAAGGATTTCATGGATAGGCAGGGTGACTGCCTCTTTAGGAGACTTAGAGTATCCTAAAATATCCAGTTTCTTTGATCTGGGTTCCTTTTCAGAGGATGAAGCAATAGAAAGACCTTTAGCCATTTCTATGATGAAGTCCTGAAAGGACAAATCCTCTGGTGGAGACATTCTCCTGTTAGGAGAAGAAGGCTCCTCAGGAAGATCAAGGGAGAACTCATCAGAATCATCAGAGGAGTTAAAATCCTCTGAAGAAGCAGAGTATCCTCTATGTGCTTCCAACGCACGATACGCATACCGTTCGGTATCGACATCGGGCGTACCGGGTATGGGATCGGTACCGGGCAAAAGCCCGGATCCGGCATGCGGAACCGATCTGCGTTTGGAAGACGATGGCCTCGGTTCCGGTATGGAAGCCATTACCGGACCCGGACCCGGTACCGCGGGCTGCGGTACCGAGGGCGTAGCAGCATTAATAAAAGC
Source organism: Ichthyophis bannanicus (assembly GCA_033557465.1). NCBI lineage: Eukaryota > Metazoa > Chordata > Amphibia > Gymnophiona > Ichthyophiidae > Ichthyophis > Ichthyophis bannanicus. The sequence continues at coordinate 96,377,691 of CM066046.1, forward strand.
CAGAATGGCCTGCTGCATGACTTGGACAGTATTGCCCATAGACGCCACTGCTGCCTGGATGTCGGTACCGGTATGGGCCGGTACCCCAGAGCAGTACAACAGGTGATCTGTCGAGGCCGCGCCATCGATATCAACCTGTGACCCCATGATTGCTTTGGAGGCCGGAACCTCCCGCCGGGGTTTTTTGGCCTGGGCAGGATCCTCGAACTCAGAATTGAGAGCCTCTCGATCTTTAGAAAGAGATTTGCTTTTAGAGGATTTGCCCACTGGAGTTTTGGTTACCTGAGATCCATCCGGAGAGGAAGAAAGAGAGACCGGCAGTACCGGTTTCAGAATGGGGAAGGCAGGTACGCGGTCTAAAGAAAACAATAAAATTAACAATTTCTTCAGCGGTGACAGGAACACGACCTGCTGGCTCCGCGGAAAAAAAGAAACTGACGAGAGCTGGTCAGGAAGGCGGGAAGGCAGCGCGCATGTGCAGTGGGAGGCCCCAAAAGCTTTTAATCTGAAAAGCTGGGGAGCTTTCCCGCGCGGGCTCCGTCGGTACCGACGTACCCATATGTGATGACTTATTCCTGCTTGTTCCTGGAGATCAGAACATGGCAAGACATTCCAGCTATCTGCACACTCTTCCGGCAGAAACACACTGCCCACTCAAGCATCGAACTGTGCTCCTAGGAATTTCAGGGTTTGGGAAATTACTGAACATGTAGATTGCCATAGTTTAATAGAAGAAAGCCAACATGGATTTAGCCAAGGAAAGTCTTGTTTTACTAATCTGTTATACTTTTTTGAAGGTGTGAATAAACAGGTAGATAGAGATGAGCCAGTTGATATAGTGTATCTGGATTTTCAGAAAGACTTTGACAAGGTCCCTCATGAGAGATTCTTGGTGAAATTAAAAAGTCATGGGATTGGAGGCAGTGTGGTATTGTGGATCAGGAACAGTTTAAAAGATAGAAAGCACAGAGTAGGACTAAATGGCCAATTTTCTCAATGGAGAAAGGTGAATAGTGGAGTACCCCAGGGTTCTGTGCTGGGCCCACTGCTTTTTAACATATTCATAAATGACCTGCAAATAGGAATGATGAGTGAGGTGATCAAATCTGCAGATGACATAAAATTATTTAAAGTTGTTAAAATGGAAGAGGATTGTGAAAAATTGCAAGAGGACCTTGAAAAATTGGAAGACTGGACATCCAAATGGCAGAAGAAATTTAATGTGGACAAGGGCAAAGTTATGCACCTAGGAAAGAACAACCCAAACTATGGTTACACGATGCAAGTTACCACCTTAGAAACTACTACCCAGAAAAAAATTTAGGCATCATCATGGAGAACCCTGGTCAACATTGAAATCGGTACTGACTTTAAAAGGCCCTGATCTATAGTATCTTGGTGAGCTGAACACAAATATAACATTTAAAAAAATTTATTGGCTCTCGTTTTGAGATATTGCATGTAGTTCATTTTTGACGTTTCACCGTGTAAATTTATCCAATAGGACATCAACAACATCCCAAATAAGCCTTGAATGACGTAATATTGCATCACATTGCATAATACCAGCATGCACACATCATCCAGAGTTGATTGCATCATTTTCTGCTGCAATGCAATACTACTGCCAGATGGCTGCTGAAGCCATCTGCCATCAGCAGTGTACTATACGCAGTCGGAAAGGTTGAGCATTTAAAATATTTCAGACTGTGTGCGAGACAGTTTAAGCTACTGTTACATGTAACTTTTATTAATCATATAATTTTAGCCATTTAGGTACAATACAGAACAGTAATGCTGCGAAGGTACGTTAATTCCGTTGACAATTTCTGCTACATTTGTGGGGAAATGACATTTGCCAACCAGAAGAAAAGTATCACTTCTCAACTGAAGAAGGCATATCATCTTTACTTTAGATGCAAGATTGGTTGCAGTACCCATGGTGTGGAGAGAGCCAAGCAACCATATAAATGACTATTACTTCTGCTTGGTTCCTCCTCTTTCCAGCGGAATAACGAAGCAAAAAAAGTCGAGCATAGTCTACCCAAACATTCCGTCTGCACTGAGACCAGTTCCACATGGTGAGGGACTTCCTATTCCAGAACCTCCATCAGAATATTCTCTTGATTCATCTGATGAGGACAAGGGTGAGCCGAACTGTTCTTCTCCTGGTCCATCAGCATGCAGTGACCCAGATTTTCACTGGGATGCATATCATCTCCACACAGAATAACACAGGAAGAACTAAATGACCTGGTTCGTGACTTGGACTTATCCAAGAATAAGGCAGAATTGCTAGGATCAAGACTCCAACAATGGAATCTTCTAGAAGAAGATGTCAACATTACTTCATATTGAAAGCGCCACCAGCAGTTGGAACCTTTCTTCAGAAAGGAAAGTAATCTGGTATTCTGTTCCGATATTGAAAGCCTCATGAATGCCTTAAAAATCACTCGTGACCCACAAGACTGGAGACTATTTATAGGCTCTTCGAAACTGAGTCTGAAGGCTGTGCTTTTGAACAATGGAAACCGTCTTCCATCTATTCCAGTAGCACATGCCGTCCACATGAAAGAGACATACGATAACTTAAAGCATCTACTGACTTCCATTAACTATAACAAGTACATCTGGCACCTCTGTGGTGACTTGAAGGTAGTTGCCCTTTTAATGGGACTGCAGCAGGGATATATAGAATACATGTGTTTCTTATGTGAGTGGGATAGCCGAGCAAGGGATTGGCACTACTTGCGGAAGGAATGGAATCACAAACAAAATGTAATAGTTGGAGAGAAGAATATCCAGCACCCAGCTCTGGTTGAGGCTCACAAAATCCTGCTACCACCCCTTCACATCAAACTAGGTTTGATGAAAAACTTTGTGAAAGCCATGGACCGCACTTCGCCAGCTTTCCGATACCTGCATGAAAAATTCCCTTGACTCAGCAAAGCAAAGATTAAAGAGGGAGTTTTTGTGGGCCCTCAGATTTGAGAGCTCTTCAAAGATGACCGGTTCAACAACTTGCTGCAGGGTGATGCAAAACAAGCATGGAATGCTTTTCGCCTAGTATCAACAAACTTTCTCGGGAATGTTAGGGCAGAAAACTACAAGGAACTAGTAGAAGACATGCTGATGCAGTATCAGAAACTTGGCTGCAATATGTCTCTAAAGATCCATTTCCTTGATTCCCATCTCGATTTCTTTCCTGACAACTGTGGTATGGTTAGTGATGAACAGGGCAAATGTTTTCACCAGGATATCGCAACAATGAAGCAAAGATACCAGGGAAAATGGTCCACTACAAAGCTGTCTGACTACTGCTGGACACTCCCCAGAGAAGCTCCCGAACAGCTGTACAAGAGACAGGCGAATAAAACTAAGTAGTCTATGATTTGTTTTTTTACAGGTATTAACCGAAGGCCTATTATATTTACTATTGACATGCATTTCGTGATGTAAACATTAATTCTTGTAGATTACAAAAAAAACTAGAGCCAACTTTGCAATTTCACTGTCATATTCGTGTTCAGCAAATAAAAATTGATAAGAAATGACTATTTTTATTTCAGTAACATGACTTTTGTAAAAATTTGTTGACCAGTGTAATACATTGAAACCATCCTCCCAGTGTGCAGTGGCGGCCAAGGAGGCAAATAGAATGCTAGGAATCATAAGGAAAGGAATGGAGAATAAAACAAAAGATATTATAATGCCTTTGTATCATTCCCTAAACAAAGGCATGAAAAGGGGTGACTTGCATGGAGCGGCAAGTGCATCTGCTCTTGCCACCTTGCTGGGCAGACTAGATGGACCATGATAAACAGAAATTAGACCTTACCTGCTAATTGTCTTTCCTGGAGATCTCTCCGGGCCAGTCCAGGAACAAGTGGGTTATCAATCTCCTTCAGCAACTGAGGACTGAAATCTTAAACTCTGAAGAGCTGGCATCTGGCTCCCTCTGCTGGCCACTGTCAGTCAAACCTTAACAAAGCAGATGAAGAGTAATGCCCAAAAACCAGAAGAAACTAGAAAAATAGGGAAAATAACAAAAAAGTGGTACCTTTCCGTGAGGCTGATAGGAAATACGAAACCGCAGCAGCCCCACTGTTATGTGACTTAACAGCCAAAAAACCAAGTTCATTCCTTTTATGTTTTTTTTTTTTGTTGTTTGTTTGGTTTTTTTTTTTTCACAAAATAACCAACGAGTTAAAACGCAACCCATGAACGAGAACAGAAAACAACTCTTTAGAAACCATGGCGCGGACTCCACCGCCAGCAACATAGAATCCTTAGGCCCCCGCGCCACACTGAAATTCGACAAAAAACAGGGGTGGGTCCTGGACTGGCCCGGAGAGATCTCCAGGAAAGACAATTAGCAGGTAAGGTCTAATTTCTGTTTCCTGTTCGTCTCTCCGGGCCAGTCCAGGAAAAAGTGGGAAGTACCAGAGCAGTATCTAACCACGGGAGGGACCGAACAGGCCCACTAGGACGGCTGACGCCCCCACACAGGCATAGCCCCCAGCCAAGACATCTAGCCTGCAATGTCTCGCAAACGTGTGAAGCGACGATCACGTAGCCGCCCAACAAAAAGCCACCGGCGGAACCCAAGCATATGCCGCCCAAAACGACACTTGGCTGCGCGTAGAATGAGCACGAAGACCCTCCGGCGGGACCTTCCCCGCGTTCTGCTAGGACAGCACAATCGCCTGCTGCACCCGCCGAGCAATGGACGACTTAGATGCAGCTGCGCCCTTCCTAGACCCGGCAAAGAAAACAACCGTTCCAACTCCCGGAAAGACGTAGGTTTTTTTGTTGTTTTTTTGTTTTGTTTTTCTTTTCGGAGGTATCTCCTGAGCAATCCGAGAACGTCGCCAATGGGAAGATCTCCCCCGACCCGAAAGGAGGGGGGAGCGATAGACTGAGTGACATGGAATCTAGAGACGACCTCCAGAAGAAAGGAGGGAACCGTCCGCAACAGCATTCTGTCTTCCGAAACGTGCAGATAGGGAGCCGTACACGATAGAGCTGGGAGATCCGAAATCCTCCTCGCAGAACACAAGGCCCCGAAGAAGGCCATTTCCCAAGAAAGTTCCCTGAGCGAGATATCGCTATCTGGGCGAAAAGGAGGTCGCGCAACGCCTCAAGCATCAAATTCAAATTCCACGGTGGAACCCCACCGCGAAGAGGGGAACGAAAGTACTGAACTGCTCGAAGAAAAAACGAAGCACAGCTGGATGAGCTGCTAGACGAAGCCCTCTCACACTTCCGCGAAAGGAAGAGATTGCCGCCAAGTGCACCCGGATGGTGCGGAGGACTAAGCCCTTATCCAAACCGTCCTGAAGAAACGACAGCACGTTCGGAACCAAGGCATCGTGAGGCCGGAGTTCCGTTCTCCGCACCAAGACCCAGAAAGACGCCATACCCGAACAGAAGCTAGGGACATGGAACGTCCGCGAGCCTGCAACACAGAGGCTATGACCGAAGGCGAATACCCTTACCGGATCAACTGGTCCCTTTTAAGAGCCAAGCCGTAAGAGCGAAGCAATCCACCTCAGGCATGAGCCGAGGCCCCTGGAACAGAAGATCCTCCCTCGAGGGATACATCCAAGGCTTGTCGACGAGAAGACGCACAAGATCCGCATATCACGCCCTCCTGGGCCAATCCGGTGCAATGAGAACTACTAGTCCGCAGCGACCCGCTATCCTCCGAATCACTCTGTCGATCATTGGCCACGGAGAGAACACCTAAAGCGGATCTCCCGTTGGCCATGGCTGCACCAGCCCGTCGAGACCTTCCGACATGCGCACCCTGCGCCTGCGGAAAACCCCGAGGAGCTTTGGCATCGCTGAAGGTAACCAAGAGAACCATCCTCGGCTGCCCCCAACGCAGGGTCAGATCGTGAAACACCGAAGCGTGCAGCGCCCAATCTCTGGGATCCACCACAGGCGTGCTGAGGAAATTCACTTGGACATCTTTCCGCCCTGCGACATGGGCCACTGACAGGGCTATGAAAAGCACCTCTGCCCATGATAAGAGCTGCAGACTCCGCTGCAACAACTCCGCGCTGCCAGTTCCGCCTTGATGATTGATATAGGACACCGTCACCGCCTATTCCGAGAAAAACATGCACCGCTTCGTCTTGTATCAGAGGAAGAAAAATTCTACAGCGCTAGAAACACTGCCCGGAACCAATGTTCCCTCTAATTTTCTGTAGGCTGTGTGCGCATAAAATATCAGCTGTGTGCAGCTTTTGAAGGAAGGTTAAATTTTTGTGCGCCACATAACGACACTCTGAGTTATATACTTTAAAATTTGACTACACGTCAGAATACAGTATGTACCCAACATTGATTTTAATCAAATTAAATGAAAATAGACGATTACTAAATGAAGCGGGAAATTTCTAGTAATTACAATCATAACTTTTACATTTTAAGATGTCTGTGTTGTTTTCTATCAGAATCAGAGCCGTAATTTTTGTGCGCTCTGTTGTAAAGAATGTGCGCTCGCTCGGCGAGGTGTGTGCGCGCACACACGCACACAGCTTAGAGGGAACAGTGCCCGGAACCCTACCAGATGTAGGGAAGAACTCCGGATCTCTGACGGCCAATGCCCCTGTTCAAAGGTCGCCTGACCATGAGCTCCCCAACCAACGAGGCTGGCATCTGTCGCAACCAACACCCAGGCGGGCTGGCTGAAGGGAAGCCCCGCACTCAGATGAACTGGATCCAGCCACCACTGGAGACTGTCGGAGACGTCGCTCAACCGGGGCAACCGGTATGCCAGGGGAAAATCTGGAGGATTCCAGCGCGATAACAACGCTCGCTGCAACGTCCGCATGTGGGCCCTGGCCCACCGAACGAGGTCTAAGGTCGCCGCCATGGAACCGAGGAGCAGCGGTTAGCGCCATGCAGTCGACGCTCGAAGATGCAAGAAGGCCTGCACCTGTGACAAGCTCGTCAGCACTCAGCATACCGGCAGAAAAAGCACCCCGACCTGGAATGCGAACACCGCCCCTAAAGAGAGAGGAGCCTCGTAACCGGCTGCAACTGACTGTTGGCTCGATTGATCACCCAACCCAGTTGCTGCAGGAGACCTATCACACGCGCCGTGGCCGCAAGAGACTCCTATACCGACGGGGCTCGAATTAGCCAGTCGTCGAGGTAAGGATGTACTAAAACGCCCTCTCTCCGTAAGGCCGCAGTCACTACTACCAGCACCTTCAGGAAGGTGCGGGGCGCCGTAGCCAGGCCAATCGGAAAGACTGGGAATTGGAAATGACCCGTATGCACCGCAAAACGGAGTAAAACGCTGATGCTCTGGCCGAATCGGGAGATGAAGATACGCCTCTGTGAGAGCAATAGAGGTGAATGACGCCTCCATGCGGAACTCTCCAAGCAGCAGTTCACTTACTTGAGATCTAAGATAGGGCAAAAGGAGCCCTTCTTTTTGGGTACCACAAAATAAATCGAGTTTCGACCTAAGCCTAACTGGTCCGGGAGGACCGGAACCACCGCTTGGAGCTGCAACAACCGACGAAGGGTCTGTGCTATTGCTGCTCGCTGTTCCGCGGCACCATAGGGAGACACTACGAAGCGTCTGACAACGAACGGGCGAACTCAAGGGCATAACCCTCGCGAAGGACTTCCAAGACCCACTGGTCGGAAGCCATGGTGGCCCAGGCAGACAGGAAGGCTGGCAGCCGCCCTCCCACTGGGAAGTCTGCCTGGACCAACCTCAGGTCATTGTGGCCTTTTGGGGACATGTTGCTGAGACTCGAAACAACCGCAGCCGAAGCCTCGAGCCCCCATGAAAGGACCGCCCCCTGGCTATAAAAAACGCCCCCTCAGATAGGGCGTAGAACGGGACCCGCGGAACCTGCGAAAATCCTGCGACACCCCTCTGTGCAAAGAGTTCGGTCTGAGAAGGCTGCGGCCGGTCCCAGGCAGAGGACCACCCTCAGAAATTCCAAGGCCTTGGACAATCTTTTCAAAGGCAGCTCCAGCAGGAAGCGACCCTTTAAACGGGAGCTTACGGAGTCTCGCCTTGGAAGAGGCGTCCGCCGCCCAGTACCGCAACCGCTGACTCAAGGTTTGCACCGTCTGCCGGCTCGAAGCAGGGAAGCGAAGCCCCCTGAATCCTCCTAATAGAGGCTCTGGAAACAGAAGCTGCACATATAGCCGCCTCAGCGACAGAACACAAGATGCAAAAGCTTGCTTCAAGCGAGTCTGTAATCTACTATCCTGCAGGTCCTTTAGAGCCGCACCACCTTCTAGCGGGATAGCGGTTGTCTGAGCGACCCCCGACGCAAAGGCATCTACCGTAGGTAGGCGCAAAAAGTCTAGCTCCCCCCCTTTGGCAGCGGATATAAGCGACTAATAACCCGAGCCCCTCGCAAGGAAGCCTCCGGGCATTCCCATTCTGACTCCACCATCTGCCGCTTTATGCTGTGCACAGGGAGCACCTGTGGTCAGATCTGAAGCCTTGAAGGAGCGGATCCTCTAAAGGCTCATCTGGGGACACCGGTAAGGCAATATTCAAGATAAACTATGGGGACTGGGTAGGCAGGAGCCCCAGCTGGGATTTGAACCTGTGACCCTCTGGTTTACAGGCACTGCTGTGTCTGTTGCACCACACTTAGGCCACCGACAACGCCTGGGTAATGAGTGGTCCAAGTGCCTCCTATTTAAAGACCCAAAACATACTGGGATCTTCAATGGACCCGGACCCAAACCCAGCTTCGTACCCGTCTGTAGGCCAATCCAACTCTGGATCCGAGAGGAGCTCCCTGTATTCCATCCGTATGAGCCCTGAAATAGGCTGACTAAGGAGAGCCGTAGCAAAGTCAGTTGCATGGCCCCCCGCCGATGGGCCCTCACCCGGATCGGGCAGGGCAGGCCTAGGCAGAGAGACCTGCGCAGCATCAGGCATAGAGGACTTTTCCTGAGCCTGCAGCTGCTGCCACAATAAGCCTGAGAAAGGGCTAAAATCAAAGCTACAGAAAAAATTGACCCCAGAGTCCTTGGATATGTCTGGCAAGGAGGGTGGAGGAGCTTCCTCCCGTGATTGCGCTTATATTTTTCTTTGCGGACTTATCCTGAGGAGCCAAGGATATTGGAGCTGCAGCAGCCCGGGCTGCCGTTCCCGCCAAAAATGAACCGTTTGGAAGGCCTGCTTCTGAGGCAGGATCTATGCCCGAGAGGCCCTTACCCCAAACGGAGCAAACCGAAAGCAAACTTTACATACCAAACAAAATCGGAGGAAGAACACCCACCGTCAAACCGGCCCCTTAGAAACCGCCGCGGGAAAAACAAATGCCGACTGAAAACAAAGAAAATGGCCGCCGGCACACACAAAACTACCATCAAGCTGAAAAAATGACCAACCTTAATAAGAAATGCTCCTTCTCCTTCAGCTCCTGGCACCCACTGCTAGTGGGGAAGGAAGCTGAGCCCCAGAGGCAGCAGGAAGGTATCTGGGGCTCCCAGCACCGCACTGCTCTCTGCTCTACTAAACGGAGCTGAAAATGAGACAGGCTCTGCCTCTTCAGCCCCATGCCTCGGAGCGCCGCTAAAAATTTGTCGGCTGTAATCGACACTGGCAGGGACCCTGCTAGGACCCCCTGCTCTGTACCACTGCTGAAAGTTCACAAAATAAAACAGAAAGAAATACAATTTCTAAGCCTTAAGCATCTGAATGTGGGAGCCAGCCAGGATAACGTCCTTCAGCTGCTGAGGACTGAAAAGACTGACAGTGGCCAGCAGAGGGAGCCAGATGCCAGCTCTTCAAAGTTTAAGATTTCAGTCCTCAGTTGCTGAAGGAGATTGACAACCCACTTGTTCCTGGACTGGCCCGGAGAGACGAACAGGAAAAAAGTCCTTAAACCATCCCTGGGAACTATTTGATTTAGTTAAAAACCTCGTAAAAATACCTGCACCAAAACAGCAGATTACAGACCTCACCTCACAAGCCAGGGCAGATCACTTCCAAACACTATTCCGTCCATCAGGCAGCCAGAGTCACACAACTCCTCAACCAACTTACAACCACATAACCTCCAGCATCACCTGGGACTTCTTCTCCACCATCCACCTTGAAAACCGGAAAAAATCATCAAAACATCAATACTACAACTTCCCCACTTGACTCGTGTCCAGTCAGCTGGATCAAGGCTGCACGGAAAGAATTACTACCTATAATACTTAAAGTCAAACAATTATTACAACAAGGTTATGTGCCCATGGACCTAAATCTAGCCTCCATTCATCCAACACTAAAAGTCTCATCAGACCCAGGGGCGGCCCAAGGGGGGTGCGGGGCCATGTGCAGAGACTCGGTGAGGGGCCTCATTTGCATAAGGAAACTCATTTGCATAAATATTTGCATAATGTTACCTTACACTAACTTTTAGTAAACATGCCTCTTAATGAGTGTATGGATAAAGAAAGACTAAAAGATTTCTACATTACTATAATCCAGTGCCAACTGCCAGGTACATTAGGAACTACTACAAACACTGCCCATTTAGAACCCATAGCAAACCCGCCGTATCATAACAGCACTACCAGGACTCACAAAGCACAAGACCCTACCTATCAACAGGCTACACTGAAAATATTAAACCAATACATTTCAGAGACTAACAATACATGACCTACTGGGGAAAGAGAACAAGTGGCAATGTCAAATAGGAATTACATAAACAGAATACCTCAGCTCAGTTACACATGCAGAACATAGACCATCACCAAACAAGGAATCACAATTTAGAAACAGGAAGACAATAATTAAATTGGGAACCCCAAAAGCCCAACACTGTAGAAATAAAACTATAAATTAATTTCCTCTTGTACTAAACAAAGCGCAGACGTTAATGATGCACATTTCCCAGAGCTGGCATATTTCAGTTAATAAATTCAATAAAGAGATATTTTTCTACCTTTTCTGCATTTGTTTTCAGTTGCAATTGCTCCAGCCACTTTCTTCTGGTTTCTTCGTGTCTTCTGCTAACTCTCCATCGTCTGTTGTCCATTTGTCTTTTCTTCACGCTTCTAGTTTTTTTTCCATTTTCTCTCTACATCTGCTTTAACATACTAATCTTTCTCCTTTTGCTCTTTCCTCATTCCTATTTCATCCACTCAAATTTTACCCCTCCATCCTCAATCCCCACTTACTCTCCCAATATCCTGCCAATTGTAGATTTGTCTTCCCTCCCACACAAAATATTTTTTCACTCTCCCAGCTCTATCCCATTCTAATCCTCCCCCAACATCAGCTACCTTCTAGTTCCAGCCCCACCCAGCATCCGCTCCCTTCTAGTCCACGCATCAGTCCATTTCCAGTCCTAGCTCTCCCATGCGAGTCCCTCCATCAGCACATTTCCAATCCCAGCCCATCAGCCCATTTCTACTCCTTTCCTAGCCTCACCATCAGCCCATGTCAAATCCTAGCTCCCCTCCATTCAGCCCATTTCCAATCCAAGCCCCCCATGAGCCTACTTCCAGTTCTAACCCCTCCATGAGTCCATTTCAATCCAAGCCCCCCCAACAGCCCATTTCCAGTCCTATCCTAGCCCTCCATCAGCCCATTTCCTGTCCTAGCCCCCCTCACTCAGCCCATTACCAGTCCTAGCCCCCCCCTAGCCCATTACCAGTCCTAAGCCCCCCCTAGCCCATTACCAGTCCTAAGCCCCATCACCCCATTTTGTCTTAGCCCCCCCATAGCCCATTACCAGTCCTAACTCCCATCAGCCCATTTCCAGTCATAGTCTTCCCACAGCCCATTCCAGTCCTAACCCGCCCATTAGCCCATTTCCAGTCCTAGCCCCCCCATAGCTCATTACCAGTCCTAACCCCCCTATCAGCCCATTTCCAGTCTTAGCAAGCCCATAGCCCATTACCAGTCCTAACCCCCCCATCAGCACATTTCCAGTCCTAGCCCCCCCATAGCCCATTACCAGTCCTAACCCCCCTCCCCCATCAGCTCACTTCCAGTATTATTCCCCCCCATAGCCCATTAGTAGTCCTAACCCACAATAGCCCATTACCAGTCCTAACCCCCTCCCCCATCAGCCCACTTCCAGTCTTAGTCCCCACCATAGCTCATTAGTAGTCCTAACCTCCCCATAGCCCATTACCAGTCCTAACCCCCTCCCCCATCAGCCCACTTCCAGTCTTAGTCCCCCCATAGCTCATTAGTAGTCCTAACCCCCCATAGCCCATTACCAGTCCTAACCCCCTCCCCCATCAGCCCACTTCCAGTCTTTGTCCTCCCCATAGCCCATTAGTAGTCCTAACCCCCCATAGCCCATTACCAGTCCTAACCCCCTCCCCCATCAGCCCACTTCCAGTATTATTCCCCCAGTAGCCCATTAGTAGTAATAACCCCCCATTGCCCATTACCAGTCCTAACCCCCTCCCCCCATCAGCCCACTTCCAGTCTTAGTCCCCCCATAGCTCATTAGTAGTCCTAACCCCCACATAGCCCATTACCAGTCCTCACCCTTCCCCATCAGCCCACTTCCAGTCTTAGTTCCCCCACAGCTCATTAGTAGTCCTAACCCCCCCATAGCCCATTACCAGTCCTAACCCTCTCCCCCCATCAGCCCACTTCCAGTCTTAGTCCCCCCCCATAGCACATTAGTAGTCCTAACCCCCTCCCCCCATAAGCCCACTTCCAGTCTTAGTCCCCCCGTAGCTCATTAGTAGTCCTAACCCCCCCCCCGCCCAGATAGATTTAAAAAAAAATACCGGCTGCTGAATCAAACGTCAACGCCGCGGGGCCCCGAGTGCCCGGCAGAACCTCCCTCGAGCATCAGCTCCCGAGTCCCTCCCAAAGCACGGGCTTTCAGAGCTGCGAGAGTTTCCCTTCTTCTTGCGGCTCTGTTAATCTCACCGGGGCTGATGTGATTTCCCATCAGCCCCAGTGGGATTAACAGAGCCGCGAGAGGTCCGAGAAGCTCTCGCGGCTCTGAAAGCCCACGCTTTGGGAGGGAGGCAGTCGGGGCCCCGCGGCGTTGACGTTTGATTCTGCCACTGCCACGGCGGCAGCAGCAGCCGCCGGTATTTTTTTTTAAATGTACTTGGGCTAATGAATGTTTTTTGCGCGGGGCCCCCTGAAACGCGGGGCCCTGGGCAAAAAACATTCTTGCTCAATGGACGGGCCGGCCCTGATCAGACCCCACCCAAACAACCTCATACCAACCAACTGCCAGCTTGCCATTCCTGGCAAAAGTAATAGAGAAAACAGTACTCACACAACTGCAAAAATACACAGATACAAACCACCCTCTTGACCCCCAGCAATATGGCTTCAGGCCTCAACGTGGAGTAGAATCCTTACTCACTGCTCTAACTGATAACCTTGCAAAAGGCATCAACAAGAAAAACAAAGGATTCATCCTCATATTCCTGGATATCAAAGCCACCTTTGACTCCATCCCACACAATCTGATCATCCAGCGCTTACAAGCAATCAGCCTGAGAAGCATCACGCTTAAATGGTTCACCTCCTACCTCATAGAATGCTATTTCCGAGTAAAAATGGGCAATGATACCTCAAAGGCCTAATTACAACAGCAAGAAGTTCCCCAAGGATCAGCCCTATCCTCATTGCTATTCAACCTCTTCCTCCCATCAATCTGCACAATACTAGAAGCACACTACTTACTTTACCATTTACAAGGAGATGACATCATGTTTTATGCCCCTATCAGCACCACCAACCCAACCATCACCCAAGCAAAGAAATGCTTCACCTCCATATCAATATGGCTCACCGAACACAACTTGAATATAAATTACAAAAAAACCTGAAGTCTTACACATTTTCAAGGATACCAACTTTACACCTTCTAAACACATGACTATTGATGGATCCCAACTCCAAGTCAAATAGCAAGTACGCTACCTGGGGATCATCCTTGATCAATACGTCACACATATAACCAACATCACAAGAACCATCTACCACAAACTCAAAACAGTACAACATCTAAGATCACTCCTGGACCCAAGTGATTTCTGCAGTTCTTCAAGCACTCATATTCCCTCACGTCGACTACTGCAACATCATCCTACAAGGCTTGCCTAAATCCACACTTCAACTTGCCATAAATACTGCTGCACACACTCTGCAATGTCCAAAGGACTGAACATGTAACCTGAACACTCAAACAACTGCACTAACTGCCCATCAATCAAAGAATCAAACACAAGGCCATCCACACAATCTTCAAGCTATTCCAAGGATTGTCTAACAACTACTTACAATCATTTATTCAGAAAACCCCTAATAACAGATCTAGAGGAACAAACTCCACATACTAACCTTAAACATCAAAACTAACTCTACAACATCCAAAAGAGCCTTCTCAATCTTTGCTCCGACATTGTGAAATGCACTACCAGACCATCTCCGCACCACAAATGACCACACAGACTTCAAGAAAAAGCTAAAACCTCATTTGTTCCTTGAACATTTCACCAATGAGAATGCATAACCACTGCACCGCCAGCATAACCATCCCATCTCAGCCCCCCTCCTCAGTCACCCCACCCCCTTCCCTATCCAATCCCCACTCCCACATAACAACAAACTCTCACCCAATGGATGTACTTGTCCTTATTTATCACTTACTAGCCATTATTCAATGTATATAGTTCAATGTCTCTATTAAGTTATTACATGCCAGCTGCTGTTCAATGTATACAGTTCAATGTTTATATGTAACAGTGATAACTTAGTAGAAACTAGTTCTATGTACCACATCAAATTACGTATGTTCCACGTGAGCCCACTTGGCCAAGTTATCATCTGTAAACCACTTAGACTCATAGCTCAGCAGTATATAAACACAGTTAAATAAAAAAAATTAATAAATAAAATAATAAATTATGGGTCGGATGGGGAAGTTGTCGTATTGAGGGTGCCCACAATATTTTCTATCTGCTGGGTTGTTGGTATAGTGAAATCATTCCAGGTTTGGTGGGATTCTTTGCAGGTTTGGTGGGGTTCCATCGAATGTGACCACCAGTGGAATGGGTCAAAGCTGCCAAGAACCAACTAAGCCACCACCTACACAAAATTGTGAAGGAGTCCCTCCAACAAGGCCACCTACCACAAATACTCAAGCAAGCCATGATATGACCAATCCTCAAAGGCAACACGCTGAGCACCTACGATCCAAAATCTTACCACCCTATCTCAAGTCTACCATTTATCTCAAAAATCAATGAAAAAGCAGTACAAAGACAACTGCAGGATCACGTTGATCTTCATGCTCTTCTGGACATGCACCAACATGGTTTCAAGCCACATCACAACGTAGAAACTCTACTTACCTCCCTCTTTGACAACCTCATGAGGGGTCTAGACAACATAAAGAATGGATTCCTACTAATTTTCATCGACATCTCGGCCGCCTTTGACATGGTATCACACTCCATACTCCTACAGCGCCTACAAGAGATCGGACTACGCAACAACACACTAAAATGGTTCACCTCCTACATGAGCAATCGAATACAGCAAGTCAAATGCGGAGAGATAAAATCAACTCAGTTTCCCATCACACAAGGAATACCTCAGGGACCGGCCCTTTCATCAATCCTATTCAACATATATATCCAACCCATATGCAGCATCATCAAACAACACGGAATACAATATCACCTCTATGCAGACGATATCATGGTTTATACTCCAATTGACCTGAGTGCACCTGATATAACCTCAGTGACCAAGTGCCTCAACAATATGAATGCCTGGCTCACCAACAATAACCTGAAGGTGAACTTTGATAAGACAGAAGCAATGTTCATTTCCAGAAGCCCGGCTTTCAACCCACCCCAAGAAATCAACATCCTAAATAGGACAATAGCAATAAAGGACGAGGTAAAGTATCTAGGCATCACCTTAGACAAGAACCTGAATCTACAATCACACATAAACAAGACTGCAGCGAAAGCATACCACCGTTTAAAACTCATCAGGAGACTTAAACCAATCCTCAGCCAGGAACATTTCTGCACCATATGCCAAGCAGTCATCACCCCGATACTGGACTATGGAAACTCATACCAGGGTCTACCCAAGCAGACTGTCCATCCACTTCAAATGGTTCAGAATACTGAAGCGCGCATTATCACAGGCACCGCCAAATACGAACACATCACACCCGTATTTCATCAGCTGCACTGGCTACCTATAATTGTATGGGCGAGATTCAAAACAACACTAATCATATTCAAAGTCATACGTCATTGCTCAGCAGATGTATTAAAGGCCATAACCACCAAAGACACAAGCAGCAGGCCTAAGCGAACTCAAGCCAGCAACAAACTCTGCACTCCCGCAGAATACCATAAGACAAAACAAGCAACGTCCAAAAGGGCCATTTCACTCTCGGCACCAGACCTATGGAACTCCCTCCCTAAAGAATTAAGAGCCCAAAAAGACCTCAAGGACTTCCGCAAATCCCTCAAAACCCACCTGCTCAAGGATCCCTATGGAAAAGTAACATAACCATGAAACACTACAACCCTGCCATATGCGGCCTGCACGCCCGAATGAGAACTGAGAACCAACTCCCGATAGTCTATGTGTATGTCCTGTCTTTCCCCCCACCCTCCTGTTGAATGCAAATCCCCATATTATGTTCCTAACCACTTTGATTGATGGATAAGGTGGTATACAAAACTAGTTAAATAAATAAATAATAAATTATGTTATTATGTTCCACGGTGCGACTGCACCTTGAATACTGAGTGCAATTCTGGTTGCCATATCTTAAAAAGGATATAGCTGAATTAGAAAAGGTACAAAGAAGAGCAACAAAACTGGCAAAGGGAATGGAAGAATACTTCTATGAAGAAAGGCTTAAAAAGTTGGGGGGTCTTCAACTTGGAAAAGAGACAGCTGAGGGGAGATATCATAGAGGTCTATAAATTAATGAATAGAATGAAACGGCTAACATAGATCAGTTGTTTACGCCATCAAAAAGTAGAAAGAATAGAGGACACACAATGAAGCTACAATGCAACCCATTTAAGACTAATAACAGAAAATATTTTTTTACTCAACCCATAATCAAACTTTGGAATTCACTACCAGAGGATGTAATAAAAAGCTGTTAGTGTACCTGGGTTTAAAACAGGTTTGGCCAAGTTCCTGGAGGAAAGGTTCATAAACCATTATTAAAGAGCACCCGGGAAATCCACTGCTTGCTCCAGGACAAGCATTGTGGAACCTGTGTCTCTCTTTAGGAACCTGCCAGGTACGTGTGGCCTGGATTGGCCACTGTTGGAAACAGGATACTGGACTTGATGGACCTTGGTCTGACCCAGTAAAGCATTTCTTAAGTTCATATGGGAAGGCTCCAACGAATGCTTTCCCTGATTGACCATCCAGCTGAGGCCTTCCAGGACACCAACTGGGCAGTCATCCAGAAATGGGTGTACACATAGTCCTTAGTGCCACTGTGCAGCAGCCACTGTAGCACTAAGGACTATGACCCCGGAGAACATTCTTGGGATAGTGGAGAAGCCGAAAGGAGGGTGGCAAACTGAAAATGTGAGAAACATGCCAAAACACAGCAACACATGCTGAACCTCCCAGATCGTGATATGAAAACAAGCCTAGCCAAAACCAGAAATGCTAGGAACTCCCTTTGGAGCATTGCCAAAATCACTGATTTCGGAGTTTCCATTTGAAAGCGCAACATGCACAAAGGAGCATTTACTGCCTTGAGGCCAGTGGTCAGGAGGAGCCATTGATGGCATTCAAAGAGAAAGGGAATATCTGCCCTTGTCCCACTCAGCACTGGCAACACCGCCTTTAGGAATAGTAACTTGCTAAACGTGAACCATGCGGTGGCTCTCATGTCCTTCAAACCACATGGCGAGATGATAAACGCCTCCGGGATCGGCTGCTTGCAGTCCCGGATATAGCTGATTTGAATGGTGTCTAGAACCTTTCTATCCTATCCATTCCATTTAGGAATGGGCCTCAAAACCTACATAGTGATGAATGGAAGGAACCCCTCTCTGGAGGGGACCGAGTCTCTGGGCCTGCGAGCCCATCAAAAGAGCTAATGGATCTGATATTCAGAAGCAGAGGAAGGCAGCTTTCCAGGATGCAACGCCAGGAGCAGAAACCCCCAGAAGTCAGTCCAGCATGCCCACAACAGATAGGAGCAGGCCAAAGAGGGAAAGGACCCTGCTGCTTCTCGGGTCCCTTTGGGTCCCTTCTCAGGCTCCTTTAGAAGGTGATGATTCAGCCTCGGCCAAGTCCCTCATCAACTTCTCCAATCAGCCCCACAAGGGAGACTGCCCAGTGGCGAAGTCATAATCAACGCCGCGCCACTGCTGACAGGACAGTATTCCTAGGCACCAAGTGGGTTAGAACAGATATGGCATTAGAAGGAAGGCCATAATCGACCCCAAAGGAGGGGTAGCATCTTCCAGCAAGAGAGAGACTGAATTCATAGGAGGAGTGTTTGAGGTGTCAGGCCTGCACACACTGCCAATGGGAGAATAACAGCTGCCACTGCGAACTGGCTCTTCAGCAGAGAGTCCATCTTTCTATCCATAATGCCTTTCAAGGCCAATCTCACTTCCATGTGAGTGGAGGCTCCACACATCATGACCATCATGACTTCCTCCTCCATCTGGGTGGGCCAAACCATGCAACACACTCCTCATGATATGCCTTTATCCCCCTAGGCAGGAAACCAGTAAGGACCCATGCTGGCTGGAATATTTTCTGGATTATTCCTGGAAACAGGAAGACTGTCATGAATATCTGCACTGCCTGCAGAAGTGGGGAACCTGCAGAAGTGGGGAACCTGCAGCACCTGCTCTGGTGCTCCAGGTGGAGGAAGCTTGAGCAATGCCACCAGAACTCCCTTCTAGGATAGGTGGAAAAGGCCAACCTCCACATGAATCTCTGATGAAGAAAATTTTTTTTTGCATCAGTTTCCTTAACCAAGATCAGCCCGCAGGTTCAGCTCTTGGACCCACATCTCCTCCGTCTGGGTCACTTAGAAGGAAACACTCAATCTGAGCTTCTACACTATGTCCATCCCTCAAATGACTGAGCTCAAGGAAATCCAAAGACTGCAGGGTCTGAGATTTTTGCAACAAAGACCAGGCTTGCCGAAGAAGGAAAAGAATTCCGGGGGGGGGGGGGGGAAGGGGGAGGGAGAACAGTCTGGATTCTGGGAGCTCACCGCCCTGGGAATGATCCCTAACATAAGGGACACAGCTGGAGCCAAGCCCTCTGAAGAGAAGCAAGCAGAAATGGACAGCGGAACTCAAGGACGGGCTATTATTCTTACCACAGTGCCATCAGACGCTTTCTATCTTGAGGCGAAAAATGCTGGACCAACCAAATCCCTTTGTTGGAAGAAGGGTGATGAGCCCACTAGTGAAAAGTCAGAGGCTGCCATGCAGGATGAATCCAGTGAGGAGGCCCTTTGCTTGCGACAGGTCAAACAACGCTTACTGGAAGAAGACAAAAAAAGTTAAGGCAAAGCAAATATTTGTGTGCACTAAGGGCGCATAAGCACAAAGGCACAACATTGAAAGTTAAGGTAGGCACAATAGCTGCACGCATTAAGGCTGCGTCGACACAATGAATGGGAGTTAGCAGCGCTTACAGTATGGCTCGCAAAGTGGGCTATGGAAAGCATAGCTACTCACCTGTAACAGGTGTTCTCCAGGGATAGCAGGAATTAGTCCTCACATATTGGTGACGTCGGCGCCGACCGATCCCTCATGCGGAACAAATCCCCAGCTTTCACAGAAAGCCTTTGGGTTTGCAACACGCACGCGCGGTCCCCTTCTCGCCCAAGGATGCCATCTTGCTCAGTCAAATGACATAGCTAAAAAGACGGCAAAAGAATAAAATTTAATCAAAGGACTGCAACTCCAGGGGAGGAGGGAGGGTCGTGAGGACTGATTCCTGCTGCCCCTGGAGAACACCTATTACAGGTGAGTAACTACGCTTTCTCCAGGAACAAGCAGGAAGTCAGTCCTCACATATGGGACTCCCTAGCTATAGGCTACCGAGAACCCATAGCTGAAAAATGGCTCCCTCTAGAAGAGCCGCAGAAGCTGCAATAGGAATTCCGCCGAGAATGCAACACTCCCCGGTAGTCTGACACCAAAGGGTCGGAGGTTAGGAGTTGCCTAAACCTTAAAGAGGTTATGGAGTACCACCTGGCCAAAAACACTGTCTCAACGGGACTCCCTATCCAAGCAGTAATGGACTGCAAAAGTCTGGCCCGAAGACCAGGTTGCGGCCCGGCAGATGTCTGCCAGCAGAACAGAGCAGAAGTGAACCACTGATGCAGCCTTAGCCCTGACACGATGGGCCGTGACTCAACCCTGCAAAGGGAGGTCGGCCGCCCTATACGCCCAGGCGATGCAGTCTGCCACCCAGGTGGACAACGTGCGCTTGGAGACAGGTAGACCCAGCTTACAGGGGTCATAAGAGACAAAAAGCTGAGTAACCTTTCGATGCCCCCGCATACGCTCCAGGTAGAAGGCCAACGCCCTTTTACAATCCAGGGTATGCAGGACCGCCTCTGCCCGGCTGGCATGCAGCCTGGGAAAGAAAGTTGGAAGAACCACCTCTTGATTGAGGTGGAACAAAGAGACCACTTTCGGAAGGAACTTGGGGTGGGTGCGAAGGACCACCCTGTTCCTATAAAACTGTGTGTACGGTCTATCAGAAACGAGAGCTTGCAGATGTGAGTGCCACCAGGAAGAGCACCTTCCAGGAGAGAAAGCGCAGATGGCAAGTGGACATTGGCTCAAACGTTGGACCAGTAAGCTGCTCCAGGACCACATTCAACTCCCACTCAGTTGCCGGAGGACGAACTGGGCATTTTAGTAGAAGTAGACCTCTAAGGAATCTGGACACCAAGGGGTGAGCCGAAAGAGGTTGTCCTTCCACTGGAGAATGGTGTGCTGACAAAGCGCTCAAGTGGACCCTGACAGAGTTAGACTTGAGACCTAATTCTGAGAGGTGAAGCAAGTACTGCAACACCACAGGTACATGGCAAGAGAAAGGGTTTTCTTTGTGCTGGGTACACCACACCTCAAACCTACGCCACTTAAAGGCATAGGATTTCCTAGTGGACTGCCTCCTTGAGGCCAGTAACACTTCTTCTACATTCCTAGGTAGGAGAAGAGGAGCCAGCACTACCCTTTCAGCAGCCATGCCATCAGGTTGAGGGACCAGAGGTTGGGGTGCAAGAGAGAGCCCTGCTCCTGAGACAGGAGGTCGGGCTGCGTCCCCAGAGGGAGTGGGGCTTCCACTTCCAGCTGAAGGAGAAGTGGAAACCAAGGCTGCATCAGCCATCTGGGGGCTACCAGAATGACCGAGGCCTTGTCCCGAAGGATTTTGAACAGAGTTCGGGCCACCAGGGGCGTGGGAGGAAATGCATACAGGAGGCTTCCTGACCAGGAGATCAGAAAAGCATTTGCAGCCACCCTCAGAGGATGTGGCTACCTGGAGCAAATCTTGGGCAACTGGTGATTCTGCGGACTGGCAAAAAGATCTATGGACGGATGTCCCCAGTGGTGGAAAACCTGCAGGGCCACTTCCAGGTTCAGTTGCCATCCTGCTTAGCTTGTCTGCTAGGAAGTTCTCCTGACCAGGCAGGTAAACTGCTTTGAGAGACATACCCTGCTTGATTGCAAAGGAGCAGAGGTCCAGTGTCGCCTGACATAGGATACGAGACCCTGTGCCTCCCTGCTTGTTCACATAAAACATTGCTACCTGGTTGTCTGTCTGCACCAAGACAGACTGATGTGAGAAAATATGACTGAAGGCTTAAAGAGCAAGGCGAATCACCCGGAGCTCTAGGAGGTTGATTTGGTGTGTAGTCTCCTGAGAAGACCACAGCCTCTGAGTGCATGATCCCTGGCAATGGGCTCCCCAGCCCAGCAAGGAAGCATCTGTCGTTAGCACTCGTGTCTGAGGGAGTCTGAAAAGGCACTCCCTCGAGCAGGTTGGGTGGGTGAAGCCACCACTAACGACTTCACCAGTTGTTTGGACACTGTTACCCTGTCTTGGAGGCTGCCAGTGGTTTGTGTCCATTGATCTCTGAGGCACCACTGAGTTGTTCTCATGTGGAGATGGGCATTTGGGGTCACATGTACCGTGAAGGCTATGAGGCATAGGAAGTGTCTGGCTGAGACCTGAGACTTGTGTCTGACCTGGTGTACCAGCGCCAGCAGCCTCCTTACCCTGTCTTCTGGCAGGTAAGCCTTCGCCTGAAGGGTGTCTAGTCTTGCTCCTATGAATTCTAAGTTTTGAGTGGGGAACAAAGTGGATTTTGTGTGGTTTATGACAAAGCCTAGACGTTGTAGCATATTGATGGTGCGAGAAGTGGCCTGTTGGGCCTCCTGAGGCGAATAGCCCCTGATGAGCCAGTCGTCCAGGTAAGGGAAGACAAAAATCCCTTGGTTTCTGAGGAAAGCCACCACCACGGCCAGGCATTTGGTAAACAGAGGCTAGGCCAAAGGGGAGTACTCTGTACTGAAAATTGTTTCCTCCCATTACAAATCTCAGATACTGTCTGTGGTCTGGATGTATGAGGATGTGCGTATAGGCATCCTTCAGGTCTAAGGAGCATAGCCAATCTCCCTGGTGGAGGTAAGGCAGCAATATTCCAAGGGAAAGCATCTTGAACTTTTCCCTCACCAGGAACTTGTTTAAGTTTCGCAGGTCGAAGATAGGCCTTAGGCCTCCAGTTCTCTTTGGTATCAGAAAATACCTGGAGTAGAAGCCCTTTCCCTGCAGGTGGTGGGGCACCTGATCCTCTAGAAGACCTGCTAACTCCTGCAAGAGGAGGTCCCTGTGAAGAGGGGGTCTGAGAGGCTCTCCTGGAAAGGAGGAGGGAGGCACCTGGCTGAAGTGAAGCAAATAGCCCCTTTGGACTACTTGTAGGACCCAGGTATCTGTGGTGATAGCTGGCCACCTGTGGGCGTACAGGGTCAGCCTTCCTCCTGTGCAAGGCCTCACCACTGGTGGGAGAGACTATGCTTTGGGAGTCAAAAACCCCCTCCCGGCTGGGTCGGAGCCGGGGCCTGGGGCTCGGGGATCTTCTGCTTACGCGGGCCATGCCCCTGTCCCTTGGCCTGCTGCCCTCGTTGGGGAGCCGGGGAGGCCTGGTAAGTGGGGTAGTTGCAGTAAGCAGACCCTTCCTCGGGAAAAAGGGCTTTTTACCCGAGCCTTTCTTCTTAGAAGGGGCAGAAGTCTTCTTGGAGAGCCTTGTCCGGGTCAAGTACTTGGACTCGATCTCAGCAGCCTTCTCAGTCATGGGTTTGCCAAAGAGGTTGTCACCTCGGCAAGGGACATCGACCAACTTATCCTGAACCCATAACTCCAGATCCAACATTAGCCAGGCCTGGCGGTGTGCACCGATGACAGCCGCGGCTACTCAGGCTGAAGCCTCGAAGCCGTCATAGGCTGCTCAAGACAAACTTCGAGCACTCCCGAATCCCGGTGGACAAGGCCTTCAAACGCTGCAAAGGTGCCTCGGAGAGGCCAGCTGAGAACCCGTCAATCTCCTTTGCCAGGTCCCTCAAGTATAAGCCCATATACAGCTGGTAAGTCTGAACCCAGCATGACAGCATCGAGCCCTGGAAGTACTTTCTGCCGAGGGTGTCCATGTTCCGGGCCTCCCGGCCAGGAGGCACCAAGGAGTGCGTTTTTTGGCTCTTAAGCCTGTGCATGGCCGATTCCACAACCATGGAGTTGTGCGGCAGCTGTGCTTTTTGGAACCCAGGGCTCTTGCGGACTCAATAGATGGAATCAACCTGCTTGCTGAGAAAGCACAGTTACTTACCTGTAACAGGTGATCTCTGGGAACAGCAGGAATAAGTCTTCACATATGGGTACGTCGGTACCGACGGAGCCTGTGCGGGAACGCTCCCCAGCTTCCCAAAAAGGAAAGCTTTTGGGAGCATCCCACAGCGCATGCGCGCTGCCTTCCCGCCTTTCCTAATCATCTCTCCTCAGTTCGATTTTAAAGCTGAGACAATAGAGAGAGAGAGGAAAGGAAAGATAGAAAAAGAGATACAACTCCTAGGGGAGGTGGGAGGGTTGTGAACACTGTTCCCTTTAAGCTGTGCGCGCGCACACACCTCGCCGAGCGAGCGCACATACTTTACAACAGAGCGCACAAAAATTATGGTTCTGATTCTGATAGAAAACAACACAGATGTCTTAAAATTTAAAAGTTGTGATTGTAATTACTAGAAATTTTCCACTTCATTTAGTAATCGTCTATTTTCATTTAATTTGATTAAAATCAATGTGGTGTACATACTGTATTCGGACGTGTAGTCAAATTTTAAAGTATATAACTCCACGTGTCGTTATATGGTGCACAAAAATTTAACCTTCCTTCAAAAGCTGCACAGCTGATATTTTATGCGCACACAAACTACAGAAAATTAGAGAGAACATTGGTTGTGAAGACTTATTCCTGCTGTTCCCAGAGATCACCTGTTACAGGTAAGTAACTGTGCTATCTCCAGGAACAAGCAGGAATGAGTCTTCACATATGGGGACTCCCTAGCTAAGATGCCTGGGAGATCCCCCAGGATATGAGAACCTGAAAGGGGTCTACTTCCTCCTATGGATCTCAGGCATCCATCCAAGGGAGGAGGGTAGGAGTTGTTTAAGAATGGAACAGGTGTTTGAGAACAGCCTGACCAAACAAGGCATCCCGGCGGGAGTCCTTGTCCAAGCAGTAATGGGCTGTGAAGGTATGAACTGAGGCCCAGGTGGCTGCTCGACAGATTTGGTCGATGGACACAGAATTTAGATGAGCCATAGAGGTGGCCATGGCCCTCACATTATGAGCTGTGACATGGCTCTCCAGAGAAAGGTTCTTACTCTGGTAGGCGAAAGAAATACACTGAGCAATACAATTGGACAGTGTTCTCTTAGAGACTGGAAGTCCCAAATGAGAAGGATCAAAAGCAACAAAAAGCTGGGAAGACTTTCTATGTTGCTGTGTCCTGTGTAAGTAAAAAGCGAGAGCTCTTTTACAATCCAGAGTATGAAGGTTCCTCTCTGCACTGGATGCATGAGGAGCTGGAAAAAAGACAGGTAAATACACCTCTTGATTAAGATGAAAAGGTGAGACCACTTTAGGCATAAAGTGTGGATTTGTCCTAAGGACTACCTTATCATGATGGAACCTTGTATAAGGTGGATTAGCCACTAATGCCTGCAGTTCACTGATGCGGCGAGCTGAAGTGACTGCAATGAGGAAAATAACCTTCCAGGAAAGAAGCTTCAAGGAGGTAGTGGCTAAGGGTCCAAAAGGGGGCTTCATAAGCTGACCAAGAACCAAATTTAAGTCCCATGCCACCGGAGGAGGCCTAATGGGAGGTTTAGTTAAAGTTAGGCCTCTCATGAATCTTGCAATGAGAGGATGAGAGGAAATAGGTTGTCCATTGATGGGCTTAAGGGATGCTGCAATAGCACTCAAATGGACTCTTACTGAATTCGTTTTAAGGCCTGCATTGGAAAGATGCAGGAGATAGTCTAACAGAGAATTTAAAGGTAGTGCTAGAGGGTCAAGACCCTTTTTAGCACACCAAATGGAAAACCTCTTCCATTTAAAAGCATAAGAACGCCTGGTGGAAGGTTTTCTGGAAGCATGGAGGATATCCTTCACTTGTTGAGAAAGATTCCAGTCCTGAAGGTCTAGGCCTTCAGCAATCAAGCTCTGAGGTGTGTGGACTTGGGGTTTGGGTGCCACAAAGTCCCTTCCTCCTGGGACAAAAGGTCTGGAGCAGCTCCCAAGTCCAGGGAGGGGGCTTGGGAGAGATGTAGAAGTAGAGGGTACCACACTTGGCGTGGCCAGCGTGGAGCTATGAGGATCATAGATCCTTGATCCCTCTGGAGTTTGAACAGAGTCTTGGGAATCAAGGGAATGGGTGGAAATGCATACAGGAAGTCCTGACCCCAATGAAGGAGGAAGGCATCCTTGGCCTGAACTCCCTGACACGGAATTCTGGAACAGAACCGGGGAAGTTTGGCATTCCACGGACTTGCAAAGAGGTCTATGTCCGGGGTTCCCCATTCTTGGAAGATTCTGAGTACCTGATCCATGTGCAGGGACCATTCGTGTGGAAGCAGAACTCGACTGAGTCTGTCTGCCCAAGAGTTTTGGACTCCTGGGAGGTATACTGCCAGGAGATGGATTTGATGCTCTCTGGCGAAGGCCCACAATCTTCAAGCTTCTTTGCAAAGCGACAGAGAGCCAGTTCCTCCTTGTTTGTTTATGTAAAACATGGCTACTTGATTGTCCGTATGAATGAGGACTGTCTTGTAGCTGAGGAGGGTATGAAAGACCTTGAGAGCTAGAAAAACTGCTCGAAGCTCCAAGTGGTTGATATGAAGAGAGGTCTCCTGTGGGGACCAAGTGCCTTGAGTGGAGAGGTCCTGCAGATGGGCTCCCCAACCTGTTTGAGGATTGCTTGGGTCAACAACTGTTGGAAGGGGGACCCCAGCAAGAAATTTTGAGTGGACATCCACCATTGGAGAGACCAAAAGAGACGTTTGGTGGTTGCTATTTGGTCTGAGAGAGCTCCTGAAGCTTGAGTCCACTGGGTGGACAAAGTCCATTGAGCTGCTCTCATGTGTAGGCGAGCATAGGGTACCACATGCACTGTGGAAGCCATGTGGCCTAGCAGTTGTAGCATCTCCCGGGCAGTTAAGTGGCTCTTTGACTGAATCTGGGAGGCTAACTGCACTAGACGTTGGCAACAGGCCTGAGGAAGGTAGGCCCTTGCAGTAGTGGTATCCAACCAGGCCCCTATGAATTCTATGGACTGAGTAGGGGTGAGCTGAGACTTTGGGAGGTTTACCATAAGTCCCAGATACTGCAGAATGCGCCTTGTGCGGTCCAGGGAAATCTGGGCCTCTGACTGAGATGGAGCTCGGATGAGCCAGTCGTCCAGGTATGGGAAGACAAATATTCCCAGAGTGCGTAGAAATGCAGCAACTATTGTCATGCATTTGGTGAACACTCTTGGAGCAGAGGCCAGACCGAAAGGAAGAACTCTGTATTGGTAATGTTTTCCCTGGAAAAGAAACCGTAGGAATCGTCTGTAAGAGGGATGGATGAGGACATGTGTGTACACATCCTTGAGATCTAGAGAACAAAGCCAATCCTGACTTTGAAGGTATGGAAGGAGAGTGCCCAGAGAAAGCATCTTGAACTTCTCCTTGCATAGAAATTTGTTCAATTCTCTGAGATCTAAGATGGGCCTGTATCCCCCTGTCCTCTTTGGAATCAGAAAATAAGGGGAGTAGAACCCTGACCCTTGATGAAGAAGAGGAACTTCTTCTATTGCCCCTTGGGCAAGAAGGGTAGCTACCTCTTGACCTAGAAGGTCGAGAAGAGATGTGGGAGAATTGAAGTGTCTCACCATGGTGTGGGGAGGAAGGTCTGAGAAATGAAGCTTGTAGCCCTCTCTTATCATGGAGAGGGTCCACTGCTCTGATGTTATTTGCTCCCATCTGGGAGCAAAATGAGCCAACCTTCCTGGAATGGCGAGAGGCTCTGGCTGCTTTAGAACCAGAAAGGCTAAGTTCTCTAGCATGAAGTCAAAAACCCTGAGTAGGTTGGGCTTGCTGAGTTGCAGCAGCCCCTGTAGGCTTAGGCCTGGCCTGTTTAGGCTGCTGACGCTTAGTAGTAAAGCGACCTGTAGAAGATTGTTGGCCAGAAGTAGAAGGAAATCTGCCCTTTTTAAAGAAAGACTTTTTAAAAGGCTTTTTCTTGGCCGGAATGGAGGTTGACTTTGAAAGTCTATCCAGAGCAGAGTTTTCTGCATCCATTTGAGTGGCTTTTATTTGCCATTCTTTGCCAAATAGGTTTTCACCTGTACAGGGAAGATTTCCTAAGCCATCTTGAACCCAGGGTTCTAAATCAGAAGCCTGGAGACAAGCAATCCTGCGAGCAGCTATGGCAATGCCTGAAGCTCTGCTGGCACCTTCAAAGGAATCAAAGGCTGCCCTGTTGGAAAACTTTGAAATGTCTTGGGTATGCTTAAGCCAAATGAGGAATTCCTCCCTTTTATCCTCTGGAAGAAAAGGGAGGAAAGTGTGCAACTTTTCTGCAACTTCTTTTAGAAACATACCCATGTAAAGACTATATGAGTTGATTCTGGCAATAAGCATACTGGCTTGGAAGATTTTCCTACCAAAAGCATCCAAGGTCCTGCATTCTCTTCCTGGAGGAGCAGAAGAGTGTCTCTTTGTACTCTTTATCCTTTTCATAGCTGACTGCACCACAATGGAATGGTGAGGAAGCTGAGTTTTATGAAATCCAGGACAGGGAGGAACACGATACATAGTGTCCAATCTGCGAGAATGAGGAGAGAGAGTGAGAGGAGTCTCCCTCCCATAGATCAATCATGTGTTCATAAAGAATCTCATGAATTGGTAAGGTGACTGCCTCTTTAGGAGCCTTAGAATAGCCTAAAATATCCAATTTTCTTTGCTCTAGGCTCTGATTCAGAGGTTACTGCAATAGAAAGTCCTTTAGCTACTTCTCTTATGAAGTCTTGAAAGGACAAGTCCTCTGGAGGAGACATTTTTCTTTTTGGAGAAGAAGGCTCTTCAGGAAGGGCTATAGACACTTCAGGAGATTCGTCTGATGTATCAGAATCATCAGAGGAATCAAAGTATCGCCTGTCAGGGTGCTCTTCCAATGCTCGATACGCGTATCGACATCGGGCGTTCTTGGTACCGGATCGGTACCGATAAGCAGCCCTGGACCAGGAACCGCAGTAGCCAGTATCCTGGTCGATGTCGATGTAGTCGGTACTGGTATCGGCGCTGGTGCCGGTATCGGCGCTGGTGCCGGTACCGGAGCCGATACCGACAACGGAGTTTGTCTCGGTACCAGCGGCGTCGCAGCTTGAATGAAGGCCGTAATAGCCTGCTGCATGGACAGAACATTCTGATCCATCGACGCCATGAATGCCTGGAAATCGGTACCGGGAGATTGTGCCGGTACCCCAGAGCATTCTAACAGGTGATCGGTCGAGGCCGTGCCATCGATGTCAACCTGTAACCCCATAGGAGGAGCTTTGGAAGTCGGAGCTTCCCGCCGGGGTTGTTTTGCTGGTGCAGGATCCTCGAGGGCAAGCCCGGAGGCATCTCGATGCTTAGAGGGAGATTTACCCTTCGAGGACCTGCTAGGTTTATGTTTGGTTACCTGAGATCCATCAGGAGAAGAAGACCTGGAAGATGTCGATGCTACCGACGCTGCATCAGCGGGAAACAGCACATGGAGCTTAGCTGCTCGGTTCTGTAAACCCTGTTTAGACATTAGAGAGCAGGAGGGACAATCCGGAATGAAGTGGTCAGGACCCAAACATTTAAGGCACCATTCATGGGTATCTGTAACAGAAATGGTACCGCTACACTTAGTGCATTTCTTGAACCCGGAGGCTGGTTTTTCCATGAGGAAAATTTTCTTGTAGGCCCTGAGGCCCAAGAGGTAAAATACACTAAGTGAAAAAAAAAATATAGTTTTTTTTTTTTTTTTGAAAGAAAGAAAGAGAAAAAGACCGGCGGTACCGGTCCGGAGTCGGGGAAGGCAGACACGCGACCAAAGAAATAAAATAAAATAACTTTTTCAGCGGTGACAGGGCTCGACCTGCTGGCTCCGCGGAAAAGAAGAACCAAGGAGAGATAATTAGGAAAGGCGGGTAGGCAGCGCGCATGCGCTGTGGGATGCTCCCAAAAGCTTTCCTTTTTGGGAAGCTGGGGAGCGTTCCCGCACAGGCTCCGTCGGTACCGACGTACCCATATGTGAAGACTCATTCCTGCTTGTTCCTGGAGATCCGGCATTGAGGTCAGTGACTCCCACATGCGGAGCATCAGCCGTTCCAGCATCGGAGGAACCAGAACAGTAAGGGCTTCCCGAAGGGGAAGTCATACTGGAGGGCTTCGAGCTCCTCAGCTGGGGGCTCCTCCTCGGTGTCCACCAGGAATGCCAAAGCCTTGGCCATGTCGCTGACGAAGTCCGAGAACCAGGTATCCTCCAGAGGGGACCTTCTCCGAGGCTCGGAGCCCGGTGAGTCCTATGGGACATGCCGGTTCTGATGGGTGTCCGGGGACTCCTCATCTTCTGTCTCCCATGCTGACTCCTCCGAGGAGGAATCAAGCGGTTCTGCTGCAAGGGCTTCAGTCCCGACTGCCACGACACCAAGGGCACCAGCATCGAAGACCTCAGTCCCAAACGGGAGGTCGAGGGAGACCTCGGCCAAGGATCGACTCAAGACCTCATTGTCTTGAGGATCAGCTTGGCCTCCGGGGTCGACTTGGACGTCGAGGTCCCGGTGGTCGGGGCAGATGGACTGGTGAGACCAGCCAACAGCGCCCACTGCTGCTCCATGAAGAAAAACATGCTGCGCTCCAGGGCTGTCATCCTGAGTCCGAGCTCAGAAGGCTCCGCAGCCTTCAGCTCGGGTCCAGACACCGTTGAGCCCGAGGCCGGTTCTTCTGGAGGAGAGTCAACGAGGACAACAGCAGTTACCTTCCTCGGCATCTCCGGCTCTGTGCGAGGCAGCTTGCAGGCCGCTCCAACTCAGAGGACCCAGGGCGGCGGTTAGGACTCTGCGACCTGGTCCTTGAGGGCCCAGGTCGATCAGAGGCATCCAACGACGCTGCCCTCACGGGTTTCTTATTCCTCCAGTGTTCCCACGAGGGAGACCCCCGCTCAGAAGACCCCCAATGCTCAGGTTCAGACAGCTCCCGAGACATAGAGGCTTCTGAAGAGGTCCGGACCCAGGGGGATGCGGACTCGGAGAAAATCTTTTTACGCTGCTGCTGCCTACTCCTGAGTACAGTCATGTGTGTCAGTGAGGGACATTAACTTTTTGCACCGATCACACTTCTTAAACCCGCTGGTAGCCACTGGGGGAAAAAGGGCCCTGCAAGGTCAAATGACAGGGCTGCCAGTGAATAATGAAAAAAGCGCAAACGCTAGTCACCAAGGACAAAAACCGAAAAATTGGATCAGACTCGATACCGGTGTACCGAGCCGAAGGCGGGAAGGGGAACTGATGTCGAACTGGTAAAAAAGAAAAGTAATTTCTCACTTTAAACACTTTTTTCTTGGGGACACTAGGACAATGTCCGTTGGGCTCCGCGGAAAAAAGGAGACTGAGCAAGATGGCACCCTTGGGCAGGAAGGGGACCGCACATGTGTGATGCAATCCCAAAGACTTTCATTGAAAGCTGGGGATTTGCTCCTCATGAGGGCTCCATCGGCACCGACGTCACCCATATGTGAGGACTGACTTCCTGCTTGTTCCTGGAGAAGGAACACACACTGGAGCTGCTCGGGCAGAGTGCATGCTAGGACCACGCGACCCAAGGCACACAACAGTAAAAACACTATGTGCATTAGAAAGGGAGAGAAATCCCCACACCGTGCCTACGGTCACCAGCGGTCCATCCCAAATTGCGCCACAGACAGGAGTTCCCAACAAGGGCACTGATGAGGTCAAGCATTGGTACTCGAGAGCCCCAGGTAGAAAACTCATGCTGGGCTCAGCGCTACTCCCCTGAAATCATTTCTTCTGCTTTTTCCAGACTCACTGAGACTTAAGAACGTATAAGAACATACTGGGTCAGACCAAGGTTCATCAAGCCCAGTATCCTGCTTCCAACAGTGGCCAATCTAGGTCATAAGTACCTAGCAGTCTTCCCAAAAGACATAGGTTCCTCAATGCTTGTATTGGGTCAAGCAGTGATATCCTGGGTCCCTTTAATAATGATTTATGGACCTTTCTTCAAGGAACTTGTCCAAACCTTTTTTAAACCCAGATACACTAACATCTTTTACTACATCCTCCGGTAACAAATTCCAGAGTAAGATTACACATTGAGTGAAAAAATATTTTCTCTTAATAGTCTTAAATAGGTTACCTTGTAGCTTCATTGCATGTCCCCTAGTCTTTTTATAGTCTGATGATGTAAACAATCGATCTATGTTTACCCGCTCCACTCCAGTCATTAATTTATAGACCTCTATCATATCTCCCCTTAGCCAG
The DNA here is from genome assembly GCA_033557465.1 of Ichthyophis bannanicus. Classification (NCBI taxonomy): domain Eukaryota; kingdom Metazoa; phylum Chordata; class Amphibia; order Gymnophiona; family Ichthyophiidae; genus Ichthyophis; species Ichthyophis bannanicus. Next base: position 96,409,797 of record CM066046.1, read on the forward strand.
AGGCGGCTCTATAATGAGGCCGAGTGAGGCAATAGCCTCAGGCGGCATCTTTTTGGGGGTGGCAAAAATTGCCCCCAAAAATACCACCTCACTCGGCCTTCAAAATAATAAAAAAAACAAAAACAAAAAAAATAAACGGCTGCTCTGTTAAAGCTGAGCCTGCAGCGCTGATGGGAAACAGCATTTCCTGTTTCCCATCAGCGCCGTGTGCTCAGCTTTAACCGAGCTACGCGAAAGGGAAACACTCTCCCTTTGTGCGGCTATGCAAAGCTGAGCCGGCGCGGGGGTGGGGGAAGGTTTGTAAGGGCTCTTCCGGGGAGGTGGCCGCCATGGGGCACTTCATGCCGCCGCTGCCACAGCGGCAGCAGCGTTTACAGCTGGGTTTTTTTTTCCAGTTCCCTAAAGTAGGTCTGGAGATGGGCTGGTGGGATGGGGTGGGGGGTTAGCACAGGAAATAGCAATGGCCAGATTGGGGAGGGATATGACTTGAAATTGGCTGATGGGGGGTTAGAACTGGAAATGGGCTGATTGGGAGGGGGGCTAGTACTGCTAATGGGCTATGGGGGGGCTAGGACTGGAAATGGGTTGATGGGGGGTTAGAACTGGAAATGGGCTGATCGGGAGTGGGGCTAGGACTGGAAATGGGCTGATGGGGGGGTTAGAACTGGAAATGGGCTGATGTGAGGTTAAGAATGGAAATAGGTTGATCAGGAGGGGGGTTAGAACTGGAAATGAGATGATCAGGAAGGAGCTAGGACTGCTAATGGGCTGATTGGTGGGGTTAGGCCTGGAAATGTGCTGATTAGGGGGGTTAGGACTGGCAATTGGCTGAAGGGGGGCTAGCACTGGAAATGAGCTAGGACTGGTAATGGGCTGATTGGGGGGCTAGGACTGGAGTGGGCTGATAAGGGGGATAGGACTGGAAATGGGCTGAGACTGGAAATGGGCTAATGGGGGAGGGTGCTGCTGGCCCTGGAAGAAAACTAGGGACTAGGGCTACAAATCGGCTGATGCGGGAGGATGGTGGAATAGGACTGGAAGGGAGCGGATACTGAGAGAGTCTGCCAGGGGAAGGAGGGGGCAGGAAGGGAGCTGACTGGGAGGGTGGCACTGAAAGTGGACGTGAGCTGATACCTGGGATGGTATTTGGACTTGAAGGGGCTGGACAGTGGGGAAGGAGGGGGACTGGAAGGGAATGGACACCAGGGGCAAGTCATGGGAATGCAAGACAGTTGACATTGGAAGGTACTGGGAGAGGAGGACTGGAAAGGGGGCTGATACTGGGGAGGGTTACTGGAACTGGAAATGGGCTGATGGAAGGAAGTGAAGAAAACAAAAGAAGAGATAAGAAATAGCAGATGGACCATAGACCACAGAAAGAGAGCTAAGAGAAGACAGGAAAGCAGAAGGCAGATCGGGACCAGCATGATCAGAGAATAAAATGGTCAGACAACAAAGGTAGAAAAATCATTTTATTTAATTTTAGTGATTGGACTTTATGCTATCTTTATATTTTACACTGTATTGGGGAACTGCATCTCTTATTTATCTGATATTGCACTGCATGTGGACTCTGGCTTCTTGGGGTTTCAATTTAAATTTTGTCTACATATTTTTATTTTTACTTTAGATTGTGGTTACTTCTTCTGTACTTGGTGAGGGTCGATGTTCTGAGTGTGTGACTGAGGTCAGGTGTTCTGTTAACATGGAGTTTGCACATAAAGATCTATACTGTACTAATTTGACTTGTTCAGCTTTTCAAATAGGTGTATGGATGTTCCAGGGCCCACTGTAGTATTTACAGTAACGCTTTTTTTGGATGGGCTCCTTATGTGAATTTTGGAAGTTTGTGCTGATATGGTATGGTATGGTAGGTTTCCTCTTTGTTGTAAGGTTTTGCATTAGTTTACAATATGCCTGGTACTGGAGAATAGTGGTTGTTAATGAGATGATCAGAATCAGATTTTTTTTTTTAAATATTGAGTTCTGTGGGTGAATGCCCTGGTTCTGCTCTGTGCCTACTGTGGATGCAAAATACATGTTGAAAAATAGAAAGCAAGAACCGTAACTAAGTTTATAACAAAATAAAAATGAGTTATAATTTAAGTTGTATAAACTGTGCTGTTGGTTCTTGCTGTCTTTTAGTTCCTTGGTGTGCAAACAGGACTCTACCTATCCCTGTGCCAGCGGTGCAGCCGCACAGGGCGCAAAGCCTTGGGGGAGCGCATTTCGGCTGCTGGCAGGACAATAGCAGGCAGCTGAAATGCACCCCCAAGCCTTTTCACAGCATTTTAAGTAGGTCTGGTCCCTCCCTCCTCCGACACGATGCCAGAGCAGGGAGGGACAGATCTGCTTAAAGTGCCGGCGTCTTTCAGATCAGGCACATGCCCCCCACCACCTCCTCCCCATACCTCCGTTCAGCACTGCCTGCTCTTTCCATGCTGCCGGTGCTGCTCTGAAAAAAACAGAGGGCGGCAGCAGCAGGTAAAGAGCAGGCAGCACTGGACAGAGGTATGGGGGGAGAGGGGGGACATGCACCCGAGCTGCAAGTCACACAGGCACGATTGTAGCTCGTTACGGCCCTGTATGCAAACATCTTGCATTTCCTCCATATAATTTAATCGGCTTTTTGGTTTGGTTCAGTCTCTGATTGGATTTCTGAAAAAGGCCCGCCACTGCCCTCATCAGTCTCTTTTCCAGGTTTTATTTATTTATTTATTTATTACAATCTCTTATATACCGCACTATTCAACATCAGCGCGGTTTACATGAAACAAAAAGACCAGAACAACAAGCTGTTCTGTTTTTACAGAGAACAGGTGTACAAACTTGGATAACATAGGGGAACTATTTACATGTACTATCTACGTACAGGTGTCATGGAAAAGCTCAATGATCTCGGATATCGCACCGAGAAAGTTGATGAGGCTATCTAGTAAGGATGGTGTAGTTACTTTCATTGGTGGCGTTAGCTAGGTGTATTGCTGACTGGGTAGTACTTGAGGAACAGGTGATATTTGAGTGCCTTCCTGAACTGGGCTAGGTCAGCGATAGCGCGAACGTTCGATGGTAGAGCATTCCAGCATCTTGGGGCACAAAATCTGAATGCCCTGTTTGCCGTTGTCAGGGTGCATTTTGTTAAAGCCTTCGGAATTGTTAGTGTGTTTATTGCTGTAGGTCTTCTGGATCTGTTAGGTGGAACGGCGTGAATGAGCTCTGTTAGTGAGGAGGATGTAAGACCATTGATGGCCTTGAAGGTCAGTAGTAAGGTCTTGAAAACAAGCCTTCCATGTATGGGGAGCCAGTGGAGCTGCTTCAGGATAGGCGTCACATGGTCGTTCCTAGAGGCTCCATGAAGGACCCTCGCTGCGGCATTCATGGCGAGTTGCAGAGGGTTCAGGGTAGACTGTGGGAGGCCTTGTAAGATGGCATTAGCATAGTCGAAGTGAGGTAAGATTAGTGCTTGGTATATTGTCCGGAAGTCCTCTGGATCTAGTAAGGAGCACAGATGCCTGAGTGTTCGGTTCTTGAAGTAGATTGCTCTTACTATGTTACCTATGTGCACCTTCATATCAAGACATTGGTCCAAAGTGACCCCAAGGTATCATATTGTAGATTTTGTTTGAAGATCTGCTTCTTTAACTCTTACATGGGGTGGCAGAGTGAAATTGTGGTCTCTCGTGATGAAGAGCACCTCCGTTTTCTTGTGTTGAATACAGAGGTTTTGAGATTGGAGCCATTCGGAAACTGAGTCAAAGCATTCTATCAGAGGGGAAAGGTCCAATTGATCTGTAGAGAACGGCATGTAGAGCAGGATATCATCTGCATATATCAAGCAGTCCACATTGAAGGATCTGATGATATTGCAGATGGGCTGCATGTATATGTTGAACATGAGTGATGATAGAGAGGAACCTTGCGGTACACCCTGCCTTTGGAGGAAAGGTTCTGATGCTGCTGCTCCGGATTTTACATGTTGCCATCTCCCAGCCAGATATGACTTACACCATTCGAGTGCAGTGCCGCAGATGCCCTTCTCTTTTAGTCGCCCCAGGAGAAGTTCATGACTTACTGAGTCGAATGCTGCAGCGATGTCTAAGAAAATAAGCACAAACCCTTGACGGATGTTGTCAATACCTGTGATTATATTATTGAAAAGGGTGGTAAGGAGGGTTTCAATGCCATGAGACTCCCTGAATCCATGTTGGCTATGGTCTAGCGGGGCAGCGGAGTCTATGTGATCTTGTATTTGCCTTTGTACCTCTTTCTCAATTATCTTAGCTAGGAGAGGTATACTAGCTATAGGTCGATATGAGTCGACCTTCTGGGGGTCTAGCTTGGAGTTTTTTAAAAGAGGTCTAATGGATGTATGTTTGAGAGCTGTAGGGAAGGATCCGGTTGTAAATGATAGGTTCATAAGTCTTGTAATGAAAGGACTGAACTCACTGCGTAGCTCCTTTATCCAAAAGGCTGGGCAGGGGTCAGTTTGAGCCGTGGTGGTATTGAGAGACGTGATGGTGTCCACAAGGTATTTTGTGGATGGTGTGGAGAACATAGATAGAGACATAAGGCAGGTTGGCTCTTGTGCGGTGCCGCTGAGACCTTATCTGTCTAGAGTAGTTTAGACTGTAGGTAGTCGGCAAAATCTTGTGGGTGAATCTCATTTTGCTGCTCTGGAGATGGTTCCTTCGATAGGGTTTTGACTAAATTGAACAGATCACGTGGTTTGTTTAGTGATCTTTTAAGTGTGTCAGTGTGAAATTGCTTCATTTTTGCCGTGATTGTTTCTCGGTGAATTGATAGGTGGAGTTTGTAAGCTGTCTGGTCCTCTATGGAGAGCGATCGGCGCCATCGTCTCTCAAGTCTCCGCAAATGTGTGAGAGATGACCGCAGTTCCGGGGAGTACCATGGTGCAGAGTTTCTTTTCCTTGGGGTATTGTTAGGGTTTGGTCGTTGTGCAATGGCGCTAAGGGTGCTGTTCCAGGAGGAGATCAAATTTTCGAAGTTGAGAGTTGTGTCATTGAGGAGTGGGTGGGTCTCTGACAGGATGAGCTCTCTATTGAACGATCGGAAACTTCTTGCTGATGTTCTTGCGGTGCTGCTCAACCTTCTGTTATCCTGCGATTGCTTGATGTTAATGGGTATCTGGAAGTTGATTAGCTTGTGGTCCGACCAAGGTACAGAGGTAATTGACATCACAAGGTCGTGGCTTGGATCAAAGACTGTCAGTGGAGCAAACACCATGTCAAGAATATTTCCCTTTATATGCGTGGATTCCTTGATTATTTGCTTGTATCCCAGATCCTCGATAGCTTCTAGGAGGGCAGAAGCCTGATTGTGTTGCAGAGATGGGAGATTGAAATCTCCCAGTATCCAGTTTGGTTTTCTGGGATTGTGGATGTTGGCAGCTAGGTCTAAAATAGTAGGGAGATCATCCGGGAAGGATGAGGGGGCTCTGTATAGCAGGTTGATAGAGCACTGTTCATTTGCAATGGATACTATATCCAAGTTGTTTGTGCTAGTGGAGTCAATCGTATGGAAATATAGGTCCATCTTGGTGAGTATGAGCGCTCCTCCTCATCTCTTATTTTCCCTATGTCGTGTGTGTATAGAGAGGTTGGACGGTAGGAGTTGGTTGAGGACATTGTCCTCGTATGATAGCCAGGTTTTAGTGATCATGAGTATATCCAGATCATGGAGGGAAATTATGTCTGAGATAACTGGCCATTCCTTACGGATTAAACGTGCATTTATGAGGGCACATTTTAGGCTTAGTGAATGAGGGGTTTCATCTTGTTTCGTTTTCTTAGATTGTTGGAGTGCGATGTGTAGCAAGTGAGAGTGACGTGTGTGGGCTTCACCTTTTGGATAATGATAGGGGGGCCCCTGACCATCTTCTCCCATGACTCTGAAGGATTGGAATTTGACTGGATGAGGGGGATAGGGCAAGGGAGTTACCGAGCCAACCTGTGAGAAGGAGGTAACAACTGACAAAGGCAGTGAAGGGGAAGGCCATTTGGTCTCTTCTGTTGTGCGTGGCTGAAGGAAACGTGTGGGCGGATCAGTTGTTTAAATGATACTATTATAGCGGGCAGATAGGTACACCAATTTGACTGGTAGAATAACACAGAAAGTAATTTGCTAATTTACATGCAGTCAGGAATGCGTCATAGGTATACAATTATAAAACTGGTAACAGTTATGTAGAACAGATGTTTGTTCTGACAAGCATACAAGCATATGGCATGGATACAGATCAGAAGACATGTATGATTAACAGGCAATAATGTAAATCGCGAAAAACAGGTATATACACGGGCAGTTCTATTAAGCAGTCAGGTATCAACAATTAGTTATTAACAAACTGACATTTAGTGTGGTTATGAAATTTATTTTATTTATTATTTTATTTATTTACATTCTCTTATATACCGCGCTATTCTGCATCAGTGCGGTTTACATTGAACAAACAAATTACATTGAACAGGGCATTATAACTTGGAGATAACTATTTTTACAGGGAACATGGGCTATGGAGGGTTAAGTGGCTTGCCCAAGACCACAAGGAGCACCTGTGGGACTAGAAACCCCAGTCCTTCCGGCCCAAGGTTGCTGTCCTCTAGTGGGATTTGAACCCCCGACCTTCCGGCCTGAAGTACCTTGCCCCAACCACTAGGCCACTCCTCCACTCCAATTTAGCCAGGCGACGAGACAGAATTATAGTTAGCATAGTCCTGATGGGCCGGGTCTGAATTATGAGTATGACTAGGATCAAGATCTCTGGATGTTAGAGTACCTGCTTAACTTGTTGGAGGATTGCGGTCTTTCCTGAGCTTGCTTTCCCTAGTTCAGCTTCACTGGCTTGTGTTCCGTTACCGCCTATGGGTCCCCGCCTAAGGGCCATGCCAAAGGGCCCTCTGGCGAGGCCCTCAGGCGCGGGCCCGCCAGGCGCGGTCCCGCCTGACGGCGGCTTCTTTTTGGAGTGTGGCTCCTCCTCCCACAGCCACGATTGGGCTGGAGTCCCTGAGCGGGAAGGCTGGCAGGCCCGCTCAGGTGCTCGACCCCGATTGGGGGAGCTAAAAGATGGCTGGAGGCTTCTCTAGGTTGAAGAGCCCTAACATTTTTAGCCTCTCTTCATAGGAGTATCCTACCATCCCCTTTAACATTTTGGTGGCTCTTCTCTGTACCTTTTCTAATAACGCTATATCCTTTTTAAAATATGGCGACCAAAATTGCACACAATATTCAAGGTGCGGTCACACCATGGAACGATACAGAGGCATTATAATATCCTTTTATTTTCCATTCCTTTCCTTATGATACCTAGCATTCTATTTGCTCTCTTGGCCGCCGCTGCACACTAGGCGAAGGGTTTTAACATGTTATCCACAATGATGCCTAAATCTTTTTCCTGGGTGGTGGTTCCTAATGTGGAACCTTGCATCGTGTAACCATAGTTTGGGTTGTTCTTTCCTAGGTGTATAAGTTTGCACTTGTCCACATTAAATTTCATCTGCCATTTGGATAGCCAGTCTTCCAATTTATCAAGATCCTCTTGCAACTTTCCATAATCCTCTTGGGTTTTAACAACTTTAAATAGTTTTGTGTCACCTGCAAATTTGATAACCTCACTCGTTATTCCCTTTTCCGGGTCATTTATGAATATGTCAAAAAGCAGCAGACCCAGCACAGATCCCTGCGGTACTCCACTATTCACCTTTTTCCATTGGGAAAATTGGCCATTTAGCCCTACCCTCTGCTTTCTATCTTTTAACCAGTTCCTGATCCACAATAGTACACTGCCTCCTATCCCATGACATTTTAGTGTTGCCAAACGTCTATGGATGAGGGACCTTGTCAAAGGCTTTCTGAAAGTCCAGATACACTATATCAACTGACTCACCTTTGTCTACCTGTTCATTCACACCTTCAAAAAAACATAACTGATTAGTAAGACAAGATCTTCCTTGTCTAAAGCCATGTTGGCTGTCTCCCATTAAGCCACGACTATCTACATGTTCAGTAATTTAGTTCTTTATGATGGTTTTTACCATTTTTCCTGGTATTGACGTCAAGCTCACCAGTCTGTAGTTTCCCGGATCACCCCTGGAACTCTTTTTAAAAATTGGCGTTACATTGGCAATCCTCCAATCTTCAGGTATTACAGATGATTTTAATGATAGTTCACAGATTACTAATAGCAGGTCTGCAATCTCATATTTCAGTTCTTTCAACACCCTTGGATGTATACCATCTGGTCCAGGTGATTTGCTACTCTTCAGTTTATCAAATAGTTGTAATACATCTTACCGGTGTATCAATATTTTTCAATTCTTCCGCAGTATCATCTTTAAATACCACTTCAGCCATGGGTAACATCCCTACATCTTCCTCAGTAAAGACCGAAGCAAAGAATTCAGTCTCTCCGCTATAGCCTTGTCCCCTCTTACTGCCCCTTTTACCCCTCTATCATCTAATGGTCCAACTGACTCTCACAGGATTTTTGCTACGAATGTACTTGAAAGTCTTTATTACGCGTTTTTACTTCCACAGCAAGTTTCTTCTCAAATTTCCTCTTTGCCTGCCTTATCAAAGCCTTGCATTTAACTTGCCAGTGCTTGTGCTGTTTCCTGTTTTCGTCATTTGGCTCTTTTTTTCCATTGCCTGAAAGATGCTTTTTTGTCAACAGCCTCTCTGACCTCACCTTTATACCATGCTGGCAGTTTTTTGGACTTCCTTCCACTTTTCTTAAAACGTGGAATACAACTGGTCTGGGCTTCCAAGATAGTATTTTTAAACACCCAAGCTTGATTTAATTCTTTAACCTTTGCAACTGCTTCTTTAATTTTTTTCTTAACTATTTTCCTCATTTTATCATAGTCTCCCTTTCCCTTTTTAATTAAATCAAACGCGATCGAGCTATGATCACTATTGCCAAGTGGCCCTAACACCCTTATCTCTTGCACCAGATCTGGTGTTCCACTAAGGACTGTCCAAAATGGCTTCCCCTCTGGTTGGTTAATGAATCAGCTGCTCCAGGAAGCAGTCATTTATTTCATCTAGAAACTTTATCTCCCTAGCATGTCCTGCCGTGACACTGACCCAGTCGATACCGGGGTAATTGAAACCACCCATTATTATTACTGTTCTGTAACTTTTGTTAGCTTCCCTGATTTCTTTGAGCATTTCATCATCCATGTGTTCATTCTGGCCAGGCGGTCGATAGTACAACCCCACTGCCATCGCCTTCCGCTTTTTACATGGAATTTCAATCCATAGAGATTCTACAGCGAATTTTGTTTCCTGCAAAAAACTTTAATCCTTTGTGACTCAATACCCTCTCTAACAGAGCACAACCCCTCCACAAATTTGATCAGCTCTATCTTTACGATACAGTTTGTACCCAGGTATCACAGTGTCCCACTGGTTGTCCCTCCTTCCACCATGTCTCTGAGATACCAATCATATCTAACTTCTCATTTAGTGCTATATATTCTAACTCTCCCATCTGATTTTTTAGGCTTCTAGCATTTGCATACAAGCATTTTAGAGACTGCATTTTATTCATATTAATCTGGTTATATCCTTGAAAAGACTAAAGAATACCAAAAGGATATCTATTTGTGCTTTATCGACTATAGCAAAGCTTTTGACTGTGTAAACCATGAGAAACTCTGGGCCACATTAAGAAGCATGGATATACCAGAACACCTGATTGTTCTCTTGCACAATCTGTACATTGATCAAGAAGCAACAGTTCGAACGGAACAAGGAGAAACAGAATGGTTTAAAATAAGAAAAGGTGTAAGACAAGGCTGCATACTTTCCCCCTACCTGTTTAATTTATATGCAGAACAAATCATCAGAGAAGCAGGATTGTATGAAGACAACAGAGGTGTGAAGATTGGTGGAAGACTCATCAACAACCTTGATGATACCACATTACTGGCGGAAAGTGAAGATGATCTGAAACATTTGCTTCTCACAATCAAAGAACATAGTCTCAAAATGGGCCTGCATCTTAATGTAAAGAAGACAAAGATCATGACAACTGGCATAATCAACAGGTTCATCGTCGAAGGAGAAGAATTGAAATCGTGAATAACTTTAACCTACTTGGATCAACTAGCAATAAAGAAGCAACAAGCAGTCAAGAAATCAGACGACGCATTGCTCTTGGCAGGATGGCTATGAAAGACCTAGATAAGATTCTCAAGAGCAGAGATGTCTCTCTCCATACAAAGATTCGACTTGTTCAAGCCATGGTATTTTCAATAACATCATATGGATGTGAAAGCTGGACAGTGAAAAAGATAGACAGGAATAAAATTGATGCCTTTGAATTATGGTGCTGGTGGCGAATACTGTGTATACCATGGACTGCCCGAAGAACAAACCAGTCTGTACTAGAGGAGATCAAACCTAAGCTTTCTTTAGAAGCTCAGATGACAAGACTTCGACTTTCATACTTTGGACACATCATGCGAAGAGAGAGATCATTAGAGAAAGACATCATGCTTGGCAAGATAGAAGGTCAACGCAAAAGAGGAAGACCAGCAATGAGATGGATCGATACAATAACAGCAGCTACGGGTACCAGTCTGTCAACAATGAGCCGCCTGACTGAAGATCGAACACAATTTAGGATAGCTATCCAGAGGATCGCCATGAGTCGACTCCGACTCGACGGCATTTAACAACAACAACAATCTGGTTATCGGTAGGCACTCTGTACTCAAGGGCATTTGGGCTACCTTTGTCTTTACTGGAACCTCTCTGCTGATGTGCCCTAACTTCATTTTTTTGGTAGTAGCCTTCAAGGATACATTGTTACGAACCATGCGCTCTTGGGCGACTGTCGGCTCGCCCCTATTATCTAGTTTAAAAGCTGCTCTATCAACTTTTTAAAGGTTAATGCCAGCAGCCTGGTTCCATTCCAGTTAAGGTGAAGCCCATTCCTTGCAGGCAGCTATCTCTGAAAGCCTTCTTGCAATCGTCACCGGAGAGCAGGAGGGAAAAGAGGAGGAGGGAGGGGGCATTGAGGTTGTGTGAGATGGCTGATCGCTTCCAAATCCTTCAAATTTCCTGGCTGCTCAACAGGCTCTTATGATAAGAGCATGGAGCTGAACCCATTTCCCCTCCTCCTTTGGCTACCAAAAAGACCTTAGTCTAGTGGAATCTCCCACATCGCACTCAAGTGAAAGAGTCACCCTCAAGATGGTTGTTCACAAGTGAAACCAATCTCTTTCCTCTCAATTGTTCAGGTTTTCTTCAGTTGAGAAAATCTATCCATCTGCTGGAAAGAGAATACTGAGGTGCCCTCTATTGGCTCAGGGTGCTAGAGGCTTGGGAGTGATGTCATTGAAACCTGGGCATTTCATTGGTTACCTGTCTCCACCAATCTGCTGGTAAGCGAACACAACCCACTTGTCTGGACTAGTCTAGCAGGACGATATGGAATAACTTTTCCCTTAATTAATATTAGATGCATTGTATATAAATTCTGAGTTCAATAAGTTGTGCTCATTTTCAGCACTGTACCTAGCCCTTTGTGAGTGGTGCAGCTGCACAGGGCACAAAAGATTAAGGGCGCATTTCGGGTTGCCGGCCTCAACCCTCAGCTCCACCCCACGCTGCCTGCTGTTGCCCTGCCACCACCACTTTTTGTGTTTTCTCGTCATTGTCAGCACCAGCAGCAGTGGAGCAGACCGGATCTCAAATTTAAAAAAATTAAAAAACACATGGATCTTTCCGATTCTGCACTTGCATATAGGTCTGGTCCCGCCCTCCCTCCTTTGACATGGGTTGCGTCAGAGGAGGTAGGGGCCAGACCAGCCATTCAAGTGTGAAGTTGCAAAGACACGCTTTTGAATGGCTAGTCTGGTCCCTTCCTCCTCTGACTCAAATCTACATCAGAGGGAGGAAGGGAGGGAGGGATCAGATCTGCACAAGCGTGGAGTTGAAAGAAACATAGAAACATGATGACAGAAAAAGACCACATGGCCTATCTAGTCTGTCCTTCCATAACAACAACAGTCCACTTTTTACCTTTAGAGATCCTCTGTGTTGGTCCCATGCTTTTTTGAATTCAGTTACTGTCCTCATCTCTACCACCTCCACTGGGAGACTATTCCATGGATCCACTACTCTTTCTGTAAAGAAATATTTCCGCATATCACTCCTGAATCTATCTCCCTTCACCCTCATCCGATGTCCCCTCGTAGCAGAACTTGCTTTCAATTGAAAGAGGCTCTCTCTCTGAACATTTATGCCACGGAGGTATTTAAACATCTCAATCATATCACCTCTATCCCGCCTTTCCTCTAAGGTGTACATATTAAGATCCTTAAGTCTGTCCTCATATGCTTTATAATGAAGCCCATTAATCATTTTAGTAGCAACCCTCTGCACCGACTCCATCCTGTTCACATCCTTTTGAAGATGCGGTCTCCAGAATTGCACACCATACTCCAAATGAGGTCGCACCAAAGACTTATACAGAGGCATTATCACCTCCTTTTTTCTGCTAGCCATTCCTCTCCGTATGCACCCAAGCATCCTTCTAGCTTTTGCCGTCGCCTTTTCTACCTGTTTAGCTACTTTAAGATCATCAGACACAACCACGCCTAGGTCCCGCTCTTCTTTAGTGGACAAAAGTACTTCACCTCCTATACTGTATTGCTCCCTTGGATTGCTGCAGCCCAAATGCATGACCTTACATTTTTTAACATTAAATCCCAGCTGCCAAATTCTAGACCATTCTTCAAGCTTAGCTAGATCCCTCCTCATGTTATCTACACCTTCCAGGGTGTCTACTCTATTGCAGATTTTGGTATCATCTGCAAAGAGGCAAACCTTACCCGACAGCCCTTCTGCTATATCACTAACAAAGATGTTAAAAAGAATCGGACCAAGGACACATCCCTGGGGCACACCACTGGTAACATCCTTCTCCTCAGAGTGAGCTCCATTTACTTGTACTCTTTGTCGCCTCCCACCCAACCAATTTCTAACCCAAGCAGTAACTTTAGGGTCCATCCCTAGGGTGCTCTGTTTGTTTATAAGTCGCATGTGAGGAACAGTGTCAAAGGCTTTACTGAAATCTAAATACACCACATCTAGAGCTCTCCCTCGGTCCAACTCCCTGGTCACCCAGTCAAAGAAATCAATCAGATTTGTCTGACAAGACCTGCCTCTGGTGAATCCATGCTGCCTCGGATCCTGTAATCCGCTGGACTCCAGAAACCTCACTATTATCTCTTTCAGCAGAGTTTCCAATAATTTACTCACCACCGAAGTTAAATTAACCGGCCTGTAGTTTTCAACCACATCCTTACTTCCGCTTTTGTGTAAAGGCACCACATGAGCCTCTCTCCAGTCCTTTGGCACCACTCCCAACTCCAACGAGGCATTGAAAAGGTCAGTCAGTGGAGTTGCTAGAACGTCCCCAAGTTCCCTCAGTATTCTAGGGTGTATCCCATCCGGTCCCATCGCTTTGTCTACTTTAAGTTGAGCTAGTTTCTCACGAACACAGTCTTCTGAAAATTGTTCAAGATGTCCCTCGCTTCTGTTCTTATTTGTGGGTGTTTTCTGAGGTCCTGCTCCTGGTTCTTCATCTGTGAACACCCATGTATTTTTTTTTTTTTAATTGAGGTCAGGTCTGCTCCGCTGATGCCACCAAAAAAATACAAAATGTGGCAGCAACAGGGCAAGGGGAGGCAGCTGGCTGCACATGGAAGTGTGGGTAAAGATAGGGAGGTGGGGGGGGGGGGGGACGCCAGATGCAAGTTGCACAGAATACAATTATTGTTGTTACGGCTTTGCTTATTTTAATATTTTAAATTCTTACTGTCTGAACTGCTTTTCTAGTACTTGGTATTTTTGCCTTGGCAAATCATTACCTGAGAATACAGAGAGACCACTTTGACACCCGAGGGCCCCATTCCTTTTAAAATTGTAATTCAACATGAACTCAGATCCATCTGAGGATACTATCCAAAACTAGCCACTGACCTGGGATAAGACAACTGGCATTATATTTGTTGAACAGTTCCTTCTGGCCATAGCATTTATGACTATTATTTGAAACTAAAATTGTCCTTGTTTAATTGTATGTTTAAAATCTGTATTGAAATTTAAAACATTACAAAAAGCAAAGTTTCTGAAAAGCAACATTTCAAAAGAATTCATATCCTGTGTTCCACTACTCAAATTGTTTCAAATGAGTCATCATTCTTTTACACTAGTTTATAAAAAGCAATTTTCATACGGCCCATAAAGCGTAAAATCTGCAGGTGCTTTTTACTCCCAGTCTGCACCAATTTTTAAGGGAGAAATTACAAGCATACTTTCCCTTTGAAAATCTGAAGCAAAAAGTATCCACAGAAATTTACATCTACTTATTGTGTGGTGGCTGTTTCCCGATTAAAACTATGTTTTCTCTCCATCCCAGGAATGTTTCCACACTGTGGATAAAAAATACCTGCATTGTGAAAATAAGCATAGACCTTTTTGCATATACAGTGGGCAATTTTCAAATAATCAACATACATATAAAATGTTTTTCATCTGTAGTAATTTCTATAAATGTTTACCCACTGACTTTGCATCAATTTTTGAAGCAAGAAATATGTACATGTTCACTTTAATTTTTCCATAGGCAGCTTTTATCGGCAAATTCTTGGACCTTTTATCCTGCCTGTGCTTTTTCCAGCAAAAATAATGCACATAGGGATGTGTCTACTAAAACACATTAGTTTTGGCTGCTAATGCGGTGTGTTAATAGCAAAAACCTTGAGGTAAGGGACAAACCTCCATGTAACCTGCAGAGATGTTCCCAGGTGAGGTCATATAGATACCACGGAAGTTTGGATTTCCCACGGAGACCCCGTGTTACCTACCTTGGCAGAAACTGCAGGAAAAGTCCCGTGGTATCTGTCAAGGAAGGTGTGGGTCTCTACGGTAAAGCCATGGGGAAGATGGCAGCAATTGAGTGCACAGAGCTGTCAGCAGCTCTGTGCCTCAATCTCAGCCATGCCATGGGTAAGAGTAGGGCAGAAGAGATCCTACATGCTCCTACCCTGTCAAAGTGACCAAATCAAAATGACTGCCATCACGAGGTGCTGCCCTCTAGCCTCTCACTAGGGGGTAGCACCATGAGATCGTGACCATCTTTGATTGTACCAATGAGAAGGGCAGGAGAGAAGAGCTCAATAGACCCATTCTAAGATGTATGTGATCTCGTGGTGCAGCCCCTACCGAGAGGCTAGAGGGGAGCATCTCATGATGGCAACCATTTTTATTTGGCCACTGGACAGGGCAGGAGTGTATAGGATCGCTCCTGCCCCTTTTTAATCCTAGACCACCATGGATTTGAAGGTTAATGCAGGGGGGCCTGCGAGCCCCACACCTTGATGGCTGTCTAGTTGGAATTTATCTTTTTTGTAAGGGAAGATGGGAGGGGAGCGTGGGCCTTCTGAATCTTTTAAATCTGCATCAGAAAGGGGGGGTGAGAGTGGGGGCTTAGCAGACTGGCTAGCCGGGACATTTTATACATCGGGGGTTGCACCAATTCTACCTAGGCAGCTCCCGATGGGGATTGGGAGCTGTCTGGGAGGGAGGGGAAAATCGGTACTTAAGGTGGGCACACAATTTACTTTTATATATTGTCAGTGACACGAAGCACAGCACCATGGCACTGCCATATTGTGGGGGATCCAATCGCTTCCATGGCATAGCCCATGTTATCTGACCTCCCCATCGATAATGCCATATCTTGAGGTGGTATTATCTGCCACCACAATCGGGCCCAATTTTGGCAGCCACTGTGGGAAATCCTTTTTGCATCGTGGCTGCCAACCATTATTACCCCCACTCCCCAAACATATCCCTAGTTTCTAGAAATATAAAACTACATGTACTATTGCTATTCTTATCCTAACCCATCCCTGGAAAAGCCTCCACTCAATGTGCACTAAACCCTGCATGTTCTGCTTTTACCAGAACACTGGGTGGGCAATTTTCCAACAACCAATTTCTTGGGTAAAGCAGTATTTTATCAATCTAAACGACCCCCCCTCTATATGTCAATTCATGTTCTACTGGAGAAACAATGGCCACGAATTTCATGCTTATTTGATTTAGTGACTTTCTAGTTGTTTCACTGGCCACTGATTTGAGCTTCTGATAAAATTCATCATAAATTAGGTTGTTTTCGTAAAAGTATTTCTCTGTCAACTAAAGACTTGCTTGTTTAGGGCCTATGTACTAAAGAGTTTCTCTTATTTTGTCAACAAGAAAAAAGCTTAGTAAATAGGACTCAGGGTTGGTTTGTATAGCTTTTAATATAATACAGTATATAAAGAATTCCAGAAAGGCACATACATACTATTAAACCAAAAACATTTAGCAAATGCCATGTCTTCATATGTATCCCATTCTCTTGAGCACAATATTGCATTCTTAGATGAATCGGTTTTATTTTCCTTTGAAGTGTCAAGCTGAACCACACAGCATTTTGTAAGATCTTCTGGCAATTCTCAGTTCACTAGTTTACATCTTAACAAATGCATGCCTACTTTTACAGAAAAATGGAGAAACTGATGGCAGATCAAGATTGTCAGGCCTATCTGCTCATTTTCTCTACTACCACTACTATAATAAGTTGCAGGTTTTATACTTGATCTCCAAGTTTACTCTCATTCTCCACTAACAGGCATCCATTTGCTTGTTCCAAACTTCTTTGATTCTGATACTCATTTTTGCTTAATTTGCAGCTTCCCCACCTCTATGCACCCACCCATCTTTTCTGTGAATATTTCTAAGTCTATCTCCTAGAGTTTTATAATCAAAACCCTTTGTTCTAATGTTTCTTTTGCAATAAAGAACATTCACTTCTTGTCCACAACATCGAGGTATCAGAATTCCTAGCATATTGCCTTTGTTCTTCAGCTTCCACATATGTAGTTCTTTAAGCCTCATCACATAATCACAGCAATCACCAAAAAACTATGTTCTTATAGTGAGAAGTTGTGGGGACACTTTCAAAATGACAATTACCTGTGAAGAATCTCTTTGCAAAATGCATCCTCCCCATATAAGGGAAGTATTCACACTGTCAATAGCACGGAAAATTTCCCCTTTGAGAAATATTGAGCAGCACTGTTTTTTTTTGGGGGGGGGGGGGAGGGGGGAGGGGAGGAGGATGGTGATTCTAGGTCAAACCCAGTCAAGTACAGAATTTGATTGCACGCCGAGTGAAAAAATATTTTCTCCAATTAGTCTTAAATGTTCCACAATGTAGCTTAGCTTCCTTGTATATCCCCTAGTCCTTTTACTCTATGAAGGAGTAAACAACCGATCTATGTTTACCCATTCCACTCCATACATTATTTTATAGACTTCTATCATATCTCCCCTCAGCCGTCTCTTTTCCAAGTTGAAGAGACCTAAACGTTTAAACCTTTCATCACAGGGATATCCTTTCATCCCCTTTACCATTTTGGTATCTCTTCTCTGTACCTTTTCCAATTCTGCTATTTCCTTTTTTTTTTATTTTTTATTGAAAGGCTTCCAAAGAATACATAGAATCATAAACCACAAAGATCTTCAAAGAAGATGCGACAGAAATAACATAACTTCAGATCACAACAACATACAACAATATGCCTTCATTTTTGCAGTTTTAAAATAAGGAAACGGGGAACAGTAACCCCCCAACCACCCTTTCTCCCCCCCCCGAAACCTCCCTAGCCCAGGACCCCCCCTCCCACCCAACCTCCCAGCCCCCCCAACTATGGCTTGCTAGTGTTCAAACACGGGAAGGTGGTGAGCAAAAGACACACCCAGGGGGCGAGCTCCCTTTAAAGTTTGCATATTCCCCCCCTCTTATCCAGCACAGTCACGCACCATAACGAGAGACAAAGGGAGCCCACACCAACTCAAAGCGCGCCAGGCGCATCCTACTGACCGCTACCCCTCGCTCCATGGCATACATATCCCACATCCGTTCCAGCCAAGCCTGAAAGGAGGGGGCCAAGGCACGCTTCCAGGCTGCTGCAAGGGATAACCTAGCTGCATTCAGGCCATGGCGAAGTAAAGCAAGCTGCAGAGCCCGTGCACCCGGCACCGAGGCCCCAAACAGGAAAATCCCCGGGTCCCAAGGGACACTCACTCCCAGAAGCAATTGCATCCGGAATTGTATACCCCTCCAAAAGGCGCGAATGCGGGGGCAATCCCACCAAATGTGCCCTAGGATACCCCGTTGCCCACAGTGACGCCAGCAGAGGTCCACCGCCCCAGGATATATGCGCGCGATCTGCGCCGGAGTCATGTACCAACGGTACAATATTTTATAATTAGTTTCACGGGCATTAATCGCTACCGCACTCTTCCACAAGTGAGTTTCCGCCCTTTCCCACTGCTGCTCAGTATAGGAGAGGTTCAAGTTGGAGTTCCAAAGTTCCCTGTGTCTGGTAGAACACGATTGAGATCCCTGCAAATGGGCATACAAGGTCGCCACGAGCCCCCTAGTGGTAGTGCACCCCTCACAGTAACGTTCCAAATCTGTCAGGGCCCGAGCAACCTGGGGCCGAACAAGCTTGGATCGAACCCAGTGTGTCACTTGCATATATTGATAATGTTGCCCGGCCGGTATGTCAAATTCCTCTTGTAACGCACGAAAACGTTGTAATTGACCATCATCAAAAAGCTGTCCGACCCGACTAAGGCCATGATGTCCCCACTGTCGAAAGACTGTATCACTTAACCCCGGCGGAAAAGAGGCGTTATCTACTATAGGGGCTAAAGGGGTTAAGTCCCTGTCGCGAGATCGAAAGTGCTGGTCCCAACAACGGAGAGTATGAAGAATATAGGGATTGCTAGTGCGCTTACCACGGCGAGTTTTGGACCAAGCCACAGCCAGTTTCCCAAGCCGGCTCCCCCCGCCAAGTTCATTTCCAGTTGTACCCATCGCTTAGTGCTATCAGCAATCATCCACTCCACCCCCGCCCGACATTGCGCTGCCGCATAGACCAATGTAAATTGGGCATGCCCATACCTCCAGAATGCGTGCGGGCATAAAGAACCTGTCGCGCCAAACACGGGTGACGATAATGCCAGACGAATTTCATAAGCAGCTGCTGCCAGGTCGCCAAAGTGGCCCGCGCGATGGGAAGCGGCAGAACCTGAAAAAAGTAAAGAAAGCGGGGAACAACCACCATCTTGACTACGGCTATACGCCCGAACCAGGAAAGGAGCAGGCCATTCCAAACCTCTAGATCCCGCCGAATCTGACGAAGCAAGGGGTCATAGTTGGCCCTAAAGAGGTCTGCCCGCTCCACAGTCAACTGCACCCCTAAATAACATAACGCTCCGGACACCCAGCGAAGAGGATAAGCTGCTTGAAGCTCCGCACAAACCGCCCCGGGGACCCCAACATTCAAGATCTCCGATTTAGTGTAATTAATTTTAAAACCGGATACCCGAGCATAGCTTTCGAACAACTGCATCGCAACTGGAAGGGAAGTGGACGGATCCACCATGGACAATATGATGTCATCCGCAAAGAGTGCAATCCTATATTCCGCAGGGCCAATATGAACTCCCCTCAAGCCCAGATGTTCTCGGAAGCTCTGAGCCAAGGGTTCCATCCCGAGTGCAAAGAGTAGGGGCGAAAGAGGGCAACCCTGTCGCGTGCCCCGTTCCAGCAAGAATTGTCTCGTGTGTCCCCCATTGATCCGAACGCACGCCTGGGGCATCTGATAAAGACTACGAACCCAACAGATATAGTTAGAGCCGAAGCCCATTTTTTCCAGAACACACCATAAGTATTCCCAATCGACCCGATCAAAAGCTTTTTCTGCATCTATCCCCACCAGCAGGGCTGGTTGTGGTTCCCGTTGGGCTACGTGAATGACCTGCAACATACGCCTAATGTTGTCTGCCGCCTGGCGACCTGGCACGAATCCAACCTGATCTGGGTGAACCAAGCCCGGAAGGACCCGGTTCAAGCGCGCCGCCAGCACAGAGGCAAATATTTTAACGTCAACATTTAACAGGGAGATGGGGCGGTACGATGCCGCGTCGTGTAGTGGTTTACCAGGCTTGGGTATCATCACGATCAATGCCTCGCGCTGGGACGGTGGTAAAGAGACCCCGCCCAAGATCTCATTGAACAAGATAGTCAAGGTTGGCGCTAACTGTATCCGAAACTTCTTATAATATTCTGCTGGGAAGCCGTCACTACCTGGCGCACTGCCAGTTTTCAAACGCCAGATTGCTGTTTCCACTTCGTCTACCGTTAATTCAGAATCTAGCTGAGCCCGATCAGGGTCGGAGAGATGTGGCAGACCAATCCCCCGCAAATAGTCCTGTACACGATCCCGCTCAAAGGGCTCCGCCTTATAGAGCTGCTCCAGAAAGTCAGTAAAGAGATCACATATCTCCCGGGAAATAACCCTCTTCCGTCCCCCATCGTCGCGCAGTTCGCGTACCACTCTCGCGGATTGTTGTTGGCGAAGACGCAAGGCTAGGAAGCGGCCTGTTTTATTCCCATGCTCATAAAAAGTTTGCCTAACTTCCGGCGCTTATTATCTAACTCTTTCTGCAAACACGCGTCCAAATTGGCTCCAGCAGTCCGCCACTGGCACAGGACCTGTCGCGAACCAGTTCGGGCGTGCTCCAAACCTAGGCGGGTAGCCTCCTCCACCAACTGGTCGTGGTCACGCGTCCACAATTTGCGCGTGCAGGCCGCCTCCGCCATGAGTTGACCTCGAGCCGTAGCCTTATAAGCATCCCACACCGTGGGGAGAGGAACATCCCCAGAATTGTTAAGCTCAAAAAATTCCGTGATAAAACGGACATGGTCCTGCACTGCACCCTGCCGCCGTAGGAACCTCACATCTAGGCGCCAAAGCCGTTGGTGCTCACTGTACAATCCGGCCGGAAGAGCAAGCCAGCACGGGGCATGATCTGACCAGGTCAGTGCTCCATGTCCAGCCGTCACTCTCCCGTCCATCAGGCGCTGATCCAATAGAAAATAGTCAATGCGGGTGTGAACCTGATGGACCGGAGAGTAGTACGTATAGCTTCTTCCCCCCCCATGGGTGTCCCTCCAGACGTCCCTCAAACCTAAGTCAAGCATGAAACGTTGTAGGGCTCTTGCCGACCCCCCCACTCACCCCCAAGCGCGACTTGTGGAATCCAGGTGGGGCACCAGGTGCGTGTTACAGTCCCCCCCCAGAACAATAGGACCCCTTGCAAAATCCGCCAGTAAGGCTTTCAATCGTGCAAAAAAGGCCCCCTGACCTGTATTGGGAGCATAAACATTAGCTAAGGTTAGCAAGTGCCCTTCTAAACGGATATTCAGGAAAAGCCACCTCCCCAGAGTATCTTGCTTTATCTCCTCTATCTGTAGAGAGAGGCTCTGATGAAATAGTAAGGCCACTCCCCGCTTCTTCCGTCCCTGTACATCTGAGGCCACCCGCACCTCAGTATACGGGGACCTCTTTAGCCAGCCCTGCTTACAGTTCTGAAGATGGGTCTCCTGTAAGTAAACAATGTCCCCCTGCAAAGTGCGCAATTCTGAAAACAGCAGGGATCTCTTCCTCGGGGAATTAAGGCCCTTAACATTCAAAGAGATAAAGCGCACCATTAGCGATTACAATCCACTCCCTCGCTGCTGCCCGCTATCCAGAAGGTCCCAGTGGTAGCTCCCCCCCCATCAAACCCGGGGAATTAGTTAGTCGGGCCCACCCATTCCACCTTCCAGGAACAAGAGCCATAGTCCCTCCTCCCAAGCCCAAGCACCCCCCCCCCAGTTAGTTCGCCAGGTCCACCTAGTCCACCCTCCAGAAACAAGAGCCATAGTCCCTCCCCCCAAACCCGAATTTACCCACCAGTTCCAAATGAAAAAAAGAAAAAACCCTCCCTCCAACCCGAGCCCCCCCCCTTCCCGTCAATACCACCTGCCTGTCAAAGTTAATACAGGACACGGTAAATTGACCACAAACCCCGTTCCCCCCAAAACCCCACAAAGCAACAATTCAACCTGAACATTTAATAACGTTTCCCCCACTACTCCCCCACCCATCCTGGGTCATCAATCCCATCATGCCTCCCCATCAGGACAATGTCATCATCAGAACATTTGCAGATCATCCGCCGCCCCCTGGGTGTAATGGAGTATGGGCCCAGGCTGATCCTCGCCAATGGCCAATAACTCAGTGGGAAATATTACAAAAACAGAAAAGAGGGGAGACAATCAAACAGAAAAAAGCCAAGCACCAATGGCCACTCATTCCATCACCTATCCGAAGGTCGGGAAACCCACAGGGTGAGGCTCCCCGAACAATAGGGAAGGCTCTGCAATTGTACACAAAAAAAAAAAAGGATTCATCAGGTGGGCTTGCCCACTCGAGTCCATTTGGAGTGCTGAGGCTTAGGGGGCGGCGGGTGAGGCTGAGTATTATCATCAACTAGACCCGCCTGGCGAAGAGCTCGCCAAGCTTCAGTATAATCTTTTGCTGAGATCTTTTTATTTCCCAAAAGAAAGTTCATCCTAAATGGAAAGGACCAAGAGTAGCGAATCCCCTTGCTGTTCAGGACCGTTGTAACTGGTTTCATCTCTCTCCGGCACGCCAGGGTGAACGTCGAAAGGTCTTGGTAGATGGACACTGTTGCGTCCTGGAAGCGGATCGCTTTTTTCTCCCGACCTCGACGTATGAGAAGCTTCGCATCAGAGTACCGCAAAAATCTCGCAATGACATCTCGAGGTTGGTTGTTGGGAGGTTTTCCCAGGGCGCGGTGGACTCGCTCTATTTCCATCCCAGAAGCATGCGCAGCAAGGTCCTCCACCGGGAGCAACTCCTCTATCAACAGTTTAAGCACAGTTGGCAAATCTTCTCCGCCCCCTACCGCTTCTGGAATTCCGCGGAAACGCACATTATTGCGGCGGGAGCGGTTTTCAATGTCATCAATTTTATAAGTCAGTTCCATTGCTTGCGCATGTTGCCGGTCCAGCGCACATTGTAAATCCATCAGGGTCCCATCATGATCAACCATTTTGGTCTCCACGTCTTCCACTCGGGCTCCCAGCTCTTTAATGTCAGTCCGCAGTTCTGTGACATCTTTCAACAGCTCTTCGCGTAACGAGCGAAACTCATTGGCTAGCCCCTCAAAGCCTTTACGGAGTTCTTGCTTGATTTGAGCAGAGGAAAGTTGTTTGTGAGCGTCCAATTCCTCTTCACTCACAGTCTCATCATCAGAACCCGATGGGGGAGATAACTCCCGTGGGCTACTTGGAGCCCCAGACTTGCTCTGCAGTCGCTGGGAGGAGCGCATCTTTTCCCGGTTCTCTGAACTTTTGGCTTTAGCAGCCATCCCACAGAGCCACCTGTGTCACACAGTGTTAGGAGAGATATGCAACCAATGTCAACAAGGGCAAAGACACCAGAAAAACAGCAGCAGATAGAACCTCACAGGCCCACAAAGCAGTCACTGCCACACAGTGTTAGGAGAGATATTAAATCAATGTCCGCAAGGCCCAAGGTATCAGGTAGACAGCAGGGCAATGAAACGAAAGCTGCTTTTGGCCTTCCCAGGGAGACAAGCCGCCGAGGATAGTGCCCAGAGTATTCTATTAAGCAATGTGGAGGAAGAGCACACAGAGTCCACAACTATTGAATGTTAGGCTCCGGTGAAAAATCTGGAATCAAACAGAGCGCAAGAGCCTTTCATCGGGGCATCCAGGATCCACGCTGATGAGCCAGGGCCCCGGCGGGGCTTTGGGGTGCTTATAGGTGCTGCTGTCCCTGGCGCTATTTGCAAACCAGAAGGTATGGAGAGAGAAGTTTAGCCCTCGTACTTACCCCCCCCCCAGGGGGATTCGCGCTGGTAGGAGAGAGTGAGTGGTGGGCACCAGAGATTACCACGAGGTTTCCAGGCCTTCTCCTCGGCCCCGCTTGCAAAATTCTGGCCCCGCGTTCAGTCGCCCCAACCTTGAGGATATTTCGTCACCTGGCAGAGGGTTGCCGCACGTTCTCCAACCCGGCACCGGGGGTTCAGCAGCACGGCCCGGAGAAAGTCCGCAGAGGCGCCGTCCGATCCGCGCAGATCGCTGAGGTCGACTGCAAGGTTAAGCAAGCCCGGAGCAGGCGGCGAGGAGGGCACGCGGCAGCAGCAGGCCTCACTCAGAAGATGAACTCCGTGGCGTTCCAGCTGTCCGAGGCTTTGCTGAGCAGTTGAGTCCGACTCAGGGGGAGACTGCTTGCCTGTGCTGACCCAGGGCTGTGAGGGACGGGGGAAATTTGCATCTGTTAGCGCATTTTAGCTTTTATTTTTGAGGTAGTGGGGACGGAGCTCAATCAAAATGCGGCCATCACACAGCGGGCTCACGAGCGCCCCCCCCAATTCTGCTATTTCCTTTTTAAGATATGGCAACCAGAATTGCACACAATATTCAAGGTGCAGTCGCACTATGGAGTGAAACAGAGGCATTATAATATCCTTGGTTTTATTTTCTATTCCTTTCCTTATGATTCCTAGCATTCTATTAGCGTTCTTGGCTACGGCTGCACATCAGGCAGAGGGTTTCAAAGTACTACCCACGATGACACACAGATCCTTTTCCTGAATGGCAGGGGTGGCCCAAGGGGGGTGCGGGGCCATGTGCGGAGACTCGGTGCGGGGCATCATTTGCATAAGGGGCCTCATTTGCATAAATATTTGCATAATGTTACCATATGCAAACTTTTAGTAAACATGCCTCTTAATGAGTGTATGGATAAAGAAAGACTAAAAGATTTCTACATTACTATAATCCAGTGCCAACCACCAGACACATTAGGAACTACTACAAACACTGCCCATTTAGAACCCATAGCAAACCCGCCGTATCCTAACAGCACTACCAGGACTCACAAAGCACCATACCCTACCTATCAAAAGGAAACATGCAAATATTAAACCAATACATTTCAGAGAACAATAATACATGACCTACTGGGGAAAGAGAACAAGTGGCAATGTCAAATAGGAATTACATAAACAGAATACCTCAGCTCAGTTACACATGGAAGACAATAATTAAACTGGGAATCCCAAAAGCCAAACTTGGAATGTACAACACTGTAGAAATAAAACTATACATTAATTTGCTCTTGTACTAAACAAAGCGCAGACGTTAATGATGCACATTTACCAGAGCTGACATATTCCAATTAATAAATTCAAAATAAAGAGATTTTTCTACCTTTTGTGTATTTTTTTTCAGCTGCAATTGCTCCAGCCACTTTCTTCTGGTTTCTTCGTGTCTTCTGCTAACTCTCCATCGTCTGCTGTCCATTTGTCCTTTCTTCTCTCTTCTAGTTTTTTTCCATTCTCTCTCTACATCTGCTTTAACATACTAATCTTTCTCCTTTTGCTCTTTCCTCATTCCTATTTCATCCACTCAAATTTTACCCCTCCATCCTCAATCCCCACTTACTCTCCCAATACCCGGCCAATTGTAGATTTTTAAATCCCTCCCACACAAAATATTTTTCCCCTCTCCATTTTACTCTCCCAGCCCCATCCCATTCTAATCCTCCCCCAACATCAGCTCCCTTCTAGTTCCAGCCTCACCCAGCATCCATTCCCTTCTAGTCCCTGCATCAGCCCATTTCCAGTCCTAGCCCCCCATCAGCCCATTTCCAGTCCTAGCAACCCCCCAACCCAATACCAGTCCTAGCCCCCCCCATCAACCCACTTCCAGTCCTAACCCATCACCCCATTTTCAGTTTAAGCCCCCCCATAACCCATTACCAGTCCTAACCCCCCATCAGCCCACTTCCAGTCCTAACCCCATCAACCCATTTCCAGTCAGCCCCCCATAGCCCATTGCCAGTCCTAACCCCCCCCCATCAGCCCACAGCCCATTACCAGTCCTAACCCCCTCAGCCCAACTCAAGTCCCAACCCCTCCCCATCAGCCCATTTCCTGTCCTAGCCCCCCCATAGCCCATTATCAGTCCTAACCCCCCAATAGCCCATTAACAGACAGCCCCCATCAGCCAATAGCCCATTACCAGTTTTAACCCCCCCCATAGCCCATTACCAGCTCTAACCCCCCCAACAGCCCACAGCCCATTACCAGTCCTAACCCATCAGCCCACCTCAAGTCCTAACCCCTCCCCATCAGCCCATTTCCTGTCCTAGCCCCCCCATAGCCCATTATCAGTCCTAAGCCCCCCATAGCCCATTACCAGACAACCCCCATCAGCCAACATCCCATTACCAGTCTTAACCCCCCATAGACCATTACCAGTCCTAACCCCCTCAACAGCCCACAGCCCATTACCAGTCCTAACCCCATCAGCTCACCTCCAGTCTTAACCCCCCCATCAGCCCATTTCAAGTCCTAGACCCCCATAGCCCATTACCAGTCCTAACCCCACCCAACAGCCCACCTCAAGTCCTAACCCCTCCCCATCAGCCCATTTCCTGTCCTAGCCCCCCATAGCCCATTACCAGTCATAACCCCCCCCCAACAGCCCATTACCAGTCCTAACCCCATCAGCCCTCCTCCAGTCTTAATCCCCCCAGCCCATTTCCAGTCCTAGCAACCCCCCCAACCCATTACCAGTCCTAGCCCCCCATAGCCCACTCCCAGTCCTAATCCCACCAGCCCATTTCCAGTCCTAATCCCCCATCACCCAATTTTCAGTTTAAGCCCCCCCCATACCCCATTACCAGTCCTAACCTCCCCATCAGCCCACTCCCAGTCCTAATCCCACCAGCCCATTTCCAGTCCTAATCCCCCAATTTTTAGTTTAAGCCCCCCTCATAGCCCATTACCAGTCCTAACCCCCATCAACCCACTTCCAGTCCTAATCCCATCAGCCCATATACAGACTTAACTCCCCCATAGCCCATCACCACTCCTACTCCCCCCCAGCCCCCCCATAGCCCATCACCACTCCTAACCCCCCCCAGCCCCCCATAGCCCATCACCACTCCTAACCCCCCGCCCCCCCATAGCCCATCACCACTCCTAACCCCCCCCAGCCCATCACCACTCCTAACCACCCCCAGCCCAGCCCAGCCCAGCACAGGGAAATTTTTTTTAAAAAAAAGCTGTCTGCTGCCGCTGCCGGGGCCGCCGTGGCAGAATCGAGTGTGCCGCGGGGACCCCCCCTGCCCAGCAGAGCCTGCCCTCCCCTGTATCACCTCTCTCTTTACAGCTGCAGTCACACGCGCCGGCTTTCACAGCGCGAAGGAACTAGTTTCCCTTTCGCGGCTCTGTTAAGCCCGCGGGGGCTGATGGGAACTTCCCATCAGCCCCCGCGGGCTTAACAGAGCAGCGAGGGAGAAACTCTCCCCTCGCGCTCTGAAAGCCGGCGCGTGTGACTGCAGCTGTAAAGAGAGAGGTGATACAGGGGAGGGCAGGCTCTGCTGGGCAGGGGGGGCCCCGCGGCACACTCGATTTGCCGCCGCGGCCCCGGCAGCGGCAGCAGACAGCTTTTTTTTTAAAATTTTACTTTTAGATCAGAATGTTTTTTGCGCGGGGCCCCCTGAAACGCGGGGCCCTGTGCAAAGAACATTCTCGCTCAATGGACGGGCCGGCCCTGCTGAGTGGTGATTCCTAATGTGGAACTTGCACTGTGTAACTGTAGTTTGGGTTGTTCTTCCCTAAGGACATAACTTTTCACTTGTCCACATTAAATTTTATGCTGAAGATTTCAATTTTAAATCTCCATGTATTTTCATCCCATGTACTCTGCACCCACAAAGTACAAAGGGTGAAAATTCCCAGTGGCACCAGTCACCATGAGACTTTCAAGAAGAAACTCTTCAGGGAGAAAGGTTGGAGTTAGATATGCAGGGGCCCAGGACTTCAAAGCCTGCTGACAGGTTGTGCCTCCTTCAGCTCTGGGCAGGCAATTGGCTTGTGGGCCTTTGGGAGGAGTGGCCTGGTAGTTAGAGCATGTTATCTCAGCTTGGATGGCCCGGGGTTTGAATCCCACTAGAGGACAGCAATCTTGGGCCAGAAGGACTGCAGGACTTCTAGTCCCACAGGTGCTCCTCTTGTAGCCTTAGGCAAGCCACTTCACTCTCCATTGCCTCAAATATAAAATCAGATTATGAGCCCTTTGGGGAAAAGGGAAACATACATACAGTACCTGAATGTACAGTGTTTTGACTTGTAGAAAAGCAGTATATAAGCCTAGTTAAATACATAAATAAATAATACGTGCCACAGGAAGTTTGCAAGAAGTGGTTTTCCCATTCTATATCTATTGGGAAAATGCATTGTACATATTTCCCTGGAAAGGGTACAGAAATATTTTCAAAGAATCACCTTTCTTTCAATGCCCATCACATTCTGCTGCTGCAAAAAATAATTAGGATCCCATGGTATTTAAACCACATTAATTTAATTTCATTCCCAGAAATATTCAGTATTTGTGACAGAAACCTTCTCCACATTTTATTAATTGCAGATTATCGTGAGCCAAATAACTATATAACATGATTCTCCAACAATTTAGGTTCCTTTAATTGACATTTCACTTTCATTAAGTTTATTAACATCCATTCACTTCCCATTAAAATAAGTGAAATGGGGTGAGCCACCAAGGTCATGCCTGATCAACTATGTAATCACTAACTACTAGGTTCTACCCCTTTCAACTTCCCAAGTACCACAGAAAGCTACAGCATGCGACTGCAAAGTATTACCTATCTTGACTCTGTGATATGCTTGAAGGAAACAAGCACTGCTTGTGGAACAAAGACCTGCTGTGCAAACTTGCAGCAAAGAACTGTGAGGAACCAGTCTGTCTTCTTGAGGACGCATGGGAGCTATTAAGCTCCACTTCTTTAAGACCTAAGACTTGCCATACTGGGTCAGATCAAGGTCCATCAAGGCCAGTATCCTGTTTCCAACAATGGTCAATCCAGGTCACAAGTACCTGGCAGATTTCCAAAAAGGTTCAAAGGTTCCATAATTCTTGTCCCAGGGTAAGCAGTGGATTTTTTTAAACCTAGCTACACTAACAGCAGTAACTACATCCTCCAGTAACGAATTCCAGAGTCTGATTACACATTGAGTGAAAAAATATTCTCTCTTATTAGTCTTAAACGGGTTACACTGTAGCTTCATTGCGTGTCTCCTAGTCTTTCTACTTTTTGATGGCATAAACAACCCATTTATGTTTACCCATTCTACTTCATTCATTAATTTATATACCTCTATCATATCTCCCCTCAGCTGCCTTTTTTACCAAGATGAAGAGACCTAACCTTTTAGGCCTTTCCTCATAGGGGTAATCCTTCCATCCCCTTTACCATTTTGGTGGCTCTTCTCTGTATCTTTTCTAATTCCTCTATAATCCTTTTTAAGATATGGCAACCAGAATTACACAAAATATTCACCATGGAATGATACAGAGGCATTATAATATCCTTGGTTTTATTCTCCATTCTTTTCCTAATGATTCCTAGCATTCTATTTGCTTTCTTGGCCACCAATGCACAATGGGCAGAGGGTTTCGACATATTATTCATGACGACTACTACTACCAACTACTACTACTATTAATCATTTAAATAGCACTACAAATCATACACAGCGCTGTGCAGAAATATGTAAAAAGATGGTTCCTACTCACCATAGGTTACACTCTAAGCAGGACAGACAATACGAGAGCTAAGAACAAGGGTATAACCAGGGAAAGGCAAAGTGACACACAGGACGACATGGGATCAGGATCCAAAAGCAGCCTCAAAGAGATGAGCTTCTAGCATGGATTTGAAAAGGGGCAGAGATGAAACCTGACATACAGACTTAGATAATTTGTTACAGGCATAAGGAGCAGCAAGGTGAAAGGACTGAAGCCTGGAGCTGGCAGTGGAAGAAAAGGGCATAGAGAGAAGCCAGTCAGTAGAAGAGTTGGGTGTCAGTGAACTTAAATGGACTGGCATCAGGCATTTTGCATCCGATGATCACATGGTCTACTATGCTTGAAATGAAAGACAGAAGAAATGGTGTTACATTTATAAGTAGAAACTTGCAAGAACTGTAATGAAATACAGTGCAGTCAGTGAACGCTTAATTTCTATTCGTCTACGAGGAATGCCCATCAACACAACTATAATTCAGGTATATGCCCCAACAACAGTTGCAGAAGAGGAAGAAGTTGATGAGTTCTATGCTGAAATTGACAGAACATGCAAACAGGATATCCTGATGGTCATGGGTGAATGGAACGCAAAAATTACTAATAAAGAAGGCGGCAAAGTGGTTGGCAAATATGGACTTGGCAACCAAAATGAAGCTGGAGATTGATAGAATTCTGTAAGACCAATGATCTAATATGTTTATTTCGCTTGATAGACCACCCTTCTGTGGTAATCAGAGCGGTTTACAATACAATAATTAAAAAAAAGAGAGGCCCAAGGCCAGGAAAATGGAAAAAGAATTTACAATGTTTGACAGAATAGGGCAGAAAAGAGGAGAATAGGACAGTAAACGTGGAAGGAGAGACTCACACGAGAGGAGAGGGAAGATTAAAGGCCAAGGAAAAGAGATGGGTCTTTAGGTCACGTTTAAAGTTGGTATGATGGGGTTCTAAACGAAGGGAGGTGGGGAGGGAGTTCCAGAGGGCAGGGCCTGTGAAAAAGAAAGCTGAGGAGCGGGTGGACTGGAGGTGGGCAAGGGGGGGGGGGGAGTGTAAGACGGTTAAGGTGAAATGAACGGGGGGTATGTCTGGGTGTGTGAAAGTGGATAAGAGCTGCCAAATATTGTGGGAAGTGCCCTGTGGACAAAGGTGAGCAGTTTAAACTGGGTGCGGAAGGAAACAGGCAGCCAATGGAGGTGGAGAAGAAGAGGTGTTATGTGATCTCGAGGGGAGGGGAGGAGTGAGTGATGAGACGGGCAGCAGTGTTTTGGATCCTCTGAAGTCTGTTCAGTTGAGCTTTGGAGAGACCGGTGAGGATGGAGTTAGAGAAATCGGCGCGTGACATAACAAGGGATAGTAGTAGTGTAGCGAGAGCAGGTGGAGAGAGGAAGGGTCAAATCGCATGGATATGGCAAAGGAAAAAGAAGGCAGTCTTGGTGATGTGAGAGACATGTGGTTGAAAGGTAAGATCGGAGTCAAAGAGTACGCCTAGGTAGCGGAAGGTAGAAACCAAAGGTATGGGAGTACCGGAGAAAGATGGGGCCAATGAGGGGGGTGGGCTACCATGAGGAAACCAGATCGCAGTGGTTTTGGTCAGATTGAGGTGGAGGCAATTCCGGGTAAGCCAGTCAGCAATAGTAGAAAGGCAAGAATTAAGTGTAGAAAGGTCTGGGTGGGTGGAGGAAGTGTGAAAAAGAAGAACTATATCGTCTGCGTAGTAGAAAGCGGAAATCCCAGATTGTTGTATCAGTAAAGCAAGGGGAGCCAGGAAAAGATTAAAGAGGAGGGGGGCCAGGACGGAACCTTGGGGAACCCCACAGGGAAGAGGAAATGGGTCAGAGGAAGGGATGGAGGGAGAGGAAGAAAGAACTGCACAGGACCGAGAGGAGAGAAAGGAGTGGAACCAACGATAGACTGTGCTACATACGCCTGCTTCCCGAAGGCGAAGAAGGAGAGAGTGATCAACTTCTAGTCTTGAAGGACTAGAAAAAGGGACTGTTACTTCTGAAGAGAGATCTGCAACTGTGAGTATATACTTCTGGTAATTTTCTAAAAGGAATTCTTTGTATTAAAGCTAATTAATCTGTGAACCCACTATTTTTTGTTAAATCAGTCAGGGCCTAGTAGCAGCAGTTTAAGTTTAAATATAAAACACAGAGGAGAACTTTCTGGTTACATTTCATACCCAGCAGAGAGCTTGTAGTTTAAATTTAATAGTCACTCAGGGCTTGGCATCAGCAAAGTACTTTTAGCTTAAATTTAAAACACAGAAGAGAGCTTTCTGGTTAAATTTAGAACCCAGCAGAGAGCTTGTAGTTTAAATTTCATAAGAAGTTAGAGCCTAGCAGCAGCTAAGAGCTATAATTTAAATCAAATCAGAATTTAGCTTACCTCAGCAGCACAAGACAGGGTACTGTGTAGCAGCCCTCTTTTAATAAGTGTTATTTCCCTCCCTCCCCTGGGATAATCGTAGCTTTATAGGTACTTACACATCTTAAAAGACAAGAGGTGCTCTCAGGTAAAGCTCATTACCCAAATCAGTCATACACTAAGGACCTGAGATTAGTTAAGCTTCAGGTGAACAAGGTATATTACACGTATTAGGTACAGTTTTATTAGTATAAATATCCATAGCAACCCTTAGTAAGTAAAGAACTTAGATCTAAACACAAACTTAAAACTAAGATGCAGACAGCAGTCCAGCAGCGGGATGGGGGCTTTCCAGTCTTTTGCATTGAGTGTCACATGTATGATTTTCTCCCAGTTGGTGAGAGGTCTTACGTGTGCACTAGGTGCAAGGAGCTCTTTGCTCTCAGGGAACGAGTCCGTTCTCTAGAGGCTAAAGTAGCAGACTTGGAAAGCATAAGACAGACAGAGAGGTACATAGACGAGACCTACAGGGATATAGTCCTGAGGTCCCACCTCCAGTATGACAGCATCCCTGTTGCCATGGAGGAGAGAGGTCACGTGACAGGAGAGCATCACCCTGGTGTGGCAGGAAGTGATCCTGTAACTAGGAGCTGTCCTCCAGGTGATGTAAAACCCTCTCGCACCGAGGAAGTTTCTCCAAGGCCATGTGCCCATGAGGGAAGGGTTAGGACAGCCGTTATAGTTGGTGATTCGATCATTAGGCATGTAGATAGCTGGGTGGCTGGTGGACGTGAGGATCGCCTGGTAACATGCCTGCCTGGTGCGAAGGTAGCGGACCTCACGCGCAACCTAGATAAGGTCTTAGATAGTGCTGGGGAGGAGTCTGCTGTCTTGGTACATGTCGGTACCAATGACATAGGAAAATGTGGTAGGGAGGTTCTGGAGGCTAAATTTAGGCTTTTAGGTAGGAAGTTGAAATCCAGAACTTCTAGGGTAGCATTCTCCGAAATGCTTCCTGTTCCACGCGCAGGACCCAAAAGGCAGGCAGAGCTCCGGAGTCTCAATGCATGGATGAGACAATGGTGCAAAGATGAGGGTTTTGGATTTGTTAGCAACTGGGGAACATTCTGGGGAAAGGAGGGGCTCTTCTGAAGGGATGGGCTTCACCTTAACCGGGACGGAACCAGGCTGCTGGCATTAACCTTTAAAAAGGAGATAGAGAAGCTTTTAAACTAGATATTAGGGGAAAGCCGACAGTCGCCCAAGAGCGGATGGTTCGGAAGAATGTATCTTTGAAGGATACTACCAAAAGCAGAGAGGTTCCACAAAAGAGTAAAGTAGCCCAAATGCCCTCAAGTATGGAGCAGACTGAGCTTAAAGATACCAAATTACTCATGTCTAACAATAGCCAAATTAATATGAGTAAAATACGTTCTCTAAAATGCTTGTATGCAAATGCTAGAAGTCTAAAAAATAAGATGGGAGAGTTAGAATATATAGCACTAAATGAAAGGTTAGATATGATTGGAATATCAGAGACATGGTGGAAGGAGGACAACCAGTGGGACACTGTGATACCTGGGTACAAACTATATCGTAATGATAGAGCTGATCAAATTGGTGGAGGGGTTGCTCTCTATGTTAGAGAGGGCATTGAGTCAGAAAGGATTAAAGTTTTGCAGGAAACAAAATCTGCTGTAGAATCTATATGGATTGAAATTCCATGTAAAAGGGGGAAGGCAATGGCAGTGGGGGTGTACTATCGAGCACCTTGCCAGAATGACCAAATGGATGATGAAATGCTCAAAGAAATCAAGGAAGCTAACAAAAGTTACAGTGCAGTAATAATAATGGGTGATTTCAACTACCTCGGTATCGACTGGGTCAGTGTCACGTCAGGACATGCTAGGGAGATAAAGTTCCTAGATGAAATAAATGACTGCTTCTTGGAGCAGCTGGTTCATGAACCAACCAGAGGGGAAGCCATATTAGACCTAGTCCTTAGTGGAACACCAGATCTAGTGCAAGAGATAAGGTTGTTGGGGCCACTTGGCAATAGTGATCATAGCATGATCGCCTTTGATTTAATTAGTGGAGGAGGGATAGTAAGGTAATCCACAGTACTACCTTTTAACTTTTGAAAGGGAAACTATGATAAAATGAGGAAAACAGTTAAGAAAAAACTAAAAGGAGCAGTTGCAAAGGTTAAAGAAGTACATCAGGCTTGGCTGTTGTTGAAAAATACTATCTTGGAAGCCCAGACCAGCTGTATTCCACGCTTTAAGAAAAGTGGAAGGAAGTCCAAAAAACTGCCAGCATGGTTTAAAGGTGAGGTCAGAGAGGCTGTTGTTGCCAAATAAGCAGCTTTCAGGAAATGGAAAAAAGAGCCAAATGACGAAACCTGGAAACAGCACAAGCACTGGCAAGTCAAATGCAAGGCATTGATAAGGCAGGCAAAGGGCTAATTTGAGAAGAAGCTTGCTGCGGAAGCAAAAACGCGAAGTAAAGACCTTTTCAAGTACATTCGTAGCAAAAAACCTGTGAGAGAGTCAGTTGGTCCATTAGATGATAAAGGGGTTAAAGGAGCACTAAGAGGCGACAAGGCGATAGCGGAGAGATTAAATGAATTCTTTGCTTCAGTCTTTACTGAGGAAGATGTAGGGATGTTACCCATGACTGAAGTGGTATTTAAAGGTGTGGAAGAATTGAAGGAAATATCGATACATCGGGAAGATGTATTACAACTATTAGATAAACTGAAGAGTAGCAAATCACCTGGGCCGGAAGGTATACATCCAAGGGTGTTGAAAGAACTGAAATACGAGATTGCAGACCTGCTATTAGTAGTCTGTGAACTATCATTAAAATCATCTCTAATACCTGAAGATTGGAGGATCGTCAATGTAACACCAATTTTTAAAAAGGGTTCCAGGGGTGATCCGGGAAACTACAGACCGGTGAGCCTGACGTCAATACCGGGAAAAATGGTAAAAACCATCATAAAGAATAAAATTACTCAGCATGTAGATAGTCATGACCTAATGGGAGACAGCCAACATGGCTTTAGACAAGGAAGATCTTGTCTTACTAATCTGTTATGTTTTTTTGAAGGAGTGAATAATCAGGTGGACAAAGGTGAGTCGGTTGATATTGTGTATCTGGACTTTCAGAAAGCCTTTGACAAGGTCCCTCATCAGAGACTTTTGGCAAAACTAAAGAGTCATGGGATAGGAGGCAGTGTACTATTGTGGATCAGGAACTGGTTAAAAGATAGAAAGCAGAGGGTAGGGCTAAATGGCCAATTTTCCCAATGGAGAAAGGTGAATAGTGGTGTACCCCAGGGATCTGTGCTGGGTCCGCTGCTTTTTGACATATTCATAAATGACCTGGAAAGTGGAATAGCGAGTGAGGTTATCAAATTTGCAGATGACACAAAACTATTTAAAGTTGTTAAAACCCAAGAGGATTGTGGAAAATTGCAAGAGGATCTTGATAAATTGGAAGACTGGGCATCAAAATGGCAGATGAAATTTAATGTGGACAAGTGCAAGGTTATGCACCTAGGGAAGAACAACCTATCTATGGTTACACGATGCAAGGTTCCACATTAGGAACCACCACTGTCAGACGGCTGCCTGGGTGAGAATGTTCACAGTCTTGGCAAGTGCATATTATCAATATGATTTGCAAGGGATTGTGGGCAATGCAGTTCATTCACACCAGACACAGCTGCTCACAATAATTAGTTGTGCTTGATGGTAAAGCCAATAAGATATTTATTTATGGGGTTATTTCTCCCAACACAGATATGCTTGGTAGCACATAAATCAGGTTACTTGCTTTCAGTGTTAAACTTGGAAAAACAAAATCAGGAAAAGAACATTTGAACTAGTCAGGCAATCAAAGCAAAAGAAATAAGACCTGGTTGGTAACAAACTGGTCTTTTCTGTAGGCTTTAGCTAATATTTTCTTAGCAGTGTATCAAACAACAAACAAAATCCACAAAGAAGAGAAAAACTGTTCTTTTCAGGTTAACTTCTTATATCTTCCCACATAGATTCAGAAGTGATTCCCTCAGAGCTCACAAGCAATTAGGTAAGGCTGAAACCCCTTAGCTGGCTTGCTTTCTACTGCGTGGCTAGAAATCCTACTCAGGAGCTTTTCTGAGTAGATTAAAGAACAAGTTTGTATTTCTTTGTGATGGTTGCTGTACTTTGTAACAGAAAATTACCAAAGGAGTTTAGACAGAGAGCAGTCCATGTAAACACATTCTTCATCTGCAATCCCTCCCCCTTCTTCAACAATCATGGGCTCAATATCATGGATTGGCACAGATGAATTTCTCAATGGAGCACTTTCAGGAGAATACTTGTTTCCCTGCTGTCTTTCAAGGTTATAGCTAGGGCATAGATCAGTGTTCATACCTGAGCTTCCATTGCTGTTAGAGTTCCTCTCTATATAGCCTGGCCAGTATGTAGTCCAGTTCCTATGTCCAGCCTTCCAATCCAGATCCCTGGACACTGGATCTCTCTTCACATACCTTCTGGCACGGGTCTTAGGGTCCCTTCTAAGTGCAGCCGTCTCCCTCACAGGTACCGTCTGGAGATTCCTAGCTCTGCAGCACCATTCCTCTGGCTTTCCCCAGTCCAATGGTGTATGCTGGCCCTTGGAATGCCTCTCAGTATACGTACTGCTATGAACTCCTGTAGACCTCCCAAAGGCTTTTCTCTTCTTTCTTCCAAAGGGTTTTCTTGCCCTCTCTGTCCGTCCGGTTTGGCTTCTGATGATCCTCCAGATGAAACTGAGGATGAGGATATCCAAGTTGATCATGAAGATGATGATGAGGATATCCAAGTTGATCATGAAGATGATGAGGATAATTCTCTGTAGAATAAACTCTACCTTTATTCTGCCTAGATGAGTGCTCCACCCCAACACAGCGCAGCTGTGATGAATCAAGCCCTGCCCTTTGAAATGAGTGCTTAGGGATTACCTCATAGCCCTCCTGATTGAACACACGTTTCCCCACTTCAGCTCCTCTAATGGCTGTTGGAAACCTGGTGCATTCTGGGACTGGTAGTCTTTTATGGGAAAATTCTGTTTTCTTATTTCTACCAGAACTGACAGGTTGCTTGTTCAGAGTCACTTCACCTTTCCTATAGCTCCTTCCTGAGCTATGATAAGCTTCCTTATCACACCACCCAGGAAAAAGATTTAGGCGTCATTTTGGATACCATGTTAAAACCCTTGGCCCAGTGTGCAGCAGTGGCCAAGAGAGCAAATAGAATGCTAGGTATGATAGGGAAAGGAATGGAAAATAAAACAAAAGATATTATAATGCCTCTATATCGTTCCATGGTGAGACCGCACCTTGAATATTGTGTGCAATTCTGGTCGCCGTATCTTAAAAAGGATATAGCAATTTTAGAAAAGGTTCAGAGAAGAGCCACCAAAATGGTAAAGGGGATGGAAGGATACTCCTATGAAGAAAGGCTAAAAAGGTTGGGGCTCTTTAACCTGGAAAAGAGACGGCTGAGGGGAGATATGATAGAAGTCTATAAATTAATGAACGGAGTGGAACGGGTAAACGTAGATCGATTGTTTACCTTATCAGAATATAGAAAGACTAGGGGACATGCAATGAAGCTACAGGGTAAACTATTTAAGACTAATAAAGAAAATATTTTTTCACTCAACGTGTAATCAAACTCTGGAATTTGTTACTGGAGGATGTAGTAAAGGCTGTTAGTGTAGCTGGGTTTAAAAAAAGGTTTGGACAAGTTCCTGGAGGAAAGGTCCATAAACCATTATTAAGAAGGGACCCAGGATATCAATGCTTGAACCAATACAAGCATTGTGGAACCTGTGTCCCTTGGGGAAACTGCTAGGTACGTATGACCTAGATTGGCCACTGTTGGAAACAGAATACTGGGCTTGATGGACCTTGGTCTGACCCAGTATGGCATATCTTATGTTCTTATGTAAATCGAAGGCAGTAGAAAGATCTAGGGCTACCGCCACCGAGATGTCACCACGGTCGTGAGCTACATGCAGTGCGCTGGTGAAGGCAAGGAGAACAGTTTCGACGCTGTGGCCGTGACGGAACCCGGATTGACGGGGGTGAAGGAAGTTGGTGGAATCAAGATGGTGAGAGAGTTGTGCAAAAACAATTTTTTCCAGGAGTTTGGAAAGAAAGGGGAGATTGGAAACTGGGCGATAATGGGCAAGATCCAGAGGGTCAAGAGAAGGTATTCATCTCAAACACCTTCTT
Organism: Ichthyophis bannanicus; assembly: GCA_033557465.1. Taxonomy (NCBI): domain Eukaryota; kingdom Metazoa; phylum Chordata; class Amphibia; order Gymnophiona; family Ichthyophiidae; genus Ichthyophis; species Ichthyophis bannanicus. The sequence goes on from CM066046.1 coordinate 96,448,094, forward strand.
CCAGCAACACAAGTTCTGACTGTACATGTGGACTTCACTCAATGGATTGTACAAAAATCAAATTGACTACATCTGTGGAAGACAATGATGGAAAAGCTCGATAACATCAACAAAGACAAAACCTGGAGCTGACTGTGGTATAGATCACCAACTGTTGTTGTTGTTAAGTGCCATTGAGTCGGAGTCGACTCATGGCGACCCTCTGGATAGCTATCCTAAATTGTGTTTGGTCTTCAATCAGGCGGCTCATTGTTGACAGACTGGTACCCGTAGCTGCTGTTATTGTATCGATCCATCTCATTGCTGGCCTTCCTCTTTTGCGTTGACCTTCTATCTTGCCAAGGATGATGTCTTTCCCTAATAATCTTCTCTCTTCGCATGATGTGTCCAAAGTATGAAAGTCGAAGTCTTGTCATCTGAGCTTCTAAAGAAAGCTTAGGTTTGATCTCCTCTAGTACCGACTGGTTTGTTTTTCGGGCAGTCCATGGTATACACAGTATTCTCCACTAGCACCATAATTCAAAGGCATCAATTTTCTTCCTATCTTTTTCACTGTCCAGCTTTCACATCCATATGATGTTATTGAAAATACCATGGCTTGAACAAGTCGAATCTTTGTATGGAGAGAGACATCTCTGCTCTTGAGAATCTTATCTAGGTCTTTCATAGCCATTCTGCCAAGAGCAATGCGTTGTCTGATTTCTTTACTGCTTGTTGCTTCTTTAATGATAGTTGATCCAAGTAGGTTAAAGTTGTTCACGATTTCAATTTCTTCTCCTTCAACGATGAACCTGTTGATTATGCCAGTTGTCATGATCTTTGTCTTCTTTACATTAAGGTGCAGGCCCATTTTGAGACTATGTTCTTTGTCTGTGAGAAGCAAATGTTTCAGATCATCTTCACGTTCAGCCAGTAATGTGGTATCATCAGCATAGCGAAGGTTGTTGATGAGTCTTCCACCAATCTTCACACCTCTGTTGTCTTCATACAATCCTGCTTCTCTGATGATTTGTTCTGCATATAAATTAAACAGCTAGGGGGAAAGTATGCAGCCTTGTCTTACACCTTTGCTTATTTTAAACCATTCTGTTTCTCCTTGTTCCATTCGAACTGCTGCTTCTTGATCAATGTACAGATTGTGCAAGAGTACGATCAGGTGTTCTGGTATACCCATGCTTCTTAATGTGGCCCAGAGTTTCTGATGGTTTACACAGTCAAATGCCTTGCTATAGTCGATAAAGCACAAATAGATATCCCTTTGGTATTCTTTAGTCTTTTCAAGGATCCATCTCACATCCGCAATGATGTCTCTCGTTCCTCGCCCTTTCCTGAACCCTGCTTGTACTTCAGGTAGCTCTTGTTCCAGGTATGGTTGTAGTCTATTTTGAATAATCTTTAGTAGAATCTTGCTGGCATGTGGGATCAGAGTGATTGTGCGATAATTTCCACAGTCAGTTGGATCACCTTTCTTTAGTATTGGTATAAACACAGATCTTTTCCAGTCAGTTGGCCATGATGTTGTCTTGGCAGAGCCTTGTAAGTACGGTAACAGCTGCATCAGATTGCTGTAATACTTCTATGGGAATGCTATCAATGCCTGGTGCTTTGTTCTTTGATAAGGCTTTCAATGCTGCTTTAACTTCTTTCATCACCAATGGTTCCGGATCATAAGGTACAGGTTGAAACGGCTGTTGGTCCACTTGATCTTTATCATATAAAAACTCTGTATATTCCTTCCACCTTTTCTTGATCTTCTCAGCATCATTCAACATAGAACCTTGAGCATCTTGTAACATTCCAATTCGAGGCTGGAACTTTTTCTTTAACTCTCGCAGCTTTAGGAAAGCCGATCTTGTTCTTCCTCTAATAGTTTCTGCTTCTATTTCCTTGCATGCGTCGTTGTAGTACTTTTCCTTGTCCTGTCTTGATGCATGTTGGAAATCTCTGTTGAGTTCTGTTATTGTCTTTCTTTCTCCTCTGGCTTTAGCTTCTCTGCGTTTCTGGGCAATTTTCAGAGTTTCTTCTGTCATCCATTTTGGCCGTTTTTGCTTTTTCACCTTTTGTAGAGACTTCTCGCTTTCTTCCAACACAACCTTCTTGATGTCATTCCATAACTCTTCTGGAGCTCTGTCATTTGTATCTAAAGCAGCAAATTGATTTTGCAGGCAATCTTTAAATTCCAGTGGTATATTCTCAAGGTCATATTTTGCTGCATTCATGAGGGGTTTGCTCTTTTTCAACTTTAGCTTGAGTTTGCATACTAGTAGTTGATGATCTGTACCACAGTCAGCTCCAGGTTTTGTCTTTGTTGATGTTATAGAACTTTTCCATCGTTGACTTCCACAGATGTAGTCAATTTGATTTTTATACAATCCATTGGGTGAAGTCCATGTGTACAGTCGCCGCTTGTGTTGATGGAAGAAAGTGTTTGAGATTGATAGATCGTTGGTCTTGCAGAATTCTATCAGTCTTTCTCCAGCTTCATTTCTGTTGCCAAGTCCATATTTTCCAACTACTTTGCCTTCTTCTTTGTTGCCAACTTTTACGTTCCAGTCACCCATGACTATCAGGATATCCTGTTTACATGTTCTGTCAATTTCAGCTTGTACTTGTTCATAGAACTCTTCAATTTCATTCTCTTCTGCAGCTGCTGTTGGGGCATATACTTGAATTATAGTTGTGTTGATAGGCATTCCTCGTAGACAAATAGAGATTAAGCATTCGCTGACTGCATTGTATTTCATTACAGTTCTTGCAAGTTTCTTCTTTATTATAAATGCAACACCATTTCTTCTTTGTCTTTCATTTCCAGCATAGTAGACCATGTGATCATCTGATGCAAAGTGCCCGATGCCAGTCCATTTCAGTTCGCTGACACCCAACAGATCAAGTTGTACACGTTCCATTTCATTCTTGACCACCTCCAACTTCCCTTGGTTCATGCTTCGTACGTTCCATGTTCCAATGTGTAAGACATCTTTACAGCTTCTGACTATTTCATGCGCAACTACATCAGCAGTCAGATGTCCCAAGGGCTTTGATCCAACCACATCATAAATGCTGGCTTTACTCTGAAAAGTCTTCAGCTCTTCCCCAGTAGCTAGTTGAGAGCCTTCCAACCTGGGGGTCTCATCTTCCAGCACTACAGCACAATTTGTTTTGTTTTAACTATCCATTGGGTTTTCATGGCAAGATACAGAAGTAGATTGCCAGGCCATTCTTCCGCGCAGTTTAAGTTTGCTGTTGTTGCCGTTGTCATAGAAATGTGATCCTCCACCGTCAACACTATCCCATTCTGCTGCTGCCCAGATGGGTGGTTTGTCTTGGTCTGGGCACCTCAGCTGAGAACTGTCCATCTTGGGAGACCCTGCCAGTAGTTAAACTATCGATAGTTTAGCTCTCAGTATCACTGATGCACACAAGCCCTCACAGCACGACAAGCTGCAAACCAAGTGAGGGGATCACCAACTACTAGTATGGAAACTTAAGCTAAAATTGAAAACGAGCAAACCACTCATGAATGTAGCAAATTATGACCTTGAGAATATGCCACTGGAATTTAAAGACTGCCTGCAAAATCGATTTGCTGCTTTAGATACAAATGACAGAGTTCCAGAAGAGTTATGGGATGACATCAAGAAGGTTGTGTTGGAAGAAAGAGAGGAGTGTCTACAAAAGGTGAAAAAGCAAAAACAGCTAAAAGGGATGACTGAAGAAACTCTGAAAAAATGCCCAAAAACACAGAGAAGCTAAAGCCAGAGGAGAAAGAGGCAATCATAGAACTCAACAGAGATTTCCAACGTGCAGCAAGACAAGACGAGAAGTACTACAATGATGCATGCAAGGAAACAGAATCAAACTAGCTCATATTTAGCATCATTAATTAAGTCATGATCTAGCATTTCTGGTTAAGACTTGGTTAACAGAAACAGAAGAACCTGTGCTTCCAGCTGTTTATCCTTCAGACTCTGTTATACTGCATTACCCTAGAAAAGGAGAGGAGTGTTACTTATTCAAAACACAGTCTGACAATTTCTTTGAAATAAGTTGATGCTCCTTCAAATGTTGAATGTTACATTTAGAGGATTTGCGTGTTTGAGGTGGAGGTCTTTGACAGTGATTAACAGTACAAGTTTATGCAGGTTAATAATTTGCCCACACCTCAGGTAGGGCATTCATTGGATGTCATTTTTATAACCTCTGGTTGCAAGGGTGTAGGGTGACTACTCTGTGATTTGGACAGATTACTCCTTGTTGAAATTTGTGTTGGTAAGAGGATTATGAGAAATAATGCCTAAGGTAGACCCCCTAGTAGCTTTTTAAGGAGAGGCAAAATTAACACATTTCTGGGACAAACATCAATCCCTTCTCCAAACTCCAACTGCAGAAAATACTGTACTATATTAGACCCACTACTAGTTTACTTGATCCCATCCCATTCAAGTGGTTAAAAGATCCAAACCTACACCTCTCTGAACCAATCCTCTCAATGGTAAATAACAGTCTACAATCTAACTCTGTTCCAGATGATTGGAAAAAGGCCACGACTCTACCAAAGTTAAAAACAAATCACTAAACTCAGATGAACCTAGCAAGTACCGCCCCATCTCCAACTTACCTTATTTTTCTAAAACTATTAAGAAACATGTCCTACAACTAAATGACTTCTCGGGAAAAAAACAAACTCTCTACACCTACATGAATCTGGTTTCTGTGCTGGTTACAACACAGAGATGACCCCCAAAGGCCTTCTCCATAATAATTTTTATTCTGGACAGAAAACACTTCTAATATCACTTGACTTATCTTCCCCTTTTGATCTGGTCTACCATCAACCCTTGCTCACCCAACTATTACTTATTGGCGTGTCAGATATCATCTTACAGTGTTTTGCATCCTACCTTGACAATCATAAATTTCAGATGAAATTTACCTCATCCATATTTGAAACCTATCCAATCACATTTGAGGTTCTGTAAGGCTCACTTCTTACACACACTAACATTTTCCTCAGTCCCCTTGCAGTTCTCATAAAGACCATGGCATCACTGGATTTTATTATGCAGATGACATACATCCTGCCTGTTCACATCTCAACTCCTGCTTCCAAGATATCAGTAACTGGCTCTCCTATCACCAACTCAAACGAAACCACACCAAAACTGAAGCCATGCAGATCACAGGTTTAGCATTTTCTACTTCCCTATACCTGATCATAGAAAACCACTCGGTAGCCATGGTAGATATCCATAAAATCCTTGACTGCAATACAGACTCAGAACTGACCTTCAACTACTATGTAAATGCAATAATCAAAAGCTCCTTGCTCATGCTACGAAAACTCTGAAGCATCAAAAAATATCTGTCCTTTTCTGCCCTCCACACACTCATTTTAACTCTGGTTATGTCTCGCATTGGACTACTGCAACGGTATCTTCTATAGTACCACTGCTGCAAACATATCCAAACTCCAGCACATTCGAAACATAGCTGCTAAACTCCTCCACAAAGCCTCAAAATTTGATCACAACCCCCATGCTGATAAGGCCATTGTTTCCTATTTCTTACCAAATAAAATTCACAGTACTGGCCATAACTTACAAGGCCTTCTATACTGGTATCCCTCTATATTTAATCAGCCAGTTAATCCCCTACTCTTCTAGAAACATTCCCCATTCCCTTAACACTCATCATCTACAAGTGGTTCCCAACAAATGCACAACCAGATTAGAATCCACTCATACCTTACATTTCTACTTCTTTGCCCCTCAATTATAGAACTCGCTCCTGCTATATCTAAGAGAACTGTCTTTCAAAAAGTTTAGAAAGGCCTTCTATTTCGAACATGCTTACAGCCAGCTCCCCCGATTACTAGGGAAATGAGACAACAATTCCCCCCTCCCCCACTCCTTTCATTGTAATTTCTATCTGCTCTACTCCTTGTTTCTATTTTACAGTTTCTTTTTTATGTATATATATTGTTGGAAATGTTTTTATTGTAAACCACCCTATCCTGTGATAGTTTATTTCAGATTTGATGATACTGCCCTATGAACTGTACATTCAGCTTCTGCCATAAATTAAAAGTTTTGGCGTTATAACTGTTTCAACATTATCTTTGGATGCTCAAGTATCACATCTTTTTGGACAAGCAGTTTTAAAACTGTGCATGTTGAGGCAGTTTTGCTCTTTTTTCAGGAAGGGGATCTGAGGAAAGTAGTGCAAGCAGTAGTACTTAGACTATTGTAATTTTCTTTATGTAAGATTACCCAAAAGACGTTTTAGAGTCATAGTGCATAATGGCAGCAATAGAGGAAAGAAAAGATCTCCAGGATGTGAAATGACATCAGATCCCAGTCCTGGTTCCAATTATGGCAGAACATTGCAGTAAAAATGGTGTATGGAAGTAAAAGGATTGATTGAGCCACCCCTTTTCTGTTGCTGCTGCACTGGTTGCTTCTTAAGGATAATTTTTAAGTTCTTTGGGAGGCATTTTCAAAGACATTATATGGTTAAGCATGTTAATCGTCACATGCGGGACACTGTTAGTGCTGCTGATTATCCCCAGGTGTTGCCACTAAATGCCCTAACACTAGCCAGGTAGCATCAGGATGATTGGAGGTGGTACCTGGGGATAACCAGCTAGTGGCGATTTTCAGCCACTAGCTGATTATCCATTAGCAGCGAAAGATAGGCACCTGAAAGGTTCGCCTAGCTTTTGCTGTTGAACATAGCAACATAGTAAATGACGGCAGATAAAGACCAGTATGGTCCATCTAGTCTGCCCAGTACGATGACAAGAGTAGGTGCACCTGTCACTCCGTGCAAGTCACCCCTCCCCATATCTTTGTTTAGGGGTGAACCCACCGCTCCATGTAGAACACCCCTATTTGTTGAGAAATTAGATGGTTCAGTTTATTTTTATTTTATCCTGTTGCTGTAAAGGGATCCACTGTGTCTGTCCCATGCCATTTTGAATTCTGTCACTTTATTTGCCCCCATCACACTTCCATCGGGAGGCCATTCCAAGCATCCACCACTCTTTCAGTGAAAAAGTATTTCCTGACATTGCCTTTCAATTTACCCCCTTGCAGCTTCATGTTATGCCCTCTAGTTTTACAGCTTCCCCGTCTTTGGAAGAGGTTTGTTTGTTCATTATTTCTCTTTAAGTATTTAAAGGTCTGAATCGTATCTCCCCTATCCCTCCTCTCCTCCAAAGTGTACATATTTAGGTCTTCAAGTCTCTTTTCATAAGACTTCTGACGCAGGCTCCAAATCACTTTGGTCGCCTTCCTCTGAACAGTTTCCAGTCTTTTTACATCCTTTGTAAGATACGGTCTCCAAAACTGAACACAGTATGACAAGTGAGGCCTCACCAGTGACTTATACAGTGGCATTAGTACCTCTTCCTTTCTGCTGGTAATTCCTCTTTGTATGCAGCCCAACATCCTCCTGGCTTTTGCCACCACCTTGTCGCACTGTTTTGCCACATTGAGATCTTCAGAAATAATCACACCAAGGTATTTCTCCTGATCTGTGCACACCAACCTCTCGCCCCCTATCGTGTACATTTGAAGCAGCTGGCCACTGTAGAAGTGCTAGCCAGTTAAATATCTCCCCCCCCCTCATTTGTTTTTACATTTAGAATTTAGCATTTAAAAACAAACAAAAAAAAAAACAGCCCTAAATACTTGCCTAGATTTTAGTTTTTAAGGTCACAGATGAAATTAAGGTCAATCAGAGAAAGAAGTGAAATTGGTTTTAATTAGAGACAGGACAATAAGTGGTGGAGCACCATTAAATTGGAACTGTTTTAAAATGGAGCCAAATTGTTGTTAAAAAAGAAACTTAAGACCTGGCTCTCTGAAGATCTGTTAAGATGGCTATTTTAGCCTCTCTGTTTTGTGAAGATGGACTTTTGAAATGGATGTGGATTTATTTTATTTAGAAGCTGATTTGCTTATCTGCTGAAACCTTTTGAGAACATCTGTAATTTATGTATCCTAATTGTGTTAAAGTAATACAATAAAATACAAAAGTTAATTTCTATGTTTTGGAACCTCGTAATTATTTTTTGGGTAGAGTTCAGGATATAAACATTAGATTAAATTAACTGGATAATGGGGACTGGAGAAGGGAAACAGCAGTGAGCAATGGGAGCAAAACTGTTCAGCTTCCACTGAATCCCAAGGGAAAAAAGTTTGAAAACCACTGGAGTATCTATCAAAGCTAGTGATCTTCAAAATGGGAGCCAGGAATCTGACATGGTCTGCTACAATAGCAGAGGCTTCTTCATTATCTTGCTTTGAAATCTACTGATTTATCACTTCCCAGTTTCTACAACACATTTGGTGTAATCGGTCACAGCTGTTCCATGACATCATAGTATCCATCTCTTCTGCACTAATCAAAATTACCAGCATTGATCATGCTTAACAAGTGTTGCATTAGAAAGATAATATAGAATAAACTTTTTTTCACTGACAGTTTAGTTTTGCTTCAAAATGTTATAAAACAGATAAAATTAATGGTCATTTGGAGAACAGATTTTCACATAATATAAACATCCTATTGCAAAATTAGACTACAATTCGTGAATACAACACAAAACAGCTGCTAGACATGCTTTATTTCAAAACCTAGAGCAGAATTTTTACCAGTATGTTCACAGGACATTATACACAATAGCTCAGGTCAGATGTCACAAAGAAACAGAAAATGATGGTAGATAAAGGACAGTTACTTACCTGTAACAGGTGATCTCTGGGAACAGCAGGAATAAGTCTTCACATATGGGTATCGTCGGTACCGATGGAGCCTGCGCGGGAACGCTCCCCAGCGTCCAAAAGGAAAGCTTTTGGGAGCATCCCACAGCGCATGCGCGCTGCCTTCCCGCCTTTCCTAACTGCCTCTCTCCAGTTCGAGTTTTAAAGCTGAGACAAAGAGAGAGAGAGAGGAAAGGAAAGATAGAGAGATATAACTCCTAGGGGAGGTGGTTGGGTTGTGAAGACTTATTCCTGCTGTTCCCAGAGATCACCTGTTACAGGTAAGTAACTGTGCTATCTCCAGGAACAAGCAGGAATGAGTCTTCACATATGGGGACTCCCCAGCTAGAGATGCCTGGGAGATCACCCAGGTTGTGAGTCCCTGGGAAGGGCTCCACCTGTACCCATGAATCTCAGGCATCCAGTCAGGGATGGAGGGTAGGAATTGATTAGGTATGGAACAGGTGTTTGAGAACAGCCTGACCAAACAAGGCATCCCGGCGGGAGTCCTTGTCCAAGCAGTAATGGGCTGTGAAGGTATGAACTGATGCCCAGGTGGCTGCTCGACAGATTTGGTCGATGGACACAGAGTTAAGATGAGCCATAGAGGCTGCCATGGCCCTCACATTGTGAGCTGTGACATGGCCCTCACATTGTGAGCTGTGACATGGCCCTCCAGAGAAAGATTCTTGCTCTGGTAGGCGAAGGAAATACACTGAGCTATCCAATTAGACAGAGTTTTCTTGGAGACTGGAAGTCCTAAATGAGAAGGATCAAAAGCAACAAAAAGTTGAGAGGACTTTCTATGTTGCTGTGTCCTTTGTAAGTAGAAAGCAAGTGCTCTTTTACAATCCAGGGTATGAAGATTCCTCTCAGCACTTGATGCATGAGGTCCTGGAAAAAAGACAGGTAAATACACCTCCTGGTTCAGATGAAAAGGTGAGACCACTTTAGGCATAAAGTGTGGATTAGTTCTGAGGACTACCTTGTCATGATGGAACCTTGTATAAGGAGGATTAACCACTAAAGCTTGCAACTCACTGATACGGTGAGCTGAAGTGACTGCAATGAGAAAAATAACCTTCCAGGAAAGGAATTTCAAGGAGGTAGTGGCTAAGGGTTCAAAGGGTGGCTTCATAAGCTGGCCAAGAACCTGATTTAAGTCCCATGCCACTGGAGGTGGTCTAATGGGAGGTTTAGTCAAAAGAAGGCCTCTCATGAATCTTGCTATAAGAGGATGAGAGGAAATAGGTTGTCCATTGAAAGGCTTAAGGGATGCTGCAATAGCACTCAAATGGACTCTGATTGAATTTGTTTTAAGGCCTGCATGGGATAAATGCAGCAAATAGTCTAGTAAAGAATTCAAAGGGATTGCAAGAGGGTTGAGACCCTTCTCTGCACACCAAATGGAAAACCTTTTCCATTTAAAAGCATAGGAACGTCTGGTGGAAGGCTTTCTGGAAGCATGAAGGATATCCTTCACTTGCTGAGAAAGGTGTAAATCCTGAAGGTCTAGGCCTTCAGCAACCAGGCTCTGAGATGAAGAGACTGAGGATGTGGGTGCCACAAGGTTCCCTCCTCCTGGAAGAGGAGATCTGGAGCAGACCCCAGGTCCAGGGAGGGAGCTTGAGAGAGATGCAGAAGTAGAGGGTACCACACTTGGCGTGGCCAATGTGGTGCTATGAGGATCATAGACCCCTTGTCTCTCTGAAGCTTGAACAGAGTTTTGGGGATGAGGGGAATAGGTGGAAAGGCATAGAGGAAGTCTTGCCCCCAATGAAGGAGGAAGGCATCCCTGGCCTGAACTCCCTGACATGGAATCCTGGAACAAAATCGGGGAAGTTTGGCATTCCACGGACTTGCAAACAAGTCTATGTCTGGGGTACCCCAAATCCGAAAAATCCTGGCTATCTGGTCCCCATGGAGGGACCATTCGTGTGGAAGCAGAACTCGACTGAATCTGTCTGCCCAAGAGTTTTGAACCCCTGGAAGATACACTGCCATGATATGGATTTGATGCTCTCTGGGCAAGGCCCACAAACTGAGAGCTTCGTTGCAAAGCGACAGAGAGCCAGTCCCTTCCTGCTTGTTCACGTAGAACATGGCTACCTGGTTGTCCATGTGGATGAGGACTCTCTTGTAGCTGAGCAGGGTGTGGAAGACTCAGAGCCAGAAAGATTGCTCTGAGCTCTAAGAGGTTGATATGTAGAGATGTCTCCTGTGGAGACCAGATGCCTTGGGTCGAGAGATCTTGTAGATGAGCTCCCCAACCCTTTGGAGAGGCATCTGTTGTAAGGGTTGCTTGGGGTAATACCTGTTGAAAGCGGGACCCCAGCAACAGATTTTGAGTGGACTTCCACCAGTGGAGGGACCAAAAGAGGCGACTGGAGGTTGCTATTTTGTCTGACAGGCAACCTAATGCCTGAGTCCATTGGGTGGATAGGGTCCACTGAGCTGCCCTCATGTGAAGGCGAGCGTTGTGATAAGGAAGCTTATCATAGTTCAGGAGGGAGCTATAAAAGAGGTGAATTGACTTTGAACAAGCAACCTGTCTTTGCTGGTAGAAATACTAAAACAGAATGTTTTCATAAAAGACTACCAGTCCCAGAATGCACCAGGTTTCAAACAGCCTCTAGAAGGGCTGAAGTGGGGAAACGTGTGTTCAATCAGGAGAGCTATGAGGTAATCCCCAATCACTCATCTCCAAGGGCAGGGCTTGATTCAGCACACCTGGGCTGTGCTAGGGTGGAGTGTCCCTCTAAGCACTTTAAAAGTAAACGATATTCTACACAGAGACAGAACAGGGAGAAACAGAACCAGGAGCACAGGGAGAAGCAGAAGCTGCAGATCCAGAAACAGAAGCCACTGGAGAAAGAAGAGAGAGGACTACAACAGCAGAGGCAACGTGGAAGGAAGAACAGAAAGACATCTTGGAGGTCTAAAGAAGGAGCCCACAGCAGTACGTGTGTTAGGAGTGATTCCAGAGGCAAGCATAATCCATTAGACTGGAGGAAGCCAGAGGATTGGGGTTATAGAGCCAGGAACTCCCAAATGGCACCTTTGAGGGAAACGGCTGCATTTGGAAGACCGGTGCAAGAAGGTATGTGAAGAGAGACCCAGTGTCCAGGGATCTTGATTGGAAGGCTGGACATAAAAGCTGGACTACTTACTGGCCAGGATACCAGGAGAGGAAACCTAACAGCAAGGGAAGCTCAGGTATGAACTTTGATCTATGCCCTAGCTCTTCATCTGGAAGACAGCAGGGAAACAAATATTATCCTGAGAGTGATCAATTAAGGAATTCCTCTGAGCCAGACCATGATATTGATTCCATGATATTTGAGGAAGAATGAGATATATCAAATGATCAGTTGGAATACATGAACTGCTCACTGTCTAGGCTGCTGTTTTAAAGTAGTTTCTCACTAATACAACAACCACCAAAAGGAACTGTAACTTGTTCTTTTATCTACCCAGAAAAGTCTCTGCAAGAAAGCTTTAGGGTAGGATTGAGCCACGTCGAGAGAGTGAACCAGCAAAGGGGTTTGCAGCTGGCTAATTATTTGTAATTGAGCCAGGCACAAGTGCATGTGAGCTCTAGAAGGAAACTTCTTGTGTGTGTGAATAGAAGAAAGTTATCCTTGATAAAGAACAGGTTTTTTTTCTACTTTTGGGTTTGTTTTTGCCTTTTGAAGCACTGCTAAGAATGTCATTAGCAGGAGCCAACAAAAAGACCTTTTCTGTTTCCCATCAAGGTCTTTATTGATTTATTGCTTAAGAAGTTCAGTTACCTTATATCATGTTTTGCTGTTCCTGAGTACGATACTTGAAGCAAGTGTCCTTTTGTGTTACCAAGTAAATCTGTGTGGGAGAATTAACCCCATGAATAAAATCTGTTTTTCTTTGCTTAAACTCGAGCATCACAACTCATTATTTTGTGAACGGCTGATTCTGGTATGAATGAACTATAACCCCCACACTCCTTTGCAAGTCATAATAATATTTTGCCTTTGCCAAGACTGTGGACATTCACGACCAGCACCCCCGTTTACAGCGTAAGGAACCACATGCACCATGGATGCCATGTGGCCTAAGAGTTGTAACATCTCTCGAGCAGTTAAATGGGATTTTAACTGAATCTGGGAGGCTAACTGCACCAAGCGTAGGCAACGGGCCTGGGGAAGATAGGCCCTTGTAGTTGTGGTATCCAGTAAGGCCCCTATGAACTCTAGAGACTGAGTAGGGGTGAGATGGGATTTTGGAATGTTGATTACCAGTCCCAGATACTGAAGAACACGCCTTGTGCAGGTCAGGGAAGTCTGGGCCTCTGACTGGGATGGAGCTCGGATGAGCCAGTCGTCCAGATATGGGAATACAAATATTCCTAGAGTGCGCAGAAATGCAGCTACTACTGCCATGCATTTTGTGAACACTCTTGAAGCAGAGGCCAGACCGAAAGGAAGCACTTTGTATTGGTAGTGCTTTCCTTGGTAAAGGAACCGAAGGAACCTTCTGTGTGTTGGATGGATGAGAACATGGGTGTACGCATCCTTGAGATCTAGAGAACAAAGCCAGTCTCGACTCTGGAGGTATGGAAGGAGAGTTCCGAGAGAGATCATCTTGAATTTCTCCTTGCATAGAAACTTGTTCAATTCTCTGAGATCTAGTATGGGTCTGTAGCCCCCCGTTTTCTTTGGAATGAGAAAATAGGGGGAGTAGAACCCTGAGCCCTGTTGAAGAAGGGGTACTTCTTCTATTGCCCCTTGGGCAAGAAGGGTAGCAATCTCTTGACCTAGAAGGTTGAGGAGAGATGTTGGAGAATTGAACTGTTTCACCATGGTGTGAGGAGGAAGGTTTAAGAAATGAAGCTTGTACCCATCTCGTATGATGGAGAGGGTCCATTGCTCTGCTGTGATTTGTTCCCATCTGGGAGCAAAGTGAGCTAACCTTCCTGGGATGGTAAGAGGCTCTGGATGTTCTAGAGCCAGAAAGGCTAAGTTCTCTAGTGGAAAGTCAAAGGCCCTGAGGAGGCTGAGGCTGTTGGGCCGTAGCAGTCCTCGCAGCCTGAGACTTGGCCTGTTTTGGTTGTTGCTGTCTCTTTGTAGCAAAATGACCTTGGGAAGAGGCCTGACCATAACCTGAAGAAAATTTCCCTTTTTTTGGGAAAGATCCTTTTTTGAATAACCTCTTTTTAAAAGGAGCAGTAGTAGACTTTGAAAGTCTATCTAAAGCAGAATTTTCAGCATCCATCTGGTTGGCCTTTGCTTGCCAATCTTTGCCAAAGAGGTTTTCTCCTGTACAGGGAAGGTTACCTAGACCATCCTGTACCCAGGATTCCAAATCAGAGGCTTGTAACCAAGCAACTCTGCGTGCACCTATGGCAATAGCCGAGGCTCTACTGGCACCCTCAAAAGAGTCAAAGGCTGCACGGTTGGAAAACTTGGATACATCCTGTGCCTGTTTAAGCCAGGTGATATATTCTTCTCTCTTATCTTCCGACATAAAAGGAGATAAGGTTTGCAGATGATCTGTAACTTCTTTTAGAAACATCCCCATATAGAGACTATAGGAGTTGATTCTGGCTACAAGCATACTGGCCTGGAAGATTTTCCTGCCAAAGGCATCTAGGGTTCTGCATTCTCTTCCTGGAGGAGCAGAGGAGTGCCTTTTTGTACTCTTGATCTTTTTCATAGCAGACTCTACCACAATGGAGTGGTGAGGAAGCTGAGTCTTATGAAACCCAGGACAAGGAGGAACACGATACATGGTGTCCAACCTTCGGGAATGAGGGGAGGTGGAAAGAGGAGTCTCCCATATGCCCAACATGTGATCATAAAGAATCTCATGTACTGGTAAGGTGGCAGCCTCTTTAGGAGACTTAGGATATTGTAGGATATCTAATTTTTTGGCTCTAGGTTCAGTTTCAGAGGCCACTGAGATGGACAGGCCTTTGGCCACCTCCCTAATGAAGTCCTGAAAAGACAAGTCTTCAGGAGGAGACACTCTCCTTTTTGGAGAAGAGGGTTCCTGAGGAAGGATCCCCGATGCTTCAATTGAGGCTTCTGATGTATCAGAGTCTTCAGAGGAATCGAAGTATCGACTGTCTGGATACTCTCGCAGAGCCCGATACGCGTACCGGGAGGTATCGACATCGGGAGTAATCGGTACCGAGTCGGTACTGATAGGCATCACTGGATAGCGTACCGCTGCCGTCGATGCTGATGTCGATGCAAGCGGTACTGGTATCGGAACCGGTACCAGAATCGGTACTGGTACCGACAACGGGGCTTGTTGCGGTACTGGAGGCGTCGCAGCTTGTATGAATGCCGTGATGGCACGCTGCATGGTCAGAATATTCTGATCCATCGACGCCACCAATGTCTGGATGTCGGTACCGGTGGTAACCGCTGGTACCCCAGAACATTGTAACAGGTGATCGGTCGAGGCCGAGCCATCGATGTCAACCTGGGACCCCATAGGTAGAGCTTTGGAAGCCGGAGCCTCCCGCCGGGGTAATTTTGCTGGTGTGGATTCCTCAAGAGTAAGCCCGGGGGCATCTCGATACTTAGAGGAAGATGAATTCTTTGAGGACCGGCCAGATTTAAGTTTGGTTACCTGAGATCCATGGGATGAAGAAGCAGCCCTGGAAGACGTCGATGCAACAGAAGCTGCATCGGAGGGAAACAGGGTACTGAGCTTGGCTGCCCGATTTTGTAACCCTCTCTTAGACATCATAGAACAGGACTCACAATCCGCTATGGAGTGGTCAGGACCTAAACATTTTAGACACCAGTCATGGGTGTCTGTGACAGAAATAGTGCTGCTGCACTTCGTGCACTTTTTAAACCCGGAGGCGGGTTTTTCCATGAGGAAAAATATATGTGTAGGCCTAAGGCCCCAGAAGAAAAAACGCACTGTAGTTTTTTTTTTGTTTTTTTTTTTAAGAAAGAAAAAAGACCGGTGGTACCGGTCCGGAATCGAGAAGGCAGACACGCGACTAAAGAAAAATAAAAGTAAATAAGAAATTCTTCAGCGGTGACAGGAAACACGACCTGCTGGCTCCGCGGAAAAGAAGAACTGGAGAGAGGCAGTTAGGAAAGGCGGGAAGGCAGCGCGCAGGCGCTGTGGGATGCTCCCAAAAGCTTTCCTTTTGGACGCTGGGGAGCGTTCCCGCGCAGGCTCCGTCGGTACCGATGATACCCATATGTGAAGACTCATTCCTGCTTGTTCCTGGAGATAGGTTATACAACATACCCAGTCTGTCCATCCACACTAACTACTAAACTCTACTATCCCTTACTCTCCCTTAAGAGATCTTCTATGCTTGTCCCATGCTTTCTTGTATTTTAAACTGTCCTTGTTTCTACCATTTCCATTTGGAGGTTGTTCTATACATCCACCACCCTTTCTGTAAAAAATTATTTACTTATATTTCTCCTGAGTTTACCCCATTTCACCCTCATCTGATGGCCCCTGATTCCAGAGCTTTCTTGCCTTTGAAAGAGGCCTACTTCCCAAGCATTTACACATTGGTGGTATTTAAAGAATTTTATCATAGCTATTTTTGCCCCATCTTTCTTTAAGTGTGCATATTTAGATCTTTACATCTATCCTCATACACTTTATGACAAAGACTATTGACCATATTAGTAGCTACCCTCTAAACCAAATCCATTCCTTTTCTAATCTTTTGAAGGTACAAACTCCAGACTTATACAGAGTATTCCAAAGGTCTCAGAGACTTACAGAGGAGCACCATCACCTCTTTCTTCCAAGTGACTTTATTGTGAATCTCTTTCAAGGTGGGGAGGAGAGGGTGGGATGGGCCCCAACAGTTGTTCTATTAACATCCCTAGATTACTAGTACTACTACTACTACTACTTACTTGTATAGCGCTAAAAGGCTCTGTGTAACAGAGCTTACAATCTATACAAGACAGACAAATACAATGGACAGGGGACTACAGTAAAATTAAGGGGAAATGATAACACACATAGATGAGGAAGCAAGAGAATAAGTAGCCTATAAAAATGGGATTTTAGCCTGGATTTGAACAGGACCACAGATTGAACCTGATGTACCAATTGAGGTAGTCTATTCCAGGCATATGGTACAGCAAGATGGAAAGAATGAAGTATGGAGTTGGTAGTGGAAGAGAGGACACAAATAATTTATTTGCCTGATAAGCAGAGTTCTTAAGGAGCAGTGTTAGGAGAGATAAGAGGAGAGGTAATGATGAGCTACAGAATGAATTCACTCGTAGATTAGTAGGAGAAGTTTGAATTGGATGCGAAAATGGAAGAGGGAGCCAGTTAAGTGACTTGATTTGGGATTAAGTGAATGTAGTGACACTGGCAGGAAATTAACCATGCGGCTGAATTTTGAATGGATTGAATATAACAGACTTCCCTAGTTCAGATGACACATGGAACAGAGTATAGCTATCTGCAATTCACAAACTCAGCTCAAATTTTGAATCCACAATAAAGTTTACTGACAGAGAATCAATTCTGATTAGTGCTATGACCATGCTTCACACAATCAAACTTACAATATCAATTTTCAATCGTGATTCTCCATGACCTCTGAAGTCAGCCATTATCTGGTAATCTCATACAAAAACTGAAACTCATATGGCTGGCCCAGTGACAGCACTGAAGAGTGCTAAAACAGAGGAACCTTATTTATTTAACAATTTTTCTATACAGCTTTTCTCATATTCAAAGCAGTTTACATTCAACAAAACGAAGAAGCAAAGGAGATTTACATAGAACAAGGTATTGAACTTGGATGAAACAGGGGTATACTCCACAAAGAGGTATGCATGAGATCATATTTCTATTGTATGTTCCACAAGATATTTCAGCTTAGGGCTTCTATACGCTGAAAGCGTAGTTACTCACCTGTAACAGGTGATCTCCGGGAACAGCAGGAATTTAGTCTTCACATATGGGTATCGCCGGTACCGATGGAGCCTGCGCAGGAAAGCTCCCCAGCGTCCAATAGGAGCGCTTTTGGGAGCATCCCTCAGCATATGCACGCTGCCTTCCCGCCTTTCCAACTGTCCCTCTTCAGTTAAGTTTGTAGCTGAGTGAAAGGATAGAGGGAGAGAGGAAAGAGACAAAGAGATAGAGAGACAACTCCTAGGGGAGGTGGGTGGGTTGTGAAGACTAAATTCCTGCTGTTCCTGGAGATCACCTGTTACAGGTGAGTAACTACGCTATCCACAGGAACAAGCAGGAATGTAGTCTTCACATACGGGGACTCCCTAGCTGAAGATGCCAGGGAGATAGCCCCAGGAAGGTGCCATCCTAGAAGGTGGGAATCCCTCCTCCCATGGATCTCTGGCATCCCACCAGGGTTGGTGGGTATGTTTATGTTTATTGTTTATTAAATTTGATATACCGCTCAGGCCAAAGCATCAGAGCGGTTTACAATATTACATAAATGATACTGAAAATATGAAAAGAACGCCATTAATAAGATAGGACAGAGTAAGAGATAGTGATAGTCAAAGAAATAGAAGAGACAAGAGGAAAGGTTCATTATAACACCAGAGAGGCAGAATATCATACCACCACAGCTCAGTCCTTCCAAACAGACTTGACCATAATCGTTACTCATCACAAATTCAAGCCAGGCAGGAATACGCCGCAGAAATGGCTCCTTATAAATCTCTGCTGCCTGGATATACTTGACAGAAGCAGGTGATGAGGCAGAGCTCTCACTCACAGCCTGCGACGCCGGCATCATTCCTCCACCGTCCCGCTCGTCGTGGCATGCAAACCAAATACAGCAGATAACCCAGTCCCGCACGGTAGGAGCCAACCTTATCAACCTTATCAATCCCTGATCTGGAACAAGTACCAAAAACACAAAACGATGCTTGAATTATACATACCTTGTATATAATTAATCCTGTTCATTGTATATAGTTACAACTGTTAATTGTAAGTTTTGAGTTGAATCTTTGTAGCTTCTCATTGTTATATGTAAAAACAGCATTGCCTTGTTTACTGTTGTTCAATGTAAACCGCAACTGATCATTGGAAGGTGCGGTATATAAAAACTTGTTAATTAAATTAAATTAAATTAAATTTAGGTGTGAAAGAGATTTTGAAGAACAGCTTGGCCAAAGAAGGCATCCCGACAGGAGGCTTTATCCATGCAGTAGTGGGCTGTGAAGGCGTGTACAGAAGCCCAGGTGGCTGCTCGACAAATGTCAACGATAGACACAGAGTGGAGATTAGCCATAGAAGCTGCCATGGCTCTCACATTATGAGCTGTGACATGGTCCTGAAGAGGAAGACCCTTACTCTCATAAGCAAAGGATATGCATTGGGCAATCCATTTAGATAAAGTTCTTTTGGAGACTGGAAGTCCCAAATGACTAGGGTCAAAAGCTATAAAAAGTTGTGATGACTTTCTATGTTGCTGTGTTCTTTGTATGTAAAAGGCTAAGGCCTTTTTACAATCTAAAGTATGAAGGTTTCTTTCTGCATTAGAGGCGTGAGGCCTCGGGAAAAAATACAGGAAAATAAATTGATTGATTTAAATGAAAAGGCGAAACCATCTTTGGCATAAAGTGTGGGTGAGTTCGAAGAACAACCTTATCATGATGAAACCTAGTATAAGGAGGATCAGCCACTAAGGCTTGCAATTCACTAATAGACGGGCAGAGATGATTGCAATTAGGAAGATGACCTTCCAGGTCAAAAACCTAAGGGCTGTAGTGGCCAAAGGTTCAAAAGGCGGCTTCATGAGCTGCCCGAGAACTAGATTTAGATCCCATGCCACCGGTGGTGGCTTGATGGGAGGTTTAGTTAATAAAAGGCCTCTCATAAATCTAGATAGGAGTGGATGAGAGGAAATAGGTTGTCCATTCAGAGGCTTATAAGAAGCTGCAATTGCACTAAGATGGACTCTTACCGAATTGGTCTTTAGACCAGAATTTGATAAGTTAAGGAGATACTCTAGTATTGATTCTAAGGGTATGACCAGGGGGTTTAATCCCTTCTTGGAGCAACACATAGTAAAACGTTTCCACTTGAAGGCATAAGATCTTCTTGTGGAAAGTTTCCTAGAAGCCTGAGGGATATCTTTTACCTGTTGGGACAGGTTGAAATCTTGGAGGTCTAAGCCTTCAGCAACCAGGCTGTGAGGTGCAGGGACTGGGGAGTCGGGTGCCATAGAGTCCCGTTCTCCTGGGAAAGGAGATCTGGAGCATGCCCTAACTCCAGAGGTGCCGCTTGAGAGAGATGTAGAAGCAGAGAATACCACGTTTGGCGTGGCCATCGTGGTGCTATGAGAATCATGTGACTCCTGTCTCTCTGAAGCTTGAAGAGTGTTTTGGGGATGAGGGGAATGGGTGGGAAGGCATAAAGGAAGTCCTGACCCCAGTGAAGGAGGAAGGCATCCCTTGCCTGACAGTTGTGAGCCGGAATCCTGGAACAGAACCGGGGAAGTTGGCAGCAGTACTCGACTGAGTTTGTCTGCCCAAAGGTTTTGAATGCCTGGAAGATATACCACTAGAAGGTGAATTTGATGTTCTCTGGCCAGGGCCCACAGTCGTAAAGCTTCGCTGCATAACGACAGAGAGCCTGGTCCGCCCTGCTTATTCACATAGAACATGGCTACTTGATTGTCCGTCTGGACTAAGACTGTCTTGTAGCTGAGCTAGGTGTGGAATACTCGAAGAGCTAAATAGATTGCTCTTAATTCCAGGAGGTTTATGTGTAAACCAACCTCCTGTGGAGTCCAGGTGCCCTGGGTAGAGAGATGATTCAGGTGTGCTCCCCAACCCACCTGTGATGCATCTGTTAGGGTGGCCTGAAAGAGGGGTTCATGGAAAGGAGACCCCACTGTCAGATTTTCTAGTGATTGCCACCATTGGAGGGACAAAATTAGTCATTGAGAGATTATTATTTTGTCCGACAAATGACCTGTGGCCTGTGTCCACTGTGTGGAGAGAGTCCACTGAGCTGCTCGCATGTGGAGGCGAGCATATGGGACTACATGAACTGTGGATGTCATATGTCCCAGTAACTGCAGTAGCTCTCGAGCAGTGAGGGAGGATTTGCCTGCTGCTTGAGAAGCTAGTTGCATTATGCGAAGACACCGGGCTTGTGGAAGGAAAGCCCTTGCCTGTCTGGTATCTACAAGCAGAATATTGTCACTTTTTTGGGGCTTAATGCTGTTCAGCTACCAATTATAAATGTAAGCACCAATGCCTAACCCTAGACTAACCTAACAGAAAATGAATATGCTATAGCGATCAGGTCTCAGAGTCAAACTTGGCTATACACTGGACCTACTGGTATGGTACAGTGAAATGCCTTTAACACATCAATGACCCGTAAATATCGCTGCAATTCTATAGTTTTCTTTTATTGCTTAATTTTTTATCTTTTTATACTTTTTCTCTTTCCTTTTTTTCTTTAAAAAGTACCGACGGTGGCCTCACTATGATGTGTATAGCACATTGAATGAGAGGTGGTTCCAAAGCTGATGATGTCCTTATTCTACCGTGTTCCTAGAACACTGTTACGGCTCACATTCCACCCTATCAGAACCAACATTCATTGTCAAATCAAAAGCTTGCTATAAACTTTTCAACATCGACAGTTGTATCGTGGGCCTTTAGTCGGTGTAATGACTGGTTATCTCCAACGCGCTATTCTTCCATGACGTTTACTCATTTACTTTTTTATTCCCAACGCATATACCAAGGCGCCGTAGCGTTTTACATCATGCGTTTCTTCAAGGGAATACCTTAAATTAAAAACAAAAAATGAAAGCAATCACCTTGAATCCAAATGAACTGCATTTGAGAAGAAGAAGTTAGTCCTATTTTCAGTGAGGTACTCACAGTACTTCGATGCTGCCAGTCCCATAGTTGAAAAAACGCCGCGCATGCGGGATCAAAGGGCCGCCGGCCATTTAACTTCCCCTCAAGGGATTGTATGAGAAGTACCATTCCATTATTAAGCGGTGAGTATCACTGACATATATTCCATTCAATGGATGAATTTAGACCCATCGGGGACACAGTATTCAGACGAAAAATCCATTCTTGTTCTCTACGTACAAGGGTTTGATCCTGAGACTTCCCTTGTTCTCCTCGAGTGACTTGGTCAATACAGAAACATCTAAGAGTGGTAAAACTATGTTGTCGTTCTATACCAGTGGGGTACAAAATACACATTTAGTTACTTTGGACATGGCTGCTCTATATACCAACATTCCGCAGAAGGCAGCGTTTGAAACTGTGGAGGAAGCATTGATTAAAAGGGGAGACCTTACTGATGTGAAATTACATTTTCTTTTGGAGATAGTGCGATTGGTACTATTTCACAATTATTTCATTTTTGAAAATGTTATTTATTTACAGATTGCTGGCATGGCCATGGGGGCGACATGTGCCCCATCGATAGCTAATCTATATATGGCCAAATTTGAACAATGCTGGATATCTTTAGTGTCTCCGTATTTTGTTAATATCAAAAAGTGGCTGTGTTACATTGACGATGTCTTTGTGATATGGGAGGGAGAGGAGTTATGCATTCAGCAGTTCGTTAAGTGGATAAATAATTGTGATGCCAACATCCAATTCAGCTTTCACTATAATAGCTCAACTATTACATACTTAGATATTAATATTCGTCGAACCTTAGGAACATGGGAGACCATGGTGTTTCAGAAGCCCACCGATCGGAACAGTTTCCTACATTATACAAGTGCTCATCCACGTATACTTCGGGATAGTCTCCCTCTATCTCAATTTTTTCATTACCGTCGGAACTGCTCAGATGTTTGAACGTATAAACAGGCCAGGTCATTAAAACAGAAATTTATGGCTCGGGGTTACCCATCTCAAGTAATAGATAGGGCGTACAAACGAGCCCTGTATGTGAATAGAGAGTTATTGTTACAAACGAAGAAGGAGGAGTCCGTCGTGGGAGAGACGGTCCATTTGGTAACAAAATACTCCCCTTTGAGCCAACAGATTCAAAGGATTCTAAAGAAACATAATAACGTATTACAGAGTACTCCAGGATTGGAAACTTTAAATATCAGATGTGCCTGGCAGAGACACAGAAATCTGAAAGAAATCTTATCTCCCACGGTACTGCGATCACCTATACGGCAATTTCGATCAGAACCTGTGGGCCATCATAAATGTGGTCGGTGTACCATTTGTGATATTACATTGGAAGTGCAACATTTTACACACCATGGTAAGGTCTATCATTTAAAACATCACACAACATGCAATTCCACTCATGTGGTGTATGGGGTTTATTGTCCATGCCCCCTGCTCTATATTGGTAAAACCAATCGGGCTTTCCAGGTTCGTATGAGAGAACATCGAAGCAGAATCCATTGCAAAGTACTACAGGCCCCTATGGTATCCCACTGTATAGAACGACAACATAGTTTTACCACTCTTAGATGTTTCTGTATTGACCAAGTCACTCGAGGAGAACAAGGGAAGTCTCAGGATCAAACCCTTGTACGTAGAGAACAAGAATGGATTTTTCGTCTGAATACTGTGTCCCCGATGGGTCTAAATTCATCCATTGAATGGAATATATGTCAGTGATATTCACCGCTTAATAATGGAATGGTACTTCTCATACAATCCCTTGAGGGGAAGTTAAATGGCCGGCGGCCCTTTGATCCCGCATGCGCGGCGTTTTTTCAACTATGGGACTGGCAGCATCGAAGTACTGTGAGTACCTCACTGAAAATAGGACTAACTTCTTCTTCTCAAATGCAGTTCATTCGGATTCAAGGTGATTGCTTTCATTTTTTGTTTTTAATTTAAGGTATTCCCCTGAAGAAACGCGGGATGTGAAACGCTACGGCGCCTTGGTATATGCATTGGGAATAAAAAAGTAAATGAGTAAACGTCATGGAAGAATAGCGCGTTGGAGATAACCAGTCATTACACCGACTAAAGGCCCACGATACAACTGTTGATGTTGAAAAGTTTATAGCAAGCTTTTGATTTGACAATGAATGTTGGTTCTGATAGGGTGGAATGTGAGCCGTAACAGTGTTCTAGGAACACAGTAGAATAAGGACATCATCAGCTTTGGAACCACCTCTCATTC
The DNA here is from genome assembly GCA_033557465.1 of Ichthyophis bannanicus. Lineage (NCBI taxonomy): Eukaryota > Metazoa > Chordata > Amphibia > Gymnophiona > Ichthyophiidae > Ichthyophis > Ichthyophis bannanicus. The sequence goes on from CM066046.1 coordinate 96,471,976, forward strand.
AATGTGCTATACACATCATAGTGAAGCCACCGTCGGTACTTTTTAAAGAAAAAAAGGAAAGAGAAAAAGTATAAAAAGATTAAAAATTAAGCAATAAAAGAAAATTATAGAATTGCAGTGATATTTACGGGTCATTGATGTGTTAAAGGCATTTCACTGTACCATACCAGTAGGTCCAGTGTATAGCCAAGTTTGACTCTGAGACCTGATCGCTATAGCATATACATTTTCTGTTAGGTTAGTCTAGGGTTAGGCATTGGTGCTTACATTTATAATTGGTGTCTGGTATCTAGACAGGCTCCTATGAATTCTAGGCATTGGGAAGGAACTAGTTGAGATTTTGGGAAGTTTATTACCAAACCCAAGTATTGGAGGATTCGCATTGTATGGGACAGTGCAGTGCTGGCCTCTGCAACTGTAGGGGCTTGAATGAGTCAGTCGTCTAAGTAAGGGAAGACGAAAATCCCCAGGGTTCGTAGAAATGCAGCCATTACTGCCATGCATTTCGTGAATACCCTTGGTGCTGAAGCCAGACCAAAGGGAAGAACCCTGTACTGGAAATGTCTTCCCCTGAAAAGGAAACGTAAGAATTTCCTGTGATCTGGATGGATGAGAATGTGAGTGTATGCATCCTTTAAGTCTAGAGAGCAAAGCCAATCCTGGCTTTGAAGGTATGGCAGAAGAGTTCCCAGAGAAATCATTTTGAATTTCTATCGAAACAGATATTTGTTCAATTCTCTGAGGTCTAGAATGGCTCTGTGCCCTCCTGTTTTCTTTGGAATAAGAAAATAGGGGGAGTAGAACCCTGCACCCCGTTGAAGAATGGATACTTCCTCTATTGCCCCTTGGGCAGGAAGAGTGGAGACCTCGTGATCTAGCAGATTGTCTGCAGAGGTTTGTGAATTGAATTGCTTTAGAATTGTAGGAAGGGGTAAGCTGTGAAAATGAAGCTTGTATCCTTCTCCTACAATGGACAAAGTCCAATCTTCTGCTGTTATCTGATGCCATCTGTTGTCAAAGTCAAAAAAAGACCCCAAACACAGTCCCAATAAACTTTTTTCTCTTTTTGTCGGATCACATCTAGGGGAGAAAAGAATATGCTTAAATCCCCAAACGATGGAATCCCTTTTATTCAAAACAGTTCCTTGTTGTGTTAAGAAATTGAATTAAACATTTGCAGTAACGAATCTCATGAATAAAACAGCCAAACTTATCTTTGAATAGTGACAAAACTCAGTCCAAACAGCATTCCAGACAGCACTGCACACGACGTATACGTTTCGGGGCAGAAAACCCCTGTATCAAGTGCTCCCATACGATATTGATATCACACGTCCTTCCTTCATGGAATGTAGATGAACGTCCTTCTTCAAATCAGCTGTACCTCCATATCAACGGTTAACCCGTAAAATAGGACCAAAGGCTTCTTAATAGGCTAACAATGATTGTCAATCATCGAGGACACTAATCATTAACCGGAGGTAGCCCAACAGCAAAAACTCCCCGGATGATTGGACCAAAACACTCCAATCAAAACAACTCATATTACACCCCCAACGAACCACCAATGGTTAAGGGAATCCCCCATGAAAAAACAGGAGGGCCCCTTAGCCAATTGGAACCTACCTAATACAAACTGGACCATTCAATTTTGTGATTTAAACCAGCTGGCTGCACAGTCTGTAATTCATAAATCCACTTCTGCTCCTGCCATTGCAGCCGGGCCTGCCGATCACCCCCCCCCCCCTGGGGATCCTGCGGGACATGATCTATGACAGACCAGTGAAGATCAATGAAATGATGTCCATATTCCAAACAGTGCTCCACCATAGATGCCGAAAGCACCTGTTGTCAAATACGTGAGGCATGCTCGCTTAGCCGAATTCTGATCATTCTCACAGTACGTCCCACGTACCACAAAGGACAATTGCACCAGATGACAAACCACAAATGTAGAAGTGCAAGTCGTAGACCATCTTCTGTGGTAGACATGATTAGTGTGAGGATAAGGCCAGGAAATCCCCAAAACAGTATTGGCACAGAAACCACAATTCTGACAGGGAGAATGACCCAGCGGTTCATCCGGGTATATTGATCTATCAGCAGAAACATGGATTAAAAGATCAAGCAAGGTAGATGCTTTAGTAAAGGCAGTCATTAGAGGTTGCTGAAAACATGAGTGAACGGACAAGACCAATCAATGTTTGCGAAGGATGCCCACCACCGCAGAACTATGTTCCATATAAGGAAGGATTCCCACCGTCCTTTTTTCAGCAGTATCCCCCAAATTCGAAGTAGATGGTTGAAGCAGTCACTCACGATGCGAATAATGTGCCCTGGTGTAAGCCCGATCCACCACCGAAGAGGGATAACCTCTATTCCTCAAACGGTGCTTCAAATCACAGGCATGATGTTTAAAATCCATTAACGAAGAACACAACCGACGCAGCCGGAGAAACTGACCATAAGGGAGAACACGTCGAAGGGGTGCAGGATGGAAACTGCGAAAATTCAGTAAGCTGTTACGCTGTACGGATTTCCTATACAAAGAAGTACAAAGTATAGAGTCCATCCTATACACCAACATGTCAAGAAACTCAATTTTGTGTTTATCAATGTGCGCAGTGAAATTGATATTAGGGTTCAACCCATTTAACCAACATATAAATGCCTGTAAAGATTCCAAATCAGAGGTCCAGATAAAAAAAGATGTCATCTAAAAATCGTCTCCAAAAAAATCACATGAACGAAAAAAAACGAGGAATATATTAAACTTTCTTCCAATTGTGCCAGATACAAAGTAGCAACAGATGGAGCTACTGTGGCACCCATTGCAATACCAAACGTTTGCTGGAAAAACGTGCCCTCAAACAAAAATGGCAGGAGCAGAAGTGGATTTATGAATTACAGACTATGCAGCCAGCTGGTTTAAATCGCGAAATTGAATGGTCTAGTTTGTATTAGGTAGGTTCCAATTGGCTAAGGGGCCCTCCTGTTTTTTCATGAGGGATTCCCTTAACCATTGGTGGTTCCTTGGGGGTGTAATATGAGTTGTTTTGATTGAAGTGTTTTAGTCCAATCATCCGGGGAGTTTTTGCTGTTGGGCTACCTCCGGTTAATGATTGGTGTCATCGATGATTGACAATCATTGTTAGCCTATCATGAAGTCTTTGGTCCTATTTTATGGGTTAACCGTTGGTATGGAGGTACAGCTGATTTGAAGGAGGACGTTCATCTACATTCCATGAAGGAAGGACGTGTGATATCAATATCGTATGGGAGCACTTGATACAGGGGTTTTCTGCCCCGAAACGTATACGTCGTGTGCAGTGCTGTCTGGAATGCTGTTTGGACTGAGTTTTGTCACTATTCAAAGATAAGTTTGGCTGTTTTATTCGTGAGATTCGTTACTGCAAATGTTTAATTCAATTTCTTAACACAACAAGGAACTGTTTTGAATAAAAGGGATTCCATCGTTTGAGGATTTAAGCATATTCTTTTCTCCCCTAGATGTGATCCGACAAAAAGAGAAAAAAGATTATTGGGACTCTGTTTGGGGTCTTTTTTTGGCTTGGATATTTTTGGCCCTATGTTAGGATTTTTTTTTTTTGGGTTTGATCTGTTGTCAAAGTGGCATAACCTGCCCGGAATATTGGGCGGTTGGGGACCCCTCAGAGGCAGGGAGGCAAAGCTTTCTAGGAAGGAGTCAAAGCCCTTGAGGAGGCTGAACCTGGAGAGCTGGTTGGGCTCTCGGGCCTTTTGGTTTCTTTTGCTATCTAGTTTGTCCCTTTTGGGCAACCTGACCTGGAGTCTGACTCTGCTGGGTATAGGAAGGATAAAACTTCCTCTTTTTGCTAAAAGAGGGCTTTTTATAAGGCTTCCTTTTGGCTGGAGTGGCTGTAGACTTTGACAATCTATCTAAGGTAGAATTGTCAGCATCTAACTCGTTAGCCTTTTCCTGCCAGTTCTTGCCGAAGAGATTCTCCCCCATGCAAGGAATGTTGCCTATCTTGTCCTGTACCCAAGTCTCCAAGTCTGATGGCTGTAGCCAGACAATCCGTCGTGCGCCAATGGCAATAGCAGAGGTTCTGCTGATGCATTCAAAGCAGTCAAAGGCTGCACGATTGACAAACTTGGAGACATCTTAAGCATGCTTAACTAGAGCAAGAAAATCTTGTCTCCTGTCATCTGGGAGAAATGGGCTCATAAGTTCCAAGTCTCCAGTAACGATAGCGGAGAGACTGAATGAATTCTTTGCTTCGGTCTTTACTGAGGAAGATGTAGGGATGTTACCCATGACTGAAGTGGTATTTAAAGGTGCGGAAGAATTGAAGGAAATATCGATACATCGGGAAGATGTCTTACAACTATTAGATAAACTGAAGAGTAGCAAATCACCTGGGCCGGATGGTATACATCCAAGGATGTTGAAAGAACTGAAATATGAGATTGCAGTACTGCTATCAGTAATCTGTGAACTATCATTAAAATCATCTCTAATACCTGAAGATTGGAGGATCGCCAATGTAACACCAATTTTTAAAAAGGGTTCCAGGGGTGATCCAGGAAACTACAGACCGGTGAGCCTGACGTCAGTACCGGGAAAAATGGTAGAAACCATCATAAAGAATAAATTACTCAGCATGTAGATAGTCACAACCTAATGGGAGACAGCCAACATGGCTTTAGACAAGGAAGATCTTGTCTTACTAATCTGTTATGTTTTTTTGAAGGAGTGAATAAACAGGTGGACAAAGGTGAGTCGGTTGATATTGTGTATCTGGACTTTCAGAAAGCCTTTGACAAGGTCCCTCATCAGAGACTTTTGGCAAAACTAAAGAGTCATGGGACAGGAGGCAGTGTACTATTGTGGATCAGGAACTGGTTAAAAGATAGAAAGCAGAGGGTAGGGCTAAATGGCCAATTTTCCCAATGGAGAAAGGTGAATAGTGGTGTACCCCAGGGATCTGTGCTGGGTCCGCGGCTTTTTGACATATTCATAAATGACCTGGAAAGTGGAATAACGAGTGAGGTTATCAAATTTGCAGATGACACAAAACTATTTAAAGTTGTTAAAACCCAAGAGGATTGTGAAAATTGCAAGAGGATCTTGATAAATTGGAAGACTGGGCATCAAAATGGCAGATGAAATTTAATGTGGACAAGTGCAAGGTTATGCACCTAGGGAAGAACAACCCAAACTATGGTTACACGATGCAAGGTTCCACATTAGAAACCACCACCCAGGAAAAAGATTTAGGCGTCATTGTGGATATCATGTTAAAACCCTCGGCCCAGTGTGCAGTGGCGGCCAAGAGAGCAAATAGAATGCTAGGTATGATAAGGAAAGGAATGGAAAATAAAACAAAAGATATTATAATGCCTCTATATCGTTCCATGGTGAGACCGCACCTTGAATATTGTGTGCAATTCTGGTCGCCGTATCTTAAAAAGGATATAGCGATTTTAGAAAAGGTACAGAGAAGAGCCACCAAGATGGTAAAGGGGATGGAAGGATACTCCTATGAAGAAAGGCTAAAAAGGTTAGGGCTCTTTAACCTGGAAAAGAGACGGCTGAGGGAAGATATGATAGAAGTCTATAAATTAATGAACGGAGTGGAACGGGTAAACGTAGATCGATTGTTTACCTTATCAGAATATAGAAAGACTAGGGGACATGCAATGAAGCTACAGGGTAAACTATTTAAGACTAATAAAAGAAAATATTTTTTCACTCAACGTGTAATCAAACTGGAATTTGTTACCGGAGGATGTAGTAAAGGCTGTTAGTGTAGCTGTGTTGAAAAAAGGTTTGGACAAGTTCCTGGAGGAAAGGTCCATAAACCATTATTAAGAAGTGACTGAAGATATCAATGCTTGACCCAGTACAAGCATTGTGGAACTTGTGTCTCTTGAGAAAAACTCCTAGGTAAATATGACCTAGATTGGCCACTGTTGGAAACAGAATACTGGGCTTGATGGACCTTGGTCTGACCCAGTATGGCATATCTTATGTTCTTATGTTCCTTGAGGAACATTCCCATATATAGGATATATGAACTGATTCTAGCTGAAAGCATAGAAGCTTGAAAGGTTCTGCGCCCAAAAGCATCCAGAGTCCTGCATTCACGACCTGGAGGATCGGATGCATGCCTCTTTGCACTTTTCATCCTACGCATGGCTGATTCCACTGTCATTGAATGGTGTGGCAGTTGAGTTTTTTTGAAATCCAGGACATGGCGGAACTCGATACATAGTACAGTATCAAGTCTCCTAGAGTGAGGAGGTGTCTCCCACATTCTAAGCATCAAGCTATGTAGAATTTCATGGATAGGCAGAGTGGCTGCCTCCTTAGGAGCTTTAGGATATTGGAGATTTTCCAATTCCTTTGCTCTGGGTTCCTCTTCAGGAGCTACTGTGATTGAAAGACCTTTGGCCATATCACGGATGAAATCCTGAAATGACATGTCCTCTGGAGGTGACATTCTGCGTTGGGGAGAAGAGGGATGTTCTAGGAGAAACCCTCTAGTGCCAGCAGAATTGTCAGAGTCTTCGGAATCGGAGGAATCGAAGTATTCCTGACCCCGATGCTCTTGCAAAGCACGATCCTGGTACCGATCGAAGTCGGTACCGCGCTGAACCAGTACTGCTTTGTCAATTCCAGCCAGAGATGGCAAGGGAAGAGTTTCCACCGGGGCCGGTACCATTGGTACCGCCATTGGTGTCGATGTCGGTACCTGTGCCCGTGGGATCACCGGTACCACAGCTGAAAGAAGAGCTGCGATGCTGCACTCGATAGCAAGGAACCTCTGGTCTATCTATGCTGCCGATGCCTGGGTGTCGGTACCGGTAAGGATGGCCGGAACCCCTGAGCATGGCACAAGGTAGTTCTTGCGAGGTTGAGGCCTCGAGAATATCCTGAAGCCCCATCGATGCTTTGGAAGCCGAAGCCTCCCACCGGGGCTGTTTTGCCAGTGTGGTTCCCTCAAGGGCAACGCCATTGGCCTCTCGATGCTTAGCAGGAGAGCTACCCTTTGAGGACCGGCTTTTATGTTTAGTTACCTGAGATCCATGGGAGGAAGAAGAGGCCCTTGACGATGTCGATGCAATGGATCTGGCATCTGAAGAAAAGAGGGTACCGAGCTTTGCAGCCCGGTTCTGTCTTCCTCGTTTAGTCATCCCCATACAGGAGAGACATTCAGTTGGAGAATGTTCAGGTCCTAAACATTTCAGACACCAATCATGGGTGTCAGTGACGGAAATGGTACCACCACACTTAGTACATTTTTTACAACCACTAGTTGGCTTTTCCATGTTTTAGGAATATGGGGCCTAGTGCCCAAAATGGCGCCTAGCACCAAAGAGAAAGGTTTCTGAAAAGAAAAGAAAATAACCGGCGGTACCAGTAGGTGTCGTGTGGTAGGCAAATGTGACCACAAGAAAAGAAATTTAAAGACGGAATTTTCTGCAGTGACAGGGAATAGATCCTGTCGGCTCCGCAGAAAACGAAGAACTGAAGAGGGACAGTTGGAAAGGCGGTAAGGCAGCACGCATGTGCTGAGGGATGCTCCCAAAAGCGTTCCTATTGGACGCTGGGGAGCATTCCCGCGCAGGCTCCGTTGGTTCCGACGATACCCATATGTGAAGACTACATTCCTGCTTGTTCCTGGAGATTAGCTGCATCCACTGTACTGCTGTGCCATGATCTCTGCATTTTCACAGTGTTATCTGTTGGGGAACTGCTGTGCACACCCCCAACAAATTATGTGCTGCTTTTGCAATTAATATGGAGCTACTTGCACGTAAACTGTCGCATAAGCTGCTAAAGCCTTATCGTGGCTTAGGGCGTGTTTACTAAACCACGGTAACTTTTTTGCAGCTACAATGTGACATATTTAAAAATGCCATGTGGTGGCTGCCAAAACCGGTGCAGGGGACGAGTCCAGCTTCAGCTCTAGCTCTGCAGATACCGCGGAGGTTTTGCGATTACTGTGGTGAGCCATGATCCCTACATCAGCAGGTAGCGCGGGAACTTCCATACTGCTTGCCGATGCAGATATCATGGATCCCTGGCAAGAACAAGTTGTTGAACTCCCCCCCCCCCCAAGGCAGCAGTACCCCTCCACGCCCCCCCCCCCTTTTAAAGAAGGGCTACCGGAACTTTAGGTCTACTGATCCAGGACATCTGTACCCCTGTAAGGAGCCCCCTTCAGCACCCATATCCCTGGACAGCTCCCAATCCCTGTTCAGGGGGGATCAGGGCACCCCCCCCCCCTGCTGTCAAAAAGTCCACACTGGCTAGCTAGTTGGTCTCCCCCTCCCACCCCTCCAATCATTATAAACAGTCCAGCAAGCCAGATGGCCCGCTCCCTCCCTACCACCCCCCCCCCTGCCCATCTTGGTTAGCCAGTTGCAAAAAGGGTGACACCCCTCCCCCACTCAGCGCGCCCTCAAAAATACTTGATGGTCTAGTGGCCACAAGTGCAGGAGCGGTCCTCCCTGTTCCTGCTCCCTGTCCTCAGCACTCTGTAAAGTGGTGTCGAACTAATATTGCAGTATTTCATAGTGTTTTCCATATTCTCCACCTTTTGCATCAAGATAGTGTTTGACTTCACCGAAGACCGATGTATTTTGCCAATTCACTCCCTTTACTGTGCACACTGGAAATGTCCTCTTGACATTTATCAGGCTTCTTCTCACATTCCCATACTCATGACAAACTTCACCACGGTATTCTCTCTCTCTACACCCAGTCTTCCATGGCTTTCAGTATCAATTTAATGCTGATAACTCTCAAATCTATCTATCTTTATCTGACATTTCTCCTGCACTCCAAGCTCGTATCTCTGCCTGTTTATCTGACATCACTGCCTTGATGTCTCACCGCTGCCTGAAATTGAATATGGCTTAAACCAAACTTCTTACCTTTCCCCCTAAACCCTCCTCCCACCTTTCTCCATCACTGTTGACAATACTCTTCTTTTTCCTGTTTCCTCAGCCTATAACTTTGTGGTCATCTTTGGCTCCTCTCTTTCCTTCTCCACACATATTCAGATTGCTAAAACTTGTAATTTCTTTCTATAACGTTATCAAAACTTGCCCCTTCCTCTTTAAACACACAACATAAGAACATAAGATATGCCATACTGGGTCAGACCAAGGTCCATCAAGCCCAGTATCCTGTTTCCAACAGTGGCCAGTTTAGATCATACGCACCTAGCAGTTTCCCCAAAAGACACAGGTTCCACAATGCTTGACTGGGTCAAGCATTGATATCCTGGGTCCCTTCTTAATAATGGTTTATGGACCTTTCCTCCAGGAACTTGTCCAAACCTTTTTGAAACCCAGCTACACTAACAGCCTTTACTACATCCTCCGGTAACAAATCCCAGAGTTTGATTACACGTTGAGTGAAAAAATATTTTCTTTTATTAGTCTTAAATAGTTTACCCTGTAGCTTCATTGCATGTCCCCTAGTCTTTCTATATTCTGATAACGTAAACAATCGATCTACGTTTACCCGTTCCACTCCGTTCATTAAATTTATAGACTTCTATCATATCTCCCCTCAGCCGTCTCTTTTCCAGGTTAAAGAGCCCTAACCTTTTTAGCCTTTCTTCATAGGAGTATCCTTCCATCCCCTTTACCATTTTGGTGGCTCTTCTCTGAACCTTTTCTAATAACGCTATATCCTTTTTAAGATACGGCGACCAGAATTGCACACAATATTCAAGGTGCGGTCTCACCATGGAACGATATAGAGGCATTATAATATCTTTTGTTTTATTTTCCATTCCTTTCCTTATGATACCTAGCATTCTATTTGCTCTCTTGGCCGCCGCTGCACACTTGGCCAAGGACTAAAATTATTTTCCACTCTTGAGTTGCCTCCCATTTTGACTACTGCAAGCTCCTCCTTGCTGGTCTCCCTCAGCCTCTTCAATCTATTCAGAACTCTGCTGCGTGGCTAATCTTTCGCCAGCTCTGATACACTCCTATAACCCCACTTCTGATATCACTTCAGTGGCTCCTTTCCATTTCCGTATCCATTCCAAACTTCTTCTTCTAACCTATAAATGCATTCACTCTAATGCCCCTCATTACCTTTCCTCTCTCTCTCTCTCCCTACACCCATAAGAACATAAGAAATGGCATACTGGGTCAGAACGAGGTCCATCAAGCCCAGTACCGTTTCCAACAGTGGCCAATCCAGGTCACAAGCACCAAGCAGTTTCCAAAAAAAAAAAGACTCCCAGGTTCCATAATGCTTGTATTGGGGCAAGCAGTGGATTACCTGGGTCCTCTTTAATAATAGGGTTTATGGACCTTTCCTCCAGGAGCCTGTCCAAACCTTTTTTATACTTAGCTACATTAACAGCTTTTACTACATCCTCTGGTAACGAATTCCAGAGTTTGATTACGCGTTGGATGAAAAAATATTCTCTCTTATTAGTCTTAAATGGGTTACACTGTAGCTTCATTGCATGTCCCCTAGTCTTTCTACCTTTTGATGGCATAAAGAATCGATCTATGCTTACCCGTTCTATTCTATTCATTAATTTATAGACCTCTGTCATATCTCCCTTCAGCCATCTCTTTTCCAGGTTGAAAAACCTCAACCTTTTAAGCCTCTCCTCATAGGGGTAGCCTTCCATCCCCTTTACCATTTTGGCGGTTCTTCTCTGTACCTTTTTTAATTCCGCTATATCCTTTTTAAGATTCGGCAAACCTTGCATTGTGTAACCATAGTCTGGGTTGTTCTTTCCTATGTGCATAACTTTGCACTTGTCCACATTAAATTTTACCTGCCATTTGAACGTCCAGTTTTCCAATTTATCAAGGTCCTCTTGCAATTTTTTTTACAATCCTCTTGGGTATTAATACCCCTCTTCATAAGCTTTGCCCCTCCTCTGGCTTCCTTCTTTCTCTATGCCCTTTTCTTCTAATGCCATTTCCAGACTTCGATCCTTTCACCTTGCTGCTCCTTATGCCTGGAACAAGTTTTCCATATCCTTACATCAAGTCTCATCTCTCCCCCTCTTCAATTCCATTCTAAAGGCTTACATCTTTGAGGCTGCTTTTGGTTCCTAATCTCTTGTTCCCCTTGTTTTTCATCTCCCTACTGAACCCTTATTTCTCTTGTATTTTGCTGCCTGTCTTAACTAGATTGTAAGCTCTACAAGCAGGGACTGTCTTCTTACATGTTTGTACAGCGCCGCGTATGCTTTGTAGCACTGTATAAATGATTACAGCAGTAGTAGTAGCAGTATTATGCTATAATTCAATCTTTGAAATACTACTTATTCAAGCCCAGAAAAGAATTGCAATATGACCTCAATAGACAAGCCTTGAAATTCAGATTTCTGATTTATTGCAGCAAGGTCAGAAATCGCACTGAAAAATAATACCTGCAAAAAGGGGCATGAAGTCCAATTGTAAAGTTACTCTTCCTTCCCTCTCGACAGGCGACAGTCCAAGACTTTCACATGCTGCTTTTAGATTCTGCATTTTTTCCTGCGCAGAAACATTTTCTTTGATATTGGAGACTTTGTTTCTTCCTGTGAAAAGAGCAATTAAGAATAAACAGGAACACCAGTGACATGTAGACTATAGGCAATTGTTTCTGGACTTCGTCACAGTGGTGTGAGGGGCTGTGATTATATGAGTAAAACATTTTATTTATGCATATATATAAAAGAGGAAACCAGCTGTCAAGACACACTGTACAAAGCTCTGTAATTCTTTGAAAACATACATGCAGCCATTTTCAGCACTGTATTTGGAAAGGTTGCATAATGTATGAAAGCTTTTCAAGATGAATATCGTTGCTGTTAAGTGCCATCGAGTCTTTGTCAACTGCTGGCAGCCCTCTGGATAGTTGACCTAGACTTTGTTAGGTCTTTAGCCAAGTGGCTCATTTGTTGATAGAGTGGTATCCATAGTTGCTGTTATTGTATTGATCCATCTCACGGCCAGCCTTCCTCATTTACAGTGACTTTCTACCTTGCCAAGCAATACATCTTTCTCCAAAGATCTCTCTTCGCTTGATGTATCCAAAGTATGAAAGTCAAAGTCTTGTCATCTGAGCTTCTAAGGAAAGCTTAGGTTTGATCTTCTCTAGTACTGACTAGTTTGTTCTTCAGGCAGTCCATGAATATGGTATACACACCAATATGATCATTCACTATTTACAGCTGAAACAGCTGAGGTAGAGAAATGTAAGAAGTGTTTCGCTAACATGTACAAGGATTTGTAGAAGAGTCAGAATAGCGTAGTTACTCATCTGAAAAAGGTGTTCTCCGGAGACAGCAGGAATCAGTCCTCACATATGGGTGACATCGGCACCAACACAGCATCTGTGGAAGCATCTCCCCAGCTTTCAAAGAAAGCTTTGGGAGATGCACCATGCATGCGTGGTCCCCTTCCCACTCAAGAGTGCCATCTTGCCTCAGTCTAATGACATAGCTACGATGGCATAAAGCAAAGTTACTTACCTGTAAACAGGTGATCTCTGGGAACAGCAGGAATAAGTCTTCACATATGGGTACGTCGGTACCGACGGAGCCTGCGCGGGAATGCTCCCCAGCGTCCAAAACGAAATCTTTTGGGAGCATCCCACACGCATGCGCGCTGCCTTCCCACCCATTCACTTCCCTCTCATCAGTTGGGTTTGTAGCTGAGACCGAAGGAGGGAAGTAGACAAATGAGAGAGAGAGAGAGAGAGAAACACAACTCCTAGGGGAGGTGGGTGGGTTGTGAAGACTTATTCCTGCTGTTCCCAGAGATCACCTGTTACAGCTAAGTAACTGTGCTATCTCCAGGAACAAGCAGGAATGAGTCTTAACATAATGGGACTCACAAGCTAGAGATGCCTAGATGAGGTCCCAGCATGTTGGAAATCTAATCAATGGGCCATGCTATTTCCCAGAACCTCAGGCATCCAACGGATGGAGGGTTGGAGTTGAACTAAAAAGGGTATGCTGTGGAACAGCTTGACTAAACAAGGCATCTAGAGGGAAGTCCTTGTGTAGATCATAAATGTTAGTAAATATTGAATTCCAATTTTCTAATGTGGACCTTAGTCACAAGTATTGTGAAAGTATTTGTTGAGGCTAATATGGGTCTGGTGCTAAGAGCCAGTACATTATCCTCAAAGAAAATACCTCACTGTGAAGTAGAGGAAATAAATTTTGCAATACAGGCAGAGGTCAGAAGCCTAAATGGCTAGAACTAATCCCAGAAGAAAAAACTGGGGGAGTTTTAATGGGATTGGACTTTGGATGAGAAGCTAAAGCTTCTGTAGGCCAAAGTTTGAAGCTCTTTGTCCTTGGAGCAGAATAAGGCTCTAGGAAAGAGGAGATAAATCTGACTGGTTTGCAGGAAAAGGATTGGTCTTTAAGACCCCTCTATCCAAATGAAAGAAAGAAACATTTGTAGTAGGCATGTAGCCTCCAATTTCTTGAAGATCAGTAATGTCTTCCCTAAGTGATGTCAATTAGGATGACGACTTTATTTATTATTTATTTATTTACATTTCTTATATACCGCACTATTTGCGATCAGCGCGGTTTACATAAAACAAAAAGGTAACCGACAATGAACAAAAGTCAGGTCATTACATTGAACAGGAACAAGTAACTTGGAAAACAGGGTAAACTATATACTTGTTGTCTTAAGACTAAGGATTTCTCTGCACCCCTTTCATGTAGATCTCCATTTCTGGTTATTCAAAGTCTAGAATTTTTAAAGAAATCTAGACCTATCCTTCTGACTAGGAACATTCCACGGGTTTCCATGTAACCTTCTTCATGGTTCTTCCACGTGTAACCAGTAAGGGGTTCTCTATCCATATTCTCAAGCAGATCTTACCCCTTCTTGTTATTGAGTGAGTCTCTCTCTATATCTAGATAGATAGATAGATAGATAGAGAGAGACTCACTTAATAACAAGAAGGGGTAAGATCTGCTTGAGAATATGGATAGAGAACCCCTTACTGGTTACACGTGGAAGAACCATGAAGAAGGTTACATGGAAACCCGTGGAATGTTCCTAGTCAGAAGGATAGGTCTAGATTTCTTTAAAAATTCTAGACTTTGAATAACCAGAAATGGAGATCTACATGAAGGGGTGCAGAGAAATCCTTAGTCTTAAGACAACAAGTCTGGATCCTTCTATAACTTCAGTGTGGAGAAAAAGATGCAATAAAAGGGAATACCATATTTGCCCGTCTATGAGGGCAATTTGAGTATAATGCGTTCTTTGTTCAGCATAAGCTCCAATGAAGTATTGGGAAGTAGAAGGAATGCACTAGACAAGGACCGACTGCAGTGAAAAGAAATGCATCCCTGTTGGAGGAGTTCCACTGGAGATGTGGAACAACTCAGGGAATTAAGCAATTCTTTATGCTTTCACGTGATCTAAGCCCTGGTTCATTTTCCCTAAAAGGAAATTTTAAGGAAGATGGTAAGAGTAGGAAAAAAACGGTCATGTGGGAGCATGACTGGGCAAAGCCTTTTAACCATATGGAAGTTACCCACCAGGAATGGCTCTGATGCTCTCTGGCAAAGGCCCATAGTTGCAGAGCTTTTTGTAGAATTGCAGAGAGCATGTTGTAGGTTGCTTAGGTGAGATCTGGTTGTTTAATTACCAGTGTGCAACCTAATCTATTCTGTGGGAGCCAAAGAATTGAAGATGGCTAAGAATAGTAGACAGGCTGGTTGCCTGCAATGCTAAATTGTTCAAGTAGATTTTGGACCCTCTCTTGGAATTATCTGTTATTAAGGCATCAAAAAAGGTTAGGTCCTACAGATTGGAAAAGGACCGACAGACATAATTAGAAGTGATAAAACTCAATTATGGTCTGATTAGCTGTCTTAAAAGAAATATTTGAAAAGATTGCAGACGCGCGAAACTCTGTATGGAAATCACTTACTGGAGTAGGTATTGAAGACAATCCTATGGCTTAAAGGGTAAGCCCTCCAGTCAAATAGTATCACTCTTAGAGTGAAAGTCTCGACTAAGAGGGATAGAAAGTAATACAGAGTTGTGAAGACTTACAATTTGGTAAGTCTCTGAAAAAGGTAAAGTTCCCCTGCAGACAAAAGTATGAGATATCCTCGTACAGGACAACTGTCAAGGTGAAGGGCATAGCATACCTTGTAACTAGTTGTTACTCCTCTGTTTGCTTTAAAAGGAGAGGAGAAACCTGTTACCTGTAGGGCATGATTATCCTTAACCCTTTCCAGGCCGAGCCCGAAACTCTTGGGATCCAAAATTCTGACTAAATATTCCTATCAAATGGTATATAATACATGACCATAGCAGAAGGAAAATCACTATTAGAACATATTGAATAAAACAGGTACAATTTTCCTGAAATATGCAAAAATTAACCTGGCTGCAGAATGTGGATTAAAAATTTAAAGTAGGCCTTGAAAGAGTTAATAGCTCTAAAAGAATGGATTCCTCTTGGCAAGAGATTCATGCCTAAAGTGGAGGATAGAGCCAGTGTATCAATGACCTCTCAGTAAGGATGAGAAGAACTGTAAATGTTTCTGTTGTTAAGAAGTAGTGGTTCTGAAGCTCAACAGGAAAAAGAGATTTAATGAATAAAATATCAGAAACCCTGCGACTGCTGGGTTTGCTGAGTCTGTTGAGGCTTTGGTTTTCTTAGCCTGGTATGATGTTGCCCTTCTTTGGAAACATCTGCATGATGGGTAGAAGATGAATAAAACTTTTTCCCTTTAGGGCGATAAAGTTTGTTAGGAGATTTTTTACTAGCTAGGATAGAGGAAAGTTTTGACAATCCTCTGAAAGCAACAATATCAGTGTTTAACTGATTAGATTGGAATAAAGCATCCTTGTTAAAGAGATTTTCACCAGTACAAGGAGTATTTCCCAGCCTTTCTTGTACCCATTTGTCCAAGTCTGAAGCTTGGAGCCAGGCCATGCTTCGTGCTCCTATGGCTATAGCAGAGGTTCTGCTAATAGACTCAAAACAGTCCAGGGAAGCACGATTAAGGAATTTGGAGACATTTTGAGCATGACTAATATGAAAAAGTCTGCCCTTTTATGTTCTTGAAGAAAAGGGTTCAAAAGCTTTAAGTTCTTTGTGACCTCTTCAAGAGATAATCCCATATAGAAAATATATGAGATAATTCTTGCTGAAAGCATGGATGCCTGGAAGCATCGACGTCCAAAGGCATCTAAAGTCCTAGACTCACGACCTGGCGGATAAGAGGAGTGCTTCTTTGCACTCTTAATACGCCTCATTGCTGATTCTACAACAATAGAATGATGAGGAAGTTGAGTCTTTTGAAAACCTGGAGAAGGTGGCACCTTGTACATAGTGTCAAGTGTCTTAGAATGTGGGGATACCGTTAAAGGAGTTTCCCTACATTCTTAATAGTAGATCCTGTAAGATCTGATGCAAAGGAAGTATGATCACCTCCTTTGGAATCCCGGGGAATTGCAGGGTCTCTGAATCCCCTGGTAGGGATTCTTTACCAGGTATAGAAATGGCAAGTAACTTTGCCATATCAAGCAGAAAAGCTTGAAAAGAAATCTCCACTGAGGAGGACCCTCTAAAATGAGGGGTAAAGGCTAGACTTGTTGAAAATTCAGCCTTGGTACCGATGGATTCATCCCAGTCATCGGGATCGGAAGACTTGAAAGGATGAAGCATTGGATTTTCTTTAAAGCGATGTCTTCAGTACCACCAGAGGTCGATACCGAGACGAGTCGGTACCAAATCCTCCATGCTAGAGATCGATTCCAGGCTCGGCATCGAAGGAAGCGAGTCTGTCGAAGCAAACATGGACGGTACCGACACCGATGCCGATGTTGATACCGGTACCGGTACCGAAGCCAATACCGATACTCGAGGAACGGTCTGCAGCAACTCTAGTGGTACCGAAGTAGCCGAGAGCGCTAGACACGTTCATCGGTGAGGAGTGTTTCATCCATCACCATAGCCGATGCCGGGGTGTCGGTACCGCTCGAAGCGGCCACAAAAACCGAGCATGGCCCAGGTATGTTCATCGAGGTAAGAACCCCGGGAACAACCTGGAGCCCTGTTAATGCTTTGGAGCCCGAAGACTCCCGCCGGGGCTTTATTGCCAAAATGTCCGAGGGCAAGGCCAGAGCCATCTCGATGCTTAGAAGAAGATCTACCACTCGAGGACTGGCTAGTCTTTACAGACTTTTGTTTGGTTACCTGATCCTGTGAAAAAGAAGATATTCTAGCTGGTGACATTGAGTGCGATGTGAACCGGGTATCGAGTTGTACTCGATCCTGAAGACTTCTTCTGTTTGAGCTCCAGCAGGAGAGACACTCCAGTGGGCAATGGTCAGGACCTAAACATTTTAGACACCAAGTATGAGTGTCTGAAAATATATCTGTACCGCCACACTCTGAGCATTTCTTAAGGATAGTGGCTGGCTTTTCCATAATGGAAGGATAGAGACCTAGTGGCCTAGAAACCGTCAGGCACTAAACAGGAAAAATTTCTAAAGAAAAGAAGAAATTTTTTAGTAAAAAGAAAGAAAAGCACCGGCGGTACCGGTGGCGTCGAGGGAAGGGAGACGCGACCACAAAAAACTAAGAATAAAAAGAAGAATTTTCTGCAGTGACAGGAATACGTCCTGCCAGCTCCGCGGAAAACTGATGAGAGTGAAGTGAATGGGCGGGAAGGCAGCGCGCACGCATGTGGGATGCTCCCAAAGCTTTCTTTTTGGACGCTGGGGAGCGTTCCCGCGCAAGCTCTGTCGGTACCGACTTACCCATATGTGAAGACTCATTCCTGCTTGTTCCTGGAGATATTAAAATACGGTAAAGAAGCCACTCCAAGGGGAGGAGGGAGGGTTGTGAGGACCGATTCCTGCTGTTCCCAGAGAACACCTGTTACAGATGAGTAACTACGCTATCTCTGGGAACAAGAAGGAAGTTAGTCCTCACATATGGGACTCCCAAGCTACAGGCTACCTACAAAGGGTGAGCCGTGATCAGCAGCAGTTGAGTCCCTACTGAGAGATTCTTGCAAGACTCAAGTGTCCGGAAGAGAACCAGCACTCCGGTAGCCTGCACACAGAAGGGTCAGAGGCAGGAGTTGCCTACAGCCCAAAAAGATTACTGAGTATAGCCTGGCCGAAGGCGCTGTCCCGTTGGGACTCTCTCTCCAGGCAGTAGTGAGCTGTGAAGGTATGGACCAAAGATCAGGTTGTGGCCCAACAGATCTCCATCAAAGAGATGGAACACAGATTTGTTACAGAAGTAGCCATGGCCCTGATGCGGTGAGATCTCCGCCTGCTCATAGGCGAGGGTAATACAGTCTGCCACCCAAGTGGACAAAATTTGCTTAGTCACTGGGAGCCTCAGACGAAGGGGGTCATAGGATATGAAAAGCTGAGGTGCTTTGTGGTGGCTCTGAGTCCATTGCAGATAGAAGGGCAGGGCCCTTTTACAATCTAAAGTATGGAGAAGAGTCTCTGCCCTGCTGGCATGAGGCCTCGGAAAGAAGGTGGGGAGCATCACCTCCTGACTGAGGTGGAATGGGGACACCACCTTTGGCAGAAATTTAGGTGTGTGCAGAGCACCAGCCTGTTCTTGTAGAACCTCGTGTAGAGGGGCTCTGCCAACAGAGCTTGGAGTTCGCTGACTCTGTGAGCTGATGTGAATGCTACAAAGAAGACTACCTTCCAGAAGAGGCTCAAACGGCAGCTTAGTGAGCTGCGAGAGCACCACACTGAGATCCATCGCTGGAGGGCAGATGGGGGGTTTGGATAGCATGAGGCCCCACAAGAACCAAGACACAAGGGGTGAGCTGAAAGAGGCTTACC
This sequence comes from Ichthyophis bannanicus, assembly GCA_033557465.1. Classification (NCBI taxonomy): domain Eukaryota; kingdom Metazoa; phylum Chordata; class Amphibia; order Gymnophiona; family Ichthyophiidae; genus Ichthyophis; species Ichthyophis bannanicus. Next base: position 96,490,813 of record CM066046.1, read on the forward strand.
CTCCATAGAATGCTGGTGCGCTGCGACAGAGCTCATGTGTACTTTGACAGAGTTGGACTTTAGTCCCACCTGCAACTGTTGGAGCAGGTACTGGAGTACCACTTGTACCAAACAGCAGAACGGGTTCGTCCATCTTTTGGCACACCACACCGAGAATTGATTCCACTTGAAAGCATATGCCCTTCATGTGGAAGCCTTACAAGAGGCCAGGAGAACCTCTTACATGCCCCGAGGGAGGTTGAATGGAGCTAACGCTACCCTTTCAGAAGCCAAGCTGTGAGTAACAGTGACCCCAGGTTTGGGTGTAAGAGAGCCCTGAATCTGTAAGAGTAGCCCTGGGGCTTGGCCCAGGGGAATCAGTGACACTGCCAACAGGGAGAGGAGCAGCAGGAATCAAGGTTGCCTGGGTCACCAGGGGGCTAGCCAGATTAGTGATGCCTCTTGGTGGGAACAGATGTGAGGCCACTGTATATTCGGGCTGGTGAACAGGTCCACCAGGGGGATGCCCCAGAGTCGAAACAGCCAGGAGGCCACTTCAGGATCCAGGCACCACTCCTGCGGCTGGAAGACTCTGCTCAGCTTGTCCACTGGGGCATTGTCTTGGACCAGGAGCTAGAACGCTCTTAGCAGCATCCCTCTGCAAGGGCTACCACCTCCTGGCAGAGGGCATATGACCCCGTGCCTCCTTGTTTGTTCATGTAAAACACTGCAACTTGGTTGGTGGTCTGGACCAGCACTGACTGGTGCTGCAGCCGGTGGCGGAAGGCTCGGAGAGTCAGAAATGTCACCTGGAGCTCAAGCAGATTGATTTGCATCTGGGATTCCATCTGAGACCAGTTGCCTTGCAATGCAATCCCCAGCCCAGTAAGGAGGCATCCATGGTAAGGACCTTCAGGGGGGGTTGGTGTCTGGATGGGCATCCTGGCTTGAAGGTGACAAGGGATCTGCTACCATCCGAGGAAGTCTGCCAGCTTGTGGGTCACTCTCTGTCCCGGAGCCTTCCTCTGGCTTGTGTCCACTGAGAGCTGAGACACCACTGGGCTGCTCTCATATGTAGTCTGGCATATATGGTCATATGAACCATGGAGGCCATGTGACCCAACAGGCGGAGGAGAAGCCGGGTGGGTAGTGCCCACGTCTGTGCACTTCTGAGGCTAGCTCCCTGAGGTGCTCTGACCTCTCTTGAGGAAGGAAGCCCTTGGCTTGGAGGGTGTCTAGCTGTGCCCCTATAAACTCCAGGTGATGAGATGGAGCAAGGTGGGACTTGGAGTGGTTGATGACGAACACCAGATGCTGCAAGTCATTGATGGTGTGCTCAGTGGCACACTGTACCTCTGCAGCTGTGTCTCCCTTGATGAGCCAGCTGTCCTGATAAGGGAAGACTCTTTGGAGCCGGTGGTGGGTTGCAACCACCGCAAGGCACTTGGTGAAGACCCTTGGCCATCAGGCCAGCCTGAAGGGCAGCATTCTGTATTGGTAGTGCTCTCCTCCCACCATGAATCAGAGATATTTTCTGTGGCTGGGATGGATCAGGATGTATGTGTAGGCATCCTTTAGATCTAAGGAGCATAGCCAATCTCCCTGCTGGAGAAGTGGCAGCAGAGTTCCAAGGGAGAGCATCTTGAACTTCTCCCTTACCAGAAACCTGTTCAGCTCCCGCAAGTCCAGGATGGGCCTGAGGTCCCCTGTCCTCTTGAGGATAGTGTAGTTACTCACCTGTAACAGGTGTTCTCCAGGGATAGCAGGAATCATCCTCACATATGGGTGATGTCGGCACTGAAGAAGCCCATGCAGAGCATTTCCCCAGTTTTCAAAGAAAGCCTTTGGGAATGCTACCATGCATGCGTGGTCCCCTTCCTGCCCAAGGGTGACATCTTGATCAGTCAGATGACATAGCTCAAGCAAAGGATAAAAAAATCCCAAAAGAAGTGGGCAACTCCAAGGGTAGGTGGGTGGGTTGTGAGGACTGATTCCTGCTGTCCCTGGAGAAAGCATAGTTACTCACCTGTAACAGGTGATCTCTGGGAACAGCAGGAATTTAGTCCTCACATATGGGTATCGTCGGTACTGACGGAGCCTGCGCGGGAACACTCCCCAGCGTCCAATTAGAAAGATTTTGGGAGCATCCCACAGCGCCTGCGTGCTGCCTTCCCGCCTTTCCCAACTGCCTCTCTCCAGTTGAGTTTTAAAGATGAGACAAAGAGAGAGAGAGGGAAAGAGAAAGAGATAGAGAGATACAACTCCTAGGGGAGGTGGGTGGGTTGTGAGGACTAAATTCCTGCTGTTCCCGGAGATCACCTGTTACAGGTGAGTAACTATGCTATCTCTAGGAACAAGCAGGAACGTAGTCATCACATATGGGGACTCCCTAGCTTTAGATGCCAGGGAGAGACCCCAGAAGTTGTGCGTCCCTGAGAAGGGCTCCACTTCCCCCCATGGATCTCTGGCATCCTACCAGGGATGGTGGGTAGGAGTTGATTAGGTATGAAACAGGTGTTGGAGAACAGCCTGACCAAACAAGGCATCCCGGTGGGAGTCCTTGTCCAAGCAGTAATGGGCGGAGAAGGTATGAACCAAGGCCCAGGTGGCTGCTCGACAGATGTCGTTGATAGACACAGAGTGCAGATGAGCCATTGAAGCTGCCATGGCTCTCACATTGTGAGCTGTGACATGGCCTTCCAGAGGAAGATTCTTACTCTGATAGGCAAACGAAATACACTGAGCAATCCAGTTAGATAGTGTTCTCTTGGAGACTGGAAGTCCCAAATGAGAAGGATCAAAAGCAACAAAGATTTGAGAGGACTTTCTATGTTGCTGTGTTCTTTTTAAGTAAAAGGCTAAAGCTCTTTTACAGTCCAAAGTATGAAGGTTCCTTTCTGCATTTGATGCATGAGGCCTTGGAAAGAACATAGGTAGGTAGATCGCTTGGTTTAGATGAAAGGGCGAGACCACCTTTGGCATAAAGTGTGGATGAGTCCTAAGGACTACCTTGTCATGATGGAACCTTGTATAAGGTGGATCAGCTACTAGTGCTTGCAATTCACTGATGTGACGTGCTGATGTGATTGGAATGAGAAAGATAACCTTCCAAGAAAGGCATTTCAAGGAGGTAGTAGCTAAGGGTTCGAAAGGTGGCTTCATGAGCTGACCAAGAACCAAATTTAAGTCCCATGCCACAGGAGGTGGCTTAATGGGAGGTTTAGTTAGCAGAAGGCCTCTCATAAATCTTGCTATAAGAGGATGGGAGGAAATAGGTTGTGCATTTAGGGGCTTGAAGGAAGCTGCAATAGCACTCAAATGGACCCTCACTGAGTTAGTCTTAAGTCCTGCATTGGATAAATGAAGGAGATACTCCAGTAATGATTCCAGAGGTATGGCAATGGGGTTAAGACCCTTCTGCAAACACCATACGGTAAACCTTTTCCACTTGAAAGCATAAGAGCGTCTTGTGGAAGGCTTCCTGGAAGCATAAAGGATATCCTTTATTTGCTGAGGGAGGTTAAGATCATGGATATCTAGGCCTTCAGCAACCAAGCCCTCAGATGCAGAGACTGGGGATTGGGATGCCATAACATTCTGTCCTCCTGAGATAGGAGATATGGAGCAGACCCTAACTCCAGGGAGGGAGCTTGAGAGAGATGTAGAAGCAGAGGGTACCACACTTGCCGTGGCCAATATGGAGCTATGAGAATCATACGGCCTCTGTCTCTCTGAAACTTGAACAGGGTTTTGGGAATTAGGGGAATGGATGGAAAGGCATACAGGAAGTCTTGACCCCAGTAAAGGAGGAAAGCATCCCTGGCCTGAGCCCCCTGAGCTGGAATTCTGGAACAGAACCGGGGAAGTTTGGCATTCCACGGACTTGCAAAGAGGTCTATGTCCGGGGTTCCTCAAATTTGAAAAATCTTGGCCACCTGGTCTGCATGCAGAGACCACTCGTGTGGAAGCAGAACTGGACACTGAGTCTGCCCAAGAGTTTTGTATGCCTGGAAGATACACTGCCAGGAGATGAATTTGATGCTCTCTGGCAAGGGCCCATAGTCGCAAAGCTTCGTTGCAAAGCAACAGAGAGCCTGTTCCCCCCTGCTTGTTCACGTATTACATGGCTACTTTATTGTCCATATGAATGAGGACTGTCTTGTAGCTGAGCAGGGTGTGGAACACTCGAAGAGCAAGGAAAATTGCTCTGAGCTCCAAAAGATTGATATGTAGATGAGTCTCCTGTGGAGACCAGGTGCCTTGGGTGGAGAGGTCTTGCAGATGATCTCCTCAACCCATTGGTGAAGCATCTGTTGTGAGAGTTGTCTGGGGTAAGGGTTGTTGAAACAGGGACCCCAGCAACAGGTTTTGAGTGGATTTTCACCACTGGAGAGACAAAATAAGGCAACTTGTGTTTGCTATTTTGTCTGACAGGCATCCTGATGCCTGGGTCCATTGAGTGGATAAAGTCCACTGGGCTGCCCTCATATGGAGGCGAGCATAGGGAACCACATGCACAGTAGATGCCTTGTGGCCTAGCTGTTGTAGCATTTCTCGGGCAGTGAGATGAGGCTTTAGCACTGCTTGAGAAGCTAACTGCACCATGCGAAGGCAACGGGCCTGGGGGAGATAGGCCCTTGCCTTTCTGGTATCCAGCAAAGCTCCTATGAACTCTAAAGACTGAGTGGGAATTAGACTGGATTTTGGGATGTTTATTACCAGACCCAAATACTGAAGGATACGCATTGTGCAGAATAGAGAAGTCCTGGCCTCTGACTCTGTTGGGGCTCGAATGAGCCAGTCGTCTAAGTAGGGGAAGACGAATATCCCTAGAGTGCGGAGAAATGCTGCTACCACAGCCATGCATTTCGTGAACACCCTTGGTGCTGAGGCCAGGCCAAAAGGAAGCACCCTGTATTGGTAGTGCTTTCCTTGAAAAAGGAACCGAAGGAACCTTCTGTGAGTTGGATGGATGAGAACATGGGTGTACGCATCCTTGAGATCTAGAGAACAAAGCCAATCCTGACTCTGAAGGTATGGCAGCAGAGTTCTGAGAGAAATCATCTTGAATTTCTCTTTGACAAGGAATTTGTTCAATTTCTCTGAGGTCTAAGATAGGTCTGTATCCCCCTGTTTTCTTTGGGATAAGGAAATAGGGGGAGTAAAACCCTGTACCCTGCTGATGGATGGGTACTTCTTCTATTGCCCTTGGGCAAGAAGCATAGTGACCTCCTGACCTAACAGGTTGATAAGAGAGGTCGGAGAATTGAACTGCCTTATCATTGTGGGAGGGGGCATGCTGGAAAAATGAAGCTTGTACCCCTCTTATGTTGGAGTGTGTCCAATGCTCTGCTGTTACTTGCCCCCATCTGGGGGCAAAGTGACACAACCTTCCTGGAATGGTGGAAGGCTCTGGTCCAACGAGAGCCAGGAAGGCTAAGTTCTCTAGCTGAAAGTCAAAGGCCTTGTGGAGGCTGAGGCTGAGACTGCTGGGACGGCTGAGGCTTAGCAGTCTTTGCTTTTCTTTGTTTGGGTGTTTGCTGACCTTTCCTGACAAGCTGACCTGCAGAACGCCCCTGCTGAGAATAAGCAGGATAATATCTTTTATTTTTAGAAAAGAATGGTTTCTTGAAAGATTTCTTTCTTGCAGGATCAGCTGTGGACTTGGATAATCTATCCAAGGTGGAGTTGCCTGAAGCTCACTGACCCTCCAGGCCGAAGTGAGGGCCACCAGAAAAACCACTTTCCAGGAAAGGGGCTGAAGCGAGCAGGATGCCACTGGCTCGAAGGGCGGCTGGGTTAGCCATGTGAGGATGACATTGAGGTCCCACTCCACCAGAGCTGGCCAGATGGGGGGCTTGGAAAGAAGCAGCCCGCGCATGACACGGGAAACCAGCAGCTGATCTGAGAGGAATCTGCCCCTGACTGGGTGTTGGTTGGCTGAGATCGCGCTTAGGTGGACCCTGACTGAGTTGGACTTCAGGTCCGCTTGCGAGAGTTGGAGCAGGTACTGCAGGACCAAGTGGGTGGGGCAAGAGAATGGGTCAGTCCGTATCCCCAAGCTCCACACCGAGAACCGATGTCATTTAAAGGCGTAAGCCTTCCTAGTCGAGTCCTTGAGCAAGGACAGCAATATGTCCTTGATCTCCACCGGGAGATGAAGAGGTGCTAGAGCGACCCGCTCAGCAGCCAAGCCATGAGGGATAAGGACCTCAAGTTCGGGTGAAGTAGCAGACCCTACTCCTGTATCAAAAAAGCCCGGCATGCTGCAGAGGGGAACCAGAGGCTCCGATGAGAGGCGGAGCAGTAACGGGAACCAGGGCTGCTGAGGCCACCGCGGGGACACAAAATCATCGAGGCCCTGTCTCGCTGTATCTTGAGGAGAGCTCGTGCTATGAGCGAAGTGGGGGGAAAAGCATACGGGAGGCCATACGTCCACGACAGCAGGAAGGCATCAGAGACTTCCCTATTCGGGTGGGGAACTGGGCTGCAGAACTGCTGGAGCTGTGAATTTGCTGGGCTGGCGAAGAGGTCCAGGACCGGAGTCCCCCAATGCCGGAACAGCCACTTGTGTGGCTGAAGGAGCCAGCTCAGCCTGTCTGCCAGGATGTTGTCCTGACCTGGGAGATAGGTGGCCTGTAGGATTATGCCTTGGTGAATCGCAAAGGACCACAGGGCTACCACCTCCAGGAAGAGGTTGTAAGAGCTGGTGGCCCCCCCCCCTTGTTCATATAGAACATTGCCACCCAGCTGTCCATCTGGACAAGCACTACCTGGTGGTGAACGTGGCGCCTGAGCGCCCGGAGGGCGAGGAGGACCGCCTGGAGTTTGAGAAGGTTGATCTGCTGTCGGGACTCCTGCAGGGACGAAGTCCCCTGCGTGCGGAGCTCGCCGCAGTGTGCTCCCCAGCCCATGAGGGAGGTGTCTGTGGTTAAAACCACATCATGCTGTGAAGCCTGGAACATCATGCCTTGAAGCAGATTCCAGACATCCCGCCACCAGTCGAGGGACTCAAGACAGTGGGGGAGTGACCGAGATAGCATCTCGGAGACAGCCCATCGCCTGAGTCCAATGAGCTCAAAGGCACCAATGCGCCGCCTACATGTGCAGTTGGGCATCGGAGATGATGTGGACCATCAAGGCCATATGGCCGAGAAAACGGAGCATCGCTCAGGATGAAATTGTGCCGCAGCACTGAACCGCAGATGCCAGAGCGATGAGGCAGTCTGCCCTGTCCTGGGGAAGGAAGGCTGTCACCCGCTGAGTGTCGAGGCATGTGCCGATGATCTCCAGGGATTGGACTGGAGTGAGGTGACGGTGCAGGCGGTGGCCTGCTGAGCCTCGTTGGCCATCTCTCCTGTAACGAGTCAGTCGTCCAGATAAGGGTAGACGAAAGTGCCCTGCGGCCACCACGAGGCTTTTATTTTTATTTAATTTATTTAATGGTATTTCTATCCCGCCTTTTCCTTTAATCAAGGCAGTTACACAGCAAACAATCAGTGGAGGTAGTACTTGGGTTCAGTGTCTGCATCATGTACAGTAAAAGTGTGTGTGTGTGGGTGGTTTGATTAGTGTGCGCTATTTACAGCATGAGCTTTATACAGGGAAAGTGTAAAGAGCGTGCAGGTAAGTTGTTAGTCCGTGGTTGTAGCACTCATTGTGAGTTCGGTCCATAGTGCTCCAGGAATAGCAGAGTCTTTAGTTGTTTCCTGAAGTCCTTAGTGACTTCCGTGTCTCGCAGTTCGTCCGGGAGTGAGTTCCACATGCCAGGTGCTGCCAGGGACAGCGCTCTTCATGCGGTGGATTTGCATGCTTTTGTGTAGTCTTTCGGCATGTTGATTGTGTCTGATGTGGCTTTTCTTCTGGGTCTTGTACTGGCGTCGGGTTGTATGAGGGGTTGAAGGCTGTGGGCAGAGTTCCTAAGTTTGATCCTGAATATGTTTAGGTGAACACTCGCGGGGTGGAGATGAGGCTGAAGGTAAGCACCCTGTATTGGTAGTGGTTCCCTTGTACCCTGAAGCGCAAGTATTTCCTGTGCTTGGGGTGGACGGGGAGGCGAGTGCACGCATCCTGAAGGTCCAAGGAGCATAGCTAGTCATCCTGCCAGAGGAAGGGCAGCACGGCGCCAAGGGAGAACATTTTGAATTTCTCCCGCACCAGATATTTGAGATTTCTTAAATCGAGGATGGGTCGGAAACCACCCACCTACTGTGGCACAAGGAAGTAATGGAAGTAGAACCCGCGACCTTTGAGGTGCAGTGGAACCACTTCCACCACTCGTTCCTTGAGGAGGGTGGCAATCTCTTCCGCCAAGAAGGCCTGGTGTGCGTGGCGCCGAGGGGGCTCCGTGGAGCAGAAGGGTGGAGAAAGCCGATCCAGGTGAAGAAGGGTAATCCTCCCGAACGACTTGGAAGACCGAGGTGATGGGGAGCGGTGGACCAGGTGCCCTCCACTGGTAGCCGTGTCGATGGAGGGCAAGCAGCTATCCATCTGGTGTCAAAAGCCTGTGGCCAACGTGGCCGGTGCCAGGGTCTGGCTCTTGGGCCTCTTAGATTTACATGGGCCCTGGGGGCTGCTCTTGCTTTGCCCACCCTGGGGTGGAGCTAGCGCCAAAGGGTAAGGTGGGTAGCCCCGGTAGAGAAGACACTTCCTCTAGAAGAAAGGCTTCTTGCCCTGTTGCTTCTTCCACAGGAGAGAGGAAGTCTTGTGGGAGAGACGGGTGCGAGTGACGTACTCCATCTCAATCTCCACTGCTCTGTCCTCCATCGGTTTGCTGAACAATTGCGCTCCCAGGCATGGTACATCAAGCAGTTTTTTCTGGACCCATTGTTCGAGGTCTGAGGACTGGAACCAGGCCTGTTGCCTGGCCCCGATACCAGCAGCTGCTACCCGAGCAGAGGACGCGAAGCTTTCATATGCAGCGTGAAAAAGGTACTTTGAACAGTCCCCCATTGACTTCAGGAGGGACTGAAATGGCTGAGGTAATCGCCATTGAGGCCCATATGGAAACCTCCGAGCTCCTTCGCAAGGTCACAAAGGAACATGCCTCTATATAGCTGGTAAGTCTGGATGTGGCACGCCAGCATGGAGCCTTGGTAGGCCTTACATCCAAGGGTGTTGAGGGCACGAGAGTCCCTACCCGACAGGACCGAGGAGTGAGTTTTTGGGCTCTTTTGTTTCCGCATGGCAGACTTCACCAATATTGAGGTTTGAGGAAGCTGGGCCTTCCTGAAGCCGGACCCTCACTGGACCCTGTACATGGTGTCCAGGCGCTTGCTGACAATGGGGATAGATGCAGGTGTCTCCCACATGCGGAGTAGCAGCCAGGCTAGGATGGGCAGAACCGGGACTGTGAGGAATTCCCTTGGCAGAGCCTTGTATTGTAAAATATTGAGTTCCTCCGCACGGGGCTCCTCCTCTGATTGCATGGAAAGTGCTAGGGTTCGAGCCATGTCCCATACAAACTCCAGAAATGAGGTGTCTTCGGGAGGAGACTGCTGCTTCTGAACAGGTGGGGAAGGATCCAAGGCGGGGGTCCCGATGAACCCGGGGATTCAGGGGAAGTGTCCCCATCGGACTCACAGCCGAAATTTCCGAGGAAGACTCTGAGCTAGGTTGTTCAAGCAGAGCCTGTGCTCTGTGCTGGGCTCTCGGAGCGAAGTCCGCCTGGAGCCAGAGGCGCTGGCTCGAGAAAGCACAATTACTTACCTGTAACAGGTGATCTCCGGAACAGCAGGAATTAGTCTTCACACGTGGGAGACGTCACCGACGGAGCCCGCATGGGAATGCTCCCCAGCATCCAATCAGAAAGCCTTTGGGAGCATCCCCCGCGCCTGCGTGGTGGCTTCCCGCCCTTCCTACTGCCTCTCCCCAGTTGAGTTTCATAGCTGAGCCAGAAGGAGAGGAGAGGAAGGATAGAGAAAAAAGAGATACAACTCCTAGGGGAGGTGGGCGGGTTGTGAAGACTAACTCCTGCTGTTCCGGAGATCACCTGTTACAGGTAAGTAACTGTGCTATCTCCAGGAACAAGCAGGAATGAGTCTTCACATGTAGGGACTCCCTAGCTAAGGATGCCCGGGGAGATCCCATAAGCGCAGCCCAGGACGGGATGGCATTTGCCCAACCTGAATCCCCGGCATCCCCTGAGGGATGGAGGGCAGGAGTTGAATAGAGGCAGCTGTAGAGGAACAGCGAATCTAAAGACTACAGAGGAAAGTCTTTAGAGTGCAGAACAGGTACCATTAAGATACAGCAAAAAAAACCCGGGAGAGTAGTCAGAGGGGTGCATGAAGAGCATCATTAAGCATTTAATGAGTAAATGACCTAGTACCATATAGAGCTTACCGGCCATTAAGATTTAAAGAATTAATGGTTTAGAACCCTGTATAGCTTACCCACCGGGTTGTCGGAAGTAGTCCTGTGATGAAGGCACTGTAGACGCAGTAGCGAGGTCATCAAGGAAACTTCACCACAGCGAGGAGGAAGTTCCAAATCCGGAAGGCCATGAGATCCAGGCGTCAGCTGGGTCAGGAGGCAGGTCTTCCAGGAGGCTTAATACAAGCTGAGCACTCCCTTAGGAGTAGAGTCCATAACTCAGAGGACTAACAGTGGAAGACAGGCCGAACTAGAGAGCCTATCCCGGAGAAGGAGTAGAGGTGTACCCCGGAGCAGAAGGAGTACACAGTCCGCCCTAGCGAGAGATAGGGAGACAAGGGTCCGGACCTCCGGGAGGAGGACCCAACTGAAAAAAGGAGCTGTTGACTTCACAGCAGTAGGGTACCACCAGTCCGCGGGCCGATCGAGGAACAGGCAGGCGGACTGGCCGGACCCCCGGGGGGTACCGGCCATAAGGGGAAAAGGCGGTAGAACACAGGTACTGTGGGCATCCCCCAATAGGCGCCTATCAAGCAGGTGATATCTAGTATATCTAAGCCGGTGAACATGGGGACGCCCCCTCCGGTACTAAAACAGGTACGCCGGGGGGCCTACCTCCATGAGCAGCACCCTGGTAAGGCGGATCTGCCATCAATCCCCAGAACGTCCACCTGGAGAGGTGGCCTCAAGATCCGTCAGAGGAGGGATCTTTTCCGGAGGGCAAGGGCAGATCGGCGAGCTAAGAGCGCGGTAGCGTGGGGGACGGAGGATAACATCAGTCCGGTAGAACGCCTCAGGGGTTGGAGGCCCTATATATGTCCCCAGGACCTGCACGCAGAACTCGTCCCCCGCACAGTCGGGGGACATGAGGGCATAGTCCCTGGAAAGTATTGGGGGACTATAGCGGCTGGAAGGGGAATTCCGGTACGGAAGCAATCAGCAAGGGAATACTGGCTGAGAGGGGTTCGGGGACGTACCGAAGAGTAAGTAGGGTGACCGTGGGCTATAGCTATCACGGAGTAAGGTGGTCTCCCTTCCCCACGGAGGAGAATACCTGAACCCCTAGATAAGTCCCCGAACCATTCGGCAACTGAACGAGCCCCAGAGTAGAGCTCGATTTTAAACTTCTGGTAAGGAGGTTAAGTGCAGGCAGCCGCCCACCCGAGCCTAAAAATGCTTAGTATGAGAGTCCTGGTGCGGGCCCGGGGACATCAACCCGGGGTGAGAGGTCCCTTGCTTGAGCGCACCTGGAGGGTGGGCGGAGGGCTGACATTTCCTCTTCCTAGGGAAGGGGGGTCTGGAAAGGCGTTTACCACCGCCGGGGGGGGCCCGGGCCCTAGGCTGGCTGCTAACTCTGGGAAGGGTAGCGAAGCACTGTGCGACCTGACGTAAGGCTTCGCTATTGAAGAGGTGATCTCCGTCGCAGGGAGAATTACCCAGGTTGTGCTGTGCCCGTCTACACAACTCGGACGCCTGCAACCATGCTGTACGGCGTGCTCTAATGGCAATAGCAGAGGCTCTGCTGACCAACCGGAAGGAGTCCACAGAAGCACGAGAAAGGAATCCGGAGATATTCCTGCAATGATAAAGAAGCAAGGAATATTCAAAGGCCTTGGTTACAGATACGAAGGGGGATAGCCGAGATAACCTCTCGGTGACCTCCCGAAGCGACAGACTCATATAGAATATATATGAAATAATTCTGGCCGCCAGCATACACGTTTGGAAGGCTTGACGTCCTAGAGTATCTAGCGTCTTCGAGGCGCGGCCTGGAGGGCGAGAAGCATGCTTCTCCTTGCTTCCGGCCTTCCTCAGCGCCGACTCCACCACAATGGACCGATGTGGAAGCTGGTGCTGCCGAAACCCCGGGGACGGAGGCACCCGGTACAGAGCCTGCATCGCAGTCGACGGCGCCAGAACCCTCAAAGGCGACCGCCAAGCCCCCAGCAGGAGATCCTGCAGGGAGGGATGCAGAGGAAGCATCACGGCTGCCTGTCCCGCAGGGCCTGGGCTCGGGTCCGGGATAGAGATGGCCAGCAAGTCCGCCATTTCAAGGAGGAAATCCTGAAAAGGCGGCTCTGCCGGAGGTGTTATGGCGGGAGAGGCCGCCAGGGCACTAAGAGGCCACTCGGGCCGATGCCTGCTGGGCAGAGGAGGGGACCAACCGACCCGGATCAGGGCAGTCAACATGGCGTCGTCGGCTCCTGGAATTGATTCCAAGCTAGGCATCGAAGGGGTCGATGGCACCGACGGCGCCGCAGGAATCGGCCTCGGCCCTGAACCCGGGGGCGGCGCTTCCCCCCATGACTGGAGTGAATCCGCGGCCGCCGGAGGGCAGGGGCCAACGGTCTCTGCCCTGCGTTGTGGGGGGGGGGGACAGGGGCCGATCCCGAGACGTGCAGCGGCCAGGCTTTCAAGGCTGGACAACGACTCCAGGCTGGGCATCGAACCGAGCGAGGAGATCGACTCCCTCCTCGAGGACCCCGGCGGGAGCGACCGCGCCGGTGGTGGAGATCCCGGAGCACGGATCGGAACCGCGCCAACCGGCGCAGCGAGCAGCAAGGGCCTCCGAGGACGGAGCTCGGTAGAGAGGGGGTCATCTGACGCCGGCGCCGATGTTGATCGGTGGGCGCTGCCTGATGCCGGGCCCCCTCTCGAACCCATCCTACCCGGAGGGAAAGCCTGCTGGGGCATACGGCCCGTCCCTGAGGGGACCCAGGTCACCCGACGACGAGTCCCCGCGGGGGGGAGGGAAGTGCCAAGCCCCTGCGTTGGGATCGAGGCGATCGAAGGCCCCGAGGCCCCTTTTCTAGGAAAGGGCGGGGCCCTCGACGGCCGCGTCGATGCCGTCTGGTCAACACACCCCGAGGTCCCCGGGGAAGGTTGATGCCTTGAGCTCGACGCCCCTGCCATCACCGGCGGAGTGGCGCCGCTCGAAACCGGTACCACCCTTGTGCAGGGCTGGGATACTGGCGACCCAGCTCGGGTCGAAGCGAGCGGCCCCGAGGGGAGTGAGGCCAGGAGATCATCCCCGGCGAGGGGTGGAACCATCGACGCCGGCGCGCTCGAAGCGGGTACCGCCTCCGCGCATGGCCGGAACGCAGGGCCAGACTGTGTCGAGCCGATCGGCCCCAGAGGTGCCGAGGGCAGTGGCTGGCGATCCCCGGTGGGGAGCGGGTTACTCGACGCCCACGGGTCGGCACCTCCCGAAGCGGATACCACCCCCATAGGGACGCCATACCGGCGCGAGTCGGTCGGCCCGGAGGCGCCGAGGACCGCAGCCTCCGATCCCCGGTGAGGAGCGGAACGCTCGACACCGTTGCCGAGGGGTCGGTACCGCTCGTAGCGGGTACCACCCCCGCGCATGGCAGTGATGGAGGAACGCCAGGCTGGACCGAGTCGATCGGCCCCGGAGGCGCCGAGGACAGCAGCCGACGATCCTCGGTGAGGAGCGGAGCGCTCGACACCGACGCCGATGCCGGGGTCTCAGTACCGCCCGGAGCGGATACCACACCCGAGCATGGCTGGGATGTAGGGAGGTCAGACCCGGTCGAGTCGATCGGCCCCGGAGGCGCCGAGGACACCAGCTGACGATCCCTGGCGAAGAGTGGAACACTCGACACCGACGCCGGGGAATTGGCACCGCTTGAAGCGGGTACCTCCCTCGGGCATGGCTCGGGAATGTTCTGTGAGGAGCGAACCTCAGGAACATCCCGAAACCCCGTAAATGCTTTGGAGCCCAAGGACTCCCGCCGGGGTATATTAGCCAAGGGGGACTTGAGGGGTCGGCTGGAGCTGTCGCCATGCCGCGCATGAGACTCGCCCCTCAAGACTCGGCTAGTCTTAACAGACTGTTGTGTGGATACCTGATCCTGGAGAGAAGAACAACCCGACGACCGCGCATTGGGCGCGAAGACGTCGTCGAGGGATATCCGAAAAAGGGAGGGCCTTCTCCCGACACTGTAGCCCGGGGAATCCGGGAAAGATGGGTCAGGCCCCAAACAGGAGAGGTACCAGGCATTGGAGTCCAATTGGAAAATTAGGTCCCCGCAGTGAGAGCACTTCTGGGGAGAAGGCGGCTCCATGCTGTAAGCCCGGTAGGTCCCTCCAGGCGGCCAAAAATAAATGAAATTTAATTGAAAAGAAAAGAAGAAAGGGGCACGGAGGTGCCCCCGTTGGTGGGAAAAAGCCGCGACTACAGAAACAAGAACAAAGGAAAAAAATTTCTGCGGTGGCAGGAGGGATGTCCTGCCTGCTCAGCGGAAAACGAAAAACTGGGGAGAGGCAGTAGGAAGGGCGGGAAGCCACCGCGCAGGTGCGGGGGATGCTCCCAAAGGCTTTCTGATTGGATGCTGGGGAGCATTCCCGTGCGGGCTCCGTCGGTGACGTCTCCCACGTGTGAAGACTCATCCCTGCTTGTTCCTGGAGATGATCTTGTACCCAAAGACTGGGATGGAGATTGAGACCTCTGCTGGGATCCCTCACAAGGCCTCTGGCTCTCAGGGGTTGTCACGGCGGTCTGGGGGGGGGGGGCCATCCCAGGTGTCGCCCTTGAGGTCTCAGGGCACGTGCCAGCGGGGCCTGGCACCAGCGCCTGCTGGGAAGCAAGGAAGGCAGAAACGTTGTGCTCCAGTACCAGCATTCAGGCCTCCCACTCGGGAGTGGGGTCTTGCGATGCTGACGCCGGGGTGACTGGGTTGGGAGTAGAGGAGGAGAGGGGGTCCTCGCCAGGACGAATCTCGGGAGACCAGGCTCCATTGCCAGAGGCCTCCATATATATACAGGGTACCTTTCGCGGCTGCTCCTTCTCAGACTCTTGAGACTGCCGAGGGGGGCTGAGAGACCGAGCACGAGAACAAGAACGCTTGTCCGGAGCCCTCGACAGGGTCAGAGGCCTTATTCCGCTCCCTTTCGGGGGACCCTTGCTCAGAGTGATGCCGGGGCCATGTAGCGGCTGCAGGTCAGTGGAGCAGGAAGCTACCGGAGACACCGGGGCCGCCTTGCGGAAAATATCATCCAGTTTCTGCTTATCGCTTTGGATGGAATTAGAGGACATCTTTTTACAAAGGGAGCAGAGCTCCAGGTTATGGTCAGCTTCTAGGCACCTAAGACAACAGTCATGGGTATCCATGAGCTAAATATTTTTGGAGCATCTGTCACACTTTTTGAAACTGGAGTCCATGGGGGCAAAACAAATCACTGCAAGGTCGAAGACCTTCAGCTCGGCCAGCAGTTGAAAAGGGCGCGAAACGTGCTAAAGATGAACTCACAAAGAAAAAAATGAAAAACAACAAAGTCCCAGTGCCCACTGCCGAGGCAGGGGCACTGGTGATGGTGGGAAGAGGACCGGGAAACCAGAATTAGAACGACAATTATGAGACTTTTTCTGAGGTACAGGGACGTGTATCTAAAGGGCTCCACGGAAAAAGGGAAACTGATCAAGATGGCACCCTTGGGCGGGAAGGGGACCACTTTGAAAGCTGGAGAAATGCTCCGCACGGGCTCTGTCGGTGCAGACGTCACCCATATGTGAGGACTGATTTCCTGCTTGTTCCTGGAGAAGAGCAAAATACCTGGAGTAGAAGCCGGTACCTCAGAAATGTTTTGGCACTGGCTCCATCGCTTTGTTCTGGAATAGGTCTGCAAGGTCGGTTATGAGCAGGGTCTGGTGAAGTAGAGGTCTGATGGGCTCTCCTGGAAAGTACGAGGGTGGAGCCCTCTGTGGGCGGAGGAGGTAGCCCTCCCTGACCACTTGTAGCACCCAGGTATCGGTAGTGATGGCAGACCACCTGTGAGCAAACAGGGCTAGATGCCCGCCCCCCCCTGTGGGCTGCAGGGGATCTCCTGGAGGAGAGGTGGTCATGCCCAAGCAGTCAAAAGCTCCCCCCCAAGGCTGGGCCAGGGCCGGCGCTGGGACTTTGAGGTCTTTTGCTTAAGGGGCCATGCCCCTGTACTTTGTGCTGTTGGCTTTGATGAGAGACCAAGGCGGCCTGAAATTGCAAGGTATTGCCAAACCTCCCCCTTCTTCTTTGGGAAGGGGGGGGGGGCTTCTTCCCTGGGGCCTTCTTATGGGACTGCACCGAGGTCTTCTTCAAGAGTCTGGTTCTTGTTAGGAACTCTCTCTGTCTCTATCTCTGCAGCTTTGTCTGCCATGGGTTTCCTGAAGAGGTTCTCTTCGATGCAGGGGACATCAATAAGTTTGTCCTGAACCGATTGTTCTAGGTCAGACAACTGTAACCATGCTTGACATCATGCCCCAATGCCTGTGGTGATGAAACAAAACGAGGAGCGCTGCTCTTGCAGCTGACTGAGGGAAACACAAGAAGCAAGAGTCGAAGATCGTCAGACTGATTCAAAAGTTCTTTATTGGGGTCGTCCCCCAATGCGTTTCGGCATACAATGCCTTCCTCAGGGGGTGACAACTAAAACACCTAGCATAAAAGACTTATAACAATAATAAATAATGAACAAGATCAATATATGCAAATATAAATATAAATAAAAAACTTAAAACGATACGTATAAATGAATGAACCAGATATGAGAAATCTAAAATATCATATGGGACAAGGCTCATCAAATACGTGTAAAAAGACTCAAACATATTTAATAAACAGCATTTAAAATTTCTTAAAAATATATATGTAAAAGATAAAAATAAACAACACCTTAATAAATAGAAGACAGACAACCAAAGTCATAAAAAGACAGACAAAGCAATGAGTTTACAGAAATACTCACAGTAGATCGAAGTAAAACTGTCTAGTGTATCATAGGTATAGATGATATCAAGCTACAATATAAAGCAGAACCCACAAATGTGTACTTTAGATTATAATACAAACGTAGCTGTTGTGACATAACTGATTATACAAACTAGTTCGAAAGAACTTATACGAAAAACAAGTGTGTCATCGAGAACTACTAATTGGCCTTAAAAAACATGTCAATAAATTATGTAATGTAAAAAATGTAAATATAAATAATAATAAACAGGACCGTACATTATACAATCATATTACATCTTATAAAAAAGACTGAATAAAAAAGGGGAAGATCAAAAGGGCAACCCTAGTGTAACCATACTAATGCAACATAGATGTAGATGTAACATAGCTGCACAACAAGCGTCTCAATACTTTGTTACGGTTGCTTTCAACAGCATAGTTTAAGTATACGAGTCCAGTACAATGTCGCATGACTATCCGCTTTCGATCCAGCATTAGATTACAGTTTTGGACTAACATTATGTAGCACAATTCCATAGTGACCGATACATCCTTGCCAAATATACCACTGCTGCCATTATATATATTGTTTAAACACTTTACTGATACAGGACGTAGTTTAATTTGCGTACCATTTTGGCGCGTACTCTATATAGCAGGCAGTGTTCTTGGATAATATGATCAGATTGATCACTTAGATTCTTACATATTTTCGAGTCTCAAGTTTTTAATATAGTATATACAGATACAGCTGTGCGTTACCAGTTCTCTAAATGGAGGGTCATCGTAGTATCAGTTCACCATCTGCATTATTTTTGTTTCTTGTACTAGAGCCGTACCAACGTAGCAGTTGAAAAGAGAACCTCTTTTATTTAAGTACTGTTTATTTGTTTGTGAATACATTACTTTAATATATTACATCAATTCCTCAATACCGTAGCACAACGGTCCAGTGTTTCTCTTGGAATTGTGTACTTTCCATTTCATGGTTTAACCGCACAATATTTGGCTCCAAGTTTGCACCTAAAATTTGAGCAGTATAGATTCCCAACGGGATCAGACCACTCTATAAGTTTGAAGTCTGAATAAATTAGTGTATCATCCTTTTTACCAGTTTCAAAGTATATTACTTTACAGTGGTTCCCCTGCTATTGATCTACTGTTACATTTATGTTGCATTAGTATTGTTACACTAGGGTTGCCCTTTTGATCTTCCCCTTTTTTATTCAGTCTTTTTTTTAAGATGTAATATGATTGTATAATGTACGGTCCTGTTTATTATTATTTATATTTACATTTTTTACATTACATAATTTATTGACATGTTTTTTAAGGCCAATTAGTAGTTCTCAATGACACACTTGTTTTTCGTATAAGTTCTTTCGAACTAGTTTGTATAATCAGTTATGTCACAACAGCTACGTTTGTATTATAATCTAAAGTACAAATTTGTGGGTTCTGCTTTATATTGTAGCTTGATATCATCTATACCTATGATACACTGGACAGTTTTACTTCGATCTACTGTGAGTATTTCTGTAAACTCATTGCTTTGTCTGTCTTTTAATGACTTTGGTTGTCTGTCTTCTATTTATTAAGGTGTTGTTTATTTTTACCTTTTACATATATATTTTTAAGAAATTTTAAATGCCGTTTATTAAATATGTTTGAGTCTTTTTACATGTATTTGATGAGCCTTGTCCCATATGATATTTTAGATTTCTCATATCTGGTTCATTCATTTATATGCATCGTTTTAAGTTTTTTATTTATATTTATATTTGCATATATTGATCTTGTTCATTATTTATTATTGTTATAAGTCTTTTATGCTTGGTGTTTTAGTTGTCACCCCCTGAGGAAGGCATTGTATGCCGAAACGCGTCGGGGACGACCCCAATAAAGAACTTTTGAATCTAGTCTGACGATCTTCGACTCTTGCTTCTTGTGTTCCCCCCAATGCCTGTGGTGGCCACCCTGGCCTTAGACTTGAAGCCATCGTAGGCTACTCGAGACAAGAACTTTGAGCACTCTTTGACCACTGGGGCCGGAGACTTAAATATCTGCGGGAGTTCCCCGTCGAGGCCTGTCGAGAATCCGCTGGGCTCCCTCGATGGCTCCTTGGGATACATGCAGATATAAGCTGGTAGGACTGAATCCGGCGAGTTGGCATCGGGCCCTGGAAAGCCTTGTGGCCGGGGGCATCGAGGGGTCGTGCCTTCCTGCTGGGTGGTGCCGAGGAATGAGTCTTTTGGCTCTTGAGCCTGCACATGGCTGACTCAACGAGCATCAAGTTGTGGGGAAGTTGAGGCTTCTGGAACTCAAGGCTTCAGTGCACTCAGCACATGGAGTCAAGTCGCCTACTGACAATGGGTAATGATGCCAGTGTTCCCCACATCTGGGAGAGGAGGCGTTCGAGGATCAGAGGCACCAGTACCGGTACTATAAGAGTTTCCTTGGGGGGGGGGGGGCGTTGTACTGGAATATCTCCAGTTCCTCCATGTGCGGGTCTTCCTTGGCCTTGGTCTTGATGGTGAGAGCTTTAGCCATTTCCCGCACAAAATCGAGGAAGGCGACCTCCTTGGGCAGGGAATGGCATCAGGACACTGGAGGAAACAGGTTCGAAGGCATGTCTCTATGTCGCCGAGTGTCTGAGGACTCCTCATCCTCTGTCTCCCATTCAGACTCGAAGTCAGAGTATGAGACCAAGGCTCCATGATCAACATGGTTGAGTCCATGCCGGGTGGTCTGCAACCTCAAGAGGATCTGAAGTCTGAGCCGTGGACATTCGTCGGAGAGGACCTGTGTCCCGAGGAACAGGACCGGAACCTTGTCCGGAGCCATTGGATCTCTCAAGGTAGGTGGCACTCGAGGATTGGCTCAACATCCAGGGAAGCCCTCGATGTCGAGGGTCCTGTCATCAGAGCGGATGAACCAAACAAACCGGACATAAAAGCCCGCTGCATGGCTACGAGGTCAGAGATACTGCTCTCTGCCGCCATCCTGGTCTCCATGCCGGTTAGCTCTGCAGCCTTCGACGCAAACACTGAGGATTTTGGGACCAGCATCAGTATTGTCGAGGGGGATTCCTCGACAAGGATGGCCTCGGATGTCTGAAGCCGGTTGGCGGATGCCAACAACTCCTTGTGGGACAGCTTGTGAGGCCACTCTCGCTCTAGCAACTCAGACTCATGCTAGGGACTGCGGAGCCTGAAATGGGATTTTGCCTTCTTCCTGGACCCATCTTCCGAGGCGGTCTTCGAGGGTTTTGACTTCTTGAATTCCAGCTCCAGGGATTTCCTCTTGGAGGAACAGCGGCCACAGGACTCCGAGAAGGGTCGGGCTTCATAGGCACAGAGGTAGCGGAGGGAGCCCTGGAGCGTAGTGTCATCGGAGACTCCGATACGGAGTTGGACTTTTGGAAGAATTTTTCCTGCTACTGGTGACGGCTCTTTAGGGCCTGTGAGACCATGGTTCTTCAAGGTTCACAGTCCAAGTTGCTGTGCTCCGGGTCGAGGCACAGGAGTCAGCAATCATGTGGCTCGGTGAGGGACATCATTTTGCTGCACTGATCACATTTCTTGAAGCCACTGGAGGCCATCGGAAAAAGAAGGTCCCTGTTGCCCAGCATGGATCCGAGACCTTCGGCCAAAAAAGGGCAAGAATGCCAATCGAGGTATAGCTCAAGAAAAAAAGGGGAAAAACAAGGAATGAACCCGAGGAGTGATGCAGAGGCAAGCTGGCTCAGGGACAGGAAGGAACTGGACAGAAATGAACAAAAAAAAAAAAATCACGTTTTCTGGGGGAAACTGGACAGACGTCTGGAGGGCTCCGCGGAAAAAAAAGGAGACTGAGGCAAGATGGCACCCTTGGGCGGGAAGGGGACCGCACATGCGTGGTGCATCTCCCAAAGGCTTTCTTTGGAAGCTGAGGAGATGCTTCTGTGAGGGCGCAGTCACCCATATGTGAGAACTGACTTCCTGCTTGTTCCCGGAGAATAGCCAAGTTTTCTGCTCTAATTACTACAATTCATTACTCTGTATACATTATGTGTTCTTTAAAAAAATTACCGTCCTGGGGGTAACTTAGCCGTGGTGAATAGACATGTGCTACTTTGCTTTCACAGAGAATATTTTTTCTTAACGCTTTGTTCACGTATTTGTTGGCTGATACCTTCATGACTAATTATGGGGACAACTTTTCATAGCCCACACTGCTCGCAATATACATAAGCTGCAAATACTCTTATACACAGCAGTTTCAAAGGGAAGCCATGTGTATAGCTTCCATTTAAATACTAGTGACAGCAAAGTATGGGTGCTAAAAGTAGCTATATATCTTGTACCAATTATTGGTATGTGGGGGGGGGGGGACTGAGTGGCGAAAATTAGCGCATGTACAAGTTCTGGAATTTACCCAGAGCAAGGTGAGAAAACAAGAGTATCGTTTATTGTGGTGAAACACTACAAAGCCATAACTCAACACAACCATGTTTCAGCAGTGAGGGGTACAGGCCTATAAAACAACAATATAATAGGATAAGAGTATTAAAAACAAATAAAACATCTGAACAACATTAAGATCTTAAAAGAAATGGACATCAAGAAAATATAAAGTAATCAAAAGCATATACAATGGATAAATATGGAGCCACATACATCAAATTAAAAATCTCTACATTAAGTTTTTCTTTCTAAATAATTACAAATAAAAAACATACTTTAAAAGAATCCATAAAAAACTATTATATAAAAATATATGCAAGAAGCAGAAGACACCCTATACATCCAATGAGGCAGAAGTATAGAGAAATTATTATAAAGAGATTCTTAATAATTTAAGATATGCCTATAAGAAATTGTTGTTACTCACCTGTAACAGGTTTTCTCCAGGAGCAGCAGGAATCAGTCCTCACATATGGGTGACGTCGGCGGCGACGGAGCCCTCGTGCGGAGCATTTCCCCAGCTTTCAAAGAAAGCCTTTGGGAATTGCAGCGCGCATGCGCGGTCCCCTTTCCGCCCAAGGGTGCCATCTTGCTCAGTCTGATGACATAGCTAAAGGACAGCAAAAAAAAATAGCAAAATAAATCATATGACTGCAACTCCAAGGGGAGGAGGGAGGGTTGTGAGGACTGATTCCTGCTGCTCCTGGAGAACACCTGTTACAGGTGAGTAACTACTCTTTCTCCAGGACCAAGCAGGAAGTCAGTCCTCACATATGGGACTCCCCAGCTTAAGGCTACCGGAGACCTCAAGCGGAAAAAATGAGCTCCCTCTAGCTCGTCAGCACCGAAGGAAGGAATCTTCTCTGAGAACGCCCCCCCGACCGGTAGCCCAACACTATTTATTTATTTATTTATTTATTTATTTATTTAACTGCATTTATATACCGCTTTTCACCGGGTCAAAGCGGTGTAACATATAACATGGGGGGGATAGTATTTTATAGGGTGGGGCCATCACCAGGGACAACAATTAGTGATTTTGGGTGGACATAGACATGTACATTTCCGCTGGGTCTAGGTATTAGATCGTGTGGGTTCTGATCAAAGGTGCTCACGGAATAGGATTGTTTTCAGCTGTTTCTTGAATGATGTGATGTCATCGTTGTTTCTAATGTGGTTTGGTAGAGAGTTCCAGAGGGATGGGGCATAGAGTTCGAAGGCTCTGTTGCAGGTCCGTTGTGTGGATTTGGTTCTTTTGTGGGGGACGACAATGGAGTTATTGGAGGATTGTCTGGTTGATCTGTTGTGAGATGGGCGAGGCAGAAGGTGGTGGAGTGAGGCGTTCCGCGTTTGGTGGATAGTCTTGTGGATGAGTAGGATCGCTTTGTACTTTACTCTTGCTGGAATTGGCAGGAAGTGGAGGTCTCTTAGGATCGGGGTGATGTGATCCTGTTTTTTCGCATTCTGAATAATCCTTGCTGTGGTATTTAAGGCAGTTCGGAGGGGGATGGTGTGTGAGGCGGGTAATCCATGGTAGATTATGTTGCAGAAATCCAGATGAGGTAGAGTTACAGCTTGCATTACTGTCCTGAAGTCGTGGGGTTCCAGAAGGGATCGGAGACGTTGCACAGTTTTAGCTTTGTAGAATATTGTTCCAGCGGTTTTGCTGATTTGTTGTTTAAAGGTGAGAGCCTGATCAATGATCACGCCTAGATACCTTATTTGGGGCTGTATTTGGATTTGTATGGTTCCCATGTTGAGGTGGGTAGGTGGTTTGAAGTCCTGATCTTTTGTCACTATAAGGGCTTCGGTTTTCTTCATGTTGATGGATAGGTTGTTCTCTTGTAGCCAGTTGGTTACGTCGTTGAAGCAGGCTGATAGCTGGTCGTTTTTTGGATTGGTGGTTGTAATCGGTGCGTAGAGCATTATGTCGTCGGCGTATATGTGGAAGTTGATGTTGTGGGTGCGGATGATTGAGCATAGTGGACGGAGGTATATATTGAACAGCATGGCTGATAAGGTGGACCCTTGGGGTACTCCTTGATGTTGTTGGTAGGGGGTTGAGGTCTTGGAGAAGGTGCGTATTCGTTGCTGTCTGTTGGTTAAGTAGGATCTGAACCATTGGAGTACAGTGTCTTTGATTCCAATTGATTGGAGTCTGCTTATGAGGATTTCGTGGGAGATTGTGTCAAAGGCCGCTGATATATCTAAAAAGATCAGGATGTATCCGGATTGTTTCTCTTGGGTTCCAATGATGAGGGTGTTCATTAGAATGGTCATAAGGGTCTCAACTCCATGTAGTGGTCGGAATCCATGTTGTTGAGGGTCTAGTATGTCGTTGGTGTCCAGGTGATCTTGAAGCTGACGTTGGACTATCTTTTCCATTATCTTGGTGGTAAGGGGAAGGCTTGCAACTGGTCTGTAGGAGGTGGGGTCTAGTGGGTCCAGGTTGTTCTTTTTTATTGTTGGTCGGATGATTGATGTCTTGAGGGCGTCTGGTATGTATCCTTGTTTAAAGGATTCGTTTAGGATGTGGGTTAATGGCGCGCTCAGTTCTTCTTTTGTCTTCTTTATCCATTCCGTAGGGCATGGGTCCAGCAGGGAGGTAGTAGTGTTCAGACAGGAGATGGTGGAGGAGATCTCTTCTCTTGAGGTTTCATTGAATGTACTCCAGGCTGTGTTTATTATGGTGTAAGGGTTTGCCTTTGCGGCTGTAGCACAGAGGCGAGGTTGTTGGAATTGTTTGTATTGTCGTGCCAGAAGATCCGAGGGGATATCTGGGAGTTGATCAGAAGTGGTTGGTGCCTTTGTCAGTTTTTTGGCAATTTGGAAGAGTTCTCGAGGTTTGTTTACAGCTGACGTGATGAGTTTGGTGTGGTAGTTTTTCTTCGCATTGTCGGTCTCTGTGTGGTAATTAGTGAGTTCAGAGATGTATTGCTTTTTGTCCATTTCATTTTTGGTTTTCCTCCATTTTCTTTCTGCTCTTCGAAGTTTTGTTTTTAGTTTGCGGAGGTCAGTGGTGAACCATCGGGCCTTTGCGGAGATGGGTTTGTTGCTGTTTTTGCTTATAGTTGCGCTGGATGCAGAGGAGATTGTGGTGTTCCAGTTGTTTATGAGGTCATCAAGGTTGTTGGAGTTCGTGAGTAGGTTAGGTAGGGTTAGCGTCAGGAAATCTTCTCTGCTGAATGCTTTGAATCTTCTTGTGTGTTGTGTGTTTCCTCTACTTGTGTTTGGTTGATATGCATGAGTGATGTGGATGATGTAGTGGTCTGACCATGGTATTGGTAAGATTGTTGGGCTGCTGCATGAGGAGGCTGTTTGGGAGTTCAGAAATATGAAGTCCAGTGTATTTCCTTTTTCGTGCGTTGGTTCGTTGATGATCTGTGTGAGGTCCATTGCGGTCATGGCATTAAGGAATGTTTCTGTTTGTGCGCTTTGGAGGGATGGGAGGTTGAAGTCTCCCAAGATAATTGGTTCTTAGGGTCGGAGGGTAGGAGTTGCCTAAACCCCAAAGAGATTATGGAGTACTGCCTGTCCGAAAGCACTGTCCCTGCGGGACTCCCTCTCAAGGCAGTAATGGGCTGCAAAAGTCTGGCTTGAAGACCAAGTAGCGGCCCGGCAGATGTCTGCCAACGGAACAGAGCGGAGATGAGCCACTGACGCAGCCTTCGCCCTGACACGATGAGCCATGACTCGACCCTCCAACGAGAGGCCGGCTGCCCCATAAGCCTAGGCGATACAGTCAGCGACCCATATGGACAAAGTACGCTTGGAGAAAGGGAGCCCCAACTTATTGGGGTCAAAGGAAACGAAGAGCTGAACAGCCCTCCGATGCTCCCGCGTATGGTCAAGGTAGAAGGACAACGCCCTCCTACAGTCCAGGGTATGCAAGACCATCTCAGCCCGGTTGGCATGCGGCCTGGGAAAGAAGGTCGGAAGAACCACCTCCTGATTGAGGTGAAAAGGTGAGACAACCTTAGAAAGAAACTTAGGGTGAGTCCATAAGACTACCCTATTCCTGTAGAACCTAGTGTAAGGAGGATCAGACACTAGTGCCTGCAGTTCACTCACTCGCCTAGCAGAGGTGAGAGCTACCAGAAATAAAGTTTTCCAGGAGAGAAAACGGAGCGATGGCAGGTAGCCATAGGTTCAAAAGGCAGACAAGTAATCCGCTGGAAGACCACATTCAGATCCCACTCAGGGGCCGGTGGACACAAAGGAGGCTTAAAAAGAAGGAGGCCTCTGAGGAAACGAGCCACCAAAGGGTGGTTGGAAAGAGGCCTACCGTCCACCGGCGAGTGGTGTGCTGAGAGAGCACTAAGGTGAACTCTGACAGAGTTAGACTTAAGGCCCAGGTTGGAGAGGTAAAGCAAATATTGCAATACTACCGCAACCAAGCACGAGAAGGGATTCTCGCTGTGCTGAGCACACCATGCAGAGAATCTACGCCACTTAAGAGCGTAAGATTTCCGGGTGGATTGCCGTCTAGAGGCTAAGACTACGTCTTCCACCTCTCTAGGCAGTAGTAGGGGAGCTAGGACTACCCTTTCAGCAGCCAGGCCATCAGATGAAGGGACTGGAGGTTGGGGTGCAAGAGAGTCCCCTGATCCTGAGACAGGAGATCGTGTTGAAACCCCAGAGGAAGAGGGGTGTCCACCGCTAGTTGTAGCAGAAGCGGGAACCACGGTTGCCTCGGCCACCTGGGGGCTATGAGAATC
The DNA here is from genome assembly GCA_033557465.1 of Ichthyophis bannanicus. Classification (NCBI taxonomy): domain Eukaryota; kingdom Metazoa; phylum Chordata; class Amphibia; order Gymnophiona; family Ichthyophiidae; genus Ichthyophis; species Ichthyophis bannanicus. The sequence continues at coordinate 96,517,057 of CM066046.1, forward strand.
AATGAAGCCCCGTCCTTGAGGACTTTGAACAGCGTTCTGGACACTAGTGGTGTGGGAGGAAACGCATACAGTAGGCCTGTGGACCACGAGATCAGAAACGCATCCGCCGCTACTCTGAGAGGATGCGGTTGTCTGGAGCAAAATCTCGGGAGTTGCCGGTTCAGAGGACTGGCGAAAAGATCCATGGTGGGGAGGCCCCACCTGAGAAAGATCTGCTGAACCACCGACGGGTTCAATCTCCATTCGTGTGGTTGCAGAATCCTGCTCAGTCTGTCTGCCAGGTAATTTTCCTGACTTGGGAGGTAGACAGCCTTGAGAAGGATTCCGTGATTGACAGCCCAAGAGCACAGCCATTGTGCCTCCTGACATAGAAGGAAGGAGCCTGTGCCTCCTTGTTTGTTCACATAGAACATGGCAACTTGATTGTCCGTCTGGACCAGTACAGACTGGTGAGAGGCAAGGTGGGAGAAGGCTCTCAGAGCTAGGCGTATCGCCCGTAGCTCTAGGAAGTTGATCTGTTGAGCAGACTCCCAAGGGGTCCAGAGACCCTGAGTACATGTCCCTTGGCAATGTGCTCCCCAACCGAGAAGAGAAGTGAAAGCATGTATGTTTGTACAGGGTACTGTACACTATTAGACTGACTAAACCTGAGAAAGAGTTAATTCTGTTCAGAACTTTGCTTAGAAATAAAACTTCATATATTTGCTTACTAAGTGAAGGTTTATATGTCCTGAAATAAAGAAAGGGCAGGTTGTACTCCAGCCTCTCAGTCTCAGGGATACCAGATATCAGTCTCAGGGATACCAGATAGCAGTCTCAGGGATACCAGATATCAGTCTCAGGGTCAGTAGCTAAAGTATTCAGGGTTAGTAGATATCAAGTTGTCAACAGTAAACAATTATGTCAATTAGGTCAATTATGTCTTGGAATCCTGTATGTCTCCTCATAATGACCTATGTAGCAGTAAACAATTATGTCTTAGGCTCCATGTATGTCTCCACACTGACCCACACTGAATAAAGTTGACCTACGATATGATAAATACATGACGTATAATGATAAAGTGAAATTATGATGTATCATCTAAAAGAGCCTTATAAATAAAGTGAACCATGGCTAGTAAGTTAGAGTAAACAGGGAGAACGTGTTTCTCTCAGTTTCTCTCCACTAAAGCTTTGGTGTATTTCTATATAGAAGTGTGTGGTATTTTATTGGTGTTTTTCTGATAACCTTTCCATTGTTTTGAATGTAGCCTTCTGTAGCTCCAAGAACCCAGTACGTTGCTGGTGCGGAGGGGCTAAGTAAGCTCTTCAGTTGGTGCCGTGGCTCTTCTACAGATTCCTCCATTCCTGTCAAGGGCGGAAGGTGTTGTGAGTATTGTATGGTGACAGCAATGGGTAATCTGTTAGGTAAACGTGAGTTATCTCAGTTGCGTGAATGGTGTGACAAAGCTAAGGTTTTAGCTGTTCAGGATGGTAGCCCTTCTTATCGTATGCGTGAGAAGTATGGGGATCTGGCTACTGATTATATTGTACACTGGCATGCAGTGACTAATGATAATGTGCTGTTACAGTTTCCTTTGGACGGAACATTTTCTATGGATAGACTTCGTTATCTGAAATGTGCCTTACAAGCTAAACATAAATTATGTGATGCCCGTGAGGGGCTTGTGTTTAATTGGTGGCAACGGATGGCACATGACATGAAAAATGGTTTGCTTGTGTTAACGAGTGAACCACAGGAGAAAGAGAAAGAGAAAGATGATAGACAGGCAGGGAAGTTCCCAGCCGTTCTTTCTCCAGAATATGATGCAGATGTGGCTGCATTAGTAATTGGAGCTGGAATAGCCCCAAGTGCATCCCCAAGGTCTCCCCCTATGTCATCTGAGAGTCATGTAGTTTCTGGAAAGGGGAGAGTGACTCGTTTAACTGAATTAAAGGAAGAGATAAGGAATAAACAAAAGATATTAGGGGATGCACAGATTGGAGATTATAGTACTTATAATATTTCTCAACTTAAAGAGGTGGATGCACTTCTTAGCCGTGAAATAGACAGTATTGTACATATGATAGAATCCTTAAAAAGAATAGTAAGGAATAATATTGCTGCTACAAAGGAATTGGGGATTTCTAGTGAGCTTATTGATGCTATTGAAAAGGATCTGGATAAGCTTTCTTTTACCTATAAGCAGAAATGTGATCAATTATATAGTGCTGTAAGTTTGTAGAATAGTAATGCTGCATAATTCTTCTATCTGGTATAAAAAGTCCCTTGTAGGTAGCTCTTATATTTCAGTGGTACAATTAACGTCAGTTCAAGGGAACCAGGTGCATGATTATGAATTACTACAATATAATAGTTCTGGCTACCCTTTGAATGTCTCTAGTTCTGACCTAGGCATACCTAACTGGAGTTTCCCTTTACTAGGGTATTATCATCCCTGGAAACGTAATTTGTCTGGCGGGCTTAATGAAATGGTCATGACTCAGTGGGCTTTGAATAATTGTATCTGGAATATATCCTGTCCTCAGAATTTAACAATCTGGGAAGATGGCTTGGTGGCTTTAGAAGGAGATTATTTTGTGTGTGGTACATTTGCATATACAGAGCTTCCCAGAGGTTGGTCAGGTACTTGTTATATAGCCCAATTAGATACCCCGTGGCGATTTGTACCTTACCAGAATATTACCTTATTATCAACCCTGAACAATTCTGTTAGAAGAAAAAGGGATGTTTCTTCACAGGATAAGGCCATGGAGGCTGCTCAACACCTGGTAGATACTACAAAGCCTTTAACTCAATCTCAAATAGATACATTCACAGGTACTGTGTGGCTTTCAACACTTGGAGCCATAGCACCCACTAGAGAATATGGCACCCAGATTATGCAATTACAGGCAGTGGTTGAGCTTACAGCCCTAGACCTCACTGAGGCAATTAGTGTTTTGCAAGATGCTGTAAACAAAGTGTCAGCTTATGCAGCCCAGAACCGAATGGCTTTAGACTATCTCCTAGCGAAGGAAAATGGTGTGTGCGGAGTCATAGTTGGTTATTGTTGTAGTATGCTTGATACTAATGGAAAAATAGTAAAAGGCCTATTGGATAGAGTCAAGAACCGTACATTTGTTCCAAGTGATGGTTATGTAAGTTCTTTCTCAGCTCTATTTGATTCTGTTTCTTCATTTTGGAATTCATTATCCAGGCCTCTGCAAGGCTTATTAGCTTCTTTGCTTGGCATTTTGGGAATTCTCATTTTAGGTGCATTAATTCTCTGTGTACTATCAGCTTGCTGTAAGAAATCGGTGGAATCATTGACCCCTGCCATGATGTTACAGTTTGACCCAGAAACTAGTTTTAATTCCATTTCCATGACAATGTCTGAGTTTCCTTATTTTGAGAATGATTCTTTACAGAATCAGAGGAGGGACTGAAAGCATGTATGTTTGTACAGGGTACTGTACACTATTAGACTGACTAAACCTGAGAAAGAGTTAATTCTGTTCAGAACTTTGCTTAGAAATAAAACTTCATATATTTGCTTACTAAGTGAAGGTTTATATGTCCTGAAATAAAAAAAGGGCAGGTTGTACTCCAGCCTCTCAGTCTCAGGGATACCAGATAGCAGTCTCAGAGATACCAGATAGCAGTCTCAGGGTCAGTAGCTAAAGTATTCAGGGTTAGTAGATATCAAGTTGTCAACAGTAAACAATTATGTCAATTAGGTCAATTATGTCTTGGAATCCTGTATGTCTCCTCATAATGACCTATGTAGCAGTAAACAATTATGTCTTAGGCTCCATGTATGTCTCCACACTGACCCACACTGAATAAAGTTGACCTACGATATGATAAATACATGACGTATAATGATAAAGTGAAATTATGCTGTATCATCTAAAAGAGTCTTATAAATAAAGTGAACCATGGCTAGTAAGTTAGAGTAAACAGGGAGAACGTGTTTCTCTCAGTTTCTCTCCACTAAAGCTTTGGTGTATTTCTATATAGAAGTGTGTGGTATTTTATTGCTGTTTTTCTGATAACCTTTCCATTGTTTTGAATGTAGCCTTCTGTAGCTCCAAGAACCCAGTAGGTTGCTGGTGCGGAGGGGCTAAGTAAGCTCTTCAAGAAGCATCTGTCATCAGCACTTGAGAATGCGGAGGGGACTGAAAATCCACTCCGTACCAGATTCGGAAGATGAAGCCACCATTGCAGAGAGGAGACTAGGAGGTCGGATATCTTTACTGAGTCCGCTAGGCTCCCCGTGGCCTGATGCCACTGAGTGCGAAGGCTCCACTGAGCAGGCCGCATGTGCAGGCGGGCATTGGGGGTGACATGAACCGTGGAAGTCATATGGCCGAGTAGTCTCAGGACTTGCCTGGCAGAGACCAGGGAAGTGCTGCGAAACTGTCTGGCCAGATCCATCAGCCTGTGAGCTCTGTCCATAGGCAGAAAAGCCTTTGCTTGAAGAGTGTCTAGCCTGGCCCCTATGAATTCTAAGTTCTGGGACGGGAGAAAAGTGGACTTTGCGAAGTTTATGACAAACCCCAAGTGCTGATGCAGAGCCACAGTGCGAAGGGTGGCCTGATTTGCCTCCTGGGAAGATTGGCCCCTTATGAGCCAGTCGTCCAGGTATGGAAACACAAAACGACCCTGAAGCCTCAAGTAGGCCGCCACCACTGCCAGGCACTTGGTGAACACCCTGGGAGCGGAGGACAGGCCAAAGGGTAGTACTCTGTACTGATAGTGGTTTCCCCCCACAACAAACCTGAGATATTGTCTGTGGTCTGGATGAATAAGGATGTGAGTATACGCATCCTTTAGATCTAAGGAGCATAGCCAGTCTCCCTGCTGGAGGTAGGGCAGCAGGATTCCAAGGGTAAGCATCTTGAACTTTTCCCTCTCCAGGAACTTGTTGAGGTTGCGCAAGTCTAGGATGGGTCTGAGGCCTCCTGTTCTTTTTGGTACCAGAAAGTACCTGGAATAAAAGCCGTGACCTCTCAGATGGTGGGGCACCGGTTCCACAGCCTGATCCTTTAGCAAACTTGCTAACTCCTGAAGGAGTAGGTCCCTATGCAGAGGGAGTCTTGGAGGCTCCCCTGGAAAATAGGAGGGAGGTACCTGGTGAAAATGGAGAAGATAGCCCTTTTGGACTATATGAAGAACCCAGGCAGCTATGTGACGGCTGACCACCTGTGGGCAAAGTGGGCCAGCCGGCCTCCTGGGCTGAGAGAAGCCAGCTGAGAAGAGGCTATGCTTTCTGAGTCAAAAACCCCCACCCTGCTGAGCAGGGGCGGGTGTTGGTGGCTTGGGGGCCTTCTGCCTACGGGGCCCATGACCCTGCCCCTTGGCCTGCTGACCCTGTTGGGGAGCTGCAGAGGCCTGACAATGAGGGTATGGTTTATAGGCAGATGACTTCCTCGGGTAAAAGGTCTTTTTTCCCGAGCCCTTCTTTTTCTGAGAAGGGGCAGAGGTTTTCCTGGAAAGCCTAGTCCTGGTCAGAGTCTCGGTCTCGAGTTCTGCAGCCTTTTCAGCCATGGGCTTGCCAAAGAGGTTTTCACCTCGGCAGGGGACATTGACCAACTTGTCCTGCACCCATGGCTCGAGGTCGGATGACTGTAGCCAAGCCTGTCGGCGGGCACCGATGCCGGCCCCGGCTACTCGGGCCGAAGCCTCGAAGCCATCGTAGGCTGCTCGAGATATAAACTTCGAGCACTCTCGAATACCGGTGGACAAGGCCTGGAACTTCTGCAAAGGTTCCTCGGAGAGACCAGCAGAGAACCCGGCAATCTCCTTTGCCAGGTCTCGGAGGTACATGCCCATGTAGAGCTGGTACGTCTGAACACGGCAAGCAAGCATAGAGCCCTGGAAGCACTTTTTACCGAGGGCATCCAGGTTCTGGGCCTCCCGGCCGGGAGGCACCGAGGAGTGCATCTTCTGACTTTTCAGCCGATGCATGGCCGATTCCACAACCATGGAGTGGTGCGGTAACTGTGCCTTTTGGAACCCGGGGCTCTTGCGGACTCGATAGATGGAATCGACCCGCTTGCTTAACACCGGCGTCGAGGCCGGGGTCTCCCACATGCGGAAGAGCAGCCGCTCCAGCATCGGAGGAACCGGAACAGTAAAGGCCTCCTTCGGGGGAAAGTCAAACTGGAGGGCCTCGAGCTCCTCAGCTCGAGGCTCCTCCTCAGGATCCGCGGGGAAGGCCAAGGCCTTGGCCATATCCCGCACGAAGTCCGAGAACCAGGTATCCTCCAGTGGGAACTGTCTCCGAGGTTCGGACGGGTGAGTCCGATGGGACACACCGAGTCCGATGAGTATCGGGTGACTCTTCGTCCTCCGTCTCCCAGCCCGACTCCTCGGAGGAGGAATTGAGTGGCTCCAGTCGGGTGGGCACCGATGCCCTCCGCCCCGACGTCGAGGGTACCGGCGTCAACGACCTCGGCCCCGAATGGGAGGTCGAGGGAGACCGTGGCCGAGGATCGTCTCGAGCCCGCATGGACTCGAGGATCGGCTCGGCCTCCGGGGTCGACTTGGACATCGAGGTCCCGGCGATCAATGCCCGCTGCTATTCCATTAAGGCAGCGAAGCTGCTCTCCAAGGCTGTCAACCTGACTCCGAGCTCAGGAGACCCAACAGCCCCCGACTCGGGCCCTGACGGCGTCGGGCCCGACGTCGGCTCCCTCAGAGGAGAGTCCACGAGGACAACAGCACTTACGTGTCCAGGAGACTCCATCTCGACATGAGGATGCTTGGCAGGCCTCTTCGACTCCGAAGACCCGGGACGGCTATCGGGGCTATGCGACCTGGCCCTCAAGGAACCAGGAGCGTCCACCGACACCGCCCTCGCGGGTTTCTTCTTCCTGCGATGTTCCTGTGAAGGAGACCCCCACTCAGAGGAACCCCGACGCTGCTCGGGGCTGGAGTCCCGAGACGTTGAGGCCTCTGATGAGGTCCGGGCCCGGCCGGACGCGGAGTCAGAAAAGATCCTATCCTTTTGGTGCTGCCGACTCAACGCCTTCGAGGACATTTTGCCACACGGACCACAGATCATGGGGTCATGATCGGGTCCGAGGCAACGGAGGCAGCAGTCATGTGTGTCGGTAAGAGACATGAGTTTCTTACACCGATCACATTTCTTAAACCCGCTGGTAGCCATCGGGGGAAAAAGGGCCCCTGCTAGGTCAAAAGACCGGGCTGCCAGGGAAAAAAGAAAAAAAGGCGCGAACGCCAGTCACAAAGGACAAAAAACGAAAAAGAGAGAAAAGGACTCGATACCGGCATATCGGTCCGAGCGGAAAAGGATCCGGCGTCGAACCGGAGAAAAAAGAGAAAAACAGGGAAAATCAACTCTTTACTCGGGGAAAAACAAACTACGTCTGTCGGGCTCCACGGAAAAAAGAAGACTGAGCAAGATGGCACCCTTGGGCGGGAAGGGGACCGCGCATGCGCGCTGCAATTCCCAAAGGCTTTCTTTGAAAGCTGGGGAAATGCTCCGCACGAGGGCTCCGTCGCCGCCGACGTCACCCATATGTGAGGACTGACTTCCTGCTTGGTCCTGGAGAACTGGCATAATCATTACAAAACATAATTAATGAAGGGATGAAGAACTTGAAATAAGAACAATAAATTATCAATAAATAGCAGCACAAATAAAAATAAGCTACCTAAAAACATTGGTAAGAATAAAAGTAACACGTGATATAGAAGGTGAAATGCCATTCCACTGAATGATAGTACAATAAGACATTTAAACAATAAAACCCCCAAAAAAGGAAAAGCACATGTGGTCAAAGGAAAAATGAAACATATAGTTAAGGCACTCATGCTATGATCTGTTTGGAGAGTGTGAAACTACTGTTGCAAGCTTGCTAGTGAATTCCAAATTGGGCTGCAAACAAATTTTAAATGCTATTAGAGATTGGCATTAATATGAAGATAAAAAAGTCAGAATATTTGATTAATAGCAGTAGTAGTAGATACTTCCTATTTGGTGTTGCCGCATTCTTAGTTCTGGTTTCCAGCCCGGTGATCCTTGCTTCTATCAGAGCTAATACTGCTCCCTCTCTGGTATGAACTTTGTATCTTTTGCCCTTCAGTAGGATGTTTAACCCAAAATGGTAAAGTCCAGCTGTAGCGCACGTTCTCCTCTCTAACTTCTGCAGGACATTCCTCATTTCATGCCATTGCCTCAGCATTGATTATGCTGCATTTGCCTAAAACTTTACTTCACAGGATTCCCACTTCAATGCTTCCAGTGACTGGATCTCGCTTGCCACTTTTTCCTTTACTTAATAATCACGGTAGCATGCTGTATGTCATGTGGCCTGTTGCTCCCCATAGGATGTGCAACTCTATGCTCTCTATCAATGTGAAGATCTGCACCAGTTAATTCCTAACCAGTCTTCTCAAGAATGGCTTTAGTAATTAGTTGAGTCACTGAAATACAGTACATAAATTCAACCTTCTCATGTATACCCCAGAATCTCAAAGAACCGCTCTACGCAGAACAACCTAGGTCTTCTGGTTTATCTGTGAGTTCTTCCCGCATTTGCTCAAACAGGGTGACCCTTTGCTCCTTTGCTTCCGCTATTCTTCCACATGGCCTTACATATCTTCCACTTGGCAGCCTAACTCTGTTACAGCGGTATGCAACTCTTCCAGCTGATTTTTCAGATCTTCGGTCACTCTCAAAATATCCTGCACAAGTTCTCGAAACCATGCTCTCACTTCAGCTTAAAACTCCAAATCTCTTTCCTAAGTGACCAGGGAATAGCAGTATTCTCCAAGATTACATGTGGCTCCTTTCACAGCAGGCCCTTACTCCATCACCACCCCTTGTGTTCTGTGGCCATCACTCTTGCTGCGGGATAGCTGTGCCCATAAATGCATATTCCTTAAGGTCTACTACTTTCTTTTTACTGGCCGCCATCTCATAAAGCACAGTTACTTACCTGTAACAGGTGATCTCTGGGATCAGCAGGAATAAGTCTTCACATATGGTTATCGTCGGTACCGACGGAGCCTGCGCGGGAACGCTCCCCAGCGTCCAAAAGGAAAGCTTTTGGGAGCATCCCACAGCGCCTGCGTGCTGCCTTCCCGCCTTTCCTAACCGCCTCTCTCCAGTTCGAGTTTTAAAGCTGAGACAAAGAGAGAGTGAGGAAAGGAAAGAAAGATAGAGAGATACAACTCCTAGGGGAGGTGGGTGGGTTGTGAAGACTTATTCCTGCTGTTCCCAGAGATCACCTGTTACAGGTAAGTAACTGTGCTATCTCCAGGAACAAGCAGGAATGAGTCTTCACATATGGGGACTCCCCAGCTAGAGATGCCTGGGAGATCACCCAGGTTGTGAGTCCCTGGGAAGGGCTCTACCTCCACCCATGAATCTCAGGCATCCAGCCAGGGATGGAGGGTAGGAGTTGGTTAGGTATGGAACAGGTGTTTGGGAACAGGTGTTTGAGAACAGCCTGACCAAACAAGGCATCCCGGCGGGAGTCCTTGTCCAAACAGTAATGGGCTGTGAAGGTATGAACCGAGGCCCAGGTGGCCGCTCGACAGATTTGGTCGTGGACACAGAATTTAGATGAGCCATAGAGGCTGCCATGGCCCTCACATTGTGAGCTGTGACATGGCCTTCCAAAGAAAGGTTCTTACTCTGGTAGGCGAAAGAAATACACTGAGCAATCCAATTGAACAGAGTTCTCTTAGAGACTAGAAGTCCTAAATGAGAGGGATCAAAAGCAACAAAGAGTTGAGAGGACTTTCTATGTTGCTGTGTCCTTTGTAAGTAAAAAGCAAGAGCTCTTTTACAATCCAGGGTATGAAGATTCTTCTCTGCACTTGAAGCATGAGGTCCTGGAAAAAAGACAGGTAAATAAACCTCATGGTTCAGATGAAAAGGTGAGACCACTTTAGGCATAAAGTGTGGATAAGTCCTGAGGACTACCTTGTCATGATGGAACCTTGTATAAGGAGGATTAGCCACCAAGGCTTGCAGCTCACTGATGCGGCGAGCTGAAGTGACTGCAATGAGAAAAATAACCTTCCAGGAAAGGAATTTTAAGGAGGTAGTGGCTAAGGGTTCAAAGGGTGGCTGCATAAGCTGGCCAAGAACCAGATTCAAGTCCCATGCCACTGGAGGTGGTCTGATGGGAGGTTTAGTCAAAAGAAGGCCTCTCATGAATCTTGCTATAAGAGGATGAGAGGAAACAGGCTGTCCATTGAGAGGTTTAAAGGATGCTGCTATAGCACTCAAATGGACTCTTACTGAATTTTTTTTAAGGCCTGCATGGGATAAATGCAGCAAATACTCTAGTAAAGAATTCAGAGGTATTGCAAGAGGGTTAAGACCCTTCTCTGCACACCAAATGGTAAACCTTTTCCATTTAAAAGCATAGGAACGTCTAGTGGAAGGCTTTCTGGAAGCATGAAGGATATCCCTCACTTGCTGAGAAAGATGCAAATCTTGAAGGTCTAGGCCTTCAGCAACCAGGCTCTGAGGTGAAGAGACTGGGGATTTGGGTGCCACAACGTTCCCTCCTCCTGGGACAGGAGGTCTGGAGCAGATCCCAAGTCCAGGGAGGGAGCTTGAGAGAGATACAGAAGTAGAGGGTACCACACTTGGCGTGGCCAATGTGGTGCTATGAGGATCATAGACCCCTTGTCTCTCTGAAGTTTGAAGAGTGTCTTGGGAATTAGGGGAATGGGTGGAAAGGCATAGAGGAAGTCTTGCCCCCAATGGAGGAGGAAGGCATCCCTGGCCTGAACTCCCTGACACGGAATTCTGGAACAGAACCGGGGAAGTTTGGCATTCCACGGACTTGCAAACAAGTCTATGTCTGGGGTTCTCCAAATTCGAAAGATCCTGGCTATCTGGTCCCCATGGAGGGACCATTCGTGTGGAAGCAGAACTCGACTGAGTCTGTCTGCCCAAGAGTTTTGAACCCCTGGAAGATACACTGCCATGAGATGAATTTGATGCTCTCTGGCGAAGGCCCACAATCTCAGAGCTTCGTTGCAAAGCGACAAAGAGCCAGTCCCGCCCTGCTTGTTCACGTAGAACATGGCTACTTGGTTGTCCGTGTGGATGAGGACTGTCTTGTAGCTGAGCAGGGTGTGGAAGACTCTGAGAGCTAGAAAAATTGCTCTGAGCTCTAAGAGGTTGATATGTAGAGATGTCTCCTGTAGAGACCAGATGCCTTGAGTGGAGAGATCTTGAAGATGAGCTCCCCAACCCCTTGGAGAGGCATCTGTTGTAAGGGTTGCTTGGGGTAACACCTGTTGGAAGGGGGACTCCAGCAACAGATTTTGAGTGGACTTCCACAACTGGAGGGACCAAAAGAGGCGACAGGAGATTGCTATTTTGTCCGACAGGCAACCTGATGCCTGGGTCCATTGGGTGGACAGAGTCCACTGAGCTGCCCTCATGTGAAGGCGAGCATAAGGAACCACATGCACAGTGGATGCCATGTGGCCTAACAGTTGTAACATCTCTTGAGCAATTAAATGGGATTTTAACTGAACTTGAGAGGCTAACTGCACCAAGCGTAGGCGACAGGCCTGGGGAAGATAGGCCCTTGCAGTTGTGGTATCCAGCAAGGCCCCTATGAACTCTAGAGACTGAGTAGGGGTGAAATGGGATTTTGGAATGTTTATTACAAGTCCCAGATACTGAAGAATACGCCTTGTGCAGGTTAGAGAAGTCTGGGCCTCTGACTGGGATGGAGCTCGGATGAGCCAGTCATCCAGATATGGGAATACGAATATTCCTAGAGTGCGTAGAAATGCAGCTACTACTGCCATGCATTTTGTGAACACCCTTGGTGCAGAGGCCAGACCGAAAGGAAGCACTCTGCATTGGTAGTGCTTTCCTTGATAAAGGAACCGAAGGAACCTTCTGTGTGTTGGATGGATGAGGACTTGGGTGTACGCATCCTTGAGGTCTAGAGAGCAAAACCAATCCTGACTCTGAAGGTATGGAAGGAGAGTACCCGAGAGAAATCATCTTGAATTTCTCCTTGCATAGAAACTTGTTCAATTCTCTGAGATCTAATATGGGTCTGTAGCCCCCTGTTTTCTTTGGGATAAGAAAGTAGGGGGAGTAGAACCCTGAGCCCTGTTGAAGAAGGGGTACTTCTTCTATTGCCCCTTGGGCAAGAAGGGTAGCAATCTCCTGACCCAGAAGGTTGAGGAGAGATGTCTGTCTCACCATAGTGTGAGGAGGAAGGTTTAAGAAATGAAGCTTGTACCCCCTCCCTTATGATGGAGAGGGTCCATTGCTCTGCTGTGATTTCTTCCCACCTGGGAGCAAAGTAAGCTAACCTTCCTGGAATAGTGAGAGGCTCTGGATGTTCCAGAGCCAGAAAGGGTAAGCTCTCTAGTTGTAAGTCAAAGGCCCTGAGGAGGCTGAGGCTGTTGGGCAGTAGCAGTCCTAGCAGCCTTAGGCTTGGCCTGTTTTGGTTGTTGCTGTCTCTTTGTAGCAAAACGACCTGCAGAAGATGACTGCTGACCATAAGCAGAATAATATTTCCCTTTTTTGGGAAAAAAAAACCCTTTTTGAACAACCTTTTCTTAAAAGGAGCAGAAGTAGACTTTGAAAGTCTATCTAAAGCAGAATTTTCAGCATCCATCTGGGTGGCCTTTGCTTGCCAATCTTTGCCAAAAAGGTTTTCACCTGTACAAGGAAGGTTTCCTAGACCATCTTGAACCCAGGGTTCCAAATCAGAAGCTTGTAACCAAGCAACTCTGCGTGCACCTATGGTAATAGCCGAGGCTCTGCTAGCACCTTCAAAAGAGTCAAAGGCTGCACGGTTGGAAAACTTGGAAATATCCTGGGCATGTTTGAGCCAGGTGAGGAACTCTTCCCTTTTATCTTCTGAAATAAAAGGAGATAAAGTTTGCAAGTGATCTGTAACTTCTTTTAGAAACATCCCCATATAGAGACTATAGGAGTTGATTCTGGCAACAAGCATACTGGCCTGGAAAATTCTCCTGCCAAAGGCATCTAGGGTTCTGCATTCTCTTCCCGGAGGAGCAGAAGAGTGCCTTTTTGTACTCTTTATCTTCTTCATAGCAGACTCCACCACAATGGAGTGGTGAGGAAGCTGAGTCTTATGGAAGCCAGGACAAGGAGGGACACGATACATGGTGTCCAACCTGCGAGAATGAGGGGAAGTGGTGAGAGGAGTCTCCCATATGCCCAACATGTGATCATAAAGAATCTCATGTATTGGTAGGGTGGCTGCCTCTTTAGGAGCCTTAGGATATTGTAGATTATCTAATTTTTTGGCTCTAGGCTCTGTCTCAGGGGCCACTGAGATGGAAAGGCCCCTGGCCACTTCCCTAATGAAGTCTTGAAAAGACAAGTCTTCTGGAGGAGACATTCTCCTTTTTGGAGAAGAGGGCTCTTGAGGATGAATCACCGATGCTTCGACAGAGACATCTGATGCTTCAGAGTCTTCAGAGGAATCGAAGTATCGTCTGTCTGGATGCTCCTGCAGAGCCCGATACACGTACCGGGTGTTATCGACATCGGGAGTGATCGGTACCGATTCAGTACCGATGGGCATCACAGAACAGTGTACCGCTGCAGTTGACACCGAAGCGGATGTCGATGCAATCGGTACCGGCACCGGAACCGGATGTCGGTACCGGTGCCGGAGTCAGTACCGGCAACGAAGTTTGTTGCGGTACCGAAGGCGTCGCAGCTTGTATGAATGCCGTGATGGCACGCTGCATGGTCAGGATATTCTGATCCATCGACGCAACCAATGTCTGGATGTCGGTACCAGTGGGAACCACCGGTACCCCAGAATATGGCAACAGGTGATCGGTCGAGGCCGAGCCATCGCCATCGATGTCAACCTGTGACCCCATAGATAAAGCTTTGGAAGCTGGAGCCTCCCGCCAGGGTAATTTTGCTGGTGCGGATTCCTCGATGGCAACCCCGGAGGCATCTCGATACTTGGAGGGAGATCTACCCTTCGAGGACCGGCTATATTTAAGTTTGGTTACCTGAGATCCATGTGAGGAAGAAGCAGCCCTGGAAGACGTTGATGCAACCGAAGCTGCATCCGAGGGAAACAGGGTACTGAGCTTAGCTGCTCGATTCTGTAGACCTCTTTTAGACATCATGGAGCAGGACTCACAATCCGCAATGAAGTGGTCAGGACCTAAACATTTTAGACACCATTCATGGGTGTTGGTGACAGAAATAGTGCCGCTGCACTTTGTGCATTTTTTAAACCCAGAGGCGGGCTTTTCCATGAGGAAAAATTGCTAGGCCCAAGGCCAAAGAAGAAAATGCACTGAAGTGAGAAAACAGTAGTTTTTTTTTTAGAATAAAGAAAGAAAAGACCGGCGGTACCGGTCCAGCGTCGAGAAGGCAGACGCGCGACCAAAGAAATAAAATAAAATAAAGAAATTCTTTAGCGGTGACAGGAACACGACCTGCTGGCTCCGCGGAAAATAAGAACTAGAACTGGAGAGAGGCGGTTAGGAAAGGCGGGAAGGCAGCGCGCAGGCGCTGTGGGATGCTCCCAAAAGCTTTCCTTTTGGACGCTGGGGAGCGTTCCCGCACAGGCTCCGTCGGTACCGACGATACCCATATGTGAAGACTCATTCCTGCTTGTTCCTGGAGATCCTTCCCAACACTGTTCGACAACTTTTCCTGGGGCTTACGGTGCTTTTATTATCACAGGTCTTGCAGAGCTCTAGTTCAGGCGGCTATGCTGGAGTGTGACATCACCAGTTTCCCAGAACCTTTGTGTTGGCCTCCCCTTCAGTAGGTGAGCCGAAGCTTGCCACCAGGCCAGAGCCCACTTCACTTCAATGGCAGCAGGAGATGCTGATCATACTGGTGGAAACATGGCAACCAATGGTACAGAAGAGACCTCTGCAGTAGATGCATATGAGCCCTCACTTATGGTACAAGCTCCAGCATGTCCACCATCAAACCCAGCAGCTGCAAATAATCTCAGGCCCTTGTCAGTGTTAAGAGCACAAACACCCCAAGCTGCAATTGCAGCTTAACCACCCTGACTGGGGGCAGAGAAACCTGTCCAAACTACATATTGAAAGGTGCTCCTAGGTACTTTATATCCTCTTTGTGTAATTGACCACAGAGCCCAGATCTTCCAGGCACTGGAGTACTTTGCTAATGGCTGACCTAGTGCCCCTCCTCTGGGAGTGCTCAAAATAGCCTATCATCCAGATAAGAATGAACCCTGATGCCTTGTTTGTGCAGGAAGGCAGCCCCCATCACCATGACCTTTGAGAATGTCCTTGGTGGAATGGCCAAGCCAAGGGAAAGGCTTGAAATTGGTAATGTTGGCTTAGGAGGCAGAAGCAGTTACACCTCTAGTGAATATTCCAAATAGGGATATGAAGTCGGCCTTGGAAGGATCCAGGGAAGTGAGAAACTCTCCCCCTCTCTCACCAAAGTAATGACCAACTTTAAAGTTTCCATGCAAAAGCCCAGAACCCTCAAGCTTTGCATTGACTCCCTTCAGATCCAAAATGGTCTTGAAGGGCTCCCCTTTCTTTGGGAGCACAAAATAAATCGAGTAGCAGTCATGAGTATACTGTCACGGTATAAGTGAAAATCCGGGTGGGGGGGGGGGGGGGGGAGTCAGTGGGCAGGCTATGCGCCGACGGGGCACATAGCCTGCCTAAATCAAAATCGGGCCCAGTGTGCCTAGTTTTACGCAATCTGTAGATAGACATTTTAAGCAGAGTGGAGGCAAATTTGCAATACTTTTATATATTTCATAAATTATGTGGGTACATGTATAAAGTACATGCATACATTTACACCTTTATTAGAGCAACTCTAAATTTGTATGTTTGAATTTTCACATTATTGGGGGTGGTTCTGAAAGCCTTTTCTTTTAAAGGCACATAGGTGCCTTATGGATTCTTTTTTGGAATCCATAAATTTTAACAAATTTAGAGATTCAAGAATTTGGATAAAATAATATAATAAGGTGCCGGCATCTTGTTTCACCTAGTGGAGAAGTTTGTTTGGGGGAGGTGTGGTTAAATAGTATTTTCAGGTGTAAGGCGTGTCCAAAAGATGTACGAATACCTTCGATACAGTTAATAAGATAATCTGTCACAATAAAGTCAGAATATTCTGACTGGCTGAATTATTGGAGAAGTGAAAGGAGACAATAGATAATTTACCAAATCAATGCACCGTTTCTCAAGTCATTTCTAGTGCAGAAGTTTAGTTACACTAAAAACTTTATTTAGAACACCATTCTGAATATGAAGAATATTTTTATGGGTTCTGCCTCCCCATTATATTAAGGACACAAAAGAGAGGCTACCCATAATTAGTTGAGTTAAAAAACACTTTATATAAACATAGAAACAGAAAAATGACAGAAAGAGACCACATGGCCTATCTAGTCTGTCCTTCCATATCAACAACTACAACAGTCCCCTTTTTTCCTTTAGAGATCCTGTGTTTGTCCCATGCTTTTTTGAATTCAGATACTGTCCTCATCTCTACCACCTCCACTGGGAGACTATTCCACGGATCCACCAGTCTTTCCGTAAAGAAATATTTCCGCATATCACTCCTGAATCTATCCCCCTTCACCCTCATCCCATGTCCCCTCGTAGCAGAACTTGCTTTCACTTGAAAGAGGCTCTCCCCCTGTGCATTTATGCCACGGAGGTATTTAAACATCTCAATCGTATCACCTCTATCCCGCCTTTCCTCTAAGGTGAACATATTAAGATCCTTAAGTCTGTCCTCATATGCTTTATAATGAAGACCACTAACCATTTTATTAGCCACCCTCTGTACTGACTCCATCCTGTTTATATCCTTTTGAAGGTGCTGTCTCCAGAATTGCACACTATACTCCAAATGAGGTCGCACCAAAGACTTATACAGAGGCACTATCACCTCCTTTTTTCTGCTAGCCATTCCTCTCCGTATGCACCCAAGCATCCTTCTAGCTTTTGCCGTCGCCTTTTCGACCTGTTTAGCTACTTTAAGATCATCAGACACAATCACACCTAGGTCCTGCTCTTCTTTCGTGGACAAAAGTACTTCACCCCCTATACTATATTGCTCCCTTGGATTGCTGCAGCCCAAATGCATGACCTTACATTTTTTTTAACATGAAATCCAAATGCCAAAGCAAGGTACTGGAGGTGGTAACAGTGGAAGGCAGCTCTAATCACAGAAAACGTGGGTAGAATCCAGCCAAAGTGAAGGTTTTAGGGGTGAAGCACTGAAATGCCACTTTAGTCACAGCAAGGTAGAAGGTGAGCTATGAAACGTTTAGTGCTATACAAGTAAAAAAAAAGTTTCTGAATGTTGTGGGGTGAGGGAAGAGAAATGAATCCCTTCCCCAGCCCTCAAAATGAATCCCTTAATGCACTTCTATAGGAAAAGCAGTTCCAGCGGCTAAAGCATAAAACACTGATTCACAGTAACAAGATGATTAAGGAATTGCACCTTTCAACCAGCCTTCCCCTCTCATCTCCTCTCCTGATCATAAAGACAGAATCAACAGAGATTTAAACAGACACAAACACACCCACGCATGCAATACATGCTAGCATTCACATAACACATGCAAGCATGTACAGACACACACAAACACATTCACATACATCAAAACACAAGCAGACAAAAAAAAGAGAGATATACACACACACAAACAAAACCGATAAACATACAAAACAGAGATATACGCAGAGACACAGATACATACTGTAAATGGGTGTGCATTTGCACGCACACACATGCGCAGAGAGGTTGGAAATAATTCCATAAGCCATACTCTACATGCTTTCCTCACTTGTTTGATTAGACAACTATATAACATTTATTAATGAAAAACAAAAACAAGTATCTGTATAATTTTTTAAAAAATCTTAAACTGATTAAAAAATTAAGAATAAAGGGATTGTATCAATGACTAATCCCCAACCGGGATCCTTGCTCTTTTACCAGTCAATATTGGAGGAGCTGCAGAAACATACTGGACAAGGAATAGACCAGAAGAGATTTCTTCACATATGGCTAAAAAGCAGATGTGACCATTATTGAAGTTACTTCAAAGGTAATGTTCACTACTAGACAGATAGGACAGATATTTTGAGAAGGAAACTGAAGCTAAGCCAACTCACATACCATTCTAGCTAGATCATATATTTTCCACTAGATGCCATTTCATCTGCATTTTCTGCTCTATGTATGTATTCATATTAGAATATGTTTTTTTGAAAACTTACCTTCAGAAGCCAAATGTTCTTCATGAGGGGATTTCTGTCTTGGGAAAGGTGAAACTCCTAAACTATAAGGACTGAAAACAAATTGAAAGGTTTTGGTTTCTTGAAATATGCTCATGAGATTAAACAGAGTCACTCTGAAGCTCAATGTATGACACTTCCACTGATGAAATATAAATATATTAGCCCAGGATTTGACAAATCCCAGGCGCCAGATCACCACATTGTATAGAAATTGGACTCTGGTGCCCAAGGTTATCTATTCCACAAAATCATTGTTATTACAACTCTGGCCGCTGCAGTGTACTGCTTGACTTTCAATGAATTTGAGCCAGGCAGCACAGGAAGAACCTCATCTTAAGTCTCATAACATTTGAAACTATGAGATCAGCAGGTTCTTCCTGCACCACACACAGCCATGGAAGATTTTGGCACCCACTGACAGAAGTAGAGAGCGAGGGCAGAGATTCTCCCTTGCAGCTTGAACTAGGGGCACACCATGGAGACTAGAAAGTGGGGTGGGATAGTTGAGCCAGAGTGGCAATAGGGGAGAAGTTTCCTTTCTGTCCTGAGTATTTAGTACTTCCAATATTTGGTGGCAGTTTCTCCAAATGGGTGAGTTTTGTGCATCCCATGACAGTCATGAACCTCATGTCTAAGCCCCCAGGGTATGTGAAGTATGATCTCAAATCGACTGCTAATGCTCGACATAGTACTTGCATTGTGTCAAAGAGAGCCTCTCTTTGGAGTTCGTAAGATGTTATGTGTATGGGCAATCAAGGTGTGCTTGGAAATTCCTCTTAATTAAGCCTGTGGCACCCAACACTATGGAAAATAACTTATCTTTCTGCCACATTTTCTTGGTCTCCGACTGCATTTCTTGGTATTTCAAGATTTTCTCCCTCAATGTGTTTCACAGACTGACCTAAGTAGTTGCCTATGATGCCCCTACCAAGGTCCAGGCCTGTCACAGGGTAGGCTTAACCATTAGGCAAACTAGGCAGTCACCTAGGGCATCAGCTTTTGGCAGGCAACAAACAGCTGTAGTCAAAGTAAAACAATAGGTCCTGACAGACTTAAAAACTCAA
The DNA here is from genome assembly GCA_033557465.1 of Ichthyophis bannanicus. Classification (NCBI taxonomy): domain Eukaryota; kingdom Metazoa; phylum Chordata; class Amphibia; order Gymnophiona; family Ichthyophiidae; genus Ichthyophis; species Ichthyophis bannanicus. The sequence goes on from CM066046.1 coordinate 96,536,397, forward strand.
AGAGCCATCAGCTTGTACTTTTACCCAAAAAGAAGCTGGCTGAGGGAGTTATTGGCAAGATCATGACTATTAAGTTTAATTACAAAATTCTCAGGGCAGAGGTCTAGGGGCCCAAGAGTTTCATGGGCATGGGTGAGCACAAGTCTGAAGGTTTAGCTAGGGCACCTAATACTTTTGCATTGGCCCTGTTTGCGCAGCTCAAATTCATTGAGAACCAAGCAGCACACTGCAAGCAGCTGGAAAATCTGTTTCAGAATCAACAATAGCAAAGAGGCAATGACAGAGAAAAGAAGACAATCACAGCATGTCTCTGCTGCCAGAGCTTCTGAAAGGCTTTCCCATGTGCAAAAAGAAAGCAAACAAATACAGCACTCAGCCAAAGCCAAAAAGAAGGCAGCAATTAAAAAGCACCGTTACATATAAGACAAGCAAGAACTAGCTCAGGCTTCTCAATCAAAAAGAGTACTCACCTGTAGCAGGTGTTCTCTGTGAAAAGCAGGAATAAGTCCTCACATATGGGTGATGTCATTGATGGAGCCCCACATGGAATGCTCTCCAGCTTCCAAAAGAAGATTTTGGGAGGTACACCACTCATGTGTGCCTGCATTCCCGCTCGCCATGGCACCATCTTCTCCAATAAAATATCATAGTAGGAGCCAAAAGACAACTTCATGGGGGGGGGGGAGGGGGAAGCTTGTGAGGGCTTATTCTTGCTGTTCGCGGAGAACACCTGCTACAGGTGAGTAACTATGCTTTCTCCATGAACAAGCAGGAAATAAGCCTTCATGTATGAGACTCCCAAGCTACAGGCTACTGAAACCAGAGGAGATGAGCAGCCCAACTAGACTAAGAATCGGAGAAGTCAGGAAGACCAGAGAGGTAGTCCTGCTGAGGGACTCATCTGGCTCAGTATCTTCAGTCAACATCAACCTGAGGGGCTCTTTTAGCAGGTAGCCTAGATGGACAGAAGTGCCGGTGGGTAGGAGTTGACTCCAAGATCCAAAGAGATGCTGGAGCACAGCCTGGCTAAAACTGCTGTCCCATCGGGAATCCCCATCCAGACAATAGTGTACTGTGAAGGTATGGACTGAAGACCACATCGCAGCCCTGCAGACATTGTGAGCCATGACATCACCCTCAAGGCTCAGCCAAGCCAGAGCGTATGCATGAGCAATGCAATCCACTAGCCAGAGAGATAGCAACGCCCAGCCTATTGGGGGTCAAAGGAGGCGAACAGCTGAGTGGACTGCCGATGTATCTTCATGCGCTTCAGATAGAAGGCCAACACATGCTTACAGTCCAGCATGTGCAAGGCCAATTCACCACAGTTCGCGTGAGGCCAGGGAAAGGACATTGGAAGGACAATGAACTGGCTGAGGTGAAACATTAAGACCAGCATCGGCAGAAAGCAGGGATGCATAGACAGCACCTCCTGGTTCTGGTGAAACCTGGTATATGGAGGGTGAGCAACCACAGTTTGGAGCTCACTGATGCATCGCACAGATGTGACGGCCACCAGGAAGAGAACCTTCCAAGTCGAGAATTTCAGTGAGCACAAGCCTAGGAGCTCAAAGGGGGTCCGCATCTGCTAGCCAAGAACCACATTGAGGTCCCAAACAATCATAGGGGGTTTGAGCTGAGCAGGTCCCTCATGAACTGGGCCACCAGTGGCTGAAATGAAACAGACTTTCCCCCACAGCTGCGATAGTAAGCCCCAGTTACGCCAAGGTGGACTCACACAGAGAGACTTCAGTCTGGAGTGGGAGAGGTACAGGAGGCACTCCAGCAACTGCTCCACTGGACAGGAGAAGGGTTCTCAGCCCTACTCACACACCAGATGGTGAACCGTTGCCACTTGAGCACATAGGCCTTGAGCATCGAGTCCTTGTTGGATGCCAGCAAGATGTCGGTAATGCACTTGGGGAGATCAAGCTTCACGAGGATTACCCTCTCAGCATCCACACTGAGTGCCAGGGAGCGGATGTTGGGGTGCAACAGGGAGCTGCCCTCCTGCAAGATGAGGTCTGAGTCAAAGCCCAGGTGAAGAGGCTCTCTCAGCAAGAGCTGCAACAGCAGAGGGAACCAGGCAATAATGGCCAGTATAGGGTGATAAGGATCATGCAGCTGCCCTCAGCATGGAGCTTCAAGAGGGTTTTGTTAACAAGCGGTATTAGGGGTATGCATACAGCAGGCCCTCCCCCCCCCCCCCCCCCAGTGGAGGAGAAATGCATCCGCGGCTAAGCGACTGCTGGCTGGCCTCAGAGCAGAACTGAGCCACCTGGACATTCTGCTCAGTGGTGAAGAGGTCTATCACGGGAGTGCCCCACTCCTTGAAGATCCGATCCACCACTTCACTCGTGAGGCTGCAGCACCTGGCTGAGGTGATCTGCAAGGCCATTGAGCTCACTGAATAGATAAGTCACCTCAAGGTCCATTCTGTGAAGCAAGGCAAACTTTCAGAGTCAAACAGCTTCCCAGCAGGGTGTACGGTCTGTGCCCCCCCTGCTTTTTCACATAGAACATTGCCACCTGGTTGTCTGCTTGAATCAGGACCACCTGATTCTTCAAGTGCACACAAAAAGCACGGAGGGCATTCGCAATGGCCTGAAGCTTGAAGAAGTTGATTAGATAGAGACTCCTGCGCGGATCACAGCCCCTGCATGCTGAGACCGTCCAGGTGCGCACCTCAAGCAAGCTCTGCCGCATCCGTTGTAATCAGCTTGCAGGGGGCTGCCAGCTGAAATGGAAGGCCCTGCAGCAGGTTGTCTGGCTCAAGTCACCATGTCAGGGACTGCGCCAGTGGTATGGTGACCACTATTCTGTCTTGCAGATGGCCGGATGCTTGTTTCCATTGTGTGGACAGGGTCCACTGGTCCTACCACATGGAAAGGTGGGCCTGAGGTGTGACATGCACCTTAGTGGCCATGTGTCTGAGGGCCGTGGTATGGCACTGGCACTGCAGCGCACCTAGCACCTTGGTGAGGTGCTGCAGGCAGTCTGCTGGCAGAAAGGCTCATGCCCAAACAGTATCAAGAAGGGCCCCAATGAACTCTAGCTGCTGTGCCAGATGGAGGTGGGACTTCAGGTAGTTGACCATGAAGCCAGTACCCTTGAGCACCTGAATGGTGAATGCAGCAGACTGCTGATTGCTGGCAGGTGTGGTAGCCTTGATCAGCCAGTCATCCAGATATGGGATGACAAAGACCCCCCTCCTTGGTCTGGAGAAAGGTGGCCATGACTGCCAGACACTTCGTGAAGACTCAGGGGCAGTGGCCAGCCAAAAGGGAAGCACACAGTACTGGTAGTGCCAGCTACCTAGCACAAATCAAAGGTATTGCCTGTGATGCAGGTGGGTCAGAATATGTGTGTACACATCCTTCAGAACCAAGGAGTATAGCAAATCATCCTGTACAAGATACAAGGGTAGCATCTCTAACGAGGCCATTTGGAACTTCTCACTCACCAGGAACCAGTTGAGGTTTCACGGATCCAGAATTGGACAGAACTTGCCGGTCCTCTTGGGTACCAGGAACTACCTTGAGTAGAAGACCTGCCTAATTTGGGTTGGGGGAACCAACAATGGCAAGATTGGAGAGTAGGGCCTCTATCTTTGTCTGCAGGCAGCTCCAGTACATGGGGTCCATGTGGTACTACCCAGGATTGTACGGAGGTGTCAGCGGTGAAATGCACCAATATCCAACTTTGGACGATCTGCAGTATCCAGGTGTCTGAGGTGACGAGAGGCCACAGGTGGGCAAGTTTACGAGCCACCCCTCGACTTGTGGGGGCACCTCGACTGGCAATGGGTGGTTGGCTATGTTTCTGAGGAACCTGCCAAAATCCCTCACGTGGCTTGGGCCTTTGGGGTCTTATCCCTGCATTGGGGGCGGGGGGTCTGTGCATTAGGCTGCATTTATGGCTGGGCAGTGAAGTACCAAAGCAGGCATGGATAGGCAGCCTTTTTGGCATGATGTTTCTTCCACATTGGGTCCGCGGTCTTCCTGGAAAGCCTGGTGAGAGTTAACTGCTCTTTCTCCAGCTCCTCAGCTTTCTCCTCCACAGGCTTGCTGAAGAGGTTCTTGCCCCAGCAAGGGATGTTAGCAATCGTGTCCTGGACCCATTGCCTCAGGTCTGAAGATTCTAACTGCGCCATCGGTGGGCAGCGATGCCCACGCCACCACTCTGCCAGTAGATTCAAAAGCATCATAGGAACTGTGCATTATGAACTTTGAGCAGTCCTTGCCATGAGCCACTAAGCTCCAAGAAGACTTGCGACAATCCTCAGGAACAAGGGTGGCAAAGTCCTCAAGGTCCAGCATAACATCTTTAAGGAGCATGCTCATATAGGTCTAGAAGGTCAGGATCCGGGTAATCAGCATGAACCCCTGAAAGCACTTTCTCCCAAAGGAGTCCAGGGTCCAAGCCTCGCAACTCAGTGGTACAGAGGAGTGCATTTTAGCATTCTTCGCACACTTCCTGAGATGTCTCAACCATGATGGAACTGTGGGGTAACTGACTTTTCAAACCCCAGAGCCTTCTGGACACGGTATAGGGAATCGATCTGATGAATGACAACAGGCAGTGTTCAGCACCTCTGAGTTGCAGCAGCAGCCACTGTAAGAGATGGACGACAGGAACAGTCACCGCCTCCTGGGAGGCCGAGGGGTACTGGAGGAGTTCCAGTTCCTCCGCCTCTGCTCCTCCTCCGATTCCAGGGAGAATGGAATGGCCTTGGCCATGTCCCGAATGACGTCCTGGAAGGACATGTCTTCTGGGGGCAAATTGCGCCACTCAGGCAGGGGCAAAAGATTGGATGTAGGTCTGGTGACTGAAGGTCTGATGCCATTGATTTTGCCTCAGTTTCCCATTCTGATTTGGATTCCGAGAGGAAGTCAAAATAGTGTCGAGTCTCCTCCTCCCACCGGCTCTGTGGTTTGGGAAAGGGAGAGCGGCGATGACCCTCATGTTGCCTGGCATTCTGATGGGCGGTGCCCCTGGGCCTCTAACTCTGATACCGATCTCCCACCCGAGTTCCAGCCTCCGCAGGCAGGGCATGGGTCTCTAGGATGGGCTGGAAGGACTGCAGTGATGACCTATTCCATGATAAAAAGCCAAGTGAGCTTCCAAGGCTCGAAGGCTTTCCTCCAGAACTGCCACCTGCGAGAGGGCCGATTCCATAGCGTGGACACCGGCGATGCCACTTCAGGTGGGGACTCCATGATGACAGGAACATCGGGAGACATCTGGCTGCCCTCCTAGGCACTGGAAGTGGACTCTACTATTCTGGTTGGGTCCTCCCACTGGAAAAACTTGGCCGGCCTCTCCCAGCCATCGCTCTCCGTATCTCATCAAGAAGAGCTGCAGGTGTGCTGTACACAAAACATCTCCCGATGCTCACCCTTCGATGTTGGTGGGGTCTCTGCAGGGAGCCTCCCCTCGCCACTTGGACTCTTCAGCTCCAACTGAGCATACTGCTCCTTCCCCTTGGCTGCTTCTGAACCTTTTGCAGGCATAGACAAGGGGGTCTTGGCTAATGATGCTGAATCAGATGAGCCAAAGAGGAACTCCTGCTTTTCCCAACCTTTCAAGCTCTCTGCGCAGAGTTCGTAAGACGCCAGCTCATGTCAGGACCAAGGCATTGCAAGCACCAATTATGATGGTCTGTGACAGATAGTTTTGCCACACTTGGTGCATTTCTTAAAGCCACTAGCTGACTTAGACATGCTGAAAAAGACCACCTCAGCAAAGTCAAACTGAAAAACTGCTGTGGGTGGGAAACCACCCCATAAGGGGAAAAAGCCCACACACAAATGCGCTGAAAAACACAAAAACAAACCCTAAAAAAAATGGAACAAACAGCTGACGACAGGCGGGAAAAATAAAAGCGAAAAATCATGGCCACAAGGGCCAGAAAAACTTTTTTTCTGGACTGTTGGAACACATCCTAGGGGCTCCATGGAAAAAAGAAGACTGGAGAATTTGGTGACACAGCGAGCGGGAGGGCAAGCACGCATGCACGGTGTACCTCTCAAAAGCTTCCTTTGGAAGCTGGGGAGCATTCCATGTGGGGCTCCATCAGTGATATCACCCATATGTGAGGACTTATTTCCTACTTGTTCAAGGAGAAATATAGTTCCCATGATCATGAGCCGAAAGAATATGCTGCTCTTTTCTTCACTACCTCAGAATGGCTGAGCTAAGCTGTTACTGCGAACCTGGATAATATTTGACCCTCCCCACACTGATGCGGCCTCAGCAACCAGCAGGAAACACCACCAGGCAAGTGCTTCTCTGGGCTCTGTGGATCATCTCAGAGATGCTTTTCCTCCTAGTGTTGCGGTCCCTGCTGAAGGGCTGCTAAAGTCACGCCCCTTAACCCACAGGTGGTGTCACCCATGCAAGCTTTCAAAGCTGAAGCTACTAGTCTTTCATGCCACAGTGGCATGTGCTGAAGTAGTGCATCTAAGGAGCATGTCTGGGCAAGCTCCTTCGGGCAACACCTGGAGAAGACTCCTTTTTTGTGGGAAATACTAATTTTTGCTGCATTGGTTTTTTTCAGGTTATTTTCTGCTGGCTTTTGGGGACAACAGCTGTTTCAGTGCCTCTTTGAGGAGGTTCATTAGATATTCTGCTCTTTTCCAATTATGACGCTATCTTCCATTCCTATTTTGTAAGGATACCAGTCACCACACATCATAACTTTGCTTTATCCACTGCAGGTACGGCACATTATTCAGCTTTGGCCTCCCACTGAAAATTATGTTGCACCAATCTGTTAGCTCTTAGTTACATTAAACAGGCTTGTTAAATGAAAGATTCATTGGGCTGAAACAGCTTTAATACATGATCTTGTACTTAATCACTGTCTAAATATTATTAGTCTCACTGAGAACTGGTTGAAACAAGGAGAATCTACTTATCTGGTCGAAAGTCTTCCTGTAAGATAGTCATCATTCTTTCTTGCTAGACTTAGCAGAATGGGAGGAGGTTTAACTTTACATTTCCCCCCCACTGCTGTTCTTATGGGATTGCCTGCAGGCCATTCATTGCCTTACAAAGGAGCATTTTTTGTTTAAACTCAGCCTCAGATACACTTTATATTAATTTACTCCATACCTGCCTCGAGTGCTACTCTTTAGGATATTTGTTTATATTGCTATAATTAGCAGCCATATCAGAAACGCAATCGGTTTATTATCAGCGATTTCAATATACATTTTGATAATCCCCAATGACATTATCTATTTAACATTTATATGGTGCTTCAAGGTACGAAGCGCTGTACATACATGAAGAGACAGTCCCTGCTCATCAGAGCTCACAATTTAGTCAAGAAAATCACAAAATACAAATACAATCAAGTAAGACAAAGTATACAATAACAAGAAGAGCAAAAACAAGAATGAAGAACAGAAAGCAACAGAGAAGAGATGGGTTTTCAATCTGGACTTGAAGAGGTCCAGAGAGGGTGCTTTGCGCACAGACAGAGGTAGATTGTTCCAGGCAAAGGGTGCAGCCAGGTGAAAGGAGCGAAGTCTAGAATTAGCAGTATGAGTGGAGGGCATAGATAGATGAAGGCTGTTCGAAGAGCGAAGAATACGAGAGGGGATGTAAGGAGAGATAAGAGATGATAGGTAGTGGGGGGCTGAAGAGTGAATGCATTTATAGGTCAAGAGGAGGAGTTTGAATTGGATCTGGAAGCGGATGGGAAGCCAATGAAGGGACTTGAGGAGTGATATGGGAAAAGTGATGCTGATGGAAAATTAGTCGAGCAGCAGAGTGTTGAATAGATTGAAGGGGAAAGAGATGGTTCGCGGGAAGGCCAGCAAGGAGAATATTGCAGTAATCAAGACGGGAGGTGATTAAGGAGTGGACAATCATTTTAGTAGTGTCATCAGAAAGGAAGGGGCGAATTTTGCCGATGTTATAAAGGAAGAAACGGCAAGTCTTAGCTATGAATTGGATATGAGTGGATAAAGAGAGAGAGGAGTCAAAGATAACACCCAGGTTACGGGCTGAAGAGACAGGAAGGATTAAAGAGTTATCCACAGAGACTGAGAAAGGGGGTAGAGGAGGGGAGGCATTGGGGGAAAGATAAGGAGTTCAGTCTTAGCCATATTTAATTTCAAGCGGCGGTGAGACTTCCAAGTAGCAATGTCTGAAAGGCAAACAGTGATCTTGTCATGGATTGCTGGAGAGATATCAGGCGAAGAGAGGTAGATTTGAGAGTCATCAGCATAGAGATGGTCTTGAAGGACTAGAAAAGGGGACTGTTACTTCTGGAGAGAGATCTGCAATTGCGAGTATATACTTCTGGGAATTTTCTGAAAGGAATTCTTTGTATCAAAGCTAATTATCTGTGAACCCACTGTTTTTTGTTAAATCAGTCAGGGCCTAGTAGCAGCAGTTTAAGTTTAAATTTAAAACCCAGAAGAGAGCTTTCTGGTTAAATTTGGAACCCAGCAGAGAGCTTGTAGTTTACATTTAATAGTCACTCAGGGCCTTGCATCAGCCAAGTACTTTTAGTTTAAATTTAAAATGCAGAAGAGAGCTTTCTGGTTAAATTTGGAACACAGCAGAGAGCTTGTAGTTTAAATTTCATAATAAGTTAGAGCCTAGCAGCAGCAAAGAGCTATAATTTAAATCAAATCAGAATATAGAGCTTACCTCAGCAGCACAGGCCAGGGTACTGTGTAGCAGCCCTCTTTTAATAAGTGTTGGAGAGGAGTCTGCTTTCTTGGTACATGTCGGTACCAGTGACATAGGAAAATGTGGTAGGGAGGTTCTGGAGGCTAAATTTAGGCTTTTAGGTAGGAAGTTGAAATCCAGAACATCCAGGGTAGCGATCTCCGAAGTGCTTCCTGTTCCACGCGCAGGACCCAAAAGGCAGGCAGAGCTCCAGAGTCTCAATGCCTGGATGAGACAATGGTGCAGAGATGAGGGTTTTGGATTTGTTAGGAACTGGGGAACATTCTGTGGAAAGGAGGGGCTCTTCCGAAGGGATGGGCTTCACCTTAACCTGGATGGAACCAGGCTGCTAGCATTAACCTCTAAAAAGGAGATAGAGCAGCTTTTAAATTAGATAATAGGGGAAAGCTGACAGTCGCCCAAGAGCACATGGTTCGGAAGAATGTATCCTTGAAGGATACTACCAAAAGCAGAGCGGTTCCAAAAAAGAGTAAATTAGCCCAAATGCCCTCGAGTATGGAGCAGACAGGGCTTAAAGATCCCAAATTACCTATGTCTACCAATAGCCAAATTAATATGAATAAAATACAGTCTCTAAAAATGCTTGTATGCAAATGCTAGAAGTCTAAAAAATAAGATGGGAGAGTTAGAATATATAGCACTAAATGAGAGGTTAGATATGATTGGAATATCGGAGACATGGTGGAAGGAGGACAACCAGTGGGACACTGTGATACCTGGGTACAAACTATATAGTAATGATAGAGCTGATCAAATTGGTGGAGGGGTTGCGCTCTATGTTAGAGAGGGTATAGAGTCAGAAAGGATTAAAGTTTTGCAGGAAACAAAATTTGCTGTAGAATCTCTATGGATTTTTAAATTCCATGTAAAAAGGGAAAGTTGATGGCAGTGGGTGTGTACTATCTACCGCCTGGCCAGAATGAACAAATGGATGATGAAATGCTCAAAGAAATCAAGGAAGCTTACAAAAGTTACAGCGCAGTGATAATAATGGATGATTTCAATTAACCCGGTATCGACTGGGTCAGTGTCACGGCAGGACATGCTAGGGAGATAAAGTTCCTAGATGAAATAAATGACTGCTTCTTGGAGCAGCTGGTTCGTGAACCGACCAGAGGGGAAGCCATATTAGACCTAGTCCTTAGTGGAACACCAGATCTAGTGCAAGAGAAGGGTGTTAGGGCCACTTGGCAACAGTGATCATAGCATGATCGCATTTGATTTAATTAGTGGAAGAGAGATAGTAAGGAAATCCACAGTATTACCTTTTAACTTTCAAAAGGGAAACTATGATAAAATGAGGAAAATAGTTAAGAAAAAAATAAAAGAAGCAGTTGCAAAAGTTAAAGACTTACATCAAGCTTGGATGTTGTTGAAAAATACTATCTTGGAAGCCCAGACCAGCTCTATTAAACGATTTAAGAAAAGTGGAAGGAAGTCCAAAAAACTGCCAGCATGGTTTAAAGGTAAGGTCAGAGAGGCTGTTGCCAAAAAGCATCTTTCAGGAAATGGAAAAAAGAGCCAAACAACGAAACCTGGAAAAAGCACAAGCACTAGCTAGTCAAATGCAAGGCATTAATAAGGCAGACAAAGGGAGAATTTGAGAAGAATCTTGCTGTGAAAGCAAAAACGCGAAATAAAGACTTTTTCCAAGTACATTCATAGCAAAAAACCTGTGAGAGAGTCAGTAGGCCCATTAGATGATAGAGGGGTTAAAGGGGCACAAAGAGGCGACAAGGCGATAGCAGAGAGAATGAATGAATTCTTTGCTTCGGTCTTTACTGAGGAAGATGTAGGGATGTTACCCAAGACTGAAGTGGTATTTAAAGGTGCGGAAGAACTGAAGGAACTATCGATACATCGGGAAGATGTATTACAACTATTAAACTAAAGAGTAGCAAATCACCTGGGCCGGATGGTATACATCCAAGGGTGTTGAAAGAACTGAAATATGAGATTGCAGACCTGCTATTAGTAATCTGTGAACTATCATTAAAATCATACCTGAAGATTGGAGGATCGCCAATGTAACACCAATTTTTAAAAAGGGTTCCAGGGGTGATCCGGGAAACTACAGACCGGTGAGCCTCACGTCAGTACCGGGAAAAATGGTAGAAACCATCATAAAGAATAAAATTACTCAGCATGTAGATAGTCATGGCCTAATGGGAGACAGCCAACATGGCTTTAGACAAGGAAGATCTTGTCTTACTAATCTGTTATGTTTTTTTGAAGGTGTGAATAAACAGGTGGACAAAGGTGAGTCGGTTGATATAGTGCATCTGGACTTTCAGAAAGCCTTTGACAAGGTCCCTCATCAGAGACTTTTGGCAAAACTAAAGAGTCATGGGATAGGAGGCAGTGTACTATTGTGGATCAGGAACTGGTAAAAAGAAAGCAGAAGGTAGGGCTAAATGGCCAATTTTCCCAATGGTGAATAGTGGAGTACCCCAGGGATATGTGCTGGGTACGCTGCTTTTTGACCTATTCATAAATGACCTGGAAAGAGGAATAACGAGTGAGGATATCAAATTTGCAGATGACACAAAACTATTTAAAGTTGTTAAAACCCAAGAGGATCTTGATAAATTGGAAGACTGGACATCAAAATGGCAGATGAAATTTAATGTAGACAAGTGCAAAGTTATGCACCTAGGGAAGAACAACCCAAACTATGGTTACATGATGCAAGGTTCCATATTAGGAACCACCACCCAGGAAAAAGATTTAGGCATCATTGTGGATAAGATGTTAAAACCCTTGGCCCACTGTGCAGCGGTGGCCAAGAGAGCAAATAGAATGCTAGGTATCATAAGAAAAGGAATGGAAAATAAAACAAAAGATATTATAATGCCTCTATCGTTCCATGGTGAGACCGCACCTTGAATATTGTGTGCAATTCTGGTCGCCGTATCTTCAAAAGGATATAGCGTTATTAGAAAAGGCTCAGAGAAGAGCCACCAAAATGGTAAAGGGGATGGAAGGATACTCCTATGAAGAAAGGCTGAAAAGGTTAGGGCTCTTTAACCTGGAAAAGAGACGGTTGAGATGAGATATGATAGAAGTCTATAAATTATACCTCCTAACAGGTTGGCTAGGTAATGCTGCAGCATTTGCCCCACACCATAATCAAATACCCATCCTCCAAAGCCACAGGAGGAGATGGACAAGCACTCCCCACCACCCATTTGGTGGGGATGCGCACCCTCACCAACCCCGCTTACTACATATAGCAATACAACATAATTCGAAAATGCAAAAAGAAAAATCCTCCTACCAGCAGAATACTAAATGTGCTCTTATAAACGCACGGTCAATACGTAAGAAATGGCCAGTCATATCAGACATAATTTCCCTCCATTGCCTAGACCAGGGGTCTGCAACCTTTAAGACATAAAGAGCCACTTGGACCCGTTTCCGAAGGGAAAAAAAAAACTGGGAGCCGCAAAACCATTGCGACATTTAAAACAAATCTAACACTGCATATATTGTTTCTTACCTTAATTCTATATACGACCCCCTACTTTTCCTGTTAAAATATAGGTGTTTGGCCTATACTCGCCGTATAAGACTACCCCTCTTCCTTCGCACACCAAAAAAAATACGCCAGAAAATATCACAACAACAAGTAACAATATTTGATTTCAAAATTATGATGATTTTGTAGTCAAATCACTAATATGAAATAAAATTATTTTTTCTACCTTTGTTGTCTGACCAATTTATTCTTTGATCATGCTGGTCCCGATCTGAGGCTTCTGCTTTCCTGTCTTCTCTTAGCTCTCTTTCTGTGGTCTATGGTCCATCTGCCATTTCTTATCTCTTCTTTCGTTTTCTTCACTTCTTTCCATCAGCCTATTTCCAGTCCCAGTAACCCTCCCCAATATCAGCCCCTTTCCAGTCCTCACTCCCAGTACCTTCCAATGTCAACTTGCATTCCCATGATTGCCACTGGTGTCCATTTCCTTCCAATCCCCCTCCTTCCCCACTGACCAGTCCCTTCTAGTACAAATACCATGGCAGCCTTAGCCCCCAGTTATCTTCCAGGGCCAGCAGCTCTATCCTCCCCTCCCCACAATCAGCCCATGCCCATTCAAAGCCCCCCAATCAGCTCGCTTCCAGTGCTAATCCCCCCTCAACCCCATTACCAGTGCTAGCCTCCCCTAATCAGCCCAATACCAGTCCTACCCCCCATCAGCTCATTACCAGTCCTAGCCTCCCCTAATCAGCTCATTTCCAGTGCTAGTCCCCTCAACCCCATTACCAGTGCTCCATCCCTCCATGTCAGCCCCCCTCCCTCCATCCATATCAGCTCCCTCCCTCCATGTCAGCCCCCTCCATCCCTCCATGTCAGCCCCCCTCCCTCCATCCATATCAGCTCCCTCCCTCCATGTCAGCCCCTCCTCCCTCCATCCATCCATGTCAGTCCCCCTCCCTCCATCCATGTCAGTCCCCCTCCCTCCATGTCAGCCCCCTCCCTCCATCCATTTCAGCTCCCTCCCTCAATGTCAGCCCCCTCCCTCCATCCATCCATATCAGCTCCCTCCCTCCATGTCAGCCCCCCTCCCTCCATGTCAGCCTCCCTCCATCCATATCAGCTCCCTCCCTCCATGTCAGCTCCCCTCCCTTCTTCTGCAGCCGCGGCTCCCTGCCTCTTACGGAACCACGGCTGTGCTTTTAAAATCATCTCGGAGCCCTTCCTGTCTTGACGGGCTCCGTGCAGCATTGTCCCGCCTCCAAACTTCCTTTAGAGGCGGGACAATGCTGCACGGAGCCCGTCAAGACAGGAAGGGCTCCGAGATGATTTTAAAAGCACAGCCGCGGTTCCCTAAGAGGCAGGGAGCCGCGGCTGCAGAAGAAGGGAGGGAGCTTACAACACTATTGCCTGTCACCGGGCAGGCAGTGTGCTCCGGAGCCGCGGCAAAGGTGAGAAAGAGCCGCATGCGGCTCCGGAGCCGCGGGTTGCCGACCCCTGGCCTAGACATACTCTTTATAACTGAGACATGGCTATCAAATGATGATAACGTACTCATCAACCAGCTCCTACCTAATGGCTTCTCAATACACACATGTCACAGAAGCGGTAAACGAGGAGGAGGTGTTCTCGCTATCACCAAAACTGATCTCCATTTCCACCTGAGCAATACAGCCAACGCAACACACATAGACGCAATCACCATTACCAATAAACACTGCTCCTTCAACCTTATATACAGGGCCTCATCCACAGATTCCGTTTCCCTTGCAACATTAATTGAGCTCGCATCCAACTCACAATCGTCAAACTCACCAAGCTGGGTTTTAGGTGATTTCAATTTACCACCTCTGCAAGACGCACAGGCCTCATCTTTCCTAGATGCTTTCAAAGAATTAGGATACATACAACTTGTCGATGAGCCCACACATGCGAAAGGAAGGACATTGGACCTTGTTTTTGCCCCTCTATCTGCCTTTAACACAATAAACACCACTATACTGTCCACTACTGCAGTCCCCTGATCAGACCACATGTTAATTGTGTTCCAAATATCTCTACCCAACAAACTTCAGAAGAGTGTTGATAACTCCAGCAGCCCCAAAACAGATCCACGCAAGTTCCGAGCCTTTGACAAAGACAATCTTAGACCGAACCCGTGCACTCTTTGACCTAACATCCCGCGACCCTGAAGAGTTGGTTTCCACCTGGAATGAAAACTTCAGTTCCATTGCGTTACAACCACCACCAAACAAGCCTACCAAGAAAAGAACTTCTGCAGTTTGGTACTCCATAGAGCTTAGATTGTCACTCTCCTGCCTGAGAAGACTCGAAAGACGCTGGCACCAAACTCACGCCACTGAGGACCTAAGGACATGCAATACTCAACTAGAAAAACACCGCCAAGCAATATCTGAAAGCATGAGGAGATACCACACTGACACTCTAAAGCTGTACTTAAATAAACCACATGACCTGTTCACTATGGTAAAGAACCTTGCAAAAGAGCCAGTACCAGAGCAACTTAGTCAGATCCACCCCCAAGCCTTCGCCGACTACTTAAAAGCAAAACTGTGTCAGACTAATAAGTCCCCTACACCTACCATGGCACTTGAGCTGAGATCCTCAGCCCTACTGCCCACCTTCTCTAAGCCATCTGCGAAACATATTGAGGACATAATTGTTGGAATCAACACAACGACCGCACAAACCGACCCTTGCCCGGTATCCTGGATAAAAGAGTTACGATCGACTGTCAGCCCTTTTATAGCAAAGCTAATGGACTGCTCATACACAACAGGCACCTTTCCCCAATCCCTCAAACATACCTCAATCAGGCCGCTCCTCAAAAACAATAAACTTGACCCTAAGAAGCGTGAATCGTATAGACCTATATTCAGCATTCCACTCTTATCGAAAATCGTCGAGAAAGATGTTCAAAGACAAATTCAAGATCATATTGATGCCTCCACCCCACTTGATCCGTGTCAGCATGGTTTCAGAGCCGCACATGGGGTTGAAACTCTCCTCACCATACTCTTTAGTACCATAATAGTGGGAATTGACAACATAAGCCAAGGATACGTGCTCATATTCTTGGATATAGTGGCTGCCTTTGATTCTGTCTCCCACGACCTCCTCTTACACCGCCTCAAGGAGAAGGGGATTTGTGACTCAGCACTTGAATGGTGCAAGTCATATCTCTCGGACAGATGGCAACACGTAAGATCAGATAAAGCAACATCAGAACCTTTCCACCAGAGCCAAGGGGTCCCACAAGGATCCTCGCTCTCTGCCCTAATGTTTAATATATATATGCAACCTGTCTGCAAGATCATCCGATCCTTCAAGGTGAAGTGCCTTTTATACGCAGATGATGTTCTCCTATATATGCCTTTTGCAACAGAAAACCCTGACCTTTCACCGCTCACGGACTGTTTCAACGCAGTATCCAGATAGCTCCAATCACAAAACCTTAGAATTCAACATAAGAAAACAGAAGTCCTTTTCATTACAAGGAGTGGAGGAGTGGCCTAGTGGTTGGGGCAAGGTACTTCAGGCGGAAGGTCGGGGGTTCAAATCCCACTAGAGGACAGCAACCTTGGGCCGGAAGGACTGGTGTTTCTAGTCCCACAGGTGCTCCTTGTGGTCTTGGGCAAGCCACTTAACCCTCTATAGCCCATGTTCCCTGTAAAATAGTTATCTCCAAGTTATAATGCCCTGTTCAATGTAATTTCAGTTTGTTCAATGTAAACCGCACTGATGCAGAATAGCGCGGTATATAAGAGAATTAAAATAAAATAAATAAAGGGATCCAAAATTCATCACACCACCGTGTTTGAAGGTCCAAGATGCAGAACCTCTCACCGAACCCTCTATTAGATATCTGGGAGTCATACTTGATCAGAGACTAGACATGAAAATCCATATAAGCAATGTAGCAAGAGCTGTATACCATAAAATCCGATCACTTAGACACCTACGCACATTACTGGAACCGGATGACTTCCGGACAGTGTACCAAGCCTTGATCATACCGCATTTTGACTATGCAAATGCCATACTCCAGGGTCTCCCGCAATCCACACTACACCCTTCACAGCTTGCAATGAACTCAGCTGCAAGAGTGCTCCAGGGCGCTTCCAAGTGGGAACACATGACACCCATCCTTAAATAGCTCCACTGGCTTCCCATAAAAGGTATAATCACGTTCAAAACCGTAATGGTGACCTTCAAGATCATAAATAGGCTAGCCCCACCAGCCCTAATGGACCTCATACAGATAACCCCCCTGAACAGATCGAGAAGATCTCCTGTGGCCAATAAACTAATAGCCCCAAGAGAAACAACCAAGAGCCGCCAGACAACAGTGAACAGGGCTTTCAAATTCTCGGCACCAAAATGCTGGAACACCCTCCCGCCCAGTATACGGGCAATCACTAATTTAACCCAATTTAGGAAAGCTCTGAAATATTACCTTTTCCTCGTACATTACCCGGATGACAGCACCCCAAATGCCTCATCAGTAAACTAGCCAAGCCAAACAGATGTTCAGCCAGTTCGCTCTGTACAGTTGTAAATAGTTACCCACGTTTTCATCCAAGTTCTGTTTCCTGTTAATTGTAAACACTAATCGACGGTTTTGAAAAGTGTATTTAACTGGTTCTATGTAAACCGCACTGATGGAAAATAGCGCGGTATATAAGAGAATGTAATAAATAAATAATTAATTAATTAACGGAGTGGAACGGGTAAACGCAGATCGATTGTTTACGTTATCAGAATATAGAAAGATTAGGGGACATGCAATAAAGCTACAGGGTAAACTATTTAAGACTAATAAAAGAAAATATTTTTTCACTCAACGTGTAATCAAACTCTGGAATTTGTTACTGGAGGATGTAGTAAAGGCTATTAGTGTAGCTGGGTTTAAAAAAGGTTTGGACAAGTTCCTGGAGGAAAGATCCATAAACCATTATTAAGAAGGGACCCAGGATATCAATGCTTAACCCAGTACAAGCATTGTGGAACCTGTCTCTTTTGGGGAAACTGCTAGGTACGTATGATCTAGATTGGCCACTGTTGGAAACAGGATACTGGGCTTGATGGACCTTGGTCTGACCCAGTATGGTATATCTTATGTTCTTATGTAATGAAAGCCATGAGAAGAGATAAGAACACCAAGAGAATGTATATAGAGAGGGAAGAGGAGCAGTCCCAGGACAGAACCCTGGGGAACACCAACTGGGATTGGGGTGGCAGAGGAGGAGGAGCCACCAGAACAACACACTAAAAGAGCGATGGGAGAGATAAGAGGAGAACCAAGAAACAACAGAGCCTCTAAAGCCGAGTGATGACAGGGTGGTAAGAAGGTGGTTGTGGTCAACAGTGTCAAAAGCAGCAGAGAGATCAACAAGGATGAGGACAGAATAAAGACCTTTGGATTTTGCTAGGAACAAGTCATTTGATACTTTAGTGAGAGCTGTTTCAGTGGAGTGCAAGGGACGGAAGCTGGACTGTAAAGGATCAAGGAGGACATGAGATGAAAGGAAATCGAGACAGCAAAGATAGACAGCACGCTCAAGTAGTTTAGAGATAAAGGGAAGGAGAGAGATGGGTCGATAGTTAGATGGACAGGTAGGATCGAGTGAGGGTTTCTTGAGGAGGGGTGTGACTATGGCATGCTTGAAGTCAGTAGGGAAGGTAGCAGTGGAGAGGGATAGGTTGAGGATATGAGAAATGGAAGGGACAATAGAAGATGAGATGAGGCATAAGAGATGGGTGGCGATGAGGTCAGAGGAGCAGGTGGTGGGTTTGGAGGAAGAAAGAAGGAATGTTTTTTCATCATCAAAGACCACAGGGAAGGAGGAGAGGGTAGCAGAAGTTAGTAGGGAGAGATGGGAAAAAGGTGAGGTAGAAGGAGTAATGGGGAAATGGAGGGTAATCTTATGGATTCTGTCATGGAAGAAATCAGCTAGTGTTTGGGCAGCAAGAGAGGGAGGAATCAGCAGTGGAGGCACATTGAGGAGAGAACTGAGGGTATTAAAGAGACGACGAGGATCAGAGGCGAGAGAGTTAGTCAGATGGGTGAAGTAGGCTTGTCTGGCAAGTTCTATGGCTGATTGGAATGAAAAAAGCATGAATTTAAAGTGAAAGTGGTCAGCACGGCTGCGGGATTTAAGCTAAAGACGCTCAGCAGAACGGGTACAGGAACGCAAATATCGGGCAGTGGGTGTGAGCCAGGGCTGGGGAGAAGAACGCCTTACAGGGCGTGGGGTAAGGGGAGCAAGAGTATCCAGGGCAGAGGAGAGTGCAATATTATAGGATGTCACAGCCTCATCAACGGATTTGGATAACAGAGTGGAGGAAAGGGATGAAGAAATAGAGGAGGAGAGGGCTAAGGGATCAATAGCAAGAAAGTTTCTGAATAGATTAGTGGAGACAGGACGAGGCTGAGATGGGGGGATGATGAATAAGAAAACTTAAGAGGTGGTGGTCAGATAAAGGAAAGACTGAGTTGCAGAAGTTGGAGGGAGAACAATAAGAGAAGAAAATCAGGTCAAGGCAGTGACCAAGTTGGTGAGAGGGGCGGTGGAGCAAAGTTGAAGATTGAATGAGGAGGTAATGGAGAGGAGCTTAAGAGCATGGGGATCAGAGGAATTGTCAACATGAATGTTAAAATCGCCGAGGATAAGAGTAGGGGAGGAGGGGACTAAAAAGATAGATAGCCAGGAGTCAAAGTCAGAAAGAAAAGTGGAAACAGACAAGTCAGGAGGCCGATAGATTACAGCAACCCGAAGGGGGAGAGGAGAGAATAGGCAAATGGAATGGCCTCAAAAGAGAGAGAGGAGTGAGAGTGAGGAAGGATGAGGGGTTGGAAGTGACAAAAGGGATAAAGTAGAAGCCCAACACCTCCGCCACGGCCAGTGGGGTGAGGAGTGTGGGAGAACTGATAGCCGCCGTGACAGAGAGAGGCAATAGATGCGGTGTCATCAGGGAGAAGTGTAAACGGGGGCGCTGGGTGAGAATGTCCACAGTCTTGGCAAAGGCAAATATTAGTATGACTTGCAAAGGATTGTGGGAAATGTAGTCCATTCATACCAGAATCAGCCGTTCACAAATAAATGAGTTGTGCTTGCTCGAGTGTTAAGCAAAGAAAATATATTTTATTTATGGGGTTATTTCTCTCACACAGATATACTTGGTAGCACAAAAGGATACTTGCTTTCAGTATTATACTTTGGAAAAACAAATCAGGAACAACAACTGAACTTCTTAAGCAATCAATCAAACAATAAAGACCTTGATGGGAACAGAAAGGTCTTTCTGTGGGCTCCTGCTAATACCTTTTAGCAGTGCTCCAAAAACAAAAACAAAAGCCAAAAAGTAATCAAAAAAACTGTTCTTTTTCAAGGATAACTTCTTGTATTTGCACACACACCCAGAAGTGTCCTTTTAGAGCCCACGTGCAATTATGCAAGGCTTAATTGCTAACAATTAACCAGCTGCAAACCTCTTGGCTGGTTTACTTTCTATACGTGGCTCAAATCCTACCCAAAAGCTTTCTTATAACTTTTCTGGGTAGATAAAAGAACAGGATATATTTCTTTTTGATGGTTGGTGTATTTGTGAAAGTATATTACCACAGAAGCCTAGATAGAGAGCAATCCATGTATTCACTCTGATCATTTAAAATATCTCCTCCTTCTTCAACTATCATAGAATCAATATCATGGACTGGTTCAGGGGAATTTCTTAATGGAGCACTCTCAGGACAATACTTGTTTCCCTGCTGTCTTCCAAGTGAATAGCTAGGGCATAGATCAGTGTTCATACCTGAGCTTCCATTGCTGTTAGAGTCCCTCCCCAGATATCTTGGCCAGTATGTAGTCCAGTTTTTATGTCCAGCCTTCCAATCAAGATCCCTGGACACTGGGTCTCTCTTCCCATACCTTCTTGCACTGGTCTTAGGGCCCCTTCCAAATGCAGCCGTCTCCCTCACAGGTGCCGTCCGGAGATTCCTGGCTCTGTTACCCCACTCCTCTGGTTTCCTCCAGTCCAATGGAGTATGCTTGCCTCTGGAATGACTCCCAGCACACGTACTGCTATGGACTCCTTTAGACCTCCAAGATGCTTTCCTCTTCTTTCTTCCACGCTGCTTCTTGCTCTCTCTGTCCTTGGGCTCTGGGTTCCTCATCAACTCCAACTCCGTCTGCAACTGCTGCTGCCTCCACTCCTGCTGATTCTGTGTAGAATAGACTTTACTTTTAACTGGTTTAGAGGGATACTCCACCCTAGCACAGCTCAGCTGTGCTGAATCAAGCCCTGCCCTTGGAGATGAGTGCTTGGGGATTACCTCATAGTTCTCCTGATTGAACACACGTTTCCCCACTTCAGCTCTTCTATAGGGTGTTTGAAACCTGGTGCATTCTGGGACTGGTAGTCTTTTATGGAAACATTCTGTTTTATTATTTCTACCAGAAAAGACAGGTTGCTTGTTCAGAGCCAATTCACCTCTATTATAGCTCCTTCCTGAACTATGATAAGTTTCCTTATCACAGAAGCCAGGTCTCTGTTAAGGCAAGGAGGTGGAGGGCATGAGAGATAAACAGGTCGTGAGTAAAAGCAAGTTTGTTAGAGACAGAGTGAGGGTTCCATAAGGCGCATGAGAAGGGGAGCACAGAAGGTGAAAGGAGAGGAATGTGAATAAGGTTGGATAGGTTACGTGAAGGCCACTTTAAAACACGAGAGAAATGCCTAGGGAGTGTAGAAATAGGGTTGATATGAGTGCGGATGAACATACTACGTGGAGGGTAGTTTAAAGTGTGAGAGATAGATTTAGAGGAGCCAGGGCTAGGGAGGATATAGATAAGGTTTGACAGGTTACATGAAGGCCTCATCGTAAGGCGAGATGCAAGACAGAGAGGTAGCAATAGAGAGATAGCAATGTAGTGTAAGGAGGAGTGGTCTAGTGGTTAGGACAAGGTACTTCAGGCCAGAGGGCCAGGGGTTCAAGTCTCACCTGGGGACAGCAATCTCAGGCCGGAGGGACTGGGATTTCTAGTCCTATAGGCACTCCTTGTGGTCTTGGGCAAGCCACTTAACCCTCCATTGCCCATGTTCCCTGTAAGTATTAGTGTATGTGTCTCATATCCCCTCGTGTTAAATGTATCCCCCAATTGACCGCTTTGACCCGGTGAAAAGCGGGATATAAATACAGCTAAATAAATAAATAAAATAGTGTAAGCTAATACAAGCAACAAATAATTACAAACCAGGCCAAGTAGTGACCTACAGGCTAGAGACATCGGCAGATTAGGGTGACAATTTGCCAGTTAATTTCGAAACTTTGCCATTAAAAGAGCAAGCACATTTTTGTAATCCTATTCTTGAAGCAGCACTTGATTCTGTTACATACTTAAGACACATACACTATTAAGAGAGTATTGCTATTCATAATCATGTCAAACTTTGTTTCTTAAAAAAAAAACAAAAAAAAAAACAAGGATAGCTAAAGAGGATGAAAAGAGCCCAGAGAAAGAACAGGTCTTTAGAGAATTTGCAATGTTACTAGAAGTGTTTATCTGACTATAAGGACAAGATCAGGGCAGCTAGAAAGAAACATACAGTATCTCAAACCTGAAGTCAAGCTCCAAGAACCCAAAAGCACTTTCTAGTACACTAGCACACCTCACATTCTCTATATGTGAGTCTTCCTTGTCAGACATGAGGTTCCCTACTACCAATTAGTTCAGAATTGCCAAGTTACCCAGCTCCATGAATGAGATTTTTTGCCAGTTCTAATTTTAAATTTGCATTACAATGCAATGTGGTGTTTGTTGCCCCTGATTTTACCCATTGGAATCCATGCTGCATCCCATAAAATACATCAGAATCAGATTGTCAGAAACGTAGGACGGGCTTAAAATCTCACTCCTGGAACTGGGTAACTTGGCATCTCTGCAAGATGGCAGCCTGCTTTGCTAGCAAAGTAGAAAATTTGTGTGCTGAATTTACTGAAGTGGATGGAAAACAGGATATTACCCGTTTACTTAAGGCTGATGTATGTGCCACGTCGGATTCTACTCTTCTAGAAGCTGAACAAATGTCCTGGGCATTTTTCACTTGGATGTTGCTTTGACCAGGCTGTCTCCTCTTGGCTTACTATGTGTATTTTAGATCCCTTCCCTTCCAATTGGATAAGAGAACCAACCTTTGGGCTTTCGCCATTATTCTATTTATGCTCAATGCTAGTTTTATGAACACTATGGCACCTGTTTGTTGGAAGCAAGCGAGTGTTCACCCAATAAACAATCATCTCTTATTAAATCGTTATCCATTAACTATGGGCCCATTTCTATTCTTCCTTTTTGGCTAAGCTGACAGAAAAGGCAGCGTTCAGTTATGCAGGGGTTTGTTTGTTTTTTTAAGAAGAGATGAATTTATTACATTCATGACAATTTGGATTTCAGCCAGGAAATAGCACAGAGTCAGTCCTGGCAGCAATGTTCAGCGAAATCAGAAGTGTTCTCACTACTGAATGTGTAGTATAAGAATATAAGATATGCCACTCTGGTTCAAACCAAAAAGGTCCATCAAACCCAGTATCCTGTTTCCAACAGAGGCCAATGGAATGCACTAAGCAGTTCTGATCGCACTTGACCTTGCAGCTGCATTCATATATTGCTCCTCACTTGCTTTCGGGATCTTGGCATCACTGGCCAAGTATTAAACTGGTTCACTTTATTCCTTCATAGTTGATCTCTTTTTGGCCATCACAACTTTTACATTTTTGCTACCCACTTATTACCCTGTGGTCTTGGTACTGACCCCTACTATTTTTAATTTAATTTTAAGTTCATTATCATGGTAATACACAACTTGACTTCAGTTGTTCATTGGCTTTCTATCAACCCAGCTGATGCTAAATTTGTCTAAAACAGTTTCAATGTGGATAACAGTTCTCTGTGACCAAGTACCCCTCTGTTTTTCAGGGACTCCCCACTTATGCTAGTTGATTCATTAAGAGAAGAAGAGAAAAAAAACCCCAAAAAAATGAATACTGTGATGACACAGACCAATCCCATTCAAAAAAGTCAAAACAGAGTGTTACCTGGATAAAGAACTAAAGCTGTTCAAAATAGCACCAAAATATCACAAAATCATTTCTGTCGGAAACCGCCGACCTGAGATAGAGAGGGGAAAAACTCTCCACTCTGTGTCGGCTGTAACCGTTTTTTCAAATTTTTTAATTGACATAAAGTGCTTAAAAAACTAATCATAGTGAAAACCACTTATCTGAGAGATGGGCAAGCTGGGCAGCAAAATCGAACACAGCGACATGCATGTTTCGAGCCTACAAGAGGCCCTGTCTGAACAGCTTGAGACAGGGCCTCTTGTAGGCTCGAAACATGCATGTCGCTGTGTTCGATTTTGCTGCCCAGCTTGCCCATCTCTCAGATAAGTGGTTTTCACTATGATTAGTTTTTTAAGCACTTTATGTCAATTAAAAAATTTGAAAAAACGGTTACAGCCGACACAGAGTGGAGAGTTTTTCCCCTCTCTATCTCAGGTCGGCGGTTTCCGACAGAAATGATTTTGTGATATTTTGGTGCTATTTTGAACAGCTTTAGTTCTTTATCCAGGTAACACTCTGTTTTGACTTTTTTGAATGGGAGTTGATTCATTAAAGCTTTTAGGAATGACTGTTGACCACAGACTTGACTTTATAAAAGTCAAACTTATTATGTAATAAAGGGTTGTTTCTCTGCTATGCAGAAGCTGAGACCAATTAGATGTTTGTTAGATAAATATGACATACAGATGTTAGTGCATATTATTGTAATTTCCAGGCTTGATTATTGCATTGTAGGATACAATGGTTTTAAAACAGCACTGTTAAAGACTGCAGCGCGTTCAAAATGCTGTTGTCAGACTTCTCTTGCAGCTGTGTAAATTTGACCACATTATGCCTTTCCATGGTCAGTTGCATTGGTTGCCAGTCCTATATGGCATGGAGGAGTAGCTTAATGGTTAGAGGATGGCTTGGCTTGGGAACCAAGGGACCAGGGTTTGATTCCCACTAACACTCCTTGTGGCCTTGGGCAAGTCACTTAATGCACCATTGCCTCAGAAAAATCCAAGTTATCAATGTCCCTGTTTAATGTACATTACCAAGTTTAAGTTACAAAGTAAACCACTTTGACTGAAAAGATAAAGAGTTATTAAAAAAAACCTGTGAAATAAATAAATAGATAAAGTTTAAGGTCCTCCTGATGGGTCACAGGACTTTACATATATGCTATCATCATGTAGGCCAATATACTTGTTACGATCCCAGCAAGAAAAACTACTCGTTATTCCTCCCTTGACCTCACATGAGGCAAGCAGTATTTTTCCCTATGGGAAAGCGTAGTTACTCACCTATAACAGGTATTTTCCGGGAACAGCAGGAATCAGTCCTCACATATGAGCGACGTCGGCACCGATGGAGTCCGCATGGAGCATTTCCCCAGCTTTAAAAAGCAAGCCTTTGGAACATGCTACCACACATGCGTGGTCTCCTTCCTGCCCAAGGGTGCCATCTTGCTCAGTCAGATGGCATAGCTAAGATGGCAGTAAAAATAAAAGAAGGTAGTGAGGCAATTCCCAGGGAAGGAGGGAGGGTTGTGATTCCTGCTGTTCCCGGAGAAAGCACAGTTACTTACCTGTAACAGGTGATCTCTGGGAACAGCAGGAATTAGTCTTCACATATGGGTACATCGGTACCGACGGAGCCTGCACGGGAATGCTGCCCAGCTTCCAATCAGAAAGCTTTTGGCAGCATCCCTCGCGCCTGCGCGCTGACGTCCCGCCTTCTCCAGAGCCTCTCTTCAGTTGAGTTTCAAAGCTGAGACAAAGGCGAGGAGAGAAAGGAAGAAGATAAAGAGATGCAACTCCCAGGGGAGGTGGGAGGGTTGTGAAGACTAATTCCTGCTGTTCCCAGAGATCACCTGTTACAGGTAAGTAACTGTGCTATCTCCAGGAACAAGCAAGAATGAGTCTTCACATATGGGGACTCCCTAGCTAGGGATGCCAGGGGGAGATCCCATAAAAATGCAGAGGCCTCGGCCAGGGATGCATTTTGTCTCCAGGAATTCCCGGCATCCTTCGTGGGATGGAGGGCAGGAGTTGACAATAAAGGAGCTGTGAGGAAAGAAACAGCATAGCCAAGGACTATAGGGGAGAAGTCCTTGGTATATATGATAAGTAACATTAAGCACATTTAATGTACACTTAAAATATGCAGCTTACCTACTGAGTCGTAGGAAGTCGAGAGCATGATGGAGTCTACTGGATAAGCAGTGGCGGAATCTTCAAAGTGACCTCACAGCAGTGAGGATGAAGGTCCAGACCTGGAGGTAGCAGACGATCCAGGTGTCAACTGGGTAGGATTAGACGTCAGGTCTTCAATGGAAAGCTTTATGGGAAAAAGCTGAAAACTCCTTTAGGCATAAAGTCATTAACAATGAAGGCTAAAGGAAGAAGACTGACGGAGGTAGAGAACTAGCCCAGTCCTGGCAGGAAGAAGGGGAGTGGAAAAAATCCCTATTCCCAAGGAGAACAGTTGTCTACTCAAGATAAAGATGTACACTATTTTTCCTAGCTGGCGAGAGATAGGAAAAAATATTGAAACTTGATGCTTCAAGGACTTAAAGAAAAAATGGAAGATGTTAGCACCACAGTAGTTATTGGTGCCTAACAGTTCCTGCATCATAATATGGTATGCAAGTAGGGTGATAGACTGTCTAAACCCTCTAGAAGGTAAAACATTTAGTATAGACAGTAAGGGTTATAGTGTGTAAGACATATCAACCCTTGAGAAGCCCTCCAACAGACAGATATATATGTGTGGATGGAATATATATATATATGTATAGATATATACATATGTCCATATGTGTATATTGGGATATGGGTGGAGAAATGTATCAATATATATATATATATATATGATATACAATATACGGAAATATATATACATTGGTGGGGCATGGAATTGCACCACCAGGGTAATGAGATAGGTATGTAGACATATATGGAGATGCTACATACAAGATAGAGATTGAAGATACATATCTACCACCCAGCCCCATAGTTGTATATGGGGAATATAAACGAAAAGATTCTATGCTCCACAAGAGGGTGAACCCACTTGGGATATGTGTAAAGAATCTATTTCCGTGGATTGAGGGAATCCAGTAAGATAATATGATGTTTGCGTGAGAACAGATGATGATATCAGTCTGTAAAGAACAAGGCGGGAGTTGCAAAGAACACTGACATGGCAGATGTTCAGCAACGCAAGAAGATATCAGAGGGACCTGCTGGAGGGACCCAGAGGGAGCATGCGTAAACATCAGCCTTGGATCTTCACGCAGAAGAACTTATATATCATACCAACAGCCCAGACCAGAGGGTTTGGAGAACCCTCATAGGCATGGGAAGGAATTAAGCTTTTCCCTACTGATAGCTTCAGAGATAAGGTTAATGCTCTAAAATAAGGCCCTCATAGTAGAAAGCTTCTCTGAGAGTGCAGAGAGCATTGTGCAGGAGAAAGAGGAGATAAACTGACTGAAGTCAGTGGTATTGCCATATCCTAAGAGAGGAGATGGAGGAAGATTGTGAAAAAGCCAAAAAGTAGGAGGATCCAAGATAGCTGAGGAGCAGCCTGGAATCACTACTGAGGCTAGATAAACCTTGGAACAAGGGACTGGAACTAAAAAGTACCAGTAACACAACCAGCAGAGAGATTGTACTGTGCCCATTTAAGAATAAGAGACAAGGAAGGAGAGGAGGCATCTCCTGTCTCTTTCTGAGGAATAAGCGTGCTAAGAAGCTTCTCAGTATGGTACCTCTCAACCAGGAAGAAGTCCTGTAGAGAGGGTAGGCAAGTAAGTGGAGGGTGACGTACCCTCAGGGTAAGTGCAACTTGAAGGAAACAAAAATGTTCAAAGTGGGACAGAACTATCAGGGGATAGTAGTAACTGCTCCTCTAGAGAGTAAAGGAGGAGAAGTGCGTAGTCCCTGAACAAGAATGTTCCGACATCTTAGTACACTGAGAAAGAAAAGCACAGTGAAGCAACTTCTAATAGGTAGAAGTGAACTGCAGACTATAATTCTCAGCCCCTATGGTTGTTGGGAATGCTGAGAGTGGCCAGAGCTGGAGGACTTCAGACTAGGCTGAGGTGTCCCTTGCTTAGGTACCTCTGAATGATGGGCAGGAGAGGAATGAAACTTTCTTTTCTTAGGGAAAGAAGGTTTGGTAGGACATTTCCTACCCCTCGAAGAATGGGATGGCTTAGAATGGTCTGTAGTGGAAGGAGAGTCAGTGGAGCATTGAGCAACCTGACGTAAAGCCTCCTTACCAAAAAGACCGTCTCCTGTACAAGGAGAATGAGCCAGTATAGTTTGTGCCCGTCTATTCAAGTCTGAAGCTTCGAGCCAGGCTCTGCGACATGCTGCCATGGCAATAGCAGAGGATCTGCTAACAGACTCAAAAGAGTCTATAGAAGCCCGAGACAGAAACCAGGATATATTCCGGCTATGATTGATGAGCAAGGAATAATCAGTAGCCTTCGGCTCTGGCAAAAAAGGGGTCAAGAGAGACAATTTCTCGGTGACCTCCTGGAGTATTAGACTCATGTGGAAAATATATGAAAGAATTCTGGAGGCCACTGTTCCCTCTAAGCTGTGCGCGTGTGCGCGCGCACACACCTCACCGAGTGAGCGCACATACTTTACAACAGAGCGCACAAAAATTACGGTTCTGATTCTGATAGAAAACAACACAGACTTTCTTAAAATTGAAAAGCTGTTGTGCATTTATGGTTTTCACAAGTTCTACAATATTTTCTAGTGCAATCAATGTGGTGTACATACTGTATTCTGACGTGTAGTCAAATTTTAAAGTATATAACTCCGAGTGTCATTATGTGGCGCACAAAAATTTAACCTTCCTTCAAAAGCTGCACAGCTGATATTTTATGCGCGCACACAGCCTACAGAAAATTAGAGGGAACATTGCTGGAGGCCAACATAGATGTTTGGAAGGCTTGACGACCAAAAGCATCGAGTGTTATTGAAGAACGACCTGGCGGAAAAGAAGAATGCATCTTCTTGCTCTTAGCCTTCCTCAGTGCTGATTCTACTACCAGGGAACGATGAGGAACATAAGAACATAAGATATGCCATACTGGGTCAGACCTAGGTCCATCAAGCCCAGTATTCTGTTTCCAACAGTGGCCAAACTAGGTCATATGTACCTAGCAGTTTCCCCAAGAGACACAAGTTCCACAATGCTTGTACTGGGTCAAGCATTGATATCTTCGGTCACTTCTTAATAATGGTTTATGGACCTTTCCTCCAGGAACTTGTCCAAACCTTTTTTAAACCCAGCTACACTAACAGCCTTTACTACATCCTCCGGTAACAAATTCCAGAGCTTGATTACACGTTGAGTGAAAAAATATTTTCTTTTATTGGTCTTAAATAGTTTACCCTGTAGCTTCATTGCATGTCCCCTAGTCTTTCTATATTCTGATAACATAAACAATCAATCTACGTTTACCCGTTCCATTCCATTCATTAATTTATAGACTTCTATCATATCTCCCCTCAGCCGTCTCTTTTCCAGTTTAAAGAGCCCTAACCTTTTTAGCCTTTCTTCATAGGAGTATCCTTCCATCCCCTTTACCATTTTGATGGCTCTTCTCTGAACCTTTTCTAAAATCGCTATATCCTTTTTAAGATACGGCGACCAGAATTGCACACAATATTCAAGGTGCGGTCTCACCATGGAACGATATAGAGGCATTATAATATCTTTTGTTTTATTTTCCATTTCTTTCCTTATCATACCTAGCATTCTATTTGCTCTCTTGGCCGCCGCTGCACACTGGGCCGAGGGTTTTAACATGGTATCCACAATGACACCTAAATCTTTTTCCTGGGTGGTGGTTCCTAATGTGGAACCTTGCATCGTGTAACCATAGTTTGGGTTGTTCTTCCCTAGGTGCATAACCTTGCACTTGTCCACATTAAATTTCATCTGCCATTTTGATGCCCAGTCTTCCAATTTATCAAGATCCTCTTGCAATTTTTCACAATCCTCTTCGGTTTTAACAACTTTAAATAGTTTTGTGTCATCTGCAAATTTGATAACCTCACTCGTTATTCCACTTTCCAGGTCATTTATGAATATGTCAAAAAGCAGCGGACCCAGCACAGATCCCTGGGGTACACCACTATTCACCTTTCTCCATTGGGAAAACTGGCCATTTAGCCCTACCCTCTGCTTTCTATCTTTTAACCAGTTCCTGATCCACAATAGTACACTGCCTCCTATCCCATGACTCTTTAGTTTTGCCAAAAGTCTCTGATGAGGGACCTTGTCAAAGGCTTTCTGAAAGTCCAGATACACAATATCAACCGACTCACCTTTGTCCACCTGTTTATTCACTCCTTCAAAAAAACATAACAGATTAGTAAGACAAGATCTTCCTTGTCTAAAGCCATGTTGGCTGTCTCCCATTAGGTTGTGACTATCTACATGCTGAGTAATTTTATTCTTTATGATGGTTTCTACCATTTTTCCCGGTACTGACGTCAGACTCACCGGTCTGTAGTTTCCTGGATCACCCCTGGAGAAGTTGTGGCTTCTGAAATCCTGGAGAGGGAGGCACTCGGTACCGAACCTCAGTAGCTGTGGAAGCTAGAGGAAGCGGTAAGGGTGATTTCCAAACCCTCAGAAGGAGATCCTGCAAAGCAGGATGTAAAGGAAGCATGATATTTTCCATTTGTGCCGGTGGGCTATGAGTATCAGCACAACCAGGGATAGAGATTTATTTATTTATTTATTTATTTAATGGTATTTATATACCGCCTTATCCTTCAATCAAAGCGGTCACAACACAAGTGGGAGATACATTTAACACATGGGGATTTTGAGACACATACACTAATACTTACAGGGAACATGGGCAATGGAGGGTTAAGTGGCTTGCCCAAGACCACAAGGAGCATCTGTGGGACTAGAAACCCCAGTCCTTCCGGCCCAAGGTTGCTGTCCTCTAGTGGGATTTGAACCGCCGACCTTCCGGCCTGAAGTACCTTGTCCCAACCACTAGGCTACTCCTCCCATCTATATTAAGAAAGGTTGCCATGTCTCGGAGAAAAGTCTGAAAAGACTGATCCCCTATGGGAACCATCCCTGGTAAGGCCAAAGAAAGAGGCTGAGCACCAGAGGACGTACCATGGTGTGATAGAGTTATAGCTAGGATCTGCGGAACTGCTTATCTGGAAGCGAGCGGAGTCGGTTCCAGGACACGTCGGTACCCAGTCCTCGAGACTAGAAATCGATTCAAGACTCGGCATCGATGGAAGCGAGTCTATCGATGCATGCTTCGAGGGTACCGACGTCAGTGGCAGTATCGGCGATGCCGATACCGATAAAGCAGTCTGGGTTACATCGATCGGTCCCGAAGGTACCGAGAATACCCAATGATACCCACCTGCGAGAAACAGGTTACTGCATCCCGATGTGGTAGCCAGGGCATCAGAACCGCTTGACGGCGGTACCGTCTCCGAGCATGGCTGGGATATAGAAATGTCCATGCGTAGCGTATCGATCGGCCCCAAAGGTATCGAGGACGCTTGAGGACGATCCCTGGTGGCGAGTGGAACACTCGACACCGGTGCCGATGCCGGTGTATCGGTACCGCTCGAAGCGGATACCACCACCGGACACGGTGGGGATCGAGAGAAGTCAATCTGAAGCGTATTGATCGGCCCCGAAGGTACCGAGGATGCCAGATGACGATCCCTGGTGAAGAGTGGAACACTCGACACCGGTGCCGATGCCGGGGGATCGGTACCACTCGAAGCGGATACCACCCCCGAGCATGGCTCAGGTATGTTCTGTGAGGGGTGAGCCCCAGGAACAACCTGAAACCCCTTTAACGCTTTGGAGCCCATAGACTCCCGCAGGGGTAATGACAATGGATTCTTGAGGGTAAGGCCGGAGCCGTCACCATGCTGGGCATGGGACATACCACTCAAGCATTGACTAGTCTTAACAGACTGTTTGTGGGTTACCTGATCCTGTGAAATGGAGAAACCGGTTACCCTCACTGCCGAGGAAAAAACGGCATCGAGGGAAACTTTAAAAACTGAAGGTTTCCTCACAAAAATATCTCCTGACATGTCAGGGGAAAAAGGGTCAGGACCCACACAATTGAGACACCAGTTATTGGAGTCTAAAAGGAAACAAGTGTTTCCACATCGAATGCACTTCTTAGGAAAAGAAGGCTCCAGGAGGCCTGGTAGGCCTAACAAGTTAAGGCAGAAAAAACTGAAGAAAAAGTTTCTCAGAATTTAGGCAAAAATCCACCGGCGGTACCGGTGGCGGCGGGAAATACAGCCGCGACCACAAGAAAACAAAAAACTAAAGAAATTAAGTAAGTAAAAAGAAAAGTTTCTGCGGTGACAGGAAGGACGTCCTGCTGGCTCCGCGGAAAAAACGAAAACTGAAGAGAGGCTCTGGAGAAGGCGGGAAGTCAGCGCGCAGGCGCGAGGGATGCTGCCAAAAGCTTTCTGATTGGAAGCTGGGCAGCATTCCCGTGCAGGCTCCGTCGGTACCGACGTACCCATATGTGAAGACTCATTCCTGCTTGTTCCTGGAGATCACTTGTTAAAGGTGAGTAACTATGCTTTCTCCAGAAACAAGCAGGAAGTCAGTCCTCACATATGGGATTCCCTAGCTCCAGGCTGCCAGGGACCGAACCACAACAGCACCAATAGCGACCAATCGGGGAGCTGTGAGTTGCAGAGAGCGAGTCCCCACTGACCCTAGCATCCGGCGACACTATTACTCCGGTAACCTGCATACAGAAGGGTAAAAGGGCAGGACTTGCCTACACCCCAGGAATATTACGGCGTACTGCCTGGCTGCTCTCTAGGCTGTAGAGAGCTGCTAACGTATGAATTGAAGACCATGTGGCGGCCGTGCAAATTTCCAGCGCTGGCACTGAGCAGAGGTTGGCCACTGATGTGACCATCGCCCTCATGCAATCCGCTGTGATTCAGTGCTCAAGGGAGAGACCAGCTCGCTCATAAGTGAGGGCAATACGGTCTTCCATCCAAGTGGACAGAGTTTGCTTGGTCACGGGGAGCCCCAATCTGCTGGGGTCATAAGACACGAAAAGCTGAGGAGCCTTTCGATGGGCCTGAGTCCACTGCAAGTAGAAGGACAGGGCCCGCTTGCAATCTAGTGTATGAAATATTTGTTCCTCCCTGCTGACATGAGGCCACGGAAAGAAGGTGGGAAGAACTACCTCTTGGTTGAAGTGGAAGGGAGATACCATCTTCAGAAGGAATTTGAGATGTGTGCGGAACACCACCTTGTTCTTATAGAACCTTGAATATGGAGGATCCGACATCAGGGCCTGGAGTTCGCTCACCCTTTGAGTGGACATGAGGGCCACCAGGAAGGCCACTTTCCAATACATACCTCAGGTGGCAAGTGACTAGGGGCTCAAATGGCAGTTTAGTGAGCTGAGAGAGCACCACGTTGAGGTCCCATTCTGCTGTCGGAGGACGGAGGGGAGGCTTGGATAGCATGACGCCCCGGAGGAACCTACAGACAAGGGGCTGGCTAGAGAGGGGTTTTCTCTTGATAGTAACATAGTATATGACGGCAGATAAAGACCAGTATGGTCCATCTAGTCTGTCCAGCAAGGCAGCAAGAGTAGGTGCACCTGCCACTCCATGCCAGTCGTCCTTCCCCATGCCTTTGTTTAGGGGTGTACCCATCGCTCCGTGTAGGTCACCCCTATTTATTTATTTATTTATTATTTATTTATTTACATTCTCTTATATACCGCGCTATTCTGCATCAGTGCGGTTTACATTGAACAAACTGAAATTACATTGAACAGGGTATTATAACTTGGAGATAACTATTTTACAGGGAACATGGGCTATGAAGGGTTAAGTGGCTTGCCCAAGACCACAAGGAGCACCTGTGGGACTAGAAACCCCAGTCCTTCCGGCCCAAGGTTGCTGTCCTCTAGTGGGATTTGAACCCCCGACCTTCCGGCCTGAAGTACCTTGCCCCAACCACTAGGCCACTCCTCCACTCCATTTGTTGAGATATAAGATATTTGATATATAAGATATAAGATATTTGTTGAGATATAAGAGATAGTTATGTTTATTTAGATTTTATCCTGTTGCTATAAAGGGATCTACTGTGTCTGTCTCATGCCATTTTGAATTCTGTCACTGTATTTGCCCCCACCACTTCCATCAGGGGGGCAATTCCAAGCATCCACCATCCTGTCAGTGAAAAAGTATTTCCTAACATTGCCTTTCAATTTACCCCCTTGCAGCTTCATGTTATGCCCTCTAGTTTTATAGCTTCCCCATCTTTGGAAGAGGTTTGTTTGTTCTTTAATACTCAAGTATTTAAAGGTCTGTATCATATCTTCCCTGTCCCTCCTCTCCTCCAGAGTGTACATATATTTAGGGTGGTGGTGCATGGCTATAGCGCTCAGATGCACCCTCACAAAGGTAAATTTCAGCCCGGTGTGTGACTGGTGCAGTAAGCAGTGAAGGACCAATTGCACATGACAGGAGAAGGGATTCTCCTTCTCCGCACATCAGACGGAGAACCGTCTCCACTTAAAAGCATAGGCCAGCCTGGTGGAGAGTTTGAGAGGCCAGTAAAATCACCTCGACCTCCCCTGGAAGGTTGAAGGGGGCCAGTGCTACCTTTTCAGCAGTCATGCTGTTAGCATTAGCAATGCCTGGTCGGGGTGCAGAAGTGAGCCCTCCTCCTGGGATAGGTGGTCTGGAGCCTGGCCCAGTGAGACTGAGTGCCACCAACAGGGATAGCAGCAGAAGGAACCAGAGTTGCCACTCTCTCCAGATGTGGCTGGCATAAGCAGAAGTGCGGTAGCTGTACATTGTCCAGGGAGGCAAAAAGGTCTATCACAGGCCTGCTACTTCGTTATCCTGAGGTCAAGTGCCACTTGTGTGGACGAAGGACTATGCTCAACCTATCTGCTAAGCAATTGTCCTAGCCTGGCAGGTATACTGCTTGCAGGAGCATGCTGTTGCGAGCTGCATAGGAGAGGACCACCACCGCCTCCTGGCATAGGGAGTACGAGCCTGTGCTCCCCTGCTTGTTGATAGAAAACATGGCCACCTGGTTGTCCATCTGGACCAGCACAGGTTGGTGCCACAGGCAGTGGCGGAATGATTACAGGGCCAGGAAGACTGCCCCGAGTTCAAGGAAATTGATCTACAAAAGTGACTCCTCTTGGGACCAGCTGCCCTGCGTGTAGCGGTCCCCACAATGCGCCCCCCCCCCACCCCAGGAGGGAGGCGTCTGTGGTCATGGTCCTCTGCGGTGCGGGTGCCTGGAAAGGCATTCCTGCCTGGAGGTGGTGCAGGTTTTACCACCAAGTGAGGGATTCCGTCAGTTGGCGGGTGACTTTGATTCTGTCCCGTAGCCTGCCCGTGGCTTGAGTCCACTATGAGCGGAGGCACCATTGGGCTGTCTGTATGTGTAGGCAGGCTAGCGGTGTGACGTGGCTGTTGAGGCCATGTGACCCAACAGACAGAGAAGGCGGCGAGCCGGTACTGACTAGCAGCACTGCACTTCTCCTGCTAGTTGTATGAGGTGGTCCACCCTTTCCCTTTGGAGGATGGTCTTGACCTGTAGCATGTCTAGCTGTGCTCCTATGAACTCCAGACTGAGTTGTAGCGAGATGGGACTTGGGGTAGTTGATGACAAACCCCAAGTGCTGCAGCAGGTGGGATGTACGTTCTGCGGCCTGCCTGACCTCAGAGGCCATACCGCCTCTGATTAGCCAATTGTCCAGGTAGGGGAAGATGAAAGCCCTTTGCAGGCGCAAGTGGGAAGCTACCACTGCCAAGCACTTGGTAAAGACCTTTGGCGAGGAGGCCAGGCCAAAGGGCAGCACTCTGTACTGGTAGTGCCCTCCTCCCACCACAAATTGTAGGTACTGTCTCTGTGGGAGGGGTGGATTAGGATGTGGGTGTAAGCATCCTTTAGGACCAAGGAGCATAGCCAAATTCCCTGGTGGAGATAAGGCAGCAGTGTTCCAAGGGAGAGCATCTTGAACATCTCCCTCACCAGAAGCGTATTCAAGTTGCGCAATCTAGTATGGGCCCGAGGACCCCAGTTCTTTTGGGGACAAGGAAGTACCTTGAGTAGAAGCTCTTTCCCCCCAGATGCTTGGGTACAGGCTCCACTGCATTGTCCCTGGACAGACCAGCTAGCTCTGAGAGCAGAAGAATCTGGTGAAGGAGATGTCACACTCGTTCTCCTGGGATGAACTTGGGTGGTATTTGTTGCAAGTGCAGGAGGTACCCCTCCTTCACCACCTGCAGCACCCACTGATCTGAGATGATCTGGGCTCACTGTGGGTAAAAAGTGCCAGGCAGCACCCTGTGGGCTGGTGAAGGTCTCCCAGGGGAGGGGAAGCCTTGTCCTGGGAGTCAAAAGCTCCCCTTTGGTTTGGCTAAAGCCAGGGCCTGGGGCTTCTAAGCTCCTTGGCCCTGCCTCTTAGCATGAGAACCCTGTTGTTGGTCTGGGAAGGAGGGGTATTGGTGACCCTGTTGGAAGTGCCCCTTTTTTCTAGAGAATAGGGCCTTTTCCCCGAGGTTTTTTTTTGCGGGGAGAGGAAGAGGTCTTTGATAGCCTCTGGTGGGTCAGCACCTTGGCCTCTATCTCAGCTGCCTTGTCGGCCATAGGTTTGTCAAACAAATTCTCACCGGTGCAGGGGATGTCGAGCAGCTTGTCCTGGACCCACTGCTTGAGGTCCGAGGGCTATAGCCAGGCTTGGCATCGAGCCCTGATGCCGGCCGCTGCCACTCGAGCCACTGACTCAAATCTGTGTAGGCCACCCAGGAGAGGAACTTTGAGCAGTCCTTGATCCCAGAGGTCAGAGCCTGGAACCAATGGAGAGATTTCCCAGCCAGCCCCGCCGAGAAACCGGAGAACTCCTAGGTCAGGGCCTTTAAATACATGTCTATGTATAACTCATAAGCCTGGATTCGGCACCCCAGCATCAAGCCCTAGTAGCACTTGTGCCAGAGGGCATTGAGGGCTTAGGTGTCCCTGCCAGGGGGGACAGAAGAGTAAGTCTTCTGGCTTTTGAGTTTTTGCATGGTTGACTTGACAAACATGGAGTTATGTGGGAGTTGGGGCTTGTGAAACCCCGGGCAATTTCCTGATGTGGTACATGGCTTCAAGGCGCCGGCTGACCACCAGCACAGATGCCGAGGTCTACGCCATTCCGCAGCCGCTCGAGGATTGGCTGGACTGGCACCATAAGAGTTTCCTTAGGAGGAGACTTGAACTGGAAGATCTTCAGTTCCTTGGTGTACAGGCCCTCCTCCGCCTCAGTTTACACCAAGAGGGCTCTGGCCATATCTCTAACAAAGTCATGGAAGGCCATATCCTCCTGAGGAGAATAGCATAGGGGTTCCGGGAGAGAATGGTCCAAGGGGACGTATCTGTGCTATCTGGTTTCTGGGGAGGCCTGGTCGCCTGTCTCCCACTCAAGAATCTAAGGGGGATGATGAGTCTGAGGCCCTGCCACTCTTTGGCTTCAGGCCCACACCAAAGTGCTGGGGCCCTCCTGAGGACCTGGGGGTCCAAGTCCTGGAAACTGGCTGGGGAGGACCAGATGCCCGAGGAACAGGACCGGGGCCAAGGACTTACCAGAGGATGGAGGCACTTGGAGCTTGGCTCGACGACCAGGGACTCCTCTGCAGTCGGGGCTCCGGTCGCTGGGGCAAATGATGTGGACGAACCTGCCATCACTGCCTGCTGCATGGCCAGAATAGCTGTGATGTTCTGCTCCATGGCTGCCATTCTGGATTCCAAGCCAGAAGGCACCACAGCATTCGGCATGAGCACAGAGGATCTCAGGCCCAGCGCCAGCACTCTTGCGAGTGCGTACGACAAAGACTACAGTCTCGAGGACCCTTGCACAGTCTCTGCTGGCCGAGGCATCCTTTTTGGGAACTTTGGTGGGCCGTTTCTCAGAGTCCCTCTGGGCGGTCTTGCCGGTTTCTCCAATAGAACCTCAACGGACTTCGAGGATTTATTCTTTTTCCGCTCGGGGTTCGAGGTCTTCTCAGAGGACTGCTGCCGTGGGACTCCAAAGACGTTTGGCCCTCTTGGGACATGCTGGGTTTGGAGCTCGGCGTTGTGGAGGCTGATGTTGAGTTGGACCTGGGGAACAACTTCCCCTGCAACTCAGACCTCTTTTACTGGTTTTGGGCATCATGGCTTGGCACAGGTTGCAAGAGGTGCTATCATGGTCCGGTCCCAGGCAGCGTAGGCAGCAGTCATGGACTGCTGTAACGGACATAGTTTGACTCCTGCGGTCACATTTTTTGAACCTACCAGGGGACATGGTGGGAAACACCTGGCCGGGGTCGATGACTCCTGAGTGAAAAAGGGCCCGAATGCCGGTGGAGATAAGCTTCCATCAAAAAAATGGGGAAAGAGCCGAGAAAAGCGCCAGGCCAAGCACTAGCTCAAGATGGGAAGAGGAACTGGTATGCAAGCCAGGAAAACTGAATTTTTAAGGATCTAGCAGACTGTTTCCAAGAAAATTGGACCGATGTCCGTTGGGCTCCACAGAAAAAAGGAGACTGAGCAAGATAACACCCTTGGGTGGGAGGGGGACCAAGCATGCGTGGCACATGTCCCCAAGGCTTTCTTTGAAAGCTGGGAAATGCTCTGCACGGGCTCTGTTGGCACAGACGTCACCCATATGTGTGGACTGACTTCCTGCTTGTTCCTGGAGAATGCACTTCCTACTTATTAAGACTCAAATCATACTAAAATAGGTCTGCTAAGATCTTTCATATTAGGGCCACAGCATTCTCTGTGATAACTCCATCTCTATGGAACGACCTCATAGGTGCCATAAGGCCAGAGCTACTACTACTACTACTTCTGAGCATTTGTATAGCACTACAAGACTACGCAGTGCTACACAGACACATATAAAAGACGGTCACTGCTCATCAGAGCTTACAATTTATTTATTTATTTTTATTAATTTTATTTTATTTATTAACAATTCTTATATACCGCACTATTAGGCATCAGCGCGGTTTACATTGAACAAAAAACATCCGACAATTTACATATGTCTGGTCATTACATTTAACAGGAAGTATAACTTGGCGAAATAGGGGAAACTAAATACAATGAGGGTTATCTGATAAAGGATATTCTGGTTAACTATATACAATGGTGGTACAATAGTACATGGAACAACTTACTATTTACATTGTGAAGTTGGCCTGTTGCGAGGTTCTATCTGTTTGACCACTTCTGCTATTTGCCTGGGGGTTATGTTCGGAGCTGTCAATGAGATATTTAAGGAAGAGGAAATGTTTCAGTGCCTTTCTGAACTGACTCAGATTAGGTGTTGCTCTGATTTGTGCTGGTAAGGTGTTCCATAGAGTTGGGGCACAGAATTGGAAGGCTCTGTTGGTTGTTGATCTAGTGCATCTTGTGGTATCATTTGGGATAACTAGTGTGTTTAATTCTGCTGTTCTTCGTGGCCTGTTTGGTGCGAGTGGTTGTATGAGGTTGGAGAGAGAGGAAGAGGTGAGTCCCTTAGCCGCTTTGAATGTTAGCAGTAAGGTCTTGAAGCTGATCCTTGCTTGCATGGGGAGCCAGTGTAGCTGTTTTAGAAGGGGTGTTACGTGATCTCTCCTGGATGCCCCGAGGAGTACCCTTGCTGCACTATTCATGGCTAGTTGCAGGGGGCTCAGGGTAGACCGGGGGAGTCCTTGTAGTATGGAGTTTGAGAAGTCGAAATGGGGGAGTATAAGGGCTTGATAAATGGTTCGGAAGTCATCCGGTTCGAGTAGCATGCGTAGGTGTCTGAGGGATCTGATTTTAAAGTAGATTGCCTTGACTGTATTGGCTATGTGGTTCTTCATGTCAAGGTTTTGGTCCAGCGTTACTCCAAGGTAGCGTATTGCCGGTTTTACTTGGAGTTGGGCATCCTTTACGTTAATACAACTCGGAGGGGTGAAACTGGTGTTCCTCGAGACGAACAGTACTTCCGTCTTTTTGTGTTGTATTCTCAGGTTTTGTGATAAGAGCCACTCTGATATGGTGTCAAAGCAGTTAGTCAGCGGGGTGAGGTCTAGGCAATCCAATGATATTGGCATATATAGTAGTACATCGTCTGCATATATCATGTAACTGACATTAAAGGATCTGATGATGTCGCAGATGGGTTGGATGTATATATTAAACATCAATGCAGATAAGGAGGATCCTTGAGGTACACCTTGACTTTGTTGGAAAGGTTCAGATGTGTCCCCATCGACTCGGACATGCTGCCATCTATCGGACAGGTAAGATTTACACCATTCGAGTGCTGTTCCACTGATGCCTTTTTCCCTTAGCCGGCAGATGAGAATTTCGTGGCATACCGAGTCAAAAGCCGCTGCTATGTCTAGGAAGACGAGAGCGAAACCCTGGCGTATGTTATCCACACCTGAGATTATGTTGTTGAGGAGTGTTGTGAGTAGTGTTTCTACTCCATGGGACTCTCTGAAACCATGTTGAGCTGGATCCAGAGGGGCTGAGGTGTCTATGTGATCCTGTAATTGCCTGTGCACTATTTTCTCAATGATTTTTGCTAGCATAGGTATGCTAGATATGGGCCTATAAGATTCTACTTTTTGAGGATCAAGTTTGGTGTTCTTTAACAGCGGTCTTACAGAGGTCTGCTTGAGCGTAGCGGGGAAGGAGCCAGTGGTGAAGGAATAGTTTAAGATTTTAGCTATAGTTGAGGATATGTCACATCGCAGGTCCTTTATCCAGTGCGCAGGGCAAGGGTCTGTGTGAGCAGTGGTTGTGTTCAGAGCTAGAATAGTATCTTCAATAGTTTTCTTCGAGGGGGTAGAGAATGATGCCAGTGATACTGGGTAGTCTTGTTCATCAGGAGAGTCCGGTATTAATATTTTGTTAGTCTTGCACATTTTAGATTGCATGTAAATTGCATAGTCCTGTGGATGGATCCTGCTGTGGTGCTCAGGGGTTGGCTCTTTGGCAAGCGTTTTAACTAAGTTAAACAAGTCGTGAGGTTTATTCAATGACCGTTTCAGGGTATCTGTGTGGTGTTGTCTGATTTTATCTGAGATGGTTTTACGATGCTCAGACAGGTGTTGGATGTAAGCTGCTTGGTCACTGCTGGTACGTGACTTTCTCCATCGTTTTTCTAGCCTTCTTAAAATGGTTAGTGAGGTTTTTAAATCGGCTGTGAACCATGGGGCTGTAGATCTCTTCTTTGGGTTCTTGTTCGTTGGAGGGCGGATAGCGATTGTGCTGAGTTTTTTGTTCCAGGAGGAGATCACCTCATCTAGGCTTAGTGAGGTGTCATCAAAGAGTGTGCTCATTTCAGTGAGGATGCGTTCTCTGTTAAATGGGTGAAAGCTTCTGATAGTTGAGTTAGCGGGCCTGCTTTCATTTGCTTTTGTCTTGTGTGAACAGTTAGTGGTAGGCATCTGAAAGGTGATGAGTTTGTGGTCAGTCCAAGGGACTGCAGTTATCGATAGCACAATGTTTTGTGGTTGATCCAAACTTAGCTGCGGTGCGAATATGAGGTCAAGGATATTGCCTTTCTCATGAGTAGGTTCTTGCACCATTTGTGTGTATCCTAGGCTATCTAGGGCATCTAGGAAAGCTGTTGCTTGAGTGTCCTGTAATGATGGTAGGTTGATATCTCCTACGATCCAATTAGGTTTATTTGGACCCAATCAAGTCAAGACAAACATAGTAGCTGTAGACATGGGATACACATCTAGGGGTAATAGTAAGGAAACACAAAGGAGACCAGGTGAATCAAGATCTGAAAGCAGCAGCGAAGAGGCGAGTTTTCAGCCTGGGAAAGGGCCAGAGAAGGCGCCCAACATACAGACTCAGGTATAAGCAGCAGCAAGGTGAAATGAGCGAAGTCTGGAGTTAGCAGTAGAAGAGAAGGGCACTGATTTATTTATTTAAAAGGATTTAATATACCGCTTTATCTTTAAATCAAAGCAGTTAGCACATCAATCAATCAAGAGTGGGAGGGTGAATACATGCAGTGGATACATTGACTTGTGTGGTGTGGATGAGCAGTGTGATCAATTAACTGGTGAGCTATATACATTGTGAATTATGAACAGGGGCTATATACAATGTGAGCTATGAACAGGGGCTATATACAGGTAGCAGGGAGCTATATACATTGTGTTCTAAGAACTGAGGCTGTATACAAGTTAACCAAGTGTGATTAACTGGTGAGCTATATACATTGTTCATGTGACATCCTTATAATGTTCATGGCTTGTATAAATCGGCTTGTGGGAGAAGGCTGGTAGCTGGTTCATGTGAAGTCCTTATAGTGTTCATGGCTTGTGTAACTCGGCTTGTGGGGTGATTGGTGTGATTGGTTCTTGGTGGTCTTCGTTGAATTGTTCAATGAATAGGGTGGTTTTGAGCAGCTTTCTGAATTCTTTTATATCAGTTATTGATCTTAGAATATCACGTAGGGCATTCCAAATAGCGGGTGCAGCAAGAGAGAAGGCTAGCATGGATGTGGATTTGTTGGTTCTTGTGAATAGAGTGGGTGTTGGTATGTTGTTTTTGGTACTATTTGTCTGGTCTTTTGCTTGCTTTGGTTCCGATGAGTTCCTGTAGTATTCCTGCTGACATATTGTTTTTAATTTTGAAGATGGTGAGTGCTGATTTATATTTTGCCCGTGAGGAGATTGGCAGCCAGTGCAGATCATGTAGTGTTGGAGTTATGTGGTCTTGTATTGAAGCGCTAGCAATAATGCGGGCAGCGGTGTTCTGGACTATTTGTAGTGGACGGGTGGTTTGTTTGGATAGGCCTCGGAATAGGATATTACAGTAGTCCAGCACAGGGAAATGTGGGGGGTGAAATGTGGGGGGCGAAGTTTCCGTAAACTGTATGCATTTGTTTGGTAACAGCATAGATTAAGAATTAGTATAAGAGCATACATTTGTTGGTGGAATGTCCTTTTGAGCATTTGATGTCTGCATAAGGGTTTGTTGCTTTTGTGTGTTGGAAGAGCTTGAAGGGGTTGGTGTTCCATGTTAGTGTCCTTAGTGTGGGGTGAGCTACTCACTACTAGCAGATGGTTTACGGAAACTTCGCCCCCCACATTTCGCCCCCAAGGAAACATCGCCCCTCACATTTTGCCCCTGCACATCTCGCCCCCGGGAAAATTCGTCCCCACACATTTCGCCCCCGGGAAATTTCGCCCCCGAAGTAGACAAACTTATTCAGAATACTACCATAGTTCATGTTTTAGCACCACCTTCATTTGCGAAGGCGCTAACTGAAGGACGTTGGCGCCCAACACAATCCAATTTGCACACATGCCTAATTGGCTAATTTTTCATGTTTTTCAATTTTTGCACAAACTTTGTTTGTACGTTGCGCAAATGCTGAATTTTTTTGTTGCACAGCATTATCCTGGACCCACCACTGAAAGAAAATTACCGTTTAAAATTCAAAATTATACGAAATGCCTTGTAAGTAAACAATCAAAGTTCCTGTTGTCAAAATCTTGAATACGTCGAACTCTAACAGAAATTGACAGATATTTTTTGTTTCTCGTATTGTTTGGGTTTCCTGCAACCAGTTGAGCAATTTCGTAGTCATGCAAACCTTGCTGCCTTTTCAAGCACTGGATAAAACGGTATATATTGGGGTAGAGCATGCCACAGGTTTCTTGG
Organism: Ichthyophis bannanicus; assembly: GCA_033557465.1. Taxonomy (NCBI): domain Eukaryota; kingdom Metazoa; phylum Chordata; class Amphibia; order Gymnophiona; family Ichthyophiidae; genus Ichthyophis; species Ichthyophis bannanicus. The sequence continues at coordinate 96,579,440 of CM066046.1, forward strand.
AAGCTACGATGCCACCCTTCGATATCATTGTTTGTTCTGTGCCGACCGTCCAGAGTTCTTTGGTATACGTTCCAGAAATGTGTAGGAAATGGAGGCATTTGACGACCACGACGCTGCCTTCTTCCGATGTACGTATCTTCAAAATAATTGGCAATAGGCATCGCCTCAGCAGGAAAATCAGGGCTTTCTGTTAATTCTTCGAAGGCATCAACCACGTTTTTGGTAGGGACAAATGCCAAGGCAGGGATCATTCGTACCCAGCGTGCAAATTCGTGATCGTCAGACGTGTATATAAGGGTGAAGCGAATATCTGCAGTCAATATATATATCTGCAGATATTCGCTTCACCCTTATATACACGTCCGACGATCTTGGCAACCAATAGGCTGCAAAACTTTCCCCGCCATCATTTATGATTGGCTGATCATCAGCAACAAGAGATAAACAATAATAACTGCACAATGTCAAATGTATTAGAACTTCGGGGGCGAAATTTCCCAGGGGCGAAATGTGCAGGGGCAAAATTTCCCAGGGGCGAAATTTCCCAGGGACGAAGTTTCCTCGGGGGCGAAATGTGGGGGGCGAAGTTTCCGTATCCCCTCTCACTCAGGGCTACATGCCCAAAGCACTCAAGCAATCTACTATCCGCCCCATCCCTAAAACCACTTCATCAAATAGCATCAACCCTTTAACCTACCACCCAATAACCAGCCTCCCATTCCTGGCAAAAATAACCAAAAAAAATTGTACAGAGACAGCTCCAAGATCATACTGACGAATTTGCCCCACTTGATCCCCACCAGCACGAATTTCATCCACAACATAGTGTTAAGACACTTCTCATACATCTACTCGACAACTTAATCAAAGGAATATACAAAAGAAAGCAAGGCTTCCCAGATGCTTTCCCTGTCCTGATTGGTCTTGGTTGTGCTTCCGGGGCTTTTTTGGTTGGAGGATCGAGTGGAGCAGAGTGGGATGTACTTGATGTGGGTCCCCATCGAAGGTCCCCGCCTAAGGGCCGCGCCAAAGGGCCCTTTGCATGGCCCGACAGGCGCAGGCCCATCGGAGCCTTGCTTTAATTTAAATGTCCGGTGCTGGTGGTTGCACTGTCCTGATTGGCCTTGGTTGCAGGAGCAGGGAGGAGCTTACCTGCCTGCTCCCGTTGCCGACGTCGATCGGGCAGTGAAGGGGGTGACATTCCCGCATTGGAGCCTTGCTTTAATTTAAAGGTCCGGTGCTGGTGGTTGCACTGTCCTGATTGGCCAGAGTGATATGCCAGAAGAGGAGAAGTGCAGAGAGTGATAAGAGAGGAAATGTAGTGAAGAGCTGCAGAGTGAATGCACTTATAGGTCAACAGGAGAAGTTTAAACTGGATGCAGAAACAGATAGGACATCAATGAAGAGACTTGAGAAGAGGGGTAATATGAGCATGATGAGGCTGGCGAAAGTTTAGCCGCACAGCAGAGTGTTGAATAGATTGAAGGGGAGAAAGATGATTCAGAGGAAGACCAGCAAGGAGTAGGTTACAATAGTCTAGATGGGAGGTGACTAAAGAGTGGATAAAACGTAGTTACTCACCTGTAACAGGTGATCTCCGGAAACAGCAGGAATTAAGTCTTCACATATGGGTATCGTCGGTACCGATGAAGCCTGCGCGGGAACGCTCCCCAGCGTCCAAAAGGAAAGCTTTTGGGAGCATCCCACAGCACATGCATGCTGCCTTCCCGCCTCACTGCCTCTCTCACTTCAGTTGAGTTTAAAGCTGAGCCAAGGAGAGAGATAGAGAGACAACTCCTAGGGGAGGTTGGTGGGTTGTGAAGACTTAATTCCTGCTGTTCCCAGAGATCACCTGCTACAGGTGAGTAACTACGCTATCTCCAGGAACAAGCAGGAATGTAGTCTTCACATATGGGGACTCCCCAGCTGAAAGATTCCAGAGGAATGACCCCAGTGAGCTGTGAACCTGTGTGAACAGGGTCATACTTCCTCCCATGGATCCCTGGCATCCTACCAGGATGGAGGATAGGAGTTGCATTAAGTCTGAAAGAGATGCTATAGGACAGCCTGGCCAAACGAGGCATCCCGACGGGAGTCCTTGTCCAGACAGTAGTGGGCTGTGAAGGTATGTACTGAAGCCCAAGTAACCCCTCAACAGATATCATCTATAGACACAGAGCGGAGATTAGCAACCAAGGCTGCCATTGCTCTGACATTATGAGCTGTAACATGGCCCTCGAGGGAAAGACCTTTACTATCATAACTGAAGGATATGCAGTTTGCAATCCACTTAGATAGGGTTCATTTGGAAAATGGAAGTCCCAAATGACTAGAATCAAAAGCAACAAAGAGTTGAGAAGACTTCCTATGTTGTTCAGTTCTTTGAAGGTGAAAAGCTAAAGCTCTTTTACAATCTAAGGTATGAAAGTTCCTTTCTGCACTGGAGGCATGAGGCCTAGGGAAGAATACAGGAAGGTAAACCGATTGGTTTAAATGAAAAGACGAAACCACCTTTGGCATAAAGTGTGGATGAGTCCTGAAGACTACTTTATCATGGTGGAATCTTGTATAAGGAGGGTCAGCCACAAAAGCTTGCAGTTCACTAATGCGTCTAGCAGAAGTTATTGCAATTAGGAAAATGACCTTCCAGGAAATGAATTTTAAAGTGGTATTGGCTAAAGGTTCAAAAGGCAGCTTCATAAGCTGCCCAAGAACCAGATTCAGGTCCCATGCCACCGGTGGCAGCTTTATGGGGGGCTTTGTCAATGAATCTTGACACAAGTGAATGAGAAGAGACTGGTTGTCCATTCTGGGGCTTGTGGAAAGCCGCAATAGCACTGAGATGGACTCGCACTGAATTTGTCTTAAGACTGGAATTTGAAAGATGGAGGAGATACTCCAGAAGCGACTCCATGGGCAAGGAAAGGGTGTTAAGTCCCTTTTTTGAACACCATATAGAAAACCTTTTCCATTTGAAAGCATAGGAACGCCTTGTGGAATGTTTTCTCGAAGCTTGAAGGATATCCTTCACTTGCTGAGAGAGGTGGATATCTAAAGGTTCTATGCCTTCAGCAGCCAGGTCCAGAGGTGCAGGGACTGAGGATTGGGATGCAGAAGCTTCCCATTCTCCTGGGAAAGGAGATCTGGAGCATATCCCAACTCTAGAGGAGTTGCTTGAGAGAGACGCAGAAGCAGAGGGTACCACGATTGCCTTGGCCAACGTGGAGCTATGAGAATCATATAATCCCTATCTCTCTGAAGCTTGAAAAGAGTTTTGGGAATTAGGGGAAAGGGTGGGAAGGCATAGAGGACGTCCTGACCCCAATGGAGCTGGAAAGCATCGTTTGCTAGACAGTATTGAGCGGGAATTCTGGAACAGAACCGGGGAAGTTTGGCATTCTGTGGACTTGCAAAGATCTCTATATCTGGTGTTCCCCAGGTTTGGAACACTCCAGCCAGTTGGTCTGACTGGAGAGACCATTCGTGTGGCAGCAGTATTCGACTGAGCTTGTCTGCCCACAAGTTTTGAATGCCTGGAAGGTATACCGCTAGAAGGTGAATTTGGAGCTCTCTGGCAAGGGCCCATAGTCGCCAAGCTTCATTGCATAGTGACAGAGAGCCCGTTCCGCCTTGTTTGTTTTATGTAAAGATCACATCCATCAGACCACTGCTAAAAAAAACTAAATTAGACCCAAAAAGGGCTGACTCATACAGGCCTATTGCTAGTATCCCCTTCCTAGCAAAGATTTTTGAGAAAGAGGTGCAACGTCAAATTCAAGACCACATAGACTCCGCAGCCCCGCTAGACCATTTTCAACATGGCTTCAGAGAATATCATGGCGTTGAAACACTTATCACCACCCTCTTCAATAATATACTCACTAGCATAGATAACATCCGACAAGGCGTTGTGCTAATCTTCTTGGATATAGCAGCAGCGTTTGATTCGGTAAATCATGAGATACTCCTTGCATGACTGAAGGAAAAAGACATCGGTAGCTCAGCACTTGAATGGTGTAAATCTTACCTGGATACTCGAATGCAATATGTAAAATCTGCAACAGGAGAATCTAATCTCTTCCATCAAAAACAAGGCGTTCCGCAAGGGTCCTCTCTTTCATCTCTCATGTTCAACATATATATGCAGCCTATCTGCAATATCATCAGATCATTCAATGTGAAATGTATGATATGCAGATGATATCCTACTTTACATGCCATTTTCCACAATGCAAACAGATTTATTGCCTATAATAAATTGCTTCGACGCAGTCTCAGAGTGGCTCCTCTCACAGAACCTCCGCATCCAGCACAAGAAAACAGAGGTTCTCTTTATCACAAGAGACCCCAACTTCATTCCACCATCACATATACATGTTAAGGGAGCTGATCTATGCACTAAGGAAACAATAAGATACCTCAGAGTCACGCTGGACCACCGTCTCGATATGAAATCACACGTAAATAATATTGTACAAGCTGTATACTTCAAGATACGCACACTCAGGCACTTACGTTCCTTACTGGACCCAGAGGACTTCAGAACCATCTACCAAGCACTCATCTTACCGCATTTCGATTTCGCCAATTCTATTCTACAAGGACTCCCACAATCCACCCTGAGTTCTTTACAGCTTGCTATGAATTCTGCTGCAAGGGTTCTACAAGGAGCGTCCAGGAGTGATCATGTTACACCTATCCTCAAGCAGCTCCATTGGCTCCCGATACAAGGCAGGCTTATGTTCAAAACTTTGATTCTCACATACAAGGCCATCCATGGTCTATCAGCCAACTCACTTACTGAGCTCATACAAACTGTACCACCAACTAGATCTAGAAGACAAATAGCGCTAAACACTCTAATAATGCCAAAAGCCATAACAACATGCAGCCGATCAACAGCAAACAGAGCTTTCATGCTCTGCGCCCCAAAATGCTGGAACTCCCTACCACCTGACATCCGTGCCATAACCAACCTAGCCCAGTTCAGAAAGACCCTTAAATTCAACCTATTTATCAATTACTACCCTGTATGAAGTGCAATATAATAGTCACACCACAAACTTGTGTAAATAGTTCTATCATGTTATCGATTTAACAGATTATATATTCTATGTATATAGTTCTCCCATGTTTTCCAAGTTGATACTCCTGTTATATGTAATACCGAACAGCCTGTTGTTCTGGTCTTTTATGTTCTCTGTAAACCGCGCTGATTCTGAATAGTGCGGTATATAAGAAATTGAAATAAATAAATAAATAAATAAAATGTAAAACATGGCAACCTGATTGTCGGTTTGGACCAGAACTGTATTTTGATTGAGCTGGGCCTGAAATGCTATCATAGCATTGTAAATGGCTCTTAGCTCTAAGAGGTTTATTTGAAGAGAGGCCTCTTGTGAGGTCAGGAGACCCTGAGTGGAAAGATCGTGCAAGTGGCCTCCCCAACCCAGCTTGGACACATCTGTTGTCAGGGTGGATCTGGGACAGTGGTTGCTGGAAGGGGGAAACTAACAGGAGGTTTTCAAAGGACTGCCACCACTGTAGGAACAAAACGAGACATGTCGAATTCTTGATTTTGTCCGTTAAGCAACCTGTGGCTTATGTTCACTGCGAAGAGAGGGTCCACTGAGCCGCTCGCATGTGTAGGCGGGCATAAGGGACCACATGTACCGTGGATGCGATATGCCCCAGCAGTTGAAACATTTCCCGGGCAGTTAGTAGGGTTTTCTTTAGTGCTTGGGAAGCCAATTCTATTATTCGTAGACAGCGCGGCTATGGCAGGAATGTCTTTGATTGCTGCGTGTCTAAGCGAGCCCCTATCAACTCTAGGGATTGAGAAGGGGTGAGGTGAGACTTTGGGTGGTTGACTACCAGACCCAAATATTGGAGAATTCTCATGGCACGAGAAACAGCTCGTTCTGTTTCTGGAGCTGTTGGTGCTCTGATGAGCCAATCGTCTAAGTAGGGGAAGACGAATATCCCCAGAGTTCTCAGGAATGCTGCTACTACAGCCATCATTTTGTGAAGACTCTTGGGGCAGAGGCCACCCCGAATGGAAGGACTCTGTATTGGAAGTGGTTTCTTTGAAAGAGAAATCGAAGGTACTTCCTGTGATTTACGTGGATGAGGATATGCGTGCACGCATCTCTTAGATCAAGAGAACATAACCAATCCTGGTTTTGAAGGTATGGTAAAAGTGTTCCAAGGGAGATCATCTTGAACTTTTCTCGGAACAGAAATTTGTTCAATTCTCTGAGGTCCAGGATAGGTCTGTATCCCCCCCCCCCCCGTCTTCTTTGGGGTAAGAAAACAGGGGGAGTAGAACCCCCTCCCCCATTGGGATATGGGTACCTCTTCTATTGCTCCCTGAGCAAGAAGTGACGAAACCTCCTGACACAGGATGTCGGTGACAGGGCCTTGAGAATTGAATTGTTTTATGATTGTAGGCGGGGGCATGCTGAGAAAGTGAAGTTTGTACCCCTATCCTACAATGGACAGAGTCCAGTTTTCTGATGTTATTTGTTGCCATCTTTTGGCAAAATGGCATAATCTGCCCGGAATAGTCAAGGGCTCTGGACCCTTCAGAGGCAAAATGGTTAAGTTCTCTAGGTAGAAATCAAAGCCCCTGTGGAGACTGTACTTGCTGAGCCGGTTGAGCTCTTTGAGCTTGCGGCTTTCTTTGTTGTCTAGGTTGCTGCCCCTTCTGGGGAGCATGAACTGGACAGTGAATTGGATGGGAATAAGAGTGGTAAGATATTTTTCTTTTTGTTAAAGAAAAACTTCTTGCCTGTTTTTTTTTCTTTGATGGGTTGGCTGTAGACTTCGATAGTCTATTCAAGGTGGCATTGTCAGATTCAATCTGATTAGCCTTGATCTGCCAATCCTTCCCAAATAAGTTTTCACCTGTGCAAGGAATGTTTCCTAACTTCTCTTGCACCCACTCCTCTAAATCTGATGCTTGGAGCTAGGCAATGTGCCATGCTCCGATAGCAATAGCAGAGGTTCTGCTAATAGCTTCAAAGCAGTCAAAAACTGCACGATTCACAAATTTGGAGACATTTTGAGTGTGCTTGAGCAGAGTGAGGTACTGACCCCGTTTATCTTCAGGAAGAAGAGGGCTCATGCATTCCAGATCTGCTGTAACCATCTCAAGAAACATTCTCATGTAAAGGGAATATGAGCTAATCCTAGCTGCTAGCATGGAGGATTGAAAGCATCGATGCCCAAAGGCATTGAGTGTCCTCGATTCACGGCCTGGAGGGTTGGAAGAATGTGTTTTAGCACTCTTTATTCTCCGCATGGCTGATTCCACTACCATGGAATGGTGTGGTAACTGAGTCTTCTGAAACCCTAGAGAAGGTGGGACTCGGTACATGGTATCGCGGCGTCAAGAATGCGGTGACACCGTTAAGGGAGTTTCCCACATTCTGAACAAAAGATCTTGAAGGATCTGATGAATGGGCAGCATCGCTGCCTCTTTGGGAGCCATAGGGTATTGCAGAATTCTTATGCCCTAGGTTCCTTCTCAGGAGTAACAGTGATTGAAAGCCCTTTAGCTACATCACGTATGAAATCCTGAAAAGACATGTCTTCTGGAGGAGACATTCTGCGCTCAGGAGGAGATGGATCCTTCAACAGAACTGCTCTTGTATCGGTAGAGTCATCGGAATCGGAAGACTCATCGGAGCTTTGCATCGATCGATGCTGTACTGATGAATATCGGTACCATGGCGTTTCGGTTCCACCCCCTCAATGCTGGAGAAACTCTCAAGGCTCGGCATGGGAGGAAGCTGTCCCACCTGAGTGGGTGCCACTGGAGCCGGTACCGGTGTCGGTACCGAGCTCATTTGAACTGTCTGTAGCGGTCTTAGCGGTACCGAGGCAGCTAAGAGGGACGCTAGACTGCGTTCAAAGGCAAGGATTCTCTTATCCACTGCTAATGCCAATGCCTGGTCGGTACTGGTGGAAGCGGCTACAACCCCAGAACATGGCAACAGAAGTTCTGCAGAGGTGGAGACCTCTGGAACATTCTGAGACCCAGTTTGTGCTTTGGAGACCAAAGACTCCCACCAGGGCAATTTTGCCAGTGTACTTTCCTCGAGGGTAGTGCCAGTGGCATCTCAATGCTTTGCAGGAGATTTACCCTTCAAGGACTGGCTAGTCTTTACAGACTTTTGTTTAGTTACCTGAGATCCATGAGAGGAAGATGAAGCCCTGGAGAACGTCGATGCAACTGATATCGTATCAACCGTGAAAAGAGAACCGGCCTTTGCAGCTGTTCTGCAGGCCCCTTTTGTCATCTTTCTACAGGAGAGACACTCCGCTGGACAATGTTCAGGACCTAAACATTTGAAACACCATTCGTGGGTGTCGGTGACGGAAATAGTACCGCCACAGTTTGAACATTTTTTAAAACCACTAGTTGGCTTCTCAATGTCTGGGGGATTTTTGGGCCTAGTGCCCAAAATGGCACCTAACCCCAGGAGGGGTGAGGCACTGAAGAAAAGAAAAAAAAGGGGGGGTTTGGGTTTTTTTTTTAAGATAATAAGAAAAGAGAACCGGCGGTACCAGTAGGCGTTGAAAGAAGGCAGACGCGACCACAAAAAACAAGAAAGAAGATCAAGTTTTCTGCGGTGACAGGAGAGACGTCCGGTTGGCTCCGTGGAAAATGAAGAACCGAAGTGAGAGAGGCAGTGAGGCAGGAAGGCAGCATGCATGCGCAGTGGGATGCTCCCAAAAGCTTTCCTTTTGGACGCTGGGGAGCGTTCCCGCGCAGGCTCCGTCAGTACCGATGATACCCATATGTGAAGACTACATTCCTGCTTGTTCCTGGAGATGTGTCTTAGTAGTGTGTTCAGAAAGGAATGGGCGGATTTTGTTGATGTTATAGAGAAAGAAACGACATGTTTTAGCTATCAGTTGGATGTGTGTGGAGAAGGAGAGAGAAGAGTCAAAGATGACCCCAAGGTTGCAAACAGAGGAAACAGGGAGGAGTAGAGAGTTAACCACAGAGACTGAGAAAGGAGGAAGGGCAGGGGAGGGTTTAGGGGAAAAATAAGAAGCTTAGTTTTGGCCATGTTCAATTTCAAGCGGCGGTGAGACATCCAAGAAGCAATGTCAGAAAGACAGGCAGAGATCAGAGCCTGGATTGCCAGAGAGATTTCAGGTATAGAGCAATGCTATTTGCATTTTGGCAAGGAATTGGAATCATGGTTGTTCCCACGACATGCTTCTGTTGAAGAGGTGTGCTGCTGATGCCATTTTATTGTGGATTAGTTGGGATTTTTTGTTGCTTTATTGCAGTGTGTGCGCCGGGTCTTTGTGTTTTATAGTTTGTTATTGTATTTTATTTTTAGAACATGCACTACTCTGGGCAGTCCTTCTGAAAAAAGTACAAGTCATTTAAACAACATAAGAAATGCCATACTGGGTCAGACCAAGGTCCATCAAGCCCAGTATTCTGTTTCCAACAGTAGCCAATCCAGGTCATAAAATACCTGGCAAGTTCCCAAAAAGGTACAAAAGATCCACAATGCTTGTATTGGGGGTAAGCAGTGGATTTCCAGGGTCCTCTAGTTTATGGACCTTTCCTCCATAGGTTTGTCAAAAACCTTTCTAAACCCAGCTACACTAACAACTTTTACTACATTCCTCCTCCATGCGGCCAGCAGTTGGGAAGAAAAAAGGGCGCGAAGCCCGGGAAAAATAAATGCAGAAAAAGGTATCTCTGCAAGCTCCAAAAGAGAGCAAGGGGAGGACAGTAGAGGACCAGTGCAACCGGAAAAAAGAAATAAGAGCCTGTTAAGGCGAGGAAAATCAAACTTTTTCCGGGGGACAAGGACGTGTGTCCGGAGGACTCTGCGGAAAAAGGGAGACTGAGCAAGATGGCATCCTTGGGCGGGAAGAGAACCATGCATGTATGGTAGCAATCACAAAGGCTTTCTTTGAAATCTGGGGAACTGCTCTGCGCGGGCTCCATCAGTTCCAACGTCACCCATAAGTGAGGACTGACTTTCTGCTTGTTCCTGAAGAATGACATATCCTCTGGAGGCGATTTTCTCTGGGTGTCGGATGGAGGTGGAGAAGACTCTGAGATGAAGTCTCTGAGATTGTTGGAGTCCAGAGATCTGTGGTCCAAATTGGTGGAGTCTGAGTCTGATTATGGGGTGTATTGGAGGTACCAAGGTTTTATGTATTAATGTCCCTCGATTGTCTCTGGTTCCACTGGTGGAATGATGGCGTTAGGATCCGATCTCGAAGACTGCAAAACTTGCATCTGTACCGAGGAGGATGTAGACATCGGCATCGAAGAAGTCATCGGCATGGGCATCGAAGAAGTCATCGGCATAGAAGATGGGTTCGGTGCAGGAACCATGATTGATGCGGATGCTGAGGGTGGAATGGGAATTAGTAGTTGGGTCCTCGACTGACCTGCCAGAGATGGAGAAGGATTTATCACCGGGATCGAAGCTGACATCGGGATCGGGGTCTTCTGTATCTGTTGCAAAGACAGCAAAGGTGATGTCGATGCTGGAGCCACCAGAATGGAAGGCGTTTGTGTTGGTGCTAAGGTTATCAATGCTGCCACAGTAGGACTGCTAGAGTGTATTCCAGGGAGAGCACACATTGGTTTAACGATGCTTTTGCAGCCCGGTCATTGGTTGAAGCGGCGTCAGCCACCACCAGATCAGAGGCTGCAATCGAGGGATCCACAGAGGTGAGTTCTCTGGGTTCCGCACGAGTCCCCTTAGAGGCTTTGGAGGGGGGTCCCTCCCACCAGGGATGTTTGGAACAAGAGCTGGACTCAGATGATGTGCAGGACGATTCCTGATGGGAACGGGACCCTTCCTGGGCCCTATCTCTGGGTGATTTCTTTTTTCCAGAGGGGTCCATTGTAGTTTTGTGGCCATCTCAAGTCTCCAAGGGCTGTCGGTCCAGTGGTCTGTCCTTTGACATTTTCTTGGAACTATGTCTCGATTCCTTCGAATGTTTTGACATTGAAGACCCCCTGGAAGAGGTGGGGCAACCAAGGCATTGTCCAGGAAGAGTTCTTTGAACTTTTTTGCTCGATTCCCCAATCCATGTTTAGTCATCTGCTGGCAAAGTGGACATTCGGTAGGAAGGTAAGCAGGTCCCAAACACTTTAGGCACGAATTATGCTTGCTGGTGACAGATATGGTGCTGGAGCACTTCGTGCATTTTTTGAAGCCACTGGCAGGCTTTTCCATGCTGCACCTGTGGATAGGCCACGGGTGTAGGCCTCAGGGGAAAAACAGAAAAACTAAAGAAAAAAACTGAGAAAAACCTCTTTTTTTGGATATATATGGGAAGGGATTGAAATTAAGAAAGAAGAGGTATCGGAGATACAGGTAAGCAGAAAAAAAACAACCCAAAAATCTTTTCAGTGGTGCAGGAGAAATCCTGTTGGCTCCACGGAAAGAAGAGAACTGAGGGAGTCACTGAAGAGAGTCAGTTATAAAAAAGCGGGAAGGCAGTAGCGCAGGCACAGTGGACTGCTCCCAAAGGCTCTCTTATTGGTAGTTGGGTGCTTCCCACGCAGGCTCCATCAGTACCCGATGTCACCCATACGCAAGGACTACATTCCTGCTTGTTCCTAGAGATTCAAAAGACCCAATGCTACCAACAGCTGGCAGGAAAAATAAGCACAAGCAAAAAGAGATCCCCGAAGAAGAAAAAACGAAATGTTTGCCAGCAGATGACGGATTCACATCTGTGGGGCTCCATGGAAAACGAAGACTGGAGAAGATGGTCCAACTGTAGGCGGGAAGACAGGCGCGCTGGCGTCTCCCAAAAGTTTTAAATAGAAGCTGGAGCATGTTCACTTGCAGGGCTCTGTCGGTGACACCACCCATACATGAGGACTTCATTCCTGTTTGTCCACTAAGAACTCTCAAAAACCTGTCAAAGATACATCATGTTAGTTCAATAAAAAGTTATCACCTACAACTTTAGAAATTAGAAGGAAATTAATGTATACTACTAATGATTTTGCCCACTTACAAAGCTTTACAGTTAAACCAAATTTGTTTTTTAGTTAGCCACAAAGATATAAATAAGCAGACACTCTTCAGAATACAAAACTAGATTTGCAAGCATGAGTTTGAAAAGCTTATTTATTTTGCTTATGCTCACTGCAAAAATCTTCCTTTGGCCTATGCTTTTTCATTAAATAACTATTTCTTCCTGAAGTCTGAAAAAGAATCCTAGTGACTTCATTTATGTCAAAGTAATAATGTAAATAAGTATCTCTAAAATACAATAAGACACTTGCAAAACCAGGCAGAATGAGCTAAGCCATACATATAGTACAATATACCCAATATAAAAGTTTATTGTTTAAGTCTGCATCTATGCTGTGCAAGTTTACAAACTTTCTAATGTTGTTTTGTTAAATATCTATTAATTATTCCAGATCCACTGTAACTACCACCATCTGTTGGAGTTATTAACACAAAGGTTGAAGTTGTTTGTCCCTGAAACATGAGTTTAATCAAGACAATACCAGGAAACTCTGTTGCCTATAATTTTAAGGCAAATGAGCTCCGTGGCTGTAAACAAAGGGTATGCTTACCTCATCGGAGAAATGTCATCTCTCTTTACAGGAGAAGATGAAAGTGAGTAGAAACCAGAGCCGGATATTAGCTTCTCAGATATTTCAGCCTTCCCTGATAAAAGCCTGGGTTCTGGTTCAATAAAACAATTTTTGCATTTGTTACAAAAAATTCTTTTATGAATTGCACCTCTTGACTATGCAAAGGTAGCTACTTATCTGCAGAAAGGTAATGGAGAAGGAGAAATTGCTTTCAACAAGTTCCTCCAGTTAATCAACAGTATGAATATTAAGTCTTTTCATGTCTTTTTGTTGCAGTTTGGAACTTAGCATCCACATACTGCACAATAAAGTTATTTTAAACATAAAATACAAGTACAATAACATTTTCCTGTGTGGTCTACTATATATTACATTGGTTTCCCATTAACAACAATCTCAGTTCAGAATATCTGGGCCCAAGTAGTCAAAGGATTTATGCTCCTAACTCAGAGTTAGGCTCCTAAATGGTCTCTCTCAAAATTTACTAGGGCCAAGTTCATAAATTTATACTCAAAATTTCACTTTAAAATTTAGAAGCATAAAAAAAATTGAGTGACAACAGGGAAGGATTTAGGTCAGGAAAATAGTTAGGAGCTTTGCACTGATTTTCAGCAATAGGCTCATAAATCTAGGCAAATGAATGGCAGATGTAAATTCATAAGAATAACTTAAATTCCTAAGTTAGGATACATTCTCAGCTGAAAACTTAGGAGGCTAACCTAGGAGCTCAGCTTTTATAGAATATTGGGCCCAAAACATAATATAATCATAGGAAGAGACCATGTAGATTTTGCTGCTTACAGTTTTGATGTATCGTATGCCAAGGGGTTCATCTCAAGTATTATAATACAGAAGATGTTGTCAGAAAGGAGGCATTTTACATACCTGATAATTTTCTTTCCTTGAATTCTGCTAGTCCAGTCCAGAGTGGGTTATATTCCCTTGGCAGCAGATGGACGCAGACTTATACATAGCAATGACACTACTGAAAGTTGATTATCTGCTTCTGCAGCACAGAGAAGCTAGTATGACACTTCCCAAGCAGTAAGCAAGACTGAAGGAAACTCAGAAAAACTCATAAATGAATAACGTTAGTAACCAACAATCCAGTATTCAAACAGTATCTTGCACAAGTATTTGGCTCTCTTAACCCCATAAACTCTGCATCAGAAGATGGTGCTAACAATGGCAGTCAGGTTTCTAAACCTGTAGACTTGGACTGGTCTAAAGGATTCAAGGAAATCAGTTACTCACCTGTAATGGGTGTTCTCTAGGGACAGCAGGAATCAGTCCTCAAATGGGTGACGATGTCAACGGAGCCCTCGCGGAAGCATCTCCTCAGCTTTCAAAGAAAGCCTTTGGAAGATGCAATCACGCATGCGTGCTCCCCTTCCCACCCAAGGGTGGTGCCATCTTTATTAGTCAGATGGATGACAAAAAATACAGCAAGTCTAAGGGGAGGAGAGAGGGTTGTGAGGACTGATTCCTGCTGTCCCTGGAGGACACCTGTTACAGGTAACTATTCTTTCTCCAGGAACAAGCAGGAAGTCAGTCCTTACATATGGGACTCCCTAGCTACAGGCTACGGATGACCTGTAAAAAACACACAGCCCAGCCGTGAGTAGCCGCAAACGAATCTGAGGACAGACTCCGAGGACCCCAGTGTCCAGGGAGAAAGACAAAGGTAGCCCAAATGCCTTTGAGTACAGAGCTTAAAGATTCCAAATTACCCCTGCCTACCGACAGCCAGATTAATATAAATAAAATACAGCCTCTAAAATGCTTGTATCCAAATGCTAGAAGTCTAAAAAATAACATGGGAGAGTTAGAATATATAGCACTAAATGAGAAGTTAAATATGATTGGTATTCTCAGAGACATAGTGGAAGGAGGACAACCAGTGGGACACGGATACCTGGGTACAAACTATATTGTAATGATAGAGCTGATCAAATTGGTGGAGGGGTTTCTCTCTATGTTAGAGAGGGCATTGAGTCACAAAGGATTAAAGTTTTGCAGGAAACAAAATTTGCTGTACAATCTCTATGGATTGAAATTCCATGTAAAAAGGGGAAGGCAATGGCAGTGGGTTGTGCTATCAACCGCTTGGCCAGAATGAACAAATGGATGATGAAATGCTCAAAGAAATCAGGGAAGCTAACAAAAGTTACAGAACAGTAATAATAATGGGTGATTTCAATTACCCCGGTATTGATTGGGTCAGTGTCACAGCAGGACATGCTAGGGAGATAAAGTTTCTAGATGAAATAAATGACTTTTTCTTTGAGCAGCTGATTCATGAACCAACCAGAGGGGAAGCCATTTTGGACTTAGTCCTTAGTGGAACATCAGATCTGGTGCAAGAGATAAGGATGTTGGGGCCACATGGCAACAGTGATCATAGCATGATTGCGTTTGATTTACTTAATGGAGGAGAGGTGGTAAGGAAATCCACAGTACTATCTTTTAACTTTCAAAAGGGAGACTATGATAAAATGAGGAAAATAGTTAAGAAAAAACTAAAAGGAGCAGTTGAAAAGATTAAAGACTTACATCAAGCTTCGGTGTTGTTGAAAAATACTATCTATCTTAGAAGCCCAGACCAGCTGTATTCCACACTTTAAGAAAAGTGGAAGGAAGTCCAAAAAACTGCCAGCATGTTTTAAAGGTGAGGTCAGAGAGGCTGTTGCCAAAAAAGCATCTTTCAGGAAATGGAAAAAAGAGCCAAATGACGAAAACGGGAAACAGCACAAGCACTGGCAAGTTAAATGCAAGGCATTGATAAGGCAGGCAAAGAAAGAATTTGAGAAGAAACTTGCTGTGGAAACAAAAATGCATAATAAAGACTTTTTCAAGTACTGTACATTCATAGCAAAAAACCTGTGACAGAGCCAGTTGGACCATTAGATGATAGAGGGGTAAAAGAGGCACTAAGAGGAGACAAGGCTATAGTGAAGAGCCTGAATGAATTCTCTGCTTCAGTCTTTACTGAGGAATATGTAGGGATGTTACCCATGATCAAAGTGGTATTTAAAGGTGATACTGAGGAAGAATTCAAAAATATTGATACACCGGGATAGCGCAGTTACTTACCTGTAACAGGTGATCTCTGGGAACAGCAGGAATTAGTCCTCACATATGGGTACGTTGGAACCGACGGAGCCGGCGCGGGAAAGCTCCCCAGCTTTTCAGATGAAAAGCTTTTGGGGCTTCCCACAGCGCATGCGCGCTGCCTTCCCGCCTTCCTTACCAGCTCTCTTCAGTTCGAGTTTATAGCTGAGACAATAGAGAGAGGAAAGGAAGGTAGATAGATAGAAGATACAACTCCTAGGGGAGGTGGGTGGGTTGTGAGGACTAATTCCTGCTGTTCCCAGAGATCACCTGTTACAGGTAAGTAACTGTGCTATCTCCAGGAACAAGCAGGAATAAGTCCTCACATATGGGGACTCCCTAGCTAAGATGCCTGGGAGATCCCCCTCCAAGGGTAAACCATCTTCGTATGGATCTCAGGCATCCATTCAGGGAAGGTGGGCAGGAGTTGCTTAAGTATGGAACAGGTGTTTGAGGACAGCCTGACCAAACAAGGCATCCCGGCAGGAGTCCTTGTCCAAACAGTAATGGGCTGTGAAGGTATGAACTGAGGCCCAAGTGGCTGCTCGACAGATCTGATCGATGGATACAGAGTGAAGATGAGCCATAGAAGTAGCCATGGCTCTCACATTGTGAGCTGTGACATGGCCTTCCAGAGAAATATTCTTACTCTGGTAAGCAAAAGAAATACACTGAGCAATCCAATTGGAAAGTGTACGTTTGGAGACTGGAAGTCCCAAATGAGAAGGATCAAAAGCCACAAAAAGTTGGGAAGACTTTCGATGTGGCTGAGTCCTGTTGAGGTAAAAGGCGAGAGCTCTTTTACAGTCAAGAGTATGAAGGTTCCTCTCTGCACTGGATGCATGAGGAGCCGGAAAAAAAACAGGTAGATATACCTCTTGATTAAGATGAAAAGGCAAGACCACTTTGGGCATAAAGTGGGGATTCGTTCTAAGGACCACCTTATCATGATGAAATCTGGTATAAGGTGGATTAGCCACCAAAGCCTGCAGTTCACTGATGCGGCGAGCCGAAGTGACTGCAATAAGGAAAAGAACCTTCCAGGAAAGAAAGTTCAGGGAGGTAGAAACCAAAGGTTCAAAAGGTGGCTGCATAAGCTGACCCAGAACTAGGTTTAAGTCCCATGCCACCGGAGGTGGGCGGACGGGAGGCTTAGTTAGGGTCAGGCCTCTCATGAATCTGGCAATAAGAGGATGAGAGGAGACAGGTTGTCCATTTATAGGTTTCAAAGATGCTGCAATAGCACTTAAATGGACTCGTACTGAATTCGTCTTGAGGCCTGCATTGGAAAGATGCAGGATATAGTCTAATAGAGAATGCAAAGGAAGTGCTAGAGGGTCAAGAACCTGTTGAGCACACCAAATGGAAAAAACGTTTCCATTTAAAAGCATAGGAACGCCTGGTAGAGGGTTTCCTAGAAGAATAAAGTATATCTTCCACTGGTTGAGAAAGACTATAATCATGCAGGCTTAAGCCTTCAGTAACCAAGCCTGGAGATGTAGGGACTTGGGGTTTGGATGCCACAAAGTCCCCTTCTCCTGAGACAGAAGGTCTGGCGCAGCTCCCAGGTCCAGGGAGGAGTCCTGGGAGAGCTGTAGAAGTAGAGGCGTGGCCAGCGTGGAGCTATGAGGATCATGGATCCGTGATCCCTCTGTAGTTTGAACAGAGTCTTGGGAATCAAAGGAATGGGTGGAAAAGCATACAGGAATTCCTGACCCCAATGCAGGAGAAAGGCATCGTTGGCCTGAGCTCCCTGACACGGAATCCTGGAACAGAACCGGGGAAGTTTGGCATTCCACGGACTTGCAAAGAGGTCTATGTCCAAGGTCCCCCATTCCTGGAAGATTCAGTGTATTTGGTCCATATGCAGGGACCACTCGTGTGGAAACAGAACTCGACTGAGTCTGTCTGCCCGAGAGTTTTGAACTCCTGGAAGATACACTGCCAGAAGATGAATTTGATGCTCTCTGGCGAAGGCCCATAATCTGAGAGCTTCGTTGCAAAGCGACAGAGAGCCCGTCCCTCCTTGTTTGTTGACATAAAACATGGCTACCTGATTGTCTGTCTGGACTAGGACAGTCAGGTTGACAAGGAGGGTGTGGAAGACTGTGAGGGCAAGGAAGATTGCTCGCAGTTCCAAAAGGTTGATGTGAAGGGTGGTCTCCTGGGGAGACCAGGTGCCCTGAGTGGAGAGGTGTTGGAGATGAGCTCCCCACCCTGTTTGGGAGGCATCTGTTGTGAGGGTTGCTTGGGGCAACGAAGGTTGGAAGGGGGTCCCCAACAACAGATTTTTGGAGGATGTCCACCACTGGAGAGACCAAAACAGACGTTTTGAGGTGAGTACTTGGTCTGAGAGCAGTCCCGATGCTTGAGACCACTGGGTGGCCAAAGTCCATTGAGCTGCCCTCATATGAAGACGAGCGTAGGGCACCACATGGACCGTGGAGGCCATGCGGCCCAGAAGTTGCAGCATTTCTCTGGCTGACAAGTGACTTCTGGACTGAGCCTGGGAGGCCAAGCTGATTAGCCGTTGGCCTCGGACCAGAGGGAGGTAGGCCCTTGCAGTGGTGGAGTCCAAGTGGGCCCCTATGAATTCCAGGGACTGAGTAGGGATGAGTTGGGACTTGGGAATGTTTACCACAAGTCCCAGATATTGAAGAATACGCCTTGTGCGGTCCAAGGAAATCTGGGCTTCTGACTGAGATGGAGCTCGGATGAGCCAGTCGTCCAGATACGGGAAGACGAAGATTCCCATGCCTCTTAGAAATGCGGCTACGACTGCCATACATTTTGTGAATACTCTTGGAGCAGAGGCGAGACCGAAGGGAAGTACTCTGTATTGGAAATGTTTTCCCTGGAACAGAAATTGAAGATATTTTCTGTGGGATGGATGGATGAGTATATGAGTGTACGCATCCTTGAGATCTAGAGAACAAAGCCAATCCTGACTCTGAAGGTATGGAAGGAGAATGCCCAGAGAGAGCATTTTGAATTTCTCCTTGAATAGAAACTTGTTCAATTCTCTCAGATCTAGGATAGGTCTGAAGCCCCCTGTCTTCTTTGTTATGAGAAAATAAGGGGAGTAGAACCCTAACCCCTGTTGAGGAAGAGGAACCTCCTCTATTGCCCCTTGGGCAAGGAGAGAGGAGACTTCCTGACCCAACAGGGTCAGAAGAGATGGGGGAGAACTGAATTGCCTCACCATGGTATGGGGAGGAAGGCTGGAGAAATGAAGTTTGTAGCCCTCTCTGATGATAGAGAGGGTCCATTGCTCTGATGTTATTTGCTCCCATCTGGGGAGCAAAGTGAACTAACCTTCCAGGTATGGTGAGAGGCTCTGGTTGTTCCAGAGCCAGAAATGGTAAGTTCTCTAGGGGCAAGTCAAAACCCCTGAGGGGGTTGAGCCTGCTGGGGTGTAGCAGACACTGCAGACTTTGACTTTACTTGCTTAAATTGCTGAGAAGATTGTTGGCCAGTATTTGTGGAAAATCTGGCCTTCTTATAGTAAGGCCTTTTAAAAGACTTCTTTTTGGCAGGAGTAGAAGTAGACTTAGAAAGTCTATCTAGAGTGGCATTTTCTGCATCCATTTGAGCAGCTTTAATTTGCCAGTCTTCACCAAATAAGTTCTCACCTGTACAGGGCAGATTCCTTAGGCCATCCACAACCCAGGGTTCTAGGTCAGAAGCCTGGAGCCAAGCAAGACGTCGGGCTGCAATAGCAATTCCCGAAGCCCTGCCAGCAACCTCAAAGGAATCAAAGGCTGCCCTGTTGGAAAACTTGGAGACCTCTGAAAGTTGTGTCACCACAGAAGTGAAGTCCTCCTTTTTATCCTCAGGGATAAAGGGGCAAAATTCCGTACCTTTAGGGCAAGTTCTCTGAGAAACATGCCCATATAAAGGCTGTAAGAATTGATCCTGGCTATAAGCATACTAGCCTGGAAGATCTTTCTACCAAAAGAGTCAAGGGTCTTACATTCTCGCCCTGGAGGGGTAGAAGAGTGCCTTTTGGGACTCTTTATCTTCTTCATAGCTGACTTCACCACAATGGAGTGGTGAGGCAGCTGAGTTTTTTGAAACCCAGGAGAAGGAGGGACCCGGTACATGGTGTCCAACCTACGAGAATGAGGAGACAGAGTTAGAGGAGTCTCCCACAAATCCATCAAGTGTTCTTGAAGGATTTCATGGATAGGCAGAGTAACTGCCTCTTTAGGAGCTTTAGAGTATCCTAAAATATCCAATTTTTTTGATCTGGGTTTCTTTTCAGAAGATGTAGCAATAGAAGTCCTTTAGCTACATCAACAATGAAATCCTGAAAGGATAAATCCTCTGGAGGAGACATCGCCCTCTTTAGAGAAGAGGGCTCCTCAGGAAGATCAAACTCAGCAGAGTCATCAGAGGAATTGAACTCATCAGAAGAATCTGAGTATTCTCTCTGTGCTTGCAATGCACGATACGCGTACCGATCGATATCGAGATCGGGCGTATCGGGCATGGGATTGGTATCGGGCAAAAGCCTGAATCCAGCAAGCGGAACCGATCGACGCTTGGAAGTCGATGGTCTCGGTTCCGGTGTGGATACTGGAACCGGGGTCGGTACCGATGGAATCAGTACCGAGGGCGTCGCAGCCTTAATGAAAGCCAGAACGGCCTGCTGCATGGTCTGGACAGTATTGCCCATGGACGCCACTGCTGCCTGGATGTCGGTACCGGTATCGACCGGTACCCCAGAGCAGTCTAACAGGTGATCAGTCGAGGCCGTGCCATCGATGTCAACCTGTAACCCCATAGGTGATGCTTTGGAGGCCGGAGCCTCCCGCCGGGGTTTTTTGGTGTGGGCAGAATCCTCGAACTCAAGATTGAGAGCCTCTCGATCTTTTGAAAGAGATTTGCTTTTAGAGGATTTGCCCACAGAAAGTTTGGTTACCTGAGATCCATCCGGAGAGGAAGACCTGGATGACTGTGATGCTGGATTATCTGAAGCAAACAGCACATGGAACTTGTTGGCCCGGTTCTGCATACCACGTTTAGACATCTGGGAGCAGAATGGGCAGTCCGGTATGGAGTGGTCAGGTCCCAAACATTTAAGACACCATTCATGGGTGTCTGAGAGAGAAATAACAGCACTGCACTTGGTACACTTTTTAAAACCAGGAGCTGGCTTCTCCATGAGGAGAATTAGTGTAGGCCTGAAGGCCTAGCAAAAGTTACCACGTTGTGCTGAAATAAAAAAAAGATTTTTTTTTTTTTTAAGAAATAAAGAAAGAGACCGGCAGTACCGGTTTTGGTATGGGGAAGGCAGGTATGCGGTCAAAAGAAACAAATTAAAATAACAATTTCTTCAGCGGTGACAGGAACACGACCTGCTGGCTCCGCGGAAAAAGAGAAACTGAAGAGAGCTGGTAAGGAAGGCGGGAAGGCAGCGCGCATGCGCTGTGGGAAGCCCCAAAAGCTTTTCATCTGAAAAGCTGGGGAGCTTTCCCGCGCCGGCTCCGTCGGTTCCGACGTACCCATATGTGAGGACTTATTCCTGCTTGTTCCTGGAGATGATGTATTACAACTGTTTGATAAACTGAAGAGTAGCAAATCACCTGGACCGGATGGTATACATCCAAGGGTGTTGAAAGAACTGAAATATGAGATTGCAGACCTACTATTAGTGATTTGTGAACTAATCATTAAAATCATCTGCAATAACTGAAGATTGGAGGATTGCCAATGTAACGCCAATTTTTAAAAAGGGTTCCAGGGTAATCCGGGAAACTACAGACCAGTGAGCCTGACATCAGTACTGGGAAAAATGGTAGAAACCATCATAAAGAACAAAATTACTCAACATGTAGATAGTCATGGCTTAATGGGAGACTGCCAACATGGTTTTAGACAAGGAAGATCTTGTCTTACTAATCTGTTATGTTTTTTTGAAGGTGTGAATAAACAGGTGGACAAAGGTGAGTCGGTTGATATAGTGTATCTGGACTTTCAGAAAGGCTTTGACAAGGTCTCTCATCAGAGACTTTTGGCAAAACTAAAAAGTTATGGGATAGGAGGCAGTGTACTATTGTGGATCAGGAACTGGTTAAAAGATAGAAAGCAGAGGGTAGGGCTAAATGGCCAATTTTCCCAATGGAAAAAAAGGTGAATAGTGGAGTATCCCAGGGTCTGTGCTGGGTCCTCTGCTTTTTGACATATTCATAAATGACCTGGAAAAGGGAAATAACGAGTGAGGTTATCAAATTTGCAGATGACACAAAACTAAAGTTGTTAAAGCCCAAGAAGATTGTGGAAAATTGCAAGAGGATCTTGATAAATTGAAAGACTGGGCATCCAAATGGCAGATGAAATTTAATGTGGACATGTGCAAAGTTATGCACCTAGGAAAGAAAAACACAAACTATGGTTACACGATGCACAGTTCCACACATTGGGAACCACCACCCAGGAAAAAGATTTAGGCGTCATTGTGGATAACATTTTAAAACCCTCCACCCAGTGTGCAGCCATGGCCAAGAGAGCAAATAAAATGCTAGGTATCATAAGGAAAGGAATGGAAAATAAAACAAATGATATTATAATGCCTCTGTATCCTTCCATGGTGCAACCGTACCTTGAATATTGTGTGCAATTCTGGTCGCCATATCTTAAAAAGGATATAGCGTTATTAGAAAAGGTACAGAGAAGAGCCACCAAAATGGTAAAGGGGATGGAGGCTAAAAAGGTTAGGGCTCTTCAACCCGGAAAAGAGACAGCTGAGGGGAGATATGATAGAGGTCTATAAATTAATGAATGGAATGGAACGGGTTAACGTAGATCGATTGTTTACATCATCAGAATATAAAAAGGTTAGGAGACATGCAATGAAGCTGCAGGGTAACCTATTTAAGACTAATAAGAGAAAATATTTTTTCACTCAACGTGTAATCAAACTCTGGAATATGTTACTGGAGGATGTAGTAAAAACTATTAGTGTAGCTGGGTTTAAAAAAAGTTTGGGCAAGTTCATGTAGGAAAGGTCCATAAACCATCATTAAAAGGGACCCAGGATATCACTGCTTGACCCAATACAAGCACTGAGGAACCTGTGTCTTTTGGGGAGACTGCTAGGTACTTATGACCTAGATTGGCCACTGTTGGAAACAGGATACTGGGCTTGATGGACCCGGGTCTGACCCAGTATGGCATATCTTATGTTCTTATGTTCTTAACTATGGCTCTGGTAGCCTGAACAAGAAGGGTCAGAGGGCAGGAGTTGCCTAAACCCCAAACAGATTACGGAGCATGGCCTGGCCGAAGGCACTGTCCCATTGGGACTCCCTCTCCAGACAGCGGCCATCCAGCCTGGTTATGGGCGAAGGTGGAGCAGTCCCGCTTGGTGACTGCCTCCCCCAGACGACTGGGGTCATATGAGACAAAAAGCTGTGAGGCTTTGCA
Organism: Ichthyophis bannanicus; assembly: GCA_033557465.1. Lineage (NCBI taxonomy): Eukaryota > Metazoa > Chordata > Amphibia > Gymnophiona > Ichthyophiidae > Ichthyophis > Ichthyophis bannanicus. Next base: position 96,602,595 of record CM066046.1, read on the forward strand.
GTGGCCCTGAGTACGCTGTAGACAGGACAGGGCCGCTTTTGCAGTCCAGAGTATGGAGAATGGCTGATGCTGTGTCGGTGTAGGGCTGTTGAAAGAAGGTAGGGAGTACCACCACCTGGTTGAGGTGGAAATCAGACACCACACCTTTGGAAGAAACTTCAGGTGAGTGCGGAGCACGACCCTGTTCTTGAAGAACCTGATGCAGAGTGGCTCGGCCATTAGAGCCTGGAGCTCGCAGACTCTGCACGCAGAGGTGAGTGCCACCAGGAAGGCCACCTTCCAGGACACAAATCTCAGGTGGCAGGTGGCCAAGGGTTCGAAGGGCGGCTTGGTAAGCTGCGTCAGGACCACATTGAGATCCCATTCCACCAGGAGAGGATGGATGGGGGGCTTCAAAAACAATAAGCCCCACATGAATTGGGTAATGAGGGGCTGCATGGAAAAAGGCTTGCCCTCTATAGAGTAGTGGGTCGCGGAGAGTGCACTCGGGTGCACCCTGACTGAGTTGGACTTAAGTCCGGACTGTGAAAGTTGGAGTAAATATTTCAGCACCATGTGCACTGGGCAGGAGAACGGGTTCACCAGTTGCTCCATAAGGAGAACCTATGCCACTTGAAGGCCTAGGCCCGTCTTGTGGAGTCCTTGCAGGAGGCCAGGACCACCTCTTCCACTTCCTTGGGGAGGTTGAGGGGTGCTAAAGCAACCCGCTCAGCAGCCTTGCTGAGAGGGACAAGGATCCAAGGTTGGGGTGGAGGATCGAGCCCTCTTACTGGGTCAAACGTCCTGGTGAGCTCCCGAGAGGGACCGGGGATTCTGTTGAGAGATGAAACAGTAAAGGAAACCAGGGCGGCCTGGGCCACCTCGGGGCCACTAGAATCAGGGAAGCCTTGACTCGCTGGACCTTGAAGAGGGTCCGCGCTTTCAGAAGTGTGGGAGGGAAGGCATACAACAGACCCTCCGACCATGAGATGAGGAAGAACCCACGAGGGCAGAAATGTGGCAGCTGTAGGCAGCAGAAACATGATAGCTGAGCATTGGTCTGGCTAGCAAAGAGGTCAAGGTTTGTGGTGTCCCACAACCTGATGAGTTGCTGTGCTGCCCTGGGGTCCAGGCGCCACTCATATTGGTGGAGGACCCTGCTTAGCATGTTCACCAGGGTGCTTTCCTGGCCCAGAAGGTATATCGCCCTGAGGAGAATACGCTGCCTGGTCGCATACGAGCAGAGGGCTATTGCCTCCTGGTAGAGATGGTAGGAGCCTGTGCCACCTTGCTTGTTCATGTAGGACATCATGACCTGATTGTCTATTAGACAAGCACTGACTGATGTTGCAGGCATCCTGGGTGCACAATTCCTCGTAATGGGCACCCCAGCCCAGCTTAAAAGCATCCATTGTGAGGACCCTCTGGGGGCTCAAGAGTTGGAAGGGCATACCCTTCTGCAGGTTTTGCTGATCCTGCCACCAACTGAGGAACCCCGCAAGATGACGGGACACCACTCACAGTGGATCCTGCCAGTGGCCTGGGTCCACTGTGAGTGGAGACACCACTGACCTGCCCGCATGTGAAGGAGGGCATTGGGGACCATATGGACCAAGGAGGCCATGTGGCTGAAGAGGCAAAGCATAGACATGCCGGCATGGTGCGGCGGCATTGCACTTTGGTCGCCAGGGCTGTGAGGCGATCTGCCCTGTCTAGGGGGAAGAAAGCCACGGCTTGGAGGGTGTCCTGGTGAGCCCCTATGAACTCCAAGTCTTGAGTTGGAGTGAGATGGGATTTTGGGTGATTTATCACGAATCACAGATGTTGTAGAACCTTGATGGTATGGCCCATGGCCTGCAGCGTCTCTGAAGCTGTCTCCTTTTATGAGTCAATTGTCTAGGTAAGGGAAGATGAAGGCCCCTTGGAGATGAAGATAGGCAGCCACCACTGTCAGGCATTTGGTAAAAACCCTGGGGGGGGAGGCAAGGCCAAAGGGAAGTACCCTGTACTGGTAATGGTCACTCCCGACCATGAATCTTAGGTACTGCCTGTGGCTGTGATGGATAAGGATGTGGGTATAAGCATCCTTTAGGTCCAAGGAGCATAGTCAATCTCCCTGCTGGAGGTACGGCAGCAATATTCCAAGGGAGAGCATCTTGAACTTCTCCCGCACCAGGAATTTGTTCAGGTTTTTCAGGTCCAGAATGGGCCTTAGTCCTCCAGGTATTTTTTTGGTCCCACAAAGAACGGGAGTAAAACCCCTTTCCCTTCAGGTGGTGTGGGAAGGGCTCCACAGCCCTGTCCCTGAGAAGGCCCGCGAGTTCTTACAATAGCAGAGCCTGGTGCAGGGCAGACAAAAGGAGGTTCCCCAGGAAAGAAGGGTGGAGGCAGCTGGTCCAGGTGGAAGAGGTAACCCTCCCTGACCACCCAAAGTGCCCATGAGTCGGTGGTGATAGAAGCCCACCTGCGGGCAAAATGGATCAGGCTCCCCCCGGTTGGCAGTTGATCCTCCAGAGGAAGAGAGTCTTTGCTGGGGGCATCAAAACCCCGGCCGAGGCTGAGCAGGGGCTGGGAGTCTGGGGTTTGGGGCCCTTGAGCTTGCGTGGGCCTTGGCCTGCTTCCTTGCCCTGGTGACCCTACTGAAGAGTCTGGGTGGCCGGGTATGGAAGATAGCCTTGATATGGTTGGCCCTTCCTATGGAAAGGAGGCTTCTTTCTCGGGAGAGTAGAAGTTTTCCTCGAGAGTCGAGTCCGAGTCACTTTCTCTGTCTTGATCTCGGCAGCCTCGTCTTCCATGGGCTTGCCGAAGAGCTGCTGCCCAAGGCATGGGACGTCGAGGAGCTTCTCCTGCACCCATTGCTCAAAGTTGGATGTCTGGAGCAAAGCCTGGCATCAGGCTCCAATGCCTGCGGCATCCACCCTCATGCTGGACTCTAAGCCATCGTAGGCGGCTCAAGATAAATACTTGGAGCACTCTCCAACAGACTTCGTAAGCGCCAGAAAGCCCCAGAGATGGTCTCCATCGAGGCCAGCCACAAAGCCTCCGAGTTCCTTCGCCAGGTCTCAGAGGAACATGCCAATGTAAAGTTGAATGTGGCATGCTAGCATTTATGGCAGCATTTATGCCCAAGGGTGTCAAAGGTGTGGACTCCCTGCCCTGGGGCACCGATGAGTGCGTCGTCAGGCTCTTCTGTCAGCACGTGGCTGACTCCAACACTATGGAGGTATGAGGGAGTTGGGTCTTGCAGAAGCTCAGCCCACGCTGGACCCAGTACATATTATCCAGGCAGCGGCTAACAATCGGAACTGATGCCAGGGTTTCTCACATCCGGAGAAGGAGCCGGTTGAGGACAGAGGGGACAGGGATGGTCAGGGACTCTTTAGGTGGTGTCTCATACTGGAGGATGTCGAGCTCCTCCATACAGGGGTCCTCTTCCAACTCCGTAGTGAGGGAGAGGGCTTGCGCCATGTCCCGGACGAACTCAAGGAACAAGGTGTCCTCAGGTGGGGACTGGCGCCTAGCTGCTGGCGGAAACGGATCCGAAAGGAGGTCTTGGTGGGCCTGGGACTCTGAAGACATCTCAATGTCGAACTCCCAAGCCGAATAGTCCAAGGAAGACTTGAGGCCCGATGGCTCCAGGGGCATCATTGGTTCCAGTTTTCGATGCTTCGAGGCCAAGGCATGGCCGGAGCCAGAGGCACTTGCTTGTGAAGATCTCGCCCCTAAGGAATGGGAGTGAGATAGAGATCTTCACCAAATATCTACCCAAAGTGTCTGGCTCTTGGGGATCATTTAGACGGCCCAGGGAGTCCTCAGCATTGAGGTCCCTGCGGTCCTGGCACAAGTGCCAGCGGGGCCGGGCATCAACACCTGTTGGGATGCGATGAATGTGGAAACGCTGCATTCAGGTGCCAACATACGAGTTTCCCACTTTGGGGTGGCTGTCAGTGACACAGATGCTGGGGATACCAAGCCTGGTGTTAAGCAGGAGAGGGGGCCCTCGATGGGATGGCTCTCAGGAAACTGTGGTCCATCGCTGGAGTCCTCGACTTCTGTCCTGGGTACCTTCCGTGGCCGCTCCCGCTCCGACTCCTCAGAGGCCTGTCAAGGCTGAGGGACAGTGTATGGGATTTCCCATGCTTGTCCACCTCCCAGGACAAGGTCCCCGAGGTCTTCTTTTTCTTCTTACGCTTTCATTCCAGGGACGTGAGCCTGCTCTGGAACTGCAGGGGCCTTACGCAACTCCGAGGATCCATGCGGGGTCTTTGAACGCAAGGCTACCAGGTAAACCAGGGTTGAGGCTGCCCTGTGGAAGCTATCTTGCTTTAGCCAAAGGCGTCAGATGGCCTTGGCAGACATCTTTTTGCACAGAGGGCATTCCTCCGGGTCGTGATTGGTGCCCAGACACCAGAGACAATAGTTGTGACTGTCTGTGAGAGACATGTTTTTGGAGCACTGATCACATTTCTTAAAACCGGTGGCCATTGGGACAAAAAGGACCCCCCGTGAGGTCCAAGACCTTCGGCGCAGGCAGTGGTTGAAAAGGGTGCAAAAGCACTGGAGGAACCTAACAAAAAAAACTAAGTTTCGAGGCCTGATGCCGGGGCAAGCCAGACAGGTGTAAAACAGTGTACGAGAAATCAACTTTTTTCCGGAGGAACAAGACAGACGTCTGTAGGACTCCATGGAAAAAGAGAGACTGATCAAGATGGCACTCTTGGCAGGAAGGGGACCATGTATGCATGGTGGTATCTCCTAAAGGCTTTCTTTGAAAGCTGGAGAGATGCTTCCACAAGCTCTCCATCGGCGTCAATGTCATCCATGTGTGATGGCTGACTTCCTGCTTGTTTCTGGAGAAAGAAAATTATCAGGTATGTAAAATTTCTCCTTCCTTACCTTGCTAGACCAATCCAGGCATATAGGATGCACCCAAGCAGTCAGGACACAGGGTGTGAGGAAGATGATGCCCTGGACAAAACTGCCCTGTCAAAAGGTGCCATCTGTTCAGTCTCCAACATGTAACTGCAGTACTTCACAAAGGTGTTCAGAGAAGGCCAGGTAGATCTCCTCTGGAGGCACTAAGGCAGACTCCACTCAGGATACAATCTGTGCCCTCGCAGAGTGAGCTCTGATGCCCTCAGCACATTCTTACCAGCCAGAAGGTATGTTGAACCAATGAGCTCCTTAATCGAGCGGGCAATGGAGGACTTGGCCACTGCCTGTCCTTTCCTTGGACTTCTGAAGAGGACAAAAAGATGATCCAACTGATGGAACGGATTAGTAATTTCCAGATATCTGACCACTGCCATCCACTTGTATACCAGATGCGGCAAGGGATCTTTCTGAAGATCCTCCTCCGAGAAGGAGGGCAGAACAGTCTGATTAAGATGAAAGGACAAAAGCATCTTTGGGAGAAAGGACGGCACAGTCTGCAAGGAGACAAACCAATGAGAAAACAAAAAAAGGCTCCCTGCAGATGGATCTGCTACATAACGGAGGAGGAAGCAGGAGACATCAGGGCACATTGTCAATGATATACCTTGAATGTGACCCCTATATCTTGTCAGAGTTACCACCTGAACCTTGTGAGAAAGTCACGAGGACAAAACAGTGATTATATCTGTCTTCCTGGTTTGTAGGGACCAAAAGGAACATCACCTCTTAAAAACCCTCCAGACTCACACAATGCCGTACCAAGCCATGAAATGTGCCCTGTGCGACTTGCACATCAGGCGTCCTCCCCCCATTACAGGTTGTCATTTGCACTATGCCCAGTATCACATCATGTTGCCCTACCCCACACCTCCATGTCCAGCTGGCTCCCCACACTGCCTGCCCTTGCCCCACCACCACTTTCACATTTCCTTGGCGGTGGTGGTGGTGGCAGCTGCAGCAGAACAGACATAAAATTGAAGGGAAAAAAAAACCCCAACCCCCATAAACGCGAGTCTTTCCGATTTCCTACTAGCATGCAGGTCTGATCCCTCCCTTCTCTGATGTATGCCTGGATCTGAGGAGGGAGGGTCCAGGCCAGCTATTCAAGCGCAGAGTTGCAAAGACCCATGTTTGAATGGCTGGTCTGATCTCTCCCTCCTTGGACATGGGCATACGTCACAAGACGGTGGGATCAGACTTGCATGCTAGCAGGAAATCAGAAAGGCCCATGTTTTTTTGGTTTTTTTTTTTTAATTTGATGTCCACTCCGCTGCTGCTGCCGACACCAAGGAAACATGAAAAGTGAAGGCAAAGCAAGGGCAGCAGTGTGTGTGTGTGTGGGGGGGGGGGGGGAGCAGAGGCCGGCAAATGTGCCCCTATTTCTTTTCACCCTGTGCAGCTGCACCGCTCACACAGGGCTAGGTATGGAACTGCTCACACATAAGCTAAGGACATAGAGATCCTGCAGGTCTTTAGCAAGGTGTTCATAACTGCTCCAGAATAGCCATACTTGGGCAGCTCATGCCTTTCAAAGGCCAGGCTATAAGCAAGAAGGGAATGGGAACCTCCATCATTAGGGGATCTTGCCTAGGAGACTCCTCTCTTGAGGCAACAAGAGGGGGAACCCTGCCAACCCTGCATACCAAGGAACCAGACCCATACGCCCATCAGCAAACTCATTCAAAGCCGGCCGATCAACAGGATCAGGAGATCTAACCAAGCAAACACTCTTGAGGTCCCCAAGATACTAACAAAGTGCACAAAGGCTACCGCCAACAGGGCCTTCTCCATATTTGCACCCATGGCCTGGAATGCCCTCCCTACTGAGCTCCGTGCCATCCCAGACCTATCATCATTTAGAAAAGCCCTCAAACACCACCTCTTCCTAATCCATTACCCAGAACCCAACCCCAGAAAACAACCACCCATCTTCACACCCTACCCCACCCCACCCACAATCCAACACCATAAAGAGAACGATTAGCTCTACCACTATGTCCCCTCTCCTGTTTAACATTGGTATTGACCCCACATTTTACTGATTAAGCCTCTTATAAAATTGTTGAAAATCGACCTATTATGTAAATAAGCAGTTAGTATAACTCCATGTACAAATTTATACTATACTCTGTGAACAGTTACTCTGTAAATAGTTACCCCAGTTACCTCCAAGTTATCTTGTCCTTGTTCAATGTAAACTCAACTGTCATGTGACATTGCAGTATGTTTTGTTCAATTGTAAACCGCACTGATCTTAATAGCGCGGTATATAAGAAAAGTAAATAAATAAATAAATAATAAATAGTCTCTGGCTTCCAGAATCATCAAACCTAGATGCATCCAAATCTGGCACAGAAGACAGCTCACCAAGGCCATAAAGTGAAGCCATACAATAGTCCATCTTGGGATCACTCTTGAAAAAATGCTGTGTATCTTCAATCAAGCCAGCTCCCCGATGCTCCCCATTATCAGCTGGCAGTGTAAGAGATACATGAACAGCAGTGAAACTCTCCTGTCAGAATTGGAGCAGCTCTATTGTGTACGGCTGAGCTGCTACCGTTCTGGCAGAAAGGTACACTGTTGTGGGGACCTGTGGCAGTGTACCTTCCTGCCAGAAGAGTAGCAGCTTAGCCACACACAATAGAGTGACTCCGGTTTTGGCAGGAGTTTGTCGCTGTTTTCATGTGTCTCTCACACTGTCCTCAGCCAGTGATCACTGATAACAGCAAGCCAGCTTGACTGAAGTTTCAGGGTATTTCTTCATCGGCAGATTGGGGAGCCGGCTTGATTTATTTTATTTTATTTATTTAGCTGTATTTATATCCCGCTTTTCACCAGGTCAAAGCGGTCAATGGGGGATACATTTAACACGAGGGGATATGAGACACATACGCTAATACTTACAGGGAACATGGGCAATGGAGGGTTAAATGGCTTGCCCAAGACCACAAGGCGTGCTTACAGGACTAGAAATCCCAGTCTCTCTGGCCTGAGATTGCTGTCCCCAGGTGGGACTTGAACCCCCGGCCCTCCGGCCTGAAATACCTTGTCCTAACCACTAGATCACTCCTCCCATTTGAAGGTGCAGAGCATTTCTTCACCTGGAGATCAGGAAGCTGATTTGCTTGAATGACAGTTGCAAAATTAATTCCCCAGGGAGCGGTTAGTTGGGTGCTATTTATTTTATTTATTTTATTTATTTATACTTTTCTTCTATACCGTCCCTTCCAGAGATCAAGGGCAGTTTACAGAGAACAAATGAACAACTTTTACATGGAACAGCAGTTATAACTATTTACAAACAACTTTTGCATGAAACTGTGGTATTAACTATTTACAATGAACATATTGTACAAACAACCTTGTGTCATTCTTTGTAATTACATAGAGAAAAACAGGAGTCGGTCTCTTCTTAAATTATGTGCTATGTATTTCCGCAGTTAAGGGGTTAATTCTCATGGTGATAGTCTGAGGTTTAATGGTGTTGGTGTTGTGATAATAATTGAATGACCTACTTTAAAAGTGAATAAAGCATTACTTGTTTATTATATTTTCATCTCTCTCCCATCATTAACAATGGCTGCGGAAAAGAAGAAATGTAGGCAATATCTGGAGGAGTACGTGTCTTATGGTTTTGTCAAAAACCCATTTGATCGAAGACAGCCTATGTTTCTTATATGTAACAGCTCATTTTCAAATGAAGCTATGAAGCCATCAAGACTTAGAACAGTTAAAAACAGCCTGATAAAATTGACAAACCCATTGATTATTTCAAAAATTTGAAAAATAATTTTGAATAAAAAAATGTTCCTTCTTTATTTACAAAAAATACACAAACAAATGCAGATGGAATGCTTGCGTCTTATAAAATTGCACAAATCATTGCAAAAACTGGACGTGCACATACAGTTGCTGAAATTATTATACGACCTGCCTTAAACTCTTATGAAAACTGTGTTATATCGAGATTCAAGTGTTTTAAAAGCATTGCCATTGAGCGATGATTTGATTCGGAGAAGAATTGATGAAATGTCATCTGATGTAGAAACCCAACTTGTTGAAAAATTAAAAAGCAGAAAATTCTCAATTCAAATTGATGATTCAATGGTTAGTGATAGCACAGTTACATACCTGTAACAGGTGATCTCTGGGAACAGCAGGAATAAGTCTTCACATATGGGTATCGTCGGTACCGACGGAGCCTGCACGGGAACGCTCCCCAGCGTCCAGTAAGAAAGCTTTTGGGAGCATCCCACAGCGCCTGCGCGCTGCCTTCCCGCCTTTCCTAACCGCCTCTCTCCAGTTCGAGTTTTAAAGCTGAGTCAAAGAGAGAGAGAGGAAAGGAAAGATAGATAGAGAGATACAACTCCTAGGGGTGGTGGGTGGGTTGTGAAGACTTATTCCTGCTGTTCCCAGAGATCACCTGTTACAGGTAAGTAACTGTGCTATCTCCAGGAACAAACAAGAATGAGACTTCACATATGGGGACTCCCCAGCTAGAGATGCCAGGGAGATCTCCAAAGTTGTGAGTCCCTGAGAAGGGCTCTACCTCACCCCATGGAACTCAGGCATCCAACCAGGGATGGGGGGTAGGAGTTGATTAAGTATGGAACAGGTGTTTGAGAACAGCCTGACCAAACAAGGCATCCCGGCGGGAGTCCTTGTCCAAGCAGTAATGGGCTGTAAAGGTATGAACCGAGGCCCAGGAGGCCGCTCGACAGATTTGGTTGATGGACACAGAGTTTAGATGATCCATAGAGGCTGCCATGGCCCTCACATTGTGAGCTGTGACATGGCCCTCCAGAGAAAGGTTCTTACTCTGGTAGGCGAAGGAAATACACTGAGCAATCCAATTGGACAGAGTACTCTTAGAGACTGGAAGTCCTAAGTGAAAGGGATCAAAAGCAACAAAGAGTTGAGAGGACTTTCTATGTTGCTGTGTCCTTTGTAAGTAGAAAGCAAGTGCCCTCTTACAATCCAGGGTATGAAGATTCCTCTCTGCACTTGATGCATGAGGTCCTGGAAAAAAGACAGGTAATACACCTCCTGGTTCAGATGAAAAGGTGAGACCACTTTAGGCATAAAGTGTGGATTAGTCCTGAGGACTACCTTGTCATGATGGAACCTTGTATAAGGAGGATTAGCCACCAAGGCTTGCAGCTCACTGATATGGCGAGCTGAGGTGACTGCAATGAGAAAAATAACCTTCCAGGAAAGGAATTTCAAGGAGGTAGTGGCTAAGGGTTCAAAGGGTGGCTTCATAAGTTGGCCAAGAACCAAATTCAAATCCCATGCCACTGGAGGTGGTCTAATGGGAGATTTAGTTAAAAGAAGGCCTCATGAATCTTGCAAGAAGAGGATGAGAGGAAATAGGATGTCCATTGAGAGGCTTAAGGTATGCTGCAATAGCACTCAAATGGACTCTTACTGAATTCGTTTAAGGCCTGCATGGGATAAATGCAGCAAATACTCTAGTAAAGAATTCAGAGGTATTGCAAGAGGGTTAAGACCCTTATCTGCACACCAAATGGTAAACCTTTTCCATTTAAAAGCATTGGAACGTCTAGTGGAAGGCTTTCTGGAAGCATGAAGGATATCCTTCACTTGCTGAGAGAGATGCCAATCTTGAAGGTCTAGGCCTTCAGCAACCAGGCTCTGAGATGAAGAGACTGGGGATTTGGGTGCCATAACGTTCCCTCCTGCTGGGACAGGAGGTCTGGAGCAGATCCCGTCCAAGGAGGGAGCTTGAGAGAGATGAAGAAGTAGAGGGTACCACACTTGGCGTGGCCAACATGGAGCTATGAGGATCATAGACCCCTTGTCTCTCTGAAGCTTGAACAGTGTCTTGGAAATTACAGGAATGGGTGGAAAGGCATAGAGGAAGTCTTGCCCCCAGTGGAGGAGGAAGGCATCCCTGGCCTGAACTCCCTGACACGGAATCCTGGAACAGAACCGGGGAAGTTTGGCATTCCACGGATTTGCAAACAGGTTTATGTCTGGGGTTCCCCAAATTCGAAAGATCCTGGCTATCTGGTCCCCATGGAGGGACCATTCGTGTGGAAGCAGAACTCGACTGAGTCTGTCTGCCCAAGAGTTTTGAACCCCTGGAAGATAAACTGCCATGAGATGGATCTGATGCTCTCTGGCGAAGGCCCACAATCTCAAAGCTTTGTTGCAAAGCAACAGAGAGCCAGTCCTGCCCTGCTTGTTCACGTAGAACATGGCTACTTGGTTGTCCGTATGTATGAGGACTGTCTTGTAGCTGAGCAGGGTGTGGAAGACTCTGAGAGCTAGAAGAATTGCTCTGAGCTCTAAGAGGTTGATATGTAGAGATGTCTCCTGTGGAGATCAGATGCCCTGGGTGGAGAGATCTTGTAGATGAGCTCCCCAACCCTTTGGGGAGGCATCTGTTGTGAGGGTTGCTTGGGGTAGCAACTGTTGAAAGGGGGACCCCAGCAACAGATTTTGAGTGGACCTCCACCACTGGAGGGACCAAAAGAGGCGACTGGAGGTTGCTATTTTGTCTGACAGGCAACCTGATGCCTGGGTCCATTGGGTGGACAGAGTCCACTGAGCTGCCCTCATGTGAAGGCGAGCGTAAGGAACCAGATGCACGGTGGATGCCATGTGGCCTAACAGTTGTAACATCTCTCGAGCAGTTAAATGGGATTTTAACTGAATTTGAGAGGCTAACTGCACCAAGCGTAGGCAACGGGCCTGGGGAAGATAGGCCCTTGCAGTTGTGGTATCTAGCAAGGCCCCTATGAACTCCAATGACTGAGTAGGGGTGAGTTGTGATTTTGGGATGTTTATTACAAGTCCCAGATACTGAAGAACATGCCTTGTGCAGGCTAGAGAAGTCTGGGCCTCTGACTGGGATGGTGCTCGGATAAGCCAGTCGTCCAGATATGGGACTACAAATATTCCTAGAATGCGTAGAAATGCAGCTACTACTGCCATGCATTTTGTGAACACTCTTGGAGCAGAGGACAGACCGAAAGGAAGCACTCTGTATTGATAGTGCTTTCCCTGATAAAGGAACCGAAGGAACCTTCTGTGTGTTGGATGGATGAGGACATGGGTGTACGCATCCTTGAGATCTAGAGAACAAAGCCAATCCTGACTCTGAAGGTATGGAAGGAGAGCACCGAGAGAAATCATCTTGAATTTCTCCTTGCATAGAAACTTGTTCAATTCTCTGAGATCTAATATGGGTCTGTAGCCCCCTGTTTTCTTTGGAATAAGAAAATAGGGGGAGTAGAACCCTGAACCCTGTTGAAGAAGGGGTACTTCTTCTATTGCCCTTTGGGCAAGAAGGGTAGCAATCTCCTGACCCAGAAGGTCGAGGAGAGATGTTGGAGAATTGAACTGTCTCACCAGAGTGTGAGGAGGAAGGTTTAAGAAATGAAGCTTGTACCCCTCCCTTATGATGGAGAGGGTCCATTGCTCTGCTGTGATTTGTTCCCATCTGGGAGCAAAATGAGCTAACCTTCCTGGAATGTTGAGAGGCTCTGGTTCTTCTAGAGCCAAAAAGGCTAAGTTCTCTAGTTGTAAATCAAAGGCCCTGAGGAGGCTGAGGCTGTTGGGCCGTAGCAGTCCTTGTAGCCTTAGGCTTGGCTTGTTTAGGTTGTTGCTGTCGCTTTGCAGCAAAACAACCTGTAGAAGATGCCTGGAGACCATAACCAGGATAAAATTTCCCTTTTTTGGGAAAGAAAGTCTTTTTGAATAACCTTTTTCTAGCAGGAGCAGAAGTAGACTTTGAAAGTCTATCTAAGGCAGAATTTTCAGCATCCATCTGAGTGGCCTTTGCTTGCCAATCCTTACCAAAAAGGTTTTCACCTGTACAAGGAAGATTTCCTAATCCATCCTGGACCCAGGGTTCCAAATCAGAAGCTTGCAACCAAGCAAGTCTGCGTGCACCTATGGCAATAGCCGAGGCTCTGCTGGCACACTCAAAAGAGTCAAAGGCTGCACGGTTGGAGAATTTGGAAACATCCTGGGCATGTTTAAGCCAGGTGAGAAACTCTTCCCTTTTATCTTCTGAGATAAAAGGAGATAAAGTTAGCAGATGATCTGTAACGTCTTTTAGAAACATCCCCATATAGAGACTATAGGAGTTGATTCTGGCAGTAAGCATATTGGCCTGGAAAATTCTCCTGCCAAAAGCATCTAAGGTTCTGCATTCTCTTCCTGGAGGATTAGATGAGTGTCTTTTTGCACTCTTTATCTTTTTCATAGCAGACTCCACCACAATAGAGTGGTGAGGAAGCTGAATCTTATGAAAGCCAGGACAAGGAGGAACACGGTACATGGTGTCCAACCTGCGCGAATGAGGGAAAGTAGTAAGAGGTGTCTCCCATATGCCCAACATGTGATCATAAAGGATCTCATGAATTGGTAAAGTAGCTGCCTCTTTAGGAGCCTTAGGATATTGTAAAATATCTAATTTCTTGGCTCTAGGCTCTGGTTCAGGGGCCACTGAAATAGAGAGGCCCCTGGCCACTTCCCTAATGAAGTCTTGAAAAGACAAGTCTTCTGGAGGAGACATTCTTCTTTTTGGAGAAGAGGTCTCCTGAGAAAGGAGTACCGATGCCTCGACAGAAGCCTCTGATTCATCAGAGTCCTTGGAGGAATCGAAGTATCGCCTGTCTGGATGCTCTTGCAGAGCCCGATACGCGTACCGAGTGGTATCCACATCGGGAGTGATCGGTACCGATGGGCATCACAGGACAGGGTACCGCTGCAGTCGACACCGAAGCCGATGTTGATGCAATCGGTACCGGCACTGGAAACGATATTGGTGCCGGTGCCGGAACCGGTACTGCCAACGGAGTTTGTTGCAGTTCCGGAGGCGTCGCAGCTTGTAGGAATGCCGTGATGGCACGCTGCATGGTCAGAATAATCTGATCCATCGACGCAACCAATGTCTGGATGTCGGTACCAGTGGAGACCACCTGTACCCCAGAACATGGCAACAGGCAATCGGTCGAGGCCACGCCATCGATGTCAACCTGTGACCCCATAGATGAAGCTTTGGAAGCCGGAGCTTATGTCACTGTGATGTGCAACATCTCGCCACTATTCTGCTATAATATTTTTCATCTCTCACTGTTTTTCTTTTTCAAGTTTTTTTGTATTACACTGCTCCATCACTTTGTTAAGCAACTGGAGGTCACAGAAATATGGAGCAAAGAATCAAATTGAAATTTCTGGTTTAAGTTGGAGAAGGGCCCAACTGAGTGTCTCCAACTTCCCCAAAAGGCTTATGGAGAAGATGTAATGTCAAGGCCGTGAGTCTTCGAGTGGCACAAACGCTTCAAGGCTGGCTGCGAGCAGGTGGAGGATGACCTCAAGTCAGGACGGCCTTCCACAACAAAGACGGCTGAGAAAATTGACAGAGTGAACCAGCTGGTGCAGAGTGATCGCAGATTGATGGTGTGCATGATAGCTGAGGAGCTCAGCATAAACAGGGAGTCAGTGCAGACCATCTTAGTGCAGGAGCTGGGGATGTGGAAGGTGTGCGCCAAGATGGTGCCCAAGTTTTTATTGGACGACCAGAAGAAGCATCGGGTCAATGTTTGTCGAGACTTGCTAGAGAAGATCAGAGAATATCCAGAGTTTGTTGGCTGAGTCATCACAGGCGATGAGACTTGGGGCTTCCAGTATGACCCTGAAAGCAATAGACAGAGCCTGCAGTGGAAGACTCAACTGTCACCCAGACCCAAGAAAGCACACATGTCCAAATCAAAAAACAAGATCACGCTGATTGCATTGTTCGACCAGAAGGGAGTGGTCCATCATGAGTTTGTGCCTGAGGGTCAGACAGTCAACCAGCACTTCTACCAGCAGGTCCTCAATCACCTACATGACCGGGTTTGGCACAGCAGGCGGGCTCTGTGGACAGAAGTTGTGGCTGCTCCACCACAACAACATGCCCACACATCCGCACTCAGTGTGAGGCAGTTCTTGGCCAACAAACAGATCACAGCTCTTGAATACCCTCCTTATTCCCCAGATCTCACACCATGTGATTTCTGGCTCTTCCCCAGGCTGAAGACTGTGCTCAAAGGAACTCATTTCGCCTCTGTAGATCAAGGCCACTGTGATGAGGGAGCTGAGGGTCCTCAAGGAGGAGGACTTTACCGATTGCTTCTGTATGTGGCAGAAGCGAATGCAGAATTGCATTAACTCTGGAAGGGATTACTTTGAAGGGGACAATGCCTAATTTCTCTGTAGATTTTGTAATAAAACATTTATGGGACACAGTCTCATTTCTTTTTTGTCACTCCTCATAATTCCAAGAGAATGCCACTCCTAAATACCTGTACTTTCCATAGAAGCATACTTATGTTTGCTGGAAGTCAGAAACTTAGTGTAATTACATTTCAAAATACTTTCATATATTTAGAGGACCATATTTTTGGAAGCCAATGATGATGTGTTTCCTAATTTTGGAAGCAAAAATGAAAATGATGGACAGGGATAGTCAAAAGTATGATACTGAATATTCCTGCAAGTTGCATCACTTGTGGATATGTGCCTTCCTTCCTCTCTGCAGCCTTCTTAAAGTGCATTCAAAGAATCTTATTTTCATATGGTCAAGTTACTGTGCATTACTCAATATTTTACAAAAAAACCCATGAACTGCATTTAGCTTATACAAATGGCTATTTAACTCAACAAGGGTTGACCAAGGGTCAAGCAGTTTGTTCAAGGATGGCTCTGGGTGAGTAGTATCCTGGACAGGGATGCTGATTAGGGGTGTGCAGGCCAAAAAGTTTCCTTTCATTTCATTTTCCATGTTCGCAAATTTTTTGTTTTGTTTTGTGTTAGTTTTCATTTCAGGAGAAAAAGTCATCAATAACATGCACTACTGGCAAACTGTGTGTGCTCTATTGATCAATAGTGCACACTATGGAAGAACAGTGCAACTATCGCTCAATACCATGTGCTACGCATCAATAGCATGTGATATTGTACAAAGATGCACCTACAGATGAATACTACATGCATGAGTTGCTCAATAGTGCGGCTAATGACAAACAGCATGCACTATAGAGCGACAGCATGAAGGTTGGGGGTTCAAATCCCACTAGAGGACAGCAACCTTGGGCCGGAAGGACTGGGGTTTCTAGTCCCACAGGTGCTCCTTGTGGTCTTGGGCAAGCCACTTAACCCTCCATAGCCCATGTTCCCTGTAAAATAGTTATCTCCAAGTTATAATGCCCTGTTCAATGTAATTTCAGTTTGTTCAATGTAAACCGCACTGATGCAGAATAGCGCGGTATATAAGAGAATATAAATAAAATAAATAAGTTGACCATGGCGTAGAGAGATAAAACATACTAATTACAATAAATGGGTAGTGATGCAATTTCATGATTTTCACTTCTGTTTTGGATCGAAAACAACAATATAAAAAATGTTGACGACATCTTATGTCATTTCAAACGAATGCATATCCCTAATGTGACCGTGCTCCCTCTGGGAAGAGGGAGTAGGTTGTAATGGTGGAAGGTTACAATGATCTGGGGTGCATTTGGTCTGTATGTGTTCAGCGGAGGGGCGGGCTGGGTAAGCAGAAGCCTTTGCAGTGTTCCTGGCTCACACGTGCTTGCAGCAGGTTGGATCAGTGGGAGGCTTGTGTGGCACTCTTAGTGTGTGCATGCAGTTGAGACCTGGTTGCATATCTCATCACAAGGTGTCTTGGCCAATTGCCCTGCTCATTCCATCCTAAAGCTAGCCCTGACTTTGTTCCACAGCACACATACTTTTAGCTAAATTTTCATAAGAATGTTTCTAGAGAGGGGTGAGATCAGGGGTAGCAACGGCATGCACAGTTTTGCATTTTCAAAACTATGGAGGCCATTTTAGAAGGCTTGAATGGTATTTACAGGCATATACGAGTATGCCCTAAATGTATAAGGTGGTATTTTACTTACCAGATAATGTCCTTTCCTTGAGTCCTGCTAGACCAGATTTCAGCAAACACACACTTGGCTGGCCTAGTCTAACAGGATGCTATGTAAAGAGCAATTAAAAAAAAAACGTATTTACATATTTTTAAGGGATGTTATGGGCAAATCAGCAAGATATATTTTTAAATTTTGCAACAGAAATGAATGCATACTTTAACTTATCTAGACACCTGCTCCAAGGCACACAAATTTCAGCTAACTGCTCATTTGGACCTGGGGCTTCCACCAGCTATTGCAGGGACAATTGGGCTTAACATTCTGGGGTTTTAGACTGGCTCACAAATTGAGCACAAAGATTTTTCACTCAGCTCCTTAAATGGCTCTTCCTGGACTTCCAGTTTTGTAAAATCAGGCACTTACACTTACAAGTGTCAACACTTATACACATAGGCTGTGAAATCAGTGCCTGCACTTACATGTTCAGAACTCTCGAGTGATGCTGCTTTTCCTTTTCCGATCATGCCGCTTATTAAAATGACTCTCTCTACTGGATGGTCACCACTTATATGTAATTCTCGGCATCCTTATATAAGTTTACAAAAGACTTCACATCACAAGAGTCATTACAACTCAAAAGAGCCTATAAAGTTGCCAAAGGGATATACAAAAGGGGCACATCCCTTCGACAAGAGTGCATGTAACACAGCTGCACTTTTAAAAATCAGATCAGCACTCTGGAATTATGTCTCCATAAGCACTGAGCTCACCATTCCCAGATGCTAACGATCAAGTACTAGTAGGATGCCCCTCTTATGAATATTTTGGCAACACATCAATCAATTGTCATGCCAATAAATCTACCTGAATCCTGAAACTGTTTAGTTTAAGAAAATAGCATGAATGCTGTTGCACTCTTCAGCCAATACATGCTGATGTGCTACCAATGTGAATCAAGATAGTACTTTGCAATATTTAAGTCTGATGACAGTTTGATATCAAAATGCGGCTCTCCTTCTCAGATCCCCTAAATGTATTACTCATCGCAAAATAACCTAGAGAGTAAATACAAAATAGTTTCATTAGATTCCTTTTTCTTTAAGTTATATTCTAATTTGGGAGGAGTTAACCTCCCAAAATACAGTGAAAAAGGAAGGCAGGCAGTTTTGGTCTGCATTTAAATTAGAATCAGTTTATTCATCCCTGCCTTATTCAGTTATTTCAGAATGGATTTGATTGAGCTGCTTTATTATTTTCAAGATGAATATATTATTTCATAACTATATAAAGGAGTAAGTAACAAGAAAATTTCTTTACAGAAGTATGACTTTAAGCTTCTGATTTTTCCACTTCCATGGTTTCAGTACATAAGGATAAGCCTCTCTCTCTCTACAAAAGATAAATAAAATGTATAAAGAGCCTTCATAATTGAAAATTAATAGGCAAAATTTTGTTTCAGAAGAGCTTTTCGACCCATTGCATGTACAAGCTTTATCTGTATCCATAAATAAATGGGATAGAAAAAAACCCCCACACTATTCAGGAAGTGGTTTATTTACAGAGCTGATGAAAAATTGTCCTGAAAGCTGCAGGACGCATTTTGGTTCTCTGGGCGAAGTGTTTCCAAACAAATAACTTAAGCAGAGCTGTGCAGAATTTCCAAAAACTCTAAAACATTTTAAAAAATTAATGTTTTGGTTCTTGTTTGGGCCTGGTTTTTCTTTACTCTTGTGATAAGGAAGCATGTTTTGAGCCTATGAGTATAGAAAAGGCCAATGACTTTAACTTAGAGAAAGGAGAAATCCCTGCAGGGCATGGATTTCAGGCCCCTCATAGAGAAAGAAACCTGAGGGAGAGAAAGTTCAGGCAGCCACACCCTAACTCCTATGACGTAACTGCAGGCTTGAGAGGTGATTACAATCACCTGGGAGGAGTGGAGGAAGGGCTGGAGCCCCGGAGAGGGGAATATAAACCCCTGCAAAGCAGAGGAAAAAGGAAGCTCAGAAGAGAGAGGAAGCTCCAAGGAAGGAAGAAGCTCTGGGGAGGCAGAGGTCTCAAGGGGTTCCGAAGACTCAGAGGATTCAGGGGAATCGGGAGTGGAACCAGGAGAGAGCTGTTCCCAGAGAGGTTGGAAGGAGACAAGGAACCATAGCGAGCACAACCAGGGAGAACTGCCCAGTGCTTCAGGTACTGACTGTCTGTATCCAGGAGAGTTGAGCTCAGGAGAGACGTTAGAATCCCCAGGGAGGCTGTATTCTGAGCACTGTGTCCAGAGCTCAGAACAAGACACTGCCCTAACAACACCCGAGGATATGCAGATTGAGTTGGCACGGGAGGAATTGCAAGATCTAGATATCCCCATGGACTGTACCCTGTGTCAAGCTACAAACATGGAATCATTATGCTAAAGGCTAGCATTGAATGAGAAAGTCTCCTAGAAGCAGGTAACGAATTGAGCCAGGAATTGGGTTTGAAGAAAACTCCACGTGTTTGCATTTCTCAGGCAAAGTGCTGAGTCACGCTGAAGAGAAAGCTTGTGAAAGTTTGTTACTTGTTTTCTTATTTTGAGTTTAAAAACCTATCCTGAGAGGAAAGAGGGAAAGAAGAGGTTGTTCCAGAGGAACCGAGTTATTCTTTTGTTGTTAAGTGCTTCACAAACACAAGGTTAAAAAGAAGTATTTTTACCTTGCTGAGCAGAGCTGTTTTCTCTAAGACTGAGCAACGTTGTTAACCAGCTGCATGTGTTTACAAGACTGTGAAGCAATTATACTGATCTAAATGCTCTGTTGCAAACAATCCTGAATGGACAAAATTCCTGTGTACAGTTTACTTGAACCTTTACTTTAAAATAAATTCTCATTTGCCTTAACATCGGACCATGACTACACTTCTTAAGAGCCAAACTACATGTCCCAGAATCCACCTGAGGAAAAGCTAATTTATTTGAGCTCACCAGGAGAAGTTCTCCGTTACCTCGCCCCTCTAAGCCAGTGGGCCAGGGGCAAGGGCGTGACACTCTAAAAGTAGAATTTATGGTGGGAAAAGGAACACGAGGTGGATCTTGAATTGAAGTAGTTTGATAACATCAGAGCTACAGAAGTTGATAAACATTGAGCAATATATTTTTTTTAGTGCCTTCAAGTCAGTGCTGATTTCTGGTGACCCAGCTGCCTCTGGGTTTTCTTGGCAATGTATCACCGGAAGTAGACTGCCAGGTCTTTTTTTCCCCCGAGGCAATGGAGGGTAAAGTGTCCAAGGTCACAAGGAGTGCCAGTGGGAATCAAACCCCTGATCTTCTGGGTACTAGGCAGTTGCTCTAACCACTCAGCTACTCCTGCTGAATGGTGCACTAAAAAGACTATGTCTTGTCACTTGACACCTAGGTTTGCTTGTATTTCTGATATATGGTATGACTAAGTCTGAAAAAATCATATTCATGCAATAAAGTTTTCAAATAAAAGAGCACAGTCTAGGAAAAAAAACATGTATTCCTTCATGTGACTTGCAAATTCATAATGGATGTCTGTAAAGTGAAACATTCACTTGCAAATACTACCATCATCCTGGACATCATACTAGGGCCCACAGATACAAAATGAAGACAAATTCTTACTAAAACAGACCCTAGGTCTGTGAATGTAGAAAGCAAAGTATACTGAGAAAAACACAAGGGGGGACATGTTTACTAAAGGGTGTGCCAGTAGAGCATGTTTGAGCCATGAAATTAGCATGGAGGGCCGTGCTGACTTTAGGAGGCATGTACATCCATCTCCCTGCAGGTAGTGCATTGCTAACACTCCACAATGCACTAACTGTTCCATGCTAACGGCAACATTTGCAATTAGCTTGCACCCACAATGTGTTGTCAATGTCCTCGCTGTGCCTCTAACCCACCCAGTCTCCGCCCAATCATGGTGCTACCTCATTGGCACAGGAGGTTTTAGCATAGGACCCTGTACTAACTTAGCACGAAGCACTTACCACAACAACAAACACCATATTAATGGTTAGCACACATTAAAAACATATCTCATTATTTGCAATGAAGTATATTGAAATACACTCACTCAGGATTCTAGTGATATTATCAGTTGGAATAGTATACATGTCACCAGAATCTTGAGCTAGAAATATTTCTTTGTAAAGGCCTACATTCAAAGTAGTATAAAAGCTCTGCACTTTCCTTAAAAGAAACTAATAAAATGTGTGCTTGCACATTTAAAAGGAAAATGCTCACACTTATCGGAATGTGTCTTAAAGTACTTATCCTAACCTATGTAGCTGCAATATTGCTTGTTATTTTTGGAAAGAGTAATAAAATGACTACAAATGGTACCTATGGTGGGGCACCACCAAAGTTTAAAGGAAGCTCATGTACTACATTACAAATCGGAGGTGGGGGGGGGGGGGTATGGCTATCAGATTCCCACCCTACCTATAGAATCTGACTTCTTGCTATTAGGCATATTTATCTTGCACATAGTGGAAAGTGCAGTCTGAGGCTGGCTCTTGCCTTAATTGGTTTAAGCAGGTAGAGGATGTCACATCACTGTATGTACCCAGTAGTTCAACACAATTTTGAATCTGGTTTACCTGAACTACTCCTCTTCGCACTAGTATGGCATACATCCCTGAACAAGATATAGCTTGTCTTTTAATGCTTCAGGAAACTTTTTAGGATTGCACAAATAAATGTTTGTTTCTTTAAGAGAATCCAACTAGCAGATGGGTCTGCCTCGAAGGCTGAAGTACAAAAGTAACTGGAAGGCATAGCAGAAACTCATATGCTCATGTAGCTGTACCTCTCTTTCTGGTAGAGAAACTAAGAAGCCAGATGTTTATACTGTATAAGGGCCAGACTAGCACTGTTCCCTCTAAGCTGTGCGCGTGTGCGCGCGCACACACCTCACCGACCGAGCGCACATACTTTACAACAGAGCGCACAAAAATTATGGCTCTGATTCTGGTAGAAAATAACACAGACGTCTTAAAATTTAAAAGTTATGATTGTAATTACTAGAAATTTCCAGCTTCATTTAGTAATCGTCTAGTTTCATTTAATTTGATTAAAATCAATGTGGTGCACATACTGTATTCTGACGTGTAGTCAAATTTTAAAGTATATAACTCCGAGTGTCGTTATGTGGCGCACAAAAATTTAACCTTCCTTCAAAAGCTGCACACAGCTGATATTTTATGCGCACACAGCCTACAGAAAATTAGAGGGAACATTGCAGACTAGTATTGCTGACTATTTAGATTATTCCAGAGACTTATGATTAAACATGGGAAAGGTGGGGCACCGGCGGAACTAAATGGAGATCTTGTATCTCACTTGCTCAAGAAGGTGGAGTACAAATGAGGAGCAAAAGACTGACCTGGATGTATGAGATCATAAACTGTAGCTAGTAGCAGACATGCTCATTTTGCAGTGTTGGCAAGATAAATAAGAAAAAGACCACCCAACCTATCCAATTAGCCTATCTACTATATATACTATACTATATCTACTAATAATAGGTAATTTCAATCACACCGGTATTGACTGGGTCAATGTCACATGCTAGAGAGAGACAGTTTCTAGATGAAATAAATGACTGCTTGTTGGAGCAGTTGGTTTATGAACAGGCAAGTGGGGAAAGCTCATTTTGGACCTAGTCCTTAGTGGAACACAGGATCTGGTACTAGAGAAGTGTTTTGGGGCCACCTGGCAATAGTGACCATAACATGAATGCATTTGATTTAATAAATGGAAGAAAGATGGCAAGGAATTCCACAGTACTACCTTTTAACTTTCAAAAGGGAGACTATGAGAAAATGAAGAACTAAAAAGAGCAGCTGCAAAGGTTAAAGATTTACATCATGCATGGGCATTCTTTAAAAGTACTATCTTGGGGGAGAAGCTGTTGCAGGTAGCTGCAGGTCACCGGAGCGGCAGGCTGTGGGCAGGATGGCCCCGATGCCCTTGGGGGCTTTTAAAATCCAGTCGGGAGTGCTCTGAGCTGGGAGAAGCTGTTGCAGGCAGCCACAGGTCACCAGAGCGGCAGGCTGTGGGTAGTATAGCCCTGACGCCCTCAAGCCTTGTTGCTTTGTATTTAACATCACCCAGCTTGTCCTGCGCGAGTGAGCATGCATCTAAGGGAAACGATACAAGAGGCATTTCAGGCCCTTTGGGAGCTCCTTGGAGCACCGCGGGAGCACTTTGGAAGCAGTATACATGACTTCTACTCATGAGAAATGGAAGGAGGAAGTGACGTCACAGACACCTGTGGTGAGTGGCCCTATGGATAGACATGTCCTGCCCGTTTCTGGGGCTGTCTCACATTCAGCTGTGGTTTCCTCTTCAGAGGTTTCTGAAGGGACTTCCTTAAGCTCTGTTGACCATACTCTGTCCCCATCTCCCCTGGGATCTACGTCTGACGCTACCCGAGGTTCTATATTGGAACAGAGTGCCCCAGCAGTTGTGGTGAGATCTCTTATACCAGTGATATGGACTCCCCCTCCGGCTGAGGCCACAGAGATCTTGGATTCACAGGTCTCCCTGGCTGATATCTGGAGGGCGGTGAAACGGACTGAGCGTTCTTTAGTTTCTACGGTGACCCAACTCTGCTCTTTCACACAAGACGCCGTGGCAGGGTTGGTTCAGGTAGAGAAGCAAGTTGATTTGCTTCATATTCAATTGCCTAAATGTGAATCTTTGTGTCAGTCTTTGCAGGCAGGTTAGACAGCTGTAATGAAGGATAATTTGTTGCTTAATCATAAATTGGAGACGTATGAAAATGTTGTTAAATCTAAGAATATTAGGTTTTTGAATTTTCCAATGTGTCAACGGTTATCTTCAGAGATTTTATTATGGAAATATTTTCACGAGATATTAAAATTGCCCAATGCTGATATTATTCCTATTTCTAAGATGTATTACCTTTCTGATTGGGGTATTTCTAATAAGTGGTCTGCTGCTGGTAGTCAACATCAGCTATCCCCAGAGCTTGATTTAACCAAGTTCCTGGAGGACACTCAGGATAATATCCCTAATAGAACTACTTTACTTGTAACTTTTGTTTCAGATCATGATAAAGTCTCTGTGTTTAAAGAGTACGCCAAGAATAAAAATATTTCTTTTTGTGGGGCTCCTATACAGCTGTTTCCAGACATGTCGAGAGTACGCAGTCTCAGAGGAAAGCCTTTTTGGCTCTGAGACTTTGCATGTTGGCTCTTGGCGCTTTTTTTTTTGTGCGATATCCTTAAAAATGTTTGGTATCCTTGCAGGGGTTATATTTTATTTATTTTATTTTATTAACAGGTTTTATATACCACTTTATCATTTCAATCAAAGCGGTTTACATTGTTTTTTGATCCATCTCGGTTAGAGAATTTTGTGTCCAGTAAGGAAGACCCAGTTCTGTGAGGTTGGGTGGGCAGATATATAAGGTTTTGTTTTTTGGCTGCAAATATGGAGCTTAGTCTCCTAGTGATTTCCTCATGTTTTGTGTATTTTTGGGGTTGCTTCTCCTCATTTTGTGGACTATAATGATTTGTTTTATTTTTCCTTATACCGTGTTAGACTTGTGCGGTTAGCTTTATTACTTTATTTGCTTGTAGCCTAATGCATTGTGGAAAATTAATATTTATTTAGCTAGTTTTGTATACCACCTTTTCCTTCAATTAAAGTGGTTAGGGACAAGACAAAGGGTCTACATTGAACATAGAGTGTACAGAAAGACATATAATTCTGGGAGGGGGGGGGGGGGGAGCCCAGAGCTGGTTCGTTGGAGGTTGTTGTCTGTATGGGTGGTGATTGAGTCATGTGAATTGTTCAAATGAGTCCATGAACAGGTGTGTTTTAAGGGATTTGCGGAAGTCCTTGAGGTCTTTGTGTGCTAGTAGATCCTCAGGGAGGGAGTTCCATAGATCCAGTGCTGAGAGTGATAACGCTTTTCTGGAAATTGCTTGCTTTGCCCTGTGGTATCTGGCTGGCGTGCAGAGTATATTTAACGATAAAAGTACTTCTTGGAAGGCCAGACCAGATGTGTTTGACGCTTTAAGAAAAGTGGAAGGAAGGCCAAAAAACTGCCAGCATGGTTTAAAGGTGAGGTCAGAGAAGTGTTGGCAAAAAAACAACCTTCAGGAAATGGAAAAAGGAGCCTAATGAATAACAGAAACAACATACGCATTGGAAAGTAAGATGCAAGGCACTGCTAAGGCAAGCAAAGAGAGAATTTGAAAAGAAGCTTGCTGTGGAAGCAAAAATGCATAATAAAACCTTTTTCAAGTATATTCGTAGTAAAAAACCTGTGGAAGAGTTAGTTGGACCATTGGATGTTAGAGGGGTTAAAGGGGTGCTAAGGGAAGACATAGCAGAGAGATTGCATGAATCCTTTGCTTCGACCTTTACTGAAGATGATGTAGGGAAGTTATCCATGCCTGAAATGGTACATAAAGGTGATATAGCACAAGAACTGAAAGAAATATTGATAAACCGGGGGGATGTATTACAACTGTTTGGTAAACTGAAGAGTAGCAGATCACCTGGACCGGATGGTATGCATCCAAGGGTGTTGAAAGAATTGAAATATGAGATTGCAGACCTGCTATTAGTAATCTGTGAACTATCATTAAAATCATCTGTAGTACCTGAGGATTGAAGAGTGACCAGTGCAACTCCAATTTTTAAAAATGGTCCCGGGGTGAACCAGGAAACTACAGACTGGTGAGCCTGATGTCAGTACTGGGCAAAATGGTAGAAACCATTATAAAATATAAAATTACTGGACAAGTAGATAGTCATGGTTTAATGGGAGAAAGCCAACATGGATTTAGCCAAGGAAAATCTCATTTTACTAATCTTTATATTTTTTTTGAAGTTGTGAATAAACAAATAAACAGGTAAAGCATAGTTACTCACCTGTAACAGGTGATCTCCAGGAACAGCAGGAATTTAGTCTTCACATATGGGTATTGTCGTTACCGACAGAGCCTGCGCAGGAACGCTCCCCAGCGTCCAATAGGAAAGCTTTTGGGAGCATCCCACAGTGCCTGGGTGCTGCCTTCCTCGACTGTCCCTCTCCAGTTGAGTTTGAAGCTGAGACAAAGAGAGAGTGAAAGAGAGAGATAGAGAGATACAACTCCTAGGGGAAGTGGGTGGGTTGTGAAGACTAAATTCCTGATGTTCCCAGAGATCACCTGTTACAGGTGAGTAACTATGCTATCTCCAGGAACAAGCAGGAATGTAGTCTTCACATATGGGGACTCCCTAGCTGCAGATGCCAGGGAGAAACCCCAGAAGTTGTGTGCCCTTGTGAAAGGGCTCCACTTCCCCCCATGGATCTCTGGCATCCTACCAGGAATGGTGGGTAGGAGTTGATTAAGTATGGAACAGGTGTTGAAGAACAGCATGACCAAACAAGGCATCCCGGCGGGAGTCCTTGTCTAAGCAGTAATGGGCTGTCAAGGTATGAACCGAGGCCCAAGTAGCTGCTCGACAGATGTTGTCGATAGACACAGAGTGAAGATGAGCCATAGAGGTTGCCATGGCTCTCACACTGTGAGCTGTGACATGGCCTTCAAGAGGAAGGTTGTTACTCTCATAGGCAAACGAAATACACTGTGCAATCCAGCTGGACAGTGTTCTTTTGGAGACTGGAAGTCCCAAATGACTAGGATCAAAAGCAACAAAGAGTTGAGAGGACTTTCTATGTTGCTGTGTCCTTTGCAAGTAAAAGGCCAAAGCCCTTTTACAGTCCAAAGTATGAAGATTCCTTTCTGCATTTGAGGCACGAGGCCTTGGGAAAAATACAGGAAGGTAAACCACTTGGTTTAAATGAAAAGGTGACACCACCTTTGGCATAAAGTGTGGATGAGTTCTAAGGACTACCTTATCATGATGGAACCTTGTATAAGGAGGATCAGCCACCAATGCTTGCAATTCACTGATGCGACGTGCTGATGTGATTGCAATAAGAAAGATGACCTTCCAGGAAAGGAATTTCAAAGAGGTGGTAGCTAATGGTTCAAAAGGCGGCTTCATGAGCTGCACAAGAACCAGATTGAAGTCCCATGCCACCGGTGGTGGCTTAATGGGAGGCTTAGTTAAAAGAAGGCCTCTCATAAATCTTGCTATGAGAGGAAATAGGTTGTCCATTCAGAGACTTGAAAGAAGCTGCAATAGCACTCAAATGAACTCACTGAATTGGTCTTAAGCCCTGTATTAGACAAATGAAGGAGATACTCCAGTAATGATTCCAGAGGTATCGCAAGAGGGTCAAGACCCTTCTGCGAGCACCATATGGTAAACCTTTTCCACTTGAAAGCATAAGAGCGTCTTGTGGAAGGTTTCCTGGAAGCATAAAGGATATCCTTTATCTGCTGAGAAAGGTTAAGACCAAGAAGTTCTAGGCTTTCAGCAACCAGACCCCGAGATGGAGAGACTGGGGATTGGGATGCCACAGCATCCCGTCTTCTTGAGAAAGGAGATCTGGAGCAGATCCTAACTCCAGAGGCGGAGCTTGAGAGAGATGTAGGAGCAGAGGGTACCACATCTGCCGTGGCCAACGTGGAGCTATGAGAATCATATGACCTGTCTCTCTGAAGCTTGAATAGGGTTTTGGGAATTAGGGGAATGGGTGGAAAGGCATACAGGAAGTCCTGGCCCCAATGGAGGAGGAAAGCATCCCTGGCCTGACAACCCTGAGCCGGAATTCTGGAACAGAACCAGGGAAGTTTGGCATTCAGCGGACTTGCAAAGAGGTCTAAGTCCGGGGTTCCCCAAATTTGAAAAATTTTGGCCACTTGGTCTGCTTGGAGAGACCATTCGTTATATACCGCGCTATTCTGCTTCAGTGCGGTTTACATTGAACAAACTGAAATTACATTGAACAGGGCATTATAACTTGGAGATAACTATTTTACAGGGAACATGGGCTATGGAGGGTTAAGTGGCTTGCCCAAGACCACAAGGAGCACCTGTGGGACTAAAAACCCCAGTCCTTCCAGCCCAAGGTTGCTGTCCTCTAGTGGGATTTGAACCCCCGACCTTCCGGCCTGAAGTACCTTGCCCCAACCACTAGGCCACTCCTCCACTGAAATAAAGCTTGTACCCCCTCTCTTACAATGGACAGAGTCCAATTTTCTGCTGTTATCTGCCCCCATCTGGGGGCAAAATGACATAACCTTCCTGGAATGGTGGAAGGCTCTAGGCCGTTCAGGGCCAGGAAGGCAAAGTTCTTTAGATAGGAGTCAAAGCCCCTGTGGAGGCTGAGTCTGCTGAGCTGGTTGAGGCTTAGCTGCTTTTGTTTTTCTTTGTCTAGGTTGTTGCTGCTGTCCCTTTTGGGCAGACTGACCTAAACGATGCCCCTGCTGGGTATAGGAGAGGTAAAACTTCTTCTTCTTACTGAACAATGGTTTCTTGTAGGATTTTTTCCTTGCAGGATCAGCTGTAGATTTAGACAATCTATCCAAGGTGATATTGTCAGCATCTATCTCATTAGCTTTTTCCTGCCAATTTTTGTCAAAGAGATTCTCTCCTGTGTAAGGAATATTCCACAGTTTATCCTGCACCCAAAATTCCAAGTCAGATGCCTGGAGCCAGGCAATCCTACGTGCACCTATGGCAATAGCAGAGGTTCTGCTTATGCACTCAAAGCAATTAAAGGCTGCACGATTTACAAACTTGGAAACATCCTGAGCATGTTTGACTAGAGTAAGATAGTCTTACCTCTTATCAGGAAGGAGAGGGCTCATAAGCTCTAAATCTCCCATAACCTCCTTAAGGAACATTCCCATATATAATATATAGGAACTGATCCTAGCAGAAAGCATGGAAGCCTGGAAGGTTCGACGTCCAAAGGCGTCAAGAGTCCTACACTCATGTCCTGGAGGATTATATGCATGTCTTTTTGAACTCTTGATCCTTCTCATAGCTGATCCCACCACCATGGAATGGTGTGGTAGCCGAGTCTTCGAAACCCAGGGCAAGGAGGAACTCGATACATGGTGTCGAGCCTCCGAGAGTGAGGAGAAGTGGTTAGAGGTGTTTCCCAGCATCCTTAACATGAGGTCATGCAAGATCTCATGAATAGGTAAGGTAGCTGCCTCCTTGGGAGCTTTAGGGTATTGCTGTATTTCCAATTCCTTTGCCCTGGGCTCTTTTTCAGGAGCCACTGTGATGGAAAGACCTCAAGCCACATCTCGGATAAAATCCTGAAAGGACATATCCTCTGGAGGAGACATCCTACGCTGAGGAGAAGAAGAATCCTCAGGAAGAAGTACTCTGGTATCGGCAGAGCTTTGAGAGTCTTCAGACTCATCCGAGGATTCAAAGTATCTCCGATCCGGGTGATCGTGCAAGGCACGGTACCGATCGAAGTTGGCATCGGAGGGGTCCAGTACCGACTTGTTGATACCGGATGGATAAGCATGACTCGGTCCCGGTTGAATACCTGCCGATGTCGATGCAGTTGGTATCGGTACCGAAGTTGGTGCCTGTACCAGTTGAATTGTCTAAAGTGGTTTCAGGGGCATCGAGGCCGTGAGAAGAGCCAACAGACTGCGTTCAATAGCCAAAAATCTCTGGTCTATCGACGCTGCCAATGCTTGGGTATCGGTACCGGATGAAGCAGCTGGTACCCCAGAGCATGGCACCAGTAGTTATGCCAAGGTTGAGGCCTCGAGAACATCCTGGAGCCCCGTTAGTGCTTTGGAAGCCGAAGCCTCCCTCCGGGGCAATTCTGCCAGTACAAGTCCCTCAAGGGCAACGCCAGAGGCATCTCGATGCTTAGAAGGAGATCTACCCTTTGGAGGACCGGCCAGATTTATGTTTAGTTACCTGAGATCCATGGGAGGAAGACGAAGCCCTGGAAGACGTCGATGCCACAGACGCTGCATCGGAGGGAAAAAGGGTGCTAAGTTTAGCAGCTCGGTTTTGCCGGCCCCTCTTCGACATCATCCCACAGGCAACACACTCCGAAATAGAGTGGTCAGGACCTAAACATTTGAGGCACCACTCATGGGTGTCGGTGATGGAGATGGTACCGCCACACTTGGAACACTTTTTAAAACCCTAAGCGGGTTTTTCCATTTTAAAGGAAAAGTTGGGCCTAGTGCCCAAAATGGCACGTGGCACCTGAGGAGAAAATACCTGGAAAAGACTCCATAAGAAAAGGTTTGGGGCTTTTTCTAAGAAAAAAGAAAGAAGAACCGGCGGTACCGGTGTAGCGTCGAGGGAAGGCAGACGCGACCACAAAAAAGAAGAATAAAAGGGAATATTTTCTGCGGTGACAGGATGTGCGACCTGTCGGCTCTGCGGAAAACGAAGAACTGGAGAGGGACAGTTGGGAAAGCAGCACGCAGGCGCTGTGGGATGCTCCCAAAAGCTTTCCTATTGGACGCTGGGGAGCGTTTCCACGCAGGCTCCGTCGGTACCGACGATACCCATATGTGAAGACTACATTCCTGCTTGTTCCTGGAGATACAAAGATAAGCCAGTTGATAAAGTATATCAGGATTTTCAAGTAAGCTTTTGACAAGGTCCCTCATGAGAAACTCTTGGCAAAATTAAAGAGTCATGGGATTGGAGGCAGTATAGTATTGTGGATCAGGAACTGGTTAGAAGATAGAAAGTAGAAAGTAGGGTTAACTGGCCAATTTTCTCAATGGAGAAAGATGAATAGTGGAGTACCCCAGGGATCTGTGATGGGCCCTCTGCTTTTTAACATATCCATAAATGACCTGGAAACAGGAATAACGAGTGAGGTGATTAAATAATTTTGTCTCATCTGCAAATTTGAAGTTGTTAAAACGCAAGAAGATTGTGAAATATTGCAAGGCAACGCTGAAAAATTGGAAGACTGGATGTCCAAATGGCAGATGAAATTTAATGTGGATAAGTGCAAAGTTATGTACTTAGGAAAGAACAACCCAAAATTGAAATTAGACTTACCTGCTAATTGTAGTTCCTGGAGGAACTCCAGCCTAGTCCTGAACACTGGAGTTAAGCACCTCCTCCCGCAGCTTTTGAAGACTGAGCACGTCACTCTTTTGGTGACTCCTCTATAAATAGACCAGGGTCCTCCTCCATTCTCCAGTACCTACTGACAAAGCAGACTCACCAGAGCAATAACTAAGTAGTTAATAACAAGAACAAGAACCAATCCTATAGGCAAGAGTAAAGCACTAAGACTTTTGAACACTCACCGCATATACTTTCCCCCATCACCCACCTGCAGTAGGTGGACTCTGAAATTCTGCAGGGGCTATCTCCGTTCCGAGAAACTCCCGGGACGTCTGCCCCTCCAAGAAACCTCTACGTGCTTCCCCTCCTGGAACATACCCTGCACTGACGCGCCAACCGGATACCTCGTCTTTCGGCCCCTGCTTCAGGCCCCAGAACAAAAGTATTAATACCAGGGAGGGATCCAGGACTAGTCTGGAGTTCCTCCAGGAACTACAATTAGCAGGAAAGTCTAATTTCAATTTCCTTCTCGGTCCTCCAGACTAGTCCTGAACACTGGAGATGTAACAGAGCAGTACACCAAAATAATCAACGGGAGGGCCCAGCTAAACCAGCCTGAAGCACTGCCGATCTGAAGCAACCATCCCGTTCCGCCTGTACATCTAAGCGATAATGCCTTACAAAGGAATGCAGAGACGACCACGCCGCTGCCTTGCAAATCTCAACCGCTGGCACCAAGCTGACCTCCGCCCAGGAAGCCGCCTGCGCTCTCGTTGAATGAGCCCTTAGCCCAACCGGGACCGACCTGCCTTTCAAGATATAAGCCGACGCTATAGCTTCCCTCAACCATCTAGCAATAGACGACTTTGAAGCCGCCTCTCCTTTCCTCGGACCTCCAAACAGGACAAACAACCTGTCCGACCTCCGAAAGAGCGCCGTCCTCTGCAAATACCTACGCAACGCACGGCCGACATCTAGCCTATGCAACTTACCACCGGCCTCAGTCTTACTCCTGCAATCGAAACTGGGCAGCACCACCACCTGATTGAGATGGAACGCCGAAACCACCTTAGGCAAGTAGGATGGCACCGTTCTCAACACCACCTTCTGACTCTGAAAAGACAAGAAAGGCTCTCTACACGACAAAGCCTGCAGCTCCGAAATCCTTCGAGCCGAACCAATTGCCACCAAAAAGACCACTTTGAGCGTAAGATTCTTCAAGGTCACTGAGTTCAACGGCTCAAACAGCACCTTCGCAAGAGCCTCCAACACTAAATTGAGGTCCCAAGCGGGAATCGCCGCCCTAAGCGGAGGCCTCAGCAACAACGCCGCTCTCAAAAAATGCTTCACATCCGGATGTGTCCCGAGACACTTCCCTGACACCTTCCCACGAAAGCATGACAGCGCCGCCAGCACACCCGAAAGGAAGACGCCGCCAAACCCTTATCCAAACCATCCTGCAAGAACGACAGAACTTGCGGTACCGTCACCTTCAAGGCAACCGCCCCCTTGCCTTCACACCACGACTCAAACAGCCGCCAAACTCTAATATAGGCTAAAGAGGTAGAGCGCCGCCTGGACCCCAGCAAAGTCAAAATAACCTGAGGCGAGTACCCTTTCTGCCTTAACCTCGCCCTCTCAAGAGCCAAGCCGTAAGCGAGAACCGACCCACCTGAGGCATGTTCAGCGGACCTTGCACCAACAGATCTTTCCTCTCTGGCAACCGCAACGGCCGCCCCACCAGAAGCCGCATCAAGTCCGCAAACCACGGTCTGCGAGGCCAATCCGGAGCAATGAGGATGACCTGTCCCCTGTGCCTCTCTATGCGCTGTATCACCCGCCCGATCAACACCCAGGGCGGAAAAACATACAGCAGCTGCTCCTGAGGCCACACTTGCATTAAAGCATCCAGGCCCTCCGACATCCTCTCTCTTCTGCTGTAAAACCGAGCGGCTTTTGCCGACGCGAACGTTGCCATGAGATCCATAACCGGCGTCCCCCACCGATGCACCACCAAGTCGAAGACCTCCTGATGAAGTACCCATTCTCCGGGATAGCACAGTTACTTACCTGTAACAGGTGATCTCTGGGAACAGCAGGAATTAGTCCTCACATATGGGTACGTCGGAACAGACGGAGCCTGCGTGGGAAAGCTCCCCAGCTTCCCAGAAAGGAAAGCTTTTGGGGCCTCCCACAGCGCATGCGCGCTGCCTTCCCGCCTTCC
Source organism: Ichthyophis bannanicus (assembly GCA_033557465.1). NCBI lineage: Eukaryota > Metazoa > Chordata > Amphibia > Gymnophiona > Ichthyophiidae > Ichthyophis > Ichthyophis bannanicus. Next base: position 96,635,596 of record CM066046.1, read on the forward strand.
TGACCAACTCTCCTCAGTTCAAGTTTAAAGCTGAGATAATAGAGAGAGGAAAGGAAAGAGAGAGAGAGGGATACAACTCCTAGGGGTGGTGGGTGGGTTGTGAGGACTAATTCCTGCTGTTCCCAGAGATCACCTGTTACAGGTAAGTAACTGTGCTATCTCCAGGAACAAGCAGGAATGAGTCCTCACATATGGGGACTCCCTAGCTAAGATGCCGGGGAGATCCCCCCCCAAGGGTATGAGACCCACCATCTTCCTATGGATCTCAGGCATCCATACAGGGAAGGTGGGCAGGAGTTGATTAAGAATGGAACAGGTGTCTGAGGACAGCCTGACCAAACAAGGCATCCCGGCGGGAGTCCTTGTCCAAACAGTAATGGGCTGTAAAGGTATGAACCGAGGCCCAGGTGGCTGCTCGACAGATCTGATCGATGGATACAGAGTGAAGATGAGCCATAGAGGTGGCCATGGCTCTCACATTGTGAGCTGTGACATGGCCCTCTAGAGAAAGGTTCTTACTTTGGTAAGCAAAAGTGATACACTGAGCAATCCAATTGGACAGTGTTCTTTTAGAGACTGGAAGTCCTAAATGAGAAGGATCAAAAGCAACAAAAAGCTGAGAAGACTTTCGATGTTGCTGTGTCCTGTGGAGGTAAAAGGCAAGAGCTCTTTTACAATCCAGAGTATGAAGGTTCCTCTCTGCACTGGATGCATGAGGAGCCGGAAAAAAGACAGGTAGATATACCTCTTGATTAAGATGAAAAGGGGAGACCACTTTAGGCATAAAGTGGGGATTAGTCCTAAGGACCACCTTATCATGATGAAACCTTGTATAAGGGGGATTAGCCACTAGGGCTTGCAGTTCACTGATACGGCGAGCTGAGGTGACTGCAATGAGGAAAATAACCTTCCAAGAAAGAAATTTCAAGGAGGTAGTGGCTAAGGGTTCAAAGAGTGGCTTCATAAGCTGACCAAGAACCAAGTTTAAGTCCCATGCTACCGGGGGAGGGCGAATGGGAGGCTTAGTTAAAGTTAGGCCTCTCATAAATCTTGCAATAAGAGGATGAGAGGAAACAGGTTGTCCATTGAGAGGTTTAAGGGATGCTGCAATAGCGCTCAAATGGACCCTTACTGAATTTGTTTTAAGGCCTGCATTGGAGAGATGCAGGAGATATTCCAGTAAAGAATTTAAAGGTAGTGCTAAAGGGTCAAGACCCTTTTGAGCACACCAAATGGAAAATCTTTTCCATTTAAAAGCGTAAGAACGCCTAGTGGAAGGTTTCCTAGAGGCATGGAGGATATCCTTCACTTGCTGAGAAAGATTGGAGTCTTGAAGGTCTAGGCCTTCAGTAACCAAGCTCTGAGGTGAAGGGACTTGGGGTTTGGGTGCCACGAAGTCCCCTCCTCCTGACACAGAAGGTCTGGGGCAACTCCCAAGTCCAGGGAGGGGGCTTGGGAGAGATGCAAAAGTAGAGGGTACCACACTTGGCGTGGCCAGCATGGAGCTATGAGGATCATAGATCCTTGGTCCCTCTGAAGTTTGAACAGAGTCTTGGGAATCAAAGGAATGGGTGGAAAGGCATAGAGGAATTCCTGACCCCAATGAAGGAGGAAGGCATCCTTGGCCTGAGCTCCCTGACACGGAATTCTGGAACAGAACCGGGGAAGTTTGGCATTCCACGGACTTGCAAATAGGTCTATGTCCGGGGTCCCCCATTCCTGGAAGATTCTGAGTACCTGATCCATGTGCAGGGACCATTCGTGTGGAAGCAGAACTCGACTGAGTCTGTCTGCCCAAGAGTTTTGGATTCCTGGGAGGTATACTGGCGAAGGCCCACAATCTTAGAGCTTCGTTGCAAAGCGACAGAGAGCCAGTCCCTCCTTGTTTGTTTATGTAAAACATGGCTACTTGATTGTCGGTATGAACAAGGACTGTCATGTTGTTGAGGAGGGTATGAAAGACCTTGAGAGCAAGGAAAATTGCTCGCAGTTCCAAAAGGTTGATATGAAGGGTGGTCTCCTGTGGAGACCAAGTGCCCTGAGTGGAGAGGTCTTGGAGATGAGCTCCCCAACCCATTTGGGAGGCATCTGTTGTGAGGGTTGCTTGGGGTAACAAAGGTTGGAAGGGGGCCCCCAACAACAGATTTTGGGTGGACATCCACCATTGGAGAGACCAAAAGAGACGTTTTGAGGTTGCTATTTGGTCTGAGAGAGCTCCTGATGCTTGAGTCCACTGGGTGGACAAAGTCCATTGAGCTGCTCTCATATGCAGGCGAGCATAAGGCACCACATGAACTGTGGATGCCATGTGGCCTAGCAGTTGTAGCATCTCCCTGGCAGTCAAGTGGTTTCTGGACTGGGTTTGAGAGGCCAAGTGCACTAGACGGTGGCAACGGGCTTGAGGAAGATAGGCCCTTGCAGTGGTGGTATCTAGCCAGGCCCCTATGAATTCTAGGGACTGAGCAGGGGTGAGTTGAGACTTTGGCAGATTGATGACAAGTCCAAGATACTGCAGTATGCGTCTGGTGTGGTCCAGGGAAGTCTGAGCCTCGGACTGAGATGGAGCTCGGATGAGCCAGTCGTCCAGGTATGGGAAAACAAAAATTCCCAGGGTGCGTAGAAATGCAGCCACTATTGACATGCATTTGGTGAACACTCTTGGAGAAGAGGCTAGACCGAAGGGGAGTACTCTGTACTGGAAATGTTTTCCTTGGAACAGAAACCGTAGGAATTTTCTGTGGGATGGATGGATGAGTATATGCGTGCACGCATCCTTTAGATCTAGAGAACAAAGCCAATCCTGACTCTGCAGGTATGGAAGGAGAGTACCTAGAGAGAGCATCTTGAATTTCTCCTTGCATAGAAATTTGTTCAATTCTCTCAGATCCAGAATGGGTCTGTATCCCCCTGTTTTCTTGGGAATGAGAAAATAAGGGGAGTAAAACCCTGACCCCTGTTGAAGAAGAGGAACCTCTTCTATTGCCCTTTGGGCAAGAAGGGTGGTCACCTCCTGACCCAACAGGTGCAGGAGGGATGGGGGAGAATTGAAATGTCTCACCATGGTATGGGGAGGAAGGCTGGAGAAATGTAGTTTGTAGCCCTCTCTGATGATAGAGAGGGTCCACTGTTCTGATGTGATTTGCTCCCATCTGGGAGCAAAATGAGTTAACCTTCCTGGAATGGTGAGAGGCTCTGGCTGTTGTAGAGCCAGAAAAGTTAAGTTCTCTAGAAGTAAGTCAAAAACCCTGAGGAGGTTGGGACTGCTGAATTGTAGCAGTCCCTGCAGGTTTTGCCCTGGCCTGTTTAGATTGCTGACGCTTAGGAGCAAAGCTTACTTGGGAAGATTGTTGGCCAGTATTTGTGGAAAATCTGGTCTTTTTGTAGAAAGGCTTCTTAAAAGATTTTTTCTTGGCAGGGGTAGAGGTAGACTTAGAAAGTCTATCTAAAGCAGCATTCTCTGCATCCATTTGAGTGGCTTTGATTTGCCACTCCTTGCCAAACAGATTTTCACCTGTACAGGGCAGATTGCCCAACCCATCTTGGACCCAGGGTTCTAGGTCAGAGGCCTGGAGCCAAGCAATTCTGCGAGTAGCTATGGCAATGCCTGAGGCTCTGCTAGCACCCTCAAAGGAGTGAAAGGCAGCTCTGTTGGAGAACTTTGAAACATTTTGGGTATGCTTTAACAAAAGAAGGAATTCCTCCTTCCTATCCTCTGGGATAAAGGGGAGGAATGCAATCTCCTTCAGAAACATGCCCATATAGAGGCTGTATGAATTGATTCTGGCAATAAGCATACTGGCTTGGAAGATTTTTCTACCAAAAGCATCCAAAGTCCTACGTTCTCTTCCTGGGGGAGTGGAAGAGTGTCTTTTGGTACTCTTTATCCTTTTCATAGCTGACTGTACCACAATAGAGTGGTGAGGAAGCTGAGTTTTTTGAAAACCAGGAGAAGGAGGGACACGATACATGGTGTCCAAACGATGAGAATGTGGAGATAAGGTGAGAGGAGTCTCCCATAAGTCCATCATGTGTTCTTGAAGAATTTCATGGATGGGCAAGGTGACTGCCTCTTTGGGAACCTTAGAGTATCCCAAAATATCTAATTTTTTTGCTCTAGGTTCTTTTTCAGAGGTTACTGAAACTGAGAGCCCCTTGGCTAGTTCAAGAATGAAGTCTTGAAAGGACAAATCCTCTGGAGGAGACATTCTCCTCTTTGGAGAAGAGGGCTCCTCAGGAAGAGTAAGAGATACTTCAGCAGAGTCTTCTGAGGTATCGGAATCATCAGAAGACTCGAAGTATCGTCTATTAGCTTCCAAAGATCGATACGCGTATCGACCGGTATCCACATCGGGCGTACCCGGAACCGGATCGGTATCGGGATAAACCCCAGAACCGGGAACCGGAACCGGTGTCCTGGTGGAAGTGGATGCTCTGGGTACCGGTATCGGTTGTGGTACCAGAACCGGAACCGCTTAGTGCGGTACCGAGGGCGTTGCAGCTTTAATAAAAGCCATTATGGCCTGCTGCATGGATTGAACGGTATTATCCATAGACGCCACGACTGCCTGGATGTCGGTACCGGTATGGGCCGGTACCCCAGAGCAGTCTAACAGGTGATCGGTCGAGGCCGTGCCATCGATGTCAACCTGTAACCCCATAGGAGGAGCTTTGGAAGCCGGAGCTTCCCGCCGGGGTTGTTTGGCTGGGGCAGGGTCCTCAGGGTCAAGCCCAAGGGCGTCTCGATGCTTAGAGGGAGATTTGCCCTTTGAGGACCTGCCGGAAGAATGTTTGGTTACCTGAGATCCATCAGGAGAGGAAGACCTGGAGGATGCTGATGCTGGAGTATCTGTAGAAAACAGCATATGAAACTTGGCTGCTCGGTTTTGTAAGCCACGCTTGGACATCAGAGAGCAGGATGGACAATCCAGAATGGAGTGGTCAGGCCCCAAACATTTAAGACACCATTCATGGGTGTCTGTGACTGATATAGTACCGCTACACTTGGTGCATTTTTTAAAACCAGAGGCTTGTTTCTCCATGAGGGAGAATTCTGTGAAGGCCTAGAGGCCTCACAGAACAAACACACCAAGTGGGGAAAAATAAGATCTGTTTTTTTGTTTTTTTTTTAAGAAATAAAGAAAAAAGACCGGCGGTACTGGTCCGGAATCGGGGAAGGCAGACACGCGGCCAAAGAAACAAATTAAAATAACTTCTTCAGCGGTGACAGGAACACGACCTGCTGGCGCGGAAAAATAAGAACTGAGGAGAGTTGGTCAGGAAGGCGGGAAGGCGGGAAGGCAGCGCGCATGCGCTGTGGGAAGCCCCAAAAGCTTTCCTTTCTGGGAAGCTGGGGAGCTTTCCCGCGCAGGCTCCGTCGGTTCCGACGTACCCATATGTGAGGACTCATTCCTGCTTGTTCCTGGAGATCTACTCTGACCCGGTTCAGGTAATCGGCAGTCACATTGTCTACTCCCGCCACATGAGCTGCCGATAAAGCCTCCAGATGTTCCTCGGCCCAGCCTAAGAGCTCCTCCGCTTCATCCTCCAGAGCTACACTGCCAGTGCCCCCTTGGCGATTGATGTATGCCACCGCCGTGGCATTGTCGGAGAGCACTCTGATGGCCCCGCCCTGCAGCCTGTGCTGCAGGGCCAAGAGCGCTAACCTCACCGCTCACAGCTCCAACCTGTTGATGGACCACTCCCTTCTCCATGTCTGTCCACTGGCCCTGAGCGAAGTGTCCCTCAAAGTGAGCCCCCCAGCCGACCAGACTGGCATCCGTCGTCAGGGGCCTCCAAACGGGCGACTCCAAGGGCATTCCCTTTACCAGATGGGCCGGCATGAGCCACCACTGCAGTGCCTCCCGCGTCTCCTGCGGGCAAGGCAACCTCCGCGCCAACTGCCCGGAATGAGGCGACCATCTTCTGAGCAAGGCCCTCTGCAGGGGCCGCATGTGAGCTCGTGCCCAGGGAACCACCTCCAGGGTCGCCGCCATCTTTCCTAACAGCTGCAAATAGCGCCACGCCGTGGGAGCCTTCCGCAACAAAAAGGCCCAGATCAGTCCCGTTAGATCCTGCACCCTGCAGAGAGGAAGAAAGACCTTCCCCTCCCTTGTGTCGAAACGAGCTCCCAAGTATTCCAAATCCTGGGACGGCACCAACATGCTCTTCTCTGCATTGACTACCCAGCCCAGCTCCTGCAGAAACTGAACCACTCGGCGGGTAGCCTCCACGCTTTCTCTCTCCATCTTTGCCCTGATCAACCAATCGTCCAAATAAGGATGTACCAACACTCCTTCCTTCCGCAACGCTGCTGCCACCACCACCATTACCTTGGTGAAGATTCGCGGAGCCGTCGCTAGCCTGAATGGCAATGCCTGGAACGGAAAGTGCCCCTGGGGGACCGCGAAACGCAGAAACCGCTGATGCTCCGCCCGAATTGGAATATGAAGATAGGCTTCGGTCAGATCCAGCGACGTAAGAAACTCCCCCCGTCTTACCGCCACTATCACAGATCGCAAGGTCTCCATACGAAAATGAGACACCCGAATGCAGCGATTGACCCCCTTGAGGTCTAGAATTGGCCGAAACGTACCTTCTTTCTTTGGGACCACAAAGTATATGGAGTACCGACCGCAACCGCACTGGTCCTCCGGGACCGGCACTACTGCCCTGAGCGCCTGCAGCCGACCTAGCGTCTCCTGAATCGCCTCCCGCTTTACCCTGGACCTGCTGGGAGAAAGAATGAAGGCGTCGAGCACCGGGCGCCGGAGTTCTAGGGCATAACCCTCTCGAATGACCTCCAACACCCATTGTTCCGATGTGACTCGGATCCAGGCAGGGTAGAACTCCCGTAACCGACCCCCCCACGGGAATCAGCCCCGCCTGGATCCCCCTCACTTCATTGGGGTTTCTTAAACATTGAGGACGAGGAGGCCCCAAAACCTCTGCCCGCCCCCCTAAAACCGCGAAACCCCGGGGCTCTGAACACCGACCGCCCCCTTTGAAACTGACCAAACCTGGGTGGGCGAAACCGATGGAACTCCCTCTGCTGATTCCTCGTCGGCCCCTGACCCCGTCCCAGCTTCTGTTTATCCTCCGGCAGCCTGCCACCCTTAGACTCACCGAGATCCTTCACTAACTTATCCAAGTCTTCCCCAAACAGGAGCTTGCCCCTGAAGGGAAGCTTACTCAACCGTGCCTCCGAAGAACCATCCGCAGCCCAGTTACGGAGCCACAGACAACGCCGAGCCGCCACCACCGACGCCATACTTCTGGCCAAGCCACGGATCAGATCATACTGAATATCCGCCAAATAAACCGCCCCCGTCTCCAACCAGGCGGCCTCTTCCGCGGCGTCCTCTAAGTGTGCTCCGCCAATCCTCTGGCACCACCGCAGGCACGCTCTCGCCACACATGCCCCACAAATAGAGGCCTGCATGGAAAGCGCATTAACATCAAACACCTGCTTCAACAGAGAATCTAAGCGCCTGTCCTGAGCATCCTTAAGGGCGGCACTCCCTTCAACTGGAATAGTCGTCTTCTTGGTGACGGCCGCAACCGCCGCATCAACCTTAGGAGTCTTAAACAATTCCCTATCGTGATCCGCTAGCGGGTACAACCGAGCCATAGCTCGCGATCCTTTCAACCCCGACTCTGGCATGTCCCATTCCTCCTGAATCATTTCCCTAAACACTCTATGAACCGGGAAAACCTTCTGGGACTTACGCACCGCCTGCAACAACGGATCCTCCAAGTCTGCCGCTTCCGCCGGATTTGAGAGTGGCATGTTCAAAGCCCTTAGCGTCTCAGAAATAAGTGCCGGCAACTCCTCCCGCCGAAACACCCTAACCACTCTCGCCTGATCCTCCTGCTCCAGGAGCTCACCTTCCTCCAACTCCTCTTCAGGCTCCAACTCCTCCAAACCTTCCAACATTTCCTCCTGTTCCACTGTCTTCTCACTCGCTCTCCTAGACCTTTTTAAGGGGACACTGTCCACGCCGGGTTCCAGATGCGCGCCCGTGCGCTTACCCCCCAATTCTCCCTCTGCTAACCCCACTGAAGCAACCATCCCCCCTCCAAGTGTCTGCTGCAGCAGAGTCATGAACTGCTGGGAGAAAATAGCCGCCAAGCCCCCCTAAACCAGAGCTGGGGCCGCGGAGCCATCCAGAGCCGAGGACGGCCCGGCCACGGGCTCCCGGAGAGGTTCCACAGCTTTTTGCTCCGGGAGGCCAGGAGGATCCTCCTGCTGGCCCTCCCCCCTCGTCCCCGAGGCCTGCTCCGCCAAGGCTGCCTCCTGCAGACAGCCTTTGCACACCCCGGCCTCAGAGAGCGAACCCCTCTTTATGCCACACATAAGACAGAGACTTGGAAGGCATAGCTGTCCGTCGGCCGGAACCTACCCGAAAAGAAACCAGCCGCTGCCAGCAGCCTTCTCCTACACAGATCCCTTTTCTGCCACTCGGCTTCGGGTCTGAGGGATTATATATATATATTTTTTTTTTAAACTATAGCACCTCAAACAACCGACAACGAAAAAACCTGCAAATCCCCCTCAACTTGCGCCCCGATAGCCTCCCGCTGACAGTCACGGCGCTCCCGCACTGCTTCCCACGCTAACGGACCACGCGGCCGCGCCTAGCAAGGCTCGACACCGTCCCGCGCTTTCCAACGGAGCCAGCTGCCGCGCTCCTAACCTGCACCGCAGTGCTCTGCCTACTCACCGAAACGGGCGGAGAAGCCCGATGCAGGCAGCTCGGGGAAAAGAGAGCCTCGACGGAGCTGATCCGCCTCTCCCAGCCACGATTCTCTACCGCCGCTCTCCCTTCGCCGCAGCCGATGCTGCTCTTGAACCGGCTCCTCACCCACATGGTGGGTTCGGGAGCCGGACACCCCCTCCTGCGCTCCCCACTCGCTTGAGTCCCCGGCTAGGGGAAGGACCCAGAGGCGTCGGAAGGGGGGGGGGGAAGGGGGGGGAAGGGGGAAGATCACGGAGGCAGCCCCTGCAACCCTAAAGTGTCCTTGCAGGCTGAATCCTCCACTCAACCCTGCAGGAAAACCCCTGTAGTCCCCCTTAAAATTTTAACTCGAAAAACACACTCTCCTTATTTATTCCTCTGGTGAGTCCTGACCCCTAGGCCAATACTCCTTCCGCTGCTTTGGAGACTGAGCTTACTGGAGAATGGAGGAGGACCCTGGTCTATTTATAGAGGAGTCACCAAAAGAGTGACGTGCTCAGTCTCCAAAAGCTGCGGGAGGAGGTGCTTAACTCCAGTGTTCAGGACTAGTCTGGAGGACCGAGAAGGAACTATGGTTACACGATACAAGGTACCACCTTTGAAACCACTACCCAGGGAAAAGATTTAGGTGTCATCGTGAATAATACATTGAAACCCTCCGCCCAGTGTGCTGCAATGGCCAAGAAAGCTAATAGAATGCTAGGAATCTTAAGAAAAGGAATGGAGAATAAAACAAAGGTTATTATAATGCCTCTGTATCTTTTCATTGTGTGACCGCATCTTGAATATTGTGTGCGATTCTGGTTGCCAAATCTTAAAAAGGATATAGCTGAATTAAAAAAGGCACAAAGAAGAGCAACAAAAATGGTAAAGGGCATGGAAGGATACCCCAACGAAGAGAAGCTTAAAATGTTGGGACTCTTCAACTTGGAAAAGAGACGGCGGGGGGATATGGAAATTACACTTACCTGGTAATTGTAGTTCCTGAAGGGTCTAGTTTAGTCCTCCACATCTGGGTAGTGCACCTCCTCCTGCAGCACGGAGACTGGACCAATCAAAATCTTGCTCTCATTCAGTATCCTGCTGGAGCTCCCATTAGCCCCCCAGTGACCTATTAACAAAGCAGACTCAAAGAAGCAACACTTGAAGAAAGTATAAACAGAAACTATGAACCAATAACATCCCTGTGCTGTGAAAATGACCCCCTCCCCAAACGAGGAAGCCTAGACTCTGCATCGCGCTTCCGTCGCCCGTGAAAGCCCGCAGACAGGCAGCGAGACAAAAATCCAAAAAAGCATGTTGAAATCTTCAATCGAAGAGAATCCTTCGACAAAATCCGAAAGAGCGCACCGGCGCCAAATTGCTAGCGCGCCGACAGGAATCAGACAAAAGAGAAAGGGAAGGGAAGGAGGACTAAACTAGACCCTTCAGGAACTACAATTACCAGGTAAGTGTAATTTCCATTTCCTGAGCGGTAGTCTAGTTTAGTCCTCCACATCTGGGATGTAACAGAGCAGTTAGGAACGGGCGGGACCCTGCAACCCGGCGCGCAAAACCGCCGACCCAAAGCAAGAATCCCGAGCGGCCGAAACATCCAAACGGTAGTGCTTACTGAAAGCATGCATGGACGACCAAGTAACCGCTTTGCAAATCTCCACCGGCGGAACCAAAGCATGTTCGGCCCACGACGCCGCTTGCGCCCTAGTAGAGTGCGCCCGCAACCCTACGGGAACCTCCCGGCCTTGTAGAAGATAAGCGGCAGCAATCGCCTCTTTAATCCACCGGGAAATAGACGACTTGGCCGCAGCTTCGCCTTTGCGCAACCCGCCAAAAAGAACAAATAAGCGATCTGACTTACGGAAGGCTTCTGAAACTTTCAAATAACGGCGGAGAACCCGTCGAACATCCAAGGAATGCAGACCGCCCCCAGACGCATTCGCTGTATCAGAGTGAAAAACTGGAAGAAAGACAGCTTGATTCAGATGAAAAGGAGAGACCACCTTAGGTAGAAAAGACGGCACTGGTCTCAAAACCACGCGATCATGAGAAAAGGACAGAAACGGCTCCCGGCACGACAGTGCCTGCAACTCTGAAATTCGCCGCGCTGAACAAATGGCCACGAGAAAAACAGTTTTAAGAGTGAGATCCTTGACAGACGCTTGCCGCAACGGCTCAAACGGTCGAGCAGCCAAAGCCTTCAAGACCAAATTCAAATCCCAAGGAGGAACGACAATCCTGCGGGAAGGCCGAAGCCGGCCGACGGCTTTCAAGAAACGCTGGACGTCCGCATGCCTCCCCAGCGAGACCCCCAGCACCTTGCCCCTGTAACAGGCGAGGGCTGCAAGCTGGACCTTCAACGAACTGGCCGCTAGCCCCTTATCAAAACCGTCTTGCAAAAAATTGAGAATGATGGAAACAGAAGACGTCGCCACACGAACGCCACGACGCTAACACCAGTCCTCAAAAATGCGCCACACGCGCACATATGCGAGGGAAGTGGATGACTTGCGAGCTCGCAGCAGTGTAGAAATCACTGCGGCAGAATAGCCCTTCTTCCTTAAGCGAGCCCTTTCAATGGCCAAACCGTAAGTGAGAATCGATCCACCTGAGGCATCTGTAGCGGACCTTGCAACAGCAGATCCGTCCGTACCGGCAGCTTCCAGGGATGCCCGTCGACCAGGCGTACCAGATCGGCGTACCAGGGACGCCGTGGCCAATCCGGAGCCACGAGCAACACCCGACTGCCATGCGCCTCGATGCGCTGGATGACTCTGCCGATCAACGCCCACGGCGGGAAGATATAGAGAAGGCCGTTCCTGGGCCACGGCTGAATGAGGGCGTCTATGCCCTCGGACATGGGTTCCCTTCGCCTGCTGAAGAAGCGGCCCGTCTTGGCCGATTGAAACGTCGCCATGAGGTCCATCAGCGGAGGACCCCACCGGCGAACTATCTGCGCATAGACCTGAGGGTGTAACTCCCACTCTCCGGGATCCACCTGCACCCTGCTGAGAAAATCCACCATGACATAGTCTTTTCCCGCGATATGCGCTGCCGACAGCGCCGACAGACGAAGCTCGACCCATTGGAATAACGCTTCTGCCTCTTCTTCCAATGCCACACTTCCCGTGCCTCCCTGCCGGTTGATGTAGGCCACCGCCGCCGAATTGTCCGAAAGAACCCGGACCGCTCGGCCCTGCAGAGTTGCTTCGAAGGCTTCCAGGGCTCGCCTGACCGCGCGGAGCTCTAGCCGGTTGATCGACCAGGACACCTCCTGAGCTGACCAAGTCCCCTGCGCGAAGCAACCCTCGCAGTGGGCACCCCAGCCGAGGAGACTGGCATCCGTAATCACCGGGATCCAGTGAGGCTGTTCCAGGGGCATGCCCGCACGCAACGTCCGGGAGCACCCCCACCACCGTAGCGCCTGACGAACCCGGAGCGGACAAGGCAACCGCTTGTTGAGCGAGTCCGACTGGTTCGACCAACGTCGCAACAGCGCCCTTTGAAGAGATCGCATGTGAAACCGGGCCCAGGGAACCACCTCCAGGGTAGCCGCCATCGTACCCAGCACGCGCAGGTACCACCAAGCCGAGGGCGTGGACATCTTGAGGAAAGCTCTCACCAGAGTTTGCAAGGCCTGAACCCGCCGTAGCGGTAAGCAAACCAACCCTCTCGCAGTGTCGAACTGAACCCCGAGATATTCGAGACTCTGAGTCGGCACCAACTGGCTCTTCTGCACATTCACCACCCAGCCTAGAGATTGCAGAAGAGACACCACTCTTTCTGTAGCCCGTAAGCTCTCCTCCTTGGACTTCACACGAATCAACCAGTCGTCCAGGTAAGGGTGGACCAGGATCCCGTCCCGCCTTAATGCCGCAGCCACTACCACCATGATCTTGGTGAAGGTATGCGGAGCGGTTGCCAAGCCAAACGGCAGAGCTTGAAACTGAAAGTGTCCCCAGGGGAATGCAAACCGGAGAAAACGCTGGTGGACCGACCAGATGGGAATGTGTAAATAAGCCTCGGACAAATCCAGAGACGTGAGGAACTCCCCCTGCCGAACCGCCACAATGACGGAGCGGAGAGTTTCCATGCGGAAATGAGGAACGCGAAGACAGCGGTTGACCCCTTTGAGATCCAGAATGGGACGGAGAGAACCGTCCTTCTTTGGCACCACGAAATAAATAGAGTAACGACCTAGCCCGCGCTCGGCAGCCGGGACGGGAATCACTGCACCCAAAGCGAGAAGCCGATCCAATGTCAAGCGAAGTGCAGGTTCCTTGTGCGGTCCTCTGCTGGGAGACAGAACGAAGGAATCTCGAAGTGGACTGGCAAATTCGAGGGCATAACCCTCTCGGATGACCTCCAACACCCATTGATCGGAGGTGATCCGAGCCCAAGCTGGCAAGAAATTCCGAAGACGGCCCCCGATAACTGGACACTTCTCCGGAAGGCACCTGGTGTCATTGTGGCTTGCGAGAGAAAGAGGATGAAACCGAGGAGGCCGAAGGGTAAATCCCCTGCCGACCCCCCGGAAGCCGCGAAATCCCTGAGAACGGTACCCAACTCGGCCCCTTTGGGAACTCCACAAACGGGATGATCGAAATCTGCGAAAGTCACGAGAAGGACCTCTCGGGAGAGATGCAGTTCTGCCGAGCTTAGGCTTATCCTCAGGCAGCCTACCTCCTTTGGAGTCTCCTAAATCCTTCACTAACTTATCCAAATCCTCACCAAACAAGAGCTTCCCTTTAAAAGGAAGTTTGCTGAGTCGCGACTTAGAGGAACTGTCCGCAGACCAATTCCTCAACCAAACCGACCTGCGCGCCGCCACCAAGGACGCCATGCTGTTAGCCAAAGTGCGAATCAAATCATAATGAACATCTGCCAAGTAAGCTGAACCAGACTCCAAACGGGTGACTTCGAACATCTTCTGTTGGTCAAAGTGGGCATCCTGACGTAAACGCTGAGCCCATCGTAAACAGGCTCGAGCCACCCAGGCCCCACAAATAGAGGCCTGCAGAGACAAGGCATTGGTTTCAAAAGCCTGTTTCAACAGACCATCCACCTTCTTGTCTTGCGGATCCTTCAAAGCAGCACCGCCTTCGACCGGAATCGTAGTTTTTTTAGTGACTGCCGAAACCAGAGCATCAACCCGCTGAGACCGAAACTTGTCCTTGTCAGCCAGAGGATACAACCGGTTCATTGTACGAATGCCTTTCAGACCGGCCTCAGGCTGATCCCATTCAGTCTGAATCATCTGAGCTACCACACGATGGACGGGAAAAACCATCTGAGAGTCCCGCACGGCTTGAATGAGGGGATCTTCCAGACCCTCTTCCTCCGTCGAAGGGGCGGAGGCCAGATTAAGGGTCTGAAGGGACTCCGTAATCAAAGGAGTCAACTCTTCTTTCCGAAAAAACCCGACTGATACGCGCCTGATCCTCGGGATCTGGAATCTCCCCCTCTTCCAACGCATCAGCAATGTCGTCGGACTCCAGCGCCAGGTCAGACTCCGGCCAGTCAGCGTCAGCACACTCAACGGACAAGCGAGAGCGCTTAACTGGCTGAGAGACAGAACACTGAGTCTCCTCTCCCAAACGGGAAGGAAAAGGCGAAGAAGCAACCCCGGCCTCTGGGATCTTGCCCAGGTGGCCGAGTTGGAAAGCCTGATGCATCAAGAGAATAAAATCAGGCGAAAAACCCAGTGAAGAAGAGCCCGACGGAACTTCGGGCAAGGAAATTCCCTGTCCTTTCGACGCCTCAGGAGAAACCGGCAATGGAGAACCTGGAGAGGACATCAGAACAGGCTGCTTGGCTGGGCTATCCGGATCCAAAACCACCTTGTCAGCCATTTGGAGCTCGAGGGCCGAAGAAACTGAAGAACAGCCCTTGCAAACCCCAGAATCTGCTATAGCCCCTCTGCGAGAACCGCAGACCAAACATTGGGGCCTTGACGCCATCAGATTAGCAGGCTCGAGGGAAAAACAGCTGAGAAGACCTACAGGACAAGGCCTTGACGTGACTGCTCTTACTCTGTTTTTTTTTTTTTTTTAAAGGAGAAGGAATCCGATGAGACAGGGGGCTTCAGATTTGCCAAAAAAAACCCAGAAACTGGAAAGGGCAGCCGCAGCCGCCCCTCACACCACGGAAAAAAACGCGGGAAAGCTAAAGGATGCCGGCGCGATAAAATGGCCGCCGGCAACCACGGCTGAGGAAACAATCGGCAGGAAAAATGAAATAATAAAGAAAACCACGCGATCCGCAGCCCGACACGGCAAACAACCCCAAAATAAAGAAAAAAAGAAAATTGCCTCTAAAAGCACTGCCGGTGCTTGGAGACTCACCGCTGATTGTAAGAACGCGCCTCTGAAGAAACGCTGAGGAGACGCGGCACCGCAGTACAGCCCCAAGACGGCAGAGAACCCGCAGCTACAGAGGGATGCAGCCCACGCCGTGACAATCCTACGGCCGGCTGACCAGTAGCAATGGGGCTGTCCAGACTAGCTCTCACTTCCGTACTGTCCAGGAGGGAGATCTATAGTCAGCTGCTGCCTGCAGTTCCCTCACAGACGCTGAGAGCAGAAGCGGGCAGAGTAGGTGCCTCAAAGAGCCCCCCCTTTCAGAAAGCTGAGTACTAAAATTAAAGGGACAGCTACCAAAATAAAAGAAAAAAGTATAGCAGAGAAATAAACAATAACCCCAAGGAAAAACTAACAAGCGTTGCCTCAAAGTCCCTAAGTGAGCCCAGCTACAGGCTCACAAGTCCTCCTGCTGCACGGAGACTGGACACACTGGGGGGCTGATGGGAGCTCCAGCAGGATACTGAATGAGAGCAAGATTTTGATTGGTCCAGTCTCCGTGCTGCAGGAGGAGGTGCACTACCCAGATGTGGAGGACTAAACTAGACTACCGCTCAGGAAATGATAGAGGTCTATAAATTAATCAACGAGTGAAACGGCTAAACTGAGATCCATTATTTATGCCATCAAAAAGTAGAAAGACTAGAGGACAAACAATGAAACTACAATGCAACCCATTTAAGACTAATAAGAGAAAATATTTTTTTTACTCAACGCGTAATCAAACACTGGATTCTGTTACCAGAGAATGTAGTAAAAGCTGTTAGTGTAGCTGGGTTTAAAGAAAGTTTGGACAAGTTCCTGGAGGAAAGGTACATTACCATTATAAAGAGGACCCAGGAAATCCACTGCTTCCCCTGGGACAAGCACTATGAAACCTATGTGCCTCTTTGGGAACCTGCCAGATACTTGTGACCTGGATTGGCCACTGTTGGAAACAGGATACTGGGCTTCATGGACCTTGGTCTGGCATTTCTTATGTTCTTACTATAAAACCTGATTTGTACTACATTCAACAATTAAAAAATAAAAACCTTTAGTGCAGCAATATACATCCATTACGTACATTCCAGAACAAATACAACACAAAAATGAGAATTTAAAAATCAATTACTTTTTGGCTACACCTCGATTACAAATCAAAACAGTGTCTCTACAGAGAGGATGAGTGCGAAAGGTAACAAAAAAAAAGTTGCACTTCTACACGTTGCATGGATCTGGTATACTGATAAACAAGTTGTCCAAGCACTTTGGTTTATTTTAGTGGATACAGGGTTTCTTTTCAGTCATCAGACCGTACTATCCATTTTTACAGTTTACAGGGAAGAAAAAATAGTGAGAAATAAAAACTGAAAATAAAGAGATACGTTAAACAAAACAAAACAAAAAAAAGATATGCCCTAAGGCTTTTTTCATCCTTTCAAATTCTTTGCTTTTAGTAGATATTTGTTTACAGAGACAGGCTGATGCAGAGAAGCTTAGTGCGGCATTTTTCTGGCACTTTTCCCATGCAAGGCTTGCTCTCTGATGCTGAAATCAAGCTGGTGCCGGAAAAACGGCAAAAGCCAACTGCACTAAATTGTGGCGCACTTGGCATGCAAATAGCTGCATAATTGCACCCAATGTAAAAAACGACACTGAAACTTATGCAGGTTTTTTTACAGCTGGATCATCATGCCAGCTTCAGGCAGCTGTAAAGATGCTGCCGGGAGTAAAAGTATCATCTGAGGTGAAGTTTGACACTTCACCTCAGATGATTCAAGCATCAGGGAAAATCCCTGAAACCATCAGCATACTGTCTGAGGGCAGGTGCGCCCCCCCATTCCCCCCCGGACACTGACCCCTGACAGAAACCCAGTCACTAGCATCCCCAATCTCCCTCACCCAAACAAAAAAAAATCCCTAGTGGCCCCCGAACCCCTCCATCGCCTTCCTGGTGCCTTTAATCTGGGGTGGGAGCATCTGCCACACTCCCACCCCTGCACTGCCATCTTGAAAAATGGCAGCACCAGGTCCCACTCAGTGCATCCCAGGATTTATTTAACTGGTTTCATATACTGCCTTTCGACACATCAAGGAAGTTTACATTGAACAGTAACTTAATGTGGGTTACTTTATCACACATAGAACCTTGATTTCCAACAAGCAACTTAAGTAATTATATACATGAGCAAGATAGTAAGGAATACACACATGAGATGCAAACAGTACATGGAACGTGATTGATATAACATTGGTCAGGTACATTCTACAGGCAGGGGAGACCAGGGAAAGGGGTAGGAGCAGGAGCACCAGGAGGAGGGTATGGGGAGGTGGCAGGGCTAGGAAAGGGGGGAGGGTTAGGAAACTGGGCCAAAAGCCATTAGGGATAGGGCAGGCAGTGATAAGAGAGTCAATGGGACCAAGGCAGATGGGTATCCTGGGATGCAACAGATAAGACTTTTTTTGCCTTATATGGCAGTCTGACCCCTCTCGGTGCATCCCAGGATGCACTGCACAGGGCCAGGCACTGCCACTTTTCAAGATGGTGGCGCAGAGACAGGAGCGTGTGACCAATGCTCTTGCCCCAGATTAAAGGTACCGGGGGTGGGGGGTGGAGGGGTTTTGGGGCCAGTGAGGATTTTTTTTGTTTGGTTGGGGGGGCCACAGGGGATTGTTTTACTGAGTTGTGGGGGGGGGGGGAGGAGATAAATCAGGGCTGCTGGGATATCAGGGATTTTTTTTTTTTATTGAGTGGGTGGGGGACTGAGGCTGCTGGGCCACCGGGGACTTTGCTTCTGTCGGGGAGGGGGGGGGGGAAGGAGGGGGGTTGATGTGCTGTGGGGCACCAGCCCAACAGTGTGCCAATAGCATCGGGGGGCTTTCCCCAATGCCTAGGTCATCTGAGGTGAAGTGTCAAACTTCATCTCAGATGATCCTGTTTCTCCGGGACAGCATGCGAAACTTGTGCAGACTTCTGTGTGAATGTGTTTGGCTTGCTCTCCCAGTTTAAGGTTGACTTTTTGTGCACTGGGGAATTTGTATATTGAATTCCAGCGCAAAGAGCCAGCATTAAAGTCACACTATGAAACTCTGTGCTTGAGCTTTAAGCACTGGGCTCCAGTGCAGGGTTTCTGCATTGGCCTGAAAAGGAAAGAGTAGTATTCAAGCAGCGTATTCTTCTGATATTTCTTAGCCACATTAACCTTCCCATTAGAAACAAACTTATTTTGAAAGACTGCCTGCCACTTGTACATGCTTTAATAATCCACAGTACTTATAAGCATATTTTGTGCATTCTTACCTGCTCCTTTTGAATGATGAACATTTGCATTCCTGCTGCTTACAAAGCTAGGCTTTGGTCGACTGTCTTCAAACAGCTTTCTATGATTTGTTACCAAATTTTGTATTTCACCTTCCAAGAAAAACACCACAACTACTGAGAAAGATTTTCAATTATTTGTCATAAGAATGTACAAGTTTTACTATTATGACATAAGGAGAGCAATTTTCAAAATCCATTTCAATGAGCAAATGTTTATTTTTCCGTGTTAAGTCGGTGGTCTGGAAATTACCCACCCTGCATGTGGAAAAACATGCATACCTTTACCCATATTAGAATGGAAGTATTCCAGGGGCAAAATTGATCAAGGGGTGAAATGCACCACCACATGGAGTTTTGTATTTTCAGGGCTGTATGTGCTGTCTGGAAGGGAAAAGATATACCCAGAAAAACAGGCGTGAATCTCTGCAGCTACTTTCCCATTCAGAAAATCCAAAGTCCACAATTTGAAGAGCTTACGGATTTTGCAAGTTAACCATTTTTTGAAAATTGCTTCCTTGAAATATTTTTGTAATGGAACAATGTTCCATGAAGAAAATTATTCCTTTAACAGAAATACAGCACTTCATTTTGGCTTCCACTGGCAGCTCTTGGATCCAGACAGTTCTGACAGTATCTGAACAAATATTTGAATGTAAAGTTGCAATTCAGCATAGAAAATAACAGATTGTAAAAACAGTAAGACATGACAGGGAGTTATTTTACCTGGCCACTAACACCACACCTTGTTTTCCTGGGAGCAACGTATGAAGAGTGAAGTCAGAACTACAAAGTGTTCCAACAGTTCAGTATATATTTTTCTTAGATGCAAACTAGCAAAACCTGGATCTGAATCCTTTTTCTCTCCTACAGTTACCAGATGAATTCATGTTTTGATACAGGCTTATCACTCTTTGTTTTACCCAGCTGAATGCAAGGAGTTGTATGCCTGCTTTATTTAAAGGAAGACTACAAGTTCATACACAAAATGGGGCAAACACAAAAATGGTTAAGACTGTCCCACAGAAAACAGAATCAGTAAGCAAACTCCCATCCACTCCAGATTAGGATAGATTGGATACATTGGCAGAAATTCAAATTATGGACCCCCAAATAACATTTTTTTAGAAAGGTAAGCAGAACAGGTGAAGTCCACTTCAGAAGATACAAGAGCAGAGCAACTACAAGTGAGCCCGCATCTTCCTTAGGGTTCCCTTTTGCATCGCGCCGCTTGGGCAGAATTTCCGCCACCAACGGATGAGTCTTGCTGGAAGAATTAAAGTGACCAAGCAGCCCACACAGTTGCAAAATCTGAGCACAGTAATTTTACCTGCAGACTTTGCACAGATCTCAAAAGGGAAAGGACAAGGAGAAATTTTAATCGCCTTTCCTTGAATCCTGCCAGACCAGTCCAGATAAGTGGGTTATGTTCCCTTGCTAGCAAGTGGAGACAAACTTGAGCAATTTTCAGTGATGTCCTCATTCTGTATATACTCTTGTACAGAACTGAAAGAAGCTATTATGATACTTCTCAAGCAGTAAGCAAAACTGAAATTTTAGAAAAGAAAACCCCTCTGATAATGTTAAACACAAATGGCTCTGCCACAAAGAGTGTGAGCAAGTATTGGCTCTCTTAGTATGAGGCAACTAGAGAAAGACCACAAGGTTGACTAGACCTTCCATGGCAGCCAGAATTTTCCAAATCTGCAGTCTCCCAGACAGTAACATTGCTAATTCAACTAAAAGGCAGTAGGCTTTCCAACCTGCAGAAGTAGTCTTCCAGGGCAGAACCCAGAATGGTCTAGCAGGAGTCAAAGAAAGTAGATTATAAGGTATGATTAAAATATCTCCTTCCTTCTCATCCAACTAGAACAGTCCAGATGAGTGAGATGTATCCAAGCAGTCAGGACCCAAGGTAGAAGGAAAATGAAACATAGAAACATGACAACAGAAAAAGACCATATGGCCTATCTAGTCTGTCCTTCCATATCAACCACTACAGCAGTCCCCCCCTTTTTTCCTTTAGAGATCCTCTGTTTGTCCCATGCTTCTTTGAATTCAGATACTGTCCTCATCTCTACAACCTCCACTGGGAGACTATTCTATGGATCCACCACTCTTTCTGCAAAGCAATATTTCCGCATATCACTCCTGAGTCTACCCCCTTTCATCCTCATCCCATGTCCCCTTGTAGCAGGACTTGCTTTCAATCAAAAGAGGCTCTCATCTTGTGCATTTATCCTTAAGTCTGTCCTCATGCTTTACAACGAAGACCACTACCATTTTAGTAGCCATCCTCTTTACTGACTCTAGCTTTATATCCTTTTGAAAGTGCAGTCTCCAGAATTGCACACAATACTCCAAATGAGGTTGCACCAAAGACTTATAGAGGCACTATCACCTCCTTTCTTCTGCTGGCCATTCCTCTCCCTATGCACCCAAACATACTTCTACATTTTGCTGTCGCCTTTTCTACCTATTTAGCTACTTTAAGATCATCAGACACAATCACGTCTATGTCCTGGCTCTTCTTTAGTGGACAAAAGTACTTCACCCCCTATACAATATTGCTCCCATGGACTGCTGCAGCCCAAATGCATGACCTTACATTTTTTAACATTAAATCTCAGCTGCCAAATTCTAGACCATTCTTCGAGCTTAGCTAGATCCCTCCTTATGTTAACTACACCTTCCTGGGTGTCTATTCTATTGCAGATTTTGGTATCATCCACAAAGAGGCAAACCTTACCCGACAGCCCTTCCGCTATATAACTAACAAAGATGTTAAAAAGAATGGGGGACCAAGGACAGATCCCTGGGGCACACAACTGGTAACATTCTTCTCAGAGTGAGCTCCATTTATCTGTACCCTTTGCCGCCTCCCACTCAACCATTTTCTAACCCAAGCAGTAACTTTAGGGTCCAACCCTAGGATGCTCAGTTTGGTTATAAGTCACCTGTGAGGAACGGTGTCAAAGGCTTTACTGAAATCCAAATACACCACATCTAGGGCTCTCCCTCAGTCCAGCTCCCTGGTCACCCAGTCAAAGAAATCGATCAGATTTGTCTGACAAGACCTGCCTCTGGTGAATCTATGCTGCCTCGGATCCTGTAATCCGCTGGACTCCAGAAACCTCACTATTTTCACTTTCAGAAACACTTCCAATAATTTACTCACCACTGAAGTTAAATTAACCGGCCTGTAGTTTTCAACTACATCCTTACTTCCGCTTTTGTGTAAAGGGGCCACATGTGCCTCTCTCCAGTCCTTTGACACCACTCCCAACTCCTATAAGGCATTGAAAAGGTCAGTCAGTGGGAGCTGCTAGAACATCCCCAAGTTCCCTCAGTATTCTAAGGTGTATTCTATCCGGTCCCATCGCTTTGTCTACTTTTTTAGCTAGCTTCTCATGAACACAGTCTTCTGAAAATTGTTCATGATGCCCCTTGCTTCTGTTCCTGTTTCTGGGTGTTTTCTGAGGTCCTGCTCCTGGTTCTTCATCTGTGAACACAGAACAGAAATATGTGTTAAGCAATTCCGCTTTATTCTCATCAGCTTCTACATATTCCTCCCCTTCACCCTTGAGTCTGATAATACCACTTTTGCCCTTCCTCTTCTCATTATCATATCTGAAAAATGTCTTATCCCCCCCATTTTATTGCATTGGCTATTTCCTCCTCTTTTTGAGCCTTTACTTTCCTGACTACTTTGCTAGCTTCTCTAAGGTTTTCCAATATAGATGCCTGTCTTCCCCTCTCTGTGATCTCTTGTATTTCATGAAGGCCTCTCTCTTTTTCTTCACCTTTTCAGCTACTTCTTTCAAAAACCATAGCGGTCTCCTTTTCCTTTTACCTTTATCTACCATTTTAACAAAAAGGTTGGTTGCCCTTAAAATATCCCCTTTCAGTTTTGACCAGTTTTTTTACATCCCCCAGTCGTTCCCATCCTGCTATCGACTCCCTGAGGTATTGGCCCATCTTGGGAAAGTTAGTTTTCCTAAAGTCTAAGACCCTTGCTTTTGAATGGATTTTAACAGCCCTAGTCCTAATACTGAACCACACCATTTGGTAGTGATCACTGGATGCAAAATGATCTCCCACTATAACATCAGAAACACTTTCACCATTGGTAAGTACCAAGTCCAGTATGGCCCCTTCACGTGTGGGTTCTGTTACCAGTTGCCTGAATAGTTCTCCCTGTAGAGAATCCAGGATCTCCTTACTTCTAGATGATACTGCAACAGGAATGTGCCAATCAACATCTGGCATATTGAAACCCCCTATCAGTAGCACTTCCCCTTTCCTAGCAATGCTCTGTGCATCTTCAATTAACTCTATGTCCACCTCTTCCTCCTGTGAGGGAGGTCTGTATATCATGCCAATAAAAATAGATTTCTCTTTCCCTCTTTCTAGTTTAACTCATAGTGCCTCCTCGCTCCCTTTTAAGCTTTGTAGTTCCAAAGCTTTAACAACACTTATTAAAAGAGGGCTGCTACACAGTACCATGTTCTGTGCTTCTGAGGTAAGCTGTGACTAACTTCCTGGGTGATTAACAGCCCTTGCTTGGATAGAAGGAGTCTTTCAAAATGGCCTTTTGACCTGCCACCTGGTGTTAACACCTATTGAAAAAGGTTTCACAGGTCTCTTGCCCCCTAGGTAGAAGGCCTCTTTGTAAAGGTCTTTAGAAGACTATTTGTTGCTCAGAGTACTGACCCTGTTTTGCCTTTTATGCTAAGTTATATTCTGATTTGATTTAAATTACAGCTCTTTGCTGCTGCTAGGCTCTGACTTATTATGAAATTTAAACTACAAGCTCTCTGCTGGGTTCCAAATTTAACCAGAAAGCTTGCTTCTGTGTTTTAAATGTAAACTAAAAGTACTTTGCTGATACTAGGCCCCGAGTGACTGTTAAATTTAAACTACAAGCTCTCTGCTGGGTATGAAATGTAACCAGAAAGTTCTCTTCTGTGTTTTAAATTTAAACTTAAAACTGCTGCTACTAGGCCCTGACTGATTTAAGAAAAAAAACAGTGGGTTCACAGATTAATTAGCTTTAATACAAAGAAGTCCTTTCAGAAAATTCCCAGAAGTGTATACTCACAATTGCAGATCTCTCTCCAGAAGTAGCAGTCCCTTTTTCTAGTCCTTCAAGACTCGTAGGTCTGGACACGGCAAGATAGCATAGAGCCCTGGAAGCACTTTCTACCAAGGGCATCCAGGTTCCGGGCCTTCCGGCCAGGGGGGACACCAAGGAGTGCATCTTCTGACTGTTCAGGCAGTGCATGGCCGATTCCACAAACATGGAATTGTGCGGTAGCTGCGCCTTTTGGAACCCAGGGCTCTTACGGACTCGATAAATGAAATCGACCCATTTGCTAAGAACCGGCGCCGAGGCCGCTGCCTCCCACATACGGAAGAGCAGCCGTTCCAGCATCGGAGGAACCGGTACAGTAAAGGCTTCCTTCGGAGGAAAGTCATACTGGAGGGCATCGAGCTCCTCGGCTCCTCCTCGGCATTCACAGGGAAGGCCAAGGCTTTGGCCATGTCCCTCATGAAGTCCGAGAACCGGGTATCCTCCGGGGGGACCTTCTCTGAGGCTCAGAATCCGGTGAGTCCGAAGGGATGCACTGGGTCTGGAAGGTGTCCGGGATGGGACTCCTCGTCATCTGTCTCCTATGCCGACTCCTCTGAGGAGGAATTGAGTGCCACCCGCCCCGACGCCGAGGGTATCGGCGTCGACGACCTCAGCCCTGCACGGGAGGTCAAGGGGGACCTTGACCGAGGATCAACTCGAGACTTCATTGACTCGAGGATCGGCTCGGTCTCTGGGGTCTGTAGGGATGGACAGATAAAGGGATACCAGAATCCCCAATATGTAATTGAAGATGGATGAATTTCTTGATACAAAATGTGTTTAGAAGTTTGACTTCTCACCTACTTCCTTTTAAATAGAATAGGATGTCATGATCATGAGTTCTCTGTAACCGTCTTTAAAATAGATGGAACAGTGTTAACGCAAACAAAAAGAACATAGGCTATGAACTGTGCAAGCATAAAGTTCATTGTACAGTCAGCTGGAAGTCCCTGCTGACAAAACATAATTTTTGCAACTTTTGCAATTATAAATTTCATCTAATATACTGTAATCAGATCTTACTCTGTAAAAAGAACTTTGGCGACACCTTGTGTTATTTTATGGCTATAATAAATGACTGTTACTTCCTCTTTTTCTCTAATAAAAAGGGAGCTTTTAGGGAGAGGAATTTGAATTCAATAAGCCTGGAATTATGCCTGTTCATAGTCCGCTTATTGTCTTCCCTCTGAGCTCAAAGAAAATAGCACTTTGTGTGTGTGTGATTGTGTTCTGTATTACTCTCTGCTTGTCTCTCACTACTGATGGACCAGAGACCTAAAGAGCCGTGGTATTGTGGTCAGATCATGGAGTTTTCTTCAGGGTCGACTTAGACGTCGAGGTTCCGGTGTTCGGGGAAGATGCACCGGTCATACCAGAGATCAGCACCCGCTGCTGTTCCATAAAGGCAGCAAAGCTGCTCTCCAAGGCCGTCAACCTGAGTCCAAACTCAGGAGACTCAGCAGCCCCCGTCTTGGGCCCCAATGGTGGCTCCCCTGGAGGAGAGTCCATGAGGACAACAGCACTTACGTGACTCGGGGACTCCGGCTCCACATGAGGTAACTTGGACGTCCTCTCTGACTCCGAGAGCCTGGGACGGCGGTCAGGGCTACGCAACCTGGCCCTCGAGGACCCAGGAGCCTCCACCAACACCGCCCTCGCGAGCTTCTTCTTCCTTTTGTGCTCCCAGGTGGGAGACTCCCTCTCAGAGGAACCCTGATGGCACTTGGGATCAGACTCCCGAGATATTGAGGCCTCTGACGAAGTCCGGGCACGGCCGTACGCAGACTCTGAGAAAATTCTCTCACGTTGATGCTGACGGCTCTGATGTGCCTTCGACATTTTGCCGCACGGGCCACAGAACAGCAGGTCATGGTCGGGCCCGAGGCAATGGAGGCAGCAGTCATGTGTGTTGGTGAGAGATATACGTTTCTTGCACCGATCACACTTTTTGAACCCGCTGGTAGCCATTGGGGGGAAAAAGGGCCCCTGCAAGGTCGAAAGACCAGGCTGCCAGTGAAAACACAAAAAGAGCACGAACGCTAGTCACGAAGGACAAAAACCGAAAATCAAAATTCTGGACTCGATACCGGTGTACCGGGCCCAGGCGGGAAGGCGAACCGGCGTCGAACTGGATCAGAAAAAGCCAAAATAACCGAAAAAAAATCTACTTTTCCCGAGTGACACTTAACTCTCGTCCGTTGGGCTCCACGGAAAAAGAAAGACTGAGCAAGATGGCACCCTTGGGCGGGAAGGTGACCGCGCATGCTCGCTGTATTCCCAAAGGCTTTCTTTGAAAGCTGGGGAAATGCTCCACACGAGGGCTCCGTCAGCGCCGACGTCACCCATATGTGAGGAATGACTTCCTGCTTGGTCCTGGAGAACATCTGGAACCATTGGTACTTACTGGTTGTTACATGTTATTGCAGAAATGGTGGTTTGTAGTACTTAGAGAATTTTACCACATAGCAGTTATTAAGATTTAAATGTGAAATTTATATATTATCTGCTAATTAAGTAGTAATCTAGTAGTAATTCAGTTACATTCTGAAATTTGTTGAATGTTTGATGCAGGCAAAATGATGGATTGTGATATGCATCGCAGACAAAGCATAGTTACTCACCTGTAACAGGTGATCTCTGGGAACAGCAGGAATTTAGTCTTCACAAATGGGTATCGTCGGTACAGACGGAGCCTGCGTGGGAACGCTCCACAGCGTCCAATAGGAAAGCCTTTGGGAGCATCCCACAGCGCCTGCGTGCTGCTTTCCCGCTTTTCCAACTGACCCTCTCCAGTTGAGTTTATAACTGAGACAAAAGAGAGAGGGAGAGAGAGAGAGAGAGAGATAGATACAACTCCTAGGGGAGATGTGCGGGTTGTGAAGACTAAATTCCTGCTGTTCCCAGAGATCACCTGTGACAGGTGAGTAACTACGCTATCTCCAGGAACAAGCAGGAATGTAGTCTTCACATATGGGGACTCCCTAGCTGCAGATGCCAGGGAGATGGCCCCAGGAAGTTGTCAGCCCTTGTGAAAGGGCCCCACTTCCCCCCATGGATCTCTGGTATCCTACCAGGGACGGTGGGTAGGAGTTGATTAAGTCTGAAAAAGGTGTTGAAGAACAGCTTGGCCAAACAAGGCAACCCGGCGGGAGTCCTTGTCTAAGCAGTAGTGGGCTGTGAAGGTATGTACCGAAGCCCAAGTAGCTGCTCGACAGATGCCGTCGATAGACACAGAGTGAAGATGAGCCATTGAGGCCGCCATGGCTCTCACATTGTGAGCAGTGACATGGCCTTCAAGAGGAAGGTTCTTACTCTCACAGGCAAAGGATATGCACTGTGCGATCCATTTGGACAGTGTTCTTTTGGAAACTGGAAGTCCCAAATGACTAGGATCAAAAGCAAAATTTCATACATTTCATACCCAGCAGAGTTGAAAAGATTTTCTATGTTGCTGTGTCCTTTGCAAGTAAAAAGCCAAAGCTCTTTTACAGTCCAAGGTATGAAGGTTCCTTTCTACACTGGAAGCATGAGGCCTCGGAGAGAATACAGGAAGGTAAACCACTTGGTTTAAATGGTAAGGCGAAACCACCTTTGGCATAAAGTGTGGATGAGTCCTAAGAACTACCTTATCATGGTAGAACCTTGTTTAAGGAGGATCAGCCACTAACGCTTGCAGTTCACTGATGCGATGTGCTGATGTGATTGCAATGAGGAAGATAACTTTCCAGGAAAGGAATTTCAAAGATGTAGTGGCTAATGGTTCAAAGGGCAGTTTCATGAGCTGCGCGAGCACCAGATTTAAGTCCCATGCCATCGGTGGTGGCTTAATGGGAGGCTTTGTTAAAAGAAGGCCTCTCATAAATCTCGCTATGAGAGGATGAGAGGAAATATATTGTCCACTTAGAGCAGGGGTCTCAAACACGCGGCCCGCGGGCCGCATGCGGCCCGCGAGAGCATCTTGTGCGGCCCGCGAAGCACTTACCGGTGTCTAAAAAAAAAAAATAAATCCAAACTTGCCGCCGCAGTTATTAGGCGTCCCGCGGCCCCTCTGCCTGCTCTGAGTCCTCTCCTCCCTGCAGCATCAGCTCAAAAAGTGGCGGCTTTCAGAGCCGCGAAGAGAGAGAGTTTCTCTCGCGCGGTTCTGAAGACTCGCTGCTCTTCAGAACCGCGCGAGAGAAACTCTCTCTCTTCGCGGCTCTGAAAGCCGCCACTTTTTGAGCTGATGCTGCAGGGAGGAGAGGACTCAGAGCAGGCAGAGGGGCCGCGGGACGCTTAATACTGTTGGCATTGGGATCAGGGACTGACTGCTGCCAATAGTGGCTATGTTTTAAAAAAATAATAGTCCCGGGTGAAAAACTGACACTACTCAAATTTCTCTGTGGCTGACTATGTTGTCTGTGTGAGTTTGCCATTGGTTCATAGACCCATCTGTCTGTTCATGCAACTAATAGTGAGCTCATCATTTTGGAAAATAAAAGAAAAACACAGTTTTAAGAAAAAAGGTAGGAGAGTCTATAAACATCAAAATAAAAGGCTTGTGCAACAGCTGGTGTAAAAATGGCCAGAGTGCACATGAGCTCTTTGGTCATATCATCAGTGCAAGACTTGGGGATCCTCTCCCATTGCTCCTGAAGTAGAGAAAAAGCAAGCAACTAGCCAGAGATGTCATTCCCAAATCCCAGAAACAGAGAATGTAGTAACACAGGGCCAGGGATCCCTTCCCTGGGACCCAAAAAGAGACAGGATGAATGAAGGAACCAGAGATCCTCTCCTCACAGAAGAATAAAGCGAGCATAAAGCTGGATGCCACCCTTTGAACAGCATAAAAGGAAGATCGTGAGTATAGGATCAACATAAGCAGAGAAGGAACATGGGGCAGAAGAATCCTCCCCCCAGGACCTTGAAGGAGAGAAACTGCACAGAACCAAAAGATTTCTCTCTCCAGACATCAGGAACAGAGAGAACAGAGAGCTAGGAAATCCCCTCCTTAGGGTTTTCAAGCAGAGAATGAACACAGGGCCAGAGATTCGAGCCACAAAGGTGAGAGCATCCCCCTCCATGTGACCAGAAAAGATATGGGAGTGGACACAGGCCCAGGGGCCCATTCTCCATGATTGTTCCCTTACATACAAGAGGAAATCAATTTATAGTTTTATTTCTACAGTGTTGTACATTCTAAGTTTGGCTTTTGGGGTTCCCAGTTTAATTGTCTTCCTGTTTCTAAATTGTGATTCCTTGTTTGGTGATGGTGTATGTTCTGCATGTTTACTAAAAGTTAGTGTATATGCAAATATTTATGCAAATGATGCCCTTATGCAAATGATGCCATTATGCAAATGAGGCCTGCGTCTTGTGCGGCCCCCGGGTTACTCTACAAGTCCTCATTTGGCCCTCAAAGCAATTTGAGTTTGAGACCCCTGACTTAGAGGCTTGTAAGAAGCTGCAATAGCACTAAGATGGACTCTTACTGAATTTGTCTTGAGACCCGCATTTGACAAATGAAGGATATACTCCAGTATCGATTCCAGAGGTATCGGAAGAGGGTTAAGATCCTTCTGCGAGCACCATATGGTAAACCTTTTCCACTTAAAGGCATACGAGCGTCTTGTGGAGAGTTTCCTAGAAGCATGAAGGATATCCTTTACCTGTTGGTAAAGGTTAAGATCCTGAGGTTCTAGACTTCCAGCAACCAGGCCCTGAGATGCAGAGACTGGGGATTGGGCTGCCACAGCATCCCATCCTCTTGGGAGAGAAAATCTGGAGCGGATCCCAACTCCAGAGGCGGAGCTTGAGAGAGATGTAGGAGCAGAGGGTACCACGTTAATGCTGTGGCCAACGTGGAGCTATGAGGATCATATGACCTCTGTCTCTCTGAAGCTTGAATAGGGTTTTGCCGATAAGGGGAATGGGTGGGAAGGCATATAGGAAGTCCTAACCCCAGTGAAGGAGGAAGGCGTCCCTTGCCCGACAACACTGAGCCGTAATTCTCAAACAGAACCGGGGAAGTTTGGCATTCAGCGGACTTGCAAAGAGGTCTATGTCCGGGGTTCCCCAAATCTGAAATATTTGGGCAACCTGGTCTGCATGGAAACACCATTCGTGTGGAAGCAGAACTCGACTGAGTTTGTCTGCCCAAGAATTTTAAATGCCTGGAAGATACACTGCAAGGAGATGAATCTGATGCTCTCTGGCGAGGGCCCATAGTCGCAAAGCTTTGTTGCATAGCGACAGAGAGCCTGTTCCGCCCTGCTTGTTCACATAGAACATGGCTACCTGATTGTCCATTTGAACTAGGACTGTCTTGCAGCTGAGCTGGGCGTGAAATACTCGAAGAGCAAGGAAGATTGCTCTGAGCTCCAGGAGGTTGATGTGAAGACAGGCCTACTGTGGAGTCCAGGTACCCTGGGTAGAGAGATGTGCAGGTGTGCTCCACATCCTACCTGTGAAGCATCTGTTAGGGTGGCTTGGGATAGGGGTTGCTGGAAAGGAGACCCCACCAGAAGGTTTCTGGGTGATTGCCACCATTGGAGGGACGAAATAAGACAATTTGAGTTTGTTATTTTGTCCGACAGGCAACCTGAGGCCTGTGTCCACTGAACGCAGATCCGAGGGTGTTGATGCCGCAAGGAGAGCCACCAGACTGCGTTCAATAGCCAGGAACCTCTGGTCTATCGACGCTGCCGATGCTTGGGTGTCGGTACCGGTAGAAGCAGCCGGAACCCCAGAGCATGGCGCCAGTAGTTCTGCTGAGGTTGAGGCCTCGAAGTCACCTTTGATACACTCAGAGGGATACCTGGAAGTATCATTTGTGCCGGTATGGATTAGCAACATTGGGTAATAGTCAGTGGGCTTGATAAGTCTTGACAAATTCTCTGTAACATCTTGGATTTTGGCACCTCGCAGACAGCACACCTCAGTACCTCAAAGAAGAGAGTCATCAACCACCACTACCCTTTGCTTCCTTGTGGTCATTGATTCTGCAACTTTGGGGTGCTCGAGCTCTGGTTCTTCCCTTTCCAAGGATGCTTTCACCTCCTCCACTTCCAGGGCTTCAATTCAAGGGCTGGAGAAGTTAGATTGGTAATTCTGCAGGCCCTGGTGACGTGTCCCCAACCTTCGTCATTCTGTAGGCTCCCCTCTTCTCCTCTGCTTGACGCTGCAAGCAGCATCTCATCAATGTACTTTTTACCATCTTGAATGCTCCTCAGCCCTGCCACCTCCTCTTTGAGTTCCTCTGCTTGTTTCCTGAGAGCTTCAACATGCAGGCATCCTGCACATAGAACTGGTCCTTCAACTGGCATTGGGACCTCTGTCTGGACAGAGGCAGAAGCTGTAACAGGGGCAACAGCTTTGGTGATACGATTTTTCCCAGCCATTGTTCAGTTGGTGGAGCTTAGGTATCTGTTAAAGCAAAAGAGAGAGACACCTACCAAAGTACCAACTGGCTTCCCAGCTACCCTTTCAGAGAAAAAGCAGTTAAATCACTTTAAGTGTGTTCAAAATGTGCTGTTCCATGTCCGTGTGTAGTCAATTGGGGAGATGCTCTGTAAAGCTAGACTGCACACTAGGGGTGGGTGGGAGTTGGAGTGGGGTAGGGAGGGAACTAACACCTGATGAGGTGTCAGTAGCTTCAAAGGGCTGAGAAACATGTCGGTACCAGTGACATAGGAAAATGTGGTAGGGAGGTTCTGGAGGCAAAATTTAGGCTTTTAGGTAGGAAGTTGAAATCCAGAACTTCCATGGTAGCATTCTCCGAAATGCTTCCTGTTCCACGCGCAGGACCCAAAAGGCAGGCAGAGCTCCGGAGTCTCAATGCGTGGGACAATGGTGCAGAGATGAGGGTTTTGGATTTGTTAGGAACTGGGGAACATTCTGGGGAAAGGAGGGGCTCTTCCGAAGGGATGGGCTTCACCTTAACCGGGATGGAACCAGGCTGCTGGCATTAACCTTTAAAAAGGAGATAAAGCAGCTTTTAAACTAGATATTAGGGGAAAGCCGACAGTCGCCCAAGAGCGGATGGTTCGGAAGAATGTATCCTTGAAGGATACTACCAAAAGCAGAGAGGTTCCACAAAAGAGTAAAGTAGCCCAAATGCCCTCAAGTATGGAGCAGACAGAACTTAAAGATCCCAATTTACCCATGTCTAACAATAGCCAAATTAACATGAATAAAATACATTCTCTAAAATGCTTGTATGCAAATGCTAGAAGTCTAAAGAATAAGATGGGAGAGTTAGAATATATACCACTAAATGAAAGGTTAGATATGACTGGAATATCAGAGAAATGGTGGAAGGAGGACAACCAGTGGGACACTGTGATACCTGGGTACAAACTATATCGTAATGATAGAGCTGATCAAATTGGTGGAGGGGTTGCGCTCTATGTTAGAGAGGGCATTGACTCAGAAAGGATTAAAGTTTTGCAGGAAACAAAATCTGCTGTAGAATCTATATGGATTGAAATTCCATATAAAAGGGGGAAGGCAATGGAAGTGGGGGTGTACTATCGAGCACCTGGCCAGAATGACCAAATAGATGATGAAATGCTCAAAGAAATCAAGGAAGCTAACAAAACTTACAGCGCAGTAATAATAATGGGTGATTTCAATTACCCTGGTATCGACTGGGTCAGTGTCACGTCAGGACATGCTAGGGAGATAAAGTTTCTAGATGAAATAAATGACTGCTTCTTGGAGCAGCTGGTTCATGAACCTACCAGAGGGGAAGCCATATTAGACCTAGTCCTTAGTGGAACACCAGATCTAGTGCAAGAGATAAGGGTGATGGGGCCACTTGGCAATAGTGATCATAGCATGATCGCCTTTGATTTAATTAG
The DNA here is from genome assembly GCA_033557465.1 of Ichthyophis bannanicus. Classification (NCBI taxonomy): domain Eukaryota; kingdom Metazoa; phylum Chordata; class Amphibia; order Gymnophiona; family Ichthyophiidae; genus Ichthyophis; species Ichthyophis bannanicus. Next base: position 96,667,959 of record CM066046.1, read on the forward strand.
TGGAGGAGGAATAGTAAGGAAATCCACAGTACTACCTTTTAACTTTCGAAAGGGAGACTATGATAAAATGAGGAAAATAGTTAAGAAAAAACTAAAAGGAGCAGTTGCAAAGGTTAAAGACGTACATCAAGCTTGGGTGTTGTTGAAAAATACTATCTTGGAAGCCCAGACCAGCTGTATTCCACGCTTTAAGAAAAGTGGAAGGAAGTCCAAAAAACTGCCAGCATGGTTTAAAGATGAGGTCAGAGAGGCTGTTGCCAAAAAAGCATCTTTCAGGAAATGGAAAAAAGAGCCAAACGACGAAACCTGGAAACAGCACAAGCACTGGCAAGTCAAATGCAAGGCATTGATAAGGCAGGCAAAGAGAGAATTTGAGAAGAAGCTTGCTGCGGAAGCATAAACGCGAAATAAAGACCTTTTCAAGTACATTCGTAGCAAAAAACCTGTGAGAGAGTCAGTTGGTCCATTAGATGATAAAGGGGTTAAAAGAGCACTAAGAGGCGACAAGGTGATAGCGGAGAGACAATGAATTCTTTGCTTCAGTCTTTACTGAGGAAGATGTAGGGATGTTACCCATGACTGAAGTGGTATTTAAAGGTGCGGAAGAATTGAAGGAAATATCGATACATCGGGAAGATGTCTTACAACTATTAGATAAACTGAAGAGTAGCAAATCACCTGGGCCGGATGGTATACATCCAAGAGTGTTGAAAGAACTGAAATATGAGATTGCAGACCTGCTATCAGTAATCTGTGAACTATCATTAAAATCATCTCTAATACCTGAAGATTGGAGGATCACCAATGTAACACCAATTTTTAAAAAGGGTTCCAGGGTTGATCCGGGAAACTACAGACCGGTGAGCCTGACATCAGTACCGGGAAAAATGGTAGAAACCATCATAAAGAATAAAATTACTCAGCATGTGTAGATAGTCACAACCTAATGGGAGACAGCCAACATGGCTTTAGACAAGGAAGATCTTGTCTTACTAATCTGTTATGTTTTTTTGAAGGAGAGAATAAACAGGTGGACAAAGGTGAGTCGGTTGATATTGTGTATCTGGACTTTCAGAAAGCCTTTGACAAGGTCCCTCATCAGAGACATTTGGCAAAACTAAACAGTCATGGGATAGGAGGCAGTGTACTATTGTGGATCAGGAACTGGTTAAAAGATAGAAAGCAGAGGGTATGGCTAAATGGCCAATTTTCCCAATGGAGAAAGGTGAATAGTGGTGTACCCCAGGGATCTGTGCTGGGTCCGCTGCTTTTTGACATATTCATAAATGACCTGGAAAGTGGAATAACGAGTGAGGTTATCAAATTTGCAGATGACACAAAACTATTTAAAGTTGTTAAAACCCAAGAGGATTGTGAAAAATTGCAAGAGGATCTTGATAAATTGGAAGACTGGGCATCAAAATGGCAGATGAAATTTAATGTGGACAAGTGCAAGGCTATGCACCTAGGGAAGAACAACCCAAACTATGGTTACACGATGCAAGCTTCCACATTAGGAACCACCACCCAGGACAAAGATTTAGGCATCATTGTGGATACCATGTTAAAACCCTCGGCCCAGTGTGCAGCGGCGGCCAAGAGAGCAAATAGAATGCTAGGTATGATAAGGAAAGGAATGGAAAATAAAACAAAAGATATTATAATGCCTCTATATCGTTCCATGGTGAGACCGCACCTTGAATATTGTGTGCAATTCTGGTCGCCGTATCTTAAAAAAGATATAGCGATTTTAGAAAAGGTTCAGAGAAGAGCCACCAAAATGGTAAAGGGGATGGAAGGATACTCCTATGAAGAAAGGCTAAAAAGGTTAGGGCTCTTTAACCTGGAAAAGAGACGGCTGAGGGGAGATATGATAGAAGTCTATAAATTAATGAACGGAGTGGAACGGGTTAACGTAGATCGATTGTTTACGTTATCAGAATATAGAAAGACTAGGGGACATGCAATGAAGCTACAGGGTAAACTATTTAAGACTAATAAAAGAAAATATTTTTTCACTCAACGTGTAATCAAACTCTGGGATTTGTTACCGGAGGATGTAGTAAAGGCTGTTAGTGTAGCTGGGTTTAAAAAAAGGTTTGGACAAGTTCCTGGAGGAAAGGTCCATAAACCATTATTAAGAAGGGACCCAGGATATCAATGCTTGACCTAGTACAAGCATTGTGGAACTTGTGTCTCTTGGGGAAACTGCTAGGTACATATGACCTAGATTGGCCACTGTTGGAAACAGAATACTGGGCTTGATGGACCTTGGTCTGACCCAGTATGGCATATCTTATGTTCTTATGTTCTTATGAGTTTTAAACCTACACACTAAAGAAAATATTTCCCCTTTTAAACTAAAGGACCAAAAAGAATGTAACTGTTTTAAAAATGTACCAAAACCCTTTTAAGAGCTCCCAGGCAGAGAGCTAGTAATTTAAAAACTACAAACACTTACCTTTGCTTGAAATGTCTAGCTCCTGTTAGGATGACATTCAAGACAGACCACCTTGTCAAAAAAAGTCATCTGAATAACCTTCAGAATCACCCTGTAGGGCAGCATTTCCCAAACTGTGGGTTGCGACCACATTTCCTCATTTGGGGTCGCAGCCACATGTTGGTTTCTGGATGCGCTGTCTGAAGGCCACCTCCTGTCCAATCCAGCCCGCAGTCCACCACTGGTATCAAAAATAGTACAGGTGCAGGGCCTGTCTGATAAAAGCACGTGCCTGCCTCTGCCGGCCTTCCCTGTCCTGTCCTCTGAGGCGCGTTAGAGGTGGGACAAGCAAGGCTGGCAAGGTCTTCAAGGCGCACTTATGCCTCTAAGACCCTGCTGACCCTCCCTGTCCTGCCCTCTGACGCATACTTGACACAGGTATGCACGCGCTTGCAGCAGAAAGGCCAGGCATCTATACTACCTTTGTTACAGGCAGGCTAGATTTGGCATCAGGTAGTCTCCTGGGGCATGCCCGATTCACCCCTGCCCCAAACCAAATACGTGGCCATGACAAGTATGTGCCAGAAAGGATGGGACAGGGAGGGAGACTGAGGAGATGCTGGACATCTTGGGGGGGGGGGGAGATACTGGGTGACAAAGGGTTGGATGCTATACATCAGGGGGGGGGGGGACACAGGAAAACAAAGAGGTGATGCTGGACATGGGGGAGGGGAACATGTGAAGACAGAGGTGATGCTGGACAGGGAAGAGAGCGAGATAGATAGGAAATGCTTGATATGGGGAGGAGGTACTGGGCAGGGAGACAGGAGATGCTAGATATAGGTAGGAAGATAACTGGTGAGACAGAAGAAATGAAGGCCTTTGTAGAGGAACTCGGGAAACAAATGAGATACTGAATATGGGAGGGGAGGACTAGGGAAATACAGGAGATAATGGTCATGGGGAAACTAAGGAAATAGAGTTGATGCTAGAATGGGAAGGAGGAAGACAAACAGGGGATGTTTGACATTTGGAGGGCAACAGGGGATGTGAGAGAGAAGAGATACTGGACATGAAGGGTGCAACAACTGGTGAGACAGAACACTAAGGGTAGGGCTAGGGAGACAGAAAAGATACTGGTAAGGGGGGTAGGAACTAGGGAGACAGAAGAGATGCTGGACATATGTTGGGGGCCTAGGGAGGCAGAAAGGAGCTAATGAACATGGGAGAGAGAGATCCTGGATGGGAAAGGTGAGAGAAGAAAGAGGGAAAATATTGGATACAGGGGGAGAGTTAGTAAAAGACTGGGCAATAAGAGGCTTGAGAATGGGAGGGATGGATGAGTGAAAGTGAGGGAACGCAGTGGATAAATGCAGTAAACAGCAGCAGACTGACAATTAAATGGTAAAAGGAGAAGGAAGAAATTTGAAAAGAAAGATTAGTGTTACATATTGATGTAGGTGATGACAGTGAAGACAGGAGACAAGAAATGGTGATCCTGGAAAAAAGAGCTAAGAGAAGACAGAGAAAAGCAGAAACCAGAGCCAAATAATTATAAAAATAAAATGACCAGAAAATAAGGTTAAAAAAAAGGATTTTATTTTTCTATTAAGTGACTGGAATATATGAGCTTTGGGAATGTACATCTGCTAATACACTTGGTACACTTGGTAATAGATATAGCTGGGGACCAACTCAGGGTAAAACTTTGGGAGGGGACCTCAAAGCCCACTAGGAAGCTATGCTTTCTTCAACTTCAGACATACACATGTGGTCCCTGGTCACTTATCCCTCACATCTGTACTCACACACACAAACATACATATGCACTGCTCCCAGACATTCAGCCCCTGCATATAAACATCCACACACTGTCCCTCAGATGCTCAGCACCCCACACTCAGGGATGACATTAGAGGGTGGCAAACAGGGCAGCTGCCCTGGGCCCCCATGCCAAAGGGGGCCCCAAGTCTGCTTCATGCTGCTGGAGGCATAGCCTGCAGGAGGGCTTTGAACCCCCCTCAGCAGTTTCTGCCTTCTCCCCTGCATCTCTAACCCTGCCCACACTGCAAATTTCAAGACGTTGTGTTATAACTTTGAGGCCCATATGTGTCAGGCATGTGGAGTACATTGAATAATTTACTTTTAAAAGCATAGATTTACATATTTATTTGTTAACATAAGAACATAAGATATGCCATACTGGGTCAGACCAAGGTACATCAAAGCCCAGTATCCCGTTTCCAACAGTGGCCAGTCTAGGTCACAAGTACCTAGCAGTTTCCCCAAAAGACACAGGTTCCATAATGCTTGAATTGGGGGCAAGCAGTGGACTTCCTGAATTCCCTTTAATAACACAGGTACACTACCAAAAAACTGCCTCCAGTTTTGCAACTGATTCCTATAGATTTTGGGGTGCTGAATCCAGGAAAAATAGCCAAAATGTTCCATCACGTCACGTTTTCTTGCAAAATTAGATTTCTTATCCATATAAGGAATGTTCACATAATTTCATTTTAGCCGACTGCAGTTTATTTTCTTGGCCCAAAATAGAGGTTGTAATGGTTAACTAACTAGAAACACTCCCTCATGATATTTTAGAGTGTTTTGTATTCATTTTATACATTAACAGGACAATTGGGAGGCGGGGGGCTAAATCCAGTACTTGCGCTGGCGCATGTTCTTTCCTGTTCGCCTCGCCTCGTTCGCTCGCTCAAACACGGTGGTTGCGACATGAACGTTCCTGTCAAATTTCAGTTTCTTGCAAGTTCATTATTACCTTTTGTTTGCTCAGTCGTAAATCAGCTTTATTCCGAAGTGGTTCACTACAGTTGTAGTTTGCAGTGCTGTGTATTTGTGATGGCTCACAGAGCCAGAGGTTGCGTCAACTCTCCGGACAGTTTTTGTTTTATTTGTGGGGAATATACCGTGAAAAAGCGGCAAAGGAACATTTCTGCATTTATTAAAAAAGTATATTTCGCCTATTTCGGTTTGAAGTTAGGCGATCAAGACAAACCGTGGGCTCCTCACAAAGTGTGCAAGACATGTGAGGAAGATCTACGCTTATGGATGAAAGGTAAAAAACAAGCATTTCGTTTCGGAAAACCTATGATGTGGCGTGAACAAAGAGACCACAGCAGTGACTGCTATTTTTGCTCTTGCATTGTGAAGGGATACAACTTAAAAAATAAGAACGTAATAAGTTACCCCAACCTTCCCTCAGCAATTAGGCCTATGCCTCATAGCAACGAAGTACCTGTGCCTGAACCACCAAAATCTTTGGATCATATTTGTGTGGACGGTTCTGATCATGATGAGACTCATCAGATGACTTTTCCCGATGAGTCCAGTACTTCCGAGTTTGAAACTGAACCAGATCCGAAACCTGAACTTTTCTCTCAAGCTGAATTGAATGATTTAGTCCGGGATTTAGGACTCCCAAAAGATGCTGCCCAACTGCTAGGTTCTTGGCTTAAACAGAAAAATCTATTGTCACCAGGAACAACTTTTTATTGGTACCGCAACCGCGAGACACAATTTTTGAAGTATTTCAGCAAAGAGGAAGATTTGGTATTTTGCAACGATATATACGGAGTGATGGAAAAGTTTAAACTCAAGTATGATCCTGCTGAATGGCGGCTGTTCATTGATTCGTCAAAAGACAGCATAAAAGGTGTTCTTCTTCATAATGGCAACACATTCGCTTCAGTTCCTATTGCTCACTCTGTTATTCTCCAAGAAAAATACGAGAATTTGGCCCTGATTCTTCAGAAGATTCGTTATGATGAGCATAAGTGGATGATTTGTGGAGACTTTAAAATTCTATCCATGCTATTAGGGCAGCAATCCGGTTTCACCAAATATCCCTGCTTCCTTTGCTTGTGGGATAGCCGGGCCCGCGACCTACACTGGGGGAAAAAAGACTGGCCAATTCGGGAGTATTTGAGACCCGATGAGAAAAATGTTCTTCATGAGAGCTTGGTACCTCGTGATAAAATTCTATTACCACCTCTCCACATTAAGTTGGGTCTCATTAAGCAATTCATCAAGTCCCTTCCAAAAGATGGTGAGTGCTTTCGGTACCTTTGCTCAAAGTTCCCCGAACTTTCTGAAGCAAAGCTAAAGGAAGGAGTGTTTGTTGGCCCTGATATAAGGAAACTCATTTCAGATGGAGCATTCGCTGAAACGATGTCTGAGAAGGAAAAAGAAGCCTGGGATTCCTTCAAGGATGTTGTTCTCAAATTCTTGGGGAACAGGCGGGATGAGAACTATAAGGATATTGTTGCCAGGATGCTCAATGCCTTCAAAGAACAAGGCTGTAACATGAGCCTGAAAGTCCATTTCTTGCACTCCCATGTAAACTACTTTCCCGAAAACTTGGGGGCGTACAGTGAAGAACAAGGTGAAAGGTTTCACCAGGACATCAAGGACGCAGAGAGAAGGTACCAAGGAAGATGGAACACCACTATGATGGCTGATTTCTGCTGGTTGCTGCTGCGGGAAACCCCAGATGAAAAATACGCCAAGCAGCGCACCAAGAGAAGCATTCGGGGGAAGAAGAAATGGGCCCACCAGGAGATTGATTGACCCAAGAATGACTTTAAAATCTAAACTGTGTTGACAAATATCGTGTTTTTACTAAACTTTGAAATAAAAATTTGCTAGTTATTACCACAGTGTCGGATCTCATTTATTAGAATTTTATTTTCACACCATTGGGTGTTTGTCTTCATGTATTGCAATGGTGCGGTTTGTGTTTTCTATTCTTACATACGTACCTGTACAACATTTTTTGCACATTTCTTTGCTTTGCTTTGTGTCTAACCTCGCTCTTATATGCTCAATGTTTGTGCACATGTATGTGGCTGTTTTAAGTGCAGACAATTTTGCTACCATCACAGTGTGTTTTGTTGACATTACTCTATTCTTATGTGCTGCCTTGTTACAATTTTCTTTATTCTTATTTGAATAACTACTAAACAATTAGTATAAAGAATTCATCCAAGAAACTTTTATCTCGATCGCACTCAATCTGAAACGTTCACCTCAAACTGCTAACCCAATGTAGCAAAAAATCTGTACGTGATGGAGCAAATTGGTTACCAGATTTGGATTCAGTGCACCAAAAAACGTAAAAATCAATCGAAACATTAGAGGCAGTTTAAAAAAAATTTTTTTTAGTGTACCTGTGTAATGTTTTTTTTGGGCCTTTTCTCCAGGAACTTGTCTAACCCATTCTTAAAACCTGGCTACACTAAACAGCTTTTACTACATCCTCCAGTAGTGAATTCCAGAGTTTGATTACACGTTGAGTGAAAAAATGTGTTTATATTTATGTTATTTGAGTAATAATTTTGTTTGATTAGTATGAATTTTCCTTTGCTAAAATGAGGTCACACTGGAAAGAAGTTTGATAAGCACTGGTTTAAAGACATACGAAAATAATTCAGCAATAATACGTGATAGTAAGGATGCATATAACTTATGTGTGCTTTTAATTACTGTAAGCTAGGTAGTTTTCTTTTAATTGCATAAATATAGAACATTAATAAGAGGACCAGCAATAGTACAGTCAGTTCTGTGTATGCAATAATAAATTTCATTTTACCAGCACAGGAAAAGCACAGTTACTCACCTGTAACAGGTGATCTCCAGGTACAACAGGAATCAGTCTTCACATATGCATATCATCAGCACCAATAAGCCCACATGGGAATGCTCCCCAGCATCCAATAGGAAAGCCTTTGGGAGCACTCCACTGCGCCTGCACATCTGCCTTCCCATGTTCTCTCCTCAGTCGAGTTTGTAGCTGAGCAATAGAGTGAAAAAAAAAGATACCCTACAACTCCTAGGGGAGGAGGGTGAGTTGTGAAGACTGATTCCTGCTGTTCCCAGAGATCACCTGTTGCAGGTGAGTAACTACACTATCTCCAGGAACAAGCAAGAATGCAGTCATCACATAAGGGACTCATTAGCTCCCAGGTACCAGACCAGGCTAGTAGCGGTATCCCCAAGGCTAAAGAATAGAGCCAGAGGATGTGGATACAAAGTGGCCCTGTTGGATTCTATGACAGTAGGCAAGAACATAGACAGTAAAGTCTGTTGCCAGAAAAAAAAGTCTGGGACGGAGGGCGGGAGTTGCAGTTGAGTCCCAAAAAAGTGCTGGAGAATAACCTGGCCAAAGAAAGCATCCCAACGGGAGTCCTGTCTAGGTAGTAGTGAGAAGCGAAAGTGTGAATGGATGACCAGGTAGCTGCTCAACAGATCTCGTCAATGGAGACAGAATGAAGGTTGACAACTGAAGCTGCCACGACCTGCACATTATGAGCAGTGATGTGACCCTCAGGGGAGAATCCTGCTTGAGTATAGGCAGAGGAAATGCAGTCCACAATCTAGTTGGAAAGGATGCGTTTCAACCCTGGAAATCCAAGGTGACCTGGATCAAAGGAAATGAACAATTGGGAGAATTTTCTGAAAGTCTTTGTCCTGTCCAAGTAGAAAGCCAGTGTATGTTTGCAATCTAAAGTGTGTAACACTGTCTCGGCTCTAGAAGTGTGCCGTCTGAGGAAGAAGACCAATAGCATGATGGACTGGTTGAGATGCAAAGTCGGGACCACCTTTGGAAGGAAGTGTGGATGGGTACGGAGAACAACCTTGATGTGGTAGAACCGGGTGTATGGAGGATCCAACACTAATGCCTGCAACTCGCCAATGCAGCAAGCTGAGGTGAGAGCAATGAGGAAGATTACCTTCCAAGACAGGAATTCATTCATATTCATTAGGGATACCCTGAAAACCTGACTGGTTTGCGGCCCTCCAGGACTGGATTTTGACACCCCTGCTCTATATCTCTTGAGATATCCTTGAGATACATGCCCATGTAGAGCATGTCAGAGGTAATTCTTTAAGTGAGCATACATGCATGAAAGCAATGACGCCCAAAGGAATCGAGAGTTCTGGAGTCCTTGCCTGGAGTCAAGGGCGAATGATTCTTAGAACTCTTGATGCGACACATCGCCGATTCCACTACCATGGAATGGTGTGGTAATTCAGGCTTTTGAAAGCCAGGACATGGTGAGACTCGGTACATGGTATTGAGTCATTTGCTGATAAGCGGAACTGTTAGCGGGGCCTCCCACATACATAGCATTAGATCTTGCAGGATGTGATGCACCAGTAATGTGGTAGCCTCTTTGGGCACTGAGGGGTACTGCAGGACTTCAAATTTCTCTGCTCTCAATTCTGTCTCCAGTATCTCGGTAATCTGTAGGCCTGCTGCCATGTCCCAGATGAAGTCTTGGAAAGACATGCCCTCTTGCTGGGACAGACATCACTCATGAGGAGGGGAGTTATCGGAAGGGAGGTCTTGGGTTCTCTTGGAGTCCTCCAATACATCATCGGAATTGGAGGAGAAAGAGTCCGATTCAGATAGGAAATCAAAGTATCAATGTTCTCGTGTTGATGTCGATATTAATGTTGAAGCGGCACGGTATCAGGAGCCTGATGGGTACCGACAATGCCTGTCTGTTCCAAAGCAGACATTGGAGGAAGAGGAGCAGTCGATGCAGGCTCAAGGGCTGGCATTGGCCCAGGAAGTATCGGTGTCAAGCCGGAAGTCAATGCCTGCACTCCTGGGGCTGTTAATACCCTCAGTACTGAGGCTGCCAGAAGTGCTGCCAAGCTCCTCTTGATAGCCAGGATGCGCTGGTCAAGGGAGGAGGCCGATGCCTGGGTGGACTCCCATACGGGGCTTTGAGCCACTGTCCCGGAGCATGAGGGAGGAGTAGCCTAGTGGTTGGGGTAAGGTACTTCAGGCCGGAAGGTCAGGGGTTCAAATCCCACTAGAGGACAGCAACCTTGGGCCGGAAGGACTGGGGTTTCTAGTCCCACAGATGCTCCTTGTGGTCTTGGGCAAGCCACTTAACCCTCCATAGCCCATGTTCCCTGTAAGTATTAGTGTATGTGTCTCATATCCCCTTGTGCTAAATGTATCCCCCAATTGTGTTGTGACCGCTTTGATTGAAGGATAAGGCGGTATACAAAAACTGTCTAAATAAAATAAATAAATAATGGAACCAGTAGCTCACGGGAGGTCAAGGCCTCAGGAGCGTCCTGGAGCCCTGTGGTGCTTTAGAGGACTAGTCCTCCCGCCGGGGCTGTTTGGTAGTTCGATCTGCATTGGATGCACCTTTCGGTGAATTCTGATGAAGGGACTTACCTCGAGAATCGGTATCGGTCTTTGATGCCGATGATTTAGACTTAGTTTTATGCTTGACTTTGAGGAGACCTGAGAACTAAGAGAGGAGGACGACGTCCTCGATGATGCTGAGGCCACAAATAGAATCTGGGGCAAACAGAAACCCATACTGTCTGGCTCTGTTCTTTAGGCTTTTTTTTGTCATTTGTTGGCACAAAGGACATTTTAAACACCAATCCTGTTTGTTAGTAACTGAAATGGTACCAGAACACTTGGAACATTTCTTAAAGCCACTGACAGTGTAGTTACTCACCTATAACAGGTATTCTCCAGGGACAGCAGAAATCAGTCCTCACATATGGGTGACTTGGTGCCAATGGCGCCCCTGCGGAAGCATCTCCCCAGCTTTCAAAGAAAGCTTTTGGGAGATGCCACCATGCATGCATGGTCTCCTTCCTGCCCAAGGGTGCCATCTTATTCAGTCAGATGACATAGCTAGAATGGTAGTAAAAATAAAACAAGACAGGGAAGCAACTCCCAGGGGAGGCAGGAGGGTTGCGAGGATTGATTCCTGCTGTCCCTGGAGAACACCTGTTACAGGAGAGTAACTATGCTTTCTCCAGGAACAAGCAGGAAATCAGTCCTCACATATTGGACTCTAATGCCAGGCTGCTGAGGACTGAACCACGAAAGTGCCAACTGTGACCAAGTCGGGTAGCTGTGAGCTGCAGAAGATGAGTCCCCAACTGAGAGATTCTGCAAGACCCTAGCGTCCAGCGGCACTATCACTCCAGTAGCCTGAACACAGAAGGGTCGAAGGCAATGTTCCCTCTAATTTTCTGTAGGCTGTGTGCGCATAAAATATCAGCTGTGTGCAGCTTTTGAAGGAAGGTTAAATTTTTGTGCGCCACATAACACTCGGAGTTATATACTTTAAAATTTGACTACATGTCAGAATACAGTATGTACACCACATTGATTTTAATCAAATTAAATGAAAATGGACGATTACTAAATGAAGTGGGAAATTTCTAGTAATTACAATCATAACTTTTAAATTTTAAGATGTCTGTGTTGTTTTCTAGCAGAATCAGAGCCGTAATTTTTGTGCGCTCTGTTGTAAAGTATGTGCGCTCGCTCGGCGAGGTGTGTGCGCGCGCGCGCACACACGCACAGCTTAGAAGGAACAGTAGTCGGAGGACATAAGTTGCCTACATCCCAAAGAGATTACAGAGTACCGTCTGGCTGAATGTACTGTCCCGATGGGACTCACACTCTCCATGAAATCGTGAGCTTCAAATGTATGAACTGAAGACCATGTGGCAGCCTTGCAGATCTCAGTTAAAGGCACTGAGTGCAGGTTCGCTACTGATGTGGCCATCGCTCTCATGCAATGCACTGTGATCTGGTGCTCCAGGGACAGCCCAGTTCACTTATAGGTGAAGGCAATACAATCCACCACCCAAGTGGACTGAGTTCGCTTAGTCACAGGAAGCCCCAGCCTGCTGGGGTCATAAGAAACAAAAAGCTGAGGAGCTTTGCGATGGCCTCGAGTCTGCTGTAGATAGAAGGACAGGGCCTGTTTGCAATCTAGTGTATGGAGTATAGTTTCCTCCCGACTGGCTTGAGGCCACGGGAAAAAGGTGGGAAGGACCACCTCCTGGTTGATGTGAAAAGGAAATACCACCTTTGGGAGGAATTTGGGTAGAGTGTGGAGCACCCCCCTGTTCTTGAGGAATCTTATATATGACAGCTCTGCCACCAGGGCCTGAAGTTTGCTTACTCTGTGAGCAGATGTGAGAGCCACCAGGAAGACAACCTTCCATGAAAGGTGCCGCAGATGGCAAAAAGCTAAAGACTCGAATGGTGAGAGCACCATGTTGAGGTCCCATTCCGCTGCCGGGGGGCAGACAGGGGACTTAGACAACAGGAGGCCCCAGAGGAACCGAGAGACTAGGGGCTGACCCGAGAAGTGCTTCCCCTCGATAGAGTGGTGGTGTGTGGCGATCGCACTCAGGTGCACTCTCACCGATTTTAACTTTAGCCCAGCATGCAACTAGTTGCACCGGTCAGGAAAACAGGTTCTCCTGCTTCTCTGCACACCATACTGAGAACCTTTGCCACTTAAAAGGTGTGAACTTGCCTCATGAAGGGCTTGCGCAAGGCCAACAGGATCTCCTTGACTTCTCATGGGAGGTTGAAAGGGGCTAAAGCTACTTTTTCAGCAGCCACACAGTTAGCGTTAGAGACCTTAGACTGGGGTGCAGGAGGGAACCCTCCTCTTTAGACAAGTGGTCTGGGGCATGGCCCAGTGGGACCAAGAGTGTTGCAGACAGGGAGAGCAGCAGTGGGAACCAAGGCTGTCTGGGCCACTTGGGGGCAATTAGTATCAGTGCCGCCTCCTCATGCTGGACCTTGAAGAGGTCTTGGCGACCAGAGGGGTCAGCAGAAAGGCATAGAGGAGGCCATCTGCCCACGGGATCAGGAAGGCATCCGCCGCCACCCTTGTGGGGTGCAGCTGCTATGAGCAAAAGCAGAGCAGCTGTGCATTGTCTGGGGTGGCAAAGAGGTACATCAGGGGCATCTTCCAGAGGCAGAAGAGCCGTGAGGCCACTCAGAGTGGTTTTTACCACAGTCCACAAGTAATTCTGTTGTCTCCGAGACCTGTTTTTCTCCGTTTTTTATATCCTCGAATAAATATACTATGAAGTTTGTTCAGATAGTGGAGCAAGACTATATTTTTTTTGAGGAATCTTTGTGCGCTCTGGAAGTGACATTTTGCTGTACTGTTCAGGCACCACTTGTGCGACTGGAGTACCCTGGCTCAGTCTGTCCGCCAGGAAGTTGTCCTGGTCCAGGAGGTAGACTGCCCACAGGAGCATGTTGTTGCAAGCTGCAAAGGAAAGGAGGGTCACCGCCTCCTGGCAGAGGGAGTACGACCCTGTGCCCCCCTGCTTGTTGACACAGAACATGGTGACTTGGTTGTCCATCTGAATCAGCACCAGCTGGTGTTACAGGTGGTGGTGGAGGAACGCCTGTAGGGCCAGGAAGATCACCTTGAGTTCCAGAAGACTGATCTGTAGCAAGGATTCCACCTGGGACCATCAGATTTGCATGTGTTGGTCCTCGCAATGAACCCCCATTCAAGGAAGGAGGCTTCAATGGTTAGGACCCTCTGAGGCATGGGTGCCTGGAAAGGCATCCCAGCCCGGAGGTGGCTAAGAAATTACCACCAGCCAAAGGACTCCATCAGCTGGCAGGTTACCTTGATCCTGTTCCGTAGGTCTGCCCTTGGCTTGCATCGTCACATGGACCATGGAGGCCATGTGATCCAGAAGGTGGAGGAGTAGACCTGCTGGCACCTACCAACAGTGCTGCACCTCCGCAGCTAGCTCCCCAAGGCGGTTTGCCCTTTCTCTGGGAAGAAAGACCTTGGCCTACAGGCTGTCCAGCTGAGCACCTATGAATTCTAGGCTTTGAGCTGGAGTGAAATGAGATTTGGGGTAGTTGATGATAAACCCCAGATGCCGCAGCAAGAGGGTTGCAAGCCTTGTGGTCTGATGGGCCTCTGCAGCCATGCTGCCCCTGATGAGCCCATTGTCTAGGTAGGGGAAGACAAAGGCACCTTGCAGACATAGGTGAGCAGCAACTACTGCTAGGCATTTTGTGAAGACCCTTGGCGAAGAGGCCAGGCCGAAGGGTAGCACCCTGTACTGGTAGTGTCCTCCTCCTACCACGAACCTTAGGTACTGCCTGTGTGAAGGGTGGATCAGGATGTGTGTGTAAGCATCCTTCAGGTCCAAGGAGCAAAGCCAGTCTCCCTGGTGGAGGTAGGGCAGCAGTATTCCAAGGGAGAGAATCTTGAACTTCTCCCTTACCAGAAACCTGTTTAAGTTTTGCAGGTCTAGGATGGGCCTGAGGCCCCCAGTCTTCTTTAGGACAAGGAAATATCTGGAATAGAAGCCTTAGCCCCACAGGTTTCTGGATACAGGTTCTACTGCTTTATCCCCGAGAAGACCTTCGAGCTTTGTGAGCAGCAGGTTCTGGTGAAGGAGGGACCGCATCGGCTCTCCAGGAAAGAACCTGGGTGGAATCTGCTGCAGGTGGAGAAGATATTCTTCCTTGACCACCTGTAGTACCCAGAGGTCTGAGGTGATTGAGGACCATCTGTGGATGAAGAGCGCCAGGTGCCCCCCTATGGGCTGGTGAAAGTTTCCAAGAGGAGGGGAGACCCTGCCCTGGGAGTCAAAAGCTCCCCCCCCCCAGGCTGGGTGGGAGCTGTAGCCTGGGGCTTAGGTGTTTTTTTCCTTCTGAGCCCCATGCCTCTGCCTCTTGGGATGAAAACCCTGCTGATGGCCAGAGTATGGTTGGTACTGATGACCCTGTGTAAAGACAGCCTTTTTCCCTCAGAAAAGGGGTCGCTTCCCTGACAGTTTTTTGTGGGGATGGGATGAGGTTCTCTCAGAAAGCCTCTGATGGGGTCACAAACACTGCCTCAATCTCAGCAACTTTGTCGGCCATGGGTTTGCTGAAGAAGTTCTCACCGGTACAGGGAACATCAAGCAGTTTGTTGTGGACCCACTGCTGGAGGTCAGAGGATTGCTGGCCTCTGCAACTCGAGCCACCGACTCGTCATCATAGACAGCCCGGGAGAGGAACCTGGAGCAGTCTTTCACTCCCGAGATCAGGATCTAGAACCATTGGAGGGGTTCCCTGAAGAGGCCTGCTGCAAACCCCAAAAACTCTCTGGCCAATGTCTTTAAGTACATTTATTTATTTATTTTATTTATTAGCATTTATATACCGTTTTTTCCTTTGATCAAATGTGGTTTACATTAAACAATAAGGTCAATTATATATAACAGTTACAACAACTATGTACAAAGGCGATAGCGGAGAGACTGAATGAATTCTTTGCTTCGGTCTTTACTGAGGAAGATGTAGGGATGTTACCCATGACTGAAGTGGTATTTAAAGGTGCGGAAGAATTGAAGGAAATATCAATACATCGGGAAGTGTATTACAACTATTAGATAAACTGAAGAGTAGCAAATCACCAGGGCCGGATGGTATACATCCAAGGGTGTTGAAAGAAATGAAATATGAGATTGCAGACCTGCTATTAGTAATCTGTGAACTATCATTAAAATCATCTCTATTACCTGAAGATTGGAGGATCGCCAATGTAACACCAATTTTTAAAAAGGGTTCCAGGGGTGATCCGGGAAACTACAGACCGGTGAGCCTCACGTCAGTACCGGGAAAAATGGTAGAAACCATCATAAAGAATAAAATTACTCAGCATGTAGATAGTCATGGCCTAATGGGAGACAGCCAACATGGCTTCAGACAAGGAAGATCTTGTCTTATTAATCTGTTATGTTTTTTTTTGAAAGTGTGAATAAACAGGTGGATAAAGGTGAGTCGGTTGACATAGTGTATCTGGATTTTCAGAAAGCCTTTGACAAGGTCCCTCATCAGAGACTTTTGGCAAAACTAAAGAGTCATGGGATAGGAGGCAGTGTACTACTGTGGATCAAGAACTGGTTAAAAGATAGAAAGCAAAGGGTTGGGCTAAATGGCCAATTTTCCCAATGGAGAAAGGTGAATAGTGGTGTACCCCAGGGATCTGTGCTGGGTCCGCTGCTTTTTGACATATTCATAAATGACCTGGAAAGTGGAATAACGAGTAAGGTTATCAAATTTGCAGATGACACAAAACTATTTAAAGTTGTTAAAAACCAAGAGAATTGTGGAAAATTGCAAGAGGATCTTGATAAATTGGAAGACTGGGCATCAAAATGGCAGATGAAATTTAATGTGGACAAGTGCAAAGTTATGCACCCAGGGAAAGCACAGTTACTTACCTGTAACAGGTGATCTCTGGGAACAGCAGGAATAAGTCTTCACATATGGGTACGTCGGTACTGACGGAGCCTGCGCGGGAACGCTCCCCAGCTTCCCAAAAAGGAAAGCTTTTGGGAGCATCCCACAGCGCCTGCGCGCTGCCTTCCCGCCTTTCCTAACAGCCTCTCCCCAGTTCGAGTTTTAAAGCTGAGACAAAGAGAGAGAGGAAAGGAAAGATAGATAGAGAGATACAACTCCTAGGGGAGGTGGGTGGGTTGTGAAGACTTATTCCTGCTGTTCCCAGAGATCACCTGTTACAGGTAAGTAACTGTGCTATCTCCAGGAACAAGCAGGAATGAGTCTTCACATATGGGGACTCCCTAGCTAAAGATGCCTGGGAGATCCCCAAGGTTATGAGACCCTGAGAAGGGCTCTACCTCCTCTTATGGATCTCAGGCATCCATCCAGGGAAGGAGGGCAGGAGTTGATTAAGAATGGAACAGGTGTTTGAGAACAGCCTGACCAAACAAGGCATCCCGGCGGGAGTCCTTATCCAAACAGTAATGGGCTGTGAAGGTATGAACTGAGGCCCAGGTGGCCGCTCGACAGATCTGGTCGATGGACACAGAATTTAGATGAGCCATAGAGGTGGCCATGGCCCTCACATTATGAGCTGTGACATGGCCCTCCAGAGAAAGGTTCTTACTCTGGTAGGCGAAAGAAATACACTGAGCAATCCAATTGAACAGTGTCCTCTTACAGACTGGAAGTCCCAAATGAGAGGGATCAAAGGCAACAAAGAATTGAGAAGACTTTCTATGTTGCTGTGTCCTTTGTAAGTAAAAGGCAAGAGCTCTCTTACAATCCAGGGTATGAAGATTCCTCTCTGCACTTGATGCATGAGGACCTGGAAAAGAGACAGGTAAATATACCTCTTGATTAAGATGAAAAGGTGAGACCACTTTAGGCATAAAGTGTGGATTGGTCATAAGGACTACCTTATCATGATGGAACCTTGTATAAGGTGGATTAGCCACTAAGGCCTGCAGTTCACTGATGCGGCGAGCTGAGGTAACTGCAATGAGGAAAATAACCTTCCAGGAAAGAAATTTCAAGGAGGTGGTGGCTAAGGGTTCAAAAGGTGGCTTCATAAGCTGACCAAGAACCAGATTTAAGTCCCATGCCACCGGAGGAGGCCTAATGGGAGGTTTAGTTAAAGTTAGGCCTCTCATGAATCTTGCAATAAGAGGATGAGAGGAAATAGGCTGTCCATTGATAGGCTTAAGGGATGCTGCAATAGCACTCAAATGGACCCTTACTGAATTTGTCTTAAGGCCTGCATTGGAGAGATGCAGGAGATATTCCAATAGAGAATTCAAAAGGTAGTGCTAGAGGGTCAAGACCCTTCTCAGTACACCAAATAGAAAACCTTTTCCATTTAAAAGCATAGGAACGTCTAGTAGAAGGTTTTCTGGAAGCATGGAGGATATCCTTCACCTGCTGGGAAAGATTCCAACCTTGAAGGTCTAGGCCTTCAGCAACCGAGCTCTGAGGTGAAGGGACTTGGGGTTTGGGTGCCACAAAGTCCCCTCCTCCTGGGACAGAAGGTCTGGAGCAGCTCCCAAGTCTAGGGAGGGAGCTTGAGAGAGATGCAGAAGTAGAGGGTACCACACTTGGCGTGGCCAGCGTGGAGCTATGAGGATCATAGATCCTTGATCCCTCTGGAGCTTGAACAGAGTCTTGGGAATTAACAGAATGGGTGGAAAGGCATACCGGAAGTCTTGACCCCAGTGAAGGAGGAAGGCATCCTTGGCCTGAACTCCCTGACACGGAATTCTGGAACAGAACCGGGGAAGTTTGGCATTCCACGGACTTGCAAAGAGGTCTATGTCCGGGGTTCCCCACTCTTGAAAGATTCTGAGTACCTGATCCATGTGCAGGGACCATTCGTGTGGAAGCAGAACTCGACTGAGTCTGTCTGCCCAAGAGTTTTGGATTCCTGGAAGGTATACGGCCAGGAGATGGATTTGATACTCTCTGGCGAAGGGCCACAATCTTAAAGCTTCGTTGCAAAGCGACAGAGAGCCAGTTCCTCCTTGCTTGTTTATGTAAAACATGGCTACCTGATTGTCCGTATGAATGAGGACTGTCTTGTAGCTGAGCAGAGTATGGAAGACCTTGAGAGCTAGAAAAACTGCTCGGAGCTCCAAGTGGTTGATATGTAGAGAGGTCTCCTGTGGAGACCAAGTGCCCTGAGTGAAGAGGTCTTGCAGATGAGCTCCCCAACCTGTTTGGGAGGCATCTGTTTTGAGGGTTGCCTGGGGCAACAACTGTTGGAAGGGGGACCCCAGCAACAGATTTTGGGTGGACATCCACCACTGGAGAGACCAAAAGAGGCACCTGGAGGTTGCTATTTTGTCTGACAGAGCCCCTGATGCTTGAGTCCACTGGGTGGACAAAGTCCATTGAGCTTCTCTCATGTGAAGGCGAGCATAGGGGACCACATGCACTGTAGATGCCATGTGGCCTAGCAGCTGTAGCATCTCCTGGGCAGTTAAATGGCTCTTTGACTGAATCTGGGAGGCTAACTGCACTAGGCGTAGGCAACGGGCCTGAGGAAGATAGGCCCTTGCAGTGGTAGTATCTAGCCAGGCCCCTATGAACTCTAGGGACTGAGTAGGGGTGAGCTGGGACTTTGGGAGGTTTACCACAAGTCCCAGATACTGCAGAATGCGCCTTGTGCAGTCCAGGGAAGTCTGGGCCTCTGACTGAGATGGAGCTCGGATGAGCCAGTCGTCCAGGTATGGGAATACAAATATTCCCAGAGTGCGTAGAAATGCAGCTACTACTGCCATGCATTTGGTGAACACACTTGGAGCAGAGGCCAGACCGAAAAGAAGCACCCTGTATTGGTAATGCTTTCCTTGGAAAAGAAAACGGAGGAACCTTCTGTGAGATGGACGGATGAGGACATGTGTGTACGCATCCTTGAGATCTAGAGAACAAAGCCAATCCTGACTCTGAAGGTATGGAAGGAGAGTGCCCAGAGAAAGCATCTTGAATTTCTCCTTGCATAGGAATTTGTTCAATTCTCTGAGATCTAATATAGGTCTGTAGCCCCCTGTTTTCTTTGGGATCAGAAAGTAGGGGGAGTAAAACCCTGACCCCTGTTGAAGAAGAGGTACTTCTTCTATTGCCCCTTGGGCAAGAAGGGTAGCCACCTCCTGACCTAGAAGGTCGAGGAGAGATGTTGGAGAATTGAAATGTCTCACCATGGTGTGGGAAGGAAGGTTTGAGAAATGAAGTTTGTAGCCCTCTCTTATGATGGAGAGGGTCTACTGCTCTGCTGTAATTTGCTCCCATCTGGGAGCAAAATGAGCTAACCTTCCTGGAATGGTGAGAGGCTCTGACTGTTTCAGAGCCAGAAAGGCTACGTTCTCTAGCATCAAGTCAAAAACCCTGAGGAGGCTGGGTCTGCTGAGTTGCAGCAGCCCCTGTAGGCTTAGGCCTGGTCTGTTTAGGTTGCTGACGTTTAGCAGCAAAACGACCTGTAGATGATTGTTGGCCAGAAGCAGGATGGAATCTGCCTTTCTTGAAAAAAAGACTTCTTGAAAGGTTTTTTCTTGGCAGGAATGGAGGTTGACTTTGAAAGTCTATCCAAAGCAGAATTTTCTGCATCCATTTGAGTGGCTTTTATTTGCCAATCTTTGCCAAACAGGTTTTCACCTGTACAGGGAAGATTTCCCAAGCCATCCTGGACCCAAGATTCTAAATCAGAAGCCTGGAGCCAAGCAATTCTGCGAGCAGCTATGGCAATGGCCGAAGCTCTGCTGGCACCCTCAAAGGAGTCAAAAGCTGCACGGTTGGAAAACTTTGAAATATCCTGAGTACGCTTAAGCCAAATAAGAAATTCTTCCCTTTTATCCTCTGGAAGAAAAGGGAGGAAAGTGTGCAGCTTATCTGCAACTTCTTTCAGAAACATACCCATATAAAGACTATAGGAGTTGATTCTGGCAATGAGCATACTGGCTTGGAAGATTTTCCTACCAAAAGCATCCAAGGTCCTGCATTCTCTTCCTGGAGGAGCGTCTTTTTGCACTCTTTATCTTTTTCATAGCTGACTCCACCACAATAGAATGGTGAGGAAGCTGTGCTTTATGAAACCCAGGACAAGGAGGGACACGGTACATAGTGTCCAATCTACGAGAATGAGGAGAGAAAGTGAGAGGAGTCTCCCATAAGTCAATCATGTAATCATAAAGAATCTCATGAATTGGCAAGGTGACTGCCTCCTTAGGAGCCTTAGAATAACCTAAAATATCCAATTTTTTAGCTCTAGGCTCTGATTTAGAGATTACTGAAATAGAAAGCCCTTTAGCCACTTCGCTTATGAAGTCTTGAAAGGACAAGTCCTCTGGAGGAGACATTCTTCTTTTTGGAGAAGAAGGCTCTTCAGGAAGGGCTATGGATACTTCAGCAGACTCCTCCGATGCATCAGAATCTTCGGAGGAATCAAAGTATCGACTGTCAGGGTGCTCTTCCAAAGCTCGATACGCGTATCGAGCGGTATCGACATCGGGCGTCATCGGTATCGGTTCGGTACCGATGGGCATCCCTGGACAGGGAACCGCTGCAATCGGCATCCTGGTCGATGTCGATGCAGTCGGTACCGGTACCGACACTAGTGCCGGTACCGGAGCTGAAACCGACAATGGAGTTTGTTGTGGTATCAGCGGCGTCGCAGCTTGAATGAAGGCCGTGATAGCCTGCTGCATGGATAGGACATTCTGATCCATCGACGCCATGAATGCCTGGAATTCGGTACCGGAAGGTTGCGCCGGTACCCCAGCGCATTCTAACAGGTGATCGGTCGAGGCCGTGCCATCGATGTCAACCTGTAACCCCACAGGTGGAGCTTTGGAAGCCGGAGCTTCCCGCCGGGGTTGTTTTGCCGGTGCGGGATCCTCGAGGGCAAGCCCGGAGGCATCTCGATGCTTGGAAGGAGATCTACCCTTCGAGGACCGGCTGGATTTAAGTTTGGTTACCTGAGATCCATGGGAAGAAGAAGAAGCCCTGGAAGACGTCGATGCCACTGAAGCTGCATCAGAGGGTAACAGCACATGGAGCTTGGCTGCTCGGTTCTGTAAACCTCGTTTAGACATCAAGGAGCAGGACGAACAATCCAAAATGGAATGTTCAGGACCCAAGCATTTGAGACACCAGTCATGGGTGTCGGTAACAGAAATAGTACCGCTGCACTCAGTGCATTTTTAAACCCGGAGGCTGGTTTTTCCATGAGGAAAATTTTTCGTGAGGCCTAAGGCCCAAAAGAGGAAAAACACACTAAGTGAGGGAAAATGTTTTTTGTTTTTTTGTTTTTTAGAAGAAAAGAAAGAAAGACCAGCAGTACCGGTCCGACGTCAGGGAAGGCAGACGCGCGACCAAAGAAATAAAATGAAACAAAGAACTTCTTCAGCGGTGACAGGAACACGACCTGCTGGCTCCGTGGAAAAGAAGAACTGGGGAGAGGCGGTTAGGAAAGGCGGGAAGGCAGCGCGCAGGCGCTGTGGGATGCTCCCAAAAGCTTTCCTTTTTGGGAAGCTGGGGAGCGTTCCCGCGCAGGCTCTGTCGGTACCGACGTACCCATATGTGAAGACTCATTCCTGCTTGTTCCTGGAGATGAACAACCCAAACTATGGTTACACAATGCAAGGTTCCACATTAGGAAGCACCACACAGGAAAAAGATTTAGGTGTCATTGTGGATAACATGTTAAAACCCTTGGCCCAGTGTGCAGCGGCGGACAAGAGAGCAAATAGAATGCTAGTTATCATAAGGAAAGGAATGGAAAATAAAACAAAAGATATTATAATGCCTCTATATCGTTCCATGGTGAGACCGCACCTTGAATATTGTGTGCAATTCTGGTCGTCGTATCTTAAAAAGGATATAGCGTTATTAGAAAAGGTTCAGAGAAGAGCCACCAAAATGGTAAAGGGGATGGAAGGATACTCCTATGAAGAAAGGCTAAAAAGGTTACGGCTCTTTAACTTAGAAAAGAGACGGCTGAGAGGAGATATGATAGAAGTCTATAAATTAATGAACGGAGTGGAACGGGTAAACGAAGATCGATTGTTTACGTTATCAGAATATAGAAAGACTAGGGAACATGCAATGAAGCTACAGGGTAAACTATTTAAGACTAATAAAAGAAAATATTTTTTCACTCAACGTGCAATCAAACTCTGGAATTTGTTACCGGAGGATGTAGTAAAGGGCTGTTAGTGTAGCTGGGTTTAAAAAAAGGTTTGGACAAGTTCCTGGAGGAAAGGTCCATAAACCATTATTAAGAAGGGACCCAGGATATCAATGCTTGACCCAGTACAAGCATTGCAGAACCTGTGTCTTTTGGGGAAACTGTTAGGTACGTATGACCTAGATTGGGCACTGTTGGAAATAGGATACTGGGCTTGATGGACCTTGGTCTGACTCAGTATGGCATATCTTATGTCCTTATGTTCTTAATGAACAATAAACTTCGGACTTATCCTAGTCCAATTGAGAACTATATACAATGAACAGTGAACTTGATTCAAAACTGAATTACAAGTTTAAACCTATGTACCATGATGGGATGTGTGTGCCTTCTATATGTGTGTGAAAGAGTGTTTTAGTTTCGTGTTAGTATGTGCAGTATTGCCTGGTCCTACATTAAAAGCATTGAATATGCTAGGTACTTTATGTGTGATATTAGAGGGGGCTGAAATTGGGGGGTTCCAATGGATTTCTAAAATGCTGTTTAAAGAGGTGAGTTTTGAGTTCTTTGCGGAATGCAAAGAGATCTTTGACTGCTCTTAGTTCATCTGGTAGTCCGTTCCAGAATATGGGCGCGAAGTGTCAAAAAGCTTGTTTAGTGGCTCGAATGGATTTCCGGTAGTCTAGAAGAACTGCTAGTTTATTCTGGTTACATCCTCGTTTTACTTCTTTGCTGATAAGGGAAGTGAGGTAGGATGGAGCTATCTCCCTGATGAGTTTAAATATTAGTCATTAGCATTTTGCAACGTATTTGGACTTTGAACTGGTAGCCAGTGTAAGTTATGTAATACAGGTGTGATATGTTCAGAAATGTTGGCCTTCCATGCTATTCGTGCAGGTAAACCTTGCAGGGTGCTGTTACAAATGTCAAAGTGTGGCATAATTAGTGCCTTTAGGATTGATCTGAAGTCATGGTTGGGGAGTAGCGGTCAGAGCTGTTTTAACATTCTGAGTTTATAGTAGATTTTTCTGGCTGTGAGTTTTATGTATGTGGACATACTGAGGGTCTGATCTAAAGTGACCCCAAGATATTTTACTTCATTTTTTTTACTAAAATGTCAGTGCCACCAACTCTGATATTTGGAGTTGGGGAAAAGCCTTGGTTCCGGGTTATGTATAAAACTTCTGTTTTACTGAAGTTGATCCGGAGGTTGACTATTGAGCCACTTGATGCTTCCTTGAAGCAGTCTAATTCGGTGCGGGATGGGGTTCTTGATGTTAAATGGTAGATATAGCATTATATCATCCGCATAAATTTGGTATCCTACATTGAATTTTTTAAAAATAATGCAGATGGGCTGGGGTATATTTTAAATAGGAGGGCCGAAAGGACGGAGTCTTGAGGTAGGCCTTGTTCTTGTTTACATGGTTTAGATGCGTGTTGTCCAATTTTAACCTGTTGGATTCTGTCTGACAGATATGACTGGAACCATTAGAGTACTGTTCCTTTTATCACTATTTGTTGAAGTCTGGTGAGCATTACGGTGTGACTAATGCTGTCGAATGCAGAGGTGATATCCAAGAATATAAGGACAAATGCTTGCCTGGTGCTATCTATGCCATGTATTAGCTTGTCAAGTAGAACGAGTAGGAGGGTTTCAATGCCATGGTGTGGCCTGAAGCCATATTGGTGTTCATTTAGGAAAGCATGGGTATCAAAATGGAGTTGAATTTGAATTGTTTTTTTCAATTAGTTTAGCCATGAATGGGAGGCTTGATATTGGTCTATATGATGTGGAATTATTCTTCAGGGTAGGTCAGAACATGGCACGTTTTAGTGTTGATGGCATATGTCCTTATTTCAGGGATGAGTTAATAATTGGGAGTATGAAGGGGAAAGTTCCGCTTTTGTTGCCTTTATTCAGCTGACCGGACATGGGTCAAGACTAGATGTTGTCGTATTGATTTTGGTTATTATATTGCTGAGAGTATCTTGCTTGATCTGTGAGAATGTTGACCAGGTGTACATTGGTGTACGATTGGTATCCAGGAGGGGCGTTGAATCTATAGATTGTAGTTTTAGTTTTCCCTTATAGTAGCTAGCCAGGATTTGGGATTCTATGGAGGGTTTTTTATGTCATCATTTTTGGGGTGGTAAGAGTTTTTACAATTTCAAACAATTCTCTAGGGCGACTGAGGGATTTTGTGAGTGTGTTAGAACAGTACTCCTTGTTGTTGTTAATGGAAACGTTGTAGTGTTGCAGTGTACTCATGTAAAGGGATCAGAGATCGGTGATCCTCCATTTATGCTCAATCTTTTTTAAATCTTGGGAGTACCAAGATTTAAATAGGGAGGAGTGGCTCAGTGGTTGGGACAGGTTACCTCAAGCCGGAAGGCTGGGGGTTCAATTCCCACATGGGGACAAGCAACTTCAGGCCGGAGGGACTGGGGTCTAGTCCCATGGCCACTCCTTGTGGCCTTGGGCAAGCCACTTAACCCTCCATTGCCTCAGGTACACTTAGTGAGCCCTTCGGGGACAAGGGAATAAAAAGTACCTGTTAGTATACATGTAAACTGCATTGATTCTAAAGAGCGCGGTATAAAAAAAAAAAAAAAACCATTCTGCTTGATGTTTTTGGTTCATATGGAAGTCCCTGCCTAAGGGCTACGCCAAAGGGCCCTCTGGTGAGGCCCTCAGGCACGGGCGCACCAGATGTCTCTTTAAATTTAAAAGATGGTCTGAGGCCCCTGATTGGCCTGGTGCTGGGGAACGGGGAGGAGTCCGGCTTCCCACTCCCTTGCTCGATGCCGAACGAGGGAGCTGCTGGTGGTAGGTGGCTCTGGTGGTCTATGCCTATGTAGAGTTCATAGGTCTGGATCCAGCAACCCAGCACACAGCCCTGATAGCATTTGTGCTAGAGGGCATCGAGGACCTGGGTCTCCATATTGGGAGGGACGGAGGAGTGGGTCTTCTGACTCTTGAGCTTCTGCATGGTCAACTCGACAGCCATGGAGTTATGCGGGAGCTGGAATTTGTGAAACCCCAGCCCTTTCCGGACGTGGTACATAGCATCAAGCTGACAGCTGACTATAGGCACAGATGCCGGCGTCTCCCACATTCAGAGGAGCAGCCGCCTCTCAAGGATCTACTGTATGGGCACCGTGAGGGTTTCTCTAGGTGGCGTCTCATACTGGAGAATCTCCAACTTCTCGGTGCGTGGGCCCTCCTCCGCCTTGGTTAGCACCGAGAGGGTCTTGGTCATAATTCCTGACAGTCATGAAAGGCTACATCCTTGGGAGAAGAGTGGCATCAAGGTGCCAGAGGAGATGGGTCTGAGGGAATGTCTCTGCCTTTTGCTGTCCGAGGATGGCTCATCTTCCATCTCCCACTCGGAGTCGAGCAGTGAAGAGGAATCTGAGGCCCTTTGACTCCTTGTGTCAAGGCAGGCGCCGAAGGGCTGATGGCCTGATGGCCTGTGAAGGACCTGGGGTTTGAGTCGCAGACGCTGGCCAACGAGGACCGGTTACCCGACAAGCAGGACTGGGACCTTGACCGGCGCAGAGGATTTTCTCGAGGCAGAGGGCGCTCATTGCCTGCTGCAAGGCCAGGATAGCAGTGATGTTCTATTCCAGGGCCGCCATTCTGGTTTCCAAGCCAGAAGGCTCCACAGCCTTCGGCGTGGGCACCAAGGATTTTGGGCCTCACACCGGCACCCTAGGAAGTGCATCCTCAACTAGGACTACAGCCTTGAGGAACCTAACATGGTCTCCATCAGCCAAAGAATCCTTCTTGAGGACCTTGGTGGAGCACTTCTCAGTCGCCCAAGTCCCTCCGGTGCAGCCTTGGTGGACTTTGATGGCTTCTTCTTCTCTAGCTCCAGAGTCTTCTCAGAGTAACAGCGGCCGCGGGACTCCGAGAATGCCCAGGCATCGTGGGATGTGCTGGGCTTGGAGCTTGGTGCCGGGGAGGCAGTTGATGAGTCGGATCTAGGGAACAACGTTTCCTGCAACTCTGACCTTTTTTTTCTTGGCTTTGGCCGACATAGTCTGGCACAGGTGACAGGAGGTGCTGTCATGGTCTGGGCCCAGTGTGACTGCAGTGGTCACACTTTTTGAACCCACTGGAAGACATGGTGGGAACACCTGGATGGGGGTTAACGACCCCCGGGTGAAAAAAGGCACGAATGCCGATTGAGGGGGACCTTAAAAAAGGGGTCAAGAATGATGACAGGAGGTGCAGACTCAAGGAGAGAAGAGGAACTGGTATGCCTACTGGAAAATTAACTTTTAGGAACAGTTTGGTCAAGGATTTTTCTGGGGAAACAGGACACACGTCTGTTGGGCTCCGCAGAAAAAAGGAGGCTGAGCAAGATGGCACCCTTGGGCGGGAAGGGGACCACGCATGCATGGTGGCATCTTCTAAAGGCTTTCTTTGAAAGCTGGGGAGATGCTTCCACAGAGGCTCCATCGGAACGAACATCACTCATATGTTCCTGGAAAAATGTTTTTCCATGATGATGGAAAAAAGGAAGGCAGAGGCCTAATTTGGTGGTAAAACTAACAAAGTAGAAAAAAATGAAAGAAAGAAAGATACTAAAGGAAAAGAAAATATCGGGATGGTATCAGGGAGGTACTGGCGTCAACAGAAAAGCAGAGCACAGATTTAAACCAAAAAAATTATGTTTTTTGGTGGTGACAGGAAGAAAACAATCTGCTGGCTCCACCGAAAACAAAGAACTGAGGAGAGGACTTGGGAAGGCAGATGTGCAGGTGCACAGGAGCGTTCTCACAAGGTCTCCGTCAGTGCTGACTATACCAGTATGTGAAGACTGCATTCCTGCTTGTTCTTGGAGATACATTCTTACAGTATATTTAAATGAAAATACACATTGCATTTTGCTAGCAAGTTAAAAAAATTAACAATTTGTTTATTTAAAGTGCTTATAACCTGCTGGTTCACTAAAATAGTTTCAAGTGAGGAAAGCACAGTTACTTACCTGTAACAGGTGATCTCTGGGAACAGCAGGAATAAGTCTTCACATATGGGTACGTCGGTACCGACGGAGTCTGCGCGGGAACGCTTCCCAGCGTCCAATCAAAAAGCTTTTGGAAGCATCCCACCACGCCTGCGTGCTGCCTTCCCGCCTTTCCCAACTGCCTCTCCTCAGTTAAGTTTTAAAGCTGAGACAAAGAGAGAGAGAGAGAGAGAAGGGAAAGATAGAGATAGAGAATACAACTCCTAGGGGAGGTGGGTGGGTTGTGAAGACTTATTCCTGCTGTTCCCAGAGATCACCTATTACAGGTAAGTAACTGTGCTATCTCCAGGAACAAGCAGGAATGAGTCTTCACATATGGGGACTCCCAAGCTAAGATGCCTGGAGTCCCAGCATGTCATAGATTGGAACATGCTACACCTCATATCGCCAGGCATCCTCAGGATGGAGGGTAGGAGTTGAAACAGAAAGGTGCTGTAAAAGACAGCTAACCTAGCATAGGACTGCAGACAAGAAGTCCTTGTGTGGATGACAATTATCATCAAATATATTGAAAATTAAATATTGCAGTATGGACCTCCCCTAACAGGATTGCAGAAAAGTAAGGAGGTTCATGAGATCTACTGGGGATCCAGTAGAGGAACCTCAAGGAGGACCTCAATGTGAAGTGGAGGTAATAAACCTGTTGGAAAAAAAACAGTGGAGGTCAGAATCCTGAAAGGTGAGAGGTAACCCCAGAGATCAACTGGGGTAGAACAAAAACGGTAGGCTTTCGGTGGAAGGCTTTATGGAAAAAGCCCAAACTCTTTTGGCTGCAGAGTGGCTCACTCTAAGGAGCAAAAAAGAGGAAAGGCTGACCGATTTGGACAAACCGGCCTAGTCCTTGTGGGAAGAAGGGGTATGGAAAAACCTTGTATCCCAAAAAGAAAGGACAGGTGTCTGAGGCATTAGAGCCTCAGATTAACTGAAGATCTGCAATGTCTTTCCTAACTGGTGGTAGCTAGGAAAGATACTGGAACATGGAGAGCTTCAGGGGTAACTAAACCTTAAGGTTATTGTAGAAAAGTTGTTAACTACCACGGGAGTGGTTGTGTGTGTAGCACCCCAACATACTGGAACAGCATGGGTATGGGTAGAGCCCAACTGTTACTCTGTGTCTCTTCGCCCTGCCACTCGGCACCCTTGGTACCATTCTGGACTTTTCCTTCTTCGCTCTCACCTCCGCCGGGCGGAACGCTTGTGGCGGAAACATCGTTCCCCCGACTCCCTTTTAGTTTTTCGGCAAGCCCATCTTTCCTACCGTTCTCAGATAACCTCCGCTAAACAGTCTTATTACTCTCAGCTCATTTCCACCTCTTCTAACTCCTCTCGCCGTCTCTTTCTTATCCTCAAGTCCCTCTCTTCCACTTCCTCTCTCCCTCCTCACTCCCCCCCTTCTGCCCCTAGCCCATCTACCCTTGCCTCCTTCTTCACCAACAAGGTTCTCTCCCTCCGCTCCTCTTTCCCTGCCTGCCCCCCTCCTCTTTCCCCTCCCCCTGCGTCTCCCTCTGCTCTCCTTGCTGTCAGTTCCCCTCCCCCTTCCCTCGCCTTTCCCCACACCTGGCGTGCCTTCTCGCCTGTCTCTGCACCAGAAGTCCTCAAACTTCTCTCTTCTGCCCACCGGACCACCTGCCCCCTTGACCCTTTACCCTCGTCCTGGCTGTTGAACCCGGACCTTGCTCTCATACCTTACATACTCTCCATCTTCAATGCCAGTCTGTCCTCCGGTCTTTTCCCTTCTTGTTGGAAACACGCCATCGTCCGCCCCATACTGAAGAAGCCCTCTCTTGATCCCGCCACTCCCGCAAATTGGCGACCTGTCACTAATCTTCCTTTTCTCTCAAAGATTCTCGAAAAAGTGGTGTTCTCTCAACTTGCCCTTCACTTAGACTCTACCTTTGCCCTTCACCCCCGTCAATCCGGTTTTCGTGCAGGTCATAGCACCGAGACTATCCTCACAGCCCTCCTGTCTGAACTGCACTGTGCTCACGACCGTGGTGATTTCTCTGTGGTGGTGTCTCTGGACCTTTCATCTGCCTTTGATATGGTTGATCACCGCACACTCGTGGCTCGTCTGTCTGACTGTGGTATTGGTGGGACCGTACTGCAATGGTTTCGTTCCTTTTTGTCTGCACGCTCCTTCTCTGTTCATTCATCCAACTCCGCCTCCTCTCCATCCCTCTCCATCTGTGGCGTCCCTCAAGGTTCTATTCTTGCCCCCCTTCTTTTTAATGTTTTCCTCGCCCCACTAGCCCTGCTAATCCAACAATCTGGTATTTCCTTTTACATCTACGCCGACGATATTCTGCTGGTTCACCATACCTCCTCTTCCGTCCCCGATCTTGCCCCTCTCAACCACTGTCTTTCTACAGTTTCCTCATGGTTTGCTTCTAATTTTCTTCATGCCAACCCTGCTAAGTCCTACGCAATCTGGTTTTCTTTCGGACTTCCCCCTCCTAGCCTGTCACCAGTTATGTCTTCCTGCCCCATCCCTCTGGTCTCAACCCTGCGGTATCTGGGGATCACTTTGGATTCGTCCCTCTCCTTTCACCATCATATCTCAGCCGTTATCCGCACTTCTTTTTTTCACCTACGTAGGATCCGGGCTGTCCAATCATCACTCCCCTCTTCTTCAGTTGTCACCCTCGTCCTGTCCTTAGTTATGACCCGGTTGGATTACTGTAACATCATTTACGCAGGTCTCCCCGCCACTCAGATTCGCCGCCTTCAAGTCGTTCAGAACGCCGCTGCCCGCCTAGTCACCGGCTCCCCAGCACGCTCTCATGTGTCCCCCTGTCTTCTTGCTCTGCACTGGCTCCCAGTCAAATTTCGTTTCATCTTTAAGGTCCTTATCCTCACGCACAAAGCCCTCCACTCTAACACCCCCCAATACTTGTCAGATGCCATCCATCTTCAGCCCTCTCCACGTCTTCTTCGCTCTGCCTTTGGTAACCGCCTTTTCCTCCCTTCTCCTTCCCAGGCCCACTTAGAATTAACCCGTCATTCTGCCTTCTTTTTCCTGAGTCCTGCCCTTTGGAACTCACTCCCTTTGTCTCTGCGTTTAGAACTTTCCTACCCCCGTTTCAAGAACCTTCTCAAGACACATCTCTTCTGTCAAGCCTTCGACCTTCCCCCTCCTGCTGACGGTGTTCTGTCCTCTGGTCGTGCCCTCCCTCCATGATCACCCCCCCGATAGTCCGTTCCCGTTTCCTTTCTTTCTGCCCTCCCACTTCTCTGCCCATCGGCTTTTCTTTCATTCTGTCTTTATTCTATCCCCTTCTTTCCTATCCGTTTTTTGGCGTTCCTTTCTGACTTTGTTTCCGGTAGCCTGTGATTGTATTGTACACCGCCCTGACGCTTCGGCCTGGGCGGTTAATCAAATGTTGTGAATAAAGATAAAGATAAAGACATATATATCTATATGAGCATAGACAGTCAGATAGATAAGTATGTAAATACATATCTACCTATAATAAATATCTTGACAGATACACATATATATACACGTATATAGATATAGATATATAGATAGACATATAAGAATATATATCTATAGCGAGATATAGAAGGGCATAACATATACACACACAAATGACAGACATATATATCTATAGAGATGTATACAGATATATATATAGATAGGAATATATAGGCCTATATATATAGGTGTCTGCAATTAAGCAGACAGAGATATGCCTATAGAAAGTATATTCACATAGGAGATGTGACGAGGAAAGATTCATCTAACAACAAGAAGATGGAACCTACTTGAGAAGATATATAGAGAATCTATTCCCCCTGGTTATGATGGAGGGAGTCAGGAGAAAAATCTCCCTGACAAGGAACAGACTAGATTGCTGCAAGAATGCTAGCCAGTGAAATAACCAGGATGGTTACGTGAAACGCAGAGGATAATATCAGTCTGCAGGCAGCAAGTCCCGAGTCCTCCAGAACTCTAGCATGGTAAATGGACAGAAGACGCATAGGAATGAGATACCATGTTGACCTACTTGAGGGGCAAAAAGGGTATCATGCGTTCTTTAGCTAAATATGCGCTGTCCATGAAGGATTAGGATACCATGAGGACGAGCTGCAAGGAAAAAAAGAGCATATTCCCGGTGGGAAACCTGAGGACCAAACCAGGGAATTGAACAACTCTTTAAGCTTTCACGTAAGAGAAGGCTCATGTCCTTTGTTTTAAAAAGGAGATAGTAGGGTAGGAAGAACCCTTCCAGTCATGAGGGGCATGACTGAGGAAGCCTTTTCCAACCATCTAGGACAGCTGTTTGAGAAAATCCTAATGCTCTCTAGCAAGGACCCATGGTGGAAAGCTTCTCTGTAGAATTGCAGAGAGCATAATGCAGGAGAATTAGGAGATAGAACTGGCTGCTGGAAAAGCCAGTACCTACGTCAACTATGCTGCCAAACCCAAGGGAATTGGAGATGGCAAGAATAGAAAACAATCCGAGAAGCCTGTAGCGATAAGATTTGCCAAGAAAGATGAATCCACTGTCTTGGAGTCACTACTAAGGCCAGAAAGAATGTAGTGGAGGACAACTCTGGATGCTTGTAGAGAAGAACCAGTGGTCCAATCACAGGGCTCCTGCATGGGCAGCTGCTAGTAAGATAGCAGAAAGAGTCTTTCTGTTTAAAAACATAAAGAACAGACAGAACAGGAGTAAGGAAAACTCTGGACCTGTCTGATAAGCTGCCCCAAAGCAAAAATGAAGAAGGGAGTTAACTCAGAGAGGAAAACTCCACACTGGAATAGTGACAAAACTAGAGGGGCTGAAGAAGCCCTCCAGTGTAATAGTACCACTCTTACAGAGGAAATGCTTGGTAAGAGGGTAGAGAAGATGGAGTTGAATGGAGACTTACAATGTGGTAAGTCTGTAGAAAGGAAAAATTCATGCTGGTACAGAAAATTATCATTTGATAGTTGTTAAACCTCTTTCCCTAGCAGGAAGAAGAGGAGAAACCTGTGACCTATAGGCATGAACATCCTAAGAGCTCGTATAACAGAGAAAATGGATGTCTTGTGAAAAGAGATCCATGCCTAGAGTTTAGAATGACAGCAGTGGAAGGCTTCTACTGAGAAGAAGCCAACTGCAGGTTCTAAACCCCAAGAGGCACAAAAAATATGATGATGATTAATCAGAAACCCTGCGGTTGCTGGGTTTGCTGAGCCTGGTGAGAGTTTGGATTCTTCAGACCAGGGCGATGTTTCCCCTGTTTGGGAACATCTGTATGATGGGCAGAAGATGAATAAAACCTTCTCCCCCTAGGGGAAGAAAGTTTGGTGGGACATTTCCTACCTACTGGGAAAGAAGGCGGCGTAGAACAGCCCTTAGAAACAGGTAAGTCAGTGGACCACTGAGTAACCTGATGTAAAGACTCCTTATTGAAGAGATTTTCTCCAGTGCAAGGAGTATTACCCAGTCTTTGTTGTGCCCATTTGTCTAAGTCTGAAGCTTGAAGCCAGGCTCTACGTCGTGCCCTTATAGCTATAGCAGAAGTTCTGCTAACAGACTCAAATGAGTCTAGGGAAGCACGAGTAAGGAACCAAGAGATATTCTGAATATGACTAAGCAGTGAGGAATAGTCTGCACTCTTGGGCTCTGAAAGAAAAGGAGTCAAAAGATGTAATTTCTTTGTGACCTCCTCAAGAGATAGACTCATATAAAAAATATATGAGAGAATTCTTGCTGAAAGCATGGATGTCTGGAAGGTTTGACGTCCAAAGGCATCTAGTGTCTTAGACTCACGACCTGGTGGATAAGAAGAGTGCTTTTTCTTACTCTTCACCCGCCTCATTGCTGATTCCACTACAATGGAATGATGAGAAAGTTGAGTCTTTTGAAACCCTGGAGAGGGAGGCACCTGATATAGGAGATCAGTTGCTCTGGAAGGTGGGGGTACCCTTAAAGGTGCTTCTCACATTCCTAGAAGAAGATCCTGCAAGGAATGATGCAAAGGAAGCATTATGTTCTCCTTTGCTTCGGTAGAAACAGACCCTTGTGTAGGATCATGTCCAGGGATAGGAATGGCAAGATCCAGGAGGAAACTCTGAAAAGAAGGATCTCCAAAGAGAACCTCCCTTGGACAGGTTAGATCTGAAGAACTAGCCTGGGCACCGAAGGATCTATTTGAGAATATAGGAATATAAGATCCTGCACGGTGCAGTATGGGATCCTTAACGGATGGACGCTGGTACTGGAGGTCAGGACCAGCGACAGTCAGTACGACATCGTCCATGCCAGGTATCGACTCCAAACTTGGTATAGAAGGGAGCAATCCTGTTGAAAGAAGCATGGAAGGAGCTGGCCACGATGCTACTGTAGATACCGGTACCGATACCGGTACCGCTGTCGGAACCGAACCCAACACCGACATTGGAGCAGTAATTGGTGACAGCCCAATCGGTACCGAGGTAACCGAAAGCCTTCGGCAGTCACCCTTGGTACCGAGCGTCCGGTACTGATAGGTGTCGGTACCAAGACGTGTCGGTACCCAGTCTTCCAGACTAGAGATCGATTCCAGACTTGGCATCGAAGGAAGCGAGTCTATCGATGCACGTCTGGAGGGTACCGACGTCGGTGGTAGTATCGGTGCCGGTACCGATACTGGAAAGTCAGTCTGGAACGTATCCACCAGTCCCGTAGGTACCGAGAACGCCAGACGACGATCCCTGGTGAGGAGTGTTTCATCCAACACCAGTGCCGATGCCGGGGTATCGGTACCACTCAAAGCGGATGCCACCACCGGGCATGGCTCAGGTATGTTCCGTGAGGGGTGAACCCCAGGAACAACCTGAAACCCCACATAGGCTTTGGAGGCCAAAGACTCCCGCCGGGGTTTTGAAGCCAATGGGCCCTTGAGGGCAAGGCCGGAGCCGTCTACATGCTGTGCATTAGACCTACCACTCGAGGGTTGGCTAGTCTTAACAGACTGTTTGTGGGTTACCTGATCCTGTGTAGAAGAAGAAATGGTCGGTGCCCTGAAGTTGGAAGGGAACCTCATATCGAGGGAAACTCGATGTTGAAAACCTCTTCTCACAATACTGTTGCCCGAGGGCTCCGGAGGAAAAAGGTCAGGACCCAAACAGGTTAGACACCAATTTTGGGAGTCTAAAAATAAAGTTATACCGCCACAGTTTGAACATTTCTTGGAGAAAGTGGCTGGCGGTTCCATGAAGGACATGGAGAGGCCTAGAAGGCCTGAAAAACTAAGACACTCAGAAGAAAAAATATTCCCTTAAAGGAAAAATTTTACAAGGGAAGAAAAAAGAAACACCGGCGGTACCGGTGGCGTCGGGGAAGACAGCCGCAACCACAAGAAAACTAAAGAATTAAAAGAAAAATTTTCTGTGGTGACAGGAGGACGTCCTGCCGGCTCCGCAGAAAAACGAAAACTGAGGAGAGGCAGTTGGGAAAGGCGGGAAGGCAGCATGCAGGCGTGGTGGGATGCTTCCAAAAGCTTTTTGATTGGACGCTGGGAAGCGTTCCCGCGCAGACTCCGTCGGTACCGACGTACCCATATGTGAAGACTCATTCCTGCTTGTTCCTGGAGATTAAGGATTAATAAAATACAGTCAAACCAAAATGCAATATCCATTCTCTTCAACCTATCCCTACCCACCTCTTTGTGCTACTATTACCAGAATCTCTTGAAGGCCTCACTATGCAATAAAGCCCTGCTTCCCCCATCCTAACTGCCCCCAGACTGCTCCTACTGAAACCATTGCAAAGTGAGACATATTTTTCTGCTAAAATAACATTCCTAAATAGAGTTGATAAAAACGGGAGATTGGATATTCATGTACTGAATACATTTCCTAGGAATTTATTTGTTAAAATATTACAAGTATTCATATAGGGGTGTGCTTACTAAAAGTTAAGATGTGTTAAATATTGTTACAGCCCGTAACGCGCGTTAACCTTTAGTAAACATGCCCCTTTGTTGTTGCTTTAAAATTGCTTTTTGACTTTAAATAAATTTAAATTTGAACTTACCCTCTAAGCTCTCAACTTCTTGCACAGGCAATTTAAAGGTCTTTGCTTTATCTATTTTGCTCTTTGAAGAGTGCTTGCCCTTGTTTTCGCAGATGTTCACAGTAATTACATGAGATAAAGCTTTCATTAAAAATGTCTTGGTAACCTTAAGCTCAACAACATGGCTCCAAGACAACCATATTTTATCACTGTCGAACCATGGTTTCAAAGCCTATTAAATGGCAAAAAGGTTAAATGTGTCAAAGATGTAAATGAAAGTGATGCAATAGAATTGAAAGTAGTAATCTTATGAGTACTGTGCACTTTTAGGGGGTAATTTTTCAAACAGTCTGCCCTGAAACAAAAAACATGCATACTAGGGCTGTATGTACATTTCATTAACATACCTTAAACATTTTAATGCATGCAAAATTGATTTAACATGGTTAACTTACAAATTCACGCACACGCACACACACACACTAAAACAAGTGATTCAATTGAATATGTGAAAATAACCTCCCTCCTCCCAAAAAAGAGAGGAAAGCCAAGCAAACCAAAAATGAACTGGAAGGTTTTGGCCTATAGCTTTCCCCAGGCCTACCTTGATAGTGTTTTCAGGGAAATTGCCAAATCATTTTTAAAACCTAGCTATGCTAGCTGCTTTTACCACATCCTCCAGCAATGACTTCTAAAGCTCAATTATGCGTTGAAAGGAAAATGTTAAGTGCCATCAAGTCTGTGTCGACTCATGGGACCCCTTTGGATAGTTAACCTAAACTGTGTTCGGTCTTCAGTCAGGCAACTCATTATTGACAGAGTGACACCCATAGCTGTTGCTATTCTATCCATCCATCTCATTGCTGGCCTTCCTCTTTTGCCTTGACCTTCTACCTGGCCAAGCATGATGTCTTTCTCTGATTAGCTCTCTCTTTGCATGACATGTCCAAAGTATGAAAGGAGGAAAATATTTTCTCCTATTTGTTTTAAATGTACTACTTTGGAACTTTATGATGTGTCTTTGTATTTCTTGAAAGAATAAAACAAGCAATCAATTTGCATTTACCCGTTCCGCTCCACTGAGGTTTTATAACTCTATCATATTTCCCCTCAATCTTCTCTTTTTCAAGCTGAAGAACCCTAACCTCTTTAGCATTTCTATATAGGAGTCATTCAATCTTCTATCATTTTGGTTGCTCTTCTCTGTAGCTTTTCTAATTCCACTATCTTTTTTAAAAATTAATTAATTTAGAATTATTTAGTATACTGCCATATATACCAAATAGATTTCATGGTGGTTTATAAATCCATGTGACCAAGGTCATTACAATACAATTGAATAGAGGCAATAAAGAGTAGTTACTCACCTGTAACAGGTGTTCTCCAGGAGCAGCAGGAATCAGTCCTCACATATGGGTGACATCGACGTCGATGGAGCCCCCATGCGGAGCATTTCCCCAACTTTCTAAGGAAGCCTTTGGGAATACACCCACGCATGCGCGGTCCCCTTCCCGCCCAAAGGTGCCATCTTGCTCAGTCAGGTGACATAGCTAAAAGACAGCACAAAAAAAACAAATGAACTATGTACAACTGCAACTCCCAGGGGAGGAGGGAGGGTTGTGAGAACTGATTCCTGCTGCTCCTGGAGAACACCTGTTACAGGTGAGTAACTACTCTTTCTCCAGGACCAAGCAGGAAGTCAGTCCTCACATATGGGTGACTCCCTAGCTCTGGGCTACCAGTAACCCAGGCTGAAAAAAACTCCCTCTGTGAAGCCGTAGCATGAAGGAAAGAATTTCACTGAGACCAGAACCCCTCAGTAGCCCAACAAGAGGGCAGGAGGGTAGGATTTGCCTAAACCTCAAAGAGATTCCGGAGTACTGCCTGACCAAATGCACTGTCCCTACGGGACTCCCTCTCCAGGCAGTAATGGGCTGCAAAAGTCTGGCTTCAGGACCAAGTTGCAGCCCTACAGATGTCTGCCAACGGTACAGAGTGGAGATGAGCTACTGATGCAGCCATGGCCCGGACACAGTGGGCTGTAACTCGACCCCGCAAGGGAAGGTCTGCTGCCCTGTAAGCCCAGGTGATACAGTCCGCCACCCATATGGACAAGGTACGCTTGGAGACAGGCACCCCCAAGTTGTTTGGGTCAAAGGAGACGAAGAGCTGAGTAGCCCTTCTATGACCCTTAGTACGCTCAAGGTAGAAAGACAAGGCCCTTCTACAGTCCAGGGTGTGGAGGACTTCTTCAGCCCTGCTTGCATGGGGCCTAGGGAAGAATGTGGGAAGAACCACCTCCTGGTTGAGGTGGAAGGAGGAGACCACCTTCGGTAGGAACTTAGGATGAGTCCTAAGGACCACCCTGTTCTTATAGAAACGAGTGTATGGCCTGTCACAGACCAGGGCCTGAAGTTCACTCACTCGCCTGGCCGAAGTCAGTGCCACTAGGAAGAGAGTCTTCCAAGAAAGGAAGCGAAAAGAGCATGTAGCCTGCGGCGCTCCTGCCCGGCCTTAGGGCTAAAGACAGGAGCGGCGGTCTGATGCTTCGTGAGGAAGGAGAGTAACCTGTATCCAGGGAATGCTGGGTATTGTAGTTCCTGCTCCTCTCACTCCGAAATAAAGAGTTGTAGTTATGGGGTTTCCAGTATATTTATTATAGTAAAGGATATTGTTCCATCACATGGCAAATAAATGCAAACAAAATAGGTGCTTCAAATGCTAACAGGAAAACTTAGGATAAAGGCAACTTAAAGTATAACTGCTTCTTTTCACTTCTCAGCAAATTACTCACTTTGCCCCAAGAGGTCAGTTAGATTCACTGCAGCCTCTTTCAGCCACTGTTACCTTCACAGTGCTGGGGAAAATCAGGTGCACATAATTAGAGCTTTCTCAGCAAGGCAATACAACAGCTCCGTAGCATTCAGTTCACATACGGTAAAAAGCAGTTTCCTTCAGCTTGGCATCTCTACACAGCAGACCGTGCAATCCATGCTCTCACAATCTGGTAAGTCTGTATTATCTTGTGTTAATTCTTCAAGCTGTATGGAATTACTGGCTTCTGGTAACACTGGCTGTCTTCTAGCTTGCAACTCTAAAAACTGCTTAAAACTCTGTAGGAGCAATTCAGCCTGCTGTTTGTGAGATAGGAAATTGCTATCAGCTATACAACTTCCCTCTGGTTTAAGGCTGTTTATTTTCTCCTCTTTTAGGTTAATTGTATCAGAGTAACTGCTAGTCTCTTTTGCTAATGTTTCACACACAGGAGAGTTAGCTTTACGTTCAGCCTGGAAACTTTGTGGCAATTCACTTACTTGTTGCCATGCCGTTCTGACTTCAGATGGCTCCAACGTTCTCCAGCTGTTAGAATGTTTGTTGCTCTCTGGCTCAAACGGTACTTCACAGAATGATTGTTTTCTTTCTTGTGCCTGCCTTGAAGGCTTCCTTTCCCAGGGCTGTGCCTTCCAACGGTTGTCTAATTCAGGGCTAGGTCCTCTCTTCTTGGGACTTCTACTCACTGCCTCTGAATAGAACTTTGCAGGTTTCTTTCCACTGCCAGGTTCCCAAGTATCAGCATACTGTTTTCTGGACTTCCAATCATTCTTCCTCTTCTCCTTCTTTCTCCTCTCCTTCTCCTCATTCCTCTCTTTCTTCCTTGGTTTCTCAAATAGGCATAAATCCTGCTGAACCTCAGGATTTTCATCCGTCTTCATAGGCTCAGGAGGGCGCTGTTCACCACAAGCCATAGGCTCAAAAGGTGGGCGAGTAAGCTGTTGCAAAACCACATTCAACTCCCACTCAGGGGCAGGTGGATGGAGAGGAGGCTTTAGCAGGAGCAAGCCTCTGAGGAACCTGGCCACCAGGGGGTGAACCAACAAAGAGCGCCCCTCCACCATTGAGTGGCGGGCTGCCAGAGCAGAGAGGTGTACCCTAACCGAATTGGACTTAAGACCCTGATTAGAC
The DNA here is from genome assembly GCA_033557465.1 of Ichthyophis bannanicus. Lineage (NCBI taxonomy): Eukaryota > Metazoa > Chordata > Amphibia > Gymnophiona > Ichthyophiidae > Ichthyophis > Ichthyophis bannanicus. The sequence continues at coordinate 96,707,686 of CM066046.1, forward strand.
AAGTGCAGCAGATACTGGAGCATTACTGGCACAGGACAGGAGAAGGGGTTTTCCTGGCGCTGATCACACCACAGGGAGAACCGCCTCCATTTCATCAGGGCATAGGTCTTTCGGGTGGATTGCTTCCTTGAAGCTAAGACATCCTCTTAGACTTCCTGAGGCAAGCCCCAGGGAGCCAGCACTACCCTTGCAGCTTCCAGGCCATCAAATTGAGAGCTTTGAGATTGGGGTGCAGAAGGGATCCCTGATCCTGAGAAAGAAGACCGGGTTGAAACCCCAGAGGAAGAGGGGTGTCCACCGCCAGTTGTAACAGGAAGGGAAACCAGGGTTGCCTGGGAAATCTGGGGGCCACCAGGATGACCGAGGCCCTGTCCCTCAGAATCTTGAACAAGGCCCGAGCCACCAGGGGAGTGGGAGGGAATGCATAGAGTAGGCCCTGGGACCATGAGATCAGGAAGGCATCCGCCGCCAATCTTTTGGGATGTGGTTGCCTGGAGCAGAACTGGGGCAGCTGCCGGTTCAGGGGACTGGCAAAGAGGTCGATAGATAGAAGTCCCCACCTCAGAAAAATGGTCTGGACCACTAAGGGGTGCAGTCGCCACTCGTGAGGTTGTAGAACCCTGCTCAATCTGTCTGCCAGAAAGTTTTCCTCACACAAAAATACCACAGGTCACTAGACGACTAGATACTCTCAAAAAAACCACAAATGTCGTACTATGAACTTCCAATGATGGATCACTAGCTTTCACGAGGTCTCAATAGAAAATAACACTGCCGGCATAAGGTTCTCACCGTATAGCCGCATATGTGTTGTATTACATCAACGACCTCTCAAGCATCAAGGTAATTGAAGCACAGTCCTTCCAATATAATATCATAAACCACAAATAGTAAATACTCAGCTTCAGGAAGGACTGGTCCTACTCTTTGCCAGAATTAAATGATTCCGACTTACAGTCCTGGTACCAGCCAGACGTTTCAAATCTAGTTTCTTCAGGGGACCGATAAACTACACTACAAAAGAACAAACAAACACTAATAAGAACCATCACCTCCATTACTAAAAACTAACTGTTTTACTATTAAAATATTTGACCAACGGGCCTCCTACCTGAGATGCTGCCCACGTTTAATTTACAATAGACTCCTCTGGACTCATGTCCGTAGCAAAAAACGCCGCGCATGCGTTGAGCAGGTACTGCCTCCATTTTTAAATCCCTCTAAGAGGGCAGGCCCTCAAAAAAAGTGCCTACCTAAATCTGCGCTCTACATAGAAAGTGCTACCCAGTCTCAGTCTCAAAATCACATACAAGCGTGCCAGTCTATCTGCCCATTCAACCCCGTTGGGTATAAAGTGTTTAATCTAAAAATCAACCGTTGTTCCCGTTTAATAAGTGTCTGATCTAGAGTCTTACCCTGGCTACCACATACCACCTGTTCTAAACATAGACAGCGCAACTGTTCAAAGATATGAGATTTCTCCAGGCAATGTTGAACCATCGGCGCTTCTACACATTTACGATTTATACGGCTGCGATGTTCACGCATTCGTACTCGAAACGGGCGGGTGGTCTTTCCAACATAACAGAGACCACAGGGACAGATAACTGCATAAACAACTTGTCGCGACGCACAGGAGGTTGTGCTCCGAATACGTAAGGAAACACCCTGATGTACAAAAGTGTCTTGACTCATTGTTATATCACAAATATCACAGGACCCGCACGCGGAATGACCACCACTCGTTGTTCGCCTCCTCTCTCCCCCATCAGAGGAAATCACAGCCAGACTGAGAAGATCCTTTAAATTGTGATCTCTCTGCCACACACACACACCGAACTGTTTTCCGGTCCAAACCGGGCACCGTCGCCAAGATGTTACTATGTCTCCGAAAGACCTTCTGAAGTTCCCCACTAAGGGGAGAATACCGCGAGATAAAATTCACATATGTGTCATCGTATTCATTCTGAGTTTTCCTAGACTCTGTCTCCAGTAATAATGCTCGGTGATTATAAAGAGCCCTAGTGTATGCCCGCTGTACTATCGGCTTAGGGTAACCGCGCTGGAGGAAATTATGCTGTAAACCCTGAGCTTTCTGCTTAAAATCAGCCTTATCCGAACAATTTCGGCGGTACCGCAGGAATTGAGAAAACGGAAGACCCGATTTTAAACGCGGTGGGTGCATACTGGTGTATTGTAAAAAAGTAACCCGATCCGTCGTTTTTTTAAAAACCATGGTTGTCCAGCCTTCCGCTGTTCGCGTTACACAAATGTCAAGATAATGTAATGTGGTAGAATGATACGTGAATGTAAATTTAATATTGACATCACAGCCATTAAGCCATAAAATAAATTCTTCCAATTTTTCTACTGTTCCTTGCCACACCAAAAAGACGTCGTCTATAAACCTTTTCCACAACTTAATATAGACAGAATACTGAGACGAGGCCACCCACCGTTCCTCAAAAAGTTCCATATAAAAGTTTGCTATAGAAGGTTTTTGTAGATTCATATTTACGACCTCGCCTATCGACTATCCCCTCATTCTTGCGGGATACCACTCATTTTTTAAATATTCTTGAAACTCAAAGTTCTTTAGCAGTTCAACCAAATGTATGGCTAGTGACACTAGATGTAGTGTCTCTTTACACTAATATCCCGCAAGGAGCAGCAATATCAGTAGATGAGCGGGTGCTAGATCAATGCGTGGACATGTCCGAGAAGAGGAAAACCTTTTTGCTTAGTTTAGCAAAATTAGCTATTTATCGGAATTATTTTGTGTTTCAAGGGGTACTGTACCAACAGATTTCAGGGGTTGCTATGGGCGCTACATGCGCCCCTTCTATAGCAAACTTTTATATGGAACTTTGCCAAAGAGGTTTTCTCCTGTACAGGGAAGGTTACCTAGACCATCCTGTACCCAGGATTCCAAATCAGAGGCTTCTAACCAAGCAACTCTGCGTGCACCTATGGCAATAGCCGAGGCTCTACTGGCACCCTCAAAAGAGTCAAAGGTTGCACGGCTGGAAAACTTGGATACATCCTGTGCCTGTTTAAGGCAGGTGACATATTCTTCTCTCTTATCTTCTGACATAAAAGGAGATAAGGTTTGCAGATGATCTGTAACTTCTTTCAAAAACATCCCCATATAGAGACTACAGGAGTTGATTCTGGCTACAAGCATACTGGCCTGGAAGATTTTCCTGCCAAAGGCATCTAGGGTTCTGCATTCTCTTCCTGGAGGAGCAGAGGAGTGCCTTTTTGTACTCTTGATCTTTTTCATAGCAGACTCTACCACAATGGAGTGGTGAGGAAGCTGAGTCTTATGAAACCCAGGACAAGGAGGAACACGATACATGGTGTCCAACCTTTGGGAATGAGGGGAGGTGGAAAGAGGAGTCTCCCATATGCCCAACATGTGATCATAAAGAATCTCATGTACTGGTAAGGTGGCTGCCTCTTTAGGAGACTTAGGATATTGTAGGATATCTAATTTTTTGGCTCTAGGTTCAGTTTCAGAGGCCACTGAGATGGACAGGCCTTTGGCCACCTCCCTAATGAAGTCCTGAAAAGACAAGTCTTCAGGAGGAGACATTCTCCTTTTTGGAGAAGAGGGTTCCTGAGGAAGGATCCCCGATGCTTCAATTGAGGCCTCTGATGTATCAGAGTCTTCAGAGGAATCAAAGTATCGACTGTCTGGATGCTCTCGCAGAGCCCGATAAGCGTACCGGGAGGTATCGACATTGGGAGTAATCGGTACCGAGTCGGTACTGATAGGCATCACTGGATAGCGTACCACTGCCGTCGATGCTGATGTCGATGCAAGCGGTACTGGTATCGGAACCGATTTGGGATCCGGTACCAGAATAGGTACCGGTACCGACAATGGGGTTTGTTGCGGTACCGCAGGCGTCGCAGCTTGTATGAATGCCGTGATGGCACGCTGCATGGTCAGAATATTCTGATCTATCGACGCCACCAATGTCTGGATGTCGGTACCGGTGGTAACCACCGGTACCCCAGAACATTGTAACAGGTGATCGGTCGAGGCCGAGCCATCGATGTCAACCTGTGACCCCATAGGTAGCGCTTTGGAAGCCGGAGCCTCCCGCCGGGGTAATTTTGCTGGTGTGGATTCCTCAAGAGTAAGCCCGGGGGCATCTCGATACTTAGAGGAAGATGAACTCTTTGAGGACCGGCCAGATTTAAGTTTGGTTACCTGAGATCCATGGGATAAAGAAGAAGCCCTGGAAGACGTCGATGCCACAGAAGCTGCATCGGAGGGAAACAGGGTACTGAGCTTGGCTGCCCGATTTTGTAACCCTCTCTTAGACATCATAGAACAGGACTCACAATCCGCTATGGAGTGGTCAGGACCTAAACATTTTAGACACCAGTCATGGGTGTCTGTGACAGAAATAGTGCTGCTGCACTTCATGCACTTTTGAAACCCGGAGGCGGGTTTTTCCATGAGGAAAAATATCTCTGTAGGCCTAAGGCCCCAAAAGAAAAAAATGCACTGTAGTTTTTTTTTTTTTTAAAAGAAAAAAAGACCAGTGGTACCGGTCCGGAATCGAGAAGGCAGAGACGCGACTAAAGAAAAATAAAAGAAAATAAGAAATTCTTCAGCGGTGACAGGAAACACGACCTGCTGGCTCCGCGGAAAAGAAGAACTGGAGAGAGGCAGTTAGGAAAGGCGGGAAGGCAGCGCGCAGGCACTGTGGGATGCTCCCAAAAGCTTTCCTTTTGGACGCTGGGGAGCGTTCCCGTGCAGGCTCTGTCGGTACCGACGATACCCATATGTGAAGACTTAATCTCCAGGAAGAAGCAGGAATGAGTCTTCACATATGGGTATCTTCGGTACCGACAGAGCCTGTGCGGGAACGCTCCCCAGCATCCAAAAGGAAAGCTTTTGGGAGCATCCCACAGCGCCTGCGCGCTGCCTTCCCGCCTTTCCTAACCGCCTCTCTCCAGTTCGAGTTTTAAAGCTGAGACAAAGAGAGAGAGAGGAGAGAGATACAACTCCTAGGGGAGGTGGGTGGGTTGTGAAGACTTATTCCTGCTGTTCCCAGAGATCACCTGTTACAGGTAAGTAACTGTGCTATCTCCAGGAACAAGCAGGAATGAGTCTTCACATATGGGGACTCCCCAGCTAGAGATGCCTGGGAGATCACCCAGATTGTGAGTCCCTGGGAAGGGCTCTACCTCCACCTATGAATCTCAGGCATCCAGTCAGGGATGGAGGGTAGGAGTTGATTAGGTATGGAACAGGTGTTTGAGAACAGCCTGACCAAACAAGGCATCCCGGCGGGAGTCCTTGTCCAAGCAGTAATGGGCTGTGAAGGTATGAACCGAGGCCCAGGTGGCCGCTCGACAGATTTGGTCGATGGACACAGAGTTTAGATGAGCCATAGAGACTGCCATGGCTCTCAGATTGTGAGCTGTGACATGGCCCTCCAGAGAAAGGTTCTTACTCTGGTAGGCGAAAGAAATACAATGAGCAATCCAATTGGACAGAGTTCTCTTAGAGACTGGAAGTCCTAAATGAGAGGGATCAAAAGCAACAAAAAGTTGAGAGGACTTTCTATGTTGCTGTGTCCTTTGTAAGTAGAAAGCAAGTGCTCTTTTACAATCCAGGGTATGAAGATTCCTCTCTGCACTTGATGTGTGAGGTACTGGAAAAAAGACAGGTAAATACACCTCCTGGTTCAGATGAAAAGGTGAGACCACTTTAGGCATAAAGTGTGGATTAGTTCTGAGGACTACTTTGTCATGATGGAACCTTGTATAAGGAGGATTAGCCACTAAGGCTTGCAACTCACTGATACGGCGAGCTGAGGTGACTGCAATTAGAAAAATAACCTTCCAGGAAAGAATTTCAAGGAGGTAGTGGCTAAGGGTTCAAAGGGTGGCTTCATAAGCTGGCCAAGAACCAGATTCAAGTCCCATGCCACTGGAGGTGGTCTAATGGGAGGTTTAGTCAAAAGAAGGTCTCTCATGAATCTTGCTATAAGAGGATGAGAGGAAATAGGTTGTCCATTGAGGGGTTTAAGGGATGCTGCAATAGCACTCAAATGGACTCTAATTGAATTCGTCTTAAGGCTTGCATTGGATAAATGCAGCAAATACTCAAGTAAAGAATTCAGAGGTATTAACAAGAGGGTTAAGACCGTTCTCTGCACACCAAATGGTAAACCTCTTCCATTTAAAAGCATAGGAACGTCTGGTGGAAGGCTTTCTGGAAGCATGAAGGATATCCTTCACCTGCTGAGAAAGAGGTAAATCTTGAAGGTCTAGGCCTTCAGCAACCAGGCCCTGAGATGAAGGGACTGGGGATTTGGGTGCCACAACGTTCCTTCTTCCTGGGAGAGGAGATCTGGAGCAGACCCCAAGTCCAGGGAGGGAGCTTGAGAGAGATGCAGAAGTAGAGGGTACCACACTTGGCGTGGCCAATGTGGTGCTATGAGGATCATAGACCCCTTGTCTCTCTGAAGCTTGAACCGAGTCTTAGGAATGAGGGGAATAGGAGGAAAGGCATAGAGGAAATCTTGCCCCCAGTGAAGGAGGAAGGCATCCCTGGCCTGAACTCCCTGACACGGAATCCTGGAACAGAACCGGGGAGGTTTGGCATTCCACGGACTTGCAAACAGGTCTATGTCTGGGGTACCCCAATTTCGAAAGATCCTGGCTATCTGGTCCCCATGGAGGGACCATTCGTGTGGAAGCAGAACTCGACTGAATCTGTCTGCCCAAGAGATTTGAACTCCTGGAAGATACACTGTCATGAGATGGATTTGATGCTCTCTGGCGAAGGCCCACAATCTCAGAGCTTCGTTGCAAAGCGACAGAGTCAGTTCCCCCCTGCTTGTTGACGCAGAACATGGCTACTTGGTTGTCCGTGTGGATGAGGACGGTCTTGTAGCTGAGAAGGGTGTGGAAGACTCTGAGAGCCAGAAAGATTGCTCTGAGCTCTAAGAGGCTGATATGTAGAGATGTCTCCTGTAGAGACCATATGCCTTTGGTGGAGAGATCTTGTAGATGAGCTCCCCAACCCTTTGGAGAGGCATCTGTGGTAAGGGTTGCTTGGGATAACACCTGTTGAAAGGGGGACCCCAACAACAGATTTTGAGTGGACTTTCACCAATGGAGAGAGCAAGAGAGGCGACTGGAGGTCGCTATCTTGTCTGACAGGCACCCTGATGCCTGGGTCCATTGGGTGGACAAAGTCCATTGAGCTGCTCTCACGTGAAGGCGAGCGTAAGGAACCACATGCACGGTGGATGCCATGTGGCCTAATAGTTGTAACATCTCTCGAGCAGTTAAATGGGATTTTATCTGAATCTGGGAGGCTAACTGCACCAAGCATAGGCAACGGGCCTGGGGAAGATAGGCCCTTGCAGTTGTGGTATCCAGTAAGGCCCCTATGAACTCTAGAGACTGAGTAGGGGTGAGATGGGATTTTGGAATGTTTATAACAAGTCCCAGATACTGAAGAACACGCCTTGTGCAGGCCAGGGAAGTCTGGGCCTCTGACTGGGATGGAACTCGAATGAGCCAGTCGTCCAGATATGGGAATACGAATATCCCTAGAGTGCGTAGAAATGCAGCTACTACTGCCATGCATTTTGTGAACACTCTTGGTGCAGAGGCCAGACCGAAAGGAAGCACTTTGTATTGGTAGTGCTTTCCTTGGTAAAGGAACCGAAGGAACCTTCTGTGTGTTGGATGGATGAGGACATGGGTGTACGCATCCTTGAGATCTAGAGAACAAAGCCAGTCCTGACTCTGGAGGTATGGAAGGAGAGTTCCGAGAGAAGTCATCTTGAATTTCTCCTTGCACAGAAACTTGTTCAATTCTCTGAGATCTAGGATGGGTCTGTAACCCCCTGTTTTCTTTGGGATGAGAAAATAGGGGGAGTAGAACCCTGAGCCCTGTTGAAGAAGGGGTACTTCTTCTATTGCCCCTTGGGCAAGAAGGTTAGCAATCTCCTGACCCAGAAGGTCGAGTAGAGATGTTGGAGAATTGAACTGTTTCACCATGGTGTGAGGGGGAAGGTTTAAGAAATGAAGCTTGTACCCATCTCTTATGATGGAGAGGGTCCATTGCTCTGCTGTGATTTGTTCCCATCTGGGAGCAAAATAAGCTAACCTTCCTGGAATGGTGAGAGGCTCTGGATGTTCTAGAGCCAGAAAGGCTAAGTTCTCTAGGTGTAAGTCAAAGGCCCTGAGAAGGCTGAGGCTGTTGGGCCATAGCAGTCCTGGCAGGCTTAGGCTTGGCCTGTTTTGGTTGTTGCTGTCTCTTTGTAGCAAAATGACCTGCAGAAGAGGCCTGACAATAAGCAGAAGAATATTTCCCTTTTTTTGGGAAAAATCCTTTTTTGAACAACCTCTTTCTAAAAGGAGCAGAAGTAGACTTGGGAAGTCTATCTAAAGCAGAGTTTTCAGCATCCATCTGGTTGGCCTTTGCTTGCCAATCTTTGCCAAAAAGGTTTTCACCTGTACAAGGAAGGTTACCTAGTCCATCCTGAACCCAGGAATCCAAATCAGAAGCTTGTAACCAAGCAACTCTGCGTGCAGCTATAGCAATAGCCGAGGCTCTGCTGGCACCTTCAAAAGAGTCAAAGGCTGCACGGTTGGAAAACTTAGAAATATCCTGGGCATGTTTAAGCCAGGTGAGAAACTCTTCCCTTTTATCTTCTGAAATAAAAGGAGATAAGGTTTGCAGATGATCTGTAACTTCCTTTAGAAACATCCCCATATAGAGGCTATAGGAGTTGATTCTGGCCACAAGCATACTGGCCTGGAAGATTCTCCTGCCAAAGGCATCTAATGTTCTGCATTCTCTTCCCGGTGGAGTAGAAGAATGCCTTTTTGCACTCTTTATGTTTTCCATAGCAGACTCCACCACAATAGAGTGATGAGGAAGCTGAGTCTTATGAAAACCAGGACAAGGAGGAACACGATACATGGTGTCCAACCTACGAGAATGAGGGGAGGTGGTAAGAGGAGTCTCCCATATGCCCAACATGTGATCATAAAGAACCTCATGTATTGGTAAAGTGGCTGCCTTTTTAGGAGCCTTAGGATATTGTAAAATATCTAATTTTTTGGCTCTAGGCTCAGTTTCAGAGGCCACTGAGATGGAAAGGCCCCTGGCCACCTCCCTGATGAAGTCTTGAAAGGACAAGTCTTCTGGAGGAGACATTCTCCTTTTTGGAGAAGAGGGTTTCTGCGGAAGGATCCCCGATGCTTCGATAGAGGCCTCTGATTCATCAGAGTCTTCAGAGGAATCGAAGTATCGTCTGTCTGGATGCTGTTGCAGAGCCCGATATGCATACCGGGGGGTATCGACATCGGGGGTAATCGGTACCGATTCGGTACCGATGGGCATCACAGCACAGTGTACCGCTGCCGTCGACGTGGATGTCGATGCAATCGGTATCGGCACCGGAACCGATATCGGGTCCGGTACCGGAATCGGTACCGACAACGAAGCTTGTTGCGGTACCGAAGGCATCGCAGCTTGAATGAATGCCGTGATGGCACGCTGCATGGTCAGAATATTCTGATCCATCGACGCCACCAATGTCTGGATGTCGGTACCGGTGTGAACCGCCGGTACCCCAGAACATTGTAACAGGTGATTGGTCGAGGCCGAGCCTTCGATGTCAACCTGTGACCCCATAGATAAAGCTTTGGAAGCCGGAGCCTCCCGCCGGGGTAATTTTGCCGTTGTGGATTCCTCGAGAGCAAGCTCGGGGGCATCTCGATACTTGGAGGGAGATGTACTCTTCGAGGACCGGCCAGATTTAAGTTTGGTTACCTGAGATCCATGGGAGGAAGAAGAAGCCCTGGAAGACGTCGATGCCACAGAAGCTGCATCAGAGGGAAACAGGGTACTGAGCTTGGCTGCTCAATTCTGTAAACCTCTTTTAGACATCATGGAACAGGACTCACAGTCCGCGATGGAATGGTCAGGACCTAAACATTTAAGACACCAGTCGTGGGTGTCGGTGACAGAAATAGAAATAGACATAAATTAGTTCCCTAGTTCTTATGTTACTTATATAGCCACTTATTCTCGTTCTATGTAACCTGTTACCTTGTTCTATGTTCTTTGTAAACAGTTGTATAATACTGTCAGTTATGTTACATGTAAACCGTCTTGAATTGTAGAAAGACGGTATATAAAAACTGTTAAATAAATAAATAGTGCTACTGCACTTCGTGCACTTTTTGAACCCGGAGGAGGGCTTTTCCATGAGGAAAGATTTTCTGTAGGCCTAAGGCCACAGAAAGAAAAAATGCACCGAAGTAGAAAAGAGTAGGTTTTTTTTTTTGTTTGTTTTTTTTTAAGAAAGAAAGAAAAAACCGGCGGTACCGGTCCGGAGTCGAGAAGGCAGACACGCGACTAAAGAAATAAAAGAAAAAATAAGAAATTCTTCAGCGGTGACAGGAATCACGACCTGCTGGCTCCGCGGAAAAAGAAGAACTGGAGAGAGGCGGTTAGGAAAGGCGGGAAGGCAGCGCGCAGGCGCTGTGGGATGCTCCCAAAAGCTTTCCTTTTGGACGCTGGGAAGCGTTCCCGCGCAGGCTCCGTCGGTACCGACGATATCCATATGTGAAGACTCATTCCTGCTTGTTCCTGGAGATGTAGCTGTTCTTGAAGATAAAAATGGGTTTAACTTGACTGCCTTCTTGGAAGACATAAGATATTTCCACTAGAGCCACATTATTAGTAACTTTGGTTTCTGAAGAACATAAAGTCTCTATTCTTAAAGCTTATTTTCGGAAAAGGGACAATCTTTATTGTGGTGATAAGGTCTCTATTTTTCCTGATGTATCTCGCTCAACACAAGCACGTAGGAAGTCCTTTCTTGCTCTCAAGTCTAGAACGCTTGCCTTAGGCGCTACATTTTTCTTCCGCTACCCTTGTAAATGCTTAGTATCTCTTGGATATGACAGGTTTTGTCTTTTTGTCATTTTTGAATTTGGAAAGGTGGATTCTTGATAAGGAAAAGGCGCAGTGACTTTTGCTTTTCCTTTATGTCATTATGCTATCATTTAGAAATTGTCAGGCGGTGGGAGAGCATAATTAAATGACTGCTCTGTGTGGCTGGGACACCTTTCTTTGGTTCGGTGTTCCTTGCCTTGTTTATTCTTGTTATTGATTTCTTATTGTTTTCTCACCGAGATGTGGGCTAATGTACTTGTTTGTATTATTTCTCTTTTGAATTATTTCTATTGTTGACTTATTGTGTTTCTCTATACTTTGTGAACATTGTATAGTTTTTGAAAATTTCAATAAACAGAATTAAAGAAGAGTTGAGAAATTTCCCAACTGAACTGGTTTCCTGATGGACAGCTCCCATAGGAGCAGAACCAAATGCATCTCAATGAAAAGGAAGTGGGGGGGGTGGGGGAGACGGGATTATGATCATAGTCCCCTGTCTTTTCCAAGTTTCAGCAAAGTACACCGAAGACTCTTTCATCCATTTTGGGAAAAGGTATCCTGAGATTAATTTGTTCCATGACCCTCTTCCCCTAACAACTGGGGAACCTCTCTGTTCACATGACATGAAAACAGATCTACCAAAGGGGTTCCACACTCACAGCATGTCCAGCTTGAACCACAAGATCAACCTAAACTTTGTTCACCACATGGTTCAATCTACTTGCAGGGAACCGATTACAACGGGAAAGTTAGCAGTGTGGCAGTTTCACTGCAGCTCTGAACAGCAAGCCAAGAGAAATGGCGAGTGAGAGTCAGACTGGGTGAAGGCTGAATTGGGGGGTGGGGGGGAGGGAGGGGAGAGAGAGAGAAACTGGATGAAGATGGGGAGCAATATGATAGAAAGAGAGAGAAAGAAACTGAGTGAAGGTCGGAAGAGACTATGAGTGAGAGACAGTCAGACACTGAATGAAGGTTGGGGGGCTATGAGTGTGAGACACACTGGGTAAAGGGGGGTTATGGAGAGAAAGACTGGGTGAAGGCAGGGTGCAGGGTCTATGAGATCTGAAAGAGAGAGAGACTGGGTCACTTGTGTATTTACAGGTACTGGCCTAGTATGTTTGCTAAGAGGTTGTCCTTTCTTGGCAGTAAGTAGCCCTTAAGGTGATCCCTTGAGAGATAGCCCAGTTCCACATTATGGCATGAGTAACTTCCCTGCATCTCTTACAGTAAAGACCAAAACAAAAAAATCATTCACTCTCTCAACTATGGTCTTGTCCTCTCAACTCCTCTTTTACCCCTTTATTATCTAACCATCTGACTCTCATAATGTTTTTTGCTATGAATGTACTTGAAAGATTTTATTATGCATTTTTGCTTCCATGGCAAGCTTCTCTTCAAAATTTGCTTTGCCTGCCTTATTAATGCCTCGTATCTAAATTGCCAGTGCTTGTGTTTTTTTCCTGTTTTCATCATTTGGCTCCTTTATCCATTTTTTGAAAGAGGCTTTCTTGGCTAAGTCTCTCCAACCTCACCTTTAAACCATGCCAGCAGTCATTTAGTCATCCTTCCACTTTCTTAAAGCATGGATTATATCTGGCCTGGACTTCCATGATAGTATTTTTAAAAAACACCCAGGCTTGATGTAAATTTTTAACCTTTACAGTTGTTTCTTTTAGTTTTTTCTTAACCATTTTCCTTATTTTATCGTGGTCATCCTTTTAGAAATTAAATGCAAGCACAATGGATTTCCTTGCAATTCTCCTTCTATTTATTAAATCAAAATGTGATCATGTTATGATTACTATTGCCAATACCACTACCATTTGCAGCAGATCCTGCCTTCCATTAAGGACTAGGCCTAAAATAGTTTCCTCTTCATATATGTTCCTGAACCAGCTGCTCCATGAAGCAGTCATTTATTTCATCTAGAAACTATCTCCCTAGTGTATTCTAATGTTACACTGATCCAGTTGATTTTAATTACCCTAGCATTACTGTGTGGAGGAGTACCCTAATGATTAGAGAAACAGCCTAGCACCCACGAAATCTGGGTTTGATTCCCATTGGCATTCCTTGTGACCTTGAGCAAGTCACTTTATACTGCATTGCCTCGAAAGAAAAGGCCTGGCAATCTACTTCCGGTCATACTGTGCCAAAAAAACCCAAGGGGGCTGCTGGGTCGCCAGGAAGTCAGCATTGACTTGACAGCACTTTAAAAATTTTATTTTAAAAAGTATAAACTGTGTTGCAAATTTTGTTAGCTTCCCCAATTTCTTTTAGCATTTCTTCATCCATCTGTTCATTCCGAACAGGCGGACAAAAGTATACCAGTGGTGTGCCCCAGGGATCTGTCCTTGGTCCGATTCTTTTTAACATCTTTGTTAGTGATATAGCAGAAGGGCTGTCGGGTAAGGTTTGCCTCTTTGCGGATGATACCAAAATCTGCAATAGAGTAGACACCCAGGAAGGTGTAGATAACATGAGGAGGGATCTAGCTAAGCTTGAAGAATGGTCTAGAATTTGGCAGCTGGGATTTAATGTTAAAAAATGTAAGGTCATGCATTTCGGCTGCAGCAATCCAAGGGAGCAATATAGTATAGGGGGTGAAGTACTTTTGTCCACTAAAGAAGAGCAGGACCTAGGCGTGGTTGTGTCTGATGATCTTAAAGTAGCTAAACAGGTGGAAAAGGCGATGGCAAAAGCTAGAAGGATGCTTGGGTGCATACGAAGAGGAATGGCTAGCAGAAAAAAGGAGGCGATAGTGCCTCTGTTTAAGTCTTTGGTACGACCTCATTTGGAGTATAGTGTGCAATTCTGGAGCCGCACCTTCAAAAGGATAAATAGGATGGAGTCAGCACAGATGGTGGCTACTAAAATGGTTAGTGGTCTTCACTATAAAGCATATGAGGACAGACGTAAGGATCTTAATATGTACACCTTAGAGGAAAGGCGGGATAGGGGTGATATGATTGAGATGTTTAAATACCTTTGTGGCATAAATGTACAGGGGGAGAGCCTCTTTCAATTGAAAGCAAGTTCTGCTACGAGGGGACATGGGATGAGGGTGAAGGGGGATAGATTCAGGAGTGATATGCGGAAATATTTCTTTACAGAAAAAGTGGTGGATCTGTGGAATAGTCTCCCAGCGGAGGTGGTAGAGATGAGGACAGTATCTGAATTCAAAAAAGCATGGGACAAACACAGAGGATCACTAAAGGAAAAAAGGGGACTGTTGTAGTTGTTGATATGGAAGGACAGACTAGATAGAAATATGACGACAGAAAAAGACCACATGGCCTATGTTTCTATACCCTCACTGCTATTCCATTCGCTTGTTTACATGGAATTTCTGTTTAAAGAGATTCGATAGTGTACAGTATTTTGTTTCCTGCAACACCTTTATCCTGTTTGACACACAATACCCTCTAACATACCCACCACCACCAATTTGATCTACCCTATCTTTGTGATATAATTTGCACCTGGTATCACACGGTGTCCCAGTGGTTATCCTGCTTCTACCAGGACTCTGGGATGCCAAATTATATCTAAACTTTCATTCAGTGCTATGTATTCTAACTCTTCCATCTTGTTTTTTAGATTTCTAGCATATGCATATAAAGCATTTCAAAATTTGTTTTTGCTCATATTAACAGCCTGGTTATCAGATGACAAGGGTCTGTCTGTATTTTACTTAAAGTTGTTGAGAGGGACATGAAGTAATATAGTAACATAGTAAATGACGGCAGATAAAGACCAGCATGGTCCATCTAGTCTGTCCAGCACGATGGCAAGAGTAGGTGCACCTGCCGCTCCGTGCAGGCCACCCCTCCCCACGTCCCTGTTTAGGGGTGAATCCACCACTCCATGCAGGACATCTGTATTTGCTGAGAAATTAGATGGTTCGGTTTATTTTGATTTTATCCTGTTGCTGTAAAGGGATCCACTGTGTCTGTCCCATGCCATTTTGAATTCCGTCACCGTATTTGCCCCCACCACTTCCATCGGGAGGGCATTCCAAGCATCCACCACCCTTTCCGTGAAAAAGTATTTCCTGACATTACCCTTCAATTTACCACCTTGCAGCTTCCTGTTGTGCCCTCTAGTTTTACAGCTTCCCCGTCTTTGGAAGAGGTCTGTTTGTTCATTATATCCCTTTAAGTATTTAAAGGTCTGAATCATATCTCCCCTGTCCCTCCTCTCCTCCAAAGTGTACACATTTAGGTCTTCAAGTCTCTTCTCATAAGGCTTCTGATGCAGGCTCCAAATCATTTTGGTCACCTTCCTTTGAACAGTTGCCATTCTTTTTACATCCTTTGCAAGATACAGTCTCCAAAACTGAACACAGTATTCCAAGTGAGGCCTCACCAGTGACTTGTACAGTGGCATAAGTACCTCTTCCTTTCTGCTGGTGATTCCTCTTTGTATGCAGCCCAAAATCCTCCTGGCTTTTGCCACCGCCTTGTCGCACTGTTTTGCCACCTTGAGATCTTCAGAAATAATCACACCAAGGTCTTTCTCCTGATCCGTGCACACCAACCTCTCTCCCCCATCGCGTACATTTCCCTTGGATTTCTGCTACCCAAGTGCATGACTCTGCACTTCTTTGCATTAAATCTTAATTGCCAAGCATTTGACCATTCTTCCAGCTTTTGTAGATCTTTCCTCATGTTAACCACTCCCTCGGGGGAGTCTACTCTGTTGCAAATTTTCGTGTCATCTGCAAAAAGACAGACTTTCCATTCAGTCCTTCAGCAATATCACTCACAAATACATTGAACAGTGCCGGGCCCAGGACCGACCCCTGGGGCACCCCGCTAAACACCTTCCCTTCATTCGAGTGAGCTCCATTTAACATCACCCTCTGTCATCTGTCAGTCAACCAATTTCTGATCCAATTTACCATCTTAGGATCCATCCCCAAGCTACCGAGTTTACTGATAAGCCTCCTATGAGGAACAGTATCAAAGGCTTTGCTGAAATCCAGGTAGATGACATCCATTGCATGCCCGGTGCGGCAGGTGCACCTGCTCTTGCCATCTTGCTGGGCAGACTAGATGGACCATGCTGGTCTTTATCTGCCGTCATTTACTATGTTACTATGTTTCCTGGAGGAAAGGTCCATACACCATTTTTAAAAAGGGACACAGGATATCAATGCTTGACCCAATACAAGCATTGTGGAACCTGTGGCTTTTGGGGAAACTGCTAGGTATGTATGACCTAGATTGGCCACTGTTGGAAACAGGATACTGGGCTTGATGGACCTTGGTCTGACCCAGTATGGCATCTCTTATGTTCTTATGTCCCTGATCTAGTTCCCTGGTCACCCAGTCAAAGAACTCAATCAGATTTGTTTGGCAAGATCGTCCTTCGATAAAACCATGTTGCCTAGGGTCTTGCAACCTGTTGGTTTTGAGAAAGTTCACTATTCGCTCTTTCAAGAGCGCCTACATGACTTTTCCCGCCACAGAGGTAAGGCTCACAGGCCTGTAGTTTGACCCTTCTTTCCTGTCACCCCTTTTGTGAAGAGGTAAGACATCAGCCATTCTCCAGTCCTGAGGAACCTCTCCTGTTTCCAAGGATCTGTTGAAAACATCCTTTAACGGCCCTGCAAGAACCTCTCTGAGTTCTTTCAGTATCCTGGGATGTATCCCATCCGGTCCCATGGCCTTGTCCACTTTCAGTTTTGCAAGTTGTTCTAACACCTCATCTTCTATGAATGGTGTGGTAACTACTTCATTCCCATTTTTATATTTGGGAGTCACAGCTGGTCCTTCTCCAGGACTTTCTTTCTATAGTAAAAACAGAGCAGAAGTATTTGTTTAGCAAGTTCGCTTTTTCAATGTAACTTTCCACGAGTCCATTCACAGCACTTCTGAGTCCTGCAATTCCACCTCTGATCTTCTTCCTTTCCCAAATATACCTGAAGAAGGTTTTGCCGCCACACTTCACATCTTTAGCCATCTTTTCCTCTGCCTTTGATTTTGCTATCCTTATTTCTCTCTTTGAGAGGAGTGGCCTAGTGGTTAGGAAAAGGTACTTCAGGCCGGAGGGCCGGGGGTTCAAGTCCCACCTGGGGACAGCAATCTCAGGCCGGAGGGACTGGGATTTCTAGTCCTATAGGCACCCCTTGTGGTCTTGGGCAAGCCACTTAACCCTCCATTGCCCATGTTCCCTGTAAGTATTAGCGTATTGTGTCATATCCCCTCATGTTAAATGTATCTCCCAATTGACCGCTTTGACCCGGTGAAAAGCGGGATATAAATACAGCTAAATAAATAAAATAAATAAATTTGTCTCTTTGAGTTTGATCCTGTATTCATTTCTGTGTTCCTCTGCTTGCGAGCTTTTGAATTTTGCGAAAGCTGTGTTTTTTGCCTTTGAGCAGACACTTCCTTGGAAAACCAAATAGGCTTTCTTCTCCTCTTGTTTTTGTTTACTTTTGTTACATATTTATCTGTTGCCCCTTTTATTGCCACCTTTAGTTTAACTCATTGCAATTCCACTTCCCTTATCTCCTTCCACCCTGTCAGTTCCTCCTTTAGGAACTCGGCCATTTTATTGAAGTCGGTGTTTTTGAAGTTTAGGACTTTGAGCCTGCTATGATTGGCCTGTACCTTGGCTTTTATCTCAAACCACACTGATGATGATGCTTTGGAAGCCGAAGCCTCCCGCCGGGGTAATTTTGCCGGTGCAGAATCCTCGAGGGCAACGCCAGAGGCATCTCGATGCTTAGGAGGAGATCTACCCTTCGAGGACTGGCTGGATTTATGTTTAGTTACCTGAGATCCACAGGAAGAAGAAGAAGCAGCCCTGGAAGACATCGATGCCACGGAAGCTGCATCAGAGGGAAACAGGGCACTGAGCTTTGCAGCTCGGTTCTGTCGACCTCTTTTAGACATCATAGCACAGGACACACAATCTGTGATGGAGTGGTCAGGACCTAAACATTTTAAACACCATTCATGAGTGTCGCTGACTGAAATAGTACCGCCACATTTTGTGCACTGTTTAAAACCTGAGGCAGGTTTTTCCATGTTAAGGAAAGTTTTTGGGCCTAAGGCCCAAAAAGGCGGGTGCACCTGAAGAAAAGGAAAAACAAACAGATTTTTCTTTTTTTTTTAAATAGAAAAGAAAGACCGGCGGTACCAGTAGAGCGTCGGGGAAGGCAGACGCGACCACAAAAAGAAATAAAGAAATAAAGAAATTCTTCTGCGGTGACAGGAACATGACCTGCTGGCTCCGCGGAAAAAGAAGAACTGAAGAGAGGCAGTTGGGAAAGGCGGGAAGGCAGCACGCAGGCGCTGTGGGATGCTCCCAAAAGCATTCTGATTGGACGCTGGGGAGCGTTCCCGCGCGGGCTCCGTCAGTACCAACAATACCCCATATGTGATGACTACATTCCTGCTTGTTCCTGGAGATATTCGACACGCTATCGCCGTTGGTGAGCACTAAATCCAGCGATGAGCTTTCCCTGGTTGGTTCCATTACCATTTGTCTAAGTAACGCATCTTGGAGAGTATCCACAATTTTTTTGCTTCTTTCCAGATTTGCAGAAGGAGTAATCCAATCCACATCAGGTAGATTAAAGTCGCCCAATATGATTGCTTCCCCCTTTGTGGCTATCTTGGCAATATCTATAATCAATTCGTTATCTCTCTCTTCAAATTGTGTTGGAGGTCTATAGACTACAGCAGTATGGATGACAGTGCCATCTCCTCTTTCCAACCTAATCCAGAGTGCTTCTTCTTTTTCCCATGCCCCCTGCAATTCAGTAGCTTTAATATTGCTTTTGACATACAAGGCTACTCCTCCTCCTCTTCCATTTTCTCTGTCTCTTCTGAATAGATTATAGCCAGGTATGGCTATATCCCAATCATGCGATTCGTTTAGCCATGTTTCTGTAATGGCCACAATGTCCAAATCCATTTCCACCATTAGGGCTTCTAGGTCTGGAACTTTGTTGGCTAATTTTCGAGCATTTGTGCTCATTGCCTTCCAGCATTTAACTGGCTCGCGTGTATTTAGCATTGATTTTGTTCTGCCTACATCTTCCCACTTGTTTATGATGTGTGGTTTAAATGTGTGGCTGTTTCTGATTTTAATCTGCTTTTGCAGGGGGTGATGTCCAGAGCTTGACCTTCCACATCCGTCACCCCCTTTTTCTAGTTTAAATGCATATCCACATATTGCTTGTATTTTTCACTTAGGATTCTTTTCCCTGTGGCAGAGAGATGTAGTCCATCAGCACAGTATAGTCTCTTGTTGTTCCATCTGTTACCCCAGTCGCCAATAAATCTGAATCCTTCTTGTTTGCACCAGGTCTGGAGCCATGTATTAAATCTGTTAATGTGATGCAGCCTTTTTGCCCCTTTACCAAGCACAGTGGGGTACCAGGGCCCTCTGAAAGGGTTAACATGGAGAATGGCTTAGAATGTGCTAACAATCTGAAGCCTGGCAGTTTGGAATTCACTAGCAGCCTGGAGAGATGTGTACCCAAAACCAAGGCCATGTTTAATAGAACGGAACAGAATGTTTTTGCTTCTCTTAATTCAGCTGAGCAATATGTCTGTGCTTACTTTGATCTATATCATCACTTGTAACACGCAGATGCCAGTCTGTACTAGAGGAGATCAAACCTAAGCTTTCTTTAGAAGCTCAGATGACAAGACTTTGACTTTCATACTTTGGACACCTCATGCGGAGAGAGAGATCATTAGAGAAAGACATCATGCTTGGCAAGATAGAAGGTCAACACAAAAGAGGAAGGCCAGCAATGAGATGGATCGATACAATAACAGCAGCTACGGGTACCAGTCTGTCAACAATGAGCCGCCTGACTGAAGACCGAACACAATTTAGGATAGCTATCCAGAGGGTCGCCATGAGTCGACTCCGACTCGACGGCACTTAACAACAAAACGCAGATAAAGAAAAGTAGTGCTGATAACACAGTTTTTTTCTCAATAAAGGAGGTGCTCTGGCCTAACCAGGATGGAGGGGATTTACAGGACCTGCTCAAATTTGCAGGACTGTGGGCCCACTCCCCTTAAGGCCTTAAGAGTACTGTGTTTTTAACATAATTCTCTGTATGTGAATTGTTTTATTACTTATTATTACTTCTCTCTCTCCCACTGCTTTGAGTGAAGGGATCGAATCCCAAGAACCCAAGTTCTGTTGGCAGATGCAGGGTAGAGCAGATACATTCAAAAGATAGCTGAGCTGCTTTTACCTTTATTGGAACCTCTCTATCAGAATGCCCTAACACCCCTATTGTGCTATTATCCTTCAGTGATACATCATTCTAAACCATGAACTCTTGAGCGATTGTCAGTTTTGCCTCGCTATCTAGTTTAAAACCTGCATTTTTTCCTTTTTAAAAAGGTTAATACATAGTAACATAGCATATGATAGCAGATAAAGCACAGTTACTTACCTGTAACAGGTGATCTCTGGGAACAGCAGGAATAAGTCTTCACATATGGGTATCGTCGGTACCGACGGAGCCTGCGCGGGAACGTTCCCCAGCATCCAAAAGGAAAGCTTTTGGGAGCATCCCACAGCACCTGTGCGCTGCCTTCCCGCCTTTCCTAACTGCCTCTCTCCAGTTCGAGTTTTAAAGCTGAGACAAAGAGAGAGAGAAAGGAAAGGAAAGATAGATAGAGAGATACAACTCCTAGGGGAGGTGGGTGGGTTGTGAAGACTTATTCCTGCTGTTCCCAGAGATCACCTGTTACAGGTAAGTAACTGTGCTATCTCCAGGAACAAGCAGGAATGAGTCTTCACATATGGGGACTCCCCAGCT
This sequence comes from Ichthyophis bannanicus, assembly GCA_033557465.1. NCBI lineage: Eukaryota > Metazoa > Chordata > Amphibia > Gymnophiona > Ichthyophiidae > Ichthyophis > Ichthyophis bannanicus. The sequence continues at coordinate 96,728,448 of CM066046.1, forward strand.
AGAGATGCCTGGGAGCTCACCCAGATTGTGAGTCCCTGGGAAGGGCTCCACCTGCACCTATGAATCTCAGGCATCCAGTCAGGGATGGAGGGTAGGAGTTGATTAGGTATGGAACAGGTGTATGAGAACAGCCTGATCAAACAAGGCATCCCGGCGGGAGTCCTTGTCCAAGCAGTAATGGGCTGTGAAGGTATGAACCGATGCCCAGGTGGATGCTCGACAGATTTGGTCGATGGACACAGAGTTAAGATGAGCCATAGAGGCTGCCATGGCCCTCACATTGTGAGCTGTGACATGGCCCTCCAGAGAAAGATTCTTGCTCTGGTAGGCGAAGGAAATACACTGAGCAATCCAATTAGACAGAGTTCTCTTGGAGACTGGAAGTCCTAAATGAGAAGGATCAAAAGCAACAAAAAGTTGAGAGGACTTTCTATGTTGCTGTGTCCTTTGTAAGTAGAAAGCAAGTGCTCTTTTACAATCCAGGGTATGAAGAATCCTCTCTGCACTTGATGCATGAGGTCCTGGAAAAAAGACAGGTAAATACACCTCCTGGTTCAGATGAAAAGGTGAGACCACTTTAGGCATAAAGTGTGGATTAGTTCTGAGGACTACTTTGTCATGATGGAACCTTGTATAAGGAGGATTAGCCACTAAAGCTTGCAACTCACTGATACGGCGAGCTGAGGTAACGGCAATGAGAAAAATAACTTTCCAGGAAAGGAATTTCAAGGAGGTAGTGGCTAAGGGTTCAAAGGGTGGCTTCATAAGCTGGCCAAGAACCAGATTCAAGTCCCATGCCACTGGAGGTGGTCTAATGGGAGGTTTAGTCAAAAGAAGGCCTCTCATGAATCTTGCTATAAGAGGATGAGAGGAAATAGGTTGTCCATTGAGAGGCTTAAAGGATGCTGCAATAGCACTCAAATGGACTCTGATTGAATTTGTTTTAAGGCCTGCATGGGATAAATGCAGTAAATAGTCTAGTAAAGAATTTAAAGGTATTGCAAGAGGGTTGAGACCCTTCTCTGCACACCAAATGGAAAACCTTTTCCATTTAAAAGCACAGGAACGTCTGGTGGAAGGCTTTCTGGAAGCATGAAGGATATCCTTCACTTGCTGAGAAAGGTGTAAATCCTGAAGGTCTAGGCCTTCAGCAACCAGGCTCTGAGATGAAGAGACTGAGGATTTGGGTGCCACAAAGTTCCCTCCTCCTGGGAGAGGAGATCTGGAGCAGACCGCAGGTCCAGGGAGGGAGCTTGAGAGAGATGCAGAAGTAGAGGGTACCACACTTGGCGTGGCCAATGTGGTGCTATGAGGATCATAGACCCCTTGTCTCTCTGAAGCTTGAACAGAGTTTTGGGAATGAGGGGAATAGGTGGAAAGGCATAGAGGAAGTCTTGCCCCCAATGAAGGAGGAAGGCATCTCTGGCCTGAACTCCCTGACATGGAATCCTGGAACAAAACCGGGGAAGTTTGGCATTCCACGGACTTGCAAACAGGTCTATGTCTGGGGTACCCCAAATCCGAAAACTCCTGGCTATCTGGTCCCCATGGAGGGACCATTCGTGTGGAAGCAGAACTCGACTGAGTCTGTCTGCCCAAGAGTTTTGAACCCCTGGAAGATACACTGCCATGAGATGGATTTGATGCTCTCTGGCGAAGGCCCACAATCTGAGAGCTTCGTTGCAAAGCGACAGAGAGCCAGTCCCTCCCTGCTTGTTCACGTAGAACATGGCTACCTGGTTGTCCGTGTGGATGAGGACTGTCTTGTAGCTGAGCAGGGTGTGGAAGACTCAGAGCCAGAAAGTTTGCTCTGAGCTCTAAAAGGTTGATATGTAGAAATATCTCCTGTGGAGACCAGATGCCTTGGGTAGAGAGATCTTGTAGATGAGCTCCCCAACCCTTTGGAGAGGCATCTGTTGTAAGGGTTGCTTGGGGTAACACCTGTTGAAAGGGGGACCCCAGCAACAGATTTTGAGTGGACTTCCACCAGTGCAGGGACCAAAAGAGGCGACTGGAGGTTGCTATTTTGTCTGACCAGCAACCTGATGCCTGAGTCCATTGGGTGGATAGGGTCCACTGAGCTGCCCTCATGTAAAGGCGAGCATAAGGAACCACATGCACCGTGGATGCCATGTGGCCTAAGAGTTGTAACATCTCTCGAGCAGTTAAATGGGATTTTAACTGAATCTGGGAGGCTAACTGCACCAAGCGTAGGCAATGGGCCTGGGGAAGACAGGCCCTTGCAGTTGTGGTATCCAGTAAGGCCGCTATGAACTCTAGAGACTGAGTAGGGGTGAGATGGGATTTTGGAATGTTGATTACCAGTCCCAGATACTGAAGAACACGCCTTGTGCAGGTCAGGGAAGTCTGGGCCTCTGACTGGGATGGAGCTCGGATGAGCCAGTCGTACAGATATGGGAATACGAATATTCCTAGAGTGCGCAGAAATGCAGCTACTACTGCCATGCATTTTGTGAACACTCTTGGAGCAGAGGCCAGACCGAAAGGAAGCACTTTGTATTGGTAGTGCTTTCCTTGGTAAAGGAACCGAAGGAACCTTCTGTGTGTTGGATGGATGAGAACATGGGTGTACGCATCCTTGAGATCTAGAGAACAAAGCCAGTCCTGACTCTGGAGGTATGGAAGGAGAGTTCCGAGAGAGATCATCTTGAATTTCTCCTTGCATAGAAACTTGTTCAATTCTCTGAGATCTAGTATGGGTCTGTAGCCCCCCGTTTTCTTTTGAATGAGAAAATAGGGGGAGTAGAACCCTGAGCCCTGTTGAAGAAAGGGTACTTCTTCTATTGCCCTTTGGGCAAGAAGGGTAGCAATCTCTTGACCTAGAAGGTTGAGGAGAGATGTTGGAGAATTGAACTGTTTCACCATGGTGTGAGGAGGAAGGTTTAAGAAATGAAGCTTGTACCCATCTCGTATGATGGAGAGGGTCCATTGCTCTGCTGTGATTTGTTCCCATCTGGGAGCAAAGTGAGCTAACCTTCCTGGGATGGTGAGAGGCTCTGGAAGTTCTAGAGCCAGAAAGGCTAAGTTCTCTAGTGGAAAGTCAAAGGCCCTGAGGAGGCTGAGGCTGTTAGGCCGTAGCAGTCCTCACAGCCTGAGACTTGGCCTGTTTTGGTTGTTGTTGTCTCTTTGTAGCAAAACGACCTTGGGAAGAGGCTTGACCATAACCTGAAGAAAATTTCCCTTTTTTTGGGAAAGATACTTTTTTGAATAACCTCTTTTTAAAAGGAGCAGTAGTAGACTTTGAAAGTCTATCTAAAGCAGAATTTTCAGCATCCATCTGGTTGGCCTTTGCTTGCCAATCTTTGCCAAAGAGGTTTTCTCCTGTACAGGGAAGGTTACCTAGACCATCCTGTACCCAGGATTCTAAATCAGAGGCTTGTAACCAAGCAACTCTGCGTGCATCTATGGCAATAGCCGAGGCTCTACTGGCACCCTCAAAAGAGTCAAAGGCTACACGGTTGGAAAACTTGGATACATCCTGTGCATGTTTAAGCCAGGTGATATATTCTTCTCTCTTATCTTCTGACATATAAGGAGATAAGGTTTGCAGATGATCTGTAACTTTTTAGAAACATCCCCATATAGAGACTATAGGAGTTGATTCTGGCTACAAGCATACTGGCCTGGAAGATTTTCCTGCCAAAGGCATCTAGGGTTCTGCATTCTCTTCCTGGAGGAGCAGAGGAGTGCATTTTTGTGCTCTTGATCTTTTTCATAGCAGACTCTACCACAATGGAGTGGTGAGGAAGCTGAGTCTTATGAAACCCAGGACAAGGAGGAACATGATGCATGGTGTCCAACCTTCGGGAATGAGGGGAGGTGGAAAGAGGAGTCTCCCATATGCCCAACATGTGATCATAAAGAATCTCATGTACTGGTAAGGTGGCAGCCTCTTTAGGAGCCTTAGGATATTGTAGGATATCAGATTTTTTGGCTCTAGGTTCAGTTTCAGAGGCTACTGAAATGGACAGGCCTTTGGCCACCTCCCTAATGAAGTCCTGAAAAGACAAGTCTTCAGGAGGAGACATTCTCCTTTTTGGAGAAGAGGGTTCCTGAGGAAGGATCCCCGATGCTTCAATTGAGGCCTCTGATGTATCAGAGTCTTCAGAGGAATCGAAGTATCGACTGTCTGGATGCTCTCGCAGAGCCCGATACGCGTACCGGGAGGTATCGACATCGGGAGTAATCGGTACCGAGTCGGTACTGATAGGCATCACTGGATAGCGTACCGCTGCCGTCGATGCTGATGTCGATGCAAGCGGTACAGGTATCGGAACCGATTTCGGATCCGGTACCAGAATCGGTACCAGTACCGACAACGGGGTTTGTTGCGGTACCGGAGGCGTCGCAGCTTGTATGAATGCCGTGATGGCACGCTGCATGGTCAGAATATTCTGATCCATCGACGCCACCAATGTCTGGATGTCGGTACCGGTGTTAACCGCCGGTACCCCAGAACATTGTAACAGGTGATCGGTCAAGGTCGAGCCATCGATGTCAACCTGTGACCCCATAGGTAGAGCTTTGGAAGCCGGAGCCTCCCACCGGGGTAATTTTGCCGGTGTGGATTCCTCAAGAGTAAGCCCGGGGGCATCTCGATACTTAGAAGGAGATGAACTCTTTGAGGACCGGCCAGATTTAAAGTTTGGTTACCTGAGATCCATGGGATGAAGAAGAAGCCCTGGAAGATGTCGATGCCACAGAAGCTGCATCGGAGGGAAACAGGGTATTGAGCTTGGCTGCCCGATTTTGTAACCCTCTCTTAGACATCACAGAACAGGACTCACAATCCGCTATGGAGTGGTCAGGACCTAAACAGAAATAGTGCTGCTGCACTTAGTGCACTTTTTAAACCCGGAGGCGGGTTTTTCCATGAGGAAAAATATATCTGTAGGCCTAAGGCCCCAGAAGAAAAAATGCACTGTAGGTTTGTTTTTGTTTTTGTTTTTTAAAGAAAGAAAAAAGACCGGTGGTACCGGTCCGGAATCGAGAAGGCAGACACGCGACTAAAGAGAAATAAAAGAAAATAAGAAATTCTTCAGCGGTGACAGGAAACACGACCTGCTGGCTCCGCGGAAAAGAAGAACTGGAGGCAGGCAGTTAGGAAAGGCGGGAAGGCAGCGCGCAGGCGCTGTGGGATGCTCCCAAAAGCTTTCCTTTTGAACGCTGGGGAGCGTTCCTGCGCAGGATCCGTCAGTACCGACGATACCCATATGTGAAGACTCATTCCTGCTTGTTCCTGGAGATAGGCCAGTATGGTGCATTTGGTCTGCCCAGCAAGGTGGCAAGAGTAGGTGCACTTGCCATGCCGTGCAGGTCACCCCTCCCCATGCCTTTGTTTAAGCATGTACCACCGCTCCGTGCAGGTCACCTATTTGTTGTGATATAAGAGGTAGTTAAGTTTATTTTGATCCCTGCTGCTATAAAGGGATCCACTGTGTTTGTCCCATCCCATTTTGAACTCTGCACTGTATTTGCCCCCACCACTTCCATCGGGAGGGCATTCCAAGCATCCACCACCCTTTCAGTGAAAAAGTATTTCCTGACATTGCCTTTCATTTTACCCCCTTGCAGCTTCATGTTAAGCCCTCTAGTTTTATAGCTACCTTGTCTTTGGAAGAGGTTTGTTTATTAACTCTAAGCATTTAAAGGGCTGAATAATATCTCCCCTGTCCCTCCTCTCCTCCAGAGTGTATATATTTAGGTCTTCAAGTCTCTTCTCATATGTCTTCTGGCGCAGGCTCCAAATAATTTTGGTTGCCTTCCTCTGAACCGTTTCAAATCTTCTTATATCCTTTGTGAGATATGGTCTACAAAACTGAACACAATGCTCCAAGTGAGGCCTCACCTGCGACTTGCACAGTGGCATTAATATCTCCTCCTTTCTGCTGGTAATTCCTCTCTGTATGCAACCCAGCATCCTTCTGACTCTGGCCACCGCCTTGTCACACTGTTTAGCCACCTTGAAATCCTCAGAAACAATCACTCAGAGGTCCTTCCCCTTGTCCATGCACACCAACCTCTTGCCCCCCCTATTGCATACAATTCCCTTAGATTTCTGCATCCTGAGTGCATGACGCTGCACTTCTTCACATTAAATCTTAACTGCCAAGCATTAGACCATTCTTTCAGCTTTTGTAGATCTTTCCTCACCTACTCATGCCGCCTTGCCTGGCAGACCAGATGGACCATACTGGTCTTTATCTGCCGCCATATACTATGTTACTATGTTATCCACTACCTCAGGGAGTCCACTCTGTTGCAAATTTCCATGTCATCTGCAAAAATATAGACTTTTCCATTCAATCCTTCAGGAATATCACTCAAACACATTGAACAGTACCGGTTACAGTACCGATCCCTGGAGCATGCCACTACTCACTTTCCTTTCATCCTAGTTCCGTTTACTATCACCTTTTGTTGTCTGTCCGTCAACCAATTTCTGATCCAGTTCACCACCTTGGGACCCATCCCAAGGCTGTTCAGTTTATTGTAAGTCTCCTATGAGGAACAGTATCAAAGGCTTTGCTGAAATCTAGGTAGATCACATCCATTGCATGCCCTTGATCTAGTTCTCTGGTCAGCCAGTCAAAGAACTCAATGAGATTTGTTTGGCGTGACCATCCTTTAGTAAAGCCATGTTGCCTCGGATCATGCAACCTATTGGTTTCGAGAAAGTCCACTAGTCTCTCTTTCTGGAGCGCCTCCATTACTTTTCCTGCCACCAAGGTAAGGCTTACTGGCCTGAAGTTTGTCACTTCTCCCCTGTTACCACTTTTGTGAAGAGGTACCACATCAGCCCTTCTCCAGTCCTGTAGAACTTCTCCAGTCTCCAAGGATCTATTAAAACATCCTTTAAAGGCCTTGCCAGAACCTCTCTGAGCTCTTTCAGCATGCTTGGATATATCCCATCCGGTCCACTGGCCAGTAGACCTTATATGAACTGAGATTTCTGATGTAAAAAGGCTATGCAAAGAATGTAGGCAAGCTAAATATTCCTAAACTTATAACCAAAATTTAGTTTGTCACTGTAGATCAAGGTGGCTGTGAACAGATAGGAAGAGCAAGGTTTGTTTTCTTTTTGTCGTCGTCTTTTTTTTGTATTTGTCCTCCATCATTAGTCGAGTTACCCTAACACAACACAGTGCTTAAGTAGTATTATATGAGAATATAACAGGTAAGAAATAGGCAAGGAAAATTTACACCAAGAACCAGCCAAATGGTAAAGCTAGAAAGCTTAGCTTTGTAGAGCCTGGTTCCACCCTGGTTAAGGTGAAGCCCATCCTTTTGGAGATGCAATTCTCTTCTTCAGAACATTGCTCAGTTCCTAACAAATCGAATACCCTCTTTCCTGCACCATCGACTCATCCACTCATTGAGACTCCGTAGCTCTGCCTGCCTCACCCATATGTAAAGACTGTTGATGTTGTTGTTGTGTGCGCCGTCGAGTCGGAGTCGACTCATGGCGACCCTCTGGATAGCTATCCTAAATTGTGTTTGGTTTTCAGTCAGGTGGCTCATTGTTGACAGACTGGTACCCGTAGCTGCTGTTATTGTCTCGATCCATCTCATTGCTGGCCTTCCTCTTTTGCGTTGACCTTCTATCTTGCCAAGCATGATGATGTCTTTCTCTAATGATCTCTCTCTTCGCATGATGTGTACAAAGTATGAAAGTCGAAATCTTGTCATCTGAGCTTCTAAAGAAAGCTTAGGTTTGATCTCCTCTAGTACCAACTGGTTTGTTCTTCGGGCAGTCCATGGTATACACAGTATTCGCCGCTAGCACCATAATTCAAAGGCATCAATTTTCTTCCTGTCTATCTTTTTCACTGTCCAGCTTTCACATCCATATGATGTTATTGAAAATACCATGGCTTGAACAAGTCGAATCTTTGTATGGAGAGAGACATCTCTGCTCTTGAGAATCTTATCTAGGTCTTTCATAGCCATTCTGCCAAGAGCAATGCGTCATCTGATTTCTTGACTGCTCGTTGCTTCTTTATTGATAGTAGATCCAAGTAGGTTAAAGTTGTTCACGATTTCAATTTTTTCTCCTTCAACGATGAACCTGTTGATTATGCCAGTTGCCATAATCTTTGTCTTCTTTCCATTAAGGTGCAGGCCCATTTTGAGACTATGTTCTTTGATTGTGAGAAGCAAATGTTTCAGATCATCTTCACTTTCAGCCAGTAATGTGGTATCAGCATAGCAAAGGTTCTTGATGAGTCTTCCACCAGTCTTCACACCTCTGTTGTCTTCATACAATCCTGCTTCTCTGATGATTTGTTCTGCATATAAATTAAACAGGTAGGGGGAAAGTATGCAGCCTTATCTTACACCTTTGCTTATTTTAAACCATTCTGTTTCTCCTTGATCCATTCGAACTGTTGCTTCTTGATCAATGTACAGATTGTGCAAGAGTACGATCAGGTGTTCTGGTATACCCATGCTTCTTAATGTGGCCCAGAGCTTCTCATGGTTTACATAGTCAAAAGCCTTGCTATAGTCGATAAAGCACAAATAGATATCCTTTTGGTATTCTTTAGTCTTTTCAAGATTCCATCTCACATCCGCAATGATGTCTCTCATTCCTCGCCCTTTCCTGAACCCTGCTTGCACTTCAGGTAGTTCTTGTTCCAGGTATGGTTGTAGTCTCTTTTGAATAATCTTTAGTAGAATCTTGCTGGAATGTGGGATCAGAGCGATTGTGCGATAATTTCCACAGTCAGTTGGATCACCTTTCTTTAGTATTGGTATAAACACAGATCTTTTCCAGTCAGTTGGCCATGATGTTATCTTCCATATTTCTTGGCAGAGCCTTGTGAGTACGGTAACAGCTGCATCAGATTGCTGTAATACTTCTATGGGAATGCTATCAATGCCTGGTGCTTTGTTTTTGATAAGGCTTTCAATGCTGCTTCAACTTCTTCTTTCATCACCAATGGTTCCCAATCATAACATACAGGTTGAAATGGCTGTTGGTCCACTTGATCTTTATCATATAAAAACTCTGTATATTCCTTCCACCTTTTCTTGATCTTCTCAGCATCATTCAACATAGAACCTTGAGCATCTTGTAACATTCCAATTCGAGGCTGGAACTTTTTCTTTAACTCTCGTAGCTTTAGGAAAGCTGATCTTGTTCTTCCTCTAATAGTTTCTGCTTCTATTTCCTTGAATGCGTCGTCGTAGTACTTTTCCTTGACCTGTCTTGCTGCACGTTGGAAAACTCTGTTGAGTTCTGTTATTGTCTTTTTTTCTCCTTTGGCTATAGCTTCTCTGCGTTTCTGGGCAATTTTCAGAGTTTCTTTCCTTCATCCATTTTGGCCATTTTTGCTTTTTTACCTTTTGTAGAGACTTCTTGCTTTCTTCCAACACAACCTTCTTATGTCATTCCATAACTCTTCTGGAGCTCTGTCATTTGTATCTAAAGCAGCAAATCGATTTTGCAGGCAGTCTTTAAATTCCAGTGGTATATTCTCAAGGTCATATTTTGCTGTATTCATGAGTGGTTTGCTCTTTTTCAACTTTAGCTTGAGTTTGCATACTAGTAGTTGATGAGCTGTACCACAGTCAGCTCCAGGTTTTGTCTTTGTTGATGTTATAGAACTTTTCCATCGTTGACTTCCACAGATGTAGTCAATTTGATTTTTATACAAACTATTGGGTGAAGTCCATGTGTACAGTCGCCGCTTGTGTTGATGGAAGAAGGTGCTTGAGATGAATAGATCATTGGTCTTGCAGAATTCTATCAGTCTTTCTCCAGCTTCATTTCTGTTGCCAAGTCCATATTTTCCAACTACTTTGCCTTCTTCTTTGTTGCCAACATTTGCGTTCCAGTCACCCACGACTATCAGGATATCCTGTTTGCATGTTCTGTCAATTTCAGCTTGTACTTGTTCATAGAACTCTTCAATTTCATTCTCTTCTGCAGCTGTTGTTGGGGCATATACTTGAATTATAGCTGTGTTGATAGGCATTCCTCATAGACGAATAGAGATTAAGCTTTCACTGACTGCATTGTATTTCATTACAGTTCTTGCAAGTTTCCTCTTTATTATAAATGCAACACCATTTCTTCTTTGTCTTGCATTTCCAGCATAGTACACCATGTGATCATCTGATGCAAAGTGCCCGATGCCAGTCCATTTCAGTTCGCTGACACCCAACAGATCAAGTTGTACACGTTCCATTTCATTTTTGACCACCTCCAACTTCCCTTGGTTCATGCTTCGTACGTTCCATGTTCCAATGCGTAAGACATCTTTACAGCTTCTGACTCTCATTTCATGCGCAGCTACATCAGCAGTCAGACATCCCGAGGGCTTTGATCCAACCACATCATAAATGCTGGCTTTACTCTGAAAAGTCTTCAGCTCTTCCCCAGTAGCTAGTTGAGTGCCTTCCGACCTGGGGGTCTCATCTTCCAGCACTATAGCACAATTTGTTTTGTTGTAACTATTGTCACGCCACCACCACTCGCCTCTAGCTTAGAGGGGCGTGGTTATTAGAGGAACTTTCTGCTATTCGCTTTTTCAGCTTTTTCAAACTATTTCCCTGCAGTGCCCTTTGGGAAATGTAGTCTTTGTTTAGCTGTATGGGTGCATCAGGCAGAAAGCTGTAATCAGGCTCAAGGAGGTAAGGCAAATGACAGAAATGTATTTTGTACACAATGGTTCGATCATACCACATACAGGATTATTTGTTCAGGACTCTTTGAAGTAGAGCATTGTCCAAAAACAAACACAAACACAAAATGCTGTTTAAAGGTTCTCTATAGCTCAGGATACACAGTCTTTAACAGCAAGGATATTGCATTCCTTTATAGCCTTGCTGGCTAAAGCACCAAAAACAAAATCAGATTTACAGTCTGTGGTAGTTCAGCTTCTATTCAGCTTCCAACCTTTCTTGGTTACCTTCCAAGTAACAAATATAAATTCAGGGGTAACAAAAAGCTTGTTCTAATAGCTCTGTTAGCTTACCCCAGTGTCCTCATTCCAGCAGCAGGTGATTAACAAGCTTATCACAGTTCCAGGCTTGCTCCTTAGCCCCCGTAAACTTCCCCTTTACAAACACGAGGGAATCACGGTCACCCTGCTTGTGGAATATGGGTACCTTTTTCCTGAAAGACTTTTTCAGGACTGGCTTGCTTTCTCTATGTTCCCAGGTTTAAAACTTGGCAAAAGGAACAGTCCATGGGAATGTCCTCATCTTTCAGCTTTACCTCGGGCTCTCCCAGCTGCATGGGCTCTGACTCCCCGTCTCGCTCACAGTGCTCAGCTAACAGCCTCCTGGGGGATCTTGGAATCTCTCTTGTTCCTGTCTCCAAACTCTCCTGCAGACGTGCTATATGCCAGTTAGCACTTTCTTCTCCTGGAAGCTCAGTTCCTCTGCTTTGCTCAGCACCCGTCAGGCTTCCCTTGCTTGTGTCTGTGCTTCTGCTCGTGTCAGCCTGGCTTCCTGCTTCTCTTCCCTCTCTCTCATACTCTGGCCTAGGTTTATACCTCCAGGGCTCTAGCTCCAACCCCTCCCTATTCAGGTGACGGCAATCAGCCTGACTTCGGGCACCTGAGTGCTTGGAGCATTCCCTGCCATAGGGGTTCTGGGCCCTGTATCCTTTCCCCTTCATTCCACTAGGGGGAGCATGAAATGTGGGCCATGTGGAAGTTTTCTGATTCCTAGAGGTGTGTATGGCTTTCCTACCCTGACTTGGTGAAAGGGGGCCCTTTACTAGGGTGAATTCCCTGTCTCTTTGTCCTCCCCTGGACTCCGGATAGGCCTCCTTGCCACACTATCCATTGGGTTTTCATGGCAAGATACAGAAGTAGATTTCCGGGCATTTCTTCCGTGCAGTTTAAGTTTGGTGGTGTTGCCGTTGTCACAGAAATGTGATCCTCTGCCGTCAACACTATCCCATTCTGCTGCTGCCCAGATGGGTGGTTTGTCTTGGTCTGGCACCTCAGCTGAGACCTGTCCATCTTGGGAGACCCTGCCAGTAGTTAAACTACCGATAGTGATGCTGAGAGCTAAACTGATGCACACAAGCCCTCACAGCACGACAAGCTACAAACCAAGTGAGGGTTAAGACTGCTATGGCGATGTTTATATATCTGATCATTTTCTTTCCTTGAATTCTTCTAGACCAGTTCAGACGAGTGGGTTATGCTCCCCAGCCAGCAGGTGGAGGTAGACAAGAGCAACTTTCAGTAATGTCATCACTAGTATATTTACTGATACAGAACCGAGAGAAGCCAGTTATGGCATCAGACACAGAGAACAACGACTCAAAGAGGCAAATCCTTTCGCAATAGTGTGTCCAGTCTCCAAGCTGCAGGAGGAGGTGCAGAATCCAGAGGTGGAGGACTAAACTGGAGGAACGATAAGGAACAGCCCCTTTAGGAGAAAGGATAGTACAGTCCATAGAAAGACAGATGCTGTTGAGATGACTAAGAAAATCTCCCCCCAGGATAGGGCCTGCAGCTCTGAACCCACCTAGTAGATAGAAGAGCCACCAGTAATACGACCATGAGAATCAAATTCTATGAGAGGCCTTATGAATGGGTTGGGTTGTCATCAAGTCAAATAGTGAAAGGCCTTACTTCTGCATTATAAGGTCAAACACATGAAGGCTTAATTCCCACTTACTGGAATCCACAGTGTTCTGGCCAAAGACATTGGCCTGCCTGCATGTTGTCAGCTCTTGCTATGTGGGTCACTGATAGAGCAATCGGGTGCTCCTCTGCCCAATAACACAGCTTCACCACATCAACAGCCACCACAGCACTACGAATGCCACCTTGCTTGTTGACATGAGCTACAGCCGTGCTGTTGTCCAAGAACTCTTCGATAGCTTTTCCAACCAGACTAGAATGAAATCTCTGCAGAGAGAACTGGGGTTTGATATGAAAAAGCAGAAACAGTGGTCCATACTAATTTGAGTTTACATGCAAAGGGAACAACCAAGAGATGCATTTGAGAGGATCTTAACTGTCGTGACAAGATGAGGAAATAAATAATGCAGTAGGCCAGACTAAAAATTACAATAGGTGAAAAGAAGAATTGTAAATGTAATTCTACTTGACAGCAGCAGCTATTGCTGTTCGAAGAAGAGAAGGGTGACGTGATTAGACAGATTTGCATTATAGTCTAGTTTAATGGCAGTATTTTGAAGACATTTTATCTGGTGTTAAGTGAAGCCAATTAAAAAGGAGTGGCAGTAGTTTAAATGACAATTATAACATGAATGACTGTTTTAGGGCCTTTTGATCTAAGAAGTGTATAATAGATTGAATTAACTGAATGGCTCTGAACGGTGCGCTATGGCTTTTTCTGGGTCACTCTTCTTCGTCGTCCTGCTTTGCATCTTTATGGGCGTCTTAGGTTTGTCATTGTATGACTTTCACTCTCCTGAAATGCCATGCTGGTTTGTCATCAACCTTCTAGCTGCATGGCTCTGCGACCAGTGTGCTTTGTTTCTCAGACACTACTCATCCTCCTCTGCATCTCTGTGGGTCCCTTTGGCTTGTTATTATATACCTCTGTTCTGCTACCCGCTTTGACATGTAATTCTTGACAACTCGAGACTAGGTGAAACTGAACTTCATGATGGGTAGACACTAGCAGCCTATAACCATCGATGAGCCTTGAGCTCTCTCTTCAAAGTTCTTTTCAAATTTCCATTTCTGTACTTGTTTGGATGTTCTATCAGGAAAGCGCTGCTACATTTATATTGTTGATCAAAGAACAGTATTTCTATCAGAAGGAATGAGCATGGAACAATGATGGAGGAAAGGGACACCTGCCTAGTCAGCCTGATAGCTGGATCAACCCTAGCTATCATGGAATGACAGACTGCCCTCACATCAACCATCCTCCATTACTGTAATAGCTGACTATCGGTCTTCTGCCACAATTAGCAGCCTTACATTATAGGTGCTTCCAGCCCATCTTGCTGTTGCATTGGTCTTCCTCATCGCTTCTGAGCTACAGCCCCATTCCCATTGTTTTTGGGACTTTCACATGGTACATCCTCCAATTCTTCTTATCCCCTGGCATGTAATTTGGGAACTCCATGAATGCTTTTGGAGGAATCTTCCTCTGTGCTTAAGGTTCCCATGCTGGGACCAAAGTCCTCAATGCTAGGACTCTAACTTGCAGGCACATAGCTTAGCTGAACTTACTCCACTCCTGTGACCTTGGCTCCTGCCACCTCTTCTTCTGTTGCAAGTCCTTGCAGCCAATCTGGGTGCTATGCTGGTCCTCCTAGTGTAATTTAAGGCAGTGCTTCTCAACCAGTGCACTGGAGCATACTGGTGTGTCTTGGAAGAGTCCTTGGTGTGATTTAATGGTTACATCCAGGGCCAAGGACATGCCTATACATTTCATGCCCCATCTCTATTGGACAGTACCCTAAAAAAAGCCCTTTGTTTCCTGTTACAGCCCTTCTCCTCCCAGGCAGCAAGTAGGGAACAGAAAGGGAAAGGTGAACCTGGAACAGACTGAGCAAAGAAGATCCACTCTACTCTGTAATATGCACATATCTGTGTCATTCAAGGATAGGAGAAGAGTGGTTCAACTGGAGCAGCCACTGCATAGGAAAGAAAACCATTTATATGCACCTCTCTTCAGTCCTAGAGTCAAAATACATCAAATGGGAGCATGAGCAAAGAAGACAGGAGGGAGGGAGCCAAGTAGAGAGCAGGGGTGCTCTTCTTTGCCCTGCTCATCTGCTCCTGCACCTTTTCTGCCCCTCCCCTCCAGCTGCCTGTTGTTAGCAGGACCCGGAGGAGGGGAAGAGCTGTGCAGATCCATCCTCAGGCCACTGCTATAACTCCTGACAGTAAGGAAAGTATGCGCTGCAGGTGAATGCTGTCTCCTTTCCATGTCTTTGAAATTAGCAATGCAAACTTGGATTGTTTGGCAACATTTTCCTCCCTGAGGTCTATGCTGCCTTTGCTTTGCAAAATACGTAAGAGACTAGGGTTGTAGAAATAGAAGAGGTGAGACACAATTCAGGTAGAGGTGCATGGAAACCAAATGGGAGATGGGGTCGTGTATGAAAATGTAGCAGGGGAGCATAGGGGCATGAGAACTGGGATGGATTGACAGGATGGAAAGAGGGTATGTAAGAGCTGGAGGAGAAAGATATGTATAAAAGAAAGCAAGAGATCGTGTTGGGGTGGGGCAGAGATAATGGTGGAGAGCATCTCAAAGAGAGCCAGATGTCTTCTAATGGTACAGGTGGGTCAGTGACAAAACAGAAGTGATGAGGGTAGAGGGCTGAGGGAGAGAGGTGATGCATGTAAAGGTTTGACAGAAACACCCACACACATAGGGAGCTGATGAGGGTGCAGTGGATGGATGTGTGAGAACTAAAGGGATGATGGCAGTGATAAGAAAACCAGAGGAAGATACCGAGGGAAAGGAAGACTAAACAAGGCTGAAATTTAAACTGAGACTGGGTGAAAGCATGAAAGTGGATGACAGGGGATGAATGAGTCAAACCAGAGGGGACAATATGTGAGAGGAGTTGAATGAAAGGGACAGGTGTAGGTAAGGACAGGGAGTGAGAGTAAAAGAGGGAGGCTATGGGGTGAGACAGTCAGTCTGGATATGATGGGGAATGATGAGACAGCTAGAAAGTGGTGGTTGTCGGGAAATGAAAGAGCCATAAAATATCAAATTAATGGAGAAGCAACCCAGTAAGGGGGTGATGGAGAACTGAGAGGGGCAAATATTGAGACAAAGAGAACTAGGGGGTAAAAGGTGCTAAAGAAATGCAGAAAAGGTATGACTGGAAAACTCTAACCTTACCTTCCCCATTCCTCCTTCCCACTGTCAGGAGGTTCAGAGCTTCCTACATGTGTGCCTCCTCTGCTGGCTTCAATCTGATGCCAATGCTTGGGGTCTGCTGGCTCCATATATTCAGACATCAGATTGAAGGCAGCAGAATGAGGCATACACAAGTAAAACGTATTGCTCCTCTGCTGATGGGAGGAGTGGGGGAGAGTTTTGTGAAAACTTTTGTATGGTGTGCCATGAGAAATTGAACAAACTCAAAAACGTGCCACAAAATAAAGGTTGAGAAGTACTGATTTAGGGTCTTGCAGCCAATTTGGGGTGCTGTGCTGGTCTCCCTGCCATTTTATTCCCCTCAAAATGCCTTGGCATGCTCACACTAATTCTGTAGCTTTTTTTTTTTTTTTTTGTAAATTCATTTTTATTGTTTTCACAGAAAGCATACAGTTCAGCGAGCTGGCAAGCCTCACATCCAGAACAGCAGATGAAAATGAACAGTTTTCAAAGATAAACTTTCAGGGAGAAATGCTGGGGATAACTAGGGAGCAGGCTTATAGCCAGGGGGCTAGCCTGCACAAATAGAACAGCAAGGAATGCAACACAGAAAAGTAAATACAAGGAACTTAAATACGTGGAATGAAATACAAGGGATTTAGCTCAGGATTCCTCACCGTCACGTGGGCTGGCTCGAGCCTGTAGGTCAAGGCCAGCACTGAACGGGCCAAAGCCAGTGGACTACCACCCCAGGCGCCAGCCAGAGCAATCCCGACTACCTAATCAACCACCTGGTCAACCCCCCTCCCCGCCCCCCGCCCTCCTTACCCCTAACCCACCCACCCACCCACCCCTGCCAGAAACCAGAAGAAGAACCCCTACAGGTCTCTCCAACCATCTTCAGGGAACACCTCCCCTCCAAAGGTGGGGCAGCGCCCAGTCTCGTAAGCCTGACCTAAGCCTGCGCCAAGTCCCCCGCAAGACCCGCCCCCGGGGGATTGAGCAAGGGAGCCCAGATGAGAAGGAATCGGGATAGCACGGGACCTCCCAGTAGCCGGGCCGTTTGGCCCTCCATCCTCATGAGATCCCCCATCAGAGCTTCCCACTCTCTTATCCCCGGACCACCCTCGGAAAGCCATTGTCGGAGGATACAATGTTTTGCTACTAAGAAACTTTTCGCACACAGCTGCCTCTGGGCGTCTGTCCCCTGTACCCCTGAGGGTCCTACATGAAACAAACACCACACAGGGTGCAGAGTCACCCCCCCACCCACCCAAAGGAGCAGTCTGCTTCGCACCATACTCCAAAATAATTGAATCCTAGGGCAGGACCAAAATCGGTGAAACAGGGTACCCACTTCGTTATTACAGAGGGCACACACATCAGACAGCAAGAGTCCCATCTTCCTCGCCCCAGCCTCAGACACATACGCTCTCCACAGGAGCTTAAACTGCAACTCCCTGTACCGAACGGCCTCAGAGAGTACCCGGATTCTGCGAAAAGCCATCCCCACCAGTTCCACCGTCAACTCCACCAAACCATCCTGATGCCATCGCTCCACCAACCGCACGAACTTCCCCAAGCCGCCTGGGGGGAACAACAGCTCCCGTATTTGCCCAGCAGCAGGGGAAGCCTGACATTGTTCCAGTAGTAGCCAGAGGCTACCGTCAGAGGTCAAGAAGTCCCTCTTCCCTGGGATGCTACCCACGTAGTGGCGCACCTGCAGATAATAGTAAAAGGTCTCCTTCGGCAAATTGTGTTTCTTCGCCAGCTCCTGAAAAGAGTCAAGCCGATCCGAACCCTCCAGGCGCAATTGTCCAATATACTCGACTCCAGCCCTCTGCCAAAGCTGTCCTCCCCCCGCCAAGCCTTCCCGGTGCAAAGTCACCATTACCTCGCAAGGGCAGACAGTCCGTCACTCTCCAGGGCCTAGCCCGGTGGCGGCATAAAAATTTCCATCCCACTCGTATCGTACGCAGATAGAAGGACTCCCGCCATGCCCGCGGCAACGCCGCAACCCCACAGTGGAGCAAGTACACCCTATGCCACTGCTCAGAAAATTGGTCGAGCAGATCAAATCGGCAGTCGTTCGGCATTTCCCAAAACCAGATCACTTATCCTCCTCGTCATATAGCACAAATTATATAATCTCAGGGAGGTCAAACCCAGACCACCTTCCTCAGCTGGCCGCATAAGCGTCTCCAACGCAACACGTGCTCTCTTGGCTCTCCACAGATAACGACCAACCTGACCATGCAACTCCCGCAAGTCCCGTCTACCCAACCAAAGGGGAAGGTTCCTCAACAAATATAGCCACCGTGGCCACTCTATCATCCTCACCAAGGCAACCCGCCCCATCAGAGACAAGGGTAGATCCCTCCAGCGCCGCAGCCGTGAAATCGTAGAGTGCAAGAGGGGGTGAATATTTACCTCATATAGGGAGCGTAGACATGCCGGGATATGAACGCCTAGATAACGTATGTGCCCCTCCGCCCATTGTAGCGGGAAAGCACCCCGCCACTTACCCCGCGACTGATTCTCGACATCTAGAACCATCGATTTCGTGCGGTTAATGCGAAGCCCCGAGAACCCGCCAAATCGCTCGATCAAGCGTAGAGCTTCCGGGAGGGACTCCATCGGCTCCGTCAAACACAGCAGAAGATCGTCCGCGAATGCACTCACCTTAAGGCACCCACCCCGCCAGGTAGCCCCCATAATCTGTTCGGATTCTATCAGCGAGAGTAGGAGAGGTTCTAATTGTAAGACGTAAAGAAGAGGAGAAAGGGGGCAACCCTGCCGCGTACCACGCTGCAACAGAAAGGGGGGAGAGCAGGTTCCGCCAACATCGACCACAGCTCGGGGAGCAGCATATAAGGCTTGTAGCCCCCGCAAGAACGCCCCTTGAAAGCCGAATCGCCCCAGGGCCGCAAACATATAACGCCATGACACCCTATCGAAAGCCTTTTCGGAATCTAGACTAACAAGTAGCAGCGGGTCCCTCGCCAACTGTGTCTGTTCCATACCCAGTAACACCTTACTAATATTTACCGAGGCGTCCCGGCCTTTAACGAAGCCTGCTTGATGGGATCCCACTAACTCTGGCAAAAACAGCTGGAGCCGCGCAGCCAGAATCGAAGCAAAGAGCTTCTGATCGACATTAATTAACGAGATGGGCCTGTAGGAGGCAGGATCCTCCAGGTCCTTGCCTTGCTTCGGAATTAACGTAATGCGGGCCGTGCGCATATCCCTAGGGAAGGAGCCGGAGTCCACCACCTCGGCATACAATGCCGCCAAGGTCGGGACCACTGAAATCTCCAATAGCTTGTACGCTTCATAGGTAAAACCATCGGGGCCGGGAGCCTTGTGCGTTTTGCCAGCGCGAATCGCTTTCTGAATCTCCACTCCGGTTATCTCATGATTAAGCACTTCCAGCTGCGCCGTCCCCACCCTGGGAAGCGACACACGCCCCAGGAAGTCCTCCATGGAAGATGTATCCCCATCCTCGGAAGCATACAGTTGCTCATAAAAGGCGCGAAAGACACGAGCTACCTCTGCCGCCCTAGTATGTCTCCTACCCTCAGTGTCCTTAATCACCATCACCCGACGGGAACCCACTGGGTCCCTCACTAAGCGGGCCAGCAATTTCCCAGACCGGTCTCCATAACGGAAAAACTGGTGGCGATAATATTGTTGGGACTGAATGGCCCTCTCCTGCAACAAGTCATTCAGGCGCTTCTGTATCTCCAGGTAGTCCGGCAGACCACTCTGCCGCCCAGAGGCTACTGTCTGGGCCGTACGGAGCTCTCTCGACAACCGAAGTATCTCAGCGTTAACTCTCTTCCGCTCCGCTCCGACATAGGCTATTATATGCCCTCGGAGAACCGCCTTCCCCGCCTCCCAGAAGGAGGCCAGCGAGGCAACTGTCCCCTCATTGAACTCAACGTATTCCGCCCAGCGCTGGGTCACAAAGTCTCGAAACTCCGTCCTAGTCGCCAGGTGGCTGGGGAAAGACCAGTTGGCGGAACTCTCCCGCTCACCGCGCCAGGTCAAACTGACCATGGCATGATCTGAGACGATAATGGGTCCAATCTCTGCGCAGGACACCTTCCCAAACCACTGCTGTGATACCAAAAGAAAGTCAATTCTCGACCAGGTTTGGTGGGCTCGTGACAGATGTGTGTAGTCTCTGCTGGTAGGATTTAACATTCGCCAGGCGTCCACTAGTCCCCCCAGCTCACAAAGGTACCCTATGCCCCGCTTACTCCATCCCCTCCCTGTGGAAGGACGGGAACGGTCTAAGGAAGGATCGTGGGGGCAATTAAAGTACCCTGCTATCACCATCGGTATCTTTGGGGCCCCCAAAATTTTATGCAGAATATTCTTGAAAAAATCATGGTTGTAACTATTGGGGGCATACACAGTCCCAAGAAACATTTCTTCTCCTTGAAGTTTGACATGGGCAAACAGAAATCTACCTTGGGGGTCAGAATCTACCTTAAGGACCTCGCAGGTTAAACCTTTGTGGATCAAAATTGCCACCCCCTTTCTCCGAGTGTCCGAGGGCGCGGACAGGACCGTCCCGACCCAATCCCGCTTTAATTTGGCATGCTCTGTAGCCGTCAAGTGCGTCTCTTGTAACAGAGCCACCTGGGCTTTTTGCCGTCTGAGAGCTTGCAGAATTTTGGTGCGCTTCACTGGAGTGGTGATGCCACCGACATTCCAGGTTACAAAGTGCAAATCAGGGAGGGTAATGTATTCTCTCGATGCAGACCTTCCTAGGATGAAACAGCTGGGATTGTGTGCGGGGCAGCCCAGCCCCTACCCCACCATCACATAGTTGAGCTCTATACTCAGGGCAAAACCACCCATGGAGAGACCCAGTTCTGGCCAGAAATGGGAGGGAAGGAAACGACTTGCCCATAGGTTTCCCGTTGTCTAGAATCCCCCCACCCCCCCTCCTCCCCCACCCCCCTCAGCCACCCACCCCCCCACCCCCCTCACCCCCTCCCCCCCTCCCCCCCATCCACCCGCCTCCTCCCTCCTATCTCTACCCCCCCTAAAACTATCACCATCCATACACTCAGTACCTCGACTGAGGCCCGAGTCTTAGCAATGCCTCGGGGCAGCCCCGAGGATCTTCCCCGCTCCCCACGCACCCCAGCAAGAGTGCGAGTGCAGCACCACAGCCCTTGGAAACATAACCCAGGATAGCATAGCAGGGTAATAAAGAAAGAGAAGAGAGAAAGAGAAGAGAGAGAGAAACAAATTAAATCCTTGCATAATACACAGTAAACTAAACTGAAAGTCCAGGATTCCGTCCGAGTTCTCCTCTGCCACCAGGACAAAGATCAGATTCCTCCGTCTCCAGGCCACCACACCATAGCAGGGACCCAGCCAACTGGGTAAGCATGTTTCCTCCATGCAGACATTCTCATAGAGCCGCTGAAGCAGTAATCAGGACTCTCACTCCGCCGCAGGTTCAGCAGGCAGTTTCGCCAGAAATTGTTTTGCCTTACCGGCTTGTTCAAAGAGGTGTACTTTCCCGTGTAAGGTAACTCTCAGGAGGGCCGGAAAAGCCAGTGTAAAACGAACCTTGCGGCGAAACAGTTCCGCACAGACTGGAGCAAATTCCCTCCTTTTTGCAGCCACCTGCGCTGAATAATCCTGGAACATTAGGATTTTCCGGTTTTTCAGCAGCAGCTCAGGCAGTTTTCTGTAGGCCTGCAGGATTAGGACCTTGTGTTGGAAATTGAGAATCTTCAAGATCACCACACGTGGCCTGGCATCTTCTGTCATGCGGGCTCCTAGCCGGTGTGCGCGCTCAATTTTGAGGAGGCCTCGCAGGTCCTCCAGGCCCAAGGCCTCCGGAAGCCAAGATTCCAAAAAGGGGAGCAACTCGCCGTCAGGTTGCTCCTCACCTATGCCCAGGATACGTAGATTATTGCGGCGCGATCTGTTCTCTAAGTCATCAAATCTTTTGTTGCAGGTCCTGCATTTGCTGCGCATGCTGTGCCGCCTCTCTCTCCCGACGCCCCTCCTCGCTCTCAAGGCTGGTGACCCGATGCTCTACTTCATCCACTCGTTTCCCTAGGTCAGCTAGCGAATCCTCCAAGTTATCCAGCTTTTTTAGGAGCAGGTCGAATTTCGGGTCCAGGAGCTTAACCACTTCTTTTGCGAGCTCCGCTGGTGCAGAATCTATACTCTCCGTTCCCGGAGAGGCCGGCTGAGTTAGCCCCGGTGTAGCAGGCCCGGCTTTGGAGGCTTTCTCTCTCTCTTTCCGTGGTGCCAAAGGCATGGTCAAGTCAAATAATGCCACCGGTGAGTAGGGGGCAGCGTCCGAGACACCCTCCAAAAGTAAGGGGAGCGTTAGAAGGCGAAATGCAGATTTTAAAGCAGATTTATCCTCGCGGCTGCCCCGGAGCGAGCGGGAAGCGTCCGCACTCACTCACGCATCACGTGACTCTCCTAATTCTGTAGCTTTGCCCTCTTCCGCTGTCTTAAGGTGTTCATTGTATTCTTTGTACCACTTTGTATTTCTGATAGTGGTTTGTGGAACTTATCCTGCCACTATATGTACTCCTTACCCCTCTTGTGGTGCCCCTGGGGGAGTTTGTAACATGCTTGATGACTTATAGTGCTGTTAGAGATGTCTGAAATCAAATTTCAAGTAGGTCTGATTAAAAATAGATAGCACACTTTACTGTTGCATTGCAAAAAAACTTCCCTCCCATAGACTTTAACGGGGAGGGATCGGACAAACAAACAAATGTTTGGGTTTCCAAAGATAAACTGAATGAGTATATTCTCATGAACCAAAACAAGTCTGAAAATCTTTGATGTGCACATAGAAACATGACACAGAAAGAGAGACCACATGGCCTATCTAGTCTGCCCTTCCATATCAACCTCTACAATAGTCCCCTTTTCTCCTTTAGAGATCCTCTGTGCTTGCCCCATGCTTTTATGAATTCAGATACTGTCCTCATCTCCATCACCTCCACTGGGAGACTACACCATGCATTTACCACTCTTTCCATGAAGAAATATTTCCGCATATTACTTCTGAGTCTATCCACTTTCACCCTCATCCTATGCCCCCTTGTAACAGAGCTTGCTTTTAATCGAAAAAGGCTCTTCTCCTGTGCCACGGAGGAATATAAATGTCTCAATCATATCAGCTCTATCCCGCCTTTCCTCTAAAGTATACATATTAAGATCCTTAAGTCTGTCCTCATATGCTTTATAAAGAAGACCACTAACCATTTCAATAGCCATCCTCTGCACCGACTCCAACCTGTTTATATCCTTTTGAAGGTGCAGACTCCAGAATTGCAACAATACTCCAAATGAGGTCGTACCAAAGACTTATACATAGGCACTATCACCTCCTTTTTTCTGCTAGCCATTCTTCTGCCTATGCACCTAAGTATCCTTTTAGCTTTCACCGTCACCTTTTCTACCTGTTTAGCTACTTTAAGATCATCAGATACAATCACACCCAGGTCCCACTCTTCTTTTGTGGACAGAAGTACTTCACCCCCTATACTGTATTGCTCCCTTGGATTGCTGCAGCCCAAACGCATGACCTTGCTTTTAACATTAAATCTCAGCTGCCAAATTCTAGACCTTTCTTCAAGCTTAGCTAAACTCCTCCTCATGTTATCTACACCTTCTTGGGTGTCTACTCTATTGCAGATTTTGGCCTCAACCGCAAAAAGGCAAACCTTACCCAACAGCCCTTCCGCAATATCACTAACAAAGATGTAAAAAAATAAATTAATTAAAAAAATCGGACAAAGGACAGATCCCTGTGGCACTCCACTGATAACCTCCTTCTCCTCAGAGTGAGCTCCATTTACCTGTACCCTTTGTCGTCTCCCACTCAACCAATTTCTAACCCAAGCAGAAACTTTAGGGTCCATCCCCAGGGTGCTCAGTTTGTTTTGCCTGTGTGGAACGGTGTCAAAGGCTCTACTGAAATCTAAATACACCAACATCTACGACAACTCCCTGGTTACCCAGTCAAAGAAATCAATCAGACTTCTCTGACAAGACCTGCATCTGGTGAATCCATACTGCCTCAGATCCGGTAACCATTGGACTCCAGAAACCTTATTATTTTCTCTTTCAGCAGCGTTTTCAATAATTTACTCACCACAGAGGTTAAACTAACTGGCCTGTAGTTTTTGAACCACAACCTTATTTCCGCTTTTCTGTAAAGGGACCACATATGCCTCTCTCCAACCAATGGCACCACTCACGTCTCCAAAGAGGCTTTGAAAAGGTTGATCAGTGAAGCTACTAGAACATCTCCAAGTCCCCTCAGTATTCTTGGAATTAACCCCCATCCGGTCCCATCGCTTTGTCTACTTTTAGTTTAGCTAGTTCCTCGTGAATACAGTCCTCTGAAAATCATTCAAGATGCCCCTCGCTTCTGTTCCCGTTTGTGTTTTCTGAGGTCCTGCTCCTGGTCCTTCATCTGTTAACACAGCACAGAAATATTTGTTAAGCAATTCTGCTTTATCCTCATCAGCTTCTACATATCCCCCCTTCACCCTTGAGACTGACAATACCACTTTTGCCCTTCCTCCTGTCACTAACATATCTTTTTTTTTGTGTCATCAGGTCAGTGCTGACTCTTAGCAACCCAGCTGCCACTGGGTTTTCTTGGCAATGTATTATTGGAGGTAGATTGCCAGATCTTTTCTACCAAGCAATGGAGGGTAAAGTGACTTGCCCAAGGTCATAAGGAGTGCCAGTGGGAATCAAACCCTTGACCTTCTGGGTACTACCATGTCTTATGTCTAACTTATGTCTTACTATGTCTTAGCCAATGCAATAAAATGGGGGGATATTTCCTCCTCTTTTTGAATCTTTGCTTTCTTGACTACTTTACCAGCCTCTCTAAGATTTTCTAAATGTAGATGCTTGTCTTCCTCTCTCTGTGATCTCTTGTATTTCATGAAGGCCACCCTTTTCTTCTTCACCTTTTCAAGCTACCTCTTTTGAAAACCATAGCGGCCTCTTTTTCCTTTTACCTTTATTTACCATTCTAACGAAAACGTTGGTTGCCTTTAAAATATCCCCTTTCAGTTTTGCCCACCATTTTTCTATATCCCCCAGCTGTTCCCATTCCACAAACGACTGCTTGAGGTATTGGCCCATCTTGGCAAAGTTAGTTTTCCTAAAGTTTAAGACCCTTGCTTTTGAATAAATTTTAATCAGCCGTAGTCCTAATACTGAACCACATCATCTGGTGATCACTGGATGCGAGATGATCTCCCACTATAATATCAGAAACACTTTCACCATTGGTAAGCACCGTCCAGTATGGCCCCGTCACGTGTGGGCTCTGTTTCTAGTTGTCTGAATAGTTCTTCCTGTAAAGAATCCAGGATCTGCTTACTTCTAGATAATACTGCAGCAGGGATGCGCCATTCAATATCTGGCATATTGAAATCCCCTATCAGTAGCACTTCCCCTTTCCTGGAAATGCTGTGTATGTCTTCTATTAAATCTTCATTCACCTCTTCTCCCTGTGAAGGTCTGTATATCACACCAATGCAAATGGATTTCTCTTTCACTCTTTCTAGTTTAACCCACAGTGCCTCCTCTCTCCCTTTTAAGCCCTGTATTTCCATAGCTTTAATATTATATATATATTTTTTAAATACAGTGTCACTTCTCCTCCCCTTCTTCCTACCCTGTCCTTTCTGAATATAGTATAGCCTGGTATGGTTACATCCCAGTCATGGTTGTCCATGAACCATGTCTGTTACTGCCACTAAATCCAAGTCAGCCTCACCCATTAAAGCCTCAACATCTGGGATCTTATTTCCCATGCTATGGGCATTTATACACACTGCTTTCCAGATGTTGCCCCTTTTAACCATTTCCATAAAGGTATTTGATGTTTCACTTACCTGGGGGCATTTTTTCATCCATCCCAAACAAATCTAGTTTCAATCTCTCTTCAGTAACTTATCCAGTCTGCTACTGAAGACACGTTGACCCTTCTTGGACAAAAAGATTCCCTCTGTTCTGCATCCTTTGGAAAAGCATCCCATGGTCCAGGTAACCAAAACGCTTGATGACACCATCCACGCAGCCATGCATTTATCTCCAGGATGCGAGCTTCTCTGCCTTGGCCTCTACCCTCAACAAGGAGAATTGAAGAGAACACTACCTGCCCATCTATCTGCTTCATCTTGTGTCCCAGAGCCATGAAGTCACTTTTGATATACTCAGAGGGATACCTAGCAGTATCATTTGTGCCAACCTGGATGAGCAACATCGGGTAATAGTCAGTGGGCTTGATGAGTCTCGGCAAACTCTCCATAACATCTCAGATTTTGGCACCTGGTAGACAGCATACCTCTCTGCACATCAAGTCTGGTCGTCAGATGGATACCTCAGTACCCCTCAGAAGAGAGTCACCAACCACCACTACCCTTTGCTTCCTTGTGATCACTGATTCTGCAACTTTGGGGTGCTCAAGCTCTGGTTCTTCCCTTTCCTGGGATGCTTTCACCTCCTCCACTTCCAAGGCTGCAGAATGGTTCTTCAATTCAAGGGCTGGAGGAGTTGGATTGGTGATTTTGTAGGGTGACTCGTGTCCAACCTTTGTCATTCTTCAGGCTCTCATCTTCACCTCTGCTGGAGAGCTTGGATGTTTCAAGAAGCATCTCATCAATGTAGTTCTCACTGTCTTGAATGCTCCTTGGCTTTGCCACCTCTTCTCTGATCTCCTCCACTTGTTTCCTGAGAACGTCAGCATGCAGGCATCCTGCACATGGAACCAGTCCTTCAACTGGCATTCGTATCTCTCTCTGGACAGAGGCAGAAGCTGCAATGGGGGAAAAAGCTTTGGCGATATGATTTTTCCCAGTGATTGTTCAGTTGGTGGAGCTTTGGTACCCGTTGAAGCAAAAGAGAGAGAGCCCTACCAAAGTACCAGCCTGTTTCTCAGC
The DNA here is from genome assembly GCA_033557465.1 of Ichthyophis bannanicus. Lineage (NCBI taxonomy): Eukaryota > Metazoa > Chordata > Amphibia > Gymnophiona > Ichthyophiidae > Ichthyophis > Ichthyophis bannanicus. The sequence goes on from CM066046.1 coordinate 96,755,231, forward strand.
TGTCCTTTCACAGAAAAAGCAGTTAACCTTCTAAGTGCTGTCCTATGTCCCTGTGTGTAGTTAATTGGGGAGTTGCCCTATAAAGCAAGAATGCTCACATGGGGTGGGTGGGAGCTGTGGTGGGTAGAGAGGGAACACACACCTGACGAGGTGTCAGTAACTTCAAAGAGCTGGAAAGAGAGACTAAAAGCAGAGTTTTAAACCTACACCACTAAAGAAAATATTTCCCCTTTTGAAATAAAGCACCAAAAAGAATATAACTATTTTAAAAATGTACCAAAACCCTTTTAAGAGCTCCCAGACAGAGAGCTAGTAATTAAAAGCCACACATTCTCACCTGTGCTTGAAATTCAGAGCCCCTATTAGGAATGCCTAAACTTGCAAGGCTCTTAAGACTTTTATGCAGTCCTCAGCTGCCCTCAGTTCCTTCACAGGCTAATCAGGCCCACTAACTTGATGAGGTGTCAGTGGCTTCAAAGAGCCTAGTAAACAAAACCTTAGCATGCAAAGCAGCAATATAGCATAGTTACTCACCTGTAACAGGTGATCTCTGGGAACAGCAGGAATTTAGTCTAAACATATGGGTATCGTCGGTACCGACGGAGCCTGCGCGGGAACGCTCCCCAGCGTCCAATTAGGAAGCTTTTGGGAGCACCCCACAGCACCTGTGTGCTGCCTTCCCGCCTTTCCCAACTGTCTCTCCCCAGTTGAGTTTAAAGCTGAGACGGAGAGAGAGAGAGAGCGAGAGCGAGCGAGCGAGCGAGCGAAAGAGATACAACTCGTAGGGGAGGTGGATGGGTTGTGAAGACTAAATTCCTGCTGTTCCCGGAGAACACCTGTTACAGGTGAGTAACTATGCTATCTCCAGGAACAAGCAGAAATGTAGTCTTCACATATGGGGACTCCCTAGCTACAGATGCCAGGGAGAAACCCCAGAAGTTGTGTGCCCTTTTGAAAGGGCTCCACTTCCCCCCATGGATCTCTGGCATCCTACCAGGGATGGTGGGTAGGAGTTGATTAAGTCTGGAACAGGTGTTGAAGAACAGCCTGACCAAACAAGGCATCCCGGCAGGAGTCCTTGTCTAAGCAGTAGTGGGCTGTGAAGGTATGAACCAAGGCCCAGGTAGCTGCTCGACAGATGTCGTCGATAGACACAGAGTGAAGATGAGCCATAGAGGCTGCCGTGGCTCTCACATTGTGCGCTGTGACATGGCCTTCAAGAGGAAGGTTCTTACTCCGATAGGCAAAAGATATACACTGTGCAATCCAGTTGGACAGTGTCCTTTTGGAGACTGGAAGCCCTAAATGACTAGGATCAAAAGCAACAAAGAGTTGGGAGGACTTTCTGTGTTGCTGCGTCCTTTGCAAGTAAAAGGCCAAAGCTCTTTTACAATCCAAAGTATGAAGATTCCTTTCTGCATTAGAGGCATGAGGCCTTGGGGATAAAACAGGAAGGCAAACTGCTTGGTTTAAATGAAAAGGAGAAACCACCTTTGGCATAAAGTAAGGACGAGTCCTAAGGACTACCTTATCATGATGGAACCTTGTATAAGGAGGATCAGCCACCAATGCTTGCAACTCACTAATGCGGTGTGCTGATGTGATTGCAATAAGAAAAATAACCTTCCAGGAAAGGAATTTTAAAGAGGTAGTAGCTAATGGTTCAAAAGGCGGCTTCATGAGCTGGCCAAGAACCAGATTTAAATCCCATGCCACCGGTGGTGGCTTAATGGGAGGCTTAGTTAGAAGAAGGCCTCTCATAAATCTCGCTATGATAGGATGAGAGGAAATAGGTTGCCCATTTAAAGGTTTGAGAGAAGCTGCAATAGCACTCAAATGAACTCTCACTGAATTGGGTCTTAAGCCCTGCATTAGACAAATGAAGGAGATATTCCAGTAATGATTCCAGAGGTATTGCAAGGGGGTTAAGACCCTTCTGCTTACACCATATAGTAAACCTTTTCCACTTGAAAGCATAAGAGCGTCTTGTGGATGGTTTCCTGGAAGCATAAAGGATATCCTTTACTTGCTGAGAAAGGCTAAGACCATGAAGTTCTAGGCTTTCAGCAACCAGGCCCTGAGATGTAGAGACTGGGGATTGGGATGCCACAGCATCCCATCCTCCTGGGATAGGAGATCTGGAGCAGATCCTAACTCCAGAGATGGAGCTTGAGAGAGATGTAAGAGCAAAGGGTACCACACTTGTCATGGCCAATGTGGGGCTATGAGAATCATACGGCCTCTGTCTCTCTGAAGCTTGAATAGGGTTCTGGGAATTAGGGGAATGGGTGGGAAGGCATACAGAAAGTCCCGACCCCAATGGAGGAGGAAGGCATCCCTGGCCTGACAACCCCAAGCTGGAATTCTGGAACAGAACCGGGGAAGTTTGGCATTCAGCGGACTTGCAAAGAGGTCTATGTCTGGGGTTCCCCAAAATTGGAAACTTTTGGCCACCTGGTCTGCATGGAGAGACCATTCGTGTGGAAGCAGAACTCGGCTGAGTCTGTCTGCCCACGAGTTTTGAATGCCTGGAAGATACACTGCAAGGAGATGAATCTAATGCTCTCTGGCGAGGGCCCAAAGTCGCAAAGCTTCATTGCACAGCGATAGAGAGGCTGTTCCGCCCTGCTTGTTCATATAGAACATGGCTACCTGGTTGTCCGTTTGAACTAGGATTGTCTTGTAGCTGAGCTGGATTGAAACACTCGAAGAGCAAGAAAGATTGCTCTGAGCTCTAGGAGATTGATGTGGAGATCGGTCTCCTGTGGAGTCCAGGTACCCTGGGTAGAGAGGCCTTGCAAATGGGCTCCCCAACCCACCTGTGAGGCATCTGTTGTTAGAGTTACCTGAGGTGGGGATTGCTGAAAAGGGGACCCCACCAACAAATTCTGGGGTGACTGCCACCACTGGAGAGACAAAATAAGACGATCTGAGGTTGCTATTTTGTCTGACAGGCAACCTGACGCCTGAGTCCATTGAGTGGATAGAGTCCACTGGGCTGCCCTCATATGGAGGCGGATATAAGGGACCACATGCACGGTGGATGCCATATGGCCTAGCAATTGTAACATTTCCCGAGCAGTGAGGTGAGACTTTAGCTTTGCTTGGGAAGCTAACTGCACAATGCGAAGGCAGCAGGACTGTGGAAGATAGGCCCTTGTCTGTCTGGTATCCTGCAAGGCTCCTATGAACTCTAGAGACTGAGTGGGAGCTAGGTTGGATTTTGGGAAGTTTATGACAAGTACCAAATATTGAAGGATACGCATTGTGCGAGATAGAGAAATCCTGGCCTCTGGCTCTGATGGGGCTCAAATGAGCCAATCGTCCAAGTAAGGGAAGACAAATATTTTTAGGGTGCGGAGAAATGCTGCCACCACAGCCATGCATTTTGTGAACACCCTTGGTGCCGAGGCCAGGCCAAAAGGAAGAACTCTGTGTTGGTAGTGCTTCCCTTGAAATAGAAAGCGAAGAAACCTTCGGCGAGTTGGATTGATGAGAACATGAGTGTACGCATCCTTGAGATCTAGAGAACAAAGCCAGTCCTGACTCTGAAGGTATGGCAGTAGAGTTCCCAGAGAAATCATTTTGAATTTCTCTTTGAACAGGAATTTGTTCAATTCTCTGAGATCCAAAATGGGTCTGTGCCCTCTTGTTTTCTTTGGAATAAGGAAAAAGGGGGAATAGAACCCTGCACCGTGCTGATGAATAGGTACTTCTTCTATTGCCCTTTGGGCAAGAAGCAGACTGACCTCGTGACCTAACTGGGAGTTGAGAGAGGTCTGAGAATTGAACTGTCTTACCACTGTAGGAGGGGGCATGCTGAGGAAGTGAAGCTTGTATCCCTCTCTTACAATGGACAGAGTCCAAGTTTCTGCTGTTATCTGCCCCCATCTGGGGTCAAAATAACATAACCTTCCTGGAATGGTGGAAGGCTCTGGCCCGTTCAGGGCCAGGAAGACAAAGTTCTCTAGATGGGCGTCAAAGCCCCTGTGGAGGCAGAGTCTGCTGAGCCGGTTGAGGCTTAGCAGCCTTTGTTTTTATTTGTTTAGGATGTTGCTGACCCTTTTGGGCAGACTGACCTGAACGATGCCCTTGCTGGGTATAGGAGGGGTAGAACTTCTTTTTTCTAGTGAAGAATGGTTTCTTGTAGGACTTCTTCCTTGCAGGATCAGCTGTAGATTTTGATAATCTATCCAAAGGTGAGATTATCAGCATCTAGCTCATTAGCTTTCTCTTGCCAATTTTTGCCAAAGAGATTCTCTCCTGTGCAAGGAATATTCCCCAGTTTGTCCTGTACCCAAAGTTCCAAATCAGATGCCTGGAGCCAGGCAATCCTACGTGCGCCTATGGCAATAGCAGAAGTTCTGCTAATGCACGCAAAACAATCAAAAGCTGCATGATTTACGAATTTGGAAACATCCTGAGCATGTTTGATAAGTGCAAGATAATCTTGTCTCTTATCATCAGGAAGGAGAGGGCTCATAAGCTCTAGATCTCCTGTAACTTCCTTAAGGAACATTCCCATATATAAAATGTAGGAACTAATCCTGGCAGAAAGCATAGAGGCCTGGAAGGTTCGACGCCCAAAGGCATCAAGAGTTCTACATTCACGTCCTGGAGGATTAGATGCATGCCTTTTTGCACTCTTGATCCTTCTCGTAGCTGATTCCACCACCATGGAATGGTGGGGCAGCTGATTTTTTTGAAACCCTGGACAGGGAGTTACTCGATACATGGTATCGAGCCTACGAGAATGAGAAGTGGTGAGAGGTGTTTCCCACATCCTTAGCATAAGATCATGCAAGATCTCATGAATAGGCAAAGTAGCTGCCTCTTTGGGAGCTTTAGGATACTGTAAAATCTCCAATTCCTTCGCCCTAGGCTCTGTTTCAGGAGCCACTGTGATGGAAAGACCTCAAGCCACATCCCGGATAAAATCCTGGAAGGATATATCTTCTGGATGAGACATCCTACGTTTGGGAGAGGAAGAATCCTCAGGAAGAAATACTCTGGTATTGACAGAGCTCTCAGAGTCTTCAGACTCTTCGGAGGATTCAAAGTATCTCCTGTCCGGGTAATCGTGCAGCGCACGATACCGGTACCGATCGAAGTCGGTATCGGCAGGATCCAGTACCGACTTGTCAGTACCGGAGGGTGCAGCATGCGTCGGTACCGGTAGTCCACCTGCCAACGTCTATGCAATTGGCCCCAGTATCAATGTAGGTGCCGGTACCGTACCGGTTGAATTGTCTGAAGCAGTTTCGGGGGCATCGATGCCGAGAGAAGAGCCGCTAGACTGCATTCAATAGCCAAGAATCTCTAGTCTATCGACGCTGCCGATGCCTGGGTATCGTACCGGACAAAACGTCCGGTACCCCACAGCATGGCACCAGTAGTTCTGCCGAGGTTGGGGCCTCGAAAACATCCTGGAGCCCCGATGATGCTTTGGAAGCCGAAGCTCCCGCCGGGGCAATTTTGCCGGTGTGAGTCCCTTAAGAGCAACGCCAGAGGCATCTCGATACTTAGAGATCTACCCTTTGAGGACCAGCCAGACTTATGTTTAGTTACCTGAGATCCATGGAAGGAAGACTAAGCCCTGGAAGATGTTGATGCCACAGATGCTGCATCGGAGGGAAACGGGGTGCTAAGTTTAGCAGCTCGGTTTTGCCAACCCCTCTTCAACATCATCCCACAGGCAACACACTCGGAGATAGAGTGGTCAGGACCTAAACATTTGAGGCACCACTCATGGGTGTCGGTGACAGAGATAGTACGGCCACACTTGGAACACTTTTTAAAACCCGAAGCGGGTTTTTCCATTGTAGAGGAAAGTTGGGCCTAGTGCCCAAAATGGTATGTGGCACCAGAGGAGAAAAAAGCTGGAAAAGTTTTGTTTTGGTTTTTTTTTTAGGAAAAGAAAGAAAGAACCAGCGGTACTGGTGTAGCGTCAAAGGAAGGCAGACGCGACCACAAAAAAGAAGGATAAATGGGATATTTTCTGCGGTGACAGGAAGTGCGATCTGCCGGCTCTGCGGAAAATGAAGAACTGGGGAGAGACAGTTGGGAAAGGCAGGAAGGCAGCACGCAGGCGCTGTGGGGTGCTCCCAAAAGCTTCCAAATTGGACGCTGGGGAGCGTTCCTGCGCAGGCTCCGTCGGTACAGACGATACCCATATGTGAAGACTACATTCCTGCTTGTTCCTGGAGATAAAACATTAGAAGGCATTGAACACAGAAGAATTCCTACATTAAAAAATGAACACCACACATCAGATCTAAAATAGAAAGATGATCATTTTTTTGTGCCTCATAAAACAATTAGAATGTTTCTCTGCATTGCTGGGAGGATCAAAGGATTAGCGACATAAGCACTATCTGCTACATGCAGACCTTAAAATGAATCTGGAGAATAAGCCCAATGGTTGAACCAAATTGGAATAATTTTCTGTATTATTAAGTGCTTTGTTCCCCCATCCTATCTTCAGGTTAGCTCAGGTCCTATAAGTTAATTAGCATGGGGAATTTCACTGGCTTAATTCGTAGGGAAACTTGTTAAAATAATGGGTACCTTGAAGAACCTGTAATGGTGGGTTTAGACAGCACAAATGATAAACCACTAATGGAGGGAGACCCGCAAGTAGTTTAGTAACAGTGAACTAAGTTCCCACCTGGGGTTCATTATTCTCAATGAATAACCTAGCAACTGCACCAGACATCGCCACATCTGCTTCAGTAGGTCCCGGGTCATCCGGAAGAAGAGTGTAGTCTATGTGGTAATAAGTCACAGCTTTGGAAGCTGCTACTGTAGCCTTAGGTTTCCGTTTTTCTCCACTGACCCGTTCTTGCTTTTCTAGAAAAAATATGAACACGAAGTTAAACATTTTCATGTATTACTATTTTCTTTCCGCAGACAACTTTGTGAACTTATTCAACAATCTCTCTATCTGGAGGGTAATTTTATAAGCTACCACATAGTTAACACATATGTTCTGCGTATGTTTCATATCTATTTTATAAAGTTAAGTACACATGTACTTGATTTTATAAAATACTAGCATAAATAGCTGAAAAGGAATACTAATTTAAGGAACAATCACTTATACCAGCCTTAGGCATGGTGTAACTGCTTGCACCTAAAATTGCATGGAATGCATGAAAATGATAGTATTATATAATCTGTACATGTAACCTTGTGCTCCATCCAAACTCCGCCTGTGTACACCCATACTTAAAGTACACACAATCAGATGTGGGCGTTTTATGTATAGAATAGGATCCGCACTATTTATGCTTGTAAGTGGCCACACATTAATACCTAGATTTATGCACAATTCTAAGCAGTTTCTTATAAAACCACACAATAATGAATACAGTAAAAAGTAATCTACCTAAAATGACAACAGTCTTTAGTATATAGAAAAACTAGAATACCAACTATAAAAGTCTTGTTTAGTATGACTCAATCTAAGTGTAAATACTTATCTATAAATTATACTAGTTAACTATAATTCTCTACAATAGCTAGCCATAATTTACTCTGAAGACCTAATTTTTAATGGATAACCCTCACATGGTTTCCCAAACCTGTCCCTGGGACCCCACAGTAAGTTAGATTTTCCACAACCAACATGCATGACTTAAATATGTATACTCTGGAGGCTCAGTATATGCAAATATAGCTCAGGCACATTCATTTCGTCAATATTTAAACCTGACAGTGAGTAGGTGTTTCAAACACAGACTATGACATTAAAAAAATATTTTTTTTTGTCTATTCAGCAGTGCTGAATATATGTGGAAAGCATTTGCTGCACCTATACGTATAGGGGGAGGAGTGGCCTAGTGGTTAGGACAAGGTACTTCGGGCCGGAGGGCCGGGTGTTCAAGTCCCACCTGGGGACAGCAATCTCAGGCCGGAGGGACTGGGATTTCTAGTCCCATAGGCACTCCTTGTGGTCTTGGGCAAGCCACTTAACCCTCCATTGCCCATGTTCCCTGTAAGTATTAGCGTATGTGTGTCATATCCCCTCATGTTAAATGTATCTCCCAATTGACCGCTTTGACCCGGTGAAAAGCAGGATATAAATACAGCTAAAAAAAAAAAAAAAAATAGCAACAACATTCAGCGGATATAGATATATAATTTTAATTTAATTTAGGATAAAAAAAGCTGTACTAAATTAGACCATTTAGCTCTATGGATGAATATAGCGTAGTTACTCACCTGTAAAGCACAGTTACTTACCTGTAACAGGTGATCTCTGGGAACAGCAGGAATAAGTCTTCACATATGGGTACGTCGGTACCGATGGAGCCTGCGTGGGAACGCTCCCCAGCGTCCAATCAGAAAGCTTTTGGGAGCATCCCTCAGCGCCTGCGTGCTGCCTTCCCGCCTTTCCAACTGTCTCTCCTCAGTTGAGTTTTATAGCTGAGACAAAGAGAGAGAGAGAGAGGAAAGGAAAGATAGATAGAGATACAACTCCTGGGGAGGTGGGTGGGTTGTGAAGACTTATTCCTGCTGTTCCCAGAGATCACCTGTTACAGGTAAGTAACTGTGCTATCTCCAGGAACAAGCAGGAATGAGTCTTCACATATGGGGACTCCAAAGCTGAGATGCCTGGAGTCCGAGCATGGCATAGGTTGGAACATGCTATCCCCCACAACACCAGGCATCCTGAGGATGGAGGGTAGGAGTTGAAGAAGGAAGATGCTGTGGAACAACTAACCTAGCACAGGACTGCAGGAAAGGAGTCCATGTGTGGATAATGATTGTTATCTATGATATTGCAAAGAATATTGCAATATGGACCTCCGCCAACAGGATTTCATAGAAGTATGGAGGTTCATGGATCTACTGGGAAGCCAGTAGAGGAACCGTGAAGAGGACCTCACTGGAAGTGGAGGTAATAAACCTGTAGGAAAAACAGAGGAGGTCAGAATCCTGAAGGGTAACAGACACCCCTGGTAGAAAAAACTGGGGTAGTACAAAAACGGTGGGCCTTCGGCGAAAGCTGTATGGTAAAAACCAAACTCTTTTGGCGGCAGAGTATCTCACTCTTGGGAGCAAAAAGAGAAAGGCTAACTGATTTGGACAAACAAGCACAGTCCTTGTGGGGAGAGGGGGTATGGGAACCCCTTGTATCCCAGGATGAAGACAAATGCCTGAGGCGTTAAGCCTGTGAGTAACTGAAGATCCACAATATCTCTCCTAACTGGGGTAAGCTAGGAGAGATATTAGGTACGGAGAGCTTCAGAGGTACCTAAACCTGTTAGGTTATGGTATAAGAATTGTTGACTACCACAGGAGTGGTTGTGTGTGTAGAATCCCAAACCTGCGGAATAGCAGAGGTATGGGCAAAATCCCTCTGTCAGAAACAGATAGCTATATGAGCATAGATAGTAAGATAGATAAGTATGTGGAGACAGATCTATCTATAATAAAAGATCTCATCAGATATATATATATAAGAATATATCTATAGTGAGATATGGAAGGGCATAAAATACACACAGAGATAAATATGAATATGTAGGCCTAAATATGGGTGTCTGTATTTAAACAGACAGATATATGCCTACAGCATGGAATTCACATAGGACATGTGGAGAGGAAAGATTCATCTAATAACAAGGAGGTGCAACCTACTTGAGAAGATATATAGAGAATCTATTCCCCTTGGTTATGATCCACAAGGATGCTAGCTAGTAAAATAACCAGGATGGTCATATGAAAACAGAGGATGATATCAATCTGTAGCCAGCAAGTCCTTAGTCGTCTAAGACTCTAGCATGATAAGTAGACAGAAGACAGATAAGGATGAGGTATCATGTTGACCTGCTGAAGGGCAAAAAGTATCATACGTTCTTACCATGAGGACGAGCTGCAAGGAGAAAGAGCATATCCCCGATTGGGAATGCTATGGACCAAAGCAGGGAATTGGCAACTCCTTAAGCCCTTAGGTAAGAGAAGGCCTATGTCCTTTATGGCAAAAGGAGATAGTAAAAGAAGGGAGAACCTTCTAGTCATGGGAGACATGACTGAAAAGCCTTTTCTAACCATCTAAGATAGCTGTTGGAGAAAAAAAACCCATGATCTCTAGCAAGGGCCCATAGTGGAAAGCTTCTCTGTAGAATTGCAGAGAGCATGATGCAGGAGAATGAGGAGATAGAACTGGCTGCTAGAGAGCCAGTATCTCTGCCAACTATGCTGCCAAACCCAGGAGAATGGAGATGGCAGAAATAGAAGACCATCTAGAAAGCTTGTAGTGAGATAATCTCCAAGATAGATTGAAGCACTGACTTGGAGCCACTACTAAGACTAGACAGAATATTAGTGGAGGACAAATCTGGTTGTTTGTGGACAAGAACCAGTGGTCGAAACAGACTCAAAAGAGTCTAGGGAAGCATGAGAAAGAAACCAAGAGATATTCTGGATATGCTTAAGCAGTGAGGAATAGTCTGTACTCCTGGAAACTGGAAGGAAAGGAGTCAAAAGATGTAATTGCTTTGTGACCTCCTCAAGAGAAAGACTCATATAAAAAATATATGAGAGAATTCATGCAGAAAGCATAGATGTCTGGAAGGTTTGACGTCCAAAGGCATCTAGTGTCTTAGACTCACGACCTGGCGGATAAGAAGAGTGCTTTTTCTTACTCTTTATCCGCCTCATTGCTGATTCCACTACTATGGAATGATGAGGAAGTTGAGTCTTTTGGAACCCTGGAGAGGGGGGCACCTGATATAAGAGATCAGTTGCTCTGGGAGGTGGGGGTACCCTTAAAGGTGTTTCCCACATTCCTAGAAGAAGATCCTGCAAGGAATGATGCAAAGGAAGCATTATATTGTCCTTTGCTTTGGTGGAAACAGAGCCTGGTGAAGGATCATGTCCTGGAATAGGAATGGCAAGGGATCTTGCTATATCCAGGAAGAAACTCTGAAAAGAAGGATCCCCAACAGGAATCTCCCTTGGACAGGTTAGATCTAAAGGACTAGCCTGAGCACCCACAGAGTTATCCAGAGATATAGAAATAGAAGATCCTGCAGGGTGCAGTGTGGAATGTTTAAGGGATGGTTGCTTGGACTGGTTGTCAGGAACAGCAACCGTCCTTACCACATTGTCCATGCCAGGAATCGACTCCAAGCTTGGTATAGAATGGAGCGATGCTGTTGTAAAAAGCATGGTAGGAGTTTGCCAGGATGCTACTGTGGATACCGGTACTGAAGTCAATACCGGTACCGATGTCGGAGTCGGGCTCGACAAAGACATCGGAGTAGTCATCAGCGATACTTCAATCGGTACCGAGGGAACCGAAAACCTCCGGCTGCTATCCTCGGTACCGAGCCACCGGTATCGATCGGTGTCGGTACCAAAATCTATTGGTACCCAGTCTTCCAGACTAGAAATGGATTCCAAACTCGGCATTGAGGGTAAGGAGCCTGAGAAGCGAAGCATGGAAGGCACCAACTGAGGGTAATGAAGACATCAGTACCGACTTCAGTACCGTGTCCGATACTGGTGAATGAAGGTCTACCAGTGGCAACTCAAGCGGCCTCAGGGGAACCGAGAGTTGCGGATCCGAGTCATCGGAACCGAGCCTTCAGTACCGCCGCGAGACGGTACCAAGGCGAGTCGGTACCCAGTCCTCCAAACTGGAGATCGATTCCAGACTCGGCATCGAAGGAAGCGAGGCTGTCGATGCACATCTGGAGGGTACCGACGTCGGTGGTAGTATCGGTGTTGGAACCGATAAGGGAAAGACAATCTGGGACGTATCCATTGGTCCCGAAGGCACCGAGGAGGCCAGATGACGATCCCTGGTGAGGAGTGTTTCATCCAACACCAGTGCCGATGCAGGGGTATCGGTACCCCTCGAAGCAGATGCCACCACCGTGCACGGCTCAGGTATGTTCTGTGGGGGGTGAACCCCAGGAACAACCTGAAACCCCTTATCCGCTTTGGAGACCGAAGACTCCCGCCGGGGTTTTGAAGCCAGGAGGCCATCGAGGGCAAAGCCGGAGCTGTCTACATGCTGTGCATGAGACGTACCACTCGAGGACTGGCTAGTCTTAACAGACTGTTTGTGGGTTACCTGAATCAAAGTGGAAGAAGAAGGGGACGGTGCCCCGAAGTTGGAGGGCAACCGTGTATCGAGGGATTCTCGATGTTGAAGATGTCTTCTCACCAAACTGTTGTCAAGACCCAAACAGGTTAGACACCGACTTTGAGGGTCTAAACATAAAGTTGTATCGCCACAAACTGAACATTTCGTGGCCATGAAGGAAAAATAGGGGAGGCCTGAAAGGCCTAAGACCCCGTGACACTATGAAGAAAAAATATTCCGTTGAAAAGGAAAATCTTACAAGAAAGAAAAGAAAAACACCGGCGGTACCGGTGGCGTCGGGAAGACAGCCGCGACCACAAGAAAACTAAAAATAAAAAATAAGAATTTTCTGCGGTGACAGGAGGACGTCCTGCCGGCTCCGCGGAAAAACGAAAACTGAGGAGAGACAGTTGGAAAGGCGGGAAGGCAGCACGCAGGCACTGAGGGATGCTCCCAAAAGCTTTCTGATTGGACGCTGGGGAGCGTTCCCGCGCAGGCCGTCGGTACCGACGTACCCATATGTGAAGACTCATTCCTGCTTGTTCCTGGAGATCAGGTATTCTCCAGGGACAGCAGGAATCAGTCCTCACATATGAGCGACAGCAGCATCTACAGAGCCTATGCGGAATCACTCCTCAGCTTTCAAAGAAAGCCTTTGGGAGTTTGGCCATGCTTGCATCGTCACCTTCCTGCCCAAAGGTGACAACTTACCTCAGTAAGATGACATAGCTTAATGAAGCATAAAAAAGAAAAAACACAACTCTACGGGTGAAGGGAGGGTTGTGAGGACCGATTCCTGCTGTTCCTGAAGAACACCTGTTATAGGTAAGTAGCTACGCTTTCTCCAGGAACAAGCAGGAAGTCAGTCCTCACATATGGACCTCCCAAGCTACAGGCTACCGAAAAAACCTGTAGGAGCCACGGGCAACCCAAAAGGCGTACCATGAACAGCTTGAAGTCCAGTGATGCAGATCCAATATGGATGATGGAATCACCTCTCTGGTAGCCTGGACACAAAGGGCCAGAGAGAAGGAGATGCACTATTCCCCAAAGAGGTGACAAAGTATTGCCTGGCTAAAGGGGCTATCATGCCGTGAGCTCTCCTCCAAGTAGTAATGTGCTGCACAGGTATGGACCAGGTGGTGGCCCAGCAGATGTCCTGCAGGGAGACAGAGCACAGGTGAACCACCGAGGTAGCCATGGCATGCACATTATGCACTGTAACAGGACACTCCAGAGACAATCCAGCCTGCTCATAGGCGAAAGAGATGCAATCTGCCACTCTGGCAGAACGAGTATGCCTAGAGACTGCAACCCCAAGCCTGTTGATGTCATAAGAGATGAACAGTTGTGATGAGCAGCAATGGGCCAGTGCCTTCTTTCAATCCAAGATATGTAGCAAGACCTCTGCTCAGGATGCAAGAGGCCTGGGGAAGAAAGTGGGAAGGACCACCTCCTGGTTAATGTGAAAAGCAGACACCACCTTAGCCAGGAATTTTGGGCGAGTCCAGAGAACAACCCTGTTTCTGTGGAACCTGGTGTAGGGGGGGGGGGGGGGGGAGAATGGGCCACAAAGTCCCTGCAACTCGCTGACCCTTCTGGCCGAAGTGATTGCTACCAGGAACACTACTTTACATGACAAGAACTTGAGATGTCACGAAGCCAGCAGCTCAAATGGGGGAACCATCAACTTCCTGAGGACATCGTTCAATTCTTATGCCATCAGTGGTGGGCAGACGGGGGGGGGAGGGGGTCAAGAGAGGAGAAGCCCCCTCATAAAATGACCCATAAGGGGGTGCACAGAGACGGGATGGCTGTCAAGGTGGTGATGTGCCACCAGGGTGTTGAGGTGCACCCTGACAGAAATTGATTTTAGACCATCCCAGAAGAGGTGCAGCAGATCCTGTAGGATTCCTGCACCGAGCAAGAGAAAGGGTTGATATTTTTGTCTGCGCACCAAACCAAGAATCTATGCCATTTGAAGGCATATGTGCACCGTGCTGAGTCCTTGTATGATGCCAGTAGGATTGTCCTCCACTCCCGAGAGAGGTGGAGGTATGCTAGAGCTAGCTGTTCAGCATCCACGATGTCAGGAAAAGGGACTGGAGATTGGGTTAGTGAAAGGTACCATTCTCCTGCAAGAGCAAGTCCAGAGCATGGTCCAGGGGTATTGGGGCAACCCACAACAGCTGTAGGAATAGAAGGAACCACGGCTGCTGGGGCCACTGAGGAGCAATGAGAATTAGCATGGCTCGGTCCGACTGAACCTTGAGCAAGGTCTTGGGAACCAGAGGAGTAGTCAGGTACGCATACCGTAGGCTCACCAAGGCAGAAGAAAGGCATCTGCCATCACCCATTCCAGGGTCGGCCTCCGGAAGCAGAAGCGCAACAACTGCACATTCTCAGGGCTGATGAAGAGGTCCAACATCGGGGTTCCTCAATGTTGAAAGAGGGAGATGGCCACCACTGGGCTGAAGGACTCTGTGAGTTGATCTGCAAACAAACAGATTGTCCTAACCCAGTCGGAAGACCACCTGGAGGATCAGGAGGTAGACCGCCTCCCAAAAGAGGAGGTATGAGCCCATTCCCCCCTGTTTACCTTATCAGAATATAGAAAGACTAGAGGACATGCAATGAAGCTACAGGGTAAACTATTTAAGACTAATAAAAGAAAATATTTTTTCACTCAACGTGTAATCAAACTCTGGAATTTGTTACCGGAGGATGTAGTAAAGGCTGTTAGTGTAGCTGGGTTTAAAAAAGGTTTGGACAAGTTCCTGGAGGAAAGGTCCATAAACCATTATTAAGAAGGGACCCAGGATATCAATGCTTGAACCAATACAAGCATTGTGGAACCTGTGTCCCTTGGGGAAACTGCTAGGTACATATGACCTAGATTGGCCACTGTTGGAAACAGAATACTGGGCTTGATGGACCTTGGTCTGACCCAGTATGGCATATCTTATGTTCTTATGCTTGTTGATGTAAAACATTGCTACTTGATTATCCAAATGAATGAGGACAACCTGTCCCGCCAGGTGGGCCTGGAACACCTGAAGGGAATTTGTCACAGCTCTGAGTTCTAGGAGGTTGATCTGGAGGACACTTTCCTCCTGAGTCCAGGCACTCTGCGACTGGAGACCATCGCAGTGGGCTCCCCAGCCGAGCTTGGAAGCATCTGTGGTCAGAACACGTTGGGCTGGCGGGGTCTGGAAGGGTAGGCCAGCCATGAGATTCTGTCTGCTCTGCCACCAGGCAAGAGAGGCTGCAAGAGGCTGGGTGATCTGGATCCAATCCCTCAGTTGGCCTGTAGCCCGAGTTCATTGAGAGCTGAGGGTCCACTGGACTTGTTGCATCCGTAGATGGGCATGCAAGGTTACGTGAACTCTTGAGGTCATGTGCCCCAGTAGGTGCAGCAGGAGACGGGAGGATGCCAATGAGCAACCTTGTACCTCTTTTGCTAGGATCACCAGATGCTGTGCCTGGTCTAGAGACAGGAAGACTCTGGCCTGAGTTGAGTCCAGAAGGGCTCCTATAAACTCCAGGCGTTGGGTTGGTAGCAGATGTGACTTTTGGAAGTTCATCAAGAACCCTAGATGCTGTAGCACCCTCATGGTGCAGTGGGCCGCATGATGTACCTCCTCTGGCGAGCTGCCCTTCAGGAGTCAGTCATCCAGACAGGGGAAGACAAAGATCCGCAAGCAAGCAGAGGTGAGCGGCGACTAACGCCATACATTTGGTGAACACCTGGGGGGCCGAGGAGAGGCCGAAGGGGAGCACCCTCTACTGGTAGTGGCAGCCTTTGATGACAAAGCAGAGGTACTAACAGTGCCAGAGATGGATTAGGATGTGGTTATAGGTATCTTTGAGATCCAAGAAACACAGCTAATCCCCCTGCTGGAGATAGGGCAACAATGTACCAGGGGATAGCATCTTGAACTTCTCCTTGATCAGAAAGTGGTTTAAGTCCTGCAGATCCAGGATAGGCCGGAGGTCCCCTGTCTTTTTAGGGATGAGGAAGTACCAAGTGTAGAACTCTGAGCCCCAGAGGGGTCAAGGGACTGGTTCTACTGCCCAATCCTGAAGCAGGGACTTGAGTTCCTTCTGCAGGAGCTCTCTGTGCAGGGATGTCATGGGAAGATTCCCTGGAAAGAAGGGAGGAGGTGTCTGGTCGAAGTGCAGAAGGTAAACATTTTGCACCACCTGCAGCACCCCAGGTGTTGGCAGTGATGCCTGGCCAGAGGTACGTGAAGTAGACCAGACATCCTCCCGTGTGCCTTGAGTCCTGGTCCTTGGGTGGGGGGGAAGAAGGGCTATGCCCAAGGAGTCAGAAGCCCCCCCCCCCAGGCTGTGGCTGGGAGCTTTCTGCTTATGGGGGCTATGTCCATGGCCCTTGGTCTGCTGGCCCTGTTGGGGAGTTGTGATAAGGAAGCTTATCATAGCTCAGGAAGGAGCTATAGAAAAGGTGAAGTGACTCTGAACAAGCAACCTGTCAGTTCTGGTAGAAATAAGAAAACAGAATTTTCCCATAAAAGACTACCAGTCCCAGAATGCACCAGGTTTCCAACAGCCATTAGAGGAGCTGAAGTGGGGAAACGTGTGTTCAATCAGGAGGGCTATGAGGTAATCCCTAAGCACTCATCTCAAAGGGCAGGGCCTGATTCAGCATAGCTGCGCTGTGTTAGGGAGGAGCACTCATCTAAGCAGAATAAAGGTAGAGTTTATTCTACAGAGAATTATCCTGAGAATCAGCCTGAGCTTGATCATCTTCATCAGCAGGAGGATCATCAGAAGCAGAAGCCAAACCGGACGGACAGAGAGGGAAAGAAACCCTTTGGAAGAAAGAGGAGAAAAGCCTTTAAGAGGTCTAGAAGAGTCCAGAACAGTACGTATACTGGGAGGCATTCCAAGGGCCAGCATACACCATTGGAATGGGGAAAGCCAGAGGAATGGTGCTGCAGAGCTAGGAATCTCCAGTCGGTACCTGTGAGAGAGACGGCTACACGTGGAAGGGACCCTAAGACCCGTGCCAGAAGGTATGTGAAGAGAGATCCAGTGTCCAGGGATCTGGATTGGAAGGCTGGACATAAGAACTGGACTACATACTGGCCAGGCTATATAGAGAGGAACTCTAACAGCAATGGAAGCTCAGGTATGAACACTGATCTATGCCCTAGCTATAACCTTGAAAGACAGCAGGGAAACAAGTATTCTCCTGAAAGTGCTCCATTGAGAGATTCATCTGTGCCAATCCATGATATTGAACCCATGCTTGTTGAAGAAGGGGAAATGATAGCAGATGAAGATTCTGTTTACATGGACTGCTCTCTGTCTAAACTCCTTTGGTAACTTTCTGTTATAAAGTACAGCAACCATCACAAAGAAATACAAACTTGTTCTTTAATCTACTCAGGAAAGCTCCTGAAGCAGGATTTGACCCACGCAGTAGAAAGCAAGCCAGCTAAGGGGTTTCAGCTGGATAACTGCTAGCAATTGAGCCTTACCTAATTGCTTGTGAGCTAGGAGAGAATCACTTCTGAATCTATGTGGGAAGATACAAGAAGTTAACCTGAGAAGAACAGTTTTTTTCTTTCTTGGTGGCTTTTGGTTTGTTGTTTGATATAGGAGTGGAGGAGTGGCCTAGTGGTTGGGGCAAGGTACTTCTGGCCGGAAGGTCAGGGGTTCAAATCCCACTAGAGGACAGCAACCTTGGGCCGGAAGGACTAGGGTTTCTAGTCCCACAGGTGCTCCTTGTGGTCTTGGGCAAGCCACTTAACCCTCCATAGCCCATGTTCCCTGTAAAATAGTTCTCTGTGTGCTGTGCTTTCCTGTCTAATCAATGTGTTTATACCTCAAAAATTTCCTGTCATGATTTGACAATTTCCAATCTGTAATCAAACCGCTGCTGATCGCTGGAAGTAGCGGTATACAAAATGTATACTAAATAAATAAATAAATAAATAAATGCTAAGAAAACATTAGCTAATGCCTACAGAAAAGACCAGTTTGTACCAACCAGGTCTTATTTCTTTTGCTTTAATTGCCTGACAAGTTTAAAGGTTGTTTTCCTGATTTTGTTTTTTTCAAGTAAAACACTGAAAGCAAGTAACCTGATTTATGTGCTACCAAGCATATCTGTGTTGGGAGAAATAACCCCATAAATAAATATCTTATTGGCTTTACCCAAAAGCACAACTAATTATTGTGAGCAGCTGTGTCTGGTGTGAATGAACTGCATTGCCCACAATCCCTTTCAAATCATATAGATATATGCACTTGCCAAGACTGTGAAGATTCTCACCCAGGCAGCCGTCTGACAGAGTCCAATAGGCCGAAAATTGGGATATTTTCCCTAAGCCTCTCTCGCCTTCTGGTGGAAGGGCTTTTTCCCTGAAGTCTCCCAACGGGAAGGGTCAGCAGTCTTCCGTGACAGCCTAATCCTGGTCATAAACTCTGACTCCATTTCGGCCACCTTGTCTGCCATGGGTTTGCCAAAGAGGTTCTCGCCTCAGCAGAGGACATGTGTATGTTCACTGTTTATTGTAAACCGCGCTGATGCTGAATAGCGCGGTATAAAAGAGACTTTAAATAAATAAATAAATAAATAAAATAGGCCAGTTTGTCCTGTACCCATTGCTACAAGTCAGAAGACTGTAGCCAAGCCAGGTGGTGGGCATTAATGCCCAATGCAGCCACATGAGCCATAGACTCTAAGCCATCACAGGCCACTCAAGTCTGGAATTTGAAGCATTTCTTTTTGAGATGACGAGGGTTTGGAAGCACTCGAGAGATTCACCTGCCAGCCAGCTGAGAATCCAGAAAGCTCCTTCGCCAGGTCCCTCAGGTACAGCTGGATCCAAGCCGAGAGCATTGAGCCCTAGTAGCACTTTCTGCCAAACCTGTCCATGGTGCAGGCCCTTCCTACCAAGGGGCACCAAGGAGTGCATCTTCTGACTCTTTATAGGACACATGGCCAATTCCTACCACCTTGCAGTTGTGAGGCAGATGTGTCTTCATAAAGCCCAGGTTTTTGCCAACTCGATAGTGGGAATTGAGTAGCCAGCACACTGGTGGCACTGCCACTGGGCTCTCCCATATCCTGAACAGCAAGTGCTTCAGGATGGAGGGGAATCAGCACCATCAGTGCCTCCCTCGAAGGAGCCTCGTACTGGAGGATCTCCAAGTCCTTAGCATGAGGCTCATCCTACAGTTCCACCATCAAAGCCAGGGCCTTCAACATCTCCCGGACAAACTCGAGAATGCGAGGTTCTCAGATGTGGTCCTCCGGCACTCCTGAGGGGGAGCTGGTTCAGAGGGGATATCCCTGTGTAACATGGTGTCGGGCAGTGATTTCATTGAGGGTGACTTGATTGGTGTCTGAAAGCCAGGTTACTGAGAAAGATATAGGGATGTTACCCAAGAATGAAGTGGTATTTAAAGGTGTGGAAGAATTAAAGGAAAGCACAGTTACTTACCTGTAACAGGTGATCTCTGGGAACAGCAGGAATAAGTCTTCACATATGGGTATCGTTGGTACCGACGGAGCCTGCGCGGGAACGCTCCCCAGCGTCCAGAAAGAAAGCTTTTGGGAGCATCCCACAGCGCCTGCGCGCTGCCTTCCCGCCTTTCCCAACCGCCTCTCTCCAGTTCGAGTTTTAAGCTGAGACAAAGAGAGAGAGAGGAAAGGAAATATAGATAGAGAGATACAACTCCTAGGGGAGGTGGGTGGGTTGTGAAGACTTATTCCTGCTGTTCCCAGAGATCACCTGTTACAGGTAAGTAACTGTGCTATCTCCAGGAACAAGCAGGAATGAGTCTTCACATATGGGGACTCCCCAGCTAGAGATGCCAGGGAGATCTCCAAGGTTGTGAGTCCCTGAGAAGGGCTCTACCTGCCCCATGGATCTCGGGCATCCAATCAGGGATGGGGGTAGGAGTTGATTAGGTATGGAACAAGTGTTTGAGAACAGCCTGACCAAACAAGGCATCCCGGCGGGAGTCCTTGTCCAAACAGTAATGGGCTGTAAAGGTATGAACCGAGGCCCAGGTGGCCGCTCGACAGATTTGGTTGATGGACACAGAGTTCAAATGAGCCATAGAGGCTGCCATGGCCCTCACATTGTAAGCTGTGACATGGCCCTCCAGAGAAAGGTTCTTACTCTGGTAGGCGAAATAAATACACTGAGCAATCCAATTGGACAGAGTTCTCTTAGAGACTGGAAGTCCCAAATGAGAGGGATCAAAAGCAACAAAGAGTTGAGAGGACTTTCTATGTTGCTGTGTCCTTTGTAAGTAAAAAGCGAGCACTCTCTTACAATCCAGGGTATGGAGATTCCTTTCTGCACTTGATGCATGAGGTCCTGGAAAAAAAGACAGGTAAATACACCTCCTGGTTCAGAAGAAAAGGTGAGACCACTTTAAGCATAAAGTGTGGATTAGTCCTGAGGACTACCTTGTCATGATGGAACCTTGTATAAAGGAGGATTAGCCACCAAGGCTTGCAGCTCACTGATGCGGCGAGCTGAGGTGACTGCAATGAGAAAAGTAACCTTCCAGGAAAGAAATTTCAAGGAGATAGTGGCTTCAAAGGGTGGCTTCATAAGCTGGCCAAGAACCAA
This sequence comes from Ichthyophis bannanicus, assembly GCA_033557465.1. Lineage (NCBI taxonomy): Eukaryota > Metazoa > Chordata > Amphibia > Gymnophiona > Ichthyophiidae > Ichthyophis > Ichthyophis bannanicus. The sequence continues at coordinate 96,775,949 of CM066046.1, forward strand.
ATTCAAGTCCCATGCCACTGGAGGTGGTGTAGCCCGCCACCCTCCATCAAGGTCAACAACGCATCCATACCTCTCAAAAACGAGGTGAAATAGCTCGGTGTAACACTCGATAAGAGGCTAGACTTTCAATCATACATCAGCAAGACCACCAAAAACGCATACTTCAAATTGAGAATAATGAGACGCCTCAAACCACTCCTTACACACGAGCACTTCCGCACAGTCTGTCAAACACTCATAACGCCCATACTTGACTTCTGCAACCCGATCTACACAGTGTCAGACGGGTGCCTGGGTGAGAATGTTCACAGTCTTGGCAAAGGCATATATTAATATGATTTGCAAGGGATTGTGGGAAATGTAGTCCATTCACACCAGACACAGCCGTTCACAATAATTAGTTGTGCTTGAGTGTAAAGCCAATAAGATATTTATTTATGGGGTTATTTCTCCCAACACAGATATGCTTGGTAGCACATAAATCAGGTTACTTGCTTTCAGTGTTAAACTTAGAAAAACAAAATCAGGAAAACAACAGCTGAACTTGTCAGGCAATCAAAGCAAAAGAATAAAGACCAGGATGGTAACAGAATGGTCTTTTCTGTAGGCTCTAGCTAATATTTTCTTAGCAGTGCTTTAATCAACAAACAAAACCCACAAAGTAGGGAAAAACTGTTCTTTTCAGGTTAACTTCTTATATCTTCACACAGACTCAGAAGTGATTTCCTCAGAGCTCACAAGCAATTAGGTAAGGCTCAAATGCTAGCAGTTACCCAGCTGAAACCCCTTTGCTGACTTGCTTTCTACTGCGTGGCTCAAATCCTATTCAGGAGCTTTTCTGAGTAGATTAAAGAACAAGTTTGTATTTCTTTGTGATGGTTGTTGTATTTTGTAACAGTAAATTACCAAAGGAGTTTAGACAGAGAGCAATCCATGTATTCACAGCCCGTATCTATAACCTCTCCCCCTTCTTCAACCACCATGGGTTCAATATCATGGATTGGCACAGAGGAATTTCTCAATGGAGCACTCTCAGGAGAATACTTGTTTCCCTGCTGTCTTTCAAGGGTATAGCTAGGGCATAGATCAGTGTTCATACCTGAGCTTCCATTGCTGTTAGAGTTCCTCTCTAAATAGCCTGGCCAGTATGTAGTCCAGTTCTTATGTCCAGCCTTCCAATCCAGATCCCTGGACACTGGGGCTCTCTTCACATACCTTCTGGCACGGGTCCTAGGGTCCCTTCCAAGTGCAGCCATCTCCCTCACAGGTACCGTCTGGAGATTCCTAGTTCTGCAGCACCACTCCTCTGGTTTTCCCCAGTCCAATGGTGTATGCTGGCCTTTTGAATGTCTCCCAGTATACGTACTGCTCTGGACTCCTTTAGACCTCCCAAATGCTTTTCTCTTCTTTCTTCCAAAGGGTTTCTTGCCCACTCTGTCCGTCCACTCTGGCTTCTGCTTCTGATGATCCTCCAGATGATGAAGCTGTCCAAGATCATGAAGATGATTCTCTGTAGAATAAACTCTACCTTTATTCTGCTTAGATGAGTTCTCCACCCTAGCACAGCGCAGCTGTGCTGAATCAGGCCCTGCCCTTTGAGATGAGTGCTTAGGGATTACCTCATATCCCTCCTGATTGAACACACGTTTCCCCACTTCAGCTCCTCTAATGGCTGTTGGAAACCTGGTGCATTCTGGGACTGGTAGTCTTTTATGGAAAAATTCTGTTTTCGTATTTCTACCAGAACTGATAGGTTGCTTGTTCAGAGTCACTTCACCTTTTCTATAGCTCCTTCCTGAGCTATGATAAGCTTCCTTATCACAACAGGCATGTCAAAACAGGCACTCAGACCACTACAAATGGTCCAAAACACGACAGCATGAATAATAGCCGGTGCATCCAAACAAGATCACATCACTCCCATACTAAAAGACCTACACTGGCTCCCAATCAACTCACGCATAAAATACAAGACAATCCTAAACATATTCAGGATCAAACACAGGAACTCTGCCCACAGCCTTCAACTCCTCATAAAACCTGACACCAGTACAAGACCCAGAAGAAAAGCCACATCAGACACAATCAACACGCCAAAAGACTACACAAGAGCATGTATATCCACCGCACAAAGAGCACTGTCACTGCCAGCACCTAGCATATGGAACTCACTCCCGGACGAACTGCGAGCCACGGAAGACACCAAGGACTTCAGGAAACAACTAAAGACTCTGCTTTTCCTGGAGCACTACGGACCGAACACACAATGAGTGCTACAACCATGGACCAATCTTACCTGCACGATCCCTACACTTACCCTGTATATAGCTCATGCTGTAAATAGCGCACACTAATCAACCCACCCACGCACACACACTTTTATTGTACATGATGCACACACTGAACCCAAGCACCACTCCCACTGATTGTTTGCTGTGTAACCGCCTTGATTGAAGGATAAGGCGGGATAGAAATACCATTAAATAAATAAAAAATAAATAAATAAATAATGGGAGGTTTAGTTAAAAGAAGGCCTCTCATGAATCTTGCAATAAGAGGATGAGAGGAAATAGGCTGTCCATTGAGAGGCTTAAGGGATGCTGCAATAGCACTCAAATGGACTCTTACTGAATTTGTTTTAAGGCCTGCATGGGATAAATGCAGCAAATACTCTAGTAAAGAATTCAGAGGTATTGCAAGGGGGTTAAGACCCTTCTGTGCACACCAAATGGTAAACCTTTTCCATTTAAAAGCATAGGAACGTCTAGTGGAAGGCTTTCTGGAAGCATGAAGGATATCCTTCACCTGCTGAGAAAGATGCAAATCTTGAAGGTCTAGGCCTTCAGCAACCAGGCTCTGAGATGAGGAGACTGGGGATTTGGGTGCCACAACGGTCCCTCCTCCTGGGACAGGAGGTCTGGAGCACATCCCAAGTTCAGGGAGGGAGCTTGAGAGAGATGCAGAAGTAGAGGTTACCACACTTGGCGTGGCCAATGTGGTGCTATGAGGATCATAGACCCCTTGTCTCTCTGAAGTTTGAACAGTGTCTTGGGAATTAGGGGAATGGGTGGAAAGGCATAGAGGACGTCTTGCCCCCAATGAAGGAGGAAGGCATCCCTGGCCTGAACTCCCTGACACGGAATCCTGGAACAGAACCAGGGAAGTTTGGCATTCCACGGACTTGCAAACAGGTCTATGTCTGGGGTTCCCCAAATTCGGAAGATCCTGGCTATCTGGTCCCCATGGAGGGACCATTCGTGTGGAAGCAGAACTCGACTGAGTCTGTCTGCCCAAGAGTTTTGAACCCCTGGAAGATACACTGCCACGAGATGAATTTGATGCTCTCTGGCGAAGGCCCACAATCTCAAAGCTTCGTTGCAAAGCGACAGAGAGCCAGTCCCGCCCTGCTTGTTCACGTAGAACATGGCTACTTGGTTGTCCGTGTGGATGAGGACTGTCTTGTAGCTGAGCAGGGTGTGGAAGACTCAGAGCTAGAAGAATTGCTCTGAGCTCCAAGAGGTTGATATGTAGAGATGTCTCTTGTGGAGACCAGATGCCCTGGGTGGAGAGATCTTGTAGATGAGCTCCCCAACCCCTTGGAGAGGCATCTGTTGTAAGGGTTGCTTGGGGTAGTGACTGTTGAAAGGGGGACCCAAGCAACAGATTTTGAGTGGACTTCCACCAGTGGAGAGACCAGAAGAGGTGACTGGAGGTTGCTATCTTATCTGACAGGCACCCTGATGCCTGGGTCCATTGGGTGGACAGAGTCCACTGAGCTGCCCTCATGTGAAGGCGAGCATAAGGAACCACATGCACGGTGGATGCCATGTGGCCTAACAGTTGTAACATTTCTCAAGCAGTTAAATGGGACTTTAACTGAATTTGTGAGGCTAACTGCACCAAGCGTAGGCAACGAGCCTGGGGAAGATAGGCCCTTGCAGTTGTGGTATCCAGGAAGGCCCCTATGAACTCTAATGACTGAGTAGGGGTGAGATGGGATTTTGGGATGTTTATTACAAGTCCCAGATACTGAAGAACACGCCTTGTGCAGGCTAGGGAAGTCTGGGCCTCTGACTGGGACGGAGCTCGAATGTGCCAGTCGTCCAGATATGGGAATACAAATATTCCTAGAGTGCGTAGAAATGCAGCTACTACTGTCATGCATTTTGTGAACACTCGGAGCAGAGGACAGACCGAAAGGAAGCACTCTGTATTGGTAGTGCTTTCCTTGATAAAGGAACCGAAGGAACCTTCTGTGTGTTGGATGGATGAGGATATGGGTGTACGCATCCTTGAGATCTAGAGAACAAAGCCAATCCTGACTCTGAAGGTATGGAAAGAGAGCACCGAGAGAAATCATCTTGAATTTCTCCTTGCATAGAAACTTGTTCAATTCTCTGAAATCTAATATGGGTCTGTAGCCCCCTGTTTTCTTTGGGATAAGAAAATAGGGGGGAGTAGAACCCTGAGCCCTGTTGAAGAAGGGGTACTTCTTCTATTGCCCTTTGGGCAAGAAGGGTAGCAATCTCCTGACCCAGAAGGTCGAGGAGAGATGTTGGAGAACTGAACTGTCTCACCATGGTGTGGGGAGGAAGGTTTAAGAAATTAAACTTGTACCCCTCCCTTATGATGGAGAGGGTCCATTGCTCTGCTGAGACTTGTTCCCATCTGGGAGCAAAGTGGGCTAACCTTCCTGGAATGGTGAGGCTCTGGTTTTTCTAGAGCCAGAAAGGCTAAGTTCTCTAGATGTGAGTCAAAGGCCCTGAGGAGGCTGAGGCTGTTGGGCCGTAGCAGTCCTTGCAGCCTTAGGCTTGGCTTGTTTAGGTTGTTGCTGACGCTTTGCAGCAAAACAACCTGCAGAAGATGCCTGCTGACCATAAACAGGATAATATTTCCCCTTTTTGGGAAAGAAAGCCTTTTTGAATAACCTTTTTCTAACAGGAGCAGAAGTAGACTTTGAAAGTCTATCTAAGGCAGAATTCTCAGCATCCATCTGAGTGGCCTTTGCTTGCCAATCCTTGCCAAAAAGGTTTTCACCTGTACAAGTTAGATTTCCTAATCCATCCTGGACCCAGGGTTCCAAATCAGAAGCTTGCAACCAAGCAACTCTGCATGCACCTATGGCAATAGCCGAGGCTCTGCTGGCACACTCAAAAGAGTCAAAGGCTGCACGGTTGGAAAATTTGGAAACATCCTGGGCATGTTTAAGCCAGGTGAGAAACTCTTCCCTTTTATCTTCTGAGATAAAAGGAGATGAAGTTTGCAGATGATCTGTAACTTCCTTTAGAAACATCCCCATATATAGACTATAGGAGTTGATTCTGGCAGTAAGCATATTGGCTTGGAAAATTCTCCGGCCAAAAGCATCCAAGGTTCTGCATTCTCTTCCTGGAGGATTAGATGAGTGTCTTTTTGCACTCTTTATCTTCTTCATAGCAGACTCCACCACAATAGAGTGGTGAGGAAGCTGAGTCTTATGAAAGCCAGGGCAGGGAGGAACACGGTACATGGTGTCCAACCTGCGAGAATGAGGGGAGGTAGTGAGAGGTGTCTCCCATATGCCCAACATGTGATCATAAAGGATCTCATGAATTGGTGAAGTAGCTGCCTCTTTAGGAGCCTTAGGATATTGTAAAATATCCAATTTCTTGGCTCTAGGCTCTGGTTCAGGGGCCACTGAAATGGAGAGGCCCCTGGCCACTTCTCTTATGAAGTCTTGAAAAGACAAGTCTTCTGGAGGAGACATTCTTCTTTTTGGAGAAGAGGGCTCCTGAGGAAGGAGTTCCGATGCTGCGACAGAAGCCTCTGATTCATCAGAGTCTTCGGAGGAATCAAAGTATCGCCTGTCTGGATGCTCTTGCAGAGCCCGATACGCGTACCGAGTGGTATCGAAATCGGGAGTGATCGGTACCGATTCGGTACCGATGGGCATCACAGAACAGGGTACCGCTGCAGTCGACACCGAAGCCGATGTCGATGCAATCGGTACCGGCACCGGAACCGATATCGGTGCCGGTGCCGGAACCAGTACCGACAACGGAGTTTGTTGCGGTACCGGAGGCGTCACAGCTTGTATGAATGCCGTAATGGCATGCTGCATGGTCAGAATATTCTGATCCATCAACGCAACTAATGTCTGCATGTCAGTACCAGTGGAAACCACCGGTACCCCAGAACATGGCAACAGGTGATCGGTCGAGGCCACGCCATCGATGTCAACCTGTGACCCCATAGATAAAGCTTTGGAAGCCAGAGCTTCCCGCCGGGGTAATTTTGCCGGTGCGGGATCCTCGAGAGCAAGCCCGGAGGCCTCTCGATACTTAGAGGGAGATCTACCCTTCGAGGACCGGCTGGACTTATGTTTGGTTACCTGAGATCCATGGGAGGAAGAAGCAGCCCTGGAAGATGTCGATGCCACCGAAGCTGCATCAGAGGGAAAACAGGGTACTGAGCTTGGCCGCTCGATTCTGTCGACCTCTTTTAGACATCATGGAACAGGACTCACAATCGGTGATGGAGTGGTCAGGGCCCAAACATTTTAGATACCAGTCATGGGTGTCGGTGATAGAAAGAGTACCGCTGCACTTCGTGCACTTTTTAAACCCGGAAGCGGGCTTTTCCATGAGGAAAATTTTTCTAGGCCTAAGGCCCAAAAGGAAAAAATGCACAGAAGTGGGAAACGGTGTTTTTTTTTAAAAAAGAAAGAAAGAAGAAAAGACCGGCGGTACCGGTCCGACGTCGAAGAAGGCAGACGCGCGACCAAAGAAATAAAGAAAAATAAAGAACTTCTTCAGCGGTGACAGGAACACGACCTGCTGGCTCCGCGGAAAAGAACTACTGGAGAGAGGCGGTTGGGGAAGGCAGCGCGCAGGCGCTGTGGGATGCTCCCAAAAGCTTTCTTTCTGGACGCTGGGGAGCGTTCCCGCGCAGGCTCCGTCGGTACCGACGATACCCATATGTGAAGACTCATTCCTGCTTGTTCCTGGAGATATATCAATATATTAGGAAGATGTATGACAACTATTTGATAAACTGAAGAGTAGCAAATCACCTGAACCACATGATATACATCCAAGGGTGCTGAAAGAACTGAAATATGAGATTGCAGACCTGCTATTAATAATCTGTTAACTATCATTAAAATCATCTGTAATACCTGAAGACTGGAGGATGGCCAACGTAACGCCAATTTTTAAAAAGGGTTCCAGGGGTGATCCGGGCAACTACAGACCGGTGAGCATGATGTAAGTACCGGGAAAAATGGTAGAAACCATCACAAAGAACAAAATTGCTGAACATATAGATAGTCATGGCTTAATGGCTTTAGACAAGGAAGATCTTGTCTTACTAATCTGTTGTTTTTTTGAAGGTGTGAATAAACAGGTAGACAAAGGCGAGTCGGTTGATATAGTGTATTTGGACTTTCAGAAAGCCTTTGACAAGGTCCCTCATCAGAGACTTTTGGCAAAACTAAAAAGAGTCATAGGATAGGAGGCAGTGTACTATTGTGAATCAGGAACTGGTTAAAAGATAGAAAGCAGAGGGTAGGGATAAATGGCCAATTTTCCCCATGGAGAAAGGTGAATAGTGGTGTACCCCAGGGATCTGTGCTGGGTCTGCAGCTTTTTAACATATTCATAAATTACCCGGAAAAGGGAATAATGAGTGAAGTTATCAAATTTGCAGATGACACAAAACTATTTAAAGTTGTTAAAACCCATGTGGAGTAGGAAAATTGCAAGAGGATCTTGATAAATTGGACGACTGGGCATCAAAATGGCAAATGAAATTTAACATGGACAAGTGCAAAGTGATGCACCAAGGGAAGAACAACCCAAACTATGTTTACACAATGCAAGGTTCCACATTAGGAACCATCAACAAGGAAATTGTAGTTACTCACCTGTAATAGGTGATCTCCGGGAACAGCAGGAATTTAGTCTTCACATATGGGTATCATCGGTACCGACAGAGCCTGGGCGGGAACGCTCCCCAGCGTCCAATAGGAAAGCTTTTGGGAGCATCCCACAGCGCCTTTCCCACTGTCCCTCTCCAGTTCAGTTTATAGCCGAGACAAAAGTTGAGAGAGAGAGAGAGAGAGAGAGAGACATACACAACTGCTAGGGGAGGTGGGCAGGTTGTGAAGACTAAATACCTGCTGTTCCCAGAGATCACCTGTTATAGGTGAGTAACTACACTATTTCCAGGAACAAGCAGGAAATGTAGTCTTCACATATGGGGGACTCCCTAGCTGCAGATGCCAGGGAGATGGTCCCAGGAAGTTGTTAGGCCTTGTGAAAGGGCCATACTTCCTCCCATGGATCTCTGGCATCCTACCAGGGACAGTGGGTAGGAGTTAATTAAGTCTGAAAAAGGTGTTGAAGAACAGCCTGGCCAAACAAGGCTTCCCGCCGGGATGCCTTGTCTAAGCAGTAGTGGGCTGTGAAGGTATGTACCGAAGCACAAGTAGCTGCTCGACAGATGTCGTCGATGGACACAGAGTGAAGATGAGCCATTGAGGCTGCCATGGCTCTCACATTGTGAGCAGTGACATGGCCTTCAAGAGGAAGGTTCCTACTCTCATAGGCAAAGGATATGAAATGAGCAATCCAGTTAGATAGAGTTCTTTTTGGAAAATGGAAGTCCCAAATGACTAGGATCAAAAGCAACAAAGAGTTGAGAAGATTTTCTATGTTGCTGTGTCCTTTGCAAGTAAAAGGCCAAAGCTATTTTACAGTCCAAGGCATGAAGGTTCCTTTCTGCACTGGAGGCATGAGGCCTCGGAAAGAATACAGGAAGGTAAACCGCTTGGTTTAAATGGAAAGGCGAAACCACCTTTGGCATAAAGTGTGGATGAGTCCTAAGAACTACCTTATCATGGTGGAACCTTGTATAAGGAGGATCAGCCACCAACGCTTGCAATTCACTGATGCGACATGCTGATGTGATTGCAATGAGGAAGATGAATTTCCAAGAAAGGAATTTCAGAGATGTAGTGGCTAATGGTTCAAAGGGCAGTTTCATGAGCTGCCCGAGCACCAGATTTAAGTTCCATGCCAACGGTGGTAGCTTAATGGGAGGCTTTGTTAAAAGAAGGCCTCTCATAAATCTCGCTATGAGAGGATATAGGTTGTCTACTTAAAGGCTTGTAAGAAGCTGCAATAGCACTAAGATGGACTCTTACTGAATTTGTCTTCAGACCTGCATTTGACAAATGAAGGAGATACTCCAGTATCAATTCTAGAGCTATCGCAAGAAGGTTAAGACCCTTCTGCGAGCACCATATGGTAAACCTTTTCCACTTAAAGGCATACGAGCGTCTTGTGGAGGGTTTCCTAGAAGCATGAAGGATATCCTTTACCTGTTGGGAAAGGTTAAGATCCCGAAGTTCTAGGCTTTCAGCAACCAGGCCCCGAGATGTAGAGACTGGGGATTCGGATGCCAGAGCATCCCGTCCTCTTGGGAGAGAAGATCTGGAGCGGATCCCAACTCTGGAGGCGGAGCTTGTGAGAGATATAGGAGCAGAGGATACCATGTTTGCCGTGGCCAACATGGAGCTATGAGGATCATATGACCTCTGTCTCTCAAGCTTGAATAGGGTTTTGGGGATGAGGGGAATGGGTGGGAAGGCATATAGGAAGTCCTGACCCCAGTGGAGGAGGAAGGCATCCCTTGCCTGACAATATGGAGCTGGAATTCTGGAACAGAACCGGGGAAGTTTGGCATTCAGCGGACTTGCAAAGAGGTCTATGTCTGGGGCTCCCCAAATCTGAAATATTTGGGCAACCTGGTCTGGGTTGAGAGACCATTCGTGTGGAAGCAGAACTTGACTGAGTTTGTCTGCCCAAGAGTTTTGGATGCCTGGAAGATACAGCACAAGATGAATCTGATGCTCTCTGGTGAGGGCCCATAGTTGCAAAGCTTCATTGCATAGCGATAGAGAGCCTGTTCCACCCTGCTTGTTCACATAGAACATAGCTATCTGATTGTCCGTTTGAACTAGGACTGTCTTGTAGCTGAGCTGGGCGTGAAATACTCTAAGAGCAAAGAAGATTGCTTTGAGCTCCAGAAGGTTGATGTGAAGACAGGCCTCCTGTGAAGTCCAGGTACCCTGGGTAGAGAGATCGTGCAAGTGGGCTCCCCATCCCACCTATGATGCATCTGTTAGGGTGGCTTGGGATTGGGGTTGCTGGAAAGGAGACCCCACCAGAAGGTTTCTGGGTGATTGCCACCATTGGAGGGACGAAATAAGACAAGACAATTTGAGTTTGTTATTTTGTCCGACAGGCAGCCTGAGGCCTATGTCCACTGAGTGGATAAAGTGCACTGGGCTGCAAGCATATGGAGGCGAGCATAAGGAACCACATGCACGGTGGATGCCATGTGGCCTAGCAATTGTAGCATTTCCCGAGCAGTGAGACAAGATTTGAGCACTGCTTGGGAGTCTAGTTGTACTATGTGAAGACAGCGGGACTGCGGAAGGAAAGCTCTTGTCTGCCTGGTATCCAGATGAGCTCCTATGAACTCTAGGGACTGAGTGGGAGGAAGACTGGATTTTGGGAGTTTATGACCAGTCCCAAATACTGAAGAATTTGCATTGCAAAACAGAGCAGAGCTGGCTTCTGGCACTGTAGGGGCTCGACTGAGCCAGTCATCTAAGTAAGGGAAGATGAATATTCCCAGAGTGCGGAGAAATGCTGCTACCACAGCCATACATTTTGTGAACAGTCTTGCCGCAGAAGCCAGGCCAAAGGGAAGAACCTTGTATTGGTAGTGCTTTCCTTGAAACAGGAATCTGAGGAATCTTCTGTGATTTGGATGGATGAGAATATGAGTATACACATCCTTGAGATCTAGAGAACAAAGCCAATCCTGACTTTGAAGGCATGGCAGCAGAGTTCCTAGAGAGACCATTTTGAACTTCTCTCAGAACAAATATTTGTTCAATTCTCTGAGGTCTAAAATGGGTCTGTGTCCCCGTTTTCTTTGTAATATGGAAATAGGGGGAGTAGAACCCTGTACCATGATGAGGAATGGGTACTTCCTCTATTGCTCTTTGAGCAAGGAGCATTCTGACTTCTTGACCTAAGAGACTGTCGAGAGAGGTCTGAGAATTGAACTGTCTTACAATTGTAGGAGGGAGCATGCTGTGAAAATGAAGCTTGTACCCTCTCTCGTACAATGGACAGAGTCCAATTTTCTGCTGTTATTTGGTACCATCTGTGGGCAAAATGACAACACCTGCCTGGGATGGTCGAGGGTTCTGGACCGTTCAGAAGCAGGAAGACAAAGTTCTCTAGGGAGAAGTCAAAGCCCCTGAGGAGGCTGAGCCTGCTGAGGTGGCTGAGGTTTTGCAGCTTTTGGCTTATTTTGTTGTCTAGGTTGTTGCTGTTGTCCCTTTTGGGCAGTCTGACCTGGACAGTGTCCCTGTTGGGTATAGGAAGGATAAAACATCTTTTTCTTATTGAAAAATGGTTTCTTAGAGGATTTTATTCCTTGCAGAATCGGCTGTAGATTTGGACAATCTATCCAAGGTGATATTGTCAGCATCTATCTCATTAGCCTTCTCCTGCCAATTCTTGCCAAAGAGATTTTCTCCTGTGCAAAGCATAGTTACTCACCTGTAACAGGTGATCTCCGGGAACAGCAGGAATTTAGTCCTCATATGGGTATCGTCGGTACCGACGGAGCCTGCGCAGGAACGCTCCCCAGCGTCCAATTAGAAAGCTTTTGGGAGCATCCCAAGGCGGGAAGGCAGCACGCAGGTGCTGTGGGATGCTCCCAAAAGCTTTCTAATTGGATGCTGGGGAGCGTTCCCGCGCAGGCTCCGTCGGTACCGACGATACCCATATGTGATGACTACATTCTTGCTTGTTCCTGGAGATGGAATGTTTCCTAATTTATCCTGTACCCAAATTTCCAAGTCAGATGCCTGAAGCCAGGCTATCCGACGTGCACCAATGGCAATAGCAGAGGTTCTGCTTATGCAATCAAAACAGTCAAAGGCTGCACGATTTACAAACTTGGAAACATCCTGAGCATGTTTGACTAGAGTAAAATAGTCTTGCCTTTTGTCATCAGGAAGGAGGGGGCTCATAAGCTCCAAGTCTCCTGTGAGCTCTTTAAGGAACATTCCCATATACAAGATATAGGAACTGATCCTAGCTGAGAGCATGGAAGCTTGGAAGTATCTACGCCCAAAGGCATTGAGAGTACTACATTCACGACCTGGAGGATTGGATGCATCTCTCTTTGCACTTTTCATCCTTCTCATGGCTGATTCCAACACCATTGAATGGTTTATGTTTATATGTTTATTCATACATTTGATATACCGCTCAGGCCGAGAAGCATCAGAGCAGTTTACAATACGACAATTATGTTACGGAAAATATGAAAAGAACGCCATTTATAAAAGGTAGGAGATACAGTGATAGACAAAGAAATAGGAAAGATAGGAGGGAAGGGAACAGCAGATTACCTTCACAAAACTACAGGCATGACAATTAGGCTCACAGCTTTTGTAAGATTTTTTAATCAATCGCCACGGACTCCGCCTAAGGGCCAAGCCAAACCACCCTCTGGCGAGGCCCTCAGGCGCAGGTGCGCCTCTGGAGCGGCGGTTTTAATGCAGTTGAGCAGGGCAACCGATTGGCAATCAGTGAGGTGAAGAGCAAGTCCCGCCCACACACTCAGATGGTAACTGCTGCTTTCCCCGGTCCTGAGTGAGCCTCCAGAGCGGCGGTTTTAATGCCGTTGAGCAGGGTAACCAATTGGCAGTCAGTCAGGTGAAGAGCAAGTCCTGCCAACACACTCAGATGGTAACTGCTGCTTTCCCCGGGCCAGGTGTGGTAATTGAGTTTTTTGAAAGCCAGGACAAGGTGGAACTCGATACATGGTATCGAGTCTTCGAGAATGAGGAGATATGGTTAAAGGTGTTTCCCACATCCTTAGCATAAGATCATGTAAACTCTCATGAATAGGCAGAGTAGCTGCCTCTTTGGGAGCCTTAGGGTATTGGAGAATTTTCAATTCCTTTGCCCTAGGCTCTTTTTCAGGAGCTACTGTGATGGAAAGGCCTCGGGCCACATCACGGATAAAGTCCTGAAAGGACATATCCTCTGGCGGAGACATTCTGCGCTGAAGAGAAGAGGAATCCTCGGCGAGAAGTACTCTTGTATCGGCAGAGTCTTTGGAGTCTTCAGACTCAGAGGATTCAAAATACCTCCGATCCCGGTGATCGTGCAAAGCACGGTACCTGTATCGATCGAAGTCGGTATTGGGTCGTTCCGGTACCGATCTGTCGATACCAGAGACATACGCATGTCTCGGTATGGGTGGCATACCTGCCGATGCTAATGCAGTCAGTACCGGTACTGGTATCGGTTGAGGTGTCTGAAGCAGTTTCAATGGTACCGAAGCCGTGAAAAGAGCCGCTAGACCAGGGGTCTCAAACACGCTGCCCGCGGGCCGCATGCGGCCCGCGAGACAACTTTGTGCGGCCCGCGACAGAGAAAAACAAAAAAACCCCAAAACCCTGGCTTCTGCCGTTGCCGCCGTGGCAGCGGCAGAATCAATTGTCAAATTTTTAAAAAAAAGACTTCTGCTGCTCAAGCAGCAATATCACCTGTCCTGCGGCCCCTTCCCCTGTGCCCGGAAATCCGAATCTGCTCTATCAGCGGCGTGCTTTTCAAGCCGCGAAGAGTATTCTCCTCTCGTGCGGCTTGAAACCGCGCGAGAGGGGAATACTCTTCGCGGCTTGAATAGCACGCCGCTGATAGAGCAGATTCGGATCTCCGGGCACAGGGGAAGGGGCCGCAGGACAGGTGATATTGCTGCTTGAGCAGCAGAAGTCTTTTTTTTTAAAATTTGACAATTGATTCTGCCGCTGCCACGGCGGCAACGGCAGAAGCCAGGGTTTTGGGTTTTTTTTGTTTTCCTCTGTCGCGGGGGGGGGGCGGGGGGTTATGACTGGTAATGGGCTATGGTGGGGGCTAGGACTGGAAATGGGCAGATGGGGGTTAGGACTGGAAGTGGGCTATTGGCAGGGGGGGGTTATGACTGGTACTGGGCTATGGTGGGGGCTAGGACTGGAAATGGGCAGATGGGGGTTAGGACTGGAAGTGGGCTATTGGCAGGGGGAGGGTTATGACTGGTAATGGGCTATGGTGGGGGCTAGGACTGGAAATGGGCAGATGGGGGTTAGGACTGGAAGTGGGCTGTTGGCGGGGGGGGATTATGACTGGTAATGGGCTATGGTGGGGGCTAGGACTGGAAATGGGCAGATGGGGGTTAGGACTGGAAGTGGGCTATTGGCAGGGGGGGTTATGACTGTTAATGGGCTATGGTGGGGGCTAGGACTGGAAATGGGCAGATGGGGGTTAGGACTGGACGTGGGCTATTGGCGGGGGGGGGTTTAAGACTGGTAATCGGCTATGGTGGGGGCTAGGACTGGAAATGGGCAGATGGGGGTTAGGACTGGAAGTGGGCTATTGGCAGGGGGGGTTATGACTGGTAATGGGCTAGGGGGGTTATAACTGGTAATGGGCTATGGTGGGGGCTAGGACTGAAAATGGGGTGATGGGGGTTAGGACTGGAGGTGGGCTGATTGGGGGGTTAGGACTGGTAATGGCCTATGAGGGGAGGTAAGACTGAAAATGGGGTGATGGGGGATACGACTGCAAGTGGGCTATGGGGGGGACTAGGACTGGTAATGGGCTATGGGGGGGGTAAGACTGAAAATGGGGTGATGGGGGGGGTAAGACTGGAAGTGCGCTATGGGGAGGTTAGGACTGGTAATGGGCTATGGGGGGTCTAGGACTGGTAATGGGCTGGGGGGGGTTGCTAGGACTGGAAATGGGCTGAGTGGAAGGGGGGCTTGAACTGCAAATGGCTGATGGGGAGGGGGGCTTGGAATGGAAATGGGCTGTGAGGGGAGGGAGCTAGGATTGGAAATGGGCTGATGGGGGGCTAGGATTGGAAATGGGCTGATGGTGAGGCTAGGATAGGACTGGAAATGGACTGATGCAGGGACTAGAAAGGAGCAGATGCTGGGTGGGGCTGGAACTAGAAGGGAGCTGATGTTGGGGGAGGATTAGAATGGGATGGAGCTGGGAAAGTGAAATGGAGAGGGGAAAAATATTTTGTCTGGAAGAGAAGACAAATCTACAATTGGCCAGGTATTGGGAGAGTAAGTGGGGATTGAGGATGGAGGGGTAAATTTGAGTGGATGAAATAGGAATGAGGAAAGAGCAAAAGGAGAAAGATTAGTATGTTAAAGCAGATGTAGGGAGAGAGAATGGAAAAAAACTAGAAGAGAGAAGAAAGGACAAATGGACAGCAGACAATGGAGATAGCAGAAGACACGAAGAAACCAGAAGTGGCTGGAGCAATTGCAACTGAAAAAAATGCACAAAAGGTAGAAAAATATCTCTTTATTTTGAATTTATTAACTGGAATATGTCAGCTCTGGGAAATGTGCATCATTAATGTTTGCGCTTTGTTTAGTACAAGAGGAAATTAATTTATAGTTTTATTTCTACAGTGTTGTTGTACATTCCAAGTTTGGCTTTTGGGGTTCCCAGTTTAATTATTGTCTTCCTATTTCTGAATCTTTTAGTCTTTCTTTATCCATACTCATTAAGAGGCATGTTTACTAAAAGTTAGTGTATGGTAACATTATGCAAATATTTATGCAAATGAGGCCCCTTATGCAAATGAGGCCCCACGTCTTATGCGGCCCCCGGGTTACTTTACAAGTCCTCATTTGGCCCTCAAAGCAATTTGAGTTTGAGACCCCTGCGCTAGACTGTGTTCGATAGCAAAGAATCTCTGGTCTATCGACGCTGCCGATGCTTGGGTGTCGGTACCGGTAGAAGCAGCCGGAACCCCAGAGCATGGCACCAGTAGTTCTGCTGAGGTTGAGGCCTCGAGAACATCCTGGAGCCCCGTTAGTGCTTTGGAAGCCAAAGCCTCCCGCAGGGGCAGTTTTGCCAGTGAAAATTCCTCAAGGGCAACGCCAGGGGCATCTCGATACTTAGATCTACCCTTTGAGGATCGGCTAGATTTATGTTTAGTTACCTGAGATCCATGGGAGGAAGATGAGGCCCTGGAGGACGTCGATGCAACAGTCTGAGGGAAAAAGTGTGCTAAGTTGAGCAGCTCGGTTCTGCCGGCCCCTTTTTGACATCATTCCACAGGAGTGGCACTCTGAAATAGAGTGGTCAGGACCTAAACATTTGAGACACTAATCATGGGTGTCGGTGACAGAAATAGTACCGCCACATTTAGAACATTTCCTAAAACCTGAAGTAGGTTTTTCCATTTTTAAGGAAAAAATTGGGCCTAGTGCCCAAAATGGTGCCTAGCACCAAGGAAAAAGGTTTCTACAGTAAAACATCTCAGAAACTTTAATTTTTTATTTTTTTTTTAAGAGAAAATGAAAGAACGGGCGGTACAGGTAAGGCGTCGAAGGAAGGCAGACGCAACCACAAAAACAAAGATTAAAGACGAAATTTCTCTGCGGTGACAGGGTATGTGACCAGTTGGCTCCGCATAAAATGAAGAACTCGAGAGGGACAGTTGGAAAGATGAGAAGGCAGCACGCAGGCGCTGTGGGATGCTCCCAAAAGCTTTTTTATTTGACGCTGGGGAGCGTTCCTGCGCAGGCTCCGTCGGTACCGACGAGACCCATATGTGAAGACTACATTCCTGCTTGTTCCTGGAGATAAAGATTTAGGTGTCATTGTGGATAACATGTTAAAACCCTCTGCCCAGTGTGCAGTGGCAGCCAAGAGAGCAAATAGAATGCTAGTTATCATAAGGAAAGGAATGGAAAATAAAATAAAGCATATTACAATGCCTCTATCATTCCATGGTGCGACCGCACCTTGAATATTGTGTGCAATTCTGGTCGCTGTATCTTAAAAAAGGATATAGCGTTATGTGGCAAAGTCAGCTATCCTGAGAGTGGGGGAGGTGAGAAGCATAAACGAATTCACCCTAGTTAAGGGTCCCCTTCTAGGAGTGCAGGGAGAGAAAGCCACAGCCAGGTTTCAAAGACAGAAAAACCCCAGCTGGAACAAGTTTCACACAATGACTGATAAAGTAAGAAAGAGGGATTGCAAGCATGAGGAGCAAAGCCCTTACTTTAACAAGTGCACTGATTATTCTAATACCAGAAGGCAGGGGGATTACCAACACCTGGGAAAGAAAGAGGTGGGGTTAGTATCCTGGAGGTATAAGCCTGGGTTAGATTATGCAGAGAGGGAGAGACGAGAAGGAGAGCAGCCGGGAGAGCAGCTGAGACAGAGGCTGAGAGAAGGAGCCGATTCTTGGAGAAGAGCTGAGCTACCCAGAGCTGAGAGTGCTGAATTCCCTGCAACAGGTTGGCAACAGAGGTGGGAGCCAGGAAGGGGAGAAGTTTTCAGACCACCAGAGGGGTTGTCAGCTGAGCAGTCTGACCAGGTCGGTGAGTCAGAACCATTGCAGTTGGGAGAACCAGTGTCAGAGTTGGGGGAAGAAGATTGCTTTATGGATTGCTCTCTATGCCAAGCTCTAGACAGGAGGTCTTGAGGAAAGCTAGCCCTGAAAGAAGTAATTCTCCTTGGAAGTTAACCATATGGCACAAGCAGTGTGGAAGTAAATTCCTGTATGTTTTAAAAGGGAAATTTACGGGGAGAGGAGAGGCGGATGATTGGCGAGCTGTCTGTTTGAATGGGATGTCAGATCAGATGTATGCCTGCGTGGTTGAGCGTTATTGGTTGTCAGGTTGTAGTTGTGTGGCAAAGAGGGAGGGGGGAGGGATGAGGTACATCTGTAGAAGAGGGAGGGGAGGGGAGGGGTAGGGGTGCGAGGGCGGATGGGGAGGGAAGGGGAGGTGGGTTGGGAATAGCAAATACGTTCACACTGGCAATGCTATCTACTCTTTAGCAGCAGAGAAAGGACACCTTACTTGTAATAGCCAGCCAGGGGGTTGTCGGACACTGTTTCAGGAGGTGGGTGGGCTCTTGATTGTGTTCTTGATTGTGTTCTTGCTTGTGGTCTTGATTGTGTTCCTGAATATGCTCTTCATTATGCTATGTATTTCTGTTGCTGCCCACCATACTAAGTTCTGCTATGTTCTGCTCTGCTCTGTTGCGTTATGAGCTGTTGTATTATGTTCTGTTGTATTTTTTGGTTATATTTGTGAAAACAATAAAAATGATTTACGTAAAAGGGAAATTTACTGCAGCGTAAGCCTGATCTGGAAGCTCTGATTCATGCTTGTTTATCACCTGTGTTTGAACTGTGCAACGGCAAGAAAAGCCAAGTTAGCTGCTATAAGAGTTTTTGCGTGCTCCTCTCCTATATGAAAAGCCTGCTAAGAGTTTTGATAACAGCTTGGAATGTTTATTTTGTTCTAAGTTTGGTTTCACGTAGAAATGCAGCCTAGAGAGGTTTTTGAGGCTGGCAGAAACCAAACTGCTGTAGAAGAATTAAGCTTGAATTTTTCTTTATGCTCTGTTTAACAAGGACTAAAAAAGGGAAGTGGCAGCCTAGTTTCTAAAGGCAATACTTCTGCAAGTAAGAGGACTTCAAGAAGCCATTTCTGAGTTCTTTTGGTTTGTTTGCCATTATTTGCTGTACCTTAAGCAAATCCTACAGTTATAATCCTGTAAATGATACCTTGAACCTGCTGTGTTTTTGTGTTATGGAAATAAAAACTTTGTTACAAGCCTTACCCTCGGTTACCTCAATTACATACCTTCTACTTAAAGCACCAACATATTTTAGCAGTACTACACTTCCCAGAAGCCAACACAAAGAAATAGGCTGCTAAGAGCTGATAGAAGAAGGAATCCTCAACCACCACGCCCCTCGACCACTAAAGGCAAGTTGTGCTTGTGACAGTTATTAGAAAAGGTACAAAGAAGTGCCACCAAAATGGTAAAGAGGATGGAAGGATACCCCTATGAAGAAAGGCTAAAAAGGTTAGGGCTCTTTAACCTGGAAAAGAGATGACCGAGGGGAGATATGATAGAAGTCTATACACTAATGAACGGAGTGGAATGGGTAAACGTAGATCGATTGTTTACGTTATCAGAATATAGAAAAACTAGGGGACATGCAATGAAGCTATAGGGTAAACTATTTAAGACAAATAAGAGAAAATATTTTTTCATTCAACGTGTAATCAAACTCTGGAATTTGTTACCAGAGGATGTAGTAAAAGCTGTTAGTGTAGCTGGGTTTAAAAAAGGTTTGGACATGTTCCTGGAGGAAAGGTCCATAAACCATTATTAAAAAGGGACCCAGGATATCAATGCTTGACCCAATACAAGCTAGGTACCTATGACCTAGATTGGCCACTGTTGGAAACAGGATACTGGGCTTGATGGACCTTGGTCTAACCCAGTATGGCATATCTTATGTTCTTATGATGCATAATATATCCGTTTAGTGGGCTTGCAGGTAATCAGTTATGGTGTAGCTTATTTATGACCAATATAGCACTGATTAGTGTGCATTTGATCGGTGCATTAAGCAAGGGGGTTGGTGTATTTAGTGTGTGAGAGTCCAGTGGGTTTGATTTGTACGATTGTATGTGTTTTCTTGGATGGGTATTTGTTATGATAAGGCTATGGTGTAATGTTATGATTTTGTGACAGAAAGGGCAGCCTAAGTGTAATGTGTTGTTACTACTCTGTCCTGCTTCCTTCTTTCCTATCTATTATTGGCGTTCCTTTTCCTGAATTGCAGTGTTAAATCCAAATCCATATTGTACACCGCTTAATTGTTTTACAAATAGCGGTTTATCAAATGTGAATAAAGATAAAGATAAGTGGGGCTGTTTGAGCCGGGCCAGCCAGGATATGTTTTATTAGGTGCCAACATAGTAATAGGATGAAAAGGATTGATTTATAGCTCCACATGCTGCGTTAGGATATGGGGAGTACCTTCTGCTTCATGGATAGTTAGAGAATTAGTGTGGTGCCTGCAGAGTAGATATTTAGAGTTGGTGTAAAACTTTGGAGTTGCTATCAGCATTTTACCTGCTTAATTCAGGGTCCCTCCTGGTGTTTTCGACCTTGGGTGGGGTTCCAGATGCTTAGGCGGGGTTCCAGATGCTTGGGCTTAGCACAAATTAAATGGCCATCTGATGCATCAGCAATTCCAGCAAGGGGAACAACGATGTCTCAGCAGTTAGGTCAACCTGGAATTCAAAATGGCATGGGACACACACAGTGGATCTCTTTATAGTAAAAGGATGAAATCAAAGCAAACGAATGTCTTTTATACTTAAATAGTGGGGAGCTGACTTGCATGGAGCAGCAGGTACAACCCTAAAACACAAGGATAGAGGGGGGTGATCTGCACAGAGCAGCAGGTACAACCACTCAAGCTACCTTACTGGGCAGACTGCAGATAAAGACCAGTATGGCCCAACTTGTCATATTTATTTATATACATATTCTTTTATAAAGCTTTATTGATAAATCAAAGCAGTTTACAGGGAACAAGAACATGCAGTTTACATAGAACCCATTTAAGGCTAATTAGAGAAAATATTTTTTTTCATTCAATACGTAATCAACCTCTGTAATTCATTATCTGAGGATATAGTAAAAGCTGTTAGTGTAACTGGGTTTAAAAAAGGTTTGGACAAGTTCCTGGAGGAAAGGTCCATAAACCATTATTAAAGAGGACCCGAGAAATCCACTGCTTGCCCCAATACAAGCATTGTGGAATTTGTGTCCTTTTTGGAAAACTGCTAGGTACTTGTGACCTGGATTGGCCACTGTTGGAAACAGGATACTGGGCTTGATGGACCTTGGTCTGACCCAGAATGGCATATCTTATGTTCTTAATAACTTTGACCCACAAAAGTGAAGGCATTACATAAAAGTGCTATGCTAAAAATAAGTTAACAGAGAGTAAAAGCATAAATAACAGGGGAGATTATTAAAGAACTCATGGATGGTGATCATATCAGAGGATGCTGGTGGAATGGAGTCCTCAGGGATAGGTTATGAGTGATGTGTTGCATCAAAGTATTAAATGTATTAAAGTTGCATCAAAGTATTAAAAGTATTAAAGTTGTATTTCCTTGTTCTCTGTAAAACTAACGTTTGTTCATTATGTTTCACTGTTCCATGTAAACCGCGCTGATACTAAATAGTGCGGTATATAAGAAACTAAAATAAATAAATAAATAAATGGTATATTCTGTAAGGAATTAAAAACACAACTATGTTACTATGGGTCCTGTGGGTAGATAGGGTCTTCAAAGCTGCGGATAACGGTGGGTGGGGAAAGGCATGTTGTGTTTGTGTCTTGGTCGGTTTGGTGGATGGCTCTATCAGAGTCAGGTGCTCAATCCATCAGGACTCCTGATGTTTCCAAGGCAGAGTTGGGATGGGGATCTTCTCTAAGTATTGCTAGCGCAGCAAGGAGTATTTCACCAAATTCTTGCATGGGTCATCATGGCGAGGATGCTCACGCGCAGAGGGATAGACCATTGGTATATGTAAGTGGGATAGGCACATATATAGATTAGTTACTCAACTGTAACAGGTGTTCTTTGGGGACAGCAGGAATTAGTCCTCACATATGGGTGATGTCGGTGCCAACAGAGCTCTCACAGAAGCATCTCCCCAGCTTTAAAAGAAAGCCTTTGGGAGATGCACCACACAAGCGTGGCCCCCTTCCTGCCCAAGGGTGCCATCTTGCCTCAGTCTAATGACATAGCTAAAATGGCAAAAAATTAAAATACGGTAAAGAAGCAACGCCAAGGGGAGGAGGACCGATTCCTTATGTCCCCGGAGAAAACCTGTTACAGGTGAGTAACTACGCTTTCTGCGTGAGCAGGCAGGAAGTCAGACCTCACATATGGGATTCCCCAGCTACAGACTAATGATAACCTGTACAAAATGTCACGGCGGCAAGAAAAAGTGTGCCGTGAGCTGCAGCAGTTAAGTTCCAACTGAGACACTCTCACAAGACCCAAGTGTCCAGCAGAGAACCAGCACTCCGGTAGCCTGAACACAGAAGGGTCAGAGGGTAGGAGTTGCCTACACCCTGAAGAGATTACGGAGTATGGCCTGGCTGAAGGCACTGTCCCGCCAGGACACACTCTCCAGGCAGTAGTGAGCTGCGAAGGTATGGACCAAAGACCAGGTGGCAGCCCAGCAGATTTCCGTAACAGGTATGGAACACAGATTCACTACAGAGATAGCCATGACTCGGTGTTCTAATGAGATCCCAGCCTGCTCATAGGCGAAGGTAATGCAGTCAGCCACCCAAGTGGATAGAGTTCGCATGGTCACTGGAAGCCCCAGTCAACTGGGGTTATATGAAATGAAGAGCTGAGGTGCTTTGCATTGGCTCAGAGTCTGCTGCAGATAGAAGGACAGGACCTTCTTACAATCCAGAGTATGGAGAACGGTCTCTATCTTTCCGGGGTGAGGCCTCGGAAAGAAGGTGGGGAGCACCACCTCCTGATTGAGGAGGAAGGGAGTACACCACATAAGAACATAAAAGGTATGCCATACTGGGTCAGACCAAGGTCCATCAAGCCCAGGATCCTGTTTACAACAGGGCCAATCTAGGTCATAAGTACCTAGCAGTCTCCCCAAAAGACAGGTTCCTCAGTGCTTATATTGGGTCAAGCAGTGATATCCTGGGTCCCTTTTAATGATGGTTTATGGACCTTTCCTCCAGGAACTTGTCCAAACCTTTTTTTAAACACAGCTACACTAACATCTTTTACTACATCCTCCAGTAACAAATTCCAGAGTTTGATTACACATTGAGTGAAAAAATATTTTCTCTTATTAGTCTTAAATAGTTTACCCTGTAGCTTCATTGCATGTCCCCTAGTCTTTCTATATTCTGACGATGTAAACAAATCGATACCCGTTACAAACCATTCATTAATTTATAGACCTCTATATCTCCCCTCAGCCATCTATTTTCCAGGTTGAAGAGCCCCAACCTTTTTAGCCTCAATTCATAGGGGTTACCCTCCATCCCCTTTACCATTTTGGTGGCTCTTCTCTGTACCTTCTCTAATAACGCGATATTCTTTTTAAGATACGGCGACCAGAACTGCACACAATATTTAAGGTGCGGTTGCACCATGGAACGATATAGAGGCAACATAATATCCTTTGTTATCCATTCTTTTTCTTATGATACCCAGCATTCTATTTGCTCTCTTAGCCACCGCTGCACACTGGGCGGAGGGCTTCAACGTGTTATCCACGATGACGCCTAAATCTTTTTCCTGGGTGGTGGCTCCTAATGTGGAACCTTGCATCGTGTAACCACAGTTTGGGTTGTTCCTTTCTAAGTGCATAAAACTTTGCACTTATCCACATTAAATTTCATCTGCCCTTTGGATGCCCAGTCTTCCAATTTATCAAGATCTTCTTGCAATTTTCCACAATCATGGTTTTTAACAACTTTAAATAGTTTTGTGTCATCTGCAAATTTGATAACCTCGCTTGCTATTCCCTTTCTATGTCATTTATGAATATGTTAAAAAGCACCGGACCCAGCACAGATCCCTGGGATAACACCACTATTCACCTTTCTCCATTGGGAAAATTGGCTATTTAGCCCCACCCTCTGCTCTCTATCTTTTAACCAGTTCCTGATCCATAGTAGTACACTGCCTCCTATCCCATGACTTTTTAGTTTTGCCGAAAGTCTCTGATGAAAGGGCAAGCCTTGTCAAAGTCTTTCTGAAAGTCCAGATACATTATATCAACCGACTCACCTTTGTCTGTTTATTCACACATAAAAAAAAAAACATAACAGATTAGTAAGACAAGATCTTCCTTGTCTAAAGCCATGTTGGCTGTCTCCCATTAAGCCTAAGACGCTGATGGGGATTGGATACCACACAAAAGCAACAGACTGTTTTCTAATTTTTTTAACACACTCACCCATGTTGTGAAGACTTGATATCCTGCTTGTCCTCAAAGAATAAGAGTATCACATGTGCAAACTTAAGACATCACTCATATATTAACATAGTATATGATGGCAGATTAAAAAAACAAAACAAAACAGTATGGTCCAGTAAGGTGGCCAGAGCACATATACCTGTTGCTCTGTGCAGGTCACCCCCCCCCCCCCCCTTTGCCTTTGTTTACAGTTGTACCTGCAGCTCTGTGCAGGTCACACCCCCCCCCCCCTCTATTTGTGGAGGAATAGAAGATACTTACGTTTATTTTGATTTTATCCTCTTGTTATAAAGGGATCCACTGTGTCTGTCCCATGCCTTTTTGAATTCCCCCACTGTATTTGCCCCAACCACCTCCATCATGACACTATTTCAATGTCAGCCAAACAAATCCAGTGAACGAGAGCTAAATTTGTAACCTTTTTACTAAAGGTGTAGTGAAATAAAGCTAAATAATTAAAAGTGGAAAAATTGTTTAATTGATGCGCAACATTTGTAACTATATTGCATGCATTTGAATGCATGGAGGATATGAGTTTCTTTTAGAGGAATATTTTTAAGAAGTGGAACAGACAAAACAAGAGAGAGGCAAGAAGGAAAATTACGTTGCCTACAATGCATGATACTAAATGCTTCCCCCACCCTTTTCTGATTAGTTAATCACACCTCATAACAGTATCACAATAAGTAGAATGTAGTAATTATTATAAGCTTTGCCAACCTAAATCAAGCCTTACCTGTGTCTGGAATGGAGAATCCTATCGTAAGTGTAAGAGTGACCAAGTGAAATGGCTCCTGATCTTCAGCTTCCTCCTCCTCCTCCTCCTCTTCCCCCTCCTCTTCCTCTTCCTCATCATAATCATCATCGTCACCACTCTTATCTCCTTGTTCAGACATACCAGACATATATAAATCTCCACTGGGCTCTGGTTTATGATCCCCTGGAAGATCTCCCTGGAAGAGCTCACTGCTCTCAAGTGTTGACAACTCTCCATTGGGTTTGCTCCTTCCCTCTTCAGGTATTGATGCATCTCTGTGGGTTTCACTGCTCTCGCCACCATCTGCGGTAAAGCCACTGACAGAGCCGCTATTCTTCGAAGTCCCTTCTGAGATCATCTGGTTCATCACCTCTTCTATTTGAATCCAGTGACAACTTTCTAGAAAAGAGAATGAGAAAGGTACTGAAACTAAAACAAAGAAAATGAGGAAATACTAAAATTTACTGCTAAATAATTAACCCCCTTTAGCACTTAAAAAAATAATATAAATATTGCTTATGTATTTGCTCGCACTCATTTCAGGGCCATATGTATGTGCTACCTCCAAAGAGGAACCAATGCGGTACTGTGGCATTCATTCCTCTGCTCTTCTTCTGGCTCCCCCATATTTTTGGAAGCTCTAACAAATCCCTCACCCACTCTCCAGGATTTGCTGTCTGATCCTGTCTATGGGCAATAAAATCTTAAAACCAGCCCCATCTATAGCATTCTCCCTCCAATCCGATAGCCAACCTTCTTCACTCAATCTCTGCCCCCAAGAGGAGCAGCAGCTAATAAACTGTCATCTTCCCCTGGCACAAAGGACAAGTCTCACAGTATGATCCACAAGATCTGAGGATTCATGCAGCTTATACTATGAGACTCTCGCCTAATGGCAGAGGAATCTGGCACTGTATTACACACCATTCATCCTGCTGGCAGGGACTGAGCAAAGTGATCAGACTGTACCATATCAGAGAGAGGACATATAGACCAGATCAGAGGAGAGTGTGGAGGAGGACAGAGAAAAGCCATGACCTGATATGCTACAGTGAGGAGGAGGAGGGGAATGGGAGTAGATGTTCCCAGTGGAGAAAGCAAAAGAATGGAAGTGTAAGGCCCTAAAGAAGAGGTAGAGAATGTACCATGGATGGGGTGGAGGGCAGAGGCCAAGGGAGAGTCTCAAGGATCAGGAGATGTGTGTGGTATTTTTCAGAGATCCTGGGAGGAAGGGAATTGAGGGCTAAGAAATGTAGAAAGAGCTTTTGAGGCACAATGGAAACCAAAGAGAAGACTAAACATGAGATAAATAGCAAAGAAAACAGAGTGATTGAGACAAGAACAGATCTCTCCGAGACAGAAGGGCCTATAGAGCTGAGCAGTCGGTGAGGATGGGCAGATTGGGTGCACACAAGCTTTTTCTACCAGCATAGTCTGTGTTTCTATGAAACAGGATAGGAGATAGAGGATCCAAATTAGAGGGAGGGCAAGAAGATTGGAGACTGAAGGAGAGTGAGAGAAGACTCTGCATGAGGTGAAGATGACAACTGCCCAATTTCTGCTCTCAGCTTTCAACTGTGCTGTCCCAAAGCTAGGCAGCAAAGCACTAAAGAGCATCTATAGCGGTTGGGAGGGAAGGGGCAACTGCATGGAAGAACGGAGTAAGAGAAGACCTAGGAACAGGTAAGTGTGGGTGGGAGGGAAAGGATTAAGTACTTAACCAGAAAGAAAAGGAGGGAAGGGAAAACCTTATTCCCCAACTCCTTCCCAATCAGAGGAGACTCTGGGGAAAGGCCTCTGCAAAAGGCTCCTTGCGGCACAAGCTAAAACAAACACAATAAAATCTCAGTTTATGCCACCATGTTATACATGTTCCATCTTCTGTGATCCAGCTATGTAAGTATTTACATTTGTTAACCCGTTCCAATTTTGTTCCAAATAGCAAATATTTCTTTAGCTTAAAGATAAGGTAATGAAGAGTATTAATCTTCTTCGTGTTCAGTCTTATTCCACAAACCTTTCAGATAATGCATGAATGTACCATGTCTTGTAGTCAGAAACAAACATTTAGGGGCGGATGGATAACGTGGTCAGATCATGCACCAGTGGGAATAGATATCAAATTGTCAACTAATGAGACAGGATTTTGATTCTGGAGATTAAATGAATCCTTGTTAGAGGACCTGAAGGATGTAGGGAAATGAGAACAGTGATTAAAGAGTATATAACCCAGAATAATACTGGAGAGGTGGGTTTACCTGGGGTATAGGATGGGCTTAAAGCAGTCATGAGAGGGCATTTGATCTGTGTAGCAGGCCAAATGAAAAGATTAAAGCTCAATGGGAAGAGCAGCTATTAGAACAGTTGGCAGAATTGGTTGAACTCCACAAGCAGAGAGGAGGTAAAGGGCGGTTATCACAAACTGAACATATAAGAGGGGAGTTGAGCAGAATAAGAGCAGCAGGATAGGCATACCAACTAAATCAGTTAAAGCACAACTTTTTTGTCCAAAAGCAATAAACCCGGAACATATTTAGCCAGGAAATTAAGACAACTGAGAATGCAAAACTATATTTGTAAAATCAGAGATACGCAAGGAGGGTGAATATATAAGATGGCGAAGATGCAAAACTTTTTCTGTGAATTTTACAAACAATTATACAAATCAGAACATGGGAAAGTAGAGTTTAAGTTAACTAGCATTTGAAAGATACAAAAACTTACTGACACTAAGCAAGGAAGAAGGTAAATGGTTAGAAAGGGAATTAGAGAAGTCTTACAGTTCTTAAAAGGAAGGGAAGGCCCCGGGCTTAGATGACCTAACTGCTAAATTTTACCAAACATTCTCAGGGGAAATAAGTGAATTGTTGACGGAGCTCTTTAATGGTGTGATAAAGGGCGGGGAACTTCCCAAATCAATGGGGTGGCAGGTATTTTGGTAATACGCAAACCAGGCAAGGATGGGGGGGAGTTGTGGTTCATTTGCCTTATAAATCTGGACACCAAGCTGTTTGCTAAGATTCTAGCCACCAGATTGCAACGATACCTGCCGCAACAAGTGATTGTTATTTTGCGCTGCATTGCAGCGTGCGTATAGTTATTGAGTCATCTGGACTGATATTGTGATATTTATGGTACAATATCATGGACTGATATTGTACCATAAACATGTAAATAGTTACCCTGGTTATCCAAGTTGAATCACCTGTTATTTGTAAATACGGTGTAGATATCTGCCCGTATAAACTCGTTTGTTTCATGTAAACCGCACTGATATCGAATAACACAGTATAAAAGAGACTGTCAATAAATAAAATAAATAAATCTGTTTTATTACAGGGACTACACAGAGTTCGGTGGACCTGAATGAGAGAGAATGTTGCCTTATTGCTAAACTACTAGATACATAAGATCTTCTAATGGCTATTTCTCTTGCTAATTAATTTGGACATGAAAGTGTTTTAAAGAAAATATATTTGATACCTCAAAAAAGTACTTTTCTTGATTATTTATAAGGTAGTGATAAGGGGAGGTTTTTATTTTGAGGCCAGTGATGTGAGCTGTTCACTTTCCCCTATGGCGATTCAGTTTGCCACATAGTGGGATTTGAGCCATCCCGAGGTCTTTTTCTCCCTAAAATAGAAATCTCTTAATGATTCTGGTATAATGAGTAATGATGGGAGTGTATTAGTTTATTGGTTTGAGATTGATTTGTAGGCAATTTTTGGTTTACCTAAGCCTAAGGGGTTTCAGTGTTTTTTGATAAGGTGTCTACTGAGCCATCAGAGTAACTTTGGTTTCAATAGCTATATAAGAGCATTTGTATATTGCTGTTTCAAATATATCTAACCCCCCCAGTAAGACTTAGTAAATTTAGCAATAATAGTGATAGACAGTGTTGGCGTGGATGTGGTGGTTGCGGTGATGGTTGTGGTGATTATATTCATATGTGGTGGGCTCGTACTCTATTGAAGCCATTCTGGAACTGGTTGCAGATAATGTTATGAGACATTCTAGAATGTGGGGGGGGGAGTGGGGCTCAAGGAAATACTGCTGAATAAATGGGAAGTGGGAACGGAGTCAGATTTGGGATACATTTTGTGCCTACTAATGGTGGGAGCACATATGGAAATAGTGAAAGGGTAGAGGGGTAACAAGGCACCAGAGTCGACAGCTGTTGTGAAGCAGTGGGAATATGTCTATAGGATGTGTGAGATAACAGCACACAAAACTCAAACCATTGAATGTTTTTCTAAGAGGTGGCAACCCTATACACAATGGAAAAAACAAAGAAAATCGGAACGGTACTTCCAGCAACTAGTGGGGCGGGTGGAGGAGGTAGTATGAGACCTGGGGGGGGGGGGGGGGGGGAAAGGGGGTGGGAACATTTAGGGGGGGGGGAAACTGACAAGAGGGGGGAAGCAGCAGATAACAAGGAGTTTGATTATATACTCCAGGCCAATGGGTAAGGGTAATAGTATTGATAAACAGTTATAGGTTGCATTCAGTCTGCAAGCTATGAGTTGAATGTTAAAGGTTCCTTTGCCCTTGAAAATAAACATGGAATCTATGTATAAGGTACCCCATATGGGCGATGCTGTATACTTGTTGGTAAGTGAAAGCCCCCAGGTAAGTGATACATTAAATACCTTTATGGAAATGGGTAACAGGGGTAACATATGGAAAGCAGTGTGTATAAATGCCCGTAGCATGGGAAATAAGATCCCTGATGTTGAAGCTTTGGTGGGAGTGGCCGACTTGGATTTAGTAGCAGTTACAGAAACATGGATCACAGAAAACCATGACTGGGATGTAACTATACCTGGCTATACTTTATTCAGAAAGGACAGGGTAGGAAGAAGAGGAGGAGGGGTGGCACTATATGTAAAAAAAATGCTATTAAAGCTTTGGAATTACAGACCTTAAAAAGGGAGAGAGGAGGCATTGTGGGTTAAACTAGAAAGAGGGAAAGAGAAATCTATTTGCATTGGCGTGATATACAGACCTCCCTCACAAGAGAAAGAGGTGGACAGAGAGTTAATTGAAGACATACGCAGCATTGCTAGGAAAGGGGAAGGGCTACTGATTTCAATATGCCAGATGTTGATTAGCACATTCCTGCTGCAGTATCATCTAGAAGTAAAGAGATCCTGGATTCTCTACAGGGAGAGCTATTCAGGCAACTGGTAACAGACCTCACACGTGAAGGGGCCATACTGGACTTGGTGCTTACCAATGGTGAAAGTGTTTCTGATGTTGTAGTGGGAGATCATTTTGCATCCAGTGATCACCAGATGGTGTGGTTCAGTATTAGGACTAGGGCTGTTAGAATCCATTCAAAGGTGCAGGTCTTAGACTTTAGGAAGACTAACTTTGCCAAGATGGGCCAATACCTCAGGGAGTCGTTAGCGGGATGGCAACAGCTGGGGGATGTAGAAAAACAGTGGGCAAAACTGAAAGGGGATATTTTAAGGGCAACCAACCTTTTTGTTAAAATGGTAAATAAAAGGTAAAAGAAAAAGGAGATGAAATGAAATTGAAGAGTTATATGAACAAGTACAAGCTGAAATTGACAGAACATGCAAACAGGATATCCTGATACTCATGGGTGACTGGAACGCAAAGGTTGGCAACAAAGAAGAAGGCAAAGTAGTTGGAAAATATGGACTTGGCAACAGAAATGAAGCTTGAGAAAGACTGATAGAATTCTGCAAGACCAATGATCTATTCATCTCAAACACCTTCTTCCAGCAACACAAGCGGCGATTGTACACATGGACTTCACCCAATGGATTGTATAAAAATCAAAATTGACTACATCTGTGGAAGTCAACGATGGAAAAGTTCTATAACATCAACAAAGACAAAACCTGGAGCTGACTGTGGTACAGCTCATCAACTACTAGTATGCAAACTCAAGCTAAAGTTGAAAAAAAGCAAACCACTCATGAATGCAGCAAAATATGACCTTGAGAATATACCACTGGAATTTAAAGACTGCCTGCAAAATCGATTTGCTGCTTTAGATACAAATGACAGAGCTCCGGAAGAGTTATGGAATGACATCAAGAAGGTTGTGTTGGAAGAAAGCGAGAAGTCTCTACAAAAGGTGAAAAAGCAAAAACGGCCAAAATGGATGACGGAAGAAACTCTGAAAATTGCCCAGAAACGCAGAGAAGCTAAAGCCAGAGGAGAAAGAAAGACAATCGCAGAACTCAGAGATTTCCAACGTGCAGCAAGACAGGACAAGGAAAAGTACTACAATGACACTTGCAAGAAAATAGAAGCAGAAACTATTAGAGGAAGAACAAGATCGGCTTTCCTAAAGCTACGGGAGTTAAAGAAAATGTTCCAGCCTCGAATTGGAATGTTACAAGATGCTCAAGGTTCCATGTTGAATGATGCTGAGAAGATCAAGAAAAGGTGGAAGGAATATAGAGTTTTTATATGATAAAGATCAAAGTGGCCCAACAGCCGTTTCAACCTGTACCTTATGATCGGGAACCATTGGTGATGAAAGAAGAAGTTGAAGCAGCATTGAAAGCCTTATCAAAGAACAAAGCACCAGGCATTGATAGCATTCCCATAGAAGTATTACAGTATTCTGATGCAGCTGTTACCATACTTACAAGGCTTTGCCAAGAAATATGGAAGACAACAGCATGGCCAACTGACTGGAAAAGATCTGTGTTTATACCAATACTAAAGAAAGGTGATCCAACTGACTGTGGAAATTATCGAAAAATCGCTCTGATCCCACATGCCAGCAAGATTCTACTGAAGATTATTCAAAAGAGACTACAACCATACCTGGAACAAGAACTACCTGAAGTGCAAGCAGGGTTCAGGAAAGGGCGAGGAATGAGAGACATCATTGCGGATGTGAGATGGATCCTTGAAAAGACTAAAGAATACCAAAAGGATATTTATTTGTGCTTTATCGACTATAGCAAGGCTTTTGACTGTGTAAACCATGAGAAACTCTGGGCCACATTAAGAAGCATGGGTATACCAGAACACCTGATCGTTCTCTTGCGCAATTTGTACATTGATCAAGAAGCAACAGTTTGAACGGAACAAGGGGAAACAGAATGGTTTAAAATAAGCAAAGGTGTAAGACAAGGCTGCATACTTTCCCCCTACCTGTTTAATTTATATGCAGAACAAATCATCAGAGAAGCAAGATTGTATGAAGGCAACAGATGTGTGAAGATTGGTGGAAGACTCAACAACCTTCGCTATGCTGATGATACTACTACATTACTGGCTGAAAGTGAAGATGATCTGAAACATTTGCTTCTCACAATCAAAGAACATAGTCTCAAAATGGGCCTGCACCTTAATGTAAAGAAGACAAAGATCATGACAACTGGCATGATCAACGATGAAGGAGAAGAAATTGAAATTGTGAACAACTTTAACCTATTTGGATCAACTATCAATAAAGAAGCAACAAGCAGTCAAGAAATCAGACGACGCATTGCTCTTGGCAGAATGGCTATGAAAGACCTAGATAAGATTCTCAAGAGCAGAGATGTCTCTCTCCATACAAAGATCCAACTTGTTCAAGCCATGGTATTTTCAATATCATATGGATGTGAAAGCTGGACAGTGAAAAAGACAGACAGGAAGAACATTGATGCCTTTGAATTATGGTGCTGGCGGCGAATACTCTGTATACCATGGACTGCCCGAAGAACAAACCAGTCGGTACTAGAGGAGATCAAACCTAAGCTTTCTTTAGAAGCTCAGATGACAAGACTTTGACTTTCATACTTTGGACACATCATGCGAAGAAAGAGATCATTAGAGAAAGACATTATGCTTGGCAAGATAGAAGGTCAACGCAAAAGAGGAAGGCCAGCAATGAGATGGATCAATACAATAACAGCAGCTACGGGTACCAGTCTGTCAACAATGAGCCGCCTGACTGAAGACCGAACACAATTTAGGATAGCTATCCAGAGGGTCGCCATGAGTCGACTCCGACTCAACGGCACTCAACAACAACAACAGCAGCAGCAGCAGCAGTCTTTACATAACAAGAACAACAACAACAACAACATGGCTTTCGAAAGAAGTAGCTGAAAAGGTGAAGAAAAAGAGGGAGGATTCATGAAATACAAGAGATCACAGAGAGAGGAAGACAGGCATCTATATTTGGAAAAAACTTAGAGAAGCTAGCAAAGTAGTCAGGAAAGCAAAGATTCAAAAAGAGGAGGAAATAGTCAATGCAATAAAATGGAGGGATAAGACATTTTTCAGATATATTAGCGAGAATAGGAAGGGCAAAAGCGGTATTGTCAGACTCAAGGGTGAAGGGGAGGAATATGTAGAAGTTGATGAGGATAAAGCGGAATTGCTTAACAAATATTTCTGTTCTGTGTTCACAGATGAAGAACCAGGAGCAGGACCTCAGAAAACACCCACAAACAGGAACAGAAGCGAGGGACATCTTGAACAATTTTCAGAAGACTGTGTTCGTGAGAAACTAGCTCAACTTAAAGTAGACAAAGCGATGGGACCGGATGGGATACACCCTAGAATACTGAGGGAAATTGGGGACATTCTAGCAGCTCCACTGACTGACCTTTTCAATGCCTTGTTGGAGTCGGGAGTGGTGCCAAAGTTCTGGAGAGAGGCTCATGTGGTGCCTTTACACAAAAGCAGAAGTAAGGATGTGGTTGAAAACTACAGGCTGGTTAGTTTAACGTCAGTGGTGAGTAAATTATTGGAAACGCTGCTGAAAGAGAAAATAGTGAAGTTTCTGGAGTCCAGCGGATTACAGGATCCGAGGCAGCATGGATTCAGAAGCAGGTCTTGTCAGACAAATCTGATCGATTTCTTTGACTGGGTGACCGGGGAGCTGGACCGAGGGAGAGCCCTAGATGTGGTGTATTTAGATTTCAGTAAAGCCTTTGACACTGTTTCTCACAGGTGACTTATAAACAAACTGAGCACCCTAGGGATGACCCTAAAGTTACTGCTTGGGTTAGAAATTGGTTGGGTGGGAGGCGACAAAGAGTACAGGTAAATGGAGCTCACTCTGAGGAGAAGGATGTTACCAGTGGTGTGCCCCAGGGATCTGTCCTTGGTTCGATTCTTTTTAACATCTTTGTTAGTGATATAGTGGAAGGGCTGTCGGGTAAGATTTGCCTCTTTGCGGATGATACCAAAATCTGCAATAGAGTAGACACCCAGGAAGGTGTAGATTTATTTAACATTTTTTAATATACCGCCTTTCAGAATCTCAAGGCGTTTTACATAGAACAGAACTTCTTTTACATAGAACGTTTTTCAAAACTATATACAGGTTTCCATAGAACAGAATTTCGTTTACATAGTACGTTTTTTCCAAACTATGTACAGCAATGTTTACTGTGTTTACATTTAACTATTTACATAATGTTTGTGCTCTGCTTGGTGCCTAGGGTTCGGTCTGTTAGGTGGTAGACAGTCCGTTACAATGATGGTGGGGTATAGAAGTATTCAGTAAATAGGTGCGTTTTCAAGAGCTTCCTGAAGGTAGACACATCTGTGGTAGCTCTTTGGGGGGTGAGGGAGGGAATTCCAGAGTGCAGGGGTGTAGAGTTTGAAGGCTCTCTTTAGAGTGTTCTGGGATATTCCTGTGTGGGATGCAGAGCATGCAAGTGAGTCTTGATGTTGTGTTCTTCGCGATCTGTTAGGAGTTTTTCGGATTAGTTCATTTAAGCAACCGGCTGATTGGTTATGTTGAATTTTGAATGCCAGCATTAATTTTTTGTATTTTATTCTGGAGGTAATGGGAAGCCAATGAAGAGATTCGAGAATGAGGGTGATGTGGTCATGTTTAACATGAGGAGGGATCTAGCTAAGCTTGAAGAATGGTCTAGAATTTGGCAGCTGGGATCTAATGTTAAAAAATGTAAAGGTCATACATTTGGGCTGCAGCAATCCAAGGGAGCAATATAGTACAGTGGGTGAAGTACTTTTGTCCACTAAAGAAGAGCAGGACCTAGGCGTGGTTGTGTCTGATGATCTTAAAGTAGCTAAACAGGTAGAAAAGACGACGGCAAAAGCTAGAAGGATGCTTGGGTGCATATGGAGAGGAATGGCTAGCAGAAAAAAGGAGGCGATAGTGACTTCGTATAACTTCAGTGCAACCTCATTTGGAATATAGTGTGCAATTCTGGAGATCGCACCTTCAAAAGGATATAAACAGGATGGAGTCAGTACAGAGGGTGGCTACTAAAATGGTTAGTGGTCTTCATTATAAAGCATATGAGGACAGACTTAAGGATTTTAATATGTACACCTTAGAGGAAAGGCAGGATAGAGATGATATGATTGAGATGTTTAAATACCTCCGTGGCATAAATGTACAGGGGGAGAGCCTCTTTCAATTGAAAGCAAGTTCTGCTACAAGGGGACATGGGATGAGGGTGAAGGGGGATAGATTCAGGAGTGATATGCAGAAATATTTCTTTACGGAAAGAGTGGTGGATCCGTGGAATAGTCTCCCAGTGGAGGTGGTAGAGATGAGGACAGTATCTGAATTCAAAAAAGCATTAGACAAACACAGAGGATCTCTAAAGGAAAAAAGGGGACTGTTTTAGTTGTTGATATGGAAGACCAGACTAGATAGAAACATAGGCCATGTGGTATTTTTCTGTCATCATATTTCTATGTTTCTATACATGTTGAATTGGTTAAATGTGATGTTAATAATAAAATAAAAATTAAACACAAAAAAAGCCATTTAGGGGCTGTTTTATTAAAACCATTAACCAGTTAACACACATTTCCACATGCAGTAACTAGCCACAGTGAACTCTAATGTACAGGCATGCACCTACCGACCCCTAAAACACACATTACCACATGAGTGCTAATTAATGTGGAGAGCGGGTAGGTTAGAGGCAGAGCGTGAGCATGGAAAACACATTAGCATATGGTACTTAGGACGGCTGCATCTGTGCACCTGCTTATGGTACCAGTTTGACACCCTTTAGTACCATCTCCAATTCGACTCTGTGGGTGGCCATGAGCTTCAGCACACATTGCCTCCTGCTGCTGCCCCACCCCGTGCAACCCTTCCCCAGAGCTAAGTCATGCTGTGTTGCATGCCCTGGCCCACCCCTTGCTGATCAGGGGGTGGGACGGCTAGGCTCAGCAGCAGTCATGTGCTTTGGCACTCATGGCCTTCTGCTTCTGAACCCCTGAAGTTAGGGGGGGCGGGGGGGAGGTGTCAGAAGCTGCAGGCCATGTGTGTCAAAGCACATGGCCTGCCGCCAAGCTGTGCCCCCCCCCCTTTGACCTTGCTGCCAGAATGGGGGGGGGGGGGGCAGCTGCATGGCTTGAGGGAAGGGGTGTGACACGGCCAGGGCTTCTGCCTAGGGCAGCAGATACCTTTACACCGCTTTGACTCTCAGAAAAGTAATCTATAAAAATAGTTAAATAAATAAAAATCACTTAGCAACTTTTTAGGGTACTCAACTGCGCATTAGGGCCAGGGACAAACTGATCACAGCCAGACAGCTAACGGGAAGGTTTTGCATTTAGCAGCATTGGTAAAAGACCCCTTTAGTTACACTGAAGTGATCAATTTATATAACTACTTACTACACAGCTCAATCTATGCTAGAGTTTTCAGACATTATTACTATAGTAGACTTTTACAGCAATGTAACAACTCAGAACACACCTACTCCAAAAGTACTTGGAAAAGAAACAGTAAATATGAATAAAGCCCTCCGTTCTGCTCTGGCCTCTTCATTTGATAAATGAGCAGGTACAAAGATTAGAAAAAAAATGCATGGGGGGGGGTTGTTTGGGTGTCCTGCTGACTTTCTTTAATGGGATTATAAATGAACACATCAATCAGTCTGCCAAACAAGGAGACACCAGTGCGTCCCAAAGTCCTTTTAAACTCCTCTATGCATGTAAAGAGCGATTGCCTCGATATGAAAATCACGAGTGGTGCTGTACATTGTTTTACCTTTGCTTTCCAGGACTGAAGCTCTCACTTCCTTCCACCTGCTTTCCTTTCACCATAAGCAAACTTTCCAAACCCTAGTGATAGCTAACGTGACACATCCGTATCCAGGCGCCAAAAGAAAGAGTTCGTCTACCGGGAGAGACAAATCTAATCAGACGCAGATTTCACAGGTTTGGGGGGGGGGGGGAGAGTGATTGCAGACTTCCTTGTTAAACAGCAATAGTTAATACAGACCGCTTACCCTATTTGTGGAAATAGGCAGTTATCCGACTCCTTGCTGTTACTATAGTATAAGGCTGCCAGGAGCCTCCATTGGCGCAGGGATACTAGACGTTTTGCTTGTTGCTAAGGCAACGGTTGTCCATAACTAGAAACTTTTCTCAGCTGAGGCGGATAATTCAAACTGCTGCAATTACTGAAGAAACTAGGTGAGCTGATCGGCGGTATTTAATTTATGTTATTTAAATATGTCGATTTAAAAATGGTGTTTTCCAAACCTGCTCGACACGATGTTCAAAAAACATTAGTATATCACTTACAAATTACGATAATATTAATACTACATAAAATTAACTAGTGCAATAAAATATACGCTCTTTCCAGTAAGAGTATGAACCCGGATAATATTGTAGAAACAACCAGGTCTTCAAGCAATATTTACCATACCTATAACGTTATTAAAGGTATTGATTCATTCCCAGATCACATTTAAGACGCTTTGGAGGTTGGTTGGTTTGTAAACTGAGCCAGGAAAAAAAAAGAGAACAAATTCTTAGCTCCGCAGCAGGACCCCTTCCATTCCCGCACTCTTTATAAAAGGTCATTGGCCTAAGAATTACCTTCCCCATGACTTTTGTAGGGGGCAGGAGATTTGCCCCTCTTCCTGGGGGATGGCTACTCCTGCCGAATTCGAGAAGGTGGTGTTGGTCTGCTCTGGCTGGGCTGGAGATCTCGCTCTAGGATAGAGTTCTACAGCCTCGGTTATGAGGGGGGAGGGAGGTATTGTGAGCTCCTGCTCGGGAGTAGACACTGATGTTCTAGTATTGGGACTCCATCTGTTCTGATGGGGATTGTTGGAGTTACTTTGTACTGTGAACAGCCCTTCTGGGGGGGATTGAGACCAATGCTCTCAAGAAAAAAAAGGGTTAACTACACCTCCAAAGCTAAGAGGTCAATGTAGTGAATCCAGGAGGGTTAGCTCACGATTTTTTTGTGCTACAGTATTATGACCTATTTGTTGACAAAGGCGTTTAGTGTAGAAGAAATCAGTGTACTGTTCTTTTAAATCCAACGATAACGAGGGCATTAGCTATTAAACCTGGATGCAAATAAGTGAGTACAAAACCCCAAAGGCTTAATGCCTAATTTCCTAAGATTAGAATTAGAGGTGGAATAAAGTTAGCTTGCTTTTCTGTGGCTAGCCTTAGCGAGTGCCAGTTTCTGTTCATGTACCAACAAGAACTACCCACAACTTTTCTTATTGTTTGTTTGTTTTTTATTGATGGGAATGGTTAGACAAAACAGCAAAACTATAAGGAGCTGAGGTGATTGCATCACCAAATACGATGTTAAGGGGGAGGTGCTGCAGCTGTGAATTAATGGACTTGACTGCAGAAATTTAAATGGTACCAAACAATATTTACTAACAATATACGGAATAAACATTTGGTATTCCAGCTATGCATCATGTATGTGCATGCAACTCCTCCAGGTGTTATATAATCTGTGCAAAATATTTATTCTGCTGCTAATGCATGCCTGTGTGCACATTTCCATGGTAACTGATATTCTCTCTAATGTCTGTCTGTGCAATTTTTGCATGCCCACGATTTGCATAGAATTTGTTTGCAGCATCTACTAATTTCTTTTTTAAACATGTGCATTAGGAACTGTGTACTGATCTTCAGTGCATAGCTCTAGATCAGGGGTTTTCATCCTAGTCCTCTGGACACACCTAGCCAGTCAGGTTTTTGGGATAGCCACAATGAATATGCATATGAAAGACTTGACAATCATATGCATATTCATTGTGGCTATCCCGAAAACCTGACTGGCTAGGTGTGTCCCAAAGACTGGACTGAGAACCCCTGATTTACAGTAAGGCTTGTTAAATTTGTCCTACTTGAGGTTGATGTAATAGTTCAAAGCTAGGTCTCCAGCAATTGAGAGATGCAACACCTGCAAAAAAACATCTGGAAAACAGAACTTTTAGCTAAGGTTGTTTGCACATTTGGTAGACACATGGATTTAGATGCAGTAAAACAAGGTCACTGCCTATGCTGCAGTATTTAGAAGGTGTCAAAGAGGAGCATATTTCCACCTACTTTAGGGCCATGTGTATGTGCTGCTTAAAAAGGTGCCACTGGGGCCTTCTGCTCCTCTACTGGCTTTCCAGTCTTTGGTTTCTCTGTTCTCTGGGATCTGCTTTCTGATCTTGCTTATTGGCAGTGCCGGATTTGTTGCCCATAGGCAAGGTAGGTGTGTGTGTGTGTGTGTGTGTGTGTGTGTGGGAAAGGGGCACCATTCTTCCCTCCTCCTCAAGCTTGCCTTTTTCTAATGGGCAGAGGTGCTCTGTGTTATCTCCTCCCCCCATCCTGCCAGCTTACCTTCTTTCTGGATCAGCAGCAGCAGCTTCAAATAGCAGTCAAAGTTTCAGCACAGGGCAGACAAACCCTTGTGATATGGACAGCTTCTATTTTGCTCCACCAATCCTCTCAAGTGTATAGGAGGAAAGGCATGGTACCGCAGATCCTTGTAGGTAGTATAAGAGTTTGCTTGCCCTATGCTGAAGCTTTGCTTTACATAGAAAGTCCCCATCTTATTTAAGTGGATCGGAGCCATGTTATATATTTTATTTTATTTGGTTTTATACTGCCCTATTCAAGATCAGCACGGTTTACAAGGTAACAACATCGTACATGGAACAGTATTTAACATATTATTACTTTTAACATAATAAACATGTGAACAAGGTATATATACAGTTCCTGAGCGGTAGTCTAGTTTAGTCCTCCACATCTGGGTAGTGCACCTCCTCCTGCAGCACGGAGACTGGACCAATCAAAATCTTGCTCTCATTCAGTATCCTGCTGGAGCTCCCATCAGCCCCCCAGTGTGTCCAGTCTCCGTGCAGCAGGAGGACTTGTGAGCCTGTAGCTGGGCTCACTTAGGGACTTTGAGGCAACACTTGTTAGTTTTTCCTTGGGGTTATTGTTTATTTCTCTGCTATACCTTTTCTTTTATTTTGGTAGCTGTCCCTTTAATTTTAGTACTCAGCTTTCTGAAGGGGGGGCTGTTTGAGGCACCTACTCTGCCCGCTTCTGCTCTCAGCGTCTGTGAGGGAACTGCAGGCAGCAGCTGACTATTGATCTCCCTCCTGGACAGTACGGAGGTGAGATCTAGTCTGGACAGCCCCATTGCTACTGGTCAGCCGGCCGTAGGATTGTCACGGCGTGGGCTGCATCCCTCTGTAGCTGCGAGTTCTCTGCCGTCTTGGGGCTGTACCGCGGTGCCGCGTCTCCTCAGCGTTTCTTCGGAGGCGCGTTCTTACAATCAGCGGTGAGTCTCCAAGCACCTGCAGTGCTTTTAGAGGCAATTTTCTTTTTTTTTCTTTCTTTTGGGGTTGTTTGCCATGTCGGGCTGCGGATCGCGCGGTTTTCTTTATTTCATTTTTCCCGCCGATTGTTTCCTCAGCTGTGGGTGCCGGCAGCCATTTTATCGCGCCGGCATCCTTTAGCTTTCCCACATTTTTTTCCGTGGTGTGGGGGTGGCTGCAGCTGCCCTTTCCAGTTTCTGGTTTTGTTGGCAAATTCAAGTCTGGAATATGCTCCGTTCTACACTACTACTGTTAGCTGTTTTGCATTTCTGGACTCCGCATTTTGCTAAGTGTTGTTTGTACCTGACATGTACCAGCTATCATAATGCTAATAAAATCTGTCAGCTATCAGAAAACCTATATTTTTTTCTGATTTTTCTTTTACTTGATTTTGTTTCAAGCTTTATTGTATTCTACAGTGACAGTCACGCTATCTCCAGTCATTCCCGAAGGAAGCCTTGTCCTGTTTGCACTTCTCATCTACCCTGTCTGTTTCCAGGGCATTCACAACGAATATGCATGTAAAGGACTGGTGACCTAGTGGGTGCAAATCTATCTCATGCATACTTAATGGCAAATCTGAAGCCCCCTGTCTCATCGGATTCCTTCTCTTTTTAAAAAAAAAAAAAACCAGAGTAAGGACAATCACGTCAAGGCCTTGTCCTGTAGGTCTTCTCAGCTGTTTTTCCCTCGAGCCTGCTAATTTGATGGCGTCCAGGCCCCAATGTTTGGTCTGCGGTTCTCGCCGGTGGAGATTTGCAAAGCGGCTACTTGGTCGTCCATGCATGCTTTCAGTAAGCACTACCGCTTGGATGTTTCGGCCGCTCGGGATTCTTGCTTTGGGTCGGCGGTTTTGCGCGCCGGGTTGCAGGGTCCCGCCCGTTCCTAACTGCTCTGTTACATCCCAGATGTGGAGGACTAAACTAGACTACCGCTCAGGAAATGGAAATTACACTTACCTGGTAATTGTAGTTCCTGAAGGGTCTAGTTTAGTCCTCCTTCCCTTCCCTTTCTCTTTTGTCTGATTCCTGTCGGCGCGCTAGCAACTCGGTGGCGGTGCGCTCTTTCGGATTTTGTCGAAGGACTCTCTTTGATTGAAGATTTCAACATGCTTTTTCAGGTTTTTGTCTCGCTGACTGTCTGCGGGCTTTCACGGGCGACGGAAGCGCGATGCAGAGTCTAGGCTTCCTCGTTTGGGGAGGGGGTCATTTTCACAGCGCAGGGATGTTATTGGTTCATAGTTTCTGTTTATACTTTCTTTGAGTCTGCTTTGTTAATAGGTCACTGGGGGGCTGATGGGAGCTCCAGCAGGATACTGAATGAGAGCAAGATTTTGATTGGTCCAGTCTCTGTGCTGCAGGAGGAGTTGCACTACCCAGATGTGGAGGACTAAACTAGACCCTTCAGGAACTACAATTACCAGGTAAGTGTAATTTCCATTTAACTATTTACAATGGTAGCTCAATGATCATTCAATGTAGATTATATACTGGTAACTATTTACAGGCTGATAGGGTTATGACTATAGTATTAATGGATAACTTTGTTATGTGGTTGAAAGCAAGGTGGAACAGATGTGTCTTTATTGCTTTGCGGAAGGTGGTCAGCTCCGGTATGAGACGAATAGTAGGTGGTAGGGAGTTCCATAGTAGAGGGGCGAAGAGGGAGAAGGCTCTGTTCTTGGCGAATTCTGAGGTTTTTCTAGTAATGGAAGGAATGGTAAGCATGTTTATCATATTTGATCTTCTTGCTCTGTTGTCAGGAGTCCAATGTACAAGATTTTCCAGTGAAGGTGCTGATAGGTGGTGGAGAATCTTGAATGTTATTAGTAGAGTTTTGTACTTGAGTCGACTGTTTATTGGGAGCCAGTGTAGTTGGATTAGGAGAGGCAATACGTGGTCATATCTGGATGCTCCATAGATGGTTCTTGCAGTATTTAGTGCTAATTGTAAAGGATGGATGGAAGTCCTTGCAGGATGATATTTGCGTAGTCGAAAAGCAGAGTGATCAGTTCTTGGAAGACCGTGTGGAAATCAGTAGGCTCCAATAAGGGTTGGAGATGACGGAGGAAGCGTATTTTATGATAGATGGATTTTGTGATATTGTTTATGTGGGGCTCCATGTTTAGTGACTGGTCAAGCGTGATGCCCAAGTATCTAACCTCATTCTTAGATTTCAGTTCAGGATGTCGGTGGAGTGAATGTTAGATCTTTCTTAATAAAAAGGACTTCTTTTTTTTATAATTAACTTGCATGTTGTGCACAGCCAGTCATTCAGAAACAGCATTAAAACAGTCAATGATTCTGTTGAAGCATGGGTTTTCTTTTGAGAAAGGTGTGTAAATGAGTGCACATTGTCTGCATAGATGTGATAGAGGATACCAAAGGACTGAATGATTGTACAGATTGGTTGTACATATATGTTAAAAAGTAGGGCGGATAAAGAAGATCCTTGTGGTACACCTTGTGTTTGTAGAAACATTTTTGATGTTTGGTTATCGATACATATTTCTTGATGGCGGTCTGTTAGGTATGAGCGACAACAATCTAGTGCTGAGCTCTTGATGCCCTTGAGTTCAAGCAGATTAGTTGGTTGTGACAGACTGTATCAAAAGCTGAGGCAATGTCCATAAATATTAAGATAAAGCCCTGTTT
Source organism: Ichthyophis bannanicus (assembly GCA_033557465.1). Lineage (NCBI taxonomy): Eukaryota > Metazoa > Chordata > Amphibia > Gymnophiona > Ichthyophiidae > Ichthyophis > Ichthyophis bannanicus. Next base: position 96,818,883 of record CM066046.1, read on the forward strand.
TGGATTGTTTAAATAATATCAAGTTGTTAAGTAAGGACGTAAGTAAAGTCTCGACCCCATGATGTTGCGGATCAAGTGGTGCATAGCAATCAACATGGTCTTGTATTTGTTGTTGCATTATTTTCTCCATTATTTTCGATAAGAAAGGAAGTCTGGAAATTGGGCGATAGGAATTTGGGTCTTGTGGGTCAAGCTTGGGATTTTTCAATAGCGGTTTGATTGTGGCAGTTTTCAGTGATGTTGGTATGTTCTTGGTGAAGGAGAGGTGGATAATCTTGGCGGTGTGTGGGCTTAACTCAGGGCAGGTAGATTTGATCCAATGAGAAGGGCATGGATCAGTGGGCGAGATGGTGGAGTTAAGACATTTTATTATATTTTCTATTTGTTTTGGTGAATATGGATAAAAATGGCTTAGGGCAGGGATGCTGATGTTTTACGGTGATGGAGGGTCTAAGTAGATGTTTTCTATATTGTTGTTGATTGCTTTGGTCTTATTGTGTAGGTGATTCACAATGTCTTGAGGGTGTATTCCATTTTTCTTTTGAGATAAAGATGAATCATTTGTGAGGGATTGGATTAATCTAAAGAGTTCTCGGGGTTTGAGTGAACGCATAAGAAGATATGTATGGTATTCTTTTTTTTTCTTTGCAAAATGATATTGCGATGTTCTTGCAAGGTCTTCATGTATAACTCTCGGTCATTGGGGATCCTAGAGTTACACCATTTACGCTCCAGTTTCCTGAGGTTCTTTAGTGATTTGTGGAGATCCGCTGTAAACCAGATAGCTGTATGCTTTCTTTTATTTGATTGTTTATGATGGGTTATGAGTGCAGCTTTTCTTAGGGTCGTGTCCCAAGTGTGTATCATTTCCGTTAGGTCATTGGATTCTGAGTCGGAGTTAAGGTCCTGTAGGATTTCTGTTAGGAGTAAGTCTCTGTTAAATGCGACGAGCAGGTAGTAAGTACATCATTATCAATAGGATCTTTCGATACTGGTATGTTGGATGGGATATGAAATAGTATCGCTTTATGGTCTGACCAAGGCACTGGGAAGATTTGTGGTTGTGTGAAGTTGGTCGAGCGATCATTATAGGGGGGTGCAAACATAAGGTCCGATATGTTACCTTTATTGTGGGTAGGAGCATGTACCAGTTCCTTATCGTTCCTCCAGCTTAGTCCTCTACCTCTGGGTTGTGCATCTCCTCCTGCAGCTTAGAGACTGGGCATGTCAAAAATGTGACATCACTGGATGTAGCCTGCTGGTCTCTCCCATCAGCCCCAGTGTGTCCAGTCTCCATGCAGCAGGAGGGCATGTGAGCCCAGGGCTGGGCTCACTTGAGTGACATATAAGGAGCATTAGCCTAGAGAGGATTTATTTTAATTTATTTGGCATTGATTTGGTTTAATTTGGGTTACCTGTAGCATAAAATTCACTAATGGGAGACAGCCAACATGGCGTTAGACAAGGAAGATCTTGTCTTACTAATCTGTTATGTTTTTTTGAAAGTGTGAATAAACAGGTGGACAAAGGTGAGTCGGTTGATATAGTGTATCTGGACTTTCAGAAAGCCTTTGAAAAGGTCCCTCATCAGAGACTTTTGGCAAAACTAAAGTCATGGGATAGGAGGCAGTGTACTACTGTGGATCAAGAACTGGTTAAAAGATAGAAAGCAGAAGGTTGGGCTAAATGGCCAATTTTCCCAATGGAGAAAGGTAAATAGTGGTGTACCATGGGATCTGTGCTGGGTCCACTGCTTTTTGACATATTCATAAATGACCTGGAAAGTGGAATAACGAGTGAGGTTATCAAATTTGCAGATGACACAAAACTATTTAAAGTTGTTAAAACCCAAGAGGATTGTGAAAAATTGCAAGAGGATCTTGATAAATTAGAAGACTGGGCATCAAAATGGCAGATGAAATTTAATGTGGACAAGTGCAAAGTTATGCACCTAGGGAAGAACAACCCAAACTATGGTTACACAATGCAGGGTTCCACATTAGGAAGCAACACCCAGGAAAAAGATTTAGGCATCATTGTGGATAACATGTTAAAACCCTCGGCCCAGTGTGCAGCGGCAGCCAAGAGAGCAAATAGAATGCTAGGTATCATAAGGAAAAGAATGGAAAATAAAACAAGATATTATATTGCCTCTGTATCGTTCCATGCTGAGACCGCACCTTGAATATTGTGTGCAATTCTGGTCGCCGTATCTTAAAAAGGATATAGAGTTATTAGAAAAGGTTCAGAGAAGAGCCACCAAAATGGTAAAGGGGATGGAAGGATACTCCTACGAAGAAAGGCTAAAAAGGTTAGGGCTCTTTAACCTGGAAAAGAGATGGCTGAGGGGAAATATGATAAAAGTCTATAAATTAATGAATGGAGTGGAACGGGTAAACGTAGATCGATTGTTTACATTATCAGAATATAGAAAGACTAGGGGACATGCAATGAAGCTACAGGGTAAACTATTTAAGACTAATAAAAGAAATATTTTTTCACTCACATGTAATCAAACTCTGGAATTTGTTACCGGAGGATGTAGTAAAGGCTGTTAGTGTAGCTGGGTTTAAAAAAGGTTTGGACAAGTTCCTGGAGGAAAGGTCCATAAACCATTATTAAGAAGGGACCCAGGATATCAATGCTTGACCCAGTACAAGCATTGCGGAACCTGTGTCTTTTGGGGAAACTGCTAGGTACGTATGACCTAGATTTGCCACTGTTGGAAACAGGATACTGGGCTTGATGGACCTTTGACTCAATATGGCATATCTTAAATTGGGTTACTGTGTGTTTTAACCCGTTTTGGACAGCTCGCATATTCTCTGTTCTGGTTGATTTATAAGATTTGTTACACTCAAACAACTATGAAATACTGGCAATAATAAAAAATATTAAAACTTTGCAGAAAATAGAAGTTTCACATAGTGTATGTTTTTCATACACTGGTCCAATATACTATATTGTCCGTCTTCAGAAAAGATAGGAGTCGGTTCCAATATTCATTGACATATAAACATACTGTATGATACTATTGAAACTGCAGTTTTCATTTAAAACATTTTATTATGATATAATATAGTTTGTCAACAGTCCATTCTGACGGCGGAATATGATACACATGAAAATACCTCTGATGCAGTGCGTCGATACTGCATCATTGAAACACCTAGAACAGAATGCTTGACAGCAGTTAGTTTCGACAACATATTAGCCCAGCGTATGAAAAACATACAAGGCTGATATACGCACCAATAACTCTGACACTAAGGGGTATGTTTACTAAACCGTCTTAATGTGCGCTCTGCCACGTTATCGCGTGATAAGGTACCTTATCGCACAATAATGCCGCTTTATCGGCTGAGGGTGGAGAAAGGCTCCCCAGGGGCGGAGAGAGAGGGTCAATGGGCGGAGAGTAGGAGGGAAGAGGCTCCCTGCACACTAACGCTGTGAAATTCGAGGCTTAAAACTAACGCCAGTGAAGCCCTGGTGTTAGAGCTGATTTAAAGGGAAAAGAAACCATTTCCGTCAGCAATGTACAGCAAAACCAGGGAAACCTACAAAAAGTGATAAGTGTGATACATGTGCACAGAACAAAAGGGCAAATAAACAGTGAAAATGACCAGCAGAAAATGTAATAAAAACATAACCATGCTGGCCAGTAGTGATTTTAATGGGAAACATCAAAAAACACTCTCGAGAAAGCTCCAAAAAAAAGATATGAATTCTGGAAGGGTCTGTACTCCGTCCCCATACAAGGTGAATGGGCCCACAGTGAAATTGCGCTGAGCAGGGTTTTCCCTCTCCATTGGGCAGGTTTCCTATGGCATGCACATGTTCCACAACAGCAGGGCGGGCATATCGGAACGGGAAACTGGACAGATGCTGGAAAAGGGGACACAGAGGGCTGCAGGTGGCACATGCTGTGGTGCAGCTGGGCCACAGTGCGGACTAGGGTGATGCCTAGCTCGCCCATAGGAATGCTGAAAGTAGAGCAGCCAGACAGCAACTGCTAAGGGCCCAACATGGGCATGAGTGTGCTTCCCATGGTGTCACAGGGGATAGTACCCAGCAGGTACCCCCAATGGCACGGAACATTGGCAGGCAGTGCTGGGGGGAAGCATGGACAGCTATGCAGGCACCCCTACCCCAGAACCCGCACCATAGGCAGCCGCCTACCCGCACACTGGATGGCCTGAGACTGCGCACCACCAGCAGAAGGGCATGTCAGCATGGTGGCAGAGGGGTACTGGTGGTGGAGGGGGCAGTGGCAGCTGCCCACAGCAGACCATGGCCTAGCCCTGTTTAGGTGGGTGCCGTGCGCTGCAACAGACAGGCTCTGTCTGACAAACAGTCATGGTATCTCCAGAGAATGCACAGTCTCTGTGGCAACACGGTGGTGCAGTGAACACAGCCAGTGCGTTCAGGAGTAGAAGGTCACAGGTTCAAGTCCCAGCTGTGGTTCCTGCCAACCCAGTACCCATATTTTACCCACTACTAAAACGTGCTATTCCAGTTCATACTGCTAGACCAGTCCAGACAAACGGGTTATGCACCCCTGCCAGCAGATCTTGGAGACAGAGAATTCTACCAGAGCTCTGATAGGCTGGAGCCTGGTGATATAATCTTACCCCTAGGGGTCTCCCTCAGTTTTTCTCTGTCTCCAGCAGATCTGGATGCTTTTTTTTTTTTTTTTTTTTTTTGCTCCTTCAAAAAAATTTAAGATGCTTTATTTCTTTGTGATTTCTCTGGGAGAGATTATACCCTGTAGTTGCCAGTGTACTTATCTGGGCACCAGGATGAATTCCAGCTGAGCTCCTGTGTCCTGCGGGTCACAGTAGAGCTCGCTGATGTGCAGACTTCCCATCACTAGTCAAGAAGACTATTTAGCTGGATGGTAAGCCTCCTAAAATCCAGTCCCTGGGGCTGATTTTAGTGGTGAGGCATCTGGCAGTGCTCTCAGCAGCGGTCCGTGGATTCTCTGCACTTTCGGTACTGTGAGTACAAAACCTGTCTTTCTCCCACTGCTGTCTGCAACTCTGTGGTGACTGGATTTATTTTTCTTGATTTTTCAGCAATTTTAGGCATTTCTCTCATGCCTGCAACCCCCCCACCTTGTCATTTGACTTTTTAAGTTAATTCCTTAGCTTTTGGGGGTTTTAATTCACTCTTTTTGGGGTTTATTTTTGCCGGCGGCCATTTTGAATAGCTAATGAGCCCTGGTTTTTGGCGGGAAGCCAGATTCCTTCTCTCTTTGCTGGCTTCTAGCACCAAAAAAATAAAATTGCTGTTTAAATTTTTCCACAACACTGGCTAGCTGTGAGTTTTTTGTGTGGAGGTTCCTTTTTTCTCTGCCTATGTATTAACATAATGAATAAAAAGTACGGAAGGCATGATTAGAGAACCGGATGCAATTCAGAGCCACAGTACAATGCTAAGACACTGACCACTGGTGCAGGGCTCATGGGTTCCATCCCCCACTGTGCCCAACAAAGAAGGCTGGCTGAGGCATTGCATAGTATGGGGAATATTGTTAAATGCCTGTTCCTCCGGGGCAGTTATTTTTTTTTTTTTTAGTTCTCCCTATGCCTTATTCAGGTCTACGCTGCATAAGCTGTCAGAAGACACACAGGGACCTCAGAAATCAACTGTGCTCTTCCCCCAGTGTCTTGATTCCCCAGATAAACTTGGGATCTCCTGAGCCTGGCTTCAGTGGAGCTCTCCATTGGCTTTACGCTGCGCTGAGTCTTTGCCACGGACATCCCCGGGAAGTTCAGGTATCAATTCCTGAAAGGAAACTGTGAGTAGCCTGGTTTTTTTTCTCACTTGCCTCAGCTACTGCTCCCGGACCGGCTGCCTCTGAGTTTTGAAGTTCCTACTTTAAAATTTTTAATCCACAAACTGCAGCCGGGTTACTTTGTACGTCTTACTGGAATATTGTACCTGTCTTTTTCAATATACCATTTGATTGGAATTTTAAGTCAGTGTTTTGGATCCTGACTGTTTTGGGCTCTACCTAATTAAACATACAGTCAAACCTCGGTTTTCATGATTAATCCGTTCGAAAAAGTCTGACTAAAACCGAAACGTATGAAAACTGAAGCAATATTTACCATAAGAAATAATGTAAATCCAATTAATCCATTCCAGACACCCAAAAATATTCACAAAAATACATTTTATAGAGAATAACTATATTTTTACATACAGAAAACAATGAGAAATAAATATAAATGACTAATGAAATGGATAAATGAACATTTAACATCACTGAAAGCAAGCTAAGTACAGTACTGTACAGTACAGTATGTTAGCATCTGGCCTTAGCCACCCCTGACAAGCTGCTGTGCCCAGCTCTCTTCAGAATCATATTGGATTTAGCCCATTAAAATACCTTTACATTATCTGAGGGGGCGCTCCAGAGAACGGGCAGGCGGTGGACGAGATCGGGGCCTTCCTCTCCGTGCAATCCTTGCCTCTCTAACTCTGACCAGGCTCGAGGATGTGTTTCATTTACATGCTCAGCTGGCTTTCGCTTCTCATCACTCTGGCGATCGGTGAGTCCGGGGGGCAGTGCTGCCGGGACCGGGCGGGCGTTCTGGCAGTGTATACAGACCGGTGTGCAGCGCGAGGGTGTATGTATTTACAGTACTGTACTTTACGAAAACCGAGGCAATGTACGAGAACCGGGACAAAATCTCAGTCAAAAAAGACGTTGAAAACCGAAGCGATGTATGAGAACCGGGACAAAATCTCAGTCAAAAAAGATGTTGAAAACCGAAGCGTATGAAAACCGGGGCAAATGAAAACCGAGGTTTGACTGTACTCACTGTCATCTTCCGTACGGCTGGGTTTGAACTTCTACATCCCTCCCCAGAAACACCTTTCAGCCCCTACCATGGAGGTCTGAGTGGCTGCGGAGGAATCAAACTCTAATTTCCCTACTTTCGGTCACTGTAATGGCCTTACCCTGACTTTGAAAGTTTCTCTGTACCAGCACAGTGAATGACTGACAGTTCCCTTCTCAGCTCAGTGAATACCTGACAGTTTTTCTGTGCCAGCGGCCATTTTGTTTTTCTCTTCAGTGTTTCTTTTTGGAGGGAACAGCTCTAGACAGCAATTTCCACACATTTAAACATGTTGTGGAGGCACGGAGAGTTTCAAAATCCTTTTCTTTGAAGAGTCTTCGGTTTCCCTGAGCCTACCTTGATTTTTGTTTTAAATGCAAAAAAAAAAAAAAAAAAAAAAAGGGAAAAAAGAGGAAAGGTGGTTTAAGTCTCTACAATGCTTGTTTCTCTGGCTGTATTATATGTAATAAGTAATCAGCCGAATGGGGAATTAAAAGATTGCTTGTGTTCCACCTGCACGCTGCATCCCGGAGACTCTTTCCCCATTCCCACTGCGCTGATAGATGGGTTCATCAGCACCTTATCTCCTCCCTCCTCAGAGCCCCTGCTGCAGCATCTTCCTGCAGGAAACGATTCAGTCAGCTCCCATGTCGCTTCCACAGCCGCTGGAGGCCACAGCAGCCTTTACTGACAGTGCCTTCCTCACACTCTTCCATCTGGCATGACGCCTGTGACTTTTGGAGTCTTTTGGAATATCTCCTACACCTGCCCAGTAGCAGGCAAGCATATGGCGTGGTCTCGCAAGTGGTCCCATAAGTCCTCAGACCTTAGAGCAGTACGTCCTCCTTGGAGCGTTGCATGTGCCTTGCGGGGTACTATGGATATTCAAGAAGACTTTAAATCTTCGGAGGTCAGCCCTGACTCGTTGGAGTACGGAGATGGGGAATATTCTCCGTCTGTTTTCTTCGCTGACGGTTCTCAGCCTTTTTCGGAAAGAGGAGTTGCCGGTTCTAATCACACAGGTGATGGAGTCGCTCCCCCTGGCTGACACGCCTGATCCTCCGGATTCTCAAATCCCGGTTGCAGCCGGATCCCATTTTCCAGGGCATTCGTACGGCACGCGGTATTGGTCAGTTATACCCTTGGTCTCCCTTTCACTTGGACCGTTGGCTGACATACCCGACAGTTGATGCATTCTGACCAGGGTCATCAGGCATACCACACTTCCGGTTGAGGGCGGAGTGGCGCTCCGCGACCAGCAAGACCTAAAGAGTTGGGAGGCTGCTGAAGACGGGTTTTCCTTCGCCCGCTATTTCCTTCTTGCAGGGGTGTGCAGAGGTCTAGCAGCTCGGGCCTCCCTTCGCTGGATTCAGCAGCTTCCAGGTGTTCCCGAGTTGGTTCATTTTGAATCCATCGCTGCATTCCGGGTAGAGGCATTCTGTGATCTCTTGCGGCTCAGCTCGCTTCCTAGCACCGGTGTCGGTAGCTCGGAGATGGCTCAGCCTGCGGCAATGGGCAGCGGATGTTGCTTCATTTCCAGGCTCCAGCGTTTAGATGCCATTCGTCCCGGTCCACCGTTGGAAGGAGGACTGGGCCGTTACTCTGTCTATTTTGGGATGCTTCAGGTCCTGGATTTTCTAGGGGCTGGGTGCGACACTCGTCGGGGGCGGGTGTTTCTACCACAGGAACGTTTTCAGAAGATCTCTCTTCAGCTCCGCCGCTGCTTGGATCAAGCGACACCTCGGCCTTGGGGGCTACCTTCAACTCTTGGGGTCCTTGGCAGCAATGCTAGCCCTCATTCCGTGGGCGGAAGCGCACATGCGCTGCTTGCCGACGGCGCTTCTATCTCGTTGGTCGCCGGTGTCGGACAGTTATCTAATCCGGTTACCTTTGCTTCTGCCGGTGCACCGCAGCCTCTGCTGGTGGCTTCAGGCACACAATCTTCTACGAGGGGTCCCTCTGTAGTCCCTGCGCTGGATCTTGGTGACGCCAGTCGCCGACCTCTCCGGTTGGGGAGTGCCTTGCGGCTTGGCCTCGGCGCAGGGGAGTTGGTCACCTCGCGCAGCCCAAGGGTCTATCGATCGTCTCGAGACGCGGAAAGTGCGCTTCGCCTTTCTTCAGTTTCAGCCTCTTCTGTGGCGGCGTGCGGTTCGGTTCCTGTCCGACGCCACAACAGTTGCTTACCTAAGCTGCCTAGGCGGCACGCAATGTCCGGATGTCTCACAGGAGAGGCGTTTGCTCCTCCCGTGGGCGGAGGAACATCTTCAGGCTATCGACGCAGCACATCGCAGGCGTGAACAATGTGTAAGCCAATTTTCTCAGCCGGCACTCTCTGGAGCCCGGGGGCTGGGCTCTGCAGCCGGATGCGTTCCGGTCCATTGTTCACCTGTGGGCACTGCCAACCATGGATCTAATGGCTACAGCGCTGACTGCTGTACTTCGGCCATTGGAGGGACGAGGGAGCGCACGGCATAGATGCTCTCTCTCAACCGTGGCTGGCTCATCTTCTCCTGTGTGTTTTCCCTCCCTGATCCGTGATATGCATAGTTCTCCGGCGGCTCCGAGACCGTCGCGACCCTGTACTCCTGCTGGCTCCGAATTGGGCTCGCGGACCATGGTATGCGGATCTCTTCCGTCTGTCTGGGGCGTGGCTGCTCCGCCTCGAGGCGTTTCTCGGCCTTCTGATTCACGGACCGATGGAGATGGAAGACCCGGCTCCTTACTCGCTTTCGGCCTGGCTATTAACCGCCGCCGGTTTGCTCGCTACGGCTCTTCGCCTAGCGTGGTCGTGGCGCTTCTCACGGCGCGGCGGTCTTCCACGACGCTGACTTACGCTCGGGTTTGGCGTCTCTTGATGGTTAGTGTTGTGACACAGTAGCTCCTCAGGAACAGATGGATACAAATGAGCAGCTGGGGGTAGAAGCCGGTACTGCAGGAGAAAGCAGGGATTTCTCTGCAGAATGAAACTGTGTTTTTTTCTATCAGGCAAAACAGCTCACCTCGAGGGAGGAGAGTAGGAAGGCTTGTGATTGGGCACGCCCCAAGGGGAGGCGGGCAGTGCAGGCTAGAAGCACCTGGTGAAATACACAGGAACCAGGAAGTGAGAGGGAGATCCACGGGGAGACACAGAGGCAGATGCAGAGAGAGATCCATGGGCAGACGGAGATCCAGACGCAGATCCAGAGAGAGAAGCCAAGAGAGCAACGGAGGTTTGCTTGCTGTGATAATTTCCCTAACAGTCTGCAGCTGGAGGATAGCTTGGAGCAGCATTCAGATGAGGAAGGAAACTGCTGGAGGCAGAGCTCCTTTAGAACGCTGAGAAACCCAAGGCTACAGGACCAGGCAGAGCTGGGGAACAAAGGCAGAAGGATAAAGAATCCTCCCAGGGAGAAGCTCCTGTATAAGGTACCCAGAGAAAGAGGAGTTTATGCTCTAAAGCCAGAAAGTCTATGTTCTGCTTTTAAAAGCAAAGCCAGTCAAGATGGTGGCAGCTGGTGTCAGAAAAGAGAAGCTTTGAATGACAATAATTTATTCTTTTAAACTAGCTGAGTCACCTAGCCAGGACAGGGCTGATATACATGCTTTTAAATATTCTCCTAGCACTGCTAATTTTGAATGTACAGCACCCACGTGTAGGGAAAGGTGGGGAGCTAATGAAAGCCCAGCACATGTTTGTTTTCCAAACGCAAACAAACCTGATAAGCAGCCTGAGATAGATAGGCTCAATCAATACCTATTCACCGAGGGGACAGGAAGACAGCTCAATGAAGAAAAGTTTCATGCTGAATCACTTCTTAAAGAGTTCCAGGATTATTTAGAACAGAAGAAGAGTTTTAACCACAGTGTTCCAGTTACTGGCTGTAAGGAAGAAAACTCTGTTCATAATTCTGTGTTTTCCCCTGCTGATGATGATGAGATGATGATGGACTGTTCTACCTGTTTAATTGATAGAGGCAATTAAGCAGAGAAAGGATTGTGCTGGTATATAAAGTAATATAACAGTGATGTAACTTTGACCGACACAAGAAAGCTTGTGGAGGGAAACTGAATTAGAGCACTACTAGTGATTGACAGAACCTGAGCATTATTAGTGAAGGACTTTTCTGTTACCAGCCTGTATGTTAAAAGCACATGAAAGGAATGTGAAGAAATACAGCATTTTAAAGCCAGTTAGGCAAAGTTTCAGTTAATCCTGTTTTATTTGGTTTAAACTTCTGCACCGTCTGTAATCTTCTTTTGAACTGCACAATGGCAATATGAGCCACATGAAAAAATAAACCTCATGTAAATAAATAACTCTTGCCAGCCTTACTGCTCGAAGCATAACACAACTACAACTAACTGCCTCAAGGGCATAACAAGGCAACCCCTCCTTAACCCACAAGGTTAAGGGGCGGGCGGTGTCATAGTGTTCGCGAAATAACCTCACACACTGGCGTTGCGGTGTTCCGGACATCCTGTCCTTTTTACAGGCCGGAGTGGATAAGGGATTAGCATTCACTTCCTTGCGAGTACAAATGGTCGCTTTAACTTGTTTTCGGGGTCCTATACCGGGGCGATCGATAGCTTCGTATTCGGACGTGTCTCGGTTTCTCCGCTGAGTTGGGCCTTCCGGCCTCCTCTGCGTTCGCCTGTGCCGGCGTGGGCTCTCGTGCTTGTCCTCTGTGCCCTCGTTGCTCCTCCCTTTGAGCCTCTGAGGGCCTGTTCTCTTCTAGATTGGACTCTGAAGGCAGTCTTCTTGGTGGCCATAACTTCGGCACGCCGTGTTTCTGAGCTCCAGGCTCTCTGTGTCGAGATCCCTATCTCTCGTTTTCCTCCGAAGGCGTTTCTCTGAGAACTGTCCCTTCCTTTGTTGCCCAAAGTGCTGACGCCGTTCGCTGTTGACCAGCCTCTTTCCTTTCCGTCTTTTCCAAAGACGCAGTGTGACAGTGGTCGGTCTCCGTTGTGGGCGGTGGACCTTAAGAAGGTTCTTTTTCGGTATCTGGGGGTCGCCAGACCCTTCCATATGACTGTTCGCGGGTTCTTGTCGGGGATCCGCAGCCTCCGAATCTACCATTTCTAGATGGGTTACGGAGGCCATTGAGGCGGCATACCTTCTTCAGGGAGAACAAGCTCCACCGGGACTCCGTACTCACTCCTCTCGGGCGCAAGCAACTTTGTAGGCCGGGAGGTCTCATGTAGTTCCTCTCGATGTTCGCCGGGCGGCGACTTGGTCGTCGCTGTCCACCTTTGTCGGTCATTATAGGTTGGACGTTCATGCCCGTCAGGAAGTCCGTTTTGGAGTTGCTGAGCTGTCGGTGGCCTTGTCCCCCCTTGAAAGCAGGTAGCTTGGGTACTGCCCGTTTGTCTGGACTGGTCTAGCAGTATGAACTGGAAGGAGAAATTTCACTTACCGTTAATTTCCTTTCCTGGAATACTGCTAGACCAGTCCAGGACCCGCCCTGCTGTTGGTTGGAGTGCCGCTGGTGCGGTGCAGCCGTCGACCGCGGTTCTTCTCTTTGCCGGTATGCCTCGCCCTGGGCAGTCCATGGGTTCGTAGGTGGATACTGTTTTCAGCTCTAGGGAGTTCTTCGGCTCCCTTGTATATAGTTCACTTGGGACCCTCTGGGGTGATGTTACAGTTCATGTTGCATTAGCTTGTGGACGTAACTGAGGGAGACCCCTAGGGGTAGGATTATATCACCAGGCTCCAGCCTATCAGAGCTCTGGTAGAATTCTCTGTCTCCAAGATCTGCTGGCAGGGGTGCATAACCCGTTTGTCTGGACTGGTCTAGCAGTATTCCAGGAAAGGAAATTAACGGTAAGTGAAATTTCTCCATACAGACAGAACCTTTATTGCAGATAACAGAAACATGCCCAATACACCTACATTTTACCCTACAGAGCACAGACACCATAAACATGCACATTACCTAGAGCAGAGTCTCCCAAATGCAGTCCTGGAGGGCCAAACACCATTCGGGTTCCATGCTGCCTCTAATAAACACGGCTGTGCTGCATGTCTATGCACTGCATACCATGGGGGCGGATGTATCTCATGCATATTCATTAGGGACAGCATGAAAACCCGAACAGTGTTTGGCCCACCAGGACTGGAGTTGGGAACCTCTGCCCTACAGCAGCGGCCAACAGGGGCAGACACACCCTCACCCACAGGGTCCATTATCCAAAGCCTCCTGGAGAGGCAGGATGTTGGGCCCTGTGTGCATCTCTCAATACTAGCACTTGCATACCTTAGCAATGCCACCCTAAACCTGGGAATATGGTACACACCTATCAAAAGGTTGCTATGATTACTGGCAGATAGCAATTCCTAAGTTAAGCATGATTTGCTGATTGAGCTGCATCATAGCAACCTTTCTGATGTCTGTGGAGTGTGCTTCAGGTCTGGTGTCTGACAGTGTTTACCACCCTGGGGAGTGACCCCAACAGTATTGCGTACTATAGCCATGCCTGCACTGTGCCCAGGACTGGTGCGGTGGCCAGGGCTGCCAAGAGCCTCTATATTTGCACAATGCTGGCATAGGTGTGGGAGCGTGTGTTTGTCTATCCAATGTGTGGTGTCTGCCAACACCTTCCTCAGCCCACACTGTTGCCAGTGTAAGCCTGCCAATGTGCATAATGAGGAGCAAGGTACCATGGGTATAGCCCGGACAGGGTGGCCTGGCCATAATGCATCTGCATAGGGCAATGGCTCGGACATTGTAGTGCCTGACAACCACCTGCATGGACAGGGTGGCCACAGCATGTCCTGCTGGGAGGTCACTCTCACCCTGACTGAACAGTGACCACGGCATGGCTAGGTTCCCCCATAGTGCTATATAGTATTTCTCTCATGTGATATTTATGGGTTCCCTTTTGGGGCCCAATCACTGACTTATCTGCTTGGTGTGTATGCTGACATCCCAGTTCTGGGTACACGCATCTCATCCAGGAACATGCACTATGGACTAGCTAGCAGACTGTCTGCAGCTGGTATGTGTCTTGCTGGAACACCTTGCAGGGTGCAGCGGCTGGAGGCTTGCTGCTGGAGAATGTCAGATAGTGGTGGGGGGCAGCTGAGCATTTCCAGGCCTACTGTCTGCCTTGCCTTATGAATGTGTACAGATCTGCATTGACTGCCCTGTAGGGTGTCTGTTCCCCAGCAGGACTGGGGTTGATGGTCCCCTCTACTGCCACCATTGCAGGGAGGTAGAATGTGGATCTGTTGGTGGGAGATCCTGTTTCCCACCCTGAGCCACAGAGGGTGGGTTGGGTGGGGGTACATAATCTGCCTATGGGTCCAAACACCCCCCCTTCACCTACATCATGTGACCATGGCACCAACACAGGATATGCACTATTCTGGGTGCATCATAGCCCATAAGGGCTAGACTTGACTGGGAAATACAGATGTATCCTAGGTGTGTCTGCAGGAACTACCTATCACACACACTAGCACTGATGGGGACCTGCAGCATGGCGTATTTCAGCCATGAAAGGTGCTGTGGACCTGGTGCTGGGCGCCCCACCTCACCCTCAGGGTGAACACAGTACGCGCACAATGTGACGGTCTGTAGCTACTCTGTGCCAGTAACACACACGGTCAGTTCCCCCTACCAGGCCGAGGTGCTGTGGGGGTGCATACCCCATCTTGTGATCATTTTTCCCTGTTCAATGTAAACTTGGGAGTGCCCTGCGGTCCTCGAGTCGTTCTGTTAACTGTAAACCGCACTGATGATAAAGAGCGTGTTATAAAAGAAATGTTAAATAAATCTGTAGACTGCTGATTTGCATGTGCAGTGCATCATGAGTACGGGTGGGTTAACCCTATCCTGGTAACCGCAGCAGACAGTTTGTGTGGTGACCTGCAGTCCTTCTGTAGCCAGCCAGGGGTTTGTTAGCAGCTATAGAGCTGTAGCCCACTGGTTACTTCACTGCCTGTGGAGCCAGAGATCATGGGTTCACACCCACAGTGGGGTTATTTGATAGGGCTGTCCGAGGCATTGTCTATTTTTAATGTACATTAGTGCTGCCAGCAAAAACACCCTCAGAGTACTGTAGCCATAAGGTGCTTCATAAGGTGCCGTATAAGGCGCCTTATAGGGCGCCGTATAAGGCACCTTATAGGGCGCCGTATAAGGCACCCTATAAAGCCTTATTTGATTACCAGCGATTTCGGCAGCGCACATTGCAGGAAAAGAAAATGTGATGGCGGATTTTCTCAGCAGGGTTCACGTGGATGCGGGGGAATGGGAGCTGCATCCAGATGTGTTCACGCAAGTGGTTCACAGATGGGGAATGCCAATCATGGACCTGATGGCGACCTTTCGGTTAGCAAAAGTGGATCGCTTCTTCAGCAGATGGCGAGAGCGGATGTCGGAGGGGCTCGACACCCTGATGCAAAATTGGCCGACGACAGGTCTGCTCTATGTGTTTCCCCCGTGGGCGCTCATAGGTCGGGTGGTACAACACATCGGGGAAGTGTACTGCTGGTGGCTCCGAACTGGCCAAGATGTCCGTGGTATGCCGATCTTATCCAATTGCTCGAAAGGGAGCCTTGGAGGTTGCCGGCGTCAGAGAATTTGTTACGACAAGGCCCGCTACGGATGCTTCAAGTGGATCGGTTCTCGCTTACGGTTTGGCCATTGAAAGGGTGAGGCTGAAGAAAAAAGGCTACTCCGCTGTGGTTATCGCGACCTTGCTTCAGGCCAGGAAGAAGTCTACCTCATTGATGTATGTTCGCATATGGTGCATTTTTTTTGAGGATTGGTGCTCACGTAGACAGGTGCAGGCTTCTATCGGTTCAGTGCCATTGGTGTTAAGATTTTTGCAAGAGGGTTTTGAGAAGGGTCTGGCTGCCAGTTCGTTAACGGTGCAGTTGGCAGCCCTTTCTTGCTATAAAGGCAAGGTACAAGGGGTAGCATTAGGGGGCACATGCGGATGTTTTACGTTTTCTTAAGGAAGTGGCTCAACTGCACCCCTCTCGTCGAATTGTGGTTCCGCCATGGGATCTCAACCTGGTATTAGGGGCATTAGCCAAAGAACCCTTTGAGCCATTACACAGGGCGTCAGTTAAAGATTTGACTCTGAAGGCGGTCTTTTTGGTAGCCATTTGTTTGAGGCGCATTTCAGAACTGCAGGCATTGTCATGTAGAGAACCGTTTTTGTCCTTTGCTAGGGAAAAGGTCATGTTGCGGCCAGTTCCTTTCTTTTTGCCTAAAGTTGTTTCTCCTTTTCATATGAATCAGACGGTTTTCCTCCCTGTTTTAGGTTCACTGGAGGGCGGTGCTGCGGACAGGGGGTTGCGTAGTTTGGACGTGAAGCGTGTGCTATTTGAAAGTATCTGAATCTTTTCGCAAGTCGGATCGGTTATTCGTCTTGTTTGGCGGTTCCCGTAAAGGAGAAGCAGCGGCGAAAGCATCTATTTCTAGATGGATTCAAGAGACAATTGCTTCTGCATATCTTCTGTGTGGGCGAGAAGTGCCAACAGGGTTGCGTGCTCACTCAACCAGGGCACAATCAACTTCATGGGCAGAGCATAGTTTGGTGCCGCCTGCGGAGATTTGTAAAGCGGCCACTTGGTCGTCGCTACATACTTTCAGCAAACACTACCGCCTGGATGTGTTGGCAGCGAAGGATGCCGTATTTGGGTCGGCGGTGTTGCAAGCTGGCTGGAAAGGTCCTTCCCAATGAGTACTGCTCTGTTACATCCCAGAGGTAGAGGACCAAGCTGGAGGAATGATAAGGAAATAGAAATTACACTTATCTGGTAATTGTTGTTCCTGGAGTGACTCCAGCTTAGTCCTCATTCCCACCCAGGGGTTTGTCACTTAGCAGTGGAGTTATTTGAGGAGAGAGGGGCCATTATCGGTAGGTACTGTTGCTTGCTATACTTGACTGCCCTTTCTGGTCCTTCTGTGCTATCCCTAGGTATGACAAGAAAGGAAAGAGTCAGGTACAAGGAAAGGGTATTTCCATACAGAGGGAATTCCCTGGTGGGACTTAGTTAAGTTCAGTTTTTGGTTAAAGTTTGATTGAATTGCATAGCTACTTATTTGTTGCTCCTTTTGAGTTTGCTTTGTCAATAGTTCACTGGGGCTGATGGGAGAGACCAGAAGGCTACATCCAGTGATGTGATGTTTTTGACATGCCCAGTCTCCAAGCTGCAGAAGGAGGAGGTGCACAACCCAGAGGTAGAGGACTAAGCTGGAGTCACTCCAGGAACAACAATTACCAGGTATGTGTAATTTCTATTTGCTGATAATTAAGAGCATACATAGTATCAAGAAAGGTTGTGGCACTCTTCTTCGATAGAGCTGGGAGGTTGAAGTCCCCTAGAAACCAGAGAGGTGTGGACCGTGGAGAGTGGTTACAAATTAGA
Organism: Ichthyophis bannanicus; assembly: GCA_033557465.1. Classification (NCBI taxonomy): domain Eukaryota; kingdom Metazoa; phylum Chordata; class Amphibia; order Gymnophiona; family Ichthyophiidae; genus Ichthyophis; species Ichthyophis bannanicus. Next base: position 96,836,094 of record CM066046.1, read on the forward strand.
TCTAGTGTTATGGAGAGGTAATCAGTGGAGGTAGATGGGGTATGGTAGAATAGTGCAGTCGCTATTTGTTTATTTGCTATAGTGATAGCATCAAGGTTGCTAGTATTATGGGAAAGAGATACTGAAACTGTAGGTTAGATCTTGCCATTATAGGTGTGCCGCCACCCCTTTTGTTGGTCCTTGGGCAGTTGAAGACATCATAATTTGGGAGGTTGAGCTGATTTATAAGTACGGTATCAGAATCTGCTAAACAGGATTCTGTGATGAAAATTATGTCTAGCTGATGATTTTGCACATTAGTCGCTAATAACTGGCCATTTCTTCCGAATGGATCTTGCATTTACAAGCAAGCATTTTAGATCTTTATAATCAATCTGTTTAGGAGTGGGATGTTTTCCTGGCTGTTGGCATGTAATTTGGATAAGATATTGTGGTCTTATCCGGCAAGTTAGTCTCTTGGTGGTGAAGTCCATCATCTTGTTTATTTCGGCCAAATCCATGAATAGTAGAGATTAGGTTATGGTGGTCAGAGAAAGATTCAGCCGAGATGAAGAATAGTTAGACCATAAAGGCATAAGGCGACGGGTAGATAATCCGGCATTATGGTGACAACCAGTTGATAGTTGATGTAGTTTTTAAATATTTAAAGGTGTCTCCTTATTAGACCACAGATCAACAGAAGCAGAACTATATGTCCTAAGTATTATATCACAGAATATCAGAAGCAGCCCTTATAGACCTGGTTAAAGTAACTATGCTATGGAATTATAAAGGGAAAACCTTTAGGTTACGTTACACAATATTACAGAATGCAATATTTTATAGACACTTATGCATAAGATCAGTTTTGATTGGATTTCTGCCGGTTCCTTTACCCTCTTGCGATCCCTGCCTAAGGGCCACACCAAAGGGCCCTCAGGCATGGGCCTGCCAGGCACGAAGATTTTTAAATTTGTTGTAAGACCCCGATTGGCCTCGGGCTGGTGAGTGGGGAGGGGATCTTCCTCCCGCTCCCTCGCCTGATGCTGGATCAGCGGTGCTGGTGGGGTGTGAGCTCCTCCTACTTGTGCCTGATGGCGCGAAGACTTAAATTTGTTGTAAGGCCCCGTATATCAAATACACACTAAAAAGAAGCGACAAAATAATTATGTTTTATGTTTATTATTAATATTAATAAAACTATGAATACTGGATAATCAACACTGGAGTCGCTTTCTTATTCAATTGAGGCAGCGGCAGCAATAGTTGCGCAAGAAGCAGACAATGGCTCGCCTCCAAATTCAGGATCACTGCTGGTTGTTCTTGTCTCACAATAAATTGGTCAAGAAAAGTCTGAACAGTTGCCCTTTTATTCTCTTCGTATACCTCTTTGTAATATGAGAAGGCATCGTTGATTATGCATTGAAACGGATACATAGAAACAAAGAAACATGACAGTAGAAAAAGACCACATAGCCTATCTAGTCTGCCCTTCCATATCAACTACAATGATCCCCTTTTTTTCCTTAAGAGATCTTTTGTTTGTCTCATGGTTTTTTTTTTAATTCAGATAACATCCTCGTTTCTACTACTTCCACTGGGAGACTATTCTACGCATCTACCACTCTTTCCATAAAGAAATATTTCCGCATATTACTCCTGAGTCTATTCCCTTTCACCCTCATTCTATGTCCCCTTGTAGCAGAGTTTGCTTTCATAGAAAGAGGCTCTACTCTTGTGCATTTGTTACGGAGGTATTTAAACATCTCTATTATATCTCCTCTATCCTGCCTTTCCTCTAATATATACATATTAAAAACTTTAAATCTAGCCTCATATGGTTAGTGATCTTTGTTATTAAGCATTTTAGTAGCCACCCTCTGCACTGACTCCATCCTGTTCATATCTTTTAAGATGCGGTCTCCAGAATTGCACACAATACTCTAAATGAGGTTGCACCAAAAACTTATACAGAGGAACTATCACCTTTTTTCTGCTGGCTATTCTTCTGCCTATGCACCCAAGCATCCTTCTGACTTTCGCCATCACCTTTTCTATCTGTTTAGCTGCTTTAAGATCATCAGAAACAATTATGCCTAGATCTTGCTCTTCTTTTGTGGACAGAAGTACTTAACCCCCTACACTGTACCGCTCCCTTGGATTTTTGCAGCCCAAGTGCATGACCCTGCCTTTTTTAGCATTAAATCTCAGCTGCCAAATTCTCCACCATTCTTCAAGCTTAACTAGATCCCTTCCTCATGTTATCTACCCCTTCCTGGGTGTCTACTCTATTGCAGATTTTGGTATCATCCACAAAGAAGCAAACCTTACCCGACAGCCCTTCCATAATATCACTAACAAAGATGTTAAAAAGAATCTGACCAAGGAGAGATCCTTGCAGCACACCACTGGTAACTTCCTTCTCCTCAGAGTGAGCTCCATTTATCTGTACCCTTTGTCGCCTCCCACTCAACCAGTTTCTAACCCAGTCAGTCACTTTAGGGTCCATCCGTAGGGTGCTCAACTTCTTTATGTCACCTGTGAGGAACAGTGTCAAAGTACACCACATCTAGGGCTCTCCCTCGGTCCAACTCCCTGGTCACCTAGTCAAAGAAATCAATCAGATTTGTCTGACAAGACCTGCCTCTAGTAAAGCCATGCTGCCTTGAATCCTTCAATCCATTGGACTCCAGAACCTCACTATTCTCTGTTTAGCAGCATTTCCAATAATTTACTCGCCACAGAGGTTAGACTAACCGGCCTGTAGTTTTCAACCTCATTCTTCTGCTTTTGTGTAAAGGGAGCACATGTACCTTCCTCTGGGACCACTCCCAACTCCAAAGAAGCATTAAAAAGATCATTCAGTGAAGCTGCTAGAACCGTCCCCAAGTTCCTTCAGTATTATTGGATGTATCTCATCCGGTCCCATCACTTTGTCTACTTTTAGTTTAGCTAGTTCCTATGAAAACAGTCTTCTGAAAATCGTTCAAGATCCCCATCACTTCTGTTCCTATTTGTGGGTGTTTTCTGAGTCCTACTCCTGGCCCTTCATCTGTGAACACAGAATAGAAAAAGTTGTTAAGCAATTCCGCTTTATCCTCATCAGCTTCTACATATTCCTCCCCTTCACCTTTAAGTCTGACACTACCATTTTTGCCCTTCCTCCTCTCACTAACATATCTGAAAAAGGTCTTATCCCCTCATCAGGGTCTTGCCTTTCTATAGCTTCATAGAGGTTATTCAACGATTGCACAGCTACGCACATATCCTTTGCCATGAAATGTTTGGGTTCCACTGCCAGCTCTTCAATGTCATGCTACTCGTTATCAGCTACCTTTGCCACCTCAAGCTTGACTAACTCCTCATTCGATAACTCTTTGTCGTGAGACTCCACTGACTGTCCACATCATCTTTGTCCACCTCAAGCTTTAGCTTTTCTGCAAGCTTTACAAGTTCCTTATCGTTCCTCCAGTTCAGTCCTCTACCTCTGGGTTGTCAATCTCCTCCTGCAGCTTGGAGACTGGTATGTCAAATTCATAACATCACTGGATATAGCCTGCTGTAGTCTCTCTCTCCTCCCAGTGTGACCAGTCTCCATGCAGCAGGAAGACTTGACGAGCCTTGTGGAGGGCTCTTTGGAGGAATTAATAAGGAGTTAATAGGATAGGGTTAGATTTGGTGGTTTGGAAATTTATTTGTGATATTAAGTACTATATCTTTAAAAAAAAAAAAAAAAAAGAAACAAAAGGAAAGCTATTTGTTGGCATTCTTGCTTCCTGGCCCTGCATACTATTTATTTATTGAAGGGGTACTGACTCACGATTTCGAGTTAGTTTACCCTGCGGTGGCCCAGAAGTTCTCTCCCCCCGGACTGTACGGGGGACAGCCCTTCTTACGGTATGTGAGTAATGTTTCAGATCGTGGTGCCTGCCTTACCGGCGTAGCAGCTTTTAGTCGGTAAAGGCAGCAGCATTGGGGAGCCAGGACTGTTCACGGCACTGTTCTCTGTTTTCAGCGCCGGAGCAGCGGCAGTCCTGCCCGGTAAGTGTTTCGCCGGGGTGGGTGGCCTTCCTTAGCGGGAGCTTTGTTCGTCAAGCGCCGGCAAGCCATGGGGCAGTTTGGTGCCCTTTTCGGCTTGTCAGCGTTTCAGCGGCCATTTTCCCTGCGGAGGTAAACCGCGTGTAGCAGACAGCTTTGCGTTTCGGGGCTCCGTTTAGGCAAGGGGGAGATCCTTTGGGGTTTTTTCTTCTTTTTGCTTCCTTTTCTTCTTGTTTAGTTTGATTTGGTTTGGGTTTGCTGTCTTTCTTTTATTTCCTTACGTTTTAGGGGCTTGCTGTGTGTCTCCTTCCCGATTCAGTTTCACAGGGAGGAAGGAACGGCGAATGGCTCTGCTTTCCGGGGGGGATAGGCTGGGAGTCAAATAATTGAATGTTTCTATAGTTTTCTAATACTAAAAAAAAAAACAATAAAAAAAAACTCCATGAGAGATAAGCCTCTAGGACAGCTGCTGCTTTGCTTGATGGCGGCACGGTCCCTTTGTATTGTGTGTGGCACTAGGAGGGGCGCAATGGTGGATACTGGGGTGTGCCATTGTTGCGCTTCCCTCTCGTCCATGGTGGAACAACAGATGGACGTCAAGGAGAGCCCAGAGTCGCAGGGAGCGTCCATACGGGTGAGGGCAGACTCCCTGTGTTTGCCGGCGCAAAAGTCAGCGTTAGAGGAGCTGGCGAGACCATCAGGTGTGTCTCTGGTGGTGCAGGCATTGGGTCTTGGTGATTTCAGCCCTGAATTTATTTTGCTAATACATCAGGCGTTCTGTCTGCGGCGCAAGGGTAAGAGGCCAGGTCCAGAAGCGTTAGCTGGTGCGGTTCAGCAGATGGAGGCGACTGTCGAGGTTAGCGAGGAAGCGCCAGTCCCTAAGTGAGCAAGACTGAAGGATTCGCCATCAGCAGAAGGCAAGTGGCCTGAGCTCCAAGAGGCAGATTGGGATTAGGAGGAGGGCCCACTGGATCTGGAGGAAGGAGAGATTCCGGAGCCCGAGGATCAGGCTAAAATTGTCAGAGTCTTTCGCAGGGAGGAGCTTGCGGCTTTGATCTCAGAGACGTTGCAGATGCTGAATCTGGCTATGCTGGCGGCCGGGGAGGACAAGGTGGAGGATCCCATCATTCAGGCGGTGCGGCAAACGCAGGTGGTGTTTCCGGTCCATCGTGTGGTGGACAAGATGATTCAAGAAGAGTGGGATCGGCCGGAAGCGGGACTACGGGGCATACGGACAATGAATAGGCTTTATCCGTTGGCCGATAAGGATAAGGACAGATTCCGGCCGCCGCGGGTGGATGCAGTGGTGTCGGCAGTTACAAAGAAGACCACTATTCCGGTGGAAGGCAGTGCGGCCCTAAAGGATACTCAGGACCGTAAGGTTGACGGTTTGCTGAAGCAGACCTTTGAAGCGGATTCTCTTTCACTGCAGGCCTCCATCTGCGCTGCATGGGTGGCTAGAGCATGTCTGCGATGAGTCCAGCGACTGCGCCAGTCTTCGCACCTGGATCTCGAAGAGGTCAAGGAGTTGGATCGACTAGAGTCCGGAGTGGCCTACTTAGCGGATGTGCCTTATGACTTAATCAGGGCGCTGGCAAATAGCACGGCGTCAGTGGTGGCCGCCCGCCGGTCGGTGTGGTTACGAAACTGGGCGGCGGATGGTCCATCTAAGTCTCGTCTCAGCAAGCTTCCCTTTTAAGGGCAGCTTGCTCTTTGGAGAAGATTTGGATAAATTGGTGAAGGATCTGGGAGAATCTAAGGCCGGTAGACTCCCAGAAGATAAGCCGAAACAGGGGAAGTCAGTGCAAGGCTTTCGAGGTCAGTTTCGGGATTTTCGTAGGTTTCGGTCAGCCAGGTTCGGGAGTTACCAACGCGGCCGGTTTCCAGCTCGCATGCAGGGGTTTCGCGGGTTTCGGGGAGCGAACAGGGGTTTCGCCTCCAATCCCGCCTCTGCAACCCGTAAGTCGCAATGAAGCGAGGCGGCTCCAGGTGGAGGGGCCCCCCATAGGGGGGCGGCTTCGGGAGTTTCTTTCCGCTTGGACCCGCATCACATCCGATCAGTGGGTGTTAGAGATCATTCAACACGGCTATGCATTAGAGTTGGCTCGACCCGTCAGGGATTCCTTCGTTCGCTCGCCGTGCAGAGGGCCCAAGAAGACCGCAGTGGTTCGCGATATTTTGGAGAGGCTGCTCCAGTTGGGAGCAGTGGTCGAAGTACCAGAAGTCGATTCCAGCGGGGGTCAGTACTCCATTTATTTCGTAGTGCCAAAGAAGGGCGGAATGCTGCGACCCATTTTAGACCTGAAGGCCGTAAATCGTTGCCTTTGGGTGCCGCATTTTCGGATGGAGACTCTGCGGTCCGTCATCGTGGCAGTGCGTCAGGGGGAGTACTTGATGTGTCTGGATCTGATGGAGGCATACTTGCACATCCCTATCCGAGAAGCTCACCAAAAGTTCCTATGGTTCGCCCTGCCTTGGGGTCACTATCAGTTCCAGGCGTTGCCCTTTGGCTTAGCGACGGCGCCGTGGACCTTCACCAAAATTATGGTGATGGTGGCAGCGGCATTGCGCAGAGAAGGCATTCTGGTTCACCCTTACCTCGACGATTGGTTGATTTGTGCCAGTTCCGAGGAGGAAAGTATTCGGGTGCGGACAGAGTAGTGAAGTTTTTGCAAGATCTGGGTTGGGTAGTCAACCCAGCAAAGAGTCAGTTGGAACCTTTCCAGGATCTCGAGTACCTTGGTGTGTGCTTCGACACCAAGAAGGGGTAGGTGTTTCTGCCAACCAGGAGAGCCAAAGTGTTGAAAAAACTGATTCGCCAGTTTTTGTCAGTCTCAGCACCAACGGCGTGGGACTATCTCCGGGTGCTGGGAATGATGACGACGACTTTGGAAGCAGTGCCGTGGGCAAGGGTCCATATGCGGCCTCTGCAGAGAGTGCTTCTGCACCGTTGGTCGCATCAAGCCGACTCGCTGAGCAAGCGTCTTCCGTGTCCGATCAAGGTTCGGCGATCGCTTCATTGGTGGCTGCGCCGGTCGGTGTTGACAGCGGGCATGCCGCTGGAGCAGCCAGAGTGGCTCCCGTTGTTGACGGATGCCAGCTTAGTGGGCTGGGGAGCGCACTGCAGGAGCCGGTTTGCGCAGGGACTGTGGTCGCCCTTGGAGGCCTCTTGGTCGATCAACCATCTGGAGCTTCAAGCGGTGTCCCGGGCACTTCAGGCATTCGAGCAGTTGGTGTTGGGTCACCCAGTACGTGTGCTCTCTGACAACTCGACGACAGTCATCTACATCAATCGACAGGGCGGCACGGGAAGTGCCGCAATGGCAGCAGAGGCGGACCGGTTGTTCGCTTGGGTAGAAAAGCGATTGCCTGCGATTTCGGCGGCGCACATTGCGGGCAAGGACAATGTCACAGTGGACTTTCTCAGCAGGGTGCAAGTGGATGCAGGGGAGTGGGAGTTGCATCCCGATGTGTTCGTGCAGATAGTAGTTCGCTGGGAAACTCCCATAATGGATCTAATGGCGACATTCCGGTCGGCAAAGGTGAGCCGGTTCTTCAGCAGAAGGCGAGAAAGGATGTCGGAAGGCATAGACGCGCTATTGCATCGGTGGCCGACGGAAGGGCCACTTTATGTCTTTCCGCCGTGGGCATTGATAGGCCAGGTGGTGCAAAAGATCGGGGCTCATCCGGGAAGGGTGTTCCTGGTGGCACCCGACTGGCCGAGGCGTCCATGGTACGCAGATCTGGTGCGTCTCCTGGACGGCGAGCCCTGGTGGCTTCAGGGGCCGCTGTTCATGCCCCAGGTGGATCGGTTTTCACTTACGGTTTGGCCATTGAGAGGGCTAAGTTGAGAAAGAAAGGATATTCGCCCGTGGTGGTGTCAACTTTGCTTAGAGCACGGAAACAGTCAACATCCTTGGCGTATGTGCGGGTCTGGCATATCTTTGAGGATTGGTGTTTGTGATGCCAGGTTCGAGCGACTTCTGTTTCGGTGTCTTCGGTATTGGAGTTTCTGCAAGATGGTTTTGATAAAGGTCTAGCAGCCAGTTCCTTGCGCATTCAGTTGGCAGCCCTTTCATGTTACCGTGGCAGGGTCAAGGGGGTGCCCTTGGGGGTTCACCCAGATGTGTGCCGTTTTCTTAAGGCGGTCTCTAGGTTGAGGCCGGTGTGTCGGGTGTGCGTTCTGCCTTGGGATCTTAATCTCGTCTTGGCGGAGTTATCCTGGTCGCTGTTTGAACCTTTGCATCAAGCGTCTGTGAAGGACTTAACGTTGAAAACTGTGTTCCTGGTGGCGATTTGTTCGGTGAGGCATATTTCGGAGTTGCAGGCACTGTCGTGTAGGGAACCCTTCTTGTCCTTTGCAGAGACAACTCCTGCTAGCGCTATCCAGCGTATGTGTTATCGAGCTGTTCAACTTCAAAAAAATGCCGCGCATCGTTTTTTTAAAGCTGAACAGCTCGATAACACATACGCTGGATAGCGCTAGCAGGAGTTGTCTCTGCAATTTAATAAGCATTTCATTGAACCCCTGATGAAACTTACATGAAACGCAAATGCGGTGCCGAATGGTGGTGTCGGAAAGTCAAGATAAACATTAAGACAAGACAAATTACAAGATAAGTTTTTCCTACTTACTGCATTCATGCACAGTTTATAGAAATATACCATCGTGATACTCAGTATCAAATCATTGAGACAATCAGTACCAAATCATGAATGCAAGTGTTATGAAACTTAACATGAACCGTGGTCGTTGATGCAAAGCTAGTACAACGGGGAGCCAATCCCGTAAGATGTACTGATAAAAGTCTGAGACCCGGTTCTAATTAAGCTCAAATGTGAGATGTAGAAAAAGATTGATTTTGGGAAATTCACAACTAATTAAGTAAATAGCCTTAAACATATTGGAGGAGTAGATAATACATATAGCAATTAGCTGAATCCTCTGTGAAATAGACTTATAATTTTTGAAAGATGGATGGGATGGCTGGTTGCATTGTCTAAGATGAGCAGAATTTTGAAAGGGAGGTTATTTTCCTGATAGTACTTTCCCACTTCTGGCAAAAAGCAAGTCACAAACCAATCCTTGAATAGGAGTATGGTTACCCATGCCTTTTTGTTTGATCAGATATGCACAGGGAGAGTCTCCTTTGTGATGTCTTTCAATGTGCAAGGGCTCTCAGACATGTGGACAAGTAGAGGCTTTACCTTGTACGTTCCAGATGCATTATCCCCCAAAAGAAGTGTGACCCTTTTGGAAGCTTTGTACCTGGGCATGGTCTTTTTTCATCCCATGAAATGTACGTACATCCTAGATGGTATTTTGTGGTAGAAAAGTCCAGTCTCATCAACGTTTAGAATTTGTTCCGGAAGATAGGGCCCTTTGTCGATTGAGGGATTTTTTTCTCTTTTCTTTTTAGCCACTCAGGGTATTGCTTTGCAACCTCGGCATCACCACTTGCAGCCTCTCCGGAAACGTTCACACTGTGAAACCCTGCACAATTCCTGAAACACTGAAACCAACCTCTGCTGGCCAAAACATTTTGAGAACAGTCTGGATGCTTGTCCTTGATGTCTTCAAAAAGGCTTTTCCTTTTCGTCCCTCTAGTCCAGTCCCGGAACCATAGAGTTTAGAATCTCCTCCAGCAGCCTTGGAGACTGAATGACATCACAGCTCTTCTCTCTCTGGTATAAATAGGCAAGGACCGCCCCCCTTCCACCAGTACTTCAGTCTCCAAGCAGCTGAGGAGATTCTGGGCCTCGGGATAGGCCCAGCACAAATAGGCAGAGCTAGGAATTTTTTCTTTGTTTTCCTTTTCTAATTCTTGATGCTTTTTGTTTGGTTGCCTTTCTAAAATAGCCACTTTTTTCTTCCCTCTGGTGCCAGTCCTGCTTCCTCCTTTCTCCCTCAATTTTCCCTCTCGTGGGGGGGGCTGCCCCTTGGTGAGAAGGAGCAGCTTTACAGAGCAGAAGAAGTAGCCTCCCTGCTCCCGAACCCGCAAGCAAGGGTGAGGAGCAGGTGGAAGGCTTAGCCCCAGCCATCTCTAAGGGACAGTGAGATTGGTGGTGGGAGCACCTCGGAGCCGAAGCCACGAGCAGGCTGAGCTCCGGCGCGTGTGTCTGCCTCATTGCAGCACCTCAGGTTGAAGCAGGGAACTGTAAGTAGGTCTCGCCGACTTTAACAGCGTTTTTTTCTTTCTTTTTGATTTTTCTTTTACTTGTTTCTTGGAGGGGAGTTGAGAGGGAAGTCCCTGCCTCAGTGGGGGATCTCATAAAGGAGTTCTTTGCCCTCCGGACACTTTTTTGCTGCGTGGGAAAAGTCCCGGCAGCCATTTTGAAAACCACGGTTTTTTTATAGTGGCTTTTTGGAAGCGTTTTAAGCCTCGTTTGCTGCAGACCTGCTATAGGCTCATCAGACGCTTACAGAGCGTTGGCCTGTTGGGGGGGGGGGGGGAAAAAAAAAGAGAAGTTCAAAGGGAAACGAGCTATGCTGTACTTTTCCCTTATTGAAATATTGAGCAGGTGTATCTAGGCTGTTTTTTGCAGGGCTCCAACCCGGAGAGAGCCCTTCCTTCCGGGGCTGGCGGTCAGGGCCAGCGGGGGGGAGGGGGAGTTCCCGGGGTGGTTTAGAGCAGTTCTTTGAGGCGGCTGCTATGCCTGCAATTCCACGCTGTCTAGTGTGCGGCAGGAGGAAAAGTTCAGTGCTGGAATCAGGAGTCTGTGTCCCTTGCTCCCTAGAGGCGCAGCATATGGACGGAGAGCCGGGACAGCCCCTAGCAGGCCGGAAGGCTATTCGTACAGGCGCTGAGGCACTGTTATCTCAGTCTCTAGATCCTGAGGAGCCAGTGCCGGGGCCGCCTTCGGGCGGCGGTTCCGCCGGGTCGCAGGAGCAGGGACAGGCGGGGGAGGTGACCGGGATTCCGCCGAACTTCGTTGCCTTGAGGCAGCAGGCTTTTGCCTTCCTTCAGCCCGCGATGTCGGCTCTTCCTCACGGACCCCAGAGTCAGAAGCGCTCGGCCTCTCTGGTCAGTTCGGGGAACGGTGCTCCGGTGGCTAAAAGGTGTAGGGCCACTTCGGAGGGTCCCGCGCCTTACCTCGCTGATGACCTGAGCGAGGGGAACGCCAAAGAGGGAAGAGTTCTCGGAAGATGAGCTGGAAGACGGAGAGTTGCCTGACTCGGAGCAGCAGTGCTGGGTAGTCAGTCGGTGTGAAGGGCTTCCAGCCCTGGTTTCGGAGATGCTATAGACACTAAACCTGCCTTCCAGCAAGGAAGCAGCGGAAGAGACATTAGAAGATCTGCTGTTGCAGGCGGTGCAGACATCCCAGAGAGTGTTTCCCCTCCATAGGGTATTTCGGAATATGATACAGGAAGAATGGGATTTGCCAGAGGCGGCCCTGAAGGGGGCTAGAGCATTGGCTCGCCTTTATCCGCTCGCGAACCGCGATAGGGAGCTGTTTCGTTCTCCAAAGGTAGTTGCGGCGGTATCGGCGGTCACTCAGAAAACCACAATTCCCGTGGAGGGGGACCGCAGCGCTGAAGGATGTTCAGGACAGGAGGTTAGACACTCTGTTGAAGCAGGTGTTCGATGTTTGCGCGCTGTCCATGCAGACCGGCTTCGGTAGCACGTGGCTTTTTGAGGTGGTCCCAGAGGTTGCAGGAGACCATCTGGAAGGGCAGCTTGAAGATGCCACGCGACTGGAGTCGGGAACTGCGTTCTTGGCGGATTTTCATTCTGATCTCCTCCGCGGCTTGGCTAAGGGGATGGTCTCCATAGTAGCAGCTCGGAGGTATCTCTGGTTGAGAACCTGGTCGGCGGACAGTTTGTCTAAGGCTCGGCTTAGCAAATTACCCTTTGGGGGTACGCTTTTATTTGGGGAGGATTTAGATAAGTTGGTCCATGACCTCGGGGAGTCCAAGGGAGGACGTCTCCCAGAGGACAAGCCAAAGCAGGGCCGCAGTTCTGCGGGATTCAGGGAGGTCCCAAGAGACTTTCGTAGTTTTCGTTCTCCCCGTTATGGACAGTCCCAGTGGGGGAAGTTCCCGCTTAGGGGTCAAGGGTTTTGAGGATTCAGGGGAGCAGGCCGGGGGTTTGCTCCTTTCCAGTCCTCGGCCATAAAACAGACACAATGAGATAAGGCGGGCTCAGGAGAGGGTAGTTCCCAGGGGAGGTCGGTTGCGGGAGTTTTACCCTGCCTGGGTCCAAATTAAGTCAGATTAGTAGGTCCTGGAGGTCATGCGAGAGGGGTACGTATTAGAACTCCATCGACCCATCATAGGTTCTTTTGTCCGTTCTCCCTGCTCAGCCCTGGGCACAGGCAGGCGGTCCAGGACACGCTACAGCGGCTGCTGCAGCTTGAGGCAGTGCTGCCGGTGCCCGCGGAGCAGTGCGGTTCCGGTCGCTACTCCATCTATTTCGTAGTGCCAAAGAAGGAGGGCACATTTCGCCCGATCCTGGCTCTGACAAGGGTGACCCGTTGTCTCCGGATTACCCATTTTCGGATGGAGACCTTGCGTTCCGTGCTGGCAGCGGTCCGGACCGGGGAGTTCCTGACGACGTCAGATCTCACGGATGCTTACCTGCACATCCCGATTCGGCAAGAGCATCAGAAGTGGCTGAGCTTTGCGGTACCCATGGGACATTTCCAATTTCAAGTGCTGCCCTTTGGGCTGGCAATGGCGCCACAGACGTTTCCCAAGGTCATGGTGGTGGTGGCGGCGGCAGCGCTCCGCAAAGAGGGAGTACTGGTGCATCCATATTTGGACGATTGGTTGATCCGAGCGAAGTCGAGAGAGGACAGCTCGGCAGCGACGGCCCGGATGGTCCAGATGTTCGAAGGCCTGGGCTGGGTAGTCAACTTTGCAAAGAGCAGGTTGGTTCCATCGCAATCCCTGCAGTACTTTGCGGCGCGCTTCGAAACAAAGCAGGGAAGGTGTTCCTGCCCAGGGCCCGGGCTCTAGGTCTGCGACAACTCGTCAGGCGTTTCTTTTCGAGTCCGGCTCCAACAGCATGGCAGCACCTGCAGTTGTTGGGAACAATGGCAGCCACGATAGAAGTGGTTCCATGGGCCCGAGCACACGTGCGGCCGTTACAGGCGGCGCTTCTCCATCGTTGGTCGCATCAGTCGGATGTCCTATCGCAGAGGTTAGTTTGCCCTCAGAATGTGCGTCATGAGCTGCGATGGTGGTTGAGAACGGAGAATATGGAAGATGGCATGCCACTGGACCGCCGTCCTGGGGACTGCTCACGAGTCACGACAGACGCGAGCCTCCTGGGTTGGGCGGGGGGCTCATTGCGAAGGCAGGTTTGCCCAGGGTCGTTGGTCTCAGGAGGAGACGTCTCGGTCCATCAACAGGTTAGAGATGAGAGCGGTGTTTCTGGCGCTACCGGAGTTTCAGGACACTCTCGGTCGGGAGGCGGTCCGAGTCTTGTCAGACAATGCGACAACGGTAGCCTACATCAATCGGCAGGGGGGCACAGGAAGTGCTACACTGGAAGCCGAAGCGGGTCAGCTGTGGGTGTGGGCCGCACACAATCTCCAGGCTCTCGCGGCTCAACATGTGGCCAGCGTAGACAATCTCAAAGCGGATTTCCTCAGTCGTCGCAGAGTAGACCCCGAGGAGTGGGTGCTATATCTGGGGGTGTTTGCTCTTCTGGTGAGGCGCTGGGGAGTTCCGGTAATGGCTCTCATGGCGAGCTTCGAGTCAGCGCAGGTAGCAAGGTTTTTCAGCAGGCAGCTGGGAATGGATGTCAGAGGGGCTAGATGCATTAGCGAAAAGGTGGGCAGAGGGAGTTCTTTGTTTTTTTCCACCTTGGGCCCTCATGGGCAGGGTGGTGCAGCGCGTTGGGAGACATCACGGTCGGGTGATTCTGATTGCGCCCGATTGGCCCTGAAGGCCGTGGTATGCAGATTTGGTACGGCTGTTAGTGGACGATCCGTGGTAGTTACCGCAGCGGGAGGAGCTCCTACGGCAGGGTCCGTTGCGCATGCCCTAGGTGAGTCGGTTCTTGCTTACGGCTTGGCTCTTGAACGGGCTAGGATGACAGCTAAGGGTTATTCAGTGGCGGTCATTTCTACCTTGCTAAAGGCACGCAGGCGTTCCACCTCGCTGGCGTATGTCTGGGTCTGGAGGATCTTTGCAGCTTGGTGTGTGGAGCGTAATATTCAGCCGTTGTGGGCTTCGATTTCGCAGGTCCTTTCCTTTTTGCAGGATGGAGTGCGGAAGGGATTGGCGGCCAGTTCCTTGCGAGTGCAGTGGGCGGCGATTTCCTGTTATAGGGGGAAAGTGCTCGGTCAGCCGGTAGGATCTCAGTGACAGGTTTTTTCTGAGAGCGGTCTTGCTTCTTCGTCCATTGGTACGCTGTTCGGTGCCGACATGGAAGCTGAATCTGGTATTGGAGGCTTTGCTTGAGCTACCATTTGAGCCGCTAAGTATCTCCACCCTGAAGGATCTCGCATTAAAGAAGGTATTTTTGGTAGCTATTTGTTCCGCAAGGAGGATTTCGGAGTTACAGGCTTTTTCCTGTAGGGCACCTTATTTGTCTGTCTTCCATGATAAGGTCGTGCTACGCTCAGTGCCGGACTTTCAGCCGAAGGTGGTCTCGGCCTTTCATGTCAATCACGTGGTGTCGCTTCCAGTATTTTCTAAGCAGCAAAAGGAGAAATCGGCAGGCAGGTTACATCCCCTAGATGTTCGTCGGGTTCTTCGGAAGTATCTTCGGCGGACGCAGCCGTTTCGGAAGACTGACAGATTGTTTGTGGCTTTCGGGGGGCCGCGGAAGGGTGAAGCGGCAGCGAAAGCGTCCATTTCTAGATGGTTAAAGGCGGCTATTGCATCGGCTTACCTTTTGAAAGGTAGCGTAGTTCCAGAAGGTCTCAGAGCGCACTCAACCAGGGCGCAAGCGGCGTCGTGGGCGGAGTACAGTTCAGTTTCGGTCGCGGACATTTGTAGAGCGGCGACTTCATCGTTGTTGCATTCATTCTCGAAGCACTATCGGTTAGATGTGCAGACGACGGAGGACGTTCGTTTTAGCTCAGCGGTGCTTCAGGCTGGGTTTTCTGGTCCCTCCCGTTGATGTGCACTGCTCTGGTACATCCTCTATGGTTCCAGGACTGGACTAGAGGGACAAAAAGGAAGAATTAATTAGACTTACCTGCTAATTGTTGTTCCTTAAGGAACTGTAGTCCAGTCCCGGACCCCTCTCAGGGTATGCAGTCTGAAGCTGCTGTCTATTGTATCTTAGTAAAAGGGGTCAAATTAGAGAGGATGTCTCCGGAAGAGGAGTGGGGTTCCGGAGGACGTGGAGTGGAGCCACAATGGGAACCCCGGTTTTGTTTCTACGTTTTTGGCATTTCTACAAGGTCCTTCGTCGACGAGAAGGTTAGAATATGCACAGGTTTTTAGATTCTAGCCAAAGTTTATTTAGTTTACCTTGTTCTTTATCTACTTATTTGTTGCTCTGCTGAGTTGCTTTGTCAATAGGTACTGGTGAAAGGGGGCAGTCCTTGCCTATTTATACCAGAGAGAGAAGAGCTGTGATGTCATTCAGTCTCCAAGGCTGCTGGAGGAGATTCTAAACTCTATGGTTCCGGGACTGGACTAGAGTTCCTTAAGGAACAACAATTAGCAGGTAAGTCTAATTAATTCTTAGCCTTGGCCTAAACTAACTGCAGGCTTAGGGGAACACTCTTTTGAGGCTGATCTTCCATCCAAATTGACAACAATTTCTCCATCTCACTAATGGCTCCTTCACGTTTTTTAGTGATTGTTTCCTTCATCGTAGCAGTAACTTTTAGCATGCTCTCTTAAGCGGGCAACATCTTTGATGGTGTTGATTGTAGATGGTGCGTAGTCAAGTTCACGAGCAATGGAGGTGATGGTTTGGCCACCTTCATGTTTACAGATGATTTTCATTTTGATCTCCCAGTCAATCATATGACGTTTGTGAGAAGGCTCTCCTTTTCCACTGGCAATTGTTAATGGAATTAGTTTCAAGATGTTGCCACATGCTACAATTTAAGGCATTTTCTCACAATTGATGGCATTTTACATTACCTTAAGTTCCATAAATTTTTTGCACATGGTGGAAATTTTCTACCTAGGTCTGGATCAACATTTGTCTGAGCTATGTAAATCAGCATCCTTCAGTATTTGTTGCTTTTGCTGTAGCACTGCTCCATGACTGAGGCATAGCAACAACAGCAAGCCTCTAGTGCCTATCAGAAGTTGGTGTTGGAAGCAGTTGCCTATGCCTAAATCCAGGCTTGCCTACTGGCACCAAATTCTTAGATCCAGCCCTTCCATCAATGGTCAAGAAGCTTGATCATAACTGAAACTCATGTGCTCCTGTGGTGTCATTAAAGCTATGCAAATTTAAGCAACTAATAATATTCAGTTGCAGGTCACCGTGACATGGCTTAGCATAATGGATTAGTAAAACTAGTTCCTGCATTTTGATTAGCTTGTCTGTACTGCTGCATCTCAGAGAACATGGAAAGTAAAGCAAAGCGCCCCCCCCCCCCTTCCTTGGGATCAGAGAAGAGAGAAACAATGAGTACAGGGATGAGTAGTATTCTCCCTACTTCTGACAGTACAGAGATGGTCCCCAGGAGCAGAAAGATTAGTGAGTGTGAAGCCAAGGAATCCACAACTCAGGGAGCACAAAGTAAGTGAACTTGAGGCTGAGAGATCCTTTCTTGGGATTCAGGAACAGAAAGAGAAAGCAGAGTGCTGAGGGATTTGCTCTGTAGATTACAGAAAAGAGGGGGCGAGTGAGGGCCCAAAGGATCCTCTCTCCAATTCCCCAGAAAAAGAGTGCAGATGGAATGTTGTACCTTTTGCCATTGTTCCTGTGTGTTCTCCTGTGCATATATACACATGCGCTAATGCATTGGGTACTTGAACACCTCCAATACTGAACAAACGCCTTCACTGTGTCCAGGGATGAACATTTTTGTTGAGTTTAACACCCATAATTGGTTAAAAGGTGTGTGCGTGTAATCAGAAACACCCACTGGAGAGGGATTGGGCAGAGGCACATCCCTGGAAAGCCAATGTGGCAATGTCAGTTATTGCCAGGATACAGCAGGGCAATCCTGCAATCATGGTTTCCCTACCCAGCCACTAGGTGTCACCTGCAAAGATAACTAACTACCTACCCAGGGGCTGTGAATGCTGCCTTTGCAGCATCTCCAGACAGCTAGTGAACAAAAAGCCCAAGTCATGGCTTCCACATCACTGTGTTTAGGCCAGCCAGCCTCTTAGGTCTTTGCTTCCTATTTTGCTTATTTTCCCTCTCCTGTTAGCCTCTCCCAAACTCCTACATGCCCTCAATCATGCACCCACACTGATCCCCCTCTCTCACCACTCCAAACTCCTCTTTTACATGCCTCATCTTCCATCCTCTCATTCCCTCTCTTACCGTGCACTATGATCTTATCCGAGCATTGGCTACTAGCATGGCGTCGGTGGTGGCCGCTAGACGTTCCATCTGGTTCCGGAATTGGGCGGCCGACGTATCCTCTAAATCGCGTCTCAGTAAATTTCCCTTCAAAGGTAGGTTATTGTTTGGGGAAGATCTGGATAAGCTGGTTAAAGACCTAGGGGAGTCCAAAGGTGGGAGACTTCCGGAAGATAAGCCTCGATGGGGGAAGTCTTTGCCGTCTGCCCGAGGTTAGTTTAGGGATTTCTGGAGGTTTCATATGTCTCGTCTCGGTGGTCCTCCCAGGGGAATATTTCCTCCTCGAACCCAGGGATTTTGTGGGTTTCAGGGGGCTGGCAGAGGTTTCTCTTCAGTCCCCTCCTCCTCAGCTGGCCGTAAGCCTCAATGAAGCGAGGCGGGCCTGGCAGGAAGTCTCTCGATTGGGGGACAGCTTCGGGAGTTCCTGCCTGGGTCCGAATAACGTCCAATCAGTGGGTGCTGGAGTTGGCTCGTCTGGTGCGGGACTCCTTTGTAATGTCTCCCAGCAAGGGGAGTCAAGGCAACGGCGGTCTGACAGACAGTAGACCATCTCCTACAGCTGGGGGTGGTGGTGCCCGTGCCAGCGTCGGAATGCGGGGTAGGTCGCTACTCCATTTATTTCGTGGTGCCAAAGAAGGACAAATCTCTCCGGCCCATTCTGGATCTCAAAGGCGTAAACCGCTGTCTTCGCGTTCCCCACTTTCGAATGGAAACGTTAAGGTCCATTATGGTGACTGTTCGGCAAGGGGAGTTTTTGACGTCCCTCGATCTCATGGAAGCTTACTTGCACATCCCAATAAAGGAGGCCCATCAAAAGTTCCTACAGTTCGCCTTTCCTTGGGGCCATTACCAGTTTTAAGCCCTACCCTTCGGTTTGGCAACAGCTCCGCGCACTTTCACCAAGATCATGGTGGTGGTGGCGGCGTTGCGAAAGGAGGGCATTTTAGTTCACCCTTACCTCGACGATTGGTTGATTCGAGCAAAGTCCAGAGAGGAGAGCCTGTGGGCGATGGACAGAGTGGTGCAGCTGCTTCAGAGCCGCGGCTGGGTAGTCAACGAAGCCAAGAGACACTTAGTACCCATGCAAGTCCTCGAGTATCTTGGAGTTCACTTCAGCACGGCAAGGGGAGCGGTGTTTCTTCCGGAATGGCGGGTGCTCCTGCTTCGAGGTCTGGTGCGCACCTTCTTGAGCATTCCGGCCCCGTCTGCTTGGTGGTGCCTGCGGGTACTAGGTACCATGGCGGCAACCCTGGAAGTGGTGCCGTGGTCCAGGTTTCACATGCGGGCCTTGCAAAGGGCGCTGTTGCGTCGCTGGTCGCCGCAGACACACTTTCTGTGCAAACGCCTCCCTTGTCTTCTTCAGGTGAGACGGGACCTTCAGTGGTGGCTGGTTCCGGAGTCCCTGAAAGTGGACATGCCTTTGGAGCAGCCAAAATGGCTGCCTCTGACAGATGCCAATCTCGCAGGTTGGGGAGTTGACTGTGAGGGGCTCTTCATGCAGGGAGTGTGGTCTGGTCAGGAAAGGGTCTATCAACCGGCTCGAGCTCCGGGCAGTGTTTCTAGCACTTCGGGTGTTCAAGAGCACGGTAAGGGGTCGTGCAGTAAGAGTGCTGTCGGACAATTCGGCGACAGTGGCCTACATCAATTGGCAGGGGGGAACGGGAAGCGTGGCCATGGAAGAAGAGGCAGAAGCTCTGTTCTCCTGGATAGAGCTGTGGCTAAAAGCCATCTCAGCGGCACACATTGCTGGGAAGGACAATGTGATGGCAGATTTCCTCAGCAAACTGCAAGTGGACGCCGGAGAATGGGAACTGCACCCGGCGGTGTTCTCTCAGATTGTCCGCAGATGGGAAATGCTGGTGATGGATCTCATGGCGACGTTCCAGTCGCGAAAGTGAATCAGTTTTTCAGCAGGTGTCGGGAGAGGATGTCAGAGGGCATCGATGCCCTGATTCAGCCGTGGCTGACTTCCGGTCTGCTGTATGTCTTTCCTCCGTGGGCTCTCATAGGACGGGTGGTGTAGCGCATTGAGGCACACTGCGGCAGGGTGCTGCTCGTGGCGCCAGACTGGCCGAGGCGGCCATGGTACGCGGATCTAGTTCGTCTTCTAGATGGGACTCCCTGGAAGTTACTAATATCGGAGGATCTGTTACAGCAGGGGCCCCTTCGCATGCCGCTGGTGGATCGGTTCTCGCTTACGGTATGGCCATTGAGAGGGCAAGGTTGAGGAAAAAGAGTTATTCCTTATCGTTCTTCCAGCTTAGTCCTCCACCTCTGGGTAGTGCACCATCTCCTGCAGCTTGGAGACTGGACCAATCAGAATCTTCATCTCACTGGATCTAGCGAGCTGGAATCCCCATCAGCCCCCAGTGTGTCCAGTCTCCACGCAGCAGGAGGACCTAGTGAGTCCGGGTGCTGGGCTCACTAGAGTAACTAATAAGGAGCAGGCAACTTAGCTAAATTTAATTTCCATGGTTTTGCTTGGGTTAGGTTAGGTACTGTGCCTTTAAGAAAAAAAGAAAAAAAAGAGGTTTGAGCAGTCGAGATGTGTTTCTTCAGCCTTTCTGCTTTGCCAAGTCACTCGGTATTTTTAGTCCTCTTTTTCGGGATCTCTTACCCCTAGACTGCATGGGGTAGAGCTCCTGACTAGCTCCACCAGCAGTTCGCCAATTGACAGAAGGCAGGCGACAGCTCTGGGACCGTTTCTGTGCTCAGGCTGCAGGCTGCACAGCAGTCCAGGTCGTTTCCCGGTGATCAGAGCTAGGTCCCCCAGAGCGGGGGCTGTTCAAATAGGTGCCTTCAGCGGGGAGCGGGGCAGGCCATAGGCAAGCACTTTGGTGGACCGGCGGTGCTCCAAGGCCTGTGTTAAAAGCGCGCCAAATTTCTGAGGGAAACCGCGGCCATCTTAAACATGCGGTTTCCCCGGCACATTTCTTCACTCACCGGTTCGGCTGCCTCTCGGCGAGGTTTAGGCTGTTAACCTTCAGGTTTTGGGGGGGGGGTTTTGAAGGGTTTTACTTCTTTGTTCGTTTTTGCTTTGTTGTTTTTGCTAACTTACTTTGTTTTCCTTCCCGTTTGTTTTGGGCTCCGGTTCTGGGAGATCTGGGGCTTTTGGTTGATTTGTTCTCAGGGATAGTCCCAACAACAGAGTTTTAGAATGAAAGGGAACTTAATACAAACCCCCCCCAAAAAAACAAAAAAAACCCACAGCTCAGCAAAAGCACAGAGAGCAGGAGTTGCCTCGTAGCAGGGCTCGGGAGCGTCAGGCTGTTTAGTCCATGTCGGCGAAGCCCCAGTGTATAATTTGTGGCACCCGTAGGGGTACTGCCACAGACACAGGCATCTGTCGGTGCTGTGATTCTGTGTCTGTCACTGTGGAACAGCAAATGGAGGGGGCTGCTGCCTCAGCTCTGACGGACATGCTAAGAGAGCCAGAGGGTGAGGTTTGGACGGCCGGTCCAACCGTTTCGGCGGCAGAAGATGCGCCTTCTCCTTCGGAGGGTCCTGCGGTGTCTGGGCTCGCTATGCAGATGGAGGAGTTTTCTCCAGATTTTGTATTACTCATGCATCAAGCGTTCTGCCGTAAAAGACAGGGGCAGTTGCCGGGGTCTTGTCTTATTTCCTCCCCCAGTCCGCGGTCAGCATTGGCGGATCGAGACAGTGTGGTTTCCAAGTCGCCTAAGAGGCCGCGTGCTTCCGGGCCGTCTCCTTCTGAAGTGGAGATGCAGGGGGATGAGGAGCACGAGTTTGACATGGAGGTCGATTTGGAAGATTTAGAGGAAGGCGAGATTCCTGAGCCTGAAGAGCAAGCGAGGATCATTCGGGTTTTTCGGAGAGAAGAGTTGTCCGCTCTCATTTCGGAGGCGCTGCAGACGCTTAGGTTGACACCTGAGCAGCCCGTAGCTGAGGAAGACACTGAGGATCCCATTATTCAGGTGGTGCGTCAAACGCAAGTGGTTTTTCCCATCCATAAGGTAATTGAGTAGATGATTCAGAACGAGTGGGATCATCCGAAAGCGGGCCTTAAGGGGATAAGGACGATGAACAAGCTCTATCCCTTGGCGGATAAGGATAAGGAGAGGTTTCGTACTCCAAAAGTGGATGCGGCAGTGTCGGCAGTCACGAAGAAGACCACCATCCCGGTGGAAGGCAGCGCGGCATTGAAGGAGGCACAGGATAGAAATATGGATGGTTTGGAGCAGGCTTTTGAAGCGGACGTGATTTCCTTGCAGGCTTCCATATGTGGAGCTTGGGTTGCTAGGGCCTGTCTTCGTTGGGTCCAGCGCCTGAGGCAGTCGGCATCGTTGGAGCAGGACGAAGTGAGGGAGCTCCAGCGATTGGAGTCCGGATCAGCGCATTTGGCGGATGTTCACTACGACCTCATCCGAGACTTGTCAAATAGTATGTCATCCCTAGTAGCGGTGCGGAAGGCCCTTTGGCTGAAAAACTGGGCGGCCGACAGGTCTTCTAAGTCTCAGCTCGGCAAGCTCCCGTTCAAGGAAACGTTGTTGTTTGGAGAGGACTTGGATAAGTTGGTCAAGGATTTAGGGGAGTCCAAGGGTGGTAGGCTCCCGGAGGACAAGCCCAAGCAGGGGAAATATTCCGCGCCCTTTCGGGGACAGTTTCGAGATTTTCGAAGATTTCGCTCACCCCCGTTTCATGGGGTCCCAAAGGGGAAGGTTCGTTTCGCGGGCCCAGGGGTTCCGTGGATTCCGGGGGGCAAGCAGAGGATTCGCAGCGGCGACCTTGGGAGCCGCGTGGAAATCCCAATGAATGGCAGCAGGTCCCGGCAGAAGGACAACTGATCGGGGGTCGTCTGAGGAGGTTTCTTTCTGCCTGGACCCACATAACGTTGGACCAGTGGGTTTTGGAGATCATCCGCGATGGATATTGTCATACCCCACTCTCTGCCTTAGGCTTGGAGGGCTGGGGTAGCCATTATTTTTCTCTATCGAAGGTTAAATCAACTGATTTTCCTCTCGTGATGCATGCTGGGAAAGGTAGTTTTCCTTCTGATAGAAAATAGTCATGAAGCCAGAGTTATAGGCAAACTATAACAAAGTTTATTTCTCCCAAAAGCAAAGGTTCAAGGTAAGTTGCACCAGGATACTTCTCCAGTATTTGTTCAAAAAGGTTCTTTATACAAGTGTACTGACTGAGCTTTTTCATTCATTCAATCCAAATGCAGCTGCTTCTCATGTATATAGAAAAAGAACAAAACATGGCAGCTTCCTTTTACCAAAGAAAATATCTTCTTTTCTTTGTTACATTCAGCATATTCTATAGAGTTTAGCAAAGGCTTTCAATACTGTCTGCAAAGCACAAAGTACAATCCATAGGTTGTTCTGGCTGTAAGGAATCACTCTCCTTAGAGTCCACCTGCATTGCTTCAGGTTCTTGTGCTGCACTGCCTTGCTTTAAACTACTGGCAAAAGCCTCAGGGTGTTTTATCCCTAAAACTCCCTGTGGGTCTTTTAAACACAGCTCTAGTGAATAGGGATAAGCAGTACCTGAGCCTGAGGAAACTCCTCTCTGCAGCTGTGCGGCTATCTCTTGCTAGCTCTGGGGAAACAGTCCCTTGTCCCTTAGCTTAGGTTCCTCCCTGGAGCTCTGCCACGGTTCTCCATTCAAGGCTGGGCTCTGCAGACTTTTGCCCTGAGTCTTAGGCACCCACCTCTGAACTCTCTGAACCTTTTCCTTCAGTGCTGGGGTTTGAAGGTTTTCTTGCTCTTTCTCTCTGAGCACTCCAGACCACCTTCATGTCCTCTCTCCTTCTGCTTTGCTTGCTTCAGTTCCTTTCCTCCACGTGGCTTCCTTCCTCCAGCTACCGGGCTTCCTCCAACTGTGCTCCTGTCTGGGCTGCCTTCCATGCTGCTCTCCCTCGGGCTGCTCTCCCTCGGGCTGCTCTCCCTCGGGCTGCTCTCCCTCGGGCTGTTCTCCCTCAGGCTGTTCTCCCTCAGGCTGTTCTCTTGACTCACTCTCCAGCCCTGGTTTATATCCCTGTTTTCTGATAAACCTCCCTGACTCTCTAAGGTGTTTGTAATCAGTTTCCAAACCTGTTGCTGCGTCATCAGGGCTTGGGTGTGTCAGCTTAGCTTTTGAATCCCTGTGTTTTCTCCAGAGAGCTGCTGGAACATGTGCTTTGCAGGGCTATGACCTTTCCTAAAGGTAGAATCATTCTTTTCTTCTACTTCCATGGGCTCACTAGAGTCTTCCTTATCACATATCTCCCCCCCCCCCCTTAAGATATTACGGGCTGGCGACATTTCACCCGCACAGCTCGTAATCCACGATAGGGCTTCCCACCCTGTGCTCTACCTTAAAGTTGAAGGCTTGTAATGCCAACGGGTCAGACGGGCATTATGGTTCTTCATTTGATTCAACCATTTTAAGGGCGCATGGTCCGTGATCAATAAGAACCTCCGTCTGGTGAGATAAAATCTAAGGGCCTCCACCGCCCATTTGATGGCCAAACATTCCCTTTCAATCGTCGAGTATTTCTGCTCCGCCTGGGATAGCTTTTTACTCAGGAACATCACTGGATGTTCCGTTCCCTCATACATCTGCAATAGAACCTCTCCCAGGCCTGTCTCCGATGCGTCTGTTTGGACGATATATGGCTGCCCAAAATCCATGC
Source organism: Ichthyophis bannanicus (assembly GCA_033557465.1). Classification (NCBI taxonomy): domain Eukaryota; kingdom Metazoa; phylum Chordata; class Amphibia; order Gymnophiona; family Ichthyophiidae; genus Ichthyophis; species Ichthyophis bannanicus. The sequence continues at coordinate 96,860,208 of CM066046.1, forward strand.
CACGCAATACTGGTGCTTTACACAGCTTCCCTTTTAATACTGTGAAAACCTTCTCCACCTCTGGGGTCCACTTGAGGTGGTTCGGTGAATTTTTCTTAAGCATGTCCGTAAATAAGGAACTCTCCTCGGCGAAACGAGGGATGAAATGTCGGTAGTATCTGATTAGGCCTAAAAAAACTCCTCAACTGTTTTTTATTCATGGGCCTAGGAAAGTTTTTAACACTATCTATTTTATTCATCAGAGGTCTGACTATACCTCGCCCGACCATGTGTCGGAGGTATTTCACCTCTTTTCCGGCGAACATACACTTCCCTGGGTTTAGGGTAAGACCGGCCCATCTCATAGCACGTAGCACTGTTTCTACCCTAGCTAAATGTTGAGCCCAACTGGAACGGTGTATGATGATATCGTCCATATAAGCCACAGCATACTCCTGGTGTGGACATAAAACGTGGTATACCAATCTCTGGCAGGTTGCCGCTGCACCATGTAGGCCGAAGGGCATCCTTTTAAACTGGAAGAGTCCGATGGGTGTGCTGAAAGCAGTCTTCGGTCTGGACTCTTGGGTCAGGGGAATTTGCCAATAACCCTTGGTCATATCTAATGTAGTTAGAAAATGAGCTTTCCCCAAGCGATCTAATAATTCCTCAATGCGGGGCATAGGGTATGCATCAAACATTGAAATGGCGTTCACCTGCCTAAAGGGAGGAGTAGCCTAGTGGTTGGGGCAAGGTACTTCAGGCCGGAAGGTCGGGGGTTCAAATCCCACTAGAGGACAGCAACCTTGGGCCGGAAGGACTGGGGTTTCTAGTCCCACAGGTGCTCCTTGTGGTCTTGGGCAAGCCACTTAACCCTCCATTGCCCATGTTCCCTGTAAGTATTAGTGTGTGTGTCTCATATCCCCATGTGTTAAATGTATCCCCCACTTGTGACCGCTTTGATTGAAGGATAAGGTGGTATACAAAACTGTCTAAATAAATAAAATAAAGTCTATGCAAAACCTCCAAAGTGCCATCAGGTTTTGGCACTAGCACAATGGGGCTACACCAGGGACTTTTGGACCCTTCTATAATCCCCATTTCCAGCATCTCCCGTACCTGGGCCACTACCTCTTGTTTTCTGGCCTCCGGCGGCCGATATGGTCTTTGCCTCACCACCTTCCCCGGTGGGGTTATAATTTCATTGGTCACTAACTTGGTCTCTCCGGGGATCGGTGTCAAGACATCCGTAAATTTTGCCAGTAATCCAGCTAGTTCTTGCCTTTGCCGCAAGGAAAGTTCATCGCCTACTCGAGGCTCGGGTTTCGACTTGCATTCCACCAGTTGCGGACCTAAATCCTCTTCCACCTTCTCCTCAGTGGTGGCCGTTAGTCCTTTCACCTCAGCTCGTCCAGTGGATCCGAACCCTCCGGTTCCTCGACTCGTAGGAGTCACCATGGGTACTTCTTCTAACAAGGGAAACCCTACCCTCTCACAAAGGAGCTGAGCCACTCGATCACCCACCTTTACTAGAAAATCCTCTTCACCAAAATTGAAGAGCAATACCTTAATTACGCCCCTGTAATCTGGGTCAATAACACCCGCACCCACGTCTAGAAAATGCTTTAAGGCCAAACCAGAGCGTGGTGCAATCTGGCCGTAACACCCAATGGGAATTTCCATTTGTAGGCCAGTGTCTACTAGGGCCTTTCCGTGTTTGGGGATAATTTCTTCTACAGCGCTGCACAAATCATAGCCCGCTGCATTGGGTGAAGCTCTCTGAGGACTCTGCGCTTTCGGAGATACTTTGCAATACCTTAATACAAATTTTGGCTTGTCTGGTGAATCATTTTTCAAAGGCCGCTCCTTCTGACCTGGCTTCCTGGGCTTCTCAAACAGGGGACAGGGCACCACTGTTACCATAGCCTCCGCCCTCTGATCAAAATCTTGTCCTAGCCTTTCTTCTGGATCAAACTCAGTTCTCCTTTGAGACCTAAACTGTTTTTCCGGACGTATCTCTGTCTTTCCCTTTTTACACCTATCTGCAGGGGAAGCTACTAGGTCATCGTGTGCTGGTAGTTCACATAGTGACTCATCTGGGGGTTCATTCTTTTCACCTGGGGTTGCTGACTGGGATCGAGTAGATACCAGACCCACTTTTGGATGTAGGCCCTTCTCCAATCCTCTTTTGAACTGGGGCCAATCTCTACCTAGCACTAGATCATGGGGTAATCTCGGGACTACAGCTACCAGGACTTCCCTTTGTGTTCCTAACCCCTTTATTAGCAGCTTGTACATGGGATAGAAGGATGATGATCCGTGGATACACCTGACCTGACCTTTCCCTCTGGTCTGCTCGGTATGGATTCACTTCTGTGCTTCTATTGTCTGCCAGAGCCTCTTAGAGATCATACTCTGGTCAGCACCTGAGTCTAGTAGAGCGTTCACAGAAATGCCCTGAACATCAACATTCAGCAGGAACCCTTCTCTTATGTGATTCACATTAGCACTTATTAATGCATTGCGTGTACTGCATTCTTTTTTCAGGTGACCTAGCTTTCCACATTGAAAACATTTTCTCGTTATCAAATTACTTTCTGGTTTAGGCAAATAAGCTTTCATACATTCCAACTTTTGCCTTGGTCCTCTTTCTGATCTTACAAAACTAGCCTCCGCTGCCTTTCTCAGAGCGCCCCCTTTTTCCTGACTAGCCAATTCTGCTTCTAGATATCTTTCGGTCAGCAGGGTTGCTTCTGTCGAGGTCTGGCAGTTTTTTGTAATTTCAAGTAGGACTGAATTTCCTTAGGTATCGCATTCATGAATTGTTCTAATACAATTGCATCTATTACAGTTTCTATGGTTTTATCTTCCGGAGCCAACCATTTTTCAGTTAAGGCTTTGACCCTTTGGCACAGAGCCTTAGGTGTCTCACCAGCTCCTAACTTTGTAGCTCTCAACATGCGATGGTAGACCATCGGAGTTAAGCCTAAACGGTCTCTTATGGCCTTTTTTAGCTCCCCATAATCCGTAGCAAGTGCTGCCGGCATGGCCCTGTAGGCTGCTAATGCCTTTCCTGTAAGGGATGCGGCTAGCCGTACAGCCCACTGTTCTATTGGCCACCCCACCGTATGTGCAACTCGCTCAAAAGCGTCAATGAAATCATCCATTATCCCCTACTGTAAGTTGTCCAAACGAGAAAGTCCCACAAGTTTGTGGTCCTACCACACAGGTATGTGTTTCTGCTTCCAGCGGTGATGTGCTTAATGTAGCTCCCACTGTCGCTTTCTGACTTGCAAGCAACGCCTCCATTAAGTCTAGCATAGGCTTCTGCTGGGCCTGCAGAGCGGACGCAGCCTGCTCCTGCACATGATGAGCCATTTCCCTCTGCTTCTCAAACTGGGACACCATCCACTACAAAACATCTTTGGGATCCATCTTGGTAGTTTTTCTCTGCAGAAAGAAAAAGACAAACACAGCCCACCAAGTGCGATATCATCAGACTTTCAGCTAGTCTCCCTTAGGCTAAATGTTTGGAGTCTCTCTTCTTTCTCACTTGAATCCCAAATTACCCATGCCCAAATACTCGTTACCTGAGCATAGGCATCGATTCACGCCTTGAAAAGTAGAGTATCGCTGGTCTCCAGTTGCTCTGGCCGACCTGCCAGCGATCCTTCACTCTGCCCTACAGAGTACAGCTTAGCAGTAGGTACTTGCAGAAAACCTTCGGTAAAAATCCTGAAGTGTTTTTTTTTTTTTTGTAAATCCTGATGTAACGATCATCCAACAACTACGCCACTTGTCATACCCCGCCCTCTGCCTTAGGCTTGGAGGGCTGGGGTAGCCATTATTTTTCTCTATTGAAGGTTAAATCAACTGATTTTCCTCTCGTGGTGCATGCTGGGAAAGGTAGTTTTCCTTCTGATAGAAAATAGTCATGAAGCCAGAGTTATAGGCAAACTATAACAAAGTTTATTTCTCCCAAAAGCAAAGGTTCAAAGTAAGTTGCACCAGGATACTTCTCCAGTATTTGTTCAAAAAGGTTCTTTATACAAGTGTACTGACTGAGCTTTTTCATTCATTCAATCCAAATGCAGCTGCTTCTCACGTATACAGAAAAATAACAAAACATGGCAGCTTCCTTTACCAAAGAAAATATCTTCATTTCTTTGTTACATTCAGCATATACTATACAGTTTAGCAAAGGCTTTCAATACTGTCTGCAAAGCACAAAATACAATCCATAGGTTGTTCTGGCTGTAAGGAATCACTCTCCTTAGAGTCCACCTGCATTGCTTCAGGTTCTTGTGCTGCACTGCCTTGCTTTAAACTACTGGCAAATGCCTCAGGGTGTTTTCTCCCTAAAACTCCCTGTGGGTCTTTTAAACACAGCTCTAGTGAATAGGGATAAGCAGTACCTGAGCCTGAGGAAACTCCTCTCTGCAGCTGTGCGGCAATCTCTTGCCAGCTCTGGGGAAACAGTCCCTTGTCCCTTAGCTTAGGTTCCTCCCTGGAGCTCTGCCACGGTTCTCCATTCAAGGCTTCTGCCCTGAGTCTTAAGCACCCACCTCTGAACTCTCTGAACCTTTTCCTTCAGTGCTGGGGTTTGAAGGTTTTCTTGCTCTTTCTCTCTCTGAACACTCCAGACCACCTTCATGTCCTCTCCCCTTCTGCTTTGCTTGCTTCAGTTCTTTCCTCCACGTGGCTTCCTTCCTCCAGCTACTGGGCTTCCTCCAACTGTGCTCCTGTCTGGGCTGCTCTCCCTCGGGCTGTTCTCTTGACTCACTCTCCAGCCCTGGTGTTTATCCCTGTTTTCTGATAAACCTCCCTGACTCTCTAGACAGGTGTTTGTAATCAGTTTCCAAGCCTGTTGCTACGTCATCAGGGCTTGGGTGTGTCAGCTTAGCTTTTGAATCCCTGTGTTTGTTTTCTCCAGAGAACTGCTGGAACATGTGCTTTGCAGAGCTGTGACCTTTCCTAAAGGTATAATCATTCTTTTCTTCTTCTTCCATGGGCTCACTAGAGTCTTCCTTATCACAATATGCACTGGATCTGGCAAGGCCGGTGCTGGACTCGTTCGTGAATTCTCCCTGCAGAGGGCTGCAGAAGACTTGGCAGGTCCGACAAACTTCAGATCATCTTTTACAGTTGGGGGCCATTGTCCGGTGCTGCCCTCGGAGTACGGCAAGGGGCGTTACTCTATTTATTTTGTGGTGCCAAAGAAGGACGGTTCCCTCCGACCTATCCTAGACCTCAAGGGCGTAAATCGATGTCTCCGGGTCCCGCATTTTCGCATGGAAACCCTGCAGTCCATCATTGTGGCGGTTCGTCAGGGAGAGTTTCTCACTTCTCTCGATCTGTCAGAAGCTTATCTTCATATTCCCATCAGAGCGTCGCATCAGAAATTCCTGCGATTCGCCCTGCCTCGGGAGCATTATCAGTTTCAGGCGCTGCCCTTTGGTCTGGCAACGGCGCCGCGGGTCTTCACCAAGATAATGGTCGTGGTGGCGGTGGTGCTGCGAAAGCAGGGGATTTTGGTACACCCTTACCTCAACGATTGGCTGATATGGGCAAAATCCCGAGACGAGAGCGAGACAACCACAGAGCAGGTAGTCACTTTCTTGCAGAGCTTAGGCTGGGTGGTCAACCCGCTCAAAAGTCATTTTGCGCCGACTCAGGTTCTCGAGTATTTGGGGGTGCAGTTCGCTACTCGAAGAGGTTCCGTATTTCTGACGGAACGCAGAGCCCAGGCTCTCAGGAGTCTGGTGCAAGCCTTCATGAAGCTTTCGGCACCAACGGCATGGAAGTACCTTAGGGACCATGGCGGCGACTCTGGAGGTCGTCCCATGGGCCAGGTTCCACATGAGGCCGTTACAGCATGCCCTGCTTGGTCGCTGGTCCAATCAGTCCAATTCGTTGAACAAACGGCTCCTTTGTCCTCCGTATGTCCGACAGGCTCTGTGGTGGTGGCTTCGACCTGTGGTCTTGCGGGCGGGGATGCCCTTGGAGCAGCCGGTGTGGCTTCCTCTGTTCACGGATGCGAGTCTGGCAGGATGGGGGGCTCATTGTGGAGTACATTTTGCGCAGGGGCAGTGGACAGTGGAGGAAAGTGGCTGGTCGATCAACCGCCTGGAGCTGAGAGCGGTATTCTTAGCTCTGCAGAGGTTCCAGAAGTTGGTGACACGTCAGGCTGTGAGAGTGTTGTCGGACAATGCTGCGACGGTAGCGTACATAAATCGGCAAGGAGGCACGGGGAGTGCAGCCATGGAAGAGGAGGCCGAGCGGATGTTTGTCTGGATAGAGACACGTTTACAGGCATTATCGGCCACGCACATCGCCAGAAAGGACAACGTGGCAGTGGACTTTCTCAGCAGGGTACAAGTGGATGCCGGAGAATGGGAGCTGCATCCCGATGTCTTTGCTCAGTTGATGCGCCGATGGGAAGTGCCGATCATGGACTTGATGGCCACGTGTCAGTCTGCGAAGGCAACTCTGTTCTTCAGCAGGCGGAGAGAACCCATGTCGGAGGGGATCGACGCCTTGATACAACTGTGGCCGGTGACAGGGCTGCTCTATGTCTTCCCTCTGTGAGCACTGATCGGTCAAGTGGTTCAGCGCATCGAAGCCCATCTGGGGAGGGTGCTTCTAGAAGCACCAGATTGGCCTCGCCGTCCGTGGTATGCCGATCTGATAAGATTGCTGGACGGGCTTATGTGGCGGCTCCCTTTGTCGCCGGAGCTTCTGTTGCAGGGGCCACTTCGGATGCCGCAGGTGGATCGGTTCTCGCTTACGGCCTGGCCATTTAAAGGGCGAGGCTAAGGAAGAAGGGCTACTCTAGGTCTGTGGTAGCCACTTTGCTTCAGGTTTGGAAGCGGTCGACTTTGCTCGCTTATGTTCGCATCTGGCGGATTTTAGAGGACTGGTGTTCCAGGCATCAGACCCGAGCTGCTAGGGCTTCGGTACCATTGGTGTTGAGCTTCTTGCAGGTTTCGAGAAGGGCCTGGTTGCCAGTTCCTTGAAGGTGCAGCTGGCGGTCTTGGCATGCTATAGGGGTAAGGTCCAAGGCATGCCGCTGGGGGCACACGGAGATGTGAGGCGTTTTCTGAAAACGGTTACTAGGCTTCGCCCGGCGCGTTGGATATCCGTTCCGTCGTGGGATCTCAACCTGGTGTTGCGGGTGCTAGGGAAGGCCTCGTTTTAAACCTTTATCACAGATCTCGGTCAAGGATTTGACACTTAAAGTGGTCTTTCTGGTGGCTATTTGCTCGGCTCGGCGCATTTTGGAGTTGCAAACTCTCTCTTGCAGGGAGCCCTTTCTGTGCTTTTCCAGGGAAAAAGTGGTGCTTCGGCCGGTTCCTTCTTTCCTGCCTAAGGTGTCTTCTCCTTTTCATGTGAATCAGACGGTGTCTCTTCCGGTGTTGCGGTCTGAAGCAGGGCAGGCTTCAGATCGAGGCTTGAGCCGGTTGGATGTTCGGAGGGTGTTGCGTCGTTATCTGGCAGTCTCCGCCTCCTTTCGCAAGTCGGATCGTCTGTTTGTGTTGTTTGGTGGTTCCAGGAAGGGGGAGGCTGCCTCAAAGGCGTCCATCTCTAGGTGGATCAAGGAAGCCATTGTATCAGCGTATATGTTGCACGGACACCCGGCTCCCGCGGGTCTCAGGGCTCATTCTACTAGGGCGCAGGCAGCTTCCTGGGCGGAATTCAGTCTAGTCCCGCTGGTGGAAATTTGTAAGGCGGCCACTTGGTCATCGCTGCATACTTTCAGTAAGCACTATTGGCTGGATGTGCTGGCGGCGAGGGATGCCTGTTTCGGGTCGGCTGTGTTGCGTGCCAACTGGCAGGGCCCCTCCCGTTAGTACTGCTCTGTTACATCCCAGAGGTGGAGGACTAAGCTGGAGGAATGATAAGGAAATAGAAATTACACTTACCTGGTAATTGTAGTTCCTTGAGTGACGACAGCTTAGTCCTCAATCCCGCCCTGATTTTATGGCCAGCATCGGCAGCTGTGTTCAAGCATGTAAAACGCATTGGCAGGTGAGTGTGTGGGGTTGGTAATTCCCTTGGTCGCTTTTACCTGTATTTTCTGACTCGGCAGGGGAGAAGTGGGTGGTGAAACTCACTCCTTTCTTTTCTAAGGGGGGTGGTTCTGGGTTTGTTCATGGTTGTATTTAGTTAACAAAGAAATTTTTGGCGTTGGCTACTTATTTGTTGCTCCTTTGAGAATGCTTTGTTAATAGTTCACTGGGGGCTGATGGGGATTCCAGCTTGCTAGATCCAGTGAGATGAAGATTCTGATTGGTCCAGTCTCCAAGCTGCAGGAGGAGGTGCACTACCCAGAGGTGGAGGACTAAGCTGTCGTCACTCAAGGAACTACAATTACCAGGTAAGTGTAATTTCTATTTCTCTGGCGGTCATCGCCACGATGCTGCGGGCTAGAAAGCGTTCCACCTCCCTTGCTTATGTGCGCATTTGGCGTATTTTTGAGGACTGGTGTTCACGTCATCAGATACGAGCAGCAACGGTGTTGGTTCCTGTGGTTCTCAGCTTCCTACAAGACGGATTCAACAGAGGTTTAGCGGCCAGTTCGATAAAGGTGCAGGTGGCTGCTCTAGCTTGTTATAGAGGCAAAGTGCAAGGGGTGGCCCTAGGGTCTCATGTAGACGTGCAGCATTTTCTTAGGGCGGTTTTTCAGCTTCGGCCATCGCGCAGATGTTTTTTGTTCCGCCCTGGGATCTCAACCTGGTGTTACGGGCGTTGACAAAGAAGCCGTTCAAGCCCTTGAGTCAGGCGTTGGTTAAGGATTTAACGCTCAAGACGGTGTTTTTGGTGGCCATTTGTTCGGCGAGACGAGTCTCGGAGTTGCAGGTGTTATCCTGTAGAGAACCCTTCTTGTCATTTTCCAAGGAGAAGGTAGTGCTGAGGCTGGTGCCGTCTTTTCTTCCGAAAGTTGTCTCTCCATTCCATTTAAATCAGTCAGTTTCTCTGCTGACACTTCCTGCTTCAACAGGGTTGGATTCAGATAGTTCTTTATATCGCCTGGATGTACGGAGGGTCTGGCGGCGATATTTAAGAGTGACGGATGTGTTTCGCAAGACGGACCGTCTCTTCGTTCTGTTTGGGGGTGTTCGTAAAGGAGAAGCGGCAGCAAAAGCTTCAATTTCCAGATGGATAAGGGAAGCTATTGCATCAGCTTACCTTTTGCAAAAGAGGTCGGTTCCGGTAGGGTTGTCAGCTCACTCTACTAGGGCGCAGGTGGCGTCTTGGGCGGAGCACTGTCTGATTCCGCCTGCGGAGATTTGCAGGACGGCGACTTGGTTGTTGCTACGTGCTTTCAGTAAGCACTACCGTCTGGATGTTCTGGTGGCGAATGATGCCTGCTTTGGGGCAGCGGTCTTGTGGTCAGGCTGCAAGGGTCCCTCCCATTAAGTACTGCTCTGCTACATCCCGATGGTGGAGGACTGAACTGGAGGACCGCTAAGGAAATGAGAATTACACTTAGCTGGTAATTGATGTTCCTTTAAGGATGACAGTTCAGTCCTCCTTCCCACCCGGTGTGTCTGGGTCAGACAAGGAATTGACTTGCAGCTGACATGGTTTCAGGTAAGAAGAATACAGCAGAATAAGGCCTGGAATCTTTATCTTCTACTATCGGTAATACTGATCTTTCGCTCCCTTTCACTGTCTTTCTCTCTGTCACTGCTCTCTACTTTTTTTCTAGGAGGGGGTATAGAGGGGGCGGCGAGGTGAGGGTGGTCTTGGTTCTGTTCCCTTCGGTACTCAAGGGGGGGTATAAGTTAGTTAAGAGTTAAAGTTACATTTTGGAATTTTGTTTGAGGTTATCTGTTATTGGCTACTTATTTGTTGCTCCTTGGAGTGTGCTTTGTCAATAGTTCACTGGGCGGCTGTTGGGAAGACCAACAGAGGGTATTGCAACGCTCCTACCTGGGCCCAAGGGCTTTCAGGCAGGAGTGGCCTTTGGAATGTCCTTTTTGGAATAAAGCTGTGTCAGTTGTCACCAGGAATTCTGGGACCTGTAGTTTGCTTGTCTCCTTTAAGGACTGAGCTGTAGTTATGACTCGAGTAGTAAAGGCTGCAAGAATATTTATTTGTGGGGATTTTTCTCCAGCGCATCAAAGTTCAGTACAACAAACGCAAAAAGGATGCAACGCCAACATAAAGGTTGAAACAGAAACACAGGAAATGCAACGGAAATTAACTCAGCACTATTTGGCTGTTTCACAGTTCCTCTGACTTTCCACTAGGCACTGCCTCATGTGATCACTCAAGGAAAAACACAAACTGAAACAGCTGCTTTTCTTTACAGCACGGCGTCTTACTTTCAACAGGTGATTAAGCTTGTTAAACAACTTGTAAAGTTTTTCAGTGTGACAGCAGGTATGGCAAATTTACTCTGTATTCCTTCATACAGTTCTCAATGCTCTTTAACCCTGCTGTCTTCTATTAGACATGTTGAACAGTCCATGGCAGAAGGATCATATTCTATTGTAGGCAAACACACATCCACCTGCATACTTTCTTCAGAGCTAGAGTTAGTGGTATCTTTGTCAGGTTTATTATCTTTCCCTGACTTTCTTTCCAGAAACTCCTGAAGTTGGCTTAAAAGCAATTCAGCTTGTCTGTGCACATTTTCATTAGGATAACCATCCTCCTTTTCTGATAAAAGCTTGCTTATGGCTCCCACCCCAGGGGGTTCAGCTGTCCTGCTTTTATCAAAGGGATAGCTCTCAGCAAGGGTAAGTCCCTTCCCCCACTTGCTATTAGCTGACTGTGCTTGGTTTGTCTTTTGGACGTTAGCATAAGTAAAAGGCTTCTCAAGCAAGGAGTTGAAATAAGAAATATCAGCTTTACCTTTGACAGGGACTTTTAGATAAGTGCTGGTACCTTTTCTCCTGCTATCTCCCAGGCTCTGGAACTCGGCTTTCTTATTGCTATTTCCACAGCCCTTCTGGTAATTGTTAGGCTGATAGCTTTCCCCTTGGCTTTCTCTGCTGCCGTTATAGCCTTGACTGCTGTAGGTCCAACTACCGTTACTCCACGTATTTGCTCTGCTAGCGTTCTTGTTCCCAGGCTCTACCTTGCAGTAACATTTCTTCCAAGGTTGTTCCTTGCTCCAATGTTCACTGCTCCCAGGTTCTGCTCTGGTCCAAGGTTCTAGCTTGCTTATCCTTCTGGCAGTTCTTCCTGAACTCCTTCCTGAACTGCTTCCCGTCTCTCTCATCTCTCCCGTCTCTCTCTGCATTGCTTGAGGATTTAAAAAGGGTTCACTTCCCTGCACTCCCTGACCTTCCGCTGGGCGTGCCCAATCAGTGAACAAGCCTGTCTCCTCCTCTGAGCTGAGGTGTGGCCTGAGCTCAGCAGAGAGCTGTGTTTTTTTCATCTCTGACTTGAAAATCCTGTGTGTCAGTGCAGTGTTATTTCCTCCAACAGGATTTTCCCCTATTTCCATCTCTTCTTGAGGGCATTCCTCACTACAGTATCCAGTGCCATCAAGAATCTGATTGGTCCAGTCTCCATGCTGCAGGAGGAGGTACACAAACCCGATGGTGGAGGACTGAACTGTCGTCCCTAAAGGAACATCAATTTACCAGGTAAGTGTAATTCTCATTTAGGGTACCTTAGTCTTAATTGTAGGTTGATTGGTTTTGATTTCAGCATTTTCCTTGCTAAAGTTTCTTAATTGGGCTCTGTAGATTTAAAAGAAAAGAAAAGAAAAAGGAGACAACGTTGCTTGCACTGGTCCTGACTGCCCCTTTCTCTTTATTGTGAGTTGTTCTATGCGAGTTCACTAACAGATCTCTCCTCCTTGCCTGTATGGAGGGGAGCTCTGTAACAGGCACCCTCACTACAACGGTCCCCGCAGAGGCAGCGCTACGGTGAGGCTGTGCAGGGGGGTGAGAGTTTTGACGGCATCTTCCCGCTCGATCCCGAGCTGAGCGGGACAGCGCGGGCTGCCTTTCCCGTGTCGGAGGAGGCAAGTCAGCAGATCGTCTGATGGGAGTAAGATTGTTTTGTACTTGCTGTCAGAAGGATCGGACCGGCTAACGGAGCAGCAGGCAGTGATCCGGTGTCAGGGAAGCTGGATTTGGCGCCATTTCACAATCCCTTTCGCCGGCGGCCATTTTGATATTGCGTGGTCTCTGCGTGGCGGGGATTCGCAATTCGGCTGCAAGTGGTGCTTCTGTCGCGTGCAAGAAGCTTACTTTAATGCCTAGTCGTTGCGGGGAGAGTTGGTGACTTAATTTTGCTTTCCTTTTGTTTATGCGGTATTGAGGGAACTTCTCTGCCTGTCTCTTTGCTCTGCTCTGCAGGAGTTTGTCCTTTCTTGACAGGGTTTAGCCTTGTTTAATGTCTTTAATTTATCTACTTTCCTTTATTTTGATTTCCTTTGTTTATTGCAAGAAAACCCCCCAGAACGAAACGAAGAAGCAGAAGGCATTTTGTGGGAGAGTTGGCTTATGGCAGCGTGCCCTCAGTGTGTAGTCTGTGGTACCCGCAGAGGTACAGTGGCTGACTCCAGCATTTGCCGGGGCTGTGCCTCAATGTCTACCACCATGGAACAACAAATGGAGGTCAAGCTGGCTCAGGAGCTCCGGGATCCTTTGGCTGGAACAGAAGGAGAGGCCGTACGATCTGTGTTACAAGGGCCCGACCTGGAGGGTTCTCCGGGTCCATCAGGTGTGTCGCCAGTCTTGGGATCGGGGTCACTTCTCGGGGATTTTTGCCCGGATGTTATGTTAATTATGCATCGGGTATTTTGTTTGCGCCATCAAGGTAAGGTGCCGGAGCCCTTGACTCTGTCTAGTCAGGTCCAGCAGTCCGCGGTAGCGGACACTGGTAGCATTTCCCCAAAGCCTCCGAAGCGGTCCTGGCTTCGTGATTTGTCTCCCGCTGCTTGCGAGTGGCCAGAGTCAGAGGAACCTGAGGGGGAGCTCAAAGCAATGGAGGACTTAGACAGAGTGCTTTTGGTAGCGCCGGACTGGCCAAGACGTCCGTGGTATGCCGATCTCATTCGCCTGCTCGACAGACATCCCTGGAGATTACCGGTGTTAGAAGATCTGTTGCTACAAGGCCCACTGCGAATGCCTCAGGTGGATAGGTTTTCACTTACGGTTTGGCCATTGAAAGGGCGAGGCTGAAAAAAAAAGGTTATTCTGGGGCGGTGATTGCCACGTTGCTGAAAGCAAGAAAGCAGTCCATGTCTCTGGCATATGTTCGAGTCTGGCGTATTTTTGAGGACTGGTGTTCTCAACGGTAGGTGTGGGCGGTTACTGTATCCTTTCCCCTGGTTTTAGGTTTTCTACAAGACGGGTTTGATAAGGGGCTAGTGGCCAGTTCCTTGAAAGTCCAGTTGGCGGCTATTTCGTGCTATAGAGGAAAGGTGCAGGGCATTGCGCTAGGTGCTCATTTGGATGTTTTATGCTTTCTTAAAGCAGTTTCCAGACTTTGGCCCTTGAGGAGGATCATCATTCCGCCCTGGGATCTCAATTTGGTCTTAGGGGCATTGGCTAAAGACCTTTGAGCCTTTACATTGAGCGTCAGTGAAGGATTTGACTTTAAAAACCGTGTTTTTGGTAGCCATCTGTTTGGCGAGGCGAGTTTCGGAGTTACAGGCATTGTCCTGTAGAGAACCGTTCTTGACTTTTTCGAGAGAGAAGGTGGTATTGCATCCAGTTCCGTCCTTTTGCCAAAGGTGGTATCTGCCTTTCACCTGAATCAAACGGTTTCTCTTCCAGTTCTCGGTTCTCTGGAAGGGAACGCTGCTGATCGTGATTTGCGTCGGTTGGACATAAAATGAGTGTTGCGGCAATACTTAAAAGTTTCAGCAGCTTTTCGCAAATCGGACTGTCTTTTTGTGTTATTTGGAGGTCCTCGCAAAGGGGAAGCGGCGGCGAAAGCGTCCATTTCAAGATAAATTAGCGAGGCGATTGCATCAGCATATCTGTTGCAAGGGCGTGCAGTCCCGAGGGGTTTGCGAACTCACTCTACCAGAGTACAAGCGACCTCTTGGGCAGAACACAGTTTAGTTCCGCCGGGGGATATCTGTAGAGCAGCCACCTGGTAGTCACTTCATACTTTCAGTAAGCACTACCGCCTAGATGTTCTGGCAGCGAATGATGCTTGCTTCGAGTCAGCGGTGTTCCGAGCCGGCTGGAAAGGTCCCTCCCAATGATTACTGCTCTGTTACATCCCAGAGGTGGAGGACTAAACTTGAGGAACGATATGGACATGAGAATTACACTTACCTGATAATTGTGGTTCTTTTAGTGACTCCAGTTTAGTCCTCATTCCCACCTGGGGTTTGTCTGGCAGTGGAGGTTCAGTTGGGAGGCATGCAAGTCTACCGGTAGGTGTCATTCTTACTGGATTTTTTCAGGATTCTGACCTTGTCTATCTGTTTCTGTCTATTCTTACTCTGTGGTTTCCTAATTCTGTATGGGGCAGAGGGGTAAGGTGCAAGGCGGTTTCCTCTTTCCTAGGGGGAAATTCATGTTACACAGTTAACAGCTGTAAGTTCTATTTCAGTATAGAGTTAAAATGTTTTATATGATAGCTACTTATTTGCTGCTCCTTTGAGCTTGCTTTGTCGATAGTTCACTGGGGCTAATGGGAGAGACCAGCAGGCTACATCCAGTGATGTCATGATTTTGACATGCCCAGTCTCCAAGCTGCAGGAGGAGGTACACAACCCAGAGGTGGAGGACTAAACTGGAGTCACTAAAGGAACCACAATTACCAGATAAGTGTAATTTTCATTTTTGGGAATGGTTGTAGATGACATACATAGGGTAGACAGTTGGGAGGTTGATTGCCTAGATAGTGAGTGACAGCATCCAGTGTGTGTGTAAGCAGGGCCGGCCCGTCCATTGCGTGAGAATGTTGTTCGCACAGGGCCCTGTGCCAACAACATCCCGCATTCAGTACAGTAGGCAGGGTGGCTTTAGAGGAAGCCGGAGAGGCCCCAGCTCACCACTAACAGCTGCCGAAGTGAAGAAAAAAGGCACTCTTTACTTTGGCGGCTGTTAGAGGTGAGCCGGGGTAGAGGTGAGCTGGTAGTCTTTCTTTATCCATACACTCATTAAGAGGCATGTTTGCTAAATGTTAGTGCATATTAACATCATGCAAATAGTTTATATAAATGAGGCCCCTTAAGCAAATGAGGCCCCACACCGAGTCTCCGCACATGGTCCCATCTTTATGCTGATAACTCCCAGATCTACCTCTCTACGCCTGAAATCTCTCCGGCTATCCAGACCCGGATCTCTGCCTGCCTTTCTGACATTGCGGCCTGGCTGTCTCACCACCGCTTGAAATTGAACATTGTCAAGACTGAACTTCTTATCTTTCCCCCTAAAACCTCCCCTCCTCTTCATCCTTTCTCAGTCTCTGTGGATAACTCTGTACTCCTTCCTGTTTCCTTGGCTCGCAATCTTGGTGTTGTCTTTGACTCTTCTCTCTCCTTCTCCACACACATTCATCTGATAGCTAAGACCTGCCGTTTCTTTCTCTATAACATCAGCAAAATCCGTCCTTCCTTTCTGAACATACTACTAAGACGCTTACCTACTCCTTAATCACCTCCCATCTTGACTACTGCAACCTACTCCTTTCTGGTCTCCCTTTGAATCATCTCTCTCCCCTTCAATCTGTTCAGCACTCTGCTGCGCGACTAATCTTCCGCCAGCCTCGTCATGCCCACATTACTCCTCATCTCAAGTCACTTCACTGGCTCCCTATCCATTTCCGCATCCAGTTCAAACTTCTCCTACTGACCTATAAATGCATTCACTCTGCAGCTCCTCACTACCTTTCTTCTCTTATCTCTCCTTACAACCCCCCTCGGAAATTCCGCTCTTCTGGCAAATTGCTTCTATCTGTGCCCTTCTCTTCTACTGCTAACTCCAGACTTGGGTCCTTTCACCTTGCTGCACCTTACGCCTGGAACAAACTACCTGTGTCTGTACACCAGGCACCTTCTCTGACCCTCTACAAATCCAGGCTGAAAACTCACCTCTTCACTGCTGCTTTTGGATTCTTGACTCACCTGATCTCCTTTTTCTTTTCCCTTCCCCCTTGTTTTATCCCAGCCTACACCTTCTGTGTTGTCTGTCTTGACTAGATTGTAAGCTCTATGAGCAGGGACTGTCTCTTACATGTCTGTGTAGTGCTGCGTATGACTTGTAGCGCTATTCTAATGCTCAGTAGTAGTAGTATTAGTAGTCCCGCATCCCCCTTGGGCCACCCCTGTGTGTAAGCTTGCATGAGTAGCAAACGATTGAGTGTAATGTGAATCACCACCTTCCTCCTCGTCTCTCCAGGCCAGTCCAGGAACCGTAGGGTAGTCGGCCCCCTCCAGCAGCTGAGGACTGAATTACACAGAGTCTTGCTGACACCTTATCCAGCTCCCCCTAGTGCCTGTGACTCAGTCTTTCAGTTCTCAGCAGCTGGATAGGCCCATTTTTAGACAGGCTCCCTAGTTTAAAAAAAAAAAAAAAAGAGGGACATATTAAAAGAAAAAGGAGGATCTGGGTTGTTCTAGCAGGGCAGTAAGACCAGCAAGTGAAATGGTAAAACGGACACCGGAGTGATTATTGCTCATGTGAAGGGGGCAGTAGAAGCAGAGCCTACCTCGTGGAGTGCGGAGCCACTAAGTCTGCCTGGAGGAGGAAGTGCCTGGGAGCCCCAGAGCACTTCTCTCTGCCTCCTGAGCCAGTTTTTTGTTCCCGCTAGCAGCGGGAGGGGGTGTGATCGTTTTTCCGGCTGTAATTGGAGAGCTAAGGGGCTCCGACGATTACAGGGGCTTTGATCTTCAGCGTTTTTTTGTCGGCGCCAGGGTTCGCGGCCTTCAGTTTCTCTGGGGGTTGATTCGGATGCAGGTGCATGCTGCCGATCGCAGCAGTGTGTGCACAGTGTGGTAGCAGCCGGGGATTATCGGGGCTGGATCTCTGCCGCATGTGCTTTCGCCGGGGCAGCAATCTGGAGCGCATTTTCACAGGCTCCATGGAAGAAAAGTCGGCGTCTGGGGATAACGTGGCACGTAGGCCTCTGGGCTCGGCAGAGAAAGCGGGAATGGTGGCCATTTTGTAGGAGGCAGCCATTTCTCCAGCGCTTCCGAGAAAATCGGGAAAAAGCAAGTCCAAGTCAAAGGAGCCTTTGCAGGCAGGGCAAGCACCTCAGCCAGTGTTTTCTGGGCTACAGGAGGGCTTGGAGCCATTGTTTTCAGCAGATTTTATCCTATTGTTGCACAGGGCTTATTGTCTGAAGAGGAAGCAGGCTCAGGACAGGGGTCCTCCTCCCAAGTTGTCAGTTTCTCAGAGAGCGGAAGTAAGTTTGGATGAAGATCCTGGTGAAGAGCCCTCCCAGAAGGGTTTGGAAATAGAGGCTGGCTCAGATTGGTTCGGTCAGCAAGCTCCAGGGCTCTGAGCGACAGAGGATGGGGAGATCCTCGGATTTGGGGCTGGACCCCTGGGCTGTGGAATTGGAGGAAGGAGAGATTGTTCCGGGGGAGGATCTGAATGTGTTCAGAGTGTTTCGCAGGGAGAAGCTGGGGGCTCTCATTGCTCATTCTCTAGCAGCTCTGAATATAGCCCTGCTGGTGGTTCAGGAAGAACTGCTGGAGGACCCTCTGCTCCAGGAGTTTAAAGTGGAGAAGAAGTGCTTTCTGGTTCATAGGGTAATCAAACAGATAGTAGAATCAGAATGGGAGTGTCCGGAGGCTACCCTAAGGGGTAGCCGCTCAATGGGCCATCTGTACCCAGTTCCGCAAGAGGAGAAAGAACTACTGCGGATGCCTAAGGTGGATGCCTTGGTCTCAGCCGTGACTAAGAAGACTACTATTCCGGTGGAAGGGGACGCTGCCCTTAAAGATCTTCAGGATCGGAAGTTAGAGTCCATACTCAAACAGGCTTTTGACTCTAGTGCACTAGCTCTGCAGGCCTCAATTTGTGGCGCTTATGTCTCTAGGGCCTCCATTCGTTGGCTCCAAGGGGAAGGTTCTCCTGATGGGGAGGAGAGTGCTCCCTCGGAAGGAGCCAAATTGGAATCGGCGGCGGCATACTTAGCCGATGCCTTCTATGATTTGGTGAGAATTTCCGCAAAGTCTATGGCATCCATGATTGCGGCCAGACGATTTCTCTGGCTGAGGAATTGGGCAGCAGACACGTCTTCTAAGGCTCGCCTTAGTAAGCTTCCCCTATAAGGGCAAGCTGCTCTTTGGAGAGGCATTGGAGAATATTGTTAAAGATTTGGGTGATTCCAAGGGAGGCCAGCTTCCGGAGGACTGACCAAAGGGTCCGAGGCCAGGAGGGCTGCAGAGAGGTCAAACGAGAGATTTCCGCAGGTTTTGGACACCTCAGTATGCTCCATACCAGAGAGGTCATTTTATGGCCAGAGGGCAGTCCTTTCGAGGGGCTCACGGGTTTGGCTGGGGTTATTTCGCTTCCCAGCAGAACCCGCTCAAAAAGTCACAATGAAGTCAGGAAGGCCTAGCCAGAGGTACCAATAGGGGGACGTTTACAAGAGTTCTACTCTGCCTGGGCCACAATTACAACGGACCAGTGGGTTCTAGAGATCATCTGCGACAGGTATGCGCTGGAGTTCTTCCAACCACTGGCAGAAGCTTTCGTTGCGTCTCCATGCAAAGCATAGGCAAAGAGGGAGGCAGTGTGTGATACATGTCAGCACTTACTGCATCTGCAAGCGGTGGTTCCAGTACCCCGAGACCAGTGCGGGTTAGGTTAATACTCCATTTATTTTGTAGTCCCCAAAAAGGAGGGGTCCTTCCGGCCCATTCTCGATCTCAAGCACGTGAACGGGAGCTTGAGGGTACCGCATTTCCGGATGGAAACCCTGAGATCAGTGATTTTGGCAGTAAGGCTGGGCGAGGTACTTTCTTCCATAGACCTAACAGAGGCTTATCTGCACATTCCCATCAGGCCAGATCATCAAAGGTTCTTGCGCTTTGCCATCCCTATGGAGCACTTTCAGTTCAGGGCTTTGCCATTTGGAATGGCCTCGGCACCGCACACGTTTACAAAGGTGATGGTGCTAGGACTTCCGGTGATGCGGTGAGCCAGAGCAGACGCACGCTGCTCGAGCTCTGGGCCCCCTCGCCCCTCCGGCACAGATAAATGTGGTACCGGGGTTAAGTTTGGGGTCTCTCACCCCCCCCCCTGAGCTCTCCTGACTGGACCGTGGCAGGGGATGGTGCCCCGGTGCTCCCCTCTCACCCCCGCATGACGATCCGAGGAGGCGGCCTGGACCCGGACAGCAGACGCCGCATGGTAGGAGAGGCCGCGCTGCGGGGTGAGTCGACCCGTTGAAGACTTCGGCGGCGGTCGGAGCGGGGTCCCGCGGCAGCGGCGGCTCTTCGGCCGGTGCACTTCGCCTCTTCCCACCCCCCCGCGTGACTGCAGTGTGGGCCGTGAGAGAGGGGCTGATGCAGCAGCTACAGGGGGAGGCCGAGAGCTGTCGTAGGGCCTTGATCAGGGCCGCTGCCTGTTTTGCCCGCCCCCCCGCGTGATCCCTGAGGGCCGAATATCTCCAGCACACAGAGGACGGAGATCTGTGCCTCGCCTTCGGCACGCGAGGGCCTGCGACCTATCTTAAACTCATGGGAGCTGACCCCCCTGCCTCTGGCGCACCGGAGCCTGTGAACGACGTCCTGCCACCAGCACACAGAAGCCTGTGACCTGCACCCGGCGCCCAGTCTTCGACGCGACGGAGTCTGAGACCTGTGCTCTGCGTCTAGCGCTTTGGAGCTTGAAACCTGCGCCCTCCCTCCAACGTCCAAGAACCTGGGTCCAGTGCCCTATCCCTGGCTTTCGGAGGTCGGAGCCCTGCCTCTGCCGCCGGCGCACAAGAGCTGGGGACCCCTGCCCTACCTCCAGCGCATAGACACCTGAGACACGTGCCCTACCTCTAGTGCACAGCAGCCTGAGACTTGCATCCTACCTCCAGCGCACGAAAGCCTGAGAAGAATCGGTGGCGCCTGAGACTTGGGACGGGGCCTGTACAGCGCACCTTGGAGGAGGGCAACCAAAGCCTTCGTCGCCCGGCGGTGAGGTGAGGGGAAGGGGGTCGGGACCCCCCCCCCCTCCCGTGCAGACCACAACAGCGGCCTTGGCGATGGCGGCGAAGGGAGGTCGACGAGTGGAGAAGGAGAAGACCCCCCTGCCGCCAAGGGGGGGGGGAGCAATCCTCGCCGTTGAAAGGGGAGGCTAAGGCCACGGCGGGGATGGTGGACGAAATCTTCATGGCTGTGGCAGGGGCGCTGTCGGCGCAGTTTGAAGACCTGCGGAGCCGCATGGACCTAATCCAAACCTCCGTGGAGGCCCTGGGCAACCGACTGCAAGAGGCGGAGCACCGGATAGAGAGATCGGAGGAGCATGTGTTGGAGCTACAGCAGGAGATGGCCCGGGTGAAAAAGTTACTCCAGGGGCAGGAGGCCAAGCTAGACGACCTTGAAAATAGGTCCCGCCGTAATAACCTGAGATTTCTTGGGATCCCGGATACCATAGAGGATCGGGACTTACAATCATACGTAGAAGACCTGGTGAAACAAATCCTGGCGAATGATCCCGAAGGCACTCAAGTGCAAATAGAGAGGGCGCACCGGGTCGGGCCTAGGAGAACCAGTGACGGCCGACCCAGGGTGGTCCTAGCACGGTTCCTGAGATTCCCACAGAAAGAAGCGGTCTTGCGTGCTGCGCGAAAGAAAGGGACCATTCAAAAGGACAATGTCCGGATACGCATCGTCCAGGATTACTCAGCGGCCTTGGGACAGCGACGACGAGAGTACGGACCCCTGTGCCAGATCCTGATAGACAATAATATCAAATTTATGGTGCAATATCCCGCACGGCTGATTTTCACTCATGGTGGGACCCGCCGGTCTTTTGAATCCGCGACAGCAGCAACGCCCTATGTGGAGGAGATACGGCGGAGGGCCGCAGTGGCGGTCGAGTCCTGAGGACTAGAGGAGAGGACTATTGCTGTGAAGAACAAGCCAGGAGTCTCCACTTTGGACTGTAAAAGAGATGGTGATGGTAACCGGGTTGGGGGAGGGGGGGGAGCTAAGGGGTTTGTTTAAATTACCCTCAAGTGTTGGTTGTTTCCTTTGGGTGCGGGGGGCGGGCAGGGGGCGGCCCGAGTAGTGGGGGGTGTCTGGCGGAGGGGGGGGAGTGGGGAGGGGGAAAGAATCTGGAGGGGGGAGAGCATCGGGGGGACCCCGGATGGCCTGTAGCTGAGCCGGCACAATGGAGGGGTGGGGGGGTACCTCACGTATCTAGGAATTCACTGAGGAGGTGAGGAGGATGGTAGTAGAAATAAAGAATTGGAGTGGGGAGGAGGGGGAGGGGAAGGGATAGGAGGGGGGAGGGAGGGGATAGGGGAGTAGAGAGGGGAGGGGTGGGTGGGAGGGGGAAGGGGAGGAGAAGGAGAGCTGTATCTTAGGGGACCAGTAGAGGAGGGGATGGTGCAAGGACCATTTTGGGAGGGAAATGGGGGAGGACTTCAGGCTGGGGGGGTGTCTTCCCTACATGCTGTATGGTACATAACAGATACTATTGAGCCTAGTCTAGTACTACATGCCGCTTAAGATCATTTCTTGGAATGTGTGTGGCCTGGGCAGCCCGATTAAACGGGCAAAAATTTTGCAGGCCCTGGCAAGGCAGGGGGCGGACATTGCTATGCTCCAGGAAACCCACCAGACTGCCGAAGAGCACCGTAAGCTTTGCCGGGAGTGGGTGGGACAGGTCTGGGGGGCCCCGGCCCTTGGTAAGAAAGGGGGGGTAGCACTTTTGATACACAAACGTGTCCGGATGGAGGTGGTGAAGGACTTGGTCGATCCGTTGGGCAGATTTGTACTGGTGCAGGGAGTCCTTGAGGGGAGGCCGGTAATTCTCGGCAACGTGTATTGTCCCAATGTGCTCGATTTGTCCCTCTATGCGCACCGTGCCTCTAAAATTGAGACGTTACCGGAGATCCCCGTTATCCTGGGGGGAGATTTCAACGGGGTCATGGATGTCGACCTCGATACCTCAAAAGGGGGGGAGCAAAGAGACAGGATGGCGAAGGTTCGGGCATTACGACGCCTCTGCTCTAGGTTGGGGCTGGTGGACCCATGGCGATTATTACATCCGGTCGAGCGGGATTACACGCATCAGTCCCGGGCTCATGGCACGAGCGCACGTATAGATTACCTGTTGCTGTCCACCGGGCTGTTTGCCAACGTTGGGGATGCCCAGATAGGGCCCGTAGAGATCTCTGATCATGCTTTTGTTTGGCTGGAGGTCCTTTGGAGTGGGAGTACTCCTCGAGCCTTTCAATGGCGTTTTCCCCTGGAATTATATAGAGACGCACAATTTCGTTCCTTTATTCAGAGGCGGTGGCAGGAATTTGAAGTTGATCATAGGGGTCACCAGGATGACACAGAGTTGCTCTGGGAAACGGCGAAGGTCGTACTGCGGGGAGATATAATCGGGTTCTTGGCCAGGAAAAGAAGATTGAGGGCCGAACGTATCATTGAACTAGAGAGATTGGTGACGAAGCTGAGACGCCGATGGGCCCAAACTCCCACCGCCGGGCTTAAAAAGCAGCTGTGGGACTCCCAAACGGAATTAAATGAACTCCTACACCAGAGGGCTAAGAAGTCAGTGTTATATTACCGCTACCAATTGTATCGCTATGGAGACAAGCCTGGGAAGTTATTGGCTCGGTGCCTTCGGGGACCCAGGGGCTCGAAACTGGTGCCAGCCTTGCGAGATGAATTGGGGACTTTACATAGGGAGAACCCGACAATAGTGCGTATTTTCCGTTCCTTTTTTCAGAACCTCTACGCCGCGGAGGCGACCTCCCTCACGCAGATGGCGGATTATGTGAGGGGACTGGACCTGCCTCGCCTATCAATAGAGCAAAGAGCACAGTTGGACCGGCCGATTACGGTGGCTGAGCTGCAAGGGGCTATCTCAAAAGCTAGTTGCTATAAATCCCCTGGATCGGATGGCCTGGGTGCCGAACTCTACAAGATTCTTAATGAACAGATTTCCCCAATGCTGGCCGCCGTACATAATCGGAGAGCACAGCAAGGCTACTTTCGGTGGGGGGCTAATCATGCTCACATCGTTCTTATCCCTAAACCGGCAAAGGACCCTCTTTCTGCGGCCTCGTATCGTCCTATCTCTTTACTTAATTTCGACCTTAAATTAATGGCTAAGATCTTGGCAGATCGACTGGCGGAGTTTTTGGGGCAGCTAGTCCATGAGTCACAAGTCGGTTTCGTTAAGGGGCGATATGCGGTCCGTAACTTACGCAAGATCATCGCGTCCCTAGAGTGGGTCAAGCATAGACATCTGTCCTCTCTATTGGTCAGCTTTGACGCAGAAAAAGCTTTTGACCGGGTGGACTGGCAATATTTGAAATTTATCCTCCCACAATATGGTATAGGGCCGTTGTTTTGTAATATGGTCGCGAGTTTGTATGCCAACCCGACCGCAGCGATACTTTGTAACAGGGTATTATCAGAGAACTTCCCGCTGCAAAGGGGGACTCGCCAGGGCTGCCCCCTATCTCCTCTTCTCTTCGTTCTCTCGTTGAATCCGCTCCTGCGGCGAGTGGCGGGTATGCGAACAATTCAGGGAGTAGGTGTTGGCAAACAAGAATTTAAGATTTCAGCCTTTGCCGACGATTTATTGGTCCACTTGCTTTCCCCTGGGGAATCCCTGCCTCTTCTTTTGCAGGAGCTTCGAGCCTTTGGGCAGTTCGCGGGGTTTAGTATTAACAGGGATAAATCCGAAGCCCTGGGTGTCTCTGGCCGACTTCGGGGCAGCTGGTCGGGCGAGTTCCCCATCCGATGGGCTGAGCGCCAGTTCATATACCTGGGGATTGTACTGTCTTGCCAGCCAGGTCAACTATATGAGAGTAACTTGCGACGGCAGTTGAACAAGGTAAGAACTCAGCTGCAGGCCTGGCGGCCTCTCCCCCTATCTCTAATGGGGAGAATTGCGGCGATTAAACTGGTCATTTTGCCGCGGATATTATACTGGTTACAGACCCTCCCTGTTTGGATCCTCCGGCGGGATATTCGGCGTTTTGAGGCGGAGTTTCGGGGCCTTTTTTGGGGGGGGTCGAGAGCTCGTATCTCCTATTGTCGACTAGTGGGGAGGGTGCGCAGTGGGGGGTGGGGGCTCCCAGATCTTGGGGCCTATGCACTGGCTTGCCAGGCCCGTCACCTAGGGGATTGGCTGGGTGACACCGATCTTTATACCCCTCGGGCCCTTGAGGAGGCCTACGTGGCACCCCACTCCCTCAAAGCCCTGTTGCATTTGGAGGTACGTAGGTGGCCTACACACTTGGCGGACAGCGTGTTATTGGCACCGGTTTGTAAGACTTGGAGGTATTTGAATGCCTACTGGGGTCGTCGTTGGCAGGTGTCGAGCTGGTTACCCATTCAGGGCAATGCCAACTTCACCCCGGGCACTGAAACCGCCGTGTTCCGTCTGTGGGGAGAGAGAGGTATGCATACTTTGGGCCATGTGGTGGACTTGGCGGGCAAACCCAAGCCCTTTCCTGCATTATCCCGTGAGTATGAGTTGGGGCCTTGGCAGTTTTTCGCGTATATGCAAGTGGCCCACTACGTGGCCTCCCTTCCGAGGACGGAACTATGTAGCGATCGTTCGGCCCAGATAATAGCATTCTTTGGTTTTAGCGAAGTTGAACGGCCGTCTATTCGGACCTTTCAACTTAGGTTGGAGCAGTTTCGACCGCAGCCGGACTATCGCGATGTAGAACGGGCTTGGGGGGCGGAAATGGGGCAGGAGATTCCCCCTGACACGATTCTGGGGGCCCTTCGGAGAGTGGCGAGCCTGGCGGATGGCGCCCGCTGGCGGGAAACCTAGCTTAAATGTTTGACTAGGGTTCACTTCTCCCCGCGGTGGGCCCTCCGCTGCCACTTGACCGCGGATGGTCGCTGCCCACGATGTGCGGAGCCTCTGGCGACATTATACCATATGTGGTGGGGTTGCCGACGGATACGCCCCTACTGGCAGAGAATTGCCTCATTTATGGCCGACCTTCTTGGACAACCTGTTCACTGGGATGCTGCCCTGACCGTTTTAGACCTCATGGGCCTCACCTCTCCGAAGGGGAAATGGAGTCGCTGGCTGGTGCGGAAGGCATGTCTGGTGGGCAAAGGGCCAATACTACGTGGGTGGAGGGACAGCCACCCTCCCTCCTTTTGGGAGTGGCGGAACTCCTTCCATCAACTTATGCTCCTGGAGTGTAGGGCTGCTCGAGGCCATGTTAAGCGATGGTCCACTTTCTGGCTACTGTGGGAGCCCTATATTCAAAATCTAAGTCCTCGGACTCGCAATGTCATCCTGCAACTAGGCTATTGATAGCCCGATTAGTATGGGGAGATTTACGGATGTTCTATACGGGGGTATATACTGGTCCTGTTTGGTAATGCTTGGGGGGGTGGGGGGGTTATTTGGGGGGAGATTGGGTGGGGGAGGGGGGATGGGGAAATTGTTCAAAAATCATGTAACCAGCTATGTGTTCCACCCCCTGGGGATCAGAGTCCACCCCAGGGAGCGACTGTTATCAGTTGTGTACTTGCCGTTCCTGTTTGATGGTTTATAAATAAAATTTTGAAAAAAAAAAGGTGATGGTGCTAGTCACGGCGGCGTTGACAGGAAGGCATTCGGGTGCATCCCTATTTGGACGATTGGTTGATTTGAGCAGGGTCCGAAGGAGCGTCGGTCAGAGCTACCAAGCGAGTCTTGGAGTTCCTGAAACAGTTCGGTTGGGTGGTCAACCAGGCCAAGAGCCAGCTGCACCTAGTGCGGCGATTGGTGTATCTCGGGGCCTTGTTCGATACGGAGGCTGGTTCGGCATCTCTGCCTGAGGACAGAGTGCAAAAGATTCTTGGGCAGGTGCGGAGGTTTTTGCGCATGAAGGCTCCAACAGCGTGGCGATACATGCAACTGCTGGGTTTGATGGCAGCAGCCTTGGACCTAGTGCCGTGGGCCAGGGCCCATATTCGTCCGCTTCAGCAGGCTCTGCTATCGCGGTGGTCGCCTCAAAAGCACCCATTGTCTCAGAAGCTAGTATGTCCAGAAGGCATAAGGTTCAGTTTGGAATGGTGGCTAGATTCAAGGCATCTTCAAACAGGCATGCCCTTGGAGCAGCCCGAATGGATTTTGGTCACCATAAATGCAAGTCTCTCTGGCTGGGGGGTGCATTGTCTATCTCAGATGACGCAGGGCTGCTGGTTGAAGGAGGAAGTTGGTTGGTCAATCAATCGCCTGGAAATGAGGGTGGTGAGGTTGGTGCTACAGGATTTTGAAGGCCTGGTAGTGGGGAAAGCGGTTCGTGTTTTCTCCGACAATGTGGTGACGCTGTCCTATATCAACCGGCAAGGGGGCATGGGCAATGCTACCTTGATGGAGGAGAGACAACTGCTAGCCTTTTCAGCAGCGCATGTGGCAGGAAAGGACAACGTGCAGGCCGACTACCTCAGTCAGCATGCCTTAGATCCAGGAGAGTGGGAGCTAAACGCAGCTGTGTTTCATGACATTACGGTGCGGTGGGGGCAATCCGATCATGGATCTGATGGCCACTCTGTCCAATACCAAGGCCACACGGTTCTTCAGCAGGCGCAGAGAACATATGTCGGAGGGGCTTGATGCCCTGGCGCAGCCTTGGCAAGTGGAAGGGCTGCTGTATGTGTTTCCTCCATGGTGATGATCAGTCGGCTCCATCGGAGGATAGGAGTTCACGACGGGTAGGTGATTCTCATTGCACCGGATTGGCCACGGAGATCATGGTATGCGGATCTGGTGCGGCTGCTGGTAAATTGACCGTGGAAGCTGCCCAGTCAACTCAAATTGTTGAACCAAGGTCCAGTCTTGATGCCACAGGTGGATCGGTTCTCGCTTACGGCTTGGCTCTTGAGAGGGAGCGGTTGCGATGCCGTGGTTACTCAGCGGCGGTGGTAGCTACTATGTTGAGGTCCAAGAAGCATTCTACATCCTTATCTTATATACGTATTTGGCGCATGTTTGAAGGTTGGTGTGCAGAGAGGGGCATTAAGCCGTTCGTCTCTACATTGCCAGACACATTGCTCTTTCTACAAGGAGGGCTGGATAAGGGGCTAGCCCTGAGTTCTCTGAAGGTTCAGCTGGCAGTGCTGGCTTGTTATAGGGGCCGGGTGCAGGGATGCGCGTTAGCAATGCACCCAGACGTAGTTAGGTTTTTTCGGGCGGTTAAGAATGTGCCGTCACCCGTTTGGCCGGTAGTTCCTCCCTGGGATTTGAACTTGGTTCTAGAGGCTCTGGCAGAGCCACCTTTTGAGCTCGCAGCAGCGGTGAGTTTGAGGGAACTTTCCTGGAAGACTGTCTTTCTGGTGGCGTTGTGCTTGGCGAGACAGATTTCAGATCTTCAAGCGCTCTCATGTAGGGAGCCCTTTATACAGTTTTCTGTGGAAAAGGTGGTGTTGCGTTCGGTGCCATCCTTCCTTCCGAAGATGGTTTCACGTTTCCATTTGAATCAGCCAATTTCACTTCCAACCTTTCAGAATCTTGGAAGGGATGGAATTTATTTATTTACATTCTCTTATATACCGCGCTATTCTGCATCAGTGCGGTTTACATTGAACAAACTGAAATTACATTGAACAGGGCATTATAACTTGGAGATAACTATTTTACAGGGAACATGGGCTATGGAGGGAATGGATCGTAGGCTTCGGCGGCTGGATCTCGGAAGAGTGCTCCGAAGATACCTTAAGAGAACAGAGTCTTTTCTTAAGACAGAACGGTTGTTTGTTATATTTGGAAGTCCCCATAAAGGGGAAGCGGCTTCCAAAGCCTCGATTGCCCGGTGGGTGAAGCAGGCTATTGGGGCAGCATATTCTGCGCGTGTAAGGTCGTCTCCTAGGGGTCTTGGAGCTCATTCTACTCGAGGTGAAGAGACTTCTTGGGTGGAGTACTCTTTGGTTTCTCCGGTGGACATCTGTCGAGCAGCAACGTGGTCGTCGCTCCACACTTTTTTGAAGCATTATCGCTTAGATGTTCAGGTTAGGGGGGACGCAAATGTTGGGGCCTCGGCTATCTTGGCCAGGCTTGCGGGCCCTCCCAGGTTTAGGTACTGCTCTGGTACATCCCTATGGTTCCTGGACTGGCCTGGAGAGACGAGGAGGAAGGAGAAATTAGACCTTATCTGCTAATTGTCTTTCCTTGAGTTCTCTCCAGGCCAGTCCAGGGCCCACGCTGTTCATTTGCGCGAATTAGCAGGGTTGCTAGTAGCGTTTACAGTCTGCAGAAGGGGTTGCTGCTGATCTCAGAAGTTAGAATGACTGTCTTGAGCTCGAGGCTAAGCGTGTGGGCAACCTGGCAGCCGGATCTTCGGGGCGGCTCTGCCTTCTACTCTCCCTTCCTAGGGCAGGAGGAGGGGGTAAAGGTCGTTCTGAGGAGGATTAGAGTGTTTTGTTTATAGAAAAAAAAAAAAAAAAAGAAGAGAAAAAGGATGAGAGGAAATAGACAGTGAGAGGTGGTGATACAAGGCCTCTCAAGTTCGCAGTGAGAGTAGGCTAGAGTTTTTTGGCGTTTGTTCGAGTTTAATGTGTTTTTCATAGTTCAGGGCAAGCTGCTTTGTCAATAGAAGACTGAGTCACAGGCACTAGGGGGAGCTGGATAAGGTGTAGACTCTGTGTAATTCAGTCCTCAGCTGCTGGAGGGGGCTGACTATCCTACGGTTCCTGGACTGGCCTGGCGAGAACTCAATGAAAGGCAATTAGCAGGTAAGATCTAATTTCTCCTTCCTTCCCTCTCCATTCTTCTTTTCCCTCCACTAGCCCCTCCTTCCCTTCAGCTCATCCCCTCTTTCTCTATCCCTCACACCACAAGCTCGCCTCTTCTTTTACACACCCCAGGCTCAACCCTTCTCTCAGACATGTACCCTATTTTCTCATCCACCCCAGACTCAACCACTCATTCACTTTTCTGCCACCCCCGCAACCGCCCAGGTCAACCCTTCTTTCACCCCTGGGGTTCACTCTCTCGGGCTCATCCCCTCATTCTCATCCGTTCCAGATTTATATTCTCACTCTCTCTCTCATCCCCTGAAGACCCATCCCCCAGAATCACTCCCACCAGTTTCAATCTCTCCTGTCCCAAGCTCATGCTATTTCTCACCTGCTCCCCAGACACTGTTCTTTTCCTCTGCTGATTTAGGCCTCCAGATCCTTCACACCATCTAGTCCAGTGATGGCTAACCTTTTTGAGCCCGAGTGCCCAAACTGCCGCACAAAACCAAAGAATTTCCTCAAAGTGCCAGCACGTCAATTTGCATAAATATTTGCATAATGCTAACATACACTAACTTTTAGTAAACATGTCTCTTAATGAGTGTATGGATAAAGACAGACTAAAAGATTTCTACATTACTATAATCCAGTGCCAACCGCCAGGCACATTAGGAACTACTACAAACACTGCCCATTTAGAACCAATAGCAAACCCGCCGTATCCTAACAGCACTACCAGGAGTCACAAAGCACCATACCATACCTATCAAAAGGCAACACTGCAAATATTAAACCAATACATTTCAGAGAACAACAATACATGACCTACTGGGGAAAGAGAACAAGTGGCAATGTCAAAAAGGAATTACATAAACAGAATACCTCAGCTCAGTTACACAGTTGCAATTGCTCCAGCCACTTTCTTCTGGTTTCTTCATGTTTTCTGCTAACTCTCCATCATCTGCTGTCCATTTGTCCTTTCTTCTCTCTCTTCTAGTTTTTTTTTCCATTCTCTCTCTCTACATCCGCTTTAACATACTAATCTTTCTCCTTTTGCTCTTTCCTCATTCCTATTTCATCCACTCAAATTTTACCCCTCCATCCTCAATCCCCACTTACTCTCCCAATACCCGGCCAATTGTACATTTTTCTTCCCTCACACACAAAATATTTTTCCCCTCTCCATTTCATTCTCCCAGCCCCATCCCCTTCTAATCTCCCCCAACATCAGCTCCCTTTTAGTTCCAGCCCCACCCAGTATCCGCTCCCTTCTAGTCCCCTCATCAGTCCATTTCCAGTCCTAGCTCCCCCATCCATTTCCAGTCCTATCCGAGTCCCTTCATCAGCTCATTTCCAATACCAGCCTCCCATCAGCCCATTTCTAGTCCTTTCCTAGCCCCACCATCAGCCCATGTTAAATCCTAGCTCCCCTCCACTCAGCCCATTTCTAATCCAAGCCCCCCATGAGCCTACCTCCAGTTCTAGCCCCTCCATGAGTCCATTTCAATCCAAGCCCCTACCACAGCCCATTTCCAATCTTAGCTCCCCCAACACCCAATTCTCAGTTCTATCCTAGCCCATCCATCAGCCCAGTTCCTGTCCTAGCTCCCTCCCCTAAGAGCCCATTCCAAGCCCCCCTTCCCATCAGTTATTTGCAGTTCAAGCCCCCTTCCACTCAGCCCATTTCCATTTCAAGTCCCCCGCCCCATTAGCTATTTGCAGTTCAAGCCCCCCACGTCCCCTCAGCCCATTTCCATTCCAAGCCCCGGCCCCAACAGCTATTTGCAGTTAAAGCCCCCCACTGCCCCGCCGCCCATTTCCATTCCAAGCCCCATCCCCAACAGCTATTTGCAGTTCAAGCCCCCTTCCACTCAGCCCATTTCCAGTCCTAGCAACCCCAACCCATTACCAGTCCTAGCCCCCCATAGCCCACTTCCAGTCCTAATCCCACCAGCCCATTTCCAGTCCTAATCCCCCATCACCCAATTTTCAGTTTAAGCCCCCCCATAGCCCATTACCAGTCCTAACCCCCCCTCAACCCACTTCCAGTCCTAATCCCACCAGCCCATTTCCAGTCCTAATCCCCCATCACTCAATTTTTAGTTTAAGCCCCCCCAGCGCATATCACCACTCCTAACCCCCCCAGCCAGCCCAGTGCCCATCACCACTCATAACCCCCCCCAGCCAGCCCAGTGTCCATCACCACTCCTACCCCCCAGCCCAGTGCCCATCTCCACTCCTAAATCCCCCCAGCCCAGCACTACTCCTAACACCCCCCCAGCCCAGCCCAGCACTACTCCTAACACCCCCCCACCCCAGCCCATCACCACTCCTAACCCCCCCCAGCCCAGCCCAGCCCAGCCCATCACATCACCACTCCTAACCCCCCCCCCCCCAGCCCAGGGAAAATTTAAAAAAAAGAAAACCTGTCTGTTGCCGCTGTCGGGGCCGCCGCGGCAGAATCGAGCGTGCCGCGGGGCCCCCCTGTATCCGGCAGAGCCTGCCCTCCCCGTAGCAGCTCTCTTTGGAGCTGCAGTCAGACGCGCCGGCTTGCAGAGCGCGAGGGAAGAGTTTCTCCCTCGCTGCTCTGTTAAACCCGCGGGGGCTTAACAGAGTCGCGAAAGGGAAACTCTTCCCTTCGCGCTCTGCAAGCCGGCGCGTCTGACTGCAGCTCCAAAGAGAGAGCTGCTACGGGGAGGGCAGGCTCTGCCGGATACAGGGGGGCCCCGCGGCACGCTCGATTTTGCCGCGGCGGCCCCGACAGCGGCAGCAGACAAGTAAAATTGAAAAAAAAAAAAAACAACCTAATTGCGGACCTTCCCGCGTGCCAGCTGCAAGGCCTTCGCGTGCCACAGCTGGCACGCGTGCCATAGGTTCGCCATCGCTGATCTAGTCCATCTACCCACCTCCTCCCTTATACCAATCACCTAATTGCAAAATCCCTGGGTCCCTGTTCAGCCTTAATACTCTCTCCCCTTCACTATCCTATTTCTAAATCCCCACCTAATCCCCAAATCTATGCTGTTACTCCATCCCCAGACTCCACATAATCCTCAGGGCCCCCTCACATTTTCACCCAATCCACAAGTCTATGCTCTCCCACATAAACCTTGAATTTCTGCTTTCTTTCCCAATCTCCAAGCACCCAACTAATCTCTGTCTCTATTTCTTCTGTCTCCTGAGAACTCTTTATCATCTTCACCTCCTTCCTCCAGGGTGCGGCCGAGGGGAAGACAGCCAACTAGTGCTTCTGCTGCAGCACAAGCCAGTGCTGCTTCTTCTTGCATGATTCAATGAGCTGTTAGAACTATGTGTACCCAATAGAGAAACAGAGAATCACAGTTTAAAGGTCTCATTGAATTGTGTGGGAGGAGGAGGAGTAAGCACCTTCTTGCACTGCAACAAGCAAGATGTTAGAAGTGGCTGGTCACTGGGTCTGTATCAGTCAAAAGAGTACCGTATAGTTAGATGCTCTGCCTCAGACTGATGTGAAGGGAAAGAGGTGAGAGCAGTAAGCAAGATCGGCTTTAGGCCCACTTAGGAGCACAAGCACCGAAAAGAAGGAAGTGATGAAAGGCTGCTACCCCCTTCTCACTCACACGGGTATTGAGGAACAATGGCTAACTATATAAGAGTGGAAGACTGAATTCTGAAAGTGAACACATGGTGCACTGCCATTAAGCCCCCAGGCCAGCCTAATATTCAAAATATTTATGCTCCTAACTTTGAGAGTTTAACTCCTGAAATGGTCTCTCTTGAGAATTTACTGGGGCTGAGTGTAGCAGCAGAGCGCAGACAAACCAATGATACCATGAGTCTGTTCAGAAGGTCCAAATCATTTATTTGTGCACAAGTCTCAAGCAGAATCAAATTCAAAATGGCTGAGCAATGGCTGTTAGTAAAACAACAACTTATATACTTTTCTTGTCCATTCTAGGTATAGGCAAACTTCTCATTGGTCCCGGTAACCCCTTTCACCCCATCTATTGGTCCCGGTAACATTACGTAGTCATCCAATTAGGACTTTGGTCTGGGCTCTGCACCTGCTTACCCCCCTTCTAGTCCCAATTACAATGGACAGTTCTTCCAACTTTGATACTTCTCTCCTCCAAGGTCACTTAGCTAGCTAGAACATGTGGGAAAACAGGGCACTGTAACTTTTCTTTCAGCAGTGTTAATTAATTCCATAGAAGCTGTGCTCTCTTATCAATACCAATTAAACTTGTTTTTCTATATTTTCTAAGTTTCGATTCTATGGTAGCAGCATTTAGGGGAGTGTGTAATTCCTTTGGGCCTCTCCACAGGCTTCATTTACAGGTCAAGCTACTCAGGCCTGTCTGCTCATTTCAGACACCATGGATCATAGGCCTTCGCCTACCACATTCCCCCCTTTGATTAATCTCACCCTATTACCAATAAGGTGTGAGAATTAAATCACTCAATTACACTGGGGTCGGGTTTCGACCATGTGTAGTAGGATTAGGGTGCCATAAGGCTAAAATCTTAGTTGCGGTTTTCCGCTCCACTGTATTCTCAATAACACTGTTAATAGAACGCATACAACATGGGATTATACATGGTAACATAAAGAACAAAGCTACAAAGATTAGTATTATCATAGCAAAAGTAGTGAATCCTCCTAATCCAGAGAAGATAGATGCAAACCAATTGGGTATCTGAAGACTATGCCAGGTCTGTACTGGCACATAAGTTTGCTTCCGCATGTGTTCAGCAATTTCTTCAACAACTTGACCCTTATCGTCTATCTTCAAACAACAATTTGTGAGATTCAGCTTACCACAAACTCCTCCTTCAGCAGCTAATAAGTAATCTAGTGCCAAGCGATTTTGATAAATTGCAGTGCGCATTTGTGTGCTTTGTCTAGCTAAAAGTGTAAGTGCTTGGCTAGTCTCATTAGTGATTAGTTCAACTACTGCTTGTAAACGTATAATGCGATTTATCATATACACAGGGGTCCGATA
Organism: Ichthyophis bannanicus; assembly: GCA_033557465.1. Taxonomy (NCBI): domain Eukaryota; kingdom Metazoa; phylum Chordata; class Amphibia; order Gymnophiona; family Ichthyophiidae; genus Ichthyophis; species Ichthyophis bannanicus. The sequence goes on from CM066046.1 coordinate 96,893,985, forward strand.
GCCCCACATGCCATCGTCATTCCATGTGGCAGGTCCATAATAGGCAATAATCCTCTCAGGTGGCCAATCTTCCCCATCCCACTTCTGCCACTTGCCTATCTGAAGAGCTGCTCTTTTCTGTCTTTTTGAATAAACTGGGTAGCCTAATTGTTCTCCATGTTCTGTGGGCAATAAAAAGAAAGAAGGTCGGATAGTCCCTAAGACACACGCTCCTCCCCAGTGGATAGGGAGTTGAGCATATGCTCGGGTTCCGCAAATCCAATATAGGCCAGGTGGGGCTTGCCAGCCATGATGTCGGTTAAGGTCAGTCCATAAAGGGGCAAGCTCGGGAAACCTTGCTAATGGATTGGTGGGCTCAGGTTCATTAACTCCTGACCACCAAGATGTTCGCTTTGTGGTGTCATTATAAAACTTCTGGCTAAGACAGACAAGCTGTCCTACCTTAGAGGTAAACTGGGGTCCAGTTCGAGTATAACACAGACGTCCAACTATTGGGTGTGCTAATACCCATTCGCTGGTAGTCTTGTGTAGCTCTGTCTGATTGTAAATTACTGAGTAATTCAATTCTTGGGCCTCCCAAGGCCACTGATCACCCATCTTGGTTCCACCACAAAAATAACAATCTGAGATATGGAGACTGGAGACCACAGCTCCAGCCAACTCTAAGAACAAATTCTGAGAAGGGTGAGGGATATCAAACTTGTTTATATGCATGGTTTCATAGAAAGTGTTATGTATATGATACTTTGATGATCGATGGGCTTGGGTGTTTAGTCTAATATACACAATGGTTCCTGGATCTGATCCAGAACCTGCAATGCGTAATCCAAATTTATATCCTTGTTTCCATGCACTGGGATCGGCTATTAACAACTCTAATGGATTACAAGTACCTTTCTTACAAGTTTTTGAATTCTTCACATATGGCTTGGTTAAGGCAGCCATTCGATTGTCTCTGGTATTTTCTATCACACCAGTTTTCCATGTAGCATAGAACACACATTCCCACCTCGGGCAATAATAGTCTTTAACTGGTGCTGTGCTGTATTTGTCTGCTACACCTCGTTTACCTGTGCAAGCCCCCATCCTGTGGTTCCTTCTGGACACATATATTTATGATCATTAGCATAAGCTTTCTCCCAATTGGCACACTTTGAACGACTATCTCTATTGATGGCATCACAGGCATCAAAATACAAAACAGCAGGCTGTGTGGGATCAGTAAGTGGGGGTGTAGCATTGAGTAAAGCTCCATCTGCATCATTCCATCTTATTTCTAGGGTATAATAAGATGGGTTCTGATGTGGGTTAAAACAAACTTTAGAATTACCTTTAGTACAAACATTCAGTTCAGTGGTGTTATAAATACACCGACTTACTGTACCAGTACAGGTATAGTAAGAATGATAAAGCAAAGTCTGAGTTACTTTCATTCCAGTCCGAGTAGTAGTAATGCAGGCAGTACATGGGGGTAAAGCATGAACCAGTTCAAAACTCCCCAGGCAAGCAGCCAAAGCAAAATAGTAACAAAGATGCATGTTGATTGTAGTTCTTCTGGATCTCCGCTGGAAAATCTTGACCACGACGTCGTCTTCTTCTGGCGCAATGCTGACCCGTTTGCTAATGAAGCAATTCAACGGGTGTCAATGTTGATTGAAGATCCTCAAGAGTCTTGTTATGCGATGATGCCAACTTATCAAGTGTAGTTGGCCTGACGAAAGTCTATAAAGGCACAGTTAGTCGATGAAGAAAACAAATGTCTTTGCTGTATTGGGAACAGCAATCCTCTTCGAAAGACTTGGCTGCTGTAGGACACTGTAGTTCATGAGTGTCCCCGATAAGGTTAGGCTGCTGGCTGCCTTCATAGGGTAAGACGCAAAGGGACGTCAGGATGTGGCTCTGCTGTCCACTGGTCCTGATCTGGAACTGCTGCTGGCTTGACTCTGCTGTGATGAATCCAGGACTCAATTTCTGCTACCTTTACCGCAGTCGGGGTAGACAAGATGACGGTATATGGTCCCTTCCAATGAGGTTCCAACGGTGTCTTCTTCCAATCTTTGATCCACACCGAAGTACCAGGCTTAGAGGGATGCAGTGGTTCCGTCAAATTGATAGGCAACTGGTCCTGTATCCACGTGTGGAGAGTCTGCAGAACAAAACTAAGAGCTAGAAGTTCTTGTCTGGTTATTTCTGAACCAATCTGTGGCAAACTACCCTTAACACCCTGCACTATTGGTGGGGGTTTGCCGTACACAACTTCAAAAGGGGAAAATCCTGATGATTTTACAGGAGCTGAGCGTATTCTAAGTAATGCTATTGGGAGAACCTGGGGCCACTTCAGGTGGGTCTCCTGACATAGCTTGGACATCTGAGATTTCAAAGTTCTATTCATTCGCTCAACTTTCCCTGAACTTTGGGGTCTGTATGCAGTGTGCAACTTCCATTGTATCTGTAGGGCATTTGCTAACTGCTGGGTGATTTGAGATACAAAGGAGGGTCCATTGTCTGACCCTATTACTGCTGGAATTCCAAATCTGGGGATAATTTCTCTCATCAAAACTTTAGTAACTTCTCGGGCCTTTTCAGTTCTGGTGGGGAAAGCTTCCACCCACCCAGAGAAGGTACAAACTAATACTAACAAGTAGCGATATCCATTGGCTTTTGGCATTTCAGTAAAATCTACTTGCAGGTGGTGCATGGGGGTTACACCTCCTGACTGAACTCGTGGTGGTGGCGTGGGACCCTGTTTGGCATTATTCTTGGCACAAATTAGACACTGGCGAGCTACTGAGGCTGACAGGGCTCCCAATAGAGCGATACAAAAATGTGGTTTGAGTGCTTTCTCCATAGCACTCTTCCCATAATGTGTGGCTTGATGAAAAGCTTTGACAAAGGCTGGTCCCAATGATTCAGGAATCACTATTCGTCCTGGGGGTTGACTGCCCTCGGGAGGTGGCAGTTCAATCCATCCATCCTTCAGTACTCCCTCCTCTTTATTACAGTAGTAGTCCAATTCTTTGGTGGTATATCGTGGTGTCCATAAATTAAGGGGTACTGGAAACAATGCTGCTCGTTTTGGCATGGCTTGTGGTGAAATTTGGCCTGTCATGGCTGCTTTTCGTCCTGAAGCATCAGCAAATCTGTTTCCATGGGCAACTTCTCCTTTTCCCGCTTGGTGTCCTCGACAGTGTATGACAGCTACACGCGTCGGGGCCCATACTGCGTCTAGTAACATCAATATTTCTGGGCCATATTTGATTGATTTGCCTCCTGAGGTAATGAGCCCTCGTTCTTTGTAGAGAGCTCCATGTGCATGCAAAGTGGTGAAGGCATATTTTGAGTCTGTGTATACGTTTAGCAGAAGTCCCGCCCCCAATACTAGTGCTCTGGTGAGTGCTATCAATTCTGCTTTCTGTGCTGATGTGCCTGATGCAAGAGCTGATGATTCAATGACTTCCTCCTGGGTTACTACTGCATACCCTGCACAACGTCGTCCATCGATAATGAGACTACTTCCATCTACAAAATAAGTCTGGTCAGGATTCTCTAGGGGCACATCAGTTAAATCAGGTCGACTTGAAAATACAGTATCCATGACTTCTATGCAGTCGTGCTCTGGAGTGTCCTCGCTGATTGGTATCAGGGTAGCTGGGTTCAAGGCATGGCTCACTTCCAATTGTATTTGTGGATTTTCACATAACATGCTTTGGTATTTCAGCATTCGAGAATTGGTGAGCCAATGATTTGCTTTTTGTTCCATAAGAGCAAGTACCGCATGCGTAGACTCTGTCCTAAGGTGAGTTTATCTGCTTCACTTACTAATAGTGCTGTAGCTGCAACAGCTCTCAAACATGGTGGCTATCCTTTGGCCACAGTGTCCAACTGTTTTGATAGGTATGCTACGGGTCGCTCCCAATGTCCCAGTTTCTGAGTCAGCATGCCTAGGGCATTTCCTTGCATCTCGTGCACGAATAGATGGAAAGGCTTGTGGACATCTGGCAACCCGAGTGCTGGTGACGACATCAATTCCTCCTTCAGGGTCTTGAAAGCTGTATCTTGCTCAAGTCCCCATTCTAATGGTGATTTTTCTTCTCCCTTGGTGGCTTCATATAGTGGTTTGGCAATCTGAGCAAAGTTAGGTATCCATATCCGGCAGTATCCTGCTGCTCCCAGAAAGGCTCTGACTTGCTTTCTGGTAGTTGGGGTTGGGATACTGCACACGGCTTCTTTTCTCTCGCGTCCCAATTGTCGGCTTCCTTTGGTTAAACGAAAGCCCAAATATTTTACTTCTTTTTGGCATAGCTGTGCTTTTGCTCTGGAAACTTTGTATCCGGCTTCATCCAATAGTTGCAAGAGGTCAGTAGTGGCTTGTATACATTCACTTTCAGAGGTAGCGGCTACCAGTAGATCATCTACATATTGGAGGAGTACTCTTCTTTCAGGGGCCACTGGATAGCTTGAAAGATCTTGGTTTAGTGCAGCACTGAAAATGGTAGGTGAGTTCTTGAATCCTTGAGGTAATCTTGTCCAAGTGAGTTGGCCCCGCCTCCCCGAGACAGGGTCCTGCCATTCAAAGGCAAACAGCAACTGGCTAATTGTGGCTAATCTTATGCAGAAAAATGCATCTTTCAAATCCAGAACAGTAAAATGAGTAGCTTCAGCAGGAATCAGTCCTAAGAGTGTGTAGGGATTTGGCACAACTGGATGTATGGTCTCAACTGCTTCATTCACTCTCCTTAGATCTTGCACTGGGCGGTAGTCACTTGTCCCAGGCTTCTGCACTGGCAGGAGAGGTGTGTTCCATGGTGACTGACAAACTTTGAGTAGGCCATATTCCAGTAGTCTTAACAAGTGGCGATGGATGCCTTCAATTGCTGCTCTCGGGAGTGGATATTGCTTGACATGTACTGGCTGTGCACTAGGCTTGAGATTCACAATTATTGGAGCTATATGTTTGGCTAGGCCTGGTGGATTGCCTTCTGCCCATACTCCAGGAGGGGCATCAATGCTTTTCAAAGTAGGTTCAAAATAGGTATCACTAATTGGCTCGGTACTTGGCTCAGTACTATAATATCTCCATTCTTCTTCTCGAGGAACAGTAAGCACCATTAGTCCAGCAGGTTTTGTCTGGGAATTCACTGTCATTTGCATTTCTCCTTTCTCAGTAAAGGATATTTGGGCCTGCAACTTGGCTAGCATATCTCGTCCCAGCAATGGCACTGGGCACTCTGGCATATAAAGGAATTGGTGCGTTATATGCTGTCCTCCTAAATTACATATGCGGTTTTGAAGAAATGGCTTTGTGGCTTTTGCGCCAGTTGCTCCCACAATGGTGACTGCTCTTGTAGACAAAGGAGCTATTTGTTTATCTACTACAGAATGTTCTGCTCCAGTATCAACCATAAAGTCCATAAATTGGTCTCCTATTTGTATACTGACCATAGGCTCCTGGAGACCTAAAGCGAATTCGGAGCCCGGTCTGTCCTAATCTGCTTCATCCAATTCATAGGCTGTGGCGGCTGCCACTCCCTGGATGGCCTCCGTGCATGCTTGTTGAAAATGTTCTCAATTGGTTCCTCTGCGGTTCTGGGATCGGCCTCTCTCTCTTTCCCTCCAAGGGGCGTGTTCCCCTTCATCCTGAGAGGCCTCTTCGAGTCGCGGGCATGCACTTCTCCAATGTCCTTCTCTGCAATAAGCGCATTGGTTCGCGCCTAATGGGGGCCGGTCATTTCCTCGGCCGCGCCCTCTTCCTCTGTTCCTTCGATTAGGGACACCTCCCCTTTTCTGTTCCACTATGGCCGCAGCCAAAAAATCCGCTTTCTTCTTCATCCGTCGATCACTTTCTTTCTGTCTTTCATTATCACGATTCACATACACTTTATGAGCGACTTCCAGTAACTGTGTTGCATTCATGCCCGCAAACCCTTCTAGTTTCTGTAGCTTACGTCTAATATCTGGTTGTGACTGGTTTACAAAAGCAGAATTCACCATGCATAGGCTTCCTGGGGCATCTGGGTCATAGGGAGTATACATCCTGTACGCTTCAGTCAATCTCTCATAGAATACTGCTGGGCTCTCATCTATGCCCTGATTAACTTCGGTCACTTTAGAAAGATTCATAGCTTTCTGACCCCCCCTTCTCAGACCTTGCATGAGGCCTTGGCGAAACCGGGATAGGGCTCTGGATCCTACTTCAGTATTTGGATCCCATTTGGGATCTTCATTAGGGAATTCTTTCTGAGCTGCTTCGCGATTGTCTATTCCTGCTTCCTCTCTCTCTACCAGGGGATTGTCTGCCATCCAGTCGATAGCAGCTCGCTTAATTCGTGTCCACTCCTCAGTAGTAAATAAAGTAGACAGGAGCTGTCGGCAATCTGCCCAAGTGGACTGGTGAGTTTCCATGATCGTATGCATCAATTCTGTTAACTCTTGGGGCTTATTAGTGTAGGAAGCATAATGTATCTTCCAGTTCAACAAATCAGCAGTGGAGAAAGGCACATATACTAAACTCAGGGGTCCTGCTACTATCTGATCATGCTCATCCCGCACGGGCAGCCCCGGGACTTGTCTCAAGGGGGCTATTACTTTCGGGAGGGCTTTCGGCTTCTTAGTAGTGACTTTCGGGATCTGGGTGGGGACTTTCAGCTTTGAGACTCGCCTAGTCTGGGGAGCCTCGCTTGCAACAGATGAACTAGCACTAACAACTGATTTTTCACTTTCTGTCTCTGTCTGGGAGGATACATCTTCATCTTCCTGCTCTGACTCCTGCTTATCCTCAGTCTCTGTCTCAGACTGATTGGCATCTTCTCTGGACACTTCATCTGGCTGATCCTCTGGCTGGTGAGGGGGTGGACTCTCCCGGTCCCGGGGGCCTGCCTCGGGGCGCGGTGGTACTCTCACTGGGTGCTGAGCTCGGGACTGCCTAATTACAGCTCCCGGGGACTCAGGATCTACATGAACAGGTTTCTGGCTAGGTTTCTTAGCTGTCCCTGTTTTCTGGGTCTGATCTGTTAATGCTAACATTATTCTGCACTGCTCCTCATAGCAGCGCTTTGTCCAAGGGGGCGGATCTTCACAAATACTCAACCAAGAATCTATATAGGGGTACTGATCGGGGTGCGCTATTCGCACCTTCCGATGAACTGACTGAATAATTCCTAGGTTAAATGTGCCATCTCGAGGCCACATAGGGTCTATGACAGGCCACTCCCTAGTACACAAAAGCTGTAATTGTGAGGCAGTCAGTTTTACTCCATAATCTCCTGAATATCCTTTACTAAAATGTTTGATCATACATTCTAACGGAGTGTTCCTAGTAGACTCCGCCCCTCCCATTTCGATGTGTGCGCGCGCAACAACAAACAGAAGGGAAAAGGAAGGCGGACCGTGGGTAAGGGGTCCTCACGGCCCTGGAAACATTCAAGGGAAACAAATAACAAGACAAGATGACGGATCTCCAGGAACAAGCAGGAATAAGTCCTCACATATGGGGTACGTCGGAACCGACAGAGCCTGCGCGGGAAAGCTCCCCAGCTTCCCAGAAAGGAAGCTTTTGGGGCCTCCCACTGCACATGCGTGCTGCCTTCCCGCCTTCCTGACCAGCTCTCCTCAGTTTCTCTTTTTCCGCGGAGCCAGCAGGTCGTGTTCCTGTCACCGCTGAAGAAATTATTGTTTTAGTTTGTTTCTTTAGACCTCGTACCTGCCTTCCCCATACCGAAACTGGTACCGCCGGTCTCTCTTTTCTTTTCTTTCAAAAAAAAAAAAAAATCGTTATCTTGCACAACTTGGTGACTTCGGTTAGGCCTCAGGCCTACACAAATTCTCCTCATGGAGAAACCAGCCCCTGGTTTTAAGAAGTGTACCAAGTGTAGTGCTGTTATTTCTGTCACAGACACCCATGACTGGTGTCTTAAATGTTTGGGACCTGACCACTCCATTCCGGACTACCCATCCTGCTCCCAGATGTCTAAACGTGGTTTGCAGAACCGGGCCAACAAATTCCATGTGCTGTTTGCTTCAGATAATCCAGCATCACAGTCATCCAGGTCTTCTTCTCCGGATGGATCTCAGGTAACCAAACCTTCTTCGGGCAGGTCCTCAAAGAGCAAATCTCCTTCAAAGCATCGAGAGGCTCTCACTTTTGAATCTGAGGATCCTGCCCCAGCCAAACAACCCCGGCGGGAAGCTCTGGCTTCCAAAGCACCATCTATGGGGTTACAGGTTGACATCGATGGCACGGCCTCGACTGATCACCTGTTAGACTGCTCTGGGGTACCGGCCCATACCGGTACCGACATCCAGTCAGCAGTGGCGTCTATGAGCAATACTGTTCAGACCATGCAGCAGGCCATGCTGGCTTTTATTAATGCTGCGACGCCCTCGGTACCGCGTTCAGCGGTACCGGGTCCGGTTCCGGTTCCGGTATCGTCTCCCATACCGGAACCGAGACCATCGACTTCCAAACGCAGATCGGTTCCGCATGCCGGATCCGGGTTTTTACCCGATACCGACCCCATACCCGGTACGCCCGATGTCGATACCGATCGGTATGCGTATCGTGCGTTGGAAGCAAATAGAGAATACTCTGATTCTTCTGAGGATTTTGACTCCTCTGAGGACTCTGATGAGCTGTCTCTAGTTCTTCATGAAGACCCTTCTTCCCCAAAGAGGAGAATGTCTCCACCAGAGGATTTGTCCTTTCAAGACTTCATTATAGAGCTAGCTAAAGGACTTTCTATTACCACATCCTCTGAAAAAGAACCTAGGTCAAAGAAATTGGATATTTTAGGATACCCTAAGGTTCCTAAAGAGGCAGTAACCCTGCCTATCCATGAAATCCTTCAAGAACACTTGATGGACTTATGGGAGGCTCCTCTAACGTTGTCTCCTTATTCTCGTAGGTTGGACACCATGTACCGGGTCCCTCCTTCTCCTGGTTTTCAAAAGACTCAGTTGCCTCACCATTCCATTGTGGTGAAGTCTGCACTGAAAAAGATTAAGAGTACCAAAAGGCACTCTTCTACCCCTCCAGGGCGAGAATGTAAAACCCTAGACTCTTTTGGTAGGAAAATTTTCCAGGCTAGTATGCTTATAGCCAGGATTAATTCATACAGTCTGTATATGGGCATGTTTCTAAGAGAACTTGCCCTAAAGGTACGGCATTTAGCCTCCTTTATCCCTGAGGATAGAAAGGAGGAGTTCATTTCTCTGGTGAAACAGCTTCTAGATGTTTCTAAGTTCTCCAACAGAGCAGCAGCTTTTGATTCCTTTGAAGGTGCCGGTAGAGCTTCGGGCATTGCTATTGCAGCCCGACGACTTGCTTGGCTCCAGGCCTCTGACCTAGAACCCTGGGTCCTGGATGGCTTATGGAATCTGCCCTGTACAGGTGAGAACTTATTTGGTAAAGACTGGCAAATTAAAGCCACTCAAATGGACGCAGAAAATGCTACATTGGATAGACTTTCTAAGTCTACCTCTACTCCTGCCAAGAAAGTCTTTCAAGAGGCCTTACTACAAGAAGGCCAGATTTTCCACAAATACTGGCCAACAATCTTCTCAGCCTCGCTTTGCTGCTAAACGTCAGCAACCTAAACAGGCAAGGTCAAAGCCTGCAGCGTCTGCCACTCCTCAGCAGGCTCAACCCCCTCAGAGGTTTTGACTTGCCCCTAGAGAACTTAACATTTCTGGCTCTAGAACAACCAGAGCCCCTCACCATTCCTGGATGGTTAGCTCACTTTGCTCCCAGATGGGAGCAAATTACATCAGAGCAATGGACCCTCTCTATCATCAGAGAGGGCTACAAACTTCATTTTTCCAACCTTCCTCCATATACCATGGTGAGGCACTTCAATTCTCCCCCATCTCTCCTGGACCTATTGGATCAGGAAGTCTCTTCTCTCCTTGCCCAAGGGGCAATAGAAGAGGTTCCTCTTCTTCAACAAGGGGACAGGATTCTACTCCCCTTATTTTCTCATAACAAAGAAGACAGGGGGATTCAGACCTATCCTAGATCTGAGAGAATTGAACAAATTTCTGTACAAGGAGAAATTCAAAATGCTTTCTCTAGGCATTCTCCTTCCATACCTTCAGAGTCAGGATTGGCTTTGTTCTCTAGATCTCAAGGATGCGTACACACATATACTCATCCACCCATCCCACAGAAAATATCTAAGATTTCTGTTTCAGGGAAAACATTTCCAGTACAGAGTACTTCCCTTCGGTCTAGCCTCTGCTCCAAGAGTGTTCACCAAATGCATGGCAGTTGTTGCCGCATTTCTAAGAGGTCTGGGAATTTTTGTATTCCCATATCTGGACGACTGGCTCATCCGAGCTCCATCTCAGTCAGAGGCCCAGATTTCTCTGGACCGCACAAGGCACATTCTGCAGTATCTGGGACTGGTGATAAACCTTCCCAAGTCTCAACTTATCCCTACTCAGTCTCTGGAATTCATAGGGGCCCAGTTAGACACCACCACTGCAAGGGCCTACCTACCTCAAGTCCGGGGCCAACGTCTGGTGTGCTTGGCCTCCCAAGTTCAGTCCAGCAGTCACTTGACAGCCAGAGAAATGCTGCGACTTCTGGGCCACATGGCCTCCACGGTTCACGTGGTGCCCTACGCTCGTCTTCACATGAGAGCAGCTCAATGGACCTTGACCACCCAATGGACTCAAGCATCAGGAGCGCTCTCCGACCAAATCCTCACCTCAAAGCGTCTGTTTTGGTCCCTCCAATGGTGGATGTCCACCAAGAATCTGTTGTTGGGGGGCCCCCTTCCAACCTTTGTTGCCCCAAGCAACCCTCATAACAGATGCCTCCCAAACAGGGTGGGGAGCCCATCTACAATCCCTCTCCACTCAGGGTACTTGGTCTCCACAGGAGACCACCCTTCACATCAACCTCCTGGAACTGCGAGCAATCTTCTTTGCCCTCAAAGTCTTTCATACCCTCCTTGTCAACCTGACTGTCCTAGTTCAGACAGACAATCAGGTGGCCATGTTCTACGTAAACAAACAAGGAGGGACAGGCTCTCTGTCGCTTTGCAACAAAGCTCTCAGATTATGGGCCCTCGCCAGAGAGCATCAAATTCATCTTCTGGCAGTAATTCTTCCAGGGGTTCAAAACTCTCGGGCAGACAGACTCAGTCGAGTTCTGCTTCCACACGAATGGTCCCTACATATGGACCAGATAGGCAGAATCTTTCAGGAATGGGGAACCCCGGACATAGACCTCTTTGCAAGTCCGTGGAATGCCAAACTTCCCCGGTTCTGTTCCAGGACTCCGTGTCAGGGAGCTCAGGCCAACGACGCCTTTCTCCTGCATTGGGGTCAGGAATTCTTATGTCTTTCCACCCATTCCTTTGATTCCCAAGACTCTGTTCAAACTCCAGAGGGATCACGGATCGATGATCCTCATAGCTCCACGCTGGCCACGCCAAGTGGGGTTCCCTCTACTTCTGCATCTCTCCCAGGGACCCGCGCCAGACCTTCTCTCTCAGGAGGTGGGGACTTTGTGGCACCCAAACCCCAAGTCCATACACCTCAGAGCTTGGTTACTGAAGGCCTAAGCCTTCATGACTTCAATCTTTCTCAGCCAGTGAAAGATATCCTTCATGCCTCTAGGAAACCCTCCACGAGGTGTTCCTATGCTTTCAAATGGAAACGCTTTTCCATTTGGTGTGCTCAACAGGGTCTTGACCCTCTAGCACTTCCTTTGAATTCTCTATTAGACTATCTCCTGCATCTTTCCAATGCAGGCCTTAAGACGAATTCAGTAAGGGTCCATTTGAGTGCTATTGCAGCATCTTTACAACCTATAAATGGACAACCTGTCTCCTCTCATCCTCTTATTTCAAGGTTCATGAGAGGCCTGACTCTAACTAAACCTCCCATCCGGCCTCCTCCGGTAGCATGGGATTTGAACCTAGTTCTAGGTCAGCTTATGGAGCCACCTTTTGAACCGTTGGTTTCTACCTCCTTGAAATTTCTTTCCTGGAAGGTCATTTTCCTTATTGCAGTCACTTCGGCTCGCCACATCAGTGAACTACAAGCCTTAGTGGCTCATCCACCTTATACCAGGTTTCATCATGATAAGGTGGTCCTCAGGACGAATCCCCACTTTATGCCCAAAGTGGTCTCGCCTTTTCATCTTAATCAAGAGGTATATCTACCTGTCTTTTTTCCAGCTCCTCATGCATCCAGTGCAGAGAGGAACCTTCATACTCTAGATTGTAAAAGAGCTCTCGCCTTTTACCTCAACAGGACTCAGCCACATCGAAAGTCTTCCCAACTTTTTGTGGCTTTTGATCCTTCTCATTTGGGACTTCCAGTCTCCAAACGTACACTTTCCAATTGGATTGCTCAGTGTATCTCCTTTGCTTACCAGAGTAAAAACATTTCTCTGGAAGGCCATGTCACAGCTCACAATGTGAGAGCCATGGCCACTTCTATGGCTCATCTTCACTCTGTATCCATAGATCAGATCTGTCAAGCCGCCACATGGGCCTCGGTTCATACCTTCACAGCCCATTACTGCTTGGACAAGGACTCCCGCCGGGATGCCTTGTTTGGTCAGGCTGTCCTCAAACACCTGTTCCATACTTGAACAACTCCTGCCCACCTTCCCAGGATGGATGCCAGAGATCCATACGAAGATGGCGAACCCTTGGAGGGGGATCTCCCAGGCATCTTAGCTAGGGAGTCCCCATATGTGAGGACTTATTCCTGCTTGTTCCTGGAGATAGCACAGTTACTTACCTGTAACAGGTGATCTCTGGGAACAGCAGGAATTAGTCCTCACAACCCACCCACCTCCCCTAGGAGTTGTATCTTCTATCTATCTTCCTTTCCCCTCTCTCTATTGTCTCAGCTATAAACTTGAACTGAGGAGAGCTGGTCAGGAAGGCGGGAAGGCAGCGCGCATGTGCAGTGGGAGGCCCCAAAAGCTTCCTTTCTGGGGAGCTTTCCCGTGCAGGCTCCGTCGGTTCTGACGTACCCCATATGTGAGGACTAATTCCAGCTGTTCCCAGAGATCACCTGTTACAGGTAAGTAACTGTGCTTCGCTTCCTCCTTTTTACAATCTGGACGCGGTCGCCCGGCCAGAAAATGCGTTACTCAGGAGTCCGCCTTCGCTTGGTCTGTGTTGCAAGATCTCTCATTCACACTCCATTCACACTCCATTCACACAATCATGCTAGCAACGTATCCCAAAAACAGCCCAATCCTGTCTCAGCTGACTAGGCTATATCAAATTCCAAAATCAAAAGACCTTGCGCATACTCATGCAGGGTTCAAAAAGATGATAGTTTCACCTTGCGCATACTCATGCAGGGTTAGTCGGACCGTCTTGAGAGGTGATCAAGCTCTCTTACCAAATACCAAAGTTCAAACAACAGTTCTGCTCTGACTCTTCTGTCTAGTCAAATCAAAACTATACTCACTGGATCCGGTCCTAGTTCCCAAGCAAGCGCATGAGTTGGACCTCGGACTCCCCTCACGGGTTCGAGGTGTTGGCTCCATCCGGGCTCTGCACCCGCCGAGGTCTGGCCAGCTCCCTCCGATACAAGGGACCGGTGGCGCTAGAGAGCGAGCCCACATCGGGAGGGCACGATCCCGGCAGGACCAAACCTGTAGAGGCGGAAAGTCGTGGTATATTGCCCTATATACCCTCTATTACCACACCTTCCCGGCCAACGCACCAAGAATATGTAGCAGCAGAGCGCAGACAAACCAATGATACCAGGAGTCTGTTCAGAAGGTCCAAATCATTTATTTGTGCACAAGTCTCAAGCAGAATCAAATTAAAAATGGCTGAGCAATGGCTGTTAGTAAAACAACAACTTATATACTTTTCTTGTCCATTCCAGGTATAGGCAAACTTCTCATTGGTCCCGGTAACCCCTTTCACCCCATCTATTGGTCCCGGTAACATTACGTAGTCATCCAATTAGGACTTTGGTCTGGGCTCTGCACCTGCTTACCTCCCTTCTAGTCCCAATTACAATGGACAGTTCTTCCAACTTTGATACTTCTCTCCTCCAAGGTCACTTAGCTAGCTAGAACATGTGGGAAAACAGGGCACTGTAACTTTTCTTTCAGCAGTGTTAATTCCATACAAGCTGTGCTCTCTTATCAATACCAATTAAACTTGTTTTTCTATATTTTCTAAGTTTCGATTCTATGGTAGCAGCATTTAGGGGAGTGTGTAATTCCTTTGGGCCTCTCCACAGGCTTCATTTACAGGTCAAGCTACTCAGGCCTGTCCGCTCATTTCAGACACCATGGATCATAGGCCTTCGCCTACCACATGAGTACCTAAATTTATATTGAAAATTTCACTAAACTCCTAAATTTAGGAGCATAAAAAATGGGTGGCAATGGGCAGATTTAGGTGGGAGAAAAGGAGCTTAGTGCTGATTTTCAGCTTTAGTGTCATAAATTTGGCCTCATAAACCTAGGCAAGACTAGGGGACGCAATAAAACTATAATGTAACCCATTTAGGACTAATAAAAGAAAATATTTGTTTTCACTCAATGTGTAATCAAACTCTGGAATTCGCTACTGGAAAACATAGTAGGTTTAAAAGGTTTGGACAGGTTCCTGGAAGAAATGTCCATAAACCATTATTAAAGAGGACCCAGGAAATCAACTGCTTACCCCAGGACAAGTATTGTGGAACCTGTGACCTTTTTTGAGAACCTGCCCGGTACTTGTGACCTGGATTGGCCACTGTTGGAAACGGGATACTAGGCTTGATGGACCTTGGTCTGACCTAATATGGTATTTTTTATGTTCTGACAGAAGCAGGCAGTTTGCATACTATACATATATTCAGTACCACTGAATATATGTAACTTTTTTTTATCACTACAGCTGACTTTTTAAAAGGCACACTGATCAGAACAGCTAAATACTGACCCCCATTTTTTTGTGTGTTCAAAATGAATAATGTTGAAAGATGCACCATGGCAATGATAACTATATTGGGCTCAGTTTGGTTTAATTTTTCAGTTTAACCCGGTCACTGGCTTTCCTGCAAAAAAAATTAAACTTTCATAGTGATAAATGCCTTTTTCAAGAAAGCTGAATATTTCAAGAAAGAAATATCCTTTGGACCAACAATATACAGAGAGGTTAAAATGTAAAAGAAAATTTTTTTTTTCTAACTTTTAACTACACAGATGTATTTTAACTGGACTTGATCTGACATGTCTTCTGTTAAACTCTATTGTTCACTGCCCTCCTAAAAGAAAAGATAAAGATTTATAATATGTATTTGCCCTTACCTCTATTCTTTGTATAGGGGTAAAAACAGCAGATGGGCATTGAGCTTGTCAACAAAGGACCAAATGTTGGTCCACATTGTTTTACTGTCTAATTCAGAGAAGGATATGACCAAGAAAATCAATAGCAACTGAGCTGGAAACTGCAGGTGCCCCAGCAAAATTTATTTTGACATCTTTATGGCCTGGAATAGAATCTGATATTCTTTCAATCCATTATCTCCACTTGAAGAAATGTTTGCATGTGGAAGATAACTAAATTATCTTTATCTATATAGCTGTTTCAACAAAAATTGTATATTTCGTTACTCCTGAGAGAATAAAAGACAAATAGGATTTTTAAAGAAGCTGTTAAAAATATTCAAGCAAGATTTGCTGCATTATATTTGTTTATGTTCTTAACAGAGCCATCTTAACCATTAGGCAGACTAGGTTGTCTCCTAGGGCAGCAACTTCCAAGGGGCAGCAAAGAGCAGCTGCAGTCAAGGCAAAACAATAGATCCTGACAGCCTCACACTCGGCCTGTATCTTTATCCACAGAATGCATGGGCAATTTTCAAATAGCCCATTTGAGTGGATAGCCATTTACCCTGCAAATGATTTTTGGAAATTGTTTCATGTATATATACATAATGAGTCCAACAGAAAGGCACATTCCACGCAAACAGAAAAACCCAGTACAAAACGTGGATGTATCTTTATTGAATTTCATATGCCACTGGCCTGACACAGGCCGTGTTTCGCTGCCTTCATCAGGGGCTTGTAGTGGACTTAGAAACTGCTTATATCCTTGAAACTATTTGTATGTCACTACACCTGTATAGTACACTTTTCAACGCGTGTGATAAGGAACCAAATCCTATTCACTATGCAGAGATTGAAAAGTCGCTATGAATTCACTCTAAAAGTTCTGGGTGTACAATCTGTCTAAACATCCCAGTGAAACACGGCCTGTGTCGGGCCAGTGGCATATGAAATTCAATAAAGATATATCCTTCTAAGTACTCCATGTTTTGTACTGGGTTTTTATATATATAATGAGTTGTTGTTGTTAAGTGCCGTCGAGTCGGAGTCGACTCATGGCGACCCTCTGGATAGCTATCCTAAATTGTGTTCGGTCTTCAGTCAGGCGGCTCATTGACGACAGACTGGTACCCGTAGCTGCTGTTATTGTAGCGATCCATCTCATTGCTGGCCTTCCTCTTTTGCGTTGACCTTCTATCAGTACAGAGTTTAATATATAAAAGTATGATGTATAGTTATGCAATTTTACATAACAATTTTACAGGATTATTCAGGGAAATCTGACCTTGCTGAGCTTAATTACCAATATTTCAGAAAGAGTTTGAAAGATAATTGAGGGGGGAGGGGGGGGGGCGGCGTTCCTAATAGTCTCTTGCATCAGTCTTGCTTCTTCCTCTAAAGATTTGGGTGAGGTACTATAAAAATATTTTCAAGAACAGATGCAGTGCAACAGAATTTTGACAGATGTATTTGGTCACGGAGAAAAATGAATTAGTAGTAAGGGTGTGATAGCGTTTAGTATCAACATAAGTTGTAGCAACGTTTTTAACCACACACCATCTCCAAAGCTCAAATAAGCAATCACAACCTACATTCCCGGAATCCAGTTTTCCAAAGACCCAATATATCCACAAAATCTCTCCACTACATTGTTCTCAGAAATATTCCTCTAGTAATTTGACCAAACTCTTTGTTTTGCTCAATTTGTTTTATTTTGGCCATTTATAAGCCATAAAATTAATGATTACATGTAAAACGAGATACTTAAGTCATATTATTTACTCCTTTATACAGTCAAACGTTTAAAGCGTTGCAAAATTAACTTGAACTACAATCTCTTCCCTTTGTTACTAGCGTTCTTTGGGGAAGGGGGGGGGGCACGTTTTCAAATGCGCAATCTATGGAAATACTGTAATCTAGATTGTATGAGGCTAGGAGGGGAATGTGGCTGAGGAAGCCTACAAACTTTAGAAGAGAGCCCCACCCCTAAGTGACGCAGGCGATAGACTAGCAGGGCTTTATTTTGATGCTAGTACCCCTACTCTCAGCCAGTGGGAGCCAAGAAAGCAGATCTGCAACTAACTTTTCTTGCTTGTATTATGCAGAGACGGTAAATCCGAGAAATCTCTCGGTTTGAAAATCCTTTTTTAATTATAAAAGTAAAACAACAAAATGCGACTTACCATGAGGAGGGTCAGCCTGCACACACGATCGAGGGTGTATTTATTTTATCCAAAGCAAAATCATGGCTTGTGAGTGCAAGTGGGAAGGTGGGAAAGATGGATGAATGTGAGGAGTACGATCCATACAGCCGCAGCCGACCAGCCCGCAGGACGCAGTGGCTGGTCAGCGCTTTAGCGTATCACTACGGGCTGGATCGAGGGGTGGAAAATGAGATCATCGTGCTGGCTACAGGACTGGATCAGTACCTGCAGGAAATTTTCCACCACCTGGATTGCGAGGGGGAAGGGAAGATTTCGGGAGAAGAGTTTCGGATCTTGTGCGAAGTGCTAGGGCTGCAGCAAAAGCCGGACCTAGAAGAATGTGCAGAGATGGAAGAATGTGCAGAGATTTGGGAAAACCTCGCCCCGGAGTTAACTTTCCGCCAGTTTCACGCCAAACTATGCGGCTACTTCAGCACCAAATCCGGCTGCCAGTATGCGACTGGTCGTTTGCCGGTGGGGAAGGAGAGTGAGCATATCGAAACCCAGATCCGACTCAGGAGTCCCCTGAGACGCCGGAAAAAGCCCTTCACTTTAGCAGGACAGGGACAGGAGAGGAGGAGAGGGTCTTCCCCTGGGCCAGATCAGCATGCATTGGACTGCAGGCAGAAGAGCTCCTGTTCCAGGGAATGCTACGAGGAAATTGTGGCTCTGGAGCAGGCTGAAGACAGGATCTTGAAACTAGAGGATGAAAATGCAAGTCTGCGGGAACTGGTGGAAGACATGAGAGCAGCGTTGCAGAGCAGTGATGCCAGATCTTTGGCGTTACAGGTTGGTTAAACTGAAAAACAAATCTTCCACAGCTTGCTGGTCCCATACTTTTTTAATAGTTCTAGATGACCGATTGTCCCCACATAGGATACTGAGCTTAATCTCTAAACTCCCAAGGAGTCAGCCTGTGGTAACTACAAAGGTATGCTCACGGAATAGGTGGGTGGTTTGTGCCAGGACTGGGGCAGGCTATTGGGCACCCTTGGTGTATCTTTAGTCTTATGCACCCCCCCCCCCCCCAAGTTTTGATAAACCAAATACCACCACTCTCCCACAACAATCCTTTCAAAAATGCATGTTAGATATTATGGGTCTGATATTTAAAGTGATTAACTGCATTAATTGTGCTGATTGGGATATTGAATGGCACTAACAGTTAATGCCACCACGGCATGCCCTGATAATACCGGTAACTGGATAGTATCAGGCTGGAGAGAGGTGGCACCCACGGATAACCGGGCAGGAATGATATTCAGCTGCTACCTGGTTATCCTTAAGCAATGAAAGTTAGGCACAGTAAAGGCTGTCCTAACTTTTGCAACCAAAGCTAACTTTGCAGCTGGATATTGCTGCTGCCCGGTTAGTTTCTGTGCTTTCTGGCTGACCTGGATATTCAATGCTGGTGGCCAGATATGGTCCTGGTCTTGAATATCCAAGCCTAAGATTCAGTGATGGTGGCTCGCTGCTTTAGAATGGCTAGCCACTGCTGCTGTATATTGGGCCCCATATTTTAAAATATTAAACTCTGCTTTGTATGTATGTGTATGCTCATTCTCTCTGCATGTAAAAAGAATGTGCCTATGGCTCTTTTGAGTTTGTGTGGCTGTCAGAATCTGTTTTGTTTTTAACTGCTGCTGCTCTTTGCTGCCCCTCAGAAACTGCTGCCTTAGGTCACTATCTAGTCTTGCTTGATGTTTGGACCAGCCCTGCCTCTCACCTTCCTTTATTTTATGTTTTGTGCTTGTTTCCCTCCCCTGCCCTTGTGTTATTTTTATAATTGAGTGCCCCCCTTCGATTTTTGTTTCTCATGTATGCTGTGGTTGGACCTCCCTTTTGTGTTCAGCGCCCCTCCACCCACTCACTGAGAGGACTTGCTTACCATTTAATCCTTCCCTCCAATCTTAAAGCATGCAACCAAATAGTGATATGAGTAGAGGAACCAAACGAGCAGGCAGATGCATAGGTGACAAAGCAAGGAATCCATGGCCCCTGACTGGCAACCACCAGCCCCTCCTCTCCAGAGGAAGACCCCCCTCAGCTGAAAGACACCACAGCCATTCTTCCAGGTTCCACCACTTTGAGCCAGGCCCCAGGTGATGCTGCTCTCAGTATCCTGGGTGAGGAAGAAAGTAACACAATCCTCTAGAAGGGAAGAACCAACAGAAATGTGGATACCACCACCACCAACAACCTCTGGCATGAGACTATGAGAGTGATAACAATCCCATTCAGACTGTAAGGGGTGTCCCATATAGAATGGCCAATTCTCAGGGAAGGTCCATGGGAACAAACCCAGTTGGTGGCACCCGAGACATGGGTAAGGCTGCAAGAGGAAACCCAACCGATGCCTTTCATCTTAAGGCTAGGACCATGGGTGGCTAGATAGAAAAAAGCATTAACTCCTAGGGTAGTACTGCAGGAGTAAACCCAGCAGATACCTTTCACACCAACGTGAGGACTATGGGTGGGTAGATGGACAGAGGCAACAACTCCTAGGGGTAGGTTTACTATACGGTCCTAATGTTACTAGCGCTAGTTACAGCTTTACTGTGACAAATGCAATATAAGGTAGTGGGCGTTCCGGCCTCAAGGTAGCAACGATGGGTTACCGCGTGACAGAGGGCACCCTGGCCGTCATCGCACGATAGATGCGCCCATGGTACGTCAGCACGCAGTAACCTTAGGTTCACACGCTAAGCTGTGATCAAAGAACTAGAGGTGTAGCACACTGGTCAATACAATGACTGCTGATACCGTGGTCATAAGTTCGATCCCTCAGTGGGGATATGTAATGAGGCTGTCTGAGGCAATTCCTTTTCCTGCCTGTAACAGTCAGACACATCCCAACAATCTATTTATTTATTTTATTTATTACAAGTTCTTATATACCGCACTATTCGGCATCAGCGCGGTTTACATTATAACATAAAGACCATAACAACAAGCTGTTTGGTTTACATCGAACAGGAGTACAAACTTGGAGAACCGGGGTAAAGTATATACATGAGATAATTACATAGAAAAAAGCCATGTCCCAGTGCTGTAACCCAAAGCACCTTTTAGGGCGCAGCATCAGGCACATCATAAAGTGCTACGTCAACCAAGGCGGATCAGAATGTGCCCCAGAGGGTGCCACAAACAGGTGGTACCCCTCAAGGCATCATATAAGATGCCACATAAGCTGGAAGTACCTAAGGTGGCGCTAAAGATGCCCCAAGGATGTAAAGGTGACTAAAGGAAGTGTTTGCCAGGGGCAGTAAGGTGCACCAACCTCATAAGCATGAAATGTATGGGGTTAAACACAGATGTAACCCAAACACAGCATAGAGCAGCAACGCAAGGCAATGAAGTGATGTAAGGAGTAGGTGTCTTAAGGTGATGGAGCTGCCAAATCTGCGTGCAGCCCATGTGGCAGCTGGTAAAGTTGACAAATATATCGGGGGCAGCTGTACCGATGCACAGGGTGATGGTACTGTAAAGTGCAACAATCACAGTGTGTGGCAGAGGATGGGAATACCTATCTAGCAGAGGAGCCAGAGGTGGCAGGATAAGTGCAATGACAGGAGGACAGAGGACCAGCAGTGCCATGCAGAGCAGACACAGGAGAGGCAAACATGAAGAGCTGCGATGCAGAAAAGGGTGCCAGTGCAGGACATGGGGTAGCAGCCTGCACATTAGGGCAGGATGGCACACAGCTGGCAGACACAGATAGATGGACAGAAGGATGGTTGGCAACTGTGACAAAGGTATAATGTGCCAGGAGCAAAGATCCTCACAGATAGGACTGTTACAGGAATGCAAAGTAGTTGTGTAAGAGAGGCATAAATATGATTGGAACAGAGAGGAATCAAACACATGACCACTAGCACAAATGTCAATGCACAAACCGGTAGGCCACAACACCAACGTGATGCTTCCTGGGGATGGGGCAGGGCTGTGATACTCTAACTGCAGCAACTACCAGTACACCATGACGACTACTTGACCTCTGATCAGGTCAGATGCCTCCTGGGGATTGTCCAGAGCTGGTAATGCGTCACTGCAGCAGCCATCAGAACACCGGGATGCCTAATAGAGCTCTGTCATGGGGGCTGCCACTCCTGGGGGTTGCGCAGAGGTGTGAACTGCAACAGGAGCAGCTAACATCGCACCACGCTAACCTGTGCACCTCTGTTTTCATGTCTGGGGCTCCTGGGGATTAGGCATACGTGCACACAGCAACATACGCAGAGATTGATCACAAGTTTGGCCACAGACAGGTGTCTGTCCCATGTGGTGCATGTCTTATGTGTTTTGATTGCTGGATCTTGTGTTGCACACTTTCCATTTTGTGACCTGGTCCCATACACTTACGTCACGTGGGTAGTGTGCTACACGGTTGAAGCGCCTTGTGACGCGCACCCTCGCCCTCCTGACGTGTTCAAGATCCTGGCGTTTTGATGTGTCTGGAAAGAGGCGCGGCTGCCTGGTGCAGATTAATGCTGCCAGCTGACGTAGGTCCGAATGGGTAAATGCTGGCTTGCGGGATCGCGTCGCCATTTTGGGTGATGCCCGTGTGTTGGTGATGCACGTACGCCACGCATGTGCTGTATCGTGCATGTGGCGTGCCGCGCCCTACTATGCCACACAAGCCATGTGTGCGTGTCACGGCCGCCACACGGCGAACAAACTCTGTCTGGGGCCGCATGAATACACGTCGGATACGGCGACTGGCGGCCACAGTAGCTGGCTTTAGTTTACAGCATTGCATGCTTGAAGCCATTTGGCCTGGGTCGCATCTAGTGCGCCTAGCTTTAGGCGCCTTATGACGCGCTTTCGGCGACGCCACGCCACGCCTCTCCTTAGGGTACGGGAAAAAGGTTAAAGTGTATTAGGCTTAAGCCACTGATTGTAGAGATGTGTCTGACTGTTACAGACACTCATCTTGATGTTGGTGCACTGGGGACTCGAACCCATAAGCAGTGACTCGGAAGGCATTGTATTAACCAGTATGCTATGCCGTTTCTCATAGCAAGGGCTGACTACACAACAATCTGCAGGTCAACCCAGAAATTGTCAGCTGTGCTTACTGGGATCGGGTAGATCCCCAGCTAAGGCACTTTACAGGGTACCTTAGGTTTTCCAGCTGAGGTGATTGAAGAAAACTCCATGATCTGACCACAATACCTCGGCTCTTTAGGTCTCTGGTCCATCAGTAGTGAGAGACAGGCAGAGAGTAATACAGAACACAATCATACACACACAAAGTGCTATTTTCTTTGAGCTCAGAGGGAAGACGGCAACAGACGGTCTATGGACACGCATAGTTCCACGCCTGCCGAATTCAAAGTCCTCCTCCAAAAAGCTCTCTTTTTATTAGAGAAAAAAAGAGGAAGTAACAATCATTTATTATAACCATGAAATAACACAAGGTGTCGCCAAAGTTCTTTTTACAGAGTAAGATCTGATTACAGTATATTAGATGAAATTTATAATTGCAAAAGCTGCAAAAATTATGTTGTGTCAGCAGGGACTTCCAGCTGACTGTACAATGAACTATGGTTGCACAGTTCATAGGCGTTATGCTTAGTTAACACTGTTCCATCTATTTTAAAGACAGTTACATAGAACCCATGATCATGACATCCTATTCTATTTAAAAGGAAGTAGGTGAAAAGTCAAACTTCTAAACACATTTTGTATCAAGAAATTCATCCATCTTCAATTACATATTGGGGATTCTGGTATCCCTTTATCTGTCCATCCCTACGGTGATGGTTTATTTTTGGTGGACACACTGATATTTGCTATATGTCTGACTGCTACTGCCATGAAAGGGCGTAGCCTCCAACAGTCTTACTAAAGGAGGCCCACGGTGTGATTGAACCCATGACCTCTGCCACTGACGTCATTGTATTACCCATTGTGATACATCAATGTGTGTTTTGTGCTCCCAATGGCTGGCCACAGCACGGGTGCGAGTCACCAAACAAACTGTCTGCTGTGGTTACGTGGATAAGCTGGAACCAGGGATACCCATAATGCAATTCACTTGCGGAACAGCAGTGTACATCTGCTCACCAGATGGTGTATGCACCTCTACAACACGTCAGCTTGGTTGGGGGTACTGAGCGTGCGTCTTACTGCCAATGGGTACCTACTGGCCATGCCGATGTGGCTGTTCTGTGGTCACCTTGAGGGTGACGTGGCATGCCATGCACTAGGTCTGCATTACCCGGGTTGGTGGGGGTACGTTTTGATGCAGGTCACCATCACTACCAGTGTGTGACAGGTATTCTTTGCAGAGATGCCACAGAACATTCTGTGTTTGTCATTGCCAGTCATATCAGGCCCTTGTGGACCATGATACACCCAATATAGTGCATTTCCAGTGTGTTTGGCATGGGTACAGGTTCAGGGAACAGGTGTGTGTCAGGACTCACATGACGGTGATGTACGTCGCAAACGACCATCACTGGGCCTGGGTGGGGGACATGATCTGGCCCCGACATACCCACACTCTCACTGTTTGCAATGGGGGTGGTAGAGGTACATGATGACGGGCTGTGGGACCAGCAACCCCAGTCTGGCTAGCGGATGCACAGCTGATGCAGATCTGCACTTGTGACAGGGCCACTGGCAGACAGGTAGTCTGCCTGGTCAGCTCAGCTGCCCCCACCACGATCTGACATTCAATAGCAGCGGCCAGTCAGTCTGCACCTGCTGCACCCTGCAGGGTGTTATGGCCATACACATGCTAACTGCAGACAATCTGCTAGCCAATACATAGTGCATGTTCGTACAAGAACTCTGTGCACCCAGATGTGGGAATTGGCACAAACACCAAGCAGGTTTGTCAGTGATTGTGCGCCGGAAATGGGAACGCACAAATGTCACTTGACAGAAACACTGTATAGCACTATGTGTGTACATGGACATGCCATGGTCACTGCTAAGTCAGAGTGAGAGTGACCTCCCAGCATGACATGTTGTGGCTAGTCTATCATTGCAGGTGGTGTTTGTGCAATACATTATCCGAGCCATTGCCCTGTGCACATTCATCCTGCTCTGACCGCCCTGTTGGGCCCATACCCACAATCCCTTGCTCCTCATTATGCACATTGGCAGGCTTCCGCTTGAAACTGTGCACGCATTGTGTGCTCTGTAAGGTGTGGGCACCTACAGAACACTGGTTAGACATATACACCCTCCCACACCTAATTCTGCTTTGTGCAGAGATTGAGGTGTTTGCCAGACCTGGCTGCCACACCAGTCCTGGGCACAGTGCAGGCAGTGCGACGGAGCGCTATACTGTTAGGATCACTCTCCAGGGTGGTAAAATCTGTAATAATCAACTTTGGGGACACACTGCACATATATCTGCATGCTTGCTATGCTGAATCTATGTTAACCAATTTTGTAACAATTTGGATTTCTCATCTGACATTATTCAGAGCAACCTTTTCATATATATGCAGCGTGTTTCCATGTTGATGACAGCATTGGTAGGGCATGCAGGTGCTATTGGTGTTTGCTACTGCTGCTCCGCACAGGGCCCCACAGCCTGACTCTCCATGAGGTTTTTGGTGGTGGAGCCTGTGGGTGTCTGTGTTTGTCCCCCTGTTGGCTGGTGCCCTGGAGCACCGGTTCCCATATCCGGTCCTCGTGGGCCTGACACAATTCAGGAACCTGTGCTCTAGGAGGTGGACATGTGTACGGTGTATGTGGTCTGTAAGGTAAAATATTTGGACATGGTCTGCATGGTCAACTGGAACTTGAACCTGTGACCTTCTGCCTAAGAGCACACTGGCTATGTGTACTGCACCATACTGTTGCCACAGAGGTAAGTCGGTCCCTGGGGATACCATGACTGTCCCTCAGACAGACCTTGTGTGTTGGACTGCATGCCACCCACCTGAGTGGGGCTTGGCCCTGGTCTGCTGTGGGCAGATGCCACTGCCCCCTCAGCCACCAGCACCGCTCCGCCACCCTTCTGGCATGGCCCTATGCCGGTGGTGCGCATTCCCGGGCCATCCAGTGTGCCGGTAGGTGCGGGGTCTGGGGTAGGGCTGCCTACATAGGCATCCGCACTTCCCCCCAGGACGGTCTGCCACTGCTATGTGCCCTTTGGGGTAACTGCTGGTTGGTGTCCCCTGGGACACTGTGACACTCACATTCGGGACATGTTCAACCCTCGTCAGTTGCTTTCTTGCTATATTTTCAGTTTGATGCCCTGCTATGCATCTGCCTATTCCGCACTGTGCCCTGGCTGGACCACTGTATGTGCTGCCTACGGCCCCCTGTACCCCATTTACATCAACACCATGTTGCCCTTTCCTACGTGGACACTCTGCTGTTGCTGCAGATGTGTACGCCACATCTGCAAGTTGCCCAATCCACACAACACTAACCCCTCCTCAACACTGTTTCAATAATGTTACATTCATTTTGTGGGGGGAATGTGACTTGACACTTCCGGAATTGCAATCCTCCGTTTTATTCTTTATATGTGGTGTTGATTTCGTTTTTTCTATATTGTTTCTCTTGGCCAGCTTTGTGTTTTTGATTTCACTTCTGGTTCTGGTCATTTTATATGGTTTTTGCATCTTTGGTTGCTGCACATGTATCACTACTATCACTTTTCTGGGTCTCCCTGCCTTTGCTGTACATTGCTGACTGACATGGTTTTTCTCTCCTGTACATGTGCCTCTAATGCCAGGTTTTCAATGGCGCTAATTTTCTGGTCTTCAGATGCCAGCATTAGTGTAGCAGGCACCTCTCCCTGCCCACCCCCCGCCTATTGACCCCTTCTCTCCGCCCTCTGTGTGCCTTAATGCCACCGGTGACATTATCGCGCGATGATGTTGCGTTATCGCGCGATAATGCGCCGCTGCGCCATTTAGTAAACATACCTCCTAGGGTAGGACAGTGGGAGGGATCCCAGGCAATAGCTATCGCTTCCAAGCTGGGATAATGGGTGGTGACTCAAAAAGAAGCATCAATTCCTAGCGAGAGGTGATAGGGACTGTCTGTCAACCAAGCAGAACTTGACAGCTGTCAGTGACCACTCCCAGCGTGGTGGATTCATAAGAACGTAAAAGGTACCTTGCTGAGTCAGAGCAATGGTTCAATAAGCCCCAAATCCTTTCTCTGGCAGTGGCCATTCTGGATCTCTAGGATGCACATTGAAAATCATCTGCTTGTTACTCATTTTCTTATGTAGGAGGTGGCAGTCCTCTTGTATGGCCAGCTAATGGAATAATAGACCTGGCCTCCAGAAACTTGTCCAAACCTTTTTTAAAACCAGCTGTGCTGTTAACTTTGATCACACCTTCTGGCTACAAATTTCATTGCTTAATTGTGTTCATTTAAAACACCAACAAAAAAAATTGTGTTCATTTAAAACAAAATTTGAGAGAGTACTTTTTTAGTTTGTTACCTGTTAGTTTAACGGATAGTTCCTTATCGTTCCTCCAGTTTAGTCCTCCACCTCTGGGTTGTGCACCTCCTCCTGCAGCTTGGAGACTGGACATGTCAAAGTCGTGACATCACTGGATATAGCCTGCTGGTATCTCCCATCAGCCCCCAGTGTGTGTCCAGTCTCCATGCAGCAGAAAGACGTAGTGAGCCTAGCTTCTGGGCTCATTTGGGGGGAACAGATAAGGAGCATTTAGTGTGACAAATTCTATTCTGAATTTACTTTTGATTTTTTACTTTTAATTTTACTTTTAATTCAGTTACCTTTGGTTAATTGACAATCAGGGATTAGTTCCCTTTAGTTATTAGGAACAAATTTCCTTATATTTACAGTAATTTTAAATTTGAGCCTGGCTCTTTAAATTAGTAGCAGCTCTCGCCTTCCCTCCTTGTCAGTTATTTTCACTTGCTGCAGGCATTCACCGGTGCGGATCTCTCTCCCCGGACGGTATGGGAGAGAGTTCCGGGACCCGTACAGCCACACTGAAGCTGTGTGAGACGGAGCCTCTCCGTTGCTGTGGGATTTTAATTTTACTCTGTGGAACCGGCTGAGCGGTCCTCGCCACGGCTGCCAGGTGCATCAGCGCGGCTTGAGGATCAGAGGAATTCAAGGCGGTAGGAGCAGGCTGCGTGGCTTTCGGCCCTGCAGGTAAGGCCTTCGGGCTCGGTCGGTCTGCTGAGGCCTCCTTTTTGCAGCAACTGTTCTTGGCGCCAAAATTCATTGGCGAAGGGGCAGCCATTTTCTCTCTAGGTATTTGGACCGCATGGCGAGAGTTGCAGGGAGCTTCCTGTGTGAGGAAGACAACAGGCAGAATAGCTAGAGTTTTGGGCCTAGTGTTTCTTTCTTTTGTTTGTAGGTTTTTTGAGGCTCAGGGGGGTTCCTCAGCCTTAAGGGGGCTGTTGTCAGTCCTCTTTATTTTTAAGTTTATTCTTAGTTTTATAGGACAGCAGTTTTGGCATTGATCTCTGATACCACATGTTCTTTCCCTTCTAATCATGTCTCTGAGGAGCATCTGTTAAGTCCCGGGATATTAGGCAATTGCCAGCTTTTAGGTTCAAGAGCAGAGCCCTAACTTATAGTTGGAAGGAGGGACAGGCTGGAAGTGTGTCTTTGTGTATTCTATAGTGAAAGTTGCCCAAATGCCTGTGGTTTCACAGGGACAGGTTTAGGAAACCTTAGGATATAAAAAAAGTATATAGCAGTTAACTGTCAACCAAGAAGTGCCTGTGCTACGGTCTATGGCCACCAGAGAGCAGCTGGTATACTCAATAGTGCCTTTCTGTGACCGTGTGTATGCAGCCATATCAGATTGATCATTCTCTGCAAGTCAGGGAAGAAATGACCACAGGGCCACCTCATGGGCTCTCAGGGGTTAGTGACTAAACAGGCAACTGTAATGTTCTGCAAATCAAGATTATATGACCAAGATTTAAAAACCCTTTCCAGGCCGAGCCCAAAACTCTCGGGATCCAAACTTCTGACTAAATATTCCTATCAAATGGTATATAATACATGACCATAGCAGAAGGAAAATCACTATTAGAACATATGGAATAAGACGGGTACAATTTTCCTGAAATATGCAACAATTATCCCGGCTGCAGAATGTGGATTAAAAATTTAAAGTAGGCCTTCAAAGGGTTAAAGCTCTTAACTTCTGTATCGTTTGTTGGGCTTTGGTGCCCTAAAGGCCACCGGATGGCAGCACTGCTCATGAATCACATATAGTATTCAGTGCCCCCATCCCTGGGGTGGGGGGGGGTAAAATACAAAATCGTATTACTCATCAGGTTCACACGGGCAGCAACCTCTAAGACCTCCATTTGCAAGGTTGTCGGTGTATCCCACTGCTATTTCTCTGACTGCAGGAAGGCCGGGGGGGGGGGGGGATGCCTGTGTGTTACATAGCTCCACTTAGCATGCCCTTCCCAGGAAATTCTCATCTATTTCTAGAGCAGGATTTCATTTCATTTCATTTCATTTCATTTCTCTGGTTATGGTTAATGCACAGCGTTAAGGGGCTGTGTTCGAAGGCTTGGGTCCCATGGACTTCAGTGGGATTTCAAAAAGAAAAAGAAACTCTCTTTAGTGAGAGAGAGCCTTTTTCATTTTTAGCTAACACTGTTGATTTATTCGGTGGCCTTTTGTGTCCTGAACCCCAAGGTCGGGACACTGTTTGCTTCCAGGGGTTCTACTCTCTATTTCGCTCTTCAGCTCCCTGGCAGACACAGCAGGCTGGCAGGGGGTGCGCAATGCGTCCTGCAACGCTGAATCCCTCAGGATAAGGGGGGAAGGAAAGCTGGGTGCAGCGGGGGCTGGTAGCTTCTTGCAAAGCTATAGGAGCAGTTCGTGTAATTTTAGCTGATCTGCTTTGATTTCATTGGAGTTGGCGGAAACTTGGTTTTTGGAGTCCTATACTTTAAAAAAAAAAAAAAAAAAGGCATAGCTATGTTGATTTACAAGAATCTCCTTCTGCTATCCATAGAAGGTCCTATAAAGCGTTAAAGTCGGTTTATATGGCAGGGTAATATTTTGGCTTAGCTGCTGTGATATAGCGCTATGATCTGCTGTAAACATGTCAAAAGGAATTATGGTGATAACTCTCTTGGACAGTTGTAACAGGTGCTTGGGTGAGCGCCATGGCCAGTCCACAGATGTGAAATGCTCTGCCATAAGTATTATGTCATGAGAAGGGTTTTATAGTTGTGTGGTTTCTTAATGGAAAATATTCCCGTTTAGTTTGGCTTTGCCCAAATTATAAGATTTTATGGTAGATTTGTAATGTCTTAATTTTGGCTATATGTGGTTTAATTTTACATATGGAAAAGGCAGCTCAGCGGAGAGAGGTTGCAAAATAGAACTCTGGCCTTTGAAGCTATCTGTGCTCCCATTCCATTTATCAGAGGTTCTCCAGTACGGAGAGTATCTGCTAGTGTTCAGCAAATGCCTTAATGGGGGCCAGAAGCACGCAGCCAGGCTAGTTCTCTAGCAGCAATAGCAGCAGCTCAGATTCTAGTAGGCATACATCATAGGCTGGGCTTACAAGATGGCTTCCACGCTGATCGGCATCAGCCAAGATGGCTGCCGGTTTAGACTGTGAATGTGGAGGCAGCCTGGATGAGGGACCTTGCGTTCTCTGGAAAATGCCCTGCATACACTGAATCATTTAAATTCGATTGGCTACTGGCAGGACACAATGCACTCTCGCATACATTTTTGCTTCAGTGGTCTAAAAGTGGAGTCTTTTCCAGGTGGTATAATGGGAACTTGTCTGCAGTTTCTCGGCTTCTTCATTGCTGACTCAGCTGTATTTCCTAACACCAGGTGCTAGTTGAACTTAAAATATAAAGTCCATCTTTGTGCAGTCAGACGGAATGGGGCGTTACTCTAGCAGGAAGGCCGTGGATTAGTATGCCTGTGATTGGGAGTTCTTTCTACTTCATATTGTTGGCACGGAAAGAGCTTCTCTTAACATATGCTGAAGGAATTTTTGGTTAAGAGATGTCTTTGTGAAAAAAAAAAAAGTATTCAGCTGTCCTGAATTCGCCTGTTCTTGATTGACATTTTGAGGCTAAGCAGGGGCAGGCCTGGGTACTACATGGGTGGGTGCACACCTTGCACTACCAGGGGGTGTGGACTCACTGTATGAAAGAGAGCCCTAGCAATCTTCTTTAGCGCAAGATAGGAAAGTAGATGGTTCACTGAAGCGATCGTTGGGGGCAATGCTCTGTCCTTACAAGCTCCCATTTGTGGAGCCTGGGGGGGCGAGAGCATGCTTCAGGTGGTCGCAGTGTTTGCGGCAGTCTACTCGCCTGGAACAGGAAAGGATTAGGGAGTTGAATCGAGTAGAGCCTAATTTGCTTTATGTGGCAAATGTGCATTATGGTTTAATTTGAGTGCTAGCTAATATTATTGGCTTCCTTGGGGTTCACCCGGAGGTCTCTCTGGTGGAGGAATGGGGCGGCTGATGGTTCGTCCAAGTTGAGGCTCAGTAAGCTCCCAGTTAAAAGTCTTTTGTCTTGTCCTTTCCCCATGGGCTCTCATAGGGCAAGTAGTTAGCGTATCGAGGCTTTCGGGGAAAGGTACTCTTGGTAGCACCCGATTGGACGAGACGGCCGTACTAGGCTGATCTCATTCGCCTACTCGACGGGCATTTCCTAGAAGTTGCCGGTAGCGGATGTTCTGCTGCGGCTAGGTCTACGATGAATGTCTCAGGTGGATCGGTGCCCGTCTACGGTTTGGCCTTTGAATGGGCGGGGCTGAAGAAGAAGGGTTATTCTGCGGCAGTCTTTGCCACCTTGTTGAGAGCAAGGAGGCAGGCTGCATCTGGTACATAGGTCCGTGCTTAGCGCCTTTTTGAAGGCTGCTGTTCACGGCGGCAAGTCCAGGCGACAAAGGTGTTTGTATCCTTGGTCTGAGTTCTCTGCAGGACAGTGTCTGAAAGAACTAGCGGCCAGTTCCTTAGAGGGTCCAGCTGGAGACTGTTTCTGGCTGTAGAGGTTCTGTGGAGGGAATAGCGCTAGGTGTTCGGATCGATGTGTGGCGTTTCCTTAAGTTGGGATCCGACTGCACTCCTCAAGGAGAGTTCAGGTGCCACCGTGGGATCCCGATTGGGCCTTAGAGGCGTTAACTAAAGAGCCCTTTGATTCTTTACTCCAGGTGTTGGTAAAGGATTTGCTGTTATAGATAGTGGTTTTGATAGCTCTTTGTTCGGTGCAACGAGTTTCGGAGTTTCAGGTGTTGTCATGTAATGAGCCGTTTTCACCCTTTCTGGATAGAGGGTGGTGTTTGCGACCAGTCCCGTCGTACTTCCAAAAGGTGGTATCTGATTTTTCTTCTGAGCCTATTGGTTTCTCTTCCAGGTCTTGGTTTTTCTGGAAGGGGAGGTTTTTATTCGTAGCTTATGCCGATAGGAAACATAAAATGCAGGGTGCGGCATTCGTTTCTTTGTTTTTGTGTGTTGGTTGGAGGTTCCTGCGAAGGGGAAGCAGCAGCAAAGGCGGCCATTTCGCACTGGGTTAAGGCGGTGGTTGCCTCAGCATTCTGGTGGCGAGGTTGTACAATTCCGGGGGCCTTTCTGACTCTTGCTACCAGGGCGCAAGCAGCTTCATGGGTGGATCACTGTGTCATTCCACCAGGAGGGATTGTTAGAGCAGCTTCCAGGTCGTCTCTTCATTCCCTCAGTAACCACTACTGCCTAAATGTTCTGGCAGTAAAGGATGCCTGTTCCGGGTCGACGATGTGGTGAGTTGGCTGGATAGGTCCCTCCCAATGATTACTGCTCTGTTACATCCCAGAGGTGGAGGACTAAACTGGAGGAACGATAAGGAAATAGAAATTACACTTACCTGGTAATTGTCATTCCTTGAGTGATGACAGTTTAGTCCTCATTCCCGCCCAGAGGTGTGATTTCTTCAGAGTTTATTTTCAGGCGGAGTGGAGCATCAATCTCAAGGAGTAGGCAGATCATTTCAGATTCTAGATCGCAGTGAGTATCCCTCTCTGTTTCTTCCTTCTCTCTTATTTAAACGAGGGGATGGTATAGGAAATGTGTTTGCATAGGGGGGACGTGAATGTAAAGTTAAAAAAAGGAAAAAAAAGAAAATATAAGACTGATAAGGTTAAAAAGTTCCTCAGATTGAGGAATGGAGAGTTATTTAAAGTTATGGTATAGTTACTTATTTGTTGTTCCTTTGAGTTTGCTTTGTCAATAGTACACTGGGGGCTGATGGGAGATACCAGCAGGCTATATCCAGTGATGTCACGACTTTGACATGCCCAGTCTCCAAGCTGCAGGAGGAGGTGAACAACCCAGAGGTGGAGGACTAAACTGCCGTCACTCAAGGAACGACAATTACCAGGTAAGTGTAATTTCTATTTGATGACTGGGAACCCAGCCTTTAGTGACCAGAGTCAATTTAACCATTAGACGAGGCAGCAGTTACAGGTCGCAAAGAGTAGCTGCAGTCAAGGGAAAATAACAGGTCACAAGAGTCACATTAACTCAAAGAACCATCAGTGGATACTTTTACCTGTAGGGAGAGTGAGTAGTTCTCAAATGCTGTTTTGGAAATTGTTCTCTTACAGTGTTTGGGGTGATCCATGATTGTTGAGTGTAATTATCAAAACCTACAGAGAGGGGAGACCTAGGGGCCTGAAAGTAATTGAAGGGGGTGGGGTAGGCTTAGTTTTTCCTAGTGTGTCTCATTACCCTTGCACCAGCCCCGCTAGTGATGCAGAGTTTGAGACTGTGAGGGGTGTGGGAGGTAATTCAGCTGCCACCACAATGCTCCAGGGAGGAGTACAAAGAGCACTGATAACATTGTAGCCCCTTTTTCATGGGATAGCACTGCCCCCCATGGTCATTCCAGCCCAGAAAGGGAGGACCCTCTGAAGCAGGGGGCAAACCCAGCAAGGGAAAACACTACGATGAAACACATTATTCAAGTTCCTACACAGGAGGGACAAAGGGAGATTTGCTCTGGCCTCCTTATAAATGCTATCCGCAGTATCTGTTTGTTCTGGTTGTCTGTAGAGCATGGTCTTGTCTCTACAGCTCTGTATATGCCTACTTGTTCTATAGAAATGAGAAGTAGTAGTTGTAGATGGTCCAAATCCTAAATGCCCTGAGAACTGGACAGGCACTGATCTGCTGCTCTCATCTGATTAGTAAGCAGATACAGTTTGGAGGTAATTTTATAAAGGACGTTTCACGCATATATGCTAGTACATGCACATAAAATGCTGCTCATAACATTACCCATCACATACGAGTATGTGCACTTGTACGCAACTCTGATGTAAGCATGTTCAGGAGTAGGTTTTAGGTGGAGTGCAGGTAAAGTCCTGATTTACGCATGGGCTTTATAAAATACTTGCATTCTTCATACCATAAACCCCTCACTGGTGCAAATGTACATGGCTTCATTATAGTCACAATTTCTGCAGCTTTTATGAAACAGTTTTATAAAAACATAAGGCACCTATGTATCTTTATAAAATAGATGCCCCTTGATTTCTCCACTTAGGAAACCTAGCATAAAATTATTTTCTATATGTGTATACAGGTACAGAGGGTAGGGATATGGAAAGTGATAGTAGTGATACATGTGCAATTGCTGATGCTTGGCGAGCCAGCAGCCCCTGGGTTTTCTTGGCAAGGTAGGACTGGAAATAGATTGCCAGGCCTTTTCTTCCAAGGCAATGGAGGGTAAAGTGCATGTATGACAGTGAACATGGTCATGCTACCCTTTATTCATAAGAAAAAATTGAGGATGCACCTTGGTATAACCAGTTAGCATGTGCTAAAGTAGAAATTGAGCAGGTTGGAGTGTAACATGGGCAATAATGGCGCATCACAGTGTAAGCATTTTGGGCACATGCTAACCTTGACAGTTGCTATTAGTGTGGGTGGCTTTATTTATTTAACAGGTTTTATATACCGCTTTATCATTTCAATCAAAGTGGTTTACGTTGAAACTTAAACTTGGTAATGTACATTAAACAGGGACTTTGCTAACTTGGATTTTTCTGGGGCAATGGAGGGTTAAGTGGCTTGCCCAAGGCCACAAGGAGCACTAGTGGGAATCAAACCCTGGTCAATGGGTTCCCAAGCCAGTGTTCTTAACCATTAGGCTACTCCTCAACTCTTTAAGTACACCCACCTGCAGGTTAGCACAGTGCTGCGCATTAGTAATGCGCTAACGGCAGGGGGACAAATGTGCACGCGCACACTAATATTAGCATGGGCCTCCACGCTAATTTTGAACCACAAATGCTTGCAATCAGCACAGACTTTAGTAAACATGCTCCTTTGTGTGTTTGGGTTATGTTTGTCCACACTCTGCTATTCTATGCACATGTATGGGCCATCCACTTGCAGAATGGAATGACTTTGCTGCAGAGAGTCTGTAAACTTCACCTAAATGCAAAAACTGACTTCCTATTCGTCTCTCTGGACCAGTCCAGGTACAGTTGGGTGGTCAACCTCCTCCAGCAGCTGAGGACTGAAAAAACAAAACTTCTGCTGACAGCCTATCCGACTCCCCCTTGTGACAGAAGCCAGTCTTTCAGTCCTCAGCAGCTGGAAGGACGTGTTGCTGACAGGCTCCCGGGAGAGAGGATAGGAATTAGACTATAGGCTAGATATAAAATAGAAAAAGACATACCAACAAGGGAATAAGAATAATATCACCTTATGCCGGTTCTGTGAACTAACCTACGAAAGGGGAAAGACTTGCTCTCCTGCCCTAGCGGGGCAGTCTAGTGGAGAAGTGCTCCCTTAGGTGGTAAAGGATTTCTGTTCTTTTTAAGAAATTACTTCACGGTCCTCAGCTGCTAGCCAGCGCTTAAACGGTTTCAAGGGGCAGAGCCTGCCTCGCCGGAGGATCCGTGACCTGAGAGGGGGTGTCAAAGCACTGGGAGCCCCATATTTCTCTTCACACCTCCATTCCCGGCATTCTCCGTGACCCGCTAGCAGCGGGAGCCTGGAGAACAGTGCGCCGTTAGTGAGGCTGCAGGTAAGGAAGCGGGACGGCTTCACTTTGTAAGTACGCGGTTGCAGCGTCTTGCCTTTTGGTGTGTGCAGCTTTTTGGTTTTGGTTTGTTTTTCTTCTAGTACCCGGTACGTTTGGGGCTGGCGGCAGCGGCCTGTTTGTCAGGCGGTCTTGCCGCACGTGTCTAGTCGGCAGGTCTTGGTGCTCGGGTGTTTTTCTTCGGTTCCGTGTTCGTTTCTGTCGGGGGCAGGGGGCTGTTGCCTAATGGAGGGCTCCTTAGCGGCCTCGGATCTAGCGGGAGAACAGGCTCAGGCGCTTCAGAGGCCTTCGCTTAAGGCAGGAACAGCGGCCATTTCAGTTGTGGAGTCGGCGGTTTCTCCCGCGCTTTTACAGACGTCCTCGAAAAGAAAATCTAAGTCTCAGAAGCCGCCTGCTGTAGAGAAGTCAGGCCATAAGACACCCTCTGGATCGCAGGGAGATTTGAGTTCTCTGTTTTCTCCAGAGTTTATTTTGGCGATGCATAAAGCCTATATGTTAAAAATGGCTCAGCCTGTGGACAGCCACTCTGCTCCTAGCCAGCTGGATTTCAAGTTGGAAGAGCCCAAGCTGTCTGATCCTGGAGAGGGATCTTCAGCTAAGGGGGCACTGTTAGAAACAGCCTCAGAATCATTGGGGCTACAGATTTCCAGCCCTCTATTGCCTGAAGAAGGAGAAATTCTTTCTGAATCAGGACTGGATTCATGGCCTATGGAGCTGGAGGAAGGTG
The DNA here is from genome assembly GCA_033557465.1 of Ichthyophis bannanicus. Taxonomy (NCBI): domain Eukaryota; kingdom Metazoa; phylum Chordata; class Amphibia; order Gymnophiona; family Ichthyophiidae; genus Ichthyophis; species Ichthyophis bannanicus. The sequence goes on from CM066046.1 coordinate 96,930,220, forward strand.
AGCTTGGGCCTGGGGATGATCCAAATGTCTTCAGGGTATTTCGTAAGGAAGAGCTGGGAGCTCTGATTGTCCAGTCTCTAGCGACGTTAAATATTGTGCTTCTGGCGGCGCAACAAGAACCCCTGGAGGATCCCTTGTTACAGGGGTTTAAGCCAGAGCAGCGGTGTTTTCCAATCCACCGAGTTATTAAGCAGATGATAGTCGGAGTGGGAGTGTCCTGAGGCTAGCCTAAGGGGCGGCCGCACCATAGCGTGCCTTTACCCCGTTCCTCAGGAAGAGAAGGACTTATTGCGGATGCCTAAGGTGGATGCGCTGGTGTCGGCGGTCACGAAAAAGACCACCATTCCGGTGGAAGGGGGTGCTGCCCTGAAAGATCTTCAGGATCGTAGGTTAGAGGCGCTTCTAAAGCAGGCTTTTGATGCTAGTGCCTTGGCACTGCAGGCTTCAGTATGTGAGGCGTATGTGTCCCGGGCCTCTATCCGTTGGCTTCAGGGAGAGCCGAACTCGGAGAAGCAAGAGGATTCGTCCTCCGAGGGGGCAAAGCTAGAGTCGGCGGCGGCTTACCTGGCGGACGCCTTCTATGATTTGGTCCGAATTTCGGCGAAATCCATGGCCTCCCTTATTGCTGCCAGGCGTTTTCTTTGGCTAAGAAATTGGGCAGCAGACACGTCTTCAAAATCTAGACTCGGTAAGCTTCCATACAAGGGCAAGCTGCTTTTTGGGGAAGCACTGGAGAAAATTGTGAAAGATTTAGGCGATTCCAAAGGGGGTCGTCTTCCGGAGGATAGACCCAGGGCGGCTAAGGCTGGAGCGGTGCTCAGAGGTCATGGTCGAGAGAGCCGCAAGTTCCGGGGTTCTCGGTTTGCGCCTTATCAAAGGGGTTGCTTTGTTGCCAGGGGCCAGTCCTTTCGTGGGGCCAGAGGCTTCGGCAGGGTTTTTTTTTAATGCCCAGCAGACCTCTGTTAAGAAGCCGCAATGAAGGGTGGCTGGTCCAGGCGGAGATTCCCGTAGGAGGACGTTTGCAGGAGTTTCTCTCTGCCTGGACCACCATAACTATGGATCTCTGGGTGCTGGAGATCATCCGCGAGGGCTACGCACTGGAGTTTGCGTCTCCGCTGGCGGGCGCTTTTGTTCGGTCCCCATGTGGGTCTCAAGCAAAGAGAGCGGCGGTCGGGGACATGCTGAACCGCTTGTTGCGGTTCCCGTACCCCAAGACCAGTGCGGCTTAGGTCGATACTCGATTTATTTCGTAGTACCCAAGAAGGAAGGTTCTTTTCGGCCTATTCTCGATCTCAAGCATGTCAACTGCTGCTTGCGAGTTCCGCACTTTCAGATGGAAACCCTGAGAGCAGTTATCCGGGCAGTGAAGCCGGGAGAATGGCTTTCCTCCATCGATTTAACAGAGGCTTACCTGCACATTCCGATCTGGGCGGAACATCATAAATTTCTGCAGTTTGCAGTGCCCATGGGTAATTTTCAGTTTTGAGCGCTGCCGTTCGGACCAGCTACGGCACCACGGACGTTCACCAAGGTTATGGTGGTAGTCGCGGCTGCTCTCCGGAAGGAAGGGATTCAGGTGCATCCCTACCTGGACGACTGGTTGATTTGAGCAGCATCTCAGGTGGAGTCCGGAGAGGCTACGGCTCGGGTGGTACAGTTCTTAGAGCAGCTCGGTTGGGTCATCAACCGCACCAAGAGTCACTTGCAGCCGGTGCTGCGGTTGACTTATCTCGGGGCCTTGTTCGATACACAGGAGGGGGCGGTGTTCCTGCCTCCGAACAGGATACAGAAACTGCAGAATCAGGTGGTGGCCTTCCTGCGCCTCACGGCTCTGACGGCCTGGAGGTATTTGCAGGTTTTGGGTTCGATGGCCGCGGCGTTGGACCTGGTGCCTTGGGCCAGAGCTCACATGCGTCCGCTTCAACAAGCCTTGCTTTCGAGATGATCTCCACAGGATCATCCGCTGTCTCAGAAGTTGCGGTGTCCGGAGGACGTCCACAGCTCTCTGCAGTGGTGGTTGGTTCCTGCTCATCTGCAGGCGGGAGTGCCTCTGGCTCCTCTGGATTGGGTCTTGGTCACCACGGATGCCAGTCTCTCCGGTTGGGGAGCTCATTGTCTGTCTCAGGTGGCGCAGGGGACCTGGTCTTCCGAAGAGAGCAGTTGGTCTATCAATCGCTTGGAGTTGAGGGCGGTGCGCTTCGCGCTTCTGGCCTTTCACAGTCTGATCGCACATCGAGCGGTGCGGGTGTTTTCCAACAATCTCGTGACCGTGGCCTACATCAGCAAGCAGGGCGGCACGGGCAGTGCTCCTTTGCTGGAAGAGAGTCAGATTTTGTTGCAGTGGGCAGAGTTACATCTGGTGGTGCTCTCGGCGACTCACGTGGTCGGGAAGGACAACGTTCAGGCCGACTATCTCAGTCGCAATGTCCTCGATCCCGGAGAGTGGGAGCTCAACTGGGCAGTGTTTCACGATATCACGTTGCAGTGGGGGCAGCCGATCATGGATCTCATGGCTACCCTGGACAATGCCAAAGCTTCCAGGTTCTTCAGCAGGCGCAGAGAGCATATGTCGGAGGGTCTCGACGGGCTGGTTCAGCCCTGGCCGGCAGAGGGGTTGCTTTATGTGTTCCCTCCGTGGCCCCTGCTGGGGCGGGTCATTCGGAGGATTTCGTCTCACGCCGGCAGGGTGATTCTCATTGCACCGGATTGGCCCCGTCGACCCTGGTATGCGGATCTGGTATGTCTCTTGATCGCTCCGCCTTGGAGACTTCCCTCGAGAATCAATCTCTTGAGCCAAGGTCCAGTGTTGATGCCGCAGGTGGATCGATTCTCGCTTATGGCTTGGCTCTTGAAAGGCAGCGGTTGCGGCGAAAGGGGTACTCGGCGTCAGTAATCGCTACTATATTGCAATCTAGAAGGCGGTCCACATCATTAGCATATTCGGGTGTGGCGCATTTTTGAGGCATGGTGTGCGGAAAGTGGAGTGCAACCGAGAGCGGCGCGATTGCCACATGTTCTAGCATTCCTTCAAGGGGGATTAGAGAAGGGTCTAGCCCTCAGTACTCTCAAGGTCCACCTTGCGGCCCTAGCTTGTTATAGAGGGAGAGTGCAGGGAATCTCTCTCTCGTCTCATCTGGATGTTCAGAGGTTCCTTCGAGCGGCCAGAAATCTTCGGCCACCGGTGCGACCTGTGGTGCCTCCATGGGATTTGAATTTGGTTCTGGAGGCCTTGACGGGGCCACCTTTTGAGTCTAGGTTGCCCGGAAATTTGAGGGAGTTCTCTTGTCGGATCTGCAAGCGCTCTCTTGCAGGGAGCCATATCTTCACTTTTCGGAGGAGAAGGTGGTTTTGCGACCTGTGCCATCATATTTGCCGAAGGTGGTGTCTAGTTTTCACATGAATCAGCCCGTTTCTCTTCCCACTTTTCAGTCGCAGCCGGGGGCGGCGATGGATTGGTCTCTTAGGAAGTTGGATTTAGGCCGTGTCTTGCGGAAGTATTTGAGGAAAACCAAGCCGTTTCGAAAGTCTGATCGGTTGTTCGTGTTATTTGCCGGGCCCCGGAAAGGGCAGGTGGCGACCAAGGCTTCTATCGCTCGCTCGGTAAAGCGAGCCATAGGGCTGGCTTATGAAGCAAGTGGCAAGGCGCCGCTATTGGTCTCAGAGCTCATTCTACCAGGGCTCAGGCGGCCTCTTGGGCTGAGTTTGCCCTGGTGCCGCCCGTCGATATCTGTCGGGCGGCGTCTTGGTCATCTCTGCATACCTTCACAAGGCATTATTGGTTAGATGTGCAAGCGAGAGGGGACGCTAGGGTGGTGGCCTCGGCTATTGTAGCGGGGCTCGCAGGACCCTCCCCAGTTTAGGTACTGCTTTGGTACTGCCCAACTGTACCTGGACTGGCCCAGAGAGACGAATAGGAAGAAGAAATTAGACCTTACCTGCTAATTGTCTTTCCTTGAGTTCTCTCCGGGCCAGTCCAGGTCCCTCCCATGGTTTTTTCTGTGAGCAATCTGTAGGTTGAGTGCTCCGTGCTAAGTATACAGCGTGGGTCTGTTTCAGACCTGGTAGCGGAGGCTCTGGGAGAGTAATGGTCTTGGTGAAGAGGATTTTGGGAGATCCCTCGGAGCTTCAGGGTTCTCACATTTCATGACCGAAAAAAGAAAAATGAAAAAAAAAAAATACAAATGAATACATAAATTACAGAAACCTTTCCAGAAACAAAACCCTAAGGAAACAGTTCTTAGTCTCTTTAGATATTTGTTAGCATTTTTGGTTGACGTTCATATGTGGTTGTTTGAATCAGCTGCTTTGTCAATGGGAGACTGGCTTCTGTCACAAGTGGGAGCCGGATAGGCTATCAGCAGAAGTTTTGTTTTTTCAGTCCTCAGCTGCTGGAGGAGGTTGACCACCCAACTGTACCTGGAGTGGCCCGGAGAGAACTCAAGGAAAGACAATTAGCAGGTAAGGTCTAATTTCTTCTTTTTATATATGTGTGTGCAGAGTTACATTGAGCAACCTGGGAGTGAGCTACATTGTGATAGGAACATAGTCGGTGCAAAGACTAGGCCCCACCAGGAAGAAGCCAGATTTCCCTCTCTGACATGTAGGAGCTGTGCTATTAGTTGTGAATGTGGTAAATATTAATACAAGTCTTTTCTCTCATTCTGTATGTTTTGAGGAAAAATTTAGTTCATACTGTTTAGTGTCTCTTGCTGAGTCCAGAGACTTTGGCTTAATATGATGTAAAGGACTACATTAACCTGATCTTTATATGGACTTTTTTTTGCTTCTTTAAAGTGCTGTCAAGTCATTGCTGATGCTTGGCGAGCCAGCAACCCCTGGGTTTTCTTGGCAAGGTATGACTGGAAATAGATTGCCAGGCCTTTTCTTCCAAGGCAATGGAGGGTAAAGTGAGTGCCCAAGGTCACAAGGAGTGCATATGGGAATCAAACTCTGATCTCCTGGGTGCTAGGCTGTTGCTCTAACCACTAGGCTACTCCTCCACTCACAGACTGTATGAAACAATATTTGCAGGAAATTATTTTGGTGCTTTGGCTGCAGTTCTGTTAGCATCCTTCTGATACATGAAAACTAGTGCTTTGCAATATTTTAATTAGTTCATGCTAGGAAATATTCTCCAGGACCAAGCAGGAAGTCAGTCCTCACATATGGGTGACATCGGCGCCGACGGAGCCCTCATGCGGAGCATTTCCCCAGCTTTCAAAGAAAGCCTTTGGGAATGCAGCGCGCATGCACGGTCCCCTTCCCGCTCAAAGGTGCCATCTTGCTCAGTCTTTCTTTTTCCGCGGAGCCCAACGGATGTAGTTCGTGTCACCCGGTAAAAAGTTGATTTTCTGCGATTTTTCGCGTCTACTTATCCGGTTCGACGCCGGTTCCCCATCCTGCCTCGGCTGGGTACACCGGTATCGAGCTCGGATTTTCTTTTTCGGTTTTTGTCCTTTGTGACTAGCGTTCGTGCTTTTTCTCTAATTTTCACTGGCAGCCTTGTCTTTTGACCTTGCAAGGACCCTTTTTCCCCTGATGGCTGCCAGCGGCTTTAAAAAGTGTGATCGGTGTAAAACGTATGTCTCTCACCGACACCCACGACTGCTGCCTCCGATGCCTCGGGCCCGACCATGACCTGCTGGTCTGTGGCCCATGCAGCAAGATGTCGTCGAAGGCGCTTCGGAGCCATCAGCATCAACGTGAGAGAATCTTTTTCAGAGTCCGCGTCCGGCTGGGCCCGGACTTCGTCAGAGGCCTCGACATCTCGGGAGTCTGACCCCGAGTGCCATCGTGGGTCCTCTGAAAGAGGGGGTCTCCCGCCCGGGAGCACAAAAGGAAGAAGAAGCTCGTAAGGGCGGCGGCGGTGGAGGCACCTGGATCCTCGAGGGCCAGGTCGCGAAGCCCTGACCGCCGTCCCGGGCTCTCGGAGTCAGAGCGGCCAACCAAACTGCCTCGCCTGGAGCCGGAGTCCCCGAGTCAGGTAACATCTGTTGTCCTCGTGGACTCTCCTCCGGGAGAACTGACGTCAGGCCCGACGCCGTCGGGGGCTGCGGAGTCTCCTGAGCTCAGTCTCAGGTTGACGGCCCTGGAGAGCAACCTGGCTGCCTTCATGGAGCAGCAGCGGGTACTGATCGCCGGTCTGACCGGTGCATCTGCCCTGACCACCAGGACCTCGACGTCTAAGTCGACCCCGGAGGCAGAGCCGATCCTCGAGTCAATCAAGTCCCGAGTCGATCCTCGGCTAAGGTCTCCCTCGACCTCCCATGCGGGGCCGAGGTTGTTGATGCTGGTGCCCTCGGCGTCGGGGCAGGTGGCATCGAGGCCCACACAGCTGGAGTCAGCGTGGGAGATGGAGGATGAGGAGTCCCCTTACACCTTCCGGACCCTGTGCGTCCCATCGGACTCCCCGGAGTCAGAGCTTCAGAGAAGGTCCCCTCTGGAGGATACCCGGTTCTCGGACTTCGTCAGGGACATGACCAAGGCTTTGGCATTCCCAGCGGAGGCCAAGGAGGAGCCTCGAGCCGAAGAGCTCGATGCCCTCCAGTATGACTTTCCTCCGAAGGAAGCTTTTACTGTTCCGGTTCCTCTGATGCTGGAATGGCTGCTCTTCCGTATGTGGGAAGCACCGGCCTTGGCGCCGGTTCTTAGCAAACGGGTCGATTCCATTTATCGAGTCCGTAAGAGCCCTGGGTTCCAAAAGACACAGCTACCGCACAACTCCATGGTTGTGGAATCTGCCATGCACAGACTGAAAAGTCAGAAGATGCACTCCTTGGTGCCCCCCGGCCGGGAGGCCCAGAACCTGGATGCCCTCGGTAGAAAGTGCTTCCAGGGCTCTATGCTATCTTGCCATGTCCAGACCTATCAGCTGTACATGGGCATGTACCTACGGGACCTGGCAAAGGAGATTGCCGGGTTCTCGGCTGGTCTCTCCGAGGAACCCTTGCAGAGATTCAAAGCCTTGTCTACAGTGATCCGAGAGTGCTCGAAGTTTATCTCTCGAGCAGCCTATGATGGCTTCGAGGCTTCGGCCCGGGTAGCTGCAGCCGGCATCGGTGCACGCCATCAGGCCTTGCTACAGTCATCGGACCTGGAGTCATGGGTGCAGGACAAGTTGGTCGATGTCCCCTGCCGAGGTGACAACCTGTTCGGCAAGCCCATGACTGAAAAGGCTGCAGAAATCAAGACTGAGACTCTCACCATGACAAGGCTGTCCAGAAAGACTTCCGCTCCTTCTCAGAAAAAGAAGGGCTCGGGGAAGAAGCCCTTTTTCCCGAGGAAGGGTGCTGCCTACAAAACCTACCCTCAGTATCAGGCCTCTCCAGCTCCCCAACAGGGCCAGCAGGCCAAAGGGCAGGGGCATGGGCCCTGTAGGCAGAAAACCCCCAAGCCGCCAGCCCCGGCTCCTGCCCAGCAGGGAAGGGGTTTTTGGCTCCCACAGCATAGCCTCTCCTCCGCCGGTGGCTCCACTCAGCACAGGAGGTCGGCTGACCCTGTACACCTACAGGTGGCCAGCCATCACAGGAGATACCTGGGTACTGAGTATAGTCCAGAAGGGCTATATACTCCATTTCCATCAGCTACCCCCCTCCTACTATCCAGGGGAGCCTCCAAGACTCCCTCTACACAGGAATCCCCTCCTTCAGGAGTTGGCAAGTCTTCTAAAGGAACAGGCGGTGGAACCGGTGCCCTACCACCTGGAAGGGCAAGGCTTCTATGGAGTGGGAGGAGTGGCCTAGTGGTTAGGACAAGGTACTTCGGGCCGGAGGGCCGGGGGTTCAAGTCCCACCTGGGGACAGGCCGGAGGGACTGGGATTTCTAGTCCTATAGGCACTCCTTGTGGTCTTGGGCAAGCCACTTAACCCTCCATTGCCCATGTTCCCTGTAAGTATTAGCGTATGTGTGTCATATCCCCTCGTGTTAAATGTATCTCCCAATTGACCGCTTTGACCCGGTGAAAAGCGGGATATAAATACAGCTAAATAAAAATTCCAGGTACTTCCTGGTACCAAAGCAAACAGGAGGCCTCAGGCCTATCCTAGACTTGCGAAATCTGAACAAGTTTCTGGAGAGGGAAAAGTTAAAGATACTTACCCTTGGAATACTGCTGCCCTACCAACAGCAGGGAGACTGGCTATGCTCCTTAGATCTAAAGGATGCTTACACTGTGACTCCTCTCCCAGTCCCTATTAGGCATCCGCCTAGGGCCTTGAGGATCAAGTTGCCTTCTAGCACAATAACAGTCTGCAGTCGAGTAATTAAGGCAAAATAAGAATAGGGCTTTATTTCCCTTCCCCTAAGGATCTCCTTTTATACAACAAAAACCAGGAACAAAAACAGCTTCTTCAAAGAAAAATATATTCTTTTCCTTTGGTATTTTTACAGAGCTTCCGCCCACTTGTTTAGCACAATGATCCAATATCATCAGAGAAACATAACGTACAGTCCATTGGTGTGGGTTCAAGGTTACAGCTATTATTTTCCCACTGCATTAGTTCACAATCCTCTAGGGCTGCAGGTGGGTTAAAATCCTCATAGCTGTTTTCATTGTAAAACCCTCTCTGTGAGGCACTGGTCAGCTTATCAGGAAACTGCTGTAGGCAAGCAGGGTTTTGAATACCTGGTATTGTGGCAGTTTCCCTCTGGCTTTCCTTTTCTCTCCAGTAATGTGGAACTACGTCATAACTCCCAGCATTTACTTTACTTCTTATGCCATGCCCTGGACCTCCAGACAAAACAGAGTTCTTAGCTTTTTCTCTCTTAAAGATAGGTTCCCACCTTCTCTCTGTTGTCCTGGTTCCTCTCTCTGGGCTATGGACAGCTCCTTCCCGGGACCTCCAGCTGCCAGCAGTCTGAGCAGTGCTATGGCCACGTTCCTGAGAAGGTTTTCCCCGGCTGCTTCCTGCTACTGGACCACACCTACTGCTTCCTTGATTGAGCAGGCTTCCTTCTGTGTGACGTCTGCTCTCAGCCTGGTTGCTCACTCCTCCCAGGTCGCTGCCCCCACTGGCCTCTCCTGGATTTACCCAGCAGCTTTTATCCTCATGTCCTTTGCACGCTGCCTGTGCTTTCATGGACAGGTGATCCTGATTAGCTTTTAACCTTCCTGCTACGTCAGGACTAGTGTGTGGTAAACTTATTCTATTGCTCTTTTGCCTCCTGTGAGCTGAGTGTGTTTGCTGCCTATCAGACTCCAAGGTAGATTCCTCTTTTTTCACCTATTATCATGGGCTCTACACCGGCTACTGTATCACAACACTCACATCCTCATCCATCCAGACCACAGACAATATCTCCAATTTTGTGGTGGGAGGAAAACACTTTCAGTAAAGAGTGCTTTCCTTTGGCCTGACCTCTGCCCCCAGGGTTTTCACCAAATGCCTGGCGGTGGTGGCGGCTTTTCTCAGAAATCGGGGATTTTTGTCTTCCCCTACCTGGACGACTGGCTAATCAGGGGCCAGTCACTCCAGGAGGCCCGACAGGCCACTCTCCGCACTGTCTCTCTTCTTCAGCATCTGGGCTTTGTCATACACTATGCAAAGTCCACTTTGCTCCCCTCTCAGAGTTTATAGGGGCCCGGTTGGACACTCTTCACGCCAGAGCTTACTTGCCAGAGGACTTGGCCAACTAGTTCCAAAGCAATTCTCGGGTTTCTGCCAGGCACTACCTGCGGCTCCTGGGCCACATGGCTTCTATGGTACATGTGACCCCGAATGCCCATCTGCACATGCGGGCTGCTCAATGGTGCCTCAGAGATCAGTGGACACAAGCCACCGGCGACCTCCGAGACAGAGTAATGGTGTCCAGATGACTTCTGAACTCCTTACAGTGGTGGCTACATCTGCCAAACCTTCTCAAGGGTGTACCTTTTCAAGCTCCAGCACACACAAGGCCAGGGCATGTGCACTCAAGGCCTGTGGTCCCCTCGAGAGGCCACACAGCAGATCAACCTTTTAGAGCTGCGAGCAATCTGCTTAGCTCTGCAAACCTTCTGCCATGCTCTCTCTCAACAGTCTGTCCTAGTTCAAATGGACTATCAGGTAGCAATGTTCTACGTGAACAAGCAAGGAGGCACAGGCTCCAGGCTCCTATGTCAGGAGGCACGGGACCTTTGCTCCTTTGTGGTCAAACACGGCATGTTTCTCAAGGCAGTTTATCTACCTGGTCAAGAAAACTTCCTAGCAGACAAGCTAAGCAGGATTCTCCAGCCCCACGAATGGCAGTTGAATCCATTGGTGGTCCAGCAGATCTTCCTCCGCTGGGGACTTCCATCCATCGATCTCTTTGCAAGTCCACTAAACAGTCAGTTGCCCATCCTCTGAGGATGGCAGCAGACGCTTTTCTGATCACTTGGTCTACGGGCCTCCTGTATGCATTTCCTCCCATGCCCCTGGTGGCCTGAACTCTGTTCAAGATCCTCCAGGACAAGGCCTCGGTGATTCTGGTAGCCCCCAGATGGCTGAGGCAATCGTGGTTCCCACTTCTTCTACAGTTGGCGATGGAAGGCCCGTTTCCTCTGGGGCTGCAACACGATCTCCTGTCTCAAGAGCAGGGTTCCCTTCTGCACCCCAATCTCAGGTCCCTCAATCTGATGGCCTGACTGCTGAAAGGATAGTGCTAGCTCCCTTACTTCTACCTAAGGAGGTTGAGGAGGTGGCCTTGGCCTCTAGGAGGCAGTCCACCAGAAAGTCCTGTGCCCTCAAGTGGCATAGGTTTACGGTATGATGTGCTCAGCGCAATGAAGATCCTTTCTCTTGCCTTGTGCCAGTAGTACTGCAGTATCTACTTCACCTGTCAGACCTAGGCCTTAAGTCTAACTCTGTTCGGGTCCATCTCAGTCCTCTGTCAGCACACTACTCACCGGTGAAGGGACAGTCTCTGTCGGTTCACCCCTTGGTGTCCAGATTTCTCAGAGGTCTGCTTCTGCTGAAGCCTCCGGTTCGTCCACCAGCAACTGAGTGGGATTTGAATGTGGTCTTGCAGCAACTGACTCGCCCACCGTTTGAGCTGATGGCTACTTGCCATTTGCGCTTCCTCTTGTGGAAAATGATCTTCCTGGTGGCTCTTACCTTGGCCAGACGTGTGAGTGAACTACAAGCTCTGGTTTCTGATAGGCCGTACACGCGGTTCTATAGGAACACGGTGGTCCTACGGACCCATCCCAAGTTCCTCCCATAAGTGGTCTCCTCTTTCCACCTCAATCAGGAGGTGGTTCTTCCGACCTTTTTTCCCAGGCCGCATGCCAGCCGGGCTGACACAGTCTTGCATACCCTGGACTGTAAGAGGGCATTGTCCTTTTACATAGAATGTACGTGAGAGCATCGAAGGGCTACTCGGCTCTTCGTCTCTGACCCTAATAGGGTAGGGTTATCTGTTTCCAAGCGTACGTTGTCCACTTGGGTAGCAGATTGCATCGCCTGTGCGTACAGGGCAGCCGACCTCCCCTTGCAGGGTCTGGTCACGGCCCACCGTGTCAGGGCAAAAGCCACGTCAGTAGCTCATCTCCGCTCTGTTCCGTTGGCAGACATCTGCCATGCCGCAACTTGGTCTTCAAGCCAGACTTTTGCAGCCCATTACTGCCTGGAGAGAGAGTCCCGACGAGAAAGTGTTTTCAGCCAGGCGGTACTCCGTAATCTCTTTGAGGTTTAGGCAACTCCTACCCTCCGGCCCTTGTGTTGGGCTACCGTACGGGGTGCGTTCTCAGAGAAAATTCTTATCACTGATGCTGAGGCTCTTGAGAGGGGAGCCATTTTTCAGCTCTTGGTTCACGGTAGCCTAGAGCTGGGGAGTCCCATATGTGAGGACTGACTTCCTGCTTGGTCCTGGAGAAAGCGTAGTTACTCACCTATAACAGGTGTTCTCCAGGAGCAGCAGGAATCAGTCCTCACGACCCTCCCTCCTCCCCGGAAGTTGCTGTCCAATCCTTTATTTAGATTTTTTGCTGTCTTTAGCTATGTCATCAGACTGAGCAAGATGGCACCCTTGGGCGGGAAGGGGACCGTGCATGCGTGCTGCATTCCCAAAGGCTTTCTTTGAAAGCTGGGGAAATGCTCTGCATGGGTGCTCCGTCGGCGCTGATGTCACCCATATGTGAGGACTGATTCCTGCTGCTCCTGGAGAGCACCTGTTACAGGTGAGTAACTATGCTTTTTCATGGCTCTCTGAACTCCTAAATCAGCTGTTCCATTACCAGCCCTCACCACTGAAACAAACTTTCATTAAAGTCTGGTTTTTTTTCAGCCCAGCAGAGCAACACTTTACGAGGCAAGTACAGTTTATGGGAGCTTGCATTGATAAGGGAGCTCAAAGTCTTGTCTCCAAAGTTCTAAGCAAATAGCATGTTTATTAGTTTGCTTTGTGGCCTTTATGGATGTGCTTTTGTTGGAGAAAGAGAGATCTCCAGGAACAAGCAGGAATGAGTCTTCACATGTGGGTACGTTGGCGCCGAAGGAGCCCGCACGGGAATGCTCCCCAGCATCCAATCAGAAGGCTTTTGGGAGCATCCCTCGCGCCTGCGCGGTGACTTCCCGCCTTTCCACCTGCCTTTCCCCAGTTTTCGTTTTTCCGTGGAGCCGGCAGGACATACCTCCTGTCACCGCAGAAATTTTTTCTCAAATATCCTTTTGTTTTTGTTTTCTTGTGGTCGCGGCTTTTTCCCGCCGATACCGGCGTTGCCGGTGGGCTAATTTTCTTTATCCCTTCTTTTTCCTTCCAAAAAACCCCCAAAAAAACAGTTTCGGTTTCTCTTTAGAGGCCTACGGGCCCTTCCAACATGGAGCCTTCTTCCCTTGCCTTCACTGTGGAAACTTAGTTTTCGTTTTAGACTCCAACGCCTGGTGTCTAACCTGTCTGGGGCCTGACCCTTGTACCCCCAATTCATTGGGCTTTAGTGTCGGGAGAAGACCTTCTCTCTTTCGGGTGTCTCTCGACGCCATCTTTTCTCCTGAGGTGCGGATGCCGGTTTATTCTTCTCTCCGGGATCAGGTAACCCACAAACAGTCTGTTAAGACTAGCCAATCCTTGAGGGGTAAGTCTCATGCCCGGCATGATGACGGCTCCGGCCTTCCCCTCAAGACATCATTGGCAAGAAAACCCCGGCGGGAGTCTTCGGGCTCCAAAGCATTCACGGGGTTTCAGGTTGTTCCTGGGGTTCACTCCTCACAGAACATACCTGAGCCATGCTCGGGGGTGGTATCCGCTTCGAGCGGTACCGATGCATCGGCACCGGCGTCGAGTGCTCCACTCTTCGCCGAGGATCGTCAACTGGTGTCCTCGGTGCCTTCGGGGCCGATCGACTCTTCCCAGACTGGCTTTCCTGCACCCCGGCCATGCACGGGGTCGGTACCGGCTTCGAGCGGTACCGATTCCCCGGCATCGGCGCCGGTGTCGAGTGACTTGCTCGTCACCAGGGATCAGCGTCGGGTATCCTCGGTTCCTTCGGGGCCGATCGATCCGACCCGAACGGCCTCTCCAGCAACCCACCCAGGCGCGGGGTTGGTACCTGCTTCGGGTGGTGCCGATTCCCCGGCGTCGAGGCCAGTGTCGAGTGCTCCGCTCGTCACTAGGGGCCGTCATCTGGGGTCCCCGGGGCCCTTGGTCGATATGACCCGGACTGGGTTCCCTCGGCCCGGACCAGCCGCAGGGTGGGTTCCGGCTTTGAGCGGTGCCGATGCCCTGGCGTCGGCATCGGTGTCGAGTGTCCCATGCTCCACCGGGGCTCGTCGTCGAGTGTCCTGGGCCTCGGGGCCGACCGATACTCCACGGTTGGGTTTTCCTCCCTGCTCGGAGGGGGTACCGGCCTCGAGCGGTACCGATACCCCGACCTCGGCGTCGGTGTCGAGTATTTCCCTCTTCGCCGGGTGTCTTCTGCGAACGTCCTCGGCGCCTTCGGCGCCGGTTGCAGTGATTCCGCTTGACCTTCAGGGATCGGCATCGCTGGCGCCTCCCCCGGCGCCAGTGAACCCCAGGCGGGCATCGATAACCTCGCTCGGGTCGATGCCCAGTCTAGAATCGTTGTCCAGCCTGGATGACTGGGTTCCGGCACGCTTCGGGTCCGATCCATGTCCCCTCCGGCTACACGGTGCCAAGGATAATCACCGAAGCTCCCCGGTGGCCTCGGTACCGCCTCGGCAATCCCCGCTGCCTGCTACGAGGACCTTACCGCCCCTGGTGCCGGTATCAAGGTCGACTCCATCGGTGTCGTCGATCTGTTCGATGCCTAGCTTGGAATCGATACCGGGAACCGACGATGCAGTACTCACTGCCTCGAACCGGAGCAGTCGGTATCTCTCTCCCTCTAGCGGGCTTCCTCCTGGCGCTCCAAGCTGCTGAAGCCACATCAGCATACCCAGGAATAGTTCACCTGGGAGATCCTTCCTTTCAGGAATTTCTCCTTGCTATGGCAGCCTTTCTTGCTATTCCTATTCCTGGTCCTACTCTTACCCAGAGTCCTGCAGGAGTAGCAAGCTTTATGCTTCCTTTGCATCCTTCCTTGCAGGATCTCATTCTAGGGATTTGGCAGTCACCCCTGAGGGTTCCAGCGCCTTCTACAGACATGCATGTTCTGTATCAGGTGCCCCCCTCGCTGGGGTTTCAGAAAAAACAGCTCCCACATCATTCTATTGTAGTGGAGTCAGCGATGAGGAAAGTCAGGAGTAAGAAGAAGCATTCTTCCTACCCTCCAGGTCGCGCATCCAAGACACTGGATGCCTTTGGACGTCGAACCTTCCAAGCTTCGCTGCTGGCTTCAAGGATTATCTCATATATTTTTTATATGAGTCTAACGCTTCGGGAGGTCACGGAGAAGTTATCTCTTCTGTCTCCCTTCTTGTCAGAACCTAGGGCCTCTGACTACTCCTTGCTTCTTTATCATAGCAGGAATATCGCTTGGTTTCTCTCCCGTGCTGCTCTAGACGCTTTCGAGTCTGTTAGCAGGTCCTCGGCTATTGCCATTGGAGCACGTCGTACAGCCTGGCTCCAGGCTTCAGACTTGAACAGATGGGCACAACATACACTGGGTAACTCTCCGTGTACTGGGGAAAATCTTTTCAATAGAGAGGCTTTACGTCAGGTTGCTCAGTGCTCCACTGACTTTCCTAAGTCTGGGAACCGTCCTAAGCCGCCTTCTTCCCCAGGATGGAGGAAATGCCCTACCAAACCTTCTTTCCCTAGGAAAAGAAAGTGTCCTCCTCCTTCTGCCCATTCTCCAGCTGTGCCCCAGCCTGGGGCATCTTGTCCTGGTGTGAAGTTCCCAGGCTCTCACCAGGCTACCCAGAACCAACATCCATAGGCTACAATTTAACTTCTTATTACCAGAAGTTTGCTCTTCCACCACTGCGCGGTGGTGTTTTTTCAGTATGCCGGGGTACTTTGCCCATGGGCTGCCATGCCCTCCTCTTCTTATTACTCGAAGGGAGATCGCCACTGTGGACATTCTTCCTTCAGCTGACTTGCCTTGTGGTACGTCACCCCAACCCCTATCTCTCAGGGTTCCCCTGCTGGAGCGGGTACAATACTGGAACTTCTCCCTCCCTTCCAGGGTAGATTTCCTGTTATCCTTAACGCATGCTCTGGACATCTGACAGGGCCAGGGTATCCGCGCTCCCTTTGTCTGCGTTTTCCCTGTTTTAATATGAGGGAATCCCCTCGGCCATTGGTTCAGTAGCTGGGCGTGCAGGAGCCCGGTGAGTGCTTTCTGCCTGCAAGCACTCTCTGCAGGCTGTCTTCTTCGGGCCATATCCTTTTATGACGTGGCGTCAGGCCTGACTCCTGATGTTTTTATCTCATGATTCTCCTCTATGATCTCTGCAACCGTCAGAGAAGCTTCCCACTATGGGGGGGGGGGGGGGCTTCGTCTCTGGGGGTCCTCTTCATAGAAGCGGCTTGTATAGTCCTTCCAGGGCTATATAGCTAATTATGCCCTCTGGTCTCTCTTGGGATACCGAGGTCAAAGTTTTTCTGCGTGATTGTCCAAGGAGTTCCCAATCTGGAAGGACTCTACCCCCTTTTTTTCCTTGCAGCTTGGCATTCTGTTTTCTGCCCCGCTTGGACAGCGCATGCCCTTCTACTGGGCATGATACCCCTGAGTCCCTTGGCTGGGTCTTTCTGGTGTCTTGATCTGTGCGCTTCTTGTCCTTGGGACACATCAGGAGCCTAAAGTACTCCTGGTGTGCTCTTACCAGATTGATGGCATGTAGTAAGTTTTGTAAATAGTTACCCCTGTTATCCAAGTTTTTTTTGTTCCCTGTTATCTGTAAACTCATACATGTTTTTGTACTGAGCATTTTGTTCCATGTAAACCGCGCTGATGCCGAATAGTGCGGTATATAAGAGAATGTAAATAAATAAATAAATAAATCATCTGTTCCTCACGCAAACATGCTGCTCTTTCCATGGCTCTGCCTCCTGCACCGTAGAAATAGATTCTCGATATTCTTCTGGTGGGTATTGGATGAATCTTTTTTCCGTCACATCCCCCGTGGGGGTGTTTCTCCTGTGGCCCAGTGGCAGGCCTGGATTCTCAGTATGACTTTTCATGTACTGAGCCTTCACATGTTTTGGTACCCTGGGTGGGCATAGGCCCTGCCCATCTATACTGTCCCTGTATATGTATACGTCTCCATATATATATATATATAGATATAGATATAGATATAGATATAGATATATATTAGATATTGATATAGATTAGATATTGATATAGATATATTAGATATAGATATATATAATATGCCGATCTTGCCTGGACATATCTATTCCGGTATGTATAGATATGTCTGCAGTCCCATGCCAAAATGGTTATCTGTATGCCGTATGGGTATGCGCATATTGGAAGAAGTCAAGCACACTGTGTTTTGCCTCTATCCCCCTGACTGTCGACCTTAAAGTTTCTACTCCTTGAGAGGTCCAGACAGTCTGCTTGCCTGATTTATACGGCTCGGTAGCTGGATCGGGTTATACTTCCTACCGCTTCTATTTTTGGAGTGTGTACCTCCCTACCTGTGAGGTGTCTGCTTTCATGTCTCCCTATCTCTTACCAGCTAGGAATGACAGTGTACTCCTTCAGTATTCCGGAGCACGCTTTTGTTCTCCCTGGGAAAGGGGTTTCTTCTACACCCCCTCTTCCCTGCCGGACTGAGCTAACCTCCAGATCGGTCAGTCTCCTCTTTTAGTCCGCAGTGTTACTGACTCTGTATCTGAAAGAGTCCTCAGCTTTTCCACATAAGCTTTCCATTGAAGACCTGCCATTCTTCTCCTGCACCAGTTGTCACCTGGGTCACCTGCCCATTCAGGATTTGGGGCCTCATCCTCGCTGCTGTGAAGTTCCCTTGGGGTTCCGCTACTGCGTCTTCAGTCACCTCCGTCACAGCTCTACTCCTACAATCCAGTAGGTAAGCTCTATTGTACTAGTGCATTAACTACTTAATGATAACTGGCCTTCATTCTGAAGACTCACCTCCCCGGTAGTCTTTAGTTCTTGCTGTTCCTCTTCTCTTCTCAACTCCTACCCCCCGTCCCTCAGGGGATGCCGGGGATCCAGGTTGGGGAAATGCGTTTTCCCAGGGACGCGCATTTCAGGGGATCTCCCCTGGCACCCTCAGCTAGGGAGTCCCCACATGTGAAGACTCATTCCTGCTTGTTCCTGGAGATAGCACAGTTACTTACCTGTAACAGGTGATCTCCGGAACAGCAGGAATTAGTCTTCACAACCCTCCCACCTCCCCTAGGAGTTGAATCTACCTATCTCCTTTCCTCTTCCTCTCCTTCTGTCTCAGCTATGAAACTCAACTGGGGAGAGGCAGGTGGAAAGGCGGGAAGTCACCGCGCAGGCACGAGGGATGCTCCCAAAAGCCTTCTGATTGGATGCTGGGGAGCATTCCCGTGCGGGCTCCGTCGGCGCCGACGTACCCACATGTGAAGACTAATTCCTGCTGTTCCGGAGATCACCTGTTACAGGTAAGTAACTGTGCTAAAACTTAACTGAGTGGTTGGCTTTGCAGACTGACTAATGAATCTTATGGCATGGGGCACATGGGGCCATAAATGCCTTTAGGTCTACTGGAAAGCAAAACAGCCCTACCTAATAAACTAAGTCCTTCTGGCAAACTGACACATAGGGACTTAGCACTTAAGGATATCCGACAATCTATTTTGGTCTATCGTTGTGCTTCCCAATAGTAGAAGAACTTGCTGTGCCATTTTCTTTCTCCTACTGTATTTTTCTTCTTTTTACAGCCTCAACTTTGTCTCTACTTTTATTCAACAAGGACCTAGTTTAATGTTCTCTCAAAAAACGTTTGCAGTGTACTTCCTTCTGTGTGGCAAAGGCATTTAAGGTGAAGTACACAAACAAGCAGAAATGAATTTCTGCTTTCTTGCAGCGTTTCCATTAACTGACTTTGAAACAGCAAAAGGAAATCATTTTCAAAGTAATTTGAAGGAAACTGAAATGATGGCTGTAATATATTACACACTTTTTGAAAGAAAAAATTAGTTTATTCATTATTTTGTTAACTACAGCAGTTTATATCCTATCCTCTTTTTAGGCACGTGTTACTTGAGCAGTAGCACTTGTTGGGGAGGGTCATTCCATCTGTCTATCCATATGCATCTGCTTATATGCACGTGCGTGTGTGCACACACACACATGCACACTCCCACCTCCCTGACATCCCACCAAAACATCTGCACAAATGAACAGTTCCTGAGCAGTCCTCCGGTTTAGTCCTCCACATCTGGGTAGTGTACCTCCTCCTGCAGCACGGAGACTGGACCAATCAGAATCTTGCTCTCATGATATATGCTGCTGGAGCTCCTATCAGCCCCCCAGTGTGTCCAGTCTCTGTGCAGCAGGAGGACCTGTGAGCCTGGCACTGGGCTCACTTAGAGACGTGGAGGCAACACTAGTTAGCAACATTTGGGGTTTCCTTTCTTAGTTTCATTGGTATTTTTCTTTTACTTTATTTAGGTAGCTGTCTCTTTAAATAAAAAATAACAGAAAATAAAGGGGGGTCGATCGAGGAGCCGAGCCTGCCCAGACCTTCTGACCCAGCCGCTGGCAGAGGTGCTGAAGGCAGTGTGCTATTGTAGATCTCTCCTGGACAGTACGGGGGAGAGATCTTTCATAGTCAGCCCCGTTCCTGGCTTGAAACGCCGGCTGTGTTCGTCACGGCTCTGGCGTGCTGCCGCTTCTGGAGAGTTTCTCTCACGCTTGTCGGGCTGTACCGCAGTCATCGCATGAAGTCAGCGGCTATCTGGCTTTCAACTCTTCGGAGTCAAGGGGTGAGTTAGGCAGTGCCGCGGCACTGCATACGTGCATTTTTATTTCTTTATTTATTATTTTGAGCGGGCTGCTTATCACGCTGTCTTCTTTGTTTTCCTGCCTTTTTTTGCCTTCAGGTGCCGGTGGCCATTTTAAAGTGCCGGTGTTTCTTTCTTTTTCCCGCTCTTTTCCTCCTTGCGGGCTGCTGCGTTTTCTAGGCATTTAGGACAGTCCCGGGGTGGCCTTTCTTCAGCCTCGCGGTCCTTACCTCCACAGGCATTTATATATATTAAAAAAAAACAAAAAAAAACCCTTTTTGCTCAATTTTTCATTGCTGGCTCCTTGGTCCTTCTAGGACTGGTGGCTCTTTTCCTCAATGGCTGCAAGACCACAGTGTTTGGTGTGCGGGTCTTGCAGAGGGGCTGTATCGGAGTCAGGGATTTGCAAGGGCTGCGCGTCGGTCTCCTCTGACATAGAGCATCAAATGGAAGGCAAGGCTCTATTGGACCCCGTCAGTCCTGCCCGTCAGACTGACAGGGAGTCGTCTCCAGTTCCTCAAGCTCCAGTTTCTCCTGTGGCGCCTAAGGGGCAAGGGGTTCCCTTGCCCGGGGATACGTCAGAACTTTCCTCGATGAATTTTTCGCCAGATTTTGTTCTGATGCATCAGGCGTTTCGCTTGGGCCGTTTGGGCAAGCTGCCAGAGGCCGGGTCTTCTCCGTTGTCCCTCCCCTCCCGTTCTGGTGAGGAGGGTCAGCGGAATGTCCCGAAGCCAGCTAAGCACTCTCGGTTCTCATTTGAGAGTGAGGACGTCGACTGGCAGGAGCCTGAGTTGCCAGTGGAGGCCGAGGACATCGGTGAGGAACTGGAGGAGGGGGAGATCCCGGAGCCTGAGGATCAGGCCCGGATCATTCTTGTCTTTCGAAGAGAGGAGTTGGTTCCGTTGATTACAGAGTCTCTTCAAACGCTCAATCTTGCCTCAGCGCCTTCGGTTGAGGAGGAAGGCTTGGAAGATCCCCTCATTCAAGCGGTACGGGACTCTCAGGTAGTTTTTCCAGTACACCGAGTGGTGGATCAGATGATTCAAACTGAATGGGATCAGCCCGAATCCGGTCTAAAGGGCATTTGCACAATGAACCGGTTATATCCACTAGCGGACAAGGACAAGTTTAAATCGCCGCGAGTTGACGCACTAGTATCGGCCGTCACCAAGAAGACTACGATTCCAGTCGAAGGCAGTGCGGCTTTGAAGGACACACAAGACAGGAAAGTAGACGGGTTGTTAAAACAGGCCTTTGAAACCATTGCCTTGTCTCTGCAGGCCTCTATTTGTGGAACCTGGGTGGCTAGAGCGTGTTTAAGATGGGCTCAACGTTTGGGACAAGACTCCAGCTTGGACCAGCAGAAATTGTTAGAAGTGGCTCGCTTGGAATCTCGGTCTGCTTACTTGGCGGATGTTCATTATGATTTGATTAGAACATTGGCTAATAGTATGGCTTCCTTGGTTGCGGCGAGGAGGTCTATTTGGTTGAAAAATTGGGCTGCTGACGGCTCCTCTAAGTCGCGACTCAGTAAATTTCCCTTTAAAGGAAAATTGTTGTTTGGGGAAGATCTTGATAAGTTGGTAAAAGATTTAGGAGACTCTAAAGGTGGTAGACTTCCGGAGGATAAGCCTAAACTCAGCAGAAATTTGTCGGTCACGCGAGGTCCGTTTCAGGACTTTCGCAGATTTCGGTCTTCCCGTTTTGTGGAGTTCCCAGCGTGGTAGATTTGGGTCCCGATCTCAAGGGTTTCGCGGCTTCTGAGGAGCTGGCAGGGGGTTTGCCCCTGCCGTCTCCTTGTCTTCCTCTTCCTTTACACGCAAGCCGCAATGAAGCGAGGCGGGCCCCGGAGGGAAGTCTGGTTATCGGGGGTCGCCTTCGGAGCTTCCTTCCTTCCTGGGCCTGGATAACCTCAGATCAGTGGGTGCTAGAGGTCATCCGAGAAGGATATGCACTGGAGTTTGCCTGTCCCCTTCGAGAATCCTTTGTTCTGTCTCCCAGCAAAGGCCAGCACAAGGAACTAGCAATTCGGTTAACGTTAGATCGCCTCATAGCTTTGGGGGCGGTAGTTCCCGTTCCGTCTGCCGACCGCGGTCTGGGTCGTTACTCCATTTATTTCGTGGTGCCAAAGAAAGACGGGTCGCTCCTTCCTATTCTAGATCTCAAGGGAGTCAATCGTTGTTTCCGGATACCTCATTTCCGTATGGAAACCCTGAGGTCCGTCATCGTGGCGGTGCGTCAAGGGGAGTTCCTAACTTCTCTAGATCTTTCTGAAGCATATTTGCACATTCCTATCAGATCGGTACATCAGCGTTTCCTACGGTTCGCGTTCCCATGGGGACACTTTCAATTTCAAGCTCTACCCTTCGGGTTAGCGACGGCGCTGCGTACCTTCACCAAGATCGTGGTGGTGGTGGCGGCGGCTTTGCGACAAGAAGGTGTCTTGGTCCACCCTTATCTAGACGATTGGTTGATTCGGGCGTAAGTCCGAAGGGGAGAGCTTGCAGGCTACGGGGAGAGTAGTGGCTCTACTGCAATCTCTCGGCTGGGTGATCAGTACAAAGAAAAGTCAGTTAATGCCGACGCAGTCCCTCGAGTATCTCGGAGTTCAGTTCGACACGGCGAGAGGTTTGGTTTGCTTACCGGCTCGGCGTGTTCAGGCTTTGCAAAGGCTAGTGCGCACGTTCCTCGGGATGCCCGCTCCTTCCGCTTGGTGGTACCTGTGGTTGTTGGGAACGATGGCGGCGACTCTAGAGGTGGTTCCCTGGGCCAGGTTTCACATGCGTCCACTTCAGAGAGCCCTTTTGCGTCGTTGGTCGAACCAGACGGATTCGTTGAACAAGCGGTTACCTTGTCCAAGTCGCGTTCGTCGGGCTCTGCAGTGGTGGAGGTGCTCACGGACGTTGCGAGCGGGTCTGCCTCTGGAGCAGCCTCTTTGGGTTCTGTTGATAATGGATGCAAGTCTGCTAGGTTGGGGAGCCCACTGCGAGGGTTGTTACGCGCAGGGGACATGGTCAGCCCAGGAAGCCTCCTGGTCGATCAACCGGCTCGAGCTTCGTGCGGTGCGAAGAGCGCTGGAGGCCTTCGAGTCAGCACTGAGGGGGCGAGCGGTCCGAGTACTCTCGGACAATTCAGCGACGGTGGCGTACATCATCCGGCAGGGCGGCACAGGAAGCGTGGCCTTGGAGGACGAGGCAGAAGCGTTATTCCAGTGGGTTGAGCTCCGTCTGCCAGCTATTTCGGCAGCGCATATCGCGGGAAAAGACAATGTCATGGTGGATTTTCTCAGCAGGGTGCAGGTGGATCCCGGGGAGTGGGAACTGCACCCGCAGATATTCGCGCAGATAGTTCGCCGGTGGGGTCCTCCAATTATGGACCTCATGGCAACTTTTCAGTCGGCCAAGACAGGTCGATTCTTCAGCAGGCGGAGAGAACGCATGTCCGAAGGGATCGACGCCCTGATTCAGCCGTGGCTGGAGGACGAGCTCCTCTATGTCTTCCCGCCATGGGCGTTGATCGGCAGGGTGATCCAGCGCATCGAGGCGCATCGCGGACAGGTGCTACTTGTGGCTCCGGATTGGCCCAGGCATCCCTGGTATGCGGATCTGGTGCGGTTGATCGACGGGGTGCCGTGGAGGCTCCCGGCCCTGCCGGATCTGCTGATTTAGGGACCTCTGCGGCTGCCTCAGGTGGCTCGATTCTCGCTTACGGTTTGGCCATTGAGAGGGCTCGCTTGAAGAAAAAGGGCTATTCATCAGCGGTTATTGCCACTCTGCTGCGGGCTCGCAAATCGTCCACCTCCCTCGCATACGTGCGGGTGTGGCGCATTTTTGAAGACTGGTGTTCGCGCCGTAGGATTCGAGCGGTGATGGCCCCTTTTTCCATGGTCCTCAGTTTTTTTGCAGGACGGCTTTGACAAAGGGCTAGCCGCCAGTTCCTTAAAAGTTCAGCTGGCGGCTCTCGCGTGCTATAGGGGCAAGGTGCTAGGGGTTCCTCTGGGGATGCACGCTCACGTACGACGTTTTCTCAAGGCAGTTTTCCGGCTGAGACCATCGTGCAGAGTTGCTATTCCCCCTTGGGATTTGAATCTGGTACTGCAAGAGTTGGCTCGACAGCCCTTTGAACCTCTACGGCAAGCGTCCATGAAAGATCTGACCCTAAAGACAGTTTTTCTAGTGGCCATCTGTTCGTCACGGCGCATTTTGGAGTTACAGGCGCTTTCGTGCAGGGAACCGTTCTTATCTTTTTCTAGGGATCGAGTGGTTTTGAGACCAGTCCCTTCCTTTCTTCCTAAGGTGGTTTCTCCCTTTCATTTGAATCAGTCCGTTTTCCTACCGGTGTTTCACTCTGACGCGGCAGGTGACTCATGTGATAAGGAAGCTTATCATAGTTCAGGAAGGAGCTATAATAGAGGTGAAGTGACTCTGAACAAGCAACCTGTCTGTTCTGGTAGAAATAATAAAACAGAATGTTTCCATAAAAGACTACCAGTCCCAGAATGCACCATGTTTCCAACAGCCATTAGAAGAGCTGAAGTGGGGAAATGTGTGTTCAATCAGGAGGGCTATGAGGTAATCCCCAAGCACTCATCTCCAAGGGCAGGGCTTGATTCAGCACAGCTGCGCTGTGCTAGGGTGGAGCATTCATGATTAACAGATCAATATTCTATGTATATAGTTTTACCCCATATTATCCATGTTTATCTTATCCAAGTTTATTTTCCGGTTTTATGTAATACCGAGCAGCCTGTTGTTCTGGTCTTTGGTTCTCTGTAAACCGCGCTGATTGTAAATAGCGCGGTATATAAAAATTGAAATAAATAAAAAAAAAAAAGAAAAGCTTATTCTACAGAGAATCATCATCTTGATCATCTTCTTGATCAGAAGCATCAGAAGCACCTTGATCATCCTGATCATCATCATCAGCAGAAGCCAGAGCTGACGGACAGAGAGAGAAAGAAACACTTTGGAAGAAAGAAGAGAAAAGCATTTGGGAGGTCTAAAGGAGTCCATAGCAGTAAGTATACTGGGAGGCATTCCAGAGGCAAGCATACACCATTGGACTGGGGAAAGCCAGAGGAGTGGGGTTGCAGAGCCAGGAATCCCCGGACGGCACCTGTGAGGGAGATGGCTGCACTTGGAAGGGACCCTAAGACCAGTGCAAGAAGGTATGTGAAGAGAGATCCAGTGTCCAGGGATCTTGATTGGAAGGCTGGACATAAGAATTGGACTACATACTGGCCAGGATATTTAGAGAGGAACTCTAACAGCAATGGAAGCTCAGGTATGAACACTGATCTATGCCCTAGCTCTTCACTGGGAAGACAGCAGGGAAACAAGTATTGTCCTGAGAGTGCTCCATTGAGAAATTCCTCTGTGCCAATCCATGATATGGAACCTATGATAGTTGAAGAAGGGGGAGATGTTGAATATATGGATTGCTCTCTGTCTAAACTTCTGTGGTAATATGCTGTCACAAAATACAACAACCATCACAAAGAAATATAAACTTGTTCTTTAATCTACTCAGAAAAGCTTCTGAGTAGGATTTGAGCCACGTAATAGAAAGTAAACCAGCCAAGAGGGTTTCAGCTGGTAATTGTTAGCAATTGAGCCTTGCCTAATTGCCAGTGAGCTCTGAAGGGACACTTCTGAGTGTGTGTGAAGATACAAGAGGTTATCCCTGAAAAAGAACAGTTTTTTTCCTACTTTGTGGGGTTTGTTTGTTCTTTGAAGCACTGCTAAGAAGATATTAGCAGGTGCCTACAGAAAAGACCTGTCTGTTCCCATCCAGGTCTTTATGCTTTGATTTGATTGCTTAACAAGTTTAGCTGTTGTTTTTCCTTATTTGTTTTTCTAATTATAATACTGAAAGCAAGTATCCTTATTTATGTGCTACCAAGTATATCTGTGTTGGGAGAAATAACCCCATAAATAAAATATCTTCTTTGCTTTACATTCGAGCAAGCACAACTAATTTATTGTGAATGGCTGAGTCTGGTATGAATGGACTACATTTCCCACAATCCTTTGCAAGTCATATTAATATTTGCCTTTGCCAAGACTGTGGACATTCTCACCCAGCGCCCCCGTTTACACTCGGAGGCCGGATTGCATCGCTTAGATGTCCGACGGGTGTTGCGTCGTTACTTAAAGGTCTCAGAGGCGTTCCGCAAGACGGATCGATTGTTTGTGCTTTTTGGCGGAGTGCGTAAAGGTGAAGCAGCGGCAAAGTCATCTATTTCTAGGTGGATTAAGGAAGCGATTGCTTTGGCGTATGTTGTGCAAGGGTGTGCGGTCCCGTTGGGGTTACGGGCCCACTCTACTAGAGCGCAAGCGACTTCGTGGGCGGAGCATAGTCTGGTTCCGCCAGTGGAGATTTGCAAAGCGGCTACTTGGTCGTCTCTCCATGCTTTCAGCAAGCACTACCGGTTGGACGTGTTGGCTGCTCGGGTTTCTTGTTTTGGTTCGGCGGTATTGCGCGCCGGTTGACAAGGTCCCGCCCATTCCTAACTGCTCTGCTACATCCCGGATGTGGAGGACTAAACTGGAGGACCGCTCAGGAAATAGAAATTACACTTACCTGGTAATTGTAGTTCCTGGAGGGTCCAGTTTAGTCCTCCTTCCCTCCCTTCAGTCAATTTTTTTCGGTCCGGCGCGCTTACTGCAGGGAGAAGGAGAGTCCTATAAGACATTTCATGGGGAACCCTTGTGATAGGGGTTTCTAGGTCTTTTCTCTTCTTTCTGTGGAAGGTCAGTTCTTTCTTTTACTATCTGTAGCTGCCAGTTGTGTCAGGTAAGCGGCAGAGGCAATGTGCAGAGTTTTGGCTTCCTCGTTTGGGGAGGGGGTCATCTTAACTGTAAAGGGGTTTAGTTATGATAAGGTTTAACATTTTTACTTCTTTCATGTGTTGCTTCTTTAAGTCTGCTTTGTTAATAGTTCACTGGGGGGCTGATAGGAGCTCCAGCAGCATACATCATGAGAGCAAGATTCTGATTGGTCCAGTCTCCGTGCTGCAGGAGGAGGTACACTACCCGGATGTGGAGGACTAAACTGGACCCTCCAGGAACTACAATTACCAGGTAAGTGTAATTTCTATATGTACCCCATACATCTAACACACACATACCTACCATAGTGTATGCTGTTAGTTGCGACTTACTTTCATTCTTTCCACCCAAGCAACATCCTCATTGTGACATGCCTGAGTTGGCAAATGGAGGAAAGGGGAAATGTGCCATTATTTCTATTTAGCTCACACCTTCACATTGGTAGCTCAGGTAGGGTATGTTAACATCCAGACATAGTTACTGTCCCTGAATATAAGCGATCATGGCCCTTACCAAAGTGCCTGTAACCTTTTCATGGGAGAATGCCACAACAGTTTGCTATTGCCTGCTGCAGCCCACTGTGCCTTGGTCTTTATTTGTAGTCTCCTATTTATTTATTTTTTATTTAATAGGTTTTTTTATGCCGCTTTATCATTTCAGTCAAAGTGGTTTACACTGTAACTTAAACTTGGTCATGTCCATTAAACAGGGACATTGATAACTTGGATTTTTCTGAGGCAATAGAGGGTTAAGCAACTTGTCCAAGGCCACAAGGAGTGCTAGTGGGAATCAAACCCTGATCTCTTGGTTCCCAAGCCAGTGCTCCTATGTACAGTAGATGTTAGTCAAATACAACCTAAACTGTACCATGACTGGACTTTCCCTGGTCAAAATATCTTTATCTGTATTTCCAAACTTGATATACTGCTTTTAGCTACAGGCACCAAATTGGTTTACAAAACAAATTAATAATCACAATACAAAATAAGACAGACATAACAATATACAAATTAACAAGCGGTTAAAGTCCAGGTTTCCACAGCCGCTCTGGAGCACTGACACCTTACAAACCATCAAAATCTTGTTCAAGGAAATCCGTCATAAGATTTCGCTTGAAAGACTTCAGAAAATTATCCTGCCGAATATAAAGAGGAAGTGAATTCTACAACATAAGAGTCAAAAAATAAAAAGCTGATTGTTGGATCGACTCAAGCCAAGCAAGATGTACTGTAGGCACCACCAAGTGATTATGGGATTGTGATTGCAAAGCCTTAGGTGGGAAATAAGAAATTAAAAAATCAGAAAGATACAAAGGCACACCAAAGTAAAATGCCTTAAAGGTTAACAGAAGTGTCTTAAATTTTAAATCAGAAGGAAAGAGAAAGCCAATGGTGGGATCACAACAAAGGAGTAACATGATCGGAAGGTCGTGAATTGAGTAAGAAGCCTAATAGCCACATTTTGAATTCTCTGTAAGTGCTTAACAGCAATAAAAGGGAAACCGTTATAAAGAGAATTCTCATAATCCAATCTACTGATCACTAAAGCCATAATTAAAGTAGTAAGCACAGACCCCTTAAGATAGGGCTGAAGAGGTCTGATAGTATAAAGAAAATAAAAACACAACTTTACCATATCTGAAATCTGAGACAAGAAAGAAAGATTACTGTTAAACCATCCAAGATTTTAAGCTGGGGAACAACAGACAAGGGATGGCCATCCAAAATGGGTGACACTACCCCTGATAAAGACTTATTTGATACCCATATGGCTCTACATTTTTTCCAGATTTAACTTTAATCGATAAAACTGAAGCCACTGAGAGATAGCATCAAGGCACCTATTAAGTAGCCACAAGTCCAAAACCTGAGGATCCAAATAAGCAATAAGCTGCACATTGTCTGCAAAAAGATACACCGTAAACCCTTGAGACTTGCCACCCACCCACTCCCTGGACCTTGAGGGTTAAGGGAGGGGCTGGCCTTGGTTGCCCTTGAGGGTAAGGTTGTTGTGTTGGAGCTCAAGTAGTAAGGCAAGGCAAAGAAAATTTCTTTTGTGAGGTTTATTTCCCGCTTTCGCAGTTCAAATGCAGCAGACGTAAAGGAACAATGTAGCATAAAACAAGGCTGAGAAACTTAACTAAACAAGGCTTTTTACTGCTTGGCTAAATGTCCATTCTGGATCACATTCAATTGTCATGTGACCTCCTTTCAGTAACGTAACAGAAAACTGGTAACAGCAATGCTCCTGAATTGCACACAATATGCTTTCACTTATTCTCTTCACATAAGCTTCTTTAGCATGGCAATCAGTGAGGTAAGTTTCTTATATTCCTTCATAAAACATTGGCAAGCATATCATTTAAATGTCCTTTTGAATCACACAAGTAGAGCAGTCCATCGGGACTTCCTGCTCTGTAGACGGCAGAGAAATTAAAGGCATTTCTTCCTCACAGCTGCTCATAGGCTTTGCTACGTCATGAGGAGAAACTGCTCTACTTTTAAGGAACTCCCTGAATTCAGTGAGAAGTAATTCAGCCTGTGTATTTTCTGAGCTAGGCTGAGAATATCCTCCTTCAAGTAAATGCTTGTTTAATGTTCTTATCTCTTGGCAATTATCAGTGCTTTTACTTGGACAACAGTTCAGCGTGTAAGCTTTTCCCTTCCTCCACCTATCTCCAAATGAAAGTGCAGGGTAAAACACTTCAGCTGTGCTTGGAGAGTCTCTCAGAGTGTTAAAAGGAAAACAGTCAGGCTTCTCTTGGCTTAACCAATTACTATCAAACTTTCTGCCTTTGTTCTGTCTTTCACAATTAAAGTTCACTCTTTCTGGCTTCCCACTGTTAAGCTT
The DNA here is from genome assembly GCA_033557465.1 of Ichthyophis bannanicus. Lineage (NCBI taxonomy): Eukaryota > Metazoa > Chordata > Amphibia > Gymnophiona > Ichthyophiidae > Ichthyophis > Ichthyophis bannanicus. The sequence continues at coordinate 96,959,202 of CM066046.1, forward strand.
GCTAGCCGTTCCAAACCCACCAGATACCTTGTGCTGGGGCTTCTTCCAGGGTAATTCTTTCTCCCTCTGCCTCCTGTTCCAAGGTTCTGCTTAGTCCTTTAAACTCCTGAGCCTGTAGCCTTGGGTCTCTCAGTGCCTTTGAATTCTTCTGGTAACAGAAGTCTTTCTCTGCCCCTGAGTCTCCCAGGTCCTGTCTGCTCCTTCGTGGATCACAGTTGCTTAGTGGTTCTCTCTCCAACAGTTCCTGTTCCTGGTCATCTGACCTGTCCTCGTCCAGGTGCTTGTGTCCTGACTCCCCCTCGCTGACTGTCCTGAACCAGCTGCTCGTGCTCCTCGTGCTTCTGTTTCTGTTTCTCAGTTCTTAACAAGCTGGCTGAGTACTGCACTGCCCGCCTCCTGCTTGGGCGTGCCCAATCAGGGATTTGGCTTCTCTCCTGCCTTGAGGTGAGGTGTGGTTCCTGATTAGCTCTGTGTTTTTTTTCTCTCATAAGAGAAAATCCTGCATTCCCTTGCAGTACCGGTTCTCTCCACCGGATCACTATCAGTTTCCATTGCTTCATAAGAGTCTCCTACATCACAGACTGTATCAACAAAGCCAATAGTGCTAGAAGAATATTAAACAATATAGGCAAAAGAGATGTCAAGGATCAAGGGGAAGTGAAGCATAAACTAGCTGTGAACTGCTGTGCTTTCGTTGGTGGTGGGATTATAGTTCCCTCACCAAATCTGGCTGGGTACCTTCACATGGTGACCCCTTTGCATAAAATCTATACTGAATCCCAGCAAGGCGACACTACAGTTGAAGTATGGTAGGAACGAAAATGAAAAATACATACTGATCGCGCATCGCCCAGGATCAAAAGGTGTCCACCCATAGCTTACACACTAGGGCTAACGATGGTGATTGCGATTAGTGCAAGCACTGCAGATGTAGATAACAACATCCATTCTACAGATAAAGGCCATGGTGAGCATGTTCATGGACCCACTGTGGCAAGAGATAAACCACAGAAATTAATGAAAAAGAGGATTAACTATGCTTAAGTGTACTTCTGCAGATAAGGAGGAGATAACGTTCTGCCTACTTTTATGTTACAAACTCTATATTTAAATCAAGAGGGTATACAAGGAGAATCTGCCAAAAACTGGAAGAAAGGAAAGTTGCCACAAGAAGAACTGCAAAAAGCAACGGATGCAAATTTAAGATCTTTAATTTCACAGATCAGAGCAAAGAACATAAGATATGCCATACTGGGTCAGAACAAGGTCCATCAAGCCCAGTATCCTGTTTCCAACAGTGGCCAATCTAGGTCATACGTACCTAGCAGTTTCCCCAAAAGACACAGGTTCCACAATGCTTGTATTGGGTCAAGCAGTGATATCCTGGGTCCCTTTTAATAATGTTTATGGGCCTTTCCTCCAGGAACTTGTCCAAACCTTTTTTAAACCCAGCTACACTAACAGCTTTTACTACATCCTCCAGTAACAAATTCCAGAGTTTGAATACATGTTGAGTGAAAAAATATGTTCTCTTATTAGTCTTAAATAGTTTACCCTGTAGCTTCATTGCATGTCCACTTGTCTTTCTATATTCTTATGACGTAAACAATCGATCTACGTTTACCTGTTCCACTCCATTCATTAATTTATAGACCTCTATCATATCTCCCCTCAGCCATCTCTTTTCCAGGTTGAAGAAGTATATGGATGATAACATCATGAAGCAACTAAGGGCTGCAGTGGAAAGAGAAATACAGGGAGGAGGAGGTGACCTAGGTGAGAGGACCAGAAGAAAGGAATATGCAGAAACAGAAAGAGCAGTTGAGGAGGAGATGGAGCTTGGAGATTTGGAACTGTATGGGAGTGAGATAACTATGGGACAGGCCAACTAATCTACTGAATAGGGGGAAGAAAGGGAGGAGAAAGACCCAGAGTTGGAGGAATTAAAGATCAAACTTGGTCTATATGAAAAAAATATGCATATGCTGGGTTTCAGGCAAGGGGGGAAAGATTACCCAAGTTACTTTTAACCTTTTAGGTGTTAAATTTATGATTATAAAGATGAACAAGGCCATATCCAGTATAAAGGGACCACCTATTGACATCACTAAAATAAATCAAATACAGTATTGTGCAGCTAAAATTATTACTGCAAGAATACTACCAGATAAAATGCAGGGCCAGAAGAAAAAGAAAACAATAATAGTTTCTCCTTGGAAAAAGCGCATCGAGGGGAAAACAGTCATTGTGTGCAGAGGTATCCGTGATTAGACGGGTATCTAAAAAGATTAAGATCATCAAAGATATTAAGGAAGATCCAAGACATTAAGCTGAAGCATGCTGCATTAACAGAAGAAGATCTGAAATTTTTATGTTCCAACAATAAATTGAAAATTGCAGCAGAAGCATAAACTGCAAAGATACTAAGAAAACCGAAAAGAAAGATATCAAATAAGCTATTTAGAGAGAATCCGAAACAATTTTACAGGGAATTGGTAAAGAGCGTTAAGATATTAAAAGCACCACCAACCAAAGCCGAAACAGAAAGTTTCTGGAGAAAACTATATGAGGACCCTATAAAGCACAATCAAGAAGCAGAATGATTACCATGCATTCAGGAACATTTAGAAAAAACAAACATCGCACCTATGGAATAGCCTGCAGTAACAACAAAAGAGCTAGCAAGCAGGTTAAAGCAAGCCCCAAATTGGAAGAGCCCTGGCCCAGATGGAATAGCCAACTTTTGGCTCAAACAGTTAACATCACTCCATCCAGAACTTGTATCACAAAAATCAATTGTTTATGCAGCCAGACTTAACACCACAATGGCTTACTACAGGAAAAACATTTCTCCTTCCAAAAGGAGACCCAAGTAAGGCTCTCAACAATTATAGACCAATAACTTGTCTACCTACAAATCTATAAGCTGTTCACTGCAATTGATGCAGACAGAATATATGATCATATTGAGTCCAATAACATCAGGACAATAGAGCCAAAGGGCAACAAGAGAGGGGCATATGGCACCAAGACCAGTTAATGTTGAATAAGGCCATCATGGCCAGCACTAAGAAAAACAGAATCTCAGTATAGCATGGATTGATTATAAGAAAACTTTAAACATTTATCATGGATAATAAATTGCCTTGAAATGTATAAAAATAAATCCTGGTTTGATAGAGTACATTAACTTCATCATGGCAATGTGGCAAACCACACTCTTTTTGAAATATGAAGATGGTCAGTATATCATTCCTAACATCAGGATCCAGCAAGGAATATTTCGGGGGGATTCCCTGTCGCCCCTTCTGTTTTGTGTGGCACTTAATCCAATGAGTACTCTCATGAATACTAAAGAAGGTAATAACCCAGAAATAACATCTCATTTATTATTTGTAGATAATCTGAAGCTGTATAGTTCCAGCGACCAACAATTGGCAGAGCTACTCCGTGTGGTGAATAGCTTTTCTAATGCCATCAGGATGACCCTTAGCTTTGACAATTGTGCTAAGGAAAATTTTTAGAAAATTGAGGAAAACAGAAAACATCTCCCTGGCTGAAGGCTGTGACATCAAGGACCTTGAGCAGGAAGGCATATATAAGTATCTCCGCGTAGAAGAAGGAATGACACTCAAGCAGAAATTACTGAGAGAAAAGATAAGTAAAGAATACTATAGGAGATTAAAATCATTAATGAAAAGTACTTTAACATCATGGAATAAGATACAAGCCATCAATCAGCTGGCAATTCCTGTCCTTTCATACAGTTTTGGGGTTGTGGACTGGCCTATTAAAGATTTTGAAAAACTGGATGTGTGAACACGAAAGCTCCTCCATGCCCATGAAGTGATTTACAAGAATCAATATATGCCAAGACTGTACATCCCTAGAGCAGAAGGAGGGCTAGGACTTATAGAGATTAATACACAGCTACTATCACAGTCCTCCAGGCCTACTTTATTACATCCTCTGATCCAAATACGCAAAAAGTGCTGAAATATGAGAGTAAGCATCCAGACTCAGTCTCCGTTATCAAACTTGGACAAGCGTTCCAACGCCTAGAAGGAATGAGTGAAAATCCACAAACACGCACAGTAACAGAATTTGCAAAACAAGAGAAAAAACTCTTCAAGGAATTAGATCAACAACAAGGAAGGACAAGTGGCAGATGAACAAATACAGTGGGAAATAAAGAGTGTTACTCCAGGAACCCTTTGTGGATCAAGAATGGACACATGAATGATTAAGGAGGGGTGAACTGAAACCGAAGGATGAGAGGTTCATAGTTGCAGCCCAGGACAGCGGCTTACGGACAAGATGGTTTACATAGAGTATTGAAAAAACTGGTAATAGACATATATCGATTCTGTAAGAAAGACCTGGAAATGGACTCGCCTCATAGCTGGCTGTTAAGTTCTGATGGCAGAAAATTTCTATACAGAAAGACATAATAAAGTAGCCCACCTCATCCATTGGAACCCTGTAAACACTACAACATCACTGTGCCTGAACAGCACTGGGCTTCATGACCCTAAGAGAATTACAGAAAATGAGGAGGCGGTTATGATCACCTGAGATACTCCCATTCCGACTGATAAAAAAGCTGGATGCGAGGAAGCCGGATATAGTTATTAAGGAAAAAAAACACCAGAATGGCATTGATTATAGAGGTATCGGTTCTAAGCAACTACTCTGTGAATTGTGTGGAGAAGCAGAAGATCCTGAAATACCAAGAAATGCAGTCGGAGACCAAGAAAATGTGGCAGAAAGATACAGAAATATTTCCCATCGTTTTGGGTGCCACTGGCTTGATAAAGAAGCACATCTTGACAAACTACCCATACATGTTACATCTTACAAACTCCAGTAGGAGTCTCTCTTTGGCACAATGCAAGTATTACGCCGAGCCTTAGCAGCAAATTTGAGAGACTGAGATAATATTCCCCATGCCCTGTCTTAGAAACAGAGAAAAATGACGACAGAAAAAGAACACATGGCCTATCTAGTCTGTCCTTCAATAAGTGAGGTTCATGCCTGTCATGGTATACGCAAAACTAACCCATTTGTAGAAACTGCCCTGAGAGATGTTGCACTGAAGAAAACTGGGATCTACAATGAACTGCAAATTTATAGTCCTTAAAAAAGAAGAGAACTAAGAAAGAACTGTACTGGTAAGGCCAACTTCAGTCAACTGCTAACCTAAAAGATCATGATCAACCAGATCAAATGCCACTGATAAATCCAAGGAGATGACAAGAGCCACACAACCTGAATCAAGAGACTGGTGCTGCTCACTAAATAAGAAAGCAAGACAGGTTTCCATGCTATGATGGGCCGAAAATTGGATTGACACAGGTGCAAAATATTCCTCTTCCCCACAGTCTCATAGTTGAATAAAGACTATGGGCCCTATATTCATCTGGGCAGAGCTAAGCGCTGTAGCCACTTAGCCCTGCCTGCCGACCCTTTAACCCCAGATATTCACTTCTGCGGCGACAGAAGTGAATATTTGGGTCTGTCCGCATTGTCCGGTAGCTGCCGAGGCTAACCGTGCAATATCGATATAGGTTTTTCTTCACCTATCTTATAGGCACCGAGCACTAACTGTGCAGCTTCCAATATCTGTGCTGCACAGTTAGCGCCGGTCCTTGACTCCGCTCCGGAATGCCCCCGGTATGCTCCGATGCTAGCCGGCTGTTAACCATGTAAATGCCTTTGAATATCAAACCTGAAGATTGGAGGGTCGCCAACGTAACACCAATTTTTAAAAAGGGTTCCAGGGGTGACCCGGGAAATTACAGACCGGTGAGCCTGACGTCAGTACCAGGGAAAATGGTAGAAACCATCATAAAGAACAAAATTACACAGCATGTAGATAGTCATGGCCTAATGGGAGACAGCCAACATGGCTTTAGACAAGGAAGATCTTGTCTTACTAATCTGATATGTTTTTTTGAAGGTGTGCATAAACAGGTAGACAAAGGTGAGTCGGTTGATATAGTGTATCTGGACTTTCAGAAAGCTTTTGACAAAGTCCCCCATCAGAGACTTTTCGCGAAGCTAAAAAGTCATGGGATAGGAGGCAGTGTACTATTGTGGATCGGGAACTGGTTAAAAGATAGAAAGCAGAGGGTAGGGCTAAATGGCCAATATTCCCAATGGAAAAAGGTGAATAGTGGAGTACCCCAGGGATCTGTACTGGGTCCGCTGCTTTTTGACATATTCATAAATGACCTGGAAAAGGGAATAACTAGTGAGGTTATCAAATTTGCAGATGACACAAAACTGTTTAAAGTTGTTAAAACCCAAGAGGATTGTGGAAAACTGCAGGAGGATCTGGATAAATTGGAAGACTGGGCATCCAAATGGCAGATGAAATTTAATGTGGACAAGTGCAAAGTTATGCACCTAGGAAAGAACAACCCACACTATAGTTACACGATGCAAGGCTCCACATTAGAAACCACCACCCAGGAAAAAGATTTAGGAGTCATCGTGGATAACATGTTAAAACCCTCCGCCCAGTGTGCAGCGGCGGCCAAGAAAGCAAATAGAATGCTAGGTATCATAAGGAAAGGGATGGAGAATAAAACAAAGGATGTTATAATGCCTCTGTATCGCTCCATGGAACGACCGCACCTTGAATATTGTGTGCAATTCTGGTCACCGTATCTTAAAAAGGACATAGCGTTATTAGAAATAGTACAGAGAAGAGCCACCAAATTGGTGAAGGGGATGGAAGGCTACTCCTATGAAGAGAGGCTAAGAAGGTTAGGGCTCTTTAGCCTGGAGAAGAGACGGCTGAGGTGAGATATGATAGAGGTCTATAAATTAATGAATGGAGTGGAACGGATAAACGTGGATCAATTGTTTACGCTATCAGAGTATAGAAAGACTAGGGGACATGTAATGAAGCTACAGGGTAAACTATTTAAGACAAATAAGAGAAAATATTTTTCACTCAACGTGTAATCAAACTCTGGAATCTGTTACCGGAGGATGTAGTAAGGGCTGTTAGTATAGCTGGGTTTAAAAAAGGTTTGGACAAGTTCCTGGAGGAAAGGTCCATAAACCACTATTAAAAAGGGACCCAGGATATCAATGCTTGACCCAGTACAAGCATTGTGGAACCTGTGTCTTTTGGGGATATTGCTAGGTACGTATGACCTAGATTGGCCACTGTTGGAAACAGGATACTGGGCTTGATGGACCTCGGTCTGACCCAGTATGGCATGTCTTATGTTCTTATGTAAACCCTATCTTCTCAACAAAAAGGTAGTGTTGAGACAGGCCTGTAACTCTCTGGAGAATTCGGGACCCTGGCACTCTTCTTTAGAATCGTCCACACCACAGCCTGCTTCCATCCTCGCGGAAGAACACCTAAGCTAAGTGAAGTATTAACCATATCCAACATAAATGGATGCAAAGACTGAAGCTTTGATTTCAAAAAAAGTAGATGTAACAGGTCTTAAATAGGGGTAGTAAGATGCAGTTGATTAAGAATACTCTGCAAATAAGACAACATCCCTGGTGGAAAATAGGACCATGGCCCTGATGATGCCGACAAAGCTGGGGCACCGGCTAAGCTAACAGAAGAAAACAAAGGGGAAACAGTCGAGGCAGACACTAGAGATGAAACTGAAACGGGAAGTGATAAACGAATAGTCTGTACTTGAGAATGAAAGAAGGAAAGAGAAATTATTCCGCAGATGGAATATTGAGTGACAATACCGAAACAGAGTGCTGCTCTTACAAAATCCGAAAGAGCTCCCGTGATGGATTAGAACTACATTAATACGCCAGGAATAGCACATACGTTTTGCCAAGGCTATTTGGGAAGCATAAGTACAGGTCTCCTGACCTGAAACTGATCCAGGTCAGGAGACCTGTACTTCCTCCAAATTCTGTCTGCACGACACATTTGCCTCTTCAAAAGTGGCAAGCCCTCATGATACCAGATGTTAGCCTGTCATGGATGCAGTTGTCTGTGCTGTATGCATGATTATTCTCTTTCAAATGTGGTTAAAAAGATTACATGACAGACCACCATACTCTAGATTTTCATAAGGCAGCAAACCCTCAAAAACAAGTGACTAAAACTAATGAAATACTAGCAAATGTCAAAATAAATGCATTTTTTCTTATCCCTATCAGACTAGTCCAGAACCAATGGATTATGCCTATCAACTAAGCAAATGAAGACAGATGGCGACCAGTCAGATTTGAACTCTAGCTCAGCAGCATTTCTCTTTCTCCAGCAGATGGTGTAGAATGCTCCCCAGAGCATTGCAGAGTGTACCATGCAGTGGTTCTGGTCTGACATTAGAGAGCTAGTTTTCAGATGAGCATTTAAAACAAGGGAGGCATCTGGGGTTCTGTCAGGCTGCACTATTGGGGATACTCAGAAGTATCTTAAACTATTCTCAGCTGTAAAGTACTTTTTCTCACTGACAGTTCTGGTGTTTTTTTTCTGTCTGCCTTTTCCCTCACCCTCCTTAAAGAAAACAAGAGGATTTGTGGGCAAAGGGTCTACTCCACTTTTGAGAAGAAAGGTGGTAATCTAATCTAATCTATTTTTAGAAGGTATGCACCCTAATAACATCTCACCAATGGGTATTAGATATGATCAAACATGGTTACAAGTTGGAATTTTCCCACAAACGTTCAGATTCATTGATATAATTTCTCCCTCTCGTGCCTTGTCCAAGAGAGCGGTGGTTTTCGCCACCCTGAAAAGATGATTAGATCTAGGGGCAGTAGTTCCATTTCCTAGAGTGGAGTGTGGCACCAGATGATGCTCTGTTTACTTCATAGTACCAAAGAAGATGAGAACTTTTCAGCCATTTCTAGATCTAAAGGGAGTAAATTGTGCATTATGAATCACTCATTTTCAAATGGAAACCTTGCGATAAGTAATTGCTGTAGGGCAGAAGGGAAGAGCTTCGCTTTTCACTATATCTCAAAGAGGCATATCTTGATATTTCCATTTAGAAGCTCCATCAGACATTCTTAGTTTTTTAGCAATTTGAGGCAGTCATTCACAATTTCAGGTTCTGCTGTCTGGTCTAGTTATTGATCCATGGAGCTTCTCTAAGGAGATCGTGGCAAAACTTTAAAGGGACATTATCGTGGTTCATCCCTATCTAGATGGCTGGCTGATCAGAGCCAAGTCAGAGGAAGAGAGCAAACTCACAACCAACAGATTTGTTCACATATTTACTGCCTCTGGTTTGGGTCGTGAACTTCAAGAAGTTGATACCGAGTCAAAACTTTGTATATCTGGAGTCTCAGTTCAACACTCAAAATGGGCTATGAAGATTCACTCACAGACCTGAAGTATTTTAGTACAGAAAGCTTCTCGAGCCTAGGATTCTATGCAGATTCTAGAGTCCATGGTAGCAACCATAGAATTAGTTTTGTGGGCTCTAGCCCACAGGTGTCACCTTCTATATTCCTGTCTCTCTGACACTGAGCTTCAAGCACCAATTCCCTTGGACTTTATCAGTTTAGCTCAGTTAAAATGGTAGTTGAATACATGGAATCTAATCAGGGATTCATCCTTGTAGACACCTAATTGGATGATTGTGATGACAGATGCCAGCCTAAGCAGCTGGGGAGCTCAGTGTTGGGGGGGGGGGGGGGACAAGTTGTGCAGGGAACATGGTCAAAAACAGAGGTCTCTTGATCCATAAGCCAATTGGAAACGAGGGCCATTCACAAAGCCTAAAAGTTGTTTCTTCATCTAGTTTGGGACAAACTTGTGAGGATCTTTTCTGACAATACTACAGCAGTAATGTATATCAACAAATAAAATGAAATGAGGAGTGCACAGTCATGGAGAGAAACCTTTATTTTTTTTTTATTTATTTAACAGGTTTTATATACCGCTTTACCATTTCAATCAAAGCGGTTTACATTGAAACTTAAACTTGGTAATGTACATTAAACAGGGACATTGATAACTTTGGGTTTTTCTGAGGCAATGGAGGGTTAAGTGACTTGCCCAAGGCCACAAGGAGTGCTAATGGGAATCGAACCCTGGTCTCTGGGTTCCCAAGCCAGTGTTCTTAACCAGTAGGCTGCTACTCCACACCTTGCTTCTATGATGAGCGGAATTACATCTTTAAGCTTTGTTGTCGGCTCATCTAGTGGGACAGCAGATTATTCAGGCTGATTTTCTCAGTAGGCAGTACCTGGATCCGGGAGAATGGAAATTTGTTGAAGGAGGCATTCCGCTTGATCAAGAATCATTAGGGCTTACAAATGACTTCAAAGTGACACGTCTCTTCTTCAAAAAATGCAGTGTGCCATTGTGTTGCATGCGGGCTTCATCTGGGCCATTTGTCAGCATTAGGGCTTTGCTGACCATGTGAACAAGCTGATTTTAAAGGCAGGAAACAGCTTGATCAGAAACTTAGAAATGGATGGTATTTCAGGCTCTCAGCTTACAGAGGCAGAAGAGTTGCAGGATTTAACGGATGCTACTAGCGGGCCGAGTGCATAGGAAAAGTATTCTAAGGATGCTCTTTTGCTGCAAAATCCATTAGGAGCACTGCAGGTGCGGTTGTTAGAGAAGGAAGGAACACAGGATTAGCAGAGGAGGCGCAGATCCTTTTTCTCCAGATTTTCTGCTTTTAATGCACAAAACTCATTTAATGAAGAGCAGCAGCAGGGTGCTGCTTTCTTCTCTAATGTAAATCAATACTCCAGTTTATCCTCGCGGGGCATGCATTCACCAGTATTGAGCTTAGAAGGTGCCTCAGATATTTCAGGTGCCTCAGAAAATCTTCTGGAAGGGACTTCAGGAAATAATGAAGAGAGTCTTCAGATAGGACTGGAGGACATGGAGGGTCTGGTAGGAGAGGACCCACAGATTGTGAGGGTCTTTTGGAGGGAAGAGCTTGGGGTGGGGGGCGGGGCTCATTGCTCACTCCTTGGAAGCTCTTCATATTCCCATTAAGTCACAGGTTCAGGATCTGATGTTAGAGGATCCCTTATTACAGGGAATCTGTACCACGGAAACAGTTTTTTCTGTTCATAAGGTAGTTATGCAAATGATAGAAGCAGAATGGGAATCGCCAGAGGCTGGTTTGCACAGGGAACAAACTATGGCTCACCTCTATCCCGCACCTTCAGCAGAAAAATACCTCCTGCGTCTTCCTAAAGTAGATGCTTTAGTATCAGCCATGACTAAAAAAGACCACTATACAGATGGAAGGTGGAGCTGCTTTGAAAGATTCGCAGGATAGGAGACTGGAGACTTTGCTGCGACAGGTGTTTAAGATAAACGCCTTGGCATTACAGGCTTCAGTATGTGGAGCGTATGTTGACAGGGTCTGCCTTCATTGGGTGCAAGCTTTATCTGAATCGGTTGCGTCAGAGGTGTTGCAAATGCCGGAAATGATCAACATGGAAACTGCTGCATATCTGGCAAATGCTCATTATGATCTCATTAGAGCCTTAGCTAATATTTATTTATTAGGTCTTTTATACCACTTTATCATTTCAATCGAAGCGGTTTACATTATAACTTAATCTTGATAATATACATTAAACGGGAACATTGATAACTTGGAATTTTTTTTCTGAGGCAATGGACGGTATGGCTTTGGCGGTGGCAGCTCGTTGTTTACAATGGCTGCGCAACTGGTCGGCGGATCTTTCCTCAAAGGCTAGGCTTAGCAGGCTCCCTTTTCAAGGGAAGCTCCTGTTTGGGGACGCTTTGGAGAAGTTGGTAAAATACTTAGGGGAGTCAAAACCAGCTTAGACTTCCTGAGGATAAGCTTAGGATGCCAAAATCATCTGTTCCTTCAAAACTGCCTTTTAGAGGTTTTTGTCGCTACAGAGCTACTAGATTTGTACTTTATTGGAGATAAAGAAATTCGCCAAGAGGTCAGCCCTTTTGCGGAAGAAGAAGAGAAGGTCATGGAGCCTTTCCCACTCGGGGAACAGTCAAAAGAAAGCACAAAGAAATACGACAGATCCAGGTGGAGGAAATTCAAATAGGGGGTCGACTTTGACAGTTCTACTCTGTCTGGGTCCAAATTACTTCGGATCAATGGGTTCTTGAGAATTTGCGAAGGCTAGGCTGGAATTCTTGGAGCATGCCTTTGTTCTTTCTCCCTGCAAGGCTCCAGTGAAAAGAAAGGTGGTCGAAAGAACTTTATGTTGTCTGCTGCAGACTCAGGCTGTAGTTCCAGTTCCCTTACAGAAGTTAGGCTCAGGCCAATACTCCATTTACTTCATGGAACCGAAGAAGGAAGTTACCTTCTGTCCAGTTTTAGATCTCAAAAATGTAAATCGCTCTTTAAGAATTCTTCATTTTTGCCTGGAGATTTTACGTTCAGTAATTATGGCAGTACAAACAGAGTTTCTATCAGCATTAGTTAATGGAGGATTATCTCCATATTCCAATACGTGCAGAACATCATTATCTTTGTTTTGCAGTGTCTGTGGGCCATTATCAATTTCGGGCTCTTCCGTTTGACTCCCAGAACCTTTATGAAGGTTATGGTAGTAGTGGCAGCTGCCCTGCATCACGAGCACTTTTATCTGGATGATTGGTTGATCAGAGCAAAAACTATGGAAGAGGGCAAGTTGGCAATGAGCAGAGTCATGGAATTCTTGCAAGACCTTGGCTGGGTCATCAACAGAGCAAAACGTCATCTCACTCCATCTCAATCACTGATTCATCTAGGTGCAAGTTTTGAGGAATAGTGTTTTTACCACATGAGCAAGTGGTCTTGATTCAATTACAGGTTTGTCTATTTTTACACAGCAGAGCTCCCACAGCATGGTCGTATCTTCAGATACTGAGTTTCATGGCAGCAACCTTACACCTAGTAGCATGGGCATGAGCATATGTGCATCCACTTCAGAGAGCATTGCTCTCGCGGTGGAGTCCACAGTGTTCCGCTGACTCTGACTAGTTTGTCCAATGGAGACATGAAGCAGCTTGAAATGGTGGCTTCGCTTTTCATCGCCTTGAGGGAAAAGCCGTAAGAGTATTTTCAGACAACGCAACCACAATAGCATACATCGATCGGCAAGGAGGCACATGGAGTCTAATTTTATTCAAAGAAATAGATCCACTTATGCTTTGGGCAGAACATTATCTTCTAGCCATTTCAGCAGCACATGTAGCAGGAGTAGAGAATGTTGAGGCAGACTCTCAGTCATCGTTTAGATACACCATGTGGTCTTTTTCTGCTGTCGTGTTTCTATGTTTCTATCTAATCTGCCCTTTCATATCCACCACTACAACAGTCCCTTCTTTTCCTTTTAGAGATCCTCTGTGTTTGTCCCATGCTTTTTTGAATTCAGATACTGTCCTCATCTCTATCACCATGATTCATAGAGGTGTCTCTGCTTCGCCTTGCTCCTGCTGTACCCTGGTTTGTCTGCAGGCATTTGTGCTTCCTTTTGACTTTCATCTCTACCACCTCCACTGGGAGACTATTCCATGCATCCACCACTCTTTCCGTAAAGAAATATTTCCGCATATTACTCCTGAATATACTGAGTCTATCCCCTTTCACCCTCATCCTATCTACCCTCATAGCAGAGCTTGCTTTCAATTGAAAGAGGCTCTCTTCCTATGCATTTATGCCACAGAGGTATTTTAAATGTCTCGCTCATATCTCCTCTATCCCGCCTCCTCTAAAGTAACATTTTAAGATCCTTTAGTCAGTCCTTATATGCTTTATAATGAAGAACACTAATCATTTTAGTAGCCACTCTCTGCACCGACTCCAACCTGTTTACATCCTTTTGAAGGTGCAGGCTCCAGAATTGCAACAATACTCCAAATGAGATCACACCAAAGGCTTATACAGAGGCACTATAACCTACTTACTTCTGCTGGCCATTCCTCTCCTTATGCACCCAAGCATCCTTCTAGCTTTCGCTGTTGCCTTTTCTACCTGTTTAGCTACTTTAAGATCATCAGGCACAATCACGTCCAGGTCCTGCTTTTCTTTTGTGGACAGAAGTACTTCACCCACTACACTGTAGCGCTCCCTTGGATTTTTGCCGCCCAAATGCATGACCCTGCATTTTTAACATTAAATCTCAGCTGCCAAATTCTAGACTATTCTTTAAGCTTAGCTAGATCCCTCCTTGTGTTATCTACTTCTTCCTGGGTGTCTACTCTATTGCAGATTTTGGTATCATCTGCAAAGAAGCAAAACTTACCTGGCAACCTTTCCCCAGTATCACTAACAAAGATGTTAAAAAGAATCAGACCAAGGACAGATCCCTGCGGCACTTCACTGGTAACCACCTCCTCTTCAGAGAGAGCTCCATATCTCCAGAAACAAGCAGGAATGTAGTCCTCACTTATGGGTATCGTCGGTACCGACGGAGCCTGCGCGGGAACGCTCCCCAGTGTCCAATAGGAACACTTTTGGGAGCATCCCTCAGCACATGCGTGCTGCCTTCCCGCCTTTCCAGCTGTCCCTCTTCAGTTCTTCGTTTTCTGCAGAGCCAATGGGACCTATTCCCTGTCACTGCAGAAAATTCCATCTTTAAAATTCTTTCTTGTGGTCGCGTTTGCCTACCGCATGACGCCTACCGGTACCGCCGGTTCTTTTCTTTTCATACAAACCCCCCCCCCCCCCTAGACTTTCACTGTTTCTTTTCAGAAACTTTCCTGTTTTGGTGCTAGGCGCCATTTTGGGCATTAGGCCCCATTTTTCCTAAATCATGGAAAAGCCAACTAGTGGTTTTAAAAAATGTACTAAGTGTGGCGGTACCATTTCCGTCACTGACACCCATGATTGGTGTCTAAAATGTTTAGGACCTGATCATTCTCCAACTGAATGTCTCTCCTGTATGGGGATGACCAAAAGAGGAAGACAGAACCGGGCCGCAAAGCTCAGTACCCTCTTTTCTTCAGATGCCAGATCCATTACATCGACATCGTCAAGGGCCTCTTCTTCCTCCCATGGATCTCAGGTAACTAAACACAAAAGCCGGTCCTCAAAGGGTAGCTCTCCTGCTAAGCATTGAGAGGCCATTGGCATTGCCCTTGAGGGAGCCACACCGGCAAAACAGCTCTGGCGGGAGGCTTCGGCTTCCAAAGCATCGATGGGGCTTCAGGATGTTCTCGAGGCTTCAACCTCGCAAGAACTACCTGTGCCATGCTCAGGGGTTTCGGCTGTTCTTACCGGTACCGACACCCAGGCATCGGCAGCGTCGATAGACCAGAGGTTTCTTGCTATCAAACGCAGTATCGCAGCTCTTCTTTCAGCTGCGGTACCGGTGGTCCCAAGGGCACCGGTGCCGACATTGACACCAATGCCCGTACAGACACCGGTACTGACACCGATGCCGGTACCGACGGTACCGGCCCCGGTGGGAACTCTTCCCATGCCACCTCTGCCTGGAGTGGATAAAGCGGTACTGGGTCACCTCGGTACCGACTTCGATCAGTACCGGGATCGTGCTTTGCAAGAGCATCGGGGTCAGGAATACTTCGATTCCTCCGATTCTGAAGATTGACAATTCTGCTGGCACTAGAGGGTTTCTCCTAGAAGATCTCTCTTCTCCCCAACACTGAATGTCGCCTCCAGAGGACATGTCATTTCAGGATTTCATCCGTGATATGGCCAAAGGTCTTTCAATCACAGTAGCTCCTGAAGAGGAACCCAGAGCAAAGGAATTGGAAATCCTCCAATATCCTAAAGCTCCTAAGGAGGCAGCTACTCTGCCTATCCATGAAATTCTGCATAGTGTGATGAAGCTGACACTACTGAAGCTATGGAATTAGGAGAAAACTCTGTTTCTTTTAAAGAAACTGATTTACAGAGAATGCAGTTACCAAGAAGTGCAGCTAGAGGGAGCAGGCATGAGGCTGCAGAAGGTAGGCTGACACACCCAGATTGCAATGATGCAATAGTTAATCAAACGCACCTGAGTAGTGGGCCAGAAAGCTCACTAGAGAAACGGCTTTATAAGCAGTGCTCGGTTAGGAGAGTACAGGGAGGACCACAAAGAGAGAGACGACCACAGTAGGAAGGAGGACCACAAATACAGAGAGGTACAGAAGCCCCTGCTACTAAGGAGAGAGAAAGGGGAAAGCTTCTCCTACGGAAGGAAAGGCAGTTAAGCTTGGAATCCTTACAGGGAAGGGACAACTTCCAGGAAGGACAAGCCCATGCTAAAAAGCTCCAGAAAGAAGTCTTCAGCGAAGACAGAGTAAGCAGGAGAGTGCCTGGTAGAGGGAATACCAGCAACGCACGTCTCAGAGAACAAAGGTACATTCACACTTCCTTTCCTAAATGTGAGCCAGGTCCTAGAAAGGCTTGTAAACCCTAGAGCCATAGCTATAAGAAACAAAGCTGGGAAAAGCTTTGCAAACCGGTGCAGAAGGTCCTAGATAAAAGCCATATTAATTATTTACCAAACCAGGTCCAGCCACGCTGGAAAGCCCTGGAGAGAACTACTGAAGTACAACCACTTTTGCCTAGGGAAAGCTCAGGCTTAGCAGAAACCATATCTGAACCAGAGGATATGCAAATAGAGCTGGTAGAGCCAGAACCAGTGCTGCCTGAATACCCCATGGACTGTACACTCTGTGTAGCTGAGAGTATAGAAGCTCTCACAGAGTTATAGCATAAGACATGCTCTGGAATGCCACTGTTTTGTTGAGCTGGAAAGAAGAAGCTCTCTGTGTTTATTTAACCTGTTTGTGTTGAAAAATCCGGCTTGAATGGAAAAGACTGTGAAGCTCTTATAACAGTTTTGGACTTTGTAAATACTTTGGTAGAAGCCCTGAATGAAGGTGAATTCTGTTGTCTTCTTGGAGAACCTTAGCGCATCAAGGGAATAAAACCTTATATTTAATCCTGCACAAGGCTCACACAACTATTCTTTATGACGAAGGGAACTACAAGGACCATGATGCACCTGGTCTAAGTTAGAATTTCCTACTTCAACAAATAATAAATGACCGTTCAGCACACTGCCACCGGGAGGGGCTGTGAATAGCTTGATGCTCAGAATGTGGGAGAGACCTCTGACTACTTCTCCTCACTCGAGGAGACTTGATACTATGTATCGAGTTCCACCATGTCCTGGATTTCAGAAAACTCAGCTGCCACACCATTCGGTGGTAGTGGAATCAGCCATGCATAGGATGAAAAGTGCAAAGAGGCATGCATCCAATCCTCCAGGTCGTGAATGCAGGACTCTGGATGTTTTTGGACGCAGAACCTTTCAAGCTTCCATGCTTTCAGCTAGGATCAGTTCATATATCCTATATATGGGAATGTTCCTTAAGGAAGTCACAGGAGACTTGGAACTTATGAGCCCATTTCTCCCAGATGATAAGAGACAAGATTTTCTTGCTCTAGTGAAGCATGCTCAAGATGTCTCCAAGTTTGTCAATCGTGCAGCCTTTGACTGCTTCGAATGCATCAGCAGAACTTCTGCTATTGCCATTGGTGCATGACGGATTGCCTGGCTACAGGCATCAGACTTGGAGACTTGGGTACAGGACAAGTTAGGCAACATTCCTTGCACGGGGGAGAATCTCTTCGGCAAGAACTGGCAGGAAAAGGCTAACGAGTTAGATGCTGACAATTCTACCTTAGATAGATTGTCAAAGTCTACAGCCACTCCAGCCAAAAGGAAACCTTATAAAAAACCCTCTTTTAGCAAAAAGAGGAAGTTTTATCCTTCCTATACCCAGCAGAGCTAGACTCCAGGTCAGGTTGCCCAAAAGGGACAAACTAGACAGCAAAAGAAACCAAAAGGCCCGAGAGCCCAACCAGCTCTCCAGGTTCAGCCCCCTCAAGGGCTTTCACTCCTTCCTAGAGAGCTTTGCCTTCCTGCCTCTGAGGGGTCCCCAACCCCACAATATTCCAGGCAGGTTATACCACTTTGTCAACAGATGGCATCAAATAACAGCAGAAGATTGGACTTTGTCCATTGTAGGAGAGGGGTACAAACTTCATTTTCACAGCATACCCCCTCCTACAATTCTAAAGCAATTCAATTCACAAACCTCTGCAGACAATCTGCTAGATCTCGAGGTCTCCACACTTCTTACCCAAGGGGCAATAGAGGAAGTACCCATTTTTCAACAGGGGACAGGGTTCTACTCCCCCTATTTTCTTATTCCAAAGAAAACAGGAGGACACAGGCCCATTCTAGACCTCAGAGAACTGAACAAATATCTGTTTCGAGAGAAATTCAAAATGATTTCTCTAGGCACTCTTCTGCCATACTTTCAAAGCCAGGACTGGCTTTCCTCTCTAGACTTAAAGGATGCATATACACATTCTCATCCATCCAGATCACAGGAAATTTTTATGTTTTCTTTTCAAGGGAAGACATTTCCAGTACAGGATTCTTCCTTTTGGTCTGGCTTCAGCACCAAGGGTGTTCACGAAATGCATGGCAGTAGTAGCAGCATTTCTACGAACCCTGGGGATTTTTGTCTTCCCTTACTTAGACGACTGGCTCATTCGAGCCTCCACAGTTGGAGGCCAGCACTGCACTGTCCCGTACAATGCAAATCCTCCAATACTTGGGATTGGAAATAAACTTCCCGAAGTCTCAACTAGTTCCTTCCCAATGCCTAGAATTCATAGGAGCCTGTCTGGATACCAGACAGGCAAGGGCTTTCCTTCCACAAGCCCGGTGTCTTTGCATAATGCAGCTAGCTTCCCAAGCAGCAGGCAAATCCTCCCTCATTGCTCGGGAACTACTGCAATTAATGGGACACATGGCATCCACAGTTCCTGTAGTCCCATATGCTCGCCTCCACATGTGAGCAGCTCAGTGGACCCTCTCCACACAGTGGACACAGGCCACGGGTCATTTGTCGGACAAAATAACAGTCTCTCAATGACTAATTTTGTCCCTCCAATGGTGGCAATCACTAGAAAATCTGACAGTGGGGTCTCCTTTCCATCAACCCCTCTTTCAGGCCACCCTAACAACAGATGCATCACAGGTGGGTTGGGGAGCACACCTGAATCATCTCTCTACCCAGGGCACCTGGACTCCACAGGAGGTTGGTTTACACATAAACTTCCTGGAATTAAGACCAATTTATTTAGCTCTTCGAGTGTTCCACGCCCAGCTCAGCTACAAGACAGTCCTAGTCCAGACAGACAATCAGGTAGCCATGTTCTATGTGAACAAGCAGGGCGGAACAGGCTCTCTGTCGTTATGCAACGAAGCTTTACGACTGTGGGCCCTCGCCAGAGAGCATCAAATTCACCTTCTAGTGTATATCTTCCAGGCATTCAAAACCTTCGGGCAGACAAACTCAGTCGAGTACTGCTACCTCACGAGTAGTCACTCCACCTAGACCAAGTGGCAAAGATATTTCATCTCTGGGGCACTCCAGACATAGACCTCTTTGCAAGTCCACTGAATGCCAAACTTCCCCGGTTCTGTTCCAGGATTCTGGCGCACAACTGTCAGGCAAGGGATGCCTTCCTCCTTCACTGGGGTCAGGACTTCCTTTATGCCTTCCCACCCATTCCCCTCATCCCCAAAACACTCTTCAAGCTTCAGAGAGACAGGGGTCGCATTATTCTCGTAGCACCACGATGGCCACGCCAAACGTTGTATTCCTTGCTTCTGCAGCTCTCTCAAGCGGCACCTCTGGAGTTAGGGCATGCTCCAGATCTCCTTTCCCAGGAGAACGGGATGCTATGGCACCCGAATCCCTAGTCCCTGCACCTCACAGCCTGGTTGCTGAAGGCTTAGATCTCCAGGATTTCAACCTGTCCCATCAGGTAAAAGATATCCCTCAGGCTTCTAGGAAACTTTCCACAAGAAGATCTTATGCCTTCAAGTGGAAACGTTTTACTATATAGTGCTTCAAGAGGGGATTAAACTCCCTGGTCATACCCCTAGAATCGATACTAGAGTATCTCTTTCACTTATCGAATTCTGGGTTAAAGACCAATTCGGTAAGAGTCCATCTTAGTGCAATTGCAGCTTCTTATAAGCCTCTAAATGGACAACCAATTTCCTCTCATCCACAATATCAAGATTTATGAGAGGCCTTTTATTATCTAAACCTCCCATCAAGCCACCACCGGTGGCATGGGATCTAAATCTAGTTCTTGGGCAGCTCATGAAGCCGCCTTTCGAACCTTTGGCCACTACAGCCCTTAAGTTTTTGACTTGGAAGGTCATCTTCCTAATTGCAATCACCTCTGCCCGTCACATTAGTTAATTGCAAGCTTTAGTGGCTGATCCTCCTTATACTAGATTTCATCATGATAAGGTTGTTCTTCAAACTCACCCACACTTTATGCCAAAGGTGGTTTCGCCTTTTCATTTAAACCAATTTATCTTCCTGTATTTTTTCCGAGGCCTCACGCCTCTAATGCAGAAAGAAACCTTCATACTTTGGATTGTAAAAGGGCCTTAGCCTTTTATATACAAAGAACACAGCAACATAGAAAGTCCTCACAACTTTTTGTAGCTTTTGACCCTAGTCATTTGGGACTTGCAGTCTCCAAAAGAACTTTATCTAAATGGATTGCCCAATGCATATCCTTTGCTTATGAGAGGAAGAGGAAGACCCTTAATGACCATGTCACAGCTCATGTGAGAGCCATGGCAGCTTCTATGGCTAATCTCCACTCTGTGTCTATCAATGACATTTGTCGAGCAGCCACCTGGGCTTTGGTACACACCTTCATAGCCCACTACTGCCTAGATAAAGCCTCCCGTCGGGATGCCTTCTTTGGACAAGCTGTTCTTCAAAATCTCTTTCAAACTTAAACCAACTCCTACCCACCAACCCTGGTGGGATGCCAGAGATCCATGGGAGGAAGGATTCTCACCTTAGACAGTGGCACCTTCCTGGGGCTATCTCCCTGGCATCTTCAGCTAGGGAGTCCCCATATGTGAGGACTACATTCCTGCTTGTTCCTGGAGATAGCGTAATTACTCACCTGTAACAGGTGATCTCCAGGAACAGCAGGAATTTAGTCCTCACAACCCACCCACCTCCCCTAGGAGTTGTCTCTCTATCTATCTATTTGTCTCTTTCCTCTCTCCCTCTATCCTTTCACTCAGCTACAAACAACTGAAAAGGGACAGTTGGAAAGGCGGGAAGGCAGTGCGCATGTGCTGAGGGATGCTCCCAAAAGCGTTCCTACTGGACGCTGGGAAGCGTTCCCGCGCAGGCTCCGTCGATACCGACGATACCCATATGTGAGGACTAAATTCCTGCTGTTCCCGGAGATCACCTTTACAGGTGAGTAACCGCTTTACCTGCACACTTTATTGCCTCCCACTCAACCAATTTGTAACCCAAGCAGTAACTTTAGGGTCCATTCCTAGGTCGCTCAGTTTGTTTATAAGTCGCCTGTGCAGAATGGTGTCAAAGGCTTTACTGAAATCTAAATATACCACATCTAGAGCTCTCCCTCAGTCCAACTCCCTGGTCACCCAGTCAAATAAAGCAATCAGATTTGTCTGACAAGACCTGCCTCTGGTGAATCCATGCTGCCTCAGATCCAGTAATCTGTTGGACTCCAGAAACTTCGCTATTTTCTCTTTCAGCAGTGCTTCCAATAATTTACGCACAACCAAGGTTAAACTAACTGGCCTATAGTTTTCAACCAAATTCTTACTTTGGCTTTTGTGTAAAGGGACCACATGTGCCTCTTTCCAGTCCTCTGGAACCACTCTAGATTCCAAAGTGGCATTGAAAAGATCAATCAGTGGAGCTGCTAGAACATCCCCAAGTTCCTTCAGTATTCTCGGATGTATCCCATCCGGTCCCATCGCTTAGTCTTTTAGTTTAGCTAGTTCCTCACGAACAGTCTTCTGAAAATCTTTCGAGATCCAACTCGCTTCTGATCCTGTTTGTGGGTGTTTTTTGAGGTCCTGCTTCCCAGCTCTTCAGCTGTGAACACAGAACAGAAATATTTGTTAAGTAATTCTGCTTTATCCTCATTAGCTTCTACATATTCCTCCCCTTCACCTTTTAGTCTGACAATGCCACTTTTGCCCTTCCTCCTCTCACTAACATATCTGAAAAATGTCTTATCCCCCCATTTTATTGGCTATGTCGTCCTCTTTTTGCAACTTTGCTTTCTTGACTACTTTGCTAACTTAGAGAAGCACATGAAATACAAGAGATCACAGAGAGAGGAAGACAGACATCTATATTTGGAAAAACCTAAGAGATGTCTGTCTTCCTCTCTCTGTGATCTCTTGTATTTCATGAAGGCCTCCCTCTTTTCCTTTGAGAAACATAGTGGCCTCCTTTTCATTTTACCTTATTTACCATTCTAATCAAAAGGTTGGTTGTCCTTTAAATATCCCCTTTCAGTTTTGCCCACTGTGTTTTTTTCTACATCCCCCAGCTGTTTTCATCCCGCAAGATTCCTTGAGGTATTGTCCCATCTTAGCAAAATTAGTTTTCGTAAAATCTAAGACCCTCATTTTTGATTGGATTTTATCAGCCCTAGTCCTAATACTGAACCTCACTATCTGGTGATCACTGGATGTGAGATGATCTCCCACTGTAACATCAGAAACTTTCACCATTGTTAGGCACCAAGTCCAGCATAGACCCTTCACGTGTGGATTCTGTTACTAGTTGCCTGAGTAGTTTTTCATGTAAAGAATCTTACTTCTCCTTACTTCTAGATGACACTGCAGCAGGGATGCACCAGTCAAATCCGGCATATTGAAATCCCCTATCAGTAGCACTTCCCCTTTCTTGGCAATGCTGCATATGTCTTCTCGAAGCATGCTAAGCACATCTGTCCCTCCCTGCTCTGATGCGACATCAGAGAAGGGAGGGACAGATCTGCTTAGCGCGCTGGTATCTTACGCAGCGGACACGCCTCTTCTCTCCCGCCATGGGGGAGGGGGGCACGTGCGCCCATTGTGCAAGTCGCACAGGGCACGATTCAACCTCTGTACGGCCCTGTGTCCATCTTTTGGGGTGGAGACAGAGCGATTTTCAGAAGCCTTTTACTGTACATGTAGCTTCCTTCACTGATGCCACTCCTCCAGGTTTTTGGATGTCCCATCTAAAATCACACTTCAAATGTATAAGTGGAGTATACATTGGAGTGACATTCCTGGGAGTGCAGTTGGGGTGGAGATTGCACTTGCATACATACTTCTCAATTTCCAAAAGTAGATGCTTAAATTTTCATGGAAAAAGTACCACAAATTGGAGATGGAGATTTGTATGCATACTTTTTCCCAAGTCTGTTTTCAAAGGGAAAGGGTTTTTTTTCCCCCCTTTACATCATTTTTCAAAATCTGAAGGTAAAAGGTTCAGGCAGATTTCACATATACACACTTTGAAAGTTGGTCCCATAATGAAACAGGCCTTTAGCAAAAGAAAACTGGGCTGCTATTTTTTTATTTTTTCTTCCAAAAACACTAATGTGGTTAAAATTGCATATAAAAACATATTTTGCACTTAAATGACATTTTTGGTTGAAAAGTCTTTTTGCTTTGTTTACATGTTAAATGTCATTTTACTAAATAGCTTTCTGAGCAATCTAATCTAGGGTTGATCAGGGAAAATACAGACCAGTAAGCCTGATATCGGTGCCAAGCAAAATTATCAAAACCATTATAAAAAGAGCAAATTACTGGACATATGGACAGTCATGGTTTAAAAGAACAAAACCAACATGAATTTACCCAAGAGAAGTCTTGCCTCACCAATCTGTGACATTTCTTTTAAAGGTGTGTTGACAAAGGTGAATCAATTGATGTGAAGTGCAGGGGCGGCTCAAGGCAATCTGCTGCCTTAGGCGAAGGATGAGATGGCACCCCCCTCCCCCCCTTAGAGGGAACAGATCTTTTTCAAAACTCTAATCAGGGACTGAACCAAACCAAAAAGCTGATTAGTTATATGGAGGAAATGCAAGATGTTTGCACACCAAGGAGCTAAAAGAGAGCGAGAACCACAGTACAGTTTATAAAACTAAATTATAACTCATTTTTATTTTGTTATAAACTGCGTTATGGTTCTTGCTTTTTCTTTTTCAACATATATTTTGCATCCACTGAACCCCCTTCAACAGTGGATGCAGAGCCAGAACCAGGACATTCACCCACAGAACTCAGTATCTTAAAAAAAAATCTGATTCTGATCATCTCACTAACCACAACAAACATTCCTTATCGTTCCTCCAGTTCAGTCCTCTACCTCTGGGTTGTCAATCTCCTCCTGCAGCTTGGAGACCGGTATGTCAAATTGATGACATCACTGGATATAGCCTGCTGTACTCTCTCCTCCATCCCAGTGTGACCAGTTTCCATGCAGCAGGAGGACTTGATGAGCCTTGTGGAAGGGCTCTCTGGAAAAATTAATAAGGAGCTAGTAGGATAGTGAGCTAAGTATGGGTTGTAATTGGCTTTTTATATTTTGTACTCTTTCTCTTTAAAAAAAAAAAAAAAAAGCAAAAAGAAAGGCTCCCGGCGTTCTTGCTCCCTGCCTGTACAGATTCTCATTTTATTGCAGGGGGTCTAACTCAGGATGTTGAGTTCTGTTCCCCCTGGAGTGGCCCAGAGGTTCTCTCCCCCCGGACTTTACGGGGGAGAGCCCTTCTTGTAAAGTAAGTGCCTGCGGCTGACCTTCAGAGGCTTCGAGGATTGCAGCCGGTTGTTTCGGCAGTGCTCAGGGGCCGCCGTTCGCTGCACAGAACGGATTTATTCAAGCAGCGGAGCGCCAGTCCTGCCCGGTAAGCGGTTCACCGGGGCAGGCGGCATTTCACAGCGGGAGATTAGCCCGACAGGCGTAGGCCGTCCGCGGCTCATTTTGGCACCCTTTTCTTCTTGTCGGCATTCCTGGCAGCCATTTTAGCTGCCGCGGAGAAGCCGCGTGTGTCAGGGAGCCACTTAAGCCCATAGCGGGTAAGTCAGGGGGGAGATCATTTAGTGTAGCGGTTGGTGGTTCTTCTTATTTTATTGATTTCTTTTATTGATTTCCCTTTATTAGCCTTAGGGGGCTTGGTTGGTTGTGGGTTGTTACCGATTCAGTCTCTCTGAGGGTAGCTCGTTTGCCCTGGAGGGGGAGGGGGGGCAGACGGTAAAGCAAATCAATAGAGAGTTACATAGTCTTGTTTTATCTAAAAAAAAAAGCCACAGTAGGAGAGAAAAAGGGGTTGCAGGTAAGCCCCTGGGGCAGTTGCTTGTTTGATTTATGGCGACAAGGCCACAGTGTATTGTGTGCGGCACTAGGAGGGGCGCAGTGGCCGATACAGGGGTGTGCCGGGGCTGTGCAACATCAAAGAGACCCCAGAGATGCAGGGAGCGCCGGCAAGAGTGAGGGCGGCCTCCCTGCGGTCACCGGCGCAAGGGCCGGCGTTGGAGGAGCTGGCGGGGCCCTCGGGGATGTTGCTGGCGGCACAGACTCCGGGCCTCAGAGATTTCTCCCCTAATTTTATTTTACTAATGCATCAGGCCTTTTGTCTGCGGCGCCAGGTTAAACGGACAGATTCCGGGATGCTGGCAGGTGCTGTCCAGCAGCTGGAGGCGGCTGTCGAGATGGGCGAGGAACCGCCAGAACCTAAATGAGCGAGAACAAAGGATTTGCCTTCAGCGGAAGGCGAGAGGCCTGAAGTCCAAGATCCAGAATGGGATCAGGAGGAGGATTCGCAGGATTTGGAGGAGGGAGAGATTCCAGAACCCGAGGATCAAGCTAAGATTATTAGGGTCTTCCGCAGAGAGGAGCTTGCGGCTCTGATCTCGGAGATGTTGCAGATGTTGAATCTTGCAACGCAAACAGTGGTGTGGACGAGGTCGAGGATCCCGTCATTCAGGCGGTATGGCAGATGCAGGTGGTGGTTCCGGTGCACAGAGTGGTCGACAAGATGATACAGGAAGAGTGGGATAGGCCGGAGGTAGGCCTACGAGGCATACGGCCCATGAATAGACTCTGGCCGATAAGGATAAAGAAAGATTCCGGGCTCCGCGGGTGGACGCGGTGGTGTCGGCGGTTACAAAAAAGACCACTATCCTGGTGGAAGGTAGTGCTGCCCTGAAGGATGCACAGGCCGTAAGGTGGACGGTTTGCTGAAGCAGACCTTTGAAGCGGATTCTCTTTCGCTGCAAGCCTCCATTTGTGGGGCGTGGGTGGCCAGAGCGTGTTTGAGATGGGTCCAGCGTCTGCGTCAGTCTTCCCACCTGGACCTCGAGGAGTTGAAGGAGCTGGATCGTCTAGAGTCCGGAGCGGCATACTTGGCAGATGTACATTACGATTTAATCAGGGCGCTGGCCAATAGCACGGTGTCCGTAGTGGCTGCCCACCGGTCGGTGTGGTTACGTAATTGGGCGGTGGACGGTCCTTCTAAGTCCAGGCTTAGCAAGCTTCCCTTTAAGGGTGGCTTTCTATTTAGCGAAGATTTGAATAAGTTGGTAAAGGACCTGGGAGAATCCAAGGCGGGTAGACTGCCAGAGGATAAGCCGAAACTAGGGAAGTCAGCTCAAGGCTTTCGGGGCCAGTTTCGAGATTTTCGTAGATTTCGCTCGACAAGGTTCGGGAGTTTCCAAAGGGGCCGGTTTTCGACTCGCGCCCAGGGGTTTCGCAGATTTCGGGGGGCAAATAGAGGTTTCTCCTCAACTCCCGCTTCCGCAACCCGTAAGTCGCAATGAAGCGAGGTGGGTCCTGGCGGAAGGGACTCCCATAGGCGGTTGGCTCCGGGAGTTTCTTTCCGCTTGGACCCACATCACATCCGATCAGTGGGTGTTAGAGATAATTCAACAGGGCTATGCGCTAGAGTTGGCTCCACCCGTCAGGGATTCCTTCGTTATGTCGCCTTGCAGGGGTCCCAAGAAAACCGCGGCGGTTCACGGCACTTTGGAAAGACTACTTCAGTTGGGGGCAGTTGTAGAAATGCTGGAAGCCGAATGCGGCGTGGGTCGGTACTCTATTTATTTTGTGGTGCCAAAGAAGGGCGGAACATTGCGGTCTATTTTGGACCTGAAGGCCGTCAATCGCTGCCTGCTGGTACCGCATTTCAGAATGGAGACTTTGCGGTCCGTCATCGTGGCGGTGCGTCAGGGAGAGTACTTGACGTCGCTGGATCTTACAGAGGCGTATTTGCACATCCCTATCCGGGAAGCTCATCAGAGGTTCCTTGGGGTCACTATCAGTTCCAAGCATTGCCCTTCGGCCTAGCGATGGCGCCACGAGCCTTCACCAAAATCATGGTGGTGGTGGTGGCGGCGGCGGCGGCGGCAGCGTTGCGCAAGGAAGGAATTCTAGTCCACCCTTATCTCGACGATTGGTTGATTCGGGCCAAGTCCGAGGAGGAGAGTATTCAGGTGACCGACAGGGTAGTGAAGTTCTTGCAGAGCCTTGGTTGGGTAGTCAACCCATCAAAGAGTCACTTGGAGCCTTCCCAGGACCTCGAGTACCTCGGGGTGCGGTTCGACACAAAGAAGGGACAAGTGTTTTTGCCAATCAAGAGGGCCGATGCGTTAAGGCAATTGGTCCGCCAGTTTTTGTTAGTGTCAGCACCGTCCGTGTGGGACTATCTCCGGGTGCTGGGAACAATGGTGGCGACTTTGGAAGCGGTGCCATGGGCCAAGGTTCATATACGGCCCCTGCAAAGAGCACTTCTGCGCCGCTGGCCGCATCAGACTGATTCGTTGAGCAAGAGGCTTCCCTGTCCGATCAATGTCAGGCAGTCGCTTCGCTGGTGGCTGCGCAAGTCGTCCCTGGCGGTGGGCATGCCACTGGAACAACCAGAGTGGCTCCCGTTGCTGACGTATGCCAGCTTAGTAGGTTGGGGAGCCCACTGCGGGCACCGGTTTGCGCAGGGGCTGTGGTCTCCCCTGGAGGCCTCTTGGTCGATCAATCGTCTGGAACTTCGAGCTGTGGCCCGGGCACTTCAGGCATTCGAGGGGTTAGTGCTGGGTCGCCCTGTTTGGGTGCTCTCCGACAACTCGGCAATGGTAGCCTACATCAACCGACAGGGCAGCACGGGGAGTGCCGCGATGGAAGAAGAGGCGGATGCGTTGTTCGCGTGGGTAGAGAGGCGGTTGGCCGCGATTTTGGCAGCTCACATTGCAGGAAAGGACAATGTCACAGCGGACTTCCTCAGCAAAGTTCAGGTGGATGCAGGGGAGTGGGAGTTGCATCCCGACTTTTTCGCACAGATACTAGTTCGCTGGGGAACTCCAATAATGGATCTAATGGCAACATTCCTGTCGGCGAAGGTAAGCCGATTCTTCAGCAGAAGATGCGAAAGGATGTCGGAGGGCAACGACACGCTGTTGCATCTGTGGCCATCCGAAGGTCTTCTATATGTCTTTCCTCTGTGGGCGTTGATAGGCCGAGTGGTTGAAAAGATTGGGGCTCATCCGGGAAGGGTGCTTCTGGTAGCGCCGGACTGGCCGAGACGTCCATGGTACGCCGATCTAGTGCGGCTCCTGGACAGCGAGCCATGGCGGCTCCCAACGAGGGCGGATCTGTTGCTCCAAGGGCCGCTTTTCATGCCGCAGGTCGATCGCTTCTCGCTTATGGCATGGCCATTGAGAGGGCTAAGCTGAGGAAGAAAGGCTACTCGTCGGCAGTCGTGGCAACCTTGCTTAGAGCACGGAAACAATCGACATCCTTGGCGTATGTGCGGGTCTGGTGTCTCTTTGAGGATTGGTGTTCCCGACGCCAGGTCCGAGCGGCCACTGTTTCTATTGCAATGGTATTAGAGTTTCTGCAGGACGGCTTTGATAAAGGTCTAGCAGCTAGTTCCTGTTGGCGGCCGTTTCCTGTTATCGCGGCAAAGTCAACGGAGTGCCCTTGGATGCTCATCCTGATGTGAGTTGCTTTCTGAAGGCGGTCTCTCGGTTGCGGCCGATGCGTAGGGTGTGCATACCGCCGTGGGATCTCAATCTGGTCTTAGCGGCGTTATCTCTTCCGCCTTTTGAACCGTTGCGTTGAGCGTCGGTGAAAGATTTGACATTAAAGACGGTGTTCCTTGGGGCGATTTGTTCGGCGAGGCGCATTTCGGAGTTGCAAGCGTTGTCATGTAGAGAACCTTCTTATCTTTTTTTCTAGGGAGAAGGTGGTCTTACATCCGGTTCCGTACTTTTTACCTAAAGTGGTGTCTCCCTTTCATTTGAATCAGGCGGTCTGCTTACCCGTCCTAGGGTCTCTGGAGGGCGGCGCATCGGATTGCAGTCTCCGTCGTCTGGACGTGAAGAGAGCATTGCGACAGTATTTGAAGGTGACGGAGTCTTTTCGCAAGTCAGAGCGTTTGTTTGTATTGTTCGGCGGAGTGCGCAAAGGAGAGGCAGCGGCTAAAGTGTCCATTGCCCGCTGGATTCGGGAGGCGATTGCTTCCGCCTATTTGCTTCAGGGTTGAGCTGTGCCCAGGGGGTTGCGGGCACATTCCACCAGAGCGCAGGCGTGTTCATGGGTGGAGCACAGTTTGGTGCCGCCAGGGGAAATTTGTAGGGCGGCGACTTGGTCGTCTCTGCATACGTTCAGTAACATTACCGGCTGGACATAGCGGCAACTGCTGATGCCCGTTTCGGGTTGGCGGTGTTGTCGGCCGGCTGGAAGGGTCCCTCCCGATGATTACTGCTCTGGTACATCCCAGAGGTAGAGGACTGAACTGGAGGAAGGATAAGGAAATGATAATTACACTTACCTGGTAATTGTAGTTCCTTGAGTGACGACAGTTCAGTCCTCCTTCCCACCCAAATTATTTAACAGGGATCCAGAAGGAGTCGTGTGCTGAAGAGTATTACAGGTAGGTCTGGTTTAGGTAAAATGGTTGTGCTTACTTTCCCTGTGACAGGAAAGGGGGTAAGAAAGCCTTGTTCAAGAGGGTGATAGGTTTTAGGTTTAGTTACACTGCGTTTCAGTGTTTGTTGCCTACTTATTTGTTGCTCCTTTGAGTCTGCTTTGTTAATAGTTCACACTGGGATGGAGGAGAGAGTACAGCAGGCTATATCCAGTGATGTCATCAATTTGACATACCAGTCTCCAAGCTGCAGGAGGAGATTGACAACCCAGAGGTAGAGGACTGAACTGTCGTCACTCAAGGAACTACAATTACCAGGTAAGTGTAATTATCATTTCTCCAGTACCAGGCATATTGTGAACTAATACAAAACCCTACAACAAAGTCACTGAGTATCTATAGAGCCAATCTACCATACCATACCATATCAGCACCAATTTTCAAAACTCGCATAAGGAGCCCATCCAAAAAAAACCCCATCACTATAAATACTAAAGTGGGCCCTGGAACATCCATACACCTATTTGAAAAGCTGAAAAAGTCAAATTACTACAGTACAATACAGATCTTTATGTACAAACTCCATGTTAACAGAACACTTGGCTTCAGTCACACACTCAGAACACAGACCCTCATCTCTGATCATGCTGGTCTCGATCTGAGGCTTCTGCTTTCCTGTCTTCTCTTAGCTCTCTTTCTGTGGTCTATGGTCCATTTGCTATTTCTTATCTCTTCTTTTGTTTTCTTCACTTCTATTTCCATTCCCAGTAACCCTTCCCAGTACCTTCCAATGTCAACTTGCATTCCCATGACTGCCACTGATGTCCATTCCAGTCCCCCTCCTTCCCCACCGTCTAGCCCCTTCTAGTCCAAATGCTATGGCAGCCCCTCTCAGCATCCACTCCCTTCCAGTCCCATTCTCCCATCCTCTCACATCAGCCCATTTCTAGCCCTAGCCCCCAGTTTTCTTCCAGGGCCAGCAGCTCTATCCTCCCCTCCCCTTCCCACCATCAACCCATTCTCATCGAAGCCCCCCAATCAGCGCACTTCCAGTGCTAGTCCCCCCTCAACCCCATTACCATTGCTAGCCTCCCCTAATCAGCCCATTTCCAGTCCTAGCCCCCCCATCAGCTCATTTCCAATCCTACCCCCCCATCAGCCCATTACCAGTCCTAGCCGCCCCTAATCAGCTCATTTCCAGTGCTAGTCCCCCGTCAGCCCTTTACCAGTGCTAGCCCTCCTAATCAGCCCATTACCAGTCCCAGCCACCCCCCTCGATCAACCCATTCCCAGTCCTAGCCCTCCCTGATCTGCCCATTACCAGTGCTAGCTCCCCCATCAGCCCATTATAATCCTAACCCACATTGTCTCTCTCCCCTTTGTCCAGCATTTATCCCCTGTCTGTCCAGTATGTCCCCTTGTCTCTCCCCTTTGTCCAGCATTTGCCCCCCTGTCTCTCACCTTTGTCTCTCCTTATCCTCCTCCTGTCCTCACTCCCTCCACCTGAACTTCTCATCTGGCGGCAACAGGGGCACTCCAGCTGTTTTTATTTTAGATTTTGCTGCCTCTGGCCTGCCTCTGCCTTCCTGCAGTGTTTTTTTCCTCAAGAATGCTTGCAGCAAAAAAAAAAAAAAAAAGTGGCGGGAAGGCAGAGGCAGGCCAGAGGCGGCAAAATCTAAAATAAAAACAACCAGAGTGCCGCCACCACCGCACAAATCAGCCTGACCGCTTGCAGGGTTCCTGGAAGCGATCAGGCTGATTTGTCCGACGCTGGCAGCACTCCGGCTCTGTTTTAATTTTAGATTTTTCAGCCTCTGGCCTGCCTCTGCCTTCCCACGTGGGAAATCGGAGGCAGGCCAGAGGCTGCAAAATCTAAAATTTAAAACGGATCCGGAGTGCCGCCCCCAACGGAGTGCTGCTTGAGGTGATCGCCTCAGGTGGCCTAATGGAAGAACCGCCCCTGGTGAAGTGGCATTTTAGAAAGGACATCCAAATGAAATCTGGGATGTCCAGGGCAAAACATCCCAAAACAAAAATGCCAGGGACATTTGTTTTGGTCTAATTTTAGCAACTTGGACGTCTTAAAATGGATGGCCACATGGAAGGCCACATGGGTGGCCTCATAGGCATCCCTGCTACAAACACTTACGGTGGGGACATCTATCCTATGTTGAATGCTTTGTCCATGCAACCTATTTTACATGAGGTAATGTGCATCAGCATGCCAAACCAAAAATAACTGTCCTTGTTTCTCCAGGAACAAGCAGGAAGTCAGTCCTCACATATGGATGATATGGATGATGTTGGTGCCTCTGCAGAGCATTTCCCCAGCTTTCAAAGAGCCTTTGGTGGGACATGCTACCACACATGTGTGGTCCCCTTCCTGCCCAAGGGTGTCATCTTGCTCAGTATCCTTTTTTTCTGCGGAGCCCAACGGACATCTGACCCGTTTCCCTGGAAAAAATCCTTGCTATTATCTTTAAAAGTTAGCTTTCCTGGTTTGTGTACCTGTTCCTCTTCCCGCCTTGAGCTAGCGCCAATCTTGGCACTGTTTTCTGCTCCTCTTTTTTTTTTTTTTTCTTTTTTGATCAAGGCTTGCCTCGACTGGCGTTCATGCCTTTTTTCGCCCAGGGGTCGTCGACCCCGTCCGGGTGCTTCCAACTTGTCCCCCCGGTGGTTTCAAAAAATGTGACCACTGCAGTCAGACCATGTCAGTGACTGACTTCCATGACTGCTGCCTATGTTTGTTTGTTTATTTAAAACTTTATATACTGCCCGTCACAGGGTATCAGAGCGGTTTACAATCATAAAATCATAAAAGGCTGCAGAAAGGAAAGAGAACGCCAATTTAGAAGTTTCCAAGAGGAGGAAAAGAAAGAGAACAGAAAAGTAAAAAAACGACAAGACAACCAATAAAGTTAATTACAATACTCGTTAAGGGGAAAGGTAGTAGGAGGTGAGGGAGGGGGCGGAAGGTTGAAAGCCATACAAAAAAGGTGAGTTTTTAAGTGGGTTTTAAAGGATTTGAAAGAAGAATCCAATCAGAGGGCAGGGGGGAGCGAGTTCCAGAGGCGGGGCCCAAGAAAGTAAAAAGCGGAAGACCGTGTAGATTCTAAGTGGGCTTGGGACGGGGAAGGAAGGAACAAGCGGTTGGAGTGAACAGAACGGAGAGAACGGTGGGGGGTGTGAAGGTGTATCAGATCAGCAAGGTACAAAGGAACACCAGTGTGAATAGTTCTGTGGACAAAGATAAGAATTTTGAATTGTATGCAATATGAAACAGGGAGCCAATGGTGGTGCAAAAGGAGGGGGGTGACATGATCAAAGCGGGATGCATGTGAGAGGATACGGACAGCTGTATTCTGGAGACGATGGATGTTGAGACGTATGTTGCCTGGGACTAGACCATGACAGCACCTCCTGCGACCTGTGTCAGGCCATGGACACCTAAGACCAACAAAAAGAGGACAGAGTTGCAGGAAAAACTTCCCCAGGTCCAACTCTGCCCCGGCCTCCCCGACACTAAGCTCCAAGCCCAGCATTTCCCATGAGGTCCAAGCGTCCTTGGAGTCCTGCAGCAGTGGCTCCTTTGAGAAGACCTTGGAAACGGAGAAAAAGAAGAAAAAAATCCTCAGTCTGCCGAGGTTGCACCAGAGAAACAAGTTAAAACTGCCTGGAGGGACTCAGGTGGTTCCGATAGTGCCCTACCAAGGTCCTCAAGAAATATTCCTTGGTTGGCAGAGACTGTGCGAGGTTCCTCAAGGCCATAGCCCTCGTCAAGGGCACACTCGCAAGAGTGCCGGCGCCGGGCCTGAGATCCTCGGATATGGTGCTGAAAATTGCCACTATTCGGATATGTTGGCTCTGCCAGACCACTCCAACACTATTTGGATAGTGCCAAGAGATAATATTTAGTGGCATTATCCAGACAATGACCCTCATCAGCTATGACTGACTGACTTATACGAAGTGTGACAAAAAATAAACGAGACTGTCTCATAAATGTTTTATTACAAAATCTACAGAGAAATTATGCATTGTCCCTTTCAAAGTAATCCCCCCCCAGAGTTAATACACTTCTGCATTCGCTTCTGCCACGTACAGAAGCACTCTGTAAAGTCCTCCTCCTTGAGGTCCCTCAGCTCCCTTGTCACAGTGGCCTTGATATCTTTTACAGAGGTGAAATGAGTTCCTTTGAGCACAATCTTCAGCCTGGGGAAGAGCCAGAAATCGCATGGTGCGAGATCTGGGGAATAAGGAGGGTGGTCGAGACCTGTGATCTGTTTATTGGCCAAGAACTGCCTCACACTGAGCAGTGTGTGTGTGTGTGGGTGTGGGTGCGTTGCCGTGGTGGAGCAGCCACAACTTGTCTCTCCACAGAGCCTGCCTGCTGCACCGAACCCGATCATGGAGACGATTTAGGACCTGCTGGTAGAAGTGCTGGTTGACTAATAAAAGAAAATATTTTTTCACTCAACGTGTAATCAAACTCTGGAATTTGTTACCGGAGGATGTAGTAAAGGCTGTTAGTGTAGCTGGGTTTAAAAAAGGTTTGGACAAGTTCCTGGAGGAAAGGTCCATAAACCATTATTAAGAAGAGACCCAGGATATCAATGCTTGAACCAATACAAGCATTGTGGAACCTGTCTCCCTTGGGGAAACTGATAGGTACATATGACCTAGATTGGCCACTGTTGGAAACAGAATACTGGGCTTGATGGACCTTGGTCTGACCCAGTATGGCATATCTCATGTTCTTATGTTATCTGACCCTCAGGCACAAACTCATGATGGACCACTCCCTTCTGGTCGAAGAATGCAATCAGCATGACTTGATCCTTGATTTGGACATGTGCGCCTTCTTGGATCTGGATGACAGTCGAGTCTTCCACTGCAGGCTCTGTCTCTTGCTTTCAGGGTCGTACTGGAAGACCCAAGTCTCATCTCCTGTGATGACTTGGCCAACGAACTGTGAATCTTCTCCGTTCTTCTCTAGCAAGTCTCGACAAACATTGACCCGGTGCTCCTTCTGGTCATCTGATAAAAGCATGGGCACCATCTTGGCACACACCTTCCGCATCCCCAGCTCCTGCACCGATGGTCCACACTGACTCCCTGTTCAGGCTGAGCTCCTCAGCTATCATCCGCACCGTCAATCTGTGATCACTCCGCACCAACTGGTTTACTCTGTCAGTGTTCGCACCCGTCTTTGTCGTGGAAGGCTGTCCTGACTTGGGGTCATCCTCCACCTCCTTGCGGCCAGTCTTGAAGCATTTGTGCCACTCGAAGACTCGCGGCCTTGACATTGCATCTTCTCCATAAGCCTTCTGGAAAAGTTGGAGACACTCAGTTGGGCTCTTCTCCAACTTAACCAGAAATTTCAAGTTGATACTTTGCTCCATATTTCTGCCACCTCCAGTTGCATGACAAAGAGATGGAGCAGTGTGCTACAAAAAAAACTGAAAAAGAAAGAGTGAGAGAGATGAAAAATATTATAGCAGAATAGTGGCGTGATGTTGCACAACACAATGACATAAAAGCAGTTAGTCAATTGGCATTATATATGTATGTTTGTGTGTGTGTGTATATATTGTCACCCTCTCGGTGGCCAGCCCAGCGCCTAGGGCGCTGAGAGTTGGTCTGCCTTTGTATTCCTGACTCAGAGAGTATGACCCTGCATTGGTCCTGCAGGGCCCTCTGGGAATGGTAGTCCCTTTTACCCTTTGAGAACAGAAGAGTTGTAGTCGAGTGTTTCAGGCAATGACAAGAATTTATTTTTCCCCTTCCCAACGGATTTCAATGCAGGTAAATAACTTAGGACAAACTGCCATACAATTGGCTTGAGGGATATGTACAAGAACTCAGGTAAATTAGCCTTATCAGCTTCAGGCTCACAACGTGCAGTGCTCGGTACAAACAAACAATAAGAGCTTCCTTCAGCCAAAGAAAATGTTCCCCATTCTTTCTGTTGCTTTACCAGCTTTCTCAAACTAGTGTTCAGCACAGAGACTCAACGTGGTCAGCAAAACATAACGTGCAGTCCATCTGGTTATCCACTATTTCACTGCTATCAGAGTCAATCTGCATTTCTTCAGCGTCAGCAATAGCAGGGTGTGTCAGTGAGCTGCTATCCTGAACTTTAAAACAGACGTCTTCACTATCCTCACATGGCTTCTCTCGGTAGCACTCTAAAGGATAGGACTGTGAATTACCGTATATACTGAAGTTTCTTTTTAGAGAGTCTGCTACACTCTGGCAACTGCAGGGAAATACTTTATCACTAGGTTCCAATCTATGTAAGTTGTGAAACCTACCTTTCAGCTTTGGAGGGAAAGGAATTCTCAGCTCTGCAAAGTCAGACTGATTCCCAAACACTGCTTGTGTTTGTCTCTCAGCCTCGTAGCTTCAGCCTTAGAGGTACAAGTATTGTCCTGCCAGCAGGTTTCTCTCTCTGGAGCATGTGAGTTTTCCCAAGCCTGCCTTCCAGGAAATATCTTATCCTTCTTGCCTTTACCAGATGTCACCTGTCCTGTGCTGCTTCTTTCTGGCGTTAGGACTATGCCTCCCTTGGTTCTCACCTCTTGACGTCTTCCTTCTTTCTGCTCCCCTCTAGTCCAGGCTGACCACTTTTTATCATCCTGTTTCCCCGGGCTAAACTGTGCCCCTCCCTTAAACAGGTGTATCTCATTATCTCCTGAACTAGGGACTACGTCACAGCGTGGGAGTGTCTTTCCAGCTCGTGACTCTCTATGTTTACATTCTCTCTGAAAACACTGAGCCATGTGCTCAGACTGCCTGTCAGTTTCTGCAACGGAATCCTCTTCTCTCACCAACTCCATAGGCTCAGAAGGGTCTTCTTCATGACAATATATATTGTCATCAACCCCCCCTGGTGGCCAGTGGCTGTAAGGGTAGGTTGAGCATATTATTATTTTCTGGGAGTAGAGGGCTCTTTTAAGGCCAAGGGTATCTTGGTCTTTGTAGTCCTGCTCCTTATGCGAATAAATTGTGTATGCCAAGTAGAGGGTAAATAAGGCTTTTATTTCCCTTTTAATGCAAAAGGTTCGCTGAGATACAGAAATACAGAAAGTCCTTTTTTTCAGGCTTCCACCACAACATAAGTAAAGAGGTAAATTGTTACAAACTTCACAGTTGCTTGTAGGATTTAACCCAGGATTCTTTCAAACTTTAGAGCAAAAGAAAGGAGTGAACATTCCTCTTTCATTCAGCATAAACATGAGTATTCTCAAAGCAATGTCTGTATAACTCACAGTTCAGGGAGTGATTCAAAACTGCCCGCAATACAAATGGAGCAATCCATTAATTCATCTTGAGATAAGGGAATAGGATCCTCAAGCGCTATCTGCATGGGCTCTGGGTCATTGTTATGTCCCTCTGAATTGGAGCTTTCCCTGGCCGCTATAGTTTGCCGGTCACTGTTTCTGTTCCCTTGTTTCCAGTAAGGGGGTTCTAGGGCTCTCAAATAAGCATGGCTTGTTCCTATGCCCTTACGTCCTGGCTTATAAAACTCTGGCCTGCTTCTTTTCCTTTCAAACTGGATATCTGTTTTACAGGAGCTTCTAGGAGCTGAGCTTCTCTTTATGAATAAAGTGTCATCATACCTTGGCTTCCTGTAGCCGGTATAACTGGAATTTTCCTTCTCAGGCACTTCTCTCAGGACACAGTCTCTTTGGCAGACTTTCTCTTGGAAGCTTCTAGGCACTGCTTGACCTTTCTGTAGCCTAGGAAAACCTGGTGAGGAAGCCAGACTTCCTTGCTTTCTGGTATAGGTAACTCTGCTATCAGTACCTTTCCTTCTGGAGCCTTTCAATCCTGTTTCAGGGTCTTCTGGTGAGCATAGGCCTCTCTCCAGGTATGGCTCTCTCCTTCTGAGCTCTTTACCTCTGAGGTCTCCTGCTACCAAGTCTTTCTCCGGACTGACTCTCCATGGCCCGTCTTTCTTTCTGGCTCTTTCTGCTCCTCTTCCAGCTCCTGCTGTCCTTGTCGTGCTGCTTGTCTTGGCTGCACTACTTGACCTGGCTGGGCTGCTGTTCCTGGCTGTCTCAGCTCCCCTTCTCCTCCTTCTCTCCTCTCCTGCACTAGCTTTCTGCTTATAAAGGCATTACACGTTTGAGTTTCCCGGGCTACTTTTCAGGTGCAGCTGATTAACTTCTGCAGAATCATCAGCCGGGTGTGTTAACTCAGCCTCCTGTAAGTTTTCATCTGCTCCCTCTAGCTGCGCTGCAGGGCAATTGCATCTTCTGCACATCATTTGTTTTGTGAAAGCGTTTTTTTCTAAGTCTTCACTTTCATTAGCATTCGCTCTATGACAATATATATATAGCAAAGTACTCTGCTACCCTAAGCATAAGGTAGTTTCCTTATCGTTCCTCCAGTTCGGTCCTCTACTTCTGGGTTGTGTTCCTCCTCCTGAAGCTTGGAGACTGGGCATGTCAAATTCGTGACATCACTGGATGTAGTCTGCTGGTATCTCCCATCAGCCCCAGTGTGTCCAGTCTCCATGCAGCAGGAGGACATAGTGAGCCTAGATACTGGGCTCACTTGAGGAACAGATAAGGAGCATAGGGTAGCTTGGCATAGTGTATTCTAAATTTGCATTTTAGTTTGGCTATTCGCCTTTTCGTTTTAGTTGTCTCTGTCTCTTTAAAAAAAAAAAATAGTAAGGTTTGCCTCTGGTGCCAGTTCCTGTCTGCCTCATTTCTGTGGGGCTTGGGTCTCTGGCCTCCGGCGCTCAGATCTCTCCTCCTGGGCAGGACGGAGGAGAGCCCTGTAACAGGAACGCAGGGCGATTATCCGGCTTCTCTGACAGCTGCGATCTGCCCTGCAGCAGCAGCACGCTGACGGGAGGCTCGTCTGGCAGTTTCTTGCTCGGCACAGAGAGCAGAGGCACCACGCGGGCTGGAGCCCCATTGAAGAGCAGTGAGTGTTCAGCTGGCTATTTTATTTCTATTTTGTTTCTAGTTTCTGTCTCCTCAGAATATAACCCCCTCCGGCGGGTCAGGATCGGACGCCATAACCGTCTGCTTCTCTCCCCCTCGTTTCGCGCCTCTTTTTCTGTCAGCAGTAGTGGAGGCCGCCGCGTGGCTCGGGCTCCGGCGGGACCTCTTCAGTGTGCATTTGCTCCAGAGATCGCCCCCGCGGCTGGTGGGCTTCTTCACTTGCGATCAAGAGGCCTCGGGGCACTGCAGCGCCCTGGATACCCTCGGACCCTTGGAGTAACTGCGCAGTAATTGGAGGGAGTCCTGGAGGAGCAAAAATTAAATTAAATAATTTAAATATTTAATGTGGCAGATAAGTTGATACTGGAGGTTCAGCACTCCACTTTATATTTCTAGGTGCTTGTTCTTTTTTTTTTTTTTAACAGGAAAAGAACAGGATTAGGCACTCTTTGTATCCCAGGGGGTGAGCAGGCCTACAGATGGCGTCCCGACCTCAGTGTGTGATATGCGGCACGCGTAGGGGGACGGTAGCGGATTCTGGTATTTGCAGAGGGGGCGTTGCAGTGTCCACTGATGTGGAGCAGCAGATGGAGGCTAAGACCAGCCCTCTTCTGCAGCTGGCGATGCTGGCGCCTGACGGGGAGGCCCTGGGGGTCTCTGCCTCAGGGAGTGGCCAGGAGGCCAATGTTGGGCTACCGGCGGCGATGGTAAGCCCGGGGGCTGGTCCGCAACTCGAAGATTTTTGCCCGGACTTCGTGCTGCTCATGCTTCAGGCGTTTTGCATGAGGCGTCAGGGGAAGTTACCGGAGACCCCGTCGTGGGCTGCAACCATGCAGCAAACTAAGCTGGCCGGGAAGGATAGTATTCCCTCGAGACCATCAAAGAGGTCTCGGATGCGTGAGCAGTCCTCCTCCGACATGGAGGAGAATGAGACGGACGAGGCTGACCCGGACCTGGAGGCGGAGTCCAGAGGTTTCGTGGGTTTCAGGGAGCGGGTAGAGGTTTATCCACCCAGCCCGCCATGACCTTTCGCAAGCCCCAATGAAGGCTGGCGGGTCCCGGTGGAAAGACAACCGATAGGCGGGAGGCTGCGATGGTTTCTTTCTGCTTGGACCCAAATGACGACCGACCAGTGGGTCTTGGAAATAATGCGAGAGGGATACACGCTGGAATTGGCAAGACCAGTCCGGGACTCCTTTGTAATGTCACCCTGCAGAAGCCCGCAAAAAGCTCTGGCCATACTCTCGATCGGCTCTTGCTCTTGGGGGCGATCACACCTGTCCCTGTTATCAGATTATGGTATGGGTCGATACTCAATTTATTTCATCGTGCTAAAGAAGGCCACAGTGAACCGTCCTATCTTAGACCTCAAGGGGGTGAATCGGTGTCTGCGCGTACCGCATTTCCGGATGGAAACCCTGCAGTTGGTGATTGTGGAAGTGCGCAAGGGGGAGTACTTGAACTCCCTGGATCTTATGGAAGTGTATCTGCATATCCCAATCAGAGCCGCCCATCAGAGGTGGCTGCGATTTCGCCCTTCCATGGGGACATTATCAATTTCAAGCGTTGCCCTTCGGACTCACAACGGCGCCGTGGATCTTCACCAAGGGTAATAGTGGTGGTGGTGGCGGCTCTGCGGAAGGAAGGAGTGCTGGGACATCCCTATCTCGACGACTGGCTGATTCGGGTGAAGTCAGAGGCCAAAAGCGTCCAGGCTACAGACAAGGTGGTGAAGTTTCTGCAGCGGCTCGGCTGGGTGATCAATCCGGCCAAGAGCCGCCTTTTGCCCTCCCAAAATCTCGAGTATCTGGGGGTGCGGTTCGACACGCGGAATGGTCTTGTGTTTCTTCTGCATCGCCGTGCACTAAGTCTACGACACCTGGTCCGCAAGTTCAGATCCACCCCGGCACCATCCATGTGGGAGTGCCTTCGGGTGTTGGGGCATGATGGCGGCGACATTGGAGGCTGTTCCCTGGGCCAGATTCCATATGCGGCCCCTAAAATGAGCGCTTCATCGCTGGTTGCATCAGAATGACTCATTGAGCAAGAGTCTTCCCTGTCCTTTCCGGGTCCGACAATCCCTGCGGTGGTAGCTCCGTCCTGGAGCCTTACAGGCGGGGATGCCCCTGGAGCAGCCGGAGTGGCTCCTCCTCCTGACAGATGCGAGTCTAGCGGGATGGGGGGCCCATTGCGGAAACCTTTTTGCACAAGGCACGTGGTCGCTCCAAGAAAGCGGCTGGACGATCAACCGACTGGAGTTAAGAGCGGTATTGCTGGCGCTTCAGACCTTTGAAACGGCGGTAACAGGTCGGGTGGTGAGAGTGCTTTCAGACAATTCCGTAACGGTGGCCTACATAAATCGGCAGGGTGGCACTGGCAGTGCGGCCATGGAAGCCGAGGCAGAGCTGCTGTTCGCTTGGGTGGAACTATGTCTGCCGGCGTTATCGGTGGCGCACATTGCAGGGAAGGACAATGTGATGGTGGATTTCCTCAGCAGGGTGCAGGTAGATGCCGGGGAATGGGAACTGCATCCGGATATGTTCACTCTAATAGTCCGCAGATGGGGACCACCGATCATGGATCTCATGGCGACCTTTCATTCTGCGAAGGCGAGTCGGTTTTACAGCAGGCGGCAGGAAAGGATGTCGGAAGGTCTCGACACCCTGATGCAGCCGTGGCCGGCATACGGCCTTCTCTACATCTTCCCTCCGTGGGCACTGATAGGCCGCGTGGTGCAGAGAATCGAGGCTCATCGCGGCAGAGTGCTCTTAGTAGCCCCGGATTGGCCAAGGCGACCGTGGTATGCAGACCTCGTCCGACTTTTGGACGGGGAGCCATGGCGGTTGCCGGTCTCGGAAGATCTCCTTTGCCAATGTCTGCTCCGCATGCC
The DNA here is from genome assembly GCA_033557465.1 of Ichthyophis bannanicus. Taxonomy (NCBI): domain Eukaryota; kingdom Metazoa; phylum Chordata; class Amphibia; order Gymnophiona; family Ichthyophiidae; genus Ichthyophis; species Ichthyophis bannanicus. Next base: position 97,000,760 of record CM066046.1, read on the forward strand.
TCAAGTGAATCGGTTCTCGCTTACGGTTTGGCCATTGAAAGGGCGCGGCTGAAGAAAAGAGGATACTCGGGCCCGGTGATCGCGACTCTGCTTCGAGTTAGGAAAAGGTCAACCTTGCTGGCATATGTTTGGGTCTGGCGTATTTTTGAGGATTGGTGTTCAAGGCGGCAAGTCCGCGCGGCCACAGCCTCCATTCCCGTGGTCTTGAGTTTTCTGCAGGATGGTTTTGGTAAAGGTCTTGCAGCCAGTTCTTTGAGGGTGCAGTTGGCTGCTCTGGCCTGTTATAGGAGCAAAGTACAGGGTAGGCCTTTAGGGTCACACGCAGATATCTTGCGATTCTTGAAAGCAGTGACTTGACTTAGGCCCTTTCGTCGTATCGTGGTACCTTCGTGGGATCTTAATTTGGTTTTAGGGGCGTTGGTGAATGAGCTTTTCGAACCCTTACGTCAGGCTACGGTGAAGGATTTGACTTTAAAGATGGTGTTTTTAGTGGCCATTTGTTCAGCGAGACGAATTTCGGAGCTGCAGGCGTTGTCTTGTAGAGAGCCCTTTCTGCAGTTTTCAAAAGAAAAGGTGGTGTTGCGACCGCTGCCGTCCTTTTTGCCAAAGGTCGTCTCCCCTTTTCACCTGAACCAGACGGTGTCGCTTCCAGTTCTTGCTTCAAGGGAGGACTCCACGGCCAATAGCACTTTGCGCCTCTTGGACGTCAAACGGGTACTGCGGCGATATTTGAAAATTTCCGAACCCTTTCGCAAATCTGACCGGCTTTTCGTGTTGTTTGGGGGTCCTCGGAAGGGTTAGGCAGCTGCGAAAGCGTCCGTTTCTCGATGGATCAGAGAAGCGATTGCCTCAGCGTACCTGGTAAAGGGGTGTTCAGTTCCGGCAGTGTTGCAAGCGCACTCTACCAGAGCACAGGAAGCCTCTTGGGCGGAACACAGGTTGGTTCCACCAGGAGTCATCTGCAGAGCGGCTACCTGGTCGTCACTCCATACCTTCAGTAAGCACTATCGTCTAGACGTGCTAGCAGCGAATGATGCCTGTTTCGGTTCGGCAGTCTTCGAGCCAGTTATAAGGGTCCCTCCCATGAACACTGCTCTGTTACATCCCAGAAGTAGAGGACTGAACTGGAGGAACGATAAGGAAATGATAATTACACTTACCTGGTAATTGTAGTTCCTTGAGTGACGACAGTTCAGTCCTCAATCCCGCCCGGGGTGGAATAGTTGTCAGTGGTCCTTCAGTTGAGGGTGTTTACCATGCACTAAGCATGCTATGCTGAAATCATAAGGCAGCACAATTAGTCCCATGCTAAGTGTTAGCATAGGAAAGGGCAGTGACTGGGCGGGTTAGGAGTTAGAGTATAGGCGCTAACAGCACATCGCTGTTAGAGTGGCCACCATTAGCTTACTAACTGCAATTGCTGTCATTAGCATGAGTGCACTTACTACTGCATTAGTAGCTGGTGGTAAATGCACCTGCATTAGCTGTGCTGGCCAGTTAGCACAGTAAAGTGTCTCTTCATAGTAACTGCAGGGGAACATGGGCACTCCCCCAGCAGATAGTGCCAGTCTGCACCACTTCCCATGCTAATTTTGAGGGCTTACCGCACACTAACCTAGCTCATTTTAGTAAGCTGTCGCGTACCGCCCCTGGTGGCCAGTGGTCATAGGGGTAGGTTGGACACAAAGATATTTTTTTATGAGAGGAGGTTCCTTTAAGAGCCAGGTGCAGCCTGGTCTTAGTAGTTCAGCTCCTATTAAGAAGTAAATTGTGAATGCAGAGTAGAGGGATAACATAGGCTTTTATTTCCCTTTACGCAAACAGTTCAGGTGGGTCACAACATAGAGGAAAAATGTCCTTTACTTCAGGAATGAAACAAACTCATGGTAAAGAAAAACTGTTATGCTTCACAGTTGTAACAAAGATTAATTAAGGCTTCTTAGAGTAACTGAACCGTTTCAATACTCTTCTTCCTTTTAGCATACAAGTAACACTCTGGAGGCAGTATATAGTATTTACAAGTCTAGCAGTGATTCTAAACTGCTGGTAATGCATAGAGAACAGTCCATCTCCTCTTGAGACAGAAGACTAGGCTCCACAAGTTCCACTTGCATCGGCTCTGAGTCAGAGTTATCCCTTTCTATATCTGGGGTTTCTCTGGCTATTGTTTCTGGCCAGTCGCTATTCTTATTCTCTGGGTGTTTGTAGAGTTCTTCTAAAGTTCGCCAGTGAGCGTGGCCTACCTTTGTGCTTTTACCATCTGGGTTATACAAGGTAGGTTTACTTTCCTTTCTTGTAACACGAGCATTGCTTTTAAAAGGGCACTTATGAGATGAGCTTTTTCTCTTAAAAACAGAGTCAGCATACCTTGGCTTCCAGCAGCATGTAGAACAGGAACTTTTTCCTTCCAGTAGTTCTCCTGGGATACAATCCTCATGCCAGTCTTTTCCCTGAAAGCTCTTGTTACCTTTCAGTCTGGTCACTGGTTCCTCCGGTAAGCGCAGGCCTCTTTCCAAGCCTAACTTCTGGCTTCTTCCTTCAGCACTGCTCTGCTTCCCAAAGTGACTGTTCCTTTGCTCAGCATTGCTTTCCCATTCACTCCTAGGGCTTAGCTCAATGCTCCTGGTGCTTCCTTCTTCTTGGCCCTTGCTCGTGGTGCATTTCTCTCGCACGGCTTTGCTCCTGGTGCTTCTTTCCGGTCCACCTCTATCTCCACCTCCTCCCAGTCTCCAGCCTCTTGCTTATAAAGCTCTCCTGTGTTTGAGCTTTCTGGGCTGCATGTCAGGTGGTGTCGATTAGCTAGGTGTGTCCAGTCAGCCTCTGTGAGTGCACGCCTGCTCCCTCTAGCTGCTCTGTGCGGGAATTGCATCCCGTGCACATCTTTTATATTATGAAAAACAGCTTCTTTTCTTGCATCTTTGCTTCCATCAGCTCCTGCTGCATGACAAAGCATGCCCCAAGGTGTTAGAGTATACAGTTAATAGGTGCTGCTAACTGAATAAGTGCTTTTGAATATTGGCACCACTGTGCCTAGTTTGTTGCAACAGACATGCAGTCATTCTTGGTATTGGAGAATGGATAGTGCAGGGCAGGATCAGCATTTGTGCTTATATTTCATACATTTATTTATTTATTTATTTATTTCAGGTTATTTCTATACTGCCTTGCTGCTTACTATTCAAAGCAGTTTACATGAAACCAAAATTTAACGGGGCATGGATATGCATACTGTTATACAATGAAACTAAACTTGAGTATAAGCTTGTAACATTAACTTATATTTCAGATTGCAATTACGAAATATAAAGTACAAATCAAGGGCATATTTACAATTATCTTTAACAGATTTATGTGCTGCTGTCTGTGTGGCTAAGTAATAGGTGGTTCTGGTTTGCGGTCTGTCGAGATTCGGGAGTTATGTTGGAGTTGAAATGTTCTTGAAATAGATATGTCTTCAGCTTTTTCCGGAATTCTGCTAGGTCTGGGCATCCTCTTAGTGCTGGGGTAATGAATTCCAAATTGTGGGGGCAAAGAGTGAGAGTACCCAATTGCAAGAAGACGGTTTGCTCTTGGTTTTTTGGATAGGGATGGCTAGGAGGTTCAGTGAATCCTGCCTCCGAAGTCTGTCGTTTTTTTGGCTTTGAAACAAGGGGCTTAAAGGCAGGATGCTGAACTGTCATGTATGATTTTGAATATAGTGACGAGTGCTTTGTATCTCTTTCTTGATTAGACAGGTAGCCAGTGTAGGTGCATCAGTATGGGGGTAATGTGTGACTGTCGGTGGGGAGGAGGGGGTTCTGATTATTCTTGCCACAGTGTTCTGGGACATTTGGAGGTGGTATAGGGTGTGTTTTGGAAGGCCGTGGTGGTATATTATGTTACATTAATCGAGGATGGGTGTGCTTAGAGACTGGCATACTGTCCAGAAAAGGTCTAGGTTTATCAAAGGATGGAGGTTCATTAGTGTTCTTAACTTGTGGTAGACAGATTTTGTTCTCTTTTTTGTGACTGGAAGTTTAGTTTCTGGTCTAATATTATGCACAGATATTTGACTTCTGATTTCACTTTGATGGTGCAGTTCTTAAGTCTCTGATTGGGGTGGTGAGAAGGAAGGGTCTGTGAAAACATGGAGGACTTACGATTTTTCTTGATTGATAACTAGGTTGTGTTGTTGAAGCTGCTGTTTTATGTCTAAGAAGCAGTTGTATATCTTGGAGAGGTCTGGTTTTGTGGTATTGAATGGGGTATAGGACATGATGTCATCCACATATATCTGGTAATGGATCTTGTGTTCTTTGAATATTGTGCATAGGGGTTGGAGGAATATGTTGAACAGGAGGGCCAATAGGCTTGAGCCTTGAGGTACTCCTTGTAGTTGGCTAAATGGGCATGATGTCTTGTTTCTAATTCTTATTTGTTGACTTCGATTATTCAGGTAGGAATGGAACCGGTTTATTGTATCTCAAAGTCCAATGTCAAAGAGCCTCTTTAGAATTTAGTGATGGGGGAGGGAATCAAAAGCTGATGTTATGTCAAGAAAGATGAGGAGGAATCCTTGAGTGGAGGATTGGGTGAGGTAAGGATTGTGTTAAGCAGTGATGTAAGGAGGGTCTCTATGCCATGGTTCGTTCTGAAGCCAGGCTGGTGAGGACCTATAGGAGCATGAGCATTGTTCTATAATTTTGAAGTTGCATTTATACTGGGGTTTTTTCTATTTTTGATATGAAATGGATAGATAAGATTGGCCTGTATGAAGTTGGAGCATTGCTGTCAAGTTTGGTGTTTTTCAGTAGTGGTCTAACTGAACTTTGTTTCAGGGGTGCTGGCATGTGTCCTTGGGATAGTGACATATGAATTAGGCTCTGTAGGAAGGAGCTGAGTTGAGCTCTGTCAATCTTAACCCAGACCACGGGGCAGGGGTCAAGTGCCGAAGTGGTTGTGTTGAGGTTTCTTATCATGTCTTAGATGTTTTCCATGATGGTAAGTTGAAATTTTTCTATGTGCTTTGGGATATTCTGAGGAGTTGGGGTTTTTGGAAGGAGGTTTCCTATGGAGTTAGTCTTCTGTTTGGTGCTAAGGTAGTTTGCCATTTCTTGGTGGCATAACCTATCCTATGGGTTTTGATCACTGGGTTCCCTTAGGAGTGTCTTTGTAATGAGGAAGAGTTCTCTCGGTTTATCTGAGTTCATGATAGTATAATACCCTTTTATGTCCTAAGGTCTCCTCGCAGTATGCCCCGTGTTTCTCCATGTAGACGGCCTTTAGTGAGTGGGTTTTCTGATTGTCGCCATTTACGTTCTAAGCACTGTAGGTCACTTTCTTTGCTTCTGTAGCGTACCTGAGAACCAAGATACTATGGTGTGCCTTTTGGGAGTGTGTTTTTTGGTGGGGTTCGGGTTGCAGCATCCATGATTTTATCCCACTGTTCGATTTTTCTTACTAGGTTTTCTTCAGGCTTCACTAGCATCAGTTGTGGAACCACAGTCCTGAGGAAGGATTCGTTGTCTAGTTGACTGAATCCGTGCCTCATGTGAGGTATACTGTAGTCAGTAGTAAAGTGAAGTTTGAGGGATGGAGAAGAGAATTGTTGTGTGGTCAGACCAGGGTACTGGCAAGATTGTAGGTGGGGCTCAGATTGTGCATTGTGTAGATGTTGTAAGGTAAAAATATTAGGTTAAGTGTGTTCCCCTTACTATGAGTGAGTTTGGAGACAATCTGTGTGTAACAAGAGCTTCCAAGGCTTCTAAAAATGATGCTGATTGCTTAGTTGTCAATCTAGTTATGTGGTATATATATTGATTTGTCCCTGTGATCTTTTTTATGTGGGGAGAACCATACGCCCGGTAAAGATCCGTTTGGATGAACATGCCTCTAGGATTAAACAGAAGAAACTGTCGGCTCCAGTAGTTGAACATTGTATTCTGCAGAACCATTCTTTTAGTGACTTTAAATGGAGAATTATTGATCATGTGCCACCCACCCTTCGGGGGGGAGATCGTGAACATCAATAGCAACGGCGGGAGCAGCGCTGGATCTTCCGGCTTCATTCCGTTATTCCTTCGGGTCTTAAGGCGGAATTGGAGTGGTGGAGTCTTGTTTAGGATCTATTGATAGTGTTTCATTCATGATTTATCATTTCATTCACAAATTACTATTACTATTTTGATTCCTGACCTGCAGTTTGGTTTTGATTGGACACGTCGATTGACGTTACCAGTCATGTGTCGCGGGTTGGAACCTATCGGTGGCCATTATTGCAACGTATATGAACCGTTGGGTTCAGCGTTTTTTTGTGAGGAATTGATGGTGATGGATCAAGCTGGCTGATGTTCAGTAGGGGAACACTTGATACAGGGTTCCTTGTGAGCCCAAAACATGCATGTCGTGTATATTCAGATTCCAGCAGGTTTTTGAGGAGGGACATCACCTGTGTTTGAGATAAAGTGTGATTACACTATTTTCACGATTATAGGTGAATTCATTCACTGGATTAAAAGGGCTCTTTCTGCATTGAGGGGAGAGTTTTTCCCTCTCCCTTTCAGGCAGGTCGATCCCGACAAAAAAAAAAGGGTATGGGTGTCAATAAATATGCATAGAGTACAACATTTGGATATACCCACTGGTTTGCAGTCAATGACTCTTTTTTGCTTCATTGGATTGCTTAGTTGGAGCAGCTGTAAGGTTTAGGTCTCCAAGTAGGATAAGGGGTTGATGGTAAGTTGGTGTTGCACATGTTGCCTCCAGTAGAGTGGACAATTCAGCAGCATTTACATGTGGTGTTCTATACAGGGTGGCCCAAAACAAGTGAGAACATCTCTTACATATCAGTTATTTAAAAATTCAAAAAGACAGATGTAAACGATTGACAAATTTAAAAAAAAAAGATGGCGACCGGAAATTGTCAAAATAAAGACGTTATATAGCTAAAAAAGGTAAATAAGTAAACTATTTAAGCTTTTAATTTACGAGATGTTCTCACTTTTTTTGGGCCACCCTGCATATTAGGCACATTGAAAATGAATTATTACGTTGAGAATGTCAGTGTTGTCTGAGGATATGATGTCAGAAGTGTCAAGATTGAGATTGGTTCTAGTTAAAATACAGACACCCCAACTGTTAGTTCTATTACAAATGTGGATGTTATATGAGGAGAGGGCACATTGGTTGAGGAGGATGGTGTCTGTTTCAGAGATCCAAATCTCTGTGATGCAAAGGATGTCTAGCCTTTGGTTCTGGATGAAGTCAACTATTGTCGGGATTTTGTTATGAGCTGAGTGTTCGTTGATGAGAATGCCTTTTATAGGGGGTATTCAAAGACTCTATGTTGGTCTGGCCATGTGTCAAGTCTTTGTGCAGATTAATCTTGGCTAGAGTGCAGATTCTCTTTTTTGATGCAAGTGTGCCTGAATTGTTTGACTGAATGGTTGAGGTTGTCCGAGTTTGTGAATGATAGTGTGTATTATGATTTGTTTGAGCTGCATCTGCAATGAGTGCAGCTAAAATTAGTAAAAGGCGGGTAAGAGCAGATAATTATGTACCTTTTCCTCAAGTTTTCCATTTTACCGAATATAGTTCAATCTATGGAGGCTGGTGCAATGTCAAAGGGTTCAGTGTCGGTGTGTTTCTACTGGATGTCTGTGTGCTGTCTGTATTATGAAGGGTTGCTAGGTTTCCCTTATGTGGAATGAGATTTATTTAATTTAATTTAATTGTTTTCTGCTTTGTTTGGCTGAGCGCGTAAAGGCTGTTCAGAGTTTGCAGGTGTGTGCTCTTCAAGTGGCGTGCTGTAGTAGCACTTACCTTATATTGCCAGATATTATGGATGATCCTTTTGCCTGCTTTTTCCCTTGGGCTCCTGTTGCTTCACGTTCTGTAATATAGGTGTGAAGCGATGTAGCGTTTCAGGGTCTTCTGTATTGCTGCGATTAGAAGGGCGTCAGAGATTGCAGAGTCCAGTGGTGGGTGGTGGTCCTCTAGGATGGCCTTGTTTGAGGATGCCGGAGTGTTGTATGCTGTGGCTGCTCCGAGGGCCACATCTAAGGGCCCTTAGGCATGGGTGTGCCTGCAGCATGGTCTTTTTAAATTGCAGCTGGTCACTGGGAAAACCCATCACAGGAAGGGTAGAACTTACCTCTTCGCTCAGGAAGCAAGTTTGCTGAAGATCGCCACTGGTCCGGTGTGTTGCCTTGCGCTGTAGGCCGATCCTTGTTGGGGATAAGCAGGCTGTCACGATGGTGTGTCACACACATGCCCTGATTCTTAGCAACACATACATGCACAAAGTTACTGCTGCCTCAGGATAAGTGCAACATTGTGTGGGAGGCTGTTTTCTTAAGGTTACATAGATGTATATCTTGCTTTTTTTAAGACAGGTGTAATATATGCACCAATGCATTTCCTGCCTAGGAGTCTTGTTATGAAATTACCCTTCACAAAAACAAGAAAATGTGAACATCTTAAAGTTTTAAAAATGAAACGTTTAGCAGCCAGATAGCATTTTTTAAATGTCACATTATTATTGTAAAGTACTAGTTTTGGGATCCTTTAACCTGCAAAGGACACATTTGAAAGACAGTAATTTTCATTTCCTATGAGAAAAATATAATTGTGTTATAGAGTAGTTCATTTCACATTTTCCCTTCAACTCTATTCATTTTAGGTCGGACTGTGGAAGAGTCATGCCAGTCACAGCAAAGATGGAGGCTGCTTTATAGCCAACAGTAGACTATCGAGTTGTGGTCAGTTTCAGCCCAGCAAGTGCTTTCAGAGTGTCCTGAAGGAGGTAGAACGAATCCAGAATTCCAGAGATGGACAGATTGAAGAAGCAATTAGATTTAATCAAGAATTAGAAAAAGAACTGAAGAGGTCTCGGGGAACTCTAATTTCCTTGGAAGACTACAATCGTAAGCTGAAGCGAGAGCAGACAGAAATGAGAAAAAAAGTGGAAGAAGCCAGGCAAGCAGTCCTTAACAGTCTCGGGAAAGTTAAAGAACTTGAAGCAAAATCCAATAAGGTGCCACTTTTACAGATACATATTCATCAGCTGGAACTAGAGCTGCAGTACTATAGGTAAGCAAAATTCCCATGCTTATATATTTATTTATTTATTTATCTAACCAGATTTGTATACCACTTTATCCTTCAATCAAAGTGGTCAACAATACAACTAAAGGTTACAATACAATTGAAGCTTTACATGGAATATAAGGGAAGGGGAGACAAGACATACATATAGCATAAGTTAATCAGTTCATCAATCTTTCTCAAATGTCAAAGGAGCAGGGATTCTTATGTAACTTGACCATAAACATCCGTGAATAAGAGTGTCTTAAGTGATTTGCGGAAATCCTTGATGTCATTCATATCTCTTAAATCATCCGGAAGGGAGTTCCAGAGGGCTGGCGCTGAGAGTGATAATGCTGTGTTAGAGGTAGATTGCTTAGTTTTGTGGTGCCGTGTAGATAAGCGGAGTTTATTAATATTGTTAGATCATCTAGGCCTATAGTCGAGTCCTTGGTCAATAATCCATGAAGGACATCTGCTGAGAATAGATTCATAATCTTGAATATTATTATAGTTGTCTTAAATCTAACCTGTGCGGCTATCGGTAGCCAGTACAATTGCTGGAGTATGGGTGTGATATGTTCACATTTGGCTGTGTCTGTAATAATGCGTGCTGTGGTGTTCTGCACTAACTGAAGAGGATGTATAGATTTTATGGGCAGACCCTGATATAAAGAATTTCCATAGTCCAATATTGGAATAATAACTGCTTGACATATAGTGCGAAAATGACTATGGCTGAGGATTGGTTGAAGTCTCCTGATGAGCTTCAATCATTGGTACTCTTTAGCAGCAGTTTTGTTTGTATGGATTGGAGATTTAAATTTTTGTCCAAAATGACGCCCAGATATTTCACTTCATCTTTTAGAGATATTGTTCTGTCAAGGAAATTGATAGTTAAGGGCGGGTCATTGTTGGTGGTGTTAGAAATGAACATAGCCTCTGCTTTATCAAGGTTAACTTTCATGTTGTTGTTGGTGAGCCCACTTAGTCATTTCTTCAAGGCACCTGGTCATAGGAGTTGTATCTCGGTTGAGTATATCAATTGGCGCATATACCATAATATCATCAGCATATAGGTGATAATGTACATAAGAACATAAGATATGCCATACTGGGTCAGACCAAGGTCCATCAAGCCCAGTATTCTGTTTCCAACAGTGGCCAATCTAGGTCATATGTACTGTAAACGGGGGCGCTGGTCGTGAATGGCCACAGTCTTAGCAGAGGCAAAAATATTATTATGACTTGCAAAGGATTGTGGGGAATGTAGTTCACTTATACCAGAATCAGCCGTTCACAAAATAATGAGTTGTGATGCACGAATGTAAGCAAAGAAAAATGGATTTTATTCATGGGGTTAATTCTCCCACACAGATTTACTTGGTAACACAAAAAGGACACTTGCTTTCAGTATTGCATTCAGGAAAACAAAACATGAAATAAGGCAACTGAACTTCTTAAGCAAAAATCAAATAAGACCTTGATGGGAAACAGAAAAGGTCTCTTTGATGGCTCATGCTAATAACTTTCTTAGCATTGCTCCAAAAGCAAAAACAAAACCCAAAAGTAACAAAAACTGTTCTTTATCAAGGATAACTTTCTTCTATTTACACACAGAAAAAGAAAAGTTTCCTTTCAGAGCTCACGTGCACTTGTGCCTGGCTCAATTATCACTAATTAGCCAGCTGCAAACCCCTTTGCTGGTTCACTTTCTCTACGTGGCTCAATCCTACCCAAAAGCTTTCTTGCAGACTTTTCTGGGTAGATAAAAGAACAAATTATAGTTCCTTTTGGTGGTTTTTGTATTAGTGAGAAAGTATTTTACCACAGCAGCCTAGACAGAGAGCAATCCATGTATTCATTCTGATCATTTAATATATCTCCTTCTTCCTCAAATATCATGGAATCAATATCAGAGTCTGGCTCAGAGGAATTCCTTACTTGATCATTCTCAGGATAATATTTATTTCCCTGCTGTCTTCCTGGAGAAGAGCTAGGGCATAGATCAAAGTTCATACCTGAGCTTCCTTTGCTGTTAGGCTTCCTCTCCAGGTATCCTGGCCAGTAAGTAGTCCAGCTTTTATGTCCAGCCTTCCAATCAAGATCCCTGGACACTGGGTCTCTCTTCACATACCTTCTTGCAACGGTCTTAGGTCCCCTTCCACTTGCAGCCGTCTCCTTCAAAGGTGCCGTCTGGGAATTCCTGGCTCTATAACCCCATTCCTCTGGCTTCCTCCAGTCCAATGGAATATGCTTGCCTCTGAAATGACTCCCAACACACGTACTGCTGTGGGCTCCTTCTTTAGACCTCCAAGGTGTCTTTCTCTTCTTCTTTCCACGTTGCTGCTGCTTCTGTCTCTCCTTGCTCTCTCTGTCCTTGATCTGTTCACGATTCTCCCTGTTCTGTCTGTGTGTAGAAAATCTATTACTTTTAACGTGCTTAGAGGGACACTCCACCCTAGCACAGCCCAGCTGTGCTGAATCAAGCCCTGCCCTTGGAGATGAGTGATTGGGGATTACCTCATAGCTCTCCTGATTGAACACACGTTTCCACACTTCAGCCCTTCTAGAGGCTGTTTGAAACCTGGTGCATTCTGGGACTGGTAGTCTTTTATGAAAACATTCTGTTTTAGTATTTCTACCAGCAAAGACAGGTTGCTTGTTCAAAGCCAATTCACCTCTTTTATAGCTCCCTCCTGAACTATGATAAGCTTCCTTATCACAGTACATAGCAGTTTCCCCAAGGGACACAGGTTCCACAATGCTTGTATTGGTTCAAGCATTGATATCCTGGGTCCCTTCTTAATAATGGTTTATGGACCTTTCCTCCAAGAACTTGTCCAAACCTTTTTTTAAACCCAGCTACACTAACAGCCTTTACTACATCCTCCGGTAACAAATTCCAGAGTTTGATTACACGTTGAGTGAAAAAATATTTTCTTTTATTAGTCTTAAATAGTTTACCCTGTAGCTTCATTGCATGTCCCCTAGTCTTTCTATATTCTGATAACGTAAACAATCGATCTACGTTTACCCGTTCCACTCCGTTCATTAATTTATAGACTTCTATCATATCTCCCCTCAGCCGTCTCTTTTCCAGATAAAAAAGAGCCCTAACCTTTTTAGCCTTTCCTCATAAGAGTATCCTTCCATCCCCTTTACCATTTTGGTGGCTCTTCTCTGAACCTTTTCTAAAATCGCTATATCCTTTTTAAGATACGGCGACCAGAATTGCACACAGTATTCAAGGTGCGGTCTCACCATGGAACGATATAGAGGCATTATAATATCTTTTTTGTTTTATTTTCCATTCCTTTCCTTATCATACCTAGCATTCTATTTGCTCTCTTGGCCGCCGCTGCACACTGGGCCGAGGGTTTTAACATGGTATCCACAATGACGCCTAAATCTTTTTCCTGGGTGGTAGTTCCTAATGTGGAACCTTGCATCGTGTAACCATAGTTTGGGTTGTTCTTCCCTAGGTGCATAACCTTGCACTTGTCCACATTAAATTTCATCTGCCATTTTGATGCCCAGTCTTCCAATTTATCAAGATCCTCTTGCAATTTTTCACAATCCTCTTTTGTTTTAACAACTTTAAATAGTTTTGTGTCATCTGCAAATTTGATAACCTCACTCGTTATTCCACTTTCCAGGTCATTTATGAATATGTCAAAAAGCAGCGGACCCAGCACAGATCCCTGGGGTACACCACTATTCACCTTTCTCCATTGGGAAAATTGGCCATTTAGCCCTACCCTCTACTTTCTATCTTTTAACCAGTTCCTGATCCACAATAGTACACTGCCTCCTATCCCATGACTCTTTAGTTTTGCCAAAAGTCTCTGATGAGGGACCTTGTCAAAGGCTTTCTGAAAGTCCAGGTACACAATATCAACCGACTGACCTTTGTCCACCTGTTTATTCACTCCTTCAAAAAAACATAATAGATTAGTAAGACAAGATCTTCCTTGTCTAAAGCCATGTTGGCTGTCTCCCATTAGGTCGTGACTATCTACATGCTGAGTAATTTTATTCTTTATGATGGTTTCTACCATTTTTCCCGGTACTGACGTCAGGCTCACCGGTCTGTAGTTTCCCGGATCACCCCTGGAACCCTTTTTAAAAATTGGTGTTACATTGGCGATCCTCCAATCTTCAGGTATTAGAGATGATTTTAATGATAGTTCACAGATTACTAATAGCAGGTCTGCAATCTCATATTTCAGTTCTTTCAACACCCTTGGATGTATACCATCCGGCCCAGGTGATTTGCTACGCTTCAGTTTATCTAATAGTTGTAAGACATCTTCCCGATGTAGCGATATTTCCTTCAATTCTTCCGCACCTTTAAATACCACTTCAGTCATGGGTAACATCTCTACATCTTCCTCAGTAAAGACTGAAGCAAAGAATTCATTCAGTCTCTCCGCTATCGCCTTGTCGCCTCTTAGTGCTCCTTTAACCCCTTTATCATCTAATGGACCAACTGACTCTCTCACAGGTCTTTTGCTACGAATGTACTTGAAAAGGTCTTTATTTCGTGTTTTTGCTTCCGCAGCAAGCTTCTTCTCAAATTCTCTCTTTGCCTGCCTTATCAATGCCTTGCATTTGACTTGCCAGTGCTTGTGCTGTTTCCAAGTTTCGTCATTTGGCTCTTGTTCTATGTAAACCGCGCTGATCGCAAATAGTGCGGTATATAAGAAATGTAAATAAATAAAATAAATAAATTTCCTGAAAGATGCTTTTTTGGCAACAACAGCCTCTCTGACCTCACCTTTAAACCATGCTGGCAGTTTTTTGGACTTCCTTCCACTTTTCTTAAAACGTGGAATACAGCTGGTCTGGGCTTCCAAGATAGTATTTTTCAACAACATCCAAGCTTGATGTACATCTTTAACCTTTGCAACTGCTCCTTTTAGTTTTTTCTTAACTGTTTTCCTCATTCTATCATAGTCTCCCTTTCGAAAGTTAAAGGGTAGTACTGTGGATTTCCTTACTATCCCTCCTCCACTAATTAAATCAAAGGCGATCATGCTATGATCACTATTGCCAAGTGGCCCCAACACCCTTATCTCTTGCACTAGATCTGGTGTTCCACTAAGGACTAGGTCTAATATGGCTTCCCCTCTGGTCGGTTCATGAACCAGCTGCTCCAAGAAGCAGTCATTTATTTCATCTAGGAACTTTATCTCCCTAGCATGTCCTGCTGTGACACTGACCCAGTCGATGCCGGGGTAATTGAAATCACCCATTATTATTACTGCACTGTAACCTTTGCTAGCTTCCTTGATTTCTTTGAGCATTTCATCATCCATTTGTTCATTCTGGCCAGGCGGACGATAGTACACCCCCACTGCCATCGCCTTCCCCTTTTTACATGGAATTTCAATCCATAGAGATTCTACAGCAAATTTTGTTTCTTGCAAAACTTTAATCCTTTCTGACTCAATGCCCTCTCTAACATAGAGCGCAACCCCTCCACCAATTTGATCAGCTCTATCATTACGATATAGTTTGTACCCAGGTATCACAGTGTCCCACTGGTTGTCCTCCTTCCACCATGTCTCTGATATTCCAATCATATCTAACCTCTCGTTTAGTGCTATATATTCTAACTCTCCCATCTTGTTTTTTAGACTTCTAGCATTTGCATACAAGCATTTTAGAGACTGTATTTTATTCATATTAATTTGGCTATTGGTAGACATGGGTAATTTGGGATCTTTAAGCTCGGTCTGCTCCATACTCGAGGGCATTTGGGCTACTTTACTCTTTTTTGGAACCTCTCTGCTTTTTGTAGTATCCTTCAAGGATACATTCTTCCGAACCATGCGCTCTTGGGCGACTGTCAGCTTTCCCCTATTATCTAGTTTAAAAGCTTTTCTATCTCCTTTTTAAAGGTTAATGCCAGCAGCCTGGTTCCATCCCGGTTAAGGTGAAGCCCATCCCTTCGGAAGAGCCCTCCTTTCCCCAGAATGTTCCCCAGTTCCTAACAAATCCAAGCCCCTCATCTCTGCACCATTGTCTCATCCACGCATTGAGACTCCGGAGCTCTGCCTGCCTTTTGGGTCCTGCGCGTGGAACGGGAAGCATTTCGGAGAATGCTACCCTGGAAGTTCTGGATTTCAACTTCCTAACTAAAAGCCTAAATTTAGCTTCCAGAACCTCCCTTCCTAGGGCCTGGTGCTTGCTGGGGACAAGGGGTCCTAAGGCCCTGCACTGTTGGAGCCCATGCCCTCTAGCTCTCAGTGTGTCATCTGTGGCACCCGTAGGGGGGCCAGCGCGGAAACGGGCGTCTGTCATCGCCGTGCCTCAGTTTCCCTCTCTATGGAACAGCAGTTGGAACATTCCATGGCCCTGGCTGCTCAGGGGGCGATTGTGGGGGAGGAGGGTGAAGCGGTGGTGGCTGGTCCTTCTGCTTCGTCTCCGTCAGCCGTCTCCGGGATAGTCAGTGGGCAATTGGATCTGGGGGGCTCTTCCTCAATGCCCGGCTTCTCTTCAGATTTTGTCTTGCTGATGCATCAAGCTTTTTGTCACAGTCGGCAGGGGCAGCTGAGTGGTGCATTGCCTGTCACTTCCTAAGGGGTTCCGGTCACCGGTGGGTGACCGTGCAGCTTGGGGAGTAAAGGCCCACAAGCGCTCGCGCCCAGCTGATCTCTCCCTTGCTGAAGCCGATTGGCAAGAGTCGGAGGAGCTTGAGTTGGATATGGACGTGGACATGGATGAGTTAGAAGAGGGGGAGATTACTGTACCCGAAGACCAAGCGCGGATCATTCGGGTGTTCCGTAAGGAAGAATTGCCAGCCCTGATTTCTGAAGCCCTGCAGACGCTCTGCTTGGCGGCGGATCAACCGACGGAGGAAGAGGATGCTGCGGACCCCATCATTCAGGCAGTGCGTCAGACGCAGGTGGTTTTCCCTATTCACAAGGTGATTGATCAGATGATCCAGGTGGAGTGGGATACTCCCGAGTCCGGTCTTAAGGGGATTCGGGTCATGAACAAGCTGTATCCCCTAGTGGACAAGGACAAGGAATGCTTCCGTTCCCCAAAGGTTGATGCTGCGGTGTCAGCGGTTACTAAGAAGACCACGATCCCAGTAGAAGGCAGTGCGGCCTTGAAGGAAGCGCAAGACCGCAAGATGGATGGTTTGCTGAAGCAATCCTTTGAAGCGGACGCAGTGGCTTTTGCAGGCTTCCATTTCTGGATCTTGGATCGCGCGAGCTTGCCTTCGTTGGGTCCAACACCTGAGGCAGTCGGCTTCCTTGGAGTGTGACGCAGTGCGGGAGCTTCAGCGCTTAGAATCGGATTGGGCATATCTAGCGGACGTGCACTATGACCTCATCAGAGCCTTGTCCAACAGTATGGGTTCCTTGGTAGCGGCGCGTAGGGCTCTTTAGCTGAAGAATTGGGCGGCTGATAGCTCTTCTAAGGCGCAGCTAGGCAAGCTTCCATTTCGGGGGAGGCTGCTGTTTGGTGAAGATTTGGAGAAGTTGGTTAGGGACCTGGGAGAGACTAAGGGTGGCCGGCTCTCTGAGGATAAGCCCAGGCGTGGTAAGTCGGCGCCGGCCTTTCGGGGACAGTATAGAGACTTTCGGAGATTTCGTTCCCCCTGTTTTGCAGGGTCCCTGAGGGGACGATTCGCATCTAGGTCCCAGAGCTTTCGTGGATTTCGGGGGGCCAGTAGAGGATTTGCGGCTGCGTCCCCTGCAGTCGCACGAAAGCCTCAATGAAGGGCGGCGGGTCCCAGCAGAGATTCAACCACTCGGGGGTCGCCTTCGGGGTTTTCTCTCTGCCTGGACCCACATTACGTCCGACCAGTGGGTTTTGGAGATCATCCGCAATGGCTATGCCTTAGATCTCGCAACGCCGGTGTTGGACTCCTTCGTCCAGTCCCCCTGCCGAAATCCTCAGAAAGCTTTCCAGGTACGGCAAACGGTAGACCGTCTGCTTCAGTTGGCAGCGATCGTCCCCGTTCCGCCAGCAGAATACGGCTTAGGCCGTTATTCCATCTGTTTCGTGGTGCCAAAGAAGGATGGCTCCCTTCGTCCCATTCTCGACCTCAAGGGCGTCAATCGCTGTCTTCGAGTGCCACGTTTTCGGATGGAGACGCTGCGATCCATTATCGTCGCAATTCGACAGGGAGAGTTTTTGACATCTCTCAATCTCACTGAGGCTTACCTGCACATTCCCATCCGGGCGTCCCATCAGAGATTTCTACGTTTCGCTCTTCCCTGGGGGCATTACCAGTTTCAGGCTCTTCCCTTCGGTTTGGCTACTGCTCCCCTCGTGTTCACCAAAGTAATGGTGGTGGTAGCGGCGGCCTTACGAAGAGAAGGGGTCTTGGTCCATCCGTACCTGGACGATTGGTTGATTCGAGCAAAGTCCCGAGCCGAGAGCCTGGCTGTCATGGCGAAGGTTGTATCCTTCTTGGAGTCTCTCGGATGGGTGGTCAATCCCCTCAAAAGTCGCCTGGTGCCCACACAGGTGCTCGAGTACCTGGGGGTGCTGTTCGATACCCAGAAGGGTTCCGTGTTCCTGACAGAACGAAGGGCTCTGGCCCTACAGCGCCTGGTGCGGGACTTCCGCAAGCTCGCAGCACCGTTGGCGTGGAAATACCTGCAGGTGCTGGGGACGATGGCGGCGACTTTGGAGGTTGTTCCTTGGGCCAGGTTTCATATGCGATCGTTGCAGCGCGCCCTTCTTCGCCACTGGTCCAATCAGTCCGATCCCTTGAGCAAACGACTTCCTTGTCCACTGCAGGTCCGGAGAGAGCTGCAGTGGTGGCTACAACCATCTGCTTTGCGGGCGGGAATGCCCTTAGAGCAGCCGGAGTGGCTTCCGCTGTTGACAGATGCGAGTTTGGCGGGCTGGGGAGCCCATTACGGAGTAGATTTTGCGCAGGGTCTCTGGTCACCGGAGGAGAGCATTTGGTCGATCAACCGTCTGGAACTGAGAGCGGTATTTCGGGCACTGCAGAACTTCGAGGCTCAGTTAACGGGGCGAGCGGTGCGGGTGCTGTCCGACAATGCGGCGACCGTAGCGTACATAAATCGACAGGGCGGCACCGGAAGTACGGCCTTGGAGGCAGAAGCACGGAGTCTGTTTGTATGGGTGGAGCCGCGATTGCAAGCGATATCGGCGGCGCACATAGCCGGAAGAGACAACGTGATGGCGGATTTTCTCAGCAGGGTGCGAGTGGATGCGGGGGAGTAGGAACTGCATCCCACCATTTTCGAGCAGTTAGTACACCACTGGGAACTGCCAGTAATGGATCTCATGGCGACCTTCCACTCAGCCAAAGTGAGTCGCTTTTTCAGCAGACGACGGAAACCCATGTCGGAAGGAATCGACGCTGTCATGCGGCCGTGGCCCTCGATGGGTCTTCTCTACGTCTTTCCTCCGTGGGTGCTTCTCGGTCGAGTGATCCAGCGTATCGAGGCGCATCGTGGAAGAGTGCTGTTGATAGCGCCGGATTGGCCCAGACGTCCTTGGTATGCCGACCTGGTGCGTCTGCTCGACGGGGTTCCGTGGCGTCTCCCGTTGTCTCAGGGGCTGTTGATTCAGGGCCCACTCCTGATGCCGCGGGTGGAGAGATTCTCGCTTACGGCTTGGCCATTGAAAGGGCGCGGCTAAAGAAGAAAGGTTATTCCAGGTCTGTGGTTGCGACCTTGCTTCAGGCGCGTAAACGTTCCACTTCGCTCGCGTATGTCTGTGTCTGGCGCATTTTTGAAGACTGGTGTTCCAGGCGTCAGATCTGGGCTGCCACAGCCTCTGTTCCGGTGGTGCTTGACTTTTTGCAGGACGGCTTTGATAAGGGTCTGGCCGCTAGCTCCTTGCGCGTGCAGCTGGCGGCTCTAGCCTGCTACAGAGGCAAAGTGCACGGCGTTGCTCTAGGGTCGCACGTCAATGTGGGGCGTTTTCTTAAGGCGGTTTCCAGGTTACGTCCGACTCGTCGTCTTACGGTCCCTCCGTGGGATCTCAACTTGGTACTGCGTGCGCTGAGTAGGGCTCCGTTCGAGCCTTTATCGCAGGCCTCCGTAAAGGATTTGACTCTGAAAGTTGTGTTTTTGGTGGCCATCTGTTCAGCTCGGTGTATTTCGGAGCTTCAGGCGCTTTCATGTAAGGAACACTTTCTCTCTTTTTCCTCGCAAAAGGTGGTTCTCCGACTGGTGCCTTCCTTCCTTCCTAAGGTGTCTTCTGCCTTTCATGTGAATCAGGTGGTTTCTCTACCCGTCTTGCGTGCGGCGGGGGAACAGGCTTCGGACCAGGGGCTTAGTCGCTTGGACATCAGGAGAGTATTGCGCTGTTATTTGTCAGTCATCGACTCCTTCCGTAAGTCCGATCGGTTGTTTGTTTGCTGCAGGGTCGCTCTGCTCCGGTGGGTCTCAGGGCTCATTCGACTAGAGCGCAGGCGGCGTCCTGGGCGGAGTACAGTTTGGTGCCGCCGCTGGAAATCTGTAAGGCGGCGACTTGGTCGTCTTTGCATACGTTCAGCAAGCACTATCGGCTTGATGTTCTGGCGGCGAGGGATGCCTGTTTTGGTTCGGCGGTCTTGGCAGGGTCCCTCCCGTTAGTGCTGCTCTTTTACATCCCATTGGTGGAGGACTAAGCTGGAGGAACGATAAGGAAATAGTAATTACACTTACCTGGTAATTGTAGTTCCTTGAGTGACGACA
This sequence comes from Ichthyophis bannanicus, assembly GCA_033557465.1. Lineage (NCBI taxonomy): Eukaryota > Metazoa > Chordata > Amphibia > Gymnophiona > Ichthyophiidae > Ichthyophis > Ichthyophis bannanicus. Next base: position 97,020,505 of record CM066046.1, read on the forward strand.
GCTTAGTCCTCATTCCCGCCCTTGGGTGTCTGTCTTGGCACGGCACGCATTCAACCTGGGAAGCTGCTGGTACAGGTGAGTATGTCCGGTTTACCACCAACCCTTCCGTTCAGTCTAACTAATTTGTCTGTTCCTTTTCTCTCGCAGGCTGTCTCTGGCTCGGCAGACGGGGGGCACGGGACAGACTTTCCTTCAAGATGACTCTATATGTACTTTTTGCGGAGTATTTCCATTTCACATTTATTCATAAGTTTACGATAGTTTTCTGAGGTTGGCTACTTATTTGTTGCTCTTTTGAGTCTGCTTTGTCATTAGTTCACTGGAGCTGAAAGGGAATGCCAGCATACTACTTACAGGAATGCCGAGTTTTGATTGGTGCAGTCTCCAGGCTGCAGGAGGAGGTGCACTACCCATTGGTGGAGGACTAAGCTGTTGTCACTCAAAGAACTACAATTACCAGGTAAGTGTAATTACTATTTACTGCTTTCACCACATCTTTTGGCAACAAATTCCACAGCTTAATTGTCCATTGAGTGAAAAATAGCTTCCTCCATTTAGTCTTAAAAATACTATCCATTAATTTCATGGAGTACTCCCTAGTCTTAGTACTATGTAAAGGATAAACAGTTCCTTATTTACCCATTCTACCCCAATCATGATTTTATAGACCTCTATCATATCTCCTGTCAGCCATCTGTTCTCTAAGCTGAAGAGCCCAAGTCTTTTTAGTCTTTCTCCACAGGGGAGCTGTTCCGTCTCCTTTTTTCATTTTTATTGCCTTATGTCACATTTAACTGACATCTCCTACCATTAAATTTGAGGCACCCTAGTTCAGTCCTGAATGATTCAGGATCCCCGAAGCAGGGAGACACCATAATGTGACCAGAGAGGGTCACACACACTCACATTAATACTCCCACCCACTAAGCCCCCAACCTCCATCCTGAAATTCACACCTAAGCTGCTCCCAAACAGCCACCTACCTATCCTCCACCCACTAATTAACCCACTGCCCACCCTTTTACCAAAACCCCTAGGACAGATGGGTAGGTAGATGGGCAAGTGAATTGATCGCTGGGTAAGTGGCTAGAGGAGTGGGTTTGGCAGATGGATGGTTAGGTGACTAGGTAGGTGGGGGTTAGGTAGATGGCTATGTGAGGGAATTAGAAGGTGGACAGGAGAGTTAAGTAGGGGAAGGGGTGGATTTGTGGGTGAGAAGATGAATGGGACATCTTGGACTTGGGATTCCTGTGTTTGTGGGGGGGGGGGGTCCTTGAATCAGGATCTTAGGACATGAGGCCTCTGATCAGAGGGTTCTGGCTTTGTGGGTTCTCTATTTAGGAATCCCATCTCCAGGGGGTCCCCAAATTAGAGTTCTCAGGTCTCTGGTGATTGAATTTTTAAAATTCTAGTAGACTTTCTTTAGAAGCTCAGATGACAAGACTTCGACTTTCATACTTTGGACACATCATGCGAAGAGAGAGATCATTAGAGAAAGACATTATGCTTGGCAAGATAGAAGGTCAACGCAAAAGAGGAAGGCCAGCAATGAGATGGATCGATACAATAACAGCAACTACAGGTACCAGTCTCTCAACAATGAGCCGCCTGACTGAAGACCGAACACAATTTAGGATAGCTATCCAGAGGGTCGCCATGAGTCGACTCCGACTCGACGGCACTTAACAACAACAGTAGACTTCTCATGGAAGTTAATTACAAGTTAAACTTTACTTCTTTATCGTCCCTCCAGCCCAGTCCCTTGCCTCTGGGTAGTGCACCTCTTCCAGCAGCTTGAAGACTGAGCATGTCATCTTTTGATGACATCAGTACTAATACAGCAGGGACTGCCTACCAGCTCCAGTATGCTCAGTCTCCAAGCAGCTGGAGGATATAGTGAGCCAGGGTGCTGGACTCTCTGAAGGGACAACTAAGGAGATAGGTTTAGTTAGGGTTTCCTTTTTATTTCCCCTGTTAAGGTGCAGGTTTCTTTGTTGTTAAAGGCAGAAAAGAAAAAAACCCCAGACTGATCAGAAAAATCCTGGGAGACCATAGGGCTGAGGGGAGGATATTCCTTCTCCCCTTCCCCCCAGGATTTTAGGGGGGGGGTGTTCTGTGGAGCCTTCCTCAGTCCGAGACCTCTGGCAGCTCCCAACCAGTTATCGGTTGAGGACCCACCGCGAGGGCAGCAGTGGATTGACGGGAGTGAAAGCTGGCAGCCCCGAGTTGCTCCCCTCAGTGCTGAAGCCAGGAAGGAAGGCTGAGCGGGAGGGGTAGAAAAGCCACGCGGCAAAGAGGCTCCAAGGTAAGAGCGGCAGGGGGGGAGGACAGCAGGAACCCCTAGAACCGCTGAAACATCAGGAGACAGAGAGCAGCCTGCAGCAACGAGGGGAAACTCCCCCTGTTGTGTTTAGACGTGATGTCTTCTTCTTCAGGCCCGCATGCATTTTAACCCCCTGCTGTGTTTTGGGCGCCCAGGAGAGGCAGCCACTAGAGAATAAAGCAGGACAGAGCAGCTTTTTCCTAGGGGGTCATTTGCAGCTTCCTTTCAATTTCAGTTTCTGTTAATTTGATTTTGGTAAATTGGTTTTTTTATTTTATTTTAGTTCAGGTACTCTAGTGCTCAGTGCCAGAGCCCGTGGAGGTGCACTCTGCTAGGGATCCTTCTACCTACCCGGGTACAGATTGAGGGCATTCTTGGGAAGTACCTGCAGCCCTTCCCACCATGCCAGCCAGACCGCAGTGCGTGGTATGTGAGGGTATCAAGGGGGGGGGGTGAAGCCCACTTTATACAAAACATTCATTGTGTTATACAGCTCAAAACTTATTCAGTGCACAATGACCTGTGGCAAAAGCCTAACTAAATGTGCCATTGTCTTGTTGTTGGGCAGATTTCAGAGAGCCATTGTGCCTGGTCAGGTGGGTCAGGAGATGTAAGTGACAGTTTTTTGAAACACTGTGACTTTTTTCCTGAAAAGGATCAAGCAAAAAAAAAAAAGTCAGAGACAGAAATAAATGAAAGATAAGCAGGAAAAAGTGCTGAGTAGCTTTGTTCTGTGAAACGGGAAGCACCTGTATACAAAAAATGTATATAACTAGAAAGACAAAGATAGAAGGATTTCATTTGTCTCCTATCCTCTTGACTATCTGTCTATGGTCAGTGAGTATCCTGACATGATCATCTTTTGTCTCTTAGTCTAGACTCTGTACCTACTAAATTTGGGATATTGATTGTAAGGGAAGCTATACTCCTTACAGCCATTGGTATTACTTATAATAAAAATGTAAACTTTTACTCTGAGAAAGTGTCAGTCTGATTGGATCAGTGTGTGGTCCATTTCATATCTTTGAGGTACAACATGACAGCATAATCTAAAAATCCTCAAGATATGCGGGACCCGACGGGGAGCAGTCTTGGAGGCAGGCATCTGCCTAGACTGCACACAAGAGGCTAGGTCATTGTAGCAGGGCCTACAGGACGAGATGAGGCAGGAGAGTCCCTGGAGGCGGGGGGTGCCTTGTTACCTTCAACAGATCTGGCCCCCGGTCCCTGTGTGATGCCCGGACCATCCACCCCTCAAACCCAGGGGGCAATAGGGTTCCTGGGGGAGTTCTCACCGGAGTTTGTCATACTTTTGCTTAAGGTGTTTTGCTACATCAACAGGGGCAAGTGGCTCCTCAGCTCTGGAATGCAGGGCTAAGAGGGCATTGGACACAAAAGAGCACGAGTCGAGGGCAGTGGTAATTAAGTAGGCTAGAGGCTTAGAGGAGTGGCGGCAATCACCATTGTCTGAGGGGCTGGGTGTGGAAGACCTTGACATGCAGCTAGATCTGCAGGAGGAGATGGAAGAAGAGATCCCAGAACAGGAGGATTAGGCATGGATTGTTCGGGTGTTCCACTGGAAGGAGCTGCCAGCACTCGTTTTGGAGTCCCTCAAGGCTCTGAATATGTCCGTTAATCTCCCAGCAGAGGAAGAGGTGCTGGAGGATCTGCTGCTCCAGGCTGTGCAGAAATCGCGGAAAGTCTTCCCGATATGTAGAATAGTACGACAGATGATCGAGGATGAGTGGGATCTGCCGGAGGCTGGCCTTAAAGGGGTGCGATCCATGACTCATCTGTACCTGTTACTGGAGCAAGAACGAGAGCTCCTTCAATTGCCCAAAGTGGACGCAGCGGTGTTGCCGGCAGTAGAGTAGACCTTGACTCATCTCCTGCAGCTAAGAGCCATGGAACCAGTTCTGCGAGACTAGTATGGCTGCGCTTGATACTCCATTTATTTCATGGTGCCCAAAAAAGAAGGTTCCTTTTTCCCAAATCTCGACCTCAAGGGCATGAACCGCTGTCACTGGGTACCACATTTCCACCTGGAAATGCTGAGATCAATAATAGTAACGGTAAGGAGCGGAGAGTTCTTGATATCTGTCGACCCCACGAAGGCATATCGGCACATTCCCATCCATCTAAAACATCAGCAGCTTCTCCATTTTGCGGTGCCAAGGGGCCATTTCCAGTTTTGAGTGATGCCCTTCGGTCTGGCAACCAGCCCTTGTACCTTCACCAAGGTCTTGGGGTGGTGGCGGGAGCTTGCCGTTCTCCAGGACCAACCAGGAACTCAGTCCTCACATATGGGTGACATCGACGTCGATGGAGCCCCTGCGGAGCATTTCCCCAGCTTTCTATGAAAGCCTTTGGGAATACTGCACGCATGCGCGGTCCCCTTCCCGCCTAAAGGTGCCATCTTGCTCAGTCTCTCTTTTTCCGTGGAGCCCGTTGGACGTCTGTCCTAGTTCACCCGGAAAACAGTTAGATTTTTCTTGCTATTTTCTGCGATTTCATCGTTGCCTTTTGCCCGGTTCGATGCCGGTTCCCCTTCCCGCCGGGTTCGATACACCGGTATCGAGCCCGTTCTCATTTTTTCAGTTTTTGCCTTTCGTGGCTGGAGTTCGCGCCCTTTTTTCTTTTTCCCTGGAAGGCCGGTCCTTTGACCTCGCGGGGGCTCTTTTTTCCCGGATGGCTTTCAGTGGTTTTAAAAAGTGTGATTGGTGCAAGAAACTAATGTCTCTCACCGACACACACAACTGCTGCCTTCGGTGCCTCGGTCCTGATCATGATCCTAAGATCTGTGGACCGTGTGGCAAAATTTCCACTAAGGCACTGCGAAGTCGCCAGCATCAAAAGGAAAGGCTTTTCTCTGATTCGGCCTCCGGCTGGGCCCGGACCTTATCTGAGGCCTTGACGTCTCGGGAGTCTGACCCCGAGCATTGTCGGGGTTCCTCGGACAGGGGGTCCTCCGAGCGGGAGCGAAAGAGGAAGAAGCGGCTCGCGAGGGCGGCGTCGGAGGAGGTCCCTGGCTCCTCAAGGGCTAGATCTCGGACCCCCAACCACCATCCCGGGCCCGTGGAACAGGAGAAGTCATCAAAAGTGCCTCGTGTGGAGCCAGAGTCTGCTGGACACGTAAGTCCTGTTGTCCTCGAGGACTCTCCTCCCAGGGAGCTGACGTCTGGCCCGGCACCGCCGGGTCCCGAGTCAGTGGCTGCTGAGTCTCCTGAGCTGGGTCTCAGGCTGACAGCCTTGGAGTGCAGACTGTCTGCCTTCATGGATCAGCAGCGGGTGCTGATGGCCAGCCTTGCTGGCGCATCTTCCCCGACCACCGGGACATCGACGTCGAAGTCGACCCCGGAGACCGAGCCGATACTCGAGACCACGAAGGCTCGGGGTCGTCCTCGGTCGCGGTCACCCTCGACCTCCCGGTCGGGACCGAGGGCGTTGACGCCGGTGCCTTCGGGGCGGGTGCTGCCGGGCCCCGCGTGTTCAGAGCCCGACTCCTCTTCGGACGAGTCCGCCTGGGAGACGGAGGATGAGGAGTCCCCCGATACCTTCAAGACTCGGTGCGTCCCGTCGGACTCACCGCAGTCTGAGTCCCGGAGTAGATCCCCTCCGGAGGATACCCGGTTCTCGGAGTTCGTTCGGGATATGGCCACTGCTTTGGCGATCCCCACAGACCCTGAGGAGGAATCTCGAGCCGAAGAGCTTGAGGCCCTCCAGTATGACTCTCCTCCGAAGGAGACCTTTACTGTGCCGGTTCCTCCGATGCTGGAACGGCTCCTCTTCCGGATGTGGGAGGCACCGGCCTCGGCGCTGGTTCTGAGCAAGCGGGTCGATTCCATTTATCGACTTCGTAAGAGCCCTGGTTTTCAAAAGGCGCAGCTACCACACCATTCCATGGTGGTGGAATCGACCATGCATCGTCTGAAAAGTCAGAAGATGCACTCCACGGTGCCCCCTGGCAGGGAGGCCCGGAACCTGGATGCGTTTGGTAGAAAGTGCTTCCAGGGCTCGATGCTTGCTTGCCGTGTCCAGTCTTACCAGCTGTACATGGGCATGTACTTGCGGGACCTGGCGAAGGAGCTTGCCGGGTTCTCTGCTGGTCTCTCCGGGGGACCTTTGCAGAGGTTCAAGTCCTTGTCCTCGGGGATCCGGGAATGCTCTAAGTTCATGTCCCGCGCAGCCTACGATGGCTTCGAGGCCTCGGCCCGTGTTGCGGCAGCTGGCATCGCGGCTCGACGCTAGGCATGGCTGCAGTCATCGGATCTCGAGCCTTGGGTTCAAGACAAGTTGGTCGATGTCCCTTGCCGAGGTGAGAACCTTTTTGGTAAGCCTATGGCCGAGAAGGCTGCACAGCTCGAGACCGAGCACCTCATGAGGACAAGGCTGTCTAGAAAGACTTCTGCCCCTTCTCATAAAAAGAAGGGCTCGGGTAAGAAGTCCTTTTACCCGAGGAAGGTGACTGTCTACAAACAGTTCCCACCTTACCAGGCCTCCCCAGCTCCCCCACAGGGTCAGCAGGCCAAGGGGCAGGGACATGGGCCCCGTAGGCAGAAGGCCCCCAAGCCTCAGGCTCCTGCTCCCACTCAGCAGGGTGGGGGGTTTTGACTCCCAAGGCATAGCATCTCTGTCTCTGCTGTCCCATCCCTGCACAGGAGGTCGACTAACCCTGTTTGCCCACAGGTGGCCACCCATTACAGGAGACAGTTGGGTCTTAAGCATAGTCCACACGGGCTATATGCTTCATTTCCATCAGTTGCCTCCTTCTTACTTCCCTGGAGAGCCTCCAAGGCCTCCTCTCCACACAGACCTCCTCCTTCAAGAGCTTCAGGGTCTGTTGCGAGACAAGGCGGTGGAGCCTGTGCCTCCCCACCTCCAAGGTCAAGGTTTCTACTCCAGGTACTTCCTCGTACCAAAGAGAACCAGAGGCCTCAGGCCTATTCTCGACCTCAGAAATCTCAACAAGTTCCTAGAGAAAGAAAAGTTCAAGATGCTTACTCTTGGAACACTTCTGCCCTACCTCCAGCAGGGACATTGGCTATGCTCCTTAGATCTAAAGGATGCGTACACTCACATCCTCATTCATCCAGACCACAAAGTACCTCAGGTTCATTGTGGGAGGAAACCATTATCAGTACAGAGTGCTGCCCTTCGATCTCACCTCCGCCCCCAGGGTCTTTACCAAATGCCTGGCGGTGGTGGTAGCCTACCTGAGAAATCAAGGTATCTTTGTCTTCCCCTATCTGGACGACTGGCTCATCAGGGGTCAGATGTGCCAAGAGGCCAGGCAAGCCACCCTCCGAACTATTTCTCTTCTTCAACACCTGGGTTTTGTCATAAACTTCGCAAAGTCCACTTTGCTCCCCTCCCAGAACTTGGAGTTCATAGGGGCAAGGCTGGACTCTCTGCAGGCAAAGACTTTCTTGCCAGAAGACAGAGCCCAAAGACTGATAGACTTGGCAAACCAGTTTCTCCACAGGCCACTGGTTTCCGCCAGATTCTGTCTGCGGCTTCTGGGCCACATGGCTTCGACAGTGCATGTCACTCCCAATGCCCGACTCTGTATGAGGCCTGCACAGTGGTGCCTCAGAACTCAGTGGACACAGTCCACAGGACGCCTCGGAGACAGAGTAAGGGTGTCCAGACCATTCCTGAACTCCCTACGCTGGTGGCTGCACCCCCCCAATCTACTGCAAGGGGTGCCTTTTCAGATTCCTGGGTTCACAGTGGTGTTGACCACAGATGCCTCTCTGCAGGACTGGGGAGCACATTGTCTGGGCAAGTGCACCCAGGGCCTTTGGTCTCCCTGGGAGGCCACGCAACAGATCAACCTACTGGAACTCCGGGCTATTCGCTTAGCCCTCAAGACTTTCTCTCAAAACCTGGCTCACCAGTCTGTCTTAGTACAGACGGACAACCAAGTAGCCATGTTTTATGTGAACAAGCAGGGCGGCACTGGGTCCAGGCTCCTTTGTCAGGAAGCACAGGACCTTTGCTTGTTTGCGCTCAAGCACAACATGTTTCTCAAAGCTATTTATCTCCCTGGCCAGGAGAACTGCCTGGCAGACAGGTTGAGCAGAGTTCTGCAGCCCCACGAATGGCAACCCCACCCATTAGTGGTTCAGAAGATTTTCCTGAAATGGGGACTTCTATCCATAGATCTCTTTGCCAGTCCCCTGAACAAGCAGCTGCCCAGGTTCTGCTCCAGGCACCCGCATCCCATGAGGTGGGCAGCGGATGCTTTTCTGATTTCCTGGTCTCAGGGCCTCCTATATGCGTTTCCTCCCACGCCTCTGGTGGCCTGAACCCTGTTCAAGGTTCTAAAGGACAAGGCCTCGGTACTCCTAGTAGCTCCCAGGTGGCCGAGGCAGCCTTGGTTTCCACTTCTGCTTCAACTGGCAGTGGACAGCTCTCTGCCTCTGGGGTTGCAGCCCGACCTTCTCTCTCAGGATCAAGGTTCTCTTCTGCACCCAAATCTCAAATCTCTCAATTTGATGGCCTGGAGCCTGCAAGGGTAGTTTTGGCTCCCTGGGGCCTACCTCCAGAAGTTGAAGAGGTCGTCTCGGAAGCAGTCCACTTGAAAAACCTATGCCCTGAAATGGAAAAGGTTTTCTGTGTGGTGTCACCTGCGTACAGAAGATCCTTTCTCCTGTGCTATACCAGTAGTGCTTCAGTACCTACTGCACTTGTCCAATCAAGGCCTTAAGTCCAATTCTGTTCGGGTCCACCTCTCGGCTCTGGCAGCTCACCACTCTCTGGTGGAAGGACACTCTCTGTCAGTTCACCCCTTGGTGTCCCGGTTCCTCAGGGGTTTGCTCTTGCTCAAGCCTCCTGTCCGTCCTCCAGCCCCTGAGTGGGAGTTGAATGTGGTCTTGCAACAACTGACTCGCCCACCTTTTGAGCCGATGGCTACTTGTCCTCTCCGCTTCCTTTCCTGGAAGACACTCTTCCTCGTAGCCTTAACCTCGGCCAGACGAGTGAGTGAGCTTCAGGCCCTGGTCTGTGACAGGCCTTACACCCGATTGTATAGGAACAGGGTAGTCCTTAGGACTCATCCGAAGTTCCTCCCAAAGGTTGTCTCCTCTTTCCACCTCAATCAGGAGGTGGTTCTTCCAACATTCTTCCCTAGGCCTCACGCAAGCCAGGCTGAAGCGATCCTGCATACCCTGGACTGTAGGAGGGCCTTATCCTTCTACCTTGACCGTACGCAGGGACATAGAAGGGCTACTCAGATCTTCATATCTTTTGACCCTAATAATCTGGGGTTAGCTGTGTCCAAGCGTACCTCGTCCATATGGGTGGCTGACTGTATCACCTGGGCTTACAGGGCGGCTGACCTTCCCTTGCAGGGTCGGGTCACGGCCCACCATGTCAGGGCTATGGCTGCCTCAGTAGCTTATCTCCGCTCTGTACCGTTGGCAGACATCTGCAGGGCTGCAACTTGGTCCTCAAGCCAGACCTTTGCGGCCCATTACTGCCTGGAGAGGGAGTCCCGTAGGGACAGTGCTTTTGGCCTGCCTGTACTCCGGAATCTCTTTGAGGTTTAGGCAACTCCTGCCCTCCAGCCCTCCGTTGGGCTACCGGTGGAGGTTCTTTCAGTGCAAAGCCTTTCTTTGATGCTGGGACTAGAGGGAGTTCTCTTGTTCAGCCTGGGTTCCTGGTAGCCCAGAGCTAGGGAGTCACCCATATGTGAGGACTGACTTCCTGCTTGGTCCTGGAGAAAGAGTAGTTACTCACCTGTAACAGGTGTTCTCCAGGAGCAGCAGGAATCAGTCCTCACAACCCTCCCTTCTCCCCTGGGAGTTGCAGTTGTATATAATTCATTTTTACATTTTTTGTGTGCTGTTTTTTAGTTATGTCATTTGACTGAGCAAGATGGCACCTTTAGGCAGGAAGGGGACCGCGCATGCGTGCAGTATTCCCAAAGGCTTTCATAGAAAGCTGGGGAAATGCTCCGCAGGGGCTCCATCGACATCGATGTCACCGATATGTGAGGACTGATTCCTGCTGCTCCTGGAGAACACCTGTTACAGGTGAGTAACTACTCTTACCTAGATGATTGGCTGATCTGGGCAAAGTCCAGGGACAATAGCAAAAGAGCATCAGTGCAAGTGGTGGAGTTCCTTCATAGTTTCGGTTGGGTGGTCAACCTGGCCAAGAGTCAGTTATGGCCGGCCCAGGAACTAGAGTATTTGGGAGCGTGCTTAGATACCCGCATGGGCAGGGTTTTCCTGCTGATCGCCAGGTGCAGGAGCTATGACAATTGATATGGCAGTTCCTGAAGATGGTGAGACCGTCGGGATGACATTATCTGCATGTTCTGGAGACCACGGCAACCACTCTCGAGCTAGTCCCATGGGCAAGGGCGCACATGCGACTGCTGCAGAGGGCCATGTACCAGCAGCAGTCCCATTAGAATCAACCTCTGTCCCAAGTACTCCCCCACCCTCGGTGCACCAGGAGAGCCCTCCAGGTGGTGGCTGCATCCGGGGAGCCTGGAAGGGGGCATGCCACTCAAGTCTCTGGTGTGGGTTCTGCTGATGACCGATGCCAGTCTGTCAGGTTGGGGAGCCCTTTTCAAAGGATGCTTTGTTTAGGGACAGTGGAGTCTGTAGGAGGCCCTGTGGTCGATCAACAAGCTTGAGATGCGAGCAGTGACCTTGGCACTAAAACATTTTGAGCCATAGTTGCAGGAGAAGGCGGTCCGAGTTCTCTTGGATAATGCGACTATGATGGCTTACATCAACTTGCAAGGAGGCATGGGCAGTGCAGCCCTGGAGGAGGAGGTTGAACGGCTGTTCGGATGGGCAGAGACTTGTCTCCAGGTGTTATTGGCAGCACACATACTGGGAGTTGTCTATGTGACGGCAGACTACCTCAGCCAAGTGTGTGTGGACCCCGGAGAGTGGCAGCTCAACCAGGGGGTGTTAGAGCAGGTGGTTTGCCGATGGAGCACACCGGTCATGGACTAATGGCAATGTTGGAGTCTGCCAAGGCCGCTGGTTTTTTCAGCAGAAGTTGAGAAAGGATGTCCGAGGGCCTGGATGCTCTAATTCAGCGGTGGCCTGAAGAGGGTCTTCTCCGCTTTTCCCCCATGGGTGCTCATAGACTGGGTAGTGTAACGGATAGAGGTATACCGGGGATTAGTAACTCTGGTGGCACTGGTCTGGCCGAGGCGCCCGTGGTATGCTGACCTGATTCGGATACTGGCGGATCGACCGCAACGGCTTCTGGTTCAGAAGGACCTCAACGCAGGGGCTGCTTCACATGCCCCAAGTGGATCCATTTTTATTTATGGCATTGCTCTAGAAAGGGCAAGGTTGAAGAAGAAAGGATATTCAGGTTCTGTGATAGTGACCTTGCTACAGGCCTGGAGGAGGTCTACGAACCTGGTGTACGTTTGCATGTGGCGCATCTTTGGATTGTGGTGTGGAGAAAGGCAGGCATGCCTTCCACTGCCTCCATCCCAGACATCTTGGAGTTCTTGCAATCTGGTTTTGATAAGGGCCTAGCTGCCAGTTCCTTGAGGGTGCAACCGGCGGTGATTTCCTGTTATCGTGGGAAAGTGGGTATACACCCAGACGTGCTGAGATTTCTAAGGGCGGTGACCCACCTCCGTCCGCCGAGGAGGGCGGTGGTACCGCCTTGGGATCTCAGTCTGGTGCTGACTTCGCTTTCTGGGGAACCCTTTGAGCCATTGAGTAGAGCTTCTCTGAAGGATTTGACTCTGAAAATGGTATTCCAGGTGGCGATTTGCTTGGCATGCATAATTTTAGATCTTCGGGCCCTGTTGTGCCAGGAGCCATTCCTTTTTTTCTCCAAGGAGAAAGAGGTCCTGCGCGCCCGGTACCTTCATTTTTTCCCAAGGTGGTGTCAGCATTTCATGTAAATCAGGCCATTTCCTTACTGGCTCTGGAGAGTGCAGATGTGAGCCCTGCCACTCCGCATCTGCACCGTCTGGATGTTAAAAGAGCCCTGTGAAGAAAGTTTCAGCAATAAACCATAAGTATAAAAATGTTTTAATATTTAGCATACTTTCTTGCATCAGAAGTAATTTCATATGCAGGTCATTAACATGCAAAATATGCTAAAATTAACTCTCTCTGACTTTTTTTTATGTGTGCCAAAGCCTTTATTTCATTAAAAGTAATTATAGTGCATAAAATATATAATAAAATGTAAATAAGCTACAAGCCTAGCATAGCTTAATATACATCATTCCGGCTGAAAATAGTTCTAGTGCACAAAAGGCTGCGCTGAAATAGACGTAGTAAGCTCTGCTAAGCCTTATTACTTTGGCCCCTTAAGGAACAATGAGGTAAACACAGAAAAACACTGACTTGCTATCATCAATAACATAATTTCTCCTTGGAGAAGCAGGATGAATAAGTGCCACCTGGTGACGTCATCCAACAGTGCCATAGACCAGGCATGTCCAACAGGTAGATCGCGATCTACCTGTAGATTGCGGAGGGGTCAGAGTTTATCTCCAGCCCCACTTGGCTCCATCTCTCCAGCAGCTCGCCCCGTCACTAGGAGAGAGCTCGTGCCGGCATGTCGTCTGCCGAGGGCTTGCTGCCGCTGCTGATCCTTTGCCTGTCCTTTTTCCCTGCCTGCAGGAATCTTGCTTGCGGGTGTATTGGGGGCGCTTGTTTTCGTGCCAATAGTTTGTGGGTACTCCAGGGGGCTGCTGCCCACGCCCCGTGATGAGACGCCACAGGCCCGGCATCATACCTGGTCTCCTGCCTCTCAGAATCATCCATTCCTGCCCCCACCCCAACACCCCTTAGAAGTGTGTTGCATACCAAGTGATATCCATTCGCCCAGGCTTTACTTGAATACACTTACTGTATTAGTTGTGTCGTGTGCTGGTCATTGGTCGCTTTATAGTTCGCTTTCATTAAATGTTTTCGGGCAGACACAACAAATTGTCAAGAATTTAGTGATTTTGGCGGGCTTTTCCAATTTTGTTCTAACTTGCCTATGCCTTGCCTTCGAATTGGTTCAAACCACTGTGAGTTTTGCTTGCCTCTGCAATTTTATTTTGCCTAGCCTTTGCGTTGATTCTACACTGTGTGCAGAATTTATTAAATCGCGTGTGGTGGTATTTGAACTTGTTTGGCGGTATTTGATTTTATCTGGTTTGCTGGACAGGTGTTTGAGTTTTTTTGATGATTGTTTGGTGGTATTTGATTATTCCTTATCGTCACTCCAGTCCAGTCCCTTACTTTTGGGTTGCGTAACCCTTCCAGCAGCTTGGAGGCTGAGTCCATCCTTTTTGAGGATGGAGTGGTATAAATACCACTGGCACCACCCACAGATCCCAGTATTCTCAGCCTCCAAGCAGCTGGAGGGTTCCGTAAGCCAAGGGCTTACTGGAGTCTATAACTATCCTTTAATTTAATCTTTTAATTTCTATTTCTATTAACTAATCATTTAATTTATTTTATTTGTCTTATTTATCCTTTGTTCTATTTGGCTGACTGCTCCTTTAAAGCTTACCGTCTCCCTCCTCCCCTCCTCCCCCCCCTCTCTCTCCGATAGACAAGAGGAGGTTTTTAATTGCTGTCGGTAATCAGGCTTGCTCAGCGGAAGATTTCCCGCCGGCAGTGAGGGGGACCGCATATCCTCCTTCTCCCCTGCGGGATCAGCGGTTTCCTCGGCCTTCTCAGCTTGGGCCTACCTTTGCCTCGTGCCGAAGCCCTCTGGTGGCTGAGCGCTTGAGGCAGCAGCAGGACGTTCCCCCACTTCCTCCGGCTTGGCTCTGCAGTCCAGGAGCATCGGGGTCGTTCTCCGCACCAAAGCCCGTCCCGGGACAGAACAGGCTTTGCGAGCGTGTAAGGAGAATCCGGCAGAGACGCCGACCGGTTAGGGCTCCACGTGGCCGCGGCCTGCCACGTGAGAGCCCCCGGAGCGCAGCGGTCTTCCGCGGAGCATCGCATTGTTGAAAGTCCTCCAAAACGCAAGTACTGGGGAGCATTTTATCAGCGGGGGATTAGTTAGGGCATCTGTTTTGTTTTCTTCCCTTTACTTTACCTTTAATCTAAATTTTTTCCCCTTATCGACACCCTAGTAGTAGCTTGCAGTCAGGGGGGGGGGAAGGGTGCAACTGTTGTCTTGGACTTCCACTCTGCTGGAAATTCTACAATCCATTAATTTGAATTAATTTTATTTTATTTAATTTTTTATTTAATTTTTTATTTACAGTTGCTAATTCCCAACGGTGTTTATTTAAATAGGTCAAGACTGGCAAATCGCGATGCCTTTCCTGTGGCATCCGCAGGGGTACTTCCTCCGAAGCAGGGATCTGCAGGGGTTGTGCTGCAGAGGCTGCCTCGGTAGAACAAAATATTCAATTAGCCATGTCTCAAACCGCTCAGGGGTCAGGGGACCCCCTGGAAGGAGAAAGGGAGCCCCGTTCTCCTCCGCCTTCTTCCTCGGACTTGCCGGCCTTCCCTCCTTCCCTTCCCCCAACGTCAGCCGGGGAAGGCAGTGTCAGCGACCTATTCTCTCCAGACTTCGTCCTCTTGCTGCACAGGGCTTACTGTATGCGCAAACAAGGAATAGGTGCTGCCGAGTCGGGTGCAGCTATGCAAAGTCTGGGGACCAGGCCACTGAAGTCTAATGGCCAGGTTTCCGAGGCCCCTCACAAGCGCGCTAGGCTGGTGAGCAAGGGGCCTCTCTCGTCCTTCTCTCATGACACTCCGGAGGAGGAGGTCTCAGACAAGGAGCTGGGAGAAGAGGAATAGGAGCTGGAAGAAGGAGAGATTCCAGAGGAAGATCAATCCCGCATAGTGAGGGTTTTTTGGAGGGAGGAGCTCCCGGCATTGATTAACGAGTCCCTCAAGGTGCTCAATGTGACCTCCGACGCCCCAACAGTGGAGGAAGCGTTGGAGGATCCTTTGATCCAAGCGGTTAGGAGATCTCAAAAGGTTTTCCCCGTCCACAGAGTGGTGCATCAGATGATCCAGGAGGAGTGGGATCAACCAGAATCAAGTTTAAGGGGCGTGCGCTCTATGGCTCGCCTTTACCCTTTACCGGAAATGGACAAAGAACTGCTGAGGTCGCCCAGGGTGGACGCAGCGGTATCTGCAGTGACAAAGAAGACCACTATCCCGGTCGAGGGTAGCGCGGCCTTGAAGGATTCTCAGGATAGAAAATTGGATACGCTGCTGAAGCAAGCCTTTGATATCAGTGCTCTCGCCTTACAGGCCTCGGTTTCCGGGGCTTGGGTGGCTCGGGCCTGTTTGAGGTGGTCCCAGCAACTCCAGTTGGCAGAGGGTCCCTCCGGGGATACCCAGTCTATTTCAGCTAGGTTGGAGTCGGTGGCGGCCTACCTAGCGGATAGCCAATATGACCTCATCAGGAGCCTGGCTAAAAACATGGCATCTGTGGTAGCAGCTAGGCGATACTTATGGCTACGGAATTGGTCAGCCGATGCCTCTTCTAAGGCGCGCCTGAGTCGTCTCCCCTTCAAGGGGAAGTTGTTGTTTGGAGAAGACTTGGATAAATTGGTTAAAGACCTCGGTGAATCTAAAGGGGGCAGGCTTCCGGAAGACAGACCGAAGCAAGGTCGTTCGCTAGCAACGGTTCGGAGCCAGCCTAGGGACACCCGGAGTTTTCGTCCAGCCAGATCGAATCCTTTTCCTAGGGGCCGTTTCCCTTCGAGGGGACAAAGCTTCAGAGGGTTTCGGGGAGCGGGGAGAGGTTTTGGAGCCTCCTCCGCTGCAGATCCTAGAAAACCACAATGAGAATTCGGGGGCCCAGGTGGGGGGACTACCCGTGGGGGGCCGTTTAAGGCAGTTCCTCCCCGCCTGGTCCCGGGTCACATCCGATCAATGGGTCCTAGAAGTGATCCGAGAGGGTTATGCTCTAGAATTTGCAAAGCAAATACGCCCGGCCTTTGTTCAGTCTCCCTGCGGATCTCCGGCAAAGAGAGCGGCGATAGATGTCACACTTTCAAGACTCGTGGCACTCGGAGCGGTGACCCCAGTTCCAACGCACCAATGCGGCTCCGGTCGATACTCGATTTATTTTGTAGTACCGAAGAAGGAAGGATCGTTTCGCCTGATCCTAGATCTAAAGCAAGTCAATCGCTGTCTCAAAGTACCTCATTTCCGGATGGAAACCCTGAAGTCGGTCATCGTGGCCGTAAGGAGCGGAGAATTCCTGACTTCCTTGGATTTGACGGAAGTCTACTTGCATATCCAGGTTCGAAGCTCCCATCAACAGTTCCTGAGATTTGCGGTGCCAAGAGGTCATTTTCAATTCCGGGCACTGCCCTTCAGGCTAGCTACGGCTCCTCAGACCTTCACCAAGATAATGGTAGTGGTGGCGGCAGCTCTCAGAAAAGAGGGAATCTTGGTTCATCCCTACCTGGACGATTGGCTCATCTGGGCAAAGTCAGAAGAGGAGAGTCGCGCAACTACTGCCAGAGTAGTGGAGGTCCTGGAGGAGTTAGGCTGGGTTATCAATCGATCAAAGAGCAGGTTGGTTCCCTCTCAAGACTCGAGTATCTCGGAGCGAGATTTGACACCAGAAGAGGAAGAGTTTTTCTGTCCAAAAAGAGGGCAAGGGACCTAAGGATCCTGGTGACACAATTCCTTGGCAGGCGGAACCCCACGGCGTGGCATTACCTCCAATTGCTGGGAACCATGGCCGCAACATTAGAGGTAGTCCCGTGGGCCAGGGCTCACATGCGCCCTCTGCAGCGGGCGCTGTTACGTCGGTGGTCTCACCAACTTCATCCGTTGGCCATGTGTCTGCCTTTTGCTCCTCGAACCAAGAATGCCCTACAGTGGTGGCGGTGCGCTCGGAACCTGGATCGCGGGATGCCCCTCGAACCCCCGCAATGGCTGCTGCTGACGACGGATGCCAGTCTAGCGGGCTGGGGGGCTCACTGCGAAGACCAGTTCGTCCAGGGTCAGTGGTCCCTAATGGAGTCTCATTGGTCCATCAACAGGCTGGAGCTGTGTCCGGTAGCCTTAGCGCTCAGAGCACTCGAACCCTTAGTGCGCCAGAGAGCAGTTTGCGTCTTCTCAGACAATGTCACCGCGGTGGCTTACATCAGTCACCAGGGAGGTACAAGCAGTCCCTCCTTGGAGAAGGAGGCGGACAGCCTGTTCCAGTGGGACGAAAACAGATTGATGGCTCTTTCAGCCCAGCATGTAGCCGGAACGGACAATACTACGGCCGATTATCTCAGCAGGTTCAAGATCGACCACGGGGAGTGGGAGTTGGACCAGGAGGTCTTCGATCAGGTAGTTGCTCTTTGGGGTCCACCAGTCATGGATCTCATGGCGCGGTATACTTCAGCCAAGGCAAGCAGATTTTTCAGCCGAAGGAAGGAAAGGATGTCAGAAGGCTTAGATGCTCTAGCCCAGAAATGGCCTTCGGAGGGGCTCCTGTATGTCTTCCCCCCATGGGCACTCATCGGAAAGCTTCTGCAGCGGGTGGAAGCTCACTGAGGTTTGGTAATCCTCATAGCTCCGGATTGGCCACGTCGCCCCTGGTATGCGGACCTAGTGAGGTTATCGGTCGACCGGCCTTGGCGTCTCCCCTGCAGAAAGGGCCTGTTGAGACAGGGGTCGGTACTGATGCTTCACGTGGATCGATTCTCGCTTACGGCCTGGCTATTGAAAGGGCGTGGCTCCGGAAGCGGGGATACTCGGGATCAGTAATCTCTACCTTGTTGAGCGCGCGAAAGCGATCGACCTGTCTCTCCTATGTAAGAGTTTGGCGCATCTTCGAAGCCTGGTGTGGGGAGCGCCGGAAGAAACCTCTGTCGGCCTCGGTCCCGGAGATCCTGGATTTTTTGCAAGCTGGTTTTGAGAAGGGCCTAGCACCCAGCTCCTTACAAGTCCAGTTGGCTGCTATCTCTTGTTTTAGGGGTAAAGTCCGTGGTAAGTCCTTAGGGGACCACGTGAATGTAGCCAGGTTCCTAAGAGTGGTTAGGCATCTGCGTCCTCAACAAAGGTCGGTGATCCCCCCCTTGGGATCTCAATCTGGTATTAAATGCCCTGACCAGGGAGCCTTTCGAGCCGGCTAAGAGAGCCTCCCTAAAGGATTTGACACTCAAAACGGTCTTTCTGGTCGCCATTTGCTCGGCCAGACGCGTTTCAGAACTGCAAGCTTTGTCTTCTCAGCCCCCCTATCTTTCATTCTTCAGAGATAAGGTGGTCTTGCGGACAGTCCCCTCCTTCTTACCCAAGGTCTTCTCTCCCTTCCATGTGAAGCAGACGGTTTCGCTTCCGGTTTTCTCAGCAGAAGAACTAGAGGGTAATGCCAGAAAGCTACGTCTCCTGGATGTCCAGAGAGCACTGAAGCTTTACCTCTCCCGCACGGCATCCTTCCGGAGGTCAGAACGTTTATTCATTCTGTTTGGAGGGCCGCATAAGGGGGAGGTGGCGGCCAAGGCTTCCATCTCTAGGTGGATCAAGGAAGCTATTTCTTCAGCCTACATTCTGAAGGGGAAGCAGGTTCCAGGAGGTCTGCGCGCACATTCGACGCGGGCACAGGCTACCTCCTGGGCGGAGTATAGCTTAGTTCCGCCGCTGGACATCTGCAGAGCGGCTACTTGGTCTTCACTGCATACTTTTACCAAGCACTACAGGCTGGATGTTCAGAGTTCAGCTGATGCTCGTTTTGGGAGTGCGATACTTCGGTCCGCGATAGCGAACCCCTCCCAGACGTGAACTGCTCTTGTACATCCCAAAAGTAAGGGACTGGACTGGTGTGACGATAAGGAAGAATTAATTAGACCTTACCTGCTAATTAGTGTTCCTGAAGGAATGACAGTCCAGTCCCTGTTCCCTCCCGGTTTTTCTTTTTCTATCGACTGAGTTTTCCAGTGGGTAGTTTAAGGGCAGCGGACCGAAGTCAGAGCTGGAACGAAGCTAGCGGGTCCTTGGAGCAGGTCCGGAGGATCATGTGAAGGAAAGTTCAGACAGGCCTCCTCCTGCCCTCTCCTCCCCCCCCTTTTTTCCTTCCTACCTCCTGCACTTAAAAAGGGGAGAGTTTGGGGTGTGTTAAATTTTGCAGAATTTTCTTTGTGTTTAGTGAGTTAGTTTCTGGTTAAAGCTACTTTTTCATTAGAATACTGGGATCTGTGGGTGGTGCCAGTGGTATTTATACCACTCCATCCTCAAAAAGGATGGACTCAGCCTCCAAGCTGCTGGAAGGGTTACGCAACCCAAAAGTAAGGGACTGGACTGTCGTTCCTTCAGGAACACTAATTAGCAGGTAAAGTCTAATTAATTCTTGGTGCCAGTATGATGAATTCTTATTTTTACTTTTAGAACTTCATGTGTGGTTTTGGCATCTCCAGTCCTTGTATTGCATATCATCCAGAGGTCTTCAGTTCCTGTTTATCTTTAATACTTTGGGACAGTGACAGTTTTGGACCAGATTCAGCCAGTGTTTATACTAACTTAGCAGATTGACCTTCTTACATCCAGCCACCCCAGTATTAACGAAGATGAGTATTCCAAAGAAGAGCAAAACCTACCACTTTCATGATGAATGGGAAATGGACTACTACTTCATCATGGTGAAAGACAAGTGTTGTCTAATTTGTAACACCCCAGTATCTATGCCCAAAAAGGGTACTCTGGAATGTCATTATAAGGTTCTGCATAGCAATAGGTTTGATGCTGATTTTCCACCCAAAAGTGAAATTCGTAAACTGAAGCTCAAAGAACTTAAATCAAAATTGGCTACTCAGCAACAGTTGATGGCGAAGCCAAGGTCACATTTGGTCAATGCAACCATAGCATCCTTCAAGGTCAGCAACCTGATCGCAAAGAAATGCAAACCTTTCGCTGAAGGGGAATTTGTAAAAGATTGTTTTCTTGAAGCAGCTGGCAATCTTTTTGAAGGATTTAAAAATAAGAAGGAGATCATAGCTGCTATTCAAGATGTACAATTGTCAAGAAACACTGTCGTGCGGCGAATAGAAAAGATGTGTGGAGACACAACTGAACAACTGTTGGAGGATGTTAAAAATTTTGTTGCTTTCTCACTCCAACCGGATGAATCTACAGACATAAGAGATCGGATGGTTTTTGAAGACTTCAGTGTTAAAGAAGAACTACTTGGAATGATTTCTTTAAAAGGGAGAACTACTGGTCAGGAAATATTCAGTTCTTTCCATTCTTCTGTGACAAAGTGTAATCTTCCATGGCATAGACTTGTTTCCATCACTGCTGATGGAGCAAGAGCAATGACAGGTGAGGTTAACGTTTTCATAGCCCTCTGTAGACAGCATGACGACTTCCCAGATTTCCTTTCTTACCACTGCATCATTCACCAGTAAGTTTTGGCAAGCAAGAGACTCAGTACAAAGACTGTCATGGACATCACTTTCAAAATTGTAAATTCAGTTCGTGGAAGATCACTTCAAAGACGGCTTTTCAATCTTACTCTTGATGAAGAGGCAGCGGAAATCATTTTGCACACAGATATAAGGTGGCTAAGTAGGCATAAATTTCTGCAAAGATTTCGTGATTTGCTGAATGAAATAAGAAGATTTTTTTTTGTTTTGTTTTTTTTTATTAGGTTTTTAATCAGTTTTACACCAACTAAGATGAAGACAATCAGAAAGGAAAAATATGCCATTCCATAAAATCAACAATATTAGGAAACAAAATCTGATATAGACCACGTTACTGGGATTCGACAATGGCATTACAATATCCAAGATACAATTTAAGAAAATAAGGCACAAGGCCCACCTAACAGGAGGCAAAAAAACTAGAACCACACTCCCCTTACAACTCCCCAACCCTTCTCTCTGCAATAAATAAGCCTCAGGTCCTACAGCTGGGTGCTACGTTTTTCCTTAGATTTCCCTGTAAGTGTGTTGTGAATTATGATGGTGCTTCATTTATGTTTACTGATGTATCCCACTTGGAAATAAGAAGTTTTTTGAAGGAGAGGGGAGATGACCAAGCAGAGTTGGAAGATGAGGAGTGGGTATGTGATCTGGCATTTCTTGCTGACTTTACAGGCGAACTAAGTGATATAAACCTTGAACTACAAGGTAAAAACAAATGCATTGGCGAGATGATGAGTACAGTTTCATCCTACAAGAGCAAATTTGAGCTAATGATGACTGACCTTGCAAACAACACTTTTGATCATTTTCCTAATACGCAGGACCATCTGGGACAATATCCAAATTTTGTTTTTCAGAACGAGTAGTATGTGACAGAAATCTGTTCTGTTATCCAGAAATTCGAAAATAGATTCTGTGATTTCCAAAAAATTGGAACAGTTGTGGAGTACTTGTCATACCCATTCAAAGTAGATGTGGACATTAAAGAAAATGCAGCTGCTATCAGTAAAAAATTACTCATTGAACAAGCCACCTCTTGAAAATGAAACATTAACCCTTAAAAATGACATTTTTCTCAAGACCCGTGCTGAGCAAGAATCGTTTTGGAAGCTAGTTCCTAGAGACAAATTTCCCAACTTGAGAAGATGCAGTGAAGCTATTCACTCCTGTTTCGGTTCAACTTATTTGTGTGAATCTGCGTTTTCCCATCTGAAAATGACAGAGTACACAACGTTCCAGCATGACAGATGAACATCTCCAGGATTCCCTGAGACTGGCCCTCATGCAATATTCACCCAACTTCAAAAAGCTGGTGGATGAAATGCAGGTTCAGACGTCTCACAAATGAGCAAAAACGAAATATTAAAGATTGTGCAAGATCAGCCGGGATCAATACTCAACTTAAATTTAACACAAATTACTCAATAAAAGTTACAGTTATTAAGACAGTTAAAGAAAGTTACTCAAGAAAACTTTAAGAAAAATTATACTTTCCATTTCCCCTCGTAGTTCTTACTGGATCTTCGTGTCTCTGTTTTGTTTTTGCTTAATTTGCTTAACAGCTGATCACATCCAAGTAAATGAAAGAAGGTTCATTAAAAATGGGGGGGGGGGGGGAATCCTCCAACTTTATTGGGTTAAAATGTAATTTGAAACTAATTTGAAACTTAATTTTCATGATGGTAGATCACTGGTACTTTTGGCCGGAAAAAGTAGATCACGACCTGTTCAGTCTATAGCAGGCATGTCCAACTTCGAAGTGCTCTCCTGAGCTCAGAAAGGTAATCCTTTCCTGGCATGTGCCAAGATAGCCGTACCTCCTGGCCTGCCCCTACCTAGCCAGTTTCCTTTCTTCCACCATGCCAGCAAGATGGACATCTCAGCTCTCTACAAAAAAACCCCCAAAAGAACTTAAAGAAGAGGAGAAAGTGTAGCAACATTCAAGAAACTGAAGACAAGGTGCAGCAATGACCAAGCCAGGGTTTAAAAAAATGCCCCAACTGCAGGAAAAAGGTGAACAGCACCAATTCCCATGATCGGTGTGTCTGGTGCCTCTGCCTTCACCACAGGGTCAAAGACTGCCCACACTGCGTGTGAATATCTCCCCATGCCTGCCAATCCCACCATCATACCTTGAAGGACTTCTTGAGACAGCACTCAACCCAACGGCCCTGTCTAGGATCATGCAGCTTAAACACAAGGTGCCCCGGGACCCTCCAGGAGCCTCCATGGAAGATGTGTCTGACATGGCCCCCATCCATAGCCACGCTCCTGCAGAGGCCTACACTCCTTTAACAACCAGAATTCCACTCTCTTGGGCCACTCAAGACCTTCCTCATATGGCTGCCGACAAGATCTCTGACACCAGACCACTTTGCAGCCATCTTTCCTCTGGACACAATGCGCCACCAGCTCCCCCCCCCCCCCCTTGGTACCATGGTGACGAGAGATGCCCGGAAGGATTCCTGCATGATCCGGCAAACAACGTCAGGCCCAGCTCCATCCCTAACCACACCATCTATCGCTGCCATGGGGAGTAGGAAATCCAAAAGAAGATATGGTCAATATCAGAGTGTAAAAATTCCAAAATCAAAAAATAATCACTCTACAAAAACACAAATTGTTCTGTTCCAAAAACAAAACTTTGTTCAATGTTCATCAAAAACATAAACATAAACATAAAAAGCTACATAGAAGGTCTCAGCAACCAAGGGCTAAAGGCAGACTTGATGCAAAATCACTGCCACCAAATGTATGCCCAATAACATCAACGACCCTCTAGTAGCCCCAGAAAGACCACCATAGGCAATAGTTAATTAATTAATTAATTAATTAATTTACATACATTCTCTTATATATCGCGCTATTCTGCTTAAGTGCGGTTTACATTGAACAGGGCATTATAACTTGGAGATAACTATTTTACAGGGAACATGGGCTATGGAGGGTTAAGTGGCTTGCCCAAGACCACAAGGAGCACCTGTGGGACTAGAAACCCCAGTCCTTCCGGCCCAAGGTTGCTGTCCTCTAGTGGGATTTGAACCCCTGACCTTCCGGCCTGAAGTACCTTGCCCCAACCACTAGGCCACTCCTCCACTCCACTTAAACTCCTGCACTGGGCGGTTATTCTGTTCCCCGAGCTCTCAAACGTTTCGCGAGCACCCTCGCTTCATCAGGGGAAAACAGCTGAAATCAACAAAACAAAAACCAAAACATCATACAACACTATCAAAATAGAACAAAGGACCATACTCAAACCAGTACTTACCCACCACACAATAAGGCTGACCAAAACCACAAACAGACCATTAGACAGCAAACTTCAACACGCTGTTCAAAAAATGCTGCACACACTCCCAAGCTACACTCCACCCCTACCTTAAAAGCTTCTCAGCAAATGACACAAAGGGATTCACCCAGATGAAACGCCTCTCCCCTACCTTACCATACACCGTAGGCAGACCAGCAGAACAATCAAATGCACACACTCCAATCAATTTGCAAATTCAAGCCCTCAGGGGCCACAGTATGAACTCGGAAAATCCAGCTTTGTTCACACATCAACAACTATTGCTCCTGCGATTTACCAGCCCTACCAGCCATGACCTGATCAATACAAAAGCAACGCAGATCAGAGAAACAATGATGAAGAGTGCTACAATGTTGCACTAAAGGTGCCTTCTGCACCTGACACTTTAATCTGCTTCTTTGTTCTATGAGCCGCTTACGAAAAGACCTGCTGGTACTCCGATGTATAACAACTTGCAGGGACATATAATCCCATATACCACAAAAACGGAATCACATGAGGTAGATTTCTTAAGATTATATACCACACTATAATACTCAAAACATGAAATAACACCGGAAACCTCACAAATCGAACAGTGCCCACAAGTGGTGTGCCCACGTGTTGCGTCTACGGCCCTAATACCGGGCAGTGGACGGAGCACCGAGTGACTCAACACCTCCCGGAGGTTACGCTGGCGCTACCAAACACACCGTATGTTTTTATTTTCCAACCCTGGGATGGTCCGCACTACCACCAGATGTTTCCTAATGATTCGCTGTATACTAACACTGAAAGGGGAATATTTGGTAATAAAATTCACCTGCTCACCATCCCCAAAAAGACCATCTTTATTTTTGGGCATTAGTAAAAGTGCACGATTATTATATAAAGCCCTCTTATAGGCATCATGAACCACCCGTAATGGATATCCCCGTGCAATAAAACTACGTGCCAGAAATTTAGATTGACATTTAAAATCAGCATCTCGCAAACAATTCCGACGGAACCTAAGGAATTGAGAAAATGGAAGACCATTTCTCAAGCACACTGGGTGGGCACTGCTGTAATGTAAGAAAGTGTTCCTATCCATAGGCTTCCTGTGAACAGATGTCACCCAACCATTCAGACCCTTATGGACCGACACATTGAAAAACACAATATCCGTACTACTATATAAACTCGTGAACTTAATATTTTGCTCACGCGTATTCAGCCAACATGTGAACTCCTGGAAAACTTCACTAGTGCCCTGCCATAGAATGAACACGTCATCTATAAATCTACACCACAACTTTAGATGACCAGCATAAGGGGAACTATAGACCCAGCAATCCTCAAATCTACCCATAAAGAGATTAACCACCGACGGGGCACAAGTGGCCCCCATCGCAACCCCTGATACTTGATGGTACAAACAACCTTCAAAAGTAAAGTAATTCTCAAAAATGGCTAAACGCGCCAACCAGGTGACGAAAGTAATCATCTCTATTGACAAATCCCCACGACGTTGTAAACAATTCTCTACCACCTCTACCAATGCTGGTTGTGGAATAGAGGTGTATAATGAAGCAACATCCAAAGTGGCTAATAAAACATCCGGAGAACTAGCTAAACCAACGTGATGTTCTAAAATATTTAAGAAATGCATAGTATCTCTAATATATGCTGGAATCTCAAGCAATAATGGCCTCAAAAATGAGTCTACAAAAACTGAAACCGGCTCCAGAATGGACCCCCTCGTAGACACAATAGGTCGCCCAGGTGAGTGCTGCAAATTTTTGTGAACCTTAGGTAACAAGTAAAATTTAGCTACTAAAGGACTCTTAATATTTAAAAAGGAATATTCCTTTTCTGAAATCAGAGCACCCAACAAGGCCTCAGCCGAAATGTCCTTAATAAGACTTTGTAATCTTCCTGTAGGGTCCTGGGACAAAAGAGCATAGGTAGTAGTGTCACTAAGTTGGCGCTGAGCTTCTTGTAAATAATCATTACGGGCCCAGATCACAATTGCGCCACCTTTATCGGCGCTTCTAATCACTATATCAGTCTGTGCTGCTAAATCGTCAAGGGCCCTCTTCTCTGACCTGGATAGGGCAGAAAAAACTGGAAATCGCGTCTGCTCCAAGTGCTGAACATCCTGCAAAACCAAACGTTTAAAAATCTGTAAAGCTGGAGAAAGTGGACCAGGTGGACACCACGATGAGGTTAGTGGAAGCTGTACTCGTCCTATCATTGTGCTCCTGCCCCCTCCTAGTTTGTTCCTGCTGCGATGAGAAAAAAATGTTTAAATGGAGCTTCTTCAGCAAGCTCTCAAAGTCCATGCGAAACTGAAATGAATCAAACCAGGTAGCCAGCACAAAAGACAACCCTTTGTTCAAAGTTTTATGTTGATCCACAGACAACACCACAGGGGTGAGATTAATCACCAGGGAGGATGAGTTAGCGTCTAAAACTTCATCCAACTTTACTCTCGTGAACGACTCCCTCCTCCCCGTCCCTTGGAATGGCCTTGAGTGCTCCCCTTCTTCTCCTGCCCAGAACCGTCGTCTAAAAAAGTGATACTTGATGAGGACTTGCTCGAGCTCCCTGTAGAGGAGTCTTCAGAGGACTGGTCAACATCAATACGCCTCTTATCTTTCCTTTTTTGAAGCCTCCAATTCATATTCATCCAGGGGTAAACATACCCCGTGGTGTAATCCTCATTGTCTCGTTTCAATTTCTTAGCCTTAGCCTTCTTAACTTCCTCACGAAGCGTAGCAATCTGTCTGTTGACATCCTCACTTTGCGTTTTAAAACGTGCCTCAGACTCCTGGGCTTTAAGACCCGATAGTAACTCCTGGACCTCATTATTGAGCTCTTCTAAACTTGACTTGGCTGTATCAATCACCAACACCATTAAGTCCAGAGAGCATTTGTTTAAAATGCAGTTCCATTTGCCTAAAAAACTTGGATCCGAGGCAAACAAACGGGGTTCTTTATATACTCGAAGGCCCTGGGGGATTTGTTGTCATCGAACATATTCTATCAAGGAAAGGCGGTGCAGCTCCGAGCGCACAATCCGTTTTTGTACAGACAACAATTTCTCCCAATTGGTAACTCCAACAGCTTCCTGTGACTCATCCAGACCAAAAGGAGTTTTCTCAGTACACAGTTCAGAAATATGGTCACTAGAAAAACTAAAAATCTCCTTCCAAGATGACTGACACTCCATGATTTGTAAATCCAAAAGAAGATATAGTCAATATCAGAGTGTAAAAATTCCAAAATCAAAAAATAATCACTCTACAAAAACACAAATTGTTCTGTTCCAAAAACAAAAATTTGTTCAATGTTCATCAAAAACATAAACATAAAATCTACATAGAAGGTCTCAGCAACCAAGGGCTAAAGGCAGACTTGATGCAAAATCATTGCCACCAAATGTATGCCCAATAACATCAACGACCCTCTAGTAGCCCCAGAAAGACCACCATAGGCAATAGTTATTAGCTTTAAACACAACTCCTGCACCCAGCGGAGGCGGTTGGATTCTTGGAAGCTCTGCCGGATTGATGTGAGTAGATAAAAGACTGCTTTCCCTGGAACCTGGACATTAATCACACACCTGATAACTTCAGGAATACGGGGGAAGAAAATAAGCACAAGAAGGACAAGAGTGGTGTATGCAGTTGGAACAGTGACAAGTTAAAAGTATGCTGTAGTTAAGCCGGAATGGTCTCTCTTGAGCATCCGGAGATGCATCAGTGTGGTCAGAGCTCGTGGGAAGTGACCTGATGTCAACAGTATGAACTATTGAGAGGCTAATTTTTTGGGATATGAACAGTTTGGCTGAAAATGAGTAAGAGGCCTTGAGGACAATCACTTTAATTTCCTCTCTACTTGCTATTATTATTATTATTATTATCTTTTTTTTGTATTTCTTGGACTTGGGCATCTGACAACATGCTCCTGGATAAGGAAGCGGGTCATTCTTCCTCTCCCCTTTTTTCTTTCTTTTCTTTTCTTTTCTTTTCTTTTTTCCTTTTCTCCTTTCCCGTGGTTCCCCCCCCTTGCCTTTCTGGTTTGCCTCTCCTGGGGCAGGAAGGTGGGTAGTGGGCTTTAGGGTGGGGTGGGCTTAGTAATAATGGAGATGAGAGGGAGCTGTGAATCGTGTGGGGTTTAGCAGACAACACAATTAACTTGAAGTTTCTCACTTCAGTGGTATGATATGCCCTACTGCCATTCTTCTTAAAATGCTGCACAGGGGTGAGGTCTGAGGGGGAGAAACATTTTGCTAAGAACAATCTGGCACATCACTGGGCGAGCAGGGAGGGGAGAGAGGGATACACAGTAATGGGGAAGAGTAGACTATGGGTGGAGAGAGAGGGAAGAATAATGTGGAAGATGGAGAGGGTAGGGATGGGAGATGGGAGGGGCATGACCGAGGGGGGGGGCGACCAATGGCTACGCCCGCTCCTCCAGCCTGCAGTGGGCCCAGAGCACGAGAGCTCGTTGCTTCTCGTACCCCCAACTAGAGGGTTGATGGATGGACAACTCTTTGACCGGTATGCAGCGAGGGACACCAGCGAAATAAGAGGGGGAGTGGTACATAGATCACAAATAGAGGCGGGACCCTAATGCATCAAGGTCTCCGAAAGCGGGCTCCGACATGGAGCGATGGAATGTAGAGCATAGGGGACAGGAGAGGGGAGGAGGGGGGAGGGGACTGTAGGAAACATAGAAATGGGATGGGTCTAGTCTGGATAGGGGAAAGGGATGGAAAGGGAGGGGACCCATGTGGAATAACTGAACTGGAAGGCAGGATGTGGAAGAATGGGTGGTGGAGAGGGAGAAATAAAAGAATGCCCTTGGGTTGTGGAGAACGGATGGGAATGGTCGGGTTGGCTCTAGGCTAGGAGTGCCTACCCAGCAAAAACAAGCAAAGAGGTCTCTTTTGGAAGATGTCAGATAAGACTTGGAATAATGGGTAAAGAACTACATATGACTTCGTGGAATGTATGTGGAGTGGGTATGCCCATAAAGACATAAGCTACTACAGCAGCTGCACGTTCACCATATTGACATTGCTTTTCTTCAGGAAACTCACCAATCAGAGACAGAACACACCAAATGGAAGTGAGGATGGGAGGGGCAAGTATATGATGCCACGGCAGTAGGCAAGAAAGCAGGGGTTGTTATCTTAATAGCCAAAGGTGTAGACTTTGAAATGCATAAGGTGTAGTTGGACCCGACTGGCAGATATTTACTAGTAGAAAGAAAGCTGGGTGGTCTTTGGATCTGTTTATGCCCCGAACATTATGAAGCCTCCTTTTATCAAGCCTTTGAGAACTGCCTAAGTGCAGCGAGGAATAGGCTATTGTTATTGGCAAGAGACTTTAATTGTGCATTGGGGTGTTCAATGGACAGATCACAGGCCATAAGACCAATGTCAAGCACATAGAACCCAGGGAATATGTGACAGACATGATCTGTTAGACATCTGGTGTGTACGCCACCCGAGCGAATGGGATTTTACACATTTCACGGGCACATGCTACATGAACTCGCATTGATTACTTCCTAATCTCGGCCAGCCTATTTGAGCGGGTTACATGGGCGGATATAGGGCAGATCATCAAATCTGATCATGCTATACTAACGTTGGTGGTGACATGGGGACAGTAAAAGGGGACACACCTGTGGCATCTCCCTATGGAAGGGAAAGGAGACCCCCATTTTGGGCCCTTTCTTCGGGCGAAGTGGGAAGACTATGCTCTGAATAATGCCCAACTTGTAACAGAGCTTGCCTTGTTGTGGGAAGCCGGTAAGGCCATAATGCATGGCGAAATAATTGGATATGTGGGGGCCATGGAATGACTGAACAACCGGATTATACAACTGGAGTGCGCACTAAAGGAGACAAGATGGAGGTTGACAGCACTTCCTCAAAGAGAGTACCGAAATGTGATACATGAGGTACAGGCGGAGCTAAACTTGCTTATCCACCAGAGAGCGAAGAAATCTCTCTTCTACTACTGCTCCTCTCGTCCGTTGATTGGAGTAAAAGATGGGCCATGATACATGAGAGCTATGCGAGATGCCAGAGGGAACCTACAACAGTCAATGTCTAGGGTGGAAAAGGTTTTCAGGGATTTCTACTACTCCTTATATCAGGAGGCGGCTAACTCGGGATTTGAGGGGAAGCGGTTCTTGGAGGAGTGTGGGCTTCCTATGTTGACATAGGATCAAATAGCTGAGTGAAGGGCCCCATCACACCACTGGAAGTACAACGGACCATAAAAGGTTTGAAAACGGGACATGCTCCAGGCCCAGATGGACTCCGTAGCGAATTTTACAAGGTAATGACAGATAAAATAGTGTTGCCGCTAACAGAGTACTACTCTGATTTGATTGCCCATGGTAGCTTCCCCTTTGAATCTAACAAGGCGTTGATCACAGTCTTGCCTAAGCCTGGCCTGGATCCTCAAGTACCGGGATCATATAGACCGATCTCGTTATTAAATGTGGACATAATGATAATGGCAAAGATACTGGCGGATAGGTTGGCGGTATACTTACTCAAGCAAATTCACGATATTCAAGTGGGCTTTGTACAGGGCAGAAGTTACAGCAGGAGTTAGAAGAGTATTCAGCTCCATGTACGCTAGCCTCCAGGAATCCCAGTCATCCATAATGGTTAGTTTCAACTCCAAGAAGGCCTTTGACCGGGTGAACTGTGGGGGTTCATATACCAAGTCTTAGAGAACATTGGCATTAGAAGCTTCTTTGCAGCGGCAGTTCGGCTGCTATATTTCAATCCCTGAGGCATGGTGCTAGTTAATACCAGCTGACAGCAGACTTTCCTCTTAGGCGGGCACGCGGCAGGGGTGTCCCCGTTTGCCCCTATTATTCGCTTTGACTTTAGAATCCCTACTGTGCTGCATTTGCACGGCCCCAGGCTTGAAGGGAATCCAAAAAGGACTAGAGGAATTCTGGGTGGTGGCCTTCGCAGATGACCTGCTAGTACAATTTGAAAATCTCAAACAGAACATACCGGTACTGTTAACTCTTCTACATACATATGGCAGGCTATCGGTATTTAAATTAAATCTTGATAAGTCCGAGGTGCTCCCGCTGGATCCCTCCCTTCCCCGGCATTGGAGTGGAGCATTCCCACTCAAGTGGGCTGGAGGACACTTTAAATACTTAGGAATCCACCTCCCGGCCAAACTCACTGACCTTTTTAGTGTCAATGTCGCAAGCCTCCTGGAGGATGTCAGGAAGTGAGTCCAACACTGGCAGGACCTCCCCTTACAGTTGGGAGGCAGGATAGCACTCTTTAAAATGGTCATCTTCTCGAAATAGCTATACACACGCCAAACGCTTCCTTTGGTGCTGAAAAAGAAAGACTTATGCAATTGGCAGAATGGCTATGAAAGACCTAGATAAGATTCTCAAGAGCAGAGATGTCTCTTTCCATACAAAGATTCGACTTGTTCAAGCCATTGTATTTTCAATAACATCATATGGATGTGAAAGCTGGACAGTGAAAAAGACAGATAGGAAGAAAATTGATGCCTTTGAATTATGGGGCTGGCGGCGAATACTGTGTATACCATGGACTGCCCGAAGAACAAACCAGTCGGTACTAGAGGAGATCAAACCTAAGCTTTCTTTAGAAGCTCAGATGACAAGACTTCGACTTTCATACTTTGGACACATCATGCGAAGAAAGAGATCATTAGAGAAAGACATTATGCTTGGCAAGATAGGTCAACGCAAAAGAGGAAGGCCAGCAATGAGATGGATCGATACAATTACAGCAGCTACGGGTACCAGTCTGTCAACAATGAGCCGCCTGACTGAAGACCGAACACAATTTAGGATAGCTATCCAGAGGGTCGCCATGAGTTGACTTCGACTCGACGGCACTTAACAACAACATGCAATTGGAACGGCAGATTAATATTTTACTGTAGCAGTGGCACCGACCACGCTGGCTGTTTTGCAGAGATCGTGGGCACAATGGGGAATGGGGTTTCCGGATATTCAAAGATATAATATGGCGTGTGCGCTACAGCACGTGAGAGACTGGCTCTGGGATCTGGCAAACTATACCCCCATGGAGTGAGATCGGGCCATAGCAGCCCCATATCACTTGCAATGCATTTTGCATGCAGATAATTGAGCTATGCTACCTCAAATGCAAAGGAATATAATGTTTCAATCGGCCCGCACCGCATGGAAATATATCTGTAGATTAGTATTGTGACGTGCCCCGGTCGCACAGCACCCCCTGGTGGCGGCGTAGTGGTTCAACCGAAGGGCTGGGACCGGGGGTCACCAAGATGTTTGTGATCAGGGTTGGCCAGGTGCGAGGGTCAAGGGCCAGAGCCTTGTGCCAGCCTCGTTGCCAACTCCCAAAGAGACTACAGTCTTGCACGAAAGTGGAGGGAAAAGAAAAAGGCTTTATTTTCCCCTTTTAGCACTAAGGGTTCATAACATAGGATAAACACTCCGGTACGTAGCAAAACAAGTCTTTACAGCAGATTTTGAAAGTAAGAGATGGAATAACCAAAAACTGTTAACTTCACAGTGTCAAAAACATCCAATAGCAAATTACTTCATTCACTCAATGAGCTCTGGAACGCTTCTATATCACTTCCAGCACAGTATATACATTCCATAGGACTATCAATGTCCTCCTGCACAGATTCCACCTGCATGGCCTCCTCTGACTGCTCTGAGGGATCAAGGTAAGTGTCCTTCATGTGAGTTCGTCTCACTGCTTCCCAAGGCTTGGCAGTTTGTTTGGGCCCACGGTTCAGCTTGGTGGAATACCAAAATGGCATTTCTTGCTCTAGAGGTTTAAAAACATTCTCTCTATAATGTTTTCCTCTAAAAGTTCTTTTCTTGTTCGAACTATCTTTTAACTTTTGCTTTGGCTCTTGTTTTAGATAAGGAGAACCACCTTCCCCAGATTCTTCTCTTAGCTTGACTTCAGGCACACAGTAACAAAGGTTAAAAGCTTTACCTTTAGGTTTCCGTTTGGTTCTCTGGGGTGAGGCTGGAGGCCTACCTTGGCTACTGCCTTCAGTATCAGTGCTCTCAGGTATATTCCTCCTGCTCTCCCAGTCTTTCCTCCTCTGGCCTTTGAGGCCTGTTCTCTTGTGGGCTTCAGGGCCCGGTCTGGCTTGGCTTCGGCCTTCTCGGCCTGTCCTCTCTCTTACAGGACTGGTTCTCTTTTCCCAGCCTGTCCTTTTACTCAGGCTTGCTTGCGGCCTAGATTCCACTCTTGGGTTAGTACCTTCATAGCATCTCTTTGGTCCTTCTCTGGAACACGCATTCGCTTGGTCTCTCCCAACTGGTGAGGGTGATCTTTCCACAGCTCCCTGAGTAGTAGCTCTCCAAGCAGACGAGGTTTTAGCAGATGAGCTTCTTGCAGGTAAGCTCCTAGCAGATAAGCTTCCTCCTGACTCTTGCTTGCTTCCTCTTAAATGTGAGCTTTTGGAACATGAGTCCTGCCCACTAGGGCGTGGTTCTGTGGTCTCTGTCCTAACTCTCCTGCTCCCTCTAGGTGAATCCTCTGGAAATTGCAGGCAATTTCTTTTTCTTTCAGACTTCAAAACTATTTTTCTCTCCAGAAGAGGGTCCGCTGTATCACAGTATAATGTGAAACATCTAGTTCTCCGTATCTGCTCCTGTGTGGAAATGGTGTATTTGCTCCTGGAATTGGGAGTTAAGTCTTTGAGCAATGGGAAGACTGGGGCTTTCCAATGTTGAACATGTGGTGGAAGAGTCAGAGGTCCCACTTTCCTTTTCTGAGCTTAGAAATCACTTTGGGTTAGCTGGCACCCACATCTTCTCTTATCTGCAGATCCGGAGTTACATCCACACTCTACTGAGAACAGCTCTGGAGTCAAGTGTATGCTCTCATCTGGAAGAGGTACTCATGGGCAGGGACCGTAGAATCCGCATCACTTACCTACATTACACCCTGGCAGGTTTAACACCAGAACGTGAGGAGGGGGGACTGGCGGTGGCCTGGACGAGTAACTTAGGTGAACAGGTCTTGAGTGAGAACCTCTTAAATTCATTAGGTGATATCCCAAAGCTGATCACTTCTGTGACTCTTCGTGACTTGCACTTTAAGCTATTATGACGGTTATACTACACCCCATGGGTATACCAGAACACCTGATCATTCTCTTTACATTGATCAAGAAGCAATAGTTCAAACGGAACTAGGAGAAACAGAATGGTTTAAAATCAGCAAAGGTGTACAACAAAACAAGGCTGCATACGTTTCCCCTTACCTCTTTAATTTTATATACAGAAAAAATCATCAGAGAAGCAAGACTGTATGAAGACAACAGAGGTGTGAAGATTGGAGGAAGACACAATAACCTTTGCTATGCTGATGATACCACATTACTGGCTGAAACTGAAGATGATTTGAAACATTTGCTTCTCAAGATCAAGGAATATAGTCTTAAAATGGGTCTGCACCTTAACGTTAAGAAGACGGAGATCCTGACAACTAGCTAAATCAATAAGTTCATCATTGATGGAGACGAAATTGAAATAGTTGACAGCTTTAACTTACTTGAATCAACAATCAATAAAGAAAGGACTAGCAGTCAAGAAATCCAATGACGTATTGCTCTGGTAGAATGGCTGTGAAGGACCTATACAAGATCCTCAAGAGTAGAGATGTTTCTCTCCATACAAAGATTTGACTTGTCCAGGCCATGGGATTTTTGATAACGTCATATGGATGTGAAAATTGGACAGTGAAAAAGATAGACAGGAAGAAAATTGATGCCTTTGAATTATGGTGCTGGCAACAAATACTGTGTATACCGTGGACTGCCCGAAGAACAAACCAGTCTGTACTAGAGGAGATCAAACCTAAGCTTTCCTTAGAAGCTCAGATGACAAGACTTCGACTTTCATACTTTGAACATATCATGCGAAGAGAGAGATCATTGGAGAAAGACATAATGCTTGGCAAGGTAGATGGTCACCATAAAAGAGGAAGGCCAGCAATGAGATGGACTGATACAACAACATCAGCTATGGACACCACTCTATCAACAATGATCTGCTTGGCTGAAGACCGAACAAAGTTTAGGTCAACTATCCAGAGGGTCACCAGGAGTTGACATCGACTCAATGGCACTTAACAACAACAACAACAACTACGCCCCACATCACACATGGTTGACATTGACCGATGTATGTCCTAAATGTGATATGCCCTCGGCGACCCTGGGACACATACTGTAGTATTTATTTTATTTATTTATTTAACACTTCTTCTCCAGGACCAAGCAGGAAGTCAGTCCTCACTTATGGGTGACGTCGGCGCCGACGGAGCCCTCGCGGAGCAATTTTCCCCAGCTTTCAAAGAAAGCCTTTGGGAATTGCAGCGCGCATGCGCGGTCGTCTTCCCGCCCGAAGGTGCCATCTTAGCCAGTCTTCTTTTTTCCGCGGAGCCCTACAGACGTCCCCGTCTTGTCCCCGCGAAAAAGTTGATTTTCCTCTTTATTTTATACCTTTTTCTTTCGGTTCGACGCCAATCGTTTTCCCGCTCGGACTCGCGACGCCGGTCTCGAGTCCTCTCACGTTTTTTCGGTTTTTCTGACTTAGCTTTCGTTTTCGTTTTCCCTGGCAGCCCGGTCCTTTGACCTCGCAGGGGCCCTTTTTCCCCCGATGGCTGCCAGTGGGTTTAAGGGGTGTGGTCGGTGTGACCGAAATATGTCACTAACCGACACACACGACTTTTGCCTCCGCTGCCTGGGCCCGGATCATGAGGAACTGATCTGTGGGCCCTGCAGCAAACTGTCCTCGAAGGCGTTGAGAAGTCGGCGGCATCAGCGTGAGAGAATCTTCGCTGACCCCAGCCGTACCCGGACCTCGTCGGAGGCCTCCGTGTCGAAAGGCTCCAGCTTGGACCGTCGCCGGAGCTCCTCCGACCGGGGTTCTCCCTCCGGGGACCATCGTCGGAAGGAAAAACCCGCGAGGGCGGCGTCGGTGGACGCTCCTGGCTCCGCGAGGGCCAGGTCGCATAGCCCCGACAGCCGCCCCGGGTCCTTGGAGAAGGAACACCTCCCGAAGCGACCTCGCCTGGAGTCGGAGATGCCTGCCCGGGTAAGTCCTGTAGTCCTTCTGGACTCGCCTCCGCGACAGCCGACGTCGGGCCCGACGCCGTCGGGGCCCGAGTCGGGGGCTGCTGGGTCACCTGAGCTCGGCCTCAGGTTGACGGCCTTGGAGAGCAGACTGTCTGCCTTCATGGACCAGCAGCGGGCACTGCTCGCTGGCTTCGCTGGCGTCGCTGCCCCGACCGCCGGGACGTCGACGTCCAAGTCGACCCCGGAGACCGAGCCGATCCTCGAGTCGATGAGAACTCGAGTCGATCCTCGGTCGAGGTCGCCCTCGGCCTCCCGTTCGGGACCGAGGTCGCCGACGCCGACTCCCTCGGCGTCGGGGCGGCTGGCGCCGCACCCTGCCCGGGCCGACCCCACCGAGTCCTCGTCGGAGTCGGTCTGGGAGTCTGAGGAGGAAGAGTCACCTGATTCTTTCCGGACTCGGTGTGTCCCATTGGACTCTCCGGAGTCCGAGCCTCGGAAGCAGTCCCCCCCGGAGGATGCCCGGTTCTCGGACTTCGTTAGGGATATGGCCAAGGCTTTGGCCTTCCCTGCGGATCCCGAGGAGGAGCCTCGAGCCGAAGAGCTCGACGCCCTCCAGTATGACTCTCCCGCGAGGGAACACTTTACTGTGCCGGTTCCTCCTATGCTGGAACGACTACTCTTCCGCATGTGGGAGAGTCCGGCCTCCTCGCCGGTCCTGAGCAAGCGGGTCGATTCTATCTATCGAGTCCGCAAGAGCCCTGGCTTTCAAAAGGCACAGCTGCCACACCATTCCATGGTAGTGGAATCGGCCATGCATCGTCTTAAGAGCCAGAAGATGCACTCCTCGGTGCCTCCTGGAAGGGAGGCCCGTAACCTGGATGGCCTTGGCAAGAAGTGCTTCCAGGGCTCTATGCTCGCCTGTCGTGTCCAGACTTACCAGCTATACATGGGCATGTATCTCAGGGATCTGGCTAAAGAGCTAGCCGGATTCTCCGCTGGTCTCTCCGAGGAGCCCTTGCGGAGGTTCCTAGCCTTGTCCATGGGTATTCGGGAATGCTCAAAGTTCATGTCCCGAGCAGCCTATGATGGCTTTGAAGCCTCGGCTCGAGTAGCCGCAGCCGGCATCGGTGCCCGCCGACAGGCTTGGCTTCAGTCGTCCGACCTTGAGCCCTGGGTACAGGACAAGTTGGTCGATGTCCCCTGCCGAGGCGAAAACCTCTTTGGCAAGCCCATGGCGGAAAAGGCTGCACAAATTGAGACTGAGACTCTCACCAGGACCAGGCTTTCTATGAAGACCTCCGCCCCTTCCCAGAAAAAGAAGGGCTCGGGAAAAAAGCCCTTTTACCCGAGGAAGGCAGCTGCCTACAAACAATACCCCCATTATCAGGCCCCTGCAGCTCCCCAACAGGGCCAGCAGGCCAAGGGACGGGGTAACGGGTCCCGTAGGCAGCAAGCCCCCAAGCCTGCACCACCAGCCCCTGCTCAGCAGGGTGGGGGTTTTTGACTCGCTCAGCATAGCCTCTCCCCCCCCCCGCTGGTTCCCCCCAGCACCGGAGGCCGGCTGGTTCACTTCGCCCACAGGTGGTCCAGCATCACCGCAGATGCCTGGGTGCTTCAGGTCGTGCGAGAGGGCTACCTTCTCCACTTCCATCAGGTCCCTCCCTCCTATTTTCCGGGAGAGCCTCCGCGCCCCCCTCTACACAGGGAATTGCTCCTTCAGGAGTTAGCAGGTCTTCTGCAGGAACAGGCGGTGGAACCGGTGCCACACCACCTGAGAGGTCAAGGCTTCTATTCAAGGTATTTTCTGATACCAAAGAGAACAGGAGGCCTCAGACCCATCCTGGACTTGCGCAACCTCAACAAGTTCCTTGTGCGGGAGAAGTTCAAAATGCTTACCCTTGGAATCCTTCTGCCCTACCTCCAGCAGGGAGATTGGCTATGCTCCTTGGATCTAAAGGATGCCTATACGCACATCCTCATCCACCCAAGCCACCGCCAATACCTAAGGTTTGTGGTGGCAGGAACTCATTACCAGTACAGAGTACTGCCCTTTGGCCTGTCCTCCGCACCGCGAGTCTTCACAAAATGTCTCGCGGTCGTGGCGGCCCATCTCCGGCTTCACGGCCTCTATGTCTTTCCGTACCTCGACGACTGGCTCATCAGAGCAGCGTCCGCTCAGGAGGTCACCAACGCCACGGGCCGCACGGTGACTCTGCTGCAGCACTTGGGCTTTGTCATAAACTTCGCAAAGTCCACTTTGCTCCCCTCTCAGGATCTCGAGTTCATCGGTGCAAGGCTGCACACTCCTCAGGCGCGAGCGTACCTACCGCTCGACAGGGCTCAGCGGCTCATGGACCTAGCCGACCGCTTTCGCAGCCAGCCCCTGGTCTCCGCCAGGCACTTCCTGAGACTGCTCGGCCATATGGCTTCCACCGTCCATGTGACCCCCAATGCCCGCCTGAATATGCGGTCTGCTCAATGGTGTCTCCGCCGGCAGTGGCGACAAGCCACAGGCGGCCTAGCAGACCTAGTGCGCGTCTCCGAGCCGCTGGTCTCGTCTATCCGGTGGTGGCTCCGGCAGCCGAACCTGTTATTGGGAATGCCTTTCCAGTCACCTCAGCCGACCCGGTTGCTGACCACCGATGCATCCCTCCTGGGCTGGGGAGCACATTGCCGAGAGGCACGTACTCAGGGCCTCTGGACCAAGTGGGAGTCTGCTCAGCAGATCAACTTCCTGGAGCTCAGGGCGATCCGCCTAGCTCTCAAGGCCTTCTCCCACCTGACCTCCCAACAGTCCGTCCTTGTCCAGACGGACAATCAAGTTGCCATGTTCTACGTGAACAAGCAGGGGGGCACGGGCTCCTTCCTCCTCTGCCGGGAGGCACAGAAGCTCTGCTCTTGGGCCGTCAGTCACGGCATTCTCCTCAAGGCAGTTTATCTCCCGGGCCAAGAAAATTGCCTAGCGGACAAACTCAGCAGGGTCCTCCAGCCGCACGAGTGGCGTCTGGATCCCTTGATCGTTCAGAAGCTCTTCCTCAGGTGGGGCCTCCCCACGGTGGATCTCTTTGCCAGTCCTCACAACCGGCAGCTTCCTCGCTTCTGCTCTCGTCAGCCACACCCCCTTCGGGTTGCGGCGGACGCCTTTCTAATCTCATGGTCGGGGAGCCTTCTGTACGCTTTCCCTCCCATCCCGTTAGTCTCTCGGACTCTTTTCAAGGTTCTCCGAGACAAAGCCTTCATGATCCTGGTGGCCCCTCGCTGGCCCAGGCAGCCGTGGTTTCCGCTCCTGCTGCAACTGGCGGTGGAGGATCCCATCCCTCTGGGAGTACAACCGGATCTCCTCACTCAGGATCAGGGGTCCCTACTGCACCCCAACCTCAGGTCTCTCAACCTCATGGCCTGGCTGCTGAGAGGGTAGTCCTTGCTCCTCTTCTCTTGCCGGCGGAGGTGGAGGAGGTCGTCTTGGCTTCGCGACGGCCTTCTACCCGCAAATGCTACGCCCTTAAATGGCGTCGCTTTGCAATCTGGTGTTCCCAACAGTCTCAGGATCCCTTCTCCTGCCCGGTGTCGGTGATCTTACAGTACTTGCTACACCTCTCTAATCTGGGACTTAAGTCCAACTCCGTCAAAGTTCACCTCAGTGCTCTTTCAGCACATCATGTGCCGGTGGACGGCAGACCTCTCTCCAACGACCCTCTCGTAGCGAGGTTTCTCCGAGGTCTCCTTCTACTTAAACCACCTCTGCGCCCGCCAGCGCCAGACTGGGACCTGAATGTGGTTTTGCAGCGGATCACCTGTCCGCCTTTTGAACCTATGGCTACATGTTCTCTCCGTTTTCTGTCTTGGAAAACACTGTTCTTGATAGCCCTCACTTCCGCTAGGCGCGTAAGTGAATTGCAGGCCCTCGTGTCTGATCCCCCCTACACTCGATTCTACAAGAATAGGGTAGTCCTACGGACTCACCCAAAGTTTCTGCCTAAAGTGGTCTCCCCTTTTCACATGAATCAGGAGGTGGTACTTCCAACCTTCTTTCCCAGACCACACTCCAGCCGAGCTGAGACGGTCCTCCATACCCTGGACTGTAGAAGGGCATTGAACTTCTACCTTGACCGTACGCGGGAGCACCGTAAAGCTGCTCAGCTTTTTGTGTCTTTTGACCCCAATAAATTGGGACTCCCGGTCTCCAAGCGTACTCTGTCCATCTGGGTTGCGGACTGTATCTCTTGGGCTTATGGGGCAGCCGGTCTCGCCTTGGAAAGTCGAGTCACGGCTCATTGCGTTCGGGCAAAGGCCACGTCAGTGGCTTACCTCCGCTCTGTTCCGCTGGCAGACATCTGCCGGGCCGCTACTTGGTCTTCGAGCCAGACTTTTGCGGTCCATTACTGTCTCGAGAGGGAGTCCCGTAGGGACAGTGCTTTCGGACAGGCAGTCCTCCGTAATCTCTTTGAGGTCTGAGCAACTCCTACCCTCCATCCCGGATGTGGGCTACCGGTGGGTGATAATTCAGCGAAGATTCTATCCTTCTGTGCTGCTGAGCTAGAGGGAGCTCATTTTTGTGCTTAGGGTCTCCAGTAGCCTTGAGCTTGGGAGTCCCATAAGTGAGGACTGACTTCCTGCTTGGTCCTGGAGAAAGCGTAGTTACTCACCTGTAACAGGTGTTCTCCAGGAGCAGCAGGAATCAGTCCTCACTACCCTCCCTCCTCCCCTTGGAGTTGCAATCGTCTGCTTATGTTCTTTTTGCAAATTTTTATGCTGTCTTTTTTAGCTATGTCATCTGACTGGCTAAGATGGCACCTTCGGGCGGGAAGACGACCGCGCATGCGCGCTGCAATTCCCAAAGGCTTTCTTTGAAAGCTGGGGAAAATTGCTCCGCGAGGGCTCCGTCGGCGCCGACGTCACCCATAAGTGAGGACTGATTCCTGCTGCTCCTGGAGAACACCTGTTACAGGTGAGTAACTACGCTTTCTATACCGCGCTATTTATTATCAGTGCGGTTTACATTTTAACAAGGGTCGCTCAAATCAGTCAAGACTGTTTTGCGTTTACATTATAACAGGAAGTAAAACTTGGAGCAAAATATAAAGTAACTATATACATAATGACATAGAACAATGAATATAGTTTGGCCATTATTGCCACGGGAAGCTAATAGGTGAAGCTGCTATTACTAGGGACATATTTGATTATGTAGTGAATGGAGAGTTTGTGGGGGTTGGATGGTGACTGAGCGGTGGTGGGGTAGAGGCTTGTGCAAAGTGTAGCAAGAAGATGTGGTGTTTGATTGCTTTCCGGAACTGCATGAGGTCTTTGATCTTATTTCAGGAGGGAGATCGTTCCAGCATTATGGGGCATAGAAGGCGAAGGTTCTTTTCCTGGTTGATTGGGTACACTTTATGGGACTTTGGGGATGATCAATGTGTTGTATTGTGTATTGTGCGGTGATTAAGAAATTTTGGACGGGTGTGCTGAGTAGCATTTGGGGAGTTTCAACTACACAAAGGATATTTGGTCCTATCTCAGTTCTACTAGATATCTGGCCACCAGAAGAAGACTAGGCTGAAGGGAGCTATACGTGGAGGCGGCTGGCATGTTTGATGGCCCACAAAATGATAATGCAAATGTGGATGACAAAGGAGGGACCATCCTATTTGCATTGAAAGAATAATATCTATGACCTCTTGCTTATGGAGTGGGAGAAGGCACACAGGCATGTAAAACAGTGGGCAAAATTTATGAATGTATGGGAACCATATGTCCAATCTCTGCAACCCTGGGCATGGAGTAGAGCATTAAACCATTGTGAACGAATGAATGGGATGGATGTGAAGGTCAGGATCCACATGGGTTCCTGAAGAGAGGGAGGGTGGATGGGAGAAGGGGAGGGATATAAGGGAACACAGACCTGAACAAAATAATCCAGGAGGAGCAAAAGAATCATGCACCCCAGATGGGTCAGTGGAACTCTGGAGGAATAGGGCTCGCCTCATTATGCAATTATTCTGTTATGATAGATAGCAGTATCCCTGGATGGATGTGTGAAAGGGGAGAGGAGGGAGGGGACCCCCCCGGGGGGCACCTCTCTCCCACTGTATCCTCAAAACTCCAACTAAGAAAAGCTCATAATGAGATGGGATGGAAATGGGGAGAGTGAGAGGATGGGGGGGGGGGGAGGGTAGAAAATAAGAAAATAGAAGCCTATGTTATATCTATTGAAGTTGGAATGTGAGAAATTGAACATGGATGTTTATATTTGTTATACCTGTTGAATTGGTTTGTAAGTAGATACATAGCTGATGTACATTATAAAACACCAACTTGTATTTCAACTGCAAGATTAATAAACTGTTTATATCTAAAAAGCCAGAGCCAATCTATTCAAGAATCACACCAGCAAATCATGCAAAAGATCTCACATCATTCCGTAAAAACCTTAAAACACATTTATTTCAAGAATACTACAATCAGACAGAAATAACATAGAGCAAATTTTTACACACAACATTATCATATGAAACTCCAAATACACAAAGAATTAAACAGTAAACCTACTTGCATATACGTCATCATAAACACTGTATATAGTTAAATTATAACACGTGTTTTAACATATTTTCTTCTATTATGTAAATAGTTTGAGATAGAGTTATTTGAATTATTTGAAATTAATGTTCTCCACGACCAAGCAGGAAGTCAGTCCTCACATATGGGTGACATCGACGTCGATGGAGCCCTTGCGGAGCATTTCCCCAGCTTTCCATGAAAGCCTTTGGGAATGCAGGCACGCATGCGCGGTTCTCTTCCCGCCTAAAGGTGCCATCTTGCTCAGTCTCTCTTTTTCCGTAAAGCCCACCGGATGTGTGTCCTAGTCCTCCCGGAAAATAGTTGGATTTTTTGGCGATCCTTCGCTATTTTTTTCTCCGGTTCGACGCCGGTTCCCCTCCCGCCGGGTTCGGTACACCAGTATCGAGCCGGATCTTCTTTTTTTGGTTTTTGCCCTTCATGGCTGGCGTTCGCGCCCTTTTTTTCTTTTTCCCTGGAAGGCCGGTCCTTTGACCTCGCGGGGACTCTTTTTTTTCCCCGATGGCTTCCAGTGGGTTTAAAAAGTGTGATCGGTGCAAGAAGCTGATGTCTCTCACCGACACACATGACTGCTGCCTTTGGTGCCTCGGTCCTGATCACGATCCTAAGACGTGTGACCATGAGGAAAAATGTCTTCCAAGGCACTTCGAAGTCGTCAGCACCAAAAGGAAAGGCTTTTTTCTGATTTAGCCTCCGGCCGGGCCCGGACCTCGTCTGAGGCCTCGACATCTCGGGAATCGGATCCCGAGCACCGTCGGGGCTCCTCGGACAGGGGGTCCCCCGACCGGGAATGAAAGAGGAAGAAGCGGCTCACGAGGGCGTCGTCGGAAGAGGTCCCTGGCTCCTCGAGAGCTAGGTCTCAGACCCCCGACCGTCGCCCCGGGTCCGTGGAACAGGAGAAGCCTTCCAAAGTACCTCGAGTGGAGCCGGAGTCTGCTGGACACGTAAGTCCTGTAGTCCTCGTGGACTCTCCTCCCAGAGAGCCGACATCGGGCCCAGCGGCTGCTGAGTCTCCTGAGCTGGGTCTCAGGCTGACAGCCTTGGAGAGCAGACTGTCTGCCTTCATGGAACAGCAGCGGGCACTGATAGCCAGCCTGTCTGGTGCATCTGTCCCGACCACCGGGACATCGACATCGAAGTCGACCCCGGAGACCGAGCCGATACTCGAGACCATAAAGGCTCGAGATCGACCTCGGTTGCGGTCTCCCTCGACCTCCCGTTCGGGACCGAGGGTGTTGACGCCGGTGCCTTCGGCATCGGGGTGGGTGCTCACAGCTCCCTGCGTGGTCGGACCCCGATTCCTCATCGGACGAATCTGCCTGGGAGACGGAGGACGAGGAGTCCCCCGACACCTTCCGGACTCAGTGCGTCCCGTCAGACTCACCGCAGTCTTGAGCCCCAGAGTAGATCCCCCCCGGAGGATACCCGGTTCTCGGAGTTTGTCT
This sequence comes from Ichthyophis bannanicus, assembly GCA_033557465.1. NCBI lineage: Eukaryota > Metazoa > Chordata > Amphibia > Gymnophiona > Ichthyophiidae > Ichthyophis > Ichthyophis bannanicus. The sequence goes on from CM066046.1 coordinate 97,064,594, forward strand.
GGGATATAGCCACCGCGTTGGCTATCCCTGCGGACCCCGAGGAGCTCGAGGCCCTACAGTACGACTCTCCTCCGAAGGAGGCCTTTACTGTTCCGGTTCCTCCGATGCTGGAACGGCTCCTCTTCCGGATGTGGGAGGCACCGGCCTTGGCACCGGTTCTAAGCAAGCGGGTTGACGTGATCTATCGACTCCGGAAGAGTCCTGGCTTTCAAAAGGTGCAGCTACCACGCCATTCCATGCTAGTGGAATCGACCATGCATCGCCTGAAAAGTCAGAAGATGCACTCCGCGGTGCCCCCTGGCAGGGAGGCCCGGAACCTCGATGGTTTTGGTAGAAAGTGCTTCCAGGGCTCGATGCTTGCTTGCCGTGTCCAGTCTTACCAGCTGTACATGGGCATGTACTTGCGAGACCTGGCCAAGGAGCTGGCCGTGTTCTCTGCTGGTCTCTCCGGGGAACCCTTGCAGAGATTCAAGTCCTTGTCCTCTGGGATCTGGGAATGCTCCAAGTTTATGTCCCGCGCTGCCTACGATGGCTTCGAGGCTTCGGCCCGTGTTGCAGCAGCCGACATCGCGGCTCGACGCCAGGCATGGCTGCAGTCATCGGACCTCGAGCCATGGGTTCAGGACAAGTTGGTCGATGTCCCTTGCCGAGGTGAGAACCTTTTTGGCAAGCCCATGACCAAGAAGGCCGCCCAGCTCGAGACCGAGCACCTCACAAGGACAAGGCTGTCTAGGAAGACTTCTGCCCCTTCTCACAAAAAGAAGGGCTCGGGTAAAAAGCCCTTTTACCCGAGGAAGGGCACTGCCTACAAACAGTACCCACAATACCAGGCTGCCCAAGCTGCTCCTCAGGGTCAGCAAGCCAAGGGACAGGGTAATGGGCCCCGTAGGCAGAGGACCCCCAAGCCTCCGGCCCCTGTTCCCACTCAGCAGGGTGGGGGGTTTTGACTCCTTAGGCATAGCCTCTCCGTCCCTGTTCTCCCAACCCTGCACAGGAGGTCGCCTCGCCTTGTTTGCCCACCAGTGGCCACTCATCACTGGAGACAGTTGGGTGTTAAGTATAGTCCACAAGGGCTATCTACTACACTTCCAACAACTGCCTCCTCCATACTTTCCAGGGGAGCCTCCAAGGCCTCCCCTGCACACAGATCTTCTCCTTCAGGAGCTCCAAGGTCTGTTGGTGGACAGGGCGGTGGAGCCTGTGCCTCCCCACTTGCAAGGTCAAGGGTTCTACTCCAGGTATTTCCTGGTAACCAAAAGAACCGGTGGCCTTCGGCCTATTCTAGATCTCAGAAATCTCAACAAATTCCTAGAGAAGGAAAAGTTCAAGATGCTTACTCTTGGAACACTTCTGCCCTTCCTCCAGCAGGGAGATTGGTTATGCTCTTTAGATCTAAAGGATGCGTACACTCACATCCTCATTCATCCAGACCACAGAAAGTACCTCAGGTTCATTGTGGGAGGAAACCATTATCAGTACAGAGTACTGCCTTTTGGCCTCACCTCCGCTCCCAGGGTTTTTACCAAATGCTTGGCAGTGGTGGCAGCCTACCTAAGAAATCAGGGAATCTTTGTCTTCCCCTATCTGGATGACTGGCTCATAAGGGGCCAGATGTGCCAGGAGGCCCGACAGGCCACCCTCAGAACTATTGTTCTTCCTCAAAGCTTGGGATTTGTAATAAACTTTGCAAAGTCCACTTTGCTCCCCTCCCAGAACTTGGAGTTCATAGGAGCAAGGTTGGACTCTCTGCTGGCCAAGGCATTCTTGCCAGAAGATAGAGCCCACAGACTGATAGACTTAGCAAACCAGTTTCTCAGCAGGTCACTGGTCTCCGCCAGACTCTGCCTGAGGCGTCTTGGCCACATGGCTTTGACAGTTCATGTGACCCCCAATGCCAGGCTCCATATGAGGCCTGCACAGTGGTGCCTTTGGACTCAGCGGTCACAGGCCACAGGCAGCCTCAGAGACAGGATAAGGGTGTCCAGACAATTTCTGAACTCCCTCAACTGGTGGTTGCACCCACCCAATCTGCTGCAAGGGGTATCTTTTTCAGATTCCTCAGTTCACAGTGGTCTTGACTATGGACGCCTCCCTGCAGTGCTGGGGAGCACATTGTCTAGGCAAGTGCACCCAGGGCCTATGGTCTCCCTGGGAAGCTGCACAGCAGATCAATCTGCTGGAACTCAGGGCTATTCGGTTAGCCCTCAAGACTTTCTCTCCTACCCTGGCTCATCAGTCTGTCCTAGTTCAAACAGACAACCAGGTAGCCATGTTTTATGTGAACAAGCAGGGCGGAACTGGATCCAGGATCCTTTGTCAGGAAGCACAGGACCTTTGCTTATTTGCTCTCAAGCACAACATGCTCCTCAAGGCTGTGTACCTCCCCGGCCAGGAAAACTACCTGGCCGACAGGTTGAGCAGGATTCTGCAGCCCCACGAGTGGCAGCTCCATCCTTTGGTGGTTCAGAGGATTTTCCTGAAATGGGGACTTCCATCCATAGATCTGTTTGCCAGTCCACTGAACTAACAGCTGCCAAAGTTCTGCTCCGGACAACCGCATCCTCTGCGGCTGGCGGCAGATGCTTTTCTGATCTCATGGTCTCAGGGCCTCCTGTATGCATTTCCTCCCACGCCCTTGGTGGCCCGAACCCTGTTCAAGATTCTACAGGCCTCGGTCCTTCTGGTAGCTCCCAGGTGGCCGAGACAGCCTTGGTTTCCACTTCTACTTCAGCTGGCGGTGGATCCCCCACTGCCTCTGGGGTTGCAACCCGACCTTCTCTCTCAGGATCAGGGTTCCCTTCTGCACCCCAATCTCAAAGTCCTCAATTTGATGGCCTGGAGTTTGCAAGGGTAGTTTTAGCTCCCTGGGGCCTACCTCCAGAAGTTGAAGAAGTTGTCCTAGCCTCTAGGAAACAGTCCACTAGGAAAACCTATGCTCTCAAATGGAAAAGGTTTTCTGTGTGGTGTCAGCTCCGTACAGAGGATCCCTTCTCCTGTACTGTACCAGTAGTGCTTCAGTACTTGCTGCACTTATCTAATCAGGGACTTAAGTCCAATTCTGTTCGGGTCCACCTCTCAGCTCTAGCAGCTCACCACTCACTAGTGGAAGGACATTCTCTGTCGGTTCACCCCTTGGTGTCCCGGTTTCTCAGAGGCTTGCTACTGCTCAAGCCTCCAATCCGTCCTCCTGCTCCTGAGTGGGAGTTGAATGTGGTCTTGCAGCAACTGACTCGCCCACCTTTTGAACCGATGGCTACTTGCCCTCTACGCTTCCTGTCCTGGAAGACACTCTTTTTGGTAGCCCTAACCTCGGCCAGGCGAGTGAGTGAGCTTCAGGCCCTGGTCTGTGACAGGCCTTACACCCGCATCTATAGGAACAGGGTAGTCCTTAGTACTCATCCAAAGTTCCTCCCAAAAGTTGTCTCCTCCTTCCACCTTAACCAAGAGGTGGTTCTTCCAACATTCTTCCCTAGGCCTCATGCAAGCCAGGCTGAAGCAGTTCTGCATACCCTGGACTGTAGGAGGGCCTTATCCTTCTACCTTGACCGTACGCAGGGACATAGAAGGGCTACTCAGCTCTTCATATCTTTTGACCCTAATAATTTAGGGTTAGCTGTGTCCAAGCATACCTTGTCCATCTGGGTGGCTGACTGTATCACCTGGGCTTACAGGGTGGCTGACCTTCCTTTGCAGGGTCGGGTCACGGCCCATCGTGTCAGGGCAATGGCTGCCTCAGTGGCTCATCTCCGCTCTGTACCGTTGGTAGACATCTGCAGGGCTGCAACTTGGTCCTCAAGCCAGACTTTTGCGGCCCATTACTGTCTGGAGAGGGTGTCCCGTAGGGACAGTGCTTTTGGCCAGGCAGTACTCCGGAATCTCTCTGAGGTTTAGGCAACTCCTGCCCTCCAGCCCTCCGTTGGGCTACCGGTGGAGGTTCTGTCAGTGAAAAGCCTTTCTTTGATGCTGGGACTAGAGGGAGTTCTCTTGTTCAGCCTGGGTTCTTGGTAGCCCAGAGCTAGGGAGTCACCCATATGTGAGGACTGACTTCCTGCTTGGTACTGGAGAAAGAGTAGTTACTCACCTGTAACAGGTGTTCTCCAGGAGCAGCAGGAATCAGTCCTCACAACCCTCCCTCCTCCCCTGGGAGTTGCAGTTGTACATAGTTTATTTTTACATTTTTGTGTGCTGTTTTTAGCTATGTCATTTGACTGAGCAAGATGGCATGTTTAGGCGGGAAGGGAACCGCGCATGCGTGCCTGTATGCCCAAAGGCTTTCATGGAAAGCTGGGGAAATGCTCCGCAAGGGCTCCATCGACGTCGATGTCACCCATATGTGAGGACTGATTCCTGCTGCTCCTGGAGAACACCTGTTACAGGTGAGTAACTACTCTTTACCCTACAATGTTCAATGTTATTTTCTTACTGTTATATGTAACTGCTAACTGCGCAGAGTTTAATTGTTAAATGTAAATCGCTGCTGATCACTTGAGGGAGCGGTATAAAAATATGTTCAAATAAATAAATAAATAAAATAAAAATAAAACAAGCTCGAACAATAAGAAACAAACACAACAATGCAAAGTGCAACAGTGACCAGCAACTCTAGAAATAGCAGTCAAGAAGTACAATTTGAGCTAAAGAGTTATAAAATGTTATAATATATCGGGATAGATGAATGCCACTGCATAAACACAGATTAGGATTCCATAGGTTCATACAGACACAACTAAAGAGTACTGTATAAAGCAGTGAGGTCTTTAGCTTTTTAAGTTTCCTACAGGAGACTATAAAGGTTAAATAATAAGTCTCAATTAGCCAAAGAAAAAAGTTTTTGGTCTGTTCCTTTCCCTTGCTCCGGTCTCTCACAAGAAGCATCTTCTGCCCCCATAAAGCTTTATTATTGACTTATTTTGCTAAAATTTGATTGAGCATGAAGGTCATTTTCAAGTTAAAAGATGAACTGGTTAAATATCAATTGACCATGCAATATATCTCCACAGTGAAATTTGCAACTGCACTCTAACTATATATCCCTGGATTTAAAAATAATACATTTAAAATGGTTATTAACTTATAGAAAATTCATATTTGCATCTTTATTTTATAAACATATATTTGTAAATAGAATTTTATAAAGTCTGTGAATCATTTGCTATTGCTACAAAGGCTATAGCAGTTAGGGATCTGCTCATCAGTACTTTCTTGGTTTTAGGTCTTATTTGACTGGAAGGATACAACAGATTCTAATGGGTGATCAAGTCTCCCAATGGTTTCTGTTAAAGAAGGGGGTACAGCGGAGTATGCACTCTGCATTATTTACTCCTGGTGAAATTCTGCACACAATTCAAAATTCCTCATCGTCCCTCCAGTCCAGTCCAGTATGCGTGGGTTATCTCCCTCCACCCACAATTGAAGAACTGAGCATGTCAGAATTCTGAGGTCACAGTACAAGAGCTTCCTCTTCATTTCCAGAATCCAGTATACTCTGTCCTCAGTAGCTGAAGGAGCAACCCTTCGGTAGTGGGCTCCACTGAAAGGACTTGGGCAACAAGAAATAAAAAAAAAATTAAACAAATAAAACGACAAGTCTTATAGCCTGAGGCTGGGTTTTGCTTCTTTTATTTATTTTTATTTTTTTTTAACATCTCTTATATACTGCACTATTGTCATCAGCGCGGTTTACATGAAACAAAACATATACATACAGGGAACTGTAATGCATTTTACATGTAACAGGGGTTTTTGAACTTGGGAATAAAAGGGTAAACATTTTGAAGCTCCAGGTGAATGAGGGCAGGCAGCGCTGCAGGGTCTGCCTTAGTTTATCTCCTGGATCCTTAAGTGGGTCAGGGGAACTAACGGGGAACTAACTGGTGGTCCAGGTCCATTTCCCTTCAGCCAGACTACCCATCAATCTTTTGTCTCAGATTTTTGGGTTTTCCAGGCTCTCTCAGTTTTTCGATATACCCCTTTAAAAAAAAACAGAACAGGGATGAACTCAGGCAGTAAGCCTTCTTTTCTTCCCCCTTCAGCAATCAGTTCAGTTTAGTATGTTTTCTGGCAGCAGGAGCTTGAGTCAGGGCAGCAGGGCGCAGTGTTCTTGTTTCAGGTTTTCTTCTGTTCCCATGTTATTTTTGCAATCCCAGCACATTGTCCATGATGGTGATTTCCTCCATGTGTGACTGTGGATTTAAACAACCGTTTAGATTTAAACAACTTTTGCCACATTTGTGTTTGGCAGGGACAGTCTCTAGAACGCGGTTCATCCTGTGGCAACATGCAGGCCCAGTTGGGGATAGAATTGGAAGAGTTCACAAAGTCAGCAGTTCCTACAGTTCTGGCGGGAACCGCAACCATTTCCGTGCAGCCAGCCATTTCCCCTTCTAGCAAAGCTCGATCTGGTAAAAAGATCATCAAATCGCATGGCAGACATGTTTCAGAACCATGGACAGATCCAGAGGGGGATTTGAATATGCTGAGCTGTTTTCTCTGCAGATTTTATTTTATCCTTGCACAAGGCTTATTGCTTAAAAAGAAAGCAGTCTACTGCATTATCTCCTCGATCTAATGTTCCATCGCTTGCGCCTGCTGGAGGGTTTTGCAAAGAAAAAAACAAAGGGAGGAGGCTGATTTCTGGGGAGGTAAGGGCTCGCCACCAGACCTCTGGGGGGAACCTATGGTCCAGGACTTGGTGGAGGGGGCGATACTTCCGGAAGAGAACCCCAGTGTTTCTCCAGGAACAAGCAGGAAGTCAGTCCTCACTTATGGGTGACGTTGGCACCGACGGAGCCCACGCAGAGCAATTCCCCAGCCTTCAAAGAAAGCATTTGGGATTGCTTCCACGCATGCGTGGTCCTTCCCGTTCAAGGGTGCCATCTTGCTCAGTCTCCCTTTTTCCATGGATCCCTTCGGATGCACGTCCTTGTCCCTCGGAAAAAGTATTTCGTTTTTGGCCTACTGGCCTTCTATTTTCTGGTTGCACTGGTCCTCTACCCGTCCTTCCCCCACTCTGCCTTTTTAGAGCTGTTAGGGGATGGTTTTCTTCACCTTTTTTGCTAACAGGCTTTGCGCCCTTTTTTGTCCTAACCGCTGGCTGTGTGGGTCTTCGACCTCGCGGGGGCAATTTTTGCCCCTATGGTCACCAGATTCAAAAAATGCGATAGATGCTTTAAGAACATGTCGCTTATGGACACCCACGACTGTTTGCGGTGTCTTGTTGCTGATCATGATCCAGAGCTCTGTTCGCTCTGTAAGAAAATGTCCTCTAAAGCCCTGCTCAGTCGTAAGCAGAAGTCCGAAGATATTTTTAGAAAGGCCACCTCGGAATCCCCAGTGGTGCCCTCAGTCGTCTCTCCTCTGGTGGGATCCCCACCTCGGCCCTGTGCTATCGGCGACACTCCGACCAGGGGTCCCCTGAAGTGGAGCGGTGCAAGAAGAAGAAGAAGGCCTCGAAGTCGCTGTCGGGGGCTCCCGACAAGTGTGAGTGCTCCCACACTCGGTCGCTTAGCCCCCTTCGGCGTTCCCGAGAGTCGGACAAGGAGCGGCCCCGCAAGGTACCCCGCACAGATACGGAGTCCTCTGGCAAAGGCACCCGGTCTCCTGAGGGCCATCCCAGTGAGGAATCCCTCTCCTCCTCGACGCCTGACCCAGTGACCCTGGGGTCGGCGTCACAGGGCCCCACGCCCACATGGTAGTCCCGCATGCTGGCGCTGGAATGCAGCATTTCTACGTTCATTGCTTCCCAGCAGGTGCTCACAGCCAGCTTAACTTACTTGCGCCCAGAGACTGCGGGTCCCTCACGTGGGACACCAAAATCCGTCCAGGAAACCACGAGAGCCATGGGCCTCATGCGGGTCGACATCGGTTTTGCTCACCCTCCCATTCCTCGGGGGCGAAGTCTTCCAGGACCTCCAGCTCCAAGTGGGCCTCGGCTGCTGGACAGGGCGACCTGCCGGGTTTGGATTCCTCAAACAAATTCTTGGACTGGGAGTCCGATGGGGACACCTCCCCGGAAACCCCTACCCACTGGGACCTTCCATCGGACCCTTCCCCGCCCGCGTTTCAGCGGTGCTCACCACCCGAGGACACCTCCTTCCTGGTCTTCATTCAGGATATGGCATGGGCTCTTAACCTGGCCATCCAGGCCGAGGAGGACCCTCAAGCTGAAGAGCTCGACATTCTTCAGTACAAGTCCCCGCCTATGGAGTCTCTCACTGTTCTGGTCCCTCCCATCCTGCCCCAGCTGTTGCTCCGGATGTGGGAGGCACCCACCTTGGTCCCCATCGTGAGTAAGTGCCTCGACACTATGTACAAGGTACAACGCGGCCCTGGGTTCAGAAAGATCCAACCTCCCCACACTTCCATGGTGCTGGAATTGGCCATGAGAAAACAGAGGAGCCCAAAATCACACTCGTCGGTCCCCCCAGGCCGGAAGTCGAGAGCCCTTGACACCCTGGGCCGCAAGGCTTACCAAGGCTCCATGCTCTCTTGTCGCATTCAAGCGTACCATCCATACATAGGCATTGGGGCCCGCCACCAGGCATGGCTTCAATCGTCAGATTTGGAGCAGTGGGTGAAGGAGAAGCTCCTGGATGTCCCCTGCCTCGGCGAGAAGCTCTTCGGCAAGCTGATGGAAGATAAGACTGCGGAGATAGAGATGGAGTTCTTCACCAGAACCCGTCTCTCACGCAAAGCCTCCACCCTCCCCCGGAAAAAGCAACAAGCCAAAAAGCCTGCCTTTCCGAGGAAGGGCCTTCTGTACCGTGGCTACCCGCCATATCCAACCACCCCCACGCCGACCACTCCGGTGCAGGGTAAGTCTGGCCAGGGTCACTGCAAGCCAAAAGGACCCAAAGCCCAAACCCCAGCTCCACCACAACCCGCACAGGGGTTTTGATGCCATTTGCATAGCCTATCACCCTCCAGTGACTCAGTAGCCACTGGGGGGACGCCTGTCCTCTTTCACCCCTTGGTGGGCTTCCATCACCTCGGACACCTGGGTCCTCTAGGTCATCTGAGACGGCTGCCGCCTTCGCTTTGACAGGCTTCCACCTCCCTTCTCCCTGGCGATTCCTCCTCGACTCCCCGCACACCAGGTTTTCCTGCAGCGGGAACTAGTCTTCTTGCCCAATGGGCGGTTGAGGAGGTTCCTCTGCACTTTCGAGGTCGAGGCTTCTATTCCTGGTACTTCCTTGTCCCAAAGAAGACGAGGGGGTTTGCGGCCCATCCTCGATCTCCAAAAGCTAAACAAGATTTTGGTGCGGGAGAAGTTCAAGATGCTATCTCTTGGCGTCCTGCTGCCCTTCCTCCAGCAGGGCGACTGGCTATGCTCCTTGGATCTAAAAGACATGCCCACATTTTAATCCACTCCCAGCACAGGCAGTACCTGCGCTTCAGTACAGGGTGCTCCCCTTTGGCCTCATGTCCACCCCGCGGGTCTTCATGAAATGCCTCTCCGCGGTCGCTGACTGTCTCAGGCGTCAGGGCGTACTGGTCTTCCCCTACCTCGATGACTGGCTCGTTATGGGATCCTCAGTCGAAGAAACCCGGCTAGCAGCGTCACGCAGAATCCTTCTGTTAGAAGGCCTGGGGTTCTTGGTCAACTACCCCAAGTCCCATCTCGAACCAGTACAGGCTTTAGAGTTCTTTGGGGCACACCTCGATACTCAGCGGGCGACCATATTCTTGCCAGTGGATAGTGCCAACTGCCTCTGAGCCCTGGCAGCTCGGGTCCAGAGCACCCCCCGAGTCACAGTTCATATTATCCTGTGCCTCCTGGGCCACATGGCCTCTACTGTCCATGTAGTTCCCCATGCCCGCCTGCACATGCGGACAGTTCAGTCGTGCCTCAGCGCCCAGTGGAGCCCGTCCATCGGTCACCTCAGGGACCCTGTCAGGGTCTCCTATGACCTTTGTCTGTCCCTGAGCTGGTAACAAAACCCCCGCAACCTCCTCTGGGGGTTGCCCTTCCTGGCCCCACAGCACAACATGTTGCTGACAACAGATACTTCCCTGTTAGGGTGGGAAGTCCACTTTGGTGCGTTGTGCACGCAAGGGCAGTGGTCGCCTGAGGAGTCTCAACAGCAGATAAACCTACTCGAGCTCCGGGTGATTCGGTGGGCCCTGAGGGCCTTCGAGAACCACCTCAAGAGGCGGTTGGTACGTGTGGCAATATTCTACATCAACAAGGAGGAGGGTACCAGGTCGCGCTCCCTCTGCTGGGAAGCGTTCCTCCTCTGCTCCTTCGCCGTCTGTCGGGGGATGTCCCTCAGGGCGGCCTATCTCCCAGGCCAGAAAAATGTCCTAGCTGACAAGCTCAGCAGGATCCTTCACCCTCACGAATGGTGGCTGGAGCAAGGGGTGGTGGGCTGGCTGTTTTTGGTGGGGGACTCCAGCGATAGACCTATTTGCCAGTCCTCAGAACACACAGGTCCCCCACTTCTGCAGGCCGGTACCGCACACAAGCAGGGAGAGCCCAGATGTGTTCCTTCTGAGCTGGTCCTCTGTCTGCTCTATGTGTTGCCTCCCATCCCTCTCATTGTGAGGACCCTCCTCAAGGCTCAGCAGTACCTGGCATCGGTGATCCTCGTAGCCCCCTCGTGGCGGCAGCCCTGGTTCCCCTTCTGCTCCGGCTGTCGACAGAGCCTCCTGTCCCCCTGGGCTCTGCCCCAGGCCTGCTAACGCAGGAGGATGTATGGGTGCAGCACCCAAACCTAGCCTCCTTATCCCTCATGGCCTGGCAGCTGAACGGGTCTCCTTAGCTTCGCCGGTTACCTTCTCGTTTATGACTTGGCTCTTGGAAGGAGATGGCTGGTGCATAAGGGCTACTCTCCAGCAGTGGTCTCCACTCTGCTTGTTGCCTGGAGGAGGTCTATCAAGCTAGCATAGATGCAGATCTGGTGCCTCTTTGAGTAATGGTGCGGCGCTCAGCAGTTGGCTCCTGAAGCGGCCAAAGTGCTATCTATGCTGACCTTTCTACAGGATGGCCTGGAAAGGGGCCTTTCCTTAGCTCCTTGAAAGTTCAGGTGGCAGCTTTGGCCTGTTTCTGAGGTCCGGTGGCTGATAAGTCTCTAGCCTTGCACCTGGATGATTCGTGCTTTCTCCAGGGGATTCAGCCTCTCTTGTCCTCCCCTCCTATTTATGATCCCTTCCTGGGATCTGTGTCTGGTGCTCAGGACCCTGATGGTGGTGCCCTTTTTGAGCCATTGATGCGTGCTACTCTGCAGGACTTGATGCTCAAGACAGTCATCTTGGTTGCGATTGTTTTGTAAGGAGGTTTTCCAAGCGGCAGGCTCTATCTTGCTGAGATCCTTCTCTGTCCTTTTTGAAGGAGATTGTTTGTTTCCATTTGACTTGTGCCTTCCCTCTTGCATAAGGTGCTTTCTCCCTAGTGATCTGCCTGTCCTCCTTCTCTAAGGAGCAGTGTCAGGGGAAGGATAAGGTTCTTCGCCTTGTGGATGTCTGGAGGGTGCTGCACTGGTACTGGTTACAAATTCCTTTCATAAGTTTGACCATCCTTATGTGCTGGTTGCTGGCCCATGCAAGGGTGACACGGTGGCTAAGTCGACTTTAGGGCACTGGAGGCCTTTGCCTTGGCCTATCTGTTACAGAACTGGCTGGTTCCAGAGGGTTTGCATGCCCATTCTACCTGAGCACAGGCGTCCTCGTGGATGGAGCGGAGCTTGGTAGCCCTTGCAGACATTTGTCGGGCAGCAACATGGGCATCATTTTCCACTTTTGTCAAGCATTACCATTTGAATGTCCACGCGAGGGCGGACACGGCCTTTGCTTCAAGTGTTTTGCAAGCTTTCGTGTCATCTTCTTGCCCAGTGGAGTTGTAGTTTTGGTACATCCCACTTGTCTGGACTTCTCTAGCAGGATGATAATGAAGGTGATGTTTTACTTACCAGTTAATGTCCTTTCCTTCAGTCCTGCTAGCGAGGGGACTCCAAACCTGTCCTGGAGGGCCACAATCCTGCCAGGTTTTCGGGATATCCCTAGTGAATTTGTCATGAAGAAGACCCTTCTGAGCCTATTGGAGTTGGTGAGAGAAGAGGATTCCGTTGCAGAAACTGACAGGCAGTCTGAGCACATGGCTCAGTGTTTTCAGAGAGAATGTAAACAAAGAGAGTCACGAGCTGGAAAGATACTCCCTCGCTGTGAGGTAGTCCCTAGTTCAGGAGATAATGAGATACACCTGTTTAAGGGAGGGGCACAGTTTAGCCCGGGGAAACAGGATGATAAAAAGTGGTCATTAGCCTGGACTAGGGGGGAGCAGAAAGAAGGAAGACGTCAAGAGGTGAGAACCAAGGGAGCCATAGTCCTAACGCCAGAAAGAAGCAGCACAGGACAGGTGACGTCTGGTAAAGGCAAGAAGGATAAGATATTTCCTGGAAGGCAGGCTTGGGAAAACTCACATGCTCCAGAGAGAGAAACCTGCTGGCATGACAATACTTGTACCTCTAAGGCTGAAGCTACGAGGCTGAGAGACAAACAAACACAAGCTATGTTTGGGAATCAGTCTGACTTTGCAGAGCTGAGAATTCCTTTCCCTCCAAAGCCGAAAGGTAGGCTTCACAACTTACATAGATTTGAACCTAGTGATAAAGTATTTCCCTGCAGTTGCCAGAATGTAGCAGACTCTCTAAAAAGAAACTTCAATATATACGGTAATTCACAGTCCTATCCTTTAGAGTGCTACCGAGAGAAGCCATGTGAGGATAGTGAAGATGTCTGTTTTAAAGTTCAGGCTAGCAGCTCACTGACACACCCTGCTATTGCTGACGCTGAAGAAATGCAGATTGACTCTGATAGCAGTGAAATAGTGAATAACCAGATGGACTGCACGTTATGTTTTGCTGACCACGTTGAGTCTCTGTGCTGAACACTAGTTTGGGAAAGCTGGTAAAGCAACAGAAAGAATGGGGAACATTTTCTTTTGCTGAAGGAAGCTGTTATTGTTTGTTTGTACCGAGCACTGCACGTTGTGAGCCTGAAGCTGATAAGGCTAATTTACCTGAGTTCTTGTACATATCCCTCAAGCCAATTGTATGGCAGTTTGTCCTAAGTTATTTACCTGCATTGAAATCCGTTGGGAAGGCGAAAAATAAATTCTTGTCATTGCCTGAAACACTCGATTACAACTCTTCTGTTCTCAAAGGGTAAAAGGGACTACCATTCCCAGAGGGCCTTGCAGGACCAATGCAGGGTCATACTCTCTGAGTCAGGAATACAAAGGCAGACCAACTCTCAGCGCCCTAGGCGCTGGGCTGGCCACCGAGAGGGTGACAATATGCATGAGATATATTTGCATGCCCTGCCCCCACTATATTTGACTTGATCTCATGTGTATTCATTAGAGATATCCTGAAAACCTGACTGGTTTGCGGCCCTCCAGGACTGGATTTAGAGACCCCTGTGCTAGACCAATCTAGGGCCTGCCCGTGGAACTGTACTGCTCTGTGATTCTGTTGCAGTACCCTTGGGTTCACCATGATTTTTATACTTGGTTCTGCAGGTTCATTGTCTGACAGCCTTATGTTTGTTTTCCTATACATACTTCTCTCCTGTTGATCACTCTTTGTTGCCCATGGTTGAGGTTATGCGAGGCTTGTCATGTTTCTCCCATATGCTTTGGGATGAATACTAAAGGGACTTCTGGTGGCTGAGGTGAATAGAGGCATGGGAGTGATGTCATTGAAACCTGGGCTTAGAAACCACAAAAGCGAGCAGTAATGGAAGCCACAGGTACTTTATTAGTTAAGCGAACCCCAACGCGTTTCGGCTGTTGCCTTCATCAGGGGGTACTAGAGGACAGCAAAACACAACATTAAAACAATAAAATAAGAAAAACAAAAAAATATATATTAAAATAACAAATATGATAAATCATAATTATTAATGAATTCATAAAAAAGATAAAACGTATATAAAAATGTATATATGCATGAGAAATCTATATAAACAAGAAAACAACATAATAATAAGAATATATAGATATGACATACTTACAAATGAATTGCACAAAAGCAATAAAGATATGGCACAAACCAATCAATGGTGGATAATGCTAAAAGATAATGTAAAAACCATTAATATAATACTGAAACTATTACAAACATCAATTAGGACCATACAACATTGAATAAAAAGAAGAGGACAAAATGGAAAACCCAGACCAACGAGAAAAGCAAATAAAACTATATAGTGATACTAAAAAATGTAATCTCTTTATATATATACAAAACATAGATCGTGCATATCGTTAGACGCGCCCATGCAATACCATTATTAAATGAAAGAAGCTGGTACTCAAAAGCTATGATAAAATGTGTGCTTCTAAAAGTACAACAAATAAAAAAGGTGCAGGAGTGTAGAGCCAAATGTGGTATCATAAGGCAGTATAAAATCAATGTATAAACCCATGCTAAAAGTTGTGATCTAAAAAGACCAAGGAACCGCCGAGAGAACCAACAATAAAATTATAAAGATAAATAAATATGATCTAATTGTTGTAAAACATAAATATCCTACGTGGACCCATAACATATAAGCTCATGTAGTTGCTCGAACATAACATAAGATCTGTATAGTATACTAAAAGGAAACTGAAAACACAGTAAACTGGCTTACAAACAAACTTATTCGACACCTTCTTGAACCGCTGATTAAATGCCAACTCGTGGGGAACTTAAAACCATGAAGACAGTGCGAACAAAGTGTAAAAAAAGGTTAAAAAGGGGGGGGGAAGGAAACCACAAGCAAGCACATACCTGAACACCAACGGCCAGCTATTCAGAATTCTTGAGAACGCCAACTTTGGCGCGCATTTAAATTGACAGGCTGCGTGGTGTCACTACATATGCATAAAATGACGTCAGAGGAAATACCTCAGGCAAGCAAATACCTGAACACCAACAGCCAGCTGTGTAGAATTCTTGAGAACGCCGACTTTGGCGCGCATTTAAATTAAGAGGCTGCGTTGTGGCACCTCATATGCATAGGATGACGTCAAAGGACGTCCGTCTGACCACACATAATGATAGCACGTAACTTCAGCTAAAAACTCTAAAAAATGAAATAAAACAATTGTAAGACCAATACATAAATAACAATCAATAAAAATAATTACAAAAATAGGAGAGGTTCCACTGAACCCTACGGGCAATAAATAAATCGTCATAATTGACAACTCAACCAAGACTAAAAACGGCGATTCGGCATATCATTAAGAAACAAGTAATTTGTGAATACTCACAATAAAAACTTGTTAAAAAAGGGGGGGCACTACTCTCAGCACCTTGTTGTCATGAGGGAGCATCTAAACCTATCCAAAAACCGGCTAATTACCAAGACTAAAAACGGCAATTCGGCATATTATTAAGAAACAAGTAATTTGTGAATACTCACAATAAAAGCTTGTTAAAAAAGGGGGGGCACTACTCTCAGCACCTTGTTATCATGAGGGAGCATCTAAACATATCCAAAAACCGGCTAATACCGGAAAAATAACTTCAGCACAGAAATAAAAAAGAGCAAAGAAATAAAACATAAATGATAAATCATGAAACCATAACAAAGGGACCAATAATCTTTTCAAGAGTGATAATTAAAAATAAAAAATAAAGATACATGAAATTACACTATATAGGGCCAAAAGAACCATAAACATGTAGATCATAATCAAAAAAGACCAACAAAAGTGTTTGGGAAGAATCCAATTCTTTATAAATTACAAAAAAACTGCTAAATTAAAGTCCTGATTCAGACCCAAAGGGGTTACTGACTGTAACTCATAAATGAACCGCTGTTCAAGTTTGAGTAATATCGAATCTATATTACCGCCCCGCCAGTGTGGATGAACCACCTTTAAAACAAAAAACTTTAAATCCGACACAAGATGGCCCTTCTCACTCCAATGGGCAACCATGGGTTTGTCTGCAAGATGTCTTCCAAACAACTTTTATGTTCAATAATGCGTGTTTTTACCGGCCGAGTGGTTTTGCCGACATATAGCAACTTACATGGGCACATAACTACATATATGACATTACTGGTCAAACAGTTGGAATAATGATTGAGAAAAAACTTCCTTTGAGTGACTGGATGGACAAAACACATCTTTCACAACAATACCATTCAAACACACAGAGCACCGCCCACATTGAAAATGACCTTTCATTTTAATAATTGGTCGTGGTCTGGACAGAGCTGAAGGCACTAAATAGTTTTTCAAATTCCGGTTCCTTTTGTGAGCTATAGTCAAGGATTTACATGTAAAACAGGGAAGTGATTTTATTTATTTATTTATTTATTTATTACATTTTCTTTTATACCGCGCTATTTAAGATCAGTGCGGTTTACAATAAAACATTGAATCTACACATCTCAGTTTAGTGATTTGTGCTTACAATAAACAGGTAAAAATAACTTGGATGTACAATGAACAAGTTTCTTAACAGGGAGAACAATTACTATATACATGCCACTCTCGTCTGATAATTCTAGAAATATCTTTTGAGAGAGTGGAAAAGGTCAAGGCACAAACGACTTTGCTTTCATTAGTAGGTACCTTTTTCTGAAGAAGCACATTCCTATCTAATGTCTTAGCCTTAGTATAGGCCTTATGGATGACACGTCTAGGATATCCCCTCTCTGCAAATCTGGCATTCATATTGAGTGCATGTTTCTCAAAATCTGTCTGCACAGTGCATAAGCGCCTAATCCTCAGGAATTGACTGTATGGAAGATTATCCTTTAGAGATTGGTTATGGAAACTGTCATATCGTAGAAGGGAGTTACGATCAGTGGGCTTGCGATACAAGTCTGTAAGGAACCCATCAGGGCCCTTTTTAATGTTGATGTCAAGATATGAAATCTGGACTGAACTGAAAACCCCTTCAAATTGTAAATTGGCATCTTGAGTATTGAGCCACTGAAAAAAAGACTGTAGATCGACTTCATTGCCATCCCATATCAAAAATACATCGTCTATATATCGCAGCCACAATTTAATGAACTTTTTGAATGGATGATGT
The DNA here is from genome assembly GCA_033557465.1 of Ichthyophis bannanicus. Classification (NCBI taxonomy): domain Eukaryota; kingdom Metazoa; phylum Chordata; class Amphibia; order Gymnophiona; family Ichthyophiidae; genus Ichthyophis; species Ichthyophis bannanicus. The sequence continues at coordinate 97,081,630 of CM066046.1, forward strand.
TGCAGAAATTGAAGCTCAAAGTTGGCGACATAGAGATTAGCCACATCAGGCGCCATGGATGAACCCATGGCCACCCCTTTAATTTGTTTATAAAAAACATCTCGAAAACAAAAAAAGTTTTCACACATAACGAGGGCAGCCATCTGAGTTAAAAAACATGTAGGAATACGGACAGGTGGGGTTCTTGTTATAAGTGTATTTGCAATAACCTCCAAAGCAGCAGCTTGAGGAATATTAGTATATAAAGAGTTGATATCTAATGTCGCCAAGATCAGATGCTCATGATAACCGGTAAAATCATTCAAAATATTAATAACATGCGTGGAGTCACGAACATAGGAGGGGATTTGGGGAACAAAGGGCCGAAGGAAATAATCCAAAAACTTAGATAGGGGTTCTAAAAGAGATCCTATTGCCGAAATAATCGGACGTCCTGGTGGATTATTAAGTGATTTGTGAATTTTGGGCAGAACGTAAATAGTTGGTGTCACTGGATATGTAACGGTAAGAAATTGGACCTCATGTGCAGTAAGATATCCCGCTTGTTGACCAATAAATATTAAAGTATCAACTTTATGTTTAAGGGCATCTGTGGGATCTGCAAAGATCTTTTCATAGAAAGTCTTGTCATTAATTTGACGTGATATTTCTTTAACGTACTCTGACTTATTTTGAATAACCAACGCCCCACCCTTATCTGCTGGTTTAATCACAATAGATTGATTTTGTTGCAATTCCAACAAAGCCGATTTTTGTCCTTTAGTGAGATTATAAAAAGTGCGAGCTCTCTTACTGTAAAGGGCTTCCACTTGGGACACCACGACCCTTTCAAAGGCATCTATCAGAAGGTTAGTATTGTTCGGAGGATTCCATGTAGATGGTTTTCGTAATATAGAGCCATCTGAAATTGTTTCACTCTGTTTTTCAAAAAAATCCATGATTTTCAATTTTCGAAAGAATTTATATAATTCAACTCGTGTAGTGAATTGATCATGTCTGGAAACCGGAACAAAGGATAACCCTTTCTCCAAAACCTCAACTTGTGTTTCACTAAGAGTAAAGTCAGAAAGATTAAAAATCCCACTTTTAGAACCTAATCCACATTTTCTTGATGGCTTCGGCCTCTCCCTCTGCCCCTCCCTCTGGGTGGCGGATTGGAGCGAAATTCTTGAACCTGGTATTGATGGTATGGGGTCCTTACTTGTTGATCTGTTTTCTTCCTGCCTCCCCCCCTCCATAGGGCATCCATCGAAAAAACCGGGGGTTGAAAGTTAACCAAATCAGTAGAGAAGAGAGAGGCTGAAGTATCATGCTCTTGTGTTTCTTCAACTACACTACGACTTCTCTTATTATGGCGCTCATAAAGAGGATCGGGTGAAAAAAGCCTAGTTTTGGCCTTACTTTTATTCATATTCCCATTCCTGGGAGGATCAACATCCCACCTATGGGATGTCTTACGTGGTCTGGGTTTTCCATTGTTATGCAACCAATAATAAACAGTGCCATTCTTATAATCACTTTCATTATACCTAAATTTCTTAAGTTTCCTTTCTTTGATGATTTTGCTATAATCTATATTGTTCTTATCAAATTCCTTTTTCATTTTATCGAATTTACGGTCATTCTCCTTCAGAAAGTCCATCTTATGATCAATCTTGACTTTCAAATCAGTGGATTTCCGTTTGGATGTGTTGATCAAGAGAATCATTAAGTCCAATGAGCATTTGTTCAAAATTTTGACCCAATTGGACATAAATTCTTCATCGTCTTTGAACATTCCAGGGGCTTTTTGAACACGTAAGCCCTTCGGAATCATCTTAGTGCGACAATACTCAAGAAGTGAAGCAGCATGCATGTCCTCACGAACAAGTTTCTGAGTCAGCTGGACTGCCTCTCCCCATTCATCCTCAATACTGGGGGACCCTTCATCTTCCGTAAAGAAGGGATCTTTCGGTAGCATAGCTTGTAAATCATCATTTTGAAAGCTTAGAATATTATCCCAAGGGGAGAACATGCTCTGGAACCGTAGAAAACACAAACAGGAGCACTGCTCGCAAACAAACTGAGAAACCACAAAAGCGAGCAGTAATGGAAGCCACAGGCACTTTATTAGTTAAGCGAACCCCAACGCGTTTCGGCTGTTGCCTTCATCAGGGGGTACTAGAGGACAGCAAAACACAACATTAAAACAATAAAATAAGAAAAACAAAAAAATATATATTAAAATAACAAATATGATAAATCATAATTATTAATGAATTCATAAAAAAGATAAAACGTATAAAAATGTATATATGCATGAGAAATCTATATAAACAAGAAAACAACATAATAATAAGAATATATAGATATGACATACTTACAAATGAATTGCACAAAAGCAATAAAGATATGGCACAAACCAATCAATGGTGGATAATGCTAAAAGATAATGTAAAAACCATTAATATAATACTGAAACTATTACAAACATCAATTAGGACCATACAACATGAAAGTGCCTGTGGCTTCCATTACTGCTCGCTTTTGTGGTTTCTCAGTTTGTTTGCGAGCAGTGCTCCTGTTTGTGTTTTCATTGAAACCTGGGCTTGTCATTGATTCTTTGTCTCCACCAATCTTCTGGTAGGAAAAAACAACCCGCATGTCTGGACTGGTCTAGCAGGACTTAAGGAAAGGACATTATCTGGTAAGTAAAATGTCACTATCCAAACACACCTTGATAAATTACCCATACTTGTAACATCTAATGAACTCCAAAAAGAGATTCTCTTTGGCACAATGCAAGTACTATGCCGAGCATTAGCAGTAAATTTGAGAGACTGAGATCATATTCCACATACTCTGGCTTAGAAGTGAGGTTCATGATTGTCGTGGTATGCGCAAAACTAACCCATTTGGAGAAATGGCTTTGAAAGATGCTACACCAGCCCTGCATAAAACTGAGCCTCCTAATTATTCAGGGCACAGACATGCCCAGTAATGATGGACCCCTCCCCCTCTTCCTTCCCTTCCTTTCAACAAAAACAAATCAACCAGATAAGTCAAAAATAACCTTTTCTTGGACAAAATCTGCATCTTTATGCACCAAGATTACTTTACAATCCCTGGAAAAGGCACCGAGCACCCACCCATCACCTTTTCAGTTTGTCATGTTCCTTTGCCATTTTGTTTATTGTATTTATTTTTATTTTCTTATTGTATGTTTGTTTTAATTGTGTATACTATATTTTATTTTTAGTTTTAATTGTAAGTTGGATATTGATACTAATTGAATTGTACTTAAAGTGCTGATATTAAATGTAAACTGTTTGCAGTTCTCCCACAAAAAATTGTCGTGTCCTAACCAAACTTCCAGCAACATTGGAGTCCAGAAGCCCTTTGAGCCAAGAACTCCCATTAGAACTTGGTGAAATCCCATTAAAAAAGCCCATTCCATTGCTCATGTACACCCCCTGGCTCTAACAATCTCAAGTTTCCTACCCTCTCCCTAGCCACCCCACCCCTGCCTTATACTACCTTCTTGTATTGCCTGCCACGTAAATGGATATATCCACTCCATTTAACTTGTCGTGTTTGGAGGTCCCCACTACCTCAAGTCCACTTTGCAATCCTCCTATCAACCCCATCAATGTCCTTGCCTCTGTAACTCAGCTCATCCACCCGCCACCCACCCTTCACAACTGCACCACCTCCACAGATACATACCCTTCTCGTCTCTCCCTACATTAACTTCTTCCTCCAAGAACCAGCCAGTCACCAGTAATGCAGCCACACTGTCATTATCTTGCTTGAGAGGATAATTTTTTAGAGCATTTTCCATGCATAAGGCCTGTTTAGCGAGCAAAAGAATGACTTTTTTGTAAATATCTTTGTGCAAAAGACAAACACATAGCGTGCACCAGCTTTTATGTGATGTGCATGTAGGCATTCCCTGAGGCTTTGGGTGGAGCGGGACTTGAGTTGCAGTATAAATATGTATTTTATATGTAAAAGTTTATGCCATCTTTAGAGCAAGTATAAATTTGTGAGAGAGCATTTGTGTTCTCTTGGGGCTGGTTCTGAGTGCCTACTTTGCCTTTACAAAATAGAAAGTGCATACTTTTAGGTACCATGTACATGCCTAACTGAACTTATTTTGATAACTGATGCATATATATGTGGGCACATCCACACATTAATGACCCCCCCTATAAAATATCGATCCACTTCAAATTACGTGCATTGCATAATGGTGTGCACTTTGTCAGTGGGCTTAGCATGAATGGCATATGGGCAGAGTGTATAAGTTCACTTGTAGATTATAAAATACTATAATTTGCGTGCATTCTTGAAAAATTGAGGTGCTGGCATTTACACTATCTCTGAAAGTGTGTGTGCCATCGAGTCAGTGCTGACTCCTAATGACCCAGCCTCTGGCTTTCTTGGCAACCAGAAGTAGATTGCCAGGATTTTCTGCCACCCAGTAAGTCTACTAAACGTTATTGTAAGGCGTATTATCAGAGTGTATACTCGCGTATAAAACCACTTGTGTTATCACTCTATGAAAACTGATCCACCCCAGATCCAGGTAACTTATTCCTAAACTAACTTGCTATTAAACACGTGACAAGGTCTCAGACTTCCCAACACTTAGAGTGCTAACTGCCAGAAATCTGGCGTGAGCGGTGTCAAATAGCATCAGTGACCTATCCGTTGTAAAGCAAGTGAAAAAGTAGCGTATCTTGCAAATACAAAAATTAAATAAAGTAAAGTTCAGAGAATATATATTTCTCCCATTAAAAAGTGACTTATCTTATAAATACGATGAAAGAATTCCAAAGAATGCTTGATATCTCCCAAATGTTCAAAGAATGTTTTTTTCAATGTTCAGAGAATGTTTGTTTCTCCCTTTATTTCTCCTGACGCCGTCTCTGTAGCGCTTCAATGCGTTTCTCCTATCCGGTTTCTTCAGGGGAAAATCATTCTAAAGTACATGCCCTAAAAAGGGACTGATGTGTCCAAACTGTTTGTGTAGAAAAGTTCCTCTCTCGATGGCTTCCTGTAAGTGCACAAGAACAGTCGAACGCCAACCAACGGTTAGAAATCACTCTCGAATTGTTGCACGGCACAATGCCATACTATCCAACAATAGCATTATGAAATAATAAAACTTACTAGCATGCATAAGACTCTTTGACATTCCGTAAAGACGTAAAGGTGAAAACAAGTAATCGATGCTGCCCGCGTTCTCATATAGGGTAACAACTTGCAGTCCTGTTGTAAAGAACGCCGCGCATGTGGACCGGATGCTCAGCTGATAATTTATAGAGAACCCCGCCATTATGGGCATGATGTAAACTCTCCTAATTCCCAGACTATTAAAGAGAGCACGCCTTCCATTCAATCATACTGTTCAACCCTGTGGGCTCCACTGATTGTAGCGTAAAGATCCACCTTTGTTCATGGAACACCAGGGTCTGTTCCCGTGTTTTACTGGATTGTCCCGTGTGTATTTGTTCCACGGCAAAACATCTACATTCAAAGGAATGACCGAGTGCGATACTATGCTGCACAAGCGGAGCCTCCTTTACTCGGCATTTAATGCGACTTTTGTGTTCTCCCAGTCAAATTTTTAAAGATCTAATGGTCTTACCAATGTACAAAAGATTGCATTGGCACTGGATGGCATATACAACCTTGTCATGTGTTTAATAGCAAGTTAGTCTAGGTCTAGGAATAAGTTACCTGGATCTGGGGTGGATCAGTTTTCATAGAGTGATAACACTAGTGGTTTTATACCCAGTCAGTCTACAGCATCTAGTATTCCAAGGTAGTTACCCATCCTAATAGTAGCCAGGCTCAACTCTGCTTAGCTTGAGGTCAGCTCTGACCAGGTTAATTCAGGGCAGCGAATCCTAGTTTAAATCTGTGTGCCTTAACTTAAGTCATAATTTCTACTGTGTAAGCTAGTATTTAATAAAGATAAGTAGGTGCCTACTTATTCTTATAAAATAGTCTTAACATAGATGCCTTAAATAGCTCTTTAGCTAGGTGCCTCCTTATAAAATTATACATATTGTTTAGATTTAATGCATTGCTATGATTGTTGGAGGGCTAGCTTTGCAGTCTAAGGCATTAGCTTGGAACATCAATGTAAACTTGTCCTAGCTTAATTCAAACTCCAGCAAGGTCTTCAGAGATGGATAACATTAGTTCTTCAGTCTGTAAAACAAAATAATCACTTTAGAGTAATTTTTAACAGACAAGTTCTGCTCAGAATAGATCTGCTAACCATACTAAAAGAGGAAAGCCTTTTATCCTTCTTTTGACATATATCAAACATGAAATACTGTTTAATAAGTTGCAGTTGGAAGATTTCCATCAGAGATTCCTACCGAGGCACACATTGAAACCAAGCTTTGCATACCCCCAGGGATGGTATTGCCTCACAGTAACTCACTCCCTAGGTTGCTTTCTGGCCTTTACTGTATTGTTGTCAAGGTTAAGCTGTTTTTTTTTACTGTTAATGTAAGTCAAGAAATTTGTCAACTAGTCAGGAGTGAATATCTATCTTAAAGCACATGACTCAGTGCAGTAAAGCACCATTTGGTAGTCTTACTGTTAAGAGTCTAATAAGTGAAAGGTGAGGGAATATTCCCATAGGGCTAGAATTACTCAGTGATATCAAAGCTCATAAGGTGCCTTAAACCCATTTTGCACTTTGAGAAATTCTGTAATTATCTATTATTTATTTATATACCACCCCTGACCTTAACATCATTAAATGGTTTACAATGTAACAAATCTATTAATGACAATAAAATCATAGGGCTTGATATTCAGCGTCACTAACACGGTTACTGTCGTTTGAATATAGAAACATGGGCCATGTGGTCTTTTTTTGCCGGCATGTTTCTATCTAGTCTGCCCATCCATATCAACTACAGTAGTCCTCTTTTTACCTTTAGAGATCTTCTGTGTTTGTCCCATGCTTTTTGAATTCAGATACTATCCTCATGTCCACCATCTCCACTGGAAGACTATTCCATGCATCTACCACTCTTTCTGTAACAAAATGTTTCCACATATTACTCCTAAGTCTATCCCCTTTCACTCTCATGCTATGTCCCCTCATAGCAGAGCTTGCCTTCAATTGAAAGAGACTCTCCTGTGCATTTATGTCACGGAGGTATTTAAATATCTCTACTATATTGCCCCATCCTGCCTTTCCACTAAAGTATATATATTAAGATCTTTAAGTCTGTCCTCATATGCTTCATAACAAAGAGCATTAACCATTTTAGGATCCACCCTCTACACCGACTCTATCCTGCTTATATCCTTTTGAAGGTGTGGTTTCCAGAACTGCATACAATACTCCAAATGAGGTTGCACCAGAGACTTATATAGTGGCATTATCACCTCCTTTTTTTCTGCTGGCCATTCCTCTCCCTATACATCCAAGCATCCTTCTGGCTTTTGCAGTCGCCTTTTCTACCTGTTTAGCCACATTAAGATTATCAAACACAACTACACCCAGGTCCCACTCCTCTTTTGTGGACAGAAGAACCTCACCCCCTACACTGTACTGTTTCTTTGGATTTTTGCAGGCCAAATGCATGGCCCTGCATTTTTTTAGCATTAAATTTCAGCTGTCAAATTCTAGACCTTTCTTCAAACTTAGCTAGATCCCTCCTCATGTATCTACTCCTTCCTAGGTGTCTACTCTATTGCAGATTTTGGTATCATCCGCAAATAAGCAAACCTGACCCGACAGCCCTTCCGCAATATCACTAACAATGATGTTAGAAAGAATTGGACCAAGGACAAGTCACTGTGGCACACCACTGGTAACATTCTTCTCATCAGAGTGAGCTCCATTTACCTACACAGTTTGTCTCCTCCCACTTAATCAATTTTTAATCTAATCAGTAACTTTAGGGTCCATCCCTAGGGTGCTCAGTTTGTTTATAAGTCACCTGTGCAGAATGGTGTCAAAGATTTTATTAAAATCTAAATACACCATGTCTAGGGCTTTCCCTTGGTCCAACTCCCTGGTCACCTAGTTAAACAAATCAATCAGATTTGTCTGACAAGACCTGCCTCTGATAAACCCATGCTTCCTTGGATCCTGCAATCCATTGGACTCCAGAAACTTCACTATTCTCTCTTTTAGTAGCCTTTCCAATAATTTACTACCACAGAGGTTAGACTAACTGACCTGTAGTTTTCAATGTCGTCATTACATCCGCTTTTGTGTAAAGAGACCACATGTGCCTTTCTCCAGTCCTCTGGCACCACTCCCGACTCCAAGAAGTATTGAAAAGGTCAGACAGTGGAGCCGCTAGAACATCCCCCAAGTTCCTTCAGTATTCGTGGATGTATCCCATATGGACCCATGGCTTTGTCTACTTTAAGTTTAGCTAATTCCTCACGAACACAGTCTTCTGAAAATCGTTCGAGGTCCACATCACTTCTGTTCCTGTTTGTGGGTGTTTTCTGAGGTCCTGCTCCTGGCCCTTCATCTGTGAACACAGAACAGAAATATCTGTTAACGAATTCTGCTTTATCCTCATCAGTTTCTGCATATTCCTCCCCTACACTCTTGAGTCTGACAATACCACTTTTGCCCTTCCTCCTCTCACTAACATATCTGAAAAATATCTTATCCCCACATTTTATTGTATTGACTATTTCTTCTTCTTTTTATACTTTTGCTTTCCTGACTACTTGGCTAGCTAAGTTTTTCCAAATATAGATGCCTGTCTTCCTCTCTCTGTGAACTCTTGTATTTCATGAAGGACTCCCTCTTTTTCTTCACCTTTTCAGCTATTTCTTTTGAGAACCATAGTGGCCTCCTTTTCCTTTTTACATTTATTTACCTTTTCTAACAAAAAGGTTTGTTCCTTATTGTCACTCCAGTCCAGTCCCGGAATCTCTGGGGTTGTGTACCTCATCCAGCAGCTTGGAGACTGAATAATGACACTCCTTTGATGTCACAGGTATAAATACCCGAGGGACCGCCTCCTTGCTCCAGTTAATTCAGTCTCCAACCAGCTGGAGGTTGTATGAGCCCAGAGATTCCGGGCTCACTAGAGGGATAATTAAGGAATTTAGAGGTTAAATTTTGATTTAAATTTTCAGTTTAATTTGGTTAATTAATTTTAATTAATTACTGATTTGGATTATTTAATTCTGTAGAGGCTCAGGAGTCCTGAGGTGCGCCCCCCCCTCTCTATATATATCTCCTTTTCTCCCTGCTTAGAGCCACAGCTGCTTCTCAAGCAGTGCTCCCGGGACGTCCAGCACAAGTTAAAGCGGAGTTCCAGCTCCCGAACCCACCTGTGTTGGGTGAGGAGCCGATGATTCAGGGAGCCGCCAGCATTGTGAGGAGCTCTCAGTGGACGACAGAGGCAGCACTGAGTGGCGGCTCCGGGAAGGCAGCCGGTCTCTCCTCCGATGCTGAAGCCGCGATTACGGCCGAGCGTGGGGAGAGCCGGATAGACTAGCTTGAAAGGAAACTGTTCTTTTAAAGTGGCAGCAGGCGGGACAAGTGTTGAGAGAGCCTGCTCGCATCCTGAAAAGGAGGGAGAATGGTAGGTGATCTCGGCGCCATTCAAAGCAAGCGGTTAGAGTGCAGGCTGCGCCTCATGGCGCATGCATGCATGCGGGAAAACAGCCGTGCGAATCAGATTTTGTATATACCAGAGGGATCTGGTTTAGGGGGGAGGGCCCTCGTTTTGGTGGATGGACCCTCAATGGTAGCTGTGGAAGAAAGCTAGTTGCTCTTGGTTTAGGATATTAAAAAAAAAAAAAAATTTCCTGTGATACAAGGTTGTCAAGCACTCACTTAGAACACTTTGCAGAGGTCGGTTGCTTGACCAAGTGGACTGGTCATCACAGGACAGTCAGAGGGGCGTAATGCCTTCTAGGCCACAGTGTTTGGTCTGTGGCACTAGAAGAGGTGCCGTGTCCGACAAAGGAGTGTGTAAAGGCTGCGTCCAGGAGGCGGCAGCTATGGAACAGGCCTTACAGGTCACTAGAGAAAGTGCTAAAGGGACTTCTTTGGCTCTAGAGGATGCTACATCATCCGCTGTACCTTTACAAGAACCGGTGGCGGGATCTTCCTCCACTCCAGATTTACCTCAGGCTCAATCGGTTCCACCTGGAGGTTTGGCAGCATTATTTTCACCAGAGTTCATATCTCTCCTTCAGCAGGCCTTTGGGAAGGGACAAAAGGATCCCCAGCCCGCCTCTACCGAGAGGGACCCCGGAGGGAAACGTCCGGGTATTCCTATGGATGTTGCTGAGGGCGCAGTGCCTGCAAAGAAATCTAGAGGCGGGAAGGCTCGACAGCAGCATTCGATAACCTAAAAGAGGTTCACTCGGAGGATTTCGAGCCAGATTTAGAAATGGAGGAGGACTTAGAAGAAGGAGAGCTCACGGAACAAGAGGACCAGGCGAGAGTGGTTTGTGTTTTCTGCTGAGACAAATTACCGGCGCTGATTGTGGAAACGCTTAAGGCCCTTAATATGCCGGCCTCACTGCCGGCAGAGGATTCCACCTTAGAGGACCCATTGTTGCAAGCATTTCGGAAGACGCAAAGAGCCCTTCCGGTGCACAGAGTAGTTCAGGAGATGATTCAACAAGAATGGTCATTTGGAGGAGTGGTCTAGTGGTTAGGACAAGGTACTTCAGGCTGGAGGGCCAGGGGTTCAAGTCCCACCCGGGGACAGCAATCTCAGGCCGGAGGGACTGGGATTTCTAGTCCTATAGGTACTCCTTGTGGTCTTGGGCAAGCCACTAAACCCTCCATTGCCCATGTTCCCTGTAAGTATTAACGTATGTGTGTCATATCCCCTCGTGTTAAATGTATCCCCCAATTGACTGCTTTGACCCGGTGAAAAGAGGGATATAAATACAGCTAAATAAATAAATAAATAAAATAAATAAATGGGACATGCCCAAAGCAGGACTAAAGGGGTCCAGGGTCATGGCTCGTCTGTATCCTTTGATGGATCAGGATCAGGAATTGTTTAAGTCGCCCAAAGTGGATGGAGCGGTCTCGGCGGTTATCAAGAAGACTACAATTCCAGTGGAAGGTAGTGCCGCTCTTAAGGATGGCCAAGATAGAAAGCTAGATACATTATTGAAGCAGGTGTTTGATGTCAATGCGTTATCCATTCAGGCTTCAATATGTGTTGCATGGGTAGCCAGAGCCTGTCTTCACTGGTCTCAGTGGGTGCAGGGTGAACATGTGGAGGACGCTGCGGCAGAAGCATCCCGGTTAGAGACCGGGGCAGCTTATTTGGCTGACATTCATTATGACCATATTAGGGGGCTGTCGAAGAGTATGGCCTCGGTAATTGCAGCTAGAAGATATCTCTGGTTGCGTTACTGGGCGGCAGATGGTTCTTCTAAAGCAAGGCTCCGTAAGCTGCTGTTTGGTGAAGACTTAGATAAACTGGTGAAGGATTTAAGGGAGTCCAAAGGCGGCAGACTGCCGGAGGACAAGCAAAAGCTGGGGCGTTCGACGCCAGCTACCTGGGGTCAGCAGAAAGACTTTTGTCATTTTCGTTCCCCTCGGTTCGGACAATTTCAGAGAGGGCGTCTGTCATGCAGGAGCCATGGTTTTTGAGGCGCAAACAAGGGTTTTGCCGCCTCCTCTTCCGCGAACCCTAGAAAATCACAATGAAATCAGGGGGGCCCAGGCAGGTGTGGTTCCCGTGGGAGGTCGTCTATGGGATTTTACATGATCTGGTGGGTGTTGGAGGTCATTCAAGAAGAATATGCTCTCGAGTTTCAACATCCAGTGGTCGATTCTTTTGTTCAGTCTCCTTGCAAGGCGCGCAACAAGTGCTCTGCTGTGCGCGAGACCTTGCAAAGACTGCTGAACCTGAACGCCATCGTTCCGGTGCCGCCAGACCAGTGCGGTGGCAGTCGATACGCCATCTACTTTGTGGTTCCAAAAAAGGAAGGATCGTTTCGGTCAATTTTGGATCTTCAAAGAGTAAATCGTTGTCTTTGAGTGACTCATTTTTATATGGAGACTCTGAGGTCGGTCATAGTGGCGGTACGGAAAAGAGAGTTTCTTACGTCCCTGGATTTGGCAGAGGTGTATCTGCATATTCCGATTCGTCTGGAGCATCAGAAATTTCTAAGGTTTGCTGTGCCCATGGGGCATTTCCAGTTTCGGGCATTGCCATTCGGTTTGGCAATGGCTCCACGAACGTTCACCAAAGTGATTGTAGTAGTGGCGGCAGCACTACGAAAGGAAGGAGTGTTAGTTCACCCCTATCTGAACGACTGGTTGATTCGAGCAAAGTCCAAAAGAGAAAGCGAGTTGGCTATGGCCAGAGTAGTAGAAGTGTTACAAAGTCTTGGTTGGGTGGTTAATGTGGCAAAGAGCAGGCAGACTCCATTGCAAACTCTAGAATATCTGGGAGCTCGCTTCGATACAAAGGTAGGAAGGGTGTTTCTTCTTCAGAAACGGGCGCTAGAGTTGAGAAAGCTGGTGTGCAGTATTCTAGAGAGAGAGGATCCCACGGCATGGCATTATCTACAGTTGCTCGGTACCATGGCAGCAACGCTGGAGCTAGTTCCATGGGCAAGAGCTCATATGCGGCCGTTACAGAGGGCGCTACTCAGGAGGTGGTCGCACCAGGAGGAACCTCTCTCGAGAAGACTATCCTGCCCTCCGGAGACTTATTATGCTCTTCAATGGTGGTTACGGCCAGGGATTCTAGAAGTAGGAATGCCCCTGGAATCTCCCGCTTGGATTCCGCTTACGACGGATGCCAGTCTCGTGGGCTGGGGAGCTCACTTTGAAGGACGACGGTTCATTCAAGGCCAGTGGACCAAACAAGAGACAGTTTGGTCGATCAACAGACTGGAATTGAGAGTGGTAGCCTTAGCGCTGCAAGCATTTCAACGATTCCTTCAGGGAAAGGCCATTTGGGTACTGTCCGACAACGCGACCACAGTGGCTTACATCAGTCGTCAAGGGGGCTCAAGCAGTATCTCCCTGGAAGCCGAGGCCGAACAGTTGTTTGTGTGGTCCGAGATGAATTTGGGGGCTTTGTCGGCAGCACATGTAGCAGGGGTGGACAATGTGGAGGCCGATTTTTTTGAGTCGGGTCAAGGTGGACCCAGGAGAGTGGGTGCTGCATCCACAGGTGTTTGAGATGATAGTGTGTCGTTGGGGAGCTCCCGTGATGGATCTCATGGCAACTTTCGAGTCTGCAAAGGTCAACCGGTTCTTCAGTCGAAGACGAGAGAGAATGTCAGAAGGCCTAGACGCTCTCATTCAAAGATGGCCAGAGGAGCAGCTTCTGTACGTCTTTCCACCATGGGTATTGATAGGATGTGTTCTGCAGAGAGTAGAACTGCACAAGGGACACGTGATATTGATAGTGCCGGATTGGCCAAGGTGACCATGGTATGCAGATCTGATGAGGTTATTAGTAGACCGTCCATGGCGTCTACCGGTGTGAGCGGATCTATTGCGGCAGGGACCATTACGCATGCCACAGATGGATCGATTCTCACTTACGGCTTGGCTCTTGAAAGGGCAAGGCTAAAGGCCAAAGGATATTCATCGGTGGTGATTTCTACGTTGTTAAAGGCAAGGAGGAGGTCTACCTCCTTGGCGTATGTTCGAATCTGGAGAATCTTCGAAGCGTGGTGTGACGACAAGAGTTTGGAGGCATTAAAGGCTTCTATTTTTCAAATTCTGTCTTTTTTTCAGGATGGGTTTGACAAAGGCTTAGCCGCGGCGTCATTGAGAGTGCAGTTGGCAGGGCTCTCTTGTTTTAGAGGTAAGCTTAATGGTGAGGTGCTAGGAGCGCACCGGGATGTGAAGCGTTTTTTGAGAGCCGTGTTGCTGTTGAGGCCACTGTGTAGACCAACAGTTCCGACGTGGGATCTGCATTTGATGTTGGAGGCGTTGGTACGCGAGCCATTTGAGCCGTTGTCACGGGCAACTTTAAAAGATCTTTCGCTCAAAGTGGTTTTTCTAGTGGTGATTTCATCGGCGCAGAGGATTTCAGAGTTACAGGCTTTGTCCTGTAGGAAACCTTTTCCATCTTTTTTCGATAAGAAGGTGGTGTTCAGACTGGTACCTTTGTTTTTGCCTAAAGTGGTGTCAGCTTTTCATGTGAATCAAATGGTTTCCTTGCCAGTATTTGAGGATACTGGCGAAGAGGGTCAGTTCAGAAAATTGCATCTCTTCGATGTGCGTAGAGCATTAAAGACATATTTGTGGCGAACACAGGAATTCCGTAAGACAGACAGGCTGTTTGTTCTTTTTGGCAGGGCAAGAAAGGGACACGCAGCTTCCAAAGCATCTTTTGCCAGATGGGTCAAAGACACCATAGCTTCAGCGTATTTGTTGAAGGGCAAGACAATACCTGAGGGATTTAAGGCACATTCAACAAGGGCGCAGACAGCGTCCTGGGCTGAGTACAGTTTGGTACCGGCGGTTGACATCTGTAAGGTGGCTACTTGGTCGTCCTTAAATTCCTTTGTCAAGCATTATCGTCTGGATGTGCAGGCGGAGAGGGATACCTGTTTTGGATCGGCAGTGCTTCAGGCTGGTCTAGCGGGTCCCTCCCGTTAAAGGGTTTTACTGCTCTGTTACATCCCTAGAGATTCCGGGACTGGACTGGAGTGACGATAAGGAAGGTGAAATTAGACTTACCTGCTAATTGTGGTTCCTTGAGGAACTCCAGTCCAGTCCCGCATCCCTCCCTAATATTCTGTAGTTTGGAACCAATAAAGCAACAAGTAACTCCAGTATCCTCATATGCACAGCACTTCTACAAAAGCAGTTCCACAAAGCCATTTAAAGGGTAATGTCTGTTACAGAAAAGGCTGCATAATAAAAACATATGATCTCATGTAGTTTTCTAATAAGAAAATTACATAATGGAAGGGACCAAAAGAGCAAGGGGCACCAGTCACTCTTTTTATGCCTAAATGTCATGTCCCTTGTGCAAGCCATAGTTATCAACAAATCATGCTAGTCTGCTTATCAAAGGGAAGTATGTGTATTTGTGTGTCCATACATCCCTTCTACATCCTAGACACATTTGTATTTGGTATTGAATCCCCACTAAACTTTCTGGACATGGCAGGGGGAGGGACCAAGAGGATCCTGGCAGTGGGATTTTTAGGGAGATACATGCATCTGGGAACATACATGCATCACAGTAAACAGGCTCCAGTTAGTTCTGCATTGCATGTTTTGGGGGGGGGGGGGGGAGGGGGTGGTGGTTGTGTGCTTTTTTTTAACAGTAAATACATTTAAGTGTTTGTGTTATGCAGTTCTTTTGACTAGTATTTCTTATAGACCAGATCTGTATTTTCATAGCATTTTTTGACTTTCCATTGACTGATATTGTCAGTTTTAAGAAAAAAAGACTAATAAAAGATCCAGTTAATCATATAAATGAAAAAATATCATTAGAAGCTCCACAAAAGTATAGGTGATAAGGAACAAAGTAATCATGAAATAAAAGAAGAAACGGTAATGCAATACCAAATCTGTTCACCAAGCCAATACCAAATCTTATTGAAATAAACTGTGCTATATTTGAAATTTCTTCAAAAGATTAGCCCATAATCCCAACACTGTTAAGGGAAAATGTACTCTTACCAATACAAATTTAGCAAATTGTTTATCGAGTGTAGCAAATCAGTTGCTAATCTGATATCTCTGCTCTGAAAACTGTCTTCTATCCAGTTGCTTACTTTGCTTTTTCAGTATTGTAACTGCTAATTAAATGGAACTTTGCTACATAACCTAATCCAAGCAGATTTTATACTGTAACTATATAATCATGATTCTACATTTGTTAAAGCTGCATTTCTGGATTCCTGTGGGTGTGGTATTAAATTCCATCTGGGTCAGAACCGCTGTTCCTGCAAATGTCAGTGGTCAGACAAAGCAGAAGAACATGTTTATTATCATGGGCAACTTTATTCTTGCTGAGTCAAAAAAGGTTAAGAATTTGCTTTCCCAAACACTTGTCAGCCATTATTTCTGTCCCCCAGGCATTACTGTTTCACAGAATTTTTATTCTCTGGACACACACATAAAGGTTCTTAAAGATCCATGCAGTGGATCAACCTATATATGCAACAATTTTTTTTACTCTACATACAGTATATGAACTACAGTTTTTGGCTGGAAACTAACAGCAAGAAACAAAAAAAGAGCAAATGAATATACAGAATTGGTTCGGTTTTTATTGCATGAAATTTGCTTCTTTGTTCTGCTAGTTAAGGGGGTAGTTTTTATAAAAGGTATTTCTAGGTGTAAAACAGTGTTTTGCATGCAGAAGTGGCCTTTTTCAAGATTTGACATCATGGGCATACATGTTCTTTCTCAATGGAGAAAGCATAGTTACTCACCTGTAACAGGTGTTCTCTGGGGACAGCAGGAATATGCCCTCACATATGGGTGACGTTGGCGCCGATGGAGCCCGCATGGATCCATTCCCCATCTTTCAAAGAACGCTTTTGGGAGCTTCACCACACATGCGCGGTCACCTTCCTGCTCAAAACTGCCATCTTGCCTCAGTATAATATCACAGCACAAGATGGCAAAAGACGAAAAAGAAAAACAACTCAAAGGCGAGGAGGAAGGGTTGTGAGGACTGATTCCTGCTGTCCCCGGAACACCTGTTACAGATGAGTAATTACGTTTTCTCCAGGAACAAACAGGATGTTAGTTCTCACATATGGGACTTCCAAGCTACAGGCTGACGAAAAAATCTGTAAAAGCCACGGGCGACCCAAAAAACGGACTGTAAAGGGCACCAGGGGGTGCTGATTGGCTGGAAGTCTGACACTGCAGCAGCAGCATTGAGGATGTAATCCCCCCCACCCTGGTAGCCTGGACACAGAGGGCTGGAGGGAAGGAGTTGCATTATTCCCCGAAGAGGTGACTGAGTACAGCATGGCTGAAGGCACTGTCACTCCGGGAGGTCTCCTGCAGACAGTAGTACGCTACAAAGGTGTGCACAGAGGACCAGGTGGCTGCCTGGCAAATGTCCAGCAAAGGCACCGACCGCAGGCTAGCCACAGAGGCCTCCATGGCCCACACGTTGTGAGCTGTCATGTGGTGCTCCAGGGAGTGCCCCGCCTGCTGATAGGCGAACGCTATGCAGTTTGCTACCCACCGAGAGTGGGTACTCTTGGTGACAGCGACCCCCAGGTGACTGGGATCGAACGACACAGAGTTGCATCGATTGGTAATGAGGCTGAATCCTTTGGATATAGAAGGACAGGGAACGCTTACAGTCCAGGATGTACAGGGAGGCCTCCGCTCTGGAGGCATGAGGTCTAGGAAAGAAGGTGGGTAGCACCACCTTCTTCAGATGAAACACTGAGACCACCTTTGATAAGAACTTAGGGTGCATCCGAAGGACCACCCTATTTCTATGGAACATGGTGTAGGGCTCATGCGCCACGAACGCCTGCAGCTTGCTCACTCGCTTGGCGGAGGTGAGCGCCACCAGGAAGACAACCTTCCAGGAGAGGTACTTGAAAGGACAGGTCGCCAGTGGGTTGAAAGGGGCCCCTATGAGCTTCTCTAAGATCACACTGAGGTCCCATTCTACCTGCGGCAGATAGACCAGGGGCCACGAGAGGAGGATTCCATAATTGAACTGGCCCACCAAGGGGTGGATGGACACAGCCTGGCCCTCTTCGTGGTGATGTGTCAATATGGCGCAGAGGTGCAACCTGACTGAATTGGATTTCAGGCCTGCACCAGACAGGTGTAACAGGAACCGCAGTACCTCCACTATGGCGCAAGGGAAGGGGTTAAGGCCCTGTTTGCGCACCAGAGGGGGAGAACCTGCGCCATTTAAAGGCATAGGCCAATCATGTAGAGTCCTTACATGAGGCCAGCAGGACATCCTCTACTGGCAGAGTCAGGCCATAGAGAGTGATGGCTATCCTTTCAGCAACCAGGTTGCCAGGGACTGGAGGTAGGGGTGGTTCAGCATGCTGTATTCCTGTGAGAGCAGGTCCGGGGCACACCCCAGTGTCCAGGGGGGTCCCCTGCAATAACTGCAGTAGTAGGGGGAATCAGGGTGGTCTTGGCCAGCGGGGCGCAATGAAGAGGATGGAGGCCGCTTCCGCCTGGATATTCAGTAGGGGCCCGAGGCACCAGAGGTGTCAGCAGGCAGGCATACAGAAAGCCCTTGGACTACAGGAGGAGAAAGGTGTCCGCTGCTTTACGACTCCAGCCAGTTTCCTGGAGCAGAACCTCTGGAGTTGTGTGTTCTCTGGGCTGGCAGAGGTCAATCTCTAGGGTGCCCCACTGCTGGAAGATCCTCTCCAGAACGGATGTGTTCAGTCTCCATTCGTATGACTGGAAGATGCAGCTCAAGCGGTCGGCCAGTATATTGCTTGGCCCAGCAGGTACACCGCCTTGAGGAACATGTTTCTTGCTGCTGCGAAGTTCCAGAGGCACACTGCCTCCCAGCAGAGGTGGTACAAACCTGTGCCCCCCCTACTTGTTGATCTAGAACATCGCTACCTGGTTGTCCGTCTGGATTTGGACTACCTACTCCTCCAGGTGGTCCCTGAAGGCTCGCAGGGCATAGTAGACTGCTTCGAGCTTGAGAAGGTTGATCTGTGAGGCATTCTCTTCCAGTGTCCCCAGCCCAACTGTGATGCGTCCATGGTGAGGACGTGCTGTACTGGTGGGGCCTGGAACAGCAGGCCAACCCTCAGATTGCAGAGGTCCTGCCACCAAGTTATGGAGGCTTCCAAGGTGGGGTGACCTGGATGCAGACCTCCAGGTGGCCCATTGCTTGTGCCCACCTAGTGCTGGGCTTCTCCTGGGTCTGCCGCATGCATAGGCAGGCAAAAAGGGTCACGTGGATGATGGATACCATGTGCCAAAGAGGTGGAGCATCTGCCAAGCAGTCATGGAAGCAGCATTCTGCACCTCCTTTGCTAGGGCCCCACAGGTGGCAAGGTGCTGGGCCCATCCCAGGGGTAGGAAGGCCTTTGCCCATGTGGAGTTGAGCATGGCCCCGATGAACTCTATGCATTTGGTTGGGACGAGATGGGACTTGGGGGAAGTTCACCATGAATCCTAGATGCTGAAGTAGCCCCAACGTGCGCTGAGTGGCAATGCGTACCTCGCCTGGAGTGCTGGCCTGCACGAGCCAGTTGTCCAAGTAGGGGAACACAAAAACTCCGAGGACCCTGAGACGAGTGGCCACCACTGCTAGGTGTTTTGTGAATACCCGCAGGGCAGAGGCAAGGTCAAAGGGAAGCGCCCTGTACTGGTAGTGGTGGACTCCCACGACAAAGTGAAGGTACTGACGGTGCCTTGGATGGATCAAGATGTGGGTATAGGCATCTTTGAGATGAAAGGAGCATAGCCAATCTCCCTGGAGGAGGTAGGGCAGCAAGGTTCCAAGGGATACCATTTTGAACTTTTCCTTGACCAGGAAGTCATTGAGGTTCCGAAGGTCCAGGATGGGCCTGAAGCTCCCTGCTTTCTTGGGGACTAGAAAGTAGCGGGAGTAGAACCCCCGTCCCTGCAGATGAGGCGGGACAGGCTCGACTGTCCAGTCCTCGAGCAATGATTCAAGCTCTTTCAGGAGCAGCTCCCTGTGCAAGGGGTCCATGGGTAATGTCTCTGTGAATGAGGGGGGAAGTAGTTGGGAAAAATGAAGGAGGTAGCCCTCCGTGACCACTTGCAGCACCCAGGCATCCGTGCTTATCGAGGGCCACCTTTGTGCAAAGTGGACAAGCCTTCCCCCCATGAACCTTGGGCCCGTTGCCTCTTGAGGGAGGGAGGCTATGCCCAAGGAGTCAAAAACTGCCCCCAGGCTGTGGCTGAGCCACTGTTTGGGGCTTGGGAGCTTTGGGCTTATGGGGGCTGTGCCCTTGGCCTGCTGCCCCTAGGGGGAGTGATGTAGGCCTGGAACGTAGGATAGTTTTCGTAAGTCATCTTTACCTTTGGGTGGAAGGGCTTTTTCACCGAAGCCTTCCGGTGGGAAGGATCTGACACTTTCTTGGACCAACCTGGTCCTGGTCTTGAATTCCTTCTCCAATTCGTCACCCTTGTCAGTCATGGGCTTGCCAAAGAGGTTATCACCTCGGCAGGGGACATCAGCTAGCTTGTCCTGCATTCATTGCTCCAAGTCGGAGGATTGCAGCCAGGCAAGGCGGTGAGCACTAATGTCCACCGCAGCCACACGAGCCATTGACTCAAAGCCATCGAAGGCTGCTCGAGTCTGAAATTTGGAGCATTCCTTGACTGAGGAAACCAGGGTCCGAAAGCATTCAAGGGGCTCTCCTAATAGACCAGCTGAGAACCCGGCAAGTTCCTTCACCAGGTCTCTCAGGTACATGCCCATGTACAACTGGTAGGCCTGGATCCAGGCCATGAGCATCGAGCTCTGGAAGCACTTCCTACCAAATGCATCCATGGTATGAGCCTCCCTGCCAGGGGGCACCAAAGAGTGTGACTTCTGGCTCTTAATTTGATACATAGCTGATTCCACCATCATGGAATTGTGTGGAAGTTGTGCCTTCTGGAATCCTGGGCTCTTACTGACTCGATACTGGGAATCAAGTTGATGGTTCACAATCGGCACCGTCACTGGGTTCTCCCATATCCTGAGCAACAGACGCTCCAGGATGGGGCATGGGCACAGTCGGTGTCTCCCAAGGAGGGGCCTCATACTGGAGGATCTCCAGGTCCTCAGCACGAGGCTCATTCTCTGGCACTGCCATGAAAGCAAGTGCCTGGGATATCTCCCTCACGAATTCGAGGAAGGCTAAGTCCTCCAGAGGGGACCTTCACTGATGGTGAGGCGGAGAAAGGTCAGAGGGGACGTCCCGGTGGAGCATGGTGTCGGGGGACTCCTCGTCTGTTTCTCAGTCCTACTCCAAACCCAAGGAGTCGATGAGTGCCCCTCTGTCCCCGAACCAACTCGGCGCCAATGACTCCCGACGCCGATGATCCAATGGTGTCATGTCGGTCGTCAAGGGCCTCGATGCCAGTCGAGCAAGGTGCTTCAGAATGGGAGGCGCCTCCTCTGGGGAAGTCCTCAGCAAACAGGTTCCTGTGTGGATCGCCAGTGACCCGGAGGCACTGGGAGTCGAGCCCTGCTGCGACTCAAGGAGCGCTGTGAAGCTACATTTGAGTGCAGCCATGCGGGCCTTGATGCCAGAGGGCTCCACAGCTGGTCCGGACCCCGACTGTGTTGGGGCCAAAGCCGACTCGCGTCTTGGATTGTGATGGAGTCAGTTCGCTGCTCCTTCGATGTCACAGGTGACTCGTCCCTTTGGGGCTGCTTCGATGGGCACTCCTGTCTGTCGTCCCCCGAGTCACGTCAAAGGCTCCGAGGCATCCTTGGCGTCAACTTTGAGGGAGTCATCAACGCACACTGAAGGTCTTCCAAAGATGACTCAGATGCCCCCGGGGCTCAGAATGAGCCCAGGCATGCGATGCCATGTTGCCCGGCGTCAAAGGAAGGGATTTTGCCCCCAATGCTAAACCGGAGCCAGATTTGCCAAACAGCTCCCCTTGCCACCTTTCACGTTCCCTCTGGGTTTTGGCTGACATGAGGAGGCAAAGCGGGCAGGAAGACCCGTCATGGTCTGCCCTGAGGTACTTTTAATGCAGGTGCTATGGCAGTCCATACGGGACATAGCGCAGTTGCACTTAGCATACTGTTTAAAACTGTTGGTCAAGGATATAGCGAGGAAAATGAGGCCTGCGAGATCAAACTCAGACATCTCGACCAGGTAGGCCACAAGAGAAAATCCTGCACGCCAAAAAAAAAGAAAAATTAAAGAAAAAATGCCCGAGCGAAAAGCTGAACGCTAAGGTGAAGACTAGTGCAGAAGGTGATCGATTCGGGCACTCGATTAGAAAAGGAAAAAAAGTAATCTACTTTTTACCAGGGTGCACAGATGGGATGTCTGCAGGGCTCTGCAGAAAAAGACAGACTGAGGCAAGATGGCAGCTTTGAGTGGGAAGGTGACCATGCATGCGCGGTGTAGCTCCCAAAAGCTTTCTTTGAAAGCTGGGGAGTGGTGCCGACATCACCCATATGTGAGGATAGACTTCCTGATTGTTCCTGGAGAATGGTGAATAGTGGAGTATCCCAGGGATATGTGCTTGGCATATGCTTTTTAACATCTTCATAAATGACCTGGAAATGGGAACAGCGAATGAGGTTATCAAATTTGCAGATGACACAAAATTATTCAACGTTGTTAACACACAAAAGGATTGTGAAAAATTGCAAGAGGACCCTGAAAAATTAGGAGACAGGGTGTCCAAATGGCAGATGAAATTTAATGCCAGCAAGGGCAAAGTTATGTACTTAAGAGTGTCATTCCAGAAAACAAATAAGGGATTTGTACATGTGGCAGGGACATTTATGTGCCGAAAACATCCCCGACTGTGTTCTGAAACACTCCTATCATGCAAGTACACGGCACTAGCACAGAGATCTCAGAACATGCCCAGAAGAGGTGGAATGGGGGCGTGGTCAGCTGCAGAGATGGATAAAGTGTATTCAGGAAAGGACCGTGTACGTTTTAAGTATTTCCTGGAAACGTCCATATTGCTGAAATGTGGAATAAAGGCAGGACTTAGAAAATATTCTGCTGTGCTCTGCAGTTCGTCCCATATACAGTAGAAGAATGGTTGTGACAAGTATATGCTGAACTGGTGTGACTGCAGTCTGGAAAAACACAAGATGCAATTAAAAAGAACAGAAAGCAGAGGTGAGAAAATGTTGTACAGTAAAGAAACATTAATAAACACATTTACAGAAATGTTAAGAAGAGCAGTAGTGTTTATTCAGGCTATGCTGAAATGTGCTGTTTGTGCTAAAACAGCAGATCTAGGGGACCCTAACAAATCCTGTGTTCTGAAAACTGGGACTGTTGATGTAAAAATAGTATGTGAGTGAGTCTAGAAACAAATCATGTTGCAGTGAGAAAGGGAGATCAACTCGTATGTGTAATCCTGGGACATCATGCCATTATGGCATAGCAGCTGTTAGTCATAAGTTTGGTTTGGTGATGTCTTTTCTGATTGCAAGTGAGAGTGCGTGATTTGTGGGTAGCATCGGAGGATCTGGTATGCTGTTCTGCAATTCAGGGAGTCCATGAATGGCTGGTTGGTACTTGTGATAGGGCAGTCATACATCAGCTGTGCCAGGAACTGGGAGACATGATTCATGCTGTGCCAACATCCCCCAGATTGTGCCATGAGACCTATATCCTTCTCCAATCTTGGATCTAGGCAACCTGCAAGAGTGGTGATATATCCAGAGGCTGGCTACCTGGGTATGCTGGCAGAGGGGTCCTTCCTCTCATGCCCACACAGACCTGACCAGGGAAGCAGTGCCACAAAGCAGACTGTGAGAAGACAGACAGGGTTGCCCCACAGATAGCGGATGTATACAGACCGACATATGCCACGCCATGATGGGACAGTTGTAGCTGCTGTGAGAAATGCCAGTACCCAGATATATGAGAATCGGATGCCATAGCCAAAAGGCCATACTACTACCACTACTACTATGACTGAATTTGTATAGCGCTACAAGGTGTACATAGCACTGCAGAGACACAGGTAAAAGATGGTCGCTTCTTAGTAGAGCTTACAGTCTAGTTAAGACTGATAACACAGCAGCTGGGGACAGGATACATTTAGGGGGAATGGTAAGGGAGCTTTAGGTGGATCAGATCCAAAAGTGGCAACAAAGAGGTGAGCGCTGAAATTGGATTTGAGAAAAGCCAGATAAGAAACCTGATGTACAGACTTGGATAGTTTGTTCCAGGAATAAGGAGCAGCAAGGTGAAAGGAGCAAAGTCTGGTGTTGGCAGTAGAAGAGCAGGGCACAGATAGAAGCAATCTGACAGAAGAGCGGAGTTCCCGAGGACGGTCTACAGGAGATAAAAGAGGAAAGGTAATGCAGAGTAGCAGAATGAGTGCATTTATAGGCCGTAGGCACAAAAAGGACATATATTTGTTGCTCAGCAATATTATGCATCCTTTGGGGAACTGCAATGTTAGTTTCGGGTTTGGTGCACTTTGTAACAGTCCATCCTTAGCAGTTTAAAGCGTGCTTGTAGAGATGACCAAGGCAGGAATCACTGCACTGTTTCCTAATACCAAGTGCCATTTAATGCAAGGTATGTCCTGACATACATGCAGGACCGTACCTAGCCCTGTGCGAGCAGTGCAGCCGCACAGGGTGGAAAGGCTTAAGGGGTGCATTTCAGCCATCTGCCGTTGCCTGCTGCTGCCACTTTTTCTTCTCTCAGCAGCGGCAGGCAACAGCAGATAGCTGAAATGCACCCCTTAAGCCAGCGGTTCTCAACCTGTGGGTTGCGACCCCCACGGGGGTCGCCACAGGATTTAGCGGGGGTCGCCTCGTCTCCGCCAAGTTAAAAAAAAAAATTAAAACGCGCACAAGTTGCTGCCACTGCCGAGTCCACTTCTCAGCAGCGGCAAACTCACCCCCTTCCTTCTAATGCAGCCGCGGCTCCCTGCCTCTTAGGGAACTTGTGGCTGTGCCTGTAAAACCGTTGCAAAGCCTTCCTGTCTCTTGATGGGCTCCGTGCAGGGGGGCTGGCACGGACAAAGGGGAGAGACAGGTAGACATACTGGACAGATAGGGGATAAATGCTGGACAGAGGCGAGAGACAGTGCGGGTTAGGATTATAATGGGCTGATGGGGGAGCTAGCACTGGTAATGGGCAGATGGGGGGGCTAGGGAAGGCTAGGACTGGGAATGGACTGATCAAGGGAGGGGTTGGGACTGGTAATGAGCTGATAGAAACATTGAAACATAGAACTATGACGACAGAGAAAGACCACATGGCCTATCTAGTCTGTCCTTCCATAACAACTACAACAGTCCCCTTTTTACCTTTAGAGATCCTCTGTGTTTGTCCCATGCTTTTTTGAATTCAGTTACTGTCCTCTACCACCTCCATTGCGAGACTATTCCACGGATCCACCACTCTTTCTGTAAAGAAATATTTCCGCATATCACTCCTGAATCTATCTCCCTTCACCCTCATCCCATGTCCCTTCATAGCAGAACTTGCTTTCAATTGAAAGAGGCTCTCTCCCTGAACATTTATGCCATGGAGGTATTTAAACATCTCAATCATATCACCTCTATCCCGCCTTTCCTCTAAGGTGTACATATTAAGATCCTTCAGTCTGTCCTCATATGCTTTATAATGAAGACAACTAATCATTTTAGTAGCCACCCTCTGCACCGACTCCATCCTGTTCACATACTTTTGAAGGTGCGGTCTCCAGAATTGCACACTATACTCCAAATGAGGTCGCACCAAAGACTTATACAGAGGCATTATCACCTCCTTTTTTTCTGCTAGCCATTCCTCTCCGTATGCACCCAAGCATCCTTCTAGCTTTTGCCGTCGCATTTTCTACCTGTTTAGCTACTTTAAGATCATCAGACACAACCACGCCTAGGTCCCGCTCTTCTTTAGTGGACAAAAGTACTTCACCCCCTATACTGTATTGCTCCCTTGGATTGCTGCAGCCCAAATGCATGACCTTACATTTTTTAACATTAAATCCCAGCTGCCAAATTCTAGACCATTCTTCAAGCTTAGCTAGATCCCTCCTCATGTTATCTACCCCTTCCTGGGTGTCTACTCTATTGCAGATTTTGGTATCATCCGCAAAGAGGCAAACCTTACCTGAAAGCTCTTCCGCTATATCACTAAAAAAGATGTTAAAAGGAATCGGACCAAGGACAGATCCCTGGGGCACACCACTGATAACATCCTTCTCCTCAGAGTGAGCTCCATTTACTTGTACTCTTTGTCGCCTCCCACCCAACCAATTTCTAACCCAAGCAGTAACTTTAGGGTCCATCCCTAGGGTGCTCAGTTTGTTTATAAGTCGCCTGTGAGGAACAGTGTCAAAGGCTTTACTGAAATCTAAATACACCACATCTAGGGCTCTCCCTCGGTCCAACTCCCTGGTCACCCAGTCAAAGAAATCAATCAGATTTGTCTGACAAGACCTGCCTCTGGTGAATCCATGCTGCCTTGGATCCTGTAATCCGCTGGACTCCAGAAAACTCACTATTTTCTCTTTCAGCAGCGTTTCCAATAATTTACTCACCACCGAAGTTAAACTAACCGGCCTGTAGTTTTCAACCACATCCTTACTTCCGCTTTTGTGTAAAGGCACCACATGAGCCTCTCTCCAGTCCTTTGGCACCACTCCCGACTCCAACGAGGCATTGAAAAGGTCAGTCAGTGGAGCTGCTAGAACGTCCCCAAGTTCCCTCAGTATTCTCGGGTGTATCCCATCCGGTCCCATCGCTTTGTCTACTTTAAGGTGAGATAGTTTCTCACGAACACAGTCTTTTGAAAATTGTTCAAGATTTCCTTTGCTTCTGTTCCTATTTGTGGGTATTTTCTGAGGTCCTGCTCCTGGTTCTTCATCTGTGAACACAGAACAAAAATATTTGTTAAGCAATTCCGCTTTATCCTTATCAGCTTCTACATATTCCTTCCCTGCACCCTTGAGTCTGACTTGCCCTTCCTCTTCTCACTAATATATCTGAAAAATGTCTTATCCCCCCATTTTATTGCATTGGCTATTTCCTCCTCCTTTTGAACCTTTGCTTTCTTGACTACTTTGCTAGCTTCTCTAAGTTTTTCCAAATACAGATGCCTGTCTTCCTCTCTCTGTGATCTCTTGTATTTCATGAAGGCCTCCCTCTTTTTCTTCACTTTTTCAGCTACTTCTTTCGAAAACCATAGCGGTCTCCTTTTTCCTTTTACCTTTTATTTAACATTTTAACAAAAAGGTTGGTTGCCCTTAAAATATCCCCTTTCAGTTTTTCCCACTGTTTTTGTACCTCCCTCAGCTGTTCCCATCCAACTAACGACTCCCTGAGGTATTGGCCCATCTTCGCAAAGTTAGTCTACCTAAAGTCTAAGATCCTCGCCTTTGAATGGATTCTAACAGCCCTAGTCCTAATACTGAACCACACCATCTGGTGATCACTGGATGCAAAATGATCTCCCACTACAACATCAGAAACACTTTCACCATTGGTAAGCACCAAGTCCAGTATGGCCCCTTCATGTGTGGGCTCTGTTACCAATTGCCTGAATAGTTCTCCCTGTAGAGAATCCAGGGGGGTAGGACTGTTAATGGACTGATGGGGGGCTAGCATTGGAAATGAGCTGATCGGTGAGGTTAGGACTGGAAATGGGCTGATGGGGGGATAGGACTGGTAATGGGCTGATGTGGGGGGGGGGGGTAGGACTGGTAATGGGCTGATTAGGGGAGCCTAGCACTGGTACTGGGGTTGAGGGGAGGACTAGCACTGGAAATGAGCTGATTAGGGGAGGCTAGGACGGTAATGGGCTGATGGGGTGGGGTAGGACTGGTAATGGACTGATGGGAGGCTAGCATTGGAAATGAGCTGATCGGGGGGGGGGGGGGCTATGACTTGAAATGAGCTGATTAGTGGAGGCTAGGACTGGTAATGAGCTGATGGGGGGTAGGACTGGTATTGGGCTGATTAGGGGGAGGCTAGCACTGGTAATGGGGTTGAGGAGGGATTAGCACTAGAAGTGAGCTGATTGGGGGGGCTTTGACTGGGAATGGGCTGATTGTGGGGAAGGGAGGTTAGAGCTGCTGGCCCTGGAAGAAAACTGGGGGCTAAGGCTACAAACAGGCTGATACGAGGGGATGGGAGAATGGAACTGGAAGGGAGTGGATCTGAGAGGGACTGCCATGGTATTTGTACTAGAAGGGACTGGTCAGTGGGGAAGGAGGGGGACTGGAAGGGAATGGACACCAGTGGCAGTCATGGGAATGCAAGTTGACATTGGAAGTTACTGGGTGTGAGGACTGGAAAGGGGCTGATACTAGGGAGGGTTGCTGGGACTGGAAATAGGCTGATGGAAAGAAGTGAAGAAAACGAAAGAAAAGATAAGAAATGGCAGATGGACCATAGACCACAGAAAGAGAGCTAAGAGAAGACAGGAAAGCAGAAGCCTCAGATCGGGACCAGCATGATCAGAGAATAAATTGGTCAGATAACAAAGGTAGAAAAAATAATTTTATTTCATATTAGTGATTTGACTACAAAATCATCATAATTTTGAAATCAAATATTATTACTTGTTATTGGGATTAGTTATTGTGGTTTAAATAAGTAAATTTTATAAATAAAAACATAATGCAAAGGCCTATAATATATTAATAATTCAACAAATGATTGAATTATTAATATATTATAATATATTAATAAATGATATTAATATTAATAAATGAGTGGAGGAGTGGCCTAGTGGTTGGGGCAAAGTACTTCAGGCCGGAAGGTCGGGGGTTCAAATCCCACTAGAGGACAGCAACCTTGGGCCGGAAGGACTGGGGGTTTCTAGTCCCACAGGTGCTCCTTGTGGTCTTGGGCAAGCCACTTAACCCTCCATAGCCCATGTTCCCTGTAAAATAGTTATCTCCAAGTTATAATGCCCTGTTTAATGTAATTTCAGTTTGTTCAATGTAAACCGCACTGATGCAGAATAGCGTGTTATATAAGAGAATGTAAATAAATAAATAAAATAAATACAGCGACAATGCATTAACGGTAAAGGAAGAGAGACTCATTTGATTTTATCATTGGAGGTCATCACAAGTTGACCAGTGGTAAAAGGGGTCACGGTGCAAAAAAGGTTGAGAACCACTGCCTTAAGCCTTCTCGCGGCACTCTAAGCAGGTCTGGTCCCTCCCTCCTCTGACGTGTATGCCATTGTCTCCTGCCTGCCGTCCAGAAAGTGGCTGGATGGAGGTGCAGGGGGGGCACACACCCAATATATATTTATATATATATATATATATTTATATATATATTTATATATATTTATATTTAATACACACTTATATACCGCTGCTTCCAGCGATCAGCAGCGGTTCGATTCTTCTTTTGGGGATGTCAAATCAGGACAGGGAGGGGACAGTAATTATATAGATCTGAGGGTAGGTCACAGCACACAGGGTTAGTGTCATGGGGGACTTCGTTATACATATTTACATTTATACATACATATTTACACATTTCTTGACTACAATTGTACAATTACCCTTCTTTTTGAATTACACCTTTTCCATAATTTATATATTCGGAATTATACATTTTGGATTACACATTCTTGTATTATACATCTTCACATATTCCTACATAAAGTGGTATCTAACGCATATAATTGTCTGCTTGCTTTGCTACGACTCGTTGGCACTTGAGAGTCATGGCTGATTGTAATAGCATTTGAATAGGTGAGTTTTTAACTCTTTCCTGAAGATTGCAATGTCCGTGATTAAGCGCAGTTCAAAAGGGAGTTGATTCCATATTGTTGGTGCAGAGAATGAGAAGGCTCTTCAAGATGTACTTGTTTTTACTATTCTGATGGTGGTGGGGACCTGTAGGGTGCTCAAGTTGGTATTTCTTCTGTCTCTATTTGCAGGTTGTGTGCTGATAAGGGTGGTCAGGAATGAGGGGGCTATGTTATTGATAAGTTTGAATGCGGTTACTAGCATCTTGTACTGTATCCTTGCTGCAATTGGAAGCCAATGTAGGTTTATTAGTATGGGCAGGGCCGGATTTGCCTATACGCCACGTACGCCGTGGCGTAGGGCCCACAGCTGGCAAGGGCCCACCGGGAATGTTTTTTTGCACAGGGCCCCGCGTTTCAGGGGGCCCCGCGCAAAAAACATTCTGATCCATCATTAAAATTAAAACAACAAAAAAAAAAGCTGTCGCTGCCTCTGCCGGGGCCGCCGCGGCAGAATCGAGTGTGCCGCGGGGCCCCCCCTGCCCAGCAGAGCCTGGCCTGCCCTCCCCGGTATCACCTCTCGAGTCTCAGCTGCCTCCCTACAGTCACACACGCCGGCTTTCAGAGCGCGAGGTGAGTTTCTCCCTCGCTGCTCTGTTAAGCCCACGGGGGCTGATGGGAAGTCCCATCAGCCCCCGCGGGCTGAAACAGAGCAGCGAGGGAAAAACTCTTCCCTCGCGCTCTGAAAGCCGGCGCGTGTGACTGGAGGGAGGCAGCTGCGACTCGAGAGGTGATACCGGGGAGGGCAGGCCAGGCTCTGCTGGGCAGGGGGGGCCCCGCGGCACACTCGATTCTGCCGCGGCGGCCCCGGCAGCGACAGCTTGTTTTGTAAAAAAAAATTCGCTGGGCTGGGGTGGGCTGGGGGGGTTAGGACTGGTGATGGGCTGGGGGGGTTAGGAGTGGTAATGGCTGTGGGCTGTTGGGGGGGTTAGGACTGGTGATGGGCTGGGGGGGGGGTAGGAGTGGTAATGGCTGTGGGCTGTTGGGGGGTTAGGAGTGGTGATGGGCTGGGGGGGTTAAGAGTTGTAAAGGATGTGGGCTGATGGCGGGGTTAGGACTGGTGATGGGCTGGGGGGGGTTAGGAGTGGTAATGGCAGTGGGCAGTTGGGGGGGTTAGGACTGGTAATGGGCTATGGGGGGGTTAGGAGTGGTGATTGGCAATGGGGGGGGCTATGGGCTATGGGGGAGCTAAGTCTATATGGGCTGATGGGATTAGGACTGGAAGTGGGTTGATGGGGGCTTAGGACTGGTAATGGGCTATGGGGGGGGGCTTAAACTAAAAATTGGGTGATGGGGATTAGGACGAAATGGGCTGGTGGGATTAGGACTGGGAGTGGGCTATGGGGGGCTAGGACTGGTAATGGGTTGGGGGATTAAGACTGGAGGTGGGCTGATGGAGTTAGGACTGGTAATGGGCTGTGGGCTGTTGGGGGAGTTAGGACTGGTAATGGGCTATGGGGGGCTAGGACAGGAAATGGGCTGATGGGAAGGGGTTAGGACTTGAGGTGGGCTGATGGGGTTAGGACTGGTAATGGACTGTGGGCTGATGGGGGGGTTAGGACTGGCAATGGGCTATGGGGGGGTTAAGACTGGTAATGGGCTGTTGGCTGATGCGGGCTGTCTGGTAATGGGCTATGGGGGGTTAGGACTGATAATGGACTATGGGGGGGGGGGGCTAGGACAGGAAATGGGCTGATGGGGAGGGGTTAGGACTTCAGGTGGGCTGATGGGGTTAGGACTGGTAATGGACTGTGGGCTGATGGGGGGGGGTTAGGACTGGCAATGGGCTATGGGGGGCTGACTGGAAATGGGTTGATGGGGGTTAGGACTGGAAGTGGGCTGATGGGGGGTTAGGACTGGTAATGGGTTATAGGGGGGGCTTAAACTGAAAATGGGGTGATGGGGGGTTAGGACTGGAAGTGGGTTGATGGGGGGGCTAGGACTGGTATTGGGTTGATGGGGGGGGCTAGGACTGGAAATGGGCTAATGGGGGGCTAGGACTGGAAATGGGCTGATGCAGGGACTAGAAGGGAATGGATGCTGGGTGAGGCTGGAACTAGAAGGGAGCTGGTGTTGGGGGAGGATTAGAATGGGATGGGGCTGGGAGAGTAAAATGGAGAGGGGAAAATATTTTGTGTGGGAGGGATAAAAAATCTACAATTGGCCGGGTATTGGGAGAGTAAGTGGGGATTGAGGATGGAGGGGTAAATTTTGAGTAGATGAAATAGGAATGAGGAAAGAGCAAAAGGAGAAAGATTAGTATGTTAAAGCAGATGTAGAGAGAGAATGGAAAAAAAAAACCCAAGAAGACAGAAGAAAGGACAAATGGACAGCAGATGGAGAGTTAGCAGAAGACACGAAGAAACCAGAAGAAAGTGGCTGGAACAATTGCAACTGAAAAAAAATGCACAAAAGGTAGAAAAATATCTCTTTATTTTGAATTTATTAACTGGAATATGTCAGCTCTGGGAAATGTGCATCATTAATTTTTGCGCTTTGTTTAGTACAAGAGGAAATTTATAGTTTTATTTCTACAGTGTTGTTGTATATTCCAAGTTTGGCTTTTGGGGTTCCCAGTTTAATTATTGTCTTCCTGTTTCTAAATTGTGATTCCTTGTTTGGTGATGGTCTATGTTGTGCATGTGTAACTGAGCTGAGGTATTCTGTTTATATAATTCCTATTTGACATTGCCACTTGTTCTTTCCCCAGTAGGTCATGTATTGTTGTTCTCTGAAATGTATTGGTTTAATATTTGCAGTGTTGCCTTTTGATAGTTAGGGTATGGTGCTTTGTGAGTCCTGGTAGTGCTGTTAGGATATGGCGGGTTTGCTATGGGTTCTAAATGGGCAGTGTTTGTAGTAGTTCCTAATGTGCCTGGCGGTTGGTACTGGATTATAGTAATGTAGAAACCTTTTAGTCTTTCTTTATCCATATACTCATTAAGAGGCATGTTTACTAAAAGTTAGTGTATGGCAGAGCTACTCAATTCCAGTCCTGGTGGTCCACAATCCTGCAGGTTTTCAGGATATCCCTAATAAATATGCATGAGATATATATGCATTGGAGATATCCTGCCAACCTGACTGGTTTGTGGCCCTCCAGGGCTGGATTTGGAGACCCCTGCCTTACATCTCTGTCATTTACGATTGTGAGTGGGCAAGGTGCAGATGTCCAAGACATCAAAAAAGTTAGATAGCATTTGTCACATTCCTCCTTGCTTCTCACCACCACCAAAATATTATCTATTAGACAACTTTTTGGTGGTGGTGAGAATCGAGGAGGAATGTGACACATTCTATCTACCCTTTTGATGTCTAGGATATCTGTACCTTGTTCACTCACAATCTTAAATGACAGAGATGTAAAGCAGGGGTCTCCAAATCCAGCCCTGGAGGGCCACAAACCAGTCAGGTTGGCAGGATACCTCCAATGCATATATATCTCATGCATATTTATTAGGGATATCCCGAAAACCTGCAGGATTGTGGACCACCAGGACTGGAATTGAGTAGCTCTGGTGTATGGTAACATTATGCAAATATTTATGCAAATGAGACACCTTATGCAAATGAGGCCCCGCACCGAGTCTCCGCACATGGCCCCGCACCCCCCTTGGGCCGCCCCTGGGCCCACCGGAGGGCTTTAGAGGGAGCCGGGGCCTCGCGCGGGCTTCCCCGGCTCCCTCTGAAGCCCCTCAGACAGCCGCGATGCTGTCCGGGGGGCCAGGACTGCATGGGGGGCCCAGGACTGCACGGGGCGGGCCAGGACTGCACGGGGGCACGGGGGGGCCCAGGACTGCACGGGGGCGGGCCCAGGACTGCACGGAGGCACGGGGGGGGACACGGGGGGGGGGCCCACAATTTTTCTTGGCGTAGGGCCTCACTCTAGCTAAATCCGGCCCTGAGTATGGGGGTGATGTGTTCTGCAATGCTTGTTCCCATTATGATCCTGGCAGTTACGTTTTGGGCCAACTGAAGGATATTTATTGATTTCTTGGGCAGACCTTGAAGGATGGCATTACAGTAGTCCAGATGTGGCATAATGAGCGCTTGCGCCACTGATCGGAAGTCACATGGATCTATTATTTTTCTTAGCAGTTGTATCACTCTAAGTTTATGGAAGATGGCTTTGTTTGTTTTACGTAGGTGAGTCTCCATTTTTAGGTTGCAATCGAGTGTGACTCCTAGGTATTTGATTTCATCCTTCGCCTTGTACGTGTTGTTGCACAGGGTGATTGTATCAGGGGGCTTGAAGTTCGGTTTGCTGGATATATACATGACCTCCGTTTTTTTGTGGTTAATCGTCATGTTATTTTTCTGTAGCCATTGCAACATTTCATCCAGGCAGTTTTCAAGCTGTGTATAATTGGGGTCCGTTGCGTCCAGTTGTGTGTATAACATGATATCATCTGCATAGATGTGGTAGCTGATGTCATGTCTTTTAAAGATTTTGCATAGGGGTTGCATGTAAATGTTGAACAGTAGAGCCGAGAGGGCTGATCCCTGTGGAATGCCTTGTGTTTGAGAGAACGGTTCAGCTTGTTCGCCATTGAATTGTACTTGAGGCCTTCTATTCGATATGTAGGAGGAGAACCATTTGAGGGGGGTTCCCCCAACTCCTATGGATTCCAGTTTGTTAAGGAGGATCCCATGATGTACAGTGTCGAAGGCGGCGGAGATGTCAATGAAAATGAGTATAAACATTTTCTTTCTGTCTTCAAGTCCTTTAAGGAGGTTGTTCATTAGCGCTATCAAAAGTGTTTCAACTCCATGATTTCTTCGG
This sequence comes from Ichthyophis bannanicus, assembly GCA_033557465.1. Lineage (NCBI taxonomy): Eukaryota > Metazoa > Chordata > Amphibia > Gymnophiona > Ichthyophiidae > Ichthyophis > Ichthyophis bannanicus. The sequence continues at coordinate 97,115,798 of CM066046.1, forward strand.
AACCCGTATTGTTGTTTGTCTAAGGTATCGTGGTCATCAAGGTGATCTTGCAGTTGTAGGAGCACTGCCTTTTCAATGATTTTTGCAAGGAATGAAATGCTGGATATGGGTCTGTATGAGGTCGGGTCTTCCTTGTTGAGAGTATTGTTTTTTAGGATTGGCCTTATTATCGATCGTTTCAGTTGTAAGTCGCACAGGGCGCGATTCACGCTCGGTATGGCCCTGCATACATGTTCATATTTACGTTCTCTTATACCATATTAGGGATGCACTGGATTGCCTAGCACTTTTCAGGGTCTGTAGAGGACTGGTATGCTGTCTAGATTGCAGCAGCAGTCATTTCTCATTGGTATTTATCTAGTTCACATCAGCAAACTACTGTCAGTGTGAAGAGCAGCTTAGGAGTTGCACGTTTTTCCCGAGGGGTGTGGCATCCATGGTACATCGTGAAGACAGGCAGGATCTGAAACATGTAACTTTTCAGAATGCGATGGGTGCGGGGACATCCAAAACATTTATGCATGCTGTCAGATGGCTGCCTAGGGTGAGAACTTACACAATCTTGACGATGCATATATTCATATGATTCTTGCAAGGTATTGTGGGTATTGTAGTTCATTCACTCCCAAACACAGCTGATGACAATAATTTGAGTTGTGAAACCAAGTGGTAAGATCAATAAAATACTTCTTTTATTGATGGGGTTTAATTCACCCAGCACATGTATGCTTGATAGCACTATAAATGAGGTTACTTGCTTGCAGTGTTTAAAATGGATAACAAAAAGTCACAAAGTAAACCAGAAAACAACCTTCAGCTTGTCAGGCAATTAGCTAATGTTTTCTTAGCAAATAATTACCAAATACAAAGGCACAAATAAAAGAATAAACTTTGCTGGTTAGGTTAACTTCTGCTTATTTTCCACGCAGATCTCAGCAGTGATTCTCCCTTGCTCACCCACACAATCAGGTGCAGCCCTAATTACTATCAATGGACCAGCTGAAAGCCTTTAGCTGGCTGGCTGCTACTGTGTGAGCCCAAATCCTGCTTTAAGAGCTGTTTGCAGTGGAAATAAAGAACAAAGTTAGGTTTCTTTGTGATGGCTGATGTGTTTGCTCAGAGAAAGCTAGCAATAGCATTTAGATAGAGAACAGTCCATATAAACTGTACTTTCATCTGCTGTATCAATCAGCATAGGGTCATTATCATACATTGGCACAGACGAGTCTTTCATTAAGGCACTATCATGAGAATGCTTATTCCCTTGCTGCCATTCTCTATTATAGATAGAGTCTGGATCAGTGTTCATACCTGAGCCTCTCCTGCTATCATTATTCCTCTCTGTATAGCCTGGCCAATATGTAATCCAATTCTGATGTCCAGCCTTCCAATCTTGATCCCTGGACACTGGATCTTCTCTCACATACCTTCTGGCCTTGGTCTGAAAGTCCCTTCCACATGCAGTCTTCTCTCTTCCAGGTAGCCACTGGTGATTCCTATCTCTGCCACTCCATTCCTCTGGCTGAATCCAGTCCAATGGACTCTGCTGGCTTTTGGAATACCTCCCAGTATGAGTACTGCCTTGGAATCTCCCAGACCTTCCAATGGCCTTTCTTCTCTTCCTTCCAGAGAGTTTCCTTCTCTCTCTATCTGCGTGGCTTTTGCTGAAGCTGTTCTTCCAACTGTTGCTGAAACTCTCCCCTCTGTATCTCTTCCTGAAGCTGTTCTTGAAACTCGGCTGGAGCTTGTAGTAACTGTTATCTGAAGAATAATCTCTATTCTCCAGGACCAAGCAGGAAGTCAGTCCTCACTTATGGGTGACGTCGGCGCCGACGGAGCCCTCGCGGAGCAATTTTCCCCAGCTTTCAAAGAAAGCCTTTGGGAATTGCAGCGCGCATGCGCGGTCGTCTTCCCGCCCGAGGGTGCCATCTTAGCCAGTCTTCTTTTTTCCGCGGAGCCCTACAGACGTCCCCGTCTTGTCCCCGCGAAAAAGTCGATTTTCTTCATTATTTTATCCTTTTTCCTTCGGTTCGACGCCGATCTTTTTCCCGCCCGGACTCGCGACGCCGGTCACGAGTCCTCTCACTTTTTTTCGGTTTTTCTGACTTTGTCAGCTTTCGTTTTCGATTTTCCCTGGCAGCCCGGTCCTTTGACCTCGCAGGGGCCCTTTTTCCCCCGATGGCTGCCAGTGGCTTTAAGCGGTGTGGTCAGTGTGACCGAAATATGTCACTCACTGACACACACGACTTTTGCCTCCGCTGCCTGGGCCCGGATCATGAGGAACTGATCTGTGGGCCCTGCGGCAAAATGTCCTCAAAAGCATTGAGAAGTCGGCGGCATCAGCGTGATCGAATCTTCGCTGACCCCAGCCGTACCCGGACCTCGTCGGAGGCCTCCGCGTCAAAAGGCTCCAGCTCGGACCGTCGCCGGAGTTCCTCCGACCGGGGTTCTCCCTCCGGGGACCATCGTCGGACGGTGAAACCCGCGAGGGCGGCGTCGGTGGACGCTCCTGGTTCCGCGAGGGCCAGGTCGCATAGCCCCGATAGCCGCCCCGGGTCCTTGGAGAAGGAACACCTCCCGAAGCGACCTCGCCTGGAGTCGGAGATGCCTGCTCGGGTAAGTCCTGTGGTCCTTCTGGACTCGCCTCCGCGACAGCCGACGTCGGGCCCGACGCCGTCGGGGCCCGAGTCGGGGGCTGCTGGGTCACCTGAGCTCGGACTCAGGTTGACGGCCTTGGAGAGCAGACTGTCTGCCTTCATGGACCAGCAGCGGGCACTGCTCGCTGGCCTCGCTGGCGCCGCTGCCCCGACCGCCGGGACGTCGACGTCCAAGTCGACCCCGGAGACCGAGCCGATCCTCGAGTCGATGAGAACTCGAGTCGATCCTCGGTCGAGGTCACCCTCGGCCTCCCGTTCGGGACCGAGGTCGCCGACGCCGACTCCCTCGGCGTCGGGGCGGCAGGCGCCGCGCCCTGCCCGGGCCGACCCCACCGATTCCTCGTCGGAGTCGGTCTGGGAGTCTGAGGAGGAAGAGTCACCTGATTCTTTTCGGACTCGGTGTGTCCCCTCGGACTCACCTGAGTCCGAACCTCGGAAGCAGTCCCCCCCGGAGGATGCCCGGTTCTCGGACTTCGTTAGGGATATGGCCAAGGCTTTGGCCTTCCCTGCGGATCCCGAGGAGGAGCCTCGAGCCGAAGAGCTCGACGCCCTCCAGTATGACTCTCCCGCGAGGGAACACTTTACTGTACCGGTTCCTCCTATGCTGGAACGGCTACTCTTCCGCATGTGGGAGAGTCCGGCCTCCTCGCTGGTCCTGAGCAAGCGGGTTGATTCTATCTATCGGGTCCGCAAGAGCCCTGGCTTCCAAAAGGCACAGCTACCACACCATTCCATGGTAGTGGAATCGGCCATGCATCGTCTTAAGAGCCAGAAGATGCACTCCTCGGTGCCCCCTGGCAGGGAGGCCCGTAACCTGGATGGCCTTGGTAAGAAGTGTTTCCAGGGCTCTATGCTCGCATGCCGTGTCCAGACTTACCAGCTGTACATGGGCATGTATCTCCGGGATCTGGCTAAAGAGCTAGCCGGATTCTCCGCTGGTCTGTCCGAGGAACCCTTGCGGAGGTTCCTGGCCTTGTCCACTGGCATTCGGGAATGCTCAAAGTTCATGTCCCGGGCAGCCTATGATGGCTTTGAAGCGTCGGCTCGAGTGGCCGCAGCCGGCATCGGTGCCCGCCGACAGGCTTGGCTTCAGTCGTCAGACCTTGAGCCCTGGGTGCAGGACAAGTTGGTCGATGTCCCCTGCCGAGGCGAGAACCTCTTTGGCAAGCCCATGGCGGAAAAGGCTGCACAAATTGAGACTGAGACTCTCACCAGGACCAGGCTTTCTAGGAAGACCTCCGCCCCTTCCCAGAAAAAGAAGGGCTCGGGGAAAAAGTCCTTTTACCCGAGGAAGGCGGCTGCCTACAAACAATACCCCCATTATCAGGCCCCTGCAGCTCCCCAACAGGGCCAGCAGGCCAAGGGACGGGGTAACGGGTCCCGTAGGCAGCAAGCCCCCAAGCCTGCACCACCAGCCCCTGCTCAGCAGGGTGGGGGTTTTTGACTCGCAAAGCATAGCCTCTCCCCCCCCGCTGGTTCCTCCCAGCACCGGAGGCCGGCTGGTTCACTTCGCCCACAGGTGATCCAGCATCACCGCAGATGCCTGGGTGCTTCAAGTCGTGCGAGTGGGCTATCTTCTCCACTTCCACCAGGTCCCTCCCTCCTATTTTCCGGGAGAACCTCCGCGACCCCCTCTGCACAGGGAATTACTCCTTCAGGAGTTAGCAGGTCTTCTGCAGGATCAGGCGGTGGAACCGGTGCCACACCACCTGAGAGGTCAAGGCTTTTATTCCAGGTATTTTCTGATACCAAAGAGAACAGGGGGCCTCAGACCTATCCTGGACTTGCGCAACCTCAACAAGTTCCTTGTGCGGGAGAAGTTCAAAATGCTTACCCTTGGAATCCTTCTGCCCTACCTCCAGCAGGGAGATTGGCTATGCTCCTTGGATCTAAAGGATGCCTACACGCGCATCCTCATCCACCCAAGCCACCGCCAATACCTAAGGTTTGTGGTGGCAGGAAATCATTACCAGTACAGAGTACTGCCCTTTGGCCTGTCCTCCGCACCGCGAGTCTTCACAAAATGTCTCGCGTTCGTGGCGGCCCATCTCCGGCTTCACGGCCTCTATGTCTTTCCGTACCTCGACGACTGGCTCATCAGAGCAGCGTCCGCTCGGGAGGTCACCAACGCCACGCGCCGCACGGTGACTCTTCTGCAGCACTTGGGCTTTGTTATAAACTTCGCAAAGTCCACTTCGCTCCCCTCACAGGATCTCGAGTTCATCGGCGCAAGGCTGCACACTCCTCAGGCGCGAGCATACCTACCGCTCGACAGGGCTCAACGGCTCATGGACCTAGCCGACCGCTTTCGCAGCCAGCCCCTGGTCTCCGCCAGGCGCTTCCTGAGACTACTCGGCCATATGGCTTCCACCGTCCATGTGACCCCCAATGCCCGCCTGAATATGCGGTCTGCTCAATGGTGTCTCCGCCAGCAGTGGCGTCAAGCCACAGGCGGCCTAGCAGACCTAGTGCGCGTCTCCGAGCCGCTGATCTCGTCTCTCCGGTGGTGGCTCCGGCAGCCGAACCTCATATTCGGAATGCCTTTCCAGTCACCTCAGCCGACCCGGATGCTGACCACCGATGCATCCCTCCTGGGCTGGGGAGCACATTGCCAAGAGGCACGTACTCAGGGCCTCTGGACCACGTGGGAGTCTGCTCAGCAGATCAACTTCCTGGAGCTCAGGGCGATCCGCCTGGCTCTCAAGGCCTTCTCCCACCTGACTTCCCACCAGTCCGTCCTTGTCCAGACGGACAATCAAGTTGCCATGTTCTACGTGAACAAGCAGGGGGGCACGGGCTCCTTCCTCCTCTGCCGGGAGGCACAGAAGCTCTGCTCTTGGGCCGTCAGTCACGGCATTCTCCTCAAGGCAGTTTATCTCCCGGGCCAAGAAAATTGCCTTGCGGACAAACTCAGCAGGGTCCTCCAGCCGCACGAGTGGCGTCTGGATCCCTTGGTAGTTCAGAAGCTCTTCCTCAAGTGGGGCCTCCCCACGGTGGATCTCTTTGCCAGTCCTCACAACCGGCAGCTTCCTCGCTTCTGCTCTCGTCAGCCACACCCCCTTCGGGTTGCGGCGGACGCTTTTCTGATCTCATGGTCGGGGAGCCTTCTGTACGCTTTCCCTCCCATCCCGCTAGTCTCTCGGACTCTTTTCAAGGTTCTCCGAGACAAAGCCTTCATGATCCTGGTGGCCCCTCGCTGGCCCAGACAGCCGTGGTTTCCGCTCCTACTGCAACTGGCGGTGGAGGATCCAATCCCTCTGGGGGTACAACCGGATCTCCTCACTCAGGATCAGGGGTCCCTACTGCACCCCAACCTCAGGTCTCTCAATCTCATGGCCTGGCTGCTGAGAGGGTAGTCCTTGCTCCCCTTCTCCTGCCGGCGGAGGTGGAGGAGGTCGTCTTGGCTTCGCGACGGCCTTCTACCCGCAAATGCTACGCCCTTAATGGCGTCGCTTTGCAGTCTGGTGTACCCAACAGTCTCAGGATCCCTTCTCCTGCCCGGTGTCGGTGATCTTGCAGTACTTGCTACACCTCTCTAATCTGGGACTTAAGTCCAACTCCGTCAAAGTTCACCTCAGTGCTCTTTCGGCACATCATGTGCCGGTGGACGGTAGACCTCTCTCAAGCGACCCTCTCGTAGCGAGGTTTCTCCGAGGTCTCCTTCTACTTAAACCACCTCTGCGCCCGCCAGCGCCTGACTGGGACCTGAATGTGGTTTTGCAGCGGATCACCTGTCCGCCTTTTGAACCTATGGCTACCTGTTCTCTCCGTTTTCTGTCTTGGAAAACACTGTTCTTGATAGCCCTCACTTCCGCTAGACGCGTAAGTGAATTGCAGGCCCTCGTGTCTGATCCCCCTTACACTAGGTTCTACAAGAATAGGGTAGTCCTGCGGACTCACCCAAAATTTCTGCCTAAAGTGGTCTCCCCTTTTCACATCAATCAGGAGGTGGTACTTCCAACCTTCTTTCCCAGACCACACTCCAGCCGAGCTGAAACGGTCCTCCATACCCTGGACTGTAGGAGGGCATTGAACTTCTACCTTGACCGTACGCGGGAGCACCGTAAAGCTGCTCAGCTTTTTGTGTCTTTTGACCCCAATAAATTGGGGCTCCCGGTCTCCAAGCGTACTCTGTCCATCTGGGTTGCGGACTGTATCTCTTGGGCTTATGGGGCAGCTGGACTCTCCTTAGAAAGTCGAGTCACGGCTCATTGCGTTCGGGCAAAGGCCACGTCTGTGGCTTACCTCCGCTCTGTTCCGCTGGCAGACATCTGCCGGGCCGCTACTTGGTCTTCGAGCCAGACTTTTGCGGTCCATTACTGTCTCGAGAGGGAGTCCCGTAGGGACAGTGCTTTCGGACAGGCAGTCCTCCGTAATCTCTTTGAGGTCTGAGCAACTCCTACCCTCCATCCCGGATGTGGGCTACCGGTGGGTGATAATTCAGCGAAGATTCTATCCTTCTGTGCTGCTGAGCTAGAGGGAGCTCAATTTTGTGCTTAGGGTCTCCGGTAGCCTTGAGCTTGGGAGTCCCATAAGTGAGGACTGACTTCCTGCTTGGTCCTGGAGAAAGCGTAGTTACTCACCTGTAACAGGTGTTCTCCAGGAGCAGCAGGAATCAGTCCTCACTACCCTCCCTCCTCCCCTTGGAGTTGCAATCGTCTGCTTATGTTCTTTTTGCAAATTTTTATGCTGTCTTTTTTAGCTATGTCATCTGACTGGCTAAGATGGCACCCTCGGGCGGGAAGACGACAGCGCATGCGCGCTGCAATTCCCAAAGGCTTTCTTTGAAAGCTGGGGAAAATTGCTCCGCGAGGGCTCCGTCGGCGCCGACGTCACCCATAAGTGAGGACTGATTCCTGCTGCTCCTGGAGAACACCTGTTACAGGTGAGTAACTACGCTTTCTTATTCTGTTCTAATGTGTGCTGCTCCCTAACACAGCGCAGCTGTCTTGAATCAGTCCCTGCCCTTTGAGATGAGTGCTTAGGGATTACCTCATAGCTCTCTTGATTGCACACACATTTTCTCACTTCAGCCCCTCTCATGGCTGCTGGAAACCTGGTGCATTCTGGGACTGGTAGTCTTTTATGTGAAAACTCTGTTTTCTTGCTTCTACCAGAACTGACAGGTTGCTTGTTCAGAGTCACATCATCTTTTCTATAGCTCCTACCTGAGCTATGATAAGCTTCCTTATCACAATGCCCAATAATATTTATGGGGGACGTGTTTCTCCATTAGATCACATGGCCCGTGCCTGCACCCATACGCATGCTGTGCACTGGATGCATGCATGGGCCGGCTGAATAGCGCTTTGCCTGTGCCACACTGAACATGTCTACCTCCCTGATTCCCGACCCACAGACATGCGGAATTAGGTTCAAATGGGGCCTGTTTTTAATTTTGATATGTCCGTGGGCTGGATGTGCATGTTATGGAATTGGGCTTTTAGAGAAGAAGAACACAAACTAAGGTTATATGATGCAAAGTTCCACATTAAGAATCACCACCCAGGAAAAGGATCTGGGCATCATCATGAATAATACATTGAAAGACTCCTCCCAGTGCAATTGTGATTGCCATATCTTAAAAAGGATATAACGGAATTAGAAAAACTATAGAGAAGTGTGACCAAAATGATAAAAGGGATGAAAGGATATCCCTATGAAGAAAGTCTTGACCTCTTAAGCTTCTTCAACTTGGAAAAGAGACAGCTGAGGGGAGATACGATAACGAGTGGAGTAGAACAGCTAAACGTAGATCAGTTGTTTATGCCTTCATGAAGTAGAAAGGCTAGTGAACATGCAATGAAACTACAATATAGCACATTTAAGACTAATCTGAGAAAGTATTTTCTTCACTCAACGCTTAATCAAACTCTGGAATTCATTGCTGGAAGATGTAGTAAAAGTTGTTAGTGTAGTTGGGTTTAAAAGAGGGAAATACCCTGCTTACCCATGGAATAAGCAGCATGGAATCTGTCTACTGTTTGGGAACCTTACAGGTACTTGTGACCTGGATTGGCCACTGTTGGAAACAGGATTCTATTGGGCTTGATGGAACTTAGTCTGACCCAGTATGGCATATCTTATGTTCTTAAGAGAACAAGCAGGATAGCAAGTCCGCACAACATGGGTGACATCACAGACAGAGCCCGATGCAAGAATGCACCTTCATTTCAGATTATTCTGGAAGCTTTTGAATTGTCTCACTGCTCCTGCGTGCCACTTCCTGCCTGTCATTGTCATACATGACCACCTAGGGGCATGTTTACTAAGCCACTTCCATGTTAGCTGCAATAGTCGGGCATTATCGGACAGGGGCATGCACAGTATTTATCCACCAGATAACACAGTGGAAAAGTAAAGAATGCAGCATGGCAGCCTTGCGAGTGCAGCTAAAACCACCTATTGTAGTGGCATTAGCTGCACCCACAATTTCTGCAAGACATGCAATTAACATGCACGGTCGACACCCATGGTAACTGCATGTTATATGCATACGTTTATCTTGTTAAGGCAGAGCCTTTCCCAGAGACTAACACATGGTCTGCAGATAGCACAGGAAATCCCTGCACTATCTGCATTTGGCCAGTATTAGCTGTTACCGTGGCACGCTTTTCCCATATTAACAGCTAATATGGCTTAGTAAACATGCCCCTTATATTATAGCTTCATGAAGAATACACCTCCTTGGGAAGGTGGGAAGGGTATGTGAGGACTTGTATCCCGCCTTCCACAGAGAACACCTGCTACAGGACAAGCACAAGGACAAGTAGGATAGCAAGTCCTTACAACATAAGACTTTAGCTATAGGCTGTCTTCAACAGGAAAAGGAGAAAATAATCAACATGCAAAAGTGCTGCGGCAGGCACATGCCAACAGGTTTTTTTTGGGTGGAGCTGGAGTAATGCTCCTATGCTGGGTGCCATTGGTGACATCACCCATGTTGGGAAGACTTCAATCTTGCTGTCTATGGAGAACACTTGGTTTTATGCATACGTTTATCTAGTTAAGGCAGAGCCTTTCCCAGAATGGGCTGTGGACCTATGTGCATACTTTATAAAATGCACGTGTAAAATAAGCCAAGAAACTTGTATTTCACTGAGCAAAGTTGTAGATGGGTACATGTATTTTCTATAGGGTGCAACGTATATGCATTACTGCAGCATAAATTAAGTAGCCTGTTATAAAATTAATCTCTGAATTTCAGATGAACATCAAAAGTATATGGTGAGATGTAGCTTAAGTATTATCGGGGCTTCTATTGTTAGATCTTTGTAAATTATTCAGCCTTGGTGGTTAGTATTTTTGCTAATGGCGGCCGCCACAGCTGAAAAAATCCAGATATTCAGTGCCAGTATCTGGATAGTGAGCGGCATTCAGCACTGAATTCAGCTATTTGGATAGCAATGATAGTAAGCCCCTTATCTAAATAGCTAACTGGATAAATTTAGGACTTCATTTCAGATGGCCAAAATTTATCTGGATAACTTATCCAGGTAGCGGCTGAATATTGCCACTGTCTGAATAAGTACCAGCTCTGCCCAAGCTCCACTTCTGGGCTGCCCTGGTATTATCTGGATAGTGATAAAGCAGAAAAAGTATTTAGTGGCACTATCTGGGTGGCGCCACTGAATATATTTCTGGCCAGCACTTGTCCAGTTAACAAGTGCTACTAACTAGATAAACGCTTTTGTATATCGGCCCTTACGATTTTAAGTGTGTTTGTTTTTTTCCAGCACATTAGAGACTCTTTGAGGGTACTAAAAAACCTGGTGGTTGTGTAGGTGTTTTGCAACATGGGTACTTTTGTGGGGGTGCTTTTTCTACTCTAATCAAATACATACATTTCTATAATGCACATATACTGCCAGAACAAAGCAAAACTTGCATTTCCCCAGTAACCAGTACCAGCATTCGCATTGTCCAAGCCATTAGCACTCTCTCCCTCATACTCCCAGCACAGTCTCCTCATAAAACCTTAAGCCCTTCTATTCTTCCCCCCTCAACCTGTCCTCAACTCTTTCTACCTTTTCTCCACCACTCTCAAAATGCTCCCTCTTCCCCCTCCCAGTTCTAATGCTTACCATTGGGAACAGCTGTACAACAGAGGTGGCAGAAGGAGGAAGGGAATGGAGGCCCATTTGCTGCTTAAGATTTGGGCAGTTGACAAGTGATAAGCAGGGATAATGGCACAACAATGGAATGGAGGATCCTAGCAGGCAAGGGGCTAATATGAGAGGGCACCACCTATTTTTTTATTTTTGTATTGAAGTGTTTTATCAGTGTTCTTCAGTTAAAATGTAAAAACAGAAGTCCTCTACATAATGTTGCATCCTTCCAATGTCAGAAACCAGTGAGTCTCATTGCAAACATAATTTCAAAGAAAACTGCATAAAGGACAGGAGTTAAGGATTTTTCCCCATTTGCTGTCTGGAAGGGGGGGGGGGGAAGCTTGATAAATCATGCTATTTACTACGTTAGCATTTGGTCTAGGCACATTTCCTAGACTGCTCATTAAATTCTCTTTTTATCCAGCTTGCCCTGTTGGATGAGTTTGGAGTTAATTCAGAGTGAGCACAATGGTGGTGTCACATTAAAAGAATTTTCTCTATTCATTCCAGGAGACCTGGATTTACACAGTCTGAGAGCTCCCTTAAGTCTCATTTGTGGATGTTTATTGCACACTCAGTAGCTGTCACTTGGCAACCCCTCTGCAAGGGCTGGATTTACTAAGGCTTTTCTCCCTATTCGTTTATGGGGGTAAAAGCTCAGCAAATCAGGCTGTAAATGTACACCTGCAGGCTAGGAATTTTGTTGACTCTGTCACAAGACGTCTGCAATTTCCATAAATGTTTGGGCTAACAAAACAATTATAGCTTGGCAAGGAAAGTTTTTAATATAAGGAAATATGATGATAGGTTTAAAAAGCTAGCCTTAATCAGTTCCTTATATTCAAGAATTCCAGGTCCCCATTTTGTGCCATGTGGTTTTGGTTTGGTACTTTGAGATATTTACCAAATTTTTGTTTACCAACTGGGGCATATTATTAAACTTCCTTATCATCCCTCCAGTCTAGTCTCGATACCTATGGATTGTCTCACCCCTCCAGCAGCTTGGAGATTGAGCATGTCACATCTTCATGACATCATCCTGAATGAGTAGCTGGCACCTCCCTCCAGCCTCCAGTATCTGTCTCCAAGCAGCTGGAGGGTATGATTCAATTGGACTCACTGAAGGAAACAATTTTTTCTGGCTAGTTTATTTTACTTTGGAGTTAGAACTGTTTTGGAAAGGAAGTCATTGTTTGGAGCACTAAAGTTTATTAAAAAAATAAATAAAAAGACGGCTGAGTTAAGAGAACAAGCCTTATTGATGACAGGCAGTGTCGGGGAGCTTTGCCAGTAAGGGGGAGGGGCTTGCCTGCGAGTACTGAAGTGAGACGGCGGCTCTGGAACTCACAAGCGGGTGAGGAGCCATTGGCGGGAAAGCCTGTCACCTTGGCTGACCGACGCTGAAGCCGTGGAAGTCAGGCTGAGCTTTGGAGCGGCTTAGATCAGCAAAGTAATTTGTGATTTATTTAAGGGAGCCCTGCAGAAGGTTGGTTCAGTGCAGGCCATGAGTGAAGGATGCCTTGCACGAACTGTGTGGTATCAGAGGCCATTTTTCTGCTAAGTGCCAGAACCGCAGTCATTGCTGCACAGACACAATTTTTTTCTTTTTAATGCTGGGAAGCTGGTTTGAGTGTGTCCGGGCTCTGGGGAGCTTGATCTCATGTTTTTTTGTTTTTCCCAGGAGAGGGGGCTTCCAATAAAATTTTTTAAAAAGACAACACAAAAGATAGATAAGGAGCAGTAGCAGAGCTGCCAGTGGAGGTTTGGATCATTGGCTGCCAGAGAATGGAAGAGCTTAAGGTTTTGTGGGGAGATTGTGCTGGCAAACCTCCACTGGCAGCCATCCAAGCCAAAGTGTTTAGCTCATGGAAGGGACCAGTCTTGGCTTCTGGCTGTTGCTGCGGTTGTGCAGTTGAGTCCAGGTCACTTGAAGCAAAGTTGCTGGAGCAGAGGGTGGATGGCGCACCTGGAGCACTAGAGGCAGGGGAGTCCTCTGCTCAGCCTTCGGGAATTGGAGGTTCCCCTGTGTCGCAGGCACCTCCAGTTGGCGGGGATGCCAGTGACAGTGCCATGCCTATCGCTACGGCTGGTAAGAGCAAGGGGAAGAAGCCGCCTGAAGCCTCTGAGGTAAAAGGGGAATAGGACATCCCACTTCCAGAGGGTTTCACTCCAGAATTTGTCCTCCTCATGCATCGGGCCTTTTGTTTGAGGCAGCATGGGGAGGACGAATCAGAGAGGGTCCAGGACAAGGTGCCAAAGAGGGGCTTTCCAGAGCCCTCCGTGCAGGCTCAGCTGGAAGATGATCCGGGACCAAGCAAGCAGAGAGTAGAGGAGGACCTCTGGGAGGAATTGGGGTCCTTGCCCTCAGAGGAGCTAGAGGATCCGGAAGCAGATCTGGAAGCCGGTTTAGACCTGGAGGAGGGCGAGATCCCTCAGGGAGGGTGAGGATGCTGGGATTATCAGGGTCTTCAGAAGGGAGGAATTGGTGGCATTGATAGCGCATTTCTCCAAGGCCCTTAATGTTAGGAGGTTCCAGGGGAGGAGTCGTCTTTGGAGGATCTGCTCTCTTAGGCTGTTAGAACAACGCAAAAAAGCTTTTCCCCTGCAGAGTAGTCCAGCAGATGATGCAAGACTAATGGAATGTTGCAGAGGCCACCCTGAGGGATATGTGGACTATTTCCTGCCTTTACCCATTACTGGAAAAGAATAGGGAAAGCTTGCACAAACCCAAGGTAGTCACCGCGGTCTCAGCAGTCACAAAAAAGTCTATGATTCCAGGGGAGGGCAGTTCTGCACTCAGGGAGGTGCAGGATCAGAAGCTAGAAACACTCCTCAAGCAGGCTTTTTTTATATCAATGCCCTGTCCTTGCAGGCATCGATTTGCAGTGCCTTTGTGGATTGGGTGTGCCTGCGATGGGCACAGGGAATCTTGGTGAGCTCAGGGGACTCTTTACCCCAACCGCTGGAAGTGGCTAAGCTGCAGTCGGGGGCCGTGTACTTGGCAGACGCCTTCTATAACATTATTCACTGTTTGTCAAAGGGTATGGCCTCAGTGGTCACCGCTTGGCACTACTTGTGGTTGCATAATTGGTCAGCAGATGTCTCCTCCAAGTCCCATCTCAGTAAGCTCCCCTTTAGGGGTAAGCTCTTATTTGGGGAGGATCTGGAGAGGTTGGTGAAAGATCTGGGTAAGATAAAAGGTGGCAGGTTGCCATAGGATAAACAGAAGCTGATTCAATCCTTGCCTCTGGGGTGAGGGCAGCCTAGGGATTTCAGGTGTTTTCGTGTAGTCCGATTTGCCCCTTATCAGAGAGGGTGCTTTCCTGTCAGGGGTCAAAACTTTCAGAGCTTCATGGGAGCAGGTAGGGGTTTCTTCCCCTCAGCCTCCTTGGGTTCTAAGAAGCCCCAATGAAGCAGGCCCAGGCGGACATGGTTCCCATGGGAGGTCTGCTACGGGACTTTTATGATGTCTGGACCCAGCTCACTTCTGACCAGGGGGTTCTGCAGGTCATCAAGGAGGGATACTCCCTGGAGTTCGCACAACCTCTCAGTGAAGCCTTTATCAACTTGCTATGCAGGGTGCCGAGGAAATGCCAGGTCGTGCGACAAACATTACTGTGGCTAATAACCTTGCGCATGATGGTAGAGGTCCCATGAGACCAGTGCAGATGTGGTTGATACTCCATTTACTTCATTGTCCTGAAGAAATAGGGATCCTGCCACCAGATTTTAGACCTCAAAAGCATAAATTAGTGTCTGAGTGCCGCTTTTCCACATGGAGACGCTACGATCAGTCATCATTGAGATTCGCACAGGGGAATTCTTAACCTCATGCGATCTTACAGAGGCTTATTTGCATATTCCAATACAAGCTGAACATCAGCAGTTTCTGAGGTTTGCAGTTCCTATGGGGCATTTCCAGTTTTGGATCCTGCCATTTGGTCTAGTGACAGCACCTCGGACTATCATCAAAGTCATGGTGGTAGCGGCCATGGCTCTCCGCCAGGAAGGCATTCTGGTGCGCCCATATTTGGATGATTGGCTCATTCACACAAAGTCCACTGAAAGTCATCACCTGTCTACAGGACCTCTGCTGGGTGGTCAATTTTGCAAAGAGCTGTCTTTAGCCATCCCAGGACTTGAAGTATCTGGGAGCCCGATTCCAAATCATTCTCTGTCTGGTATCTCTATTGTTAGACAAGGCTCGCAAGTTATAGCAGCAGGTCAGGCAGTTTATTTATTTATTTTATTTATTTGTAGTCTCTTTTATACCGCGCTATTCGACATCAGTGCGGTTTACAATGAACATAAGAGTTGCACATCTCAATTTCGTGATTTGTGCTGTCACACCCCCTTTCTCAGCGTATAGGCGGTTGCCTGGAAGAGTGGGAAATGTGCCAGATTATCCTTGTAAGTGCTGATTCTTGGTATCCCTGTAGTTGTGGCCCAAACGAAAGACAGCCAAGGTTTTGTGTGATAACAAAAACTTTATTTGTTGCACAGGATTCTGTCATCTACCTCCCCTAACCAGAAACAAAACGGTGGATACTTTATAAGCCAAGATAAAGTCCAAATGAAATACAGTCCAACCTGATCCTTCTCAGGGTTGTCAGATTATGTACAAGGTTAATTCAACTTCTTCTCATACACGAACAACTTCAGTAGCAGCTAATCACTTCCATAGCTTTAACCATATTCAGCTACTTACAGACATTGAGTTTCACTCTAGCATAACTCTGCTTCTCTTCGTGCAAACTCAGTAGCATGAATTACTTATCAGCACTTCTCTTATAGAATACTATTAACAGCTTCACTCTTGGTAACACACAGCACAGTCTGCTTCCATGTCAGAATAAGACCTATCTGATTTGGTTGAACCTAACTGCATGGATTCAACATCTGAGTCAGACGTCTCATGATTCAAATCAGGGTACTGCAGATCAACAGGCTTCCATGGTTCCAAATAGTGTCTAAGCTGTTTCCACTCTCTATTCCTTTCCCTCCGTGGAATATGATTATAACTAGAATCAGCAGCCTCCTTTAAAGTGGTGTTCAAGGAACTCAAATGGCTTGCTCCTCCTCTAGTACGTCTGGGTTGCAAAGGTGGGTAAAAAGACAAGTCTCTGTTCTTGCACTGCTCCTGTTTCACTGGCACAGCGTGAGCTAGCCTTTGCTTCTCTCGTCGAAGGCTACCATCAGCTGATGAATTAAGAACAGCTGAGGTGCTTCCTAAGCTTCTGCTAGTATCTGGCTTCCTGCACTTGGAACGCTTAGGCAGCTTATCATACAGAGTTTTATACTTGGTTAAACTCTCACCTCTGTTCACAGCCTCTAGGGAAGACTCTAGGGAAGATATACTATCTCTTCTGGTTAAGGGTTCCAGCCTCTCCCCTTGAGAATAAAAGTATGTTCCCACCTGCTTCTCCTGGCTGTCTGGTTCGCGTTGACCTCTTTCCCCCAGAGGAAGCTTGCTCCACTGCTGTCTCTGAGACCTCCGTGTCTCCCAGCAGTCTGGATGGCAACTCTCCCAGCACCATGTGCTATCCTGGCAATGGCTGCTCCACCCTTTGCTTCTCTCTGCCTCTTGGTCAGAGTCAGGTCCTGAGTCTCCTGCCTGAACACTTCCTGTTCTCCCAGGCACTCCTCCTGCTCCTCCACGAACTCTCCTTGGATCAGAACACAATCTCCTTCTGTTACTCGATCTCTCCAGACTCCTACTCCTACTACTTACTCTCTCTGTTACTTCCTGGTTAAGAGCATTGGGCTGTCCTATCCGGTTTCCGCCCCCTTGCCTCTTACGTCAGCTCCTCTGTTTGTCCTGGAGCTGGGGTGTGGCTCACTCACTGCCTTTCTGTGCAGAGAGTTTCTCTGGGCTTGTGCTTTAACCCCTTCCTTGCCTGCCTTAATGTGTGCATTAGAGGAAAGCTGCAGTTTTAAACCCATTTTCTCTCTGCTTAAAGCCTCTGCATCATCACAGTGCTTACAGTGAAACAGGTATAATAACTTGGGTATACATTAAACAGGAAAATTAAACTTGGGTATGCATTAAGCAGGTATAACAGGTAAAATAGGGTATAAATAACCAGTCCCTTAACAAGGAGACACGATGAATAAATACAGTCTACTTTATGCAACAATATAATGAGTTATGCGGCACTGCATAAGTTTCTCATGGTGGTTGGAGGGGAAGGTGCTGACTCCTACGACGTGGCATTATCTGCAACTCTTGGGCTCCATGGCAGCCTTGATAGAGATGGTATCTTGGGCTCGAGCGCATATGCGGCCGGTGCAAAAGGCATTGTTACGGAGGTGGTCAGCCCAGCACCATCCACTCTCACGCCAGCTGACATGTCTGGCAGGGGTCCAGAAGGCCCTCCAGTGGGGACTGCAGCCTGCAAAACGTTTAGCAGGGATGCCATTGGAGACACCACATTGGCTTCCACTCACCATGAATGCCAGTCTCTCAGGATGGGAGGGACACTGCAAATCTAAGATCACACAAGGGCAATGGTCCCCGGAAGAGAGGGGGTGGCCCATCAATCGCCTTGAATTACGGGCGATGATGTTAGCAATGCAGGAGTTTCAGTCCCTGCTGGAAGGGAAGGTAGTGAGAGTGTTCTCTGACAATGCCACAATGGTGGCATACATCAATCGGCAGGGCAGCACAAGCAACGCCCTGCTGGAAAGTGAAATGGAGCCCCTGTTGGACTGGGCAGAGAATCATCTGGTGGTGATTTCAGCAGCACATGTGGCCAGCAGGGAGAATGTAGCAACCGACTATCTCAGCAAATGCAGATCGATCCTGGTGAGTGGATGCTCAATGAAGCAGTGTTTGCACAACTAGTCCAGTGTTGGGGGTCGCCAATCATGGATTTTATGGCGCCCTTCAAATTGGAAAAGATATCTCTGTTCTACAGGAGAAGAGAGCGCATGTTGGGACTCGACACGCTCATGCAACAGTAGCCCATGGAGGGCCTGCTTTGTGTTTCCCCCCTGGGTGTTCATAGGCTGGGTAATAGAAGATCGAGGTACATCAGAGACTAGAGTTACTGGCTGCCTCAGATTGGCCAAGACAACCTTGGTATGCCAATTTATTTATTTATTTAACTATATTTATATTCTGCTTTTCACCAGGTCAAAAGGGTTCAATGAGAGACTATCTGCTGTTGCAGGGTCCAATCAGGATGCCTCAGGTAGATCGAATCTTGCTTACGGCATGGCTCTTGAGAGGGCTTGGTTGATACAGTGAGGCTGCTCGATCCCAGTGATTGCAACGTTGTTGAAGGTATATATTCAGGTATGGAGAATGTTCAAGAGCTGGTGTGAAGGAGCAAACTGTCGACTGCTGTAGGCAACAATACTGGACATGCTTACCTTTCTGCAAGAGGGTCTGGACAAAGGATTAGTTTGTAGTTCACTGTGAGTATAGGTGGCAGCCATCTCCTGTTACCGGGGTAGGCTATGGGGTGTCTCCTTGGGAGCACACCCGAATGTCCAGCGTTTTCTGCGGGTGGTGAAACAGGTTCGGCCTCCAGTGTACATGGTCACCCCCCTGGGATCTGAATCTAATGCCGTCTAACGCCTGGGATCTGAATCTAATGGAACCTTCCTTTGAGCCGCTATCTGCTTGTTCTTTAAAAGATCTGACATTAAAGACCATTTTTCTGGTTGCCATATGCTCGGCAAGGAGGATCTCAGC
The DNA here is from genome assembly GCA_033557465.1 of Ichthyophis bannanicus. Lineage (NCBI taxonomy): Eukaryota > Metazoa > Chordata > Amphibia > Gymnophiona > Ichthyophiidae > Ichthyophis > Ichthyophis bannanicus. Next base: position 97,134,265 of record CM066046.1, read on the forward strand.
GCTTCAGACTCTATCTTCTTAGGCTCCCTTTCTCATTTTATCAAAGGAGAAGGTGATTTTAAGGCCGGTACCCTCCTTTCTGTTCAAAGTGTTATCGGCATTTCATCTGAATCAGTCTCTATCACTGCCCATGTTTTCAGGAAGCAGGAGGAACGCTAAAGGGTCCACTCCTGTGCCAGCTGGATGTTCGCTGTGCTCTGAGACAATCTCAGGAGAACGATGGCCTTTCGGAAATTGGACCACCTGCTTGTTTTATTTGGGTGACCGTGGCAAGGGAAGGCAGCTTCTAAGACCTCCATTTCTAGATGGATAAGGGAGACCATAACTTCGGCCTACCTACTGCAACATCGACTCTTCCTCCCCAGGCTTGAGAGCTCATTCGACCAGAGCTTAGGCAACATCCTGGTCAAAGTCAGGTTTGGTGCCACCAGTGGACATTTATAAGACAGCGACATGGTCATCGTTACACTCCTTTGTGAAATATTACCAACTGGCTGTGCAGGCGGCGAGGGATGTGCATTTTGGTTTGGCGGTGCTTCTGGCCGTGCTTGCGGATCCCTTCTGAAATTATGACTGCTATGGTACATCCCACATGTACCAGGACTGGACTGGGGGGATGATAAGGAAGGTGAAATTAGGTACCTGCTAACTGATGTTCCTTGAGGACCTCCAGTCTAGTTCATGTTAGAAAAGTTCTTACTTGTTGCCTGTGACCCTGCTTTGTCAATAGGATACTGGAGGGAGATGCCAGCTACTTATCCAGGGTGATATCATGAAGATGTGATATGCTTAGTCTCCAAGCTGCTGGAGGGGTGAGACAACCCACAGGAACCAGGACTGGACTGGAGGTCCTCAAGGGACATCAATTAGCGGGTAGGGCCTAATTTCACCTTTCTGGTTCAAGATGCCTGGTAAAGTGGAGTTTAAAGAAGCAAAATCCTTGTTCATACTGTATTTATATGCTGTAATACAGTATATATGAACAGAAACTCTGTGCATATTTTAATAGTTCTTCATTTGACTTTGCTTCTCTAAATAAAAGAAGCTCTTTGTGGTTAGTAAAACTATTGCTTTCTACCTGAATGAGAACTTTACAGACTTCAGCTTCTTGGACATATACATTGAGTGCAAAATAAATATGTAAATATAGTATATAAATACAGTGATGGAATTCAAAATGGCATGGGACAGACAAGAGTGGATTCCTTTTATAGCAAGAGGATAAAATTGAAATAAACAACTATTCTTTATATTTCAACAAATAGAGAGGGATGACCTCCATGGAGTGTTGGATAGAACTCTAAACAAAGGCATAGAGGGGGGTGACCTGCACTGAGCGGAATGTACACCTACTCTAGCCACCTTACTGGGCAGACTAGATGGCCCATATTGGTCTTTATCTGCTGTCATTTACTGTTACTATGTTGCTATATTTCATTTAATCACAGTTGCAATTCCAAGACCTTATTTACCATACTAAGTAGGCCTGCAATCCCTCAAAAGATTCCCTTACTAGGTCAGAGTTTATATTTTATTTATTTATTTAACAGTTTTTTTTATACCGCTTTAGCATTTCAATCAAAGCAGTTTACATTGTAACTTAAACTTGGTAAACGTACATTAAACAGGGACATTGATAACTTGGATTTTTCTGAGCAATGGAGGGTTAAGTGACTTGCCCAAGGACACAAGGAGTGCTAGTGGGAATCAAACCCTGGTCTCTTGGTTCTCAAGCCAGAGCTCAAACCACTAGGCTACTCCTCCACTCCATAAGAGGTATGTAAAGCTTACTAGATATATAAGCAATGCAACCAGCTCCACTTAGTGGACAGTTCATAGGTCAATTTCAACAAAGCACCATTCTTGGGAAATTAGTGATCAATTTACTCAGTAATTTAAAAAGTAAGATTAGAAAAACTAGAGTGCACAGAAATTCCCAAAGGCATTCTTTACAATGAGCTTGTGGGGATCTGTACTGGGATTGAGTGTTTGTGTAGGCATATGTATATATGTGTCTGTTTCTTTGTGTGCTAAATTTACCCATACAGACTTTCCTTTTACAAAATGTAGCATTCTGCACCTGTAGAGTTATCTCTGTGCTGATTCAGGTAAGAAAGAAGGCAGCACCAACCATCTCTAAAAGAACAGCAGAATAATATGAGTGTGAATGTGAATGCCAGGGACATATTGTGATAAATGCTAAAGGAAAACATATCTGAGAAAACTGGACTTGTACTAGTATAGGCAATAGCCAGAAGGATAACTGAGTCAATCCCAGGACACACATTGAGGTGCTATAAAGATTTTGGCACTGGCTGATTACTACTATTACTGAGCATTTGTATAGTGCTACAAGATGTACGCAGCGCTGCACAGACATGTAAGAGAGAGTCCCTGCTCATCAGAGCTTACAATCTAGTCAAAACAGACAACACAAGAGAAACACAAGGAGATCAGGTGAGTCAAGATCTGAAAGCGGCAGCGAAGAAGTGCGTTTTCAGCCTGGATTTGAAGAGAGTCTGAGAAAGGCGCCTTACATACAGACTCAGATAGTTTGTTCCAGGTGTGAGGTGCAGCAAGGTGAAAGGAGCAAAGTCTGGAGTAAGCAATAGAAGCAATTTGCCAGAAGAACAGAGTTCCCGAAGGGGTGGGGGGAGGGTGGAGGGCAAGATAAGAGAGGAAAGGTAGTGAGGAGCTGCAGAGTAAATGCACTTATAGATCAGCAGGAGAAGTTTGAACGGGATGTGGAAATGGATAGGGAGCCAATGAAGTGACTTGAGAAGAGGGGTAATATGAGCATGACGAGGCTGGTGGAAGATTAACCGTGCAGTAGAGTGTTGAACAGATTGAAGGGGAGAGAGATGATTCAAAGGGAGACCAGCAAGGAGTAGGTTGCAATAGTCAAGACAGGAGGTGATTAAGGAGTGGATAAGTGTCTTAGTAGTGTGTTCAGGAATGGAAGGATTTTGTTGTTGATATAGGGAAGGAAACGGCTTTAAAAATCTTTATTTATTTAATAGGGTTTATATACTGCCTTCTCTTTCAGTCAAGGCTGTTTACATGTAACATTAAGAGCACAAGATTACAAAGAACTAAAGCAGGGGTAAGTAACTTGGTTTAAGATGGTAGTAATAGTATCAATGAAGTATTAGTTTACGCAGAATTCAGCTGGGAGCATAAACTTGGGTTAACAGGAAGGTTGAGGTAGTAGGTAATAGGTAGTATTGTGCATGTGGGAGATGGGGGTTCACCCCATTTCATAGGATCCAAAGAATTTGGTGAAAATGTGAGTTTTGAGTTTGTTTTGCAGATCTCCAGGAACAAGCAGGAATGTAGTCTTCACATATGGGTATCGTCGGTACCGACGGAGCCTGCGTGGGAACGCTCCCCAGCATCCAATAGGAAAGCTTTCGGGAGCATCCCACAGCACCTGCGTGCTGCCTTCCTGCCTTTCCCAACTGTCCCTCTCCAGTTGAGTTTAAAGCTGAGACAAAAGAGAGAGGGAAAGAGAGAGAGAGAGAGAGAGATACAACTCCTAGGGGAGTTGGGTGGGTCGTGAAGACTACATTCCTGCTGTTACAGGTGAGTAACCATGCTATCTCCAGGAACAAGCAGGAATGTAGTCTTCACATATGGGGACTCCCTAGCTGCAGATGCCAGGGAGAAGGCCCCAGACGTTGTGTGCCCCTGTGAAAGGGCTCCACTTCCCCCCATTGATCTCTGGCATTCTACCAGGGATGGTGGGCAGGAGTTGATTAAGTATGGAAGGGGTGTTGAAGAACAGCCTGACCAAACAAGGCATCCCGGCGGGAGTCCTTGTCTAAGCAGTAATGGCTGTGAAGGTATGAACCGAAGCCCAAGTAGCTGCTCGACAGATGTCGTCGATAGACACAGAGTGAAGATGAGCCATAGAGGCTGCCATGGCTCTCACATTGTGAGCTGTGACATGGCCTTCAAGAGGAAGGTTTTTACTCTCACAAGCAAAAGATATACACTGTGCAATCCAGTTGGACAGTGTTCTTTTGGAGACTGGAAGTCCCAAATGACTAGGATCAAAAGCAACAAAGAGTTGAGAGGACTTTCTATGTTGCTGTGTCCTTTGCAAGTAAAAGGCCAAAGCCCTTTTACAGTCCAAAGTATGAAGATTCCTTTCTGCATATGAGGCATGAGGCCTTGGGAAGAATACAGGAAGGTAAACCGCTTGGTTTAAATGAAAAGGTGACACCACTTTTGGCATAAAGTGTGGATGAATCCTAAGGACTACTTTATCATGATGGAACCTTGTATAAGGAGCATCAGCCACCAACGCTTGCAATTCACTGATGCAACGTGCTGATGTGATTGCAGTAAGAAAGATGACCTTCCAGGAAAGGAATTTCAAAGAGGTAGTGGCTAATGCTTCAAAGGGCGGTTTCATGAGCTGCCCAAGAACCAGATTTAAGTCTCATGCCACCCGTGGTGGCTTAATGGGATGCTTAGTTAAAAGAAGGCCTCTCATAAATCTCGCTATGAGAGGAAATAGGTTGTCCATTTAGAGGCTTGAAAGAAGCTGCAATAGCACTCAAATGAACTCTCACTGGATTGGTCTTAAGCCCTGCATTTGATAAATGAAGGAGATACTCCAGTAATGATTCCAGAGGTATTGCAAGAGGGTTAAGACCCTTCTGCGAGCACCATATGGTAAACCTTTTCCACTTAAATGCATAGAGCGTCTTGTGGAAGGCTTCCTGGAAGCATAAAGGATATCCTTTACCTGCTGGGAAAGGTTAAGACCGTGAAGTTCTAGGCTTTCAGCAACCAGGCCCTGAGATGCAGAGACTGGGGATTGGAACGCCACAGCATCCCGTCCTCTTGAGAAAGGAGACTTGGAGCAGATCCTAACTCCAGAGGCGGAGCTTGAGAGAGATGTAGGAGCAGAAGGTACCACATTTGCTGTGGCCAACGTGGAGCTATGAGAATCATATGACCTCTGTCTCTCTGAAGCTTGAACAGGGTTTTGGGAATTAGGGGAATGGGTGGAAAGGCATACAGAAAGTCCTGACCCCAATGGAGGAGGAAAGCATCCCTGGCCTGACAACCCTGAGCCGGAATTCTGGAACAGAACCGGGGAAGTTTGGCATTCAGCGGACTTGCAAAGAGGTCTATGTCCGGGTTTCCCCAAATTTGAAAAATTTTGGCCACCTGGTCTGCATGGAGAGACCATTTGTGTGGAAGCAGAACTCGACTGAGTCTGTCTGCCCAAGAGTTTTGAATGCCTGGAAGATACACCGCAAGGAGATGAATCTGATGCTCTCTTGTGATGGCCCATAGTCGCAAAGCTTCGTTGCAGAGCGACAGAGAGCCTGTTCCGCCCTGCTTGTTCACATAGAACATGGCTACTTGATTGTCCGTTTGAACTAGGACTGTCTTGTAGCTGAGCTGGATGTGAAATACTCGAAGAGCAAAGAAGATTGCTCTGAGTTCCAGGAGATTGATGTGTGCTTGATCTATTGTATTTTTGTCATATTTGTGCTCGCATTACCTCCGGACCTCCTGTCCCCCCTGGTATTACCCGGTGCCGTTTTGTTTCTCTTATCTCCCTGGCAACATCAATCAGAGCTGGTCCTCCTAACCGGAAGTGACGCGGCCGCATTGTACACGACCACGTGACCTCAAGGTGCTCCTCTGGTATAAATCTCCTCTCGGCGCAGTGTTCTGCGCCACGGCGGCGCCGCCATAGGAGCGCGCCCAAGGAGCAGACCTGCTCCTTGTGCGAGCTCCTTGGGGCGAGTCCAGAGTTCAGTTCTCTCCCTTTGGCCTTCAGAAACCCCACCTCCTGTATTGGCTATCAGCTTCATGTCTTCTCGCCCTGTTCACTTCTCCCGTGCTCACTCGTCCCCTGGTAAGCTCTCCCTTTGGTTTTTCTTTCTGCTTCTCCTGATTCAGTTACCCACCTGCATTGCCCAGTTAGCCTTTACAGTTTCGTCCCACATGACTGCAATTCCCGTCCTCTGGAGCTGGAGGTCTCTCTCTCCTCCTGTTCCCACTGGCATTACTGCTCAGAACTCCTCCAATCTTATCCCCTGTTCTTCCTCTGCCTCCCTTCCGCCCTCTGCCTCAGCTGTCGTTCTCTTGCAGCTAGCTCTCCTGAATTGTCGCTCCCTCCGGTCAAAAACACCCCTTATTCAAGATCTTATCTCGCAACACTCACTTGACGCTTTGTTTCTAACGGAGACGTGGCTTAAGGAGGGTGAGGAGCCTCTCCTAAACCATAGTCTCCCCCCTGGCTACTCTGCCCTCTCGAACTGTTGCCGGGGTCAGAGTGGTGGGGGGGTTGCCGTTCTCTACCGCTCCTCCTTGGCTCTTCAGGAAATCTCCTCCCCTGCTCTTCACTACCCTGAGTCCCTCCTCCTCCGTACTGACTCCTCCCCCCCATACACTTTCTTCTCATCTACGCCCCTCCCTCTCTACCCGGCCCTCGTTGGGACTCTCTTGTACTGACTCTGAGCTTTCCCTTATCTACCAACAACTCCTAATCTTGGGTGATTTTAATATTCATGTAGACTCTCCTTCCACCTCCCGCAATTCTGCTTTTCTCTCTCTTCTTTCTGATCTCTCCCTGCAGCAGCATGTCTGCACTCCTACACACTCTGCTGGTCCCTCCCTGGATTTGGTCATATCCCACTCCCCCTCCCCTCTTACTCCCTCTTCCCTACGCACTCTTTCTGTTCCCTGGTCAGATCATTTTTGCCTACTCTTCTCCATCCCACTACCTTCCCCCCCTATTGCTCAGGACTTGTCAGACGGCTGCCTGGGTGAGAATGTTCACAGTCTTGGCAAGTGCATATATCAATATGATTTGCAAGGGATTGTGGGAAATGCAGTCCATTCACTCCAGACACAGCCGCTCACAATAATTAGTTGTGCTTGAGTGTAAAGCCAATAAGATATTTATTTATGGGGTTATTTCTCCCAACACAGATATGCTTGGTAGCACATAAAACAGGATACTTGCTTTCAGTGTTAAACTTAGAAAAACAAAATCAGGAAAACAGTTGAACTTGTCAGGCAATCAAATCAAAAGAATAAAGACCTGGTTGGTAACAAACTGGTCTTTTCTGTAGGCGCTAGCTAATATTTTCTTAGCAGTGCATCAAACAACAAGCAAAACCCACAAAGTAGGGAAAAACTGTTCTTTTCAGGTTAACTTCTTATATCTTCACACATAGACTCAGAAGTAATTTCCTCAGAGCTCACAAGCAATTAGGTAAGGCTCAATTGCTAGCAGTTACCCAGCTGAAACCCCTTAGCTGGCTTGCTTTCTACTGCGTGGCTCAAAATCCTACTCAGGAGCTTTTCTGAGTAGATTAAAGAACAAGTTTGTATTTCTTTGTGATGGTGGTTGTACTTTGTAACAGTAAATTACCAAAGGAGTTTAGACAAAGAGCAATCCATGTATTCACAGCGTGCAACTGCAACCCCTCCCCCTTCTTCAACAATCATGGGTTCAATATCATGGATTGGTACAGAGGAATTTCTCAGTGGAGCACTCTCAGGTGAATACTTGTTTCCCTGCTGTCTTTCAAGGGTATAGCTAGGGCATAGATCAGTGTTCATACCTGAGCTTCCATTGCTGTTAGAGTTCCTCTCTAAATAGCCTGGCCAGTATGTAGTCCAGTTCTTATGTCCAGCCTTCCAATCCAGATCCCTGGACACTGGATCTCTCTTCACATACCTTCTGGCACGGGTCTTAGGGTCCCTTCCACGTGCAGCCGTCTCACTCACAGGTACCGTCTGGAGATTCCTAGCCCTGCAGCACCATTCCTCTGGCTTTCCCCAGTCCAATGGTGTATGCTGGCCTTTTGAATGTCTCCCAGTATACGTACTGCTCTGGACTCCTTTAGACCTCCCAAATGCTTTTCTCTTCTTTCTTCCAAAGGGTTTCTTGCCCTCTCTGTCCGTCCGCCCTGGCTTCTGCTTCTGATGATCCTCCAGATGATGAAGATGTCCAAGCTGAGGATCTCCAAGATGATCAAGATGAGGATCTCCCAGATGAAACTGAGGATAATTCTCTGTAGAATAAACTCTACCTTTATTCTGCTTTGATGAGTGCTCCACCCTAGCACAGCGCAGCTGTGCTGAATCAGGCCCTGCCCTTTGAGATGAGTGCTTGGGGATTACCTCATAGGCCTCCTGATTGAACACACGTTTCCCCACTTCAGCTCCTCTAATGGCTGTTGGAAACCTGGTGCATTCTGGGACTGGTAGTCTTTTATGGCAAAATTCTGTTTTCTTATTTCTACCAGAACTGACAGGTTGCTTGTTCAGAGTCACTTCACCTTTTCTATAGCTCCTTCCTGAGCTATGATAAGCTTCCTTATCACAGACTCAACTTCCCTTCCGTCTCGTTTGGTTCGCCGAATTACACCCGTCACTCTTGCTCAATTCCCCTCTTCCGACTCCCTCTTTCCTCCTGATTTCCACCTTCTCCCCGTGGATCTTCAGGCTCAGTCCTGGAATACCATCCTCATGGGTGCACTAGATCAGCTTGTCCCGCTTCGGCCTCTTCCCCTCTCTCACCTCCATCATCGCTACCCTTGGTTCCACTCAGGCCTATTCCTCCACCGCTCTTATTTGCGTCGCGCTGAGCGACATTGGCGGAAAAACCCATCTCCTTCCACCCTAGCTCACTTTTGACACTGCCATTCTCACTACTGTTTCCTGTTGCACTCTGCTAAGTTGGACTACTTTTCTAAACGTATCTCCTCCGCAGCTAACTCCACTTGTCAGCTCAGCTCTACTCTACTCTTCGGTCTCTCTCCGATTCCCATTCTTTCACCTCACCCCTTCCCTCCCCTATTTCCCCTGATCCCGCCCTTCTAGCCTCCCATTTTGCCACCAAAGTCCAAACCCTCCGTTCTCTTTCTCCTTCCTGTCCCTCCCCCCTTTCTCCTGCCTCCCCTTCTCCTTCCCCCTTCTCTTCTCCCCCCTCTACCCACCTTCCACCTTTCTCCCACAGGTGGTCCTCCTTCCAACCAGTGACTATTTCAGATCTGTCTAAGGTTTATTCTACAACTCAGAAATCCACCTTCTCCCTAGACCCCATCCCCTCCCAATGGCTCCTCGATACATCTCTGGCCCTTTCCCCACTCATTCTTTCCATTATCAACTCTCATCCGGTACCTTTCCCTCAGTCTGGAAGCATGCCGTCGTCCGCCCCATTCTTAAAAGAGATTCCCTTGACCCCTCCTCCCCAGCCAACTGGCATCCCTTTTCAAATCTTCCTTTTCTTTCGAAAATTCTTGAAAAATTGGTCTATGCACAACTCTCCTCCCACCTTGAAGCTTCCCTGATACGTCATCCTCGTCAATTCGGTTTTCTTCCCCACCATAGCCCCGAATCCATTCTGCTTTCTCTTCTTAATGACTTGCATATTTCCCACGATCACGGCCTCATTTCCATTACTGTCTCCCTTGACTTGTCTGCTGCTTTCGACCTTGTGGATCATCACACCCTTCTAAATCGTTTACACAACATTGGGTTCTCTGGTTCTGTTCTCTCCTGGTTTCGCTGTTATCTCTCCCATAGGTCCTTTTCCATTTCATCAGGTCTTTCTTCCTCTCCCCTGACCCCCCTCCCATGTGGTGTCCCCCAAGGCTCTGTCCTTGCCCCTCTTCTCTTTAATGTCTTCATGGCCCCCCTTGCCCTTCTGGTCCAGCAGCACAGCATCACAGCCCATTACTATGCAGATGATATTATTCTTCTTCACCACACAGACCCCTCTGCCTCAGATCTCATCCCCCTCAATTCTTGTTTATCCTTGGTGGCCACCTGGTTTTCCTCCAACCTTTTACATGTGAACCCCTCCAAAACCTCTGCTATCTGGTTCACTTTCGGTGCCCCAGTCCCCTCCATTGCTCCTCTTCTGTCCTCTTCCCCGCTGCCACTTGTTTCTTCCCTGTGCTACTTTAGGGGTCATTCTAGATTCTACTCTATTGTTCACGGAACATATCTCCTCTGTGGTAAAACGGTCCTTCTACACTTTGAGACAACTTCGTGCAGTTCGCCCCTTTATTTCTTTCTCTTCTATGACCACACTACTCCTATCCCTTGTGATATCTCGCTTAGATTATTGTAATGTTGTCCTTGCCGGTCTTCCCAAAATACAATTACAGCGGTTGCAATTAGTTCACCACACTGCAGCACGAATCCTGATGCATGCCTCACGCTTTGATCATATCACCCCTATTCTAATTCACCTGCACTGGCTTCCACTCGTCTATCGTATTCATTTCAAAATTCTTATCCACGTGCATAAAACCATTCACACCGGTGTTCCTCTTTATCTTGCAGATCAAATTCACCTTCACTCCTCGCACCGTTCCCTTAGAACGGTCCATCTGAACCATATGTCCCTCCCCTCTCCGTCATAGGCTCATCTTGAATCCACCCATTCCTCTGCTTTCTTCTTCCTGGGCCCCCGACTCTGGAACTCACTTCCCCTTGCTCTCCGCCTTGAACCCTCCTACAAATCCTTCAAGACCATGCTGAAGACCCACTTATTCTCCTCTGCTTTCCACCTTCCTCCCCCCCTGCTACCCTTTCCCCACCTTCTCGTTGAATGCTGATGTTTCTCTACCCTCTGCTGCCTGTGCTATTTTCTCTCTGTTATGTCTGTTGTCTTCTCTCCCTCTACTGTTCTATCCCCTACTCTTTTAATTATTATGGTGTTCTTTTCCTTTTCCAGCAGCCTTATTTTTGGTATTGTGAACCACTCTGTGTCCCCATGGTATGAGTGGTATATAAAATGCGTTAATAAAGATAGATAGGCCTCCTGTGGAGTCCAGGTGCCCTGTGTAGAGAGGCCTTGCAGGTGAGCTCCCCAACCTACCTGTGAAGCATCTGTTGTTAGAGTGGCTTGGGGTGGGGGTTGCTGAAAAGGAGACCCCACCAAAAGGTTTTGGGGTGACTGCCACCATTGGAGGGACAAAATAAGGCGATGTGAGTTTGCTATTTTGTCTGACAGGCAACCTGACGCCTGAGTCCACTGAGTGGATAAAGTCCACTGGGCTACCCTCATTTGGAGGCGAGCATAAGGAACCACATGCACGGTGGATGACATGTGGCCTAGCAACTGTAACATTTGCCGAGCAGTGAGGTGAGGTTTTAGCACTGCTTGGGAAGCTAACTGCACAATGCGAAGGCAGCAGGGCTGTGGCAGGTAGGCCCTTGTGTGTCTGAAATTACACCAGATAGCATGGTTACTCACCTGTAACAGGTGATCTCCGGGGACAGCAGGAATTTAGTCTTTCAGCAGTAATTTCAGCAGTTCTTAGAGGTTCTGGGAGAGCGTTCCAGATTGTGGGTGCAAAGCCCAGGCAGTTTTTTTTCTTTGTAAGATTCATGCAAGTTGAGGCACATGTTTTAAAAAAAAATCCTTTCAGGCAGTGGTTCCCAAATCGGTCCTAGGGACTCCCCAACCAGTTGGGTTTTCAGGATATCCACTATGAATATTCATGAGAAAGATTTGCATTCAAATTTACCTCCTGCATATTCATTGTGGATGTCCTGAAAACCAACTGGCTGGGAAACCCCCAGGACAGGTTAGGGAACCACTAATTTAGGATTGTTGTTAAATGCCATTGAGTTGGTGTCAACTCATGGCAATCTTCTGGAGGAGTTGACCTAAACTATGTTCAGTCTTCAGTCAGGTGGCTCATTGTTGATAGAGTGGCACCCATAGCTGCTATTATTGTATCAATCCATCTCATTGTCAGCTTTCCTCTTTTATGTTGACCTTCTACTTTGCCAAGCATTATGACTTTCTTCAATGATCTCTTTCTTCGCATGATGTGTCCAAAGTATGAAAGTCGAAGTCTTGTCATCTGAGCTTCTAAGGAAAGCTTAGGTTCGATCTCCTCTAGTACCGATGGGTTTAGGATATGTTTTCAAAAAAACACTGATGTTCTACTTAAGTGCCTACATTTTGGAGACCTAATTTGTACACCTTTTTGTCATCTGTGAACCCTTTACCTTGAAAATACTTTCTTGTCCTGTAAATGCATTTTCTTTTCAGTTAGAACTCTGCTTCTCAAACCTTTATCCAGTGTGACCCCATTTTAACAACTGAAAATTCATGTAACCCCAGATATCAAAAACAAAACAGCAAGTGTGCACCCCTCTTCCTCGCCCTCACCCACTTCCCCTCTCTCTCCATCCAAAACAAGTGGGCAGCACCAGTAGTGGTGGCAGTACTCAGCAGAGGGCCATGAGTCAGTGTGCATTTACCAGGACTCTACATGGGTATCTCCAGGAACAAGCAGGAATGAGTCTTCACATATGGGTACGTCGGTACCGACGGAGCCTGCGTGGGAACGCTCCCCAGCTTCCCAAAAAGGAAAGCTTTTGGGAGCATCCCACAGCGCCTGCGCGCTGCCTTCCCGCCTTTCCTAACCGCCTCTCCTCAGTTCTTCTTTTCCGCAGAGCCAGCAGGTCGTGTTCCTGTCACCGCTGAAGAAGTTCTTTATTTTATTTTATTTCTTTGGTCGCGCGTCTGCCTTCCTCGACGTCGGACCGGTACCGCCGGTCGGTCTTTCTTTTTCTTTCAAAAAAAAAAAAAAAAAAATTAATTCTCCCTCACTTAGTGTATTTCTTTTTTCCCCTTGGGCCCTAGGTCTCACGACTAATTTCCTCATGGAAAAATCAGCCTCCGGGTTCAAGAAATGCACTAAGTGTAGCGGTACTATTTCTATCACCGACACCCATGAATGGTGTCTTAAATGTTTGGGTCCTGACCATTCCGTCTCTGAATGTCCATCCTGTTCCTTGATGTCTAAATGGGGTCTACAGAACCGAGCAGCTAAGCTCCATGTGCTGTTTCCCTCTGATGCAGTTTCAGTGGCATCGACATCTTCCATGGCTTCCACTTCCTCCCATGGATCTCAGGTAACCAAACATAAATCCAGCCGGTCCTCGAAGGGCAAATCTCCTTCTAAGCATCGAGGTGCCTCCGGGCTTGTCCTCGAGGATCCTGCACTGGCAAAACAACCCCGGCGGGAAGCTCCGGCATCCAAAGCTCCTCCTATGGGGTTACAGGTTGACATCGATGGCACGGCCTCGACCGATCACCTGTTAGAATGTTCTGGGGTACCGGCGCTACCTTCCGGTACCGACTTCCAGACATTCATGGCGTCGATGGATCACAATGTCCTCTCCATGCAGCAGGATATTACGGCCTTCATTCAAGCTGCGATGCCGCTGATACCACAACGAAATCCGTTGTTGGTATCAGCACCGGTACCGGTACCGACTGCATCATAAGAACATAAGATATGCCATACTGGGTCAGACCAAAGTCCATCAAGCCCAGTATCCTGTTTCCAACAGTGGCCAATCTAGGTCATACGTACCTAGCAGTTTCTATCAGGATGCCGACTACAGCGGTTCCCTGTTCAGGGATGCTCATCGGTACCGAACCGGCACCGAGGACGCCCGATGTCGATACCGCTCGATACGCGTACTTAGCTCTAGAGGAACACCCTGACAGGTGATACTTTGAATCCTCTGAAGATTCTGATACATCAGAGGACTCTCCTGAAGTATCTATCCCTCTTCCTGAGGAACCTTCTTCTCCAAAAAGGATGTCTCCTCCAGAGGACTTGTCCTTTCAAGACTTCATAAGAGAAGTAGCTAAAGGACTCTCTATTTCAGTTACCTCTGAATCAGAGCCTAGAGCAAAAAAATTGGACATTTTAGGTTATTTTAAGGCTCCTAAAGAGGCAGTCACCTTGCCAATCCATGAGATTCTTTATGAACACATGATTGACTTATGGGAGACCCCTCTCACTATCTCTCCTCATTCTCGAAGATTGGACACTATATATCGTGTCCCTCCTTGTCCTGGTTTTCATAAAACACAGCTTCCTCACCATTCTATTGTGGTGCAGTCAGCTATGAAGAGGATAAAGAGTGCAAAAAGACACTCCTCTGCCCCTCCAGGAAGAGAATGTAGGACTTTGGATGCTTTTGGTAGGAAAATCTTCCAAGCCAGTATGCTTATTGCCAGAATCAACTCCTATAGTCTCTATATGGGTATGTTTCTAAAAGAAGTTGCAGATAAACTGCACACTTTCCTCCCTCTCCTTCCAGAGGATAATAGGGAAGAATTCCTTCTTTGGCTTAAGCATACTCAAGACATTTCAAAGTTTTCCAACCGTGCAGCTTTTGACTCCTTTGAGGGTGCCAACAGAGCTTCGGCCATTGCCATAGCTGCTCGTAGGATTGCTTGGCTCCAAGCTTCTGATTTAGAACCTTGGGTCCAAGATGGCTTAGGGAATCTTCCCTGTACAGGTGAAAACCTGTTTGGCAAAGAATGGCAAATTAAGGCCACCCAAATGGATGCTGAAAATTCTGCTCTGGATAGACTTTCAAAGTCAACCTCCCTTCCTGCCAAGAAAAAGCCTTTCAAGAAGTCTTTTTATAAAAAGGGCAGATTCTCTTCTGCTTCTGGCCAACAATCTTCTACAGGTCGCTTTGCTACTAAGCATCAGCAGCCTAAACAGGCCAGGCCTAAGTCTACAGGGGCTGCTGCAACTCAGCAGACCCAACCCCCTCAGGGTTTTTGACTTGATGCTAGAGGACTTAGCCTTTCTGGCTTTAAAACAACCAGAACCCCTCACCATTCCAGGAAGGCTAGCTCATTTTGCTCCCAGGTGGGAGCAAATTACATCAGAGCAGTGGACCCTCTCCATCATAAGGGAGGGGCTACAAGCTTCATTTCTCAAACCTTCCTCCTTACACCATGGTGAGACACTTCAATTCTCCAACATCTCTTCTCGACCTTCTAGGTCAAGAGGTGGCTACCCTTCTTGCCCAAGGGGCAATAGAGGAAGTTCCTCTTCTTCAACAAGGGTCAGGGTTTTACTCCCCCTATTTTCTGATTCCAAAGAAAACGGGGGGATACAGACCCATACTAGATCTCAGGGAATTGAACAAATTTCTATGCAAGGAGAAATTCAAGATGCTTTCTCTGGGCACTCTCCTTCCATACCTTCAGAGTCAGGATTGGCTTTGTTCTCTAGATCTCAAGGATGCGTACACACATGTTCTCCAGGACCAAGCAGGAAGTCAGTCCTCACATATGGGTGACGTCGGCGCCGACGGAGCCCTCGCGGAGCAATTTTCCCCAGCTTTCAAAGAAAGCCTTTGGGAATTGCAGCGCGCATGCGCGGTCCCCTTCCCGCCCAAGGGTGCCATCTTAGCCAGTCTTCTTTTTTCCGCGGAGCCCTACAGACGTGCCCGTCTTGTCCCCGCTGAAAAAGTTGATTTTTCGTGTTTTATTTCTCTTTTTTCTTCGGTTCGCCGCCGGTCTCTTTCCTGCCCGGACTCGCGACGCCGTTGCGAGTCCTTCTGTTATTTTTCGGTTTTTCTGATTTTCTGTCAGTTTCGTTTTCGGTTTTTTCGCTGGCAGCCCGGTCCTTTGACCTTGCAGGGGCCCTTTTTCCCCCGATGGCTGCCAGTGGTTTCAAGCGGTGTGTTCAGTGTGACAGAAATATGTCACTCACTGACACACATGATAATTGCCTCCGCTGCCTTGGCCCGGATCACGAGGAACTGATCTGTGGGGCCTGCAGCAAAATGTCCTCCAAAGCGTTAAGGAGTCGGCGGCATCAGCGGGAACGAATCTTCGCTGATCCCACCCGTACCCGGACCTCGTCGGAGGCCTTGGCGTCCAGAGGTTCCAGCTCTGACCATCGCCGGAGTTCCTCCGACAGGGGTTCTCCCTCCGGGGACCATCATCGGAAGGTGAAACCCGCGAGGGCGGCGTCGGTGGACGCTCCTGGTTCCGCGAGGGCCAGGTCGCATAGCCCCGATAGCCGTCCCGGGTCTTTGGAGAAGGAACATCTCCCGAAGCGACCTCGTCTGGAGTCGGAGTTGCCTGCTCGGGTAAGTCCTGTAGTCCTCCTGGACTCGCCTCCGAGGGGTCCGACGTCGGGCCCGACGCCGTCGGGGCCCGAGTCGGGGGCTGCTGGGTCACCTGAGGTCGGACTCAGGTTGACGGCCTTGGAGAGCAGACTATCTGCCTTCATGGACCAGCAGCGGGCACTGATCGCTAGCCTCGCTGGCGCCTCTGCCCCGACCGCCGGGACGTCGACGTCTAAGTCGACCCCGGAGACCGAGCCAATCCTCGATGCCCTTCAGTACGACTCTCCCGCCAGGGAGCACTTTACTGTACCGGTTCCTCCCATGCTGGAACGACTACTCTTCCGCATGTGGGAGAGTCCGGCATCGTCGCCGGTATTAAGCAAGCGGGTCGATTCCATCTATCGAGTCTGCAAGAGCCCTGGCTTCCAAAAGGCACAGCTACCGCACCATTCCATGGTGGTGGAATCGGCCATGCATAGGCTTAAGAGCCAGAAGATGCACTCTTCGGTGCCTCCTGGCAGGGAGGCCCGCAACCTGGATGGCCTTGGTAAGAAGTGTTTCCAGGGCTCTATGCTTGCTTGTCGAGTCCAGACCTACCAGCTCTACATGGGCATGTATCTCCGAGACCTGGCTAAAGAGATAGCCGGATTCTCCGCTGGCCTGTCCGAGGAACCTTTGCGGAGGTTCCTAGCCTTGACAACTGGTATTCGGGAATGCTCCAAATTCATGTCTCGTGCAGCCTATGATGGCTTTGAAGCATCGGCACGAGTGGCCGCAGCCGGCATCGGTGCCCGACGACAGGCTTGGCTTCAGTCGTCTGACCTTGAACCCTGGGTGCAGGACAAGTTGGTCGATGTCCCCTGCCGAGGTGAGAACCTCTTTGGCAAGCCCATGGCTGAAAAGGCTGCACAAATCGAGACGGAGACTCTCACCAGAACTAGGCTTTCTAGGAAGACCTCCGCCCCTTCCCAGAAGAAGAAGGGCTCGGGAAAGAAGTCCTTTTACCCGAGAAAGGCGGCTGCCTATAAACACTACCCTCAATATCAGGCCTCCGCAGCTCCCCAACAGGGTCAGCAGGCCAAGGGACGGGGTAACGGGTCCCGTAGGCAGCAAGCCCCCAAGCCTGCACCACCGGCCCCTGCTCAGCAGGGTGGGGGTTTTTGACTTCATCAGCATAGCCTCTCCCCCTCAGCTGGTTCCTCCCAGCACAGGAGGCCGGCTGGTTCACTTTGCCCACAGGTGGTCCAACATCACATCGGATGCCTGGGTGCTTCAGGTTGTGAGAGAAGGCTATCTTCTCCACTTCCACCAGGTCCCTCCCTCCTATTTCCCGGGAGAACCTCCACGACTCCCTCTGCACAGGGACTTGCTCCTTCAGGAGTTAGCAAGTCTTCTTCAGGAACAGGCTGTGGAACCGGTGCCCCACCACCTGAGGGGTCGAGGTTTCTATTCCAGGTATTTCCTAATACCAAAAAGAACGGGAGGCCTCAGACCCATCCTGGACTTGCGCAACCTCAACAAGTTCCTCGTCAGAGAGAAGTTCAAGATGCTTACCCTTGGAATCCTTCTGCCCTACCTCCAGCAGGGAGATTGGCTATGCTCCTTGGATCTAAAGGATGCCTACACACCCATCCTCATTCACCCAAGCCACCGCCAATACCTAAGGTTTGTGGTGGCGGGAAATCATTACCAGTACAGAGTACTGCCCTTTGGCCTATCCTCCGCACCACGAGTCTTCACAAAATGTCTCGCGGTAGTGGCGGCTTACCTCCGGCTTCACGGCCTCTATGTCTTTCCGTACCTAGACGACTGGCTCATCAGAGCATCGTCCTCTCCAGAAGTCACAAAGGCCACGCACCGCACTGTGACTCTTCTGCAGTACTTGGGCTTTGTCATAAACTTCGCAAAGTCCACTTTGCTCCCCTCGCAGGATCTCGAATTCATCGGCGCAAGACTGCACACTCTTCAGGCACGAGCTTTCCTGCCTCTCGACAGGGCTCAACGGCTAATGGACCTAGCCGGCCGTTTTCGCAGCCAGTCCCTGGTCTCCGCCAGGCGCTTCCTGAGACTACTCGGCCATATGGCTTCCACCGTCCATGTGACCCCCAATGCCCGCCTGAATATGCGGCCTGCTCAGTGGTGCCTTCGCAAGCAGTGGCATCAAGCCACGGGCGGCCTAGCCGACTTAGTGCGCATCTCCGGCCCGCTGGCCTCCTCTCTACAGTGGTGGCTTCATCGGCCGAACCTGGTGCTCGGAATGTCTTTTCAGTCTCCTCCGCCGGCTCAAGTGCTGACGACCGATGCTTCTCTCCTAGGATGGGGAGCGCCTTGCCAAGGGGCATGTACTCAAGGTCTCTGGACCACGTGGGAGTCTGCGCAGCAGATCAACTTCCTGGAGCTCAGAGCAATCCGTCTGGCTCTCAAGGCTTTCTCCCACCTGACTTCTCACCAGTCCGTCCTTGTCCAGACGGACAATCAAGTTGCCATGTTCTATGTGAACAAGCAGGGAGGCACGGGCTCCTTTCTTCTCTGTCGGGAAGCACAGAGGCTCTGCTCTTGGGCCGTCAGCCACGGCATTCTTCTCAAGGCAGTCTATCTCCCAGGCCAAGAAAATTGCCTGGCGGACAAACTCAGCAGGGTCCTCCAGCCGCACGAGTGGCGCCTGGATCCCTTGGTAGTTCAGAAACTTTTTCTGAAGTGGGGCCTCCCCACGATGGATCTCTTTGCCAGTCCTCTCAACCGGCAACTTCCTCGCTTCAGCTCTCGGCAGCCGCATCCCCTTCGAGTAGCGGCGGATGCTTTTCTGCTCTCATGGTCGAAAAGCCTTCTGTATGCCTTTCCTCCCATACCGCTAGTCTCTCAAACTCTTTTCAAGGTTCTCCGAGACAAAGCTTCCATGATCCTGATAGCTCTTCGCTGGCCCAGACAGCCGTGGTTTCCACTCCTGCTGCAATTAGCGGTAGAGGATCCGTTCCCTCTGGGGTTTCAACCGGATCTCCTAACACAGGATCAGGGGTCCCTTCTACACCCCAACCTCAGATCCCTACATCTGATGGCCTGGCTGCTGAAAGGGTAGTCCTTGCTCCCCTTATACTACCGGCAGAGGTAGAAGAGGTCGTCCTAGCTTCCCGGCGACCTTCTACCCGCAAATGCTACGCCCTTAAATGGCGTCGCTTTTCCGCTTGGTGTGCCCAGCAGTCTCAGGATCCCTTCTCCTGCTCGGTGTCGGTGGTCTTGCAGTACTTGCTCTACCTCTCTAATCTGGGACTTAAGTCCAACTCCGTCAAAGTTCACCTCAGTGCTCTTTCAGCACATCATGTGCCGGTGGACGGCAGACCTCTTTCCAGCGACCCTCTCGTGGCAAGGTTTCTCCGAGGTCTCCTTCTACTTAAACCACCTCTGCGCCCGCCAGCACCTGACTGGGATCTGAATGTGGTTTTGCAGCGGATCACCTGTCCGCCTTTTGAACCTATGGCTACCTGTTCTCTACGTTTTCTTTCTTGGAAAGCCTTATTCCTGATAGCCCTCACTTCCGCTAGACGCGTAAGTGAATTGCAGGCCCTCGTGTCTGATCCCCCTTACACTCGGTTCTACAAAAATAGGGTAGTCCTACGGACTCACCCTAAATTTCTTCCAAAAGTGGTCTCCCCTTTTCACATCAATCAGGAGGTGGTACTTCCGACCTTCTTTCCCAGGCCACACTACAGCCGAGCTGAAATGGTCCTGCATACCCTGGACTGTAGAAGGGCATTGAACTTCTACCTTGACCGTACGCGGGAGCACCGTAAAGCTGCTCAGCTTTTTGTGTCTTTTGACCCCAATAAATTGGGGCTCCCTGTCTCCAAGCGTACTCTGTCCATCTGGGTTAATGACTGTATCGCTTGGGCTTATGGGGCAGCCGGACTCTCGTTAGAAAGTCGAGTCACGGCTCATTGTGTTCGGGCGAAGGCTACGTCAGTGGCTTACCTCCGCTCTGTTCCATTGGCAGACATCTGCCGGGCCGCTACTTGGTCTTCGAGCCAGGCTTTTGCGATCCATTACTGTCTCGAGAGGGAGTCCCGCAGGGACAGTGCTTTCGGACAGGCAGTCCTCCGAAATCTCTTCGAGGTTTGAGCAACTCCTACCCTCCATCCCGGATGGGGGCTACCGGTGGGTAATATTAAAGTGAAGATTCCTTCCTTCTGTACTGCTGAGCTAGAGGGAGCTCATTTTTGTGCTTAGGGTCTCCGGTAGCCTTAAGCTTGGGAGTCCCATATGTGAGGACTGACTTCCTGCTTGGTCCTGGAGAAAGCGTAGTTACTCACCTGTAACAGGTGTTCTCCGGGAGCAGCAGGAATCAGTCCTCACAACCCTCCCTCCTCCCCTTGGAGTTGCAATCATCTGCTTTAGTTTTTTTGCAAATTTTTATGCTGTCTTTTAGCTATGTCATCTGACTGGCTAAGATGGCACCCTTGGGCGGGAAGGGGACCGCGCATGCGCGCTGCAATTCCCAAAGGACTGATTCCTACTGCTCCTGGAGAACACCTGTTACAGGTGAGTAACTACGCTTCCTCATCCATCCCTCTCACAGAAGGTTCCTCCGTTTTCTTTTCCAAGGAAAGCATTACCAATACAGGGTGCTTCCTTTCGGTCTGGCCTCTGCTCCAAGAGTGTTTACCAAATGCATGGCAGTAGTAGCTGCATTTCTACGCACTCTGGGAATATTTGTATTCCCATACCTCGACGATTGGCTCATCCGAGCTCCATCTCAGTCAGAGGCCCAGATTTCCCTGAACCGCACAAGGAACATTCTGCAGTATCTGGGACTTGTGGTAAACCTACCAAACTCTCAGCTCACCCCTACTCAGTCCCTAGAGTTCATAGGGGCCTGGTTGAATACTACCACTGCAAGGGCCTACCTTCCCCAGGCCCGTTGCCAATGTCTAGTACAGTTAGCCTCCCAGGTTCAGTCAAAGACCCACTTAACTGCCCGGGAGATGCTACAACTGATAGGCCACATGGCATCCACAGTGCATGTGGTGCCTTATGCTCGCCTTCACATGAGAGCAGCTCAATGGACTTTGTCCAACCAATGGACTCAAGCATCAGGAGCTCTCTCAGACCAAATAGCAACCTCCAAACGTCTTTTTTGGTCTCTCCAGTGGTGGATGTCCACCGACAATCTGTTGCTGGGGTCCCCCTTCCAACAGTTGTTGCCCCAGGCAACCCTCACAACAGATGCCTCCCAAACAGGTTGGGGAGCTCATCTACAAGACCTCTCCACGCAAGGCACTTGGTCTCCAAAGGAGACCTCTCTTCATATCAACCACTTGGAGCTTCGAGCAGTTTTTCTTGCTCTCAAGGTCTTTCATACCCTCCTCAGCTACAAGACAGTCCTCATTCACACAGACAATCAAGTAGCCATGTTTTACATAAACAAGCAAGGAGGAACTGGCTTTCTGTCACTTTGCAACGAAGCTCTAAGATTGTGGGCCTTCGCCAGAGAGCCCAAATCCATCTCCTGGCTGTATACCTTCCAGGAATTCAAAACTCTTGGGCAGACAGACTCAGTCGAGTTCTGCTTCCACACGAATGGTCCCTGCACATGGACCAGGTACTCAGAATCTTCCAAGAATGGGGAACCCCGGACATAGACCTCTTTGCAAGTCCGTGGAATGCCAAACTTCCCCGGTTCTGTTCCAGAATTCCGTGTCAGGGAGTTCAGGCCAAGGATGCCTTCCTCCTTCATTGGGGCCAAGGCTTCCTGTATGCCTTTCCACCCATTCCCTTGATTCCCAAGACTCTCTTCAAACTCCAGAGGGATCAAGGATCCATGATCCTCATAGCTCCACGCTGGCCACGCCAAGTGTGGTACCCTCTACTTCTGCATCTCTCCCAAGCCCCCTCCCTGGACTTGGGAGCTGCTCCAGACCTTCTGTCCCAGGAGGAGGGGACTTTATGGCACCCAAACCCCAAGTCACTTCACCTTCGAGCTTGGTTGCTGAAGGCCTAGACCTTCAAGGTTTGAATCTTTCTCAGCAAGTGAAGGATATCCTCCATGCTTCCAGAAAACCTTCTACCAGGCGTTCCTATGCTTTCAAATGGAAAAGGTTTTCCATTTGGTGTACTGAAAAGGGTCTTGACCCTTTAGCACTGCCTTTGAATTCTCTATTGGAATATCTCCTGCATCTTTCCAATGCAGGCCTTAAGACGAATTCAGTAAGAGTCCATTTGAGTGCTATTGCAGCATCCCTTAAGCCCATCAATGGACAACCTATCTCCTCTCATTGCAAGATTCATGAGAGGCCTAACTTTAACTAAATCTCCCATCAGGCCTCCTCCGGTGGCATGGGACTTAAATCTGGTTCTTGGTCAGCTTATGAAGCCACCCTTTGAACCCTTAGCCACCACCTCCTTGAAATTTCTTTCCTGGAAGGTTATTTTCCTCATTGCAGTCACCTCAGCTCCCCGTATCAGTGAACTGCAGGCTTTAGTGGCTAATCCTCCTTATACAAGGTTCCACCATGATAAGGTAGTCCTTAGGACCAATCCACACTTCATGCCTAAAGTGGTCTCACCTTTTCATCTTAATCAAGAGGTATATTTACCTGTATTTTTTTCCAGCTTCTCATGCATCAAGTGCAGAGAGGAATCTTCATACTCTGGATTGTAAGAGAGCTCTTGCTTTTTACTTGCACAGGACACAGCAACATAGAAAGTCTTCCCAACTCTTTGTTGCTTTTGATCCCTCTCATCTGGGACTTCCAGTCTCTAAAAGAACACTGTCCAATTGGATTGCTCAGTGTATTTCCTTTGCCTACCAGAGTAAAAACCTTTCTCTGGAAAGCCATGTCACAGCTCATAATGTGAGGACCATGGCAGCCTCTATGGCTCATCTAAATTCTGTGTCCATCGACCAAATCTGTCGAGCGGCCACCTGGGCCTCGGTTCATACCTTCACAGCCCATTACTGTTTGGACAAGGACTCCCGCCGGGATGCCTTGTTTGGTCAGGCTGTTCTCAAACACCTGTTCCATTCTTAATCAACTCCTTCCCTCCTTCCCTGGATGAATGCCTGAGATCCATAGGAGAAGGTAGAGCCCTTCCCAGGGTCTCATAACCTTGGGGATCTCCCAGGCATCTTAGCTAGGGAGTCCCCATATGTGAAGACTCATTCCTGCTTGTTCCTGGAGATAGCACAGTTACTTACCTGTAACAGGTGATCTCTGGGAACAGCAGGAATAAGTCTTCACAACCCACCCACCTCCCCTAGGAGTTGTATCTTTCCATCTATCTTTCCTTTCCTCTCTCTCTCTTTGTCTCAGCTTAAAACTCGAACTGAGGAGAGGCGGTTAGGAGAGGCGGTTAGGAAAGGTGGGAAGGCAGCGCGCAGGCGCTGTGGGATGCTCCCAAAAGCTTTCCTTTTTGGGAAGCTGGGGTGCGTTCTCGCGCAGGCTCCGTCAGTACCGACATACCCATATGTGAAGACTTATTCCTGCTGTTCCCAGAGATCACCTGTTACCGGTAAGTAACTGTGCTTTCCAGGCTATCAAGAAGCTTAAGCAGGAGGTGCTTGGGGGCCTGTGTTCACTAGCTCACAGATTACATATGGACTGCCACTACTGGGTATAGGTCACAGTAGACATCCAGAGAGAGGAGGGGGGTACCCTGTTACTGCGACTCTATCTACTGATAAATGCAATCCCATTTGAAGTCCCAACCCACAGTTTGGAAACCACTGAAATTAGAAAGTGCACACTAGTGCCATTTAAATTGAAAAAAAGAAGTAAAAGAAAATTGGTTAAAACTCAAATTTCTGGAGATCAATGTTCCATAGCCTACGGGGAAGGTTTCCCTAGGTACCAATACCTTGACATGCAGTGTGTCATGCCCTGTGAGATTTTCCCAATAAAAGCCTGAGGGGGCATAACAAGAGTCTATGCTAAAGGCCATTAATTACCCCTTCCGTCTTACCTCTCATCTCTGAGTGTACTAAAAGTTATTGACAGAGTATGGCCTATGAGGACAATTGTGTAGTATAAAATGAAAGACAGAAAGGAAAGCCAAATGAGTTCAGATGGAATAAGGATTCTGGTAAAATCACATTTCCATATCATCCTGCTAGACCAGTCCAGACAAGTGGGGTGTGTTCCTCTTTTAGCAGATTTGGTGAGACAAAGAACCAATGAAAAGCTCAGGTTTCAATAACATCATTCATATGCCTCTGTTTGACTTAGCCACCAGAGGTCTCTTCAGTATTTCTTTGTCTCCAGCAGATGGTGGATGGATTTTCTCCTCTCTGAAGAAAATCTTAAGCTTGAGAGGAAAAGTTTCATTAAACATTTGTGAACGACTAATTTTAGGGGTGATTCTCTCACTTGAGCACGAATGATGTGGGAGGCTCCAGACTGCGGTCTTTTTGATAGCCATAGGAGAAGGGAAAATTGGTTCAGCAGCCAGAAATTGGAAGGATTTAGAAAAGTGCAGCAACCTCTCACAACCTCTTCTGTTGCCCCCTGCTCTCTCCCGAAGATTGCAGAAGGCTCTCAGAAGGATCTGCCTACTAGCCATCTTAAAAGCAGTGTTGCAGGAGAGGAAGTGACATCAGTCCAACAATGCAGATGGGAGAGTGAAGGGCTCCCCATTTAACTTGCCAAATGAGTGATTTTCTTGAGCCCCAGTAACAGCAAAAACCTCTGATAGCGGTGGGAACACGCAAGCCTCCAGCGACAATTACTATGATCTCCACTCAATGTAAAATGGCAGACCTCAGAGAGTTTGCATATGTTGGCTTGAGAGCGGAGGAGAAGGAGGCTGAAAAGAAGGCATCTGATGATGAGGTAGAGCAGACGGAGGAGGAGGCCGCAGGAACAGCTATGAGCGGATTTCTGGCTGGAAAAAGTGCTATGGTGCAAATTACCAAATCAGAGCTCTGCTCTTGGTTCAGTGAGATAAAAGCAGACATTGTAAGGGTTCAGATGGAAGAAGAAGTGCTGGGTGAATTAAGAACTGACATCCAAGAGGTAGGCAGGCGCATGGACGATACAGAAACACATGTGGAAGAAATGCAAAGCAAAATGGGTGCCTTAGGAACCTCTATGATCTCCCTGGAATTAATGCGCGATCAGCTGCAATTGAAGATAGAGGACCTGGAAAACCGCTTTAGACGGAACAATTTAAGAATTAAGGGAATACACGAAAGTGAAAAATACTGCGATTGTAAGTAACTCAAGGTGTTTGTAAAGCACTTCTGCAGAATCCTGCCAATAGGGAAGAACTCCTGACAAGCTCCATAAAAATAGGTAGAGCCCATAGGGGCTCTTGGCCCAGCGCGAATTGAGCACCTACGAGACATTGTAATCTGCCTGCATTAGTATACTCGGAAGGAGAAAATAGCCCAGCAAATGTGGGCAGCAGGCCGTTTTATGTGGGACGGCAATCAGGTGGCAGTGTTTGCTGATCTTGCACAGGCAACGCTACAATGGCACAAAGAATGGAGCGGATTCACAAAATGCCTAAGGGAGGCTGGATATAAATAAAAATGGTTGTTTCCAATGGGATTGGCATTCACAGCCAGTGGAGTCACCAAGAGAGCTACGAATGTACAAGAACTGGCAGCAGCAATGAAAGAGATAGGGTTGCAAGATGTACCCAAACTGGCGCCAGGTAGAAGCGTTAGGGCAGTGAACCACCCCAACCTAAGTGGAAGAAAATGGACAAAAGAATACAACATAAGAAGAAAATGACCAGGCAGGAGAGTGAAGCCTGCTGAAGATCCTAGTCAAACTATTCAGGAGAACGACGGTGCAGGGATATACGTCTCAATGGACTGATGGTTTGTCCAGGACAAGCGAGGTTGTGAGACTCCCCCTCTAACTTTTTCCCATTTTTAATATTTATCTTCTATGTTGTACGGGTGCAAGGGAAGAGGGTTGGGGTGGTGGGGGAGTAATTGTTAATAAAATAATGGGGGCATATTTTAATGTGAGGGGGGCTTGTATGGCAACGGGGTTAAATTTGATGGACGGGGGAGAAGAACTAAGGTGGGGCTGGGAAGTGGAGTACATGATAGGAATGGGAGAAGCGGTGAGGGTGTGATTAGATTGAGAGAATGAACTGGGAATGCTCTGTGAGGAAGGATGGAGGTGAGGGGAAAAAGGAGGTCCATATTAAGAGAGGGACAGTGATCCTGATCACAAGTCATGGGTCATAAAAGGGGAGTGGGAGGGGGACTTATGGTCGTGAGCCTAAATGTAAAAGTATTGAATGTGTGGCAAAAATGAAAATCACTCCTAAGAGAAGGGGAATGTATTCAGGCAGATATCTTGATAGTGCAGGAAGCTCATCTCACACAAGCACAGGAGCAGTGGTTGAAAGGAAGCACATATGATCAAATATATATGGCCCCGAATAGAGCACAGCCTAAGAAAGGAGGAGTGGCCTCCTGTTTTCAAAAGATTTGATATTAGAGGAAAAGGAACTTTTCAGGGACACAAAAGGTAGCTTTATCTTATGGGCAGGAAAGATTAATGGGTGGGAAGTAACACTGGGCAGTATATATGCCCCAAATTTAAAACAGAGGGAGTTCTATGACAGGATGAGAATCAACATTCAGGACTGAGTGCGGGGGCCCTTAATACTAGGGGGAGACTTCAATGCCATGGTAAACCCCAGGTTAGATACTACAGGGACAGGAGCAAAGGGGTTTGACTTGGGCTGCAGGCAACGATGAAGAAATTAGGCATGCAGGAATCTTGGCGGTATTTAAAAGGAAATGCCTGCAAGTACACTTTCTACTCCCATCCACATGAAATATACAGTAGAATAGACATGCTTTGGGTAAATGCATCAATAATAGAGAGAATCCAAGATATAGTAATTGGACCAATCACCTGATCTGACCATGCACCTGTGCTACTCACTCTGAGACCTCAGGGGTAAAGGGAAGGATTGAAATTTTGGCGACTAAATGATTCCTTGTTATCTGAGGAGGGACAAGTGAGAGCCATACGAGCAATAATAAAATAATATTTACACTTCAATAAACAATGTATTGTTGCCCTACCAGTAGTTTGGGACAGGCTCAAAGCAGTCCTCAGAAGCCATTTAATCTCTGTAGGATCCAGGAAGAAAAAATAAAAGTAATTAGAGTTGAGAGACAGAATCCACGAGCTTACTATCCAACATGGAAAACAAGTGGGGAAGCAGTTGCAGAGGCAACTGACTGCTCTGCGCTGGGAGCTAGAGGCACTAGATGCAGATGAGTGGGCACATGAGCTTACAAGGTGTTGAGCTGTTAGCAGTGAAGATCCAGGTCCAGACCGACATAAAAGGGTTCAGGATTGGAACTAAAGTATATAAGATCTGTTTATTTGCAGACGACATCATTTGTTTTATAACATAGCCTCTTACTACACTTCTGTGCTTGATGTGTGAGATACAGAAGTATAGCGCTGAATCAAGATATAAGATGAATATGGGGAAAACTGAAATACTCAAATTGGTATTATCACCGAATTTAGAAAATAGATTAAGGGATGCTTTCCCATTTCAATGGGCCAAGAAGCACCTTAAATATTTGGGAGTACAGATAGGGCGTCAATGAAAGGACCTGGTGCAATTTAATTATGAACCCCTGTGTAAGAAGGTCCTAAATTATCTTAGTAGATAGAACAAGCCTTGTTTCTCCTGGTTTCGCCAGATAGCCATAATTAAGATGAATGTGCTACCCAATTATTCCTTTTTATGTCCTTACCCATACCTGCACTGATTAAAGTGATATTAGTGCAGCGGCGAATATTCTCCTACATATGGAGGAAAGCGCCCACTCAGGGTGAGGCAAACTGCAATTTGTAAACCCAGAGACGAGGGGTGGGGAGGGGGGTGGGCTCGCAGTCCCAGATTTAGAAAGATACTATCAAGCAGCACAGTTACAGGCTATCTTAGTTTGGAGAGTTGGTCCCCAAGGCCAGGCATGATGTCAGATAAAAAATAAGTCAATGTATGGAGGGTCCCAAGTATCTGTAGACCTATTATGGCAACCTGGGTGTATGAGTGTAAAAGGTGGGGAAGAGCAAAACCCCTTTCTGAAGAACACCTTGCAAGTGTGGCAGAAAACTAGGCATACCTTAGTGAGGCGAACAGGAGAAGTGTGGATGCAGCGGATATCTACATATGAGGGTATTAAGGACCCCCATAATTCCAATATTTCAAGAGGTGGGAAGCCAAAGGAGTAGTATACTTGAACCAGCTGTATTTTTATTTCCCACCAGGGAAAACGTAGGAGGTTCTTGGAGCTGCAAGTGGACCACACCCTTGACAAGGGGGATTGGTATGGATACTGCCAGTTGGCATCTATGTAGAAGAGTACAGGACAGGATAAGATAGAGGCAAGGGAAGCAACACTGTTCGAACAGGCCTTTCTTAAGGCACAGGGGGTTAAAGGGATGATATCTCGGATACACTGAGAACTAGGAGGCTCAAGGGAACTGAAGCAGTACGAAAGGGCGTGGGAACAAGACTTGGGAGGAGAGTGGAGCCAAGAGCCATGGGAGAGAATTTTATGAGGTGGTGAGGGTCCCTTTGGTTTCGGCAATAATACAGGAGCAAGGCTACAAAATGTTGTACCGGATGTACCTCACACCTGGCAAGCTAGTTAAAATATGGGGCAGAGGAAGCTCACAATGCTGGTGGGGGTGTGGGCAAGAAGGAGGATTCCTTCATATGTGGTGGACGTGCCCAGTTGTCCTACCAGTCTGGGGTTGGATGGGGGCTCGAGCCAAGGAAATCCGAGGATGGAGGAGGACACTTACACCAGAAGCCACTTTATTAAATGTATGGGGGGGGGGGGGAGGTGAAGGAGCCATGGGTAAATTTTTAAGCTGCTTCGCCACAGCGGTGCAAATGGAGATAGCAAGGGAATGGAAGACCACAAGGCAGATAGAATATCAGAAAGTTATACCCCGCTTGGACTTTATATGTGAGATGAGTAGAATATCTGCCTACAAGATGAAATCCAAAGAAACTTTCAATAGGACCTGGAGTCCCTACGAAGAGTGGCAACATCTATATGGATCTGATTAGTGAAAAGAGGAGCAGAGAGAAAATTGACGGACCAGGGGGAGGGGGAGAGGAAATGGGGGGTAGAGGGGAGGGGAGGGCAGCGACCAGGATATGCATAGTGCTGGAAAGCAACATTACTGAAAAGGAGGCCGGGTAGCCAGTGGTTAAAAGTTGTTTAATGGCTGTTAATGTATCAAAAGTTAAAACTGTAATAGTTAAAGGGAATATTTAGTAAAGAAGCACTAATAATATGGAAGATGGAACTCCACAACATGTATCTGACTAATTATAAACTCCAAGGAGCAAAAGGAGGAGAGAAGTTAGAGGTATGGTTATATAACAGTTGTAATTCTGACAATTTGTAATTTAGAGTGTACAGTAGACTGTTTATGTCTAGTATTGGCTATTGTCAGCTGTAAGGGAGGGAAGAATGATGGGTGGGGGATGGGGGAAAAATGGAAGGGGATTGATGAAAGTGTATGTATTATCTGTTATATATGGAAAAACAATAAAAACAAAGTATCAAAACAAAAAAACAGTGCTCAAAGCCAGTATAACAGTTTCAGGGGAGTAGAGCTGAGCCCGACATAGATTCTCTGCCTGGGGCTCTCAAGGGGTGAGTATCATGGCTTGACCTCATCACTGTCCTTGTTGGAGATTCCCAATTCTGTCTTCCTGGGATGCAATTCAAGGTGAACTGCTGGTGAACAATGGCACAGTGTGGGGGTTTCCTGCCATTTTCTGCATGCATTAGTAGCGTTTTTTAACCTATTGTGCACCTGGCGGTCGCACAGTCCTAACACAAAAGCAAAAGCGGCTCCAAAGCATGTTCTTTCCCTAGCACCTGTAACACACATTGCAGTAAAAAGCGCAGTTAATGTACACAGCAGTAAAAGGGCAGTTAAAGTGTGCTTTTGGGTCGCCGCAGCCTTAGCGAGTGCTATTGTGATACTTGTCTTAACTCTATCTTCTTCCAGGAAACATTGTTTGACCTGTGCAAGTGAGGTGCCTCATCTCCATATTCTGCTCTACTTGCATGGCAGCTTCTGAGTTGTCCCTGGAAAGCCTGCTTCCTTCTCTCAGCTGGGGAATGCAGTTAGTCTGGCCTTGCTTGCCTAAGGGCAGGAGGTGACAGATGGCGCGATGGGTAAGGATATTCAGCAGGCAGGAGGTTCCGGTGACACTGCGGTGAGACACTCCTCATCCTCTAGGGGGTCTGTGGCGGCTGTGCCCCCTGGTGTTGGGGAATCATTTCCAAGAGGAGAGCTTCTGGACTCCACATTGTCCTTCCCGGATTTCTTTTCTTTTTTGCAGCATGCCTGGTCCTTCTGGGATGGCAATTCAGACTCTGTGGTCTCCAGGTGCCCCTGGGGGCAGTCTCGTATGGGACAGGTAAGAGTGGCAGCCTTATTTGATTCCCTTTGGCTAAACATCCCCGGAGAAGGGTGCTCCCTGGAGATGGGAAACAGCTGGCTGCTGTTTGAGATTTTTACTGTGATTTGGATTTACATGGCTCTGTACTGGGATCTGACGTGGATACCTATTCCAGAAGGGGGAGCTGGCAGCGTTGATTGCTAGAGTCTCATCTGCCTTGAACTTGACAAGATGCTTCCGGCACGGAGTAGGAGCCGAAGGTGCACCTGCTCCTTCAAGGGATGCAAAAATCCACTATTGTCTTCCTTTTCCCAGAAGTGATCAAGGATATGATCTGCTCGGAGTGGGACTCTCCCAACTCCCTGTCTAAGGGGATTATGGGTGTGTAAGAAGATCTATGCTCTCCCAGAAGAGGAATGTGTTGAGTGATTTGGTATTCCCAAGGTGGATGCACATGTCACAGCAGTTACCAGATGGACCGTCATTCCTGTGGAAGGTGGATCGGCCTTAAAGGATTTCCTGGATCATAAGGTGGATTTATTGTTTAAGAGCCAGTTCACCATGGTGGTTGCTATTCTGCAGCTGGTGGTATGTGCAAGCCCTGCTCCAGAGGATTCAGTCTCTTCCGCTGGATGATATTACCCCTCTTTTGGAGTTGGCTACAGTCTTCCTGTTCTGATACCATGTATGATCTGGTATATTTGGGGGCCAGGGATGGTGCCCTGATGACTGTGTAATGACATTGGATTTGGCTCCGGCACCGGGCAGTGGATTAGTCTACCAAAGCATGGTTGACCTGACTAACTTTTAAGGGGAAACTTCTTTATGGAGCCGATATAGAGAAGCTGGTGAAGGACCTGGGCAAGACTAAATCTTACCACCTTCTGGAAGACAGGTCCAAGGGGCCTGTGAAGCAGGCTGTTGCCCCTTTCTCATCAGCCTCCGCCCTTTCACCGAGGGTGCGCTGGCCAGATTCCTGGAGGTATTGGGACTTTTGTTGTTACCGACCTGGAAAACCATTCTTCCCCTCTGCTTCTGGACCTCAGGCTCATTCTCAGTCCTCTCGTGGAGTGCTTGTGCACAGGGACTCAGTCCCCTCCAGAGAAGGACCCTCCTAGGCTGCGCAATGAAGGTTTGGGGGTCGATTTCCTGGTTCCTCCGGTTGGAGGCAGGCTTCTTAGGTGACTAAATGAATCTGTCATTAAAAAAGGAAAAGAGGAGTCACTTGATGTGGTGAGCGCGGGTGGATGGGTGCCGCTCGAGCTCCGGGCCCTCCCCCCTCTCCATGCCGGTAAAATCGCCGTTTTCTATCAGCAAATAGGCTGCACTTACGCTGTATAGCGGAGGGAAGATGGAGGAAGGCACGCAGTGGTGGAAGATATGGCAGCGGCGGTGAAAGCAGGACGCCGAGAGAGAGAAAAGCCTGCCGTGTAGCCTAAAATGGCAGAGATGCCTCTGATGTCCAGATCGAC
Source organism: Ichthyophis bannanicus (assembly GCA_033557465.1). NCBI lineage: Eukaryota > Metazoa > Chordata > Amphibia > Gymnophiona > Ichthyophiidae > Ichthyophis > Ichthyophis bannanicus. The sequence goes on from CM066046.1 coordinate 97,166,055, forward strand.
GGTAGCACCGGACCTTGTGAAGGAGATCTCGCTGGTGGTAGTGGGTGCACTCTCATCTCAGTTTGATGCCCTGACTGGCAAAATGGACCTGCTGCAGACCTCGATGGGAGCCTTGAGTAGCAGGGTTCAAGGGGCCGAAAACCGGATTGGGCAGACGGAGGAGAGTGTGACGGAGCTGCAGCAGGAGGTAGGCCGCATGAAGGCAGTGCTACAGGCACAGGAGGCCAAGCTAGACGACCTGGAAAACAGGTCTCGCCGTAACAACCTGCGCTTCTTGGGCATCCCCGATAACATCTTGGACCGGGCGTTAAAGTCCTACTTGGAGACATTGGTTTCGCAGATTCTGGAGGGTGGAGAAGAAGGGGACCTGGTCCAAATCAAAAGAGCTCACAGAGTGGGGCCCAGACAGTCAGGGGATGGCCGGCTGCGTGTAATTCTGGCAAAGTTCCTGAGATTTCCACAGAAGGGAGGCAGTGCTGCAAGCAGCTAGGAAAAAAGGAACTATTTTAAATGACAATATTAAGCTGCGGATTGTACAGGATTATTCAGTGGCCTTGGGCCAGCGCAGGTGGGCATATGGGCCTTTGTGTCAAAAGCTGATAGACACCAATATTAAGTTTATGGTGCAATATCCTGCCCGACTGTTACCCACGAGGGAGTACGCCACTTTTTTGAGTCAGCTATGGAGGCAGCCCACTATGTGGAGGAAATAACACATAGAACAATAGCTTCATCAAGCGGATCCTCCAGCAGCAGGGAGAAAGTGACATAAATTGGCAGAGACGGCGAGCAGTAATGGTGGTGGTCTAGATGTGGGAAACCAAGAGCCAAGCTTCATAGCTCAGACTGACTGAGGACTCTGTCTGGTGAGAGCTTGACTGGAGCTCCAGAAATGTGATTTATAGGAGTTCCTTGTTCTATTGCTTTGTTTATAAATGTTTCTACTTGTTGAAGCAGTATGCTGGAAGACATAAGGATGGGGAACGTGGTGGGGGGGTGGGGTTGGATAAGAGGGATCGACAATATTGGTAAGGGGATAGGGAATCCTGGTGGTAGGGGAGAGATCTAGGCGGAGCTGGGACATTGGAGCAGGGATGGTGGGGGGGGGGGGGTAAACCACAAACACAATTTGGTGACTCCAAAGGGAGAGAGGGGGGAGGGTACAGTAGAAATGATGAGTAGGGAGAGGAGTGGGTGGAAATGGGGAGGGGTGGGGGAGGGGAGGGGGGAAGGGGAGGAGGGTGGGAGAGGGGAAAGGGACAGGGAGGAGGGAGGGGGTGGGGCCACGAAGGGGGAATTTGGATATGAAGATAGCTTACCAGGGGTGGAAAGTTGTGAAGACATTTCGCAATGAGTGGGAGATACAGGGGGGGGGGGGGGCTTCAGGCTGGGGAGGTTCCTTCTGGGGTAAGGTTAAGTAATGAGAGTTTTGAGCCTGAGATGTATTTACCAACCTGAAGATTATTTCTTGGAATGTATGCGGGATAGGGAACCCAATCATGAGATATAAGTTGTTGAAAGCCCTAGCCAGACAAAAATGTGATGTGGCCATGCTATAAGAAACCCACCAGACTGCGGCAGAACACCAAAAATTGAAGAGGGATTGGGTGGGACAAGAGTGGGAGGTGCCGGCAAAAGGGAAGAAAGGGGGAGTGGTCATTTTGATTCATCGACGGGTGAGATTTGTGTTGGAGCAGGAGTATCACGATCCGGATGGAAGATTTGTGCTATTACATGGGTTGTTGGAGGGGAAACCCATTGTGCTGGGGAATCTTTACAGCCCTAATACTCTGAATAGAGAATTGTATATGCGCTTGGCATCTAGGGTGGAACAGCTACCAGATGCCCCTTTGATAATGGGGGGGGGGACTTTAATGGGGTGCTAGATGTGGAGTTAGACATGACGAGGGGTGGGGAAAGAGGGCGTTTGCAAACCGCCAAAGCGTTACAACAGTTGCGCCAAAGATTAGGGGCCGTAGACCCATGGCTTCTGTTACAGCTGACGGATAGGGACTTCACTCATCAGTCACGAGCGCATGGTTCAAGTGCACGAATAGACTATATTTTAGCTTCCGAGAGACTCTTTGCCCACATTTTAGATGCACAGATAGGCCCAGGAGAAATTTCAGATCATGCCTTGATCTGGATAGAATTGGAGTGGCAAGATGTCAGTACACTGGCGAGAATATGGAGATTCCCATTGGATCTATATAGAGACACGGCGTTTCACCTCTATTTGAAAAAGAAATAGCAAGATTTTGCATTTTATAATCAGGAGCACCAAAGTAATCTGGAGATTTTTTGGGAGACGGCTAAAGTGGTGCTGAGAGGGGACATTATTGGTTATGCAGCACAGAAAAGGCAATTGGCATCAGAACAGATAGTCCAACTGGAGCATCAATTGGTGAAGGAAAGGAGGAAATATATGAGCTGTCCCACTGTAGAGAATAAGAAAAGGTTGTGGGAGACTCAAATGGCTCTTAATGAGCTGCTTCATAAAAGAGCGAAGAAATCCTTTCTGTATTATCGATATCAGCTAAATCGGTATGGGGATAGACCAGGAAAACCTTTAGCGCGTTGCCTCCAGGGGCTTTGCGGGATGACCAGGGTCAACTGCACAAGGACAGTAGGGCGATGGCTTGGGTATTTCGTTCCTTTTATCAGAAATTATATTCAGCAGAGGAGAGATCCAGGTCTAGCATGGAGGATTATTTTCGGGTGTTGAATTTGCCTAGGCTAGGAGAGGAGCAGAGAACCCAGCTGGATAAACCCATAACGCTCTGTGAAGTGCAGCAAGTCATCCAGAAAGCTAGTTCTAAGGCGTCTGGTCCGGACGGTTTTGGGGCGGAATTTTATAAACTGCTGAGCGATTTGGTATCACCTGCTATATTGGCGGTGTACCACAAGCGAGTGGAGCAAGGCACTGTTAGATGGGGAGAGAATCATGCGCACATTATTTTGAGACCTAAGCCGAGAAAAGATCCGCTCCAGGCATCCTCATATAGGCCCATTTCATTGTTAAACTATGATGGGAAGGTACTATCAAAGATACTGGCAGATTGGCTGGCATTGGTTTTGGAGGACCTTGTACATGGAACTCAAGTCGGGTTTGTGAAAGGAAGGTATGCAGTGTGAAATTTATGAAAAATGTTGGCATCGTTGGAATGGGTCCGGGAACATGGACTTAAATCACTGTTAGTTAGCTTTGACACAGAGAAAGCTTTTGCTCGGGTGAACTGGCAATATCTGAAATTTCTTATGCCATGGTATGGCCTGGACGAGTCTTTATGTAGAATGGTGGATCTATTATATACAGGACCTGCTGCGGGGGTGTTATGCAATGGAGTGATGTCGGAAAAATTCTTCTTAGAGCGAGGTACGCGGCAGGGATGCCTGCTATCTCCTCTGCTATTTGTGCTGACCTTGGACCCTTTGATACGGACGACAGAGGTGTCGCAAGAGATACAAGGGGTGCGGATTGGAAGGCAGGGTTTTAAGATGGCTGCTTTTGCTGATGATATGCTGGTGCATTTGCTTCCCCCGCAACAGTCGCTGCCACTCATACACATACAATACAGATACCCCACAGACCACATACACACAAAACTGAAGCCATGATGATATTATGACTATGTTTATTAATTATATACCCTGTTATCCGAGTTATATTCTCCTGTTTTCTGTAAACACAAAGTACTGTTGAATTGTGTATCTCACTGTTTTTTGTGAACCGCGCTGATGCCTAATAGTGCGGTATATAAGAGTCTATAAATAAATAAATAGTTTGATGGCGGAATTTGAGCGATTTGGAAGCTTTGCAGGACTCTGCATTAATAGAGACAAGTTGGAGGCCTTGGATGTATCAGGTGTAGCTCCTTCCCACTTAGATGGGCAAAAGATTCCTTCCTGTATCTAGGGATTCTCCTGACTAGGAACCCGATGGAATTGTACAAGCGGAACTTTGAGAGAACGTTTTTTAAACTTTGTATGCAGCTGCAGGCGTGGAATCCCCTTCCTCTGTCGCTGATGGGGAGGGGGGCTGCACTGGGGATGGTAGTGTTGCCTCGGGTGTTGTACTGGGTACAAACCCTCCCCGTTTGGCTGCTACGGCGGGACCGGAATAGATTGGAAAAAGAGATCCGTGGCTTTTTGTGGAAAGGAGCACGAGCGCGGATCCAGTTGGATCGCTTAACAGATGGATGGAGAGGGGGCATAGGCGTTCCAGATCTGCGATTATATGTGTTGGCATGTCAGGCGTGCCACATAGGAGATTGGTTGGGCGTCATGGAGATATACACCCCTAGGGCCTTGGAAGAAGCCACGGTAGCACCACAGACATTACTGGCAGTTTTACACTTGGAGACTTCGGCACTGCAAAGAGGAGTGAGCGGGAGTGGGTTGCTGATGTCAGTGTGGAAAACATGGCGACAGTTGAATAGCTATTGGGGCAGATCTCCGGCGGTTTCGAGTTGGTTACCACTACAGGGAAATATTACATTTACGCCAGGTTTGGAAACTGACATTTTCCAGACGTGGCATAGACTTGGTATTCGGAATGTTGGACATGTAGTGGACCTAGAGGGGAAGTGTAAACCCTTTGGGACTCTGTGTAGGGAATATGAGGTGAGTAGCAGTCAGTTTATTGCGTATGCCCAACTTTCCCACTATGTGGCATCTCTCTCGACGGGGGAGCTAACTGGGGAACGTTCAGCACAAATATTGGAATTCTCACTGGGAGAAGCATCTCCACCAACTGTTTCAGGTTTGAAGAAAAGATTAGAGCAATATAGGATGGTCCCAAGCTATTCAGGAGAGGAAGCCCGGTGGGCGGAAGAATTGAATCAGGGGGTGGCCTCAGGTTCAGTTCGTAAAGCCCTGTGTTGAATTGTGGGCTTGGTAGATGGGGCCAGATGGAGAGAGGTTCAGTACAAGTGCATTATTCGATCACACTTTTCTCCGAGACGAGCGCTGAGGAGTCATCTTACTTTGGATGGTAGCTGTCCGAAGTGCTCCTGTCCCCTTACAGATTTGGGTCAAATGTGGTGGCGATGTTGGAAAATTCGACAGTATTGGGCGTGGATAAGTACATATTTGGGTGGCCAGCTCAGACAACAGATCACCTGGACAGAGGGACCTTGGTAGTCCTGGATCAACTTGGCCCACTTCATCCAAAAGGGAGATGGGAGCGTATATTGGTGAGGAAAGCATGTCTGGTGGGTAAGGGGCCGACACTTCACAGATGGAGAGAACCAGTACCCACTACCTTTTGGGAATGGCGCAATAGCTTCCATCAACTGATACTCTTTGAGAGAAGGGGGCGAGGGGAAATGTCTCACGGTGGTCTTCCTTCTTGTTGATTTGGGAACCCTATATTCAAACTTTGGGACCACGTGTACGAAATGAACTATTGCAGGTGGGTTAGGATGGGGGACAGAGATGAGGTCCAGGGGGGGAGAGAGGGTCCCATTAAGTACAGGGATAAGGACGGTGGTTGGGAAGGGATTAGTAGACGGATTTTTCACTCTGGGGGGTGTGGATTAGGGCAGTGGCTGGGTTGGGGGGGGGAGGAGGGGGAAACAGAGGGGGAGTTGTGTTTGTCAATGAAGGTTGATTTAGCTCTGAGGCTGTTGATGAGGAGGGGTAGGGTGTCTTATAGGAATTGATCTTTATTGAAGCTTCTGAATGTTCTTGTCATGGGTGGTGTGTCTTAGAGGTTGTTGCATTTTGCCGCTTGTATCTGGATTTGTAGTAGGTGGTGGTCCGACCAGGGTACTGGTGTAATTGATGGTTCTGCGATGGATTTGCTGTCTATTAGGTTGTTGGGGTGAATATGAGGTTGGGGGATGATCCGTTTCTGTGTGTGGGTGTATTGATCATCTGTGTGAAATGTAGTGAGTTCATCGCTGCAAGGAAGGCTTCTGCATCCTTGTTATTTGTGGATTTGAGGTTGAAGTCACCGAGTACAAGCAGAGGTTTGTGGAGGTTGTTGACTGTACATATGGCTTCCAGTATTGTAGATAGATCGTCTGATGGTGCATTCGGTGCTCTGTAGGTGAGGCAAAGTGTGAGGTTCCTGTTTTCAATGATTGTGTTGCAGTGACTTGTAGATGCAGAGGATCTGGCTTTGAGGTTTAGGTTGTTTCGTGCGATGATCAGGACTCCTCTTCTTTGTGTGCGTGGGCAGTTGTATGCTGCGTGGGTGGGGGGAATTAGTTGGTTGAGTAGCACGTTGTCCGTGGGGGTGAGCCAAGTTTCAGTGATGCAGAGTATGTCTGTCTGTTGCTGTTCCATGTGGTCAGCGATAGTATTGATCTTGTTTCGGACTGACCTGGCATTGATGAGCTCTATGGAAATTTTCTGTGTGTAGTTTGGGGTATCTCGAGCCTTGTGAGTGGGTGTATGGGTGCTGTTCTTGAGGTTTCTTTGTTTGCTCGGTTTGGTGTTGGATCTGAGAGGGTACATGGTAGTGGGTGTAGGGTGATTGCTGTGGCGAGGGTGTCCATAGTGTGTAGGGTGTGTTAATGGGTGTGTGCGTATGGTGTGGGATGAGGTGTGTGAGTAGGAGGATGATATGGAGGTACAGTGTTGTTGCCATGTTGGTTTACCTTGCAGTTTTCTTTTCGTTCTCTTTGGTTTGATTGCAGCTGGTGTATAGTGCGGGTATTCGTGCCTGTCGTTGTGCTGCACCTAAGAGCCACGCCAAAGGGCCCTCTGGCGAGGCCCTCAGGCGCAGGCCCACCAGGCACGGCCACTCTGGTCGGCAGTGCCTCTTTTAAAGCCATCTCCCACTGCCCCGATTGAGCAGGAGCTTCTGAGCAGGACGATTTCCCGTTCAGGTGCTCTACCCCGATCGGGGGAGCTGAGCCTGAGGTGTGTTGGCCCGAGGGAGGTGAGCGAGGTGGACTATTGCAATTCTATCCTACAAGGTGAGCGAGGTGGACTATTGCAATTCTATCCTACAAGGCCTCCCTAAACACACTCTCCATGCTTTGCAACTAGCCCGAAATTCCGCAGCCTGACCAAGAACACATCACACCAGTGCTCAAAAGCCTACATTGTTTTATATTTGATAGGGGATTGTATAGGAAGGCATTCATAATAACCTTCAAAGCTATACAATACCAATCAGCTGACTGCCTATACTCACTTATCCAGATGACTCCAGACTCCAGAATAAGAAGACAACAGCATCAAAACTTCCTCTCCATCCCAATCCATAAGGCCAGAGGTTCCCAAGCAACTTGCTAAAGAACCTTTGTAATCTGCTGCCCAACACTATGGAACTCGCCTCCAGCCAATCTAAAATCAATCGAAGATGCCTCTGAATTCTTTAAAAGATTGAAAACCCACCTATTTACCAAACATTTTGGTCCAGCAATCTAGCTTCCGCTCCCACTCAGTAACCTACTGAACGATTCTGATGTTATGCACTAATTGAATTGTAAATAAGCTTTTGATCCCTGACAAACCTTTCCCTTCATGGTACTAAACCTACACCAATTCCTCAGTGTAATATCGTTAATTCTTAACCGGTTCCATGTAAAAATCTGAGTTTAAATGTAAACTGCTTTGATAATCCTGAAAGGCAGTATAGAAGAAATGCTAAATAAACAAAATGCGTATTCTAGTTTATTTTCAGCAAGAAAAGCAGCCAAATTTGTAAATATCTAATTACATATATCAAGAGAATGACAAAATGTTGTAACAAAAAATCAAAACAAATTCTTAGAGCCAGAAAAGCATGCCAAAACCACAAATCATTACAAAGCAAGAATTTAATACCAGAAAGCACATAACTTAAACATATCAAAAGCAATACTCCAAAAAATAGAAATGACCCTAGGGCGTGCAGCAACAATCCTCAGATCTTTAAAAAATTGTATCTTAAATTAAAGCAGGCATTACAGAATGCACAAACACACCACAGTCATCACAGAGTCCCCATCAACCTCACTGTTAATGGGGTGGAGTAGAAGAGTAGTCTAATGGTTAGAGCACTGGCTTGGGAACCAAGAGACCAGGGTTTGATTCCCACTTGTACTCCTTTTGGCCTTGTCACTTGTCACTCAACCCTTCATTGCCTCAGAAAAATCCAAGTTCTGGATGCAAGGAAGCAAGATATAGTGGAGAACACCACCAGGACTACATTGATTATAAGATGTCAGTCCTAAGTGACTGTTCTGTGAATCACATTGAAGGGGGGGAGGGGACAAGATCTTCAACTACCAAGAAATGCAGTCAGAGACCAAGAAAATGTGGCAGAAAGATAGTTATTTCCCATCGTGTTGGGTACCACAGACTTGATTAAGAATTACCCATAACATGTTACATCTTACAAATTCCAGAAGGAGGCGCTCTTTGGCACAATGCACGTGCTACACTGAGCATTAGCACTAAATTTGAGAGACTTGAGATTGTACTCCACATACCCTGGCTTAAAAGTGATGTTCATGATTGTCATAATATGCACAAAATTAACCCATTTGGGGAAATTTCCCCTCACCTATATAACACATGCCAAAGAACCCACGGTTTCAGGGGCAGACAGGGGGAAATGAACCTAAACATGTAATTTATTTATTTATTTATTCATTCATCATTTATTTATTTATTTATTTAACAGGTCTTCTATACCGCCTTATCATACATTCAAAGTGGTTTACATGGAACAATTACAGCAACTAGCTTTACATAGAACAGGGATATACAACTTGGAGGTTAATTGGGGTATTACAAGTAATTAAGAATTTTAACTATATACAAAGAAATTGTTGCAATGCTGTATGGTACATTCCGTCAGTGATCCTGGTTTTCTGGGGTGGCTCCATAGTACTCTATGAAAAGGTGGGTTTTTATTGCTTTCCTAAAGTCTACTAGGTCTTTGTGCGTGTTGAGGTGGGGAGATCATTCCAAAGCTGGGGTGCATACAGGGAGAAGGCTCTCTTGCAGGTGGATTGATTTGCTTTGCTGAATTTTAGTGGGATCTCTAGGTTGTTGTCCGTTCCTCGTCTCATTCTGGTTGGGGGTGTTCTCCTGATCAGTGGCTGGAGAGTTGCTGGAGAGAGGTGGTTTAATGCTTTGAAGATTATTATTATTATGTTTTTGTATTTGGTGCGTACAGAGACGAGGAGCCAGTGGAGCTGATGGAGCGTGGGGGTTATGTGATTGTTTTTTGCACCAGTTGTAGGAGGAGGATAGCTTTCTTTGGAAGGCCATGATAGATTGCATTACAGAAATCTAATATAGGCATTATTATGGCTTGGCATATAGTTCGGAAGTCGTCGTTGGCGAGTAGTGGTTTGAGTTTGCTTAGCATTCTGAGTTTGTGGTAGGCTGATTTGGTCGTCTTTTTGATGTGGGACTGGAAGCTGAGTTGTTGGTCAAAGGTCACTCAGAGGTATTTGACTTCCTTTTTATTGCTTATGGTGTGGTCAAAGATCTTTATTGAATCCGGTGGTGAGAATATAGTACTCCTGGTAATGTGTATCAGTTCAGATTTTCTGTAATTTATGAATAGGCTTTGACTGTTGAGCCATTCTGGGCATGCTGTGATTTGTGTATAGTCTGGATGTTTGATGTTTATGGGGGTGAATATCATGATGTTGTCTACATATAATCTCCAGGAACAAGCAGGAATGTAGTCTTCACATATGGGTATCGTCGGTACCGACGGAGCCTGCGCGGGAACGCTCCCCAGCGTCCAATTAGGAAGCTTTTGGGAGCATCCCATAGCGCCTGCGTGCTGCCTTCCCGCCTTTCCCAACTGCCTCTCTCCAGTTCTTTGTTTTCTGCGGAGCCAGCAGGTCGTTGTTCCTGTCACCGCAGAAAATTCTTCCTTATTACTTTCTTTTTTTGTGGTCGCGTCTGCCTTCATTGACGCTTTACCGATACCGCCGGTTTTTCTTTCTTTATTTCTGTTCTTAAAAAAAATATATATATATATATATATATATATATACATAGTATTTTTTCCCATTTTTCCCAGGTGCACGTGCCATTTTGGGCCTTAGGCCCAAAAATATTTTTTTCCTACAATGGAGAAACCTGCTTCAGGTTTCAAAAAGTGCACCAAGTGTGGCGGTACCATCTCCGTCACCGACACCCATGAACGGTGTCTGAAATGTTTAGTTCCTGTGCGGATATCCAGTTTAGTCCTCCACAATCGGGTACTGCCCCTCTCACTGCAGCCTGTAGACTGGACCAATCAAATCTTCTGTAGTACATATCCAGCAGGAGCTCCCAGAAGCCCCCAGTGTGTCCAGTCTCGTTGCAGTGTGTAGACGTAAAAGTGTGTCCTCTGGGCACACTTAGTGACCTTTGCAGGAGCAACACTAGTTAGTTGTTTTTAGGGTTTGTTTTGGGGCATTTCTCTACTATTTTTGTTTTTGGTAGCTAGCTGTGCCTTTAAAAAAGAAAGACAAAAGAAGCCTGTCTCCCTGGAGCTGTGCCACAGGAGACTAGGAGAAAGTCAGACCTGCTGGCTGCTGTTGCCTGCCTAGCACATTTTATCAGCCCTGGGTGAGCTTCCCCTAGACAGGACGGGGAATTGCCATACCTATAAGGCAGTGCCTGGTACTGGGAGATTGTGGCTGAATCTTCTGTTCCTGAGCTGGTAGGAGTTTGCATTTCATTTTTTTCTTTCTTGTGTGCAATGCTCTGTCTGGGATGCCAGCGTTTCTGTAGGCTCTCCTGAGCCCATTTGGCAGTTTTTATTCAAACTGCTCGTGTGCCCTGTGTTAGAGGGTCGTTTTATTTGTTTTCCATATTATTTGGTGGTTTTTATATTTTCGCGCCGTTTTTTACCGCGGGTGAAAAAGTGCGGCGGCCATTTTGGATTTTAAAAGTGCTTTTCCAGGCATTTTTGATCGCTGTGCACAGGTTCCCCTAGCGTTTTTGGGGTTCCTCTTTCTGGCGATTTTGCTCAGGGCACCCCAGGGACCATTGGATATTTTTTTTTTATGGTAAAAAAAAAAAAAAAAAAAAAAAAAAAAGTTAAGTTACTTTTAAATCGGGGCTGATTTGCATAGGATTGCCCAGGTGGTGTGGGCTTTCCTGTGGCTGTCTTATTCTATTCCCCTGGGCAGAGGTGGCCTTGGAATGGCTTCCAAGCCCCAGTGTGTGATTTGTGGGTCCCGCAGGACGGCAGGGACTGACTCTGGCATCTGCAGGGGCTGTGCTGCAGTGCCCTCTGAGTTAGAGCAATCTGTGAATGTTCAGGAACAGGCTACCCCTGGGGATGCTTCTACTTCCGGGGACAGCGTTCTTTCTCCAAGCATCCCTCAGTCTGGCTCGGTTCCTCCGGCCAGCGGTTCAGTGGCTGCGCTCCAGCAGGCGTCTGTTGCTGCCTCAACTATGGACTTCTCCCCTGATTTTGTACTCCTCATGCATCAGGCATTTCGCCTGAGCAGGTCCGGACAGTTGCCGGCTGTCTGGCCCCCCTCCCTCCCCTCGGGGTCCTTGGGGGCGGCTCAGTGTCCCTCATCGCCCGGGGGCAAGCGGCTTCGGTTGGGGGGACAAGAGCAGGACGCCCTGGGTCTCCTGGATTCCGAGGCAGAGGGCGATCCTGAGACTGAAGCGGAGGATTTGGAGGATGGGGAGATCCCTGGGCCGGAAGATCAGGCTCGGGTCATTCGAGTGTTCCGTAGGGACGAGCTGGTTCCTCTGGTCACGGAGTCCCTTCAGGCGCTAAACCTTTCGGCGGTGCGGCCCCTGGAGGAGGAGGGTCTTGAGGATCCTCTGATTCAAGCAGTCAGGGATGCCCAGGTGGTTTTTCCCGTCCACCGCGTGGTGGATCAGATGATCCAGGCGGAGTGGGAGCACCCGGAATCCGGTTTGAAGGGGATTCGGACCATGAATCGGCTTTATCCTCTTGCTGACAAGGACAGGGACTTGTTCAGGTCCCCCCGGGTGGATGCTGCGGTCTCCGCAGTGACCAAGAAAACCACCATCCCGGTTGAGGGGGCGGCGGCCCTCAAGGACGGGCAGGATAAGAAGGTTGATAACTTGCTCAAGCAAACCTTCGATACGGATGCCGTGTCATTGCAGGCCTCTATCTGTGGGGCTTGGGTGGCTCGGTCGTGTCTGCGGTGGTCACAGCAACTGCGCTCGAGCCCCGGACTAGACCAGCAGGGTCTGGTGGAGGTGACCCGGCTGGAGTCCGGCTCGGCTTACCTGGCGGATCTGTTTTATGATTTGATCCGCGCGTTGGCTAACAGTATGGCATCCGCGGTAGCAGCGCGCCGGTCCCTCTGGTTGCGCAGCTGGGCGGCGGACAGTTCTTCTAAGGCCCGCCTCAGTAAGCTGCCGTTTAAGGGCAGATTATTATTTGGGGAGGCTCTCGAGAAATTGGTAAAGGATCTCGGTGAGTCCAAAGGGGGCCGGCTTCCGGAGGATAAACCAAGGTCCAACCGGTCCACCTCGTCGGCGCGGGGATCCTTTCGGGATCAGCGCAGGTTTCGGCCCTCCCGCCAGTGGTCCTCGCAGCGGGGCCGGTTTGGAGCCCGTAGCCAAGGATTTCGGGCTTTCAGGGGAGCCGGCAGAGGCTTCTCCGCAGCCGGCTCTTCTTCGGGTTCTTCCTTTGGACGCAAGCCACAATGACGCCAGGCAGGCTCTGGAGGGAGGACCGCTTGTCGGCGGTCGCTTGCGCGACTTTCTTTCCTCTTGGGCCCAAATAACGTCGGATCGCTGGGTGCTACAAATTATAGAGGAGGGTTACGCTCTGGAATTTGCGTTCCCACTTCCAGATTCCTTTGTTCTGTCTCCCAGCAGGGGCGAGCAAAAGACGAGGGACATCCGCGTGACCCGGGCTCGATTGTTAGCGCTGGGAGCGGTGGTTCCAGTGCCTCCCTTGGAAAGAGGCGCTGGTCGCTACTCCATCTATTTTGTGGTACCCAAAAAGGGCGACTCTCTGCGTCCGATTTTGGATCTCAAAGGCGTGAATCGCGCGCTCAGAGTGCCGCATTTCCGCATGGAAACCCTGCGGTCAGTCATTGTAGCGGTGCGAAAGGGGGAGTTTTTGACGTCCCTCGATCTTACCGAGGCCTATCTGCACATTCCGATACACCCAGCCCATCAGCGGTTTCTCCGCTTCGCGTTCCCGTGGGGCCACTTTCAGTTCCGGGCCATGCCGTTCGGCTTGGCTACGGCCCCGCGCACTTTCACAAAGGTGATGGTGGTGGTTGCGGCGGCCTTGCGCAAGGAGGGCATTTTGGTCCATCCTTACCTGGACGACTGGTTGATACGAGCAAAATCCGGTCGAGAGTGCCTGCGGGTCACGAGCAGGGTGGTAGCTCTGCTGCGATCCCTCGGCTGGGTGGTGAACGAAAGAAAGAGTTGTCTGCGGCCCTCGCAGGACCTGGAGTATCTGGGGGTGCGCTTCGACACTGCTCGGGGGCTGGTGTGCCTTCCCGAGCGCCGCGTCCTGACGTTGCGGGCTCTTGTCCGACTATTTCGGGGGATGCCCGCTCCGTCGGCGTGGTGGTACCTACGGCTTCTCGGAACGATGGCGGCGACCTTAGAGGTGGTTCCGTGGGCGCGGTTCCACATGCGCCCACTACAGAGGGCGCTCCTTCGTCGCTGGTCCAACCAGTGCGATTCCTTGCACAAGAGACTGCCCTGCCCGAAGGCAGTGCGGCGGTCGCTTCGGTGGTGGCTCTCCTCCGAGAACCTGACGCGGGGGATTCCCTTGGAGCCTCCTCTGTGGGTCCCCCTCACTACGGATGCGAGCCTAGTCGGCTGGGGAGCACACTGCGAGACCCGCTTCACGCAGGGGGTGTGGTCCTCGCAGGAAGCGTCTTGGTCGATCAACCGCCTCGAGCTTCGGGCGGTCCGACTAGCCCTGATGGCCCTGGAACCTCTGCTCCTGGGCCGGGCGGTCCGAGTCTGGTCGGACAATGCGACCACGGTGGCGTACATCAATCGCCAAGGGGGCACAGGGAGTGTGGCCCTGGAAACAGAAGCGACGGCCTTGTTCAGCTGGGTGCAGACTCGGCTGCCGGCGATCTCGGCGGCGCACATTGCAGGCGCCGACAATGTCCAGGCCGACTTTCTCAGCAGAGTGCGGGTGGACCCCGGAGAGTGGGAGTTAAATCCTCAGGTATATGCGCAGATAGTTCGGCGGTGGGGTCCGCCCATCATGGATCTCATGGCGACCTTCCAGTCGGCCAAGACAAGTCGCTTCTTCAGCTGACGGCGGGAGCGGATGTCCGAAGGACTCGACGCTCTCATTCAGCCGTGGCCGACGTCCGGGATGCTGTACGTTTTCCCCCCGTGGGCCCTGATCGGTCGGGTCGTCCAGCGCATCGAGGGCCATCAGGGCCGGGTGCTGCTGGTGGCTCCGGATTGGCCCTGGAGGCCCTGGTATGCCGACCTCGTTCGGCTTCGAGACGGCGTGCCGTGGCGCCTTCCGGCGCTACCGGATCTTCTTCTTCAGGGCCCCTTGCGGATGCCCCAGGTGGCTCGGTTCTCGCTTACGGTTTGGCCATTGAGAGGGCTCGGCTGAAAAAGAAGGGTTATTCGCCCGCGGTGATTTCCACCTTACTGCGGGCAAGAAAGTCGTCCACTTCTCTTACTTATGTTCGAATTTGGAGAATTTTTGAGGACTGGTGCTCCCGGCGTGGAGTTCGGGCGGCGACGGTCTCGGTGCCCGTCGTGCTCAGCTTTCTGCAGGATGGCTTCGAGAAGGGTCTCGCGGCCAGTTCCCTGAAGGTCCAGTTGGCCGCGCTCTCTTGCTATAGAGGCAAGGTCTTGGGCCGCCTTCTTGGCGCTCATGCGGATGTGCGGCGTTTCTTGACCGCCGTGTTTCATTTGCGGCCTTCCCGCAGAGCGGTGATTCCTCCGTGGGATTTGAATTTAGTTCTGCGGGCCCTGGCTCGGGAACCCTTTGAGCCCTTGCGGAGGGCATCCTTGAAGGATCTCACGTTGAAGACGGTTTTTCTGGTAGCCATTTGCTCGGCACGGCGCATCTCGGATCTACAGGCCTTGTCATGCCGAGAACCTTTCTTGTCTTTTTCTGCGGAGCGGGTTGTGCTCCGTCCGGTTCCCTCCTTCCTGCCAAAGGTGGTGTCTCCTTTTCACCTGAATCAGGCAGTATTTCTACCAGTGATTTCGGCGGCCTCGGTCGAGTCGGTGGACAAGGGGCTTCACCGGCTTGATGTGGGCCGCACGCTGCGTCGGTATTTACAGTCTACCGAGTCATTTCGGAAGACTGATCGGCTTTTTGTGCTCTTTGGGGGTGCACGGAAAGGGGAGGCGGCGGCTAAGGCCTCCATTGCTCGATGGCTTAAAGAAGCGATTGCCTCCGCGTATCTGTTGCAGCGGCGGCCGGTTCCGGAGGGGCTCCGGGCTCATTCTACTAGGGCTCAGGCGGCCTCTTGGGCGGAGCATGGTCTGGTTCCACCAGCGGAGATCTGTAGGGCGGCCACTTGGTCGTCTCTGCATGCTTTCAGCAGGCACTATCGCTTGGATGTGTCAGCGGCTCGGGATTCCTGTTTTGGTTCGGCGGTTTTGCGCGCCGGCCTACAAGGTCCCGCCCGGTCTTAACTGCTCTGTTACATCCCGATTGTGGAGGACTAAACTGGATATCCGCACAGGAAATGGAAATTACACTAACCTGGTAATTGTAGTTCCTGTAGGATCCAGTTTAGTCCTCCTTCCCTCCCGAATATCTGCATGATCTTGCGGCGCGCTATCCCGAGCGGGAGATTCTAAGATAGTTTTGCGTCCCGTTCGGACCTTAGCGGCAGTCGTGCTTATAGCTATGGCTCTTCCCTTTCTTTTGGGGTTCCGTAAGCTCCTTAGTACCTGGGGGGAGCTCTGTGTCAATTTAGGGGCGTCGATTCCGGCGCCGTGCAGTGTTCTGACTTCCTCGTTTGGGGAGGGAGTTGGTTATTCCAGGGGGGGAAGTACAAGGTTTAATGTTAATCTGATAATAATCTGATGTGTTGCTTCGTTCAGTATGCTTTGTTACTAGTACACTGGGGGGCTTCTGGGAGCTCCTGCTGGATATGTACTACAGAAGATTTGATTGGTCCAGTCTACAGGCTGCAGTGAGAGGGGCAGTACCCGATTGTGGAGGACTAAACTGGATCCTACAGGAACTACAATTACCAGGTTAGTGTAATTTCCATGTCCTGACCACTCCATCACGGATTGTATGTCCTGTGCCATGATGTCTAAAAGAGGTCGGCAGAACCGAGCTGCTAAGCTCAGTACCCTGTTTCCCTCTGATGCAGCTTCGGTGACATCAACGTCTTCCAGGGCTTCCTCTTCCTCCCGTGGATCTCGGGTAACCAAACATAAGTCCAGCCGGTCCTCAAAGGGTACATCTCCTTCTAAGCACCGAGATGCCTCTGGCGTTGCCCTTGAGGATTCTGCACTGGCAAAATTACCCCGGCGGGAGGCTTCGGCTTCCAAAGCATTATCGGGGCTCCAGGATGTTCTCGAGGCCTCGACCTCGGCAGAACTACTGGTGCCATGCTCTGGGGTACCGGCTGTCTTCTCTGGTACCGACATCCAGGCATCGGCAGCATCAATAGACCAGAGGTTCCTGACTATTGAACGCAGTCTGGCGACTCTCCTAGCGGCATTGACACCCTCGGAACCACGGCAGACAGTTCAGCCGGTACCGGCA
Organism: Ichthyophis bannanicus; assembly: GCA_033557465.1. NCBI lineage: Eukaryota > Metazoa > Chordata > Amphibia > Gymnophiona > Ichthyophiidae > Ichthyophis > Ichthyophis bannanicus. The sequence continues at coordinate 97,182,685 of CM066046.1, forward strand.
CCGACTCTGGCACCGGTATCGGTACCAGTACCGATAGCATCGACATCGGTGTCCACATTGCCGGCACCCAGTCACCCGATTCCCCCCGTACCAACTTCGGTCGGTACGGGTATCAGGCTCTACAAGAGCATCCGGACAGAAGGTACTTCGAGTCCTCAGAGGAATCTGAGGATTCCGATAGTTCTGTCGATACCGGAGCACTTCTTCCAGAGGCACCCTCCTCCCCTAAACGCAGGATGTCTCCTCCAGAGGATATCTCCTTCCAGGATTTCATCAGGGAGGTGGCTCGAGGTCTCTCCTTTACTGTGGCTCCTGAAACAGAGCCCAGAGCAAAGGAGCTGGAAATTTTACAGTATCCAAAAGCTCCTAAGGAGGCAGCTACTTTGCCCATCCATGAGATCTTGCATGATCTCATGCTCAGAATGTGGGAGACCCCTCTTACCACCTCTCCTCATTCTTGTAGACTTGACACTATGTATCGAGTCCCTCCTTGTCCTGGTTTCCAGAAAACTCAGCTCCCTCACCACTCTATTGTAGTGGAGTCAGCTATGAGAAGAATCAGGAGTGCAAAGAGGCATGCCTCTAATCCCCCAGGACGTGAGTGCAGAACTTTGGATGCTTTTGGACGTCGCACCTTCCAAGCTTCCATGCTTTCTGCCAGGATCAGTTCTTATATTTTATATATGGGAATGTTCCTGAAGGAAATCACAGGAGATTTAAAGGTTTTGAGTCCTCTTCTTCCTGAGGATAGGAGACAGGATTTTCTCACATTGGTCAAACATGCCCAGGATGTTTCCAAATTTGTCAACCGTGCAGCTTTTGACTGTTTTGAGTGCATAAGCAGAACCTCTGCCATTGCCATAGGTGCACGTAGAATTGCCTGGCTCCAGGCATCCGATTTGGAGCTCTGGGTACAAGACAAATTGGGCAATATTCCTTGTACTGGTGAGAACCTGTTTGGCAAAGATTGGCAGGAAAAGGCCAATGAGTTGGATGCTGACAACTCTACCTTGGACAGATTATCCAAGTGCACAGCTGATCCTGCAAGAAAGAAATCTTTCAAGAAACCATTCTTTACCAAAAATAAAAGGTTTTATCCTGCTTATTCCCAGCAGGGACGCTCTGCAGGTCAACCTGTCCGGACGGGTCAGCAACCATCCAAGCAAAGAAAAGCAAAGACTGCTAAGCCTCAACTGCCTCAGCAGTCTTAGCCTCTGCAAGGCCTTTGACTTGCTTCTAGAGAACTTAGCCTTCCTGGCTCTAAATGGACCAGAGCCTTCCACCATTCCAGGAAGGTTATGTCACTTTGCCCCAAGATGGGGGCAGATAACAGCAGAGCACTGGACACTCTCCATCATAAAAGAGGGGTACAAGCTTCATTTCTTGAGCATGCCCCTCCCACAATGGTAAAACAGTTCAATTCTCAGACCTCTCTCATCAACCTGTTAGATCAAGAGGTCACCATACTTCTTGCCCAAGGGGCAATAGAAGAAGTACCCATTCATCAACAGAGCACAGGGTTTTACTCCCCCTATTTCCTTATCCCAAAGAAAACAAGGGGATACAGACCTATTTTGGACCTCAGATAATTGAACAAATTCCTGTTCAAAGAGAAATTCAAGATGATTTCTCTAGGAACTCTGCTGCCATACCTTCAGAGTCAGGATTGGCTTTGTTCTCTAGATTTCAAGGATGCGTACACCCATGTTCTCATCCATCCAACTCACAGAAAGTTCCTTTGGTTCAGTTTTCAAGGAAAGCACTACCAATACAGGGTGCTTCCCTTTGGCCTGGCCTCAGCTCCAAGAGTGTTCACGAAATGCACGGCTGTGGTAGCAGCATTTCTCCGCACTCTAGGCATATTCGTCTTCGCCTACTTAGACGACTGGCTCATTCAAGCTCCATCAGAGCCAGAGGCCAGAGCTTCTCTATCTTGCACAATCCATATCCTTCAGTATTTGGATCTAGTCATAAACATCCCAAAATCCAGTCTAACTCCCACTCAGTCTCTAGAATTCATAGGAGCTTTGCTGGATACCAAAAAGGCAAGGGCCTAGCTCCCCCAGGCCCGTTGCCTTCGCATGGTGCAGTTAGCTTCTCAAGCAGTGCTAAAACCTCATCTCACTGCCCGAGAAATGCTACAACTACTAGGCCACATGGCATCAACAGTGCATGTGGTTCCTTATGCTCGCCTCCATATGAGAGCAGCCCAGTGGACATTATCCACCCAATGGACCCAGGCATCAGACAAAATAGCAAACACAAGTCGCCTTATTTTGTCCCTCCAATGGTGGAAGTCCACTCAGAACCTGTTGCTGGGGTCCCCTTTTCAACAACCCTTACCCCAGGCAACTCTCACAACAGATGCTTCACCAATGGGTTGGGGAGCTCATCTACAAGACCTCTCCACCCAAGGCACCTGGACTCCACAGGAGACTCATCTGCATATCAATCTCTTAGAGCTTAGAGCAATCTTCCTTGCTCTTCGAGTGTTCCATACCCTGCTCAGCTACAAGACAGTCCTCATTCATACGGACAATCAGGTAGCGATGTTCTGTGTGAACAAGCAGGGGGGAACAGGCTCTCTGTCGCTTTGCAACAAAGCTTTGCGACTATGGGCCCTCGCCAGAGAGCATCAGATTCATCTCCTGGCAGTGTACCTCCCAGGCATGCAAAACTCTTGGGCAGACAGACTCAGTGGAGTTCTGCTTCCACACGAATGGTCTCTACATGCAGACCAGGTGGCCAAGATCTTTCAAATTTGGGAAACCCCGGACATAGACCTCTTTGCAAGTCCGTTGAATGCCAAACTTCCCCGGTTCTGTTCCAGAATTCCGGCTCAGGGCTCTCAGGCCAGGGATGCTTTCCTCCTTCACTGGGGTCAAGACTTCCTTTATGCCTTTCCACCCATTCCCCTAATTCCCAAAACCCTTTTCAAGCTTCAGAGAGACAGAGGGCGTATGATTCTCATAGCTCCACATTGGCCGCGGCAGGTGTGGTACTCTCTGCTTCTACATCTCTCTCAAGCTCCCTCCCTGGAGTTAGGATCTGCTCCAGATCTCCTGTCTTAGGAGGACGGAATGTTATGGCATCCCAATCCCCAGTCTCTGCACCTCAGAGCTTGGTTGCTGAAGGCCTAGATCTTCACGATCTTAACCTCTCTCAGCAAGTAAAGGATGTCCTGCATGCTTCCAGGAAGCCTTCCACAAGATGCTCTTATGCTTTCAAGTGGAAAAGGTTTACCATATGGTGTTCGCAGAAGGGTCTTAACCCCCTTGCGATACCTCTGGAATCATTACTGGAGTATCTCCTTCATTTATCCAATGCAGGACTTAAAACTAACTCAGTAAGCGTCCATTTGAGTGCTATTGCAGCTTCTCTCAAGCCTCTAAATGGACAACCTATCTCCTCCCATCCTCTTATAGCAAGATTTATGAGAGGCCGCCTTCTGACTAAGCCTCTCATTAGGCCACCACCGGTGGCATGGGACTTAAACCTGGTTCTTGGTCAGCTCATGAAGCCACCTTTCAAACCCTTAGCTACTACCTCATTGAAATTCCTTTTTTGGAAAGTTATCTTTCTCATTGCAATCACATCAGCACGCCGCATTAGTGAGTTGCAAGCACTAGTAGCTGATCCACCTTATACAAGGTTTCATCATGTAACAGTGTATGTATGTTACAGTGCCCCTTATACCCAAGGTATGAGTATACATGTATCCAGATATACATGTATACGGATATACTTATACTTATACAGATACACTTATTTACACCACTAGTGTGATGTGCCTACCCTCCGAATCATCCTATGCGCGCCCCAAATTCTACTGCATTTATTACTCTTGAATTTGATTTGTGTATACTGGTCATTTGTATATATGTACATATTGTGTGATGTGATGTGCCTACCCTCCGAATCAACCTATGCGCGCCCCAAATTCTACTGTACTGATTTGACAGTTCTCCTATTGTAATCGGACCGCTGCTGATCGCTGGAAGCAGCGGTATATAAGTGTTTGCTAAATAAAATAAATAAATAAATAAAATCATGACAAGATAGTCCTTAGGACTCATCCACACTTTATGCCAAAGGTGGTCTCGCCTTTTCATCTTAATCAAGCAGTCTACCTGCCTGTGTTCTTTCCAAGACCTCATGCATCAAATGCAGAAAGGAATCGTCATACTTTGGACTTGCAAAGAACACAGCAACATAGAAAGTCCTCTCAACTCTTTGTTGCTTTTGATCCTTCTCATTTGGGACTTCCAGTCTCCAAGAGAACACTGTCCAGCTGGATTGCACAGTGTATTTCTTTTGCCTATCAGAGTAATAACCTTCCTCTGGAGGGCCATGTCACAGCTCACAATGTGAGAGCCATGGCAGCTTCATTGGCTCATCTACACTCTATCGACGACATCTGTCGAGCAGCCACTTGGGCCTCGGTTCATACCTTCACAGCCCATTACTGCTTGGACAAGGACTCCCGCCGGGATAGCTGTATTTATATCCCGCTTTTCACCGGGTCAAAGCGGTCAATTGGGGGATACATTTAACAAGAGGGGATATGAGACACATACGCTAATACTTACAGGGAACTTGGGCAATGGAGGGTTAAGTGGCTTGCCCAAGACCACAAGGAGTACCTATAGGACTAGAAATCCCAGTCCCTCCGGCCTGAGATTGCTGTCCCCAGGTGGGACTTGAACCCCCGGCCCTCCGGCCTGAAGTACCTTGTCCTAACCACTAGACCACTTCTCCCTCCCCTTGTTTGGTCAGGCTGTTCTCCAACACCTGTTCCATACCTAATCAACTCCTACCCGCCATCCCTGGTTGAATGCCAGAGATCCATGGGGGGAAGTGGAGCCCTTCCCAGGGACACACAACTTCTGGGGTCTCTCCCTGGCATCTAAAGCTAGGGAGTCCCCATATGTGAAGACTACATTCCTGCTTGTTCCTGGAGATAGCATAGTTACTCACCTGTAACAGGTGATCTCCGGGAACAGCAGGGATTTAGTCTTCACAACCCACCCACCTCCCCTAGGAGTTGTATCTCTCTATCTATCTCTTTCCCTTTCCCTCTCTCTCTCTCTTTGTTTGTCTCTCAGCTTTAAACTCAACTGGAGAAAGGCAGTTGGGAAAGGCGGGAAGGCAGCACGCAGGCGCTGTTGGATGCTCCCGAAAGCTTCCAAATTGGACGCTGGGGAGCGTTCCCGCACAGGCTCCGTCGGTACCGACGATACCCATATGTGAAGACTAAATTCCTGCTGTTCCCGGAAATCACCTGTTATAGGTGAGTAACTATGCTTTCTGTAATGGATGTTGAATTGTTTTATAATGTTGCATATTGGCTGAGTGTAGATGTTGAATAATAGTGCTGATACAGCTGAGTCTTGTGGGACACCCTGGTGTTGGGTGAAGGGTTCAGACTGTTGGTTATTGTTTCTCACTTGCTGTGTACGGTGGGAGAGGTATGAGAAGAACCAATCTAGCACTGTGCCATTTATCCCCACATCTCTGAGTCTTTGCAGCAAGGTGTTGTGATTCACAGAGTCAAAGGCAGCAGTGATGTCTATGAAGCATAATACAAAGCCACTGTGTATGTTGTCTATACCTGTTATGAGCGTGTCTAAGAGATTTGTAAAAAGCGTTTCTAAGCCGTGGTTTTGTTTAAAGCCGTATTGGTGGGGGTCCAGTGAGGCGTAGGTGTCTGTGGTCTTGTAGTTCATGCTGTACACATTTTTCAATTAACTTGGCTATGAAGATGAGGTTGGATATTGGTTGGTAGGAGTTTGGTTCATTTTTGTCGAGATTGTTGTTCTTTAGGCTTGGTCTGATGGATGCTTTCTTGAGTTGCTAGGGGAGGTATCCTTGTGTGAGTGAGGATTCTGTGATCATTTGTAAATGGAGTGTTAAGTATTCCTTTGTTTGCTTGATCCAGGTAACTGGGCATGGGTCAATGGGGGAGGTTGTTGTGTTTATGTTGGTTATGATGGATTCAAGTTGTTGCTTTGATGGGATGTAGAATGAGTCCCAAGTTTCGTCCTTTATGTACTGTATATTAGATTTGGTTGGTTTCTTGAGTGCTGTCTGTGTGTATTTGAGTTGTATGTAGTTGGCTATGTCTTGAGGAGGAATGGAGTTTGGATCATCTTTCTTCGTTGGTTCTTTCGTGAGGTTGCTTACTACAGAGAAGAGCTCCTTTGGTTTGTTAATTGATTTCATTATCAGGTTTGAGTGATATTCCTTCTTGTGATTATTTATCATACTGTGATAAGTGGCTTACATCTCATTGTATTTTGTCAAGGTGTCATTGCTTTTGGTTCTTCTCCATTGTCTTTCCATTTTTCTCAGGCGTTTTTTATGTTCGTTGATTTCACTCGAATACCAGGGGGCATAGTGTTTTCTTTTGTTGTCGTTGGTTGGTTTATTTGGTGTGATTGCTGTGTTATGTAGTGTTTTGTTCCATTTGGCTATGGTGGTATCAAGGTCAGTTATGTTTTGTTCTAGCTTTGGCAGAACCTCTTCCAGGAATTTGTCTTTATGAAAGGTTCAAAATCTCCTTTTCTCCTTGGGGTTTGTTGCAGTTGTTTGGCTCATCTTGGGTGTGTTTATGGAAAAGTTGATCATATGATGGTCCGACCAAGGGATTGGGGAGACTGTTATATATGTTATCAAGTTTGTGACGCTGTAGCAGTGCTAGGAGCCATGGAAACAGATAGTGACCCGGTGGAAGGTCCGGGTACTGCAGCTAAAAGCAAGATATTCCCTTCTCAGCACAAGATGGACATAGATAATCAGCCAACACAACTCACCTCAGGGGAGGGGAGAAGCAGAGTTGCTGATTGGGCACGCCCTAGCTGGAGGCGGGCTCTCCAGAGCAGAAACAGCTTGTTAAACCGGAAGAAGGAAGGGAGTTGTTGGAGTTGGAGAGAGAGTTGGACGTTCAGAAGTAGTTGGAGCTTCAGAAGCCGTTGGAGACTCAGAGAAGGAACCAACCGAGGAGGTGGAAGGAAATACTGGAACCAGATGAAGCAGGTGTGTGCTTTAGAGATGAAGTAGCCTTGGATGCCAGAGCCTTTGAATGTGAAGGAGAAACGTTCCCCAGCTGCAATTCCAGGAGAAGGCGTGTAAAGCCAAGAAGCAGGTACCAGGGAGACTCAGTGCACAGCAGAACCTTCTGGGAGAAGGAGAAGGGCGTGGCACTGAGAGACCCAAGGGTAAAGCCTAGGCTTTTGGAGCAGAGAACTGATCAATGGAATGAATGGCAGAAGGCTGAAAAACATCCAGATATTCCTCAGCACAAGGTACAGGGTACTTTTAATACTGATAACAGCTTTTATGAAAAGCCAGACTGTGTGAGTGCATATTTTAAAACCCAGGAAAAGCCCAGGTTTTATGAGAGCAGTTGGCTACAGCCAGAAGCTTGTTCAGTTAAACCCTGTTTGTCTCCTCAAACTGCTGACAAGATTAATAAGCAAGCTCGCTATAAAGATATAGCAGAGATATTGGCCAGAGACATTTGCCAGAAAGTTTCAGGAAGCTCTAAGTTTGATTTGCTGCCCACAAGTGCTTCACCTGCAAATGAATTGATTTACCCAGCACTTGCTGACAGAGACAAGTGGGGGAGGGGTAACTCCAGTGCAGTGAATGAGCAGAGTAACCAAGCTGAAGCACTCCTGAGAGACTTTAAAGCATTTCTAGAGGAACGTAATATTCCTGGACCTAGGATAGTTGAACCAGTACAGAGTCCAGAAGCACCAGTACCATTGGCTCATCCCTTACAGACGCAGGATTTGAGTCAGCCAATGGACTGCTCGACGTGCCTTGTAGATAAGTAATAGTAGTCAAGCAAAGCTTGTGTGGTCATTCATTATAAAGTGGAAAACTGTACATTGTCAAAGTTCCTTACCAGAAGAGCTTATGAGAGAGATAAGAATAAGCTAAAGCAGAAGTTGGAAACACTGCATGAACTTTATTGTTTGCCTTTGGTTTAACTGTTTTCAAGTGCAGCTCACATGACTGGAATGTGAAGCGCTGTGAAAAGGACAATTTTGAAACACAGTGTGGAAAAGCCTATCTTTTCTTTGTTCTTGTTTTGGCTGTAAAAATACTTTGCCTTTACGCCTGTTCCAATTCCACCACAGAGCGGGAGAAATGAAATCCTTATAAAATAAATATTCTTTATACCTGCCTTGTCACTCAACCACCGCAACTACAATTCAACCTCAAGGCACACCCCTCCTTAAACCCTCAAGGTCAAGGGGCGGGTGCATGGTTATAAGTTCTGATGGTTTGGTATGAATACAAGGTTGAGGGTTCCTCACAACTTGTGGGTGTACTGCAGATCTTCCATTGTTTCCATGAAGGTGTCTTAATTCTGGGTGGATAGTGATGGAACGTTGGGGTCCCCAAGGACTATGAGAGGTTTGTCTTGGATTGCCAGGGAGCAGATTTGTTCTAGTATGGTGGAGAGTTCGTCTTCGTTTGAGCTAGGGCCTCTGTAGAGGAGGCAGAGAGCTAGGTGTTTATTCGAGATTGTTACTATGTTACTTCCTGTAGTTCGGATGTTGGATGTGGTGTTAAATTGTAGATGTGACTTCACAATAACTAGCACACCACCGCCTCTGCGAGTTGGTCTTGTGGAGTTGTGTATCGTATATTGTTGGAAGGCCATTTGATTTATGAGTACATTGTCAGTATCTGAGAGCCATGTTTCAGTGATGCACATGATGTCTATGTCCTGGTTTTGTATATAGTCCATTATTGTGCGGAATTTGTTCCGTATGGAGCGGGCATTAACTAGTGCGCAGAAGAGTGTGGTAACTTGTGGTAGTTTGATAGGAGGTGTTTCTTCATTGCTGGTATGAGTTATCTGTATTATTCTTCATGGTCTGCTGTGGTGTTTTTGATTCATAGTTGTATGTATCTTGTGTGCTACATATCTGCCTGTTTGTATAATTGGTATGTGGTGAGTGTGTGAAGGTAGTTTGGCTTCTCCAGCATGAGAGCATGCGCTTTTGAGGAGAAGAAGGAGAAGGAGAAGGAGTAGTGCGAGTAACATCTTTTTATCCATTTTACTTGTGTTCGTGTATGTTGCGTGGATGGAGTAGGTTAGAATTGATTGTGCAGTAGCTAGTTGGCAGGTAAAGTTGGTGTAGCTTTACTTGCGATTGAGTTGCATATGGGTGTTTTATTCAGCTGAGTGTTATGTTCAAGGTTTACTCACAGTTCCTTGGGTTCAGTGTCTTGGTTCGTCTCTGGTCTGTGTCCGGCTTTGAGGTTTTGAGTCTCTTGGTGTCTGGCTGGTGGCCTTCTGTGTTCTTCTGATGGTGTTTCTTAGTTCCAATCACTGTAGTCTGCTGGTACTGGGGCGCCTACTGTCCGCGCCTAAGGGCCCTTTTGCAAGGCCCTTAGGCATGGGCCCGCCCTTTTTGTGGTGGAATTTAAAGTTTCAGCTGGGGCCTGATTGGCCTTCGGCACAGGGAGCAGGGGAAGGCTCTGATCCTGCTCCCTGTTCTTGAAGCCGATGTAATACTATTGGATGTACACTGTGCCAGTTTGTAGGCCCTTTTAATATCACTTTAACTTCTGAATACAATTTTATAACGGTTTTAATCTAGTTTAGTCTTCGGTTCAATTGTGTGTGTGTGTGTGTGTGTATGTATACTTCTCCGGGAACAAGCAGGAAGTCAGTCCTCACATATGGGTGACGTCGACACCGACGGAGCCCACACGGAGCAAATGCCCAGCTTTCAATGAAAGCCTTTGGGAATTGCTACCACGCATGCGTGGTCCACTTCCCACGCAAGGGTGTCATCTTGCTCAGTCTCCTTTTTTCCGCGGAGCCCATCAGATGTTGTCTGCAGTGTCCCGGGAAAAGATAATTTGTTTTGTGTGTTTTTTGACTTCCACTGGTTCAACACTGGTACCCTTCCCGCCTTCAGCCTCGGTATCTCGATATCGGGTCGGTTCCTCTAGTTTGATTTTTCTTTCTTTGGGCGTTTCTTTTCACAGCCATTTTTCCCTCGCCGGCAGCCCAAAGGGTCTTCGACCTTGCTGGGGTCCTTTCTTCCCCCATGGCTACCAGCGGGTTCAAAAAGTACGATTGGTGCAGGAAAATTATGTCCCTCACCAATACACATGACTGCTGCCTCCAGTGCCTCGGACCGGACTATGACCTGGCGGTCTGTGGTCTGTATAAAAAGATATCCTCGAAGACCTTGTGGAGCCACCATCAGCAGCATGATAAGATTTTTCCTGACTCCCCCATGCCTCCGAGAGCCAGGACCTCGTCTGAGGCCTCCACGACTCGTGAGGAGCACTCCGAACCCAAGTGTCATTGAGGTTCCTCAGAGAGGGGGTCTCCCTCGAGGGAACAGAAGAGAAGGGAAAAACTCTTGAAGGCGGCGTCTCTGGATGGTTCCGAAATGGCCTGGCACCTCTAGGGGCCGGTCGCGGAGCCCCGAGAACCTTCCCGGGGCATCGGTGAAGGAACGCCCAGCCAAGGTTCCTCGCAGGGATACGGATGTGGATCGGCCTAGGCAAGTACATACTGTCCTATTCGAGGACTCCCGGGGGAACCGGCTGCGTGCCCAAGTGTGTCGGCGCCCAAGCCAGAGGCTGCAGACCCTCTGGGACTGGTGTCCAGGATGGCGGCCTTAGAGCACAGTTTTACTGCCTTTATAGAACAGCAGCAGGCGCTGATGTCCGGCACGTCCGGTTTCTCCGCCCCGACCACCGGGGTCTCGACGTTGAAGTTTACTCCGGAGGCTGAGACGATCCTCGAGACCTTCCAGGCTTGAGTCGATCCTCAGCCGAGGTCACACTCGGCCTCCCGCTCGTCGGGACCGAGGTCGTCACCACCAAGCCTGTAGGTGTCGGGGCAGATGGCGCTGGGGGCCTCGATGCCAGAGGAGCCCCATGAGTCCTCCTCAGAGGTCTCCACTTGGGAGACCGAGGACGAGGAGTCCCCAGACACTCGGCATCATCGGGATGTTCCCTCTGATTCCCCGGTATCAGAACCTTGGAGAAGGTCCCCACCAGAGGATATGGGCTTTCTGGACTTCATGTGGGATATGTCCAAGGCTTTGGCATTCCCGACAGAGTCCGAGGAGGATCCTCGAGCCAACGAGCTTGAGATCCTTCAGTACGAGGCTCCCCCTCGAGAAGCTCTCACTGTGTCCATTCCTCCTATCCTGGAAAGACATATGCTCTGCATATGGGAGATGCCGGCGATGCTGCTGGTAATCAGCAAGCGGCTCGACTCGATATATTGAGTCCGCCGGAGCCCTGGGTTCCAAAAATCACAAATACCACACAACTCCATGGTTGTGGAGTCAGCCATGCATCAACGAGTCAGAAGACGCACTCCTCGGTGTCCCCCGGTAGGGAGGCCCGCACCTTGGATGCCCTCGGCAGGAAGTGTTTCCAGGGTGCAATGCTGAATTGTCGGATCCAGGTGTACCAGCTGTACATGGGCATGTACCTGGAAGACCTGGCGAAGGAAATCGCTGAGCTCTTGGCTGGTCTCTCCGAGGAACCTTTGCAGTGCGTCAAAGACCTGTCCAAAGCTGTCCGTGAATGCTCCAAGTTCATGTTTCGGGCAGCCTATGACGGGTTTGAGTCGGCGGCATGGGTAGCTGCGGTGGGCATAGGTGCACGCCGCCAAGCTTGACTGCAGTCGTCCAACCTTGAGCAATGGGTTCAGGACAGGTTGGTTGATGTCCCATGCCAAGGGGAGAACCTCTTCGGAAAGCCCATGACCGACAAGGCCGCAGAACTGGAGATAGAGTTCATGACGAGAACATGGCTCTCTAAGAAGACATCTGCCCCTTCTCGCAAGGACGACTTGGGTAAAAAGCCCTTTTACCCGAGGAAGTTCACTGCTTACTGAAATTACCCCCTTTACCAGGCCTCCCCAGCTCCCCCACAGGGGCAGCAGGTCAAGGGACAGGAGCATGGCCTGCATAAGCAGAAAGCCCTCAAATCCCAGGCTCCGGCTCCGGCTCATCCTAGCCTGGTGGGGGTTTATGACTCCTGCAGCATGACCCCTCTTCCAGCCGGAGCTGGGCAGCCCACAGGAGGTCGGCTTGCCTTCTATGCCCACAGGTGGGGAGCCATCATCACCAATTCGTGGGCACTACTGTACAAGTGGTCAGGGAGGGATACCTCCTCCATCTAGCCCGTGCCTCCACACTAGTTCCCAGGAGTGCCTATCAGGTCTCCCATTCACCGGGACCTTCTTCTGAAGGAGTTGGCAGGGCTTCTCGAGGATCAGGCAGTGGAACCGGTGCCCCATCTCCTCAAAGGCAAGGGGTTCTACTACAGGTACTTCCTTGTGCCAAAGAGGACAGGGGTCTAAGGCCCATCCTCAACCTGTGCAACCTCAACAAATTCCTGGTGAGGGAGAAGTTCAAGATGCTCTCCCTTGGAATATTGCTGCCTTACCTCCGCCAGGGAGACTGGCTATGCTTCTTGGACTTAAAGGATGCTTACACTTACATCCTAATCCACCCAAGCCACAGGCAATACCTACGCTTTGTGGTAGGGGCAATCATTATCAATATAGAGTGCTCCCCTTTGGCCTTGCCTCGGCCCCCAGGGTATTCACAAAGTGCATGGTCACCATCTTTCTCAGGCTTCAAGGGATCTTTGTCTTACCTTATCTTGACAACTGGCTCATCAGGGGCACTTCAGCCCCCGAGGTGCAGCAGGCCACAACTTGCACCACCCAGATCCTGCAACACTTGGGGTTTGTTATCAAGTACCCCAAGTCTAACCTTTGCCCGGCACAAGAGCTGGAATTCATTGGGGCAAGGATCAACACCCTTCAGTCAAAGGCTTTCCTGCCTGCAGACAGGGCAAGCAGACTCATGGCCCTAGCCGAGGACATAAAGCACCGTTCCTCAGTGCCAGCAAGGCATCTGCTGCGCCTCCTCGGGCACATGGCCTCCACGGTCCATGTCACTTCGGATGCCCGCCTTCACGTGCGAACTGCGCAATGGTGCCTCAGGGACCAGTGGTCCCAGGCCACGGTACATCTCCAGGACAGGGTCAGAATGACCAGGCATTTGGTACAGTCCCTGACCTGGTGGCTCTTGCCCCATCACCTGGAGGCGGGGATGCCCTTCCAGGTCCCTCACCACTCGAGAGTCCTCACCACAGATGCCTCCCTGCTGGGCTGGGGAGCCCATTGCCAGGGGTACCGCACAAAGGTGGTTTGGTCCCATGACGAGAGTGCCCAACAGATCATCCTGTTGGAGTTGCGTGCAATCTGTCTCGCCCTGAAGGCTTTCAGGCAGTGTTTGGGCTACAGGTCTGTTCTAGTGCAAACAGACAACCAAGTTGCCAAGTTCTATGTGAACAAACAGGGGAGCACGGGGTCCCATACCCTTTGCCAGGAAGCCTTAGATCTTTGCTCTTATGCAGTCCGGCAGGGGATTCTCCTCAGGGCCATATACCTGCTGGGCCAGGACAACTGGCTGACCGACAGGCTCAACAGGATACTCCAGCCACACGAATGGCAGCTGGACAGGGTAGTAGCCTGCAGGCTTTTCCAGACATGGGGGGAACCAGTGATGGACCTGTTTGCAAGCCTGGACAATCACCAGTTGCCCCGTTTCTGCTCAAGGCAGCCACACCCAGCCATGGTGGCAGCCGACACTTTTCTACTCTCATGGTCGGTGGATCTTCTGTATGCTTTTCCCCCGATGCCTCTGATCACCAAGACTCTGTTCAAAATCCTCCAATACAGAGCCTCAGTCATCCTGATAGCCCCACGATGGCCCAGGCAACCGTGGTTCCCGCTTCTACTGCAGCTAATGGTGGGAGACCCCCATTCCTTTGGGATTGTCTCCAGGGCTCCTTTCCCAGGAGGGGGGTACTCTTTTGCATCCCCACCTCAGCTCCCTTTCGCTGATGGTGTGGTTGCTGAGAGGGTGACTCTCGCCCCACTCCTCCTTCCAAAGGGCGTAGAGGAGGTCTTACTGGCTTCGTGCAGAATGTCTACCAGATTGGCGCAGATTTGCGCTTTGGTACTCTGGACAAGGGGTAGACTCCTTCTCTTGCCCTGTAGTTGTGTGTTACAATACCTTCTCCACCTCAGTGCTCTAGCGGCGAACCACTACCCTATGGACGGGAAGCCCTTCTCAGTTCACCCAATGGTGTCCCGGTTTCTAAAGGGCCTACTCCTGTCGAAGCCCCCGGTCCGCCCTCCAGCGACCGAATGGGATCTCAATGTACTGTTGGGGCAGCTCACCCAGCTGCCCTTCGAACCGTTGGCCATGTGCCACCTCCGTTATCTCTCCTGGAAGGTGGTTTTCTTGGTTGCGCTCACTTCTGCCCGGAGGGTGAGTGAGCTCCAAGCACTCGTGGCGGAAAGGCCTTATACCAGGTTCTACAAGGATAAGGTGGTGCTTCGCAAGCACCCCAAGTTTCTTCCGAAAGTGGTCTCCTCGTTCCACCTCAATCAGGAAGTGGTTCTTCTACTTTCTTCCCCAGGCCGCATGCCAGTAGGGCAGAGGCGGCCCTCCATATCCTGGACTGTAAGAGGACTCTCCTTCTACATTCAGCGTACTCAGGGTCACCGGAAAGCCTTCAGCTTTTCGTTTCCTACGACCCCAGTAAGCTGGGGGAGGCAGTGGTCAAGCGTACGCTGTCCACATGGGTGGCAGACTGTATTGCCCCGGGCTTATGAGGAAGCGAGGCTTCCGTTGGACAGCCGTGTTACAGCTCACAGGATCAGGGCCATGGCGACATCAGTGGCTCACCCACGCTCTGTTCCTCTGGTTGACATTTGCTGGGCCGCCACCTGTTCTTCGATTCATACCTTCGCAGCTCATTACTGCCTGGATAGGGAGTCCCGACGGGACAGTGCCTTCGGCCAAGCTGTACTCCGTAACCTTTTTGGGGTCTAGGCAACTCCTGTCCTCCAACCCTTCTCTGTTCAAGCTACCGGAGTGCTACTTCCCTGGTTAGGGTTTTCATTGTGGCTGCTTGTGGCTCTCGATGAGGGAGCCTTTTTTGGCTATAGGTTCATGGTAGCCTGTAGCTGGGGAGTCCCATATGTGAGGACTGACTTCCTGCTTGCTCCCGGAGAAAGTGTAGTTACTCACCTGTAACAGGTGTTCTCCAGGGACAGCAGGAATCAGTCCTCACAACCCTCCCTCCTCCCCTTGGAGTTGCAGTCAAATTATTTTCCATTTGTTTTGCTGTCTTTTTAGCTATGTCATTTGACTGAGCAAGATGGCACCCTTGGGCGGGAAGTGGACCACGCATGCGTGGTAGCAATTCCCAAAGGCTTTCTTTGAAAGCTGGGGATTTTCTCCGCGCGGGCTCCGTCGGTGTCAACGTCACCCATATGTGAGGACTGATTCCTGCTGTCCCCGGAGAACACCTGTTACAGGTGAGTAACTACACTTTATTGATTAAGCCTGATAATCCCTCACAAACACTTTTTATGCAGTTTATCAGGGAACTGGAGTTTTCAATTATTTTACAGTATATGATAAACTGAGGATATGTCGCAAAAAATTGATTTAAAAAACCCAGATGTTAGGGCTTAAGACACATTGGGCAATTTCATTTGTCTTTGCTTCACAGAAATCTGCAATAATGCATCAGTGTGAAAAGGAAGGAAGGCATTCTGGAATAGCTGCAGAAGACTTGCAGATGTTCCCCTGAAAAAATATTGACCTAGCTCTCTTGTTATGCTAGGAAAAGTATCATGTGGTAGCATGAGGTCACCCTTTCAGAACGGAAGACCCAAGAAGAGCATTAGCAGTGAAGATACTAGTTGGGGCCGGCCTGAGGATTTCTACCAGCCTAGGCAGACCCTCCATGCTACAATCCAACCCCCCCCCCCCCCCCCCCGCTGAAGATTTCAGTGCCACCCAGCCCTCCATGCCGCACCCCCTCCTGACATCTATCTTCTAACCTAGAGGAAGGGGCGCGGCTCAGCAAAGCCTCTTCTGCTTTGGACTTTAAAGTGGTCATACTAGTGTGCTCATGGCCTGTCGCTCCTGTTGCCCTCTGATGCAACTTCCTGTTGGAGGGGGGCAGGAGTGGCAGGCTGTGAGCGTGCTAGCACTAGCACTTTAAAGCCCAACGCAGCAGAGACATTGCCATGCTGCCCTTCCTCCCTCAGGTTAGAAGATGGGGGGGGGGGGGGTCGGCAAGGCAGGCTGGGCAGTGATGAACTGTCTCTTCACTGTGAGGAGGAGGGGCTGATGCTGCCCACTGGGGCCTGCTACCCTAGACGACTGCCAGCCCTGATACTAATCAGATAATCTTTTGAGATGCAAGAAATGCCTTCTGGTTCACCTGCATGTCACTGGCCTGCTTTTCCCTTCAGTTATTTATCTGTAGTCACTTTTCTTCCCATAGAATGAAATTAACCAAAGCATTAATTTTTCATATGCCTCACTCTTGTTGACTGTGATAATTAATTTTGCATCACTTGATATAACATCATCAACTGGTAATACATGAAGCAAAAAAAATTCTTATAGCCTCCCAACCTGCCTTTTCTCTCTCTCTCTTTCTCATATCCCTTCCCCCCCCAGACGGTCATCACCCAGTGTGTGTCACTGTTGCTGTACCAAAAGGCCACAATCACTTGTGCTGCTTCAGTCCTCCACCGGAATTGGCTCTCTGCATGTAAGTTGAGCCACACAGTGGAGGACGTTTGCTGATCTCGCAGTTACAAGTCTCTTGAGGAATCCCTTGAAAGACTTGAAACCATGAGATCAGCAAACTTCCTCCAACATGCTGCTCAACTTACATATGGAGCGCCCATCGTAATGGAGGAATGAGGCAGCCACGGTGATCACAGCCTTTTTGGTGCAGCAATGATGACAGGTACTAGGTGGTGACGGGGGGGGGGGGGGGGGGGGTTGGAGCGCAATGAGAGAGAGATCATTTGATGGCTGGGGAGGGGCAGCAATGTGAGAGAGACACTGGATAATGGTTGGAGGGGGCTATGAGAGAAAGAGAGAGAGTGGGTGATGGCAAAGGCGGGGGTTTTGAGAGAGAGAATAGGTAAAGACAGGATGCTGGGACTAAGACTATTGTTGCTTCAGGAATTACCAGGCCATGGTGATATATGAAGCAAAAAAAGGAAGTTATCTCAGGTTCAGCTATAAAGGGTCGCCAATATGCTGCTGACAACATACTTA
Organism: Ichthyophis bannanicus; assembly: GCA_033557465.1. Taxonomy (NCBI): domain Eukaryota; kingdom Metazoa; phylum Chordata; class Amphibia; order Gymnophiona; family Ichthyophiidae; genus Ichthyophis; species Ichthyophis bannanicus. Next base: position 97,199,859 of record CM066046.1, read on the forward strand.
TTGGGGTTGGTGGGAGGGGGAAGACGGAGAAGGGTCGCTACCTTATGTTGGCACTGTGTATTGACATGTTAAGGGCCCGATTTTATTACTCCAGTAGAAAATGGGAAAACAGTAAATCAGTCCCTTTAAAAAAAAAAAAAGGATCTGCAATATACCTTTTGGGGATGGGGAGCACTTTGACTGAGGTCTCAGCAGATGACGCCTAAATGTTTAAACGGGCTCTTAGATTCCTAGAAAATTTGTCAAGGCCTGGTTAGAGTGCCCATACATCAGGAGCTAGATGGACCTGGACATAATACAGAAGTGGGATTCTCAGGCCTTAGGTGGGAGAGAGGATGGTTGCTACTATACTGGCCGCCTCTGCTGGCCAAATAGCTGAGGGTGGACCTTGGAGGCAGTACTCTCCAGCTCTTGGCTGGTAATGGTAGCTGCTTAGGCATGCAATCTGGGAGCTAGAAGTCAAAGGTAGAGGACTATAAAGTGTTTGGGAAGGAACAGAATTTTAATTTACTACATAAGCAATGTTTACACAAAGCTGTGTGATATTACGCCCCCCCCCCCCCCTTTACCGGTAGCAGTGCAGGTGAAGGACTCCCACACAGCTTCACAGGAAGGTTGTACATTAAATAATTCCATTTCGTCTCTCCGGGCCAGTCCAGGCAAGTGAGGGTTGTCAACCTTCTCTAGCAGCTGAGGACTGTAAAACTGAAGTTTTGCTGAACAGGATATCTGGCTCCCTCTGCTGGCCGAACCCCAGTCTTACAGTCCTCAGCAGCTGAAGACGACGTCTCTTGTCTGGCTCCCGGTGAAGTTTCAAGTTTGTTGTTTTTTTCGATCCGGATTGGGACTGGAGGGTTCAGGGTTCTAGCAGGGCTCTTACCTCCAGTCTCCTTCATTTACTTTGCCTGTTTTTTGGCATTTTGTTTTTTTCCCAGCGCTAGAGGCAGAGCCTGCCTCGTCCCCAGCGCCGTGCCCTGAGGGGAAGTGGTGTCAGGTTCTGGGAGCCCCAGAAACCGTCGATCAGCCTCCGGAGCCGCAGGCACGCCACCGCTAGCAGCGGGAGGTCAGCTGCCGGGTTGGAACACTTCTGTGTGCGGCGGATCCCTCGGGCGCAGGTTAGTCACTGCCGGGTGTCTTGGGCCGGCGGGCGGTTTTTGAGCGCGCTTCGCGCGGCGCCATTTTCGCCGGCAGTGATTTTGTTATTTTCCTTTCGGGGAGTTTTGTTTTTAGGGGCTGTTTAGTCGCGCGGCTCTCATTCCCCCCTTCGTCTAGCTTTGCGGCAAGCCCACATGGATCATCGGGCAGACGCGACGGAGCCTAGAGGGAGTATTTCTTCGGCTCCGGATTTGGCGGGAACAGCGGCCATGCCTTCAGCGTCAGTTCCCCCGGCTCACAAAAGCTGCTCCAAGCGGAAGGCTAAGTCTAAGAAGCCTATTAATGTGGAGGAAGCTCCTTCACCTTCCGCTCCTGCTAGTCAGGAATCCTTGGAGAACACTTTTTCTGCAGCTTTTATTTTGGCCATGCACAAGGCCTATTGTTTAAAATGGCATCAGGCTCAGGTTAAGGACGCTGCTCCACTCCTCACCCAAAATCTTAATGCAGCTTCTGCCCATCTGGACCCGGGGGAGGGCCCCTCCAGCGCGCTCCAGGGCACCCAGGGGACTTCCGATAGCGTCGGGTTATCAGTCCCTGAGATTCCCAGTGCTGAGGAGGGCGATTTTCTTTTAGACCTTGTCCTAGAGCAGTGGGCTGATCTTGAAGAGGGTGAGTTGGGGTCCGCTGAGGATCCCAGCCTTTTCAGAGTGTTTCGTAAAGAAGAGTTGGGAGCATTAATCTCTCAAACCCTGGCCACCTTGAATATTGTCTTGCCTCCAGCTCCGGATCAGCCGTTGGAGGATCCTCTGCTCCAAGGTTTTAAAACGGAGCAGAAGTGTTTTCCAGTACACCGTGTCATGAAACAAATGGTGGAATCTGAGTGGGAATGCCCAGAAGCAACACTGCGGGGGGCGAGGGCTATTGCCCGCTTGTACCCGTTGCCGCAGGAGGAGCTCGACTTGCTTCGGCTGCCTAAAGTGGATGCCTTGGTGTCAGCAGTCACCAAGAAAACCACCATTCCCGTTGAGGGCGGTGCGGCCCTCAAAGACTTGCAGGATAGGAAGCTGGAGGCTCTGCTCAAGCAGACCTTTGAAACGTGCGCTCTGTCGCTACGGGCGGCTTTTTGTGGGGCATACGTGTCCCGGGCTTCCATTCGGTGGATTCAAGGGGCCCAGGGCAGGGATGGCGTGGAGGACAGCGCGAAGCTCGAATCCGCGGCGGCCTATCTCGCAAATACCTTTTATGACCTGGTTCGAGTGTCCGCGAAGTCTATGGCTTCGGTGATTGCGGCTCGGCGTTTCCTTTGGTTGTGCAATTGGTCGGCGGACGTTTCCTCGAAGGCCCGTCTCACTAAGCTGCCCTACAAGGGCTCCCTGTTGTTTGGGGAGGCCCTAGAGAAGATAGTGAAGGATTTGGGTGACTCCAAGGGGGTCGTCTCCCAGAGGACAAGCCTAAGAGTCAACGGCCTGCGGGGGGCTCCAAATTGGTGGGGCGGGAGCCTCGCAGGTTCCGCGGTGCCCGCTTTGCCCCCTACCCGAGAGGCCGCTCGATGGCTCGGGGTCAGTCCTTTCGAGGGGCTCGGGGATTTGGCAGAAGTTATTTCCAATCCCAGCAGCCCTCCAGTAAAAAGCCCCAATGACGTGAGGTTGGCCCAGATGGAACTCCCAATAGGGGGTCGTCTGCAACGGTTCCTTTCGGTCTGGGTCTCCATAACCACCGATCTCTGGGTTCTCGAAGTCATCCGGGATGGTTATGCCCTTGACTTCGTGCACCCCTTACGGGAGGCTTTCGTGGCGTCTCCCTGCGGTTCTGCGGAAAAGACGGCAGCGGTGTTCGAGACCCTTCAACGCTTATTGCGCCTTCAGGCGGTCGTGCCGGTTCCGTTCGACCAGTTAGGGTCCGGTCGATACTCCATTTATATCGTGGTGCCAAAGAAGGGGGGGACTCTTCGTCCTATCCTAGATCTCAAACACGTAAACCGCTGCTTGCGAGTTCCGCACTTTCGCATGGAAACACTCCGTTCCGTGATCTGCTCCGTACAGCCCTCGGAGGTCGTTACCTCCATCGATCTGACCGAGGCCTACCTCCATATTCCAGTGAGGCAGGAGCACCAGCGGTTCCTGCGGTTTGCGGTTCCCATGGGTCACTTTCAGTTCCAGGCGTTGCCATTTTGTCTGGCCACGGCGCCGCGGACCTTCACGAAGGTGATGGTGGTGGTGGCAGCGGCCTTGCGGCGAGAGGGGGTGCAAGTGCACCCTTATCTCGACGACTGGTTGATTCGGGCACCGTCAGTTGCGGAGTCCGCCGTAGCCACTGCCCGAGTGGTGGCTCTGCTCGAGCAGTTGGGCTGGGTAATAAATCAGTCGAAAAGCCATCTACGACCGACTCAGCGACTCCTGTATCTAGGGGCTCTGTTCGACACGAGCGTAGGAGCAGTGTTCTTGCCCGAGCTTCGGGTGAAGAAGCTCTTGGGTCAGGTGCTAGCTTTTCGGCGTTTGAAGGCTCCGACGGCTTGGCGTTACTTGCAACTGCTCGGGTCCATGGCGGAGGCTCTGGACTTAGTGCCCTGGGCTCGGGCACATATGAGGCCTTTGCAGAATGCTTTGCTCTCGAGGTGGTCTCCTCAGGATCACCCCCTGTCCCGCAGATTGCCGCTCGCTCCGTCCGTGAGCGACAGTCTGCTCTGGTGGTTGGAGCCCGCTCATCTCAGGGCAGGCATGCCCTTGCGGTCCCCGGAGTGGCTCCTTCTCACAACGGATGCCAGTCTCGCTGGCTGGGGAGCTCACTGCCAGTCCCACTTAGCTCAAGGGCTCTGGTCGCCGGAGGAGTCGACCTCGTCCATCAATTTGTTGGAGCTGCGAGCGGTGCGGTTAGCGCTACAGGAATTTTGCATGCTCGTCGAGGGGAAGGCAGTGCGAGTCTTCTCCGACAATTCCGTGGCAGTGTCTTACATCAACAAACAGGGCGGTACAGGCAGCATTCTCCTGTTGGAAGAGAGTCTCCGTTTGTTGACCTGGGCGGAAACGCACCTGGTCGCCCTTTCCGCGGCCCATGTGGCGGGCCGCGACAATGTTCAAGCGGATTACCTCAGCAGGCATGCCGTGGATCCTGGGGAGTGGGAGTTGAACGCGGCGGTGTTCCACGATCTCGTTCTCCGATGGGGACAGCCGGCTATGGATCTGATGGCTACCTGCAACAATGCGAAGGCCAGCAGGTTCTTCAGCAGGCGGAGGGAGCATATGTCCGAGGGTCTCGACGCCCTGGCACAGCCGTGGCCTCCGGTCCGGCTCCTCTATGTCTTCCCTCCGTGGCCCTTGATCGGGCGCGTTCTCAGGCGGATAGAGCGCCACAGGGGGCGGGTAATTCTGATCGCCCCGGACTGGCCGCGTCGGCCGTGGTACGCCGATCTGGTCCGTCTGCTAGTGGACCGTCCCTGGCGGCTTCCGGCGCGGGAGAATCTCTTAGCTCAGGGTCCGCTTCTCATGCCGGACGTGGACCGCTTCTCGCTTACGGCTTGGCTCTTGAGCGGCAGAGGTTGAGGCGTCGGGGTTATTCGCCTTCGGTTATCGACACTCTCCTTCAAGCCAGGCGTTCGTCTACTTCGCTGGCGTATGTTCGCGTGTGGCGGGTCTTTGAGCATTGGTGTGGAGACCGCGATATTCGGCCAGGTTGCTCTCTCATTCCTGACATCCTGTCTTTTCTGCAAAGCGGGTTTGAGAAGGGTTTGGCTCTTGCTACTCTCAAGGTTCAGGTCGCGGCGCTGGCTTGTTTCCGAGGTAAGATTCGGGGATGTCTTCTTTCTCGTCATCCTGATGTCGTGCGTTTTCTTCGCGCAGTCCAGAACTTGCGCCCCCCCTTTCGCGCGCTCGTACCCGCTTGGGATCTTAATCTGGTGTTAGAAGCCCTTGCGCGGCCTCCCTTCGAGCCAGCTCGGGAGGTTTCCCTTAAAGAATTGTCCTGGAAGACTGCTTTCTTGGTGGCACTCTGTTCGGCTCGACGGGTCTCCGACCTTCAGGCTCTTTCGTGTAGGGAGCCTTTCTTGCATTTCTCGCGTGAGAAGGTGGTCTTACGTCCCATGCCTTCCTTTCTGCCGAAGGTCGTTTTCCAGTTTCCATATAAACCAATCGATTTCTCTGCCGACCTTTCCGGTTGGCGAAGGGTCGCCTATGGATTCAGTTCTCCGGAAGTTGGATTTAGGTCGGGTGCTTAAACGGTATCTTCGTCGGACGCAACCCTTCCGTAAAACGGACAGGCTGTTCATTTTGTTTGGGGGGCCTCGGAAGGGGGAAGCTGCCTCCAAGGCCTCCAATGCGCGTTGGGTTAAATGTGCGGTGTCGGCGGCTTATCGCGCAAGCGGTCGGTCGCCGCCGGAGTTTTTCAGGGCCCATTCCACTCGTAGTCAGGCGACGTCATGGGCGGAACTGGCTCTTGTTCCACCAGTGGATATCTGTCGAGCGGCGACTTGGTCGTCGTTGCACTCCTTTGCGAAGCATTATCGCTTAGACGTGCGAGCGGCGGATGACGCTAAGGTGGGAGCGTCCGCAGTTATTGCTGGTCTCGCCGGTCCCTCCCGGGGGTAGTTACTGCTTTGGTACTTCCCTCACTTGCCTGGACTGGCCCAGAGAGACGAAATGAAAGAAGAAATTAGACCTTACCTGCTAATTGTCTTTCCTTGAGTTCTCTCTGGGCCAGTCCAGGCCCCGCCCGTTTGACCTTGGCGAGACTCCGTTTTTGTTCTCCGCGGTTTTTCTTGGGGGAGTGCGTCGCATTACTGAAGAGTCCATCTTGGGCTTCCGCTCCCTTTCAAGGCTTACGGCACTCTCTGGGGCTTCCTCCTTGGGGGGAGGGGCTCAGGAATTTTTTTAGTCAGGGTACGTTCTCTACGTGCTCAGAGGGGTCGGGCAGACTTTGTTCGCTCTTTTGGCGTGAAAAAGGCCTGGTTTATAAAAAAAACAAAAAAAAAAACAATAAAAATCCTGGTCCATCGGTTACGCTTGGCCTCTTGGGGGGCTAAGGGTTTGTTTCTCGTTTCTGCTGCTTTGTAATTTTAGACTGAGGTTCGGCCAGCAGAGGGAGCCAGATATCCTGTTCAGCAAAACTTCAGTTTTACAGTCCTCAGCTGCTAGAGAAGGTTGACAACCCTCACTTGCCTGGACTGGCCCGGAGAGAACTCAAGGAAAGACAATTAGCAGGTAAGGTCTAATTTCTTCTTTGCCTGCTATCATTTAATGAGCTAAGCTGGATTCCTTTTCCTAGAAAGCTATGCAATATCAGATTTTAAAATGAGTACAATGAAGTTGGTCCATAAGAATAGCTATTTGTAGTCTGTGTGGAAATGTGATCATTAAATAGATGTCCAGTATTGATAAGTTGTTGTTTTTTATTTTTCAAAGAACACACACAATAAACTATATCCTCAGGTTTCTTTTATTGACAGGTCACATTAAGTAAACATTTTACACCTAAATAAGAATTAACTACAAGAGTTCTGAATCATAAGTCCTTTCAGGATCTATGTCTTTTGTTTGGAGTAAAATCTGTAAACCCATACTGCTTGATCTAGAAAAAAAAGTAATTTAAACTGTCTACATGCACTGTGTATGCATAATCTGTCCTAACTGTCAGATTGTTGTTCAGAATTTATTTATTTAACATCCTTTTTGAAATTTTTTTTAACTGCTTTTCACCTGCCAAGACAGTTTACAAAGAACTTAGGGCATTTGAGCAAAACGGTTACAATGGGAGATGTGAGTTACAGAGAACAATGATGCAGACTAAATAAATAGTAAAACATGGGTACAATCGACAAGGTTTAATCTGGGCTAGAGAGATTTAATAACATATATACCACACGGCAATGGAGCTGGAGCGAGTGGGAATGAGTGCATTTGTTTCAATAGTTGTTACGGGTTGAGGTGCTGTGGTAGGTTTTGCCCTGGCGTCTTAGGATGAAGTGTCTAGGGTGGGGTGTGGTTAGACCTGACGAGGGTCTGTCTCATAGAACTCTATGAACAGATGGGTTTTTAGCTTCTTTTTGAAGTTTTCCACTACCTCCATGGTCCTTAGGGGAGGAGGTAGAGCATTCCACAATGTTAGGGCATAGAGGGAGAAGGCTTGTTATATGATCTTTGTTTGTTTGCTCCTTGTTTTTTGAGGAGGGATGTCCAACAAGTTGAGTGTTGTATCTTTTTAGTCTGGAGTTAGTGGGCTTTTTTAGTAGGTTTTGTAGAATAACCAAGGAGAGTGTTTTTATTTATACCTGCTTAAATCAAACAGGGATTCTCTTATCCCTGCTTAACCCCTATGGGCACTGGAGATTTTGGAATAACCCTAGCCCCCCACTCCAGGTTCTGTTTCTCTTACAGATTGTGTTTTTTGAGCAGCAGCAGCAGTCTAATCCCTCATAGCATTACCCATTTAAATAAAGTGCCTATTTACATTAATTAAAATAGGCTGAGCAGTAATCACGTACATAATCCAAGATCTCCCATTATCAGATGTGATGCCCCTCAATTCAGTCCTCATAACCACCTACTTCATTCTTATCAATCACACCTTTGCTATTTTAATATCTCCAGGAACAAGCAGGAATGTAGTCCTCACATATGGGTATTGTCGGTACCGACAGAGCCTGCGCGGGAACGCTCCCCAGCGTCCAAGAGGAACGCTTTTGGGAGCATCCCTCAGCACATGCGCGCTGCCTTCCCCGCCTTTCCAACTATCCCCCTTCAGTTCTTCATTTTCCGTGGAGCCAACAGGACCTATTCCCTGTCACCGCAGAAAAATCCATCTTTAAAATTGTTTCTTGTGTTCGTGTTTGCCTACCGCACGATGCCTACCGGTACCGCCGGTTCTTTTCTTTTCTTTTCATACAAAAAAAACAAAATAAAAAATCTTAAACTTAAACTGTTTCTTTTCAGAAACTTTCCTCTTTGGTGCTAGGCGCCATTTTGGGCATTAGGCCCCATTTTTCCTAAATCATGGAAAAGCCAACTAGTGGTTTTAAAAAATGTACTAAGTGTGGCGGTACCATTTCCGTCACTGACACCCATGATTGGTGTCTAAAATGTTTAGGACCTGATCATTCTCTAACTGAATGTCTCTCCTGCATGACGATGACCAAAAGAGGAAGACAGAACCGGGCCGCAAAGCTCGGTACCCTCTTTTCTTCAGATGCCAGATCAATTGCATCGACATCGTCAAGGGCCTCTTCTTCCTCCCATGGATCTCAGGTAACTAAACACAAAAGCCGGTCCTCAAAGGGTAACTCTCCTGCTAAGCATCGAGAGGCCATTGGCATTGCCCTTGAGGGAACCACACCGGCAAAACAGCCCCAGCGGGAGGCTTTGGCTTCCAAAGCATCAATGGGGCTTCAGGATGTTCTCGAGGCCTCAACCTCGCAAGAACTACCTGTGCCATGCTCAGGGGGGTTCCGGCCGTTCTTACCGGTACCGACACCCAGGCATTGGCAGTGTTGATAGACCAGAGGTTTCTTGCTATCGAACGCAGTATCGCAGCTCTTCTTTCAGCTGCGGTACCGGTGGTCCCAAGGGCACCGGTGCCGACATCAACACCGATGCCGGTACCGACACCAACGATGCCGGTAGCGACGATACTGGCCCCGGTGGGAACTCTTCCCATGGCACCTCTGGCTGGAGTGGACAAAGCAGTACCGGGTCACCTCGGTACCGACTTCGATCGGTACCAGGATCGTGCTTTACAAGAGCATCGGGGTCAGGAATACTTCGATTCCTCCGATTCCAAAGACTCTGACAACTCTGCTGGCACTAGAGGGTTTCTCCTAGAAGATCCCTCTTCTCCCCAACGCTGAATGTCACCTCCAGAGGACATGTCATTTCAGGATTTCATCCATGATATGGCCAAAGGTCTTTCAGTCACAGTAGCGCCTGAAGAGGAACCCAGAACAAAGGAATTGGAAATCCTTCAATATCCTAAAACTCCTAAGGAGGCAGCTACTCTGCCTATCCATGAAATTCTGCATAGCTTGATGCTCAGAATGTGGGAGACACCTCTGACTACTTCTCCTCACTCTAGGAGACTTGATACTATGTATCGAGTTCCACCATGTCCTGGATTTCAGAAAACTCAACTGCCACACCATTCATTGGTAGTAGAATCAGCCATGAAAAGTGCAAAGAGGCATGCATCCAATCCTCCAGGTCATGAATGCAGGACTCTGGATGCTTTTGGACGCAAAACTTTTCAAGCTTCCATGCTTTCAGCTAGGATCAGTTCATATATTCTATATATGGGAATGTTCCTCAAAGAAGTCACAGGAGACTTGGAACTTATGAGCCCATTTCTCCCAGATGATAAGAGACAAGATTTTCTTACTCTAGTTAAGCATGCTCAGGATGTCTCCAAGTTTGTCAATCGTGCAGCCTTTGACTGCTTCGAATGCATCAGCAGAACCTCTGCTATTGCCATTGGCGTACGACGGATTGCCTGGCTACAGGCATCAGACTTGGAGACTTGGGTACAGGATAAGTTAGGCAACATTCTTTGCACGGGAGAGAATCTCTTCGGCAAGAACTGGCAGGAGAAGGCTAACGAGTTAGATGCTGACAATTCTACCTTAGATAGATTGTCAAAGTCTACAGCCACTCCAGCCAAAAGGAAGACTTATAAAAAAAACCCCTCTTTTAGCAAAAAGAGGAAGTGTTATCCTTCCTATACCCAGCAGAGTCAGACTCCAGGTCAGGTTGCCCAAAAGGGACAAACCATAAAAGAAACCAAAAGGCCCGAGAGCCCATCCAGCTCTCCAGGTTCAGCCCCCTCAAGGGCTTTGACTCCTTCCTAGAGAGCTTTGCCTTCCTGCCTCTGAGGGGTCCTCAACCCCCAATATTCCAGGCAGGTTATGCCACTTTGTCAACAGATGGCATCAGATAACAGTAGAAGATTGGACTTTGTCCATTGTAGGAGAGGGGTACAAACTTCATTTTCACAGCTTATCCCCTCCTACAATTCTAAAGCAATTCAATTCACAAACCTCTGCAGACAATCTGCTAGATCACGAGGTCTCCACACTTCTTGCCCAAGGGGCAATAGAGGAAGTACCCATTCTTCAACAGGGTGCAGGGTTTTACTCCCCCTATTTTCTTATTCCAAAGAAAACAGGAGGACACAGACCCATTCTAGACCTCAGAGAATTGAACAAATATCTGTTTCGAGAGAAATTCAAAATGATTTCTCTGGGAACTCTTCTGCCATACCTTCAAAGCCAGGACTGGCTTTGCTCTCTAGACTTAAAGGATGCATACACTCACATTCTCATCCATCCAGATCACAGGAAATTTTTATGTTTCCTTTTCAAGGGAAAACATTTCCAGTACAGGGTTCTTCCTTTTGGTCTGGCTTCAGCACCAAGGGTATTCACGAAATGCATGGCAGTAGTAGCTGCATTTCTACGAACCCTGGGGATTTTCGTCTTCCCTTACTTAGGCGACTGGCTCATTCGAGCCTCCACAGAGGCAGAGGCCAGCACTGCACTATCCCGTACATTACGAATCTTCCAATACTTGGGATTGGTAATAAACTTCCCAAAATCTCAACTTGTTCCTTCCCAATGCCTAGAATTCATAGGAGCCTGCCTTTCCTTCCATAAGCCAGGTGTGTAGGCATAATGCAGCTAGCTTCCCAAGCAGCAGGCAAATCCTCCCTCACTGCTCGGGAGCTACTGCAGTTACTGGGACACATGGCATCCACAGTTCAGGTAGTCCCGTATGCTCGCCTCCACATACGAGCAGCTCAGTGTACTCTCTCCACACAGTGGACACAGGCCACGGGTCATTTGTCGGACAAAATAACAGTCTCTCTACGACTAATTTTGTCCCTCCAATGGTGGCAATCACTAGAAAATCTGACACCTGAATCTCTCTACCCAGGGCACCTGGACTCCACAGGAGGTTGGTTTACACATAAACCTCCTGGAATTAAGAGCAATTTATTTAGCTCTTTGAGTGTTCCACGCCCAGCTCAGCTACAAGACAGTCCTAGTCCAGACAGACAATGAGGTAGCCATGTTCTGTGTGAACAAGCAGGGTGGGACAGGCTCTCTGTCGTTATGCAATAAAGCTTTACGACTATGAGCCCTCACCAGAGAGCATCAAATTCACCTTCTAGTGGTATATCTTCCAGGCATTCAAAACCTTCGGGCAGACAAAGTCAGTCGAGTACTGCTACCTCACGAGTGGTCACTCCACCTAGACCAGGTGGCAAAGATACTTCATCTCTGGGGCACTCCAGACATAGACCTCTTTGCAAATCCACTGAATGCCAAACTTCCCCAGTTCTGTTCCAGGATTCCGGCGCACAACTGTCAGGCAAGGTATGCCTTCCTCCTTCACTGGGGTCAGGACTTCCTTTATGCCTTCCCACCCATTTCCCTCATCCCCAAAATACTCTTCAAGCTTCAGAGAGACAGGAGTCGCATGATTCTCGTAGCACCACGATGGCCACACCAAACGTGGTATTCCCTGCTTCTGCATCTCTCTCAAGCGGCACCTCTGGAGTTAGGGCATGCTCCAGATCTCCTTTCCCAGGAGAACGGGGTGCTATGGCACCCGAATCCTCAGTCCCTGCACCTCTCGGCCTGGTTGCTGAAGGCTTAGATCTCCAGGATTTCAACCTGCCCCAGCAGGTAAAAGATATCCTTCAGGCTTCTAGGAAACTTTCCACAAGAAGATCTTATGCCTTCAAGTGGAAACATTTTACTATATGGTGCTCCAAGAGGGGATTAAACCCCCTGGATATACCCTTAGAATCGATACTAGAGTATCTCCTTCACTTATCGAATTCTGGGTTAAAGACCAATTCGGTAAGAGTCCATCTTAGTGCAATTGCAGCTTCTTATAAGCCTCTAGGAGTGGAGGAGTAGCCTAGTGGTTAGAACACTGGCTTGGTAACCAAGCAACCAGGGTTCGATTCCCACTAGCACTCCTTGTGGCCTTGGGCAAGTCACTTAACCCCCATTGCCTCGGAAGAAAGGCCTGGCAATCTACTTCCGGTGACACTGCCAAGAAAACCCAGGAGCTTCTGGGTCGCCAGGAGTCAGGACTGACTTGAAGGCACACATTGTTGTTGCATAAGCCTCTAAATGGACAAGCAATTTCCTCTCATCCACTCCTATCAAGATTTATGAGAGGCCTTTTATTAACTAAACCTCCCATCAAGCCACCACCGGTGGCATGGGATCTAAATGAAGCTGCCTTTTGAATCTTTGGCCACTACAACCCTTTTTGACTTGAAAGGTCATCTTCCTAATTGCAATCACCTCTGCCCCGTCGCATTAGTGAATTGCAAGCTTTAGTGGCTGATCCTCCTTATACTAGATTTCATCATGATAAGGTTGTTCTTCGAACTCTCCCACACTTTATGCCAAAGGTGGTTTCGCCTTTCCATTTAAACCAATCAATTTATCTTCCTGTATTTTTTCCGAGGCTTCACGTCTCTAATGCAGAAAGAAACCTTCATACTTTGGATTGTAAAAGGGCCTTAGCCTTTTACATACAAAGAACACAGCAACACAGAAAGTCCTCGCAACATTTTGTAGCTTTTGACCCTAGTCATTTGGGACTTCCAGTCTCCAAAAGAACTTTATCTAAATGGATTGCCCAATGCATATCCTTTGGTTATGAGAGTAAGGGTCTTCCTCTTCATGACCATGTCACAGCTCATAATGTGAGAGCCATGGCAGCTTCTATGGCTAATCTCCACTCTGTGTCTATCGATGACATTTGACGAGCAGCCACCTGGGTTTCAGTACACACCTTCACAGCCCACTACTGCCTAGATAAAGCCTCCCGTCAGGATGCCTTCTTTGGCCAAGCTGTTCTTCAAAATCTCTTTCAAACTTAAACCAACTCCTACCCACCAACACTGGTGGGATGCCAGAGATCCATGGGAGGAAGGATTCTCACCTTCGACGGAGGCACCTTCCTGGGGCTATCTCCCTGGCATCTTCAGCTAGGGAGTCCCCATATGTGAGGACTACATTCCTGCTTGTTCCTGGAGATAGCGTAGTTATTCACCTGTAACAGGTGATCTCCGGGAACAGCAGGAATTTAGTCCTCACAACCCACCCACCTCCCTTAGGAGTTGTCTCTCTATCTCTTTGTCTCTTTCCTCTCTCCCTCTATCCTTCACTCAGCTACAAACTTAACTGAAGAGGGACAGTTGGAAAGACGGGAAGGCAGCGCGCATGTGCTGAGGGATGCTCCCAAAAGCGTTCCTATTGGACGCTGGGGAGCGTTCCCGCGCAGGCTCCGTCGGTACCAACGATACCCATATGTGAGGACTAAATTCCTGCTGTTACCGGAGATCACCTGTTACAGGTGAGTAACTACACTTTATGAACTATTTGCTTTTTGTTGTGTGTCTTTTCTTTCAATCTTGACTAGGGGGGGCTAGTTACTAAGGTGCCCCAACTTTAACGTGCATTAATTCACCATTAATGTGAATTACTAATAATTAGGTCCCATTGAATAATGTGGGACCTATGCTAAAATAATGCACAATCTCCAGGAACAAGCAGGAATGAGTCTTCACATATGGGTACGTCGGTACCGACGGAGCCTGCGCGGGAACGCTCCCCAGCTTCCCAAAAAGGAAAGCTTTTGGGAGCATCCCACAGCGCCTGCGCGCTGCCTTCCCGCCTTTCCTAACCAGCTCTCCTCAGTTCTTCTTTTCCGCGGAGCCAGCAGGTCGAGCCCTGTCACCGCTGAAGAAGTTCTTTATTTTATTTTATTTTATTTCTTTGGTCGCGTGTCTGCCTTCCCCGACTCCGGACCGGTACCGCCGGTCTTTTTCTTTCTTTCTTTTGTGTTAAAAAAAAAAAAATATCTATACTTCCTCACTAAGTGTATTTTTCTTCTTCGGTCTCAGGGCCCACAAGAAAAGTTTCCCTCATGGAAAAACCGGCCTCTGGATTCAAAAAATGCACTAAGTGTAGCAGTACTATTTCTGTTACAGATACCCATGAATGGTGTCTTAAATGTTTGGGGCCTGAACACTCCATTCCGGATTGTCCGTCCTGCTCTCTAATGTCTAAAAGGGGGTTAAAAGACCGAGCAGCTAAGCTCCATGTCCTGTTTCCCGCTGATGCAGCGTCGGTAGCATCGACATCTTCCAGGTCTTCTTCTCCTGATGGATCTCAGGTAACCAAACATAAACCCAGCAGGTCCTCGAAGGGTAGATCTCCCTCTAAGCATCAAGATGCCTCTGGGCTTGCCCTCGAGGATCCTGCACCAGCAAAACAACCCCGGGGGGAAGCTCCGGCTTCCAAAGCTCCTCCTATGGGGTTACAGGTTGACATCGATGGCACGGCCTCGACCGATCACCTGTTAGACTGCTCTGGGGTACCGGCACAATCTCCCGGTACCGATTTCCAGGCATTCATGGCGTTGATGGATCAGAATGTTCTGTCCATGCAGCGGGCTATCACGGCCTTCATTCAAGCTGCGACGCCGATGGTACCGCAACAAACTCCATTGTCGGTATCGGCTCCGGTACCGGCACCAGCGCCGATACCGGTACCGACTGCATCGACATCGACCAGGATACCGGCTGCAGCAGTTCCTTGTCCAGGGCTACTTCTCGGTACCGATCCGGTACCGGGGACGCCCGATGTCGATACCGCTCGATACGCGTATCGAGCGTTAGAAGAGCACCCTGACAGGTGATACTTCGATTCCTCTGGTGATTCTGATTCATCAGATGAGTCTCCTGAAGTATCCATAGCCCTTCCTGAGGAGCCGCCTTCTCCAAAAAGAAGAATGTCTCCTCCAGAGGAGTTGTCCTTTCAAGACTTCATAAGAGAAGTAGCTAAAGGACTCTCTATTTCAGTAACCTCTGAATCAGAGCCTAGAGCAAAAAATTAGATATTTTAGGATACTCTAAGGCTCCTAGAGAGGCAGTCACCTTACCAATTCATGAGATTCTTCATGAACACATGATTGATTTATGGGAGACTCCTCTCACACTCTCTCCTCATTCTCGCAGATTGGACACTATGTATCGTGTCCCTCCTTGTCCTGGATTTCAAAAACCTCAGCTTCCTCACCATTCCATTGTGGTGCAGTCAGCTATGAAGAGGATAAAGAGTACAAAGAGACACTCTTCTGCTCCTCCAGGAAGAGAATGCAGGACCTTGGATGCTTTTGGTAGGAAAATCTTCCAAGCCAGTATGCTTATTGCCAGAATCAACTCATATAGCCTTTACATGGGTATGTTTCTAAAAGAAGTTGCACAAAAACTGCACAACTTCCTCCCTTTTCTTCCAGAAGATAAAAGGGACAAATTTCTCCTTTGGCTTAAGCATACTCAAGACATTTCAAAGTTTTCCAACAGGGCAGCTTTTGACTCCTTTGAAGGTGCCAGCAGAGCCTCAGGCATTGCCATAGCTGCTCGCAGAATTGCTTGGCTCCAGGCTTCTGATTTAGAACCCTGGGTTCATGATGGCTTAGGAAATCTGCCCTGTACAGGTGAAAATCTATTTGGCAAAGAGAGGCAAATAAAAGCCACTCAGATGGATGCAGAGAACTCTGCTTTGGATAGACTTTCAAAGTCAACCTCCATTCCTGCCAAGAAAAAGATTTTTAAAAAGTCTTTTTTCAAAAAGGGCAGATTTCCTTCTTCTGGCCAACAATCTTCTACAGGTCGCTTTGCCACTAAGCGTCAGCAACCTAAGCAGGCCAGGCCTAAGTCTACAGGGGCTGCTGCAACTTAGCAGTCCCAACCTCCTCAGGATTTTTGACTTGATGCTAGAGAACTTAGCCTTTCTGGCTCTACAACAGCCAGAACTTCTCACCATTCCAGGAAGGTTAGCTCATTTTGCTCCCAGATGGGAGCAAATCACATCAGAGCAGTGGACCCTCTACATCATAAGAGAGGGCTACAAACTTCATTTCTCAGACCTTCCTCCCCACACCATGGTGAGACACTTCAATTCTCCCACATCTCTTCTCGACCTTCTCGGTCAGGAGGTGACTACCCTTCTTGCCGAAGGGGCAATAGAAGAAGTTCCTCTTCTTCAACAAGGGTCAGGGTTCTACTCCCCCTATTTTCTCATTCCGAAGAAGACAGGGGGATACAGACCCATCTTAGATCTCAGAGAATTGAACAAATTCCTATGCAAGGAGAAGTTCAAGATGCTTTCTCTGGGCACTCTCCTTCCATACCTTCAAAGTCAGGATTGGCTTTGTTCTCTAGATCTCAAGGACGCGTACACACATGTCCTCATCCATCCATCTCACAGAAGATTCCTACGTTTTCTTTTCCAAGAAAAACATTACCAATACAGAGTGCTTCCTTTTGGTCTGGCCTCTGCTCCCAGAGTGTTCACCAAATGCATGGCAATAGTTGCTGCATTTCTATGCACTCTGGGAATATTTGTCTTCCCATACCTGGACGACTGGCTCATCAGAGCTCCATCTCAGTCAGAGGCCCAGATTTCCCTGGACCGCACAATGCGCATTCTGCAGTATCTGGGACTTGTGGTAAACCTCCCAAAGTCCCAGCTCACCCCCCTACTCAGTCCCTGGAATTCATAGGGGCCTGGTTGGATACCACCACTGCAAGGGCCTACCTTCCTCGGGCCCGTTGCCAACGTCTAGTGCAGTTAGCTTCCCAGATTCAGTCAAAGAACCACTTAACTGCACGGGAGATGCTACAACTGCTAGGCCACATGGCTTCCACAGTACATGTGGTACCCTATGCTCGCCTACACATGAGAGCAGCTCAATGGACTTTGTCCACCCAGTGGACTCAAGCTTCAGGAGCTCTCTCAGACCAAATAGCAACCTCCAAACGTCTCTTTTGGTCTCTCCAATGGTGGATGTCCACTCAAAATCTGTTGCTGGGGTCCCCCTTCCAACAGTTGTTGCCCCAAGCAACCCTCACAACAGATGCCTCCCAAACAGGTTGGGGAGCTCATCTACAAGACCTCTCCACTCAAGGCACTTGGTCCCCACTGGAGACCTCTCTTCATATCAACCACTTGGAACTTCGAGCAGTTTTTCTAGCTCTCAAGGTCTTTCATACCCTCCTCAGCTACAAGACAGTCCTCATTCATACGGACAATCAAGTAGCCATGTTTTACATAAACAAGCAAGGAGGAACTGGCTCTCTGTCGCTTTGCAACGAAGCTTCAAGGTTATGGGCCTTCGCCAGAGAGCATCAAATCCATCTCCTGGCAGTATACCTCCCAGGAATCCAAAACTCTTGGGCAGACAGACTCAGTCGAGTTCTGCTTCCACACGAATGGTCCCTGCATATGGATCAGGTACTCAGAATCTTCCAAGAATGGGGAACCCCGGACATAGACCTCTTTGCAAGTCCGTGGAATGCCAAACTTCCCCGGTTCTGTTCCAGAATTCCGTGTCAGGGAGTTCAGGCCAAGGATGTCTTCCTCCTCCATTGGGGTCAGGGCTTCCTGTATGCCTTTCCACCCATTCCCTTGATTCCCAAGACTCTATTCAAACTCCAGAGGGATCAAGGATCTATGATCCTCATAGCTCCACGCTGGCCACGCCAAGTGTGGTACCCTCTACTTCTGCATCTCTCCCAAGCCCCCTCCCTGGACTTGGGAGCTGCTCCAGACCTTCTGTCCCAGGAGGAAGGGACTCCAAGTCCCTTCACCTCAGAGCTTGGTTACTGAAGGCCTAGACCTTCAAAGCTTAAATCTTTCTCAACAAGTGAAGGATATCCTCCATGCTTCCAGAAAACCTTCCACCAGGCGTTCCTATGCTTTTAAGTGTAAAAGATTTTCCATTTGGTGTGCTGAAAAGGGTCTTGACCCTCTAGCTCTACCTTTAACTTCTCTGTTATACTATCTCCTGCATCTTTCTAATGCAGGACTTAAGACAAATTCAGTAAGAGTCCATTTGAGTGCTATTGCAGCGTCCCTTAAGCCCATCAATGGACAACCTATCTCCTCTCATCCTCTCATTGCAAGATTCATGAGAGGCCTAACTTTAACTAAACCTCCCATTAGGCCTCCTCCGGTGGCATGGGACTTAAATTTGGTTGTTTGTCAGCTTATGAAGCCACCTTTTGAACCCTTAGCCACTACCTCGTTGAAATTTCTTTCCTGGAAGGTTATTTTTCTCATTGCAGTCACTTCTGCTCGCCGCATCAGTGAACTGCAGGCCTTAGTGGCTAATCCACCTTATACAAGGTTCCATCATGATAAGGTAGTCCTTAGGACAAATCCACACTTTATGCCTAAAATGGTCTCACCTTTTCATCTTAATCAAGGGGTATATTTACCTGTCTTTTTTCCAGCTCCTCATGCATCCAGTGCAGAGAAGAATCTTCATACTCTGGATTGTAAAAGAGCTCTTGCTTTTTACTTACAAAGGACACAGCAACATAGAAAGTCTTCCCAGCTTTTTGTTGCTTTTGATCCTTCTCATTTGGGACTTCCAGTCTCTAAGAGAACACTGTCCAATTGGATTGCTCAGTGTATTTCTTTCGCCTACCAGAGTAAGAACCTTTCTCTGGAGAGCCATGTCACAGCCCATAATGTGAGGGCCATGGCCACTTCTATGGCTCAACTAAATTCTGTGTCCATCGACCAGATCTGTCGAGCAGCCACCTGGGCCTCGGTTCATACCTTCACAGCCCATTACTGCTTGGACAAGGACTCCCGCCGAGATGCCTTGTTTGGTCAGGCTGTCCTCAAACACCTGTTCCATTCTTAAACAACTCCTACCCTCCTTCCCTGGAAGGATGCCTGAGATCCATAGGAGGACGTAGAACCCTTCCCAGGGTCTCATATCCTTGGGGATCTCCCAGGCATCTTAGCTAGGGAGTCCCCATATGTGAAGACTCATTCCTGCTTGTTCCTGGAGATAGCACAGTTACTTACCTGTAACAGGTGATCTCTGGGAACAGCAGGAATAAGTCTTCACAACCCTCCCACCTCCCCTAGGAGTTGTACCTCTTTTCTATCTTTCCTGTCCTCTCTCTCTATTGTCTCAGCTTTAAACTTGAACTGAGGAGAGCTGGTTAGGAAAGGCGGGAAGGCAGCGCGCAGGCGCTGTGGGATGCTCCCAAAAGCTTTCCTTTTTTGGGAAGCTGGGGAGCGTTCCCGCGCAGGCTCCGTCGGTACTGACGTACCCATATGTGAAGACTTATTCCTGCTGTTCCCAGAGATCACCTTATTACAGGTAAGTAACTGTGCTTTATGGTGAATTAACACTTATTTAACTTTAGTGTGCCTTAGTAACTAGCCCCCTAGTTTGTAAGCACAGGGACTGTCCATTATGGGTGTATTTTTATTATGCATTTTCAGTGGGAAGTTTTGTTATACATGAAGAAAAAAAGGTCATGGATATGTAAAAAGCAGGCTTACAGAAAGTGTGCCTATCTTTACACAGTCCATGTATAGGCATTGCTGTGGTATAGTTTGGGCAGAGATGGGAAGGAATTCTGATGTATGTATTTTCTAAAATGCATGTGTATATACATAGAGTACGCACACAGATTTAGACCGTCTTTGGAGCAAGCCTAAATTTGTGCAAAAGCATTTGTGCATCATTGGTTCTGGGTATCTATTTTGCAAACCATTTATAAACAACAACAACAATAATAATAATACGCCCCACATTACACAGTCCTACTGAATGGTTTATAAGCAGTTCACAAATATATAGCATGCTACAGTAAGTACCCTCATATTTCTGTCTGGCTTGGGTTTTTCAATCTTTAAACAATGCTGAAACCTGTGGAAATCTGTTTAAGTACTCATAAATGTATTATGACGATAGGGGTTTTGTACAATTCTAAATTTTAGAGTTTATTCCCATATATAATCATTTATATCATTTGTCAGGCTTTTTGTCCAAACTTTTCAAGAAAATAAATTTTTGTCCATGGATTGAAATGCTACCAATAACGATAAAAAACACAGCTGCTTGTAACCAAGAGGCTGGGTTACAACTTTTCCTATTTGCTACAAAATGTCCCTGAAACAGTCACAGGTCCACGAGACCCATATCTTCCAGCTACTTGAAAATATAGCTGTGGCTAATGTAGAGCTGCCTGCCTTTTCTTGCTCTAGAGTCCCTGGAGGGAGCTACAGCTCATCCTACTTAAATAAATACATCCCTGCCCCTCCATAATAATAAGAGGTCTTAAGAAACCCAGCCCATTCAAGCATTCCATGCAAAAAGAAAGAGAAGCTGTTTAGCAATTTTAACAAGATGACAGCAGTTTTATTAGAGGATGTAGGAGGAGGATGCCTTTAACTCATTGTTTGCTTGACCCTATCACTGTATACATTATATTATCTACTATATAGAACAAGATCTGATCTACTAGCTCAGCGGAACTGTAAATTGGTCTCCTGTTTCTGTCCTTTCAGATTCCCTTTATTTTGTGTGTTTTCAGTGGATAATGACTAGAATCCTCCTCCTCATTTTTTCACACATCAGAAGCTGACTTCTTCATTCCTAGAGCTAGGCTAAGAAATGGGAGAAAATGTACAGATTACATTTCTATAGGCGAGGATATATAGACTGGCTAAGTGGATTCCTTCAGTCTCTTCATGATATGCAAATTCGGGGCAGGAGTTAGCAATATAGCTCACTGTCTGCAAATTCTTTGCCTATGTAGCTCATTGAATTTTGTTTCATAAACACACACATCTTCAATCTCCCTTATGTATGCACAATTAAGTGCAATTCCTGGCTCCCCCTCCCCCCCCCCCCCCCCCAGCCCAATATCTACATTGCAGGTGGAGATCTAGAAATTTAATGTTAGATCTATGGCCAAAGTTTTGCTGAATAAGACCAAATTTCACTCCCAGGGCAGGGATCCAGACTGTTCAATGAAAGCCAGTGCAGATGAGACCAGAACAATTTCCTTGACTTTAATCTGCTTCTTGTGGGGTAGGTGACATTATCATATACTGGTTCAGAAACTTGTCTTGTCAGTGGTTGGCACTACTTTATAAGCAAGGCCCAATTTGGATCCAGTGGGGCTAGAGCAGGATTGCTGCTGCTGCTGCTACTACTACTACTAGTGATCATTTATATAGCACTACAAGTTGTACGCAGCACTATACAGACACATGTAACCACGGTCCCTGCTCATCGGAGTTTACAATCTAGTCAAGACAGACAACACCAAACAAACAATTAAAACAGCTCTACCAACTAAACCTCTGTAGTAACAAAATCATCAGCATTAGAGTATATCTTTAAAATGGAAAAACAAACCTCAGAACCCTCCGACACCTCCCACAGTTCACACAAAGTGAGCTCAGGTGTACAAACGAGGTTAAGCACATCAATGGTTCGCTAATCCACACTAATTATCAAAATAATAGGAGTCGTGCATATATCCATAAGACATTGATATTCACAAAACTCTCAATATACATTCCCATAACTAAATACATGGTCATCACATAACTATCACAAGATTGTATAAACACATGTAATACAAGAAGATCAGCATCTTAGCATGAAAAAACTCCCAATTTTGAACAAGACGAGCATATCATAACCCGACGCTCGCTGTAATGTTCCTCCTGCGTTTCGCTTCTGCTGCTTCAGGGGAAAGTGATTCTAAAATAAAAACTTACCACAACAATGCTTTATATTCTTACTACCACCATCGGAAAGTACCACTTCAAAACTTTCAAACAATTCAAAACAGAAACACTCCTACCTGGCCATCTTCAACAAATATCACAGCCCAAAGAGGCCGTTGCCAACAAACCAACTCACAACCACCACTATCACTTCAGTATACCATCCAAACTACCTACATCACACACCTACATTAAAACACCACTCAAGCACCTCCTACTTCTCATCCCTTCCAATCATTGGACGCTGGGGAGCGTTCCCGCGCAGGCTCCGTCGGTACCGACGATACCCATATGTTTATGTTTATTTGAATTTGATATACCGCTCAGGCCGAAGCATTAGAGCGATTTACAATAATATATCATTTGAGGAAATATGAAAGGAACGCCATTTGTAAGATAGGACAGAGTAGAGGACAGAAACAGTCAAAAGGATAGATAAAGAAAGGGAACAGCAAGTTACCATAATATATGTGTATGACAATCCAGACCACATCTCCAATGCTCCCTACAGGACAAACGCCATGGACCAACGCCTAAGGGCCACGCCAAAGGGCCCTCTGGCGAGGCCCTCAGGCGCGGGCCCACAAGGCGTGGGCGCGCCCCTGAAGCGGCGGTCTAAGCCGTTGCTGTAGGCCTCCCATAGGCAGGCTAGAGGAGGGAGGAGGGGCCCCTGCTCACAGCTCCGGCAACAACTCTGCCTTCCAGCGCGCCCCTGAAGCAGCGGCTCAAGCCGCCGCTGATGGCCTCCCATAGGCAGGCTAGAGGAGGGAGGAGGAGACTAAATTCCTGCTGTTCCCGGAGATCACCTCTTAAAGGTGAGTAACTACGCTTTACTGTACATCCTCTGATAATAAATTCCAGAGTTTGATTATGTGTTGAGTGAAAAAGTATTTTCTTTGATTTTGTCTTAAATGTGTTACATTGTAGCTTCATTGCATGTCCTCTAGTCTTTCTACTTTAGTAAGGGAGTAAACAACCAATCTACTTTTACCCATTATAGTATAGACCTCTATCATATCTCCCCTCAGAGATTTCTTTTGTAAGTTGAAGAGCCCTAACATTTTAAGGCTTTCTTCATTGGGATATCCTTCCACCCCCCTTTACCATTTTGGTTGCTCTTCTCTGTACCTTTTCCAATTCTGCTATATTCTTTTTAAGATATGGTAACCAGAATTGCACACAATATTCAAGGTGCAGTCGCACCATGGAGCGATACAGAAGCATTGTAATATCTTTGGCTTTATTCTCCATGCCTCTACTTATGATTCGTAGCATTATTTTTGCTTTCTTGGCTGTGGCTGCACGCTGGGCAGAGTGTTTCAACATATTATCCACAGTGATGCCCAGATCATTTTCCTGGGATTGATTGCTAATGTGGAACCTTGCATTGTGTAACTGTAATTTGGGCTCTTCTTCCCTAAGTGCATAACTTTGTATTTGTTCACATTACAGTAAATTTCATCTACCATTTGGATGTGCATTTTCCCAATTTTTCAAGGTCCTTTTGCAATTTTTCACAATCCTCTTGTGTTTTAACAACTTTGAATAATTTTGTGTCATCTGCAGATTTGATCAGCTCACTTGTTCCCATTTCCAGGTCATTTTTAAATATGTTAAAAAGCAGAGGGCCCAGCACAGATCCCTGGGTACTCCACCTTTCTCCATTAAGAAAATTGGCTATTTATCCCTACTTTATTTTTTTCTATTTTTTAACCAGTTCCTAATCCACAACAGTACACTGCCTCCTATCCCATGACTTGTCAGAGGCTTTCTGAAAATCCAGATACACTGGCTCACCTTTATCTACCTGTTTAGTCACACCTTCAAATAATATAAGAGATTAATGAGACAAGACTTTTCTTCACTGCCATTAAACCAAGACTATCTACATGTTCAGTAATTTTGTTCTTTATAATGGTTTCTACTATTTTGCCCAGTACTGATGTCAGTCTCACCAGTCTGTAGTTTCCTGATCACCCTTGGAACCCTTTCTAGTTCAAAATTGTTTTATTGACAAAAGATAACAACTCTTGACACATGGGCACTTTTGCACATGCCTGAGAGAACCAAACAATATAAGGATTCAACTTTTCCATTTTTTTTAATTATAAAAATTGCCACCCACCTCACCCATATTCCCTTCTCATCAACTTCAACCAACCAATCCACCTAGCCCTCAGACATCATTGGGGGAGGGGGACCCTTACACCCCCTCAGATAAATGGCAGGATCCAAGGAGCTGCATGAATCCTGCCCCTACCATAAAGGCTAAGGAAAGGAGCAACCAACCCCAGGTCCAGGGCCGTCTCCCAACCCTCCTCCCCCCTTACCTCCCCTGCCTGGAACCCTTTTTAAAAACTGGGGTTGCATTGGCCACTCGTCAGTCTTCGGGTACTACAGATGATTTTAAATGATAGTTCACAGATTAATAAAAGTAGGTCTGTTTGTAGTGACTGGAGGGCCTAGCAGTTCTTTCCTTTTCTTGCCTTTTGGCCCATGAAAGCTGATAAAATACTTTCAGTCAGCCTGGGTGGGTCATACCGTGGTGAAGAAAAAAAAAATACAATAATAAACCGGGCACTTCACTAGAGATCTGTAAGAGCTGCTTTTGGCTCATGTTCCTTCTATTGAAGACACTGTGAGGGTCATTTTAAAAGGTTTAGTTATGATTTAGACGTCTGAAGACGTGCATGTAGACATCAAAATCAGAGACAAATCTCCGTAGCCATAAGAACATAAGATATGCCATACTGGCTCAGACCAAGGTCCATCAAGCCCAGTATTCTGTTTCCAACAGTGGCCAATCTAGGTCATATGTACCTAGCAGTTTCCCCAAGGGACACAGGTTCCACAATGCTTGTATTGGTTCAAACATTGATATCCTGGGTCCCTTCTTAATAATGGTTTATGGACCTTTCCTCCAGGAACTTGTCTAAACCTTTTTTAAACCCAGCTACACTAACAGCCTTTACTACATCCTCCGGTAACAAATTCCAGAGTTTGATTACACATTGAGTGAAAAAATATTTTCTTTTATTGGTCTTAAATAGTTTACCCTGTAGCTTCATTGCATGTCCCCTAGTCTTTCTATATTCTGATAAGGTAAACAATCTATCTATGTTTACCCGTTCCACTCCGTTCATTAATTTATAGACTTCTATCATATCTCCCCTCAGCCGTCTCTTTTCCAGGTTAAAAAGCCCTAACCTTTTTAGCCTTTCTTCAAAGGAGTATCCTTCCATCCCCTTTACCATTTTGGTGGCTCTTCTCTGAAACTTTTCTAAAATCGCTATATCCTTTTTAAGATACGGCGACCAGAATTGCACACAATATTCAAGGTGCGGTCTCACCATGGAACGATATAGAGGCATTATAATATCTTTTGTTTTATTTTCCATTCCTTTCCTTATCATACCTAGCATTCTATTTGCTCTCTTGGCCGCTGCTGCACACTGGGCCGAGGGATTTAACATGGTATCCACAATGATGCCTAAATCTTTTTCCTGGGTGGTAGTTCCTAATGTGGAACCTTGCATCGTGTAACCATAGTTTGGGTTGTTCTTCCCTAGGTGCATAACCTTGCACTTGTCCACATTAAATTTCATCTGCCATTTTGATGCCCAGTCTTCCAATTTATCAAGATCCTCTTGCAATTTTCCACAATCCTCTTGGGTTTTAACAACTTTAAATAGTTTTGTGTCATCCGCAAATTTGATAACCTCACTCGTTATTCCACTTTCCAGGTCATTTATGAATATGTCAAAAAGCGGCGGACCCAGCACAGATCCCTGGGGTACACCACTATTCACCTTTCTCCATTGGGAAAATTGGCCATTTAGCCCTACCCTCTGCTTTCTATCTTTTAACCAGTTCCTGATCCACAATAGTACACTGCCTCCTATCCCATGACTCTTTAGTTTTGCCAAAAGTCTCTGATGAGGGACCTTGCCAAAGGCTTTCTGAAAGTCCAGATACATAATATCAACCGACTCACCTTTGTCCACCTGATTATTCACTCCTTCAAAAAAACATAACAGGTTAGTAAGACAAGATATTCCTTGTCTAAAGCCATGTTGGCTGTCTCCCTTTAGGTCATGACTATCTACATGCCATTTTCCACAATGCAAATGGATTTACTGCCTATAACAAACTGCTTCGATGCAGTCTCACAATGGCTCCTGTCACAGAACCTCCGCATTCAGCATAAGAAAACTGAGGTTCTCTTTATCACAAGAGACCCCAACTTCACCCCACCACCACATATAAGTGTCAAGGGAGCTGACCTAGGCACCAAGGATACAATAAAATACCTCGGAGTCACACTAGACCATAGGCTCGACATGAAATCACACATAAACAATATCGTAAAATCTGTATACTTCAAAATACGCACTCTTAGACACCTGCGTCCCCTGCTAGACCACGAAGACTTCAGAACCATCTACCAAGCACTGATACTGCCACACTTCGACTTCGCCAATTCCATTCTACAAGGACTCCCACAATCCACCATAAGCTCCTTGCAACTCGCAATGAACACCGCTGCCAGGTTTCTTCTAGGAGCGGCCAGAAGTGAACACATCACACCTATCCTCAAAGAGCTCCATTGGCTCCCTATACACGGAAGACTTACATTCAAAACCCTCATTCTCACATTTAAGGCCTTAAATGGTTTATCGTCCACATCACTTACCAAACTCATCCAATCCGTCCCATCAAATAGAAATAGGAGACATGCAGCATTAAACTCACTAACAACCCCAAAGGCTATAACAACGTGCAGCCTATCAACATCAAACAGAGCTTTCATGTTTAGCGCACCAAAATACTGGAATGCTCTCCCACCTGATCTCCGCGCCATAACCGACCTAACCCAGTTCAGAAAGGCCCTTAAACTGCACCTTTTCATCAAATACTACCCTACATGAACCGTAACATAACAGCCTCACCCTAGTATAATCCACAATATCCCTCTTGTTCCAAGCATCACTGCTAATTTTATGTAAATAGTTCGAGCATGATATCTAGCTAATACATTATATACTCCATGTAAATAGTTCTCCCATGTTATCCAAGTTGATACTCCTGTTATATGTAATGCCAAACAGCCTGTTGTTCTGGTTCCTTTCTGTTATTTGTAAACCGCGCTGATGTCAAAGAGTGCGGTATATAAGAAGTTGAAATAAATAAATAAAATAAAAATACATGCTGAGTAATTTTATTCTTTATGATGGTTTCTACCATTTTTCCCGGTACTGACGTCCGGCTCACCGGTCTGTAGTTTCCCGGATCACCCCTGGAACCCTTTTTAAAAATTGGTGTTCCATTCCATTCCATAGCCATTCCACAGATGACATTTGTCTCCAGTGCAGGGACGTCCAAGTAGATACTGGGACATGGCAGATGCTTGTCTGGGAAGTGGCAATGTACTTACATGTCCCCGTTTGATCTCAGAAATGTTGGAGACGTTTGCGGGCATATCAATGTTTTTACCTTCTCCAGGCATAAATAGGCATCGGGGAAAATGCTTATTTTCACCTTAAAACATTAAGAGAGTGTAGAGAAGATGGATAATTAAGTGACTAGCCTTAGATCACAAAGACCCACACTGGGATTTGAACCCTGACCACTCTGCTCTTAAGGCCATTATGCTTTTAGACATCTTGTTTCTGAAATGCTGTCCTGGGGACTTCTATATAGACATTTGATATACATGCATATTGGGCACGTCCACGTTTCTGAAATCGTGCCCTTGTACTTGGACATCCCATTGTGAAATGTGCCTCTGTGTTAAATAGAAACATAGAAACATAGAAACATGATGACAGAAAAAGACCACAAGGCCTATCTAGTCTGTCCTTCCATAACTACAACAGTCCACTTTTTACCTTTAGAGATCCTCTGTGTTGGTCCCATGCTTTTTTTAATTCAGTTACTGTCCTCATCTCTACCACCTCCACTGGGAGACTATTCCACGGATCCACTACTCTTTCCGTAAAGAAATATTTCCGCATATCACTCCTGAATCTGTCTCTCTTCACCCTCATCCCATGTCCCCTTGTAGCAGAACTTGCTTTTAATTGAAAGAGGCTCTCTCCCTGAACATTTATGCCACGGAGGTATTTAAACATCTCAATCATATCACCTCTATCCCGCCTTTCCTCTAAGGTGTACATATTAAGATCCTTAAGTCTGTCCTCATATGCTTTATAATGAAGCCCATTAATCATTTTAGTAGCAACCCTCTGCACCGACTCCATCCTGTTCACATCCTTTTGAAGGTGCGGTCTCCAGAATTGCACACCATACTCAAAATGAGGTCGCACCAAAGACTTATACAGAGGCATTATCACCTCCTTTTTTTCTGCTAGCCATTCCTCTCCGTATGCACCCAAGCATCCTTCTAGCTTTTGCCGTCGCCTTTTCTACCTGTTTAGCTACTTTAAGATCATCAGACACAACCACGCCTAGGTTCCGCTCTTCTTTAGTGGACAAAAGTACTTCACCTCCTATACTGTATTGCTCCCTTGGATTGCTGCAGCCCAAATGCATGACCTTACATTTTTTAACATTAAATCCCAGCTGCCAAATTCTAGACCATTCTTCAAGCTTAGCTAGATCCCTCCTCATGTTATCTACACCTTCCTGGGTGTCTACTCTATTGCAGATTTTGGTATCATCCGCAAAGAGGCAAACCTTACCCGACAGCCCTTCCGCTATATCACTAACAAAGATGTTAAAAAGAATCGGACCAAGGACAGATCCCTGGGGCACACCACTGGTAACATCCTTCTCCTCAGAGTGAGCTCCATTTACTTGTACTCTTTGTCGCCTCCCACCCAACCAATTTCTAACCCAAGCAGTAACTTTAGGGTCCATCCCTAGGGTGCTCAGTTTGTTTATAAGTCGCCTGTGAGGAACAGTGTCAAAGGCTTTACTGAAATCTAAATACACCACATCTAGAGCTCTCCCTCGGTCCAACTCCCTGGTCACCCAGTCAAAGAAATCAATCAGATTTGTCTGACAAGACCTGCCTCTGGTGAATCCATGCTGCCTCGGATCCTGTAATCCGCCGGACTCCAGAAACCTCACTATTTTCTCTTTCAGCAGCGTTTCCAGTAATTTACTCACCACC
Source organism: Ichthyophis bannanicus (assembly GCA_033557465.1). Taxonomy (NCBI): domain Eukaryota; kingdom Metazoa; phylum Chordata; class Amphibia; order Gymnophiona; family Ichthyophiidae; genus Ichthyophis; species Ichthyophis bannanicus. The sequence goes on from CM066046.1 coordinate 97,228,706, forward strand.
GAAGTTAAACTAACCGGCCTGTAGTTTTCAACCACATCCTTACTTCCGCTTTTGTGTAAAGGCACCACATGAGCCTCTCTCCAGTCCTTTGGCACCACTCCCGACTCCAACGAGGCATTGAAAAGGTCAGTCAGTGGAGTTGCTAGAACGTCCCCAAGTTCCCTCAGTATTCTAGGGTGTATCCCATCCGGTCCCATCGCTTTGTCTACTTTAAGTTGAGCTAGTTTCTCACGAACAGTCTTCTGAAAATTGTTCAAGATGTCCCTCACTTCTGTTCTTATTTGTGGGTGTTTTCTGAGGTCCTGCTCCTGGTTCTTCATCTGTGAACACAGAACAAAAATATTTGTTAAGCAATTCCGCTTTATCCTTATCAGCTTCTACATATTCCCCCCCTGCACCCTTGAGTCTGACAATACCACTTTTGCCCTTCCTCTTCTCACTAATATATCTGAAAAATGTCTTATCCCCCCATTTTATTGCATTGGCTATTTCCTCCTCCTTTTGAATCTTTGCCTTCTTGACTACTTTGCTAGCTTCTCTAAGTTTTTCCAAATACAGATGCCTGTCTTCCTCTCTCTGTGATCTCTTGTATTTCATGAAGGCCTCCCTCTTTTTCTTCACTTTTTCAGCTACTTCCTTTGAAAACCATAGCGGTCTCCTGTTCCTTTTGCCTTTATTTACCATTTTAACAAAAAGGTTGGTTGCCTTTAAAATACCCCCTTTCAGTTTTGCCCACTGTTTTTCTACATCCCCCAGCTGTTCCCATTCCACTAACGACTCCCTGAGGTATTGGCCCATCTTCGCAAAGTTAGTCTTCCTAAAGTCTAAGATCTTCACCTTGGAATGGATTCTAACAGCCCTAGTCCTAATACTGAACCACACCATCTGGTGATCACTGGATGCAAAATGATCTCCCACTACAACATCAGAAACACTTTCACCATTGGTAAGCACCAAGTCCAGTATGGCCCCTTCACGTGTGGGGTCTGTTACCAATTGCCTGAATAGTTCTCCCTGTAGAGAATCCAGGATCTCCTTACTTCTAGATGATACTGCAGCAGGAATGTGCCAATCAACATCTGGCATATTGAAATCTCCTAGCAGTAGCACTTCCCCTTTCCTAGCAATGCTGCGTATGTCTTCAATTAACTCTCTGTCCACCTCTTCCTCTTGTGAGGGAGGTCTGTATATCACACCAATGCAAATAGATTTCTCTTTCCCTCTTTCTAGTTTAACCCACAATGCCTCCTCTCTCCCTTTTAAGCTCTGTAATTCCAAAGCTTTAATAGTGGTTTTTACATATAGTGCCACTCCTCCTCCCCTTCTTCCTACCCTGTCCTTTCTGAATAAAGTATAGCCAGGTATAGTTACATCCCAGTCATGGTTTTCTGTGAACCATGTTTCTGTAACTGCCACTAAATCCAAGTCAGCCACTCCCACCAAAGCTTCAACTTCAGGGATGTTATTTCCCATGTTACGGGCATTAATACACACTGCTTTCCATATGTTACCCCTGTTACCCATTTCCATAAAGGTATTTAATGTATCACCTACCTGGGGGCTTTCACTTACCTGGGGGCTTTCTTCACCCATCCCCAACAAATCTAGTTTAAAGCCCTCTTCAGTAGATTAGCCAGTCTACTACCAAAGATGCGTTGACCTTTCTTGGACAGATGGATGCCATCTCTGCTCTGCAACCCTTGGAACAGCATCCCATGGTCTAGGAAACCAAAACGCTCTCGAAGACACCATCCACGCAGCCATGCATTCATCTCCAGGATGCGAGCCTCTCTGTATTTTAAAAAGCAACTTGGCTAGGCTTTTCTGCCTTATAGATGGCAGATGGTAGGGGTGCCTGTAAAGTGTTGTAATAAAAAAGCATTTTGTAATAAGAGAAATTGTTGTTAAGTGCCATCAAGTTAATGTAGGCTAATGGCAACCCTCTGGATATTTGCCCTAAACTGTGTTAAGTCAATAGTTAAGTGGTGAATTGTTGATAATGACATCCATAACTGCAATTATTGTATCCATCCATCACATTGCTGGTCTTCACCTTTTGCTCTGACCTTCAACCTTGCCAAGCATGATGTGTCCAAAGTAGGAAAGTCTGTCTTGTCATCTGAGTTTCTAAAGAAAGTTTCCTTATCGTCCCTCCAGTCCAGTCCTGGAACCTCTGAGGTTTTGTACCTCCTCCAGCAGCTTTTGAGACTGAGCACATCATCACTTTTGATGACACTGGTATAAGTAGGCAAGGACCGCCTCTCCACGCCAGTAGTCTGTCTCCAAGCAGCTGGAGAGGTAGTGAGCCGGTAGCAGGGCTCACTTAGCAACAACTGAGGAGGTTTTTAGGTGTTTTAGTTAGAAGTTGGGGTACAGGAGTAGTGCCTCTTAAGGGGTTAAGGGGCAGCAGAAGGACTGGTTTGCCGCCTTCTTCCCTCCTCTCTCTCTACTCTGATCCTTTTCTTCCTCCTTCCCTGTGGGGCTCCGTTGGTGCCGAAATCACTCATATGTGAGGACTAATTCCTGCTGTCCCTGGAGAACACTTGTTACAGGTGAGTAACTACACTTTCTCCAGCAGTTTCTTCCTGCTCCTTTTTAGCTTCCAGCTGAGTTGGAATCAGGCCATGAGCCTTCAGTCACAACTATCCTTTTCCTGTTGTTTGATACCGCTTTTCAGCTTATGTCCAGTTGTTGCAATGACAGTCCTCAACTAGGGGCACTTTTCATGGAAACCTGTGGTCAAAGTCACTAAATCCATCCACTAGGTGTCACCATTGCACAATGACTAGGACTCCTTCCCCCAGAGATTCATTTTAATTGATTTATTTAGAAGATCTATTACCTCCACTATCTACCATTCTAGGCTGGAGTACAATTCATATCCAATATACATAAAACATACAAAAAAATATAAAGACAAATCTATAGGTTATGAATACGGCATTCACAACATCCCTAGGCACAGCTGACCTGGAAAACAGAAATCCTAATCTGGGAATCAAACCCAGGGCCCTCCGTATTGCATTGCCACTGAACCATCAGGTCAGATTTTAAATATACTTTTTAAAATAGTCCCTTTTTATGCCATAGATTTCCTTAATTTAGTTTCTAAAAGGTTTGCCATGTTGGTTGATTACATTCACACTTAGAATTAGAGTTAAGGATTTGTCCTAAAATCAATCATAAAAGCTTCATATACCTGTGAATATTTTGTCTCTACAGAGAATTGCAATCAGCACAAATTTTAAGTTCTTACAAAAAAACCCTCTGCAATGTTTTTCTACCATCCTGCAATTTAGAAAAACCTGAAAGTATGCCTAATCACTTTCTTCAGCAAGTCTAAAGTACAAGTTTTACCTGAAAAAATTAATTTGGCATAAGTCAAACAGTCGTGGATAGAATGTGCAGTGGGTTGGTTAGAAGGTGAAGAAACAGTAAAAGTTTCAGTGATAGAAAATGTGACATTTATTTATTTATTTAAACAGATTTGTATACCACCTTATCCTTCAATCAAAGTGGTCACATCACAATAGGAGGGTTACATTTAACATAGGGGTACATAACAACATAGAGGTACTTAACAACATCTAGACAGTACAATTGGAGGGTTGCATTTATCATAGGGGTAGCATATAGACAGCACGAGGTAATTAACAACATTATATTATGTTTGTTTAGGATGAGTGTTTGGGGTGAGTGGGTACTGAGTTGATATGTCATTAACTTATATGCCTATTCGGGATCAGTGAATATCAAATTATTCACTGCAAACTATCTCTTACAGTAAAACAAGTTATATGTATGTATATAGTTTCCCCAGTTAACCCAAGTTTAAAACTCCTGTTCCTGATCGTGGCCCAGTCTAGTCCCGGGACCTCTGTTACCTCAGTCTCCAAGCAGCTGGATAGTTGGGAGCCCGGGGATCTCGGGCTCACTTGAGAAACAATTGAGTTTTTAGCTTAGTTTGAAATTTTATATTCTTCCCATTTGGTTTCTGTAGTTTTAAAAGATATTTTCTTTTCCTTTCTTTTCTAGGTGCTGTCCTTTTTCAGCTGCAGCACGAGTTAGCTTGCTTCCCTCCCCCCCCTCCCCCTCCTTGCTCTGCCTGAATTTAGCTGAGCCTGCTTCAGAGGGGTTACCTGTCCTGGCAGCGCTGCAGCTCTTCCTCACTTTTTGGGCGAGTTGGTCCCGTTACTCCCCGTTGGAGGAGCGTACCTACTCAGCGCCACGCGGAGGTACTTGCCCGCGAGTGCGCTTGTTAATTTCCACCGCCGGTAGAGCCATATCATCAGGCTGGACACGCACCGATAGCGAGTACCGTGCACCCGATCTGCGGGCCTCTGCTTCTGTGACCGGCGCTGGGGCGCGGCTTTTCTTGTGGAACACTTACTGCAGGTAAGCGCGGTCGGGCCCTCCTGCTTATTTACAGCTGCGTGCAGTTCGCGCGGGCTTTTTCCATGTCGGGCCTAGCCGCGTGGTGACGGCGCGGCCCGGGGGGGGGTGGCTCTGGAGCGCTGTCTCTTCTGAGACTGGAGGGTTCTTCTCCTGCTGCGCTTTGCTTTGGGGGAAGGAACAGAGTTTTTATTTCATTTAGACTTCGTTTTCACTTTCCCGGGGTTTTCTTTGAGTGGGTGTTTATCTCCAGGAACAAGCAGGAATAAGTCCTCACATATGGGTACGTCGGAACCGACGGAGCCTGCGCGGGAAAGCTCCCCAGCTTCCCAGAAAGGAAGCTTTTGGGGCCTCCCACTGCACATGCGCGCTGCCTTCCCGCCTTCCTGCCTTCCTGACCAGCTCTCCTCAGTTTCTCTTTTTCCGCGGAGCCAGCAGGTCGTGTTCCTGTCACCGCTGAAGAAATTCTTATTTTAGTTTGTTTCTTTAGACCGCGTACCTGCCTTCCCCATACCGAAACCGGTACCGCCGGTCTCTCTTTTCTTTTCTTTAAAAAAAAAAACAAAAACTTTTCTTTTAGCACAACTTGGTGACTTTGGTTAGGCCTCAGGCCTACCCAAATTCTCCTCATGGAGAAACCAGCCCCTGGTTTCAAAAAGTGTACCAAGTGTAGTGCTGTTATTTCTGTTACAGACACCCATGACTGGTGTCTTAAATGTTTGGGGCCTGACCACTCCATTCCGGACTGCCCGTCCTGCTCCCAGATGTCTAAACGTGGTTTGCAGAACCGGGCCAACAAATTCCATGTACTGTTTGCTTCAGATAATCCAGCATCACAGTCATCCAGTTCTTCCTCTCCGGATGGATCTCAGGTAACTAAACCTTCTCCGGGCAGGTCCTCAAAAGGCAAATCTCCTTCAAAGTATCGAGAGGCCCTCAATCTTGAGTCGGAGGACCCTGCCCCAGCCAAACAACCCCGGCGGGAAGCTCTGGCTTCCAAAGCTCCATCTATGGGGTTACAGGTTGACATCGATGGCACGGCCTCGACCGATCACCTGTTAGACTGCTCTGGGGTACCGGCCCATGCCGGTACCGACATCCAGGCAGCAGTGGCGTCTATGGACAATACTGTTCAGACCATGCAGCAGGCCATTTTGGCTTTTATTAAAGCTGCGACGCCCTCGGTACCGCATCCAGCGGATCCGGGTCCGGTACCGTCCCCCATACCGGAACCGAGACCATCGTCTTCCAAACGCAGATCGGTTCCGCATGCCGGATCCGGGTTTTCACCCGATACCGATCCCATACCCGGTACACCTGATGTCGATACCGAGCGGTATGCGTATCGTGCGTTGGAAGCAAATAGAGGATACTCTGATTCTTCTGAGGATTTTGACTCCTCTGATGACTCTGATGAGCTGTCTCTTGTTCTTCCTGAAGAGCCTTCTTCCCCAAAGAGGAGAATGTCTCCACCAGAGGATTTGTCCTTTCAATACTTCATTATAGAAGTAGCTAAAGCACTTTCTATTACTACATCCTCTGAAAAAGAACCTAGATCAAAGAAATTGGATATTTTAGGATACCCTAAGGTTCCTAAAGAGGCAGTCACCCTGCCTATCCATGAAATCCTTCAAGAACACTTGATGGACTTATGGGAGGCTCCTCTAACGTTGTCTCCTCATTCCCATAGGTTGGACACCATGTACCGGGTCCCTCCTTCTCCTGGTTTTCAAAAAACTCAGCTGCCTCACCATTCCATTGTGGTGAAGTCTGCGCTGAAAAAGATTAAGAGTACCAAAAGGCACTCTTCTACCCCTCCAGGGCGAGAATGTAAGACCCTAGACTCTTTTGGTAGGAAAATCTTCCAGGCTAGTATGCTTATAGCCAGGATTAATTCATACAGTCTGTATATGGGCATGTTTCTAAGGGAACTTGCCCTAAAGGTACGGCATTTTGCCCCCTTTATCCCTGAGGATAGAAAGGAGGAGTTCATTTCTCTGGTGAAACAGCTTCTAGATGTTTCTAAGTTCTCCAACAGAGCAGCCTTTGATTCCTTTGAGGGTGCCGGTAGAGCTTCGGGCATTGCTATTGCAGCCCGACAACTTGCTTGGCTCCAGGCCTCTGACCTAGAACCCTGGGTCCTGGATGGCTTACGGAATCTGCCCTGTACAGGTGAGAACTTATTTGGTAAAGACTGGCAAATTAAAGCCACTCAAATGGACGCAGAAAATGCTACCTTAGATAGACTTTCTAAGTCTACCTCTACTCCTGCCAAGAAAAAGTCTTTCAAGAGTCCTTACTACAAGAAGGCCAGATTTTCCACAAATACTGGCCAACAATCTTCTCAGCCTCGCTTTGCTGCTAAGCGTCAGCAACCTAAACAGGCAAGGTCAAAGCCTGCAGCGTCTGCCACTCCTCAGCAGGCTCAACCCCCTCAGGGGTTTTGACTTGCCCCTAGAGAACTTAACCTTTCTGGCTCTAGAACAACCAGAGCCCCTCACCATTCCCGGAAGGTTAGCTCACTTTGCTCCCAGATGGGAGCAAATTACATCAGAGCACTGGACCCTCTCTATCATCAGAGAGGGCTACAAACTTCATTTTTCCAACCTTCCTCCACATACCATGGTGAGGCACTTCAATTCTCCCCCATCTCTCCTGGCCCTGTTGGGTCAGGCAGTCTCTTCCCTCCTTGCCCAAAGGGCAATAGAAGAGGTTCCTCTTCTTCAACAAGGGACAGGTTTCTACTCCCCTTATTTTCTCATACCAAAGAAGACAGGGGGATTCAGACCTATCCTAGATCTGAGAGAATTGAACAAATTTCTATACAAGGAGAAATTCAAAATGCTTTCTCTGGGCATTCTCCTTCCATACCTTCAGAGTCAGGATTGGCTTTGTTCTTTAGATCTCAAGGATGCGTACACACATATACTCATCCACCCATCCCACAGAAAATATCTACGATTTCTGTTCCAGGGAAAACATTTCCAGTACAGAGTACTTCCCTTCGGTCTAGCCTCTGCTCCAAGAGTGTTCACCAAATGCATGGCAGTTGTAGCCGCATTTCTAAGAAGTCTGGGAATTTTTGTATTCCCATATCTGGACGACTGGCTCATCCGAGCTCCATCTCAGTCAGAGGCCCAGATTTCCCTGGACCGCACGAGACACATTCTGCAGTATCTGGGACTGGTGGTAAACCTTCCCAAGTCTCAACTCATCCCTACTCAGTCTCTGGAATTCATAGGGGCCCAGTTGGACACCACCACTGCAAGGGCCTACCTTCCTCAGGTCCGGAGCCAACGTCTGGTGTGCTTGGCCTCCCAAGCTCAGTCCAGCACTCACTTGACAGCCAGGGAAATGCTGCGACTTCTGGGCCACATGGCCTCCACGGTACACGTGGTGCCCTACGCTCGTCTTCATATGAGAGCAGCTCAATGGACCTTGGCCACCCAGTGGACTCAAGCATCAGGAGCGCTCTCCGACCAAATACTCACCTCAAAACGTCTGTTTTGGTCCCTCCAATGGTGGATATCCACCAAGAATCTGTCGTTGGGGACCCCCTTCCAACCTTTGTTGCCCCAAGCAACCCTCACAACAGATGCCTCCCAAACAGGGTGGGGAGCCCATCTTCAACACCTCTCCACTCAGGGTACTTGGTCTCCACAGGAGACCACCCTTCACATCAACCTCCTGGAACTGCGAGCAATCTTCCTTGCCCTCAAAGTCTTCCATACCCTCCTTGTCAACCTGACCGTCCTAGTTCATACAGACAATCAGGTGGCCATGTTCTACGTAAACAAACAAGGAGGGACAGGCTCTCTGTCACTTTGCAACGAAGCTCTCAGATTATGGGCCTTCGCCAGAGAGCATCAAATTCATCTTCTGGCAGTGTATCTTCCAGGGGTTCAAAACTCTCGGGCAGACAGACTCAGTCGAGTTCTGCTTCCACACGAATGGTCCCTACATCTGGACCAGATACGCAAAATCTTTCAGGAATGGGGAACCCCGGACATAGACCTCTTTGCAAGTCCGTGGAATGCCAAACTTCCCCGGTTCTGTTCCAGGACTCCGTGTCAGGGAGCTCAGGCCAGCGACGCCTTTCTCCTGCATAGGGGTCAGGAATTCCTATATGCCTTTCCACCCATTCCTTTGATTCCCAAGACTCTGTTCAAACTCCAGAGGGATCACGGGTCGATGATCCTCATAGCTCCACGCTGGCCACGCCAAGTGTGGTTCCCTCTACTTCTGCATCTCTCCCAGGTACCCTCCCTGGACCTGGGAACTGCGCCAGACCTTCTGTCTCAGGAGGAGGGGACTTTGTGGCACCCAAACCCCAAGTCCCTACACCTCAGAGCTTGGTTACTGAAGGCCTAAGCCTTCATGACTTCAATCTTTCTCAACCAGTGAAAGATATCCTTCATGCCTCTAGGAAACCCTCCACGAGGCGTTCCTATGCTTTCAAATGTAAACGCTTTTCCATTTGGTGTGCTCAACAGGGTCTTGACCCTCTAGCACTTCCTTTGAATTCTCTACTAGACTATCTCCTGCATCTTTCCAATGCAGGCTTTAAGACGAATTCAGTGAGAGTCCATTTGAGCGCTATTGCAGCATCCTTAAAACCTCTAAATGGACAACCTGTCTCCTCTCATCCTCTTATTGCAAGGTTCATGAGAGGCCTGACTCTAACTAAGCCTCCCATCCGACCTCCTCCGGTAGCATGGGATTTGAACCTAGTTCTAGGTCAGCTTATGAAGCCACCTTTTGAACCGTTGGTTTCCACCTCCTTGAAATTTCTTTACTGGAAGGTCCTTTTCCTTATTGCAGTCACTTCGGCTCGCCGCATCAGTGAACTACAGGCCTTAGTGGCTCATCCACCTTATACTAGGTTTCATCATGATAAGGTGGTCCTTAGGACGAATCCCCACTTTATGCCCAAAGTGGTCTCGCCTTTTCATCTTAATCAAGAGGTATATCTACCTGTCTTTTTCCCGGCTCCTCATGCATCCAGTGCAGAGAGGAACCTTCATACTCTAGATTGTAAAAGAGCTCTTGCCTTTTACCTCAACAGGACTCAGCCACATCGAAAGTCTTCCCAACTTTTTGTGGCTTTTGATCCTTCTCATTTGGGACTTTCAGTCTCCAAACGTACACTTTCCATTTGGATTGCTCAGTGTATTTCCTTTGCTTACCAGAGTAAAAACATTTCTCTGGAAGGCCATGTCACAGCTCACAATGTGAGAGCCATGGCCACTTCTATGGCTCATCTTCACTCTGTATCCATAGATCAGATCTGTCGAGCCGCCACCTGGGCCTCGGTTCATACCTTCACAGCCCATTACTGTTTGGACAAGGACTCCCGCCGGGATGCCTTGTTTGGTCAGGCTGTCCTCAAACACCTGTTCCATACTTGAACAACTCCTGCCCACCTTCCCAGGATGGATGCCTGAGATCCATACGAAGATGGCGAACCCTTGGAAGGGGATCTCCCAGGCATCTTAGCTAGGGAGTCCCCATATGTGAGGACTTATTCCTGCTTGTTCCTGGAGATAGCACAGTTACTTACCTGTAACAGGTGATCTCTGGGAACAGCAGGAATTAGTCCACACAACCCACCCACCTCCCCTAGGAGTTGTATCTTCTATCTATCTTCCTTTCCTCTCTCTATTGTCTCAGCTATAAACTCGAACTGAGAAGAGCTGGTCAGGAAGGCGGGAAGGCAGCGCGCATGTGCAGTGGGAGGCCCCAAAAGCTTCCTTTCTGGGAAGCTGGGGAGCTTTCCCGCGCAGGCTCCGTCGGTTCCGACGTACCCATATGTGAGGACTAATTCCTGCTGTTCCCAGAGATCACCTGTTACAGGTAAGTAACTGTGCTCTTTCTCCACAGCCTGTCAGTGCTCCGGGGGAATCGCATGCTAGTTCGGAGGGACATTTCTGGATTTCTGCTTCAAAGTTTGAGCTTTATTCTTTTTTTCTCAGCATGCCTTCTAAGCCCATTTGCGTGGTGTGTGGGGCTAAGAAGGCTTCTCATAGTGGGGTCTGCAAGGCCTGTGTGGGGGAGACTGGAGAGTTGGACCAGCCCCTTCCACCGGTGGACAGAGCCTCGGGGGGTGCCTTGGAGCCCCCGACTGTCCCAGGGATTGGCGGAGAGCCGGAAGAACCTGTGGCCGGTCCTTCTTCTGCCCTACCCCCCCCCCCTCGCAGGTGCTGTTGCCCAGGGAGCTGTCAGCTATTTTTTCTCAGCAGTTTGTGGCTCTCTTGCAACAGTCCGCTGTTAGATCGTTGCTGACTCAGGGATCTGAGGGGGAGAGGAAGCGCTCTGCTTCCCCCAGACTCCACTCTCCCCTGCCTCCGAGTAAGAGACTGCGGAGCGACAGGGCGTTGTCTGACATTACCGGGGTCTCGGAGGACCCGTTGTCCGATGAGGAAGGTCCCAGTGTGGCTCTGGATGAGGAGTTGGAAGAGGTGGAGATTTCTGAGCAGCAAGATCAGGCTAGGGTGGTGAGAGTGTTTCGGAGAGAAGAGTTGCCTTCTCTGATTGCCGAGTCTCTGAAGGCGCTCAATATGCCAGTCCCAGGGGCGGCAGAGTATGACACCCTTGAGTATCCTTTGCTGCAGGTGTTTCGGCGGTCTCAGCGGGCGTTCCCAGTACATCGGGTTTTTACCGAGATGATTCAGGAGGAGTGGAGCGTTCCGGAGGCTCCGTTGAAGGGATCCCGGGTTATGGGCCGTTTGTATCCCTTGTTGGACCAGGATAAGGAGGTCTTCCGGTCGCCCAAGGTGGACGCGGCCGTCTCGGCTGTCACCAAGAAGACCACCATACCGGTGGAAGGTAGTGCTGCCCTTAAGGATGTGCAAGACCGTAAGTTAGATGTGCTCTTGCGGCAGGTCTTCGACATCAATGCTGTCTCCCTGCAGGCGGCTATCTGTAGGGCTTGGGTGGCGCGAGCCTGCCTCCGCTGGGCCCAACAGGTGCAGGGGGACCAGTCCAGTTCTTTAGCGGAGGACGCTGCGCGTCTGGAGTCGGGTGCTGCCTATCTTGCGGATACGCAATATGACCTCATGCGGGGTCTTTCTAAAAGTATGGCTTCGGCGGTGGCAGCCAACTGGGCTGTGGATTCCTCCTCGAAGGCGCGGTTAAGTAAGCTACCCTTTAAGGGACGGCTTCTGTTCGGGGAGGATTTGGAAAAGCTCGTTAAAGATCTCGGAGAATCTAAGGGCGGCAGATTGCCGGAGGACAAGCCCAAGTCTGCTCGGGGGAATCCCGGTGGTTGGGGTCCGTTTAGGGACGTCTGCCGTTTTCACTCCCAAAGGTTCTCTTCGAGCCCCCGGGGGCGATTTCCCTACCGCAACCAAGGATTTCCGGGGAGCGGGAAGAGGTTTCGGGGCCACCTCCGCCTCCTCTTCCGTTAATTTCAAGAAGTCGCAATGAGATGAGGGGGGCCCAGCCGTCCCATGTTCCCATGGGGGGTCGTCTGCGGGAGTTTCTTCCTGCCTGGGCCCAAATCACCTCAGATCAATGGGTGCTCGAAGTTATTCGGGAAGGTTACGCCCTCGAGTTCTTGCATCCGGTGCGGGAGGCGTTTGTGCAGTCTCCCGGACTGTCCGTCGCAAAATGTGCGGCCCTGCGGGTGACGGTACAAAGGCTGTTGGATCTCAGAGCCATTGTTCCCGTACCTCCAGAGCAGTACGGCTCCGGTCGGTACTCCATCTATTTCATTGTCCCGAAAAAAGACGGGGGCGTCCGGCCAATTCTGGATCTCAAGAAGGTCAATCGCTGCCTGCGGGTGTCGCATTTTCACATGGAAACTCTCCGTTCCGTCATAGTAGCCGTGCGGCAAGGGGAGTACCTCACCTCTTTGGACTTGTCGGAGGCTGCCTCCATATCCCGGTACGGCTGGATCACCACCAGTTTCTCCGGTTCGCGGTGCCCTTTGGTCATTATCAGTTCCAAGCGCTGCCTTTCGGGCTCGCGACCGCGCCGCGGGTCTTCACCAAGGTGATGGTGGTGGTGGCTGCGGCTTTGCGCAAGGAGGGCATTCTGGTGCACCCTTATTTAGACGATTGGCTGATCCGGGCCAAGTCCAGAGTCGAGAGCGAGTGGGTAACGGCTCGCGTGGTGGAGTTTTTGCAAAGCCTCGGGTGGATTGTCAATATGTCCAAAAGCTGTTTGCAGCCTTCCCAGAATCTGGAATACCTGGGGGCCTGCTTCGATACGAGCGTGGGCAAGGTGTTTCTCACGCAGCAGCGCACGAGCGGCTTGCGGTGCATGGTGGAACGGTTCCTGCGGCTGTGGGCCCCCTCGGCGTGGCTTTATCTGCAGTTGCTGGGCACCATGGCGGCGACGATAGAGACGGTACCGTGGGCGAGAGCTCACATGAGGCCATTGCAAAGGGCGTTGCTTCGCCGCTGGTCACATCAATTGCATCCCTTGTCCCGGAGGTTGGAGTGTCCGGAGGACACCCGTCAGGCCCTGCTCTGGTGGTTACTCCCCGAATCCCTCGAGCGGGGGAGAGCCCTCGAGACCCCCGCGTGGGTGGCAGTGATGACGGATGCCAGCTTGTCGGGCTGGGGGGCTCATTGTCAGGGCAGCTTCGTACAGGGCACCTGGAGTTCCCAGGAGCAGCAGTGTACGATCAATCTCTTGGAGCTACGAGCGGTTCGCCTGGCTCTGCTGGGGTTTCGGCAGCGGCTCTCGGGAAAGGTGGTGAGAGTGCTCTCGGACAACGCCACGGCGGTCGCCTTTGTCAACCGGCAGGGGGGAACCAGCAGCGTGGCTCTAGAAGCAGAGGCCGAGGTTCTGTGCGCCTGGGCGGAGGCGAACCTCGTCGATCTGTCAGCGGCTCATGTGGCCGGCGTGAACAATGTCGAGGCCGACTTTCTCAGTCGGGTCCGCGTCGACCCGGGGGAATGGACTCTGCATCCCGAGGTGTTCGAGATGCTGACCCGCCGGTGGGGGACACCGGTCATGGATCTCATGGCGACCTTTGCCTCGGCAAAGTGCAGTCGTTTCTTCAGCAGGCGCCGCGAGCGGATGTCCGAAGGCCTGGACGCTCTCCTTCAACCTTGGCCGGAGGGACAGCTGCTTTATGTCTTCCCTCCGTGGGTCCTGGTCGGCAGGGTCCTGCAGAGAGTGGAGTGCTTTCACGGTCAGGTCATCCTGATAGCGCCGGATTGGCCACGCCGACCTTGGTACGGCGACCTGGTGCGGTTGCTGGTAGTGAAGCCGTGGCGGCTCTCCGGTTGAATGGACTTGCTGTCGCAGGGGCCTCTGTTCATGCCTCACGTGGATCGGTTCTCACTTACGGCCTGGCTCTTGAGCGGGCGCGGCTGAGTTCGCGGGGATACTCTGCGGCGGTTGTTTCTACCTTGCTGAAGTCTAGACGCCGTTCTACTTCAATGGCGTATGTCCGCGTCTGGCGGGTTTTCGAAGCGTGGTGTGCAGATAGGAACGTTGTGGCTCTTAAGGCTTCTCTCCCGTGGATCCTGGAGTTTATGCAAGATGGTTTCGACAAGGGCCTAGCGGCGGCCTCGTTGCGTGTTCAGGTGGCGGCCCTGTCTTGTTACAGGGGCAGGGTTGCTGGTCAGCCGCTGGGTGAACAGCAGGATGTGAGGCGCTTCCTCCGAGCGGTGTCGCTTGCTAGGCCTCCGTCTTGAGCGGTTTTTCCAAAGTGGCATCTTCCCTTTGTGTTGGAGGCGTTAGAGCGGGAGCCGTTTGAGCCTTTGGCGCGTTCGTCGCTCAAGGACCTCACGTTGAAAGTGGTATTCTTGGTGGCGGTTTCTTCGGCCAGGCGGGTCTCGGAGCTACAATTGCTTTCCTGCCGGGAGCCCTTCCTGACGTTCCTGGCCTCTAAGGTGGTTTTACGGCTTGTCCCAGCCTTCCTGCCCAAGGTGGTCTCGGCTTTCCATGTCAATCAGGAAATTTCCTTGCCGGTCTTTGCCGGTGGTGTGGATTCTCCTCTTTCGAGGAAGCTTCATCTCTTGGATGTCCGGCGAGCGTTGAAGTATCTCAAGCGCATGGCGAGTTTTTGAAAATCCGACAGGCTTTTTGTGCTCTTTGGGGGCCGTCGGAAGGGGGAAGCGGCGTCCAAGGCTTCCATCGTGCGCTGGATTAAGGAGGCCATCGCGTCAGCGTATATTTTACGTGGCAGGGCCGTGCCGGAGGGGTTGCGGGCCCGTTCCACAAGGGCGCAGGCGGCGTCCTGGGAGGAGGTACGTTTGGTGTCGCCGGTGGAGATTTGTCGGGTGGCGACATGGTCCTCCTTGAACTCTTTCGTGAAGCACTATCGGCTGGATGTGCAACGAGCGGAGACTTCCTTTGGTTCTGCAGTCCTGCAGGCGGGTTTTCCGGGACCCTCCCATGCTTAACAACTTTGTTCACTGCTCTGGTAAGGACCCAGAGGTCCCGGGACTAGACTGGGCCACGATCAGGAAGATGGAATTAGACTTACCTGCTAATTGTTGTTCCTGGAGTGGGACCAGTCTAGTCCCGTGTCCCGCCCGGAGTCCCTAGGCAAACAGGTCGGGGGACTTGCTCCGCGTGGTACAGGTAAGAGATTTTCCTTTGGGGGTTTTTTCCCTGGAGTTGACGCTGTGTTTCAGGGGAACAGTCAAAAAAAAAATTTTTTTCAAAAAAGAAGAGATATGAGAAGTTGGTAGATGCCTCGGTCGCTGGGTTTATAGTTCACGGCCTACCCAGCATTGGTTAGGGGGGGCTGCATTGCGCTGCCAGCGAAGGGGCATGTTGCGGCGGTTTGGTTCGAGTTTGCTCCTAGCCGCAAGTTTTCTTTGCAACCTTTTACTTGGGGGGGGTCGTAATCTTTCTCTATTACTCATGCTGAGTCTGTTATATTGATTTGATTACCCAGATACTTACTTGTTTCTCCGGTGAGTCTGCTTTGTCAATAGGTTACTGGTTGGATGGGGGCGGACACCGGAGAGATATACTGATGATGTCACAGAAGAATAAGTTTCTCAGTCTCCAAGCTGCTGGATAAGATAGGGAACAAGTACAAGTAGGACGAATGTGGTCCAAATATTCTGTTCATTGTAAACTGCACTGATGAGAAATAGCGCGGTATATAAGAAATGTTAAATAAATAAAATTGGCAGTAGATATATTACTGTTTGGGTGGGGAGTGTTTTCCGTCTGCTGATAAGTTTCAATAAAGAGATAAGTTTTGAGGTCCTTTCGGAATTCCATTAGGTCATCTAATGCTCTCAGGCTTGTTGGGAGGGAATTCCAGAGTGTGGGCGCTAGTAAAGAGGGAGCTCTTTTTGAAGTTGTTTGTTTAGTCTTGTGGAATCCTGCAGGTGTGCCGATCATGTTGTCTTTATTGGTTCTTCTCGGTCTGTTACAGGTATCTTTCGTTATGATGTATTGGAGTGCCTCTGCTGAGAGCTGGTGGATGATTTTAAAGATGATTAGGATTATTTTGTATTTTGCTTTGGCCATCATGGGTAGCCAGTGTAGTTGCTGTAAGACTGGGGTGATGTGCTCAGATCTTGGAGTGTCTGTAATGATGCGTACCGCAGTGTTTTGCACCATTTGGAGTGGGTGTAGGGTTTGTTGAGGAAGACCTTGATATAACGAGTTTCCGTAGTCAAGCAGAGGTGTAATGAGTGCTTGGCATACTGTGCGAAGTGATCCTGGCGGAGTAATGGCTTGAGTTTTCTGATGATCCTTAAGCGTTGATAGGCCTTTTTTGCAGTTTTTGTGATGTGGGATTTCAGGTTTAGCGCTCTGTCCATTGTGATGCCCAGGTATTTAACCTCATCTTTAACTACTATAAGCTTATCTAAAATGCTGATGGTTTGTGGTGGAGTGAAGGTAGTGTTCCTGGTGATGAACATAGCCTCAATTTTATTGTAGTTGACTGTCATATTATTGGCTGCAAACCAGGTGTTCATATCTTCAAGGCATTTGGTTATAGTTGTGATGTTGAGTGCTAGTAGGTTGACTGGTGCATACACCATGATGTCGTCAGCGTAAATTTGATAATGGAGCTTGTGACTTTTGATGATGTTACATATGGGCTGGATGTAAATATTAAAGAGCATTGATGATAGGGCTGAGCCTTGTGGTATTCCCTGCGTAATGGGGAAATGTGACGATTTCTTTTGTGCGCATTTGACTTGTTGCGTTCTATTTTCCAAGTATGAAGTAAACCATTTTTGCGTAATCCTATTTGCTGCAGGCGTTGCAGTAGTCTGGCATGTGACACGGTGTCGAAGGCTGCAGAAATGTCCATGAATACAAGCAGGAATCAATTTTTTATGTTGTCTATGCCTTTTAAGAGATTGTCGAAGAGGGAGGTAAGTAGTGTTTCAACTCTGTGTTGGGGTTTAAAACCGTGCTGATGGATGTCCAGAGGAGCATTGACGTTAATATGGTCTTGTAGTTGGTGTACTGTTTTTTCAATGATTTTTGCAAGGAAAGGTAGACTGGAGATAGGAAGGTATGATTTTGGTTCAGAGAGGCAGAGGTTGTTGCCTTTAAGTATTGGTCTGATCATGGCATGTTTCAGAGTTTGTGGCATGTATCCTTGTTGGAGTGAATCTTTGACGATTTTGTGAATGTGATGGGAGAGCTGGGTTTTAGTGGCTTTGATCCAAGATACTGGGCATGGGTCTGATGGTGAGGTTGTTGTTGAGGCCACTAATTATGTCAATTTGTTGTTTTGATGTTATGCTGAAATCTTCCCACGTTTGGTGCTCTTCTATCGTTTCTTGCTCATCTGTTTGCAGTGCGATGGAGCATGTCAGGGTGGTGGTTTTCTATTTTAGATGTTTTAGATTTTAGATGAAATTTCAGATGTTCATGTAATGAAAAGCCTTATACTCAAGTAGCTTATAATCTCTGACTACATATGGGCTAAAACTACATGTGCCTTCCAGAGTATGCATACTTTATGCCAGATTACAAAGACATTCCTGGAAGAATGGTTAGGGCAGGTGAATAAATAGCACATGCACATTTGTTTTTTCCAAATGTATGCACAATATTTTACTTCAATTGGTCAAAGAAGTAGCAGATCTTAAGTTAGCTTCATGTGCAAATGATTATACAATATGCAGAGTTTTAAAGGAGGACTATTGGGTAATTTCTTTGAAATTAGCTTTGAGGTACAAGCTGCAGAAATTTACATATACCTAGCCCCTAGGTGGATTATTCAAAATTGGCCTTTCAATGAATACAGTATTACAAATAAAGGAAATTTAACAGGAAGGTGTATATAAAAATCTAGGAGGAGAGGAAGGAGCAACAATGAAGCATAAATTACCAAGAGATCAGTAAAGAACATTACAGGCAATTAAAATTGATAATAAAAGTACTTGAACATTACAGAATAATATTCAAACCATTAATTAGCTGGCAATTTGTGTACTCAAACAGCTTTCAAATTGTAGACTGGTCTCTTAAAGATCTGAACAACTGGATGTATGAACAAGAAAAATCCTTCATGCTTATGAGATAATTTTTAAGAATCATTGTATGCCAAGACTTCACGCCATTCCTCGTACTGAGGAAGAAATGGACCTCATTGAAATAGAAATCAGTTATATATATTTAGAGAGCTACTATCATAGGCCTCCATGCCTACTCAACAGTATCCTTGAATCCAAATATGCAAAAAGTGTTAAAATATGTATGTAAATGTCCAAAATCTATCTTTATTAAACTATGACAAGCATTCCAATGATATCTCAAGGAATGAGTGGGAATCTGCCAGTACACATAGGAAAGTAAGCAACAGAATTTGCAAAAACAAGAGAAAAAACTCTTCAAAGAATTAGATCAGCAAATAAGGAAAAACAAGTGGCAAATGCCCAAATACAGGGGGGAAATACAAGGTGTTACTCGAGGGAGCACTCTTCAATCAAAACTGGACACATGAATAAGAGGTAAACTGAAACCTAAGGATGAGTGAGTGATAGTTGCAGCCCAGGATAGTGGATTACAGATGAGAGATTTTTCAATGCTTGCTGTGAATGTAGATTCTGTAGAAAGAGCTGGAAATGGTTACTTATCTCACAGCTGGCTATGAAGTTAAAATGTCAGAAAATTTCTATACAGAAGGCACAATAAGGTGCCACATTTCATCCATTGGAAACTCTGTAAGCAGTACAGTATTGCTGTACTGGAAAAGCACTGGGATTATGACCCTAAGAATTACAGAGAATGAAGAAATTATGATCACCTGGCCATTTCCTTTGGACCGATTAAAAAGTTGGATATATGAAAACTGGACCTAGTAGTAAAGAAGAAAAACACCAGAATGATACTAATGATAGATGTGTCCATTCTAAGTGATTATTCTGTGAATTGTGTAGAAAGGGGGGAAAATCCTCAAATACCAAGAAAAGCAGTCAGAAAGCAAGAAAATGCAGCAGTAATATATAGAAGTATTTCCTATCTTACTGGGTGCCATGGGCCTGTTAAAGAATTTTCAAGCACACCTTCATAGGTTGCCTATACATGTTACATCCTATGAACTTCAAAAGGAAGCTCTCTTTTAGCAAGTACTAGAGTGAGTATTGTAGTAAATTTGAAAGGCTGAGATCATATTCTATATACGCTGGGGCTTAGGAGTGGGATGCACAAAACCAACTCATTTGGAGACATTGCACCTCTCCAAGAATAAGCATTTATTTCACAGTAGTGGAAAGGTCCTTAATGCCATTAAACTAATTTTTCCTTTCTGCCTCCCAACCTTTTTTCTGCAAAAGGTTTTTCTTGAGTTTAACTTGCTTTATTGAATTAAGAAAAACAGGCAATTCTTTTGCAATTACAACATACAATCTACACTGCATGGTACAAATATTTTTCATACTTGGCAGATCATAGGTCAGATCCAAAAAGACTGAGCTTTTTCCATTTCTAATGATGCTTAGACAATGTTTTTTTTTCCTATCACCATTGCCTTATATTTCCTAGTTAGACAAAGTGTTCTACCACATGTGCATATTCTACACAGTATTATTTCATCAGTTATTTACAATAAGTTTAACTGCCAGGGAGAAGAAAGAGTTTAACAAATATGTGTCCTCTTTAGATAGTGTATATATGAGATACTTCTAATATGGCAGAAATATTTGCTTTACCCTGAGATTCTGTGTACACTACTTAAGAATGTTTCAATAGCCTTTCTGAAATGCATACCATGCTCCTGGCTCTCCCATTAGTTAATATTTAGACTAGCGATCCACACATTAAAGTTCATGAATAATTATTAAATTCATTCTGCTTTTGAAAAGCTTGTAGAGTTGTGACCACAGATGTCTTTTCTTGTAGCACTGTATAAATATCATCATACAAATGCCAAAAGTAACATTTGTGCAGCATTTGTTGGCAGGTGTGTATTGCATCCCAGCCATTATCAGATGGGCTGATTTTTTATTTTGAATGCTGAGGTCTCTAAACTAACCTGACACTGGTTTATTACATCTTCTCCCTTTCAGTAAGGACAGTTAGAATTGCTATTGCACAATGCACATTATTTTACCACAGGCCCCATTTTGTGCAGTAGATCTGCATGCATTAATGGCATTACAGCACAGTAATGTGGTAGCACCCATTAGTGACTCTAGATGTGAATACGAGGTGACAAAAAAGAAACAAGACTGTCCCATAAATGTTTTATTACAAAATCTACAGAGAAATTATGCATTGTCCCCTTCAAAGTAATTCCCCCCAGAGTTAATGCACGTCTGTATTTGCTTCTGCCACGTACGGAAGCACTCGGCAAAGTCCTCCTCCTTGAGGTCCCTCAGCTCCGTCGTCACAGTGGCCTTGATTTCGTCTACAGAGGTGAAATGAGTTCCTTTGAGCACAGTCTTCAGCCTGGGGAAGAGTCAGAAGTCACATGGTGTGAGATCTGGGGAATAAGGAGGATGGTCGAGAGCTGTGATCTGTTTGTTGGCCAAGAACTGCCTCACACTGAGCGCTGTGTGTGCGGGCGTGTTGTCGTGGTGGAGCAGCCACGACTTGTCTCTCCACACAGCCCACATGCTGCACTGAACCCGGTCATGGAGGCGATTGAGGACCTGCTGGTAGAAATGCTGGTTGACTCTCTGACCCTCAGGCACAACCTCATGTGGATCATTCCCTTCTGGTCGAAGAATGCAATCAGCATGACCTTGATCCTTGATTTAGACATGCGCGCCTTCTTGGGCCTGGGTGACAGTCGAGTCTTCCACTGCAGGCTCTGTCTCTTGCTTTGAGGGTCGTACTGGAAGACCCAAGTCTCGTCTCCTGTAATGACTCGGCCAACGAACTCTGGATCTTCTCCGATCTTCTCTAGCAAGTCTTGACAAACATTGACCCGGTGTTCCTTCTGGTTGTCCAATAAAAGCTTGGACACCATCTTGGCACACACCTTCCACATCCCCAGCTCCTGCACTAAGATGGTCCGCACCTACTCCCCTGTTCAGGCTGAGCTCCTCAGCTATCATCCGCACCGTCAATCTGCGATCACTCCGCACCAACTGGATCACTCTGTCAGTGTTCTCAGCCGTCTTTGTTGTGGAAGGCCATCCTGACTTGGTTTCATCCTCCTCGCAGCCAGTCTTGAAGCATTTGTGCCAATCAAAGACTTGCAGCCTTGACATTGCATCTTCTCCATAAGCCTTTTGAAGAAGTTGGAGACACTCAGTTGGGCCCTTCTCCAACTTGACCAGAAATTTCAAGTTGATTCTTTGCTCCATATTTCTGCCACCTCCAGTTGCATGACAAAGCAATGGAGCAGTGTGCTACAAAAAAACCTGAAAAAAACAGAGTGAGAGAGAGATGAAAAATATTATAGCAGAATAGTGGCGAGATGTTGCACAACACAGTGACATAAGCGGTTAGCCAATTGTCATTGAGTCATTGGCGTGGCTGCCACAGTCTCATTTCTTTTTTGTCACACCTCGTATATAAAACATTTGTCATACAAGTATTTGATTTCTAATTTGACATATGTCTCAGAGCACTGGAATTACTCATGAGTTCAAATAGTTCAGCTGAATAAAATCATTTATTAGCAATAAAAGTAGGATTAATGAAGCAAAAGTAAAATAAATTGGTGGCATATTTTTTAAATTTAATATTCATACCATCTTCTAAAAAATTGCTGCCTGGTCTGCGGAAAGTTATGTTATATTCCAACTTCTGTGATTTCTGCATGGAGGCTTTGCACCCTTGGAAGGCCCATCTCCCCCCTTCTCACAGCAGAGGGACATGGGTGCCGTGCCCTTGTCGTCCTCACTGCAGGTAGCAGCGGACGCAGTGGTGAAGGATGATCCCCAAGTCTTGGACTTGAGCTCTGGCCTCCTCCCTTCTCTTAAGGGCCTGACAGTAAGTCTGCTTCCTGCTGGTCGTGGGGCTAATCCTGACAGGGAGCTCCCGGTTTCTGGGTTATCCTCTCCAGAATTCTTTATTTGTTCAGCAAACTGTCTTTCTGGCGAGCAATTCAGACCCTGGGGCCTCCAGATCCTCTTGATCTCTCCCCACTCTGTCAGAAGAGGGCCCTACGATACAGGATAGTCTAAGTCTGACATGGGCACCACCACCTAAGAGATCTCAGTGGAGTCTGGAGGTTTAGACAGTCTCTCCTGTGCCCAAAGTCCAGCTTACAGTTCCAACACCTCTGGTGAGGACACCAGTCTTGTGGACAAAATGTCTTCTCCTTCAGAGGATTAAGACAATTCCTGTATTATCCACCTGTTCAGGCTAGAGGAACTGGCGACGTTGATTGCTCAAGTGTCTTCCGATCTACAGTTGGATTATCTTCCAGTGGCAGGACGGATGCTGCAGGTACATCCCACTTGCCCCAACAAGGGGTTCCAAAGCCTAATATGTCTTTCCTTTTCTGGAGGTTATCAAGAGCATGGTTCACTCAGAGTGGGAGTTACTGACTTCCCATTGAAAGGGGTCAGGGTCATGAAGAAGCTCTAAACCAGTGGTTCTCATCCAAGTACTCTGGACCCCCAGGCCAGTCAAGTGTTCAGGATGTCCACAATGAATATGCATGAGATAAATCTGCATGCACTTCTTCCACTGTATGCAGATCTATCTCGTGCATATTCATTGTAGATATCCTGAAAACCCAACTGGACTAGGGATCCCAGAGAACTGAGTTGAGAACCACTGCTCTACACCCTACCACAGGAGGATTGAACCATGTGATTCAGCATGTCTTCTTAGGTGGACATGCATGTCACAGCAGTCACAAAGTGGACCTCCATCCTGATGGAGGGTGGTGCAACCCTAAAAGGCCACTTGGCATGCAAGATGGAAGCTCTCCTAAAGAGTCAGTTTTAGACTTCCTTTGTTATTCTCCAGCTAGCGGTATGTGTGGGTTTGATAATTTGAGCTCTCCTTAAGAAGATTTGATCACTCCCTTCGGATGATATCGCCATCTTCTTGGAATCAGCAGCAGCCTTTCTCTTTTGGATGCTATGTATAATCTAGTTCGCTTGGCAGATAAAGATGTTTCCTTCGACGGTGGACTTGGCCTCTGAATCCCAGTTGTCCCAGCTTGCCTTTAAAGGGAAGCTTTTGTTTGGGGAGAACGTGGAGAATTTGGTTAAGGTTTTGGGTGAGTCCAAACATCATTGCCTCCCAGAGGATAGGCCCAAGGGGTCTGGGAAGAAAACAGGAGTGTCGTCGTCTTTGACATCCACCCATTATCCTCATTCTCAATACTTGGAACCCTGAAGTTTTTGAGAGTCCCATTGATATTGCCCTGGAAAGCCCACCTTTTCTTCCTCTTCTGGTTTTCGGTTCCAGGCACAGTTCTTTTGTGAGACTCACAGTCTCCGGGAGCCTACCACTTCCAAACATACCTCCTCCCATCCATTATAATGGCATGTTGGGGGTCCATTCTAAGGTGCATTTGGTGGGTGGCAGGCTATGCCTTTTTTTTTTTACTAGGAATGGGCCCGGGTCAGAGAGGATCGCTGGGTGCTAGATACCATACAGCATGGCTATGTTCTGGTATGCAGGAAACCTATCCCCGACGCCTTCATCTCCTCATGTGGCTCTACAGCCATGAGTGCTGCTGTTCATGCTATGCTATAAAGATTTCAGAGTCTACATGTGGTCGCCCTGGTCCTGTCAAGCAAGGCAGGCTGGTACTCCATCTAGTTCATGGTGCCGTCCAATTCTTGACCTCAAAGGAGTCAACACCTTTCACTTCTCTATGGAGACTCTATGATCAGTGATCCAGGCGGTGTGACATGGAGAGTGTCTCAAATCTCTGGATATGGCAAAGGCCAAGTTCCACATTCCTATCCATAACGACCAGCAGTGTTTCTTCCTTTTTGCCATTCTTGGCTCTCATTTTCAGTTTGCTGCTCTTCCCTTTGGTCTCTCCATCACTCCAAAGACATTCTCGAAGATCATGGTGGTGGCAGCCATAGTGCTGAGGCATGAGGGGATCTGTGTTCAGTCATATCTTGATGACTGGCTCACTGAAGCCAGGTTGTAATCAGAAGCATCTCAGGTTTCGGCCTGAGTGGTACAGTTCCTGGAGCGTTTTGACTGGGTGATCAACTGTGAGAAAAGTCACTTGCAGCCTTCCCAGTGGCTGGAATACCTGGGAGCGCAGTTTGACACTCATGTCGGCAGAGTTTTCCTACCCGAAAAGAGAGTAAGTCTCAGCTATTAGCCTCCCAGAGTTGGGAATACCTGCAGATTCCCAGATTTATAGCAGCAATCAATCAAAATAATTCCTTGGGCACGAGCTCATATGAGGCCGCTGCAGAGGTCTTTGCTGTCTCATTGGCCTCCAAGCTCTAAGGATTTTGAGGTCAGGCTTCCCCCTCCCTCAGTGGTGTCCAGCCTGTGTTGGTGGAGACAGCCCTAGCATCTGAGGAAGGGTGTGTGTGCCACTGAATGATCCTTCATGGCTTCTCCTGTCAACATGTGCCAAACCATTTGGATTTAGGAGCCCATTGCAAGGGACAAAAGGCTCAAGGCCATTGGAACAGCCAGGAAGTGGCATGGCCCATTCATTTGGTCCTATATCTTTGGTCCTTAGGCTGTAGCAGAGCAGTCCAGGTGTTCTTGCACAATGCCATGGCTGTGGCGTATTTCAACCGGCAAGAGGGCATGAACAGTGATGGAGTGGCCCTGGAAATGACACATTTGTTCTCCTAGGTGGAAAGCATCCTCCTAGCTCTCTCTCTCTGCACAGCACATTGTGGGCATTGACAATGTGGCAGCAGATTTCCTTAGTTGCCATTCCCTTTGTCTTGGGTGGTGTTTCAGCATATTCTGGACCTCTGGGGTTGTCCCAAGATGGATCTGATGGCATTTCAGTTGCCGCAAGGAAGCAGGCTGAGAGGATGTCAACGTCCTGTATGTGTTTCTTCTGTGGATGCTTGTGGGGGTGTACTTTTCCACATAGAACAACATCTGGGCTGGGTTCCTGGTGGCACCAGATTGGTCATGGAGGCAGTGCTTCGTGGACCTGATGCGGCACTAGTGGGAACTTCTGCAATTTCCTACAACCCAGGGACTGTTGCAGTAGGGGTCAGTCTATCTGGATGACCTGGCTTCCTTCTTGCTCTTGAAATGTGAAATTTAATAAGTAATGGTTATTCTCCTGCCATGCTTTAAGAAAAGTGGAAGGAAGGCTAAAAATCTGCCAGCATGGTTTAAAGGTGAGGTCAGAGAGGCTGTTGTAACCAAAAAAGCATTCTTCAGAAAATGGAAAAAGGAGTCAAATGACAAAAACAGGGAAACAACATAATCACTGGCAAGTTACATATAAGGCAGGCAAAGAGAGAATTTGAAAAAAAGCTTGCCATGGAAGCAAAAATGCATTATTAAACTTTTTCAAGGGTGGGACTTCCGGTGACATGGTGGGCTAGGGAAGACGTGTCTTTCTTGGCTCCGGAGCCCATCCTCCCCCCTACCTATGCTATTTGGCTGATTAACCTGAATTTGCACGGCTTCACTCGGGAGAGATAACAGTGCCTCAGGGGAGAGCCGAAGATCGGGCTGGAGCGGCCGTGAAGTTCATGGCGGCGAAATCCACCAAACGAGAAAAGCCTCGAGGAACAGAAGCCAAGATGGCTGACAGTGACCCGGTTGCCCAGGACATGATGGCGGAGGAAGTGTCCAAGGCAGTAGTTCTAGCCCTGGAGGATCGTCTCGGGGGCTTGGCGACACAAATGGCAGCGGTGGCACAAGTGGTCACAGAATTTAATGGCCACGTGGAGCAGGCAGAACAGCGAATTAGCTCATTGGAAGATGAGCAGACCTGGGCCGAGGCCTGGATCCAGAAACTGGAGGAGGCCTTGGTAAAGCAGGCGGACAAAATAGAAGATCTTGAGAACCGGAGCCGGAGGAACAATCTGCAGTTTATTGGCACTGGGGAGTCGATGCAGGAGAAGGACTTGAGACGATATTTAGAGACGTGGCTGCCTGCAAACTTACCGTTGGAAGAGGCGCTGGGGGAGATTGTCTTGGAGAGAGCCCATAGACTGGGGTCATACCGGGCTGGTGAAAACCAACCTCGGGCAGTCATTGCCAGATTTTTGAATGCGGCTCAAAAAGAGGGGGTTTTGCGAGTGGCGCGACAGTTGCGGCGAACTGGGGAGAATGCTTGCAAAGTTCTAATCTTCCAGGACTACTCCGCGGGTGTTTCGCAGCGCCGGAGGGCCTACAAAGAAGTTTGCAGCCGGTTGGTGGAGAAAGGCTTGCGATTCACGCTGGCCTACCCTACGCGCCTGAGAGTGGACTGCGACGGAGGTCAACGCCTTTTCGCGACGCCGGAGGAGGCCATGGCTTATTGCAACCAGCGTGGGTGATTTCCTATCTCGTCATTTGAACTAGGATTGCTACCTTTGGGTGAGAGTTCAGAAACTGGTAACCCGGTCTCGATGAGAGCCTTGGACTTGGCGGTAATCGGAGGCCTGGAGACGGGGGAGGTGGACATACCTGCCCGCTTGGCACAGCGCCGTCATTTGGAACAATGTTTGCAAGGGTTTAGAATGCTTTTACTGGTTGACTTTCATGTGTTAATTTTGTTTGTTAATGCCTTTGGAAGCCTAAAAGAGGGGGGATTATTTGCTTGCAATTGTCAGAGGGGGGGATACAATGGTCATCAATGGACGGGAATTGGGAGCGCTTGTAACTTTGGGTGGGGGGGAGGGGTTGTTGCTCTTGTGGTACATGATATTTGCTATATTTTTAGGCGGGAAGGTTAGACCTGCGGGGGGGGGGGGCATGGAGGCTTGAATGTACACCATAGGTTGTCAGGGGAAGAAGCTGCAGCGTTCGATGGGTGGGTGGTGGGGGGGGAGGGGGAGCTCTACATGTGCCGGATGTCATGGAAGGGCCTCGTTCACGAGGTCGGGGGGTAGGAGTTGTAGGAGGAGAGGGAAGATTGATACAGGGATGGGGGAGGGGAGTTTGGGGGGATGGGGGGGGACTGGCCGCAGGATTGGGATGTAGAACAAAGGGAGAAGATTGGATTGCTCACTTGGGCTGAGTGGCTTGATATTGTCCGCTGGTGCAAATGTGAATTCGTGAGAATGATGTGTATGGTGGAGGGGGTGCCACTAGGCTGGGGGGGGAGGGGGTTCAACCTCAGTTCAGCTATGGAGCAAAATAAAAAGGCAGCATGGATTGGGGGGTGTAATGGGTAGTGGTACTAAAATAGTCTCTTGGAATGTTTGTGGGCTGGGGTCCCCGATCAAACGCTACAAGGTGATGCAACAACTTAAGCGCAAGCAGATTGGGGTTATCATGTTACAAGAAACCCATCAAACAGAGCTTGAACATGGAAAATTAGGCAAAGGACAAATTGCCAAGGTTTATGGAGCCCAGGCAGTGGGGAAAAAACGGGGTGTGGTAATATTGATTACTAAACATGTGGGATGGGTGGAGGAAAGAGTGGAAACTGACTTGGAGGGTAGGTATGGTATGTTATGGGGCACACTGGAAGGTATTAAAGTAGCTTTATGCTCCATGTATGTGCCTAATGTATGAGGCCCGGTTTTATCAACAGCTTACACAATTGTTAGCGAAGACTGCGGGCTATCAAGTTATCATAGGGGGAGATTTTAATGCGGTCTTAGATGAAAATATGGATAGATCTGGGCAGTCCGGGAATAGGGACATGCGGAATGTGCGGCGAATTTGGGAGTTGTGTGATGCGAATGGCCTGATGGATGTTTGGAGGGTGGTACATCCGGGAGACCGGGAGTATACTCATATGTCTAGGGTTCATGGAACCTGGTCACGAATAGATTATTTTCTGATCTCCGAATCATTGTTTAGTCGGGTCTCCAAACTGGAGGTGGGGCCTTCAGTTATCTCGGACAATGCCACGGTCATTCTGGAACTCAGAAAGCGGGCTCCCCATCGCAATGGGTTGTGGCAGTATCCGCTGGAGCTACATGGCGATGCTCAAGTTGAGGGTTATTTGCGAGACAAATGGGAGGTTTATAAAAGCATCAATGAGGGGCCTGAGATTAATCCAATCCTCTTCTGGGAGGCAGGGAAGGCAGTGCTCCGGGGAGAGATTATCAGTTATCTGAGCGCAAAGCGAAAACGGATGAATCAGAGAATTATCATGTTGGAGCAAGAACTAGGGAAGGCGCGCAGGAGGCTGGCGCTGACTGGGAGCGCGGGGAATAGGATTCGTATGCAGGAGGTGCAAACGGAGTTGGAAATGCTGCTACACCAGCGAGCTAAAAAGTCGCTGATGTATTATCGGTATCAACTCTACCAACATGGGAAT
This sequence comes from Ichthyophis bannanicus, assembly GCA_033557465.1. Classification (NCBI taxonomy): domain Eukaryota; kingdom Metazoa; phylum Chordata; class Amphibia; order Gymnophiona; family Ichthyophiidae; genus Ichthyophis; species Ichthyophis bannanicus. The sequence continues at coordinate 97,256,829 of CM066046.1, forward strand.
CGGGCGGGAAGATTGTTATCTTTGATTCGGCCTGAGGGAGGCCCCAGACATATAGGGGTCATCCGGCACTCGGATGGGACTTTGAGGAGAGGTGAAGGGGAAATTGCAGAGATCTTTACTGATTATTTTCAACGACTCTACAGTGGGGAGGGAGGAAAAGAGGAGGAGGGTCGGGCGTTTCTGGAGGGATGTCCGCTGCCCACCCTAACAGCGGAGAACTTACAGGTTTTAAATCAGCCTGTTTCTCCACGTGAAGTTCAAATGGGAATCAAAGCCCTGAAGCAGGGGCGGGCCCCGGGAATGGATGGCTTAAGGAGTGAGTTTTACAAAATTTTAGGGGACAAGGTAGTGGTTCCATTGGCAGAGTATTTTGGAGATCTTGTACAGCGAGGATGTTTTCCTTATGAGCCAAATAAGGCCCTGGTCACCATTCTGCCAAAGCCGGGAAGGGACCCGCTTTTACCCGGTTCTTATAGGCCCATTTCCCTCCTTAATGTAGACATCAAAATTTTGGCCAAGATTATGGCCGACAGATTAGCGGAGTTCTTACCGGCCTTAGTTCACAAGGATCAGGTGAGCTTTGTGCGGGGGCAGCATGCGGCCTACAGTTTGCAACAAATTATGATTTCTATGTGTGCGGGGCAGATTGCTCGCAGGGGCTCTATGTTAATTAGCTTCGATGCGGAAAAAGCATTCGATAGGGTTAACTGGGGGTTTATGTATCAGGTTCTGGGGGGAATGGGTTTCGCAGGCTTCTTTGTGGATGTGGTGCGGCTCTTATATGCTGATCCTCGAGGAGCTGTTCTGGTGAATGGCATTATGTCGTCTGAGTTCTGAATTGGAAAAGGGACCTGGCAGGGATGCCCCCTGTCCCCGCTGCTGTTTGTCTTAACCTTGGAACCTTTATTGATTCAAATTCGGTCCAGTGTACAGTTTCGTGGAATAGCAGTGGGAAAGACGGAATTTCGAGTGGCGGCCTTCTCTGATGATTTGCTTCTGCATATAGCGGATCCTCAGGAGGGATTGCCTCGGTTGCTGGAGCTTCTTAAAGATTATGGGGTACCCTCAGGATTCCGCCTAAACTTGGATAAATCCGAGGCTTTGTTGGTAGGGGAGGCGGTGCATAGTGGGTGGTCGGGAGACTTCCCTCTGAAATGGGCAGAGGGGAAGTTTAAATATCTGGGAATTTATTTGCCCGCAAAGTTGGCTGATTTATATCAGCTAAATGTTAAGAAGATACTGACGGAGTTGGCCATTAGTGTTGATAAATGGAGGGATCTGCCGCTGTCATTGGGTGGTCGCATCGCTTTATATAAGATGGCTTTGTTTCCAAAATTGCTGTACGTGCTTCAGACGCTCCCATTGTTGTTAAAGCGTTCTGATATTCAGAAGATGGATAGAGTGATTAATCAGTTGCTTTGGAAGGGAAGGAGGCCCAGGGTGTGTTTGGATGTTTTGCGCCAACCTTGGGACAGAGGGGGAATGGGACTCCCTGATCTTCGGAAGTATAATTTAGCCTGTCTTATGCGCCATGTGCGGGATTGGATATGGGAGTTGGGGGTGTGCACCCCGATTGAAATGCTTCGGGAGCTGGTGCGGCCCTGGCATTTACAATATATACTGCATGCAAAGTCAATTAAAGGGCTTGGGTTGGGCACCCAACGAACGCTTTTGGATCCCATTCATATGGCCTGGCGGCATTTTTGTAGAGGCAAGGGGTTCCTTGTTAATTATTCTCCCTATCTCCCGCTTCAAGGGAACGGAGAGTGTCTTCCTGGAACTTCTGGGGGAAGTTTTGTTAGATGGAATCAGCTTTGCATAGTTAATTTGGAGCATCTGATTAATGACGATGGCAACTTGGAGTCTTTTGCTCTATTAAGTCGGCGGTACTCTCTGGGTGGCCGGGATGTTTTTCCTTATGCCCAGGTCCGAAGTTATGTTCGTAGTATACTTCCTGGGGCACTGCGGGGAGCAGTTAGCTCTGGTATTGAAGAAGGATTGATGGGGGGGATTTTGGGACAGGGGTGGCCTGGTTACACAAAATGTTGTGGGAGTTGGAGTCGCCGTCCACGTTGGAGGAACTTGCTTCGGTCTGGACTCAGGATTTGGGGGAAGTGGTAGACGGGGAGGGGGTTCTGCAGAGCCTGGCTAATATCCCGAAGCTGAGTGTGCTGATACAGCACAGGGATATGCAATATAAATTGGTAAGGCGCTTATACTTTGCCCCCCTGAGGGCTTGGAGGGCAGGCATTAGTGACTCCCATTGTTGTCCATGGTGTGGGGAGAATAGAGCTACGTTAGGACATATGTTCTGGCTTTGTGCACGGGTTCGGGCCTTCTGGGGGAAGGTTCGTACTTATTTGGATGGGTGTGTGCAATCACGCTTAAAATTTACGGCAAAGAATATGGTGTTGGATATTTGGGAAGATTCTGGGGGAGAGAATGTGGGGCAGGTGGTGTGGCAATGGATGCGATTGGTGTTGGTGATTGCTCGTGGGTCTATACTGCAGAGATGGATGGATGCCAGGGGACCAACGTATGGGCTTTGGAGGGGGAGTCTGCATGCTGTGTTGCTGATGGAAAAGCGTCGAGCGAGTGGCCATCCGAGGCGGTGGCAGCGATTTTTAGAGGGGTGGGGGCCTCACTTACACTCATTACCCAGTGGAACTCGTACTAGGATATTGAGCGAGGGTTAGATGTTCACCAGGGGACAGTATTTTCCTACCTAACTGACTTTACTTATGTATTTATTTATTTTTATTTATTTACTGTGATTCGAATTTCCAGGTAAACTGGCCAGTCTGGGTGGGTGGAAGGGAGGGGTTGGGAAGGGGACACAGGGGGGGGGGGAGAGGAGGAAGGTGAGATTAAACCACTAAAATCTTATTTGTACTTATGATGGCGGGGCATTGCATGAGGTTGCTGGCTGGGAAATGCAGGCATGTGAATTTTACTTTGCTTCTGAAGTTCTTAGGTTCCTTGTGTAGATTGTGTCCATGATGGTTGTTGTTTTGTGGACCTTGTGTTGATAACTCTGTACGCATTTTTTGTCCTGTCCTGTTGATAATTTGAAATGATAATAAACATATTTAAACAAACTTTTTCAAGGGTATTCATAGCAAAAAAACTGTGAAAGTCAGTTGGACCATTGGATGATAGAGGGGTAAAAGGGGCGCAAAGGGAGGGCAAGGCCATAGTGGAGAGATTGGATGAATTCTTACTTAACATGTAGATAGTCATAGTTTAATGGGAGAAAGCCAACATGGATTTATCCAAGGAAAGTATTATCTTACTAATTTTTTATATTTTTTTGAAGATGTGAATAAACACGTAAACAAAGGTGAGCCGGTTGATATAGTGTATCTGGATTTTCAGAAAGCCTTTGACAAGGTCCCTCATGAGAGACTCTTGGCAAAATTAAAAAGTCATAGGATAGGAGGCAGTGTACTATTGTGGATTAGGAACTGGTTAAAAGATAGAAAACAGAGGGTAGGGTTAAATAACCAATTTTCTCAAAGGAGAAAGATGAATAGTGGTGTACCCCAGGAATGTTTGTGCTTGGCTCGCTGCTTTTTAGCATATTCATAAATGATCTGGAAATAGGAATTTGCAGATGGCACAAAATTATTCAAAATAGTTAAACTACAAGAGGATTGTGAAAAATTGCAAGAGGACCTTGATAAATTGGAAGATTGGATGTCCAAATGACAGATTAAATTTAATGTGGACAAGTGCAAAGTTATGCACCTATGAAAGAACAACTCAAAGTATGGTTATATAATGCAGGGTTCCACAATAGGGACCACCACCCAGGAAAAAGATTTAAACGTCATCGTGGATAATACGTTGAAACCCTCTGCCCAGTGTGCAGCAGCAGCCAAGAAAGCAAATAAAATGCTAGAAATCATAAGGAAAGGAAAGGAGAATAAAACCAAAAATATTATAATGCGTCTGTAGTACACTGCGAGCAGGCAGGACACAAATTCCCACGAAGCCAGGCAAAGAGTTAAAGGAAAATGCTTTATTTACAGCAGGGGTCTCAAACACGCGGCCCGCATGCGGCCCGCGAGACAACTTTGTGCGGCCCGCGACGGAGGAAAACAAAAAAACCCCAAAACCCTGGCTTCTGCCGTTGCCGCCGTGGCAGCGGCAGAATCAATTATCAAATTTTTAAAAAAACTGACTTCTGCTGCTCAAGCAGCAAAATCAGCTGTCCTGCGGCCCCTTCCCCTGTGCCCGGAGATCCGAGTCTGCTCTATCAGCGGCGTGCTTTTCAAGCCGCGAAGAGAGTATTCCCCTCTCGCGCGGTTTCAAGCCGCGCGAGGGGAATACTCTCCTCGCGGCTTGAAAAGCACGCCGCTGATAGAGCAGACTCGGATCTCCGGGCACAGGGGAAGGGGCCGCAGGACAGCTGATTTTGCTGCTTGAGCAGCAGAAGCCAGGTTTTTTTTTAAATTTACCGGGGGGGGGGGTATAGGACTGGAAATGGGCTATTGGCAGGGGGGGGGGGTATGACTGGAAATGGGCTATTGGCAGGGGGGGTTATGACTGGAGATGGGCTATTGGCAGGGGGGGGTTATGACTGGAGATGGGCTATTGGCAGGGGGGGGGTTATGACTGGAGATGGGCTATTGGCAGGGGGGTTATGACTGGTAATGGGCTATGGTGGGGGCTAGGACTGGAAATGGGCAGGTGGGGGTTAGGAAGGACTGGAGGTGGGCTGATGGGGGGAGTTAGGACTGGTAATGAGCTATGGAAGGGCTGACTGAAATGGGGTAATGGGGGTTAGGGCTGGAAGTGGGCTATTGGCAGGGGGGTTATGACTGGTAATGGGCTATGGGGGGGGGTAAGACTGAAAATGGGGTGATGGGGGGTAAAACTGGAAGTGCGCTATGGGGAGGTTAGGACTGGTAATGGGCTATGGGGGGTCTAGGACTGGTAATGGGCTGGGGGGGGGTTGCTAGGACTGGAAATGGGCTGAGTGGAAGGGGGGCTTGAACTGCAAATGGCTGATGAGGAGGGGGGCTTGGAATGGAAATGGGCTGTGAGGGGAGGGAGCTAGGATTGGAAATGGGCTGATGGGGGGCTAGGATTGGAAATGGGCTGATGGTGAGGCTAGGATAGGACTGGAAATGGACTAATGGGGGGACTAGAAGGGAGCGGATGCTGGGTGGGGCTGGAACTAGAAGGGAGCTGATGTTGTGGGAGGATTAGAATGGGATGGAGCTGGGAAAGTGAAATGGAGAGGGGAAAAATATTTTGTCTGGGAGAGAAGACAAATCTACAATTGGCCAGGTATTGGGAGAGTAAGTGGGGATTGAGGATGGAGGGGTAAAATTTGAGTGGATGAAATAGGAATGAGGAAAGAGAAAAAGGAGAAAGATTAGTATGTTAAAGCAGATGTAGAGAGAGAATGGAAAAAAAACTAGGAGAGAAGAAAGGGCAAATGGACAGCAGACGATGGAGAGTTAGCAGAAGACATGAAGAAACCAGAAAAAAGTGGCTGGAACAATTGCAACTGAAAAAAAATGCACAAAAGGTAGAAAAATATCTCTTTATTTTGAATTTATTAACTGGAATATGTCAGCTCTGGGAAATGTGCATCATTAATGTTTGCGCTTTGTTTAGTACAAGAGGAAATTAATTTATAGTTTTATTTCTACAGTGTTGTTGTACATTCCAAGTTTGGCTTTTGGGGTTCCCAGTTTAATTATTGTCTTCTTGTTTCTAAATCTTTTAGTCTTTCTTTATCCATACTCATTAAAGAGGCATGTTTACTAAAAGTTAGTGTATGGTAACATTATGCAAATATTTATGCAAATGAGGCCCCTTATGCAAATGAGGCCCCGCGTCTTATGCGGCCCCCGGGTTACTTTACAAGTCCTCATTTGGCCCTCAAAGCAATTTGAGTTTGAGACCCCTGATTTACAGGGAGTTCACAGCAGTAGCAGAGAAACAGTTCTCCCCACCCCCAAAGTTCCTTCGCTCTGGATTTCACAGCTTTAGTAGAGAAATAATTCTCCCCTCTTCCAAAGTTCTTCACTCTGGCTTCCCCAACAGTAGCAGAGAAAACAATTTTCCTCTCCCCCAAAGATTCTTCACTCTGGGTTTCACAGCTTTAGCAAAGAAGCAATTCTCCCCTCTTCCAAAGTTCTTCACATTGGGTTCACAGCAGTAGCAGAGAAACAGTTCTCCCCTCCCCCAAAGCTCCTGCACTCTGGGTTTCACAGCATTACTACCACAAGCCTGCTGATTAACGTGGAAACACTCTAGCTTCTACCTTCCCGTAGTGTCTCCTTAGAGATAGGTGGTCACTCTGTACTCTGGAACACCTCGGGCTCTTCTCTCCCCCTTCGTTTCTTCCCTCCCAGTTAAAAGGGCCATCCCTGGCCACGCCCTTCCAGGTATATTCAAGCCGGGTTCCTTAAAGGGGCACAGCTTCTGGTGTTTAAAGGACTCAAAAAAATCCCTTCACCGGAGATAATTGAAATACCCTATAAAGAAATCCCCTGTACAACCCCCCCGTAGAATCAAATTTTTTCTTTTTGTCGGACCACAATGAGGGAGGTTAAGATGGACTGCAAAACCACACCCGTCAGAAGAGGTCCATTTTAATCACACCATTCTTTAGTGAGTATCATAAAAACTTAGCTTAAAGTGGAAAACGTGTCTTGAAGTGTTGAGAAAAAGAAGCACGACGTGCACGTTTCGGGATCCGTCGTCCCTGTATCAAGTGCCCGCACGCAGCTCACACTAAGTTGTTTCTTCTCATGTTGGTGTTTAAAGGAGCATGTCCTTAGTCTGGCTGGAGGTATATCAGTTTGGTGGATGGAGAGCTTCTCATACACCCCATCACATACCCTCCTCCTCAGTGCAGCCTTACAAGGGCGAGCGTTCAGTGGCGCCGAGGCGCCCAATCAGGACAGAAAGTCTACGTTCAGATGTGCCTTGCCAGCCCAATGTCAGACCTCATAAAGAAAGGGTTGGAGGGTAAGGAACCAGTGTAGGATCTGACCGTTGGTGTCCTTATGTTGTGCCAGCCACTTGAGCAGTTGATGGTCCGTAACCTACATGAAGGGGCGACCCATTAGATAATATTGGAACGATTCTAGGGCCCATTTGATCGCCAGGGCCTCCTTCTCAATCATAGCATACTTTTGTTCCCAGGGCAGCAAATTCCAGCCATTGAATGCCGCTTGGGGTTCTTCACCCTCCACGTCCTGGGCCAGGACGGCCTCAAGATCCACAGTCGAAGTGTCTGTCTGGACGATGAAGGGCATTGTGAAGTCTAGGCTGACCAGGACTGGTCCAGAGCACAAAGCTGCCTTTAACTTCCCAAAGGCCTCATCCAACTCAGTAGTCCAAAGGACCTTGTCCGGAGCCTTCTTTTGGAGGAGCTGAGTCAAGGGTTCAGGGGTTGCTGCCATCTGCGGAATGAACCGGCGATAATATCCTACCATATCCAGAAAAGCCCGTACTTGCTTCTTATTCGCAAGCACTGGTATAAGGGAAATGGCCTCCACCTTCTTAATTTGCGGTCGTACTTGACTATTCCCCACCGTATACCCTAGATATTGGGCCTCTTTGCCTCCTAGGAAGCATTTACGTGGGTTAGCCTTCAGGCCAGCCTTCCTCAGACTTATCAGTATGGCCTGTAGATAGGACAAGTACGTTCTGCAGTCGTGACTGTAGATTGCAATGTCATCGAGGTAGGCGGCTGCATATCCCCCATGGGGGTCTTAGTAGACGATCAACCAGGCGCTGGAACATAGCAGGAGCTTCATGAAGCTCAAAAGGCAAGACCCTGAAGTGAAACAGACTTTGGGATGTCAAGAATGCTGTCTTCTCTCTGATGGCCAGCGTTAGGGGAGTTTGCCAGTAGCCCTTTGTCAGATCCAACATCAAAATTAATTGGGCTCCCCCGAGGCGCTCAATAAGGTCATCCACCCAGGGCATGGCATAAGCATTGCACTTTGAAACCGCATTTTCTTTCTGGAAGTCAATGCAAACCAGATGCTTCTGTCTAGCTTAGGCACTATCACAATGGGAGATGACCAGTCACTTTGGGATTCTTCTATCACACCCAACTTCAGCATTTCTTCTACCTCCTTTGCCATAGCTTGCCTCCATGCTTCCGGGAGTCGGTGGGGTCATTGGTGTACCATCACGCCAGGATCTGTGATGATATTGTGGTAGGTGAGGTGGGTATATCCTGGAACCTGGGAGAACACATCCTTATTCCTCTGGACCAACTGTTCTAAGTCCCCCTTCTGGGTAATTGTCAGGTGTTCTCTGAACGAAACTTGGCCCGGTTCAGAGGACTGCTGTATGACTGGCCCAAACTCCTCTTCACGGACCATCTTTGTTAGGGTCTGAGTCTGCTTCAGAAGATTGACGTGGTGGATTGCCAGCTTATTTTTTTATTTTTTTTTTTTATTGAAAGGCAGCCATTGATTACAGAAGAACATAAACCATAAGCATATTACAATATCAAAAGATAACAAAGCCAAAGTCACAAACAAGGAACACAAGGCCTGCTAACGAAACGCCTTCTTTTGTTTTTGTGTTATGATTGTTTTACTCTTCCCCCTCCCCTCTTCTCCACCCCCCCTCACTCATCATCAAGCCACAGGAAGCACACCCAAAGTAGAGCATCAACCCCCTCCACCATCCAGCGCCCCCTCCTACCCCCAACCCACCCTAACCTATCTCTTCCTCCCCCCCCCACAAACCTCTATACCAGTCAATAATAAAGAAAGCAAGCCAGCCAAACAGCGCACCCAAAGCAAAAGGCGGTACTCCAAAAGATCATCTCGCGGCAGAGCATGTGACCCGCAAGTTTCCAGGACGTACAACGTCCTTGAGCAATCAGGAGCCATAACAAAGGACAAAGGGTTCCCACACCTGCTCAAAGCACGTCAATCGCATCCTACCGGCTGCCACCCCGCGGTCCATTGTATACATGTCCCACATCCGTTCCAACCAGACAGAAAAAGACGGTGGGAGAACCTGCTTCCAAGCAAAGGCTACAGACAGCCGAGCCGCATTCAGACCATGTCGAAGCAAAGCCAGCTGGGGGCTACGTGCCCTGGGTACAGCAACCCCGAAAAGAAAAATACCCGGATCCCATGGAATGCTCAACCCAATAAGTTGCTGTAAACGGGCTTGAATCCCCCTCCAAAAGGTGCGGACGCGAGGACAAGACCACCAGATATGCGCCAGAACATCTTTCTGCCCACATCTCCTCCAGCACAGATCCGGAACCCCCGGATAAATGCGAGCAATCTGCGCAGGTGTCATATACCATCTATATAATAATTTATAGTTAGTTTCGCGGACATTAATCGCCACCGAACTCTTCCACAGCCTACCCTCTATCTGTTCCCACTGCTGCTCAGAATAAGGAAGATTCAAATCAGAATTCCAAAGTTCTCTATGCTTGCCGAATCTCGGCTGCTACACCTGCAGCTGGGCATACAAGGCAGCTATAAGACCTTTTGTGGTAGTGCACCCCTCACAGTAACGCTCCAGATCTGTCAAATCTCGGGCCACATGAGGCCAAACGGATCTAGCCTGAACCCAGTGAGCCACTTGCGTATATTGGAAGATCTGACTATCGGGAAGGTCAAATTCCTCCTGAAGTGCTCTAAACGTTTGCAACTTACCCTCATCAAACAGTTGTCCTGCACGGCTGAGGCCCTTATGTCCCCAAATCCGGAAAGCCGGATCAGCCGTCCCTGGGGGAAACGAGGCATTATCCACTATAGGTGCCAGAGGGGTCAGGTCCATCCCGCGAGGCCGAAAGAATTGGTCCCAGCAGCAGAGGGTATGAAGGATATAGGGATTACTGAAACGCATTCCACTTCGTAGTTTGGGACCAAGCCACAGCCGATCCCCCAATCCCGCTCCCCCCGCAATGTTCATTTTGAATTGCACCCATCGCTTGGAGCTATCCGCGATCATCCACTCCACCCCGGCACGACCCCATAATGTGTATGTGTATAGAGAACTCGGCGCGCCAAACGCAGCCGACGGTACTGCCATATAAACTTCATGAGCATGGTTTGCCAAGTGGTCAATATTCCCCGAGCCAACGATATAGGGAGAACCTGGAAAAGGTACAAAAAACGGGGAACGACCACCATCTTAACCACCGCAATACGCCCAAACCAGGATAGTGTCAGGCAATTCCAGGCCTCCAAATCTCGCCGAACCTGCCGAAGTAGTGGTTCATAGTTGGCCTTAAAAAGTGCCGCCCGCTCCACTGTCAGATTCACACCTAGGTAGATTGACCCCCATTAGCCCGGACACATGCCTTAGGGTCTTGATATAAGCTATGAACCCAGCGAATGAAATTAGGCCCAAAGCCCATCATATCCAACACGCACCAGAGGTAACCCCAGCTAACACGGTCAAAGGCCTTTTCGGCATCAACCCCCACCACTAGGGTTGGCTGTAAGTCTTGTTGTGCAGCGTAAATAACCTGCAGCATTCGCCGAATATTATCGGCCGCCTGACGGCCCGGCACAAACCCAACCTGGTCAGGGTGTACCAAAGTTGGAAGAACCCGGTTCAATAGCGCAGCCAACACGGAGGCGAATATTTTGACATCCGCGTTTAGTAAGGAAATGGGGCGGTATGAGGCCGCGTCCTGCAGGGGCTTGTCTGGCTTAGGGAGCATTACTATCAAAGCCTCACGCTGAAATGGAGGAAGGGGCGCTCCCCGCAGAATATCATTAAAGAGTACTACCAGCGTCAGTGCTAGTTGTGCACGGAATTTTTTATAATACTCCGCGGGAAAGCCATCATTACCCGGCACTCCCCCGGTTTTCAGCTGTCGGATTGCGAGTTCCACCTCCTCCACTGTAAGTTCAGTATCTAATTGATCCCGATCTACGTCAGTCAACCGCGGCAAAGTGATCGTCCGCAAGAAGCCCTGCACACGTGCCGAATCAAAAGGTTCAGCTTTATATAACTGTTCCAGAAACGTAGCAAACACGTCGCGGATCTCCCGAAAAATAACCCTCTTCTGCCCCCCAGAATCTCGAAGCTCGCGAACCACCCTCAGAGATTGCTGCTGCCGGAGACGAAAGGCAAGGAAGCGGCCTGTCTTATTCCCCCGCTCATAAAAGGTTTGTCTCAATTTCCGCCGTTTATTGTCTAATTCTCTTTGTAAACATGCATCCAAATTAGCCCGGGCAACCCTCCACTGACGCAAGACCCATTTTGATCCAGTCCGGGCATGCTCTAAGCGCAGCCGGGAAGAGTCTCCCACTAGTTGATAGTATTCCCGTCTCCAAGCCCTCCGCGTGCGAGCCGCTTCCGCAATAAGCTGGCCCCGAGCCGCAGCCTTGAAGGCGTCCCAGACCATGGGGAGTGAGACTTCCCCAGAATCGTTTAACTCGAAAAAATCAGCTATGAAACGGCCATGTTCCTGTACAGCTCACTGCCGCCGAAGGAATCGTACATCAAGTCGCCAAAGCCATTGGCGCATACTGCACAGGTCCGCTGGAAGGGTAATCCAGCACGGGGCATGATCCGACCAAGTCAATGCCCCATGGCCAGCCTCCACTCTCTCATCCATCAGGCGCTGGTCCAACAAAAAATAATCTATGCGGGTATGCACCTGATGAACGGGGGAGTAATATGTGTAACTTCTCTCCCCTTCATGAGTCTCCCTCCAAACATCGCGCAAGCCTAGATCCAGCAGAAATTTCTGCAATGCCTTACCGGCCCCGCCCACCACCCTCCCAGTACTACCCGTGGAATCCAAATGGGGCACCAGATGGGCGTTACAATCCCCGCCGAGTATAATGGGGCCTTTCGCGAAGTCAGCCAACAGGGCCTTCAGTCGCGTAAAGAAGGATCCCTGTCCTTCATTAGGCGCATAAATGTTAGCTAGAGTTAATATATGACCCTCCAAGCGTATATTTGCGAAAAGCCACCTTCCCAGAGTATCTTTTTTTAACCTCTTCCACACGGAGAGATAAGCTGTGATGGAATAACAAGGCCACACCACGTTTCTTCCGCCCATTCATGTCCGAAACTACCCACACCTCATTATAAAGATTACGCTTTAACCACCCCTGATTGCTAGCGCGGAGATGTGTCTCCTGTAAAACACGATGTCCCCTTTCAAGGATCTCAATTCCGAGAACAGCAAAGATCGCTTTCTAGGGGAATCAAGACCCTTAACATTCAAAGAAATCAATCGCAACATTGATATTCAACCACCAGGCCCCCCCCCCCCCCGCCCTTTACCTCCCCTCGAGCCCGCGGCATGCAACCCACGCAGCTCCCGCAAGACACGTACTGCTAACCAAAAGAATATCCCAACACCCTTAATCCACCAGGTTGGCTGTGGAGGTTCGCCCCCCCCCTACCCCCATGCTCCTTATCCCAAAAAGGAATACTATAACCCCCCCACACCCAAACCCACACCCACACCTAGCTGTGCAAACCTCCCACCCAGTCCCACCCCCCTTCCCGTCAGTACCACCCGCCTGTTAAGGAAAAAACAGGACACGGTTAAACTGACCCCAAACTGAACTCCGTCCGGGCCCCCGTATAGCATGAATGCAAACATAAAATGTAATTGCATTTCCCCGTTATTCAACACACCAATAAAGTAACATTCCCTTAATGCCCCTTTAACAAAACGTCATCACACCCCCCACCACCCCTATATAGCACTGAACAAATACCCAAACCCCTTCCAAGCCAAGAACCTATAGCACCTCGAGAACAGAGGTGGAGGACAGCAAAGCTGAGAAAACTGGTCAGTCAAGCTTGATCGTGGCATCAGACAACCCCTGAGCAAAGCCCCCCGGACAGGAAGGCAAACACTCCTGCTCCAGGGAAAGTCAAGCAGGCTTTCCCACCCGAGTCCACTTCGAATGTTGAGGCTTAGGAGTCGGGAGTTGAAGCAGCGCATTATCTTCTACAAGACCCGCCTGGCGCAGGGCTCTCCAAGCCTCGGTATGGTCTTTCGCGGAGATCTTTTTGTTACCCAAGAGGAAGTTCATCCGAAACGGAAAGGACCAGGAATAGTGAATCCCTTTGTTATTCAGGACCATCATGACTGGTTTCATCTCCCTCCGACGTGAACGCCGAAAGGTCCTGATATACAGTTACCACTGCTTCTTGAAATCGGTTCGCTTTTTTCTCCCGGCCCCGTCGGATGAGAAGCTCAGCATCAGTATATCGCAAGAATCTCGCAATAACATCCCGGGGCTGATTATTAGGAGGCTTTCCCAAGGCACGATGCACTCGCTCAATTTCCAGTCCAGACCCATGGGCAGCCAGTTCCTCTGCCGGTAGCAGTTCAGCTATCAAATTTTTGATTGCCAGCTTTTTCCTTTTATCCGGTTGCGCAACCTTGTAATTGAAGGGCCCCATCTGTTAAACGACTTCATATGGGCCCTGCCATTTACAAAACAGCTTGCTGTCAGAGACCGGGAGTAACAGCAGCACCCAGTCCCCAGGCTGGAAAGTCAGCTTTACTGCCCCCCCCCCCCCCTCGATTATAGGTCCAGACTTGGCTTTCTCCAGGTGCTGTCTGGCTGATGCTCCCACTTTTTCTGTACGTACCTGCATTTGCAGGACATAATCCACTAGATTCCAGCCGGGGTTGGGTTTCTCTTCCCAGGTCTCTCGCAGAATCTGCATGATCCCTTGGGGCTGTCGACCGTACAGCAACTTAAAGGGGAAAAACCCAGTTGAGCTCTGGGGTACTTCCCTGATAGCAAATGGAAGGTAGGGGAGTAATATATCCCAATCATTCCCCTCTTCATTCACAAACTTCAACATCTGTTTTAATGTTTTATTGAAGCGCTCGACCAGGCCATCGGTTTGGGGATGATATACCGAGGTCCGCAAGGTTTTGGCCTTCAATAGGTTGCACAGTTGTTTCATTACGAGAGACAAACTGTGTTCCTTGGTCTGTAAGGATTTCAGCTGGCATCCCCAGTCGGGGAAAACATCTCCCAAAGAGCATTGGCTAATGTAGTGGTCCTTGTATTTCGCATGGCTATCGCTTCTGGGTACCGCGTGGCATAGTCCATGACCACCAGGATGAATCTATTTCCCTGGGAAGTATGCTCAAACGGCTCACCAAATCCATCACAACCTTTTCAAATGGGGTCTCGACAACGGGCATGGGCACAAGGGGAGCAGGTCTAACCCTTACTGGACTGTGAAGTTGGCAGATAGGACAGGACTGGCAAAAGAGCTGCACCTGCTTGTAAAGTCCCAACCAGTAAAACTGAGCCAGGATCTGCTCTTGGGTTTTGTCTGCCCCCAGGTGCCCTCCCAAGGGACGACTATGAGCAAACTCCATTATCTGCCAGCGATAGGCTTGGGGAACCACTAACTGCTCCAGCTCTTCTCTCTCTATTTTTCCCACGGTAACCCTATAAAGGAGGTCCTGGCATACTAAAAAGTAGGGAGAAGCCCTCTGGGAAGGGTCCAGACTTCTACTGGGATCCCTTCTAACTCATGAACTTGGTCCCAGGCATTCTTAAGTGTGTCATCTTCCCTTTGAGCTTTTTAAACTGGCCCGGGTTTCCTATATCAACCCACCCCAGTAGGCGGTTCTTGTCTCCCAGGGCCTCCTGTTGGGCTGCTGGGTTCCTCCGAGACTCATCTACAATATCTTATGGGGTACTCCCCTCCACCATGTGCACTATGGCAGACCCTTTCCCACTGACGTTGCCTCCGAGACTTAGGACTCCTGGGTTTCCCAACAAATAAAGCCTGGTCTTCTAAGGGGAAAAGTTCTGGGAAGTCCTCCTCTGTCACCTCATCAAGGCTGCCTTTCCTGCAGTCCCAGACGTCCATGAATTTAGGGAAGTCCCGGCCTAAAACCACTGGATAGGCCAGGTGGGGCACGACCACTGCTTCCAGGGTTTCCATTCTGGCAGCTGTTTTTTGCTCCACTTGCGTTGTCAGATAGGCCTGCAACTTAGTCACAAGGTTCTCATAATTAATTTGATGTCTGGTCCTGGTGTCAAGGGTCCTTATGATTCCAGAGTCCACGAGGGCTTGCAGGTGAGCGCCCTCACGTTCCACCAGTATTACAAACAACCCATGGCTCATTAGGGATGCTTCCAGAATACCACACTCATGTGAAGCTGTAACATGTGTGTCCCTGGGTTCCCTCATTTCTATGGGACACTTGCAGGCATAGTGACCTTTTCCCCTGCACCTGAAGCAGGTCAGATAGCTGGCCCTGGCTGTTTAGGTGGCTGGGGAGCATGGAGTCCTGGTGCAGTGGTCCTCAACGGTTCTGTTCTCGATGTCCAGCCCCCTTGGGATACGGCCAGCCTTGTCCCCTTCATCCTGGGTGTCTCAGCTACTGACTGTGCTTCATAAAATCCTTCTCTCTCTCTACAGCACTGTCCAGGGTCAGTTTGGCAAATTGGCACACCCACTGTTTCATAGGAGAAGACGAGCCTTCTAAAAATTGTTCGAGCAGGACGATCTTGGCTACTTTCGCTCCTGTCTTATCTTCTTGCTGTAGCCACTTCCATGCCACCTCTTTCAGCCTGTAGAAGAAACTCTGGGGGTTCTCTATAGGTCCCAGAGTTCCCTTCCGGAACTATTGGCAATAGGCTTCTGGCATACAGCCCGCTCACTTCAGTATAGTGGTTTTTACTGCCGCATAAAGGGCCCTTCCATCCAGGTTGGCTTCTTGGTAGACAACTTGGCAGCTTCCTGTCAACAGGTTCCCTAGGTAAATAGCTCACCTCTCTTCTGACCCCTCAGCCAGTAGGGCGGTTTGTTCGAAATTTGTCTGGAGGAAGTCCGGGTCTTCGCCCGCCACCATTTTCAGCAGGGGTGGCACTGGAAGGTGTGACTGCCGTCCCTAGAGTACTTGGGACATTTGTGCGAGTGAGTTTTGTTGTAGTTCCAAAGACCTTTGTAGTAATTTCTGTTGCTGGGTCCCTTGCGCTTGCAAAAACTCTTGTAGCATCTGTTGTTACTGCTCTCCCTCCACCGGGGCCTGGAGTAATCTCTCTATTCTGGTTCTATCAGTTCCCACACGTCCGGGTAGGACAAGGGAGTAAGAAAAAAAAATCCTGCCTGTCCTGCACTAACTATACAGAAGATGTGCCCTAACTCCGGCAGGGCTTACCCCTTTAGCCATATACTAAAACCCCTCTTCCATGGGGTGGAGATCTGAGCCCCAAGGGACGTGGGGTGTTCTTCTGTCCTTAGTTAAGAAGAAGATCCCACCATTGCCACCATATGTAGTACGCTGCGAGCGGGAGGACACAAACGCCCATGGAGCCAGACGGAGGGTTAAAGGAAAATGCTTTATTTGCAGAGTGTTCACAGTAGTAGCAGAGAAACAGCTCTCCCCTCCCCCAAAGTTCCTTCACTCTGGATTTCACAGCATTACTACCACAAGCCTGCTGACCAATATGGAAACACCCCAGCTCCTACCTTCCCGTAGTGTCTCCTTAGAGGTAGGTCATCACTCCATACTCTGGAATATCTCTGGCTCTTCTCTTCCCCTTTGTCCCTTCCCTCCCAGTTAAAAGGGCCATCCCTGGCCACACCCTTCCAGGAATATTCAAGCCGGATTCCTTAAAGAGGCCTGGCTTCTGATGCTGAAAGGGGCATGTCCTTAGTCTGGCTGGAGGTATATCAGTACAGAAGATGGGGAGCTTCTCATACATCCCATCATACTCTGTGATGTCCCATGGTGTGACCGCACCTTGAATATTGTGTGCAATGCTGGTCACCATATCTTAAAAAGGATATAGCGGAATTAGAAAAAGTATTGAGAAGAAACACCAAAATGGTAAAGGGGATGGAAGGATACCCCTATGACGAAAGATTTAAATGTTTAGGGCTTTTCAACTTGGAAAAGAGACTGCTGAGGAGAGATATGATACAGGTCTATAAATTAATGAATGGAATGGAACAGATAAACGTGGATCAGTTGTTTACACCATCAAAAAGTAGAAAGACTAGGGGACATGCAATGAAGCTACATTTAAGATGAATAAGAGAAAATATTTTTTCACTTAACACATAATCAAACTCAAATTTGTTACTGGAGGATATAGTAAAAGCTGTTAGTGTAGCTGGGTTTAAAAAAGGTTTGGACAGGTTCCTGGAGGAAAGCTCCATAAACCAAGAGAACCCGGGAAATCACTGCTTGCCCCAGTACAAGCATTGTAGAATGTGTGTCTTTTTGGGAAACTGCCAGGTACTTGTGACCTGGATTGGCCACTGTTGGAAACAGGTACTGGGCTTGATGGACCTTGGTCTTACCCACTATGGCATTTCTTATTTTCTTATGTAATTTCACACCAACCATAATTCAGCCCATAATAATAGAACTACAAACACTACCAGCCGAAAACCCCATTACCTAAGGCACTGCTGCCTCTCACAAAGCAAGCTCCTAAGCAGAGGTTAACAAAAAAAATAAAATAATGAGGGAACAAAGGCAAAAATCTCCACCTACACACACTTACAAACCTACACCCATCCCAATCACAATAGTTCCTTCGACACACTTACTTTCCAAACAGAGCATGAAAGCTAAATGTAGTTAATCACATATATAATTCAATTAAGATCAATTTAAGCTAGTGACTGTGTTATAATGTTTGGTATAAAATGAAGCATTCCATTATTGGGAAAATATGTTCACCATGCCGACCATTATGTTCACGTTACTGAAAAATGTTCACGTCTCTGAACACTGCCAGAATAGTCCAGATGCAATAGTGAACAAAAATCAAAATGCAGGAAAAAAGAAATCACTGTGCACGAACAGTTCACAATATAAAATAGTCACCTTGGAGTATATGTATCTTCCACAGACCAAGTCACTTATTAGCATGCTCGAGGCGCCATCCAAAGTCAAAGTCATATTTGCAACAACAAAAACTAAGAATGTAGCTAACTTGGTACTCATGCTACTGACAGGCCTTAGACCATGCTCTTTAAGTTTCCTTGTCCACACTAGTTGCTTACTCAAAACAAAACCCTTTAAGGCCTCTTTGAAAAGTTTGATGATATTTAATGGATTAAGCATTCCTTAGTTTGCCCCCAGTTGCTTAAACCGGCTCCACTGATCCAGTAACTGCTTTCACCAGTGTTGAACCATCATATTTAAGTCAGGTAAAATAAATAAAATAAATCTCACTTGGTTTGCAGCTTGTCGGTAGCTTTGCTACTGGTAGGGTCTTCCAAAATGGACAGGTCTCAGCTGAGGTGCCAGACCAAGACAAACCACCCATCTGGGCAGCAGCAGAATGGGATGGTGTTGGCAGCAGAGGATCACATTTCTGAGACAACGGCAACAACACTAAAATTAAACTGCGTGGAAGAAAGGCCTGCCAATCTACTTCCGTATCTTGCAACAAAAACCCAATGGATAGTCAGCAAAACAAATTGCACTATAGTGCTGGAAGATGAGACCCCCAGGTCGGAAGGCATTCAACTGGCTACTGGGGGGGAGCTGAAGACTTTTCAGAATAAAGCCAGCATTTATGATGTGGTTGGATCAAAGCCCTCGGGATGTCTGATTGATGATGTAGCTGCGCAAGAAATGAGTCAGAAGCTGCAAAGATGTCTTACATACTGGGATATGGAACGTACGAAGCATGAACCAAGGGAAGTTGGAAGTGGTCAAGAATGAAAAGGAACATGTACAACTTGATCTGTTGGGTGTCAGCGAACTGAAATGGACTGGCATTGGGCACTTTGCATCTGGTGATTACATGGTCTACTATGCTGGAAATGAAAGACAAAGAAGAAATTATGTTGCATTTATAATTAAGAAGAAACTTGCAAGAACTGTTATGAAATACGATGTAATCCGTGAATGCTTAATTTCTATTCGTCTATGAGGAATGCCCATCAACACAACAGCTGCAGAAGAGCATGAATTTGATGATTTCTATGAACAAGTACAAGCTGAAATTGACAGAATATGCAAACAGGATATCTTGATAGTCATGGGTGACTGGAATGCAAAAGTTGGCAACAAAGAAGGCGGCAAAGTGGTCCGTAAATATGGACTTGGCAACAGGAAAGAAGCTGGAGAAAGACTGACAGAATTCTGCAAGACCAACAATGTATTCATCTCAAGCATCTTCTTTCAGCAACACAAGTAGTGACTGTACACATGGACTTCACCCAATGGAGTGTACAAAAAAATCAAATTGACTACATCTGTGGACATCAATGATGAAAAAGCTCTATAAAATCAACAAAGACAAAACCTGGAGCAGACTGTGGTACAGATCACCAACTACTAATATGCAAACTCAAGCTGAATAACAGCAGAAACAAACACACTTTTAAACCACACATCAAAGACAAGTGGAAAGAGGTGGGCAAAAGAAAATCAATGCAAAATACATGCAAGCCAGTTAAATGCTGGAAAGCAATGAGCACAAATGCTCGAAGCTTAGTCAACAAAGTTCCGGACCTGGAAGCCCTAATGGTGGAAATGGACTTGGACATTGTGGACATTACAGAAACATGGTTTAATGAATTGCATGATTGGGATATAGCCATAGCTGGCTATAATCTATTCAGAAGAGACAGAGAAAGTAGAAAAGGAGGAGGAGGAGCCTTATATGTCAAAAAGCAATATTAAAGCTACTCAAATGCAGGGGGCATGGGGAAGAGAAGAAGCACTTTGGATTGTATTGGAAAGAGAAGATGGCACTGTTGTCCATACTGTTGTAGTCTACAGACCTCTGACTCAAATCGAAGAGATAGATAATGAATTGATTATAGATATTGCCAAGATAGCCACAAAGGGGGAAGTGATCATATTGGGTAACTTTAATCTACCCGATGTGGATTGGATTACTCCTTCTGCAAATCTGGAAAGAAGCAAAAAAATTGTGGATGCTTTCCAAGATGCGTTACTTAGACAAATGGTGATGGAACCAACCAGGGAAAGCTCAATGCTGGATTTAGTGCTCACCAACGGTGATAGCGTGTCGAATGTCTGGGTGGGTACCCCTGTGAGCAGCAGCGATCATCACACGGTGTGGTTTGAGATAAAAGCCAAGGTGCAGTCCAATCATAGCAAGCTCAAAGTCCTAAACTTCAAAAACACTGACTTCAGTAAAATGGCCAAGTACCTGAAGGAGGAGTTGGCAGGGTGGGAGGGGATAAGGGAAGTGGAATTGCAATGCGCTAAACTAAAGGTGGCAATAAAAGGGGCAACAGATAAATATGTAAGAAAAGTAAATAAAAACAAGAGGAGAAGGAAACCTATTTGGTTTTCCACGGAAGTGGCTGCTCAAATAAAGGCAAAAAACACAGCTTTCACAAAATTCAAAAGCTTGCAAACAGAGGAAGACAGACGGGAATACAGGATCAAACTCAAAGAAACAAAAAGAGAAATAAGGAAAGCAAAATCAAAGGCAGAGGAAAAGATGACTAAAGATGTGAAGTGTGGCGATAAAACTTTCTTCAGGTATATTTGGGAAAGGAGGAAAATCAGAGGTGTAATTGCAGGACTCAAAAATGCTGGGAATGGACTCGTGGAAAATGACATTGAAAAAGCAAAATTGTTCAACAAATACTTCTGCTCTGTTTTTACTAAAGAAAATCCTGGAGAAGGACCACCTGTGACTCCCAAATATAAAAATGGGAATGAAGTAGATACCACACCATTCACAGAAGATGATGTGTTAGAACAACTTGCAAAAGTGAAAGTGGACAAGGCCATGGGACCGGATGGAATACATCCCAAGATACTGAAAGAGCTCAGAGAGGTACTTGCAGGGCCATTAAAGGATGTTTTCAACAGATCCTTCGAAACAGGAGAAGTTCCACAGGACTGGAGAATGGCTGATGTGGTACCTCTTCACAAAAGTGGTGACAGGGAAGAAGTGACAAACTACAGGCCTGTGAGCCTTAACTCGTGGCGGGAAAAGTAATGGAGGCACTCCTGAAAGAGCGAATAGTGGACTTTCTCAAAACCAACAGGTTGCATGATCCGAGGCAACATGGTTTTACCGAAGGATGATCTTGCCAAACAGACCTGATTGAGTTCTTTGACTGGGTGACCAGAGAACTGGATCAGGGGCATGCGATGGATGTCATCCACCTGGATTTCAGCAAAGCCTTTGATACTGTTCCTCATAGGAGGCTTACCAATAAACTCAGTAGTTTGGGGATGGGTCCCAAGGTGGTGAACTGGATCAGAAATTGGTTGACTGACAGATGACAGAAGGTGATGGTAAATGGAGCTCACTCGGATGAAAGGAGGGTGATTAGCAGGGTGCCCCAGGGTTCGGTCCTTGGCCCAGCACTGTTCAATGTATTTGTGAGTGATATTGCTGAAGGACTGAATGGAAAAGTCTGTCTTTTTGCAGATGACACGAAAATTTGCAAGAGTGGACACCCCTGAGGGAGTGGTTAACATCAGGAAAGATCTACAAAAGCTGGAAGAATGGTCTAATGCTTGGCAGTTACGATTTAATGTGAAGAAGTGCAGTGTCATGCACTTGGGAAGCAGAAATCCCAAGGGAAATGTACGCGATAAGGGGCGAGAGGTTGGTGTGCACGGATCAGGAAAAGGATCTTGGTGTGATTATTTCTGAGGATCTCAAGGTGGCAAAACAGTGCGACATGGCGGTGGCAAAAGCCAGGAGGATGTTGGGCTGCATACAAAGAGGAATTACCAGCAGAAAGGAAGAGGTACCAATGCCACTGTATAAGTCACTGGTGAGGCCTCACTTGGAATACTGTGTTCAGTTTTGGAGACCATATCTTGCAAAGGATGTAAAAAGACTGGAAACTGTTCAGAGGAAGGCGACCAAAATGATTTAGACCCTGCGTTAGAAGCCTTATGAGAAGAGACTTGAAGACCTAAATATATACACTCTGGAGGAGAGGAGGGATGGAGGAGATATGATTCAGACCTTTAAATACTTAAAGAGAAATAATGAACAAACAAACCTCTTCCAAAAACGGGGAAGGTGTAATCTAGAGGGCATAACATGAAGCTGAAAGGGGGTAAATTGAAAGGAAATGTCAGGAAATACTTTTTCACTGAAAGGGTGGTGGATGCTTGGAATGCCCTTCCGATGGAAGTGTTTAGTGCAAATAGTGACAGAATTCAAGATGGCATGGGACAGACACAGTGGATTCCTTTACAGCAACAGGATAAAATCAAAATAAACTTAACTATCTAATTTCCCAACAAATAGGGGTGTACTACACAGAGCGGTGGGTTCACTCCTAAACAAAGACATGGGGAGGGGTGGCCTGTACAGAGCAGCAGGTACACCTGCTCTTGCCATCTTACTGGGCAGACTAGATGGACCATACTGGTCTTTATCTGCTGTCATTTACTATGTTACTATGAAGTTAAAAGAAAAGCAAGTCACTCATGAATGTAGCAAAATATGACCTTGAGAATATACCACTGGAATTTAAAGACTGCCTGCAAAATTGATTTGCTGCTTTAGATACAAATGACAGAGCTCCAGAAGAGTTATGGGATGACATCAAGAAGGTTGTGTTGGAAGAAAATGAGAAATCTCTACGAAAAGTGAAAAAACAAAAACGGTGAAAACGGATGACTGAAGAAATTCTGAAAATTGCCCAGAAATGCAGAGAAGCTAAAGCCAGAAGAGAAAGAGAAGCAATCACAGAACTCAACAGAGATTTCCAATGTGCAGCAAGACAAGACAAGGAGAAGTACTACAATGATGCATGCAAGGAAATAGAAGCAGAAACTATTAGAGGAAGAACAAGATCGTTTTTCCTAATGCTACGAGAGTTAAAGAAAAAATTCCAGCCTTGAATTGGAATGTTACAAGATGCTGAAAGATCCATGTTGAATGATGCTGAGAAGATCAAGAAAAGGTGGAAAGAATATACAGAATTATTATATGATAAAGATCAAGTGGACCAACAGACGTTTCAACCTGTACCTTATGATACAGAACCATTGGTGATGAAAACAGAAGTCAAAGCAGCATTGAAAGCCTTATTTTATTTATTTATTTATTTAGACAGATTTGTATGCCACCTTATCCTTCAATCAAGGTGGTCACGTCACATCACAATTGGAGGGTTACATTTAACATTAGGGTACGTGTAAACATTTGGATAGTACACTTAACAGTATTTAGGTAGTGCATTTGAGGGTTAACATTTAACGGGAGAGTATTTAATACCTTGGTATGATAAACTTATGTGTATGGATGGGATGAGTGCGTGCTTAGTTGGCGGAGGAAGTAGTGTATCTCTTTAGGTAGGGGATGCTGCCTGAATGCTCACATGTTTCTATAAATAAGAATGTTCTGAGGTCTTTGCGGAAGTCTGTAAGGTCATCTAATTCCCTCAGGCTCATTGGGAGGGAGTTCCATAGTGTGGATGCCAGTAGTGATGGTGCTCTTTTTGAAGTTGTTTGTTTGGTTTTGTGATAGCCTGCAGGTGTGCCGATTATGTTGTTGTTATTGCTTCTTCTTGGTCTATTGCTGTTATTTCTTGTTATAACATTTTGGAGTACATCTTCTGAGAGATGGTGAATGATTTTGAAGATGATCATGATTGTTTTATATTTAGTTCTTGCCATCATTGGGAGCCAGTGTAGATGTTGTAGAACAGGAGTGATGTGCTCAGTCCTTGGAGTGTCTGTAATGATGCGTGCTGTGGTGTTTTGTACCATCTGTAGTGGGTGGAGTGTCTGCTGAGGAAGGCCTTGATATAGTGAGTTTCCGTAATCAAGCAGTGGTTTAATGAGTGCTTGGCACACTGTGTGGAAGTGGTCCTGATGGAGCATTGGTTTGATTTGTCTGATTGTCCTCAAGCGTTGATGGACTTTGTTTGCGGTTTTGGTGATGTGGGATTTCAGGTTCAGAGCTCTGTCTAGTGTGATGCCCAGATACTTAACTTCTTCTTTACTATGTGTTTGTCTAGGATGTTGATGGTTTGTGGAAGTATGAAGGTGGTGTTCCTGGTGACGAACATTGCCTCAGTTTTATCGTAATTGACGGTTAAGTTGTTGGCTATGAGCCAGTCATTCATGTCTTCGAGGCATTTGGTTATTGTTGTGGTGTTTAGTGCTAGTAGGTTGATTGAAGCGTACACCATGATGTCGTCAGCATAAATGTGGTAGTCTGGTTTGTGGTTCTTGATGATGTTGCATATAGGCTGTATGTAGATGTTAAAGAGCATTGATGATAGGGCTGCACCTTGGGGTATTCCCTGCGTGACGGGGAATTGTATTGATTTCTTTCGGTCGCATTTGACTTGTTGCGTTCGCCCTTCCAAGTATGATTTAAAACAGTTCAGGGTATTCTTGCATAGTCCTATCTGTTGTAAGCGTTGCAGTAGCTTGGTGTGGGACACAGTGTTGAAGGCTGCTGAGATGTCCATGAACAATAGCAGGAAGCCGTTTTTTATGTTGTCTATGCCTTAGAAGATTGTCGATATCAAAGAACAAAGCAACCAGGCATTGATGGCATTCCCAATGAAATATTACAGCAATCTGATGCAACTGTTATCGTACTTACAAGGCTGTGCCAAGAAATTTGGAAGACAGCATCATGGCCATCTGACTGGAAAATATCTGTTTATACCAATATTAAAGAAAGGTGATCCAACTGACTGTGGAAATTATCGCACAATCACTCTGATCCCACATGTCAGCAAGATTCTACTGAAGATTATTCAGCAGAGACTGCAACCATACCTGAAACAAGAACTTCCATGAAATGCAAGCAGGCTTCAGGAAAGGGCGAGAAATGAGAGACATCATCGCGAAAGTAAGATGGATCCTTGAAAGCGCTAAAGAATACCAAAAGGATATCTATATGTGTTTTATTGACTACAGCAAAACTTTTGATTGTGTAAACCATGAGAAACTCCGGGCCACATTAACACTAGAAGCCCCAAAAGGCATTTTACCTAGAAATCCCAAAGTGCGTCAATTGACGCATTATCACGGCAACTGTGTTTAGCATGAAATGCAGATGTGAATTAATTTGAAGTTACTTATTTGTTTAATATGTGCAGTATGTGACGTCATTACATGATGTCATCGTGTGTTGGTTTGTAATTTCGGATTAAAACTGAAAACAGTGATTGATTTAAAACCGAAATTTACTCTGTTACACAGGTATGTACAATGTCGTGACTTTCAAACATGCCCTAGAACAGGCCGACACTCCAGAACCTTTAGCATATCGCTTCCTCCCTGAAATTTAATTCATTTTTTTTCTACGATTCTATGTACAGAATGCCGAGACCTCGTAAGAAGACAGCAGTGCCTAGATGTGCTGATGCAAAATCAGTTGATCTGTTGCCACCTGAGGCTACCACTTCGATGCAGAAAATGAGACAACCGCGTCCGCAGCACATTACAGCAGCACAGGCACTTGCCAAGTGCAAGATATTTTGGAAATTGTCAATGGCTCTGATTCGACTGATGTTACAGGTTGTGCAGGCGTAGAGGATTTGACTGGTTCAGACTACAGCAGAAACACTGATGAAAGTGATGATGATGCTTATTATCCAATAATCGCTGAAAACAAGAGCAGGATGACAGGGACAACAGTGGTAGCAAAAGATGGGACTGAATGGAAGATCATGTCACAAGGTGAAAGCAGTGGCAGATTGCAGGCCCAAAATGTATTCACTGCTAAAAGTGGGGTTACTGCATATTGTCGTAATGTTGAAACACCAGTGGATGCATTTAGATCAGGGGTCACCAACCTGCGGGCCGCATGCGGCCCACGAGGTCCCTTCGTGCGGCCCGCAAGGCTCTACCCCGGTTAACATTACGTGCGGCCCGCCAAGGATTCCCGCCATTGTATCCACGCGCTCGCAGCTCACCGACGACCACCTGCAAGCGTCCCTTCTCCTGTCAGTGTCATCTGTGAAGCCGGACTTTAAGCGTTTGTCTGCTAGCATGAATCATCAGCCATCTCATTAAATTCAATAAAGGTGATCAGCCATTGTTTTCATAATTTTGGGTTTGTTGTTTTTTTTCACGGGGGCGGGGAGAAGGGGGGTGCGGCCCGCGAGGCTCCCGGTAGTCGGCTGTGCGGCCCGCGGCCCTCTGGAGGTTGGTGACCCCAGATTTAGATTGATCGTTGACCCTGGTTTTGTGAGTCACATCAGGAGCTGCACTGTGGAGTATGCCCGTTTATCAGACCCGTCATGGGATGTAGCCGAAGATGAAATAGAAGCGTTTCTGGGACTGGCATATCTAAGAGGTTTCATGAATGCCAAAAACTTTCCAATTGATTTGATGTGGTCCGAAACTTATGGCTGTGCAGCATTTAGGCAAACAATGTCACGAAACAGATACGAAGAAGTAAAGAAATTCATGCGATTTGATGTCAGAACTTCATGGCAGGAAAGAGTGAAGTGTGACAAATTCGGCCTAATGACATGGGTGTTATCCAGGTTTGTTGATAACCGTCAAACGTTTTACGTACCAGAAGAATCACATACTGTAGATGAACAACTATTCCCAATGAAAAGCAGATGCAAATTCATGCAGTACATGCCAAATAAGCCAGATAAATTTGGAATAAAGTTCTGGATCTTGGCAGAATTGCAGTCCAAATACTGTTTGAATGTGAAACCGTATACTGGGAAAGATGATGAAAGAGTTGGCAGTTTAGGAACGCATGTCATCATGACTCTAATGCAGCCATATTATCAGCGAGGATACAACGTTACGGTCGATAATTTTTTTACGAGCCGTGACCTTGCTTAGAAACTATTGGAGAAGCGCACTTCGTTGGTCGGGACTATTCGTCTGAATCGCAGAGAACTACCATCGCTTACAAAACTCGAGCTGTACCAATCCAAGTTCTACACCAATGGATCAATGACGGTAGTACAGTACCAGACGGAACAGAAGAAGACTGTTGCCATTTTGTCGACTTTGCACAAAGGTGCGATAAGTGAAACCAGCGGCAAGCTGAAGCCTGAAAGTGTGTTGTACTACAACAAGAATAAATGCGGTGTCGACATGCTGGCCTCAATGTGCCATCAAATGTCTACCAAATCTGCATGTCGTAGATGGACACTAGCCGTTTTCTTCAATATTCTCGACTTGGCGGCCATCAATGCCTGGATTATTTTCTGCAAGCAAACCGGTGTCACCATGCCAAGGAGACAGTTTCTTCACACACTGTCGGAGCAGCTGCGACAAACTTGTGCTGCTTGACGTTCGTACTCCAAGTCAATGCCAGCCACTGTTGCTTCAAACAAACTGGCAAAGCGAGTAACGTGTGCAGTCAAGGCCAACTGCAAACGAAATCGCACTGTCATGCTGTGCGATAAATGCAAGCATCCAGTTTGCGGACAGTGTCTGTCGACAATCTGCGCCAGTTGCGCATAGACTCTAAATGTACAATAGCAAATCGTACATGCTTATCCTGTTCGTTCGTTAACTGACATGGACTTTGCAGTTACTTTTGAATTTGCAGTTACTTTTAAATTTAGTTAACCCTGTTCTTATGTTAGTCGTTGTAAGAAAACTTGTGAAAACCACTCAATTCAATTGACGTACTTTGGGGCTTCTAGGTATAAATTCATTTTCCTGCTAGGTGGCACATCTGTCATTAATTTTCGATGCACATATTTGAACATCTTGACCTCGCTAACAAAGTCATGGAACATAACTGACATGGTTCTAGCAGTGGCGCTGGTATACAACTTCAAAGATGCATTTGCGTCAATTGACGTATTTGGGGCTTCTAGTGTTAAGAAGCATGGATATACCATAACACCTGATTGTTCTCTTTCACAACCTTTACAATGATCAAGAAGCAACAGTTTGAATGGAACAAGGAGAAATTGAATGGTTTAAAATCAGCAAAGGTGTACAACAAGGCTGCATACTTTCCCCCTACCTCTTTAATTTATATGCAGAACAAATCATCAGAGAAGCAGGACTGTATGAAGACAACAGAGGTGTAAAGATTGGTGGGAGACTCATCAACAACCTTTTTGCTATGCTGATGATACCACATTACTGACTGAAATTTGCTTCTCAAGTTCAAGGAACGTAGTCTTAAAATGGGTCTGCAGCTTAATGTACAGAAGACAAAGATCCTGACAACTGGCAAAATCAATAAGTTCATTGTTGGAGAAGAAATTGAAATAGCGGACAACTTTCACCTACTTGGATCAACTATCAATAAAGAAACAACAAGCAGTCAAGAAATCAGACGACGCATTGTTCTTGGCAGAATGGCTATGAAGGACTTAGACAAAATTCTCAAGAGCAGAGACGTCGTCTCTCTCCATACAAAGATTTGACTTGTTCAAGCCATAGTATTTTCAGTATCGTCATGTAGATGCAAACGTTGGACAGTGAAAAAGACAGACAGGAAGAAAATTGATGCCTTTGAATTATGGTGCTGGCGACGGATACTGTGTATACCATGGACTGCCTGAAGAACAAACCAGGCTGTACTAGAGGAGATCAAACCTAAGCTTTCTTTAGAAGCTTAGATGACAAGACTTCAATTTTCATACTTTGGACACGTCCTGTGAAGATAGATCATTAGAGAAAGACATCATGCTTGGCAAGGTAGAAGGTCAATACAAAAGAGGAAGGCCAACAATGAGATGGAACGATATAATAAGAGAAGCGATGTGTGCCACTCTGTCAACAATGAGCCGCCTGACTGAAGACCGAACACAGTTTAGGACAACTATCCAGAGGGTCGCCATGAGTCAACACCGACTTGACAGCACTTAACAATAACAAAATAAATATCAGATGCCCTTGAGAATTTAATGGCGACCAAACTTTTGTTATTTGTAATATTGACAAATTATGCAGAGCATAATACTTTCACAACAATTTGATGGGGATATTTAGATGATAATGCTGCGAAGATGTTCTGTGAGCACTTTCCAGTTCCAGCCCTTGATCAAACTCCAGACCTAGCAGAGTCCGTAAAAAACCTTTGAGGAACTTGATCATGTCAACACCTTCCATGCCCTCAGGCAGTCTTAATATACAAATGTTGCTGTGCCGCATTCTGTTATTTTAGTCTTCCATGCTGGAGACAGAGTAGGGATGCTGGCAGGAGGGAAGGGTACTGAGGACAGGAAGCAGGGATGCTGGGGAAAGGAACATAAGAACATAAGATATGCCATACTGGGTCAGACCAAGGTCCATCAAGCCAAGTATCCTATTTCCAACAGTGGCCAATCTAGGTCATAAGTACCTAGCAGTCTCCCCAAAAAACACAGGTTCCTCAATGCTTGTATTGGGTCAAGCAGTGATATCCTGGGTCCCTTTTAATAATGGTTTATGGACCTTTCCTCCAGGAACTTGTCCAAACATTTTTTAAACCCAGCTACACTAACATCTTTTACTACATCCTCCGGTAACAAATTCCAGAGTTTGATTACACGTCGAGTGAAAAAATATTTTCTCTGATTAGTCTTAAATAGTTTACCCTGTAGCTTCATTGCATGTCCCCTAGTCTTTCTATTTTGTGATGACATAAACAATCGATCTATGTTTACCCGTTCCACTTCGTTCATTAATTTATAGACCTCTATCATATCTCCGCTCAGCTGTCTCTTTTCCAGGTTAAAGAGCCCTAACCTTTTTAGCCTCTCTTCATAGGACTCCCAGGCTATGTAATAAAACTGCTATGGAGTATAAGTTGTGTTCTTCTTTTGAGGGGGCAACAGCCTGACCGGTGTTCAGAATGAGGGGACCACCTCCACTCCCTGACCAAAGCTCTGAAGTGGACCCTTGCCCCCTCAACCTCTAGTGCAGTGCATAGAGAAATTTTAACGGTCCATGGCCTAAGGCAAGGAAAGGTGATATAATTTTGAAGAAGTAGTATTTGAAACTTAGCTTCTTCTCTGGTTCTTGGCACAGCACTCTAACCATGAGGTTACTCCTTCATTACTTGTGTGGTTGAGGCAGTGCTTATTAAATGTGGGGTCAGCGAGGAAAGCTGTCATGTGCCCGTAACCTAGATCTGGCTGTAGCTTTCAGCCTGAGAAATAAAAGTCGGAGAATATATGCAGAAGTAGAACAAAGGAAAAAAAGGAGGCAAGTTGAGAAGTAGAATGTAAATAAAATGATTTTATTTCAGAAACTTTTTATTGTTAAAGATACATTTCCAACCTTTGGGTGGTATTACATATCAACAACAAGATATAACCAGTATCAGCCCAACAATGACAGTATCAAAAAGATTATTCCCATTTTGTCCCCTCCCTAATGTTAATTTCTTAACTCTTATCTACTCAACCTACTGAGGATTATATTTCACATGAACAATATGCTTTTGTTTTAACGTTTTCCCCTTAGTTATTTATACAGCCTGTTATACCCCATTCATTATTTACGCTGTTCTATTCGCTCTTTCCCTTATTCCCAAGTTTGTTGTACTCCTCCCTTCCCCCTCACCTTCCATAAAGGTAGATACCCTAGCCCATGTGGTTCTTCTATGGTGCCAGGGCGACTGTGCTTGAATCATTTTTTTCCTCTAACCCTCCCCCCCCCCCAGTGTTTTGCTATAGAGAGACTATATCTGTGGTGTTGACCAAAATGTGTTCTCGGGTCAGTGGAGTTCCCATTCCTCTTTCAATTCTACCCTTTAGGGATCTTCTACAGCGTTCCTCCATCACTGTTCCAATGTTCTGTAGCATCTAATGTGCTCCTGTGTGCTGCTTGGTGGGCTATTCCCCTCTGGGCTTTTCCATTTTCCTTCCCTTTACCTTATGGTTTATCTCTTTTCAGGCCTTCAAGACAGTATGTATTAAGCGTATGGCTTCTTACTCTGGGGGAAAGTGTTTGTATATAGTGCCCCAGGCTGACAGGAAGGCCTCCTGTTTGTTCCCTCTACCCCTATGTGTATGTTCCATTACCATTGTGTTATGTATTTAAGCTCTCCATTTGCTTTCCATTGGGCCTCCTGTCTTCAACCAGGCACCCAGCACTGTTTTTTGGGCCAACAATGCTAGGCGTACCCACCAATTTTCTATGTCCCACCATATACTATCGCCATTATTGTTATCCAGCACTGCCATCTGGGGCATTAAGTTGATAGTCCTTTCTATCGTTTTCTCTAAGACTCATTGCACCTTATTCCAAAATCGTGTAACAATGGCACATTTCCAGAACATATGTCCTAAGTAACCCTCAGTTCATGGCACCTTGGGCAATCCATGGTCTCAGCTATTCCTGCTTTAAACGCTCTAGTTGGAGCAAAGTGCATTCGTTGTATTATTCGAAACTGTGTTTCTCGCAAGTCAGCATTTCCTTTTACCTCTGGTATATATTGCCTCAAGTAGCGCTCTGCTCCTTGTATTGTTATGTCCAAGTCTGCATGCCATTCTTCAGCTAGTTCCCCTAGGTCTGTCGGAGTGCCCACCTCTAACCAAGCCTGTCTTCATGTTATCCTCACGTGCCCCTCTGGTCCCGCCATTAACACTTCCTCTACTCTTGAGGTAAACTGGTTGTCAAGCATCTGCCAAGGTAATCTTTTTAAATAACTTTGGCTTTGTAGATATGGAAACTGATCCCTCATAGTAAGGACATATTGTTCCTGAAGCTTTACGAATTTTATGGGCCACCCATTCTCCACTACTAACTGGTCTACTTTCGTTATCCCCATGAGCTGCCACCTTCGGAACATGTAGCCTGTCATCCCTGGCTCAAAATCTGCGCTGCCTTGTAATGGTAAGTAGGGGTACATTCAGAAGACCACTGTAATTGCTTGCATAATGCCTTCCAGCCCTGACATATCGAGGACACCAGAATATTGCTGCTTTTCTGAGATGATTTACTATGCAATATGTATTTTCATTTCGGTTGGAGTATGTTTGGTAGTATCATACAGCCAATCTCAGAGAAGCCATAGTGCACATGCAATATTATAGCTCTGCATATCTGGGAGGCCTAAACCTCTTCCTTTCCAGGTATGTTTTAACGTCTTAATACTAATATGAGCTCACTTCCCCTTCCATAGAAATGTCCCCACTATTCGATCTAGTCTCTTTAAATCTTTGGGCAACAAGAGGATAGGCAGCACTTGAAGAATATACAGCCACTTGTGAAAAATAACCATTTTGTACAAATTAATGGACCACTCAAAGACTATGGTAATTCTTTCCAGTGAGTCACCCGGGTTTCTAAGTCTTGGAATAAATCAGTAACATTCAAAATATATATTTGTGTCAGATCGCTGGGAAGTTTGAACCCTAAATACTTAAAACTTCCTCATGCCCACCGTAAGGGGAAATGTCCTTGCCACCTCTGTTGTATCTCCACATATAGTGGGAGAGCCTCTGATTTATCTAAGTTCAGTTTAAGTCCAGCGAACATGCCATATATCTGGAATTCATGCAGTAGTACATGAACCCAATGTTATGTACAAAGTATGAACCCAATGTTATGTACAAAGTATCTAATCACTATTCCTTGTGTTATGTAAATCATTGCTCAAATCAAAATTTGTATCTTTGAAAATTCAATGTATTACGATACATTATGATTCTGTAAAGAAAACCGCGGCTGATCGTAGGAAGCAGCGGTATACAAATGTTTACTAAATAAAATAAATAAATAAATAAATACATCTAAGGAGTTTGCTGGGTCCCTCAGGCATACAAATAGATCGTCCGCAAGGCCACGACACAAAACTCCTCCTTCTTGAGCGGTCCTCCAGTTTAGTCCTCCACGTCTGGGTAGTGTACCTCCTCCTGCAGCATGGAGACTGGACCAATCAGAATCTTGTCCTTACCGGCTGTATGCTGCTGGAGCTCCCATCAGCCCCCAGTGTGTCCAGTCTCCATGCAGCAGGAGGACATGTGAGCCTTGAACTGGGCTCTCTTAGGGATTAAATAGGCAACACTAGTTAGTTTACGATTTTAATTTTTTCCCCTTTAACTTCTTTTGCTTTCATTTTTTCCAAGGTTACTGTTTCTTTAAAAAAAAAAAAAAAGACGGGCCATGTTGCTGAGGAGCCGGGCTTTACACTGCCCTTCTGTCTCTTTGCCTTTCTGCCTTTATCTCTCTGTACAGGCGGCAGCTTCGGATCTCTCCTCCTAGACGATACAGGGGAGAGATCTGTAAGGTACAGCTTCACGCTCTGTTTGGCAGGCTTCTGCTGGTCGGACTCCATCTTGTCGGCGCAGGAGACAGCGTGCACGGCCCGGCAGTTCAGTTTTCGGCACGCATGTCGCTCAGGAGTCAAGCGGCGTTGTAGCGCGTGGAGCTGATTTTTCGGGGGTAAGTCTCCTTCATTGAAGGCACCTGGCGGCCAGCGATCCGGGGTGTAGGAACTCAGGCTTGACCGGGGGTTTTCGCGTCTCTTTATTTAGCGGCGACGGCCATTTTGTTTAATTTCCCGAGCATAGCGCGCTGAGCAGCAGGCCTCACTGCTGGGGTTTGTTTGGCGGCATGAGCAGGCATGTGGATGGAGGTTTGTTTTCTGCTTAGATTTCTGTGACAACGCGAAATCTTTATTGTCGGGGGGATTGTTTTTGGAGCTTCAGTGCTTTCCTCTATATTAAAAAAAAAAAAAAAAAGGAAGAACGTTAATTTTTGTTTTCCGGGGAAGAGATCAGTCAAGCCAAATCCCCTCCGCTCTCCCTCTCTCTTTGGTACTAGCTTGCTGTCTAGTGCTTCATGTCTACTCGTCCGCAGTGCGTGGTCTGCGGTTGACGCAGGGGGACGGTGTCCGATACAGGTATTTGCAGGGGCTGCGCTACTGTTTCTTCCAACGTGGAACAACAAATGGAAGACAGGGCACTACAGGACTCCCTAAACTCTGCAGTAAGTGCTGGAGGTGAGCCGTCTCCGGGAACTCCAGTAGCTTCTCCTCCGGCTATGCCCGCGGGGCAGTCGGGCGTTCAGGCGGTATGGGCTGGTGAAACACCCTTGGGGTATTTTTCCCTGGACTTTGTCCTTATTATGCATCAGGCCTTTCGTTTAGGGCGACTAGGAAAGTTGCCAGAGGCCTTCTCGCCGCCGGTGCCTCTGCAGTCCCCCAAGGGAGAGGACGCAAGGGGAGATATCCCGAAGCCAGCAAAACAGCTTCAGGGCACGGAGATGGAGCGAGTGGACCCAGAGTGGCAGGATGTGGAGGATGCTGAGGTAGAGCCCGAGGACGGTGTTGACAAATTGGAAGAGGGGGAGATTCCGAAGCCTGAATATCAGGCAAGGTTCTTACGGGTGTTTCGTAAGGATGAACTTGTGCCCCTGATTACTTAGTCTCTCCAGGCACTCAATTTCGCTACAGCTCGTCCTGCGGAGGAGGACAGGCTAGAGGATCCCCTCATTCAGGCAGTGCATGAGTCTCAAACGGTGTTTCCGGTTCACAGAGTGGTAGATCAGATGATTCAAACTGAGTGGGATCAACCTGAGTCGGGTTTGAAGGGCATCCGAACAATGAACCGGCTCTATCTTTTGGCGGATAAAGACAAGGAAAAGTTTTGATCTCCGCATGTGGACGCGGCGGTGTCAGCAGTGACCAAGAGAACAACTATCCCAGTGGAAGGTAGTGTTGCCTTGAAAGACGTGCAGGACAGAAAGGTGGATGGCTTATTGAAACAGGCCTTTGAGGCCGATGCTCTATCTTTACAGGCCTCTATCTGTGGTGCCTGGGTGACGAGGGTCTGCTTGCGGTGGGCTCAACACTTAAAGCAGGACCCTCGCCTGGATCAGCAGGGGTTTCTGGAGGTGACCTGGCTGGAATCTGGCTCGGCATATTTCGCAGATGTGCACTATGATTTGATCCAAGCGTTGGCAAATAGTATGGCATCCCTGGTGGCCGTCCGGAGGCCCATTTGGCTGCAGAATTGGGCGGCCGACGGGTCTTCTAAGTCACGGCTCAGCAAGCTCCCCTTTAAGGTTTAAGGTTTATTAACTTAATATACCGCTAAACGCAATGTACATCATAGCGGTTTACAGAGTTCAAATCAAAACAGTCACCAAAAGGTGGGAAGAGAAAGGAAAGGAAGTTACATCAATTGATAGGAAAGCAAACTAGGCAGATTCATACAACAGGACAGTAGAAAGGAAAGTGAGGGGAGGGGGAGGGGGAGGGGGAGGGGAAGACAAATCATGTGGGAGGTTCAGGAAGGTCGAAGGCAAGGGTAAAGAGGTGAGTTTTAAGGCGGGTCTTAAATTTAAGGGCAAGTTGTTCGGAGAATATCTGGATAAGTTGGTGAAGGACTTGGGGGCATCCAAAGGAGGCAGGCTACCGGAGGATAAGCCTAAGCAGGGTAGATCATTGCCGGCCGTTCGAGGTCAATTTCGAGACTTCAGAAGATTCTGGTCTTCCCGCCTCGGAGGATTCCAGCGCGGCAGGTTTGCCTCAAGATCCCAAAGTTTTCGTGGATTTCGAGGGGCAGGCAGAGGTTTCGCAGCAGCTTCCTCTTCCTCCCCCTCGTCCTTTAGCCGCAAGCCACAATGAAACGCGGCGGACCTCGGAAGGAAGTGAATTGATCGGAGGTCAGCTTCGGGATTTTCTTCCTGCCTGGGTCCAAATAACGTCAGATCAGTGAGTGTTGGAGATAGTTCGAGAAGGCTATCCACTGGAGTTGGCTTGTCCACTCTGGGACTCTTTTGTTCTCTCGCCCAGCAAAGGACAGCAAAAAGCACTGGCAATCCGTCTAACATTGGATCGGCTGTTGGCCTTGGGGGCAGTAGTTCCTGTCCCGGTGTCTAACCTCGGCGTAGGTCGCTACTCCATTTATTTTGTGGTGCCAAAGAAAGACGGGGCCCTCTGACCTATTCTAGATCTCAAGGGAGTGAATCACTGTCTGCGGGTGCCTCATTTCTGCATGGAAACCCTGAAATCAGTCATAGTGGCGGTGCATCAAGGGGAGTTTTTGACGTCTCTCGATCTCACGGAAGCCTACTTGCACATTCCGATCAGAGCAGCCCATCAAAGGTTCCTGAGGTTCGCGTTCCCGTGGGGCCATTATCAGTTCCAGGCGCTGCCATTCGGGTTGGCTACGGCCCCGCGCAACTTCACCAAGATCATGGTGGTGGTAGCGGCGGCATTGCGAAAAGAAGGTATTCTAGTTGACCCTTATCTCGACGATTGGTTAATCCAGGCAAAGTCCAAGGTCAAGAGTTTGCAGGCCACAGACAGAGTGGTAACCTTCTGCAGAGTCTCGGCTGAGTAGTCAACGCAAAGAAGAGTCACTTGATTCCGTCTCAGACGCTCGAATATCTAGGAGTATGTTTCGACACTTTGAGAGGCTTGGCGGATCGCCGCATCCAGGTCTTGCGTCAGCTCATACGCAGGTTCTTGGGCATCCTGGTGCCGGCCGCATGGTGGTACCTTCGGCTTTTGGGGACCATGGCGGCAACTCTGGAGGTGCTCCCATGGGCCAGATTTCATATGCGACCATTGCAAAGAGCGCTACTGTGACGCTGGTCGAACCAATCGGATTCGCTGAACAAGCACCTTCCCTGCACGATGCGAGTCCATCGATCTCTGCAGTGGTTGGCTGTCCCCGAAGTCCCTGCAGGCGGGCATGCCCTTGGAACAACCGGTTTGGCTCCCTCTAATGACCGATGCGAGTGTGGTGGGGTGGGAAGCCCATAGCGAGGGCCGGTTCGCTCAAGGGATCTGGTCTGTCCAGGAAGCCTCTTGGTTGATCAACCGTCTCGAACTGCGGGCGGTGTTTCGAGCACTTCAGGCATTCAAGAGTTCAGTGAGGGGGCGAGCGGTGCAAGTGCTCTCGGACAATTCGGCAATGGTGGCATACCTCAACCAACAAGGAGGAACGGGGAGTGTAGCCATGGAGGAAGAGTCAGAGGTGTTGTTCGAGTGGGAAGAGCCTCGCCTGCTGGCCATTTCGGCAGTGCACATCGCGGGAAAGGACAATGTGATGGCAGATTTTCTCAGCAGAGTGCAGGTGGACGCCGGAGAGTGGGAGCTTCATCCGCAGCTGTTCGCGCAAATAGTCCGCAGATGGGGGCTGCCAGTCATGGATCTCATGGCGACTTTTCAGTCGGCAAAAACAGGTTGGTTTTTCAGCAGACGGAGGGAAAGGATGTCCAAAGGCATCGACGCACTCATTCAGCCCTGGCCGGAGTCTGAGCGTCTCTATGTCTTCCCTCCTTCCCTCCGTGGGCTCAAATCGGCCGAGTGGTTCAGCGCATCGAGGCGCACCACGGCAGAGTACTGCTGGTGGCCCCAGATTGGCCCAGACGTCCGTGGTATGCGGATCTAGTTCACCTGCTCGACGGAGAGCCATGGAGGCTTCCGCCTTCAGTGGAGCTGCTGATTCAGGGTCCTCTGCGGATGCCCCAGGTGGATCGGTTCTCGCTTACGGTATGGCCATTGAGAGAGCACGGTTGAAAAGGAAAGGTTATTCGGCGGCGGTCATTGCCACGCTCCTTCGGGCAAGGAAATCCTCAACATCTCTCATGTACGTGCGCGTGTGGTGGATTTTTGAGGACTGGTGTTCCAGGTGACATATTCGTGCGGCGACTGCCTCCGTTCCCGTGATACTCAGTTTTGAGAAAGGGTTAGCCGCCAGTTCCTTGAAGGTTCAGCTGGCGGCTCTCTCGTGTTACAGGGGCAGGATTCAGGGGGTTCCTCTGGG
This sequence comes from Ichthyophis bannanicus, assembly GCA_033557465.1. Classification (NCBI taxonomy): domain Eukaryota; kingdom Metazoa; phylum Chordata; class Amphibia; order Gymnophiona; family Ichthyophiidae; genus Ichthyophis; species Ichthyophis bannanicus. The sequence goes on from CM066046.1 coordinate 97,294,401, forward strand.
TTCGCACGTGAATGTGCAGCACTTCCTTAAGGCTGTGTTCAGGCTTCGACCCTCGCGCAGAGTGTCGGTGCCTCCGTGGGACTTGAATCTAGTCTTGCAGGCCTTGGTCAAGAAACCCTTTGAGCCCCTGAACCAGGCATCCGTTAAGGACTTGACGTTGAAGACGGTGTTTCTGGTGGCCATCTGTTCTGCGAGGCGGATTTCGGAGTTACAGGCGCTGTTGTGCAGGGAGCCGTTCTTATCTTTTTCTAGAGACAGGGTGATTTTAAGGCTGGTTCCATCATTTCTGCCTAAAGTGGTTTCTCTGTTTCATTTGAATCAATCGGTCTTCCTTTCAGTATTTAACTCGGCGGCAGAACACGCCACAGACTGAGGCTTGCATCGTCTGGATGTCCGGTGGGTACCTAAAAGTTTTGGAAGCTTTCCGTAAGTCGGACCGACTATTCGTGCTGTTCGGTGGTGTTCGAAAGGGAGAAGCGGCGGCAAAGGCTTTCATTTCTAGATGGGTTAAGGAGGCAATTGCGTCGGCTTGTTTTGCAAGGGCGTCCGGTTCCGGTGGGGTTATGGGCGCACTCTACTAGGGCGCAGGCGACGTCATGGGCGGAGCACAGTTTAGTTCCACCAGCAGAAATTTGCAGGGCGGCAAACTAGTCGTCTCTTCATGCTTTCAGCAAACACTACCAGTTAGATGTTCTGGCAGCTCGGGATTCCTGTTTTGGATCGGCAGTATTGCGCGCCGGATGGAAAGGTCGCGCCCAATGTTAACTGCTCTGTTACATCCCAGACGTGGAGGTCTAAACTGGAGGACCGCTCAGGAAAGGGAAATTACACTTACCTGGTAATTGTGGTTCCTGAAGGGACTCCAGTTTAGTCCTCATTCCCACCCGGGAGAGAGGTCTGTCTGGAGGGCGCGCTGGCTGCAGGAAGAGAGGGTTCCGATAAGCAAAACACACGATGATTCATGTTAGGAGTCCTTACTTTCCCTTTCTGTTTTCTCTCTTTCTTGTTCTTCTGCTGTTGCTACCACTTATTTGAGGTAATGGGGCAGAAGCAATGTGCAGAATTCTGGCTTCCTCGTTTGGGGGGGGGGGGTCAGGTGAATTGTTCAAGGTTAATGTTTTACGATTATAGTTAATTAGTTTTACTTCTTCATGTGTTGCTTCTTTAAGTCTGCTTTGTCAATAGTTCACTGGGGGCTGATGGGAGCTCCAGCAGCATACAGCCGGTAAGGACAAGATTCTGATTGGTCCAGTTTCCATGCTGCAGGAGGAGGTGCACTACCCAGACGTGGAGGACTAAACTGGAGTCCCTTCAGGAACCACAATTACCAGGTAAGTATAATTTCCATTTACCTACTTGGATCCCATTTAATTTAGGGTGTGTGCAGAGCCCACTGTACCCTATCAAATGCTTTTTCAGCAGCAAAACTGATAAGCATTTGGGGTGTTGTTTGAGACTCATGATTTTTCGTACCTCTGCACTATATGCCATTCTTGGACAAAGCTCACTTGGGAATCTCCTACCAACCTGGGTACTAGGGGTGCAAGTCTATCAGCCATTACCTTTGCCAATATCTTCACATTTACATTGAGTAGAGATGGGACTGTAAGATCCAGTCAACAGGGGGTCCTTACCCGGTTAAGGCAAGACTGTTATGGCTTTATTAGGTTCATATGGAAAGGATCTCCGTTGTACTAAATCCTAATAGTATTCTACTAGTGGGATAGTGATCTTATCCTGTAATAATTGATACCCCCCCCCCCCCATATCCATTTGGGCCGAGGGCCCTACACTTCCGTAACCCCCATATGCTCTTTTGGACTTCCTGTGCCTCCAGCAGAGCATTCAACTTATCTATTTGTTCCTTTGTCAATTGAGACAGGGTCACCCCCTGTATGTAACTCTATGCAGCAGAGCCATGTGATATGAGCGGGCACATAGCCCTCTATAATATTTGCGGAAATCCCGTTCAGTGCCCTCCTGAGCGGTTTGCATCCCTCCTTCCTGATTCTTTATAGCCCAGATAGATCGCGGTCCATCTTTTGTCTTAACCAACTTTGACATGAGTTTCCCTGTTTTGTTCCTGTACTGGTAGAGTTTATATTTGTAGTATAACAACGATTTTTGTGCTCGTTAATGCAAAAGATCATTGAGCTCTGTTTGAAGAGTATTCAGTATTATCTGTTGTGCTTGCATAGGGTGTAGGGAGAACTGTCTCTTTGCCTCTCAGTTCTTTCTCTAATTGGATAAGCCGCTTCCCTTGGACTCTACATTTTGTTTTACAGTATTTTATAATATGTCTTTGCAGAACTGCTTTTGCTACCTCCCAAAAAAGAGCCGGATTGTCTCTGTTCTCCATTATACATCTCATAGTTGGTCCACTTGACCCTTAGAAAAACTAAGAAGTCAGGGTCCTACACTACATTTAAGGGGAAGCTCCATGTTCTACCACCGCCTAATCCTTCCCACATCAGGTCTATCCAGATTAACGCATGATCAGAGATCTCTGCTTTTGTTATTTTGTCTCATAGTCCATCTTTATCTTTATTTCAGTCTTAATATACTGCTCAGACAGAGGCGCATCAGAGCAGTTTACAAAATAAAAGGATTTGTACTGCTAGGAAAAGGAAGTCAGGAACGCCATAAAATAATAGGAAAGAGAGGATAGACATAAAAGCACCAAAGAGGCAGGTGCACTGCTCAGGGGAGAGGGAGGGGACGCTGGACATCAGCGGGGGAAGGGTTGAGGTGGAGGTGGAGTTGGGAGGTCAAAAGCAGAGCAGAAGAGGTGGGTTTTGAGTCGTGCCTTAAAGCTAATGTAGGAGGATTCGAGGCGGAGGGTGGAGGGAAGTGAGTTCCAGAGCCAGGGACCCAGGAAAAAGAAGGCTGAGGAGCGGGTAGATTCGAGATGGGCCTGAGATGGGGAAGGGAGGGATAAACAATTAGTATGTATTGACAGGAGAGAGCGGTGCAGTGTGTGCAGGTGAATAAGGTCAGAGATAAAGGGGGGGGGGGGCAGGAGTGAATGAATTTGTGGACGAAAGTAAGTACTTTGTATTGAATTCTGAAGGGAACTGGGAGCCAATGGAGACTGATCAGGATGGGGGTGATGTGGTCAAAGCAGGAGGCATGGGTCAGGAGGCAGGCGGCAGAGTTATGGACGAGTTGTAGTCTGTATAATTGTGATTGGGGGAGGCCGGCAAGGGAAATATTACAGTAGTCGAGGCGGGATACTACTAGGGACAGAAGAAGGGTGGTGAGGGAGGGGACGGAAAGAAAAGGGCGAACCGCGCGGAGTTGTCTCCGGGTGTAAAAGGATTGCTGAACTACTGAGGAAATGTGATCTTTGAAGGACAGGGAAGAATCAAGGGTGACCCCCTAGATAACGCAGAGAAGAGACGACCAGGATCGGAGTGGCAGAGAAAAGAGGGACAAGAGGGGGAATAGGGTTTCCGGAGGTGAACCAGATGGCCGAGGTTTTTGAGAGGTTGATAGGAGCGGTATACAAATGTTCTCTAAATAAATAAATGTAGAAAGTTTGAGGATAGCCAGGAGGCCATGGTGGACAGGCAGGAATTGAGAGGGCTGATGTCGGGTGAAGAGGCGTCTGTATGAAAGAGAAGGATGATGTCGTCTGCATAGTAGTAAGCAGATATACAGTGTAGCTGTACCAAAAGGGTGAGGGGGCGAGGAAAATGTTGAATAGAACGGGGGCTAGAACGGAGCCCTGTGGGACACCACAGAGGAGGGGGGTGGAAGGAGAGGAGGAAGAACCTGAGAAAACTGAGAATGACCTGTTGGAAAGAAAGGAGCAGAACCAGAGAAGGACTGAACCGGAGAGACCAGAGGAGCGAAGGCGTGCAAGAAGGGTGCGGTGATTTACAAGGTCAAAACCTGCAGATAAATCTAAGGAGACAGCGATAGAATAGGAACCCTGATCGTGAGCAGTATGTAATTCGTTAAGAAAGGAGAGAAAGATAGACTCTGTACTGTGGATAGAAACCGAATTGACGGGGGTGAAGTGCTAGGGAAGATTCAAGGTGAGAAGAGAGTTGGGTAAAGACCAGTTTTTCCAGAGGTTTAGAGAGGAAGGGGAGGTTAGAGATGGGGCACCAGCTGGCAGGGGAGGAGGGGTCTAGGGAATCTTTCTTTGGGATGGGACGTATTGTGGCATGCTTCCAGGAGGGGGGAAATGTACCCGAGGAGAGACTTGAGTTGAAATGGAAAGAATAAGAGGAGAAAGTGCTAGGGAGGGGTCTAGGAGCTAGCGGGAGGGTATAGGGACAGAGATGCAGGAGGTTTTGCGCACAGTAGTGTAGGTCTTGGTAAGGTCTGAAAGGGTTATGGGTTGAAAAGAAGACCAGAGGTGAGAGAGCAGAGGAACTATCAGAGAGGGGGAGGGGGCACGGGGGGACAGGGGAGATAATGGGAGCTGTTGGGGGAGAGGAGAGGGAGGAGGAAGGGGCCAGAGGGGGGGAGGACGCGGTTGGGGGAGGAGAGAGAGGGGGGAGGACAGTTAGGGAAGAACAGGCGAAGAGAGAGAGCTTTTGAGGCAAAGTGTGAAGCCAGAACAGTGGGGTCTGGAACCGGGGGGGGGGGGGGGGGGTGGGACAGGGAAAATAAGAGAGTGGGGAGCAGAGAGAGAGCAAAGGACTGAATATAGCTGGCGAGAGGAGTTTGCAGAAGAAGATATGAGATTGGAGAAATATGCGAATTTGGCGGAATGTAACAGGGAGCGATAGTGAGAGTGACAATACCGAAAGTGGGCCAGGCTGATAGGTGAGGGATGTTTGCACCAATGCCGCTCGGCATAGCATATGTAGGAGCGGTGAAGAAAAAGACCTGGGTGACGATGGGGAGTACAGGAAGGCGGGAGGGGTCGAGGAGGTGCGAGAACATCGAGCGCAGCTGTAAGGGTGGAATTCCAGGACTGGACTTGAGCATCTACTGGAAGAAGTTGGAAATCTACAGGAAAGATGGTGTCTGATGAGGGAAACTGGATGAGAGTGTTAGCCGTGATGTAACGGACTAAGTGCGGTGGTACAACATTGAGGGACTGGGAGGGGGAGGAGAAGAGAAGTCTGGAAGAGGAGGAGGTTGAGATAGAGAAAAGAAGGCAAAGATGGTCAGACCAGAGGATAGGCAGAGAGGAGAGTGATGAGGGAGTCAGTGGGGAAGCTGAGTGTGAGATTACAATTTCAAGGAATGACCAGCAGAGTGCGTGGGAAAGTGGACAAATTGTTGGAGGGAGATATCGGAAAGGAGGGAAAGGAAGGCGGAGTTGCGGGGGGTAGAGGGGGAGTCTACGTGAATATTGAAATCCCCTAGTATCAGGATGTGTATGGTGGAGGAGGGAGATTTTGGAAAGGGTTGCGATGAGCGAGTCCCACTGAGGGGCAGAGAAGGCGGGAGGAATGTAGAGGAGAAGGAAGTAGATAGAGGGGAAGAGGAACCAAGGCGAAGGAGGGAGGGCTTCAGGATAATGAAGTGCGGGGGAGGAGAGTTCTTGAAGCGCTAAGGAGGAGTGAAAGAGAACGGCGACACCCCTGCCACTCCTGCCTCAACGGAGTAGCCAGGCGGGGGGGAGGAGGCAGCGGTTAAGGAAAGGTTCCTCACCTTCTTTCAGCCAGGTTTCTGACAGAAAAAGAAGGTCGAGGGAGTGTTGTGAGATAACGTCATGAATGAGGGTGGTTTTGATGTGGAGAGAACGGCAGTTCAGAAGAGCCAGCTGCAAAAGTAAAAGCGATGGAGTGGAGAACTGCGGTGGCGAGGATGGGGAGCACGAGATAAGATTAGAGGTTTTCCTAGATAAGATACTTGGGGGAGGGGGGAGGGCCTCCAGCCCCAATAGACAGAAATGGCAGACATGCCAGGGGGACTTGCTGGAGTTATTAAGAAAAGGGGCTGTAGAAGATGGCGTGAAGCAAAGACTAGGGAAAATAACTTATCTAGGATCCGAGGACAGCGGAGGATCAGACCGAGGACTGTGAAGAGGAATGGGGAGAACGTACTTCCAAGCTGGGGAGCAGGGGAACACAGGGAGGGAAGTTGCTCTGGACTCGCGCCCTCAGACTCACCCCAAGGAGCTCGTCCAAGGAGCAGGACCTGCTCCTTGGGTGTGCTCCTTTGGTGCGCACCAGCGGCACAGAACGCCGCGCTGTGTGTCAATTTAAACACTGAGCACCTTGAGGCCCAGGTTGGGTGAAAGTAGTGGACCAATCAGCAATTGATTGCAGCAGCAGGGGGAGTAACCTGGTGGGGGAGGGGAAACACAAAGAGAGCAGGATATGACCTAGGAGAAGGCAGGCACTAGGGCAAAGGCATTGGCCACTATAAAATAATCTATACGAGACTCCGAACCATGTGCTCTGGAAATGTGCGGGTAATCTTTCTGTTGACTGCAATACTCTCCACACATCCAAAAGTTCATATCCATCACATAGCCCCTGTACTCTTGTAGTCTGTTGGGTATCCCTTTCCGCACTATCCCAGTTTCTACCCGTATGATCCATAGCTTCATCCACAACACTATTGAAATTGCACCCTATTATCAGCTGCTGTGGTGTCATTTTTGCCATGCAGCGTGCTAGATCACAATAAAAGCCTGCTTCATATTTGTTAGGGGCATATATTGTACCAAGAACTACCTTCTTCCCCTGTAGGCATCCTTGAACAAATAGGTATTAACCCTGTGGGTCTACTACCCTTGTTTTAATTTCTGTCAGACTTATATGTTTCTCCACCAGGACAGCAACTCCTGCTTTCTTAGTCCCCCGATAATGCACTGTATACATCTCTCACCCACCATCTTTTCAGTTTCTGGTGTGCCACCTCTGGCATATGGTTTTCCTGTAGGAGTCACACACAAAACAGCTGCTAAGAGCAAAAAAGGATAACCAACAATGCAAGAACTGCTCTTAATAATAAACTCTAATATTACCAAAATCTACAACAATACCAATATCAAAAAATCATTCCCAGGCAAAATGACCTCAGATGGCACAACCCCACATTTAGTGAACAATCACCATAGGGTGTTGATAGACGCTCACATCACCAGTCAAAGCCTCCCTCAACCTCTCTAACAAATTCCCAAAATTCTTACAAAATTCTCTAAACAACCACAAGTTTACCTCTGGGAAAAATTCTAAGCAGGTAGGGGTTGTGCCATCTGAGGTCATTTTGCCTAGGAATGATTTTTTGATATTGGTATTGTTGTAGATTTTGGTAATATTAGAGTTTATTATTAAGAGCAGTTCTTGCATTGTTGGTTCTCCTGTAGGAGTGCCACATCCACATGCTGGTCACGCAGTGCTTGTAATATTTTGTTTTTTTGACTGGATTCCCTATTCCACAAACATTCCAAGAAGCTATTCGAATAGACTTACTCATAGTCTAATCTCACATACTGCGCTATATCTGTCCATTGCCTCCAAGTTGTTATTATAATCTGGGCACTTCCCCCAGCCTGGGGCCCCCGCATTCCCGCCACCTGTGGTTAACTCTCCTCCAGCCTTGACCCTCTAACTGATTGTATAGTCTCTCTCCTCTGTTCCTTATTATACCCTTGGTACCTTTGCCCTGTCCCTCCCCTTGTTCCCCCCCCCTTCCTTCTCTCCCTTGTCCCCTCTTCCCAAATGCCCCCATTGTCATCTGCTCCTCACCTTCCTCTTATATTCCCTTCCATAGCCTCCTTATAGGCCACAAACTGTGTGGGGGCTTCCCCTTCCACCAGCCTGCATTTCCTTTTTCCTCCCCCTTTCTTACGGCCTGTGTCATAGGCCGTTCATCTTGAAATTAACAGTTTCTTAATGTTTATATTGTTTTCTTCCTCCCATATTTAGACAGTTTTGTATACCACCTTATCCATCAATCAAAGTGGTCACAACACAATTGGAGGGATACATTTAACAGGAGGGGATACGACTCACATACGTAAATACTATGTGCTTGTAGGTCTAAATGGGAGTGGGTAGTTAGGTGTAGCTGTTGGGTCAATTGGGTGGTATCTAGTGGATGGCAACTTAAGGTGGTTGCTCACAGGCCTCAGTAAAGAGAAGAGTCTTGAGTGCCTTGCGAAAGTCTTTGGTGTTGTTTAGGGTCCTTAAGTCCATAGGGAGGGAGTTCCATAATGCAGGCGCCAGTAGCGAGGGAGCTCTCTTAGATGTTGTTTGCTTAGTCTTGTGATAGCCTGCGGGTGTACTGATCTTGTTGCCATTGTTGGTTCTTCTAGGTCTGTTGCTGACATCTCTGGTTATTATATCCTGGAGTGCATTTGCTGAGCGGTGGTGGAAGATTTTGAAGATGTTCAGGATTGTTTTGAATTTTGCCCTTGCAATTATTCGTAGCCAGTGTAGCTGTTGTAAGACAGGGGTGATGTGTTCAGATCTTGCAGTGCCCATGATGATTCGTGCTGCAGCGTTCTGCACCATTTGAAGTGGGTGAATAGTCTGCTGGGGGAGGCCTTGGTATAATGAGTTTCAATAGTCTAGCAGTGGGGTGATGACTGCTTGGCAAACTGTGCGAAAGTGGTCTTGCTAAGGATTGGTTTGCGTTTTCTGATGATCCTCAATCGGTGGTAGGCTTTTGCCACAGTTTTAGTAATGTGAGATTTTAGGTTCAGAGCTCTGTCCAAGGTAATGCCCAAGTACCTCACTTCATCCTTGACTGCTATAGTTTTGTTTAGAATGCTGATTGTTTGGGGCGGATTGAAAGTGGAGTCTCTAGTGATGAACATAGCCTCAGCTTTATCAAAGTTGACCGTCAGGTTGTTAGTGGTGAGCCAGATGTTCATGTCTTTGAGGCATCTTGTCATCCTTGTCATGTCAGGTGATTGTAGGTTGATTGGGGCATACATCATGATATCGTCAGCATAAAGGTGGTAATGTAGCTTGTGGTGTTTGATGATGTTGCATATGGGTTGAATGTATATATTAAAGAGTATAGATGATAGTGCTGAACCTTGTGGTATTGCGTGACAGGGAACTGCAGTGATTTCTTTTGCGCACATTTGACTTACTGCGTCTGGTCATTCAAGTAGGAGGTAAACCATTTTAGGGTGTTCTTACTTATTCTGATCTGCTGAAGGCATTGTAGCATTATGGTATGGGACACTGTGTCAAAAGCCGCTGAAATGTCCATGAACACGTTCTTTATGTTGTCTATGCCTTTTAGGAGATTGTCGAAGAGGGAGGTGAACAGAGTTTCCACATTGTGCTGTGGTTTAAAGCCATGCTGGTGGGTGTCTAGTGGGGCATTCAAATCTGTGTGGTCCTGTAGTTGTCTTTGCACTGTCTTTTCAGTGATTTTTGTAAGGAATGGTAGGCTTGAGATGGGGCGGTAGGATTTTGGTTCAGAGGGGCTTAGCGTGGTGCTCTTGAGGATCGGACGTATCATGGCTTGCTTCAGGGATCACGGCATATGTCCTTGCTGGAGGGATTCTTTAATGATTTTGTGGAGGTAGTGGGTTAGTTGGCGTCTAGTGACTTTGATCCATGCCACTGGGCATAGGTCAGATGGCGAGGTCATTGTGTGAAGGTCGTTCACTATGTCTTCTATTTTCTGTGTTGATGGTATGCTAAAGTCCTCCCAGGTTTGCTGAGGTTCCGTCATTCTGAGGTCGTATGTCTGGGAGAGAGGAGTGCTCATTTGGTTGGTGTTCTTTGATTTTATGTAGTTTGCAAATTCTTGTGGGTCCAGGTGGTGGGTGCAGTGCTGGGTGGTGTCTTTGATGAGCTTCTGCACAATGTTAAATAGTTCCCTTGGTTTATTGGCTGATCTCATGATTAAGTTGGTATGGTGCTGTTGCTTGCGCTCATTGATCAGGTTGTTGTATTCCAATTGCTTGGATCTGTATTGGTCCATAGTGCCCTGTGACTTGTCACGCCTCCATTTCCTCTGCAGTCTTCTGAGTATGCGTTTTGCATCTCTGATTTTGTTTGAATACCAGGGAGTACTGGATCTCCTGTTTCTCTTCTCCAGCATCTAGGCTTCGTAATAAACTTCGCAAAGTCCACTTTGCTCCCCTCACAGGACATGGAGTTCATAGGGGCAAGATTGGATACCCTCCAGGCGAAGGCTTATTTGCCCGAGAACAGGGCCCACAAACTGATGGCTTTGGCAAAACAATTCCACAGCGGTTCTCTGGTCTCCCCCAGAAACTTCCTAAGGCTCTTGGTTCACATGGCATCCACGGTCCATGTAACTCCGAATGCCCGTCTGCACATGCGACCTGTTCAGTGGTGCCTCAGAGCTCAGTGGATGCAAGCCACAGGCGACTTGAAAGACAAGATAAGGGTGTCCAAACTGCTGGCAGCCTCCCTACAGTGGTGGCTGCATCTCCCGAACCTGGTCCAGGGGGTGCCTTTTCAGGCGCCTCCACACACACAGGTGCTGACCACTGATGCTTCCCTTCAGGGCTGGGGTGCACATTGCCAGGGGGCTTGCACTCAGGGCCTCTGGTCTCCTTGGGAGTCCACGCAGCAGATCAATCTGTTGGAGTTGCGAGTTATCCGCTTAGCTCTACAGACTTTCTCTCATGTCCTCTCTCACCAGTTTGTCTTAGTTCAGACAGATAATCAGGTGGCAATGTTCTACGTGAACAAGCAAGGGGGCACAGGCTCCAAACTTCTGTGTCAGGAGGCGCAGGCCCTGTGCTCCTTGGCAATCAAACACAACATGTTTCTCAAGGCAGTTTATCTGCCTGGCCAGGAAAATTCCCTAGCAGACAGATTGAGCAGGATTCTACAGCCTCACGAATGGCATTTGAATCCCCTGGTGGTCCAAAGGATCTTTCTAAGATGGGGTCTTCCAACCATCGATCTCTTTGCGAGTCCACTGAACCGTCAGCTACCCAGGTTCTGTTCCAGGCAACCGCATCCTCTTCGAATAGCAGCAGATGCATTTCTAATCTCTTGGTCCACGGGCCTACTGTATGCGTTTCCTCCCACGACTCTAGTGCCCCGCACCTTGTTCAAGGTTCTTCGGGACAAGGCCTCGGTGATTCTGGTAGCCCCCAGATGGCCGAGGCAACCATGGTTTCCACTCCTTCTGCAGTTGGCGGTGGACACTCCACTCCCTCTGGGGGTGCAGCCCGATCTCCTATCTCAGGATCAGGGATCTCTCCTGCACCCCAACCTCAGGTCCCTCATTCTGATGGCCTGGCTGCTGAAAGGGTAGTTCTAGCCCCCTTACCTCTACCTAAGGAAGTGGAAGAGGTGGTTTTGGCCTCTAGGAGGCAATCCACCCAGAAATCTTATGCCCTCAAGTGGCGTAGGTTCTCCACCTGGTGTGCTCAGCGCCAGGAGGATCATTTTTCGTGCCTGGTGCCAGTGGTGCTGCAGTATCTACTTCATCTGTCGGACCTAGGCCTTAAATCTAACTCTGTTCGGGTTCACCTCAGTGCTCTATCAGCTCACCACTCACAGATAGGGGGCCAATCTCTGTCGGGTCACCCCTTGGTGTCCCGCTTCCTCAGGGGCCTGTTTTTGCTCAAGCCTCCGATCCGTCCACCAGCCACTGAGTGGGATTTGAATGTGGTCTTGCACCAACTTACTTGCCCACCGTTTGAGCCGATGGCTATCTGTCACTTATGCTTCCTTTCCTGGAAGGCGTTGTTCTTAGTGGTTCTGACCTCGGCCAGGCGTGTGAGTGAACTACAAGCTCTGGTTTCTGATAGACCGTACACACGGTTCTATGAGAACAGGGTGGTCTTATGGACTCACCCTAAGTTCCTTCCGAAGGTTGTCTCCTCCTTCCACCTCAATCAGGAGGTGGTTCTTCCAACATTCTTCCCCAGGCCGCATGCCAGCTGGGCTGAAACAGTCCTGCATATGCTGGACTGTAGAAGGGCGTTGTCCTTTTACATAGACCGTACGTAGGGGCATCAAAGGGCTGTTCAGCTCTTCGTATCTTTTGACCCTAATAAACTGGGGTTGCCTGTCTCCAAGCGTATGTTGTCCCTTTGGGTAGCGGATTGTATCGCCTGGGCGTACAGGGCAACCGGCCTCTCCTTGCAGGGTCGGGTCACAGCCCACCGTGTCAGGGCGAAGGCCGCGTCAGTAGCCCACCTCCGCTCTGTTCCGTTGGCAGACATCTGCTGGGCCGCTACTTGGTCTTCACGCCAGACTTTTGCGGCTCACTACTGCCTCGAGAGGGAGTCCTGTAGGGACAGTGCTTTCAGACAGACGGTACTCCGTAATCTCTTTGAGGTTTAGGCAACTCCTACCCTCCGGCCCTTGTGTTGGGCTACCGTATGGGGGCGTTCTCAGAAAGGATTCTTTCACAGATGCTGATGCTCTAGAGGGAGCTTATTTTTCAGCTTGGGTTCCCGGTAGCCTGAAGCTGGGGAATCCCATATGTGAGGACTGACTTCCTGCTTGGTCCTGGAGAAAGAGTAGTTACTCACCTGTAACAGGTGTTCTCCAGGAGCAGCAGGAATCAGTCCTCACGACCCTCCCTCCTCCCCTTGGAGTTGCAGTCATATGATTCATTTTGTGTTTTTGCTGTCTTTTAGCTATGTCAGACTGAGCAAGATGGCACCCTTGGGCGGAAAGAGGACCGCGCATGCGCGCTGCATTCCCAAAGGCTTTCTTTGAAAGCTGGGGAAATGCTCCGCACGAGGGCTCCATCGGTGCCAACGTCACCCATATGTGAGGACTGATTCCTGCTGCTCCTGGAGAACACCTGTTACAGGTGAGTAACTACTCTTTCAAGGCCAGGGCCATATATGACTCTGGGGTTAAGGGTCAGTGCAGATTGCTATGCACCGTAGCGGCACATAGCCGACCTAGATGAATATCAGGCCCTAAGTGTTTTGGCTGTTTTTGTATAGTGTACACTGTTGAAAAATTCATGGGCTGGATTAGTTGTGACTGTCAACAATGGTCCAGAACACTAGTTTGGCCCTCCAGCTAGTTAAAGTTGGTCATCCAGGTTTTGTCCTTTTCTGTAAGCTGCGACTGGCCTTTTGTGCTGAGATGTGGATAGCAGTGCTGTATAGAAAATAAGCAGAGAAGGCTGGGGAAAGATAAAAGCCTGACTCATTACCATGAAAATAACAACCCCCCATCAAAGTGTCACCTTCTTTCATCCACTCTTTCTAGACGCCTTTTCTTAACCTGAAGAAGGAAAGACTTAAATCAAACAGTCCAAAGTGAGAGATGAAAAAGCACAGCCTCTGCAGCAAAATAGAAAAGGACTGCAGAAAGGGAGTACCATCTGGAGGGAGCCAAGAACACTCAGCTGTTTGTTTCCTTAGTCCCATTATCATAGGGCTGGTTGTTTAAAGAGGGGCCTCTGTTGGAAGAGGAGGAATGCTTCTCTTTCTTACAAGTTCTAGTGTGGTTGCCATGTTAATCTGCTGTAAAGTTTAATAAATAAAAATGAAACAAAAAAGGATCTAAGATGATGTCTTTTTCTTGAACTTAATACATTTTTGATTGGTATTGTCATCTTTTGCTCGTACTGTCCTGAGCCGAGGAAGGAGGTTTCAACCTCCAAAAGCTAGTCAGAAATATATTAAGTTAGTCCAATAAAATATATTACTTTTATATTCTTTTGTTTTATTTGTATTTATTAAACTTGAAACTAGAGGTGTGTCACAAGCTGGAAGGTACTTGTAGTTCAGTGACATGAACCAGATTATAAAAGCTATGAGGCAGAAAGCATGGCCCAAGGTCATCTTTCTTCAAACAGAATAGGATAATATTTTGAAATAAAAGTTATTGCCAATTGGTTTTGCTAATTTCAGTCCAGTCTTTATGTTCAGTTGTTATTTTCTATAATATCTGCAAACCTGAAAATGTTCCTTTTCTCATATATTTACAATATCTGTCCTTTAGAAGGTCCTTAGAAAAGATTCTAGGTGAAATGCATTAATAAATTTGTTATAATAAAATAGCGTTGACCTGAAACACCAAAGTTCCTTCTTGTTTTGCCTGGCACACAAAACAATCCCTCTTTTTTTATTCTGCTAGACCCGTCCAGACGAGTAGGTTATGCTCTCCAGCCAGCAGGTGAAGGCAGACTTCAGCAAATTTCTCAGATGTCAACAGCTGGTATATCATCTGGTGCATTACTAAGAGAAGCTAATAGTTGTGTGGATGACACAGATTTTGTCTGGGTCCTTCAGCCAACCCTCATATGGGAAGAGGTTGAGCCATCAGATGGACGGAGAAACCCAAGGGCTGTGACCTTTCCAGCCGTCTATAGAAGAGCGTTCTGGGATCTCAGGTCCCCAGAGGGACAGCCTGGACTCTGGGCCCCCACAATGGGGGCTATCCTGCAGCCAGTCTGCTTGAATGCAGTCTATGAGCTGTTGCAGGAGCTGCAGTGCAAGCCACCTGAGCATTAGGGTACCTAGTGGTCACCGGGCATGTGGCTATGGTCACCCCACCAAGCTCCATTTCCACCAGGCACAATCCTTTACTGGTCTAGCAGGATTTAAGGAAAGTAAATTATCAGGTATGTAAATTTATCCATTAATAATAGCCTGTTTTATTAAAGTGTGGTAGGATTTTACATGGTAACTGCTGAGGTCATGGTCAGCATGTGCCTGATAATTACTGTGCAGGCAAGCCCCTTATTGTGCATCCAGCCCTTTGTGACAATAGGTGCACCCATGCTAACTGCCAAGGGCCGGAATACACATTAACTGCTACATTGGCAATTAGTGTATGCTACTGACACCTGTGTTATCTGCAATGTGCAGTCCATGCCCTCTCTCCATCCAAACCTCGCCTTATTGTGCACTGTGCAGTTAACTTTTATTTCAGTGTGCGGTATCGCTTCCTACCAGGGGCGACCCAAGAGGGGTGCGGGGCCATGTGCAGAGACTCATTGTGGGGCCACATTTGCATAAATATTTGCATAATGTTAACATGTACTAACGTTTAGTAAACATGTCTCTTAATGAGTGTATGGATAAAGAAAGACTACCAGATTTCTACATTACGATACCCCAGTGCCAACCACCAGGCACATTAGGAAGTTCTACAAACACTGCCCATTTAGAACCCATAGCAAACCCGCTGTGTCATAACTACCAAGACTGACAAAGAACCATACCCTACCTATCAAAAGGCAACACTGCAAATATTAAACCAATACATCTCCTAGTGGGGAAAGAGAACAAATGGCACTGTCAAATCGAAACTACATAAACAGACTACCTCAGCTCTGTTACACATACAGAAGAACATAGACTGTCACCAAACAAAGGACAAGGGATCATAATTTAGAGATAGGAAGATCATAATTAAACTGGGAACCCCAAAAGCTTGGTATGTACAACAACACTGGAGAAATAAAACTATAAATTAATTTCCTCTTGTACTAAACAAAATGCAAAGATGTTAACGATGCACATTTCCCAGAGCTGACATATTCCAGTTAATAAATTCAAAATAAAATAGCATGTTTCTACCTTTTGTGCATTTTATTTTTCAGTTACAATTGCCCCAGTCACTTTCTTCTGGTTTCTTTGTGTCTTCTGCTAACTCTCCATTGTCTGCTGTCCATTTATCCTTTATTCTCTCTTCTAGTTTTTTCCCATTCTCTCTCTACATCTGCTTTAACATACTGATCTTTCCCCTTTCGCTCTTTCCTCCTTTTTTTTTTTTTATTATGATTTTTTAGTCATTACAACAACCAAAACAAGAAAGGAAAAACAGTGTACACTTGCATCAGAAATAATAACAAGATCAATACAGCCAATAAATATTGGACAATAAGAAATAATAAGCAAGGGACCCTTATATAGCCCACATCACGGGAGCAAGACTGTATCAAAATAAAAAGAAACTGATTATAAGGAAAACTAGGCCTAAAAGGCCAACAAATCAGAGGCTACATTATAATTAGACTGCACCTTCCCCCACTCTAATCTGCCTATCAGAGAGAAATTTTTCCAAATGGGAAACATCAATAAAGACATAAGAAGCACCCTTGTAGTTAATTACACACTTACATGGGAAGTGTAGGAAAAACGTAGCACCCAATGCCAAAACCCGGGGCTTAAGAGTCAAAAACTGCCGCCGGCGGAGTTGGGTGCTATGCGTAACATCAGGAAAAACATTAATCAATTGACCACAAAACTTGGTAGCCCTTGCTTTAAAAAAAGCTTTAAGAATACGTTGTTTCACTAAAATAGATGAAAAGGTCACCAGTAATGTGGACCTTTGAGTGATTATGTCTAGGGAATCCTCGAGAAAGGTGGTCAAGTTAGACATAGATGGAACAATCTCATCTAACGCCCCCTCCACGAGATTAACCTTCTTAGATCCAGAGGGCACATAATAAATCTGAGTAACATCTACAGGGTCAGAAATAGTTAACACTTCCTTAAGGTATTTATCCAAGAGAATTTTGGCAGAAAGAAGAGATGAAAGGGGAAAATTAAGGAAACGTAAATTACACATCCGGGAAGAATTCTCAAGGGCTTCCAGTTTTGAATGTAACAGCAAAGAATCTTTAATCCCAACCACATTAATAGAGTGTAATGGTAGCACCTGAGATTCTAATTTGCTAACTTTCTGATCCGTCAAAGTAATTTTTTCATCGAGCTGCCGAATCGAAACGGCAGCCTCCTGAGAAAATATAGAAAGAGAATTTACAACAAGGAAAACCTTAGAATCAATATTTTCAGCGCCCCCCAAAGATCTCTCAGGGTTATCTCAGCGTCGGGGGGCTGGACGGGAAGATCTGCAACTGTTAACTTAACAGGATTAGGAAAAACTACAGGGATTACAGTCCCCCGATCCTGCCCCAAGAGGCCCCCAGAGATAACCACCCTCTCTGAACCCGGGCATAGGGGGGGAGTCCTCCCTCCGGAGCTCAAAGAGACACCTTCGGGAGAGGATTGTGCCAGAGGGAGGGGGGCAAAATGTCTGTCTAATGGACCAACCGGCTTACCGTCTTCTACAGTAGCCGGTGGAGGCTTGTTTGGGACCTTGGCTTTCCGTTTACCCATGACGTTAAGAATCATAAGAATGAAACAATATTACACCGTTCAGTCTCATACAACAAAAGGAAACAAACAAACAAACGGAGCTCTATACCAACATACCTCTAGACAGACTAGCCCAATCGCCCTCCGAATACACACTGAGAACCAAAGTGACGTCGTGGTGATGTCAAAGGGCCGTCAAAGGGGCAAATCATGCCCCTTTAAACATGCCCCTTAAATACACGCCCCGCGAACACGCTCCGCGATCACGGAGGGAGCGCAGTCACTTATATAGATGGAAAGTCCCAGGAGCTGCAGGCTGCCCCGGGCGTGCCTGCCCGATCAGAGCAGGTAAGCGTCAGCGACAGCAAGGCAGACTCGGTTCCGGCAGTCACACAGCCCGATGGTAAGGGGTCCACTCCTCCACTCATGCTGCAGTCGAACTCCCTCCTCCTTCTTTCTTTATTCCTTTATCATCCACTCAAATTTCACCTCTCCATCCTCTATCTCCACTTACTCTCCCAATACCCAGCCAATCGTAGATTTTTCTTCCCTCCCACACAAAATCTCTTTTCCCCTCTCCATCCTCACTCCCCCAGCCCCATCCTCTTCTAGTCCTCACCCAAAATCAGCTCCCTTCTAGTTCTAGCCACACCCAGCATCTGCTCCCTTCTAGACTCATTCTCCCATCCCCCCACATCAGCCCATTTCCAGTCCTAGCTCCCCAATCAACTATTTCCAGTCCTATCCTAGCCCCCCATCAGTCCATTTCCAGTCCAAGCCCCCCATCAGCTCATTTACAGTCCTAGCTCCCCCATAAGCTATTTTCAGTCCTATCCTAGCCCCTCCATCAGCCTTTCCAATCCTTGACACCCCCCCATCAGCCCATTTCCAGTCTGAGCCCCCCCCCCCCCCACTCAGCCCATTTCCAATCCTAGGCCCTCCATCATACCATTCCCAGTCCAGGCCTGCCCCCCCATCTACTATTTCCAGTCCTAGCCACCCCCCCCCCAAGAGCCCCATGGCTATCCGACTACCTTTAGAGAGCTCCCGGCAGACCTCTGAGCGCCAAAGTGAAGAGCGCCGTTTTTCTTCACTTCGGCAGCTGTGTTGTACTATAGGCTGCTGATGCACTGTCTGGAAACAGCGGCACTGAAACATGCATCAATTGCATAATATACTTTAGTAAAAGGACCCTTTGACCTAGTGCACCAGCAGCCTATAGTACAACACAGCTGCCGAAGTAAAAAAAAATGGCGCTCTTCACTTTGGTGCTGTCAGAGGTAAGCTGGGGCCTGCCGGGTTGCTCTTTAAAGCCAACCCTGCTGCTGCCGAATTCAAGATGATGTTGGCGCAGGGCCATGTGCGAACAACATTTTCACACAATGGACGGGCCAGCCCTGCTTCCTACAGGAAGCAGTTAACATGCGCTGAAACATGCATCAACTGCATAATACATTTTAGTAAAAGGACCCCTAAGTTTGTGTGGAGCAGGCAGCAGTTTTTATTGAAAACACGGGGGACCTTTTTAGAGGTGGCGGCTAGCACACATAAAAGCAGCTGGCCATCGCTGCTTTAATTTATCTATTTTATTTTATTTATTTAACAATTCTTTTAAACCACTATATCTACTAGTGACGGCATTTTACATGGAACACATTAAAAATTAAAACCATAGAACGTAAACTCTGGAACATTTGAACAATGTAAACTGTACAATGTAAATTATAGGACACTGTGATACAAGGTAACTATACGGGATACGTATGCAAGGAGAAATCTCAGGGGACAGAGCTGTGGGTTGCTCTGTGTCATGTGTTTGTAGGGTGAGTATAGTCCATGGGTTATAGTGGGTATAGTAGTGGAGTGGGTATAGTAGTTCATGTAAACCCAGATATTCAGTGCCAGGGCCATATCCGGACACTGGAATTGAATATCCAGGTTGCCTGGTTAGCCTATTAGCTAACCAGTCAGCAGCATTATTCAGCTAACTAGCCAGTTGGGGTTAACTAACCAGTGGCTGAATATAGCCACTGATCTGCTAACCCCCCCAGTGCCACCCTCAGAAAACCTGGATACTAGCCAGCTAGTATCAGGGCATACAAGCCACAGGTATCAGGAGATAATCAATGGCACTAAATGGTTTAGTGTCACTGAATATTCAGTTGACTGCTGTTTAATCACTTTGAATATACCCCATTGTTTTAGAAATTAAAATGACCCAGACATCTTTTATCTGAGGGTTTGGGGACATTGCTCCATCATCATTGCTACTGATGCAATTGTAAGATTTAATTTTGATTGTTTTTATTGAAATTATTTTACTTCACCTTATATAGGCAATTCACATGAAAAAACAGATTGTACATCTTGTATTATGTTCCACTGTAATCAATATAGACAGGGGATAATGATCTAAATATAGCATTTTGTAGACCTAGGAAGAAATTAGGAAGTAGTGGTCTGCTTGCTGGGTTACAATTTAATACATTATGAGAGTACCTTTTATAACACGTCACTTCTGTGTGAGGCTGCAGATCTGGCAGGTGTGGCTAGACTGAAGCCGTAGACAATTATGCCTGCTCAGAAGTAGGCATAAAGTATATAAGTTCCTATTTTATAGAATACATGCATAAATCATGACTCTGCCCTTGCTCCAGAGTGGAGGAGTGGCCTAATGATTAGAGCACTGACTTGGTAACCAAGAGACCAAGGTTCAGTTCTGACTAACACTCCTTGTGGCCATGGATGGGCAAGTCACTTAACCCTCCATTGCCTCAGATGAAAGGCCTGGCAATCTACTTCCGGTCACATTACCAAGAAAACCGAGGAGCTGCTGGGTCGCCAGGAGTCGGCAGTGACTCGAAGGCACTCTTGCTCCAGCCAAATTACTGTTTAGAATATGCCTAAAGATGCATGCAAGTATGTGTCTAATTACATTGTGTGTACTTATACACACAAGATAACTTTGAGGCCTTTTATGCATGTACATTAGCATATATGCACAACAAATCCTCAATAAAATAACTAATTTTGTCTTGGCAAAGGACAACCAAGTTAGGTCATTCACTGTTTGCAGCATGTTTTACAAAAGGCTTGTTGAATGTAGAGCCTTTGTAAAATACTTATAAAACCTCAGGAAAAAAGCGAAATTAGACTTACCTGCTAATTGTTGTTCCTTGAGGAACTCCAGTCCTACACCTCTGGGTAGTGCACCTCCTCCAGCAGCTTGGAGACTGAGCATGTCATCTTTGAAATTACCAGTACTAATACTGCTGGCACCTACCAGCTCCCAGTAACCTATTGATAAAGCAGACTTACAGGAGCAACAAATAAGCAGTTAAACAGACGAGAACCATTCTAACCTAAACTAAAACTAAGCTGGCATCCCCCCCCCCCCGCCCTGCACCCAAGGAGGAACTCTTTCATCCCCCTCCCCCGAGAGAGAGAAAGAGGCCTACCCGAGCACTCCCCCGGTCGCCGACAAGCTGCCGAGAGATAGAACACCCCTGGTCTCCCCAGAACACCGAAGCACCAGAGACTTTGTTGCCTCGACTCTACCCATGCCAGAAGCAACTGGCCAGGAAACCGGACAGATTGGCCATACCAGAAACCTGGATGGGACTGGAGTTCCTCAAGGAACAACAATTAGCAGATAAGTCTAATTTTGCTTTCCTTATCATCCCTCCAGTCCAGTCCCACACCTCTAGAATGTAGCAGAGCACTACCTTTAACGGGAGGGACCTGCAAGACCGGCACGCAGCACCGCTGATCCAGAACAGGCGTCCCCTGCAGCCTGGACATCCAGGCAATAATGTTTACTCAAAGTATGCAGTGAGGACCAGATAGCTGCCCTGCAGACTTTCATCAGAGGCATCAAACTAAACTTGGCCCATGAAGCTGCCTGAGCCCTTGTGGAATGGGTGTACAACCCTACAGGCACTTGTCGACTCTGCAAGAGATATGCCAACACAATTGCCCCCCAAATCCATCTAGAAATGGAGGCCTTAGTCGCCACCTCGCCCCCTGCACGGACCCCCAAAGAGCACAAACAAGCGATCTGAATTGCGAAAGTGTGCTGTCTCCTTTAAATGTATTTATTTATATAAATAACACTTGAGGGCCCTCCTCGCATCCAGCAAGCGTAGGCTGAGGCTGGCAGTATCAGTTCCCAAGCCCTCCAGGACCGGCAGGAACACGGGTTGATTCACATGGAATGCTGAAACCACTTTAGGCAGAAGGAAGGAACAGGCCACAGAACCACCTTCTCCCGTGAGAAGGAGAGGAACAGCTCCCAGCACGACAAGGCTTGCAGCTCCAAGATCCTGCGTGCAGAGCAGATCGCCACCAGGAAAACCATTTTCAGAGTTAAGTCCTTCAGCAAGGCCCAGCTCGAAGAGCTCCCTAGTCAGCGCCGTCAGAACTATATTGAAGTCCCACGGCAGGACCACTCCCCTTTGCAGAGGATGTAGACAGGCTACCACCCTCAGGAAGCGCAACACGTCCAGGTGAGATCACAGCAGCACCTTCTGAATTTTTCCTCGATAACAAGCAATTGCCGCCAATTGCACCTGCAGTGAGCTGGCCTCTAGGCCCTTATCAAAACCATCCTGCAAAAGGCTAAGACCTCCGGAGCAGAAGCCGAGGCAGGCCGTGCCTGCCTCTCCGCACACCAAACCTCAAAAATATGCTATATCCGGAAGTAGGCGAGGGAGGTAGATCTCTTCCATGCCTTCAACAAGGTTGAGATCACAGGTCCCAAGTAACCCTTCTTTGTCAACCGCACCCTTTCAATGGCCAGGCTGTAAGCGAGAACTGATCCATCTGAGGCATGCGCACTGGCCCCTGCACCAGAAGGTCTTCCCAAGACGGCAGACGCCACAGCCGATCCTCCAGGAACTGAACCAAGTTGGCATACCACGGGTGTCATGGTCAGTCCAGGGCGATCAGGATGACCTGCCCCCGATGTGCCTTGATCCACTGCACCACTCAGCCTATGAGAGAGCCCACGAGGAAAGACATACAGAAGGCCCTCCGTGGGCCTATGCTGCAACAGAGCATCCAGGCCCTCGGACATCTTTTCCTGTCTCCTGCTTAAGAAACTGCTCGCCTTGGCAGTCTTGAATGTTGCCATCAGGTCCATGACCAGTGCTCCCCACCTGCGCACCACCAGCGCGAAGACTTCTGGGTGGAGCACCCACTCCCCGGGATCCATGCGTACCTGGCTGAGGTAGTCTGCTGTCACGTTGTCGACTCCTGCAATGTGCTCTGCTGACGGCACCTGGAGGCGAGGCGCTGCCCAGCCGAACAGCAGCTCTGCTTCCTCTTCCAGAGCCATGTTGCCCGTGCCTCCCTGCCGGTTGACGTAGGCCACTGTGGTCGCATTGTCCGAAAGGACCCTGACCACCTTTCCTTGCAAGCATGACTCGAAGGTGCTGAGCACCCAGGCTACTGCCCACATCTCCAGCTTATTGATCGACCAACTGGCCTCCTGCTCATTCCAGTTATCCTAAGCAAAGAGCCTCTCACAATGGGCCCCCCAGTCTGCCAGACTGGCATCGATCATTAACGGGATCCACTGCGGCGACTCTAGGGGCATGCCTGCTGCCAAATTCACCGGACATAGCCACCACTGGAGCGCCTTCCTGACCCCCTGCGGGCAGGGGAGCCACTGGGACAGGGGGGTCCAACTGGTTCCACTACTGATGGAGCAAGGCCTTCTGCAATGGGTGCATGTGTGCTCTTGCCCATGGTACCACCTCTAGAGTGGCTGCCATGGTTCCCAGTACTTGCAAATATTGCCAGGTCATCGGCTCTGGCCGGCGCAGAAGCTGGCACAGTAACCGTCATAGCACCCGAGCTCGCTGTTCTGGTAGGAAGATTCTTCCCATTCAGGTGTCAAAGCATGCTACCAAGTACTCCAGCTCCTGAGATGGGATCAAATGACTCTTGGCCATGTTGACCACCCAGCCGAGACTTTCTAGAAGCTGCACCACCTGCGACATCGCCCGCACACTCTCATCCCTGGACTTTGCCTGATTCAGCCAGTCGTCGAGGTAAAGGTTCACCAACACCCCCTCCTTGCAGAGCACTGCCACCACCACCTCCATGACCTTGGTAAAAGTGTGATGAGCTGTTGCCAGACTGAATGGTAAAGGCTGAAACTGGAAGTGTCCCATGGGCACCGAAACAGCAGGAACTGCTGGTGGTCTGGCCTGATGGGGATATGGAGGTACGCCTCCGTGAGATTGAGGAACATCAGATACGCCCCCCTCCCTCACTGCCATGATCACGGACCGTAACGTTTTCATGCAAAAATGTGGAACCTGAAGGCAACGGTTCACTCGCTTGAGATCCAGGATCAGACGAAAGGAACCATCCTTTTTGGGAACCACAAAATAGATGGAGTATCTACCGCAGCCGTACTGCTCTCTGGGAATAGGGACCACTGCCCTGAGCTGAAGCAGCTGCGACAGGGTGTCCTTGACTGCTGCTGCCTTGCTCGGTGCTGTGTAGGAGGACTGGATGAAGGACTTGCCCACTGGCCGAGCCAACTTGAGGGCATAGCCTTCACGGATGATCACCAGGACCCACTGGTTAGATGTGATCTAGGCCCAAGCCGGGTTAAACTCCCGTAGCCGACCCCCCTGGGTTGTACCACTGCATGGGCCCCCTTCACTTTATTGGGGTTTCTTAAGTCCCGAGGTAGAGGCCACAGAGAAACCTCTGCCCACCTCTCAGAAACCTCGGAACCCCTGCCCCGAGTGGGGAACTTACCCCTCTGGAAGGAACCTAGGCGGGACATATGAAAATGCCAGAAATCCCAAGGCTGGCCCCGAGACGCTGACGTATTGAGACTCTGCTTCTGCTTATCCTCTGGCAGACACCCCCCCCCCCCTTGATTCCCCCAAGTCCTTGACCAACTTGTCAAGGTCCTGCCCGAACAGATGTTTTCCCTTGAAGGGGAGCTTGCTAAGATGGGACTTGGAAGAACTGTCTGCTGAGAGTTGGTGGGCAGTGCCAGTGGTATTTTGCTGGCTTCAAAGAAGACATGCTCAATCTCCAAGCTGCTGGAGGAGGTGCACTACCGGACTGGAGGGACAATAAGGAACAGATGCTTTTACTGTAGAGGCATGCACAGCAGAACAGGGCTACTGCAACACAGTAAGCCAGATTAGCATAGCAGTGGGTATCAATGTTGGGGCCAGCCAGGCGCTCCTCAGCTTTTTCAACCTTTCCTGGTAATGCGGAGGAAGGTGCTGATTTATTGGTTGCCAAGGGTCAACAGAAACCCAAGCACCTCCACTGCAGCAGGAATAAACATTTTAAAAAATGTATTAAAAAAAAAGAACAGCAGCACTTGGGTTTTGTATGTGTGCACTTGGGTTTTGCTACCTGCACATGTAGGTGCCAGTATTTTTGCAAATCTGACATCCAAATGGAGCCAATTAAGGAGCTGAGCTGTAAAGCTCCAATTTTTTGTATTTTCAAGTGATTTTTCATGCACGAGAAGTAAGCAGCATTCCCTCCACAATCACCCCTCCAAACCTTGAATCCAAATGAGCAGTTAATTGACAGATATGTGAGAGTTGCAACAGGTATAAATGCACACTTTAAAATTTTTAAAGTATGTGTATTTCCATTGCCGAATAAATATATATTTCTAAGGCCTACCCAAACCATACCCCGAACATGTTACCTTCAAATCTGTACATGCTGTGGATATACATATACAAGTGGCTTTTTTTTTCTTCGAGAATCATTACTAATACATATAAACTAGGTTTTTTTACACTTGTAAATGGCACCCAAGCATTCTAAAATCCTCTCCTAGAGATTGTCAACTGAAAAAGCATGGCTCAAATGCATTATGAATTCAGAAAAAAATGGTTTCTCCAGGTTAGAGTTGTTAATATTGTACCATAGTGGCATTTGCTGTAGTAACCTGTGTGCACAGGGATTGAAATGTATTAGTTTGCAGTCTCCCTACCTACACAAAATATGTGCTCTCTGAATAAACAAAACTTCTGTTTCAAATGCTGGCAGATTCATCAGAAAATATTGACTGAGAAACAGACTAGAATTCCATTCACTAGACATGAGTCATATTTGTGCTTTTTGGTCTGAAGATACTGCTCCTTCCTAGTGCTATTGTTAATGTATCTTTATCTGTGTATGAAATGGTGGTGTTTTTGCTGGGATGTGCATTGGAGGCAGAGACACATGGGAGGAATAGCCAGCCAGAAGCAAAGAGTAGTAGCGCAGGAGCTGAAGAGTTGCAGGAGCTGGGGGCCCATGGGAGGCTAAAGATTCATAGCACTGTGGGGCCTATCTGAGTCAAAGGAGCCATGACAGCAGGTGAGCTGTGGGGCCCACAGCAGCTGGTAAGGGGAGGGGGAAAGGGAAGAAAGATTGCCTTTTGGGGCGGGGAGGAGGAAAAGAAAGGGTGAGAAAATGCTTGGAATGAAGGAAGCGTGCCTGGGTAGGGTTGAGTTAGGGGAGAAGTCAGCATAAATGCATGTATCGAGGGCAAATAATGGGGGCTGCCACAAATGTTTTGCGTATGCTAGTATTTCATAAAAGTGTAAAGACTCCTATGTTCTTATTGGTCAGTCTGATTCACAATATTTCTAATAAGTTTCGTGGCATTGTTAACAGGCATATCTAGCTCTGTTATTAACTGCTTTATAACTGAGACAAAATAAAAAAACAAAACAAACTGCACATATACAGTAGTAAAAAAAATTAGTCATGATTTTATCCTTAGATATGAAATCAAATAACTTAATCCTGGACAATAAGTGGTGCATATTCAAAAGATTTATCCAGCTAGCTTCAGGGGTTAGCCAGATAAGTCCAGCTGGTTAGAAACTCTCCTTCTGTGACCAGCTAAATTTGTACAATACATACAAATTTAGCCATCGAAAAAGGAGTGGGGCCAGAGGCATTCCTTAGAGCAGAATTTTCATCCTGTTGGTTAATGCAGCTTGTCAGAACTAACCTGCAACATTTAACTATTCAGGCTGTACTATTAAAAGAGCAGGCAAGATTTACAGGGTGAGTTACTAAGCTGTGGTAAAATATTGTATATATTACATGAAAGCTACTAACCATGTGGTACTGAAGTGTACCGCAGGTTGGTCACTCCACAGAGTAAATATAAATTTGCATCGCTGTAGTCAAGAACATCATACATTCCTGGCTGTAGCAATGCAAAGAGAGTGTGACTGATTGAGGTTCACTGGCAGTGCGTGACAACCTCCACCCCAATATCTCCTGCTGAACATCCAATACACCTTCTGGCATCTGATATCCCCACCTTCCTCCCCCTTGATAGCACCTACCAGGGGTGTCTCTGATAGGTAGTGGGGGGGTTGGAGAGAGAAGCAATCTACATATGCTCCTGCCCCAGTAGTGCCAATATTCAAAATGGTAACGCTCCACCCCCTAGTTATAGTCTCATGGTACTGCAACTAGGGTTCAAGCTGCCAAATAAGGGCACACATTTTCTAAAGGTCTTAAAGGGCAATTTTCAGAAATGCACTGAGGGGATAAGATAATTAGATAAAATTATTCATCCAAAACTAATGGATTAATTTTGGCCTGACTAAATAGAAGCAGTAATTATTAATGTGTGTTAAGGGAACAGTGCATACTTCTGGCAAACAACATAAATTAAATGGCAAAATAGTGCTTTATTTGACCTTCATGCATGTTTTGTAGCACAGTGAGAAGCAAATCATGCAAAGCAACTCTTTATTATGCTAAATAATGCAGCAGGCTGCGTTATTCTAGGAAAGATCATGCTAGATTTGAGCAGACGTTTTTTCCTTCCCAGGAGCCTTGAGCTGCTAATACATGGCCTGATGCTACCAGGGAGTCTCTTAACACTAGAAGCCCCAAAAGGAATTTTACCTAGAAACCCCAAAGTGCATCAGTTGACGCATTATCACGACGACTGCGTTTAGCATGAAATGCAGATGTGAATTAATGTGAAGTTACTTGTTAAATACGTGCAGTATGTGACGTCATTACATGACGTCATTGTGTGTTTATTGTTTGTAATGTCGGAGTAAAACTGTAAACAGTGATTGAGATGCACCACCTAGTGGGAACATGAATTTATACCTAGAAGCCCCAAAGTACGTCAATTGACGCATCTAAGACAATTGAGTGTGTCAGTTGACGTACTTTGGGGCTTCTAGGTATAAATTCATTTTCCCGCTAGGTGGTGCATCTGTCATTAATTTTTGATGCACATATTTGAACATCTTGACCTTGCTAACAAAGTCATAGAACATGACTGACATGGTTCTAGCAGTGGCGCTGGTATACAACTTCAAAGATGCATTTGCGTCAACTGACGCACTTTGGGGCTTTTAGTGTTAAAGGGGCCAGTGGCTAAAGCCCTCTCATCTCTCCCTGTCATCAAATAACCCCAACCCCCCACCCCCCTCCACACACAACACACACACACATCTGGCATCCTACTTCCTCCTAGGCAACCATCAGGGGTCTCCCTGGTGACTAGTGGGAGAGGCAGGAAAGAACCCCATACACTCCTATCACAGTGGTGCATGCTGCAAATGGTACCACTCTTTTTCTCCAGGACCAAGCAGGAAGTCAGTCCTCACATATGGGTGACGTCGGCGCCGATGGAGCCCTCGCGGAGCAATTTTCCCCAGCTTTCAAAGAAAGCCTTTGGGAATTGCAGCGCGCATGCGCGGTCCTCTTCCCGCCCAAGGGTGCCATCTTGCTCAGTCTTCTTTTTTCCGCGGAGCCCTACAGACGTTGTTTGTAATTCCCCGCAGAAAAGTTGATTTTATTTCTCTTTTTTCTCGGTTTCGACGACGGTTCTTTTCCCGCCCAGACCCGCGACGCCGGTTGCGAGTCCGTTCTTTATTTTTCATTTTTTTGTCCTTCGTGACAGATTTCGCGCCTTTTTACTTCTTCACTGGCAGCCCGGTCTTTTGACCTCGCAGGGGCCCTTTTTCCCCCGATGGCTGCCAGCGGGTTTAAGAAGTGTGACCTGTGTAAGAAACTCATGTCTCTTACCGACACACACGACTTCTGCCTCCGCTGCCTCGGACCCGATCATGACCCGATGATCTGTGGTCCGTGTGGCAAAATGTCCTCAAAAGCGTTGAGGAGTCGGCAGCATCAGCGGGAACGTATCTTCTCTGACTCCGGCCGGGCTCGGACCTCGTCAGAGGCTTCGACGTCTCGGGACTCTGGTCCTGAGCATCGTCGAAGTTCCTCTGAAAGGGGGTCTCCTACCCAGGAACATCATCGGAAGAAGAAACCCGCGAGGGCGGGATCGGTGGACGCTCCTGGTTCCTCGAGGGCCAGGTCGCATAGCCCCGATTACCGTCCCGGGTCCTCGGAGGTGGAGAGGCCTTCCAAACACCCTCGTCTCGAGATGGACTTGCCCGCTCATGTGAGTACTGTTGTCCTCGTGGACTCGCCTCCGAAGGAGCCGACGTCGGGCCCAACGCCGTCGGGGCCCGAGTCGGGGGCTGCTGGGTCTTCTGAGCTCGGACTCAGGTTGACGGCCTTGGAGAGCAGTCTGACTGCCTTCATGGACCAGCAGCGGGCATTGATCGCTGGCCTCGCCGGTGCTTCTGCCCTGACCGCCGGGATGTCGACCTCCAAGTCGACCCCGGAGACCAAGCTGATCCTCGAGTCCATGAGGGCTCGAGTCGATCCTCGGTCGCGGTCTCCTTCGGCCTCCCGTTCGGGACCGAGGTCGTCGACGCCAACTCCCTCGGCGTCGGGGCGGATGGCATCGATGCCCGCCCGACCGGAGCCGCTCGACTCCTCCTCCGAGGAATCCGAGGACGAAGAGTCACCTGGTTCCTTTCGGACTCGGTGTGTCCCATCGGACTCCCCCGAGTCCGAACCTTGGAGACGGTCCCCCCAGGAGGATACCCGTTCTCGGACTTCGTGCGGGATATGGCCAAGGCCTTGGCCTTCCCCGCGGATCCCGAGGAGGAGCCTCGAGTCGAAGATCTCGATGCCCTCCAATATGACTCTCCCCCGAAGGAGGCCTTTATTGTACCGGTTCCTCCGATGCTGGAACGACTTCTCTTCCGCATGTGGGAGAGCCCGGCGTCGTCGCCGGTGTTAAGCAAGCGGGTCGATTCCATTTATCGAGTCCGCAAGAGCCCCGGCTTCCAAAAGGCACAACTACCGCACCATTCCATGGTGGTGGAATCGGCCATGCATAGACTTAAGAGTCAAAAAATGCACTCCTCGGTGCCTCCCGGTCGGGAGGCCCGAAGCCTGGATGCCCTCGGTAGGAAGTGTTTCCAGGGCTCTATGCTTGCTTGTCGAGTCCAGACCTACCAGCTCTACATGGGCATGTATCTCCGAGACCTGGCTAAAGAAATAGCCGGGTTCTCTGCTGGTCTCTCCGACGAACCTTTGCAGAGGTTCCAAACCTTGTCAACTGGTATTCGGGAGTGCTCAAAGTTTATCTCTCGAGCAGCCTACGATGGTTTTGAGGCATCGGCTCGAGTAGCCGCAGCCGGCATCGGTGGCCGCCGCCAGGCTTGGCTTCAAACATCCGACCTCGAGCCATGGGTGCAGGACAAGTTGGTCGATGTCCCCTGCAGAGGTGAAAACCTCTTTGGCAAGCCCATGGATGAGAAGGCTGCACAGATCGAGACCGAGACTCTCACCAGGACTCGTCTCTCAAGGAAGACCTCTGCCCCTTCTCAGAAGAAGAAGGGCTCGGGGAAAAAGCCCTTTTACCCAAGGAAGGCGGCTGCCTATCAACACTACCCTCATTATCAGGCCTCCGCAGCTCCCCCACAGGGTAAGCAGGCCAAGGGACGGGGTAATGGGTCCCGTAGGCAGCAAGCCCCCAAGCCTGCACCACCGGCCCCTGCTCAGCAGGGTGGGGGTTTTTGACTTCATCAGCATAGCCTCTCCCCCTCAGCTGGTTTCTCTCAGCACAGGAGGCCGACTGGTCCACTTTGCCCACAGGTGGTCCAACATCACCACGGATACCTGGGTGCTTCACATAGTTCAAAAGGGCTATCTTCTTCACTTTCACCAGGTACCTCCCTCTTATTTTCCAGGGGAGCCTCTTCGACTCCCTCTGCACAAGGACTTACTCCTTCAGGAGTTAGCAAGTCTCCTTCAGGAACAGGCTGTGGAACCGGTACCCCACCACCACCTGAAGGGTCAAGGGTTTTACTCCAGGTACTTTCTGATACCAAAAAGAACAGGAGGCCTCAGACCCATCCTGGACTTGCGCAACCTCAACAAGTTCCTTGCAAAGGAAAAGTTCAAGATGCTTACCCTTGGAATCCTGCTGCCCTACCTCCAGCAGGGAGACTGGCTATGCTCCTTGGATCTAAAGGATGCGTATACTCATATCCTTATTCATCCAGACCACAGACAATATCTCAGGTTTGTTGTGGGAGGCAATCATTACCAGTACAGAGTACTGCCCTTTGGCCTATCCTCCGCCCCCAGGGTGTTCACCAAATGCCTGGCAGTGGTGGCGGCCTATCTAAGACTTCAAGGCCTTTTTGTGTTTCCCTACCTGGACGACTGGCTCATCAGAGCCCAGTCTTCCCAAGAGGCCACTCAGGCCACTCATCGCACTGTGACTCTATCCAGCACTTGGGATTTGTCATAAATTTCGCAAAGTCCACTTTGCTCCCCTCTCAAAATCTCGAATTCATCGGCGCCAGGTTGGACACTCTTCAGGCGCGGGCCTTCCTGCCTCTAGACAGGGCCCAGCGGCTCATGGATCTCGCCAGCCACTTTCACAGCAATTCCCTGGTCTCGGCCAGGCAATTTCTGAGACTGCTCGGCCATATGGCTTCCACGGTCCATGTGACCCCCAATGCCCGCCTGAACATGCGACCTGCTCAATGGTGCCTTCGCACACAATGGCATCAGGCCACTGGGAGCCTAGCGGACTCAGTAAAGGTCTCCGACCCGCTGGTCTCTTCTCTACAATGGTGGCTTCATCTGCCAAACCTAGTACTAGGAGTGGCTTTTCAGCCCCCTCCGCCTTCTCAGGTCCTGACGACCGATGCTTCTCTCCTGGGTTGGGGAGCACATTGCCAAGGGACATGTACTCAAGGTCTCTGGACTCCTTGGGAGTCTGCTCAGCAGATAAACTTCCTGGAGCTCAGAGCCATCCGCCTAGCGCTCAAAGCATTCTCTCACCTGATTTCTCACCAGTCGGTGCTGGTCCAGACAGACAATCAGGTTGCAATGTTCTACGTGAACAACAAGGCGGAACAGGCTCCTTCCTTCTCTGTCAGGAGGCACAGAAACTATGCTCTTGGGCCGTCCACCATGGCATCATCCTCAAAGCTGTCTATCTCCCAGGTCAAGAAAATTACCTAGCAGACAAGCTAAGCAGGATCCTCCAGCCACACGAGTGGAGGTTGGATCCGATGGTGGTTCAGCGGATCTTTCTCAAGTGGGGCCTCCCCACCATGGATCTGTTTGCCAGTCCTCTGAACCGGCAACTTCCCAGATTCTGCTCTCGACAACCGCATCCTCTCAGAGTAGCGGCGGATGCTTTTCTGATTCCATGGTCCACAGGCCTCTTGTATGCCTTTCCTCCCATGCCATTGGTGTCTCGGACACTCTTCAAAGTTCTCAGAGACAAAGCCTCGATGATCCTAGTGGCTCCCCGGTGGCCGAGACAACCTTGGTTCCCGCTTCTGATGCAGCTGGCGGTGGACACTCCTCTTCCTCTGGGGTTTCAGCCCGACCTCCTGTCGCAGGATCAGGGGACTCTCCTGCACCCCAACCTCCGGTCCCTTCATCTGATGGCCTGGCTGCTGAAAGGGTAGTCCTTGCTCCCCTCCGGCTGCCTCCAGATGTGGAGGAGGTCGTCTTGGCCTCCAGGCGGCCCTCCACCCGGAAGTCCTACACTCTTAAGTGGCGTCGGTTCTCCGTCTGGTGTGCTCAGCAGTCTCAAGATCCCTTCTCCTGTTCAGCATCAGTGGTCTTGCAGTACTTGCTTTCCCTCTCCAATCTTGGACTTAAGTCCAACTCGGTCAAGGTCCACCTCAGTGCTCTTTCTGCGCATCACATGCCGGTGGATGGCAGACCTCTTTCCAGCCACCCTCTAGTGGCTCGTTTTCTCAGAGGCCTCCTCCTTAAACCACCTTTGCGCCCACCAGCCCCGGACTGGGATCTCAATGTGGTTTTACAGCGGATTACCTGTCCGCCTTTTGAACCTATGGCTACCTGTCCTCTTCGTTTTCTTTCTTGGAAAACCTTGTTCTTGGTGGCCCTCACTTCTGCTAGACGCGTTAGTGAGCTGCAGGCCCTAGTATCTGATCCTCCTTACACTAGGTTCTACAAGAACCGGGTAGTCCTACGGACTCACCCTAAGTTTCTTCCCAAAGTGGTTTCCCCTTTTCACATCAACCAGGAGGTGGTACTTCCGACCTACTTTCCCAGGCCACACTCCAGCCGAGCTGAAATGGTCCTGCATACCCTGGACTGTAGAAGGGCGTTAACCTTCTACCTTGACCGTACGCGGGAGCACAGAAGGGCTGTTCAGCTCTTCGTCTCTTATGACCCCAATAAGTTGGGGCTCCCTGTCTCCAAGTGTACTCTGTCCATCTGGATTGCTGACTGTATCGCTTGGGCTTATGAGGCAGCCGGCCTCTCGTTGGAAAGTCGAGTCACGGCTCATCATGTTAGGGCGAAGGCTACGTCAGTGGCTTACCTCCGCTCTGTTCCGTTGGCAGACATCTGCCGGGCCGCTACTTGGTCTTCAAGCCAGACTTTTGCAGCCCATTACTGCCTGGAGAGGGAGTCCCGCAGGGACAGTGCTTTCTGACAGGCAGTCCTCCGTAACCTCTTTGAGGTATAGGCAACTCCTACCCTCCATCCCGGATGTTGGGCTACCGGTTGGAGACGTATTCAGAGAAGATTCCTTCCTTCTGTGCTACTGAGCTTGAGGGAGCTCCTTTTTGTGCTTAGGGTCTCCGGTAGCCTTAAGCTTGGGAGTCCCATATGTGAGGACTGACTTCCTGCTTGGTCCTGGAGAAAGAGTAGTTACTCACCTGTAACAGGTGTTCTCCAGGAGCAGCAGGAATCAGTCCTCACAACCCTCCCTCCTCCCCTTGGAGTTGCAGTTCTATGCTTTTGTTTTTGCTAATTTTTTGCTGTCTTTTAGCTATATCATCTGACTGAGCAAGATGGCACCCTTGGGCGGGAAGAGGACCGCGCATGCGCGCTGCAATTCCCAAAGGCTTTCTTTGTAAGCTGGGGAAAATTGCTCCGCGAGGGCTCCGTCGGCGCCGACGTCACCCATATGTTAGGACTGATTCCTGCTGCTCCTGGAGAACACCTGTTACAGGTGAGTAACTACTCTATCCCTAGCAGTAGTCTTACAGTACTACTGTGAGGGGTCAGACTACCAAATAAGAGCTCAGATTCAATTAACCTTCACCCTTGATACCCTTGCTGACATCCTTCCCCCCTCACCCTCTGGAATCTGATTACTTGGTGGTAGTATTCTGGGGGGGATCACGGATGGGGGATGATTTTGAGTAGGCTGCTTGGGTTGGGAAGATGTTGATCATATGTGCTGGGAGGTGGGGAACTTAATGAAATCCCGTGCCCTTATTTGGGAGTATGACATCTAGTGGTAGTACCATGAGATTTCTGCTAGGAATCGAGTGGCACCATTTTAAATCTAGGCACTGCTCATGCCTACCCACTAGCCTCCAAAGAGAGACCCACGGTAACTGCTGAAGGGATCAGAGGGGATGGGGGTATTTTGAGAAGGAGGTATCGGGGGTGGGAGAATGCTATGATCGTGGATGTTGGGGGTGGAAGGAGAGTAATGGAATCTAGCCGACTCCCTTTAAGAGTCTCCCCAGGAGACCCACATTAGTGGCCTGACACTCTTAAGGAGGAAAGATAACCTTAACATTGAGCTTGTGTTATCTTTCCATGATAACAGCTCGTGATGTCAAATACAAGCAGTATTGTTCTTTTTTCAAATAATGTGTTGCTCTGTATGCCTTTGCATTTCATTATTTAATTTAAAAATTGCATTAAGAGAAACAACACATGACTTTTACCTTTTAGCACATGGTATTTGGCAAAAAACATGTTTTTCCCTTAACACACTTTAATTAACTACCTCTCTTATTTGGGTAGAGGATGGTAATTTTTACATAAGTGAGTTCACCTGCATAAAAGGATAATTTTAAGCACTTTTTTCAAGTAAAATGCTGTTTTAGCACAGAAATAGATGTCTTTAAAACAGAGCTTTGGGAGTGGAAGGTAGAATAATACTGAGTATCTCCAGGAACAAGCAGGAATGTAGTCTTCACATATGGGTATCGTCGGTACCGACGGAGCCTGCGCGGGAACGCTCCCCAGCGTCCAATAGGAAAGCTTTAGGGAGCATCCCACAGCGCCTGTGTGCTGTTTTCCCGCCTTTCCCAACTGTCCCTCTCCAGTTCTTCATTTTCCGCAGAGCTGACATGTCGCACATCCTGTCACCGCAGAAAATTTCCCTTCTTATTCTTCTTTTTTGTGGTTGCGTCTGCCTTTCCTCGACGCTATACCGGTACCGCCGGTGGTTCTTCTTTCTAAAAAAAAAAAACCAAAAAAACTTTCTTTCTGGAGTCTTTCCCCAGTAATTCTCTTCTTGGGTGCCATGCGCCATTTTGGGCACTAGGCCCAATTTTTTTCCCTCAAAATGGAAAAACCCGCTTCGGGTTTTAAAAAATGTTCTAAGTGTGGCGGTACCTCAAATGTTTAGGTCCTGACCACTCTATTTCAGAGTGTGTTGCCTGTGGGATGATGTCGAAAAGGGGCCGGCAAAACTGAGCTGCTAAACGTAGCACCCTTTTTCCCTCCGATGCAGCCTCCGTGGCATTGACGTCTTCCAGGGCTTCATCATCTTCCCATGGATCTCAGGTAACTAAACATGAATCTAGCCAGTCCTCAAAGGGTAGATCTCCTTCTAAACATCGAGGTGCCTCTGGCGTTGCCCTTGAGGGACTTTCACCGGCAAAATTGGCCCAGCGGGAGGCTTCAGCTTCCAAAGCACTAACGGGGCTCCAGAATGTTCTCGAGGCTTCAACCTCGGCAGAACTACTGGTGCTATGCTCTGGGGTTCCGGCCGCTTCATCCAGCACCGATATCCAAGCATCGGCAGTGTCGATAGACCAGAGATTCTTGGCTATTGAACGCAGACTGGCGGCTCTTCTCATGGCCTCAATGCCCCTGAAACCACTTCAGACAATTCAACCGGTACCGGCACCGACTCCGACTCCGGTACCGGCACCAACTGCATCGACATCGGCAGGTATTCTACCGAGAGCGAGTCATGCATCTCTATCTGGCATCAACAAGTCGGTACCAGACCACTCCAAGGCCGACTTCGATCGGTACTAGTACCGTGCCTTGCACGATTACCCAGATCGGAGATACTTCGAATCCTTGGATGAGTCTAAAGACTCTGAAAGCTCTGCCGATACCAGAGTACTTCTTCCTGAGGATTCCTCTTCTCCTCAGCATAGGATGTCTCCACCAGAGGATATGTCCTTTCAGGATTTTATCCGAGATGTGGCTCGAGGTCTTTCCATTACAGTGGCTCCTGAAAAAGAGCCTAGGGCAAAGGAATTAGAAATCCTACTATAACCTAAAGCTCCCAAGGAGGCAGCTATTCATGAAATCTTACATGATCTTATGTTAAGGATGTGGGAAACACCTCTGACCACATCTCCTCACTCTTGAAGACTCGACACCATGTATCGAGTTCCTCCTTGTCCTGGGTTTCAGAAGACTCAATTACCACACCATTCCATGGTGGTGGAATCAGCCATGAGACGGATAAAGAGTGCAAAAAGACATGCATCTAATCCTCAAGGACGTGCGTGTAGGACTCTTGACGCCTTTGGACGTCGATCCTTCCAGGCTTCAATGCTTTCTGCTAGGATCAGTTCCTATATCTTGTATATGGGAATGTTCCTTAAGGAGGTCACAGGAGACTTAGAGCTTATGAGCCCTCTCCTTCCTGATGATAAAAGGCAAGATTATCTTGCTCTTGTTAAACATGCTCAGGATATTTCCAAGTTTGTGAATTGTGCAGCCTTTGACTGCTTTCAGTGCATAAGCAGAACCTCTGCTATTGCCATAGGTGCACGTAGAATTGCCTGGCTTCAGGCATCTGACTTAGAAATCTGGGTACAGGACAAACTGGGGAATATACCTTGCACAGGAGAGAATCTCTTTGGCAAGAATTGGCAGGAAAAAGCTAATGAGATAGATAGATACTGACAATATCACTTTGGATAGATTGTCTAAATCTAGAGCTGATCCTGCGAGGAAAAGATCCTCTAAGAAACAATTCTTCAGCAAGAAGAAAAAGTTCTATCCCTCCTATACCCAGCAGGGACGTTGTTTAGGTCAGTCTGCCCAAAAGGGACAGCAGCAACAACCTAGGCAACAAAGGAAACCAAAAGCAGCTAAGCCTCAACTGGCTCAGCAGACTCAGCCTCCACAGGGGCTTTGACTCCTGTGTAGAGAACTTTGCCTTCCTGACCCTGAACGAGAACCCTCCACCATCCCAGGAAGGTTATGTCATTTTGCCCCCAGATGGGGTCAGATAACAGCAGAAAATTGGACTCTGTCTATTCTAAGAGAGGGGTACAAGCTTCATTTCCTTAGCATGCCCCCTCCTACAATAGTAAGACAGTTCAATTCTCAGACCTCTCTCAATGACCGGTTAGGTCAAGAAGTCACTATGCTCCTTGCTCAAGGGGCAATAGAAGAGGTACCCATTCCCCAATGGGGTACAGGGTTTTACTCCCCCTATATCATTATTCCAAAGAAAACAGGAGGACACAGACTCATTCTAGACCTCAGAGAATTGAACAAATTCCTATTCAGAGAGAAGTTCAAAATGATTTCTCTAGGAACTCTGCTGCCATACCTTCAGTCAGGATTGGCTTTGTTCTCTAGATCTCAAGGATGTGTACACTCATGTTCTCATCCATCCAACTCACCGAAAATTCCTTCGCTTCCTGTTTCAAGGGAAGCACTACCAATACAGGGTTCTTCCTTTTGGCCTGGCCTCTGCACCAAGGGTGTTCACAAAATGCATGGCTGTGGTAGCAGCATTTCTCCGCACCCTGAGAATATTCATCTTCTCTTACTTAGACAACTGGCTCATTCGAGCCCCTTCAGAGCCAGAGGCCAGGGTTGCTCTGTCTCGCACAATGCGCATCCTTCAGTATTTGGGACTTGTCATAAACTTCCCAAAGTCCAACCTTGCTCGCACTCAATCCCTAGAGTTTATAGGAGCTCTGCTGGATACCAGACAGACAAGGGCCTACCTTCCACAGCCCCGCTGCCTTCGCATTGTGCAGTTAGCTTCCCAAGCAGTGCTAAAACCTCACCTCACTGCTCGGGAAATGTTACAGTTGCTAGGCCACATGGCATCCACCGTGCATGTGGTTCCTTATGCTTGCCTCCATATGAGGGCAGCCCAATGGACCTTATCCACTCAGTGGACTCGGGCGTCAGGTTGCCTGTCAGAAAAAATAGCAAACTCAGATTGCCTTATTTTGTCCCTCCAATGGTGGCAGTCACCCAAAAACCTTTTGGTGGGGTCTCCTTTTCAGCAACCCTTACCCCAAGCCACTCTAACAACAGATGCTTCACAGGTGGGTTGGGGAGCCCACTTGCAAGGCCTCTCTACCCAGGGTACCTGGACTCCACAGGAGGCCTATCTCCATATCAATCTCCTGGAGCTCAGAGCAATCTTCCTTGCTCTTCGAGTATTTCACACCCAGCTCAGCTACAAGACAGTCCTAGTTCAAACAGACAATCAAGTAGCCATGTACTATGTGAACAAGCAGGGCGGAACAGGCTCTCTGTCGCTCTGCAATGAAGCTTTGTGACTATGGGCCCTCGCCAGAGAGCATCAGATTCATCTCCTTGCGGTGTATCTTCCAGGCATTCAAAACTCTTGGGCAGACAGACTCAGTTGAGTTCTGCTTCCACACAAATGGTCTCTCCATGCAGACCAGGTAGCCAAAATTTTTCAAATTTGGGGAACATAAGAACATAAGATATGCCATACTGGGACAGACCAAGGTCCATCAAGCCCAGTATCCTGTTTCCAACAGTGGCCAATCTAGGTCATACGTACCTAGCTGTTTCCCAAAAGATACAGGTTCTGCAATGCTTGTACTGGGTCAAGCATTGATATCCTGGGTCCCTTCTTAATAATGGTTTATGGACCTTTCCTCCAGGAACTTGTCCAAACCTTTTTTTTTATTATTTATTATTTTCAACTTTTTCAATACAATCCAGAGCATAGACATCTGAATGAGAATCAGAAATACAGACAAGAAACAAACAGCAAACCTATATTAGGAGAAAAAAAAATTTGTAACTGGAATAGACCACAATACGTTGCCCCCCAATATGGATCCAAAAAACAAGAAATAACAAAGAAATTGGAATAACCAATAACCACAACTACAGAAATCATAGGAGCAATGAATAACTTTACATGGCGGCCGGTATGG
The DNA here is from genome assembly GCA_033557465.1 of Ichthyophis bannanicus. Lineage (NCBI taxonomy): Eukaryota > Metazoa > Chordata > Amphibia > Gymnophiona > Ichthyophiidae > Ichthyophis > Ichthyophis bannanicus. Next base: position 97,332,894 of record CM066046.1, read on the forward strand.
GAGTTACCCCACCCCCACCCTCTTCCCTACTAATAAGAAATTGCAACAGTTGTTTGGATTCAAAGAAAATATACTGTTTAGATTGAAAATTCACCATACATTTACAGGGATATCTTAACTTAAACCTCCCAAGGCTTCCGCTCTCTGACGTAAAGCCAGAAAAGCCTTCCGCATTTTCTGCGTGTCCCTAGCCAGATGAGGAAAAATTAATATTTTTGAACCCATAAACTGAGAAGCAGAAATCCTACAAAAAAATAAACAAAGTACAGTATTCCTATCAGATTCAAAAGCAAAGTTAACCAATAATGTCGCCCTGCTGGTCACCACCTCTAGTGAGCTATCCAGAAATTCTGATAAATCCATCTGCGGTGATCCAGAGTCCGCCGCCAGTGTCCACTGGGCCCCAGACTCTAATGAAGAAATCAAAACATACTGAACCCTCACCACTGGTGGCAACGAATCAGCTGGGAGTTGAATAATTTCAACAAAGAACTTGCGAACCAGGTCCATAGGTGCTATCAAAGGAGACCGAAGGAAAGTTCAAGAACCTGAGGTTGTTCCTGCGTAATTGGTTGTCCAAATATTCAATCTTCCTGGCTTGAATCAAACGATCCTGCTCATTAACAGCACGGAGGATCTCCTGGCCCTCCACCTTAGCCTCCAAAGACGAAAGTCTTACTGAATGAGCAATTACCTCTGAATCTGTAGAAGAACACTGAGTTTTAAAAACAAGAAACTCCTGTGAAAAAGAACTAACAAATGGTAGTAGGGATTGCTGCAGGTCGGAGATAGCTTCCCACAAGCTGTCCAACGTTACCCGCGCCGGTTTCTCCACTCTACCCGGCAGCCATAGAGCCGATAAGCCGGAGACATCAGGAGAAAGTTGTTTCTTTTCACCCTTGCCACTGGAGGAAGGAGAGTCTACCCGACCCCCCGAAGCCACTCCAATAGCTGACACCGTCGCTTCACTCCTCACAGGGGAACCCCCGGTAGCTGAGATTACCTCATGGAATAGAGGTAAGTCACCAAGCTGCCCCTCCCATAGGCGACTTCCAGGCTGAATCGGCGGCGCTTGTACAGGGCTTAATTCCACCCCCTCCGTGCTCAGGTCCTCTGAAACATTCAGAGGGTCTGCCGAAGCCATGCTTGCCGAAAGAGTGCAAAACGCCACAATGGAAGACTGCACCAGTCTATCCGACGGGGTCGAAGCCTCAGGGGTTTTTTGGGAACGTTGTTTCCTTTTCTTGCCCATCGGAAGGCTAAATGCAGGAGCCGGTCAGACACTCAAATTCGGCGTCCTACTCCTCCGCCATCTTGGATCACTTATTCGCAACTTGATTTTTATGGAGGCGATTCAACATCCAAACCTTTTTTAAACCCAGCTACACTAACAGCCTTTACTACATTCTCCGGTAACAAATTCCAGAGTTTGATTACACGTTGAGTGAAAAAATATTTTCTTTTATTAGTCTTAAATAGTTTACCCTGTAGCTTCATTGCATGTCCCCTAGTCTTTCTATATTCTGATAATGTAAACAATCGATCTACGTTTACGCGTTCCACTCCATTCATTAATTTATAGACTTCTATCATATCTCCCCTCAGCCGTCTCTTTTCCAGGTTAAAGAGCCCTAACCTTTTTAGCCTTTCTTCATAGGAGTATCCTTCCATCCCCTTTACCATTTTGGTGGCTCTTCTCTGAACCTTTTCTAATAACGCTATATCCTTTTTAAGATACGGCGACCAGAATTGCACACAATATTCAAGGTGCAGTCTCACCATGGAATGATATAGAGGCATTATAATATCTTTTGTTTAATTTTCCATTCCTTTCCTTATGATACCTTGCATTCTATTTGCTCTCTTGGCCGCCACTGCACACTGGGCCGAGGGTTTTAACATGTTATCCATAATGATGCCTAAATCTTTTTCCTGGTTGGTGGTTCCTAACGTGGAACCTTGCATCGTGTAACCATAGTTTGGGTTGTTCTTCCCTAGGTGCATAACTTTGCACTTGTCCACATTAAATTTCATCTGCCATTTTGATGCTTAGTCTTCCAATTTATCAAGATCCTCTTGCAATTTTCCACAATCCTCTTGGGTTTTAACAACTGTAAATAGTTGTGTCATCTGCAAATTTGATAACCTCACTCGTTATTCCACTTTCAAGGTCATTTATGAATATGTCAAAAAGCAGCGGACCCAGCAAAGATCCCTGGGGTACACCACTATTCAACTTTCTCCATTGGGCAAATTGGCCATTTAGCCCAACCCTCTGAATTTTATCTTTTAACCAGTTCCTGATCCACAGTAGTACACTGCCTCCTATCCCATGACTCTTTAGTTTTGCCAAAAGTCTCTGATGAGGGACCTTGTGAAAGGCTTTCTGAAAGTCCAGATACACTATATCAACCGACTCACCTTTGTCCACCTGTTTATTCACACCTTCCTTGTCTAAAGCCATGTTGGCTGTCTCCCATTAGGCCATGACTATCTACATGCTGAGTAATTTTATTCTTTATGATGGTTTCTACCATTTTTCCCGGTACTGACGTGAGGCTCACCGGTCTGTAGTTTCCCGGATCACCCCAGACATAGACCTCTTTGCAAGTCCGCTGAATGCCAAACTTCCCCGGTTCTGTTCCAGAATTCCGGCTCGAGGTTGTCAGGCCAGGGATGCTTTCCTCCTCCATTGGGGTCAGGACTTCATGTATGCCTTTCCACACATTCCCCTAATTCCCAAAACCCTGTTTAAGCTTCAGAGAGACAGAGGTCATATGATCCTCATAGCTCCACGTTGGCCACGGCAAATGTGGAACCCTCTGCTCCTACATTTCTCTCAAACTCCGCCTCTGGAGTTAGGATCTGTTCCAGATCTCCTTTCTCAAGAGGACAGGATGCTGTGTCATCCCATTCCCCAGTCTCTGCATCTCAGGGCCTGGTTACTGAAAACCTAGAACTTCGCGGTCTTAACCTATCTCCAGGAACAAGCAGGAATGAGTCTTCACATATGGGTACATCGGTACCAACGGAGTCTGCGCGGGAACGCTTCCCAGCGTCCAATCAGAAAGCCTTTGGAAGCATCCCAACACGCCTGCGTGCTGCCTTCCCGCCTTCCCAACTGCCTCTCCTCAGTTTTTGTTTTTCCGCGGAGCCGGCAGGATGTCCTCCTGTCACCGCAGAAATTCTTCTTTTATTTTTTAGTTTTCATGTGGTCACGGCTGCCTTCCCCGATGCCACCGGTACCTTCTAGGCCTCTCCATTTTCCTTCATGGAACCGCCAGCCACTTTCCCCAAGAAATATACAAACTGTGGCGGTACAACTTTATTTTTAGACACTCACAATTGGTGTCTAACCTGCTTGGGTCCTGACCATTTTCCTCTGGAGCCCTCGAGCAATAGTATTGTGAGAAGAAGTTTTCAACATCGAGTTCCCCTCAACACGCGGTCCCCCTCCAACTTCAGGGCACCGACCATATCTTCTTCTACACAGGATCAGGTGACCCAAAAACAGTCTGAAGACTAGCCAGTCCTCGAGCGGCACTTCTCATGCACAGCATAGAGATGCCTATGGCCTTGTCCTCGAGAATCCACTGGCTTCAAAACCCCGGTGGGAGTCTTCGGCTTCCAAAGCCTGTGTGGGGTTTCAGGTTGTTCCTGAGGTTCACCCCTCACAGAACATACCTGAGCCATGCCCGGTGGTGGCATCCGCTTCGAGCGGTACCGATACCCCGGCATCGTCACTGGTGTTGGATGAAACATTCCTCACCAAGGATCGTCGTCTGGCGTCCTCGGTACCTGCGGGGCCGGTGGATACGCTTCAGATCGACCTTCCAGTATCAGTACCGACACCGATACTAGTACCGACGTCGGTACTCTCCAGACGTGCATCGATAGACTCGCTTCCTTCGATGCCGAGTCTGGAATCGATCTCCAGTCTGGAGGACTGGGTACCGACTCGCCTTGGTACCGTCTCCCGTTGGTACCGAAGGCTCGGTTCCGATAATTCGGATCCGCAACTCTCGGTTCCTCCAATACCGTTAGAGTTGCCACCGGCTGGTCTTCTTCCACCGGTATCAGATACGGTACCGAGATCGGTACCGATATCCACAGTACCATTGCTGTTGGTACCTTCCATGCTTCTCTCGTCAGGCTCGCTTCCCTTGATGCCGAGTTTGGAATCGATCCCTAGCATGGACGATCTGTTACTGACTGTCACTGGTTCTGACCTGCAGTACCAGCTACCACCATCTAAGGATCCCATACTGCACCATTCAGGATCTTCTATTCCTATATACTGGAATAGATCCCTTGGTGCCAACGCTAGTTCTTCATCAGATCTAGCCTATCCAAGGGAAGTTCCCTCTGGGGATCCTTCTTTCCAGACTTTCCTCCTGGATATGGCAAAATCACTTGCCATTCCTATTCCAGGACAAGATCCTACACAAGGGAATACAGAATACCTCTCTGTTCCTAGCAAAGCAAAGGAGAATATAATGCTTCCTTTGCATCATTCTTTGCAGGATCTCCTTCTACGAATGTGGGAAGCTCCTTTAAAGGTACCCCCACCTTCCAGAGCAACTGATCTCCTATATCAGGTGCCCCCCTCTCCAGGGTTTCAAAGGACTCAACTTCCTCATCATTCCATTGTGGTAGAATCAGCAATGAGGCGAGTGAAGAGTAATAAAAAGCACTCTTCTTGTCCGCCAGGTCGTGAGTCTAAGACAATAGATGCCTTTGGACGTCAAACCTTCCAGACATCCATGCTTTCAGCAAGAATTCTCTCATATATTTTTTATATGGGTCTATCTCTTGAGGAGGTCACAAGGAAATTACATCCTTTGACTCCTTTTCTTCAAGAGCCCAGGAGTAAAGACTATTCCTCACTGGTTAGTCATACTCAAAATATCTCTAGGTTTCTTACTCGTGCTACCCTAGACTCCTTTGAGTCTGTTAGCAGGACGTCTGCTCTAGCTATAGGGGCACGATGTAGAGCCTGGCTTCAAGCTTCAGACTTGGACAAATGGGCACAAGAAAGACTGGGAAATACTCCTTGCACTGGAGAAAATCTCTTCAACAAGGAGTCTTTACTCCAGGTTACTCAGTTATCCACTGACTTTCCTTTTTCCAGAGGCTGTTCTACGCCTTCTTTCCCAGTAGGTAGGAAATGTCCTACCAAACTTTCTTCCCCTAGGGGGAGGAGGTTTTACCCATCATCTGCCCATCATACAGATGTTCCCAAACAAGGGAAACATCGCCCTGGTCTGAAGAATCCCCACAACCTCAACAGGGTCAACAAACCCAGCAGTCGCAGGGTTTCAAATAGATCATTGTCCCTCTTGGTTGGTGGTTAGGGTGGCAGTCTGCTTCCTTCACTGGCAGTATCTGCATTAAATTTATCCTAACCTACCTAGATATCTCTTCATGAGACATCTTTTTTCTAAGAGTCTTTATGATGATCATGCCCATACTTAACAGTTTCCTCTTCCTCTTGAAGGAAACAGAGGTAACAACTACCAATAGACAGTTGTTTCCCTCTACTGGCCTGTATCATCTCACCTGTCAGAGACTTCCTCCATAGTCTGTCTCTTGCAACTTTGTCTTACCTCCCTCTTACTACAACATTTGGTTTGTAAGAGTGGCCCTTTTACACTGGTAAGCCCCTATGGTCCTCTACCTGTTCTACTGGGGGATTCTCCCTTCTGGAGTTGTCTCCCCCCCCTTGTTACCTTAGGGCAGCTCATCAGACAATAGGAACTCTTACCATGTCTGTTGTTCTTTTTCCCAATCTTAAAAAAGGAAGAGGGAAAAGAAATTTTCCATGCTGTCCTGGTAGTTGCTGCAGATACAGCAATTCCTAGTGGTTAACCACTGGTTTTGTTCACTACACAACCAGGGATTCCCCTCCACTAGCAATCCTCCTAGCCTCAGTGCTAAGTCCCAAACTGGTTATCAACCTCGTTTGGGAAACCCTGTTATCACAGTCTGGTTGGTTAACTTCTATTCTTCACCCCCTTGTCCTTGGCAGAATAGCTGGTTATCTGCTGGCTTTCCACAGCCAGTTTTTTCTTCTAACCAACCTGCAGCATGCTCTCTGCATCTCTACAGAGTAGCTTTACACTATGGGCCCTTGCTAGAGAGCATCAGTATCTTGCCTAGCAGATAACCCCAGATGGTGAGGAGGGGTTCCCCCAGTCATGTTCCATGTCTGGCAGGTATTCCCTACCCTTACCATCTCATCTTAAATCTCTTTTGAGGCATAAGCCTCAGGCCTTTCATTACGTGAAAACCTAAAGGAGGGCCAATTCCCTGGCTTGGCCCATATCTCCTTGGGTCTTCTCATCAGAGATAACTTTCTTCAATGGCAGCTAGAGGATGCCTAATACCCATCTTGCCCTCATAAGCGGGTCACTAGGGTATCTTCCTCCAGGGGTGTCCTCTATCCATTCTCGATACTGCAATTCTGGAGAAATCTGGACTTCCTGTCTGCAGACCGAAGTTATCCTCTGAAATTTTCACGTAGGCCATCCTGGTTATTCAAGAACTCAAATTCTGCCAAAAAGTCAGACTTCTTCTTGTCAAGGAGACCTTTTCTCTGACTCTCCCAGTCATAACCAGGAAAAGAGGATTCTCTATATATTTATTCAAGCAGGTATCAACCTTCTTGCTGTCAGATGAATCTTCCTCTCTCCCTATATCTCTAGGGGGAGGGGGTTCTATGGACATCTCTCCATCCACATACCTGGAGACATGTGTCTATATGCCTACATATTCATATAGGTATATATAGATATATATAGATACTTATCTATATCTATCTGTGTGTCTTCTGCCCATCCATATCTCTTTATAGATATATGCATATATACCCTACATTTATAGATATAGTGAGATATATTTTTAGATAGATCTTTATCCATCTACTTATCTATCTGTCTGTTAGGTTCAGATATCCTTACATTCCTATATGATCCTAACAAATGGGCACTACCCCTATCAAAGCTGTGCCAGCATACTTAGGGGGCTACATTTATAACCACTTCCTGTGGTAATTAAACTTTTTCCTTACCATAACCTTTTAAGGTTAGGTACTCCTGAAGCTCTCCATGTACCCTTTTTTTCTTTCCTACTTGACCCCATTTAGGAAAGACATTGTGGAGCTTCAGTTACTCTAAAGTTTAGCGCTCCTGAGTCTGTCCTTACTTTCTTATCAGATACAAGGGTCTCCATACCCTTTCTCCCCTACATGGACTGATTCCAACCCCAGTCCAGTTGGGTCAGACTCTTTTTCTCTTGGTCCAAGGTTTGTACTGTTTTTGGACCAAAACAGCTTAAGCTTTCTTTCATAGTACCTTCTGCGTCTCCGCTGAAGCTCTACCTCTTATACTGCCCCAGCTTTTCCCCTGGGGCTATTTCTCACCCTGAAGGGTTCTGACCTCCACTTGTTTTTGTTCTACTTTATTTATTTATTTTATTTATATTCTCTTATATACCGCGCTATTCTGCATCAGTGCGGTTTACATTGAACAAACTGAAATTACATTGAACAGGGAATTATAACTTGGAGATAACTATTTTACAGGGAACATGGGCTATGGAGGGTTAAGTGGCTTGCCCAAGACTTTATTACCTCTACTTCTCAGTAAGGTACCCCTTGAGCACATTCACTGGCTCCTCTAATAGATCCATATGTAGCTCAGTGGACTTGTGCAATGCCAACAAGGGAGGCCCAGATTACAATATTATACTACTAAATGCCCTCTATACAGGGTCTTCCCCTTTTGAAGCCCTGTTCTAGCCAGCTGTTCCACAGCTCCTTTTTCTATATTCAACTCCTACCCTCCATCCCCAGGATGCCTGAGGTCCTGAGGAATAGCATGGCTCGTTCTAGACTTGCAACATGCTAGGACTCCCTCTGGGCATCTGAGCTTGGGAGTCCCCATATGTGAAGACTCATTCCTGCTTGTTCCTGGAGATAGCACAGTTACTTACCTGTAACAGGTGATCTCTGAGAACAGCAGGAATAAGTCTTCATAACCCACCCACCTCCCCTAGGAGTTGCTTTTTCTCTATCTCTATCTTTCCCTTCCTTGCTTTCTCTCTCTCTCTCTCTTTGTCTCAGCTTTCAAACTTAACTGAGGAGAGGCAGTTGGGAAGGTGGGAAGGCAGCACGCAGGCGTGTTGGGATGCTTCCAAAGGCTTTCTGATTGGACGCTGGGAAGCGTTCCCGCGCAGACTCCGTCGGTACCGATGTACCCATATGTGAAGACTTATTCCTGCTGTTCCCAGAGATCACCTGTTACAGGTAAGTAACTGTGCTTTCCCAGCAGGTAAAGTATATCCTTCATGCTTCCAGGAAACCTTCCACAAGACGCTCTTATGCATTTAAGTGGAAAAGGTTTACCATATGGTGCTCGCAGAAGGGTCTTAACTCTCTTGCAATACCTCTGGAATCATTACTGGAGTATCTCCTTCATTTATCAAATGCAGGGCTTAAGACTAATTCAGTGAGAGCCCACTTGAGTGCTATTGCAGCTTCTTTCAAGCCTCTCAATGGACAACCTATTTCCTCTCATCCTCTCATAGTGAGATTTATGAGAGGCCTTCTTTTAAGGAAGCCTCCCATTAAGCCACCACCGGTGGCATGGGACTTGAATCTGGTACTTGGGCAGCTCATTAAACCGCCCTTTGAACCATTAGCCACTACCTCTTTGAAATTCCTTTCCTGGAAAATTATCTTTCTCATTGCAATCACATCAGCACGTCACATCAGTGAATTGCAAGCCTTGGTGGCTGATCCTCCTTATACAAGGTTCCATCATGATAAGGTAGTCCTTAGGACTCATCCACACTTTTTGCCAAAGGTGGTTTCGCCCTTTCATTTGAACCAAGCGGTTTACCTTCCTGTATTCTTTCCCAGGCCTCACGCTTCCAATGCAGAAAGGAACCTTCATACTTTGGACTGTAAAAGAGCTTTGGCCTTTTACTTGCAAAGGACACAGCAACATAGAAAATCCTCTCAACTCTTTGTTGCTTTTGATCCTAGTCATTTGGGACTTCCAGTCTCCAAAAGGACACTGTCCAACTGGTTTGCACAGTGTATATCTTTTGCCTATGAGAGTAAGAACCTTCCTCTTGAAGGCCATGTCACAGCTCACAGTGTGAGAGCCATGGCAGCCTCAATGGCTCATCTTCACTCTGTGTCTATCGACGACATCTGTCGAGCAGCTACTTGGGCTTCGGTTCATACCTTCACAGCCCATTACTGCTTAGACAAGGACTCCCGCCGGGATGCCTTGTTTGGTCAGGCTGTTCTTCAACACCTGTTCTGGACTTAATCAACTCCTACCCACCATCCCAGGTAGGGTGCCAGAGATCCATGGGGGGACGTGGAGCCCTTTCACAAGGGCACACAACTTTCTGGGGCCATCTCCCTGGCATCTGCAGCTAGGGAGTCCCCATATGTGAAGACTACATTCCTGCTTGTTCCAGGAACATAGTTACTCACCTGTAACAGGTGATCTCCGGGAACAGCAGGAATTTAGTCTTCACAACCCGCCCACCTCCCCTAGGAGTTGTATCTCTCTATCTCTCTCTCTTTCCCTCTCTCTTTTGTCTCAGCTATAAACTCAGCTGGAGAGGGACAGTTGGGAAAGGCAGGAAGGCAGCATGCAGGCGCTGTGGGATGCTCCCAAAAGCTTTCCTATTGGACGCTGGGGAGCGTTCCCGCGCAGGCTGCGTCGGTACCGACAATACCCATATGTGAAGACTAAATTCCTGCTGTTCCCGAAGATTACCTGTTACAGGTGAGTAACTATGCTTTATGGTACATTTCATGATTAGCTTTTCTTTTTTTTCTTCAATTATTCATATCAAATTCAGAGAAATTTAAAAATGTGTTTGCTGTTTGGTTATGCACCCCACTCCCTCCTCAGCATGGGTTTCTTATTACTCCAGTAACACCTTTCGAGAGGGTGGGAGTTTCACATGACTGTGCACTAACTCTGAGGCTCTGCACTGAACTTTCTACAATATTACCATTACAGGTATTGCTCCAGCAGACAACCAAGAAAACAATAGGAAAGGGGAACACTGGGTAATAAGATGGGAAGGCCAAAGAAGAAGTAGTTCGTTTTTCAGTGCTGCCTTGTATTTCAGATAGCTGGATTTTGCTCTTAACTCTGAAAAAGAGGAGCTAGGTAAATAAAGGAAGCCAGGTGTGTATTTTCAAATCGGATCTCCAATGGAGAGGGAAGTCAGCAAATACCTTGTTGAGAATCTAATATGATGCATTGATATGCTTGGGATCAATAAGGAAGTGAGATTATGGGGCAAACCTGTATAAAATTGTCTGATGAACTAATAACATAACCTTAAATTTAATCCTGAAGGAAGCTGCTAACCAATGTTGCTCATAAAGTAAGGGAGTGAGATTATCATATCTACTGGCTCAGTACAAAATTCTTACAGCTGTATTTTGAACAGTTTGTTGGATATGAGTATGGCAAGCCAAACTTCAGCAAGCAAGAAGTTGCAGGAATTGATGAGGTTGAAAAACAAATGAATTGTGTACTAAAGATCCTTGTCATATAACATAGATCAAACAGCACACATTGTTTTGAGAGTATAAATGGGGGGAACAAACCAATGATGAAATTTGTTTCTCAAAAGAAAAGTGGGAATCCAGATTAAAACGGAGTCCTGAAGAGATGGTGGAATTTGTTGAATCATTGGGGACACGTTTGGATGAGATTTTCCTCAAGGGAACCAAATTGCTAATGATTTATTTAGTTTAAAAAAAAGAATAGAATCAGCATTGTTCCACTCATGTTGCAACAACATCTAAGCAAGCATTAGGAGAGGAGCTACCAGGAGAAGGGTCAACAATCACAAGGATCTGAATATCATCAGTGGGGTCAAGTCAGCACTAAAACATGGAGGCCTGAAAAAAACTGCAGACTGTTGGACTAACAAACACATGGCCAGAAGCAGGCCAATATGTTAGTTTTAGGTCATACAAAGGCTGACCTTACAGTTTTTACACACATACACCGTGAGAGCCTGTTAGCAGAATCTCAAACCCACAACCTTGGGGACCAGAGGTTTGTGTTTTGTGCCTGGAACCACAGAGGCCACTCAGTCTGAAGCTGAAGTCCAGGAAAGATATCTTAGAAGCAAGTGAAGGTGACATGCACCCCCAGAGGAGCCCATTGGACCAGCAAGAGGCATGTTGTATTGTACACCATATATAAGGAAGCCCAACTAGACACCCACTTGCTGCTTCAACAGTCTTAACATATGTCTGTCAATCTAGCTCCCTTCACTTTCTTAGTGGAAAATTTGTTTCCAAATGTTGCCTGCTTCTTCCATCTGCTCTTGACCCTCGCCTGGATCCTGTTTCATTTCTGCCATAGCTACATCAGTTGGCAGAACACTGCTCTTGAGGTTTTTCTATTCAGCAAGCTGTATTTGAGTCCAATATAACCAATGCAGTGAAAAGAAAAAAATGTCTCTCTAAATTGGGGCTGGGCTGCCTTTAATTGTGCAGCACAGCTCTGCCATTGACGCTTTTTGTTCAACAAACTTTCTCTGGGTTCTGTCCGTGTTACTTCCACACACACAAGTAGAAAGGTAATATCACTCCCTTTAAATGTCTCTGTTAAATTATCAAAGTTTTGTAAAAACAAAACAAAAAAAACAGCAGCTTAAGAGGAGCCCAAGTCTGCCTCTCAGACCTAACTTTCTTTCTCTTCTAAACAGCTGTCTTCTTAAAGTAAGTTGAGAGAACTAGGTGGGAAGGCACCTACCCACTGCAACACCACAGTAAACTGTTGTTGCAGATCTCCTGCTGTGTCTCCTTAAAGCCTATATGTTCTAATGAAAAAACTGAATACCTTTCGTTTCCTGTTTCTAAGAATTCTATCTCCTCCTCAGTAGGGAGAATGGGCTTTTCCTCTATGGGGGTCAACCTCCATACACCTGCTCTGTTCTTCTAGGGTGACGGCGATGGCGGTCATCTCAGTGGCGCAAATGCATATGTGTCCACTGCAATGGCATCTCCGAACCCACTGGAATCAACACTCCCAGCCGCTGACCTCCAGAATCCTGATGACCACTTCTATCAGATCTCAGCTCCGCTGGTGGACCATACCAGCGAATCTCTCCGCGGGAAAACCCCTACAAACGGACAACCAAGTTGCCATGTTTTACCTCAACAAGCAAGGGGGTATGGCCTCCCGATCCCTTTGCAAGGAGGCACTGGCAATCTGGTCAATAGCCCTGGAGAACGAGTGCTGGATTCGCGCCTCATACATTCCCGGAAACATGAACAGCCTGGCGGACAAACTGAGCAGACAATTGCAACCCCACGAATGGTCTCTCCTTCCAAGGGTGGCCTCAGACCTCTTCCAGAGGTGGGGAGTCCCAGAGGTCGACCTCTTTGCCACCGAGGAGAACTCCAAATGCCCCCAATTCTGCTCCAGGCACCCATCGACCAAGAGACTGGCAGGGGATGCATTCGACATGTGCTGGGGGGGGTGGTCTCTGGTGTACGCCTTTCCCCCGACCCCCCTCATCTCAGCGACTCTGCAACGCATCGTTCGAGACAAAGCACGAGCCATCCTTGTAGTTCCCCACTGGCCATGACAAATGTGGTTTGCACTCCTGAAACGCCTAGCACAAGTTGCCCCGTGGCACCTGCCCCTGTGCCCGGACCTCCTAACGCAGAACTCGGGGTTAACGAGACACCCCGATCTCAAGACCCTGTCGCTAACTGCCTGGATATTGAGCGGGTGAACCTGGCCCCCCTTGAACTCCCCACGGAGGTACAAGATGTGGTCCTGGCGGCCAGGAGGCCTTCAACCCGAAAATCATACGGCCTCAAGTGGAAGAGGTTCAGCCTCTGGTGTGCTACTAGAGGACTCGATCCTGTTTCCTGTCCAGTCGCCCAAATCTTGCAATACCTCAGCTCCCTCTCTGACCTCGGCCTCAAGACTCAATCTATTCGAGTACATCTGTCCGCTATTGCGGCTCTGCACGCCCCTATTGAGGGCGCCGACTCCATAGCGGCTCTACCCCTGACGACTCGATTCATGAAAGGCCTAGCGAACCTACGGCCCCCGGTGAGGGCCCCGGTTCCTCCCTGGGACCTCAGGGTAGTCCTCCACAGCCTCACCCTGGCCCCATTCGAACCTCTGCTCACCGCCGATATGAAATACGTCTCCTGGAAGACCATATTCCTGGTGGCCATCACCTCAGCCAGGAGAAACAGCGAGCTCCAGGCTCTAGTTGCGCACCCGCCTTACACGCAGCTACACCAAGACAGAGCTTCACTACGTACGAACCCCAGATTCGTACCCAAGGTGCCTTCAGCCTTCCATGTCAACCAATCTATTGAGCTCCCCTCCTTCCTTCTGGAACCTCACCACTCTGAGGAGGAGCGACGTCTGCACACTCTGGACTGTCTGCGTGCACTCCGGATCTACCTAGCCAGGACTTTATCCGCCCGTAAGGGTGAATAACTATTCGTGTCCTACGACCCTCTGAGACCCGGCTTTCCGGTCACAAAACGGACTCTTTCCCATTGGCCTCCTGCGTATCCTTCTGCCTCGACCAGCAAGGGAGTCAACCGCAGAACAGGATAGGTCCTCATCGTCTATGAGCAATGGCCACATCTCTAGGCAACCTGCGGTCAGTTCCCCTGCCCGACATTTGTAAAGCGGCTACGTGGTCATCTCCACACACGTTCCAGAAACACTACTGCCTCAACCTCCGCTCCAAGGAGGACTCGGCGTTTGGCAGCGCGGTCCTGGCCACCGCCCTACGGACCCCGCCGGCTGCACCGTGAGGTCTGGCCCGAGGGCATATACCTGGACTCTGTTGCACCTTAATGCTCATGCTAACCATGTTGTACTGCCCTTTAACTGCATTGCACATTGTGAACATTTTTGCACTGTTCTGATCCCTCACTGATTGCACTTGTTGCACCTGTTGCACTGTTGTTGTGTTTATTGCACTGTTGTGTTGATTGCACTTATGCACGGTTTCCACACGTTGTTGTCATGTAATGTTTTCTTCACACTGTTCAGTAAATGACTACCTCCCTACCGTAGTTCTCGATTCATGCCTCCCTCCTCCACCTCAGTGCGCTACGCGCAGCTAGGGAGTCACCATGTGTGGCTGACGAAATCCTGCGGTCCATGGAGAAAGCAAGGTTACTTACCTGTAATGGGGGTTCTTCGTGGACAGCAGGATGAGTCAGCCACACGCTCCCTCCCACCTCCCATGGAGGAGGTCCGCCTGATGATCCGCTCCCTAGCCTTGTTGTCAAGCTTGGAAAAAGAACTGGCCAGGCTAGGGGGCGGAACCGGGAGGTGGGCTACCAGAGAAATTTGAGAGCACTTCCGAACCTGGAGCCGCCTGGAGGACGTCACAATGCATCTGCTTCCTATATCTCTCTGGCATTGTTTTAGCGACACTGAAACAGGATACAAAATTGATTGATTCTCCAGGACCAAGCAGGAAGTCAGTCCTCACTTATGGGTGACGTCAGCCGACGGAGCCCTCGCGGAGCAATTTTCCCCAGCTTTCGCAGAAAGCCTTTGGGAATTGCAGCGCGCATGCGCGGTCCCCTTCCCGCCCAGGGATGCCATCTTGCTCAGTCTTCTTTTTTCCGCGGAGCCCTACAGACGTGTCTGTTAACGCCGCTGAAAAGTTGATTTCTTTGATTTCTTTCGTTAAAAAAAAAAAAAAAAATTTTCTCGGTTCGTGTGTTCCTCTTCCCGCCGGGTCTCGATATTCCCTATTGGGCCCGTTTACATTTTCATTTTTTTCCAACTGGCGGTCCCGCCACTTTTCTCTTCATCCCTGGCAGCGCGGTCGTTCGACCTTGCAGGGGCCCTTTTTCCCCTGATGGCTGCCAGCGGTTTTAAAAAGTGTGATCGCTGTGTCAGGCTCATGTCTCTTACTGACACGCATGACTGCTGCTGCCTCCGCTGCCTTGGGGCCGAGCATGACCCTATAAGCTGCGGCCCGTGCAGCAAGATGTCCTCGAAGGCGCTGAGGAGTCGGCAGTCGCAGAGGGACCGGATCTTCTCTGACTCCACGCGGACCTCGTCAGAGGCCTCTACGCCTGGCGGCTCCGGTTCGGAGCATCGTAGGAGTTCTTCTGAACGGGGCTCCCCTGGCCGGGAACGCCGGCGGGAGAAGCGGCCCGCAAGGGTGGATCCGGGCGGCAAAACTGGTCCTTCGAGGGCCAGGTTGCTTAGCCCGGTCCAGCTCCCCGGGCCCTCAAAGAAGGAGAAGCCTTCGAAGATCCCTCGTCTCGAAGTGGAGTCGCCTAGGCACGTGAGTGATATAGTCCTCCTGGACTCCCCCACGGATGAGCCGACGTCGGGCCCGACGCCGTCGGGGCCCGAGTCGACGGCTGCTGGGTCTTCTGAGCTTGATCTCAGATTGACGACCTTGGAGCGCAGTATATCTGCCTTCATGGACCAGCAGCGGGCATGGATCACCGGCCTCGCCAGTGCATCTGCCCCGACCACCGGGACGTCGACGCTCAAGTCGACCCCGGAGGCCGAGCCGATCCTCGAGTCCATACGTGCTCGATTCGATCCTCGGCCTAGGTCTCCCTCGGCTTCCCGTTCGGGACCGAGGTCCTCGACGCCGGCCTCGGCGTCGGGGCGGAGGTCCCCGGGTCCCGCCCCCGCGAAACCTCTCGATTCCTCCTCGGAGGAGTCGGGCTGGGACACGGAGGAGGACGAGTCACCAGGTTCTTTTCAGACTCGGTGCGTCCCCTCTGATTCGCCCGAGTCGGAGCCTCGGAGGCGGTCCCCTCCGGAGGATACCCGGTTCTCCGATTTCGTGAGGGATATGGCCAAAGCGTTGGCCTTCCCCGCGGATCCGGAGGAGGAACCCCGAGCCGAAGAGCTCGAGGCCCTTCAATACGACTCCCCCCCGAGGGAGGCCTTCACTGTACCGGTTCCCCCGATGCTGGAGCGGCTTCTCCTCCGCATGTGGGAGAGCCCCGCCTCGACGCCAGTGTTGAGCAAGCGGATCGATTCCATATATCGAGTCCGCAAGAGCCCCGGGTTCCAGAAGGCGCAACTTCCGCACCACTCTATGGTGGTGGAGTCGGCCATGCATCGACTTAAGAGTCAAAAGATGCACTCCTCGGTGCCCCCGGGGAAGGAGGCCTGGAGCCTGGATGCCCTCGGTAGGAAGTGCTTCCAAGGCTCTATGCTTGCTTGTCAGGTCCAGACATATCAGCTGTACATGGGTATGTACCTCCAAGACCTGGCGAAAGAACTTCAGGGTTTCTCGGCCGGTCTCTCCGAGGAACCCTTGCAGCGGTTCCAAGCCTTGTCCTCCGGGATTCGCGAGTGTTCGAAGTTCATTTCTCGAGCGGCCTATGATGGCTTCGAGGCCTCGGCCCGAGTAGCTGGAGCCGGCATCGGGGCTCGCCGCCAGGCTTGGCTTCAGTCATCCGACCTCGAGCCCTGGGTGCAGGACAAGTTGGTCGATGTCCCTTGCAGAGGGGAAAACCTCTTCGGCAAACCAATGGCCGAAAAGGCGGCGGAGCTCGAGTCGGAGACTCTCACCAAGACTCGCCTTTCTAGAAAATCCTCTGCCCCTTCACAGAAGAAGAAGGGCTCGGGGAAAAGGCCTTTTTACCCGAGGAAAGTGTTTGCTTATACGCATCACCAAACACAATACCCGACCACAACCCCCCTTCAAGGGCAGCGGCCTAGGGGACAGGGTAACGGATCCCGGAAGCAGAAAGCCCCCAAACCCGCCACGCAGGCCCCGGCCCAGCAGGGCGGGGGGTTTTGACTATGCCAGCATAGCCCCTCCCCCTCAGGGGCTTCCGGCCGGCACGGGGGGTTGACTGACCCACTTCGCTCACAGGTGGTCCGCCATAACATCCGAGGCCTGGGTATTGTGGGTGGTTCAAGAAGGCTACCTCCTCCATTTTCACCAGGTGCCTCCCCCCTACTTCCCAGGGGAGCCTCCCAGACCCCCTCTGCACAGGGACTTGCTCCTTCGGGAGCTGCGAAGTCTGCTTCAAGAACGGGCGGTGGAGCCCGTGCCCCAACACTGCTGGGGTCACGGGTTTTACTCGAGGTACTTCCTGGTTCCAAAGAGAACAGGAGGCCTCAGGCCCATTCTAGACCTACGCAACCTCAACAAGTTCCTGCAGCGGGAAAGGTTCAAGATGCTTACCCTTGGAACCCTGCTGCCTTACCTCCAGCGGGGAGATTGGCTATGCTCCTTGGATCTAAAGGATGCTTATACCCACATCCTTATTCATCCGAACCACCGGCAGTACCTAAGGTTTGTGGTGGCGGGGAAGCATTATCAGTACCGAGTACTGCCCTTTGGCCTGTCCTCCGCCCCCAGGGTGTTCACGAAGTGCCTGGCAGTGGTGGCCGCCTTCCTAAGGCTTCAAGGCCTCTTTGTCTTCCCGTACCTGGACGACTGGCTCATCCGGGCATCGTCTGCTCCGGAGGTCGCCCGGGCCACCCAACGTACGGTGGCCCTTTCAGCACTTGGGCTTCGTCATAAACTTCGAAAAGTCCGATTTGCTCCCCTCTCAGGACCTCGAGTTCATAGGGGCGCGGCTGGACACTCGGCAGGCGCGTGCCTTCTTGCCTCCGGAAAGGGCCAACCGGCTCACGGCTCTAGCCGGCAGGTTCAGCGGCAGGTCGCCGGCCTCGGCCAGACAGTTCCTGCAGCTACTCGGACACATGGCCTCCACGGTCCATGTCACTCCGAACGCCCGTCTACATATGCGGCCTGCGCAATGGAGCCTTCGCACTCAGTGGCGTCAGGCCACGGGGAGGCTGTCGGACCTGATACAAGTCTCCTCCCTGCAATGGTGGCTTCACCTGCCCAACCTGGTGCTCGGCATGCCATTTCAGTCTCACCCACTGTCCCGGGTGCTCACGACAGATACCTCTCTCCTGGGATGGGGGGCGCATTGTCGAGGGACATGCACTCAGGGCCTTTGGATGCCTTGGGAGGCTGCCCAGCAGATAAACTTCCTGGAGCTCCGGGCGATCCGCCTAGCTTTGCGGGCCTTCGCTCACCTGACGTTCGGCCAGTCCGTACTGGTGCAGACGGACAATCAGGTTGCAATGTTCTACATGAACAAACAGGGGGGCACGGGCTCCCTCCTTCTATGTCGGGAAGCCCGGAGGCTGTGCTCTTGGGCTATCGATCACGACATCCTCCTCAAAGCGGTTTACCTGCCAGGGCAGGACAACTGCCTGGCGGACAAGCTGAGCCGGATGCTGCTACCGCACGAATGGAAACTGAACCCTGAGGTGGTCCAGCAGATCTTCCGCCGGTGGGGCTCTCCCACTGTGGATCTTTTTGCCAGTCCCCTGAACAGGAAGCTCCCCAGATTCTGCTCCCCGGCACCCCCATCCTTCTCGGGAGGCGCCGGATGCTTTCCTCATCCCGTGGTCCACGGGTCTGCTGTATGCATTCCCTCCTACGCCACTGGTGGCCCGGACATTGTTCAAAGTTGTCCAGGACAGGGCCTCCGTGATCCTGGTGGTGCCTCAGTGGCCGAGACAGCCGTGGTTCCCCCTACTGCTACATCTAGCTGTGGACACCCCTCTTCCTCTGGGGTTCCACCCCGACCTCCTAACCCAGGATCGGGGCACTCTTCTGCACCCCAACCTCCGGGCCCTACACCTGACGGCCTGGCTGCTGAAAGGGTAATCCTAGCTCTGCTACGGCTAGCCCCGGAGGTGGAAGCCGTCGTCCTAGCTTCTCGGCGTCCTTCCACCCGGAAGTCGTACGCCCTCAAATGGCGTCGCTTCTCGGTCTGGTGTTCTCAGCGGTCTGAGGACCCCTTCGCCTGTTTAGTATCGGTGGTGCTGCAATACTTGCTTCACCTCTCCGACCTAGGTCTCAAATCCAACTCTGTCAGAGTCCACCTCAGTGCTCTCTCTGCGCATCATTCACCGGTTGAGGGCAGGCCTCTCTCCTCGCACCCTTTGGTGGCGTGCTTTCTCAGAGGCCTCCTTCTGCTTAAGCCTCCGTTGCGCCCCCCAGCCCCCGACTGGGACCTCAACGTGGTTCTGCAAAGGCTTACCTGTCCGCCTTTTGAGCCCATGGCTACCTGCCCTCCCTGTTTTCTCTCCTGGAAAACTCTCTTCTTGGTGGCCCTCACTTCCACGAGGCGCGTGAGTGAGCTACAAGCCCTAGTGTCGGAGCCTCCGTACACTAGGTTCTACAAGAATAGGGTTGTACTGCGGACCCACCCTAAGTTCCTTCCGAAGGTGGTCTCCCACTTCCACATCAACCAGGAGGTGGTTCTTCCGACCTTTTTTCCCAGGCCGCATGCCAGCCGAGCGGAAACTGTGCTGCACACCCTGGACTGTAGAAGAGCCCTATCCTTCTACCTTGACCGTACGCGAGAGCATCGGAAAGCCGTCCAGCTTTTCGTATCTTTTGACCCCAATCGGTTGGGGGTACCTGTCTCTAAGCGTACTCTGTCCTCCTGGATAGCCGACTGTATCGCCTGGTTTTACGGGGCAGCCGGTCTCTCCTTGGAGAGTCGTGTCACGGCTCACCGGGTCAGGGCGAAGGCCGCGTCGATGGCTCATCTCCGCTCTGTTCCATTGGCAGACATCTGCCGGGCCGCTACTTGGTCTTCAGGCCAGACCTTTGTGGCTCATTACTGCCTTGAAAGGGAGTCCCGCAGGGACAGCGCTTTCGGCCAGGCAGTTCTCCACAATCTCTTTGAGGTTTAGGCAACTCCTCCCTCCGGCCCTAGTGTTGGGCTACCGGCCGGATTAGTATTCAGAGAAGACTCTTTCCCTCTGTACTGTTGAGCTTGGGGGAGCTCTTTTAGACTTGAGGTCTCCGGTAGCCTTAAGCTTGGGAGTCCCATAAGTGAGGACTGACTTCCTGCTTGGTCCTGGAGAAAGAGTAGTTACTCACCTGTAACAGGTGTTCTCCAGGAGCAGCAGGAATCAGTCCTCACTACCCTCCCTCCTCCCCTGGAGTTGCAGTCATCCTTATTGCATATTTGCTGTCTTTCCGCTATGTCATCAGACTGAGCAAGATGGCATCCCTGGGCGGGAAGGGGACCGCACATGCGCGCTGCAATTCCCAAAAGCTTTCTGCGAAAGCTGGGGAAAATTGCTCCGCTACGGCTCCGTCGGCTGACGTCACCCATAAGTGAGGACTGATTCCTGCTGCTCCTGGAGAACACCTGTTACAGGTGAGTAACTACTCTTTATTTCTGGACTTGCTACTTTGGTTATGATTGACAACTAGCAAAATCCATGAAGTGTTTTGTTGCTCAGCATCAATTTATGAAAATATACCCTTATACTCTAACATCAAAATGGCAGCTGACATTTAATGTTGACAAGTGAAAAGTTATGCACTTATTTATTTAGCAAGGTTTATATACCACCTTTCACCATGGTCACAGCAGTTTACAATGAACAGCGGTTAGGATTTTACATTGAACAAATGAACATGATCAGGTAACAAGTTAAACTATGTACAGTTAAGGAGATGGTTCTAAACATCTATCAATATATACATGATGTCGGGGTATGTACAGCATAACTTATCACACTTTTGTTTCCTTGTGTTATTGTTTACTACTGTTGGGTTTTGTGGGGACGGGGTGTAAAGTGTTTGATAAACCAAAGGGTTTTCAGGCATTTTCGGAATGTAGGTAGGTCTGTGATGGTACGTATTGTTCTGGAAGAGCATTTCAGGCTGATGATGCATAGTTTGAAGGCTCTAGCATAGGCTTGTTGGGTTGATTTTGTTCTTGCATGGGGGATAATTAAGGTGTTCATAGCAGATTGTCATCTTACGTGTTTATGTTGCGGAGTGTGGAGCAATGTGCATAGGTGAAATGTGGGAGTGCTGTTGAGTGCTTTATGTGTTATCAGAAGTGTCTTGTACTTGATCCGGCTGGTAAGTGGGAGCCAGTGCAGTTGTTTCAAGGAAGACAACCCAAACTATGGCTATGCGATGCAAGGTTCCGCATTAGGAGTCACCACCCAGGAAAAGGATCTAGGTGTCGTCATGGATAATATATTGAAATCCTCTGCTCTGTATGCAGCAGTGGCCAAGAAAGCTAATAGAATGTTAGGAATCATAAGGAAAGGAATCAAGAATAAAACAAAGGCTATCATAAGACCTCTGAATCGCTCCATGATACAACCACACCAAGTATTGCATGCAGTTCTGGTTGCTGCATCTAAAATAAAATATAGTACAATTTTAAGTAGTACAGAGAAGAGCAAACCAGTATGATAAATGAAGAAAGGCATAAAAGATTAGGGCTCTTCAGCACGGAGAAGAAACAGCTGAAGGGAGATGTAATAGGTCTATAAATGAGTGGATTGGGACAATTAAACGTTAATTGGTTTACTCCTTCAAAAAAGTAGAAAGAGAAGGGGATGTGCAAGGAAGCTACTAAGTAGTACATTTAAGACTAATTGGAGAAAATATTTTTTTCAATCACGCTTATTTAAGCTGTGGAATTTGTTGCTGGAAGATATAGTAAAAGCTGTTAGTGTAGCTAGATTTAAAACTGGTTTGGACAAGTTCCTGGAGGAAACGTCCATAAACCATTATTAAAGTGGACTAGAGGAAATCTACTGCTTATCTCTGGGATAAGCAGCACGGAATCTACGTTTTGGGATCCTGCCAGATACTTGGGACCTGAATTGGCCACTGTTGGAAACAGGATGCTGGGCTTCATGGACTTTTGGTCTGACCCAGTATGACAAATCTTATAATCTCCAGGAACAAGCAGGAATGTAGTCTACACATATGGGTGATGTTGGTATCGACGGAGCCTGCGTGGGAACACTCCACAGCGTCCAATAGGAAAGCTTTTGGGAGCATCCCACTGCGCCTGTGTAGCGGCCTTCCTGCCTTTCCAGCTCTCCCTCCTCAATTCTTTGTTTTCTGTGGAGCCGACAGGGAGCAATTCCTGTCACCGCAGAAAATTCCTGTTTTTTCATATTTATGTGGTTCGCGTCTGCCTTCCCGTCGACGCTGGTACTGACCTCCGTCAGTACTTTCTTTTTTCTTTCTCTTAAAAAAAAAATCTCTGAAAAAAAGAATTTCTTTTCTTCAGGCGCATCAATGCCATCTTAGGCCTAGGCCTTCCATTTTGTCACAGATACAATATAAAAACCATCTAGTGGTTTTAAGAAATGTTCTAAGTGTGGTGGTACCATCTCGGCCACAGACACCCATGACTGGTGTCTAAAATGCTTAGGGCCAGATCATCAGCCATCAGAATGTCCTCTGTGTAGAAAGATGACGAAGAGATGCCTACAGAATCGAGCTACAAAGCTGGGCACCCTCTTTGCCTCCGACACCGTCTCTTTAGCATTGAAGTCATTGAGAGCTTCATCTTCCTTGCAAGGATCTCAGGTATCGAAACCTAAGTCTTCATCGAAGGCTGGCCGCCCCCCAAGGATAGATCTTCTAAGCATCGAGATGCCTTGGGTGTTGCCCTGGAGGGGGGACACACCGGCCAAACAACTGTGGCGGAAGGACCTTCCCTCCAAAGCCTTAGTGGGATCCTAGGATGCTCCGGAGAGATCCTGGTGTCATGCTCAGGGATTGTGGCTCGTAATTCAGGTACCAATACCCAGGCATCGGCAAGCTCCATGGATCAACGTATCCTTGCCATCGAGCAGAGCTTGGTGGCCTCTGTTCCAGTAAAACCCTTCCGTCTGTTCCGTAGGCGTCAGTACTGGCTTCGGTACCAATACAACTTGCATTGACTTTTTTGCTGCTTTCCACACTACTGCCCATTCTGGCCCTCGAATCTGTTTCTGGTACCGAGGTTCTGACCACAAGGATTCCAGGTACTGGCTCCGACCGGTACCGACTTCGTATGGAGCGGGAACACCCTGCCCGACGATACTTCAAGTATTTGGATTCTGATTCATCAGATGATGAATCGGCCGATACCCGAGATATGCAAACTATTCTGGAGGACCCATCTCTGTCCCCCCAACATCGCATGTCCCCACCAGAGGACATGTCTTTTCAAGACTTTATTTGTGATGTTGCTAGGAGTCTGTCCATAACAGTGACATCGGAGAAAGAGCCTAGGGCTGAAGAATAGGAAATTCTTCAGTACCCCACAGCTCCAAAAGAGGCAGCTATGCTCCCTATCCATCGGATACTTCACAATCTCATGCTTCGTATGTGGGAGACACCTCTAACTATTTCTCCCCAAACCCAACGGCTTGATACCATGTACCGAGTACCGGTGTGTCCTGGTTTCCAAAGACACAATTGCTGCACTATTTAATGGTAGTGGAATTGGCAATGCATCAGATCAAGAGTGCAAAAACACATTCCTCAAACCCTCCGGGAAGGGAATCGAGAACCCTTGATGCTTTTGGTTGACTTGGTTTTCAGGCCTCCATGCTATCGGTCAGGATTAGTTCCTGCATACTCTATATGGGTATGTTCCTTAGAGAGGTGGCTAAGGATTTGGCGTTAATGGCTCCTCTTCTCCCCAATGACAAGAGGGCAGATTATCTCACCCTTGTGAAACATGCTCAGAATGTTTCAAAGTTCATTAATAGAGCAACTTTTGATTGCTTTGAATGCATCAGCAGGACTTCATCCATCTGCATCTGTGCACTCAGGATTGCTTGGCTCCAAGCATCGGATCTTGAACAATGGGTTCAAGATAAGCTGGGTAATATTTCTTGCATCGGTGAGAACCTTTTTGGCAAGGATTGGCAGGACAAGGCCTCTCAGTTGGAATCTGAGAATACTACCCTCAATAGGCTATCTAGATCTACTATTGTGTTGGTCTATTAGCAGAGGGTTATAGCCAATAATATTAAAGATGAAAGACCCTCTATGAGTATTAAGAATCTGTTGGTGAACCTTGCACTTGGCTGAATTCACCATAAACAAGATCAACAAATTAAGTGAACTGTGGTCTCAGACTCACATAAGCACTGCTTTAAACTCTTTCAAAAGCAAAGTGCCTTCTCGCATCAACGACCATTTAGCGTTCACCGTTATTGAACATATTGTGCTTTATGCATTCACCAAAATGTTCTTAAATCGTTCTAAATTTTTCATTTTTTCAAGCATTTTTTATAGCGCATTCTCTTTTTTATAAAAAATGCTTGAAAAAATGAAAAATTTAGAACGATTTAAGAACATTTTGGTGAACGCATAAAGCACAATATGTTCAATAACGGTGAACGCTAAATGGTCGTTGATGCGAGAAGGCACTTTGCTTTTGAAAGAGTTTAAAGCAGTGCTTATGTGAGTCTGAGACCACAGTTCACTTAGTTTGTTGATCTTGTTTATGGTGAATTCAGCCAAGTGCAAGGTTCACCAACAGATTCTTAATACTCATAGAGGGTCTTTCATCTTTAATATTATTATCTAGATCTACTGCCAATCCAGCTAAGAAGAAAGCAGCAAAGAAAGCTTTCTTCAATAAAAAGAAGTAGTACTATCCTTCAGTATCAGCATCATGCTCCTCAAAAGGGGCAATAGCCTCCAAAACAGCAAAATAAGGCTCAGACTCTCAAGTCACAATCACCTCAGCAGACCCAGACTGCTCTGGGCTTTTGACACCTTTCTAGAGGACATAGCTGTCCTGCCAGTCCTGTCCACATTCCTGGTAGACTCTGTCACTATGCCCACAGGTGGCATCTCATCACCTTGGAGCAGTGGACATTGTCCATAGTACAGGAGGGATACAAACTTCATCTACAAAGTCTACCCTCCCCAGACTTCACCAAGAGCGTTCCATTCTCAACCCCCTCTCACTGTTCTGTTGCTATAAGAGGTCACCTCCCTTCTCCTGCAAGGTGCAATAGAAGAGGTTCCATCATCCCGGCAGGGAATGAGCTTTTATTCTCCATACTTTCTCATCCCAAAGAAAACAGGAGGATACAGGTCCATTCTGGGCCTCAGGGAAATGAACAAACACCTGCTATGGGAGAAATTCAAAATGATCTCCTAGGGACCTTCTTCCTTTTCTCCAGAGTCGGGACTGGCTCTGTTCTCTAGATCTAAAGGAAGCGTACACTCACATTCTTATTCATCCAGAACACAGAAAGTTCCTGTGCTTCATGTTCCAAGGAAGAGATTATCAATACAGAGTCCTGCCTTTCGGCCTCTCCTCTACCCCAACAGTCTTCACAAAATGCATGGAGGTAGTAGCTGCATTCTTAAGGACTCTAGGGATATTTGTCTTCCCTTACTTAGATGACTGGCTCATACAGGCAAGTACCTCTCAAGAAGCCAGTCTATCCCTCTCACGCACCATGCAGGTGTTACAACACTTGGGATTTGTCATAAATCTTCCAAAGTCCCAACTCGTCCCCTCTCTAGAGCTCATAGGGGCCCTCCTAAACACTCAGCAAGCAAGGGCATTTCTGCCCCAGCTCCACTGTGCTCGACTCAATCAGTTAGCATTTCAAGCATGCCTAGAGAACTTTCTTACTGCTCGAGAAATTCTACAGCTTCTGGGTCATATGGCATCAACAGTGTATGTTCTTCCATATGCCCGCTTACACATGCGCACAGTCCAATGGACACAAGCATCAGGTCGCCTGAGGGACAAGATAACGGTCTACCCTTCTGATCTCGTCTCTCTCGTGGTGGCGATCTCCAGAAAATCTCCTTGTAGGGTCACCTTTTCAGATTCCCGCACATCAATGTACCCTGACGACGGATGGGTAGCTCATCTAGAATCTCTCTCCACTCAAGGGTTCTGGTCTCAGCAGGAATCACAAATCCACATAAATCTGCTGGAACTCTGAGCCATTCTTAATGCTCGCAAAGTCTTCCAGGACCATCTTCGTTGCCGCAGAGTCCTAGTCCAAACTGACAATCAAGTAGCCACGTTCTTCGTGAACAAGCAGGGTGGAACAGGCTCTTGGAGCGAGGCTCTACATCTCTGGTCCTTTGCCATGCATCATCGCATTCACTTCCATATGGTGTATCTCCTGGGCAAGCACAATGTCTTATTGGACAGACTAAGTCGAATCTTTCTTCCCCACGAATGGTCTCTTCATGTAGACAAAGTCTCTCACATTTTTCAAATGTGGGGGACTCCAGAGATAGACCTGTTCGCAAGCCCTCAGAATTCCAAGCTTCCTTGCTTCTGCAACAGGACTCCTGCACCAGACAGCCAGCAAGTGGATGCTTTTCACCTCCACTGGGGTCAAGACTTCCTATATGCCTTCCCTCCCATTCCCCTAATTCCCAAGACTCTTTTCAAACTCCAGAGAGACAAGAGCTTCATGATACTCATAGCCCCACGTTGGCCACGTCAACCGTGGTGCCCTCTCCTTCTACATCTGTCTTTCAAGTGGCGTAGGTTTTCTTTCTGGTGTTCTCAGAAGAATCTTAATCCCTTCTCAACTCTGGTGGAAGCACTACTTGAGTATCTCCTCCACCTATTTTCTTCTGGATTCAAAACCAATTTGGTAAGAGTATACCTAGGTGCAATTACAGCCTCTCACATTCCCTTAAATGGCCAGTCCTTCTCTTCTCAACTGCTCGTAGCATGCTTCATAAGGGGTCTTCTATTAACCAAACCTCCCAATAAGCCTCCTCCAGTGGCATGGGACCTTGATGTTGTTCTAGGACAGCTTCTCAGCCGTCCTTTGAACCTCTAGCCACTGCTTCACTTAAGTTTCTCACATGGAAGGTCATCTTCCTTATTGCCCTCATTTCAGCAAGGCACATTAGTGAGCTCCAGGCCTTGGTGGCTGACCCTCCTTATACATGTTTCAACCATGATAAGGTTGTCCTTAGGACTCATCCTCACTTCATGCTGAAGGTGGTCTCACCCTTCCATTTGAACCAGTTGGTCTACCTTCCTGTGTTTTTCCCTAGACCATATTTGTCTAGGACAGAAGCAACCCTCCACACTCTGGATTGTAAATGTGCCTTAGCTTTTTATCTCCAGGGAACTCAAGAGCATTGAAAAGCTTTCCAGCTTTTCATTTCCTTTGACTCGAGTCACCTTGGCTTGCCAGTCTCCAAACGTGCTCTCTCCAAGTGGATAGCCGACTGCATCGCCTTTGCTTATGAGAAGGCAGGACTGTCCCTCAAGGGTCACATCACTGCCCATAATGTTCGAGCTATGGCTATCTTGATGGCAAATCTACACTGTAGCTATTGACGAGATCTGCAAAGCAGCAACTTGGTCTTCAGTCCACACTTTTGCTGCTCACTATTGCCTAGACAAGGACTCCCGCCGGGATGCCATGTTTGGCCAAGCTGTTCTCCAGCATCTCTTTCAGACTTAGAGCAACTCCTACTCTCCGTCCCAGGTTTCGATAACAGACATCCATGCAGGATAAATGACCTCTTTATGCATACCTATGAAAATCCACAGCCGATTCTGAGGTCATCTCTCTGGCATCTTCTAGCTAGGGAGTCCCATATGTGAAGACTACATTCCTGCTTGTTCCTGGAGATAAGTTACTCACCTGTAACAGGTGATTTCCGGGAACAGCAGGAATTTAGTCTTCACAACCCACCCTCCTCCCTTAAGAGTTGTAGGTCTTCTTTTCTTTCTCTCCTTTTCTCTCAGCTACAAACTCAACTGAGGAGAGAGAGCTGGAAAGGTGGGAAGGCAGCTATGCAGGTGCAGTGGGATGCTCCCAAAAGCTTTCCTTTTTGATGCTGGGGGAGCATTCCTGTGCAGGCTCTGTCGGTACCGATGTCACCCATATGTGAAGACTAAATTCCCGCTGTTCTCAGAGATCGCCTGTTACAGGTGAGTAACTATGTTTTATGACATAAAAATGCATCATCATGCAACATGGAACTGCCCCATCACAGCTTCTTACATGGCATCTCACCATTACAGTATATATTCAGAGGTACTTTAACAGGCATTTTAAAATTGTAACTTTTTATCAGGTGTAAAAGCAAGAATAAAAGGCTTTACAATGCATTTTCTCTCTAAAAGGTTTCGTGAGGATGTTTAAAGGATTTTGATAGTCTATGAACAAATCTCAGGCAGCATTATTAGTTTGTGATGTAGAATAATCCTGTTGGTTTCAGTAGAAGGACAGCTTCAAAAACCAGTTGTCACGATTATTAGATCCACTTACCATTAATAGCATGAAGAATGCCAAAAGAGTGAGTCTGAAAAGGCAAGGAACAAGCATTGGATAAATGACAGCTTATGTTGGAAGTTATTTTTCTTCCCACAATGCTATGCACGTGATGATGTGCAACTACTGCACTTCAAAACTCCAATATGTCAGCTGTTAGCTGGCCAGCTCATCAGTACATCCTACTCTTTTCAAAACTGTATGGTTGTCAAAGTTCTGTCTATATATTTAGGCTTGGTTCTTTACTATGCTGATGGGCTATGTGAGTATCCACAGGCTTAAAACTTAAAATGTACTTTCCCCGAATGCTGCTGGAGGCCCTCACTCCATCCATTTCCGTGTATATGATCACAGTCTGTTTTATAATAAACAGAGGAAGTGGCCTGTCTATTTAGCCACTAACTGCTAACATCTGTGTCTACCACACTGCATAACCTCCCTAGCTCAGTGGTGCAGAAATTTTACAGCCCCCCTCCCCCATTACTCACCCACTCATTGCAGGGTTTCAAAAGGAGTACAATGTTGAAAGAATTACTGCTGTGCCATTAAACCAAAGTGATATGATTTCAGACAGCAAGGTCAGATTCTGGTGAAATAAAGCTTGATTTGAACAATGGAATTACTGGTAAGCATGGTTCAGAATTCATTTAGACTCTTTTATACCAAAAAGAAATTTACATTACTTAATATGAATAGTGTATTGGAAGAAAGGTTATACAAAATAGCTGGGCTTTTTTTGCAAAGGGTTTTAATGAAAGCACAGAATGAGAGAAAAACTGTTTCAAAAACAGCCCTATCCCTACATGGGCATGGGTATGCACACCCATTTCAGAAACAACTGCAGTCAGTTTGTCAAGGATGTGAGCAAGCCTGTCTTTCTGAAATTGAGCAGACCAAAGAAGAAGCCAGAAGATCTCATGGGAAGGAAATACAAAATACTTTGTGAACTGCTGATATGAGTTGTTCTGGCTGAGGTATTTGATATTGGAGAAAGCAATATATCCTCACAAAGCTGCAAAATAATAAAGCAGCTCAAGTTCTTTTCATCTGTATTGCAAACTTCAGCAGTTCATATGCACTGGAAATATTTTACTGCTGCAGAGTCATGCTTCATGTCGCCCTGACATTGCTATGTTGGATCTGATTGTAATATGTCTGCAATATGAACCGGTTCAAGAGGCAGTCAAAGAAATAATGCTATCTAAAGGTACAAGGCACTACACATGCTCTGAGGAATACTTTTACATTATTTGTAAGCTTTTGGTAGCTTGGATTAAACGTCCACTGTGAAGGCAACCACAGTCCTCTTGATGCTCACCAACTGGCCTTTAAAAGTTAAAAGGCACATTATAGAAAGCCATTTAGGTGCCCCCTGGGATGTACAAGTCCAAACCTCTGTGGAAAGGGCGGCAGAGAAGTTGGAAGGGGAAAGAGCACTGCACATGTTAGACTGAGAGAGAGCTTTGGCTTTCTATCTGGAGCAGACTAAGCCCTTAGAAAGTCCACCCAGCTGTTAGATTCTTTTGACATTAATAGAGCAAGGGCTGCCATTAGGAAACAGTCTGCTAGCCAAATTGAAAGTGTGTATCTCTTTCACTTATGCCCAGGCAGGTCTGACTCTTGAGGGCCATATCATGGCTCACAGCGTCCAACCCATGGCTGCGACAGTGGCTCACATGAGGTAGGCCTCCATGGAGGAGATCTGCAAGGCTGTTGGACCATACATTCACATCTCACTACTGTTTGCAAAGAGACTCCCGACATGACAGCAGTTTTGGTCATTCAGTCTTCCAGAATCTCTTTGAGGATTAGAATCCAACTCCACTCCATCTTAGGTGCTTATTTGCTGTTGTAACTTTTACTTATGTTTGTTTACATTTTTTAAGTGAAAAAGGCATTGACTGCTAGGATGTGAAGGCCCTATATAGAGTAGGTGGGACTGATTTTTTAATTGTAAAATTGCAGCTTTTAATGGAAGTCAATGCATTGTCTTCAGACAATGCATTTGGAATAATGCTAGGGTAAAGGGAAGTAGGGCTTGTCCCTGCTAATATTAGCTCCCCATAAAGGCCTGCTCCAAATATAAAGCACTTAGCTGATGAAGGGCTTTGAAGGTGGTGATAACATTAGAACACCTACAAACCCTTATACAAAAACTAACAGACGATTGATCCAGTAGAACCAGCACTCAATCCACACTCACTATCCCTGCAGCCAATGGGAAATGCACCCAAATAACATCAAATAGGGTGTTCTCCATTTTCGCCCCGAGACTAGAATGCCCTACTAGATAACATTCAATTAATAGAGGACCTTAAGGACTTCCTGAAGAAAACAAACACACATCTGTTCGTGGAATGCCTCCTGACTAATTAATTTCTCCCCGCTAATTCCTGTATACCGCTGATCTCATGACATTGCCTATTCATTAGCCTTTTCATGATAAGTAGCCTCCCCACTATACCCCCCTCACGATTCCCACATTACCTGCCACATTCCCATAAGAACATAAATGCCAAACTGGGTCAGACCAACGTCCATCAAGCCCAGTATCCTGTTTCCAACAGTGGCCAACCCAGGTCACAAGTACCTGGCAGGTTCCCAAAAAGACACACAGGTTCCACAATGCTTGTATTGGGGCAAGCAGTGATTTCCTGGGTCCTCTTTAATAACACAGGTACACTAAAAAAAAATTTTTTTAAACTGCCTCTAATGTTTCGATTGATTTTTACGTTTTTTGGTGCGCTGAATCCAAATCTGGTAACCAATTTGCTCCATCACGTACAAAGGTATTGCAAGAGGGTTGAGACCCTTCTCTGCACACCATTTAAAAGCATACGAACGTCTGGTGGAAGGCTTTCTGGAAGCATGAAGGATATCCTTCACTTGCTGAGAAAGGTGTAAATCCTGAAGGTCTAGGCCTTCAGCAACCAGGCCCTGAGATGAAGAGACTGAGGATTTGGGTGCCACAAGGTTCCCTCCTCCTGGGAGAGGAGATCTGGAGCAGACCCCAGAACTAGGGAGGGAGCTTGAGAGAGATGCAGAAGTAGAGGGTACCACACTTGGCGTGGCCAAAGTGGTGCTTTGAGGATCATAGACCCCTTGTCTCTCTGGAGCTTGAACAGAGTCTTGGGGATGAGGGGAATAGGTGGAAAGGCATAGAGGAAGTCTTGCCCCCAATGAAGGAGGAAGGCATCCCTGGCCTGAACTCCCTGACATGGAATCCTGGAACCAAACCGGGGAAGTTTGGCATTCCAAGAACTTGCAAACAGGTCTATGTCTGGGGTACCCCAAATCCGAAAAATCCTGGCTATCTGGTCCCCATGGAGGGACCATTCGTGTGGAAGCGGAACTCGACTGAGTCTATCTGCCCAAGAGTTTTGAACCCCTGGAAGATACACTGCCATGAGATGGATTTGATGCTCTCTGGCGAAGGCCCACAATTTCAGAGCTTTGTTGCAAAGCGACAGAGAGCCAGTCCCTCCCTGCTTGTTCACGTAGAACATGGCTACCTGGTTGTCCATGTGAATGAGGACTATCTTGTAGCTGAGCAGGGAGTGGAAGACTCTGAGAGCTAGAAAGATTGCTCTGAGCTCCAAGAGGTTGATACGTAGAGATGTCTCCTGTGGAGACCAGATGCCCTGGGTGGAGAGATCTTGTAGATGAGCTCCCCAACCCTTTGGAGAGGCATCTGTTGTAAGGGTTGCTTGGGGTAACACCTGTTGAAAGGGGGACCCCAGCAACAGATTTTGAGTGGACTTCCACCAGTGGAGGGGACCAAAAGAGGCGACTGGAGGTTGCTATTTTGTCTGACAGGCAACCTGAGGCCTGGGTCCATTGGGTGGATAGAGTCCACTGAGCTGCCCTCATGTGAAGGCGAGCATAAGGAACCACATGCACCGTGGATGCCATGTGGCCTAAGAGTTGCAACATCTCTCGAGCAGTTAAATGGGACTTTAACTGAATCTGGGAGGCTAACTGCACCAAGCGTAGGCAACGGGCCTGGGGAAGATAGGCCCTTGCAGTTGTGGTATCCAGTAAGGCCCCTATGAACTCTAGAGACTGAGTAGGGGTGAGATGGGATTTTGGAATGCTGATTACCAGTCCCAGATACTGAAGAACACGCCTTGTGCAGGCCAGGGAAGTCTGGGCCTCTGACTGGGATGGAGCTCGGATGAGCCAGTCGTCCAGATATGGGAATACGAATATTCCTAGAGTGCGCAGGAATGCAGCTACTACTGCCATGCATTTTGTGAACACTCTTGGAGCAGAGGCGAGACCAAAAGGAAGCACTTTGTATTGGTAGTGCTTTCCTTGGTAAAGGAACCGAAGGAACCTTCTGTGTGTTGGATGGATGAGAACATGGGTGTACGCATCCTTGAGATCTAGAGAACAAAGCCAGTCCTGACTCTGGAGGTATGGAAGGAGAGTTCCGAAAGAAGTCATCTTGAATTTCTCCTTGCATAGAAACTTGTTCAATTCTCTGAGATCTAATATGGGTCTGTAGCCCCCCGTTTTCTTTGGAATGAGAAAATAGGGGGAGTAGAACCCTGAGCCCTGTTGAAGAAGGGGTACTTCTTCTATTGCCCCTTGGGCAAGAAGGGTAGCAATCTCTTGACCTAGAAGGTTGAGGAGAGATGTTGGAGAATTGAACTGTTTCACCATGGTGTGAGGAGGAAGGTTTAAGAAATGAAGCTTGTACCCATCCCTTATGATGGAGAGGGTCCATTGCTCTGCTGTGATTTGTTCCCATCTGGGAGCAAAGTGAGCTAACCTTCCTGGGATGGTGAGAGGCTCTGGATGTTCTAGAGCCAGAAAGGCTAAGTTCTCTAGTGGAAAGTCAAAGGCCCTGAGGAGGCTGAGGCTGTTGGGCCGTAGCAGTCCTCGCAGCCTGAGGTTTGGCCTGTTTTGGTTGTTGCTGTCTCTTTGTAGCAAAACGACCTTGAGAAGAGGCCTGACCATAACCAGAAGAAAATTTCCCTTTCTTTGGGAAAGATCCCTTTTTGACAAAGATCCCTTTTTGAACAACCTCTTTTTAAAAGGAGCAGTAGTAGACTTTGAAAGTCTATCTAAAGCAGAATTTTCAGCATCCATTTGGTTGGCCTTTGCTTGCCAATCTTTGCCAAACAGGTTTTCCCCTGTACAGGGAAGGTTAACTAGACCATCCTGTACCCAGGATTCCAAATCAGAGGCTTGCAACCAAGCAACTCTGCGTGCACCTATGGCAATAGCCGAGGCTCTACTGGCCCCCTCAAAAGAGTCAAAGGCTGCACGGTTGGAAAACTTGGATACATCCTGTGCATGTTTAAGCCAGGTGATATATTCTTCTCTCTTATCTTCTGACATAAAAGGAGATAAGGTTTGCAGATGATCTGTAACTTCTTTTAGAAACATCCCCATATAGAGACTATATGATTCTGGCTACAAGCTGGCTACATATTGATTCTGGCTACAAGCATACTGGCCTGGAAGATTTTCCTGCCAAAGGCATCTAGGG
This sequence comes from Ichthyophis bannanicus, assembly GCA_033557465.1. Lineage (NCBI taxonomy): Eukaryota > Metazoa > Chordata > Amphibia > Gymnophiona > Ichthyophiidae > Ichthyophis > Ichthyophis bannanicus. Next base: position 97,366,515 of record CM066046.1, read on the forward strand.
TTCTGCATTCGCTTCCTGGAGGAGCAGAGGAGTGCCTTTTTGTACTCTTGATCTTTTTCATAGCAGATTCTACCACAATGGAGTGGTGAGGAAGCGGAGTCTTATGAAACCCAGGACAAGGAGGAACACGATACATGGTGTCCAACCTTCTAGAATGAGGGGAGGTGGAAAGAGGAGTCTCCCATATGCCCAACATGTGATCATAAAGAATCTCATGTATTGGTAAGGTGGCTGCCTCTTTAGGAGCCTTAGGATATTGTAGGATATCTAATTTTTTGGCTCTAGGTTCAGTTTCAGAGGTCATTGAGATGGACAGGCCTTTGGCCACCTCCCTAATGAAGTCCTGAAAAGACAAATCTTCAGGAGGAGACATTCTCCTTTTTGGAGAAGAGGGTTCCTGAGGAAGGATCCCCGTTGCTTCAATTGAGGCCTCTGAAGTATCAGAGTCTTCAGAGGAATCGAAGTATCGACTGTCTGGATGCTCTCGCAGAGCCCGATACGCGTACCGGGAGGTATCGACATCGGGAGTAATCGGTACCGAGTCGGTACTGATCGGCATCACTGGATAGCGTACCGCTGCCGTCGATGCTGATGTCGATGCAAGCGGTACTTGTATCGGAACCGATTTCGGATCCGGTACCGGAATCGGTACCGGTACCGACAACGAGGTTTGTTGCGGTACCGTAGGCGTCGCAGCTTGTATGAATGCCGTGATGGCACGCTGCATGGTCAGAATATTCTGATCCATTGACGTCACCAATGTCTGGATGTCGGTACCGGTGGTAACCGCCGGTACCCCAGAACATTGTAACAGGTGATCGGTCGAGGCCGAGCCATCGATGTCAACCTGTGACCCCATAGGTAGAGCTTTGGAAGCCGGAGCATCCCGCCAGGGTAATTTTGCCAGTGTGGATTCCTCAAGAGTAAGCACGGGAGCATCTCGATACTTAGAGGGAGATGAACTCTTTGAGGACCGGCCAGATTTAAGTTTGGTTACCTGAGATCCATGGGATGAAGAAGCAGCCCTGGAAGACGTCGATGCCACAGAAGCTGCATCGGAGGGAAAGAGGGTACTGAGCTTGGCTGCCCGATTTTGTAACCCTCTCTTAGACATCATGGGACAGGACTCACAATCCGCAATGGAGTGGTCAGGACCTAAACATTTTAGACACCAGCCATGGGTGTCAGTGACAGAAATAGTGCTACTGCACTTCGTGCATTTTCTAAACCCGGAGGCGGGTTTTTCCATGAGGAAAAATATATCTGTAGGCCTAAGGCCCCAGAAGAAAAAATGCACTGAAAAGAGTAGTAGTTTTTTGGTTTTTGTTTTTTAAAGAAAAAAGACCGGTGGTACCAGTCCGGAATCGAGAAGGCAGACACGCGACTAAAGAAAAATAAAAGAAAATAAGAAATTCTTCAGCGGTGACAGGAAACACGACCTGCTGGCTCCGCGGAAAAGAAGAACTGGAGAGAGGCAGTTAGGAAAGGTGGGAAGGAAGCGCGCAGGCGCTGTGGGATGCTCCCAAAAGCTTTCCTTTTGGACGCTAGGGAGCATTCCCGCGCAGGCTCCGTCGGTATCGACGATACCCATATGTGAAGACTCATTCCTGCTTGTTCCTGGAGATCATGTTAAAACCCTCAGCCCAATGTGCAGCGGCGGCCAAGAGAGCAAATAGAATGCTAGGTATCATAAGGAAAGGAATGGAAAATAAAACAAAAGATATTATAATGCCTCTATATCGTTCCATGGTGAGACCGCACCTTGAATATTGTGTGCAATTCTGGTCGCCGTATCTTAAAAAGGATATAGAGAGAAGGTTCAGAGAAGAGCCACCAAAATGGTAAAGGGGATGGAAGGATACTCCTATGAAGAAAGGCTAAAAAGGTTAGGGCTCTTTAACCTGGAAAAGAGACGGCGGCTGAGGGGAGATATGATAGAAGTCTATAAAATAATGAACGGAGTGGAACGGGTAAACGTAGATCGATTGTTTACGTTATCAGAATATAGAAAGACTAGGGGACATGCAATGAAGCTACAAGGTAAACTATTTAAGACTAATAAACGAAAATATTTTTTCACTCAACGTGTAATCAAACGGAGGATGTAGTAAAGGCTGTTAGTATAGCTGGGTTTAAAAAAGGTTTGGACAAGTTCCTGGAGGAAAGATCCATAAACCATTATTAAGAAGGGACCCAGGATATCAATGCTTGACCCAGTACAAGCATTGCGGAACCTGTGTCTTTTGTGGAAACTGCTAGGTACGTATGACCTAGATTGGCCACTGTTGGAAACAGGATACTGGGCTTGATGGACCTTGGTCTGACCCAGTATGGCATATCTTATGTTCTTATGACATCGGCATCGGTGTCTGCTATGCCGGTACCCTGTCCTCCAATGCCCCCCGGTACCGGTTATTCCCGATACCGATTTTGCTCGGTATGGGTATCGGGCTCTACAGGAGCATCCGGACAGACGATACTTCGATTCCTCAGTTCTGTTGATGCAGCGATACTTCTTCCACAGGAGTCCTCCTCCCCTAAACGCAGGATGTTTCCTCCAGAGGACATGTCTTTCCAAGACTTCTTCCGAGAGGTGGCTTGGGGCCTGTCCATCACTGTGGCCCCTGAGACAGAGCCAAGGGCCAAGGAGTTGGATATTTTACAATATCCCAAAACTCCTAAGGAGGCAGCTACCCTACCCATTCATGAGATTCTATATGATCTCATGTTGAGGATGTGGGAAACACCTCTTACCACCTCTCCTCATTCTCGTAGGTTAGATACTATGTATCGTGTACCTCCTTGTCCTGGCTTCCATAAAACTCAGCTTCCTCACCACTCTATTTTGGTGGAATCTGCTATGAGAAGGATTAGAAGTGCAAAAAGACATGCCTCTAATCCTCCAGGACGTGAATGCAGAACGTTTGATGCTTTTGGACGTAGTCTTTCAAGCTTCCATGCTTGCTGCAAGAATCAGTTCCTATAGTCTTTACATGGGAATGTTCCTAAAGGAAGTTACTGATCATCTACAGACTTTAAGTCCTTTCATCTCTGAGGATAAAAGGCAGGAGTTTCTCACTGGGCTCAAACATGCCCAAGATGTCTCTAAATTCTCCAACCGTGCAGCCTTCGACTGCTTTGAATGTATAAGCAGAACCTCGGATATTGCCATAGGTGCACGTAGAATTGCTTGGCTCCAAGCATCTGATTTAGAGCTCTGGGTACAAGATAAATTGGGAAATATCCCTTGTACTGGTGAGAACCTGTTTGGTAAAGATTGGCAAGAAAAAGCCAATGAAATGGATGCTGAAAATTCCACTTTGGATAGACTATCCAAGTCTACTGCTGATCCTGTTAGGAAAATGTTGTTCAAGAAAACACCTTTCTAAAAAGAAAAGATTTTATCCTGCTTATGGTCAGCAGGCATCTTCTGCAGGTCAGTTTTCAACCAAACGTCAGCAACCACCCAAACAGAAGAAAGCAAAGGCTGCTAGGCCTCAACCGGCCCAGCAGCCTCAGCCTCCTCAGGGCCTGTGACTTTCAGCTAGAGAACTTAGCCTTTCTGGCTCTGGAAGGACCAGAACTGTCCACCATTCCAGGAAGGTTATGCCATTTTGCTCCCAGATGGGGGCAAATAACAGCAGAGCATTGGACACTCTCCATCATAAAAGAGGGGTACAAACTTCATTTTTCAAGCATGCCCCCTCCCACAATAGTGAAGCAGTTCAATTCTCCGACCTCTCTCATTGACCTGTTAGGTCAGGAGGTTACCATCCTTCTTGTCCAAGGGGCAATAGAAGAAGTGCCTCTTCATCAACAGGGCACAGGGTTCTATTCCCCTTTTTTTTCTTATCCCAAAGAAAACAGGGGGATACAGACCTATCTTAGATCTCAGAGAATTGAACAAATTCCTTGTCAAGGAGAAATTCAAAATGATTTCTCTCGGAGCTCTGCTTCCATACCTTCAGAGTCAGGATTGGCTTTGTTCTCTAGATCTCAAGGATGCGTACACCCATGTTCTCATCCATCCAACCCACAGAAGGTTCCTTCGGTTCCTGTTTCAAGGAAAGCACTACCAATACAGGGTGCTTCCTATTGGCCTGGCCTCTGCACCAAGGGTGTTCACGAAATGCATGGCTGTGGTAGCAGCATTTCTACGCGCTCTGGGAATATTCGTCTTCCTTTACTTGGACGACTGGCTCATTCGAGCTCCAACACAGTCAGAGGCCAAGACTTCTCTATCCTGCACAATGCGTATCCTTCAGTATTTAGGGCTGGTAATAAACATCCCAAAATCCAGTCTAACTCCTACTCAGTCTCTAGAGTTCATAGGAGCCTTGCTGGATACCACAAAGGCAAGGGCCTATCTTCCCCAAGCCCGTTGCCTTCGCTTGGTGCAATTAGCTTCTCAAGCAGTGCTAAAGCCCTTTTTAACTGCTCGAGAAATGTTACAGTTACTAGACCACATGGCATCCACCGTGCATGTGGTACCATATGCTCGCCTTCACATGAGGGCAGCTCAGTGGACTTTGTCCACCCAATGGACCCAGGCATCAGGTTGCCTGTCAGACAAAATAGCAAACACAAGTCGCCTCATTTTGTCTCTCCAGTGGTGGAAGTCCACTCATAACCTGTTGCTGGGGTCCCCCTTTCAGCAACCCCTGCCCCAAGCAACTCTTACAACAGATGCTTCTCCAATGGGTTGGGGAGCTCATCTGCAAGACCTCTCCACCCAAGGCACCTGGACTCCACAAGAGAGTTGTCTACATATCAATCTCTTGAAGCTCAGAGCAATCTTTCTTGCTCTGCGAGTGTTCCACATCCTGCTCAGCTACAAGACAGACCTTATTCATACGGACAATCAGGTAGCCATGTTCTACGTGAACAAGCAGGGGGGGAACAGGCTCTCTGTCGCTTTGCAACAAAGCTTTGCGACTGTGGGCCCTCGCCAGAGAGCATCAAATTCATCTTCTGGCAATGTATCTTCCAGGCGTTCAAAACTCTTGGGCAGACAGACTCAGTCGAGCTCTCCTTCCACACGAGTGGCCTCTGCATGCAGACCAGGTGACCAGGATTTTTCAACTTTGGGGAACCCCGGACATAGACCTCTTTGCAAGTCCGTGGAATGCCAAACTTCCCCGGTTCTGTTCCAGAACTCCGGCTCAGGGAGCTCAGGCAAAGGATGCTTTCCTCCTTCACTGGGGTCAAGACTTCCTGTATGCCTTTCCACCCATTCCCATAATTCCCAAAACCCTTTTCAAGCTTCAGAGAGACAGAGGCCACATGATTCTCATAGCTCCACATTGGCCACGGCAAGTGTGGTACCCTCTGCTTCTACATCTCTCTCAAGCTCCCTCCCTGGAGTTAGGGTCTGCTCCAGCTCTCCTATCTCAGGAGAACGGAATGTTATGGCATCCCAATCCCCAGTCTCTGCATCTCAGGGCTTGGTTGCTGAAGGCTTAGATCTCCAAGATCTTCATCTTTCTCAGCAAGTGAAAGATGTTCTTTATGCTTCCAGAAAACCTTCCACTAGATGTTCTTATGCTTTCAAGTGGAAGAGGTTTACTATTTGGTGTTCTGAAAAGGGTCTTAACCCCCTTGCCATACCTCTGGAATCTTTGCTGGAGTTTCTCCTCCATTTGTCTAATGCAGGCCTTAAAACAAATTCAGTAAGAGTCCATTTGAGTGCTATTGCAGATTCCCTTAAGCCTCTAAATGGACAGCCTATATCCTCTTATAGCAAGATTCATGAGAGGCCTCCTTCTAACTAAGCCTCCCATTAGACCACCTCCGGTGGCATGGGACTTGAACCTGGTTCTTGGGCAGCTCATGAAGCCACCTTTCAAACCCTTAGCTACAACCTCCTTGAAATTCCTTTCTTGGAAGGTTCTTTCTCATTGCAATCACATCAGCATGCCGCATTAGTGAATTGCAAGCACTAGTAGCTAATCCACCTTATACAAGGTTCCATCATGACAAGGTAGTCCTTAGGACTCATCCACACTTTATGCCGAAGGTGGTCTCACCTTTTCATCTCAACCAGGAGGTCTACCTACCTGTCTTTTTTCCAGGACCTCATGCATCAAATGCAGAGAGGAATCTTCATACCCTGGACTGTAAAAGAGCTCTAGCTTTTTACTTACAAAGGACACAGCAACATAGAAAGTCCTCTCAACTCTTTGTTGCTTTTGACCCTTCTCATTTGGGACTTCCAGTCTCCAAGAGAACACTATCTAACTGGATTGCTCAGTGTATTTCTTTCGCCTATCAGAGTAAGAACCTATCTCCAGGAACAAGCAGGAATGAGTCCTCACATATGGGTACGTCGGTACCAACGGAGCCTGCGCGGGAAAGCTCCCCAGCTTCCCAGAAAGAAAGCTTTTGGGAGCCTCCCACAGCACATGCGCGCTGCCTCCCCGCCTTTCCTAACCAACTCTCCTCAGTTCTTCTTTTTCCGCGGAGCCAGCAGGTCGTGTTCCTGTCACCGCTGAAGAAGTTCTTTATTTTAATTTATTTCTTTGGTCGCGTGTCTGCCTTCCCCGACGCCGGACCGGAACCGCCGGTCTTTTCTTTTCTTTAAAAAAAAAAAAAAAAAAAATTATACTTTTTCCTCACTTGGTGTATTTTTCTTCTTAGGCCTACAGGCCCACAAGAAAATTTTCCCTCATGGAAAAACCAGCCTCCGGGTTCAAAAAATGCACTAAGTATAGCGGTACAATTTCTGTTACAGATACCCATGAATGGTGTCTTAAATGTTTGGGTCCTGAACACTCCATTCCGGATTGCCAGTCCTGCTCTCTAATGTCTAAACGAGGGTTACAGAACCGAGCAGCCAAGCTCCATGTGCTGTTTCCCACGGATGCACCAACGGTGCAATCGACATCTTCCAGGTCTTCCTCTCCTGATGGGTCTCAGGTAACCAAACATAAACCTAGCAGGTCCTTGAAGGGCAAATCTCCCTCTCAGCATCGAGATGCCTCCGGGCTTGCCCTCGAGGATCCTGCCCCAGCCAAACAACCCCGGCGGGAAGCTCCGGCTTCCAAAGCTCCTCCTATGGGGTTACAGGTTGACATCGATGGCACGGCCTCGACCGATCACCTGTTAGACTGCTCTGGGGTACCGGCACAATCTCCCGGTACCGACATCCAGGCAGTCGTGGCGTCCATGGATCACACTGTGCAATCCATGCAGCAGGCTATAATGGCTTTTATTCAAGCTGCGACGCCGTCGGTACCGCAACGAGTCCTGTTGTCGGTACCGGCGCAGGTACCGGTACCAATACCGATACCAGTACCGACTGCATCGACATCGGTCAGGATACCGACTCAGGTTCCTTGTCCAGGGCTATCTCTCGGTACCGATCCGGTACCAGGGACGACCGATGTCGGTGCCGATCGATACGCGTATCGATCATTGGAAGAGGACAGACGATACTTCGATTCTTCTGATGATTCTGATTCATCAGATGAGTCTCCCGAAGTATCCATTACCCTTCCTGAGGAACCTACTTCTCCAAAAAGGAGAATGTCTCCTCCAGAGGATTTGTCCTTTCAAGACTTCATAATGGAAGTGGCTAAAGGACTCTCTATTTCAGTAACCTCTGAAGCAGAGCCTAGAGCAAAGAAATTTGATATTTTAGGATACTCTAAGGCTCCCAGAGAGGCAGTCACCTTGCCAATTCATGAAATTCTTCATGAACATATGATTGACTTATGGGAGACTCCTCTCACCCTTTCTCCTCATTCTCGCAGATTGGACACTATGTACCGTGTCCCTCCTTGTCCTGGATTTCAGAAAACTCAGCTTCCTCACCACTCCATTGTGGTGCAGTCAGCTATGAAAAGGATAAAGAGTACCAAAAGACACTCTTCTGCTCCCCCAGGAAGAGAATGCAGGACCTTGGATGCTTTTGGTAGGAAAATCTTCCAAGCCAGTATGCTTATTGCCAGAATCAACTCATATAGCCTTTATATGGGTATGTTTCTAAAGGAAGTTGCACAAAAGCTGCACAACTTTCTCCCTTTTATTCCAGAGGATAGAAGGGATGAATTCCTCCTTTGGCTTAAGCATACTCAAGATATTTCAAAGTTTTCCAACAGGGCAGCCTTTGATTCCTTTGAGGGTGCCAGTAGAGCCTCAGGCATTGCCAGAGCTGCTCGCAGAATTGCTTGGCTCCAGGCTTCTGATCTAGAACCCTGGGTTCAGGATGGCTTAGGAAATCTGCCCTGTACGGGTGAAAATCTCTTTGGCAAAGTGTGGCAAATAAAAGCCACTCAAATGGATGCAGAGAATTCTGCTCTGGATAGACTTTCTAAGTCAACTTCCATTCCAGCCAAGAAAAAGTCTTTCAAAAAGCCTTTTTACAAAAGGAGCAGATTTCCTTCCACTTCTGGCCAACAATCTTCTACAGGTCGTTTTGCTACTAAGCGTCAGCAACCTAAACAGGCCAGGCCTAAACCTGCAGGGGCTGCTACAACTCAGCAGTCCCAACCCCCTCAGGGTTTTTGACTTGATACTAGAGAACTTAACCTTTCTGGCTCTACAACAGCCAGAACCTCTCACCATTCCAGGAAAGTTAGCTCATTTTGCTCCCAGATGGGAGCAAATCACATCAGAGCAGTGGACCCTCTCCATCATAAGAGAGGGCTACAAACTTCATTTTTCAGACCTTCCTCCCTACACCATGGTGAGACACTTCAATTCTCCCACATCTCTCCTCGACCTTCTGGATTAGGAGGTGACTAGCCTTTTGGCCCAGGGGGCCATAGAAGAAGTTCCTCTTCTTCAACAGGGGTCAGGGTTTTACTCCCCCTATTTTCTCATTCCAAAGAAAACAGGGGGATACAGACCCATTCTAGATCTCAGAGAATTGAACAAATTCCTATGCAAGGAGAAGTTCAAGATGCTTTCTCTAGGCACTCTCCTTCCATACCTGCAGAGTCAGGATTGGCTTTGTTCTCTAGATCTCAAGGATGCGTACACTCATGTCCTCATCCATCCATCTCACAGAAAATTCCTATGTTTTCTGTTCCAGGGAAAACATTACCAATACAGAGTGCTTCCTTTCGGTCTAGCCTCTGCTCCAAGAGTGTTCACCAAATGCATGGCAATAGTTGCTGCATTTCTACGCACTCTGGGAATATTTGTCTTCCCATATCTGGACGACTGGCTCATCCGAGCTCCAACCCAGTCGGAGGCTCAGATCTCCCTGAACCGCACCAGGCGCATTCTGCAATACCTGGGACTTGTGGTGAACCTCCCAAAGTCCCAGCTCACCCCTACTCAGTCCCTGGAATTCATAGGGGCCTGGTTGGCCACCACTTCTGCAAGGGCGTACCTTCCTCAGGCCCGTTGTCATCGTCTAGTGCAGCTAGCCTCCCAGATTCAGTCAAAGAGCCATTTAACTGCCAGGGAGATGCTACAGCTGCTAGGCCATATGGCTTCCACAGTACATGTGGTACCCTATGCTCGCCTACACATGAGAGCAGCTCAATGGACTTTGTCCACCCAGTGGACTCAAGCTTCAGGAGCTCTCTCAGACCAAATAGCAACCTTCAAACGTCTCTTTTGGTCTCTCCAATGGTGGCTGTCCACTCAAAATCTGTTGCTGGGGTCCCCCTTCCAACCTTTGTTGCCCCAGGCAACCCTCACAACAGATGCCTCCCAAACAGGTTGGGGAGCTCATCTACAAGACCTCTCCACCCAAGACATTTGGTCATATTCATATTCATTTATTTGATATACTGCCTTTCATTGGTAGGCAAAGCGGTTTACAATTAAATTTACACACAAAAGGCACAAGGCCAGGAGTCGGAAAGGAAGTTACAAATTAGATAGGAAAGAAGAGCAAGAGCAGGAACCTGAGGGGTAGAGGGAGAGGCAAGAGGATCAGGGATCAGGAGGGGGAAGGTCAAAGGCAAGGGAGAAGAAATGAGTTTTAAGGGAACGCTTGAAGGTGGGGTAGTGGGGTTCAAGACGGAGAGGTGGGGGAAGGGAGTTCCACAGGGCGGGGCCAACAAAGAAGAAGGCGGAGGATCGTGTGGACTGTAGGTGGGCACTTGAGGGGGGTGGTAATACTAGGCGGTTGAGGTGGAAAGAGCGAGGGGTATGGCGGGGGGTGTGGAAGCGGAGGAGATCAGACAGGTACTGAGGGGTAGAGGTGTGGAGGGCTTTGTGAACCAATGTGAGGAGTTTGAACTTGATACGGAAGGAAATAGGGAGCCAGTGAAGTTGAAAAAGAAGGAGAGTGATATGATCTCGAGTAGAAGAGTGGGTGATAAGACGGGTAGCGGTGTTTTGGATGCGTTGGAGTCCTGAAAGTTGCAGTTTGGAGATACCGGAGAGAATGGAGTTAGAGAAATCAATACGGGAGATGACGAGAGTCAGTGACAGTGTAGTTATGGCAGATGGAGACAGGAAAGGACGAATAGCACGGATCTGATGAAGGTGAAAGAAAGAGACCTTAGAGATGTGAGAGATGTGCGTCGAGAAGGAGAGATCAGAATCAAAAAGAACCCCAAGGTATCGAAAAGAAGAGACTAGTGAAATGGGTGTATTGGGAAAAGATGGCGCCAAGGAGGGGGAGGGGTAACCGTGGGAGAACCATATAGCTATAGTTTTTGACAAGTTAAGGTGCAAACAATTTTGTGTCAACCAGTCTGAAACGGCAGCTAGACAGGCATTGAGGGGAGCTAAATCAGGGGAGATGGGGGAGGTGTGATGAAGGAGCAGTATATCATCGGCGTAAAAGAAGGCAGTGATTCCAAATTGCTGAATGAGTAAAGTGAGAGGAGTGAGGAAGAGATTGAAGAGAAGGGGGGCCAGGACAGAGCCTTGAGGAACACCACAGACAAGAGGAAATGGGTCAGAAGTGGAGTGTGATGAGGATGAAGGCAGAACAGCAGCAGAGCGGGAGAAAAGGAAGGAATGAAACCATCAAAAAACAGTACTGTGGAGACCAGCATCGCGCAAGCGTGATAAAAGGAGGGAGTGGTCAACCAGATCAAACGCGGCAGAAAGGTCAAGTGCAACCGCCACCGAAAAGTCACCACGATCGTGAGCAGTGTGTAGAGAGTTAGTGAATGCTAGAAGGACAGTCTCGACGCTGTGCCCGGAGCGAAAACCAGATTGGCGTGGATGAAGCAGATTGGTGGAGTCTAGGTGATGAGTGAGTTGAGCAAAGACAATTTTTTCGAGTAGTTTGGAAAGGAAGGGAAGATTAGAGACAGGGCGATAACTGTTTGGGTCGAGAGGGTCAAGGGTAGATTTTTTAAGAAGGGGGCGGATAAGGGCATGTTTCCAGGGGGTAGGAAAGGATCCGGTAGAGAGACTGGAATTTAGCATGGTTTGAAGGTGAGGGAGAAGAGACAAGGAAGAAACAAGGAGCCAAGAGGATGGGATGGGGTCAAGGGAGCAGAAGGTTTTGTTGGAGGATGCGATAAGATGGTGAAGCTCTGCAGTAGTGATAGGTGAAAAATAGGACCAAGTGTGGGAAAGCGGTGAGGTGGGGGGAGGAGACGCGACTGGAGGAGGAGGAGGAAGAGGAAGGGGGTGGGTGGGTAGGGAGTCCCTCAAAGTAGTTACTTTGTTGGAAAAAGCTGAGGCTAAGAGAGAGGGAGCAGGAAAAGGGTGGGGGGGTTGAGCCAGAGTGAAGAGAGGTAAGATAGTTAAGTGTAGAGTATAGGTGGCGAGTCTGGTTGGGTGCAGTGGCAATAGCAGCCCCCAATAGCAGCATGTCCCCTCAGGAGACCTCTCTTCATATCAACCACTTGGAACTTCGAGCAGTATTCCTAGCTCTCAAGGTCTTTCATACCCTCCTCAGCTACAAGACAGTCCTCATTCATACGGACAATCAAGTAGCCATGTTTTACATAAACAAGCAAGGAGGAACTGGCTCTCTGTCGCTTTGCAACGAAGCTCTAAGATTATGGGCCTTCGCCAGAGAGCATCAAATCCATCTCCTGGCAGTATACCTCCCAGGAATCCAAAACTCTTGGGCAGACAGACTCAGTCGAGTTCTGCTTTCACATGAATGGTCCCTGCACGTGGATCAGGTACTCAGAATCTTCCAGGAATGGGGAACCCCGGACATAGACCTCTTTGCAAGTCCGTGGAATGCCAGACTTCCCCGGTTCTGTTCCAGAATTCCGTGTCAGGGAGTTCAGGCCAAGGATGCCTTCCTCCATCATTGGGGTCAGGGCTTCCTGTATGCCTTTCCACCCATTCCTTTGATTCCCAAGACTCTGTTCAAACTCCAGAGGGATCAAGGATCTATGATCCTCATAGCTCCACGCTGGCCACGCCAAGTGTGGTACCCTCTACTTCTGCATCTCTTCCAAGCCCCCTCCCTGGACTTGGGAGCTGCACCAGACCTTCTGTCCCAGGAGGAAGGGACTTTGTGGCATCCAAATCCCAAGTCCCTTCACCTCAGAGCTTGGTTACTGAAGGCCTAGACCTTCAAGACTTCAATCTCTCTCAGCAAGTGAAGGATATCCTCCATGCTTCCAGGAAACCTTCCACTAGGCGTTCCTATGCTTTTAAATGGAAAAGATTTTCCATTTGGTGTGCTCAAAAGGGTCTTGACCCTTTGGCACTTCCTGTGAATTCTCTATTGGAATATCTCCTGCATCTCTCTAATGCAGGCCTTAAAACGAATTCAGTAAGGGTCCATTTGAGTGCTATTGCAGCATCCCTTAAGCCTCTCAATGGACAACCTATTTCCTCTCATCCTCTTATTGCAAGATTCATGAGAGGCCTAACTTTAACTAAACCTCCCATTCGACCTCCTCCAGTGGCATGGGACTTAAACTTGGTTCTTGGTCAGCTTATGAAGCCACCTTTTGAACCCTTAGCCACTACCTCCTTGAAATTTCTTTCATGGAAGGTTATTTTCCTTATTGCAGTCACTTCTGCTCGTCGCATCAGTGAACTGCAGGCCTTAGTGGCTAATCCACCTTATACAAGGTTCCATCATGATAAGGTAGTCCTTAGGACAAATCCTCACTTTATGCCTAAAGTGGTCTCACCTTTTCATCTTAATCAAGAGGCATATTTACCTGTCTTTTTTCCAGCTCCTCATGCATCCAGTGCAGAGAGGAACCTTCATACTCTAGATTGTAAAAGAGCTCTTGCTTTTTACTTGCACAGGACACAGCAACATAGAAAGTCTTCCCAGCTTTTTGTTGCTTTTGATCCTTCTCATTTAGGACTTCCAGTCTCTAAGAGAACACTGTCCAATTGGATTGCTCGGTGTATTTCTTTTGCTTACCAGAGTAAGAACCTTTCTCTGGAGGGCCATGTCACAGCTCACAAATAAGAACCTTTCTCTGGAGGGCCATGTCACAGCTCACAATGTAAGGGCCATGGCCGCCTCTATGGCTCATCTTCATTCTGTGTCCATCGACCAGATCTGTCGAGCAGCCACCTGGGCCTCGGTTCATACCTTCACAGCCCATTATTGTTTGGACAAGGACTCCCGCCGGGATGCCTTGTTTGGTCAGGCTGTCCTCAGACACCTGTTCCATTCTTAAACAACTCCTGCCCTCCGTCCCTTAATGGATGCCTGAGATCCATAGGAAGACGAGGAACCTTTCAGGGTCTCATACCCTTGGGTATCTCCCAGGCATCTTAGCTAGGGAGTCCCCATATGTGAGGACTCATTCCTGCTTGTTCCTGGAGATAGCACAGTTACTTACCTGTAACAGGTGATCTCTGGGAACAGCAGGAATTAGTCCTCACAACCCTCCCACCTCCCCTAGGAGTTGTATCTCTCTCTATCTTTCCTTTCCTCTCTCTCTCTATTGTCTCAGCTTTAAACTCGAACTGAGGAGAGTTGGTTAGGAAAGGCGGGAAGGCAGCGCGCATGCGCTGTGGGAGGCTCCCAAAAGCTTTCTTTCTGGGAAGCTGGGGAGCTTTCCCGCGCAGGCTCCGTCGGTACTGACGTACCCATATGTGAGGACTAATTCCTGCTGTTCCCAGAGATCACCTGTTACACGTAAGTAACTGTGCTTTCTCTGGAGGGCCATGTCACAGCTCACAGTGTGAGAGCCATGGCAGCCCCAATGGCTCATCTGAACTCTGTGTCTATTGACGACATCTGTCGAGCAGCCACTTGGGCCTCTGTTCATACCTTCACAGCCCATTACTGCTTGGACAAGGACTCCCGCCGGGATGCCTTGTTTGGTCAGGCTGTTCTCAAACACCTGTTCCATACCTAATCAACTCCTACCCACCATCCCTGGTAGGATGCCAGAGATCCATGGGGGGGAAGTGGAGCCCTTCTCAGGGACACTCAACCTCTGGGGTCTCTCCCTGGCACCTAAAGCTAGGGAGTCCCCCCATATGTGATGACTAGATTCCTGCTTGTTCCTGGAGATAGCATAGTTACTCACCTGTAACAGGTGATCTCCGGGAAAAGCAGGAATTTAGTCCTCACAACCCACCCACCTCCCCTAGGAGTTGTATCTCTTTATCTATCTCTTTCCTTTCCCTCTCTCTCTCTCTTTGTCTCAGCTTAAAACTCAACTGGAGAGAGGCAGTTGGGAAAGGCGGGAAGGCAGCACGCAGGCGCTGTGGGATGCTCCCAAAAGCTTTCTGATTGGACTCTGGGTAGCATTCCCACGCAGGCTCCATTGGTACCGACGATACCCATATGTGAGGACTAAATTCCTGCTGTTCCCGGAGATCACCTGTTACGGGTGAGTAACTATGCTTTATTCTCTCAGCTTCTACATATTCCTCCCCTTCACCCTTGTATCTGGAAATAACACTTTTGTGCTTCCTCTTCTTGCTAACATATCTGAAAAATGTCTTTTCTCCCCTCGCCCCCCTTTTTATTGCATTGGCTGTTTCTTCTTCTTTTTATATCTTTGTTTTCCTGAGTACTTTTCTAGCTTCTCTGTTTTTCCAAATATTGATGCTTGTCTTCCTCTTTCTGTGATCTCTAGTATTTTATGAAGGCCTCCCTCTTTCTTCACCTTTTCAGCTGCTTCTTTTAAGAACCATAGTGGCCTCTTCTTCTTTCAACATTTATTTACCTTTCTAACAAAAAGGTTTGTTGCCCTTAAAATATCCCCTTTCAGTTTTGCCCATTGCTTTTCTACATCCCCCAGCTGTTCCCATCCCACTAACGACTCCTTGAGGTATTTTCCCATCTTGGCAAAGTTAGTTTTCCTGAAATATAAGAACCTCGCATTTGAATGCACTTTATCAGCCCTAGTCCTAATACTGAACCGAGATGATCTACCATTATAACATCAGAAACACTTTCCCCATTGGTAAGCACCAAGTTCAGTATGGCCCCTTCATGTGTGAATTCTGTTACCAGTTGCTGGAATAATTCTCCCTGTAGAGAATCTAGGATCTCCTTACCTCTAGATGACACCGCAGCAGGGATGTGCCAATCAACATCTGTCATATTGAAATCACTAGTAGCACTTCTACTTTTATGACAATACTGTGTATGTCTTCTATTAATTCTCTATTTCTTCTCCCTGTGAAGGAGATCTGTATATCACCCCAGTACAAATGGATTTCTCTTTCCCTCTCTCTAGTTTAACCCACAGTGTCTCTTCTCCCTTTTAAGCCCTATAATTCTATAGTTTTAATATTATAATTTACATATAGTGCTACTCTTCCTCTTTTTCCTACCCTGTCCTTCCTGAATAAAGTATAGCCTGGTATAATTAAAGCCCAGTCATGGTTGTCCATGAACCATGTCTCCGTAACTGCTACTAATCGCCACTTAAGACAGTAAGCACACTGACTGTTGAACGGATTGTTTTTTTTATGAGCCCTTATGCGAGTAAAATATATTCTTTTTCAGAACAATCTTTTTAACAGTGAGTTGGCTACTATATCAGTAAACTAACCTGGATTCTCTTGAACAGCTCTTTCCCTTCTATTTTAATTAACTGATATGTGCAGTGCTTAAATGATTATGAACTTAATCACTTTAACCTCTATTAAATCTGTCTTAGCATATTATGCTTCATCACGTAACTGCAGTGTCAAGAGTTCTGAAAAAGGTGATGGTGTTAGGGTTATTAAGAACTTTTAGATTGTCTTTTGGAGTTTTATAACAGTAATTAAAGAAAAACCATTGAAAATATCCTTGATTTTATTCAAATGTGTTTCTGCATTTAATTTGCTTCTTAGTTTGACTTTAGAACAATGAAATGAGTGCAAATTAAAAGCTCACTGTTCTTGTCTATTACTTTGAGGTCTGCCACTGTGCAGACTCTCTGCCCCTTGGATTTTCACTTTCCTGAGCATCTCACTTTGCACAATGGCTATAAGATGCATGCAGACTCTTTGACGATCACTATGGAGACCTGCCACATTGCCTAGTGTACAGAGGCACTTCCCAGTCAGCTTCAGGGCTAATTCAGCTTGCGAGGTTTTTTTTTACCTCATATCCATATATGATTTTATTTACTTTTCATCCCCATTTAGGAATACCCTTTTCATTTTTTGAGTGAATTATTTTGGTTGTTTGAAGTAACAAAACATGCACAAAACAGCACACTCTCTCTATGCAGAGGTATTAATAATGTTTCCTGCTGTGAAAGAGAGGGAGAACTAGAATCTCCAGGAACAAGCAGGAATATAGTCTTCACATATGAGTATCGTCGGTACCGATGGAGCCCGCACGGGAACGCTCCCCAGCGTCCAATAGGAAAGCTTTTGGGAGCATCCCACAGCGCATGTGTGCTGCCTTCCCGCCTCTGTACTTCTCTCACTTCAGTTCTTCGTTTTCAGCAGAGCCAACAGGACGTCGTACCCTGTCACTGCAGAAAATTTACTTTTATTTCTTGTTTTTTGTGGTCGCGTCTGCCTTCATTTGACACCTACCGGTACCACTGGTTCTCTCCTTTCCTAAAAAACCCCCCAAAAAACAAAAAAAAAACCTTGTATTTCTTCAGGGATCTTTCCCTGTTTCTGGTGCTAGGTGCCATTTTGGGTACTAGGCCCATTTTTCTTCAAGCATGGACTAACCAGCTAGTGGTTTCAAAAAATGCTCAAAATGTGGGGGTACCATTTCCATCACTGACACCCATGATTGGTGTCTAAAATGTTTGGGTCCTGAACATTGTCCAAAGGAGTGTCTCTCCTGCATGAGGATGACCAAAAGGGGCCTGCAGAATACAGCTGCAAAACTCGGTACCCTTTTTGCCGCCGACACGATGTCAGTTGCATCGACGTCTTCCAGGGCTTCATCTTCCTCCCATGGATCTCAGGTAACCAAAATTAAGTCTTCTAAGACTAACGGGTCCTCAAAGGGTAAAATCTCCTTCAAAGTATCGAGATTCCACTGGCGTTTCAAGGATACTTCACCAGCAAAACAGCCCTGGCGGGAGTCTTCAGGCTCCAAAGCATTAACGGGGCTCCAGGATGTTCCAGAGGCCTCCACCTCTGCATAACTATTTTGCCATGTTCTGGGGTCATAGCCACTTCCACTTTTACCGGCACCCAGGCATTGGCAGGAGCGATGGATCACAGAATCCTCTCTAACGCAGTCTAGCGGCCCTCTTAACAGCTTTGGTACCGCTAAGACCGCAACTGACGGTTCAACAGGTAACGGTACCGACATCAGTACGGGTACCGACAGTACCTGCTTCGACAGGATTGCTTCCCCCCATGCCGATCTCGGGGATCAGGAACCGAGACATTTCGGTACCGACTTCGAATGGTACCTATACCATGCGTTACAGGAGCACCCGGTGCTTGAGTCTTCTGATTCCGATGACTGACAATTCTACCGGTACCAGAGCAAATCTATTAGAAGATTCAGTTCCTTCTCCTCAACGCAGGATGTCTCCTCCAGAGGATATGTCCTTCCAGGATTTCATACGTGATTTAGCAAAGGGTCTTGCAATCACTGATTCCAGAAAAAGAACCTAGGGCGGAAGAATTAAGAATTCTACAATACCCTATGGCTCCCAAGGAAGCAGCGATGCTTCCCATTCACAAGATCTTACATGATCTAATGTTGAGAATGTGGGAAACCCCTTTAACAATATCTTCACATTCTCCAGGACCAAGCAGGAAGTCAGTCCTCACTTATGGGTGACGTCGGCGCCGACGGAGCCCTCGCGGAGCAATTTTCCCCAGCTTTCAAAGAAAGCCTTTGGGAATTGCAGCGCGCATGCGCGGTAGTCTTCCCGCCCGAAGGTGCCATCTTAGCCAGTCTTCTTTTTTCCGCGGAGCCCTACAGACGTCCCCGTCTTGTCCCCGCGAAAAAGTTGATTTTCCTCTGTATTTATCCTTTTTTCTTTCGGTTCGACGCCGGTCGTTTTCCCGCCCGGACTCGCGACGCCGGTCTCGAGTCCTCTAACGGTTTTTCGGTTTTTCTGACTTAGTCAGTTTTCGTTTTCGTTTTTTTTCCCTGGCAGCCCGGTCCTTTGACCTCGCAGGGGCCCTTTTTCCCCCGATGGCTGCCAGTGGCTTTAAGCGGTGTGGTCGGTGTGACCGAAATATGTCACTCACCGACTCACACGACCTTTGCCTCCGCTGCCTGGGCCCAGATCACGAGGAACTGATCTGTGGGCCCTGCAGCAAACTGTCCTCGAAGGCGTTGAGAAGTCGGCGGCATCAGCGCGAAAGAATCTTCGCTGACCCCAGCCGTACCCGGACCTCGTCGGAGGCCTCACTGTCGAAAGGCTCCAGTTCGGACCGTCGACGGAGCTCCTCCGACCGGGGTTCTCCCTCCGGGGACCATCGACGGAAGGAAAAACCCGCGAGGGCGGCGTCGGTGGACGCTCCTGGCTCCGCGAGGGCCAGGTCGCATAGCCCCGACAGCCGCCCCGGGTCCTTGGAGAAGGATCACCTCCCGAAGCGACCTCGCCTGGAGTCGGAGATGCCTGCCCGGGTAAGTCCTGTTGTCCTTCTGGACTCGCCTCCGCGTCAGCCGACGTCGGGCCCGACGCCGTCGGGGCCCGAGTCGGGGGCTGCTGGGTCGCCTGAGCTCGGACTCAGGTTGACGGCCTTGGAGAGCAGATTGTCTGCCTTCATGGACCAGCAGCGGGCACTGCTCGCTGGCTTCGCTGGCGTCGCTGCCCCGACCGCCGGGACGTCGACGTCCAAGTCGACCCCGGAGACCGAGCCGATCCTCGAGTCGATGAGAACTCGAGTCGATCCTCGGTCGAGGTCGCCCTCGGCCTCCCGTTCGGGACCGAGGTCGCCGACGCCGACTCCCTCGGCGTCGGGGCGGCTGGCGCCGCACCCTGCCCGAGCCGACCCCACCGAGTCCTCGTCGGAGTCGGTCTGGGAGTCGGAGGACGAAGAGTCACCTGATTCTTTCCGGACTCGGTGTGTCCCATCGGACTCTCCGGAGTCCGAGCCTCGGAAGCAGTCCCCCCCGGAGGATGCCCGGTTCTCGGATTTCGTTAGGGATATGGCCAAGGCTTTGGCCTTCCCTGCGGACCCCGAGGAGGAGCCTCGAGCCGAAGAGCTCGACGCCCTCCAGTATGACTCTCCCGCGAGGGAGCACTTTACTGTGCCGGTTCCTCCTATGCTGGAACGACTACTCTTCCGCATGTGGGAGAGTCCGGCCTCCTCGCCGGTCCTGAGCAAGCGGGTCGATTCTATCTATCGAGTCCGCAAGAGCCCTGGCTTTCAAAAGGCGCAGTTGCCACACCATTCCATGGTAGTGGAATCGGCCATGCATCGTCTTAAGAGCCAGAAGATGCACTCCTCGGTGCCTCCTGGAAGGGAGGCCCGTAACCTGGATGGCCTTGGCAAAAAGTGCTTCCAGGGCTCTATGCTCGCCTGTCGTGTCCAGACTTACCAGCTCTACATGGGCATGTATCTCAGGGATCTGGCTAAAGAGCTAGCCGGCTTCTCCGCTGGTTTGTCCGAGGAACCCTTGCGGAGGTTCCTAGCCTTGTCCACAGGTATTCGGGAATGCTCAAAGTTCATGTCCCGGGCAGCCTATGATGGCTTTGAAGCCTCGGCTCGAGTAGCCGCAGCCGGCATCGGTGCCCGCCGACAGGCTTGGCTTCAGTCGTCCGACCTTGAGCCCTGGGTACAGGACAAGTTGGTCGATGTCCCCTGCCGAGGCGAAAACCTCTTTGGCAAGCCCATGGCGGAAAAGGCTGCACAAATTGAGACTGAGACTCTCACCAGGACCAGGCTTTCTAGGAAGACCTCCGCCCCTTCCCAGAAAAAGAAGGGCTCGGGAAAAAAGACCTTTTACCCGAGGAAGGCGGCTGCCTACAAACAATACCCCCATTATCAG
The DNA here is from genome assembly GCA_033557465.1 of Ichthyophis bannanicus. NCBI lineage: Eukaryota > Metazoa > Chordata > Amphibia > Gymnophiona > Ichthyophiidae > Ichthyophis > Ichthyophis bannanicus. Next base: position 97,386,751 of record CM066046.1, read on the forward strand.
GCCCCTGCAGCTCCCCAACAGGGCCAGCAGGCCAAGGGACGGGGTAACGGGTCCCGTAGGCAGCAAGCCCCCAAGCCTGCGCCACCAGCCCCTGCTCAGCAGGGTGGGGGTTTTTGACTCGCTCAGCATAGCCTCTCCCCCCCCGCTGGTTCCCCCCAGCACCGGAGGCCGGCTGGTTCACTTCGCCGACAGGTGGTCCAGCATCACCGCAGATGCCTGGGTGCTTCAGGTCGTGCGAGAGGGCTACCTTCTCCACTTCCATCAGGTCCCTCCCTCCTATTTTCCGGGAGAGCCTCCGCGCCCCCCTCTGCACAGGGAGTTGCTCCTTCAGGAGTTAGCAGGTCTTCTGCAGGATCAGGCGGTGGAACCGGTGCCACACCACCTGAGAGGTCAGGGCTTCTATTCAAGGTATTTTCTGATACCAAAGAGAACAGGAGGCCTCCGACCCATCCTGGACTTGCGCAACCTCAACAAGTTCCTTGTGCGGGAGAAGTTCAAAATGCTTACCCTTGGAATCCTTCTGCCCTACCTCCAGCAGGGAGATTGGCTATGCTCCTTGGATCTAAAGGATGCTTACACGCACATCCTCATCCACCCAAGCCACCGCCAATACCTAAGGTTTGTGGTGGCAGGAAATCATTACCAGTACAGAGTACTGCCCTTCGGCCTGTCCTCCGCACCGCGAGTCTTCACAAAATGTCTCGCGGTCGTGGCGGCCCATCTCCGGCTTCACGGCCTCTATGTTTTCCGTACCTCGACGACTGGCTCATCAGAGCAGCGTCCGCTCAGGAGGTCACCACCGCCACGTGCCGCACGGTGACTCTGCTGCAGCACTTGGGCTTTGTCATCAACTTCGCAAAGTCCACTTTGCTCCCCTCACAGGATCTCGAGTTCATCGGCGCAAGGCTGCACACCCCTCAGGCGCGAGCGTACCTACCGCTCGACAGGGCTCAGCGGCTCATGGACCTAGCCGACCGCTTTCGCAGCCAGCCCCTGGTCTCCGCCAGGCGCTTCCTGAGACTGCTCGGCCATATGGCTTCCACCGTCCATGTGACCCCCAATGCCCGCCTGAATATGCGGCCTGCTCAGTGGTGTCTCCGCCAGCAGTGGCGACAGGCCACGGGCGGCCTAGCAGACCTGGTGCGCGTCTCCGAGCCGCTGGTCTCGTCTATCCGGTGGTGGCTCCGGCAGCCGCACCTGGTATTGGGAATGCCTTTCCAGTCACCTCAGCCGACCCGGGTGCTGACCACCGATGCATCCCTCCTGGGCTGGGGAGCCCATTGCCAAGAGGCACGTACTCAGGGCCTCTGGACCAAGTGGGAGTCTGCTCAGCAGATCAACTTCCTGGAGCTCAGGGCGATCCGCCTAGCTCTCAAGGCCTTCTCCCACCTGACCTCCCAACAGTCCGTCCTTGTCCAGACGGACAATCAAGTTGCCATGTTCTACGTGAACAAGCAGGGGGGCACGGGCTCCTTCCTCCTCTGCCGGGAGGCACAGAAGCTCTGCTCTTGGGCCGTCAGTCACGGCATTAGCCTCTTCAAGGCAGTTTATCTCCCGGGCCAAGAAAATTGCCTGGCGGACAAACTCAGCAGGGTCCTCCAGCCGCACGAGTGGCGTCTGGACCCCTTGATTGTTCAGAAGCTCTTCCTCAGGTGGGGCCTCCCCACAGTGGATCTCTTTGCCAGTCCTCACAACCGGCAGCTTCCTCGCTTCTGCTCTCGTCAGCCTCACCCCCTTCGGGTGGCGGCGGACGCCTTTCTGATCTCATGGTCGGGGAGCCTTCTGTACGCTTTCCCTCCCATCCCGTTAGTCTCTCGGACCCTTTTCAAGGTTCTCCGAGACAAAGCTTTCATGATCCTGGTGGCCCCTCGCTGGCCCAGGCAGCCGTGGTTTCCGCTCTTGCTGCAACTGGCGGTGGAGGATCCAATCCCTCTGGGGGTGCAAACCGGATCTCCTCACCCAGGATCAGGGGTCCCTACTGCACCCCAACCTCAGGTCTCTCAACCTCATGGCCTGGCTGCTGAGAGGGTAGTCCTTGCTCCTCTCCTCTTGCCGGCAGAGGTGGAGGAGGTCGTCTTGGCTTCGCGACGGCCTTCTACCCGCAAATGCTACGCCCTTAAATGGCGTCGCTTTGCAGTCTGGTGTACCCAACAGTCTCAGGATCCCTTCTCCTGCCCGGTGTCGGTGATCTTACAGTACTTGCTACACCTCTCTAATCTGGGACTTAAGTCCAACTCCGTCAAAGTTCACCTCAGTGCTCTTTCCGCACATCATGTGCCGGTGGACGGCAGACCTCTCTCCAACGACCCTCTCGTAGCGAGGTTTCTCCGAGGTCTCCTACTACTTAAACCACCTCTGCGCCCGCCAGCGCCTGACTGGGACCTGAATGTGGTTTTACAGCGGATCACCTGTCCGCCTTTTGAACCTATGGCTACCTGCTCTCTCCGTTTTCTGTCTTGGAAAACGCTGTTCTTGATAGCCCTCACTTCCGCTAGGCGCGTAAGTGAATTACAGGCCCTCGTGTCTGATCCCCCCTACACTCGGTTCTACAAGAATAGGGTAGTCCTACGGACTCACCCGAAGTTTCTGCCTAAAGTGGTCTCCCCTTTTCACTTGAATCAGGAGGTGGTACTTCCAACCTTCTTTCCCAGACCACACTCCAGCCGAGCTGAGACGGTCCTCCATACCCTGGACTGTAGAAGGGCGTTGAACTTCTACCTTGACCGTACGCGGGAGCACTGTAAAGCTGCGCAGCTTTTTGTGTCCTTTGACCCCAATAAATTGGGGCTCCCGGTCTCCAAGCGTACTCTGTCCATCTGGGTTGCGGACTGTATCTCTTGGGCTTATGGGGCAGCCGGACTCGCCTTAGAAAGTCGAGTCACGGCTCATTGCGTTCGGGCAAAGGCCACGTCAGTGGCTTACCTCCGCTCTGTTCCGCTGGCAGACATCTGCCGGGCCGCTACTTGGTCTTCGAGCCAGACTTTTGCGGTCCATTACTGTCTCGAGAGGGAGTCCCGTAGGGACAGTGCTTTCGGACAGGCAGTCCTCCGTAATCTCTTTGAGGTCTGAGCAACTCCTACCCTCCATCCCGGATGTGGGCTACCGGTGGGTGATAATTCAGCGAAGATTCTTTCCTTCTGTGCTGCTGAGCTAGAGGGAGCTCATTTTTGTGCTTAGGGTCTCCGGTAGCCTTGAGCTTGGGAGTCCCATAAGTGAGGACTGACTTCCTGCTTGGTCCTGGAGAAAGCGTAGTTACTCACCTGTAACAGGTGTTCTCCAGGAGCAGCAGGAATCAGTCCTCACTACCCTCCCTCCTCCCCTTGGAGTTGCAATCGTCTGCTTATGTTCTTTTTGCAAATTTTTATGCTGTCTTTTTTAGCTATGTCATCTGACTGGCTGAGATGGCACCTTCGGGCGGGAAGTCGAGCTCGCATGCGCGCTGCAATTCCCAAAGGCTTTCTTTGAAAGCTGGGGAAAATTGCTCCGCGAGGGCTCCGTCGGCGCCGACGTCACCCATAAGTGAGGACTGATTCCTGCTGCTCCTGGAGAACACCTGTTACAGGTGAGTAACTACGCTTTCCTGCTTGTTCCTGGAGATAGCGTGGTTACTCACCTGTAACATGTGATCTCCGGGAACAACAGGAATTTAGTCTTCACAACCCACCCACCTCCCCTAGGAGTTGTCTCTATCTCTCTCTTTCTCTACTTCTCTCCTTAGGTCTCGGCTATAAACTCAGCTGAAGTAAGAGAAGTACAGAGGCAGGAAGGCAGCACGCATGCGCTGTGGGATGCTCCCAAAAGCTTTCCTATTGGACGCTGGGGAGCATTCCCGCGCGGGCTCCGTTGGTACCGACGATACCCATATGTGAAGACTAATACAGCAACCTTGGGCCGGAAGGACTGGGGTTTCTAGTCCCACAGATGCTCCTTGTGGTCTTGGGCAAGCCACTTAACCCTCCATTGCCCATGTTCCCTGTAAGTATTAGTGTATGTGTCTCATATCCCCGCGTGTTAAATGTATCCCCCAATTGTGTTGTGACCGCTTTGATTGAAGGATAAGGCGGTATACAAAACTGTCTAAATAAATAAATAAATTCCTGCTGTTCCCGGAGATCACCTGTTACAGATGAGTAACACAAACATAGAAATATGATGACAGAAAAAGACCACATGGCCTATCTTACCTTTTTCAGAATCTTGAATTGTAAAGGCAAATTTTGGAAAGGCCATTTATGTGGTTGCAGCAATATCCAGGTGAAAATGTCTGCAAATGTATATCAGTTTTAGAGGACACAGGGTGAGCTATGTAAGTTTGATGTAAAACAGACATATTAAAAACATAGTAAATGACAGCAGATAAAGACCAGTATGGTCCATCTAGTCTGCCCAGTAAGATGGCAAGAGTAGGTGCACCTGCCGCTCTGTGCAGGCCACTCTTCCCCATGTCTTTGTTTAAGGGGTGAACCCACCGCTCCGTGTAGGACACCGCTGTATGTTGAGGAATTAGTAAGTTCCTGATCGTGTCCCCAGTCTAGTCCCGGAACCTCTGGGTTGCCCCCAACACTTCCATCGGGAGGGCATTCCAAGCATCCACCCCCTTCAGTGGAAAAATATTTCCTGATATTGCCTTTCAATTTACCCCCTTGCAGCTTCATGTTATGCCCTCTAGTTTTACAGCTTCCCCGTCTTTCGAAGAGGTTTGTTTGCTCATTATTTCTCTAAGTATTTAAAGGTCTGAATCATATCTCCCCTGTCCCTCCTCTCCTCCAGAGTGTACATATTTTAGGTCTTCAAGTCTCTTCTCATAAGGCTTCTGACTCAGGCTCCAAATCATTTTGGTTGCCTTCCTCTGGACAGTTTCCATTCTTTTTACATCCTTTGCAAGATATGATCTCCAGGAACAAGCAGGAATGTAGTCTTCACAAATGGATATCGTCGGTACCGACAGAGCCTGCGCGGGAACACTCCCCAGCATCCAATGGGAGCATCCCTCAGCACATGCGTGCTGCCTTCCTGCCTTTCCAACTGTCCCTCTTCAGTTCTTCGTTTTCTGCGGAGCCGACAGGATCTATTCCCTGTCACCGCAGAAAATTCCGTCTTTAAATTTGTTTTCTTGTGGAATTCTGCATAACTTGATGCTCAGAATGTGGGAGACACCTCTGACTACTTCTCCTCACTCTAGGAGACGATACGATGTATTGACTTCCACCATGTCCTGGATTTCAGAAAACTCAGCTGCCACACCATTCAATGGTAGTGGAATCAGCCATGCGTAGGATGAAAAGTGCAAAGAGGCATGCATCCAATCCTCCAAGTAGTGAATGCAGGACTCTGGATGCTTTTGGGCGCCAAACATTTCAAGCTTCCATGCTTTCAGCTAGGATCAGTTCATATATTCTATATATGGGAATGTTCCTCAAGGAAGTCACAGGAGACTTGGAACTATGAGCCCATTTCTCCCAGATGACAAGAGACAAGATTTTCTTGCTCTAGTTAAGCATGCTCAAGATGTCTCCAAGTTCGTTAATCGTGCAGCCCTTGACTGCTTCGAATGCATCAGCAGAACCTCTGCTATTGGCATTGGCGCACGATGGATTGCCTGGCTACAGGCATCAGACTTGGAGACTTGGGTACAGGACAACTTAAGCAACATTCCTTGCGCGGGGGAGAATCTCTTTGGCAAGAACTGGCAGGAAAAGGCTAATGCTGACAATAGTACTCTAGATAGATTGTCAAAATCTACAGCCACTCCAGCCAAAAAGAAGCCTTATAAAAAACACTCTTTCTCCAGGACCAAGCAGGAAGTCAGTCCTCACATATGGGTGACGTCGGCGCCGACGGAGCCCTCGCGGAGCAATTTTCCCCAGCTTTCACAGAAAGCCTTTGGGAATTGCAGCGCGCATGCGCGGTCGCCTTCCCGCCCAAGGGTGCCATCTTAGCCAGTCTTCTTTTTTCCGCGGAGCCCTACAGACGTACCCGTCGTGTCCCCGCTAAAAAAGTTGATTTTCGTAAGTTTTACACGTTTTTCAATTCGGTTCGACGCCGGTCGTTTTCCTGCCCGGACTCGCGACGCCGTTGCGAGTCCTTCCCTTGTTTTTCGGTTTTTCTGATTTTTGGTCAGTTTCGTTTTCGATTTTTCCCTGGCAGCCCGGTCCTTTGACCTTGCAGGGGCCCTTTTTCCCCCGATGGCTGCCAGTGGTTTCAAGCGGTGTGGTCAATGTGACAGAAATATGTCACTCACTGACACACACGATAATTGCCTCCGCTGCCTGGGCCCGGATCATGAAGAAATGATCTGTGGAGCCTGTGGCAAAATGTCCTCCAAAGCGTTGAGGAGTCGGCGGCATCAGCGGGATAGAATCTTCGCTGACCCCAGCCATACCCGGACCTCGTCGGAGGCCTCGGCGTCCAGAGGCTCCAGCTCTGAACATCGCCGAAGCTCCTCCGACAGGGGTTCTCCCTCCGGCGACCATCGACGGAAGACGAAACCCGCGAGGGCGGCGTCGGTGGACGCTCCTGGCTCCGCGAGGGCCAGGTCGCATAGCCCCGACAGCCGTCCCGGGTCTTTGGAGAAGGAGCACCTCCCGAAGCGACCTCGCCTGGAGTCGGAGTTGCCTGCTCGGGTAAGTCCTGTGGTCCTTCTGGACTCGCCTCCGAGAGGTCCGACGTCGGGCCCGACGCCGTCGGGGCCCGAGTCGGGGACTGCTGGGTCACCTGAGGTCGGACTCAGGTTGACGGCCTTGGAGAGCAGACTATCTGCCTTCATGGACCAGCAGCGGGCACTGATCGCTAGCCTCGCTGGCGCCGCTGCCCCGACCGCCGGGACGTCGACGTCTAAGTCGACCCCGGAGACCGAGCTGATCCTCGAGTCCATGCGAACTCAAGTCGATCCTCGGTCGAGGTCACCCTCGGCCTCCCGTTCGGGACCGAGGTCGTCGCCGCCGACTCCCTTGGCGTCGGGGCGGCCGACGCCTCCGCCTGCCCGAGCCGACCCCACTGATTCCTCCTCGGAGTCGGTCTGGGAGTCTGAAGAGGAAGAGTCACCTGATTCCTTTCGGACTCGGTGTGTCCCCTCGGACTCACCTGAGTCCGAACCTCGGAAACAGTCCCCTCCGGAGGATGCCCGGTTCTCGGACTTCGTCAGGGATATGGCCAAGGCTTTGGCCTTCCCGGCGGATCCCGAGGAGGAGCCTCGAGCCGAAGAGCTCGACGCCCTTCAGTACGACTCTCCCGCCGGGAGCACTTTACTGTACCGGTGCCTCCCATGCTGGAACGACTACTCTTCCGCATGTGGGAGAGTCCGGCTTCGTCGCCGGTATTGAGCAAGCGGGTCGATTCCATCTATCGAGTCCGCAAGAGTCCTGGCTTCCAAAAAGCACAACTACCACACCATTCCATGGTAGTGGAATCGGCCATGCATAGGCTTAAGAGCCAGAAAATGCACTCCTCGGTGCCCCCTGGCAGGGAGGCCCGTAACCTGGATGGCCTTGGTAAGAAGTGTTTCCAGGGCTCTATGCTGGCTTGTCGTGTCCAGACCTACCAGCTATACATGGGCATGTATCTCCGAAACCTGGCTAAAGAGCTAGCCGAATTCTCTGCTGGACTGTCCGAGGAACCTTTGCGGAGGTTCCTAGCCTTAACATCTGGTATTCGGGAATGCTCCAAATTCATGTCCCGAGCAGCCTATGATGGCTTTGAAGCATCGGCTCGTGTGGCCGCAGCCGGCATCGGTGCCCGCCGACAGGCTTGGCTTCAGTCGTCTGACCTTGAGCCTTGGGTGCAGGACAAGTTGGTCGATGTCCCCTGCAGAGGCGAGAACCTCTTTAGCAAGCCCATGGCTGAAAAGGCTGCACAAATCGAGACGGAGACTCTCACCAGGACCAGGCTTTCTAGGAAGACCTCCGCCCCTTCCCAGAAGAAGAAGGGCTCGGGGAAAAAGTCCTTTTACCCGAGAAAGGCGGCTGCCTACAAACACTACCCCCAATATCAGGCCCCTCCAGCTCCCCAACAGGGTCAGCAGGCGAAGGGACGGGGTAACGGGCCCCGTAGGCAGCAAGCCCCCAAGCCTGCACCACCAGCCCCTGCTCAGCAGGGTGGGGGTTTTTGACTTCCTCAGCATAGCCTCTCCCCCTCAGCTGGTCCCTCCCAGCACCGGAGGGCGGCTGGTTCACTTTGCCCACAGGTGGTCCAACATCACTTCAGATGCCTGGGTGCTTCAAGTCGTGCGAGAAGGATACCTTCTCCACTTCCATCAGGTCCCTCCCTCCTATTTTCCGGGGGAACCTCCGCGACTCCCTCTGCACAGGGACTTACTCCTTCAGGAGTTAGCAAGTCTTCTCCAGGACCAGGCTGTGGAACCGGTGCCCCACCACCTGAGAGGTCAAGGCTTTTATTCCAGGTATTTCCTAATACCAAAAAGGACAGGAGGCCTAAGACCCATCCTGGACTTGCGCAACCTCAACAAGTTCCTTGTGCGGGAAAAGTTCAAGATGCTTACCCTTGGAATCCTTCTGCCCTACCTCCAGCAGGGAGATTGGCTATGCTCCTTGGATCTAAAGGATGCCTACACGCACATCCTCATCCACCCAAGCCACCGCCAATACCTACGGTTTGTGGTGGCCGGAAATCACTACCAGTACAGAGTACTGCCCTTTGGCCTGTCCTCCGCACCGCGAGTCTTCACAAAATGTCTCGCAGTGGTGGCGGCCTATCTCAGGCTTCACGGCCTCTATGTTTTTCCGTACCTCGACGACTGGCTCATCAGAGCGTCGTCCCCTCCGGCAGTCACCAATGCCACACACCGCACGGTGACTCTTCTGCAGTACTTGGGCTTTGTCATAAACTTCGCAAAGTCCACTTTGCTCCCCTCACCGGATCTCGAGTTCATCGGCGCAAGACTGCACACTCCTCAGGCTCGAGCTTTCCTGCCTCTCGACAGGGCTCAACGGCTCATGGACCTAGCCGGCCATTTTCGCAGCCAGTCCCTGGTCTCCGCCAGGCGCTTCCTGAGATTACTCGGCCACATGGCTTCCACCGTCCACGTGACCCCCAATGCTCGCCTGAATATGCGGCCGGCTCAATGGTGCCTTCGCAAACAGTGGCAACAAGCCACCGGCGACCTAGCCGACTTAGTGCGCCTCTCCAGTCCGCTAGCCTCTTCCCTACAGTGGTGGCTTCATCGGCCAAACCTGGTGCTCGGAATGCCTTTTCAGTCGCCTCAGCCGACTCAAGTGCTGACGACCGATGCTTCCCTCCTGGGCTGGGGAGCTCACTGCCAGGGGGCATGTACTCAAGGTCTCTGGACCGCGTGGGAATCTGCTCAACAGATCAACTTCCTGGAGCTCAGAGCTATTCGTCTGGCGCTCAAGGCTTTCTCCCACCTGACTTCTCACCAGTCCGTCCTTGTCCAGATGGACAATCAAGTTGCCATGTTCTACGTGAACAAACAGGGCGGCACGGGCTCCTTCCTTCTCTGCCGAGAAGCTCAAAAGCTCTGCTCTTGGGCCGTCAGTCACGGCATTCTTCTCAAAGCAGTTTATCTCCCAGGCCAGGAGAATTGCCTGGCGGACAAACTCAGCAGGGTACTCCAGCCGCACGAGTGGCGTCTGGATCCCTTGGTAGTCCAGAAACTCTTTCTGAAGTGGGGCCTCCCCACGATGGATCTCTTTGCCAGTCCTCTCAACCGGCAACTTCCTCGCTTCTGCTCGCGTCAGCCACATCCCCTTCGAGTAGCGGCAGATGCATTTCTGCTCTCATGGTCGGAAAACCTTCTCTATGCTTTTCCTCCCATCCCACTGGTCTCCCGAACTCTGTTCAAGGTTCTCCAGGACAAAGCGTCCATGATCCTGGTGGCCCCCCGCTGGCCCAGACAGCCGTGGTTTCCACTCCTGTTGCAATTAGCGGTAGAGGATCCGTTCCCTCTGGGATTTCATCCGGATCTCCTAACACAGGATCAGGGGTCTCTGCTACACCCCAACCTCAGATCTCTCAATCTAATGGCCTGGCGGCTGAAAGGGTAGTCCTTGCTCCCCTTCTCCTGCCGGCAGAGGTGGAAGAGGTCGTCCTAGCTTCTCGGCGACCTTCTACCCGCAAATGCTACGCCCTTAAATGGCGTCGCTTTTCCGTTTGGTGTGTGCAGCAGGCTCAGGATCCCTTCTCCTGCTCGGTGTCGGTGATCTTGCAGTACCTGCTCTACCTCTCTAATCTGGGACTTATGTCCAACTCAGTCAAGGTCCACCTCAGTGCTCTGTCAGCACACCACGTGCCGGTGGACGGCAGACCTCTTTCCAGCGTCCCTCTTGTAGCACGGTTTCTCCGAGGTCTCCTTCTACTAAAACCACCTCTGCGCCCGCCAGCACCTGACTGGGATCTGAATGTGGTTTTACAGCGGATCACCTGTCCGCCTTTTGAACCGATGGCTACCTGTTCTCTGCGTTTTCTTTCGTGGAAAACCTTATTCCTGATAGCCCTCACTTCCGCTAGACGCGTCAGTGAGTTGCAGGCCCTCGTGTCTGATCCCCCTTACACTCGGTTCTACAAAAATAGGGTAGTCCTACGGACTCACCCAAAATTTCTTCCAAAAGTTGTCTCCCCTTTTCACATCAATCAGGAGGTGGTACTTCCAACCTTCTTTCTCAGGCCTCACTCCAGCCGAGCTGAACGAGTCCTGCATACCCTGGACTGTAGAAGGGCATTGAACTTCTACCTTGACCGTACGCGGGAGCACCGTAAAGCTGCTCAGCTTTTTGTGTCTTTTGACCCCAATAAATTGGGGCTTCCGGTCTCCAAGCGTACCCTGTCCATCTGGGTTGCTGACTGTATCGCTTGGGCTTATGGGGCAGCCGGACTCTCCTTAGAAAGTCGAGTCACGGCTCATTGTGTTCGGGCGAAGGCTACGTCAGTGGCTTACCTCCGCTCTGTTCCGCTGGCAGAAATCTGCCGGGCCGCTACTTGGTCTTCGAGCCAGACTTTTGCGGTCCATTACTGTCTCGAGAGGGAGTCCCGCAGGGACAGTGCTTTCGGACAGGCAGTCCTCCGAAATCTCTTCGAGGTTTGAGCAACTCCTACCCTCCATCCCGGATGGGGGCTACCGGTGGGTAATAAGTCAGCGAAGATTCCATCCTTCTGTACTGCCGAGCTCGAGGGAGCTCATCTTTGTGCTTAGGGTCTCCGGTAGCCTTAAGCTTGGGAGTCCCATATGTGAGGACTGACTTCCTGCTTGGTCCTGGAGAAAGCGTAGTTACTCACCTGTAACAGGTGTTCTCCAGGAGCAGCAGGAATCAGTCCTCACAACCCTCCCTCCTCCCCGTGGAGTTGCAATCATCTGCTTAAGTTTTTTTGCAAATTTTTATGCTGTCTTTTAGCTATGTCATCAGACTGGCTAAGATGGCACCCTTGGGCGGGAAGGCGACCGCACATGCGCGCTGCAATTCCCAAAGGCTTTCTGTGAAAGCTGGGGAAAATTGCTGACGTCAGGCTCACTGGTCTGTAGTTTCCCGGATCACCCCTGGAACCCTTTTTAAAAATTGGTGTTACATTGGCGATCCTCCAATCTTTTTAATTTTAATGATAGTTCACAGATTACTGATAGCAGTTCTGCAATCTCATATTTCAGTTCTTTCAATACCCTTGGATGTATACCATCCGGCCCAGATGATTTTCTACTCTTCAGTTTATCTAATAGTTGTAAGACATCTTCCCGAAGTATCGATATTTCCTTCAATTCTTCCGCACCTTTAAATGCCACTTCAGTCATGGGTAACATCCCTACATCTTCCTCAGTAAAGACCGAAGCAAAGAATTCATTCAGTCTCTCCGCTATCGCCTTGTCGCCTCTTAGTGCTCCTTTAACCCCTTTATCATCTAATGGACCAACTGACTCTCTCACAGGTTTTTTGCTACGAATGTACTTGAAAAGGTCTTTATTTCGCGTTTTTGCTTCCGCAGCAAGCTTCTTCTTCCTCCCATGGATCTCAGGTAACCAAACATAAGTCCAGCCGGTCCTCGAAGGGTAGATCTCCCTCTAAGTATCGAGATGCCTCCGGGCTTGCTCTTGAGGATCCTGCACCGGCAAAATTACCCCGGCAGGAAGCTCCGGCTTCCAAAGCTTCATCTATGGGGTCACAGGTTGACATTGATGGCGTGGCCTCGACCGATCACCTGTTGCCATGTTCTGGGGTACCGGTGGTTTCCACTGGTACCGACATCCAGACATTGGTTGCGTCGATGGATCAGAATATTCTGACCATGCAGTGTGCCATCATGGCATTCATACAAGCTGCGATGCCTCCGGTACCGCAACAAACTCCGTTGTCGGTACCGGTTCCGGCACCAGCACTGATATCAGTTCCGATGCCGGTACCGATTGCATCGACATCGGCTTCGGTGTCGACTGCAGCGGTATCCTGTTCTGTGATGCCCATCGGTACCGAATCGGTACCGATCACTCCCGATGTCGATACCACTCGGTACGCATATCGGGCTCTGCAAGAGCATCCAGACAGGCGATACTTCGATTCCTCTGAAGACTCTGATGAATCAGAGGCTTCTGTCGAAGCATCGGTACTCCTTCCTCAGGATCCCTCTTCTCCAAAAAGAAGAATGTCTCCTCCAGAAGACTTGTCTTTTCAAAACTTCATTAGGGAAGTGGCCAAGGGCCTCTCTATTTCAGTGGCCCCTGAACCAGAGGCTAGAGCCAAGAAATTAGATATTTTACAATATCCTAAGGCTCCTAAAGAGGCAGCTACTTTACCAATTCATGAGATCCTTTATGATCACATGTTGGGCATATGGGAGACACCTCTTACTACTTCCCCTCATTCTCGCAGGTTGGACACCATGTACCGTGTTCCTCCTTGTCCTGGCTTTCATAAGACTCAGCTTCCTCACCACTCTATTGTGGTGGAGTCTGCTATGAAAAAGATAAAGAGTGCAAAAAGACACTCATCTAATCCTCCAGGAAGAGAATGCAGAACCTTGGATGCTTTTGGCAGGAGATTTTTCCAGGCCAATATGCTTACTGCCAGAATCAACTCCTATAGTTTCTATATGGGGATGTTTCTAAAGGAAGTTACAGATCATCTGCTAACTTTATCTCCTTTTATCTCAGAAGATAAAAGGGAGGAGTTTCTCACCTGGCTTAAACATGCCCAGGATATTTCCAAATTTTCTAACCGTGCAGCCTTTGACTCTTTTGAGTGTGCCAGCAGAGCCTCGGCTATTGCCATAGGTGCACGCAGACTTGCTTGGTTACAAGCTTCTGATTTGGAACCCTGGGTCCAGGATGGATTAGGAAATCTTCCTTATACAGGTGAAAACCTTTTTGGCAAGGATTGGCAAACAAAGGCCACTCAGATGGATGCTGAAAATTCTGCCTTAGATAGACTTTCAAAGTCTACTTCTGCTCCTGCTAGAAAAAGGTTATTCAAAAAGGCTTTCTTTCCCAAAAAAGGGAAATATTATCCTGGTAATGGTCACCAGGCATCTTCTGCAGGTCGTTTTGCTGCAAAGCGTCAGCAACAACCTAAACAAGCCAAGCCTAAGGCTGCAAGGACTGCTACGGCCCAACAGCCTTAGCCTCCTCAGGGCCTTTGACTTACAACTATAGAACTTAGCCTTTCTGGCTCTAGAAGAACCAGAGCCTCTCACCATTCCAGGAAGGTTAGCTCATTTTGCTCCCAGATGGGAACAAATCACAGCAGAGCAATGGACCCTCTCCATCATAAGGGAGGGGTACAAGCTTCATTTCTTAAACCTTCCTCCTCACACCATGGTGAGACAGTTCAATTCTCCTACATCTCTCCTCGACCTTCTGGGTCAGGAGATTGCTACCCTTCTTGCCCAAAGGGCAATAGAAGAAGTACCCCTTCTTCAACAGGGTTCAGGGTTCTACTCTCCCTATTTTCTTATCCCAAAGAAAACAGGGGGCTACAGACCCATATTAGATCTCAGAGAATTGAACAAGTTTCTATGCAAGGAGAAATTCAAGATGATTTCTCTCGGTGCTCTCCTTCCATACCTTCAGAGTCAGGATTGGCTTTGTTCTCTAGATCTCAAGGATGCGTACACCCATGTCCTCATCCATCCAACACACAGAAGGTTCCTTCGGTTCCTTTATCAGGGAAAGCACTACCAATACAGAGTGCTTCCTTTCGGTCTGGCCTCTGCTCCAAGAGTGTTCACAAAATGCATGGCAGTAGTAGCTGCATTTCTACGCACTCTAGGACTATTTGTATTCCCATATCTGGACTAGCCTGCACAAGGCGTGTTCTTCAGTATCTGGGACTTGTAATAAACATCCCAAAATCACAACTCACCCCTACTCAGTCAATGGAGTTCATAGGGGCCTTGCTGGATACCACAACTGCAAGGGCCTATCTTCCCCAGGCCCGTTGCCTACGCTTGGTGCAGTTAGCCTCTCAAATAAAATTAAAGTCCCATTTAACGGCTCGAGAGCTGTTACAACTGTTAGGCCACATGGCATCCACCGTGCATATGGTTCCTTACGCTCGCCTTCACATGAGGGCAGCTCAGTGGACTCTGTCCACCCAAAGGACCCAGGCATCAGGTTGCCTGCCAGACAAAATAGCAACCTCCAGTCGCCTCTTTTGGTTTCTCCAGTGGTGGAAGTCCACTCAAAATCTGTTGCTGGGGTCCCCCTTTCAACAGTTACTACCCCAAGCAACCCTTACAACAGATGCCTCCCCAAAGGGTTGGGGAGCTCATCTGCAAGATCTCTCCACCCAGGGATCTGGTCTCCACAGGAGACATCTCTGCATATCAACCTCTTAGAGCTCAGAGCAATTCTTCTAGCTCTCAGAGTCTTCCACACCCTGCTCAGCTACAAGACAGTCCTCATCCATACGGACAACCAAGTAGCCATGTTCTACGTGAACAAACAGGGCGGGACTGGCTCTGTTGCTTTGCAACGAAGCTTTGAGATTGTGGGCCTTCGCCAAAGAGCATCAAATTCATCTCATGGCAGTGTATTTTCCAGGGGTTCAAAACTCTGGGGCAGACAGACTCAGTTGAGTTCTGCTTCCACACGAATGGTCCCTCCATGGGGACCAGATAGCCAGGATCTTTCGAATTTGGGGAACTCCAGACATAGACCTCTTTGCAAGTCCGTGGAATGCCAAACTTCCCCGGTTCTGTTCCAGGATTCCGTGTCAGGGAGTTCAGGCCAGGGATGCCTTCCTCCTCCACTGGGGGCAAGACTTCCTCTATGCCTTTCCACCCATTCCCCTAATTCCCAAGACACTGTTCAAGCTTCAGAGAGACAAGGGGTCTATGATCCTCATAGCTCCACGTTGGCCACGCCAAGTGTGGTACCCTCTACTTCTTCATCTCTCTCGAGCTCCCTCCCTGGACTTGGGATCTGCTCCAGACCTCCTGTCCCAGGAGGAGGGAACATTGTGGCACCCAAATCCCCAGTCTCTTCATCTCAGAGCCTGGTTGCTGAAGGCCTAGACCTTCAAGATTTGCATCTTTCTCAGCAGGTGAAGGATATCCTTCATGCTTCCAGAAAGTCTTCCACTAGACGTTCCTATGCTTTTAATTGGAAAAGGTTTACCTTTTGATGTGCAAAGAAGGGTCTTAACCCTTTTGCAATACCTCTGAATTCTTTACTAGAGTATTTGCTGCATTTATCCCATGCAGGCCTTAAAACGAATTCAGTAAGAGTCCATTTGAGTGCTATTGCAGCATCCCTTAAGCCTCTCAATGGACATCCTATTTCCTCTCATCCTCTTATTGCAAGATTCATGAGAGGCCTTCTATTAACTAAACCACCCATTAGACAACCTCCAGTGGCATGGGATTAGAATTTGGTTCTTGGCCAGCTTATGAAGCCACCCTTTGAACCCTTAGCCACTACCTCCTTGAAATTTCTTTCCTGGAAGGTTATTTTTCTCATTGCAGTCACCTCAGCTCGCCGTATCAGTGAGCTGCAAGCCTTGGTGGCTAATCCTCCTTATACAAGGTTCCATCATGACAAGGTAGTCCTCAGGACTAATCCACACTTTATGCCTAAAGTGGTCTCACCTTTTCTTCTGAACCAGGAGGTGTATTTACCTGTCTTTTTTCCAGGACCTCATGCATCAAGTGCAGAGAGGAATCTTCATACCTTGGATTGTAAGAGAGCACTGGCTTTTTACTTACAAAGGACACAGCAACATAGAAAGTCCTCTCAACTATTTGTTGCTTTTGATCCCTCTCATTTAGGTCTTCCAGTCTCTAAGAGAACTCTGTCCAATTGGATTGCTCAGTGTATTTCCTTCGCCTACCAGAGTAAGAACCTTTCTCTGGAGGGCCATGTCACAGCTCACAATGTGAGGGCCATGGCAGCCTCTATGGCTCATCTAAACTCTGTGTCCATCGACCAAATCTGTCGAGCGGCCACCTGGGCCTCGGTTCATACCTTTACAGCCCATTACTGCTTGGACAAGGACTCCCGCCGGGATGCCTTGTTTGTTCAGGCTATTCTCAAACACCTGTTCCATACCTAATCAACTCCTACCCCCCATCCCTGGTTGGATGCCCGAGATCCATGGGGTGAGGTAGAGCCCTTCTCAGGGACTCACAACCTTGGAGATCTCCCTGGCATCTCTAGCTGGGGAGTCCCCATATGTGAAGACTCATTCCTGCTTGTTCCTGGAGATAGCACAGTTACTTACCTGTAACAGGTCATCTCTGGGAACAGCAGGAATAAGTCTTCACAACCCACCCACCTCCCCTAGGAGTTGTATCTCTCTATCTATCTTTTCTTTCCTCTCTCTCTCTCTTTGTCTCAGCTTAAAACTCAAACTGGAGAGAGGCGGTTAGGAAAGGCGGGAAGGCAGCGCGCAGGCGCTGTGGGATGCTCCCTAAAGCTTGCTTTCTGGATGCTGTGGAGCGTTCCCGCGCAGGCTCCGTCGGTACCGACGATACCCATATGTGAACTTATTCCTGCTGTTCCCAGAGATCACCTGTTACAGGTAAGTAACTGTGCTTTATCCTTCCTATACCCATCAGAGTCAAACTCAAGGTCAGGTTGCCCAAAAGGGACAAACTAGACAGTAAAAGAAGCCAAAACGCCCGAGAGCCCAACCAGCTCTCCAGGTTCAGCCCCCTTAAGGGCTTTTACTCCTTCCTAGAGAGCTTTGCCTGCCTGCCTCTGAGGGGTACGCAACCCCCCCAATATCCCGGGCAGGTTATGCCACTTTGACAACAGATGGCAACAGATAACAGGAGAATCTTGGACTTTATCCATTGTAGAAAGGTACAAGCTTCATTTTCACAGCATGCCCCCTCCTACAATTCTAAAGCAATTCAATTCTCAAACCTCCGTAGACAATTTGCTAGATCACGAGGTCTCCACACTTCTTGCCCAAGGGGCAATAGAGGAGGTACCCATTCTTCAACGGGGTGCAGGGTTCTACTTCCCATATTTTCTTATTCCAAAGAAAACAGGAGGACACAGACCCATTCTTGACCTCAGAGAATTGAACAAATATCTGTTTCGAGAGAAGTTCAAAATGATTTCTCTAGGAACTCTTCTGCCATACCTTCAAAGCCAGGATTGGCTTTGCTCTCTAGACTTAAAGGATGCATGCACTCACATTCTCATCCATCCAGATTACAGGAAATTCTTACGTTTCCTTTTCAGGGGAAAACATTTCTAGTACAGGGTTCTTCCCTTTGGTCTGGCTTCAGCACTAAGAGTATTCACGAAATGCATGGCAGTAGTAGCTGCATTTCTACGAACCCTGGGGATTTTCATCTTCCCTTACTTAGACGACTGGCTCATTTGAGCCCCTACAGTTGCAGAGGCCAGCACTGTACTGTCCCGTACAATGCGAATCCTCCAATACTTGGGATTGGTAATAAACTTCCCAAAATCCCAACTAGTTCCTTCCCAATGCATGGAATTCATAGGAGCCTGTCTAGATACCAGACAGGCAAGGGCTTTCCTTCCACAGGCCCGGTATCTTCGCATAATGCTACTAGCTTCTCAAGCAGCAGGCAAATCCTCTCTCACTGCTCGAGAGCTACTACAGTTACTGGGACATATAGCATCCACAGTTCATGTAGTCCCATATGCTCACCTCCACATGCGAGCAGCTCAGTGGACCCTCTCCACACAGTGGACACAGGCCACGGGTCATTTGTCAGACAAAATAATCTCTCAACGACTAATGTTGTCCCTCCAATGGTGGCAATCACTAGAAAACCTGACAGTGGGGTCTCCCTTTCATCAATCCCTTTTTCAGGCCACCCTAACAGATGCATCACAGGTGGGTTGGGGAGCACACCTGAATCATCTCTCTACCCAGGGAACCTGGACTCCACAGGAGGCTGGTTTACACATAAACCTCCTGGAATTAAGAGTATTCTATTTAGCTCTTCAAGTATTCCACACCCAGCTCAGCTACAAGACAGTCCTAGTCCAGACGGACAATCAAGTAGCCATGTTCTATGTGAACAAGCAGGGTGGAACAGGCTTTCTATCGTTATGCAACGAAGCTTTACGACTGTGGGCCCTCTCCAGAGAGCATCAAATTCACCTTCTAGTGGAATATCTTCCAGGCATTCAAAACCTTTGGGCAGACTCAGTCGAGTACTGCTGCCTCACGAGTGGTCCCTCCACCTAGACCAGGTGGCAAAGATATTTCATCTCTGGGGCACTCCAGACATAGATCTCTTTGCAAGTCCACTGAATGACAAACTTCCCTGGTTCTGTTCCAGGATTCCGTCTCAAAATTGTCAGGCAAGGGATGCCTTCCTCCTTCACTGGGGTCAGGACTTTCTTTATGCCTTCCCAGCCATTCCCCTCATCCCCAAAACACTCTAAGTTTCAGAGAGACGGGGGTCGCATGAATCTCCAGGAACAAGCAGGAATGAGTCTTCACATATGGGTACGTCGGTACCGACGGAGCCTGCGCGGGAACGCTCCCCAGTTTCCCAAAAAGGAAAGCTTTTGGGAGCATCCCACAGCGCCTGCGCGCTGCCTTCCCGCCTTTCCTAACCACCTCTCCTCAGTTCTTCTTTTCCGCGGAGCCAGCAGGTCGTGTTCCTGTCACCGCTGAAGAAGTTCTTTATTTTATTTTATTTCTTTCGTCGCACGTCTGCCTTCCTTGACGTCGGACCGGTACTGCCGGTCTTTCTTTCTTTTCTTTAAAAAAAAAAAAAAAAAGATAATAACACTTTTTCCCTCACTTAGTGTGTTTTTTCTCTTGGGCCTTAGGCCTCACGAGAAAATTTCCTCATGGAAAAACCAGCCTCTGGGTTTAAAAAATGCACTAAGTGCAGCGGTACTATTTCTGTCACCGACACCCATGAATGGTGTCTTAAATGTTTGGGTCCTGAACACTCCATTTTGGATTGTCCGTCCTGCTCCTTGATGTCTAAACGAGGTTTACAGAACCGAGCAGCTAAGCTCCATGTGCTGTTTCCCTCTGATGCAGCTTCAGTAGCATCAATGTCTTCCAGGGCCTCTACTTCCTCCCATGGATCTCAGGTAACCAAACATAAATCCAGCCGGTCCTCGAAGGGCAAATCTCCTTCCAAGCATCGAGATGCCTCCGGGCTTGCCCTCGAGGATTCTGCACCGGCAAAACAACCCCGGCGGGAAGCTCTGGCTTCCAAAGCTCCTCCTATGGGGTTACAGGTTGACATCGATGGCACAGCCTCGACCGATCACCTGTTAGAATGCTCTGGGGTACCGGCGCAACCTTCCGGTACCGAATTCCAGACATTCATGGCGTCGATAGATCACAATGTTCTATCCATGCAGCAGGCTATCGCGGCCTTCATTCAAGCTGCGACGCCACTGATACCACAACAAAACCCGTTGTCGGTATCGGCTCCGGTACCGGTACCGACTGCATCGACATCAACCAGGATGCCGACTGCGGCGGTTCCCTGTCCAGGGATGCTCATCGGTACCGAACCGGTACCGATGACGCCCGATGTCGATACCGCTCGATACGCGTATCGAGCTTTAGAAGAACACCCTGACAGGCGATACTTTGATTCCTCTGAAGATTCTGATACATCAAAGGAGTCTCCTGAAGTATCTATACCCTTCCTGAGGAACCTTCTTCTCCAAAAAGAAGGATGTCTCCTCCAGAGGACTTCTCCTTTCAAGACTTCATAAGAGAAGTAGCTAAAGGACTCTCTATTTCAGTGACCTCTGAGTCAGAGCCTAGAGCTAAAAAATTGGACATTTTGGGTTATTCTAAGGCTCCTAAGGAGGCAGTCACCTTGCCAATTCATGAGATTCTTTATGAGCACATGATTGACTTATGGGAGACTCCTCTCACTATCTCTCCTCATTCTCGAAGATTGGACACTATATATCGTGTCCCTCCTTGTCCTGGTTTTCATAAAACACAGCTTCCACACCATTCTATTGTGGTGCAGTCAGCTATGAAGAGGATAAAGAGTGCAAAAAGACACTCCTCTGCCCCTCCAGGAAGAGAATGTAGGACTTTGGATGCATTTGGTAGGAAAATCTTCCAAGCCAGTATGCTTATTGCCAGAATCAACTCCTATAGTCTTTACATGGGTATGTTTCTAAAAGAGATTGCAGATAAACTGCACACTTTCCTCCCTTTTCTTCCAGAGGATAAAAGGGAAGAATTCCTTACTTGCCTTAAGCATACTCAAGACATTTCAAAGTTCTCCAACCGTGCAGCCTTTGACTCCTTTGAAGGTGCCAGCAGAGCTTCGGCCATTGCCATAGCTGCTCGCAGAATTGCTTGGCTCCAAGCTTCTGATTTAGAACCTTGGGTCCAAGATGGCTTAGGAAATCTTCCATGTGCAGGTGAAAACCTGTTTGGCAAAGAATGGCAAATAAAAGCCACTCAAATGGATGCAGAAAATTCTGCTTTGGATAGACTTTCAAAGTCATCCTCCATTCCTGCCAAGAAAAAACCTTTCAAGAAGTCTTTTTTCAAAAAGGGCAGATTCACTTCTACTACTGGCCAACAATCATCTTCAGGTCGCTTTGTTACTAAGCGTCAGCAACCTAAGCAGGCCAGACCTAAGTCTACAGGGGCTACTGCAACTCAGCAGACTCAACCTCCTCAGGGTTTTTGACTTGATGCTAGAGGACTTAGCCTTTCTGGCTCTAAAGCAGCCAGAACCTCTCACCATTCCAGGAAGGTTAGCTCATTTTGCTCCCAGATGGGAGCAAATTACATCAGAGCAGTGGACCCTCTCCATCATAAGGGAGGGTTACAAGCTTCATTTCTCAAGCCTTCCTCCTTACACCATGGTGAGACACTTCAATTCTCCAACATCTCTTCTCGACCTTTTAGGTCAAGAGGTAGCTACCCTTCTTGCCCAAGGGGCAATAGAAGAAGTACCCCTTCTTCAACAAGGGTCAGGGTTTTACTCCCCCTATTTTCTGATTCCAAAGAAAACAGGGGGATACAGACCCATACAAGTTTCTATGCAAGGAGAAATTCAAAATGCTTTCTCTGACCACTCTCCTTCCATACCTTCAGAGTCAGGATTGGCTTTGTTCTCTAGATCTCAAGGATGCGTACACACATGTCCTCATCCATCCATCTCACAGAAGGTTCCTCCGTTTTCTTTTTCAAGGAAAACATTACCAATACAGAGTGCTTCCTTTCGGTCTGGCCTCTGCTCCAAGAGTGTTCACCAAATGCATGGCAATAGTAGCTGCATTTCTACGCACTCTGGGAATATTTGTATTCCCATACCTGGACGACTGGCTCATCCGAGCTCCATCTCAGTCAGAAGCCCAGACTTCCCTGGACCGCACAAGGAGCATTCTGCAATATCTGGGACTTGTCCCAGCTTACTCCTACTCAGTCCCTAGAATTCATAGGGGCCTGGATGGATACTACCACTGCAAGGGCCTACCTTCCCCAGGCCCGTTGCCAACGTCTGGTGCAGTTAGCCTCCCAAATTCAGTCAAGAAATCACTTAACTGCCCGGGAGATGCTACAACTGCTAGGCCACATGGCATCCACAGTGCATGTGATACCTTATGCTCGCCTTCACATGAGAGCAGCTCAATGGACTTTGTCCACCCAGTGGACTCAAGCATCAGGAGCTTTCTCAGACCAAATAGCAACCTCCAAAAGTCTCTTTTGGTCTCTCCAGTGGTGGATGTCCACCAAAAATCTATTGCTGGGGTCTCCCTTCCAACAGCTGTTGCCCCAGGCAACCCTCACAACAGATGCCTCCCAAACAGGTTGGGGAGCTCATCTATAAGACCTCTCCACTCAGGGCATTTGGTCTCCACAGGAGGCCTCTCTTCATATCAATCACTTGGAGCTTCGAGCAGTTTTTCTGGCTCTCAAGGTCTTCCACACCCTCCTGAGCTACAAGACAGTCCTTATTCATACGGACAATCAAGTAGCCATGTTCTACATAAACAAACAAGGAGGAACTGGCTCTCTGTCGCTTTGCAACAAAGCTCTAAGATTGTGGGCCTTCGCCAGAGAGCATCAAATACATCTCCTGGCTGTTTACCTCCCAGGAATCCAAAACTCTTGCGCAGACAGACTCAGTCGAGTTCTGCTTCCACACGAATGGTCCCTACACATGGACCAGGTACTCAGAATCTTCCAGGAATGGGGAACCCCAGACATAGACCTCTTTGCAAGTCCGTGGAATGCCAAACTTCCCCGATTCTGTTCCAGAATTCCGTGTCAGGGAGTTCAGGCCAGGGATGCCTTCCTCCTTTCACTGGGGTCAAGGCTTCCTATATGCCTTTACACCCATTCCCTTGATTCCCAGGACTCTGTTCAAACTCCAGAGGGATCAAGGATCTATGATCCTCATAGCTCCACGCTGGCCACGCCAAGTGTGGTACCCTCTACTTCTGCATCTCTCCCAGGCCCCCTCCCTGGACTTGGGGGCTGCTCCAGATCTTCTGTCCCAGGAGGAGGGGACTCTGTGGCACCCAAACCCCAAGTCCCTTCACCTCAGAGCCTGGTTACTGAAGGCCTAGACCTTCAGGGTTGGAATCTCTCTCAGCAAGTGAGGGATATCCTCCATGCTTCCAGAAAACCTTCTACTAGACGTTCCTATGCTTTTAAATGGAAAAGGTTTTCCATTTGGTGTACTGAGAAGGGTCTTGACCCTCTAGCACTACCCTTGAATTCTCTTTTGGAATATCTCCTGCATCTTTCTAATGCAGGTCTTAAGACGAATTCAGTAAGAGTCCATTTGAGTGCTATTGCAGCATCTCTTAAGCCTATCAATGGACAACCTATTTCCTCTCATCGTCTTATTGCAAGATTCATGAGAGGCCTCACTTTAACTAAACCTCCCATTAGACCCCCTCCAGTGGCATGGGACTTAAATCTGGTTCTTGGTCAGCTTATGAAGCCACCTTTTGAACCTTTAGCCACCACCTCCTTGAAATTTCTTTCCTGGAAGGTTATTTTCCTCATTGCAGTCACCTCAGCTCGCCGCATCAGTGAACTGCAGGCCTTAGTGGCTAATCCACCTTATACAAGGTTCCATTATGATAAGGTAGTCCTTAGGACCAATCTTCACTTTATGCCTAAAGTGGTCTCACCTTTTCATCTTAATCAAGAGGTATATTTACCTGTCTTTTTTCCAGCTCCTCATGCATCAAGTGCAGAAAGGTATCTTCATACTCTGGATTGTAAAAGAGCTCTTGCTTTTTACTTACAAAGGACACAGCAACATAGAAAGTCTTCTCAACTGTTTGTTGCTTTTGATCCCTCTCATTTGGGACTTCCAGTCTCTAAGAGGACACTGTCCAATTGGATTGCTCAGTGTATTTCTTACGCCTACCAGAGTAAAAACCTTTCTCTGGAGAGCCATGTCACCGCTCATAATGTGAGGGCCATGGCCACCTCTATGTCTCATCTAAATTCTGTGTCTATCGACCAGATCTGTCAAGCGGCCACCTGGGCCTCGGTTCATACCTTCACAGCCCATTACTGCTTGGACAAGGACTCCCGCCGGGATGCCTTGTTTGGTCAGGCTGTTCTCAAACACCTGTTCCATTCTTGATCAACTCCTGCCCTCCTTCCCATAATGGATGCCTGAGTTCCATAGGAGGAGGTAGAGCCCTTCCCGGGCTCTCATAACCTGAGGGATCTCCCAGGCATCTCTAGCTAGGGAGTCCCCATATGTGAAGACTCATTCCTGCTTGTTCCTGGAGATAGCACAGTTACTTACCTGTAACAGGTGATCTCTGGGAATAGCAGGAATAAGTCTTCACAACCCACCCACCTCCCCTAGGAGTTGTATCTCTCTATCTATCTTTCCTTTCCTCTCTCTCTCTTTGTCTCAGCTAAAAACTTGAACTGAGGAGAGGCGGTTAGGAAAGGCGGGAAGGCAGCGCGCAGGCGCTGTGGGATGCTCCCAAAAGCTTTCCTTTTTTGGAAGCTGGGGAGCGTTCCCGCGCAGGCTCCGTCGGTACCGACGTACCCATATGTGAAGACTTATTCCTGCTGTTCCCAGAGATCACCTGTTACAGGTAAGTAACTGTGCTTTCTCATAGCACCACAATGGCCACGCCAAACGTGGTATCCCCTGCTTCTACATCTCTCTCAAGCAGCACCTCTGGAATTAGGGCATGCTCCAGATCTCAAGAGAACGGGACGCTATGGCACCCGAATCCCCAGTCCCTGCACCTCACGGCCTGGTTGCTGAAGGCTTAGACCTCCAGGATCTCAAATTGTCCCAACAGGTAAAGGATATCCTTCAGGCTTCCATAAAACTTTCCACAAGAAGATCTTATGCCTTCAAGTGGAAACGTTTTACTATATGGTGCTGCAAGAAGTATCTCCTTCACTTATCAAATTCTGGTCTAAAGACCAATTCAGTAAGAGTCCATCTTAGTGCAATTGCAGCTTCTTATAAGCCTCTGAATGGACAACCAATTTCCTCTCATCCACTCATATCAAGATTTATGAGAGGCATTCTATTAACAAAACCTCCCATCAAGCCACCACCGGTGGCATGGGATCTAAACCTAGTTCTCGGGCAGCTTATGAAGCCGCCTTTTGAGCCTTTAGCCACTACAGCCCTTACGTTTTTGACCTGGAAGGTCATCTTCCTAATTGCAATTACCTCTGCACATCACATTAGTGAATTGCAAGCTTTAGTGGCTGATCCTCCTTATACTAGATTTCATCATGATAAGGTTGTTCTTATAACTCATCCACACTTTATGCCTAAGGTGGTTTCGCCTTTTCATTTGAATCAATCAGTTGATCTTCCTGTATTTTTTCCGAGGCCTCATGCCTGTAATGCAGAAAGAAACCTTCATACTTTGGATTTTAAAACGGCCTTAGCCTTTTACATACAAAGAACACAGCAACATAGAAAGTCCTCTCAACTTTTTATAGCTTTTGACCGTAGTCATTTGGGACTTCCAGTCTCCAAAAGAACTTTATCTAAATGGATTGCCCAATGCGTATCCTTTGCTTATGAGAGTAAGGGTCTTCCTCTTCAGGACCATGTCACAGCTCATAATGTGAGAGCCATGGCAGCTTCTATGGTTAATCTCCACTCTGTGTCTATCGATGACATTTGTCGAGCAGCCACCTGGGCTTCAGTACACACCTTCACAGCCCACTACTGCCTAGATAAAGCCTCCCGTCAGGATGCCTTCTTTGGCCAAGCTGTTCTTCAAAATCTCTTTCAAACTTTATTTAGTATTTATTATTTTAAATACTCTTTTATAAAGATTTGTTTTAACTACCATTTTTTAAGTGTAAATAATACATTTACATATATTAATAATTTTAAAACTACTAGTCACCCGAGCAATATAAGCCTTTAATTCAAACATGATCAATAATTTATAATTCATAGAACAATATCTGTCCCCATTTTTATTCATTTTATTGCACACAATGACAAGATTGGTTTTTACAGGTCTTCTATATTATATTTTTTATTTTTTATTTTTTATTTTTATTTTTAATTTTTTTTATATATTTATATTTTTATCCTCATATTTGTTGTGGATCATGTGCGTGAGAATAATAGGTTTTCATTTCTTCACATTTTTGGATGGTTTGGTTCATTATCTTATTATTAATTATTTATTATGCAATTTTTCTTATCTATTTTTAATTTTAAATTTTAATTTTTAATTTTTAATATACATTTGATTTTTTATGTTTTATTTAATTTTTAATTATTTTATTGTTTTATTATTTTATTATTATTATTATTTTTATTATATTTATTATATTTTTTAATTTTGGTGGAAGTGGCATTACTATATCATTTAATTGGTTAATGACATATCATCCCCTTCTTTTTTAAAAAAAAAATTAAAATTATTATTTATTAATTTATTATTTTAATTTCATTTATTCAAAATTGCATATTTCACAGTTTGATAATGTTAATTTTAGACAATGATCAATATTTCGATTTTATGTTTAAATGTGTAGTAATGTTTCACTTCGGAGTCTGTCTCTACAAACAAAACCATTTGATGTATAAAAAGTTCGGTCATTTCACACAGCCACGCAATATTAAAAGTATTTTTTCACAATGTTTAGTTTATATAATCTGTTCTACAGGCATGCAGTTTTTTAATTTATTATTTTTTTAATTGTCTTCTACAGCACGCGGCATTTATGATGTGTCTTTAGCCAATTGTTTTTAACTGTTTTTCATTTGAAGTACACACATATATATAAAAAAAAATTTCAATACATACGATCTTAACCATTTTTGGTGTAGAGGTTGGATAAAGTATACATCAAAAGGCTTTAACAGTAGTCTATGTTAAAAATAGATGCGTGTTATATTTATATATTTTTTTGACCTTGGTTTTTAGAGCCGTTATTTCGTCAAGTAGCTTTGCTATTTGGGACATTATACACATTCTTTATAAAACTGTTCCTATAAGATGAAGAGCAGTCGGTTCTTTTATCAAAAATCTTTTAATAGGATTTTATGCTTAAACATCGATTCATAGAACAATAGCTTCACGAATGTTGTTGCTGGTTCCCTTAGTTCAGTTCATCTTCTTGTCAATCTTCTTAAAATCTTTCGGTGATTGGAGACAGATAGCCATGCCCCTTTTGGCGCGAAAATCATCGTTCTTAAAACAGTGTCTCAGAGTAGCATTCTGATCCGATTCGGAAGAACGCAATTGTGTCCTACCCTGTCAAGATTTTTTCGTCTAACCAGAACTGCTATACTGAGTAGTCTGTGCAGCTCCCAACAGGTAACTGCAACAATCTCTCTTTTTTTAAATAAATTACTTGAGCTCTACCGGCTTACAATCTAATGTATTTCATATTCATCATACAGAGTCACAATAAAATTCATCGCAAAGCAGAGTGTCTTGGCACTTAGGTGCCTGTCTCAGTGAGTAGGTTCTTTTAATTTTTACATATGTTTCTCACACGAGTTTTAGTTAATCGCGGTATGAAGGGTATCGTATTAAGCACACACTGCTTGTATAGCAAAACAAGTGCTTAATAATGTCGTTTTGAAACTTTAATTTATTTGACAATTGAGACATTCTTTTTAAGTGTAGTTGTTTTTACCTTTATATAAAGTTTACTCTGCATGAGCTTTTCTACTTATTGAATTAGCTCTTTCAGTAATTTGATACAAACCACCTCCCCCCCCCCTTTTCTAAGCTTCAAGGTTTAACAATTGTCTACTTCCTTTGTACTTATATAGAGGCACAGTAAGGAGTCTAGTGTCCTTTAGATCTCAACGGCACTGCGGTGCACAATTCAGTGAGTAGTTTTTTGTCCTCTCTGCCCTGCGTCTGTTTGTCTTATGTTTTTTAATTATGTTTTTGACTGTGTTTAATTATGTTTCTTTACTATTATGTTTTTTAATTATGTTTTTTAATTATAATACATGGATCTATTATATTAACCTATGTAATTTATTATACATCTTTTACTTGTTATGTTTTAACTTTTGGTTTCAAATTAAATTTATTTATTTTAAATTAATTTATTATATAAATGTGACCCGGTGGCCTTTCCAAAATTATGTTTATGTATGCATTTAACTGTTTTTATTTGTTTTTTGTAAGCAACTCTCCCCTTGAGAAAGGCGCAAGCCGAAACGCGTCGGGGATCTTCAATAAAGCTTTTTGAAACTAGTATTAAGCAACTGGGTCGTCCATTGCTTCTGCTCCTTGTGTACTCCACAGCTCATAATGTGAGAGCCATGGCTACTTCCACGGCTAATCTCTACTCTGTGTCTATCTATGACATTTGTCGAGCAGCCACATGGGCTTCGGTACACACCTTCACAGCCCACTACTGCCTGGATAAAGCCTCCCGTCGGGATGCCTTCTTTGGCCAAGCTGTTCTTCGAAATCTCTTTCAGACCTAATTCAACTCCTACCTACCAACCTTGGTGGAATGCCAGAGATCCATGGGAGGAAGGATGCCTATCTTTCTGGGTTGGCACCTTCCTGGGGCTATCTCCCTGGCATCTTCAGCTAGGGAGTCCCCATATGTGAAGACTACATTCATGCTTGTTCCTGGAGATAGCGTAGTTACTCACCTGTAACAGGTGATCTCCGGAACAGCAGGAATTTAGTCGTCACAAACCACCCACCTCCCCTAGGAGTTGTCTCTATCTCTTTGTCTCTTTCCTCTCTCCCCCTATCCTTTCACTCAGCTACAAACTTAACTGAAGAGGGACAGTTGGGAAGGCGGGAAGGCAGCGCGCATGTGCTGAGGGATGCTCCCAAAAGCGTTCCTATTGGACGCTGGGGAGCGTTCCCGCGCAGGCTCCATCAGTACCGACGATACCCATTTGTGAAGACTAAATTCCTGCTGTTCCTGGAGATCACCTGTTACAGGTGAGTAACTACGCTGTCTTCAAAACTGAACACAGTATTTCAAGTGAGGCCTCACCAGTGACTTATACAGTGGCATTAGTACCTCTTCCTTTCTGCTGGTAATTCCCCTTTGTATGCAACCCAACATCTTCCTGACTTTTGCCACTGCCTTGTCGCACTGTTTTGCCACCTTGAGATCCACATAAATAATCACACCAAGCTCTTTCTCCTGGTCCGTGCACACCAACCTCTCACCCCCTTTCGCGTACATTTCCCCTGGATTTCTGCTTCCTAAGTGCATGACACTGCACTTCTTTGCATTAAATCTTAACTGCCAAGCATTAGACCATTCTTCCAGCTTTTGCAGATCTTTCCTCATGTTATCCACTCCCTCAGGGGAGTCCACTCTGTTGCAAATTTTCGTGTCATCTGCAAAAAGACAGACTTTTCCATACAGTCCTTCAGCAATATTACTCACAAATACATTGAACAGTGCCGGGCCCAGGACCGAATGCTGGGGCACCCTGCTAATCACCCTCCTTTGATCCGAGTGAGCTCCATTTACCATCACCTTCTGTCATCTGTCAGTCAACCAATTTCTGATCCAGTTCACCACCTTGGGACCCATCCCCAAACTACTGAGTTTATTGATAAGCCTTCTATGAGGAACAGTATCAAAGGCTTTGCTGAAATTCAGGTAGATGACATCCATCGCATGCCCCTGATCTAGTTCTCTGGTCACCCAGTCAAAGAACTCAATCAGATTTGTTTGGCAAGATCGTCCTTTAGTAAAACCATGTTGCCTCAGATCAACCTGTTGGTTTTGAGAAAGTCCACTATTTGCTCTTTCAGAAGCGCCTCCATTACTTTTCCCGCCACCAAGGTAAGGCTCACAGGCCTGTAGTTTGTCACTTCTTCCCTGTCACCACTTTTGTGAAGAGGTACCACATCCGCCCTTCTCCAGTCCTGAGGAACTACCCCTGTTTCCAAGTATCTGTTGAAAACATCCTTTAACGGCCCTGCAAGATCCTCTCTGAGCTCTCTCAGTATCCTGGGATGTATCCCATCCGGTCCCATGGCCTTCTCCACTTTCAGTTTTGCAATTTGTTCTAATACATCATCTTCTGTGAATGGTGTGGTATCTACTTCATTCCCATTTTTATATTTGTGAGTCACAGGCAGGGCCGGCCCGTCCATTGAGCAAGAATGTTTTTTGCACAGGGCCCCGCGTTTCAGGGGGCTCCGCGCAAAGAACATTCTGCATTTTTAAAAATTAAATTTAAAAAAAAAAAGCTGGCTGCTGCCGCTGCTGCCGCGGCAGCAGCAGAATGGAGTGTCCCGTGGGGCCCCCTCTGCCCGGCTGAGCCCCTCTGCACCGGCTTTCAGATATGCGAAGGGAGAGTGTCTCCCTCGCGTCTCTGTTAAGCCCGCAGGGGCTGATGGGAAATTTCCCATCTGCCCCTGCGGGCTTAACAGAGACGCGAGGGAGACACTCTCCCTTCGCGTATCTGAAAGCCGGCGCAGAGGGGCTCAGCTGGGCAGGGAGAGCTCAGCTGGGCAGAGGGGGCCTCGCGGGACACTCCATTCTGCTGCTGCCGTGGCGGCAGCGGCAGCAGCCAGCTTTTTTTTTTTTTTTTTTTTTAAATTTTCCATGAGCCGATGGGGGGGGGGGGTTAGGACTGGTAATGGGGGATGGAGGGGGTTTGGAATTGACATGTGGTGGGGTGTGGAATGTTGGGGGGAGGTTAGGACTGGTAATGGGCTATGGGGGGGTTAAGACTGGTAATGGGCTGTGGGCTGATGGGGGCTGTCTGGAAGTGGGGGGTTAGGACTGGTAATGGGCTATGGTGGGGTTAGGACTGATAATGGGCTATGGGGGGGCTAGGACAGGAAATGGGCTGATGGGGAGGGGTTAGGACTTGAGGTGGGCTGATGGGGTTAGGACTTGAGGTGGGCTGTGGGCTGTTGAGGGGGGTTAGGACTGGTAATGGGCTATGGGGGGGATTAAGACTGGTAATGGGCTGTGGGCTGATGGGAGCTGTCTGGAAATGGGGTGATGGGGGGTTAGGACTGGTAATGGGCTATGGGGGGCTAGGACAGGAAATGGGCTGATGGGGAGGGGTTAGGCTTGAGGTGGGCTGATGGGGTTAGGACTGGTAATGGGCTGTGGGCTGATGGGGGTTTAGGACTGGCAATGGGCTATGGGGGGCTGACTGGAAATGGGCTGATGGAGTTAGGACTGGAAGTGGGCTGATGGGGGGTTAGGACTGGTAGTAGGTTATAGGGGGGGCTTAAACTTAAAATGGGGTGATGGGGGTTAGGACTGGAAGTGGGTTGATGGGGACTAGGACTGGTAATGGGTTGGGGGGTTGCTAGGACTGGAAATGGACTGAGTGGAAGGGGAAGCTTGAACTGCAAATAGCTGATGGGGAGGGGGCTTGGAATGGAAATGGGCTGTGAGGGAAGGGAGCTAGGACTGAAAATGGGCTGATGGAGCAGCTAGGATAGGACTGGAAATGGGCTGTTGGGGGGAGCTAAGATTGGTATGGGCTGTGGTGGGGGCTTGAATTGAAATGGACTCATGGAGGGGCTAGAACTGGAAGTAGGCTCATGGGGGGGCTTGGACTGGAATTGGGCTGAGTGGAGGGGAGCTAGGATTTGACATGGGCTGATGGGGGGGCTAGGATTGGAAATGAGCTGATGAAGGGACTCGGACTGGAAATGGATGGGGGAGCTAGGACTGGAAATGGGCTGATGGGGGGCTAGGACTGGAAATGGGCTGATGGGGGGCTAGGACTGGAAATGGGCTGATGCAGGGACTAGAAGGGAATGGATGCTGGGTGAGACTGGAACTAGAAGGGAGCTGATGTTGGGGGAGGATTAGAATGGGATGGGGCTGGGAGAGTAAAATGGAGAGGGGAAAAATATTTTGTGTGGTTAGGATGAAAAATCTACAATTGGCCGGGTATTGGGAGAGTAAGTGGGGATTGAAGATGGAGGGGTAAAATTTGTGTGGATGAAATAGGAATGAGGAAAGAGCAAAAGGAGAAAAATTAGTATGTTAAAGCAGATGTAGAGAGAGAGAATGGAAAAAAAACTAGAAGAGAGAAGAAAGGACAAATGGACAGCAGACGATGGAGAGTTAGCAGAAAACATGAAGAAACCAGAAGAAAGTGGCTGGAGCAATTGCAACTGAAGAAAAATGCACAAAAGGTAGAAAGATATCTCTTTATTTTGAATTTATTAAATGGAATATGAAAGCTCTGGGAAATGTGCATCATTAACGTCTGCGCTTTGGTACAAGAGGAAATTAATTTATAGTTTTATTTCTACAGTGTTGTTGTACATTCCAAGTTTGGCTTTTGGGGTTCCCAGTTTAATTATTGCCTTCCTGTTTCTAAATTGTGATTCCTTGTTTGGTGATGGTCTATGTTCTGCATGTGTAACTGAGCTGAGGTATTCTGTTTATGTAATTCCTATTTGACATTGCCACTTGTTCTCTTTCCCCAGTATTCTCTGAAATGTATTGGTTTAATATTTGCAGTGTTGCCTTTTGATAGGTAGGGTATGGTGCTTTGTGAGTCCTGGTAATGCTGTCAGGATACAGCGGATTTGCTATGGGTTCTAAATGGGCAGCGTTTGTAGTAGTTCCTAATGTGCCTGGCGGTTGGCACTGGATTATAGTAATGTAGAAATCTTTTAGTCTTTCTTTATCCATACACTCATTAAGTGACATGTTTACTAAAAGTTAGTGTATGGTAACATTATGCAAAAAGTTATGCAAATAAGGCCACTTATGCAAATGAGGACCCTCACCGAGTCTCCGCACATGGCCCCGCACCCCCCTTGGGCCGCCCCTGGTCACAGGTGGTCCTTCTCCAGGATTTTCTTTAGTAAAAACAGAGCAGAAGTATTTGTTTATCAATTTTGCTTTTTCAATGTCACTTTCCACAAATCCAGCACTTCTGAGTCCTGCAATTCCATCTGATTTTCCTCCTCTCCCGAATATATCTGAAGAAAATTTTGTCGCCATACTTCACATCTTAGCCATCTTTTCCTCTGCCTTTGATTTTGCTTTCCTTATTTCTCTTTTTGTCTCTTTTAGTTTGAGCCTGTATTCCTTACTGTGTTCCTCTGTTTGCAAGCTATTGAATTTTGTGAAAGCTGTGCTTTTTGCCTTTATTTGAGCAGCCACTTCTTTGGACATGCACTTTATTGCAAAGAAGTAGCACAGGAACCAGCGGCATACAGTAAATTTTGCCCTATCAGTTAGGCCAGAAGACGGCCCAGCAATCCCAAAACAGCAATGGCAACATCACACTTGCATTCAAAGAAATTTTATGTGCTGTGCCGCCTCTGCTGCTGTTTTTTCTCTGTTAAGTACTGCTCCGTAGCAGCCAGAGGCCCAGGAAAGCATTTCCCATTGAAGGGCTGAAGTTTCATGATACCCAAGATTTCAGCCCCTCAATGGGAAATGCTTTCCCAGGCCTCCGGCTGCCGAGAAGCAGTGCTTTACAGAAGGAAAAAAAAAGCAGCGGAGGCAGCCGTGCTGCAGGATGTTTTTTTTTTGGGGGGGAGGGAGGAAGGAACAGGAGGAGAAAGTGTTCTTCCTGCCCCTTTTTATGAGGGGCCCGAAGCACATTTGGCTTGAGGGCCCCTCATTTGAACTTACGCCACTGGCAAGAGTGCATAGAGATGGGCAACCACATGCAGAGGGAGGAGCTATTTCATAAAGATACATATGGGAGAAATTACCCTCAGCAATCCGGTGTATGTTCCAGCATTTTACAATCAGCACATATAAAATGTTGACAGTTATATGTGTGTTTTTGCCATTCTGCAAATTTTAAATGTGTAAAATAAACAACAGAGGCCTTTATCTTTCCATCATTGAGATTAAGAAAGGAAAGTAAACTGGGGATGAAGGAGATATCCCACTTAATCCCCCCTATAAAGGGAAGGACAAAAGGCACTCCCCCCCTTTGTATTTGGGAGCAGATGTAAATCCAGATGTGGACAGTTTCAGTCCTACAGGCATCCCCTCTATGAAATCAGCAATACAGCATTTTGGTGACACCCTTGTCACGCTCCCAACACCCCTGTGCAACACAAATGTGATATGGACATCATATGTAAAATGGGCCCCTTCTATAATGGCCTTTTGCACGTGGATGCGATTTACACATGTATGTTGTTATATTTACACATGAAAACGACAAATAAGTCTTAAGATAAGCCCCTTAATCTGTGAGGCTGATATTTAGTGGTGGCGGACTGCACTTTCTAAAAAAGCATGGCCACTAACACTTGAATTAAAACCTGATATTCAGTGACAGAGCTTGTCTGGCACTGAATATCCAGTTTTGCCAGACAGAGCGCTGCCTATCCAGTTAGTGGCAATATTGAGCTGCTATCCAGGTAGCACAAACTAGATAAAGTTAGGATAGGGCAATGGCTGTCTTAATTTCATGTGGTTTAGCAGTCTGGTTGTGGCAGGCTATGGCCTAGAGTAGTCTGCAAATATGAAAGGCCTGTAAGTTAGGCCTGGATCCCAACCCCCATTATAGCTAGAAAAGAACCAAAAATCTGTGAAAAATGAGAAAATTGTTTTAAACTGCTTAATAAGAAGTTTTACATGAATTCATAAGTCTTTCATTATTCTCTTGTGTGCAAAAGAAAGAAATGTTTCAATACATGCATTCCTGGAGTTAGGGATAACCTTGCAGTAGAGAAGTATCAAACCTAGAAACTGCACCATTGTTAGAACAGTCCTAAAGGAGGGGGCTGGTTGCTAGGCCCCGGAGGGATCTCTAATTGGACAGGTGCAGGGGGCGTTGGAGCCAATAGGAAGTTTGCATGTATCAAGCTGGAACCAATAGAAAGTTCTCATGTATCAAACAGAAGAAAAGGGTATAAATGAGTATGTCTCTGTAAAAACTTTGCTCAGTTCCTTTTGAAGCTTTGACTGACTGGGCCTGTGCACAATAAATTGGCTTGGATCTTTTGAACTGACTCCTGGTTTTATTTATTGCATGCTTATCAGCTGCTATATGGTTAGTGGCTGAATATCACCACAAACCGGATTGCTGCTGAGACCTCTCCCCTCTGCCCACGTTTT
Source organism: Ichthyophis bannanicus (assembly GCA_033557465.1). NCBI lineage: Eukaryota > Metazoa > Chordata > Amphibia > Gymnophiona > Ichthyophiidae > Ichthyophis > Ichthyophis bannanicus. The sequence continues at coordinate 97,421,649 of CM066046.1, forward strand.
CTGCAGTCTGTGGGGATATTTAGCGGCACTGTCCAGAGAGCACTGCTGAATAATTAGGATTGCCATGGTTTAGCCAGTTCATATAATGTACCTTTGCGATTGGCCGCCTTTTGGTTCAATTGAATGGTTTAGCCAGTTAGCAGCTTTTGCCAACTGGTTAAAACCCTTTTGACTATGCTCCCTATGGATTTTGTTTGCAGATGTATATTCTACCAGTTATTTCTTGATCTCCTAACATATCACTCTGCATACGAGTATTATTTCCAGAGTCAGAGGACTAACACTTCTAATGTTTATGTTGCATTGATTATATATAATACTGTGTTAGTTCTATTTCTATTTCATACTTCCATACCAATTTCCTCTCAAAAAGGGGACCCAAAACTTTACATCCAAGCACTGCAATATACCAATATAACTTATAATAGATACAATAAACAATGAAATTCCTCATACAGACCTGCCATAATCTTTACTCTGGCTAGGGAAATAAAATGATAGTCTGCAGCTAAAAAAAACCACTTCACCCAACACAATAAATACCAATAATAATGTATTTTTGTTTTATTTGGTAGGGAGTGTAACATATTAAAACATCTTATCATCATAGATCAGCAATAAATAAATAAAATAAATCATTTCTCAATATTTGCATAACTTCCTTGCTAGTACCCACAATCCAATGTATATAGAAGTACAGTGGAGTCAACATAGGGTAGCAGTAGATAACCAAACAGATGGAAGATGTACGTTTTTGGTGCAGAAAACAAACAAAATCTAGTTGGAAAAGATGATACATGGCCAGCCTCATGGTTCAGTAGCAGTCCTATGAACTGCCATACAGGGCTCTTCCTAGGTTTGGTGGAGATACTGCAGAGGTAGTATTCACAGAATCTAAGTAGGGGTAAGTACCAGTTGTCATGCAAAGTATCTGGATTTAGGACCTATGGTTGCAGGCCTCCAGAAAAACCCACAGTGCCTGCCTCTGGCTAAGGACTGTCACTACAATGGCTTGGCTAGATGAGTTGGGCGGGGATGTAAAATAGGGAAAAAATATCCGACTAGTTGTGAATTAGGGTTTATAATACAAGATCCCAGTCATGGTTCTGAGTGACTTGGAACCCTAAAAAGCAGGAGGAACTGCTAGCTAGGAAAGAAAGGATAAAAGATGTTAAAAGATTGAATTCCTTCATTTTTTAGCGTAACTTGAATTGACTGATAATTAGGACACAGAGCCATGGACTACTTAAAATTTCTACTAAAGTTACTTTGCAGAGAGGTAATGCCACATACAATGGCATTTGGATGGAATTGCTCTTCTCCCTCCAGACCGCTTGGGGTGACATATAGCCTGGCCACAGCCCTGTCAATGAGTACAAAATGGCTTCTAGATTTTAACAAGACCTTATAGTTTAGAAAGTGACAAGGAAGAATAGCAGCCATAAAGGCATGGCACTAGTGCTGATATAAGCTAAGTGATTCATTCAGGCAGGGTGATTATTCTACTGGAGCAGCTGCAGAGGCACATGCCTTTCTACTTAATACTAAATCTACCCCTTGCTCCTGCGAGAATTTTGCTTAACAGTGCAATACAGACACTTGCCATGCAGAATTCTGCCCAGGGCATAGGAAGCAGCAGCATTGGTGGCGCCTCGCTGCTGTCCCTTCTTCACTGGATTACTTACTAATTACTGCAAGAGAAGGACAGAGATGCCAAGGGTGGCCCATCCCAAAAAGTGAGATTTACCATCCCATTGAGTGAAATTGAAGGCTAATGAGTGAGGTTTTTCTTACAGTGTGTTCACAGTATAAATGAAAGGAGCACCAGAAAATGATATTTATCTTTCTTTGGTTTGCTGTAAAAAGTTCCAACAGATCTAGGAATTTCCCTGTAGAACTCACCATACCAAATAAAAAAAATCTGATTCTGGTTTCATCTCGGTAACATAAACCCTCTCCATAATCAGGCATATTGTGACGTAATACAAAACTCTACAAATGTCCCTCAGGAGAGAACAATCCTACCATTCCATAACAGCACAAGTGAGGACCTACCTAGGAAAAGGCAGTACTGTAAATATTATAGTGAGCCTGATAAAATCGATATAACCTATTGGGAAAATTGAACAACCAGATTGTTACAGATCCCTACATAGAGATTCAAAGCCAACAGAATACCTACAGTAGCCTCAGTCACACATACTAAATGTAGATTTTATTTATTTATTTATTGAACAGCTCTTTTATACCGCTCCTTCCAGTGATCAGGGGCGGTTTACATTGAACAATAACATGAATTTACATAGAACATTGAACAGCTTAATAACATCATTGGAACTAGAGAACTAGTTAAAACAAACTATATACAAGATAGATGGATCCAAAACTATGTACATCCCAATATACGCTAAAGAAAGGTATAGTGGAGATTGTGTTTCTTAGCTATTTACATGAGATAAATGTTTCGGAGGGGAGGGATTATGATATTTGGGTGGTGTGTTGTGAGGCAGATAAATTGTTAGTATTGTTGGGGGATGATGTGTTGTAATATTCTGAGAACAGGAAGGTTTTTAATTCCTTGTGGAATGTTATAAGGTCTTTAGTTGCTCTAAGCTGATCAGGTAGAGCGTTCCACAGTGTGGGGCTGTAAATCTGAACGCTCTATTGCTCGTGAACTGTTTAGTTTTCCGTATAGAGGTAGGCATTGTCAATACGTTTTGTGCATTTTTCCTCCTGTGTCTATTGTCGGTTTGAGGTTGTAATAGGGTGGAGAGGTTGGAAGGAGAAATGCCATTGTGGAGTTTGAAAGCTGTGACTATATGCTTGTACTTTATTCTGTAAGCTATTGGGAGCTAGTGTAGTTTGTATAAGATAGGTGTGATGTGTTCAGCTAGGCTGGCCTTGGCTATAATCCTAGCAGAGACATTTTGCACTATTTGAAGTATGTGAATAGATTTTTAGGAAGACCTTGTAGAATGCTGTTACAAAAATCCAGATGAGGATTTACTAATGCCTGGACTATAGTTCTAAAATCGTGAGGGTCTAGGATAGGCCTGAGATGTTGGATATTTTTTAATTTGTAGAGAACCTAGCAATGGATTTGATTTGGGCGGTCATGTTTAGTGCTCTATCAATAATGATACCCAGGTATTTTACTTCATTTTTGATTGGCAGATCGATATTATGAAGTTTAAGAGTAGTGGGAGAAGTATAGTTTTGGTTTCTTGTAGTGATCAGGATCTCTGGGTTTTTTTTTTTTAATTAATTTATAGATTGTTCTTGTTGAGCCAGGAATCTGCTTCATATATACAGTCAGTAATGATGTTAAATTGTGGGGGTTTTATGTCAAACGGGGCATAAACCATTATATCATCTGCGTAGATGTGAAAGATTAATTTATGTTTAGTGAATATGTCGCAAATCGGTTGAAGATATAAATTAAACAGTAAGGCTGAGAGTGTAGAACCCTGGGGTATTACTTGTTACATAGTAGCATAGTAAATGATGGCAGATAAAGACCAGCATGGTCCATCTAGTCTGCCCAGCAAGATGGCAAGAGTAGGTGCATCCCTCCCCATGTCTTTCTTTAGGGGTGCACCCCTCCCCATGTCTCTGTCCATGGGTACACCTGCCACTCCATGCAGACCACCCCTCCCCATTTCCCCGTCTAGGGGTGAACCCACCGCTCCATGCAGGACACCCCTATTTGCTGAGAAATTAGATGGGTCTGTTTATTTTGATTTTATCCTGTTGCTGCAAAGGGATCCACTGTGTCTGTCCCATGCCATTTTGAATTCCATCACTGTTTGCCCCACCACTTCCATCGGGAGGGCATTCCAAGCATCCACCACCCTTTCAGTGAAAAAGTATTTCCTGACATTGCCTTTCAATTTACCAACTTTCAGCTTCATGTTATGCCCTCTAGTTTTACAGCTTCCCCGTCTTTGGAAGAGGTTTGCTTGTTCGTTATTTCTCTTTAAGTATTTAAAGGTCTGAATCATATCTCCCCTATCCCTCCTCTCCTCCAAAGTGTACATATTTAGGTCAAGTCTCTTCTCATAAGGCTTCTGACGCAGGCTCCAAATCATTTTGGTCGCCTTCCTCTGGACAGTTTCCATTCTTTTTACATCCTTTGCAAGATATGGTCTCCAAAACGGAACACAGTATTCCAAGCGAGGCCTCACCAGTGACTTATACAGTGGCATTATTACCTCTTTCTTTCTGCTGGTATTTCCTCTTTGTATGCAGCCCAACATCCTCCTGGCTTTTGCCACCACCTTGTCGCACTGTTTTGCCACCTTGAGATCTACAGAAATAATCACACCAAGGTCTTTCTCCTGATCTGTGCACACCAACTTCTCGCCCCCTATTGCGTACATTTCCTTTGGATTTCTGCTTCCCAAGTGCATGACACTGCACTTCTTTGCATTAAATCTTAATTGCCAAGCATTAGACCATTCTTCCAGCTTTTGTAGATCTTTCCTCATGTTAAGCACTCCCTCAGGGGAGTCCACTTTGTTGAAAATTTTCGTGTCATCTGCAAAAAGACAGACCTTTACATTCAGTCTTTCAGCAATATCACTCACAAATACATTGAACAGTGCCGGGCCCAGGACCGAACCCTGGGGCACCCCGCTAATCACCTTCCTTTCATCCGAGTAAGCTCCATTTACCATCACCTTCTGTCGTCTGTCAGTCAACCAATTTCTGATCAGTTTACCACCTTGGGACCCATCCCCAAACTACTGAGTGTATTGATAAGCCTCCTATGAGGGACAAAGGCTTTTCTGAAATCCAGGTAGATGACATCCATCGCATGCCCCTGATCTTGTTCTTGTGGGAAGGTGGAGGAGGAATCCTGTTTAATTTTGACATAAAGGGAGCGGTTTGAAATGTATGACTGAAACCATTTCAGAAGAGTTCCAGAGATGCCTACCTATGCTAATCTTTGTAATAGGATACTATGGTCAACATTGTCGAATGCAGATGAGACGTCCAGGAAGACCATGATAAATGCTTGGTTTGGGTTATCTAGCCCGCATATTAGGGTGTCTAATAAAATCAGGAGTAGGGTTTCTACTCCGTGGTATGGACGGAAACTGTACTGATGAGCTAGCGTCTATATAGTCTTGGAGCTGCAACTGGACTACTTTTTCAATGATCTTTGCTATGAAGGAGATACTGGCTATAGGTCTATATGAGGATGGCTCGTTTCTGTTCAGGGTCTTGCTTTTTAGTAGTGTGCGAATGATAGAAAGCTTAAGAGGTTCAGGCAGTATGCCATGCAGGAGTGATTTATTTACTCTGTTTAGAATTACCGGTGCTAGTTCAGTTTTGACTGCTTTTATCCATGATACTGGACATGGGTCTAATTGGGAGGTTGTGGTGTTAATTTTTATGATGGTTTATAAGAGCTACTTCTCCTTAATGAGATAGAAAGTGTGCCAAGAGTTAGCAGGTTGCTGAGGCTCAGTTCTGGTGGGCATAGTGGATGAGTTTACACTCTTTAGTTTTGGGGCCAGGTAGTTTGCTACCGATTGGGCGCAAATATCTGGGCAGTTCATAGGGTTCATACCTCACCAGGTATAGTGCAAATTACCATAAACTGGCAATAGAAATATGTAGACAAAAATTGAACTGAAATTCCAAGAAGCCAGTCTGTGCATGCGGTGCAACACCAGAGAAATAGAAACAGTGATGCAATTCTCCTCTGTACTGTGCCAAATATTAAGATAGCAGATATAAATTCCAAAAACTGACAGATTCTAACCACCAAATGAAAAATAAAATGTGTTTTTCTACCTTTGCTGTCCAGCCAATTAAATTTTTCTAATCATGTTGGTCCCAGCCTCTGGTTTCTGCTTTCCTCTATTTCCTCAACTCTCTAAGATCTCCAGACCATTTGCACACTTCTTTTCTCCTGTATTCTTCCCTTCCTCCCCTACCTCCATCATTGACATTGATCTTTTCCTTTCAGCTTTTTGCTTCTGTATCCAACTTATATTTCATTCCTTTTAACTATCCAGTCTTCAATCTCCTTCTTTTTACTACTTTCCATCTCTTTCCCTCACCCTGGCCCTCTCAGTCTCCATCCTCTTATTCTCAAGTCTCTCTCAGGCATCTAGCATCTCCTCTCTCTTTCCCCCCTCGTTCCAGCATCTCATCTCACTCTCTCCCCTCTTTGTTCAGCATTTTCTCTCTCTCGTTCCCTTAATCCAGCATCTCTTCTCTCTATTCCCCCTACTACTGCTACTACTACTGATCATTTGTATAGCGCTACAAGGTATATACGGCGCTGTATAAACACATGTAAAAGACAGTCCTTACTTTTCAGGGTTTACAGTCTAGTCAAGACAGACAACACAACAGAACAGCTGAGGACAAGGATATATCTAGGGCAGTGATGGCTAACCTTTTTGAGCCCGAGTGCCCAAACTGCCGCACAAAACCAAAGAATTTCCTCAAAGTGCCAGCACGTCATTTGCATAAGTGGTCTTATTTGCATAAATATTTGCATAATGTTACCATACACTAACTTTTAGTAAACATGTCTCTTAATGAGTGTATGGATAAAGAAAGACTAAAAGATTTCTACATTACTATAATCCAGTGCCAACCGCCAGGCACATTAGGAACTACTACAAAAGCTGCCCATTTAGAACCCATAGCAAACCCGCCGTATCCTGACAGCATTACCAGGACTCACAAAGCACCATACCCTACCTATCAAAAGGCAACACTGCAAATATTAAACCAATACATTTCAGAGAATACTGGGGAAAGAGAACAAGTGGCAACGTCAAATAGGAATTTCCTCTTGTACCAAACAAAGCGCAGATGTTAATGATGCACATTTCCCAGAGCTGACATATTCCAGTTAATAAATTCAAAATAAAGAAACATCTTTCTACCTTTTGTGCATTTGTTTTTCAGTTGCAATTGGTCCAGCCACTTTCTTCTGGTTTCTTCATGTTTTCTGCTAACTCTCCATCGTCTGCTGTCCATTTGTCCTTTCTTCTCTCTTCTAGTTTTTTTTCCATTCTCTCTCTCTACATCTGCTTTAACATACTAATTTTTCTCCTTTTGCTCTTTCCTCATTCCTATTTCATCCACACAAATTTTACCCCTCCATCCTCAATCCCCAATTACTCTCCCAATACCTGGCCAATTGTAGATTTTTCATCCCTCCTACACAAAATATTTTTCCCCTCTCCATTTTACTCTCCCAGCCCCATCCCATTCTAATCCTCCCCCAACATTAGCTCCCTTCTAGTTCCAGTCTCACCCAGCATCCATCCCCTTCTAGTCCCTGCATCAGCCCATTTCCAGTCCTAGCCCCCCATCAGCCCATTTCCAGTCCTAGCTCCCCCATCCATTTCCAGTCCAAGTCCCTTCATCAGCTCATTTTCAATCCTAGCCACCCCATCAGCCCATTTCTAGTCATTTCCTAGCCCCACCATCAGCCCATGTCAAATCATAGGTCCCCTGCACTCAGCCCAATTCCAGTCCAAGCCCCCCCATGAGCCCACTTCCAGTTCTAGCCCCTCCATGAGTCCATTTCAATTCAATCCCCCACCACAGCCCATTTCCAATCTTAGCTCCCCCCAACAGCCCATTTCCAGTCCTATCCTAGCTGTTCCATCAGCCCATTTTCAGTCCTAGCTCCCTTCCCTCACAGCCCATTTCCATTCCAAGCCCCCTCCCCATCAGCTATTTGCAGTTCAAGCCTCCCCTTCCACTCAGCCCATTTCCAGTCCTAGCAACACCCCAACCCATTACCAGTCCTAGCCCCCCGTCAATCAACTTCCAGTCCTAACCCCCATCACCCCATTTTCAGTTTAAGCCCCCGCTATAACCCATTACCAGTCCTAACCCCCCATCAGCCCATTTCCAGTCAGCCCCCCATAGCCCATTGCCAGTCCTAAACCCCCCCCCATCAGCCCACAGCCCATTACCAGTCCTAACCACATCAGCCCACCTCAAGTCCTAACCCCTCCCCATCAGCCCATTTCCTGTTCTAGCCCCCCCATAACCCATTATCAGTCCTACCCCCCCATCAGCCCACTACCAGTCTTAACCCCCCCCCCATAGCCCATTGCCAGCCCTCATCAGCCCACAGCCCATTGCTAGTTTTAACCCCCCCATAGCCCACTGCGTCTTAACCCCCCTCCCCAGCCCACTGCCAGTCTTAACCCCCCCAGCCCACTGCCAGTCTTAACCCCCCCTCCCTAGCCCATTGCCAGTCTCAACCCCTCTCCCTCCCTCCCTAGCCCATTGCCAGTCTTAACCTCCCTCCCTCCCTAGCCCATTGCCAGTCTTAACCTCCCTCCCTCCCTCCCTAGCCCATTGCCAGTCTTAACCACACTCCCTCCCTCCCTAGCCCATTGCCAGTCTTAACCCCCTCCCTCCCTCCCTAGCCCATTGCCAGTCTTAACCCCCTTCCCTCCCTAGCCCATTGCCAGTCTTTACCCCCCTCCCTCCCTCCCTAGCCCATTGCCAGTCTTAACCCCCTCCCTCCCTCCCTAGCCCTTTGCCAGTCTTAACCCCCCTCCCTCCCTCGCCCTTTGCCAGTCCTACCCGCCCCACCTCGGCTCATGGCAATTTAAAAAAAAAAACTGGCCGCTGCCGCGGCAGCGGCATGGAGTGTCCCGCGGGGCTCTCTCGGCCCGGCGGGACGCTCCCGGCGCGACTCAGCCCCTCTCTGCCGGCTTGCCGATACGCGAGGGAGGGATACGCGAAGGGAGAGAGAGGGGCAGATGGGAAATTTCCCATCAGCCCCTGCGGGCTTAACAGAGACGCGAGGGAGACTCTCTCTCCCTTCGCGTATCTGCAAGCCTGCAGAGAGGGGCTGAGTCGCGCCGGGAGAGTCCCGCCGGGCAGAGGGAGCCCCGCGGGACACTCCATGCCGCCGCGGCCAGCTTTTTTTTTTTTTTTTTTTTAATTGCCATGAGCCGGCATATCTCAATTTGCGACCTTCCCGCGTGCCAGCTGCAAGGCCTTCGCGTGCCACAGCTGGCACGCGTGCCATAGGTTCGCCATCGCTGATCTAGGGGAATGGTAAGGAAACACATAGGAGACTAAGCAGATCAGGATCCAAAAGTGGCCTTGAAAAGATGAGTTTTTAGCTTGGATTTGAAAAGGGCCAGAGATGAAGCATGACTCCCCCCTCCATCTAGCTTCTCCCATCAGTCTTCCTACTTCCCCCAATGTCCAGTATTACTCTTCTGTATTCCTACTCACCCTCTCATGTTCAGCATCTCCCCTCTATGTCCCTATCTCCCCCTTAAGCCCAGCATCCCTTTTGTCTTTGTACTCCCCCTTGTGTCCTTCATCTCCCTTGTAGAAACATAGAAACATGATGACAGAAAAAGACCACATGGCCTATCTAGTCTGTCCTTCCATAACTACAACAGTCCACTTTTTACCTTTACCCTCAGCACCGACTCCATCCTGTTCACATCCTTTTGAAGGTGCGGTCTCCAGAATTGCACACCATATTCCAAATGAGGTCGCACCAAAGACTTATACAGAGGCATTATCACCTCCTTTTTTCTGCTAGCCATTCCTCTCCGTATGCACCTAAGCATCCTTCTAGCTTTTGCTGTCGCCTTTTCTACCTGTTTAGCTACTTTAAGATCATCAGACACAACCACGCCTAGGTCCCGCTCTTCTTTAGTGGACAAAAGTACTTCACCTCCTATACTGTATTGCTCCCTTGGATTGCTGCAGCCCAAATGCATGACCTTACATTTTTTAACATTAAATCCCAGCTGCCAAATTCTAGACCATTCTTCAAGCTTAGCTAGATCCCTCCTCATGTTATCTACACCATCTCCAGGAACAAGCAGGAATGAGTCTTCACATATGGGTATCGTCGGTACCGACGGAGCCTGCGCGGGAACGCTCCCCAGCGTCCTAAAAGAAAGCTTTTGGGAGCATCCCACAGCGCCTGCGCGCTGCCTTCCCGCCTTTCCTAACTGCCTCTTTCCAGTTCTTCTTTTCCGCGGAGCCAGCAGGTCGTGTTTCCTGTCACCGCTGAAGAATTTCTTCTTTTTCTTTTCTTTTTCTTTAGTCGCATGTCTGCCTTCTCGATTCCGCACCGGTACTACCGGTTCTTTTTCTTTCTTTAAAAAAAAACAAAAAAAAAAAACTTCTACTTTTTCGGTGCATTTTTTTTCTGGGGCCTTAGGCCTACAGAAATATTTTTCCCTCATGGAGAAACCCGCCTCCGGGTTTAAAAAATGCACAAAGTGCAGTAGCACTATTTCTGTCACCGACACCCATGACTGGTGTCTAAAATGTTTAGGTCCTGACCACTCCATTGCAGATTGTGAGTCCTGTTCTATGATGTCCAAAAGAGGGTTACAGAATCGGGCAGCTAAGCTCAGTACCCTGTTTCCCTCCGATGCAGCTTCTGTGGCATCGACGTCTTCCAGGGCTTCTTCTTCATCCCATGGATCTCAGGTAACAAAACTCAAGTCCGGTCGGTCCTCAAAGGGTACATCTCCCTCTAAGTATCGAGATGTACCCGAGCTTACTATTGAGGAATCCACACCGGCAAAATTACCCCGGCGGGAGGCTCCGGCTTCCAAAGCATCACCTATGGGGTCACAGGTTGACATCGATGGCACAGCCTCGACCTATCACCTGTTACAATGTTCTGGGGTACCGGCGGTCCCCGGTACCGACATCCAGACATTGGTGGCGTCGATGGATCAGAATATTCTTCTGACCATCCAGCGTGCCATCACGGCATTCATTCAAGCTGCAACGCCTACGGTACCGCAACAAACCAGGACTTTATTAGGGAGGTGGCCAAAGGCCTGTCCATCTCAGTGACCTCTGAGACTGAACCTAGAGCCAAAAAATTAGATATCTTACAATATCCTAAGACTCCTAAGCCACCTTACCAATACATGAGATTCTTTATGAACACATGTTGGGCATATGGGAGACTCTTCTTTCCACCTCTCCTCATTCCAGAAGGTTGGACACCATGTATCGTGTTCCTCCTTGTCCTGGATTTCATAAGACTCAGCTTCCTCACCACTCCATTGTGGTAGAATCTGCTATGAAAAAGATCAAGAGTACAAAAAGGCACTCCTCTGCTCCTCCAGGAAGGGAATGCAGAACCCTAGATGCCTTTGGCAGGAAAATCTTCCAGGCCAGTATGCTTGTAGCCAGAATCAACTCCTATAGTCTCTATATGGGGATGTTTCTGAAAGAAGTTACAGATCATCTGCAAACCTTATCTCCTTTTATGTCAGAAGATAAGAGAGAAGAATATATCACCTGGCTTAAACATGCACAGGATGTATCCAAGTTTTCCAACCGTGCAGCCTTTGACTCTTTTGAGGGGGTCAGTAGAGCCTCGGCTATTGCCATAGGTGTACGCAGAGTTGCTTGGTTGCAAGCCTCTGATTTGGAATCCTGGGTACAGGATGCTCTAGGTAACCTTCCCTGTACAGGCGAGAACCTGTTTGGTAAGGATTGACAAGCAAAGGCCAACCAGATGGATGCTGAAAATTCTGCTTTAGATAGACTTTCAAAGTCTACTACTGCTCCTTTCAAAAAGAGGTTGTTCAAAAAGGGATCTTTCCCAAAGAAAGGGAAATTTTCTTCTTATGGTCAGGCCTCTTCTCAAGGTCGTTATGCTACAAAGAGGCAGCAACAACCAAAACAGACCAAAACCCAGGCTGCGAGGACTGCTACGGCCCAAAAGCCTCAGCCTCCTCAGGGCCTTTGACTTTCCACTAGAGAACTTAGCCTTTCTGGCTCTAGAACATCCAGAGCCCCCTCACCATCCCAGGAAGGTTAGCTCACTTTTCTCCCAGATGGGAACAAATCACAGCAGAGCAGTGGACCCTCTCCATCATAAGGGAGGGGTACAAACTTTATTTCTTAAACCTTCCTCCTCACACCATGGTGAAACAGTTCAATTCTCCAACATCTCTCCTCAACCTTCTAGGTCAGGAGATTGCTGCCCTTCTTGCCCAAGGGGCAATAGAAGAAGTACCCCTTCTTCAACAGGGTTCAGGGTTCTACTCCCCCTATTTTCTCATCCCAAAGTAAACAGGGGGCTACAGACCCATATTAGATCTCAGAGAATTGAACAAGTTTCTATGCAAGGAGAAATTCAAGATGACTTCTCTCGGAACTCTCCTTCCATACCTCCAGAGTCAGGACTGGCTTTGTTCTCTAGATCTCAAGGATGCGTACACCCATGTTCTCATCCATCCAACACACAGAAGATTCCTTCGCTTCCTATACCAAGGAAAGCACTATCAATACAAAGTGCTTCCTTTCGGTCTGGCCTCTGCTCCAAGAGTGTTCACAAAATGCATGGCAGTAGTAGCTGCATTCCTACGCACTCTAGGAATATTCGTATTCCCATATCAGGACGACTGGCTCATCCGAGCTCCATCCCAGTCAGAGGCCCAGACTTCTCTAGCCTGCACAAGGCATGTTCTTCAGTATCTGGGACTGGTAATCAACATTCCAAAATCCCATCTTACCCCTACTCAGTCTCTAGAGTTCATAGGGGCCTTACTGGATACCACAACTGCAAGGGCCTATCTTCCCCAGGCCCGTTGCCTACGCTTGGTGCAGTTAGCCTCCCAAATTCAGTTAATATCCCATTTAACTGCTCGAGAAATGTTGCAACTTTTAGGCCCCATGGCATCATCCATGGTGCATGTGGTTCCCTATGCTCGCCTTCACATGAGAGCAGCTCAGTGTACACTACCCACCCAATGGACCCAGGCATCAGGTTGCCTGTCAGACAAAATAGCTACCTCCAGTCACCTCTTTTCGTCCCTCCACTGGTGGAAGTCCACCCAGAATCTGTTGCTGGGGTCCCCCTTTCAACAGGTGTTACCCCAAGCAACCCTTACAACAGATGCCTCTCCAAAGAGTTGAGGGGCTCATCTACAAGATCTCTCGACCCAGGGCATCTGGTCTCCACAGGAGACACATCTTCATATCAACCTCTTAGAGCTCAGAGCAATCTTTCTGGCTCTCAGAGTCTTGCACACCCTGCTCAGCTACAAGACAGTCCTCATCCACACGGACAACCAGGTAGCTATGTTCTACGTGAACAAGCAGGGGGGGACTGGCTCTCTGTCGCTTTGCAACGAAGCTCTGAGATTGTGGGCCTTCGCCAGAGAGCATCAAATCCATCTCATGGCAGTATATCTTCCCGGAGTTCAAAACTCTTGGGCAGACAGACTCAGTCGAGTTCTGCTTCCGCACGAATGGTCCCTCCATGGGGACCAGATAGCCAGAATTTTTCGGATTTGGGGTACCCCAGACATAGACCTGTTTGCAAGTCCGTGGAATGCCAAACTTCCCCGGTTCTGTTCCAGGATTCCATGTCAGGGAGTTCAGGCCAGAGATGCCTTCCTCCTTCATTGGGGGCAGGACTTCCTTTATGCCTTTCAACCTATTCCCCTAATCCCCAAGACTCTGTTCAAGCTTCAGAGAGACAAAGGGACTATGATCCTCATAGCACCACTTTGGCTACGCCAAGTGTGGTACCCTCTACTTCTGCATCTCTCTCAAGCTCCCTCCCTAGACCTGGGGTCTGCTCCATATCTCCTCTCCCAGGAGGAGGGAACCTTATGGCACCCAAATCCCCAGTATCTTCATCTCAGGGCCTGGTTGCTGAAGGCCTAGACCTTCAAGATTTACAACTTTCTCAGCAAGTGAAGGATATCCTTCATGCTTCCAGAAAGCCTTCCACCAGACGTTCATATGCTTTTAAATGGAAAAGCTTTTCCATTTGGTATGCAGAAAAGGGTCTCAACCCTCTTGCAATACCTTTGCATTCTTTACTAGACTATTTGCTGCATTTATCCCATGCAGGCCTTAAAACAAATTCAATCAGAGTCCATTTGAGTGCTATTGCAGCATCCCTTAAGCCTCTCAATGGACAACCTATTTCCTCTCATCCTCTTATAGCAAGATTCATGAGAGGCCTTCTTTTAACTAAACCTCCCATTAGACCACCTCCAGTGGCCTGGGACTTGAATCTGGTTCTTGGCCAGCTCATGAAGCCACCCTTTCAACCCTTAGCCACTACCTCCTTAAAATTCCTTTCTTGGAAGGTAATGTTTCTCATTGCAGTCACCTGAGCTCGCCGTATCAGTGAACTGCAAGCTTTAGTGGCTAATCCTCCTTATACAAGATTCCATCATGACAAGGTAGTCCTCAGAACTAATCCACACTTTATGCCTAAAGTGGTCTCACCTTTTCATCTGAACCAGGAGGTCTTTTTACCAGGACCTCATGCATCAAGTGCAGAGAGGAATCTTCATACCCTGGATTGTAAAAGAGCACTTGCTTTCTACTTACACAGGACACAGCAACATAGAAAGTCCTCTCAACTTTTTGTTGCTTTTGATCCTTCTCATTTAGGACTTCCAGTCTCTAAGAGAACTCTATCCAATTGGATTGCTTAGTGTATTTCCTTCGCCTACCAAAGTAAGAACCTTTCTCTGGAGGGCCATGTCACAGCTCACAATGTGAGGGCCATGGCAACCTCTATGGCTCATCTAAACTCTGTGTCCATCGACCAAATCTGTCGAGCGGCCACTTGGGCATCGGTTCATACCTTCACAGCCCATTACTGCTTGGACAAGGACTCCCGCCGGGATGCCTTGTTTGGTCAGGCTGTTCTCAAACACCTGTTCCATACCTAATCAACTCCTACCCTCCATCCCTGTACTGGATGCCTGAGATTCATGGGCAGAGGTAGAGCCCTTCCCAGGGACTCACAATCTGGGTGATCTCCCAGGCATCTCTAGCTGGGGAGTCCCCATATCTGAAGACTCATTCCTGCTTGTTCCTGGAGATAGCACAGTTACTTACCTGTAACAGGTGATCTCTGGGAACAGCAGGAATAAGTCTTCACAACCCACCCACCTCCCCTAGGAGTTGTATCTCTCTATCTATCTTTCCTTTCCTCTCTCTCTCTTTGTCTCAGCTTTAAAACTCGAACTGGAGAGAGGCAGTTAGGAAAGGCGGGAAGGCAGCGCGCAGGCGCTGTGGGATGCTCCCAAAAGCTTTCTTTTAGGACGCTGGGGAGCGTTCCCGCGCAGGCTCCGTCGGTACCGACGTTACCCATATGTGAAGACTTATTCCTGCTGTTCCCAGAGATCACCTGTTACAGGTAAGTAACTGTGCTTTCCTGGGTGTCTACTCTATTGCAGATTTTGGTATCAACTGCAAAGAGGCAAACCTTACCCGACAGCCCTTCCGCTATATCACTAACAAAGATGTTAAAAACAATCAGACCAAGGACAGATCCCTGGGGCACACCACTGGTAACATCCTTCTCCTCAGAGTGAGTTCCATTTACTTGTACTCTTTGTCGCCTCCCACCCAACCAATTTCTAACCCAAGCAGTAACTTTAGGGTCCATCCCTAGGGTGCTCAGTTTGTTTATAAGTCGCCTGTGAGGAACAGTGTCAAAGGCTTTACTGAAATCTAAATACACATCTAGAGCTCTCCCAACTCCCTGGTCACCCAGTCAAAGAAATCAGATTTGTCTGACAAGACCTGCCTCTGGTGAATCCATGCTGCCTCGGATCCTGTAATCCGCTGGACTCCAGAAACCTCACTATTTTCTCTTTCAGCAGCGTTTCCAATAATTTACTCACCACCGAAGTTAAACTAACCGGCCTGTAGTTTTCAACCACATCCGTACTTCCGCTTTTGTGTAAAGGCACCACATGAGCCTCTCTCCAGTCCTTTGGCACCACTCCCGACTCCAACGAGGCATTGAAAAGGTCAGTCAGTGGAGTTGCTAGAACGTCCCCAAGTTCCCTCAGTATTCTAGGGTGTATCCCATCCGGTCCCATCGCTTTGTCTACTTATTGTAGACAATATTGTCTACTTTTGTCTACTTGTCACCTTATTCCCTCCACCTGTCCAGCATCACTCTTCTGTGTCCCTACCCTCCACTTCCTCCATGCCCAGCATCATCTCGCCCACACTCAGCCACATCTCCTTCTCACCCTGTTCCTTCATGCCCAACATTGCCCCTGCATCCCTATTTTACCCTCTGTCCAGCACCCCTCACTCTCATGTCCAGCATCATCTGCCTTCTGTCCTTATTTTTCCTATCTCCAGGAAAAAGCAGGAATGAGTCTTCACGTATGGGTACGTCGGTACTGACGGAGCCTGCGCGGGAACGCTCCCCAGCGTCCAATCAGAAAGCTTTTGGGAGCATCCCTCAGCGCCTGCGTGCTGCCTTCCCGCCTTTCCAACTGTCTCTCTTCAGTTTTTGTTTTTCCCCGGAGCCGGCAGGACGTCCTCCTGTCACCGCAGAAATTTTTTTCTTTAATTCTTTTCAATTCTTGTTTTCTTGTGGTCGCGGCTGTTTTCCCGCCACCACCGGTACTGCCGGTGGGGTTTTTTCTTTTCTTTTTCTCAAACTGAGGGAGAGTTTCCCTCAGTTTTTATCTTAAAGTTTTTTGGGCCTATAAGGCCTCTCCATCATGGAGCCTTCTTCTCCTAAGAAGTGCCTTCACTGTGGAAATAGAGTTTTCTTTTTAGACTCCAATAATTGGTGTCTAACCTGTTTGGGCCCTGACCCTTTTTCCCCTGAACCGTCAGGCTTCAATGCTGTGAGAAGAGATTCTCTATTTCGAGTTTCCCTCGATACCGTTTTCCCTCCCTGTGTCAGGGCACCGGCCATTTCTTCTCTACAGGATCAGGTAACCCACAAACAGTCTGTTAAGACTAGCCAATCCTTGAGTGGTAAGTCTCATGCTAAGCATGCTGACGGCCCCGGCCTTGCCCTCAAGACCCCATTGGCATCAAAACCCCGGCGGGAGTCTTCGGGCTCCAAAGCATTTCAGGGGTTTCAGGTTGTCCCTGGGGCTCACCCCTCACAGGACATACCTGAGCCATGCTCGGGGGTGGCATCCGCTTCGAGCGGTACCGATAACCCGGCATCGGCACCGGTGTTGAGTGCTCCACTCTTCACCAGGGATCGTCATCTGGCGTCCTCGGTACCTTCGGGACCGATCGATACGCTCCAGTTTGACTTTCCAGTATCTAAGCAATGCATGGTGATGGCATCCGCTTCGAGCGGTACCGATATCCCAGCATTGGCACTGGTGTTGAGCGATTCACTCATCACCAGGGATTGTCATCTGGTGTACTCGGTGCCTTCGGGACTGATCGATACCCAGATTGACTTTCCAGTATCGGCACCGTCGATACGACCCCTGACGCCGGTACCATCTAGACATGCATCGATAGATTCGCTTCCTTCGATGCCAAGTCTAGAATCGATATCTAGTCTGCAAGACTGGGTACCAACGCGTCTCGGAACCGACACGCACCGATTCCGGATGCGCGGTACCGAGGATATTCACCGAGACTTTCGAGTTTCCTCGGTACCATTTGAGCAACCTCTGCTGACTGCTTCGGCGATTCCGGCACAGCTACCAGTATCGGTATCAATGTCGGTACCGGCAGTATCATCGGGGCCAGCTCCTTCTATGCTTTGTTCGCCTGGGTCGCTCCTTTCTATACCTAGTTTGGAGTCGATACCTGGCATGGATGATGCACTACTGACTGTCTCAACTCATAATTGCCAGTTCCAGTATCCATCCATTACAAATCCTGTTCTGCACCGGACAGGTACATCCTCTGGTGCCCAGGCTTCATTTTTAGGTTTAACCTGTCCAGGGATGGTTCCCATCGGAGATCCTTTTTTTCAGAAATTTCTCCTTGACATGGCAACCTTCCTTAATATTCCTATCCCTGGCTATGAGTCTTCTCAGGATTTTTCTGCAGAAAAGGAAAACATAATGCTTCCTTTACATCACTCTTTGCAGAATCTTCTTCTGAGGGTATGGGAAAAACCTTTAAGGGTTTCTTCACCTTCTACAGCAACTGATCTTCTGTATCAGGTGTCCCCCTCTCCAGGATTTCAAAAGCCTCAACTTCCCCATCATTCCATTGTAGTGGAATCAGCAATGAGGAAGGTAAAAAGCAGGAAAAAACATTCTTCTTTCCCGCCAGGGCGTGCATCTAGAACACTGGATGCCTTTGGACGTCAAACCTTAAAAACATCTATGCTGGCAACAAGGATTCTCTCATATATTTTCTATATGAGTCTATCCCTTCAGGAGATCACAAAGAAATTATCTCTTTTGTCTCCTTTTCTATCAGAACCCAAGGCTGCAGACTATTCCTTACTTCTTAGTCATAGCCAAAATATCTCTTGGTTTCTTTCTCGTGCTTCCCTAGACTCTTTTGAGTCTCTTAGCAGAACTTCTGCTATAGCCATAGGAGCACGTCATAAAGTCTGGCTCCAAGCATCAGACTTGAGTAGATGGGCACAACAAAGACTGAGTAATACTCCTTGTACTGGAGAAAATCTCTTCAATAAGAAGTCCTTACGTCAGGTTGCTCATTGCTCCACTGACTTTCCTGTTTCTGAGGGCCATCCTAAGCCCTCTCCTTCCTCAGCAGGTAGGAAATGCCCTACCAAACCTTCTTTCCCTAAAAGAAAGAGGTTTTCCTCTTCTCCTGCCCATCATTCGGTTGTTCCCAAGCAGGGGAAGTCTCACCCTGGTCTGAAGAATCCAAACTCTAGCAAGGCTGAATAAACACAGTAACCATAGGTTTCTGATTAATCTTTTTATAACTACTCTTACTTCCTTTTCAGCAGAAGTTTTTCACTGGTTTTCCATTCAAAACTCTGCTCAGGGATTCCTATTCTCAGGAAATCCATTACTCTTCACTATGCTGAACTGTAAGGCTATTCATGTCTATAAGTTACAGAGTTTTCCACCTCTTCCTGACTAGAAGAGAGGTTTAGCAACTATCACCTGATAGTTTCTCTGTACCAGCACAAAATTTTCCTTCCAGGGACTTACCATGTGGTAAGTCCTTCTTCAGCTTCTATCTCTACCCTCTTCGCCAGGGTTTCCCCTGTAAGAGTGGTACCATACCATTGAAAGACTTTTCTTGTCTTTCTTTTCACTGTAGAGTTTCTTCTCCTGAGTAAACTCCTTTCTTTATCTAGGCAGCTCTACAGACATAGACAGCTTGCTCTCTTTGTTCAGTCTGTTCTCTGTTTGACACAGACCGACTCTCCCTGTTGTCCTATTCAGTAGCTGCCCCTGCAGGAGTCCAGTGCTTGACTACTGGTACTTTTCCACAAGTCCCAGTCTTGTCTTTCACCACTCCTGTCTAGCCTTAGTAGTGATTCCAAGAAAGTTTCTACATCTTTCTTGGATAATCTTCACTACAGGCTTCTTACACTATCTTCTACCCTTGCCATCTCCAATCCCTGGATTTGGCAACGTGGTAGACGTGGCTGTCCGTTTACTCCATCAGCCAGTTCTACATCCCAGTTCTCCTGCATAATGCTCTCTGCAATCCTACTGAGAAGCTTTCCACTATGGTCCCTTGCTAGAGAGCATAGAGTTTTATCTAATGGTACCCTACTATCTTCTTTTTAAAAAAAAAAAAAAAAAGGAGGGAAAAGGACATAAGCCTTCTCCACGTGAAAGTCTAAGAGTTATCCCCTTCCTTAGGGAATATACTCTTTTTTTCTTGCAGCTTGTCCTCATGGTATCCTAACACTTCAAGGACAGCACATATTAATCTGAAAAACGCATGATACCTCCTTGTCCCTCACGTAGGTCAACCTGGTATCTCATCCTATGCGTTTCTGTCCTTTTACCATGCTGGAGTTCCACAGGACTCCGGACTTGCTGTTTACAGACTGATATCATCCTCTGTTTCTTCACGTAACCATCCTGGTAATTCACTGGATAGCATTCCTTTATCATCATCTCTGGGGGAATAGATTCTCTATATATCTCTCAAGTAGGTTTCACCTCCTTGTTCTTAAAGGAATCTTTTCCCTTCACATCTCCATGTGAATGTCCAGATATGCATGACTCTGTCTGCTTACTGCAGGCATCTATCTTTAGACCTATATATTAAGGTATATATATCTATATCTATATATATATATACATACCTACTTACATCTCTGTAGATGTATTTGTCTGTCAGCTAAGTGTGCATATGCTATGCCCTTTAGATCTTATTATATATATATATATATATATATATATATATATATATATATATATATACACACACACATATCTCTTCATATATGTGTATCTGTCCGGATACTTATTATAGATAGATATGTATTTCCATACTTATCTCCTGACTGTCTATGCTCATAAAGGTTTTTACCTTCCTGTATGTTTCTGACAGTGGGCTTGCACAGCTTCATACTGTTCCACAGTATGTTTCGGATATTCTCCAGGACCAAGCAGGAAGTCAGTCCTCACTTATGGGTGACGTCGGCGCCGACGGAGCCCTCGCGGAGCAATTTTCCCCAGCTTTCAAAGAAAGCCTTTGGGAATTGCAGCGCGCATGCGCGGTCCTCTTCCCGCCCAAGGGTGCCATCTTAGCCAGTCTTCTTTTTTCCGCGGAGCCCTACAGACGTCCCCGTCTTGTCCCCGCGAAAAAGTCGATATTTCTTCATAATTTTATTCTTTTTCCTTCGGTTCGACGCCGGTCTTTTTCCCGCCCGGACTCGCGACGCCGGTCACGAGTCCTCTTCTTCTTTTCGGTTTTTCTGACTTAGTCAGTTTTCGTTTTCGGTTTTTCCCTGGCAGCCCGGTCCTTTGACCTCGCCGGGGCCCTTTTTCCCCCGATGGCTGCCAGTGGTTTCAAGCGGTGTGGTCAGTGTGACCGAAATATGTCACTAACTGACACACACGACTTTTGCCTCCGCTGCCTGGGCCCGGATCATGAAGAAATGATCTGTGGGCCCTGCGGCAAAATGTCCTCCAAAGCGTTAAGAAGTCGGCGGCATCAGCGGGATAGGATCTTCGCTGACCCCAGCCATACCCGGACCTCGTCGGAGGCCTCCGCGTCCAAAGGTTCCAGCTCGGACCGTCGCCGGAGTTCCTCCGACAGGGGTTCTCCCTCCGGGGACCATCGACGGAAGGTGAAACCCGCGAGGGCGGCGTCGGTGGACGCTCCTGGCTCCGCGAGGGCCAGGTCGCATAGCCCCGATAGCCGCCCCGGGTCCTTGGAGAAGGAGCACCTCCCGAAGCGACCTCGCCTGGAGTCGAAGCTGCCTGCTCGGGTAAGTCCTGTGGTCCTCCTGGACTCGCCTCCGCGACAGCCGACGTCGGGCCCGACGCCGTCGGGGCCCGAGTCGGGGGCTGCTGGGTCACCTGAGCTCGGACTCAGGTTGACGGCCTTGGAGAGCAGACTGTCTGCCTTCATGGACCAGCAGCGGGCACTGCTCGCTGGCTTCGCTGGCGTCGCTGCCCCGACCGCCGGGACGTCGACGTCCAAGTCGACCCCGGAGACCGAGCCGATCCTCGAGTCGATGCGAACTCGAGTCGATCCTCGGTCGAGGTCACCCTCGGCCTCCCGTTCGGGACCGAGGTCGCCGACGCCGACTCCCTCGGCGTCGGGGCGGCAGGCGCCGCGCCCTGCCCGGGCCGACCCCACCGAGTCCTCGTCGGAGTCGGTCTGGGAGTCGGAAGAGGAAGAGTCGCCTGATTCTTTTCGGACTCGGTGTGTCCCCTCGGACTCACCTGAGTCTGAACCTCGGAAGCAGTCCCCCCGGGAGGATGCCCGGTTCTCGGACTTCGTCAGGGATATGGCCAAGGCTTTGGCCTTCCCTGCGGACCCCGAGGAGGAGCCTCGAGCCGAAGAGCTCGACGCCCTCCAGTATGACTCTCCCGCCAGGGAACACTTTACTGTACCGGTTCCTCCCATGCTGGAACGACTACTCTTCCGCATGTGGGAGAGTCCGGCCACCTCGCCGGTCCTGAGCAAGCGGGTCGATTCTATCTATCGAGTCCGCAAGAGCCCTGGCTTCCAAAAAGCACAGCTACCACACCATTCCATGGTAGTGGAATCGGCCATGCATCGTCTTAAGAGCCAGAAGATGCACTCCTCGGTGCCTCCTGGCAGGGAGGCCCGTAACCTGGATGGCCTTGGTAAGAAGTGTTTCCAGGGCTCTATGCTCGCATGTCGTGTCCAGACCTACCAGCTATACATGGGCATGTATCTCCGAGACCTGGCTAAAGAGCTAGCCGGCTTCTCCGCTGGTTTGTCCGAGGAACCCTTGCGGAGGTTCCTGGCCTTGTCCACTGGCATTCGGGAATGCTCAAAATTCATGTCCCGAGCAGCCTATGATGGCTTTGAAGCATCGGCTCGAGTGGCCGCAGCCGGCATTGGTGCCCGCCGACAGGCTTGGCTTCAGTCGTCTGACCTTGAGCCCTGGGTGCAGGACAAGTTGGTCGATGTCCCTTGCCGGGGCGAAAACCTCTTTGGCAAGCCCATGGCTGATAAGGCTGCACAAATTGAGACGGAGACTCTCACCAGGACTAGGCTTTCTAGGAAGACCTCCGCCCCTTCCCAGAAAAAGAAGGGCTCGGGAAAGAAGTCCTTTTACCCGAGGAAGGCGGCTGCCTACAAACAATACCCCCACTATCAGGCCCCTGCAGCTCCCCAACAGGGCCAGCAGGCCAAGGGACGGGGTAACGGGTCCCGTAGGCAGCAAGCCCCCAAGCCTGCACCACCAGCCCCTGCTCCGCAGGGTGGGGGCTTTTGACTCCTTCAGCATAGCCTCTCCCCCCCCGCTGGTTCCTCCCAGCACCGGAGGCCGGCTGGTTCACTTCGCCCACAGGTGGTCCAGCATCACCTCAGATGCCTGGGTGCTTCAAGTCGTGCGAGAAGGCTATCTTCTCCACTTCCACCAGGTCCCTCCCTCCTATTTTCCGGGAGAACCTCCTCGACCCCCTCTGCACAGGGAATTACTCCTGCAGGGGTTAGCAGGTCTTCTACAGGAACAGGCGGTGGAACCGGTGCCCCACCACCTAAAAGGTCAAGGCTTTTATTCCAGGTATTTTCTGATACCAAAGAGAACTGGAGGCCTCAGACCCATCCTGGACTTGCGCAACCTCAACAAGTTCCTTGTGCGAGAGAAGTTCAAAATGCTTACCCTTGGAATCCTTCTGCCCTACCTCCAGCAGGGAGATTGGCTATGCTCCTTGGATCTAAAGGATGCCTACACGCACATCCTCATCCACCCAAGCCACCGCCAATACCTAAGGTTTGTGGTGGCAGGAAATCATTACCAGTACAGAGTACTGCCCTTTGGCCTGTCCTCCGCACCGCGAGTCTTCACAAAATGTCTCGCGGTGGTGGCGGCCCATCTCCGGCTTCACGGCCTATATGTTTTTCCGTACCTCGACGACTGGCTCATCAGAGCAGCGTCCGCTCCGGAGGTCACCAACGCCGCACGCCGCACGGTGACTCTTCTGCAGTACTTGGGCTTTGTTATAAACTTCGCAAAGTCCACTTTGCTCCCCTCACAGGATCTCGAGTTCATCGGCGCAAGGCTGCACACTCCTCAGGCACGAGCGTACCTACCGCTCGACAGGGCTCAACGGCTCATGGACCTAGCCGACCGTTTTCGCAGCCAGCCCCTGGTCTCCGCCAGGCGCTTCCTGAGACTACTCGGCCATATGGCTTCCACCGTCCATGTGACCCCCAATGCCCGCCTGAATATGCGGCCTGCTCAATGGTGTCTCCGCCAGCAGTGGCGACAGGCCACAGGCGGCCTAGCAGACCTAGTGCGCGTCTCCGAGCCGCTGATCTCGTCTCTCCGGTGGTGGCTTCAGCAGCCGAACCTGATCTGCGGAATGCCTTTCCAGTCACCTCAGCCGGCCCGTGTGCTGACAACAGATGCATCCCTCCTGGGCTGGGGAGCGCATTGCCAAGGGGCACGTACTCAGGGCCTCTGGACCACGTGGGAGTCTGCTCAGCAGATCAACTTCCTGGAGCTCAGGGCGATCCGCCTGGCTCTCAAGGCCTTCTCCCACCTGACTTCTCACCAGTCCGTCCTTGTCCAGACGGACAATCAAGTTGCCATGTTCTACGTGAACAAGCAGGGGGGCACGGGCTCCTTCCTCCTCTGCCGGGAGGCACAGAAGCTCTGCTCTTGGGCCGTCAGTCACGGCATTCTCCTCAAGGCAGTTTATCTCCCAGGCCAAGAGAATTACCTGGCGGACAAACTCAGCAGAATCCTCCAGCCGCACGAGTGGCGTCTGGATCCCTTGGTAGTTCAGAAGCTCTTTCTAAAGTGGGGCCTCCCCACGATGGATCTCTTTGCCAGTCCTCACAACCGGCAACTTCCTCGCTTCTGCTCTCGTCAGCCACACCCCCTTCGGGTTGCGGCGGACGCTTTTCTACTCTCATGGTCGGGGAGCCTTCTGTACGCTTTCCCTCCCATCCCGCTAGTCTCTCGGACTCTTTTCAAGGTTCTCCGAGACAAAGCCTTCATGATCCTGGTGGCCCCTCGCTGGCCCAGACAGCCGTGGTTTACGCTCCTGCTGCAATTAGCGGTGGAGGATCCATTCCCTCTGGGGTTACAACCGGATCTCCTCACTCAGGATCAGGGGTCTCTGCTACACCCCAACCTCAGGTCTCTCAACCTGATGGCCTGGCTGCTGAGAGGGTAGTCCTCGCTCCCCTTCTCCTGCCGGCAGAAGTGGAGGAGGTCATCCTAGCTTCTCGGCGACCTTCTACCCGCAAATGCTACGCCCTTAAATGGCGTCGCTTTTCCGTGTGGTGTGGCCAGCAGTCTCAGGATCCCTTCTCCTGCCCGGTGTCGGTGATCCTGCAGTACTTGCTCTACCTCTCTAATCTGGGACTTAAGTCCAACTCCGTCAAAGTCCACCTCAGTGCTCTTTCAGCACATCATGTGCCGGTGGACGGCAGACCTCTTTCCAGCGACCCTCTTGTAGCGAGGTTTCTCCGAGGTCTCCTTCTACTTAAACCACCTCTACGCCCGCCAGCGCCTGACTGGGATCTGAATGTGGTTTTACAGCGGATCACCTGTCCGCCTTTTGAACCTATGGCTACCTGTTCTCTCCGTTTTCTTTCTTGGAAAACACTGTTCTTGATAGCCCTCACTTCCGCTAGACGCGTAAGTGAATTGCAGGCCCTCGTGTCTGATCCCCCTTACACTCGGTTCTACAAAAATAGGGTAGTCCTACGGACTCACCCAAAATTTCTTCCAAAAGTGGTCTCCCCTTTTCATATCAATCAGGAGGTGGTACTTCCAACCTTCTTTCCCAGACCACACTCCAGCCGGGCTGAAACGGTCCTCCATACCCTGGACTGTAGAAGGGCTTTGAACTTCTACCTTGACCGTACGCGGGAGCACCGTAAAGCTGCTCAGCTTTTTGTGTCTTTTGACCCCAATAAACTGGGGCTCCCGGTCTCCAAGCGTACACTGTCCATCTGGGTTGCGGACTGTATCACTTGGGCTTATGGGGCAGCCGGACTCTCCTTGGAAGGTCGAGTCACGGCTCATTGCGTTCGGGCAAAGGCCACGTCAGTGGCTTACCTCCGCTCTGTTCCGCTGGCAGACATCTGCCGGGCCGCTACTTGGTCTTCGAGCCAGACTTTTGCGGTCCATTACTGTCTCGAGAGGGAGTCCCGCAGGGACAGTGCTTTCGGACAGGCAGTCCTCCGTAATCTCTTTGAGGTCTGAGCAACTCCTACCCTCCATCCCGGATGTGGGCTACCGGTGGGTGATAATTCAGCGAAGATTCTTTCCTTCTGTGCTGCTGAGCTAGAGGGAGCTCATTTTTGTGCTTAGGGTCTCCGGTAGCCTTAAGCTTGGGAGTCCCATAAGTGAGGACTGACTTCCTGCTTGGTCCTGGAGAAAGCGTAGTTACTCACCTGTAACAGGTGTTCTCCAGGAGCAGCAGGAATCAGTCCTCACAACCCTCCCTCCTCCCCTTGGAGTTGCAATCGTCTGCTTTACTTTTTTTGCAAATTTTTATGCTGTCTTTTTAGCTATGTCATCTGACTGGCTAAGATGGCACCCTTGGGCGGGAAGAGGACCGCGCATGCGCGCTGCAATTCCCAAAGGCTTTCTTTGAAAGCTGGGGAAAATTGCTCCGCGAGGGCTCCGTCGGCGCCGATGTCACCCATAAGTGAGGACTGATTCCTGCTGCTCCTGGAGAACACCTGTTACAGGTGAGTAACTACGCTTTTTGCACACAACCACTGCTGTGGAACTGACAGCCCTACCGTATCCTAGGTTTACGTATCCCTGAAGCTCCATGCGCCAATGTCTTCCTACCTCTCACCAGTTAGGAAAGACATGGTGGATCTTCAGTGGATTTCAGATTCAATTCTTCAAACATCTGTCCTTTCTGGGAGTATGGGGTTCTTCTCATACCCTTTCCTCCCTCAAGGACTAGGTCTGTTTGTCCAGATCGGTCAGTCTTCCTCTTTTGCTCCTACCTCTGAATACTTCTGTAGCCAAAAGAGTTTTCAGCTTTCCATGAAACTTCCCACTGAAGACCTGCCGTGTTTGTGTTACCCTAATTGAATCCTGGGGTCACCTCTCACTTCCAGATGTTGACCTCCACCTTCACTCCAGTGAGGTCACCTTGAACATTATTCTACTGGATCCCCAGTAGACTCCATCAGCCTCTCTACTTCCTGCAATCCAGTAGGTGAGCGTCATATGGTGATTGTTCATTTCAATATTATGGTGCTTGTTCATTTCAATATGTCTTTTGATAATGATCATACATACATGGACTCCTTGAGGGTAGTCCTTTCTTAGGTTAGCTGGTTTTTCTGCAGCTCCTCTCTATGCAACTCCTACCCTCCATCCTCAGGATGCCTGGCCATATGAAATGTAGCATGTTTTCAATCTTCAACATGTTATGGCTCCAGGCATCGTAGCTTGGGAGTCCCCATATGTGAAGACTCATTCCTGCTTGTTCCTGGAGATAGCACAGTTACTTACCTGTAACAGGTGATCTCTGGGAACAGCAGGAATAAGTCTTTACAACCCGCCCACCTCCCCTAGGAGTTGTATTTTTATATCTATCTTTCCTTTCCTCTTTCTCTTTCTTTGTCTCAGCTATGAAACTCAACTGAAGAGAGACAGTTGGGAAGGCAGCACGCAGGCGCTGAGGGGATGCTCCCAAAAGCTTTCTGATTGGACGCTGGGGAGCGTTCCCGCGCAGGCTCCGTCGGTACCGACGTACCCATATGTGAAGACTTATTCCTGCTGTCCCCAGAGATCACCTGTTACAGGTACGTAACTGTGCTTTATCTCCCTATGTCAAGCCAGAATATCTCTTTCTCCAGGAACAAACAGGAAGTCAGTCCTCACATATGGGTGATGTTGGTGCCGACGGATCCCTCGTGCGGAGCAAATCCCCAGCTTTCAGAGAAAGCCTTAGGGAGTTGCCATCACGCATGCACGGTCCCCTTCCCGCCCAAGGGTGCCATCTTGCTCAGTCTCCTTTTTTCCACAGAGCTCTTCTGACGTAGTCCTTGTGTCCCCAAAACAAAAGTTGATTTTTTTCTCTTGTTTTTCAACCAGTCGACACCAGTACCTCTTCCCGCCCTCGGCTCAATACGTCGATATCGAGTTAGTCTCTATTTTCGTTTTTTGTCCTTCGTGACTGGCGTTCGCGCCTTTTTTCTTTTTCACTGGCAGCCCAGGTCTTTCACCTTGCAGGGGCCCTTTTTCCCCCCGATGGCTGCCAGCGGGTTTAAGAAATGCGATCGGTGCGTGAAACTTCTGTCCCTCACTGATACGCACGACTGCTGTCTCTGGTGCCTCGAGCCCAGCCATGACCTGTCGGTCTGTGGCCCATGTAGGAAAATGTCCTTGAAAGCCCTGAAGAGCTGCCAGCAGCAGCATGATAGGATTTTTTTTGAGTCCTTGCCTCAGAGAGCCTGCACCTCGTTAGAGGCCTCCATGTCTCGGAGGGAGCACTCTGAGCCCGAGCAGCATTGAGGTTCCTTGGAAAGGGGGTCCCCCTCGAGGGAGCACAAGAGGAAGAAGAAATCCTCAAAGGCGGCGTCTCTGGATGGCTCCGAGCGACCCGGCTCCTCCGGGGCCTATCACGGAGCCCCAAGCGCCGGCGGGGATCTTTGGAGAAGGAGCACCCGGCAAAGATGCCTCGCCGAGAGACAGATCAGCTGAGGCAAGTACTTACTGTCCTCATTGAGGACTCCCCTCCAGGGGAACCGGTGTTGGGCCCGACGATGTCGGGGCCCGAATTGGCAGCTGTGGAGCCTTCCAGACTCGAGTCCAGAATGGTGGCCTTGGAGTGCAGTTTCACTGCCTTCATGGAGCAGCAGTGGGCACTGATAGCCGGCCTGTCCGGTTCCTCCGCCCCGACCACCAGGCCCTAGACATCGAAGTCGACCCCGGAGGCCAAGCCGATCTTCGAGACCTTTTGGACTCGAGTCGATTCTCAGCCAAGGTCTCTCTCGGCCTCCCGTTCGGGACCGACGTCATTGCCACCGAGCCTGCCGACATCGGGGCAGTCGGTGCCGGGGCCCTCGATGCCCGAAGAGCCCCTCGATTCCTCCTCGGAGGCGTCGGCATGGGAAACCGAAGATGAGGAGTCCCCGGATACCCGCCGGCATAGGGATATCCCTTCCGATTCCCCAGTATCCGAGCTTCGGAGAATGTCCTCTCCGGAGGACATGAGGTTCTTGGACTTCCTGCGGGATATGTCCAAGGCTTTGGCGTTCCCCACGATCCTCGAGCCGACAAGCTCGAGATCCTCCAGTATGAGGCCCCCCTCAGGAGGCCCTTACTGTACCCGTGTCTCCGATCCGGGAACGACTGATGCTCCGCATGTGGGAGACACCGGCGTCAGTGCCAGTGGTCAGCAAATGGCTCAACTCAATGTATCGAGTCCGCCGGAGCCCTGGGTTTCAGAAGTCGCAACTGCTGCACAACTCCATGGTTGTGGAATCGGCCTTGTGCAGGCTGAAGAGCCAGAAGATGCACTCCTCGGTGCCTCTTCGCAGGGAGGCCCGCAACTTGGATGCCCTTGGGGAAAGTGGCCTAGTGGTTAGGACAAGGTACTTCGGGCCGGAGGTTCAAGTCCCACCTGGGGACAGCAATCTCAGGCCGGAGGGACTGGGATTTCTAGTCCTATAGGCACTCCTTGTGGTCTTGGGCAAGCCACTTAACCCTCCATTGCCCATGTTCCCTGTAAGTATTAGCGTATGTGTGTCATATCCCCTCGTGTTAAATGTATCTCCCAATTGACCGCTTTGACCCGGTGAAAAGCGGGATATAAATACAGCTAAATAAAATAAATAAATAAAGTGCTTACAGGGTTCAATGCTGACTTGTCGGATCCAGGCATACCAGTTGTACATGGGCATGTACCTGAGAGACTTGGCGAAGGAACTCGCCGGGTTCTCGGCTGGTCTCCAAGGAACCTTTGCAGCGCTTCAGGGGCCTGTCCCAAGCCGTCCGTGAGTGCTCAAAGTTTGTGTCTCGGGCGGCCTATGACAGGTTCGAGTCTGCGGCCCGGGTAGCTGCGGCTGGCATTGGTGCATGGCTGCAGTCGTCGGACCTCGAGCAATGGGTTCAGGACAAGTTGGTCGATGTTCCATGCCAAGGGGAGAATCTCTTTGGCAAACCCATGACCGACAAGGCCGCAGAGCTGGAGATCGAGTACATGATGAGGACACACCTCTCCAAGAAGACTTCTGCCCCTTCTCACAAGAAGGGTTCGGGTAAAAAGCCCTTTTACCCGAGGAAGGGTGCTGCTTACTGAAGCTACCCCCATTTTCAGGCCTCCCCGGCTCCCCAACAGGGGGACAGGGGCATGACCTGCGTAAGCAGAAAGCCCCCAAACCCCAGGCTCCGGCGCAGCCTGGCAGTGGCTTTTGACTTCTACAGCATGGCCCCTCTTCCCACAGGAGATGTGCAGATCACAGGAGGCCGACTTGCTCTGTATGCTCACAGGTGGACAGCCATTACCACCGATGCCTGGGCTTTGCAGGTAGTCCGGGAGGGCTATCTTCTTCACCTTGCCTAGGTGCCTCCTCATTACTTCCCGGGAAAGCCTTTCAGGTCTTCCCTTCACCGGGACCTTCTTCTGAAGGAGTTGACGGGTCTTCGAGGATCAGGTGGTAGAACCGTTGCTCCACCACCTGCAAGGCAGGAGCTTCTACTCCAGGTACTTTCTGGTGCCAAAGAGAACAGGAGGCCTCAGACCCATCCTCGAACTGCGCAACCTCAACAAATTCCTGGTGAGGGAGAAGTTCAAGATGCTCTCCCTTGGGATATTACTGCCTTATCTCCAGGAACAAGCAGGAATGAGTCTTCACATATGGGTACGTCGGTACCGACGGAGTCTGCGCGGGAACGCTTCCCAGCGTCCAATCAGAACGCTTTTGGAAGCATCCCAACACGCCTGCGTGCTGCCTTCCCACCTTTCCCAACTGCCTCTCATCGGTTTTCGTTTTTCCGTGGAGCCGACAGGACGTCCTTCTGTCACCGCAGAAAATTCTTCTTTTATTTTTTAGTTTTTTGTGGTCGCGGCTGCCTTCCAATGCCACCGGTACCGCCGGTGTTTCTTTTCTTTTTTTTCTTCAATTTATTCCTGTTAGGGAATAACGTTTTCCCTCTTAGTGCCTGACGGGGTTTTCCCGGCCTATGTAGGCCTACCCCTTTTTTCCTCATGGAAACGCCAGCCACTATTCCTAAGAAATGTTCAAACTGTGGCGGTAAAAACCTTATTTTAGACACTCATAACTGGTGTCTATCCTGCTTGGGTCCTGACCACTTTCCTCCGGAGTGTCTCTCCTGCAATAGTATTGTGGGAAGAAGTCTTCAGCATCGAGTTCCCCTCGATACGCGGTCCCCATCCAACTTCAGGGCACCGACCGCCTCTTCTTCTACACGGGATCAGGTAACCCAAAAACAGTCTTTTAAGACTGGCCAATCCTCGAGTGGTAGATCTCATGCACAGCATAGAGATGCCTCTGGCCTTGCCCTCGAGAACACACTGGCTTTAAAACCCCGGTGGGAGTCTTCGGCCTCCAAAGCCTGTGTGGGGTTTCAGGTTGTTCACAGAACATACCTGAGCCATGTTCGGTGGTGGCATCCGCTTCGAGCGGTACCGATACCCCGGCATTGGCAATGGTGTTGGATGAAACATTCCTCACCAAGGATCGTAGTCTGGCATCCTCGCTACCTATGGGGCCGTTGGATATGCCTCAGACCGACCTTCCAGTATCAGTATTGATCCCGGTACCGGTACTAGTACCGACATCGGTACCCTCCAGATGTGCATCGATAGACTCGCTTCCTTCTATGCCAAGTCTGGAATCAATCTCCAGTCTGGAGGACTGGGTACCGACTCGCCTTGGTACTGACACCAGACGGTACCGAAGGCACGGTTCCGAAGGTCCATGTTTGGCATCGACGGTTCTTTTGATACCGTTAGAGCCGTCACCGGCTGGCCTTCTTCCACCGGTATTGGATACGGTACCGGAGTCGGTACCGGTATCCTTCTTACCATCATTGTCGGTACCTTCCATGCTTCTTTCATCAGGCTCGCTTCCCTCGATACTGAGTCTGGAATCGATTCCTGGCATGGAGGATATGCTACTGACTGTTGCTGGTCCCAACCTCCTATGGTACTGGCAACCATCCTCTAAGGATCCCATACTCCACCATTCAGGATCTTATATTCCTATAAAGTTGGATAGATCCCTGGGTGCCAACGCTAGTTCTTCAACAGATCTAGCCTGTCCAAAAGGATTTCCCTCTGGGGAATTTTCTTTTCAAGCTTTTCTCTTGGATATGGCAAAATCACTTGCCATTTCTATACCTGGACAGGATCCTACACAAGGGAATACAGAATCCCTGTATATTCCTGGGAGAGCAAAGGAAAACATCATGCTTCCTTTGCATCATTCCTTGCAGGATCTCCTTCTACGAATGTGGGAAGCTCCTTTAACGGTACCCCCACCTTCTAGGGCAACTGATCTTCTATATCAGGTGCCCCCCTCTCCAGGTTTTCAAAGGACTCAATTTCCTCATCATTCCATTGTTGTAGAATCAGCAATGAGGCAGGTTAAGAGTACTAAAAAGCACTCTTCTTATCCGCCAGGTCGTGAGTCTAAGACTTTAGATGCCTTTGGATGCCAAACCTTCCAGGCATCCATGCTTTCAGCAAGAATTCTCTCATATATTTTGTATATGGGTTAATCTCTTGAAGAGGTCACAAAGAAATTACTGTTTTTGACTCCTTTTCTTCAAGAGCCCAAAAGTGCAGACTATTCCTTACTGGTTAGTCATACTCAAAATATCTCTAGGTTCCTTACTCGTGCTTCCCTAGACTCCTTTGAGTCTGTTAGCAGAACTTCTGCTATAGCTATAGGGGCACGACTTAAAGCCTGGCTCCAGGTTTCAGACTTGGACAAATGGGCACAAGAAAGACTGGGAAATACTCCTTGCACTGGAGAAAATCTCTGTAACAAAGAGTCTTTACTCCAAGTTGCTCAGTTAACCACTGACATTCCTGTTTCCAGAGGCTGTTCTACGCCTTCCTCTTTCGCAGTTGGTAGGAAATGCCCTACCAAACTTTCTTCCCCTAGGGGAAAAGAGTTTTATCCATCTTCTGCCCATCATACAGATGTTCCCAAACAGGGGAAACATCACCCTGGTCTGAAGAAACCACAACCTCAACAGGATCAGCAAACCCAGCAGTCACAGGGTTTCAAATAGATCATCATTACCTCTCTTGGTTGGTGGCTACAGTGGCAGTCTGCTTCTTTTCACTTGAAGTATCTGCACTAATTTTATCCTAAACCTTTCTAGATATCTTTTCACGAGACATCTTTTCTTTTACTCTAAGAGTCTTTATGATGATCATGCCCATACTTAACAGGTTTCTCTTCCTCTTTGGGGGAAAAGAGAAGTGACAACTATCAATAAGACAGATTTTTCCCTGTACTGGCATGTATCATCTTACCTTTCAGAGACTTCCTGCATAGTCAGTCTCCTTCAACTCTGTCTTACATCCCTCTTACTACAACATTCGGTTTGTAAGAGTGGCTCTCTTACACTGGTAAGCCCCTATGGTCCGCTACCTATTCCACAGGGGGATTCTCCCTTCCTAGTTGTCTCCCCCTTTATTACCTTAGGGCAGCTCATCAGACAATAGGAAGTCCTACTATGTCTGTTGTTTTTTTCCCAATCTAAGAAAGGAGGGGAAAAGAAATTTTCTTCCGCTGCCCTGGTAGTTGCTGCAGATACAGCAATTCCTAGTGGTTAAGCCACTGGTTCTGTTCACTACACAACCAGGGTTTCTCCTCCACTAGCAATCCTTCTAGCCTCAGTGCTAAACCCCAAACAGGTTATTAACCTTGTTTGGAAACCCTATTATCACGGACTGGTTGATTAACTTCTATTCTTTGCCCCCCTTGTCCTTGGCAGAATAGTTAAGTTACCCACTGGCTTTAAACAGTCAGGTTTTTTCTTCTAACCAACCTGCAGTATGCTCTCTGCAACTCTACAGAGTAGCTTTGCACTATGGGCCCTTGCTAGAGAGCATTAATATTCTGCCTAGCAGATAACCCCAGATGGTTAGGAGGGGTTCCCAAAGTCATGTTCTCATGGCTGGTAGGTGTTCCCTACCCTTACCATCTCATCTAAAATCTCTTTTGAGACATAAGACACAGGCCTTTCAGCATGTGAAAACCTAAAGAATGGCCAATTCCCTGGCTTGGCCCATATCTCCTTTGGACTCTCGCCAGAGATAGTTTTCTTTCAGTGGCAGCTCAAGGACGCCTGATAACCATCTTGCCCTTATAGGCAGGTCACTATGGTATCTTATTCCACTGGCGCCCTCCATCCAATCACCATACTGCAGTTCTGGAGAGATCTGGACTTGCTGCCTGCAGACTGAAGTTATCCTCTGCATTTTTTCACGTAGGCCATCCTGGTTATTCAAGAGCTCGATTTCTGAAAGGAATCTAGATTCCTTCTTGTCAGGGAGACCATTCCTCTGACTCTGTCAGTCATAACCAGGGAAAGAAGATTCTCTATGCATCTATTCAAGCAGGTATCACCCTTCTTGCTATTAGATGAATCTTTAGGCATCTCTCCATCCACATACCTGGAGACATGTGTCTGTATGCCTACATATTCATATTATATATATATAAATATATATATATATATATATATATATATATATATATATATATTGTGATGCTGCAGACCCTCTGAGAGGGGAAGAAAATGTTTTAAATGCAGGAAAAGTCAAGCACAACCTGCAATATCGCGAGGAACCACATAGGGGGAGCAGGAGGGACCTCCGAGGAACAGAGGAACCACACCTCCTAGGTCATGAGGTAATGCCAGCCAGCTTCCAATCAAGAAAGAGAGGAGTGCCTCTTAAAGGGAATTTGGAAGGTTGGAAGGCAGAATTAGAACCGGGAGCAGGATAGGCGGAACTGGCAGAATGGCCAGGACGAGAACAGCTTGGGAAAGGAGAACAAGCTGGGAAAGAGGAACCGCTCTGGAGAGGAGGATATCCTGAGGAGACAGGACAGCCCTGGAGAAAGGCACAGGCAGGACGGCCTGGGAAAGGAAGACTGCCAAGAGAACCAGCAGAACCAGCAGGTTGGGCAGGACATCCGAGTGAATGGGCTGGATATCCAGAAGGAGCAGTAATCCCTGACCAACGGTTTCGCAGGAGGCAGCAGCAGCCTCAGAGGTTTGGAGAAAGGAGACCCTGTGGTGAAGGTGGGACAACTCCAGCCCGAGTGAGTGTTTGTTGTACAGAGAAGCAAAGGCGTGGCTGTGACTGTGGTCTAAAGCCAACAGCAAGACGCTTGGAGAGCACAAGGCCTATTGCTCAGGCCAGGCAGGATCCCAACCGGAGCAGGCCTCAAACCTCACCTGGAGCAGACAAGCCGAGAAGAAAAGGTAACCCATATTTAACTAAAAGCAGGGTACAAACTGCTGATGTATGGGGAGTACAGGGAGCACAGGAATATTATCCTTGTGAGAATGCTTATGAGATAAGGTGCAAGAAACACGCACCAACTAAGAGACTTGTTAGTGACCAAGCTTTACAGAAAGCAAAGACAAAACACTTGCAAAAGGAAGACAGTTCCCAGTATCTGAGGGCGCAGGACCGACGCCCTGTATTCAACCCTGAGCATTGGGAGGTTGTGCAGAAGATATTTAAAAAACCGTATTACAACTTACCAACAAATACTGACTTAGGCTCAGAGGCTTCAGAAGAGGAACCGATGCAGGTGGAATTTGCATCAGACACTGAGATGGACTGTAGCTTCTGTAAGACAGGAAGCTTGGAGTCTTTACTGAGCAACTAAGCTAGGTCTTGGGAGTTGAGACTGTTTGTTTGCCTGCTATACCATTTACTGTGAAGATAACAGTTTTCCTTTAATGCTTTCTTTTTCTTTTACCTGAAGCAAGGAATTTGTGTTTGACGTTTTTGTGTCCAAGCATATGAACCTTTTTGCATGAATGGGGAAATAAATGCCTTTTGTTTTCCCTCCACTCGGACCTTTTGTATTCTGTGGGATTTTGGTACCAAAGGACGCTACCAGGGCTGAAAGTCCCTGGGCCCTGTATGATATTGGCCAAACCCAACCTTAAATGTTTTTATGTCCCACCTACATCGCTCCAGTACGCTGCCAAGGTAGGCCCTGTGACAATATAGATATATATATATTGTGACGTGGTAGCTTCCCCAGAAGCCATGGAAACAGATGGTGACCCGGTGGAAGGTTTTGGTACTGCAGGTAAATGCAGGATTTTCTCTGCTCAGAACAAGAAACACATAGCTAATCAGCTAACACAGCTCACCTCGGGGGAAGGGAGAAGCAGAGTTACTGATTGGGCACGCCCTAGCAGGAGGCGGGCTGCCCAAAGCAGAGGCAGCTTGTTAAACAGAGAGAGACGAGAGAGAGAGGGAGAGGAGAAACGGAGCAAAGCAAGGAAGAAAGAAGCAGCGTGAAAGGCAGGAAGCAGCCTTTGATGCAGAAACCCTTGACTTAGAAGGAGAAACACTGCCCAGCTGTAATCCTAGGAGAAGGGATTCAGAGCCAAGAAGCAGGTACCAGGGATACTCAGTGCCTGAAAGAACCTTCTGGGAACAAGAGAGGTGTGAAGCACTGAGAGACCCAGGGATAAAGCCCAGGCTTCTGGAGGGGAAAGCTGACCCGTGGAAAGGAAGGCAGAGTGGCAAGGAATTCTCAGACAATCCTCAATACAAGGTACATGGTGTGTTTAATTCAGATGACAAGTTTTATGAGAAGCCAGAAAGAGTGAATGCTGATTTTAAAACCCAGGACAGACTCAGGCATTATGAAGGCAGTTGGCTGCAGCCTGAAACTCGTTTAAACAAACCCAGCTATTCTCACCAGACAGCTGAAAGATTTTGCAAGCAGGCTAGTAGAAAGAACACAGCTGACCTATTTGGGAGAGAAATAAGCCGGGAGGAATTAGAAGGTCCTACGTTTGAAGCACTCTTTAGAAGCACTCCTCATACAACTGAACTGGCTAACCCGACACTTACTTACAGAGACAAGTGGGGGAGGGGTAACTCCAGTGCATTGAATGAATGTTTTAACAGAGACGACATTACTTGCTTT
The DNA here is from genome assembly GCA_033557465.1 of Ichthyophis bannanicus. NCBI lineage: Eukaryota > Metazoa > Chordata > Amphibia > Gymnophiona > Ichthyophiidae > Ichthyophis > Ichthyophis bannanicus. Next base: position 97,458,162 of record CM066046.1, read on the forward strand.
CCTGAAGTAAAGTCTGCAAACAATTACTTACCCAAGGAAGGAGCAAATCCTCAGCCCAGCCCAGTTAGAAAGCAGGCTGAATTACTCCTTAAAGAGTTCAAAGAATTCTTAGATAAACGAGCAATTCCTGACCAGAAGTTAGTGCAGTCAGAGAAGAGTCCTGAAGTAGAAATGCCCTTGGCTTCTCCTTTGCCAATGATTGAACTGAATCAACCAATGGACTGCTCAACCTGTCTGATTGACAGAAATTAGTAAAGCAAAGCTTGAATGGTCATTTGCTATGATATCCTAAAATGTATGCTGTTTAAGTACCTGGCTGAAGAGCTTATGAAGCGGTAAAAATAAGCTGAAGCATAACTTGGTTACAGTACAGGAACATTATTGTTTTCTCCTTGTTTAATTGATTTAAAAGTAGAGGTCACATGATGGAATGTGAGCTCCAGTGTTGAAGGACATTTTGAGCACAGCATTTGAAGAGCCTGTTTTTCCTTTGTTCCTACTTTGGCTAATATATATTCCTTTACGCCTGTTCCATTCCACCACGGAGCGGGAGAAATAAATCCTTATGTAAAAAAATATTCTTTTGCCTGCCTTATCATTCGACCTTCACAACTACAACCTCAACCTCAAGGCCGACCCCTCCTCAAACCCTCAAGGTTAGGGAGCGGGTGGGTGGCAATATATATATATAGTGAGATATATCTTTTAGGTAGATATGTATCCACATACTTATCTGTCTGTTTAGGTTCAGATATCCATACATTCCTATATGATCCTGAAAGATGGGCACTACTCCTATCAATGCTGTGCCAGCATACTTAGGGTTCTACACATATAATCACTTCCTGTGGTAATTAAACTTTTTCCTTACCATAACCTTTCAGGGTTAGGTAACTCTGAAGATCTCCATGTACCTTTTTCTTTCCTAATTGACCCCATTTAGGAAAGATATTGCGGAACTTCAGTTAATCTAAAGCTTAGCGCTTCTTAAGTCTGTCCTTACTTTCTTATCAGATACAGGGGTCTCCATACCCTTTCTCTCCTACATGGACTAATTCCATTGCCACCCAGATGGGTCAGACTCATTTCTCTTTTGGTCCTAGGATTGTACTGTTCTTGGACCAAAACAGCTTAAGCTTTGTCTAATAGTACCTTCTGCGTCTTCTGCTGAAGCCCTACCTCTTTATACTACCCCAGTTTCCCCTGGGGCTGTTTCTCACCCTGAAGGGTTCTGACCTCCACTTGTTTTTTCTACTTCTATTACCTCTACTTCTCAGTGAGGTACTCCTTGAGGCTTTTCATTGGCTCTTCTAACAGATCCATATGAACCTCAGTAGACTTTGCAATGCCAACAAGGGAGGCCCATATTACAATATTTTACTACTAAATGCCCTCTATACAGGGTCTTCCTCTATAGAAGTCCTGTTCTAGTCCAGCTGTTCCACAGCACCTTTTCTGTATTCAACTCCTACCCTCCATCCCCAGGATGCCTGAGGTTCTGAGGAGTAGCATGGCTCTTTCTAGATTCGCAACATGCTAGGACTCCCTCTGGGCATCTCAGCTTGGGAGTCCCCATATGTGAAGACTCATTCCTGCTTGTTCCTGGAGATAGCACAGTTACTTACCTGTAACAGGTGATCTCTGGGAACAGCAGGAATAAGTCTTCACAACCCACCCACCTCCCCTAGGAGTTGCATTTCTCTATCTCTATCTTTCCCTTCCTTGCTCTCTCTCTCTCTTTGCCTCAGCTTTAAAACTTAACTGAGGAGAGGCAGTTGGGAAAGGCGGGAAGGCAGCACGCAGGCGTGTTGGGATGCTTCCAAAAGCGTTCTGATTGGACGCTGGGAAGGGTTCCCGCGCAGACTCAGTCGGTACCGACGTACCCATATGTGAAGACTTATTCCTGCTGTTCCCAGAGATCACCTGTTACAGGTAAGTAACTGTGCTATCTCTGCCAGGGAGACTGGCTATGCTCCTTAGACCTGAAAGATGCTTATACACATATCCTAATACACCCAAGCCACAGGTAATATCTGCGCTTTGTGGTGGGGGGCAATCACTACCAGTACAGGGTGCTTCCCTTTGGCCTTGCCTTGGCCCCCAGAGTGTTTACAAAGTGCTTGGCAGTGGTGGCCGCCTTTCTCAGGCCCCAAGGGCTCTTTGTCTTCCCCTATCTTGACGACTGGCTCATCAGAGGCACTTCAGCCATCGAGGTCCATCAGGCCACAACCTGCACCATCCAGGTGCTGCATCACCTAGAGTTTGTGATCAAGTCCAGTCTCACTCTGACTCAACAGCTGGAGTTCACCGGAGCCAGAATCGACACCCTTCAAGCAAAGGCCTGCAGAAAGAGCAAACAGACTTCTGGCTCTGGCAGGGCAAGTGAGTCGCAGGTCTGCAGTGTCCACAAGGCACTTCCTGCGCCTCCTCAGCCACATGGCTTTCACAGTCCATGTGACCCCAGATGCCAGCCGCCACATGCAGACTGCTCAATGGTGTCTCAGAGACCAGTGGTCTCAGGCCACAGGGCATCTCCGGCACAGAGTCAAAGTGTCCAGGCGTCTGGTACGGTCCCTGGCCTGGTGTCTTCAACCTCAACATTTGGAGGAAGGAATGCCTTTCCAGGATCCCCTGCCCACGAGGATCCTCACCACGGATGCATCCTTGCTGGGCTGGGGGGCCCATTGCCAGGGTTTCCATACCCAGGGGGTGTGGTCTTCAGAAGAGAGGACCCAACAAATCAATTTCTTGGAACTCTGTGCCATCTGCCTAGCCCTGGAAGTTTTCAGGCAGCTCCTGGCCAACGAACCTGTCTTAGTGCAGACAGACAACCAGGTGGCCATGCTCTATGTGAACAAACAGGGTGGTACAGGTTCCCGTCCCCTATGTCAGGAAACCCTGGACCTATGCTCCTTTGCAGCCCGGCATGGCATTCGTCTCCGAGCAGTCTACCTGCTGGGCCAGGACAACTGACTAGCCGACAGGCTCAGCAGGATTCTTCAACCCCATGAATGGCAGCTGGACCGCGGGTTAGAGAATTGGCTCTTCCAGACCTGGGGGTGGCTGGTGATGGACCTGTTTGCAAGTCCAGACAATCACCAGTTGCCCTGTTTCTGCTCCAGGCAACCCCACCCACACAGGGTGGCCGCCGATGTGTTTCTGATATCATGGTCCGGGGACGTTCTGTATGCGTTCCCCCCCCACACCTCTGGTGGCCAAGACGCTATTCAAGGTTCTCCAGGACAGAGCCTCGGTCATCCTTATCGCCCCACAGTGGCCCAGGCAACCCTGGTTCCTGCTTCTTCTGCAGCTAGCGGTGGAGGCTCCCATTCCCTTGATGTCCTCCCCGCGCCCCCTATCTCAGGAGGGGGGCTCTCTTCTGCACCCCAATCTCAGCTCCCTCAACTTGATGGCATGGCTGCTGAAAGGGTAATTCTCGCTCCACTCCTCCTTCCAAGGAATATTGAAGCGGTCTTGCTGGCCTCGTAGAGGCCGTCGACTAGTCGGACATACACCTTGAAGTGGCATAGGTTTGCGTCGTGGTGCAAGGAGCGGGAGGTAGATCCTCTCTTGCCCAGTAGGGGTGGTTCTGCAATACCTTCTCCACCTCTCTGATTTGGGCCTCAAGTCCAACTCTGTCAGGGTGCACCTCAGTGCCCTTGCGGCGAACCACTTTTCCGTGGATGAGAAGCCCCTCTCCGCCCACCCCTTGGGGTCTCGGTTTTTGAGAGGCTTACTTCTCTTGAAACCCCCGGGCCGCCCCCCAGCGACCGAGTGGGATCTGAATGTGGTGTTGGGGCAGCTTACTAGGCTGCCCTTTGAACCGATGGCTACCTGCCATCTATGCTATCTCTCTTGGAATGTGGTTTTCTTGGTGGCACTCACATCCGCTCGGTGGGTGAGTGAGCTCCAGGCCCTAGTGTCGGAAAGACCCTACACCAGATTTTATAGGAACCGGGTGGTGCTTCGCACGCATCCCAAGTTCCTTCCGAAAGTGGTCTCCTCGTTCTACCTCATCCAGGAAGTGGTTCTGCTTAACTTCTTTCCCAGGCCACATGCCAGTCAGGCAGAGTCGGTCCTGCATATCCTGGACTGTAAGAGGGTGTTGGCCTTTATATTATTTTATCTGTTATGTGTATTAATTGTATCTGTTCAATGTATTATGTTGTTGCCATGTAAACCACGCTGATTGTAAAAGTGCGGTATATAAAACCAAATAAATAAATATCCAGCATACACAACCACATCGAAAGGCTTCTCAGTTTTTCATATCCTATGACCCCAGTAAGCTGTGGGTGGCGTATCAAAGCGTACACTGTCCACCTGGGTAGCAGACTGTATTGCCTGGGCATACAAGGCGGCTGAGCGGCCGATGGAGGGTCGTGTTACGGCCCATAGGATCACGGCCATGCGACATCAGTGGCTCATTTGCGCTTTGTTCCTCTGGCAGACATCTGCTGGGCCGCCACCTGGTCTTCAAGTCAGACTTTCGCAACCCATTATTGCCTGGATAGGGAGTTCCGGCAGGACAGTGCCTTCGGCTAGGCTGTACTCCGTAACCTTTTTTGAGGTCTAGGCAACTCCTGCCCTCTGACCCTTCTGTGTTCAGGCTACCAGAGTGCTATTCCTTTAGTTTGGATTTCTATTGTGGTTGCTTGCGGCTTTCATAGAGGGAGCCTTTTTTAGCTATGGGTTCTCGGTAGCCTATAGCTGGGGAGTCCCATATGTGAAGACTGACTCCCTGCTTGTTCCCAGAGAAAGCGTAGTTACTCACCTGTAACAGGTGCTCTCCGGGGACAGCAGGAATCAGTCCTCATGACCCTCCCTCCTCCCCTTGGAGTTGCAGTCCTATTATTATATTTTGTTCTTTTTGCCATCGTTTTGGCTATGTCATTTGACTGAGCAAGATGGCACCCTTGGGCGGGAAGGGATGGCATGATGGCAACTCCCAAAGACTTTCTCTGAAAGCTGGGGATTTGCTCCACATGAGGGCTCCGTCGGCACCAATGTCACCCATATGTGAGGACCGATTTCTGCTGTCCCTGGAGAACACTTGCTACAGGTGAGTAACTACGCTAATTCACTTTATCATCTTCTCCCGTGTCCACAATCCCCTCCCTCTGATCCAGCATGTCCTTTTCCCCATGTCCCTCTTAGTATCTCTTCCCTCTGCCAGTGCCTACCTCCAATACTGTTACTTGCCCGGGCCTGCACCAGCAGGAATAGAAAAGATAAAGAATGGAGCTTGCAAGTCAGTGCGCGCTGATGATGGCACTGCCAATCGGGCCCCACTCCTCCAAAACAGGAAGTCTGTGTTGGATGGGGCGGGGCCAATAGGGCCATTGGCAAATACCAACTTGCAGGCTCCGCTCTTTTTTTTCTTTTTTATTGCCACTACCGCAGGTCTGGGCAAATAGGTGCAGCAGAGGTAGATGCCGAATGGAGAATCGTTTTAAGGCTGTAAGGGCCCATGGCAGCATCAAGCAACTTGGGGAAAATGCATGCAAGAAGGGGGGCAAAGCGTTTGAATGGTGCTGAAAGAGTGTGTCACACACCTAATGCATGTGACTTGACATGTCTGGGAGGAGAGGGAATGCACCTGGGGCCATGTCCTCTTTCTCTGCTATCCCACTGCTGACTGTTGATTTGAACCGTGTGGGACGACATACAGCAATACAGTTCAAATCAGCAGTGGCAAATGTTAGGCAGCAGAGGAGGAGGATGGGGCCCACTGTTCCCTCTAAACTGTGCGCGTGTGCGCGCGCACACACCTCACCGAGCGAGCGCACATACTTTACAACAGAGCGCACAAAAATTACGGCTCTGATTCTGATAGAAAACAACACAGACGTCTTAAAATTTAAAAGTTATGATTGTAATTACTAGAAATTTCCTGCTTCATTTAGTAATCGTCTAGTTTCATTTAATTTGATTAAAATCAATGTGGTGTACATACTGTATTCTGACGTGTAGTCAAATTTTAAAGTATATAACTCCGAGTGTCGTTATGTGGCGCACAAAAATTTAACCTTCCTTCAAAAGCTGCACACAGCTGATATTTTATGCGCACACAGCCTACAGAAAATTAGAGGGAACATTGATGGGGCCTGAGGTGCAGCTGCTCCTCCTCCTCCTGCAGTCATTAGTGAGTGATCCAGTGAGGGATGGAGGGCAGTGGGGGCAGAAAGAATACAGATAAGTGCCTTAGTGGGTGTGTGCTTTGGGGATGGGAGTGGAGAAAGCTAAGGAGGTGGGGAGGTGGGCTGTGGGTAAGTACCTTGGTAGAGAAAGAGAAAGAGCTGTGGATATGTACCTTGGGTTGTGGGGAGGGCAGTGAAAGCCATGAGCATGTGGCATGAAGGTGAGAGAAAGAACTGTGGTTGTGTGCCTTGGGGAGGGGGGGAAGAAAAGTGTGACCCAGAAAAGTGTTGGTGTTCCATGCATCTTAGGGTGCATGCGCATACATATATCGTAAGACCTGCTGCATTCAAACTATTTTAATAGAAGCTGTCTTACAAGAATGAAGGGACCAATAATTTTCTCACAAATGTTTAATGAATAAACCTCAATTCACACTCCATATGTTTGATCAAACTGAACATTAAGCTTTGCTCTATGTATGTTATATGAAAATTATGGTCTGCACCAGTACCTCACATATCAAGATCATTCTAATGGTATAAATAGGGTCAATGACAAGTCTTTTAAAATAGATAAACATCTGGCATATTTCCATACACACACAAATAACTATTAAATGAGTAGTCAATATTCATTTTTTCAGATTACTATAATTTCCAATCAAGTCTAACAGCCACAGGGTCAATAAACACTGTAAATTCTAAATAAAATGCATCATTTCATTTCTGCAGTACAGCCAACACCATTAATTTGTCCCTGCTCAAGCAAAGATCTGCTCCCTCAACAGCTTACCCAGGAGACCGTTCTGAATGGCAGACAAATTTGGCCTATTTACTATACTCTTATACCCCTTTGCAATCCGACAGCAGCTGTGCTAGATTAAACAAAAGCTCTCCACTATACTTATCTTTAACTTGGTGCAGGCCTTTTCCATTTCTACTTATGGAGTATTGTTTCTGGCACATTTAGATGGAGAAGATAGTATTTACTGCAAGTATGAAAAACAGATTATCTTATTCAATTTTTTTCAGCAGGACCATTTTTATTTATGTTTTGCTTATTTTACTTTGAGTGGTTAGAGTTTTAGGAATATGTTTTATTACTATATACAGAATTAAGCTGCTATTGAGCAATTTTTTTTTGTGAGAGCTTAAATGCAATTGGTGTTTTCAAAGCAAAGCCATGACTTTTCTATGTAATATAAATATTGGTTCCTTTGAATCATTTCATTATACCCCATAGAAAAAGTGTTACATGTTAGCAAACCTCTTAAGAAATGTGCGCTAATACCACCAAATCAACAAATAGCTAGTCAGCCAAAGAAGAGGGTGTTAAGGTTCTTCTGTAAATCCTTAGAGTAGAAATGCTAATTGTTTTTGTTTTATTTATTTGTTTTCATTTTTATACCGCTACTTCCAGCGATCAGCAGGGTTTACTTTATACAACAAAATTGGTTATAAATGATAGGAATCAGTAATATTTACATTTTGATTGTGGGATGTGTTGCAGTATCAGAAAAGCAATCAAAACCATGAACATACTCTCTTCTAATTCCTTTTTAAAGCCTGGAGCTGAAATAAGCATATTCCGGTTTTCTATTGACACCCCTTCAGCCAGTGGGATATCAAAATATTACTGCATGACATGTAGAAACTGTCTACAGCATACATAGCCAAAAAGTGATCTAATTGGGTGAGATTTACTGTACAAAATTTTTTTAATTTTTCTTCCTAAAGAATGTTTGAGAAAAGCTCATTTAAAATGAGTCTATGGTCAATAATGTAAGGTCCTTCTGTGCTTTTAAGAATTATTTGCATGACTGGTATCTTATCTTTAAAGATGAGGAAAAATCTTATAAGCTGTTTTCACTCTAACCTGGGAGCTTCTGCTTGTGTACATTCTCCTAAAGTTCATATTGCTCATTCTTTCTAGGTCAGAGGTCATGAAGCTTCAGCTTCCTTCAAGAGGTAACATAGAGCAGAAGCAAGGAGCAGTGGCACATGATGGGACATACTGCTCATCAACACAGCAAGATCGAAGATCACCAACAGGAGATGTGGGAATTGCAGATAATAGTATGAAATATTCTATTGTATCTAGATACAGAAACAAACCTAGAAAATGATGGCAGATAAAGACCATACAGCCTATCTAGCTGTTCAGGCATAAGGACCTATTAAGTTCTACCATCTCTCCCTCTCCCTCAGAGATCCTTTGTATTTCTATTTGTCCCATGCTTTTTTGAATTCAGATATAGTTTTCGTCTCCACCATCTCAATGAGAGGGTGTTCCATGCATCCATTACCCTTTTCGTAAAGAAATATTTATTCCTAAGTCGTATTTCCTTTTACCTTCATCTTATGACTTCTCATTTCTTTCAACTTGAAGACAGCCACCTCCTGTGCATTTATACCACTGAGGTATTTAAATGTCTATCACTCCTCTCCTGCCTTTCTTCTTTAATATACATATTGAGATCTTTAAGCCTATACCCCATATGCCTTATGATGAAGACTACTCACCATTTTAGCTGCTGCCCTCTGGACCAACTCCATCCTGTTTATATGCTTTTGAAGGTGCAGTCTCAAGAAATGTACATGGTACTCTATATGAGGTCTCACTAGAGATTTGTACAAAGGCACTTTCACTTCCTTTTTCCTGCTAGTCATTTCTCTCCCTACGCACTCAAGCATCTTTCTGGCTTTTGTAGTCACCTTTTCTACTTGTTTTGTCACTTTAAGATCAGCCGATATGACCACCCTCAGGTCCTGCTCTTTTTTCCTGTGCTGAAGAGCTTCACCCCATACTGTACCTCTATCTCCTAGATTTTTGTAGCCCAAATTCAAGACCTTGAATTTTTTAACATTAAATCTTAGCTGCCAAATTCAATAAATCTTAGCTGCCAAATTCTTGACCATTCCTCAAGCTTCACTAGAACCATGTTCATGCTATCCACATTTTTCAAAGTATCTACCTTCTTGCAGATGTTAGTATCATTCACAAAGAGGCATACCTTTCCCGACAGACCTTCTGCAATAATCATTTACAAAAATTTTAACAGGATCATGGATTGATCTTCAGAGTAAGCTCCATTTACAACTATCCTCTGGTGCATCTCACTCAACCAGTTTCTTACTCAGTCAGTCACTTTAGACTCCATCCCAAGGGTACTTAGTTTATTTATAAGTCACCAATGCAGGATGGTATCAAAAGTCTCACTAAAATCTACCTCATCTAGCACTCTTTCCCTGATCCAGTGCTTTGGTCACCCAGTCAAAGAAATCAGATTTGTCTGATGGGACCTACTTCTAGTAAAGTTATGCTGTTTTGGATCCTGTAATCCCTTGGATTCCAGAAATTGCACCATCCTCTGATTTAGCAGCATTTCCAGGAACCACATTTTCCAGTTCATACTGCTAGACCAGTCCAGACAAACGGGTTATGCACCCCTGCCAGTAGATCTTGAAGACAGAGAATTCTACCAGAGCTCTGATAGGCTGGAGCCTGGTGATATAATCCTACCCCTAGGGGTCTCCCTCAGTTTTTCTCTCTCCACAGCAGATCTGGATGCCTTTTTTTTTTTTTTTTGCTCCTTCAAAAAAATTTAAGATGCTTTATTTCTTTGTGATTTCTCTGGGAGAGATTATACCCTGTAGTTGCCAGTGTACTTATCTGGGCACCAGGATGAATTCCAGCTGAGCTTCTGTGTCCTGCAGGTCACAGTAGAGATCGCTGATGTGCAGACTTCCCAGCACTAGTCAAGAAGACTATTTAGCTGGATGGTAAGCCTCCTAAAATCCAGTCCCTGGGGCTGATTTTAGTGGTGAGGCAGCTGGCAATGCTCTCAGCAGCGGTCCGTGGCTTCTCTGCACTTTCGGTACTGTGAGTACAAAACCTGTCTTTCTCCCACTGCTGTCTGCAACTCTGTGGTGACTGGATTTATTTTTCTTGATTTTTCAGCGATTTTAGGCATTTCTCTCATGCCTGCAACCCCCCCCCCCCCCACCTTGTCATTTGACTTTTTAAGTTAATTCCTTAGCTTTTGGGGGTTTTAATTCACTCTTTTTGAGGTTTATTTTTGCCGGCGGCCATTTTGAATAGCTAATGAGCCCTGGTTTTTGGCGGGAAGCCAGATTCCTTCTCTCTTTGCTGGCTTCTAGCACCAAAAAAATTGCTGTTTAAATTTTTCCACAACACTTGCTAGCTGTGAGTTGTGTGGGGGTTCCTTTTTTCTCTGCCTATGTATTAACATAATGAATAAAAAGTACGGAAGGCATGATTAGAGAACCGGATGCAATTCAGAGCCACAGTACAATGCTAAGACACTGACCACTGGTGCAGGGCTCATGGGTTCCATCCCCCACTGTGCCCAACAAAGAAGGCTGGCTGAGGCATTGCATAGTATGGGGAATATTGTTAAATGCCTGTTCCTCCGGGGCAGAGTTTTTTTTGTTTTTTTTTAGTTCTCCCTATGCCTTATTCAGGTCTACGCTGCATAGGCTGTCAGAAGACACACAGGGACCTCAGAAATCAACTGTGCTCTTCCCCCAGCGTCTTGATTCCCCAGAAAAACTTGGGAACTCCTGAGCCTGGCTTCAGTGGAGCTCTCCATTGGCTTTACGCTGCGCTGAGTCTTTGCCACGGACATCCCCAGGAAGTTCAGGTATCAATTCCTGAAAGGAAACTGTGAGTAGCCTGTTTTTTTCTTACTTGCCTCAGCTACTGCTCCCGGACCGGCTGCCTCTGAGTTTTGAAGTTCCTACTTTAAAATTTTTAATCCACAAACTGCAGCCGGGTTACTTTGTACGTCTTACTGGAATATTGTACCTGTCTTTTTCAATATACCATTTGATTGGAATTTTAAGTCAGTGTTTTGGATCCTGACTGTTTTGGGCTCTACCTAATTAAACATACTCACTGTCATCTTCCTTACGGCTGGGTTTGAGCTTCTACATCCCTCCCCAGAAACACCTTTCAGCCCCTACCATGGAGGTCTGAGTGGCTGCGGAGGAATCAAACTCTAATTTCCCTACTTTCAGTCACTGTAATTGCCTTACCCTGACTTTGAAAGTTTCTCTGTACCAGCACAGTGAATACCTGACAGTTTTTCTGTGCCAGCGGCCATTTTGTTTTTCTCTTCAGTGTTTCTTTTTGGAGGGAACAGCTCTAGACAGCAGTTTGCACACATTTAAACATGCTGTGGAGGCACGGAGAGTTTCAAAATCCTTTTCTTTGAAGAGTCTTCGGTTTCCCTGAGCCTACCTTGATTTTTGTTTTAAATGCTAAAAAAAAAAAAAAAGGAAAAAAAGAGGAAAGGTGGTTTAAGTCTCTACAATGCTTGTTTCTCTGGCTGTATTATATGTAATAAGTAATCAGCCAAATGGGGAATTAATAGATTGCTTGTGTTCCACCTGCACGCTGCATCCCGGAGACTCTTTCCCCATTCCCACTGCGCTGCTAGATGGGTTCATCAGCACCTTATCTCCTCCCTCCTCAGAGCCCCTACTGCAGGATCTTCCTGCAGGAAACGATTCAGTCAGCTCCCATGTCGCTTCCACAGCCGCTGGAGGCCACAGCAGCCTTGACTGACAGTGCCTTCCTCACACTCTTCCATCTGGCATGACGCCTGTGACTTTTGGAGTCTTTTGGAATATCTCCTACACCTGCCCAGTAGCAGGCAAGCATATGGCGTGGTCTCGCAAGTGGTCCCATAAGTCCTCAGACCTTAGAGCAGTACGTCCTCCTTGGAGCGTTGCATGTGCCTTGCGGGGTACTATGGATATTCAAGAAGACTTTAAATCTTCGGAGGTCAGCCCTGACTCGTTGGAGTACGGAGATGGGGAATATTCTCCGTCTGTTTTCTTCGCTGACGGTTCTCAGCCTTTTTCGGAAAGAGGAGTTGCCAGCTCTAATCACACAGGTGATGGAGTCGCTCCCCCTAGCCGACACGCCTGATCCTCCGGATTCTCAAATCCGGTTGCAGCCGGATCCCATTTTCCAGGGCATTCGTACGGCACGCGGTATTGGTCAGTTATACCCTTGGTCTCCCTTTCACTTGGACCGTTGGCTGACATACCCGACAGTTGATGCATTCTGACCAGGGTCATCAGGCATACCACACTTCCGGTTGAGGACGGAGTGGCGCTCCGCGACCAGCAAGACCTAAAGAGTTGGGAGGCTGCTGAAGACGGGTTTTCCTTCGCCCGCTATTTCTTTCTTGCAGGGGTGTGCAGAGGTCTAGCATCTCGGGCCTCCCTTCGCTGGATTCAGCAGCTTCCAGGTGTTCCCGAGTTGGTTCATTTCGAATCCATCGCTGCATTCCGGGAAGAGGCATTCTGTGATCTCTTGCGGCTCAGCTCGCTTCCTAGCACCGGTGTCGGTAGCTCGGAGATGGCTCAGCCTGTGGCAATGGGCAGTGGATGTTGCTTCATTTACAGGCTCCAGCGTTTAGATGCCATTCGTCCCAGTCCACCGTTGGAAGGAGGACTGGGCCGTTACTCTGTCTATTTTGGGATGCTTCAGGTCCTGGATTTTCTAGGGGCTGGGTGCGACACTCGTCGGGGGCGGGTGTTTCTACCTCAGGAACGTTTTCAGAAGATCTCTCTTCAGCTCCGCCGCTGCTTGGATCAAGCGGCACCTCGGCCTTGGGGGGCTACCTTCAACTCTTGGGGTCCTTGGCAGCAACGATAGCCCTCGTTCCGTGGGCAGGAGCGCACATGCGCTGCTTGCCGACGGCGCTTCTATCTCGTTGGTCGCCGGTATCGGACAGTTATCTAATCCGGTTACCTTTGCTTCTGCCGGTACACCGCAGCCTCCGCTGGTGGCTTCAGGCACACAATCTTCTACGGGGGGTCCCTCTGGAGTCTCTGCGCTGGATCTTGGTGATGCCAGTCGCCGACCTCTCCGGTTGGGGAGCGCCTTGTGGCTTGGCCTCGGCGCAGGGGAGTTGGTCACCTCGCGCAGCCCAAGGGTCTATCAATCGTCTCGAGACGCGGAAAGTGCGCTTCGCCCTTCTTCAGTTTCAGCCTCTTCTGCGGCGGCGTGCGGTTCGGATCCTGTCCGACGCCATGACGGTTGCTTACCTAAGCCACCTAGGCGGCACGCAATGTCCGGATGTCTCACAGGAGAGGCGTTTGCTCCTCCCGTGGGCGGAGGAACATCTTCAGGCTATCGGCGCAGCACATCGCAGGCGTGAACAATGTGTAAGCCAATTTTCTCAGCCGGCACACTCTGGAGCCCGGGGGCTGGGCTCTGCAGCCGGATGCGTTCCGATCCATTGTTCACCTGTGGGCACTGCCGACCATGGATCTAATGGCTATGGCGCAGACTGCCAAGGCTTCGCTGTACTTCGGCCATTGGAGGGACGAGGGAGCGCACGGCATAGATGCTCTCTCTCAACCGTGGCTGGCTCATCTTCTCCTGTGTGTTTTCCCTCCCTGATCCGTGATATGCATAGTTCTCCGGCGGCTCCGAGACCGTCGCGGCCCTGTACTCCTGCTGGCTCCAAATTGGGCTCGCGGACCATGGTATGCGGATCTCTTCCGTCTGTCTGGGGCGTGGCTGCTCCGCCTCGAGGCGTTTCTCGGCCTTCTGATTCACGGACCGGTGGAGATGGAAGACCCGGCTCCTTACTCGCTTTCGGCCTGGCTATTAACCGCCGCCAGATTGCTCGCTACGGCTCTTCGCCTAGCGTGGTCGTGGCGCTTCTCATGGCGCGGCGGTCTTCCACGACGCTGACTTACGCTCGGGTTTGGCGTCTCTTGATGGTTAGTGTTCGCGAAATAACCTCACACCCTGGCGTTGTGGTGTTCCGGACATCCTGTCCTTTTTACAGGCCGGAGTGGATAAGGGATTAGCGCTCAATTCCTTGCGCGTACAAATGGTCGCTTTAACTTGTTTTCGGGGTCCTATACCGGGGCGATCGATAGCTTCGTATTCGGACGTGTCTCGGTTCCTCCGGAGTTAGGGCCTTCCGGCCTCCTCTGCGTTCGCCTGTGCCGGCGTGGGCTCTCGTGCTTGTCCTCTGTGCCCTCGTTGCTCCTCCCTTTGAGCCTCTGAGGGCCTGTTCTCTTCTAGATTGGACTCTGAAGGCAGTCTTCTTGGTGGCCATAACTTCGGCACGCCGTGTTTCTGAGCTCCAGGCTCTCTGTGTCGAGATCCCTATCTCTCGTTTTCCTCCGAAGGCGTTTCTCTGAGAACTGTCCCTTCCTTTGTTGCCCAAAGTGCTGACGCCGTTCGCTGTTGACCAGCCTCTTTCCTTTCCGTCTTTTCCAAAGATGCAGTGTGACAGTGGTCGGTCTCCGTTGCGGGCGGTGGACCTTAAGAAGGTTCTTTTTCGGTATCTGGGGGTCGCCAGACCCTTCCATATGACTGTTCCTCTTTTGTCTTGTTCGCGGGTTCTCGTCGGGGATCCGCAGCCTCCGAATCTACCATTTCTAGATGGGTTACGGAGGCCATTGAGGCGGCGTACCTTCTTCAGGGAGAACAAGCTCCACCGGGACTCCGTGCTCACTCCTCTCGGGCGCAAGCAACTTTGTAGGCCGGGAGGTCTCGTGTAGTTCCTCTCGATATTCGCCGGGCGGCGACTTGGTCGTCGCTGTCCACCTTTGTCGGTCATTATAGGTTGGACGTTCATGCCCGTCAGGAAGTCCGTTTTGGAGTTGCTGAGCTGTTGGCGGCCTTGCCCCCCCTTGAAAGCAGGTAGCTTGGGTACTGCCCGTTTGTCTGGACTGGTCTAGCAGTATGAACTGGAAGGAGAAATTTCACTTACCGTTAATTTCCTTTCCTGGAATACTGCTAGACTAGTCCAGGACCCGCCCTGCTGTTGGTTGGAGTGCCGCTGGTGCAGTGCAGCCGCCGACCGCGGTTCTTCTCTTTGCCGGTATGCCTCACCCTGGGCAGTCCATGGGTTCGTAGGTGGATACTGTTTTCAGCTCTAGGGAGTTCTTCGGCTCCCTTGTATATAGTTCACTTGGGACCCTCTGGGGTGATGTTACAGTTCATGTTGCATTAGCTTGTGGATGTAACTGAGGGAGACCCCTAGGGGTAGGATTATATCACCAGGCTCCAGCCTATCAGAGCTCTGGTAGAATTCTCTGTCTCCAAGATCTGCTGGCAGTGGTGCATAACCCGTTTGTCTGGACTGGTCTAGCAGTATTCCAGGAAAGGAAATTAACGGTAAGTGAAATTTCTCCTTCTTATGTCCAGTCCTCTGGAATCATTCTTGACTCTAAAGAAGCATTGAAAAGGTCAGCCAGAAGAACCGCCAGTACTTCCCTTTCAGTATCCTCTGATGCATCCCATCTGGCCCCATTGCTTGTCCATGTTTTGTTTTTCAGAAGAATTTGTTGCTGAAGAGCTATCAAATCATTCCTTTATGTTTCCAGCTGAACTGAAACCTTGATTGGGATCTGGCACTACTACCCAGGATTTTTCTCCTATTTTATATCCCCATGCTCTCCCCCCAGTGTACCTTGCCTGGTCACTGCAGTAGTGTCCTGGGCCACGGTCCATGTACTAGGGCTTCTGAAACATTGCAGTCCTGGAATTATACTCTGAAACTAGCGACCATGACTCTTTCTTTTCTGGAGACAGTGAGCACCAGCTTCAGTGGTTATTTTCTGCTAGGTCGCCAAAGCATGATCTTTTGCCACTAATCCAGAATCTTTTTGAACTCACTTTCTTTCTCCATTGCAGCTAGAGTGGGATGTAGAACCAAATTCCCGAGCCCATGTGCACCAGCCTGGTAGTTAAATTATTTATTTTTTAAAAATTACCATTGACTGCCTCCATAACATCCCCAGCTCCAGTTGACCTGGGAGTATGGAAGACCAGGCTGGGAGTTAAACCAGGGACTTTCCACAAGAAAGTTCATAGTATTGACACTGGGCTATTGGGCTGGGCCACTCTTTACTACTTATTCAATCCATTTCAGATTTCAGCATACCAAAATCTCTTTAACCCAAATACCTATATCTTCTATTTTGAAGCCCCATTCTAACATTTGGTGAGCTGTACTAGCCACAATGGGTCATCGTCATCTGAAACTGTTTGGTGGCTAATCGTTCATAGAGTGTCATGCATAGCCGCCATTATGTATCAATCCATTGCATTGCTGGACTTCGTTTTCATTGACCTTCAACTTTGTTAAGCATGATGTCCTTCTCTAATAATCCCTCTCCTCATGATGTGTCCAAGGTATGAAAATCAAAGTTTTTTTATTATTTCAGCCTCTTAAGAAAACTTAGGCTTGATCACCTCTAGTATAGATTGATTTGTTCTTCAAGCAGTCCATGGTTTACACAGTATTTTTTGCCAACACCATAATTTGAATACAGGAAGAAAATAGATGCCATTCTTCACTGTCCAATTGTTCCCCACTAGACATCACAGATACCCCCCTCCCCCGGTAAGAGCTGGGGGGTGATTGATGTTGGGGGAGGAGTTTGGGGAAGGTGATGGCCTTTGATCTTGCTCTTGCCCCTTCAAGCTAGTACTTAGCATTTCTCAGGTTAGTGTAAAAAGCTGAAATCTAGACTTTATATGCATGTGTAGTCTTTTAAAATGGGGAATACAGATCGATATTGTAGGTCAACCAAACTAAACTATTTGCTAACCATGCCTCCTGGAAATATGTGGTATGGATCACCACATGTAAATAGAAGCTTTTCCATTTACATATTTAGCTGATCTATACATTTAAAAGCTGCTATTTACATGTGGAAATGCTTCTAAAATGTGTCTTTTCAAAGTTTAATAGGACAAAACAGATTTTATCCTTTTCCGTTACATTTTTAGAGAGTTATTTTGCCACAGACAGACAGACCAGACTACTTAGTTCTTGCCAACTTTCATTGGGTTTGAAAGAATAAATATTATTGGGTACTTATAGACAGACAACTTATGTTCTTAATACCTGCTTTTTCTCCGTTCTGTGGTAAGGAGGGTGCAGCCCAGCTAGAGAAAACTGAAAAAAAGAAGAATTGTTCTTCTTTACGGGGGATGGGTGCACAAAATCACATACTCCATACTAAAAGCCCTGAAAGGAACCTAGGGGGCAGAGCTAAAGGTAAACCAATCCCAGACCACAGGACAACCTTGCATAGGAGTAGGAGGTCCAAGTGGGCGGAGCCAGGAAGGGAGTTGCCTTGCTCAGCAGTTAACAGAGAGAAAACAAACACAAGAGGGAGAGCCAGTTTGAATAAGGAAGGGGCTTTGAGAAGAAGGTCCAGGAGGAATTCAAGAGCAAGCACAAGCGGCAGTTGCAGTTCCAGGCCTAGCCCAGGTTCTAGCCTAGTTCCCAGAAGGCACAGACTGGAAAGATCTGTGGCCAAACTGAAGAGAAGCTTTTCAGCCAAGGAGAGCAGCAGAAGGAGGAACCACTATAGAGGCAGCCAGGAAAGGTACGCAGGGACCAAGCATTGCCAAGAGGATAGTTCTTGCTCTGACTCAGAGGAGACTGTCATACCCCAGAAGGCTCAGCACAGAAAGAAATATCTCACTAGGGAAGTTAAACAGGAGAGACCCCCAAGAGACCGACCTGGAGAAGGCAAGGCCAGGCACTGAGAGAGGCTGTTTAATCTGGTGAAGACTCTTAAGGAAAAGAGCCCGGAGCACTTTCAAGGAGCACCCAGCTGTAGCTCAATAGAGAACATGGAGGTAGGCCCTGAGGAAAGTGTTGTTAATTCTGATGTCTCTGAAATGGAATGCGAGCTGTGCACTAAGGTATTAGTGTGAGCTAGAACAGTGGAACATAAAAAGGGGGGCTGTTGTAGCCTAAAGACAGTTCCAGAAGCTGGAAGAGAGGGGAAAGCCTGAATGTAAAGGATTAAGAAACTCTCCTAAGAAGCTGAAACTGCAGGAGCTCAGTGGAGGTTCAAACAGCTGAAACTGTTTGTGTGTGGCAACAGCAGGGTTGAAGCTGATACCTCACTCACTATGTGAAGAGTTTTAAAATGCCTCTTTCTTTTGATGCTAAGGTTAAGCTGTTACAGTAAGGAACAAGAACAGGTATGAGTTTGTTCAAGGTTACACTGTTTTGGACATTTTGATTTCTGGGAGAAATTATCCTGTATTTCCTTTTTGTCTGGAGAAACCAAAAGTTATGCTTGAAGAATTTTATGTTCACCACTTACCAACATGGAAACCGAATAAAATTTCCTGTGCGCTTTATTAACCACTTGGCTCTTCTTTCATACACAACTACAAAAAAAATCCTAGAAGGGATATCAGAAGGCCAGCCGTCCCTACTAGGCAACCGCCTGGTAGGGGCGCGAGCGTCACAGGTGGCGTAGTTCTTGGATGCGGTGTTCCAGTGGTCAAGGGGAGCGTCTTCGAGCCATACCTCTGGACGGAGAAATCCAGGAAGGGCGGTGACGGACCGAGGCAACGGAAGAGAAAAACCGGAGCGGATTCGCATCGGAAGCGCTGTGACTGGTGGCAAATGCTGAGACCTGCATCAGAATCAGGTAACCCATAGACTAGAAGGGGTAGGCATGGATTCTGGTGTAAGGGGGGCCACCAGCTGCTCACTAGGAGAAGTGGGTGTGGAAGAAAAAAAAAAAAAGTGCCGCACTTTGTGTGTGTTCTGTGTGTTTGTGTTGCAGAGACCGCAATCCGGCATGGAGGCATCGGACGTATTGGCTTGGGTAGCGGACCAATTCGCTAAGCAGAGGGAGATGGCAGCGTTGAGCCAGGAGCAGGCGAGCTCCATGCTGCGGGCCCAACAGCAGCCCCTGCTGGAGATGATGGCCAAGTGGATCCGGACCCAGGAAGAGGCAACAAAACAAGCACAGACTGTCCCAAAGACACCACCTGTTGGTACAGGGGAGGAAGGATTAGCCTTTGGACCTTTCTCATGTGGTCGTTTAACCAAGGAGGACAACCTTGACGACCACATAGAGGCTTTTGAAAGAATAGCTGGTCTGGCTCAGTGGCCGAAAGAGCAGTTGGCTGTAAGGTTTGCCACTACCCTAAGCGGTGAGGCATTAGCCGCCTACAGAGAAATGCCGGTTGATTTAATTCATAACTATGAGCATGTTAAAGAAGCCATAAGGGATCGGATGGGCTTAAGTCCCTCCGCCTATAGAAGACTTCTAAGGGCATCTGTGTTAAGAGAAGGTGAAACACCACAAGCTCTGTATTATAGAATAAAGAGCTTAGTCTTTAAATGGCTACTGCCTGGAAAGAAGGATATAGATTCCATTATTGATACAGTAATACTAGAACAGTTTATTGAAGCTGTTCCTGTAGATATGCAAAGCTTCTTGATAAAGCAAAACTGTAAAAACACCCGGGAAGCCATAGTCTTGGCAGACTGCTTTCTGGAGGCCCAGAAATTGAGCCTAAAGAAAGGGGGCGTTTTTCAGGGTACAGAGGTGCAGGAAAAGAATGCAGCCTTTAGCAAGTATAGGACAGATAGAGATAAACCCATGGAAAAGTTTAGCCTGCAAAGAAAATGTTTTGCCTGTGGTGAGCCAGGTCACCTCAAGAAAAATTGTAAAACAAAGAAGGCCTTTGTTATGACACACCCCGAGGAGATAGGTGAAGGATTCCTCCTATTGGTAGAGGTGGAAGGAATAACAACAGAAGCACTTTTAGATTCAGGGGCTAGCCAGTCCATGATTTCTAAGAAATTATGGAAAGTGATAGAGGCCCAGAAAAAGTGCGTCCAAGAGTCCTCAAGGGGGCAGGTTAAAATAAAATGTGTGCATGGGGCTGCCTCTACTTACTCGCTCCAAACTGTTAAGATGCAATTGGCACCGGCACCGGAACCGAAATTGGTGCCAGTGCCGTTACCGGCAACGGAACCTGTTGTGGTACCAGCGGCGTCGCAGCTCGAAAGAATGCCGTAATGGCATGCTGCATGGTCAGAATATTCTGATCCATCGACGCCATCAATGTCTGGAAGTCGGTACCGGCAGATTCCACCGGTACCCCAGAACATTGTAACAGGTGATCGGTCGAGGCCGTGCCATCGATGTCAACCTGAGACCCCATAGGAGGAGCTTTGGAAGCCGGAGCTTCCCGCCAGGGTACTTTTGCCGGTGCAGGATCCTCGAGGGCAAGCCCGGAGGCATCTTGATGCTTAGAGGGAGATCTACCCTTCGAGGACCGGCTGGACTTATGTTTGGTTACCTGAGATCCATAGGAGGAAGAAGAAGCCCTGGAGGATGTCGATGCCACCGAAGCTGCATCAGAGGGAAACACGGTATTGAGCTTAGCTGCTCGGTTCTGTAAACCTCTCTTAGACATCATGGAGCAGGACGCACAATCTGTGATGGAATGGTCAGGACCCAAACATTTAAGACACCAGTCATGGGTGTCGGTAACAGAAATAGTACCGCTGCACTTAGTGCATTTTTTAAACCCGGAGGTGGGCTTTTCCATGAGAAAATTTCTCTTAGGCCTAAGGCCCAAAGAGACAAAAACATACACTAAAGTGAAACGTTAGAAATATATATATATATATATATATATTTTTTTTTTTTTTTAAGAAAAGACCAGCGATACCGGTCCGACGTCGAAGAAGGCAGACGTGCGACCAAAGAAATAAAACGAAATAAAGAACTTCTTCAGCGGTGACAGGAACACGACCTGCTGGCTCCGCGGAAAAGAAGAACTGGAGAGAGGCGTTTAGGAAAGGTGGGAAGGCAGCGTGCAGGCGCTGTGGGATGCTCCCAAAAGCTTTCCTTTTTTGGGACGCTGGGGAGCGTTCCCGCGCAGGCTCCGTCGGTACCGACGTACCCATATGTGAAGACTCATTCCTGCTTGTTCCTGGAGATAGTAATGTTGCTGTCTATGTTATGGAATATCTATTCCAAAAATACTACTACTCAGTTGGATAAAAAGCAGTAGGGTCAATTTTCAGTTGGATAAAAAGCAGTAGGGTCAAATTTCTAGCTACTTCTAGAAAATTTTGGAAGCTCACTATGCATGTGCGCATCTTCCCACTTACTGCTGTGGTGCTATCTTCTCCTCTGTCCATTTTTTCCAGAGCCCCTTGGACATGTTTTTTTGTGCAGTCTGTATGATCTAATACTGTTCTTCAATTGTTTTTTTTACCATCGTTTTCTCTCCTGCCATCGCAATATTACTGCTTGCACCCTTCTAGTTTTCCTTAGCTAGTGTTTTCAGTCGTTTAAAGTTTCCTTTTATTTTCTGCATTGGCATTCCTGCTGCAAAGACAGCTTGAAGTTCATGGTATGGGTGACTTAGGACATCTTTGATACAGTATTGAAAGCTTGTGCAGCACGTATTGGCCACCCAGAGACTCGCCTGCCTTCAGGTTTCAGACCTACAACAATCTGCGCAAGACAAGCTTCCTGACGTACCATGCTATGGAGGGAATCTCTTCTGACGAAGTCAAGGAGAAGGCTGGCTTTATCAAAAAGCAGCAATCACTCTTCAAAACCTCTCAAGACACATGTCTGAGCTGGCCTACCGCAGGAAGCATCAAGAGAGTAACCAGAGAAAGGCCTACTACTCTCAAAGGCATAGACAAGGCCGGTGCTATCATTAGGAGAATTAGGCGATCACCTAGAGTGCTGGTCCTCCAGTGGCATCCATTGCCACCCCTCTCAGGACAGTTAGCAGTGGCAATGGCCCCAAACAGCCCCAAGGCACTTAACTTTAAACTTCAGCTGTTTGTTTATGCCCCTCCGATGCTGACTTCCTCCTGCAAACAGAAAGTTGGCATCGGAGAGGGGACAGAAACAAGCAGCCCCATGGCGCCACTGTGCCCATTGTCATTGCTGCATTTCCCGGAGGGGGCAACAGTGGTGGCAATGGGCACCAGAGAGGGAATGGGGGTGCAAGGGATAAGGTTTGCCTAGGGTGCTTCATCTCCTTGCACAGGCCCTGGGTGAAGGTATTTCCTTGGTTCTCACTATTCCCAATCTAAGCAGACTCCAAGCACCACAAAAGCAAGAAAAATCTCAGAAGGCCCAACTCGTTCCACAGCAAAAACCTGAGATGCAGTTTTGATTGGTTTCTACAGAGCGTAGCCACTCTTCCTGTAGCCTCAGCGGAGGACAGCTCACTCTTTTTTGCCCAAAGGTGGCACCCTCGTAACCTCCAACATGTGGATCTTACAGATTATACAGAGCACCTACAGATTGCATCTAGTCAACCTTCCTCTAAATTGTCCTCCAAGGGTTCAATACCTAAATCCTCAGCTGCAGGAACTGTATCTGCTAGAAGTCACCATCCTTCAGAAAGATCTAGCAATTCAGCCCATTCCATCAGGGCAAGAAGGATTGAGGTATTTCTTGCTCACCAAGAAAATGGGAGGATACCATCTCATCCTAGACTTAAGAGATCTGAACAAATATCTGGTCAGAGAAAAAGTTCAAAATGATTTCTCTATGAACCCTGCTCCCTTATCTTAATAAAAGGAGGAGATTAGATCCAGAGAGCATAGCCAAAACAGGCGTATATCCACATACCAGATACATCCTAGTAACAGGAGGTCTCAGATTTGTAGTAGGACAGTGGCACTACCAGTATTGAGTTCTGCCTTTGGTCTCTTGTCAGCCCCATGAGTCTTTAGCAGTTGTCTAGCTGTGGTATCTGTGTTCCTGTGAAGGCTAGGAGTGCATGTTTCCCCCTATTTGGATAATTGGCTGCTCAAGAATAACACTCTGGAGGGGGGTTTGGAATCAACATGAATCACCATTTTTGGGTGCTGGAACTACTAGGGCTCATAGTAAGTTATCCCAATTCCCACCTCTTTCCCACCCAGCAAATGAAATTCAGAGCTCAGCTCAACATGATTCAGGCAAAAGCTTTTTTCCCACATGACAAACTATCCAGGTCCAAATGAGTCAACAGGTATCAGCTCGTGCCATGTTAACATTATTAGGGCGCATGGCCTCCACAGTACATTTAACAGCCTTGGCATGTCTCACTATGAGACAAGCTCAATGGACCCTGAGAACCCAATAGTTGCAAGCCACAGGAAACCTCAGAGATATTCTGTCAGTCACTGCTCCACTAATTCTGTCGCTGTCCTGGTGGGCAAGTCGCAACAATTTGCTTCCCTTCCAAATCTCTATCCCATAAAAGTTACTGACCACAGATGCATCCAAACTGGGCTGGGGAGCTCACCTCGATAGGTTCCATACTCAAGGACCTTGGTCCCTTCAAGAAAGTCTCCATCAGATAAATTTCTTGGAAATAATAGCAAACTCTCATGGCTTTCAAAGATTGTTTGGCCAAGCAAATTGTTCTCATTCAAACCAACAATTAGATGCCTATGTTTTACATCAACAGTCAGGGAGGAATGGAGTTGTACCTCCTGTGTTGGGGAACAGTCAGATTGTGGAATTTTGCCATCTCTCATGGGATGGAATTGAGAACCACTTACCTGCATGTTGAACAGAACACACTGGCAGACAGACTGAGCCAAGTCCTCCAGCCTCACGAATGGACCCTGGACAAGGATGTAGCACAACATATCTTTCAGGAGTAGGGAACCCCTTCAGTAGATCTTTTTGCAACTCCTCAAAATGCCCAAATGCCTCAGTTCTGCTCCGGGGTGGGGGGGGGGGGGGTGTCACACAGCAAACTAGCCTCCATAAAGATACACCTCAGTGTAATTGGAGCTTATCACCATGGTGTAGAGGGTAAACCCATTTCTGCCCTTAGTAGTTCTCTTCATGTGGGGCTTATTTCTTTTAAAATCTCCCTATAAGCTATCCGCAGTGTCTTGGGAACTCAATGTGGTTCTCACGCAGCTGATGAAAGCTCCCTTCAAGCCACTTAATACTGGTCTTCTGAAATTCTTGACCTAGAAGGTACTATTTCTGGTGGTGGTCACTTCAGCGCATATGGTGAGTGAGCTTCAGGCCCTAGTAGTAAATCCACCTTACACTAAATTTTACCACAAGAGTGATGCTTTGTACTCATCCCAAATTAATTCTGATGGTGACTACAGAATTCCATCTTAATCAGTCAATTGTCCTTCCAACATTCTTCCCAAAACCCCTTTCTCACAAAGGGGAAGCCGTACTACACATATTGGACTGCAGGTGAGCCTTAGCTTTCTACTTGGAGTGGATGAAAACCCATAGAAGCCAATTGCAACGGGGGCATGTCCAGACCATTGAGACATCCAAAAATGGATGGGCCCAATATGTATCCGATTTCTGCAACCATGGGAGCTAGATGTTCCCACGATTGCAGAATCGGGCACTCGGACGGCCCAGCATGCTCATTATGCCGCAGGATATGTCCATCCTTCTGCCCAGCCATCCCACCCTATGCTCCAGCTGGTGTGCCAGTGCCATGGCGTCCCATCAGGTGGAGGGGCCTCTCCTGCCACTGCCCTATAGGTCTGGGGGGGCTGCCTGCATGAATCACTGCCTTTTCAGGAACTTATTCCACCTCCCACATCCATCTCCCGACAGATGGACGTACAGGGCCCGGACCAGAATAGGCCCTTTATGTCCGGGTGCCTGGGCCCGCCCACACTCCTGGGGATCCCTGCACAAAGGCCCTGTGCATGCAGGGAGCTCTTGCCTTGGAATACACTCCCAGCGAATAGCGGGGGTTGTACATCCAAACCAGACGTACATCCCCACTATTCGCTGGTCAGACTGACCCCCCATAAAAAGTTCATCCAACTTTTTGTTTCTTTTGACAGCAACAAGCTAGGGGTTACCGTCTCAAAATACACATTATCAATTTGGCTTGTAGACTGCATCTTTCACTTATGCCCAGGCAGACCTAAGCCTTGAGGGTCATGTCACGGCTTATAATGTCAGAACCATGACTGTGTGGGTGACCCACATGTGTTTGGTCTTCATGATAGCGCTTTGCAAGGCTTCTGTCCTCACATTCACATCTCATGACTACCTGGAGGGGGATTCCTGATGCAACAGTCAATTAGTACTTGGATTCTATTCTCAGAATAGATTTCTAACTGCATCCCCCCAGGCTCATTTTTTTCAGTTCAGGCTACCTTAAGAAAAAATATATAAAACATCTGTTGCTACCAAAGTAGTTGTTCTGTACCCTGGATGGACAGCTTATTACTCCATTTGTGTTCAAGGTAGTCTGTAAATAGGGAGTCCCATAAGGGAGGATATTTTTCCTTCTTATCCACAGAGAAAAAGGTAGTTACTCATCTGTAGCAGATGTTCTCCGTGGACAGCAGGAAAAGTCCTCACAGCCCACCCACCTTCCCTAGGAGTTAAAGTCTCCTTAGCTTTTTGATTATGCTGAGTATAAGATTGTGCCGCTGCAGCAGGCAAGAAGTCTCATACATGCACAGTGAGCTTCTAAGAACTTCTGGAAGGAGCTGGGAATGCTCCCACATAGGAGCACCATAAGATGATGTCACTTTTCCTGCTTTCTAAAGAGAACATCTGTAACAGGTTCGTAACTACCTTTTTGTGTTAATTTAACTGCCAGCACTGGTGTTTAATACATATATTCAGTGTCACCACTGTTGCTATACTGTATATTTAGTTTAGTATTGCTATTCAACAGGCCTAAACTAAATATGTAACTTATCTGGATAGCGGCTGAATATTCAGCCACTATCTGGATAATTTTCATAGCCTGCCCTCATTCTGTCCCCTGCCCCTTTATTATACTGATAGATTGTACCAGGCAGAAAATCAGTCTGTATCGTGAACAAAAATTCACAGATAGGCAAATTATATGTTCAGCGGTGGCCAATAAACATATACTGTAACTTGTTTTGAAAATCAGTGCAATTGCTTTTTCAGTTATTAAAAAACCTCAAGTTTGGAGTGGTCAATAGATGACTCAATTTAAATCTTTTCAGTCAGTGTATACTTTCCACCCAGAAGAGTTTTGCATGCTGAAAAGTGACCAACAAACCATTTTCGACAGCTAATGCCTTTTATGTGAGTGCAAAAATATTTACTACTACGTTAAAATACATGTATTTTATGGCTCTCATGTTTCTGGCCATTAATTTTCTCAGAAGAATTTTGGTTAACAATAAATAGGACAGAGAAGTCAGCAAATCTTTGTGAAAGGCAGGTTGACAACCGTAAAAGGAGAAAGAAACCAATAAGAGTCTCTGAAGAAGTTAGTTTTCAAAAAAGCAAAGAAAAAGCAGGAGAAGGAAAACAGGCTGAATTATCAGAAACAAAAGGGAGACAGGGAGGGTAGATGGAAGAGCAAAGGTCCCAATGGAGGAGAAATTTCCCAATCAATAAAAGGAGATGGCAAAATGTTTTTCAGGCATATAGGGGAGAGAGAGGAAAAAAACAAAGTGGGAATTGGTAAGATAAAGGGATAAAGCCCCAATTACGGTACACTTTTGGAGTAATTATATAAGGTGGCATCTACTTTAAACATGAAAGTAAGCACCTAAATGGGGCTATTTAAGTCATTTACATGCTTATGTGGCTACATATATATGTAAATGAGCTCTTATAAAATAGTGCCGTAAAAAAAAAGTGCAAATGTTAATTTGATAACTTCTACTTTGTTGGTGGGCATGCACATGGGCAGGGAGTGCAAGTATGTGCTTAAATATAAAATACTTTAATTTATGTGCATACTTGCAAAATATAGAACTAGGCATTTACACCAGCTTTAGAACTGATGTAGTTATCTACTTTTTAACTTAAAGCATAATTTCTGCCTCTTACACAAGTATTTTATAAAGAAAAGCAGGCACCTACCTTTCTAAAATAACACCTATTTTTGTTCTGGATTTAAAGGAATAATACAGCATAATTAATCTCCAGGAACAAGCAGGAATGTAGTCTTCACATATGGGTATCGTCGGTACCGACGGAGCCTGCGCGGGAACGCTCCCCAGCATCCAATAGGAACGCTTTTGGGAGCATCCCTCAGCACATGCGTGCTGCCTTCCCGCCTTTCCAACTGTCCCTCTTCAGTTCTTCGTTTTTCGCAGAGCCAACAGGATCTATTCCCTGTCACCGCAGAAAATTCCGTCTTTAAATTTCTTTTCTTATGGTCGCGTTTGCCTACCACATGACGCCTACCGGTACCGCCGGTTCTTTTCTTTTCATTTAAAAAAAACAAAACAAAAAAACTTACTGTTTCTTTTCAGAAACTTTTCTCTTTGGTGCTAGGCGCCATTTTGGGCACTAGGCCCCATATTCCTAAAACATGGAAAAACCAACTAGTGGTTTTAAGAAATGTACTAAGTGTGGCGGTACCATCTCCGTCACGGACACCCATGATTGGTGTCTGAAATGTTTAGGACCTGAACATTCTCCAACTGAATGTCTCTCCTGTATGGGGATGACTAAAAGAGGAAGACAAAACTGGGCTGCAAAGCTCGGTACCCTTTTTTCTTCGGATGCCAGATCCATTGCATCGACATCGTCAAGGGCCTCTTCTTCCTCCCATGGATCTCAGGTAACTAAACATAAAAGCCGGTCCTCAAAGGGTAGCTTCTCCTGCTAAGCATCGAGAGGCCATCGGCATTGCCCTTGAGGGAACCATACCGGCAAAACAGCCCCAGCGGGAGGCTTCGGCTTCCAAAGCATCGATGGGGCTTCAGGATGTTCAAGTCCTCAACCTCGCAAGAACTACCTGTGTCATACTCAGGGGTTCCGGCTTTCCTTACCGGTACCGACACCCAGGCATCGGCAGCGTCGATAGACCAGAGGTTCCTCGCTATCGAGCGCAGCATCACAGCTCTTCTTTCAGCTGCGGTACTGGTGGTCCCACGGGCACCGGTACCGAGGGTACTGGCCCCGGTGGGAACTCTTCCCATGCCATCTCTGGCTGGAATTGACAGAGCAGTACCGGGTCAGCTCGGTACCAACTTCGATCGGTACCGGGATCATGCGTTGCAAGAGCATCGGGGTCAGGAATACTTAGATTCCTCCGATTCCGAAGACTCTGACAATTCTGCTGGCACTAGAGGTTTTCTCCTAGAAGATCCCTCTTCTCCCCAACGCAGAATGTCACCTCCAGAGGACATGTCATTTCAGGATTTCATCCATGATATGGCCAAAGGTCTTTCAATCACAGTTGCTCCTGAAGAGGAACCCAGAGCAAAGGAATTGGAAATTCTCCAATATCCTAAAGTTCCTAAGGAGGCAGCCACTCTGCCTATCCATGAAATTCTGCATAGCTTGATGCTCAGAATGTAGGAGACACCTCTGACTACTTCTCCTCACTCTAGGAGACTTGATACTATGTATCGAGTTCCGCCATGTCCTGGATTTCAGAAAACTTAGCTGCCATACCATTCAATGGTAGTGGAATCAGCCATGCGTAGGATGAAAAGTGCAAAGAGACATGCATCCAATCCTCCAGGTCGTGAATGCAGGACTCTGGATGCTTTTGGGCGCCAAACTTTTCAAGCTTCCATGCTTTCAACTAGGATGAGTTCATATATCCTATATATGGGAATGTTCCTCAAGGAAGTCACCGGAGACTTGGAACTTATGAGCCAATTTCTCCCAGATGACAAGAGACAAGATTTTCTTGCTCTAGTTAAGCATGCTCAAGATGTCTCCAAGTTTGTTAATCGTGCAGCCTTTGACTGTTTCGAATGCATAAGCAGAACCTCTGCTATTGCCATTGGCGCACGACGGATTGCCTGGCTAAAGGCATCAGACGGAGACTTGGGTACAGGACAACTTAGGCAACATTCCTTGCACGGGGGAGAATCTCTTCGGCAAGAATTGGCAGGAAAAGGCTAACGAGTTAGATGCTGACAATTCTACCTTAGATAGATTGTCAAAGTCTACAGCCACTCCAGCCAAAAGGAAGCCTTATAAAAAACCCTCTTTTAGCAAAAAGAGGAAGTTTTATCCTTCCTATACCCAGTAGAATCAAACTCAAGGTCAGGTTGCTCAAAAGGGACAAACTAGACAGCAAAAGAAGCCAAAAGGCCCGAGAGCCCAACCAGCTCTCCAGGTTCAGCCCCCTCAAGGGCTTTGACTCCTTCCTAGAGAGCTTTGCCTTCCTGCCTCTGAGGGGTCCCCAACCCCCCAATATTCCGGGCAGGTTATGCCACTTTGCCAACAGATGGCATCAGATAACAGCAGAAGATTGAACATTGTCCATTGTAGGAGAAGGGTACAAGCATCATTTTCACAGCATGCCCCCTCCTACAATTCTAAAGCAATTCAATTCTCAAACCTCTGCAGACAATCTGCTAGATCACGAGGTCTCCACACTTCTTGCCCAAGGGGCAATAGAGGAAGTACCCATTCTTCAACGGGGTGCAGGGTTCTACTCCCCTTATTTTCTTATTCCAAAGAAAACAGGAGGACACAGACCCATTCTGGACCTTGGAGAATTGTTTCGAGAGAAGTTCAAAATGATTTCTCAAGGAACTCTTCTGCCATATCTTCAAAGCCAGGATTGGCTTTGCTCTCTAGACTTAAAGGATGTATACACTCACATTCTCACCCATCCAGATCACAGGAAATTCTTACGTTTCCTTTTCAGGGGGAAACATTTCCAGTATAGGGTTCTTCCCTTTGGTCTGGCTTCAGCACCAAGGGTATTCACGAAATGCATGGCAGTAGTAGCTGCATTTCTACGAACCCTGGGGATTTTCATCTTCACTTACTTTGCAACTGTAGGGGCTCGAATGAGCCAGTCGTCTGATGCCAGCACTGCACTGTCCCATACAATGCGAATCCTCCAATACTTGGGATTGGTAATCAACTTCCCAAAATCTCAACTAGTTCCTTCCCAATGCCTAGAATTCATAGGAGCCTGTCTAGATACCAGACAGGCAAGGGCTTTCCTTCCACAAGCCCGGTGTCTTCGCATAATGCAACTAGCTTCTCAAGCAGTAGGCAAATCCCCCCTCACTGCTCGAGAGCTACTGGGACATATGGCATCCACAGTTCATATAGTCCCATGTGCTCGCCTCCACATGCGAGCAGCTCAGTGGACCCTCTCCACACAGTGGACACAGGCCACAGGTCATTTGTCGGACAAAATAATAATCTCTCAACGGCTAATTTTGTCACTCCAATGGTGGCAATCACTAGAAAATCTGACAGTGGGGTCTCCTTTTCATCAACCCCTCTTTCAGGCCACCCTAACAGATGCATTACAGGTGGGTTGGGGAGCACACCTGAATCATCGCTCTACCCAGGGCACCTGGACTCCACAGGAGGTTGGTTTACACATAAACCACCTGGAATTAAGAGCAATCTATTTAGCTGTTCGAGTATTCCATGCCCAGCGCAGCTACAAGGCAGTCCTAATCCAGATGGACAATCAAGTAGCCATGTTCTGTGTGAACAAGCAGGGCGGGACAGGCTCTCTGTCGTTATGCAACAAAGCTTTACGACTATGGGCCTTCACCAGAGAGCATCAAATTCACCTTCTAGTGGTATATCTTCCAGGAATTCAAAACCTTTGGGCAGACAAACTCAGTTGAGTACTGCTGCCTCAAGAGTGGTCCCTCCACCTAGACCAGGTGGCAAAGATATTTCATCTCTGGGGCACTCCAGAAAAAGACCTATTTACAAGTCCACTGAATGCCAAACGTCCCCGGTTCTGTTCCAGGATTCCAGCTCACAGCTGTCAGGCCAGGGATGCCTTCCTCCTTCACTGGGGTCAGGACTTCCTTTATGCCTTCCCACCCATTCCCCTCATCCCCAAAACACTCTTCAAGCTTCAGAGAGATAGGGGACGCATGATTCTCATAGCACCACGATGGCCATGCCAAACGTGGTATTCCCTGCATCTACATCTCTCTCAAGCGGCACCTCTGGAGTTAGGGCATGCTCCAGATATCCTTTCTCAGGAGAACGGGACGCTATGGCACCCGAATCCCCAGTCCCTGCACCTCATGGCCTGGTTGCTGAAGGCTTAGACCTCCAAGATTTCAGCCTGTCCCAACAGGTAAAAGATATCCTTCAGGCTTCTAGGAAACTTTCCACAAGATGATCTTATGCCTTCAAGTGGAAACGTTTTACGATATGGTGCTCCAAGAAGGGATTAAACCCCCTGGTCATACCCTTAGAATCGATACTAGAGTATCTGCTTCACTTATCGAATTCTGGTCTAAAGACCAATTCGGTAAGAGTCCATCTTAGTGCAATTGCAGCTTCTTATAAGCCTCTGAATAGACAACCAATTTCCTCTCATCCACTCATATCAAGATTTATGAGAGGCCTTCTATTAACCAAACCTCCCATCATGCCACCGCCAGTGGCATGGGATCTAAATCTAGTTCTGGGGCAGCTCATGAAGCCGCCTTTCGAGCCTTTATCTACTGCAGCCCTTAAGTTTTTGACCTGGAAGGTCATCTTCCTAATTGCAATCACCTCTGCACATCGCATTAGTGAATTGCAAGCTTTAGTGGCTGATCCTCCTTATACTAGATTTCATCATGATAAAGTTGTTCTTAGAACTCATCCACACTTTATGCAAAGGTGGTTTCGCCTTTTCATTTAAATCAATCAATTTATCTTCCTGTATTTTTTCCGAGGCCTCACGCCTCTAATGCAGAAAGAAACCTTCATATTTTGGATTGTAAAAGAGCCTTAGCCTTTTACATACAAAGAACACAGCAACATAGAAAGTCCTCGCAACTTTTTATAGCTTTTGACCCTAGTCATTTGGGACTTCCAGTCTGCAAAAGAACTTTATCTAATCAGATTGCCCAATGCATATCCTTTGCTTATGAGAGTAAAGGTCTTCCTCTTCAGGACCATGTCACAGCTCATAACATGAGAGCCATGGCAACTTCTATGGCAAATCTCCACTCTGTGTCTATAGATGACATTTGTCGAACAGCCACCTGGGCTTCAGTACACACTTTCACAGCCCACTACTGCCTGGATAAAGCCTCCCGTCGGGATGCCTTCTTTGGCCAAGATGTTCTTCAAAGTCTTTCAAACCTAAATCAACTCCTACCCACCAACCCTGGTGGAATGCCAGAGATCCATGGGAGGAAGTATCCCACCTTCTAGGGTGGTACCTTCCTGGGGCTGTCTCCCTGGCATCTTCAGCTAGGGAGTCCCCATATGTGAAGACTACATTCCTGCTTGTTCCTGGAGATAGCGTAGTTACTCACCTGTAACAGGTGATCTCCGGGAACAGCGGGAATTTAGTCTCCACAACCCACCCACCTCCCCTAGGAGTTGTCTCTCTATCTCTTTGTCTCTTTCCTCTCTTTCCTCTCTCAGCTACTAACTTAACTGAAGAGGGACAGTTGGAAAGGCGGGAAGGCAGCACACATGTGCTGAGGGATGCTCCCAAAAGCATTCCTATTGGACGCTAGGGAGCGTTTCCGCGCAGGCTCCGTCGGTACTGATGATACCCATATGTGAAGACTAAATTCCTGCTGATCCCGGAGATCATCTGTTACAGGTGAACAACTATGCTTTTTGGTAAATATAGTATGCTTAATTTAGCAGAATTCTAAAACATGTGCAAACTTTTTACTTCAAAGTTCCTCCCAAAGGGGACACAGATATCTTTTGTCATGTAGATCAGAAAAACTGGGATTGATCAATTGGTCCTTATCTGCCATCATCTAGCATGTTAGGATACTGTAAAGTCTGCTGGACTAAAAAAGTAACATGTATAACAATTCTGAGCAATAGAAGAGCTGCCAAACTCCAGAAAATTAAAACCTGTTATTGTGAAATTGTAATTCTTTATTCTCCTTTCTAGTGGAGGATCAAATGTTTCGTTCTGTGGAGGGGCAAGCTGCCTCAGATGAAGAAGAGGATAAATGGACAGGGGAGCAACAATTCTGGGTAGCTGAAGTAAAGAAACTCTTGGCTAGGCTTTCCTGCTGTGGAAGTGGGTATGTCCATTTTATGAAAACAACCTCTTTTGAGCTATTATTTTATGTGGCAGCATTTTTAACTTCACTTACGTGACTAGTCAAACTGTGGCCTCCATTTCCAACAAAACCTTTGTGGTTTTAAGCTAAAACATCTTTAACCCTTTCATGGCTGTTGTTGCCATATGGCAACCTTCAAATTTTCCCCAAAATATTTCCTCGGATTCTATATTTCCAAAAAATTTGCACACTGTGTGCGAAATGTGATGTGTATCTGTGCTTGACATCTGAAAAAACAGTTATTTAAACTATCACACCCAACAGTTTAATGAAACTGATGCCAAGACTGTTTTTAATTTTCAGTCATTCAGGACCGTAGTTGCCATATGGCAACAGTAAATATTGTTTCTTAGAAATACAATTTTTTCGAACATACTTTATATTCTGCATCATTTAGCTCAAATCTTAATTAAAAAAACAGAAAAAACTTTTCAGTTACAAAACAATTATGTGGACGCGAAAGGTTTAAGATGGGTGTGAACTAATAAAAAGTTTTGCAGGTTGTAATATTTTTTTAAGAAAAAAATGTCAGAATTATCCAGACAATTTGTACATGAGATTATGCAGCAAAAAGCTGAAGATGTGAAAAATCTGCTCATAGAAGATGTAGAAGTGTTGCCATTTCAGCTCAGTGCTAGACTTGGGATTGAAGCCTGAAAACATGGAGATAAGAACATAAGATATGCCATACTGGGTCAGACCAAGGTCCATCAAGCCCAGTATTCAGGACAGTGGCCAATCTAGGTCATATGTACCTAGCAGTTTCCCCAAGGGACACAGGTTCCACAATGCTTGTATTGGTTCAAGCATTGATATCCTGGGTCCCTTCTTAATAATGGCTTATGGACCTTTCCTCCAGGAACTTGTCCAAACCTTTTTTAAACCCAGCTACACTAACAGCATTTACTACATCCTCCGGTAACAAATTCCAGAGTTTGATTACACGTTGAGTGAAAAAATATTTTCTCTTATTAGTCTTAAATAGTTTACCCTGTAGCTTCATTGCATGTCCCCTAGTCTTTCTATATTCTGATAAGGTAAACAATCGATCTACGTTTACCCGTTCCACTCCGCTCATTAATTTATAGACTTCTATCATATCTCCCCTCAGCTGTCTCTTTTCCAGGTTAAAGAGCCCTAACCTTTTTAGCCTTTCTTCATAGGAGTATCCTTCCATCCCCTTTACCATTTTGGTGGCTCTTCTCCGAACCTTTTCTAATAACTCTATATCCTTTTTAAGATACGGCGACCAGAATTGCACACAATATTCAAGGTGCGGTCTCACCATGGAACGATATAGAGGCATTATAATATCCTTTGTTTTATTTTCCATTCCTTTCCTTATCATACCTAGCATTCTATTTGCTCTCTTGGCCGCCGCTGCACACTGGGCCGAGGGTTTTAACATGGTATCCACAATGACGCCTAAATCTTTTTCCTGGGTGGTGGTTCCTAATGTGGAACCTTGCATCGTGTAACCATAGTTTGGGTTGTTCTTCCCTAGGTGCATAACCTTGCACTTGTCCACATTAAATTTCATCTGCCATTTTGATGCCCAGTCTTCCAATTTATCAAGATCCTCTTGCAATTTTCCACAATCCTCTTGGGTTTTAACAACTTTAAATAGTTTTGTGTCATCTGCAAATTTGATAACCTCACTCGTTATTCCACTTTCCAGGTCATTTATGAATATGTCAAAAAGCAGCGGACCCAGCACAGATCCCTGGGGTACACCACTATTCACCTTTCTCCATTGGGAAAATTGGCCATTTAGCCCTACCCTCTGCTTTCTATCTTTTAACCAGTTCCTGATCCACAATAGTACACTGCCTCCTATCCCATGACTCTTTAGTTTTGCCAAAAGTCTCTCATGAGGGACCTTGTCAAAGGCTTTCTGAAAGTCCAGATACACAATATCAACCGACTCACCTTTGTCCACCTGATTATTCACTCCTTCAAAAAAACATAACAGATTAGTAAGACAAGATCTTCCTTGTCTAAAGCCATGTTGGCTGTCTCTCATTAGTTCATGACTATCTACATGCTGAGTAATTTTATTCTTTATGATGGTTTCTATCATTTTTCCCGGAATTGACGTCAGGCTCACCGGTCTGTAGTTTCCCGGATCACCCCTGGAACCCTTTTTAAAAATTGGTGTTACATTGGCGATCCTCCAATCTTCAGGTATTAGAGATGATTTTAATGATAGTTCACAGATTACTGATAGCAGGTCTGCAATCTCATATTTCAATTCTTTCAACACCCTTGGATGTATACCATCTGGCCCAGGTGATTTGCTACTCTTCAGTTTATCAAATAGTTGTAAGACATCTTCCCGATGTATCGATATTTCCTTCAATTCTTCCGCACCTTTAAATACCACTTCAGTCATGGGTAACATCCCTACATCTTCCTCAGTAAAGACCGAAGCAAAGAATTCATTCAGTCTCTCCGCTATCGCCTTGTCGCCTCTTAGTGCTCCTTTAACCCCTTTATCATCTAATGGACCAACTGACTCTCTCACAGGTTTTTTGCTACGAATGTACTTGAAAAGGTCTTTACTTCGCGTTTTTGCTTCTGCAGCAAGCTTCTTCTCAAATTCTCCCTTTGCCTGCCTTATCAATGCCTTGAATTTGACTTGCCAGTGCTTGTGCTGTTTCCAGGTTTCGTCGTTTGGCTCTTTTTTTCCATTTCCTGAAAGATGCTTTTTTGGCAACAACAGCCTCTCTGACCTCAACTTTAAACCATGCTGGCAGTTTTTTGGACTTCTTTCCACTTTTCTTAAAGCGTGGAATGCAGCTGGTCTGGGCTTCCAAGATAGTATTTTTCAACAACAGCCAAGCCTGATGTACGTCTTTAACCTTTGCAACTGCTCCTTTTAGTTTTTTCTTGACTGTTTTCCTCATTTTATCATAGTCTCCCTTTCGAAAGTTAAAAGGTAGTACTGTGGATTTCCTTACTATCCCTCCTCCACTAATTAAATCAAAGGCGATCATGCTATGATCACTATTGCCAAGTGGCCCCAACAACCTTATCTCTTGCACTAGATCTGGTGTTCCACTAAGGATTAGGTCTAATATGGCTTCCCCTCTGGTCGGTTCATGAACCAGCTGCTCCAAGAAGCAGTCATTTATATCATCTAGGAACTTTATCTCCCTAGCATGTCCTGACGTGACACTGACCCAGTCGATACCGGGGTAGTTGAAATCACCCATTATTATGACTGTGCTGTAACTTTTGTTAGCTTCCTTGATTTCTTTCAGCATTTCATCATCCATTTGGTCATTCTGGCCAGGCGCTCGATAGTACACCCCCACTGCCATTGCCTTCCCCCTTTTACATGGAATTTCAATCCATATAGATTCTACAGCAGATTTTGTTTCCTGCAAAACTTTAATCCTTTCTGACTCAATGCCCTCTCTAACATAGAGAGCAACCCCTCCACCAATTTGATCAGTTCTATCATTACGATATAGTTTGTACCCAGGTATCACAGTGTCCCACTGGTTGTCGTCCTTCCACCATGTCTCTGATATTCCAATCATATCTAACCTTTCATTTAGTGCTATATATTCTAACTCTCACATCTTATTTTTTTAGACTTCTAGCATTTGCATACAAGCATTTTAGAGAATGTATTTTATCCATATTAATTTGTCTGTTAGACATGAGTAATTTGGGATCTTTAAGCTCTGTCTGCTCCATACTTGAGGGCATTTGGGCTACTTTACTCTTTTGTGGAACCTCTCTGCTTTTGGTAGTATCCTTCAAAGATACATTCTTCCGAACCATCTGCTCTTGGGCGACTGTCGGCTTTCCCCTAATATCTAGTTTAAAAGCTGCTCTATCTCCTTTTTAAAGGTAAATGCCAGCAGCCTGGTTCCATCCCGGTTAAGGTGAAGCCCATCCCTTCGGAAGAGCCCCTCCTTTCCCCAGAATGTTCCCCAGTTCCTAACAAATCCAAACCCCTCATCTCTGCACCATTGTCTCATCCACGCATTGAGACTCCGGAGCTCTGTCTGCCTTTTGGGTCCTGCGCGTGGAACAGGAAGCATTTCGGAGAATGCTACCCTGGAAGTTTTGGATTTCAACTTCCTACCTAAAAGCCTAAATTTAGCCTCCAGAACCTCCCTACCACATTTTCCTATGTCATTGGTACCAACATGTACCAAGACAGCAGACTCCTCCCCAGCACTATCTAAGACATTATCTAGGTGGCGCGTGAGGTCCGCTACCTTCGCACCAGGCAGGCATGTTACCAGGCTATCCTCACGTCCACCAGCCACCCAGCTATCTACA
Organism: Ichthyophis bannanicus; assembly: GCA_033557465.1. Taxonomy (NCBI): domain Eukaryota; kingdom Metazoa; phylum Chordata; class Amphibia; order Gymnophiona; family Ichthyophiidae; genus Ichthyophis; species Ichthyophis bannanicus. The sequence continues at coordinate 97,495,393 of CM066046.1, forward strand.
TGCCTAATGATCGAATCACCAACTATAAAGGCTGTCCTAACCCTTCCCTCATGGGCACATGGCCCTGGAGAAACTTCCTCGGTGCGAGAGGGTTTTACATCACCTGGAGGACAGGTCCTAGTTACAGGATCACTTCCTGCCACACCAGGGCGATGCTCTCCTGTCACGTGACCTCTCTCCTCCATGGCAACAGGGATGCTGCCAGACTGGAGGTGGGACTTCAGGACTATATCCCTGTAGGTCTCGTCTATGTACCTCTCTGTCTGTCTTATGCTTTCCAAGTCTGCTACTTTAGCCTCTAGAGAACGGACTCGTTCCCTGAGAGCAAAGAGCTCCTTGCACCTAGTGCACATGTAAGACCTCTCACCAACTGGGAGAAAATCATACATGTGACACTCAATGCAAAAGACTGGAAAGCCCCCATCCCGCTGCTGGACTGCTGTCTGCATCTTAGTTTTAAGTTTGTGTTTAGATCTAAGTTCTTTACTTACTAAGGGTTGCTATGGATATTTATACTAATAAAACTGAACCTAATACGTGTAATATACCTTGTTCACCTGAAGCTTAACTAATCTCAGGTCCTTAGTGTATGACTGATTTGGGTAATGAGCTTCACCTGAGAGCACCTCCTGTCTTTTAAGATGTGTAAGTACCTATAAAGCTACGATTATCCCAGGGGTGGGAGGGAATTAACACTTATTAAAAGAGGGCTGCTACACAGTACCCTGTCTTGTGCTGCTGAGGTAAGCTATATTCTGATTTGATTTAAATTATAGCTCTTAGCTGCTGCTAGGCTCTAACTTCTTATGAAATTTAAAGTACAAGCTCTCTGCTGGGTTCTAAATTTAACCAGAAAGCTCTTTTCTGTGTTGTAAATTTAAGCTAAAAGAACTTTGCTGATGCTAGGCCCTGAGTGACTATTAAATGTAAACTACAAGCTCTCTGCTGGGTTCCAAATGTAACCAGAAAGCTCTCTTCTGTGTTTTAAATTTAAACTAAAAGTACTTTGCTGTTACTAGGCCCTGAGTGACTATTAAATTTAAAGTACAAGCTATCTGCTGGGTATGAAATGTAACCAGAGAGTTCTCCTCTGTGTTTTAAATGTAAACTTAAACTGCTGCTACTAGGCCCTGACTGATTTAACAAAAATAGTGGATCACAGATTAATTAGCTTTAATACAAAGAATTCCTTTTAGAAAATTACCAGAAGTAAATACTCACAGTTGCAGATCTCCCTCCAGAAGCAACAGTCCCCCTTACCAGTCTTTCAATGATTTAGGCAGGTAAAAATCAGATCTTATTTGCATAAATCTCTCTCTTTAAATATTTCCCCTTTTTGTCTGGGTAACTTTGTCTGCATAAATTTGTTTAGCCAACATTATTTAACATAAAAGGGGTGGAGCTGGAGGCTTGACAAGGGCGGGCTAAAATACAGAGTGCTGCACAAATAGTAGGCTAAAATCATCTGGATATCTTTAACTGGCTTGTCAATGTAAAATTTATTCAGATAATTTCCACTGAATATTTGGATTGAGTTATGTGACTTACTGTGTTAATAAGTTACCTGTTTGCTGACTTTTTAAATATGGAACGCCGAGTATTCATTTCCCAGAATATTGGGATAGAAAATGAGGCTGAAGCATGTGGAAAGAATAGTTACTGTGTTGCAAGATGCTCAGAAAGAGGATAGATATGTAATAGCGAAATGGGGAAGTACCTTCCTCAATATCAGTATTTCATCAAACTATTTAATTTTACAGATGTGATGACAAAATGGTGAAAAAGCTCATGTCTTATTTTGGAAGCTCTAGTAGTGAGGAACACAAGAATGCCATTGTTGGACTAGTGGAGAGAATTACCAAGTTAAGTGAGCAGCTGGAGCTTAAAGAACATGAAGTACAAACACTTGAAAGCAATATGGACGAGGTAATTATAACCAGAGTTGATCAGTTTTACCATAGAGACTTTCCTTTCATATTATATACTTAGCACTTCCCATACTTACGTGTTTATAAATTGTAAATGTAAATGTTTATTTTCCAGCTAATTAGGAACTCTGAAGAGTACAGTTAGTATTTCTGTGTTTTTGTATCACAGATACTATTGCTGGGTACCTTTCTCTGGTGGAATCAGATATGTATGTTTGTGTCACAGACACTGTCAGTGCAGAAAAGGAACAAAAACTGATTGGAGATAAGACAAGTCAGGGAAAGGGTGAGAGTATTAGAGGAAGTAGTATTTTTCTGGCTTTATCCAGTAAATTCCTCTTTAACTGTTTTTGCATCAGGGATGTTTATTGATTCAAATCTAAAATCAGAAGCTCTGATTATATTCTAAGAGGGCAGTTTTTAAAGACAAAGCACATGTGTACTTTCCTTTTAGAAACTTTCATGGGTACAAAGTGCCACAGACCCTTTGCACCCTCTTTTCTCTGTGGGTAAAGGTTTTATGGAAAATAGCACGTGTAGATTTGAAAATAAAATTGAAGGTCCCGATATTCAGCTACCATTTAAAGTTAATAACTCCAGCACCCCCCCTACCATTTAAAGTTAAGCACTAGCACCACCACTTAAATAAATAAATATATGTATTAAGTTATTTAACCAGTTTTCTATACCACTTATCCTTCAATCAAAGTGGTTCACAGCATAATTTGTAGGTATACATTTAACAAGTGGGGAGGGGCTATGACAGGACATGTATACAAACTATATACAGTTAATTCTCATTTGAGTGTGTGGGTTGTCGGAGGATCATTTGCAGCGGAATTCTGCTGCTTGTCAAATTTTATGTTGTGTCCGTAGAATTCTATGAACAGGAGGGTCTTTGATGTCCTTTAGGGCTCTTATTTCCTCAGGGAGGGAGTTCCATAGGGCAAGTGCCGAGAGTGAAGAAGCTCTTTTGAACGTTGCTTGCTTCGCTCTATGATATTCTGCAGGTATGATTCGCCTGGGTCTGTTACTTATGTCTCTGGTTATTATGTCTGGAGGACTCTTGCAGCTGCATTCATAGCCAGGCGAAGCGGATTTAAAGTTGATTGAGAGATACCGTGGAGGATGATGTTCGCAAAATCCAGGTGTGGGAGGACTAATGCCTGGAAGGTTGTTCGGTGGATGACTTTAAATATGTTCAAGGTTGTTTTGAATCGTGCCCATGCAATTTTTGGCAGTCAATGCAGCTATTGTAGTATGGGGGTGATGTGCTTATGTTTGGCAGTGCCCATGATGATGCGTGCTGCAGTATTCTGCACCAGTTGGAGCAGGTGGCTGGTCTGCTTGGGGAGACCTTGGTATAGAGAGCTTCCATAGTCCAGGACTGGGGTGATAATGGCTTGGCCTACTGTGTGAAAATGGTCTTGGCTGAGAATTGTTTTAAGTCTCCTGATGAGCTTTAATCGGTGGTAGGCTTTTGCCGCAGTTTTGTTGATGTGCAATTGTAGGTTTAGATTTTTGTCCAGGGTGATGCCCAGGTACTTTACCTTGTCCTTTAGTGCTACTGTGTTGTTTAGGATGCCGATTGCTTGAAGTGGGTTGAATGTGGAGTTTCTGGTAATGAATAGCGCCTCTGTCTTGTTAAAGTTGACTGTCAGGTTATTGTTGGTGAGCCAGGTGTTCATGTCTTTGAGGCATTTGGTTATAGGAGTCAGGTAAGGTGCAGGCAGGTTTATTGGGGCATATACCATGATATCGTCGGCATTTATGTGATAATGTATCCTGTGTTGTTTAATGATGTTGCTTATGGGTTATATATATATATGTATGTTAAAGAGTATAGTTGAAAGTGCAAATGTGCAGATCCTTGAGGTATTCCTTGTGTGATGGGGAACCGTGTTGACTTCTTGCCACATTTGATTTGCTGTGTTTGGTTGCTCAGATATAAGGTAAGCCATTTTAGGGTGGTGGTGCGTAGTCCGATCTCTTGTAGTCGTTGTAGCAGTAAAGTGTGGGACACCATGTCGAAGGCCGCCAAGATGTCCATGAAAACTAGCAGGAATCCATTCTTTGTTGTCTATTCCTTTTATGACATTGTCAAAAAAGGGAGGTTAATAGAGTTTCCATGTTGTGTTGTGATTTAAAGCCATATTGGTGGGTGTCTGGTGGAGCATTCAGGTCAGTGTGGTCCTGCAGCTGTTTTTCAATGATCTTCGCAATGAATGGTAGGCTTGAGATGGGGTGGTAGGATTTTGGGTCTGAAGGGTTTAACGTGGCGTTTTGAGGATTTGCATATCATTGCCTGCTTGAGTGCCTGTGGCATGTGTCCTTGTTGGCAGGACTCCTTTATGATCTTGTGGAGGGGTTGGCTTAGTTGGTCTTTCGTGGATTTGATCCATGTCACTGGGCATGGGTCGGATGGTGAGGTTGTTGTATTCAGGGTATCCATGATGTTTTGTAATTGCTGAGTTGTCGGTATGATAAAGTCATCCCAGGTTTGTTGGGGTTCCATCGTTGTCAGGTTATCTACTGAGGGGGTTGAATTGTGTGTGTGTTTGGGGTGTTCGTTTATTATGTAATTTGCAAATTCCTGTGGGTCTATTTGCTGGACGCTGTGAAGAGAAGTGTCTCTGATGAACTTTTGAACAATATTAATTCCTATTCGTCTCTCCGGGCCAGTTCAGGGTACCTTCAGGTTGTCAATCCCCTTCAGCAGCTGAGGACTGAAAACTAGAAGTTTTTGCTAACAGGCTATAGCCACTCCCCCTTGTGACAGCTCTCCAGTCTTCAGTCCTCAGCAGCTGAACAGGACGTGGAAAGCTGACAGGCTCCTAGACAGTGCAGCAGAACTCTTAATTACAGGTTTTATTGAGAAGGTTTGGCTCTAGCAGGGCTGTAACCTCTCTCTTCTTATATTACATATCTCTTCCCTTGTTTTTCTTCAATTAAGCTAATTGAAAAAAAAAAAACATGGAAGCAGATCCCTGACTGCTGATTCGGCAGCGTTCACAAAGGCAGAGCCTGTCTTATTGTGAACCGGGTTCATTTTCGCAGCGGGATTGTTCCTGGGAGCCCCAGGTTTCACCCGCCTATCTTCGGCAGACGCAATTCTTCCTTCCCGCTAGCAGCGGGACTCAGAGGATCAGAGCTGTCAGGGCTGCGAGCAGGTGTGTGTTTTCTCTACAGTCGGGGGTTTCTGTGGCGTGTGTTTGGCAGTGAAGTTTATTTCCTTGCTTAAACTGCCGGCGGATCGGGTCGTCGGCTGCAGGTTCGCCACGTTTTTTGTCTTAGCGGGCAATGGAAGGCAAAGGGGACTCTCAGTCACCTCACAGCCGGTTAGATCAGGCGGGAACGGCGGCCATTTTACAGGAGCGCGCCGTTTCTCCTGCTAAACAGCACAAGCAGGGGAAAAGGAAAATGAAGAGTGTAAAGGAAGATTCCTCTGCTTTAAAGGAACAGCGCAAGGTGCCTGAAGCTCAGGAGTCTCTTGCTGCTTTATTTTCCCCAGATTTTATTTTAGCTCTTCATAGGGCTTATACTTTAAAAGTTTCCCAAGTGAAAAAGGATTCCTTAGCTCCCAGCCTTGGTGAAGGGCTTCAGTTGGGGGATTCTAAGCTGGACCCTGGAGAAGGTTCCTCTCTCACAGGGGCAGGCGCTCCTACTGACATGCAGAGCTTAGAGCCGCAGCTGCCAGGGTCTCACAAAAGGGAGGAGGCAGACTCTTTTTCTGAGACAGAGTTTGATCCTTGACCGGGTGAGCTGGAGGATGGCGAACTGGTGCCTGGCGAAGATCCCAATCTCTTTCGGGTTTTCCGAAAAGAGGAGTTGGGGGCTCTAATTACACAATCATTGGCTGCCTTAAATATCCTCCTTCCTGCGGTAGAACAGGAGCCTCTGGAGGATCCTTTATTACAAGGTTTTAAGATGGAGCAACGTTGCTTTCCGCTTCACCGAGTGATAAAGCAGATGATAGAGTCTGAGTGGGAGTGTCCGGAGGCTACTCTGAGGGGCGGTAGCGCTCTAGGTCGCCTTTATCCTGTTCTGCAAGAGGAGAAAGAGTTGCTGAAGATGCCTAAGGTGGATGCTCTCGTGTCGGCAGTGACAAAGAAGACTACGATTCCGGTAGAGGGCGGAGCGGCTCTTAAAGATCTGCAGGATCGCAAGCTGGAGTCACTGCTAAAGCAGTCCTTTGATTCTTGTGCGCTAGCTCTGCAGGCTTCTATTTGTGGAGCATATGTTTCTAGAGCTTCAATCCGTTGGCTCCAAGGAGAGTCTCCTTCAGATGCTTCTGTGGAGGCTTCCTCAGAGGGAGCGAAGTTGAAATCGGCGGCAGCCTATATGGCGGATGCCTTTTATGACTTAGTTCGTATCTCAGCAAAGTCCTTGGCATCCTTGATTGGGGCTCGACGGTTCCTTTGGCTAAGGAATTGGTCGGCTGACGCATCTTCAAAAGCAAGGCTCAGTAAACTCCCTTATAAGGGCAAGCTGCTTTTTGGGGAGGCCTTGGAGAAGATTGTAAAGGATTTGGGGGATGCCAAAGGGGGTCGTTTGCCAGAGGATCGACCTAAGATCCCTAGACAACCTTCTACACTGCGAGGGCAAGGAAAGGATTTTCATAGATTTCAAGGAGCACGTTTTTCGCCCTATCCCAGAGGTTGTTTTGTTCCTAGAGGTCAGTCCTTTCGTGGAACAAGAGGTTTTGGTAGAGGCTATTTCAATGCCCAGCAAACTGCCACAAAAAAGCCACAATGAAGGTCAGCTGGTCCAGGTGGAGATACCGGTAGGGGGTCGCTTACAGGGGTTTCTCTCTACCTGGACCGCAATAACTACAGACCAATGGGTGCTGGAAATCATCCGAGACGGGTATGCACTGGAGTTTGCTCAGCCGCTTCAAGAGGCCTTCTTGGTGTCTCCTTGTGGTCACGGAGCCAAGAGGCAAGCGATAGAGGACGCTCTGTTACGCTTACTACAACTGCAGGCAGTTGTTCCGGTGCCTCCAGACCAGTTAGGGTTCGGTCGATACTCTATTTATTTTGTAGTCCCCAAAAAGGAGGGGTCTTTTCGGCCTATTCTAGACCTCAAGCATGTAAACCGGGCTTTGAGAGTCCCTCATTTTCGGATGGAAACTCTGAGATCAGTGATTCGTTCAATACGGCCAGGAGAGCTTCTCTCCTCAATAGATGTCATGGAAGCTTATCTGCATATCCTGATCAGACCGGATCATCAGCATTTAAGATTTGCGGTTCCCGCAGGCCATTTTCAGTTTCAAGCGTTGCCGTTCGGCTTGGCAACGGCTCTGCGAACGTTTACGAAGGTAATGGTGGTATTCGCGGCAGCCTTGCAGATGGAAGGTATTCAAGTTCATTCTTATCTGGACGATTGGTTAATCGGAGTGAGTTCTCTGCAGGAATCCGTCAGGGCTACCTCTCGAGTGGTGCAAGTCCTTGGAGCAGCTCGGTTGGATGGTCAACCATACGAAGAGTCAGCAGAGTTCGACACAGAGCGCGGCTTGGTCTTATTGCCGGAGAGCAATGTGCTAAAGATAGTGTCTCAAGTCAAAGCCTTCTTGCGACTCCGAGCTCCCTCGGCATGGAGGTATTTACAGCTCTTGGGGTCCATGGCGGTGGCCTTGGATCTGGTGCCCTGGGCCAGGGCGCACATGCGGCCGTTGCAACAGGTGTTGCTATCCAGATGGTCTCCACAACTCCATCCCTTGTCAAGCAGGCTTTCTGTCCGGACCTGGTGCGCGGCAGTCTAAGCTGGTGGCTAGTTCAGGACCATCTGCGGGCAGGAGTTCCGTTGGAGCTTCAAGATTGGATGTTGGTGACGACAGACGACAGTTTATCGGGCTGGGGAGCTCATTGTCAAGCTCAGGGGTCCCGGTCTCCGGAAGAGACTGCTCTTTTGATCAATCTTTTGGAGCTCAGAGCGGTTCGTTTAGCGCTTCTCTCCTTCGCTCTGTTCCTCGAGGGAAGAGCGGTACGAGTCTTTTCAGACAATGCAGTGACAGTATCGTACATCAATCACCAGGGGGGCACAGGCAGTGCTCTGTTGCTATCAGAGAGTCAGTTGTTAATGTTCTGGGCGGAATCCCATCTAGCGGCTTTGTCGGCGGCGCATGTGGCAGGAAAAGACAATGTCCAGGCCGATTATCTCAGTCGCAATGTTCTCGATCCCGGGAAGTGGGAATTGAACGTAGCGATTTTTCACGACATTACGAGATGCTGGGGGCGGCCAGCAATGGATCTGATAGCCTTGCTCAGCAATGCGAAAACGTCGAGATTTTTCAGCAGGCGGAGAGAACACATGTCCGAAGGGCTTTGGTTCAGCCTTGGCCGTTGGACAGGCTTCTTAATTTAATTAAATTAATTAAATTAGCAAGTTTTTATATACCGCACCTTCCATTGATCAGTTGCGGTTTACATGGAACAACAGTAAACAAGGCAATGCTGTTTTTACAGATAATGTGAAACTACAAAAAGTTCAATCTTACAATTAACAGTTGTAAACTATATACAAAGAACAGAATTAGAACTATATACAAAATATGTATGTTATCAAAAACATCGGTTTAGGGTTTCAGCACTTCATTCCTGTACGTCTTCCCTCCGTGGCCCATGATCGGCCGCGTCGTTCAGCGTATAGCAGGTCACAGGAGATCGGTGATTCTCATTGCGCCGGAATGGCCCAGAAGGATCTGAGGCGTCTTCTGGTGGATTCTCCTTGGAGGTTACCGGTTCGCTGCAACTTACTGAGTCAGCCGCAGGTGGATCGCTTCTTGCTTACGGCTTGGCTCTTGAAAGGGAACGGTTGGGACACAAAGGATACTCGTCGTCAGTAGTGGCTACAATGTTGCAGTCAAAAAAGAAGATCAACGTCTTTAGCCTATGTGCGCGTATGGCGGGTGTTTGAGTCTTGGTGTCCACAACGTAGCGTTCGTCCTTTTTCGGCAGCCTTGCCCGAGATTTTATCGTTCCTTCAAGAAGGCTTGCAAAAAGGTTTGGCTCTTAATACTTTGAAAGTCCAGGTAGCTGCCTTGGCTTGCTATAGGGGAGCGGTGCACGGCAAGAGGTTGTCGTCACATTCGGATGTGGTGTGTTTTCTTTGTGCGGTAAAGATAATTAGGCCACCGGTGCGGCAAGTGGTACTGGCCTGGGATTTTAATCTGGTGTTAGAAGCTCTAACTCAACCTCCCTTTGAGTTAGGGTCATTGGGAGGTTTGAGAGAGTTGTCGTGGAAAACCGCGTTTCTTGTTGCTTTGTGTTCGGCGCGCAGGATTTCCAATCTGCAAGCTCTTTCTTGCAGGGAGCCGTACCTTCAATTTTTGCCGGAAAGAGTGCTCCTGCGGACGGTGCCTTCGTTTCTACCCAAGGTGGTGTCATCGTTCCACATTAATCAAACAATTGCTCTTCCCACTTTTGCTGATCTTCACGGGTCGCAAATGGATAAGTCTTTGCGGAAGTTGGATTTGCGGCGCATCTTGAAGAAGTACCTTAGAGCCACACAGCTTTTCAGAAGGTCGGATAGGCTGTTTGTTCTGTATGGTAGTCCGCGGAAGGGGCAGGCAGCTACTAAGGTGTCGATTGCCCGATGGGTGACATGGATGGTGATAGCGGCTTATGAAGCGGGAGGTAGGTCGCCTCCGGTTGGTCTCAAGGCTCATGCTACGTGAAGACAAGCGACTTCTTGGGCGGAGATAGCCTTGGTTCCTCCGGTAGATATTTGCAGAGCAGCGACATGGTCTTCTCTCCATACATTCACGAAGCATTATAGGTTGAATGTTCAAGCCAGGGAAGATGCAAAAGTGGGGGCCTCTGCCGTTGTAGCGGGGCTCGCGGGTCCCTCCCGACTTTAGGCACTGCTTTGGTACTGCTCGAAGGTACCCTGGACTGGCCCGGAGAGACGAATAGGAAGGAGAAATTAGACCTTACCTGCTAATTGTCTTTCCTTGAGTTCTCTCCGGGCCAGTCCAGGGCCCACCCAATCAGCGCAGCATTCACGAGGAGCTTATGGTTTGTGGTTCCGCATCCTCAGGTTCCACGAGACTAACTTTTACTCTGGTGGATGTGGTGTTTGGGGCTCCCTTCGGGGTAGTTTGGGCTTAAAGCGGAAATGCAAAAAAAAAAAAAAAAAACTGAATACAATGGAAGAGAAATGTTCTCATCCACACAGGTACAGGTGCAGTTGCGTAGGCCGGGAACAGACAAGCTGTGTGGGGGTTTCGTTTTGCAGTTAGGTTTTTGTTACTGTTTCTTGTTTTTGCGTTTCTACGGTTCCGAAGACTTTGAAATTTGCACGGTTACTCTGCTTTGCTAGAAAAGACTGGAGAGCTGTCACAAGGGGGAGTGGCTATAGCCTGTCAGCAAAAACTTCTAGTTTTCAGTCCTCAGCTGCTGAAGGGGATTGACAACCCGACGGTACCCTGAACTGGCCTGGAGAGAACTCAAGGAAAGACAATTAGCAGGTAAGGTCTAATTTCTCCATAGTTCTCTTGATATGTTGGCTGATTTCATGATTAGGTTTGTATGGTTGTTGCTTGCGGTTGTTGATCAGGTTATTGTATTCTCCAGGACCAAGCAGGAAGTCAGTCCTCACATATGGGTGACGTTGGCGCCGACGGAGCCCTCATGCGGAGAATTTCCCCAGCTTTCAAGGAAAGCCTTTGGGAATGCAGCGCGCATGCGTGGTCCCCTTCCTGCCCAAGGGTGCCATCTTGCTCAGTCTTTCTTTTTCCGCGGAGCCCAACGGACGTGAGTTCATGTCACCCAGGAAAAGTAGATTTTTTTTCCTGCGATTTTCGCTTTTTCTTATCCGGTTCAACGCTGGTTCCCCTTCCCGCCTGGGCTCTGTACACCGGTATCAAGTCCGAAATTTCTTTTTTTGTTTTTTGTCCTTCGTGACTAGCATTTGCGCCTTTTTTGTTATTTTCACTGGCAGCCTGGTGTTTTGACCTTGCAGGGGCCCCTTCCCCCCCCCCCGATGGCTGCCAGCGGGTTCAAAAACTGATCGGTGCAAGAAACTTATGTCTATCACTGACACACATGACTGCTGCCTCCGATGCCTTGGGCCCGACCATGACCCGCTGGTCTGTGGCCCGTGCAGCAAAATGTCGAAGGCACTTCGGAGCTGTCAGCATCAACGTGAAAGAATTTTTTCAGAGTCCGCGTCCAGCCAGGCCCGGACTTCATCAGAGGCCTCAACATCTCTGGAATCTGACCCCAAGCGCCGTCGTGGTTCCTCTGAGAGGGGGGTCTCCCACCCGGGATCACAAAAGGAAGAAGAAGCTCGTGAGGGCGGCGTCGGTGGAGGCCCCTGGGTCCTCGAGGGCCAGGTCGCGTAGCCCTGACCGCCGCCCCGGGCTCTCGGAGTCGGAGAGGCCGTCCAAACTATCTCGCATGGAGCCAGAGTCCCCGAGTCACTTAAGTTCTGTTGTCCTTGTGGACTCCTCTCCGGGAGAACCGACATCGGGCCCAACGCCGTCGGGGCCCGAGTTGGGGGCTGCTGAGTCTCCTGAGCTTGGACTCAGACTGACGGCCTTGGAGAGCAGCTTGGCTGCCTTCATGGAACAGCAGCGGGTGCTGATCACTTGTCTGACCGGTGCATCTGCCCCGACCACTGGGACTGACGTCTAAGTCGACCCCGGAGGCCGAGCCGATCCTAGAGTCCATCAAGTTTCGAGTCGCTCCTCGGTCAAGGTCCCCCTCAACCTCCCGTGCGGGGCAGAGGTCGTCGACACCGGTGCCCTCGACATCGGGGCGGGCGGGTGGCACTGAGGCCCACACGACCGAAGCTGCTCGACTCCTCCTCGGAGGAGTCGGCGTGGGAGACAGAGGACGAGGAGTCTCCGGACACCTTGCGGACACTGTTCCCTCTAAGCTGTGCGCGTGCGCGCGCACACACCTCGCCGAGCAAGCGCACATACTTTACAGAGCGCACAAAAATTATGGTTCTGATTCTGATAGAAAACAGACTTTAAAAGTTGTGATTGTAATTACTAGAAATTTTCCGCTTCATTTTGTAATCATCTATTTTCATTTAATTTGATTAAAATCAGTGTGGTTACATACTGTATTCTAACATGTAGTCAAATTTTAAAGCATATAACTCTGAGTGTCGTTAAGTGGCGCACAAAAATTTAACCTTCCTTCAAAAGCTGCACAGCTGATATTTTATGTGCAGGCAGCCTACAGAAAATTAGAGGGAACATTGCTTCCGGACCAGGTGCATCCCTTCGGACTCACTGGAGTCCGAGCCTCGGAGAAGGTCCCCCCCAGAGGATACCCAGTTCTCAGACTTCATGAGGGACATGGCCAAGGCTTTGGCATTCCCTGTGGACGCCGAGGAGGAGCCTCAAGCCGAGGAGCTCTATGCCCTCCAGTATGATTTTCCTCCGAAGGAAGCCTTTACTGTACCGGTTCCTCTGATGCTGGAACGGCTGCTCTTCCGTATGTGGGAGGCACTAGCCTCGGCGCCGGTTCTTAACAAGCGAGTCGATTCCATTTATCGAGTCTAAGAGCCCTGGGTTCCAAAAGACGCAGCTACCGCACAATTCCATGGTTGTGGAATCGGCCATGCACCGCCTGAAGAGTCAGAAGATGCACTCCTTGGTGCCCTCCGTAGAAAGTGCTTCCAGGGCTCTATGCTACCTTGCCATGTCCAGACTTACCAGCTGTACATGGGCATGTACTTAAGGGACCTGGCAAAGGAGATTGCCGGGTTCTCAGCTGGCTTCTCTGAGGAACTCTTGCAGAGGTTCAAAGCCTTGTTGACAGGGATCAAAGAGTGCTTGAAGTTTCTCTCTCGAGCAGCCTATGATGGCTTCGAGGCTTCGGCCCTGGTAGCCATGGCCAGCATCGGTGCACACCGTCAGGCCTGGCTACAGTCATCGGACCTGGAGTCATGAGTGCAGGACAAGTTGGTCGATGTCCCATGCCGAGGTGACAACCTATTCGGTAACCCCATGACTGAAAAGGCTGCAGAAATCGTGACTGAGACTCTCACCAGGACAAGGCTGTCCAGAAAGACTTCTGCCCCTTCTCAAAAAAAGAAAGGCTCAGGAAAGAAGCCCTTTTTCCCGAGGAAGGGTGCTGCCTACAAATCCTACCCTCAGTATCAGGCCTCTCCAGCTCCCCAACAGGGCCAGCAGGCCAAGGGGCAGGGGCATGGGCCCCGTAGGCAGAAGGCCCCTAAGCTACCAGCTCCGGCTCCTGCACAGCAGGGAGCGGGGTTTTGACTTCCACAGCATAGCCTCTCCTCCGCTGGTGGCTCCACTCAGCACAGGGGGTCGGCTGACCCTGTACGCCTACAGGTGGCCAGTCATCACAGGGGATACCTGGGTACTGAGCATAGTCCAAAAGGGCTACATGCTCCACTTCCACCAGCTACCCCCTCCTACTATCCAGGGGAGCCTCCAAGACTCCCTCTACACAGGTGCCTCACCACCTGAAGGCTTCTACTCCAGGTACTTCCTGGTACCAAAAAGGACAGGAGGCCTCCGGCCTATCCTAGATTTGCGAAATCTAAACAAGTTTCTGGAGAGGGAAAAGTTCAAGATGCTTACCCTTGGGATACTGCTGCCCTACCTCCAGCAGGGAGACTGTCTATACTCCTTAGACCTAAAGGATGCTTATACTCACATCCTCATTCATCCAGACCACAGACAATAGCTCAGATTTGTGGTGGAAGGAAACCATTTTCAGTACAGGGTACTTCCCTTTGGCCTAACCTCTGCCCCCAGGGTTTTCACCAAATGCCTGGCGGTGGTGGCGGCTTATCTCAGGAATCAGGAAATTTTTGTCTTCCCATACCTGGACGACTGGCTCATCAGGGGCCAGTCTCTCCAGGAGGCCCGACAAGCCACTCTTCGCACTGTCTCTCTTCTTCAGCATCTGGGCTTTGTCATGAACTTTGCAAAGTCCACTTTGCTCCCCTCTCAGAACCTAGAGTTTATAGGGGCATGCTTAGACACCCTTCAGGCAAGAGCTTACTTGCCCAAAGACAGGGCCCACAGACTGATAGACTTGGCCAACCAGTTTCAAAGCAAGTCTCATGTCTCCGCCAGGCACTACCTGTGGCTCCTGGGCCACATGGCATCCACTGTACATGTGACTTTGAATGCCCATCTGCACATGCGGGCTGCTCAATGGTGTCTCAGAGATCAGTGGACGCAGGCCACAGGCGACCTCCGAGACAGAGTAAAGGTGTCCAAACCACTTTTGGACTCCTTACAGTGGTGGCTGCATCTCCCAAACCTTCTCAGGGGGGTACCTTTTCAGGCTCCAGCACACACAAAGGTGCTGACGACCGATGCTTCCTTAAAGGACTGGGGTGCACATTGCCAGGGCACGTGCATTCAAGGCCTCTGGTCTCCTCAAGAGGCCACGCAGCAAATCAAGCTTTTGGAGCTGCGAGCAATCCGCTTAGCTCTGCAGACATTTTCTCATGCCCTCTCTCACCAGTCTGTCCTAGTTCAGACGGACAATCAGGTGGCAATGTTCTATGTGAACAAACAAGGGGGCAAGGGGTCCAGGCTGCTATGTCAGGAGGCACTGGCTCTTTGCTCCTTTGCAATCAAACAAGGCATGTTTCTCAAAGCAGTTTATCTACCTGGTCAGGAGAATTTCCTAGCAGACAAGCTAAGCAGGATTCTCCAGCCTCACGAATAGCAGTTAAATCCATTGGTGGTCCAGCAGATCTTCCTCCGCTGGGGACTTCCATCCATCGATCTCTTTGCAAGTCCACAAAACCATCAGCTGCCCAGGTTTTGCTCCAGACAGCCGCATCCCCTGAGGATGGCGGTAGATGCTTTTCTGATCTCTTGGTCTACGGGCCTCCTGTCTGCGTTTCCTCCCATGCCCCTGGTGGCCCGAGCTCTGTTCAAGATCCTCCAGGACAAGGCCTTTGTGATTCTGGTAGCCCCCAGATGGCCAAGGCAGCCCTGGTTTCCACTTCTGCTGCAGTTGGCGGTGGAAACTCCGTTCCCTCTGGGGTTGCAACACGATCTCCTGTCTCAAGAGCAGGGTTCCCTTCTGCACCCCAATCTCAGGTCCCTCAATCTGATGGCCTGACTGCTGAAAGGATAGTGCTAGCTCCCTTAACCTCCTTAGGTAGAAGTGAAGAGGTGGTCTTGGCCTCTAGGAGGCAGTCCACCAGAAAGTCCTATGCCCTCAAGTGGCGTAGGTTTACGGTATGGTGTGCTCAGTGCAATGAAAATCCTTTCTCTTGCTTTGTACCAGTAGTACTGCAGTATCTACTTCACCTGTCAGACCTAGGCCTTAAATCTAACTCTATTCGAGTCCACCTCAGTGCTCTGTCAGCGCACCACTCACTGGTGGAAGGACAGTCTGTCGGTTCACCCCTTGGTGTCCAGATTTCTCAGAGGTCTGCTTCTTCTCAAGCCTCCGGTTCGTCCACCGGCAACTGAGTGGGATTTGAATGTGGTCTTGCAGCAACTTACTCTCCCACCATTTGAGCTGATGGCTACTTGCCATTTGCGCTTCCTCTCTTGGAAAGCGCTCTTCCTGGTGGCTCTTATCTCGGCCAGACGTGTGAGTAAACTACAAGCTCTGGTTTCTTATAGACCGTACACACGGTTCTTTAGGAACAGGGTGGTCCTACGGACAATCCCAAGTTCCTTCCAAAAATCATCTCCTCTTTCCACCTCAACCGACCTTTTTTCCCAGGCCGCATACCAGCCGGGCTGAAACAGTCTTGCATACCCTGGATTGTAAGAGGGCGTTGTCTTTTTACATAGAACGTACACGGGGGCATCGAAGGGCTACAAAGCTCTTTGTCTCCTTTGACCCTAATAAGATGAGGTTACCTGTCTCCAAGCGTACATTGTCCACTTAGGTAGCAGATTGTATCGCCTGGGCGTATAAGGCAGTCGACCTCCCCTTGCAGGGTCGAGTCACGGCCCACCATGTCAGGGCAAAAACCGCATCAGTAGCTCATCTCCGCTCTGTTCCATTGGCAGACATCTGCCGGGCTGCAACTTGGTCTTCAAGCCAGACTTTTGCAGCCCATTACTGCCTGGAGAGAGAGTCCTGAAGGGACAGTGCTTTCGGACAGGCGGTACTCCGTAATCTCTTTGAGGTTTAGGCAACTCCTACCTTCGGCCCTTGTGTTGGGCTACCGTACGGGGGCGTTCTCAGAGGATATTCTTATCACGAATGCTGAGGCTCTTGAGAGGGAGCCATTTTTTCAGCTTACGGTTCCCGGTAGCCTAGAGCTGGGGAGTCCCATATGTGAGGACTGACTTCCTGCTTGGTCCTGGAGAAAGAGTAGTTATTCATCTGTAACAGGTATTCTACAGGAAAAGCAGGAATCAGTCCTCACGACCTTCCCTCCTCCCTTGGAGTTGCAGTCATATCATTCATTTTGATTTTTGCTGTCTTTTAGCTATGTCATCAGACTGAGCAAGATGGCACCCTTGGGCGGGAAGGGGACCACGCATGTGCGCTACATTCCCAAAGGCTTTCCCTGAAAGCTGGGGAAATGCTGCACATGAGGGCTCCGTCAGCACCGACGTCACCCATATGTGAGGACTGATTTCTGCTGCTCCTGGAGAACACCTATTACAGGTGAGTAACTACTCTTTCTAGCTGTTTGGCTCTGTATTGGAGCATAGTGTTCTGTGACTTGTCTCATCTCAGTTTCCTTTCCAGCTTTCTAAGTGAGCATTTTGCTTCTCTGATTGTGTTTGAGTACTAGGGGACATTGGTTTTCCTGCGTCTGTATGGCTTTTCCTTGTTTGGAGCTGAAGCAGCTTTAGATATTATGAGGTTCCAATTTTCTATGGTTTTTCCAAGTTGTCGCACTCCTGTTGGATTTGTGGCATTCCTTCAGGAATGCTTCTTTGTGGTAGGCTTTGAATCTTCTGATTTTGTTCTCTCTTGTGCAATGGTGGGAATGTCCAGGAGCAGGGTGAAGGTGAGTACATGGTGGTCTGACCAAGGAACTAGGGTGACTGTTAGAGTTGTGACCTGGTCTTGTTCTTCTAGTTGGTTCGGGATGAAAACAAGGTCTGGTGTTTTTCCATGCTGGTGTGTTAGTGCGTCAACTTTCTGTCTATATTTTAGTGATTCCATAGCTTTGAGAAAATCACTGGCTTCTTTATTGGGTGTGGAGGTTAACTTATGGCAATGAGCGGTTTATAGTGGCCACTGTAAACGTAGATCGATTATTTACCTTATCAGAATATAGAAAGACTAGGGGACATGCAATGAAGCTACAGGGTAAACTATTTAAGACTAATAAAAGAAAATATTTTTTCACTCAGCGTGTAATCAAACTCTGGAATTTGTTACCAGAGGATGTAGTAAAGGCTGTTAGTGTAGCTGGGTTTAAAAAAGATTTGGACAAGTTCCTGGAGGAAAGGTCCATAAACCATTATTAAGAAGGGACCCAGGATATCAATGCTTGAACCAATACAAGCATTGTGGAACCTGTGTCCCCTGGGGAAACTGCTAGGTACATATGACCTAGATTGGCCACTGTTGGAAACAGAATACTGGGCTTGATGGACCTTGGTCTGACCCAGTATGACATATCTTATGTTCTTATATTGATTCAAGTATTGTTGAAAGATGTTCGGTTGTGGCATTAGGGGGCCTGTAGGTGAGGCATATGCTGAGGTATTTATTAGATATGATGATTGTGCTGGAAGCCGTAGAGTTGCTTGTGGAGATCGTTTTAAATTTGTAGTTTTTTTTCTGGTCAAAATTAGAGTTACGCCTCCTCTCTTGTGTGTTCTGGTGCAATTAAATGCTGAGTAGTCTGGTGGGGTGATTTGATTCAGGATGACCTGGTCCGTGTCAGTAAGCCACGTCTCAGTGATGCATATGATGTCCAGGTTCTGGGCCAGAATGTAGTCGTAGATGGCGTTTGGCTTGTTTCTGACTGACCTAGCATTTGATAGTTGGATGCATTGATGGGGTGCTGTTTGAGGGGGATGTGTGGGTAGTATATGAACAATGTTGTGTGCTTTGCATGTTGTATGTTTGGGTCGCTGGTACCATTGTGTATGGGTCGCCCAGAGTATTTGTAGAGGTTGAATGAGCAGGAGGGGGTATACTGTGTTAGGTCAGGTGCCATGTGTTTGGAGTGTTAGGGCGTGCAGCAGCATGAGATAAACTGTGAGTTGGTGGTAGTTGGTACGCATGCTTGCAACGTAACTAACTTTTCTCTGGTTTATTCTTTCTCCGAGGTGGGAGGATTGGTGAGGTTTGTTGGCTTCCTTCTGCCTTCTTCAGTGACACTAGCTGTTTAAGTAGCAACACTGAATATTCATATAAAGGGTGACTTTAGCATCGACAAACCATTTTGATTTAGGCATGCTATTTAATTGGCTTAAAATTTAAATGCATAATGTATCCATTTAGCAGCTGAATATTGTTGCTGAACAGGGGATCATGTTAGAGGCTCTATCCATGATTTGCATGTCTAAAAACACCCATTCAAATTTACCAATCAATGTCGCATTTCAAGAGATTTTTTAGAAAGCCCCAAATTTCACACATTTTCAGTGCATTCGTGTATCTATATCCCATGCAAGGCATGTCTGAAGCATTCTGAAAAAGATATACATGTGCGCCTGATTTTGGAATGGTATCACATGTCTAACCCCATCAGCAAACACGTCTATGACTATTTCTGCTCCTAGGAACAAATGGCCATCTGAAAAAGTGCTAGTTTCAGCAACTTAACAACTGTGTAAAGAACAAAATGCCCTCACTTTCTCATTATTTCTCATTATTAAGAAGGGACCCAGGATATCAATGCTTGACCCAGTACAAGCATTGCGGAACCTGTGTCTTTTGGGGAAACTGCTAGGTACGTATGACCTAGATTGGCCACTGTTGGAAACAGGATACTGGGCTTGATGGACCTTGGTCTGACCCAGTATGGCATATCTTATGTTCAATAATTTTTGCTCCTTCAATAAAGCATGCCAGTAAATAGAGGGGTCTTTTCCTCAGCTGCTGCATCGCAGCACTGCACATCTCAGTTTGCAAAGTGGCAGGCTGGGATATGTATTTGGTGAAAGATACATATGCCCATCAGGAATGCCATCATGGACACATCTATGTTGCTGGGTCTCAGGCCATCTATATCGGACATGTGCAAGTTTCTAAAATTGCATCAAAACGTGCACACCTGCATCTTTTCTATCTGACAGAGATGTTTCTCCTTTAGGGTGGAAACAGACTGATTTTAGAAAACACACATGCCCACCTTCACTGCTGCCTCTCCCACAGAATTTCCAACCTTTTGATTTGCACACCCCAGATTGCATCTACATGGCCTTTCTAAAATGTGCCTTATAAGTACCAGCTGTCTTTGCTCCTCCCCAGTGCTGGCCCCTTATTATATGGAAAAAATCAAGCCATTTAACCCACTAAATAGCCATATTTTATGCATATAATGGCTGAAAATATAAGGATAAGCGAGTTATGCATTCATCCAGAATCAGCCAAGTTTAGAAATGTATTCAGGAAGAGGATGACGATCATAGCAGGCTAATGCAACCATCAGACATGACTAGGCAGTCACCTAGAACAGCAGCTTCCAAGGGGTGGTAAAGAGTAGCAGCACACAAAGCCATTAGTATATTTTTACCTGCAGGAAGAGCAGGCACATGTATATATGCAAAGCAAAGTTTAATATTTAGAAAGTATGATGTCCAGTTACACATATTTAAGGATGGTTGTGGAAGGGGTAGTGTTGGGATGATCATGATTTAGATAATTAAACTCAATAGTCTTGGTGGTAGGGGAGGGGTGCACATAAAGCTGAATGTTGCCTAGGACACCCAATAGCCTTGTCCAAACACAATTCTTATAATCATGTACTTTGGCTCCTAATTTTGAGTGAACATGGCAAAACTGACCGCCCATTGCATATGCCTAGGTTGGTATGCATGTAGAATATACCTAATTATGATTACATGTACGTCTGCTTAGTGGACACGGCAACATACCTCATCAGAACTGAAAGATTGGCAGCTAGTCCTTATAAAAGTATTTTCTTCTTTTTATAGTCTGTTGCATTGTCACTTTAGCTGTTGCCATATTTAATAAAACTACTTAGATGTTTTCTCCCACTTCTCTGAAAGCAGTCCATCAGTCTAGCTTGATTGTTAAAAAAAAATGTTGTGTACTGTTGTGCTGACTCCTGGTAATCCTGTTTGACTGTTCTCTGGGTTTTCTTGTCAGACTGCAACCAAATGTAGATTTCCAGGTCTTTCTTACGATATATATTAAACCACCATAGTTGGCGTCATGAAATGCGTCATTAAGGGGAAGGGCATTTGCAAGCCTGAACTGTTTCCTTGTCTCTTACTGTGGAGGAATAGGGAGTGTGCTTTCAGCTTCCCCTGTGGTATTATACAGGTAAAAAGTCCACTGCTAGATGAACTGCAGCAGAAGACAGAGGAGAATGAACTACTGAAGATGGAATTGCAGATGTTGGAGACAGAGAGGGTTAGGCTTTCGCTGGTAGAAGAGAAACTGCTGGATGTTTTGCAACTTTTGCAGCAACTTCGGGACTTGGTAAGAGAGCAGAAATGCTCAGCACACACTGATTAAGGGTTATTGTGTCTTGTTTTTAGATTCGTTTTTGAAGGAGCTGGGAAACACCATCGTAGCTCTCAGCAAGCCCACCTCCTGAAATGTTGTGATGTCATGCTATTATCAGAATTCTATTTTTTTGATAGTTTCACAGCAACTAAATAAGGATAAAAGTTGAATGTTACCCAAGGATGGGCTCTTAGTAGTTTACACAGCTTGTGGCTTCAGAATATAAAGCTTGCTTATATTGGATCAGACCAAATGGCAGTGAATGCTGAGCTAGATGAATTTAACACTGAACTTACTAGCCCCTTAGGAGCATTGAGGGAACCGAGGGGTTTTGGCCTCCCTATTTGGTTAGTATGGAGAAGAGTAAAGCGTAAGTTAAATCAATGGATTCTGTGGCTGTTCAAGGACTGATGGATAAGCCCTTTGGCGTGGCCCTTAGGCGGGGCACGACAAGCACCCACAGCCCACATGCTCAGTGACTTAAAAGTTCCTGCTCTCTCTCACTACCTCAAGTAAGAATACATAGCCCTCTCTATATAATGCTAATTAGCCTTATCTCTGAAACTTCCATGTAACTATATACTTCTGAATAACCATCGCTCCTAAATAATGTGTATACTACTGAACTACTGCTAAATAGTGTGTATACTGCTGAAATGTGTATTCTACTGAACAACTGCTAAATAATGTGTATTCTGCTGAACAACCATCTCTCCTAAATAGTATATTTACTTCTAATTAGCCTTATCTCTGAAACCTCTCGTGTAATTGTATACTGATGAATAACCACCTCTTATAAATCTCACACCTAATTTAGATCCCACTAATCAGCCTTGTCTCCAAACTTAGATCAGAGATAGATATATATTTGAATTCTCTCATACACCTCTGCATACTGCTAAAGAGCCCTACCTCAAAAATACTCTCTTATTGATATTCTTGACTCCATCTATGCGCACTTTGCCTGCCTCACTCTAGAATAGTACACAATTTCCAGCTGCTTTCACCCTCCCCTCTTCACACACCCAAAATAGTGCACAATCTCCCCTTGACAACTTCCAATAGTCAGTGACACTCACCAAAGCTGCAGAGACTCACCACCATCGCCTTAACATCAAATCCAACACCAGCTCTACAACATTCAAGAACAACACTGAAATGGCCCCACCTATCACGGTCATGATGAGCGGCCTCCTTATCTTCTCTTGGCTGATTGTCGAGTCCTTAGCCCTATTCCACACTACCAATCAAATCCCAATCCTCCAGCACCATGCCAGAACGTGGACAAAATATTCTTACCCTCACCACCTAAAGAACAATCACACACGTCAATCATATTTATTACACATAGCCCTCCAACATGCCAAGCAAACGAAACCAGAGAAACCCACTCTCCTTCTTAACTGCGCCCTTATAAATGCAAGATCAATTCGCAAGAAATGGCCAGTTGTCACTGACTTAATTGCTTCCCACGACCTGGATATTCTTTTGGTAACTGAAACCTGGTTATCTGACGTAGATAATGTAATCCTCAACCAGTTACTACCCAACAACTTCACAGTCCACTCCCGTCATAGAGAAATCAAAAGAGGAGGAGGGGCCCTTATTTTGACCAAAACCGATCTGCATTTTCATACAACAGACTCCTCCAGCACCAACAACCTTGATATTTTATCCATTGCAAATGACCATTGCACCATCAACCTCCTATATAGAGCACCCTCATCCTCAACTGATGATCTCTGCAACATCCTCGACATAGCAGCCAACACTCGCAACCCCAACCTATCAAACTGGATACTAGGAGATTTCAACCTCCCATCACTTCACTCCAGTCATGCCACCACCCTTCTAGAAGCAATCAATGACCTGGGCTACAGACAAATCATCACTGAACCCACCCACACTAAAGGGAACATACTTGACATGATTTTTGTCCCCCTGTCAGTACAAGAACCAAATGAAGAACTCGTGACATCTCTCACCTCTGTACCATGGTCAGATCACAAACTGATCAAATTCATCATACCTATCAACAACAGCTCACTACACAACAATGAAACTCCAAGCATCCCAACAAACACTGCTTCTCGAAACTTCAAAGCCTTCAATAAAGATCTCATAATGGCAGAAACTCTTCCGCTACTCAACAATGCAACTCTCAACCTAGACAATTTAATCTCCTCATGGAATAAGGCTCTTAGTTCCATTGCGCAAAAACCTACCAAGAACAATATCGCAAATAAAAGAAAACACTCTCCATGGTTCTCTCCTGAACTACAGGTCTCCCGGTCACATTTACGGAAACTAGAGAAAAGATGGAGGCGGTCCCACTCCACTGAAGACCACTCAGCATACAAAACTCACCTTGCAATCCACAGAGAAGTCATCCTAACTAACATGAAACAATACCATACCGACACTCTCAAAAGATCACTAAACAAACCACGTGACCTTTTCGAACTAGTTAAATCATTCACTAAGGAACCATCCCCATGTCAACCTGAAGAGATCCACCCACAAGAGTATGCCAACCATTTACAATCCAAGCTACTTCAAACGGATAAAATTACCACATTCATAGCACAAGACACCCCTAGTCCAACTTCCCTTTCTAAGTTCTCCACACCATCCAAGAAACTTGTGGAAGATACTATTGCGGCCCTCAATACCACAACTGCACAAACCGACCCCTGCCCCGCATATTGGATTAAAAATTTACGGACAGAACTCAGCCCACTGATCACAAAAATGATGAACTTATCATTCACAACTGGATCCTTCCCTGCAGCACTCAAGCAAACATCAATCAGACCACTCTTGAAGAACCCTAAACTTGACCCAAGCAAAGTTGAATCCTACAGACCTATAGCCAGTATACCTCTCTTAGCCAAAATAATCGAAAAGGAAGCACAAAGGCAACTTCAAGACCACATAGATTCAACCTCCCCACTAGACCATCGTCAACATGGATTCAGGGAATACCACGGCGTCGAAACACTACTTACCTCCCTCTTTAATAAAATCGTCACAGGTATCGACAACATCCGCCAAGGTTTCGCCCTCATCTTCATAGACATCGCGGCAGCCTTTGACTCTGTACACCATGGTCTGCTTGTTGAACGACTAAAAGAAAAGGGCATAAATGGCATCGCCCTCGATTGGTGCAGGTCATACCTTGAAGACAGATGGCAACATGTAAAATCAGGAGCAGGATCTTCCTAACCCTTCCATCAACGACAGGGCGTCCCACAAGGATCTTCCCTATCTTCCCTTTTATTTAACATTTACATGCAACCCATTTTCAACATAATCGGATCATTCAAGGTCAACTCTCTAATTTACGCCGATGACATCCTCCTCTTCATGCCATTCTACACAGAGCAAATGGACCTTTCGCCACTGATTGAATGTTTCAACGCAGTTTCCGAATGGCTTCTGTCCCAAAATCTTAGGATACAGCACAAAAAAACTGAGGTGCTATTCATCACCAGAGACCAGAGTTTCTGCCCTCCACCTCATTTAAAGGTCAATGAGGCGGAGCTCCAAACCAAATCAACAATTCGGTACTTAGGAGTCACCCTCGATCAACGTTTAGATATGAAAACCCATATATCCAACATAGTCAGAGCCATATATTTCAAAATCCTGTCCTTTAAGACACCTGCAATCCCTTCTAAACCCTGAAGACTTCCGGACAATATACCAATCCCTGATCTTACCACACTTTGACTTCGCCAACGCTATTCTTCAAGGTCTCCCTCAATCAACACTCAACCCGTTGCAACTTGCCATGAATGCCGCAGCTAGAGTCTTAGTGGGAGCAGCAAGATGTGACCATATAACGCCCATCCTAATACAGCTGCACTGGCTCCCCATTCAAGGAAGGCTCATATTCAAATCTTTGCTACTCACTTTCAAATCCATCCATGGCATCACCTCCCCTTCATTAACCGATATCATCCAACCCATTCCTCCCAACAGAACAAGGAGATCCCTATCTACAAATGCACTATTAATCCCAAAGGCTTCAACAAAGTACACAATCGCAACATCTAACAGGGCTTTCAGTATCTATGCCCCAAAATGTTGGAACGCATTACCACCAGGCATCCGTGCAATTACTGACTTAACACAATTCAGAAAGGCTCTCAAATTCCATTTATTTACACAGTACTACCAGACTAACCTATCCCCTAACTAACTTCCTCCCCTCTTACCTCCCTAGATAACATCTCAACCCTACTGTACACATGTAAAACCCTAAATTCTCAGCACTCAATCTCATTGTACATATGTAATTAGTTAAGTTCAGTTTACGTCCCCATGTTATCCAAGTTGTTACTCCTGTTCTCTGTAAAGCAAAACATGTTACCCAAGTTGTTACTCCTGTTCTATGTGAAGCCAAACAGTTTGTTATGGTCATTTTGTTATATGTAAACCGCGCTGACAATAGTGCGGTATATAAGAATTTGTAATAAATAATAATAATAAATAATACTGCTACAGGTATAACTTCTGCTTTGTTTGAGGAAGGTCTTTCATCCTCGGAAGTCTCTATTAGTTTGGGGTTGCATACCCCTCCCCCTCAACCCACTCCCAAGACTGTTCAGAATGATAAATCTGAGTGGTGAGTGAATTGCCTGACATACCTCCTTCTGCTTCTACTCCTCTCCAACAGGCTTTGGATGGATTTTGTTTGTCCCTCCTGACTCCAGTCTCCATGCCTGCTTTGGCGACATTGGTCTCTGGGGGGGGGGTATTTCCTTAAAAGATGTTTGGTTGTATCCCGGATGGAAGAAGTTTTGAAGGGGACATTAACTCAATTGTGTATCATCTCCAGGAACAAGCAGGAATGAGTCCTCACATATGGGTACGTCGGTACCGACGGAGCCTGCGCGGGAAAGCTCCCCAGCTTCCCAGAAAGAAAGCTTTTGGGAGCCTCCCACAGTGCATGCGCGCTGCCTTCCCGCCTTTCCTAACCAACTCTCCTCAGTTCTTCTTTTCCGCGGAGCCAGCAGGTCGTGTTCCTGTCACCGCTGAAGAAGTTCTTTATTTTAATTTATTTCTTTGGTCGCATGTCTGCCTTCCCCGACGCCGGACCGGTACCGCCGGTCTTTTCTTAAAAAAAAAAAATTATACTTTTTCCTCACTTGGTGTATTTTTCTTCTTAGGACTACAGGCCCACAAGAAAATTTTCCCTCATGGAAAAACCAGCCTCCGGGTTCAAAAAATGCACTAAGTGTAGCGGTACAATTTCTGTTACAGATACCCATGAATGGTGTCTTAAATGTTTGGGTCCTGAACACTCCATTCCGGATTGCCAGTCCTGCTCTCTAATGTCTAAACGAGGGTTACAGAACCGAGCAGCCAAGCTCCATGTGCTGTTTCCCACGGATGCACCGACGGTGCAATCGACATCTTCCAGGTCTTCCTCTCCTGATGGGTCTCAGGTAACCAAACATAAACCTAGCAGGTCCTTGAAGGGCAAATCTCCCTCTCAGCATCGAGATGCCTCCGGGCTTGCCCTCGAGGATCCTGCCCCAGCCAAACAACCCCGGCGGGAAGCTCCGGCTTCCAAAGCTCCTCCTATGGGGTTACAGGTTGACATCGATGGCACGGCCTCGACCGATCACCTGTTAGACTGCTCTGGGGTACCGGCACAATCTCCCGGTACCGACATCCAGGCAGTCGTGGCGTCCATGGATCACACTGTGCAATCCATGCAGCAGGCTATAATGGCTTTTATTCAAGCTGCGATGCCGTCGGTACCGCAACGAGTCCCGTTGTTGGTACCGGCGCCGGTACCGGTACCAACACTGATACCGGTACCGACTGCATCAACATCGGTCAGGATACCGACTCAGGTTCCTTGTCCAGGGCTATCTCTCGGTACCGATCCGGTACCGGGGACGCCCGATGTCGGTACCGATCGATACGCGTATCGATCATTGGAAGGGGACAGACGATACTTTGATTCCTCTGATGATTCTGATTCATCAGATGAGTCTCCCGAAGTATCCATCAGCCTTCCTGAGGAGCCTACTTCTCCAAAAAGGAAAATGTCTCCTCCAGAGGATTTGTCCTTTCAAGATTTCATAATAGAAGTGGCTAAAGGACTCTCTATTTCAGTAACCTCTGAAGCAGAGCCTAGAGCAAAAAAAATTGATATTTTAGGATACTCTAAGGCTCCCAGAGAGGCAGTCACCTTGCCAATTCATGAAATTCTTCATGAACATATGATTGACTTATGGGAGACTCCTCTCACCCTTTCTCCTCATTCTCGCAGATTGGACACTATGTACCGTGTCCCTCCTTGTCCTGGATTTCAGAAAACTCAGCTTCCTCACCACTCCATTGTGGTGCAGTCAGCTATGAAAAGGATAAAGAGTACCAAAAGACACTCTTCTGCTCCCCAGGAAGAGAAAGCAGAACCTTGGATGCTTTTGGTAGGAAAATCTTCCAAGCCAGTATGCTTATTGCCAGAATCAACTCATATAGCCTTTATCTCCAGGAACAAGCAGGAATAAGTCCTCACATATGGGTACGTCGGAACCGACGGAGCCTGCGTGGGAAAGCTCCCCAGCTTCCCAGAAAGGAAGCTTTTGGGGCCTCCCACTGCACATGCGCACTGCCTTCCCGCCTTCCTGACCAGCTCTCCTCAGTTTCTCTTTTTCCGCGGAGCCAGCAGGTCGTGTTCCTGTCACCGCTGAAGAAATTCTTCTTTTAGTTTGTTTCTTTAGACCGCGTACCTGCCTTCCCCATACCAAAACCGGTACCGCCGGTCTCTTTTCTTTTCTTTCAAAAAACAAAAACTTTTCTTTTAGCACAACTTGGTGACTTCGGTTAGGCCTCAGGCCTACACAAATTCTCCTCATGGAGAAACCAGCCCCTGGTTTCAAAAAGTGTACCAAGTGTAGTGCTGTTATTTCTGTTACAGACACCCATGACTGGTGTCTTAAATGTTTGGGGCCTGACCATTCCATTCCGGACTGCCCGTCCTGCTCCCAGATGTCTAAACGTGGTTTGCAGAACCGGGCCAACAAATTCCATGTACTGTTTGCTTCAGATAATCCAGCATCACAGTCATCCAGGTCTTCCTTTCCGGATGGATCTCAGGTAACCAAACCTTCTCCGGGCAGGTCCTCAAAAGGCAAATCTCCTTCAAAATATCGAGAGGCCCTCAATCTTGAGTCGGAGGACCCTGCCCCAGCCAAACAACCCCGGCGGGAAGCTCTGGCTTCCAAAGCTCCATCTATGGGGTTACAGGTTGACATCGATGGCACAGCCTCGACCGATCACCTGTTAGACTGCTCTGGGGTACCGGCCCATGCCGGTACCGACATCCAGGCAGCAGTGGCGTCTATGGACAATACTGTTCAGACCATGCAGCAGGCCATTTTGGCTTTTATTAAAGCTGCGACGCCCTCGGTACCGCATCCAGCGGTTCCGGGTCCGGTTCCGGTACCGTCCCCCATACCGGAACCGAGACCATCGTCTTCCAAACGCAGATCGGTTCCGCATGCCGGATCCGGGTTTTCGCCCGATACCGATCCCATACCCGGTACACCTGATGTCGATACCGAGCGGTATGCGTATCGTGCGTTGGAAGCAAATAGAGGATACTCTGATTCTTCTGAGGATTTTGACTCCTCTGATGACTCTGATGAGCTGTCTCTTGTTCTTCCTGAAGAGCCTTCTTCCCCAAAGAGGAGAATGTCTCCACCAGAGGATTTGTCCTTTCAATACTTCATTATAGAAGTAGCTAAAGCACTTTCTATTACTACATCCTCTGAAAAAGAACCTAGATCAAAGAAATTGGATATTTTAGGACACCCTAAGGTTCCTAAAGAGGCAGTCACCCTGCCTATCCATGAAATCCTTCAAGAACACTTGATGGACTTATGGGAGGCTCCTCTAACGTTGTCTCCTCATTCCCGTAGGTTGGACACCATGTACCGGGTCCCTCCTTCTCCTGGTTTTCAAAAAACTCAGCTGCCTCACCATTCCATTGTGGTGAAGTCTGCGCTGAAAAAGATTAAGAGTACCAAAAGGCACTCTTCTACCCCTCCAGGGCGAGAATGTAAGACCCTAGACTCTTTTGGTAGGAAAATCTTCCAGGCTAGTATGCTTATAGCCAGGATTAATTCATACAGTCTGTATATGGGCATGTTTCTAAGGGAACTTGCCCTAAAGGTACGGCATTTTGCCCCCTTTATCCCTGAGAATAGAAAGGAGGAGTTCATTTCTCTGGTGAAACAGCTTCTAGATGTTTCTAAGTTCTCCAACAGAGCAGCCTTTGATTCCTTTGAGGGTGCCGGTAGAGCTTCGGGCATTGCTATTGCAGCCCGACGAATTGCTTGGCTCCAGGCCTCTGACTTAGAACCCTGGGTCCTGGATGGCTTACGGAATCTGCCCTGTACAGGTGAGAACTTATTTGGTAAAGACTGGCAAATTAAAGCCACTCAAATGGACGCAGAAAATGCTACCTTAGATAGACTTTCTAAGTCTACCTCTACTCCTGCCAAGAAAAAGTCTTTCAAGAGGCCTTACTACAAAAAGGCCAGATTTTCCACAAATACTGGCCAACAATCTTCTCAGCCTCGCTTTGCTGCTAAGCGTCAGCAACCTAAACAGGCAAGGTCAAAGCCTGCAGCGTCTGCCACTCCTCAGCAGGCTCAACCCCCTCAGGGGTTTTGACTTGCCCCTAGAGAACTTAACCTTTCTGGCTCTAGAACAACCAGAGCCCCTCACCATTCCCGGAAGGTTAGCTCACTTTGCTCCCAGATGGGAGCAAATTACATCAGAGCACTGGACCCTCTCTATCATCAGAGAGGGCTACAAACTTCATTTTTCCAACTTTCCTCCACATACCATGGTGAGGCACTTCAATTCTCCCCCATCTCTCCTGGCCCTGTTGGGTCAGGAAGTCTCTTCCCTCCTTGCCCAAAGGGCAATAGAAGAGGTTCCTCTTCTTCAACAAGGGACAGGTTTCTACTCCCCTTATTTTCTCATACCAAAGAAGACAGGGGGATTCAGACCTATCCTAGATCTGAGAGAATTGAACACATTTCTATACAAGGAGAAATTCAAAATGCTTTCTCTGGGCATTCTCCTTCCATACCTTCAGAGTCAGGATTGGCTTTGTTCTTTAGATCTCAAGGATGCGTACACACATATACTCATCCACCCATCCCACAGAAAATATCTACGATTTCTGTTCCAGGGAAAACATTTCCAGTACAGAGTACTTCCCTTCGGTCTAGCCTCTGCTCCAAGAGTGTTCACCAAATGCATGGCAGTTGTAGCCGCATTTCTAAGAGGTCTGGGAATTTTTGTATTCCCATATCTGGACGACTGGCTCATCCGAGCTCCATCTCAGTCAGAGGCCCAGATTTCCCTGGACCGCACGAGACACATTCTGCAGTATCTGGGACTGGTGGTAAACCTTCCCAAGTCTCAACTCATCCCTACTCAGTCTCTGGAATTCATAGGGGCCCAGTTGGACACCACCACTGCAAGGGCCTACCTTCCTCAGGTCCGGAGCCAACGTCTGGTGTGCTTGGCCTCCCAAGCTCAGTCCAGCACTCACTTGACAGCCAGGGAAATGCTGCGACTTCTGGGCCACATGGCCTCCACGGTACACGTGGTGCCCTACGCTCGTCTTCATATGAGAGCAGCTCAATGGACCTTGGCCACCCAGTGGACTCAAGCATCAGGAGCGCTCTCCGACCAAATACTCACCTCAAAACGTCTGTTTTGGTCCCTCCAATGGTGGATATCCACCAAGAATCTGTCGTTGGGGACCCCCTTCCAACCTTTGTTGCCCCAAGCAACCCTCACAACAGATGCCTCCCAAACAGGGTGGGGAGCCCATCTTCAACACCTCTCCACTCAGGGTACTTGGTCTCCACAGGAGACCACCCTTCACATCAACCTCCTGGAACTGCGAGCAATCTTCCTTGCCCTCAAAGTCTTCCATACCCTCCTTGTCAACCTGACCATCCTAGTTCATACAGACAATCAGGTGGCCATGTTCTACGTAAACAAGGAGGGACAGGCTCTCTGTCGCTTTGCAACGAAGCTCTCAGATTATGGGCCTTCGCCAGAGAGCATCAAATTCATCTTCTGGCAGTGTACCTTCCAGGGGTTCAAAACTCTCGGGCAGACAGACTCAGTCGAGTTCTGCTTCCACACGAATGGTCCCTACATCTGGACCAGATACGCAAAATCTTTCAGGAATGGGGAACCCCGGACATAGACCTCTTTGCAAGTCCGTGGAATGCCAAACTTCCCCGGTTCTGTTCCAGGACTCCGTGTCAGGGAGCTCAGGCCAGCGACGCCTTTCTCCTGCATTGGGGTCAGGAATTCCTATATGCCTTTCCACCCATTCCTTTGATTCCCAAGACTCTGTTCAAACTCCAGAGGGATCACGGGTCGATGATCCTCATAGCTCCACGCTGGCCATGCCAAGTGTGGTTCCCTCTACTTCTGCATCTCTCCCAGGTACCCTCCCTGGACCTGGGAACTGCGCCAGACCTTCTGTCTCAGGAGGAGGGGACTTTGTGGCACCCAAACCCCAAGTCCCTACACCTCAGAGCTTGGTTACTGAAGGCCTAAGCCTTCATGACTTCAATCTTTCTCAACCAGTGAAAGATATCCTTCATGCCCCTAGGAAACCCTCCACGAGGCGTTCCTATGCTTTCAAATGGAAACGCTTTTCCATTTGGTGTGCTCAACAGGGTCTTGACCCTCTAGCACTTCCTTTGAATTCTCTACTAGACTATCTCCTGCATCTTTCCAATGCAGGCCTTACGACGAATTCAGTGAGAGTCCATTTGAGCGCTATTGCAGCATCCTTAAAACCTCTAAATGGACAACCTGTCTCCTCTCATCCTCTTATTGCAAGGTTCATGAGAGGCCTGTAACTAAGCCTCCCATCCGACCTCCTCCGGTAGCATGGGCTTTGAACCTAGTTCTAGGTCAGCTTATGAAGCCACCTTTTGAACCGTTGGTTTCTACCTCCTTGAAATTTCTTTCCTGGAAGGTCCTTTTCCTTATTGCAGTCACTTCGGCTCGCCGCATCAGTGAACTACAGGCTTTAGTGGCTCATCCACCCTATACTAGGTTTCATCATGATAAGGTGGTCCTTAGGACGAATCCCCACTTTATGCCCAAAGTGGTCTCGCCTTTTCATCTTAATCAAGAGGTATATCTACCTGTCTTTTTCCCGGCTCCTCATGCATCCAGTGCAGAGAGGAACCTTCATACTCTAGATTGTAAAAGAGCTCTTGCCTTTTACCTCAACAGGATTCAGCCACATCGAAAGTCTTCCCAACCTTTTGTGGCTTTTGATCCTTCTCATTTAGGACTTCCAGTCTCCAAACGTACACTTTCCAATTGGATTGCTCAGTGTATTTCCTTTACTTACCAGAGTAAAAACATTTCTCTGGAAGGCCATGTCACAGCTCACAATGTGAGAGCCATGGCCACTTCTATGGCTCATCTTCACTCTGTATCCATAGATCAGATCTGTCGAGCCGCCACCTGGGCCTCGGTTCATACCTTCACAGCCCATTACTGTTTGGACAAGGACTCCCGCCGGGATGCCTTGTTTGGTCAGGCTGTCCTCAAACACCTGTTCCATACTTGAACAACTCCTGCCCACCTTCCCAGGATGGATGCCTGAGATCCATACGAAGATGGCGAACCCTTGGAAGGGGATCTCCCAGGCATCTTAGCTAGGGAGTCCCCATATGTGAGGACTTATTCCTGCTTGTTCCTGGAGATAGCACAGTTACTTACCTGTAACAGGTGATCTCTGGGAACAGCAGGAATTGGTCCTCACAACCCACCCACCTCCCCTAGGAGTTGTATCTTCTATCTATCTTCCTTTCCTCTCTCTATTGTCTCAGCTATAAACTCGAACTGAGGAGAGCTGGTCAGGAAGGCGGGAAGGCAGCGCGCATGTGCAGTGGGAGGCCCCAAAAGCTTCCTTTCTGGGAAGCTGGGGAGCTTTCCCGCGCAGGCTCCGTCGGTTCCGACGTACCCATATGTGAGGACTAATTCCTGCTGTTCCCAGAGATCACCTGTTACAGGTAAGTAACTGTGCTATATGGGTATGTTTCTAAAGGAAGTTGCACAAAAGCTGCACAACTTTCTCCCTTTTATTCCAGAGGACAGAAGGGATGAATTCCTCCTTTGGCTTAAGCATACTCAAGATATTTCAAAGTTTTCCAACAGGGCAGCCTTTGATTCCTTTGAAGGTGCCAGCAGAGCCTCAGGCATTGCCATAGCTGCTCGCAGAATTGCTTGGCTCCAGGCTTCTGATCTAGAACCCTGGGTTCAGGATGGCTTAGGAAATCTGCCCTGTACGGGTGAAAATCTCTTTGGCAAAGAGTGGCAAATAAAAGCCACTCAAATGGATGCAGAGAATTCTGCTCTGGATAGACTTTCTAAGTCAACTTCCATTCCAGCCAAGAAAAAGTCTTTCAAAAAGCCTTTTTACAAAAGCAGCAGATTTCCTTCCACTTCTGGCCAACAATCTTCTACAGGTCGCTTTGCTACTAAGCGTCAGCAACCTAAACAGGCCAGGCTTAAACCTGCAGGGGCTGCTACAACTCAGCAGTCCCAACCCCCTCAGGGTTTTTGACTTGATACTAGAGAACTTAACCTTTCTGGCTCTACAACAGCCAGAACTTCTCACCATTCCAGGAAGGTTCGCTCATTTTTCTCCCAGATGGGAGCAAATCACATCAGAGCAGTGGACCCTCTCTATCATAAGAGAGGGCTACAAACTTCATTTTTCAGACCTTCCTCCCTACACCATGGTGAGACACTTCAATTCTCCCACATCTCTCCTCGACCTTCTGGATCAGGAGGTGACTACCCTTCTGGCCCAGGGGGCCATAGAAGTTCCTCTTCTTCAACAGGGGTCAGGGTTTTACTCCCCCTATTTTCTCATTCCAAAGAAAACAGGGGGATACAGACCCATTCTAGATCTCAGAGAATTGAACAAATTCCTATGCAAGGAGAAGTTCAAGATGCTTTCTCTAGGCACTCTCCTTCCATACTTGCAGAGTCAGGATTGGCTTTGTTCTCTAGATCTCAAGAATGCATACACTCATGTCCTCATCCATCCATCTCACAGAAAATTCCTACGTTTTCTGTTCCAGGGAAAACATTACCAATACAGAGTGCTTCCTTTCGGTCTAGCCTCTGCTCCAAGAGTGTTCACCAAATGCATGGCAATAGTTGCTGCATTTCTACGCACTCTGGGAATATTTGTCTTCCCATATCTGGAGGACTGGCTCATCCGAGCTCCAACCCAGTTGGAGGCTCAGATCTCCCTGAACCGCACCAGGCGCATTCTGCAATACCTGGGACTTGTGGTGAACCTCCCAAAGTCCCAGCTCACCCCTACTCAGTCCCTGGAATTCATAGGGGCCTGGTTGGACACCACTTCTGCAAGGGCCTACCTTCCTCAGGCCCGTTGTCAATGTCTAGTGCAGCTAGCCTCCCAGATTCAGTCAAAGAGCCATTTAACTGCCAGGGAGATGCTACAGCTGCTAGGCCATATGGCTTCCACAGTACATGTGGTACCCTATGCTCGCCTACACATGAGAGAAGCTCAATGGACTTTGTCCACCCAGTGGACTCAAGCTTCAGGAGCTCTCTCAGACCAAATAGCAACCTCCAAACGTCTCTTTTGGTCTCTCCAATGGTGGCTGTCCACTCAAAATCTGTTGCTGGGGTCCCCCTTCCAACCTTTGTTGCCCCAGGCAACCCTCACAACAGATGCCTCCCAAACAGGTTGGGGAGCTCATCTACAAGACCTCTCCACCCAAGGCATTTGGTCCCCTCAGGAGACCTCTCTTCATATCAACCACTTGGAACTTCGAGCAGTATTCCTAGCTCTCAAGGTCTTTCATACCCTCCTCAGCTACAAGACAGTCCTCATTCATACGGACAATCAAGTAGCCATGTTTTACATAAACAAGCAAGGAGGAACTGGCTCTCTGTCGCTTTGCAACGAAGCTCTAAGATTATGGGCCTTCGCCAGAGAGCATCAAATCCATCTCCTGGCAGTATACCTCCCAGGAATCCAAAACTCTTGGGCAGACAGACTCAGTCGAGTTCTGCTTCCACACGAATGGTCCCTGCACATGGATCAGGTACTCAGAATCTTCCAGGAATGGGGAGCCCCGGACATAGACCTCTTAGCAAGTCCGTGGAATGCCAAACTTCCCCGGTTCTGTTCCAGAATTCCGTGTCAGGGAGTTCAGGCCAAGGATGCCTTCCTCCTTCAGTGGGGTCAGGGCTTCCTGTATGCCTTTCCACCCATTCCTTTGATTCCCAAGACTCTGTTCAAACTCCAGAGGGATCAAGGATCTATGATCCTCATAGCTCCATGCTGGCCACGCCAAGTGTGGTACCCTCTACTTCTGCATCTCTCCCAAGCCCCCTCCCTGGACTTGGGAGCTGCACCAGACCTTCTGTCCCAGGAGGAAGGGACTTTGTGGCATCCAAATCCCAAGTCCCTTCACCTCAGAGCTTGGTTACTGAAGGCCTAGACCTTTAAGACTTCAATCTCTCTCAGCAAATGAAGGATATCCTCCATGCTTCCAGGAAACCTTCCACTAGGCGTTCCTATGCTTTTAAATGGAAAAGATTTTCCATTTGGTGTGCTCAAAAGGGTCTTGACCCTCTGGCACTTCCTGTGAATTCTCTATTGGAATATCTCCTGCATCTCTCTAATGCAGGCCTTAAAACAAATTCAGAAAGGGTCCATTTGAGTGCTATTGCAGCATCCCTTAAGCCTCTCAATGGACAACCTATTTCCTCTCATCCTCTTATTGCAAGATTCATGAGAGGCCTAACTTTAAACCTCCAATTCGACCTCCTCTGGTGGCATGGGACTTAAACTTGGTTCTTGGTCAGCTTATGAAGCCACCTTTTGAACCCTT
The DNA here is from genome assembly GCA_033557465.1 of Ichthyophis bannanicus. Taxonomy (NCBI): domain Eukaryota; kingdom Metazoa; phylum Chordata; class Amphibia; order Gymnophiona; family Ichthyophiidae; genus Ichthyophis; species Ichthyophis bannanicus. The sequence goes on from CM066046.1 coordinate 97,530,868, forward strand.
AGCCACTACCTCCTTGAAATTTCTTTCCTGGAAGGTTATTTTCCTTATTGCAGTCACTTCTGCTCGCCGCATCAGTGAACTGCAGGCCCTAGTGGCTAATCCACCTTATACAAGGTTCCATCATGACAAGGTAGTCCTTAGGACAAATCCTCACTTTATGCCTAAAGTGGTCTCACCTTTTCATCTTAATCAAGAGGTATATTTACCTGTCTTTTTTCCAGCTCCTCATGCATCCAATGCAGAGAGGAACCTTCATACTCTAGATTGTAAAAGAGCTCTTGCCTTTTACCTCAACAGGACTCAGCCACATCGAAAGTCTTCCCAACCTTTTGTGGCTTTTGATCCTTCTCATTTAGGACTTCCATTCTTTAAGAGAACACTGTCCAATTGGATTGCTCAGTGTATTTCTTTTGCTTACCAGAGTAAGAACCTTTCTCTGGAGGGCCATGTCACAGCTCACAATGTGAGGGCCATGGCCGCCTCTATGGCTCATCTTCACTCTGTGTCCATCGACCAGATCTGTCGAGCAGCCACCTGGGCCTCGGTTCATACCTTCACAGCCCATTACTGTTTGGACAAGGACTCCCGCCGGGATGCCTTGTTTGGTCAGGCTGTCCTCAGACACCTGTTCCATTCTTAAACTCCTGCTGCCCTCCGTCCCTTAATGGATGCCTGAGATCCATAGGAAGACGAGGAACCCTTCAGGGTCTCATACCCTTGGGGATCTCCCAGGCATCTTAGCTAGGGAGTCCCCATATGTGAGGACTCATTCCTGCTTGTTCCTGGAGATAGCACAGTTACTTACCTGTAACAGGTGATCTCTGGGAACAGCAGGAATTAGTCCTCACAACCCTCCCACCTCCCCTAGGAGTTGTATCTCTCTCTATCTTTCCTTTCCTCTCTCTCTCTATTGTCTCAGCTTTAAACTCGAACTGAGGAGAGTTGGTTAGGAAAGGCGGGAAGGCAGCGCGCATGCCCTGTGGGAGGCTCCCAAAAGCTCTCTTTCTGGGAAGCTGGGGAGCTTTCCCGTGCAGGCTCCGTCGGTACCGACGTACCCATATGTGTGGACTAATTCCTGCTGTTCCCAGAGATCACCTGTTACAGGTAAGTAACTGTGCTTTCTCACAGGGGGCTACACAGTGTTACATCAAATTGAGTCTCAGCTCTCCAGTTTGGAAGGCAAAGCAATCAAATTGGAGAGCACAGTAGCGGGTGTTCAGTCAGTATGTAATACTTTTGTTAAAGATAGTTTATTATTGCATAATATGATTGAATATTTGGAGAATAATGCTAGAGCTAAAAATTTGAGATTTTTAAATTTTCCTTTTGTCTGCCTGCTCTCCCCCCCCCCTTGAGCTTTTGAAGAAGTATATGAGAGAGATCTTGAATTTTTCTGCTTTTGAAGAATCTATGATAGTTTCTTTATATTATGTCCCTCGGACTTCTTTCAGCTCTCTGGAGTGTGAGGCAGAGGAACAAAATGTGGATGATCTGGAGCTTACTCAGTTTTTAGAGTCATCTCTAGAGAAGGTCCACAAAAGGGCAACTCTTGTAGTCACTTTTAGGTCAGAAGCAGATAAGTAAGCCATATTGAAATTGTATTTTTCTAATAAGGCTGTCCATTTTTGTGGACATCCTTTAAATATTTTTCCTGATGTGGCTTTGCAGGAAAGCTTTTTTGCAATTAAACTTAAAGTTCTGGCAATTGGAGGGACTTTCTTTTTGAAGTTTCCTTGTAAACGTGTTATATTGTATTCTGGTTTGAAATATGTGTTTACAGATATATCTCATTTAGAGACATTTCTTCTAGATAAGTGTTAGGTAGTGAGTTGGGATAGTTAAAAGGGGTTTTGGTTTACTTTCTGGGATAACTCAGGCCTCTGATGTTCTCCTTGATGTGGACTTTAGCATTCTAGCAGCCTTAATTTCTAGTGTGTTTTTTTATGAGTTTCCTGTTCTCTTGATTGTAACTGTAAGATGCTGTTCCTTTTTTTCTTGTATATGTATACAAGTAAATGCATAATAAAAAAATTTAAATTTATATTCAGCGCCTTATCCAATAGGGCAGACTACAAAAGACAATCTGAAGATAAAACAAGATCAAAATACAGGGAGGGAAAATTTTCTGAAAGAGACAAGTTTTCAGGGCCTTCCTGAAATGCACAAAATTTGCCATGAATTCTATGCACAATGGTAACTTATTCCAGAAGACCTACACAGTGTCCTTAATGGATCTCTTAACTTTACTCTTCATCCAAACCTGAAGTGGGGATGGGAATGTAAATATAAAGGCACTGATAGACTTTAATTGGGAGGAGTGGTCTAGTGGTTAGGACAAGGTACTTCAGGCCAGAGGGCCAGGGGTTCAAGTCCCACCTGGGGACAGCAATCTCAGGCCGGAGGGACTGGGATTTCTAGTCCTATAGGCACTCCTTGTGGTCTTGGGCAAGTCACTTAACCCTCCATTGCCCATGTTCCCTGTAAGTATTAACATATGTGTGTCATATCCCCTCGTGTTAAATGTATCCCCCAATTGACCGCTTTGACCCAGTGAAAAGCGGGATATAAATACAGCTAAATAAATAAATAAATAAAATAAATAAATAGATGTGAGAATGAAATACTTTACCAACTTGCTTTTAAATTATTTATTTTCTTGAAAGTTTGATTGTTTTGTCTGTATTGTATAAACTACTGTGAATGTAATCATTGTAAACCACTTAGAAATGATGTAATAGGAGAGAGTGAAAAATACTTTTAATATGTAAAAATATAAGCTGATGCCAACCTTTACAAATATTTTTAAAACAAACATCAACAATTTAAATTAAACCCTTGCAGATATCCATAGACAATGCAAATACTTCATATAGGAGGCACTATTATATCTGTCCAATATTGTTTGTTTTTAAAACAAAAAAAAAATTGATGATTTAATTTGCCAAATGAATTACCTAACAAAAACATTACTAGTACAGCTGCTTTAATGCAATGGAGTTAGGTAACTTGACTGTGAAACAGTGTTTAGCTAAATGATATTACAAAACCATTTTGTACAACTCGATTTAATATCAATCAACAGTCCAAGTTTGAACTATTGACCTCATGGAGAGAGGCATGAGGAGGACAGATCAAAAAAGGTTATAGCACCATTCCTTTCTTGTCCTCTCCTCAAATAAAAAGCCCTTCCAAATAGTGCAAGATTTGATCTAAGAAGAGCATTGCAATGACATAGATTTTAAATATATACTTATTATAAACTGCTAAGAGAGCTACAGATAACTGCTAGCTGAAATTTGCAAACCATTTGCAGTCAAATGAGTCTCCATGAGGAAATAAGTCCTCACGTATGGATGACATCACCGATGGAGCCCTGCACGTAAGGCTCCCCAGCTTCCAAATCTTGGAAGCTTCTCCCCCCTAGCCTAGCACCTGCTCTTGAGCTTCTTCACACCATCCCCTGCATTCAACCAGCCCCCCTCTCATTAAGGCCACCCCATCCTCGCTTCCGCCGTACTATCTCCACTTTACCTCGCTCTCTAATACTCATTCTCCTTCTCTCATCAGGTAACATCAACCCCAACTCTGTCCCCCCCCCCCCGATTTCTCTCCCACACTAAAAGTTCTTCACGTATCCTATCTAATCTCCAGGAACAAGCAGGAATGAGTCTTCACATATGGGGTTCGTCGGCGCCGACGGAGCCCGCACGGGAATGCTCCCCAGCATCAAATCAGAAGGCTTTTGGGAGCATCCCTTGCGCCTGCGCGGTAGCTTCCCGCCCTTCCCACTGCCTCTCCCCAGTTTTTGTTTTTCCGCGGAGCCGACAGGATGTACCTCCTGTCACCGCAGAAACTTTTCTTCTTTTTCTTGTTTCCTGTGGTCGCGTTTTTTTTCCCGCTGACTCTGGCACCGCTGGTGCCTCCCTTTTTCCTTATTTTTTCTTTTTTGTTTATTTTCCTTCGAGGAGCATCCTCCTCGTGTTATTCTGAGGCCTACCGGGCTTCCAGCATGGAGCCTTCTTCCCCTAAGAAGTGCCCCCACTGTGGAGACGTTGTCTTCTTCTTCGACTCCAACGCCTGGTGTCTCTCCTGTTTGGGGCCCTGACCCCTTCTCCCCCGGTTCCCCGGGCTTCAGCGTCGGGAGAAGACCCTCCCTGTTTCGAGTGTCCCTCGATGACGTCTTTCCCTCTGAGATGCGGTCGTCGGCTTTCTCTCCTCGCCAGGATCAGGTAACCCAACAACAGTCTGTTAAGACTCACCGAGCCTTGAGGGGTGAGTCTCATGCACTGCATGACGACGGCTCCGGCCTTCCCCTCCAGTCCCTTACACCCCGGAGGGAGTCTTCGGGCTCCAGAGCCTCCACGGGGTTTCGGGTTGTTCCTGAGGTTTGCTCCTCACAGAACATTCCCGAGCCATGCCCGAGGGTGGCACCCGCTTCGAGCGGTGCAGATCCCTCGGCATCGGCGCCGGCGTCGAGTGTTCCACTCTTTGCCAGGGACTGTCAGCTGGTGTCCTCGGTGCCTTCGGGGTCGATCGACTCGACCCAGTCTGGCTCTACGGCATCCCGGCCCTGCGCGGGGGCGGTACCCGCTTTCGGCGGTGCCAATTCCCCGGCATCGGCGTTGGTGTCGAGTGTTCCACTCTTCACCGGGGATCGTCGGACCAACCTGACCCGGTATGGCGTGCCCACACCCCTGCCATGCGCGGAGGTGGTGACCGCTTCGAGCGGGACCAAGTCCTCGGCGTCGGAGTCGGTGGCTCCACTCCCCGCCAGGGATCGGCACCGGGTGCCCTCGGTTCCGTCAGGGCCGATCGACTCGTCCCCAGCTTCCGCGGGGGCGGTACTGGCCTTGAGCAGCTCCGCCCCTCCGGTGGCGGTCTCGGGAACGAGGGCCCCGTTCTTCACCAGGGGTCGCCACCGGGCTCCACCTGCGGAGCCGATCGATCTATCCCGTCGGGCGGGTCGGCACCCACATCTTGCGTGGGGCCGGGGCCTCCCCCGGACACCACCAACCTCCCGGCATCTACGCGGGCGTTGAGTGCTCCACTCGTCACTAGAGTTTGCCCGCGGGACCCGGGACCTTCGGTCAAGTCGACCCAAAGAAGCGCCGCGGCCGCAGAGCCAGGGCTGTGCGTCTCGCTCCCCGCCGGGGCTCGTCGGCAGGTTACCTGGGTACCCTCGAGGCCGCGTAGTACGCCCTGTAAGGGTTTCCCGCTCAATAAAACAGGCGCGGGAAGAACCCCGGCGTCTAGAAGGGCCTCTCTCCCGATGTCGGAGCCAACTTTGGGCGTTTCCCTCTTCGCCGAGTTTCGGCCTGGGAAGCCCTCGTTGCCCTCGGCACCGATCGTCGTGACCCCGACTCGATTCTCGGGAGTGGCAGCACTGGCGTGGCCGCCGACACCGGGGCCCCCTAAGGAGGCGTCGCTCGGTTCGATGCCCAGCCTCGAATCGATCTCCAGTCTGGAAAGCATGGCTCCGATGCATTTCGGATCCAACCCCGGTCTCTTCCGAGGGCGCAGTGCTGCGCTCGCCTGCTCTCCAGCTGCCTCAGCACCACTCCAGCCGCCCTTGCGGATTGCCCCCGGAGTCGGGGCCGAGGCTGAGTCCCGCGGGCCCGTCGGGGACGTCGCTCCCTTCGATGCCCCGCTTGGAATCAATCCCGGGCTCTGACGATGCAGTACCAACTGCCTCGAATTGGGACTGTCAGTACCCTCCTCTGTTTAGAGCGATTCCTCCCGTGCACCAGCACGGTGGGTCCCCTGGTGTTCAAGCGGGCCCCCTCCACCTCGGCCTCCCCCGGGATAGCCCCTCTGGGAGCCATCTTTTCAAGACTTGCTCGCCATTCCTATCCCGGGCCCTTCGCTAAGTCCGGGTCCTGCGGAACAGGCAGCCATAATGCTTCCACTACATCCCTCCCTGCGGGATCTCCTGCTCGGGATTTGGCGCTCGCCCTTACAGGTACCGGTGCCGCCTACAGCAATGCATGCCCTGTATCGGGTGCCCCCCTCTCCGGGTTTCCAGACGCACCAGCTTCCCCATCATTCCATTGTGGTGGAATCGGCCCTGAAGAAGGTCGGAAGCAAGAAGAAGCACTCTCCCTGCCCCCCGAATCGTGCGTCTAAAGCTCTGGACAACTTTGGGCGGCGAACCTTCCAAACGTCCATGTTGGCTTTCAGGATTCTCTCATATATTTTCTATATGAGCCTGGCGCTTCGGGAGGTCACCGAGAGGTTATCTCTTTTGTCTCCCTTTGTGTCGGCCCCTCGGGCCCCTGACTATTCCTTGCTTCTTTACCATTGCAGGAATATCTCTTGGTTTCTTTCTCGTGCTGCCGTGGACTCTTTTGAGTCAGTTAGCAGGTCCTCTGCTGTCGCCATAGGGGCGCGTCGTACAGCCTGGTTGCAGGCTTCCGACTTGTGCAGCTGGGCACAACATAATCTGGGTAATTCCCCGTGCACCGGGGAGAACCTCTTCAATGGCGAGGTTTTGCGTCAGGTTGCTCAGTGCTCCGCCGACCTGTTTGGCGCTGGCTGCCCGCGGCCCTCCCCCTCTCCCGGGGGTAGGAAATGTCCTTCCTGACCCTCCTTTCCGAAGAAGAGGAAGTTTCATCCCTCTACCCACCTGCCGGGTGCGCCCATGCCAGGGACATCTCACACCGGTCGGCAGTGCCAGGGCTCGCGCCAGGCTGCCCATGCCAAGCAGCCTTAGGCTCCGGTATGCGGCAGTTTGCGCTTAACTCCTCTTACCAGAAGTTACTGTCCAGTTCTACACTGGGGTTCTTTTCAGTATGACAAGTGGTTCGGCTGCTTGATTGGAGGTATGGAACCCCCTCCCCCGGGGGGGGGGACCCTTCCCACACTAGGTTAGCCTGGCTCCTCAGGGCCATGCTAGTCTTCTTCGGACTTACCCTCGGGTACGTCCCTCGAATTCCCCTCTGCCTGGTTCCCCCAGATTGAGGGGATCGCGCACCGAATCTTCCTTCTCCCAGTGTAGGCCTTGGCCGCTACTCTCCGAGCATGGCCCGAACTAATCCTCGACAGGGCCGGACCACCCCTGCCCTCTGGTCGGTGTCTCCGCTCTTGCAGAGAAACCCCTGGGTCTGTCAGGTTACAGTGGACAGGAGTCCCACTGACCCATGTCGATCCCCGACTCCGCTCCCTGCACTCTTCGGAGCGGCGGAGGGCATTGGCCCCTACCCCCGAGGGTTTTTTTTATATATGCCGGAGATGACCCCCACGGTCACACCGTGGCTATAGGGTTTTCTTTCCTCCTGCCTTCCCTGTGGTACGGAGGACACGTTTTTCTGCATGGCTGTCAGGTGGATGCCTCAGGGGCCTACGTACTCCTGATGTGCTCCTCCCCAACTGATCTGGCGGTCACGCAACCATACTGCTACTCTCGCCGATCTGCCCTGCACCACGCACATCGGCCCATCACTTTGGATGGCCCTTCCCCCGCCACCTTCCAGGTGGGCACCCTCCTGTGGATTAAGGGCCGGTCCGAGTTGGCAGTATCGTTCTCACATGTGCATGTTCCCTGCATACCGGTTTAGTAACCTGGGTGGGCGTTCCCGGGCCCACCTATAGCCCGATATACATCTATACCTGTTATTGGATATATATCGGTACAGGTGGGCGCTTTTGGGAAATGTTATAGCGCCCTGTGTCTTACCGACTATCTCCCAATTGTCGGTACTGACGTTTTGTTATTTCTTACGGGGTCCGGCCGGTCTGCTTGCCTGCGTTCTGCGGCTCGGGTGCTCGGACCGGTTATGCTTAAACATGCTGTGAAGTCAACAGCCCCTTGGTTTACGCCTCCTTGTCTGGAGATTTTCGAACCCAATGTCTTCCTATCCCTTGTCGGCTAGGGTAGACAGTGTACCCCTCGGTATCCCGGGGTACACTCCTGTTCTTCTCCGGGCTGGGTTCTCCCAGATCGGTCAGTCTTCTGCGTAGTCCTCCGGATTGGGGACTCTGCTCCTACTGGAGTTCTCAGTTTCTCTTAGAGCTCCTCGTGAAGACCTGCCGTCCTTCCGGTGCCGGTTGACACCTGCGTCCCCAGCCCGCCCGGACTGGGAACTTCGTCCTCTCTGCGGTGAAGTTCCCTTGAAGACTTCGCTACTGCATCTACAGTACCCGTCGCAGCTCTGCCTTCTACAATCCAGTAGGTAAGCTCTAGATTGTGCTAGATCATTAACGGTTTAATGATGTTTGACGTGGTTTTGAAGACTCCACCTGTTGTCTTCGATTGCTGTGCCTTGGCAACTCTTCTCAACTCCTACCCTCCATCCCTATGGATGCCGGGGATCCAGGTTGGGCGATGCCGCCCTGTCCAGGGGCGCGCATTCTGGGATCTCCTCTGGCACCCTCAGCTAGGGAGTCCCCATATGTGAAGACTCATTCCTGCTTGTTCCTGGAGATAGCACAGTTACTTACAGGTGATCTCCGGAACAGCAGGAATTAGTCTTCACAACCCACCCACCTCCCCTAGGAGTTATAATTTTCTCTCTCTCTCTCTTCCTTCCTCTCCTCTCCTTTTGTCTCAGCTATGAAACGCAACTGGGGAGAGGCAGTGGGAAGGGCGGGAAGCTACTGCGCAGGCACGAGGGATGCTCCCAAAAGCCTTCTGATTGGATGCTGGGGAGCATTCCCGTGAGGGCTCCGTCGGCGCCGACGAACCCCATATGTGAAGACTAATTCCTGCTGTTCCGGAGATCACCTGTTACGGGTAAGTAACTGTGCTATCTCATCCGCATCCCCCTCCTCCCTCCTTCCGCCCTCCCCCATTCATCCCACAGTCACTCAACCATTGTTATCAACTCCAACCCTACCCTTAATTATAATCCCTCACATAACCTATTTGATACCATCAACTTATCCCTCACTTCCCCTCCCTCATGTCCCTCTTGGAGAGCACATACACCCAGACATACCCACCCACACCCTACTCCCTCTAAATCTCACTGCTACCCTAGAAATAGACCCCACGCTACTCTGATAAGGAATCCACACGTAACTTATCTAATCTTATCCACATCCCTCTCCTCCCCCCCTCTGCTCTCCTGTTTACTTGCACCCTATGGAACGCATGCTCAGTCATTTTAAAAAAAACCTACTTTTATTCACGATCTCTTCATCTCTAATGCCCTACACCTTCTTGCCCTGACTGAGACCTGGCTCCCCCCTCATGACACCGCATCCATTGCCTCTCTCTGCTATGGGGGCTACCAATTCTCCCTTACACCTCGATCTACTGGTCGCAGTGGTGGTGTTGGCCTCCTACTCTCCCCCTCCTGCCACCCCAATCACATTCCCCCCTCTCCTTTGAAGCCCACTCCATTCACCTCCTCACACCACTTCCCCTCCGTGTAGCTGTTTATTGCCCACCCGACAACTCCAAATCAACCTTCCTCACCGACTTCGACTCCTGGCTTTCTGCCTTTATGGATCCCTCCTCACCCACTCTTATTCTTGGCGATTTCAGCATTCACGTCAACAAGCCCTCCGACCCCCATGCCTCAAAGTTCCTCTTACCTCCTCGTTCAGCCTCCAACTCTGCTTCACTGCCCCCACACACCTACATGGCCACTGTCTTGACCTAATACTCTTCTCCAATTCCTCTCCCTCAAACCTTCGCAAATCAATCCTTCCCTCATCTGACCATCACCTACTAACATTTACTCTTCAGCTCCCGCTATCCCAACCTCGTCCTGTCTCCCCCAGCCTACATAGAAACCTTCATAATATTAATCCCCTGACTTTCTCCTCCACCATTTCTCCATCTCTTCCCTCCATTTTATACTCAGAGTCCATCGACGAAGCATTATCCTCATACAATGCTACACTATCCTCAGCCCTTGACACTCTTGCCCCTCCCACCTCACGTCCTGTAAAACGATCTACTCCCCAACCCTGGCTTTCACCCACAATCTGTTACCTACGCATCTGTGCCCGTTCCGCCGAACGAGCCTGGTCCAAATCCCACTCCCTGGAAGACCTTCTACACTTCAAATTCATGCTTGGCTCCTTCCAGTCAGCCTTAGCACTTGCCAAACAAGATTACTACATCCATCTGACTAATTTCCTTGCCTCTGACCCTCGCCGTCTCTTTAACACCCTCAATTTTCTCCTTAAAGTCCCCCCGCCCCCGATCCTGCCCTCCCTCTCTGCCCAAACCCTAGCCGACTACTTCCATGACAAAATCCTCAATATTACCCTCCAATTCCCTACCCCCTCATCTACCTCCCCTCCCCCCCCCCATTTCCCCTCTCCCTTCCATACTCCCCCTGCTACCTTCTCCTCCTTCCCCCCGATCTCTGAAGAGGAAACCACACTTCTCTCCTCCTCCAAACCCACCACCTGTTCCTCAGACCCTATCCCCACCCATCTCCTACACTCCATCTCCCTCACCATTGTCCCCTCCATCACTCATATCCTTAACCTTTCACTCTCCACTGCAACTGTCCCCGCTGACTTCAAACATGCTGTTGTCACACCCCTCCTCAAGAAACCCTCACTTGATCCCAACATCCCCTTCTAACTGTCGACCCATCTCCCTCCTTCCCTTCATATCCAAACTATTAGAACGAGCAGTCCACCGTCACTGCCTCGACTTCCTCACCTCCCAGGCCCTCCTGGACCCACTACAATCAGGCTTCCGTCCCCTACAATCAGGCTTCCGTCCCCTACACTCCACTGAAACGGCACTCACAAAAGTCAATGACCTGTTCCTGGCTAAATCTAAGGGCCTCTATTCTATCCTCATCCTTCGACCTTTCTGCTGCCTTTGACACCGTTGACCACGACCTTCTCCTCACCACCCTCTCCTCGTTTGGCTTCAAGGACTCTGTACTATCCTGGTTCTCCTCCTATCTCTCTCATCGCTCATTCAGTGTTTGCTCTGGTGGCTTTTCCTCCTCCCCTACCCCGTTCCATGTAGGTGTACCCCAGGGATCTGTCTTGGGCCCCCTCCTCTTCTCTCTCTATACCCAAGGCCTTGGCGTGCTTATCTCATCCCATGGCTTTCAGTACCATCTCTATGCCAATGACTCCCAAATCTACCCCTCTACACCTAATATCTCTCCGGCAACCCAGTCCAAGATCTCTGCTTGTCTTTCGGACATCGCTGCCTGGATGTCTCATTGCCAGTTGAAACTGAACATGGCCAAGACTGAACTCCCCCCCCACTCCCCCCCCTCTCTCAGTCCATGTGGCTGGATCTACTATCCTTCCTGTTCCCTCGGCCCGCAATCTAGGGGTCATCTTTGACACCTCTTTCTCCTTCTCCGCTCATACCCAGCTTGTAGCTAAGACCTGCCACTTTTTCCTCTACAACATCAGCAAGATCCACCCCTTCCTTTCTGAACATACCACCAAAACGCTTATCCACTCCTTAATCTCCTCTCGCCTCGATTACTGCAACCTACTCCTCGCTGGTCTCCCCATGAGCCACCTCCTTCCCCTCCAATCTATACAAAATCACACTGCTCGACTAATCTACTGCCAGCCTCGTCATGCCCACATTACTCCTCTCCTCAAGTCACTTCACTGGCTCCCTGTCCAATTCTGCATCCAATTCAAGCTTCTCTTACTGACCTATAAGTGCATTCACTCTATGGCCCCTCAATACCTCATATCTCTTGTCTCTCCCTACATCCCCTCTCGAAACTTGCGCTCCGCTAGCAAATTGCTTCTTTCAATGCCTTTCACCTGCACCGCGAACTCCCGACTGCGCTCCTTTCACCTTGCTGCGCCACATGCCTGGAACAGCCTTCCTGCGTCTGTGCGCCAGGCACCCTCCCTGGCCCTCTTCAAGTCCAGGTTGAAGACCCACCTCTTCACCGTTGCATTCAGATCCTGATCTCCATCCTTATCCTACCCTAACCCCCATCAACGTCTATGGCCAAACTATAGACCAAGCCGTACCACACCGTACTTTCCGCAGAAATGACTAATGCTCTATACTGTTCTAACTAGATTGTGAGCTCCGATGAGCATGACTCTGATGGGCAGGGACTGTCTTTTGTATGTTGGCCACCTCTTGTAGGCTAGCTGTGCAGCGCTGCGTGCGTGGCGCTATATAAGTGCTAAATAGTAGTAGTAGGAGGAGTAGCCTTGTATGTCAAAAGCAATATTGCTGTATTCATTTCTGTGTTCCTCTGTTTGCGAGCTTTTGAATTTTGCAAAAGCTGTGTTTTTTGCCTTTGAGCAGCCACTTCTTTGGAAAACCAAATAGGTTTTCTTCTCTTGTTTTTGTTTACTTTTGTTACATATTTATCTGTTGCCCCTTTTATTGCCACCTTTAGATTGCAATTCCACTTCCCTTATCTCCTTCCACCCTGTCAGCTCCTCCTTTAGGTACTCTGCGATTTTATTGAAGTCTGTGTTTTTGAAGTTTAGGACTTTGAGCTTGCTATGTTTGGCCTGTACCATGGCTATTATCTCAAACCACACCGTGTGATGATCACTGCTGCTCACAGGGGCACTCACGCAGACATTCGACACGCTATCGCCGTTGGTGAGCACTAAATCCAGTGTTGAGATTTCCCTGGTTGGTTCCATCACCATTTGTCTAAGTAACGCATCTTGGAGAGCATCCACGATTATTTTTGCTTCTTTCCAGATTTGCAGAAGGAGTAATCCAATCCACATCAGGTAAAGTCACCCCCTTTGTGGCTATCTTGGCAATATCAATAATCAATTTGTTATCTCTCTCTTCAATTTGTGTCGGAGGTCTGTAGACTACAGCAGTATGGATGACAGTGCCATCTCCTCTTTCCAACACAATCCAGAGCGCTTCTTCTTTTCCCCATGCCCCCTGCATTTCAGTAGCTTTAATATTGCTTTACTGGCGAACCAAAGTTTTTACGGTCACCGCAGTAAGGGAGGGAACGCGGGCAGCATCATTGTTGTGTTTAGGTCCCCTGACGAAAACTCTGAAACGTCAGTCGGTACCGGGATTGAACGTTGGGACGCTAAATGTTTCAGAAGAATTTGAGCCGATTCTACATAGAAGCTGAGTATTTAAAAATAATTTTCAAACTACAGCGGAAAGCTTATAGTAGAACAGCCAAAAACTTCTAATAGGGTTTTAAATGGTACACTCAGCAGGCAGAGGGTCATTGATGTGATACAACACCAGTATTAAAAGCCAGGTATTGACCCGGTCGTTCAGGTGTTCTTTTAAACTGAGACCTTTTCTGCCAGCGATAAGAGTGTCAATATTTTCTTTTCCCCCTCCCCACGAAAGCAAATAGAACGATATCAACAGTAACTTTAATATTGCTTTTGACATACTAGGCTACTCCTCCTCCTCTTCCATTTCCCAGAATGGAAAATGGAAGAGGAGGAGGAGTAGCCTTGTATCTCAAAAGCAATGTTAAAGCTACTGAAATGCAGGGGGGCAGGGAATAAGTGTCAAACTACAGGCCTGTGAGCCTTATCTCGGTGGCGGGAAAAGTCATGGAGGCGCTCCTGAAAGAGCGAATAGTGAACTTTCTCAAAATCAATAGGTTGCAAGACCCGAGGCAACATGGTTTTACCGAAGGACGATCTTGCCAAACAAATCTGATTGAGTTCTTTGACTGGTTGACCAGGGAGCTAGATCAGGGGCATGCGATGGATGTCATCTACCTGGATTTCAGCAAAGCCTTTGATACTGTTCCTCATAGGAGGCTTATCAATAAACTTGGTAGCTTGGGAATGGATCCTAAGATGGTAAATTGGATCAGAAATTGGTTGACTGACAGACGACAGAGGGTCATGGTAAATGGAGCTCACTCGGATGAAGGGAAGGTGATTAGAGGGGTGCCCCAGGGGTCGGTCCTGGGCCCGGCCCTGTTCAATGTATTTCTGAGTGATATTGCTGAAGGACTGAATGGAAAAGTGTCTTTTTGCAGATGACATGAAAATTTGAAACAGAGTGGACTCCCCCGAGGGAGTGGTTAACATGAGGAAAGATCTACAAAAGCTGGAAGAATGGTCTATTGCTTGGCAATTAAGATTTAATGCAAAGAAGTGCAGAGTCATGCACCTGGGTAGCAGAAATCCAAGAGAAATGTATGCGATAGGGGGCGAGAGGTTGGTGTGCATGGATCAGGAGAAAGACCTTGGTGTGATTATTTCTGAAGATCTCAAGGTGGCAAAACAGTGCGACAAGGCGGTGGCAAAAGCCAGGAGGATGTGCTGCATACAAAGAGGAATCACCAGCAGAAAGGAAGAGGTACTTATGCCACTGTACAAGTCACTGGTGAGGTCTCACTTGGAATACTGTGTTCAGTTTTGGAGACCATATCTTGCAAAGGATGTAAAAAGACTGGATACTGTTCAGAGGAAGGCGACCAAAATGATTTGGAGCCTGCATCAGAAGCCTTATGAGAAGAGACTTGAAGACCTAAACGTGTACACTTTGGAGGAGAGGAGGGACAGGGGAGATATGATTCAGACTTTTAAATACTTAAAGGGAAATAATGAACAAACAAACCTCTTCCAAAGAAAGGGAAAGATGTAAAACTAGAGGGCATAACAGGAAGCTGCAAGGTGGTAAATTGAAAGGCAATGTCAGGAAATACGTTTTCACAGAAAGGGTGGTGGATGCTTGAAATGCCCTCCCGATGGAAGTGGTTGGGGCAAACACGGTGACGGAATTCATAATGGCATGGGACAGACACAGTGGATCCCTTTACAGCAACAGGATAAAATCAAAATAAACTGAACCATCTAATTTCTCAACAAATAGAGGTGTCCTGCATGGCGTGGTGGGTTCACCCCTAAACAGGGACGTGGGGAGGGGTGGCCTGCACAGAGTGGCAGGTGCACCTACTCTTGCCATCGTGCTGGGCAGACTAGATGGACCATGCTGGTCTTTATCTGCTGTCATTTACTATGTTACTATGGTACACCACACATGAGCGCAAGCCTTTCCTGCCTACCATGGCGCTATATTCTCTAGTCTTCTTTTTTTCTGTGGAGCTCCTAGGACATGTTCCTGAAGTCTGGAAAAAAGTTTGAACTTCTTGCCCTTGTGGCTGTGCTTTTGCTGGATTTGTCACCCACCTGTTATCTGTTAGCATTTTTTCTTACCCTTTGGGTGGGGATTTTTTCATTCTTTATTGCGCCTTTTGGTGTCTTTTTCCCCTTCAGAGGGTTTTCCCCACTCATGGCCATTTTTCAGTTCGATTTTGCTGAGGCGGTATATTTTGGCATATCTAAGCCAGCTAACAGCTTTAAGAAATGCACAAAATGTGGCAAGACCATCTCTGCCATGGACCACGAAAATTGGTGCTTGTAATGCCACAGACTCGACCACCAGTTGGTATCCTGTGAGCTCTGCAGGCAGACAATGCATCGAAGACTGAAGGAGTCCCTCGTCGGCTCATGTGATTGTGTCCTCAGCCCTAACTCCCTCGTCCATGCCTGAGATAGCCAAGGGGAATGAGCAGAGGGCTCAGTTGGAGCAGAGTTCAGGCGGAGAGGGGAAACCCTCTGCAGAGACCCCAGCGACGTCAAAAGGGGAGCACAAGGAAAAACTCTGCATGCGGTGCTACTGCAGCCCCTCTCAGCAAGAGACGGACAGCTAGGGCCAGGAGCGACTGGCTAAAGTTCTCCAGCAGGAAGACCTGATCTGGAAGGCAAAGTCCATTCCCAGTGCCCAGGAGGGCAGCTGGATGTCTTCTGATGATCCAGTCATTGTGGGGTTGTGAGGATTATTGTCAGTAGCAAATATGATAAGTATTTATTACTCAATAGGTCCAGGGGTATTGCTACTTCCCTCTTTTTGCCCAAGATTCTATGGGACTGCTGGCAAATGAACCACATGAGAGAGAGCAACGGAACCAATCCTGTTTCTATATATAAAATTAGACTTTATTGCTGATAGAAAAATAAAGCAAATATAGAATAAATTAGAATGATGACACAGCAAATTATGTAGCCTTATGATTACAATTACGCCAAGATCATAAATTGTTTTAGCAACCAAAGTCACTGATTCGCTGTGCAGCTGGGAAGAATAAATAGCTGTCTAGCTAACATACCCCACCCCCCAGGAGAAATTGTAAAGCCAATACCTCAGTGCTCCACCAGGAGGATAATTGTGGCTGGGTCTGAGAAGTCTTCTGCAACAGCAAGAAGGATGGCAGTCATCCAACGCAGGTTGCAGCCAGTCCGGGTAAGCCTTGTGATAACAGAGTTTCAGGTCTGTGGGAGAGACTTATTCCTTCCCAAGGTTAGTCCTTGGCCTTGCACACTGTCTGACATTTCAGCCAGAGACAAGGTAGGCAGTAGAACTGAAGACTGCAAAATGCAGAGTGTGGCAGAAAGCAGAAAGAGCCCAAAGTGAGTCTAAGTGAGACTTAAAGTAGTGCGAAAGTCTCTAAAATTGCCTGTGTCCCTCCATGCCTAGTGTATAATTCCTTGTTCTTAATTTCTCATCACAGCACGAGGATTGACTGGTCTCAGATACTGTGTGACATCTTCAGTGAATCAGGTAACAGGTGATCCTTCTCCAAACAAAGGCCCATGGTGAGAGAAAGATGCTGGTATGCAGGTTCATACATTGTTGCAAGTGTTGGAACCAGTAGAACAGTCTCTGGATGAGAAGGCCTCAGGAGCGAGTTAAGAACATAAGAACATAAGAACATAAGAAATGCCATACTGGGTCAGACCGAGGTCCATCAAGCCCAGTATCCTGTTTCCAACAGTGGCCAATCTAGGTCATACGTACCTAGCAGTTTCCCCAAAAGACACAGGTTCTGCAGTGCTTGTACTAGGTCAAGCATTGATATCCTGGGTCCCTTTTTAATAGTGGTTTATGGACCTTTCCTCCAGGAACTTGTCCAAACCTTTTTTAAACCCAGCTATACTAACAGCCCTTACTACATCCTCCGGTAACAGATTCCAGAGTTTGATTACACGTTGAGTGAAGAAATATTTTCTCTTATTTGTCTTAAATAGTTTACCCTGTAGCTTCATTACATGTCCCCTAGTCCTTCTATATTCTGATAGCGTAAACAATTGATCCACGTTTATCCGTTCCACTCCATTCATTAATTTATAGACCTCTATCATATCTCCCCTCAGCCGTCTCTTTTCCAGGTTAAAGAGCCCTAACCTTTTTAGCCTCTCTTCATAGGAGTAGCCTTCCATCCCCTTCACCAATTTGGTGGCTCTTCTCTGTACTTTTTCTAATAACTCTATGTCCTTTTTAAGATACGGTGACCAGAATTGCACACAATATTCAAGGTGCGGTCGTACCATGGAGCGATACAGAGGCATTATAATATCCTTTGTTTTATTCTCCATCCCTTTCCTTATGATACCTAGCATTCTATTTGCTTTCTTGGCCGCCGCTGCACACTGGGCGGAGGGTTTTAACATGTTATCCACAATGACTCCTAAATCTTTTTCCTGGGTGGTGGTTTCTAATGTGGAGCCTTGCATCGTGTAACTATAGTGTGGGTTGTTCTTTCCTAGGTGCATAACTTTGCACTTGTCCACATTAAATTTCATCTGCCATTTGGATGCCCAGTCTTCCAATTTATCCAGATCCTCCTGCAGTTTTCCACAATCCTCTTGGGTTTTAACAACTTTAAACAGTTTTGTGTCATCTGCAAATTTGATAACCTCACTAGTTATTCCTTTTTCCAGGTCATTTATGAATATGTCAAAAAGTAGGGGACCCAGTACAGATCCCTGGGGTACTCCACTATTCACCTTTTTCCATTGGGAATATTGGCCATTTAGCCCTACCCTCTGCTTTCTATCTTTTAACCAGTTCCCGATCCACAATAGTACACTGCCTCCTATCCCATGACTTTTTAGCTTTGCCAAAAGTCTCTGATGGGGGACCTTGTCAAAAGCTTTCTGAAAGTCCAGATACACTATATCAACAGACTCACCTTTGTCTACCTGTTTATGCACACCTTGTTCTCTTGCACTTAGTCAGTTGGAAACAATAGCTTTGCTGTACAGTATGGGGGCATTCTGTGCCATGAATAGCGGGGATATCACCGCTATTCGTGCCCCTGCTGCCCCAGTGCACAGGCTCCCCAGACGTTCAGCTGTGTTGTACAGGGAACCATAGATGGGGTGGGCAGGAGGCAAGGCGAGGGTAGGACATAGGCGGTGTGAGACTCTGGACATACAAGGCCTATTCAGAGGTTGGTCCAGTATGTCTGAAGTCAGCCAGGTAAACAGGGGACTTATTCCACCTCTGAGGTGGAATATGTTCCCCTGGAAGTTGGGAGATGGTGGCGGACGGCAGGAACATGAGGACAAAGGAGGTTCCCCTTCACCCAAACCTGGCCATAGGAGGCTGGATCAGGATCAGGCTGCAGGGAAAGGGCATTTCGGGTCGGCGACCGAGGATTGCGGCTCTGTTACAGAGCCGCGGTGTCATGGCAATGAGATGCCATGGCACTGCAGCTCTATTATGAAGACAGGCTGAGTTAGCCGGGTATGTGCCTGGGCGTGCGGCTGGTCAGAAATCGGGGCCAAACCTGCATGTCCAGGTCGTAGACCCAATTCTGATTCCACGGGCACATCTAGCCCCTGTGGGATCAGAATTGGGTCTACCTCAGTAAGCCGTGATTAAGGTCAGCTGTACAGGGGCTGGACGGCCAGTAGAGAATCAGCCTCTATGTCTACATAAACTGGGCAGGCAATTGCTTGAAGTCAGCAGGTTTAAAGCTTGAACACAGCAGAAATTACTTGTACGAGGAATCCATCTTAGATTCAGGCTTTAGTTTAGGCTTTTCGTGTCTGAGCAGGACACAGTGATTCAGAAATGCCCCAAATACCAGCCCTACAGAGTCCCCACCCAAGAGGTCACCGGCGATATCCACGGTTGTGACATTGACATCCTTATCAGTGGTTGTTCTGAAGGAATGCCTAAAAGCATTGGAAGCTCACATGGTGACAGTGGAAGCTCTGTGGAACACAGGCTTCACGGCACGGAATACGCCAACACCGCAGTCCTTCCAGCTGATCCTGGCGACCCTTGCCCTGCCCATCACGACTGGGACATTGGGTGGGAGATTGGTATCGACTCTGGTGACTGGAATGGTCTCCCTCTCCAGTGTTTCTGAGTCTGAGGCCTAGAGTCATTGCTTTCGGCATTCCGGGTTCAAGGGGGACCATCGATGTCCACTCTCTCCTGAGCCGTATAGTCGGCATTTGGAAAAGATGGCATTAGTTTGACTTCCTCTTGGAGTCCGAATTGGAATGGGAACCTGAGGCAGAATCGACAGTGTCAGACTTGTGGATCCCAGACCTCCTATCTGGCCTGTCACCCCTTCCGGATCGGCACAAGTCACCCCCAGAAGACATGTCCTTCCAGGATTTTGTTCGGGATCTGACTAAGGCCATCCCCTTTTCTCTGGAAGCAGAGGAAAAACCAAGAGGGGAGGAACTGGAACTCTAATACTCCTCTGCCCCGTGTGAGCCGGTGATGGTCCCCATCCACCATGTCCTGCAAAAGCTGCTGCTGTGAATTTGAGAGGTGCCATTTGCGCTGCCGGTCATCAGCCGCTGACTGGACTCCCTGTACTTGGTCCAGAAGGCCCCAGGATTCGAGAAGCCTCAGCTGTCCCACAATTCCATTGTGGTCGAGTTTGCCTTTAAGTGGGCAGAGTGCTAAAACACACTCCTCTGTGTCACCCACACAGGAGGTGGGACCCTGGACTCTTTCAGGAGAAAGTGCTTCCAGGGTTCCATGCTGATAGCCCAGATCCTGCCTACCAGACTTACATGGCCATGTCCCTCAAGGATGTCATGCTAGACAGAGGACTTTGCTGCCCTCATTCCCAAGGATTGTCACGAGTCCTTTCAAGCTCTTGTAGGTTATGGCAAGGATTAGAAACAGAAATATGACGACAGAAAAAGACCACATGGCCTATCTAGTCTGTCCTTCCATATCAACAACTACAATAGTCCCCTTTTTACCTTTAGAGATCCTGTGTTTCTCCCATGCTTTTTTGAATTCAGTTACTGTCCTCATCTCTACCACCTTCACTGGGAGACCATTCCACGGATACACTACTCTTTCCGTAAAGAAATATTTCCGCATATTACTCCTAAATCTATCTCCCTTCACCCTCATCCCATGTCCCCTCATAGCAGAACTTGCTTTCAATTGAAAGAGGCTCTATCCCTGAACATTTATGCCACGGAGGTATTTAAACATCTCAGTCATATCACCTCTATCCCGCCTTTCCTCTAAAGTGTACATATTAAGATTCTTAAGTCTGTCCTCATATGCTTTATAATGAAGACCGCTAATCATTTTAGTAGCCACCCTCTGTACCGACTCCATCCTGTTCACATCCTTTTGAAGGTGAGGTCTCCAAAATTGCACACTATACGCCAAATGAGGTCACACCAAAGACTTATACAGAGGCATTATCACCTCCTTTTTTCTGCTAGCCATTCCTCTCTGTATGCACCCAAGCATCCTTCTAGCTTTTGCTGTTGCCTTTTCTGCCTGTTTTGCTATTTTAAGATCATCAGACACAACCATGCCTAGGTCCCGCTCTTCTTTAGTAGACAAAAGTACTTCACCCCCTATACTATATTGCTCCCTTGGATTGCTGCAGCCCAAATGCATGACCTTACATTTTTTAACATTAAATCCCAGCTGCCAAATTCTAGACCATTCTTCAAGCTTAGCTAGATCCCTCCTCATGTTATCTACACCTTCCTGGGTGTCTACTCTATTGCAGATTTTGGTATCATCCACAAAGAGGCAAACCTTACCCAACAGCCCTTCCGCTATATCACTAACAAACAAAGATGTTAAAAAGAATCGGACCAAGGACAGATCCCTGGGGCACACCACTGGTAACATCCTTCTCCTCAGAGTGAGCTCCATTTAACTGTACTCTTTGTTGCCTCCCACCCAACCAATTTCTAACCCAAGCAATAACTTTAGGATCCATCCCTAGGGTGCTCAGTTTGTTTATAAGTTGCCTGTGAGGAACAGTTTCAAAGGCTTTACTGAAATCTAAATACACCACATCCAGGGCTCTCCCTCGGTCCAACTCCCTGGTCACCCAGTCAAAGAAATCAATCAGATTTGTCTGACAAGACCTGCCTCTGGTGAATCCATGCTGCCTCGGATCCTGTAATCCGCTGGACTCCAGAAACCTCACTATTTTCTCTTTCAGCAGTGTTTCCAATAATTTACTCACCAACGAAGTTAAAATAACCAGCCTATAGTTTAACCACATCCTTACTTCCGCTTTTGTGTAAAGGCACCACATGAGCCTCTCTCCAGTCCTTTGGCACCACTCCCGACTCTAACGAGGCATTGAAAAGGTCAATCAGTGGAGCTACTAGAACGTCCAAGTTCCCTTAGTATTCTAGGGTGTATCCCATCCGGTCCCATCGCTTTGTCTACTTTAAGTTGAGCTAGTTTCTCACGAACACAGTCTTCTGAAAATTGTTCAAGATGTCCCTCTCTTCTGTTCCTGTTTGTGGGTGTTTTCTGAGGTCCTGCTCCTGGTTCTTCATCTGTGAACACAGAACAGAAATTTGTTAAGCAATTCCGCTTTATCCTTATCAGCTTCTATATATTTCTCCCCTGCACCCTTGAGTCTGACAATACCACTTTTGCCCTTCCTCTTCTCGCTAACATATCTGTAAAATGTCTTATCCCCCCCTTTTATTGCATTGGCTATTTCCTCCTCCTTTTGAATCTTTGCCTTCCTGACTACTTTGCTAGCTTCTCTAAGTTTTTCCAAATATAAATGCCTGTCTTCTCTCTGTGATCTTGTATTTCATGAAGGCCTCCCTCTTTTTCTTCACTTTTTCAGCTACTCCTTTCTTAAGCCATAGTGGTCTCCTTTTCGTTTTACCTTTATTTACCATTTTAACAAAAAGGTTGGTTGCCCTTAAAATATCCCCTTTCAGTTTTGCCCACTGTTTTTCTACATCCCTCAGCTGTTCCCATCCCACTAATGACTCCGAGGTATTGGCCCATCTTGGCAAAGTTAGTCTTCCTAAAGTCTAAGATCCTCACCTTTGAATGGATTCTAACAGCCCTAGTCCTAATACTGAACCACACCATCTAGTTATCACTGGATGCAAAATGATCTCCCACTACAACATCAGAAACACTTTCACCATTGGTAAGCACCAAGTCCAGTATGGCCCCTTCACTTGTGGGGTCTGTTACCAATTGCCTGAATAGTTCTCCCTGTAGAGAATCCAGGATCTCCTTACTTCTAGATGATACTGCAGCAGGAATGTGCCAATCAACATCTGGCATATTGAAATCTCAAAATGCTCAAAATGTATAGTTTGGGGTGCCTACAATGCCTTAAGATCTGCCAGTAAGGTGGCGGCTGTGGGCATCGCAGCACTGCAGATGGCCTGGTTGCAGTCCTCTGACTGGAGCAGTGGGTCCAGGACAAGATCGCCAATGTCCCCTGTCAGGGTGAAAACCTCTTTGGCAAATGGGTGTTGGAAAAGGCCGAGGAGCTGGAGAAGGAGCAGGTGACCCTCACCAAACTCTCCAGAAAGAATGCAGACCCCTCATGGAAAAAACAATGGGCCAACAAGGCTTTATTCCCGTGCCTGCGTTGGTATGTTCCATCCCAGATGCAGGTGCAGCTTAAGGTCCAAGCTCCCCACTTGCAGTGGAGGAAGAAAATCTTGAAGGCACCACCTGCCCTCCAGCCCAAGCCAGGTGGGGGATTTTGACGGGATCCTCAGGAGCACAGCCAGTTGATTGTTGTTCTCTGAGGTCCCCCACAAGTGTTGGGGGGAGGCTTATCCACTTTGCCCACCAGTGGCCTCTCATCACCTCTGACACCTGGGTGCTACAGATCATCCATGGTGGCTATCGGCTACATTTCACCCAGCTGCCACCCCCTTACAATTCCCAGGGAGTACCCCATGGACTCCGCGCACCAGAGCCTGCTGCAGATCGAGGTCGTGGCCTTGCTGCCCGACCTTGCTATCTAGCCAGTTCCCCCATCCCAAATCGGGCGGGGCTTCTACTCCAGTTACTTCCTGGTCCTCAAGACGACCAGTATGTTCCGCTCCATTCTAGATCTGCGAAACCTCAACTGGTTCCTGGTGCACGAAAAGTTCAAGATAGTCTCATTGGGGATGCTGCTCCCATTCCTCCTCCAAGATGACTGGCTATGTTCCTTAGATCTGAAGGATGTGTATTCACAAATTACAATCCACCCACATTACAGACAGTACCTTCAGTTTGCGCTGGGCAGCTGGCACTACCAATAACGAGTGCTTCTCTTTGGGCTAGCAGCAGCCCCCAGGGTCTTCATGGTGGTCCTGGCTGTTTTTCTCCATACCCGTTTCCATATCCAATTCAAACTTCTCCTTCTAACATTCTACTACCCTTCCTCTCTTCTCTCTCCCTACACCTCTCCTGGTGAACTCCGCTCGTCGTCTGGCTTTCTTAAGTCTATGCCCTTTTTTTCTTCTGCAAACTCCAGACTTTGATCTTTTCGACTTGCTGCTCCTTATGCATGGAACAAACTTCCTCTATCTTTACCTCAAGTCTCTTCTCTCCCCCCTCTTTAAATCCATGCTTATCCCAGGTTTACCTATTTGAAGCCACATTTGGATCTAATCCCTTGTTCTCCTTGTGTCTCCTTCCCTATTTGAACCTACCTTATTTCTCTTGTATGCTTCTGTCTTGATTAGATTGTAAGTTCTACGAGCAGGGAATGTCTTCTTTATATGTTTGTACAGCATTGCATATGTATTGTAGCACTATATAAATGATTAATGGTAGTGGTAGTCTTTGTCTTCTTGTATCTAGACGTCTGGCTCATAAAAGATCCCACGCAATCCAGTGTACAGCAGTCCGAGCTCACCATTCAGGTGCTTGAAGAGCTCAGTTTTGTAATTTATTTAGCAATGCTTTATTTAGCGCTTTTCACCGTGTCAAAGCGGTGTACATTCAGGTACGGTATATGTTTCCCTGTCCCTGAAAGGTTCACAATCTACATTTTATACCTGAGGTAACAGAGTTAAAGTGGCTTGCCCAAGGCCACAAGGAATGCCTATGGGACTAGAAACCCCAGTCCCTCTGTCCCAAGGTTGCTGTCCTCCAGTGCCCAACTACTAGGCCACTCCTCCCTTCAGCTATCCGAAGTCCCACCTCCAGCCAATGCAGCTATTGAGCATGCGCTGGCGTTTTTGATCAGCTGGAAGACAGTTTCACATTGCAGTTACATGGAGCGTTAAAGACAGGGCGAAAAATTTGGTGTTGGCCCGAAACGCAGTGCTGTGTACCTGGTTTATAACTGCAAATTGTTTTGAAGGAGCATTTTGTTGAAGACCGATATATCATTGAAGTGGATCGTGCGGAAGAGTGTTACGGGACGTTTCAGATAAGTTTAACCCCGAGTTCTCTTGTGCTTCTGGATTGGGTTTCTGAGAATACCTAATTGGATTTTTAAATTACTACACATTAGTAGGTTTTACATTGGTGGCACTTATTTGTGGTGTTTCACCTTGAATTATATAGCTCCTTTGGGGGCTCAATAATAAGATTTGAGCAAAATGGAAGTTTAGCTTCAAGAGGCGGTCAAAACCTCAAGGCTGTTCTTCCGACATTATCACATACACGCCAGTTGTTTGATTCATGCACATTTCTCTATTGTTTGGGGTTTATAGTGTAGAGTAATAGTTAGTTTGTTTTTTGGATTTTCCATGACTTCCAAGCATACCTGGCGAATCAGGTGGTCCTGATCCAGACTGACAACCAAGTGGCTATGTTCTGTGTGAACAAGAAGGGGGGCATGGGCTCGTACCTCCTGTGTTGGGAGGCTGTTTGCTTCTGGAAGTTTGCCCTGCTCCACAGCATGGACCTCCGGGAGATGTATCTGCCCAGCAAGAGCAACAGTCTAGCGGATCACCCTAGCCGGGTGCTTCAGACACATGAGTGAACTCTCAGGAGGGACATGGTGGATCAGATCGTCCGGGTGTGGGGCACCCCCGAGATGGACCTCTTTGCTACAGTGCAGAATGCACAGGTAGCTCAGTTCTGCTCTCGGAGGCCAGCCAGCAGCTGCCTGGGTTCGGATGCCTTCCTCCTACAATTGAGGGTTGGCCTGCTCTACACCTACCCCTAATATCGCTTATCGTGAAGACACTCCTGAAGCTTCAGGCCGAGGGAGGATACATGATTTGCATTGCTCCCTACTGACTCCAGCAACAGTCTTTCCTGTTACTGCTGCAGTCTCGCAGAAGGAGCCTCTCTGCCTGGGCTCCGACCTGGATCTGATTTCTCAGGAGGAGAGTAGCTCCTTGTTGCACCTAACATCTGCTCCCTGGTGCTCACAGCATGGATGCTGAGTGGGTAACCCTCGCAGAGTTCACCCTTCCCAAGGGTGCTACAGAAATCCTCCTGGCATCCCGCAAGAAGTCAACATATAAGGCCTATGCGTTCAAGTAGCAGCAGTTTGCCATCTGTTGCACTGGTCGGGTGCTGGATCCCTTTACCTTCCCTGTGGATCAGCTGTTGGAGTATCTTCTCCACCTCTCTGATTCTGGGCTCAAGTCCAACTCGGTGTGTGTTCACCTCAGTGCGATAGGTAGGCCATTTCATGTGGGGCCTGCTTCTTTCAAAGCTTCCGGACAAGCCCCCTCTGGCTATCTGGGACCTGAATGTGGTTCTCTGCCAGCTCATACGGGCTCCTTATGAGCCACTGGTTATTGCCCTCTGAAGTTATCCTGAAATATCCTCTTTCTGGTAGCCATCACGTCAGCCCGGTGTGTTAGTGCGCTCCAGGCGCTGGTCACGCACCCTCTGTACTCCAGGTTTTCATTGTCCTTCTGATGTTCTTTCCCCAACTTCATGCCAATCGCGGTGAGACAGCATTGCACACGCTGATTACAAGAGTGCGTTGGCATTCTACCTGGAGCGCACGTCGTTCCTCCCAGCTATTTGTCTCTTGGAGGATGCTTTTTAAAAGCATACGCTGTCCCTCGCAGACTGCATTGCCCATGCTTACTCCTTGGCTGGTCTGAGTCTGGAGGTCATGTCACAGCTCACAATTTCCATGCGACAGCTACATCACTAGCCAACCTCCACTGTTTCCACAGAGGAAATCTGTTGGGTTGCAACATGGTCTTCAGTCCATACCTTCGTGGCCCATTACTGTCTGGATTTGGATTCCTGATGGGACAGTGCTTTTGGTCAGGCTGTGCTCTGGCATATCTTTGGGTCTTAGAGTCAATTCCTACCCACCAGCCCTTCTGTCAGTCCATCCAGGCTATCTGCTCAGAATTCCCTTAGGTCAATTTCTGCTGAGGATACTAAATCAGATGAGTCCCTCAATGGAACTACCTCTCTGGTCTTCTTGACTTCTCCAGTTCTCGTTGCCCGGTTAGGCTGCTTATCTCCTCGGGTTCTGGTAGCCTGTAGCTTGGGAGTCCCATACGTGAGGACTTATTCTGTGCTTGTTCACAGAGAAAGCATAGTGACTCACTTGTAGAGGTAGTCTCCATGAACATTAAGAATAAGTCCTCACAACCCTCCCACCTCCCCGGGTAGTTGCCTTTGGCTCCTATTCTGTGATCTTACTGGCAAATATGGCACCGTAGTGGGCGGGGAAGGCAGGCACACATGTGTGGTGTACCTCCCCAAAGCTTTCAAGATTTGGAAGCTAAGGAATGTTCTGTGCAGGCCTCCGTCGGTGATGTCACCCATTCATGAGGACTTATTCCTGCTGTTCACGGAGAACACCTGCTAGAGGTGAGTAACTATGTTTTCTATTAAAACATCCTTTCCTCCACCCTCTTCTATCTTTCTCTTCTCCACCTTTACCTAGTCACCTGTCTCACACCTCCTTCCTCTGTTTTACCACTCTTTCAGGCCGATGCAGAAAATTAGCATGGTCTTTACGTGAAGATAAAACAACTTTTAGGCAAATTACTGCCACAGCCAAATGCAGAAAAGAGACAGACATACGCGTAAACAGCAAAGGAAAAGCTAGCACACCCATAACGGCAAGAGTATTTAAATTATAGGCAAATGAGCTGTGCATACTAAAATGGCATGCTGATATTGTCTGCGCCTGATGCAGAGAAACGCATAGAAAATTCCATAACCAGCCTTAGCGCCAATATCTCTACTCCTGGTCTTGAGGTGGCCTAAACATCTAATGTGTGCCCCCGACAGTATTTTGATGGCATCAGGGGCTTTCCCCCATTCTTAGATGTCAGACTTCCCCCTCAGATGATTCAGATATCAGGAAACGTATCAGACACCATCAAAATAGTGTCAGGGGGCCAGTGCCCCCAACAGACAGCAAATTCCTGGTGGCCAAGCAGCCCTGATTTCCCCCCCCCCCCCACCCCACACCTGCCCAACTAAAAATAACCTTGGTGCCTTGGTGGCCCAGCGGTCCCGAACCCCGCACTCCCCTCCCGGTACCTTTACAAAGGAGCGGGAGCGCGGCCCATGCGCTCCTGCACCGCCATTGTGAAAAATGGCAGTGCTGGGCCCCATGCGGTGCATCCTGGATCGCACTAGGCAGGGTCAGACTGCCATATAAGGTGCATCCCAGTGTAAAGTACCTGGAGGGGGGTGGAGGGTTTGGGACCGCTGGGCCACCAGAATTATTTTTAGTTGGTCAGATGAGAGGTTCAGGGCCACGGGGCAACCAAGGTTATTTTTAGTTGGGCGGGTGGGGGGATTAGGGCTGCTGGCCATCAGGGATTTGCTTTCTGTCGAATGCGCTTCCCCTCAGATGATCCAGGAATTGGGGAAAGCCCCCGATGCAATCAAACTACTGTCGGAGCTTATATGCAAATTAGCCACACAGTGCCACTGTTTCTCTATGAGAGTATGCCATACTTACGCAGACTTCTGTGTGTATGTGTTTGGCTTGCTCTCCCAGTTTAACGTTTCCATTTATGCCACAGTTTAACGCATGGCTAATGTGGCTAATTTTCATATGAGCCCTTTTCTGAATGCCGGCACCGAAGTTGCACGCCATTAGTGCATTGCAAAGACGTGTACAGAGTTGATAGCACTCGACTTCAGTGCCGGCTTTCTGCATCAGGCTTTTTATGACATACCTTTCCCTCTCAAATCCTTCTCTCCTCCCGCCCACTTCCTTAACCTATACTCCTTCCCCCTCCCTCCACATACACACCTTTCTCCGACCCTCATCCCTCTTCTCTTTTCCTCTCATCATCACTAGGGCATACAGTTTCCTCTGCTTCCTTTGTTTCTTCTGTGTGAAGTACATGTTACTGGAGTCTGCATTGCACAAAAACCATATCACTGATCCTACAGCTTTCTTTGCTGAATAACACCATCTCTGTGGTCCCTGTGGGTTTTAATGCATCTGAGTTGCTGCTTGCATATATTTGGCCCACCTTCCCTGAAAGTATTTGTCCAGTATTACCAGTAGACACATTCAGGATAAATCTATTGTATAACATATTTGTGTCTGTCTGGGAAATACAAAGGGCTGGAGTGTACTAGCAGTAATCACAAGGTGTTAACATCTGCTGTTATACAGTAATAGGATACTGCCATCTTATGGCCACTGCTAGAATACATGCCACAGACAGAATATACCGGCATATCATAATGGATGTTTTAAAATTATTTCTAAAGTAAAAATTTAAAAATAATGTTCAAAAACATTTTTAAAAAAATGACAATGTAGTGTCTGTCAACAGTGCGCCGCCTGACTGAAGCCCGAACACAATTTAGGATAGCTATCCAGAGGGTCGCCATGAGTCGACTCCGACTCGAGGGTACTTAACAACAACAGTGTTAACATTGAAAATAAGTCATTCTACCTTTAATGGTAGGGAAAGCCTATGGGGACAGCGAGTATGCTCTCGTTAATCATATTGTCATTAATGCTGTTCCTGCTTTTTGTGACTGTTCTCTTAGGCGGGGAAGATGAAGTCTCCTCCTAATTAATAAAACTTAGTAGAATTTTGGTGGGAAATCTAGGAAACTTGTTTCCCTTGTGCCAGTTGTATTCAAACAGTTCTTTGGGGGAGGAAGGCCAAGCAGGGCCTGTGTTAGATATGCTGGGACCCAGGACAGAAATTAGGGACGAGGCCCCAAAGCCCACCAGCAGGCTGTGCTGCCTTCAGATTCAGGTGGGTTTGGGGTCCTCCATGGTAAGGAAGCCCAGGGTAATTGCCCTGCCCTGGTTGCCCTCCCCTTATGCCAGCTCTGAGGCAGAGGATTTGCCACTGTTTCTGTCTCATGGCTTGCTGACAGAGAGAAGTGTAGGGGAGAAAGGAAGGAGGAATGGAACCACTGTAGCCCTGATGATATATAATGGGAGGTGGCAGTGTTTCTTCTTTATGCAAGGCGAGAAGAGATGATAGATCGCAGATCCTCCTCTTCTGCACATCACTGGTGAAATTGATTGATGGTACGATACTTCATTGCATTGTTAGAGAGGGTGTATAGTTTTCTGCTGGTTATGATACCAATTAACTAACCTTTGCCACCTGAAGGTGAGACATGCGATGATCTTAATAAGTGTGCCTATGGTCTCAGTCTTGGCAAGGAGACCTTTAGATAATGTGGAAGTTGTGAGGAACAGCAGACTACTCGGGAGTCTCAAGGAATATCCATGAGACTTGGTTTGTTTGCTTTAAGATCCAACTTTTGTTTTCCTGAAATGATCCCAGGGCTGGTCCCAGAGTTAGTTCAAGGTGTTGGCGCTCTAGGCAGACCTTAAGCCTTGTACCTTCCCTTGCTGTCAGAATCTATTGTTTAGCTTTGTGTCCTGCTATTTGCCACCTCCCAGAAGTTGTTGCCCTAGGTGACCACCTAGTTTGTTTAATTGTTTGTTTGGCCCCGAGTAATCCATCCCTAATTCTGCATTTTAAAAAGACATTTTGTATTCTGATTAGTGAGTTAAGTGCAAAAGCCCATTGCAATATGAAAAATAAGAGGTTTATTTCCATTTCCATAATACCTTTATGGAAATGGGTAACAGGGGTAACATATGGAAAGCAGTGTGTATAAATGCCCGTAGCATGGGAAATAAGATCCCTGATGTTGAAGCTGTGGTGGGTGTGGCTGACTTGGATTTAGTGGCAGTTCAGAAACATGGTTCACAGAAAACCATGAATGGGATGTAACTATACCTGGCTATACTTTATTCAGAAAGGACAGGGTAGGAAGAAGGGGAGGAGGAGTGGCACTATATGTAAAAACTACTATTAAAGCTTTGGAATTACAGAGCTTAAAAGGGAGAGAGGAGGCATTGTGGGTTAAACTAAAATGAGGGAAAGAAATCTATTTGCATTAGTGTGATATACAGACCTCCCTCACAAGAGAGGTGGACAGAGAGTTAATTGAAGACATACGCAGCATTGCTAGGAAAGGGGAAGTGCTACTGATAGGAGATTTCAATATGCCAGATGTTGACTGGTACATTCCTGCTGCCATATCATCTAGAAGTAAGGAGATCCTGGATTCTCTACAGGGAGAACTATTCAGGCAATTGGTAACAGACCCCACACGTAGAGGGGCCATACTGGACTTGGTGCTTACCAATGGTGAAAGTGTTTCTGATGTTGTAGTGGGAGATCATTTTGCATCCAGTGATCACCAGATGGTGTGGTTCAGTATTAGGACTAGGGCTGTTAGAATCCATTCCAAGGTGAGGATCTTAGACTTTAGGAAGACTAACTTTGCCAAGATGGGCCAATACCTCAGGTAGTTGTTAGTGGGATGGGAACAGCTGGGGGATGTAGAAAAACAGTAGGCAAAACTGAAAGGGGATATTTTAAGGGCAACCAACCTTTTTGTTAAAATGGTAAATAAAGGTAAAAGGAAAAGGAGATCGCTAAGGCTTTCGAAAGAAGTATTTGAAAAAGTGAAGAAAAAGAGGGAGGTCTTCATGAAATACAAGAGATCACAGAGAGAGAGAAAGACAGGCATCTATATTTGGAAAAACTTAGAGAAGCTAGCAAAGTAGTCAGGAAGGCAATGATTCAAAAGGAGGAAATAGCCAATGCAATAAAGGGGGGGGGGGGGGATAAGATATTTTTCAGATATGTTAAGAGGAAGGGCAAAAGTGGGATTGTCAGACTCAAGGGTGCAGGGGAGAAATATATAGAAGCTGATAAGGATAAAGCGGAATTGCTTAACAAATTTCTGTTCTGTGTTCACAGATGAAGAACCAGGAGCAGGACCTCAGAAAAACACCCACAAACAGGAACAGAAGCGAGGGACATCTTGAACAATTTTCAGAAGACTGTGTTCGTGAGAAACTAGCTCAACTTAAAGTAGACAAAGCGATGGGACCAGATGGAATACACCCTAGAATACTAAGGGAATTTGTGGACGTTCTACCAGCTCCACTGACTGACCTTTTCAATGCCTTATTGGAGTCGGGAGCAATGTTCCCTCTGATTTTCTGTAGGCCATGTGCGCATAAAATATCAGCTGTGCAGCTTTTGAAGGAAGGTTAAATTTTTGTGCACCACATAACGACACTCGGAGTTATATACTTTAAGTTAAATCTTTTTTATTATTTTACAAAGGTCAACATAGTAATCAGACACATGTAAAGACACTGCAAATACACTTCAAACGAGTGGAACAAACTACTGCAAACATATGGAAGCAGTAAAACAACAGCAGGCCTGTCAGAACACAGTGAACACTAAAGAAAGGCGAAAAGTAACAATGCTTAGACCCGTGGGACACCGTCCATGAATGAAGTTGGAAAACAGCAGAACGATGAGAGTATGGCAAGGGAAGGAACATGTGGCAACAATGTAATAGGCAACAATGTAATAGACTTTCCCCTTGTCACATTGTAATGTGCTACAAACCTGATACATAGGGATCTAACCTGCTACTAAGCTCCAGCTCCTAGTATTGAGAAAACCAGCCAGCAGTGACCAGCATCGCTGCTGGCGAAATTGCCCCGCACAAGGCCAAAAGCTAGGTGTCCTTAGCGGATATTTGCTAGCGAGGGGGTGGCAGAAAGAGCCCCCACCCATGGGCAGTACGGGACAGCCCAGGGGGGAACGACCCGTACCCAGATTAGCAACGCCCCTCCTAGGAACAATAACAACCGTGTACAAGACTCCCTCAAAAGAAAGTGGAGACTAATATGCAGATGCAATAGCAAAGAGTATTTATCAATGATTTGTGCGCCCACTCTAGACAGGTACTGGGCTCTACCAAGCCAAGGGACTTCTCCCAACAGGCCCCTAGCGCCTATGACTAACACCCCCCCAGCTACCTCCCCCCCAACAGCCAAGTCCCCTCCCATGTACTTCCCACCCCTCCCCCCCAGGGGCGTGCTAGTTGCCTTCTCCAGCACTCCCCGATCCAGACTACCTACGTGAACAAACTCCAGCAAGCCCGAGGTTTGGTTCTTCTCCCAGGCCCACCCCATCCATTTCAAGTTGCTGAGCCAGGGAGCTCTCTTGGAACTGCTAGCCCATCCCCTTCCCTCCCTCCTCCTCCCCCCCCTCTTACCCCCCATCTCCTACAAGCCTCACATAACAAACCAAGGATGAATCACTAGAGAGGTCGACCACTCCTCCAGGTGTGGACAGCTCCACCAAGACAAATCCTCTGCTCCTCAACAAAGGTCTATATCCCCAAGAAAAAGCAGATTCAAGGCGGCCCCCCAAGGCGACGGCGTGCTCCCGCCGGTAGTAAGCGCACGTGAGGTCCCCACATCTGTAAGAAGGCCGTCCAACGCCGTTCCACCCCTGCCGCATGTACTCGGTCCATCAGCAGGACTTTATGTAGTCGGAGTCTCCAAAGCCCATAGCTGGGCCCCCGCTCGTCCAGCCACTGGTGTAACACTGTCATACGCGCAGTCATCAGCACCAAGCGTAACCATCGCAGTCCCAAGGCCCCCAGCGCTTCCCGCCATTCCTCTTCCCATACATCCAACACCACATTCTGTGCCCTAAGCGGCTCCAAGTGTGAAAAGCAGCTCCGAAGGTGACCAGACACCCGGTCCCAAAAGGCCTGAGCCCGGGGGCAGCTCCAAAACATATGCCCCAGTGTTGCCCGAGCCACGCCGCAGCGAGGACAACAATGGCTCGAGCTAATCCCCGCCCTCCAGGCCCGTACCGGGGCAAAGTACAGTCTACGCATGATCCGATACTGGGTGTCACGATGGATGACTTGAACACTCATGGTCGGGATTGCTGCCACGCCTTCCAAAAATTGCTCAACTCCAATCTCCACCCCCAACTCATCCGACCATACTTGTGCCAAAGGCGCGATTCCCAAAGGTGACACCTGTTCCCATAGCATTCTGTGTAGCCCAGCCACTCGAACACCGGTATCTCCCCCCAGCAGAGCCATCTCAATCTGTGTGCATACCTCTCCCCTCATCGCGCCCGAGGATAGCGAAGAAAAATAACTCCGTAATTGGGCGTACTGAAAACTCTCCCGATCCCCTAGAGAGTACTGACAACGCAGCTCAGAAAATGACATTATCGCCCCTTCCGGGGTCATCACGTGTTCCAGGTTCACCACCCCAAGGGTTTCCCAGCGTTGAAAATGGGAGCGCCCCAACCCCGGTAAAAAAATCTGCATTCCCTCTGATAGGGAGGTATGGCGTACAGGACGCTGAGATCTGGCGACCCGTGCAGAAGGCTCGCCACGCCTGTCGGATGGGGAGAAAAAGAAATTGTCGAATTCCCTCAGGCACCGCTTGGACCGTCGCAGCATGTAGTAAGTACCGCATACGAAGAGGCGCCAACAGCGCCTCCCACATCGCCAGCAGGGTGCAGTCAGTGAGATCCCACAGCCAATCCCGAACATACCGCAACAGGCAGGCCACATTGTATCGCTTAATGTCTGGGAATCCCATACCTCCCAGGGTCCAAGGTTGCCGTAATATCCCTAAGCGCACCCTGGGTCGCTTCCCGCGCCAGAGGAATCGATTAAATACACGGTCCAGTTGCCGAAGGTCTACACGCCTTAAATGCAGCGGGAGAATCTGGAGCGGATATAATATTTTAGGAAAGAGCGCCATCTTGCTAAGAGCTACTCTTCCCCCCAATGACAACGGTAAGTCCCGCCATCTATCCACACACGTCGAGATATCCTTCAATATCTTGGCTACGTTGAGACGATACAGATCCCCCAGACATGCTGGCAGGTAAATCCCCAAGTATTTGAAATACCCATTAGCCCATTTCAAGGGAAAGGGGCCCGGCCACCCCGGATGCCCGTCTGGGGCCAGGAATAGCGCTTCCGACTTGTCTAAGTTAAGGCGAAGACCGGAGGGGATCCCGTATTCAGTAATAAGCTGCAATAAGCGGGGCAAGCCCACCACAGGGTCCCCCAAATGTACCAATAGGTCGTCCGCAAAAGCAGCCAGGCGAAATTCCTCCCGCCCCATCACAATCCCCCGAAATTGGGAAGAAGCTCGAATGAGTGACAGAAGAGGCTCCAATGATATTACGAATAAAAGGGGCGATAACGGACAACCCTGCCGGGTGCCCTTCTGGATGTCAAAATCTGCCGACATTGTCCCATTTACCAGCACCGCCCCTCTCGGGTGCGCGTAGAGCAAATGGATCACATCTACAAAAAACCCTGCAAATCCCATCGCTTCCAGCACCTGGTACATGAAGCCCCAATTAACCCTATCAAAAGCCTTTTCGGCATCAAAACTGATCAGTAGAGTGGGGTCTCCGATCAATCTCCCTACTCCAAGCGAAAGCAAGATGCGCTGCAGACTATACGCCACTTGCCGGCCACGCACAAACCCTACTTGGTCCCTATGAATCAACGAGGGAAGACATTGGGCTAGCCGGTCCGCCATGATTTTCGCGAGAAGTTTGATGTCTACATTAAGTAGGGAGATGGGGCGATAGGAACTCGGCAGCAACGGGTCCCTCCCGGGATTGGGTAGAATAGTGATCAAAGCCTTGTTTGCTTCAAAAGGGAAACCACCTCGTTTTATCAAATCCTCAAAATACCCCACCAAAGGGGACACCACCACGCCTCCCAGGGCTTTATAAAACTCGCTGCGGTACCCATCTACCCCGGGAGCCTTCCCATTCTTCAGATTCCTTATGGCGGATTGGACTTCCTGTCCTGTAAGAGGTTGATTGAGAGACTCCAATTGCTCTGCCGCCAGTCGTGGTAGCCGGCAACGGTCTAGAAAGAGGCGCCCAACCTGTTCCTTGTCACCATCACTTGCATAAAGGTCCTTATAGAATTCTGCAAAGACCTTTTCAATTGCCGCCGAATCCCGGGTGATGGCCCCATCCGCCCGCCGAATGGCCCCAATCAATCGAGACCCCCCAGGCGGTCTCAACAGCGAGGACATCAACTTGCCTGCTTTGTTCCCGAACCGATAGAGCCTATATCGGTAATACAACAGCGATTTCTGGGCCCTCCTGTGCAGTAACATCTCCAGCTCAGCTTGCACCTCACGGAGCCTCCGCTGATTCGCCGCCGTCTTAGTACCAGCCACCAGCTTTCGCAGTTTAACTAGTTCCCGTTCCAGCTGAAGTATTTGGTGGTTCAGCCTCTTACGCCGCTGACTCTGATAGCTAATAATGTCTCCACGGAGGACAGCCTTTCCAGCCTCCCAGAATAAGGCCGGAGAGATCTCCGGCGTCGCATTCAAGGTCTCATATTCCTTCCATCTCGCCCGCAAAAATGCCTCGAAAGAAGCATCGCCGCATAATTCCAAAGGGTATCTCCACATGGTTCCCCCGGGCGAGCCACTCCCTCGCAGTTCCAAGAGTACCAACGCATGATCGGAGATAACAAGGGTCCCAATGTCCGCCCTCGAGACCCAGCCAAATAGCGATTCTGTAACTAGAAAGTAGTCGATGCGAGACCAAGTCCCGTGTGCTCGAGACAAGTGTGTGTAGTCCCGGTCTCCGGGGTGCAGCGCCCGCCAGATGTCCAACAATCCATAAGCCTCTCTTATCCCCCACAAGCGCTGTCGCGCCCTGCGGTTTCCACGACCCGCTGGCCCTGACCTATCCAGGCCGACATCCAAAACTTCGTTGAAATCACCTCCGAGGATAACTTGATACCCACTAGCATCCGCCAGCAGTTGAGAGATTTTCTGAAAAAAACGGGCCTCGTAAACATTCGGCCCATAAGCCGAGCACAACAGCACTTTCCTCCCCGCAAGTTTCCCCCAGACACCCACATATCTACCTTCAACGTCCGAGACCACCTTCTCTTCGATCCAACTAACCGATTTAGCCACTAGGATAGCCACTCCGCGCTTTTTCCCCACCGCGGGGGCTCCATACACATGCGCTATACGGCCGGTGCCTAACTTTAGATGTTCCGCCTCCGATTGATGAGTCTCCTGCAACATTATCACATCTGCCCGCTGACGTTTTAGGTGTTGCATGATTTTATACCGCTTCACCGGGGAACCTAACCCGCAAACATTCCAAGACACTATTCGCAAATTCTTATCCACCACAAAAGATGAAGCCGAGCCACCATAGACTGAAATTCCGGTATGCACCAGAGCGGTAGCCCCCCCAGCCAAGGGCCCCCCTCCATATTCTCCGAGTCCGATCATACCCACTGCAACAGCCACCCAGCGTTCGCGGAGCAGTCCCTCTGATACGATCAACCACACCTTCATCCCTTCCTACACATCCACTAACGTGAAACCTCCCCCCCCCCCTTCACCCCTAAACTATGAGAACCACCCTCCCACCCATCCCCTACCCTTCCCCCCACCCTCCCGTCTACCCCCCCATGCCTTACATCCACCAACTCCCAGCCAGCCCTCCCTGGCCCCTCCATGTCTTCCTGAGCATGCAGCCCCCCCTACTCTCCCCCTCAACGTGTCCCTCCCGTCTTCTCCCCCACTCACCGAGCTTGGCTTGAGGGAAAACCCATATGAATAACAGAGACCAGTGGTGGGGGGAAGTAGGACCCCTCCCCGGCCAACCGACCTTACAAACCTTAGCAAGGTTCCCCTCCAAAGGTTCCCAAACCATGTCCCCTTGCCCGCCATAACAAAGGAGCAAAAAGCAAAGAGACCTTCTAGAGTAAGGTCCACCGTTTCCCCCAAATGACTACAACAGGACTCTTTACAGTGGTCATCCCTTTCCAAGGATCTCATGTCTACCCTGGGGCCTAATGCCCATTTACTCTCAAGTTAATAAATTATTTTACCATTCGCCATTTTCTTTATGCTAGGGGATTATGCCAAGTCAGTATCTACGGGTCAAATTAATATGGTAGTTGCCTATGTATTGTTATTGCAATTGTAATGGTAACGCCCTTCAGAAGGGGAGGGTTATGGATTAGTCCTATAATCAGGTGCTTGGCTCACATGAAAAGCAAAAAACCTCAAAGGTTATTTGTGTGAGCTCCGATGGTCCAGTAGGCATATGACCCAAAGCATACCTGCCCATCCTTTTGCCACTGGGGCAAAGCAACCCCAGTACAATATGCACTAACTGTAGAAGAGTGGCTCAGCTCTCAGGGCAGCCGCCCCAAGCCGGAAGGGCAGGAATAAATCGCACCAGCACTCCCAGCCTCCATGTCCCCAGGAATAGACCGGGATCATGAACTCCGGGAGACAAAATGGCGCTCCCCGCCCCTGAGTTGGCTCACCCCGATGTCCCCCCGCCATCCATCCCAGCAGTGCCCACCACACCTGCTACTGATTATAGAGAGCACCCCAAGGACGCATGGAAATTATTGGACACTCAGAAAACAGATA
The DNA here is from genome assembly GCA_033557465.1 of Ichthyophis bannanicus. Classification (NCBI taxonomy): domain Eukaryota; kingdom Metazoa; phylum Chordata; class Amphibia; order Gymnophiona; family Ichthyophiidae; genus Ichthyophis; species Ichthyophis bannanicus. Next base: position 97,568,544 of record CM066046.1, read on the forward strand.
TATATCAGAGAATAAGAATGAAAAAGACCCAGAGAGAAGTCGATCAGACAGAGATTCAATATGGACTGGGTTGGGAGAGGGGAATCCAGAAATAGCAGAGATTGTGAGACGAGAGACCAAGAATCCAAGGGAATATGAAATATGCAAACAATAAGCAAGGAGACCATATGGGACTCAGTAATGAGAAATGAGAAAATAGGAGACCCAGAAGTAAGAAATGAGAGAGTCGCTCCCCATGGCCCGGCCACGGAGCGGTAACAGGTAACAGGTTCCCCCTCCCTTCCCGCCAGAGAGCCCCACACATTCGGAACCCGCATGGCCCGGAAAGGAAAAGGAGGTGGAGGAGAGGAACAGAAAGGAGAGACATACGGTTCAGGTACTACCTTCCTAGCAACCGCCCACCAGGAGGGTACCCGAGATACATATCATTACCATTTAATACATTGCTAAAGCAAATATAACAAGCTAACAGGCAGTTAACTAACAAGAAAACAATCTTCGCTGAGTCCATTGGGCAAGGAAGCAGCGGCCCTCTGTTCGCTGGGAAGAAGGGCCAGGACCCCCGGAGCTCCAGCCCAGCTTGCTCAACAAATTATACCTGCAGGAGGCCCCATCGATCGGCAGGCCCTGGTCGCAGCTCCCAAGACCGGCCCATTACTCCACCCCAGAGGATGCAAACCGGAGAGCGTGATCCGCATTTATCCAGTATGTCCTCAGAGCTCCGGGGTATTTCAGCCCATCAGTCTACTTTTGCGAGATAGCTTGTCAACCAAGTCCATTGCAAAAGTCCCGCGCCTCTTCAGAGGAAGAGAACACTCGGTTCCCCCCCTCGCTGAATACACGAAGAGTTGCTGGGTAGGCCAGAGTGAATCGAACGCCCCGGTCGATCAGCTTTCTGCACGTGTCCTGGAAGGCCTTACGTTGCAGGGACACTTCGACAGAGTAATCCTGGAAGATGAGGACCTTACACGCCGTCGCTCCAGAGCGTTTCAGCTGCCGCGACGCCCGCAGCACTCCATCTTTCTGGGCAGCATTGAGGAAACGGGCGATGACGGCCCTGGGTCGCTGTTCTCCCGACCGGTAAGGTCCCAACCGGTGTGCCCTTTCGATAACCACCTCTCCCATCTCCGCCGACAGGGGTAAATGGGCCGGTAACCACTGCTCCAGATGCCGCCTCAGGTCCTTTTCTGGCACTGATTCTTCTATACCAATAAATCGCAGATTATTCCTCCTGCTGCGATTTTCGAGGTCTTCTAATTTGGCATGATGTTTACGTAGGGCAGCCTCCAGGCTCTCAAGCCGGGCAACATCACTCACTCGCTGATCTTCTAGGGAGCTGATGCGGCTTTCCGCCTGTTCCACCCGCCGATTGAAATCGGAGACTGCTTGAGCCACCTCTTGCATTTGAGTAGACAGTCCCCCGAGCCGATCCTCCAACGCCGATACCACGGCTTTAGACACCTCCACTACTAGCGACGAGGCTTCCAATGAGCCGGGAGTCTCCTGCACGCTGTCAGCCATTTTCGTCTCTCCGCCGCGTGCTCAGTCTCGGCGGGTGTTTCTCGTGGCCATACACCCTTCTGCCCAGGGGTAAAGATCCGTGGGAGGATCAGCGGATAGCCTCGCGGTCGCCCTCTTTTAATATTAATTCAAATGCAGAATATTGATGAAAAAGGTCGGCAGGGGGGAGAGCAGGCTCCGGAGCCGAGATACACACGTCCTCTCAGCTCACCATGCCACCGGAAGTCTGCGAGTTATATACTTTAAAATTTGACTACACGTCAGAATACAGTATGTACACCACATTGATTTTAATCAAATTAAATGAAAATAGGTGATTACTAAATGAAGCGGAAAATTTCTAGTAATTACAATCACAACTTTTAAATTTTAAGACGTCTGTGTTGTTTTCTATCAGAATCAGAACCATAATTTTTGTGCGCTTTGTTGTAAAGTATGTGTGCTCGCTTGGCGAGGTGTGTGCGCGCGCACACGCGCACAGCTTAGAGGGAACAGTGGTCGGGAGTGGTGCCAAAGGACTGGAGAGCGGCTCATGTGGTGCCTTTACACAAAAGCGGAAGTAAGGATGTGGTTGAAAACTACAGGCCGGTTAGTTTAACTTCGGTGGTGAGAAAATTATTGGAAACACTGCTGAAAGAGAAAATAGTGAGGTTTCTAGAGCCCAGCAGATTACAGGATCCGAGGCAGCATGGATTCACCAGAGGCAGGTCTTGTCAGACAAATTTGATTGATTTCTTTGACTGGGTGACCAGGGAGTTGGACCGAGGGAGAGCCCTAGATGTGGTGTATTTAGATTTCAGTAAAGCCTTTACCACTGTTCCTCACAGGCGACTTATAAACAAACTGAGCACCCTAGGGATGGACCCTAAAGTTACTGCTTGGGTTAAAAATTGTTTGGGTGTGAGGCAGAGTACAGGTAAATGGAGCTCACTCTGAGGAGAAGAATGTTAGCAGTGGTGCGCCCCAGGGATCTGTCCTTGGTCCGATTCTTTTTAACATCTTTGTTAGTGATACAGCGGAAGGGCTGTCGGGTAAGGTTTGCCTCTTTGCTGATGATACCAAAATCTGCAATAGAGTAGACACCCAGGAAGGTGTAGATAACATGAGGAGGGATCTAGCTAAGCTTGAAGAATGGTCTAGAATTTGGCAGCTGGGATTTAATGTTAAAAAATATAAGGTCATGCATTTGGGCTGCAGCAATCCAAGGGAGCAATATAGTATAGGGGTGAAGTACTTTTGTCCACTAAAGAAGAGCAGGACCTAGGCGTGGTTGTGTCTGATGATCTTAAAGTAGCTAAACAGGTAGAAAAGGCGACGGCAAAAGCTAGAAGGATGCTTGGGTACATACGGAGAGGAATGGCTAGCAGAAAAAAGGAGGTGATAATGCCTCTGTATAAGTCTTTGGTGTGACCTCATTTGGAGTATAGTGTGCAATTCTGGAGACCGCATCTTCAAACGTATGTGAACAGGATGGAGTCTGTGCAGAGGGTGGCTACTAAAATGATTAGTGGTCTTCATTATAAAGCATATGAGGACAGACTTAAGGATCTTAATATGTACACCTTAGAGGAAAGGCGGGATAGAGGTGATACGATTGAGTTGTTTAAATACATCCATGGCATAAATGTTCAGGGGGAGAGCCTCTTTCATTTGAAAGCAAGTTCTGCTACGAGGAGACATGGGATGAGGGTGAAGGGAGATAGATTCAGGAGTGATATGCGGAAATATTTCTTTACAGAAAGAGTGGTGGATCTGTGGAATAGTCTCCCAATGGAGGTGGTAGAGATGAGGACAATAACTGAATTCAAAAAAGCATGGGACAAACAGAGGATCTCTAAAGGTAAAAAGGGGACTGTTGTAGTTGTTGATATGGAAGGACACACTAGATAGGCCATGTGGTCTTTTTCTGTCGTCATATTTCTATGTTTCTATGTCAAATATTCTTATGATGAACAATGTGCATTTTCCAGTGACAGAAAATGAGTGATTGACATCACAAATAAGTAGCCTTTGCATCAAGACTGTCATGCCAGTCACTAGTAAGCAATCTTATTTATTTCTATCAAAAGGCTATAGGCTTATCTATCAAGCAATGTATTCAAACCCTGCCAGTCTACTCTTTAAGCTGTATCAAATCGTTTACTCAATACTTAAAAAGGGGTCAATATCAGAGTGAAAAATAAGACTAAAGGAAAAAAAATCACTACTGATGCAGAATCTTCAAATGAAACAAATGTTCCACACAAGCAAAAAACAAATAAAGAGGAGAAAATGCCTCAGAACAACTGGGATACAGAGCTATAACAAATGGGCATTTGCCACCCAAAGCTCTCCACAGAACATCAATGGCCAGAAAAACTCCTCACAGGAAAATCTCTGTTCTCCTCTAGAGCATGTAACTTGGCAGATTATTTGTTTTTTGCTTGTGTGGAACATTTGTTTAATTTGAAGATTCTGCATCAGTCAGTAGAGTGATTTTTTTTCCTTTAGTCAAATCGCTTACTGACAGACAACGAGAGCTACCAGCTCAAAAAGACAATTTCTGTGGAGTACTGAAATGAAATGTTTTATGAATTGATACACAATATCACCTAAAGAGTTTCTATCAACAAGCAGGACTGTGTTGTCATCGTACATCACTCAGATGAACAGTTCTTCCAAAACTCAAAACTTATGTAATGTTCTGAGCATGTGCACCCCTCCTCATGAGCAGCAGGGTCCTCGGCTCCTCAGTTTTACTTCTGCTGCACCCAGTGGACACAAACATAGCTCTCCCATCTATTTGAGAAATTTTTACCTCTGCACTTTTCCTGTGTTTTTCTTGTTGTTTTCTCTTTTCTCTCCTTTCTTTTCAAACTGAGAAAGTTATGTCAATGCATTCTGCAGATCATACCTGTCCACAATGTGGAAGAAATTTCCAGAATGCAGACCCACATCCTGTTTGCCAGCTCTGCATGGGTGCCTACATGACCTGTACAGCTGTATCTGCTATGCCTCAATGTCCCTTGTTTTTATGGTTTATTAAAATTTTATATAACACAAAATATTAAATACATAAGCAGTAATTTAATAAAATCAAGATAACAGCAGTAAAACATAAATCATAAGAACATAAAATAGAATCAAATTAAATAAAATTACAAAATACAATAACTTGCAAAAGAAATATGCGAGCAAATGTAAGCCTTCATGCTCTGAAGCAACTTTCCAATCATCAGTCCCCTGGGAAAGACAGTCCTTCAATTAGAATCATTATCCTAAATCTGTGGTGTGCCTGCTATAAAATCCAGAGTAAACCTAGTCATTAACAAAATCCAAGTTAAATGCAGCCCTAAACAACCATATCTTAAGGCCGATCTTAAAATGTGAATATGAAGTCTCAAGCCATAAGTCCAAGGGAAGACAATTTCACAAAGTTGGAGCAAATCTCCAGGGACAAGCAAGAACGTAATCTTCACATATGGGTGACATCAGTACTGACAGAGCCCGTGCAGGAATGCTCCCTAGCGTCCAATAGGAAAGCTTTTGGGAGCATCCCACTGTGCCTGTAGTGCTGTAAATCTCAACTAATTGCGCAGAACCAATCTGCGCTTGGCTTTTGACTTCTTTCTAGAGAACATAGCCACTCTGCCTCTGGAGAATCCCCACCCCCTTCACATAGCAGGCAGTCTGTTATTATGCCCACAGATGGCATCACATATCCTCAGAGCAGTGGACACTAACCATATGCGAGAGGAATACAAGCTTAACCCTCCCCATCGCCTCAGATACAAAAATATAGATTGTGAGTCCTTTGGGGACAAGGGAAATATACAGGGTGACCCAAAAAAGTGAGAACATCTCATAGCATATAAGTTATTTAAAAATTCAAAAAGGCAGATGTAAACGATTGACAAATTTAAAAAAAAAATAGATGGTGACCAGAAATTGTCAAAATAAAGACGTTATATAGCTAAAAAAGGTAAATAAGTAAACTATTTAAGCTTTTAATTTATGAGATGTTCTCACTTTTTTGGGCCACCCTGTATATCATATCTAAATATATCCAGTGAAAAGCAGTGTATAAGCATTGCTAAATAAATAAATACCATATGCCTAGCCATAATAGCAGTATTTCTGCACAGGTTGGGAGTACATGTACCTGGACAAATGACTGCTCAAGAGTACTACCCCAGAAGGAATCAGTGCAGGATACGAACTGAGTTGGTAGTACTAGAGCTCATCATCAACTACGTCAAATTCCACCTCAGCCTGTCACAACAATTGGAATTTGTAGGAGCTCTGCTGGACAACTCTAGTGAAAGCTTCCCTTCTGCACAATTGCCTATCCCATTTGATAGTAAATGGTGCCAGAGGTTCAAAAGAGTCTAACATCAGTTCATACCATGCTGAGAATATTGGGCCACATAGCACCTTGACTGTTCACATCACTAACTTGGCATGTCTCTATGTGTGACTGACAGACAGATAATCTCAGTGTACCCAAGTGGCTGGAAGTCTCTTTGCGACATACTCTCACTCGGAGTTCTCATCATTCCAGTTGGACCATGGGTCTCCCCTACCAAAAATCTCATTACAGATGCATCCAAACTGGGCTGGGGAGCTCATCTTGATTAGTATCATTCTATTAGCTTTCTTGGCCGCCGCTGCACACTGGGTGGAGAGTTTCAATGTATTATTCATTATAACGCCTAAATCTTTATCCTGGGTAGTAGTTCCTAATGTGGTACCTTGCAAAGTGTAACAAAGTTTTGGGTTGTTCTTTCCTAGGTGCATAACTTTGTACTTATCCACATTAAATTTCATCTATTTGGACGTCCAGTCTTCCAATTTTTCAAGGTCCTCTTGCAATTTTTCACAATCCTCTTAGGTTTTAACAACTTTGAATAATTTTGTGCCATCTGCAAATTTGATCACCTCACTCGTTTTTCCCATTTCCAGGTCATTTATAAATATGTTAAAAAGCAGCAGGTCCAACACAGATACCTGGGGTACTCCACTACTTACTTTTTTCCATTGAGAAAATTGGCCATTTAGCCCTACTCTCTGCCTTCTATCGTTGAACCAGTTTCTGATCCACAATACTACACTGCCTCCAATCCCATGACTTTTTAATTTCGCCAAGAGTCTCTCATCAGGCACCTTGTCAAAGGCTTTCTGAAAATCCAGATACACTATCAACCAGCTCACCTTTGTCTACCTGTTTATTCACACCTTCAAAAAAATTTAACAGATTAGTAAGATAAGACTTTCTTTGGCTAAATCCATGTTGGCTTTCTCCCATTAAACCATGACTATATACATGATTAGTTTTTATTCTTTATAATGGTTTCTACCATTTTGCCTGGTACTGATGTCAGACTCACAGGTCTGTTTCCCGGATCACCCCTGGAACCCTTTTTAAAAATTGGTGTTACATTGGCCATCCTCCAATCTTCAGGTATTACAGATGATTTTAATGATAGTTCACAGATTACTAATAGCAGGTCTGCAATCTCATATTTCAGTTCTTTTAACACCCTTGGATGTATACCATCTGGTCCAGGTGATTTGCTATTCTTCAGTTTATCAAATAGCTGTAATACATCTTCCCGGTGTATCAATATTTCTTTCAATTCTTCCGCAGTATCAACTTTAAATACCACTTCAGTCATGAGTAACATCCCTATATCTTCCTCAGTAAAGACCGAAACAAAGAATTCTGTCTCTCCGCTATGGCCTTGTCCCCTCGTAGTGCCCCTTTTACCCCTCTTTCATCTATTGGTCCAACTGACTATCACACAGGATTTTTGCTACAAATGTACACTTGAAAACGTTTTTATTATGCATTTTTGCTTCCACGGCAAGCTTTTTTTCAAATTCTCTCTTTACCTGCCTCATCAATTCCTTTCATGTAACTTGGCAATACTTATGCTGTTTCCTGTTTTCTGTTTTCGTCATTTGGCTCCTTTTCCATTTCCTGAAAGATGCTTTTTTGGCTGCAACAGCCTCTGACCTTGCCTTTAAACCATGCTTGCAGTTTTTGGCCGTCCTTCCACTTAAAGCATGGAATACATCTGTTCTGGACTTCCATGATAGTATTTTTAAACAATGCCCACACTTTATGCAAATCTTTAGTCTTTGCAGCTGCTCCTTTTAGTCTTTTCTTAACTGTTTTCCTCATTTTATTGTAGTCTCCCTTTTGAAAGTTAAATGGGAGTACTGTGGATTTCCTTGCCATCCTTTCATTTATTAAATCAAATGTGATCATGCTATGATCACTGTTGCCAAATGGCCTAACACCCCTTATCTCTTGCATCAGATCCTGCATGCCACTAAGGACTAGGTCCAAAATAACTTCCCCCCCTTGTCAGTTCATGAACCAGCTGCTCCGAGAAGCAGTCATTTATTTCATCTAGAAACTTTATCTCCCTAGTATAATATCCTGTTAGCTTCCCTGATTTCTTTCAGCATTTCATTATCCATCTCTTCATTCTGGCCAGGTGGGTCGATAGTACAACCCCACTACCATTGCCTTCCCTTTTTTACATGGACTTTCTATCCATAGAGATTCTACAGCATATTTTGTTTCCTGCAAAACTTTAATCCTATGTGACTCAATGCCCTCTCTAACACAGAGCACACAAACCCTCCACCAATTTGATCTACTCTATCATTGCGATACAGCTTTTACCCAGGTGTCACAGTATCCCATTGGTTGTCCTTCCACCAGGTCTCTGAGATACCAGTCATATCTAGTCTCTCATTTAGAGCTATATATTCTAACTCTCCCATCTTACTTTTTAGATTTCTAGCATTTGCATGCAGACATTTTAGAAGTTGTATTTCAATCATATTAATCTGGTTATCAGTTGATAGGGGTAATTTAGGTGGGGGGAGTTGGGGCAAGTTACCTCAGGCTGGAAGGCTAGATGACAACCACCTTGGGCTGAAAGGACTGGGGTTTCTAGTCCTACAAGTGCTCCTTGTGACCTTGGGCAAACCACTTCCCTGTTTTGTTAGTATTCTTCAAGGATACATTCTTCTGAATCCTGAGCTTTTGGGCAATTGTTGGCTTTCCCGTTACCTAGTTTAAAAGCTGCTCTCTCTCCTTTTTAAATGTTAATGCCAGCAGCCTGGCTCCATCCTGGTTAAGGTGGAGCCCATCCCAGAAAGTTGCCCAGTTCCTAACAAATCCAAAACCCTCTTCTTTGCACCATCGTTTCATCCACGAATTGAGACTCTGGAGCCCTGCCTGCCTTTTGGGCCCTGCACATGGCAAAGGAAGCATTTCAGCTTCCTACCAAAAAGCCTAAATTTGGCCTCCAGAACCTCCCTCCCACATTTTCCTACAGTATGTCATTGGTACCAACATGTACCAAGACAGCAGACTCCTCCCCAGCGTTATCTAAAACCTTGTCTATGTGGCGTGTGAGGTCCGCTAACTTTGCACCAGGCAGGCATGTTACCAGGCGAGCCTCATGTCAACCAGCTATCAACATACCTAATGATTGAATCACCCACTATAACGGCCGCCCTAAACTTTCCCTCATTGGCACATGGCCCTGGAGAAACCTCCTCGGTGTAAGAGGGTGTTGCATCTCCTAGCTACAGGATCACTTCCTACTTCACTAAAGGTAATGCTCTCCTTTCACGAGACCTCTTCTCCATGGCAGCTGAGAGGCTGCTAGACTGAAGGTGGGGCTTTAATACTATGTCTGACTTCCTTATGTCTTCTAAGTCTGCTACTCTAGCCTCCAGAGATCGGACTCGTTCCCCGAGGACAAAGAGCTCCTTGCACCTAGTGCACACGTAAGACCTCTCACCAACTGGGAGAAAATCCTACATGTGATACTCAATACAAAATACTGGATAACCCCCATCTCGCTGCTGGATTGCTGTCTGCATCTTAAATAACTAAACAAAACTTTAAAATTAAGTTGTTTTTAGTTGCTAGGGATACTTGTACTTATACAACAATACCAAATAAGTTTAAGGGACTTTAATTACTTTCAGGGCCTTAACTCATCTATTCCTGGTGAGGATAATCTTGAGGTGAACAAACAGCTAAACCTAGAAGGGTTTCTCACCTTCTCCATCCAGGATTTCTCTCTCTCCCATGTTCATTAGCTCCTTTCTGCCTCCCTAGTCCCCCAACACATGTCCAGCATCTCTCTTCTGTCTTCCTAGTCCCCCCCCCCCACCACTTACCAGTATTTTTTCTGTCTCCCTAGACCTGCCCTTAATGTTCAGTCTTACCAGTTGTTGCACCCTCCATGTCCAGCATCTCTTTTCTCACCTCCTCCAATGTCAAACATCTCCTGTTTGAACCTTTCCTTCCAATTCCAGCATCTTCTCCATTTCTATAGGTTCCCCCATGACCGTTATTTCCTGTATTTCCCTAGTCCTCCCCTCCGATATCCAGTATCCCATGTTTCCCGAGTTCTTCCCCAACGGCCATTATTTCCTCTGTCTCACCAGCCATCTTCCTACCATATCCAGCATCTCCTGGCTCCCTGCCCAGTACCTCCCCTATGTCGAGCATCTCCTATCTCCCTCCCTTTCCTGTCCAGCATCTCCTCTGTCTCCCTCATTCCCCCTTCCCCATGTCCAACATATCTTTTGCCTCCCTGTCCTATACCACCCCCACATCAAGAATCTCTCTGCCATACAAACCTATTCCATTCCCCATCATGTCTAGCATCCTCCCTATTTCCCCTTTCCTGGTGGTCCACTATCCAACCTTCCTTCCCCCTCCTCGCTGGTCTAGCATCTTCCCCCTCAGTCCTGCACCATATTGTAGACAACATTTAAATTGAAACCCCAAGAAGCCAGGCTCTGCAATCAGCACAATACCAGAGAAATAAACTGATGCAATCCCCCCTGTATTGTGCAAAATATAAAGATGGCATATATAAAACCCATAAACTGACATATTCCAATCATTAAACTGAAAATAAATGATTTACCTTTGTAGTCTGGCTATTTTCATTTTTCTAACTGCCTTGATCCCAGTGTCTGGATTTTGCATCCTATCTTCTATTAACTCTTTTCCACAGACTGCAGGCCATCTGCCACTTCTCTCCCCCTGTCTTTATTAACTCCTCCCCCATCCTGCATCCTCCCACGACACTCTCTCCCCAGCATCTTCCCCTTCTCTCTCACTCTCATCCAATGTCTTCCCCCCTTTCTCTCCCCCATCCGGTCTCTTTCCCCCCCTCTTTCCCTTCCTCCCAATGTCTTTGTCCTCTCTAACTCTCCCAACCCAGCCTCCTCCCCTTCTCTCTCTCTCCCTCATCTGCATCTCCCCCATGCTCACTATTCCCCCACGTCTATCATTTCTCTTATTTCTCTCCCTAGCCTCACTATCTCTATCTCCCTTGGCCCTTCTTCCCCACATCTAGCATCACCTCTGTATTTCCAGGAACAAGCAGGAATATAGTCTTAACATATGGGTGATCATCACCGATGGAGCCATTACGGGAACGCTCTCCAACGTTTAATGGGAAAGCCTTTGGAAGCATGCCACTGCACCTTCATGCCTGCCTTCCCAACTTCTCTACTCTGTTCTTAGTTTTCCATGGAGCCAGTAGGACAGATTGTCCTGTCACCGCTGAAAAACATCTCCTTTTTGCGCTCTTCAGGGTACATCGTGCTTCTGCCTTTCCGTCAATACTCGTTCCATCGAATCTGACACTGGTCCCAATAATTCTTTCTTTTTTATTTTCAATTTGTCTGTTTTCTTTTCTATTTATTTTCACCGCAGTTATTATTAAACTAGGCTTCCACAGCCTTATCTTCAATCTCAAAGACAACTTTTTCAGGTATGGAAAAGCCAGCCAGTGGTTTAAAAAAATATACTAAAGTGTCAGTACCATTTCAGCGACCGATAAACATGACTGGTGTCTAAAATATTTGGGTCATGAACATGAACCCACTTCTTGTCCTTTGTGCCAACAAATGACAAAGAGGCCTCAAGAACCGAGCCAATTTGGATCATTGTTCGCCTTGGACTCTGTTTCAAAGGTTTCCACATCATTGAGGGCATCGACTGACTTACTTCTGTGTTTGGACTTTGAAGAAGCCTGAGAAAGTCTGTAGCCATTTCCAAATCTTCGACATCGAAGACCGATTCCGATGCCAGAGAGAAGTCCCAGCATAAGCATTGCGACTCCCCTAGAGGTGCTTCCGATGCAGTGTGGCTGGCCAAACAGCCTCGGTGGAAGGATCTCTCCTACAAAGCACAAGTGGGGCTCCAATCACTCCTGAGGCATCAACCTCTGGAGAGCTGCCGGTTCCATGTTCTAGGATGGGGGTTCAGAGCTCCGCACGCGATTCCACTCAGACAGCAGCCATCTCCCTAGACCAGCACATTCTGGCTCTCGAGAGGAGTTTGGCAGTACTCCTGGCAACCTCAGCACTAATGACATCGAGAGCTTCAGGAGTGCAAGCTTTGACATCGAGCCTATAGCCAAGCATAGTGGGCTCAATGCCAGCCCTCGAACTGGCATCGTCAGGGCACCCAAGGCCAATTCCTCCACTGGAACTGGTTGATGCCCCCGGTATTTATTTACTTATTTAACAGTATTTATATACCACCTTTTCCTTAAATCAAGGTGGTTTACATTGAACTCTGTTTACATTGTAACAAAGTGGTTTACATCCAACTCAATAACTGGAATACATTATAGCATCACAGAGGGGCATGAAGGTACAGTGGTGTGCTTCCAAAGGCTTTCCCATTGAACGTTGGGGAGCGTTCCCGTAATGGCTCCATCGGTGATGATCACCCATATGTTAAGACTATATTCCTGCTTGTTCCTGGAAATACAGAGGTGATGCTAGATGTGGGGAAGAAGGGCCAAGGGAGATAGAGATAGTGAGGCTAGGGAGAGAATTAAGAGAAATGATAGACGTGGGAAATAGTGAGCATGGGGGAGATGCAGATATGAGGGAGAGAGAGAAGGGGAGGAGTCTGGGTTGGGAGAGTTAGAGAGGACAAAGACATTGGGAGGAAGGGAAAGAGGGGGGGGGGGAAGAGACCGGATGAGAGTCAGAAGCTGTAAAGATGTCTTACACATTGGAACATGGAACGTACGAAGCTGAACCAAGGGAAGTTAGAGGTGGTCAAGAATGAAATGGAACGTGTACAACTTGATCTGTTGGGTGTCAGCAAACTGAAATGGACTGGCATCGGGCACTTTGCATCAGATGATCACATGGTCTACTATGCTGGAAATGAAAGACAAAGAAGAAATGGTGTTGCATTTCTAATAAAGAAGAAACTTGCAAGAACTGTAATGAAATACAATGCAGTCAGCGAACGCTTAATCTCTATTAGTCTACGAGGATTGCCTATCAACACAACTATAATTCAAGTATATGCCCCAACAACAGCTGCAGAAGAGAATAAAATTGAAGAGTTCTATGAACAAGTACAAGCTGAAGTTGACAGAACATGCAAACAGGATATCCTGATAGTCATGGGTGACTGGAACGCAAAAGTTGGCAACAAAGAAGAAGGCAAAGTAGTTGGAAAATATGGACTTGGCAACAGAAATGAAGCTTGAGAAAGACTGATAGAATTCTGCAAGACCAATGATTTATTCATCTCAAATCACGCAACACACACGGAGATTCAAAGCATTCAACAAAGAAGACTTCCTGACACTAACCCTACCTAACCTACTTACGAATTCCGACAACCTTGATGACCTCATAAATAACTGGAACACCACAATCTCCTCAGCATCCAGCGCAACTATAAACAAAACCAGCAACAAGCCCATCTCATCAAGGGCCCGCTGGTTCACCCCTGACCTCCGGAAACAAAAAACAAAGCTTAGAAGAGCAGAAAGAAAATGGAGGAAAACCAAAAATGAAATGGACAAAAAGCGATACCTCTATGAACTCACTACCTACCACTCGGAGACCGACAACGCGAAGAGAAACTACCACACCAAAATCATCACGACAGCTATAAATAAACCTCGAGAACTCTTCCAAATTGCCAAAAAATTGACAAAGGCACCGACCACTTCCAATCAACTCCCGGATATCCCCTCGGATCTTCTGGCCCGACAATACAAACAATTTCAACAACCTCACCTCTATGCTACAACCACAAAGACAAATCCCTGCACCACCATAAACGCAGACTGGAAGACATTCAATGAAACCTCAAAAGAAGAGATATCTTCCACCATTTCCTGTCTGAACACCACTACCTCCCTGCTAGACCCCTGCCCTACGGAACGGATAAAAAAAACCAAGGAAGACCTGAGTGCCACATTAACCCACATCATAAACGAATCCTTTAAACAAGGATACATACCAGATGCCCTCAAAACATCAGTCATTCGACCAACCATAAAAAAGAACAACCTGGACCCCCTGGACCCCACCTCCTACAGACTAGTTGCGAGCCTCCCCCTCGCCACCAAGATAATGGAAAAGATAGTTCAACGCCAGCTTCAAGATCATCTTGACACCAACGACATACTTGACCCACAGCAACACGGATTCCGGCCACTACATGGAGTCGAGACCCTCATGACCATTCTAATGAACACCCTCATCATTGGAACCCAAGAGAAACAATCAGGATACATCCTGATCTTCCTAGATATATCAGCGGCATTTGACACAATTTCCCACGAAATCCTCATACGCAGACTCCAATCAATTGGAATCAAAGACACTGTACTCCAATGGTTCAGATCCTATTTAGCCAACAGACAGCAACGGATACGCACCTTCTCCACGACCTCGCCCCCCTACCAACAACATCAAGGAGTACCCCAAGGATCCACCCTATCAGCCATATTGTTCAATATATATCTCAGTCCGCTATGCTCAATCATACGCACCCACAACATCAACTTCCACATATACGCAGATGACATAATGCTCTACGCACCGATTACAACCACCAACCCAAAAAATGACCAGCTATCAGCCTGCTTCACCGACGTGGCCAACTGGCTACAGGAGAACAATCTATCCATCAATATAAAGAAAACCAAAGCCCTTATAGTGACAAAAGAACCTGACTTCAAACCACCTACCCACCTCAACATGGGAACCACGCAAATCCAAATCCAGCCCCAAATAAGATATCTAGGCGTCATCATCGACCAAGCTCTCACCTTTAAACAACAAATCAACAAAACTGCCGGGACAATATTCCACAAAGCTAAAACTGTTCAACGCCTCCGACCCCTCCTAGAACCTCACGACTTCAGGACAGTAATGCAAGCTATGACACTCCCTCATCTGGATTTCTGCAACATAATCTACCATGGACATCCCGCCTCACACACCAACCCCCTCCGAACTGCCTTAAATACTACAGCAAGGATTATTCAGAATGCAAAAAAACGGGATCACATCACCCCAATCCTAAGAGACCTCCACTTCCTTCCAATTCAAGCAAGGATCAAGTACAAAGCTATCCTACTCATCCACAAGACTATCCACCAAACACGGAACACCTCACTCCACCCCCTACTGCCTCGCCCATCCCACAACAGATCAACCAGACAATCCTCCAATAACTCCATCGCCGTCCCCCACAAAAGAACCAAATCCACACAACGGACCTGCAACAGAGCCTTCGAACTTTATGCTCCATCCCTCTGGAACTCTCTACCAAACCACATCAGGAACAATGCTGACATCACATCATTCAAGAAACAGCTGAAAACAATCCTATTCCGTGAACACCTCTGAAAAGAAATACCATCCTTTCCGCATGATCTAATACTTAGATTCAGCAGAAATACACATGTCTATGTCTACCCAAATCAATAATTGTTGCCCTTGGTGATGGCCCCACCCTGAAAAATTGCCCCCCCCCCCTTATGTTATATGTTACACCGCTTTGACCCGGTGAAAAGCGGTATATAAATGCAGTTAAATAAATAAATAAATAAATAAATAAACACCTTCTTCCAGCAACACAAGCGGCGACTGTACACATGGACTTCACCCAATGGATTGTATAAAAATCAAATTGACTACATCTGTGGAAGTCAACGATGGAAAAGCTCTATAACATCAACAAAAACAAAACCTGGAGCTGACTGTGGTACAGATCATCAACTACTAGTATGCAAACTCAAGCTAAAGCTGAAAAAGAGCAAACCACTCATGAATGCAGCAAAACATGACCTTGAGAATATACCACTGGAATTTAAAGACTGCCTGCAAAATCGATTTGCTGCTTTAGATACAAATGACAGAGCTCCGGAAGAGTTATGGAATGACATCAAGAAGGTTGTGTTGGAAGAAAGCGAGAAGTCTCTACAAAAGGTGAAAAAGCAAAAACGGCCAAAATGGATGACGGAAGAAACTCTGAAAATTGCCCAGAAACGCAGAGAAGCTAAAGCCAGAGGAGAAAGAAAGACAATCGCAGAACTCAGAGATTTCCAACGTGCAGCAAGACAGGACAAGGAAAAGTACTACAATGACACTTGCAAGGAAAAAGAAGCAGAAACTATTAGAGGAAGAACAAGATCGGCTTTCCTAAAGCTACGAGAGTCAAAGAAAAAGTTCCAGCCTCAAATTGGAATGTTACAAGATGCTCAAGGTTCTATGTTGAATGATGCTGAGAAGATCAAGAAAAGACGGAAGGAATATACAGAGTTTTTATATGATAAAGATCAAGTGGACCAACAGCCGTTTCAACCTGTACCTTATGATCGGGAACCATTGGTGATGAAAGAAGTTGAAGCAGCATTGAAAGCCTTATCAAAGAACAAAGCACCAGGAATTGATAGCATTCCTATAGAAGTATTGCAGCAATCTGATGCAGCTGTTACCATACTTACAAGGCTCTGCCAAGAAATATGGAAGACAACATCATGGCCAACTGACTAGTATTGGTATAAACACAGATCTTTTCCAAAGAAAGGTGATCCAACTGACTGTTGAAATTATCGAACAATCGCTCTGATCCCACATGCCAGCAAGATTCTACTGAAGATTATTCAAAAGAGACTACAACCATACCTGGAACAAGAACTACCTGAAGTGCAAGCAGGGTTCAGGAAAGGGCGAGGAATGAGAGACATCATTGCAGATGTGAGATGGATCCTTGAAAAGACTAAAGAATACCAAAAGGATATCTATTTGTGCTTTATCGACCATGAGAAACTCTGGGCCACATTAAGAAGCATGGGTATACCAGAACACCTGATCGTTCTCTTGCGCAATCTGTACATTGATCAAGAAGCAACAGTTCGAACGGAACAAGGAGAAACAGAATGGTTTAAAATAAGCAAAGGTGTAAGACAAGGCTGCATACTTTCCCCCTACCTGTTTAATTTATATGCAGAACAAATCAGAGAAGCAGGATTGTACGAAGACAACAGAGGTGTGAAGATTGGTGGAAGACTCATCAACAACCTTCGCTATGCTGATGATACTACATTACTGGCTGAAAGTGAAGATGATCTGAAACATTTGCTTCTCACAATCAAAGATCATAGTCTCAAAATGGGCCTGCACCTTAATGTAAAGAAGACAAAGATCATGACAATTGGCATAATCAACAGGTTCATCGTTGAAGGAGAAGAAATTGAAATTGTGAACAACTAACCTACTTGGATCAACTATCAATAAAGAAGCAACAAGCAGTCAAGAAATCAAACGACGCATTGCTCTTGGCAGAATGGCTATGAAAGACCTAGATAAGATTCTGAAGAGCAGAGATGTCTCTCTCCATACAAAGATTCGATTTGTTCAAGCCATGGTATTTTCAACAACATCATATGGATGCGAAAGCTGGACAGTGAAAAAGACAGACAGGAAGAAAATTGATGCCTTTGAATTATGGTGCTGGCGGCGAATACTGTGTATACCATGGACTGCTCGAAGAACAAACCAGTCAGTACTAGAGGAGATCAAACCTAAGCTTTCTTTAGAAGCTCAGATGACAAGACTTAGACTTTCATACTTTGGACACATCATGCGAAGAGAGAGATCATTAGAGAAAGACATCATGCTTGGCAAGATAGGAGGTCAACGCAAAAGAGGAAGGCCAGCAATGAAATGGATCGATACAATAACAGCAGCTACGGGTACCAGTCTGTCAACAATGAGCCGCCTGACTGAAGACCGAACACAAATTTAGGATAGCTATCCAGAGGGTCGCCATGAGTCGCCTCCGACTTGACGGTACTTAACAACAACAGAGGGGCTGGGGTTTCACATCATGCATTTCTCCAGGACCAAGCAGGAAGTCAGTCCTCACATATGGGTCACATATGGGTGACGTCGGCGTCGACGGAGCCCCCATGCGGAGCATTTCCCCAGCTTTCAAAGAAAGCCTTTGGGAATGCAGGCACGCATGCGCGGTCCCCTTGCTCAGTTTTTTTCCGCGGAGCCCTACGGACGCCTATCCTTGTCACCCGTGAAAAAAGTTGATTTTTCTGCGTTGGGTCGCGTTTTTTTCTTCGGTTCGACGTCGGTTCCTTTCCCGCCTGGACTCGGTACACCAGTGCCGAGCCCGGATCTCTCTTTTCGTTTTTTGTCCTTAGAGACTGCGTTCGTGCCTTTTTTCCTTTCCCTGGCAGCCCAATTTTTTGATCTTGCAGGGGCCCTTTTTCCCCCCGATGGCTGCCATTGGCTTTAAGAAGTGTGATTGGTGCAAGAAACTCATGTCTCTCACCGACACACATGACTGCTGCCTCCAGTGCCTAGGGCCAGACCATGATTCTACGGTCTGTAGCCCCTGTGGCAAAATGTCTTCCAAGGCATTACACTGAGCCGTCAGCACCAGCGTGAGAGGATCTTCTCCGGACTTCGTCAGAGGTCTCGACGTCTCAGGAGTCTGACCCCGAGCATTGTCGGGGCTCCTCTGAAAGGGAGTCCCCCTCGAGGGAGCATCGAAGGAAGAAGAAATCCACGAGGGCGGCATCGGTGGACGCTCTTGGCTCCTCGAGGGCCAGGTCGCATAGCCCCAATCGCCGTCCCGGGTCTTCGGAGTTGGAGAGGCCTGCAAAGCATCCTCGTGTGGAGTCGGAGGCCCCAAGTCACGTGAGTACTGTAGTCCTTGTGGACTCTTCTCCAGGGGAGCTTACGTCAGGCCCGATGCCGTCGGGGCCCGAGTCGGAGGCTGCTGGGTCTCCTGAGCTTGGACTCAGGTTGACGGCCTTGGAGAGCAGATTGTCTGCCTTCATGGAGCAGCAGCAGGTGCTGATTGCCGGTCTCACTGGCGCATCTGCCCCGACCACCGGGACATCGACGTCCAAGTCGACCCCGGAGGCCGAGCTGATCCTCGAGACCATGCAAACTCGAGTTGATCCTCGGCCTCCCGTTCGGGACCGAGTTCGTCGACGCCGGTCCCCTCGGCGTCGGGGCGGATGGCGTCGGTGCCCGCCCACTCGGAGCCGCTTGATTCCTCCTCGGAGGAGTCAGCGTGAGAAAACGGAGGAGGAGGAATCCCCTGACACCTTTCGGACTCGGTGTGTCCCTTTGGACTCACCGGGATCCGAGCCTCAGACAAGGTCCCCACCGCAGGACACCAGGTTCTCGGATTTCGTAAGGGACATGGCCAAAGCATTGGAATTCCCTGCGGACCCCGAGGAGGAGCCTCGAGCCGAGGAGCTCGAGGCTCTGCAGTATGAGTCTCCTCCCAAGGAGGCCTTTACTGTCCCAGTTCCTCCGATGCTGGAGCGGTTGCTCTTCCGCATGTGGGAGGCGCCGGCCTCAATGCTGGTTCTAAGCAAGCGGGTCAATTCCATCTATCGAGTCCGCAAGAGCCCCGGGTTCCAAAAGGCACAGCTACCGCACCACTCCATGGTTGTGGAATCGGCCATGCATCGCCTGAAGAGTCAGAAGATGCACTCCTCGGTGCTTCCCAGCAGGGAAGCCCAGAACCTGGATGCCCTCGGTAGAAAGTGCTTCCAGGGCTCTATGCTTGCTTGCAGTGTCCAGACCTACCAGCTGTACATGGGCATGTACCTTCGAGACCTGGCAAAAGAGACTGCCGGGTTCTCTGCTGGTCTGTCCGAGGAACCTTTGCAGAGGTTCAAGGCCTTGTCTTCTGGTATTCGACAGTGCTCAAAGTTTATATCTCGAGCAGCCTACGATGGATTTGAGGCTTCGGCCCGAGTAGCAGGGGCTGGCATCGGTGCACGCCGCCAGGCCTGGCTACAATCCTCGGACCTCGAGCCCTGGGTACAGGACAAGTTGGTCGATGTCCCTTGCCAAGGAGAAAACCTCTTTGGCAAGCCCATGGCCGAAAAGGCTGCAGAACTCGAGACCGAGACTCTTACCTGGACAAGGCTGTCCAGGAAAACCTCTGCCCCTTCTCAGCAGAAGAAGGGCTCGGGGAAAAAGGCCTTTTACCCGAGGAAGGCCACTGCCTACAAAACCTACCCTCACTACCAGGCCTCTGCAGCTCCCCAACAGGGCCAGCAGGCCAAGGGGCAGGGTCATGGGCCCCGTAGGCAGAAGGCTCCCAAGCCTCCTACTCCGGCTCCTGCTCAGCAGGAAGGGTTTTTTTGACTATGCCAGCATAGCCT
Organism: Ichthyophis bannanicus; assembly: GCA_033557465.1. NCBI lineage: Eukaryota > Metazoa > Chordata > Amphibia > Gymnophiona > Ichthyophiidae > Ichthyophis > Ichthyophis bannanicus. Next base: position 97,588,574 of record CM066046.1, read on the forward strand.
CTCTTCCTCTACAGGGCACAGGAGGTCAGTTGACCCTGTACGCAGACAGCCCTTCTGGATGATGCTTAACACCCAAGTATCCCCTGTGATGGTTGGCTATCTGCTCCACTTCACCCAGATACCCCCCCTCCTACTTTCCAGGGGAGCCTCCAAGACCCCCTCTGCACAGAAACTTACTCCTTCAGGAGTTGGAAGGTCTGCTACAGGACCAGGCGGTGGAACTGGTGCCCCGCCACCTGGAAGGGCAAGGCTTCTACTCAAGGTACTTCCTGGTACTAAAAAGAACAGGGGGCCTCAGACCCATCCTTGACCTGAGAAATCTGAACAAGTTTCTGGAGAGGGAAAAGTTCAAGATGCTTACCCTTGGAATCTTACTGCCCTACCTCCAGCAGGGAGATTGGCTATGCTCCTTAGACCTGAAGGATGCTTATACTCACATCCTCATCCATCCAAGTCACAGACAATTCCTCAGATTTGTGGTGGGAGGGAAACACTTCCAGTACAGAGTGCTTCCCTTTGGCCTCACCTCCGCCCCCAGGGTTTTTACAAAATGCCTGGCGGTGGTTGCGTCCTACCTCAAGAACCAGGGGATCTTTGTGTTCCCTTACCTGGACGACTGGCTTATCAGGGGCCAGTCTCCACAAGAGGCTAGGCAGGCCACCTTCCGAACCATATCCCTGCTTCAGCACCTGGGGTTCGTTATAAACTTCCCAAAGTCCACTTTAGTCCCCTCACAGGACGTGGAGTTCATGGGGCAAGATTGGATACCATCCATGCAAAGGCCTATTTGCCTGTGGACAGAGCTCACAGGCTGATAAAGTTGGCCGGCCAGTTTCGGGCAAACTCTCTGATCTCGGCCAGACACTTCCTCCAGCTCTTAGGTCACATGGCTTCCACAGTGCATGTCACCCCAAATGCCCGGCTGCACATGAGGCCGGCTCAGTGGTGCCTCAGGGCACAGTGGCTGCAGGCCACAGGGAGATTGTCAGACAGGATCAAGGTGTCCAAACTCTTGGTGGACTCCTTACGCTGGTGGAGGCATCTCCCAAATCTGGTTGGGGGAGTTCCTTTTCAGGCCTCCCCACACACTCGGGTACTGACAACCGATGCTGCCCTGCAGGGCTGGGGGGCACACTACCAGGGGGCCTGCACCCAAGGCTTGTGGTCTCCGTGGGAGGCTGCCCAGCAGATCAACCTGTTGGAATTGAGAGCTGTTCGACTAGCCTTAAGGACTTTCTCTCAGATCCTCTCACCAGTCTGTCCTAGTTCAGACGGACAACCAGGTGGCTATATTCTATGTCAACAAGCAGGGAGGCACAGGATCCAGACTCCTGTGCCTGGAAGCACAAGCTCTCTGCTCCTGGGCTATCAATCAGGGCATGACCCTCAGGGCGGGCTACCTCCCAGGCCAGGAAAACTACCTGGCGGACAGGCTAAGCAGACTCTTGCAGCCTCACGAGTGGCAGTTGGATCCTCTGGTAGTTCAACAGATCTTTCTGAAGCGGGGACTTCCAACCATGGATCTTTTTGCCAGTTCGCTGAACTGGCAACTACCCAGGTTCTGTTCCAGGCAACCGCATCCCTTGAGAAAAGCGCCAGATGCATTCCTGATCCCCTGGTCAGAGAGCCTGCTGTATGCCTTTCCTCCCACACCTCTGGTGGCCCGGACTCTATTCAAAATCCAGCAGGACTGAGCCACGGTGATCCTGATAGCCCCCAGGTGGCCCAGGCAGCCGTGGTTCCCTCTTCTTCTGCAGTTGGCAGTGGATACTCCACTTCCTCTGGGGCTGCAACCCAACCTTCTGACTCAGGAACAGGGTCCCTCTTGCATCCCAACCTCAAATCCCTCAATTTGATGGCCTGGCTGCTGAAAGGGGGGTAGTCCTTGCACCCTTGCTCCTATCAAAGGAGGTTGAAGAGATGGTGTTGACCTCCAGGAAGCATTCCACTAGGAAAGCCTATGCTCTGAAGTGGCATAGGTTATCTGCTTGGTGTTCTCAACAGCAGGAGGACCCCTTCTCCTGCTCGGTCCAGGTGGTGCTACAATACCTGCTCCACCTTTCCAACCTAGGACTTCAGTCCAACTCTGTCCGGGTTTACCTCGGTGCCCTCTCAGCTCACCACTCACCGGTGGAGGGACAATCTCTCTCAGGCCACCCTCTGGTGTCTTGCTTTCTCAGAGGCCTGCTTCTGCTTAAGCCTCCTATTCATCCACCGGCCACTGAGTGGGATCTCAGTGTGGTCTTGCAGCAACTGACTCACCCACCTTTTGAGCCGATGGCAACCTGCCATTTACGTTTCCTCTCCTGGAAGGTGTTGTTCCTTGTGGCACTCACCTCAGCTAGGCGGATGAGTGAGCTTCAGGCCCTGGTCTCAGATAAGCCGTATACCAGGTTCTATAGGAACAGGGTAGTCTTGCGGACTCATCCTAAGTTCCTTCCAAAGGTAGTGTCCTCCTTCCACCTCAACCAGGAGGTGGTACTTCCGACGTTCTTTCCCAGGCCGCACGCCAGTAGGGCCGAAACTGTCTTGCATACCCTGGATTGTAGAAGGGCACTGTCCTTTTACCTGGAACGTACGCAGGGGCATAGAAGGGCTTCTCAGTTCTTCATTTCCTTTGACCCTAATAAATTGGGGTTGTCTGTCACTAAGCGTACGTTGTCCATCTGGGTGGCAGACTATCGCCTGGGCGTACAGGTTAGCCGGCCTCTCCCTGGAGGGTCGAGACATGGCCCACCGGGTCAGGGTGAAGGCCGCATCAGTAGCTCACTTCCGTTCTGTTCCGTTGGCAGACATCTGCCGGGCCGCTACTTGGTCTTCAAGACAGACTTTTGCGGACCACTACTGCCTCGAGAGGGAGTCCCGTAGGGACAGTGCTTTCGGGCAAGCGGTACTCCGTAATCTCTTTGAGGTTTAGGCAACTCCTACCCTCCGGCCCTGGTGTTGGGCTACCATTCAGGTGTGGTCTCGGAGAAGATTCTCACTGTTGTGGAGGCTCTAGAGGGAGCTCTATTTTTCAGCCTGGGTTCCTGGTTGCCCAGAGCTAGGGAGTCACCCATATGTGAGGACTAACTTCCTTCTTGGTCCTGGAGAAAGAGTAGTTACTCACCTGTAACAGGTGTTCTCCAGGAGCAGCAGGAATCAGTCCTCACAACCCTCCCTCCTCCCCTTGGAGTTGCAGTTGTATATAGTTCATTTTCTTTTTTGTGCTGTCTTTTAGCTATGTCATCAGACTGAGCAAGATGGCACCTTTGGGCAGGAAGGGGACCGCACATGCGTGCCTGCATTCCCAAAGGCTTTCTTTGAAAGCTGGGGAAATGCTCCGCATGGGGGCTCCGTCGACGCCGACGTGACCCATATGTGAGGACTGATTCCTGCTGCTCCTGGAGAACATCTGTTACACGTGAGTAACTACTCTTATCCAACGGACTCAGGCTCCCATAACTCTGAGTATTGATATCGGCATCGATAGTCAACTTCCACGAAGCATCAAGACCGCCGATACTTTGATTTCTTGCCGGATTCTGATTCAAGTTCTTCAGAATCTGACGGGGGAATCATTTGATTCCTGAGAACTTCCCGACATCCCTTCGGACTCTTTGCCACTTCAGGAATGATGTTGGTCCCCACCAGAAGATATATCCTTTCAGGACTTCATACATAACATGTCTCTCTATCACAGTAGCCTCAGAAAAGGAACTGAGAGCAGAGGAATTGGAAATACTGCAATACCCTCCCATGCTCAAGGAAGCTGCTACCTTATTGGTGCATCATATCCTGTATATGGGAGGCCCCTCTCACAGTTCCACCTGAGAGCATGAAACTTGATACCATGTACTGAGTACCAGAGTGTACAGGCTTCCAAAAATCTCATCTTCCCCACCACTCAATGGTGGTGGAATCAGTGATGCGACAAATAAAGAGCTCAAAGAACCATTCATCCATGCCTCCTGGCAGAGGCTCAAGGACACTTGATGCCTCTGGGCATTGAGGTTTCCAAGCATGCATGTTGGCCTCCAGAATCAACTCTTACAAACCTTTTTGGCAAAGACTGGAGGGAAAAAGCTGGGGAGATTGAAACAGATAATCTCACCCTAAAATGCCTTTCCACGAAAACAGCTGACCCATCCAAAAGGAAGGCTCTTTCCAAAAAATCTTTTTATTCTAAAAAGAAGAGATACTATATCTTTCTTACCTGCTTTCTGCTGCCTATCAACCTCACCATCCTCAGCAGAGGCGGCAGGGACCTTGCCAACCCAAGAAACCCAAGGCTCCTAAGCCTCAACCAGCTGCAGAGGCACAGTCTGCACCTGGTTTTTGATTCCTTTCTAGAGAGCATTGCCAATCTGCCCCTGGAGGTCCCCTAGCTTCTCCACATAGCAGGCAGACTTTGTCACTATGCCCACTGGTGGCACCTCATAACATCAGAACAGTGGATGCTCCAGATTGTCTAAAGGGGTTATCAGCTTCACTTCAAAATCTTATCCCCACCTACTTCACAGGGGATTATCCCATACAACCCCTTCAAAGCACTCTCTTAAAATAAGAGGTGACCATCCTGTTGTCCCAGGGTGCCATAGAAAGCGTTCCTCCTCCTCCTCAAGAAAAGTTGGGCTTCTACTCTATCCATACTTTCTCATTCTAAAGAAAACAGGAGGCTTCAGACCCATCTTGAATCTCGGAGATCTAAACAAGTTCACGGTCCAAGAAAAATTCTAAATGATTTCTCTAGGAACTCTTCTACCATACCTCCAGAGACACGATTGGCTATGTTCTCTAGACCTAAAAGAGGCATACACGCATTTACTGATACATCCCTTACACAGACAGTATATGTGCTTCATGTTTCAAGGAAATCATTATCAATATTGGGTTCTCCTCTTTGGTCTAGTCTATGTCCTAAAGGTCTTCACAAAATCCATGGCAGTCATCACTGCCTACCTGCGCACCTTGGAGGTATTTGTCTTTCCTTACTTAGACAGTTGGCTGTTCAGAGACACTCCCCCCAAGAGGTAAAACTCTCCCTTTATTGCACCATCACAGTGCTCAAACACCTGGGAATTGTCATAAATTTCCCAAAGTCCCATTTTGCTCCAGCCCGTCATCTGGAGTTCATCAGAGCACGCTTAGACACTTAACAGGCCCAAACCTTCCCCCCACAGGATCGCTGTGCCCGCCTCAGAGCTGGCAAAAGGGGTACAACAGCAAAGCCAGATAACAGCTTGAGAGATGCTATGAATAATAGGACACATGGCTCAATGGTCTATGTCGTCCCCTATGCTCAATTACACAAGCGCAGTGGACTCCATCTTCCCAATGGACACAAGCGAAGGGATGACTCAGACAAGATCCACATCACCCTTCAACTAATCAAGTCTCTTCAATGGTGGTGTCTCCCACAAAACCTACTCATCGGGTCAGCTTTTCTGATGCCTTCACCTCGATGGACCCAGATGACAGATGCTTCCAAGCTGGGTTGGGGGGGTGCATCTGAACGATCTGACCACATGGACTGTAGACACAATAGGAATCTGTCCTGCAGATCAACCTGCTCGAACTACGAGCACTGACAAATGTTCTTTGGGTTCTTCAAAATCTTACCCCCACCTTCTTCACAGGGGATTATCCCAACCATTGGGGCAACCTGTTCTAGTCAGAATGGACAACCAAGTAGCCATGTTCTATATAAACAAACAAGGGAGAATGGGGTCCCGGCCCCTCTGCGAAGAAGCAATTTACCTATGGTCCTTTGCCATCTCTCACCGCATCCACTCCAAAGCAGTGTACCTCCCTGGTGAACCTATGTCAATGTCCTAGCAGATAGGCTAAGCCATATCCTTCATCCCCACAAATGGACCTTGCATTGGGAGACGGTTGCTCGGATCTTCCAAACATGGGAAACCCCATTTGTAGATCTTTTTGCCACTCCACAAAACACAAAGCTTCTGCTCCTCTACTCCAGGATTCTATCGCTGCATTGATGCCTTCCTTTTCCACTGGGGACAGGACTGCTCTACACATCCCCTCGATACCCAAGACGCTGTTCAAGCTACAGGCCGACAGTTGCTCGATGATTCTCATAGCCACCTTTTGGTCCCGTCAACCCTTGTTTCCTCTGCTTCTTCACCTTGCGCAGACTCACCCTCTCAACCTGGGTTGTGCATCCGACCTCTTCTGTCAGGACCATGGGACGCTCCTTCATCCTAATCTTCACTCCCTACGCCTGACAGCATGGCTGCTGAAGGGCTAGTGCTCGCCAACTTCGACCTACCACAGGTCGTCAAGGGTGTCCTCCTTGCATCTTTTAAGGATTTCACCAGGCGATCTTATGCCTTCAAATGGCTTGGTTTGCCCTTTGGTGCTCCCCAAAGGATCTTGACCCCTTTTCTTGCCTGGTGGAGTTGCTTCTACAATATCTCCTCCACTTATCCTCGACAGGTCTTAAGACTAATTCAGTGAAAGTTCATCTTAGTGCCATTGCAACTTCTCACAGACCAGTGGATGGATAGCCTATCTCCTCACACCCCTTAGTAGTATGCTTCATGCGGGGTCTCTTGCAGTCCAAGCCACCCATTAAGCCGCCTCCAGTGGCCTGGGATCTGAGTGGGATTCTGGCGTAACTTATAAAGCCACCTTTCAAACCTTTAGCCGCCACCACTGAAGTTTCTATTTTGGAAGGTCATCTTCCTTATTCCCCTCACTTCATCTTGCTGTATCAGTGAGCTGCAGGCTCTAGGGGCGGATCCCCCCCCCTATGCATGGTTCCACGATAATAAGATGGTTCTGCATACCCATTCGCATTTCCTCCCAAAGATGGTTTCCTCCTTCCATCTAAACCAGTCGGTAATCCTCCTGATTTTCTTTCCTAGACCACATGTACCTCAGGCTGAAGCAGCACTACACACTCTAGACTGCAAGTGAGCACTAGCCTACTACTTGGGTAAAACTAAAGAACACAGAAAATCCTCTCAATTATTCATTTCCCATGATCTTAGTCACTTGACCCTACCAGTGACGAAACGTACTCTATCTAGATGGATAGCATATTGCATTTCTTTTGCTTATGCACAAGCAGGACTCTCATTGGAAGGTCATGTCACTGCTCATAATATGCAGGCTATAGCAACATCTGTAGCTAATCTCCATTCAGAAGCCATGGAGGACATTTGCCGGGAAGCTACCTGTTCCTCCATTCATACTGCAAACTACTATCTGGATAGAGACTTCCGTCTGGACACTGTCTTTGGCCAAACTGTACTCCAGCACCTCCTTGAGACCTAAAACTCAACTCCTACCCTCTGTCCCAGACTTCCACAAGATACCAGACTATCATTGGGGGAGTATCGTCTCCTGGAATAGAGTCTAATGGCCCGCAACTCTTTCAGACTCTCCAGCTACACGTTTTTTTGCCACAGAGATTGCAATACTCTCCCCCCCATACCAGTCTGGTACCTGGGAGCTAGTGAGTCCCATATGTGAAGACTGCATATCTGCTTGTTCCTGTAGATAGTATAGTTACTCACCTGTAACAGGTGATCTCCGGGAACAGCAGGAATCGGTCTTCACAACCCACCCTCCTCCCCTAGGAGTTGTAGGGTTCTTTTATTTTCTTCTTCTTCTCAGCTAAAAACTCAACTGAGGAGAGGAGTTGGGAAGATGGGAAGGCAGGCATGCAGGTGCAGTGGAGTGCTCCAAAAAGCTTTTCTATTGGACGCTGAGGAGCGTTCCCTGCAGGCTCCATCAGTGATGTTCACATATATGTGAAGACTGATTCCTGCTGTTCCCAAAGATCACCTGTTAGAGGTGAGTAACTATGCTCTCCCTATGAACCCTCCTATGCCCAGCATCACCCCTTTGTCTCCCTATGTCCTTCCTGATGTACAGCATCACTCTTCTGTCTCTTTATGTCCCCCCCCCATGTCCAGCATTCACCCCTCTGTCACCCAATGTCTCCTTTCCACACGTCCAGCATCTCCTCAGTCTCCCTCCACTCTCATGTCAAGGATCTCCTGGGTTTTTTTCCTTCCCTTTACTATGTATTGATACTCCAACCTCCCATCCCACATAGCAGAACATTATGTCCAAATCTAGCCCTCCTCTCTGCCGCCTGCCATCTTTAATCAAAGATGGCACAATCACGGGGCCTTTTTTGATACAAGCTCGCGTGCATCTCTAAGACCTCGCCGGCCCTCCTTGTCCCACTTCCTCTGATGAGACAAGTATGTGTCAGAGAGGGCAGGACATGGAGGGCCGGCAAGGTCTTAGAGTTACGCACAAGCCTCTAAGATCCTGCTGACCCTCCCTATCCCGCCCTCTCTGATGCAAACTTGCCATGTCAGAGGAGATGCGACAAGGAGGGCCGGCAGGGTTTTAGAGGCATGCACGTGCTTTTATCAGAATGTCCCCATGCCTGTACTACCTTTGTTACTGGCAGTGGACGGCAGGCTGGATTTGATATTTTATTTATTTACTTAAGTTTTTTTATGCTGCCTTTCTACAAGTCAAGATGGTTTACAAGTAAATGAGATGGCCTCCCAAAAGAGCAAGTCACCCCATCCCGAACCCAACATGTATCTACGACCCCATTTGGAGTTGCGACCCACAGTTTGGAAAACACTGCTCTAAGGGCTTTCAGAGATTGGTTAACAAACTCACTTGTATCAATTCAAACTGACAATTAGGTTGCCATGTTTTACATCAACAAAAGCAGGGAGGAACCGGATCATATTCCCTATGCAAGGTGTCAGACTTTGAAAACTTGTCAAGGGCTATTTATCTTCTGGGCGAACAAAATACTGTGGCCAACAGGCTACGTTGTGCCCTTCAACCTCACAAATGGACCATGGCCAGGGAGGTGGCCCTCCTCATCGCATTTGAATTCTTTATTTATTCTGTATTTGATATACTACTCAAGGCACAGTAGCTTTACCATCAAGGTGGTTTATAAAACCCATTTTGTTTCATAAACAGACAAAAAGGAAATATTTTATTAGTTAAAACAATACAAAAACAAAAAAGAATCACAAACATACATAATAGACCTCTCATTAGTAAGCTTGTAAAATAGTCAAATGTAAAATTATGTAAGGTTATGAGGGGCACATTTTAAAACCATAGACACATGTGTACTGAGCACATGTGGGATAAACAGGGAAAAACAGGGATAAACAGGGATAAAGAAATAAGTAATTATAAGAACAATGAAAAGACCATGTTTTCACCAGTTTTTAAATACAGTAATTGATGTGTCTGCTCTTATATCCAAAGGGAGAGAATTCCACAAGACTGGAGCATTAAAGGTATTCTAATCCACTCATACCATAATTTTCAATAGGATGCCACAATTAAGTGACAAGCTTTTGATAATTGTAACTGCCTTGATGGATTATATGGAATAAGAAGGGAAGCCGAGGAGTGGCCTAGTGGTTGGGGCAAGGTACTTCAGGCCAGAAGTTCAAATCTCACTAGAGGGCAGCAACCTTGGGCCGGAAGGACTGGGGTTTCTAGTCCCACAGGTGCTCCTTGTGGTCTTGGGCAAGCCACTTAACCCTCCATAGCCCATGTGCCCTGTAAAATAGTTATCTCCAAGTTATAATGCCCTTTTCAATGTAATTTCAGTTTGTTCAATGTAAACCGCACTGATGCAGAATAGCACGGTATATAAGAGAATGTAAATAAATAGAGATAAGCTGGGTATGCCTAGACAGATTGATGAGCCAACATCAGATACGTTATGTGAGTGACATGTCTTGGGGCAGTTTCTCCAAATGGATTAGTCTTGCGCATATCATGACAGTCATGAACCTCACTTCCTTATCGCTTCTCCGGGCCAGTCCAGGGAAGGTTAGGTTAGGGTTGTCAATCCCCTTTAGCAGCTGAGGACTGAAGACTTCAAGTTTTCTTGAGAGGTGAAGCCACTCCCCCTGAGGTCAACCAGCCAGTCTTTCAGTCCTCAGCAGCTGAAGAGGATCGATTCGATTTTTCTCCCTCATGTGAATGTATAGTGCTTGATTTCCTTTATTTCTTTATTGCAGTACAAGTTGGCTCTAGCAGAGCTGATTTTATTCTGTAGTCCTGACAGTTTGTTATTATTCCCTAATTATTTAAGGACAGTAGAGAGATCGGGCACTTCTTAACATGACGGTATAAGGTAGAGCCTGCCTTTTTGAACCGTCTCCGTCTCTCTGAGCAGATTGAACCTGGGAGCCCCAGTACTTCCTCTGCCGTAGACATAGCCGCACTGGTCCCTGTTCCGCTAGCAGTGGAACTAAATCTCAGCGCTACAGAATTTTTTCCTGTCAGGGGTGAGTGTTTGTAGCTGTGCGGCGTCCGTTATTACCAGCGCGAGTAGAGCGAGCGGCTGTCTATCTTCCCTTAGCCGTAGCGCGACAAGCAGAAGGGTTCTTTCTCTGGTCGGGGTTTTTGTATATAAGCAGTAGTGATGGCGGAAAAGCTATCTTCTGATTCAGAGAAGCCGTCTTTGCCCGCGGGAAAGGCGGCCATTTTAGGCGCGCCGGCCATTTCAACGGCCGACCAGCATCGGCCTACTAAAAGAAAGGCTAAGTCCTCTAAGGACGTGACTCGACAAGAGAAGCCTGCGCAGCCCCTGCCTGACGAAGGCATATCGTCCTTCTTTTCCCCAGAATTTATCCTAGCAATGCACAGAGCATATTTGATGAAATCTATTCAGTCGGCCCCTGTGTAAACGCTTCAGAGCTCTGCTGCAGTTCCGATGGGTGTTACTGTGCTAGAGGATCCTGGAGAGGGTCCTTCTCTGCCTAAAGAGATCCTGAGGGATCCTTTGGACCCTTTTGCTTCACAGCTCTCTGTGCCCCTGGGTCAGGGAGAAACGGAGTGTCTGTCGGAAGCAGGCTTAGACCTGGCTCCAGAAGAGCTAGAAGAGAGTGAGATTGCTCCAGGAGAGGATCCTATTATCTTTCACGTTTTTCGCAAGGAAGAGCTTTCCGCTCTCATTTCCCAGTCCTTATCTGCCTTACACCTTCTGCTTCCTTCAGCATCCCAGGAACCTTTGGAGGATCCATTATTACAGGGGTTTAAAGCGGAACAACGCTGTTTCCCGATGCACCGGGTGATAAAACAGATGATTGAATCTGAATGGGAGTGTCCGGAAGCTACGCTCCGTGGGAGCCGTGCCTTAGCTCGCCTTTACCCCATGCCGCAGGAGGAGAAGGATTTATTGCGCATGCCCAAGGTAGATGCGATAGTATCGGCAGTGACCAAGAAGACTACCATCCCTGTGGAAGGGGCGGCGGCGCTTAAGGATCTACAGGATCGAAAATTGGAAATTCTTCTCAAGCAGGCGTTCGATTCTAGCGCTTTAGCTCTGCAGGCGGCTGTTTGTGGAGCATATGTCTCTAGAGTGTCCATTCGGTGGCTACAAGGAGACATATCCTGGGATTCCGCTTCTGTGCAGGGAGTGGAAAATGCAAAATTGGAATCGGCAGCAGCTTATATGGCCGATGCCTTCTATGATCTGCTGCGAATTGCCGCCAAGACCATGGCATCCCTGGTCGCGGCCCGGCGTTTTTTATGGTTGCGTAACTGGTCGGCGGATGTTTCTTCTAAGTTGCGTCTTAGTAAATTGCCCTACAAAGGAAAATTGCTTTTTGGGGAGGCATTGGAAAAGATTGTTAAAGATCTGGGTGACACTAAAGGAGGGCGTTTGCCAGAGGATAAGCCCAAGCCCGGGCGAGGCGCAGGAAATCTCCGCAGCTCCGGTCGAGATGCCCGTAAATTCCGAGGAGCGTGCTTTGCTCCCTATTCTAGAGGCCGTGCCGAGTTTCACGGTCAGTCCTTTCGAGGAGCCAGAGGTTTCGGCAGGTCTTACTTCAGTTCTTCTCAATCCTCAGCTAAGAAGCCGCAATGAAGGTGTGCTGGTCCAGGCGTCAGTGCCTGTAGGAGGGCGCCTGCAGGATTTTCTATCAGCCTGGACCGCAATCACAACAGACAAATGGGTATTTTAGAGGTCATTCAAAAAAAGGGTATGCGCTGGATTTCGCTTGCCCTTTGTCGCCCGCCTTTGTAATGTCTCCCTGTGCGCCGGGGCTGAAGGCGCAAGCAGCCTCGGACACGCTTTTTCGCCTCTTACAACTTCGGGCGATAGTCTCCGTGCCTCCAGACCAATACGGTCGCGGTCGATACTCGATCTATTTCGTGGTTCCCAAAAAGGAAGGTTCTTTTCGCCCAGTGCTCAATCTCAAGGGCGTCAACCGTTCTTTGCGGGTGCCTCATTTTCGCATGGAAACCTTGCGTACCATGATTCGGGCAGTGCATCCCGGAGAATTCCTCTCGTCCATAGATCTCACAGAGGCCTATCTTCACATTCCCATCAGGCAATCTCATCAACAATTTTTACGCTTTGCCCTTCCTATGGGTCATTTCCAGTTTCGAGCGTTGCCGTTCGGACTCGCCACGGCTCCGCGGACCTTCACAAAGCTCATGGTAGTGGTAGCAGCGGCGCTGCGGAAGGAAGGTATCCGTGTTCATCCGTATCTCGACGATTGGCTTATCAGGGCCGATTCTCATTTGGCCTCTGTAGCGGCAACGGCTCGAGTTGTTCAACTTTTGGAGCAACTAGGTTGGGTCATAAATCAGGCCAAGAGTCACTTACAGCCGATCCGGCAACTGACTCATCTAGGGGCCTTCTTCGACACGGCTCGCGGAGCAGTTTTCTTGCCCGAGATCAGAGTGAACAAGATTCTGCAGCAGGTGCAGGCATTTTTGCGAATCCCAGCTCCGTCGGCGTGGACGTACTTACAACTCTTGGGCTCCATGGCGGCATCCTTGGATCTAGTTCCGTGGGCCAAGGCTCACATGCGGCCGTTACAACAAGCATTGCTTTCCCGATGGTCGCTGCAGCTTCATCCTCTCTCACAGCGCCTGCTTTGTCCGGATCTGGTGAGACAAAGTCTAGAGTGGTGGTTGGACCCGGTCCATCTCAGAGCAGGCGTCCCTTTGCAGGAGCCCTCTTGGGTTTTAGTCACCACAGATGCCAGTCTCGCAGGCTGGGGAGCGCATTGTCAGTCGCAACTCGCACAAGGATCTTGGTCTCCGGAGGAGAGCTCGTGGTCGATCAACAGACTGGAGCTACGCGCTGCTCGGCTCGCCATTCAGCGAAGCCCTGCTCAAAGGGACTGCAGTTCGGTTGTTCTCTGACAATGCAGTAACAGTGGCATATATCAATCGGCAGGGGGGGGACCAAGAGTTCCACTCTTCTTGCCGAATGTCAGGAATTGATGACTTGGGCAGAGGGCCGTCTCCTAGCGTTGTCGGCTGCTCATGTGGCTGGCAAAGAGAACGTTCAGGCCGATTATCTCAGTCGCAATGTCCTCGATCCCGGAGAGTGGGAGTTGAACGTAGCAGTTTATCACGATCTGACCTTACGGTGGGGACAACCAGTTATGGATCTTATGGCGACTTTCAGCAATGCCAAGGCGAACCGCTTTTTCAGCAGACACAGGGAGCGCATGTCAGAGGGGCTAGATGCTCTGGTTCAGCCATGGCCGGTGGACGCTCTCTTGTATGTTTTCCCTCCTTGGCCAATGTTGAGTCGCGTTATTCAACGCATAGCGGGACGCCGAGGTTCGGTGATTCTGATTGCGCCAGATTGGCCTCGACGTCCTTGGTATGCCGATCTGATTCGGCTCCTGATAGCTCCTCCTTGGCGTCTTCCGGTTCGGATCAATCTGTTAAATCAGGGACCGGTGCTCATGCCACAGGTGGATCGCTTCTTGCTTACGGCTTGGCTCTTGAGAGGGCTCGCTTTTTTTTTTTTTTTTTTAATTTTTTTTCCAGTTTAAATTACAGATATCAAGAAAATACAAACACTAAAATAACAACCAAAAACATCCACAGATATCCATAATACAGTCCACGTCAAGAGGAGCATATAAATAAGAGGAGGATGCTGACTCAATTCAAAATCAAACTCTTTTTTTACCTATCTGCTGTCAAGAAAATACACAATAATAATTAAGACACCAGAGCACCATTAGATAGAAGGAAGGATTCTAACGCCGATGTCTCCAGAAAAACAAACTTGGCGCCTTTCAAAGTAATAATGCATTTACATGGAAATTTGAGGAAAAACGTGGCACCAAGGGCTACGACGCGTGGCTTCATCGACAAAAAAGCCTTGCGACGTAGCTGAGTTTCCCTGGAGACATCGGGAAAGATACTAACCTTCTCACCACAGAAAAGGGATGCTTTATTCAAGAAATATAAGCGCATTACGGCGTGTGAGGAGAGGAGGACGCTACTCACTGCTGTGTGCTCCGTTGCTGCTTTCCCGACAGTGTTGGAGTGCTGGGTCATCGCAGCGGCGCCTGCCCCCTGACGTCATCCTTGGGGGTTTAAAGCCCGGAGCCCTGTAAGTTCAGTGGGAGCGTGTGAGGAGAGGAGGACGCTACTCACTGCTGTGTGCTCCGTTGCTGCTTTCCCGACAGTGTTGGAGTGCTGGGTCATCGCAGCGGCGCCTGCCCCCTGACGTCATCCTTGGGGGTTTAAAGCCCGGAGCCCTGTAAGTTCAGTGGGAGCGTGTGAGGAGAGGAGGACGCTACTCACTGCTGTGTGCTCCGTTGCTGCTTTCCCGACAGTGTTGGAGTGCTGGGTCATCGCAGCGGCGCCTGCCCCCTGACGTCATCCTTGGGGGTTTAAAGCCCGGAGCCCTGTAAGTTCAGTGGGAGCGTGTGAGGAGAGGAGGACGCTACTCACTGCTGTGTGCTCCGTTGCTGCTTTCCCGACAGTGTTGGAGTGCTGGGTCATCGCAGCGGCGCCTGCCCCCTGACGTCATCTTTGGGGGCTTTAAGATCAGATCGCTAAGCGGTACGCGATAGCGGTCGCGTTTTAAAGGGGCGCGTTATTAAGGGGCTTGCTCCTTATGCGCTCCTTTGGCGCTCGAGGAGCTGGGAGCTGATATTTGGTCCTGCAGAATGGGTAGAAGGAAGAAACGACCTCTGAATGTAAGTACTGATAATCCATCTAAAGCGGTAAAGATTGCTGGTCCGATGGATCGACACCTTGTTGCTCTGAACAGTACTGTAGGGGAGGTTGTTGTTGCAGTTCCATCTCAGCTTCCTAGTAATGGCTCCTCCTTGTTATCGGGGGTTAGTATCTCTTCCCCCTCTGCTGCCTTATTTGACACTGCCCCGGTATCTTCCTCTCCTTTGAGGAGAGATGTGCCTCTGCAAGTGGACTCCCTACCTTCTTCATCGGTGTTTGGGCCCCTAATGGCTGTGGAGAGAGTCCCACTTCCTCGGATTCTATCTGCCCCTGAGAGTTCCACAGTGGCACAACGGGACGGTATTTCTATTCTTCCTGGAGCATCTCACGATGTATCTCTTTCTGATTTATGGAACGTGCTCACCAGGATTGAGTCTTCATTGAACTCTGTCGTTTCACAAACGTCGGAATTCTCTAGAGACTCTGTGGCAAAATTATCTCAGCATGATTCTCAGATAGATATTCTGGAGGGGCGGTGCCAGCAGTTGGAAGCTCATTGTGATTTATTGCAAAATTCTTCTTTATCTTTCATGAAAGACAGCCTTATTCTCCATGCTCAACAAGAGGTTTTGGAGAATAGTCTGCGTGCCTTAAATTTGAGGTGTTTAAATTTTCCCCATACTAGGTTTATTTCTCCCCAAATTCTTTTTGATAAGTATTTGGTAGACATTCTGGGATATCAGGTAGATAATAAGCCATCTGTGATTAAATTGTATTATATTCCTGCTAAGGGGGCTTCTTCAGCGGAAGGATCTGCTGGCTTAGCCCCAGTTACCTCTCAGGAGTCTTTGGATATTTCTGCTTATATTGAATCTTCCCAAGATATTATTCCAACCAGAGCTACCCTTCTAGTATCTTTTGCCACGGAACTAGATAAAAATGCCGTAATGCGCTTATATTTCTTGAGAGGGCTCGCTTAATGCTCAAAGGTTATGCGAGTTCCGTAGTGGCCACCTTACTTAAATCTAAGCGGCCAGGGACTTCCCTTGCGTATGTTCGGATATGGCGGCTCTTCGAGGATTGGTGTGGCCGGCGCGACGTTCCTCCTCGTTCATCTACCTTGCCTCAATTGCTTTTGTTTCTCCAGGAGGGTTTGGATAAAGGTTTGGCGCTTAATACCCTTAAAGTTCATGTGGCAGCGCTAGCATGTTTTAGGGGATTGGTGCAAAACCACCGACTGTCGATGCATCCGGATGTGCAAAGATTTTTTCGGGCGGCTAAGATCCTTCGTCCTCCACTGCGACAGATAGTGCCTCCGTGGGCTTTGAATGTCGTTTTGGAGGCATTTTCGGGATCGCCCTTGGTGTCCATTTCCTCGCGGTCTCCGCGTGAGTGTTCCTGGAAAACAGCTTTTCTGGTGGCCTTATGTTCCGCGCGGCGGATTTCCGATTTACAGGCCTTGTCTTGTCAAGAGCCTTATCTGCAATTTCTTCCTGAACGGGTGTTACTGCATACGGTTCCTTCTTTTTTGCCGAAAGTGCTGTCTGTTTTTCATATTAATCAGTCGGTGGCCTTACCCATTTTTTCGAATTTGTCAAGTTCTCCGATTGACCGAGCCCTCAAGAAGTTGGATCTTGGTCGGGTTTTAAAGGCGTACCTTAAGATCTCGAAGCCTTTTCGAAAAACAGACAGATTGTTTGTCCAGTATGCTGGGCCCAATAAAGGGCAGGCGTAGTCGAAATCCACGATTGCTCGTTGGGTGCGCTGCGCTATTGTAGCAGCTTACCAGGCTGGAGGACTCTCTCCCCCAGTGGGGCTCAAAGCTCATTCTACTCGAGCTCAAGCGGCTTCCTGGGCGGAATTTGCTTTTGTTCTTCCTGTGGATATCTGTAGAGCGGCGACGTGGTCTTCATTGCATACGTTTACGAAGCATTACCGGTTGGATGTTCAGGCCAGGGAAGATGCAAAAGTGGGGGCGTCGGCTCTTATCGCGGGGCTGGCGGGTCCCTCCCGAGTTTAGGTACTGCTTTGGTACTGCCCTAACCTTCCCTGGACTGGCCCGGAGAAGCGATAAGGAAGATGAAATTAGATCTTACCTGCTAATTGTCTTTCCTTGAGCATTCTCCGGGCCAGTCCAGGGTCCCACCCTTTTTCGTTTTTCGGATACCTCTGCCACAGAGCAGACATCATGGCGTGATGTGGATTTTCGTGCGAAGGGGGTGTATCGGGGCTTCTGTGTTTCTTTCTCAGAGATGGACGGGTATCATTATAACCACTAAGTAAAAAAAAAAAATCCTCCACATCCTCAGAAGCACTATTTTCTTTGCTTCTTCTTTCCCAAAGGACTATAGAACATTATCAGTTTTAATGGGTTAACCTTCCGTTTCAGTTCTTTACTAGTTAGCTGCTTTGTCAAGAGAAGACTGGCTGGTTGACCTCAGGGGGAGTGGCTTCACCTCTCAAGAAAACTTGAAGTCTTCAGTCCTCAGCTGCCAAAGGGGATTGACAACCCTAACCTAACCTTCCCTTGACTGGCCCGGAGAATGCTCAAGGAAAGACAATTAGCCGGTAAGATCTAATTTCATCTTCTAAGCCAAGGTATATGGAGTATGATCTCAGTCTCTCAAATATACTGTTAATGTTCAGCACAGTACTTATAGCATGCCAAAGAGAGCTTCCTTCTGGAGTTCATAAGATATAACAGGTATGGGTAATTTGTCAAGATGTGCTTGGAAATACTTCTTTATCAAACCTGTTCTGGTGTTTTTTTCCTTTACCACTATGTCGGGTTTCCTCGCATCCAGTTTCTTATCCATCAGATTGAAGAACATCCCACATGACCTCTTCATTCTCTGTAATGAGCATTGATTGGAAGCCAGTGTTTTTTCATTAAGAATGCAGTAACAATCAAATTGCCTCACATTATAGATTTATTTAGATGAGTTTAACTGTGGTATTTTGTATCAGCTGGAGACATTTTACCGAGTATTATGGAAGACCAACAAAACGTATGTTACAATAATCTATGCGGTTTATAAGAAAAGCATGGAATAATGTCCTTAAAGATCTCCTGCCTACATTTGGCTTGATAGATCTAATCATTCATAGAGTATAGAATAATTCTGAATAAGGGAGGAAATATATGGACCAAATGTTAGCTCTTTGTCAAAAATAACATCCTTTAGGGGGATGGAAATGCCTGCTTCTGTGAGTGGGGCACACCCCCCCCCCCCTTCGATAGGTCTCTTTGCCACTCCTCAAAATGCCCAAGTGCCTTAGTTCTGCTCCAGAATAGGGTCACACAGCAAACTAACCTTGGCGATGTCTTCCTTCTCCATTGAGAGGGGGGGGGGTGGAAGAAGACTGTCTTCTGTATGTGTATACTCTCAATCCTTTCTTTACAAAGACCCTCCTGAAGCTCAAAAGTGACAAAAGCATGATGATTCTCATTACTCCTTATTGGCCCCAGCAACCATGGTTCCCTTTCCTTCTTGGACTCTCCATCCGAGAACAACTGTGTCTGGATCAAACATCAATGCCAATTTCACAGGAGGGCGGCACAATGTTGCACCCCAACATCACTGCTCACTGCTTGATGTTGAGACCTTGGCTGCTCTTAACTTACAGGTTGGCATAACTGATGTCCTTTTGAAATCCAGAAGGGCCTCCACAAGGAGGTCTAAACACTTTAATTTGGAAGAGCTTTGCATCTGGTGTGAGAAACAGTCCATAGATCTCTGTTCATTTGTCCTACACAAACACAGCCCGATACCTTCTACATCTCTCAGGGTATGGACTCAAGTCCAACTTGGTAAGGATTCACCTCAGTGAATATATATATATACACTTTCTGAACTATTTCTCTTCAGAAACATTTTCTTTTTGGTGCTAGGTGCCATTTTGGGCATTAGGCCCCATTTTCCTGAAAAAATGGAAAAACCAGCTAGTGGTTTTAAAAAATGTAGTAAGTGTGGCGGTACCATTTCTGTCACCGTCACCCATGACTGGTGTCTCAAATGTTTATTGCCAAGTGGCCCCAACACCCTCATCTCTTGCACTAGATCTGGTGTTCCACTAAGGACTCTGATGGAGAATGGTCAGAGCCTAGTGATCACAGCATGATCATATTTGATTTAATTAGTGGAGGAGGAATAGTAAAAAAAATCCACAGTACTCCCTTTTAACTTTCGAAAGGGAACCTATGATAAAATGAGGAAAATAGTTAAGAAAAAACTAAAAGGAGTAGTTGCAAAGGTTAAAGACTTACATCAAGCTTGGGTGTTGTTAAAAAAAAATACTATCTTGGAAGCCCAGACCAGCTGTATTCCACGCTTTAAGTGGAAGGAAGTCCAAAAAACTGCCAGCATGGTTTAATGGTGAGGTCAGAGAGGCTGTTGCCAAAAAAGCATCTTTCAGGAAATGGAAAAAAGAGCCAAACAATGAAACCTGGAAACAGCACAGGCACTGGCAAGTCAAATGCAAGGCATTGAGAAGGCAGGCAAAGGGAGAATTTGAGAAGCATGCTGCAGAAGCAAAAACACAAAATAAAGACTTTTTCAAGTACATTCGTAGCAAAAAACCTGTGAGTCAGTTGGTTCATTAGATGATAGAGGGGTTAAAGAGGCACTAAGAGGCGACAAGGCGATAGCGGAGAGACTGAATGAATTCTTTGCTTCAGTCTTTACTGAGGAAGATGTAGGGAGGTTACCCATGACTGAAGTGGTATTTAAAGGTGCGGAAGAATTGAAGGAAGTATCGATACATCAGGAAGATGTATTACAACTATTAAACTGAAGAGTAGCAAATCACCTGGGCCGGATGGTATACATCCAAGGGTGTTGAAAGAACTGAAATATGAGATTGCAGGCCTGCTATTAGTAATCTGTGAATTTTCATTAAAATCATCTGTAATACCTGAAGATTGGAGGATCGCCAATGTAACACCAATTTTTAAAAAGGGTTCCAGGGGTGATCCGGGAAACTACAGACCGGTGAGCCTGACATCAGTACCTGGAAAAATGGTAGAAACCATCATAAAGAACAAAATTACTCAGCATGTAGATAGTCATGACCTAATGGGAGACAGCCAACATGGCTTTAGACAAGGAAGATCTTGTCTTACTAATCTGTTATGTTTTTTTGAAGGTGTGAATAAACAGGTGGACAAAGGTGAGTCGGTTGATATTGTGTATCAGGACTTTCAGAAAGCCTTTGACAAGGTCCCTCATCAGAGACTTTTGGCAAAACTAAACAGTCATGGGATAGGAGGCAGTGTACTATTGTGGATCAGGAACTGGTTAAAAGATAGAAAGCAGAGGGTAGGGCTAAATGGCCAATTTTCCCAATGGAGAAAGGTGAATAGTGGTGTACCCCAGGGATCTGTGCTGGGCCCACTGCTTTTTAACATTCATAAATTACCTGGAAAGGGGAATAACGAGTGAGGTTATCAAATTTGCAGATGACACAAAACTATTTAAAGTTCTTAAAACCCAAGAGGATTGTGGAAAATTGCAAGAGGATCTTGATAAATTGGAAGACTGGCCATCAAAATGGCAGATGAAATTTAATGTGGACAAGTGCAAAGTTATGCACCTAGCGAAGAACAACCCAACCTATGGTTACACGATGCAATGTTCCACAATAGGAACCACCACCCAGGAAAAATATTTAGGCGTCATTGTGGATGACATGTTAAAACCCTCGGCCCAGTGTGCAGCAGCAGCCAAGAGAGCAAATAGGTATCATAAGGAAAGGAATGGAAAATAAAACAAAGGATATTATAATGCCTCTATATTGTTCCATGGTGAGACCGCACCTTGAATATTGTGTGCAATTCTGGTCGCCATATCTTAAAAAGGATATATTGTTATCAGAAAGTGTTCAGAGAAGAGCCACCAAAATGGTAAAGGGGATGGAAGGATACTCCTATGAAGAAAGGCTAAAAAGATTAGGGCTCTTTAGCCTGGAGAAGAGACGGCTGAGGGGAGATATGATAGAAGTCTATAAATTAATGAACGGAATGGAACGGGTAAACGTAGATCGATTGTTACATTATCAGAATATAGAAAGACTAGGGGACATGCAATGAAGCTACAGGGTAAACTATTTAAGATCAATAAAAGAAAATATTTTTTCACTCAACGTGTAATCAAACTCTGGAATTTGTTACCAGAGGATGTAGTAAAGGCTGTTAGTGTAGCTGGGTTTAAAAAAGGTTTGGACAAGTTCCTGGAGGAAAGGTCCATAAACCATTATTAAGAAGGGACCCAAGATATCAATGCTTGACCCAGTACAAGCATTATGGAACCTGTGTCTTTTGGGGAAACTGCTAGGTACGTATGACCTAGATTGGCCACTGTTGGAAACAAGATATGCCATACTGGGTCAGACCAAGTTCCATCAAGCCCAGTATCCTATGTTCTTATGGAGCGTCTCTCTTTTATGGGGATGACTAGAAGAGGAAGACAGAACCAGGCTGCAAAGCTCAGTACCCTGTTTTCTTCAGATGCCATGTCCATTGCATCAACGTGTTCCAGAGCCTCGTCTTCCTCCCATGGATCTCAGGTAGCTAAACATAAGAGCCGGTCCTCAAAGGGTAGATCTCCTTCCAAGCATCGAGAAGCCATTGGCATTGCCCTTGAGGAAATTACACCGGCAAAACAGCCCCAGCAGGAGGCTTCGGCCTCCAAAGCACCAACGGGGCTCCAGGATGTTCGAGGCCTCGAACTCGGCAGAACTACTGGTGCCATGCTCAAGGGTTCCAGCTGCTTCTACTGGTACTGACACCCAGGCATCAGCAGCGTCGATAGACCAGAGATTCCTCGCTATCGAACGCAGTCTTGCTGCTCTCCTTTCAGCTGCGGTACCGTTGACACCGCTATTGACGGTTCAACGGGCACCAGTACCGACACCGATACTGATGCCGGTACCAACACCGACGGTACCGGCCCCGGTGGGAATTCTTCCCAGGCAGACCTTTTCTGGCATCGACTGATCGGTACCGGACCAACTCGGTACTGACTTCAATCGATACTGATACCATGCTTTGCATGAACATCAGGATCAGAGATACTTCGAATCCTCCGATTCTGAGGACTCTGATAATTCTGCCGGTACCAGAGTGCTTCTCCCGGAAGACTCCTCTTCTCCTCAATGTAGAATGTCTCCTCCGGAGGACATGTCTTCAGGATTTTATTCGTGATGTGGCCCGATGCCTTTCAATCACGGTAGCTCCTGAAAAGGAACCTAGAGCAAAGGAATTGGAAATTCTCCAATACCCTAAGGCTCCCAAAGAGGCAGCCACTCTGCCCATTCATGAAATTCTTCATGATTTGATGCTCAGAATGTGGGAAACACCTTTGACCACATCTCCTCATTCTAGGAGACTTGATACCATGTATCGAGTTCCACCATGTCCTGGCTTTCAAAAGACTCAGCTGCCACACCATTCAATGGTAGTGGAGTCAGCTTTGCGTAGGATGAAAAGTGCATGCATCCAATCCTCCAGGTCGTGAATGCAGGGCTCTTGACACCTTTGGGCGGCAAACTTTTCAGGCCTCCATGCTTTCAGCTAGGATCAGCTCCTATTTTATATATGGGAATGTTCCTCAAAGACGTCACAGGAGATTTGGAGCTTATGAGCCCCCTTCTCCCTGATAACAAACGACAAGACTTCCTTATTCTTGTCAAGCATGCTCAAGACATTTCCAAGTTTGTAAATCGTGCAGCCTCTGACTGCTTTGAATGCATCAGCAGAACCTCTGCTATTGCCATTGGTGCACGTCTGATTGCCTGGCTTCAGGCATCAGACTTGGAGATTTGGGTACAGGATAAATTAGGAAACATCCCTTGTACAAGAGAAAACCTGTTTGGCAAGAATTGGCAGAAAAAGGCTAATGAGATAGATGCTGTCAATATCACTTTAGACAGATTGTCAAAATCTACAGCCACTCCAGCCAAAAAGAAACCCTATAAAAAACCCTTTTTCAGCAAAAAGAGGAAGTTTTATCCTATACCCAGCAAGGGCAAGGTCAGGGTCAAGTTGCCCAAAAAGGACAACAATCCAGACAACAAAAGAAGCCAAAAAGCCCGAGAGCTCAATCAGCTCCACAGGCTCAGCCCCCTCAAGGGCTTTGACTCCTTCCTAGAGAGCTTGGCCTTCCTGCTTCTGAAGGGTCCAGAACCCCTAAACATTCCAGGCAGGTTGTGTCATTTTGCCAACAGATGGCACCAAATAACAGCAGAAAATTGGATTCCGTCCATTTATAGGAGAGGTTTCAAGCTTCATTTTCACAGCATGCCCCCTCCTACAATCGTGACAGTTCAATTCCCAAACCTCTACAGACAATCTACTGGATCAAGAAGTCTCAACACTCCTTGCCCAAGAAGCAAGAGAGGAAGTACCCATTCTCCAACAGGGTACAGGGTTCTACTCCCCCTATTTTCTTATTCCAAAGAAACAGGACACAGACCCATTCTAGACCTCAGAGAATTGAACACATATCTGTTCCAAGAAAAGTTCAAAATGATTTCTCTAGGAACTCTTCTGCCATACCTTCAAAGTCAGGATTGGCTTTGCTCTCTAGATCTAAAGGATGCATATACTCGCATTCTGATCCATCTGGATCACAGGAAATTCTTACGATTCCTTTTCAAGGGAAAACACTTCCAATACAGGTTCTTCCCTTTGGTCTGGCTTCGGCACCAAGAGTATTCACGAAATGCATGGCAGTAGTAGCTGCATTCCTGCGAACCCTAGGGATATTCATCTTCCCTTACTTGGACGACTGGCTGATTCGAGCCCCCACGGTTGCAGAAGCCAGCTCTGCACTGCCTCGCACAATGCGAATCCTCCAATACGTAGGATTGGTAATAAACTTCCCAAAATCCCAACTTGTTCCTTCCCAGTTCCTGGAATTCATAGGAGCTTGTTTAGATACCAGACAGTCAAGGGCTTTCCTCCCACAGCCCCGATGTCTTCACATAGTGCAACTACCTTCTCAAACAGCAGGAAAATCCTCCCTAACTGCTCGAGAACTGCTACAATTACTGGGACATATGGCATCCACAGTACATGTAGTTCCCTATGCTCACCTCCACATGCAAACAGCCCAGTGGACCCTATCCACACAGTGGACACAGGTCACAGGGCGTCTGTCAGACAAGATATCAAACTCTCAACGACTGATCTTGTCCCTACAATGGTGGCAATCACTGGAGAATCTTTTAGTGGGGTCTCCTTTCCAACAACCCCTATTCCAGGCCACCCTAACAGATGCATCACAGGTGGGTTGGGGAGCACACCTGCACCATCTCTCTACCCAGGGTACCTGGACTCCACAGGAGGCTTGTCTTCACATAAACCTCCTAGAATTAAGAGCAATCTATCTAGCTCTTCGAGTATTCCATGCCCAGCTCAGCTACAAGACAGTCCTAGTCCAAACGGACAATCAAGTAGCCATGTTCTATGTGAACAAGCAGGGCGGAACGAAGCTTTACGACTATGGGCCCTGGCCAGAGAGCATCAAATTCACCTTCTCGTGGTATATCTTCCAGGCATTCAAAACCTTTGGGCAGACAAACTCAACTGAGTACTGCTGCCTCACGAATGGTCTCTCCACCTAGACCAAGTGGCAAAGATATTTCAGATCTGGGGGACCCAAGACATAGACCTCTTTGCAAGTCCACTGAATGCCAAACTTCCCCAGTTCTGTTCCAGAATTCTGGCTCACAATTGCCAGGCAAGGGATGCCTTCCTCCTTCACTGGGGTCAGGACTTCCTCTATGCCTTCCCACCCATTCCCCTCATCCCCAAAACACTCTTCAAGCTTCAGAGAGACAGAAGTCATATGATCCTCATAGCGCCACGGTGGCCATGACAAACGTGGTATCCCCTGCTCCTACATCTCTCTCGAGCTGCACCTCTGGAGTTAGGCTGTGCTCCAGACCTTCTCTCCCAAGAGAACGGGATGCTGTTGCACCCAAATCCCCAGTTCCTGCATCTCAGAGCCTGGTTGCTGAAAGCCTAGACCTGCAGGATCTTAACCTTTCCCAACAGGTAAAGGATATCTTTCAAGCTTCTAGAAAACCTTCCACAAGACGTTCTTACACCTTTAAGTGGAAACGTTTTACTATGTGGTGTTCTCAAAAGGGCTTAAACCCTCTTGTGATATCTTTGGAATCGGTACTAGAGTACTAACTTCATTTATCAAATTCTGGTCTAAAGACCAATTCAGTACGAGTCCATCTTAGTGCAATTGCAGCTTCCTATAAGCCTCTGGATGAGAGGAAATTGGCTGTGCATTTACTCATAAAGCATAGTTACTCAACTGTAACAGGTGATCTCCGGGAACAGCGGGAATTTAGTCTTCACATATGGGTATCGTCGGTACCGACGGAGCCTGCGCGGGAACGCTCCCCAGCGTCCAATAGGAAAGCTTTTGGGAGCATCCCACTGCGCCTGCATGCTGCCTTCCTGCCTTTCCCTCTCCAGTTAAGTTTAAAGCTGAGACAAAGAGAGGGAAAGAGAGATACAATTCTTAGCGGAGGTGGGTGGGTTGTGAAGACTAAATTTCTGCTGTTCCCAGAGATCACCTGTTACAGGTGAGTAACTATTCTATCTCCAGGAACAAGCAGGAATGTAGTCTTCACATATGGGGACTCCCTAGCTTTAGATGCTAGGGAGAAGGCCCCAGAAGTTGTGTGCCCCTGTGAAAGGGCTCCACTTCCCCCATAGATCTCTAGCATCCTACCAGGGATGGTGGGTAGGAGTTGATAAAGTCTGGAACAGGTGTTGAAGAACAGCCTGACCAAACAAGGCATCCTGACAGGAGTCCCTGCTAAGCAGTAATGGGCTGTGAAGGTATGAACCGAAGCCCAAGTAGCTGCTCGACAGATGTCGTTGATAAACACAGAATGAAGATGAGCCATAGAGGCTGCCATGGCTCTCACATTGTGAGTTATGACATGGCCTTCAAGAGGAAGGTTCTTACTCTTAGGCAAAAAAAATACTGTGCAATCCAGTTGGACAGTGTTCTTTTGGAGACTGGAAGTCCCAAATGACTAGGATCAAAAGCAACAAAGAGTTGAGAGGACTTTCTATGTTGCTGTGTCCTTTAGACTGTAAAAGGGCTTTGGCCTTTTACTTGCAAAGTAGGAAGATTCCTTTCTGCATTTGAGGCGTGAGGCCTTGGGAAGAATACAGGAAGGCAAATCACTTGGTGTAAATGAAAAGGTGACACCACCTTTGGCATAAAGTGTGGATGAGTCCTAAGGACTACCTTATCATGATGGAACCTTGTATAAGGAGGATCAATTGGCACAAAACACAGCTGCACGCATAATAACAGGCACCAAAAGACAAGAACACATCACCCCCACCCTGAAAGAACTCCACTGGCTACCAATCAGCTCCCGCATCAAGTATAAGACAGTCATAAACACCTTCAAAATCAAACAACGCTCATCAGCTCTCAGCCTACACCCACTCATACAATCCGACAGCAGCATAAGACCGAGGAGGAGAGGCACAGCCAACCGTGTCAACACCCCCGAAAACTTCAACAAAATACGCAAGGACACCGAAAAACAAGCCCTCTCAAAAGCAGCTCCAACAATCTGGAATGCACTCCCTGACGAACTAAGGGCAACATCAGACATTAAGGACTTCAGGAAACTGCTAAAGACGACTCTCTTCATTGAGCACTATGGTGCTGGCACATAAACCATAAACTATAAAACAGTCAATACCCCAACTCAAACACCTCCTCGAGACCAGATCTCAGCCGAGATGCAAAGCTACGATGTATATAGTATTGTAGATAGCTCATGTTGTATTTAGCTCACCACGAATCAACAACCAAACACACTCACACGCACACACTGCTCACTGCATGCGAACACTAAACACAAGACTTTGATTGTTTGCTGTGTAAACCGCTTTGATTGAAGGAAAAGGCGGTATAGAAATCAGTTTAAATAAACCACCAACGCTTGCAATTCACTGATGCGACGTGCTGATGTGATTGCAGTAAGAAAGATGACCTTCCAGGAAAAGAATTTCAAAGAGGTAGTAGCTAATGGTTCAAAAGGCGGCTTCATGAGCTGCCAAAGAACCAGATTTATGTCCCATGTCACCGGTGGTGGCTTAATGGGAGGCTTCGTTAAAAGAAGGCCTCTCATAAATCTCACTATAAGAGGATGAGAGGAAATAGGTTGTCCATTTAGACGCTTGAAAGAAGCTGCAATAGCACTCAAATGAACTCACTGAATTGGTCTTAAACCCTGTATTAGACAAATGAAGGAGATACTCCAGTAATGATTCCAGAGGTATCGCAAGAGGGTCAAGACACTTCTGCGAGCACCATATGGTAAACCTTTTCCACTGGAAAGCATAAGAGCGTCTTGTGGAAAGCTTCCTGGAAGCATAAAGGATATCCTTTACCTGCTGAGAAAGGTTAAGAACATGAAGTTCTAGGCTTTCAGCAACCAGGCCCTGAGATGCAGACTGGGGATTTGGATGCCACAGCATCCTGTCCTCCTGAGAATGGAGATCTGGAGCAGATCCTAACTTCAGAGGCGGAGCTTGAGAGAGATGTAGGCGCAAAGGGTACCACATTTGCCATGGCCAATGTGGAACTATGAGAATCATATGACCCCTGTCTCTCTGAAGCTTGAACAGGGTTTTGGGAATTAGGGGAATGGGTGGAAAGGCATACAGGAAGTCCTGGCCCCAATAGAGGAGGAATGCATCCCTGGCCTGACAACCCTGAGCCGGAATTCTGGAACATAACCGGGGAAGTTTGACATTCAGCGGACTTGCAAAGAGGTCTATGTCCGGGGTTCCCCAAATTTGAAAAATTCTGGCCACCTGGTCTGCATGGAGAGACCATTCGTGTGGAAGCAGAACTCGACTGAGTCTGTCTGCCCAAGAGTTTTGAATGCCTGGAAGATATACCGCAAGGAGATGAATCTGATGCTCTCTGGCGAGGGCCCATAGTCGCAAAGCTTCGTTGCATAGCGACAGAGAGCCTGTTCCACCCTGCTTGTTCACTTAGAACATGGCTACTTGATTGTCCATTTGAACTAGGACTGTCTTGTAGCTGAGCTGGGTGTGGAATACTCGAAGAGCAAGGAAGATTGCTCTGAGTTCCAGGAGATTGATGTGTAGATAGGTCTCCTGTGGAGTCCAGGAACCCTGGGTAGGGAGGCCTTGCAGGTGGGCTCCCCAACCCACCTGTGAGGCATCTGTTAGAGTGGCTTGGGGGGGGGGGGGTTGCTGAAAAGGAGACTCCACCAAAAGGTTTTGGGGTGACTGCACCTATTGGAGGGACAAAATAAGGCGATCTGAGTTTGCTATTTTGTCTGACAGGCAACCTGACGCCTGAGTCCACTGAGTGGATAAAGTCCACTGGGCTGCCCTCATATGAAGGCGAGCATAAGGAACCACATGCACGGTGGATGCCATGTGGCCTAGCAACTGTAACATTTCTCGAGCAGTGAGGTGAGGTTTTAACACTGCTTGGGAAGTTAACTGCACAATGCGAAGGCAGCGGGCCTGTGGAAGGTAGGCCCTTGTCTGTCTGGTATCCAGCAGAGCTCCTATAAACTCTAGGGACTGAGTGGGAGCAAGGTTGGATTTTGGGAAGTTTATGACAAGTCCCAAATACTGAAGGATGCGCATTGTGCGAGAGAGAGCAACCCTGGCCTCTGGCTGTGAAGGGGCTCGAACGAGCCAGTCATCTAAGTAAGGGAAGACGAATATTCCCAGGGTGTGAAGAAATGCTGCCACCAAAGCCATGCATTTTGTGAACACCCTTGGTGCCGAGGCCAGGCCAAAAGGAAGAACCCTGTATTGGTAGTGCTTCCCTTGAAATAAAGCATGAAGGAACTTTCAATGAGTTGGATGGATGAGAACATGAGTGTATGCATCCTTGAGATCTAGAGAACAAAGCCAATCCTGACTCTGAAGGTATGACAGCAGAGTTCCTAGAGAAATCATTTTGAACTTCTCTTTGAACAGGAATTTGTTCAATTCTCTGAGGTCTAAAATGGGTCTGTGTCCTCCTGTTTTCTTTGGAATAAGGAAATAGGGGGAGTAGAACCCTGTACCCTGTTGGAGAATGGGTACCTCTTTCTATTGCCCATTGGGCAAGAAGCATAGTGACCTCTTGACCTAACTGGTCATTGAGAGAGGTCTGAGAATTGAACTGTCTTACCATTGTAGGAGGGGGCATGCTGAGGAAATGAAGCTTGTACCCCTCTCTTACAATAGATAGAGTCCAATTTTCTGCTGTTATCTGACCCCATCTGGGGGCAAAATGACATAACCTTCCTGGAATGGTGGAAGGCTCTGGGCCGTTCAGGGCCAGGAAGGCAAAGTTCTCTAGATTGGAGTCAAAGCCCCTCCTGTGGAGGCTGAGGCTGCTGAGCTGGTTGAGGCTTAGCAGCTTTTGGTTTTCTTTGCCTAGGTTGTTGCTGCTTTCCCTTTTGGGCAGACTGACCTAAACGATGCCCCTGCTGGGTATAGGAGGGATAAAACTTCTTCTTACTGAAGAATGTTTTCTTGTAGGATTTTTTTCCTTACAGGATCAGCTGTAGACTTAAACAATCTATCCAAAGTGATATTGTCAGCATCTATTTCATTTTTTCCTGCCAATTCTTGCCAAAGAGATTCCCTCCTGTGCAAGGAATATTCCCTAGTTTATCCTGTACCCAAAGTTCCAAGTCAGATGCCTGAAGCCAGGCAATCCTCCGTACATCTATGGCAATAGCAGAGGTTCTGCTTATGCACTCAAAGCAGTCAAAGGCTGCACGATTCACAAACTTGGAAACATCCTGAGCATATTTGACAAGGACGAGGAAATTCTGCCTCTTATCATCAGGAAGGAGAGGGCTCAAGCTCTAAATCTCCTGTGACTTCCTTAAGGAACATTCCCATATATAATATATAGGAACTGATCCTAGCAGAAAGCATGGAAGCCTGGAAGGTTCGACGTCCAAAGGCGTCAAGAGTCCTACACTCACGTCCTGGAGGATCAGATGCATGCCTTTTTGCACTCTTGATCCTTCTCATAGCCGATTGGTGTGGTGTAGTAGCTGAGTCTTCTGAAACCCAGGACAAGGAGGAACTCGATACATGGTGTTGAGTCTTCGAGAGTGAGGAGATGTGGTTAGAGGTGTTTCCCCACATCCTTAACATGAGATCATGCAAAATCTTATGAATAGGTAAGGTAGCTGCCTCCCTGGGAGCCTTAGGGTATTGTAGAATTTCCTATTCCTTTGCCCTATGCTCTTTTTCAGGAGCCACTGTGATGGAAAGACTGAGCCGCATCTCAGATAAAATCCTGAAAGGACATATCCTCTGGTGGAGACATTCTACGCTGAGGAGAAGAATCCTCAGGAAGAAGTACTCTGGTATCAGCAGAGATTTCAGAGTCTTCAGACTCTGAGGATTCAAAGTATCTCCAGTCCGGGTGATCATGCAAAGCACGGTACCGGTACCGATTGAAGTTGGCATCAGAGGGGTCCGGTACCAACTTGTCGATACCGGATGGATAAGCATGACTCGGTCCCGGTAGAATACCTGCCGATGTCGATGCAGTCGGTACCGGTACCAGAGTCGGTACCGATTAAATTGTCTGAAGCGGTTTCAGGGGCATCGAGGCCGTGAGAAGAGCCGCCAGACTGCGTTCAGTAGCCAAAAATCTCTGGTCTATCGATGCTGCCGATGCTTGGGTATTGGTACCGGATGAAGCAGCCAGTACCCCAGAGCATGGCACCAGTAGTTCTGCCGAGGTTGAGGCCTCGAGAACATCCTGGACCCCATTAGTGCTTTGGAAGCCGAAGCCTCCTGCCGGGGCAATTTTGCCGGTGAAAGTCCCTTAAGGGCAACACCAGAGGCATCTCACTTAGAGGGAGATCTACCCTTTGAGGGCCGGCTAGATTTATGTTTAGTTACCTGAGATCCATGGGAGGAAGATGAAGCCCTGGAAGACGTTGATGCCACAGAGGCTGCATCGGAGGGAAAAAGGGTGCTAAGTTTAGCAGCTCGGTTCTGCCGGCCCCTCTTAGACATCATCCCACAGGCAACACACTCCGAAATAGAGTGGTCAGGACCTAAACATTTGAGGCACCACTCATGGGTGTTAGTGACGGATATGGTACCGCCACACTTGGAAAACTTTTTAAAACCCAAAGCGGGTTTTTTCCTTTTAAAGGAAAATTTGGGCCTAGTGCCCAAAATGGCATGTGGCACCTGAGGAGAAAATACGTGGAAAAGACTCCAGAAGAAAAGTTTTGCGGGGGGTGGGTTAGGAAAAAAAAAAAGAAAGAACCACCGGTGGTACCGGTGTAGCGTTGAAGGAAGGCAGACACGACCACAAAAAAGAATAAAAGGGAATTATTTTCTGCGGTGACAGTATGTGCGACCTGTCGGCTCCCCGGAAAATGAAGAACTGGAGAGGGACAGTTGGGTAAGGCGAGAAGGCAGCACGCAGGCGCTGTGGGATGCTCCCAAAAGCTTTCCTATTGGACGCTGGGGAGCGTTCCTGCGCAGGCTCCATCAGTACCGACGATACGTGAAGACTACATTCCTGCTTGTTCCTGGAGATCGAGATTCATGAGGGGGTCTTCTATTAACAAAGCCTCCCATCAGGCCACCACTGGTGTCATGGGATTTAAATCTAGTTCTGGGACAGCTCATGAAACCACCCTTTGAACCTCTAGCCACTACAGCTCTAAAGGTTTTATCCTGGAAGGTCATCTTCCTGATTGCAATCACCTCCACACGTCGCATTAGTGAATTGCAAGCTTTAGTGGCTGATCCTCCTTATACAAGGTTTTACTATGATATGATTGTTCTCAGAACTCATCCACATTTTATGCCAAAGGTGGTTTCGCCTTTTCATTTAAATCAATCGATTTACCTTCCTGTATTCTTTCCGAGGCCTCATGCATCTAAGGCAGAAAGGAACCTTCATACTTTGTAAGTAAAAAGCCAAGGCTCTTTTACAGTCCAAAGAACACAGCAACATAGAAAGTCTGCTCAACTTTTTATTGCTTTTGATTCTAGTCATTTGGGACTTCCATTCTCCAAAAGAACTCTATCTAAATTGATTGCACAATGCATATCCTTTGCTTATGTGATACAGTAAGCTATAGAAAGCCTGTTGAAAGTAGCAAAAAGGAAGAACTCACCTCAAACTTGGCTGGGCAGGAGGATTCAGCATGTCTAAGAATGGCTGAGCAGCCGGTGCCGTCAGCACAAGTAGAACAGAAGAGGTTTAAAATGAGGTTTCCTTTCTTTAGCAGTGACGCAGATAGAATTGAGGAATTTCATCAGAAACACCTGTCCCCAGAAGCTGACGTAATGTGCAGAGGGGAGAGGTACAAAAAGCCCTGGTTAGAACCAGGAAGGGGAAGCAAGAAGGGAAGCAAGAGAGTGTGTCCGAGAGAGTGCAGAAGCAGGAGCGAATGCAAGGAGAGCCAGACTGACTCTGAGGAGGAGAGTGGCAGTCAGATGCAGGTGGAGATCCAGCATCAGACAAGCCAGACTCAGAGACAGAGAGAGACACAGAGTCCCAGGAGACGTTCCAATTCCAGGAGAGACTTTGGAGGTCTGGGAGGACCAAGAGCTCTCAAGGGAAGCTCCAGGAAAGGGCAGTGGAGCAGTAGAGAAACTGATCTCTGGAGAGATAGTACCGGAGAGGTTTTCCACTCAAACAGGAAGTGGGACACTACCTTGGGGGAATTACCCAAGTCACGGAGAAACTTTCTTCAAGCCAGTAAAGCTTTGCCAGGAGAAAGAAATCCCACAGCTAACTACAGAACCTCCTGTAAGGTAACAAGTTTAAAGCCTTGTGTTTGGGAGAGAAGAGAAGCTGGGAGTTTTAACAAGCATTGCTCTGGGCAGAGTTTTAATATAGGAAGGCATGCAGACTTCCAAGTAAGGGAGCCAAGGGAGGCTCACCATAAAGAGACTTTCTCTACAGCAGGTTTTTATAATCCTGATTTAGACAAGTGTCTGGGAGAAAAGAAAGCTTATCTTCCCACAGCAAATGAACCCAGCTCCAGCACATGCATTGAATGTGACCTGGGGAGTGATAGATGCAGTCCAGGCTTAACACAGTGGGAAAGCAGTAACACTTACTCAGAGCCGGAGCCGATGGATTGTACAATCTGTTTATCAGATGAAATAACATCTTTATGCTGATGTAACTTGTGAAAGGAACAAGGAAGAAAGAAATAACATTCCAGCTGTTTTCGTTTAGTTTTGTTTATTGTTCTGTGTGCTTTTGCAAAGAAATGATATCCGCCAGGGAACGGGAATAAAACCCTATTTTGCTTTACCACTTTGACTGACTGACTCTGTGTACAGAAGAGAAGGCAGATCAATCATAACCACAATACCCCTAGGCAGTCGCCTAGAGGGTCTACGGAGTCTCTTACCACGAGGCCCGTGACACTTATGAGAGTAAGAGTCTTCCTCTCTAAGGCCATGTTACAGCGCATAATGTGAGAGCCATGGCAGCCTCTATGGCTAACCTTCACTCTGTGCCTATCGATGACATCTGTCGAGCAGCCAGCTGGGCTTCGGTGCACCCCTTCACAGCCCACTACTGCCTAGATGAAGCCTCCCGTCGGGATGCCTTCTTTGGCCAGGCTGTTCAACACCTCTTTCAGACAATTCAACTCCTACCCACCAACCCTGGTGGGATGCCAGAGATCCATGGGAGGAAGCATGGCCCACCTCACTATAGGTGGCAGCTTCCTGGGGCCATCTCCCCGGCATCTTCAGCTAGGGAGTCCCCATATGTGAAAACTACAGTCCTGCTTGTTCCTGGAGATAGCATAGTTACTCACCTGTAACAGGTGATCTCCGGGAACAGCAGGAATTTAGTCTTCACAACCCACCCACCTCCCCTAGGAGTTGTTCTCTATCTCTCTGTCTCTTTCCTCTCTCCCTCTATCCTTTCAATCAGCTACAAGATTAACTGAAGAGGGACAGTTGGAAAGGCGGGAAGGCAGTGCGCATGTGCTGAGGGATGCTCCCAAAAGCATTCCTATTGGACGCTGGAGAGCATTCCCGCGTGGGCTCTGTCGGTGCCGACGATACCCATATGTGAAGACTAAATGCCTGCTGTTCCTGGAGATCACCTGTTACAGGTGAGTAACTATGCTTTCCCCATGGACAGCAGGATAAATTCTCACCACCTTTTCTCCTCCCCTTGGAGTAAAAATCTACTGAACTATACATCAGACTGAGCAGAAAATGTGCCACAAAGGCAGGCGGGAAGGTATGCCTATGCATGGTGAAGCTTTCCATAAACTCCTAGAAGGAGATAGGAAATGTTCCTGTGCAAGGGCTCCATTGTTGACATCATTCATTTGTGAGGACTTACTCACCTGTAGCAGATGTTCTCTGTGAACAGCAGAATAACTTCATTTTACTGCTTGGATAAGTCCACAGTAAGAGAGACACACTGCATTTGGTCAAGCTGTGCTGGTCAACTTGTTACTGTAAGTCTGCAACACACACATATTTTCTCTTGATAATGTGGGCTGCTCCTGCACAATAAATTGGCACTTGAGCAGCCCTGAGCTTGTGTGCTTGACTCACTTTTGAGCACAATAAGTAAAGTTGCTTGCCTGTAACCAGTGTTTTCCCATGGACAGCAGGACTGATCAAGAACATAATCCTTCCCACCTCTGTAAGTTGCCTTAATTTTTGCACTTTATGCAAACTGAAGAGCTGAGTTATGATTGCTGTGAGGAGCTGTTCCATCTGAACAATGTGTGGCCCGTTACAGATGAGCAACAATGCTTCTATGCCATTCCTTTCCTTTTTGCTCCATTTACATTAAAAAGGTGTGGGTTAGAGCTGCCCTCATGACCTAAAGGCAGTGATTTGCTCAGCCATTCAGGACACCTGGCTTGGATTCACCAATCAAACCTCTACTCATTAAGTTGGCAGGCATAGGAATACTGCAGAGCAACATTCAGATCCCCATCAGGAGAGAGAATTCCCGCCCTCACAAAACAATGATGCCTATAGGTTGAATTAACATGGCATGTGTTATGGCGTTTTGGGCTCTGGGTTGCACTTGTTAAGCTCAGGAGCAAGGATGGCAAAGCAATGTAGTGGGAGAAAGAACCAGGGTCATGACTCAGCCTGCAAGAGCTGCCCCACAGACCTTTGTCTTCTCATTTAGGCTGGGGGTGGTATGATTCACTAAGGCTTCTCTCTCATTTTTTGCCTATGGGAAAATCTTTTTTTCAGTAGTGCTATGGCTTTTATCGCTTTTAAAGACTTTGGGTATGCCCTAACAGAGCTTCCACACAAATATGGTGAGTTCACTAATAGTTAGGGTTGCCAACTGGCTGGTTTTCAGCCGGCCTGGCCGGTTTTTCCATGGCCAGGCCGGCTGCCGGCGCAGAGGTAAAACCGGCCCTTGAAAAGCCGTTTTTTTGCTCTGGCCACAAGATCGGGAGCGGCCAGAGCAAAAAACTGGCTTTTCTCCCAACCCGTCCAAAAGAAAAACCTTCCCCGGGGCGGCCCACACACCGGAGGGCTTCAGAGGGAGCCGGGGAAGCCCGCGCGAGGCCCCGGCTCCCTCTGTACAGCCGCCAGCGTGAAGAGCCTTTTCCTTCACGCTGGCGGCTGTTTCTGTAAAGCCGCGATTGGTGGGAAAGGTTAAAGGCAATGCCCTTTAACCTTTCCCAGCATTCGCGGCTTCGCAGAAACAGCCGCCAGCGTGAAGGAAAAGGCTCTTCACGCTGGCGGCTGTACAGCGGGAGGGGGGAGGGGGCCGGGGGCCGGGGCCGGGGCCTCCCCGGCTCCCTCTAAAGCCTCAGACAGCCGCGGTTGGGGGGGGGGGCGGAGACCAAGGACTGCATGGGCGGTGATGGGGGGAGGGGACCTGGACCGGAAAAGGGCGGGGGGGGGGGGGGACGTGGACCGGAAATGGGTTGTGATGGGGGGGGGGGACCTGGAGCGGAAAAGGGTTATGGGGGGGGACTTGGACTGGAAAGAAATTGGCTGTGATGGGGGGGGGGGCCTGGACTGAAAAAGGGATATGGGGGGGGAGGGGACATGGGCTGGAAAATGGGTTGTGATGGAGAGGGGGACCTGGACTGGAAAAGGGCTATTGGGGGGGGGGGGGGGGAACTTGGACTGGAAATGGGTTGGTAAGGGGGGGAGACCGGGACTGGAAAAGTGCTATGGGGGGGGGGAAATGTACTGGAAATGGGATGTGGTGGGGAGGCGGACCTGGACTGGAAAAGTGCTATGGGGGGGGGAACTTGGACTTGAAATAGGCTGTGATTAGGGGGACTTGGACTGGAAATGGGCTGTGAAGGGGGGGAGACCTGGACTGGAAAAGTGCTATGGGGGGGGGGGACCTGGACTGGAAATGGGTTGTGATGGGGAGGGGGACCTGGACTGGAAAATGGCTATGGGGGGGGGAACTTGGACTGGAAATGGGCTATGGTGGAGGGATGGGGAACTTGGACTGGAAATAGGCTGTGATTAGGGGGGCTAGGACTGCAAATGGGCTGTGATGGTGCGGGGGGACTCGGACTGCAAATGGGATGTGATGGTGGGGGGGCCTAGGACTGGAAATAGGCTGTGATGTGAGGGCTAGCACTGGAAATGGGCTGATGAAGAGCTGGAATAGGACTGGAAATGGGCTGATGTGGGGCATGGGAGAATGGGACTAGAAGGGAGTGGATGCTGGGTGGGTCTAGAACTATAAGGGAACTGATTTTGGGGGAGGACTAGAATAGATGGGGAATGAGAATGGAGAGGGGAAAAAATATTTTGTGTGGAAGAAAAGTCTATGATGGGCTGGGTATTGGGAGAGTAAGAGGGCTTGAGAATGGAAGGGTGAAATTTAAATGGATGATAAAGGAATAAGGAAAGAATTGGGGGAAAGAGCAAAAGGGAAACAATCAGTATGTTAAAGCAGAAATAGAGAGAGAATGGAAAAGAGAAGGAAGGACAAATGGATAGCTTGCAGAAGACACAAAGAAACCAGAAGAAAGTGACTGGAGCAATTGCAACTGAAAAATAAAATGCCCAAACAGAAGGTAGAAAAATACTTTTTATTTTGAATTTATTAACTGGAATATGTCTGGTCTGGGAAGTGTGTATTGCTAACATCTTTGCGTTTTTCTTTAGTGCAAGAGGAAATGACTTTATAGTTTTATTTCTCCAGTGTTGTACATTTCATGTTTGGATTTTGGGGTTCCCAGTTTAATTATCTGACCAAGGAAGTTAGCCTACACGTATCCTCGGTAATTTTTGTGGGTGGGGCTGGGGGCGGGGCAGGGGTGGGACTAGGGGGCGGAGAATGGGTGGAGCATGGCAAGCCACAGGTGTCGGGTTTTTCTCGGTGAAAAAGTTGGTAACCCTACTAATAGTCTATAAATATATTCCATGCTACTGTTTTAACTTATACTCATGCAGTTTGGTAGAGTGCAGGGGAAAAAACAAACAAACTTCTCCCTTGCCCACCCTAGGTCTGAACTTTAGTCTGTCATTTCAAGAATCTCTTAACACCTGAGCTATTGAGTAAATGATACTAATCTTATTTATTTTGCTTTTAAAGAATATATCAAAGAGAGCTTTGGGGAAGATCTTGCTAAGCACCTTGGAAGCCTGCCATGATCCCCAGCATGGTAAGAAAATGTACAAAAATAAACACATGTTTTCAGTATATCTCTGAACAAGACGAAAAAAGCAACTAGGACTGACAAAGGAAGTAAGAAGACTGATTGTAGAAGATCTTTATAAAGCCACGCTCTAAGTCTATTGAACTTTTAAAAGGAAATTGAGTTTGCAAAATCATTCATTTTGATTCTAGCTACTGTACTGCTCTACTGCGGATCACAATGATTTACTATAAAAGTGGGAATGGAAAAGGGTGCCCTAATCATTGAAATTACAAGGGTCTAATGTGTTGATTTGCCATCTGTTATGTTTCTGTTCTGAAATTTTAGCTTCTCAAAAAGCAGTG
Organism: Ichthyophis bannanicus; assembly: GCA_033557465.1. NCBI lineage: Eukaryota > Metazoa > Chordata > Amphibia > Gymnophiona > Ichthyophiidae > Ichthyophis > Ichthyophis bannanicus. The sequence continues at coordinate 97,626,550 of CM066046.1, forward strand.
GAGGAAGCATATTCAAAGGGGATTACCTGGTTAGCAGGATCTGCTAACCAGCTTAAGCCATGGCGATCTTGATATTCAGTGGCACTATTCAGTTCTCCAGGAACAAGCAGGAAGACAGTCCTCACATATGGGTGACATCGGTGCCGACGGAGCCCTCATGCAGAGCAATTCCCCAGCTTTCTAAGAAAGCCTTTGGGATTGCATCACGCATGCGTGGTCCCCTTCCCGCCCAAGGGTGCCCTCTTGCTCAGTCTTTTTTCCACGGAGCCCAACGGACATGGTCTGATTTTCACCATGGAAAACGTAGAAAAGTTGCTTTATTTTTTTCAGCTTCCCGGTTCGACACCGGTTCCCCTTCCCGCCTTTGGCTTGGTACACCGGTTCCGAGTCCAGTCAGCTTTCGTTTTTGTCCTTCATGACTAGCGTTCGCGCTCTTTTTATTTTTCACTGGCAGCCCGGTCGTTTGACCTTGCAGGGGCCCTTTTTTCCCCGATGGCTGCCAGCGGGTTTAAAAAGTGTGATCGGCGTAAGAAGTTGATGTTTCTCACCGATGCACACGACTACTGCCTCCGATGCCTCGGCCCTGACCATGACCCTGTGGTCTGTGGGCCGTGTGGTAAGATGTCTTCGAAGTCTTTGAAAAGCAGGCAGCATCAGCATGACAGAATTTTTCCTGAGTCCGCAACCGCCCGAGCCCGGATCTCGTCAGAAGCCTCGACATCTCGGGAATCGGAGCCTGAGCACTGTCGTGGGTCTTCTGAGTGGGGGGCTCCCTCCAGGGAACACCGGAGGAAGAAGAAGCTCGTGAGGGCGGCGTCGCTGGATGCCTTTGACTGGCTTGGGCCCTCGGAGTCAGAGCGGCCGGCTAATCAACCTCGCAAGAAGCCGGAGATGTCGGACAAGGTAACTTCTGTTGTTCTTGTGGACTCTCCTCCAGGAGAGCTGACGTCGGAACCCGAGCCGGGAGCTGCGGAGCCTTCTGAGCTCAGTCTCAGGTTGGCGGCCCTGGAGAGCAGCAAGCGCTGATGGCTGGTCTCACCGGTCCGTCCACCCTGACCACCGGGACGTCAACACTGGAGGCCAAGCCGATCCTCGAGTTGATCAGGTCTCCAGTCGATCCTTGGCCAAGGTCCCCCTCGACCTCCTGTTCGGGAGCGAGGTCGTCGACGCCGGTGCCCTCGGCGTTGGTGCAGTCGAGCTCGAAGCCTTTGAGGCCGGAGCCCAATCGAGTCCTCCTCAGAGGACTTGGCGTGGGAGACGGAGGAGGAAGACTCCCCAGACACCTTCCAGACCCGGTGTATCCTGTCAGTTTCTCCGGGTTCGGAGATTCAGAATAGGTCCCCTCCGGAGAATGCTCGGTTCTCAGACTTCATCAGGGACATGGCCAAGGCTTTGGCATTCCCTGCAGATGCCGAGGAGGAGCCTCGAGCCGAGGAGCTCGATGCCCTCCCATATGACTCTCCCCCGAAGGAGGTCCTTACTGTACCAGTGCCTCCGATGTTGGAACGGCTGATGCTCCGCATGTGTGAGTCCCCGGCCTCGATGCCAGTGCTCAGTAAGCGGATCGATTCCATCTATCGAGTCCGCAAGAGTCCTGGGTTCCAGAAAGCGCAGCTGCCGCACAACTCCATGGTTGTGGAATCGGCCATGCAACGGCTGAAAAGCCAAAAAACGCACTCATCTGTGCCTCCCGGCCGGGAGGCCCAGAACCTGGAGACCCTCGGCAGAAAGTACTACCAGGGCTCGATGCTATCATGCCATGTCCAAACTTACCAGCTGTACATGGGCATGTACTTGCAGGACCTGGCAATCTTGCCGGGTTCTTGGCTGGCCTATCCGAGGAACACTTGCAGCACTTCAAAGCCCTGTCCACAGGGATCAGAGAGTGCTTGAAGTTCATGTCTCGAGCAGCTTACAACGGCTTCAAGGCTTCGGCCCGAGTAGCCGCGGCCAGCATCGGTGCACGCCGTCAGGCCTGGCTCATGTCGTCAGACCTGGAGCCATGGGTTCAGGACAAGTTGGTCGATGTCCCGTGCCGAGCAGACAACCTCTTCCGCAAACCCATGACTGAGAAAGCTGCAGAAATCGAGTCCAAGTACTTGACCCGGACATGGTTGTCGAAGAAGACATCTGCACCTTCTCACAAGAAGGCAGCCTCGGGGAAGAAGCCCTTTTTCCCCGAGAAAGGGTACAGCTTACAGAAACTACCCCACTTACCAGGCCGTCCCAGCTCCCCACCAGGGGCAGCAGGCCAGGGGACAGGGGCCTGGCCCACGTAAGCTGAAGACCCCCAAGCCTCCAGTTCCTGCTCCTACCCAGCCAGGGGGGGGGGGGTTGACTCCCAGTGCATAGCTCCTCTCCCACCAGGGGTTTGGCCCTGCACAGGAGGGAGGCTGGCCCTGCACGCTCACAGATGGCCAGCCATTACTACCAATGCCTGGGTTTTGCAAGTAGTCCAGCAGGGCTACTTACTTCACTTCCACCAGGTGCCCACCTCCTTTTTCCCAGGAGAGCCTCTCAGGCCCCCTCTTCACAGGAACCTCCTCCTGCAGGAGTTGGCAGATCTGCTAAAGGATCAGGCGGTGGAACTGGTGCCCCACCACCTGCAGGGGCAAGGCTTCTACTCCAGCTATTTCCTCATACCAAAAAGAAAAGGAGACCTTCGCCCCATCTTGGATTTGCAAAATCTGAACAAGTTCCTGGTGAGGGAAAAGTTCAAGATGCTCTCCCTTGGGATCCTACTGTCTTACTTCCACCAGGAAGACTGGCTATGCTCCTTAGACTTAAAGGATGCTTATACTCACATCCTCATATACCCAGACCACAGACAATACATCAGGTTTGTGGTTGGAGGAAACCACTTCCATTACAAAGTGCTTCCCTTTGGCCTAGCTTCCGCTCCCAGAGTATTTACCAAATGCCTAGCAGTGGTGGCGGCCTTCCTCAGAAGCCAGGGAGTCTTCGTTTTTCCATACCTGGATGATTGGCTCATCAGGGGCCAATTGGCACAGGAGGCACAGCAGGCCACTGCTCGCACAGTCAACCTGCTCCAGCACCTAGGCTTCGTTATAAATCACGAAACGGTCCACTTTACTCCCCACGCAGAACTTGGAGTTCATAGGGGCAAGACTGGACACTTCAGGCAAGGGCTTACCTACCGCTGGACAGGGCAAGGCCGTTGCTGGACTTGGTACAATAGGTCCAGCACAGACCTCAGATCTCCGCAAGGGTCTTCCTCCAACTCCTGGGCCACATGGCCTCCACGGTGCATGTGACTCCCTATGCTCGTTTCCACATACGCACAGCTCATTGGAGCCTCAGAGACCAGTGGACGCAAGCCACTGGCCGCCTCAGAGACATAGTAGCAATTTCCAAGCTACTAGTGTCAGCCTTGCAATGGTGGCTTCCCCCCCCCCCCCCAACTTGCTTCAGGGAGTACCATTCCAACCTCCCTCTCACACCAGAGTGCTGACAACAGATGCCTCCTTGCTGGGCTGGGGTGCCCATTGCCAAAGTTCATGCACTCAGGGCTGTGGTCCTCACGAGAGGCCACACTTCAGATCAATCTTCTAGAGCTTCAAGCCATCCGCCTAGCTCTTCAAGCCTTCTGTCATCTTCTTGCACATCAGTCGGTGCTGATACAGACAGACAATCAGGTAGCGATGTTCTACATCAACAAACAGGGGGGCACAGGATCTCGCATCCTATGCCAGGAAACTCTGGACCTCTGCTCTTTTGCAGTGGAACATCACATGTCCCTAAAGGCAATTTATCTGCCAGGTCAGGAGAATCTCCTGGCCGACAAGTTGAGCAGGATTCTTCAGCCTCATGAATGGCAACTGAACCAGGATGTAGCCCACTGGATCTTCAACCGTTGGGGTCTGCCATCCATGGATCTCTTTGCCACTCCGCAAAACCATCAGTTGCCCCGGTTCTGCTTGAGGCAGCAGCATCCGCTGAGTGTGGCGGCGGATGCTTTCCTGATCTCATGGGCACAGGGCCTTTTCTATGTGTTCCCACCCACGCTCCTGGTGGCATGCACTCTGTTCAAGATTCTTCGGGACAAGGCCTCGGTCATCCTGGTAGCCCCCAGGTGGCCCAGACAGCCTTGGTTCCCTCTTCTCCTTCAACTGGCGGTCGAAACTCCACTCTCACTGGGGGTGCAGCCTGACCTCTTGACCCAGGAACAGGGTTCCTTGCTACACCCCAATCTCAGATCCCTCAACTTAATGGCCTGGCTGCTGAGAGGGTAGTACTTGCTCCTCTACTCCTTCCCAAGGAGGTTGAGGTGGTGTTGCTGGCCTCTAGGAGGCAATCCACTAGGAAATCCTACGCGTTCAAGTGGCATAGATTTGAGGGGTGGTGTACCCAGAATAAGGAGAACCCGTTCACTTGTCAAGTACCTCAGGTATTACGGTACTTGCTCCACCTCTCGGAGTTAGGCCTCAAGTCTAACTCTGTCAGAGTCCACCTGAGTGCGCTATCAGCTAACCACTCTCCAGTGGACGGGCAACCTCTGTCAGCTCACCCCTTGGTATCCCGATTACTCAAAGGCCTCCTACTCTTGAAGCCTCCAATTTGCCCACCGGCAACAGAGTGGGACTTAAATGTGGTCTTGCAGCAGCTTATTTGCCCACCTTTTGAACCAACGTCCACCTGTCCTCTCCGCTTCCTTTCCTGGAAAGCACTCTTCCTGGGGGCACTCACATCTGCCCGCCGTGTGAGCGAGCTGCAAGCTTTAGTATCGGATAGACCATACACGCTGTTTTATAACAGGGTGGTACTACTACTCACCCCAAGTTCCTTCCAAAAGTGGTTTCCTCGTTTCACCTCAATCCAAGAGGTGGTTCTTCCAACCTTCTTTCCCAGGCCGCATACCTGCAGGGCAGAAGCGGTTCTGCATACCCTGGACTGTAAGAGGGCGCTCGCCTTCTACCTGGAGCATACGCGGGGGCATTGAAGAGCTTCTCAGCTCTTCGTCTCTTTTGACCCTAGTAAACTGGGTCTCCCCGTCTCCAAGCGCACGTTATCCACCTGGGTGGCGGACTGCATCGCCTGGGCATACAGGGCAGCTGACCTTCAGCTGCAGGGCCGAATCACCGCCCACTCGGTAAGGGCTAAGGCCGCCTCAGTGGCTAATCACCGCTCTGTTCCGTTGGCAGACATCTGCCGGGCCGCAACTTGGACTTCAAGCCAGAATTTTGCAGCCCACTACTGCCTGAAGAGAGTCCCGGCGGGACAGTGTTTTCGGTCAGGCGGTATTCCGTAACCTATTCAGGGTTTAGGCAACTCCTACCCTCCGACCCTTTGGTGTCAGGCTACCGTGGGGGTTGTGTTCTCGGAGAAAAATCCTATCACTGCTGCTGCGGCTTTTCTAGAGGGAGCCATTTTTCAGCTATGGGTTCTCGGTAGCCTATAGCTAGGGAGTCCCATATGTGAGGACTGACTTCCTGCTTGTTCCTGGAGAAAGCATAGTTACTCACCTGTAACAGGTGTTCTCCAGGGACAGCAGGAATCAATCCTCACGACCCTCCCTCCTCCCCTGGAGTTGCAGTCCTTGATTAATTATTTCTCTTTTTGCCGTCTTTTTAGCTATGTCATCTGACTGAGCAAGATGGCACCCTTGGGCGGGAAGGGGACCGCGCATGTGTGATGCAATCCCAAAGGCTTTCTTAGAAAGCTGGGGAATTGCTCCGCACGAGGGCTCCGTCGGCACCGATGTCACCAATATGTCAGGACTGATTCCTGCTGTCCCTGGAGAACACCTGTTACAGGTGAGTAACTACACTATACTACCACTGAATATCCCCACAGACCACAGAAAAAGATGCCTGAATGAAACTGGGGGAGTCTGTGGGATGGAGCAGGTACATACATTCGGTTAGTGGTGATATTCAATTGCTAACCAGATAGATGAATCAGATAAAGTTAGTATAGCAATTGACCTGTCCTAACTTTTTTCTCCTGGACCAAGCAGGAAGTCAGTCCTCAAATATGGGTAATGTCACTGACGGAATCCATGTAGGAACGCTCCACAGCTTCCAAAGGAAGCTTTTGGGATGTCAGCCATGCATGCATGCCCATCTTCCCACCCAAAGGAGCCATCTTACCTCAGTCTTTTTTTCCACGGAGCCTCTCAGGCGCTTGCCTGTCCCCATAAAATCACCAATACCTACCAGTACTTTTTTTGTGTGTGTGATTGTTTTGGTCACGTGCTTATCACAGTCTTCCTGCCCATCCCTAAGAGCGTCAGTGCCTCAGCACCATGTTTTTTCTTCGTTTTTTTGGTGCATGGGTTTTTCTCTTGCAGCTTCCTGGTTGACTGGGACACTGGAGTCCTTTGACTTGCAGAAGCCATCTTCCCTAAAATGTCAAAGCCAGCCAGTGGCTTTAATAAGTGTTCCCAGTATGGCTGGACCATCTCCATGATGGACCGTCATTACTGGTGCCTTCAATTCTTCTGGCCCAACCATGAGCCCGCCAGATGACATGCAAGGGACTCAGGAACTGAGAAAAACAGTGGGAGTTGCTGTTCGGGTCCTCAAGAGTTTTCGGCTTCAACATCAGCACCGATGCACATTCTCTGCCACATGGCCTCCACGATTCATTTCACTCCGCTTGCCCATCTACAGATGAGGCAAGCGCAATGGATTCTATGGGCCCGATATTCAAAGGACATTTACATGGTTTACAGCCCAGTAAATCTTGTAAGTGCCTTAGATGGGGATATTCAATGGTACATACATGTTAGTGCTGTTGAATATCCCTGTCTATGTCCCCTACGTGCCCTGATGCTATCTGGTTAGCATTGAGATGTATTGGGGCGTTCCAGGGTAGAGCGGAAGTGGGGAATGACACTAACTGGGCAACAGCAATATTGGCTGCTGCCCGGTTAGCGATCGGTACCTTAAAGATAGGCAAGGAAAACCTTCATCTATCGTTAACCGGACAGCAGCCAATATTGCTGCTGTCCAATTCGCCTCGGCAGCTTCCTGTCCCTGCGGCGATCACCAGATATTCAATGCCATCACTGCGGCAATTAATATCCAGTTTAGAGGTTGGCAGGAACGCATAGCCCTTCCAAACAGCAGGCAGCTGAAAATCAGGCTCTATGTATCCAGTGGCGCTATTACGGGTTGCCTCCAGGACAAGGTGGTCATTACTCAGCCACTCAAGCCGCCCTCTCTTGGTAGCTAAAACCACAAAATCTGTGGTTCCCTTACAAGCTCTTCCACATCAACAAGTTCTGACTACAGATGAGCCCATCTCAATGATCTCTGAATGCAGGGTCTCTGGACAGCTGGGGAACGCCTCTACCAGATCAACCTCTTGGAATTCCGAGCCATCTCCAATGCAATCATGCCTTTTTGAGAGCAGCTCGCCAACCAGGTTGTCCTCATCCAGACTGACAACCAAGTAATGATGTTCTATGTCAACAAGTAGGGGGTCCTGAGCTCGTACCTTCTCTGCTGAAGGACAGTGCCTCTCTGGAAGCTTGCCATTTTGCACAGCATACTTCTGCAGGCAATGTATCTGCCGGGAGAACTCAATGTCTTGGCAGATCGACTCAGCCGAGTCCTCCAGACGCATGAATGGACCCTGAACAGTCGAGTTGTCAGCTGCATTTTCCGTATGTGAGAAACCCCGAGCATAGACCTCTGTGTCACCAGACAATGCCCAGGTGCCACAGTTCTGCTCCAGGATGCCATGCAGCACTCTGATGGCTTCCGATGCTTTTCTGCTGGATTGGAGCGAGGGATTGCTTTATACCTATCCACCAACTACTCTGTTGGCTAGGACCCTCTTCAATGTCCAGGACAGCGCTACCATGATCCTCATTGTCCACACTGGCCCAGATAGCCGTGGTTCCCTCTTCTCCTCCATCTGTCTCGGAGGCCACCAATCTGGCTTAGATCTGATCCGGATCAGATATCTCAGGACAGGGGATCTCTTCATCCCAACATCCACTCCCTAGTTTTCATGGCATGGATACCGAGTGTGTCGTTCTCTCAGAGCTCCACCTACCAGCCAATGTGGAGAACATCCTCTTGGCTTCTCGCAAGGATTCCACACAGCATTCCTATGCTTTTAAATGGCATAGATTCTTTCTGTGGTGCGCAGACAAGGCATTGAACCCCTTTTCTTGTTCGGTGGAGTCTGCTCACTTACCTGCTCCATCTGTCCAACCAGGGCCTCAAATCAAACTCTGTGAGAGTGCATCTCAACGCAGTGGTGGCCTACCATTGTGGGGTGGATAGTAAGCCCATTTCTGCTCATCCCCTTTTAAGTCACTTTATGAGAGGCCCCTTGCTCTCTCGGCCTCCAATTAAGTCCCCGCCTGTGGCATAGGAACTTAACATGGTGCTTGGGTAGCTCATTTCTGCCCCTGCTTAGCCACTCAACTCTTGTCCACTCAAATATCACATGAAAGACCATCTTCTTAGTAGCAGTCACCTCTGCGCACAGAGTCATTGAACTCCAGGCGCTAGTGGCGCATCCTCCGTACACACCCTAAGTTTCTTCCTAAGGTGGTTTCTGCATTTCACCTTAATCAGTCGGTGGTACAGCTCATCTTTTTTCCCAGACCTCATGCCAATAGGGCTGAGACTGCTCTACACACATTGGATTGTAAGAGAGTGCTGGTGTTCTACCTTGAACGTTCAAAAGCTCACCACCGTTCCTCCCATCTTTGTCTCTTTTGACAGTCTCAAAGCATATCCTTTTGCTTTGGGTTGCGGACTGCATTTTCTTCATTTATGCTCAAGCTGGTATGAGTTTGGAATTCCGTGTCATGCTCACAACATTCAAGATATGGCTGCTTTGATAACCAACCTGTGTTCCATCTACACGGTGGAGATCTGTAGAGCTCCTAAGTGGTCTTCCGTCCACATCTTCACAGCACATTACTACCTGGATGGAGATTTCTGATGTGACAGCAACTTCAGCCAAGCCGTGCTCCGGCACTTGTTTGGGAATTAAGGCAACTCCTTCCCAGCAGCCCTTCTGTCCATCAGGCTACCGTAGAGTTGACCTGCTGTTGCTGTCCATGCTGGGTGCCGACTCTCAGAACCTTTTAGTGATTACTCATGCTGTTCTCGGTTCTTTTTTTCTTGTTGCCCTGTTGGGCTATTTACAGGGGTTTTTTGGTAGCCTATAGCTGAGGAGTCCCATATATGAAGACTGACTTCCTGCTTGGTCCTGGAGAAAGCGTAGTTATTCACCTGTAGCAGGTGTACTCTGGGAACAACAGGAAGCATTCCTCATTCCCCTCCTTCCTACCCGTGGAGTTGTTTTCTTTTTTGGCTTAAGTTATGTCATCATACTGAAGTAAAATGGCTCCTTTGTGCAGGAAGACCGGCATGCATGCATTGACGACCTCCCAAAAGTTTCCTTTGGAAGCTGGGGAGCATTCCCACATAGGCTCCATTGGTGGCATCACCCATATGTGAGGAGTGATTCCTGCTGTTCCTGGCAAACACCAGCTACAGGTGAGTAACTGCACTATCTGGTTTGTGCTCTCTGTTTAGCATCTGAGTATCACTGCTAATTAGATAGCTGCAGCTCTGCCAGGCTTAACTGGATATTCAACACCAGATGCCAGATAGGCTCCAGTGCTAAATATCTAAGTTAAATTACAGCAGCAGTGGCCAAGTGTTTTAAAAGGATTGGCTGCTGCTGCTGCTGTATATCAGCCCCAGTAGAATATGTTGCATGAGATAGTACCTTACTCTACTGAAATCTGCAATCTGGAGGAAGGACTACACTTGTTTACTCAATCTGATTGAATTTATCTCCTTCTAAAGAGTTGTCAAAGAACAATCAGTTTATCTGGTAAAAAACTGTGTGTGTTCTTTGGACAGTGGAAACGAATTGGTTAAAAGAGAATAGAGTCAAATACATGCAAAATGACGAAAACAGGAAAAAGCATAAGTACTGGCAGGATAAATGCACGGCATTAAAAAGGCAGACAAAGAAAATTTGAAAAAAAGCTTGCAGTGGAAGCAAAACTGCATAATAGAAACCTTTTCAAGTATATTCGTAGCAAAACACCTGTGAGGGAGTCAGTTGGACCATTAGATGATGGAGGGGTAAAAGGTGCACTGAGAGAAGACAAGGCCATAGCAGAGAGACTGAATGAATTTTTTGCTTCACACTTTACTGAAGAATATGTAGGAAACTTATCCATGCAAGAAATGTTATTTAAAGGTGATATAATCAGAGGAATTGAAACAAATCTCAAAAAATCAAGATGATGTAATACAGCTAATTAATAAACTAAAGAGCAACAAATCATATGGACTGGATGACATACATCCCAGGGTGCTGAAAGAAATAAAATATGAGATTGTAGAACTACTATTACTGATCTGTGATCTGTCATTAAAATCATCTGTAGTACCCGAAGATTGGTCAATGCAATGCCAAATTTTAAAAAGGGTCCCAGGGGTGATCCCGGAAACTACAGATCAGTGAACCTGACATCAGTATTTATTTTATTTATTTAGTTTTATATATCGCACTTTTTATAATCAGCGCGGTTTACAGAGGAAAAACTCATTACATGGAACAGATTACAACGAATAAGTAAATATAAGTTAACGCAAGTACCGGGCAAAATGGTAGAAACCATTATAAAAAACAAAATTACTGAACATGTAGATAGTCATGGATTAATGGCAGAAAGCCAACATGGATTTAGCCAAAGAAAGTTTTGCCTCACTAATCTCATATCTTTTTGAAGGTGTGAATAAATAGGTAGATAAAGGCGAGCCGGTTGATATAGTGTATCTCGATTTTCAGAAAGCCTTTGACAAAGTCCCTTATGAGAGACTCTTGCGGAAATTAAAAAGCCATGGGATAGGAGGCAATGTACTATTGTGGATTAAGAACTGGTTGAAAGACAGAAAACAGAGTAGGGCTAAATAGACAATTTTCTCAGTGGAGAAAGATGAATAGCGGAGTACCCCAGTGATCTGGACTGGGCCTGCTGCTTTTTAACATATTTATAAATGACCTGGAAATGGGAGTAATGAATGAGGTGATCAAATTTGCAGATGACAGAAAATTATTCAAAGTTGTTAAAACACAAGAGGATTGTGAAAAATTGCAAGAAGACCTTAATAAATGGGAGACTGGGAGTCCAAATGGCAGATGACATTTAATGTGGACAAGTGCAAAATTATGCACTTATTTATGTTTATGTTTATTATTTACTTAACCGCCCTTCAGGGTAAACAGAGCGGTGTACAATGAGAAGAAATAAAAGCAACAATACAGCAAGGCTCGGGGCCAGAAAGGAAAAGAAGTTACAACTCAATAATAGGACAGAGAAAAGAGGACAGAGAAAGATTAGTAGACATAGGGTAGAGGCTAAGGCTGGGAAGGGGGAAGGTCAAAGGCGAGGGTAAATAGGTGGGTCTTTAGGGAAGAAAGTTAGGAACCACCACCCAGGAAAAGAATTTAGGCGTCATTTTGGATAATACGTTGAAACCCTCTGCCCAGTGTGCAGCAGCGGCCAAATAGAATGCTGGGAATCAAAGAAAGGAATGGAGAACAAAACAAAGGATATGATAATGCCTCTATATCACTCCATGGTGTGACCACACCTTGAAAAGGTACAGAGAAGAGCAACAAAAATGGTAAAGGGGATGGAAAGATCTCAACTAAGAAAGGCTTAAAGGTTATTGTTCTTCAGCTTGGAAAAGAGACGACTAAGAGCAGACCTCCATGCCACCACCTCCTACTGAGCTGAGCCGTGCCACTACCCTCCACTGCCACTGATTCCGGTGGAGGGTTCGGCTTGGCAGCAGCGGCAGGCCATGTGCTTCGGCACACATGGCCTGCTGCTTCTGACCCCCCAAAGTTGTGTTGAAGGGGTCAGAAGTGGCAGGCCATGTGCGCCGAAGCACATAGCCTGCTGCTGCCACCGAACTGCCCCCAGAATCAAAGGCAGCATGGGCTCAATATGGGTGGGGAAGGGTGGCGTGGCTCAGCAGAAATCCTTGAGCCAGCTTGGCTGAGGGGAGATATGATAGAGGCCTATAAAATAATGAAAGGAGTAGAACAGGTAAATGTAGATCAATTGTTTACTCCTTCAAAAAGTAGAAAGGCTAGGGGACACACAATGAAGCTACAATGTAGCACATTTAAGACTAATCAAAACAAATATTTTACTCAACGCATAATCAAACTCTGGAATTCATTACAGGAGGATGTAGCAAAAGCAGTTAGTGTAGTTGGATTTAAAAGAGGTTTGGAGAAGTTCCTGGAGGAAAAGTCCATAAACCATTATTAAAGAGGACCAGGAAAATCCACTGCTTACCCATTGGACAAGCAGCATGGAATTGGGATACCTTTTAGGAACCTGACAGGTACTTGTGACCTGGATTGGCCACTGCTGGAAACAGGATACTGGGCTTGATAGACACATGGTCTGACCCAGTGTGGCACACACTTTCTTATGTTCGTATGCCTATGGAATGGAATAAAAGCCATGAAAGCATAGTCATCTGTGGAAATGCCCTACACAACATTCAAATTGTTTTAAAGCCCATCTATTTCAGCTAGCTTTTGACCTGATGCCCTCAGCTACACAGGAATCCGCTTCCCAGCCCGCCTGCCCCTGACTGCCACACTTTTAAACTATCCCCCTTACCCATCCCAGTAACCCAGTTTTATAATACTCCTTCCTCTTTCCTATATTCTATTGGCATTTTTTCTCCTTTGAAAGTTTTTATGTACACCGCTCTGTTGATACGAAGGAAGGTATAACAAATTTTAATAAATCAAACAATCTCCACAAAGCTTTTCTCTTTTCTAGTTTATTTGGTGTACCACAAGCTTAAGCGGTAACCATTCTGGTAGGTACTGTTATCACAAAAGTCTCATTCTCTGATACTGTCCCGAGTGCTAAATATCTAGTGAAGCATTCAAGAACACCACCTCTGCTCATTCATTCAACTGAAATATGGATAAAACAGGCAGTCCACAACAAAATATTTGCATTGTTTTGTGTAGGGACAGCTTCAGTGTTTATAGGAGGACAAACATATAAAGCATAACAATACCGAAATCGTAGTTACTCACCTGCAACAGGTGTTCTCCAGGGACAGCAGGAATCAGTCCTCACAAATGGGTGACATCGGCATTGACGGAGCCCCTGCAGAAGCATTGGCATTCCTCTGTTAAAACACAACTTCTCAAATACCAAAAAGAATACAAAGTCTATGTAATAAAGCCTAGAAGGAATACATCACAAACACCCTTAAGAAATCACTCAACTGACCTAGAGAACTTTTCTCGATTGTATCACAGCTGACTAGTGATCCTAACTCAGACAACTGCAAAAACAAAAATAGACCCTCAAGTTATGGCGGATTTCCTTCATAACAAACAAAGCAAGACAGCACTACAGCACTATGATCCACCTCAGCAAAAGAATGGAACAGACCAACATCACTTATGGTGCAACTTCAACCCAATAAAGCATAGTTACTCACCTGTAACAGGTGATCTCCGGGAACAGCAGGAATTTAGTCCTCACATATGGGCATCGTCAGTACCGACGGAACCTGCGCGGGAACGCTCCCCAGCATCCAATCAGAAAGCTTTTGGGAGCATCCCACAGCGCCTGCGTGCTGCCTTCGCACCTTTCCCAACTGCCTCTCTCCAGTTGAGTTTTAAAGCGGAGACAAAGAGAGAGAGAGGGAAAGGAAAGAGATATAGAGATACAACTCCTAGGGGAGGTGGGTGGGTTGTGAGGACTAAATTCCTGCTGTTCCCGGAGATCACCTGTTACAGGTGAGTAACTATGCTATCTCCAGGAACAAGCAGGAATGTAGTCTTCACATATGGGGACTCCCTAGCTTTAGGTGCCAGGGAGAGACCCCAGAAGTTGTGTGTCCCTGGAGAGGGCTCCACTTCCCCCCATGGATCTCTGGCATCCTACCAGGGATGGTGGGTAGGAGTTGATTAGGTATGGAACTGGTGTTTGAGAACAGCCTGACCAAACAAGGCATCCCGGTGGGAGTCCTTGTCCAAGCAGTAATGGGCTGTAAAGGTATGAACTGAGGCCCAAGTGGCTGCTCGACAGATGTCGTCGATAGACACAGAGTGCAGATGAGCCATTGAGGCTGCCATGGCTCTCACATTGTGAGCTGTGACATGGCCCTCCAGAGAAAGGTTCTTACTCTGATAGGCGAAGGAAATACACTGAGCAATCCAGTTAGACAGTGTTCTCTTGGAGACGAAGTCCCAAATGAGAAGGATCAAAAGCAACAAAGAGTTGAGAGGACTTTCTATGTTGCTGTGTTTTGTAAGTGAAAAGCTAAAGCTCTTTTACAGTCCAAGGTATGAAGATTCCTCTCTGCATTAGATGCATGAGGCCCTGGAAAAAACACAGGTAGGTAGACTGCTTGGTTCAGATGAAAAGGCGAGACCACCTTAGGCATAAAGTGTGGATGAGTCCTAAGGACTACCTTGTCATGCTGGAACTTGTATAAGGTGGATTAGCTACTAGCACTTGCAATTCACTAATGCGGCGTGCTGATGTGATTGCAATGAGAAAGATAACCTTCCAAGAAAGGAATTTCAAGGAGGTAGTAGCTAAAGGTTCGAAAGGTGGCTTCATGAGTTGCCCAAGAACCAGGTTTAAGTCCCATGCCACTGGTGGTGGCCTAATGGGAGGCTTAGTTAGAAGAAGGCCTCTCATAAATCTTGCTATAAGAGGATGAGAGGAAATAGGCTGTCCATTTAGAGGCTTAAGAGAAGCTGCAATAGCACTCAAATGGACTCTTACTGAATTAGTCTTAAGACCTGCATTGGATAAATGAAGGAGATACTCCAGCAGTGATTCCAGAGGTATTGCAAGGGGGTTAAGAGCCTTTTGCTAACACCATATGGTAAACCTTTTCCACTTGAAAGCATAAGAGTGTCTTGTGGAAGGTTTCCTGGAAGCAAGAAGAATATCTTTCACTTGTTGAGGGATATTAAGATCATGGAGATCTAGGCCTTCAGCAACCAAGCCCTGAGATGTAGAGACTGGGGATTGGGATGCCATAACATTCCGTCCTCCTGGGATAGGAGATCTGGAGCAGACCCTAACTCCAGGGAGGGAGCTTGAGAGAGATGTAGAAGCAGAGGGTACCACACTTGCCGTGGCCAATGTGGAGCTATGAGAATCATATGGCCTCTGTCTCTGTGAAGCTTGAACAGGGTTTTGGGAATTAGGGGAATGGGTGGAAAGGCATACAGGAGGAAAGCATCCCTGGCCTGAGCCCCCTGAGCCGGAGTTCTGGAACAGAACCGGGGAAGTTTGGTATTCCACGGACTTGCAAAGAGGTCTATGTCCGGGGTTCCCCAAAGTTGAAATATCCTGGTCACCTGGTCTGCATGCAGAGACCACTTGTGTGGAAGCAGAACTCGACTGAGTCTGTCTGCCCAAGAGTTTTGAATGCCTGGAAGATACACTGCCAGAAGATGAATCTGATACTCTCTGGCGAGGGCCCATAGTCGCAAAGCTTCATTGCAAAGTGACAGAGAGCCTGTTCCCCCCTGCTTGTTCATATAGAACATGACTACTTGATTGTCCGTTTGAATGAGGACTGTCTTGTAGCTGAGCAGGGTGTGGAACACTCGCAGAGCAAGAAAGATTGCTCTGAGCTCCAAGAGACTGATATGTAGATAACTCTCTTGTGGAGACCAGGTGCCCTGGGTGGAGAGGTCTTGCAGATGAGCTCCCCAACCCATTGGAGAAGCATCTGTTGTGAGAGTTGCTTGGGGTAAGGGTTGCTGAAAAGGGGACCCCAGCAACAGGTTTTGAGTGGACTTCCACCACTGGAGGGACAAAATGAGGCGACTTGTGTTTGCTATTTTGTCTGACAGGCACCCTGATGCCTGGGTCCATTGGGTGGATAAAGTCCACTGAGCTGCCCTCATGTGGAGGTGATCATAGGGAACCACATGCATGTGGATGCCATGTGGCCTAGTAGTTGTAACATTTCTCGAGCAGTTAGATGAGGCTTTAGCACTGCTTGAGAAGCTAACTGCACCAAGCGAAGGCAATGGGCCTGGGGGAGATAGGCCCTTGCCTTTGTGGTATCCAGGAGAGCTCCTATGAACTCTAAAGACTGAGTGGGAGTCAGACTGGATTTTGGGATGTTTATTACCAGCCCTAAATACTGAAGGATCCGCATTGTGCAGGATAGAGAAGTCCTGGCCTCTGACTCTGTTGGGGCTCCAATAAGCCAGTTGTCCAAGTAAGGGAAGACGAATATCCCTAGAGTGCGGAGAAATGCTGCTACAACAGCCATGCATTTCGTGAAAACCCTTGGTGCTGAGGCCAGGCCAAAAGGAAGCACCCTGTATTGGTAGTGCTTTCCCTGAAAAAGGAACCGAAGGAACCTTCTGTGAGTTGGATGGATGAGAACATGGGTGTACGCATCCTTGAGATCTAGAGAACAAAGCCAATCCTGACTCTGAAGGTATGGCAGCAGAGATCCGAGAGAAATCATTTTGAATTTCTCCTCGACAAGGAATTTGTTCGATTCTCTGAGGTCTAAGATAGGTCTGTAACCCCCTGTTTTCTTTGGAATAAGAAAATAAGGGGAATAGAACCCTGTACCCTGTTGAAGGGGTACTTCTATTGCCCCTTGGGCAAGAAGGATAGCGACCTCCTGACCTAACAGGTTGATGAGAGAGGTCGGAGAATTGAACTGCCTTACTATTGTGTGAGGGGGCATGCTTGAAAAATGAAGCTTGTACCCCTCCTTTATGATGGAGAGTGTCCAATGCTCTGCTGTTATTTGCCCCCATCTGGGGGCAAAATGACAACCTTCCTGGAATGGTGGAAGGTTCTGGTCCCCCCCAGAACCAGGAAGGCTAAGTTCTCTAGATGAGAGTCAAAGGCCCTGTGGAGGCTGAGCCTGCTGGGCCGGTTGAGGCCTAGCAGCATTTGCTTTCTTCTGTTTGTGTGGTTGCTGACTTTTCTTTGCAAGCTGACCTGCAGAACGTCCCTGCTGAACATAAGCAGGGTAAAATCTTTTCTTTTTAGAAAAGAATGGTTTCTTGAACAATTTCTTTCTAGCAGGATCAGCAGTGGACTTGGCCAATCTGTCCAAAGTGGAATTTTCAGCATCCATTTCATTGTCTTTTTCCTGCCAATCTTTACCGAACAGGTTCTCACCAGTACAAGGGATATTTCCCAATTTGTCTTGTACCCAGAGCTCTAGATCAGATGCCTGGAGCCAAGCAATTCTGCGTGCCCCTATGGCAATAACCGAGGTTCTGCTTATGCACTCAAAGCAGTCAAAGGCTGCACGGTTCGAAAATTTAGAGACATCTTGGGCATGTTTGACCCAAGTGAGAAAATTCTGTCTTATCTTCAGAAAGGAAAGGACTGAAAGCCTCTAAATTATCTGTGACCTCCTTCAGGAACATTCCCATGTAGAGACTATAGGAACTCAACCTGGCAGAAAGCATGGAAGCTTGGAAGACTCGACGTCCAAAAGCATCCAGGGTTCTGCACTCACGTCCTGGAGGATTAGAGGCATGCCTTTTTGCACTCTTAATCCTTCTCATAGCTGACTCCACTACAATAGAGTGGTGAGGAAGCTGAGTCTTATGGAACCCAGGACAAGGAGGGACTCGATACATAGTATCTAGTCTACGAGAATGAGGAGAGGTGGTAAGAGGTGTTTCCCACATCCTCAACATGAGATCATATAAAATCTCATGAATGGGCAAGGTAGCTGCCTCCTTAGGAGTTTTGGGATATTGTAGAATTTCCAATTCCTTGGCCCTTGGCTCTGTTTCAGGGGCCACAGTAAGGGACAGGCCCCGAACCACCTCCCTGATAAAATCTTGGAAGAAAATATCCTCTGAAGGAGACATCCTGCGTTTAGGGGAGGAGGGCTCCTCTGGAAGAAGCATGGCTGCATCGACAGAACTGTCAGAATCCTCAGATTCTTCTGAGGACTCGAAGTATCATCTGTCTGGATGCTCTTGAAGAGCCCGATACCCGTACTGACCAAAGCTGGTACCGGCAGTAACCGGTACCGGGGTATCGGTACCGAAAGTCATCAGATGACTGGGTACTAGCGAAGCAGACACCGATGCCGATGTCGATGCTATCGGTACCAGTACCAATACCGAAGGCGGTGTCAGTACCGGTGCGACTGTCACGGTTCCGAGGGATTCGATACCGCAAGGAAAGCCGCCAGACTGCGTTCCATAGCCAGAACTCTGGTCTATCGACGCTACCAATGCCTGGATGTCAGTACCGGAGGAGACCGCCGGTACCCCAGAACATGGCACCAGTAGTTCTGCCGAGGTTGAGGCCTCAAGAAGATCCTGGAACCCAGATAATGCTTTGGAAGCTGAAGCCTCCCGCCGGGGTAATTTTGCCGGTGCAGAATCCGAGGGCAACACCAGAGGCATCTCGATGCTTAGAAGGAGATCTACCCTTCGAGGACCGGCTGGATTTATGTTTAGTTACCTGAGATCCATGGGAGGAAGAAGCAGCCCTGGAAGACGTCGATGCCACCGAAGCTGCATCAGAGGGAAACAGGGTACTGAGCTTAGCAGCTCGGTTCTGTCGACCTCTTTTAGACATCATGGTGCAGGACATACAATCCGTGATGGAGTGGTCAGGACCTAAAACATTTTAGACACCATTCATGGGTATCGGTGACGGAAATGGTACCGCCACACTTGGTGCACTTTGAAACCTGAAGCAGGTTTCTCCATGGTAAGGCCCAAAAGGGCACGTGCACCTGAAGAAAAAGAAAAAGAATTTTTTTTTTTTTACAGGAATAAGAAAGAAAAGACGGGCGGTACCGGTAGAGCGTCGAGGAAGGCAGACACGACCACACAAAAGAAAAAAAAAAACAAGAAAGAATTTTTCTGCGGTGACAGGAACACGACCTGCTGGCTCCACGGAAAAAGAAGAACTGGAGAGAGGCAGTTGGGAAAGGCGGGAAGGCAGCACGCAGGCGCTGTGGGATGCTCCCAAAAGCTTTCTGATTGGACGCTGGGGAGCGTTCCCGCGCAGGCTCCGTCGGTACCGACAATGCCCATATGTGATGACTACATTCCTGCTTGTTCCTGGAGATATAAAGTATACCCCAGACCCACCACCGTGTATATAGCTTAGCCAATGTGTAAATAGTTGAGCTGTCTTGTATCTTGTACATAGTTACCCGTTGAAACCTGTATATAATCCCTTGTTTATTGTAAGTCCAGTGTATGCTCGCCTGCACTGCAGATTATGTTACCTGTAAACCGCACTGATTTTCAAAGAGCGCAGTATATAAGAGATATTAAATAAATAAATAAATAAAAGGGAGTTACTTGATATCATTAACATTAATACCACAACCTCACCGCTCAACCCCTGCCCAGTATCATGGCTAAAGAATTTACACAATCAATTTGCCCAGACAATTCTACAGATAGTACACATATCACTGAAGCAAGGATACCTACCCCCTGCACTCAAACAAGCCTCTATATGCCCTAATCATAAAAAAGGCCTCTTTAGACAAAACTCAGCCAAGTGCTTATCGTCCAATTGTGAGCATCCCTTTTCTGGCCAAAGTAATAAAAAAAAACATACATCAACTGCAAGACCATGTGGATACATATGCCCCGTTAGACCCACATCAACATGGCTTCCACCAACACCATGGTATAGACACTCTATTAACAGACCTATTCAATAGACTTATGATTGGCCTTGATAAGCCCCGCCAAGGATTTATGCTCATATTTCTGGACATAAGTGCAGCCTTTGACTCAGTTTCACATCACATTATGCTAAACCGACTCAACATTGCTTTAACAGATGACACCCTAAAATGGTTCACCTCCTACCTGTCAGACAGAACCATGCAAGTAAAGGTCGGCACCACCAACTCAAAACCCTTTAAGTTAACTCAAGGTATCCCTCAAGGTTCAGCCCTCTCAGGATTATTATTCAACCTATACATTCAATCAATCTGTGACCTGCTAAAAAAGCTGAACATATACTATCATTTATATGCAGATGACATGTTCTACACACCATTCAACACCACCAACCCAGATTTTACTACTATAGCTGATATCTTCAATACAGTGACAAACTTCCTCGCTGAAATAAACCTCACAGTAAATTAAAAGCAAAACAGAAGCTCTACTTATATTCAGAGATCCGGATTACAAGCCACCACAGAAGATAACACGAGATACTGAAATAACAATAAAAAAGGAGATCAAGTATCTAGACATAATTATTGACACCAACCTCAACTTGTCTGCACACATCAAAAATGCAGCCAGAATGGCATACTGGAAGCTAAAACTCAAACCCCTGCAACACTTACTTCAGGAGACTGATTTCAGATCTATACTGCAAGCAATCATTAAACCACACCTTGACTATGGAATCATCATCTACCAAGGCTTCCCAAAGAATGCTCTATTCCCACTACAGCTAGTTCAAAATACTGCTGCCAGAATCCTTACTTGCAGTACAACCCGGCAGCACATAACACCGATCCTAAGAAGTCTACATTGGCTTCCAATAGCACAGCAGATAAAATACAAATCCATCAGCATCACGTTCAAAATCCTGCACAATTTCTCTGCGCCCTGCCTCACAGAGCTAATCACCTCAACACACACAACAAGACCAAGAAGATCTAATAATCAGAACCTACTGAAGATTCACCCACTCAAGACCAAAACGACACAACAAACCAGTAATAGAGCATTCTCCCTTTATGCTCCATCATTATGGAATTCACTACCAGAAAACATAACAGCAGCAAAATCCATTACCGAACTAAAAAGGTCAATCAAAACACATCTCTTCATTGAATACTATGAACTCAATGATATTACTTAATCTCAATTAGCACACCCTACCCCCTGACCGCTCAGATCTCTCCTGTACTTCACCCTCCCCATATGCAATATCTGCCTCTCTAAGGTCTTAATTTATATATCTTGCCTCAGTTGAGCCGACAAAAGAAGATGGCAAAAAGTTTGCAGTAACTCCAAGGGGAGGAGGGAAAGTTGTGAGGACTGATTCCTGCTGCCCCTGGAGAACACCTGTTACAGGTGAGTAACTGTTTTCTCCAGGAACAAGCAGGAAGTCAGTCCTCACATATGGGACTCCCTAGCTACAGGCTACCGAGAACCTGTAGAAAACACGGGCCAGCCATGAGCAGCCACAAGCGAGTCTGAGGAGAGACTAAGGACCCCAGTGTCCAGGGAGAGCCATCAGTCCGGTAGCCTGAACACAGAAGGGGTCGGCGAGTAGGTGTTGCCTAGACCCTGAAGAGATTACAGAGTATGACCTGGCCAAAGGCACTGTCCCGTCAGGACTTCCTCTTCAGGAAGCAGTGAGCTGCAAAGGTGTGGACTGAGAACTAGGTGACGGCCTGGCAGATGTCTGCCATAGGGAGAGAGCACAAGCTTGCAACCAAAGTCGCCATAGTCCTGACGTTGTGTGCCGTGACCCGGCGTTCCAAGAGCCCAGCTTGATTGTGGGTGAAGGTGATGCAATCTGCCACCCAGATGGAAAGGGTCTGCTTGGTAACAGCCGACTGAGATCGTAGGAAATGAAAAGCTGTGAGGCTTTCCATTGGTCCTGGGTACATTGCAGGTAGAAGGACAGGGCCCTCTTACAATCCAGAGTATGGAGAACGGCCGCCGCCTTGTGGAAAGAAGATGGGGCGCACCACCTCCTGGTTGAGGTGGAAAGCGGATACCACCTTCGGAAGGAATTTAGGGTGAGTGCGAAGCATGACCCTGTTCTTGTAGAACCTGGTGTAAGGTGGCTTAGCCACCAAGGCCTGAAGCTCGCTGGCTCTGCAGGCAGAGATGAGCACCACCAGGAAGATGACCTTCCTAGAAAGGTAATGCAATGGCAGGTAGCCAGAACTTCAAAAAGCGGCTTGATGAGCTGCGTCAAGACCACGTTGCGGTCCCATTCTGCCGGGGGTGAGCAGATGGGAGGCTTAGAAAGCAGAAAGCCCTGCATAAATTGAGTAATGAGGGGCTGAGCAGAAAGAGGTTTGCCCTCTATAGAATGATAGTGCACTGAAAGCACGCTCAAGTGCACTCTGACGGAGTTGGACTTGAGTCTGGTTTGCGAGAGGTGAAGTAAGTACTGTAGCACTATGTGCACCTGGGAAGAGAATGGGTCAACCCATTGCTCTACACATCACACTGAGAATCTATGCCACTTGACGGCATAGGCCCATCTCGTGGAGCTCTTACTAGAGGCCAGGACTTCCTCCACCTACCATGCTCTTAATGTCAGGGACCCCAGGTTGGGGTGAAAAAGGCAGCCCCCCTCCTGGGTCAGTAGCCCTGGGGCGTTCCGCAGAAGGACTGAGAGCTCAGTCAAGAGTTGGAGCAGCAAGGGAAACCAAAGCTGCCTGGGCCACTGCGGGTCCACCAGGATCATAGAAGCCTTGTCCCGCAGGATCTTGAAGAGGGTTCGGGTGATTAGTGGCATGGGAGGGAAGACCCTCCGACCACGAGATGAGGAAGACATCTGCCGCTACCCGAGACAGATGCGGCTGGGGACAGCAGAAGTGGGGCAGCTGGGCATTGGTCAGGCTGGTGAAGAGGTACAGACTTGGGGTGCCCCAGAGTCAGAAGAGCCGCAGTGCCACCCTGGGTTCTAGTTGTGTAGCTGGAGGACCCTGCTCAGTTTGTCCACTAGGGCATTGTCCTGGCCCAGGAGGTATACTGCCCTGAGGCGCATTCCCTGTCTGATCGTGTACAAGCAGAGGGCTACTGCCTCCTGGCAGAGGGGGTGGGATCCCATGCCCCACCCCCCTGCTTGTTCAGGTAGAACATCGCGACTTGGTTGGACTAGCACAGACTGGTTCCACAGGTGGTGGTGGTGGAAGGCCTTAATGACCAGAAAAATGGCCCTGAGCTCCAGCAGGTTGATCTGCTGCTGGCTCTCCACCAGGGACCAGTTGCTCTTTGTACAAGGGGCACCCCAGCCTAGTAAGGAGGCGTCCGTGGTGAGGACCCTTTGGAGATTTGGGGACTGGAAGGGCATGCCCTCCTACAGGTACTGCATGGCCTGCCATCAGTAGAGTGACTCCGTTAGCTGGTGGGACACAGACTTTGTCCTGGAGCCTGCCTGTGGCTTGTGTCCACTGGGAGTGGAGACACCACTGTGCCGCCTGCATGTGAAGGTGAGCATTAGGAACCACATGGACTGTGGACACCATGTGGCCCAGTAGGCAGAGCATGGACCTTGCTGACACTGCATGATGGCGTTGCACCTCGATGGCTAGATGTGGATGTAAACATCCTTTAGGTCCAAGGAGCATATCCAGTCTCCCTGCTGGAGGTAAGGGCAGCAATGTTCCAAGGGAGAGCATCTTGAACTCCTCCTGCACCAGGAATATGTTCAGGTTTCGCAAGTCCAAAATGGGCCTTAGGCCCCCCTGTTCTTTTTGGGACCAGAAAGTATCGGGAGTAGAACTCCTTGCCCCTGAGACGGTGGGGTACTGATTCTATGGCTCTGTCCATGAGGAGGCCTGTGAGTTCCTGCAGTAGCAGGGCCTGGTGCCGAGGAGTCCGAGGGGGCTCTCCTGGAAAAAAAAGGGGCAGGCATCTGGTCCAAGTGAAGGAGGTAGCCTTCTATGACTACTTGGAGTGCCCAGGAGTTAGTGATAATGGCAGGTCACCGATGGACAAAATGAATCAGACACCCCCTGTTGGCAGCTGCTCCCCCATGGGTGGGGAGGCTATGCTCAGGAAGTCAAAACCATGACCCAGCCTGGGCAGGAGCCGTGGTCTGGGGCTTGGCGCCCTTAGGCTTGCATGGGCCTTAGCCTGCTCCCTTGCCCTGGTGACCCTTTTGTGGGGTCTGGGGGACCTGGTATTGGGGGTAGCCTTGATAAGGCTGGCCCTTTCTCTGAAAAGGGGCCTCTTCCCCGATGGTTTCTTCTTAGGAAAGGTGGAGGTCTTCCTGGAGAGTCGAGTCCTCCTGAGGAACTCAGTCTTGATCTCCGCCACCTTTTCCTCCACCGGTTTGCCGAAGAGGATTTTCCCGAGGCAGGGAACGTCCAGGAGTTTCTCTTCATCCCACTGCTCAAGGTCTGATTCTGGAGCCAGGCCTGTGGGACCTAGCACGGGATTTCCTTTGTGTCCGAGTCCCAGGATGAAGTTTGAGGATTTCTTCTTCTTGTGTTCTTGCTCTCGGGAACCCTTGTCATAGTGTATGCAGACCTGATTGGGTGCCACGGGGGCTTTACGCAACTCAGAAGACCCATGTGGAGCCTAAGAGCATGAGGCTACCTGGGATACCAAGGCAGAATCTGACCCATGGAAGATGTCATCTTGCTTTTGCTGACGACGCTGAATGGCCTTCACGAACATCTTTCTGTATAGGGCGCAGATCTCTGGGTCATGTCTGGCACCTAGACACCGGAGGCAGCAGTAGTGTGTATCGGTGAGAGACATGTTTTTTGCACACTGATCACACTTTTTGAACCTTCTGGCCATTGGGGAAAAAAGGACCCCTGCAAGGTCGAGACCCTTGACACAGCCAGCAGATAGAAAAAAGGCACGAAACCATACTGGAAAAGGAAAAAACGGGTCCAAGACTTGATGTCGGGGCAACCGGACTTGGAGGTGCGAAAGGGACCAGTGCTAACTAGAGAAAGAAAAGACAGTTTAATACACAAAAGATCAGCTTTTTCTGGAGAAAAAAGACGGACGTTTGTTGGGCTCTACAGAAAAAAGGAGACTGAGCAAGATGGCACCCTTGGGCGGGAAGGGGACCAAGCAAGCATGGTGGCATCTCCCAAAGGTTTTCTTTGAAAGCTGGGGAGATGCTTCCACGGGGCTCCATCTGCGCCGACATCACCCATGAGGACCGACTTCCTGCTTGTTCCTGGAGAACATAAGATTAGAAATGGCAACACACATTACCACGGAGCCTGTTCAGATAGAGTGGTACGATGTGCACAGATGTCACTTACTATTTTTTATGGTGGAGCACCTCCTGTTGCTCACTCCAGGCTGTGTGCCTCTCACTCTTGAAATCTTCTGAGCTAGCAGGCAGTCCTCCATCACGCACTTCTGGTTTCATTTGGACCTTGTAGCTAGAGTCTTAGGCTCCAACATCATGATTAGTGAGGTCAAACCAGTATATTTGCAATACGTATTTTATTCTATAAAACACTCCAACCATACAGTCTTATCCATTCACAGACTGCTTCAACGCTCGACAATGCAGCCTTCTCAATCCTCAGTAATCCAGTCCAGGTCCCACTCTATCCCAAATTGGGACTTGGACACTGTCCTGTTGCTTTGACATTCCTCATGTAAGAAAATTAATGTGCTTCGTTAAACGATTTAAACTCAACCACATGAAACCACATTCCTCAGCCATATACCAGCCTGGCTCCACAGCTAACCAGTTCGCAACATGTTCCAAGCATTTCTTTTAAATAAAATTCAATCCAGGGCTTCCTTTTTGTGAAAACTAATACAAAATACTTCATTCACTTTTAATCCAGTTCAGGTTTTTCCTTAAGTGAAAAGCTTGTGTAAAGTACTGCTTTCACTTTTTAGTTTTTCCCATTAAGACAGAACAAAAGGCTTATTCTCTGGGACCACGCAGGAAGTCATTTCTCACATAAGGTTACATCACAGACGGAGCCCGTGCAGGAAAGCTTAAGGAGCCATCTTACCTCAGTTTTCTTTTTTCCGTGGAGCCTCTCAGATACTTGTCTGTGCCTGGAAAATAATCGATACTCTACCGGTACGTTTTTTTTGTTTTACTTGTGATTCTTCGGTCACGTGCTAGTCACTGTCTTCTTGACTGTCCCCAGGAGCATCAGTGCCTCGGCACTGCAGGTTTTTTTCTGATTCTTTTTTCTTTTCTTTTTCTCAGCACACAGGTTTCTTTCTCTCGTGCCTCCCTGTTCGGCTGGGACATTGGGGAAGATGGCTTCTGCCAAGTCAGAGGACACCAATCTGTCTAAGCTGGCCAGTGGCTTCAAGAAGTGCACCCAGTGTGGCCGGACCATTTCCACAATGGACTGCCACAACTGGTACCTTCAGTGCCTTGGGCCTGACCATGAGCCCTCCACTTGCGCTCTGTCTACAGGTGACGCATAAGGTGTTCCGGAATTAAGAAAAACAGCAGGAATCGCTGTTTGGTTCTTCTGAGTCAGCATTGCCACTGGCATCGATGTCAGCGTAGACACCCTTGAAGGCCTCCAACGAAGTTTTGGTTTCACGTGATGGCAGTGCTCACTCGGAGCCAAGGGGCCGCAGTACCCTATATCAGGGGCAATCCTCCGGTGAGGGTCACCCCCTAAAGGAAAGGACTTTGGTCCAGTCAACTTTGAAGGGTGATGCCAAGAGCCAGGAGAAAACCCATGGACACAGACATCGAAGCCCTCGATGGGACTCCAAGGATGATGGCTGGGAGCAGTTTCCTAAGCTGCCCCGGCAGGAGGAGTTGCCTCCCGATGCCGTGACCATAATGGACTCCCCACCGAGGGAACTGGTATCAGTGAGTGAGGTTGCTGCATGGCTTCTTCCTCATTGGACAATGCACTCCTCGCAGAGCATATGCAAGCCCTCGAGTGCAGCCTGTCTGCGTGCTTTGCCCAGCAGGCTGCCTGAGACCCGATTACATCTGGTTCCTTGGCGCTGGTGATGGCTCCATCCATGGCAGTGCCCTCATCAGAGGTCTAGCCCATCCTTGAGGCCCATGCCCTCCCCAGTGAGGGAAATGGGCGGGCATCTGAGGCCCCTCTTGGCGCACAAGGCTTACCCCCCTCCCAAGCGCCTCGGGATTGGACCCTTGGGAGCTCTGGACCACCGAATGTCAAAGGCATCATAAGGATTTCCATTAATAATTCAACTTCCTCACTGATTCTGGGTCCGATGGCTGAGAGACCGAGGAGTCGTCTGCGGCGACTGAACTCCATAGGGACATATCCCTCAGATCTCTCCCCTCTGTATGAATGCTGAAAGCCCCCCCTCGGAAGATATGTCCTTCCACGAGTTTGTGTGGGACAAAGCTTTGCACTTTACCATTGAGGCTGAGAAAGAGCCCAGGGCAGAGGAGTTGGAAATCCTCCAATACGCTTCCCCTCCCAAGGAGACCATCACGGTGCCTGTTCATCACATCCTTGAGCAGTTGGGTGCCCCCAGTAAGCCACCACCTCACTTCCATGTATCGAGTCCACAAGAACCCTGGCTTTGAGAAGCCGCAGCTCCCACACAACTCCATGGTTGTAGAGTCAGCCATATGAAGGATTAAGAGCTCCAAGACTCACTCCTCGGTGCCTCCTGGCCAGGATGCGAGGATACTTCATGGCTTTGGGAGGAAATGTTATCAGGGATCGATGCTGGTGGCCTGTATCCAGGCCTACCAGCTCTATATGAGCATGTACCCTCCAGACATTGCGGGAGATCTGGCGAATTTCTCCGCCATTTGTCAGAAGAGCACCTTGAACGTTTCTGTGGCCTTGTCTCCAAGGCCAAATAATGTTACAAGTATATGACCAGGGTGGCCTACAATGGGTTTGAATTGGTGATCCGGGTGGCCACTATGGGCATCAGTGCCCACTACCTGGCTTGTCTGCAAACCTCTGATTTGAAACAATGGGTGCAAGAGAAATTAGCCGATGTCCCCTGCCAGGGGGAGAATCTCTTTGGCAAACCCATGGATGACAAGGCTGGAGAGCTGGAGAGGGAACTACTAACTATGAACCACCTCTCCAGAAAAACATCTGATCCTTCTAGGAAAAAGTCTTCAGGGAAGAAGCCCTTCTATCCCAAGAAGAAAAATACTGTGACGGCTACCATCAGCATCAATCCTATCAAAGCTCTTAGCAGGAGCAACAGAAAAGACAAGGCCAGCGCCAGCAGCATTGGCTGACTCCCCAAAAGCCCCAGACAGCTCCACAACCGCAGCCTTCCTCAGGAGCATGACTCTGCTTCCTGTCCCAAACATGGTTCCCACACAGCTAGGAGGAAGATTAATCCACTGTGCCCACAGGCAGCCAAGTCATCACAACAGATGACTGGGCCCTCAAGATCATCCAGGATGGTACCTGTTGTATTTCGATCAAATTCCTCCCCCGTTCTCGCCACGGGATTATCCCATCGAGCCTCACCAACTCCTCCAACTAGAGGCCCAGGCTGTCTTAGCAGACAGCCATTGAGCTTGTCCCTCCACTCAGGCTGGACAGGGGTTCTACTCCTGTTACTTTCTCATTCGAAAGAAAACTGGCAGTTTTAGGCCCATACTGGATCTTTGGAACCCATCAGTTCCTGGTACGGGAGAAGTGCAAGATGGTCTCCCTGGGAACCTTGCTACCATACCTTCAACGGGATGACTGGCTATGTTCCTTGGATCTCAAAGATGCCTACGCTCATATTCCCATTCATCCCCTTCATCGGCAGTATCTACGCTTCATCTTCAGTGGAGAACACTATCAGTACCGGCTGCTGTCCTTCAGCCTAGCTTCCGCTCCATGAGTCTTTATGAAGTGTCTAGCAGTGGTTGCAGCTTTTTCTCTTGTGCATTTATTTCTAAGACACCTGTGCAGAATGGTGACAAAGGCTTTACTGAAATCCAAGTTCACCACATCTAGGGCTCTCCCTTGGTCCAACTCTGGTTACCCAAAGAAATCAAATCAGATTTGTCTGACAAGACCTACCTCTGGTAAATCCATGCTGCCTCAGATCCTGCAAGCCATTGGACTCAAGAAACCTCACAATCCTCTATTTTAGCAGCATTTCTCTGAGAAAAAGCAGGAAGTCATTCCTCACATATGGGTGACGTCGGCCCTACGGACACTGTTCCCTCTAAGCTGTGCGCATGTGCGCGCGCACACACCTCGCCGAGAGAGCGCACATACTTTACAACAGAGCGCACAAAAATTACAGCTCTGATTCTGATAGAAAACACAGATGTCTTAAAATTTAAAAGTTATGATTGTAATTACTAGACATTTCCCACTTCATTTAGTAATCGTCTGTTTTCATTTAATTTGATTAAAATCAATGTGGTGTACATACTGTATTCTGACGTGTAGTCAAATTTTAAAGTATATAACTCCGAGTGTCATTATGTGGCGCACAAAAATTTAACCTTCCTTCAAAAGCTGCACACAGCTGATATTTTATGCGCACACAGCCTACAGAAAATTAGAGGGAACATTGCCTACGGAGCCCTCATGGAAGAATCCCTCCAGCTTTCAAAGAAAGTCTTTGGGACATGCCACCACACATGTGCGGTCCCCTTCCCTCCCAAGGGTGCCATCTTGCTAAGTCTCCTTTTTTTCGTGGAGCCCTTCAGACGTCTACTCTTCCCCTAGAAAAATGTGATTTTCTCGACCTGAATTTCATACTCTCCTCCGGTCCTCTTCCCCCCACCTGAACCCACTGCCCCAGCAGAGTGTCTTGGGTTCATAGTCTTTTTTCCTCCTTAGCGCCTTCACACCCTTTTTTCCAACTGGCGGCACTACGGGTCTTCAATCTCGCTGGAAGACTTTTCTCCCATTGATACCAGTGGTTTTAAAAAGTGTGATCGATGTGCCAAAAAAATGTCTCTAACCGACACACATGACTGCTGTCTTCACTGCCTGGGACCAGACCACGACCCCACGGCATGCGGCCTCTGTAAGAAGATGTCCACCAAGGCTCTCAAGAGCTGCCAGCAGCACTATGATAAATTTTTCCTGGAGTCCCGGTAGCTCCAAAGGCCAAGGATAGCCTTACGAACTCCAACTGACATTGTGGTTCCTCAGAAAGGGGGTCTCCCTCGAGGGAACCCAAGAAGGCGGCCTCGAAGGTGGCGTCTCTGGATGGCTCAGATTGGCCAGGTAAGTCCTGAGCCAGGTCCCGCAGTCCTAGACACTCATCTGAGAGATCGGAGAAGGAGCGACTGGTGAAGGTTCCCTGGAAGGACTATCTTGAGCCAGCCTCAGTTGCCTGACACCATCCTCTTCAAGGACTCTCCCTCGGGGAAACCGGTGGCGGGCCCGATTCCTTCTGTGCCCACGACAATGTCTGTGGAGTCTTCTGACCTGGAGCACCACTTGTCTGCCTTCATGAACCAGCAGTGGATGCTGTTGTCTGGTGCACCAGTTCCTCCGCCCAGACCATCGGACCCTTGACGTTGAGGATGTCCCCAAAGGCTGAGCCGATCCTCAAGGTCCTTCAACCTCAAGTCGATCCTCGGCCGAGATCTCGATCCGGCTCCTGTTCCACTGGGCTGAGATCTTCCCCAGCCAGTGTGCTCGGCTCCGGCCGCAGGTCCTCCAAGGGATCAGCCCCGGAGCCCACGAGCTATCCTTCCCTCGAGTCCTCGATGGACTACTCTGACTGGGAAAGAGGATGAAGAATCACTGGACACCTGTCGCCACTGCAATGTCCTCTCGAACTCCCCTCCCTCGGAGACCCGGCGTCGGTCCCCACCTGAGGACATGGCATTCCATAACTTTGTCAGGGACATGTCCAAGGCCCTAGCATTCCCAATGGAATTGGAGGAGGACCCTCAGACGGAGGAGCTCGAAATCCTCCAATACCGAGCCCCTTTGAGGGAATCTTACGGTGCCTATCCCTCGAGTCCGCCGGAGCCCGGGCTGCCAGAAGTTATATTTGCCAAAATGTTATTCAGGATCCTCCACGACAAGGCCTCACTGATCCTGATGGCCCCTCAATGGCCCAGGCAGCCATGGTTCCTGTTACTCCTCCGGCTGTCAGTGGAGACTCCCATCCCATTGGGGAGCTCCCCTGGGCGTCTGTCACAGGAGGGTGGTTCTCTTTTGCATGGCTGATGAAAGGGTGACCCTAGTCCCTTTCAACCTCTCAGAGGAAGTGGAGGAGATCCTGCTGGCTTCCCATAAGTCCCATTCTCCTGTCCAGTGCAGCTGGTCCTGCAGTATCTTCTTCATCTCTTGCACGCCGTACTCAAATCAAACTCCAGAGTGCACCTCAGTGCCCTGGTGGCACATCATCTGGTGGATGGCAAACCCCTCTCAGCCCAGCCATTGGTGACCAGCTTCATGAGGGGACTCCTTTTATTGAAACCCCTGGTATGCCCTCTTGCAACCGAGTGGGACCTCAATGTTGTACTGGTGCAGCTTACTCACCCACCTTTTGAGCCCCTGGCTACCTGCCTTAAACGATACCTTTCATGGATGGTGGTGTTCCTGGTTGCACTCACCTCTGCTCGCAGGGTCAGCGAACTCCAAGCCTTGGTGGCAGAGGCGTCTTACACCACGTTCTACAAGAACAGGGTTGTGTTCCACACACATCCCAAGTTCCATCTGAAGGTGGGTTTTTTTTTTTTTTTTTAGCTGTATTTATATACCGCTTTTCACCGGGTCAAAGCGGTGTTACATAGGGGTGGGGGAATTAAGTACAAGGGTAGGGCCATCACCGGGGAGGCAACATTGATGATTTTGACATAGGAGAGACTTTGGACATAGGACAGACGTTGGACATAGACAGGTTAGTGTAGCTTTAAGTTAGAGGTTCATTGTGGGTGAGATCAGAGGTTTGTGGGTTTTTCGGTGGGGTTCGAGTTGAAGTATTCCTGGAAAAGGATGGTTTTTAGCTGTTTTCTGAAAAATAGTAGGTCGGCATTGTTTCTGAGATAGCTCGGTAGAGAGTTCCATAAGAATGGAGCATAAAGTTGAAAGGCTCGATTGCAGGTCCGTTGCGAGCATTTTGTTCTTTTGTGAGGGACGGTGAGGAAAATGCTGGAGGTTTGTCTAGTAGATCTGCCGTGGGCTGGACGAGCCAGTAGGGTGCGAAGTTGGGTGTCCTGTGTTTGATGGATAGCTTTGTGGGTGAGTAGGATGGCTTTGTATTTTGTCCGTGCTTCGAGGGGGAGAATATGAAGTTCTTTCAGAATTGGGGTGATATGGTCAGTTTTCTTCGTCCTCGGAATGATTCTCGCAGTGGTGTTTAATGCAGTTCGGAGGGGGTTGGTGTGTGTGGCTGGAAGGCCATGGTAGATTATGTTGCAATAGTCCAGATGTGGGAGTGTCATGGCTTGCATCACTGTTCGGAAGTCTTGATGTTCAAGGAGGGGTCTGAGACGTTGCACTGTTCTTGCTTTGTGAAATATAGTTCCGGAGGTTTTAGTGATCTGTTGCTTTAAGGTGAGGGCTTGGTCAATAATAATGCCCAGGTATCTTATATGTGGTTGTATTTGAATGCTTGTAGTTCCAATGATGAGGTGTGTGGGTGGTATGAAGTCTGGGTCCTTTGTCACTATGCCTTTTCACCTCAACCAGGAGGTGGAGCTTCTACATTCAACATACCCAGGGCCACCATAAAGCTTCTCAGCTTTTTGTCTCATATGACCCCATTAGGCTGGGGAAAAGCGGTGACCAAGTATATGCTATCTACCTGGGTGGCAGACTATCAACTCACCTATGAGCAGACGGGGCTCTCGCTGGATGGCTGGGTCATGGTGCACTGTGTTAGGGCCATGGCAGCCTCCATGGCAAACCTGCACTGTGTTCCGATGATGGACATCTGCCAGGCCACTACCTGGTCTTCCGTCCATACCTTCGCATCTCATTATGGCCTGGAGAGGGAGTCCCAATGGGACACTGCCTTTGGCCAGGCTGTGCTCCATAATCTTTTTGAGGTCTAGGCAACTCCTACCCTCTGGCCCTTCTGTGTTCAGGCTACTAGAGTGATGGTTTCCATTGGATACACGGGTCCTACTGCAGTCTGTATATGCGGACTCAATTGCTGCTGCTCACAGCTTCCCTTGAGGGCAACCGTGGGTTTTTTCTATGTGCTTGCAGTAGCCTGTTGCTAGGGAGTCCCATATGTGAGGACTGACTTTCTGCTTGTTCCCGGAGAAAGCGTAGTTACTGACCTGTAACAGGTGTTTTTCGGGGACAGCAGGAATCAGTCCTCACAACACTCCCTCCTCCCCTTGGAGTTGCTTCTTTACCATATTTTTTTTCCGTCTTTTAGCTATGTCATCTGACAGAGCAAGATGGAACATTTGGGCGGGAAGGGGACCACACATACGTGGTGGCATCTCCCAAAGGCTTTCTTTGAAAGCTCGGGAATGGTTCCACGAGGGCTCCGTTGGCACCGACATCACCCATATGTGAGTTACAGGTGAATAACTACACTTTCCATTCATTTACTCAAAATATTTTTGAGCTGTCCATACAGCTGAATGCTTTTCTTTTGGTCCATATCTAAAATTTAGCATGCTCTTGGACTATCACAGCCTGTTCATATGATGCTAAGTATTTACTGCTCAGTAGTTAATTTTATTCTGGCTATGCATTTGTCCCTTCACTGCAATTTTCTTTCAACACTGGACTTTAAGGAGAAATACTAGCATCATGTGAAGAGTTCACAAAGGAGTTTGTGGAAAAGGTGGGGTGGGGTGTAGGCAACATTAATAATGAGGGAGGGGGTGCCAGAAACCCTAGCACCAGCCCTGATTGGGGGCATCGTTAGTCTGATTGCTGCAATATAAAATGGATTGTGTTATGTTGTACCTGTGATCTAGTCCTTTAGCTTGCTTAGTAATTAACTGGCCACTGAAGAAAACAAAGTAGAAATAAAAGAAGCCAACTGCTATTAAGCTTCACTATCTGGATGAGCATTGGAATGGTCTTTATTAGCATATTTGTATTTTAAGTCCAACCTTGATTGATGTAATTGTGTCACTCATGCTAGTGAAGCTTCTGATGCATTGTGCTACCTATCTTTAGATCAGCTGTACCTGATATATATGATCTATAGATGCAAACTGTGGGAAGCCTCTTCATACATCTGATCCTTCGCCACACTAAATATTAAAATATTTCAACAAAACAATCGCCGTGCTTCAGATATGGGAAATGGAATTCTTACTCTATGTAAGATGGTAGTGTCAGTCTATGCCATGTCCTTGATTTCTTTTTTCAGGGCAGGGGAGGGGCCAGTTCTTTCTTCTTTGCCATTGCACATCCCCTTATAGTGGCACCAAGAAATTCAGAATCCCTGGCTAGAACCTCCTCCTGCAGCTTGGAGACTGGGCATGTCAAAAACTCATGACATCACTGGATATAGCCTGTGAGCAGAAGTTAGTTGCACATTACTAGCACCATCTCTTCAATGTAAGCCCAAACGGTTAGGGTCACAGCAAACAAGAAACTCAAGCTCAGATCTCCTGGGTAGCACAAAACAGAGCTGCAGCCTGCATCTATACAAGCTGAGTTCCATATCACTTTTCTGCTATTAATTTATTGAATGGGGTCCTTTCTTTCCTAATTTCAACATTCAAGACTTTTGTGTTTGGTTATAGTAATGTGATTCTTGTGTTAATCCACTTGTATGTACAGAAATAAAGATGAACAAACAAAGAATAAATAATGTAAGGCAAAAAAGTACCACCTTGTATAATTTTTTGATTATTGACCTGTATGTTTGATGGTAAAATCAAAAATTGAATGTGCAGCTATTTGTAAATAAAATGTTTTCTTCTTTTATAGGTAAGATCTGCATTTTTGAAGTGCTTGATACCTTATTCCAGGAACTAACTGCTTGTGAACTCTTAAGAAACAAAACCTTAGAAAATGCTCAGAGTCGTCAGTCCCTGTCTAGCCCACTGCTTATCTCCTGTTGAACAACAACGCCATCTACAGCTTTTCAAGATTATAGCTGACCAACCTTACAATATTTTAACCTGAAGGTTTCCTGCTCAGTCTGGGAAGAAAGTTGTTGAACCGATTTAAATGAAGCAAAGGTGTGTTAAAATGAAGACAATGAAAGATCTCTAAATCCTCTCAACTGTTTCTTCTTAAAACTAGTTTCTACATCTCCTAGGGACTCTTTAAAGATGCCTAGAGCAGCGAACATGTGAAGGGCAATAAGACATGTACTCTGATATACTAAATAAAGATTATCCCATGTCCACTAGACAGTTTAAACTAGGATGAATCTGACTAGATTATTTTAACAGAGTAGTTGGAACCCTTGTTTGTCTATTGTGATATGTTAACCCAAACATTATACTGCATAAAGCTTTCAACCATAGTAGCTGGTAGCAAATAAGATTTTTTTAAAAATTTTTTGCAAATAAAACCTACACTATCCACAGACTAAGCTGTGGCTCCAGGCAGAGTTAAGAGTTTGATAGAAACATGTGTGTTTTTATTTAACTTATGATAACAAATACATGAAAAACTTACTAACGATAGAAATTGTATTTGCTATTATCTACAGAATAATGTTTCAGATTATAATTTTAGACTTGATAGCACACACTTTAAATGGCTGAATAGATTAAAAGATCCTTGTATATCTTCAGCCTCGTGTTCCTGTGTGTCTGAACTATGAAAATGAAAGCCAGTCAAACATTAGGAATCATTTATTTATTTATTTTATTTAGTATACATTTGTATACCGCTACTTCCAGCGATCAGCAGCGGTTTGATTACAGATTGGAAATTGTCAAATCATGACAGGAAATTTTTGAGGTATAAACACATTGATTAGACAGGAAAGCACAGCACACAGAGAACTATTTTACAGGGAACATGGGCTATGGAGGGTTAAGTGGCTTGCCCAAGACCACAAGGAGCACCTGTGGGACTAGAAACCCCAGTCCTTCCGGCCCAAGGTTGCTGTCCTCTAGTGGGATTTGAACCCCCGACCTTCCGGCCCGAAGTACCTTGCCCCAACCACTAGGCCACTCCTCCACTCACATTAACAGTTAATGTACACTAACTGCATTAGCATGCACTATCTGATTTTCTACAATACGCTAATGAATTGAATGTATGCTAGCAAATGCACATTCCTATTTGTCTAATGTAGATATCTCAAATTGTACATATACTTGCATATCCAGCGATGCTGACTAAATATAAGTAGAACATCCAAAGTAGAGGTTTCAACTTATACCCACTATTTGGGCTGCACAGTTAAACGTAATTAGGGCTTCTGATTTTTGATTATACCAGAAAACCCCAATAAAATACTCTTGGTGGGGAATCTGGGATTTTCTGGTTATAACCAAAAACATTCCTTCTTCCTCTGACTTCCCAACATTTCAAATTGTCCGTCAAAGCTGGCTGAAGAAGCAGAGTGTGGCAGGGGCAAGGGCACAATTCTCCAGGAACAAGCAGGAAGTCTGTCCTCACATATGGGTGACTGCACCAATAGAGCCCACGCGGAAGCTTCTCCCCAGCTTTCAAAGAAAGCTTTTGAGAGATGCATCACACATGCGTAGTCCCCTTCCCGCCCAAGGGTGCCATCTTGCCTCAGTCTCCTTTCTTCCGTGCAGCCCACCAGATGTGTGTGTTTTCCCCGGAAGTGTTACATTTTTCTCTTGAACCTTTCTTTCTCTGGTCATGTACTGGATTCCCTCTCTCGCCTCCAAGCTCACTTGCCTTGGCATCGCGTCTCGGGTCCATTCTTTTTTTCTTTCTTTTTTCGAGAGTTTTTCAACTGACTTTGCCCCCTTTTTTCCTAATCGCTTCTCCGGGCCAGTCCAAGGAACGTTAGGGTTGTCAATCCTGTCCAGCAGCTGAGGACTGACATACTAGAAGTTTTGCTGACAGCTTAAGCTCCTCCTCCTGAAGCCAGCACTCCAGTCTTTCAGTCCTCAGCAGCTGAACAGGACGACGTGCTGACAGGCTCCTAGTTAGAGGGAGAGATTTGGTTATTTTCTTTAATTTGTCCAACCGTCTGTGAGCAGGCTCTAGCAGGGCTGAAGCTCCTGTATTCCCCTGGCTGCACCCTTCCTAATTCCGGGTCTTCCAATTCCGCTGCTGCGATTCTTGGGACAGAGTGGGAGCAGCACGTGGGGGCAGAGCCTGCCTTCTCCGGGGGCCTAAATTTGATTTTCCGGGGGGCTCTGATCCTGAGAGCCTCGGGATCACCCTCCGGGGACAAGCCGCCACCTTTCTCTTTGCCCGCTAGCAGCGGGGGAGCAGGAGAACATCTGGCGCTCTTGCAATCAGCTATCAAAGCCTGCGGGCTGAGCGGGGCTGCACAGGTAACGCCGGAAGCTTGCGGGGCTCGAAGGTCCTCTGGGGGGGGGGGGCGGTGTTTCGTGTTTTTTGGCGCCGCGGGCTTGGCGGTGTTCGGACAGCGGTCTCGTTCGGCCTTGGAACGCTGGAGCGCATGGAGAGCAAATCGACAGAGGCTGAGCGGCCTTCCCTGCCTGCAGAAACGGCGGGAACGACCGCCATTTTGGGAGAGCCCTCCGGGTCTGCCATGGGCCTACCAAACACAGTAAACGCAAGTCTAAGTCCGAAAAAGCGCCTCCCCAGGTGGTGCAACCGCAGCAGAAGCCTCCTGAAGCTCAGGAGAGCTTCTCTGCTCTCTTTTCCCCCCGAGTTCATTTTGGCGATGCATCGGGCATTTTTGATGAAGTCTGCACAGGCTACAGAGGCTCCAGGTTCCTGGCAGGATCTTAAGGAGCGGCCAGAGATGTCTCATAACGACCCGGGGGAGGGTACTTCCCAAGGGCCGTCAGGTAAGCTTGCTGCAGAGGAGGTTAGCACTCCCCTGGCACGGGAGCCGCAGTTAGGTGAGGAAGGTGAGCTTCTCTCGGACGTCGGTTTAGAGCCTTGGCTAGGGGAGCTGGAAGAGGGGGAGATTGCGCCAGGTGAAGATCCTAATGTGTTTCGCGTCTTCCGCAAGGAGGAGCTTGGAGCGCTTATCTCGCAATCTTTGGCGGCGCTGAATATTCAATTGCCCTCCATGTCTCAGGAGCCGCTCGAGGATCCCTTACTGCAGGGTTTCAAAGCGGAGCAACGCTGTTTTCCTGTTCACCGGGTCATTAAGCAAATGATAGAGTCCGAATGGGAGTGTCCTGAGGCTCCGTTAAGGGGCAGCCGCGCCTTAGGTCGCCTGTACCCGATGTCTCAGGAGGAGAAAGAGTTACTCAAGATGCCTAGGGTAGATGCCTTAGTTTCCGCGGTGACTAAGAAGACTACGATTCCTGTGGAGGGCGCGGCGGCGCTTAAGGATCTACAGGATCGTAGATTGGAAGTCCTCTTGAAGCAGGCGTTTGATTCCAGCGCGTTGGCGCTGCAGGCTTCTATTTGTGGGGCATATGTGTCCCGCGCTTTGATTCGCTGGCTCCAAGGAGAGGTCGCCACTGAGGCTGCGGAGCCGTCTTCCGTGGAGGGCACGAAGCTTGAGTCGGCTGCGGCTTATCTGGCGGACGCGTTTTATGATTTGGTTCGCATAGCGGCAAAGTCCATGGCCTCCTTGGTGGCGGCTAGACGTTTTCTCTGGTTAAGGAATTGGGCGGCAGACGTGTCCTCTAAATTGCGCCTCAGTA
Organism: Ichthyophis bannanicus; assembly: GCA_033557465.1. NCBI lineage: Eukaryota > Metazoa > Chordata > Amphibia > Gymnophiona > Ichthyophiidae > Ichthyophis > Ichthyophis bannanicus. The sequence continues at coordinate 97,664,867 of CM066046.1, forward strand.
AGCTCCCTTATAAGGGGAAGTTACTTTTTGGGGAGGCGTTGGAAAAGATTGTTAAGGATCTGGGCGATTCCAAGGGTGGTCGTTTGCCTGAGGATCGTCCCCGGCCTCCTAGAGGGGGTTCGGCGCAGCCTGGCCAAGGTAGAGAGTCTCGTCGGTTTTGCGGGGCTCATTTTCTTCCTTATCCCAGGGCCCGCTTCGGTTCTCAGGGGCAGTCCTTTCGGGGTGCTCGAGGATTCGCGAGAAGCTACTTCAATTCTCAGCAGCCCGCGGTTACGAAATCACAATGAAGGTCAGCCGGTCCCAGCCGTGATACCTGTGGGAGGCCGCTTACAGGACTTTCTCCCGGCCTGGACCGCGATAACCTCGGACGCATGGGTGCTTCAGATAATTCGAGAGGGCTATGCCCTGGATTTCGCGTGTCTGTTGGCGGCCGCCTTTATGGTGTCCCCTTGCGCGGCGGGCCCGAAGAGGCAGGCGGTAGCCGACACGCTCGCCCGATTGCTACGACTGCAAGCAGTCGTCCCGGTGCCTCCCGACCAGTGCGGCTTAGGTCGATACTCGATTTATTTTGTGGTTCCCAAAAAGGAAGGTTCCTTTCGTCCGATCCTCGATCTCAAGGGGGTCAATCGCGCCCTGCGGGTTCCGCATTTTCGGATGGAGATGTTGCAGTCCGTTATTCGGGCGGTGCATCCGGGAGAGTTCCTGTCCGCTATAGACCTCACGGAGGCTTATCTCCACATCCCCATCAGAGCAGATCATCAGCGATTTTTGTGGTTTGCGCTGCCCATGGGGCATTTCCAGATTCGGGCGTTGCCTTTCGGTCTCGCGATGGCCCCTCGCACCTTCACGAAAGTTATGGTAGTGGTGGCCGCGGCTCTGCGGAAAGAAGGGGTTCGGGTTCACCCTTATCTGGACGACTGGTTGATCAGAGCCGATTCCCGAACGGAGGTGGTCGTCGTAACGGCTCAGGTGATTCAGCTGTTGGAGCAACTCGGTTGGGTCAACAACCACGCGAAGTGTCAGTTGCAGCCAGTGCAACGGCTCTTGTACCTCGGGGCTTTCTTCGACACGGCAACCGGTTCGGTGTTTCTGCCCGAGGACAGAGTTCGAAAGCTTATGCGGCAGGTGCAGCTGTTCTTGCAGACTTCGGCTCCTTCGGCGTGGACCTATTTACAGCTCTTGGGGTCCATGGCGGCGGCTCTGGATTTGGTTCCGTGGGCCAGGGCGCATATGCGGCCTCTTCAACAGGCCTTGCTTTCCAGGTGGTCGCCTCAACTCCATCCTCTTTCGCAGGAGTTGGTCTGCCCAGACTCTGTGCGCAGCGGCTTGCGCTGGTGGCTGGATCCCGGTCATCTCTCGGCGGGGGTTCCCCTGCAGGATCCTCAGTGGGTTCTTCTGACGACGGACGCCAGTCTCTCGGGCTGGGGGGCTCACTGTCAGGCTCAGGTGACGCAGGGATGCTGGTCACAGGAAGAGAGCTTCCTTTCGATCAATCTCTTGGAGCTCCGCGCCGTTCGGTTAGCGCTTCTTCATTTCGGGTGCCTGTTCGGAGGCGCGGCGGTCCGGGTTTTTTCCGACAATGCGGTGACCGTGTCCTATATCAATCGCCAAGTTGGTACGAGGAGTCGGCCGTTGCTGGAGGAGAGTCAGGAGTTGTTTGCTTGGGTGGAGACTCATCTCGTGGCCGGCAAGGACAATATTCAAGCCGATTATCTCAGTCGCCATGTTCTCGATCCCGGGGAATGGGAGCTGAATGCGGCGGTGTTTCACGACATCACCATGCGTTGGGGGCAGCCGTCAATGGATCTGATGGCTACCTTCAGCAATGCCAAGGCGTCTCGTTTTTACAGCCGGCGCAGAGAACACATGTCCGAGGGTCTCGATGCGTTGGTTCAACCTTGGCCTCCCGACTCCCTGTTGTATGTCTTTCTGCCGTGGCCAATGCTCAGTCGAGTTATTCACCGCATAGCACGGCACAGGGGGACGGTGATTCTCATAGTGCCGGACTGGCCTCAGCGGCCGTGGTATGCGGACTTAGTGCGTCTGGTGGTCGAATCTCCTTGGCGGCTGCCGGCTCGGAGCAACCTGTTAGCTCAGGGACCCGTGTTGATGCCACAGGTGGATCGCTTCTTGCTTACGGCCTGGCTCTTGAGAAGGCTCGTTTAAGACGCAAAGGTTATTTGGAGGCGGTGATATCCACCCTGTTGTGTTCGAGGAGATCTTCAACTTATCTAGCGTCCGTCCGTGTCTGGCGCGTTTTTGAGCGGTGGTGTGCGCTTCAGGGCGTTGTGCCCATGTCAGCCTCTGTGCCGCAACTTCTCTTGTTTCTTCAGGAAGGTTTGGATAAGAACTTGTCGGTCGCCACTCTGAAAGTGCAGGTGGCGGCCTTGAGTTGTTTTCGGAGGCCGGTGAATAAGTGCCGTCTCTCGACGCATGCTGATGTTCTGCGTTTCTTTTGGGCGGCTAAGCTCCTCAGGCCTCCAGTGCGGAACGTAGTTCCTTCTTGGGATTTGAACTTAGTGCTGGAGGCCTTGACGCAGGCTCCCTTTGAGAGCACTTCCGGAGAGAATGTGAAGGAGTTTTCTTGGAAGGCCGCCTTCCTGGTTGCCTTGTGTTCAGCTAGGCCAGGGGTCACCAACCTGCGGCCCGCGAGGGCCTTCCGTGCGGCCCGCGAGACTCTACCCCGGTGCGGCCCACCAAGGCAAACTCACGGATTCCTTCATGTCAGCTCTCTCCCTTCTTCTGCAGCCGCGGCTCCCTGCCTCTTAGGGAACCGCGGCTGTGCTTGTAAAATCATCGCGGCTCCGTGCAGCATTGTCCCGCCTCTAAAGGAAGTTGTTTACCACTTCTTTTAGAGGCGGGACAATGCTGCACGGAGCCGCGATGATTTTACAAGCACAGCCGCAGTTCCCTAAGAGGCAGGGAGCCGCGGCTGCAGAAGAAGGGAGAGAGCTGACATAAAATATAGGTAGCAGGTTTTTTTGGGGTTTTTTGTTTTTTTCGCGGGGGGGGGTGCGGCCCGCGGGTCTGCTGGTAGTCGGCTGTGCGGCCCACGGCCCTCTGGAGGTTGGTGACCCCTGAGCTAGGCGAATTTCGGACTTGCAGGCACTTTCTTGCCGGGAGCCGTACCTGCAATTTTTTCCGGAAAAGATGCTTTTGCGTCCGGTGCCGTCCTTCTTGCCCAAGGTGGTGTCTTCCTTCCATCTGAATCAGTCCGTGGCTTTGCATGTTTTCTCTGAGGCTTCAGGTTCTCCTATGGACCGTGCTCTTCGGAGATTGGATCTCGGTCGCGTCCTTCGAAAGTATCTTAAAATTACTAAAGATTTTCGCCGGTCCGACAGGTTATTTGTGCTGTTTGCGGGCCGTCGTAAGGGTCAGGCGGCTACGAAAGCCTCCATAGCCCGCTGGGTGAAACAAGCTATTGTGGCGGCTTACGTGACTGCGGGTAAACTTCTGCCGGAAAGGCTCCGCGCCCATTCTACGCATTCTCAAGCGGCGTCTTGGGCAGAATACGCGTTGGTACCTCCGGTGGATATTTGTAGAGCTGCTATGTGGTCTTCTCTGCATACTTTCACTAAACATTATAGGCTGGATGTTATGGCACGCGGGGATGCGAAGGTTGGAGCGGCAGCGTTAGTGGCTGGACTCGCGGGTCCCTCCCAGGTTTAGGTTCTGCTTTGGTACTGCCCTAACTTTCCCTGGACTGGCCCGGAGAAGCGATTAGGAAGGAGAAATTAGGCCTTACCTGCTAATTGTCTTTCCTGGAGTCTTCTCCGGGCCAGTCCAGGGCCCCACCCGAAGTTTCTGGTCCGTGTCCTAGGGGTTCCGCTCGTCGGCTTTGAGCTAGCTGATGGCATGAGCTTACCGGGGTTTTTCTTTATGGCTCCTTTGCGCTAAGGATATTCAATAAAAGCGCAGATGAACTAAAAAGAAAAAAAATGAGATAAGTGAGCAATCCAACCTTGACCGTCTCCAGTGCAGGAGACTTCTTAGGGTCAAGAGAAAGGCGCATGCTACTGTTAATGTTAACTCTAAGCACCGACTTGTTGTGCTTTTCTGGGGTATTAACTTTCCCGTTCCCATGTTGTTGCAGGTGCGGTCTGTGCCTGGGGAATATAGCAGTTCTCGGTTCTGGTTTTTTTTGTGTGTGCTTCGTTCTCTTTGTATAGGTCTGAGTTAGCTGCTTTGTTAGTGCAAGACTGGAGTGCTGGCTTCAGGAGGAGGAGCTTAAGCTGTCAGCAAAACTTCTAGTATGTCAGTCCTCAGCTGCTGGACAGGATTGACAACCCTAACGTTCCCTGGACTGGCCCGGAGAAGACTCCAGGAAAGACAATTAGCAGGTAAGGCCTAATTTCTCCTTGTCCCTGGCCAGGCCAAAGGCCTTTGACCTCATGGGGGCCATTTTCTCCACCATGACCTTGGCCAGTGGCTTTAAAACTTGTGATTGATGTGCTAAAATGTCGCACACTGACCCACACTACTGTTGCCTCCAATGCCTAGGTTTGGACCATGACCCCTTGGACTGTGGTCTCTGCAAAAAAATGACCTTCAAGACTATCAAGAGCCGTCAGCAGCAGTGGGTCCTTTCACAAGATGGACTCTGCACCAGAGTCTCCAGTGACACCGCGCTCCAGGGCCCCTCCGGAACCCCAGGGAAGCTGGATGGCCTCGGAACCCCGCAGCCAAGAATCTTCCAGCCGGACCTCAGAGGAAGGGCCCAAGAAGAGCCAGAAACCTTCAAAGACTGCGTTGGAGGACACACCTGAGAAAGTCCCACAGGCCTCGGTCTCACAGTCCTCACCGCGAGTCTAGACGGGAATCATCGGCATCTGGCGACTAGCCTCAGACCCCAAGGCCATCCTGGTCAAAGACTCACTTGATGGAGCCGGCATAGCACCCGAGTCCGTCGGTGCCCACGCTGAAGGCTGTGGAGATATCTAGCTTCGAGACCAGGATGGTGACCTTGGAGCGAAGCCTATCTGCCTTCATGGCCCAGCAGCAGGCCCTTGACCTCAAGGAACTCCCTTGGACATTGAGCCAATCCTTGAGCACCACCGGTCTCGAGAGAACCCTTGGTATTGGTCACGTCAACGGTCCCGTTCTTCGGCTCTGACCTCTAGACCTCCAGGGCCCCGGGGCCTTTCGGTTTGGGGCACAAACCCAGAGCCAAGACCACCCTCAACACCTCCACCAACTACGAGTCAGATTGGGAGACTGAGGACAGAGTCCCCGGACACCTGCAGGCACCAAGACGTGCCCTTCGACCCATCTCCCCCCAAAACTGGCATCGGTCCCACCCAAGGACACAGCCTTCCTCGACTTCGAGCAGGATATAGCCAAGGCACTCGATCTCAAGATCCTCCAGTATGAGGCTCCACTGAAGGAGGCACTTACGGTGCCCATTCCCCTGATCCTGGAACCATTGCTCCACCGCATGTGGGAGACCCCCGCATCAGTGCCCATAGTGAGTAGATGGTTGGCTGGAGCCCTGGCTTCCAGAAAGAGCAGCTGCTGCACAACTCCATGGTGGTGGAGTCAGTCATGTATTGGCTTAAGAGCCAGAAGATGCACTCCTCGGTTCCCCATCAGGTAGGAAGGCCTGCGCCTTGGATGCCCTTGGCAGAAAGTACTACCAGGGCTCGATGCTGATCGGTCGGATCCAGGCTTACCAGCTGTACATGGGCATATACCCAAGAGACCTGGTGAAGGAACTCGCCAGGTTCTCAGCTGGTCTCTCCAAGGAACCTCTCTTGCGGTTCTGGACCCTGGCCTCGGATGTCAGAGTGCTCCAAATTCATGACTCGGGCAGCCTATGACGGTTTCGAGTCGGCAACTAGAGTAGCTGTAGCTGTGGCAAGCATCAGTGCCTGACCTCAGGCATGGCTACAGTCCTCCAACCTGTAGCAATGGGTTCAGGACAAATTGGTCGATGTCCCCTGCCAGGGAGAGAACCTCTTTGGCAAATCTATGACAGATAAGGCCACGGAGTTAGAGTCAGAGTTCCTGAGGACCAGGTTCTCCAAGAAAACCGCTATCCTTCCCCAATGGAAGGTCTTGGGTAAAGAGCCCCCTTACTCAAGGAAGGGCAAGGCTTATGGAAACTACTCTCAGTATCAGGCCTTTCCAGCTCCCCAACAGAGTCAGCAGGCCAAGGGACAAGGGCATGGCCCTCATAAGTCCAAGACTCCCAAAACTCAGGCTCCAGCTCCAGCCCAGTCTGGTGGTGGGAGCTTTTGACTCCTTAGCATAGCCTCCCCCTCCCAAGGAGGCAGCCCACAGGGGGACATCTAGTCTTATTTGTTCACAGGTGGCCATCATCACCACTAGTGCCTGGACACTGAAGGTGATCAGGGAAGGATACCTCCTCCACTTGCTGCAGACGCCCCCTCCATTCTTCCCAGGAGCGCCCCCCAGGACTCCCCTCCACCAGACCCTGCTACTGCAAGAATTCACAGGTCTTCTAGAGGACAGAGCAGTGGAGCCAGTGCTTCCACATCTTTGGGGCAAAGGGTTCTACTCCCGGTACTTCCTCATACCCAAAAGAACGGGAGGCCTATGGTCATCCTAGACCTGCAGGACCTAAACAGCCTCCTGGTGAGGGAGAAATTCAAGATGCTCTTCCTTGAAACACTGCTGCCATACCTCCAGCAGGGAGACTGGCTAGCTCCTTGGACCTAAAGGATATATACATTCACATCCTTATCCATCCCAGCCACAGGCAGTACCTCAGGTTCATGGTGTAGGGTGGTCATTACTAGTACAGGGTAGTACCATTTGGCCTAGTCTCTGCCCTCAGAGTCTTCACTAAGTGCCTAGCAGTGGTCATGGTCCACCTTCGCCTCTAAGGAGTCTTTGTCTTCCCCCTACCTGGACAACTGGCTCATAAGAGGGGGCTCAGTGTCAAGGTGCAGCGGACCATGGCTCACACCATCCACGTCCTCCAGTATCTGGACTCATCATAAACCACCCCACATCCCATCTCCTCTTGACACATTATCTGGAGTTCATAGAGGCACAACTGAAAACTGTTCAGGCCAGAGCCTTCCTGCCCCTGGACAGAGCTGACCACCTTCAGGGCATTGGCCGCAGATGTGCAGCACAGACACTGTCGCCTTCTGCTCAGACTGCTGGGCTACATGGCATCCATGGTTCATGTCACCCTGGATGCCTGCCTTCACATTAGGATGGCCTAGTGGTGCCTCCACTCGCAGTGGACCCAGGCCAACAGCCAGCTATGAGACCAGGATGATGGTGGCCCACCAGCTGACGGACTCCCTCAGCTGGTGGCAAGTGCCTCAGGACTTTCAGGCTGGAATACCTTTTCAGACCCTCCCCCCCCCCATATCTCTCAGAGAGTCCTCACCACAGATGCCTTCCTTCTGGGCTGGAGGGCTCAATACGATGACCTCTACTCTCAGGGCAGTTGGTCGCAGGGAGAACGCCAACAGCAGATCAACATCCTAGAGCTACAGGCCATATCCCTGGCTCTCCAAGTCTTTTGCCACCACCTGTAGCACCAATTGGTACTGATCCAAATGGACAACCAGGTCGCAATGTTCTGCATCAACAAGCAGGGGGGCACAGGGTCATACACTCTCTGATGGGAGGCAGTAGGCCTCTGCTTGTATGTGAACTGCAATGGGATGCTCCTGCGGGCGGTATATCTGCTGGGCCAGGACATTCCCCTGGCAGACAGGTTGAGCAGGGTCCTCCAGCCGCATGAGTGGCAGCTGGACCCCAGAGTGGCCTCTCTGCTCTTCCAGCTATGGGGAACTCCACAGCTGGACCTCTTTGCCAGCCTGGCCAACTCTGTTGCCCCACTTCTGCTCCCAATAGCCAAACCCATCCCGGGTGGCAATGGGTGCCTTCCTCATCTGGTGGATAGAGGGCCTTCTTTATGCCTTCCTGCCCATGCTGCCGATAGCCAAGAGTCTCTTCAAGGCTCAGCAGGGTGGGGCATTGCTGATATTGATGGGCCTTCATTGGCCCAGGCAACCATGGTTCCCACTGTTACTTTGTATGTCCATAGAACCCCCAGTCCCCCTGGGGAGTGGCCCGGGACTACTGTTGCAGGAGGAGAGCTCCATCCACCACTCCAGTCTGGGGTCTCTGGCGCCAACAGTTTGGCTGCTGGAATGGTAGCCTTGGCCCCTTTCAACCTTTCATGGGAGGTTGAGGAAATCTTCCTGGTCTCTGGCAAGACCTCCACGAGACAGGCTTATGCCTTCAAATAGCACAGATTCTCTGTGTGGTGCATAGAGCGACGGGTTAACTCGTTCTTGGGCTCTGTGCAGCTTGAGCTGTAGTATTTGCTTCACCTATCTCAGGCGGGACTGAAGTCCAGTTCAGTCAGGGTTCACCTGAGTGCTCTTATGGCGCACCACCACCTCATCGAGAGCAAATCTGTCCAGCCCCAAGCAACCCACTTCCTGCAGGACCTCCTGTTGTCCAAACCCCCTGTCTGCCCACCAGCAGCAGAGTGGGACCTCACTGGCCCACCGTTCAAACCTTTGGTACCTGCCACCTGCATTACCTCTCATGGAAGGTTGTTTTCCTGGTGGCACTCGCAGGATCAGTGAGCTTCAAGCTTTGGTGGCTGATCCACCATACACAAGGTTCTATAAGGACAGGGTTGTGCTCTGCACACATCCCAAATTTCTTGCCAAGGTGGTGTCCCCATGCCAACTCAATCAGGAGGTGGTGCTCCCCACCTTACTACTACTAAGCATTTGTGTAGTGCTACAAGTCATACACAGCGCTGCACAGACATGTAAGAGACAGTTCCTGCTCATCAGAGCTTATAATCTAGTCAAGACAGACAACACAGACGGTGCAGACAGGGATAAAACAAGGGGGAGTGGTAAAGAAATAAAGAGATCAGGTGAGCCAAGAACCAAAAGCAGCAGGACAGAGAACATCCTTTATACCCTGGACTGTAAGAGGGCCCTGTCCTATCTTCAACATCCCATGGCCACTGCAGAACCTCACAGCTTTTCATCTCCTATGACCTCAGCCGGCTGGGGGGACTGCATTGCCCTCACCTATGAGCAGGCTGGGCTCTCACTGGAGTGCTGGGTCATGGCGGCCTCTGTAGCAAACCTGCATTCTATCCCCAACACTGCTGGGTTGCCATCTGGTCTTTAGTCCATACCTTCGCAGCTCATTACTGCCTGGAGAGGCCTTACTCAGTCATCTGTTCGGGGTGTAGGCAACTCCTGCCCTCCGACCCTTCTGAGTTCAGACCACCGGAGTGCTGGTTTCTCACTGGACACTTGGGTCTCTCAAGAGTCTATTACTTAGGACTCCGTTGCTGCTGCTCAAGACACACCTTTTTCTGGTCATCGGTGGCTTTCTACAGGTTTGATAGCCTGGAGCTAGGGAGTCCCATATGTGAGGATTGATTTCCTGCTTGTTTCCAGAGAAAGTGTAGTTACTCTCCTGTAACAGGTGTTCTCTGGGGACAGCAGGAATCAGTCCTCACAACCTTCCCTCCTCCCTATGGAGTTGCTTCTGTCATTTTTTGCTTTCTGTGTCATTTGACTGAGGCAAGATGGCACCCTTGGGCAATAAGGGGACCATGCATGCATGGTGCATCTCCCAAAGGCTTTCTTTGAAAGCTGGGAAGAAGCTTCCACACAGGCTCTGTCAGCAGCGACATCACCCATATTTGAGGACGGATTCCTGTTGTCCCTGGAGAAAGCATAGTTACCTGTAACAGGTGTTCTCCAGGGACAGCAGGAATCAGTCCTCACAGGTAACGTCTGCGCTGCCAGAGCCCGCGTGAAAGCATCTCCCCAGCTTTCAAAGAAAGCCTTTGGGAGATGCACTACGCATGAGTGGTCCCTTTCCCACCCAAGGGTGCCATCTTGCCTCAGTCTCCTTTTTTCTATGGAGCCCACCAGATGTGACATAGCTAAGATGGCCGAAATTAAAATTTGGTAAAGCAGCAACTACAAGAGGAGGAGGGAGGGTTGTGAGGACCGATTCCTGCTGTCCCTGGAGAACACCTGCTATAGGTGAGTAATTATGCTTTCTGTGGGAACAAGCAGGAAGTCAGCCTTCACATATGGGCTCCCTAACTACAGGCTACTGAGAACCTATACAAAATGCCATAGGCAACCAGAGAGCTGAGCCATGAGCTGCAGCAGTTGAGTCCAAACTGAGAGATTCTCGGAAGACCCGTGTCCAGTGAGGAACCAGCATTCTGGTAGCCTGAACATAGAAGGGTCGGAGGGCAAGAACTACCTACACCCCAAAGAGATTATGGAGTACGGCCTGGCCAAAGGCGCTGTTCCATCAGGACTCCCTCTCCAGGCAGTAGTGAGCTGCGAAGGTATGGACTGAAGACCAGGTGGCCGACCAGCAGATTTCCATCACAGGTAGGACAATGCAGTCAGCCATCCAAGTGGACAGAGTTTGCTTGGTTACTGGAAGTCCCAGTCAACTGGGGTCATAGGAGACAAAGAGCTGAGGTGCTTTACAGTGGATCTGAGTCCATTGCAGATAGAAGGACAGGGCCATCTTACAATACAGAGTATGTAGAACTCTCTGCCATGCCAGCGTGAGACTTCGGGAAGAATGTAGGGAGCACCACCTCCTGATTGAGGTAGAAGGGGGGGGGGACACCACCTTTGGCAGAAACTTGGGGTGTGGGCGGAGCAAAAACAGATGCCACTTGAAAGTATACGCCCTTCTCGTGGAGGCCTTACTGGAGGCCAGAAGGACCTCCTCCACGTCATGTGGGAGGTTGAAGGGAGCTAGAGCTATCCTTTCAGCAGCCAAGCCATGAGCAACAGGAACCCCAGGTTGGGGTGCAGGAGAGAGCTCTCCTCCTGTGAAAGTAGTCTTGTGGTGCATCCCAGGGGAATTGGAGGCACCGCTGACAGAGAAGCAGTGGGAACCAAGGTTGCGTGGGTCACCTGGGGACTACCAGAATCAGTGATGCCCTGTAGCGCTGCACCTTGAAGAGGGTCTTGGCACCCAGCGGTGTTGGAAGACATAAAGGAGACTTTCCAATCATGGGATGAGGAATGCATCCGCTGCCACCCAAGACAGGTGAGGCCGGCAGGAACAGAAGCAGGGCAACTGCGTGTTGTCTGGGCTGGCAAACAGGTCTACTAGGGGGATGCCCCAGAGTCAGAAAAGCCAGGAGCCACTCTGGGGGTCCAGGCACCACTCGTACGGCTGGTGGACTCTGCTCAGCCTGTCCGCCAGGGCATTGTTCAGGCCTGGGAGGTAGACCACCCACAGGAACATCCCTTTAGGTATCGCATATAAGGATAGGGCTACCACCTCCTGGCAGAGGGAATACGACCCCATGCCTCCTTGTTTGTTGACAAACAACATTGCGACTTGGGTTGTTCATCTGGACCCGCACTGACTGGTGCTGTAACTGGTGGCAAAAGGCTTGGAGGAACAGTACCAAAAGGAGCTAAGGATCCGCACAATATAGGAGAAAACAAAAGAGCGGAGCCTGGACTGACAAATAGTAACCTTGTTTATTACGCCCCAACGCGTTTCGGCCACCGGCCTTCTTCAGGGGGTCTTAAAGAGCACACCTTATTATGATCAAATTGAGTATTATCCCGGATTGAACCTATGGGATACTAACAGCGTTCTGCTCTACTGCAATATTGTCATGGCTGACTCAACAATTGTAAGGGAGCTGAGTTTTTTGGAATCCCGGGGCTTTGGCAGACTCGGTACATGGAGTCAAGCCTTCTGCTCACAATGGGCACCGACGCCAGCGTTTCCCACATATGGAGGAGGAGGCACTCAAGGATCAGCGGAACAGGCACTGAGGGCCTCCTTCGGAGGGGCTTCATACTTAAGAATCTCAAGTTCCTCCGTGCGAGGGTCCTGCCTCTGTCTTGAACGCGAGTGCCTTTGCCTTACCCCGCACAAAGTGGAGGAAGGAAATGTCCTTGGGCAGGGAATGACACCGGGGCACTAGAGGAGATGGGTCCGAGGGCACGTCTCAGTGTTACTGGGTGTCCAGGAACTCCTCATCCTTGGTCTCCCAGTCTGACCAAGTCAGAGAAAGAATCCAAGGCACTGTGGCTCCTGTGGTCAAGCCCCAAAACTAAAGGCCCGGTGCCCCCCAGGGGACCTGCAGTCTGAGCCACCTGACCTCGCCAGAGGACTGGTGTCCTGAGAACTGGAACCTCCTCTGATGCGGATGGTTCTTTTGAGGTGGGTGCCGCGTGAGGATCAGCTCAACGACAGAGGAAGCCCTTGAGGTCCAGGGTCCAGTCGTCAGAGCAGTTGAACCAGAGAAACCAGACATCAACGCCTGCTGCTGTGCCAGGAGGGCAGGGATACTGCACTCCAAGGCCACCATCATACCAGATGGCTCCGCAGCCTTCAAAGCAGGCACCAATGACTTCAGGTCCAGCATCCGTTCCATCGAAAGGGAGTCCTCAACCAGGATCACCTCAGGGGTCTGAGGCCAGTTACCCGATGCTGACGACTCCTTCTAGGGCAGCTTGTGAGGCCGCTCCTGCTCCGACCCCTCTGACTCATGCTGGGGACTGTGGGGCCTGGTGTAGGATTTACCCATTTTTCCAGACCCATTCTCCAAGGTGGCCTTCACAGTTTTCAAGCTCTTTTTGCGTTCCACCTCTGGGGAGTTCCTCTTGGAGAAGCCACGTCCATGGGATTCCAAGGCGGCCCAGGCATGGCAGGGCGCCAAGGTACCAGAAGGGGCCCTGGAGCATGGTATCGCCAGGGACTCTGGCGCAGAGTTGGATCGATGGAACAACTTCTCCTGCTGTAGCTGACTGCTCTTGATGGCCTTTGCAGACATGGGCTTGCAATGGTCACAGTCCAAATTGTTGTGGTCCAGCCCGAGGAAAAAGGTAGCAGTCATGTGGGCCCATAAGGAACATCTTACTGCACCAATCACATTTTTTGAAGTCACTGGAGGCCATAGGGAAAAACAGGTCCTTGAACCCGGACGAGGGTCCAAGGCCTACTGGCCAAAAAGGGCACGAAGCGCCAGGCAAGGGATACCTCGAGAAAAAAAACAAGAAAATGAACCCGAGGAGCAACGTCAAGGCAAGCTGGTGTGGGGGTGGGACGAGGAACTAGTACGTGTACCAGAAAGGATCATTTTAAGGCAAAGGAGACATTTTCCAGGGAAACGGGACAGATATCCAGTGGGTTCTGCAGAAAAAAAGGAGACTGAGGTAAGATGGCAGTCTTGGGTGGTAAGGGGACCACGCATGCATAGTGCATCTCCCAAAGGCTTTCTTTGAAAGCTGGGGAGATGCTTCTGCGTGGGCTCAGTCAGTGCTGACGTCACCCATAGGTGTGGAGCGACTTCCTGCTTGTTCCCGGAGAACACCTATTACAGGTGAGTAACTACGCTTTTCCTGCTGTTGTATTAGGTCGAAGAGGGCTGGAGTTAGGATAGGCTGGGAAAAGGAGGTGGGGGGACTGATACCAGGGCTATCAGGGTGGGCTGGAGTTGAGGCTAGGAGAAGAGGAAGCTATTGGAACTGTGAGAAAGTGATCTAGAGCTGAGACAGAGAAGGAGGCGGCTGACACTGGGGCTTTTAGAAAGGGTAGATTGTGGTTGCGAGAAGGGACGGCTGATGCTGCATTTATGACAAAGAGTGGGCTAGAGCTGGGGCTGAGAGAAGAGGAAGATGATACTGGGGATAGAAGGAGAGCTGGGGCTAGGAGAAGGCGGATGGCATTGAAAATTGTGTTTTGGGTTATTGAATGGAATACATCTAAAAAAGCCACAAGAATTTTTTTTTTATGGTACAAATATGCCAATAAACTCCTCCTTTTCTGACACTAGGAAAGCACCTAAGTGCCTCAAAAATCAACTCCTAAAATTCCAAAACACTAAACTCCTAGAATCAGAAACCCTATGTATAATCTATATGTGTAGTACCAACTCTCACCACTTACATGTGCAGATTAAAGGGTTAAGTGGCATCGCCCTTTGGATTTATAATTTTGGGCAGATAAAAATGATTCTCCAGGAACAAGCAAGAAATCCTTCCTTACATATAGGTGATGTTGGCACCGACAGAGCCTGCATGGTAACCAAAGAAAGCCTTTGGGAGAGCCTCCATGCATGTGTGGTTGCCTTCCCGCCCAAGGGTGCTATCTTGCCTCAATCTCCTTTTTTCTGCGGAGCCCAATGGATGTTCGTCTGCACCCTGAAAAAGGTTGATTTTGCTATTTTGCTCTTTTTCCTTCTCCAGTACACATATCGATGCCTTCTTGCCCTCCCAGGTCCACTACTGCCTCGGCACAGTGTTTTTCTCGGGTCTTTTTGACCTTTTGGGGTATTTTTTTTCAGTGCGTGAGAATTCCTCGCATCCTCCCTAACTGGGATGCTTGAGTTTGATCTCATGAGCACCACCCTCCCCGTTATGGCCAGTGGGTTCAAGCAATGTGACCGATGTGGGCGCACCATGTCTCTCATGGACTGGCATTATTGCTGTCTTCATTACCTTGGTGCGGACCATGATTCCTCCTGTGGGCTCTGTCAGCAGATGACGAAAAAAGGACAGAAGAACCATGCAACGCAACAAGAATCCATGTTTGGAAAGACCTCCATCTCGGCCCCAGCGCCCATGGAGGCCTCAGCCTTGCATGACAGCCGTGCCCATTTTGAGCCCTGAGGTCGTGGGGCATTGGACAGGGAATCCTCTTCTGAGGGCCATCTCCTGAAGAGCTGGACATAGTCGGTGGCATCACTGGTAGACACCAGAGCCGTGGGTAAGTACCACAGTCACCAGCATCAAGGGCGATGGCTGGGAACAGCCTTCCAAACTGCCCCAGTGGGAGAAAGTGCCTTTGGCATTGGAAAATCGACCCCAGTCTCCCAAACCCATCTTATTGAGGACACTCCCTCGATGGAGCAGGCATTGGGCCCAAAGAGTTCGGTGCTCATGCTGGTGGCTGGGGAGCCTTCTGATCTTGAGGTCAGGATGGTGGCCCTTGGATTTCGGCATCACTGCCTCCTTGGCCCAACAGCATGGACCAATGCCCAGTTCCTCTGGGTTATCGGTCCCAACCAGCGGCCCCCTCCACCATGAGGGGGTCTCCGGAGGTGGTGGAACCGATCCTTGAGCACCTCTGGCTTAGAGGTGATTCCAGGGCCCTGTTCTCGGTCCCAGTTGGGATGGAGGACTTCCCAGGCCAACACCTCCGGTTCCGACCACAGGGGCTCCAGGAGCCTAGTGGCACCAGTGATCCAGCGCAGCCCCGAGGCCTGCAAGTTCTCCTCCAACTCGTAGTCGGACTGGGAGAACAATGATCAGTCCCCCTAGGATTCCTCCCCCACAGAGGACCGGCACAGGTCCCCGCCTGAGGGCCTCTCCTTTCTGGACTTTGTACAGGACATGGCAAAGGCTTTGGCCTTCACCACAGAGTCCGAGGAGAAGTCGCAAGCAGAGGAGCTCGAGATCCTTCAGTACGAGGCTCTTCCAAAGGAGGCACTCATGATACCAATTCTCCCCATCCTGGAACGGCTTTCTCTTCCATATGTAGGAGACCCCAGCCTTGGTGCCAATTGCGAGTTGCAGTTTGGTGCTATGTACCAAGTCCACCGGAGCCCCGGATTCCAAAAAGCTCAGCTGCCCCATAACTCCATAGTGGTGGGGTTGGCCATGCATAGGATTAAAAGCCAAAAGATGCACTCCTCTGTTGGCCCCCTCCCCCCTCCAGCAGGAAGGCCCGCTCCATGGATGCCTTGGGCAGGAAGTGTTACCAAGGCTTGATGCTTGTTGGCCGAATCCAGGCTTATCAGCTCTATATGGCCATGTACTTGTGAGACATGGCAAGAAAGCTCACTGGGTTCTTGGCAGGGCTGGCAGAAGAGCCTCTTCAGCAGTTTCAGACCCTGCTCTCAGCGGTCAAGGAGTGCTCCAAATTTATCACTCGAGCAGCCTATGATGGGCTTTGAGGCAGTGGGCATTAGTGCCAATCGCCAGGCCTGGCTACAGTCCTGACTTGGAGCAATGAGTACAGGACAAGCTGGTCAATGTCCCATGCCGGGAGAGAATCTCTTTGGCAAACCCATGATGGATAAGGCCACCGAGCTGGAGTCCAAATTCCTGACCAGGATCAGGCTCTTCAAGAAAACTGCTGATCGTCCGACAGAAGACTGAGGAAAAAGCCCCTTTTCCTGAAGAGGAAGTCTTATAGAAACTACCCCCAGTACTCGGCCTTCCCAGCTCGTCAGCAGGCCAAGGGGCAGAGGTAAGGCCCATATGAAGCCTAAGGATCCCAAACCCCAGGAAGCGTCTCAGCTGCAACCTGGGGGTGGGGCTTTTGACTCCTTGGGCATAATCTCTTCTCCCATAGGAAGTCTAGTCCCGCAGCACACAGGGGGCCGTCTAGTATACTTTGCCAGCCGGGTGCCAAGCATTACCACCGACACTTGGGTCCTCCCAGGTGATGGAGGAGGGTTACCTCCTCCATTTCGACCAGATGCCACCTCTGTTCTTTCCAGGTAAACTCCCACTGACTCCCCTTCACAGAGACTTGCTCCAGTGAGAGCTCGCTGTGCTTATGGCCAACAGGGCAGTGGAACTGGTCCCACCCCATCTCCAGGGCCAGGGGTTTTACTTCTGGTACTTCTTGGTTCCATAGAGGACCAGTGGCTTTCGCCTTATTCTGGATCTGCAAAATCTCAAGTTCCTGGTGAAGTTCAAGATGCTGTCCCTTGTAACATTGCTGCCTTACCTCTGCCAGGGAGATTGGCTATGCTCCTTGGATCTCAAAGATGCGTACATGCATATTCCCATCCACACGAGACACCGGCAGTACCTCCAGTTTGTCATCAGAGGAAGTCACTACTAATACAGGGTTCTGCTCTTCAGCCTGGCCTTGGCTCTGAGGGTGTTCACCAAATGCTTAGTAGTGGTCGCCACTCACCCAGGACTGCAAGCAGTATTAGTCTTTCCTTACCTATACAGCTGGCTGGTCAGGGGCAGTATGCCACACCATTCTCATCCTGGAGCACTTGGGGTAATTGATGACAAACCCAAAGTCCCACCTGCATCCAACCCAAAGCCTGGAGCTCATAGGGGTATTACTAAATATGGCCCAGTACTTTCTCTCCCTTGACAGAGCCCAGCACCTGGTGACCCTCGCAGGGGAGATTCAGGTCCAACCCTCGACTTCTACCCAGCACATGCTGCACCTCCTGGAGCACATGGCCTCAATAGTGCATGTCACAGCCAATTCCCACCTCCACATGTGGCTGGCCCAGTGATCCCTCTGCTCCCAGTAACGGGGCACCTGCAGGACAGGTGATAGTCACCTGTTCCCTTACCAAGTCTCTTGACTGGTGGCAGCAACCATTAAAATTGCAGGTAGGGATGCCCTTTCGAATCCAGACTCCTCAGAGGGTCCTCACCATGGATGCCTCTAAGTTGGGCTGAGGAGTCTTTTGCGAAGACCTCCATACTCGGGACCTGTGGTCAGCATCAGAGAGCCTCCAACAGATCAACTTCCTGGAGCTCCAAGCGATCACCTGCACTCTCCGGGCTTTTCAGCACTACTTGCAGTACCAAGCCATCTTAATCCAGATGGGCAATCAGGTGGTGATGTTTTACATCAACAAGCAGGGAGGCACGGGATCATCCCTCCTAGGCTCGGAGGCGGTCCGTCCCTGCATGTTTACCAGTGAAAGCGAGATGCTCCTCAGGGCAGTGTTCTGGCGGACCATCTGAGCAAGGTTCTCCAGCCCTACAAGTGGCAGCTCGACCTGCGGGTGTCCAGCCGACTGTTCCACTGGTGGGGCCTTCCTGTGCTGGATCTCTTTGCCAGCCCGGCTAATGCTCAGCTGACCTGATTCTGCTCCAGATTGCTGGACCCCTCCCGGGTGGCGGCTGATGCATTTCTCATTCTGTGGACAGAAGAACTCCTTTATGCCTTCCCTCCCAAGCCACTCATTGCCAAGATCCTCTTCAAGATACAGCTCGACCAGGCCACCCTGATCTTCATAGCACCCCAGTGGTCCTGGCAGCCCTGGTTCCCACTGCTCCTCAGCCGGTCTCAGGTGCCCCAGTCCCCCTGGGGATGCCCGAGACAGGAGGCAGGCTCTCTCCTGCATCCCAGCTTGGGGTCACTGGTCCTGACAGCCTGGCTGCGGAAAGCAAAACCCTAGCCCAGTATGACATGCCCAGAGAGGTGGAAGAGCTCCTCCTGGCTTCATGCAAAGACTCCATTTAGCGGTCGTACTCCTTCAAGTGGCGCCACTTCTCAGTTGGTGTGCTGAAAGGGTGCCAACTCCTTTTCCTGTTCTGTTCAGTTGGTGCTGCAATATCTGCTGCACCTGTCTAATGCTGGTTTGAAATCTAACTCTATCAGAGTTCATCTCAGTGTGCTCCCAGCGCAGCATTGACAGGAAGCTCCTCTCCGCCCATCCTCTCGTGACTCGCTTCCAGAGGGGCCTTCTGTTCTCTTGATCTCCCATTCAGGGAGGAGTGGTCTAGTGGTTAGGACAAGGTACTTCAGGCCGGAGGGCTGGGGGTTCAAGTCCCACCTGGGGACAGCAATCTCAGGCCGGAGGGACCGGGATTTCTAGTCCTATAGGCACTCCTTGTGGTCTTGGGCAAGCCACTTAACCCTCCATTGCCCATGTTCCCTGTAAGTATTAATGTATGTGTCATATCCCCTCGTGTTAAATGTATCCCCCAATTGACCGCTTTGACCCGGTGAAAAGCGGAATATAAATACAGCTAAATAAAATAAATAAATCCACCAGTGGCAGCGTGGGATCTCATTGTGGTCTTATCAAAGCTTATTGCTCCACCCTTTGAGTCACTGGCTTCCTGCCACCTCAAGTATTTGTCCTGGAAGGTGGTCTTCATTGTGGCACTCACATCTGCCTGAAGGGTCAGTGAGCTCCAGGTGCTGGTGGCTCATGCCCCCATACCAGGTTTCACAGGAAGAGAGTGGTGCTCCAGATGTACCCCAATTTCCTACCAAAGGTGGTCTCCATTCCACCTTAACCAGGAGGTAGTTCTTCCCACCTTTTTTCTACGTCCTCACACCAGTAGGATGGAGGCCATTCTCCATACACTGGACTGTAAACAGGCATTGGCCTTTATCGTTTATACAAACAAATACTGGTCTTTTGTTACGAGAGTAATATAAATGTCAACTAAATGAAATACTCCCAATCTACTCCAGAAAGTGTAATATGTTGACTTCCTAAATTTACTTCAAGCAATCTTCCCATAAAGAACAAGAGACTGATCAGTGGCACAAAGGTCTCAGAACTAGCGGGCCACCATTGGTTTGTTTGGAACACCAAATGGTCTATTGCCCTTTGTACATCAACGACCTTAGGAGGTTTTTTCAGCCACTAGTTTTTTGTACAAATTTTGTCCAGAAAAAGCTTGAATAATTTAGTGCTTATCAGTATATATATGGCTGGTAGCTTCCAAAGTAAACTTAAATGCTGCTACTTAGCTTTTGAAAAGCTTTCATAACGATCCAGAGGGAGCCCAGCCATTGAAATTTGTAATCCCGATGCCATCAAGCGCGCTGTGTATAGATTTTTTGGACAAAACTCAAAAGGACAACAAAATAAAAAAAAAACACCGATCAATCAACAAAAACATAGCGAGGGGGTTCTTCCCGTCGTCGGATGTAGATTCATTGATAGTCAACGTTTCTGGCAAAGATATACCAGTAGATCAATTAGCGGTCCTGAATAAAGGGCTAGCTTATGTTCCGAGGTTGCAACACGATTCCTTTCAGTTACGGGTGGATGTTGAACAATTGATTAGGAAGTTGCGTTTACAATCATATTTTAGTCAGCAAGTTAATCCTGAAGATAGTCAACCCAATTTGGACCGAGTTCTTTTGCCTTTGAGATCATCCTGGTCCCCACCGACCCCTCCCCCTACCGCTCTACTGCTATACAGAGATCTAATTTTGCGTGATTTAAAACAAGCAGAGTCCACACGATCACATTTTCAGTATGCCATTAATGCTTCGGAAAGCACTGCGTTACAAGCCCTTCGATCACATTCTAATCTGGTCATTCGGCGAGCAGATAAAGGGGGAGGGATCGTCATTTGGAGTCGTGAACAATATTTACAGGAAGCTTACAATCAACTATCAGATCCGAAAGTTTATGAATGGCTGGATACCAATCCCACATCCGAGTTACAACGGAAAATTAAGAGTGTCACTACACAGGCATTAGAAAGTAAATTAATCTCTAAAAAAGAATGGCATTTTTTGAATCCAGCAGATTGCAACATGGCTAGATTTTATCTAGTCCTGAAAATTCATAAAAATTTGCACAATTCTCCTGGAAGACCAATAGTCTCAACCCACGGTTCTCTTCTTGAACCTTTATCGTTTTTTTTAGATTCCTATCTAAGGCCTAGAATGGCATATATACCTTCATATATAAAGGATTCGTCTCATTTTTTACGTATTCTGTCCAACAACAAGCAATTAGTATTAGAATCTGATCTCATTTTAGTAACCCTGGATGTCGTGTCACTTTACATGGTTATTCCTCAAACCCAGGCTCATTCAGTGGTAATGACCACTCTTCAAGAAAGGTGATCTTTCTGAACAATTGAGTTTGCTGTCAGAGTTAGCAACCCTTACGTTATACAACAATTTTTTTATGTTTGAAGATAATATTTACCTTCAACTGTCTGGGGTGGCCATGGGCGCCACTTGCGCCTCGTCAGTGGCAAACTTATATATGCAAAAATTTGAACAAGACTGGTTGGACATCTCTCCTTATTTATTTATTTATTTATTTATTTTATACATTTTTCTATACCGCCTCTTCCAGAGATCAGCGGCGGTTTACAAAGAACTATTATTTTTACATATAACATTTGCAGAACATTTTTAACATTTAACCCAAATTAAATATCAGAAACAAAAAAATTAGAACTGCGGCAGTAAAGCGTGCCATAACCTAGAACTATATACATAGACAATAGAATTTGATTATTTACATTTGAGAATGAACGACTGAATTAAGTTAGCTGTTCAGGGTGGAATTATTGCTGTGCGATGTAGGAAAATATCTAAGTAGGGTCAAAGTATGGTTGTTGTTCGGAGTTATCATATTGAAGGTTGTGATAGTGCAAAGTAAATAGGTGAGTTTTGAGTTCCTTTCTAAATAGTTGGAGGTCTTTGATTTCTCTGAGCTCAATTGGAAGGTTGTTCCATAACGTTGGTGCAAAGAATGAAAAAGCAGAATTACTTCTCTTCCGACTAGTTTTTGGAATGGAATCCGGGACTAGTAGCATGTGTAAGTTTGCTCTTCTTCTTACTCTGTTTTCATGTGCGATGTTGATGAGAGTGGACAGAAAGGATGGCGCTAAATTATTAAAAATCTTGAACATGGTAACTAAGATTTTATAGATAATTCTACAAGACACGGGAAGCCAGTTGTCGCCCCCGCCTGGCCAGGTAGATAACTGATACCAGGTGAGGTCGCCTTTTTGGCTTTAAAATAAGTTTCCCTCAAAATGGCTGCCAGGAGGGCTGCTGGGAATTGTAGTCCTATCTTAAAGCAAAGGAGTTGTGATCCGAGGGTTAGGCATAAGACAGAGAAAATTTATTTAATGTAATCAGGGGTTCCTTCATACACAGGACACAAGTGGAAAAATCAAATAAAGGATTTTTAATCCCACGCTACAGCTTCAAAAGAAATAGGAACAACTTTGCTTGTATTTCAAAAATGCAAAGAAACAGGCACAACTTTGCTTGTAAATCAAAATGCCACTTATTCCAAAACTTTTAAATTCTTAAATGTTTCTCTTCTTTACAGAAACAAAACTCTTGCAGCAAAACAACTCTTTAAATGTCCCTTGAACATTATTATCAGCTTTCAACCTTATCAGTTGAACTTAGCACTCAGCTGTTTTCTTCGGTTGTGACGTCTTCACAATTCAGGCTGCTTCCTAAGCAGGCATACATTCAATGGCTTTCTGGCTCAGCTCTCTTCTACGTCAGAGGCTTGACATACAGCACATTGCATTTCAAAGGAACTGTCTTCCATATCTGTTATCTCCATATCTTCAACGCTATCATTCTCACACACATCCAAAGACATCTGAGGGGAGAGCTTGCTATTCTCTTTCTTAATCAGTTCACTCAATTTCTTAAGCAGGGCTTGTTTCTGTACTAGCTCATCTGCTATATGAGCTACTTGATACTTAGATAAACAGTCTCTCTTTATCCTGGGGTTTGGCTTATTGCTGGAATCAGCTTTTAACTCTAAAGCTAATTCTCCCAAACATTTACTGGTTAAGAACTGAGAAGGACACACTTGCCTTGTTTCAGAGGTATTCAGAATCTCTCTCTGCCCTGCAAGCCAGTCATGCTGTCTTCCGTTTGCAGCAGCTTCGTTTGCTTGCACCAGCCTCTCTTTCCTTACTCTCTCAGCTGTGCTTGGCAATCTCTCATCAGTTCTCTCTCTTCGGCTTCCAGTGTTTCCTTCACATTGTCTTTCATGCTCTGCAAGCACTCTCTCACTTGCTCTCGCTTCCCTCTTTGTGTTCCTTGTTCTTGCTGCTTCACTTCCAGCTCCCTTTTCTCCTTCTCTGTTTCTGAAAGTCAGCTTTTTAAACTTTCCTTCTTCCTGAGCCACACCTTGCTCCCAGCACATGTGATTAGGGTCAAGCTTCTCCCTGACATGCTGCTGTGGGCGGGGCTTAGGGATGACTAGGTTCTGAGTCAGAGACTCTTGGTTACTAGGGAAACCCTTGATACTTTCTGAATTAAAGTGATAAGACTCATTTCCCTGTGTATCTCTATGTTCAGCAGTGCTTTCCTCACCACACAGTGCAGGGAGTAGAGAATAGGAGATATGTGGTCAGATATTTTCGCTTTGTAAATAATTCTTGCTGTGACATTTTGCGCTAATTGTAAAGTGTATAGATTTTTTTTTAGTGGTTGCTTGAAGAATGCCATTGCAGTAATCTAGATGAGGCGTTATTAGAGTTTGGACCACTGATCTGAAGTTGGAGCTATTTATTAACGGTCGCAGCTGTTGGATTGTCCTTAACTTATAGTATATGGCTTTAACAGTCCGTTTTATGTGTTGTGTAAGGGTGAGAGTCCTGTCGATTGTGATTCTTAAGTATTTAATCTCATCCTTAACAGCTATGAGAGTCTTTCCGGTGTTGTTTCAGACGGTGGGGTAAAGTTCGTGTTTCTTGTTACAAATATTGCTTCCGTTTTCTTAAAAGTTAATGGTCATGTTCATTGATTTCAGCCATAATTCCACTTCTGATAGGCATTGATATATATTATTATAGTCAGGGTTGGTCAAATCGAAAGGTGAGTATAACATAATATCATCCGCATAGATGTGGTAATTTATCTTATGACGTTTAAAAATCATGCAGATGGGTTGCAGGTACAGATTAAACAATAGTGCTGAGAGGGCAGAACCTTGAGGGATGCCCTGTTCTTGTGGGAATGGCTCTGATGCAACTTGATCTATTTGTACATATTGTGTTCTGTTAGAGAAGTAGGATTTAAACCAATCAAGAGTTTTATCTTTAATGCCAATTTGGGCAAGTCTAGATATGAGGGTGGCATGGTTTACATTGTCAAAAGCAATGTAAACCATGCAACATCTATAAAATTGTGGCGGAGGTACATAGACGATATTTTCGTTTTATGGCAAAGCACAACAGAACATTTGATCCAGTTCCACAATTGGCTGAATGATAGAGATACCAACATTAAATTCACATTGACTTTTCATAATGAACAAATCACTTTTTTGGACATTCTTGTTAAAAAATCATCGATGGGATGGATCACTTCAATCTTTCGTAAATCCATAGACAAAAATGCAATATTGCATTATAATAGTGCCCATCCATTGCATTTAAAGGACAGTGTACCTTTGTCTCAGTTTTTAAGGTACCGCCATAATTGTTCTGACATTCAAGATTTTAAACTCCAGTCACAACTAAAAAAGAATTTTTATCAACGAGGTTATCCCTTCAAAGTAGTTGATAAGGCTTATAAGCGAGCATTATACACTAACCGGGACTTATTATTACATTCCCGTGAACGGGGTGAATCGGAGTCTACCACGCAGCAAGTTAATTTGGTCACAAATTTCACTCCTTTTAGTTTCCATCTGGAACGTAGTGTTAAACGACATATGAATGTTCTGCATAGCTTACAAGGCTTGGAAAACCATCAAGTCCATTGTGTTTGGAAGAGATCTCGTAATTTTAAGGAGATATTAAGTCCGACGTCTCTACGGTCAGTACCATCTACTCTACCCAGTCTGACAGTCGGCCATGTCAAATGTGGGACCTGCAATATATGTAACATTACTCAAGAACTGTCCGAATTTAGTTATAAAGATAGAACGTATAAACTTCGACATGCGACCTCTTGCAGCTCAACACATGTGGTTTATGGTGTAAGATGTCCTTGTGATTTACTTTACATCGGTAAAACCATACGACCATTCAGGGTCCGGATGAACGAACATAAAAGCAAATTAAAGTGCCACAGACGAGAGGCACCTTTAGTCGATCACTGCCTTGAGTTTCATCATTTATATGAGGATCTTAAATGTTTTTGCATTGAACAGGTGTTGACATCCCGACTAGGCAGGACACGGGAACGAGCATTGTTATACGTAGAACGCTGGATACACCAATTACAAACCATCATTCCAGGAGGTTTAAACATGCGAATAGAATGGGAGGCGTGTTTTAGATGAACAAATCTCTTCATGTGATCAATGAGACAGCTGCTATTTAAATCATCTCGCATGCATAGGTTTTAGTCAGTAGCAGAAGTAGTTGAAGCCTGCGAGTCCATAAGATTCTTCTTTTCAAAATCACTTGAAGGTATGGCTGTTTTTTGAAATGATTTCTCCATTTTTTAGATATATTAATTGTTGAAAAGAAAGTTAGATTTAAACAGATTTATTTTGTTTTTAGTGCTTCTACGAATGAATTTCCCCTGAAGAAACCTCAGGGTGAAACGCTTATACACAGCGCGCTTGATGGCGTCGGGATTACGAATTTCAATGGCTGGGCTCCCTCTGGATCGTTATGAAAGCTGTTCAAAAGCTAAGTAGCAGCATTTAAGTTTACTTTGGAAGCTACCAGCCATATATATATACTGATAAGCACTAAATTATTCAAGCTTTTTCTGGACAAAATTTGTACAAAAAACTAGTGGCTGAAAAAACCTCCTAAGGTCGTTGATGTACATAGGGCAATAGACCATTTGGTGTTTCAAACAAACCAATGGTGGCCCACTAGTTCTGAGACCTTTGTGCCACTGATCAAAGTCTCTTGTTTATGGGAAGATTGCTTGAAGTAAATTTAGGAAGTCAACATATTACACTTTCTGGAGTAGATTGGGAGTACTTTATCTTTTATGACAAGCTTGAAATACCACCCTTTGCGTGTCTTACAGGGCGGTTTACAATAAATTTTCAAAAATACATAATAGTGAGATCTCTTACTTGGAGCAGACTAAGTCCCATCATCGCTCCTCGCAGCTCTTTATTTCCTATGACCCTAATCGCATAGGCATAGCAGTCTCCAAGTGTACTCTGTCCACTTGGGTGGCAGACTGCATTGCCTTCACCTATGGTCAGGACAGTCTCTCGCTGGAGCATCACAGCACAGTGTTAGGGCCATGGCAGCCTCTGTGGCGAACCTCCGCTCGGTTCCCTTAATAGAGATCTGCCGGGCCACCACCTGGCCCTCAGTTCACAACTTTGCAGCGCATTACTGCCTGAAGGAGGAGTCCCAGCTGGACAGCACCTTCAGCAAGGCAGTACTCTGTCATCTGTTTGGGATTTAAGGAAACTCCTGCCCTCCGGCCCTTTTGTGTGTCCAGGCTACCAAACAACTGGCTCCCTAATAAACACTGGGGTCGCTGCTGAGGTCTTGCAACCGAACTGTATCTCTCAGTTCCTCACGGTTCATTTTCTGGCGGGCCACCCATGGCTTACAGGTTTTTTTGGTAGCCTGTAGCTAGGGAGTCCCATATGTGAGGACTGACCTCCTGCTTGTTCCTGGAGAAAGCATCGTTACTCACCTATAACGGGTGTTCTCCGGGGACAGCAGGAATCAGTTCTCACAACCCTCTCTCTTCCCATGGAGTTGCTTTTCTGTTTTTTGCCATCTTGAGCTATGTCATCATACTAAGGCAAGATGGCACCCTTGGGCGGGAAGGCAACCATGCATGCATGGTAGATCTTTCAAAGGCTTTCTTTGAAAGCTGGGGAGAGGTTACCATGCGGGCTCAGTCAATGCCATCACCCATGTGAGGACAAATTCCTGCTGTCCCCGGAGAAAGCACAGTTACTTACCTGTAACAGGTGATCTCTGGGAACAGCAGGAATATGTCTTCACATATGGGTATCATCGGTACCGACGGAGCCTGCGCAGGAACGCTCCCCAGCGTCCAAAAGGAAAGCTTTTGGGAGCATCCCACTGCGCCTGTGCGCTGCCTTCCCACCTTTCCTAACCGCCTCTCTCCAGTTCGAGTTTTAAAGCTGAGACAAAGAGAGAGAGAGGAAAGGAAAGATAGATAGAGAGATACAACTCCTAGGGGAGGTGGGTGGGTTGTGAAGACTTATTCCTGCTGTTCCCAGAGATCACCTGTTACAGGTAAGTAACTGTGCTATCTCCAGGAACAAGCAGGAATGAGTCTTCACATATGGGGACTCCTCAGCTAGAGATGCCTGGGAGATCACCCAGATTGTGAGTCCCTGGGAAGGGCTCCACCTCCGCTCATGAATCTCAGGCATCCAGTCAGGGATGGAGGGTAGGAGTTGATTAGGTATGGAACAGGTGACCAAACAAGGCATCCCGGCAGGAGTCCTTGTCCAAGCAGTAATGTGCTGTGAAGGTATGAACCGATGCCCAGGTGGCCGCTCGACAGATTTGGTCGATGGACACAGAATTTAGATGAGCCATAGAGGTTGCCATGGCCCTCACATTGTAAGCTGTGATATGGCCCTACAGAGAAAGGTTCTTACTCTGGTAGGCGAAAGAAATGCACTGAGCAATCCAATTGGACAGAGTTCTCTTAGAGACTGGAAGTCCTAAATGAGAAGGATCAAAAGCAACAAAAAGTTGAGAGGACTTTCTATGTTGCTGTGTCCTTTGTAAGTAGAAAGCAAGTGCTCTTTTACAATCCAGGGTATGAAGATTCCTCTCTGCACTTGATGCATGAGGTCCTGGAAAAGACAGGTAAATAAACCTCCTGGTTCAGATGAAAAGGTGAGACCACTTTAGGCATAAAGTGTGGATTAGTTCTGAGGACTACCTTGTCATGATGGAACCTTGTATAAGGAGGATTAGCCACTAAAGCTTGCAGCTCACTAATACGGCGAGCTGAAGTGACTGCAATGAGAAAAATAAACTTCCAGGAAAGGAATTTCAAGGTGGTAGTGGCTAAGGGTTCAAAGGGTGGCTTCATAAGCTGGCCAAGAACCAGATTCAAGTCCCATGCCACTAGAGGTGGTTTAATGGGAGGTTTAGTCAAAAGAAGGCCTCTCATGAATCTTGCTATAACAGGATGAGAGGAAATAGGTTGTCCATTGAGAGGCTTAAGGGATGCTGCAATAGCACTCAAATGGACTCTGATTGAATTTGTTTTAAGGCCTGCATGGGATAAATGCAGCAAATAGTCTAGTAAAGAATTCAAAGGTATTGCAAGAGGGTTGAGACCCTTCTCTGCACACCAAACGGAAAACCTTTTCCATTTAAAAGCATAGGAACGTCTGGTGGAAGGTTTTCTGGAAGCATGAAGGATATCCTTCACTTGCTGAGAAAGGTGTAAATCCTGAAGGTCTAGGCCAGTGGTTCTCAACCTTTTTTGTACCGTGACCCCTTTTACCGTTGGTCAACTTGTGGTGACCCCCAATGATAAAATCAAATGCGTCTCTCTTCCTTTACCGTTAACGCATTGTCGCTGTAATCATTTGTTGAATTATTAATATATTATAGGCCTTTGCAATATGTTTTTATTTATAAAATACTTATTTAAATAATCAAAACAACAAGTAACAATATTTGATTTCAAAATTATGATGATTTTGTAGTCAAATCACTAATATGAAATAAAATTATTTTTTCTACCTTTGTTGTCTGACCAATTTATTCTCTGATCATGCTGGTCCCGATCTGAGGCTTCTGCTTTCCTGTCTTCTCTTAGCTCTCTTTCTGTGGTCTATGGTCCATCTGCCAGTTCTTATCTCTTTTGTTTTCTTCACTTCTTTCCATCAGCCTATTTCCAGTCCCAGTAACCCTCCCCAGTATCAGCCCCTTTCCAGTCCTCACTCCCAGTACCTTCCAATGTCAACTTGCATTCCCATGACTGCCACTGGTGTCCATTCCCTTCCAGTCCCCCTCCTTCCCCACTGATCAGTCCCTTCTAGTACAAATACCATGGCTGCCCCTCTCAGATCCACTCCCTTTCAGTTCCATGCTCCCATCCCCTTGTATCAGCCCACTTGTAGCCTTAGCCCCCAGTTTTCTTCCAGGGTCAGCAGCTCTATCCTCCCCTCCCCACAATCAGCCCATTCCCAGTCAAAGCCCCCTAATCAGCTCACTTCTAGTGCTAATCCCCCTCAACCCCATTACCAGTCCTACCCCCCCCTAATCAGCCCAATACCAGTCCTACCCCCCATCAGCTCATTTCCAGTGCTAGTCCCCCCTCAACCCCATTACCAGTGCTAGGCTCCCCTAATCAGCCCATTTCCAGTCCTAACCTCACTGATCAGCTCATTTCCAATGCTAGGCCCCCATCAGTCCATTACCAGTCCTACCCCCCCTTGATAAGTCCATTCCCAGTCCTAGCCTTCCCTAATCAACCCATTACCATTCGTAGCCCCCCCCGCTGCCCATGACCAGTGCTAGCACCCCCATCAGCCCAGTATAATCCTAACCCGCACTGTCTCTCGCCTCTGTCCAGCATTTATCCCGTCTGTCCAGTATGTCCCCATGTCTCTCCCCTTTGTCCATGCCAGCCTACTCCCTCCATGTCAGCCCCCCTCCCTCCCTCCATCCATCCATATCAGCCCCCTCCCTCCCTCCCTCCATGTCAGCCCCCATCCTTCCATCCGTCCATGTCAGCCCCCCTCCCTCCCAGCCCCCTCCCTCCCTCCCTCCCTGTCAGCCCCCTCCCTCCCTCCCTCCGTCAGCCCCCATAGTTCCCTCCGTCAATGTCAGCCCCCCTCCCTCCATCCCTCCCTCCCTGTAAGCCCCCATACTTCCATCCGTCCATGTCAGCCCCCCTCCCTCCCTCCCTCCCTCCCTCCATCCATATCAGCCCCCATCCCTCCCTCCCTCCCTCCCTCCCTCCATCCATCCATCCATATCAGCCCCCATCCCTCCCTCCCTCCCTCCCTGTCAGCCCCCTCCCTTCCATCTGTCCATGTCAGCCCCCTCCCTCCATCCATCCATCCATATCAGCCCCATCCTTCCCTCCCTCCCTCCATGTCAGCCCCATCCTTCCATCTGTCCATGTCAGCCCCCCTCCCTCCCTCCCTCCCTCCCTCCATGTCAGCCCCATCCTTCCATCTGTCCATGTCAGCCCCCTCCCTCCATCCATATCAGCCCCCTCCCTCCATGTCAGCCCCCATCCTTCCATCTGTCCATGTCAGCCCCCTCCCTCCCTCCCTCCATCTGTCCATGTCAGCCCCCTCCCTCCCTCCCTCCATCTGTCCATGTCAGCCCCCTCCCTCCATCCATCCATATCAGCCCCTCCCTCCATGTCAGCCCCCATCCTTCCATCTGTCCATGTCAGCCCCTCCCTCCCTCCCTCCCTCCCTCCCTCCATGTCAGCCCCATCCTTCCATCTGTCCATGTCAGGCCCCCTCCCTCCATGTCAGCCCCCCTCTGTCGATGTCAGCCGTGTTGCAGGTTGTCTGCCTCCCTTCTAATGCGGCCGCGGCTCTCTGCCTCGGAGGGACCCGCGGCTGTACCTGTAAAATCATTGCGGAGCCCTTCCTGTCTCGATGGGCTCCATGCAGCATTGTCCCGCCTCCAAAGGAAGTTGTTTACCACTTCCTTTGGAGGCGGGACAATGCTGCACGGAGCCTGTCGAGACAGGAAGGGCTCCGCAACGATTTTACAAGTACAGCCGCGGTTCCCTAAAAGGCAGGGAGCCGCGGCTGCAGAAGAAGGCGGTGAGTTTGCCGGAGTTTGCTGCTGCCGCCGAGAAGCGGACTCGGCAGCAACTTGTGCACATCTTAATTTTTTTTTTAAAACTTGGTGGAGGCTAAGCGACCCCCGCTAAATCCTGTGGCGACCCCCGTTGGGGTCGCGACCCACAGGTTGAGAACCGCTGGTCTAGGCCTTCAGCAACCAGGCCCTGAAATGAAGAGACTGAGGATTTGGGTGCCACAAGGTTCCCTCCTCCTGGGAGAGGAGATCTGGAGCAGACCCCAGGTTCAGGGAGGGAGCTTGAGAGAGATGCAGAAGTAGAGGGTACCACACTTGGCGTGGCCAATGTGGTGCTATGAGGAACATAGACCCCTTGTCTCTCTGAAGCTTGAACAGAGTCTTGGGGATGAGGGGAATAGGTGGAAAGGCATAGAGGAAGTCTTGCCCCCAATGAAGGAGGAAGGCATCCCTGGCCTGAACTCCCTGACATGGAATCCTGGAACAAAACCGGGGAAGATTGGCATTCCACGGACTTGCAAACAGGTCTATGTCTGGGGTACCCCAAATCCGAAAAATTCTGGCTATCTGGTCCCCATGGAGGGACCATTCGTGTGGAAGCAGAACTCGACTGAGTGTCTGCCCAAGAGTTTTGAACCCCTGGAAGATACACTGCCATGAGATGGATTTGATGCTCTCTGGCGAAGGCCCACAATCTCAGAGCTTTGTTGCAAAGCGACAGAGAGCCAGTCCCTCCCTGCTTGTTCATGTAGAACATGGCTACCTGGTTGTCTGTGTGGATGAGGACTGTCTTGTAGCTGAGCAGGGTGTGGAAGACTCAGAGCCAGAAAGATTGCTCTGAGCTCTAAGAGGTTGATATGTAGAGATGTCTCCTGTGGAGACCAGATGCCTTGGGTCGAGAGATCTTGTAGATGAGCTCCCCAACCCTTTGGAGAGGCATCTGTTGTAAGGGTTGCTTGGGGTAACACCTGTTGAAAGGGGGACCCCAGCAACAGATTTTAAGTGGACTTCCACCAGTGGAGAGACCAAAAGAGGCGACTGGAGGTTGCTATTTTGTCTGACAGGCAGCCTGATGCCTGGGTCCATTGGGTGGATAGGGTCCACTGAGCTGCCCTCATGTGAAGGCGAGCGTAAGGAACCACATGCACCGTGGATGCCATGTGGCCTAAGAGTTGCAACATCTCTCTAGCAGTTAAATGGGATTTTAACTGAATCTGGGAGGCTAACTGCACCAAGCTTAGGCAACGGGCCTGGGGAAGATAGGCTCTTGCAGTTGTGGTATCCAGTAAGGCCCCTATGAACTCTAGAGACTGAGTAGGGGTGAGATGGGATTTTGGAATGTTGATTACCAGTCCCAGATACTGAAGAACACGCTTTGTGCAGGCCAGGAAAGTCTGGGCCTCTGACTGGGATGGAGCTCGGATGAGTCAGTCGTCCAGATATGGGAATACGAATATCCCTAGAGTGCGCAAAAATGCAGCTACTACTGCCATGCATTTTGTGAACACTCTTGGAGCAGAGGCCAGACCGAAAGGAAGCAGTTTGTATTGGTAGTGCTTTCCTTGGTAAAGGAACTGAAGGAACCTTCTGTGTGTTGGATGGATGAGTACATGCGTGTACGCATCCTTGAGATCTAGAGAACAAAGCCAGTCCTGACTCTGGAGGTATGGAAGGAGAGTTCCGAGAGAAGTCATCTTGAATTTCTCCTTGCATAGAAACTTGTTCAACTCTCTGAGATCTAGTATGGGTCTGTAGCCCCCCGTTTTCTTTGGGATGAGAAAATAAGGGGAGTAGAACCCTGAGCCCTGTTGAAGAAGAGGTACTTCTTCTATTGCCCGCTGGGCAAGAAGGGTAGCAATCTCTTGACCCAGAAGGTTGAGGAGAGATGTTGGAGAGTTGAACTGTTTCACCATGGTGTGAGGGGGAAGGTTTAAGAACTGAAGCTTGTACCCATCCCGTATGATGGAGAGGGTCCATTGCTCTGCTGTGATTTGTTCCCATCTGGGAGCAAAGTGAGATAACCTTCCTGGGATGGTGAGAGGCTCTGGATGTTCTAGAGCCAGAAAGGCTAAGTTCCCTAGTGGAAAGTCAAAGACCCTGAGGAGGCTGAGGCTGTTGGGCCGTAGCAGTCCACGCAGCCTGAGGCTTGGTCTGTTTTGGTTGTTGCTGTCTCTTTGTAGCAAAACAACCTTGAGAAGAGGCCTGACCATAACCAGAAGAAAATTTCCCTTTTTTTGGGAAAGATCCTTTTTTGAACAACCTCTTTTTAAAAGGAGCAGTAGAAGACTTTGAAAGTCTATCTAAAGCAGAGTTTTCAGCATCCATCTGGTTGGCCTTTGCTTGCCAATCTTTGCCAAACAGGTTGTCCCCTGTACAGGGAAGGTTACCTACACCATCCTGTACCCAGGATTCCAAATCAGAGGCTTGCAACCAAGCAACTCTGCGTGCACCTATGGCAATAGCCGAGGCTCTACTGGCACCCTCAAAAGAGTCAAAGGCTGCACGGTTGGAAAACTTGGATACATCCTGTGCATGTTTAAGCCAGGTGATATATTCTTCTCTCTTATCTTCTGACATATAAGGAGATAAGGTTTGCAGATCTGTAACCTCTTTCAGAAACATCCCCATATAGAGACTATAGGAGTTGATTCTGGCCACAAGCATACTGGCCTGGAAGATCTTCCTGCCAAAGGCATCTAAGGTTCTGCATTCTCTTCCTGGAGGAGCAGAGGAGTGCCTTTTTGTACTCTTGATTTTTTTCATAGCAGACTCTACCACAATGGAGTGGTGAGGAAGCTGAGTCTTATGAAAACCAGGACAAGGAGGAACACGATACATGGTGTCCAACCTTCGAGAATGAGGGGAGGTGGAAAGAGGAGTCTCCCATATGCCTAACATGTGATCATAAAGAATCTCATTTACTGGTAAGGTGGCTGCCTATTTAGGAGCCTTAGGATATTGAAGGATATCGAATTTTTTGGCTCTAGGTTCAGTTTCAGAGGCCACTGAAATGGACAGGCCTCTGGCCACCTCTCCCTGATGAAGTCCTGAAAAGACAAGTCTTCAGGAGGAGACATTCTCCTTTTTGGAGAAGAGGGTTCCTGAGGAAGGATCCCCGATGCTTCAATAGAGGCCTCTGATGCAGAGTCTTCAGAGGAATCGAAGTATCGACTGTCTGGATGCTCTCGGAGAGCCTGATACGCTTACCGGGGGGTATGGACATCGGGAGTAATCGGTACCGGGTCGGTACTGATGGGCATCACTGGATAGCGTACCGCTGCCGTCGACGTTGATGTCGATGCAAGCGGTACCGGTATCGGATCCGGTACCGGTACCGACAACAGGGTTTGTTGCGGTACCGTAGGCGTCGCAGCTTATATGAATGCCGTGATGGCCCGCTGCATGGTCAGAATATTCTGATCCATCGACGCCACCAATGTCTGGATGTCGGTACCGGTGGAAACCGCCGGTACCCCAGAACATTATAACAGATGATTGGTCGAGGCCGTGCCATCGATGTCAAACTGTGACCCCATAGATAGAGCTTTGGAAGCCGGAGCTTCCCGCCGGGGTAATTTTGTCGGTGTGGATTCCTCAAGAGTAAGCCCGGGGGTATCTCGATACTTAGAGGGAGATGTACTCTTTGAGGACCGGCCGGATTTAAGTTTGGTTACCTGAGATCCATGGGATGAAGAAGCAGCCCTGGAAGACATCGATGCCACAGAAGCTGCATCGGAGGGAAACAGGGTACTGAGCTTGGCTGCCCGATTTTGTAACCCTCTTTTAGACATCATGGAACAGGACTCACAATCCGCAATGGAGTGGTCAGGATCTAAACATTTTAGACACCAGTCATGGGTGTCAGTGACAGAAATAGTGCCATTGCACTTAGTGCACTTTTTAAACCTGGAGGCGGGTTTTTCCATGAGGAAAAATATATCTGTAGGCCTAAGGGCTCAGAAGAAAAAATGCACTGAGGCCTCAGAAGAAAAAATGCACTGAAGTAAGAAAAGTAGGGTTTTTTTTGTTTTTTGTTTTTTTGAAAGAAAGAAAAAAGTCCGGTGGTACCGGTCCGGAGTCGAGAAGGCAGACATGCGACTAAAGAAAAATAAAAGAAAATAAGAAATTCTTCAGCGGTGACAGGAAACACGACCTGCTGGCTCTGCAGAAAAGAAGAACTGGAGAGAGGCGGTTAGGAAAGGCGGGAAGGCAGCGCACAGGTGCTATGGGATGCTCCCAAAAGCTTTCCTTTTGGACGCTGGGGAGCGTTCCCGCGCAGATTCCGTCGGTACCGACGATACCCATATGTGAAGACTCATTCCTGCTTGTTCCTGGAGATCAACTGTTACAGGTGAATAACTATGCTTACATCCAGAATTATATGTATAACGGCATTGAAATGGCGCCAAATATATAAGGTGCTTTTGAATATAAATCTCTTCCTATGTAGCCCATAGATTTTGGGTTTTGATTTGGCCACACCTTTTTCCGAGTAGCTCAAGGTGGGGTACCTTCAGGTACAGTAGGTATTTCTCTGGTCCCAGAAGGCTCACAATCTAACCCTGTACCTGAGATAAAGGAGAGTTAAGACAGGGGCTAATATTAATTTTTAAAACAAAGACCTTATCCAGTTGATGCCTCCTGCCAATCACATAAGGCAGAGGTTCCCAACTCCAGTCCTGGAGGACCAAACACCATTCAGGTTTTCAGGCTGTCCCTAATGAATATGCATGAGATACATTTGAAGACAATGGGAACAGTGCATGCAAATGAATCTCATGCATATTTATTAGGGACAGCCTGAAAACCTGAATGGTGTTTGGCCCTCCAGGACTGGAGTTGGGAACTTCTGACATAAGCCTTTGGAATATTGGACTGCATATGTCGGTAAAAATAATTTCACATCAGTAAAAGTGCTATGAGTGGCAGGGGCGGAGGGCCATGGGCTCGTGACAGTCAAGAACAATGTTGTGGTGGACAAAGCGGTGAAGCTCAGCATGGTAAATCCAGTTGTACACAAAATGGCAATGGTAAAATGTAAAATAAAAATGTTAGGTTTTCAGTAATGCTCGGGAAGACCATCAATGAAAAAAAAAATGTTTCGCCTATGTTAGAAAACCTGCATGGCAGTGGATTATTAATTCACTCATGCTGACAGGAATTCCCATGAGAAAAGCTAAATGAATGCCAGCAAAGTTGATATGCTGGTGTGATTTCATGGTGATTTCGGTCTTACAGCCTTTTCTGTTTATTTTACCTTGTATTCTAAATGAGCTACAAATAATCTTGTACTCCAGCATTGTGCATACAGTTCAATTTGCTCAGGCACTTGCTTTATTTTTATATTTTGCATTTTTTTTTATTTGGTAGGCTACTGGATGATAAGATACATCACTAATTTTATTGCAGTATACAATATAAAAATCTACAATGCATTCCTTATCATATCAAATTATATAAGAATGTTTTGTCAGGATTTCCATGAACCTAGAAATAACACTTTTTCATGAGTTTCATTAATTCAGGAGGTATATATGATATACACAAAGCAGTTGCACTGTACATAAATGGATACAGAGGTGTATGGATAAGATACAGAAAAGCTATCTGCAGTGTTTTTCAGAGACTACTCAGATTTGAGCAACAATCCTGGCCTATCAATCATTTACTTCTATGTCCCTTCAACACCAATCTAGTTATAAAAAATGTAATCACAACAGTCCCAATCAGTGGTGCAGCAAGAACAGATTTTTTGGTGTGGCTTGAGATTAATTTTTGTGGGCACAAGGCAGTGCATGCAGTTCTTAAATTTGACTGTTTTGCTGCTGCTGCTGACTGGGCAGGCATGATGCAAAGTATAGAAGCCAGAGCCCACCCAGGTCCACTCATGGCTATGCCACTGGTTTCAAACAAAAAATGTTCCATTTTGCTCAACATAGTTTGCAAGCAATTTATCATTTTTGGAAAGCTACAATGAGTGATGTTCTCAAGACGGGGCTGCAGCTTCTATTCCTGAACTTTCCAAACCTATCCTACAACCAGTCAGGCCTTCAGGTTATCCACATTGAAAATACATGAGATAAATGTGCATGTACTAGATCTCCCATGTAAAACTATCACTTATAACATGTATTCTATAGACAAGCACTGCTGTGGTGATAACCAAAACAATTACTGAATACCCTGCAAAACCATTTGGCAGTTACACAGAAAATATGCCAAAACAATACTACCTTCCAGGACTCACACAGTATGACAGAGCCACAAACGCCTGGAGCTCACTGACCCCGCAAGTCGACATGAGTACCACCAAGAACATGACCTTCCAGGAAAGGTATTGTAGGTGTCAGGTAGCCAGGGGCTCAAATGGGGGGCCAGTGAGTTGCAACAGCGGGTCACAAGAGGTTGGATGGAGAGGGACTTGCCCTCAATAAGGTGGTGGTGCACTGTGAGTGCACTCAGGTGGATCCTAACAGTTGGACTTCAATCCTGCCTGAAATAGGTGAAGCAAATATTGCAGCACAAGCTGCACAGAGGACAAGAACGGATCGACACGTCACTCTGTGCACCACAATGAGAATCTGCACCATTTGAAATAAGCCTGTCTTGTGGAGGTCCTATGGGAAGCCAGGAGGACCTCCTCCACCTCCCATGAAAGGTTGAATGGGGCCAAGGCTACCCTTTCAGCAGCCAGGCCATTAGCATCAGAGATCCCAAATTGGGGTGTAGGAGGGAGCCCTTCTCCTGTGACAGCAGCCCCTGGGCACTCCCCAGGGGGACTGGGGGCACTATGGATAAGCAAAGGAGCAGTGGGAACCACTGTTGCCTGGGCCACCAAGAGGCTACTAGTATCAGCAATGTCCTGCCTTGTTGAGCCTTGAACAAGGTCTTGGAAATCAGCGGTGTGGACAGGAAGGCATAGAGAAGGCTGGGATGAGGAATGCATCTGCTGCTACCCAGGACGGATGTGGCTGCCTGGAGCAGAAGTGGGGTAGCTGGGTGTTGGCTGGCGTGGCAAAAAGGTCCATCCATGGATTCCCCCAGAGTTGGAAGAGCCGGTAGACCACTCTGGAATTTAGCTGCCACTCGTGCGGCTGGAGGATCCTGCTCAGCCTGTCCACCAGGGCATTGCCCTGGCCCAGAAGATACACCGCTCTTAGGAGCGTCTCATGGTGGTTCACTTATGGACAGAGAGCTACTGCCTCTTGACAGAGGATGTACGTCCCTGTGCCTTCATGCTTGTTGACATAGAACATTGCCACGTCATTATCCATCTGGACCAGCAATGAATGATTTTGCAGGTGATGACAAAGCTTGGAGGGTCAGGAATATGGCCCAAAGCTCCAAGAGGTCGATCTGCTGCCTGTGACCAACTTCCCTGAGTGCAGAGGCCATCGAAATGGGCTCCCCAGCCTAAGAAGGAGACATCTGGTTAGGATCCTCTGGGGGGTTGAGGGCCTGGAAGGGCACCCCGGCCAGAAGGTGCTGGGGGTCTTGCCACCAGGCAAGAGAGTCGGCCAGTTGGTGGGTCACCACCACCCTATTCCATAGTTAGCCAGTGACTTGGGTCCTCTGGAAGTGGAGGCCCCATTGAGCCGCCCTCATATGAAGACAGCCATCCGGGGTAACATGAACTGTGGATGCCATGTGACCCAACAGGTGGAGAAGGCGGCGGGTGGGCACAGAGTGTCAGCGCTGCATAGCCACGGCCAGTGCCCTGAGGCGATCAGCCCTGTCCTGAGGGAGAAAGGCTTTGGCCTGAATGGTATCCAGCCTTGCCCCTATAAACTCCAGATATTGTGTCGGAAGAAGATGGAACTTTGGGTGGTTTATTACAAACCCCAAGTGCTGCAGAATGAGTATGGTGCACACCATTGCATTATGCACCTCTGCAGAAGTGCAGCCTCTTAATGAGCCAGTCGTCCAAGTAGGGGAAGACGAAGGCTCCCTGGAGACAAAGGTAGGCCGCGACTACCGTCGGGAACTTGGTGAATACCCTGTACTGGTAGTGGCCACCTCCCACCATGAACCTGAGGTATTTCCTTTGGTTGGGATGGATGAGGATGTGTTTATATGCATCCTTTAGGTCCAAGGAGCATAGCCATTCTTCCAGCTGACGGTACAGCAGCAGTGTTCCAAGGGAGAACATTTTGAACTTCTCCTTCACCAGGAACCTGTTTAGCTCCCACAGGTCCAGAATGGGCTGAAAGCCTCCAGTCCTCTTGGATATGAGGAAGTACCGGGAGTAGAATCCCTTGCCCCTGAGATGTGCAAGCCTTGTCCTCAAGAAGACCTGTGAGCTCTTGCAGTAGTAAAGTTTGGTGGAGGGGAGTCCTGGGGGGGGGGGCTCTTCCAGAAAGAATGGAAGGGTGCTGGTAACCTTCCCTCACCACCTGCAGTGTCCAAGAGTCGGTGGTGATGGATGGCCACTGGTGGGCATAGTCAATGGGCTGCTGGGCTGAGCTCCTGGGAGAAGAGAGGCTATGCCCAAGTAGTCAAAAATCTCTGCCAGACTGGGCCAAGCAGCCGACTTGATGTTGTCATAGTTTACCTGATTCATAGACTCGGAGCACTCTGACACCCGAGGCCATGGAGGGGTTCCTTGGAAAGACCAGCCAAGAATGGTGAGTTCCTTTGCTAGGTCCCTCAGGAACATGCCCATAAACAGCTAGTATGCCTGGATTTGGCCAATGAGCATCAAGCCCTGGTAGCGCTTCCTGCCCAGGGCATCCAAGGCGCAGGCCTCCCCTACCCTGGGGCACCGAAGAGTGCGTCTTCTGGCTCTTAAAGCAACGCATGCCCAACTCCACCACTATGGAGTTGTGTGGCAGCTGTGCTTTCTGGAAGTCAGGGCTCTGGCAGACATGGTACATCGAGTCCAACTGTCTGCTCTCGATGGGCACCGACAGGGGGTCTCCCACCTGTGGAGGAGCAGCTGTTCAGGATTGGGGGAATGGGCACCATGAGTGCCTCTTTTGGAGGAGCCTTGTACTGGAGGATCTCGAGTTCCTTGGTCCGAGGGTCCTCTGACTCTGTGTTGAAGGCCAGTGCTTCGGCCATGTCCCTCACGAAGTCGAGGAAAGCCATGTCCTCAGGCAGGGACCGGTACTGGGTCTCGATGGGAGACAGGTCAGAAGGCACATCCCAGTAATGATGGGTATTGTCACCACCTGGCATAGTAGAGTAAGGGCGTCCGGGGACATTTAATTTGTATCAGAGAGTGTTCAAGCTGAAGGACCAAAAGGATTGTGGTCTTTGTAGTATAGAACTCCCTGAAAAGAATAACTACGCCAAGTGTAGGGTAAATAAGGCTTTATTTCCCCGATTAATGCTCTAGGATCAATAGGACATCAACATAAAGTGGAGGTAACGGTTTCCTCAAACAATAAAGTTCCACCATGGACTAAACAGTTAAAGGTTGTAAGCTCTACAATTGACTGCTTAGCTGGGTTAGGGGATTTTCCAAAACATTAGAAAACAATATCAGAACAAAATGGTTATCAGCTTCACCATATGCAGACTTAGTTCTTCGCTATACAATTAGCATGGCAAGCAAACTACTTCTTAAGCAAAAGTTACATTCCATAGGTTCGTTGTGAGGCATGGGAACACTGGAACTATAATCCAAGTCCATTGATTCTGGATCGTTACCCTCTTCAGAGTTAAGAATATCTTCAGAGTCTCTTAATTCCTCACAGAAGTTCCTTGGCTGCTCATAACTTTCTTAAAACACTTTTAGGAAGTGGCTTTAAATAGTTAGCTTTACTTCTTCTATGATATTGAGGTTTATCTACCTGCATAAGACTTTCCTCATTTAAAGTTCCTTTTAGAATGAAAGGCTTTTCATACCTTAGAGCTTCCGAGGAGCGCCACGCCCAGGATTCAGTTTACAACGTAGCTTTTCCTGCTGACCAACTGTCTTGTGCACTGCTCCACAATCCAGGCTGCTAGGAAAACCAGATGTGGATTTCCTCTCTCTATCTTTCAGGGTAAGAGGATCAATGTAAAAGGCATCTCCTTTCCTTGTGCCTTTATGGTTTGGCTCAAAGGACTTACTTGGAGTTGGAGAACTTCTTTCAACAGGCAGGCTGCTTCTCTGGGCTTTATCCCATAGAGTATGCCCCTTTTGGCTCCTGCCACCTAGAGCTGGCCGGAGCTGGAAACTATCCTGTTCCAGGCTTCTCTCAGAGCTTGTGCTGCCGGTCCTTCTGACCTTGTCGGTTATTCTGTCGGCTACCCTCCTTGGTGCCTCTCTTCCGTGCCTTCCTGCGTCCCGGTGCTCGTCCCGGTGCTGGTCACGGTGCTGGTCCTTTTGCTGGAGCCTTTGCTGGACTCCCTGCTGGAGCCTTTGCTCTTGGATTCTGTGCTGATCTCTCTGGTCTCTGCTCATCTGATTTCCCTTATAAAGGGATTTCTGGCTTGCACGCTGTGAGTTTGAGGACAGGTGAAAGCACTTATCATTAAAGTGCTCAGTGCTTGAGCACGTTGTTTCAGGTACTGTGTAACTGTTCATGCACTCTCTGGCTGAGCTACACTGGAACTGCGCTCTCTGCTTTTTCTGAGATTCATGCAAATCAGGAGTTTTTTTCAAGGCTGTTTCTTCCCTAGCTCCAGCCTCATGACAGTATCTAGGTATTTGTTGTCCTGTCTCCCAGTCAGACTTTTAGTCGGTGGACGTGTCTAGAGTGGTCTGGACTCTGGGAGTTTGGTCAGAGCAGCGGGCATTCATCGGGAATGACCTCACTCCTGAGGACCGGGACCAAGATCGGAACCAGTGTCGAGGAACTCGAGGCTGATGGCGCTTGAGGATCGGCTCTACATACAGGGAATTCCTCGAAATTGAGGGCCCAGTAGTTGGGAGTGATGACCCGGCAACTGGGCATTAGAGCCCGCTTCTGGGCCATGAAGGCAGATAAACTGTGCTCCAAGGCCGCCATCCTGGTCTCAAAGGCAGATGGCTCTGCAGCCTTCAGTGCGAGCACCGAGGGACTCTAGCATGATGCCAGCTCTGTCAAGGGAAAGTCTTTGACCAGAATGGCCTCGGGGGTCCAAGGCTGATTGCCAGATGCAGATGATTCCCATCAGGGTATTTTGGTTGGCCACTCCTGCTCCTTCCCCTCAGACTCGCAATGGGGATTGCAGGCCATGGCCCGTGGGACTTGCCCACTTTCCCAGGTTTATCCGCCAATGTGGTCTGAGGGTTTCCGGCTCTTCTTGGGCTTCTCTGGGGTGTTTCGGCTGGAGGACCTGTGGCCTCAAGGGTCCGAGGCAGAACAGTCTTCATGGGGTTCTGGAGGGAGCCCTGGAGCACAGTGTTGCCAGAGACTCTAGTTCAGAGTCCATCTTGTGGAAAAAGGACTCCCACTGCTTCTGACGGCTCTTGATGGCCTTGGAGGTCATCTTCTTACAGAGACCGCAGTCTGGCCATAGGCATCAGAGGCAGCAGTCGTGTGGGTCGGTGCATGATATGGTATGGGCGCATTGGTCACAATGCTTAAAGCCATTGGCAGAGGCCATGGTGGGGAAGACGGCCCCCGCAAAGTTGAAAGCCTCAGGCCCAGCCAGGGAAAAAAGGGCATGAAGCAAGCAGGTCGAGAAACTCTTGAAAAAAGAACGGACCAGAGACACGATGCCGAGGCGAGTTCGAGGGCGAGAAAGAGAACTGGTTCATGACCAGATAAAGAAAAATTCAAGTGAAAAACTTAACATTTTTTCCGGGAAAAATGGGCTCCATGGAAAAAAGGAGACTGAGGCAAGATTTGTATTTAGTTGTGCTTATATACCGCTTTTCACTGGGTCAAAGCAGTTTACAGATATATGCCAACAGGCACTATTTATTCCCTTGTCCCCAAAGGGCTCACAATCTAAGTGCACCTGAGACAATGGAGGGTTAAGTGGCTTGCCCAAGGCCACAAGGAGTGGCCATGGGACTAGAGACCCCAGTCCCTCCGGCCTGAAGTTACTTGTCCCTAGTGGGAATTGAATCCCTGGCCCTCCAGCCTGAGGTAACCTGTCCCAACCACTGAGCTAATCCTCCCTTAAGTGGGAAGGGAACCATGTATGCATGGTACATCTCCCAAAGGCTTTCTTTGAAGGTTAGGGAGAAGCCACTGCACGACTCTGTAGGTGCCAACTTCACCCATATGTGAGGGCTGACTTCCTGCTTGTTCCCGGAGAAAATACATGTACATTCCCAAAGCCAACATATTCCATTTGCTAGTAATAACTCAAAATACATTTAAATGCTTTTCTTGTACGTTTGTCTGATCATT
Source organism: Ichthyophis bannanicus (assembly GCA_033557465.1). Lineage (NCBI taxonomy): Eukaryota > Metazoa > Chordata > Amphibia > Gymnophiona > Ichthyophiidae > Ichthyophis > Ichthyophis bannanicus. The sequence goes on from CM066046.1 coordinate 97,707,291, forward strand.
TTATTTTTCTAATTGGGTTGGTCTTGCACTCTTTTTTCCACTTCCACTTCCACCTTATCAACCATTTGCTAAGTCTTTTTTCAGGGTCTCTTTTTTCCATTTTGTTTCTTTCCTCACCCTATCCTCTTCCCTTTCTTCCCTACATCTTTTACAGTGATCCCTGCCTTTTATGTTTTTTCTCCTTTTCTCTTATCTGTCTCTACCCACCTTAAGTAAATTTTACTCTCTCTCATATACCAGTTTTCAACTTCACTAACTTCTTACATACCTACCAGCTTTATATCTCACACACTTCCCTCGCTAGTTCTTTGTCCCCCTTTGTCTTTTACTTGTTGACCCCCTCCCCCGTCTTCTATTCCCCTCTTCTCCGGGAACAAGCAGGAAGTCAGTCCTCACATATGGGTGACGTCAGCACCGACTGAGTCCTCGCAGAAGCATCCCCACAGCTTTTAAAGAAAGCCTTTGGGAGATGCCACCATGCATGCGTGGTCCCCTTCCCGCCCAAGGGTGCCATCTTGCTCAGTCTCCTTTTTTCTGTGGAGCCCTTCAGACATTGTCTGGCTTGTCCCCAGAAAAAAAGTTGATTATTTCTCTCTCCAAGTTTTACACTCGCCTCCGGTATAACCAGTACTCTTCCCACCTACCGACCTCGGTGCCTCAGCGTCTGGTTCGGTTTAATTTTTGTAGTTTTTCATTATTTTCTTTTCTGGCATCTTCGTGCCTTTTTTCTCCTGCTGGCAGCCTGGAGGGTCTTCGACCTTGAAGGGGTACTTTTCTCCCCCATGGCTACCAGTGGCTTTAAGAAGTGATCAGTGCTCTAAAATTATGTCTTCGACCGACACACATGACTGCTGTCTGTCTTCACTGCCTCGGGCCAGACCACGACCCGGTAGCCTGTGGTCTCTGCAAGAGGATGTCCAGCAAGGCCCTCAAGAGTCACTAGCAGCAGCACGATAAGTTTTTCCCCCCCGACTTCGCGATGCCTCCGAAGGCCAGGGCCTCATCTGAGGCCCCGACATCTCGGGCAAAACTTTCCGAACCAGAGCCTCGTCGTGGGTCCTCAGAAAGGGGGGGGGGTCTCCCTCGAGGGAACCCAGGAAGAAGAAACCCTCAAAGGCAGAGTCCTTGGATGGTTCCGACCGACTGGGTTCTCCCTGGGCCCGGTCCTGCAATCTGAGACGCTCGTCCGAGGCATCGGAGAAGTAGCGACCTGCGAAGGTCCCCCAGAAGGATCTGACCACGGACCGGCCTTGGTCCCCAGATACCATTCTCGTTTAGGATTCCCTTTTGGGGGAGATGGCGTCGGGTCAGTCTCTTGGTACCCGTACCAAAGGCTGCAGAGCCTTCTAGTCTGGAGTCCAGAATGGTGGCCCTGGAGCGCAGTTTGTCTGCCTTCATGAACCAGCAGCAGGTGCTGTTGTCCGGCACAACCGGTTCCATCCGCCCCAACCACCAGGCCCTCGATGTCCAAGATGTCCCTGGAGGCTGAGCCAATACTCTAGGTTCTTTGGCCTCGAGTCGATCCTTGGCCAAGGTTGCGCTCAGAGTCCCACCCAATGGGACCACAGTCATCCCCGGCAAGTTTACTGGGTGCTGGCCATAGGGCATTGTGGCCCTCGAGGCCCGCGGAGCAGCCCTCCTACAAGCCCTCAACAGACTACTCCGAGTGGGCGACAGAGGTCAAGGAGTCTCCTGATACCCATCACCACTGCAACATCCCTTCTGACCATCTTGGAATCTCGGCGGTGGTCCCCACCCAAGGACATGGACTTTCTGGATTTTGTCAAGGTCATGTCTAAGGCCCTGGCATTTCTGACCGAGTCGGAGGAGGACATGCAGGTGGACGATTTTGAGATCCTCCAGTATGAGGTCCCTCCATGGGAATCGCTCACGGTGCCCATTCCTCCCATCCTGGAAACATGCTCCGATTCATGCTCCGATTGTGGGAAACACCAGTGTCGGTGCAGGTGGTGAGCAGATGGCTTGACTCAATGTATTGGGTCCGCTGGAGCCCGGGCTTCTCCAGGACCAAGCAGGAAGTCAGTCCTCACTTATGGGTAACGTCGCCGACGGAGCCCTCGCGGAGCAATTTCCCCAGCTTTCGAAGAAAGCCTTTGGGATTGCAGCACGCATGCGCGGTCCCCTTCCCACCCGAGGGTGCCATCTTGCTCAGTCTTCTTTTTTCCGTGGAGCCCTACAGACGTAGTTTGTTATCGCCGCTGAAAAAGTTGATTAATTTCTTTAGTTTGTTTTTTCTCGGTTCGCATGTCCCTGCCCGGCCTCGATATCCTTATCGAGCCCGTTCACATTTCCTTTTTTTTTTTTTTTTTCAGTTTTGTCCTTCTAACTGGCGTTCCCGCCACTTTCTTCTTCAACCCTGGCAGCACGGTCTTTCGACCTCGCCGGGGCCCTCTTTCCCCCGATGGCTGCCAGCGGGTTTAAAAAATGTGATCGTTGTTCCAAACTGATGTCTCTTACTGACACGCATGACTGCTGCCTCCGTTGCATCGGACCCAACCATGACTCGGAGGGTTGTGGTCCGTGCAGCAGAATGTCCTCAAAGTCACTGAGGAGTCGACAGTCACAAAAGGAACGAATCTTCTCTGACCCCGAGTCCGGTCAGGCCCGGACCTCATCGGAGGCTTCGGAGTTCCTCTGAACGGGGGTCCCCCGACCGGGAACATCGTCGGAAGAAGAAACTCGCTCGGGCGGCGTCAGAGGACGCACCTGGTCCCTCGAAGGCAGGGTCACTTAGCCCCATCAGCCGCCCTGAGCCCTCGGAGGCGGAGAGGCCTTCCAAACTTCCTCGCTTAGAGCTGGAGCCGCCTGGACACGTGAGTGCTATACTCCTCCTGGACTCCCCTCCGGAACCGATGTCTGGCCCGATGCCGTCGGGGCCCGAGTCGGAGGCTGCCGGGTCTTCTGAGTTTGGTCTCAGGTTGACGACCTTGGAGCGCAGTATCGCTGCCTTCATGGACCAGCAGCGGGCATTGATGACCGGCCTCGCCAGTGCATCTGCCCCGACCACCGGGACGTCAACACCCAAGTCGACACCGGCGGCCGAGTCGATCCTCGAGTCCGTACGTGCTCGAGTCGATCCTCGGTCGAGGTCTCCCTCGGCCTCCCGTTCGGGACCGAGGTCGTCGACGCCGGCTTCGGCGTTGGGGCGAACCCTCGCCCGCACGGAGCCTCTCGACTCCTCCACGGAGGCGTCGGGCTGGGACACGGAAGGGGATGAGTCACCCGGTTCTTTTCAGACTCGGTGCGTCCCCTACGACTCGCCTGAGTCGGAGCCTCGGAGGCGATCCCCTCCGGAGGATACCCGCTTCTCTGATTTTGTGAGGGGTATGGCCAAGGCGTTGGCCTTCCCCGCGGATCCCAAGGAGCCCCGCGCTGAAGAGCTCGAGGCCCTCCAGTATGACTCTCCCCCGAAGGAGCCAGTCAGAAACCGTGGCAGGAGGTTCAAACGTAACCTTTATTGATCCACGGATAAGGTGCGCCAAACCCAACACAGGCCGTGTTTCGTACACCACTTCCTCAGGGGTTATAGGCTCACTCTGGTGCGCGATGCACTTATGATTGTTTGTGAAAAAAAAACACATGTGATGGATGATCCGAACTTGAAAATCACTCGATACCACCATGAAGCCAGGCACCTCGCGATGCTATAATCAGTGCGAGGTGCCTGGCTTCATGGTGGTATCGAGTGATTTTCAAGTTCGGATCATCCATCACATGTGTTTTTTTTCACAAACAATCATAAGTGCATCGCGCACCAGAGTGAGCCTATAACCCCTGAGGAAGTGGTGTACGAAACACGGCCTGTGTTGGTTTTGGCGCACCTTATCCGTGGATCAATAAAGGTTACGTTTGAACCTCCTGCCACGGTTTCTGACTGGTTCCTGTTGCCCACGTGGTAGTTTGCTGTTTCTTGGTGGACTCTCCCCCGAAGGAGGCCTTTACGGTACCGGTCCCTCCTATGCTGGAGCGGCTGCTCTTTCGCATGTGGGAATGCCCGGCCTCGACGCCGGTGTTGAGCAAGCGGGTCGATTCGATGTATCGAGTCCGCAAGAGTCCCGGGTTCCAAAAGGCGCAATTACCGCACCACTCTATGGTTGTGGAATCGGCCATGCATCGACTTAAGAGTCAAAAGATGCACTCCTCGGTGCCGCCGGGTAAGGAGGCCCGTAACCTGGATGCCCTCGGTAGGAAGTGCTTCCAGGGCTCCATGCTGGCCTGCCGAGTCCAGACATACCAGCTATATATGGGCATGTTCCTCCGAGACCTGGCAAAAGAAAATCGCCGGGTTCTCGGCTGGTCTCTCCGAGGAACCCTTGCAGAGGTTCCAGACCTTGTCCGATAGTATTCGAGAGTGCTCGAAGTTTATTTCTCGGGCGGCATACAATGGCTTCGAGGCGTCGGCCCGAGTTGCGGGAGCCGGCATCGGTGCCCGCCGACAGGCCTGGCTTCAGTCATCCGACCTCGAGCCGTGGATACAGGACAAGTTGGTCGATGTCCCCTGCAGAGGTGAAAACCTCTTTGGCAAGCCCATGGCTGATAAGGCGGCGGAACTCGAGTCCGAGACTCTCACTAGGACTCGCTTATCCAGAAAGACCTCTGCTCCTTCACAAAAGAGGAAGGGCTCGGGGAAAAAACCTTTTTACCCGAGGAAGGTGCCCGCCTATAAGCAACAGCACCTCCAATACCAAGCGTCTGCAGCCCCCAATCAGGGTCCACAGGCTAAGAGTCAGGGTAATGGGCCCCGTAGGCCGAGGGCCCCCAAGCCCATTACACAGCCCCCTGCTCAGCAGGGTGGGGGTTTTTGACTATGCCAGCATAGCCCCTTTACTCTGCACGGGGGGCAGGCTGATCCACTTTGCCCACAGGTGGTCAGCCATAACCTCCGATTCTTGGGTGCTGCAGGTGGTTCAAAAGGGCTACCTCCTACATTTTCACCAGGTGCCTCCCCCCTACTTCCCAGGGGAGCCTCCAAGGCCCCCTCTGCACAAGGACTTCCTCCTTCAGGAGCTGCAGGGTCTGCTGGGGGAGCAGGCTGTGGAGCCAGTACCCCAACACCTCTGGGGTCAAGGGTTCTACTCGAGGTACTTCCTGGTGCCAAAGCGAACAGGAGGCCTCAGACCCATCCTGGACCTACGCGACCTCAACAAGTTCCTGCAGCGGGAAAAGTTCAGGATGCTTACCCTTGGAATCCTACTGCCCTACCTCCAGCAGGGAGATTGGCTATGCTCCTTGGACCTAAAGGATGCCTATACCCACATCCTTATCCATCCGGACCACCGGCAATACCTGAGATTTGTGGTGGCAGGAAGACATTATCAGTACCGCGTGCTGCCCTTCGGCCTGTCCTCCGCTCCCAGGGTGTTCACAAAATGCCTGGCAGTGGTGGCGGCCTTCCTAAGGCTTCAAGGCCTCTTCATCTTCCCCTACCTGGACGACTGGCTCATACGGGTGCAGTCCTCCGTAGAGGTCACTCAGGCCACTCAACGCACAGTGGCTTTGCTCCAGCACTTGGGCTTCGTGATAAACTTCGGAAAGTCCACATTGCGCCCCTCTCAGGATCTCGAGTTCATAGGGGCACGGCTGGACACTCTGCGAGCTCGTGCCTTCTTGCCTCGGGAGCGAGCCGACAGGCTCATAGCTCTGGCTGGCAGGTTCCACAGCGCGTCGCCAGCCCCGGCCAGGCGATTCCTGCAGCTGCTCGGTCATATGGCCTCCACGGTCCATGTCACCCCGAATGCCCGCCTACATATGCGGCCTGTTCAGTGGAGCCTTCGTACTCAATGGCATCAGGCCACAGGGAGTCTGACGGACCTGCTACAGATCTCCGACCGTCTGGTCTCCTCTCTGCAATGGTGGCTTCACCTGCCCAACCTGATGCTCGGCATGCCTTTTCAGCCTCCCACACCCTCCCAGGTGCTCACGACGGATGCCTCTCTCCTGGGATGGGGAGCGCATTGCCAGGGAGCGTGCACCCAAGGCCTTTGGACCCCTTGGGAGGCGGCTCAGCAGATAAACTTCCTGGAGCTGCGGGCGATCTGCCTAGCTCTGCGGACCTTCTCTTACCTCACTTCTCGTCAGTCTGTACTGGTGCAGACGGACAATCAGGTTGCCATGTTCTACGTGAACAAACAGGGGGGCACAAGCTGCCTCCTTCTCTGTCAGGAGGCCCGGAGACTGTGCTCGTGAGCAGTCGACCACGACATCCTCCTCAAGGCTGTTTACCTGCCCGGGCAGGACAATTGCCTGGCCGACAAACTGAGCCGGATTCTGCAGCCACACGAATGGAGGTTGAACCCCTTAGTTGTCCGGCAGATCTTCCGCCGGTGGGGCGTCCCCACCATGGATCTCTTTGCCAGTCCTCTGAACCGGCAACTTCCCAGGTTCTGCTCTCGGCACCCGCATCCTCTCAGAGTAGCGCCGGATGCTTTCCTCATCTCGTGGTCCACGGGCCTACTGTATGCCTTTCCTCCCACGCCACTTGTGTCCCGGACGCTGTTCAAAGTTGTCCAGGACAGGGCCTCCGTGATCCTGGTAGCGCCCAGGTGGCCGAGACATCCCTGGTTCCCTCTGCTCCTGCAGCTAGCGGTGGACACCCCTCTTCCTCTGGGGTTTCAGCCCGATCTCCTGACCCAGGATCAGGGCACTTTTCTATACCCCAATCTCCGGGCCCTTCATCTGATGGCCTGGCTGCTGAAAGGGTAGTCCTAGCTCCGCTCTTACTTCCTCCGGAGGTGGAGGCTGTCGTCCTGGCGTCTCGGCGACCTTCCACCCGGAAATCTTACGCCCTTAAATGGCGTCGCTTCTCGGTCTGGTGTTCTCAGCGCTCTGAGGACCCCTTCGCCTGCTTAGTATCGGTGGTACTGCAATATTTGCTTCACCTCTCCGACCTAGGCCTCAAGTCCAATTCTGTCAGAGTCCACCTCAGTGCTCTCTCTGCGCATCACTCGCCGGTGGAGGGCCAGCCTCTTTCCTCGCACCCCTTGGTGGTGCGTTTCCTCAAGGGCCTGCTCCTGCTTAAGCCCCCGCTGCGCCCTCCGGCTCCCGACTGGGATCTCAATGTGGTTTTACAAAGGTTTACTTGCCCGCCTTTTGAACCCATGGCTACCTGCTCCCTTCGTTTCCTCTCATGGAAAACTCTCTTCTTGGTGGCTCTTACCTCCGCTAGGCACGTTAGTGAACTACAGGCCCTAGTGTCGGAGCCCCCTTATACTAAGTTCTACAAGAATAGGGTTGTCTTACGGACACACCCTAAGTTTCTTCCGAAGGTGGTTTCCTCTTTCCACATCAATCAAGAGGTGGTTCTTCCGACCTTTTTTCCCAGGCCGCATACCAGCCGAGCTGAGACTGTTCTGCATACCCTGGACTGTCGGAGAGCCTTGTCTTTCTACCTTGAGCGTACGCGTGAGCATAGAAAAGCTGCTCAGCTTTTCGTCTCTTTCGACCACAATCGGTTGGGGGTACCTGTCTCTAAGCGTACTTTGTCCACCTGGGTAGCTGACTGCATCGCCTGGGCGTATGGGGCAGCTGGCCTCTCCCTAGAGAGTCGAGTCACGGCACACCGTGTCAGGGCGAAGGCTGCGTCAGTTGCTCACCTCCGCTCTGTTCCGTTGGCAGACATCTGCCGGGCCGCTACTTGGTCCTCCAGCCAGACTTTTGCGGCCCATTACTGCCTGGAGAGGGAGTCCCGCAGGGATAGTGCTTTCGGACAGGCAGTCCTCCACAATCTCTTTGAGGTTTAGGCAACTCCTCCCTCCGGCCCCGGTGTTGGCTACCGGCCGGATGCGTATTCAGAGAAGATTTCTTCCTTCTGTGCTGTTGAGCTTGAGGGGGCTCATTTTCGGCTTGAGGCCTCCGGTAGCCTTGAGCTGGGGAGTCCCATAAGTGAGGACTGACTTCCTGCTTGGTCCTGGAGAAAGAGTAGTTACTCACCTGTAACAGGTGTTCTCCAGGAGCAGCAGGAATCAGTCCTCACTACCCTCCCTCCTCCCCTTGGAGTTGCAGCCATTCTGTTATGTTTTGCTGTCTTCGCTATGTCATCTGACTGAGCAAGATGGCACCCTCGGGCGGGAAGGGGACCGCGCATGCGCGCTGCAATCCCAAAGGCTTTCTTCGAAAGCTGGGGAAATTGCTCCGCGAGGGCTCCGTCGGCGACGTTACCCATAAGTGAGGACTGATTCCTGCTGCTCCTGGAGAACACCTGTTACAGGTGAGTAACTACTCTTTCCAGAAGTCACAACTACCGCATAACTCCATGGTGGTGGTGTCAGCTGAAAAGCCAGAAGACGCACTCCTCGGTGCCTCCTGGCAGGGAGGCCCACACCTTGGACACCCTTGGCAGAAAGTGCTACCAGGGCTCAATGCTCATCTGCTGCATCCAGGCCTACCAGCTGTACATGGGCATGTACCTGAGAGACCTGGCGAAGGAACTCGCCGAGTTCTCGGCTGGTCTCTGAGGAACCCTTGCAGCGGTTCAAGAACCTGGCCAAAGCTGTCCATGAGCGTTCCAAATTTGTCTCGAGCTGCCTATGATGGGTTTGAGTCGGCGGCCCGGATAGCTGTGGCGGGCATCAGTGCACGTCGCCAAGCTTGGCTTCAGTCATCTGACTTCGAGCAGTGGGTTCAGGACAAATTTGTCAATGTCCCATGCCAAAGCGAGAACCTCTTAGGCAAACTCATGACCGACAAGGCTGCCGAGCTGGAGACAGTTCATGACGAGGACCAGGCTCTCTAAGAAGACCACTGTCCCTCCCGACGGAAGGCCTTGGGTAAAAAGTCCTTTTATCCGAGGAAGGGGGCTGCTTACTGAAACTACCCACCTTATCAGGCCTCCCTGGCTCCCCAACACAGTCAGCAGTCCAAGGGATATGGGCATGGCCCGCGTAAGCATAAGGTTCCAAAACCCAAGGCACCAGCCCCGGCCCAGCCAGGGGAAACCTTTTGATTTCTTGAGCATAGCCTCTCTACCCCAGGGAGATCAGAAGCCCATAGGGGAACGTCTGGCCCTCTATGCCTAGAGGTGGTTGATCATCACCATCGATTCCTGGGCACTAAAGTTGGTCAGGGACGGTTACCTCTTCCACCTTACTCAGACACCTCCCCCTTATTTCCCAGGAGAGCCCCTCAGGCCCTTACATATGAAGGAGTTGGCAAGTCTTCGAGGACAAGGTGGTGGAACCTGTGCCCCACCACCCCAAGGGTAAGGGGTTCTACTCCAGGTACATCCTCGTGCCAAAGAGGACAGGGGGCCTAAGGCCCATCCTTAACCTGCACAACCTCAGCAAATTCCTGGTGAGGGAGAAGTTAAAGATGCTCTCCCTTGGAACATTGCTGCTATACCTCCAGCAGGGAGACTGGCTATGCTCCTTAGATCTCAAGAATGCTTATACTCACATCCTCATCCACCCCAACCACAGGCAGTCCCTGCAGTTCATAGTAGGGGGCAGGCATTTTCAATACAGGGTGCTCCCCTTCAGCCTAGTCTCTGTCCAGAGTCTTCACAAAATGCCTGGCAGTCGTGGCCACCTTCCTCTGGCTCCAGGGGGTCTTCGTCTTTCCCTACCTGGACAACTGGCTCATACAGGGAGGCACAGCCTCCAAGGTGCAACAAGCCACCATGCACACCATCCAGGTTCTGCAACACTTGGGCTTCATCATAAACTACCCCAAGTCTCACCTCCTTCCGATTCAGTGCCTGGAGTTCATCAGGGCAAAGATCAACACTCTCCAGTCAAAGGCCTTCTTGCCCAGGGACCAAGCCGATCACTAAGGCCTCTAGCTTGGGACGTACAGTGCCGTCCCTCGGTGTCCACCCGGCTTTTTTCTGTGCCTTCTCTGGCACATGGCCTCCACAGTCCACATCACCCCAGATGCTCGCCTCCACTTGAGGACAGCACAGTAGTGTGTCTGGGATCAGTGGTCTCAGGCCACAGGCCGCCTCCAAGACAGAGTTTTGGTGACTCGCCAGTTCGCGGACTCCCTGGTCTGGTGGCAGTCACCCCAGCATCTCGAGGCAGGCATGCTCTTTCAGGCCCCAAGCCACTCGAGGGTCCTCACCACGGACTCCTCCCTGCTCAGCTAGGGAGCCCACTGCGGAGATCTCTGCACTCAGGACAACTGGTCGCCAGACGAGAGCGCCCAGCAGATCCCTCCTGGAGCTCCGAGCCATGCACCTAGCCCTTAGGGTCTTCTGTCAGCACCTGCATCACCAGCCGGTGCTGGTCCAGGTGGACAACCAGGTGGCGATGTTCTATGTGAACAAGCAGGGGGACATGGGGTCTCATACCCTTTGTCAGGAGGCGCTGATCCTCTGCTCGTATGCAATCCAAAAGAGTATCCTTTTACGGGCAGTGTACCAGTCAGGTCAGGACAACCTGCTAGCTGACAGACTCAGCAGGGTTCTCCAGCTGCACGAGTGGCAGCTGGATCCCACAGTGGCCAATTGGCTTTTCCGGCTCTGGGGGGGAACCTGTAATGGACCTGTTCGCCAGCCCAGAAAACTTTGTTGCTCCGCTTCTGCTCCCGGCAGGCCCACCCCTCCAGGGTGGCAGCGGACGCGTTCCTAGTCTCATGGTTGGAAGGCCTCGTGTATGCCTTCCCTCCAATGCCACTGATTGCCAAGACCTTGTTCAGGACCCTCCACGACAGAGCCTTGCTGATCCTGATAGCGCCTCGGTTGCCCAGGCAGCCATGATTCCCGCTGCTTCTGCAGTTGACTGTGGAGGCCCCTATCCCCTTGGGGACTACCCCGTGACTCCTATCTCAGGAGGGGGGCTCTCTCCTGCATCCCATCCTGGAGTTCCTGTCGCCGACAGTGTGGCTGCTGAGAGGGTGACTCTGGCCCCTTTCAACCTCCTGGCTGAGGTGGAGGACATCCTACTGGCCTCTTGCAAGGCCTCCACTAGGAAGGCTTACGCCCTCAAATGGCACAGGTTCTCTGTTTGGTGCACCGAATATGGGGCTGACCCTTTCTCCTGTCCCATGGTTCTGGTGTTGCAGTACCTTCTGCACCTCTCTCAGACCAGGTTCAAGTTTAACTCCATCCAAGTACACGGTGAGTGCCCTGGCAGTGCACCACTATCCGGTAGATGGTAAGCCCCTCTTGGTCGCCAGTTTTCTTTGGGGCCTGCTCTTATCAAAGCCCCCAGTTCACACTCTGACAATTGAATGGGATCTAAACTTAGTGCTGGGGCAGCTCACTCACCCACCCTTCGAACCTCTAGCTACTTGCCACCTTCGCTACCTCACTTGGAAGGTGGCTTTTCTGGTTGTGCTCACCTCCGCTTGCGAGCTCAAGGCCTTTGTAGCAGAGGTGCCTTATACCAGGTTCTACAAGAACAGAATGGTGCTTCGCATGCACCCCAAATTCCTGCTGAAGGTAGTGTCGCCCTTCCATCTCAACCAGGAAGTGGTGCTCCCTACCTTCTTTCCTAGACCTCACTCCAGTCAGGCGGAGACAGTCCTTCACACCTTGGACTATAAAAGGGCCTTGTCCTTCTATATCCAACACACTCAGGACCACCGCAAAGCTTCTCAGCTTTTCATCTCCTACAACCCCAGTAGGCTGGAGGAGGCAGTGATCAGATGTATGTTGTCCACCTGGATGGTGGACTGTTATCTCCCTCGCTTACGAGCAGGCGAGGCTCCTACTGAAAGGCCATGTCTCGGCGGAAAACTTGTGCTCTGTCCCAGTGGTGGACATTTGCCAGTCCACCACCTGATCTTCAGTCCATACCTTCACAGCCCATTACTGCCTGAAAAGAGAGTCCTGATAAGACAGTGCCTTCGGCCAGGCTGTGCTCCATAACCTTTTCGGGGTTTAGGCAACTCCTATCCTCCGACCCTTCTGTGTTCCGGCTACCGGAGTGCTGGTTTCATCGGACACTAGGGTCCTACTGTCGTCTGTAGACATGGACTCATTGCTGCTGCTTGCGGCTTCCCGTGATGGAGCTCCTATTTTTGCTATGGGCTTTCAGTAGCCTGTAGCTGGGGAGTCCCATATGCGAGGACTGACTTCCTGCAGAAAGCGTAGTTACTTACCTGTAACAGGTGTTCTCCGGGGAGTCCTCACAATCCTCACTCCTTCCTTGGAGTTGCTCCTTTACCATCTTTTAATTTTTGCCATCTTTAGCTATGTCATCTGACTGAGTAAGATGGCGACCTTGGGAAAGGGGATCACGCGTATGGGTGGTAGCATCTCCTAAAGGCTTTCTTTGAAAGCTGAGGGGATGTTTCCATGAGGGCTCCATCGGTGCCAACATTACCTATATGTGAGGGCCGATTCCTGCTGTCCCTGGAGAACACCTGTTAAAGTGAGTAACTGCTTTCATCCACTCACAAATCCTCCTTTGCCAACCATTATACTCACCCCTCCAGCAGTCTATCTTCCTTCTACCTCAGTTCCTTCCCTGTGGCTCATTCTCTTCCCTGCCTGCAGCCTGTTTTTCTCTTATCCTCTACCCAGACACATTCCCTCTTTCACCTTATCCATTCCACCCTCTCACCACCTTCACAAAAGCACCCCCTTCCTTTGTTTCTCTCACTCTTAAAGCCCCCTGCACATTTCTGTTCCCTCCGTGTACTTCATATCTTTCTATTCCTCCCCACCTTTCTTCACACAGTGAAAATGACATTTCCAAATACATCCTGCTAGACCAGCCCAGACTAGTAGGTTGTATCCCCCTGCCAGCTGATGGTGAGAGAAAAATTCCCAAAGTTTTGTGGCATTACCCTTTGTATAAAACCCATCTCCTAAGGGGAGCTTCAGTATTTTCTCTGTCTCAGCAGGTGGTAGATTTCTTCTAGTTCTTGGCATTCTCTGAGAAGAGATTTGGTGTCAGTATAGCTATCTTTGGCAGTTGTGTGCACACTGTAGTGCCCCTTCTTGGCCGACAGTTTTCCTTACTTCACTTTCCAGAGCTCCTCCTGGTCAAGAGGACCAGTAGAGCAACTCTGAAAGTAAGTGGTCATGCTCATGGTGGGTGGTGGATCTGTGGAATAGTCTCCCAGTGGAGGTGGTAGAGATGAGGACAGTACCTGAATTCAAAGCAGTATGGCATAAACACAGAGGATCTCTAAGGAAAGAAAAAAAAAAAGGACTGTTGTAGTTCTTGATATGGAAGGACAAACTAGATAGGCCATGTGGTCTCTCTCTCTCATCATTTTCTATGTTTCTATTTTCTGCAGTTTCCTTTCCTGCTTCTCTTCACAGTCAGTTGGTGGCTGCTTCCAGCCATAATTTTTGTGCTGCAGGTGCCATTCTTTCTTCAGAGTCTGTTGATTTTTGACTCCCCAGCTCTTCCTGTGACTTTTTCTTTTATCCTGTTGTGAAAATGCCTTCTTCCCTACAGCGCTGCTTGGGCTGTGGGAAGAAATGTAAGACTGACAGGTAGTTTGTGTTCCTCTTGTGGTTCTGATCAAGGGGGTCCTTCTGCGTCTGCAGGTCCTGGTTCTGGTAGCCCTTCCAGGTCTCTTGCTTTAGCTCCCTATGGGTTACCTCAGGGTGATGCTAGATCTCAAGATGCCCTTCCTCAGGTTTTGTTGCCTGAGCAGCCTGCTCACCCTCTACAACTCTATTCAGCCTATTCAGACTTCTGCTGACGGTTCTGACCTCTAGTTTAAGCAGCTACTCCAACCGCCGCTGAACCTCCGTCTAGAAAGCATGCCCGCTGAAGTTCGGCTGGAGCTTCTTTAGATCTGGCCAAGGATACCTCCTCTCCTCCAGGCAACTGGCACCCTGCAAGGGAAAATGGTGATGGTCCTTCAGATGAATATTTTATAACTTCTGAGTCTGGCCGAGAAGGAGAGTTCTCACCATTGGAAGATGACCAGGAGTCTTGAAAAGATGGTCAGGATATCCATTTATTTCATAAGGAAGTGCTTCCTACTCTCTTGCTCAAATTACAGAGCCTCTGCTGGTCTCAGACTCTCAAGTGCAACAGCCTTCAGATTCCTCTAAACCTCAGGCAGACCCCATCATCGTGGGCATCAGGATACCTTTTAAGGCTTTTCTTTTTCCCCTGGAACTACAACAGATGATATCTTTAGAGTGGGATTCTCCTTATGTGTCTCTATGCTTCGCTCGTTGCTTGGGATGTGTTTATGTTTTGTCTTTGGATGATCTTGACAGGTGGTTGCATTTGTACGTAAGGCACCTTCTCTAACCCTTTTCATATCCAGACTGAAAACTCACCTCTTCACTGCGCTTTCAGATCTTGACTCACCTAATATCCTTTGTGTTTCCTTACCATTCCTCCTAGCTGTATCCCATGTCTACAGCTACTGTGTTGTCTGTCTCTATTAGATAGTAAGCTCTGATAAGCAGGGACTGTCTTACATAAGAACATAAGACATGCCATACTGGGTCAGACCTAGGTCCATCAAGCCCAGTATCCTGTTTCCAACAGTGGCCAATCTAGGTCATACGTACCTAGCAGTTTCCCCAAAAGACACAGGTTCTACAATGCTTGTACTGGGTCAAGCATTGATATCCTGGGTCCCTTCTTAATAATGGTTTATGGACATTTCCTTCAGGAACTTGTCCAAACCTTTTTTAAACCCAGCTACACTAACAGCCTTTACTGCGTCCTCCGGTAACAAATTCCAGAGTTTGATTACATGTTGAGTGAAAAAATAATTTATTTTATTAGTCTGAAATAGTTTACCCTGTAGCTTCATTGCATGTCCCCTAGTCTTTCTATATTCTGATAACGTGAACAATCGATCTACATTTACCCGTTCCACTCCGTTCATTAATTTATAGACTTTTATCATATCTCCCCTCAGCTGTCTCTTTTCCAGGTTAAAGAGCCCTAACCTTTTTAGCCTTTCATAGGAGTATCCTTCCATCCCCTTTACCATTTTTGTAGCTCTTCTCTGAACCTTTTCTAAAAACATTATATCCTTTTTAAGATACGGCGACCAGACTTGCACACAATATTCAAGGTGCGGTCTCACCATGGAACGATATAGAGGCATTATATCATCTTTTGTTTTATTTTCCATTCCTTTCCTTATGATACCTAGCATTCTATTTGCTCTCTTAGCTGCCGCTGCACAGTGGGCCGAGGGTTTTAACATGTTATCCACAATGACTCCTAAATCTTTTTCCTGGGTGGTGGTTCTTAATGTGGAACCTTGCATCGTGTAACCATAATTTGGGTTGTTCTTCCCTAGGTGCATAACTGCACTTGTCCACATTAAATTTCATCTGCCATTTTGATGCCCAGTCTTCCAATTTATCAAGATCCTCTTGCAATTTTCTACACTCCTCTTGGGTTTTAACAACTTTAAATAGTTTTGGGTCATCTGCAAATTTGATAACATCACTCGTTATTCCGTTTTCCAGGTCATTTATGAATATGTCAAAAAGCAGCAGACCCAGCACAAATCCCTAGGGTACACCACTATTCACCTTTCTCCATTGGGAAAATTGGCCATTTAGCCCTACCCTCTGCTTTCTATCTTTTAACCAGTTCCTGATCCGCAATAGTACACTGC
The DNA here is from genome assembly GCA_033557465.1 of Ichthyophis bannanicus. Classification (NCBI taxonomy): domain Eukaryota; kingdom Metazoa; phylum Chordata; class Amphibia; order Gymnophiona; family Ichthyophiidae; genus Ichthyophis; species Ichthyophis bannanicus. The sequence goes on from CM066046.1 coordinate 97,722,807, forward strand.
CTCCTATTCCACGACTCTTTAGTTTTGCCAAAAGTCTGATGGAGGGACCTTGTCAAAGGCTTTCTGAAAGTCCAGATACCGACTCACCTTTGTCCACCTGTTTATTCACACCTTCAAAAAAACATAACAGATTAGTAAGACAAGATCTTCCTTGTCTAAAGCCATGTTGGCTGTCTCCAATTAGGCCATGACTATCTACATGCTGAGTAATTTTGTTCTTTATGATGGTTTCTACCATTTTTCCTGGTATTGACGTCAGGCTCACCAGTCTGTAGTTTCCCAGATCACCCCTGGAACCCTTTTTAAAAATTGGCATTACATTGGCGATCCTCCAATCTTCAGGTATTACAGATGATTTTAATGAAAGTTCACAGATTACTAATAGCAGGTCTGCAAATTCATATTTCAGTTCTTTCAACACCCTTGGATGTATACCATCCGGCCCAGGTGATTTGCTACTCTTCAATTTATCTAATAGTTGAAGGAAATATCAATACATTGGGAACATGTATTACAATTCTTCCGCACCTTTAAATACCACTTCAGTCATGGGTAACATCCCTTGATCTTCCTCAGTAAAGACCGAAGCAAAGAATTCATTCAGTCTCTCTGCTGTCGTCTTGTCGCCTCTTAGTGCCCCTTTAACCCCTCTATCATCTAATGGACCAACCGACTCTTTCAAGTACATTCGTAGCAAAAAACCTGTGAGAAAGTCTTTATTTCGCGTTTTTGCTTCCGCAGCAAGCTTCTTCTCAAATACTCCCTTTGCCTGCCTTATCAATGCCTTGCTTTTAACTTGCCAGTGCTGGTTTCGTCGTTTGGCTTTTTTTTCCATTTCCTGAAAGATGCTTTTTTGGCAACAGCCTCTGACCTCACCTTTAAACCATGCTGGCAGTTTTTTGGACTTCCTTCCACTTTTCTTAAAGCATGGAATACAGCTGGTCTGGGCTTCCAAGATAGTATTTTTCCACACCCAAGCTTGATGTAAGTCTTTAACCTTTGCAACTGCTTCTTTTAGTTTTTTCTTAACCATTTTCCTCATTTTATCAGTCTCCCTTTCAAAAGTTCAAAGGTAGTACTGTGGATTTCCTTACCATCCCTCCTCCACTATTTAAATCAAACACAATCATGCTATGATCACTATTGCCAAGTGGCCCCAACACCCTTATCTCTTGCACTAGATCTGGTGTTCCACTAAGGACTAGGTCTAATATGGCTTCCCCTCTGGTCGGTTCATGAGCCAGCTGCTCCAAGAAGCAGTCATTTATTTCATCTAGGAACTTTATCTCCCTAGCATGTCCTGTTGTGACACTGACCCAGTCGATACCGGGGTAATTGAAATCACCCATTATTACTGCGCTGTAACTTGTTAGCTTCCTTTATTTCTAACTCTAGTTACCTCCTCAGGTTTAGAAACTGCTAACACCTAATCAGGAGTTAGTGGGCCTGATTTCCTGAGTGCAGCTGAGGCCTGCATAAAAGGCTCCAGTGCCCTGCCCTGTTGAGGCTTTCCTAACCAGGGCTCTACAGATCAACAAAACAGTAAGGATTTGAGGGTTTGTTTGTTTGTTTTTATTATATTACATTGCTAGCTCTCTGACTGGGAGCTCTTAAAAGGGTTTTTTGTATATTTTTTAAAGCAAGGTTACTTTCTTTTTGGTGCTTTAGGGGAACTTTCCTTGAGCATAGTAGGTTGCTGAACTCCAGTAACCTCCTCAGGTTTAGAAACTGCTAACACCTAATCAAGTGTTAGCTCCCTCCCTACCCACCCCTAGTGAGCAGTCTTGCTTTATAGGGCACCTCCCCCTTTAACAAATCACAGAGAATCGGACCAGCACATTTTGAATATAATTAAAGAGATTTAACTGCTTTTTCTCTGAAAGGACAGCTGGGAAACCGGCTGGTACTTGGTAGATCTCTCTCTTTTGCTTTAACAGATACCTAAGCTCCACGAACAGAACAATGGCTGGGAAAAAATCGTATTGCTAAAGCTGTTGCCCCCGTTACAGCTTCTGCCTCGGTCCAGACAGAGGTCCTAATGCCAGTTGAAGGACCAGTTCCATGTGCAGGGTGCCTGCACGCTGAAGCTCTGAGGAAACAAGTGGAGGAACTCAGAGAGGAGGTGGCGAGGCTGAGGAGCATTCAAGACAGTGAGAAGTACATTGATGAGATGCTTCTTGCAGCAATCAAGCTCTCCAGCACAGGAGAAGATGGATGCCAACAGAATGTCGATGGTTGGACACAAGTCACCAGGGCCTGCAAAATCACCAATCCAACTTCTCCAGCCCTTGAATTGAAGAACCATTATGCAGCCCTGGAAGTGGAGGAGGTGAAAGCATCGCTGGAAAGGGAAGAACCAGAGTTCAAGTACCCCAAAGTTGCAGAATCAGTGACCAGAAGGAAACAAAGGGTAGTAGTGGTTGGTGACTCAGGGGTACTGAGGCGTCTATCTGCCAACCAGACTTGATGTCCAGAGAGGTATGCTGTCTGCCTGGTGCCAAAATCCAAGATGTTACAGAGAGTTTGCCGAGACTCATCAAGCCCACTGACTATTACCCAATGTTGTTAATCCATGTTGGAACAAATGATACTGCCAGGTATACCTTGGAACATATCAAAAGTGACTTCATGACTCTGGGACAGAGGGTGAAGCAGTTAAGTGCACAGGTGGTGTTCTCTTCAATCCTCCCTGTTGAGGGTAAAGGCCAAGGCAGAGAGGCTCGCATCCTGGAGATGAATGCATGGCTGCGTGGATGGTGTCATCGAGAGCGTTTTGGTTTCCTAGACCATGGGATGCTGTTCCAAGGGTTGCAGAGCAGAGATGGCATCCATCTGTCCAAGAAAGGTCAACGCATCTTTGGTAGTAGAATGGCTAATCTACTGAAGAGGGCTTTAAACTAGATTCGTTGGGGATGGGTGAAGAAAGCCCTCAGGTAGGTGATACATGAAATACCTTTATGGAAATGAGTAACAGGGGTAACATATGGAAAGCAGTGTGTATAAATGCCCGTAGCATGGGAAATAAGATCCCTGATGTTGAAGCTTTGGTGGGAGTGGCTGACTTGGATTTAGTGGCAGTTACAGAAACATGGTTCACAGAAAACCATGATTGGGATGTAATTATACCTGACTATACTTTATTCAGAAAGGACAGGGTAGGAAGAAGGGGAGGAGGAGTGGCACTATATGTAAAAACTACTATTAAAGCTTTGGAATTACAGAGCTTAAAAGGGAGAGAGGAGGCATTGTGGGTTAAACTAGAAAGAGGGAAAGAGAAATCTATTTGCATAGGTGTGGTATACAGACCTCCCTCACAAGAGGAAGAGGTGGACAGAGAGTTAATTGAAGACGTACGCAGCATTGCTAGGAAAGGGGAAGTGCTACTGATAGGAGATTTCAATATGCCAGATGTTGATTGGCACATTCCTGCTGCAGTATCATCTAGAAGTAAGGAGATCCTGGATTCTCTACAGGGAGAAATATTCAGGCAATTGGTAACAGACCCCACATGTGAAGGGGCCATACTGGACTTGGTGCTTACCAATGGTGAAAGTGTTTCTGATGTTGTAGTGGGAGATCATTTTGCATCCAGTGATCACCAGATGGTGTGGTTCAGTATTAGGACTAGGGCTGTTAGAATCCATTCCAAGGTGAGGATCTTAGACTTTAGGAAGACTAACTTTGCGAAGATGGGCCAATACCTCAGGGAGTCATTAGTGGGATGGGAACAGCTGGGGGATGTAGAAAAACAGTGGGCAAAACTGAAAGGGGGTATTTTAAGGGCAATCAACCTTTTTGTTAAAATAGTAAATAAAGGCAAAAGGAAAAGGAGACCGCTATGGTTTTCGAAGGAAGTAGCTGAAAAAGTGATGAAAAAAGAGGGAGGCCTTCATGAAATACAAGAAATCAGAGAGAGGAAGACAGGCATCTGTATTTGGAAAAAAACTTAGAGAAGCTAGCAAAGTAGTCAAGAAGGCAAAGATTCAAAAGGAGGAGGAAATAGCCAATGGAATAAAATGAGGGGATAAGACATTTTTCAGATATATTAGTGAGAAGAGGAAGGGCAAGAGTGGTATTGTCAGACTCAAGGGTGCAGGGGAGGAATATGTAGAAGCTGATAAGGATAAAGCGGAATTGCTTAACAAATATTTTTGTTCTGGGTTCACAGATGAAGAACCAGGAGCAGGACCTCAGAAAACACCCACAAACAGGAACAGAAGCGAGGGACATCTTGAACAATTTTCAGAAAACTGTGTTCGTGAGAAACTAGCTCAACGTAAAGTAGACAAAGCGATGGGACCAGATGGAATACACCCTAGAATACTAAGGGAACTTGTGGACGTTCTACCAGCTCCACTGACTGACCTTTTCAATGCCTCGTTGGAGTCGGGAGTGGTGCCAAAGGACTGGAGAGAGGCTCATGTGGTGCCTTTACATAAAAACGGAAGTAAGGATGTGGTTGAAAACTACAGGCCGGTTAGTTTAACTTCGGTGGTGAGTAAATTATTGGAAATGCTGCTGAAAGAGAAAATAGTGAGTTTTCTGGAGTCCAGCAGATTACAGGATCCGAGGCAGCATGGAGTCACCAGAGGCAGGTCTTGTCAGACAAATCTGATTGATTTCTTTGACTGGGTGACCAGGGAGTTGGACCGAGGGAGAGCTCTAGATGTGGTGTATTTAGATTTCAGTAAAGCCTTTGACACGGTTCCTCACAGGCGACTTATAAACAAACTGAGCACCCTAGGGATGGACCCTAAATTTACTGCTTGGGTTAGAAATTGGTTGGGTGGGAGGCATCAAAGAGTACAAGTAAATGGAGCTCACTCTGAGGAGAAGGAAGTTACCAGTGATGGGCCCCAGGGATCTGTCCTTGGTCTGATTCTTTTTAACATATTTGTTAGTGATATAGCGGAAGGGCTGTTGGGTAAGGTTTGCCTCTTTGCAGATGATACCAAAATCTGCAATAGAGTAGACACCCAGGAAGGGGAAGATAACTTGAGGAGGGATCTAGCTAAGCTTGAAGAATGGTCTAAAATTTGGCAGCTGGGATTTAATGTTAAAAAATGTAAGGTCATGCATTTGGGCTGCAGCAATCCAAGGGAGCAATACAGTATAGGAGGTGAAGTACTTTTGTCCACTAAAGAAGAGCGGGAACTAGGCGTGGTTGTGTCTGATGATCTTAAAGTAGCTAAACAGGTAGAAAAGGCGACGGCAAAAGCTAGAAGGATGCTTGGGTGCATACGGAGAGGAATGGCTAGCAGAAAAAAGGAGGTGATAATGCCTCTGTATAAGTCTTTGGTGCGACCTCATTTGGAGTATAGTGTGCAATTATAAGAACATAAGATATGCCATACTGGGTCAGACCAAGGTCCATCAAGCCCAGTATTCTGTTTCCAACAGTGGCCAATCTAGGTCATATGTACCTAGCAGTTTCCCCAAGAGACACAAGTTCCACAATGATTGTACTGGGTCAAGCATTGATATCTTCGGTCACTTCTTAATAATGGTTTATGGACCTTTCCTCCAGGAACTTGTCCAAACCTTTTTTAAACCCAGCTACACTAACAGCCTTTATTACATCCTCCGGTAACAAATTCCAGAGTTTGATTACACGTTGAGTGAAAAAATATTTTCTTTTATTAGTCTTAAATAGTTTACCCTGTAGCTTCATTGCATGTCCCCTAGTCTTTCTATATTCTGATAACGTAAACAATCGATCTACGTTTACCCGTTCCACTCCGTTCATTAATTTATAGACTTCTATCATATCTCCCCTCAGCCGTCTCTTTTCCAGGTTAAAGAGCCCTAACCTTTTTAGCCTTTCTTCATAGGTGTATCCTTCCATCCCCTTTACCATTTTGGTGGCTCTTCTCTGAACCTTTTCTAAAATCGCTATATCCTTTTTAAGATACGGCGACCAGAATTGCACACAATATTCAAGGTGCTGTCTCACCATGGAATGATATAGAGGCATTATAATATCTTTTGTTTTATTTTCCATTCCTTTCCTTATCATACCTAGCATTCTATTTGCTCTCTTGGCCGCCGCTGCACACTGGGCCGAGGGTTTTAACATGGTATCCACAATGACGCCTAAATCTTTTTCCTGGGTGGTGGTTCCTAATGTGGAACCTTGCATCGTGTAACCATAGTTTGGGTTGTTCTTCCCTAGGTGCATAACTTTGCACTTGTCCACATTAAATTTCATCTGCCATTTTGATGCCCAGTCTTCCAATTTATCAAGATCCTCTTGCAATTTTCCACAATCCTCTTGGGTTTTAACAACTTTAAATAGTTTTGTGTCATCTGCAAATTTGATAACCTCACTCGTTATTCCACTTTCCAGGTCATTTATGAATATGTCAAAAAGCAGCGGACCCAGCACAGATCCCTGGGGTACACCACTATTCACCTTTCTCCATTGGGAAAATTGGCCATTTAGCCCTACCCTCTGCTTTCTATCTTTTAACCAGTTCCTGATCCACAATAGTACACTGCCTCCTATCCCATGACTCTTTAGTTTTGCCAAAAGTCTCTGTTGAGGGACCTTGTCAAAGGCTTTCTGAAAGTCCAGATACACAATATCAACCGACTCACCTTTGTCCACCTGTTTATTCACTCCTTCAAAAAAACATAACAGATTAGTAAGACAAGATCTTCCTTGTCTAAAGCCATGTTGGCTGTCTCCCATTAGGTTGTGACTATCTACATGCTGAGTAATTTTATTCTTTATGATGGTTTCTACCATTTTTCCCGGTACTGACGTTAGGCTCACCGGTCTGTAGTTTCCCGGATCACCCCTGGAACCCTTTTTAAAAATTGGTGTTACATTGGCTATCCTCCAATCTTCAGGTATTAGAGATGATTTTAATGATAGTTCACAGATTACTGATAACAGGTCTGCAATCTCATATTTCAATTCTTTCAACACCCTTGTATGTATACCATCCGGCCCAGGTGATTTGCTACTCTTCAGTTTATCTAATAGTTGTAAGACATCTTCCCGATGTATCAATATTTCCTTCAATTCTTCCGCACCTTTAAATACCACTTCAGTCATGGGTAACATCCCTACATCTTCCTCAGTAAAGACCGAAGCAAAGAATTCATTCAGTCTCTCCGCTATCACCTTGTCGCCTCTTAGTGCTCCTTTAACCCCTTTATCATCTAATGGACCAACTGACTCTCTCACAGGTTTTTTGCTACGAATGTACTTGAAAAGGTCTTTTTTTTGCGTTTTTGCTTCCGCAGCAAACTTCTTCTCAAATTCTCTCTTTGCCTGCCTTATCAATGCCTTGCATTTGACTTGCCAGTGCTTGTGCTGTTTCCAGGTTTCGTCGTTTGGCTCTTTTTTCCATTTCCTGAAAGATGCTTTTTTGGCAACAGCCTCTCTGACCTCACCTTTAAACCATGCTGGCAGTTTTTTGGACTTCCTTCCACTTTTCTTAAAGCATGGAATACAGCTGGTCTGGGCTTCCAAGATAGTATTTTTCAACAACACCCAAGCCTGATGTACATCTTTAACCTTTGCAACTGCTCCTTTTAGTTTTTTCTTAACTGTTTTCCTCATTTTATCATAGTCTCCCTTTTGAAAGTTAAAAGGTAGTACTGTGGATTTCCTTACTATCCCTCCTCCACTAATTAAATCAAAGGCGATCATGCTATGATCACTATTGCCAAGTGGCCCCAACACCCTTATCTCTTGCACTAGATCTGGTGTTCCACTAAGGACTAGGTCTAATATGGCTTCCCTTCTGGTCGGTTCATGAACCAGCTGCTCCAAGAAGCAGTCATTTATTTCATCTAGGAACTTTATCTCCCTAGCATGTCCTGACGTGACACTGACCCAGTCGATACCGGGGTAATTGAAATCACCCATTATTATTACTGCTCTGTAACTTTTGTTAGCTTCCTTGATTTCTTTGAGCATTTCATCATCCATTTGGTCATTCTGGCCAGGTGCTCGATAGTACATCCCCACTGCCATTGCCTTCCCCCTTTTATATGGAATTTCAATCCATATAGATTCTACAGCAGATTTTGTTTCCTGCAAAACTTTAATCCTTTCTGAGTCAATGCCCTCTCTAACATAGAGCGCAACCCCTCCACCAATTTGATCAGCTCTATCATTACGATATAGTTTGTACCCAGGTATCACAGTGTCCCACTGGTTGTCCTCCTTCCACCATGTCTCTGATATTCCAATCATATCTAACCTTTCATTTAGTGCTATATATTCTAACTCTCCCATCTTATTCTTTAGACTTCTAGCATTTGCATACAAGCATTTTAGAGAATGTATTTTATTCATGTTAATTTGGCTATTGTTAGACATGGGTAAATTGGGATCTTTAAGCTCTGTCTGCTCCATACTTGAGGGCATTTGGGCTACTTTACTCTTTTGTGGAACCTCTCTGCTTTTGTTAGTATCCTTCAAGGATACATTCTTCCGAACCATCCGCTTTTGGGCGACTGTCGGCTTTCCCCTAATATCTAGTTTAAAAGCTGCTCTATCTCCTTTTTAAAGGTTAATGCCAGCAGCCTGGTTCCATCCCAGTTAAGGTGAAGCCCATCCCTTCGGAAGAGCCCCTCCTTTCCGCAGAATGTTCCCCAGTTCCTAACAAATCCAAAACCCTCATCTCTGCACCATTGTCTCATCCACGCATTGAGACTCCGGAGCTCTGCCTGCCTTTTGGGTCCTGCGCGTGGAACAGGAAGCATTTCAGAGAATGCTACCATGGAGGTTCTGGATTTCAACTTCCTACCTAAAAGCCTAAATTTTGCCTCCAGAACCTCCCTACCACATTTTCCTATGTCATTGGTACCGACATGTACCAAGACAGCATACTCCTCCCCAGCACTATCTAAGACCTTATCTAGGTGGCGCGTGAGGTCTGCTACCTTCGCACCAGGCAGGCATGTTACCAGGCGATCCTCACGTCCACCAGCCACCCAGCTATCTACATGCCTAATGATCGAATCACCAACTATAAACGGCTGTCCTAACCCTTCCCTCATGGGCACATGGCCCTGGAGAAACTTCCTCGGTGCGAGAGGGTTTTAGATCACCTGGAGGACAGGTCCTAGTTACAGGATCACTTCCTGCCACACCAGGGTGATGCTCTCCTGTCACATGACCTCTCCCCTCCATGGCAACAGGGGTGCTGCCAGACTGGAGGTGGGACTTCAGGACTATATCCCTGTAGGTCTCGTCTATGTACCTCTCTGTCTATCTTATGTTTTCCAAGTCTGCTACTTTAGCCTCTAGAGAACGGACTTGTTCCCTGAGAGCAAAGAGCTCCTTGCACCTAGTGCACACGTAAGACCTCTCACCAACTAGGAGAAAATCATGCATGTGACACTCAATGCAAAAGACTGGAAAGCCCCCATCCCGCTGCTGGACTGCTGTCTGCATCTTAGTTTTAAGTTTGTGTCTAGATCTTTAAATTCTTACTTACTAGGGGTTGCTATGGGTATTTATACCAATAAAACTGTACCTAATACGTTTAATATACCTTGTTCACCTGAAGCTTAATTAATCTCAGGTCCTTAGTGTATGACTGATTTGGGTAATGAGCTTCACCTGAAAGCATCTCCTGTCTTTTAAGATGTGTAAGTACCTATAAAGCTATGATTATCCCAGGGGTGGGAGGGAAATAACACTTATTAAAAGAGGGCTGCTACACAGTACCCTGTCTTGTGCTGCTGAGGTAAGCTAAATTCTGATTTGATTTAAATTATAGCTCTTAGCTGCTGCTAGGCTCTAACTTCTTATGAAATTTAAACTACAAGCTCTCTGCTGGGTTCCAAATTTAACCAGAAAGCTCTCTTCTATGTGTTAAATTTAAACTAAAAGTACTTTGCTGTTACTTGGCCCTGAGTGACTATTAAATTTACACTACAAGCTCTCTGCTGGGTATGAAATGTAACCAGAAAGTTCTCCTCTGTGTTTTAAATTCAAACTTTAATTGCTGCTACTAGGCCCTAACTGGTCCAACAAAAAACAGTGGGTTCACAGATTAAGTAGCTTTAATACAAAGAATTCTTTTTAGAAAATTACCAGAAGTATATACTCACAGTTGCAGATTTCTCTCCAGAAGTAACAGTCCCCCTTTCTAGTCCTTCAATTCTGGAGACCGCACCTTCAAAAGGATGTGAAGAGGATGAAGTCGGTGCAGAGGGTGGCTACTAAAATGATTAGTGGGCTTCATTATAAAGCATATGAATACAGACTTAAGGATCTTAATATGTATACCTTAGAGGAAAGGCGGGATAGAGGTGATATGATTGAGATGTTTAAATACCTCCGTGACATAAATGTTCAGGGAGAGAGCCTCTTTCAATTGAAAGCAAGTTCTGCTACGAGGGGACATGGGATGAGGGTGAAGGGAGATAGATTCAGGAGTGATATGCAGAAATATTTCTTTACGGAAAGAGTAGTGGATCCATGGAATAGTCTCCCAGTGGAGGTGGTAGAGATGAGGACAGTAACTGAATTCAAAAAAGCATGGGACCAACACAGAGGATCTCTAAAGCTAAAAAGTGGTCTGTTGTAGTTGTTGATATGGAAGGACAGACTAGATAGGCCATGTGGTCTTTTTCTGTCATCATGTTTCTATGTTTCTTTGAGCATATCATACATTTGTTCATTCTGGCCAGGCGGTCAATAGTACACCCCCACTGCCATTGCCTTCCCCTTTTTACATGGAATTTCAATCCATAGAGCTTCTACAGCAAATTTTGTTTCCTGAAAAACTTTAATCCTTTCTGACTCAATGCCCTCTCTAACACAGAGCACAACCCCTCCACCAATTTGATCAGTGCAGTGCTGCGTATTCGTTGTAGTGCTATACAAGTATTCAGTAGTGGTAGTAGTTTTCCTAAAGTAGATGCCCTGGTCACTGCAGTCACTAAATGCACAACTATTCCTGTGGAGGGTGGCACTGATTGCAAGGTGGAGGGCCTCTTAAAAACCACTTTCTCGTCATCATCCTTGGCATTGCAGGCCTCTATTTGCAGAGGTCTTGCTGCACACGCTCTCTCCAATGGCTTCAGTCACTTGTTTAGAGTCGGTCACTGCCTTTCTTGCAGATGCCTTTTATTATCTGCTGCGCTTATCTGTTTGGTCTGTGGCTGCTGCTACAATGGCTTGGCATTTGCTGTGGCTCCATCGTTGGAATGCAGATGCTGCTTCCAAGTCCCATCTTGCCAAGCTTCCTTTCAAGGACCACCTTTTTTTGGTGAGGATTTGGAAAAACTTGTGAAGAATTTGGGGGAAGTCAAGCCTCAACATTTGCCAGAGGATAAGCCCAAATCCAATTTTCATTGTCCTGCCACATCGTCATCTTATAGAGTCTGCTTCAGAGACATTCATCACTACTGACCTGGCAAATCCAGTTCTTCTTTGAATAGGGCTGGTAATAAGCTTCAGTCCTTTCAGGGTATCCGTCACAACCAGGACAATTTCCCCTCATCCAACAAGTTTTCTAGTTCTGCCAAATCTTCCCATTGAGCTTCTGTTTCCATTCCGAGGTGCCTCCTTTGGGCAGACGCTTATGGTATTTTTCCCACGAATGAACCCAGATAACATCGAACTGCTGGGTACTCGAGGTAGTAACACGGGGTTGTGCTCTCAGCTTCACAGAGCCCATGCCAAATGACTTCCTTATCACTCCGGCTCCATGGCCAAGGCAGCAGCTGTACACCTGACTCTCCACTGCCTTCTTCAGCTCAATGAGGTTTGCCCAGTTCCTCCCTCAGAAAGAGGTTCTGGTCACTATTCCATTTACTTTGTTATTCCCAAGAAGGATGGCTCCTTCTGTCCTATCCTGGACCTCAAGGGAGTCAATCGCTGTCTTCAGGTGCTGCAGTTCTGGATGGAAACCCTCAGGACAGTCATTCAAGCTGTTCGGCCAGGCAAATTTCTTGCATCCCTGGACCTGGCGGAAGCATATTTTCACATTCCAATCTGCCAAGATCGTCAGCAGTATTTGTTTTGCAGTCCTCGGTCAACATTATCAGTTTCATGCCCTGCCCTTTGGTCTTGCCACAACTCTGCGCACTTTCTCTAAGGTGATGGTAGTACTGGCAGTTTCCTGCAATGCCAAGAGAGCCATGAGTTTCGAGGAGGCTACTTCTGTGGTCTCTCAAGTGCTCTCCTTTATGGACTGTCTCCGCTGGGTGGTAAATTATGCCAAAAGAAATATGTGCCTAGTTCAGTCTCTGGAATTCCTCAGTACCTGCTTCGACACAAGAGTGGGTCGTGCCTTATGACAGATGCAAGAAATTCTGCATTCACGTCCATGCCTTCCGGCGCCTGACAACTCCTACTGCCTGCGATTACCTACAACTCTTCGGCTTCTGCTCGTGATGTAGTCCCCTAGGCCCATACTCATTTGCATCTGCTTCAGTACTCTCCTGATGCACTGGTCTCCATCCACTCAGGACTATCAGATTAGTCTACCTCTTTCTTCAATGGTTCGCTGCAGTCTTCGCTAGTGGCTTTGTCCTCATTACTTGTTGAAGGACATTCCCTTGGAAATTCTGTGTTGGGTGGTGGTCACCACAGACACCAGCCTTGCAGGTTGGGGAGCACACTGCCAGGGACAGGCAGCACAGGGATCTTGGTCCATTCAAGAAGCCTCTTTGACCAAGCGCCTTGAAGCCCGGGCTGTTCATTTGGCTCTACTCATTCAATCCCATCTCCAGTGTCGAGCAGTCCAAGTACTTTCCGACATTTCCACCATTGTGACTTCAGACAGGGTGGGACCAAATGTCCTGGAGTGGCCTTGGAAATGAGTCTATTTCCCTGGGCAGAATCCAACCTCCTGGCTCTTTCTGCGAGGCACATTGCAGGAATGGAGAACATTCAAGCGGATTTCCCCGAGTTGCCATATCCTGGATCCCGGTGAGTGGGAGCTAGATCCATGGGCATTTGTGAACATTGTGCGTTGGTGGGGTCATCCGACTCTAGACCCCATGACCACCTCTTCCAATGCCAAGATGCCAATCTTTTTCAGTCTCAGACTATAACCAGCGCTGGCTACAACGGACAAAGTCCTTAGCCTCAGCACTATATTGCATCAACGACCTCTAGCAAGTGATGTATCAATGTAGGCAATCTTGTTTTTTATTCTTCTAAATATTTAAATTATAGTCTCCTTTGACTTTTCAATATTCAAATTTTGTGCTTTTTTAGTATATATTAAAATTTTATGCTTATCTTAGCATTGAACATGCCCCGACGCCACCATCCGGGTCCGTGCGTGCGTTTCACAGATGTGGGTTTCTTCGGGGGAATTAAATATTTCAAGCACTCAATCCGATATCATCTCAAATTCTTTGGCGTCATCTGTATTTTAGGATCTAAAGATTGCAACACTGTCAATAAAACAGATGCAATTAACTCTGTTGCATGCCACTCTTCAATTCAATTCTTAAGGTAATTATTAATATTTAAGGAATTATTCACTAATCCATGTAAAAATGAATTGAAATACCTTATTGCGCCATGCTGCTTTGCTTTTCTCTCTATAATGCTTGATCCCAAAAAACGCCGCGCATGCGGATCCGTGATTCTAAAGACTTTTAAACGCTACGTCAATACGTACAACAGCGGTCACGTGACTTTTGCTGATTAACTTATCGCTGTTTTCATATTTTTGTAACTGATACACGATCACTACAAATACTAATAACTGTTACACTCAATATGTATTGCACTTATTTATCATAATTATATTTATGTAATGACTTTAATATCTGGCAATTAAATTTCATATCTTATATATTTATCACAATTGTAATTGTGTATCAATACTAAAATCCGATGGTTAGATTTCATATGTCATATATATCCTCTGAGCTGGTGCTTTTGACACGCATATAAGTTGAATTTTTGGGACAGCTATCAGAAGGTTTAACAGCTTCACCAGCTCAGACTGTCTTCTACCTCATACCTATGCTTGGATCTGGCATCTTCTTCTTGGTGTTCTAAAAGAGCCCTCTCCCCTTGGTGAGTTGATATTCCAGATATTCTTTCCTTCCTTCCTTCAGGACGGATTTGATAAGGGTCTCGCCTTTAATTCTTTAAAGGTGCATATTACAACATGCTTTCGGGGCCTCGCCATGGGTGGTCTCTTACTTCTCATGTAGATGTTTCCTGTTTTCTGCAGGGTGCTCGCTCTCTGAGGCCTCCATTTATCCAATCATCCCTTCTTGGGATCTGTCCATAGAGCTTTATGTGCTCAGCCATGCCCATTTGAGCCTCTCCATAAGGCCTCTTTTAAAGATTTGACTTTCAAAACTGTTTTTCTTATAGCACTCACTTCTGTATGGTGCCTTTTGGAGCTTCAGGCACTTTCTTGCTGGGATCCTTTTCTGTCTTTTTCCCCGGAGGGGGTTACCATTCGAAGGTGCCCTCTTTTCTGCTTAAGGTCCTTTCAGATTTTCTTATCAACCAATCGTTATGCTTCCTTTATTTTTTAAGGAGCAGTCTTCAAGTGACAACAGAGTCCTTCACCTGTTGGATGTTGACAAAGCATTTTGCCATTACCTCAAACTCACTAATATGTTTCATCTGATTGCTTTTTTGTCCTGGCTTCTGGTCCATGAAAAGGAGCAGCCACTTCCAAAATGACCATTGCATGCTGGATCAATCAGACCACCGAGTCAGCTTATATTTTATTGAACAAGCCTGTGCCTGTAGGTCTTCGGCACATTCTGTGCAGGGCCAGGCTACCTCCTGGGCAGAATGCTTATGGATAGCTCCACTGGATATTTGCAGGACAGCCACCTGGTCCTTCCTCTCTACTTTTGCATGCCATTATCACTTGGATGTCTAAGCTCAAGATGCAGCTTGCTTTGGAGTCACCGTCTTGGCTGCAGCTGTTTCTTCCCACCCTGAGTGGTTTAACTATGGTACTCCCCACTAGTCTGGACTGGTCTAAGAGGATGTATTTAGAAGGTGAAATTTTACTTACCGATCATTTCCTTTCCTGGAATCCTGCTAGACCAGTCCAAGACCCACCCTTCTAAACTGTTTAGTCCATCGCCTAGCTAAGACTCTTTATCGGTAACATTGTTGTACCTCACCTGCGGGTCCTGTTTCACATTGTTTAATTTAGCTTGTTATATGAATTATTTGTTTATGAACTCATTTTTGGTCTGGTTTTGTGCTTCCTTGGCTGTTTGAACTCCTGCTGCTTTTATACCAATGGTGATGTCACAAAGTTTCAGGAATTTCTCTCTGTCTCACCATCTGCTGGCAGGGGGACACAACCCACTAGTCTGGACTGGTCTAGCAGGATTTCAGGCAAGGAAGTTGTCAGTAAGTAAAATTTCTCCTTCTGGGGCTTCTTTCAGTCCTGGTTTTCCCTTGTAGTATTTTACATCATGACCTATTATGGTGCAAGGATATGTAGTTCCCTAGGCAAAACACTTATTCCTCACCCCCCCCCCTCCCTCACTGCTGTTGCCCCTCTTCAGGACCTGAAGCAGTGGCAATGACATTATAACAGCAACACCATGCTTACCCAAAGCCTCTGGTCTGCATGCTATTGGTGCTTGCTACTGACCAGCTGCTTCCACCCCCTCTGATGCCCACATGCAAATGGAACATCTGCATCAGAGGGGATGGAAGCGGCTGATCAAAGTGACACAACAGCACTCAGGTAGGAGGCTTTGGGTAAGCACAGTGTTGCTGTTGTAATGTCGTTTCTGCCACTGCAGGTCTCAGAGAGGAGCAACAGCAGGGGTCGGGGAAAAATGAGGGTTTGCCCTAGAGCAGTGATGGCTAACCTTTTTGAGCCCGAGTGCCCAAACTGCCGCACAAAACCAAAGAATTTCCTCAAAGTGCCAGCACGTCATTTGCATAAGTGGTCTTATTTGCATAAATATTTGCATAATGTTACCATACACTAACTTTTAGTAAACATGTCTCTTAATGAGTGTATGGATAAAGAAAGACTAAAAGATTTCTACATTACTATAATCCAGTGCCAACCGCCAGGCACATTAGGAACTACTACAAACGCTGCCCATTTAGAACCCATAGCAAACCCGCCGTATCCTGACAGCATTACCAGGACTCACAAAGCACCATACCCTACCTATCAAAAGGCAACACTGCAAATATTAAACCAATACATTTCAGAGAATACTGGGGAAAGAGAACAAGTGGCAACGTCAAATAGGAATTTCCTCTTGTACCAAACAAAGCGCAGATGTTAATGATGCACATTTCCCAGAGCTGACATATTCCAGTTAATAAATTCAAAATAAAGAGATATCTTTCTACCTTTTGTGCATTTTTTTTCAGTTGCAATTGGTCCAGCCATTTTCTTCTGGTTTCTTCATGTTTTCTGCTAACTCTCCATCGTCTGCTGTCCATTTGTCCTTTCTTCTCTCTTCTAGTTTTTTTTCCATTCTCTCTCTCTCTACATCTGCTTTAACATACTAATCTTTCTCCTTTTGCTCTTTCCTCATTCCTATTTCATCCACACAAATTTTACCCCTCCATCCTCAATCCCCAATTACTCTCCCAATACCTGGCCAATTGTAGATTTTTCATCCCTCCTACACAAAATATTTTTCCCCTCTCCATTTTACTCTCCCAGCCCCATCCCATTCTAATCCTCCCCCAACATCAGCTCCCTTCTAGTTCCAGTCTCACCCAGCATCCATTCCCTTCTTCAAGCCCCCCACTTCCCCTCAGCCCATTTCCATTCCAAGCCCCGTCCCCATCAGCTATTTGCAGTTCAAGCCCCCCACTTCCCCTCAGACCATTTCCATTCCAAGCCCCATCCCCAACGGCTATTTGCAGTTCAAGCCCCCTTCCACTCAGCCCATTTCCAGTCCTAGCAACCCCCCCAACCCATTACCAGTCCTAGCCCCCCATAGCCCACTCCCAGTCCTAATCCCACCAGCCCATTTCCAGTCCTAACCTCCCCATCAGCCCACTCCCAGTCCTAATCCCCCATCACTCAATTTTTAGTTTAAGCCCCCCCAGCGCCCATCACCACTCCTAACCCCCTCAGCGCCCATCACCACTCCTAACCCCCCCAGCCCAGCGCCCATCACCACTCCTAACCCCCTCAGCCAGCCCAGTGCCCATCACCACTCCTAACCCCCCCAGCCAACCCAGTGTCCATCACCACTCCTCACCCCACCCGCCCAGTGCCCATCACCACTCCTAACCCCCCCCAGCCCAGCCCAGCCCATCACTACTCCTAAACCCCCCCAGCCCAGCCCAGCCCATCACTACTCCTAACCCCCCCCAGCCCAGCCCAGCCCATCACCACTCCTAACCCCCCCCAGCCCAGCCCAGCCCATCACCACTCCTAACCCCCCCTCCAGCCCATCACCACTCCTAACCCCCCCAGCCCAGCCCAGCCCAGCACCACTCCTAACCCCCCCCAGCCCAGCCCATCACCACCCCCCCAGCCCAGCCCAGCCCAGGGAAAATTTAAAAAAAAAAAAGAAACCTGTCTGCTGCCGCTGTCGGGGCCGCCGCGGCAGAATCGAGCGTGCCGCGGGGCCCCCCTGTACCCACCCGGCCGAGCCGGCCCTCCCCGTAGCAGCTCTCTCTTTGGAGCTTCATTCAGACCCGCCGGATTGCAGCGCGCGAGGGAAGAGTTCCCTCGCTGCTCTGTTAAGCCCGCGGGGGCTGATGGGAAGTTCCCATCAGCCCCCGCGGGCTTAACGGAGTCGCGAAAGGGAAACTCTTCCCTTCGCGCTCTGCAAGCCGGCGCGTCTGACTGTAGCTCCAAAGAGAGAGCTGCTACGGGGAGGGCAGGATCTGCCGGGTACAGGGGGGCCCCGCGGCACGCTCGATTCTGCCGCGGCGGCCCCGACAGCGGCAGCAGACAGGGTTTTGTTTTTTTTTTCGATTGCGGACCTTCCCGCGTGCCAGCTGCAAGGCCTTCGCGTGCCACAGCTGGCACGCGTGCCATAGGTTCGCCATCGCTGCCCTAGAGCATCTCATATCCTTGCACTGGCCCTAAAACCAGATCCCCTGTTCTCAGCTGTACTTCAGAATATTCCCTGCCCTTATGTATATTGCAGCTTTTTCAACTCATCTGTGTCCTACCATTGTCATTTCAGCAACATCTGTTTCTTTCAGTAGTGCCATTCCTGAAGGTGGAAAACATGATTCTCCAGGACCAAGCAGGAAGTCAGTCCTCACTTATGGGTGACGTCGGCGCCGACGGAGCCCTCGCGGAGCAATTTTCCCCAGCTTTCAAAGAAAGCCTTTGGGAATTGCAGCGCGCATGCGCGGTCCTCTTCCCGCCCGAGGGTGCCATCTTAGCCAGTCTTCTTTTTTCTGCGGAGCCCTACAGACGTCCCCGTCGTGTCCCCGCGAAAAAGTTGATATTTCTTCATAATTTTATTTCTTTTTCCTTCGGTTCGACGCCGGTCTTTTTCCCGCCTGGACTCGCGACGCCGGTCACGAGTCCTCGTCCTTTTTTCGGTTTTTCTGACTTAGTCAGCTTTCGTTTTCGGTTTTTCCCTGGCAGCCCGGTCCTTTGACCTCGCCGGGGCCCTTTTTCCCCCGATGGCTGCCAGTGGTTTTAAGCGGTGTGGTCAGTGTGACCGAAATATGTCACTAACTGACACACACGACTTTTGCCTCCGCTGCCTGGGCCCGGATCATGAAGAAATGATCTGTGGGCCCTGCGGCAAAATGTCCCCCAAAGCGTTGAGAAGTCGGCGGCATCAGCGGGATAGAATCTTCGCTGACACCAGCCATACCCGGACTTCGTCGGAGGCCTCCGCGTCCAAGGGTTCCAGCTCGGACCATCGCCGGAGTTCCTCCGACAGGGGTTCTCCCTCCGGGGACCATCGACGTCAGGTGAAACCCGCGAGGGCGGCGTCGGTGGACGCTCCTGGCTCCGCGAGGGCCAGGTCGCATAGCCCCGATAGCCGTCCCGGGTCCTTGGAGAAGGAGCACCTCACGAAGCGACCTCGCCTGGAGTCGGAGCTGCCGGTTCGGGTAAGTACTGTGGTCCTCCTGGACTCCCCTCCGCGACAGCCGACGTCGGGCCCGACGCCGTCGGGGCCCGAGTCGGGGGCTGCTGGGTCACCTGAGCTCGGACTCAGGTTGACGGCCTTGGAGAGCAGACTGTCTGCCTTCATGGACCAGCAGCGGGCACTGCTCGCTGGCGTCGCTGCCCCGACCGCCGGGACGTCGACGTCCAAGTCGACCCCGGAGACCGAGCCGATCCTCGAGTCGATGCGAACTCGAGTCGATCCTCGGTCGAGGTCACCCTCGGCCTCCCGTTCAGGACCGAGGTCGCCGACGCCTACTCCCTCGGCGTCGGGGCGGCAGGCGCCGCGCCCTGCCCGGGCCGACCCCACCGAGTCCTCGTCGGAGTCGGTCTGGGAGTCTGAAGAGGAAGAGTCGCCTGATTCTTTCCGGATTCGGTGTGTCCCCTCGGACTCACCGGAGTCCGAGCCTCAGAAGCAGTCCCCCCTGGAGGATGCCCGGTTCTCGGACTTCGTCAGGGATATGGCCAAGGCTTTGGCCTTCCCTGCGGACCCCGAGGAGGAGCCTCGAGCCGAAGAGCTCGACGCCCTCCAGTATGACTCTCCCGCAAGGGAACACTTTACTGTACCGGTTCCTCCTATGCTGGAACGACTACTCTTCCGCATGTGGGAGAGTCCGGCCTCCTTGCCGGTCCTGAGCAAGCGGGTCGATTCTATCTATCGAGTCCGCAAGAGCCCTGGCTTTCAAAAGGCACAGTTACCACACCATTCCATGGTAGTGGAATCGGCCATGCATCGTCTTAAGAGCCAGAAGATGCACTCCTCGGTGCCTCCTGGCAGGGAGGCCCGTAACCTGGATGGCCTTGGTAAGAAGTGTTTCCAGGGCTCTATGCTTGCGTGTCGTGTCCAGACCTACCAGCTATACATGGGCATGTATCTCCGAGACCTGGCTAAACAGCTAGCCGGATTCTCCGCTGGTTTGTCCGAGGAACCCTTGCGGAGGTTCCTGGCCTTGTCCACTGGCATTCGGGAATGCTCAAAGTTCATGTCCCGAGCAGCCTATGATGGCTTTGAAGCATCGGCTCGAGTGGCCGCAGCCGGCATCGGTGCCCGCCGACAGGCTTGGCTTCAGTCGTCCGACCTTGAGCCCTGGGTGCAGGACAAGTTGGTCGATGTCCCCTGCCGAGGCGAGAACCTCTTTGGCAAGCCCATGGCTGAAAAGGCTGCACAAATTGAGACTGAGACTCTCACCAGGACCAGGCTTTCTAGGAAGACCTCCGCCCCTTCCCAGAAAAAGAAGGGCTCGGGAAAAAAGTCCTTTTACCCGAGGAAGGCGGCTGCCTACAAACAATACCCCCATTATCAGGCCCCTGCAGCTCCCCAACAGGGCCAGCAGGCCAAGGGACGGGGTAACGGGTCCCGTAGGCAGCAAGCCCCCAAGCCTGCGCCACCAGCCCCTGCTCAGCAGGGTGGGGGTTTTTGACTCACTAAGCATAGCCTCTCCCCCCCCCCCGCTGGTTCCTCCCAGCACCGGAGGCCGGCTGGTTCACTTCGCCCACAGGTGGTCCAGCGTCACCTCAGATGCCTGGGTGCTTCAGGTCGTGCGAGAAGGCTATCTTCTCCACTTCCACCAGGTCCCTCCCTCCTTTTTTCCGGGAGAACCTCCACGACCCCCTCTGCACAGAGAATTACTCCTTCAGGAGTTAGCAGGTCTTCTACAGGAACAGGCGGTGGAACCGGTGCCCCACCACCTGAAAGGTCAAGGCTTTTACTCCAGGTATTTTCTGATACCAAAGAGAACAGGAGGCCTCAGACCCATCCTGGACCTGCGCAACCTCAACAAGTTCCTCGTGCGAGAGAAGTTCAAGATGCTTACCCTTGGAATCCTTCTGCCCTACCTCCAGCAGGGAGATTGGCTATGCTCCTTGGATCTAAAGGATGCCTACACGCACATCCTCATCCACCCAAGCCACCGACAATACCTAAGGTTTGTGGTGGCAGGAAATCATTACCAGTACAGGGTACTGCCCTTTGGCCTGTCCTCCGCACCGCAGGTCTTCACAAAATGCCTCGCGGTGGTGGCGGCCCATCTCCGGCTTCACGGCCTCTGTCTTCCCGTACCTCGACGACTGGCTCATCAGAGCAGCGTCCGCTCTGGAAGTCACCAGCGCCACGCGCCGCACGGTGACTCTTCTGCAGCACTTGGGCTTTGTTATAAACTTCGCAAAGTCCACTTTGCTCCCCTCACAGGATCTCGAGTTCATCGGCGCAAGACTGCACACTCCTCAGGCACGAGCATACCTACCGCTCGACAGGGCTCAACGGCTCATGGACCTAGCCGACCGTTTTCGCGGCCAGCCCCTGGTCTCCGCCAGGCGCTTCCTGAGACTACTCGGCCATATGGCTTCCACCGTCCATGTGACCCCCAATGCCCGCCTGAATATGCGGCCTGCTCAATGGTGTCTCCGCCAGCAGTGGCGACAAGCCACAGGCGGCCTAGCAGACCTAGTGTGTCTCCGAGCCGCTGATCTCGTCTCTCCGGTGGTGGCTTCAGCAGCCGAACCTGACATTCGGAATGCCTTTCCAGTCTCCTCAGCCGACCCGGGTGCTGACAACGGATGCATCCCTCCTGGGCTGGGGTGCGCATTGCCAAGGGGCACGTACTCAGGGCCTCTGGACCACGTGGGAGTCTGCTCAGCAGATCAACTTCCTGGAGCTCAGGGCGATCCGCCTGGAGCTCAGGGCGATCCGCCTGGCTCTCAAGGCTTTCTCCCACCTGACTTCTCACCAGTTCGTCCTTGTCCAGACGGACAATCAGGTTGCCATGTTCTACGTGAACAAGCAAGGGGGCACGGGCTCCTTCCTCCTCTGCCGGGAGGCACAGAAGCTCTGCTCTTGGGCCGTCAGTCACGGCATTCTCCTCAAGGCAGTTTATCTCCCAGGCCAAGAGAATTACCTGGCGGACAAACTCAGCAGGATCCTCCAGTCGCACGAGTGGCGTCTGGATCCCTTGGTAGTTCAGAAGCTCTTTCTAAAGTGGGGCCTCCCCACGGTGGATCTCTTTGCCAGTCCTCACAACCGGCAACTTCCTCGCTTCTGCTCTCGTCAGCCCCACCCCCTTCGGGTTGCGGCGGACGCTTTTCTACTCTCCTGGTCGGGAAGCCTTCTGTACGCTTTCCCTCCCGTCCCGCTAGTCTCTCGGACTCTTTTCAAGGTTCTCCGAGACAAAGCCTTCATGATCCTGGTGGCCCCTCGCTGGCCCAGACAGCCGTGGTTTCCACTCCTGCTGCAATTAGCGGTGGAGGATCCATTCCCTCTAGGGTTTCAACCGGATCTCCTCACTCAGGATCAGGGGTCTCTGCTACACCCCAACCTCAGGTCTCTCAACCTAATGGCCTGGCTGCTGAGAGGGTAGTCCTTGCTCCCCTTCTCCTGCCGGCAGAGGTGGAGGAGGTCGTTTTGGCTTCGCGACGGCCTTCTACCCGCAAATGCTACGCCCTTAAATGGCGTCGCTTTTCCGTTTGGTGTACCCAACAGTCTCAGGATCCCTTCTCCTGCCCGGTGTCGGTGATCTTGCAGTACTTGCTACACCTCTCTAATCTGGGACTTAAGTCCAACTCCGTCAAAGTTCACCTCAGTGCTCTTTCGGCACATCATGTGCCGGTGGACGGCAGACCTCTCTCCAGCGACCCTCTCGTAGCGAGGTTTCTCCGAGGTCTCCTTCTACTTAAACCACCTCTGCGCCCGCCAGCGCCTGACTGGGACCTGAATGTGGTTTTGCAGCGGATCACCTGTCCGCCTTTTGAACCTATGGCTACCTGTTCTCTCCGTTTTCTGTCTTGGAAAACACTGTTCTTGATAGCCCTCACTTCCGCTAGACGCGTAAGTGAATTGCAGGCCCTCGTGTCTGATCCCCCTTACACTCGGTTCTACAAAAATAGGGTAGTCCTACGGACTCACCCAAAATTTCTTCCAAAAGTGGTCTCCCCTTTTCACATCAATCAGGAGGTGGTGCTTCCAACCTTCTTTCCCAGGCCACACTCCAGCCGAGCTGAAACGGTCCTCCATACCCTGGACTGTAGAAGGGCTTTGAACTTCTACCTTGACCGTACGCGGGAGCACCGTAAAGCTGCTCAGCTTTTTGTGTCTTGACCCCAATAAATTGGGGCTCCCGGTCTCCAAGCGTACTCTGTCCATCTGGGTTGCCGACTGTATCACTTGGGCTTATGGGGCAGCCGGACTCTCCTTGGAAGGTCGAGTCACGGCTCATTGCGTTCGGGCAAAGGCTACGTCAGTGGCTTACCTCCGCTCTGTTCCGCTGGCAGACATCTGCCGGGCCGCTACTTGGTCTTCGAGCCAGACTTTTGCGGTCCATTACTGTCTCGAGAGGGAGTCCCGCAGGGACAGTGCTTTCGGACAGGCAGTCCTCCGTAATCTCTTTGAGGTCTGAGCAACTCCTTCCCCCCATCCCGGATGTGGGCTACCGGTGGGTAATCATTCAGCGAAGATTCTTTCCTTCTGTGCTGCTGAGCTAGAGGGAGCTCATTTTTGTGCTTAGGGTCTCCGGTAGCCTTGAGCTTGGGAGTCCCATAAGTGAGGACTGACTTCCTGCTTGGTCCTGGAGAAAGCGTAGTTACTCACCTGTAACAGGTGTTCTCCAGGAGCAGCAGGAATCAGTCCTCACAACCCTCCCTCCTCCCCTTGGAGTTGCAATCGTCTGCTTTACTTTTTTTTGCAAATTTTTATGCTGTCTTTTTAGCTATGTCATCTGACTGGCTAAGATGGCACCCTTGGGCGGGAAGAGGACCGCGCATGCGCGCTGCAATTCCCAAAGGCTTTCTTTGAAAGCTGGGGAAAATTGCTCCGCGAGGGCTCCGTCGGCGCCAACGTCACCCATAAGTGAGGACTGATTCCTGCTGCTCCTGGAGAACACCTGTTACAGGTGAGTAACTACGCTGTATTTTCTTTCTCAAAAACTGTATATTCTTACAACATAAATCGGCCAGACAACTGACATTTAAATGGTATTGAAGTCTTATTTTGCAATTATTTACTTATGAAGACTTTTATATAGTTGGTGCTTTAAACATATTTATTTAATTTCCTCAGAACAGCCTTTGGGTTTGATGCACCATCTTGGTTTATGGTTTATTTATTATTTGATACTTAGCCAGTGGCAGCAGAGCATTTCACAAAGTAGTATTAGTAATGCAAATAAATTTAAAAGCAAGACACAAAAAACATAGAAGGTAGAACAGAGGAGGAGAGGAGCTGGAGAGCAGTGCAGAGGAGCAACTCAGGAGGAAGGAGTGGCCTAGTGGTTGGAGCAAGTTACCTCAGGCTGGAAGGTCAGGGGTTCAAATCCCACTAGAGGACAACAACTTAGGGCCGGAAGGACTGGGGTTTCTAGTCCCACAGGTGCTCCTTGTGGACTTCGGCAAACCACTTAACCCTCCATTGCCCATGTTCCCTGTAAAATAGTTATCTCCAAGTTATAATGCCCTGTTCAATGTAATTTCAGTTTGTTCAATGTAAACCACCTTGATATCATGAAAGGCGGTATTTAAGAAATGTTAAATAAATAACCCATCTCCCTACAGAGATCTAAAGGCTTGTTCAAAGAAATAAGTTTTCAGACTCAAACAATTTCAGTGAATTGTCCTGGTGGATATAAAGGAGTAATGAATTCCAAAGGGCAGAGGCCAGAAAATAGAATGCCAATTACCACATGGCGAGCAATGTTGTTGGCTGGGACCACAAGAAGGTTGTGGCTTTGACAGCAGAGTGTTCTAGCTGGGACATATGGGATAAGGGAGTCTGACAGATAGTGAGGGAGTCCTGAGTAAAAAGCCTTTACTTTTTTTTTTTAAATGAATAGTGACCTTGACTTCAGTGTAAAAGTGTTAAGAGATGCACTCAGAGAGCAATCCAATTTACTATTTATGCTTGAAAAACTCTGTTCCTTGGGGAATCCTCTCAATCTTAGGAGGTTCCCCTATAAATCAAGATGCAGGTTCTACATGCAGCATCAAGAAAAAAAATGGTGTACAGTATATGAGTTGGGAATGTGGCCATGAATGCAGATGAGAGTCCAAAATTTCAAACTTATTTCAAAAGAAAAAATGTTAAAAGAACATGAATGAGTGAAAATATAGATTTTTGGGGTAAATTTTCAAAGGCTTAATTGGGATTTAGCCATCTGGATTAGGCAGGTAGATTGATTTGCAGCTAACTTGCAAGCATACATACAGTAGTAGCCCCTCTTCTGGGCATGCTTACTGGATTCCAGGTCCGTGTTCTCTGAGCTTGGTAGAAAAGACCTCATCTGTATTCTCTGATGAAGAATTACTCGACTCCAAGGCCCCTAAGTGCAGTATTCTTTAAAAAAATTAAAAAAGACACTAGACAATGAATTTGGTGTTCCAAAAATAAAACTCTTTATTGCATTAGTCAAATCCAAACACAATATGGAAATTGTGCAGTTCAGTGGAATAAGGGATAGAATGTCCCCATGCAAATAGCACGGGTTGGAGGACCTTGCCATGCGAAACAGGCAGCCGCCAATATTTCAGGTACAATTATGACTTAGAGATGTTTGTGAATATTAGTAGCTTAGGCTGACGATCATGATAATGGACTGTTCTCCAAGCTTGATAGTTTGAACGCAGATGTTTCATCACCATTCAAGGGGACATCATCAGTGTGGGATTCCAGATGGTAATGCAATCCCAACTCTGGACAACCTAGGCCTCATGAAAGCTTGACTTAAGTTGCAATCTGGACAAGGGCTGGCTGAAAATCACACTGAGCATGTATGGCACTTGCCCGGTTAGCACCACTGAGCCCAAGATAGTCCACGGAAGCTGCAATACTGCTGCCGCCACTGAATATCCTGTTGATATTTGAGTGCCATGGCTGACTACCATGGTGTTTAAATATCAACTCTTCTGAATATTGTCCCCAAAGTATTTAACAGTACTAGTAACTAACTACCATTATAGCCTAGGTACAGGCTGGTTAATAGTATGGACACTTACCAGGTTCTGGTGCTGTTCTATATTGTCCATGGGCTGCTCCAGAAAGCGTAGTTACTCACCTGTAACAGGTGATCTCCGGGAACAGCAGAAATTTAGTCCTCACATATGGGTATCATCGGTACCGACGGAGCCTGCACAGGAACGCTACCCAGCATCCAATAGGAATGCTTTTGGGAGCATCCCTCAGCACATGCGCACTGCCTTCCCACCTTTCCAACTGTCCCTCTTCAGTTAAGTTTGTAGCTGAGTGAAAGGATAGAGGGAGAGAGGAAAGAGACAACTCCTAAGGGAGGTGGGTGGGTTGTGAGGACTAAATTCCTGCTGTTCCCGGAAATCACCTATTACAGGTGAGTAACTACGCTATCTCCAGGAACAAGCAGGAATGTAGTCCTCACATATGGGGACTCCCTAGCTGAACCCTCCTTGAGTGCTTTCAGTGATAATCAATGCACACCTCGGTCCTGAAGCTGGTTCCCTTGGTGGAGGAAATGGCTAGGGGGAGTCGGGGAGGGGTGTGTAATCAGTGTTTGGGGTAGGGGTGGACCAGAAGAGCTGTCGGTTGCTCACTTCCCGCTGGTTAGAGTTGTTCAAGCGCTCAACAGGTAGTCCTCCCTATCCTGGAGGGGGGGATGGAGGGAGTACTAGTTTATTTAGACGTAGAATTGTTTGTTGCATGTTTAACTACTTATTTGTTGCTCCTCTGAGTCTGCTTTGTCAATAGGTGCTGGGGCTGGTGGGCGATGCCAGCTGCATATGTACGCTAGTGTCATCAAAAAGATGACATGCTCAGTCTCCAAGCTGTTGGAGGAGGTACGAGACTGGACTGGAGTTCAAGGAACAACAATTAGCAGGTAAGCTACAGGGTAAACTATTTAAGACAAATAAGAGAAAATATTTTTTCACTCAACGTGTAATCAAACTCTGGAATTTCTTACCGGAGGATAAAAAGGTTAGGGCTCTTTAACCTGGAAAAGAGATGGCTGAGGGGAGATATGATAGAAGTCTATAAATTAATGAACGGAGTGGAACAGGTAAACATAGATCGATTGTTTACGTTATCAGACTATAGAAAGAGTAGGGGACATGCAATGAAGCTATAGGGTAAACTATTTAAGACTAATAAAAGAAAATATTTTTTCACTCAACGGGTAATCAAACTCTGGAATTTGTTACCGGAGGATGTAGTAAAGGCTGTTAGTGTAGCTGGGTTTAAAAAAGGTTTGGACAAGTTCCTGGAGGAAATGTCCATAAACCATTATTAAGAAGAGACCCAGGATATCAATGCTTGACCAAGTACAAGCATTGTGGAACCTGTGTCTTTTGGGGATACTGCTAGGTACGTATGACCTAGATTGGCCACTGTTGGAAACAGGATACTGGGCTTGATGGACTTTGGTCTGACCCAGTATGGCATATCTTATGTTCTTATGAAGATGTCAGGGAGATAGCCCCAGGAAGGTGCCACCGTCGAAGGTGAGAATTCTTCCTCCCATGGATCTCTGGCATCCCACCAGGGTTGGTGGGTAGGAGTTGGTTTAGGATTGAAAGAGATTTTGAAGAACAGCTTGGCCAAAGAAGGCATCCCGATGGGAGGCTTTATCTAGGCAGTAGTGGGCTGTAAAGGTGTGTACCGAAGCCCAGGTGGCTGCTCGACAAATGTCAATCGATAGACACAGAGTGGAGATTAGCCATAGAAGCTGCCATGGCTCTCACATTGTGAGCTGTGACATGGTCCTGAAGAGGAAGACCCTTACTCTCATAAGTAAAGGATATGCATTGGGCAATCCATTTAGATAAAGTTCTTTTGGAGACTGGAAGTCCCAAATGACTAGGGTCAAAAGCTATAAAAAGTTTGAGGACTTTCTGTGTTGCTGTGTTCTTTGTAAGTAAAAAGCCAAGGCCCTTTTACAATCCAAAGTATGAAGGTTTCTTTCTGCATTAGAGGTGTGAGGCCTTGGAAAAATACAGGAAGTTAAATTGATTTAAATGAAAAGGCGAAACCACCTTTGGCATAAAATGTGGGCGAGTTCGAAGAACAACCTTATCATGATGAAACCTAGTATAAAGGAGGATCAGCCACTAAAGCTTGCAATTCACTGATGTGACGGGCAGAGGTGATTGCAATTAGGAAGATGACCTTCCAGGTCAAAAACGTAAGGGCTGTAGTGGCTAAAGGCTCAAAAGGCGGCTTCATGAGCTGCCCGAGAAATAGATTTAGATCCCATGCCACTGGTGGTGGCTTGATGAGAGGTTTAGTTAATAAAAGGCCTCTCAAATCTTGATAGGAGTGGATGAGAGGAAGTTGGTTGTCCATTTAGAGGCTTATAAGAAGCTGCAATTGCACTAAGATGGACTCTTGCCGAATTGGTCTTTAATCCAGAATTTGATAAGTGAAGGAGATACTCTAGTATCGATTCTAAGGGTATGACCAGGGGGTTTAATTCCTTCTTGGAGCACCATATCGTAAAACGTTTCCACTTGAAGGCATAAGATCATCTTGTGGAAAGTTTCCTAGAAGCCTGAAGGACATCATTTACCTGCTGGGACAGGTTGAAATCCTGGAGGTCTAAGCCTTCAACAACCAGGCCGTGAGGTGCAGGGACTGGGGATTCGGGTGCCATAGCATCCCGTTCTTCTGGGAAAGAAGATCTAGAGCATGCCCTAACTCCAGAGGTGCCGCTTGAGAGAGATGCAGAAGCAGGGAATACCATGTTTGGCGTGGCCATCATGGTGCTATGAGAATCATGCGACCCCTGTCTCTCTGAAGCTTGAAGAGTGTTTTGGGGATGAGGGGAATCGGTGGGAAGGCATAAAGGAAGTCCTGACCCCAGTGAAGGAGGAAGGCATCCCTTGCCTGACAGTTGTGTGCCGGAAGTCTGGAACAGAACCGGAGAAGTTTGGCATTCAGTGGACTTGCAAAGAGGTCTATGTCTGGAGTGCCCCAGAGATGAAATATCTTTGCCACCTGGTCTAGGTGGAGTGACCACTCGTGAGGTAGCAGTACTCGACTGAGTTTGTCTGCCCAAAGGTTTTGCATGCCTGGAAGATATACCACTAGAGGGTGAATTTGATGCTCTCCGGCGAGGGCCCATAGTCATAAAGCTTTGTTGCATAACGACAGAGAGCCTGTCCCGCCCTGCTTGTTCACATAGAACATGGCTACCTGATTGTCTGGACTAGGACTGTCTTGTAGCTGAGCTGGGCGTGGAACACTCAAAGAGCTAAATAAATTGCTCTTAATTCCAGGAGGTTTATGTGTAAACCAACCTCCTGTGGAGTCCAGGTGCCCTAGGTAGAGAGATGATTCAGGTTTGCTCCCCAACCCACCTGTGATGCATCTGTTAGGGTGGCCTGAAAGAGGGGTTGATGGAAAGGAGACCCCACTGTCAGATTTTCTAGTGATTGTCACCATTGGAGGGACAAAATTAGTCGTTGAGAGATAGGTCATTTGTCGGACAAAATAACAGTGTCCACTGTGTGGAGAGGATCCACTGAGCTGCTCGCATGTGGAGGCGAGCATATGGGACTACATGAACTGTGGATGCCATGTGTTCCAGTAACTGCAGTAGCTCCCGAGCAGCGAGGGAGGATTTGCCTGCTGTTTGGGAAGCTAGCTGCATTATGCGAAGACACTGGGCTTGTGGAAGGAAAGCCCTTGCCTGTCTGGTATCCAGACAGGCTCCTATGAATTCTAGGCATTGGGAAGGAACTAGTTGAGATTTCGGGAAGTTTATTACCAATCCCAAGTATTAGAGGATTCGCATTGTACGGGACAGTGCGGTGCTGGCCTCTGCCACTGTGGAGGCTCGGATGAGCCAGTCATCTAAGTAAGGGAAGACGAAAATCCCCAGGGTTCATAGAAATGCAGCTACTACTGCCATGCATTTTGTGAATACCCTTGGTGCTGAAGCCAGACCAAAAGGAAGAACCCTGTACTGGAAATGTCTGCCTCTGAAAAGGAAATGTAAAAATTTCCTGTGATCTGGATGGATGAGAATGTGAGTGTATGCATCCTTTAAGTCTAGAGAGCAAAGCCAGTCCTGGCTTTGAAGGTATGGCAGAAGAGTTCCCAGAGAAATCATTTTGAATTTCTCTCAAAACAAATATTTGTTCAATTCTCTGAGGTCTAGAATGGGTCTGTGTCCTCCTGTTTTCTTTGGAATAAGAAAATAGGGGGAGTAGAACCCTGCACCCTGTTGAAGAATGGGTACTTCCTCTATTGCCCCTTGGGCAAGAAGAGTGGAGACCTCGTGATCTAGCAGATTGTCTGCAGAGGTTTGTGAATTGAATTGCTTTAGAATTGTAGGAGGGGGTAAACTGTGAAAATGAAGTTTGTACCCCTCTCCTACAATGGACAAAGTCCAATCTTCTGCAGTTATCTGATGCCATCTGTTGACAAAGTGGCATAACCTGCCTGGAATATTGGGGGGGTTGAGGACCCCTCAGAGGCAGGAAGGCAAAGCCCTTCAGGAGGCTGAACCTGGAGAGCTGGTTGGGCTCTCGGACCATTTGGTTTATTTTGCTGTCTAGTTTGTCCCTTTTGGGCAACCTGACCTGGAGTCTGAGTCTGCTGGGTATAGGAAGGATAAAACTTCCTCTTTTTGCCAAAAGAGGGTTTTTTATATAAGGCTTCCTTTTGGCTGGAGTGGCTGTAGACTGACTATCTAAGGTAGAATTGTCAGCATCTAACTTGTTAGCCTTCTCCTGCCAGTTCTTGCCGAAGAGATTCTCTCCCATGCAAGGAATGTTGCCTAACCTGTCCTGTACCCAAGTCTCCAAGTCTGATGCCTGTAGCCAGGCAATCCGTCGTGCGCCAATGGCAATAGCAGAAGTTCTACTGATGCATTCGAAGCAGTCAAAGGCTGCATGACTGACAAAGTTGGAGACATCCTGAGCAAGCTTAACTAGAGTAAGAAAGTCTTGTCTCTTATCTGGGAGAAATGGGCTCAAATTCCAAGTCTCCTGTGATTTCTTTGAGGAACATTCCCATATATAGGATATATGAGCGGATCCTAGCTGAAAGCATGGAAGCTTGAAAAGTTCTGCGTCCAAAAGCATCCAGAGTCCTGCATTCACGACCTGGAGGATTGGATGCATGTCTCTCTGCACTTTTCATCCTAGGCATGGCTGATTCCACTATCATTGAATGGTGTGGCAGCTGAGTTTTCTGAAATCCAGGACAGGGTGGAACTCGATACATAGTATCAAGTCTTCTAGAGTGAGGAGAAGTAGTCAGAGGCATCTCCCACATTCTGAGCATCAAGCTATGCAGAATTTCATGGATAGGCAGAGTAGCTGCCTCCTTAGGAGCTTTAAGATATTGGAGGATTTCCAATTCCTTTGCTCTGGGTTCCTCTTCAGGAGCTACTGTGATTGAAAGACCCTTGGCCATATCACGGATGAAATCCTGAAATGACATGTCCTCTGGAGGTGACATTCTGCGCTGGGGAGAAGAGGGATCTTCTAGGAGAAACCCTGTAGTGCCAGCAGAATTGTCAGAGTCTTCGGAATCGGAGGAATCAAAGTACTCCTGACCCCGATTCTCCTGCAAAGCACGATCCCGGAACCGATCGAAGTCAGTACCAAGGTGACCCGGTACCGCTTTATTCCCTCCAGCCAGAGATGGCATGGGAAGAGTTCCCACCGGGCTGGTACCGACATCATCGGTGTCCATGTCAGCACCGGTGCCCTTGGGACCACCGGTACCGCAGCTGAAAGAAGAGCTGCGATACTGCGTTCAATAGCAAGAAACCTCTGGTCTATCAACGCTGCCGATGCCTGGATGTCGGTACTGGTAAGAACGGCCGGAACCCCTGAGCATGGCACAGGAAGTTCTTGCGAGGTTGAAGCCTCGAGAACATCCTGAGGCCCCATTGATGCTTTGGAAGCCGAAGCCTCCTGCCAGGGCTGTTTTGCCGTTGTGGTTCCCTCAAGAGCAATGCCAATGGCCTCTCGATGCTTAGCAGGAGAGCTACCCTTTGAGGACCGGCTTTTGTGTTTAGTTACCTGAGATCCATGGGAGGAAGAAGAGGCCCTTGACAATGTCGATGCAATGGATCTGGCATCTGAAGAAAAGAGGGTACCAAGCTTTGCGGCCCGGTTCTATCTTCCTCCTTTGGTCATCCCCATGCAGGAGAGACATTCAGTTGGAGAATGATCAGGTCCTAAACACTTTAGACACCAATCATGGGTGTCAGTGACGGAAATGGTACCGCCACACTTAATACATTTTTTTTTTTAAAACCACTAGTTGGCTTTTCCATGATTTAGGATAAAATGGGGCCTAATGCCCAAAATGGCACCTAGCACCAAAGAGGAAAGTTTCTGAAAAGAAACAGTCTAAGTTTAAGGTTTTTTTTTTTTTTTTTTTTTTAATATGAAAAGAAAAGAACCGGCGGTACCGGTAGGCGTCATGCGGTAAGCAAACGCGACCACAAAAAAGAATTTTAAAGACGGAATTTTCTGCGGTGACAGGGAATAGGTCCTGTTAGCTCCGTGGAAAACAAAGGTCTGAAGAGGGACAGTTGGAAAGGCGGGAAGGCAGCGCGCATGTGCTGAGGGATGCTCCCAAAAGCATTCCTATTGGACGCTGGGGAGCGTTCCCGCGCAGGCTCCGTCGGTACCGACGATACCCATATGTGAGGACTGCATTCCTGCTTGTTCCTGGAGATACTCACTCCTTGAGAATCCAGAGGCTCTCTCCTGGAATTTGGATCTACCTCAAAAAGAGCTCCAGAACATTCTGAGCCTCTAGTTTTATTATTCCTAAGTCTTCAGGCACCACCCAGTGGAACAGGTCTTCAGCACACCATGCTCTCATCTAAATTTAGTGATGTGAATCCCCTAGTAGGAACACGTTAAATTGGTAAGAGACCTTTGAGTACCCTTGCACAATATTTTGGAGCAAGTAAGAAGAAATGACAACTCTGAATGTACTCGCACTGCACATTAGCTGCTATTTCTATCTCATTTTGAACTAATTCTTGCTATCTAACATAGGCAACGTGGACAAGGAAGTAAGCCAAAAAAAGATAACACACACAAATACAAGTCACAAAAAATAATCACCTTCCCAGATATTCTCAGGATACATTATTTCCCTGAAATCTTAATTAAATGAAAAACTGAAAATACACAGGCATTCCACGTATAACCTAAAGATTTATCTCCATGAACAAGCGGGAATGTAGTCTTCGCATATGGGTGATGTTGGTACCGGCAGAGCCCGCATGGGAACACTTCCCAGTGTCCAATAGGAAAGCTTTTGGGAACATCCCACAGCGCCTGCTTCACTGCCTTCCCATCTTCCCAACTCTCCCTCAGTTCTTCGTTTGTCACAGCAGAAAATTTGTTAATTTTATTTCTTTTGTTTTTTGTGGTCACGTCTGCCTTCTTGTCGATGCCAGGACTGACTACTGTCGGTTCTTTTCTATTCTCTCTTTTCTTTTTTCTACAAAGTAAATTAGAACTTTCTTGAGCGCATTGATGCCATTTTAGGCCTTAAGCCTATCTTTTGCTTCAGCATAATGGAAAAACCAGCCTTCAGAATGTCCTTTATGTAGGAAGATGACAAAGAGAAGCCTGCAGAATCAAGCTGCAAAGTTAGGCACACTCTTTGCTTCAGATGCAGTGTCTTTAGCATCAACATCATCAAGGGCATTGTCTTCCTCTCATGGATCTCAGGTATCAAAACATAAAAGTCTTTGAAGACACAACAACAATACCCCAAGGGTAGATCTTTTTCTAAGGATCGAGATGCCTTGTGTGTTGCCCTAGAGGTGGATTGGCCAGCCAAACTACCCCAGTGGGAGGACCCTTCCTCCAAAGCCATAGAGGGGTCCCAGGATGCTCCTGAGGCCTCCACCTCTGGAGAGCTCCTAGTGCCATGCTCTGGGATGGTAGCCCACATGTCCAGTACCGATGCCCAAGCATCAGTGGGCTCTATAGATCAATATATCCTCACCATCGAGCGCAGCTTGGCGGCTCTGCTAGTGGTGTCTGTTTCAAACTCTTATCGACGGTACCACCGATCCTGGCACTGTCCATGGTACTGATGCAGTCTGCATCAGGGTTTGTACTCATTGAACCGCTACCACCCCTGCTTGCCCTCGAGTCCCTCCCTGATACTGGTGGCTCTTCCAAGCAACTTCCCCAATTCGATACAGATTTTGATTGGTACTGGGCCTTAGCAGAGCACGAACATCACTCTTGTCGATTCTTTGAATCTTCCGATTCCAATTCATCTGATGAAGAATCGATCGGTACACTAGCAATTCAAAGTATACTGGAGGATCCTTCTCTCTCTCCAGTATGTCACATGTCCCCTCCTGATTACATGTCTTCAAGAATTTATTCAGGACCTGGCCCTGTCCATTACAGTAACATCTGAAAAAAAAAAAACAAGGCTGAGGAATTAGAAATCTTCCAATACCCTACGGCTCCTAAAGAGGCTGTCACCCTTCTGGTTCACTGCATCCTCCAGAACCTCATGTTCTGGATATGGGCGATGCCCCTTACCATGTATCGAGTACCAGAGTCTCCTAGATTTCAAAAAGACTCAGTTGTCTCACTCAGTGTGGTGGAATCAGCAATATGTCAAATTAAAAGTTCAAAGACTTATTCTTTGAATCCTTCTGGTAGAGAAGCGAGGACTCGATGCTTTCAGGCATTGATGTTTTCAGGTCTCCATGTTTTCAGCCAGGATAAGTTCATACATACTGGTATGTTCCTTAGGGAGGTTACTAGAGATCTTGAGTCTATGGCTCCTCTTCTTCCTGATAAGAGAGTTGACTATCTCACATTGTTCAAGCATGCCCAAAACGTGTCAAGGATTGTAAATAGGGCAACCTTTGACAGCTTTGAGTGTACCAGTAGGGCCACCTCAATCTGCATTAGAGCATGCTGGATTGCTTGGCTTCAAACATCAGATCTTGGACAATGGGTTCAAGATAAACTGGGCAATTTTCCTTGCACAAGCGAAAACCTATTTTGGCAAAGATTGGCAAGACAAGGCGTCTCAGTTGGAGTCTGAGAATATTACCCTAAACAGGCTTTCTAGAACCATTGCCAACCCAGCTAAGAAGAAAGCAGCTGCAAAGACGACTTTCTTCAGTAAGAAGAAGATTCACTCTTCTTACACCCCTGCTTTGCAGAACCAACCTCAGGGTACTCAAAAGAGGCAACAGCCTCCCAAGCAGCAGAAGCCACCACTGATTCCTAAAAGCCAACCAGCTCCGCAGACTCAGCCTGCACCTGTTTTTTTACTTTTTTTAATATATATTTATTGATGTTCATACAATATACATCAAAAACACAAAAAAACAAGTAAATTCTTCCATGCAACAAGAAAAAACACAAGACTAACATCTTTCAGAAATAAATAAAAGAAATGGAATATTAGCCCACATCAACGGGAGCAAGAAAAAAAAAAAAAAGAGGAAAAATCAATAAGGAAAAAAAAAAAAGAGGCAAAAAAACCCCTCACAATAAGCTGCTAAATATTCATTAACTCCTAAATGAAACCATATATCTCACATGGTTACCATAAACCCCTCAACCCTCCACAGCCATCGGTGGAGCCACCTCCTTACCTACCAAAAGTTTCTCCAAGTGAGAGGGATCAAGGAAAATGTATTTCACCCCCAAGAATGTAACTAAACATGTACAGGGGAATTGTAAATAAAAAGTGCCAGATAAACCCAGCACTCGAGATTTAAGTAACAAAAAAGCTTTCCTCCTCATTTGGGTAGCCCTGGAGACATCTGGAAACAAGTGAAGTTTCCCTCCACAAAAGGTAACTTCCTTATGTCTAAAATAACTTCGCAAAATTAAGGCTTTATCACCATCATTCATAAAGGAAACCACCAAGGTAGCTCTAGTAATAATATCTTGCAAATCTTCAAGAAAGGCAGAGAGACTGAATTCTGGTTTAGATTCCAGAATTCCCTCACCCTCCTGCCCAAAGAAGACCACACTATCCTATCAGAAACAAAATACATCCTAGAAATTACAATCTCATCAGCATTAAGTAGCAAAATTTCTTTAAGGTATTTTCTTAGCAAGATATCAGGTAATAACAAATACATCTTAGGAAAATTAACAAAACACAAAATCTTACTGCGAAATATGTTCTCCAGGGACTCCAACTTATGGTGTATCAGCAGGCTGTCCTTAACAGAGGACACACCCACTGAACTGAGGGAGACAACCTGAGAGTCCAAACTAGAAACCTTTTTCCCTAAAGTCCCCAGGATGGTATCCACCTGATGGAATTTAGTAGTAGTCTCCTGGGAGAATGTACAAAACTGAGGAATTACAGTAGTAAGAAGGGCCTCTGTGCATGACACTACTTGCCATATATCCTGTAAAGAAGAGGTAGAAACCACAGCAGAAACAGAAACGTATCTAAATTACATTGCACAGGTATAGGGCAAGGTGTCATGTTACTAAGGCCTCCAGAAGAAAATTCCAATCCATCCCTCAGAGAAGAATCTTGCAAAAGCGACTGAGGAGGAGGGGGCAGAGTCCGCTTAAGGAAGCTTAAAGAGACTCCCTCACCTGATAACACCAACTGCAACCTCTTCTATTCTAACATCAGACTTCGCTACTAAATATTTGTCCATAGGTCCAACCCTGTAGCTGCCTTTAACTTTCCGTTTCCCAGGCATCATATACATACTGCTCTGCCTTATCTTCCAAACTTACTGATTTCAAACTCAAAGTACATCCACAAGCTCCTCACATTCCTCGGTGCTCCTAAGGAGCTCCCAAGAGGCAAACATGCCCCTTGTTGCACACCAACAGCTGCGTGCCTAGGGAAGATTACGATTTTACAGGTCTCCTGGGGAGAGCAGTGGTAACCGCGGCGATGTCGGGCTGCAGGCAGACACACAGACGATTTCCTCAGCGGCAGGCAGCAAAAGAAACGGCTCCAAACACAGTAGCTCACCAGCTCAGCTAGGTCCCCTGGGAAGAGCAGTGGTAACGGCGGCGATGCCGGGCTGCAGGCAGACACACAGATTTCCTCAGCAGCAGGCACTGCAAGAAACAGCTCTAACTTTTTCCTAGAAAACATAGCCACTCTGCTGCTGGAGACCCCCCTTCCCCCAACATTGCCAGCAAACTGTCACTATGCCCACAGGTGGCATCTAATCACTTCAGAGCACTGGATCCTGATCATAGTGGCGGAGGGGTACAGACCACCTACAGACTCTGCCCCCCTTCACAATGGTGAGAGAATATCCTTTTCAGTCTCCTCTCACTGTTCTTTTGCTACAAGAGGTCACCTCTGTTGTCAGGAGGTGCCGAGTGGAGGTCCCAACATCCTAACAAGTAGTGGGTTTCTACTCCCCGTACTCTCTCATATCAAAGAAAACCAGGGGATACAGACCCATCCTGGACCTCAGAAACCTCAACAAGTTTCTTGTCCGCAAGAAGTTCAAGATGGTCTCTCTAGGTACTCTCCTACCCCATCTCCAGAGTCAGGACTGACTCTGTTCTCTATACCTACACTTCATGTTTCAAGGAAAACATTATCAGTACAAGGTCCTACCATTTGGACTCGCCTCTGCCCCGAGAGTCTTCACAAAGTGCATGGCGGTCATAGCCGCATTTTTAAGATCTCTAGTGATGTGTCTTCCCTTACTTAGATGACTGACTCATATGAACAAGACCCTCCCAAGAGGTTCACCTGTCTCTCTCTCATACCATGCAGGTACTTCAACACTTGGGATTTGTGATAAATCTTCAAAAGTCCCATCTCGCTCCTACTCAAACACTAGAGTTTATAAGAGCTCTCTTAAATACTCAGTCAAGGGCATTCCTACCTCAGCCCCACTGTTCTTGTCCTAGTCAGCTGGCATCTTAGGCCCGTGTCAAAGATCATCTTGCTGCCTGAGAGATGCTACGGCTTCTAGGTCATATGGCCTCAACAGTACATACGGTGCCACATGCAGGCCTGCATATGCGCATAGCCCAATGGGCTCTGGCTTCCCAGTGGACACAGGCCTCAAACCGTCTCTCAGACAAAATATCAGTGTCTGCTCCTCTGGCCACATCACTCCTATGGTGGTGTTCCCCAGAGAATCTCCTTGTCGGGTCACCTTTTCAGATGCCTCCACATCAATGTACCCTGACAATGGATGCCTCCTCCTCTGGACAGAGGAGTCCAAGATCCAGATAAATGTATCTGAAAGACTTTGAGGGCGTTATAAATTGCCTGAAGTTCCAGTAAATTTAAGTTCTCAGAGGGTCCTGGTCCAAATGGACAATCAGGTTGCCATGTTCTATGTGAACAAACAAGGGGGGAACAGGATCTTGGCCCCTCTGCAGAGAGGCTCTCCATCTCTGGTCCTTTGCCATTACTCAGATACACCTCCACTTCCAGGGGAGCAAAATGTCTTAGCGGACAAATTGAGTCGGATCCTCCTTTCCCATGAATGGTCTCTCCAAATGGAGACAGCATCCTTCATTTTTCAGACTTGGGGGACCCTAGAGATAGACCTATTTGTCACTCCACAGAACGCCATCCTTCCCTGCTTCTGCACCAGGACTCCTAGTTCGGGCAACCAGAAGATGGATGCTTTTCGCCTCCACTGGGGTCAAGAGTTCCTGTTTGCTTTTCCTCCCATTCCCTTGATTCCTAAGATGCTTTTCAAGCTCCAGGCATACAGGGGCCTCATAATACTCGTAGCCCCATGTTGGCCATGTCAACAGTGGTTTCCTCTCCTACTACATCTGTCTCAGTCAACCCCTAGATCTCAGATCTGCTCCAGATCTCCTCTCTCAAGAGGGGACGCTGCTACATCCCAATCTGCAGTCTCTCCACCTCATGGCATGGCTGCTGAAAGCATAGTATTACAGGATCTTAACCTTACTCGGGAAGTAAAGGAGATCCTCTTAGCCTCCAGAAAGCCACCCATCAGATGTTCCCATGCTTTCAAGTGACGTAGATTTTCCATCTGGTGTTCCCAGAAGGACCTTAATCCCTTCTTGGCTCCAGTGGAGGTGCTCCTCCAGTATCTGCTCCATCTATCCTCTTCCAGTCTCAAAACCAACTCTGTAAGAGTTCACCTGAGTGCCATCGCAACTTCTCACAATCTCCTGATGGACAACCAATTTCCTCATGGCTGCTTGTAGAGCACTTCATGAGAGGTCTTTTGCTCACCAAACCTCCCATTAGACCACCCCCAGTGGCCTGGGATCTCATTGTCGTTCTAGGGCAACTTCTCAAGCCACCCTTTGAACCCTTAGCCACTACCTCGCTAAGGTTTCTGACATTGAAGGTCAACTTCCTCATTACACTCACCTTGGCTAGATGCATTAGTGAGCTACAGGCTTTGGTGGAGACCCACTTTACACATGGTTCCACCATGACAAAGTTGTCCTAAGGACTTACCCCCATTTCATGCCAAAGGTGGTGTCTCCTTTCCATTTGAATCAGTCTACCTTCCTGTCTTTTTTCCTAGATCACATTCATCTAGGGCAGAGGCAACCCTCCATATCCTTGACTGCAAACGTGCCTTGGTATTCTATCTTCAAAGGACTGCAGAGCACTGTAAAGGCTCTGTTATTCCTCTCCTTTGATCCCAGTCACTTGGGATTGCAAGTATCCAAACGTACTCTCCCTAAATGAATAGCAGATGACATGCTTTGTCATAAGCAAATGAGATGCAATGTCACTGCCCATAATGTTCATGCCATGGCTACCTCGATGGCAAACCTACGCTCTGTAGCCATTTTTGAAATCTGCAAAGCAGCAACTTGGTCTTTAGTCCATACCTTTGCTGCTTATTACTGTTTAGACAAGAACTCCCACCGGGTTGCCATGTTTGGTCAAACTGTTCTCCAGCATCTCTTTCAAATTTAAGGGCAACTCCTGCCCTCCATCCTGGAATACCAGGCTTCCATAGTGGATTCATGACCTCCTGAAGCCTGCCTGAGGCAAGCCTATCAGTTCTGAGGTCATTTTCTCTGGCATCTGGGAACTAGGAAGTCCCATACCTGAAGACTATATTCCTGCTTGTTCCTGGAGATAGCGTAGTTACTCACCTCTAAGAGGTGATCTCCAGGAACAGCAGGAATTTAGTCTTCACAACCCACCCTCCTCCTCTAGGTGTCGTAGGTTTCTTCTCTCCTTTTCTCTCAGCTACAAACTCAACTCAGGAGGGAGAAGTTGGGAAGGCAGCGACGCAGGTGCAGTGGGATGCTCCCAAAAGCTTTCCTATTGGACGCTGGGGAGCGTTCCCACGTGGGCTCCATTGGTACCAACATCACCTATATATGTGAAGACTAAATTTCTGCTGTTCCCAGAGATCACCTGTTACAGGTGAGTAACTATGCTTTATTGTTTTAAGGTCCTGCTACAGTATACCCAAGTTGACGTAACGATTCACCAGTTTTAAAACTGTTGTTGATATAAGTAGTTCTTGGATCACTCCTTTGTAAAATGTAATAGAATGAGGCCACATTTCACACCCAGCACTTCCTGACATAGATGTAAAATTATGTTGGAGACATTTTAATTTGCAGACGCACAAGTAATGGTATGTTCGAGGAACATCCCTAAAATGAGATTATATGTTTGATCCAGGCTATGGTAGGCAGTCTATGGAAAATATAAAGAATAGGGAAGTTCAGGAAGTTGATGACAGACTCCATGGCAGGTACCCACATGTCCTAGTAGAGAATCATAGCTCTGGTATTAAAGTAAATCAGTGTTCCTGTATGAAGTGTCTCCTGTCTGTGAGCAAGAAAGGGGGAGTTATTTAAGGAGATGTGAGTAAGAAGGAGATCGTACATCATGTCATCTGCTGAAGGGAATATTTGGGAAAAGTTGAGGTGAACCCTTATGCTGAAGAAAGTTATTGTATGAAGGAGTCAAGGTCTGGGCAAAGAGGGTGAGGAGAATACGGAACACGTCAATAACACTATTACTGAAAGGATGGGGAAAGAATACCTAAAGTTGTCTCTGAGCCTAGCAGCCCAATAACCACTGTGAATGATGAAGGATGGCCTATTGTGAATATTGCAGACTGTTTCAACAAAATTCCTGCTTGGAGAACAGTGAATGTCATGAACTCTGGCTACAGCCTGTTTAATGCACTTTGGGGCAAATATTTAAAGCCCTTAGCTGGCTGACCAATGGGAGACCAGCCAGCAAAGGGAGCAGACTGCGATATTCAGCAGCACTATCTGGATAGTGATGCTGAATATCTCCAGGAACAAGCAGGAATGCAGTCTTCACATATGGGTGATGTCAGCACTGATGGAGTCCGCTCCGGAACACTCCCCAACATCCAAAAGGAAAGCCTTTGGGAGCACCCACTGCGCCTGTGTGCTTGCCTTCCTGCCTTCCCAACTCCTCTCCTCAGTTCTGCATTTTCCACAGAGCCAGCAGGACGTGCTGTCCCGTCACTGCCAAAAATTTTAATTTTGGTGTGAATCATCATGCTTCTGCCTTCCCGTGGGCACTAGTCCGTCGAGCCTGACACTGGTCCTGATATTTCTTTTTAATTTTAATTTAATTGTTATCTTTCTTTCATGCAGTCTTACCGCTAGACTAGGCCTTTAGGCCTCCATTGCCTTCTCTTCAGTCTCAAAGACAACTTTTCAGGCATGAAGTGTGCTGGTACCATAACAGTCACTGATAAACATGACTGATGTTTAAAATGTTTGGGACCTGACCATCAACTCAATTCTTGTCTTTTGTGTCAGCAAATGACAAAGAGAGGCCTAAAGAACCAAGCCAGACAGTACGGATTATTGTTTGCCTTGGACTCTATGTCAGTGGCTTCCACTTCTTCCAGAGCATCGAATTTCTATCAGGGATCTCAGGTCTCTTTGAAGTCCAAGCATAAAAGTGAAAGTCTCTGGTTGCTCCAAAGTCATCGGCATCAGAATCGAAGACTGATATCAAGACCAGAGAGAAGTCCCAGCATAAGCATTGTGACTCACCCACAGATGCTTCCGATTCAGACCAGCCAGTCAAACAGCCCCGGCGGGAAGATCTGCCCTCTAAAGCACAAGTGGGACTCCAGGATGCTCCCAAGGCATTAACCTCTGGAGAACTAATATAGTTCCATGTTCTGGGGCAGTAGCTCTCCCTGGACCAGCACATGCTGGCTCTCAAGAGTAGTTTGGCCGCACTCCTAGCAGCCTCTGTACTGATAACAGAGAGCTCCAGGAGTGCAGGTTTCCACACCAGGACTATAGTCAGGTGTATCGGGCCCGATGCTGACCCTAGAACTGGCCTCGATGGAACCCTTGAGGCTGCTACCGTCTTTGGAACTGACTGAAACCACTGATATCCAACCAACTCAAGCTGACATGGCTCTCAGTTCCAATACTTGCGAGCATCGGTATCAGCATTGATCTTCAGATGTCTATGAAACATTGAGGTCAAACCCAAGACTGTTGATACTTTGATTTCCTACCAGAATCTAATTCCAGTTCTTCAGATCCTGATGAGGAATCACTCAATTCCCAGGTACTTCCAGAGATCCCTTTGGACCCTTCGCCGCCCCAAGAACGGCGTCGATCCCCACCGGAAGAAATATCCTTCCAGGACTTCATACAGGACATGGCAGCAGGACTTGCCATCACTGTGGCCTGAGGGCAGAGGAATTGGAGATACTCCAATATCCTCCCACGCCCAAGGAGGCAGCTACATTGCCGGTGCATTAAATCCTACAGGATCTTATGCTCCACATATGGGAAGCCCCACTCATGGTTCCGCTCGTCAGCAAAAGGCTCGATACCATGTACCGAATATCAGAGTACCCAGGCTTCAATAAACCTCAGTTCCTCCACCACTGAATGGTGGTGGAATCAGCAATGTGCTGCATAAAGAGCTCTAAGAACCATTCATCCATGCCACCTGGCAAAGTCTCAAGGACACTCGCCTTCGGGCATCAATGCTTCCAAACATGCATGTTGGCCTCCAAAATAAACTCTTACATGTTATACATGGGCATGTTTCTAAAAGACGTTACCAGGAATCTGGAGACTTTTGCTCCCATTCTTCCTGACAATAAGCAGAATGCATACCAGACACTCATCAAGCAAGGCCAAAATACTTTTAAGTTTCTTACCAGGGCCTCTTTCGATGCCTCTGAATTAACAAGCAGAGCATCAGCAGTCTGCATTGGGGCTCGTAGTTTGGCCTGGTTACAGGCATCAGGACCTCGAGCAATGAGTCTAGGATAAACTAGCCAACATCCCATGTACTGAAGAAAACCTGTTCAGCAAGGGTTGGAGGGAGAAAGCAGGGAAAATTGAAACAGATGATTACACCCTGAAGCGCCTTTCTAGGAAAACATCTGACCCATCCAAGAGGAAGGCTCTTCCCAAAAAATCTTTCTATCTTAAAAAGAAGAGATACTACCCTTCTTATCTGCCTTCTGCTACCTATCAGCCTCAGCAGAGCCCTCGCCAACCCAAGGCTCCTAAGCCTCAACCAGCTGCACAGGCACAACCTGCACCTGGTTTTTGACTCCTTCTTGGAGAGCATTGCCAATCTGCCCCTGGAGGATTCCCAACCCCTCCACATAGCCGGCAGACTGTCATTATGCCCATAGCTGGCACCTCATAACAGAGCAGTGGACACTTCAGATCGTCCAAGGGGGTTATCAGCTTCATTTCAAAACCTTACCCCCCACCAGCTTCACAGGGAATTATCCTACATAACCCCTTCAAAGCACGCTCTTAAAAGAAAAGGTGACCACCATCCTCTCTCAGGGGGCCATAGAAAGTTCCTCTTCCTCAAAAAGGGATAGGCTTCTATTCTCCATATTTTCTCA
Source organism: Ichthyophis bannanicus (assembly GCA_033557465.1). Taxonomy (NCBI): domain Eukaryota; kingdom Metazoa; phylum Chordata; class Amphibia; order Gymnophiona; family Ichthyophiidae; genus Ichthyophis; species Ichthyophis bannanicus. The sequence goes on from CM066046.1 coordinate 97,766,626, forward strand.
TTCCAAAGAAAACAGGAATATTCAGGCTCATCTTGAATCTCAGAGACCTAAACAAATTTATGGCCCTAGAAAAATTCAAAATTATTTCTCTAGGAACTCTACCGTACCTCCAGAGACACGATTGGCTATGTTCCCTAGACCTAAAAGAGATGTACACACATTTACTGATCCATCCCTCACACAGACAGTATTTGCACTTCATGTTCCAAGGGAACCACTATTAATATTGGGTTCTCCCCTTCGGTCTAGCCTCTGCCCCAAGGGTCTTCACAAAATGCATGGCAGTAGTTGCTGCCTTCCTACGTACCTTGGGGGCATTTGTCTCCCTTCATCGCACCATCACGATGCTCCAAAACCTCAGCTTGCCATAAACTTCCCAAAGTCTCACCTTGCTCCAACCCAACGACTGGAGTTCATTGAAGCACTCTTAGATACTCAACAGGCCTGAGATTTCCTTCCACAGGATCGCTATACCCACCTCGTAGAGCTGGCAAAGGTGGTGCAAAGGCAAAGCTGAATAACAGCTCAAGAAATGTTTTGGCTATTAGGACATGTGGAGGCCAATTCAGGACTGGGCGCCTCTGGCTCATCCGGATGTCCAAAATTTGGACGGGTTGGATTTGCACCCAATTCTGATCCTGTGGGGGATGTCCCTGCAGGATCAAAATCGGGTGCATCAAAACCTCGATGGGCCGGCAATGCCCCAATTTTGGTCTACCGGACATCCAGACAGATACCTGGCTAGCCCAGCCAGGCTCCAGCATGGAGCTGTGGTGCTGTGTTGTCCTGTTGCTATGACCCCCAGCAGACCTTGAAAATTTATTTTCCCTGCTACCTGACCCCTGATCGTGCCTGCTGTGGCCAGGGTCAGACTGCAGGGAACCCCCTTCTCTCCCCTGTCTCACCAACTCTGGATTCTTGATTCGCCACCGTCTGGGGGGACGTATTCCACCTCTGAGGTGGAATATGTCCCCTGTCCAAATGGCTGACCCCAGAGGTACAGGGCCGACCCCAGAATTGGCCCTGTACATCTGGGGTCAGGTTCCTGCCCACTGCCCAACCTTGCCCCACCTCCAACCTGCCCCCTCCTGCCCAGGAATAGAGCTCCCCGCACATCTCGGATCTATTAGTGGGATGTCTGACATCTGAATCGGCACCCCGAACGCATCTCCAGAACAAATGTGTGGGGCCAAATACAGCAGCTGTGGCTGCCAATGTTGCTGCAACCAACTCACAACCAGGCCCCTTTTGCCATCTCTCCCCCCCCCCCCCCCATGCCCAGCATCTGGCCTCCATGCCCTTATGTCCAGCATCTGCTCTTTTCCCCTATGTTGCCCCACCATGCCAATGCCAATCCCTCCTATAGCAAACATATACCCTCTGCCCCTGCCCCCATGCCACAGCCAGCATCTGTCCTCTGCCTCCCCTCTCTGGACACCATCTACATTATATCCCCACTCTCTCCACGGCCTGCATTTGTCTCCCTACTTTCCCCACCTCCCACCCCCCTTCCCACTGCCCTGCTCAGTACCTGGCCCTCTGGACCTCATGTCCAGTATCTGCAATTTACCTCCCTCCACCAATGCCCAGACTAACTTTGCTCCCTTCCTGTTGTCGCTGCTGCTGCCTTTGCCTACATCGGCGGCAGCAGTGGCTTAAAAGTAAAAGCAAAAACTAAAAATAAAAGGCAAATGCGCAGGGTCTTAAAGACGCTCATGCTTACAAGTCCCTGCCAGTTCTACCCCCTCCGATGCAAAAAGCATCCATCAGAGGGGGTGAAACCTTCAGGGCTTCACAAGGGTGCTATTGCTTTTTTTTTCCACTTCAAAAGTTGCAGCCATGGGTCAGGATTTTTTTTTGCAGGTAGCATGGAGCCTGTAGCAGTGCAGAGCCATGTGCAGGCAACATGCCTGCACATGCCTAGGGCCAGCTCTGGTTATATGAACATAGTAAGATTGGCGGAAGATTAGCCATGCGACTGAGTTTTGAACAGACTGAAGGGGACAGTGGAAAGCAGCAGGTGCAATAGTCTATACGGAAGGTGACTAGAGCGGGTAAGGATCTTAGCAGTGCGTTCAGAAAGGAAGGGATGAATTTTACTGATGTTATAAAGGAATAAATGTTAGAACATAAGATATGCCATACTGGGTCAGACCAAGGTCCATCAAGCCCAGTATTCTGTTTCCAACAGTGGCCAATCTAGGTCATATGTACCTAGCAGTTTCCCCAAGAGACACAAGTTCCACAATGCTTGTACTGGGTCAAGCATTGATATCTTCGGTCACTTCTTAATAATGGTTTATGGACCTTTCCTCCAGGAACTTGTCCAAACCTTTTTTAAACCCAGCTACACTAACAGCCTTTACTACATCCTCCGGTAACAAATTCCAGAGTTTGATTACACGTTGAGTGAAAAAATATTTTCTTTTATTAGTCTTAAATAGTTCACCCTGTAGCTTCATTGCATGTCCCCTAGTCTTTCTATATTCTGATAAGGTAAACAATCGATCTACTTTTACCCGTTCCACTCCGTTCATTAATTTATAGACTTCTATCATATCTCCCCTCAGCCATCTCTTTTCCAGGTTAAAGAGCCCTAACCTTTTTAGCCTTTCTTCATAGGAGTATCCTTCCATCCCCTTTACCATTTTGGTGGCTCTTCTCTGTACCTTTTCTAAAATCGCTATATCCTTTTTAAGATACGGCGACCAGAATTGCACATAGTATTCAAGGTGCGGTCTCACCATGGAACGATATAGAGGCATTATAATATATCTTTTGTTTTATTTTCCATTCCTTTCCTTATCATACCTAGCATTCTATTTGCTCTCTTGACCGCCGCTGCACACTGGGCCGAGGGTTTTAACATGGTATCCACAATGACGCCTAAATCTTTTTCCTGGGTGGTGTTCCTAATATGGAACCTTGCATCGCATAACCATAGTTTGGGTTGTTCTTCCCTAGGTGCATAACCTTGCACTTGTCCACATTAGATTTCATCTGCCATTTTGATGCCCAGTCTTCCAATTTATCAAGATCCTCTTGCAATTTTTCACAATCCTCTTGGGTTTTAACAATTTTAAATAGTTTTGTGTCATCTGCAAATTTGATAACCTCACTCGTTATTCCACTTTCCAGGTCATTTATGAATATGTCAAAAAGCAGCGGACCCAGCACAGATCCCTGGGGTACACCACTATTCACCTTTCTCCATTGGGAAAATTGGCCATTTAGCCCTACCCTCTGCTTTCTATCTTTTAACCAGTTCCTGATCTACAATAGTACACTGCCTCCTATCCCATGACTCTTTAGTTTTGCCAAAAGTCTCTGATGAGGGACCTTGTCAAAGGCTTTCTGAAAGTCCAGATACACAATATCAACCGACTCACCTATGTCCACCTGTTTATTCACTCCTTCACAAAAACATAACAGATTAGTAAGACAAGATCTTCATTGTCTAAAGCCATGTTGGCTGTCCTCCCATTAGGTTGTGACTATCTACATGCTGAGTAATTTTATTCTTTATGATGGTTTCTACCATTTTTCCCGGTACTGACGTCAGGCTCACCGGTCTGTAGTTTCCTGGATCACCCCTGGAACCCTTTTTAAAAATTGGTGTTACATTGGCGATCCTCCAATCTTCAGGTATTAGAGATGATTTTAATGATAGTTCACAGATTACTGATAGCAGTTCTGCAATCTCATATTTCAGTTCTTTCAACACCCTTGGATGTATACCATCTGGCCCAGGTGATTTGCTACTCTTCAGTTTATCTAATAGTTGTAAGACATCTTCCCGATGTATCGCTATTTCCTTCAATTCTTCCGCACCTTTAAATACCACTTGAAGGACTAGATGTGTTCAGAGGAGAGAAAAGAGTCAAAGATGACTGAGAAAACAGGGAGAAGTAGAGTGTTATCCACAAAGACAGAGAAAAGGAGGAAGGGGGAGGAGGCTTTAAGGGGAAAAATAAGGAGATCTGTTTTAGCTATGTTCAATTTCAGATGGTGGTCGGACGTCCAGGCAGCAATGTCAGATGAGCAAGCTGAGATATGGGCCTGGATTCCTGGAGAGATTTCAGGTGCAGAAAGGTAGATCCTAGAGCCATGAATGTAGAGATGGTACTGAAAGCCATGGGAGGAGATGAGTGCACCAAGGGACTGAGTGTAGAGGGAGAAAAGGAGTGGACTCAAGACAAAGCCCTGAAGTACTCCCACCGAGAGAGGGATGGGGGTAGAAGATCCACCAGAACTTGTACTAAAGGTGCGTTGAGAGAAATAAGAAAACCAGGCCAGTACAGGGTACCTAAAACCAAGGGAGAACCCAAAGACCTGATCCACCCCCAAGATTTACCTGGGCAATTCCCCGATGTCCTATGGGGGCTGGGGCAACAGCAGTCCCCATCCATTCCTGCGCTGGTTACTCAATGTACCAAAATAGGGGCTGTAGCCCTCAGCAATAGTACTGTGAGACTACTGCTAAGAGAAGTCCAACAGAACTACTGCTAGGGGTTACTACCACCATTCCGGAGCCCTGAGCAGTTGCTGCGTTACCAGCGGTCATAACAGCTTGCATGGGCGGCATCCCGCACACTCTCTGCCCCAACCCCACCCTGAAGTGCTAAAAGCAGTTAGCATGGGACGTTTACCACACTGGCTGCAATTAGCTTGCAGTAGCGATTACCACAGGTCGCTAGCGCATGCTAAACTTCACAATAACCATTACCGCAGCTTAGTAAAAGGGGCATTAGTCAAGTTATGTATAACCTCTCCAAAAGTAGCTAAATGAAAAGACTCAATGAAAGTCCCAGAACCCTGATTGCAGGCCTGACAGGTGTAGTCTCAGAAAGCTCCAGAAGCCTGAAAGTCTAAGGGGCCTATCTCCTGCAGCAGGGCAGACAGACAACCCCCAGTTGCATGTATTCTGCTACACATGAACACTAATTGCTGGTATTGAAGTGGAGGTATATGCATTGTTAAAGATAAATTATTATCTTTACACACACACATATGCACAATATTATGCAGCAAAACAATAGCCAAGCCAGATAAAAGACTGAAACCTGTTGCTCTTTTATTGTACTAATATCCCATTCGTTGATGCTAATGAAGCCAACATACTGTACAGTACCAGAGTATGCTTAAAGTTGCAAACACAAGCACTTGTATAAAATATGCACTAAAAGTCCTTTTAACTTGCAAGTTTAGCTTTTGTAAGTCTATAGACAAAATCAAGCTAAGATACAAAATTACGCTAAACAGCTAATTACCTACAAGTACAATGATAAAGTGCCATGATCATTAGTTCAAATTAAAAGCCCCCCAAGAGACAATTTTAGAAAGGGCCACCGAAGCAGGTGGTCAGCTTTAGAAACAGAAACATGACAGCAGAAAAAGACCACGTGGCCTATCTAATCTGTCCTATAATCAACCATTACAACAGTCCCCTTTTTCCCTTTAGAGTTCCTTTGTGTTTGTCCCATGCTTTGAATTCAGATACTGTCCTCATCTTTACCACCTCCACTGGGAGACTATTCCACAGATCTACCACTCTTTCCGCATATCACTCCTGAATCTATCCCCTTTCACCCTCATCCCATGTCCCCTCGTAGCAGAACTTGCTTTTAATCAAAAGAGGCTCTCCTCCTGTGCGTTTATGCCACAGAGATATTTAAACGTCTCATTCATATCACCCTATCCTGCCTTTCCTCTAAAGTATACATATTAAGATCCTTAAGTCTGTCCTCATATGCTTTATAATGAAGATCACCAACTATTTTAGTAGCCACCCTCTGCACAGACTCCAACCTGTTTATGTCCTTTTGAAGGTGCGGTCTCCAGAACAGAACACAATACTGCAAATGAGGTTGCACCAGAGACATATACAGAGGCACTATCACCTCTTTTCTGCTGGCCATTCCTCTTCCTATGCACCCAAGCATGTTTCTAGCTTTCGCCGTTGCCTTTACTACCTGTTTAGCTACTTTAAGATCATTAGATATAATCATGCCTAGATCCCGCTCTTCTTTTGTGGACAGAAGTACTTCACCCCCTATACTTTATCGCTCCCTTGGATTGCTGCAGTCCAAATGCATGACCTTGCATTTTTTTAAACATTAAATCTCAGCTGCCAAATTCTAGACCATTCTTCAAGCTTAGCTAGATCCCTTCTCATGTTATCTACACTTCCTGTGTCTACTCTATTGCAGGTTTTGGTATCATCCGCAAAGAGGCAAACCTTACCCGACAGCCCTAGTGCAATATCACTAACAAAGATGTTAAAAAGAATCAGACCAAGGACAGATCCCTGTGGCACACTACTGGTAACCACCTCCTCCTCAGAGTGCGTTCCATTTACCTGTACCCTTTGTCGCCTCCCACTCAACCAATTTCTAACCCAAGCAGTAACTTTAGAGACCAACCCTAGGGTGCTCAGTTTGTTAATAAGTTGCCTGTGCGGAACCGTGTCAAAGGCTTTATTGAAATCTAAATACACCACATCTAGGGCTCTCCTTCGTCCAACTCCTTGGTCACCCAATCAAAGAAATCAGATTTGTTTGACAAGACCTGCCTCTGGTGAATCCATGCTGCCTCGGATCCGGAAGTCTGTTGGAATCCAGAAACCTCACTATTTTCTCTTTCAGCAGCATTTCCAATAATTTACTCATCACTGAGGTTAAACTAAACAGCCTGTAGTTTTCAACATCCTTACTTCTGTTTTTGTGAAAAGGGCCTCTCTCCAGTCCTCTGGCACCACTCCAGACTCCAAAGAGGCATTAAAAAGGTCAGTCAGTGGAGCTGCTAGAATGTCCCCAAGTTCCCTCAGTATTCTCGGATGTATCCCATTTGATTCTATTTCTTTGTCTACTTTTAGTTTAGCTAGTTCTCACAAATACAGTCTTCTGAAAATCATTCAAGATGCCCCTCGCTTCTGTTCCCATTTGTCGGTGTTTTGAGGTCCGGCTCCTGGTCCTTCACCTGTGGACCAGGAAACAGAAATATTTGTTAAGCAATTCAGTTTCTACATATTCCTCCCCTTCACCCTGGAGTCTGACAATACCACTTTTGCCCTTCCTCCTTTCACTAACATATCTGAAAAATGTCTTATCCCCCCATTTTATTGCATTGGTTATTTCCTCTTCTCTTGAATCTTTACTTTCCTGACTACTTTGCTAGCCTTTAAGTTTTTCCAAATATAGATGCCTGTCTTCCTCTCTCTGTGATCTCTTGTATTTCATGAAGACCTCCCTCTTTTTCTTCACCTTTTCAGCTACTTCTTTTGAGAACCATAGCGGTGTCCTTTTCCTTTTACCTTTATTTACTATTTTAACAAAATGTTTGGCTACCCTTAAAATATCCCTTTTCAGTTTTGCTCCCAGTTTTTCTAAATCCCCCAGCTGTTCCCATCCCGCTAACGACTCCCTGAGGTATTGGCCCATCTTGGCAAAAGTTAGTTTTCCTAAAGTCTAAGACTCACACTTTTGAATGGATTTTATCAGCCCTAGTCCTAATACTGAACCACACTATCTGGTGATCACTAGATGCGAGATGATCTCCCACTATAACATCAGAAACCTTTTCCTCATTGGTAAGCACAGAGTCCAGTATGGCCCCTTCACATGTGGGTTCTGTTACCAGTTGCCTGAATAATTCTTCCTGTAAAGAATCCAGAAGCCCCTTGCTTCTAGATGACACTGCAGCAGGGATGTGCCAATCAACATCCAGCATACTGAAATCCCCTATCAGTAGCACTTCCCCTTTCCTGGCAATGCTGTGTATGTCTTCCATTAAATCTCTGTCCACTTCTCCCTGTGAGGGAGGTCTGTATATCACTGCAATGCAAATGGATTTTCTTTCCCTCTTTCTAGTTTAACCCAGAGTGCCTCCTCTCCCCCTTTTAAGCCATAGCTTTAATATTATTTTTTACATATCGTGCCACTCCTCCCCTTCTTCCTACCTTGTCCTTTCTGAATAAAATATAGCCTGGTATAGTTACATCCCAGTCATGGTTGTCCGTGAGCCATGTCTGTTACTGCCACTAAGTCCAAGTCAGCCTCTCCCATTACAGCCTCAACATCTGGGATCTTATTTCCCATGCTACAGGCATTTATACACACTGCTTTCCATGTTGCCCCTTTTACCCATTTCCATAAAGGTATTTAATGTTTCACTTACCTGGGGGTTTTCACTCATCCCCAGTGAATCTAGTTTAAAGCCCTTTTCAGTAGTTTAGCCTATTACTGAAGACACATCGACCCTTCTTGGACAGATGGATGCCATCTCTGCTCTGCAACCCTGGGAGCAGCTGCAAACCCTTCTTCCTTGGACCCCCCCTGCACCACACAGACTGCTTGAGCAGAACATATGTTACAGATGTGTGCTGTTTTATAAATGTATTCTCGCAAGAAAATTGTACATTAGGAAACGTAGTTAAGATTTTGCACTAAATGTCGATAGGTAGAGCATGTGCAAACTTAACGCTGCCTGTTAACACATGCACAATGTCGATGGAGCTATGGTATATGGTTATCTATGTTAGTTAGTAAGAGCAAATTAATGTATATGAAACCAGCTATGAATCAATTTCAATGTACAGCACGTTTCAGTTTAGTTCAGACAAACATTTCTCTTCTGACGTTAGTAGGGTTTGTTTTGCTTCCGAGAGCAAAAATTATGGAAGAATTAAAGATTATAGGGTCCAATAGTGAGCTGTGTGCATTTTGGAAGGACTATGTGCCTCATTGGCACATAGCCCTCCCCGCCAACCTCTAACCTGCATATTCAATGGCTTGGCGATGGCATTGAATATCTGGGGATCGCTGCAGATACAGAAAGTCGCAGAGGCTAACCGTGCAGCAGTGATATTGGATGCTACCCAGTTAGCTCCTGAACCTTAAAGATAGGCGAGGGTTTTCCTTGCCTATCTTTTAGGCATCAGTTGCTAACCGGGCAACATGCAATATCACTGCTGCCTGGTTAGCGACAGCCTCCACTTCCGCTCTGCCTCAGGATGCCCCAAAGCTAACCGGATAACATCAGGGTGTGTAGGGATATTCAACAGCACTTACACGTTTAGTGCCTTTGAATGTTGCCTTCTATTTAAGGCAGTTACACAATTTACTGGACTGTAAACTATGCAAATGCCTTTCGAAAATGCCCTAGGATTAAAGAGAATGGGACGGTCTTTTGCAAATAAAAACCAAAGTGTAATATACTTTTCAGATTACAAAATAAATGATCAAACCTTTTCACAATCTATCAAGTGTTAGGATCAGTTTAAACTTTTTTTCTGGCATGTATCCACTGCAGAGCGCAATTTATAGCAGGAACAAGCAAATTAGTGAACAATTTTAGCTCTTTTGGGTGCATACATCTCCTTCATCTAGGAAATCCAGGCAGTCTGAATTGATTGGTTGCCTTTCTCTCTGATACATTCTGCAAATTATTCTCTTCCATGCGCTGTCACTTTGTTTTAGTGAAACTTTGTGTCCTCTTCCAATGCCTTGAATACACATTTGGTCTGAAAGGTTTATGCTTCAAGGACCTCATTAGATTTTATTTCTGTGTCACTATTTATTGCATGTGAGTTATAGCCTGTGTAGAGACTGGATCTCATGAAAATGTCGAGTTGAATTCCATTTTATTTTATATACTATTTCACATTTATAATCACATCAAGGACTTGTACAAAATGATAGAAAATCTCTCTTCAGGTCCTCTGTATAAACCTTCTTACATATGTATGTATATATGTCCCTTCCTCTTTTTTTTTCAGTTTGCTGTCTTGTTTGATCATAGTTGTTTAACTGGAATTCATGTTCTCATTTTCCCAGTTAGTCAGACATTTCCCATAAATATACGAGTAATATCTTCATTCACACTAAATAGATGGTATATTTTTTTTCTTCTGGATCACCAGTTTCCTCTTGCCTGTTTGGACTTCCAGTACAATCCTCAGTCAGAGCCAAACTCCCAGTGGTCTACAGTGCCATAAGCCTTGCAATCCTAACTCATCACAAAGACAAGCATTACAGCTTTAGTCTAACTAGGGGCCACATATAAGGCATCTTCTTGAACTCTAAAGCTATGGGGCCTGAAATTGAATTGGGCAGGCTATGCACTGCTATGGTGCATATCCCTGCCCGTCGACCCTTAACCCCGAATATTCAATGCTATAGCAACGGCATTGAATATCCGGGGTCGCTGCACATGCCCTGGAGCCACTGAAGCTAACTGGGTAGTGGCGATATTGCACTGCTAACCGGTTAGCTTCCGCGGGTAAAACTAGGCCAGCTTTTGTCATGCCTAGTTTTACCCACCAATCGCTAACTGGGTAGTGGTGCAATATTGCCGCTACCCAATTAGCAACAGTCTCCGTTCTGGAACGCTCCCAACACGCTCCGATGCCAACCGCATAGCACTGGGACATGTAGAAGGGGGATATTCAACAGCACTAACTATGTAATGCCATTGAATATCCCCATTTAAGGCATTTACCTGGTTTACTGGGCTGTAAATCATGTAAACGCCTTTCAAATATCAGGCCCATGGTTCTTAATTCTATTAGGTGTTGCCATTGTACAATAATTGGAACAGCCACTCTCCTCTCCCATTGGGGCTGTGAAAGCAGTTTCCACGCCATCAACAGCCCCTGCTGCCCTAAGGAGCAGAGTCCTAGCCTAGGAACTGAATCTGGGTCATTGTCAGGGGCCTCTTGCAAAATATATATGTAGAGGGGCACTGAGAAAACCACACAATTAGGGTGTCTTACTAAATGGCGCTAAAGTGTTGCACCTAACCCGCGATTAGCACCAAAAGCATGACACATTGTGTACAACACCCCCACATCAACTGTCGGGGGCATGGACAGCATTTCCCTGGCAGTTAACGTGAAGCCCTTTCCCTTAGCATGGGCGCATCTACCACCACTTATTGAACCCAGGTGTTAACATAGCACTAACTGCGCAGAGCTCACCACTCCCACTCTGCGCCCCTACCCCGCCCACTCTTGCCTCTAATGTATGTTGTGCAGTTAGTGCGGGAATCATCCTGCACTAACAATGGCCCTGCGCTACCATGCAACACACATCCCAGCATGCCTTTACTGTGTGCCAGAACAGCGCCTGTTAATAAAAGACCCCTTAGAATATAACAGCACAAAACCATTAAACGGTGTGATTTCCCCACCCATGTGGTCTCTGTTTTTATCCTGTTTTAATACTGCCACAGATCCTGTGTTTCATGCTTTCTTGAATTTTAGTACCGTTTTTTGCCTCCACACAATTCGTCTTTATGCTATTCATAGCATTAATTACTTTTGTCCTATCATGAACTCTGGTTTTGGAACTTTATACAAATCCTTTGAGGGTATTTATGAAGGTCAGTGTCATACAACTAAGAAAGCAAATAAGGAAAATTTGGGCTTACTGGTTAGTTCTTGGAAATGCTCATAGGGATGCAATTTCTGCCAGTCTTGCTCTTTTATAGTAGAGGTTTATTGCAAATCTAGCCAATATACAGTATGCTTGCAAGTTTAAAAAAAAAACCATCTTATGTCACTGTGCTTTTCTTAAAATGTAGCCTGGTGTACTTGACAAGTTTATAAGTGATGCTGTGGAAGGGCTGTCCGGTAAGGTTTGCCTTTTTTACTGATGACACCAAAATCTGTAACAGAGCAGACATCCAGAAAGGTATAGATAACATGAGGAGAGATCTAGTGAAGCTTGAAGAATGGTCAAGAAATTTCAGCTGAGATTTAATGCTAAAAAAATGCAGAGTTATAAAGAATTTTGGCTACAAAAATCCAAGCGACCAGTACATTATAGGGGCTGAAGTACTTCTGTCCACCAAAGAAGAGAAAGACCTGGGGGAGATTGTTTGATTATCTTAAGGTGACTAAAAAGGCAAAAGCCAGACAGATGCTTGGGTGTATAGGAGGAGGAATGGCCAGCAGCTAGAAGGAGGCGATGGTGCTTCTGTATAAGTCTCTGGTGCGACCTCATTTGGAGTATATTGTGCAATTCTGGAGACCACATCTTCAAAAGGATATAAACAGGATGGAATCGGCACAGACTAGAGGGTGGCTGTCAGAATGGTCAGTGGGGACGGATTTAAAGATTTCAATATATATACTTTGAATGCATGTATGTTTGGGATTCTGACCCTCGTATTCCCCTGTTTACCTCCCATGTGTACTATAACCATTTCCTCCCCCGTCTGTTGTATTTGTCTGTCTTGGATAGATTGCGAGTTCTTTAGACCAGGCTCTGCCTCTTACATCTCTACATGAACAGCGATGCATATGCCCTGTAGTGCTATACAGATGGCGAGTAGTAGTAGCCAGTGGTAGAACTGGAATTTGGCCCCTTGATAAGTGTATGTCAGATTGCATGGCCAGTGCAAAGATAGAACCGTTTCTCATGTTTTATGACTGCGCCCTGTAACTGGACTTCACTGCCAGCAGCCAAGGGACAAAACGAGGTCTTCCCGTGCCAGCGAGCACCGTTTTTGCCTTCTCTTTTGAACGAAAATGAGAAGCAGCATATTTGAGCATTCCCAGTATGAGCTTGAACTGGAAGATGAACAAAATGGAGCATTTCTGACTTGTTGCTAGTATCCTACAGAACCAGGTCTAGGAATATTTACACTCTTGTCACGAGCACCTTCTAAACCTGAGGTGGAATTTCATTAACATTTCAAACAGGTTTGTTATATTAATTATCTTCTGCTGTCTAATTCTCATGCCGTCAGTCCACAAGACTGACAATAGAACAGGAAAGCAAAACATTGGTGTTTCAAACCCCTTACAGAAAGCTCAGACCTTTCATGCTTGTTGTACTGGTTGGCATCAGAACCAATTAATCTTTACCTGATCCAGTCTCGACAAGGGATGAGACAAGAATACTGGTGTATAGTCCACAGACTACAAGTTGTTACACAGCATTCAAGCAGAAGCTACAAACTGGCAGCCAATAAAAATCACCAGACAGGCTCGCAGTCTGCCTCGCCACCGCCGCCCCCCCCCCCTTGCCATGTCCAGACCCCCAAGCGATCTTTTGCTTTATCCTCTGTTCCCTACTGAGAGACTCATGCAAAAAAAGAAGAGTCCATTAAAAGCATCCTAGCAGAACAAAGGAGCAGAAAACGGTAGGAAACTTATTTTCTAGGTCATTCATGCAAAGAAGTCTAGTTACACAAACAAAATTAACTCAGTTTTCTCTGTGCAATTCAATAAGTGAAATATTAAAAAAAATATTCACTTATGCAGAAGAACTGAATTGACAAAGGCACAAATAGTCTGAGTCTTGCAGAAAGTGCAAAAACACTTTACTGTGCTGCAATATAGTATTACAGGAGTGCTTTGAGTTTAGAATAACTCCAAACCAGTCTAAGGGCCCCTTGTACTAACACTGAGCTTGAGCTAAGTGTTAGTAAAAGGGCTCTAAGTTAAGTGGATGCCAAACAGGAATCAACGAGTTCCTCCCCCCACCCAAAGCATCAGTGCTGTATAAGTCACTCAGCAAGAAAAGTGTTTAAATTATTTCTAAACAGTCTCAAAGTGAATACAAAAAAAAATAGCTACAAATGCACTCAGGTGGGGTTTTAGGATATCTACAAGGAATATGTATGAGATAATGCTGCATATACTGAGTCTTCAGGGTAGGTGAATCTCTCTCATGCATATTTATTGTGAAAATCTCGAATACCAGACAAGTTGTGGCATCCCCTAGACAAGTTGGGAAGCCCGACACTATTGTATGCTGTAGTTGAGGGCCATAAACATTATTATAGTCTCCTTTTCGAAAGTTGAATGCTAGCAGAGTCAATTTCCTTGCCAGCCTCCCTCCATTTATTAAATCAAATGTGATCATGCTAAAAGCACTATCACCAAGTGGCACCAACACTTCTCTTGCACCAGATCCTGTGTTCCACTAAGGACTAGGTCCAAAATTGCTTCTTGGAGCAGATGGCTTATGAACCAAGAAGAGAGGAAGCTGTCATTTATTTCATCTAGAAACTTCATCTCCCTAGCATGTCCAGCTGTGACACTGACCCAGTCAATACTGGGTAATTGAAGTCACTCATTATTACTGTATTGTAACTTATTAGCCTCCCTCATTTCTTTTAGCATTTCATCATCCATCTGTTCATTCCGGCCAGGCAGACACTAGTACAACCCCAGTGTCATTGCCCTCCCTTTCAAAAGGAAGACTATGATAAAATGTGAAGGTTACAAAAAAACTAAAAGTAACAGCTGTAAAGGTTAAAGGTTTACAACAGGCATGGGCATTGTTTAAAAATACTAATCTTGGAAACCCAGACCACATGTAATCCACGCTTTAAAAAAGCTAGAAGGAAGGTAAAAAAAAACTGCCAGCATAGTCTAAAGATAAGGAAAGAGATTGTTGTAGCGTCTTTCAGGAAATGGAAAAAAGGAGCCAAATGACAAAAATGAGAAACAGAACTGGCAAGTTAGATGCAAGGCATTGATAAGGCAGGTAAAGAGAGAATTTGAAAAAAAAAAGCTTGCAGTGGAAGCAAAAATGCAAAATAACTTTCAAGCACATTCATAGCAAAAAACCTGTGAGAGAGTCAGTTGGACCATTAGATAACAGAAAGGTAAAAAGGGGTCCTAAGGGGGGAAAAGGCCACAGCAGAGAATGAATTCTTTGCTTCAGTCTTTACTGAAGAAGATATAGGGAAGTTACCCATGCCTGAAATTGTATTTAAAGGTGACGTATCAGAAGAATTGAAATAAATTTTGATAAACTGGGAAGATGTATTACAACTATTTGATAAATTAAAGAGTAGCAAATCACCTGGACTGGATGGTATACATCCGAGGATGCTGAAAGAACTGAAATATGATATTGCAGATCTACAATTAGTAATCTGTGAGCCATCATTAAAATCATCTGTAGTACCTGAAGATAGGAGAATGGCCAATGTAACACTAATTTTTAAAAAGGGTTCCAGGGAAACTACAACTCTGGAATTTGTTACTGGAGGATGTAGTAAAAGCTGTTAGTGTAGCTGGGTTTAAAAAAAGGTCTGTACAAGTTCCTGGAGGAAAGGTCCATAAACCATTATTAAAAGGGACCCAGGATATCACTATTTGACCCAATACAAGCATTGTGGAAACTGTCTTTTGGGGAAACTGCTAGGTACTTATGACCTAGATTGGCCACTGTTGGAAACAGGATACTGGACTTGATGGACCTTGGTCTGACCCAGTATGGCATAAAAAAAAAAAAAAAAAAAAGTACAGACCAGAGAGACTGACGTCAGTACTGGGCAAAATTGTAGAAATCATTATAAGGAATACAATTATTGAAAATGTCCTAGTCATGGTTTAGTATTTAATCTTTTTATTTATTGTAAATAGTTTACATATTAGACAGCATACATTTTGATTCCATTGTAAGAAGCTAACATATTGAAACATTATAGACAATATACACTTTAAGATAACTTAAAAAGCATACATATTGAAACAATGTAAACAGCATACATATTAACAATGTTAAACATATTTTATTTTTCTCCCCTTCCTCCCCCTTTATCCACCACCCCCATCCCATACTCCCTCCCATTCCTTACCTTTATCCCCTTCCCCCCCCATATACCACCACCCCATCCCATACTCCCATACTCCCTCCCATTCCTTACCTTTATCCCCCCCTCCCACTCAATAATAATTCATTAAAAAAAAAGTCAATTAATACATTATAATTTCCCCTTCTCCTTCCTGCACCTTCACCCTTTTACACTTTCCCCTTCCAATCCCCATCCTCCCTACTAAACCAATTCTAACCTAACCCTTATGTAATTCTAACTTAGCCAATTTAAATTGTTAAAATATCATTCCTTGCCCTTGCTGAAACCCCATCAAGATAAGGAGACCAAACATTTAGTGAATTAAAAAGAAGTTATGGTTTGTCTCAGGGGCATTTTTATGCATATCTACATTTAAAATATTATTTGATTTCCATAGCTGATAGGAGAATTGGTTTGAGATCAGAAAATTTTAGAAAATTGGAAGATTGGTTTACGTTGAAGGACAAGGAAAGGATAACTGTAGCAGAATATAATAAGGCTTTATTTAATTTAGTTCATGTCAAGAATTTTGACCATTTGAGTTTGCATTGGGGAAAAGAATTAGGAATCAATCTTGAAAGGTTTTGCCTGGGAAAAGGCCATTGGGTGTATTCCTAGACAAATAGCGGGGGCAAAATTACGTGAAATGCAATTTAAGATAATAGAACGTGCTTACATATCACCATATAGAGCATGGAGAGGGGGCTTTGCTCAATGTAGTGAATGCCCAAGGTGTAGAATGGAGAAGGCACATTTGGGGCATATGTTCTGGACTTGTATATGTGTGAAGAAATTTTGGATTAATATTCAAAAATTTCTAAGTGGTATATTGAGGCAATCTTTAATTTTGACTCCAGGGTTTGCAATTCTTGATGTTCCAGATTCTTTAGGGCTTTCATTATCAGGGAATAGACATTTAGTGAGGAAATGTTGTCTGCTTGCTAAACAATGTATACTTCGGAATTGGAGAGATCCTAAAGGTCCAGAATTTTGGGAGTGGAGAAACGTATTACATCAATTGATTTTATGGGAAGGAGTATCTACTAGGAAACATGTGCGTAAAAGAGCTTATTTTTTAAATGCCTAGTCATGGTTTAATGGGAGAAAGCCAACATGGACTTTACCAAGGAAGATCTTGTTTTACTAATCTGTTTTTTTGAAGCTGTGAATAAACAGGTAGATAAAGGTAAGTCGGTTGATATATCTGGATTTTCAGAAAGCCTTTGGCAAGGTCCCTCATGAGAGACTCTTGGCAAAATTAAAAACTCATGGGATAGGAGGCAGTGTACTATTGTGGATTGGGAACTGGTTAAAAGATAAAAAGCAGAGGGTAGGGCTAAATGGCCAATTTTCCTAATAGAGAAAGATGAACAGTGGAGTACCCCAGGGATCTGTGCTGGGCCCGCTGCTTTTTAAACATATTCGTAAATGACCTGGGAATGGGAATAACGAGTGAGGTAATCAGATTTGCAGATGACCCAAGAGGATTGTGAAAAATTGCAAGAGGATAAATTGGAAGACTGGGCATCCAAATAGCAGATGAAATTTAATGTGGACAAGTGCAAAGTTATGTATCTAGGAAAGAACCACCCTAACTATGGTTACAGAATGCAAGGTTCCACATTAGGAAACGCCCCCCAGGAAAAGGATTTAGGCGTCATCGTGTATAATAAGTTGAAATCCTCTGTCCAGTGTGCAGAGATGGCCAAGAAAGCAAATAGAATGCTAGAAATCATAAGAAAAGGAATAGAGAATAAAACCAAGTATATTATAATGCTTCTATATTGTTTCATGGTGCAATTGCATCTCGGATTTTGTGTCCTGTTCTGGTCACCATATCTTAAAAAGGATATAGCAGAATTAGAGAAAGTACAGAGAAGAGCCACCAAAATGGTAAAGGGGATGGAAGGATAACCCTATGAGGAAAGGCTTAAAAGGTTAGGGCTCTTCAACTTGGAAAAGAGATGGCTGAGGGAGATATTATAGAGGTCTATCGATATTTCTTTCAATTCTTCTGCAGCAGCATCTTTAAATACCATTTCAGTCATGGGTAACATCCCTACATCTTCCTCAGTAAAGACTGAAGCAAAGAATTCATTCAGTCTCTCTGCTATGGCCTTGTCCCCTCTTAGTGTCCCTTTTACCCCTCTATCATCTAATGGTGCAACTGACTCACAGGTTTTTTGCTACGAATGTATTTGAAAAAAAGTCTTTATTACATGTTTTTGCATCCACAGCAAGCTTCTTCTCAAATTCTCTCTTTGCCTGCCTTATCAATGCCTTGCATCTAACTTGCCAGTGCTTGTGCTGTTTACAGTTTGTCATTTGGCTTCTTTTCCATTTCCTGAAAGATGCTTTTTTGGCAATAACAGCCTCTCTGACCTCACCTTTAAACCATGCTGGCAGTTTTTTGGACTTCCTTCCACTTTTAAAGTGTGGAATACAGCTGGTCTGGGTTTCCAAGATAGTATTTTTAAACATCCATACTTGATGTGGGACAAACACAGAGGATCTCTAAAGGAAAAGATGGGACTGTTGTAGTTGTTGATATGGAAGGACAGACTAGATAGAAAAATAACAGAAAAAGACCACATGGCCTATGTTTCTATGTAACTTTTTAACCTTTGCAACTGCTTCTTTTATTTTTTTTTAACTATTTTCCTCATTTTATCATAGTCTCCCTTTTGAAAGTTAAAAGGTAGTACTGCAGATTTCCTTGCTGTCCTTCCTCCATTTATTAAATCAAATGTGATCATCCTATGATCATCATTGCCAAGTGGCCCCAACACCCTTATCTCTTGCACCAGATCTGGTGTTCCACTAAGGACTAGGCCCAAAATGGCTTCCCCTCTGGTCGATTCATGAACCAGCTGCTCCAAGAAGCAGTCACTTATTTCATCTAGGAACTTTATCTCCCTAGCATGTCCTGCCGTGACACTGACCCAGTCTATACCAGGGTAATTGAAATCACCCATGATTATTATTGTTCTGTAACTTTTGTTAGCTTCCCTGATTTCTTTGAGCATGTCATCCATTTGTGCATTCTGGCCAGACGGTTGATAGAAGACCCCCAACTGCCATCAATACTTTAGTGCATTGCAATGCAAATTTAAAACCAGAACTGGTCAAAAAGTTTCACTCCTGGAATTGGGTAACTTGGAAACTCTAATTATGCTTAATGAGTAGCCTGGACAAAGGTTTTATGTAACAGAGAAGGCTAGGGACAAGACAAGCTGATCTGACCCAGGACGCGAACGTCACATTGCAATAATAAAAAGCAACTGCCAAAATTTAGGCACAGACACCACAGTCAACTACCTAGGGTGCCAAATGTTGAAGGCATCAAGTACCCAGGTAAAAAGGAGCCTCCTCCCACTTAACCTAGTACTGTTCAGCAGTAGCACTACAAAGAGGTACTGTTCCCACCCTGGCTTTCTAATTTCCAGAGGCCTCCCCCTCCTTGGCTCTCATTGCAAGAAAGAAATTGCTGCCCTCACCCTGTAGTGCTGCCTAGGAAATATTGAAATCTTAAATCTGGCCCTGACAATAACTTACTTTGAAATGAACATAACTGAAGTAAAAACCTTCAAAACAAACACACAATTATGAGAGACCTGTCTCATTCTCTCTCTCTGTGCTCTAGTGCAGAGGTTCCTTTTGATTATATGTAGTGGCATAAATTCCACTCAAGCAGCCTCAGAAATGGACCCATGCAGGAAGGACCCACACTGCGTTAGTAAGGCAGTGTGGCAAACTTACTTTATCATGTCTGCCACACTGCCTCCGCTCTAAGTTTGCAGCAGGCCCGGTTTGCATCAGACTAGAGCTGCTACAAACTTAGAAGAGCAGGAGCAGCGCAGTAAACATGAGTTTACTGCTGCCGCATAAGGAGGGGGAGCACCATGACAATGGGGAGGCTGCGTGGGGGAGGGGGGCACTACTGTGACAATAGGGGCCCTTGGCACAATTTTGCTTGGGGGGCCCCCTCATTGGCACTTACGCTACTGGTTATAGGGATTTCTTAATAAACTCCAAAAAGTTCAGGGACTCCCTCTCCTCAGTGCCTAGGACTCCTCAGTGCCACTAGCCCTCTTTTTCCTTTACTCTGCTTGTCCCCACCAGTCTCAGTCTCTTCCCTCCCTCCCCCAATCAATCCCCACCAGCCTCGCACTCTTGAGTTCCTGCAGACTCCCTATAATGGTTTCACAGATCTCCAGAACTCCACAGACCACAGACTGGGAACCACTGCTCTAAAGCATAGTTACTCACCTGTAACAGGTGATCTCCGGGAACAGCTGGAATTTAGTCTTCACATATGGGTATCATCGGTACCAACGGAGCCTGTGCTGGAACGCTCCCCAGCGTCCAATTAGAAAGCTTTTGGGAGCATCCCACAGCGCCTGTGTGCTGCCTTCCTGCCTTTCCCAACTGCCTCTCTCCAGTTGAGTTTAAAGCTGAGACAAAGAGAGAGAGGGAAAGAGAAAGAGATAGAGGGATACAACTCCTAGGGGAGGTGGGTGGGTTGTGAAGACTAAATTCCTGCTGTTCCCGGAGATCACCTGTTACAGGTGAGTAACTATGCTATCTCCGGGAACAAGCAGGAATGTAGTCTTCACATATGGGGACTCCCTAGCTTTAAATGCCAGGGAGAGACCCCAGAAATTGTGTCCCTGTGAAAGGGCTCCACTTCCCCCCATGGATCTCTGGCATCCTACCAGGGATGGTGGGTAGGAGTTGATTAGGTATGGAACAGGTGTTGGAGAACAGCCTGACCAAATAAGGCATCCTGGTGGGAGTCCTTGTCCAAGCAGTAATGGGCTGTGAAGGTATGAACCGAGGCCCAAATAGCTGCTCAACAGATGTCGTCGATAGACACAGAGTGTGGATGAGCCATTAAAGCTGGAGAGAGGCAGTTGGGAAAGGTGGGAAGGCAGCACGCAGGCGCTATGGGATGCTCCCAAAAGCTTTCTAATTGGACGCTGGGGAGCGTTCCCATGCAGGCTCCGTCGGTACCGACGATACCCATATGTGAAGACTACATTCCTGCTTGTTCCTGGAGATTGCATGTTTTAAATAAGTTTCATACAGACAGCAAAATGGGAAGCGGCTTAGTACCTTTCCCAAAGGGATAAAGCTGTGCTTTAAACAGGCAATATGACAGATCACAGGAAGAAACAAATCTGACTTGAACCCTCCCAGGCAAATGTTCAGATGTGGGGACTCCCTTCTCACATAATACCATCTTGCAGGTTCGAATTTTCCCAGACAGTTTAAACCAGTCCTCAGAAGCCCTGCTAGACATTTCTTTACCAATTACCATTTCAGGATTCAGGTTCATAACTCCCTTCCCACCCTGAGATTTCCATAATTAAACAACTCAGAAATCACACTTAGTCCCACCTCAGATAATGGTCTTGTAAAAAGTCATAAATGGAGGTTTTAAGTGAAGAACAGGCGTCATTGTGGATAACATGTTGAAACCCTCCACCCAGTGTGCAGCAGTTGAGAAAGCAAATAGAATACTAGGAATCATAAGTAAAGGAATGGAGAATAAAGCAAAGGATATTATAATGCCTCTGTATCGTTCCATGGTGCGACCGCACCTTGAATATTGTGTGCAGTTCTGATCACCGTATCTTAAAAAGAATATAGCATTATTAGAAAAGGTACAGAGAAGAGCCACCAAAATGGGGATGGAAGGATACTCCTATGAAGAGAGGCTAAAAAGGTTAGGGCTCTTCAACCTGGAAAAGAGACGGCTGAGGGGAGATATGATAGACGTCTATAAATTAATGAACGGAGAGGAACGGGTAAATGTAGATCGATTGTTTACACCATCAAAATATAGAAAGACTAGGGGACATACAATGAAGCTACAGTGTAACCCATTTAAGACTAATAAGAGAAAATATTTTTACACTCAACGCATAATCAAACTCTGGAATTCGTTACCGGAGGATGTAGTAAAAGCTGTTAGTGTAGCTGGGTTTAAAAAAGGTTTGGACAAGTTCTTGGAAGAAAGGTCTATAAACCATTATTAAAGGGGACCCAGGATATCACAGCTTGACTCAATACAAGCATTGTGCAACCTGTGTATCTTTTGGGGAAAACTGCCAGGTACTTGTAACCTAAATTGACCACTGTTGGAAACAGGATACTGGGCTTGATGGACTTTAGTCTAACCCAGTATGGCATATCTTATGTTCTTAACAGGTCAATGGTTAGAGCAGCAACTTGGGTATTCAAGACTCAAATACTTACTGCTGCTCTTTGTGACCTTGGGTAAGTAACTTAACCCTCCATTGCCTCAGGTACAAATTAGATAGTAACATAGTAAATGACGGCACATAAAGACCAGTATGGTCCATCTAGTCTGCCCAGTAAGATGGCAAGAGTAGGTGCACCTGCCACTCCGTGCAGGCCACCACTCCCCATGTGTTTGATTTAGGGGTGAACCCACCACTCCGTGTAAGACACCCCTGTATGTTGAGACATTAGATAGTTAAGTTTATTTCGATTTTATCCTGTTGCTGTAAAGGGATCCACTGTGTCTGTCCCATGCCATTTTGAATTCTGTCACTGTATTTGCCCCCAACACTTCCATCGGGAGGGCATTCAAAGCATCCACCACCCTTTCAGTGAAAAAGTATTTCCTGACATTGCCTTTCAATTTACCCCCTTGCAGCTTCCTGTTATGCCCTCTAGTTTTACAGCTTCCCCGTCTTTGGAAGAGGTCGTAAGCCCCCTAGGGGAATTCTGCGCAAAAATATTTTAAATTCTCTAAACAGTATTTGAAAATTCTGCCACTCTATTTGTAAAAATATCACAACATAATCGGTGTCCTTGAAACATCATGAATTAAACCACTATATAGAAAAAAATGGGGGGGGGGGGGCAGGGGCGGCCCAAGGGGGGTGCGGGGCCATGTGCAGAGACTTGGTGCGGGGCCTCATTTGCATAAGTGGTCTTATTTGCATAAATATTTGCATAATGTTACCATTCACTAACTTTTAGTAAACATGTCTCTTAATGAGTGTATGGATAAAGAAAGACTAAAAGATTTCTACATTACTATAATCCAGTGCCAACCGCCAGGCACATTAGGAACTACTACAAACGCTGCCCATTTAGAACCCATAGCAAACCCGCCGTATCCTGACAGCATTACCAGGACTCACAAAGCACCATACCCTACCTATCAAAAGGCAACACTGCAAATATTAAACCAATACATTTCAGAGAACACTGGGGAAAGAGAACAAGTGGCAACGTCAAATAGGAATTACATAAACAGAATACCTCAGCTCAGTTACACATGCAGAACATAGACCATCACCAAACAAGGAATCACAATTTAGAAACAGGAAGGCAATAATTAAACTGGGAACCCCAAAAGCCAAACTTGGAATGTACAACAACACTGTAGAAATAAAACTATAAATTAATTTCCTCTTGTACCAAACAAAGCGCAGATGTTAATGATGCACATTTCCCAGAGCTGACATATTCCAGTTAATAAATTCAAAATAAAGAGATATCTTTCTACCTTTTGTGCATTTTTTTTCAGTTGCAATTGGTCCAGCCACTTTCTTCTGGTTTCTTCATGTTTTCTGCTAACTCTCCATCGTCTGCTGTCCATTTGTCCTTTCTTCCCTCTTCTAGTTTTTTTTCCATTCTCTCTCTCTCTACATCTGCTTTAACATACTAATCTTTCTCCTTTTGCTCTTTCCTCATTCCTATTTCATCCACACAAATTTTACCCCTCCATCCTCAATCCCCAATTACTCTCCCAATACCTGGCCAATTGTAGATTTTTCATCCCTCCTACACAAAATATTTTTCCCCTCTCCATTTTAATCTCCCAGCCCCATCCCATTCTAATCCTCCCCCAACATCAGCTCCCTTCTAGTTCCAGTCTCACCCAGCATCCATTCCCTTCTAGTCCCTGCATCAGCCCATTTCCAGTCCTAGCCCCCCCATCAGCCCATTTCCAGTCCTAGCTCCCCCATCCATTTCCAGTCCAAGTCCCTTCATCAGCTCATTTCCAATCCTAGCCCCCCATCAGCCCATTTCTAGTCATTTCCTAGCCCCACCATCAGCCCATGTCAAATCATAGCTCCCCTCCACTTCCAGTCCAAGCCCCCCCATGAGCCTACTTCCAGTTCTAGCCCCTCCATGAGTCCATTTCAATTCAAGCCCCCACCACAGCCCATTTCCAATCTTAGCTCCCCCCAACAGCCCATTTCCAGTCCTAGCTCCCTTCCCTCACAGCCCATTTCCATTCCAAGCCCCCTCCCCATCAGCTATTTGCAGTTCAAGCCTCCCCTTCCACTCAGCCCATTTCCAGTCCTAGCAACCCCCCAACCCATTACCAGTCCTAGCCCCCCGTCAATCAACTTCCAGTCCTAACCCCCATCACCCCATTTTCAGTTTAAGCCCCCCTATAACCCATTACCAGTCCTAACGCCCCATCAGCCCATTTCCAGTCAGCCCCTCATAGCCCATTGCCAGTCGTAACCCCCCCCATCAGCCCACAGCCCATTACCAGTCCTAACCACATCAGCCCACCTCAAGTCCTAACCCCTCCCCATCAGCCCATTTCCTGTCCTAGCCCTCCCATAACCCATTATCAGTCCTACCCCCCCATCAGCCCACTACCAGTCTTAACCCCCCCCCATAGCCCATTGCCAGCCCTCATCAGCCCACAGCCCATTGCCAGTCTTAACCCCCCCATAGCCCACTGCCAGTCTTAACCCCCCCATAGCCCATTGCCAGTCTTAACCCCCCTCCCTCCCTAGCCCATTGCCAGTCTTAACCCCCCTCCCTCCCTCCCTCCCTAGCCCATTGACAGTCCTACCCGCCCCCCCTCGGCTCATGGCAATTAAAAAAAAAAAAAAAAAGCTGGCCGCTGCCGCCGCGGCGGCATGGAGTGTCCCGCGGGGCTCCCTCTGCCCGGCAGAACTCTCCCGGCGCGGCTGAGCCCCTCTCTGCCGGCTTGCAGATACGCGAAGGGAGAGAGTCTCCCTCGCGTCTCTGTTAAGCCCGCAGGGGCAGATGGGAAATTTCCCATCAGCCCCTGCTTCCCATCAGCCCCTGCGGGCTTAACAGAGACGCGAGGGAGACTCTCTCCCTTCGCGTATCTGCAAGCCGGCAGAGAGGGGCTCAGCCGCGCCGGGAGAGTTCCGCCGGGCAGAGGGAGCCCCGCGGGACACTCCATGCCGCCGCGGCGGCAGCGGCCAGCTTTTTTTTTTTTTTTAATTCAATTAAGAAAAAGCAGAATGTTCTTTGCGCGGGGCCCCCCGAAACGCGGGGCCCTGTGCAAAAAACATTCTTGCTCAATGGACGGGCCAGCCCTGGGGGGGGGGTTCTCAGAGATGCAGAACTTTTAGGATATAGGGCAGAATTCCCCAAGAAGTACTGTAATATGCCTGTAAGCCAGGAGGATGCTGGGTTGCATACAAAGAGGAATTACCAGTAGAAAGGAAGAAGTACTAATGCCACTGTATAAGTTACTGGTGAGGCCTCACTTGGAATACTGCGTCTTGCAAAGGATATAAAAAGACTGGAAACTGTTCAGAGGAAAGCGACCAAAATGATTTGCAGCCTGCATTAGAAGCCTTATGAGAAGAGACTTGAAGACCTAAATATGTACACTCAGGAGAAGCGGAGGGACAGGGGAGATATGATTCAGACCTTTAAATACTTAGAGAAATAATGAACAAACCAACCTCTTCCAAAGATGGGGAAGCTGTAAAACTAGAGGGCATAACATGAAGCTGCAAGGGGGTAAATTGAAAGGCAATGTCAGGAAATACTTTTTCACTGAATGGGTGGTGGATGCTTGGAATGCCCTCCCGATGGAAGTGGTGGGGGCAAATATAGTGACAGAATTCAAAATGGCATGGGACAGACACAGTGGATCTCTTTACAGCAACAGGATAAAATCAAAATAAACTTATCTAATGTCTCAACATACAGGGGTGTCTTACACGGAGTGGTGGGTTCACCCCTAAATCAAACACATGGGGAGTGGTGGCCTGCACGGAGCGGCAGGTGCACCTACTCTTGCCATCTTACTGGGCAGACTAGAGGGACCATACTGGTCTTTATCTGCCGTCATTTACTATGTTACTATGTAATAGAGGTCTTGGGTTTTGCTAATACTGACAGTAACACAATGTCTATTGCCTGTGTGTGTGTGGACGGATGTTCATGTGTATGGGGATGGTGGTGCCTGTATGTGTGGGTCTGTGTAGTGTGGAGGTGGGGTGACTGTGTGTGTGTCTGTGTGGTGTGGAGGTGGGGTGCCTGTGTGTGTGTCTGTGTGGTGTGGAGGTGGGGTGCCTGTGTGTGTGTCTGTGTGGTGTGGAGGTGGGGTGCCTGTGTGTGTGTCTGTGTGGTGTGGAGGTGGGGTGCCTGTGTGTGTGTCTGTGTGGTGTGGAGGTGGGGTGCCTGTGTTTGTGTGGCGGGAGCGCCTTTTGCACACACACATTGTGTCCTTTATTTCCCATGTCTTCTACCTCCAGTCCCTTACACTCTTCCCTTGCCCCTCCCCCACTCCAACCCCTCTCCTGCTGTCCCTCCACACCCCTAACTCTGTTTCCCTTCCAAGATTCTCCCCTTGCACTCACACCCTGCCCTTCATTAGTTATTAAAACCTACTGCCCCTTTAATTTAGTCACTGGCCTGTGCAGCAAACACTAACGGTTAGAGTCTAACCTTTCTGTTGCAGGCTGTGAAGACACCATCCCTGTCCTGCACTTCTGTCCACAGGGGTCGGGATCCCTACAGGCAGGCACTGGTTCTCCTTTTGTGATTGCAACCCTGGCCAAATTTTGTGGGCCACTGAAAAATTTTGTGGGGAGGGGGAATTCTCTGCAAATTCTGCATTGTGCAGAATTCCCCAGGAGTACTGAATGTAACTTCTCTTGAACTGCTACTGAAAAGGTGTAAGCCAGTGAGGTAAATTCTGCACCAGGCAACCCCTGTAATACAGGGGGGCCTCAAGGAAGAAGGGTGCTCATTTGCAGCTGCTCCCGTATTTTCTAAAGTGGACTTACCCCCCTCTAGGGGCCTTTTAAAAATTGTTGCTTGGAGGTCCATAATTTGAATTTCTGCCAATGGTGTGATCTAAATTTAAAAATAAAAAGATTCAAAAACATTTATGTGATCAACAATGGCACTGATCATATGCAGGCTTTAAAAAAAATCCAGACCAATTAAACAGTTAACTGGCAGTTTAAATAGCTAAATGGCCAAAGTTACCTATTTTTTTAAAAAGGGCATGGCTAGCAGTATCCCAGGACTGCTGAATGGATAACTTGCCTATGTGTTGCCACTCAAATGCACTGTATAAAGTTAAATGGATGTCTTATCTGTTTAATCTTAACAGTGGACTTTTAGCCATGTTACTTAAATGGATAGCACTACTGAAATCTGTATAAAGTTAAATTGATAAGATAGCTATTTAACTTTGTTGTCAGCCCATGATGGAAAAGTGACATCCATACTTTTACATACTAAACCTTAAGGGTAAATTAGACTTACCTGCTAATTATTGTTCCTTACGGAACTTTAGTCCAGACCCGGAACCTGAGAGTTCTGTACCTCCAGCAGCTTTGGAGACTGAAACACGTCATCGCTTTGATGACACCAGTATAAGTAGGCTAGGACCGCCTCCTCCCATCAGTACCTATTGACAAAGCAGACTCAGCAGAGCAACAAATAAGTAGTTAATCCCACTCTTAGTATACCTATTCCTAATGAACTACCTCAACCCCTAGCACAGTAACGGCTAACGTAACATCAAATATTTTAGGTTTATTTATTTATTTTTTGTGGTTTGTCAGTCTTGCACTGTCAGAACGCAGCACAAGGGAAAAAGAAAAGTCAAAGAACAAAAAAGCGAGAAAAGACTTCTATAACCACCGGACTCTGAAACGACTTCAGGCTGACACATCTCTGGAACAAAGAACCGGGTGGGATCCGGGACTGGACTAGAGTTCCTTATGGAACAATAATTAGCAGGTAAGTAATTTACCCTTCCTTTTTGTCCCTCTAGTCCAGTCCTGGAACCTGAGAGGATGTAACATAGCAGTAAAGCTCAACGGGAGGGCCCCGCTAGTGCAACCTGAAGAACTGACGAACCAAACTGCACGTCCCGCGCCGCTTGAACATCTAGTCTATAATGCTTGGCAAAGGAACTCAAAGAAGACCATGTTGCTGTCTTACAAATCTCCGCAGCCGGCACTAAGCTAAACTCCACCCAGGAAGCCGCCTGCGCCCTAGTCGAATGGGCCCGGAGCCCTTCCGGAACCACCTTACCTGCCAAAAGATATGCTGCTGCAATGGCCTCCTTCAGCCACCTGGCAATGGATGCCTTAGAGGTCACCTCCCCCTTTCTCGGACCCCCAAACACCACACATAACCGGTCCGATCTACGAAACACCCCCAACCTACGAAGGTACTTCACGACTCGACGAACATCCAGAAGGCGTAACGTCCATGGCACCGTCGCCAGACCGAACGGCAACGCTTGGAATTGGAAATGCCCCATTGGCACCGCAAACCGAAGGAACCTCTGGTGCTCTCGCCGAATGGGAATATGCAGATAGGCCTCCGACAGGTCCAAAGACGTTAGGAACTCTCCCTGCCGAACCGCCGCAATCACGGAACGCAGAGTCTCCATACGGAAAATGCGAGACCCGGAGACAGCGATTCACTCCCTTTAAATCCAAAATGGGCCGGAAGGCGCCATCTTTCTTTGGAACCACAAAATAGATGGAGTATCGACCGGACCCGCACTGCTCCGCCGGAACCGGAACCACCGCCCGAAGCCGTCGCAACCTTTTGAGGGCCTCCTGCACTGCCCGGTGCTTGACCCGCGCCCTGCACGGAGACTGAACAAACAAATCTACCACTGGATGCTGGAGCTCCAGAGCATAACCCTCTCGAATAACCTCCAACACCCACTGATCCGACGTCAGCTGGACCCAGGCAGGGTAAAAGTCTCGCAACCGCCCTCCTATGGAAACGCACCCCACCTGAGCCCCCCTTATCTGATTGTGGCTTTTTACTGTTCGGAGGAGTAGGACAAGAAACCTCTACCTGCCCCCCGAAAACCGCGAAAACCCTGTCCTCGCGGCAGCGACCTACCCCGCTGAAACTGACCGAAGCCGGGGGTCCGAAACCTACAAAACTTTCTCTGGGAGCCCTTGGCGGCCGGGGAAGGACGGCCCTGCTTCAGTTTATCCTCCGGCAACCGACCCCCTTTGGACTCCCCGAGGTCCTTAACCAATTTATCCAGATCCTCACCAAACAATAGCTTCCCCCGAAAAGGAAGCTTACTAAGCCACGCCTTGCAAGAACTGTCCGCCGCCCAGCTTCGCAACCACAAGTAACGCTGGGCTGCTACCATGGACGCCATACTCTTGGCCAACCCCCGGATTAGATCATAATGAATATCCGCTAGACAGGCGGAGCCGGACTCCAGAAGAGACAACTCCTCCACCTGCTCCCCCGCCAGGGCCACCTGCAGACGCTGGGACCAACGCAGAGAAGCCCTAGCTACCCATGCCCCTGCGATAAAGGCCTGCATGGACAGCACGCTTATATCAAATACCTGCTTTAAGTATCCAATTTCCTGTCCTGCGCATCCTTAAGTGCCGCCGACCCCTCGACCGGAATCGTCGTCCTCTTAGTAACCGCCGCGTCAACTCTTGGAGAGCGAAAGAGGTCTCTGTCCTGCTCCGACAACGGATAAAGCCTAGCCAACGCTCTAGACCCCTTAAGCGCTGCCTCCGGCAGGTCCCATTCCTCCTGTATCATCTTCCTAAACACACTATGCATGGGAAACACACGCTGTGTCGTACGGACAGCTTGCAATAATGGATCCTCCAGGGCATCCTCCTCTGTGGGAGCTGCGGTCGGCATATTAAGCATCTTAAGAGTCTCGGTAATCAGCACCGGCAACTCCTCCCGCCGAAACACTCTGACTACCCGGGCCTGTTGTTCGGGATCAGGCAGTTTACCTTCTTCCAATTCCTCCGCCGAGTCCTCGTCAATCTCTTCCTCAGCTGCCTCCAAGGAAGAAGCCGCTCCTAAGTCCACCTCGGCCCCCTTACTTCTCTTAACAGGGGTGCCCATGGACTGCGGTCCCAAAGGGGTCCCGAGGCGCTTCTCACCCTGCCCCCAGACCGGCAGCGAGGCCACACCTGGCTGCAGCAGAGCAAAAGCCTGCTACATTAACGTAAAGAAATCCGGCGGCACCAAAGGCTGACCCCCAGCGGAGCCCTGCCCCGGAGGAAGAGACAACTCCCCCTCCGAAGAGGGCCCCCGCCACGGGTTCTGAGGAGGCCAGAGAGGAAGGGAGGCCGACCCCTCCCCCCCCCCCCCCGAGTGACTGCTCCATCAAGGCTGCCTCCTGGGTGCAGCCTCTACACACCCCTGACTGCAGAAGGGCGCCTCGCCTCGTGCCACACACTAGACAACGAGGCCTAGCCGGCATACTAACTGCAAACTTGAGAACCCCCGGAGCCCTAAGTCACTGCTGTGCCCACAAACTCCTTCCCTAGGAGTTAAAAGCTAAAACGGGCTGCGGCACACCTAGTATCTAGGCAGCCTGAGTCTTCTTTCGTTTTATCTAAGTAGTGAACCGCTGACACTCCCAGAGATGCCCGGTCCTCAAGGCCTGTCCCGAAAGCGCAGTACAGCGTTGCCCGCTGAGGAAAAAACGCGGGATAGTGGAGAAAATGGCCGCTCGCCGCTTCCCGCGCGAACGGCCAGCAGCCGGAGTCGCGATCCCGCTCTATGAAAGAGACCGCGCTCTGCGCCCCGCGGCGTCTGCTCACGTGGCTGCCCCCCGAATGGAAGATTAAGGCTTACCGGCTCTTCCTTCCACAGGGGGCCTCAATCTACACCCCGGAGCTCAGCCGTGTCAGTGACTTCGGCTCCGGGTGGAGAGACGCGCTCAGGCCTGCCTCGCAGCAGTTAAACACGTTGCCGGCTGCGCCTGCCACCTGCTCCTCACCCTTTCAAGCGGGATCGGGAGCAGGGAGGCTCTTCTTGCCGGGTCCAAAAATGCACCCCCAAATCGCTGCCCCACTAACAAGGAGGGGAAGGGGGGGGAAGGGGTGAAAAAAGGCTGAAAAGAAATACAGAAAGAAAAAAGGATAAAAGGCGAAAGAGAAACCAGGATCCCTGCTGCTCTGCCCTGGCACTGCTGCCTCCACCTAGAAAGAAAAAACAAATGAAAGGATCAAATAAAAAATCAAATTCCCAGTAGGGACCTATTGCTCTAATCTGCTTACTTGTTCCTGAACTGAGCCCAGAACCTAGGCTCAGCACCTTCTCCAGCTGCTATGGAGACTGAAACTACTGATGGGAGGAGGCGGTCCTAGCCTACTTATACTAGTGTCGAAGTGATGACGTGTTTCAGTCTCCAAAGCTGCTGGAGGAGGTACAGAACTCTCAGGTTCCGGGACTGGACTAGAGGGACGAAAAG
Source organism: Ichthyophis bannanicus (assembly GCA_033557465.1). Classification (NCBI taxonomy): domain Eukaryota; kingdom Metazoa; phylum Chordata; class Amphibia; order Gymnophiona; family Ichthyophiidae; genus Ichthyophis; species Ichthyophis bannanicus. Next base: position 97,797,725 of record CM066046.1, read on the forward strand.
GAAGTGATCTCTATTCCACGTTCCTCTATAGCTTTCATCAGTGAGTCATCCTGATAGCGCAGTCCTCCTAGAGATCACTTGGTTTCCCTACACCTGTCTCTTACTGCGCTGCAGTCAGGAAATGAACAGGGATAGACATCCATGATAGTAAAGTGGAACACATTCCTTTTAAGGATTTGCTTTATTGTTGTGAGGAACTGGGTCTACATGTCACTGGGACAGGGGGCAACAGGAAGGGCCAATTAGATATGGAAAGCAGCATAGAGAAGCAACCAACAAGTAGCAGAACAACTCTGTGTAGTGAAAAGCTTTTCTGATAACATCAGGATGATTTTTGGCCTTGACAAGTGTGCTAAGGTAACTTTTTGTAGTGGAAAATTGAGCAAAACAGAAAACATATCACTGTCTGAGGGCTGTGACACCAAGGAACTTGCACAGGAAGGCATATATCTCTAAGTAGAGGAAGGAACATCACTCAAACAAAAATTACTGAGAGAAAAGATCTGTAAAGGATATTATAGAAGATTAAAATCTGTTGAAAAGTGCTTTAACATCATGGAATAAGATACAAGCCATCAATGAGCTGGTAATTCCTGTACTCTCATACAGCTTTGGGACTGTAGACTGGTCTCAAAGATATTGAAAAACTGGATGTGCAAACAAGAAAATTCCTCCATGCCCATGAGGTAATTTACAAGAATCAGTATTTGTCAAAACTGTACATTCCTTGAGCTCAAGGAGGGCTAGGCCTCAGAGATTGATTACACAAACAGAGCTACTATCATAGGCGTCCAGGCCTACCTAATAGCATCAGATCCAAATACACAAAAAGTGCTGAAATAAGAAAGAAAATGTCCAGAATCTGTCTCCATCAACAAACTTAGACAAGCATTCCAACAACTACAAGGAATGGGGGAGAATCCACAAGCACATACAGGAAAGAAAGCAACAGGATTTACAAAACAAGAGAACAAACTCTTCAAAGAATAAGATCACCAAATGAGAAAAAAAACAAGTGGCAAATGCACAAATACAGTAGAAAATACAAAGTGTTACTCCACGAACCCTTTGTCATTCAAGGAGAGGTGATCTGAAACTGAAGGATGAGGGATTGATAGTTGCAATCCAGGACAGCAGATTACGGATGAACATTGAAAAACTGGCAAAATAGACATATGTCGATTTTGTTAGAAAGACCTGGAAACAGTAATTCACCTCATAGCTCACTGAGAGGTTCTGATGGTGAAACTTTCCATACATGCACAACAAAGTAGCACACCTCATACATTGGAAACTCTGTAAACACTACATCACTGTGCCTGAAAAGCACTGCAATCATGACCCTAAGAAAATTACAGAGACTGAAGAGGTTATGATCACCTGGGACATTCCCATTCTGACAAATAAACTGGATGCAAGGAAATTCAACATAGTGGTAAAGGAGAAAAACACCAGAATGACATTGACATTAGAGGCATCAGTTCCAAGTGAATATTCTGTGAATCACGTGGAGAAGGAAAGATCCTGAAGTACCAAGAATGCAGTCAGAGACCAAGAAAATGTGGCAGAAAGATACAGATACATTTCCTATCGTATTGGGAGCCACAGTCTTGACAAAGAAGAATTTCCAAGCACATCTTGAAAAACTACCCATACATGTTACATCTTACGAACTCCAGAAAGAAGCTATCTTTGGCACGATGCAAATACTACACAGCGCATTAGCTGTAAATTTGAGAGACTGAGATCATTCTTCACATACCCTGGCTTAGAAGTGAGGTTCGTGACTGTCATGGTATACGCAAAACTAACCCATTTGGAGAAACTGACCCAAGAGTAGCCTAGTGGGTAGAGTTGTGGACTGTAAGCCAGGTTTGAATCCCATTGCCACTCCCTCTGATCTTGGGAAGTTACTTAACTCTCCATCATCTCAGGTACAAATTTAGTGCCCTTTTACTAAAGTGCAATCTTTATTTGCTCCAACACTTAACATAACTTAAGAATTGCTCTACTATGCCAGCCCCTATGCTGGTCCCTGCACTCACACGGACTCTACCTGAGACCCGGCTGCACAATATGTAATTAGTTCTCCTTCCTCCTTGCCTTCATCCTCCTCCCCTTCCCTCCTTCCTCCCTCTCACCCTTTCCCTAGTTGACTCTTCATTTTGTAACTATTTACCTACACCTTGTTACTTAGTCTCGTTGTTGAAACCTATTCGATGTAAAAGTTGCCGAGTTCAGCGCTTTGACGTTTTATGCCTGTTCTATGTAAAGTTGCTTGACTGTTCATGTTTACTGTAAACAGCACTGATACCAAATAGTGCGGTATATAAAAGCTGATAATAAATAAAATAAAACGTGTTTTGAGTCATGTGCGCAAGAGTTACCATGTAGGCAAGACCTTTAACACACATTTGGCAACTACCTTAGGGGGCCCTATTGCAACACTGGTGATTAGCATGTGCCACTGATACCAGCACTAACTGCAATGGGCAGTCGCTACCCACTCTCTGCCCAAACCCCATCCAGGCCCCACCCAATTGCACAATAGATGGTTAATGCACATTTCAGCATATGGTAATTGTCTTGCCTGCACATTAATATTTACCACGGATCCTCGGAAGTGGCCGACATGCGTTGAAACGTGTGTTAACTGCATAACACTTTAGTAAAAGGGCCCCTTAAATTATCAGCTCTCCAAGAGATAGAAAAGTACTTGAATGTAACTCACCTTGACCTGCTCCTGAAAAAACGCATCAGCCAAATCCAAAATCCCTTTCCCAAAATGATGTTTCCACATGCCACCCAATGGCTGCATCCCTCAGATAGGTTTCAGACTATTCTCCTTGCCCTTTTAGACGAATCTAGATTAAACCAGGACAGAGGGACTGATGTCTTTATGTTACTAGAATTCTTTTTATAAAAAGCTCTTCTGGTTGAATTGATACAGCTGTGGATCTAAGTCTTGTGAGTTAGGAAAGCAGGCTCGTTTCTCACACTCTTCTGGGTATATATGACAGAAAGGTACTGAATTATTACTGAATGGGGCAATCAGAGTCGAATTATTTTTCTCTCCTTTTCTGTTGTAGGTAGTGTGAGGCGCATTCAAAGTGTAATAGTTATACTGTGTACATATACAGTATATTGTAATCGTTTACATTGTTATGGGCATTTGCCATAATCTAGCCATAACTTCTTTTTTTAATTCTTTGTTTTTTTAGATATTTATTGTGAATATTAATATTAACAAAGATTTGTGCAGATAATTATTGTGTGCATATTAAAAGTTTTTAGAAATCGATTTTTTTTTTATTTTAGAAAAAGTGTTCCCATAATTTGCTCTTATTCATTATAAGGACTCAATTCCTTTTTCTACGTTTTGTATGCGAGAACCCTATCTTTCTGTGTGTTTCATGGCATTTATGTTGGTCTTCCATAAAGATTGATTACCATATTTCAACTGGCAGAAAATACTGCAACCAAGAACATAACTAGGTATAAAGGACAGGACGGAGCTACTTTACGCTGGCTGCCAGCGACACTGACAAGCCATTTCAAAATTCTTGTCATGGTCTTCAAAACTTTAAAGGGTTTGGGCCTCTCATATTTAGGCCACAGGTGCAATATTCTCCCTCTCTCCGTTAATTTAAGATCAAGCCACAAATGTTGCTTAGTTTCATCTAACTGTGTGAGAGCCTTCTCTGGTGTGGTCACTACCCTTTGGAATAATCTTACTCTGGAGTTAGACGCTAACCTTATTTGATATATACAAAAAAAACAGAAGACCTGGTTACTCTCACAAATTATATATTTAACCTGAGTGAAGATCTGCAATTCTGTATATTAGTTTTGTGATGTTTCTGTTTGTGTAATATTGTGCTTTATATTATTTACTGTACAATTGATTGTTTTATTATGCTATGAGGGTTATTTTAGAGGCCTTATTCATGATTTTCATGTGAATAATCAGGCATATAGATGTGCAAATCATATTCACGTGTAAGTGGCCATTTGAGAAAGGTTCTGATTTACACGTGGATGCTCTTAGTATGTGGAAGTTTTAAGGGAGCGTGGGTTGGGAATAGCCAGGGTGGGTCAAAAATCCACAAATGTATTCTCCATTTCGTATCGGGAATATGTGTATGCTCAAAATTGTGCATGACAGAATTTACACCTCTTCCCTGGTGTAAGGTTTCATATGTGTGCATTTTAGCCAGCCCTTTACAAGCCCTTAAAACCCCTTGGCTTATTTCTCACTTCACGGAGTGGAGGAGCAGCAGCCACTAGAACTCCTTGTGACTTCGAGCAAGTCACTTAACCTTCCATGGCCTCAGAAAAAATCCAAGTTATCAATGTCCCTGTTTAATGTACATTGCCAAGTTTAAGTAACAATGTAAATCACTTTGATTGAAATAAAGCAGTATAAAAAAATCTGTTAAATAAAATAAAAATTAGATTTAAAACTGGCCTTTGTGGCTAAGTGGTGCCATTCTCGTATACATGTAGGCTTGCAAACTGGGCAAGCTGCATAGGTAAGTATCGGCGTTTACACGTGGAAATTAGTATTTCACAGCTTTCCCGTGTAAATGCTGGCCCTGGCACATACACATGGCAGCTGTCGAGTTACTGCCATGGCTTTTTTTCCCTTCACCTCCATTTGTAAACTTGCCCCTGGCTCCATGCAACAGCACATACCCACGTACTCCTGTGCCTTCCTATTCAGTTCCTCGTTTAGCAGAGCCTTTACTAACATACAACGGAAATTAAAAATGTCACCACCTCAACGTCCTAATTCCGATTTCCATGCCTTTTCTAAAATAGGCCTTTACATAACTTGCTCTATTGGTTTTATCCTGATTGCTGCACTGAATGGATGAAGACCCCTTGGAAAGCAAGTCAGAAATGACCAGTTCAATTCAGTGGCACAGTCCCTTGCCTTTTCTGAATGCAACACTGGTGCGCCTGTTGCCAAGACCATAATAAAGAATTCTGAAGGACAAGACAAGCTGTCAGTTTGATGGGCTCACTCATCATCCCTGTGCTGTACGACAGAAACAAAGAACATGGAGACAGCTTCAGGCAGGGACATGGTGTATAAAAAAGGAGCAACCTCAGTCCTACCCTCTTTAAAATCTGTATCAACGATCTCCCCACACTACTGGAGGGAATCCTCAACCCCGGGATGGAAACTCATGCAATAACTCAAAGAGCTAATGCTTGCTGTATGCAGATAATCAGGTCATTTTATTCCATATGCCAGGTGGTCTACTAGAGATCAATCTGCGAAAGACTTTCTACAAATCATGGGTCCTATGAGTGAATCTTGGAGATATAAAGATCATGTAACTGATATTCAGATCAGATATTTAAACACCGCAGCATTTCAGTATCATTTGGATATTCAGTGCTGGTATCTGAATCGTGACTGGTGCAAAATATCCAAACACATATATAGCTCAGGTCTTTCCAGTAGTAGTTCAAGATGAGTTACAGTTAGGTATGTAGGTATTTCCCTGTCCTCAACAGGCTTACAAACTAATTTTGTACCTAAGGCAATAGAGGGTTAAGTGACTTGCCCAAGATCACCAGGAGTTTTCATGAGTAGCCTAATAGAGCAGCAGCTTGCCACCTTTCTGGCTAGCAGACAACTGCTCTATTAGGCTACTCCACCTCTAGGCTACTGCGATCTGCACCAGCAACTATCTGGATAGCAGAAATATTCAGCCGCTATCAAGATAGCACTAGTATAGCATTTTTGCAGTCCTAAATTTTGTGATTCCACATAAGGGTGGAAATGATCGAGATAGAGGCGGTATATTACCATTATCTGGATAGCCATTGGCACTGCCCTCACTCCTAACCTGGTGCAAACAAGAAGTATTTAGATATATAGATGACTGGGGAAATAGATGGAACAAGAAGAGGCTATACTGTGTTGATAGGATCCTTTTCCCTGCGACAGAGAGATGTAGTCTAACTGAAACGTTCAGGCATTATGTGGACAGGCATTTAAACTAGGGAAAGGGGATGACGGATGGAGAACAAGTAGTTCAGGATGTCACTCCCAGCGAAAAAACAACATTGGAAAACAGCCACACTATTAACCCACACATCAATGGCAAGTGGGAAGAGGTGTGTAGAACAACATCCATGCAAAATACAGGCAAGCCAGTCAACAAATGCTCGAAGCCTAGACAAAGTTCCTGACCTGGAAGCCCTTATGGTAGAAATGGACTTGGACAATCAATTCATCCCCTTCTAATGTCACAACATATGGCGGCATGGATCACATAACATCAGTTCTTTATTGGTTACCTGTACAAAGCAGAATAAAGTGCAAGTTAATTATAATCACATTCAAAATAATCAAAAATAACGCACCCACAATCCTCTCTCAGCTAATTAAAGTCACACCCAATGACTGACAAAGAAGAGGCCAAACAAATAATACACAATCAATCCCATCTGATTACCGAAAAACAAAACTACTCACAAGCAGAGCATTTGAGTACGTACCCCCATTGCTCTGGAACGCTCTCCCAAAGAGACTTAGAAACATCACAGACCTATCTACACTTCAAACACAACTTAAAACTTCTCTATTCATTGACCATTTTGGAGAAAAAGAACAGACTCCAAACGTTGACCCATCAGGCCATACATCCCACATCGCACCTCACAAGTAGTCTCCTCACCCTCAACAATACAAGCTTCTCATTATTAAACATCCACCTCACATTCTTTAGAAACGTCCCCTCCTGCTAAAACACCTAGGAACCTCACTGACTATTCCTGAAACTTCTCTATCCATCTGAATTGTAAATATGTTAAACTAGTAAGAATCATGTAAATATACTCGATTTGTACACATGCACCTGTTTTATTGTTTAATGTATCTCAGTTGTTATGAATGTAAACCACTATGATTACCTGAAATGGCGATATAAAAATCACTCAAATAAAAATAAATAAAAATTGTGGCTATTACAGAAACATGGTTTAACAAGTCGCATGAATGGGATATAGCAATAGCTAGCTAAAATCTATTTACAGTAGAAGAGTCAGAGAAGGCAGAAAAGGAGCAGGAGTAGCCCTATATGTCAAAAGCAATATTAAAGCTGTGCTGAAATACAGGGGACGTGGGGAAAAGAAGAAGCGCTGTGGATTGTGTTGGAAAGAGATGTCACTCATCCATACTGGTGTAGTCTACAGGCCTCCAACTCAACCCGAAGAAATGGATAGAGACTTGATTATTGATATTGCAAAGGTAGCCATGAAGAGGCAAGTGATCATATTGGATGACTTTAATCTACCCAATATGGATTGCAGTATTCTTTCTGCAAATCTGAAAAAGTAAAAAAAAAATTGTGGACGCCTTTCAAAATGTATTGCTTAGACAAATGATGAAACCGACCAGGGAAAGCTTGATGCTGGATTTAGTACTCACCAACGGAGACGGTGTGTCAAATTTTATTTATTTATTTACATTCTCTTATATACCGCGCTATTCTGTATCAGTGTGGTTTACATTGAACAAACTGAAATTACATTGAACAGGGCATTATAACTTGGAGATAACTATTTTACAGGGAACATGGGCTATGGAGGGTTAAGTGGCTTGCCCAAGACCACAAGGAGCACCTGTGGGACTAGAAACCCCAGTCCTTCCGGCCCAAGGTTGCTGTCCTCTAGTGGGATTTGAACCCCCGACCTTCCGGCCTGAAGTACCTTGCCCCAACCACTAGGCCACTCCTCCACTCCACAAATATCCAGGTGGGTGCCTATGTGAGCAGCAGCAATCACCACACGATGTGGTCTGAGATAAAAATCAAGGCAGAATCCAATCACAGCAATCTCAAAGTCCTACACTTCAAAAACGCTGACTTCAGTAAAATGGTCGATTGCCTGAAGGAGGAGTTGGCAGGGTGGGAGGAGGGAAGGGAAGTGGAATTGCAGTGTGCTAAAAAGGAGGCAATAAAAAAGGCAACAGATATATATGTAAGGAAAGTAAATACAAAACAAGAGGAAAAGGAAACCTATTTGGTTCTCCAAAGAAGTGGCTGCACAAAAAAAGGCAAAAAACACAGCTTTCACAAAATTCAGAAGTTCAAACAGAGGAACACAGAAAAGAATACAGGATAAAGCTAAGAAGAGAGAAAGAGAGAAATAAGAATAGCAAAATCAAAGGCAGAAGAAAAGATGGCTGAAGATCTAAAAGCATGACAAAACCTTTTTGGGAGAAGAGGAAAATCAGAGGTGAATTGAAAGACCCAAAAGTGCTGAGAACGGATTAGTGGAAAGTGACATTGAAAAAGCAAAAATGCTAAACAAATACTTCTGCTCTGTTTTCACTAGAGAAAATCCTGGAGAAGGACCACCTGTGATTGACAAATATACAAATGGGAATGGAGTAGATGCCACACCATTCACAGAAGATGATGTGTTTGAACAGCTTACAAAACTGAAAGTGGACAAGGCCATGGGACCGAATGGGATACATCCACGGATACTGAAAGAGCTCAGAGAGGTTCTTGCAGGGCCATTAAAGGATGTTTTTAATAGACCCTTGGAGACAGGAGAAGTTCCACAGGACTGGAGAAGGGCTGATGTGGTACCTCTTCACAAAAGTGGTAACAGGGAAGAAGTGATAAAACTATAGGCCAGTAAGCCTTGCCTCAATGGTGGGAAAAGTAATGGAGAACGCTCCTGAAAGAGCGAATAGTGGATTTCTCAAAACCAGCAGGTTGCAAGATCTGAGGCAACATGGCTTTACCAAAGGACGATCATGCCAAACAAATCCAATTGAGTTCTTCAACTTGGTGACCAGAGAGCTAGATCAAGGGCATGCAATGGATGTGCTCTACCTAGATTTCAGCAAAGCCTTTGATACTGTTCCTCATAGGAGGCTTATCAATAAACTGAACAGCCCGGGTATGGATCCCAAGGTGGTGAACTGGATCAGAAATTGGTTGACTGACAAACAGAAGGTGATGGTAAATGGGGCTCACTCGGATGAAAGGAGGGTGATTAGCAGGGTGCCCCAGGGTTCGGTCCTGGGCCCGGCACTGTTCAATGTATTTGTGAGTGATATTGCTGAAGGACTGCATGGAAAAGTCTTTTTGCAGATGACACAAAAATTTGCAACAGAGTAGACTCCCCTGAGGGAGTGGCTAACATGAGAAGAGATCTACAAAAGCTGGAAGAATGGTCTAATGCTTGGCAGTTAAGATTTAATGTGAAGAAGTGCAATATCATGCACTTGGGAAGCAGAAATCCAAGGGAATTGTATGTGATAGGGGACAAGAAGTTGGTGTGCACAGACCTTGGAGTGATTGTTTCTGAGGATCTCAAGGTGGCTAAACAGTGTGACAAGGCGGTGGCCAAAGCCAGAAAGATGGTGGGTTGCATACAGAGAGGAATTACCAGAAGAAAGGAAGAGGTACTAATGCCACTGTAGACGTCACTGGTGAGGCCTCACTTGGAATATTGTGTTCAGTTCTGGAGACCGTATCTCACAAAGGATATAAAAAGACTGGAAACACTTCAGAGGAAGGCGACCAAAATGATTTGGAGCCTGTGCCAGAAGATGTATGAGAAGAGACTTGAAGACCTAAATATATATATACGCTAGAGGAGAAGAGGGACAGGGGAGATACGATACAGACCTTTAACAAACAAACCTTTTTCAATGACAGGGAAGCTGTAAAACTAGAGGGCATAACAAAGCTGCAAGGGGTAAATTTAAAGGCAATGTCAGGAAATACTTTTTCACTGAAAGGGTAGTGGATGCTTGGAATGCTCTCCCAATGGAAGTGGTGGGGGCAAATACAGTGACAGAATTCAAAATGGCATGGGACAGACCCAGTAAACCCCTTTATAGCAATAGGATAAAGCACAGTTACTTACCTGTAACAGGTGATCTCTGGGAACAGCAGGAATAAGTCTTCACATATGGGTATCGTCGGTACCGACGGAGCCTGCGCGGGAACGCTCCCCAGTGTCCAATAAGAAAGCTTTTGGGAGCATCCCACAGCGCCTGCGCGCTGCCTTCCCGCCTTTCCCAACCGCCTCTCTCCAGTTCGAGTTTTAAAGCTGAGACAAAGAGAGAGAGGAAAGGAAAGATAGAGAGATACAACTCCTAGGGGAGGTGGGTGGGTTGTGAAGACTTATTCCTGCTGTTCCCAGAGATCACCTGTTACAGGTAAGTAACTGTGCTATCTCCAGGAACAAGCAGGAATGAGTCTTCACATATGGGGACTCCCTAGCTGCAGATGCAAGGGGAAGACCCCAGGTTGTGTGTCCTTGAAAAGGACTCTACCTCCCCCTATGGATCTCTGGCATCCAACCAGGGTAGGAGTTGATTAGGAATGGAACAGGTGTTTGAGAACAGCCGGACCAAACGAGGCATCCCGGAGGGAGTCCTTGTCCAAACAGTAATGGGCTGTGAAGGTATAAACCGAGGCCCAGGTGGCCGCTCGACAGATTTGGTCGATGGACACAGTTTAGATGAGCCATTGAGGCTGCCATGGCTCTCACATTGTGAGCTGTGACAGGGCCCTCCAGAGAAAGGTTCCTACTCTGGTAGGCGAAAGAAATACACTGAGCAATCCAGTTGGACAGTGTTCTCTTAGAGACTGGAAGTCCTAAATGAGAAGGATCAAAAGCAACAAAGAGTTGAGAAGACTTTCTATGTTGCTGTGTTCTTTGTAGGTAAAAAGCAAGAGCTCTCTTACAATCCAAGGTATGAAGATTCCTCTCTGCACTTGATGCATGAGGTCCTGGAAAAAAAGACAGGTAAATATACCTCTTGGTTTAGATGAAAAGGCGAGACCACTTTGGGCATAAAGTGTGGATTGGTCCTGAGGACTACCTTATCATGATGGAACCTTGTATAAGGTGGATTAGCCACCAAAACTTGCAATTCACTGATGCGGCGTGCTGAGGTGACTGCAATGAGAAAGATAACCTTCCAAGAAAGAAATTTCAAGGAGGTGGTGGCTAAAAGTTCAAAGGGTGGCTTCATAAGCTGGCCAAGAACCAAGTTTAAGTCCCATGCCACTGGAGATGGTCTAATGGGAGGTTTAGTTAGAAGAAGGCCTCTCATGAATCTCGTCATAAGAGGATGAGGGGAAATAGGCTGTCCATTGAGAGGCTTGAGGGACGCTGCAATAGCACTCAAATGGACTCTTACTGAATTTGTTTTAAGACCTGCATGGGATAAATGCAGGAGATACTCTAGTAAAGAATTCAAAGGTATTTCAAGAGGGTTAAGACCCTTCTCTGAACACCAAATGGTAAATCTTTTCCATTTGAAAGCATAGGAACGTCTAGTAGAAGGCTTTCTAGAAGTGTTTTGGGAATTACGGGAATGGGTGGAAAGGCATAAAGGAAGTCTTGACCCCAGTGAAGGAGGAAGGCATCCTTGGCCTGAACTCCCTGAGACTGAATTCTGGAACAGAACCGGGGAAGTTTGGAATTCCACGGACCTGCAAAGAGGTCTATGTCTGGGATTCCCCAAATTCGAAAAATCCTGGCTACCTGGTCCATGTGGAGGGACCACTCGTGTGGAAGCAGAACTCGACTGAGTGTCTGCCCAAGAGTTTTGAACGCCTGGAAGATATACTGCCAGAAGATGAATGTGATGCTCTCTGGCGAAGGCCCACAGTCGCAAAGCTTTGTTGCAAAGCGACAGAGAGCCAGTCCCGCCGTGCTTGTTTACATAGAACATGGCTACTTGGTTGTCCATGTGGATGAGGGCTGTCCTGTAGCTGAGCAGGGAATGGAACACTGAGAGCTAAGAATATTGCTCTGAGTTCCAAGAGATTGATATGAAGAGAAGTCTCCTGTGGAGACCAGATGCCCTGGGTGGAGAGATCCTGCAGATGAGCTCCCCAACCCATTGGAGAAGCATCTGTTGTAAGAGTTGCTTGGGGTAGTGACTGCTGAAAAGGGGACCCCAGCAACAGATTTGGAGAGGACGTCCACCACTGGAGAGACCAAAAAAGGCAACTGGAGTTTGCTATTTTGTCTGACAGGCAACCTGATGCCTGAGTCCATTGGGTGGACAAAGTCCATTGAGCTGCCCTCATGTGAAGGCAAGCATATGGAACCACGTGCACGGTAGATGCCATGTGGCCTAAGAGTTGTAACATCTATCGAGCAGTTAAATGGGACTTTAACTGTATCCGGGAGGCTAACTGCACTAAGCGTAGGCAACGGGCCTGAGGAAGATAGGCCCTTACAGTTGTGGTATCCAGCAAGGCCCCTATAAACTCCAGAGACTGAGTAGGGGTGAGATTTGATTTTGGGATGTTTATTACCAGTCCCAAATACTGGAGAACACACATTGTGCAGATTAGACAATTCTGGGCCTCTGACTGGGATGGAGCTCGAATGAGCCAGTCGTCCAGGTAAGGAAAGACAAATATTCCCAGAGTGCGTAGAAATGCAGCTACTACTGCCATGCATTTATTTCGTGAACACCCTTGGTGCAGAGGCCAGACCGAACGGAAGCACCCTGTATTGGTAGTGCTTTCCCTGAAAAAGGAACCAAAGGAACCTTCTGTGTGTTGGATGGATGAGGACATGGGTGTACGCATCCTTGAGATCTAGAGAACAAAGCCAGTCCTGACTCTGAAGGTATGGAAGCAGACCACAGAGAAATCTTGAATTTCTCTTTGCATAGAAACTTGTTCAATTCTCTGAGATCTAATATGGGTCTGTAGCCCCCTGTTTTCTTTGGGATAAGAAAATAAGGGGAGTAGAACCCTGAGCCCTGTTGAAGAAGAGGTACTTCTTCTATTGCCCCTTGGGCAAGAAGGGTGGCAATCTCCTGACCCAGAAGGTTGAGGAGAGATGTTGGAGAATTGAACTGTTTCACCATGGTGCGAGGAGGAAGGCTTAAGAATGAAGCTTGTACCCCTCCCTTATGATGGAGAGGGTCCATTGCTCCCAGATGGGAACAAATCACAGCAGAGCAAAGTAAGCCAACCTTCCTGGAATGGTGAGGGGCTCTGGTTCTTCCAGAGCTAGAAAGGCTAAGTTCTCTAGTTGCAAGTCAAAAGCCCTGAGGAGGCTGAGGCTGCTGGGTTGTGGAAGGCCTAGCAGCCTTTGACTTGGCCTGTTTAGGTGGTTGCTGACGTTTTGCAGCAAAACGACCTGCAGAAGATGCCTGCTGACCATAAGCAGGATAATATCTTCCCTTTTTAGAAAAAGATGTGTTTTTGAACAATCTTTTCTTAGCAGGAGCAGAGGTGGACTTTGAAAGTCGATCCAAAGCGGAGTTCTCAGCATCCATCTTAGTGGCCTTTGCTTGCCAATCCTTGCCAAAAAGGTTTTCACCTGTACAAGGAAGGATTTCCTAATTCATCTTGGACCCAGAGTTCCAAATCAGAAGCTTGTAGCCAAGCAATTCTGCGTGCACCTATGGCAATAGCCGAGGCTCTGCTTACACACTCAAAAGAGTCAAAAGCTGCACGGTTGGAAAATTTGGAAACATCCTGGGCATGTTTGAGCCAAGTGAGAAACTAACCCCTTTTATTTCAGAAGATAAAAGGCAGGAAAGTCTGCAGATGATCTGTGACTTCCTTTAGAAACATCCCTATATAGAGACTATAGGAGTTGATTCTGGCAGCTAGCATAGAAGCTTGAAAAACCCTACGGCCAAAAGCATCTAGGGTCCTGCATTCAGGTCCTGGAGGATTAGATGAGTGTCTTTTTGCACTCTTTATCTTTCTCATGGCAGACTCTACCACAATAGAGTGGTGAGGAAGCTGAGTCTTATGAAAGCCTGGACAAGGAGAGAGACATGATACATGGTGTCTAACCTGCGAGAATGAGGAGAGGTAGTAAGAGGTGTCTCCCACATGCTCAACATGAGATCATATAAAATCTCATGAACAGGTAAAGTAGCTGCCTCTTTAGGAGCCTTGGGATATTGTAGAATATCCAGCTGTTTGGCTCTAGGCTCTGACTCAGGGGCCACTGTGATGGAGAGGCCCCTAGCCACCTCCCTAATGAAGTCTTGAAAAGACAAGTCTTCTGGATGAGACATTCTTCGTTTAGGAGAAGACTCCTGAGGAAGTAGTATCAATGCCGACAGATCCTTCGGACTCGTCAGAGTCTTCGGAGGAATCGAAGTATCGCCTGTCTGGATGCTCCTGTAAAGCCCGATATGCGTACCGAGTGGGATCGACATCGGGAGTAACCGGTACCGGTTCGGTACCGATGGGCATCATAGGACAGGGTACCGTTGCAGTCGACACCGAAGCAGATGTCGATGCAATCGGTACTGGCACCGGGAATGGTGCTGGAGCCGGTACCGGCAACAGGGATTGTTGCGGTACCGGAGGCGTCGCAGCCTGCATGAATGCCGTCAGGGTGCACTGCATGGTCAGAATCTTCTGATCCATCGACGCCACCAAAGTCTGGATGTCGGTACCAGTGGGAGCCACCGGTACCCCAGAACACGGCAACAGGTGAACGGTCGAGGCCGATCCATCTATGTCAACCTGTGACCCCATAGACAATGCTTTGGAAGCCGGAACTTCCCGCTGGGGTAACTTTGCCGGTGCGGAGTCCTCGAGAACAAGCCCGGAGGCATCTCGATGCTTAGAGGGAGATTTGCCCTTCGAGGACCGGCCAGATTTATGCTTGGTTACCTGAGATCCATGGGAGGAAGAAGCAGCCCTGGAAGACGTCGATGCCACCAAAGCTGCATCAGAGGGAAACAGGGTACTGAGCTTGGCTGCTCGGTTCTGCCGACCTCTTTTAGACATCATGGTACAGGACACACAATCCGTGATGGAATGGTGAGGACCCAAACATTTTAGACACCAATCATGGGTGTCGGTGACAGAAATAGTACCGCCACATTTTGTGCACTTTTTAAACCCGGAGGCGGGCTTCTCCATGAGGAGAAAATTTTTAGGCCTAAGGCCCAAAACTAAAATGCACAGTGAAGAAAGTATAAGTTGGTTTTTTTTAAAAGAAAGAAAAGAAAAGACCGGCGGTACCGGTCCGATGTCGAAGAAGGCAGACGCGACACAAAAGAATAAAGAAAAAATAAAGAACTTTTCTGCGGTGACAGGAACACGACCTGCTGGCTCCACGGAAAAGAAGAACTGGAGAGAGGCGGTTGGGAAAGGCGGGAAGGCAGCGCGCAGGCGCTGTGGGAAGCTCCCAAAAGCTTTTATTGGACGATGGGGAGTGTTCCCGCGCAGGCTCCGTCGGTACCGATGATACCCATATGTGAAGACTCATTCCTGCTTGTTCCTGGAGATTATCAAAATAAACTTAACTATCTCTTATATGTCAACAAATAGGGATGACCTGCACGGAGTGGAAGGTGCACCTACTCTTGCCACCTCGCTGGGCAGACTAGATGGATCATGCTGGTCTTTATCTGCCGTCATATACTATGTATGTTACTATGTTACCCATAGGCCACCTGGATAGTGTTAAGATGGTCTATGGATATATTCAGTGGCACTGCTGAATCTCAGCACTCTTATCCGGATAACAGCTTCCAAGTGATTTTCCAAAAAG
Organism: Ichthyophis bannanicus; assembly: GCA_033557465.1. Taxonomy (NCBI): domain Eukaryota; kingdom Metazoa; phylum Chordata; class Amphibia; order Gymnophiona; family Ichthyophiidae; genus Ichthyophis; species Ichthyophis bannanicus. The sequence goes on from CM066046.1 coordinate 97,813,271, forward strand.
AGTAAAGACATCAATAAGAGTTGAAATTTTTCCTAAACATCCGAGACACTATGCATACATTCAACTCACAGTAAGTGCATCAAGGAAAGCTGATGAGCACTTTGGAGGCAAAATCCCGACACATTTTATCCACAGACTCTAAACCCATTTTTGAAATGCAAATACATGTCTAATTCCATGAGTGCTTGCGAACACTTGCACCTGCCTTATGTACAGGGACTTTTGTCTAGGAAACTAATGCACACTGGACAATTCTAAGTCTTTTTTTCCCATATGAAATGGTGCCTTCGGGCTATACACACATACTGATGCATAGCGTATACTTCTTCGCAGTATGGGGATCACTTTATAAAGTCGTACTTGTGCATATGTGCCAATATATACATGTAAAATATGTATCCCCAAGAGAGAAGGAAAAAAATGCTACGGATCCAAACAATGATCAAACAGAACGGAGATGGTCGGATGGGACAAACCACACAGGGGATGGCAGAACTGATGATAGAGGAAAGAGACCCAGCATGGCCACGTTTCGGCAAACCACTTGTGTCAGGGGTCCTAAAAATTTTCATACACTGCAAAGTTCCTCATTTAAAATGCCGACAGAACACTGTACAGCCTCATTCGTAACAATGGGGCAATTTTGAAAGGGGATTTTTCATGGGTAAACCTCTATTTATCTTTACACATGGAAATCCCTCCTAAGCTGGCATCCCACAACTGGGCAGGGCATGCCTGTACTGTACCATGTGCTAACAGATGTAAGTATTATGGTGTTTTTAAAAGAATGCTGAGCCCAATATAATTACAAGCAAATCTAAAGTCCATTTTCTGATGTTGAGGGCTTAACTTACAATGTCAAAGTGGTACTTTGGGGAGCCCTCGGGCATCTTGGATCATTCTCAATGAAGGCTGCCCAGTTTTACTTAAGCTCTGCATAGATATAAAAGTTTGCATCTGAATCAAAAACATTGGTTAAAGGCTCCAAAATTCATCTCCTGACTAGGCCCCATGCAAGATCACTGCATATTTGCAGACACGAATCTCAAGCAAACTCTTCTAGCATCACGCAGCACTTCTTGAAGCCTACTGAAAACACGCATAGAACAATGGTTCAGAGCGGGCCTTGAAAATAATAAAAACTGAAAACTAAAAGCAGACGTCAAGGTTTTTATTTGTTATTTTTAATATCCCAGGGGCTGAGCAATAACCTCAGACTCCTTTGAATCTAAAATTAATGGCATTTATGCCTCCAGATGTTCTGCTTACAAGGGCTCTTGCCTTCTGCCCTGTGCGAGGGTGCTGACTGCGCTGCAGCCTGTTTTATTTCAGTCATTAATCAGTGTGAAAACGAGGGCCACTTTCCGTGAGCGCAGTTTGCTTTTCTCCATTGTATGGGTTTCTCATGGCCCTTAGTGACATGGTGAAAAAATAAGGTAATGAAAACGTAAAGCTCTGGCAAAGAATCGATTATATTTTTATTTGTTTTTTGGGCAACAAAGAATAATTTCACTGCCTATGGACACAGAAATCCATTTTAATCAGTTAGGAAGCTGTTGCGTAATCACCCAGAGTTAAGAGAAGCAAAAGATCTGATCAGACACATTTTATTCAAGAGCTAAGGTCTATATATGTTGCTCACACAGACAGAGCCCTGCAGCTGATGCAGGTAATGCAATGCAATGCAATTCAACAGATATAATGTCCTCCCAGTTTGGATGCACTTGACTGCCATCTACTGATTGGAACTAGAATTTACATGTTAAATCTAATACATTATACCCCTTCCCTAGCTCAGTCATTCATTAGTAAAAGACAAACTCAAACAATGGTCTGATGATATCTTCAGCAGGTAGTCCATGGTGGGTGCTGGTAGTGACCACACTGCATCCATGCAAGTATGCCGATAGGTGGGCCACTGATGGTGGGGTCCATACACATAGATAGCCCTGAAATAGGTGAAGGTGCACCTGCTGGGTTCAGTGGATATCAAACACAGGTTATTCCAGTGGTGTCTGTCTGCTATTCCTGATCTGGAATTTGTTATAACCTTCCACTTCCATTCAGATACCATGGGGGTTTTGGACTTACCAGGCGGTTTTGCCAGCTAAAGCACGGAGATAGCTACCAAAGCCTACCATGGCTTAGTAGACATGCCCCTGTGAATCTATGTTGGGTACTTCTAAATAAAAGCAAAACTACTTTTCTGCTTTTAGTATTTAAGTATATCATCTGAAAGGACTCACATCTTCACATTAAGATAGGTGCCTCTTTGAAATGTGATGTTAGTTGTGAGCTCGTGCAATATTTGGCTTTTCAAGAATGTTTTACCAGTTTGTTTTTATATAATTTTTGATATTTTCTTTAATAAATAGTTTTAATTGTAAAACTGCATTCCTTAAAAAAAGTCTAAGGCATATGATTATACTTTAAGCAACATATGCAAAACATTTGGGAGCATGTTTCTCTGAAGCTCCAGTCTTTGAAAGCTGGCCATAAAACATACCATGCCTTTCCTCTAGAAACATAAGTTCCTGGAGAAACACAACGTCGGTATTGTGAACCCCGTATATTATTCTTTGTGGCACAATACATACCCTTGGGATATCAATTTCACATCGAGAACTGGATGTTCTTGGACAACACAGCTCCCAGATCCACCTCCAAACTATCCATGTGTAGGCTTAAATTTCATAATGGTAGCACCCCACACGTCAGCTCTCTGAAATTTTTTTGGCATGCCTTCAAATCAGAGTATTTTTTAGGAGCAAGGCTTTTTTGAGGGTGGTACTGAATACCGACACCTTTTTTCATTGCCTGCTAAAACTGACCCCTGGTCCTCATGTGTTAATGAAAGATCCCTGCATATGAGTACCGACACTTTTTTTTTTTTTAGTTAGGAGCTTTCTAGTTGGTGAGATCTGTCAATGGATCCATGAAAGCTGAAAAATGCAGGATAAGCCAGCAATAATATTAAGTGACATCCCTCATGGAAGCTTTGATCTTTAGAAACTCCCATCTCATTTACAAAGCAGCGATTTTACATGATCATTACGATCATTTCCCTGCAGGAATATTCATATTTTTCCTTCTGCTTACCCCAGATGAAAGTTTCTAGGATTAGTCATTATCCCTTCTGTCTAACAGGATGTTAAAATAAATAGTTGCCCACCTTTTCAAATGACTCTTCCAATGTTTGATATACATAGCCAAGTCATCTGTTGCACATTCGAGAAGGTCTCCTTTTTCCAATATCATAACATCATAAGAAGTGCCATACTGGGTCAGACCAAGGGTCCATCAAGCCCAGTATCCTGTTTCCAACAGTAGCCAATCCAGGTCACAAGCACCTGTCAGATTTCCAAAGGATATCCAGTTTCCATGCTGCTTGTCCAATGGGCAAGCAGTGGATTTCCTTGGTCCTCTAACAGTAGTTTATGGACTTTTCCTCCAGGAGCTTGTCCAAACCTCTTAAATCCAGGTACACTAATAGCTTTTACTGAACCCTTCTGGTAACGAATTCCAGATTTGATTACGTATTGAGTTAAAAAATATTTTCTCCAATTAGTCTTAAATGTGCTACATTGTAGCTTCATTGCTTGTCCCCTAGTCTATCTAATTTTTTGAGGAGTAAACAACCAATCTACATTTAGCCATAGGGATATCTTTCCATCCCCTTTACCATTTTTGTCACTCTTCTCTGTACCTTTTCTAATTCTGCTATATTATTTTTAAGATATGGCTACTAGAATTACATAGTATAAATCAAGTTGCGGTCACACCATGGAACGATGCGATGCAGAGGCATTATAACATCCTTAGTTTTATTCTCCAATCCTTTCCTTATGATTCCTAGAATTTTGTTTGCTTTCTTGGCCACCACTGCACACTGGGAAGAGGGTTTCAATGTATTATCCATGATGACAGCCTAGATCCTTTTCCTGGGTGGTTATTACTAATGTGGAACCTTGCATCATGTAATCGTAGTTTGGGTTGTTCTTCCTTAAGTGGATAACTCTGCACTTGTCTAAATTAAATTTCATCTGCTATTTGGCTGCCCAGTCTCCAAATGTTTCAAGGTCCTCTTGCAATTTTTCACAATTCTCTTGTGTTTTAATGTCTTTGAATAATTTTGTGTGTCATCTGAAAATTTGATCACCTCACTCGTTATTCTCATTTCCAGGCCATTTATGAATATGTTAAAAAGCAGCAGACCCAGCACAGATCCCTGGGTACTCTAATATTCATCTTTCTCTATTGAGAAAACTGGCCATTTAGTTCTATTCTTTATTTTCTATCTTTCAACCAGTTCCTAATCCACAGTAGTGCATTGCTTCCTATCCCATGGCCTTTTAATTTCCCCAAAAGTCTATCAGAGCTCCCAGAAAAAGAAATACAATTTGGTAAGCAAATATGAAGCTCGGTAAATATTTTGCTAGCTTCAGACTATTCAACATCAATTAACTTTAATCCCCTACTTCAATCTGCTGCCACTTGTGATTGATGACCTTCTGGGTTTATAAGGGGCTTAACAGCTCAAAGTTGCCAAAATATTAATTGGTTTTCCTTACCTATGCATAACAGCAGAGACCAGATTTACTTATTTCTGTATTTATTTGTATTTAGATCCCATCTTTCCAGTGGTAGTAGTACAAACTGGCTGGTGGAGCAGGTGCAGGAAGCATACACACACACACTGATGTGGGTCCTTCCTACTGACTGACTGGATCATAATGGCCCAGTGAGGTTGCTGTCAACGTTACTGGTAGAACTATTCTGTGAACCCCTCTGCATTTCCCAGGCGTATACGTGAATAGGGGCCGTCTACCATGTCTATTAAAGTACACAGTCTATGGTGCTTCCAGAAGCTGAGAGGAGAGGCTGGGCCACCAGAAAACAAAAGGGTTTGCTGCTCCATGTAGACTGGAGGTTGCATGATGGAGCTGACTTTCTATCTAAAAGATCAGATCATTTTAAATGAAGAATTAGATTTGACTCTCCTGCTGAATGTTAAAAGACATTCAAATGCAGTCAAGACAAGACAAGTTATTATACACAATTCAGCATGAGTACAGAGGCATATACTAACACTTTTCTCCTTTCCTCTGTTTCTTCATAGGTAAAGCTGATGTGTAGTTAGGCATCAGCCACCATCTTTCGGGTCCTATTTCACATGCTCATGCTCCACCTCCCCAATAGGGCGCGCGAGAAGGGCCAGTGGTGCACCTGCTGCACCAGAGGACAGCAGGATCCCACCTCACTTTCACTATCCTGCAGGGTTTCTCAGGGGCCCTTTGACTAGCACATGCATTAGATTCCTTGGTCCATTTTTTCACCCATTCTCTGAGTCTCTGGAAACTCTATAGGCTTTCCCCTCACTGGATTTTTTCTTTAACAGGTTCAAACCCATCTAAAGTAAATCATATAAGCTAGTTTCAGTATTTCCTATGATAATCAACTACGATTACATGATGCAAAGCCCTGTCAAAAAAATGAGAATCATCAGAATGCTTAATATAGGAAGCAAAACATTTAGACACACAGTTTGCTGTAATTATGGGCACATGACACATATGGATCCCTAAAGCAGCAATTAATTGAATGTGGAATACACTTAACGGTATCATGATCTAAACTGGCCTCAGCTCGGTACCTCAGCTCAACTCAGTGCCTCAGATCGAGGGAATTGAAATTCTATCAAATCCTGCTGGAGATAGTTGGAGAAATTGCTTTTTGCATCCTGCAACGCTAAAGAAACTGAAGCCTCTTTATTTTTAATGCTTCTAGCTTTCTTCATTAATGAGCTACAAGATTACCAGTTATAGCACGTCAAGCAACTCCATGTTGCTCTTTGGGCAAGAATCCTTAGGGAAAGGGAGAACTCAGTGAAGAGACATGGAGCAAGTGAAGCCAACATCCTCCCTCCTTAAAGGGGTCACTTGCTTGAAAAAGGATTCTTGCCTCTCTTGCATTCTCTTTTGATCTTATCACCATTTTGCCTTTTTTTGTTTTTGCCTTTTTAATTTAAAGTCAACATAAGAAATTCCATACTGGGTCAGACCAAGGTCCATCAAGCCCAGTAACCTGTTACCAACAGTGGCCAATCTAGGTCACAAGTACCTGGCAGGTACCCAAAGTCAACAGCTTCCACAATGCTTGTCCTGGGGTAAGCAGTGGATTTCCCAGGTCCCCTTTAATAATGGGTTTATGGAACTTTCCTACAGGAACTTGTCCAAACCTTTCTTAAACCCAACTACACTAACAGCTTTTACTACATCCTCCGATAACGAATTCCAGAGTTTGATTATGCATTGAGTGAAAAAATATTTTCTCTTATTAGTCTTAAATGGGTTTCTTTGTAGCTTCATTGCATGTTCTCTAGTCTTTCTACTTTTTGATGGCATAAACAATTGATCTATGTTTACCCATTCCACTCCTTTCATTAATTTGTAGACCTCTATCATATCTCCCCTCAGCCGTCTATTTTCCAAGTTGAAGAGCCTTAACCTTTTAAGCCTTTCCTCATAGGGGTATCCTTCCACCCCCTTTACCATTTTAGTGGCTCTTCTCTACCTTTTCTAATTCCGCTATATCCTTTTTAAAATACGGCAACCAGAATTCCACACAATATTCGAGGTGTACCATGTTATCATGGGCGCTGCTTTAAAAATATCTGCTGTCCCAGAGTCTAGCCTTCTACCTCAAGGGAGTTGTTCAGCATGATTTTCTACATCTTTAAATAGAAAGATTCCTAAAAAGCTTCTCAAAGAGAGTTGAGAAATAGCAAAGCAGAAGCATCAGGTTTTCTGATCAATGTGGAGTAGAACACGTCTCCACCTCATTTTGGCTAAGTTCAAATGCAAAATCTAAGCCATGAACAGAGGATGGCCTTCAAGAAATTATTTCCCTTTTGGTTAAGATACAGAATGTGCACAATAGAAGCCTTATGTGCCATTCAACTTTATTATAGACATGAAAATGATAAGTTGATAAGACCCCGGACAAGACAGGAAGACTCGGGGGGGGGGGGGGATGTTTACTAAATGGAGGTAGTGGACTCCGTGCGATATTGGAGCCGCGGCCCCATTGAAATCATTGTAAACATCCCCCTAGAACTTCTGTTAAGAAATATTACATCTGTCAGGGCTGGTCCAACTATTAAGCAAGACTAGGTGGTCGACTAAAGCAGCAGCTTCTGGAGGGCATTAATGAACAGCAGCAGTAAAAGGAAAATAGACACATACAAAAGAAAGTTTAATATTTAAGAGTATGATGTTCAGTTATGCATTTTTACAGGATTGTTCTTGGAAGGGTGGAGTTCCGAGGACCATGATTAGTCAGTTTAATTATCAAAACCTTGGGGAGGGGGAAATGTGAGGATGAATGCTTGCCTAGGGCACTCAGTACTTTGCAGTGGCTCTGGGGTTGTCCCCGACTGTTGTGCTTAGCAGTATGGCACTCAAGGGATAGAGGTGTACTTCCAAACATGTTCAATCCCTGCTTGAAAATGAACTAATATTAGGCGTGTACTCAGCACTGGATTTACCAATTAGGTACCCCTATGTGCAAGATACAGAAGAGCCATAGGTGAGTGATTGCTTCATTTCTCCTCTCTACCTCCCTTCAAGTTATGAGGGAGCCAAAATAGGGTAGAGAGAAAAAATGGAGCCATCGCCTTCTAATGGTTTCCCAGCTGAACTTTCCTGATTGACAGCATTGTACCCACCTCTTAAAGGCACAGGGCTGGGCCAGCAGTGATTCTGCTTTGTTGTTGTTGTTGTTGTTGTTGTTGTTAAGTGCCGTCGAATCGGAGTCGACTCATGGCGACCCTCTGGATAGCTATCCTAAATTGTGTTCGGTCTTCAGTCAGGCAGCTCATTGTTGACAGACTGGTACCCGTAGCTGCTGTTATTGTATCAATCCATCTCATTGCTCGCCTTCCTCTTTTGCGTTGACCTATCTTGCCAAGCATGATGTCTTTCTCTAATGATCTCTCTCTTCGCATGATGTATCCAAAGTATGAAAGTCAAAGTCTTGTCATCTGAACTTCTAAAGAAAGCTTAGGTTTGATCTCCTCTAGTACCAACTGGTTTGTTCTTCGGGCAGTCCTTGGTATACACAGTATTCGCCACCAGCACCATAATTCAAAGGCATCAAGTTTCTCATCTCTGCTCTTGAGAATCTTATCTAGGTCTTTCATAGCCATTCTGCCAAGAGCAATGTGTCGTCTGATTTCTTAACTGCTTGTTGCTTCTTTATTGATAGTTGATCCAAGTAGGTTAAAGTTGTTCACAATTTCAATTTCTTCTCCTTCAGTGATGAACCTTTTGATTATGCCAGTTGTCATGATCTTTGTCGTCTTCTTTACATTAAGGTGCAGGCCATTTTGAGACTATGTTCTTTGATTGTGAGAAGCAAATGTTTCAGATCATCATCACTTTCAGCCAGTAATGTGGTATCAGCATAGCGAAGGTTGTTGATGAGTCTTCCACCAATCTTCACACCTCTGTTGTCTTCGTACAATCCTGCTTATCTGATGATTTGTTCTGCATATAAATTAAACAGGTAGGGGGAAAGTATGCAGCCTTGCCTTACACCTTTGCTTATTTTAAACCATTCTGTTTCTCCTTGTTCCGTTCGAACTGTTGCTTCTTGATCAATGTACAGATTGTGCAAGAGATCAATCAGGTGTTCTGGTATACCCATGCTTCTTAATGTGGCCCAAAGTTTCTCATGGTTTACACAGTCAAAAGCCTTGCTATAGTCAATAAAGCACAAATAGATATCCTTTTGGTATTCTTTAGTCTTTTCAAGGATTCATCTCACATCTGCAATGATGTCTCTCATTCCTCGCCCTTTCCTGAACCCTGCTTGCACTTCAGGTAGTTCTTGTTCCAGGTATGGTTGTAGTCTCTTTTGAATAATCTTCAGTAGAATTTTGCTGGCATGTGGGATCAGAGCAATTGTGCGATAATTTCCAGAGTCAGTTGGATCACCTTTCTTTAGTATTGGAATAAATAAAGATCTTTTCCAGTCAGTTGGCCATGATGTTGTCTTCCATATTTCTTGGCAGAGCCTTGTAAGTACGCTAACAGCTGCATCAGATTGCTGTAATACTTCTATGGGAATGCTATCAATGCCTGGTGCTTTGTTCTTTGATAAGGCTTTCAATGCTGCTTCAACTTCTTCTTTCATCAATGGTTCCCAATCATAAGGTGCAGGTTGAAACGGCTGTTGGTCCACTTGATCTTTATCATATAAAAACTCTGCATATTCCTTCCACCTTTTTTTGATCTTCTCAGCATCATTCAACATAGAACCTTGAGCATCTTGTAACATTCTAATTTGAGGCTGGAACTTTAACTCTCGTAGCTTTAGGAAAGCTGATCTTGTTCTTCCTCTAATAGTTTCTGCTTCTATTTCCTTGCATGCATCATTGTAGAACTTTTCCTTGTCCTGTCTTGCTGCACATTGGAAATCTCTTGAGTTCTGCGATTGTCTTTCTCCTCTGGCTTTAGCTTCTCTGCGTTTCTGGGCAATTTTCAGAGTTACTTCCGTCATCCATTTTGGGTTTCTTTTCCTTTTTCACCTTTTAGAGAGACGTCTCGCTTTCTTCCAACACAACCTTCTTGATGTCATTCCATAACTCTTCAGGAGCTCTGTCATTTGTATCTAAAGCAGCAAATCGATTTTGCAGGCAGTCATTAAATTCCAGTGGTATATTCTCAAAGTTATATTTTGCTGCATTCATGAGTGGTTTGCTCTTTTTCAACTTTAGCTTGAGTTTGCATACTAGTAGTTGATCTGTACCACAGTCAGCTCCAGGTTTTGTCTTTGTTGATGTTATAGAGCTTTTCCATTGTTGACTTTCACAGATGTAGTCAATTTGATTTTTATACAATCTATTGGGTGAAGTCCAAGTGTACAGTCACCGCTTGTGTTGCTGGAAGAAGGTGTTTGAGCTGAATAGATCGTTGGTCTTGCAGAATTCTATCAGTCTTTCTCCAGCTTCATTTCTGTTGCCAAGTCCATATTTTCCAACTACTTTACCTTCTTCTTTGTTGCCAACATTTGCGTTCCAGTCACCCATGACTATCAGGATATCCTGTTTGCATGTTCTGTCAATTTCAGCTTGTACTTGTTCATATAACTCTTCAGTTTCATTCTCTTCTGCAGCTGTTGGGGCATATACTTGAATTATAGTTGTGTTGATAATCTTTATTAGTCTACGAGGAATGCCTAAGCGTTCGCTGACTGCATTATATTTCATTACAGCTCTTGCAAGTTTCTTCTTTATTATAAATGCAACACCATTTCTTCTTTGTCTTTCATTTCCAGCATAATAGACCATGTGATCATCTGATGCAAAGTGCCTGATGCCAGTCCATTTCAGTTTGCTGACACTCAACAGATCAAGTTGTACACGTTCCATTTCATTCTTGAGCACCTCCAACTTCCCTTGGTTCATGCTTCGTATGTTCTAAGTTCCAATGTGTAAGACATCTTTACAGCTTCTGACTCATTTCATGCAGTCAGACGTCCCGAGGGCTTTGATCCAACCACATCATAAATGCTGGTTTTACTCTGAAAAGTCTTCAGCTCTTCCCCAGTAGCTAGTTGAGTGCCTTCCGACCTGGGGATTTCATCTTCCAGCACTATAGCACAATTTGTTTTGTTGCAACTATCCATTGGGTTTTCATGGCAAGATACAGAAGTAGATTGCCAGGCCTTTCTTCCGCGCAGTTTAAGTTTGGTGTTGTTGCCGTTGTCACAGAAATGTGATCCTCCGCTGTCACTGTCCCATTCTGCTGCTGCCCAGATAGGTAGTTTGTCTTGGTCTGGCACCTCAGCTGAGACCTGTCCATCTTGGGAGACCCTGCCAGTAGTTAAACTACCGATAGTTTAGCTCTCAGCATCACTGATGCACACAAGCCCTCACAGCACGACAAGCTGCAAAACCAAGTGATTCTGCTTTACAGTCGTAAATCTGCCAACTCACAAGCCCTTGTTCCTTTAAGGGGGCTGGTCTGGAAGGAAACCACAAGTCAGAAAGTGCTGCTGGAATGGAGGAGGAACAGGTACCCATTTCAGTCCAGAATCTACTAGGCAGCTACTTCCTCTACCTAGTGGAAATTCTGACCTGACTGTACATTAAGCCAATCTGTTCTCCAGCTGGCAAAAATTAACTGTTCAAGTGAAAAAAGACAAGACAACTAACTGTATTTAATAATTCTTCATTGTCAGTCCTATGGTACAGTGATTTCAGGGTGATGCATGAAAACAGTATGACAAAGAATGGCCAGGAAATAAAACAAAGACTTGAGGGTATGTTTACTAAACAGCGGTAGCGGTTTCCGTACGATATCAGAGCCGCGGCCCCATTTGGGCTCCAATATCGCACGAAAGTCACTACTGCTGTTTAGTAAACATATCCCTTGGTTTCTGAGAACTGGAGCTCAGGAATATACTATAAATTTATACCACCTTCTACAAAATATTACATGAAATGTTACAAAGGAGACATCAATGATAATAAAAGTCAAATATTTATCAACCAATACCACAGTCATATTGCAGACAATTAATATTCTGAATACATCTTGATCGCTTGAAGTGGTATTTGGATTGGGATTGTATAGCTTGTGCACAGTAAAATAAAAACTGGCAAACAGAAAGTTAAATTAAGGGGAATATTTTGGAAGCCTTATTCATACTTCGGACATCTAAGAATGACTAAGCACTTGTTTTGGCTGCGAAACATCTAGAGAAGGTAATTCTCCATCCCCTAGTGCTCAGTACAATCACAATAGCAGCAGCAGTGGGATTTGAACCCTGGTTTTCCTTGGTCCTAGCCCACTACTCTAACCGTTAGGCTATCCTAGATGTCTGGGTTCTGAATTACTATTCTGGGGATGTCTATGTAGATGGATCTCCCCCACCCCCACTCATGCATGTCCACGTTTGTGAAATTGAGTCTGCATCTGGATGTGCCCGAGATCAGCTCTGAAAGAGAAACACTAGCAGTGGGAACAGCAGCGTGAGAAACTCACCCTAGCGCTCATCTTCAAGACTGGTGGGACAGTGCAGCACACCAGAAAGAAAAAGCATGCACAGCCGGTTTCCGAATCCTGATAAGCAGCCACTGCCACCCCGTGCCACACCCCTTCTGCACATGAAGTCTTGCAGCTGTGCCTGCCCTGCCAATGCACCAGGTTTCTCACTACCTCAGACTCCTGACTGGCCAGGGGAACAGCAGAATCGGCAAATGGCAGCACTACATAGGTGTAGTCCCCTGCAGTAAGTAAATTTAAAGCCTATTTTTGAGGGGACCCCAGTCAGAAGTGAGGAGGCCTGGGCCCCTGAGGGTCTCCCCCCCCCCCCCGTAGCGACACCTCTGGCCCACACCCATTCTTCCTCCCCACCTCTCCATAATTCCCTCATTTTTCACAACTTTCCCTCATATCTTCCTCCATCCCTCCTTCCTTCTCTCCTCTTTTCCCCCTTCCTTCCCCTCCCTCTTGATTTTTTCATCTTTTCCCTCCTTGTCTCTCCTTTATTTCTCCTCCCCATCTCTTTCCATCCCCTCCTCACACCTTCCCCTCATATTTCTCCAAGACTCATCTTTCAACTAACCCATCCCCAAAACACACCTCCCTCTCTCTTCTTTCCATTTCTCCTTGTTAGACCCTCTCTCCTTTCCTGTCCCCTGTTCTGTTTTACATTTGGGTCATTGTCACCGGTATCCAAAGTTCCTTATCCATGGCAACATACCTGCGACTGCCTGACAAGACCACCTCCCTCCTTTGGAACAGACTTATCCCTTTGTTAAATGCCATCAAATCTGTGCCGACTCATCGTGACTCTCTGGATAATGGTCCTAAACTGTGTTCGGTCTTCAGTAAGCTGGCTAATTGTTTGATAGAATGGCATCCATTACTGCTATTGTTATGATCCATTGTACTGCTGGCCTTCAGCGCCATACCTAGCCCTGTGCGAGCAGTGCAGCCGCACAGGGTGCAAAAGATTCGGGGTGCATCGGGAGTTGCTGGCCTTGGCTTCTCCCCCATGTTGCCTGCCTTTGGCCCGCCACCACTTTGTGTTCCCTCAGTGGTGGTGGCAGCAGGGGAGCGGACCTGATCGCAAACTGAAAAAAAAAGACCACCACACTTAGGTCTTTGCAACTCCATGCTTGCACTCAGATCTGATCCCTCCCTCCTCTAACATAGACTCACGTCAGAGGAAGGAGGGACCAGACCAGCCATTCAAGCATGGGACTTTGCAACTCTGCGCTTGAATGGCTGGCCTGGTCCCTCCCTCTTCTGACATGAGCCTACGCCGGGGGAGGGAGGGATCAGACCTGCGTGCATGTGCGGAGTTGGAAAGACACTTTTTTTCAATTTGAGATCAGGTCCGTTCCGCTGCTGCCGGCACCACCACCGATGAGGTAACACAAAGGGCGGTGGGGTAGGGAAAGGGCAGGCAGCCTGGGGGGAGCTGGCTGGATAGATGGGGAGATGCTGGGTATGGGGTAAGTGATGGGAATGCACTAGATGTGCAAGTCGCAAAGGGCACGTTTATGCTTTGGTACGGCCCTGCTGACTTTTACATTGACCTTCAACCTTGCCGAGCATGTCCTCCTTGAATAATCTGGAATAAGAACTGCCTGAAATGCAAGCACGGTTCAGAAAAGGGCAAGAATGAAAGACATCACAGAAGTGAAACGGATCCTTGAAAACACTAAAAGGTACCTTCATGTGTTTTGAGTATAGCGAGGCCTTTGATTGTGTAAATCATAAGAAACTCTGGGCTACGTTAAGAAGCACAAATATACCCGAACATCTGATAGTTCTCATGTACAACCTTTACATTGATCAAAAAGCAACAGTTCGAACAGAACATGAAGAAATAGAATGGTTTAAAATCAGCAAAGATGTACAATAGGGCTGCATACTTTCCCCCTACCTGTCCATTTTATATGCAGAACAAATCAGAGAAGCAAGACTGTATGAAGACAAATGAGGGGTGAAGACTGGTGGAAAATTCATCAACCACCTTCACCATACTAACGATACAACGTTACTGGCTAAAAGTGAAGATGATCTGAAACATTTGCTTATCAAGATCAAGGAACATATTCTTAAAATGGGACTGCACCCTTAACATGAAGACAAAGATCCTGACAACTGGAGAAATCAATTTCATCCTCGATGGAGAAGAAATGGAAATAGTAGACATTTAACCAGTTTGGATCAATAAAGAAATGACAAGCAGTCAAGAAATCCAATGATGCATTGCTCTCAGACCGGCACTGAAGGACCTAGACAAGATTCTCAAGTGCAAAGATCTGTCTCTGCATACAAAGATTTGATTTTTCCAAGCCATGGCATTTTCAATAATGTCATATGGATGAGAATACAGCTATAGGAAACTACTGCCTCTTCAGCAGAATCAGACGACATAATGGAGGAAAGAGGTGATGAGACAATGGAGGACACAGCCAAAGCTGAACAGTGAAAAAAGACAGGAAGAAAATCGATCCCTTCGAATTATGGTGCTGGTGAAGAATACTGTGGATACCATGGACTGCCTGAAGAACATTCGGTACTAGACGAGATCAAACCTAAACTTTCTTTAGAAGCTCAGTTGACAAGGCTTTGATTTACCCCCTTATGGTCCCCCAAACGTCTTGCTCCCATTGTAGCATTGCTAAAAAAAATAAGGCTTATCTCATCAGCAGGCGATATTCGTCTCCCCTAAAATCGATTATTTTCAACACGGAATGGTATCACTTGACACAGGGCTCATGCTGAGCCCGAAACATGCATGTCGTGTGCAAAACAACATTGGTGCTTCCTTAGGGGAGACGAATATCACCTGCTCATGAGATAAGTGTTATTTCACTATTAAAAAAGTTATATGGAATTCTGAGTTTTGTACCTGTTTAATAAAAGGGATTTCCCGACATGGAGGGGACAGGCTTCCATACTTCCCGCTCTTGCCGGGAAACCCCGGCATAAAAAAGATTCTATAAGAGTTTTATATGTTCACAGAACTCAATGGTGTATTTCAATGACTTTCTTCATTTTTGAGAGATCAGTGGCAGTCATTTGATATTTTTGAGGTTTTAGCTTATTGAAAAAAATAAGGTGGCAACGCAGAACCGAGTCGTGCGCTGAAGAGCTGTGCAAGGCTCGGCTGGTCTCTCTCCCTCATGTGCATACTACATGCTGCTGAGGGGGCAGGGCCAGCAGAGCTTTGCACAATGCTTCAAAACGAGGCTTGACACCAGGATGGGTTTTATTTAGCAATGCTGTGATTGGAGCAAGACATTGGGGGCCATGATAGGAGAAAGATATTGGCGAGAGAGAGAGAGAGAGAGAGGGATGCTATTACTCATGGAGGTGATTTTGCCACTGTCTTGCAGCACTGGAGGGACGACAATGCTCCTCCTTACTTCTCCTCAAACTACACACATATTCAATGCTGGTCGACTTGCTGCCTTTCTTGCCTGCGGCGATGACAGGCCTGCAAGTAAAGCTCCATCTGGATTTCTTCAGCTGGCAGGCAGTACCAGCTGTTGGCCTGAGAGAGCCATGTGGGTGGGGCCATGTGCAGAAAACATAGCCAAATGTGTATAGGGCTGGCGCCTAATAAATGAGATACACCCAACTTCCCTTCAACCTCTGAAGGATGAATTTCAGAAAAAACAAATAGGCAAGTACTTTAGGAGTCATTATTGAATCTGAACTTTCTCTGGCTGCCCAGATACGCCCATTGTTCCATCATCTTTTACCAATATTGCATTCGGCATAATTTTCATTGCTCTCTCTCAGAATAGGACATAGCCTTTGTGACTTCTGGATACAGTTACTGTAATTCTATTTGGATTGCTCAAAAAACAACTTCAGAAAAAAAACAGTTAATCCACAATACTGTAGCTTGACAGCTCTTAGACATACAGCTTCATTACCATTTGCACCACATCAGGCGGTTGCAGCCTCTCCTGTTCCCAAAGGAGCTAAGTATAATGGTGCAAGCTCTGGTTATTTCCAGAATGGACCTACATGTACTGTGGCTCAGTTCTGATGCCACTTAATGTTCAATATTTCAAGGACAAGACGACAGAAACCAGCCCTGCGGATGCCAGCAAGTTCATGGTGGTTAGGTCAGGGCCGGCCCGTCCATTGAGCAAGAATGTTTTTTGCACAGGGCCCCGCGTTTCAGGGGGCCCCGCGCAAAGAACATTCTGCTTTTTTTCAAAATTAAAAATTTAAAAAAAAAAAAAAAAAGCTGGCTGCTACCACTGCCGCTGCCGCCGCAGCAGTGGCAGAATGGAGTGTCCCGCGGGGCCCCCTCTGCCCGGCTGAGTCCCTCCCTCCCTCTGCGACGGCTGAGCCCCTCTGTGCTGGCTTTCAGATTTGCGAAGGAAGAGTGTCTCCCTCGCGTCTCCCTTCGCGAATCTGAAAGCCGGCACAGAGGGGCTCAGCTGTCGCAGAGGGAGGGAGGGACTCAGCCGGGCAGAGGGGGCCCCACGGGACACTCCATTCTGCCACTGCTGCGGCGGCTGCGGCGGCAGCGGCAGCCGTAGCAGCCAGCTTTTTTTTTTTTTTTTTTTTTTTTAATTTTCCTTGAGCCGATGGGGGGGGGGGTTAGGACTGGTAATGGGCTATGGAGGGGGTTAGGACTGGAAATGGGCTGGGGGGGTTAGGACTGGAGGTGGGCTGATGGGGTTAGGACTGGTAATGGGCTGTGGGGGGGGGGTTAGGACTGATAATGGGCTATGGGGGGGCTAGGACAGGAAATGGGCTGATGGGGTTAGGACTGGTAATGGGCTGTGGGCTGTTGGGGGGGTTAGGACTGGTAATGGGCTATGGGGGGGTTAAGACTGGTAATGGGCTGTGGGCTGATGGGGCTGTCTGGTAATGGGCTATGGGGGGGCTAGGACAGGAAATGGGCTGATGGGGAGGGGTTAGGACTTGAGGTGGGCTGATGGGGTTAGGACTGGTAATGGGCTGTGGGCTGATGGGGGGGTTAGGACTGGCAGTGGGCTATGGGGGGCTGACTGGAAGTAGGCTGATGGGGGGTTAGGACTGGAAGTAGGCTGATGGGGGCTTAGGACTGGTAATGGGTTATAGGGGGGGCTTAAACTGAAAATGGGGTGAAGGGGGTTAGGACTGGAAGTGGGTTGATGGGGGGGCTAGGACTGGTATTGGGTTGGGGGGTTGCTAGGACTGGAAATGGGCTGATGGGGGGCTAGGACTGGAAATGGGCTGATGCAGGGACTAGAAGGGAATGGATGCTGGATGAGGCTGGAACTAGAAGGGAGCTGATGTTGGGGGAGGATTAGAATGGGATAGACCTGGGAGAGTGAAATGGAGAGGGGAAAAATATTTTGTGTGGGAGGGATGAAAAATCTACAATTGGCCGGGTATTGGGAGAGTAAGTGGGGATTGAGGATGGAGGGGTAAAATTTGAGTGGATGAAATAGGAATGAGGAAAGAGCAAAAGGAGAAAGATTAGTATGTTAAAGCAGATGTAGAGAGAGAATGGAAAAAAACTAGGAGAGAAGAAAGGACAAATGGACAGCAGACGATGGACAGTTAGCAGAAGACACGAAGAAACCAGAAGAAAGTGTCTGGAGCAATTGCAGCTGAAAAAAATGCACAAAAAGGTAGAAAAATATCTCTTTATTTTGAATTTATTAATTGGAATATGTCAGCTCTGGGAAATGTGCATCATTAATGTCTGCGCTTTGTTTAGTACAAGAGAAAATTAATTTATAGTTTTATTTCTACAGTGTTGTTGTACATTCCAAGTTTGGCTTTTGGGGTTCCCAGTTTAATTATTGTCTTCCTATTTCTAAATTGTGATTCCTTGTTTGGTGATGGTCTATGTTCTGCATGTGTAACTGAGCTGAGGTATTCTGTTTATGTAATTCCTATTTGACATTGCCACTTGTTCTCTTTCCCCAGTAGGTCATGTATTCTTATTCTCTGAAATGTATTGGTTTAATATTTGCAGTGTTTCCTTTTGATAGGTAGAGTATGGTGCTTTGTGAGTCCTGGTAGTGCTGTTAGGATGCAGCGGGTTTGCTATGGGTTCTAAATGGGCAGTGTTTGTAGAAGTTCCTAATGTGTCTGGCGGTTGGCACTGGATTATAGTAATGTAGAAATCTTTTAGTCTTTATCCATACACTCATTAAGAGGCATGTTTACTAAAGGTTAGTATATGGTAACATTATGCAAATATTTATGCAAATTAGGCATCTTATGCAAATGAGGCCCCGCACCGAGTCTCCGCACATGGCCCCGCACGCCCCTTGGGCCGCCCCTGCTATTCAGATTACAAATGTTGGTGGCAAGACATAGGGAAAGGAAGGGGCTGGGTAATGGATTAAGCATGGGGCCTTGAATGCTCATGTACCCAGGATGGTAACCAAAGAGGAAGACAACATCAATGACTTGGGAAAGTAGTAGCAGGTTGGGCTCTATACTTAACAATGAAGACCAGAATAGCTGCAGACTGAATGGGTCAATTGTTCATCATTAATTGTTATAGTAGGTAGCCATAGCCAGTCTGCTTTCACAAGCTTATAGTGCACATTGTACCATTTTGGCAGCCTTCCTTTAGGTTACCTTTGGATAACCTCTGATTTTTCTCTGCCTCAGCACAGAGAAGCTGCTTACCTGCTTTGTGCCAGTTTGGGCACATTTACCTGCCAGCTTGTGAGTCCTGTGTGTCCACTGATATATTTATCTGTACCACTGTTAGTGTGCTATTTATTTATCTGTAAGCTTGTTCCGTTTTCTCCATTTGTAGCTGTCTACAACATATCCTCATAACTTATCCTATCCATTCACCCACTGGTGTTCAGTCTTATAGCCATCTTCTGCTCATTACCACAATTATTCACAGGTGCACCTAATCCCCTGTGATCTCTCTCCCACCTATCCTTATTTCTTCTGAACTCTGTTCTCCTCTCCATCTCTCTCTATGGCTCCTCATCACTTTCTCTTCCTATTCATACTCCCTAATTGTCTCCCCTCCTACCGACACCTTCAAGCCTCTCCCTTTATCTCCCCTTTACTATCCTCACTTCCCCCATCATCCTGTCCTCTATCCTGTCATCAGCTCTTGAGCTTCACCATTTTCTGCCTCTCAATCAGCCATCTCCTCTCTCTAACACAACCTCACCCTCATTACCACCATGCTGTCTGCCCCACACTCTATGCCTTCTTCTTTCATTCGGAGATATCAACCTCAACCGTGATCCACCTAGACTTTTATCACACTCCCAGAACAGATCTTCACGCAATACCTCAAATCTTATTTATATCCCTCTCCTTTCCCCTCTCTCTCTCATGTACACTCCATCTCAAACTTGCTTTTATTCATGATCTCTATCTCTAATGCTCTCCATCTTCTTGCTCTGAGACCTGGCTCCTCCCAGAAGACACAGTGTCAACCACTGCTCTGTCATGGCGGCTATCAGTTCTCCCACACGACTCATCCCACTGGCCATGGTGGTGGTGTGGGCTTCTACTCGCTCCTTCCTGACAATTGCAACCCCTCCTGCTGCCTCAGTCTCACTCTTTTCCCTCCTTTGAAGTCCACTCTATCCGTCTTTTTACTCTACTACCTTTCCGGTTAGCAGTTATTTATCAACCTCCTGACAAGTCCACCTCTACCTTTCTCATGGACTTTGACTCGTGGTTTTCCTTGTTTCTGGATTCCTCTTCCCTCTCCCTTATTCAAGGATTTTAGCATTCATGTTGATAACCCTTCTGATGCTTATGTTTTAAAACTCCTCCATTTACTTCCTCTTTCGACCTCCAGCTTTGTTCTACTGCCCTCACTCACCAGCACGGCCACTGCCTCAACCTTGCATTCTCTAATTGCCTACCCTCAAAATTCTGTACCTCAGTTCTTCCCTTGTCAGACCATCACCTGCGAAACTTCACTCTTTCATCACCCGCCGCCTCAACCTCACCTTGTCCCCTCCAACTTCTTCAGAAATCTTCATGCTACTGACCCTTTGACTGTGTCCTCCATTGTCTCATCACCTCTTTCCTCCTTTATGTCATCTGAGTCTGCTGAAGAGGCAGTAGTTTCCTATTCTCCTCTGCTATGGATGCTCTTGCTGCCATGACCTGTGAGGCGTACTATACCTCAGCCCTGGCTGTCTTCCACTACCCACTATCTATGTTCATGAGTCCGTCCATCTGAGTGTGCTTGACTCAAATCCCACACCCTTGCGGATTTTCTACACTTCAAATTCATGCTTGTCTCTTTCCAATCAGCCACAGCACTCACCAAACAAGACTTATGTCCATCTGACTAACTCCTGCCTCTGACCCTCGCTGTCTCTTTACAACTCTCAACTCTCTCCTAGCTCCTCAAGGTGCCTCTGACCCCTCCTTCCCTTTCTGCCCAAACCCTGGCTGACTATTTCCATAACAAAATCCACAAGATCACACGCCAATTCCCCACGAGGTCAGCTACTGCCCCTCTCCCCCCCCCCCCCCTCTGCTATCTTTTCTTCCTTTTCTATGATCTCTGAAAAGGAAACCACATACATTCTATCCTCCTCCAAACTCACTATCTGCTCCTCTGATTTTATTCCCACCCATCTCCTAAGCCACATCTCCTCCACTGTTGTCCCTTCCATCTCTCATATTCTCAACCTATTGCTCTCCAATGCAATTGTCCCTGCATCCTTCAAGCATGCTGTGGTTACACCTCTCTTCAAGAAACCCTCACTAGACCCTATCTGTCCTATTTTCAGCCCATCTCCCTCCTCTCCTTCGTTTCTAAGCTACTTGAATGGGTGGTTCATTACCATTGCCTCGACTTTCTCTCCTCTCAAGCCCTCCTAGTTCTTTTACAATCTGGCTTTCATCCTTTACATTCCACTGAAACTGCTCTTGCCAGTGACTCCAGCAGCTTGTTCCTGGCAAAATCAAGGGCCTTTACTTAATCCTCATCCTTCTTGATCTTTCTGCTACTTTTGATACTGTTGACCACAACCTTCTCCTCGATACATTGTCCTCACTTGGTTTTAAGGGTTCTGTGCTATCCTTGTTCTCTTCTCATCTCTCTCATCACTCCTTTAGTATTTGTTCTAGTGGATCCTCATTTGTTTCTATCTTACTCTCAGTTGGCGTACCGCAAGGATTTTGTCTTGGGTCCACTCCTTTTATCTCTATATACCCAGTCCCTTGGTATGCTCATTTCTTCCCTTGGCTTTCAGTACCATCTTTACGCTGAAGACTCCCAGATCTCTCACTACACCTGAAATGTCTCTGGCAAAGGGAGAATTTGAGAAGAAGCTTGCTGCGGAAGCAAAAAGGCGAAATAAAGACTTTTTCAAGTACATTCGTAGCAAAAAACCTGTGAGAGTCAGTTGGTCCATTAGATGATAGAGGGGTTAAAGGGGCACTAATAGGCGACCAGGCGACAGCGGAGAGACCGAATGAATTCTTTGCTTCGGTCTTTACTGAGGAAGATGTAGGGATGTTACCCATGACTGAAGTGGTATTTAAAGGTGCGGAAGAATTGAAGGAAATATTGATACATCGGGAAGCTGTATTACAACAACTATTAGATAAACTGAAGAGTAGCAAATCACCTGGGCCGGATGGTATACATCCAAGAGTGTTGAAAAAACTTAAATATGAGATTACAGACCTGCTATTAGTAATCTGTGAATTTTCATTAAAATCATCTGTAATACCTGAAGATTGGAGGATTGCCAATGTAACGACAATTTTTAAAAAGGGTTACAGGGGTGATCCGGGAAACTACAGACCGGTGAGCCTGACGTCAATACCAGGAAAAATGGTAGAAACCATCATAAAGAACAAAATTACTCAGCATGTAGATAGTCATGGCCTAATGGTAGACAGCCAACATGGCTTTAGACAAGGAAGATCTTGTCTTACTAATCTGTTATGTTTTTTTTGAAGGTGTGAATAAACAGGTGGACAAAGGTGAGTCAGTTGATATAGTGTATTTGGACTTTCTGAAAGCCTTTGACAAGGTCCCTCAGAGACTTTTGGCAAAACTAAAGGGTCATGGGATAGGAGGCAGTGTACTATTGTGGATCAGGAACTGGTTAAAAGATAGAAAGCAGAAGGTAGGGCTAAATGGCCAATTTTCCCAATGGAGAAAGGTGAATAGTGGTGTACCCCAGGGATCTGTGCTGGGTCTGCTGCTTTTTGACATTCATAAAAGACCTGGAAAAAGGGAATAACGAGTGAGGTTATCAAATTTGCAGATGACGAAACTATTTAAAGTTGTTAAAACCCAAGAGGATTATGGAAAATTGCAAGAGGATCTTGATAAATTGGAAGACTGGGCATCCAAATGGCAGATGAAATTTAATGTGGACAAGTGCAAAGTTATGCACCTAGGGAAGAACAACCCAAACTATGGTTACACGATGCAAGGTTCCATATTAGAAACCACCACCCAGGTAAAAGATTTAGGCGACATTGTGGATAACATGTTAAAACCCTTGGCCCAGTGTGCAGCGGCGGCCAAGAGAGCAAATAGAATGCTAGGTATCATAAGGAAAGAAATGGAAAAATAAAACAAAAGATATTATAATGCCTCTATATCGTTCCATGGTGAGACCGCACCTTGAATATTGTGTGCAATTCTGGTCACCGTATCTTAAAAAGGATATAGCGTTATTAGAAAAGGTTCAGAGAAGAGGCACCAAAATGGTAAAGGGGATGGAAGGATACTCCTATGAAAAAAGGCTAAAAAGGTTAGGGCTCTTTAACCTGGAAAAGAGACGGCTGAGGGAAGATATGATAGGTCTATAAATTAATGAACGGAGTGGAACGGGTAAACGTAGATAGATTGTTTACGTTATCAGAATATAGAAAGACTAGGGGACATGCAATGAAGCTACAGGGTAAAAACTATTTAAGACTAATAAAAGAAAATATTTTTTCACTCAACGTGTAATCAAATTCTGGAATTTGTTACCGGAGGATGTAGTAAAGGCTGTTAGTGTAGCTGGGTTTAAAAAAGGTTTGGACAAGTTCCTGGAGGAAAGGTCCATAAACCATTATTAAGAATGGACCCAGGATATCAATGCTTGACCCAGTACAAGCATTGTGGAACCTGTGTCTTTTGGGGAAACTGCTAGATACGTATGACCTAGATTGGCCACTGTCGGAAGCAGGATACTTGGCTTGATGGACCTTGGTCTGACGCAGTATGGCATCTCTTATGTTCTAATGTTCTTATGGCAATCCAGGCCAAGATCTGACTGCCTTTCTGACATTGCTACTTGGATGTCACACCACCACTTGAAATTGAACATGGCCAAAACTGAGATTTTTCCCCTAAACCCCCCTTTCCCCGTCCTCCTTTCTCAGTCTTTGTGGATAACTCTCTACTTCTCCCTGTCTCAACTCGCAACTTGAGGTAGTCTTCAACTCCTCTCTCCTTCTCCACACATCCAACTGATAGCTAAGACCTGCTGTTTCTTTCTCTATAACAGCAATAAAATCCATCCATTCCTTTCTGAACACACTTATCCACTCTTTAGTCACCTCCCATCTAGACTATTGTAACCTGCTCCTTGCTGGTCTCCTTCTGAATCATTTCTCTCCCTTTCAATCTGTTCAACACTCTGTTGCGCGGCTAATCTTCTGCCTGCCTAATCATGCTCATATTACCCCTCTTCTCAAGTCTCTTCATTGGCTTCCTATCCATTTCGACATCCAGTTCAAACGTCTCCTGCTTATCTATATTGCATTCACTCTTCAGATCCTCACTACCTTTCCTCTTCTCTCCCTACACCCTTCCTCAGGAACTCCGCTCTTCTGGCAAGTTGCTTCTTATTTGTGCCCTTCTCTTCTATTGCTAACTCCAGATTTTGCTCCTTTCACCTTGCTGCTCCTTATGCCTGGAACAAACTACCTGAGTCTGTTCATCAGGCACCTTCTCTGGCCCTTTCCAAATCCAGGCTGAAATCTCACCTCTTCGCTGCTGCTTTCAGATCTTGATTCACCTGGTCTCCTTTGTGTTTCCTTACCATTCCCCCTAGATGTATCATCCCATGTCTACAGCTACTGTGTCGTCTGTGGCTAGATTGTAAGCTCTGATGAGTAGGGACTGTCTTTTACATGTATCTGTGCAGCGCTGCGTACATCTTGTAGCGCTATAGAAATGCTCAGTTGTAGTAGTAGGATATGTCAACCTTCTGAACTAGATATGGTATGCCACAGGAGGTCACAAATCCCAAATCAATGAATTTGTACAACGCTATAGCTAGCTCCTTTTTCCTACTTGTTAACATAACATAACGGGCAAAGAATTCAAGGCAAGTTACCTTCAGCTATAGTAGGAATATATGTTCTCAAAGGGTTTACAATTTAAGTTTGCAGTTGAGGCAATGGAGTTAAGATTAAGTGACTTGCCTAGGATCACAAGAAGCAGCAGTGAGATTTGAACCCTGGCTTCCCCGAGTCTAGCACACGACTGTAACCATTAGGCTCTCCCTTCACTCCTTTAACAGGTTTGAGATCTAGATTCCAAAATATTTGCAATTGCGAATCATTACTGCGAAATACTGTACCATGTTAGGTTTATGGCAACCAATTGCTAAAAACTCCAGGTCAAACCAGGAAGCTGAGCAACCCTAACACTGCACCTTAAACCTAAATCATGAGTTGCTTAAAAAGTAGCGTTGCTATTACTTCTGACTGTGCAAAAACAAAAGCTAAACAAATACACTTGTTCAGTTATCTGCTTCAGGCAAAGATAATTATGCATAACATCAACACTGATGTATCTCTGCTAACAAAGAAATCATGACACCAGCTGTATTCTGGGTTAATAACAGTCATCAGATACACAGGGTCAGTTCTGGCAATTCCACAGTGAAGCGAGTGCGCCGAGGAGTCTGAAACTACAATGACGATTCAGCGACCCCTACTGGGAAACACACTATCCTACAGCAAACTCTGTGCCAAACACCACACAAAAAACGGGGGTGAGGGACGGTTTAAAAGAATTAATCAGAAGATTCAATCTACAGTGGTACTTTAGAATGCTTTAGTATTGGTGCCGGTATGATTTACAGGGCACTGCTGTGTCAGAAGGAGATTTTTTAAATCTTGGTCCTGCTTTATTATTTATTTATTTCATTTGATTACACACTTCACTAAGCATGGTACAAAGTTTTTAAAAAATTAAATAAATAAATCCTAAGTACAAATCAAAAACTTAACAAAAAGCACGTAAGTACCTCTTCCCTACTCAGTGATAACCCAGAACCACCCAAACCCTACTAAGAAAAAAACCCTCTCAAGCAGTCCTACTCTGACCCAAAAGCTTTCAGAAATCATCATGGCTTTAAAATCTTCTGAAAACTGAGATAATTCAGTTCCTAGTGAAGGCGGAGTGGAAGGGAATTCCACAGAGATTCCCCTCAGCGCCTCGCACTCATGACTAGCTGTGAATTTTAAGACCCCAACATCACCTTAAATAAGCTCCTTAAACTCGGGGGGGGGGGGGAGGGGGGGCTTCCTCCTTTTCAAAATTTCTTTTACCTAAGGCAAAGAAAAAATAAATACAATCTAAAGTTTCTAAGCTAATCTCAGTCAGGTAGCACATTTGCTAAATTAAAAAGCTCTTTCCCGACCATTGCTGCAGTTTCTCTACAGGAAGATTATGTCAGAAGTCTGTGCTCTCTGCACTCAACCATGGATCTTACATAAGCCGTTTGCAATAATTCTTCAACTAATCGGATGCTAATTTGTGTTTTAAAGCTTTCCCCTCAAACACTCGGCAGCTCAAGAAGAAAAAAAGTTTAAAAACTCCAGCCTGTGACAACTTGTTACTCAGTTACAAAAGAAGCTAAAAATAAAATCCATTAAATTCTGTCTTGCCCAAATGGATCCCACAGGAATCGGGGTAATTTCAACCTTGCTTGAAACAGTGAATGAGTTCCAGTCTAAAGGCATAAGAAATTAATGCACTCCAATTTTACTTTCTACATAAGAATGGTTTTCTTTTTTTTTTTTTCCTGTGATCAGATCTGACAAGAGCTGAATGTTGGGTCTGCATGAATCATAGTCACGCTTTTCCATTTATTATTATATAGGGACTCACGATGTAAAACCTGGAACAAGTTCTTGACATGTTTCTTTAGTGAATTACATCTTACTGTAAAATAAGACAACATGGTCCAGGCCCACACTTCACTTTTTGTTATTTACTTCCATGGCTTGATTTAAAGTTGCATCTCATAGTACACTGGGATTAATTACATTAATATAGTAACAGCATGTGGTATAACATCTGGGCTTTCAAACAGAAGAGGAAATGAGATGCAGTTGAATGTAAAGATTAAACAATGCAGAACTTAAAGGAAATACAGCGGGTTCAATCATTCGCCTAGAATGAGAGCAGCACAAGGGGGCGCTACAGAGCATACAAGGAAGAGGAGCGGAGGGAGCGAGGTTAGAGTAGACAGAATAAAGCAAAGAGCTAACCTGCTTACTAAAGCAATGCCTGTCTTACTGGTACCTTCTGGAGGGGGGGGGGGGGAGAGGGAGGAAGATCCGAGGCAGCATGGCTTTATCAAAGGAAGATTGTGCCTAACAAAATCGGATTTTTGTGACTGGGTGACCAGTGAACTAGATTAAGGGCATGCGAGGCATGTGGTCTATTTAAAATTTCAGCAAAGCCTTTCATACTGTTCCTCATAGGAAGTTTGTGAATAAATTGAGCAGTCTGGGGGTGGATCCCAAGGTGGTGAACCGGATAAGAACTGGTTGACTGACAGACTACAGAGGGTAGTGGTGAATGGAACTCACTCTGTAGAAAGGAGGGTGAGTAGTGGAGTGCCTCAGGGATTGGTTTAGGGACTGCTACTGGTCAGTGTCTTTGTGAGCGATATTGCTGAAAGGTGAAAAAGTTTGCCTTTCTGTAAATGGCACAAAGATTTGAAATAGAGTGGATACTTCAGAGAGTAAACATGAGAAAAGATCTACAAAAATAATAGAAGAATACTTGGAAATTAAGGTTTAGTGCAAAGAAGTGCAGAGTGATGCACTTGGGATGCAGAAACCCAAAGGAGCTATATGTGAAAGGGAATGAGAGGCTGGTGTATACGGACCAAGAGAGGGACCTCAGAGTGATCATGACTGAGGATCTCAAGGTGGCAAAGCAATGTGACAAGGCAATGGCCAAAGCCAGAAGGATGTTAGGCTACATACAGAAAGGAGGTATTAGGGCCCCTGTAAAGATCATTAGTGAAGCTTCACATGGAGTATTGTGCTCAGTTTTGGAGACTACCTTGCAAAGGATGTAAAAAGACTTGAAATGGTTGAGAGGAAGGTGACCAAAATGATTTGGTGCCTACACCAGAAGGTATATAAGAAAAGACTTGAATACCTAAATATGCAGGGCTGGCCCATCCACTAGGTCTAGGGCTGCAGACCTCCATGGGCAGCATGGCACACATGGCCTGCCATACCCCCCACCCCTGTGCTGAGCCATGCCACATTGTGCCACTGCCACCGATTCCGGCAGCAGGGTCAGCTTACCTTGGCTTGGCAGCAGCGGCCCGCAGCAGGCCATGTGCTCGGTCACACATAGCCTGCCGCTTCTGACCCCCCTGAATTTGTGTCGGAGGGGTCAAAAGCGGCAGGCCATGGGTGCCCAAGCACATGGCCTACCACTGCCACTGAGCCACCCCCAACCCTGCCAGAATCAGTGGCAGCAAGGGGCAGCAGCATGGCTCAGCATGGGGTGGGGGCAGTGCGGCTCGGCATATGGGGGGGAGGGGGTGCGGCACAGATGGGGCCTCTGCCTAGGGTGGCAAAAACCCTTGGGCCAGCCCTGTAAATTTGTACATCCTAGAGGAGAGGATGGACCGGGGGGGGGATCTGATACAGATGTTTAAATACTTAAAGGATATTTGCCTGCACCGGGGCTGCGATCTACATCTGAGCGCCTTGAGGAGAGGAAACAGCATTCCCTCACTCCGTCCTGCAACCGGACCATCTACCCTGCACAAGAAGCAATCACCAACATCGTGAAAGGCGAGACTGTGAACAAGGATCTACTTTCCTGTACCTCCAGCACTAAAGGCAGCTCCCTCCAACATGTGATCTTCCAGTTCTGCCCTACAGCATCACCACCAGAGCCAGTGTGCTGCAGACGGCCGTGTCTGGCAGATCCACGCCCTAGGGTCTCACCAGAGGGCCCTTTGGCGTGGCCCTTAGGCGTGAACCGTGGCGTGCATCTACCTCTTACAGAAGGCCAAACAGAAGAGCTCCAACCCAATCACGCCAGATACTTCAAACCAGCAAAAAGACCATTTCTCAAGGTTAACCGTGCTCATATTACTGGACTGTATAAGAACTGTAGAGTTCTACAGCGATAAGGACTCTAAACAAAACCAGACCAAACTGATTCTACAAACCAACTGCATGTATCTTTTTATACCAGCACTGTAAGTATATGAACAAAACTATAATTCCCACTTATATAATTTCATTAATCTATGCCAAACAGCTGCATGTCCTTGCTTCTATACTGCAACTTACTAGAAATCCTCAGTTGCCCAAGCATTCACACACTTGATTACTATAGGGTACCTCATTACTAAAATATATCCTTATAGCTAGACTACCTCTACTTGAAAACCCCACCACAACCACTGAAACCCAACTCTCCCTTTGCCCAACCAACATGGAAATATTGAAAATGCTTATCTGCACACTGCTGCTATTTACTATAGCCTCCACTACTGCCTTCACCTCGCAACCTATCACAGATTCACCACAGCAATTTCAGATTCCCATTATTCGCCACAGGAATATCACTCGTCATACACACAACACACAACAAAACACACAACTCACAGCACAATAATACCCATCAAAGACTTATATATATTCACACACAATCCTTATCAAACATAACTCTCACCTTGCACTCAAATAAAATGCATTCTAATAAATGTGAGATCCATTAGAA
Source organism: Ichthyophis bannanicus (assembly GCA_033557465.1). Lineage (NCBI taxonomy): Eukaryota > Metazoa > Chordata > Amphibia > Gymnophiona > Ichthyophiidae > Ichthyophis > Ichthyophis bannanicus. The sequence goes on from CM066046.1 coordinate 97,842,281, forward strand.
ACAAAATCCCAGTCATACTTGATTTAGTGAGAGATGAAAAACCTCATCTCCTATGCATTACTGAAACATGGATAACAGACACAGATACATTCCTAAACCAGCTAAAACTACAAGAATATCTCCTGTTCAATTGTCCTAGAGACAATAAAAGAGGAGGAGGTGTACTCATCCTAAGCAAAAAAGAACAAAACCTCAAATAAGCACCTTTAATAATGTAGATGTTATGGACATAATCAGGATAGAAATTAAAAATCTATCCATCACACTAGTGTACAGACCATCTACACCCAACCACAACCACCTCACGTCTATCAAAGAAACTACATGTACAGCACCCCTAAGGAAACCCCACATCCTCCTAGGGGACTTTAGTTTACTGTCCCTCCACGACAAACTATCCACCCTATTCTTAAACTCTATGAATGATATGGGGTTTCACCAAGAAGTAACCATGCCCACACACTCTAAAGGTAGCATCCTAGACCTAGTCTTCCTCCCACAACTAATCACTAACCACCCGCTTTTCTCACCCCCTAAAAACAAAATAAATCCCATGGTCAGACCACTCTATAATAGAATTCCTCATTCCCACGATTCCACACTAACCCCCCCAAAAATGGATCAACTCAGATAAGATGATTCACCCAATTTAACAAAGATTCCTTCCTAAATAACATCCTGCCACACTTAGACAACCTTTCTGCAAACTTAAAACACAACTATAAACACCTGGAACACCACAATATCAAAAGCATCAATATGCACGAAAGCTCAAAGACATCCATTGTGCAGACCTACTGAAACTTGGTACTTCAAAGAACTGGCTAACCTAAAAAAGGATTTAAGGAAAAAACACAAATGGAGGGCAAATCAATCCCCTGACAACAGAATATGACACCCTTACAAAAATATAAAGAAGCGATCCTTAATAGAAAGAAAGAACACTCACCAAATCACTCAGCCGCCCAAGGGAACTTTTTGAAATAGTCAAATCACTAGCCTAGTCCCATAATGACACACAAAACTGTGCTATCCAATCCCAAATCATTGCAAACCACTTTGCAGACAAACTAAAAACTAACATACCCAAGGACACCCCTCCCACACAGGTTCTCTCCACAAACCCCAACTCTTGGGATTCTTTCTACTTAATTGATCAAAGACAACTGCTAAACACTATCACCTCAAACACTACCATTTCATCGCTTGATCCATGCCCAGTCAACTGGATCAAGGCAACTAAAACCAACTATCTCCACACATACTACCCATTATGAACCAATCTCTCACATAAGGATACATGCAGGGCCGGCCCGTCCATTGAACGAGAATGTTTTTTGCACAGGGCCCTGCGTTTCAGGGGGCCCCACGCAAAGAACATTCCGCTTTAAAAGTAAATTTAACAAAACAAAAGCTGGCTGACACCGCGGCAGCAGCAGAATCGAGTGTCCCACGGGGCCCCCCCCTGCCCGGCAGAGTACTCCCTCCCTCCCTGCCTACTTGCTTGCCTCAGTCCCTCTCCGCTTCCACTTTCAGAGCCACCAAGGGAGAGCTTCTCCCTCGCGACTCTTAAGCCTTCCGGGGCAGATGGGAAATTTCCCATAAGCCCCAGCAGGCTTAACAGAGCAGTGAGGGAGAAGCTCTCCCTTCGCAGCTCTAAGCTGAAGCAGAGAGGGACTGAGGCAAGCAAGCAAGCAGGAAGGGAGGGAGGGCTCTACCGGGCAGGGGGGACCCTGCGGGACACTCAATTCTGCCTCTGCCGTGGCGGCAACAGACAGCTTTTTTTTAGTTTTAATTTTCCCTGGGCTGATTGGCTGGAGGGGGGCTTAGGACTGGTAATGGGTTGGGGGGGGGTTGCTAGGACTGGAAATGGACTGAGTGGAAGGGGAGGCTTGAACTGCAAATAGCTGATGGGGATGGGGGCTTGGAATGGAAATGGGCTGTGAGGGGAGGGAGCTAGGACAGGAAATGGGCTGAGTGGGGGGAGCTAGCACAGGACTGAAAATGGGCAGCTGGGGGGAGCTAAGATTGGAAATGGGCTGTGGTGGGGGCTTGGACCGAAATGGACTCATGGAGGGGCTAGAACTGGAAGTAGGCTCATAGGGGGCTTGGATTGAAATGGGCTGAGTGGAGAGGAGCTAGGATTTGACATGGGCTGATGATGGGGCTAGAAAAGGACTAGAAATGGGCTGATGGGGGGTTGGGATTGGAAATGAGCTGATGGAGGGACTCAGATAGGACTGGAAATGGACAGGGGAGCTAGGACTGGAAATGGGCTGTTGGGGGGACTAGAAGGGAGCGGAAGCTGGATGGGGCTGGAACTAGAAGGGATCTGATTTTGGAGGAGGATTGGAATGGGATGGGGCTGGGAGATTGAAATGGAGAGGGGAAAAATATATTGTGTGGGAGGGAAGAAAAATCTACAATTGGACGGGTATTGGAAGAGTAAGTGGGGATTGAGGATGGAGGGGTAAAATTTGAGTGGATGAAATAGGAATGAGGAAAGAGCAAAAGGAGAAAGATTAGTATGTTAAAGCAGATGTAGAGAGAATGGAAAAAAAACTAGAAGAAAGGACAAATGGACAGCAAATGGAGAGTTAGCAGAAGACACGAAGAAACCAGAAGAAAAGTGGCTGGAGCAATTGCAACTGAAAAATAAAATGTACAAAAAGGTAGAAAGATATCTTTTTATTTTGAATTTATTAGCTGGAATGTCAGCTCTGGGAAATGTGCATCATTAACGTCTGCGCTTTGTTTAGTAGAAGAGGAAATTAAATTTATTGTTTTATTTCTACAGTGTTGTACATTCCAAGTTTGGCTTTTGGGGTGCCCAGTTTAATTATTGTCTTCCTGTTTCTAAATTGTGATTCCTTGTTTGGTGATGGTCTATGTTCTGCATGTGTAACTGAGCTGAGGTATTCTGTTTATGTAGTTGCTATCTGACATTTCCCTTGTTCTCTTTCCCCAGTAGGTCATGTATTATTCTCTGAAATGTATTGGTTTAATATTTGCAGTGTTGCCTTTTTATAGGTAGGGTCTGGTGCTTTGTGAATCCTGGTAGTGCTGTTACGATACGGTGGGTTTGCTATGGGTTCTAAATGGGCAGTGTTTGTAGTAGTTCCTAATGTGCCTGGCGGTTGGCACTGGATTATAGTAATGTAGAAATCTTTTAGTCTTTCTTTATTCATACACTCATTAAGAGACATGTTTACTAAAAGTTAGTGTATGGTAACATTATGCAAATATTTATGCAAATGAGGCCCCTTATGCAAATGAGGCCCTGCACTGAGTCTCCGCACATGGCCCCTCACCCCCCTTGGGCCATCCCTGGATACATGCCAACCCAACTCAAACAATCCATGATATGTCCTATCTTGAAGAACAAAACCCTAGACAAAAACAACCCCAGTTCTTACAGACCAATGGCAAGCATTCCATTTGTCTCTAAAATAATCAAAAAAGTCATGCAGATGCAATTACAGTACTACATAGACTTAAATGCACCCCTCTAACAATTCGGATTCTGCCCCACCACAGAGTTGAAACACTGCTACTAACCCTCCTAGACAAACTTATACAGGGTCTAGACAAATCAAAAAACTCATTCATGGGAGAGTCACGTGATGCGGTGAGGACAGCAGACGTGTTCTGTGTGTGCTCTGGTCTCCGCTGCCCAAACCGGGTTATTAGTGCCGTTTGCTGAACACTAAATTTCTTAAAGAATAGGTCTACTTGGCCGAGACGTTGCTGCGGAGATCCGTGTGTGTGGTGGGTGGCAGAAGCGGAATGGCAGCTGCAGTTAAGACCGCTCGCAAGGAGAAGGAGAGGGGGGCAGCCGCGGCTAAGATGGCTGACAGCCATGTGCAGCCTCACTCGCCAGAAGCCCCGGCCTTCTTGGAGGAAGTTTCCGGTGCGGTGGCTGCAGCGCTGGCTACCCAATTTACCGCCCTGCACGAAAAGATGGATAGCATACAGAGTGCGGTGAGTGCGCTGGGGTGCCGGCTTCAAGAAGCAGAAGATCGCCTTGGGAAAGCGGAGGACGGCATGCTCGCTTTAACCCAGGAGGTGGCGGCCCTAAAATCTACAGTGCACTTGCAAACCGCCAAGCTCGACGACCTCGAGAATAGATCGCGGCGGAACAACTTGAGGCTGATGGGCATTCCGGACTCCATTGCCGACAAGGATCTGAAACAGCACCTGGAAGCTATCCTTCCGCAGTTGGTTGAGGGGCTCGATGGAGGCGTTAAGCTGCTGATTGAACGGGCGCATCGCGTGGGGAGTAAGCAGGCGTATGATCAACGGCCCCGAGTTGTGCTCGCCAAATTTCTTTATTTTCCGCATAAAGAAGCCATACTCAGAACGGCTCGTCAGAAGGGCGGCCTGCTGCATGACAACCTGAAAATTCGTGTGGCCCCGGATTACTCCGTAGCACTGAGCCAACAACGTAAAGCCTACGCTCCTCTCTGTCAGAAATTGATTGAGGCCAATATAAAGTTCTCCGTGCAGTACCCGGCGAGGCTGCACGTGCTCTATGGAGGAGACCATCGGACATTTGCTTCGGCGGAGGAGGCAAGATCCTACATTGAGGCGCTTGTGCAGAAAGGAAGCACTTCCCAGTCTAGCCCAGCAGGAACTTGTCCTAGAGGCCCTTACCCTACTCTGGTTCCTGTTGACGCGAACTCTTTTTCTTTGTCCCGGCGCCCGGGTGAGGAGTTTTGAGTTGGACTGGTCACTGAGCAGTTGGACGGAGGCTTGTTGGGGACCTTCTGCGGTGCATGTTTGCCCTAACAGATCTGCACGAAGACTGTGGAGTGTGCAGGTGTTCATTGGGACTGGAGCGGGGCCCGAACACGGCCTACAATGTAGCTCAGTGGGGGAGTAGGGGCGAGGTGGGCCTTCTTCCTCCTTTCTCCTCTTACTTAGAGCTGTGAGGTGTGGGGGTAGGCAAAAAAAAAAAAAAAAAAGAGGGGGGCGCGTTTACAGGGTTAAACACTTGTTCAGCAAATAATGTTTCTTACTTCGAGTTTGGTGCCTTGCGCTATCCCTTGTGCTCTATCTACCTGGGGGGAGGGAGGGCTCTAGTTAGAGTGGGTGGCCTTTCTCTTCTCTTCGTCGCTTTACTGACGCCTCTCCCTCTTCACTCTTTGTGGGGTTGAGGGGTGTTATAATGTTGCGAGGGGTGTTACTGTAACCACTTGGGGAGTGCTGGGAGGATTTAGTCTGAGAAACCTTCTGATCTGCCAATTGTGTTTGTTACTTTGTATTGCCTTCCCTTGCTTCGCTACACTACCTTGAGCTCTGTTCCAGCTGAGTATTCTGTGTGCTGCAGCGTTCTCCCGGGCTGTGCAAGTGTGCGCGCCCACGCGCCTTGCTGAATGGGTGCGTGTGCCTTGCACCGGAGCACACAGAAGATGCGGTTCTGATCCCCATGGGGAGGAAGGAGGAGGGAAGGGAGGGTAGGGAAAGACAGTAAGAGAAAGGAGGGGAAAAGAAATAAATAACTAATACCAATAAATGGGGGGGGGGGGGGGGAAACAAAAAAAAGGACAAAAAACATAAAAAAAATAATAATAATAAATGAATAATACCGCAGACATTCGTGGAACTGAGCAGTTGGTGTGTATTTACAACTTTCATAAGGTTCTGCAATATTTTCCAGTGCCATCAGTGTGGCCGGCATACTGTATTTTGACCTGTAGACCAATCTTAACATATGTAATTCCCGATGTCTTTTTGGGGTGCACAAGGCGGTATCTTCTCCTCAAATACTGCACTGTTATTGCTGTCTGCTCTAAGTTATAGGGAACCTTGGTGTATTGTTGGGGCGAGTTGTGTTCTGGGGGTGGTGGGGACCATGCGCATCTGAGCTGACTCTGTTTAGGGATCATTATGCTACCCAATAGAGGGAGGGTAGGACATCGTGAGAGAGTGGGGGGGGGGGAAATGGGGGGGGGGAGGGGGGTTGGTTACACCCAAGACCGGGGGAAGAACTTTACAATGCGCTACTCGAGGGCTTACCGGGGGGAGCTCCGGGCTGGGAGGGCCCCCCCCCCTTGGTACCTGGTTACTGCCTTGTTGCACGGCTGTAATAGTGGTCACCTGACCTGAAGATACTCTCCTGGAATGTTTGTGGATTGGGGAGCCCTATTAAGAGGTCTAAAGTGCTGCAGGCCCTAGCCAGGCAAAAAGCGGATATTGCCTTCCTCCAGGAGACCCACCAGACTGCTGAGGAGCACCGTAAACTTTGCAGAGACTGGGTGGGACAGGTATGGGGAGCCCCGGCCCAGGGACGGAAGGGTGGTGTCGCAGTTCTGATACATAAGCGTGTACGGTTTGAGGTTGGAAAGGATCTCGTTGATCCATCAGGCAGATTTGTATTTTTGCAGGGCACTCTTGAAGGGCAGGCTGTTATTCTGGGTAACTTATATGGTCCTAATGTGCTGGACCTGGACTTTTACTCACGAGTGGCTTCCAAAATTGAGTTATTGCCTGAATTCCCATTGATACTGGGGGGTGACTTTAATGGTGTTATGGATGTGGAGTTGGATACCTCTAGAGGGGGGGGGACCCAGGGAGCGCTTTCAGCTAGCGAGGGCCCTGACCAGATTGTGTAAGAGGTTGGGACTAGTAGACCCCTGGCGGTTATTACACCCATTTGAAAAGGACTATACCCACCAATCCAGGGCGCACGATTCCAGTGCGCGCCTTGATTATATGCTGACTTCTACTGGCCTGTTTCCAAGGGTCGCCGATGCACAGATCGGCCCAATGGAGATTTCCGATCATGCGATTATTTGGTTGGACCTCTATTGGAGTGGGACCAACCCTACGACTCGGATTTGGCGTTTCCCCCTCGAGCTCTACAAAGATGCTCAGTTTCGTCAATTTCTTCGGAGACGGTGGCGTGAGTTCGAGGCTGATCACCAGGGCCACCAGAGTGACCCGGAGTTGGTCTGGGAAACAGCCAAGGTTGTTCTAAGAGGGGATATTATAGGGTTCCTCGCAAGGAAGAGGCGGTTGATGGCGGAACGCATACTCTGTCTGGAGAAGTTAGTCACGAAATTACGGCGCCAAAGGGCGCGGAACCCCAGCAGAGTGCTCAGGCAGCAAATGTGGGAAAGGCAAACGGAACTTAATGAGCTTCTGCACCAGCGGGCTAAGAAATCCGTGCTTTATTATCATTATAAATTGTATCGATACGGGGATAAACCCGGGAAGCTGTTGGCGCGGTGTTTACGCGGTCCCAGAGGTTCAAGACTGGTACCGGCTCTCCGCGACTCCCAGGGGGTTTTGCATAAAGAGAACCCGGAGATAGCTCGACTATTTCGGGCCTTTTTTCAGAAGCTCTATAGTGCCGAGCCAGCTTCTCCTCTATGTATGACGGATTATTTGAGGGACCTAGATTTGCCCCGTTTAACTGAGCAGCAAAAGACGCAACTAGATCAGCCGATAACTGTTGACGAGCTGCACGCAGCCCTAGCCAAGGCGAGCTGTTATAAAACTCCCGGCTCCGATGGGCTGGGCGCAGAATTTTATAAGATTCTTAGTGAATTGCTTTCCCCCGCCTTAGTTGCCGTTCATAATAGGAGAGCAGAGCAGGGCTATTATCGTTGGGGTAATAATCATGCTCATATCGTTCTCATTCCCAAACCAAACAAGGACCCCTTGCGGGCGGAATCCTATCGACCTATCTCCCTGCTCAACTTTGACCTCAAATTACTGGCTAAAATTCTGGCGGAGCGTTTGGCGGGTTTTTTGGGTCGATTGGTTCATGAGTCCCAGGTGGGCTTTGTTCGGAATCGGTATGCTGTCCATAACCTGCGCAAAATTTTAACATCACTGGAATGGGTCCAGCATAGGCATCAGCCGTCCTTGTTAGTCAGCTTTGATGCTGAGAAGGCCTTTGATAGGGTCGACTGGCACTATCTGCGCTATTTACTCCCTTGTTATGGTCTGGGGGACTCTTTCTGCAAGATGGTCGGTAGTCTGTATGTGGCGCCGACTGCCGCGATTTCCTGCAATGGGGTGCTGTCTGAGACCTTTTCCCTACAAAGGGGCACCAGGCAAGGGTGTCCCCTATCACCGCTCCTCTTTGTTTTGGCATTAGATCCCCTTATACGTAAAGTTGAGTTGTCCCAGGAGATAAAGGGGGTAGGTATTGGGCCCTATGAGTTCAAACTGGCTGCCTTTGCCGATGATCTTCTCGTGCATTTGCTTTCGCCCCCAGAATCCTTATCCAGGTTACTGCAGGAGTTTCAGCTCTTTGGGACCTTTGCGGGCCTTAAGATTAACAGGGATAAATCGGAGGCTTTGGATGTGTCGGGCCAGCTGCGGGGGAGTTGGCAGGGTGAATTTCCCCTTAAATGGGCAGAGACCCAGTTTGTATATCTGGGGATTGTGCTCCCGAGTCAGACCTCCCAGCTTTATGGGTGTAATTTGCGCCGGGTGCTGCTCAGGGTGCGGACCCAATTACAGGCCTGGCGGCATCTCCCTTATCGCTCTCGGGGAGAATTGCAGCGATTAAAATGGTCATCCTGCCGAGGATTTTGTATTGGCTGCAGCTGCTCCCAGTGTGGTTGTTGCGCCGGGATATTCGACGGTTCGAAGGGGAGTTTCGTGATTTCTTGTGGAGGGGGGGGAGAGCCCGTATCTCATATCGTCGACTGGTGGGGAAAGGGAGATATGGCGGTTGGGGGCTTCCGGATTTGAGTGGCTATGTTTTGGCCTGTCAGGCACAACACCTGGGGGACTGGTTGGGTGACACCGAGATATATACCCCTAGAGCCTTGGAAGAGGCTTATGTTGCCCCACATACTCTATTAGCGCTGTTACATTATGAGAGCAGGCTGGTACCCCGACATCTGTCAGAAGGGGTCCTGCTGTCCCCGCTGAGACGGACCTGGCAGCAGCTCAATGTCTATTGGCGGCGGAATTGGAGAGTCTCCAGCTGGCTGTCGGTTCGGGGCAATATTTGTTTCACGCCGGGTACTGAGACGGAGGTCTTCCAGGTTTGGGCCGATAGAGGTATCCGTAATTTGGGTCATGTGGTCGATTCTGGTGGGAAAATTAAGTCGTTTGACTCTTTGTGTCGGGAATATGATTTGGGGCCTAAACATTTTTTTGCCTATATGCAGATTTCCCACTATGTGGTCTCCCTCTCGGAGGGGGAGTTGCATAGTGCTCGTTCTTTGCAGATTCTGGAATTCTTTAGCCTGGGCGCCGAGGAGGCACCATCCATTAGTGTATTGAAAAATCGGCTTGATCCTCTTAGGCCTGGACCAGACTTTAGCGATGTGGAGAGGGCCTGGGCCGTAGAGCTGGGGCGAGAGATCTCCCCAGGTTCTGTTTCCTTGGCTCTCCGAAGGATTGGGAATCTCGTGGAGAGTGCACGCTGGCGGGAAACACAGTTTAAAGCTATAACTCGGGTATATTTTTCGCCTAGGCGGGCCCTCCGTTGCCGCCTGACTGTGGATGGGAGCTGCCCACGGTGTTCCACGCCGATGGCAACTTTATTGCATATGTGGTGGGACTGTAGGATTATTCGACCATACTGGATGAGAATCTGTGCATTTATGATGCGACTCTTGGGGCAACGGGTGGCTTGGGATGCTCCCTTTGTTACATTGGACCAGTTGAAGCCTAATCTTCCCAAGGGTAAATGGGAAAGGTGGTTAGTGCGGAAGGCATGCCTGGTGGGCAAGGGGCCCATATTACGGGGGTGGCGGGAGAGTAGCCCCCCTTCATTTTGGGAGTGGCGGAACTCCTTTCATCAACTCATGCTTATGGAGGGTAGAGGCGCCCGGGGTAATGTTAAACGATGGGCTGCCTTTCAGATGCTTTGGGAACCTTACATCCAGGTGTTGAGCCCCCGGTGCCGCAATGCCATTCTGCAGCAGGGAAGTTAGTGGGAAGCTCTCCCGGTGGGTAGTGTGGGTGGTGGTGACCCATATGGTGGATTTGCTCTGGTCTTGGGGTTGAATGGGGGGTGGATGGGAGGTTGGGGAGGGGGAGGGAATGTATAAAACTGGGGAAAAAAACACCTGTTACCGTGTGTGTCCTCCGCTTGGGGATGAGAACAAACCCCGGCGGGAGACTATTGACTGTTGTATTTGTTTTTGTTTCCTGGTGGTTTCTAAATAAAGATTCATAAAAAAAAAAAAAAAAACTCATTCATTCTAGTTTTCCTGGACATTGACATTGTCAAATGTGGAAGCAATCATAAAACATTGATCAAAAGATTGATACAAATAGGAATCACAGGATCTGTACTCCGGTGGTTCAAATTTTACCTAGAAGAACGCACTCAAGTCCAAATAGGCACAGAAATATCAGAGAGCTTCAAACAAGAACAAGGAATCCCACAAGGTTCTGCCCTATCTGCATTATTTAAACCTCTACATTCAACCGGTATGCAATATATTCAATAAATTCAAAGTAGGATATCACAGAATCATGGTTGACCGACTTGGACTCAGTCCTTCTTAACCACCTCATCCCTCCCAACTTCTCAGTCTACACCTGCCATAGAACTAACCGCAGAGGCGGAGGTGCCTTCATCCTTGTAAAGACAGATCTCCACTTCCAACTACTCTCTTCCACTAGTACCACACACCTTAACTCAATCATCATAACCAACAAATACATTTCCATCTGTCTCATTTATAGATCCCCGTCTTCTTCCCCTGAAGACCTCTCGACTATAATAGACCTTGCTTGCAACCCCATGAACCCCCTCAAACCAAACTGGGTAATGGGTGACTAACTTACTAGCTCTCCAAAGCACCCACTCCAAAGCTTTCCTCAAAGCACTCATTGAGTTGGGTTACAAACAGATAATCGACGCCCCTACCCACTCAAAAGGAAATAAACTGGATCTTGTCTTTGCACTGCTATCAGCCCTCCAGCCCAAACTACAACTCCTCCCTCTATCACCCTGGTCCCATGGTCCGACCACAGCTTAATTAAATTTCAGATGCCCATGATTCAGGGTCACAACATTCCTCGGAAGGTCGTCGATGCTTCCTCAGCTCTCACAGGATGATTCCGGCCCTTCAACAAAGAGGAGATTGACAAAGTCCTACCAAACCTCAGCATGGCATCACCCAGCCTTGATTCGCTGATATCCACCTGGAACAGCCTCAGCTCCTTTGCACTTCTGCCTGCCTCAAATAAGCTACCAAGAAGGCAGCAAACAGCACGATGGTACTCTTCAGACCTACGGATGTCACTACCCCTCCTCAGGAAGCTCAAAAGACATTTGCAATGCTCACGGTCCTCAGACGATCATGCGGCCTACTTCTTTCACCTTAAAGTACACCGCGAAGCAGTTTCCAAGAAAATGAAGGAATACTACTCCGATCTCCTGCTCCGCTCCCTAAACAAACCTCGTGATCTCTTTAATATCGTCAAGACCCTTACTAAAGAACCTTCTCCCACCCAACCAGGCTTGCTACACCCTCAGGAATTCGCTGACCATCTGCGTGCCAAAACCAGCCTAACCAACACCTCCCTCCCTATTTCCACACCAAGTCACATACCACGTTCCCTAACACCTTTGACTTCCTTCACGCCCCCTTCTGATAGGTTCATCAAGGACACCATCACATCCCCCAATGACCCTTGCCCAGCATTCTGGATAAGATCGCTTCGTGCTGAATTCAGCCCAATCTTAGCTAAGATTATGGAGCTGTCCTTTTCAACAGGGGCATTCCCCCAGATTCTAAAGCAAACCTCCATCGGACCTCTTCTAAAGAACAGCAAGCTGAACCCCCAGATGGCAGAATCTTATTGACCAATCTCCAGCATCCCCCTGTTGGCCAAGGTAATCAAGAAGGTCGTCCAACTCCAAATCCAGCACCACATTGAGACTATTGCTCCTCTCAACTCATGTCAGCACGGCTGTAGAGAATTCCACGGTGTCGAGACACTCCACATCACTCTACTCAGCACCCTACTCACTGGGATTGATAACATTAGACAAGGCTATGCACTAATTTTCATGGACATTGCTTCCGCCTTCAACTCAGTCAACCACGAGCTGCTCCTTACACGTTTTCAAGAGAAGGGAATCCATGATTCAGCCTTGAGTTGGTGAAAGTCCTACCTATCAGATAGATGGCAACAAGTACAAATTGACTCTACTACCTCTAAGTCTTTTCAACAAAAACAAGGCATCCCCCAAGGCTCCTCTCTCTGCCCTCCTTTTCAACATCTATATACAGCCCATCTGTTCAATCATCCGCTCCTTTAATATCTCCTGCCTTGTGTATGCTGATGGCGTACTGCTGTTTACACCATTCTCTATTGACCAGCTTGACGTCTCGCTATTAACGAGCTGCTTTGACGCTGTTACTGACTGGCTGCGCACGCAAAGCCTCAGAATCAACTTCAATAAGACTGACATCCTATTTATCACAAGAAATCAATCCTTCACCCCTCCCACTTTGATTAAGGTGAGAGACGCAGAGCTCCCGAGTAGGCCCACCATCAGCTACTTGGGTGTCACCCTAGACCAGCAGCTCGACATGAAAGCACATATAAGCAACACCATCAAAGCAATCTACCACAAGATACATACAATTTTCCACCTACGTCCCCTACTGGAGCCTGCTGATTTCCAGACGATCTTTCAAGCCCTTGTAACCCCCAACTTTGACTACGCCAACGCCATTCTACATGGTCTCCCTAAGAGCACACTTAACCCACTACAACTGGCAATTAATGCCGCTGCCCACATCCTGCATGGAGCCTCCAGAAGAGACCACATAACTCCTATTTTGCAACACCTCCATTGGTTTCCTATCTACTGCAGGCTCGCCTTTAAAGTACTACTGATTACCTTCAAAGCCCTTAAACTATCCTCCACCTCCCTCACGGACCTTGTTCACCCCATTCCTCAGAATAGATCCAGAAGATCGGTCACTGCTAACACACTCGCTGTCCCCAATGCGATAACAAAATGCTCCCTCGTGACAAAGAACAGAGCCTTTGTGTTTTACGCACCTACACTTTGGAATGCCCTCCCTACCACTATCCGGTCTATTTCTGACCTCGCACAATTTAGGAAGGCTCTAAAGCATCACCTTTTCCTTCAGCATTACTCTCATACCGGTGACGTGACATAACCCAGCATACCCTCCCTACCCATCATGATAACATAACCCAGCACACCCTTCCTATCTGTCATGTTGATATAACCATATCCGTTGATACAATTACTCGACTTGAATATAGTTAATGTCTGTTGAAACCCAAGTTGTATTACCTGTTCCTTGTAAAGTTCAATGTATGTTCAAGGACTGCCAAAAAAAAACCAAACGACGATCAACCAGCTCCAAATAGCCCAAACATAGCAGCCAGGATCATTTGCAAAGCCTCCCCAAATGACCACATCACCCCTATCATGCATAAGCTCCACTGGCTCCGTCACATCTAGAATAAAATTTAAAATACTTATGACCACATTTAAACTACTCAATAACATTTCTCCCTCGTTTCTAACTACATTAATACACTCATCTACAGACACAAGAAGCAGGAGAGAATGCCACAACAACACTATCAAAACCCCAACAGACTACCGTAAAATAGACAAACTACAAGCAACAGAGCTTTTTCATTTGTGGCCCCAATGCTCTGGAACGCACTCCCTGAAACATTGAGAGCCAAAGACCTATAAACATTTAGAAAACAAATCAAAATACACCTGTGGTTCAGTATTAGGACTAGGGCTATTAGAATCCATTCCAAGGTGAGGATCTTAGACTTTAGGAAGACTAACTTTGCGAAGATGGGCCAATACCTCAGGGAGTTGTTAGTGGGATGGGAACAGCTGGGGGATGTAGAAAAACAGTGAGCAAAACTGAAAGGGGGTATTTTAAGGGCAACCAACCTTTTTGTTAAAATGGTAAAGGCAAAAGGAAAAGGAGACCGCTATGGTTTTCGAAGGAAGTAGCTGAAAAAGTGAAGAAAAAGAGGGAGGCCTTCATGAAATACAAGAGATCACAGAGAGAGGAAGACAGGCATCTGTATTTGGAAAAACTTAGAGAAGCTAGCAAAGTAGTCAAGAAGGCAAAGATTCAAAAGGAGGAGGAAATAGCCAATGCAATAAAATGGGGGGATAAGACATTTTTCAGATATATTAGTGAGAAGAGGAAGGGCAAAGTGGTATTGTCAGACTCAAGGGTGCAGGGGGGGAATATGTAGAAGCTGATAAGGATAAAGCGGAATTGCTTAACAAATATTTTTGTTCTGTGTTCACAGATGAAGAACCAGGAGCAGGACCTCAGAAAACATCCACAAATAAGAACAGAAGCGAGGGACATCTTGAACAATTTTCAGAAGACTGTTCGTGAGAAACTAGATCAACTTAAAGTAGACAAAGCGATGGGACCGGATGGGATACACTTTAGAATACTGAGGGAACTTGGGGACGTTCTAGCAACTCCACTGACTGACCTTTTCAATGCCTCGTTGGAGTCGGGAGTGGTGCCAAAGGACTGAAGAGAGGCTCATGTGGTGCTTTTACACAAAAGCGGAAGGATGTGGTTGAAAACTACAGGCCGGTTAGTTTAACTTCGGTGGTGAGTAAATTATTGGAAACGCTGCTGAAAGAGAAAATAGTGAGGTTTCTGGAGTCCAGCGGATTACAGGATCCGAGGCAGCATGGATTCACCAGAGGCAGGTCTTGTCAGACAAATCTGATTGATTTCTTTGACTGGGTGACCAGGGAGTAGGACCGAGGGAGAGCTCTAGATGTGGTGTATTTAGATTTCAGTAAAGCCTTTGACACTGTTCCTCACAGGCGACTTATAAACAAACTGAGCACCCTAGGGATGGACCCTAAAGTTACTGCTTGGGTTAGAAATTGGTTGGGTGGGAGGCGACAAAGAGTACAAGTAAATGGAGCTCACTCTGAGGAGAAGGATGTTACCAGCGGTGTGCCCCAGGGATCTGTCCTTGGTCCGATTCTTTTTAACATCTTTGTTAGTGATATAGCGGAAGGGCTGTCGGGTAAGGTTTGCCTCTTTGCAGATGATACCAAAATCTGCAATAGAGTAGACATCCAGGAAGGTGTAGATAACATGAGGAGGGATCTAGCTAAGCTTGAAGAATGGTCTAGAATTTGGCAGCTGGGATTTAATGTTAAAAAATGTAAGGTCATGCATTTGGGCTGCAGCAATCCAAGGGAGCAATACAGTTTAGGAGGTGAAGTACTTTTGTCCACTAAAGATGAGCGGGACCTAGGCGTGGTTGTGTCTGATGATCTTAAAGTAGCTAAACAGGTAGAAAAGGCGACAGCAAAAGCTAGAAGGATGCTTGGGTGCATACGGAGAGGAATGGCTAGTAGAAAAAAGGAGGTGATAATGCCTCTGTATGAGTCTTTGGTGCGACCTCATTTGGAGTATGGTGTGCAATTCTGGAGACCGCACCTTCAAAAGGATGTGAACAGGATGGAGTCGGTGCAGAGGGTGGCTACTAAAATGATTAGTGGGCTTCATTATAAAGCATATGAGGACAGACTTAAGGATCTTAATATGTACACCTTAGAGGAAAGGCGGGATAGAGGTGATATGATTGAGATGTTTAAATACCTCCGTGGCATAAATGTTCAGGGAGAGAGCCTCTTTCAATTGAAAGCAAGTTCTGCTACGAGGGGACATGGGATGAGGGTGAAGGGAGATAGATTCAGGAGTGATATGCGGAAATATTTCTTTACAGAAAGAGTAGTGGATCCATGGAATAGTCTCCCAGTGGAGGTGGTAGAGATGAGGACAGTAACTGAATTTAAAAAAGCATGGGACCAACACAGAGGATCTCTAAAGGTAAAAAGTGGACTGTTGTAGTTGTTGTTATGGAAGGACAGACTAAATAGGCCATGTGGTCTTTTTCTGTCATCATGTTTCTATGTTTCTATGTTTCTCTTCATTGAACACTTTGGCAATGAAAGTAACACCCCCACACCATCACAAAATACTCACTCCTCAGAGTCTCCCCACTCCCATCAATGAACATCCAGCTAGTCTGAACACTAGGTAAAACCTTATTCCTCTGTATAACTATCCTTGTACATAGCTGTAAAATGTATAAAGTTCTCCCCTTTTCCCATATATCCCAGTTTGTTGTACCCTTAAAATGTTTAATGTAAAAGATTCAGTTCTCTGTAAACCATCCCTGATCTCTGGAAGGGGCGGTATATAAAAACTTTGCAAATAAAAAATAAATAAAATACATATTAATAAACAAACCAACCTTTTTCAAAGACAGAGAAGCTATAGAATGAGAGACCATGAAAGGAAGCTGCAAGGAGGTAAACTTAAAAGCAACATCAGGAAATAATTTTTTTTTCATGGAAAAGGTGATGGATGCCTGAAATGCCCTCCCGAAGGAGGTGGCGGGAGCAAAAACAGTGAAAATTCAAAAAGGAATGGGACAGATATAGAGGATCACTATATAGCAAGAAGGTGGAATCAAAGCAAGCGTAAATAACTTCATAAATAGGGAGGGGGGACCTGCCTGGAGTGGCCAGTACAACCTTCAGCGAAGGCACAGAGAGGAGTAACCTGCACGGAGTGGCAGGTGCAGCTTTACAGCTCTGATCACCTTACTAAACGGTCATTTACGTATTACTATATTTCCTTCCCCATCCTTCCCTTCCTCTCCTCTGCATCTGCACAGAATGGGAGGGAATAGGGGAGGCAGGAGCAGACAAAACAGAACAAAGATACTTTGCTCCTTAATCTGGTCCTGACCCCTGTCACTCTCTTCTAACCTCCCACCCACCCCCAACCTCCATTGTGCATATTGCCTTTTGCCCGTGGACATGAAAGGTGAGCCAAAGCTGGTTTAACCATTAAGAAAACTAGGTGGTTCCCTAAAGTGGCATCTGGGAGGGGGGGGGGAGCGGAGCGTAGTTGATGACAAAGAGCAGCTGCCATCAAAGTAAAATAGATCCTGATAGCCACACAATCTCTGAGAAACATCAACCTATGCTTTTACTTGTTCAATATTTAGAAGTGCTATGTCCCTTTATGTGTTTTCACAGGATCAATCCGGGAGGGATGATATTGTGGTAGTCATGATTCTTAAGTTTAATTATTAAAATATTGGGGGAGGGGGACTCAGTAATGGGGGGGATTCGAGGCTGAAGGTTCACATAGGGGCTTCACTCCTAGTCCGAGGGCTCCCAACAAGCCTGGTTTTCAGGATATCCCTAATGAATATGCATGATGAATATTTGCATACAAATGTCTCTCATGCATATTCATTAGGGATATCCTGAAATCCTGACCTGTTGGTGGCTGTCAAGGATTGTGAATGAAGGGTTTGAAGTGTCTCTTGTACGAGCCCTGGAAGCGGATGGAGCAGATACAGTCTGTAGTTTTCTGTGTGAAAGAGGGTGAATGATCAGTGGGAAGGGGGTTGAAGAGAACAGAAGAGAGTTAATATTGGAGGAGGGATGCATGTTTCAGAGGTCGGAATATAGAGGTAAGGAGGGGATTGAATGCTGGGGGAATATGAGGAGAGAGTGATTGCAGTCTTCTCATCTCCATGATGTCAGCAGCGCAAAGATGTTCTGTCTGGCAGAGGGAAGAGGAAGGATTAGAGACTCGCACACACATCCCACCCCCCACATGTAAGGTTTCTGAGTCCCATATGGTTCTAGCTTGACCCCAATGCTCTATCGATTTTCATCAGTCCTCTTGCGACTTTAGTCCAGGATCTTAAGGTCAGTGCCTACTATTACGATGATGTCCTACTCCTCTACCATCTGGATTCTCTTGCACCTGACTTTCTAAACCAAGATTCAATGAGGGTAAGTGTGTGGTTAATGAAAAGAATCAATCATCTAAAACTGAATCCCAAGAAAACAGTCATTTGGTTCACTGGTGGTTCTGCACTCCCATCATATGCTTCCTGCATTGGTCAGTCGCCTATCCAAGTTGTTTACACTTTGAAATATCTTGGCGTCATCCTCGATTCAGACTTGTCTTTCATGCAGCACATTAATGCAGTAATTAAAAGTCCTTTTCACCAGTGCAAATGTTGCTCTGTGCGCCCATTTCTTGATTCTTCTGCTCTGACCTCCCTGTTACTCAGTTGCATTATCACTTGTCTTGACTACTGCAACTCCATATATGCTGGGCTAGCTCTCTCCTCACTAAAGCGCCTTCAAGCAGTTCAAAATACAGCCAGTCACATATCATATGTGGGAAAATTTGACCATGTTACGCCACTCCTGAAATTCCACCACTGGCTTCCAGTTTCAGCCTGGATCCGATACAAACTGTTGACTTTAGCACACAAGGTCCTCTATACTAGTTCTTCTGCTTAAATAGTAATTAGATCTTACCTGCTAATTAGTGTTCCTGAAGGAACGACAGTCCAGTCCCTTTACTTCTGGGGTTACGCAACCCTTCCAGCAGCTTGGAGGCTGAGCCAAACCTTTTTGGAGGTGGGGCGGTATAAATACCACTGGGACCACCCCTCAACTCCAGTATTCGACTGAAAAAGCAGATCTACACAGTTTCCATTAGCCATCAAACATAAAAACTTATCTATCCAACATTGTCTAACTATGCACAATACCTATCTCTACATTTTTTTTTTTTTCAATAGAAAATGGTTAGTGCGAGGAAGAGAGAGAGCGAGAGAGAAGGGGAGGGCGAGAGAGAAAGAGAGAGAGGAGGACCGGACGGAGGAGCAATGCTTAAGGTTGCCCGATCCGGCTATTCTCCCGTGTCCCTTCATCTTGAAATGGCCCCTTGCTCGGTCCCAAGTTTCCTTCTGACTGCTAGGTCCTAACCGGGTGGGATCAGGGACTGGACTGTCGTTCCTTCAGGAACACTAATTAGCAGGTAAGATCTAATTACTATTTCCTTATCGTCACTCCAGTCCAGTCCCTTTACTTCTGGGATGTACAAGAGCAGTTCAACCCTGGGTGGGATCCGGCAAACCGGACTGAAGGACCGCCAGACCAAACCGAGCATCCGCTGCGCTCTGGACGTCCAGCCTGTAGTGCTTGGTGAACGTATGTAGCGAAGACCAAGTTGCCGCCCTACAGATGTCCACTGGAGGGACCAAGCTAAATTCTGCCCAAGAAGTAGCCTGAGCCCGGGTGGAGTGCGCCCGGAGCCCCGCTGGCACCTGCTTCCCTTTCAGGATGTAGGCGGAAGCGATCGCTTCCCTGATCCATCTGGAGATAGAGGCCTTGGCCGCCGCCTCTCCCTTGTGTGGACCCCCAAACTGAACGAATAGTCGCTCGGACTTGCGGAAAGGGGCTGTGCGGGAGAGATAGCGTTTCAAGGTCCTCCGGACATCCAAGAGTCGCAGTTTGTTATCCCTACCTCCGCCCTCCTCGGCGGAGAGAACCGGAAGGTGAACTGCCTGGTTCATATGAAAAGGCGAAATGACCTTGGGCAAGAAGGAGGGGACTGGACGTAGAACTATCTTGTCCTTGAGAAACAGTAGGAAGGGGGGCTGAGCGGACAGCGCTTGGAGCTCAGAGACCCGCCTAGCTGAGCAGATTGCGACCAAAAAGACTGTCTTCAGGGTTAAGTCCTTTAAGGAGGCCCTCTTCACTGGTTCGAAGGGTTCCTTGATCAGAGCGTTAAGCACCAGGTTGAGGTCCCAAGGGGGGACGACTGACCTCTGTTGAGGGCGCAGGCGCCTTACCGCCCTTAAGAAACTGGAGACATCCGAGTGCGCCCCTAGGGGCTTTCCGCGGACCTTCCCTCTATAGCATGCGATTGCCGCTAGCTGAACTCGCAAGGAGCTGTGAGCTAGGCCCTTGTCAAAACCTGTCTGTAAGAATTCCAGAATTTCGGGGACTGAAGCGGAGAGGGGTTTTCGTCGGTGCTCCACGCACCACGCTTCGAAGATGCGCCAAGTCCTAATATAGGAGAGACAGGTCGAACGCTTCCTAGCGTTTAGCAGGGTAGAGATGACCGCTCCTGAATAACCTCTCTTTAGGAGCCTCGCCCTTTCAATAGCCAGGCCGTAAGCGAGAACCGATCCACGTGAGGCATCCGCAATGGACCTTGTCTCAGCAGGTCCCTTTTGCACGGGAGACGCCAAGGCCGATCGGCGATCAATCTCATCAGATCCGCATACCAAGGCCGGCATGGCCAATCTGGGGCTATGAGAATTACATATCCCTGATGGGACTCCACTCGTTGTAGCACTTTTCCGATCAGGACCCAGGGAGGGAACACATAGAGTAGACCCTCCGAGGGCCACTTCTGGGCCAAGGCATCCAGGCCTTCGGACATCCTTTCCTTGCGCCGGCTGAAGAACCGATCCACCTTGGCGGTTGCGAACCTTGCCATGAGGTCCATGACTGGGAGGCCCCAATGGGCTACTATCCGGTTGAACGTCTCCTGCTCCAGTTCCCACTCTCCGTGGTCTATCTTGCACCTGCTGAGATAGTCTGCTGTGACGTTGTCTATTCCTGCCACATGCTGGGCCGAGAGAGCTTCCAACCGAGTCTCTGCCCACTGGAACAGAGCGCCCGCCTCCTTCTCTAGGGCGGGACTGCTGGTGCCGCCCTGGTGGTTGATGTAAGCCACTGCCGTAACATTGTCTGAGAGTACGCGAATTGCCCTTTTTTGTACTAAGGCCTCTAGAGCCCTGAGCGCCAACCCTACAGCTCGCAATTCTAGTCTGTTGATGGGCCATTGGGCTTCCAGTGGAGACCAGATGCCTTGAACGAACTGGCCCTCGCAGTGAGCTCCCCAGCCTGTCAGACTGGCATCCGTCGTCAGTAATAACCACTGGTGAGGCTCGAGGGGCATCCCGCGATCCAGATTCTTCGGGGACCGCCACCAGTGCAGCGTCTCTTTGGTCCGTGGCGCGCAAGGTAACGGCATTGATAGGGGGTGATGTTGCGGCGACCACCGACGCAATAGGGCCCTCTGCAGCGGCCGCATGTGGGCCCGAGCCCATGGAACCACCTCTATTGCCGCTGCCATTGTTCCCAGGACCTGCAGATAATGCCGCGCCGAGGGGATCCGTCTGGCCAGAAACTGAGTTACCAGGATTCTTAGCTCTCTTGATCTTGATTGAGACAGAAAGACCCTGCCTCTGCTGGTGTCGAACCTTGCCCCGAGGTACTCTAGTTCCTGGGAGGGCGTCATCCTGCTCTTCGCTCGATTGATGACCCACCCCAATTCTTCTAGCACTTGAACCACTCTTGTTGTCACGGAGTGGCTTTCCTCCTCGGACTTTGCCCGGATTAGCCAATCGTCCAGGTAGGGGTGTACTAGAATTCCCTCTTTTCGTAGAGAGGCCGCTACCACCACCATCACCTTGGTGAATGTCCTTGGAGCCGTAGCTAAGCCGAAGGGAAGGGCTTGGAATTGAAAACGGCCCCTTGGCACTGCAAATCTCAGGAATTGTTGATGGGACTCCCTGACCGGGATATGCAGGTAGGCTTCTGTCAGATCGAGGGATGTTAAGAACTCCCCGCCCCTGACTGCTGCTATGACCGAACGTAGGGTTTCCATCCGGAAGTGTGGAACTCTGAGGCAGCGATTGACTTGTTTTAGATCTAGTATCGGGCGAAAGGAGCCTTCTTTCTTTGGGACTACGAAGTAAATCGAGTACCGACCGGAACCGCGCTGGTCTGGTGGCACCGGGACTACGGCCCCGAGCGTTATCAGCCGGGAGAGGGTTGACTCTACCGCCCCTCTCTTTTCTGAAGAACCGCAGGGAGACTGAACAAAGGCTGGAGGAATTTGCTTTGCGAATTCGAGAGAGTAGCCCTCTCTGATGACTTCTAGAACCCATTGATCGGACGTGACCCGGGACCAGGCAGGAAGAAAACGCCTTAGGCGACCGCCCACCGACGGCTCTCCCCCCTGGACCCCCGTCACCTCATTGTTTTCTATTTGTTTGAGAGGAGGAGAAGGAGGACGAGCCAAAACCTCGGCCTGCTCCTCGAAACCCTCTAAAACCTTGTCCCTTAGAGGGGAACCGGCCCCTGGGAAAGGGGTTTGACCTAGCTGGGCGGAACCTTCGGGAATCCCTGGACTGGTTACGCACTGAGGGTACAGGGCGCCCTTGCTTTGGTCTGTCTTCGGGCAGCCTGCCCCCTTTAGACTCGCCAAGGTCCTTTACCAATTTCTCCAAATCTTCTCCGAATAACAGTTTCCCCTTGAACGGAAGGCGACTCAGGCGTGCCTTCGAGGAGGCGTCCGCTGCCCAATTCCGTAGCCACAGATAGCGTCTAGCTGCTACCACCGAGGCCATGCTCTTGGCTAGGCTTCTGATGAGGTCATACTGACTATCCGCCAGGAAGGCTGTTCCGGACTCCAGTCTAGCAGAGTGGTCCTGAGCTTCGCCAGATGGGCCCTCTGTTGCTTGCAGTTGTTGAGACCACCTTAAGCAGGCTCTCGCCACCCAAGCCCCAGAAACCGAGGCCTGCAATGCCAGGGCGCTCACATCAAAAGCTTGTTTTAGGAGGGTATCTAGTTTTCTGTCTTGAGAGTCCCTCAAGGCTGTGCTGCCCTCCACTGGAATAGTAGTCTTCTTAGTGACTGCTGAAACCGCTGCATCCACCCTTGGGGACTTCAGTAGCTCTCTGTCTGCCTCTGGGAGAGGGTATAGGCGAGACATGGATCGGACTCCCCTTAGACTAGACTCGGGTTGATCCCATTCTTCCTGGATCATCTGGCGCACCACTCTATGAACAGGGAAGACCCTCTGTGATCTCCTGATGGCCTGGATTAACGGATCCTCCACCGTCTCCTCCTCTGTTGGTGCCTCTGAGGATACATTGAGAACTTTTAAAGACTCATCAATTAGGGCCGGGAGTTCTTCCCGCCGAAAGACTCTAATTATCCTGGAATGATCTTCTTCCGGGATCTCCCCTTCTTCCAGTTCCTCTTCTTCCCCGTCCCAGTCTTTGTCCGAGCCCTCCTCTTCTGGAGAGCTCTGGGAAAGGGAGGAGAGAGGTTCTTCCTCGCCCAAGCGTGGGCGTTTAGGTGGGAGGCCTGAGTCAGGGACGTTTGCCCTCTTGGATATGGTGTCGGCCGTCGGGGCATTCCCCCCTGAGCCCGAACCCTGCTTGCGCAAGCAATAGGCCTTGTGGAGTAAAAGAATAAAGTCTGGAGAGAAGAAATCCCCTGTACCCCCTTCCCCCGGGGGAGGGGGAGTAGAAGGAGGGAGGGAAGGGGTGGGTAAATCTGAGTTTGAGGTGGAAGGAGGCTGGGACCCCCCTCCCCTTGCAAGAGGTCTCCAGCACTCTGAGAGGATTGGGACATGGCCAAATTAATTTCTTGTTCCACGGAGGCAGCCACTGCAGCACAACCCCTGCAGACTCCTGCCTCCGAGGCTGTGCCCCTACGTGTGCCACAGGAAGGACATCTGGGCTTAGCAGCCATGCTCTTGTTTCCAGGTACCTAAATCCCTGTTTGGAAGGAAAGGCACTGTTCAAATCCCCAGCTCCCAGGATAGCAGAAAGATTAAAGAATTGATTTTCCTCCTTCCTTGGATCCAATCTATCCTTGAGGGATAGGGAGAGAGAGAGAGAGGGAGAACCAGACCCTTAGCACTCTATCAGCGCCTCTTGCCCAGAGGCCAAACCAATTAGCAGAAGAAATATTAAAATTTAAGCAAACTACAAATTAAAACTCAAGTAAAACTTAAAAAACAAGCAATGGCACACAAAGCAAACTGCGAGTAATGCTCCCTGGTACTTGCGGTTTTTGCAGCTCAGTGGACCCGACTCAGCGATCTCTGCCCGTTAGCTCTACACGTGGTAGGCCTCACCACGTGGAGCCTGAACGGGGGATCGCGAGCGCGTTCTCCGGGTTTCTGTTCTCCCTCCCGGAAGAAAAGCGCCGCCGAGAAAGGCTGCCGGTAGAGAGTGATGGATCCTGAAGGGCAGGGAAACTCTTCCGCCGATGAAACTCCTCCGCCGCGATCGGGAGACCTCCGCGATCGGGAGACCCGGGGATCACCGCTGCGTCCTTCAGCTGCGGGAGGGGGGCCCCGACGGACGAAATCTGGCTCCCGGAGCTGCCTCCAGCGCTCAGCCACCTTAAGGGCTTCGGCGCGCGAGGCAGCACAAGGCGGGGAAAAGCAGAATATCACCGGTAAACAGCCTGCACCCTGCTACCTCCGGCGCCCGGCCCGTCCTGAGGGGGGGGGGAGGGAGGGAGGAAGAGAGCAGAGAGGAATTAAAGGAGCAGCACTGAAAAACCTAGCTGACTTAAAGGTGAAATCAAAGAAACTAAAGGCAATAAAGGAACAAAATGATAAATTTAAAAGTAAACTTAAAGTAATTTAGTTAAAGGAAGACTCCAGTAAGCCCTAGGCTTACGGAACCCTCCAGCTGCTTGGAGGCTGAGAATACTGGAGTTGAGGGGTGGTCCCAGTGGTATTTATACCGCCCCACCTCCAAAAAGGTTTGGCTCAGCCTCCAAGCTGCTGGAAGGGTTGCGTAACCCCAGAAGTAAAGGGACTGGACTGGAGTGACGATAAGGAACTGTTCTTCTATCTTACATTCTATACCCATCTCTGGCCCTTCGCTCCCTTCAGGATAATAGACTTCACATATCCCGCCCCCCAACAAAGCACAACTTGAATCTACCCATTGTTCGGGCTTCTTTTTCTGTGTTCCCACTCTTTGGAATTCTCTGCCCCGATCGTTCCATCTCAAACCCTCCTACCCATCATTCAAAACTCAGCTTAAGACATATCTCTTCTCACTGGCCTTTGAAGCCTCGGCTGCCTGGGACAGAACAAACCTCCTTCCCTCGCTTTCTCGCACCCCCTCCTGCTACAACATTTTGTTCTACCCTCTGTCCCCTACATCCTATTAACTGATAAAATCATTGAAATTAGAAAAGTATGCCAAGTGTAAACTGCCTTGTTCTAAACAGAAAGGTGGTATAGAAAGTTTAAAATAAACAAACAAACTTCTTGTTGGAGAGCGTCAGGGAACTGGGCAGGTAAAGGGTTGCAGGGTGTTCATTTCACTGTTTGGAATGGGGATAAGGAACACTCCTTCAGGGCCCTACCTTTGCAGACAAGTCTCTGGAGTATGTGCAATCAATCTTTCATCTCAACAATCAATTTCCAGCAGACTCAGCAACGAATTTCACTGACCAAGCAGGCAGTAACTGAACCAGAAAAAAATATATATTTACTGAACTAAAAGGCAAATATAAAATCTTTATTGTAGCCGCAACCGATAAAAGTAAAACAGGAAATCATAGGATGAACTATAGCTATGGATGGCTGCAGGCTCTGATTGAGATTCCATAACTTGTTTTGTTTAACTTCACCTCTTTTTCAATGGATCCTCCGGCATCTGCTTCGTCCTTCCCTGTCTCCTTGAATCTTCTCTTCCTCTGTGGTGAGAGAACCAAACTAGGGACCTTTCCCCTAATTCACAGTCCAAGCCGCCACTGGGAAAGTTACAAGGGACTTTTTTACCCATGGACCATCTTAATCCAAAGGCCCCATCCCTCACATTTCAGATACTCTGGCCACAAGTGCAGCCACCCCTGTAGGAAGGGCAGAAGCCTCCAGAAAATCAATTCTATTCACCACCACAACATCATCGTTATGCACTGAACTGTGGGGTAGCACCCATACTGTCACCTATTTTGTTTAATATTTACCTCAAGCCTCTATCTGAGCTGTTTTGGTTGATGGACACAAAATTCTATTTCTACCCCAATGATGTTCAGCTTTTCCTACCCATTTTACTAGTTCTGCCTACAGCTTTGCGTAAATTGACAGCCTAACAGCAACTCAAGAATGTGCAAAAGCCAACCCACTCTGTTTGAATTTAAGTAAAACAGATTCTAACAGATATTATAACAGACAGCTACTAGATATCAAAATCTCATTTGGAAAATACAATATGAACTTCCTCTAAAATCACAGGTTAGGCATTTTGGGATACTGCATACTTGGCATTTCTTTTGATCCTGTAAATTCAGGCAACCTTTAAAAGCTGCTTCTAGCGCCTGTGGCAGCTACAAAATCTCTCTCCATACATCAATCACCATGGTCTAGGCTGTGATAATGTCACAACTAGACTATTGTAATGCCCTATACATTAATCTGAGTTTGCAGCAGCTCCAATTTATTCAAAATGCTGCAGTACAACTGATAAAGGGTGCACGCTTCATGACTACATCACACCCTTCCTGCAAACGTTACACTGGCTACCAGTACCCAACGAGACCTAATGTAAAACCCTTTATGATCTTCAAGACCCCCAAATGAAATGGGTCAGAGTACCAAAGGAATAAGTTAACGTTCTGCACACCTTTGAGTCTCTAGGGCCGTCCCCATGAGCCTCTCTAACTGTACCCCTGTGAAAGGAAATCACACAGTGTGATGCCTGCCAGCAAGCCTCGTGAGAAGTAGCCGTACAATCTGGAGCTTACTCCAAGAAGTGCTGTATCTAAATCAGGAATTCCTCTACTTCAGAAGGCAGGTGAAAAACTGGCTCTTCTCCCAAGCCTTTAATGGCTGTGACAATTGACTATCCAATGAAATACAGAACATACAAACATGATGGCAGAAAAAGACCACATGGTCTATCTAGTCTGCCCTTCCATATCAATCACTACAAGAGTCCTCTTTTTACCTTTACAGAGCCTCTGTGTTTGTCCCATGATTTTTTGAATTTAGATACTGTCCTCATCTCTACCACCTCCATTGGGAGATTATTCAACGCATCTACCACTCTTTATGTAAAGAAATATTTCCGCATATTACTTCTGAGTCTATCCCCTTTCACCCTTATCCTTTGTCTCTTCGTAGCAGAGTTTGCTTTCAATTGAAAGAGGCTCTCCTCCTGTGCATTTATCCCAAAGAGGTATTTAAACGAGGTATTTAAACATCTCAATCATATCACCTCTGTCCTGCCTTTCCTCTAAAGTATACATATTAAGGTCCTTAAGTCTGTCCTCATATGCTTTATAAGGAAGACCACTAAGCATTTTAGTAGCCACCCTCTGCACAGACTCCAACCTGGCTATATCCTTTTGAAGGTGCAGTCTCCAGAATTGCACACAATACTCCAAATGAGGGCGCAACAAAGATTTATAGAGGCACTATCACCTCCTTTCTTCTGCTGGCCATTTCTCTCCCTATGCACCCAAGCATCCTTCTAGCTTTTGCCATTGCCTTTTCTACCTGTTTAGCTACTTTGAGATCATGAGACACAATCACACCTAGGTCCCGTTCTTCTTTTGTGGACAGAAGTATATCACTCCCTATACTGTACTGCTCCCTTGGATTGTTGCAGCCCAAATGCACGACCCTACATTTTTTAGCATTAAATCTCAGCTGCCAAATTCTAGACCATTCTTCAAGCTTAGCTATATCTCTTCTCATGTTATCTACACCTTCCTGGGTATCTACTTTGTGGATGATACCAAAATCTGCCATTAAAGAGGCATGCTTTACCAGATAGCCCTTCCGCAATATCACTAACAAAGATATTTAAAAGAATCGGGCCATGCCCCAAGGACTGTGTGGGGGACACTGTTAGGCTTGACAACAGGCTCGGTGCCTGATTTTGGTGACTGATGTTCATATTTCCGAATTGGAAGAATTTGGAGGGGGGTAATTACGAATGGACTATGTCCTTTGGGGAGAATGCAAGGGGGAGGGGGGAGGGTGTGTGTTATTGTGCTAGTTATTGTGGGGGTTGTTGAGGGACATTGTTGTGGGACAAATATGAGTGATGTATTTTACGAGCGTTATGGAGGGTTGGGGGAGGGGGGTTTGTTTAATGATGCCTAACGATGTTGCCAGAATACTGGAGGGAGGGGGGAAGGGATGATGTGTAAGGAGCTGATGCCAGGAGGGGTGGAGGAATAGCGTCCACGGGTGGGTTTCTTCCTCGAAGATAGGCAGAGTGGAGCTCTGCGTGAAGGGAGGGGGTGGGGGAGAGGGCGGGGGGGGGGGGAGGCTTTGCAGCATTATGTAGGGGGTAGCCTAGTGGCTGGTTTGAAGTTATGGCTGGTGTAAGACTGGGGAGTCTGAATGTTCGGGGACTGAACTCCCCTCAGAAAAGAAAGCTACTTTGGAAAGAGGCCCGTGCATGTCAGTGGCAGGTGGTGTTTGTGCAGGAGACCCATTTATGGGCGTCCGATGAGCGATTGATGGGGGGGGTGCCTTTCAGGGGTTCTTTGCAGCGGAGGAGGGAGGTCGGAAGAGAGCAGGAGTTGGTATTCTGATTAGGAATGATGTGCCCTTCACTGTTGGGAGGGTGTTTCGAAAAGATGATGGGAGGGCGGTGGGTGTAGTGGGGGAGTTAGGAGGAGAAGTAGTGACTTTTCTCTCAGTGTATGGGCCCAATGTAGCGCAGGGATCATTTTGGGAAGAACTGGGGGTGTGGATGGCGGGGAAGGTTCAGGGCAGGCTTTTGGTGGGGGGGGGGGGGACTGTAATATTGCCCTTGATGGGAGGAAGGGGAAGGGTGACGGTGGGAACGTAGGCCTACGGCGGTTTCAGGAGTGGATGCAGGCCCATGGGGTAGAAGATTTATGGAGGTTAGCCCATCCTTCCGCCAAGGATTATACTTATTATTCGGCGGTACATGCGTCATATAGCAGAATTGATTACCTCCTGGGGAATGATTATTGGAAAGAAGCATTAGACGAGATCTCTATAGGGGTGGCGACCTGGTCAGACCATGCTCCGGTAAAGGCCGTGTTTGGTCCTCCCAGGGAGCCTGAGCGCAGACGATTTTGGAGGTTAAACGATTATCTTATACAGGGGGAAGCGGTGAAGCTAAGGCTTCGGGAGGTAATTAAGGATTACATGGCAAATAATGATAAGGGGGAGGTGTCCACAGGGGTACTTTGGGATGGGTTAAAGGCAGTTGTACGGGGTCACCTGGTCCAGTTGGGAGCGCAGCGGAAGAAAACTCGGATAGCTGAGGAGCGCCGCCTTAGGGAACGGCTGGAGAGTTTGGAGAGGGAACACAAGCAGAGAGGGGGTGTGAGACTGCGGGGACAGATAGAGGAGCTCCGCAGGCAATTAAACAGCCTTCAGGTGGAGCAGATCTCCCGCCAACTTGATTGGGCCCGGCAGCGCTACTACGAGTCTGACAACAAAGCGGGGCGTCTCCTAGCAGCCAGGCTCGCTTCTCAGCGGCAGCGGCGGGCTATTGCAAAAGTTAAAGGGCCGCACGTTAGATTGCTGTTTAAACATAGCGCCATACGGGAGCGGTTTCGGTCCTATTATGCGGCATTATACACCGCGGACTCCCCAGGGGATGGGGAGGAGATTCGGCAATATCTGTGGAACGAGGGGAAGGGCAGTGCGCGGCTGGAGGGTTCTCTGGGGGAAGGGTTGGAGGGGGAAGTTACTCTTGATGAAGTGAAGGGGGCTATCAAGGCCTTGGTAGCGGGCAAGACCCCGGGTGTTGATGGATTCTCGGGGGCCTTTTACAAAGCCTTTGTGGAGGAGTTGGGCCCCACGATGGTGAGGGTGTTTAACGCAGTTCTGCAGGGGGAGGATCTCCCGCCATCAATGCGCCAGGCGGCTATAGTGGTTATTCCTAAGTCCGGGAAAGACCCGGCTGTTTGCGGTTCGTACCGACCAATTTCACTCTTGAATATTGATGTGAAGATTTTGGCCAAGGTGTTGGCCTTGCGACTGGGGCCGTGCATGCCGGGGCTTATTCATCCGGATCAGTCGGGGTTTATTTCGGGACGACAACCGGCGGATGGGGTGCGGCGAGTTCTCCAATTGGGTTGGTTGGCTAGGCAGGAACATCAGAAAGCCATGTTTCTTTCAATTGATGCCGAAAAGGCCTTTGATAGAGTGAATATTGATTTTCTCATGTCAGTTTTGGAGTATATTGGGTTGGGTTCTAACTTTCGGGCGTGGATTAGGGCGTTGTATAAAGCTCCAGAGGTGATCGTTTGTCTCAACGGGGGTTATTCTGACTTTTTTCGGTTGGGTCGGGGGACCCGACAGGGCTGCCCCTTGTCCCCGCTTCTTTTCGCATTGGTCATGGAGCCTCTGGCGGCTCGGATTCGTTCAGTGGAGGATATTCACGGGATAGTGGTGGGAGATTCACAGCATAAGATGGCTCTGTTTGCTGACGATTTGATGTTCTCGCTGACTCAGCCGTTGGTCTCCTTACCGTGCCTTATGCAGGAGCTAGGGGCTTATGGGACACTCTCGGGCTTTAAGGTTAATTGGAATAAGACGGAGGCTATGTCTTTGATGCTCTCCTCCCAGATGGTGGCGTGCCTGAGGGTCTCGTTCCCGTTTCGTTGGGCGAGCACCTCACTTAGATACCTGGGGGTACAGATTACGGCACACCCGCTTAGGCTGTATGGTGCAAACTACCCGCCCTTGTTTGGGCAGTTGCGAAAGGATATGGGGCGTTGGAAAGGGGTGGAGTTGTCCTGGTTGGGTAGGATAGTGGTGCTGAAAATGAACTTGCTGCCTCGCCTCTTATATGCCTTCCAGACGCTCCCAGTGGGGGTGGGAAGCAGGGATCTTAGGATGTTGCAAAGTCAGATTTTTGCTTTTGTTTGGGGAAATAGCCGGCCGCGGGTGAGTCGGCGGGTGTTATATGCTACTCGCGAGGGGGGTGGGTTGGGCGTACCCGATGTGGGTAGATATTATGCGGCAGCCCAGTTGCGGCAGGTCTTTGAATGGCGGGATATGGGTGCGCCATATAAGCGATTTCGGGAAATAGAGCAATATTGGGCTGAGCTGATCCCTTTACGTTATTTGCCATGGATATGGGATAAGTTGCCCGAGGGGAGATGGAGGGACAATCCCTATATATGGCATCTGCTCATGCAATGGCGGAAGGCCAGGAGGAAGCTCTATCCTGGGGCCAGTTTTTAGTTGATGGGGCCGCTGAGGGGGACGGGGGGATTCCTACCGGGTAGGGAAGGGGTCTTTCAAAGATGGGAGAGGTTGGGGTTATTCCTTTGATAAGTTTATAGATAGGGGCGAACTTATCCCCTTCCCGGATCTTCGAGTGAAATATCAGCTGAAGGGGGGAGACTTTTACGCACACATGCAGGTCCAACACTTTTTAGCTACTAAATTAACGCCGGAACTCCGAGAGGGGGTACAAGATGTTCGGGAAGGGTTATGGTGATGTTGGGAGAGCTCAAGAGGTTTAATAACCCAATTGTACCGGGGCCTGGGGGGGGGGAACTGGGTGAAGTTCAAGCACCATCTTGACTGGGAGCGGGACCTGGGCCGGGAGTTGGATGAGCAGGAGTGGCAGCATGTGCATTTGAATATTGGCCGGCAGGCGTTGTCGGTAGCAGTCCGGGAGACATCCTATAAATTGCTTTACAGATGGTACTATACACCTTCGAGGCTGCATAGGATGTTTCCGGGGGTGTCTGACAGGTGCTGGCGGGGATGTGGTGAGGAGGGGTCCTTTATTCATGTGTGGTGGGAGTGTCCCCGGGTTAGAGTGTATTGGGAGACCATGCAGGAGCGTCTCCAGAGTATCTTCGGGAGGGGGGTGGATGTGGATATGGGCCTTGGGCTACTTGGGATATGGCCTGCACAGAGTGCTCGGGTAGCGGAACGTCCTATACGGGCATGTATCCAGGCCGCCCGGAGCGAGATCGCTCGAGCTTGGAAGCAGGCAGACCTCCCGAGCTTGGCACAGTGGCGGAGCCGACTGCGGAGGATAGTTTTGATGAAGCAGCTAACAGCGCTCAGACGCCAGCAATATGGGAAATTTACAGGACTTTGGTTACCTCTATTAAACTTTTTTGAGGATGGCTAGGGTGGGAGGGGGTGGGGGGGGTTTGCTACATTGATGATTAAACTTGATATTTTTGGGGGTTATGCTGTTTTGTGGTTTTTAGCTTTGTAGGTGGTATACTTTTGTGGGTAGCAGGGGGAGAGGGGGGGAATTAATAACAAAAATGGATGTTTTTTGAAGGCAGGATGCTTCTTTTCGGGAGTAGAAGTTTGTAGTGCATACTGTTAATGTTTACCTGCTTTGGATGTTGTGATATGTATTTGGATGTGTGCCAATAAAGATTTAAATTAAAAAAAAAAAAAAAAAAAGAATCGGGCCAAGAACAGATCACTGCAGCACTCCACTGGTAACCTCCTTCTCCTCAGAGTGAACTCGATTTACCTGTACCCTTTGTCACCTCCCATTCAATCAATTTCTAACCTAAAAAGTAACTTTAGGGTCCATCCCTAGGGTGCTCAGTTTGTTTATTGGTCGCCTGTGCAGAACAGTATCTTATGCTTTACTGAAATCTAAATATACCACATCTAGGGCTCTCCCTTGGTCTAACTCTCTGGTCACCCAGTCAAAGAAATCAATTAGATTTGTCTGTCAAGACTTGCCCCTGGTGAATCCATGCTGCCTCAGATCTGATAATCCATTGGACTCCAAAAACCTCACTATTTTCTCTTTCAGGTTTCCAATAATTTACTCACCACTGAGGATAAACTAACCAGCCTCTAGTTTTCAACCACATCCTTACTTCTGCTTTTGTGTAAAGGGACCACATGTGTCTCTCTCCAATAATCTGGCACCACCCTCGACTCCAAAGAGGCATTGAAAAGGTCAATCAGTGGAGCTGCTAGAATGTCCCCGATTTCCTTCAGTATTCTTGGATGTATTCTTTTTCTGTGTTCCCACTCTTTGGAATTCTCTGCCCCGATCGTTCCATCTCAAACCCTCCTACCCATCATTCAAAACTCAGCTTAAGACATATCTTTTCTCACAGGCCTTTGAAGCCTCGACTGCCTGGGACAGAACAAACCTCCTTCCCTCGCTTTCTCGCACCCCCTCCTGCTACAACATTTTGTTCTACTCTCTGTCCCCTATATCCTATTAACTGATGGCATACTTTTCTAATTTCAATGATTTTATCAAGTGTAAACTGCCTTGCTCTAAAGTCTAAACAAACATCACTTTGTCCACTTTTAGTTTAGCTAGTTCCTCAGAAACAGTCTTCTGAAAACTGTTTGAGATGCCTCTCAATTTTGTTCCTCTTTGTGGGTGTTTGAGGTCTTGCTCCTGGCCCTTCATCTGTAAACACAGAACAGAAATATTTGTTAAGCAATTCCGCTTTATCCTCATCAGCTTCTATATATTCCTACCCTTCACCCTCGAGTCTGACAATATCACTTTTCCCTATGGGTGCTCCTTGAAACCCCAGTCCTTCCAGCCCAAGGTTGCTGTCCTCTAGCGGGATTCAAACTCCTGGCCCTCCGGCCTGAGGTAACTTGCCCCAACCACTAGGCCTATATCCCAGTCATGGTTGTCCATGAACCATGTCTCTAACTGCCACTAAATCCAAGTCAGCCTCTCCCATTAAAACCTCAACATCTAAGATCTTATTTCCCATGCTACAGGCATTTATAGACACTGCTTTCCAGATGTTGCCCCTTTTACCTATTTCTATAAAGGTACTTAATGTTTCTTACCTGGGGGCTTTCTTCACCCATCCCCAACAAATCTAGTTGAAAGCCCTCTTCAGTAAGTTAGCCAGTCTGCTACTGAAGACATATCAACCCTTCTTGGACAGATTGACGCTATTTCTGCTCTGCAGCTCTTAGATCATCATACCATGGTCCAGGAAAAGAAAGCCCTCTCAATGACATCATCCATGCGGCCATGCATTCATCTCCAGGATGCAAGCTTCTCTGCCTTGGCATTTACCCTTAACAGGGAGGATTGAAGAGAAGAGCACTTGCGCCCCTATCTGCTACCACATACGGGCTAATTTACCACACACTCTCTAAGGTCAATTTCACATATCTTACTCAACTGTATACATAATTTATTTTATTTATCCTGATGCCTTTGTCTTGCCCAGCTTGTCTATCTTTATCACAGTTGTATGTCCTCTTTGCTGCCTTTTAAGATGTTTCATTTTATTGTGCTGCATTGTAAGTATCATATCCATATTGTATGAATGTTCTACCATGCTGCCTATTAAGGGATATCATTTGTATTCTGCTGACATTGTATCACATTTCTGTTATATGAATGTTCTACTCTGCTGTTTTAATGTGTGCATCACTGACATGGTCTCATATTATTAACATTATGAGGACTTAAATTTGCTTATCTCCAAGTTTTCCTCGCTATTGTAATCGTGTATTATTTATTTAACCTCTTTTTTATACCGTCTTTCAACTAATCAAGATTTATAGATTACTGTTCTAGTTACATTGCTTTTGCACTGTTAAGTGCACATTACAAAGAACATATTATAAACAAATGTTAGTTAAACTTTGACCAACTAAAGTTAAAGTTATTTGCAAGGAGTTGCACAGTTCTGTGAGCACTAGTCCCTAAACTGCGCTTGGTCCATAATGTTCTAAGAAAAACAGAGTCTTTAGGTTTTTCTGGAATTCACTAGTGAGCTGAATAGCTCTGAGTTGAGGCAGTATAGAGTTCCAGATGTCGGGAGTGTATAGAGCTAAGGCTCTGCTACTGTCTCTTTGACTACTAGAGGGTTGTCTATGGGGATTTCCAGAGTGTTTTTATATTATGTAGACATTTGGGTATTTTACTATTTTTATATCAAGCTATACCTGTTTTACACAGCTTCGAGTGGACCTCTTCATAAAAGACAAACAAACATGAATTTTCCTACCAACCTGAGCGGTATATCAAATGTAAATAAACATAAACAAACCTTGGGCTTTATAGGAAAAATTACATCATTACATCACCAAAACTCTCCATAAACACAAGGATAGAAATAGATCATTTTAGGAAAAATCAAACTCCACTCAGGTTCATGACAGAATCAAATCATTCCATCTTATAAGGCTCCAGAGATAGCAGCACCTCCATAGCATCACAGTCTGGGTTAATCTGAGGCCACATACATAATACAGAAAACAATGCCTCTTACCCTCCCTTACACGCACAGGTATGAAAGATGAAAGAGCCAAGACATATAAAGGGGGAGAGTGCATGAAAGAGCCAAGCAGAGAACTGGGGAAAGGGGAAAAGAAAATATACCAGGGGATGATTTGCATAGTTGAAAACATCATTGAAAGCAGCATAAGGAGGAATATTTGGAAATGAGGGAGTCGGATTGAAGGGGTTGGCAGAGGCTGGTGAGAAGATGGGGTGGGGTTTAGAGACAGGAAGTTTGGTGGGAGAGAGATGGAGTATAGTGGAGACAGGTGAAAGGATTGAAAGTGACAGATACTTATTGAGGACAGGATAGGGGTAGATAGAGACTGGAGATAGGATGGAGATTGTCCTTTCACCCTGTTCCCGTCAGACTCCCAATCTACCCCTATCCTTTTACCCTATTCCCATCAGACTCCCAAAGAGACAGAGACAGAGAGACTGGTGGAGACAGGATGTAAGGATTGAGAGAGATAGAAAGAGGTTGATGCAGATATGGTGGAAGGAGAATATACGAGGGGATAGGTGAAATAAGATATTTGGGAGGGGGTGAGAGTAAGTGGAAATGGTTAGGAGAAGGAGACTAAGTGTGGGGATGATGGAGAAAGAAAGTAAGCACAAGATCCAGGAAGGGGAGGTGGGCTGCCAATGTCACTGCCTCTTTGCACCCAGTGATTTCCAGTATCCATAACTTCAGGTCCTCATTATGGCTCCCGGTCCCAGGGGAGATGGAAAAGAGCAGGAGCAAGGCTGATGGAGGTGGTATGGCGGGATAAGAGGCAGGAGGCAGAGTGGGAGGGAGAGGAGAAAATGCTGGGATGGGAGATAAGAGACAGGAAAGAATGCTGGGGACAGAGGGAGGGTAATCGACAGGAGAGAGTTTATTGGAGATGGGGGTGAGAGAGAAAGTTTCTTGTGGGTGGGGAGGGGAAGAGAGAAATCAGTGGAAATATATGAGAGAGACTGCTTCAGTTAGAAAGAGACTGGTAGAGACAGATGTGGAGAGAGATAGAGAGAGCGAAATGGTGGAGACAGGGTGGGGAATAGATACAGAGACTGAAGTAGACAGGTGGGGGAGAATGAATAGTGGAATGGAGGGTGAGGGAAAGACTTATTGGGGACAGGATGGGGGTAAGCAGATTGGAGAAATGGTGGCTGGATTGAGAGTCTTATGGAAACAGTGGAGGACTGAGGAAAAGAGACTGGTGAAGACATGGTGGGTGATAGGGACTAGTGAGGATAGGATGGGAGATTGAGAGCTAGGTGGTGACCAAGAAGGGGATAGAGAGAAAAACTGATGGAAAGGGATAGAAGAGAGAGACTGGTGGTAATAGAGTAGAGGGAATGAAAGAGACACTATTGGAGACAAATGGGAGAGGGAGAGAATGCTAAAGACAAGATATAGAAAGAAACAGAAATATGACAGCAGATAAAGACGATACGGCCTATCCAGTCTGCCCTTCCATATGAACCATTAAGCTGTACAGTCTTTTTCCTTTAGAGATCCTCTGTGTTGCTCCCATGCTTTCTTGAATTCAGATATAGTTTTTGTCTCTACTTCATCCACTGGGAGACTATACCACACATCTCCAACTCTCTCCGTAAAGAAATATTTCTACAAATTACTCCTGTCGATCCTCTTTCATCTTCATCCTATGCCCCCTCATTGCAGAGCTTTCTTTCAAGTGAAAGAGGCTCCTCTCCTGTGCATTTATGCCATAGAAGTATTGAAACGTCTATCATCTCTTCTCTCCTACTTTTCCTCCAAAGAACACACACTGAAATCGTTTAATCTTTTCCCATATGCCTTATGACGAAGTTCACTAACCATTTTGGTAGCCACCCTCTGCACAGACTCCATCCTGTTTATATCCTTTAGAAGGTGCGGTCTTCAGAATTGCACACAATACTCCAAATGAGGTCTCGCAAAAGACATATAGGAGGCACTATCAACTCCTCCTTCCTGCTGGCCATTACTCTCCCTATGCACCCAAAGCATCCTGGCTGTCACCATCACCTTTTCTACCGTTTAGCCACCTTAAGATCCTCTGAAGCAATCACGCCCATGTCCCGCTCTTTTTTCGTGGACAGAAGTACTTCGCCCCCTATAATTTACCGCTTCCTTGAATTTTTGCAACCCAAATACATGACCCTGTGTTTTTAAGTGTTACATCTCAGCTGCCAAAGTCTTGACCATTCTTCAAGCTTAGTTAAATCCCCCCTCATGTTATCTACACCTTCCAGGGTGTCTCTCTAGTGCAGATTTTGGTATCATCCATAAAGAGGCAAACTTTACCCAACAGCCCTTCCATAATATCAATTGCAAATATGTTAAAAAGAATCAGACCAAGGACAGATCTCTGTGGTACACCACTAGTAACATCCTTCGCCTCAGAGTAAGCACCATCTAGTCTTGAAGGACTAGAAAAAGGGACTGTTACTTCTGGAGAGAGATCTGCAACTGTGAGTATATACTTCTGGTAATTTTCTAAAAGGAATTATTTGTATTAAAGCTAATTAATCTGTGAATCCACTATTTTTGTTAAATCTGTCAGGGCCTAGTAGCAGCAGTTTAAATTTAAAACACAAAGGAGAACTTTCTGGTTACATTTCATACCCAGCAGAGAGCTTGTAGCCTAAATTTAATAGTCACTCAGGGCCTAGCATCAGCAAA
The DNA here is from genome assembly GCA_033557465.1 of Ichthyophis bannanicus. NCBI lineage: Eukaryota > Metazoa > Chordata > Amphibia > Gymnophiona > Ichthyophiidae > Ichthyophis > Ichthyophis bannanicus. The sequence goes on from CM066046.1 coordinate 97,879,822, forward strand.
GTACTTTTAGCTTAAATTTAAAACACAGAAAAGAGATTTCTGGTTAAATTTAGAACCCAGCAGAGAGCTTGTAGTTTAAATTTCATAAGAAGTTAGAGCCTAGCAGCAGCTAAGAGCTATCATTTAAATCAAATCAGAATATAGCTTACCTCAGCAGCACAAGACAGGGTACTGTGTAGCAGCCCTCTTTTAATAAGTGTGCAAGGCATTGATAAGGCAGGCAAAGGGAGAGTTTGAGAAGAAGCTTGCTGCGGAAGCAAAAACCTTTTCAAGTACATTCGTAGCAAAAAACTTGTGAGAGAGTCAGTTGGTCCATTAGATGATAAAGGGGTTAAAGGAGCACTAAGAAGCAACAAGGCGATAGCGGAGAGACTGAATGAATTCTTAGCTTCAGTCTTTACTGAGGAAGATGTAGGGATGTTACCCATGACTGAAGTGGTATTTAAAGGTACGGAAGAATTGAAGGAAATATCGATACATCGGGAAGATGTATTACAACTATTAAATAAGCTGAAGAGTAGCAAATCACCTGGGCCGGATGGTATACATCCAAGGGTGTTGAAAGAACTGAAATACGAGATTGCAGACCTGCTATTAGTAATCTGTGAACTATCATTAAAATCATCTCTAATACCTGAAGATTGGAGGATCGCCAATGTAACACCAATTTTTAAAAAGGGTTCCAGGGGTGATCCGGGAAACTACAGACCGGTGAGCCTGACATCAGTACTGGGAAAAATGGTAGAAACCATCATAAAGAATAAAATTACTCAGCATGTAGATAGTCATGACCTAATGGGAGACAGCCAACATGGCTTTAGATAAGGAAGATCTTGTCTTACTAATCTGTTATGTTTTTTTGAAGGAGTGAATAATCAGGTGGACAAAGGTGAGTCGGTTGATATTGTGTATCTGGACTTTCATAAAGCCTTTGACAAGGTCCCTCATGAGAGACCTTTGGCAAAACTAAAGAGTCATGGGATAGGAGGCAGTGTACTATTGTGGATCAGGAACTGGTTAAAAGATAGAAAGCAGAGGGTAGGGCTAAATGGCCAATTTTCCCAATGGAGAAAGGTGAATAGTGGTGTACCCCAGGGATCTGTGCTGGGTCCGCTGCTTTTTGACATATTCATAAATGACCTGGAAAGTGGAATAACGAGTGAGGTTATCAAATTTGCGGATGACACAAAACTATTTAAAGTTGTTAAAACCCAAGAGGATTGTGGAAAATTGCAAGAGGATCTTGATAAATTGGAAGACTGGGCATCAAAATGGCAGATGAAATTTAATGTGGACAAGTGCAAGGTTATGCACCTAGGGAAGAACAACCCAAACTATGGTTACACGATGCAAGGTTCCACATTAGGAACCACCACCCAGGAAAAAGATTTAGGCGTCATTGTGGATACCATGTTAAAACCCTCGGCACAGTGTGCAGCAGCGGCAAAGAGATCAAACAGAATGCTAGGTATCATAAGGAAAGGACTGGAAAATAAAACAAAAGATATTATAATGCCTCTATATCGTTCCATGGTGAGACCGCACCTTGAATATTGTGTGCAATTCTGGTCGCCGTATCTTAAAAAGGATATAGCGATTTTAGAAAAGGTTCAGAGAAGAGCCACCAAAATGGTAAAGGGGATGGAAGGATACTCCTATGAAGAAAGGCTAAAAAGGTTAGTGCTCTTTAACCTGGAAAAGAGACGGCTGAGGGGAGATATGATAGAAGTCTATAAACTAATGAACGGAGTGGAACGGGTAAACGTAGATCGATTGTTTACCTTATCAGAATATAGAAAGACTAGGGGACATGCAATGAAGCTACAGGGTAAAATATTTAAGACTAATAAAAGAAAATTTTTTTTCACTCAACGTGTAATCAAACTCTGGAATTTGTTACCGGAGGATGTAGTAAAGACTGTTAGTGTAGCTGGGTTTAAAAAAGATTTGGACAAGTTCCTGGAGGAAAGATCCATAAACCATTATTAAGAAGGGACCCAGGATATCAATGCTTGAACCAATACAAGCATTGTGGAACCTGTTTCCCTTGGGGAAACTGCTAGGTACATATGACCTAGATTGGCCACTGTTGGAAACAGAATACTGGGCTTGATGGACCTTGGTCTGACCCAGTATGGCATATCTTATGTTCTTATGTTCTTATCTGTACCCTTTGTTGCCTCCCATTCAACCTATTTCTAACCTAGTTAGTCACTTTAGGGTCCATTCTTAGGGCATTCAATTTATCAATAAGTCACCTGTGCAGAACAGTGTCAAAGGCTTTACTAAAATCTAAGTAGACCACATCTAGAGTTCTCCCTCAGTCCAACTCTGATTACCCAGTCAAAGAAATTAATGAGATTTGTCTGACAAGATCTGACTGACAAGATCTGACTCTCGTAAAACTAAGCTACTTTGAATTCTGCAATCTTTTGTATTTCAGAAACCTCACTACCCTCTATTTTAGCAGCCTTTCCGTTTGTTTACTCACTACAGAGGTCAGACTAACCGGCCTGTGGTTCCCAACCTCATCCTTAATGCCGCTCTTGTGTAAAGGGACCATATGTGCCTTTCTCCAGTCTTCTGGGACCAGCATCCATAACTTCAGGTCCTCATTATGGCTCCCGGTCCCAGGGGAGATGGAAAAGAGCAGGAGCAAGGCTGATGGAGGTGGTATGGCAGGATAAGAGGCAGGAAAGATGTTAGAAAAGGAGGCAGAGTGGGAGGGAGAGGAGAAAATGCTGGGATGGGAGATGAGACAGGAAAGAATGCTGGAGACAGAGGGAGGGTAATCGACAGGAGAGAGTTTATTGGAGATGAGGGTGAGAGAACGTTTCTTGTGGGTGGGGAGGGGAAGAGAGAAATCAGTGGAAATATACGAGAGAGTCTGCTTCAGTTAGTAAGAGACTGGTAGAGACAGATGGGGAGAGAGATAGAGAGCGAAATGGTGGAGACAGGTTGGGGAATAAATACAGAGACTGAAGTAGACAGGTGGGGGAGAATGAATAGTGGAATGGAGGGTGAGGGAAAGACTTATTGGGGACAGGGTGGGGGTAGACAGATTGGAGAAATGGTGGCTGGATTGAGAGAGTCTTATGGAAACAGTGGAGGACTGAGGAGAAGAGAGACTGGTGAAGACTCTAAAGAAGCGTTGAAAAGGTAAGACAGTGGAGTTGCTACAACTTCCTTAAGTTACTTCAGCACTCTCGGATGTATCTCAAACCCCACTGCTTTGCCACTTTTAGTTTAACTAGCACCTTGTAAACACAGTCTTCTGAAAATCGTTCAAGATCCATTTCACTTCTGTTCCTATTCGTTAGTGTTTTCTGAGGTCCTGCTTCTGGCCCTTCATCAGTGAACACAGAACAGAAATATTTAAGGCATTCCACTTTATCCTCATCAGCTACTACCAGGGCCATCTCGTCTACTAGGCGAACTAGGTAGCTGGCCTATTGTGCAGCAGCAGCACACATGGATGACTGTGCCCCCCAGCTGCCTCCGATTCCATATGGGGGGGGGGGAGACGGGCAGTGGCAGTATTTCCAAAATCAGCAGCAAAAAGCCGCAGCTTTTGGAAATGCTGCTGCTGCTGCCCGCCTCCCCCTCCCAAACAGAATTGGTGGCAGCTGGGGGGGGGGGGGCAGTAGCAGCTGGGGGGGAGCAGGGCAGCAAGGCCAGGGTTTCTGCCTAGTGCAACAGAAACCCTTGGGCCGGCCCTGGCTACTACATATTTTTCCTTTCATCCTTCAGACTGATAATACCACTTCTGCACGTCATCCTCTCACTAAGTTATCTGAAAACTGTTTTGTGCCCCCCTCCCCCATTTTACTGCATTGACTATTTTTTCTTCCATTTGTATCTTTGCTTTCCTGACTATTTTCCTAGCTTCTCTAAGTTTTTCTTAATATTGAGAGAGAGAGAGAGAGAGAGAGATCAGACAGAAGTAAAGTGGCTTTATAGGAATTGCCCACAAAGATGCCCAAAAGGGTTCAAAGACCAGGCATGGAAAGAGTGACAGAGGTGTGATTTTGCTGTGAAGAAGTTGTCTGATTGGAGCATCCAGAAACTGGGGACGTAAAGAGGTTGAGAAGAACTGCTCTATAGAAGACTCATCTACAGGAACAGTTTCTACTAGAGAGGAGAAAGGATCTACAGCTTCAGAGAAAAAAAGCAGAAGACTAAAGCAACAGAGAAGAGAAAGATAGTAAAAGCTTCAGAAAGCCGAGCTGCAGGTTTTCAGGATGCACCGACATGTTTCTTGCAATGTGACCAAATTTTTCTATTTTTGCTTTTAAATGCAGCCAAATCCTTCACTTCCTTTTGTTTAAATGGATTGTGGTTGCTAAAGAGAAAGACACACACACCCAGGGCCCTGGAATTGAAGAGAATCCTTACTCACCCCATGGTAAGAGCAGAATCTTCCATTTTACCATACACCCTACTCAGAAACTGATAAAAGAGGTACCAAGGAGAGGTGTCCCTCAGGAGGGAAGGGTCTATGGACCTGCAAATTAATTGAGAAGTAGGGGGAAGGGAGGGGCAGCAAGGCTGGAGTGTCATCTCAAGTACCTAATACCCTTGCACCAGCCCTGAAGGGAGCCAAGTATTTTTCCCTTAAAAAGAAGCAATAGAAAGACCATTTTCAGGCTCTTTTCCCAAGAAATATGTTTCTGATATGGTTGTAAAATCATGCCTATGTAATTCTGAAAAGAACAAAATTGCCCCACCGCATCCTAAAAGAAGCAGCCTATCACAAATGAAAGCTATTATATGGTCTGGATGTACGAAACCCAATACAGAAAAGTAAAGCATGGTGTCAACAGGAAGGCAGCAATTTTTCCCATTACAGTCAAACCTCGGTTTTCATTTGCCCCGGTTTTCATACGCTTCGGTTTTCAACGTCTTTTCTGACTGAGATTTTGTCCTGGTTTTCATGCATTGCTTCGGTTTTCAACGTCTTTTGACTGAGATTTTGTCCCGGTAGCAGGGAAGAAAAGCTGTCAACGTAAGCAGGAGATGTTGCATGAATGTGGGAGGCAGTTCTTTCTCTTGCAGGGTACGTCTGAAGCTATATCATTAAGATTTTCTGCCATTCTGAAGCATTGAGCAGATAATGTAAAGGTATTTTAATGGACTGAATTCAATGTGATTCCGAAGAGAGCTGGGCACAGCAGCTTGTCAGGGGTGGCTAAGGCCAGATGTTAACATACTGTACTGTACAGTACTGAACTTAGCTTGCTTTCAGTGATGTTAAATGTTCATTTATCCATTTCATTAGTCATTTATATTTATTTCTCATTGTTTTCTGTATGTAAACATATAGTTATTCTCTATAAAATGTATTTTTGTGTGAATATTTTTGGGTGTCTGGAACGGATTAATTGGATTTACATTATTTCTTATGAGAAATATTGCTTCAGTTTTCATACGTTTCGGTTTTAGTCAGACTTTTTCGAACGGATTAATCATGAAAACCGAGGTTTGACTGTATAACAGTTTCTGTTCTAATTGCGCGATAACTCACTTTTAAATGGTATCTAATTGTACCACTGAAAGGAGGTAATATCACATGGTTAACAACATCGCAGTCTGTCTGACTTAAACGCACAACCTAGTAGCCTAATGGTTAGAGCACTGGCTTGGGGATTTGATTCCCACTAGCACTCCTTGTGGCCTTGGGCTAGTCACTTAACCCTCCATTACCTCAGAAAAATCCAAGTTATCAATGTCCCTGTTTAATGTACATTACCAAGTTTGAGTTTCAATGTAAACCGCTTTGATTGAAATGATAAAGCGGTGTATATAAAACCTGTTAAATAAATAAATAAACCTACCACCGGGCTTGAAAAAGGGACCCTTGGGAAGGAAAGGTTATGTGATGTCACCTTTGAGCCTGCTGGACTCCATTACAAAGCTACTCTAAGTTTTCTTTGCAAAAAAACACAACAGGAATCAGAAACCAGAAGAGATCAAAGGAACCAGAAAGATGTCAACTTATGCTATTAAATAACTTTCTAATCCATCTCTACGTCCAAAAGGTGTGTATATTATTAAAGCCCAACTCAGAGAGCACTATTAAATATCAAAAAATCTCTGAACGACCTATTATATTCTTTTTAAATTCTTTTTTAACAATGTAGCATAATGTATCAATGTCTTATAACTGTAGGGAACACTAATGGTTTTCCTTCACACCTGGCAGTGGTGTCTGAATTATTTTTCACGCAAGTGTGAAAAGTCAACTAAAAACTCTAATGTGATCTTACAATTTAGGTAATTTAAGATTCCCAGCCAGTCGGATATTCTCTCGAAGGATGTCTGTAATTGCGAGGTATACTAGGTCACAAAGCACTTCACAATCCTACTGGATTTATATGTACTATTTCCAGGGTTGGTTTTGGTATTAATAAATCTTTTTTTTAATTTTAACTCTAATTGTCACAATAATAGTTTGCTAGTCTTATTAGCATGTTCACAAAAATATCGTTAGCTGCAAGTAATGAGTTTCAAGGGAGTGATTTCCCTGTTAGTGTTTGCCGATGCTTGCTAACGCAGTTAATAGGTCCCATTGCATAAAATGCGACCTGTGGTAAATAACATGCATTAATGTGTGCTAGCATTCAGTAACCTAGTAACATGTTCGTAAATCTAGTTTGTGGGCCATCCTCTCTTTCAAATAGGTTTAGATCTGTTAACTGAGAATGGCGCATTCTGGTACTCGCCCTCAGAAGTCTCCTATCTGTTCCCTTACCATTTCTGTAGATATATCCTTGCCCTCAGTTGCTGTGTTGTCCGTCTTGACTAGATTGCAAGCTCTGATCAGCAGGGACTGTCTGTACAGCCCCGAGTGCACCTTGTAGAATATTATAAGTAGTAAACAGTAGTAAGTAAAAGCAAACCATTCCTGTTGAATGCAACCTAAGTTGGAAAAAGCCAAGCTCGTTCTTATTTGAAACTTAGATATTAAAATAAATAAATAGTGCCTGAGTCAGTGCTGACTCCCGGCAATCCAGCAGCTCCTGGGTTTTCTTGGCACTGTGAATGGAAAGAGATTGCCAGGCCTTTCTTCTGAGGCAAAGGAGGGTTACGTGACTTGCCCAAGGCCACAAGGAGCCCTAGTGGGTCCTGGTCTTTTGGTTACCAAGCCAGTGCTCTAACCACTAGGTTACTCCTCCACTCCTACGCATATTAAGTAGTATAATATCCACTTCATGTAATTCTCCTTGCACAATCTACCATTTTGTTCCTTATCTAAACAAGAACAATGGAGCAGACGCAAAATGACGGTGTTAAGAGTTGTGCACTAAAACCCGTTAGCACAGTTTTCTACTGCGAGAGAAACGCAAATGTTGTGTGCCTGTATGCAGCAAGCAAATGACATGAAAGTGAGGTAGGTACAGATTCTGTGCTAACCCAGCAGGCGCACGTGCACAAGCATCTACATTAGCCGCAGATCCTGCGTGCATGTGCTTGAATTCTATGCGGCGCATATCCCTGCTCAGACACTTTACTCTCAACAATATCAGAGTCTTTGAACAGCGATGTTATTCCGTATGTGCCAAATACAATTCCATCATATGCATATACATTCATTCCGGCACAGTTCCCCTGCCTTTTTAGGGTTTTTTTCAGAACTCATTTCAGCAAAAGCACGAAACAGAGAGAAATTCCTCCTCGGCACTGAACGCAGACCCCTTACATCTCCTTCCAGTAGGCTGCAGCCTTGAAGAGCTACAAGTTGTGAGGTTTGATTTTGATCCAAAGAGTCTACTACAATTTTGGAACACTACAGTATAAACTGTGGGATAAATGAAGAGAGCTCGTAGGGACTAGTGACTTATTGCTAATGGTTCACAAGTGAATGGCTCGAGAATAAGCGTGTGGAGAAAAGCAGTGGTAGGGTCTTACAGCCTGAGCATGGAATACCCTGACCCTGAAAAGTTAAAAGGGCAGGTCCAGAAGGAGTAGAGACACAGAAAGGAACTTTACTGGAACCACGTTTAGGAGTTCCTACCAGTCTGCATGGGCCCTACTCTACAGGGTTAGCAGGAACAGTCATGTCGCATCTCTCTTGTATAAGCAACATTGGCAGCCAGTTGCTTCCAGAATACAATTCAAAATATTTTTGCTAATTCATAGAGCATGCTACACAGGCCACCCTCTTTACTTCACATCTCTCCTGACCCTACTACAGACATCCAACCAACCAATCAGAACTTTGCAACTTTGTTCCTTATGTTTACCCTCTCTGTTGTCAATCCAGGGCCATTTAGCTCTGAAGTCCTCTTTCTCTTACATGGCTTCCTCTGCAACAGCTAATTACATGAAGTTTAAGAAAGCTTTAAGAATGTATCTGTTCTCTAAAGTTTTCAATGACTTTGTTTAAGGATAACTTTTAGAGTGATGGGAGACGATGGCTGTATGACGTAGTCAGCATCAGGTTCATGGAGTGTTTGCAATATCTGCCCTTTTCCTTCTGTTTCTTAGGGAAGGGTCAAAGTTCTAGGAATTAATCAAGCGCAATTATTCCTCTATATATAAAATCCATACCTATCTATGTTTTTGGTGGTTGTTTATGATTCTCAAACTCCAGTTGTTGATTTGAACAATGTCATGTAAACCATCTTGATTTCTAAATTCTTGACGAGAGGTGGCGATATATCAAATATAGTAAACTTATATTTAAACATAGCCATGACAGCTACATCCCTGATTACTTTATTAACCAGAAATCTTATAGCAAATTTCCACTGTACATTATATATTCCAAAAGCAACTCTGCAAGAGGAGGAAGTGGACAAGTGACATATTGATTTCTATTAACTTCTTGAGTCATTTCCTCTCCCAACCTCTTAAAATGCAGATAAAGGACTGCAGCTGGCTTGCTGCTGCCCGTCGACTAAGCTTGCAACACAAAATTGACAGAAAGGGACTTAACAAAAGGTAAGCCAACGTAGGAACATTTTCCCTGTCCTCTTAGATGTGGGCTTTGACTTGTCTTTGAAATTTCTTTTGATTTATTCTTAAATATTTAATTATGCTAGTGATATATCCATTTTCCTTTATTGCAGAGTAATGATGATTTCAGAAAATTCATAAATAAAAAAAAATAAAAAAAGCAAGCCAGAATTTGTTGCCCTTTCACCCGCTTTTGTATCCGTGGCCATGCGACAGTTTTGAATGTATCTCCGGGCGTTCTCATTCCCCCTTTTGGGCATACTCTTGCACAAAATCTTAACAATTTTAGTGTCATCTTCTCTCTTTAAATTGAAATGCAATATGTTCTAGAAGATTTATGTTTAATGGGAAACCTGCAGGACTTCAGAATCGGGTACTAACAAGTGAAACGCCCAATTTTAATACAAAAATTTTATTAGCAAACTTCTCCAATTCCCATTTTGAGCTTTCATCATCATTTAAAAAATGCAGAGTGTGTCACATTCTCAGGATAACATCAATAGATTCCCAGATAAGCTTATATGTGAAGAAAGCTACAAGAGGTACATATTAGACATTTATTTCCATCCCAAAGCCCATGCATAACACATGGTAAGAAAAATGAACATCATAAAAATATCTCGCCCAGGTAAAAAGCAGCTTTATTAAGTGATCTACTAAGTAATAGCCTGGTCCTTGGGCACTTGATGTCAGTGATATTGCTGTTGAGTAACAAAACATCTCCCAGGCAGGGCCAATGCAAGAGTTTTAGATGCCCTAGACAAAAGCTTTAGCTGTGCCCCCCTCGCAATTAGCTTTTAGACACCTCAAGCACCCTCCAAGACCGTGATTATTAAATTCAATTGTAATCATCTCAACACCATCCCTCCCAGAACAATCCTATAAAAATGCATGTTTGGACATCATGCTCACAGTTATTTTGTAAATATATACATGAGGGAGATTTCAAAAAAGCCACTTACAAGAGTAAATGGAACATATGTATATTGCACTGATGATTCTTTGAGTTTGTGTGGCTGCCAGGACCCATTTCTTTGCTTTGACTGTAGTTGCTCTTTGCTACCCTGCCAGAAACTGCTGATCTAGGTGACTGTCGAGTTTGCCTAGTAGTTGAGCCATCCCTGATCCTACTAAGTCGATCATTGAAGACTGTCCAAGATGAGAAGACATCCAATTCAAGCATTAAAGACATCACAATGGTGAGGAAGCTATCCTGTTGTCCAAATACAACTAAACTAACTCCAATATAATATTAAACACATCTTCCGTTTCTGGAGTGTTTATTGGTAGCTATGAAGGAAGGATTTTTCATTTCAACTGCATGAAAGACGAGAATATTGTACATCTCTTATGTCTGTACTTTTGGGATATTATACTAAACCTTCGTGATTTTAATTTTTGCAGCTTGAATATTACCAAAAGAAAGACGTTCTTTTCTGAAGGACTGTTTTTCTTGTTGATATTGGGTGTAGGCCAGGCTGAAATCTGTCCTGTCCCCTGCAGTTGCAAAACGCTAGAAACGAAAGGTCTGGAAGTCGACTGCAGTTGCAAATGGTTGAAGGAAGTGCCTGTCCTACCATATAGCACCATTAAACTTTATCTACAGAACAACAGTCTGACCACAGTTCCTGTTGGTACGCTTGACTACTTACGCAGCTTAGAAGTAGTGGACATCTCCAATAATCCTTGGCATTGCAGCTGTGACATCTTATATCTCAAACTCTGGCTAGAGAACCAGCCTAGATCACGAAACGTTTCTGAGGTTAGATGCGCAACACCGGCTTCAGTTAAGATGAAACCGCTCGTCCAGCTGACGGGGAATGAGCTCACAGGCTGTGCAAAACCTTGGCCCATTGCATGTCATGAATTCCTTGTTAGAGATGTCATTTTGATAGCTTTTGCAATACTTGTGCTGGTTTTGATGTCATGCGCTGTACGAATCTCTAAAAGACTTGCCTGTTGTGTTGCTGTGACTGAAATTCCATCTGCTATACAGTTATTACAAAAGAATAACCGAAAAAGCTTCAAATCACAATAAGAAGTCACTTTTGGTATGTTGAGGACATGTCCTTTTCATTTGCTATAATTCTTTTGTTTCTTGTGAAATCCTATCTAATCCGTCTGGTCCCTTAAAGGAAGGCCTTCTGAGGTATAAGTAGGGGCTAGATCTACTGAAGTGTGCTAGTGCGTTAGTGTGTGCTAACAAGTTAACTTATATTATATGTGAGTTATGCTATGTGGTAGCATACTTTAGTAAATATAGCTCCCAATATATTTCAGCTTGTGCTATTTACCGTCTTAAAAGCTTGTTAAATCCAAATCCATTAACAATGGTTCATACTATAGCTGATTGCTACTATAAAAAATCATTTTCTTCAATGCTTATTCAGCTAGCCCACCAATTTTCTCATATAGAAATCACCTATTTCATATAAAATCACCACTTGTAATCACTTATTTCTCAGCCATAGCCTTCCTGTTTTAACTCAAAGCCTCTTATATGTTCTCATGTGTCTTGTCTATCCATCTTGACTAGATTCTAAGTTCCAAAGAGTAGGGACTCGACTCTACTACTGAACATTTGTATAGCGCTACAAGGCAAACAGTGCTGCACAGGCACATGTAAGACAGTCCCTGCTCATCAGCTCTTACAATCTGGTTGAGACAGACAACACAGTAGCTGTAGACATGGGATACAGCCAGGGGCGGCCCAAGGGGGGTGCGGGGCCATGTGCGGAGACTGGGTGCAGAGCCTCATTTGCATAATGGGACCTCATTTGCAAAACTATTTGCATAATGTTTCCATACACTTTTAGTAAACATGCCTCTTAATAAGCGTATGGATAAAGAAAGACTAAAAGATTTCTACATTACTATAATCCAGTGCCAGCCGCCAGGCACTTTAGGAACTGTTACAAACACTGACCATTTAGAACCCATAGCAAACCCACCATATCGTAACAGGACTCACAAAGCACCAGACCCTACCTATCAAAAGGCAACACTGCAAATATTAAACCAATACATTTCAGAGAACAATACATGACCTACTGGGGAAAGAGAACAAGGGCAATGTCAAATAGGAATTACATAAACAGAATACTTCAGCTCAGTTACACATGCAGAACAGAGACCGTCACCAAACAAGGATTCACAATTTAGAAACAGGAAGACAAACTGGGAACCCCAAAAGCCAAACTTGGAATGTACAACACTGTAGAAACACTATAAATTAATTTCCTCTTCTACTAAATAAAGCGCAGACGTTAATGATTCACATTTCCCAGAGCTGATATATTCCAATTAATAAATTCAAAATAGAGAGATATTTCTACCTTGTGTGCATTTATCAGTTGCAATTGCTCCAGCCACTTTCTTCTGGTTTCTTCGTGTCTTCTAACTCTCCATCGTCTGCTGTCCATTTCTCCTTTCTCCTCTCTTCTAGTTTTTTTTTTCCATTCTCTCTCTAGATCTGCTTTAACATACTATTTTTTCTCCTTTTGCTCTTTCCTCACTCCTATTTCATCCACTCAACTTTTAACTCTCCATCCTCAATCACCACTTACTCTCCCAATACCCGGCCAATTGAAGATTTTTCTTCCCTCCCACACAAAATATTTTTCCCCTCTCCATTTCACTCTCCCAGCCCCATCCCATTCTGATCCTCCCCCAATATCAGCTCCCTTCTAGTTCCAGCCCCACCCAGCATCTGCTCCCTTCTAGTCCCCCCCCCCCCAATCAGGCCATTTCCAGTCCTAGCTCGTCTATTTCCAGTCCTATCCGAGTCCCTCCATCAGCTCATTTCCAATCCCTGCCCCTCATCAGCTGATTTCTAGTCCTTTCCTAGCCCCACCATCAGCCCATGTCAAATCCTAGCTCCCCTCCACTCAGCCCATTTCCAATCCAAGCCCCCCAATGAGCCTACTTCCAGTTCTAGCCCCTCCATGAGTCCATTTCATTCCAAGCCCCCACCACAGCCCATTTCCAGTCTTAGCACCCCCCAACAGCCCATTTCCAGTCCTATCCTAGCACCTCCATCAGCCCATTTCCTGTCCTAGCTCCCCCCCACTCAGCCCATTTCCATTCCAAGCCCCCGTCCCCATCCCCATCACCTATTTGCAGTTCAAGTCCCCCTTCCACTCAGCCCATTTCCAGTCCTAGCTCCCTCCCCCCCACAGCCCATTTCCAGTCCTATCCTAGCACTTTCATCAGCCCATTTCCAGTACTAACCCCCCCCCCCACATAGCCCATTACCAGTCCTAACCCTCCATAGCCCATTTCCAGTCCTAACCCCCTCCCCCCCCCCATCAGCCCAGGGAAACTTTAAAAGAAAAACTTGCTGCTGCCGCTCTGGCAGCGGCAGAATCAAGTGTCTCCTGCGGGGCCCCTGCCCGCCCAACAGAGCCCTCCCTCCTGCCCAACAGAGCCCTCCCTCGATCACTCTCCTCAGCGCGGCTTTCAGAGCCGTGAAGGGAGGGTTTGCCTCTCGCGGTTCTGTTAAGCCGGCCGGGGCTGATGGGAAATAGGAAATGCCAGTTCCCATCAGCCCCAGCGGGCTTAACAGAGCCACGAGAGAGAAAGAGTCCCCTTCGCGGCTCTGAAAACCGCGCCAAGGAGAGTGATCGAGGGAGGGCTCTGCCGGACAGGAGGGAGGGCTCTGTTGGGCAGGCGGGGGCCCCGCGGGAGACACTTGATTCTGCCGCTGCCAGGGCAGCAGCAGCAGCAAGTTAGTTTTTTCTTTTAAAGTTTTCCTGGGCTGATGGGCAGAATGTTGTTTACGCGGGGCCCTGTGCAAACAACATTCTTGCTCAATGGATGGGCCGGCCCTGGATACAGCTAGGAGGAATGGTAAGGAAACACAAAGGAGATCAGGTGAGTCAAGATTCGAACGTGGCAGCGAAGAGCTGAGTTTTCAGCCTGGATTTGAAAAGGGTCAGAGAAGGCGCCTGACATACAGACTCGTGTAGTTTGTTCCAGGCATAAGGAGCAGCAAGGTGAAAGAGTGAAGTCTGGAGTTAGCAACAGAAGAGAAGGGCACAGATAGAAGCGATCTGCCAGAAGAGCGGAGTTCCTGAGGAAGAGTGTAGTGAGAGATAAGAGGAAAGACAGTGAGGAGCTGCAGAGTGAATGCAGTTATAGGTCAGCAGGAAAAGTTTGAACTGGATGCAGAAATGGATAGGAAGCCAATGAAAAGACTTGAGGGGTAATATGAGCATGACGAGGCTGGCAGAAGATTAGCAGTGCAACAGAGTATCGAAGGGGAGAGAGATGATTCAGAAGGAGACCAGCAAGGGGCAGATTACAATAGTCTAGATGGGAGGTGACTAAGGAGTGGATAAGTGTCTTAATAGTGTGTTCAGAAAGGAAGGGGCGAATTTTGTTGATGTTGTAGAGCAAAAAAACGGCAGCTTTTAGCTATCAGTTGGATGTGAATCGAGAAGGAAAGAGATGAGTCAAAGGCAACCCCAAAGTTGCAAGCTGAGGAGACAGGGAGGAGTAGAGAACTATCCACAGAGTGAGAAAGGAGGAAGGGAGAGGAGGGTTTAGGGGGAAAAGTAAGAAGCTTCGTGTTGGCCATGTTCAATTTCAAGCAGTGATGAGACATCCAAGCAGCAATGTCAGAAAGGCAGGCAGATATCCTGGCCAGGATTGCTGGAGAGATTTCAGGTGTAAGGTGTAGAGAGGTAGATCTGGGACTGTGCATTATGAAGGTAATTGTTTTTTTGAGGGAGCCTAGTCAAAGCGTGTTTTAATGTGCCTAAACTACACTTACTTTATAAAGACAAATAGGCCCCTACTTGCCTTTATAAAATACTAATGTAAAGTAGCAGAGAACAGACCTTAAATTAAGGCTTGAGCGCTTTTAAAAAGTAGGTGTGGTCATTTACACCAGATCTAAGGCTGATACATGTATGTGCATAAATTGTTTTCTGTAATCCGCGTGTATACTTGCTCGTACTGCCCATGTGCACTTTCATAGTAAAATTACACACCATGCAAACAATGTGCTTACTTTTATACTAGTCGGTATTTTATAAGAGGTCATTAACATGTGTATATGGCTACTTAAGCATGTAAATGAACAAATGTTTAGAATTCCTAGACAGCCACCTCCTTATAAAATTACCCCTTAATGTGCACTATAAAATTATAATCATATCATAATTTGTAACAGACTGTAAAGACATTTCCTACAGTACGAGTTCCTGTAAAATCCTAAGTAATCCAATGTATCCCAATCTCTTTACTGCATGAGATACTATATGAAAATAAATTATACATGACTGCTTCGTACACCACTTTCTTAAACTGGTATCTTGCCCCATCTTAAAGTAACAGCACTATGAAAAATTGGCAATTAAGCTGATTAAATCTATGTTTTAATTCTAAAGCAAATGGTACTATTTAAAGTTTTAGAAGGTCCATATGATATGCTGAACCCACTCTTAGAAAGCTGCATGAATAGAGTCACTGCTATCCTAAGCCATCAGTTTGTTATTGTTAAGTGCTGTCAAGTTGGTGCCGGCTCATGATGACCCTCTGGATAGTTGTCCTAAATTGTGTTTGATCATCAGAGTGGCATCCATAGCTGCTGTTATAGTGTCGATCCATTGCACTGCTAGCCTACATCTTTTACGCTAACCTTCAACCTTGCCATGCATGATCGACTTTCATACTTTGGACACATCATGCAAAGAGAGAGATCACTGGAGAAAAACAAAGTCTTGTCATCTGAGCTTCTAAACAAAGCTTAGGTTTGATCTCCTGTAGTACTTCACCAGCATCATAATTTGAAGGCATCAATTTTGTTCCTGTAAATCTTTTTTTTTTCTTTAAATTGTCCAGCTTTCACATCCATATGATGTTATCAAAAATACCATGGCTTGGACAAGTTGAATCTTTGTGTGGACAGATTCATCTCTGCTCTTGAAAATCTTGTTAGTTCCTTCATAGCTATTCTGTCAAAAGCAAGGCGTCATAGGATTTGACTGCTTGTCAAATTCTTTATTTATCACTGATCCAAGCAGGTTGTAGTTGTCCACTATTTCATACAAAAGATCACAGAGAGGGGAAGACAAGCATCTATATTTAGATAAGTCAGCAAAATACTCAGGAAAGCAAAGGTACAAAAAGAAGAAATAGCCAATGCAATAAAATGTGGGTATAAGACATTTTTGGGGGTCTGCTGGGTATTTTTGATCTGGACTGGCAACTGCTAGAGACAGGATGCTGGGCTAAATGGACCTTGACTTGATTCAGCATGATTTTTCTTATGTTCCTATTTTTTAGATTCTGCTTTAAATAGAATCATTCTGGTGGTTATGTATTGAAAGGCATTTCCCATTTTGAGGGTTGTTTTATAACAGGCACCAAGGATAAGAGGGTAAGAAGGCATTTATTTTAATCCTATTTAATAAAGGTGCCTATTTTGTCTTCCTAAAATACAAATGTAAATTGCAGAGATTGTGCCTTAAAAGCAGATGTGGACCTTTGCACTTGCTCTATAGAAGATGTAAATGACTGTGCACAATGTACACGAGTACGCATGCAAATGAAGGTATTTTATTATAAAACGGGTGTACTTGCAAACTCTGCCTGTGATACACCAAGACTGTACCTCCAGCAGCAACATAGATGCCTTCATGTCAATGTATGTACTGTTAAGCCTGTTGGCATTTTATGAGGCCATTAACATGCGCATGTAGGCATTAAATTACCCCCTTTGTGTCCTGTGGGAAGAAAGCTTGGAGGACAAAAACTAAAGCCCTTTGCTTGCAAATGTCAGAGCTTGATTTTTGCCATCTGCTAGTGACTACTTCTATCTGATAAGAAAAGGGGTGGTGTCAGGGACAACATTTCGATATGTGTATTTTCCAGTACAAACATTATATGCAGAAAACGCCACGACTAGATTTAGGCTTAGGCAACACAGACAACTGTCTAGGGCACCAGATTTTGAAGTCATGAAATACCTAGGCTAAACAGGAATCTGAACCTGTTTGCCTTAGAACCATGCACTATGTGAAGAAACCTCTCCTCCCCACTGCTCTCTGGTCCTGCCTATTGGCATTAATCTTTTCAGTCTGGGCCTGGAAAAAAAACCAGGTATACTCTCTACATGTATCTTTTCCTGGGGGTAACAATCAATGCAAAAGCCTGTGTTTACTTTGCTTTTGATTACCCGTGCCTGACAAGGTATTTAAAGGTGATGTATTACAACTATTTGATAAATTGAAGAATAGCAAATCACCTGGACTGGATGGTATACATCAGAGGGTGTTGAAAACTGAAATATGAGATTGCAGACCTATTAGGAATCTGTGAACTATCAATAAAATCATCTATAGTATCTGAAGATTGGAAAATGGCCAATGTAATGCCAATTTTTAAAAAGAGTTCCAGGGGTGATCCAGGAAACTACAGACTGGAGAGCCTGACGTCAGTACCGGGCAAAATGGTAGAAACCATTATAAAGAATAAAATTACTGAACATGTAGAAAGTCATGGCTTAATGGGAGAAAGCCAACATGGATTTAGCCAAGGAAAGTCTTGTCTTACTAATCCGTTATATTTTTTTGAATATGTGAATAAACGTGTAGACAAAGGTGAACCAGTTGATATAGTGTATCCAGATTTTCAGAAAGCCTTTGACAAGTTCTCTCATGAAATTGGTGAAATGAAAAAATCATGGGATAGGAGGCAGTGTACTATTGTGGATCAGGAACTGGTTAAAAAATAGAAAGCAGAGAGTGGGGTTAAATGACCAATTTTCTCAATTGAGAAAGGTGAATAGTGGAGTACTCCAGGGATGTGTGCTGGGCCTGCTGTTTGTTAACATATTCTTAAATGACTTGGAAAGGGGAACAAGTGAGGTGATCAAATTTGCAGATAACACCAAATTATTCAGTTATTAAAACACAAGAGGATACAATGGTGAAATGCGCTACATAGGATCATGCTTCTAGAAAGTGAAGGGGCCCATGGGCGAAAACATAGGTAGGAACAGTTTCTGAATGTAAATTCAGCTTCTATCACTGAGGGTGCTGAGGCAGGCTATAAAATCAATGTTAATGAAAGCAGAGATCCTGGCCTGAGATCCAGCTCCACACAGGCTCCAGGGGTGGGAAGATTCAAAGAATTTGGAAGGACTGCAGAGAGGTAAGGACACTCTTTCAGCAGGACTGCAATTATGATGGGGGAAGGACTCATATTGGTAAGTGGGGATAGGCTGGGATTACACAACCCAAGGGACAGTAGGGGAGGAAAGGAGATTTGTCAACATACATACCAGCCACCTTGTTTCGCAGGTGATGGCTCTTGGGGAGGAGAGGTGGAATGGGGTGCCATAGACAGTACAGAATCTCAAACGCTTATGTCTATGTCTATGATATCACAACCTGAGTCTTTCCCTATTGTTCATGCTTGTGGGATGGGGAATGGGGAGGGAGGAAGGGCAGAGGGGAAAGGGAACATAATTCATCCCCACCATGGTTTTATGATGGTTGATGGTTTTCCAAGTCTTTTGGGGATTAGACTGCTGGATGTTGTAATAACTACACTTTTGCAAGGCTCTGTTACAAATGGGCCAATGTTGCCTGCTACTGTTATGACTCAAGAGCATAAGATACGCCATACTGGGTCAGACCAAGGTCCTTCAAGCCCAGTATCCTGTTTCCAACAGTGGCCAATCTAGGTCACAAGTACCTAGCAGTTTCCCCAAAAGACACAGGTTCCACAATGCTTGTATTGGGGCAAGCAGTGGATATCCCGGGTCCTCTTTAATAATGGTTTATGGACCTTTCCTCTAGAAACTTGTCCAAACCTTTTTTAAACCCAGCTACACTAACGGCTTTTACTACATCCTCTTGTAGTGAATTCCAGAGTTTGAATACATGTTGAGTGAAAAAATATTTTCTCCTATTAGTTTTAAATAGGTTACCCTGTAGCTTCATTGCATGTCCCCTAGACTTTCTATATTTTGATGGCATAAACACAGTAATATAGTAACATAGCAACATAGTAAATGACAGCAGATAAAGACCAGTATACAATCGATCTATGTTTACCCGTTCCACTCCATTCATTAATTTATAAACCTCTATCATATTTCCCTTCAGCTGTTTCTTTTCCATGTTGAAGAGCCCTAACCTTTTTAGCCTCTCTTCATAGGAGTATCCTTCCATCCCCTTAACTATTTTGGTGGCTCTTCTCTGTACCTTTTCTAATAACGCTATATCCTTAAGATACGGCGACCAGAATTGTACACGATATTCAAGGTGCGGTTGCACCATGGAACGATACAGAGGCATTATAATATCCTTTGTTTTATTTTCCATTCCTTTCCTTATGATACCTAGCATTCTATTTGCTTTCTTGGCCGCTGCTGCACACTGGGCAGAGGGTTTCAACATGTTATCCACAATGACGCCTAAATCGTTTTCCTGGGTGGTGGTTCCTAATGTGGAACCTTGCATCATGTAACCATAATTTGGGCTATTCTTTCCTAGGTGCATAACATTGAACTTGTCCACATTAAATTTCATCTGCCATTTGGATGCCCAGTCTTCCAATTTATCAAGGTCCTCTTGCAATTTCACAATCCTCATGGGTTTTAACAACTTTGAATAATTTTATGTCATCTGCAAATTTGATTACCTCACTCATTATTCCCATTTCCAAGTCATTTATGAATATGTTAAAAAGCAGCGGATCCAGCACAGATCCCTGGGGTACTCCACTATTCACTTTTCTCCATTGGGAAAATTGGCCATTTAGCCCTACCCTCTGCTTTCTATCTTTTAACCAGTTCCCGATCCACAATAGTACACTGCCTCCTATCCCATGACTTTTTAATTTTGCCAAAAGTCTCTCATGAGGGAACTTGTCAAAGGCTTTCTGAAAATCCAGATACACTATATCAGACTCACCTTTGTCGACCTGTTTATTCACACTTTCAAAAAAACATAACAGATTAGTAAAGCCATGTTGGCTGTCTCCCATTAAGCCATAGCTATCTACATGTTCAGTAATTTTGTTTTTTTATAATGGTTTCTACCATTTTTCCCAGTACTGATGTCAGGCTCACCGGTCTGTAATTTCCCGGATCACCCCTGGAACCCATTTTAAAAGTTGGAGTTACAGTGGCCATCCTCCAGTCTTCAGGTATTACAGATGATTTTAATGATAGGTCTGCAGTCTCATATTTCAGTTCTTTCAACACCCTTGGATGTATACTATCCAGTCCTGGTGATTTGCTACTGTTCAGTTTATCAAATAGTTGTAATACATCTTCCCAGTGTATAAATATTTCTTTCAATTCTTCTGCAGCATCACCTTTAAATACCATTTCTGTCATGGGCAACATCCCTACATCTTCCTCCGTAAAAATTGACGCAAAGAATTTATTCAGTCTCTTAATCGGGGTCGACAGCGTAAGTGAGCAGTCAACATACCGTGTTTATTATACATACATACAACTAATCCAATGAGAGTTGTATCAACATTGAGTTTTGTATGAGGGCAGTTTTAATAAACAGTTTGAAACATAAAACACAAGAGGATTGTAAAAACTTGTAAGAGGACCTTGATAAATGGCAGCTGAAATTTAATGTGGACAAGTGCAAAGTTAAGCACATGGAGGCCGATTCCACGCCTGGGCCATCTGCATGCCAAAAACTTAGACGGGGCCAATCTGTACCAGATTCCACAACTGTGGGAGCTAGATGCACCTGTGATTGCAGAATTAGGTACCTAGAGGGCCCGGTGTGCACCATATTCTGCAGTGGTGGACTTCAGAGGCTGCCTGTCTGCACCTCAATGCTATGGTTGGCATGAATGTGCACTGCTGTCTCATTTCCATGGCACCAACACTTCCAGCCGGAAGCACCGAATGCCCAGTCTGAAAGTGGCCCCAGAACACTGCCGTCTAACCATCTGCAGGGGCCCCCAAGGCATGGATCAGGTGGTGGGAGCTGTCCCATGGCATCGCTATGGGGTAGGGGGGCTGCAACCTGC
The DNA here is from genome assembly GCA_033557465.1 of Ichthyophis bannanicus. Taxonomy (NCBI): domain Eukaryota; kingdom Metazoa; phylum Chordata; class Amphibia; order Gymnophiona; family Ichthyophiidae; genus Ichthyophis; species Ichthyophis bannanicus. The sequence continues at coordinate 97,900,795 of CM066046.1, forward strand.
AAACCGCACAGTGCCCCAAGCTTATTCCACCATCAGGGTGGAATAAGTCATACATCCATCTTGGTGTTGGGGTGCATACAGAGGTCTGTCCTGAATAGCTTCTGTACATCCCGGCACCTGGCCACTCCTCCACCCACCCCAGCTCTGCCCCCTCCGACCCACATACAGTGTTCCCCATAAAAACACTGTGTATGTGTGGTAAGTGCTGGAGGCGGAATAGGGGTTTGGAACTAAGCGTAGGTTGGACATCCAACCCGCACATCCAACCCCACTATTTGCGGCTCAGAATGCCCCACTTAGGGAAGAACCACCCAAACTATAGTTACACGATGCCCGCCGTATCCTAACAGCACTACCAGGACTCACAAAGCACCACATTAGGAACCACCACCACCCAGGAAAAGGATTTAGGAGTCATTGTAGATAGTACATTGAAACCTTCTATCCAGTGTGCAGTGACAGCCAAGAGAGCCAACAGAATGCTAGGAATCATAAGGAAAGGAATGGAGAACAAATCCAAGGATATTATAATGTCTCTGTATCATTCCTTGCTGTGACCACACCTTGAATACTGTATGCAATTTTGGTCACCATATCTTAAAAAGGATATAGCAGAATTAGAAAATGTACAGAGGAGAGCCACCAAAATGGTACTGGGGATGGAAGGATACGCCTATGAGGTGAGGCTTAAAAGGTTAGGGCTCTTCAACTTGGAAAAGAGATGGCTGAAGGGAGATAACAGAGGTCTATAAATTAATGAATGGAATGGAAGGAGTAAACATAGATCGGTTGTGTACTTCAAAAAGGGGACACTCAATGAAACTACAATGTAGCCCATTTAGGGCTAAAAAGAGAAAATATATTTTTTCATTCAATGAGTAATTAAACTCTGGAGGATGTAGTAAAAGCTGTTAGTGTAGCTAAGTTTAAAAAAAGGTTTGGACAAGTTCCTGGAGGGAAAAGTAGATAAACCATTTAAGAGGAACAGGGAAAGCCACTGCTTGCTCTGGGATAAGCATTGTGGAACTTGTGCACCTTTTTGGGAGCCTGCCAGGTACTTGTGACCTGGATTGGCCACTGTTGGAAACAGGATACTGGGCTTGATGGACCTTGGTCTCAGGGCCAGCCCGTCCATTGAGCAAGAATGTTTTTTGCACAGGGCCCCGTGTTTCAGGGGGCCCCGCACAAAAAACATTCTACTTCAGCCCAAGTAGATTAAAAAAAACCAACACCACACACATGCCTGCTGCTGCCGCCGCCGCCACCATGGCAGCAGCAGAAATCAGACATCCCGCCGCTGGGCCCCCCCCTGCCCAGCAGAGCCTCCCTGCAGCATCAGCTCCCGAGTCCCAAAGTGCGGGCTTTCAGAGCCACGAAGGGAGAGCTCTGACCTCTCGTGGCTCAGAAAGCCCGCGCTTTGGGACTCGGGAGCTGATGCTGCAGTGAGGCTCTACCAGGCAGGGGGGGGCCCCGCGGTGGGACACTTGATTCTGCCGCTGCCACGGCGGCAGCAGCAGCCAGTTTGTTTTCTTTTTAATCTACCTGGGCTGATGGGGCGGAGGGGGTTAGGACTGATAATGGGCTGATGGGGGGGTTAGGACTGGAAGTGGGCTGATGGGGGGGGGGCTTTGGAATGGTAATGGGCTGGGGGGTTGCTAAGACTGGAAATGGGCTGAGTGGAAGGAGGGCTTGAACTGCAAATAGCTGATGGGGATGGGGGCTTGGAATGGAAATGGGCTGATGGAGGGGCTAGGACAGGACTGGAAATGGGCTGATGGAGGGGTGCTAAGATTGGAAATGGGCTGTGATGGGGGCTTGGATTGAAATGGACTCATGGAGGGGCTAGAACTGGAAGTAGGCTCATGGGGGCTTGGATTGGAAATGGGCTGAATGGAGGGGAGCTAGGATTTGACATGGGCTAATGTGGGGCTAGGAAAGGACTAGAAATCGGCTCATGGGGGGGGACTCAGGACTGGAAATGGATGGGGGAGCTAGGACTGGAAATGGGATGATGCGGGGACTAGAAGGGAGCGGATGCTGGGTGGGGCTGGAACTAGAAGGGAGCTGATGTTGGGGAGGATTAGAATGGGATGGAGCTGGGAGAGTGAAATGGAGAAGGGAAAAAATATTTTGTGTGGGAGGGAAGACAAATCTACAATTGGCCGGATATTGGGAGAGTAAGTGGGGACTGAGGATAGAGGGGTAAAATTTGGGTGGATGAAATAGGAATGAGGAAAGAGCAAAAGGAGAAAGATTAATATGTTAAAGCAGATGTAGAGAGAGAATGGAAAAAAAAACTAGGAGAGAAGAGGACAAATGGACAGCAGACGATGGAGAGTTAGCAGAAGACACAAAGAAACCAGAAGAAAGTGGCTGGAGCAATTGCAACTGAAAAAAATGCACAAAAGGTAGAAAAAAATCTCTATTTTGAATTTATTAACTGGAATATGTCAGCTCTGGGAAATGTGCATCATTAACATCTGCGCTTTGTTTCGTACAAGAGGAAATTAATTTATAGATTTATTTCTACAATGTTGTTGTACATTCCAAGTTTGGCTTTTGGGGTTCCCAGTTTAATTATTGTCTTCCTGTTTCTAAACTGTGATTCCTTGTTTGGTGATGGTCTATGTTCTGCATGTGTAACTGAGCTGAGGCATTCTGTTTATGTAATTCCTATTTGACATTGCCACTTGTTCTCTTTCCCCAATAGGTCATGTATTATTAAACCAATACATTTCAGACAATAACATTTGCACTGTTTCCTTTTGATAGGTAGGGTATGGTGCTTTGTGAGTCCTGGTAGTGCTGTTAGGATACGGCGGGTTTGCTATGGGTTCTAAATGGGCAGTGTTTGTAGTAGTTCCTAATGTGCCTGGCGGTTGGGACTGGATTATAGTAATGTAGAAATCTTTTAGTCTTTCTTTATCCATACACTCATTAAAAGGCATGTTTACTAAAAGTTAGTGTATGGTAACTGTGATGCAGCAAGGGGCACACAGCCCAGGGAAAATAAGATAAAAGAGAGACTTACCTCAGAGTCAGCTTTAGAAAGCAGCACTAGGCACCATGATTCACTGCAGCAAGGGAAATTCTTGCTACGTAGCAAACAAAAGTCCCATCAGGAACACCTGAGTGAGAGTCCCCAGGTCACGTGTAGAGCTAGGGATTATTTAGGGCAGGGTTCCAGTCAGTTAGAGAGGAGAGTCAGAAGCAGGATCACCACGGGAAGCAGTAGGAGAGAGAGGAGCAGGAGGTGTGTCCCAGGTCAGCTGAGCAGAAGCCCCAGGGGATTGCTGGGAGGAAATTCTTCTCACGAGGAGTCAGGAAGTGAGTCTGTCTCCAGCTCTCGAGAAGGAAGGTTCAAGGCAAGCTGCACTAAGGGAAGACCTGCTACCAGGAATAGCTTTGGAGAGAAGCCAGGATTACCCCACTACCCCAGAGGCCAGTATTTGCCAGCTCAAGGCAGAGGTCACGGTGAGAGGGAAGTGTTGGGGGATGGGCACTCCATGCATGACTACAGCTTAAGAAATAGGTGTAAAGTTAGGAACAAATATATTCCTGTTCAACCAGCCCGGGAGGCTAGAAGCAAAGGCTATAGAGAGCCAAGCATAAAGACAAGCCCTGCAGAGAGAAGGAAACTTCCCTATAGTAACAAAGAGAAGTTTAAAGCTTATAACTGCAAAGGGCAGGGTTCTGACTACAGACACAAGAAGCAAGATGTTTCAGAGCTAATGTTCTGGGAGGCAAGCCCAGGCAGAACCAGCTACAGAGAGAGATATAGACCCAAAGGAGCAAAAGCCCCCAGTGACTGTTATAGTGAAGTGTCACAAGACGCTATAGCTGAATACCATTCTCAAGAAGGGTCTGATACCAGCAGTGTGAGTAGTGCTGGGGAAATGATATGGGAAGACGCTGCTACTCTGCAAGAGGATATTCCTATGGATTGCAGTGTCTGTGTTAAATGCAACCGTATGATGTAAATACTGGATGAAGAAAACTCTGTGAATATAACAAGAGAATATACGTGTGTCACCACTTTTGTTGCTAAGCTTATCTGATTCAAAGTTTCTGTTTCCTTTGACAATGTCCGAGCGGGACGGGGAATAAAACCCACTTTTCATTTCAAGTTGCTCTGAAAGACTTTTTATTTACAAGGCCAGAGCAATTACTTGTGCATATGCCCTAGGCAACCGCCTATATAGGGCTAAATAGGCCTCTAACCACAGGCCCCATCACATAACATTATGCAAATATTTATGGAAATGAGGTCCCTTATGCAAATGAGGCCCCACACCAAGTCTCCGCACATGGCCCCGCACCCCCCTTGGGCCGCCCCTGCTTGGTCTAACTCAGTATGGCATTTCTTATATTCTTATGCAAAACCTGTGCATAAACGTTCCCACAAACTCTGCATCACTGCAGGCAGTTTGGTTTCTAACCACTAAAAACTGAAAATAAAAAGCTTCTAGCTCTGCTACAGAAAAGACAGGAGCAGAAATAAGGAGAGTAGAGATTCTTTGTTACTTCATTCACTCTGCTCCACTCTGCTCCGTAAATGGCAGGAGGAGAGGGGCAGTTTGGGGAGCAAAGCAGCTCCAAGCTCTCTCTACTCTCCTGTTCTCTACATCCTGCCTCAGGGGGGAGATGCTGGAGCAGGAAGCGGCAAGGCCCAGGAATATGAGGCACCCTGGTCTGACCCAGTATGGCCTGTCTTATGTTCTTATCCTTGCACCTCCCTGCTTCCACTTCTGCCATTGCTACTGCTGCTGCCCCTCTATGGGACCGGCAGCAGCAATGGCCTCAAACAGCTCTGCAGCTGTTACCTTAAATCTCTGGCACTGCAAGGCTGCTTGGCTTTCGCCTGATGGCAACTTCCTGTTGGCATGGGGGTGAAAATGGCTGCCACTTCTGCCCCCATGCAAATAGGAAGTCGGCATCAGGGGGGGGGGGAGCCAAATAGCCTCACAGCGCCGGAGGTTTCAAATAAGTGCTGCAGCAGGTCCTGGAGAGGGGTGGCAGTGGCAGCAATGGTCTGCCCCTGGACCATGGCAGCCTAGGGAGCTGCCTAGTTCTCCTAATGATCACACCGACCAGGGGAAGCAGAGTACTGTTTCTGGGAAAAGACCCTTATGAACCCATGCCTAAGAAGGCCCCTATCACCAAAGCATACCAAGGACTTTCCCAAGGCACACCAGACTGGCTGAGAAGCGCCACTTTACAGAGACATTTGGAGGGCTGGGGCAGAGGCCCTGTGTGCCACTGTCCAGTGACATTCCTGCTCTGTAGTATTCCCAAACCCAGCATGGGCAGGAGTGGAATCCTGGTCCCCTACACACAGTGCACAGTCCCTGGCACGGTGTCACCAGGCTAGCCAAGTTTGCTTTATTTAACCTTTATCATCTCAAATTCTGTCAAACTAGCCATAAGTATCAAAAATCATTTTTTTAGGGCTTTTTTTTCTATTTATGAATACAAGGAACCATTGTCAATCATTCTGAAACACAACTTATAAACAGTTTTACATAAAGCTAAATGACTGATAGATGCAGTGGTACAGTACTTTAAGGGAGCATCCATGGCTGAGGAACAGAAACACCAGAAATGTCTGCTCTAAAGAAACGTTGGACAAACTCATTTCCCTTCCCTTACTCTTGAGCCATTTTAATTTGTCATCTTTAACAGATATTCAGAAATAACATTTTAAAAACAGCAGAAAAGAAAAAAAATTACCCAATTTAATTATGCACATAGGGCTTGTTATTCAAAGAGGTTGATACGCAAGCGCTATGGCAGTCAGCGTCATGCTTCGATACTGCCGGAATATTCAGTGACGGTATCAGTATAGAGCAGTTCTCCCAGGACAAGCAGGATGAGTCAGCCACAAGTGGTGACGTCATCCGACGGAGCCGAGACGGAAGTACTCTCAGTAGCCCAGAGGGCTTTTAGCCCTCTGGGCATGACCAGTAGCCCCACCTCCCGATCCGCCCCTAGCTGGTCAGAATTGTCTTCCGCCTTGCCAGCAAGACGTGTTTTTTTCTACTCTCACCTTTACCTCAAGCAACATGAAGAAACCAGGCTTCAAGAAATGTCCGGGGTGCTCCAGGAAGATGGCCAACGCAGATTCGCATCAGTTTTGCGTCCGCTGCTTAGGTAAGGAGCACCCTGTTGAGGATTGCCTTTCCTGTGCTCGTATGTCTCCACGAGCCCTGAAGTCGCGTAGGCATGCCCTCCTTGACCCAGCAGATCCCGCTGCTGCTCCGATCCCAAGCTCCGCGACTTCTAGACCTGCCTCTGTTCCCTCTCCCGCCGGGGACGAGCCTGCCTCGGCCTCCGTCCCCCGCCACGAATGTGTGCCTCTGCCTGCCTCGTGTTTGCCCATGGAGGCCGCCATCAACGATCTGCTTGACTCCGCCCCCCTCCCTGCTGCTCTTCCAGTTCCTGCCCTCCTGACCTATGACCCAGAGGATTGCGTCAGCCCCGACAAGCTCCGACGCAGGACCTCCGGCTCCCACAGGATCACGGAGCTACAACAGCGCAGGACCTTCGCGCTGCCTAGCTCAGCAGACCAATGACCCCCGCAGCCGCGCAAGACGGTCCCGGAGCAGGAGCCGCAGCCGCACACGATCTACCAGCAGCCGCAGATCCAGCCGGCGCAGATCCATCATGCGGCGCAGCAGATCAGTCAGCTGGCGCAGATCCATTACCCGGCACAGCAGATCAGTCAGCCGACGCAGATCCACCAGCCAGCGCAGATCACATCGCAGCAGGTGCAACTCCCATGGACGGCGCAGATACCATAGGAGCCGATGCAGCCCGTCTAGGTACGGCCCGAGCCGCAGACATCACTCTTCAAGTCGAAGAAGTTCAAGGAACCGCAGATCACGCAGCCGCCACATCTCTCATCGCCGCAGATCTCCCGAACGGCGCAGCAGTGCTCATTCTGGCAAGAGAGCACCCAAAAATGCACGGAGTGACTCAAAATCCGACTCAAGGGACAGGAGCAGCTCAAGGCACAAACGCAGCAGGAGGGCGTCTTCAAGGGGTGAATACCCCTCTACACCGAATAAAAGGATGCGACACTCCTCCAGTTCCTCTGCCTCCAGCCAAGGAGCGGTTTCCTTAGCATCATCGTCCTCCTCAGCTGCCTTGGAAGAAGTGCCCTCTCCGAAGCAAGACAATCTGATCTCTGCCCCCAGTGTCCAGTGCCCTGCTGCACCACCTCAGCCCACTGAACCCATTCAGCTTCTCACAGGCATGTTGCAGGAGTGGGCTACCAAGCTGCCCAGCATGGCTTCCACAACATTGTCTGCTCCACCAGCCCCTGAAGCTCCAATCCCCTTGCTCACAGCTGCACAGGCTCAGGGCAGCTCCCGCGGCTCAGGCCCTGCCTTCCAGGCTCTCTTTCCACCGAGGCCTCGGATAACCCTGTTGAGGCCCCTGCACCTCCTGAGGACCTGACATAGTACAAGTTCGTCCGCAAGGTTATTTCCTCGCTGTCCATCACCCCTTTGGATACTCCTGACCAGCGCAATGAAGTTCAAAGCGCACTTAAGTTCGTGGACACTCCCAAGACCATCACTGCACTACCTGTGCATCAGCTTCTCCAAGACAATCTATCCAAAACGTGGCAAACTCCCGCTTCTAATCTGACCTGCCCACGCAAACTGGATCTTAAGTATGCAGTACAACCCCTACCGGGTTTTAACAAAGCACAGCTCCCACATCAGTCTATTGTGGTCGAGTCGGCTATCAAGTGCTCAAAAAATTCACGCGCCTCCAGCAATGCACCACCGGGTAAGGACAACAAACTCCTTGACGATGTAGCAAAGCGTGTCTACCAAGGGGCCACGCTTAATGCAAGGATAGCGGCCCACCAATTCCAGCACGCCATCTACCAGGATTTGCTGGTGGCCAAATCAAGTCTTCTGTCTCCCAGCTTGCTGAAGCTCTGCCGGCTCTCTTTACATCACTAGCCGAACTCGAAGACTGCACCAGACATCAAGGACGAGCTGCCCACGACTCTTTCGAGACTGCTGTGAGAATCGCAGGATCTGCCATTTCCGCCCGCTGCCTGGCCTGGCTTAAGGCCTCAGGCTTACGCGCGGACTCCCACGACAAAATTGCTGATACCCCTTGCACGGGGGACTCACTTTTTGGCGACAAAGTCAAGGACACTGTCAACGATATGCGGGAACGCTGTACTACCCTTCAAACCCTCGAAGAGGGTACAGAGCGCAACCGTTCTTATCGTAAGGGATCTTCGCAGAGCTACCCAAACCACAAATGCTACAATTCCTACCGAAAATGGCAACAACTGCGTTACAAACAGCAACCCTACCAGCAGCCTTACAGGCAGAAACCACGGCAGCGGGAATGCACTCAAAAGAAGTCTGCATCTGCCCCGGCTAAGAGCAATCCTAGTTTTTGACTCTCCGCCCTGCCCCCACCTTCCGACAGGCGGCCACCTGTCTGCGTTCCTGCGCGCCTGGCAGAGTATAACGACGGACCGGTGGGTGCTCACCATCCTCAAGCAGGGCTACCGAATAAGATTCTCTTCGCTGCCACCCCGGCGCCCTCCGCCGGTGTGCAGCACCCCCCCTCAGCATCTCCCAGCCATGATCTCTGAGATCACATCCCTCCTACAATCCAGGGCCATCGAACTCGTTCCACTCAACGAGGTCAATAAGGGTTTTTACTCGAGATACTTCCTCGTACCCAAGAAAAATCGGGGGATACCAGACCAATTCTTGACTTGCGAAAGCTCAACCAGTGCATCACCAAGGAGAAGTTCAGGATGCATTCTCTCTCATCGATTCTGCCCCTCATACAACCTGCAGAATGGCTAGCCTCCTTGGATCTTCAGGATGCCTACACCCATGTTCCAATTCACCCTCATCACAGGAAATTCCTCCGCTTCAAAGTTGCGGAGCTGCACTACCAATACAAGGTCCTACCTTTCGGTCTTTCACCTGCCCCCAGAGTCTTCACCAAGTGTGTGGCAGTAGTGGCCGCTCACCTCCGCAAACTCAGAGTGTGCGTCTTTCCCTACCTGGATGACTGGCTGTTCACCGCAAGCTCCCCTGCAGATCTCCGGAGAACAGTCAGCCACGTCGCTGCTAACCTCTCTGGGCTTCCTGATCAACTACAGAAAGTCTCATCTCTCTCCTGTCCAGCGGTTGGAGTTCATTGGAGCTCTTATAGACACCACTCAGGCAAAGGCCTTCCTCTCCCCAAGGGCAGGATAGACACCATCATACGCCTAGCCCTCCAAGTGATCCGCTCCCCCCAGTCCACGGCAAGAACTCTTCTGCGCCTCCTGGGTCACATGGCTGCTACCACCCATGTCATTCCCCTCACGAGGCTGCACATGCGTGTCCTCCAGTGGCACCTACGCTCCCACTGGTGCCAACACTCGCAACCCTTGACCGCAATGGTCCCCATCGAACCACCCATGACCAAGGCTATAAATTGGTGGACCAGTCATCGCAACCTATCGCAGGGCAGAGCCCTACGCTCACCTACACACCAAGTCACGGTGACCACCGATGCCTCGAATCTGGGCTGGGGTGCACACTGTACCGGCGCCCACACTCAAGGCTCTTGGACGCCTCCAGAAAAAGAGCTACACATCAACGTCCTCGAGCTCAGAGCTGTCCGCCTTGCACTCATGGCCTTCCAGGACCGCCTGAAGGGCAAAGTCATCCGGATCCTAACAGACAACCAGGTGGCCATGTTCTACATAAACCAGCAAGGGGGCATGGGCTCAAGGCCCCTGTGCAGGGAGGCCCTCCGCACCTGGCGCCTCGCCAGGTCATACCAGTGCAGTCTCCAGGCATGCTACCTGCCAGGAGAGGAGAACGTCATAGCCGATCGCCTCAGCAGGCAGCTGAACCCTCACGAGTGGACTCTCCACAAGGACGTGTCACAGTCCCTCTTTAGGAAGTGGGGCCTTCCGGATATCAACCTCTTCGCGACTCGGGAGACCGCCAAATGCCATCTGTTTTGCTCCAAGAGACCCGCCCAGCACAGGGTTGCGGCAGACGCCTTCGACATGGCGTGGGACCAGTGGCCTCTGGTGTATGCCTTCCCACCCATTCCCCTCATCGCACAGACTATCCAACATCTGATCAGGTACAAGGCAGTGGCCATCCTGGTGGCCCCTTACTGGCCCCGGCAGATCTGGTTCCCCTACCTACACCGCCTGGCGCTGGAATCACCCATTCGCCTGCCCTTGAGGACAGACTTACTCTCACAAGACAGCGGCACCATCCTCCATCCCAACTTGCAGATGTTATCGCTAACGGCTTGGAAGCTGAAAGGCTAGCTCTGGCGCCACTAAACCTCTCATCAGATGTTCAGCGCGTCGTCCTAGCAGCTCGACGCCCCTCTACCAGGAAGTCCTATAGCCTCAAGTGGCGTCGGTTCAGCATCTGGTGCGAGACGGAGCACCTGGACCCCTTTTCTTGTCCGGTCCCATCTCTTCTTCAAAACCTTTCCATTCTCTCCTCGCTTGGCCTAAAGACACAGTCCGTTAAGGTCCACCTGTCCGCTATTGTGGCCTTCCACCATCGCATCGGCGATTCATCTGTTGCGGCTCTGCCTCTAGTCACCCGCTTCATGAGAGGCCTGCACAACTTACACCCCCCCGTCCATGAACCAGTGCCCCCTTGGGATATCAGCATCGTCCTGGACCAGCTCACGGGGGCCCCCTTTGAGCCACTGCATCTGGCAGAGTTGAAATTCGTCTCCTGGAAAACTTTGTTCCTTATTGCCATTGCTTCAGCCAGACGAATCAGCGAGCTACAGGCCCTGGTGGCTTACCCACTGTATACCATTCTCCACCAGGATCGTGCATGTCTACGTACGCATCCCAAATTTGTTCCAAAAGTTGCCACCGCCTTCCATCTCAATCAGGCCATTGAGCTGCCCTGCTTCCTCCCGGGTCCTCACTCTGACTTGGAGCAGCAACGCCTTCACACCCTGGACTGCGTCAGGGCCATTCGATGTTACCTGGAGCGTACTGCCTCTCTGCGCAAGGGCTCACAGCTCTTCGTCTCGTATGACCCCAACAAGCCTGGTCGCCCGGTGTCTAAGCGCATCCTGTCCATCTGGATCTCCTCTTGTATCTCCTTCTGCCTTTCGCTTGCGGGAGCTCCCCCCGCTTCAGGAGTTCGGGCTCACCACTTACGGGCCCTTGCTACCACCATTGCCAACCTCCGCTCCATTCCCGTCCCTGAAATCTGCAGAGCTGCCACCTGGGCTTCCATACACACTTTTCAACGTCATTACTGCCTGGATGTAGCAGAGCACACCGACTCCGCCTTTGGCCTAGCGGTGCTGTCCGCGGCCAACAAACAAGTACCAGCACCTGGGCAACTCTAATCCTCGAGATGCCCGCTATCTACTCGTGACTGTTGTCCCCAATGACTTATTGCATTGTGGTTCTCTAACGACTGTTGCATTGTGGTTCTCCACCGACTTACTGCACTATCGTAGGACTTATTGCACTGATTGTTGCCACTCTCAGGACCGCTGTCCCTGTGTCCAATGCACTGCCTTCTTGCACTGTGGATTTTTGTTGACTCCATTGTCATTGCACTATGATTGTTCACGGCTTGCCTTGTCACCTTGTTTTTGCACATTGTTGCCTTGTTATTGCCTGCTGTGTTGCACATTAAAAACTTAACCTGTTGCACTTTAATGCCCTGCCTACTTCTTTGTTTGGCCTCTCCTCCCCCCCCCCCGCCATAAGTGCAGCTAGGGAGGCACCACTTGTGGCTGACTCATCCTGCTTGTCCTGGGAGAAAACTGAGTTACTTACCTGTAATGTGAGTTCTTCAGGGACAGCAGGATAAGTCAGCCACACCTTCCCACCCTCCTCCCTGGCTGGAGGGGGGGGGGCATCCGGGGCACGTCCTCCTCTAATCCGCCACCTAGCTCCTGGCAGGCCTCAGCTAGAGAAATCCTGACCAGCTAGGGGCGGATCGGGAGGTGGGGCTACTGGTCATGCCCAGAGGGCTACTGAGAGTACTTCCGTCTCGGCTCCGTCGGATGACGTCACCACTTGTGGCTGACTTATCCTGCTGTCCCTGGAGAACTCACGTTACAGGTAAGTAACTCAGTTTTGCTGAATATCCAAGCTGAGCGGCGCTATCTAGATAAGTCTCTGTACTTATCCGGTTAGCATGATGTTGAGCCGGTGCTTATCTGGATTGCGATTTAGGCCAGCTTTTCATATGGCCTAAGTGGTCCGGATCAGTGTTGGCTGAATACTGCACTAACCGGATAACTGCTGACTCTTATCCAGATAGTGTCAGAACGCCCTGGTTCCGCTCGCGGACCGTCCCTGCACTAACTGGATTATGCCCGGGGTGGTCTGTGATGCTAGTTGGTGGCACTATCTGGATAGTTCCGCTGAATATCAAAATCTGCCCCTTTAGCAGGCTAGCCTCCTATTGGCTGGGTAGCTAAGGGTTTAGAATATCAACCCCATAATCATTTTCCAGCTTGGTGTCTTCATCCACAATTTAGAAGGAAAGCCAAGACTGGCCATTAGTCACCTTCCCACAAAACAGGCACTTGATAACTGAGCCAGAGCTGCTAAGTATGCCAGTTAATGGAGAGAGATTTTGCGTCATTGCTGGATTTCTCCCACAATCCTATCCTAGGACCAGCAATGAGTTGAATTAGGGACTACAAATACCATCATGCATTAGGATGCAGAACTGGGCAACTCTCTCCTTCCTAGGCCTGGGTAACCTGGCCACTTTGCTGTCACAGCACCAGGAGCATTGTACGAGAATGGGAGTGTTTATACTGCAAGTAGGAGTAACTAGATAGGAGAAAGGAAGGGATTTTATCTCCTGAGTCCCTCCCTGAAAAAACACAGCACTTCCTTGGCAACCTGCACTTTTATCTTCCAGCATCGGTCCATTTCCATTCCCTTCTGTCAGCCCAGGGAAGGGAGCCCTCGACCCCCTGCAATCATCCAAAACGAATGGATATTTCCATGCAAGCAAAATGTATCAGATACTTTAGAGAAATAAGTAATTGAGCTTTGTGTTTCTGAAAAGAGTCATTCTGCAGTCACAGGAAAACGTAAGCTAGGACTCCGACGACAGCTGTCATGCTCAGTTTCAATTCTTATCTTCTGAAACCACCCGTTTCTCTTTTAGGCTACAGGCCCTCTCCTATAGCTAATCAAATGGAAGCAAGTGTGCTAGGCTTATAGCGATTACAGCTCTTATCCCACCAGGCAAATACATTCAAACAGTCTGTTGGGTCAACCACAGAAAATGGGATCTACAAACTAGTCTGCTAAAAGCTATTGTCTTTTAAAAGGGACAGATGCAACCGCGCTCATCTTTCATCACGGGCATCACCGACATTGCGTCTGCTTCCACGGCATGAATCATAAAACTGGCCCTGCTGGTGGAAGAGTAGAAGGTAAGTGCCATGTTTATAAGGAATAAGCCAGTTTTCTATTGGAAACAACAGAGCCAGCACTTGGCTTGGATAAACTGAAGCCCAGGGCAGACACCAAGGAATGGATTCAGGCTGTGTTGTGTATCCTGAAGGTCTGTCTCAGTGATTTCACCTTCACCAAAGAAGCTCCTTGTGGTGCTGAGGCTCCAGGCAATTGCTCTGCTTGTGTCCCCCTCCCAAAACCAGCCCTGCATAGGGCATAATTTCAGTGCCTGGATAAAACAGCATTAAAATGAGACTTCACCACATTTCCCCTTCTTGATGAATTTCAGCGTTTTAGAAATGACGTTTGGGCTGTTCTCATGCAGCTGAACAGCTTTCCTGCTTGTCAACTCAGGCTTGCTCCGAAGCAGTTTTTATAACTGTGCAAGGACACAGAACAGAAATGGCGGAGGGTAAAAGAATAGCCAACTCATTCTCTGCTACTTTTTCGCTGTGGCATCAGTTCTAATGAAGGGCTGCGAAAGATCATTTTGATAAAGGCCACCTAAGTGGGAGGGGAGGAGGGCTCTCTACCTCAGAAGATCTGGAAGTGGGCCCCCTTCTTCCCTGGGCCCTCCTGCACTGCATAGACAGACTTTATATATCAGTGTTTCTTCAGCAGAGGCTGATCCATAGATTTGCAATTCCCCTTCTATAATTTCAAGGTAACTAAGAGTTATACTTATTTGTCTAGTTTAATGGAAAGATTTCCGGCAATAAATTAACAAAAATGTGGCAGATACATTTTAGCTTTTGGTTTATACTAAACATGGGGCGAGTAATTTTTTAGTTTTTAATGGGGGGGGGGGGGTAAATGCCAGATTCATGCACACACAGGTCTGTGCTAGCCATATTTTATGCACAAAAAATTGTATCACACTTGTGTATATATATACTGGAATGCTATTTCACACATAAGCATCAACATTATCCTGAGCAGAAATATCATTGTACTGTGTTACGTCAGCATAACACAACACACCTCCTCAGCTCCTCATTCCCTGCTGGGTTTTCTTTGACTATTCCCCTTAACCAGGGCCGGTGCAATCCACTGTGCAAGCGGTGCACTTGCACAGGGTGGAAGTTACTAGGGAGAAATGAAGGTAGAAAAAAATTGCATGGCCCCAGCAAAAAAGAAATATTGTGTGGTATAGCAGTTAAGCTGCTGCTCCCAACCCTTCCTCCTCACTTGCTTCCCCGGCCACCGGCCTCCAGCTCCATCCTATTTGCTGGCACAGGGAGCGTTCTGAAGAGCAGAGAAAGACGTGCTGTCAAAGGCGAGAGTGAGTGGACGCTGGGCATTAATAAGATAGCCTGCCTTACTGACTCCTCCTTTCATTGCCACGGAAGCATTTTCGTTTGTTCTCACAGCTGTGCTGCCGTAGAAGCCACTGATACCAAGATGATTTTAAAAGTAAACACAAGTATTTCCTGTTTCTTGCAAGAAACAGATAGTGCTTGTTAGTGCCTTTAAAACTGATGTGATGTCGGCTGCTTCTACGGCAGCACAGTCGCTGGAGGAAATGAAAAAGCTCCCGCGACTTTATACATTGGCTACAACTTCAACCACAAACAAAATGATAGCAGAGGTGGTGACTAAATCTAGGGAAAGGAGACTGGCTGGGATTGGGGATGCTGTGGGGGAGGAGCGAGGACTGGATTGGAAGGTTGCTGACATGGGATGGAAATGGAAGGGGACTGGACAGTGTGGAAAAGAGGAAACTGGAAGGAAGCTGGACAGTGGGAGATATTGGGAATGGAAGGAAGCTGACACTTGGGAGTTACTAGGACTGAAAAGAGGTTTATTCTGGAAGGTACTAGGACTGGAAGGGTGCTGCCACTGGGGGGTGACTGGGACTGGAAGGAGGCTAACACTGAGGAGGGCAGCTAACATTGGGGGAACTGGGAATAGAATGGGGCTAATCTTAGGGGGTTACTTGCACTGAAAGAAGGATGACACTGGGAGCGGAACTGGGACTGGAAGGGGGCTGGACAGTTGGAGAGGGGCACAGACTGGGACTGGATGGGAACTGACATTGGGGAGGGGGGGGGCAAGGAAGCTAACACAGGGGGCAGGTTACTGGAAACCTTCCCTCCCCCTCCCCCCACTGCCTCTTCCTCAGCAATGAGCAGGCCGGGTGTGGTGAAGGGGGGAGTGATAGGATGCGGTTGGACTGAAGGGGGAAGAATGAACAGTTTGTAACGTGGAAGGTGTGATGGAGCTATGTGGGAGAAGCCCTGGAAGATTGGCAAGCAGATGAGCGAGAGGAGGATGATGAGTACAGAGGATATAAATGTGGTAACAGGGAGTGGGTGAAAAAAGGGAATAAGAAATAAGGGAAGGAGTGAGACGGGGGGAGATGGGCCGAGTTGAAGCTAAGAGGAGGAGATGGAAATTTGATAGGTAGGTGAAAAGTTAAAAGGGGGTTGGAACTAGAAGGTGAGTGAAATTTGAGTAGAGAGGGAATAAAGAAAGTGTAAAATGAGAAAGATCAATATGTCAGAGACAAATGTAGGGAGGAAACTAAAAAAAAACAAGAGGAGAGAAGAGAAAGGACAAAATGGAAGACAGACACTGGAAATAGTGCTAGCAGAAGTCAGATGAAGAAAACAGAAGAGGGAGACTGAGACCACAGTGATTGACAAATAAACTGTCCAGGCAACAAAGGTAGAAGAAAGCATTTTATTTTTAAATTTGTTAACTGGGGTATGTTAGCTCTGAGAAATATGCATCGCTGATGTTTGTATTTTGTTCAGTACAAGAGGAAATGCATTTCTAGTTTTACTTCCAGCTTTTGCAGTGCTTTTACCGGCAGGTGCTAACCGGGCAACGGTGCAATATCAGCATTGCCCGGTTAGCGATGGGTACTGGCTCCGCGCCGCCCCGGAATGCTCCAATGTTAAGTGGTTAGCACTGGGGCATGTAGCGAGTTAATCGGAGATCTTCAGCGGCACTAACAGTGTTAGGGCCGCTGAATGTCCCTCTAAGCGGCATTTACATGGTAGAGCACAAAATTGTCTGCTAAAGGCGAGCAAACCTGTGAGCAAATCCTAGTGCTCTTTATTGCACTGGCCCAAGAGAGGTACAGGGCAAAGTACCTGGGTCTGTGGCTCCTAGTGAAGGACCTGCTGCTCTAATGGGTTGTACAGTTAGGAGAAAGCTTCATATAGCTGTAAATGAATGCTCACGGTGCAATAGCCCATCAAAGGTTGGTTCTGATGGAGCAGGAGGAAGCTTCTGGACCCAGCTAGGAAGAATCGTTAGTAAAACCAAGACGTAGCTACTGTAGGTGTCAGTGCCTGAGGTGGAGAGTTTTAAAGCTCACTTTTTATTCCCAGTATAGAGAAGGCAAAGAAGCCAGACAGATTAGGACAAAAGCAAAAAAAGAAAGAAAGTCAGGAATAATATCAAAAGGGGAAACAAAAATCTAAAGAAAGTATTAATAATCTTTTAAGGAATTTTCGTGGTATTGTTCTAACTATAAATTATATTTTTTTTCTTCAATTAATAAAATACTGGTTATAGTCCCACCGATATTTTTGATTAGAGGATTATCTGGAAAGTGGTAAAGAGGTTTTTTTTACAAGAATATAAGAATTGTCATATTGGGTCAGCTCAAAGGTCCATCAAGCCGAATATCTTCTCTCCTATAGTGGCATATACAGGTCACAAATACCTGGCAAGATCCCAAAAGGTAGCAAGATTCCATGCTGCTTATTCCCAGGTATCAACAGCGGCTTCCCCAAGTCCACCTTAATAATGTTTTATGGACTTAACATAAGACGACTTTCTCCAGGAACTCTTTCAACCTTATATGTCACCCTATGTGATACAGTAGACAGTGTAACTCAATCAAAATGGGAGTAACGTGTAAAGGGGATGGAACAAAACCCCTATGAGGAAAGGCTAAAGAGGTTAGAGCTCTTCAGCTTGGAGCAGAGATGGCCGAGTAGAGATATGATAAAGGTCTATAAAATCATGAGTGAAGGGGAATCGGTATACATGAATTATAGAAACATGTCATATCGCTTATCTAGTCTTCCCTTCTATATAGTCCCTTTTTCTCCTTTAGAGATCTTCTGTGTTTGAACCAGGCTTTCTTGAATTTGATTTTTTTTACTCCTTCAAAAAGAACAAAAACAAGGTACATACCCTAAAGCTAATAAATAGTGTATTTAAAACAATATTTTTTCACTGAACGCAGAATGAAACTCCCGATATTCAGCACTGGTGGCTGGTATGATTATAGCATGTAGCTGCTGCCACTGAACGCTAAACACGGATATTCAAAGCCGGGGCCATATCCAGCCACTGGCGTTGAATATCCAGATCAACCACATGGCCTGGAAGCCAACCAGTCAATGGCAATATTGAGCCACTTCCTGGTTAGTGACCTGCAGGTAAAGATAGGTTAGTTTATGCCACACCTATCTTTACCTGTAGGTCGCTAATCAGGCAGTGGCCCAATATTGCCGCTAACCAGTTAGCAAAAGATACCGCCCCCAGAACATCCCAATGCTAACCATGTAGCATCAGCACATATCAGCAGTATCTGGGGATATTCAGCAGCACTAACCATGTAGCACTGGGGTGTAAAGCGGCAGTATTTGGGGATATCCCGCTTAGAGGCAGTTACAGTTTACAGGTGTAACTGCCTTTGAATAATCAGGCCCAAAGGTTGTGGAGGCATTTAGGGGAGAATTTTGAGTTGATATTGCTTTCTGCTGTACTATTTTAAATGAGTTTAGTTTTACTTGTGTTTTAAATTGTGATTTTCTCTTTGTACATCACTGGGAGCAATTTAGATATGCAGGTCATAAGCTTAAATAAATAGTTTGCCCCTGCTTCTTTAAGATTCCAGAGCAAGTGGAACTATCTGGGGATCCCACCCACCCACTGCAGTGGCAATCCTAGGCCAAGGGCCACAGACTGCAGCTTCGTCTGCAACTCAGAATGCAGGTGGTAGATGTCACTGTTGTGCAATGGCCGAAACGCTCATTTTCATAGGGGCTGTAAATGCTACTTTGGCAATATTTTCAGCCCCTGTCAAGCTACAGAAGATGGGTTTTGAGAATCTAATCTGGGTCCTTCTACATGGGATTAGCTATTTCTAAGCAACCACATACTGAAAATACAGGGGCTTTTTTATTAAAGTGTGGGGTTTTTTTTTTTACTCTAACATACATTTTGAGTCAAAATCCATCCCTGTTAGCCACCACCACAGTGCAGTAATTACTGGGGCTGTGGGCAGCATGTGCCCAATAATTATCATATAGGCAAGTTCCTTAGCCCATGTTCTGGCACTTGGAAATTACCGTGAGCGCATCTAACAGCACCCAGTGAGGTGGCAGTAGGTGCACCCGCAGTAACTGCAACACCGACATTAGCATATGCTACTGCTACTCATGCTAACCACAGTCTGCAAGTTAGCCATTAGATTGCTGCATGAACACCAAATTTGTTGACTTGCTCTGAATTTTATTTAACGACTCTGTACCACACATTTGGGCAGCTGCCAAGCACAGCGGTTCACAATAAAACTAACTCATTATAATATATAATTTTACACTCTAGTCAGTTGAAAAGTAATTTGTGGCTTTGAGTGTGCCAAGGAAGTTTTCCATATTGTGTCAAAATGTGTTTATGAATAGAGTCATAAAAAGTAGAAAGAGATGGGACAAACTGATGGGCAATCTGAGCTTATGAATGTATTGTCAATTTAAATTTGATTTAGTTTATATTGGTCTTGGAGTGTCATCCAGGTCTGTCATCTTCCTTTTGCAGGGCACTTCTTATAAAGGTTATGGTCCACATTCAGATGTCGCAGTATCTGAAACACGGATTCTGATAACGGGGACAGCTTTGCTGTGAGGCTCCAAGGGATCCCTCACTTGGTCTCTTCACAAAAATACTCCCTACCTGGAGTTCTCCAAAGCAGAAAGTAAATATTATGGAAGCCCAAAATCATTAAAAAATACAAAAAGGTAGAAAATCACAAGAAACTCTAGCTTTCATAGTCCAACTTTCCACAAAATGCAAAGTTCAAGAGCAAAAAATATTCAGATCCACACAAAATCACTTCTCAAGCTTCCTGAGAGAGCTGTAGGAATGCTCCCCAGGTCTTTCACTTGGGACGCCTTCTCCCTAGAACCCTTCTTGGAAACTCCTAAATCCTCTTTTCCCACAAATATTTTAGTAAATACTTTGAGTAGTATCTTTCATATCCAGACAGATCAATGTGTCACAGGGTGTTGGGATATTTGGTTTCCAGCACACATAACTGATGAGTCCCTTTTCTAAGTCCTCCAACGTTTCTCAGTAGTGTAGAAGTGAATACCTCACCTCCACAGGGGGAACTCTAAGGACAAGCCCAGAGCTACCACTCAGCTCCTTGAAGTCTGAACAACTGCAGCTCCTTACTGTGTCTCCAGCTATGTGGACCACACCTACACACTGTGCACAACTTGTGACTTAGGGGCTTGTTTACAAAGCCGCGGTAGCGGTTTGCGATCATAATCTGAGCCGCGGCCCCATTGATTTCAATGGGGCCGCGGCTGCGATCGCGATCGCGAACCACTACCGCGGCTTTGTAAACAAGCCCCTTAGAGTCACTATTTATACGCTGTCCTCACCTTTGGGGATGGGCTGTCCCATCACTCAAAGTACTTCATATATCAGGGACGTTTTCCCATTTTAACACATACATAAATTCTCCTGGTAGAATCTTAGGGGGTCTCTGAATTTCAGTGTGCTCTACCTTTTACTGCACCACTTCTAAGAAAACTACTTTATCCATGCTGTCTTTAATATGGAATTTGCAAAGGAGAACAGTTGCATCAATTGTCCAAAAACAAAAATTACTATGGTTAAGTTATACTTTATGCACACAACCATTTATCTGGAATTATTTTCCTCTCTCTCATATTCAGTTCTAGATCCAGACAATCTTTGGACCTATGAGATAAGATGACATTAGACCTTACCTGCTAATTTTCTTTCCTTGAGTCCTTCCAGTCCAGATGAGTGGATTATTCTAATCTACCAGCAGATGGAGACTGAGAACCACTGGTTTGATGGCATGTCATGGTATAAGGGTCCTGTGCAGCCCTCCTCTGACCAGTATTTCTGTAACAAAGCAGACTCCTGAAGAAATGATTAGACATACTTTCTTTGCACTATCTATATTTACCAAAGAACTCCCTCTCAGTCTGACCTCAGTCTGAAATCAATGATATAAGCCACTGCCTTTTATCTTTAAGGCCTAAATATGGCTCCAAGACAGACTTATTGCCTCGTGACCTAATGGCCATGCTGAATAAGTAAGCCATAAAAAAAACATTATGTCTCGACTTCACCATAGCAGCAGCCTCACACCTCTCAAAGACAGCCACGCATCAGAAGAATGTAGGGTGTGTGCACTCACACCTGAAACCAGGCATGAACCAGAAGTAATTAGAGCAGATCCTGGACTGGAGGGACTCAAGGAAAGAAAGTTAGCATGTAAGATCTAATTTCACCTTCCTCGTTGTCCCTCCAGTCCAGTCCAGTCCAGATGCATGGGATGTAACAAAGCAGTCTCCTACAATGGGAGGAGAACAGAAGAGCCCAGCTTTACAGAACCTGTGGCCCAAAAGCATGGCATTCTCCTTGGCGGAGTTTCCTAAGGCTCATGAGATGCACAAAGGTAAGGGATTGCCAAGATCTGCCCACGAGACACTGAGAAATAACTCAGAGCCAGACTCTGCCCAAGAAGAATTTAAGCCTAGTAGAAGCAAGCATCATCATTGCTGGAAACACCCGACCATCTTTGCCAAACAGAAACGGTGGCTTGGGAGCCACCTCATGCTTAATGGCCCTTGCAAAGCTCACCAAGAAAAAATAAATATTCACAAGAAGCACCTTTGTCATCCAAGCAAGCCCCAAGAGACCAGTGACCGAGGCACCTGTGTCGCTCCGGAGACCCCCGAAGCCTTCTGCCTTGGAGAATACTGATAAGAACATGAACATGCTGGCCAACTACACAACTGGCACCCCCAAGCTAGCCAAAGAAATCATTTGCATCCTTTCCACTTCTACTAGAATGAATTGGAAAGGATCTCAAACTGCCTCAATCGACTACCAAACCACAGTAGGGAACACTTAAAAACCTATCGGGAGGGAGTGCCAAGGAAGGGGGAGACATTTTCTGCATCAGATCCCTAATTAGGACAGTGTTGATGTAGTGCTCCAGATGCACGCAGCAACTCTAGAAATAGGTAAACCTGACTCCCAAAATGAAAAATCCAAGTATTCGCCTCCACCAAAAGGAGAGCTTTCTATTAAACCTATGACTGACATGCATACACGTGTGCTCCAAGGAAAACCGCTATGACCTGGCAAGCAGGGTCTTCCATCCTGACCTCTGCCCTCACTGGAACTCTTCAAAGGGAAGGCAATGTGTGTCCAAGAATTCAAATACCTGACATCACTGGTACAGGAGATGATGGTGGCATCCACCACTCATGTCTTCAGCAGGTTGGCCAGGCAATAGCAGCATTTGCCTCACTCAAATTGTGCCTCTGGAAAACCAAACTTTGCCTCTTCCGAATGCTGATCCTACCAATTTTCCTGTACAGATCAGAAACATGGACTCTGCTCAAACCTGACTTTAATAAACTCGAAGTCTTTCAAATGTGATGCCTGAGACAGATTTTGGATGTCTCTCTTCATGATTGTCATCGAAATGAGACAATTCGGACAAGATGTGACCATCAACTCAGTCGAAGAACAAATCCAAAAACAGACTGTGCTGGTTTGGCCACGTTTGCAGAATGAACACCAGTCAGCTGCCATAAAAACTCCTCTGGCGAGATCGACCTGTCCACTGGAGGAGATTTCAACGAGCAGCACCAAAGAAAATGGTGTCTCAAACACATCAAGGAAGACCTAAGGAATCAACAACGGACCATCAATGAGGCCAGAAGTGTTGCCACTGATCGCCAAGGTTGGAAGCGTATTGTGAGCAACACACAGAATCCAGCGGCACCTACAGCAGTGTATTAGCTGAGAGGACAGCCTTCTCTCCAAATGCCAGCTAGGGATTAAAGAAGAATGTGTGGCCCCTGGTCTGAGAAACTAAACACCTAAGGACTGGAACTGGCCCAACCCCAGCCACAGAAAGACTGCTGCCCTAAGCACCAGAAGTCACCTAAGCAGCCACTTCAAGGTTTCTAACAGACAGCCATAGACAACCATCCACTTTCAAAGGTTCTGCAATGGCTACTAATTACAGAGGAGTCTGCCCTTCCAGGCCAATCTCCCACCAACAGTCAACTAAGGCGCCCGGCCATGCTAGTCCCTTCAAACCATGACTGGCTTGATGAACTTACTGAACCTCTAAACACATAACTTTGGCTCATGGAAATAGTTGCCCGCTGTTGCCATGCGAAATACTGGGGTTTCGCAAACAACCGCAGCGGAATGAAGGTTCTCTTCTTGCCAGCCCTTAGCAATATCGGCCACAACAGATATTCCTGAATCAAAAGCAGTCCAATGGAGCTCCCCTCCTGCTAGATGGTGTCACTCTCACCTGACTGAGCTGCATTCAGGCCAACCATCCAACTCAAGGAAATTAGAACGGACCATGAAAGGGACCTTCCTTTGCTGAATCGTGTAGCAAACCCTGCATGACAATCCAAATTTTACAAGGGCAAAGACCGGCTGCTAGGGAGACAAGATGGAAAGTAGCCATAGCCCCTAAGCTCTACCCCAGGATTTCAATCTACCTTGCATTGCTGCCACATCCTTGGGGCAGCCAGAAACTCTAGGAAACCATCATCGCTAAAATTTCCCCCAAGGGAACTGGGGAGTGGACAGACTCGTCACATCCTCACTCCATGTAGCAAACAGAAAAAATTGAAAAACTTGCCCCCAAACTGACCTTCTTTCCTTTCTTCCCCTACTTATTTTATTTTGTTTGTTTTTGTTTTTTTGTATTTTTTACACATTTCATTAAATTCAGTTTTCGAATGGGTCTTGAGACAGCATGTAGGCAATCCATCCCCAGAGGACATCTCTTCTTTCCCATGAAGGAAAATGCAATTATGCAGCTTAGATACCATAATACAGCGTAACTATCTACTACTAAAATATTATGCATACCAACTGCCTGTATCAAAAGACCATCTTAGAACAGATTAAATAGCCCCTTGCAAAAGGAAGCTGGTCAAAGACGAGAGTTTGATGCTAACTGCCATTCGCTCATCAGGGTTCTGAATGGGTGGGGTAGGAGTGGAGAGTGGGCGTGGGCAGCACACTGCAGTTAGCATGGAGGGACATATCCCACGTTGTCAAGGTTGTCATTAACACGAGTTCACACTAGCTCAGTAGGAGGAGTTAAATGCATCCATGGTGATAACACTTATTCGTGCATTAACTGTAGGGAACATGCTTGCTACATCCCCCAACATTTATCATTTAGACTTTGCACTTAACACACATTTGTTTTTACACTGAATGTGCATTATAGCAAAAGGGCCCTTAAGTTCCTCTTTACTAAGCCGTGGTAAAATAGTATGTTGAAATGCTATATCGCCACGGGATTCACTAACCCACACTACTTCAGTATGGTAGATCAGTAATCTTCTTACTTACCTTTGCTGTGGCTGGGACATTGCAAGTTTCTAGTCACCGCAACTCACTATCATTGTCAACTTACCTAGGCCCACGAGTGAGATTTTTTGCCAGCTCTGGTTTTAAATTTGCATTGCAGTGTCTGATTTTACCCACTGAAGTAGGAGAAATCCAGGACTGGCTTAAAATATCACTCCTGGAACTGGGCAACTTGGCAACTCTGCACTATTGCAGTCCCACTATTGTTTAAAGGAGCTGGTAAATTTCCAACAATAACTTCCTGCCCCAATCCCTTGTTAAAGAAAAAAAAATTGCTTTGAATTTGCTTTCTGTTGATATTCCCTGCTCTTCTTAAGATGTGGGCTATGTAAGTTTTAATTGTTGTATTCTTTGGCTTTTGTATGTGGATTACTTTGAAAGAAAGAAATTTGCTTCAAGTCTTTTTGGAATGTAAATTCTAAAACCTTAAACAAAAAATATGGGCATCCCTCTACCTTTTACCAGCCACCTCCTATCATGCATATAACAGTATAACATCACACACACCCCACACCCCCTGGTAACTAGTGGGGTATCTCTGGTGTCTCGTGTTCTCCTGTTTACGATGTCTTCAATCTCAGGGTTCTATGCAATTAAGGACTCCTGCATATTCCTCTGTCCGCTAAGAAGAATTTAGGTGGCAAATATTTGCTTTTGCTGGTCCTAAGCATCGGAATCGGCTTCCTGGCTATATATGTACCGAAGTCAACTTGGTAAATTTTCAGAGGTACATCAAAGGGTCTGTTTACTAAGCAGCGCTAGCAGCTTCCATGCAAAATGGAAGCTGCGGAACTATTTTATTCAATGGAGCTGTGATTACAATTTTGCACAGAAGCCACTAGCGCCGCTTAGTAATCAGACCCCCAAGACTTACCTGCTTCTGGAAGCCTTTTGACCTAGGGTTTTTCCGAGTGATAGTTTTGACTGAATTTTTGGCTGTGCTGTTTAACCTTTGTTCATTTTATTTGTTTTTAACTGTGATTTTGTAAACTGTCTAGTTTCAGGCAGTATAAAAGTTTTGTAATCATTAAACCATTTTGGTAGCCTAACCCTAGTGGTGGTTCCATGAGACTACCACTAGGAACTTGCCATCACCATTTTTGAAAACAGAACTGCCAGGGACACTACTAGAATTGGGGAAGGGTCCAAGGGGTGTTAGTATATTTTACAAAGGATGGAGGGGTTTTTTTTTTTTTTATAAGAACGAGAGGGCAGCGGGGGTCAGATAGTCCATATTTTTTAACAAGAGATGGGGGTGAGAAGTTCAATAGGCACAAGGTGTTCCCCATAAAAGGTATCAGGATGAGGGGCTATTTGACATTCAGCCCCTTAAACTTCATCCCCAGAAGCATCAGCTTGTATAGCAGTGGCCAAAGGTTCCTGGGTGAAAGTTAATACCTCACTAGTACCGTTAACGTTTCATGAATAGCGCAGCTTGCAAAGTTTACTGCAGGCTACATTATTCGTGTTGCGTAATGAGATGGATCTGTGCGAGAGGCTCATTCGTTTTCTTATGCATGTTTGGCATGTATTTTTTTGTGTTAAGTTGCATTCTTGGCAAACACCACATTTAATAGAACACTGAATTATCATAATGGAGCTTAATAAATTGGGCTTCTAGATTGGAAGCCCCGATATGTAACTTGCCTTGAACTTGGATTTGGAATGACAACTCAACCAATCCTTTTTGTTTTTTAGCCCACAAAGCAATACAAAGGTGTCCCGCAAGGATCCTCCCTTTCGGCTCTTATGTTTAACATCTACATGCAGCCCGTCTGCGACATCATTCGCTCATACAAAACTGAATGCATGATATACGCAGACGATGTCCTTCTATACATGCCTTTCGAGACTGACCAAATTGACCTCTCACCCCTTACAAAATGCTTCAGCGCAGTAGAAAGATGGCTCCAGAATCAGAATCTTCGCATACAACATAAAAAGACTGAAGTGCTGTTTATCACTAGAAACTCTAACTTCTCTCCACCAACCCACCTAAAAGTTGGCGAAGTAGAACTTCAATCCAAACCCTCAATCCGCTACCTGGGGGTTACCCTAGATCAGAGCCTCAACATGAAGACACACATTGGCAACATGGTCAAATCAACATACCACAAAATTAGGACTCTCAAACATCTACGTCCCCTCTTACAGCCAGAAGACTTCAGAACCATTTTCCAGGCCCTAACCCTCCCACATCTGGACTATGCCAATGCAATCCTCCAAGGACTCCCAAAATCTACGATAATCCCTCTCCAGCTTGCCATGAACACCGCTGCCAGAGTTCTGAATGGGGCCTCGAGGCGAGAACATATAACACCCATCCTCAGAAGTCTCCACTGGCTCCCTATCCACTATAGGATCATCTTCAAAACAATAATAACATTCAAAGCCATAAATGGGCTCTCCCCCATGTCCCTCGCTGGTCTCGTACACAACCCCCCCCCCCAATAGAGCCAGAAGAACTACAGCAGTAAACACTTTGGCAATTCCAAAAGCACTGACCCAATGCACTCAGGCCACAGCAAGCAGAGCCTTTAGTATTAATGCTCCCAGACTCTGGAATGCCCTGCCCCCCAACATACGAGCAATCCCAAATCTAATCAATTTTAGAAGGGCTTTGAAACACCACCTTTTCTGTGAATACTACCCAAATGAAGATGCACCATCCCGACCTCCCCAAAACTGAGCCATGCGTCCAATATAATGCTATGTTCTCTCAAACATTGTATATTATGTAAATAATACTATGCTTTAAAAATGTGTAAAATAGTTAATTTTAATTTTTGACTATCCAAGTTGAATTTCCTGTTATCTGTAGTTTTACGGTTAACCCACCGTAAAACATAACTGTTCCATGTGAACCGCACTGATATTGAAGAGCGCGGTATATTAAGAGAAATAAATAAATAAACACACGTTTCTTTCAGTTATACCCAGTTCCCAGCAGAGGCTACAATTTCATTTATTGCCTCTTGTCTTTCAAACAAGAGAGCCTCAGGATGTTTTATGCTTTGCAAAATTATTTAAAAAAAACAAAACAAAACCACCACCAGTATGTCCCAGGATTCACTGAAGCATGTTTACTGGTGTTCAGAATTATGGTCTGTCCAGCCCCCATGATAGACATGTGGCCAGAAAGAAAGTACTACCATATTTTTTTTATTACTGGAATGCACTAAACAGAGCTGTAGTGATGAGTAAAACAGTAACCAAGATGAGGCATCTTAATATATAGTGCAAGGATTAAGTGACAATTCCAGAGGACAAATACAAAGAAATATGGAAAGATTTGAATGAGAACATGTCACACTTCGAACTGAAGCAAGATCCCAGAACTACTGTATTTCTACATAACAGGCATATCTTTTGCCTGGCAGACAACAAGGAATTCATTTGATTTTTTTTCTTGATATATGAGTGCTCCTTTCAGAAAAGATTTATTGTACCTTTCATCATAACTTTATGGTAGCGTTGCTCTTGGCTAGCTTTATAAATAGAATACATGGAAAAATTGCAAGACTTCTGTACTGTATATTTAAGTAGACAGTGAATTAAATAAGAAAGATGTACAATGAAACTGTTTATCGTACAGATATCCAACGGGGACGGGCATATGTTGCTAACATAGACCAGGCATACTCACTGTAAATTCTCTGCTTTCAGAATGCTTCTTGGTCCACGATTCCTACCTCTATTGCCTCTTCTGCTTATGAGAAACAGTGGAATAGACTCATGTCCCCAACACTGTATCTGCACCTCTGCAGGGGACCAAAGATTCACAGTGAACTGCAGCTTTCAGGACTTAGTAGTAGTGCCACTTCTTCCTAACAAGACGGAAGAACTCTATCTACAGCACAATCTGCTGACATCCGTTTCCCCTGGGAAATTTGACAACCTTCAGAGACTGAAAAAGATAAACTTATCCGGCAACCCCTGGCACTGTGACTGTAATATCTGGTACCTGAAAATCTGGTTGGAAGACCAAACAGCACTCATGTCTAGCAATGTCACCTGTTTAACTCCAGCATCCCTTCATAAGAAACCCATCGTTCATTTAACAGGAAATGAACTTACATTTTGCAGCTCCCAGCACAAACTTTATTGTTCAGACTTTACATTCAAAGACTTGTTTCTATTTATTCTCATTGTTCTGAAATGTATACTGCTGATCTGTTGTCTCCTGGTAGCAAGGATGAAAAACTTTAAGCTGAAGGTTAATGACGAGGAGAATATACATCTGCGGATTCAGCCTTCTTTAAACACTCATATTTGCAGAAGAAGAACGTATCCTGCTAATGAACAGTTTTAAAAGCTAGAGACTGTCTGAATACCTCACTCTCTCTAAGGAACTTAGTGAACAAGACGACAAACATGTCAGATATATCATTAGAAATCCTAACTAGCCTTACACGCTGTAGAACTGGGAGCTGCTGAATGTGGGATTAAACATGGAATCTTGTTTGCTTATCTAACCAGGATGGTAGAACGCCACTGAGATAACCTGCACAAAGCAGCAGTTAAACTCTAAAAGAGCAATAGTAGAACTGCGTTAGGCTTTCAAGAAGGCTGGAGTAACCCGTACAGAGTGAGCATAAAAGCACAGGGTGTTTGGGGGGGCAACAGCCTCACTAATTTTGGTAGCTGTGTGGATTACACATTTTGATGAGACATGGAGGGGAACCTGGGTATTGGACTGAGTGTTAGCCTTGTGAGCAGGGCCAGACTGTCCACTAAGCGGACTAGGCGGCCGCCTGGACTGGCACGGCACTGTGACCACTCTATGATTTTTTTTACAGCAGTAGCTTTGCGCCCCACAGCAGGCTTTAAAGCACCCATGTGCATTCATGTCCTGCTGCTCCTAACCTTTTCCAACGCAACTTCCTGTTGGAAGGTGCAAGAGCAGTGGGCCATGAATGTACGTAAGTGTGCAGGTGCTTTAAGGCCCATCGTGAATGCTGAAGCGCATGGCCTGCTACAGGCACCAGAGCGGCGGCACAAAGCTGCCGTTTTCAAAAATCACGGAAGGGTTGGGTGTCGGATGTGGAGCAGGTGTAGCAGCATGGTGGGGGGGAAGGCAAGGGTCACTATGGTGGGCAGGCCTGTCTAGGGCAGCAGAAACCCTTGGGTTGGCCCTGCTTGTAAGACTGAAAGAGAAAGACAACAAGGCCTGAAATGGTCTCCACCAGTGGCAATGAAAGATTTTGGACATGTCTGGGCGGGATGTAGAGGGGGTGTTGCGAGATAGGTGGAAACTCATACTAATTTTTCAAAGGTTTAGATACCTGTAGGTCACGCTTGCTTGTACACTAATAAATAAAACAATAAGGAGGGGGGGGCATTTTGGAAGCCCTACTCATGCTTTGGATGTCCAAAAACAGGCTTAGAGATATCCAAAGCAGAGAGATGTCTCCAGAGTGACTTTAGAAGCCAGTTCTAGGGACTTCCCCAGCATGAGGATGCCCAAGTGTGAATGGGGGGCCCCCGCCTGATCTCAGAAACATCATGGTCCAGCGACACATCTGTTTAGACCTGCTCCAGATGCCTGAAAAGGTGCTTATTGAGCTGAAAACCATTTAGAGGGCGTGGAGCAGATAGTACTCCATCCCCAGTACTCAGCATCATCTCAGTTATAGCAGCAGTGGGATTTGAACCCTGGCTGCCCTGTTCCTAGCCCACTGCTCTAACCATTAGGCTAGTCCTAGACAGTCAGGTTCCAAACTATTCTGGGGATGTCTATGTAGCTGCCCCGGCAGACGTCCATAATCGGGGACGTCCACGTTTATGACATCATGTCTGCACCTGGACATGTTGCTTTTTTTTCCCCCACCATTCTGGCATAGTTGTCCCAGATTACACTCGGACGTCCCTTCTAAAATCCCCCTCCATGAGAGCAATTTGCTTAGTCCTTTTTGTGAGTAAATAGCAATTTATACATACAGACTGGCTATCTGAAAACTGTCCCCCTCTCCCAATATGTTGTATACTTTTAGCTTCATTTTGAGGTGGTATTTCCAGGGGACGTTTTGCTAATCTCCTCATACTAACCTTTCCCAAATGGTTCTCTCATGCCCAGCTTCTCCCTTCTTTCCCCTCCCACCTATAATACAGCATCTTCCCTCTCTCATTCGCCACAGTTCAGCATCCCTTCTTTCCCCTTTCCCTTCCCATCATTGCCCCCCTTAGCCCAGCATATCCCCACCTAGCCTTCCTTTGCCTCGCCCCCCCAACAGCCTGTATATCTCCATTTCCTTTCCAATTCCTGCCCCCTCTAACAGTCCAGCATCAGTTCCCCTGTCCACAGTCCGGCATCTCCCTCTCTGAATGCCTCCTGCAATGCAGCCTAAAAGTGGAGGTGCAATGGACAACCGAATACTTCAGACAGACAGAGGGAGGAGGATTCTCAGACAGTCAATTTTCCAGGTAAGTGGCTATTTACCCAGGCTCATGGCTTGAAAAGGGTCATATCATCATCAATTCAGATTTACCTAGGCCTTAAGGCCCGATTCCCACTGCTCTCTGATGTGTGTTTAGGGGTAATTTTATAAGGGTGACTGTGGTAAGTGTGGCATGCGGTGGGAAGGGGTCTTTAACACACACACACAGGCCAGACAGCAGTTCAGGGAAAACCAAAAGCTGTTTTTATTCTGTCCCAGTTTGTTAACCTCCACAAACAAAACCCAGAACAGAAAGCAGTTCAGGGAAAACCAAAATCTTAATTCTGTCCCAGATTGTTAAGCCTGCACAAACTGGTCCTCCTGGCCCTTCCTCCAGCCCCAGTTAAATTTCCTCAGCACTCCTTTGCACGGTTTGCCTTGGAAGGACCTGGCTCCACAGGCCTCCCTCCCTCCTGCAGCCTGCTGGGTTCTTAATCTCTCCCTCTGAGCCATGCCCTCCCAGCCATAAACTCTGGGCTGCAGACTCTTAAAGGGGACTGTTGATAATCCTTATTTGGAGAGGGATGGATAACATTCTATATAACCCATTACAGTGACCACATTTGAACCACAATATATGCACCTACTTTGTATTTATCACTTATGCAACTATGTGGCAACAGACACAAGTTAATGACCTCTTATAAAATACCAACCAGCATAAAAGAATACACGTTCACATGATGGCATGTACTTTGCCAGTAGGCATGCACGTGGGCAGCATTTGGGTGGGCATGTAGGTTATAAAATACTTTATGCATGGATGAGGCGTGATCAAAAAGTATTGAGACTTGTTTAGTAACTATAACACAATATGTCAAACAATGCTATTAACCATGCGGTGACCTAGTTACATGCTCTGCATCTGCAGAGGGTAGCATGGCTGCAGCACAACGGTACTTTTTTTAATCACGTGATGTTTGGTGTCAGGGCTGGCCCAACCATTAAGCAAACTAGGCAACTGCCTAGGACAGCAACCTCTGGAGAGCAGCAAAAGCAGGCCATTCAAAGCTAAATAATAGATTTTGACAGCCAGAGGATGTGTAAAGCTTGAAGTTCGCCTAGGGCTCCAATACTTTGGACTAACTCTAGGACCGGCGCTGGGTATCATGTAAAAGCAGTTTGTCAGATTTACAACGAGTAAAAAACATTGAACAATGAATTTGCATTAAATTCTGCCAGAAACTTGGAGATTCATGCAAAGAGACTTATGAAAAGTTACAGCAAGTATACGGCAATGAATGCATGAGTCGTGCTCAAGTTTATGACTGGTATAAACGTTTCCAAGAGGCCTGCCAAAGTGTTGATAGTGACGAACATTCTGGAAGGCCATCTACCAGCAGGAATGAAGACAAAAGTTGAAGCAGTGCATGCCACAATATGCTCAAATCATCAATTGACTATCAGGTAGCTTGCTGAGGACACGGGCATCAGTTTTGGATTGGTACAGTCCATTCTTATTGTCAGTTTGGGGAAGAGACTTATGTCTGCAAAATGTGTGCCGAAACTCCTGTCCCCTGACCAAACAAAAAAAAAGTTTGACTGTCTGCAGCCAGGGAATTGTTGGAATGTGTTGAAAAGGACTCGGATTTCAAAAAGATTAGTGGTGATGAATCATGGGCTTATGGTTATGACCCAAAAACTAAAGCTCAATCCAAGAAAGCCCGTCAGGTAAGGAGCAATGTCAAAGTCAAGCTCACAGGTTGGTTTGTTTTTGTTTTTCTTATTACCAGGGTATTGTTCATCATGAGTATGCTCCAAAAGACCAAACCATCAATAAGGAGTACTACATCCCAGTTCTGACTTGTTTGACAGATGTGGTTCGTCGTAAGGGGACCAGAGTTGCACAGGAATGGTGAATGGTTGCTGCATCATGATAACACCCCAGGTGACGCATCACATCTTGTCCAGCAGTTCTTGGCCAAACACCAAATCAATCAAGTCCGTCAGCTTCCATACTCACCTGACCTCGCACTCTGTGGCTTTTTCTTGTTTCCAAAACTGAAAAATTACCATTGAAAGGACGGAGATTCAATGACTTAAAGACCATTAAGCAAACTTGGACACAGCAGCTTCAAAGTATAACGAAAGAGGCATTTCAAAATGGTCTCCAGCAATAGCAGTAACGCTGAAGGAAGTGTGTTTTATCGGAAGGGGACTACTTTGAAGGAAACAGAGTGCCATAACTGTCAGTGTTATTGTACAAGTCTCAATATTTTTTAATCGCACCTCATACTAGAAAGTTTCAGGTGTGGGCATTTACATCAGCTCTAGAGTCAATATTCCTGCAAAACTGCACTTCGCAGCAGCATAAACAGACTCCTCCTGAGCAACTCTGTGGGAATGTTGTTTAAGACTGGCATAAAAATCCATGTCTTCACTTAAGGTGTGATCTCTGCCACATATACAAGTATTTTATAAAGACAAGTAGGCGCCTACCTGTGGTGCCCTATTATGAAATTACTCTTAATGACCAGGTGACCTGGAAATTTCATTTCATTTCCCAGTTATCAAGTATTCACATATGAAAACCTACAGTCATTAGTAGTTTCAGTTAGCATTTTACGAAATAACCTCATTAAAGAGCTTTGAAGACTGAATGAGCATAGAAACAGACTTATTCTTTCACCCACAAATAGGATTTCTTCAGATTAGAGAAGGTCATGATGAAACTTTCACTGCCACAAAACATGCTTTACTTGCCCTGTGAATAAAGAATGACTCTGTTCCTGGTAAGGTTTGTTTAAATCAAGTAACAATGTAGCTAATAAAATAATCGGAGATTGTGACGGAACAATAGAAAAGGAGACATTTCCATTTATGGAGGGGCTGGTTTGCATAAAAAGG
The DNA here is from genome assembly GCA_033557465.1 of Ichthyophis bannanicus. Classification (NCBI taxonomy): domain Eukaryota; kingdom Metazoa; phylum Chordata; class Amphibia; order Gymnophiona; family Ichthyophiidae; genus Ichthyophis; species Ichthyophis bannanicus. Next base: position 97,934,197 of record CM066046.1, read on the forward strand.
TCAGGCTCTGGAATGTGCAGCACTGGACTGATACATGAGGAAAAACAGTCGTTCATTTCAGAAAAATGTAAGTTAGAATTCTGACTCGTAGAAATGTCACTGAAAGCGAGGGGAGAGAGGGGGGGACAAAACTCCAGCAATTTGATGGGTGAGAAACCCACAACAAGCTATAGCCTTATTGGATAAATTTTATTTCAGCCATCACCAGTTGCTGTTCAACATACTGTCAGTTGGTAAACCAGTGCTCTTTAGTGCAGTTTCAATTTAATTTTTCCTGAAATGAAATTGTAATATCATTGGAGCCTCTAACATATTTACGCTGAACTACTCAATGGGACAAATGTGAATTTGTGCCTCACTGTCCAGTTTATCACTAATAGCTTTTAAATTTAAAATATGTGTTGATACTGATTATGATTAATGAATAACCATGAATGACTATAATGATGTTGAATGTAATAACTGTAAAGACCCAGCCCTAAGCATTCAGTTGGGCCTAACATCAAATTTGTAAATAGTTACTCAGCTACAGCTGTGTTAACTGAATATGTAAATAGTTTGCCCAGTTACAAATCCATGTTTCTCATCCTGTTCAATGTAGCACTAGGCAGCTCTCATTGTCTCTTGCAAGTACTGTTAACTGTAAACCGCACTGATACTGAAGAGCGCGGTATAAAAAAAGCTTTAAAATAAATAATGGGGGCATTTTCAGTGGAGACCGCCTGCATTGTTAAAGCTGCCGGTCAATAAACCCAAATATTCAGATAGAAACATGACGGCAGATAACGACATACAGCCTATCCAGTCTGCCCTTCCATACAAACACTGAGCTCTACAGTCCTTTTTCCTTTAGAGAGATTCTCTGTGCTGTTCCATGCTGTCTTTAATTCAGATGCAGTTTTGGTCTCTACTACCTCCACTGGGAGACTATTCCATGCATCTATCACTCTTGTTGTATAGAAATATTTCTGAAAAATATTCCTGGGTCCATCTCCTTTCACCTGCATCTTATGTCTCCTCATTGCAGAGCTTTCTTTCAGCTGAAAGAGGCTCTCTTCCTGTGCATTTATGCCACAGAAGTATTTAAATGTTTCTATCATATCTCCCCTCTCCCATCTTTCTTCCAAAGTATATATATTGAGATCTTTAAGTCTTTCCCTATATGCCTTATGGCAAAGCCCACTGACCATTTCGGTAGCCACCTTCTGCACCGACTCCATTCTGTTTATATCCCTTTGAATGTGTGGTCTCTAGAATTCCACACAGTATTCTAAATTAGGTCTCACCGAAGATTTATACAGAGGCATTATCACCTCTTTTTCCTCTCCGTTTGCATCCAAGCATCCTTCTGGCTTTTGCTATCGCCTTTTCTACTTATTTAGAAAAGACTTAAAGACTTACATCAAGCTTGGGTGTTGTTGAAAAATACTATCTTGGAAGCCCAGACCAGCTGTATTCCACGCTTTAAGAAAAGTGGAAGGAAGTCCAAAATACTGCCAGCATGGTTTGAAGGGGAGGTCAGAGAGGCTGTTGCCAAAAAAGCATCTTTCAGGAAATGGAAAAAAGAGCCAAACGACGAAACCTGGAAACAGCACAAGCACTAGCAAGTCAAAGGCAAGGCATTGATAAGGCAGGCAAAGGGAGAATTTGAGAAGAAGCTTGCTGCGGAAGCAAAAACGCAAAATAAAGACTTTTTCAAGTACATTCACAGCAAAAACCTGTGAAAGAGTCAGTTGATCCATTAGATGATAGAGGGGTTAAAGGGGCACTAAGAAGTGACAAGGCGATAGCGGAGAGACTGAATGAATTCTTTGCTTCGGTCTTTACTGAGGAAGATGTAGGGATGTTACCCATGACTGAAGTGGTATTTAAAGGTGCGGAAGAATTGAAGGAAATATTGATACATCGGGAAGATGTATTACAACTATTAGATAAACTGAAGAGTAGCAAATCACCTGGGCCGGATGGTATACATCCAAGGGTGGTGAAAGAACTGAAATATATGAGATTGCAGACCTGCTATTAGTAATCTGTGAACTTTCATTAAAATCATCTGTAATACCTGAAGATTGGAGGATCGCCAATGTAACACCAATTTTTAAAAAGGGTTCCAGGGGTGATCCGGGAAACTACAGACCAGTGAGCCCGACGTCAGTACCGGGAAAAATGGTAGAAACCATCATAAAGAATAAAATTACTCAGCATGTAGATAGTCATGGCCTAATGGGAGACAGCCAACATGGCTTTAGACAAGGAAGATCTTGTCTTACTAATCTGTTATGTTTTTTTGAAGGTGTGAATAAACAGGTGGACAAAGGCGCGTATTGTATCAGCGTGTTAACACTGTTGTAGTTATTTAAAAAGCTTGCAATAATATATCAGAACACAATGTGTTGTTCCAAATGAACAGAATTTACTGGTTTATGATTTTGTGCATAGTCAGGGTTTAATTTCTGGGGCAATGTCCTGGACCACAGTCCGGCCACTTTTTCAGACTCTGGAGCAGCAAGGATCCCTTTCAGAGAATCACAGCTGCCTAGGTCAATGCAAATTACGAGGCGCGCCTAGCTGAATTAATTGTGTGTTCAGTTAAAAATATATATTAAAACAAAGATTTTTTTCCAAACAGACGCCGCTTTTCAGTGTGAGGCCAGCAAGACTGGTACAAGGGTATCATGCGAACCTTCCCTCAGGCGCCCACATCTATTTACTGGCCAGTGGCCCATCCTTACCCCAATGCTTCTTTATATTGCTTCTGAGTCTCTTGCTCCATGGCCAGCAGTAGGAAAGACTCTTCAAAGCACATTGGTTTCCTTTGCAGCACAGGGAGTCTGGGGCAGTCATCTGAGCAAACACCCCATGAGTTCAACCTGCCACTTCCCCCAGCCAGCATGAGAAAGGGCACTTAAAAGTGTGCCGGTTTCCTCTGTGGCATGAGGTCAGTCTCAAGATGAACCCCATGTCAGAGTACTCTCTTTCTCAGGGCAGGAGGTTGAACGTCTGGGATGTTTGTGCGACTGTCTTACTCCTCGTTCTGCAAAGGAAGCTGATGCACTCAAATGCCTTTCCTCCTGCCGGCCACAGAGCCAGAGGCTGAACTGCTGGCCTACCACTGCTCATCTGCCACCCCACAGAACAGTGGCGCTCTAGGCAACTGCCTAGTTTTCCTTAAAGCACCAGGCCAACTGGCCCCCCTCCGATAGGCCCTGCTCCAGCCCCTCCCTTCCAGGCAGCCTAAAGGGAAGAGAAGGATAGGGGGTGAGCCTAGAACAGAGCAGAGAACAGTCACTCTGCTCCCTAATCCAACCCCTATTCTCCTGTTGAGTCTGTTGATCCTTCTCACCCACCTCCTCCCGTTCCACAGTTCCTCTTCTTTTTTTGTCTATAAATTAAGCTCTGTACATGATATGTTGACAGCCAACATATTTTTTCTGGTGCTCTCCATTAAGCACCGTTACACACATCAGATACATGAAAGTGTTCCCCTTAAATATAGGTGTCTATTCTTGATATCTAGGACTATATTTTATAGCTAAGACATCCTTAATTCTTCCACACAGTAAGCCTACAGCTTCTGCTATTCCAAAGTGGTCTCCCATCCAAGTACTAACCAGACCCACTCCTGCTTAGCATCCGTGATCAGGCTCATGCCGGGTGACATGTCTACAGTAATGGAGTTATATAGCTACATAAAGTACAAGTAGCCATATTCAGTGCACAGACCTGTAGCAGAGATCTACCAGCTCAATAGAAATTAATATAGAGCTCAGTGTTACTAATGGGCTGGACTCGACCAGTCTGGTGACTGGCAGTGTTTTGGCAAACTGCAAAGCTTCTCTGTATTTTTAAGGTTCTGGATTTCATTGCATATGTAACTCCCCTTCCAATATGTCACCAAACAATGGGGCACATTGGGGAGCCCCTGGCCCTTAGGATATGCTGGTGTCAAGCTTCTGGGTCCCAGAGTCCTCAAGTCCATCCCTCACTCGGTTAGATCCTCAGGTTGCCCAGTATCCACCAATCAGCATAAAAGAAAAAGAACCCAGCTACATATCCTCTCCAACACTATAGCTCCCTGGTCAGGAAGACCTTTGAGGCCCCCGGTATATTTAGGGCGAGTTCATGGGTTCACATGGACGGTCCCCTTTTAGACCTCCCCTGTTCTGTACCCTCCCCTCCTCCTAAGGGGTCCTGCAAATGGGTTGTTTGGGGAAGTTTTCCCCCTCCCCTCCTGGGAGAAGATCCCAAGAAGAGGTCTCAGAAACATAGGAAAATGATGACAGAAAAAGACCACATGGCCTATCTAGTCTGTCCTTCCATATCAACCACTACAACAGTCCCCTTTTTACCCTTAGAGATCCTCTGTGTTTGTCCCATGCTTCTTTGAATTCAGATACCGTCCTCATCTCTACCACCTCCACTGGGAGACTATTCCACAGATCCACTACTCTTTCCATAAAGAAATATTTCCGCATATCACTCCTGAATCTATTTCTTAATATGTACACAGAGCAGTTTACAGTGAAATAGAAACAATTTAGCAAAACCATAACACAAGATCATCATTTATGGAAGAAACCCCTGGTGCAATTAGAAATCCAGTAAATGTTATGCATTGTTACGGTAGTGAGACGTTTCTCCTGTCGATCAATCCCCCTCACAAATGGAAAGTTGTAGTATAGCAGTTTATCCCCACATAAGCCCAGGTACTACTTTATGTGAAATATATCCATTAGCAATGTCTGGAGTGTCGTGCCTCCCCCCTCCACTTGTGGTCTTAGATTGCTGCAACGACTCTGTAACCTAGGTTCTTATTCCCTCCTCCCCCCCCCCCCTTGTCCTAGTTCTTGTTTTGTGGTGGTGGTGGTTGTGGGTTTTGTTGATTTGATTTGATTTTTATTGTAAACTCAACTCCCTCTGTCTATGCAAATTATATGCAAATATTCTCCTAACTCAAAATCCACTCCTCCACACTCAGGGATTTTCGATCACTAGGCCTCAGATGGATCAGACCAAATCCTGGTCTGCCCTACCTGCCGCCATCACCCACGTAGCCGTGCCTGGCCGACTACAACCGCCTGCCAGCAGGTATCAAGTCTCTCTCTCTAACCAGAATGGGAGGTAGGTACCCCTTATACCTAGGTGGTTAGCTTATACTGAGTGTTCGGACAAGTCTTCTGTGAGGGGACATACACCCTGTCACAGCTAGGTTCAGTGACATGACTTACAATGAGGGGGGCCCCCAAGCAAAACCAATCTCCACATGCTCCAGGAGACTGTTAACATGAGTTAATTATTACATTGCTGGCAGCACACGACTGAGAATAATTTGGATTCTGAGATTTAATATGCCTTTCATTTACAATAGCAAAGCAGTGGATAAAACATAAAATACCATAAAAACAAACAAAAAAAAGAAAATAGGATTTACAAAACAAGTCTGATTACTGAGATACACAAGGAAATACTGATTCCAAAAATATCCTAGCATGGGAAAAAATGCTGGAAAATTATATATATATTACTTTGTGTGTATAAATATTCATATCAAGGTACTTTATTTTGGTACAACTGAAGGGTGATTTAATTTTACTTCGTTTTCTTTTCTGGATTTGCTAAACCGCCTATTACTGAAGCATAAAGCATTGTACAATAAGAAAGCTTGATAAATGCAAACACATCCTGTGGAAAGGGCTTTTTATAAAATTGCACAGCTCTGTACGTGCATATAATATGCCCTCTGACAAGAAGTCCTGCAGGCATTCTCAGGGCATAGTCTGGGTAGAGCAGAGCCAGAATTGCGATTTATGTCTGCACATTGAGCATGTGCATTTATTCACAGCTGCCTTGGGGCAGGTACGAATTTGTGCATCTGAATTTGCATGCTATTGGAGCTGGTTCTGCATCACAACCTTATAAAAGGTTGCCTTTATAAACGAAGTATAAAATAGGTGCCTTTTTCATATTTTTTAGAAAATTACCCCCTTACTGCTCACACACATTTCACCTTCTTATGTTTATTACTTCTGCCTTACTGAATAATTTGACTAACTAGAAATCTGCAGGACTAATGAAACCGAAAATTGTCATTTTACAACTTTTGCACATTTTAGGGCTGATTTTATAAGGAGCATGAAGAAAACAAACATGTATTTATGCATGTTAAGTCCTTTACACATGGGAATGGACACTTATGCGTACTTTGTATGGTCACTATTCTGTAAGCATGTGCTAAATCCCATCCCACATACTTTCCATTGGCATATGCCTAGGGACAGAGCTTGGGAAGAGCATAGGCACGACCTCAATGTATATAAGTTATAGAATCTAGGTGCAGGCACTTACGTCTGCTGTAGAGCAAGCATAACTGCCATGACTAGGTTAAGACACATCAGTATACCCTTATTTTATAAAGTAAAAGTACACACAAACTTTGCTTTATAAAACAGGTCCTGAATACACGCATGGTAATGCACATTGAGTGCATGGGAGTTTATAAAATCATCCCCTTTATTACACTATTTTCCATTTTTCTATAAATTTCTCTGTTTCCTCTTTTACAGTAATTTTCTTAGGTTTGTGCCTAAGGTGAACCTTGAAAAATTAGACCACGATGGCAAAAACAATCAGAGAAAAGTTTAAATCAGACCTATATTTAGTGGATCAGGCAGCAGGGAAAGTAAGACATCCCCTCTCCCCCCATCTGGTAGAGCGATCGCAGCCCTAGACTGTCAGATTCTAGAGGAATTCTATATTCTTTGCAAATTGTGAACCTAAAGAAAAATTAGCCAACCAGTGTTGTACATAAAAGTTTAAGACTATGTAGATCCTTCTTCAGATATAATCTCGAAAGTTCATGACCTGCAAAGAATCTAGCTTTCTCCGTGACTAGAGCTCATTGCTTCAGAGAAATTGTGCATGCAATACATTTAAATTAATCTTTGCATTTTTTTAAATAAATTTTTTTTGTGATTTCCTAGCAGTTTTGCTAATAGATAGAGCCACCAAGGTTAGTGCAGCTGCTTTCTTTTATAAACCATTACTCTGGGCTCTTTAACTAAAGTGCACTAAGTGGTTAATGTGCATTTTAGAGCAAGATAAGTATCAGCACAGGGCTGTAGTAACTGATACCTCAGAGGCATGAGAATTACTGCGCGCTAATTCTCATGGTAACCACATATCGTACAATAGGGTGGGGCATGAGAGGGTTATGGGCAGAAAGTGAGTGGAGAGCGCACTGTGGTCATCATGGAGGAACATATCACCTGCAAACTGGAAATGTAGCTATTAGCATAGGTGCACTTAAAGACACCTCAATGAGTGGTGTTACCTAAATGCCACTGTCGCATATTGGGTGATGTGTCTGTGGCCATATCCCTGACAGTGACCACTTACCACGCATTTGTTTTAGTGCTCAACGCATGTTAAGTGTCAAAACGTAATGCTCCTTAGATACAGGGCCCTATGTAATGCTGTAAGATACCAGTATGAACTTTCATTAGAACAGATGTTTTTTTATTTTAATTGTCTTTTGGTTCAGGTTCTTTCCTGACCAAAGGCAGCAGGAACACTTCTCAGGCTTCATGCTCCTCCCCAAATCTCAGTCAGCAGACTGGCGAGGAAGACGGTGAGCCCAACGTTCATATTCTAGCTATGAATGATTTTGCTGTAGTGCCATTTATTTCAAAATGCCCACAGAGTGTATCAGAAAAAAGCCCTTGTCCAGCCGCAGCTGCAAACTATTTTCAGTTTAGTATCTATTTACGCAAGACTCTACACCATTTGGTTATTGAAAGCAACTCACACAAGAACTCGTTCTTTCAGAAGAGCTCCTGCAGCTATTCAACTTGCCAAAGAACACAGCCGTCCAGTAGAATTTTGACTGCGCTCCTACAGCTACGGAAACGAGCCATGCTCAACCTAAAAATAGTCTTCCTTGGTCAATGCTAAGCTTATTAGAAGAACCCTTAGCAACTAACTTTAGCTATTTATAGTATATTGCCAGCAACTTGAAGCAGACGTCTGTATTATCCCGCCCTTCTCAGTTTTTGCTGACATGCCTAAGATTTGTTTTATTTAGCTAGACTTATATACCGCTTTTCACTGGGTCAAAGCAGTTTACAGTGGAACAGAAACTTGTTTGGCAGAAGAACTTATTTGCATATAACAATATCAGAGAACTGTGTACAAACAGTAAACGATGTACATGAGTTATTGTTTCACTATTTACATGAATTATTTTGACCCGTTATGATTGTGGAGTCAGGTCAGGGGAGGCATTGGGTAGTAGGACCGTAGCATTCAGTAAACAGGATGGTTTTTAGATGTTTACAGAAGGTGAGGAGGTCCGTTATCCTCCTTATTGCGTCTGGAAAGGTATTCCAGAGTGATGGTGCAAAGAACGTGAATGCTCAATGGCAGGTTTGTTGGCTGGACTTTATCTTTGAATGTGCAATGGCAAGTATGTTTGTTGTGATTGATCTTCTGGGTCTGTCCAGGGCGAGTAGTTGTAGTAGGGATTGCAGGTAGGTGGCTGGGTGGGAGTGTAGTGATTTATAAGTAGAGATTTGTATTTGATTCTGTCAGTGAGGGGCAACCAATGGAGCTGGTCTAGGATAGGGGTGATGTGCTCATGTTTAAAGGCTCCTTGGATTGTTCATGCAGCAGTGTGTAGGGCAGTTTGAAGTGAAAGGAGAACGGCTTTTGGCAAGCCCTGATAGATTATGTTTCAATAATCTATATGGGGGGGAGAGAGTGCTTCAAGGGCCGAGCGGAAGTCTGTTGGCTGGAGAAGTGGATGTAGTTGTTGTAGGGTTTGTTTTGAAGAGTATTGTTTTGGCTGTTGCTGTAATCTGTTTCTTGAAGGTTAACTGCTGGTCAATGATTCAGAGGTATTTTATTTTTGGACAGACATATAATCTATGTTGTTTAGTGTTATTGTGGAGGGGGAGAATGATCTTTGGTAATAAATAGTGCTTCTGTCTTCTTAACGCTGATTGAAAGGTTGCTTGCTCCAAGCCAGTGGGTGACGCCTGAGAAGCAGTCTTACATCTGTGTGTATGAAGGTTGCTTTGTTTGGATGGACCATATAAACATGATGTCATCTACATATATGTGGAAGTCGACGTGGCCTAAGCTGTGCCACCCAGAGAGCCAAAGATGTATATATGTAAAACTGTACATATGTAAATAACCCCTCCCTCCTTACGAAAAGAAACCCAATTACCTAATCAGTGTGTGTTGTGCTCACCCTACGAATCACCTTGTATACCACAAATTTGTCTGTCCTGATTAGACAGTTTCCAATATGTAATCTAATCCGCTACTGATCGCTGGAAGTAGTGGTATACAAATGTACGCTAAATAAAATAAATTGTGTTCTTTGATGATTGTGCACAGGTGTTTGAGGTATAGATTGAAGAGGGGTGTGGAAAGTGTGAATCCTTGGGGTACACCTTGCATTTGTTGATATGGTTTAGAGATATTCTTTCCCAGTTTGATCTGTTGCAGTCTTTTGGAGAGATAAGAGTGAAACCATTTTAGGACTGTATCTTGTATGCCATAGGACTGTAGGTGTTGTAGGAGAGTGTTGTGATTAATTGTATCAAAGGCTGCGGAGATGTCCAAGAATAACAGAATGAATGACTGGGAGTGGTCCTGGATGCCTTGAATTAGCACGTTGATAAGAGGTCATCAGGATTTCAATGCTATGTAATGGGCAGAAGCCATGTTGTTGGGGGTCCAGAAGGAGGCTTTCATCTATGTGGTCCTGTAGTTGATGTGCTGCTTTCTCAATTTTTTGCCAACTAAAACTTCATCCTACCCAATTAAACTATAATCAAAAACATTATTTCAATTTATTATTAAAGGGGAGAAAAAGGATCTTGGTACCACTGGGTCTTTTGATCCTGGCTTGCAAATCTTGGCCATGGATTGACACCGTAACATCAATGATCCAAAAAACTCCCATAAATAAATCATACCATAAATATACAATGTTAATCATAATAGAGACCCTATTATACACCCATTGATACAATGCAGGCAAATATGCAAACAAAGACAAACTGCAGCACATACATAGCAGCATATTACAGCCAATCCTCCCCACTTTACATATAGTTGGAGCACTTTATACAAGATATGAGCACTTATCTTAATGTTAATCGTAATGTTGTCCCAAAGGGACAAAGCTCAGCATTATGTATATGATTATTTGTGGGAGCTTTTTGGATCATTGATGTTACGGTGTCGATCCATGGCCAAGATTTACAAGCCAGGGTCAAAAGACCCAGTGGTATTAAGATCCTTTTTCTCCCCTTTAATAAGTTGAAATAATGATGTTTCTGATTATAGTTTAATTGGGTAGGATGAAGTTTTAGTTGGTTATAGGTATTATTCTCTTCATTCTGATAATACTGGACTGATAAGGGGAGGAATGGAAGGCTGGCAATGGGTCTGTAGGAGACAGGGTCCTTGGTGTTGAGGTTAGGTTTCTTTAGGGTGGAGCAGATGGATGACAGCTTGAGGGATTTTGGCATAGTTCTTTGATGAAGAGTAATTTTGGCAAGGATTGGATTGAGCTCTGCTTTAGCAGTTTTGATCCAGTTGGGTAGACAAGGGTAGAGAGGGGAGGTGGAGGTGTAGAGTGACATTGAGAATATCCTAATGTCCTTGCTGGTGATCGAGTGGAAGGTGGACCAATATCGGGGGGGGGGGGGGGGATAGATAGGTTGAGATGGGGCAAATGGGGTGGGGGTCTGGAGCTGCTTGTAATGGCAGCTAATTGATGGTGGTCGATGATGGGGACTGGGGTATGGTTTGTGGGTGGTTCTGTAAGGCATTCGACAATGTTGAATAGTTCTCTTGGCCTGTTGGAGGTTGAGATGAGCTTTGAATGGTACTCTTATTTGGCTTGGGCAGTGGTTGTGTGGTAGTTCCCTAGTAATGTTAAGTAGTAGTTAGGGTTGTCATTCTGAGTGTTTTTTTTCTCTGTTTTCGTTCTAGTTGCCTTAGCTTGGGTTTTACATTTCCTCAGGGTGGAGGTGTACCATGGGGTTTTTCACATGCGTTGGTTTCTGTATATATCATGTTGAACGGGTGTTGCTGTTAAGTGCCGTCAAGTCAGTGTCGACTCATGATGACCCTCTAGATAGTTGTCCTAAATTGTGTTTGGTCTTCAGTCAAGTGGCTTATTGTTGACAGACTGGTAGCCATAGCTGCTGTTATTGTATCGATCCATCTCATTGCTGGCCTTCCTCTTTTGCATTGACCTACTATCTTGCCAAGCATTATGTTTTTCTCTAATGATCTCTCTCTTCGCATGATGTGTCCAAAGTATGAAAGTCAAAGTCTTGTCATCTGAGCTTCTAAAGAAAGCTTAGGTTTGATCACCTCTAGTACAGACCGATTTGTTCTTTGGAAAGTCCATGGTATACACAGTAGTCACCGCCAGGACCATAATTCAAAAGGCATCAATTTCTTCCTGCCTATTTTTTTTCCCCCACTGTCCAGCTTTCACATCCAAATGTTATTGAAAATACCCTGGCTTGAATGAGTTGATTCTTTGTATGGAGAGAGACATCTCTGCTCTTGAGAATCTTGTCTAGGTCTTTCATAGCCATTCTGCCAAGAGCAATGCATCATCAGATTTCTTGACCTCTTGTTGCTTCTTTATTGATAGTTGATCCAAGTAGGTTAAAGTTGTCCACGATTTCAATTTCTTCTCCTTCAACGATAAACTTATTGATTTTGCCAGTTGCCATGATCTTTGTCTTCTTTACATTATGGTGCAGGCCCATTTTAAGACTATGTTCCTTGATCGTGAGAAGCAAATGTTTCAGATCTTCTTCACTTTCAGCTAGTAATGTGGTATCAGCAAAGCTAAGGTTGTTGATGAGTCTTCCACCAATCTTCACACCTCTGTTGTCTTCATACAATCCTGCTTCTCTGATGATTTGTTCTTCATATACATTAAAACAGGTAGGGGAAAAGTATGCAGTCTTGTTGTACACCTTTGCTTATTTTAAAACCAATTCTGTTTCTCCTTGTTCCATTCGAACTGTTGCTTCTTGATCAATGTACAGATTGTGCAAGAGAACGAGTAAGTGTTCTGGCATACCCATGCTTCTTAATGTGGTCCAGAGTTTCTCATATTTTACACAATCAAAAGCCTTGCTGTAGTCGATAAAGCACAAAGATATCCTTTTGGCATTCTTTAGTCTTTTCAAGGATCCATCTCACATCCGCGATGATGTCTCTCATTCCTCACCCTTTCCTGAACTCTGCTTGCACTTCAGGTAGTTCTTGTTCCAGATATGGTTGTAGTCTGTTGAATAATCTTCAGTAGAATCTTGCTAGCATGTGGGATCAGAGCGATTGTGCGATAATTCCCACAGTCAATCGGATCACCTTTCTTTAGTATTGGTATAAAAAGAGATCTTTTCCATTCAGTTGGCCATGATGTTGCCTTCCAAATTTCTTGGCAGAGCCTTGTAAGTATTGTAATAGCTGCATCAGATTGCTGTAATACTTCTATGGAAATTCCATCAATGCCTGGTGCTTTGTTCTTGGATAAGGCTTTCAATGCTTCTGGATCATAAAAGGTACAGGTTGAAACGGCTGTAGGTCCACTTGATCGTTATCATAAAAACTCCATATATTCTTTCCACATTTTCTTGATCTTGTCAGCCTCATTCAACATAGAACCTTGAGCATTTTGTAATATTCCAATTTGAGGCTACAAGTTTTTCTTTAACTGTCGTAGGTTTAGGAAAGCCGATCTTGTTCTTCTTCTAATGGTTTCTGCTTATTTCCTTGCATGTGTCATTTTAGAACTTTTCCTTGTCCTGTCTTGCTGCACGTTGGAAATCTCTGTGGAGTTCTGCGATTCTCTCTCTCTTCTGGCTTTAGCTTCTCCGCATTTCTTGGCAATTTTCAGGGTTTCTTCCATCATCCATTTTGGCCATTTTTGCTTTTTCACCTTTTGTAGAGACTTCTCGCTTTCTTCCAACACAACCTTCTTGATGTCATTCCATAACTCTTCCAGAGCTCTGTCATTTGTATCTAAAGCAGCAAATCAATTTTGCAGGCAGTCTTTAAATTCTATTGGTATGTTCTCAAGGTCATATTTTGCTACATTCATGAGTGACTTGCTTTTTTTCAACTTTAGCTTGAGTTTGCATACTAGTACTTGGTGATCTGTACCACAGTCAGCTCCAAGTTTTGTCTTTGTTGATATTATAGAGTTTTCCCATTGACGACTTCCACATATGTAGTCAACTTGATTTTTGTACAATCCATTGGGTGAAGTCCATGTGTACAGTTGTCGCTTGTGTTGATCGAAGAAGATGCTTGAGATGAATAGATTGTTGGTCTTCCAGAATTCTCTGTCTTTCTCCAGCTTCATGTCTGTTGCCTAGTCCATATTTTCCAACCATTTTGCCTTCTTGGTTGCCAACCTTTGCATTCCAGTCATCCATGACTATCAGGATATCCTGTTTGCATGTTCTGTCAATTTCAGCTTGTACTTGTTCATAGAACTCAATTTCATCCTCTTCTGCAGCTGTTGGGGATATACTTGAATTATAGTTGTGTTGATAGGCATTCCTCGTAGACGAATAGAGATTAAGCGTTCACTAGCTACACTATTTCATTACAGTTCTTGCAAGTTTCTTCTTTATTATAAATGCAACACCATTTCTTCTTTGTCCTTCATTTCCAGCATAGTAGACTATGTGATCATCTGATGCAAAGTAACCGATGTCAGTCCATTTCAATTCACTGACACCCAACAGATCAAGTTGTACATGTTCCATTTCATTCTTGACCACCTCCAACTTCCCTTGGTTCAAGTCAGAAGCTGTAAAGATGTCTTACATATTGGAACGGGTGGTAGTTCAGCTGATTTTCTAAGTATGATATTCCAGTTTTCTGCGAATGTAGTTGGATCCATTGTGTCTATCTGAAGGTCTGGCATAATGTCACCTGCAGTAAACATTCTCACTAAGCTGCCCTGGCATTTTTGTGTGCATTGTCATTGTAAGCTTAATTTGTGTTACTAAATAAATACTTTGCCACCTTGTCTATTCTATTCCATGGACCCTCACACATTCCTTTATATTTACTGTTTTTCTGGTCAGAGCTTACATTTTCAACTTGTGGATTCAGTGCTTATGAAATACGCTAGCTGAAGATGAAACCCTTTATCTAGAGAACAGATACAACACAGCAATGTGTCAACTACCTCTACACACTGTCCTATCACACCGCATGCATGGCACTGCGCGCATCTCAGACAAACATACACTGTTCCACTAGTATAATTTAACCTTATTCTGGAAAAATGACAACACTATTCGGGAAGGTAATGTGCTTTCCATGTTTATCCAACGTTTGACCTTGACTCCAAGGTCTTCTAGGGATCATGCAGATCTCTCTCATGCATATTCATTGTGGATATCCTGAAAACCTGACTGGCCTGGGGGGTCCAGACGACTGGGTTGAGAACCACTGGTCTACATTTTTAAACTTCTCCAGTGACAGCTGGACTGTCCATCATCTCATGTTACATAAACCGCTGGATAGCTTCCCAGTTGTACTGTTACTATGGAGCAAAGCTAGTTCTGAATCAGTGACCAAGAAATGAAGGGGAAAATGTTATTTGCAATGTAAACAGGCACTCTTAGCTCAGGTACACTGCAGTCGGTTTTCATATGGAACACGTACTATGTCCCTTTGAAAATTAGCAGCTGCAAAGAATGTGCACTAAAACTGCCCACACTCGTGCTTTAGGTAAAAGATTTCTGCCATCCCAAATCTTAATGGTGCAAGCAACGTACACATTCTCTATTTGTACAGCAGCCGAATGGCAATAAAATAGCATTTATACATTTGAAAATCCGACATATGTACACTATTTTGTTCCTCTGAACTAAACACATTCACAGAAACACTGCTTTTTAACCTGGCTAAAAATACGTATTTATTACATTTTATATACCACTTTATCTAAGTCAGTGCATTTAAAGCAGTTTACCTTTTTTCAGCTGGGCCTAGGAGAGCAATTTTCAGCCAGGTCATTTTAGCTAGATAAACTGCTTTGAAAATAATCTTTGAAATGCTTTGTTTTTCTGAGCAGCTGCTCTGAGCCATCAAGTCCCCTTCTCCTATCTACTAATGGGTCATTAGCAGGGCTGGCTCAACCATTAGGCAAGCTAGGTGAGCGCATAGGGCGGCAGTTTCCAGCGAGCAGCAAAGAGCAAGGCATTCAAATCCAAACAGCTGGGGGGGGGGGGGGCAGAAAACATAAGGTGGGGCTCCAACACTTTGAACCAACTCCAGAGCCACCCCTGGGTATTAGGAGTTATGCTAGTCTAGTATGAATATGCATTTGTTTGAAAAGGGCAGGGCAGGGCTTGCCTGGCCCAATTCAGTAATTCAGGGTCAGAACTGGGTGTGTACAGGAGGGCTTCCCAAGCCTCCAGGAAAAACACTATGAAAGAGGGAATTACTAGGCACGTTTCAGTGGTTGCATGCAAGGACACTTCCCTTGGAACGTTGGATAGGTAAATAAGCATTGTATGCATGGTTACATGGTTCTGTACATAGGAACTGTGCTGAAGACATAATGTAAACATTGTAATTTGTACAGTATAGTGCTACAAGGCAAATGCAGTGCTGTACGCGTTCTTATAAGAGCAAGCCCTACTCAAAAGAGTTCACAATCTGAGACAAATACAACAAACAGGGGACAAGATAGGGGAAACAGTTAAGGCACACATGGGTGTAAACATGATCCAGGACAGACAAATATAACAAACGGGAGACAAAGGTAGAACTATGGAGGAAATGAGTAAAGCGCACATGGGTGGTGACCAGGAGAATAAAAGGATCAAATCCTAAAGTAGCCTTGAAGAGGGGGGGGGGTTTAGCCTGGATTAGAATCTAACTACAGATGGAGCCTGGCTTACTGACTCAGGTCATGATGCAGAAAGGTGCGTGAAGGAGGGTGTGCAGGGTATGTTAACTAAGGTGCAGTATGTTTTTGCACCTACTGTGCAGCAGGTGTAAAAAATGGCCGCATGGTAGGTGCAAACCCTGTGCGGTAAATTCAGAGGGCGTACTCAGCATCTGCCCTACATTTAACACACAACGTAGACACTAGTCATGCTCATATGACACCTCCACTCGTCACTTCATTGGCTCCCTATCCGTTTCCATATCCAGTTCAAACATCTCCTGCTGATCTGTAATTGCATTCACTCTGCAGCTCCTCACTACCTTTCCTCTCCCTACATCACCCCCCCTCGGGAACTCCGCTCTTCTGGCAAATCGCTTTTATCTGTGCCCTTCTTTTCTATTGCTTACTCCAGACTTTACTCCTTTCACCTTGATACTCTATGCCTGGAACAAGCTACCTAAGCGCCTTCTCTGACCCTTTTTAAATCCAGGTTGAAAACTTCTCTTCACTGCTGCTTTCGGATCTTGACTCACCTGATCGCCTTTGTGTTTCCTTAGCATTCCCCCCTAGCTGTATTCCATGTCTACAGCTACTGTGTTGTCTGTCTTCACTAGATTGTAAGCGCTGATGAGCAGGGACCATCTTTTACGTGTGTCTGCACAGCGCTGCATATGTCAGTAATAGTAGTAGTACTTACTGCATGGGCCCATGCTACTTGCTGAGGCAGGATATGCGGGTCTGGAGTGAAATTGCAGGGAAAGTACAAAAGGCTGCTGCTGTAATGTCAACTCCTGCCACCAATCATCCCATTAGGTCCCTTCCCATGTAACCCCGCAATCACCTCGCTACCTTCAGTACCCCCAACCTCCCTTAGACAGCAGTCAGCTATGCACAACCACCTCAAGGCAACCCTACTTAAGATCCCTCCTCCAGTCATGAACCTTGGTCTGGCCCAGTATGGCATACCTTATGTTTTTATGTTCCGCTGTAACAAACATCCCAGCAGCTGAACTTCAACCTCCTGCCCTGCGGCTGGCATGCATGAGAAGAGATGCTTAAGAGTGTCAGTCCCCTCTATGACACAGGGTCAAGTCTTGCATGATCTGCGAGACTGACCACATGCCACAGAGGAAACTGATATGCTCTTAAATGCCTTTCCTGCTGCTGACCATGGACCTGGGGACTGAACTGCTAGCCTGCTAATGCCCATTTAGCACCCCTAGAACACTGGTGTTCTAGGTGACTGCCTAGTGGAAGTATACCCCCCCCCCCCCCACTAAGCTTTGCTACTGAGCAGTTTTAAAGCCATTTATTCAGGTAAAAGGATATGTTTTGTTTTTTGTTCCAAAACATACACACTTCTACCGGCATTGTGCATAGGAATTCCTAGGGATAGGGTTAGGTCAGGAAAGGGAACATGCACAGTTTTGCATTTTCAAACCCGAATGCATTGTTTTGAAGGGGGGGGGGGGGGGGTGGGGAGTCCTCACACAAAAAAACAGGCACAAATATTTGTAGGTACATTTGTTTGGGGATTTCTTAAAAGAAAAGAAAAAGCGCTTGTACTTTCCTTTTAAGAACTGGTAGATAAAGACAGAGCTCATCTGGTCTACTCCGTTTCATCCCTGGTGAAATGCCATAGACCTCAGTTCATCTCGGATTTCCCTAACTAGGGATCATCTATGCTTATCTCATATTTCCTTTAATTACATCATCGTTATTCTCTCCACTTCCTCCTCTGGGTATCTAGTCCATACATCCACTGGTCTTTCCAGGAGGAAACATTGTCTGATGTCGCTCTCGAGTCTACCCATAAAAACCTCGTGTTTCTCCTTCCTTCCAAAGTAGACCTTGCCCCATTTTGGAAGGCTCTCTCTGGACCATTTCCAGTCTGTTTATATATTTTCAGAGGTTCAACCTCCAGAACTGGATGCAATATTCTAAGTGAGGCCTCCCCAATGACCAGTGCCTCTCCTTTATATACTGGTTGTGTCTTTCCTTATGCATCCGAACATCATACTGCTTTCCTGAGAGATTTAGGGCAAGCCATGTTACTTCCTTGCATCTTAATTTATTTGGTTGGTAATGATATTATGGGTCTGAATTATGAAAGATTTTCCCCACTCTATGTCTATATGAAAACTCCTAGTAAATAGGACTCTGATAAGATTCTAAAATTCTTCAGTGAATTTCAAAATACCAAGGTGCTATTATATATGCCATTTTTGTGATTCTCTTAGGCTAGACCACACTGTTCCTTCTACTATGTGCTTCCTATGTAATCTCACTGAAAAAGTGTACTTCCCACGCAAAATAAAAACTTTTATTTATGTAACTCCCTTTCTATTCTCAGCATGGCTTAAGAGGCACATCTAGGTGGTGCATGATATTGGTTAGCTGGTTGCAGCCCCTAGGGATCTTCAATGGGAAGAAGCAATTTTGAGGTCCACAAGATCAGAACAAAGGCACCACAGGATAAAAATCCACTGCCCACACCAACAAATGTTCCAAAATTAAGTAGTTTTACTGAAAAAAATGGAAAATGAGTTGTCAATTGACCACAACACTTGGCTTTATGCTCTGGATGTTTGTTACATCCAGAGCATAAATCCAAATGGGCACAAACTCCATTACCATACAAGCTGAGGCTTCCTCAGACTTCAAACGCCTTTTTAAAACATTCACTAGGAACCTCTTAAGCTGTGGGATTCCATTTGTTGGTACCTGAATCAAGCTTGCAGCTTTCTTGTCCTCTTCTGACATCACAAGGTAGAATCCCTGCCCACAACCGAGATCCTTCTCATGCCTTGGATCTTCACCGAGAACATTCTACTAATTCATGCTACCACTCCCTTTGCTGCAAAAGGTCTTCAGCTGCAGATCAAGTCTCCTGGGAGTTTGCTCCAGTTTCAGGCAAACCCATCTCTCTTACAGATCAGGATACAATCTTCACTGTAACAAAGGTGACGTAGGGTGGGCATTGTCTTTTAGGCGCATTTCGAATAAGCAATAGCAGCTATTGGCGAGGCTCCAGCTGACTGTGCACAGATGTGTGTCTCTGTATGCATAGGTTGGTCGCATCAAGGCAGAGAAGAAGCTAAGTTGTTGACTCCCTGGTCTCCCATGCTAGGCAGAGGTTTTCCTGCTTTTTCATGGGAAGGCGGCCTGTCATTCCATTCAAGAGACTCGGCAGATCTGGATTATGCATCTGTGATGCCAGATCTCTTGCTAAGGAAAGGGAAATTTTAGGACCCTCTTACATCTAGAGCAGGGGATCTCAACTTAAGTCTTCAAAGGCTAAAACACAGGTCTAGTTTTCAGGATCTCAGCAACGAATATTCAGAGATACTGACGTATATTTCATCCAAGAGCAGGGTCATTTGCATAGTTTGGTTACTTTGAAAACTAGACATCGTTGCATCCTTTCAGGACTGGAGTTGAAAAACCTCTGTACTAGATCCCTAGAGACACTCTGCATAGAAAATAACCCCCAAATGATGTTTGTAAAACGTGATGCGAATGGTAATTTTGTCTGCTTTTATTATTCTTTTGGTTTGAAGGTACATTTTAGATAATACGTGGAGATCGGAATTGAGAGCTGGAGACTGGGACATGCACAGTCCTGACGGTATTTTAGAACTGGCTCTGCTAAAGCCGGAATGGTTTCTAGAATACATAGGACGGCATGCAGGAACACATATGGATTCATATCCCCGTGCAGCAGGAAGAAGCTTTTTTACAACAGATGAAACCCAACAACTTAAAGTCCAAGTGCCGGCATTTCACAACCTGCCGACACTTACACGTGCTACTCGTAAACTTAGTCATTGCGATGCTGCTCGTTAACTACAGAGGATGCTACCTTCAACTCATTTCAGTTTGGAGAGGGGCAATAAAATAAGGATTAAAGTGCATGGTTTGGCCATCTCTCCCTATGTACTAAGGAAGAGTTGTATATCCTAATATGGACACTTTTGGTCAAACATGTGCATTCCCTATACAAAATGGGGAATTATATATAGAGAGATTTTTGTCCCTCCTAGTCTGTACACATCAATGCCCTGATATGGCCCCCTAAAAACTTCCCTGTATTAAGAACATCCACATATAAACTGGATCCTTTCTAAAAAAGGCCACTTACATGTAAAAGCCATTTACACGTGTATATGCCCGACTATACACATGTAAATCATGAATAAGCCTTCTAAAATAAACTCCTTATTGTATTTATGTTGTCAGACATGTTATTTATGTTTTCGTGTTGTGCCTTGCCTAGAGTATCTGGTTATAAGTCATGTAAAAAAAACAGGATAAATAAATGCAAAATAAAGCACCTAGGATATTTCTTGCCAAAGCGTCCTATGCGAGCCAACAAGCATTAGAAAACCTACATCAGCATGTACTGCCACTGTAGGATCCCAGCAGTTAAATTCACAGATAGTTTCTCCCCAGGCAAGGGAAGCTGCTAGGCTGGGAGCTGAGGCACACCCGAAGATAAAAGGAAAGCACCTCAGCAGGGTATCATGGGTGCCAGCTACAAAACGCCATTAAAATAGAGAACATACAGAAGTCAAGAACCTGCAGAATTAACCAGTGCTTGCCTATAGTCAATTTGGGGGGGGGGGGGGGGTGGGGGAGGGTAAAATCCACGGCAGTGGCTAGCGCTTGTAAAAGGGCTAGCTGTTGCCGCTAAAGTCTAACCTCAGATATTCAATGCCAGGGCCATATTCGTCCACCAGCATTGAAGAAGAAGATAATGTGTTACA
This sequence comes from Ichthyophis bannanicus, assembly GCA_033557465.1. NCBI lineage: Eukaryota > Metazoa > Chordata > Amphibia > Gymnophiona > Ichthyophiidae > Ichthyophis > Ichthyophis bannanicus. The sequence goes on from CM066046.1 coordinate 97,954,924, forward strand.
CTGGGTCAGACCAAAAAAGGTCCATCAAGCACTGTATCCTGTTTCCAAAAGAAGTCAACCCAAGTCACAAGTACCTGTCAGGTTCTCAAAAGGTATCTGGATTCAATGCTGCTTGTCCCAAGGGTAAGCAGTGGATTTCCCTGGTCCACTTTAATGATTATTTATGGACTTTTCCTCCAAAAATTTATCCAAACCTCTTAAATCCAGCTACACTAACAGCTTTTACTACATCCTCTGGTAACAAGTACCATTGTTTGATTATGCATTGGGCAAAAAAATATTTTCTCCGATTAGTCTTAAAATGTGCTCATTGTAGCATGTCCTAGTCTTTCTACTTTTTGAAAGGATAAACAACCGATGTTTGTTTATTAGTTTGATATACCGCCATTCAAATTATAACATAGCGGTTTACAGAATAAAATACAAAAAGGAGGCCAATAGGCCGGAAAAGGAAAGGAAATTACAATGCGACAGGAAAGCACTTGAGACATTTAACACACGTTACTAAGAGGAAAAAAGGTCGTTTCACACAGGAGGAGGGGGGGGGGGAAGATCAAAAGCAATGGAGAAAAGGTGGGTTTTCAGGTCCTTTTTAAATGTGGTAAATTGCTGTTCAAGTTTGAGAGAGGCGGGGAGGGAGTGCCATAGTGCAGGACCGAGAAAGAAGAAAGCGGAGGAGCAGATGGGTTTGCAAACGGGCACAAGAGGGGGAAGGGAGGTGAGGACGATTGACATGAAGGGACCGGAGCGAACAGCTAGGAGTATAGGATTGAATATGGTCTGCCAGGTATTGTGGTGTGTGGGTGTATATGACGTGATGGACCAATGTAAGAATCTTATAACGTATATGAAATTCGACAGGAAGCCAGTGAAGGTGAATCAAAAGGGGGGGGGGGTGATGTGATCCCGGTGAGAAGAGTGAAAGATGAGGCGTGCGGCCGTGTGCTGAATGCGTTGCAAGTGATAGATTTGCGAGTGTGGGAGACCAGCCAGAACTGAATTACAGAAGTCAACGCGTGATATAACCAGAGAAAGGAGATGAGTGGCGAGAGCCTGCATGGTGAGAAAGGGGCGAATGCCGCGAATTTGACGAAGAAAGAAGAATGAGGTCTTGGAAACATGTGAAATGTAAGCCCGGAAAGCGAGATCAGAGTCAAAAAGAACCCCCAAATAACGGAAACAGGAAACCAATGGACTAGGTGAGTCAGCAAAGGAGGGTGCAACCAGAGGAGAGGGACCACCAAACGTGAACCAGATAGCAAGTGTTTTAGTCAGGTTCAGGTGAAGACAGTTAGTGGTAAACCAGTCAGTAACAGCAGAAAGACAGGAGTTGAGGTGGGTAAGGTCAGGATGGAGCAGAGAAGTACGGTGGAGAAGGACCAGATCGTCAGTGTAATAGAAAGCCAAAATCCTAAACTGTTGAATCAGGTGTGCTAGTGGTGCCAGAACAGAACCTTGAGGGACACCACAGGGCAGTGGAAAGGAGTCAGAAGTGATGGCTGGGGCAGATGAAGAGACAACGGCATAGGAGCGGGAAAAAAGGTAAGAGTGAAACCAATGATGAACCGTGCTGCAAAGGCCAGCCTCGCATAGACGAGAAAGTAGTGAGTGGATCTACATTTACCCGTTCCACTCCATTCATTTTATAGACTTCCATCATATCTCCCATCAACAATCTCTTTTCCAAATTGAAGAGATCTAACCTTTTAAGTCTTTCCTCATAGGGACATCCTTCCATCCCCTTTACCATTTTTGTCACTCTTCTCTGTACCTTTTCTAATTCTGCTATATCCTTTAAGATATGGTGAGCAGAACTGCACATAATATTCAATATATGGTCGTGCTATGAAGCGATACAAAGGTATCATAATATCCTTTGTTTTATTCTCCATTCCTTTCCTTATGATACCTAGCATTCTATTTGCTTTCTTGGCCGCCGCTACACAATAGGCAGAGGGTTTCAACATATTGTCCACGATGACGCCTAAATCCTTTTCCTAGGTGGTGGTTCCTAATGTGCAGCCTTTCATCAAGTAAATGTAGTTTGGGTTGTTCTTCCCTAAGAGGGTTATTCTGAAACATGAATAGCAGGGATCCCTGCTATTCATGCTGGCTGCATGTCCCGACTAACTTCCCCACCAGTTGTGCGGGGAAGTTAAATCAGGGGTGGGGAAGAGGCAGCCCAGGGGTGGAGCGTGGGCAGACAGTGGGCAGTCGCCAGCCCTAGATGTACAGGGCCAATTCAGGGTGGAATAACTTCCCTGGATGCTTCTTTAAGTGGCCTGGGGCGTGGAAGAGGCTGTGGAGGGCAGAATGAATTCCCCGCAGCCTGATCCTGGTCTTAGGACAGATCGGGGGGGGGGGGGGGGGGTCGGGCTGCGGGGAATTAACATTTTTTTTTTTTTAGAAGCAGCTGGCATCGCGGCTTTTATTATTAACTAGTGCCGACTGTTCTTTTGACTCCTACCTGTGTCAAAGTAATCCAACTGTTGTGTTCGAAGGTACTTAAAGGGGCTGCTGCACTGACAATACGCTTAAAAGGCTACAGCCTGTCTTCATGGTCCAACACATGCACAAGTATTCTTAAGTACTGGAAGGACGACCTTTCCCAACTCACCATATGTCAAGAATGCAAACAAATCAGTGACTCCGCATTACAGGAGGATTTCAACACCGACTAAGCATGCATGACTTAACTCCTATTACCCCTATCTCACCAGTGACTTGCCAAGCAAGATGTCATTAATAACAGACCTTAAAGAGATGGCAGCTGGAAATCCTTAGAGAGTGTGAATTATGGATAAACCTGCATAGATGTATCAAACTTTACTTCAGAAACAGGCCCTGCTACTTCATTCTTAAACTGGAACAACAATGGCACCTAGTGGTCACAGAGTTTCATGAATCATTTTCAAGCAGCTCATCCGACAAGGTGCAAAGATGCAGTATGAGAACATATTCATTATATAGTACTTAACATTTTTACAGCACTACAAGGACAGCCCAAGGGTAATCTGATGCTCTAGGTGACCCTTCAACTGGGTATACTGCTCCCTTTACTGGGAGCTAAAGGCAATCTGCTGTCTGAGGCAAAAGATGAGATGGCACTGCCTGGCACCAAAAGGTAGCGCACCCCCCCCCCTCCCTGGTTAAGGAGCAGAGAGAGAGGGAGGGTTCCCACTCAGAACACTGGGCAGGCAGTTACCCCCAAAAAAAGAATGCAGCTTATATTCCCAGGCTATATAATAATGGAATAAAGCTTTGCAATTGCTGGTTATATTCAGGAAAAATCGTAGCAGTTAAATTTTGTAACCTAGGACTCTAATATTAAAATTTCTGACCTCTGACATACATATTGGCCCATCGTGGTGTTAACTATAAACATGTGGAGGGTAATTTTATAAGGGAGCATCTAGTTTAAGAGGGCAAGTAGATGCCTACTTAGGAATAGTAAAGCTGCTACATCAACATTGGCCTATATTAAGGCTACATTCATGTTTTCAAGATAAATCTTTACAAATAGCATACTCACGAAAAGCAAATCTTCGGGATCTAATAATGAAGACCACTCACAAACTTGATCGTCCTACACGCCATCATGAGATTAGAGGGCATTTTTCATGCAACAATTGCACTTACTGCTCCCAGATAATTTCGGGGGCAGATTGGATAGATATTCATACATCTAAGATTCATTCCACTTTATGGCAAACTAATTGCACTTCCACATATGTGGTTTATTTAATAGTATGCCCTTGTTTGAAATACTATGTGGGACGCACAAAGCGTCCTATAAAGCTATGCCTCTCAGAACATGCTTCGAGGCTTAGGACTAAGACATTACCAGCCCATATTGTTGAGCATTGCCTGACACATTCCCATGATTTTGGTTCATTACGCTGGTGTGTACTCGATCACATTCCTGTAGATCCGAGAGGCGGGGATTGTGAACAATGCCTTCAGCTTAGAGAACAAAAATGGATCTATCAACTTAACAGTCATCCCTTTGGGTTTAAATGCCCAAGTGGATTGGCACACTATTCTTTAAAAGCTTCCGTTGTTACTCCACAGGAGCTTTCCTAAATTATGGATCCCTCCTATTGGATGCAATGGTTCGTTTGATTGTATGCTAGCTGTCATCTGATCTGTGTGACGTCAGACGCCGAAGTGAATAAGAAACGGACTTTGCCCCTTCAGTTACATAATGAAACAAGCTCTAGAGTAGCCAGTACACGATTGACCTGAAGCAGGGTTGAAGAATTTTGGAAACCAACCCGAATCGTGTGGCACGTCGTCTTTCTTGAACCTCTGGCGTTTTCTAATCAAGCTTTTATTGCTGTCTCAACAAACCAGCAAAAGCTAAGTGTTTTAGAAAACTTTAAAAATAAAAAGGAGAAGTCGCAGTGGTGCATAGAATGTCCACTATTCACTGTGTCGACTAGCTCCAACAAAAAATAGTTTCTCTTAGGGGCTAAATATATGTGGGAATCTTTTCTGGTGTAGGTGTATCTTTAGTGATTCCGGGCGGTTTGTTGCTTCATTTTGATACTTAGGAATACCGGCAGAAGCAGCAGAAGTCCCAGCTACATTTCAGATGAGAGCAGGTGTAAAAGTCTGCATCTAGATTAACATATTTTATAGTAGACATGAAACTCTGCCAGCGCACCAACCCACCACTATCCCTGTACATGCCCACCATCATCTCAGTGTGATACTTTTACACCAGCCGGACTTTTAAAAGGCCATTTACATGTACATGTGACCACATATGCGTGAAAATGACTTTACAATAATTCCTCCCATATTTCGAATTCAAAGACGTCATCTCCATCCAACAATGGCTGCAGAGCAGAACTAGGACATTTCCCCACAGAACTGACTATATATAAAAACAAACACCTGATTCTGGTTTCATTTCAGTAACATACACCCTCTCCAATATCAGCATAATATGAAGTAATACTAAAGTCACCTACAAGCAGAAGAGTAGCATCGTAAATATTGCTATGTGTCTAGAACATCAATACATCAACTGGGAAAATGAATGTATGTATATATTTAACATTTGTTATATCACTGTAGGCACACAAACTGGTATCAGAGTGGTTTATTTATTGTATTTTTTTTTGTTTAACAGTTTTTAATATACCGCTTTTCCTAAGATCAAGGCGGTTTACATTTAACTTTAACATTACATGGTGTGGTAACAGTAAAACATAACAGGGTCAGGGAGAGGATTAAGTTCAACAGTAAATTATAAAATAATTATGAAGTATAATATAATGCATGGTAACCGGGTCAGGGAGAGAATTACATTCAACAGCAGCTTGTTATATAAATGGTAGCCCGCATGATGTAATGAGATAATTGAAAACCTGAAGACAGGTTTAGAATAAAATTCAAAGCAGGGGACCAAACCAAAACAGACAAAAGACAGAGGACATACAGACAAGGATTCGGGGTGAATAGAATACAATTACTGAAGACAGACTAATAAATGGTATACAATAGGAACACAACGCTCTCCAGCTGAACAAGCTAGATTACTACAGAAACTCTGTGCTACTAGAAGACTAGCCTCGGTCACACAAACTAAGCATAAACTGAAAACAGACAGATGTAGACAAAAGCTGAACTGAAAGCTCACTATGAGCTGAAACCAGAAATATGTAGACAAACTGAAACCTGAAGAAACCACACTTTGCATGCAGTGCAACACCACAGAAATCCAGTTTCCTGTACTGTGCAAAATATAAAGATGTAAGTTCCCAATATTACTGCTCTAGGCAGATGCCCAGTCTGACTAGTGGTTGGGCAAGCCCTGTACAGAGCACTTTACAGTGGTGATAAGTATTCAGGTATAATATTTTCCTTCCCCAAAGAGCATGACCCTAATCATAAAGCTATTTCACCACATGAAAATTTAGCATGTGATTCACTAATCTAGTGAATCCCAAGGTGAATTTACTGTTATGTCGATGCAGTTGGGAATATGGAAAGCACTTGGCCACAGCAACACAAGGATAGTGAGCCCCAAGTCATACCCACCGTTTCTTAAAGGCTGGGCCATTGCTTTAAACACATACCCCCCACAGCCCGTATCCTCTTGCCACCACTCCCAGTGTCCATCCCCTTTCCAAAAGGATCTCCGGGCACTCCTATATATAATGTCAGCTGGCAGCCTCAGCTCCATTGTTTGCCAAACTGATCCCTTGCAGTGTACTGCTGGGGGGGTGGAGACCACCATTTTAGAAACATGGCGGCAAAGAAATAGACCACATGGTCCATCTAGTCTGCCCTTCCATATCAACTACAATGGTCCCCTTTTTACCTTTAGAGATCCTCTGTGTTTGTCCCATGCTTTTTTTTTTGTTAATTCAGATACTGTTCTCATCTCTACCACCTCCACTAGGAGACTATTCCATGCATCTACCACTCTTTCCGTAAAGAAATATTTCCGCAAATTACTCCCGAGCCTATTGCCTTTCACTCTTATCCTATGTCCCCTCATAGCAGAGCTTGCTTTCAATCGAAAGAGGCTCTCCCCCTGTGCATTTATGCCACAGATGTATTTAAACATCTCTATCCTGCCTTTCCTTTAATGTAAACATATATCTGGGTGTAATACTGGACAGTAATCTAAAGATGGAAAAGCACCTCCGCAGAACCAACCAGGCCGTTTTCCACAAACTTAAAGTCCTACAACCCCTACGGAGCATCATTGATCCTCAAGATTTCAGGACTGTTGCGCAAGCTCTAATCATGCCACACCTCGACTACTGCAATGCCATCCTACAGGGTCTTCCAAAAAAAACCCTCAACATTCTCCAAATGGCCCAAAATGTTGCGGCTAGGGTCATCATGAAAAAGAACCTCACTGAGCACATTACCCCTGTACTAATCGAGCTTCACTGGCTCCCCATTGCAGCCCGGGTAAAATATAATATACTAGTAACCACCTTCAAACTGATTCATAACATAGCACCATCCTTTCTTTCCACCCTTATCAGCACGCAACCACCCAACAGAAGCAGGCGAACAGTCCACTCAAATACACTCCATGTTCCCCCGGATATCAGATCCGTAAATACCACTACTAGCCAACGCGCATTCTCCTACGCAGCCCTGTCCATCTGGAACCAACTACCACCGGAGCTACGAGCTGTCAAAGACCTTATGGAATTCAGAAAGAAGCTCAAGACACATCTTTTCCAGTGCCAATACAGTCTGTTATAATCCCGGGGATTGAAATGATACCACCCAATGAAACATGGTGGCAGTTTATGTAAATAAGTAAATATGTAAATATGTAATGTCTGAATCATCCCCATATGTCCTCCCCACGTGTGCTGTGCTTTCTCCTCCAAATCAATGTGTGTATATTTCTAAATTTTGACATGATTGTACAAACCCGTTTTTCGTTAATCAAACCGCTGCTGATCGCTGGAAGTAGCGGTATACAAATGTATGCTAAATAAAGATCCTTAAGTCTATCCTCATATGCTTTATAAAACAAAGACTACTAACCATTTTAGTAGCCACCATCTGCACAGACTCCAACCTGCTTATAACGGGACTGTTGTAGTGGTTGATATGGAAGGACAGACTAGATAGTAGAAGACCACATGGCCTGTCATGTTTCTATATCCTTTTGAAGGTGTGGTCTCCAGAATGGCACACAACGCTGCAAATGAGGTTGCATTTTCACAGTATTGTTCAGAGGAGGGTGGTGTTGAGGTTACCATCACTGTTGAGTTTAATTATCAAAATCACGGAAGGAGGGGGAAGCCTAGGGGCTTGAAAGTTAAATGGGGAGAGACGTAAGGCACCAAAATACCTTTACACCGGCTCTGGAGATAGTAATGAAAAATGACCTTTGCACCTATAGAAGACCATGGGTGCCGTGCAGCAAAAAGGCCTTACAAAAGCTTACGCCTGCTCTGAGCCTCACCGAGTGCTCGCTGCGGGTGATTAAAAGCAGAGCACGTGTGTGGATGACAAACTCCCAGTGGTGCCAACACTTCCTTTTGCATGTCTCAAATCGGTTTTTTTCTAGCTGTGCCAGATATTTTTCCAGCCCAGAAAATTGTCTATGACAGTTCATAATGTGCTAAACCCAAATAGCTGGCACTATCTAGCATGTGTAAGTCCTTCGCATGTAATCAGTAGAGGGCAGGTATTGATTTATCGCCATATGGACTGTCAGATACTTTTAGGGTTCTCATCTCATGTTGAAGCAACAGTAATAAATTATATCCAGATATAACTTGTGGCCCTAAAGTCCCTTCCTTCAGATATTTGGAAGCCCCAGATGTTAATGAACAATAAATTCCCATAGTTCATTGTACATTAGCTCTATATCACAAACTCCAAAGGATTATCTTTTTTGCACAGGACCAATGTATGACAATAAATGCTTTAGACCAGGGGTTCTCAACCCAGTCCTCGGGACAAAGCTAGCCAGTCAGGTTTTCAGGATAACCCCAAGGCATGCAGGAGAGATTTTCATGCACTTCCCCCTCCACTGAATACAAATCTCTCTCATGCATATTCATTGTGGTTATCCTGAAAGCCTGGCTGGCTAGCTTTGTCCCGAGGACTGGATTGCGAACCCCCTGCTTTGGTCTGTATACGCTTTAGAAATACTGTAGAGTAAGTAACCTTGCAGATGATAGGGTTAGTGACCAAGTGGTCCCTGAAGATTGGGCTGAGAACCACTGATCTAAACAAGCTACTCCAGTCCTGAATTTACTCCAACTGCAGGTTTCCAGTCCTAATATCCTTAAGGCAGTGGTCCTCAACTCAGTCCTCAGGAACCGATTGGCAGTCAGGTTTTTAGGATATCCACAAAGAATCTGCATGAGATAGGCATGCACTGCCTCCATTGTATACAGATCTCTCTCATCATCATCATTGTAGATATCCTGAAAATCCAACCAGCCCCGTGGTCCACGAGGACTGGGAGAAGCACTACCAGCGCAGGTGTGCAGTGAGATAAATGCCAGGCCTGGATCAGCCTGTTCCAGTGACACCGAGTCAGCTGACAGCCCTACTTAGCAAGTACACACTTCTCTTAATTGTGCTTTGCACATCTTTTGTAGTGAAAAATGAATGTCATTCAGATAGTGAAAGGATCCCCAAAACATTCTTTCCAGCAGAAATGAGAAGCACTGGGAAACTTGTTCTGGTTTTTGTTGTTAGCACAGCCTTAGCCAGTGAATCACGGCTACCACTGAGCAAGAGAAAGAAAAAAGTCTGCAAAACATCACCGTCATCGGTTACTCATTAATCTCCCTACCATCTAATGAAGCCATAATGACAAATGTTGACTAGCATCTCATCACAAGAGTGCACAGTAGTGCTGATGCAGATGAAGGCATGAGTCTCTACTGTGTGATTGCTTTCTCAGTCTTTTATTTTTGTCTTCGATTGATTTGAATTCGTTAAGCTTTATTTTGCATTATTCACACAGGCTTCTCGATAACTCCTGGAACTCTTATTTTTTCATCTTCTAAGAAACAAATACTTGAGCGCCTTGGGAGGTATTCAGCTGTGCAGCGTGGCTATATCTTCCTGCCCTACCCTTCTCCGCCACAGAAATTCTTTACACAGCCAGAGCCCTTCCCCTCTACCTGATTTCCTTAAAGCTCCAGGCAACAGTACAGGGAGCTTTCTAGACAAATATTTTCTCTGGTCTGAAGCAGCTCCTTTCCAAGTCGCAGCACCTCCTATTTCTTTTTTCCTCTTTGGCAGACTGTCTCCTGTCGTCTCTCTTGTATTCCTCCTGGGGCTGGAGCTTCCATTAGGTGAACTAGGCAGTTGCCTAGAGTGCTGACATTCTAGGGACCTGCAGAGGCAGTAATGGCACTGAAATCGCAACGCAGTGCTTACCTGAACTGTCTGGTGCTGCATCGTGGTTCCTATGCTCTATGATGTGACATTTCCAATGCAGACTTCTGGCAGCATGTAAACCAGAAGTCTACGTCAGAGGAGGGAAAACAGGTCCTAGAGGGCAGGAACTGGGACACAGCGCTGGACAGTTCATGTAAGCATCATGTTGTGCTTTCAATGCTATGGTCACCACTGCAGGTTCTGCAAAGGGGTGGCAGCAACAGCAAGGGGGCAGGGGGGAGTGGCAGGCTTGAAGGGCTGCCTGGGGCTCCTCTAACCCTTGTACCGGCCCGCTTCCTTCACCTTATTCCCTACACCTTGTCCCAGACTTCTCTTCTATACGTAGGGTCAGATTTATTTATTTAACAGGTTTGTTATACCGTTTTAACATTTAGTCAAAGCGGTTTACATTGTAACTTAAACTATAATTCTTCAGAGGTAATGGAGGGTTAGATGACTTGTGCCAGGCTACAAGGAGTGCTAGTGGGAACTGAACCATGGTCAAAGCGTTCCCAAGCTAGAGCTCTAACCATTAGGCTACTCCTCCACACCAAGAGATTTACTTTGTAGATGCCCCTAGGTGCAAGATGTGAAATGGGGAGGAATGGGCAAGCAGGGTAATAGGGGGCATCCTCCAGGTACCTGTGGCCCTCTCCCAAGCAATGCTCAACCTCAGTGGCAATATCCTGTCATAGCCACCCTTTTTAAAAGGCATATAAGCAGCGTTGGAGTGCTCCAAACGCCACCATGCAAGGAGAAGCAGATCCCACTGCACTATGCTGCTCAAGACAAGGATACAACATTATGTACAGTGTATGCCTATGTTTTCCACCTTCGTGCCATGTAAAATCCGTGTGCTTTCTGACTTGGTCACGTGTGCTATGGAAAAAGGCCTTAATTGCCTGCTACTCAGGTCCAGACATGTTATTTATATTCCTAAGATCTTGGAGAACTACAAAAAACCCCATACACAATATTCATAAAAGAAATCATAACAAAAGATTAAAAAACAGAAATAAGCTAATTAAAATTAAATAAATGATTCTAAAACACGATCCCTCAAAGGCTTGCTGGAAAAAATGGCTCTTCAAATTCTTCCAAAGGGACAAATACCTAGCCTGAACTCTAAGATTTGCTGATACCGTATTCAAGAGTGTTGGTCAAGCTACAAAAAAAGGCTCTCATGTATACAACTCAATTGACACTGTTTTGACTTCAGGAATGTCTAACAAGATCCCTCTGACCATGGGGACTTGAGGGCAATAGATTTGCAAGACAGTACAAATACTGAGAGGTGCCTCACTAGAAAGTGCTTTAAAATACAAGAGTTAAAGACTTAAATTTAACACGCCAATAAATTGGCAGCCATTGCAAAATGGACACTATGGGGGTTATTCTGTGACGCGAATAGTCCATCCTTGCTATTCATGCCTTCCCTCACCGATGTCTAACCTCTCTGCTGGTTGTGCGAGGAAGCTAGACAGGGGCTTAGGAGGCCAGATCGGGGGTCGGGCTGCAGGGAACAAACACTTTTATCCAGCGACCGGCATCACGGCCTTTAAATGAAGCCGCGGTGCCAAGGCAACAGGACACCATGGCGCCATGACTCCATTTAAAAGCCCTGACTGAGTTAGTCGGGTTTGTCATACGTGTAGACAGGACTGAATAGCAGTCCTGGCCTGCACGTACATGACCGATCGTGATTCTGATCCCGCAGGGCTGGACGTGCCCCACGGAATCAGAATCGCAAGCCCCTCTGTACATCTGGCCCAGTCCAAACTTTCACAGGGGCTGGACATTGGAAATGGAATGAGCCCTTACAGGCATATGATGCTCAATTTTTACTAATCCCAATCAGGAGATGTGCTGCTGCATTTTGGACCAATTGCAAAGGTTTGATAGAAACCCTACGAAGGCCTAAGTATAGTACATCATAATAATCCAACTGAGATATCATTTCTGGACAGTTTTGTAACTGGTTGTTAAGAACTTAACAGATGTTTAAGCCAACTCACTAACTAATTTAAAAAAAGAATTCCTTACAACAGCATTAATTTGATCCTGCATGGTAAAAGATGAGTCAAGAATAACTCAAATTTTCAATTGCCTAAGAACAGGGAGTTCACATTTGTATAGTCTCAAAACAGATGGAAGATGTTACCAGTGACGTGCTGCAGAGATATGTCAGGGGAGGGATCAGACCAGCCTTGCAAACGCGCATTCTTTGTTTTTTTTTAAATTGGGAGTAGGTTCGCCACCGCCACTGCCCAAAGAACCAGAAAAATAGTAGCGGGGCAAGTGCAGGTTGGGCATATAACACGGGGAAGGGGGGGGGGGGGAGCTGGCCAGACAATGAGAGGTAAGGTAGGATAGGGAGATGTTGGGCATGGGAGAATGGGGCAGCACCAGGTTTGCAAGTCACACAGAGTGCATTTATGGCTTGGTACGGTCCTGAGTAGTAGTAATAGCAGTACAGTATAGTAAGGGAAGTACTTCTGTCCATGAAAGAAGAGAGGGACCTGGCGTGATTTTTTCTGATGATCTTAAGGTGGTTAAACAAATAGAAAAGGCAACAGCAAAAGCCAGAAGAAAGCTTGGGTGCATAGGGAGAGGAATGGTTAGCAGGAAGGAGGTGATAGTGCCTCTGTATAAGTCTTTGGTGAGACCTCATTTGGAGTATTGTGTGCAATTCTGGAGACCGCACCTTCAAAAGGATATAAACAGGATGGAGTTGGTTTAGAGGGTGGCTACCAAAATGGTCAGTGACTTTGTCATAAAGTATATGGGGACAGAAAGATCTCCATATGTATACTTTTGAGGAAAGGCGGGAGAGAGGCTATGATAGAGTCATTTAAATACCTCCGTGGCATAAATGCACAAGAGAGCTTCTTTCAATTGAAAGAAAGCTCTACAATGATGGGCATAGGATTAAGGTGAAAGGGGGTACACACAGATGTAATATGCAAAAATATTTCTTTATGGAAAGAGTGGTAGATGTACAGGATAGTCTCCGAGTGGAGGTAGTAGAGACGAGGACAGTATCTGAATTCAAGAAAGCATGGGACAAAAAACATAAGATCTCTAAAAGAAAAAAAGGGGACTGTAGTAGCTGGTATGGCCAGGCAGACTGGATAGGTCATATGGTCTTTTTCTCCCGTCATGTTTCTATGTAATGGCCTCGATTGCCCTAAAAATAAAATGTCTTAGTAACCTTCACAGCAAGTTTATGATGAGACATCCAGTTATTAATTGCATGCAAATAAAGGTCGACTAAAGAAGATGCATGGTCCATATCATTGTTGTTGTTAAGTGCCGTCGAGTCGGAGTCGACTCATGGCGACCCTCTGGATAGCTATCCTAAATTGTGTTCGGTCTTCAGTCAGGCGGCTCATTGTTTACAGACTGGTACCCGTAGCTGCTGTTATTGTATCGATCCATCTCATTGCTGGCCTTCCTCTTTTGCGTTGACCTATCTTGCCAAGCATAATGTCTTTCTCTAATGATCTCTCTTCGCATGATGTGTCCAAAGTATGAAAGTTGAAGTCTTGTCATTAATGGGAACAAAAAATTGTATCTCATCTGCCTATAAAGCATAACGTATATCTCGGCTATCGTCAATTCCAGTCTCACTTCCGGCACCTTCCCCACCCAGTGGAAACATGCCATGGTCCGCCCTCTTGAAGAAACCCACCCTCGATCCCAGCCTCCCCGCCAATTGGCACCCGGTCTCCAACCTTCCCTTTCTTTCTAAAGTTCTTGAATCACTAGTCTTTTCTCAGCTCTCAGTTCATCTTGATACCATTCTCACCCTTCACCCCCGTCAGTCTGGCTTCAGGAATGGGCACAGCACTGAAACTATACTTACTTATCGCCCTTTTGAGTGAACTCCACCGTTCTCACGATCGAGGTGAATCATCTATTGCTGTCTCCCTAGATCTCTCCGCTGCTTTTGATGTTATTGATCACCGTACCCTTCTCACTCGTCTGTCTGACTTTGGTATTCGTGGCACTGTGCTTCACTGGTTCAGGTCGTTTCTCTCTTCGCACCTTCACTGTCCATTCTGGCACCACTGCCTCAGACCCATTTCCTTTGCACTGTGGTGTCCCACAAGGCTCCATTCTTGCCCCTTTGCTCTTTAATATTTTCCTTGCTCCACTTGCCCTCCTTATCCAACAGTCCGGTATTTCCTCTTACTTTTACGCCAATGATATCCTTCTCATCCATCATACCAACTCTGCATCCCCGGACCTCTCTGCTCTCAACCACTGCCTTGATCTTATTGCTTCCTGGTTCTCTGACAATCTTCTTTGTGTCAATCCCTCTAAGTCCTCAGCTATTTGGTTCTCTTTCACTACCTCCCCTCCCACCTTAGCCCCCACCATGTCCTCCCTTCCCATCCCTCTTGTCCCCTCTCTCCGTTACCTCGGTGTTACTCTTGATTCCTTTGTCCTTTCACCCTCACATTTCCTCCCCTGTTCAAAGCTGCTTCTTTCATCTTCGTCGCATTCACTCCATCCAGCCTTACCTTTCCGCTGATTCCCTTACTACTCTAGTCCTTTCCCTCATCTCCCGCTTAGACTACTGTAATTCCATTTTTGCTGGCCTTCCTTCCTATCAAATTTGTCGCCTTCAGCTCATTCAGAATACTGCTGCTCGTTTGATCACTTTCTCCTCCCCTCATGATCATAAGATATGCCATACTGGGTCAGACCAAGGTCCATCAAGCCCAGTATCCTGTTTCCAACAGTGGCCAATCTAGGTCATATGTACCTAGCAGTTTCCCCAAAAGACACAGGTTCCACAATGCTTGTACTGGGTCAAGCATTGATATCCTGGGTCCCTTCTTAATAATGGACCTTTCCTCCAGGAACTTGTCCAAACCTTTTTTAAACCCAGCTACATTAACAGCCTTTACTACATCCTCCAGTAACAAATTCTAGAGTTTGATTGCACGGTAAGTGAAAAAATATTTTCTTTTATTAGTCTTAAATAGTTTACCCTGTAGCTTCATTGCATGTCCCCTAGTCTTTCTATATTCTGATAACGTAAACAATCGATCTACCATTCTCCGTTCCACTCCGTTCATTAATTTATAGACTATCATATCTCCCCTCAGCCGTCTCTTTTCCAGGTTAAAGAGCCCTAACCTTTTTAGCCTTTCTTCATAGGAGTATCCTTCCATCCCCTTTACCATTTTGGTGGCTCTTCTCTGAACCTTTTCTAAAATCGCTATATCCTTTTTAAGATACGGCGACCAGAATTGCACACAATATTCAAGGTGCGGTCTCACCATGGAACGATATAGAGGCATTATAATATCTTTTGTTATATTTTCCATTCCTTTCCGTATGATACCTAGCATTCTATTTGCTCTCTTGGCCGCCACTGCACACTGGGCCGAGGGTTTTAACATGGTATCCACAATAACGCCTAAATCTTTTTCCTGGAGGTGGTTCCTAATGTGGAACCTTGCATCATGTAACCATAGTTTGGGTTGTTCTTCCCTAGGTGCATAACTTTGCCCTTGTCCACATTAAATTTCATCTGCCATTTTGATGCCCAGTCTTCTAATTTATCAAGATCCTCTTGCAATTTTCCACAATCCTCTTGGGTTTTAACAACTTAAAATAGTTTTGTGTCATCTGCAAATTTGATAACCTCACTTATTATTCCACTGGCTTCCTGTTAAATTTTGGTTCGTCTATAAATACCTTATTACCACCCACAAAGTTCTTCACACAGGTATTCCCCAATATTTATCCGACCTCATCTACCACCAACCCGTCCCTCGCCTCCTCTGTTCTTCTCACAGTAACCGCCTTTTTCTTCCCTCCCCATCTCAAGCCCACCTCGAACTTACCCGTCATTCCGCTTTTTTTCCTAGGTCCTGCTCTTTGGAACTCTTCCCCACTCACTCCGCACCAAACCTTCTTTTCCACATTTCAAAGCCCTCCTCAAGACCCATCTGTTTTCCAGGCTTTCGATCTCCCAGCACCCCCCTGACAGCTACGCAGGCCTTCTCACCGTATACCACTCCATCCCCTCCCTCGTTCTTCCTGCTGCCTCCAATTCTTTAGCTAGATTGCTCTGTCTCTTTCCACAGTACTTTCCTATCCATTAAATGGCGTTCCTTTCCCCTCTTTAATTTTCTGGCAGCCTGCTTTTATTGTACACCGCTCTGATGCTCCGGTTTGGGCGGTCTATCAAGTCTCATAAATAAATAAATCTTAAATCCAAACCAGACAGTAACTGACAACGTTGCCATATAGATATTAAATAAGGGTGCAGATAAAATGGATCATTGTGACACTCCTGAAAGAAGTGAAAACCACAAAGAAAAATCACAATATTATTAACCTGGAACATATGACCATTAAGAAAAGACTCAAACCAAAACAGGACAGTCCTACCTATGCCAATCTCCCTCAAATCACTTATGATAGTATTAGTCATTTCATTTTACTTAAGTTGCAGAAATATTAAATGGCACCAAATACGAGATTCTGGATTCAAAACCCCTCCACACAAAGCCCAGATTGGAAAGCAGTAAGGTTCTGGTACCATGAAAACTCCTAAAACCAAACTGAAATGGATTCAATATATTAAGTTGGGTCAAAAATTCTTGAAGTTGAAGATAATTAAGAGGATCTTTACAGTCCAAATGCTACTTTTGCAAATCAGTCAAATATCTGTACGCTTCAAAAGAGAATAATACCCCTGACACAATGAGCCATTCACAATACTTAAAATTACTGGGGAGAGCTCAATGTACAAATATCTAAAAAAAACAAATTGACAGAATACTGATTCAAATTGTTGTATATCTTACAAATAGATAGCAAAACTGATACTAAAAAGTCCTCAGTTACTGAAGTAAAATCATCCAAACTTCTGGAAAGGAATCATTAGGCTCAGGGACAACTAATTATAAGTCAAAAAATTTAGAATACAAAGCAACAATTATCCCTTTAAAGACAAAGGATTGACAAGAAACAACCAACTTGCCAACAGAAGATAATGGAGGTAGTAAGCTTTTTAATGACAGAAAAAAAAATTAGCCAATAAACTTGGAGTAGCATTAAAACACACTTTTTGCAGCTAAAATTGAGTTTTGATAAAACAGAGTCCAGATAAGCATACTGCTCAAATAAATCAGGACAAGACTGCCAACGCCTCTTTTTGGCGCAATTTTTGCTTCTCCAACCACAACTGGGGAGGTACCATGGAACATCTGGCTGTTGCTTCTGTCTACACACAATTTTCATAGGAGCAATATTGTCTAATGAAGAAAGCAGAATAGTAAACCATAGGGCTACTTACTAGGTGATCTACAGCTCCTTCAGGACAGCGACATCATACTTTTGACGGTCAAACTTTACTTTAGATTCCAAGGAAGAAACATGTAATAACGAAACCTGCATAACAAAAGAAAGGAGAAAAATGATCAGACCAAGGAACAGGAGCATGAGTCAAACTTAAAAACAGCCATTGTTGGTCAAAATATCAGGAAAGAAAATTAAATCAAACATCTGACCAACTACATGTGTGGGACCAGCTGCAATCTGCTTAAGCCCTGAAGATTCCAAAGCTTGCAAAAAGCACAAATAACTAGCTCTAACTTTGTGCAGATTAGCATCACCTCAACACCTTGCAACAAGAGACCCCTGCAGTGGCTCTTAAATGTAGTCACACATGCCTCGTTCCTTCCAGAGTGTTCCCTTAATGTTAGGGTTACCATATTTTTTTAAGCAAATCTGGGATACTTATCTGAAGTGTGGGGGTGGGGGGTGAGGAGGGACACCTTAATTTCAGGTTTCAGCAGCAAGACGTGGAGGAGATTAGCAGGGCCGGTACAAGGAGATGAGGTGGAAGCTGCTTCCACCATACAAACAGGAAGTCGGCAACAGGCATCGGTGAGGTGGAAGCCAAACAGCCCCGTTGCGCTGTGCCACAGGGGCTGCTTGAAGCCGTTGCTGGCACTGCAGGTCCCGGAGAAGGGAGACAGCAGTGGCAATGGACCACTCTTAGACCACTGGCACTCTAGGCGACCACCTAATTTGCCTAATTACCCTGCCCTCCCCCCCATCCATCCCATGAGGGCAAAAATATCACTTCCAAGCAGACAAATCGACAGAGAAACAGAAGCAGCGATACATTTCCCCTGTACTTTGCAAAATATGAAGATAATGGACGTAAAATTCTAAAAGCTGATATGTATGCAAATCAATACATTGAAAATAAAATTTGTTTTCTCCCCATTGTTGGAATCAGGGACAGGAGGCTGCCAAGCAGGAGGGAGTCAGGAACACAGCTCTAAAAATCAGGGACAATCCCTGAAAATCAGGGTCAGCTGGTAACTTTACTTGATGTTCTTTCCCCTCAGGAATAGGCCTCGGAAGCCCTCCTGCCTCTTGGTGCATTACTGCTTATCAGAATTCTAATAAAAATAAAGTTTCATTTCTGTACCTGTCTTTGTGAAATATTTCTGTCACGCTCTATTCAAATTCATTCAAATCTTGCCCATCATTATAGTTCTAAAAGAATTACATAGAAATATATATACAATTGTAAAACCTCACCAGAACAATTATACACACATAAAATCATTACTATTAAAATCATATGAATGCTATAGAAAATAAAGCTATTGGCCTTTTCTGGAATTTTAATCATCTATTTGTCACAAGTGAATAGGGAAGCTGGAATACATTTTGAGACTGAAAATAAAATATATAATACTAGTCAGAGCCTGCGTTAGGGAGGAGCAAATAGGGTAAATGCCCTGGGTCCCCATGCTACAGAAGACCCCAAGCATGCCTGATACTGAAGGAGATACAGCCTGATGGTAGGCTTTGGAGCCCCCCTCCCAGATTTCTTTCCTGAGCCCCAGTATATTTAACACTGGCCCTGCTCCTAGTGCAGTTAGCTCCTGCATGAATTCTGCACTAGAGCTCCGTGTGCCCGCAGATTGTTGTGGGGGATCCTTGGACATCCTGAGCAGAAGCAGAGAGGTGAAGATCACGCTACATGACCCTAGCTGGCTGGTCTTCACTCACCCCTTCCAGTTCCTCACAAATTCTTTCCGGGCTCTCAGTCAATACAAAGAAGCCCAATGTCCACTCCAGTTACTATATATTCAAATATATATTACTGGATGAATCAAGAAAATCAAAGCAACTCTGTGGTTGAGCTTCACAGACAAAACAGACAAGAACCAAAAGACAGAAAAAAAATAAAGAACACACACACACTATTTTTGTCTTCCTCTATCTTCCTCTCCTCCAGAGCCTGCCCAACCTTTAGGCAAGACTAGGCGGATGCCTATGGAAGCAATTTCTGGAAGGAGAGCAGTGGTCAAAGCCAAACAATAGATCCTGACAGATACACAAACTCAGAGCCATCAGCACATTCCTTTACCTGCAGGAAGAGCAGATACATCCAAGGCAAAGTTTAATATTCAATTATGCCATTTTATAGGATTGCTGTGGAAGAGATGGCGTTCAGATGATCATGATTATTGTCCAATTCTCAGAATCTTGATGGAGGAAGGGGATGTAAAGCTGAAGATTTGCCCAAGACTCGCAATACCTTGCACCAGTCCTGGGACCTGCTCTGCTCTCCTCCGTGGAATTCTTTTGCTCCGAGACTCTTTAGATCCTCTTTCTGGGATTATCAGGATCCTCAAACAAGATTCCCCTTCTTTAGTCCACCAACTCTGGCCAGTAGCTCCTCTTGAACCCTAAAAATTACTTCCAGACACCTCTCTCTACTGATGGCTCCTTGAACCCAAAGAGACTGATCTGGCAACCTCTCAAATTATCACTTTGCCAGATTAATGCCCAAACTCCTTTCATATGTAGTTCAACACTTGTTGGATGTCCTCTCTCCCAGAATACCTCATTTATCAGGTTGCAGATCTCTCCAGTGCACCCCATATTGGTTATAGGTAGTGCTTCCAGTTCTAGAAGAAATTTAGGGGGTTATCTGAGGAAATTAGGTGCTTTCCCAGGGTTGGAAGATAGGGGTTTATTGGTGTATTTGTGGTAAAACAAAAAAAACCACACACACACACCCCCTGTGGGGTTTTATGTGGATTCCATTTAATGACACAAAACAGTTTTCCAATGCCAGAACTTTCTCCCAACCACAGTACTGCCCCCCTTCTCCAAGTCTCAGCAACAGCATCAGAAGAATTGCCAAGTTACTCGGTTCCAGGAATGAGATTTTAAGCCAGTCCTGGTTTTCTGATGCATTATAAGACCTGCAGCACTAATTTCAATGGGTAAAATCAGGGACTACAAATACCATACTGCATTGCAGGCAAATTTAAAACCAGAACTGGCAAAAAATCTCTTGGAACTGGGTAACACTGCATCAGTGCTTTTAATCATTTCACTAAGAAGTCCCTACTCCCCTGTTTGTTCATCTGTCGTTTTAGCAGATTATAAACTCTGTATTCCTAGCAGCGCTATATAGTTATTTAACAGTTTTTTTTATGTCACTTTATCATTTCTGTCAAATCTGTTTACATTGTAACTTAACCTTGGTAATGTACATTAAGCAGGGACATTGATAAGTTGGATTCTTCTGAGGCAATGGAGGGTTAAGTGACTTGCCCAAGATGCGCTGGTGGGAATCAAACCCTGGTCTCTTGGTTCCCAAGGCAGTGCTCTAACCACTAAGACACTCCTGCACTCCAAGCACTATATAAATAGGAAGTACTAGTAATGCTGCCCCATTCATCCAAGCATCAATAGCATTAGCAATCCCTCTCCTTCAAGCCCCAGCAACACCCCCCCCCCCCCATACCTGAACTCAGCAAAGGGATCATGTGCTTTGTGCTCCTGTTTCTCTCTGCAGCCGGCCAGGAAAGGGTTTGAAACCTCAGAACAGGACACGCCTGATCTCAGTGTGTCAAACTCCTTGAAGCATCAGAGAGTGAGGGGCGCAAAGCCCACAAGCTCCCATTGCTGCCAAAGGGACTTTGCCTGCAGCTGTTGAGTGACATCATTGGAGCGCCAGTGCAGAGGCCATTTTTGGGGGGGAGGCTTTGATCATAACCAAAACCTCCAAATTCCTCTTTGAGGGTATTTTAATCTGGTTTTTCTTGGTTATAACACCAAACCGGAAGCCTTAGTTATAGGCCTCCAACACTTCAAACACGGTCAGTCCCCTAAAGGGATTCATCACCCTAGGTGAAACTTCAGCTTTGCGCCCCCTTGCAAATAGCATTTAGATTCCTAGCACACCCCCCCTCCCTTCCATTATAATCCTCTCAATATCCCTTCCAGAACAATCCTATAAAAACACATATTTGGACATCAGCTGTTTAAATATTAAAGTCTTTTTTGTAACTATACACATGAGGGAATTTTCAAAAAGCCACTGACAGGGGTAAATGGACTATTTGCATATTGTGCATTCTTCCTGCAGATTAAAGTGCACACTCATGACTGAGCTTATGTGGCTGCCGGGACCCTTTGCTTTGCTTTAACTGTAGCTGCTTTTGGATGCATCCCCTACCCAACAAAACTACAAGCCTAGGTGACTGCCTAGTTTGCCTTGTAGTTAAGTCGCCCCTATCATAGGCCTCAACAGGTCACTCTTCATCTTAATTCCTATTTTTTGTCTTGTCGGTTTTGATTAGATTGCAAGCTCGGATGAATAAGAACTGTCTCGATCTGCGCTTGTAGAGCACTGCATACGCCTTGTAGCGTTTTAGTAGTAGTAGTAATAATCCTCCATTGCCTTTAGGTACAAACCAAGATTGTAAGACTTCCAGGGATAGGAAAGTACCTACTGTACCTGAATGTAACTCAATTTGAATTTCTGAGAAAAGGTCTGAGCTAAATTCAATTCCCCCTCCTCCATTTTTTTCAGATGAAAGGCGGCAAAATGTTCCACCTCTCCTGTTCCTCTGTCCAAGGCCTTGTTCAACAGCAAGGACCCCACCATGAGATCAGCCCAAACTTCCTCCACCAATGCAGAGAGTCAATCATGATGGAGGAAGTGTCAAACGTCACATTTTTTTGAGGGGGGGGGGGATCATGAGAGAGAGAGAGAGAGAGAGAGAGAGAGAGACTGGGTGAAGCATGGGAGGGGTCATAAAAAAGACTGGATGAGTTTGGGAGGCGAGTATGAGAGAGAGAGAGGAAGGGGGAAGGCTGGGGGATTATAAGAGATTGGGGGAAGCCTGAAAGGGAGGTCATGAAAGAAAGAGCAAGATGCACACGCACACACACACACACACAAACTACTGATACTTCCCATGATATACACACGCACACAGCCTTCAACATTCTCCATGACACTCAAATGTACGTATGCAGCCCCCAACACTCCCCATGACACACACACACACGCCCCCACAACACTTCCCATGAAGAGACATATGAACATGCCTAATTCTGCAAATAGGGGAAGTGTGCAGTCGTGTTGCACTACAAGTGTACACTTTTCAAATTATTTTGTTTGGGCAGAGGCATACCAAGGGCAGGGCAATGGGTGCAGCCTACCCCGGATGCCAGCCGCAAGGGGACGTGCCATTCACTGCAAGTAGGGGGGCACCCACCCCAGGTGCCAGGGGGGCTTGGAACACCACTATGTTCAGAGATTTTTTTTAAATATATGTTTAATTTTTGGGGACAATGTTGCTTCCTTGACTATTCCCTACCATCCAGCCCATGCACATCATTCGGAGACTGAATGCTTTTGGGTTATCCCATGGTGAAACACATTTCTGTGGGCTTCCATGTTGTGGAATACCTTGCCGCTGGCACTGCACTCCGAGCTCTCATAGAAGAAATTCAGAGCAGGTTTAGATGCCTTTGTTCTCCCCTAATTTTAGTTTAGCAGAGAGCATTTAACCTCTAAGTGACCTTTTGTTGCATCTTCTCTGTTCTGTCATGTGATTTTGTAGTTCCTTTCTTTTGAGTTTTTGTAAACCGCTTTGGTGTTCCAACAAAGGGTGGTATCGTAGATGCGAATGAATGAAGCGTAGTGAGCACTATTGATGACATGGAAAAAAAACAATTTTAATCTTTTCCTGTTATTATGGGTTAAAAATATGAAACATGGCAAATTCCTTATTTAACTAGGAGTCAACCAGCACTATTTTGAAACAGAAAATGACCAGGACAGGAGTGAATGTAGATTGCTCCTGTCCCTATTGCCCCTGGAACCCTTGGGGTGAGCCAGGGTGCCTAGGAAAACTGGGAGGACATGGGGCCTATACGTTGCGAGGGAGCATGGTTTCCAAATACGACAGGGTTTTGGTGAGAGGGACATTACACTTTATCCCTAAATTAGGACTGGGACGACATCAGGCCCACCGGGCCACCAGGGAATCGAGTCTGGGGTCCAGGAGGATCCACCATTTGGTCTGGAGGGCTTTTTTAATGTTTTGTACCACCATACAAAAGGGCATTTGTAATTTTCACATTTGTCATGCATTGTCTCAGCCAGTCCAGAACGTGTGACTTATCTGGCTGTAGCAACGTGTATACTTTGAAGGAAAGGCGGGAGAGAGGTGATATGATAGAGATGTTTAAATACTTCCGTAGCATAAATCCACAGGAGGAGAGCCTCTTTCAATTGAAAACAAGCTCTGCTACAAGGAGACATAGGATGAAGGTGAAAGGGGATAGACTCAGGAGTAATATGCGGAAATATTTCTTTACAGAAAAAAAAAAAATGGTAGATGCATGGAATAGTCTCCAAGTGGTGGTAGAAGAGACCAGGACAGTATCTGAATTTAAGAAAGAATGGACCAACACAAAAAAATCTCTAAAGGAAAAGTATGGAAGGGCATACTGGATGGGTCATGTGATCTTTTTCTGATGTCATGTCTCTATGTTTTTATGAAAACTTCCCTGTGAAGTATAGCTAAGGATGTAAATGAGCTATGACTTCATTTGCATCTTGTAGCTACACTTCATAGAAACAAGTATTAACCTGGGAACATTTTCAGGAGTTAGTACATGGGCCCCCATCATTAATTAGCACAAACTGTTCATGTGATACTTCATGAAACATTGGTATATTTGCTTCTTGGTTGTTACTTCATTTGTTGTTGTTCTTCCTTTCTTACTCTAACATAGTTTACTATTTATATTTCACTTGTTGGGAAGGATAGAGAATAAAAGTGTGATGCTTGTATTGTAATTAGACCAGAGTTGCCAAAGTTACCCAGTTCCAGGAGTGAGATTTTAAGACGGTCCTAGATTTCTGACAATCATGATGCATTATGGGACCTACAACACTGATTCCAATGGGTAAAATCAGGAACTACAAATACCATACTGCATTGCAAAGCAAATTTAAAGCCAGATCTGGCAAAAATCTCTCACTCCTGGAAATGGATAACTTGGCAACTTTGCTACATTCACAATGCCTTTGAGGTCAGTCTCATGTTTTCCCGCACTAGGGCTCTCAGTAAGAGCAGGACAGCACTATCCTGTTTCCATGCAAGATTAAAGGGTGGAAGTGGTTGAGTAGGAGGGACATTTAAAAAGTTTAAATATAGTCACATAGAGGCCTATTCCAATCTGTATGTCCCAGGCCTCTGTCCCCGGTCGGAACCAAACACACAGAAGTAGATAGATGTGATTCTGATCTCACAGGGCACATCTAGCCCCCACAAGATCAGAATCGTGTCTAAGCCTGTAAGTGCAGACTGGGACCAGATTCCGGTCGACCAGCCTGTACAGGCTTCTGGCCCGGCTAACTCAGTCAGGCTCCTGAATGGAGTCACAGCGCCATGGTGTCTGGTTGCCATGGCACCGTGGCTCCATTCAGGAGCCGTGATCCCTAGCCACCACAAACTCTTCATTCCCCGCAGCCTGACCCCCAATCTGGCATCCCATGACCAGGGTCAGGCTGTGGGGAATCTCCTGCACCCCCCCCCTCCGCTGCTGCCTGGGCCTGCTGTCCAAAGATGTCTAGGGGAACTTATTCTACCTCAGAGGTGGAATAAGTTCCCCGTCTAGTCTGCCAGCCCCAGACGTACAAGGTCGGCTTCAGAATTGGCTCTGTGTTGGACTTCCGGTCTAGCCACGGAGGAGAGCAGACGTGGTTGAGTGAGCTCTCTGCTGCCCCGGTTATCTTCGGGTAGATACTGCCCCCAACTGGCACCGAGAACATGCCGAAGGTGCTTAAGGCAAAGCCCCCGAATCCAATTAAAGATATGTATGCGGCGAAGGCGGGAACCGGGAAGGCGGTGGGGTCCGGCCCACGGGCGCAACAGGCGCCGACGTCCCCCAGCGGATCCGAGGGTCTGGAGGTAGGGGAGACCGAGGACGCTCCCCCTACGGAGCTGGAGGCCGTGCTGCGTGAGATTCGGGACTCTAAAGATGAAATTGTGGAGAGAGTGTCCCAAAAGCTGGAGGAAAAGTTTGCGGCGCTTGGGCAGCGGTTGGAGGAGGTTGAAGCCCGGGTGAGCTCGACGGAGGACTCCCAAGCGGAGATGCAGCGCACGATGGGATCGTTGCAACAGCAGCTTAGCTGGCTGCATGCTAAAGCGGAGGAGATGGAAAACCGAGACAGGAGATCGAATTTGCGAATTTTTGGGGTGCCGGAGGGGGCGGAAGCTGGAGACCCTCTTGGATTTATTGGGGAGCTGCTGGCGACTTGTTTTCCAGGTGCCCCGTCCACCCCAGCGTACGAACTGGAGAGAGCTCACAGAGAGTTGCGGCCTAAGCCGGGTGAGTCGGCCCCGCCACGTGCTCTCATTGTAAAGCTTCTCAGATTCCAGGACAGAGAGCATGTGATTCGGGCCGCTCGAAAATCTCGTTTTGTGACTTAAGGAGTGGAAGGTCTATGTTTTTCCAGACCTGGCTTCGGAGACTGTCAAACGCAGGAAGGATTTGATCAAATGGAAAGAGAGCTGGGCCCGGAGAGGCATGCAGGTGGCGATATGGTATCCGGCGAAGATTACTATGATGATGAACGGAGTGCGCCGTTTTTTTGCCACGAAGGATACACTGGAAAAGTTTCTGAGTACACAGCAGGGGAACTGGGCCGGAGAGCGGGAGAAATCGCCGAGAAGAAGTCCGGCGGTGGCGCCAGCAGAAACAGGCAGCAGCGGATCGCCGTGACCGGGTCAATGGACTGCAAAGTGCTGTTTATGATGTGGGGTTCCCTGTATTTGTTGCTGTAGGGGAGTGCTTGGTGCGACTGGGGGGTGGAGGAGGGGGGCACGAATGGGCTGGGGTGGAGGGGCTGAGGATGGGGTAGTCTCCCCTGGGCCCCGGTGATTTGGGTAGAGGAGTGGGAAAGTGGGGGGGGGGGTAGATTTCTGGAAATGGGCTGAGGGGGGAAGGGGTTGGGGGCAGCGGGAGGGGGGGGGGGGAAAAGAAGCGTGGTCTGGTGGAGGTCTGTAAAGACAAAAAATTGTGGCGTGAGAGGGGGTGTATGAGCGGTGGGTTTTGTTGTGGTTTGGTTCTTTTTGTTAGTTTGTGTGATGTGTGGGGGGTCCCTGTTTCCTGGTCCCTGGGCCGGGAGGGTATGGAGAATGGCTGATGGTTAGGTTGGGGGGCTTTCATAGCCCGATTAAACGGAAGCGAGTGCTTGCACAGCTTAACAGACAGCGGGTGAATGTTGCATTAATTCAAGAGACGCATCTGCTGCAGGGGGAGCTGGAGAAGCTCAAGTCCCAGGGGTTCGAACAGGTGTATGGATCCTCTTATAACTCTAAGAAAAGAGGGGTGGCGATTTTGGTACACAAGAATGCTCGCTTTATCCCGTATGAAAGTGGGGGGGGATGAGGAAGGGCGGATGGTTTGGGTGGTGAGGGTGGACTTGCGAGAGGTATCCTTTCTAAATATATATGCCCCCAATGGTAGTAAGGGGCCCTTTTTCAAAGACACCCTCCGGGTCTTTCAAGGTAAAGCCAAGGGAGACTGGATAGTGGGGGGAGACATGAACTGTGTGGTAGGGGAGAGGGACCGGTCCAACTTTTGCCGAAGTAGGCATGGGAAGGAGGGTAAGGAGCTACAGAGGTGTATGGAGGATTTTGCCCTGGTAGATGTGTGGCGGTGGGAGAACCCCGGGGGCCGGGAATTTACTTGCTATTCAGCGACGCAGGAGACATACTCCCGGTTGGATCTCCTTTTGGGTCGACAGGACCAGTTGGGGGTGCTGCAGAACATCCAGATCCTCCCTATTACATTATCGGATCATGGGATGGTGGTAGGGGAGTGGCGGGGTAATGTGTCCCTGTACCAATCCAAGGACGGGCAAACCACGCTCCGGAAAGCTTGGCAGGACTATATGAAGTGGAATGATTGTGGGGAGGTAGCGGACGCCACGCTCTGGGATGCGGGGAAGGCTTATATGAGGGGGATAATGATACAACTGGGGAGTCGCCGGAAGAAAGAGCGGGAAGCGCTACGCGGTCACCTCATGCAGGAAATGGGGCAATTGCAGGCGGAGCACAGTGGAGGAGGGTCTAAGGCGGTGAAGCAGCGTTTGGCGGGACTCCGGGCCAAGCTTAATGCTCTGGAATCGGAGGAGGTGGAGCGGATGATGCGGGCTACTAAGCGGGCTTTTATGGAAGGGGGGAATAGGGCGGGGAAGGTGTTGGCCCGCCAACTACAAAAGAAACGGGAGGGCAGAATAGTGCGAGAGATTGTGGGAGGGGGGGGGAGCGGGCCGTCGCAAGCCGAGATATTTGCACGGCCTTCCGGAGGTTTTATGAGGGGTTGTATAAGCGGCAGGACGGGGTATGTGTGGAGAAGATAAAGGCATATCTGAGGGATATCGTCTTTCCTAGGGTGGAGGAGGGCACGGCGGACTGGTTGGGGCGGCCGATCGCGGTTCAGGAGGTATTGGACGGTATTAAGAAATTGCCTAAGGGGAAGGCGGCTGGGGAGGATGGGTTTCAGGCGGAATATTATCATATGATGAGGGAAGAACTTGCCCCGTTTTTGGCGCGCTTGTATTCCAGTTTGTTGACGGGAGAGGGGCTCCCGGAGTCGATGGCGCAGGCCAATATTGTGGTGCTACCCAAGGAGGGACGCCCTCCGGAACTCTGTGAGAACTACCGCCCCATTGCCCTTCTGAACAGTGATGCTAAATTGTACGCTAAGATCTTAGCGACCAGATTGGAATACAGTCTGCCAGGATTAATCCATCCGGATCAAACGGGATTTATAAAGGGGAGGCGGATAGCGGATAATGTGCGTAGGGCGGTCGGGTTGCTCCATTTAGTTCGGAATCGCCAGTCCCCAGCGCTATGTGTGGCATTAGACGCGGATAAAGCGTTTGACAGGGTGGAGTGGGGGTTCGTGTTTCAGGTTATGGGACGGATGGGGCTAGGGGAGGGTTTTATTCAGGGGGTGAGAGCCTTGTACCAGAGGCCGGCGGCGCGTATCTGGGTGAATGATCAGGTGTCTGAACGGTTTTATTTGCAGTGGGGTACGCGGCAGGGATGCCCCCTCTCGCCTTTGCTGTTTGCAATCGTGATTGAGGCCCTGGCGCTTAAGATCCGCGCCCAGCACCGGATACGGCCGGTGCTGGTGGGGGAAGTGCCCCATAAGATCCTTCTTTATGCGGACGATACGTTGATCTTTATGACCCATCCGGAAGAATCGCTGCCAGTGCTCTTACGGGAGTTGGAGAACTTTGGGGCGGTATCGGGTTTTAAAGTGAATTTGTCTAAGACGGAGGCTTTGGCTTTGGGGGGATTGCGGAGGGAGGCCTTTCCAGACTTCCCATTTCGCTGGGCGGCAGGGAGCATCAAATACTTGGGGGTCCGCATAGCGGAGGACCCAGCGCAGCTGTTTGACTTGAATTATCGGCCGCTGATGGGGCGGATATCCTCGCTGTTGGATGGGTGGTCTGCCCTACACCTTAGTTGGTGGGGTAGAGTGGAAGTGCTTAAAATGACTGTACTGCCGAAATTTTTGTTTTTATTTTCGCAGTTGCCTCTAGGGGTCCCGGGGACCATGTTGAAACGGTGGGAGAGTCGGCTGGTGAAATTTGTGTGGGGGGGGGGAAGACGGCGAGGATTCGGCGGGGTAGTCTCTTTCAGTTTAAAGCCCGGGGAGGGGTGCGGTTCCCTTCGTTGCGGTGGTATCATCAGGCCTGCATTTTGCAGGCGTGGCGGGACCATGCCGGGGGGGAGGGGGTTGAGTCATGGGTGGAGTTGGAGCGGACGGTGTTGGGGGCGATCTCCTGGGCGAAATGGTTGGTGGAGGGAGTAGAGGGCGGTGGTAGGCACGCTAAGTTGGGGCATCCATTTCTGGATGCCATGATAGAGGTGGCTGCGCTGGGAAGGCGGCGGGGGTGGTTTCCCAGCCCTTTCTCCCCCTGGTCTTCCCTTGGGGAGTTCCTCCCTCTGGGGAAGGTGGGTTGGGTACGGAAGGGGCGCCAGCTCTTGGAGGGACGCCTGGATAAATTAAGGGACTTTGTGGAGGGGGGGGATCAGCCGGTCCCAGCGGGATTTAGAGATCGCATTGCAGGATAGGATCCCGTTCTATCAATACTTTCAGGTGCGTCACCTCCTTCGTAGCGGGGACGTTTTGGCTCACATTCATAGAGACGGTACGCCACTGGAGCAGGTGTTGTTCCAGGGGACGGGCGATAGGGGATTTATTGCTCGAATTTATCGGGTTTTGCTGGAGGAGGGGACAGAGAGTGGGCCCCCCTTGCATCAGGTACGGTGGCATAGGTGGCTGGGGAGGGAATTGGGGGAAGAGGTGTGGGACGGGATCTATGCGGGGTTGTACAGGGGCACCTGGGTGTCTTCCTGGCGACAGACTCAATTGCAGCTACTGCATGGGGCTTACTGTACGCCGCGGCGTCTGTTCCTGGCCGGGGGGAGCCCTTCTGACACCTGCTGGAGAGGCTGTGGGGGGAGTGGGAGCTTCCTCCACATGTGGTGGGGTTGCCCGGTGATTCAGTCCTTTTGGGATAAGGTGGAGTGTCGAGTGGGGGAGATATTAGGGGAAGAGAGGTCCGGTGCACTCCGGGAGAGCACGGTTTGGTTATTGGGATCCCCGGAGGGGGGGCGGCGAGGGAGGTGGCGGGAGTTACTAGCTGAAAAGCTGCGCTTGGCTGCAAGAGTGGCCATTGCTGGGAAGTGGAAGAGTGTGAGTGGCCCCTCGGAGGGAGACTGGGAGGGTAAAGTGGAAGCGGCGGTGCTTTTTGATTGGTTGACCTACCGCCTGCAGGGGCAGGCGTGGAGGTTTCATAAGATTTGGGATATTTATCTGGAGAAGGGGGGGGCCCGGGAATTGCGGGCCGGCCTGGGGGGGCAGGGGGGACTGTCAATCACACACACACACACTTAGTTAGTTTAAGAGTTTGAGATTGTTTTTGTCTAATTGTAGTTGGTAAGTGGGATGCGACATGCGGGTGGATTTGAGGGGAGTGTTGTCCTCTAGTTTTGTTGTACTATCTCGGGTTGAACTACCGAGGGTTGGGGGAAGGGACTAACTTGTGTGAAATTATGTTGTTGTTTGTGGAGCTTTGTAGTTCTATTGCTTCAGATGGTGTTATTTCCTGTATGTCACAATTCCAATAAAAATATGTTCCAAAAAAAAAAAAAAAGAATCAGCTCTGTACATCTGGGGCTGCGGACCACCCACTGCCCGCCTAACTCTGCCTCTGCCCTGCCACCTTCCCGCCCCTGTCTAGCCTCCCCGTACAAACTCCTTCTTCATACGGGGAGGCTTAGTTGGGGACAGCAAGGGGGACAAACTGTGGGGATGGATGTCCATCCCTGCTATTCGTGATTCAGAATTGACCCCATAGTGAGCCTTTGGTCTGACTCAGTTTGGTGGTACTTATGTTCTGTTAGTGGTTGAAGCATAAATCAATGATGGGCTAGAAGTAGCTCAAAAATTCCCAGAACTACTTTGTTACTTTATTTCATCAAAACAAAGTCGCTCAGTGAGCAGAGCAAAACAGGCGAGAGAGTTCCGACAATGGAAATTGGCAATATGTCGTTGGAAAGTTCTTTGGCACAACGCAAATATTAAGATGAGCACTAGAAATAAATTTTAGATAAAGATCATAGCCAAGATACCCCGGTTCATTCCTGTAATAGTATGCAAACTAACCCATTTGAATCAGGACAAGAAGAGGGGGGGGGGGGTGCAACCAAAGCAATTGCCCTTGGATCCCATGTCTCAGGGGGCCCCAAGCCTGCCCAAAGTTGAAGACGGTCCACAGGCAGATTTTGGAGTCTCTCCCAAATTTATGCCCTAGGCCCCAGCTTCTCTCACAGTGGCTTGGATTTGGAGACGCTACCCCAAAGAAAATGTACTTTGTTTTGCACATGCACCCCCTCCAGAGCCCCAGCATTAATATCCTGTGTTTTGGTAAACTCTTATTTAACATTTCTTATATACCGCCTTTCATGATATCAAGGTGGTTTACATTGAACAAACTGAAATTACATTGAACAGGGCATAACTTGGAGATAGCTATTTTACAGGGAACATGGGCAATGGAGGGTTAAGTGGCTTGCCCAAGACCACAAGGAGCATCTGTGGGACTAGAAACCCCAGTCTAGTGGGATTTGAACCCCGGACCTTCTGGCCTGAGGTAACTTTCCCCAACCACTAGGCCACTCCTCCCTCAAACTCTTGTCTGCAAATAGCAATTGTTATTCTGATGTGTAAGGAATCTGCTCTCTGGCCAAATCTAAAGACCGCTAGAAAAATGTCAAAACTCCTGTTCTTTCTTTTCGAAAGCGATTAGATCAGAGAAGAACAGTTTCTATTGCTATCATGTGACCGCAGCACTATCATTACAGATTATGTGTGTAATTGTGCAGCAGGGATGGCTGCATATTGGCAGGTTGGCGATCCATTACTTTATTCATAACCCAGCTCCTACAAGATTCAGATTAGTTTCTCCCTTCAAACCAAGGAAGTTCGGAAGAACTTACAGGCCGATGCAGAAAGCTGGTGCTGAGGTTGTGTGTTTTCATAACACGCCGACAGCAAGAGGCTTCAGAGCCGGTATGTAGCAAAGGGCATGTATGAAAGTGAGCTGGGCACAAAACTTGTGGGGAGCCAATGCATGTGCAAACAGATGCACCACAAATGGCCATATATGCATGCACGTAAATGTCAAATGTTCACGTTATATGCACAGGACATGCAGCTTCTTTTGGCACTCACCCCATAAAGCATAGTTACTCACCTGTAACAGGTGTTCTCCAGGGACAACAGGAATCAGTCCTCACATATGGGTGACGTTGACACTGACGGAGCCCTCGCGGAAGCATCACCCCAGCTTTCAAAGAAAGCCTTTGGGAGATGCCACCACGCATGCGTGGTCCCCTTCCCGCCCAAGGGTGCCATCTTACTGAGTCAGGTGCCATAGCTAGAGCCCAACCAAGAAGATGGCCAAAAATGAACAGCAACTCCAAGGGGAGGAGGGAGGGTTGTGAGGATTGATTCCTGCTGTCCCTGGAGAACATCTGTTACAGGTGAGTAACTATGCTTTCTCCAGGAACAAGCAGGGACTCCCTAGCTCCAGGCTACTGAGGACCGGTATGAAAAAGGCCCGGACCAACCGTGGACAGCCACAGGCGAATCCAATGACAGACTCGAAGGACCCAGTGTACAGGGAGAACCATGACTCCAGTAGCCTGAACAAGAAGGGTCGGACGGCAGGAGCTGCCAAAACCCTGAAGAGGTTAAGGAGTATGGTACTGTCAGGATCCTCTCCAGGCAATAGTGGGCTGCAAAAGTGTGAACGGAGGACCAGGTGACAGCCTGGCAAATGTCTGCCATGGGCACTGATCGGAGACTTGTGACAGAGGTCGCCATCGCCTGGACATTATGCACCGTGACTCGGCACTCCAAGGGAATGTTGGCTCGACTGTGGGCAAAGGCAATGCAGTCCACCACCTAGATGGAGATGGTGTGCTTGGTGACAGCCTGCCCCAGACGGCTGGGGTCAAAGGAGACTAAAAGCTGCGAGGCTTTACTGTGGCCCTGCTGCAGGTAGAAGGACAAGGCTCGTTTGCAGTCCAGGGTATGGATGACAGCCAACTCAAAGTCAGTGTGAGGCCACGGAAAGAAGGTAGGGAGCACTACCTTCTGATTGAGGTGGAAGTCAGAGACCACCTTTGGGAGAAACTTAAGGTGAGTGCGGAGCACCACTATTCTCATAGAATCTGGTCTAGGGTAGCTCGGCCACTAAGGCCTAGAGCTCACCGACTCTGCGGGCAGAGATGAGGGTCACTAAAAAAGCAACTTCCAGAACAGTTAGCATAAGGAGCAGATAGGAAGGACTCAAAGGGCGGCTTGGTAAGTTGTGCCAGAACCACATTGAGATCCCGTTCCACCGGGGGCAGCCAAATGGGGGGGTTTGGAGAGCAACAAGCCCTGCATGAACCTGGTGATGAGGGGCTGTAAGGATAGAGACTTGCCCTCCATGGAATGGTGGTTTGCAGAGAGTGTACTGATGGAGTTGGACTTGAGTCCAGACTGCGAGAGGTGGAAGAGATATTGAAGGACCGAATGCACTGGGCAAGAAAATGGATCTATTTGGTGCCCTGTGCACCACATGGAGAACCAGTGCCACTTGAAGGCCTAGGCCCATCTCGTGTAGTCCTTACGAGAGGCCAGAAGGATTTCCTCCACCTTCTTGGAGAGGTTGAGAGGGGCTAGGGCGACCCGTTCAGCTGCCATGCCATGAGAAAACAATCCTAAGTTGGGATGGAGGATCGAGCCCTTCTCCTGTGTCAAGAGTCCCGAAGAGCTCCCGAGAGGGACCGGGACGCCATCGAGAGATGGAGCAGCAAGGGGAACCAGGGTTGCCTGGGCCACTGTGGGACTATGAGGATTACCGATGCCCTGTCTCGCTGGACCTTTAAGAGGGTTCGAACTTTCAAGGGCATGGGAGGGAAGGCATACAGCAGGCCCCTCGCCCATGAGATGAGGAAGGTGTCTTCTGCCACCTGGCAGGGGTGAGGTTGGGGGCCACAAAATTGGGGCAACTGAGCATTGATTGGGCTGGCAAAGAGGTACAGGCTGGAAAG
This sequence comes from Ichthyophis bannanicus, assembly GCA_033557465.1. Classification (NCBI taxonomy): domain Eukaryota; kingdom Metazoa; phylum Chordata; class Amphibia; order Gymnophiona; family Ichthyophiidae; genus Ichthyophis; species Ichthyophis bannanicus. Next base: position 97,988,817 of record CM066046.1, read on the forward strand.
GCCCCATAGCTGGAAAAGCCTGAAGGCCATCTCAGGGTCCAGGTGCGGTTGGAGGACCCTGCTCAGCCTGTCTGCCAAGGCATTGTCCTGGCCCGGTAGGCAGACCGCCCTGATGAGCATCCCATGGCTGGTTGCAAAGGAACAGAGGGCCACGGGCTCCTGGCAGAGGCAGTAGGAACCCGTGCTGCCCTGCTTGTTCACATAAAACATCATGACTTGATTGTCCGTCTGGATGAGCACCAACTGGTGCTGTAGGTGGTGCCTGAAAATCTTCAGAGTGAGGAAGGCTGCTCTGAGCTCAAGCAGATTGATATGCTGCTGGCTCTCCTCGAAAGACTAAGCCCTCTGGGTGTGGAGCTCCCCGCAATAGGTGCCCCAGCCCATCAGGGAGGTGCCCATTGTGAGAACCCTCTGGGGGTTTGGAAACTGAAAAAAGGCATGCCTGCTTGCAGGTGTTGAGTATCCTGCCACTAGGTGAGGGACTCCGCCAGTTGGCGAACCACCGTGACTGTCCCGGAGTTGGCCCGTGGCCTGGATCTACTGGGAACGGAGGCAGCACTGGGCCACGCGCATCTGGAGGTGTGCATCGAGAACCACATGGACTGTGGAAGCCATGTGGCCCAGGAGGCAAAGCAGTGATCGGGCCAACACAATGTGGTCTTTGGGTTTGCGTAGGCCCTGGCCCTTTCCCTTGCTCTGGGGACCCTGATGTGGGATCTGAGCAGCAGAGTAAGGAGGGTAGCCCCAGTAGGGCTGACCTTTCCGGAGGAAAGGAGGCTTCTTCCCCTGCAGTTTTTCTGGGAAAAGTCAAGGTCTTCCTTGAAAGCAGAGTCCGAGTGACATACTCGGTCTCTATTTCGGTCACCTTATCCTCTATTGGCTTGCCGAAGAGCTGTTTGCAGAGGCATGGCCATCAAGACGTTTTTCTTGCACCCATTGCTTGCGATCAGACGATTGGAGCCAAGCTTGGCGTTGGGCGCTGATGCCAGCTGCGGCCACTCTCGCACTGGATTCAAAGCCATCCTGAGTGGCTCAGGACAAGTATTTGGAGCACTCCGCAACAGACTTTGAAAGAGCCTGAAAACGCCAGGAGTGGTCTCCACCAAGGCCAGTGGCGAATCCCCTGAGTTCCTTGGCCAGGTCCCAAAGGAACATGCCAATGTAGAGTCGGTAAGTCTGTATGCGGCAGGCCAGCATCGAGCCCCGGTAACATTTTTGCCCAAGACTCTCTACCCGGGGGCACCGAGGAGTGTGTTTTCAGGCTTTTTTGCTGATGCATGGCCAACTCAACCCCCCACTGGACCCAATACATCGTGTTGAATTCCTAACTCACGATGGGCACCGAGACCGGGGTCTCTCACATCTGGTGGAGAAGCTGGGTGAGTATGGAGGGAATGAGAACTGTCAAGGTCTCCTTCGGTGGTGCCTCATACTGGAGGATGTCAAGTTTCTCCGAACAAGGATCTTCCTCCTACTCTGTCATGAGGGAGAGCGCCTATGCCATGTCCCTGACGAACTCAAGGAAAGAGCTGTCCACGGGAGGGGATCGGAGCTTGGCAGCCAGTGGAGACTGGTCCAAAGGAAGGTCTCGGTGAGCCCGAGTCTCCGGGGATGTCTCGATGTTGGACTCCCAGTCGGAGTAATCCAAGGAGGACTCAAAGTCCTCTGGCTGCAAGACAGCCGATAGCATCTGAGACCGGGGCTTCAAGGCTAAGACATGGCCAGAGCCAGAGGCACTCGCCTGCAAAGACCTGGATCCCGAGGACCAGGAGCAAGAACGAGACCCTCGCCAGGGATCTGCCTGGAGGTGTCTAGCTCTTGGCAATCGCTTTGGCGGCACAGAGAATTCTCGATGTCAAGGTCCTTGTGGTATCAGTGGGGCCAGGGGTTGGCACCCGCTGGAAGGCAAGGAACACTGAAACGCTGTGCTCTAAGGCCAACATGCGCGCTTTCCACTCAGGGGTAACAGCCATGGACACTGACACCAGGTTGACCAAGTCAAGTGTTGAGAAAGGGAGGGGGGGGAGACTGCAGTCCGTCACTGGAGGGCACAGCATTGGTCCTGGGCACTTTCCGAGGATGCTCCTGCTCCGGTTTCTCGGGGGCTCTTCGGGGGCTGAGGAACCAGGCACGGGACTTTCCACACTTGTCCGCCTCCCCGGACAAGGCCCTAGAGGTCGTCTTCTTACACTCACGCTCCAGGGATTCTTGCTCAGAGTGTCTGCGGGGGGCCTTACGCGAGTCCGAGGATCCGTGCAGGGCCTTCGAACGTGATGCTACCGGGGTTGAGTCTGCCTTATGGAAGATGTCATCCTGCTTAAGCTGACAGCTCTGTATGGCCTTAGCAGACATTTTCTTACACAGGGAGCATTTCTCTGGGTTGTGATCAGCGCCCAGACACCGGAGGCAACAATCATGTTGGTGAGAGACATGTTTGAGCATCGATTACACACATTTTTTTAAGCCAGTGACCACTGGGGCAAAAAGGACCCCAGTGAGGCTGAAGACCCTTGACGCGGTCAGCAGTTGAAAAAAGGCGTGAAAACTCTACAATGGAAAAGATCAAGACAAAATGGTTTTCCCGAGGCCCGGTGCTCCTGCTGGTTATGTAATTTTCTATGCATTTCTGCGTCGGGTGCAGACTTTATTAGCATGCCATTTTAATATGAACATAAGAACATAAGATATGCCATAATGGGTCAGACCAAGGTCCATCAAGCCCAGTATTCTGTTTCCAACAGTGGCCAATCTAGGTCACATGTACCTAGCAGTTTCCCCAAGAGACACAAGTTCCGCAATGCTTGTACTGGGTCAAGCATTGATATCTTCTGTCACTTCTTAATAATGGTTTATGGACCTTTCCTCCAGGAACTTGTCCAAACCTTTTTTAAACCCAGCTACACTAACAGCCTTTACTACATCCTCCGGTAACAAATTCCAGAGTTTGATTACACATTGAGTGAAAAAATATTTTCTTTTATTAGTCTTAAATAGTTTACCCTGCAGCTTCATTGCATGTCCCCTAGTCTTTCTATATTCTGATAAGGTAAACAATTGATCTACGTTTACCCGTTCCACTCCGTTCATTAATTTATTGACTTCTATCATATCTCCCCTCAGCCGTCTCTTTTCCAGGTTAAAGAGCCCTAACCTTTTTAGCCTTTCTTCATAGGAGTATCCTTCCATCCCCTTTACCATTTTGGTGGCTCTTCTCTGTACCTTTTCTAAAATCGCTATATGTTCAGCTCATTTTGCATTATTTAAATATGTTTGAGGTTACTGTGTGGGCACACTTTTCCTTTATTGTTTACATGTGCCTCAATCTCTTTTCTGCATTTGGCGTGGTGGAACCTGTGCGTATAAGTTGGGCTATCTGCGCACAAAGGGTGCGTTAGTCTTTCAGCATCGGCCGATTTGTTTTTATTCGCTGACGAGAGGATGTTAACTCATCTGCACTTGGTTAATAAAAGTAAACACGGATACGTGCCAACCCAAGAACACCAAAAGATGAAGCAGGCTGTCGTTAAAAACAGCATCTCTGTTTCAATGGATTTCTTGTGAACCCAGGATCACAAGATGCATAGGTCCCCCTCCCCCTCTATTTTTGGGGCTTTTAGCGCATGTTGCCAGCAGAACTCTTCGTGTTCAACAGGTCTACGGCCCTTCCCATTTCCGTTCCACCATAAGCACAGCCCTCGGCACTCTCTCCATGCTGACGTAACACGACCCGACCCCTCCCCCCGTGCCCTGGGCAACTGACGCTTCCACTCTTTGGAGCGACGGTGGGGTCGTGCAGGCGCTCCGGGGACAGCTATGCGAGCTCGTGCGTGCACGGTGGGCGCAGGCGCGGCTCGCGCCTCTGCATCTGTTGCCGCCAGCTGCAGTTCCGCGTTGTCAGTTCCGCAGGTGCAGAAACTCCACGTCAGTTCGAGCGGTGTCAGTGAAAGCCTCCCCTCCCTTATCTCCGTCTGATGCGTGTGCGCCGCAGAATGACGCCCCATCCCCCTCGGCTCGCGCCTCGCTGATCCCTCCTCCGGAGCTGCTTATGTGCTGCTGGAGCCGGGAGCGCGGTCTGCCGGCAGAATGTCCTCGCTGTCTCCGGCTGCCCTGGACTCGGACGAGCTCTACGACTTCCTCTTTAAGATCGTACTGATCGGCGATGCCGGCGTGGGCAAGACGTGCGTGGTGCAGCGCTTTAAGACGGGCATTTTCGTGGAGCGGCAGGGCAACACCATCGGGGTGGATTTCACCATGAAGACCCTGGAGATCCAGGGCAAACGAGTCAAGGTAAGCGCTTTGTGCTAGGAGGCAGGGGGGACGAGGGGCGTCTTATCGCCGATCCGCGCCAACGAGCCTGGGGAGTAGTTACAAAGTTGCCGGCGCCGACTCCCTAACCGTGGAAAGCTGGTTGCGGCTTGCGGTCACCGGGAGCCGTTCGGGCTGCAGCCTGTTGCTGGTTTTCTCTCGCTTTCTGTACTTTGTGACTGGTTCTTCTGGCTAGAGAGAGAGAAAGAGGAGGACGGGGATAAAGATGGGGGAGGGAACGGCAATGGCAAAAGGAAACTAACTACCAGCAAACTCTTCGCACTGTTGTTTTCGGTAAGTCCACAGAACACATCCTGGGGCGATAGTGTGACGGCTGCAGAATGAATCAGCTCAATTTGCCTGGCTGTTAAAGCAGGAAAAGTTAACTAAGCAAAAGGTGCGTTTCCTCGAGGCTGCCTTTCCCCCCCACCTCCCCTCCCGGTTTATTGAGAATTGGAGCAGAGTTAACTTCCTTTGTTAAATGCTTTTTCTCTTTTTAGCCGCAGCAGTGTTAGATCGCTTGACGTATTAGGAGCTTAGATTACAATACCTTTCCTGCGTTCGGGTTAAAGTATTTACAAAACAATTACAAAACAAGTTGCTGGGGCGAGGGGGCCGTACCTGGCCGGTGATGTCAGCTTCCTGGTGAACAGCAGCTCTGCTCCAAAGGTTGCATTCGTGACCGAGGGAGCTTTTGGAATCGGGCTACAACCAAGTCTTCGTCCGGTACCGCCGATGCTCGTTACGGCTGTGCGCGTTTCTTCCACGTGCTTTTAGAGGAAGGCGCTTAGTTCCCACAAATTAACAGCAGCTGACTTTTTTTTGAGTGGCGTAGATGTTTAAATAGCAGCCTGAGTGATGCGCGGCAAGCAAAGGCACCAAAAACGACCCTTTTTCTTTTGAATGTAATTTGAATGTATTTAATTTACCAAATGCCTTTCTGCTGGTCAGGGGCACCCCCAAGGGTGTTTGGGGGGGGGGCATGGGTGGAGACTAATTACGGGGCTTCATTTGCATTAATAGTTGCATATCCACTGGGCCTCTTGTATAAATCTAATTTATTGTATTTTAAAATGTATATGCTGCCCATCTAAAATTTTCAGCTGCTTTCCAAGGAATCCTTCACAAGCCTCTTTTTTTTGTTCTAATAATAACTTAGGGGCATGTTTACTAAACATAAATGTGTGTTAAGTGTCACTGTACCCATAGCCATAAATGGATGTTGCTGCACTTAGCACACATTCACATTTGTGAAAGCGCATTAACCTTTAGTAAACATGCCTCTTAATGAGTGTCTGAAAACCATTTGCATGTACAGTGAGGATTAAAGAAAGGCTACCAAATTTCTGCCAGGTGCATTACTACGAAACCCTGCTCATTTAGAACCCACACAATACAAAAACATTCACTCAAAAAGTTCTCAAATAACCATAATTTTTTATATACCTCTTGCCACTGGTCTCAGATAAACGGTTATTGCTGACACTTCTATAGGGGTATATTTGTTTGCCCCCTTTTTTGTGTCCGTACACATCAATGACCTGTCGTGCAAGTGGTTTTTTATCAATATATATTGCCTTTATCTCATAATTTTTATAAACTTTTTCTTCAACTTTATATAAAAAAGATGGCCATTCTACTTATCTTGATCGTCGTAGAATGGCAACCGTTGATTCGTCCTATTGATGTTTCTCGTGAATACTAACTATTACATTGTTTACTGTCAAAAATTGTTCCATGTAAAACAAGCCCTTGCTTTGTTGACTGTTGTTCAATTGTAAGCCGCATCTGAACTCTGGAAGATGCGGGATATAAATGATTGTTAAATAAAATAAATAAATAAATATATTGGTAAAAAACCACTTGCACGACAGGTCATTGATGTGAACGGACACAAAAAAGGGGGCAAACAAGTATACCCCTATAGAAGTGTCAGCAATAACCGTTTATCTGAGACCAGTGGCAAGAGGTATATAAAAAATTATGGTTATTTGAGAACTTTTTGAGTGAATTTTTTTGTATTGTGTATGTTTGTAATTCACTTGGACGAAGCCTTGGAAAATTAGTCATTTAGAACCCACAGCAAACCTGACATATCATAATAGCACTACCAGGATTCACAAAGCACCTATTTATCAAAAGGTAGCACTACAAATACTAAACCGATGCATCTTATTGGGAAAAGAAAACAAGTGGGTCTACTACACAGACACTTGACAAATAGATTAGCACAGTTCTGTCATACATACAAAACAGACCATTACCACATACAGAACAATCAGGGCCGGCCGTCCATTGGGGCGGCAGTGGCACACATGGACGCCCACACCCTACCCCTTCCCAGCAAAAATGATCCGCTTTTGGAAATGCTGCCGCTGCCCACCTCCCCCTCCCGAGACAGAATCAGCAGAGCTGGGGTGGGGTGACGAGGCTGGGGTTTTTGCCTAGGATGGCAGAAACCCTTCGTCTGGTCCCAAGAACAAGGGATCACGATTTAGAAATATGAAGACAATAATTGAACTGGGAACCCCAAAAGCCAAACTGAATGCACCACAACACTGGAAAAATTAAACTATGAAATTTAATTTCCTCTGATACGGAATAAAGCGCAGAGACAAATTGGTGCATGTTTGACTCTCCTTTTGTCTGCTGTTCATTTGTCTTTTCTTCTCTCTTTTTTTTCCCCATTTTCTGTCCACATCTGCCTCTGAAATACTGATCTTTCACTTTTTGTTCTTTTCTCCATTTCTTTCTTTACTCATTCATCTACTCAATTCCCGTCCTCAATTCCCTTTTGACTTTTCACTTAGCAGCTTTCTATCTATTCTAATCTCCAGCCCAGCTCCCCATTTCTCATCTCACTCCTTCGCTAGTCTCTTATTCCCTTTAGTCTTTCACACACTCCCCAATACCACATTTCAACCCTCTGTAATCATCATCCTCCTCTCACTCGTCTCCTTGCCAGGATCCCATGGCCTCTCTCACATAGTTCCATCATGCCCACCGTTTCCTCCCTCTCTCTCACCACCCCAATTCAGCATCTCCTTCTGCTTTACCCCCAAAGTCCAGCATCTCCTGCTTTCTCTTCCACTTCCCCAGCCCTTTCCCCCCACCATAGACCACCCCCCATCAATCATATATCCCCTTCTCCATCCTCTCCCCCTGCAGTGGTCCGTCATCTCTCCTATCTCTCTCTCACCCTGTTCCTCTCCATTCCAGGCCAATATTTCCCGTCTCTCTCTTTACTTAAAATTCACCTCTCTCTTCCCCTTTATATACATCCAGCATATCCCATGTCTCTTGTTCCTCCTCTCTCTGCCCCCCACCTTGGGGGAAATTATCATGAAACACCATCTCTGATGTCATCTTTCTTTTTCTGAGTTGGCGGCAGAAAGATCTCATAGCAGCATCCCCAGCTTTATTCTTCTCTCTCTGAGTCAGCACGCAGTAGCCAGTGCTTCCTGCAGCATTCACTTCTGATGAATGGCCCCACGCACTGGAAGTGAATGCTCCAGGCAGCATCGGCTACTGTTGCTGACTTGGAGAAAGGAAGATGAAGCTGCATGTACAGTGGGTTGTGCCGCTCCTGGGTTCACTGTCGTCTTCCCCTCTTACTCCCCCATTACAGTCGTGGTCAACATAATCGGCACCCTTGCATTTTAGGTATGTTGTGTACAATATTTTAAGAAATTTATTTATCTAGGCTTATATACCGCTTTTCTATCAGTCAAAGCAGTGTACATTCAGGTACTGCATATATATTTTTCTCTTGTCCCCGAAGGGCTCACAATCAGTTTCTGTACCTGAGGCAACGGAGGGTTAAGTGGCTTATCCAAGGCCACAAGGAGCATCGATGGGACTAGAATCCCCAGTCCTTCCAGCCCAAGGTTGCTGTCCTCTAGTGGGATTTGAACCACTGGTCCTCCAGCCCGAGGTAACTTGCCCCAACCACTAGGCCACTCCTAGTGGTTGAGGGCAATATTCCAACTGTATGTTGTCATAATATTTTAATAGTATGTTCAAAATTATACAACAAAAACAAAGATGTTTGTGCAACTTAGACACACTAATTTCTGAGAAAAAAGGATATGACTTGGACAGGATTAATGGCATCCTTCACACTAATATTTGGTTGCATAACCCTTGGCAATGATGACAACCTCCAAACGTTTCTTGTAGCCATCTGTAAGTTTCATACTTCTGTCAGCTGGTAGTTTCTCCCACTCTTCAATTGTGATTTGTTCCATATCATGAATGTTTCCAGGATTCCTTTTACCAGTGGCAGATTTCAGCCCTTTCCAAGGGTTCTCAATTGGACTGAGATTGGGACTCATTGCTGGCCAGTTTAGAACAGTCCATTTTTTCCTTTTTAGCCATTCCTTTGTACTTTTGGATGTATGTTTTGGGTCATGGTCCTACTGGAGGATCCATGATCTTTAATCCAGACCTAGCTTTCTGACACTGGATAGCACATTTTGCTCCAAAATACCTTGGTAATCATCTGACTTCATGATATCTTTAATACGTTCCAGGCCTCCAGTTCCTGAGGAAGAAACAGACCAACAACATCATGGAACTTCCACCATATTTAACTAAAGGAAGAATGTTTTTTCCTTATAAACATCATTTCTTCGCCTGTAAATGTATCACTGGTCTGCATTGCCAAAGAGCTCATGTTTGGTTTCATCTGTCCACAGAACATTTTCCTAGGAGAACTGTGGTTTCTCAAGGTGGGTTTGGGTAAAGATCAGGCGTGCTTTTTTATGTCTGTTTTTTGAGCAGTGGGGTCCTCTTTGACTTTCGCCCATGAAGTCCTTCTTTGTTTAGTGTGCGGCATATGGTGCAGGTTGAAACCACCACTTCGGATTGCTCCAGATCAGCCTTAAGCTGTTTGGATGTTGTACGTGGTGTTTTTCCAACAGTTTGCACTAACCTTCAAAGACTTCTTTGATTAATTTTCCTCTTTCCACCACATCCTGGGAGGTTCATGACAGTTTTTCATGAGAAGAAAACTTCTTAATAACATTGCAAACTGTAGACAGGAATCCCAAGGTCTTTGCAGATGGCCTTGTACCCTTTTGAAGTTTGGTGATAATGGCTTTTCTGACCATCTCAGGCAGCTTTCTTGTCTTCACCATTGTGAAAATGCAACAGGGAGTGAATGTGGCCATTTTAAACATTAGATCCATCATTCATTGGTTGATTCAAGTCATGTGAGTACTGACAACTGATCACAGGTGCATCTAATTGTACAGCAATGGGAATATGGTTCTTCTGTTCAAACTGATCGGAATGGTTTATAAGGGTGCCAATAATCATATCCTAATAACAATGAAAAATCCTCACATCCAAGCAAGCAATGCGTGCCTTCGAGTCAGTCAGCCAATATTATACAAAATCTATCAAACTCTCATTGATGAGACCAATGAATGAGTTTAGTTGGGATTTCTGTTGTGTGCAGGTAATTCTGTTATAGATCCACAGCGTTCTGATGGTCTGTCTGGTGCGGTTTTGTATGACTGCATTATAAGTGTTTGGTTTCAAGCCTACAGGTATTTATGAATTTGAGTTGAGAGATTACTCACAATGTCCCAGTTTTTATACTATTTTCTATTTCCTTTCTTTCATTGGTTTTGTTTTATTTGATTCTTTTGTGTGTCAAATATGTGTGCAGATACAGTCCAAAGCTATTTCACTGGCCACATTTTTTTAGGAGATATTGGACATTAAGGGGTTGAACTGCAAGGGTGCCAATAATGTTGACTACAACTGTACCTAGCCAATCTTAGATTCTGTCTTCTTATTTTTTCCCACCCAATTTTAAACTCTCCACCTAAGTCCCAATCCCTGCTCTCCCTGTACCCAGTACTGCCTCCTACATCCCTTCTGCCACCCAGTTACTTCCTTCTCCGTTATTGATTAACATTCACTCTTATACCCCTCTCTTTCCACTCTTCCCTCTGTATGACCTTTCTTTACCCCTCTTACACAAAATATCTGCTCTCCTCTCCATCCTCACTCTCCCAGGTTCTTTTTTTCCCTTCCCCAGTATCAGCTCCCTTCTAGTTCCAGCCCCTCCCAGCATCTGCTCCCTTCCAGTCCCCTCATTCCCCAGTATCAGCCCATTTCCATTCCTAGCCCCCCAGTATCAGTCCTCCAGTTCCAATCTCTCCCAGCATCAGCTCCCTTCCAGTCCCTCCATCTGCCAGCATCAGCCCTTTCTAGTCCTGGCCTCCAAGTCCCTTCCAGCATTGTCTTCCTTTCAATCACAATCTCCCCATCCCCCTACATTAGCCCATTTCCCGTTCTAGCCCCAGTAGCAGTCCTCTTCCAGTGCCAGTACCCTCCCCCCTCACTTGCATACACATGGCCCCACACCTCGAGGGGCCCTGCGTGCACCTGACCAGCTTAAGAGGGAGCCGTTGAGGCCCGAAGCCCAGCTCCCCGGCTCTCACCTCTGCACAGCCATGGGAGTAAAGAGCCGCCGGAGCATTTTCCTTTTTTCTCCCATGACTGTGCTAAAAGTTGCAGCCACTGGCGTGGCTCAGTACACAGAGGTTAAACAGGGGCACTTCCTGTCTTGTACAAGAGACAGGAAGTGCCCCTGTTTAACATCTACGAAAAGGAAAACGCTCCGGCGGCTCTTTACTCCCACGGCTGTGCAGAGGTGAGTCGGCGAAAGCCAGTTAAGCCCTTGTGTGACCCCTTAAGGTGCGGGGCCATGTGCGAGCAACTTTCCCACACATCTCAGGCCAGCCCTGCTGCTGGTTAGCCCTTCTCATCCTCAGGAAGCTCGGTAAATGTGATTGTTGTTGTGCTGACCCGTCAACAGAGCCTCAGGGTGGGTGGGTGGGGGAGATGCCACAGTCATCAACTCCGTCTGCAATTGAGTCGGGATTTCCAGAATGAATATGCATGAGAGCTGCCAGGCGCACAGAGCTGCCAAGTTACCCAGTGAGATTTTTGCCAGTTCTGGTTTTAAATTTGCATTACAATACAGTATGGTATTTGTAGTCCCTAATTTTACTCGCTGGGATCTATAATGCACCAGGGAGAATTGGCTTAAAGTGTCACTGGGTAACTTGGCATCTCTGGGTCCATGAAGATAGGTCTGGTGCATGTTTTATTGTAGAAATCCTGAAAAGCCGACTAGGAAGAAACGCCATGAACTACTAAAAACCCTTATGGTGGAATTTCCCTTTTGAAAATACTGTGCAGCCCTTCAGATCTTACCTTTGTGAAATTCTGTCATTTCAGATTTAGAAAGCTTCATGAGTGAGTTTGACCGTCTGCTTCTGCTGTCCTAAGCTGTGTGGTAGGATGGGAAGGCAGCCTGTGAAACTGGACGCTAGACCTGGTTGATTGATATATTTCTTGACTGGCTTTGGGGAGCAGATTATCCCTTCCTCTGCTAAGATTAGAATGAGCAGAAACCACGGCAAATTCTGTTTGTTCTCTTCTAACTTAAGAAGGGGGTGTGTGAGCTGCTGAAAGACAGCCAATCAATGTGCTAAGCAAAGTAATCCTAAATGCTGCCCAACTTTGTACAATGTGAGAGACATCCCCAAAAGAGAAACTTTTTTAAAGCAGGGCTGCTCCGACCATTAGGCAAGCAAGGCAATTGCTTAGGGTTCCAGCTTTTATGTGGGTGGAGGAATAGAGCAGGGCATCCAAAGCAAAAATATAGATTCTGGTAGCCAGGTGGGCATAACTCTTAAGGTTTGCCTAGGTGCCAACACATTGAACCAACTCTGAGGCTGAGCCGGGAGTATTCACACCAGAGAAAACGTCACCGTGTGTCTAGTAATACCTAGTACTTAAGACAGGCTGCACTTAGTTAACAAATACGTATGCATTATCGTCATCTTGTTTGGAAATGCTTTTATGAATTGGAGTCATTTTGTGTATTTCAGTTGTGCATTTTATATTGTATTTATGATGTATTGGTTTATTGCATTATTTTTTTTGTAACTATATAGCAAATAAGAAAGGCCAGGCATCTACTTCTGTTTGAACCTTGTCAAAAAAGCCCAGGGGCTGGGTTGCCGGGAGTCAGCATTGACTCAATGGCACATTGCATTGTGCATAGCAAATAATCACTGTCCAACAAACTCTGTTTCAAAATTTTGTACCCGCAGTACCTGTGCATCAATGCATCAACAGAAAGAGGGGAAAAAGACCTCAGAATGAGTCCTCCTTTTTCTGGTCATGGAATGCCCCCACAACAGGGCTTTCAACGGGCTAATTGGACGGCTCCTCGCGGATCAAGGAAAAAAAAGAACCCTCTGTGTTAAAAACTTTTATTTCAAATGAAATTTCATACTCGCAGTAATTACAACCCTAAAAACTGAATTATCTGTTAGATGGTGTTAATTATACAGTACACTCGATGAGGCCCATGTTTCGCCACTGCTGTGTCAGGAATGTGCTCATTCAGTTCATAGCTTGGGGTGTGGATATGGCAATTAACCCCTCCACTGAAAGCTTTCTTAACTGCCCCTCGCTCAAAGAATTGGGCAGAGAGATGTATTACAGGGTATAGAAATTTGAAAAAAAAGTTTGTTGGACAGTGATTATTTGCTATATAATTTTGATGTATATCACTGGAGTCTGCCCATTTCTTTGATCATTAGTTTTTGGGTTGGACTATATTTAAGGAAGGCAGTAGAGAACGCAAAACATTTAACATTATAGGTTTTGATAGCTTTTGAGTAAAGTGAGTTCTCCTTCAGTATACGCCTGTATTCAAGCAATATTGTTCCCATGTCTGGAATATAGTAATATGGCCTTAATGGCATTACCTGCCCCCACTATAAGGGCCCTACAACTTGTTCAAAGTACAGCAGCAAGGATACTATTATGAACATTTAGAAAAGATCATATGATTCCTTGTTTGTGTTATTTGCATTGGTTTGCCTGTTGAATATTGCATTCATTATAATATATTGTTTTTGATCTTCAAGATTAAATTGGGTTTTGTCAGCTCATTGTTTAACATCTTTGTTACTGTGGTATGTTACTCCTCATCCAGTTAGATCTCAAACTCTGAATACTGTAGTTTTTCCTGCCTTGAATATTGACAAGTTGGTGATAAAAGGTCTTGAGCAAGTTGTGTTATACACTGCAGTTGTGGAATGGTCTCCCTGACGATCTAAGGACATGTAATGATGCTAAAGTTTTTTAGATGACTTGAAATCTTACTTTGAGCTGCTTATGGATCAGACTTAACTTTTATGGTATTTTTGTTATTTAGTGTTGTCTATTATGTATGGTTTTTGTATTACACCATGACGTTTTGTGATTTGGCAGTCTATAAAAGCTTTGTTCTTTGATAAGGCTTTCAATGCTGCTTCAACTTCTTCTTTCATCACCAATGGTTCCAGATCATAAGGTACAGGTTGAAACGGCTGTTGGTCCACTTGATCTTTATCATATAAAAACTCTGTATATTCCTTCCATCTTTTCTTGATCTTCTCAGCATCATTCAACATAGAACCTTGAGCATCTTGTAACATTCCAATTCGAGGCTGGAACTTTTTCTTTAACTCTCGTAGCTTTAGGAAAGCCGATCTTGTTCTTCCTCTAATAGTTTCTGCTTCTATTTCCTTGCATGCGCCATTGTAGTACTTTTCCTTGTCCTGTCTTGCTGCACGTTGGAAATCTCTGTTGAGTTCTGTGATTGTCTTTCTTTCTCCTCTGGCTTTAGCTTCTCTGCGTTTCTGATCAAAGAAAAAGTTATTGATATAGAACGTTGAGTTCTATGCTCGTATCCCAGCAAAAGCTGAATCAAAAATATGTAAAACACACCATAAATTGCTGAAGCACATTGTAGCTAACACATTTTTTTGTCGGGCATCCCCGGCAAGAGCGAGAAGGGGGAGAGCCCTCTCTCTCCGTTCCGAGGAGTCCCTTTTTTTTTAAACTTTTTGTAAAACAAAAATTAGGTAGTGAACAATCACTTATCTCAATGGTGGCGAGACATGATTCTCCGTAAGGGTACAAATTGCTTGCACGACACGCATGTTTCGGACCCGCTGAAGGCCCTGTGTCAAGTGAAGAACCCCATCTTGGATCAATCGCCCAGAAGAACGCCGAACTCAACAGCTGCTTTTATAAAACCATAATGGCAACTGATTGGACCATGACACAAAGGGAGGAGTCAATCCAAAACATAAGCTGTCACCTCTCCAGCGCAGGAAAAATGAATTAAAGGGGACACTTACTTGTAAATCAACTCAATAAAAGAAAGAGTTTTATAATAGCAGGCTGTTGAAAAAATGTGAAAAAAAATATGAAAAAAATGAAAAAATTGCTGAAATACAGCCAAATTACACCAATCGCATTCCAAATTTAAACCCCGAGGGGAAACAGTCTGTAGACGGTATATCCAGCGTTGTTCACGTTTCTGCAAGAGATTTTCCCGAGGGCCTCCTCGAGAAGAAAGTGGAATTACATCGATGACACGCCACTTTAAATCAGAAAAAACATGGTTAAACTGGATGCAATGTTCCACAATAGGAGCAGAAAGTGTCTGTGATCTCAAACGAGACGCATGCTCTCCCAAACGGACCCGGATGGGTCGAATAGTCCGACCAATGTAAGATAAACCACAAGGGCATATCAAAATGTAAACCACAAAAGTGGTCTGGCAAGAAGAAGAGCCGCGAAAAACAAACCACTGGTTGGACGCAGGATAGAGCCATTGTGCTCCTTCTAAAGTAGTGGAACAATATTTACACCGGCCACAAGCCCAATGACCGTGGCGCTGCTCTTTACAGGAAGGGCCCGACGAGTCCAAAGGACCCGGAATGTGTACTAAAAAATCCTTCAAAATTTGTCTCTGCGTTTCTGGGCAATTTTCAGAGTTTCTTCCGTCATCCATTTTGGCTGTTTTTTCTTTTTTACCTTTTGTAGAGACTTCTCGCTTTCTTCCAACACAGCCTTCTTGATGTCATTCCATAACTCTTCTGGAACTCTATCATTTGTATCTAAAGCAGCAAATCGATTTTGCAGGCAGTCTTTAAATTCCAGTGGTATATTCTCAAGGTCATATTTTGCTGCATTCATGAGTGGTTTGCTCTTTTTCAGCTTTAGCTTGAGTTTGCATACTAGTAGTTGATGATCTGTACCACAGTCAGCTCCAGGTTTTGTCTTTGTTGATGCTATAGAGCTTTTCCATCGTTGAGTTCCACAGATGTAGTCAATTTGATTTTTATACAATCCATTGGGTGAAGTCTATGTGTACAGTCGCCGCTTGTGTTGCTGGAAGAAGGTGTTCGAGATGAATAGATCGTTGGTCTTGCAGAATTCTATCAGTCTTTCTCCAGCTTCATTTCTGTTGCCAAGTCCATATTTTCCAACTACTTTGTCTTCTTTGTTGCCAACCTTTGCGTTCCAATCACCCATGACTATCAGGATATCCTGTTTGCATGTTCTGTCAATTTCAGCTTGTACTTGTTCATAGAACTCTTCAATTTCGTTCTCTTCTGCAGCTGTTGTTGGGGCATATACTTGAATTATAGTTGTGTTGATAGGCATTCCTCGTAGACGAATAGAGATTAAGTGTCCGCTGACTGCATTGTATTTCATTACAGTTCTTACAAGTTTCTTCTTTATTATAAATGCAACACCATTTCTTCTTTGTCTTTCATTTCATTTCCAGCATAGTAGACCATGTGATCATCTGATGCAAAGTGCCCGATGCCAGTCCATTTCAGTTCGCTGACACCCAGCAGATCAAGTTGTACACGTTCCATTTCATTCTTGACCACCTCCAACTTCCCTTAGCTCATGCTTCGTACATTCCATGTTCCAATGTGTAAGACATCTTTACAGCTTCTGACTCTAATTTCATGCACATTTTTGTTACTGCCTACAAAGATTCCAGTTTTCTCTAGGACCAGTTCAACCACTAAAAAAAGACCCCTTTTCAAATGCATCCGGTTTAAAAACAAATGTTCCATCTCCTAAATGGAAAACGTTCTGCTGCAACACTTACAACTGTAAAAATGCTCAGAAATGTAGGACTTAAGTGCACACTATAGAGAGGCAGCAACATATGATTGGGTTATGTAATGCACATTTATCTAAGGGCCCACTTAATGTTTTAAATCCTAATGGAGTGGAATAGTTGAAAAAAAAACATGCAGATTTAGAAATGATTTTGTCTTAGGTCTTGGTTTATGGTTTATTAAAAATTTGATATACCGCCTTTAGTTATAGTGTCAAAGCAGTTTACAACATAGCATATAATAATTACATCAGAATTAAATTAAAACAAATAATGGAGCATAAAACAGGTAAATGAAAAGGAAGATAGGGTAAGGATGCTAGTCAGCATCTCAAAAACCGTCCCAGCATACGATTGTTAAAAAAAAAATACATTTTTAAGCTTTTCTTAAAGGATTCCAGCAATTTGTCAAATTGAATCTACAGAGGAATATAATTCCAAAGAAGAGCAGCTAAGAAAAAAAGTGGCCTGACAGGCATAAGCGTTTGATGGAACAACTAATCTGGTTTGGTTTTGGGACTTTAAAGATTGTGTTGATGAGTATGGAATTACTAAATCTGAAAGATGACGTGGAAAACTGGAGTAAAAAGCTTCATATGTTGTTAATAAAATTTTAAATCTTATGCAGTACGTCATAGGGAACCAATGATGGGATTGCAAAAGAGAAGCAACATGGTCAAAATGTGATGAATGAGTCAATGACTTGATGGCTGCGTTCGAGACTCTTTGTGGCCGTTTGATGGAATAAAGAGGAAGCCCATTAAACAAGGCATTCCTAATGGTACCTCCAGTTCAGTTACGCATGGGTTGTCACCGCCCACCAACAGCTGAGGACTGATTATGACAGAATCCTGATGTCCCAATACAAGAGTTCCTTCTTCAGCTCCAGGATCCAGTCTTTCAGTCCTCTGCAGCTGAGTGATAAGCCTGTGGTGGTGGACTCCCCTAAGGTCACGATCCCTTCAGCAAGATAGAACACGCTTTAAAAAAAAAAAAAGGATTTTTAGAGGAGATGGAAGACTAGCCTGGGGGCAATAGTCAGGATATTCCATGGAGGGGGCATTTTCCAATTGCTCTATGGCTGTGTGGTGAGCGAGGGCTGCTGGGCTGGCCAACATCAGGTTTAATGGGGATAAACTACCTGGTCCCTTTCCCCACTCCTCCAGCCAAGAGGCCTTCTGTGCCTGCGAGCAGCAATTCTACGGGGTTCTTGTTTCTCCTATCAGCCCAGGTCCTCCAGTGCCTGTGAGCAGCAGGGACAGAGGTTCCCCTTCCCACTAACCTCGGAGTGCTGTTAAAAAGAAAAAAAAATATATGAAGTGCCAAGGATGGCTGGCTGCCGTTTCCTTCCTCCAAAAGCAATTTGGGGTCCTGAAGGGGTTTTGGTGGTTTTTTCCTCCGAGTTGATCCCGCCGGCTTTGGCTGCCTCATTTTCGTTGGGCCTTTGTGCATGCCATCGACTTCTTTGGCTTGTGTGCTGGGTGCCACGGTTTGTTGTCGACAGGGCTGTGCCACTTTTGTTCTCGTTTGGGCATGTCACTGGACTGCTCCAGGGCTGGGGCAGCGATGGACAGTCTGTCTCTGGCAATAGCGGAGTCTGCTGCAAAGACCGTAGTTTTGGTGGGAACTGTGGCCATTTTGTCGCCATCTGCCTCAACAGCTCGTCAAGTGTGGGAAAAGCAAGGGAAAATCATTGAGGGAGGGGGGGGGGAATCTACCGTGCCTCAAGCAGAGGCTGAAGCTTTTGGTGAATCCCTGGAACAAGTTTTTTCAGCGGGCTTTATTTTGTCACTGCATAAGGCTTAATGCCTTAAAAGACAGCAAACTGCGTCTTCTCATGCAGAGCCGCCTTCTGAACCATGGCAGATGCCAAAATTGCCAGCCCCTGAGTCTCTGCGGGAGGGTGACACCTTGGGGGTGTCTCCTCCATTGAAAAGGCATAAAAGGGAGTCTGGGGCCTGGCTGGCTAAGAGCTCTCTGCACTTGCAGGCCTCTGAGAAGCTGAGGGAAGGGCTCTTAGACCTCTGGGGCAAGCTAGGGACCCTGGGTCTTGAGGAAGGTGAGATTCCTTCCCCCCCCCCCCCCGGGGATGATCCCAATGTTGTCCGAGTGAGGTTTGTTAGTGATATTGCAGAAAGGTTGTCGGGTAAGGTTTGCCTCTTTGCAGATGATATCAAAATCTGCAATAGAGTAGACACCCAGGAAGGCATAGATAACATGAGGAGGGATCTAGCTAAGCTTGAAGAATAGTCTAGAATTTGGCATCTGAGATTTAATGCTAAAAAATGCAGGGTCATGCATTTGGGCTCCAAAAATCCAAGGGAGCACTACAATATAGGGGGTGAGTTACTTCTGTCCACAAAAGAACAGCGTGACCTGGGCGTTGCAATTCTGATTCCAATTCCGATTCAGTCATCTTATTGATTACTCAATGAACTGGAAAGCAGACTTGCTCCCCCTTAAACCCTTGCAACAAGGGATCCTCCAGGGGCTCCGGTGGGCCCGGCAGCTGGATAGTGAGCTCCTCTACCTCTTTCCCCTGGACTCAGCCATTGACGACTGTTTACAGCACACCAAAGTCAAACAACTGAGTTCTGCCAAAGTGCATTTACCGCAGGGTCAGTTAGAGACCCCTGATGAAGGTTTAATGCCAAAACGTTTTAAGTTGGGTCCTCAATAAATAAATACTACTTGTTCAACTCACATAGTGTGGCTATGGTCTGTGCCTTCCGCTCTTTGTTTGGGCTGTGAAAATTGTGCCACCCTCAGCTGTGGCGGACGAGCCCCTGGAGGATTCTTTGTTGCAAGGTTTTGAGGGGGAGCAGGTCTGCTTTCCAGTTCATCGAGTAATCAAGAAGATGATTGAATCGGAATGGGAGTTTCCAGAGGCAGGGAAGGGCGATGAGTCGCCTGTACCCCGTTTTGCAGGAAGAGCGGGAACTTCTTCAGATGCCAAAGGTAGATGCTCTGATCTCAGAAGTTACCAAGAAAACCGCTATTCCAGTAGAAGGTGGTGTAGCCCTGAAGGATCTTCAAGACCGTAAACTGGAGTTACTTCTCAAGTTAGCTTTTGATACCTGTGTGTTGTTCCTACAGGCTTCCATCTGTGGAGTCTGTCTCCAGGACTTCCATTCATTAGCTCCATGGGTTGTCTCTGCCTGACCTGGAGGGTTTGTCAGAATTTGAGGTGGCCAAGCTGGAATCGGCCATGGTATACTGGCTGTCGTCTTCTACGATTTGAATTGCACCTCCTCTAAGACCATGGCATACATTATTGCAGTATGCTGTTTTACTGTGGCTCTGCAATTAGTCTGTGGATGCTGCTTCCAAGTCCAGGTTCAGTAAACTTCCCTTTTAAGGGTAAGTTGCTGTTTGGGGAGGCATTGGACAAGCTGGTCAAGGATCTGGGGGACTCTAAAGGAGACCACTTGCCAGAAGATGGGCCAAGACAGGGAGTCCCTCAGCGGGGGCATCTCAGGGATTTCTGACAGTTCCGGGCCAGTTGTTTCACTCCCTATCACAGTTCCTGGGGGCAGCCCTTTTGTGGCTTCCCAGGGTCCAGTTGTGGTGCCTTCTCAACCCTACAGACCTCAGCAAAGAAGCCCCAATGATGCCAGACCAGCAGAGGCAGAGGTGGCAATCAGGGGTCGGCCACAGCAGTCTTATTCCACCTGAGCCCATATTACAACCGACCAGTGGGTTCTGGAGATTGTTCGGGAGGGCTATGCACTGGAGTTGGCTCGTCCTCTCCCTGAAGCCTTTGTTAGTTCGCCTTGCCAAGGGGAAGGTAGTTTACGACACGCTTCAGCTTTTGTTGCAGTTGGAGGCGATAGTGCTGGTCCCCTGAAGCCAGTGCAGCTCAGGTCAATACTCCATCTATTTTGTGGTTCCCAAGAAGGAAGGTTCCTTCTGGCCTAATCTGAATCTCAAACATGTAAACCGTGCTCTGCCCATTCTGCACTGCTGGATGGAAACCCTGCGCTCTGTTATCCAGGCAGTGCGACAGGGTGAGTTCCTATCTGCCCTAGATCTCTACGGTTTACGGATCCAGAAGGGCACTTTCAGTTCAAAGCTCTGTCCTTGGCCTGGCTACCATCCTGCGCACCTTTACCAAGATCATGATCATAGTAGCAGCGGCCTTATGACTACAAGGGATTCTGGTACACCCCTATTTGACCGAATGGCTATTTTGGATGAAGTTGGAGGCCAAGGGTGGTGGAGTTTTTGCAAAGTCTGGGCTGGGCCAAAAGTCAGCTTCAGCCGGTTCAGCAGCTGATTTACCTGGGCACCCAGTTTGACACTCATGCAGGGGTGGTTTCCTTGCCGGAGGACAGAGTACTCCAGATTCAGGCGCAGATTCAGTGTTTTCTGCAGCGAAGGGTACCAGTGATGTGGTTCTTTCTGCAGCTGCTCGGTTCAATGGCAGCAGCTCTAGAACCGGTGCCTTGGGCTCGGGCTCACATGCAACTGTTGCAGCGGGCACTGCTCTCCTGTTGGTCCCCTCAGCATTAGTGGCTCAGAAAGTGATTTGTCCAGAACACGCAAAGTGGAGTCTGGACTGGCGGCTTCGAATGAACAAGATCACAGCAGGACTCCTGCTGGAGCAACCGCAGTGGATCCTGGTCACTACAGATGCCATCCTCACAGGGTGGGAGACACATTGTCTGTCGCAGGTGACCCAGGGATGGTGGACACCGGAGGAGGCCTCCTGGTCCATCAACAGATTTGGACATGAGTGGTCTTCCTGCCTTTCAGTTCTTCTGTCCTCTGATTGCCCGGAAAACTGTTAGTGTCTGCTCAGACGATAGACCCACAGTGGTGTACATCAGTCGGCAGGGAGGCATGGGTAGTGCGATCCTATTGGCGAGAGTCTGCCCTTGCTGCTTGAGCAGAGGAAAATCTAGTGGCGCTCTCTGCGGTGCATGTCGCCGGGAAAGACAACATTGAGGCGGTCTTCCTCAGTCAGCATCAGCTGGACCTCAGTGAGTGGGAGTTAAACGCAGCAGTTTTTCACGACATCACAGTGCATTGGAGGATGCCAATGATGGATCTCATGGCCACTCTGGAGAACGCCAAAGCTGCACGTTTCTTCAGCAGGCACAAGGAGCACATGTCTGAGGGTCTTGACACTCTGGCTGAGGTGTGACCAACTGGCGGCCTCTTGTACATTTTTCCACCCTGGGTGCTCTTGGGGCATCTATTGCAGTGGATAGAAGCTCACCCAGGACCATTGATTCTGATTGCACCGAACTGGCCCCAGAGGCCATTGTATGAGGATCTGACACAGCTGTTAATAGACCAGCCTTGGCGGCTCTGGGACAGGGTGAACCTTCTCTCTCGGGGTCCGGTGTTGATGCCACAGGTGGCTCAGTTCTTGCTTGTGATTTGGCTCTTGAGAGGGCGAGATTGAGATGTAAAGGGTCACTCTTTGGCAGACCATCCAGATGTGGTCCATTTTTCTTACAGTGGTGAAGCAAGTCCATCCTCCCTTGCATCTCCTAGTTCCTCCTTGGGACCTTAATTTGGTTCTGGAGGCCATGATGGGTCCTCCATTTGAGTCTCCCACAAGGGTGTTCTTGAGAGATCTCATCTTGCAAAACAGTCTTTTTAGTAGCGATTTGTTCTGCGAGGTGGACTTCAGAGCTACAGGCCTGTCCTATAGGGAGCCATTCTTTTTGATCTCTAAAGAATGGGTGGTACTTCGGCCCATGCCTGCCTCCCTCCCTAAGGTGACATCTCGCTTCCATTTGAATCAGACAGTATCGTTGCAGGCTTTTCTGGTGTTGGGGGACTCCGAGGAGGAGTGGCATTTGCACCTATTGGATCTGTGCCGCATCTTGCGTAGGTATCTTTAAGAGAATGGAGTCTTTGACGACATCAGACTGCTTATTTGTGGTGTTTGTGGGTTCTCATAAGGGGGCTGTGGCCTCCAAGGCCTCGATTGCCTGCTGTTTCAAGCAAGCGATTAGCTTGGCTTATGCGGTACAGGGCATGGTCCCGCCCTTGGGTCTGAGGGCCCATACTTCCAGCGCAGGTGGCATTGTGGGCCAAGCTCAGTTTAGTTCCCCTGGTGGAAATTTGTAGAGCAGCGACATGGTCATTCCTCCATACCTTTGCAAGGCATTATCGCTTGGATGTCCAGGCTGCTGGAAATGCTCGTTTTGGAGCATTGGTACTTCAAGCAGGTCAGGCATCTCATGTGTAACTGGACTGGCCTAAAGGTACGATTAGAAAGGTGAAATTAGACCTTGCCTGCTAATTGTCTTTCCTTGAGTGCGTCCAGACCAGTCCAGGACCCTCCCTTCTGTGTGTGGCACGTGGCAGCAAGTCCTGTTTGGCTTGATAGAGTTAGTTGTCGGTAAGGACGTCTATGAAGAAGTACAGCACTAAGGTGGCAAATTCCCTAGTGGGGGGAGGGGTTATCTTGGCAAGTTGCTCTGCCACCTGATCTAGTATTTACTCTGTACATAGTTCATAGGATTTAGTGTAGTCATAAGTTTTTATATTCCTATCTTGCCCCTGGCTGAGCTGGCGTTCATAATAGCTGGGCTACCTGTTATTGACTAGGTCTGGAGTCTGCTTTGTCAGTAGAAGACTGGATCCTAGAGCTGAAGGGGGATCTCTTGTACTGGGACATTAGGATTCTGTCATAATCAGTCCTCAGCTGCTGGTGGGTGGTAACAAGCCATGCGTAACTGGACTGGCCCAGAGGTACTCGAGGAAAGACAATTAGTAGGTAAGGTCTAATTTTGCCTTATCGTAATTTAATTTACCAATGACCAGGGACAAATTAATGTAGTAAGAGCAGGCTTATCTTTGCTTCAGGTTAGTAGGAGGCAGAGTGTGGCATGCCAAATGCATTGTGTCCTTAGAGGAAGCTGAGTGGAAAAATAGAAAGCAGGGGAGCTCCTGGAATTCTGGGACATTGCTCTTCTTTGGGCATAAGGTGCAGTGCTTGCAGCTGTGTGTAGACAGACTATCAAATTTTGAGTGCAGTTGTGTACAGACTTACAGAAATCATGTCTAGATATTCACCAATTTTCTTTCTTTGTATATGATATGAAGTATTTCTGTGCATTGAAATACTCGCCCACAGTATATGGTGCCGGATAATGTCATAGAGCCATTTTCAGCTGTTTTTCAATAAAAATAAAAAAAAAAGATTTTTAGACCTCACACTTTTATAGAGCATCTTAAAATAGGCTGGAATCTTCCTCAGGAGTCACATCGGTAAAGATTCCTTCGCAGAAAGGGTGGTGATGCATAGTGCAGTTTTCGAGGGGAGGTAGTGGAGGTGACACAATAATAAAGGAGTAAAATAAAGGCCTGGGATAAGCAAAGATGATCCATACAGGTCCAGCCCGTCCATTGTGCGGGAATGTTTGCACAGGACCCCATGCTTCAGGGCACTCTGCGCCATCTTCATTCCGCACATGGTGTTTGGTTTGCAGGGCCAGCTTCAGAGGGAGCCAGGGAGGCCCGAGGCCCCGGCTCACCTCTGCACGGCTGCCGATGTGAAGAATGCTGTGTTCCTTCACTTGACGGCTGTGTGCTCATAAAGCATGTTGAGTGCTGGGAAGCAAGAAATGCCCTTTAACCTATGGCACCCCAACAGGCTTCACGAGAACACAGTCTGAGTGAAGGAACAACATGCCGCTCTTCACTCTGGTGGCTGTTCAGAGGTGAGCCGAGACGTTGGGCCTCCCCTGCTCCCTCTGAAGTCAGTCAGATATGCATGGGGCTCTTCAGGGTGTGTGTGTGTGGGGGGGGGGATTAGGATAGGACTGGAAATGGATGATGGAGGGCTAGGATAGGAATGGAAATAGCTGATGGGGGGGGACTAGGAATGGAAATAGGCTGATGGGGGGGGGGCTAGGATAGGAATGGAAATGGGCTGATGGGGGGGCTAGGATAGGAATGGAAATGGCTGATGGTGGGACTAGGATTGGAAATGGGCTGATGGGGGGGGCTAGGATAGGAATGGAATGGCTGATGGGGGGGGCTAGGATAGGAATGGAAATGGCTGATATTGGGACTAGAATTGGAAATGGGATGATGGGGGGACTAGGACTGGAAATAGACTGATGGGGCTTGGACTGGAAATGGGCTGATGATGGGCTGGGATTAGAAATGGGTTGCTAGGGGGCTAGGATAGGACTGGAAATGGCTGATGGGGAGGGGGCTAGGACAGGATTGGAAATAGGCTGATGGGGGGCCAGAATTGGAAATGGACTGATTGGGGGGCCAGGATAGGGACTGGAAATGGCTGATGGGGGGGGGGGCTAGGATTAGAAACGGCGTTGATAGGGGGCTAGGACAGGACTGAAAATAGGCTGTTGGTGGGGCTAGGATAGGACTGGAAATGGCTGATGGGGGAGTTAGGACTGGAAATGGGCTGATATGGGGGATGTGAGAATGGGATTAGAAGGGAGCAGATGCTGGGTGGGGCTGGATCTAGAAGGGAGTGCGGATGTTGCTGGGGGAGTGGAGATGGAGAGGGGAAAAATATTTTGTGTGGGAGGGAAGAAAAATCTACAATTGGCCGGGTATTAGGAGAGTAAGTGGGGATTGAGGATAGAAGGATGAGATTTGAGTGGATGAAAAAAGAATAAAGAAAGAAATGGGAGAAGGAGCAAAAGGGGAAAGATCAGTATGTGAAAGCAGATGTAGAGAGAGAATGGAAAAAATCTAGAAGAGAGAAGAAAGGACAAATGGACAGCTAGCAGAAGACACAAAGAAACCAGAAGAAAGTGACTAGAGCAATTGCAACTGAAAAATAAAATGCCCAAACAACAAAAGGTAGAAGAAAACTATTCTATTTTGAATTTATTAACTGGAATATGTCAGCTCTGGGAAATGTGCATCGCTAACATCTTTGTGTTTTGTTTAGTACAAGAGGAAATTAATTTATAGTTTTATTTCTCCAGTGTTGTTGTATATTCCAAGTTTGACTTTTGGGGTTCCCAGTTTAATTATTGTCTTCCTATTTCTAAATTGTGATCCCTTATTCTTTGGTGACGATCTATGTTCTGTATGTGTAACCGAGCTAAGGTATTTTGTTTATGTAATTTCTATTTGACAGTGCCACTTGTTCTCTTTCCCCAGTAGGAGATGTACTGGTATTCTCTGAGATGTATTGGTTTAATATTTGCAGTGTTGCCTTTTGATAGGTAGGGTTTGGTGCTTTGTGAGTCCTGGTAGTGCTGTTATGATATGGCGGGTTTGCTATGGGCTTAAATGGGCAGTGTTTGTAGTACTTCCTAATGTGCCTGGTGGTTGGTACTGGGGTATTGTAATGTAGAAATCTGGTAGCCTTTCCTTATCCTCGCTGCCCATGAAAGTGGTATTCAGACACTTATTAAGAAGCGTGTCTACTAAAAGTTAATGCACATTGTCACCAGCTCTCCTTAAACCCCCGTATATAAGTGAGTAGAGGTTAAGTGAGTGGGTCTTCCCCACTGAAGCAGCTACTTTACAAATCCTGAAGCTGGGCTTTTTGGGAAATGTAGTCCCTTCACTGAATCAATGAGGAGCAGTTGTGGAAAAGTGGTTTAAGCAACCAAAGGATTTTATTTCCCCTCCCGGGGTGGATTTCACCATGAACAAAGTAACACAAACCAGGTATTTACTGGCATAAGGACAAAACAAAGGTTCTTTAACAGAAAAGGCTTACTTCAGCAATAAACATGTTGATATCTAGCATTCCAACGTAACAATGCTGTTTCTTCACAACTCTCTGCTTCTCAATGCTAGTAGTGCTGTACTTTCTCTTTCAAAACATGCCTTCAGCGTAATGAGATTATTTCATTAGCAAGCGATATCGTACAGTCCATGATATCTTCATCAATATTCACACACTCAGGTTCAAAGTCCATTAACTCTTCCTGGCTAGAAGGAAATGTTTGTAATGGCAATCCTGATGCCACGCCCTTTCTAACTGCTTCAGGTTTCACCTGATATTCCTGAGTTAAATACTGGCTTTTACAAACGTTATCAGCACAGGTATTCTCTTCCCAGCTCCAGCCCTCTGGGTAAATACAGTCACTGTAACTATTTTTATACCAGCCTTTTGGCTTACCTTTTAGCCTAGCTGGTGGAGGTTTTCTTTGTGGCTTTGGACTGGCTGTAGGTTCCCAACCTAAGCCTTGCACAGAAGATTTCACTTGCCTTCCTGGCTTCCTTTCACTTCTGTGTTCCCCTGGATACTGCAGGTAATCCACTCTGCCCTTATTATATCTTTCCCTTGGGGTTTCTTTTCTTTTCCTGAAGAAAGACTCTGTCTCACCCTTCCACAGAGACTCTGGCTGTTTCCTGGCACTGCTGTCTTCACCGTAGCTCTCATTAGCTTCCTCATCCAGCATACATGCCTCAGCTCCTTCTTCTAACTCCTCTTCTCCTCCTTCTAACTCCATAAGCTCAACTGAACTCTCTTTATCAGGGTGAATGCTAGGGCAGTGCTCAACTCCACCCCCTAGCAGGTGTCCTGCATTAGCTCGTGACTCATTCCCTGAATGGTAGCAGGGGCGTTTCTCTTGCCTCTGTGCTTGGTTTCTAAGGTAACCAGGAGCCATGTGCTTTTGTTTACAACTCAGCCCTACTCCTGTTCCTGGCTTTTTAGCCTCATCTAACGGGCTGGAAGGACCCACTATGTCACAACATTCACAAATGTTAATGCACATTAAGTGCAGCAACACCCATTTATTTCTATTGGCGCAGTGGCACTTAACGCACATTAATATTTAGTAAACATACCCCAAAGTTATTGCCAGGAGAAAAAAAAGGCTTGTAAAGGGCTCCTTTGAAAGCCACCTAAAATTTTAGATGGGTGTGATAAGGAAGCTTATCATAGTTCAGGAGGGAGCTATAAAAGAGGTGAATTGGCTTTGAGCAAGCAACCTGTCTTTGCTGGTAGAAATACTAAAACAGAATGTTTTCATAAAAGACTACCAGTCCCAGAATGCACCAGGTTTCAAACAGCCTCTAGAAGGGCTGAAGTGGGGAAACGTGTGTTCAATCAGGAGAGCTATGAGGTAATCCCCAATCACTCATCTCCAAGGGCAGGGCTTGATTCAGCACACCTGGGCTGTGCTAGGGTGGAGTGTCCCTCTAAGCACTTTAAAAGTAAAAGATATTCTACACAGAGACAGAACCAGAATAAGGAGCACAGGGAGAAGCAGAAGCTGCAGATCCAGTAACAGAAGCCATTGGGGAAAGAAGAGAGAGGACTACAGCAGCAGAAGCAACGCAGAAAGAACAGAAAGACATCTTGGAGGTCTAAAGAAGGAGCCCACAGCAGTACGTGTGTTAGGAGTGATTCCAGAGGCAAGCATACTCCATTGGACTGGAGGAAGCCAGAGGATTGGGGTTATAGAGCCAGGAACTCCCAAACGGCACCTTTGAGGGAGACGGCTGCATTTGGAAGGGGCCCTAAGATCGGTGCATGAAGGTATGTGAAGAGAGACCCAGTGTCCAGGGATCTTGATTGGAAGGCTGGACATAAAAGCTGGACTACTTACTGGCCAGGATACCAGGAGAGGAAACCTAACAGCAAGGGAAGCTCAGGTATGAACTTTGATCTATGCCCTAGCTCTTCATCTGGAAGACAGCAGGGAAACAAGTATTATCCTGAGAGTGATCAATTAAGGAATTCCTCTGAGCCAGACCATGATATTGATTCCATGATATTTGAGGAAGAAGGAGATATATCAAATGATCAGTTGGAATACATGGACTGCTCTCTGTCTAGGCTGCTGTTTTAAAGTAGTTTCTCACTAATACAACAACCACCAAAAGGAACTGTAACTTGTTCTTTTATCTACCCAGAAAAGTCTCTGCAAGAAAGCTTTAGGGTAGGATTGAGCCACGTAGAGAGAGTGAAGCAGCAAAGGGGTTTGTAGCTGGCTAATTATTTGTAATTGAGCCAGGCACAAGTGCACGTGAGCTCTAGAAGGAAACTTCTTTCTTGTGTGTGTGAATAGAAGAAAGTTATCCTTGATAAAGAACAGGGTTTTTTTGTTACTTTTGGGTTTGTTTTTGCCTTTTGGAGCACTGCTAAGAAGGTCATTAGCAGGAGCCATCAAAAAGACCTTTTCAGTTTCCCATCAAGGTCTTTATTGATTTATTGCTTAAGAGGTTCAGTTACCTTATAACATGTTTTGTTTTTCCTGAGTACAATACTTGAAGCAAGTGTCCTTTTGTGTTACCAAGTAAATCTGTGTGGGAGAATTAACCCCATGAATAAAATCTGTTTTTCTTTGCTTACACTCGAGCATCACAACTCATTATTTTGTGAACGGCTGATTCTGGTATGAATGAAGTACAACCCCCACACTCCTTTGCAAGTCATAATAATATTTTGCCTTTGCCAAGACTGTGGACATTCACGACCAGCGCCCCCGTTTACAATGGGCAATATATACATTTTAAGATAAATTAAATTTATGCAAACAAGGTCAGTGGCAATGCAAATGAGGCTCCACAATGGTCTCCGCACAAGACCCTGCCTCACCCTTGGGCCGCCCTTGGATCCATAATTGCAGAGAAGTGCAGGAAAAGCCAGAGAGCACCCGAGCTCTATGTATTACAACAGTCAGTAAATTGAACAGATTTTTAAATGGGCCTAGTAGTACTTACTGCTACCATGTTCTGTGTGAGGCCTTCTGAAACCTGTCCTAGTGATTCCATAACCAATTGTTTTTTCAGAATATCCCAAGCACATGTTTTTACTACTACAGACTAAAATGGCTACCCTCTGAAAGTTTGTTAGAATGAATATACGTGAGATAAGTTTGCATACACTGGCAACTAGGGGTGTGCATGCCCAAAAAAAAAGTTGGGTTCATGTTCATTTAAAACTAAATTTTCCCAGATTTTGATGCATTTTTTTTTTTTAAGCATGCATTGTACTTTAAGCACACAGTTGATTGTATAGTAGGTATACACACATACAAGCGAGTATGGAAAGACTAGGGGACATGCAATGAAGCTACAGGGTAAACTATTTAAGACTAATAAAAGAAAATATTTTTTCACTCAACGTGTAATCAAACTCTGGAATTTGTTACCGGAGGATGTAGTAAAGGCTGTTAGTGTAGCTGGGTTTAAAAAAGGTTTGGACAAGTTCCTGGAGGAAAGGTCCATAAACCATTATTAAGAAGGGACCCAGGATATCAATGCTTGAACCAGTACAAGCATTGTGGAACCTGTGTCCCTTGGGGAAACTGCTAGGTACGTATGACCTAGATTGGCCACTGTTGGAAACAGAATGCTGGGCTTGATGGACCTTGGTCTGACCCAGTATGGCATATCTTATGTTCTTATGAGTACCCATGAACTGAATGTATGCACTGGGTCTCCATAGAGGTATGCAGACTGAAAACATAGTGGGCTGTGGGATCACCAGGTAGGTGTGGGAAGTGTTGCTATGTTGCCGTGTGGGTGGCTGCCCCTTATTGGATCTTATTTGGAGCCAATTGCATCTCATGTACTTTCACTCTGCCTATCTGTAGGGCTTGCCGGGAGACTTTATCCCCCGCTCCTACCATGCATCATCTCCAGTTCTTTCAAGTGAGCAAATGCCTGGTCCATTTCTTGCTTTTTCTTTTTAAATGCTCCCCACCCTATAAATCTCCACCTGAGATAAGTTTTAAAGGCATCCCAGACCACTGCTAGGTCTGTTTCGCCGTTGGCGTTTATCTCAAAAAAATTCCTTTATATCTTTGCGTAGCATTTCCCTCTTTGCGGCTTCTTAAAAGGGTATCGTTCATTCTCCAATAATGAGTTTCCAATTGTGGTCTGTCTCCATAATTGAGTCATAATCTCCTCCGGTCCAGGTCTGCACTAAAATGGAGCTCATTAATATCATATCAATTCAGGAGTATATTATGTGGTGTAGAATAAAATGAATACACCTGACTCTTTGGATATTGCTCCTGCAACCCATCAAGTAATTGCCATGACCCCATCATTTCAGCCAGACATCTCCTGTTTCTTTCTCCCATCCCTGGGGATGATCTAGCATTGGGTTTATGCTTTTATTAAAATTCCCTGAAACTACCAATGTGCCTCCTATAAATCCTGAAAGCTCGCTCTGTTCCTTATCGTTCCTCCAGTTCAGTCCTCTACTTCTGGGTTGTCAACCTCTTCCTGCAGCATGGAGACTGGCATGACAAACTTGTGACATCACTAGATATAGCCTGCTGTAGACTCCGACTCCTCCCAGTGTGACCAGTCTCCATGCAGCAGAAAGATTTGGCGAGCCCGGTGGAGGGCTCTGGAGGAATTAATAAGGAGCTAATAGGATAGGTTTTTAGTGGTTTTTAAAGGATTTATTTCAGTAATTGGGGATAGTGTGTTTCCTTTAATTTATAGGGGTACTGTACCTTTAATAGCATAGCTGTAGGCCTTCTTGCTCCTTTGCCCGGCATTTCAAGCTGTCAGGGGGAGGGGCTGCCTCAGGACTTCGAGGTTAGTCTCCTCGTGTAGGACCAGAAGTTCTTTGTCCCAGGACTGTCGGGAGAGAGCCCTTCTTGGGATCATCAGTGACAGCAAGTTCCCTTTGTGTATCTGAGGGATCACGCTGCTTGTCTCCCCGGCAGCGCGATTCTGTCAGGGTAGACAGCGGCGCTCCGGAGCCGGCTTTGCTTTTAAGGGCCTTGGCTTCCTGCTTTTCTAACGCGGCAGGACTCCCGGTAGGTGTTTTCGCCGGGGGGGTGCCTTTCTTACGGTCCGGAGCTGTTAGGGGATCGCCGGGGTGCTGCGGTACTTTGGCGCCCTTTTTTCAGCGTGGTTAGCTGTTGCGGCAGCCATTTTAGCTGCCGCGTGTAGCCCCGGAGTTCCAGCGGTGCCCTTTGTTTTTAGTGGACGTGGAGCGGGGGAACGGCTAAGTGGCTCTCTCTTCTGTTTCTCGTTTGTTTCTTTTGTTTATTTGGTTTCTTTGTTCCTTTTGGTTTCTTTTAGTTTATTTCTTTGGTTTTAGTTCTGCCTTCGGTTTCAGCGGGTCTTGGGGCACTCCGGGAGCGGGCCGGTCTTGGGGCTAGCCCTTAGGGCTTCATATATATTTTAAGCCAGCTGCTACTGTAAAAAAAAAAAAAAAAAAGTGCGCGGAAACCATCGACGTCCTTGGCGTATGTGCGGGTCTGGCGGCTCTTTGAGGATTGGTGTTCGCGTCGCCAGATCCGGGCGGCTACGGTAGCGGTGCCGTTTGTGTTGGATTTCTTAAAGGCTGGCTACGAGAAGGGGCTAGCGGCCAGTTCTTTGCGCGTGCAGTTAGCGGCTCTTTCCTGCTACCGGGGTAAGGTTCAGGGCGTCTCCTTAGGGGCGCACCCGGACGTGTGCCGTTTCCTTAAGGCGGTTTCTAAGTTGCGGCCAGGGCATAGAGTGAGCGTTCTGCCTTGGGATCTCAACCTGATTTTGACAGCGTTATCCAGGCCGCCGTTTGAACCCTTGCGTCGAGCCTCCGTAAAGGATTTGACTTTGAAAACAGTGTTTTTGGTGGCTATTTGTTCGGCAAGGCGTATCTCGGAGTTGCAGGCCCTTTCGTGTAGGGAACCCTTTCTCTCCTTTTCTAGGGAAAAAGTGGTATTACGTCCGGTTCCGTCTTTTTTGCCTAAAGTGGTTTCTCCCTTCCATCTGAAT
The DNA here is from genome assembly GCA_033557465.1 of Ichthyophis bannanicus. Classification (NCBI taxonomy): domain Eukaryota; kingdom Metazoa; phylum Chordata; class Amphibia; order Gymnophiona; family Ichthyophiidae; genus Ichthyophis; species Ichthyophis bannanicus. The sequence continues at coordinate 98,020,768 of CM066046.1, forward strand.
CAAACGGTTTGTCTGCCCGTCCTCGGGTCTCGGGAGGGCGATGAGGCGGATCGTATGCTCCATTGTTTAGATGTGCAAAGGGCGTTGCGTCAGTATTTGAAGGTAACAGAGTCGGTTCGAAAATCAGATCGGTTATTTGTGGTGTTTGGTGGGGTGCGCAAGGGCGAGGCGGTGGCTAAGGCTTCCATTGCTCGGTGGATTCGGGAGGCGATTGCTACAGCTTATCTGCTTAAGGGGAGAGTGGTGCCCGTTGGTTTGCGGGCACATTCTACTAGTTCCAAGCATTGCCCTTCGGCCTGGTGACGGCGCCACGCACCTTCACCAAGATTATGGTGTTGGTGGTGGTGGTGGCGGCGGCGGCGTTGCGAAAGGAAGGCATTCTAGTGCACCCTTATCTTGACGATTGGTTGATTAGGGCAAAATCCAAGGCCGAAGGTCTGCAGGCTACAGACAAAGTGGTGAGGTTCCTGCAGAGTCTCGGATGGGTGGTCAATACGGCCAAGAGCCAGCTAGTCCCATCCCAAGTGATCGAATATCTGGGGGTACGCTTCGACACTTGGAGAGGAGCTGTGTTCTTACCGGAGCGACAGGCTCAAGCTCTTCAACAGCTGGTGCGCACATTCAGGTCCACCCCGGCCCCATCAGCGTGGTGGTACCTTTGCATCCTAGGGACAATGGCGGCGACCCTGGAGGTAGTTCTGTGGGCCAGAGTTCACATGCGACTGTTGCAGAGGTTGCTGCTGCGCCGGTGGTCCCACCAGACCGATTCGCTGAACAAACAACTTCCCTGCCCTCTCCGAGTCAGGCAGTCCCTTCAGTGGTGGCTCCTTCCAGGATCTCTGGAGGCGGGCCTGCCCCTGGAACAGCCGCCGTGGCTCCTGCTACTGACGGACGCAAGTCTCGCGGGATGGGGTGCACATTGCGGGGATCTCTTCGCGCAAGGGACTTGGACCGACCAGGAGGGTCAGTGGTCAATCAACCGTCTTGAGCTGCGTGCAATGTTTCTAGCACTTCAGGCATTCGAAGCAGCGGTGGAAGGCCCGGCGGTCTGAGTGCTTTCAGACAATTCCGCAACGGTGGCTTACATCAGTCGACAGGGTGGAACGGGAAGAATGGCCATGGAAGAAGAAGCAGAGGCACTATTCTCTTGGGTGGAGCTTCGGCTACAAGCGATCTTGGCAGCGCACATTGCAGGAAAAGACAATGTGATGGCAGACTTTATTAATTTTATTTATTTAGACCGTTTTGTATACCACCTTATCCTTCAATCAAAGTGGTCACAACACAATTGGGGGATACATTTAACATGAGGTGATATGAGACACATACACTAATACTTACAGGGAACATGGGCAATGGAGGGTTAAGTGGCTTGCCCAAGACCACAAGGAGCAGGGTCCAGGTGGATGTTGGGGAATGGGAGTTGCATCCGGAGGTGTTTGCTCAGATTTTCCGCAGATGGGGGCCGCCGATTATGGATCTCATGGCGACCTTCCAGTCAGCAAAAATGAGTCGCTTCTTCAGCAGACGTCGAAAGAGGATGTCAGAAGGGATCGATGCCCTGATACAACATTGACCGTCGTCAGGGCTTCTCTTATGTGTGTCCCTCGTGGGCACTCATAGGGAGAGTGGTTCAGCGCATCGAGGCTCATCGAGGGAGAGTGCTGCTGGTAGCTCCAGACTGGCCAAGACGCCCGTGGTATGCCAACCTAGTGTGGCTGCTCGACAGGGAACCTTGGAGATTGCCTGTGCCGGAGAATCTGTTGCTTCAGGGTCCGCTTCAAATGCCTCAGGTGAATCTGTTCTTGCTTAAGGCTTGGCCATTGAAAGGGCGAGGTTAAGGAGAAAAGGTTATTCTGGAGCTGTCATCGCGACTTTGCTTCGAGCCAGAAAGAAGTCCACTTCCCTCGCATATGTGCATATATGGCGTATTTTTGAGTACTGGTGCTCACGGCGTCAGGTTCGCACAGCTACGGTCTCCGTGCCTATGGTGTTGAGTTTCCTTCAAGACGGGTTTGATAAGGGGCTGTCAGCCAGTTCCTTAAGGGTACAGTTAGCAGCCCTTTCTTGCTACAGAGGTAAATTTATTTATTTATTTAACGTTCTTATATACCGCACTCTTTCTCATCAGTGCGGTTTACAGTAAACATAAAGTGCTCACAGATAGCAACAGGCTGTCGTGAGTTTACATGTAACAGGAGATCTAACAGGATTCAACTTAGGAAAACCTTGTACATCTTAATTATTCAACTATATACAATGGTAACTTTCTTGTTATACAAGAAGAGATAGATCAGCTCAATTTTGGATTATAATGGGGGCTTAGGGAAAGTTGAGGGGGTAGGTGATGGTAACTGGTATTGAGAGAAGTGTAAGAGGAACAGGTGGTGTTTTATAGCTTTTCTAAATTGCTTGAGGTCATTGATTGCTCTTATGGAGGGTGGAAGATTGTTCCAGCATCTAGGAGCGAAGTATGAGAATGCTCTTTCCGTGGTTGCATTTGAATGCTTTGTGGAGTCCGTTGGGATGATTAGGGTATTGGCTGCCACTGATCTCCTGGATCTGGTATTAGGGGTGCGGGTGAGGAGTATGCAGATTGCTGGGGGCGCTAAGTTATTGGTGGCCTTAAATGTCATAAGTAATGCTTTGTATGTAATTCTGCAAGGTATTGGAAGCCAGTGTAATTCTTTTAATATGGGGGTTATATGATCACTCCTTGAGGCCCCATGGAGGATGCGAGCAGCGGTGTTCATTGCTAATTGCAGTGTGTTTAGGGTGCTTTTTGAGAGGCCGTGGAGTACTATGTTTGCGTAGTCAAAGTGGGGAATGACTATCGCTTGAAAGATGGTACGGAAGTTGTCGGGATCTAGCATGTTTTTGAGGTGTCGGAGGGTCCTAATCTTGAAGTAGATGGTTTTCACTGTTCGGTTTATGTGCTCTTTGAAGTTTAGGCGATGATCCAGAGTTATACCCAGATATTTTATGGAGGTTTTGATTGGCAGTTCGGCGTCCCGCACTTTTAGGGTAGGTGGGGGTGAAAATTCCTTATTCTTCGTGATGATTAAGACTTCGGTTTTTTTGAAGTTTATTCTCATGTTCTGTGTGAGAAGCCAATCTGCTATTGCATCGAAACACTCTACTAGTACTGTATAATTTGGCAGAGTGATGTTGATTGGTGTGAAGATCAGCACGTCGTCTGCATAGATTAGAGAAGATACTCCGAATGATTGTGTGATCTCACATATCGGCTGCATATAGATATTAAAGAGTAGCGCCGAGAGGGAGGATCCTTGAGGGACTCCTTGTTTCAGCTGGAATGGTTCTGAGGTGTTTGTTCCCATACGGACATGTTGCCAGCGCTCTTCCAGGTACGATTTGCACCAATCCAGTGCTAACCCCTGGATCCCTTTGCATTGGAGTCGGGTTAGGAGTATGTTATGGTCCACTGAATCAAATGCTGTGGAAATGTCCAGGAATATTAATGCAAATCCATTTTTGATGCTGTCGATTCCACTGATGAGAGTGTTGGTTAATGAGGTCAGCAGTGTTTCGACTCCATGAGCTTCTCTGAAACCATGTTGACTGGGGTCTAGTGGAGATGCGGTGTCTATATGTTGTTGGATTTGAATTTGTGTTACCTTCTCAATTATTTTGGATAGAAGGGGGATGCTGGCGATTGGTCGATAGGACTCTTCCTTTGTTGAGTCTAGTTGGTTGTTTTTCAGAAGAGGTCTTATGGAGGTCTGCTTGAGAGCTGATGGGAAAGTTCCTGTTGTGAATGATTGATTTATGATTTTCGATATGCACGGGCTGAGTTCAGATCGCATTGCTTTTATCCAGTGTGCAGGACATGGGTCTTTAGATGCCGTAGTTGTGTTTATTCTGGTGATAATGTCTTCGACATGTTTAGTGGAAGGGGATGCGAACTTGTAGAGCGGGTTCTCATGTACATGAATCTGGGAAGGTATCGCGGGGGAGGCTATTGATGTTTTGATGGCTTTTGATTGGATGTAGTTGGCCCTGGGTTCTCATGTCGATGTGCTGCGTTTTCTTGAAGTGTCTAGACTTCGTCCTTCTCGTAGAATATTGGTGCCGCCGTGGGACCTCAACTTGGTTTTAGGGGCACTAGCTAAGGAGCCCTTTGAGCCCTTACATCAGGCGTCGGTTAAGGATTTAACTTTAAAAACAGTGTTCTTGGTGGCCATCTGTTCGGTGAGGCGAATCTCGGAGTTGCAGGCGCTGTCCTGTAGGGAACCATTTTTGTCATTTTCCAAAGAAAAGGTGGTGATAAGTCCAGCTTCACGTCCTTTTTACCAAAGGTAGCTTCTCTGTTTCATCTGAATCAATTGGTTTCTCTCCCAGTGTTAGGTTCTGCGGAGGAGAGTGCTTCAGACCGTAGTTTGCACTGCTTGGATATCAAGAGAGTGCTGTGACAGTATTTAAGAGTTTCAGAAACCTTCCACAAGTCTGAGCATCTATTCGTGTTATTCAGAGGTCCTCGGAAAGGGGAAGCGGCGGCAAAAGCGTCAATTTCCAGATGGATCCGAGAAGCAATTGCGTCAGCATATATTTTGCAAGGCCGTCCAGTACCAGTGGGTCTGCGGGCTCACTCGACTAGAGCTCAGGCGACATCCTGGGCGGAGCACAGCTTGGTTCCACCAGTGGAAATTTGCAGAGTGGCCACCTGGTTGTCCCTTCATACTTTTAGTAAGCACTACCGCTTGGACGTTCTAACATCTAACGATGCTTGCTTCGGGTCAGCGGTGCTGCGTTCTGGGTGGAGAGGTCCCTCCCAATGATTACTGCTCTGTTACATCCCAGAGGTGGAGGACTGAACTGGAGGAACGATAAGGAAATGGAAATTACACTTACCTGGTAATTGTTGTTCCTTGAGGAACTCCATTTCAGTCCTCCTTCCCGCCCAGGGATGGTTGTGTCAGGAGCGAAATTTCAGTTTGTAGGGGGGAGTACCAGTAACTGAGTGGGTAAAATCCCATATAGTCTCTGAATTGTGCGGATTCTGTCTATCGTCTCTCTTTTTTTTTTTTTCTCCCCTTCTGTGGCTCGGTTCAGGGGGGGGAAATGGGAAAAGAGCAGGAAGCAATCCCCCTTTTCTTTCTGGAGGGGGGGTTTAAGTTTAAAACTGAAGTTTTATATGAGAGCTACTTATTTGTTGCTCCTTTGAGTCTGCTTTGTCAATAGTTCACTGGGGCTGATGGGAGAGACCAGCAGGTTACATCCAGTGATGTCACACTTTTGGACATGCCCAGTCTCCATGCTGCAGGAGGAGATACACTACCCAGAGGTGGAGGACTGAACTGGAGTTCCTCAAGGAACAACAATTACCAGGTAAGTGTAATTTCCATTTCTTTTCATCCACTAACTTGTAGGGAGTGTGCTTAATTTGCTTTACCGATGGTGGTTCAGCAGAGCACCAAGCTTAAGCCTCCATTTCCCTCAGTGATATCACCAGAAGCATTACCATTAAGATGAATTTTAAGATCTGTTTTAAATTTCTTGTAGTTTGACTCCTCATGGAGGGGAGGAAGGGGAGTTCCAAAGGGGGGGGGGAGCTAAAACTAGAAGGCAGAGTGACGTTTGGAATCAAGGTGGGCTCAGTTGAGTGGGGGGAAATTTAAAGTGTTCTGATACTGGGAGCAGGTGAGACGGTTGGAAGATATGAGGTGAAGAAGGCCAGTGTAGAAGACTCATTCAGTACATAACAGGAAGCAATGATGGACATCCAGTTGTGGTCAATATTGTTGCACCCTTGCAGTTCAACCCCTTAATGTCCAGTATCTCCTAAAGAAAAGTGGCCAGTGAAGTGGCTTTGGGCTATATATGCACAGACATTGACAGATGAAAGAATCAAATAAAACAAGACCAATTCAAAAAAGTAGTAGTATAAAAACTGTGACATTGCCAGGACATGATTATTGGTACCCTTATAAACAACTCGTATCAGTTTCAACAGAAGAGCCACATTCCCAGTTTAGTAAAAGTAGATGCAACTGTGATTGTCAGTACTCACATAACTTGAATCAACCAATGAAAGATGGCTGTAATGTTTGAAATGGCCAAATTCACTCCCTGTTCCATTTTCACAATGGTGAAGACGAGAGCTGCCTGAGACCATCAGAAAAGCCATTATCACCAAACATCAAAGGGGTACAAGGCCATCTCCAAAGACCTTGGGATTCCTGTGTCTACAGCTTGCAATGTTGTTAAGAGGTTTTCTGCTCATGGAACTGTCAAGAACCTCCCAGGATGTGGTGGGAAGAAGAAAATTAAGGTTAGTGTGAACTGTTGGAAAAACTCCACGTACAACATCCAAAGAGCTCAAGGCTGACCTGGAGCAATCTGGAGTGGTGGTTTCAATCCGCACCATATGCTACACTCTAAACAAAAAGGACTTAATGAACAAAGGCCAAGGAGGACCTCACTACTCAGACATAAAAAGACATGCCTGATATTTGCCCAAACCTACCTTGAGAAATCACAATCCTTCTGGGAAAATATTCTGTGGACAGATGAAACCAAACTTGAGCTAGTGCTGGGTCGAAGGTCATGGGTCCTCCAGCAGGACAATGACGCAAAACATACATCCAAAAGTACCAAAGAATGGTTAAAAAGGAACTAATGGACTATTTTAAACTGGCTAGCAATAAGTCCTGATCTCAATCCAATCGAGAACCTTTGGAAAGAGCTGAAATCTGCCATTGATAAAAGGAATCCTGGAAACATTCCTGAGCTGGAACAAATCGCATTTGATGAGTAGGAGAAACTACCAGCAGACAGATATGCGAAACCTATAAATGGCTACAAAAATGTTTGGAGGCTGTCATCACTGCCAAGGGTTGTGCAAACAAATATTAGTGAAGGGTGCTATTCATCCTGTGTGGTGGCACAGAGGAGAAAGAGCCTGGGAAAGAAGGGAGAAATCAGGCATTTTTCTCAGAGAAGAGAAACAAAACCAGAAGTTCAAGGGTTAAAACTCCTGGTTTAGAAAAAAACTCCTCACAGAATACTTGTTGTCAAGGGACACGCCCTAGCTCCCTAGTTACCAGCCCTGCTCACGAGGGACAGCTAGGGGAGGAGCTAGCAAGTAGGAAGGGGAAATACAGATATAAACGCCAGGAATCTAGGGAGAGAGAGAGGGAACGGACCAAGAGCAGCAGAGAACTCAAGGAGTCCGGGAAGTGCAGGACGTGCTCAGAGTGCAGGTGTGAGGTACACTGCAAGAGAAAGCAGCCTTAGAGGAAGGTGCTTTGGGAGCCAGACTTCCAGTGAAGGAGAATCTTCTGAGAGAGAGAGAAGAAGGAGGAGTTCCAGTTCTGAGTCCAATGCTGAGGTGAATGGGTCTGAGAGTCCTAGAAGGGAAAGAGGCTCTAGGAGCTCAGCAGAATTACCCAAGAGAGGCTTGCAGAGAGTGAAGGAAGCTTCACCCAAAGCTCCGTGGAGAAAGACAAAACCAGCCAGAGGTTTCAAAGCTTATCCAGGGGAATTTCCAAGCCATGTGAGTAACCTGAAACATGCTCCAAATGTTTTTATATGGAACCAGAGCAGTTAGCTGTAGAGCCAGCTAAATCCTTATTTCCTCAGACTAAAGTGAGCAGTGTTAAACCCTCTAACAAACTTGTGAAAGTTAAAGAATTACCTAAGAGTAAAGACATCTCTCAGAGGAGAGGAGAATCTGCTTTAAATAAGGTTTTACAAATCTTAAAAGGTTTAAAGCAAGACAATTCTGAATTCATGAATAATGCTTCTCTAGCAAACTCAGATGTTGAGAGCATGGAATTTGAATCTTCTATGACACAGGAACCCGACCCTGTTGAAGAAATGGAATGTTCTTTAGTTTTTAGAAAGTAGCTAAAAACTAGAGTGTGTCACGAAGCCAAAGCTAGCAGTCGTTTCAAAGACGCAGAGCTGAGAGGAATATGCTAATTAGGAAAGCTGTGATTCTCTAAGCTTAACCCCTTCTTTGAAAGACTGCTTGTACAAGAGCCTGGCAGATAGCAGGTGAAGAAACCATTGTATGTGAGAAGAGAGAAAACAGTGTGCAGTGAAGTTTTACTTTGTGGGATTACTTGAAGCTGTACATGTTTTAAAAGTCACATTCTGGAGAAGAAGGTTTTTGCACCAAAGTTCTTTTGCTATGATTTTGGTATGAAGAAATACTTTGTTTAAGTTTGCTGATAAGCTGAATACAAAGCCTCTTACCTTGTTGTTTTTCTCTGGAAGTTTCCATACCTTATGTTGATATTTGGAACTGTTTAAGAAGTTCCTCTGGCCTAAAGGAATAATAAAAATCCTGCGTGCCTATTTTCCCTCTTGGCTTAAGTTATTTCAACTACACAACTACAACTATAGGCATGTGTTAAAATAAATAAAGACTATCATCACTCCCAGCACCCAGGCAACCGCCTAGGGTAAAGGGCGTGGTGACACCTGTCAATGTCATATTTTGGGGTTTTTTTCTCAGAAATTACTTTCTATGTTGTACAGACATATTTTTTTATTTATATACCTTTTGAACATACGTACCATTAAAATTGAAGAGTTCTATGAACAAGTACAAGCTGAAATTGACAGAACATGCAAACAGGATATCCCGATAGTCATGGGTGACTGGAACGCAAAAGTTGGCAACAAAGAAGAAGGCAAAGTAGTTGGAAAATATGGACTTGGCAACAGAAATGAAGCTGGAGGAAGACTGATAGAATTCTGCAAGACCAACGATCTATTCATCTCAAACACCTTCTTCCATCAACACAAGCGGTGACTGTACACATGGACTGCACCCAATGGATTGTATAAAAATCAAATTGACTACATCTGTGGAAATCAACAATGGAAAAGTTCTATAACATCAACAAAGACAAAACCTGGAGCTGATTTGTGGTACAGATCATCAACTACTAGTATGCAAACTCAAGCTAAAGTTGAAAAAGAGCAAACCAGTCATGAATACAGCAAAATATGACCTTGAGAATATACCACTGGAATTTAAAGACTGCCTGCAAAATTGATTTGCTGCTTTAGATACAAATGACGGAGCTCCAGAAGAGTTACGGAATGACATCAAGAAGGTTGTGTTGGAAGAAAGCGAGAAGTCTCTACAAAAGGTGAAAAAGCAAAAACGGCCAAAATGGATGACTGAAGAAACTCTGAAAATTGCCCAGAAACGCAGAGAAGCTAAAGCCAGAGGAGAAAGAAAGACAATAACAGAACTCAACAGAGATTTCCAAAGTGCAGCAAGACAGGACAAGGAAAAGTATTACAACAACGCATGCAAAGAAATAGAAGCAGAAACTATTAGAGGAAGAACAAGATCGGCTTTCCTAAAGCTACGAGAGTTAAAGAAAAAGTTCCAGCCTCGAATTGGAATGTTACAAGATGCTCAAGGTTCTATGTTGAATGATGCTGAGAAGATCAAGAAAAGGTGGAAGGAATATACAGAGTTTTTATATGATACAGATCAAGTGGACCAACAGCCGTTTCAACCTGTACCTTATGATCGGGAACCATTGGTGATGAAAGAAGAAGTTGAAGCAGCATTGAAAGCCTTATCAAAGAATAAAACACCAGGCATTGATAGCATTCCCATAGAAGTATTACAACAATCTGATGCAGCTGTTACCGTACTTAGAAGGCTCTGCCAAGAAATATGGAAGATAACATGGAGGAGTGGCCTAGTGGTTGGGGCAAGGTACTTCAGGCCGGAAGGTCGGGGGTTCAAATCCCACTAGAGGACAGCAACCTTGGGCCGGAAGGACTGGGGTTTCTAGTCCCACAGGTGCTCCTTGTGGTCTTGGGCAAGCCACTTAACCCTCCATAGTCCATGTTCCCTGTAAAATAGTTATCTCCAAGTTATAATGCCCTGTTCAGTGTAATTTCAGTTTGTTCAATGTAAACCGCACTGATGCAGAATAGCGCGGTATATAAGAGAATGTAAATAAATAAATAACATCATGGCCAACTGACTGGAAAAGATCTGTGTTTATACCAATACTAAAGAAAGGTGATCCAACTGACTGTGGAAATTATCGCACAATCGCTCTGATCCCATATGCCAGCAAGATTCTACTGAAGATTATTCAAAAGAGACTACAGCCATACCTGGAACAAGAACTACCTGAAGTGCAAGCAGGGTTCAGGAAAGGGCGAGGAATGAGAGACATCATTGCGGATGTGAGATGGATCCTTGAAAAGACTAAAGAATACCAAAAGGCTATCTATTTGTGCTTTATCGACTATAGCAAGGCTTTTGACTGTGTAAACCAGGAGAAACTCTGGGCCACATTAAGAAGCATGGGTATACCAGAACACCTGATCATACTCTTGCACAATCTGTACATTGATTAAGAAGCAACAGTTCGAACGGAACAAGGAGAAACAGAATGGTTTAAAATATAAGCAAAGGTGTAAGACAAGGCTGCATACCTTCCCCCTACCTGTTTAATTTATATGCAAAACAAATCATCAGAGAAGCAGGATTGTATGAAGACAACAGAGGTGTGAAGATTGGTGGAAGACTCATCAACAACCTTCGCTATGCTGATACCACATTACTGGCTGAAAGTGAAGATGATCTGAAACATTTGCTTTTCACAATCAAAGAACATAGTCTCAAAAGGGGCCTGCACCTTAATGTAAAGAAGACAAAGATCATGACAACTGGCATAATCAACAGGTTCATCATTGAAGGAGAAGAAATTGAAATCGTGAACAACTTTAACCTACTTGGATGAACTATCAATAAAGAAGCAACAAGCAGTGAAGAAATCAGACGACGCATTGCTCTTAGCAGAATGGCTATGAAAGACCTAGATAAGATTCTCAAGAGCAGAGATGTCTCTCTCCATACAAAGATTCGACTTGTTCAAGCCATGGTATTTTCAATAACATCATATGGATGTGAAAGCTGGACAGTGAAAAAGATAGACAGGAAGAAAATTGATTCCTTTGAATTATGGTGCTGGCGGCAAATACTGTGTATACCATGGACTGCCCGAAGAACAAACCAGTCGGTATTAGAGGAGATCAAACCTAAGCTTTCTTTAGAAGCTCAGATGACAAGACTTTGACTTTCATACTTTGGACACATCATGCGAAGAGAGAGAGATCATTAGAGAAAGACATCATGCTTGGCAAGATAGAAGGTCAACGCAAAAGAGGAAGGCGAGCAGTGAGATGGATCGAGACAATAACAGCAGCTACGGGTACCAGTCTGTCAACAATGAGCCGCCTGACTCAAGACTGAACACAATTTAGGATAGCTATCCAGAGGGTCGCCATGAGTCGACTCCAACTCGACGGCACTTAACAACAACAACAACCATTAAAATATTATGACGACATACAGTTGGAATATTGCCAGTTATTTCTCAAGATATTATACACAACATACCTAAAATGCAAGGGTGCCAATAATGTTGACCACAAATAGTTAGCAAGGTGTTTGGAGTGGTGCAGTACTGCAGATAGACCTGACTCTCCTGATCCACAGTACAGTGCTGTGCTCATTGTGGTTGAGTCCGGTAGGGCCCAGAGATGCTCAGAGCTTGGGTACACCCCTGTGTCCAGCACTGTTTCCCATGGATTTCTAGTGCTTGATGGGCCAGAGAGGAACAGGACCCCTCCCCCCATGGGGCTCCTGAGGCCCCACCTCCTTCTAGATGACCTAGATCTGCATGCTTGTATTTTTTCCTTTAGTTCTGCTTGTTTGTTTTTTTTTTCCCTCCCATTTATTTCATTGGGCTGTTTTGTTTGGCTGTGTTGCAGCATTCAAATAAAGCAGCTCCAAATAAAAAAAAAATTGGTTTGGCAGCTGGGACTTCCAGGTCTGCAGGGCATCTAGGGCTTACCTGCTTGGCTTCCCCAGTTAGCCCGACAGGTCTTGGGACTCCCTTTGTGCCACAGTCCTCCTTCTTTTTCAGAGCATTTTTCTTTTCACTATGTCGCTGCAGTGTTCAGTCATGCAGCCCATTGCAGCTGTCTTTTTTGGTCCTGATTGTGGCTAGGATGCTCAGGACATGTAATTTTTGGCATTTTGGGACCCCCCCCATAGGCCCTGATTCCATTTCTGTGGCCCCTGCCTCTTTACTGCCAGTGGGTACTGCAGCTGGAGATGGTTGCTTGGTCCTGGCAGGTGTGGAATCTGACAGGTGGCCTTAGCCGCAAGGTTATTGGCCCCTAGAGGCTCTTCAGGTCTCCAGAGGGCCCCCCCCTCCCTGTTCAGCTAGCTACTGAAACATCTCATAGGCTGCTATCATTCTTTTCTAGATGCTTGGCAGCCTCTGCTTGGGAGGCCGATGCCATGGCTTCCCCTGCGGGGGACCCAGAGCTCTTGAGTACCTCTGTCATGGGCATCTAGAAGAATCAAGGCTCCTTCTTTGCTGTTGCACTCATCCATTCCTCTGAGAGCCCAGTGTTAGCCTCACTGTGGGTTAGTTGAGAGTGTCAAGAAAAAGATAGATTTACCTTTGCAAAATCTAAGGAGTGTGAGAACCCCCGCCCCCCTTGTAGAAGGCTAGGATTTCCATGATCCAGCTATTTCACAGACTGGTCTGGTCTTTGTCCTTTCAGGATAATAGGGTAGCTCTGATAGTGGAGCCTGCTCTCAGGTGAGATCAGCAACATGTCTGGACTGGGCTAGCAGGATAATAAGGAATTATCTTTTGAATATTTCTTTAATCGTTCTTTCTCATTGAAAGCGTAGCATGTGTAGTGCAGGTGACAAAAGAACATGAAGCATGTAGAAGGGTATGGGGGCTTTTGCAAGGCACTGTAGCTCAGTCATTCTAGAAAAGAGTGGTCTGCAGCAGGGAATATATATCTGCTGCCATTCTGCTAACCTGAAATCCAACATGAGGTCTTGGTGCAATAAAGGACTTTTTTTTCTGAAGGGAATATTTTTTTAAATAAATCAGTATGGTACTATAAAACCAAACTTATTTATGGCAGGGAAAATTAGTAGCAACAGGGTGGTTGTTTGGCCCCATTACACTTTCTAAGATCATAGGATCAGAAATATTATTACAAAAGTGCTATTTGATGGCTTCTTCTATTCATTTAACAATAGCTTTTCTTGTGTAACTAAACTGGAGCCGACTGCAAGGACAAATCTGTGTAATTAAGCTAAAGCTGACAATACCATCTGCCCTTTAGCTAACGAAGTACACAGATGCAGAATATGACATTTCCATCCCCCTCCCCTCCCCCCTTCATCCACTGCAAGGCCGGGCACTAGCCTTGTTCATCCTTTGTGCACCTCCCTCCCAGAGATAGCAGAGTGCCAAATTGCAGTGCGGAGGGATCAATGTGGGCAGGACAGCTAGCCTCCCGTTCCCAATATTTTTTCATTGGCTGACTTCTGAACAGGGTTGAAGTTTAGCTTCAGGTGTAAGACTTATAGACATGTCCCTTTGATGCAAAGGGGAGGAGAGAGAGAGGCTGACAACTGCAAGGACAGGCAAGGCTTTTTGAGGAGAGGTGCAAGGACAGGCAAGGCTTTTTGAGGAGAGGTGCAACCACAGCATGTTTGAAGGCCGCTGGAACAGTTGCAGTGGAAAGTGATAGGTTAAGGACTTCACAGATGGAAGAAATTACTGCGAAAGAGAGAGAGCTTAGTAGACGGGTGGGAATGGCTTTTAGTGAAGCTGCCCAGTTTATTGGCTGCCAAACTCTGTGTGTCTCCCAAGAAAGAGAACATACGTTGGCTGAAGTATAGCTTTATACGGAGACTGCTTTATCTTAAAGTCAAAGTGGTTTACAAGGAACATTAACAGTGTTTGTGTTTTTATATAGAACATAATAGACAGTGTCTAATATTTAACAAGAGCTATAACATACATTCATGGAATATAAAATGACCTGCTAACAATTAGGTCATGTAAAGGAGTTTCTTTGGGTGAAGTTATGTCTCATTCCCAAAGTGTTCTAGAAATAGATGGGTCTTTAACTCTGTTAAAGTTTGCAAGATCTGGACCGGCTCGTATTTTTTCTCAGGGAGGGAATTCCAGAGGCCACGTGCATAAAGTGAGAATGCACGGATTCAAGTAGCATGGCTGCTTTTTGCTCTTAATGCCAGGATGGTGAATGTGTCCTGTGTAGAGGATCTAAATCTATTTGGTATCTTTCGCAGCATGGACCAGAGATAATCCAAAGAGAGAGTGTGGGAAATTTTGAATACGGCTAGTAAGATTTTGTATTTGATACGGCTCATTATGGAAAGTCAGTGTAGCTGTTTTAATAGGCATGATATGATCAGATCTTGATGCTCCTTAAAGCACATGGGCAGCAGTGCCTTGTGCCATTTGTAGGGAGTATAGGGCATATTTTGGCAATCCTTGGTAGATGATGTTGCAGAGGTCAAGGTGTGGAAAAACTGGGGCCTGTAATACTTTCTCCAGAAGGTAAGGGGCGATTTTCCTAGTGGAAAGCTAGGATCTCCATGATTCACCTTCTTCGAAAGGGCCTTCCTAGGCCCTTTCAAGACACTATGGTAGCTCTGCATGATATAGAGCCTACTCTTAGGTGAGGTTAATGGGTGGGCCATCTCCTAGAGGGTATCCAGCCTCCTGCTGCATTCATTCCTCCACCTAATCCTATATGGCATCTCATAGTTGGGGAGAAACCCCTTGAGCTATGCCCTAAGGTCACAGAGCTCCTGTCTTGGCTGTACTCTTGACCCCAGTGTAAACTGGGTCAGGCTTTTGGGCTCCCATGGGTGGATGCTGTTGTGAAAATTGCACAACCTCCCAGTGGAAGAGGGCGGTGCACTTAAGAAGTCTCCTGATAGGTAGGCAGAAGCCCTCCTTAAGAATTCCTTTATGGTTTAGGCTCTCAGCAGCCTTGTGTGCAGGCCTGGCGGACCAAGCCCTCTTGCGCTGGGTACAGCAGCTCCCGGATAGCCCAGAGATGGCAAGATTAGAGACTGGAGCTGAAAATGTTGCTGATGCCCTGGGTGACTTCTTCAGTATCTCCTCTATGTCCAGGGCACTGGTAGTGGTGGCTTTAGTTGCACAATTGGTCAACTGATGCTCCCTTTAAATTACAGATGAGCAAGCTCCCCTTTAGGGGCAAGTTGCTCTTCAGGAAGGACCTGGAGACATTTGCGAAAGGCCTGGGTGAGGATGAAGATAAGCCCAGGGAGGCTAAGAAGTACCTTGCATGGGGCCTTGCATGGAGCATGGTAACACCTTTGGACTACTAGGAGTCTGGTTAGGGCCTGTTTATCCTAAGGGCCTAAGCCTAAGAAAGGTTAGTCCTTTCAAGGCTCTCGACATCCTCGAGACTCAGCGATGGCCCTTGCAGGAGTCGGCAAGCCCCTGCAGTGAGATTCAGCAGGTCACTTCCAAGGTTCAGCCAGTTGGGAGGTGACTCTAACTGTTTATTTCTCTTGGAATGGCCCCACACTAACTCCACTACACTACGCATGTGCATTCCTCCAGGAGCTCTGCCTTATCCTCTGTGGTGGGTGATTGGGATGCTAAAGAAGACTCTACCTCTCCGAAAGGTGTGTCTGAGAAGGAAAGGGAGCTTCCCTTTGGCATAGAGTGAGGATCCTTTGATGCTTCGCCTTTTTCATAGAGAGGACCTGCCTGTGATGATTTGAGATGCTATGGTGGAGCTTGCCCCAGTGCAAGCATCACAGGGGGGTCCTATTTTGTAGGGTATCAGGCATCCCTCTGGATTTTTTTTCTGCCTGAACCCATGAAGCAGCTCTTGGTCTCTTAATGGCAGAATGCAGAGATAGATCATAAGGGCCCTAAGGTCCTTTCTCGGTTGCATCCCCTTCTTCAGCGTGAACTGGATTAGTTGTTTGGTCTCCTTCGGATGGATGACCTTGTAATAGCTATGACCAAGCGTACCACTGTTCCAATAGAAAGCAGATGCTATACTCAAAGAATCTCTTGATAGGAAGGTGGAGACTCTCCTTAAGAATACATTTATGTCCTTCGGTTCCCAAGCGGACCTGTGTGCAGGCCTGATAGCCAGACAGCTCCTGTGCTGGGTTCAGCAGCTTCCAGAAAGGCCAGAGATGGCCAGATTGGAGTCTAATGCTGTGTATGTAGCAGATGCCTTCTATGACTTGATCAAAATCTCCTCCAAGTATTTGGCATCAGTGGTTGTGGTGAGGCAGTGACTCTGGCTGTGGACTTGTTCTGTTGATGCAGCCTTCAAGCTTCAGTTGCATAAGCTCCACTTTAGGGGCAAATTTATCTTTGGGGAGGAACTCAAGAAGCTGTTGAAAGACCTGTGAGAGTTTCACCCTCAAAGGCTTCCAGCAGACAGACCCAGGGGCAGTAGGTCTGCCCCTTTTAAAGATCTTGCATGGGGTTGGGAGGCACTCTTGGACTGCTAGAAGTCCAGGTGGGATCTGTTCTTCTGCTCTAGGGCCGAGAAGGGAAGTCTTTGGGGACCGTCTTTTACATATGTTTGTACAGCGCTGCGTATGTCTTGTAGTACTATACAGATGATCAGTAGTAGTAGTGCACAGCACTCCTGAGATTCGTCAGCCACTGCCAGTGTCGGTAAGCTCTCGCAATGAGATCCAGCGGTCCCTTCCTAAGTATAGCCGGTTGGGAGGTGGCTCAGGATGTTTCTCATGGAATAGACCCAAATTACTTCAGACCAGTGGGTTCTCGTGGTTCTGAGACAGGGTTATGCACTGGAGTTTGCAGAGACTCTAAGGGATGCCTTTAATAGTCTCCTTGCGGCTCCCTGCTCAAGTGAGTTGCAATCAAGGAAACTTCATTGCCTCCTGCAGTTGCAGGCTATTGTATTTATGTCTTCTGCAGAACAAGGTAAGAGCCATTATTACATCTTCTTTCTGGCCTTTTTTGGACCTGTAAGCAGTCAATGCCACTCTCTAAATTCCCCATTTCCACATGGAGACCATGGAGGAAAGGCTTTAAAGGTTAGCGCTCTTCAGCTTGGAAAAGAGATGGCTGGGGAGATAGGATAGAGGTCTATAAAATGAGTGCAGAGGAATGGGTAAATTTTAAATTGATTGCGCCTTCAAAAAGTAGAAAGACTAGGGGACACTCACTGAAGCTACAATGTAGCACATTTAAAACTAATGGGGAAAAATATTTTTTTACTCAACACATAATCAAACTCTGGAATTTGTTGCTGGAGGATGTAGCAAAACGTGTTAGTGTAGCTGAGTTTAAGAGAGGTTTGGACAAATTCCTGGAGGAAAGAGTCCATAAACCATTATTACAGTGGACTGGGGAAATCCACTGCTTACCCCTGGGATAAGCAGCATGGAATCTGTCTACCTTTTGGGAATCTGCCAGGTGCTTGTGACCTGGGTTGACCACTGTTGGAAACGGGATACTGGGCCTGCTGGTCCTTTGGTCTGACCCAGTATGGGTATCTTATGTTCTTAGGTCGTCATTCTCTATTTGGCAAGGGGAGTTCTTTGCTCCACTGAATCTCACTAAGGCATACTTTAATATTCTCATCCAGCAGCATCACCAGTGCATTCTCTGCTTCTTCGTGCTGGGCAGCCACTTCCGCTTCTGGGCTCTGCCTTTTGGTCTGGCTCACAGTGCCTCGCACCTTCCCGACGGTCATGATGGTGGCAGCGGCTTTTCTGCACAAACAAGGATTCCAAAATTTACCTGTACCTGGTCTGTTGGCTGTCAGAGATTATACTGCCCTGGTAATTTACTGGCTGGAAAGAATGGGGTTGGTGATCAATTATCTCAAGAGCAGCCTGCTCCTATCCCAGGACTTGAATCAAGTCCCAAGGCACTCCTAATACTCTCCTGGGGCAAGACTTCCTCATGATGGAGAGTGCCATTTTGCACTTAAGTCATCCCCACAGGCCTAGGACTATCTCCAGCTCATGGGATCCATGACATCAACCCTGGAGTCGGTTCCATGGGCCGGGGCACACATGCTTTCTCTGCAGAGGCACTTACTGGCCCTCTGGATGTTACCAGGTGTTCAACTAGACTCTTCCTCTCTCATGGGAGATCAAGGAGCAGCTACAGAGGTGGAGGCCGTCCTGCATCTGATGGCTGGAATACCACTGGAAACACCAGAATAGGTGATTGCCACCTCAAATGCCAGCCTGAAGGGCTGGGGTGCACAATGCTTGGTCATTTGGCCCAGGGACTCCGGTCCCCTCAGGAGCCCTCCTGGACAATCAATTGCTTGAAGGGCAATCTGCCTAGCTATGGAGAGATTTCAGCCTCTCCTGATGGGCAGGGCAGTCTGGAGTGTTCTTGAACAATGCCACAGTTGTGGCGTATGTCAATAAAAATGGCATAATACGCAGTGCTGGAGTGGCTCTCAGTGGACAAACTGTCAATAGGTGGGGGAGTATGTGCCCTGCCCACCGTGCATGTTGCTGTCATTGATAACATGCGGGCTGACTTTCTGAATCAGAACACCATGGATCTTGTCAAGTAGGAACTCAGCCTAAATGCGTTCAGCCGCATAGTGCAGAGATTTGGTGTCTTCCAGTTTTCAACTTGATGGCCAAATAAATAAAGAAAATAAATAAATACGCAGGAGAATGCCAAAGTGGAGAACGTTTTCAGTTGCAGGAAGGAAGCAGGCTTGGTTACCCTGTTTCAGGAGTGGTCCTAAGAGGGCTTGCTGTATGTCTTCCCTCTGCATCCCTTGGTGAGCCATCTTCTATGCAGGATTCGGGCACATACAGGTCTGGTGATTATAGTAGCTGTGGACTCTCCATGGATGCTGTGGTATACAGATCTCTTGAATTTGTTGCCGGGGGCCTTGTTGCCTCAGGAGAGGGGCCTCCTTCGGTAGGGACCTCTAATGATGGAGAACCCCGATGACTTCTCGCTTGTGAGCCTGGCTCTTGAGAGGCATAGACTGTTCAAGAAGGACTACTCTGTGGCAGTAGTAGGCATCCTACTTAAGGCCCGAAGAGCCTCCTCATCCTTGGATTAGATTAGAATTTGGAGGGTTTTTGAGAAGCGGTGCTTCTCTCATTCCCTGGAGGCCAGGAGGGTGCATACTTGCTGTTTTGTCCTTCTTAAGTCTGGTCCAGACCACGGCTTATCCTTTCAATTCTCTCAAGGTTCAGTTGGCTGTCCTGGCATGCTACAGTGGTCTCATCCAAGGGATGTCATTTGCAGCACACCCCAATGTCCCCTTCCTCAAGGGAGTGAAACAAATCTATCCACCGGCGTGTCCAGTTGCTCTTCACTGGAGCTTGTGTCTCTGGTGTTGAAGGCATTGAAAGGGCCTCTATTTGAGCCTATCTGCAATGTCTCTCAAGGATTTGACCCTTAGGTAGTCTTCCTGATGGCCATAGTGTCTGCTAGGGGGGTGTCAGAGCTGTGGGCCTTGTCCCACAGGGAATCATTTTTGATCATCTCAACGGCCTCCGTTTCATTACAAACGGTGCCATCCTTTCTTCTAAAGGTGCTGTCTTCCTTCCATCTTAACCATACTGTGGTTTTGCCCTCCTTATCAGAGGACGACCTTCAGAAGGACTCCCTGCTGCATCTAGAGGACATGCAGAGGGAGTTGATCAGGTATCTGGAAATTACCAATTCTTCCCACCAGTTAGATCCTCTTTTTGGATTAGCCTAATGGTTAAACAGTGCACTTACGACAAGAGAAGCCAGGTTTGAATCCCACCGCTGCTCCTTGTGATCTTGGGCAAGTCACTTAATCCTCCACTGTCTCAGATACAAACTTAGATTTGTAAACTCTCCGGGGACAGGAAAATACATTCAGGTACGGTAGGTAATTTGTCTTAAACTTTGGAAAGAGGCATGAATCCAGTTTCCCTTTCCTTTTGTCCTGTGTGGCGGCCTGAGTGTCACCCACTAGATTAAGGAGGCCATTGGGTCAGCATACTTTCTGGCTGGGAAGCAGGTGGCTGGAGGGAGTCTTAACTCACTCTACTAGAGCACAAGCTGCCTCCTGGGCAGAATCTGCCTTGGTATCTCCAGAGGATTTCTGCAGGACAGCTACCTGGTTGTCTGTGAGCACATTTGTGAAGCACTACAGACTGCATGTGGGAGCTGGAGCAGATGGTGCCTTTGGCAGGGCAGTCCTGTGCAGGGCAGGGTCTTCCTCCCACCCCGCGTCCAGAGTGCTTGAGTACATCCCACTCATATGGACTGGTCTAACACGATGATAAGAGAGGAGAAATTTTACCTGATAATTTTTCTTTCCTTGAATCCTGATAGACTAGAAAGACTCCGACTACAGATTGAGGAGCCCTGCTGCCTTTGTTTGCATTATCAGCATTAGTACCTGATGTAGAAATATTCCTGGTAAGGGAGTTAAGTACTTTCTCATATTATTTATTGCAATTTAAAATTTGAGTTAACATTGTGTTGCATTTATCTGCGTTTTTTTAATGTACTGCTTGGGAATAGTCATACCGGCCTCTATAGTGCTGCCTGAGCATATATACCATATATAGTGCTGCCCGAGCATATATATGACATCATTGAAAGTTGCTCAAGTATATCTCCACTTGCTGGCAAGGGAGCATGACCCACTCATCTGGACTGGTCTAGCAGGATTCAAGGAAAGAAAATTATTAGATAAAATGTCTCCTTGAGCTCATCGTAAATAGACTGCACTGAAAATAATAGGGATTGCATTATTTAATGTACATTAAAGACATGAGCTAAATCCACTTCCCTTTCCACTTATAAATAAGGGCCTTAAGTTTGTGCGTGAGGGTAAAGTGACTTCCCTAAGGTTACAAGGAGCATCAGTGGGTTGAACCCTGGCCTCCCTGGTTCCTTTTGATTGACTGTAGTAGCTTATTGCATTAAAATAAGGATGGAAAATGCAGGTTTCCAGGATCTGTCAATATGCGTAAAATGTATTTGCATTTTATTGAGGTAATGTGCATGCAGATCTGCCTCATGCATATCCATTAGAGATTTATTTATATGTTTAAGTGATCTGTTAATTCATATTCCACACTATTGAATATCCTGGGTGGATCACAAATATCCTAAAAGCATCCAGTTTGAGGCCTTATTCCTGCTTTAATAAACTGCAGCTGACTTGTTAGACATTCATTGTTAAAATCTCCCTTTACCTCTTCAGATTATTCGGAGCGTATCCTGTGATATGTTTATGTAATGTTTACTACAGTAATCTTATTGTTTAAAGAATTCACAGTGGCCTAATGTGATCTGCAGATCAGGATGCAGTGAGACAGAAAAACAAAGTTGTCAGCTTTGTTGGCCACAGCAGCAGTGAGAGAAGGAAAATGATCTAAATTAGGATATTTTAAGCGCCACTGAGTGACCAAACAGGAAGCCGTGTGGCACAGGGAGATGCTTTGCTTTGTACACTCATGGACATATTTAATAGTGCTGTTAATATTCCAGTGTTGATGGCATCAGAAAATCCGGTAAATGGACGTGCTCTGTAGAATCATGCAGAGCTCTGCCTTAGTGCTACCTGCTGCCATTTCAACCTTGTTAAAATGATTTAGTTTGTTAAGTCAAAATAATCCTTAAAACGGTTGTGATTGCCCCAAAGGGCAATAAAAGTGCACATTCTGAAGCAAGGGTGGTGTTGGGGGCGGGCAGAATATGCCCGATTCCAAAAGCGAGCATGGATCATTAAGTTCAGGGCAGCTACTCAAAAGCATTCTTGACGGCTTCGTTTCATGGCGCATGCAATGCGCATTCCAGAGTGCCTGCAGCATGCTTCACTGCTGCGTGGAATGAAGTGCTCTGACTGTCGGGGGGAGCGGTGAACAGCTGCATCTCTTCCAGGATTGTCCCCGTGCTGCTCCTGCCTTGTTCTGATTGCTCTAAGCTTTCTCATTTTTGTTAAGGTTCTGAAATGATTTCATAAACCATTTTTTCCTTGGACACAGAATTGGGGGAAAGTTCTCCTTGAGTAAAGCCGTAGGCGTTGCGCAGAAGCAGAACAGGAGTTCGACTGCTGTCTGTCAGTGGCCAACGCACCATATTCTCGTCTGAAAGTGATCTGAGTTGATGGGGTAATGCTTGGTGCGCTAAGGATAAGACACCATGGGTTCAGGGTTATCAGGATACAGAGGACAAAGAAGCAGATATATTTGCCAGCCTGTGGTCTAAGAACAAAGCTAATTTGCATTGTTTATACAGAAAACCAGCTGATTTTTACTGCTTTGTAGGACAGCATCGACTTTCTACTTCCCTTCCCATTCCCACAAACCATGGCTTGAACTGGCGATTCTGGGATTCAGAGTTTGGTGAACTGGTGTTGGAAACCTCTGCCGTAGTCCAGTACTGATTTGCTTAGCTGTTTCTCTAAAATGGTAAATACAAAGGCGAGTACAGGAGGGTCAAAGGGGAGCACAATATTTAAAAAAAATTGTGTATCTTTTAGAGGAAGAGAAGTCTTGCTGAGTACCTTCAGGTGGTGACCCCGCTGTATAAAATCTATACTAAATCTCAGCAAGGCAGCACGACAACTGAAGTATGGTAGGAAAGAAAAGGAAGAGTACATACCGGCCACACATCACCCGGGATAAAAAGGTGCCCGTCCCTGCCTTATGCACTAGGGCTAGCGATGCGGTGGCAGTAATGCATGTGCTACAGATGAAGATGGCGGCCCTACCACAAGGAACACAAAGGACGAAAGCCAGTAGGGGTCACAGGTGCCAAGTTTATTGATTAAAAATCCCCTACACGTTTCGGCATGGAGCCTTCATCGGGGGGGGGAGGGGGGGTACGCATGTGATACACTAAAATCACTAAAAATCACCAAATAGCTACTTGCAGTGTGTGAGTAAGAAAAATCCTGAACTTACGCCCTGCGAGTAGCTATTTGGTGATTTTTAGTGATTAACTAACTGAAAAAGGTCTTTCTCAAGACTCTTTCATATGTGCCTGTCACATGGTGTATCACATGCGTACCCCCCGATGAAGGCTCCATGCCGAAACGCATAGGGGATTTTTAATCAATAAACTTGGCACCCGTGACCCCTACTGGCTTTCGCCCTTTGTGTTCCTTGCTATTTCTGCGAGGGCTTTGCTCCCTTTGTGTTCCTGCCCTTACAACAAGGGCCATAGTAAGTTTGTTCGTGGACACACTGAGGCAGGAGATAAACCACAGAAGTGAATGAAAACGTCATCAGTGCGTCGGGCTCCTTCTCTGGCCCTATTCAGATCCGTCTTTGAGGCTGCTTTGGATCCTGATGCCCCCTTGTTCACCACTTACGTGTACCATACTCTAGTCCCCGGTTTTGTGATGTTCTTCGCCTTGATTAGACTGTAAGCTCTGATAAGCTGGGACTGTCTCTTACATATATATGTACACGCTGTGTATGCC
Organism: Ichthyophis bannanicus; assembly: GCA_033557465.1. Classification (NCBI taxonomy): domain Eukaryota; kingdom Metazoa; phylum Chordata; class Amphibia; order Gymnophiona; family Ichthyophiidae; genus Ichthyophis; species Ichthyophis bannanicus. The sequence goes on from CM066046.1 coordinate 98,044,063, forward strand.
TTGTAGCACTATACAGATGATAATTAGTAGTAGTAGAAAAGGTTCAGAGGATTAAGTGGACTTCTGCAGATAAATTGGAAATAATGTACTGCTTAGCAGTAAATTTGAGAAACTGAGATGATATTCCACAGACTCATTGGAGAAATTGCCCCTGAAGATACTCGCATTCAGTTCTTAAATAAGGCAGGAACATATATATTCTAGGGATGCCTAATCTGGTGGATTGAGGTTAATTATGAGATCACTCAAATACATTTCCTTTTATAAACTGTCAGAAAAACTATCAAGTATTGTTAAGTTGAAATCCTTTTCATGCTCTGTCGTGACATCACAAAGTTCTCAAAAAGGTAAGGACATCGTAATATTACTGGGAGTCTTTTCTCTAGTGCTGGCAGACACCCGCAGTGCTTGTTGTACAGAAAAACATAGGATACAGTCCTTGCTCAGTGGAGCTTACAGTCAAGACACCCAAACAAGGGAGAGGAAACGAAAGGCTTTGGGCTAAAATCGAGAAATCCATCATGGGCTGAACTAGAACCAGGAAGATAGTAACATGGATCTGACATGTACTAAAGGATTTTCATGCTGCTCTTAGATGAGGAAGATAGTGGGCCAGTGCACTTGGGACATTGCTTGAAAGTTTTTTGTAATCACATGCAGGATTGTACTTTTGAGTATTTGCTACAGCAGACCCTGTGTACAATGTTCCCTCTGCACTACATCAGGAACAGGACTGTTAACACTGCTGCTAAACCGGTGACACTTGGGTTCAACCTTCTTGTTTAAATGAAGGGAATTTCCCTGTGCATTAGAGAGCTGACGAGGGTTGTGGGTGTTTAATTTAGTTGCAGATCTGGGACACCGCCGGCCAGGAGCGATTCCGCACGATCACGCAAAGCTACTATCGGAGTGCCAATGGCGCTATCATGGCCTATGATATCAGCAAGAGAGAATCCTTCCAGTCCATTCCTCGCTGGATAGAAGATGTGAGGAAGTACGCCGGTTCCAACATTGTCCAACTGCTCATAGGTGAGTTCAGCAAATTTTGTTTTTTCCAGATCTTGGGATGTCCCGCATTTAAAAAAAAAAAAAAAATCTGTTTCACTAGATAAGGCAATTTTAAAGTAGCAATCGAGTGGAAATTGGCGATAAAAGGCACATAGAAAAGAAGGGTTCTGCTGCCCTGTGTTTTGTCCTCCACAACATCCTAGCTGATTTATTACTTTGTTCAACAGGATGCTTCTGGGTTGCTGTCGTCCTCTTTTTCTTTTCTTGTCTCGCCTTCGCATGGTATATTTCTTTTTCTGCAATGAAAACCAAGAAACTAGACCCCAAGTTTACCCCCCTGCTGGCCACATTTCTCACATTGGCCCTCAACCCAGAGAGACACACGCCGCTCGCTTAGTAACAATTAAAATGTCAGAGGCATTTGCTTCTGCTATAGATTTGAAGAACTCTGTCTTAGCTTCCCATCCACCCCATTTCCTGCTGCTCTTATCTATATTTTAAAAAGGCAGATGCCTTATTTCCTACAACTTTACTTAGTTTCTCCTAAACACCACCTGTTCCTTGTTCTTCATCACAATGGCTCTTTAATTTTAACCAGAAATCTCTAATTTGTGCTATCTCTGTGCCTTGTTTGTCTGTCTTGACTAGATACTAAGCTACATAGAGCAGCAACTATCTCTTATGTGTTTCTCTTAGAGCTGTACACACGAAACATGTTTTATTTCTGGTTCTGTTTTTGAACTCCACAAAAACTCCTGAAAAACAAAACAATACAAAACAAAAAAAAAAGTCTGGCCCCATCAGTGCTGCTCTTGTTGCAAAAATTGTAAAATAAAAAAAAAAAAATAGAATCTTAAGGGCCCATCTCTTTCCTCCCAAACCCTTCTCCGTTCTCTTACCCTATCCACTGTCTTTTATGGCCTATGCACTTGGAGCACTGCATGAGACTTAGGGGTATGTTTACTAAACAGAGGTAGCGGCTTCCGTGCGATGGCTCCGATATTACATGGAAGCCGCTACTGCTGTTTAGGCTCCGATATCGCATGGAAGCTGCTACAGCTGTTTAGTAAACATACCCCTTACAGTCCCATCCAGTTAGTGTCTTCCTCGCCTCTTATTTCTGGAATGCATTACCTGACTATATCCACCTGGAATCCTCGTTACAAAAATTTCAAAGCAGCCCTTAAATGCCAGTACTTTGAACAGGCTTTCTTGGAGCTGGGGACACCGAGATAACATGCATGTTCTGTAAGTCTCAACCTTTCTCTTTGCCTTCTGTTCCTATATTTGTTTCGCTATTTTCTCTCTATTGTACTTTCCTGTTACGATTTTATGGAGTTCCTTTCTTTCCGGCCCTTTTACTTCTGTTTTATTGTAAACCACTGAGGTACCTGCCCAGGTGTATGGCAGTATAACACATACATAAGTATTTGTTAAAATGTAGCCAGTGTAGGGTGTTTGCCATGCACTACATCAGTAATGTGGCAGAAAGCAACCCATAATAGAAAGCTGGAATCCATGCCGTTCTTTCTCAAACGGTGTGGCCAACCTAAGGCTGGTGCCATTTCTGCCTTGTGAGAAAACGGCACTTGCCTAAAGTTGGCTACCAGCATTTTGGAAGACAGCTTCAGTTGGGTAGAAGACAGGACATGGAGATAAAAGAAAAGATCTGAGAGGATCCAGAGGGGAGCGGCCTAAAGAGGCCCACTGGGACCCATGGAGGGGAATGGGCAAGCAATGATGAAAAGAGAATGGTGCATAAAATAAAACAATGAATGATGAATGCCATTTTGTTTTGGTTTTTTTACTTTCGTTTTAGAAGCAAACTAGTAGTTCACCCCTGGTATTTGTACAGTGCTGCACAGATGATTGAACGTTAAAATAGACAGGCAGGTCCTACCCTTGTCTGACTTAGAAGATTCTTTAATATGCTTGTTGGACCTTGAAGAGAGCTTGGAGCAGATTCTTTTAGCAATTGTGCTGACCTGCAAAAGAACTGAATCTTTTTTACAGTGGTTTCAGCCCTGAACGTAAAACAAATATATGCATTGCTTCCATGTGCGTTTTTGCAAGGATACCAAAGGATTGTAATTTGCTGGATTTTAGTCTGATTTTATGCTGTACAATTCATTAACTAATACACCTGTTGATAACATTAACATCAACTTTAGTAAATCTAACATTGAGTTAGGAAAATTGGGTGGTATTATTTTAGCCGAGGTCAGTTTACGCTATTGCGTTGTGCTCTTTGGAGTTGCTTGCATCTCCTTCTGACCACTTTCTTAAAGCAGTGTTTCTCAAAGTACTCCTGCACGATAATCACAAAGAAAACGCACAAGAGATTTGCACGCAGCGAAAGCGATGCGGGCAAATCTCTCTCTCATGCCATATTCATTGTGGTTATGCTGAAAACCAGATTGGCTAAGGGACATTTCAGGAGGGGCTTGAGAAACGATCTCGCACAGCATAGGCTGCTGCCTGACTAAGCTCTCTTCCAGATGAACATGCTCTTGGCTGCTTGCTTCTGTTTCTTTTCTGTCACCACAGCTTTTATTTTTCTCTCTCTCACTGTCCAAGTTCTTCCTCCCTTCTACCCTGTCATTTGAACATCTTAACATCGACAGCTGCGATTTTTAGGCACGTCCCTCTACTGAAAATAGACGTATTCAGCCCGATTTGTCAAGTTTTATTTCTTTCTTTCTTGCTCATGGGAAGTCGGGCCTCCTGTGATACTGAAACCGAAAGGTACGCTCACAAATGGAGAAACCAATGACAGATACACCCCATAAGCCCCAGCTAGCATGCCCGTTCTTGCTGCAGTACCACAAAAGGAGCATTTCCCAAACTCGCCGCAGTGGGATTTCCAGAATATCTTCAAAGAAGGTATATTTGCATATACCGAGCCTTCAGGGGTTTGCAGGCACTGAAAAAATGTGCTCGCCTACTGCACTCCAGAAAGAATAAGCAGCAGTGGGGTGGGGAATCGCAGTTTCTCCCTCCCCTCCCCAGCAAATAATGCAAAAGAAACATTGATAGAGACTGAAAACTCGCTGATCCAGGCACAGAGCTGTGTCGGTGTCAGAGCACCACACAGCAAGGAGGGCGAGATGGAAACCACACGGGGATGGGCAACAAGGAATACAGAGACAAGAACAGCAGGAAGACTAGGAAAGCTTCTGTGCTGGAAGAAGAATAGCAGAGGAGACATATGGGAAGGAAAATGACTTTTTTAAGACTAGCAGGACAGACAGGATAAACGGCAGAAGAGAAGCAACACTGAACAGAGAGCTGGAAGCAGCAGAAGGAAAAGAAAATAGAGTCAAGAAGATTAAGGAAAGAATGGCAGGGAGAACTAAAAGGCAGAAGGTTCACAGAGCAGGATAGGAGAACGGACAGTACGAGTGCAGAGGAATAAAGATGTCTCTTGGAGGCAAGGAGAGAGGTGTTCCCGATGAATGTGAGCCTGAATGGAAAAGCAGTGCTTCCTTCTACACAGAGATCGCCATCAGAGGAGCACTGATCATTCCCCACCATTCACCAGCAGCGTCCAAGGTCGGCCCTCACACGTCAGGCTTTCAGAATATCCCTAATGAACATCCACGAGAGAGATTTTACATGCAATGCAGGTAGATGCACGTAAATTTCTCTCGTGCATATTTATTGGGAATATCCTGAAACCCCAGCCTGTTGGCGGTCTTGGAGGATTGAACTTGGGCAGTCCCTGCTATAAGGGAATAGAGCGCAGTTCATGTCATTGATTTTTTTTTTTGCATTTGTGTGCCATCGTATCCATACATCTGTATGGCTCGTAACTAAACATACATAATAAATTTCAGCAAACATAAGCATGCCAATAAGCTTACTAAAATGGATGTGCCTTTAACAGTTTCCTCAATTTGACATCATCAACACAAGTACTGATAGATACCAGCATTTCAAAGCCATGAGCACATGTACAGTGTTTTTACCCCTGCAAATGCTCTGTTTGAGAACTGCCTGGCTGCTGTGTGGGAAAGAGGACATGTCCCCAAGGATGGGCTTAGGGCGGCGACAAGGCCGGCCCTAGGCGAACCTCAACTTTTACACCCCTTCTGGCTGTCAAAATCTATTATTTAGCTTTGAATGCCCTGCTTTTGCTGCCCTAGGCGACTGCCTAGTTTGCCTAGTGGGTAGGGATAGGAATCTCATGCATACCTACGTTATTTTGGCTGGAAATAGTACTTCGCATGAGGTCTCGCCACCGCCTGTTTTCCTAATCTTTCCTTCTGATGCACCTCTGGATCATGCCACTGTTGTGCTGTTTTACAGCTACAGCAGGGGTGTCGATCTCCAGTCCTGGAGGGGCCACAAACCAGTCAGGTTTTCAGTGCTCCAGTGGATATGCATGGATGTATTTGCATGCACTGTCCCTCCCCATTGTAGGCAAATATATCTCATGAATATTCCTTAGGGACATCCTGAAAACCTGACTAGTTTGTAACCCTTCATGACACGAGTTTGAAGCACCTGAGCTATGGAGGCGACCATGGGTGGGGGAAGGGGGGAAGTACAGTGTCTGGGCAGTGTTGGGAATTGGGCCTCATAGAGTGAAGATGGGCGTGGCCTGTCTCACTACCCTCCTGAAATCATACCTCATCAGTTGGGATGAGATTTTGGATTTAGCTAAAGCCTTTTCCAGGAGTGCCCAGAGCAGAAATTAAGTAGGGCCCCCCCAGTCCCTGCCCCCGCACCTTGCTCCCTGATTTCTGTCCCCGTACCCTGCTAATATTTATTTATAAAACTTTACCTCCAGGAACTTGTCTAATCTTTTAAGCACGGTTATGCAGGACGTCTTAACTCTCTTTCCCAGGGTCTTCGTTTCTGTTGCTATTTATTCTCACTCCTCGTCTTCATTTCCTCCCCATCTCTATTACTGACTTTGAGTGGGGTTTTTTTCCAACTTTCTTTCATTTATTTTTTTCTCTCCATCCATTCAGATTTCACTCCCCCTCCTTCAGCCTTCAATCTCCTTTTTCTGTTGCATCTATCTACAGCTTTTCATTCCACTCTCACCAGTTCTCCCATTCCCCATCTCTCTCTCCTTCCTCAACATCTTATTTCCCGGTTTCACTAATCTCCCATTCTCCCCATTAGCAGTGGCAATGGGGGGCCGGGGCGGGGAAAGGATGAGGTATACCTAGGGCACCTCATCTTTTTACACCAGCCCTCCCCCCATATCCAACTTCTCCCCTTCATCTCCCTAGAACGCCCTCTCCCATGTCCAGCATCCCCCTTCTCGCTTCCCTCCGCCACCATGTTTTCCTTCCAAACCCTCCTGCCCATGATGGCCACCACCTCCGCAGTTCTCACCAAACCTGCAGGCACCAGCACAAATAAAAGAAACAAGCATGGAGCCTTTGAGTAAATGCGTGTGACAAGAGGGGGCGAGATTGTACTCAAAGGCCCTGGCTTGCAGTTTTCTTTTATTTCCATATCTGCCAGTGAGATGCGGCCACTGCTGCAATAGAGCCATCCCTGCTTCTCGGAGGCCCAGGGCAGCTGCCCTGTTTGCCCTTCCCTAACGCTGGACCTAGGAGTACCTCAAGGCGAGTTATATTGATGGCTTTGAGTATTTTCATATCCCTTGAAGAGCTGACAATCTAAAAGGCCAATGCAGAAAACTGGCGCTAGATGTACACTCAATTGACTTTTTATGAGTTTAGTAGCGCCCCAAAGGTGCACAATTTTTAACCCGCGATGTTGCAAAGATAGGGTATGCCAGTGAAGGATACGGTAATTGTGTGCATGCAAATCAGCCACCCGTTAAACTGGATGCAAAACAGCAGCGTTAAACTGGGAGAGCAAGCCAAACACATGCCTATAAGAAGTCTTGCTCTAGTTTTGTATGCTCGCCCAGAGAAATGGGCACCATGTGGCTAATTTGCATATTAGCCCCGACAGTATTTTTATGGCATCAGGGACAATCGCGACATCGGGAAAAGCCCCCAGTGCCATCAAATTACTGTCAGGGTCTGGTGCCCTGACAGAATCCCTGGTGGCTCAGCAATCCTGATTCTTCCGCACCCAACAGTATGTTGATGGCATCGGGGACGATCGTGGCATCAGGAAAAGCCCCTGATGCCGTCAACATACTGTTGGGAGCCACTGCCCGGTAGAAGGAGAATCCATGGTGGCCCAGTGACCCCAATTTTCCCTCCTCCCTCACCTGACAGTATTTTGATGGTCTTGGGGCCAATCACAGCATTCGGCAAAGCCCCTGATGCCATAAAAATAATATTAGGACCAGTGTCCCGGCAGAAAGTGACTACCTGGTGGTCTAGGGATCCTGAACCCCCAACCCAAAATAAAAATAAAATAACCTGGTGGTCTAATGGCCCCTAAATCCACCCCCTCCCAGCCGGTAGGTTTAAATAAGTGGTAGCGCTGCATACGTGCTCCCGTTCCTGGTCCACCATCTTGAAAAATGGCAGTGCCATGCCCCACACGATGCATCCTGGGATGCACCCGCTGAGGTCAGACTGCCATATAAGATAGACTATGCCTTATATGGCAGTCTAACCCTGCCCAGTGAATCCCAGGATGCACTGCGTTGGGCCAGGTGCCACCATTTTTCAAGATGGCAGACTCCAAGTGGGAGCGTATAGGCAGCTCTCTTGCTTATTTTAAAGTACGAGGTGGAGGGTGGTGGATTTAGGGACCACTAGACCACCAGATTATTTTAATTTGGGTTGGGGTGTTCAAGGGCCACTAGACCACCAGGTTATTTTGTTTTAATTTGGGGTAGGAGGTGGTCAGGGGCACTAGACCACCACGTAGTCTTTCTGTTGGGGCACTGGTCCCCCGATAGTATTTTGATGGCATCTGGAGCTTTTCTCAGTGGTATCAAAATATTGTCAGGTGAGATCATCGGGGTTGCTGTGCCACCAGGGATTTCATTTTCCTATTTTGATGGTGTAGGGGGCTTTGCCCAATGCCTGATCATTTGAGGAGATGATCTAGGCATCGGGGAAAGCACCCAGAGCCATCAGAATACTGTCGGAGGCACACATTAGAGGTTTAAGTCACCTCAGACGCTGCAGTGTAAAATATTGGCTGGTTGTGAAATCCTCTACACCTGTCTCTGCATCGGGTGATGCCATAATTTGCATTCCAGACTATTATGTGCGGTTCATTTTCCTTCTATTTAAATACAGTGCCGCCAGTTTTCAATACAGTGTCATCTAGAAGTAAGGAGATCCTGGATTCTCTACAGGGAGAACTATTCTGGTAACAGAATCCACCAATGCTGGAGCCATACCGGACTTAGGGCTTACCAAAGGGGAAAGTGTTTCTGATGTTACAGTGGGACATCATCTTGCATCCACTGATCATCAGATGGTATGGTTTAGTATTAGGACTAGGGCTGATAAAATCCATTCAAAAGCAAGGGTCTTAGACTTCGGGAAAACCAACTTTGCCAAGATGGGACGATATCTCAGAGTTGTTAGTGGGATGGGAACCGCTGCGGGATGTAGAAAAAACAGTGGGCAAAACTGAAAGAGAATATTTTAAGGGCAACAAACCTTTTTATTAGAAAGGTAAATAAAAGGAAAAGGAGGCTGCTATGGTTCTCAAAAGAAGTAGCTGAAAAGATGAAGAAAAAGAAGGCGGCCTTTATGAAATACAAGAGAGAGGAAAACAGGCATCTATATTTGGAAAAAACTTAAAGAAGCTAGCAAAGCAGTCAGGAAAGCAAAGGTACAAAAAGAAGAAGAAATAGCCAATGCAATAAAATGGGGGGGGGTAATAAGACATTTTTCAGATATATTAATGAGAGGAGGAAGAGCAAAAGTAGTAGTAGTAGTAGTAGTATCAGACTCAAGGGTCAGGGGAAGAATATGCAGAAACTGATGAGAATAAAGCAGAATTGCTTAACAAATATTTCTGTTCTGTATCCTCAGATGAAGGGCCAGGAGCAGGACCTCAGGAAAACACCCACAAACAGTAACAGAAGTGACGTGGATCCCAATCGATTTTCAGAAGACTGTGTTTGTGAGGAACTAGCTAAACTAAAAGTAGACAAAGCCATGGGTCTGGATGGGATACATCCAAGAATACTGAAGGAACTTGGGGATATTCTAGCTGCTCCACTGTCTGACCTTTTCAAAGCCTCTTTGGAGTCGGGAGTAGTGCCAGAGGACTGGAGAAAGGCACATGTGGTCCCTTTACACAAAAGCGGACGTAAGGATGACATTGAGAACTACAGGCCGGTTAGTCTAACCTCTATGGTTAGTAAATTATTGAAACGGCTACTAAAAGAGAATAGTGAGGTTTCTGGAGTCCAATTGATTCACCAGAGGCAGGTCTTGTCAGACAAATTTGATTGATTTGAGTGGGCAACCAGGGAGTTGGACCAAGAGAGAGCCCTAGATGTGGTGTATTTAGATTTCAGCAAAGCCTTTGACATCGTTCCACACAGGCAACTTATAAACAAACTGAGCACCCTGGGAATGGACCCTAAAGTTACTGATTGGGTTAGAAATTGGTTGAGTGGGAGGCAACAAAGGGTACAGGTAAATGGAACTCACTCTGAGGAGGAGGAGGTTACCAGTGGTGTGCCACAGGGATCTGTCCTTGGTACAATTCTTTTTAACATCTTTGTTAGTGATATTGCAGAAGGGCTGCTGGGTAAGGTTTGCTTGCTTAGCGTAGTTACTCACCTGTAACAGGTGTTCTCCAGGAGCAGCAGGAATCAGTCCTCACATATGGGTAACGTCTGCGCCGACGGAGCCCTCGCGGAGCAATTTTCCCCAGCTTTCAAAGAAAGCCTTTGGGAATTGCAGCACACATGCGCGGTCCCCTTCCCGCCCAAAGGTGCCATCTTGGCCAGTCTGATGACATAGCGAAAAGACAGCAAAAAATTTGCAAAAACTAAATCATAAGAACATAAGATATGCCATACTGGGTCAGACCAAGGTCCATCAAGCCCAGTATTCTGTTTCCAACAGTGGCCAATCTAGGTCATACGTACCTAGCAGTTTCCCCAAGGGACACAGGTTCCACAATGCTTGTATTGGTTCAAGCATTGATATCCTGGGTCCCTTCTTAATAATGGTTTATGGACCTTTCCTCCAGGAACTTGTCCAAACCTTTTTTAAACCCAGCTACACTAACAGCCTTTACTACATCCTCCGGTAACAAATTCCAGAGTTTGATTACACGTTGAGTGAAAAAATATTTTCTTTTATTAGTCTTAAATAGTTTACCCTGTAGCTTCATTGCATGTCCCCTAGTCTTTCTATATTCTGATAAGGTAAACAATCGATCTACGTTTACCCGTTCCACTCCGTTCATTAATTTATAGACTTCTATCATATCTCCCCTCAGCCGTCTCTTTTCCAGGTTAAAGAGCCCCAACCTTTTTAGCCTTTCTTCATAGGAGTAGCCTTCCATCCCCTTTACCATTTTGGTGGCTCTTCTCTGAACCTTTTCTAAAATTGCTATATCCTTTTTAAGATACGGCGACCAGAATTGCACACAATATTCAAGGTGCGGTCTCACCATGGAACGATATAGAGGCATTATAATATCTTTTGTTTTATTTTCCATTCCTTTCCTTATCATACCTAGCATTCTATTTGCTCTCTTGGCCGCCGCTGCACACTGGGCCGAGGGTTTTAACATGGTATCCACAAGGACGTCTAAATCTTTTTCTTGGGTGGTGGTTCCTAATGTGGAACCTTGCATCGTGTAACCATAGTTTGGGTTGTGTTCTTCCCTAGGTGCATAACCTTGCACTTCTCCACATTAAATTTCATCTGCCATGTTGATGCCCAGTCTTCCAATTTATCCAGATCCTCTTGCAATTTTCCACAATCCTCCTGGGTTTTAACAACTTTAAATAGTTTTGTGTCATCAGCAAATTTGATAACCTCACTCGTTATTCCACTTTCCAGGTCATTTATGAATATGTCAAAAAGCAGCGGACCCAGCACAGATCCCTGGGGTACACCACTATTCACCTTTCTCCATTGGGAAAATTGGCCATTTAGCCCTACCCTCTGCTTTCTATCTTTTAACCAGTTCCTGATCCACAGTAGTACACTGCCTCCTATCCCATGACTCTTTAGTTTTGCCAAAAGTCTCTCATGAGGGACCTTGTCAAAGGCTTTCTGAAAGTCCAGATACACAATGTCAACCGACTCACCTTTGTCCACCTGTTTATTCACTCCTTCAAAAAAACATAACAGATTAGTAAGACAAGATCTTCCTTGTCTAAAGCCATGTTGGCTGTCTCCCATTAGGTCATGACTATCTATATGCTGAGTAATTTTATTCTTTATGATGGTTTCTACCATTTTTCCCGGTACTGATGTCAGGCTCACCGGTCTGTAGTTTCCCGGATCACCCCTCGAACCCTTTTTAAAAATTGGTGTTACATTGGCGATCCTCCAATCCTCAGGTATTAGAGATGATTTTAATGATAGTTCACAGATTACTGATAGCAGGTCTGCAATCTCAAATTTCAGTTCTTTCAACACCCTTGGATGTATACCATCCGGCCCAGGTGATTTGCTACTCTTCAGTTTATCTAATAGTTGTAGGACATCTTCCCGATGTATCGATATTTACTTCAATTCTTCCACACCTTTAAATACCACTTCAGTCGTGGGTAACATCCCTACATCTTCCTCAGTAAAGACCGAAGCAAAGAATTCATTCAGTCTCTCCGCTATCGCCTTGTCGCCTCTTAGTGCTCCTTTAACCCCTTTATCATCTAATGGACCAACTGACTCTCTCACGGGTTTTTTGCTACAAATGTACTTGAAAAGGTCTTTATTTCGCGTTTTTGCTTCCACAGCAAGCTTCTTCTCAAATTCTCTCTTTGCCTGCCTTATCAATGCCTTGCATTTGACTTGCCAGTGCTTGTGCTGTTTCCAGGTTCATCATTTGGCTCTTTTTTTCCATTTCTTGAAAGATGCTTTTTTGGCAACAACAGCCTCTCTGACCTCAGCTTTAAACCATGCTGGCAATTTTTGGACTTCCTTCCACTTTTCTTAAAGCGTGGAATACAGCTGGTCTGGGCTTCCAAGATAGTATTTTTCAACAACACCCAAGCTTGATGTACGTCTTTAACCTTTGCAACTGCTCCTTTTAGTTTTTTCTTAACTGTTTTCCTCATTCTATCATAGTCTCCCTTTCGAAAGTTAAGGGGTAGTACTGTGGATTTCCTTACTATCCCTCCTCCACTAATTAAATCAAAGGCGATCATGCTATGATCACTATTGCCAAGTGGCCCCAACACCCTTATCTCTTGCACTACATCTGGTGTTCCACTAAGGACTAGGTCTAATATTGCTTCCCCTCTGGTCGGTTCATGAACCAGCTGCTCCAAGAAGCTGCAACTGGGAGGAGGAGGAGGGAGGGTTGTGAGGACTGATTCCTGCTGCTCCTGGAGAACACCTGTTACAGGTGAGTAACTACGCTTTCTCCAGGACCAAGCAGGAAGTCAGTCCTTACATATGGGACTCCCCAGCTTAAGGCTACCAGAGACCCTAAGCACAAAAAATGAGCTCCCTCAAGCTCAGTAGCACCGAAGGAAGGAATCTTCTCTGACTAATCTCCAACCGGTAGCCCAACATCCGGGATGGAGGATAGGAGTTGCTTAAACCTCGAAGAGATTACGGAGGACTGCCTGTCCGAAAGCACTGTTCCTGCGGGACTCCCTCTCGAGGCAGTAATGGGTTGCAAAAGTCTGGCTCGAAGACCAAGTAGCGGCCCGGCCGATGTCTGCCAATGGAACAGAGCGAAGGTAAGCCACTGACGCAGCCTTCGCCCTAACCCGATGAGCGGTGACTCGACTTTCCAACAAGAGGCCTGCCGCCCCATAAGTCCAAGCGATACAGTCAGCTACCCAGATGGACAGAGTACGCTTGTAGACAAGGAGCCCCAATTTATTAGGGTCGTAAGACAGGAAGAGCTGAACAGTCTTACGGTGCTCCCGCGTACGATCAAGGTAGAAGTTCAGCGCCCTTCTACAGTCCAGGGTATGCAAGACCATTTCAGCTCGGCTGGAGTGTGGCCTGGGAAAGAAGGTCGGAAGCACCACCTCCTGATTGATGTGAAAAGGGGAGACCACTTTTGGAAGAAACTTAGTGTGAGTCCGCAGGACTACCCTATTCTTGTAGAACCTAGTGTAAGGGGGATCAGACACTAGGGCCTGCAGTTCACTAACGCGTCTAGCGGAAGTGAGGGCTACCAGGAACAAGGTTTTCCAAGAAAGAAAACAGAGAGGACATGTAGCCATGGGTTCAAAAGGCGGACAGGTGATCCGCTGTAAAACCACGTTCAGGTCCCAGTCAGGGGCTGGGGGGCGCAAAGGTGGTTTAAGGAGAAGGAGACCTCGGGAGAACCGTGCCACGAGAGGGTGGCCGGAAAGAGGCCTGCCTTCCACTGGCACATGATGTGCAGAAATAGCACTGAGGTGAACTTTGACCGAGTTGGACTTTAGTCCAAGATTGGAGAGGGAAAGCAAGTACTGCAAGACCACCGACACCGAGCAGGAGAAGGGATCTTGAGACTGTTGAGTACACCAGGTGGAGAAGCGACGCCATTTAAGGGTGTAGGATTTCCGGGTAGAGGGTCGCCTGGAAGCTAGCACGACCTCTTCCACCTCTGGAGGCAGCAGGAGGGGAGCAAGGACTACCCTTTCAGCAGCCAGGCCATCAGATGAAGAGATCTGAGGTTGGGGTGTAGGAGAGACCCCTGATCCTGGGTCAGGAGATCAGGTTGAAACCCCAGAGGCAACGGAGTATCTACCGCCAGTTGCATCAGTAGCGGGAACCATGGTTGCCTGGGCCACCGGGGAGCTATCAGGATCACCGAAGCCTTGTCTTGGAGAACCTTGAAAAGTGTTCGAGACACCAGCGACATGGGAGGAAAGGCATACAGAAGGCCCGTGGACCATGAGAGCAGAAAAGCATCCGCCGCTACTCGGAGGGGATGCGGTTCCCGAGAGCAGAACCGAGGAAGTTGCCTGTTCAGAGGACTGGCAAAGAGATCCAGAGTGGGGAGGCCCCACTGGAGAAAAATCCTTTGAACCACCAACGGGTCCAATCGCCACTCGTGTGGTTGGAGGATTCTGCTCAGTTTGTCTGCCAGGTAATTTTCTTGACCTGGGAGATAGACAGCTTTGAGGAGGATTCCTCGGCTGACGGCCCAAGCGCAGAGCTTTTGTACTTCCCGACAGAGAAGGAAGGAGCCCGTGCCCCCCTGTTTGTTCACGTAGAACATGGCCACTTGATTGTCCGTCTGGACGAGGATGGACTGGTGAGTGGTAAGGTGGGAGAAGGCCCGTAGAGCCAGGCGGATCGCTCTGAGCTCCAGGAAGTTGATCTGCTGGGCAGATTCCCACGGGGTCCAGAGACCCTGAGTACATGTCCCTTGGCAATGTGCTCCCCAACCCAGGAGAGAAGCGTCGGTCGTCAGTACCTGAACAGGCGGAGGAGACTGAAAAGGCATTCCGAGCACTAGGTTGGGCAGATGAAGCCACCACCGTAGAGAAGAGACCAGCGGGCTGGAGATTCGTACTGAGTCCGCTAGTCTCCCTGAGGCCTGACGCCATTGTGAGCGAAGGCACCACTGAGCAGGCTGCATATTCAGGCGGGCATTGGGGGTCACATGGACCGTGGAAGCCATATGGCCGAGCAGTCTCAGGAAGTGCCTGGCCGAGACCCGGGAATGGCTGCGAAAGCGGCTGGCGAGAGCCATGAGCCGTTGTGCCCTGTCGAGCGGCAGAAAGGCTCGCGCCTGAAGCGTGTTTAATCTGGCGCCGATGAACTCGAGATCCTGAGAGGGGAGCAAAGTGGACTTTTCGAAGTTTAGGACAAAGCCCAAGTACTGGAGCAGAGTCACAGTACGTTGCGTGGCTTGAGTGGCCTCCGTGGAGGACGGAGCTCTGATGAGCCAGTCGTCTAGGTAAGGGAAGACAAAGAGGCCTTGAAGCCGGAGATAAGCCACTACCACTGCGAGACATTTTGTGAAGACCCGTGGTGCAGAGGATAGGCCAAAGGGCAGTACTCTGTACTGGTAATGATTGCCTGCCACCACAAACCTTAGGTATTGTCAGTGGCTTGGGTGGATGAGGATGTGAGTGTAGGCATCCTTTAGATCCAAGGAGCATAGCCAATCTCCCTGCCAGAGGTAGGGCAGCAGGATTCCAAGGGTAAGCATCTTGAACTTTTCCCTTTCCAGGAACTTGTTGAGGTTCCGCAAGTCCAGGATGGGTCTGAGGCCTCCAGTTCGCTTTGGTACCAGGAAGTACCTGGAATAAAAGCCTTGACCTCTCAGGTGGTGGGGCACCTGTTCCACCGCCTGTTCCTGAAGAAGACTTGCCAACTCCTGAAGGAGTAAGTCCCGGTGAAGAGGGGGTCGCAGAGGCTCCCCTGGAAAGTAGGGGGGAGGTACCTGGTGGAAGTGTAGAAGATAGCCCTCTCGGACTATGTGGAGCACCCAGGCATCGGACGTGATGTTGGACCACCTGTGGGCAAAGTGGACCAGCCGGCCTCCCGTGCTGAGAGAAACCAGCGGAGGGGGAGAGGCTATGCTGAAAGAGTCAAAAACCCCCACCCTGCGGAGCAGGGGCCGGTGGCGCAGGCTTGGGGGCTTGCTGCCTACGGGACCCGTTACCCCGTCCCTTGGCCTGCTGACCCTGTTGGGGAGCTGCGGAGGCCTGATAATGAGGGTAGTGTTTATAGGCAGCCGCCTTCCTCGGGTAAAAGGGCTTTTTCCCCGAGCCCTTCTTCTTCTGGGAAGGGGCAGAGGTTTCCCTGGAGAGCCGAGTCCTGGTGAGAGTCTCCGTCTCGAGTTGTGCAGCCTTCTCATCCATAGGTTTGCCAAAGAGGTTTTCACCTCTGCAGGGGACATCGACCAACTTGTCCTGCACCCAGGGCTCGAGGTCTGATGACTGAAGCCAAGCCTGTCGGCGGGCACCGATGCCGGCTGCGGCTACTCAAGCCGATGCCTCAAAGCCATCATAGGCTGCTCGAGAGATAAACTTTGAGCACTCTCGAATACCAGTGGACAAGGCCTGGAACCTCCGCAAAGGGTCCTCGGAGAGACCAGCAGAGAATCCGGCTATTTCTTTAGCCAGGTCCCTGAGATACATGCCCATGTAGAGCTGGTAAGTCTGGACCCGACAAGCAAGCATGGAGCCCTGGAAACACTTCTTACCGAGGCCATCCAGGCTGCGGGCTTCCCTGCCGGGAGGCACCGAGAAGTGCATCTTCTGGCTCTTGAGCCTATGCATGGCCGATTCCACCACCATGGAATGGTGCGGCAGCTGTGCTTTTTGGAAGCCAGGGCTCTTGCGGACTCGATATATGGCATCGACCTGCTTGCTTAATACCGGAGACGACGCCGGGCTCTCCCACATGCGGAAGAGAAGTCATTCCAGCATCGGAGGAACCGGTACAGTAAAATGCTCCTTTGCAGGAGAGTCATACTGGAGGGCATCGAGCTCTTCGGCTCGAGGCTCCTCCTCGGGATCCGCGGGGAAGGCCAAGGCCTTGGCCATATCCCTCACGAAGTCCGAGAACCGGGCATCCTCCGGAGGGGACTGTCTCCGAGGTTCGGACTCGGGGGAGTCCGAAGGGATACACCGAGTCCGAAAAGAATCAGGTGACTCTTCCACCTCGGATTCCCAGGCGGACTCCTCGGAGGAGGAGTCGAGCGGCTCAGGCCGGGCGGGCACAGACGCCGTCCGCCCCGACGCCGAGGGAGTCGGCGTCGACGACCTCGGCCCCGAACAGGAGGCCGAAGGGGACCTCGACTGAGGATCGACTCGAGCCCGCATGGACTCGAGGATCGGCTCGGTCTCCGGGGTCGACTTAGACGTCGACGTCCCGGCGGTCAGGGCAGAAGCGCCAGCGAGGCCAGCGATCAATGCCCGCTGCTGGTCCATGAAGGCAGCCAGGCTGCTCTCCAAGGCCGTCAACCTGAGTCCGAACTCAGGAGACCCAGCAGCCCCCGACTTGGGCCCCGACGTCGGACCCCTCGGAGGCGAGTCCACGAGGACAACAGGACTTATGTGAGCAGACGAGTCCATCTCCAGACGAGGCTGTTTGGACGGCCGCTCCAGCTCCAAAGACCCGGGACGGCTATCGGGGCTATGCGACCTGGCCCTCACGGAGCCAGGAGCGTCCACCGACGCCGTCCTCGCGGGTTTCTTCCTCCGATGATGTTCCCGGGTAGGAGACCCCCTCTCAGAGGAGCTCCGACGGTGTTCCGAGCCAGATTCCCTGGACACCGAAGCTTCTGACGAGGTCCGGGTACGGCTGGGGTCAGAGAAGATTCTCTCCCGCTGATGCTGCCGACTCCGCAAAGATTTTGCGGACATCTTGCTACAGGCCCCGCAGATCATTTCTTCATGATCTGGGCCCAGGCAACGGAGGCAGCAATCATGTGTGTCAGTAAGAGACATTAGTTTCTTACACTGAACACACTTTTTAAAACCACTGGCGGCCATCGGGGGAAAAAGGGCCCCTGCGAGGTCGGACGTTCCTTCATCCAGGGAAAAGTGAAAAAAGCGCGAATTTGTCACGAAGGACAGAAAAAAACGAAAAGAAGGGGAGGCCTCGCAACCGGCGTCGCGAGGCCGGACGGAAAAAGGACCGGCGTCGAACCGAAGAAAATACTAAAATAAAGAAAGAAAATCAACTTTTCAGCGGTGACTTGTAGACAGCGTCTGTAGGGCTCCGCGGAAAAAAGAAGACTGGCCAAGATGGCACCTTTGGGCGGGAAGGGGACCGCGCATGCGCGCTGCAATTCCCAAAGGCTTTCTTTGAAAGCTGGGGAAAATTGCTCCGTCGGCGCCGACGTCACCCATATGTGAGGACTGACTTCCTGCTTGGTCCTGGAGAAGTAGATGATACCAAAATCTGCAATAGAGTAGACACCCAGGAAGGAGTAGATAACATGAGGAGGGATCTAGCTAAGCTTGAATGGTCTAGAATATGGCAGCTGAAATTGAATGCTAAAAAATACAGGGCCATGCATTTGGGCTGGAAAAATCCAAAGGAGTGGTACAGTGTGTAGGGGGTGAGTTACTTCTGTCCACAAAAGAGGAGCAAGACCTGAATGTAATTGTATCTGACAATCTTAAAGTAGCTAAACAGGTAGAAAAGGCGACTGCAAAAAACAGAAGGATGCTTGGGTGTATAGGGAGAGGAATGGCCAGCAGAAAAAAGGAGGTGATAATGTCTCTGTATAAGTCTCTGTTGTGACCTCATTTGGAGTATTGTGTGCAATTCTGGAGACCACACCTTCAAAAGGATATGAGCAGGTTGGTGTCCGTGTAAGAGTGGTTACTAAAATGGCGATCTTTGTTAAGAAGCATATGAGGACAGACTTAAAGACCTTAATGTGTATACTTTAGAGGAAAGGTGGGATAGGGGCGATATGATAGACATTTAAATTCCTCTGTAGCATAAATGCACAGGAGGGTCTCTTTCAATTGAAGGCAAGCTCTGCTATGAGGGACATAGCACAAGAGTAAAAGGAGATTGATTCAGGAGTAATATGCGGAAATATTTCTTTACGGATGGAGTGGTAGATGTGTGGAATAGTCTCCCATTGGAGGTGATGGACACGAGGACAGTATCTGAATTTTAAAAAAATGAGACAAACAGGATCTTTAAAGGTAAAAAGAGTATTATTGTAGTTGGTATGGAAGAGTAGACTAGATAGGCCATGTGGCCTTTTTCTGCTGTCATGTTTCTATGTTTCTATGTTTCTAAATGCTTGTGGCATTAATTTGGATTCTAGTTTTTCCATCAGTGTTTACACACGCGTTCGTCTGTTTACTGCATTGAGGTTAACTAAAAAGTGCTTAAACATGGCGTTATCGATGCTTAAAGGCTGCACTAGCTTTCTGCATTGGCCTGTAAGTTATAGCTGAGGCAATAGAGGGTTAATTCTTTCCCAAGATCACAAGGAGCAGCAGTGAGATTCAAATCCAACTTTCCTGGTTCTCAGCCTACTGCTCTGACCATGCTCATCTAAGCACACCCTCTCTGAGTGATTTCCAACAGTTACAGCTATCTATTGCTCTCTTTAACAAGTGCACGTCAGCACTCCGGTACCGTTTTCTTAGATTTCTGCCCTTTTTAACATCGAAGATTAAATTGCCAAGCTCTTGATACTGTGATAATATTGCACAAGATTATTTTTATTTGTAATCTGCTTTGTGGTTCCAAAGAAAAGACTGCAAAAGACATCACAGAAAAAGAAATCAAATTGGCCACTCTCCAAGCATTCCTGAATCCTGTCTGTTTTCTTGACTCTGTCAGGGGCATCCACCTTGTTCCACGCCCTTGTGTTCACTGCAAAAAGGCAAACCTTTCTCTGCTAGATCACTTATAAAACTGTTGAGCTGAACTAACTGGACCTAGGACGGGACCATTCCACTGCTAATCTCCCTTTCTTTGAAATTAACCACTTTTTATGTCTCTCCTCTGTTGCATTGCTCAGTTAGTTTCTAACCTGCCCTTTAGTAGTTCAATTTATTTATTTCTGTTTGAAAGACAAACGAATCACATGCTTTGTGCCTAGTAGGGACTATGGTAAACAAGAAGTGTGTTTTACTAAGCAGAACACAGGCCAGTTTTAGGAGTTTTGACTTAGTTTACTCCATCTGCTTTGAGTTCCAGCTCCATCGGAACCAACATCAGCTGGGTTAAGACACCATGACTTTCCTACATAAGAACATGGAGTTTTCCCCCTGTTTTATATCCTGGTCCTAGCTCAGTCCAGCCATTACAGTGGCGGCTCTTGAAGAGGGGACACAAGTCATGGCTCCCTCCAACTAGCACCAAGGGTCACTATTGAGCAGTGATTGATCCACTCTCCTGCTTTTCATAATTCCCATTTTTTGAAATGCAGTACTATGAACATTTCTTAAGAGCATACACATAAACCAGAAGAAAATGTCCTTAAGAGATAGAATGTTCTTAAGAAAAATCTTTTTTTTTTTCTAGAAAGAACAAGTTGCTTATTTGAAACCAGGTTCTTGTGTGTATTGTGCATTATATATTGTGCCCTTTAATAACGCCATCAGTCAAAGTATTCTGATAGCCCTCTTGGGTTAAGATGCAGCAGAGCTGAAGAATTCCATTATCTTTTAATAGGAAACAAGTCGGACCTGTATGAGTTGAGAGAGGTTCAGCTGGAAGATGCACAGAAGATGGCGGAACACTATGACATCATTAGTACTATCGAGACCTCCGCCAAGGACTCCAGCAATGTGGAAGAGGCTTTTGTGAAGATGGCCACGGAACTCATGCTGAGACATGGAGGCCCAGTTTTTAGTGAAAAATCCACAGACAGCATAAAACTCGACAGCAAAGACATAGTAGCAGAAAACTGGGGGTGTAGCTGTTGATGAAAGGATTTTATTCCTAAATTTTACAGGATTTTAGGAAGTGCTAAGATCGTAGGTATTTTTTCTGATCTAATTGCTAAATAGTACAATAGCAGTATGCTTTTTTTTTTTTTTTCCCCCAGGGACATTGAGCTAAATTTCATGGTTCGTCTTAAAAACGAAATTCTGAATACATTTCTTCAGCATTCCTAGTAACTTGAGGCCAAAATGCCTCCGTGCACAACAGTTAATGTGATGAGGGACCCAAGCTTTAAAGGCAGTATGCTGGAGAATTCTGCTATAGTGGATTGTAGCAATATCTCTCTGCTTAAATATTCTTTTTTTCAGAAAAGAAATGAGCTTGGCCGTTATTTCTGCTGAGTGTTACAATTGCATCATTCAGCATCACCAGCATGAGCCCAAGCAAGACAGCTTTGATGAGGTTGACTTTTAAATAACGTGTTGAATAAACATGAGCTGCACCAGATGCCTTCTATGTCAGGTCTATAGTTATACTGCCTTTCCATTTAACAAGCAGGATCACTAGGCTTTTCTCGTTCATTGAGTTGAATGTGTGTTTCTAGGGGGCCTTTGTACAACAACTCAACTTTTAGGTCTGTACCCTGAATAATTTTAAACTTCTAAGACATAAACACTGCCCCAGCCTCCTCCCCCTTTTGCCATGGCAATCCTTACCAGTGAAAAGAGAAGATCTTGCCAGACCTTATTACCCATTGTCCTCAGGGGTTGTACTAGCAGAGCCACTAGAAGTGTTACTGAAAATCTTAAATCTTGCTGGTTAATGGATTGGCTTTCCATCTTGCCCCACTGTTTGCAATGTCATAGAGGGGCTTGGTGGCATTCCTGAGCATAACACCCTGCTTCAAAACCAAGAAATGTGACTCTTGTATTGCACAATAGAGATTCTACTGTATAGTTTGATGGCAAATATTCCCTGCTGGACATAATCCATTGACATATCTAGGGAGAAATGCTGTATTGGTCTATGCTTGTAGTTTCCCATCAGTTATTTGTGTGATAGTGTGTAGGTGTATAAACACACACTACTGTCATACATAACATATTTTGTAAGTTATGCATTTTGTTCATAAGCTGTTATCTAAAGAATACAGAAAGTCTGATTGCAGCCTGAATCACATAAAGATAACATCCTATGTTACTAATGACAGAAGATTATATATTTTTAAAGTATATGCTCTACATCTTTCAAAACTATGTGCACCTTTAAGAAAAATTTACACAATGAAGCTGTGCTCTGTAATATGTGCGTATTGATTACATAAATGTATTTTTCAATTTAAGTTTCAAACACTGATACATTAATTGTATTAGAAGCTGTGTACCTTGGTTGAAAATATACCAGAAGATGCAGAAAATCCTGGTAGCAGCAGATATTGTACAATGCTGTATTACAGTAAGTGCCACAAGACAATACAAACTTCAGATCATATCTTCAAGCAACTTAATCCTTTTAAAACAAAGATACATTCCCCTTTTAAACCAGGCAACAAAGACATCATCATGGTATTGTGTTTGAGCTCTGTGAGGACCAGTTCATGTTTTAAAAAAAAAAAAAAAAGCATAAAAACTCTTTTCTGATAAAGTACTTTGTGCAGGTAAACATCTCACCTGGAATTTATTTTGTAATGTAGCAGTTTTAAAGAGAGGACTTGTGACAAGAGCTTGTTTTCCAAGCCTCGGACATATGGGTTCTACATTTTGCAAAGAAAAAAAAAAGTTGAAGATTTGCTGAGGGATTTTTTTTTCCCCCACTGTCTAAAAACGTCAA
The DNA here is from genome assembly GCA_033557465.1 of Ichthyophis bannanicus. NCBI lineage: Eukaryota > Metazoa > Chordata > Amphibia > Gymnophiona > Ichthyophiidae > Ichthyophis > Ichthyophis bannanicus. The sequence goes on from CM066046.1 coordinate 98,066,277, forward strand.
AAGCAGGGAAGAGCTCTTGCGGCTATCTCTTGTGGCCTGGAGGTGCCTTAGAACACATTGGCCACCAGAAGGTTGCACAGAAGTAGGAACTGAGGTGAAGGAGAGAGGCTTCTGGTTTTCATGTTCATACCACAAGCTTCTGTTTACTTGAACACAGCAGGTCTGTTGCTTTCTGTTTTAAGTATGCTTTAAAGAAAATATTTTTAATAAAGTTTGCAAAACTTTACACATTTTGGTAAAATGTTGTTTATTAGTTTTATGGTACATCTCTATTCTTTCATTGGTTATTTCAGATTCCTTAATGTCCAGTCCAGACCAGTGGGTTATCTCCTTCTTCCTTAGCGTCTCTCCATTCCCTATGTTCTGAGTTGTGCCCCCCCTTCCAGCAGGGAGGAGACTGAGCACGTCATCTTCTTTTGATGACCCTAGGGTATATATAGTACTGGCACCTCCCACCAGCTTCAGTTTTGCTCAGTCTCCAAAGCAGCTGGAAAGGAGGCAGTAATCTAGATTAGATTACTGGAGAGTTCTAGACACGGGTTTTGTTTTCAGTTACCTTTTCTTAGCAGACTTGGTTTATTTATTTTAGTTCTCCCGGGGGCCTTTGCATATTATCCCTCAGAGGATAAGGTAGTGGAAGTTTGGCACCAACCTGGAGTAGCGGTCTTGCCGTCTCCTTCAGTTGTTCCCGGCCGTGCTCTGGCCACATGGAGGAGACGCTGCCTGTAGCCTGCCATCAGCCCCAAGGCCCTGGAACATCTTCCCACCACGTTGCCGAAGCCCTTCAGGTCAATTAAGGTAATATGCATTCACTCAAAATGTAACTGAAGAGTATAGATGTACTTGAAGTATTCCCAGTAGTTAAACTCCTGCGTCTCTCAGTGAGCAGAGTCCTTAACTCATTGGGAAAGGTCTCAGGCTCTACGACACTGGTTTAGACTTCAGAAATGTCAAATATAAGTGCCTATTTGCATCAATGACCTTCAGTAAATGTATCTGCTAATAATATGGTATACTTGAAATATAAAATTCTCTCTCACTATGCTTTGAACATATTTCAAAGGATATGCTTAACTTATTTCCCAACACCGTCCTTTGGTGCCTCATCCGCATTTCACTATTTAAGTTTCCTCAGGGGTTTTCCATAGTACAAAGCTCTACAAAGGCGGAAAAATACATAACTACTAAAATAACTTTAAAAGTCATCACCTCTAACTAATGTTGTATCTAAGAAACTATATCAGAATCACCTACCGAAATCGTGATCGATGCTGCACACATCCTACTTTCCACAATCATTGGGCTCTCTCAGAATGTCCATCTTACAAAGACACCGCACATGCGGGTTACTTACTAGATCCCTATTTTAAACTCATGAACCCAATCAATATCAGCTGTCTCATATTTATTTAATATCATTGGCAACCCTGAGCAGATACTTCCTGATCTCCAGGAACAAGCAGGAATGAGTCTTCACACGTGGGAGACGTCGCCGACGGAGCCCGCACGGGAATGCTCCCCAGCATCCAATCAGAAAGCCTTTGGGAGCATCCCCCGCACCTGCGCAGTGGCTTCCCGCCCTTCCTACTGCCTCTCCCCAGTTTTTCGTTTTCCGCGGAGCAGGCAGGACGTCCCTCCTGCCATCGCAGAAATTTTTCTTTTTTCTGTAGTCGCGGCTTTCCCGCCGACAGTGGCACCTCCGTGCGCCCCCCTTTTTCTTCTTTCTTTTAATTATTTTTCATTTAATTTTCGTCGCCCCCTCAGGGCGCTGAGGACTGGGGCATGGAGCCTTCTTCCCCCCAGCCTCACGGCAGGGACTTAATTTTCCACGTGGACTCCAATGCCTGGTGCCTCTCCTGTTTGGGGCCTGACCCTTTTTTCCCGGATTCCCCGGGCTACAGTGTCGGGAGAAGACCCTCCCTCTTTCGGGTATCCCTCGACGACGTCTTCGCGCCCAAGGCGCGGTCATCGGGTTGTTCTTCTCTCCAGGATCAGGTAACCACACAACAGTCTGTTAAGACTAGCTGAGTCTTGAGAGGCGAGTCTCATGCACGGCATAGCGACGGCTCCGGCCAACCCCTCAAGTCCTCCTTGGCTGATATACCCCGGCGGGAGTCCTCGGGCTCCAAAGCATTTACGGGGTTTCGGGATGTTCCTGAGGTTCGCTCCTCACAGAACATTCCCGAGCCATGCCCGAGGGAGGTACCCGCTTCGAGCAGTGCCGATTCCCCGGCATCGGCGTCGAGTGTTCCACTCTTCGCGAGGGATCATCAGCCGGTGTCCTCGGCGCCTTCGGGGCCGATCGACTCGACCGGGTCTGACCTCCCTACATCCAAGCCATGCTCGGGCGTGGTAGCCGCTCCGGGCGGTACTGAGCCGTCGGCGTCAAGCGCTCCGCTCCTCATCGAGGATCGTCGGCTGCTGTCCTCGGCACCTCCGGGGCCGATCGATTCAGTCCAGCCTGGCGTTCCTCCATCCCTGCCATGCGCGTGGGCGGTACCCGCTTCGGGCGGTACCGACCCCTCAGTGTCGGTGTCGAGCGTTCCGCTCCTCACCGGGGATTGGCGGCTGCGGTCCTCGGCGCCTCCGGGGCCGACCGACTCGCGCCGGTATGGCATTCCTACGGGGGTGGTATCCGCTTTGGCGGTGACCCATTGGTGTCGAGTGACCCGCTCCCCACAGGGGATCGCCAGCCGCTGCCCTCGGCACCTCGGGGGCCGACCGACTCGACACTGTCTGACGGCCCTACGTTCAGGTCATGCGCGGAGGTAGTACCCGCTTCGAGGGCGCGGGCGTCGGTGGTTCCACCCCGCGCCGGGGATGGTCATCTGGCCTCCCTCCTCTCGGGGCCGCTCGCTTCGACCCGCGCCGGGTCGCCGGTATCCCAGCCCTGCGCAAGGGTGGTACCGGGTTCGAGCGGCGCCGCTCCGCCGGCGACGGCAGGGGCGTCGAGCACGAGGGACCGCCATCGACCTTCCCCGGGGACCTCGGAGTATGTCGGCCAGCGCACGGGCGACTCCCCGGCATCGACGCGGCTGTCGAGGGCCCCGCCCTTTCCTAGAGAAGGGGCCTCGGGGTCTTCGACCGCTTCGACCCAATCTGGGTCTGCGCCGCCCCGCAACGGTACCCCGATGTCAGCGCAGGGGCTTTGCATCCCCCCCCCCGCAGGGACTCGTCGTCAGGTGACCGGGGTCCCCTCGCGGACGGGCCGTATGCCCCGGAAGGATTTCTCTCCGGGTCGGATGGGTTCGAGAGGGAGCCCGGCACCGGGCAGTGCCTGCCGATCGACATCGGCGCCGGCGTCAGATGACCCCCTCTCCTCCGAGCACTGTCCTCGGGGGCCCTTGATGCTCGCGGCACCGGTCGGCGCGGTTCCGATCCACGCTCCGGGATCTCCACCACCGGCGCGGTCACTCCCGCCAGGGGCCTCGAGGAAGGAGTCGATCTCCTCGCTCGGTTCGATGCCCAGCCTGGAGTCGTTGTCCAGCTTTGAAAGCTTGGCCACGGCACGTCTCGGGATCGGCCCCTGTCCTCTCGCGCAGAGCAGAGACCGCTGGCCCCTGCCCTCCGGCGGCCGCGGATTCGCTCCAGTCACGGGGGGAGGCGCCGCCCCTGGGTTCGGGGCCGAGGCCGGTTCCTGCGGCGCCGTTGGTCCCATCGACTTCTTCGATGCCTAGCTTGGAATCAATTCCAGGAGCCGACGACGCCATGTTGACTGCCCTGATCCGGGTCGGTTGGTCCCCTCCTCTGCCCAGCGGGCATCGGCCCGAGCGGCCTCTTAGTGCCCTGGCGGCCTCTCCCGCCATAACTGCTCCAGCAGAGCCGCCTTTTCAGGATTTCCTCCTCGACATGGCGGACTTGCTGGCCATCCCTATCCCGGACCAGAGCCCAGGCCCTGCGGAACAGGCAGCCGCGATGCTTCCTCTGCATCCCACCCTGCAGGATCTCCTGCTGGGGGCTTGGCGGTCGCCTTTGAGGGTTCCGGCGCCGCCGACTGCGATGCAGGCTCTGTACCGGGTGCCTCCGTCCCCGGGGTTTCGGCAGCACCAGCTTCCACATCGGTCCATTGTGGTGGAATCGGCGCTGAGGAAGGCTGGAAGCAAGGAGAGGCATGCTTCTCGCCCTCCAGGCCGCGCCTCGAAGACGCTAGATACTCTCAGACGTCAAGCCTTCCAAACGTCTATGCTGGCGGCCAGAATTATTTCATATATATTTTATATGAGTCTGTCGCTTCGGGAGGTCACCGAGAGGTTATCTCGGTTATCCACCTTCGTATCTGCAACCAAGGCCTTTGAATATTCCCTGCTTCTTTATCATTGCAGGAATATCTCCAGGTTCCTTTCTCATGCTTCGCTGGACTCCTTCCAGTCGGTCAGCAGAGCCTCTGCTGTTGCCATTAGAGCACGCCGCACGGCATGGTTGCAGGCGTCCGAGTTGTGTAGACGGGCACAGCACATCCTGGGTAATTCTCCCTGCGACGGAGATCACCTCTTCAATAGCAAAGCCTTACGTCAGGTCGCACAGTGCTTCGCTAACCTTCCCAGAGTTAGCAGCCAGTCTAGGGCCTGGCTTCCCCCCGTTGGTGGTAAACGCCCCTCCAGACCCCCCTTCCCTAGGAAGAGGAAATGTCAGCCCTCCCCCACCCTCCAGGCACGCCCAAGCAAGGGACCTCTCACCCCGGGTTGCTGTCCCCGGGCCCGTGCCAGGACTCTCATACTAAGCATTTTTAGGCTCAGGTGGGCGGTTGCCTGCACTTAACCTCCTTACCAGAAGTTTAGACTAGAGCTCTACTCTGGGGCTCGTCCAGTTGGAAAATGGTTCGGGGACTTATCTAGGGGTTCAGGTCTTCTCCTCCGTGGGAAAGGGAGACCACCTTATGCCGTGATCGCTATGGCCCACGGTCACCCTACTTACTCTTCGGTATGTCCCCGAACCCCTCTCAGCCAGTATCCTCTTGCTGATTGCTTCCGTACTGGAATTCCCCTCCAGCCACTATAGTCCCCTTATACTCACCAGGGACTATACCCTCATGTCCCCCGATTGTGCGGGGGACAATTTCTACGCGCAGGTCCTGGGGACACATTAGGGCCTCCAACCCCTGCAGCATTCTACCGGACTGATGCTATCCCTCCATCCCCCGCGCTACCGCGCTCTTAGCTCGCCGATCTGCCCTTGCCCTCCGGGAAAGATCCCTCCCCTGACGGATCTTGCGGCCACCTCTCCAGGTGGACGTTCTGGGGATTGATGGCAGATCCGCCTTACCTGAGTGCTGCTCATGGAGGCAGGCCCCCCGGCATGCCTGCGTTAGTACCGGAGGGGGCGTCCCCATGTCCACCGGCTTAGATATACTAGATATCACCTGCTTGGCAGGCGCCTTTGGGGGATCCCCACAGTACCTGTGTTTACCGCCTTTTTCCCCCTATGGCCGGTACTCACCCCCAGGGGTCCGGCCAATCTGCCTGCCTATTCCCTGATCGGCCCGCGGACTGGTGGTACCCTACTGCTGTGAAGTCAACAGTCCCCTTTTTCAGTTAGGTCCTCCTCCCAGAGGTCCGGACCCTTGTCTCCCTATCTCTTGCTAGGGCAGACTGTGTACCCCTTCTGCTCCGGGGTACACCTCTACTCTTCTCCGGGATAGGCTCTCTAGTTCGGCCTGTCTTCCACTGTTGGTCCTCTGAGTTATGGACTCTACTCCTAAGGGAGTGCTCAGCTTGCCGTGAGCCCCCTGGAAGACCTGCCGTCCTTCTCCTGACCCAGCTGACGCCTGGATCCCATGGCCTTCCGGATTTGGAACTTCCTCCTCGCTGCGGTGAAGAGTTTCCTTGATGACCTCGCTACTGCGTCTACAGTGCCTTCATCACAGGACTACTTCCGACAACCCGGTGGGTAAGCAGTACAGGGTTCTAAACCATTAATTCATTAAAACTTAATGGCCGGTAAGCTCTGTATGGTACTAGGTCATTTACTCATTACATGCTTAATGATTCTCTTCATGCACCCCTCTGACTACTCCCGTAGCCTGGGTTTTTTTTTTTTGCTGTATCCTAATGGTACCTGTTCTGCACTCTAAAGACTTGCCTCCGTAGTCTTTGGATTCGCTGTTCCTCTATTCAACTCCTGCCCTCCATCCCTCAGGGGATGCCAGAGATTCAGGCTGGGCAAATGCCATCCCGTCTGGGCTGCGCTTATGGGATCTCCCCGGGCATCCTAAGCTAGGGAGTCCCCACGTGTGAAGACTCATTCCTGCTTATTCCTGGAGATAGCACAGTTACTTACCTGTAACAGGTGATCTCCGGAACAGCAGGAATTAGTCTTCACAACCCGCCCACCTCCCCTGGGAGTTGTATCTCTCTTTTTCTCTATTCCTTCCTCTCCTCTCCTTCCAGCTCAGCTATGAAACTCAACTGGGGAGAGGCAGTAGGAAGGGCGGGAAGCCACCGCCCAGGCACGGGGGATGCTCCCAAAGGCTTTCTGATTGGATGCTGGGGAGCATTCCCGTGCGGGCTCCGTCGGCGACATCTCCCACGTGTGAAGACTAATTCCTGCTGTTCCGGAGATCACCTGTTACAGGTAAGTAACTGTGCTTACCTGTGAGGTCCTTTCTTACAGATTTCACTTATTCATATGGGTATACACAAAGAACTCCCCCCTAGTTTTCAGTTATATGTTGATGTTTGTCATCCGATGGTCTTCTCCTAAACCTACCTAATCTAGACAATCTACTGCCCTAAACTGTCACTTACAATGCATTAAAGCCTCACAATTCACTCCTTAGGCGTGAACTAACCACTTCCTTCATGCACAAGACTTCCAATCAATATATGTTTAAACCACCTGGTATTACCGAGTCTAAAGTAAAAATCCAGCTCTGCTCCCTTATAAGCAAGGATTGTTGTGATTTTCCTGCTAATCCTGATCATATCCTATCTATACAAAAGCACCTTAAATCTTCAAAATTATGCCCTTTTTCCAGGCAATGTTGTACCAATGGTGCCTCTTTTTACATTTCAATCGACTTTTATGTTCCCCCATTCTTATCTTAAAGGTCGAATTGTTTTCCGCACATAAATTAAATTGCAGGGACATTGAATTATATATACTACAAACGTGGAATCACACGTTGTTTGTTTGTTTAAAGTATATATTGTCCCATGATATCAAAAGCTTTTCACCTCCTTGGTAATGTCACAAATCCCACAAGTACCACATTTTCTATGCCCCTTTTCTGCTTTTATTAACATATCTGTGTTCATAGGGGATTTTAGTATTGCCAGGCTAAGTTCTTTCAAATTTTTATTGCATTGCCATACACATCTTATTTTCCTATGTTCAAGCCCAGGGACATTACTTAAAACATTTGCATGTTTCCTCAATATACGTTGTATTCTAGAAGTCAGTGGGGAATATTTTGTAATTAAATTTGTGTTCCATACTTTCACGTCTCTTCCCTTCTCTAGATTCCAAAAGCAACCTTGTGTTGTTGTATAAAGCCCTGTGATATGCTCATAACAAATGAAGGATATCCTCACTCCCTAAAATTATCTGATGATAGTTTTGACAGACTTTTAAAATCCTGACTATCCGAACAATTCCTTCTATACCTCAACAATTCTGAAAAAGGAAGGCCGTTTTTCAGGCGTAGAGAAGCCCTTCAGGTGGCTGAGCACGCAGGCGGGAAGCAGCCTGCAGCCGCGGCGATCCCTGAGTGAAGAGGGGGAGCCAGTGAACAGGTGAAAGGCGCAAACGGGGGGCAGATCGAGACTGCGACCAGCGTGGCAAACACACACAACCACACGGTTTAAGCAGAAGAGGCGCCAGGGGAAAAAGCTGGTAGGAGCCATTTTTTCTTGTTTCACGTGCTTTTCTTGGCGCGCATTGCACAGCGCTTTGTTTGGCAGCCCCGTTCAGAGGGCCTTAGCAACCGGGGGTTCCTGGCTTGTGGGAATCAGTGGTAGGTGTAGGAGGCTTCAGGGGACCTTACTATAGTTGTAAAAAACAAACAAAGAAACATTTTTTGTTTCACTGTCACTATGCCTAAGGCCCAGTGTTTGCTTTGTGGCACCAGGAAGTCTACGGTGTCAGAGACTGGGATCTGTAGGGGCTGCGCAACAGAGGAGAGCAGGAGATGCAAGGTATTTCTCAGTATTCCCTTGCTTCCTGTTCACAAGAGCTTTGGGACCCGCTAGAGGTAGGGGGTCAGTCTGCTCCTGTCCTTCCTCCTACATCGGAACAGTTGGCCATTCCCCTGGCGCAATCCGGGCTTTCTACCTCCTGGGGTGGCCTGGAGGCGAGCAGCGGAGGGGATTTTTCTCCAGAATTTGTGCTGCTGATGCATAGGGCTTTTTGCCTGTGCAAGCAAGGTACTCTGGAGCAGGGGTCGGCGCTAGGCAGTGCTAGAGGCCGTTCTTTGGATACTAGAGAGCAAGAGGAAACAGGAGTTCCGTCAAAGGGGGCTAGGCTCTCTCACAATGAGGTTCCTCGTCCCTGGCTGGCTGAGAATCAGGAGGGTGAATCCTCAGACAGGGAGATGGGGAGGAAGGTGAAATTCTAGAGCAAGAACAAGCTAGAATTGTTCGCGTCTTCCACCGGGAGGAGTTGCCGGCATTGATTAGGGAATCCCTAAAGGTTCTTAATATGGCAGCAGGGGTTCCAGTGGAGGAAAAGATGCTGGAGGACCCACTGATCCAGGCGGTCAGAAAAGCAGAGTCGGCTCCCCGCACTGGCACGCTCAGCCGAAGGAGTCATGGAGGTTTCGGGGTTTTCAGTGGACGCCCTTTCAAAGGGGTCACTTCAACTCCAGGGAACAGAGTTTCTGGGGGGCTGGAAAGGGGTTTGCCGCCTCTTCTGCCACCTCGGGCCCTAGAAAGCCACAATGAAACAATGGGTGCCCAGCAGAAAGAACTGCCGGTAAGGGGGCGCCTTCAGCATTTTTTCCCAGCCTCACCGGGTTATGTCAGATCAGTGGGTCTTGGAGGTGGTGCGAGAGGGTTATGCTCTCGAATTCTCAAGACCCATTCCTCATTCCTTTGTACTTTCCCCGTGCAAGTCTCCCGCCAAGAGGAACGCAGTAAGGGAGACATTGGCGAGGCTGCAGTGGTTGGGCGCTGTCACGCCCGTTCCTCCAGAGTAACGCGGTTACGGTCAATACTCCATCTATTTTGTGGCGCCCAAAAAAGAAGGGACCTTTCGGCCGATTCTCGACTTAGAGGGAGTCAATCATTGCCTCAGGGTGCCTCATTTTCAGATGGAAACGCTGAAGTCTGTCTTGGTAGTGGTAAGACAAGGAGAATTCCTGACCTCTCTAGATCTAAAAGAGGCCTACTTGCATTTTCCTGTTCGTGAGGCTCATCAGCAGTTCCTGTGGTTTTCAACACCAGAAGGTCACTTCCAGTTTCAAGCATTGCCCTTCGGTCTGGTGACGGCCCCACGCACCTTCACCAAGGTCATGGTGGTGTTGGCCATGGCACTGCGCAAGGAGGGGATATTGGTTCACCCTTACCTAGACGACTGGTTGATCCGGGCACAATCCGAGGAAGAGAGTCAGAAGGCAACTGCCCAAGTGGTCGCCTTTCTATAGAATCTGGGATGGGTGATCCATACGGCAAAGAGCAAGTTGAACCCTTCGCAGGAGATCGAGTATCTGGGGGGCAAGGTTCGACACAAAAGAAGGCATGGTGTTCTTACCGGCCCGCAGAGTGGAGGAGTTAAGACGGCTAATCCTTCGGTTTCTGGCCATGGAGGCTCCCTCGGCCTGGCATTATCTTCAGATCCTGGGAACAATGGCGGCAGTGACGATAGAGCTGGTGCCCTGGGCCAGGGCACATAGGCCTCTTCAACGGGCCTTGCTGCGGCGCTGGTCTCAAAGTCAGTCCATGTCTGTGGAGCTCGTCTGCCTGGTAGTGACCAGAGAAGCCTTGCAGTGGTGGCTAAATCCAGGGAGCCTGGGAATGGGGCATGCCCCTCAATTCCCCAGTAAGGGTCCAGTTGACAACGGATGCCTCATTTCCGGGTGGGGTGTGCATTGCAAGGGGCACTTCACCCAGAGCATCTAGAATGCCCAGGAATCCCAGTGGTCAATCAACCGACTGGAGTTGTGGGCGGTAGCTCTGGCTCTCAAGGCCCTCCAGATGTTGTTAGTCCAAAGGGCGGTCAGGGTGCTGTCCGACAACATGACGGCAGTAGCATATATCAGCTGGCAAGGGGGCACAAGCAGTCCTCCCTTGGAGTAGGAAGCAGAAGGCCTTCTAGAGTGGGCCGAAGTTCATCTATCAGCTTTGTCAGCGCAGCACATGGCTGGAGTGGAAAACGTGCCGGTGGACTTCTAAAGCAGGAAGCGTGGACCACGGGGAGTAGGAGCTCTGCCAGGAGGTGTACGAGCGCATAGTGGCTCGTTGGGGAGCTCTGGTGATGGATCTCATGGCACGATTCCAGTCAACCAAGGTGAGTCGATTCTTCAGTCGAAGGAAAGAGCGGATGTCAGAGGGCTTGGACGCTCTGGTGCAGAGGTGGCCGTCAGAAGGCCTGCTGTATGTTTTTCCCCCTTGGGCGCTCATAGGCAGGGTCCTTCATCGGATAGAGGCTCACCCAGGTCTGGTGATTCTTATAGCCCTGGAATGGCCTCGTCACCCTTGGTATGCCGATTTAGTGTGACTGTTGGCTACTCGTCCGTGGCGCCTTCTGTTGCGGGAAGATCTGTTGGTGCAAGGGCCAGTGCGCATGCCGCAGGTGGATCGGTTCTCACTTACGGCCTGGCTATTGAGAGGGCACGGCTCCTGAAACAAGGTTATTCTAGGGCAGTGATTGCCACCTTGCTGAATTCCTGTAAACGGTCAACCTGTCTTTCCTATGTAAGGGTTGGGTGTATATATGAAGGATGGTGTACGGAAGAAGCCTCTTTCGGTTTCGGTCCTGGTCCTTGAGGTTCTGGACTTCTTGCAGGCCGGTTTTGACAAGGGCCTGGCAGCCAGTTCTCTGCGGGTACAGGTAGCAGCAATTTCGTGTTAGAGGCAAGATTCAGGACAAGTCCTTGGGGGAACATGCGGATGTAAGTCGGTTTCTAAAAGCGGTAGGACGTTTGCGGCCTCAGTTGAGGTCTCCTGTTCCTCTTTGGGATCTCAATCTGGTTTTGGATGCCTTGGTCGGGGAACCCTTCGAGCCGATGCAGAGGGCTTCGTTGAAGGACACAACTCTTAAGGCAGTCTTTTTAGTAGCCATTTGTTTGGCCAGGCGTATTTCTGAGCTGCAGGCCCTGTCTTGTCATCCACCCTTTAAAGAAAGAAAGAGAAGGTAGTTCTCCAGACGGTGCCTTCCTTTTTACCTAAAGTGGTTTCGTCCTTTCATGTGAATTAGGTGGTTTCTCTCCCCTCCTTTTTGGGAGCGGGACAGAGGGGAATTGATGCTTGTCTTTGTTTATTGGACGTGCGCAGAGTTCTGAAGCACTACCTAAAGAGGACGGCTTCATTTTGCAAGTCTGATAGATTGTTCATTTTGTTTGCAGGACCGCGTAAGGGTGAAGCAGCTTCCGAGGCATTAGTTTCTAGATGGGTCAAAGAATCTATTACTTCGGCATATATCCTTAAGGGAAAGCAGGTACCGGTTGGGCTTTGGGCCCATTTCACTCGAGCGGCATTGTGGGCGGAACTTAGTCTTGTCCCACTGCTAGAGATTTGCAGGGCGGCCGCTTGGTCTTCTCTGCACACCTTTGCCAAGCATTACAGGCTGGATGTTCTCGCCTCTGGGAATGTGGGGTTTGGAGGATTGGTGCTTCGGGCCGGCCTTGCAGGCCCCTCCCAGGCTTGAACTGCTCTGTTACATCCCAGAAGATAGGGAAGGGACTGGACTGGAGAGATGCTAAGGAAGGAATAATTAGACCTTACCTGCTAATTAGCATTCCTGAAGGAACTCCAGTCCAGTCCCTGATCCCTCACAGTTCCTTTTGTTGTTTCCTAATAGGCTTCAACGACCCGAAGCAGCAGATGAGCCACAGAAGATAAGAACAGGAATTTGGTCTACAGGAGTCTCAGGTGCTGAGACGGTGTGGATATGAATGAGCAAGGAGCCACGATGATGGCAGCGGCAGGCTCAGGTAGTCTTCCTCCTCTGGGGGGGGGGGGGGGGGAAGATTGGTGTTTGTTATAGTTACGGTTATAGTTTGGTTTACATAATTGGTCTCTGTTAAGTTTGCTTTGCCAATAGGATACTGAAGCTGGTGGGAGGTGCTGGTACTATATATACCCTAGGGGCATCAAAAGATGATGTGCTCAGTCTCCTTGCTGCTGGAAGGGGGGCACAACCCAGAAGATAGGGACTGGACTAGAGTTCCTTCAGGAACGCTAATTAGCAGGTAAGGTCTAATTATTCCTTCTTTCACCAGCAGCTGCACTTGGCCCCAGTATATAGCCTGGTGCAGCCTAGAGATCCTTCAGTATGCTCCGTCTCCCACAGAAGGATGCAGAGACTGGTGCAGCAATGAAGGGAGTTGCAGCACTGGTCATAATGAAGGCAATGTGATACTTAGGGGGCAGGCACTGATCCCTTCAGGGATGGCTCCTATGATCTAAGGAGAACCTGAACCGTCTGACACAGTAGGATTCCTAATGACCAGGGCAGTAGATCTAGGGGGCTGGTCCATTTGAGTTACTCCCCTAATGTAGGGAGCACCTGAGCTTTTATGGATTCAGCAGCCCAGTACCTGAGGGCAGAGAGAGAAGAGAGCAAGGCTAGGTAGATGCTTCTGGCTCTCTGGACCTGGGACAATGCAAAGAAAATAGGGAGCAGGTCTTTGTGGAAACTGCTCCAGGCCCTCCCCCCAGCAGGGGTCAAGAGTATAGACTACAGCACTGGTATCTGTATTTGCTTGTATGGAGGTAGAGATGCCAGCCTTAAGACAACTCCCCTGTTTAAGGCAAGAACCAGAACTGGTGCCCAAGCTCCCTGATAACCATCTTCTGGAGTATGGTCACAATTAATCTGAAAGAGTGCAGCAGGAGTAGCGAGCCCTGCCTCAGCCAAAAGCAAGGTGGATAGGCTGGTCACAGATCACTACTACTACTACTGAACATTTGTCTAGCACTACAAGGCCTACACAGCACTGCACACACATGTAAAAGACAGTCCTTGCTCATTAGAACTTACAATCTAGTTAAGACAGACATCACAACATTTGAGGACAAGAATACATCTAGGGTATGGGTAAGGAAACACAGGAGACTTAAGTGGATCAGGATCCAAAAGCAGCCTCGAATAGGTGAGCTTTCAGCCTGGATTTGAAAAGGGCCAGAGATGAAGCCTGACGTACAGACTCAGGAAGTTTGTTCCAGGCATAAGGAGCAGCAAGGTGAAAGGAATGAAGTCTGGAGTTGGCAGTGGAAGAGAAGGGCATAGACAGAAGGGATCTACCAAAAGAGTGGACTTCCCTGGGAGGGGTGTAGGAATATATAAGAGGAGAGGTAGTGAAGAGCTGCAGAATGAATGCACGTAGGACAGAAGACGTTTTAACTGGATGCGGATAGGAAGACAATGAAGAAACTTGAGACGAGGGGGTACATGAGCATATCGAGGCTGATGAAAGATTAACCATGCAGCCAAGTTTTGAACAGATTGAAGGGAAGAGAGATGACTCAGAGGGAGACCAGCAAGGCGGAGGTTGCAATAGTCTAGGTGGGAGGTGACTAAAGAGTGGATAAGTGTCTTAGTAGTATGTTCAGAAAGGAAAGGGCAAATTTTGCTGATGTTATAGAGAAAGAAATGACACATATTAGCTATCAGTTGGATGTGTGTGGAGAGAGGGAGGAGTCAAAGATGACCTCAAGGTTGTGAGCCAAGAAAACAGGGAGAAGTAAAATGTTATCCATAGAGATTGAGGAAGAAGGGAGGGGGGGGGGGGGAGCTCTGTTTTGGCCATGTTCACTGTGAAATGAAGGTGAGACAGCCAGGCAGCAATGTCAGATAGGCAGGCAGAGATCTGGGCCTGGATTGCCAGGGAGATTTCAGGTATAGAGAGGTAGATCTGAGTCATCATTGCAAAAATGGTATTGAAAGCAATAGGAAAAGATGAGTGCACTAAGGGACTAGGTATAGAGAGAAAAAAGGAGTGGGCCCAAGACAGACCCCTGGGGTACACCAACAGAGTATGATAGTAGTAGAGGAGGATCCAACAGAACAAACACTGAAAGTGCTATGGGAAAGATAAGAAGAAAACTAGGATAGCATAGAGCCCTTAAAACCAAGTGAGGATAAGGTGTCTAGGCGAAGGTGGTGGTCAACAGGGTCAAAAGCAGCAGAAAGGTCGAGAAGGATGAGAATTGAGTAAAGGCCCTTGGATTTTGCCAGGAACAGGTCGCTGGACACTTTGGCAAGAGCCATTTCAGTAGAATGTAAAGAAGAAAAACAAGATTGCAATGGATCGAAAAGGGATTGAGAGGAGAGAAAGTCAAAGCAATGGTGGTAACTGCACGTTCAAGTAGTTTAGAAATGAAGGGGAGGAGTGAGATGGATTGATAATTAGAAGGACAGGTAGGTCTAGTGAAGGTTTCTTGAAGAGAAGTGTGACCACAGCATGCTTGAAGGCTGCAGGAAGTTTTTTATGTTTATGTAATTTCTAGATATACTGCCCAGGCTGAAGGGCATCAGAGCGGTTTACACACACTACAAGCAGGCACTGGATACATTCCCTCGTCTGCAAAGGGCTCACAATCTACATGCATACCTGAGGCAACAGAGGAATAAGTGGCTTGCCCAAGGGCACAAGGAGTGCCTACGGGACCAGAAACCCTAGTCCCTCCGGCCTGAGACTGCTGTCCCTAAGTGGGAATTGAACCCTCAGTCCTCCGGCTTGGGATGTCCCAACCACTAGGCCACTCTTCCCTCCAGTGGAGAGTACTGTGCAATGTGACAGCATATATCACCAACTCAGATTTAGATCTGCTAGCAAAGGCCAAGGAGCTGCATACAGCAGGCCACAGCCATCTGGATATTTGGTAAGCCAGCAGGATCCTTATAACTCAAAAAGACAGAATGTGAAAACTTTCCAGAGCCAGGGTGCTTCAAGAAGAGGACAGGCACCCATGCCTGGATTAATAATAGAGCTGCAGGCTGGATTAGCTAATCTTTTGTATCCCTAGAACATACAAAGAGCCAAACTAAAAAAGAAACAGGTGGTGATTAAAACTGTAAAGGTGAAATTAGACTTACCTGCTAATTGTTGTTCCTTGCGGAACTTTAGTCCCGGACATCTGGGGTTTTAAGCACCTCCTCCCGCAGCCTTGGAGACTGAGCCCATCACTCTTTTTGACGTCACCAGTATAAGTAGAAGTGGAACCGCCTCCCTACTCCAGTAACCTATTGACAAAGCAGATTCACCAGAGGAATAATTAAACAGATACAACATTATGAAAAGTTAACAGCAAATACCTGTACAGAATAAGCAAATGTGGTCATGCACCACCCAAGGCTCATGGCAGCATGCACTCAGCCTTGTGTGGCCCTCTGTCCCGGATCGCCCCAGAGGTACCGGAAACACTACCCCCGACCTACTGAACCTCCCCCCCCCCCCCCGCAGGATCGCCGGCCATACAGGCGCCACTGCAGCACAGAGCCACCTACCATTAAACTTCTTCAGGCCACAGATCCACGTCAACAGAAGGGAGGGTCACGGGACTAGACTAAAGTTCCGCAAGGAACAACAATTAGCAGGTAAGTCTAATTTCACCTTCCTTGTCCCTTTAGTCTAGTCCTGGACATCTGGGGATGTAACAGAGCAGTAAGATATCAACGGGAGGGACCTGCCAGACCAGCCTGAAGAACCGCTGATCCAAACCGAGCATCCCTGTCCGCATGCAAATCGATCCTGTAATGCTTAACAAAGGAATGCAACGACGACCAAGTCGCCGCTCTACAAATTTCCGCCGCAGGAACCAAATTGCATTCCGCCCAGGAAGCCGCCTGGGCCCTAGTGGAATGGGCCCGCAAGCCAGGCGGCACGGTCCTGCCCTTGAGAATATATGCCGACGAAATGGCCTCTTTAATCCATCGAGCAATCGATGCCTTAGACGCAGACTCTCCCCGCCTGGGACCTCCAAACAGAACAAACAAACAATCTATCCGTCTTTTGCAAAACCGCCGTTCTCCGCAAATAAATCCGCAAAACGCAACTGACATCCAAGCGATGCAACTTCACGCCAGTACGGGCCGATGCTTCCTTCTCAAAACTCGGCAAAGAAATGGTTTGATTCACATGAAAAACAGACACCACCTTTGGCAAAAAGGAGGGCACTGTGTGCAAAACCACCCTATGGTCATGGAAGATCAAAAACGGCTCTCTGCACGACAACGCTTGCAACTCCGAAATCCTGCGCGCTGAAGCAATGGCTACCAAGAACACCGCCTTAAACGTGAGATCCTTTAAAGTCGACTTAGACAAAGGCTCAAAGGGTCTATGCACCAACGACTCCAGCACCAAGTTAAGATCCCACGTCGGCACTTGAGCCCGGTAGGGAGGACGCAACAGGGAGGCCGCCCTCAAAAACCGCTTTACATCCGGGTTAGCCGCAAGCGCAACGCCCTGCACCTTTCCTCGATAACAAGAAAGAGCTGCCAACTGGACCTTCAAGGACGCAGCTGCCAACCCCTTGTCAAAACCGTCCTGCAAAAAATCCAGAATCTGCGGGATAGAAGCCCGCAGCGCTTCCACTTGCCGCAGGTCGCACCAAGACTCAAAAATGCGCCAAACCCGAATATAAGCCAACGAAGTAGAGCGACGCCGGGAACTCAGTAAAGTGGCAATCACCAGAGCCGAATAGCCCCTGGCCTTTAACCATGCCCTTTCAAGAGCCAAGCCGTAAGAGAGAACCGATCCACCTGAGGTATTACTAAGATCCCAACAGATCCTCCCTGTACGGCAGCCGCCACGGGGCCTCCACTAGAAGCTGTACCAGGTCGGCATACCACGGCTGCCTTGGCCAATCCGGCACCACGAGAACCACGAGGCCCTTGTGCTTCTCGATCCTCTGAACCAAGCGACCTATCAAGGCCCAAGGAGGGAACACGTAGAGGAGTTGCTCCGTCGGCCACCCCTGCAACAGTGCATCCAATCCCTCGGACATTCGCTCTCGCCGCCTGCTGAAAAACCGCTCCACCTTCGCAGACGCAAAGGTGCCCATCAGATCCATCACTGGAAGACCCCAGCGCTCTACTATCATCTCGAAGACCTCCTGATTGAGGACCCACTCCCCCGGGTCCACTGCATTCCGACTCAAATAATCGGCGGTCACGTTTCTCCACGCCGGCTACATGTCCCGCCGATAGCGCCTCTAGATTTCGTTCGGCCCACACGAGAAGCCCTTCCGCCTCTGCCTCCAGTGCCACACTGCTGGTGCCCCCTTGCCGATTGATGTATGCCACGGCTGTGGCGTTGTCCGACAGGACTCGAATCGCCCTGCCCTGCACCTGGGGCTGGAAGGCCTGCAACGCCAGAAAAACAGCTCGGAGCTCCAACCGGTTGATTGACCAACGCTTTTCCTGATCCGACCACTGACCCTGACATACTGTCGCTCGAAGTGTGCCCCCCAGCCGTAAAGACTGGTGTCCGTCGTCAGGGGCTGCCAATCCGGGGACTCCAACGGCATGCCCCTCTCGAGATTCCCGGGATCCAGCCACCACTGAAGAGAGAGCTGCACCGGTCCTGGACAACTCAACCTGCGCGACAAAGGATCGGACTGATTGGACCACCTCCGAAGCAGAGCCGCCTGCAACGGTCGCATGTGAGCCCTGGCCCAGGGCACTAGTTCCAACGTGGCCGCCATGGTCCCCAAAAGCTGAAGGTAATGCCACGCGGAAGGTGCCTTCCTCCGAAGAAATTCCCGAACGAGGCGGCGCAGACTCTGAGCCTTGGCTAGTGGAAGAAACACCCTGCCTGAAGCTGTGTCGAAGTGAGCTCCGAGATACTCCAGCTCCTGGGTCAGAGTCAACTTGCTCTTTGCCACGTTGACCACCCAACCCAAGCTTTGGAGAAAGAGCACCACTCGCCGAGTGGCCTGTGCGCTCTCGTCCCGCGACTTCACTCGAATTAACCAATCGTCGAGGTATGGGTGCACTAACACTCCTTCCCTGCGCAATGCCGCCGCTACCACTACCATCACTTTGGTAAAAATCCGCGGGGCCGTTGCCAAGCCGAACGGTAACGCCTGGAACTGAAAATGCCCCATCGGAACCGCAAACCGCAGGTACTGTTGATGCTCCACGCGAATGGGGATGTGCAGATACGCTTCGGAGAGGTCCAGAGAGGTAAGAAACTCCCCTTGCCGCACGGCCACGATGACGGACCGCAGGGTTTCCATGCGAAAATGAGCCACTCGGAGGCACCGGTTGACCCCTTTGAGGTCTAGAATCGGCCTCCAAGATCCTTCTTTCTTGGGCACCACGAAATAAATCGAGTACCGACCGCAGCCGTACTGGGCGGGCGGGACCGGCACCACCGCATTTAGAACTTGCAACCTTTGTAAAGGACTCCCGCACCGCCCGCCGCTTGGGCTCTGTTCTGCAAGGAGACTGTACAAAGGACTCCGGAACGGGTCGATGAAGCTCTAAGGCATACCCTTCCCGTATTACCTCCAGAACCCATCGATCCGACGTGATTTGGACCCAGGCAGTATAAAACTGCCGTAGCTGCCCTCCTACGGCCACTACCTCTGCCCGGGTCCCCCTGGCTTCATTGCGGCTTCTTGAGGGTTGAGGACGAGGAGGCTCCAAAACCTCTTCCTGCACTCCGAAAACCTCAAAGTCTGGGACCTATACGGAAACCGTCCTCGCTGAAACTGACCGAACCGAGGCGCTCGAAATCTACGAAACTCTCTCTGCTGACTCCTGGAAGGCGCAAGTGGCCTACTAGGCTTCTGTTTATCCTCCGGCAGTCGACCCCCTTTAGACTCCCCGAGGTCTTTCACCAACTTGTCTAAATCCTCTCCAAAAAGAAGCTTGCCCCGAAAAGGAAGTTTTCCCAGCCTAGCCTTGGAGGCTCCGTCCGCCGCCCAATTACGCAACCAGAGATATCTCCGCGCCGCCACCACGGACGCCATACTCTTCGCCAGACCGCGAATAAGGTCATATTGCCCATCTGCCAAATAGGCCGCTCCCGACTCAAGCCGGGACGCCTCATCCGCCATCTCGTTCTCCCGACCCCGCGACAACTGCTGAGCCCACCGGAGACATCCTCTAGCTACCCAGGCCCCACAAAGGGCAGCTTGCA
Organism: Ichthyophis bannanicus; assembly: GCA_033557465.1. Classification (NCBI taxonomy): domain Eukaryota; kingdom Metazoa; phylum Chordata; class Amphibia; order Gymnophiona; family Ichthyophiidae; genus Ichthyophis; species Ichthyophis bannanicus. The sequence continues at coordinate 98,085,520 of CM066046.1, forward strand.
AGGAGATGGCGTTGACCTCAAACACCTGCTTTAACAGCGTATCGAGCCGCCGGTCCTGAGCATCCTTAAGGGCCGCACTGCCTTCCACTGGAATCGTGGTCTTCTTGGTAACCGCCGAAACCGCTGCATCTACCCTCGGGGACTTGAAAAGTTCCCTATCTTGCTCCTGCAAGGGATACAACCGAGCCATCACTCTGGAACCCTTGAGACCAGCCTCCGGCGAGTCCCATTGCTCCTGAATCATCTCCTTAAAGATCCTATGCAGCGGAAACACCTTGTGGGACTGCCGCGTCGCCTGAAGCAACGGGTCTTCCAAGGAGGAATCCGCCAAACTCTCCGCTACCGGCATATTAAGAGCCTTCAGAGTCTCGGAAATAAGAGCCGCCAGCTCCTCCCGGCGGAAGACTAACTACCCGAGCCTCGTCCTCCTGCTCAGCAATCTCGCCGTCCTCTAGCTCCATATCCAGCTCCGAATCCTGACAGTCGGAGACCTCCTCTGAAACCCCCGCAGCTAACCTAGCACGCTTAGGAGGGGTACCTTCCGCGCCCTCAGCCAGTGCTCCTGGCCGTTTTAGGCTACTCTCCAGCACTGCAGCACCCTGCTTGCCCCCCAGGGCCTGTTGCAATAAGGAGAGAAAATCCTGAGAGAAAATGTGCGCCAGACCGCCCTGTAACCCAGGAAGGGACGTGGAGGGCTCCGCTGACACAGGAGGCCCCTGGGAGGGCCCCGACGAAGGACCTGCCGGAGAGAGCGGCTCAGGAGAGCCCGACGCCCCCTCCCCCGCTCTCTCAACGTCCGGGGGCTCCACCTCCAACTCGCAGCTCTTACAGACTCCGGCATCGGAAAGAGAACCCCGTTTGACCCCACAGATAACGCACTGGGGCCTTGACGACATACCTGCAAGCTTTCCCACAGCTTACTCTGACGGAGCACAAAAATGAACTGCCTTCCCTAGGAGAAGCCCTCTGTTATACAACCCCTTCCAACGGAAGCCGATTAGATGGCCTGTGCAAACCGAGCCCAAGTAGGTTACACTGGGGGGGGGGTACTCACAGCGCCGCGAGCCCGCGAAACCAAAACCCACAGGCCCTGCCGCGCTTCCCGCCGAAATCCCCGGCGTGCGTGTGGCCTGCGTGCCACACACGCCAGCCGCAGCAATTTGCCGTGCTTTCTGCCCCCCTAGGCCTGCCACTCTGAGGCCTCAAACACCAGCCTAGCCCTTCCAGGCACTCACCGCACCTCCGTCCGCTTCTCCTACCGCGCCCCAGACCAGCGATCCTCTGGCTGCAGAAGCGCCGTCGCGGCAGCGAAATCTGCCGTCGCGGTGCACGCTCTCTCAACGTCTCCTCACCCGCTATACGGGTTCGGGAGACGGAGACCCCAACAGCTACTCCGACACTCCCCCCTGAGCACAGTACCTCCAGGGAGGGGGGGGAGAGAGGGGGAGCAAGTTATTTAGGAGACCGAAGCCGTCCTCCAGCCAGCACCAAGCACTGGCCGGGAAACTAAAGAGGCAGGAACAGTTTAAAGCCGCTGCCCTTTTGCTGCTGATGCCAAGCACACTTAAAGCGGTATGCCAATCAAATCTTCCAGGTCTTAAATTTTTTTTTTTTTTTTTTTTTAACAAACAAGAAATTCCCTAACTAATTCCTCTAGTGAGCCCCTCTGTGGCTCACACCTCCTTCAGCTGCCTTGGAGACTGAGCTTACTGGAGTAGGGAGGCGGTTCCACTTCTACTTATACTGGTGACGTCAAAAAGAGTGACGGGCTCAGTCTCCAAGGCTGCGGGAGGAGGTGCTTAAAACCCCAGATGTCCAGGACTAGACTAAAGGGACGACAAGGAATTTCCTGCTAAGGCAACATCGGAGTCTTCCTCCGCTCTGATGGTCAGAGCATTCTTTCTTGGATGGAAGATTTGTGGAGGCTCACAGTCCAAGATTGACTAGAAGGGTTCACTTCTAGAGAAAACAAATGGGCCTTTGCAAAAGCATCCTCAGTATGATAGAGATTGATAAATTACTGACTAGAATGGTGTAAAAAACCCAATTTACATTTACCCAAACAGTAGAAAGACTAGGGGACACGCAATGAAGCTACAACGTAATCCAGTTAAGACTAAGAGAATTTCTTTTTTCACTCAACGCATAATCAAACTCTGAAATTCATTACCAGAGGATGTAGTAAAAGCTATTACTGTAGTTGGGTTTAAAAAAGGTTTGGACAAGTTCCTGGAGGAAAGGTCCATAAACCATTATTAGAGGACCCGGGACAAGCACTGTGGAACATGTGTGCATTTTGGGAACCTGCCAGGTACTTGTGACCTGGATTAGCCACTGTTGGAAACAGGATACTGGGCTTGATGGACCTTGATCTGACTCCTAGGTCAGTATGCAGCGGCAGCGGCCAGCACTTAAATCAGCTGGCGGTTGCTGCTTTGTGACCTGGATATTCAATGCCAGTCGTATCCAGCCATCAGCATTCAATATCCAGTGTGCCCGGTTTGCATTTAGCTAACTGGGCAAAACCTTTTATTTACTTTACCTAAGCTTAGCCAGTTTAATTTAACTGGCCATTTGCTGAATATTGCCACTGGCCGGGTAACTGCAGTGCCACCCCAGAATGCCTTGCTGCTACAGAGTTATCATCGGGGTATCTGGTGGCATAAGAGGGGGGATATTCAGCATTCAGCAGCACAAATCAGCTATGTGCTATTGAGTATCCCGCTTGCTGTGATTTAACCGGTTAGCAGGTCCACTAACCAGTTAAATAGTTTTGAATATCAACGCTAGTATTTTTTTATTTATTTTATTTATTTAACAATCTCTTATATACCGCAGCTTCCTAAGATCAGCTGCGGTTCACAAATAACAACAGGCAACAAATCATGGATTTGTTTTACATATAACGTCATATAACTATAACCAATGTACAGTAAACAGAAATGTTGAACAGATAGCACTGAACAGTGCAACACTATATACATTATGTACATTAACATTATATTATTAAATACATATACAAGTTATGTGGGATATAATCATTATGAGTAGTACAGATGCAGATAGGGCAGGTTTTCTTTTCTGTTATAGTGAGATGTAGATAAAACTGTTTAGCCTTTGTCTAATTCTTTTGATGGCTGTTCTATAGTGTTGTAGTGCATTGTAAAGAGGTGTGTTTTCAGTTTTTTTCGGAATTCATTAATCTCTGTTAATATTCTTAGTTCAACAGGGAGGGAATTCCAGGCTGTTGGGGCTGCATGTGAGAACGCTCTGTTTGTTGATTTATTTGTTTTTATGAAATCTATGGGGGTTTTAAGTTTGTTTAGTTGATTTTTTCTTTGAGTAGGTTTTGGATGTTCTTTGGTAATTAAGTTACTTAAAGTAGATGGTGTCAAATCAAATAGTGATTTAAATACTGTTATTAGTGTTTTATATGTTATTCGGTTTTGAATTGGAAGCCAGTGAAGGGATGCTAGAATTGGTGTTATATGTTGATGAGAGTGTGTTTTTGTTATTATCCTAGCTGCAGAGTTTTGTGCGAGTTGCAGTCTTTTGATGTTTTGTTTTGATGTACCTAATAATATAAGGTTCGCAAAATCAAAGTGGGGGGTTATAGTGGCTTGGATTATACTGATAAAATCATGTATGTAAACAAGAGGTCTAAGTTGTTTAAGTATTTTAAGTTTGTAGTAAATTTTCTTTGTGGTATTTCTGATATGGGTATCTAGAGTGAGATGTTTGTCTAAAATGACTCCTAAGTATCTCACTTCATTCTTTATTTTAATTTCTTGGTTTTGAAGTGTTATATGTGTTGGTGGGGTATAATCTTGGTTTTTGGTGACTATTAGCACTTCAGTTTTTGAATGGTTTATTAGGAGATTGTGGGCATTTAGCCATAATGTTATTTCATTAAAATAATCCGAAAGGAGTTGCAACGGTATGTTAGGGATAGTGAATGGGATGTACATCATAATATCATCTGCATATAGATGATAGAGTACACCATATTTCTTAAAGATATTGCAAACTGGTTTTATGTATATATTAAATAGTAGAGCTGAAAGCGCTGAGCCTTGTGGTAATCCTGTTTCAAATTTATATGATTCAGAAGTTTGATTGCTTATTCTAACATTTTGCGTTCTATTGCTCAGATAAGAGGTGAACCATTTGTGAACTGTAGAGTATATTCCTATGTGTCTTAAGTAGTTAAGCATTATTGAATGGTTAACACTATCGAAAGCGGCTGATATGTCAATAAATAAGAGGATAAAAGCTTTTTTGTGGTTGTCTATTCCTCTTAGTAGTGTATCGGTAAAAACAGTCAGGAGTGTTTCAACTCCATGCTTGGGGCGAAATCCATACTGTTGGTCATCTAGCGGGTAGGATGAGTCAAGAAATTCTTGTGTTTGTATTTGTACAGTTTTTTCGATGACTTTTGCTAAGAATGGTATACTTGAGATAGGTTGGTAAGATTTTGGGGAGGTTTTGTCAAGTGTATTATTCTTCAGGATTGGTCTGATTTGTACTTGTTTAAAGGTGGGTGGGAGGTAACCTTGGAGTAGTGATAAATTGACCATAGGAAGTATGAATGAAAGAAGTGTTGGTAGTGTGTTTTTTATCCAGGTTACTGGACAAGGGTCTAGATAGGATGTTGTGGTGTTAAGATTGATAATGATATTCTTTAATGATATTTTGGATAAAGGGTAAAATTCTGGCCATTCATTTAGCATATGGAGAGGTTTGTAGATAGGATCTAAGGTCATTGGTGAGTGTTTTGATTTGTTTTGATAATAATTGGCTAGAGTTTGTGCAGAGATGTCAGTGATTTCCTTGTTAGAATCTTGAGGGTTGGTTGTTAGGTTGGTAATTATGGAAAATAGTTCTCTTGGTCTGTTATATGATTTTGATAGGATTGTAGCATAGTAATTTTTCTTTGAGTTATCTATGGCATCTTTATAGTTTTTGAGGTGGTTGTAGTATATTTCTTTCTCAATAGTGGATTTGGTTTTGCGCCATTTATGTTCTAGTTTTCTTAGCTCTCTTTTCATTTGTTTTAAAGTGCTATTAAACCATGGGGTGCCGTTGGTTTTTGAGTGGGTTGATTTTTTATTAGTTTGATGTATTTGGGCTGCATTGTTTATGGTAGTATGCCAGTTTTTGACTGCTTCATCCAGGGTTGTTGGAGAAGGATCAAGGAGAGGGATTGTGGCATCCAGAAATTCAGTTTCGTTAAATTTTTTAAATTTAATTGTATGGTCATTTCTTTTGTGTTTTATGGTGTCGATGGTATTGTAATTGAGATTTAGTTTGATAAGGTGATGATCAGACCACGGTATTTGAGAGCATTCTATAGAGTCTGGATTAAACAGTTTAAAGCATAAGTTAGGTAGTAGTACTAGATCAAGGGTACCACCCTTGGTGTGGGTAGGTATGTTTATTACTTGATGGTATTCGAGATCTTGAATTGTTTCAAGAAAGAGGTTAGAATCATTCGTTGGTAGTGAGGGAAGGTTGAAATCACCTAGGACAATTAGAGGACTCTGTTCTGAAGATAAGTTGAGGAGTTCAATTAATGATTGGAGGCTATCAGCATTTTGGTTGGGGGGTCTATAAATTAAACAGATTCTGAGGTGATCTATTTTTATTATGAGCGTGTCCATGTTGTTGTTTGAATTAGCTAGTATTTTTTTGGCTTTTAGGTTTTTATTTGTCATAATCAATACACCACCTCCTTTTTTGTTGGTTCTATGTGAGTAGGAGATATCATAGTTTGAGTTGTGCAGTTGATTTAGGAGAACTGTATCTGTATCTGTGAGCCAAGTCTCTGTTATGCATAGAATATCTGGTTTTGAGTCAGCGAGTAGATCATTAATTATAGGGATTTTATTTTTCAATGATCGGGCATTTATAAGGGTGCATGATAAAGATGTAGACTTGTGATGGTGGTTAAGCTGTGTGGTATGTTGTAGATTAATTTGTTTTATTTGGATGAGTCTGTGGTAGTTTATTTTAGTCTGATTGTGTGGGGAATAATGACCAATATGGAAGTTGTTCCGATTTGGTGTATGTATGATTGGAATTGTCTGGTAGTTTTTAATGTTAAGACTTAGTGTTAGGTTAATTATGATTGTTAGGAGGATGCAGATATAAGTCACTTTTAGAAGCATTTTTGTTGTATGTGTCAGTTTAGATCTGGTACTGGTACAGTGTTACAAAACTAAACAGTATCAAGTGAATAGGTAACAATAGCAAGTAAGTAGCTAAACAGTAACAAGTAGGAAGAGGCCTGTTTGATACTTTTGTTAGCATTGGATATAGTAGTGTGGCTGGTTACCGTGAGGTATTTCTTAGTATATAATACTGGCAACAGTAACAATAGAGTATAGGTAACAGTACAATGGTCTCTGGTTAACAGCAATCTAAATGTAGACTACTGGGGATAGTATATCGTTTAAGGTGCAGTGAGCTATTTGCTGGCCTTGTTTCTTATCCTGATGCAATGGATTTAAAACTATTTAGTTACAAAGTTCAGTTTTTGTTTTTAGTGTGGAGAGGCTGTTTAGATGGTTGTAGGAGGTATACTTGCGGTTGAGGAGATGTAAATGAGGCTACTAACAATGCTATATAGGTTAGTGACAACAATATATGAGTCTTCTAGTAGTAGTATTACACTAAGCTACTGGCAACAGTATATGAGGCGACTAATAGAGTTAGTAGTTTACTGACAACAGTAAATGTGTTACTAACAGTGTGATATGATCTTCTGACAGTGTTATATAGTTGCTGACAGTAGTAAAACAGTATATGAGGCTACTGACTATGTTCTTTGGGTTACTGATATCAAGAGTTATTGACAACAGTATATGAGATTAAAGGTAATATTACGTGGGTTACTGACAACAGTAAATGTGGCTGTAAATAGTACTGTAAGGTCTACTGACAACAGTGAGGTCTATCAATAACAGTAAAGGTCTACTGACAACAGTATATCTTTATAGTTCGGTATGTTGGAAGTCTCTGTTATATCTAAATCATTAGGGAGAGTTATACTTGCTGAGATCGATGGATGGTCTGTTTCCTTTGTGAAGGGATGTAGTTCTACTTCAAGGGAGCTCCAGCTGGTTGACTGTATGTTGGTATCACAGATCTGTTGGTGTAGGATGGTGGTCGGTGAGGGTATTTCTTCTGTCTGCGTGTTGAACCCTAGTTGCTGCTGGTGTCTTGCGTTTTAAAGCAATGTAGGAGATGAAAGTTGCAATGCGTTTAGAGTTTCGTTATTGTAAACGACAGGAGAGAGACTGTTGTTGTATGTTCCAGCTTCTGTAATCGAGAGTTTCTAGGCCTCCGCCAGGTCTCCGCCTAAGGGCCACGCCAAAGGGCCCTCTGGCGAGGCCCTCAGGCGCGGGCCCGTAAGGCGCGGGCGCGCCCAATGGCGCGCTCTTTAAATCGTGCTCGGTGCGCCCGGATTGGGCGGGAGATGCTCGGCTGCTGCCCTCTCTGCCGGAGGCTCTATCCCCGTGCAGGGGAGAGCTGTGGATGGTGGTGGGGGCAGGAAAGGACACGCGCCCGATGGCGCGCTCTTTAAATCGTGCTCGGTGCGCCCGGATTGGGCGGGAGATGCTCTGTTTTTTTGGTGATGTTATTCATACTTGCAGGCTGGAACCCCGAGTTGGATTTGACAAATATGTTGAAACAGATTTTTGTTTTTGGTATTCAGTGTTTCTATTGCTATTTGACATTCAGGCATGCTAACCTTTTGGTGAGCCATGCTCTTAACTGGAGCCAGGTGATAAATGAGCTTCACATGGCTGTTACCAATCCGAGTTTTCAGGACTACAGCTCCTAGTTCCTCTGGGGTTTTCTTCCTGAAGTTAATGGTGAAGTTCCTGGATCTCAGAGCTGCCAAGAGTGAACCACCCCAAAGATTAAAGTTTGTCACCACAGAGCGCAAATTTTTCAGATTTAAAATAGTTTTGCTTTACAAAGAAAAACAAAATAATATTTGCTTTACATTGGAGTCTTTGTAAAGGATAGAGCCATAGTGGAGGCAATATAGCTAACTCCTCTGGGCTGAAAACTACTCTCCACTCAGTTGCTAAAAGTACGTGCATACATTAGGCAAGCTCATATTTCTTCCTTCTGGCTGGGCCATTTTGTTTAGTTTCTCTTAAGTTTGTTCCTTATCATCCCTCCAGTTCAGTCCCTCAGCTCTGGGTAGTTCACCTCTTCCCACAGCATGGAGACTGGGCATGTCAGACTTGCGACGTCACTGTACATATCCTGCTGGCACCTCCCACCAGCTTCAGTGTGTCCAGTCTCCATGCAGCTGGAGGTAGTGAGCCTAGGTGCTGGGTTCACTAGAGGAGCAGCTAAGGAGCTTTAGGCTAGTTAGGATTTTTTGCATTTATTTTTTCCCTATAACTTGATTCATTTGTTTTGGTCTGGTTAAAGTTCTTTACAAAAAAAAAAAGAAAGAGGTGAAAGGGGAGATACAGGGATTTTGGGAAAGGCTACCTCTCACTCTTCCAGTCATCTCTGACTCTTCTGTCTGCTCTCCCCTTCTGGTCTGCACAAAGGGGAGCTGTCCAGCACGTGCCTTCCTCGGGCCGGCTCAATTTCAGCACTTTTGAATTGTGCTGAAATCGTCATCAGACATCTTGAGCTGCTGCTTGTGTTCAGCCAGATCAGAGCTGGACTGCATGCAGGATTTCTTTTTGGTCAGCAAAGTGATTAGTTGGCGTTAAGGGGCCCGGACGCAAAGGTGAGTGCTCCAATTGCAGTTTTTTTCGATCAGGGGAAGAATTGGGGCCTGCTGCCACGTGGGGACCGTGTTTTAATGGCAAGCAGTGCTGAGAAGATTCGTGGGCCGTTCCCCTCCCCCAAATTTTTTGCTAGCAAAGCTGATTTCTCCCACAGTAAGCCTTTAATTCTTTCAGTTCTTTGTTGCTTTTGGTGTTTGAGTTCTTAAAGGGACAGCGCGCACACAAAATTTTCTATAGCTGCTTTGCATTTTTGTTTCTTGACCCCTCTTGTTGAGCTGTGCGTTCCCATATCTTGCTATACTTTTTTGTGGGTCCTGTAGCACTAATGCCTACCCACCCTTGGTGCCTAGTTTGTGGCTCCCATCAGGGCGCGGTCTCAGACGCTGGTGTGTGTCTTGGCTGCGCTGCTGAAGCTCGTAATATGGAGCAAGAGCTCCAGGATAAGGCTTTGGGGAGTGCTCCATTGGGAACGCAGAGTTCTACAGGTGCTTCTGAGGGGGAGCCCCTGCTTGATACCCCAGCTACTCCTGTTACTACAAGTCTGGTGTTGCCAGGTGCTTCTGCTGCACCGCTGGGGGCAGGAGCAGCTCTAGGTGGTTTTACCCCAGATTTTGTGCTACTGCTCCATCAGGCCTACTGTTTGTGCCAACAGGGGTGGTTGCTGATGCGATGCTTCTTGGGGCCACAGGAGCCCAAGCGGCCAAGGACAGGTCTGGAAGTAGTGATGGTAGACCAGTTAAGAAAGAGGCCTTGGTCGGTGGAAGATCAGCCTCTGGGTCCGGATTGGCCGGAAGGTGAGGACTTCAATATGGAGCCAGAAGCAGGAATAGAGGAGTTAGAGGAAAGTGAAATTAGGAGCCTTAAGACCAAGCCAGGATTATCCAGGTCTTTCGGAGAGAAGAGCTAACAGCGCTCATTACAGAGTTGCTTCAGGCGCTCAACCTTTCTTCCGGGGCACCAGCGGAGGATGAGGGATTAGAGGATCCTCTCATACAGGCGGTGCGCGAAAGTCCCAAGCAGTTTTTCCCGTTCATCGGGTCATCAAGCAGATGATTCGGGATGAGTGGGGTTTGCCAGAGGCAGGTTTGCGTGGTGTGAGATCTATGAATCATCTTTATCCCTTGGCTGATCAAGAACGGGAGATGTTTCGTTCTCCGCGTATAGATGCAGCAATTTCGGCGGTCACGAAAAATACTTCCATTCCGGTGGAAGGCAGTGCGGCTTTGAAGGATGCACAGGATTGGAAAATGTACGGCCTATTGAAACAAGCTTTGGAGGTTAATGCTTTGTGTCTACAAGCCTCTATTTGTGCGGCTTGGGTAGCGAGAGCATGCCTTCGCTGGTCGCAGCGTTTGCAACAGCAGACGCAGGAGCAGTTAGGGGATGTGACTAGACTAGAGTCGGGGTCAGCTTATTTAGCTGATGTACAATATGATCTGATTAGAGGTTTAGTGAATTCCATGGCTCCCGTGGTAGCCATGCGCCGTTATCTTTGGCTAAGGAATTGGGCGGCAGACAGTTCCTCCAAGTCTCGTCTTAGCAAACTCCCTCTTAAAGGGAAGCTGTTTGGAGATGATCTGGACAAGCTGGTCAAGGATTTGAGGGAATTGAAAGGTGGTCACTTGCCAGAGGACAAGGACAAGCCGAAGCCGGGGTGGACTGTTAGCTTTACGGGGTCAGCCTCGGGATTTTCGGCGTTTTTCGTACCTCCCGTTTGGGAGGCTTTCAAAGAGGAAGGTTTTCCTTTTGAGGTCAGAGTTATAGAGGCTTCAGAGGAGCAGGGCAGCGGTTTTGCAAGTCCCGCTTCCTCGGGATTTAGGAAAGCTCAATGAAGCGAGGGGAGCCCAGGCAGGAATTCAACAGATAGGGGGGGTTGGCTTTGGGAGTTTTTTCCTGTCTGGGTCCAGAAAACATCAGACCAGTGGGTGTTGGAAGTCATTCGCGAGGGTTATTCTCTCGAGTTGGCCAGCCCAGTGGTCGATTCCTTTGTCCTGTCTCCTTGCAGGTGTCGAGAAAGTGCAGTTGCAGTACAGGAGTCTCTGGCTTGTCTTCTAGGTCCCAGTACCACAAGAACTCTACGGTGTCGGTCGATACTCTATTTTGTAGTACCAAAGAAGGACGGTGCCTTCCATCCAATTCTGGATCTCAAAGAGGTAAATCGCTGCCTGCGGGTACCTCATTTCCAGATGGAAACCTTGCGTTCCGTTATAGTAGCGGTTCATCAAGGAGAGTTCTTAACGTCTCTCGATCTCACCGAAGCGTATTTGCACATTCCCATCAGGCTGGATCATCAAAAGTTTCTGAGGTATGCTTTGCTGTGGGGGCATTTTCAGTTCCAGGCACTGCCCTTCGGCCTAGCAACAGCTCCACACACCTTTACCAAAGTGATGGTGGTGGCGGCTCCTCTTCGAAAAGAGGGAATATTAGTTCATCCCTATCTCGATGACTGGCTGATTCGGGCGAAATCCAGAACCGAATATCTGCGAGTGATGGGCAGAGTGGTACAGCTCCTACAGAATCTCAGTTGGATGGTCAATACGGCCAAGAGCGGTTGGTTCCAACGCAAGTTCTGGAGGATTTAGGGGTGCCTTTTGACACTCAAATAGGAGCAGTCTTTCTTCCGGAGCTGTGAGCCTGAGCCTTTCGGTGATTGGTGCGCAGTTTTTTTGAAGAGTCCAGCTCCATCAGCCTGCCACTATCTCCAGGTGTTAGGAACAATGGCAGCAACTCTGGAAGTCGTACCGTGGGCCAGGGCTCACATGTATCCGTTACAGAGATCGCTGCTCTGCTGCTGGTCTCACCAGAACGATTCTCTATCGAAGCGCTTTCCCTGTCTGTTGCAGGTAAGGGCGTCTCGGCAATGGTGGCGTCTGCGCAATCTGGAGGCAGGCATGCCTCTTGAGCAGCCTCGTTGGCCTTCGGTGCTAACAGATGCTAGTTTAGCCGGTTGGGGAGCTCACTGTGTGGAGCTCTTCGCGCAGGGCCTCTGGATTGTTCAGGAGTCTGAATGGTCGATCACCCGTCTGGAGTTGCGAGCGGTAGCTCTGGCGCTTCAGGCCTTCGAGACCACCGTAAGGGGTCGAGCAGTTCGAGTACTATCGGACAATGTGGCAATAATAGTGTACCTCAATCATCAAGGTGGCACAGGAAGCGCGGCAATGGAGGAAGAGGGGGAAAATCTGTTCGTTTGGGTACAGCTGCGTCTCCAGGCACAGTCGGCAGCGCACATTGCAGGATCACACAATGTGACAGCGGACTATCTCGGCCGAGTAAGGATAGATCCAGGAGAATGGGAGCTCCACCCAGAGGTCTTTGCTCAAATAGTCACCAGGTGGGGATCTCCGATAATGGATCTCATGGCGACCTTTCGGTCGGCAAAGGCGAATCGCTTTTTCAGCCAGAGGTGAGAAAGGATGTCAGAAGGTCTGGATGCCTTACTTCAGCAGTGGCCCATGCACGGTCTCCTTTATGTTTTCCCTCCTTGGGCTCTCATAGGGCATGTGATTCAGTGCATCGAGGCCCATCGGGGGAGAGTAGTCTTAGTGGCTCCGGATTGGCCTCGTCGGTTGTGGTATGCTGATCTGGTGCATCTTCTCGACAGGAGTCTGTGGCGACTGCCGGCTAGAGAAGATCTTCTGCTTCAAGGTCCTCTGCGGATGCCTCAGGTGGGTCACTCCTCGCTTACGGCTTGGCCCTTGAAAGGGCAAGGTTAAGGAAGAGAGTTTATTCCAATGCGATTATTGCCACTTTATTGTTGGCCAGGAAGAGGTCAACGTCCTTGGCATGTATATGCGTATGGCATGTTTTTGAGGACTGGTGTGAGCAGCATCAAGTTCGTCCGGCTACGGTGTCAGTTCCGTTGGTGTTGAGTTTCTTGCAGGACGGTTTCGATAAAGGATTGGCAGCCAGTTCGTTAAGAGCACAACTGGTAGCTATTTCTTGTTATTGAGGTAAAGTTCAAGGAGTCGCCTTGGGAGCCCATGCCGATGTAGTATGTTTGAGAGCAGTTTCCCATCTGCGTCCTTTGCGCAGGGTAGTTTCTCCTCTGGGAACTCAACCTGGTTTTAGGAGCTTTGACTATGGAACCCTTTGAGCCTTTGCATCAAGCTTCGCTAAAGGATTTGACTTTGAAGACCATGTTTTGGTAGCCATTTGCTCGGCACGTCGAATCTCGGAGTTGCAGGCCTTGTCCTGTTGGGAACAGTTTCTGACTTTTTCTAGGGAAAAAATGGTGTTACATCCTGTTCCGTCTTTCCTGCCAAAGATACTTTCATTTTTCCATGTGACTCAATCTATCTCTTTGCCAGTTTTGGGTTACTCAGATGATAATGCGGCAGACCGTAGTTTGCGTTTGTTGGATATAAAAAGAGTTCTTCGGCGATACTTGAAGGTCTTGGAGTCTTTCCACAAGTGGGAGCATTTGTTTATACTCTTTGGAGGTCCGCATAAGGGTGAAGCAGCAGCCAAAGCTTTGATTTCCAGATGGATCAATGAAGCAATTGCCTCACCGTATATCTTGCAAGGTCATCAGGTGCCCTTGGGACTTAGGGCTCATTCTACTACGGTGCAAGCGGCGTTGTGGGCGGGACATAGCTTGGCTCCTCCGGTTGAGATTTGCAGAGCGACCACGTGGTCTTCTTTGCATATTTTCAGTAAACATTATTGCCTGGATGTTCAGGCGGCAGGAGATGCCTGTTTTGTGTCTGCGGTCTGGGTGGACAGGTCCCTCTCATTAATTTACTGCTCTGTTACATCCCAGAGGTGAGGGACGATAAGGAAAGAGAAATTAGACTTACCTGCTAATTGTTGTTCCTTGAACTCCAGTTCAGTCCCGAGTCCCACCCGAGTTGTGGTCAGTTTCTGCAGAATCCTTTTTTTGGTTAGGATGGTTGGCAGCAGCCAAGCAGTAGAAAATCAACCAATTTTTTGATACTCAGGCAATGTATGATCTGTATTCTACGTTCTCTCTCTCCTTTCTGTTCTGTTTTTCATTCTAACGGGAGAGGGAGAGTTATCCTCTGGTAAAGGGGGGTTTAGTTCAGTTTGCAAGTTAGATGTTCTATTTAATACTATAGCTACTTATTTGTTGCTCCTCTGAGTCTGCTTTGTCATTAGATCACTGGAAACTGGTGGGAGGTGTTAGCAGGATATGTACAGTGATGTCACAAGTCTGACATGCACAGTCTCCATGCTGCAGGAAGAGGTGCACTACCCAGAGGTGAGGGACTGAACTGGAGTTCCTCAAGAAACAATTAGCAGGTAAGTCTAATTTCTCTTTTCTGATGAAAGCAGTGTTCAGGATCGCACTGAGCCTCTAATGCTTGAAAGAAGGGGGGTCAAGGAGAGAGAGTGCCCTCAAATGAGTGTGGCATACTTCTGAGGGAGACTTGGCATCTCTTGAGATTTTGCCAAAAGCTGTACACTCAAGGCAAAAACAGACCTCTGCTGCATTAAAAATATATATATATATACAGTATATATTGATAAAACAGTAGACAACAGTACCTTGGTGGGATGTTGTGACTGTGCCACTATGGTATACAAAGGTCACTGTGAGGAGCAATGTGGTAAGTCTAAATCTTCCTTGTCAGAGGCATAGATTGACTGTATTGGGCCAAGGTTCAGTTCCTACTGATGCTCCTTGTTATCTTGGGCAGGTCACTCAACCCTTTGAGAGGGACTCTCCAGAGCCATTGCAGGGATACTGGCAAGGAAGTTACTGGATGATTGATGAACAGCAGTTGGGAGTTCCAAGGTATACTGGGAGGGATTCCACTGGGTAGGTACTGGTGCTAGTCCAGACTGACTTTAAGTGGTTATCAAGCCAGACTAAGCTAAGGAAGACTAGCATGCATGAGGGCTATTTACCAAATAGATGCCAGTACCTCTCAATGTTGCCTACACTGAGTGGAGTCCAGCACTCACTAAGGATGCCTGTCCTAGGTGAGCCCCAGTATTTTCCAAGGATGTTTACAATGGGTGAAACCCAAGGTTGCCTGCGTTGATGAGGTCCAGTGCTTTCCAAGGATGACTGCACTGGCGAGAGGCACCTGCTGTGGGCAGTAGTATTAGGTAAAGGACAGCACTTGTCAAGGCAATTAGGGTTAGGCAGCCACTGGATAAGGTGTTGAATACTGGCCTTCACCTATCACTAATCAAAGCCCTTGGGGTCAGGTAAAAGCCAGTGCTCACCAATGCTGTCTGCAACAGGTAAAGGTCGGTGCTCTTCAAGGTGGCTAGTGACATGGAGAGGCTAGGTCTCATCAGTATTTACTGCCTCTGATGGGAGCCAGTTTTTATAAATATTGTCTCACTTAGGTGAAAGTCAGCTAGCCTCTACATTTTTCATTACTGGCTGTACTAGGTTGAGACCAGCAAGTTCCAGTGATTGCTAGACTGGCATGCAACAACACTTGTGTGGCTGGGCTAAAGTCTTATCTCCAGGAACAAGCAGGAATGTAGTCTTCACATATGGGTATCGTCGGTACCGACAGAGCCTGCGCGGGAACGCTCTCCAGCGTCCAATAGGAACGCTTTTGGGAGCATTCCTCAGCACGTGCGTACAGCCTTCCCGCCTTTCCAACTGTCACTCTTCAGTTCTTCATTTTCCACGGAGCCGACAGGACTCATACCCTGTCACCGCAGAAAATTTCTTCTTTAATCTAGTTTTCTTGTGGTTGCGCTTGCCTCCACACGACGCCTACTTGTACCGCCGGTTCTTTTCTTTAAAAAAAAAAAAAAAAAAAATCTTCAGAAACACTCTTTTTTGGTGCTAGGTGCCATTTTGGGCACTAGGCCCCATTTTTTCCTTAAAGATGGAAAAACCAGCTAGTGGTTTAAAAAAAAAATGCACTAAGCGTGGCGGTACCATTTCCGTCACCGACACCCATGACTGGTGTCTTAAATGTTTAGGCCCTGACCATTCTCCATCTGAGTGTCTCTCTTGTATGGGAATGACTAAAAGAGGAAGACAGAACCGGGCTGCAAAGCTCAGTACCCTCTTTTCTTCAGATGCCAGGTCCATTGCATCAACGTCTTGAAGAGCCTCTTCTTCCTCCCATGGATCTCAGGTAACTAAACATAAAAGCCGGTCCTCAAAGGGTAGCTCTCCTGCAAAGCATCGAGAGGCCATTGGCATTGCCCTTGAGGGAACCACACCGGCAAAACAGCCCCGGTGGGAGGCTTCAGCCTCCAAAGCATCAATGGGGTTCCAGGATGTTCTCGAGGCCTCGGCCTCGACAGAACTACTGGTGCCATGCTCAGGGGTCCCGGCCGCCTTCACCGGTACCGACACCCAGGCATCAGCAGTGTCGATAGACCAGAGATTCCTTGCTATCGAGCGCAATATTGCAGCTCTCCTTACAGCTGCGGTACCGTTGACACAGATGGTTCAATGGGTACAGATACTGGTACCAGCCCCGGTGGGAATTCTTCCCATTCCGTCTTTGCCTGGCATAGAAAGATTGGTACCGGATCAACTCGGTACGGACTTCGATCGATACCGGGACCGTGCCTTACATGAACATCGTGATCAGAGATACTTTGAATCCTCTGATTCCGATGACTCTGATAATTCTGCTGGTACCAGAGTTTTTCCTCCCGGAAGAATCTTCTTCTCCCCAACGCAGAATGTCGCCTCCAGAGAACATGTCCTTTCAGGATTTTATTTGTGATGTTGCCAAAGGCCTTTCAATCACGGTAGCTGAAAAGGAACCTAGAGCCAAGGAATTGGAAATTCTCCAATATCCTAAAGCTCCAAAGGAGGCAGCCACTCTGCCCATTCATGAAATTCTTCATGATTTGATGCTCAGAATGTGGGAGACACCTTTGACCACATCTCCTCATTCTAGGAGACTTGATACCA
Source organism: Ichthyophis bannanicus (assembly GCA_033557465.1). Classification (NCBI taxonomy): domain Eukaryota; kingdom Metazoa; phylum Chordata; class Amphibia; order Gymnophiona; family Ichthyophiidae; genus Ichthyophis; species Ichthyophis bannanicus. The sequence continues at coordinate 98,102,146 of CM066046.1, forward strand.
TGTATCGAGTTCCACCATGTCCTGGATTTCAAAAGACTCAGCTGCCACACCATTCCATGGTAGTGGAGTCAGCCAAGCATAGGATGAAAAGTGCAAAGAGACATGCATCCAATCCTCCAGGTCGTGAATGCAGGACTCTTGATGCTTTTGGGCGTCGAACCTTTCAAGCTTCCACATATATCTTATATATGGGTATATTCCTCAAGGAGGTCACAGGAGATATGGAGCTTATGAGCCCACTTCTCCCAGATGACAGACAAGACTTCCTTACGCTTATCAGGCATGCTCAAGATGTCTCCAAGTTTGTCAATCGTGCAGCCTTTGACTGCTTTGAATGCATCAGCAGAACCTCTGCTATTGCCATTGGTGCACGATGGATTGCCTGGCTTCAGGCATCAGACTTGAAGATTCGGGTACAGGATAAATTAGACATCCCTTGCACAGGAGAAAATCACTTTGGCAAAAATTGGCAGGAAAAGGCTAATGAGATAGATGCTGACAATATCACCTTAGATAGATTGTCAAAATCTACAGCCACTCCAGCCAGAAAGAAACCCTATAAGAAACCCTCTTTCAGCAAAAAGAGGAAGTTTTATCCATCCTATACCCAGCAAAGCCAAGCTCACAGTCAGGTTGCCCAAAAGGGACAACAGCAGCAATTCAAACAGCAGAAGAAGCCAAAAGGCCCGAGAGCTCAACCAGCTCTGCAGGTTCAGCCCCCTCAAGGGATTTGACTCCTTCCTAGAGAGCTTGGCCTTCCTGCCTCTGAGGGGTCCAGAACCCTTAAATATTCCAGGCAGGCTGTGTCATTTTGCCAACAGATGGCACCAAATAACAGCAGAAAATTGGACTCTGTCCATTGTAGGAGAGGGGTACAGGCTTCATTTTCACAGCATGCCCCCTCCTACAATCTTAAGGCAATTCAATTCCCAGACATCTGCAAGGGCTCAACACTTCTTGCCCAAGGGGCAATAGAGGAGGTACCCATTCTCCAGCAGTGTACAGGGTTCTACTCCCCCTGTTTTCTTATTCCAAAGAAAACAGGAGGACACAGACCCATTCTAGACATCAGAGAATTGAACAAATACCTGTTCCGAGAGAAGTTCAAAATGATTTCTCTAGGAACTCTTCTGCCATACCTTCAAAGTCAGGATTGGCTTTGCTCTTTAGACTTAAAGGATGCATATACTCACATTCTGATCCATCCAGATCACAGGAAGTTACTACGATTCCTTTTCAAGGGAAAACACTTCCAATACAGCGTTCTTCCCTTTGGTCTGGCTTCCGCACCAAGAGTATTCACGAAATGCATCGCAGTAGTAGCTGCATTCCTGCGAATCCTAGGGATTTTTGTCCTCCCTTACTTGGACGACTGGCTCATTTGAGCTCCCACGGTTGCAGAGGTCAGCTCTGCATTGTCTCGCACAATGCGAATCCTCCAATATTTGGGGTTGGTAATAAACTTTCCAAAATCCCAACTTGTTCCTTCCCAGTCTCTGGAGTTCATAGGAGCCTGTCTAGATACCAGTCAAGGGCTTTCCTTCCACAGGCCCGGTGTCTTCGCATAGTGCACAACTAGCTTCTCAAGCAGCGGGAAAATCCTCCCTAACTGCTCGAGAACTGCTACAGTTACTGGGACACATGGCATCCACAGTCCATGTAGTTCCCTATCCTCGCCTCCACATGTGAGCAGCCCAGTGGACCCTAGCCACAGTGGACACAGGCCGTTTGTCAGACAAGATAGAAAACGCTCATTGGCTGATCTTGTCCCTTCAATGGTGGCAATCACTGGAGAATCTTTCAGTGGGGTCTCCTTTCCAGCAACCCCTATTCCAGGCAACTCTAACAACAGATGCATCACAGGTGGGTTGGGGAACACACCTGCATCATCTCTCTACCCAGGGCACCTGGACTGCACAGGAGGCTTGTCTTCACATAAACCTCCTAGAATTAAGAGCAATCTATTTAGCTCTTCAAGTATTCCATGCCCAGCTCAGCTACAAGACAGTCCTAGTCCAAACGGACAATCAAGTAGCCATGTTCTATGTGAAGCAGGGCAGAACAGGCTCTCTGTTATGCAACGAAGCTTTACGACTTTGGGCCCTCGCCAGAGAGCATCAAATCCACCTTCTCGTGGTATATCTTCCAAGCATTCAAAACCTTTGGGCAGACAAACTCAGCCAAGTATTGCTGCCTCATGAATGGTCTCTCCTCCTAGACCAGGTGACAAAGATATTTCACATCTGGGGGACTCCAGACATAGACCTCTTTGCAAGTCCACAGAATGCCAAACTTCCCCGGTTCTGTTCCAGGATTCCGGCTCATAATTGCCAGGCAAGGGATGCCTTCCTCCTTCACTGGGGTCAGGACTTCCTCTATGCCTTCCCACCCATTCCCTTCATCCCCAAAACACTTTTCAAGCTTCAGAGAGACAGAGGTCGTATGATCCTCATAGCACCACGGTGGCCACGCCAAACGTGGTATCCCCTGCTTCTACATCTCTCTCAAGCTGCACCTCTGGAGTTAGGCTGTGCTCCAGATCTCCTTTCCCAGGAGAGTGGGACGCTATGGCACCCGAATCCCCAGTCCCTGCATCTCACGGCCTGGTTGCTGAGAGCTTAAATCTTCAGGATCTCAACCTATCCCAACAAAGGATATTCTTCAGGCTTCTAGAAAACCTTCTACAAGACGATCTTATGCCTTTAAGTGGAAACGTTTCACTATATGGTGTTCCCAGAAGGGGTTAAACCCCCTGGTGATACCTTTGGAGTTGATACTAGAGTATCTACTTCATTTATCAAATTCTGGTCTAAAGACCAATTCAGTAAGTGTCCATTTTAGCGCAATTACAGCTTCCTATAAGCCTCTAAATGGACAACCAATTTCCTCTCATATCCAGATTTATGAGAGGTCTTCTATTAACAAAACCTCCCATCAAACCACCACCGATGGCATTGGATTTAAATATAGTTCTCAGGCAGCTCATGAAACCGCCCTTTGAACCTTTAGCCACTACTACCCTGAAGTTTTTGTCCTGGAAGGTCATCTTCCTAATTGCAATCACCTCTGCATGTCGCATTAGTGAATTGCAAGCCTTAGTGGCTGATCTCCTTACATTAGGTTTCATCATGATAAGGTTGTCCTCAGAACTCATCCACACTTTATGCCAAAGGTGGTCTCGCCTTTTCATTTAAATCAAGCGATTTATCTTCCTGTATTCTTTGAGGCCTCATGCCTCTAATGCAGAGAAGAACCTTCACACTTTGGACTGTAAAAGAGCCTTAGCTTTTTACCTACAAAGATCACAGCAACATAGAAAGTCTTCTCAACTTTTTATTGCTTTTGATTCTAGTCATTTGGGACTTCCAGTCTCCAAGAGAACTTTATCCAAATGGATTGCACAGTGCATATCCTTTGCTTATGAGAGTAAGAGTCATCCTCTTCAAGGCCATGTCACAGCTCAATGTGTGAGCTATGTCAGCCTCTATGGCTAACCTTCACTCTGTGTCTATTGATGACATTTGTCGAGCAGCCACCTGGGCTATGGTACATACCTTTACAGCCCACTACTGCCTAGATAAAGCCTCCCGTCGGGATGCCTTCTTTGGCCAGGCTGTTCTTCAAAATCTCTTTCAAACCTAATACAACTCCTACCCACCAACCATGGTGGGATGCCAGAGATCCATGGGAGGAAGCATGGCCCACCTTACCATAGGTGGCAGCTTCCTGGGGTCATCTCCCTGGCATCTTCAGCTAGGGAGTCCCCATATGTGAAGACTACATTCCTGCTTGTTCCTGGAGATAGCGTAGTTACTCATCCGTAACAGCTGATCTCTGGGAACAGCAGGAATTTAGTTTTCACAACCCACCCACCTCCCCCCTAGGAGTTGTCTCTCTATCTCTTTCCTCTCTCCTTTCACTCAGCTACAAACTTAAGTGAAGAGGGACAGTTGGAAAGGCAGCATGCATTTGCTGAGGGATGCTCCCAAAAGTGTTCCTATTGGACACTGGGGAGCATTCCCACACAGGCTCCATCGGTACCAAAGATACCCATATGTGAAGACTAAATTCCTGCTGTTCCCAGAGATCACCTGTTACAGGTGAGTAACTACGCTATCTCGCCATGCTAAGGCAGGCAATTCAGAAAGGCTTGCTCCACTGGGCAGAAGGCAAGCACATGGCCATGCTTGCTGTGAAGGCAAAGCTTTCCTCCTAGGCAAAGACTAAAATGCAAGTCCTGGGCTGGTGATGAGTAAAGCTAATTCATCCAGACTACAACCAGCACTTGTACTGGCTTATGCCCCAGAGTTCAGCAAGGATGGCTGTACTGGACAGACATGAGCACATCTTGGTACTGATGCCACCAGGTAAGACTGACATTTGTCTGAGCCCAGTGGGTTAGTGACAGGATCTAGAGATGGTGCTCTTTACAAATATGGGTGACTGCACTGGATTAAGACCGGTGACATTGTTGGGGATGGTGCTGGATTGAAGGTCAGCCCTCTGAAAGGGGAACCTTTGACTGCAGCCATCATTCATCTGTGTAGACATACAGAATAGTGATATGAAACTGGCTGCACTGCCTAAGGACCTTGGTACTCATCACAATTATGCAAGGTTGGAGCTGAACAGAGACCTGGACTCTGAATGTACCACAATAAAGGTATTGCATAGGAATAATGATGCCATTGAAGGTATGTTAGCTCCCACCATGGTAAGATGCAGGCAGACACCAGCATCCAGGGGGTCATGGCCAGTATGCAACAGGATCAACGTTGCTGAAGGATATTGTCAATTTCAGGTTACTAGTGATACTGGGCAGTCAAGGCACACTCTGTATAGAAGATATGCAGGGCTCTTCTCCCACATAGCATAAAGAGATGCTTTGGTACATTGCATTGCTCTGGACCGAAGGTAAGGAAAGGTCAGTTATGTTTACCTGATAATATGGTTCCATGACTTCTGCCAGGCTATTCCAGATTCCCACTGCAGAAGACTAGGCCCTCAAGGAAATTGGCCTCCTTATAGAGCATTGATAGATTGCAAGATGCCTTATTGGGGTAAATGATTTTAAGCTCAAGGCTACTCTGCCGAGCTTTCTGAGATGTGCATTGGGATCTGGAGGGATATTATGGCTGGATAGAGGTTATGGTGTCTTATTAACAAATAGATAAAATTTAGGCTTAGTAGTATTTAAGTATTTTTACCTGTGGATCTTACTTGGACATTCTATGGCAACATTGTTTATAAGTGAATAACAGCAATGTTGTTTTTGTGTAAGACAGGGTATTGCAGGTAGCACTGAAAGTGGTCTTGTGCTTTGACAGAGAATACGGAGGGACTCTGGGCTGCACCAGGCAATATACTGAGGCCAATTGCACTGGTTCTGTCTCCCTCTGTTGGAAGAGGATATGCAAATTAATGTATCATATCATGATTGATAGGTCTGTTTCCAGATGCGGAGTTCCAAGATAATCTACAACTATTGTATCCAAAGAAAGGGACCTACACAGAGAGCTAAGATTTACCCTTGGGCACAGGGGGCTTTCTACTGTTTACTGTAACAGCAATATGTTGTGTTTTTGTTTTTTACAAGATACTTAATGTCTCATATCAACCAGTTGATAATTTTCTGTATGAAGATAGAGAAACTGACAGTTATGGCAAGACTGCAAAGATAAGACAGACTAGGTAAGATACCTTTCCAGGCCTATGTAATTCTATTTGGAAAACTTGGACAGTAGCCAAAAGCTTTTGAGTTACAACTAAAAATTAATTTATCCCTATCACTTTTAAAACTAGTTTTGTCTAAAGCTTTTGCTATTATTGGTTTTTGCTCTTCTGGGCCTCTCTTACAGCTTTACATGGTCTAGGCCAGCCACAGTGACTTGTCTCAGGTCAAATGGTGGCTAATGCCAAGTTTTTGATTTTTCTAATCCTACTGTTCCATAGAGAGAAAAATATGCAAGTGGTAAGAAAATCTGAAACTCTAGTACTTAGAAATATTCTCATTTACAATGGCTTGCTGCCCATATCATCATAGACAATGTCAGTCTCCTACTGCTGTTAGGTCTGTACACAGAGAGGCACAATAAAGCAGTATGGCTCATCCAGTGGAAACTAGATAAACACATTACTGTACCATGGAAACATGACACTTCTCAAAGTGCAAAGGATAAAGAAGTTGTGATGCAAGAAACCAGCATGATGGTGGAGTATCTCGTGGGATAGCACAGCAAGCTAACAACTAAGGAAATCTGGATTCAAATCCTGTTGCTTTCACTAATGCTCCTTTTGAGCTTGGGTAAGTTATTTCTCTGTCCATTAGACAAAGTCTAACTAACTGCAGTGGCTGAATTGTAACTCACTTTGAGCTCAAATTTGGAAAAGGCAGGTAATTAAATTTACTAGGAGAAAAACACAAGAATAGCCTTGCTAAGAGAAGTGTCAGTGCCAAGAAATTATTCTGTGTAGTATATGGAAAGAGAAAATGATAGTCAAGTACAATGAATATGCATGAGATGAATCTGCATGCACTGCCTCCATTATATGCAGATTTATCTCATGCATATTCATTGTAGATATCCTGAAACCCTGACTGGCCTGGGGGGTCCCAGAAGACTGGGATGAGAACTCACTGGTCTACGGTGTCTTGCAAGTACTGCTATTCCTAACAGAGACTCCATTGCAAGCAAGGTAATATTGTGTGGCTTTTAAATACAATCTCTCTGCCTGAGAGCTATTAAAAGGGGTTTGCCTTCATTTTAAAAGCTAATTCTTTTTCTATATTGTAAAAGGGGAGTTTTCTAGTGGTGATGGGCAAATATCCATTTGTTAGAGTTAATTGTTTCTTGCTCCAGCTTTCTATTCAGAACAAGCTCTTGGAAGCCACACTGACCTTATCAGGTGTTAGATCCCTCCCTACCCACTCCATGTGATAATTCTTGCTTTATGGGGCAACTCCCCCAATTAGCTACACACAGAAATATAGAACAGCACTGTTCAAACACACATAACAGAGATTAACTGCTTTTTCTCTTAAATGACAGCTAAGGAAAAGTTAGGGTCTTTGGTAGGTCTCTCTCTTTTGCTTCAACAAGTACCAAAGCTCCACCAACTGAAAGATGGCTGGGAAAAATCATATTGCCAAAGCTGTTGCTTCCATTACAGCTTCTGTCCAGATAGAGAACGTGATGCCAGTCAAAACTGGTCCCATGTGCAGGATGCCTGCAAGTAGAAGCCCTCATGAAACAAGTGGAGCTCAGAGAAGAGATGGTGAGGCTGAGAAGCATTAGAGACAGCAAAAGGTATATTGATGAGATACTTCTAGAAATATCCAAACTGTCCAACAAGAGGTGAAGATGGGTGGCTAGAGAATGAAGAGAGTTGAACAAAAATGTCACCAGAGCCCACAAAATCAACAATCCAACTCCACCAGCCCTTGAACTGAAGAACCAGTATGCAGCCCTGGAAATGGAGGTGGTGAAAACATCCCAGGAATGGGAAGAAGCAGAGCTTAAGCACCCCAATGTTGCAGAATCTATGACAAAGGGTAGTGGTGATTGACAACTCTCTGCTGAGGGGTTCTGAGATGTGCATTTTCAACCATTGTCCAGAGAGGTGTACTGTCTGCCAGGTGCCAAAATCTGAGATGTTAGAGAGTTTTCTGAGACTCATTAAGCCTACCGTTATCCGATGTTGCTCATCTACGTCTGCACACATGATACTGCTAGGTATCCCTGAGCCTATCAACAGTGACTTCATAGATCGGACAGAGGGTGAAGCAGATATGTGCGCAGTGCGACGCCTCCAGCTGGGCCCAGGGGCTTACAGCATGGAGGACGGCCTTGTATGTCCTTTTGGAATAAAGTTCTTTTAAAGACACCAGAGGATTCCCCTTGAAAAACCGCGCGAGAGGGGAATACTCTCGTCGCGGCTTGAAAAGCACGCCGCTGATAGAGCAGAGTCGGATCTCCGGGCAGAGGGAAAGGGGCCGCAGGACAGCTGCTTGAGCAGCAGAAGTCAGTTTTTTTTTTTAATTTGACAATTGATTCTGCTGCTGCCACGGCGGCAACGGCAGCAGCAGAAGCCAGGGTTTTGGGGGGTTTTTGTTGGCCGGTAATGAGCTATGGAGGGGCTGACTGAACTGGAAGTGGGCTATTGGCAGAGGGGGGAGGGGGGGGGGGGTTATGACTGGTAATGGGCTGGGGGGGGGGGTTATAACTGGTAATGGGCTATGGTGGGGGCTAGGACTGTAAATGGGCAGATGGGGGTTAGGACTGGAAGTGGGCTATTGGCAGGGGGGGTTATGAATTTTAAAGTGCTGGGGGGGGTGAAAACTAGTAATGGGATCTGGTGGGGGCTAGGACTGGAAATGGGCAGATGGGGGTTAGGACTGGAAGTGGGCTATGGCAGGGGGGGGGGTTATGACTGGTAATGGGCTATGGGGGGGCTAGGACTGGAAATGGGCAGATGGGGGTTAGGACTGGAAGTGGGCTATTGGCAGGGGGGGGTTATGACTGGTAATGGGCTATGGTGGGGGCTAGGACTGGAAATGGGCAGATGGGGGTTAGGACTGGACGGGGGCTATTGGCAGGGGGGGTTATGACTGGTAATGGGCTATGGTGGGGGCTAGTACTGAAAATGGGGTGATGGGGGTTAGGACTGGAGGTGGGCTGATTGGGGGGTTAGGAATGGTAATGGCCTATGTGGGGATGTAATACTGAAAATGGGGTGTTGGGGGATACGACTGCAAGTGGGCTATGGGGGGGACTAGGACTGGTAATGGGCTATGGGGGGGGTAAGACTGAAAATGGGGTTGATGGGGGGTAAGACTGGAAGTGCGCTATGGGAGGTTAGGACTGGTTATGGGCTATGGGGGGTCTAGGACTGGTAATGGGCTGGGGGGGGTTGCTAGGACTGGAAATGGGGCTGAGTGGAAGGGGGGCTTTGAACTGCAAATGGCTGATGGGGAGGGGGGCTTGGAATGGAAATGGGCTGTGAGGGGAGGGAGCTAGGATTGGAAATGGGCTGATGGGGGGCTAGGATTGGAAATGGGGCTGATGTTGGAGGCTAGGATAGGACTGGAAAGGGACTGATGCAGGGACTAGAAAGGAGCAGATGCTGGTTGGGGCTGGAACTAGAAGGGAGCTGATGTTGGGGGAGGATTAGAATGGGATGGAGCTGGGAAAGTGAAAATGGAGAGGGGAAAAATATTTTGTCTGGAAGAGGAAGACAAATCTACAATTGGCCAGGTATTGGGAGAGTAAGTGGGATTGAGGATGGAGGGGGGTAAAATTTGAGTGGATGAAATAGGAATGAGGAAAGAGCAAAAGGAGAAAGATTAGTATGTTAAAGCAGATGTAGAGAGAGAGAGAATGGAAAAAAAACTAGAAGAGAGAAGAAAGGACAAATGGACAGCAGGACGAGGAGATAGCAGAAGACACGAAGAAACCAGAAGTGGCTGGAGCAATTGCAAACTGAAATAAAATGCACAAAAGTTAGGAATATATCTCTTTTTTTTGAATTTATTAACTGGAATATGTAAGCTCTGGGATATGTGCATCATTAATGTCTGTGCTTTGGTACAAGAAATTATTTATAGTTTTATTTCGACAGTGCTGAGGTATTCTGTGTAATTCCTATTTGACATTGCTACTTGTTCTCTATTCCCATTAGGTCATGTATGTATTGTTCTCTGAAATGTATTGATTTCATATTTGCAGTTGTTGCCTTTGATAGGTAGGGTCTGGTGCTTTGTGAGTCCTGGTAGTGCTGTTATGATACGGGGGGGCTATGGTTCCAAATGGGCCAGTGTTAGTAGTAGTTCCTAATGTGCCTGGCGGTTTGGCACTGGATTATAGTAATATAGAAAATTTCTAGTCTTTCTTTATCCATGAACTCATTATGCAACATTATGCAAATATTTATGCAAATGAGGCCCCTTATGCAAATGAGGCCCGTGTCTTATGCGGCCCCCGGGTTACTTTACAAGTCCTCATTCGGCCCTCAAAGCAATTTGAGTTTGAGACCCCTGCCTTAGATCCTTTATTATCTCAGGCCCTGCTGGGACAGGAACAGGGGGATTCAGCATCTCTTTCAGGACATCCTGGGGAATTGGAGATAGAGGAATTGGAGGAGGGGGAGATAGCTCCAGGGGACGACCCTAATGTTTTCAGGGTATTCCGAAAGGAAGAGCTTTCTGCCCTCATTTCACAGTCTTTGGCGGGGCGCTCCATCTCTCCTTTCCAGCGTCTTCTCAGGAACCCTTAGAGGATCCATTGCTACAGGGTTTTAAAACTGAGCAGAGGTGTTTTCCCTTACACAGAGTGATCAAACAGATGATTGACTCAGAATGGGAGTGTCCGGAGTCTTCTTTACGTGGCAGTCGAGCGTTAGCTCGCCTGTACCCACTGCCTCAAGACATAAAAGACTTATTTCGCATGCCCAAAAGTGGATGCAATTATTTCTGCGGTAACTAAAAAGACTACCATTCCGGTGGAAGGGGCTGCGGCTCTTAAGGACCTTCAAGATAGAAAATTAGAGATTCTCCTCAAACAGGCCTTTGATTCTAGTGCCTTGGCTCTACAATCTGCTATCTGTGGAGCTTATGTCTCTCGCGCATCCATTCGTTGGTTGCAAGGCGATGCTTCTCCTACGGCTCCAGAGGCAGTTCCCGATGCCCCTAAACTAGAATCCGCCGCGGCTTATATGGCAGATGCCTTTTATGATTTGCTACGAATTGCAGCTAAGACCATGGCCTCTCTGGTGGCTGCCAGACGTTTTCTTTGGTTACGCAATTGGTCGGCGGATGTTTCTTCCAAGTTGAGACTTAGCAAATTGCCTTATCAAGGTAAATTGCTTTTTGGGGAGGCTTTGGAAAAGATTGTTAAGGATTTGGGGGACACTAAGGGCGGTCGTTTGCCTGAGGACAAACCCAAGCCTTCCCGGGTGGTTCTGCCGGCAGAGGCTTCGGACGGGAATCCCGTAGGTTTCGAGGGGCGCGCTTTGCGCCCTATTCCAGGGGCCGTGCTACCTTTCGTGGACATTCCTTTCGAGGAGCCCGAGGATTTGGCAGGTCATACTTTGGTGCTTCCCAGACCTCAACTAAAAAGCCGCAATGAAGGTCAGTTGGTCCAGTCGCTAATTCCGGTGGGAGGACGCCTACAGGACTTTCTAGCGGTCTGGACTACCATTACCTCAGACAAATGGGTGTTAAGAGGTCATCCGCGACGGTTACGCGCTCGATTTCGCCTGCCCGTTGTTACCAGCCTTTGTAATGTCTCCCTGTATTCCCGGTCGGAAAAAGCAAGCTATTGTTGAAACGCTAGGTCGCCTGTTGCAGCTCAGAGCTATCGTTCCTGTACCCCAGGACCAATACGGTTGCGGTCGATACTCGATTTATTTTGTGGTTCCCAAGAAAGACGATTCTTTTCGTCCCGTTCTGGATCTCAAAGGGGTCAACCGCTCCTTAAGGGTGCCTCATTTTCGCATGGAAACCCTCCGGACTGTGATTCGGGCAGTACAGCCGGGGGAGTTTCTCTCGTCCATCGATCTCACGGAAGCGTATCTGCACATTCCCATAAGGCGCTCGCATCAACGTTTTTTGCGCTTCGCTCTCCCAATGGGTCATTTCCAGTTTCGGGCGTTACCATTCGGTTAGCTACGGCTCCGCGTGTTTTCACAAAACTTATGGTGGTTGTGGCGGCAGCGCTCCGGAAGGAAGGGATCAGAGTGCATCCTTATCTCGACGATTGGTTGATCAGAGCCGACTCGCACTCTGCATCGGTTCAAGCGACGGCTCGAGTAGTTCAACTTCTCGAGCAGCTCGGCTGGGGGTGATCAACCAAGTCAAAAGACAACAGCAACCACAACAGCAGCTGACTTATCTCGGAGCATGTTTCGACACCGCACAGGGGAAAGTGTTTTTGCCCGAAGTTCGGGTGGAAAAGCTGCTACGACAGGTTCGAGCTTTTCTCAGCTTCACGGCGCCGTCGGCTTGGATGTATTTACAGCTGTTGGGTTCCATGGCGGCGGCGCTGGATCTTGTTCCGTGGGCCAAGGCTCATATGCGCCCCTTAGAACAGGCGTTGCTTACCCGATGGTCTCCGCAGCTTCATCCCCTCTCTCAGCGTCTTCCCTGTCCCGAGAGCGTCCGTCAGTCTACACTGGTGGTTAGTTCGGGGGCACCTCACGGCGGGAATGCCCTTACAGGACCCCTCGTGGGTGTTACTGACCACAGATGCCAGCCTCTCGGGGTGGGGAGCTCATTGTCAGTCCCTCATTGCACAGGGAACTTGGTCCACAATGGAGAGCTCCTGGTCCATCAACAGGCTGGAGCTTCGAGCGGTTCGCTTAGCTCTGCTTCACTTCGCAGAGGGGCTCCAGGGGAAGGCGATCAAGATTTTTTCCGACAATGCTGTAACCGTCGCCTATATCAATCGTCAGGGCGGGACGAAGATTCCTTCCCTCCTATCTGAATGCCAACAATTGATGAATTGGGCAGAAAACAATCTCCAAGCCATATCCGCGGCACATGTCGCGGGCAAAGAAAATGTACAGGCGGACTTTCTCAGCCATCATCTCCTCGATCCAGGGGAATGGGAGTTAAATGCGGCAATCTTTCATCAGCTAACGTTGCGTTGGGGCCAGCCAGTGATGGATCTCATGGCCTCCTACAGCAATGCCAAGGCCAGCCGTTTTTTTCAGCAGGCGCAGGGAACACATGTCGGAGGGCCTCGATGCCCTGGTTCAGCCCTGGCCACTCGATGTACTCCTATATGTGTTCCCACCTTGGCCAATGTTGAGTCGAGTTATTCAGCGCATAGCGAGTCACCAGGGGAGGGTGATTCTCATTGCTCCCGATTGGCCTCGTCATCCTTGGTATGCCGATCTGGTTCGACTACTTATAGCTCCGCCGTGGCTCCTTCCAGTCCGCGTCAACCAGTTGCATCAGGGTCCCATTCTCATGCCGCGAGTGGATCGCTTCTTGCTTATGGCTTGGCCCTTGAAAGGTCTCGCTTAGAGGGCAGAGGTTATGCGAGTTCTGTTGTGAATACCCTTCTGCAATCTAAACGTCCAGGAACTTCGTTGGTGTATGTTCGCGTATGGCGTCTTTTTGAGGCTTGGTGCAAGCAGCATGAGGTGACACCTATGGCTTCTACCGTGCCTCATCTTCTTCTCTTTCTGCAACAAGGTTTAGATAAAGGGTTGGCTCTCAGTACCCTTAAGGTGCATGTCGCGGCGGCTATCTTGTTTTAGAGGATTAGTTCAACGTCGCCGTCTTTCCGCTCATCCGGATGTTCACCGCTTTCTACGAGCGGCACAGATTCTCCGTCCTCCTAGGCGGGCTATCGTGCCTCCTTGGGATTTAAATATTGTCTTGGATGGTTTGTCCAGATCCCACTTGAAGTCCCTCTGCGCTCAGCAGATTCGAGAGTGTTCTTGGAAAACAGCCTTTTTGGTGGCTTTGTGTTCCGCTCGCCGCATTTCCGACTTGCAGGCCTTATCTTGCCAGGAGCCTTATCTGCAATTTTTGCCGGAGCGAGTTGTGTTAAGGACAGTTCCCTCTTTTTTGCCTAAGGTGCTGTCGGTGTTTCATGTAAACCAATCAATAACATTGCCAGTCTTTTCGGAGTGCGATGGATCGCCTATTGATCGAGCTCTTAAGCATTTGGATCTTGGCCGAGTGTTACGAACGTATATTAAGCTTTCTCGGCCGTGGCGAAAGACGGACAGACTTTTTGTCCAGTGGGCCGGTCCACGGAGGGGACAGGCGTCGTCGAAAGCTACTATTGCTCGTTGGGTTCGCTCTGCCATTGCAGTGGCTTATCAGGCTCAGGGGATTTCCCCGCCTGAAGGACTCAAAGCTCATTCGACCAGAGCTCTCGCAACATCCTGGGCGGAATTTGCTTTTGTTCCTCCAGTGGATATCTGCAGAGCGGCGACTTGGTCTACGCGGCATTCGTTCACTAGGCATTACCGCTTAGATGTCCAGGCTAGGGGACGATGCCAGAGTGGGAGCATCAGCTCTTATCGCCGGTTTGGCGGGTCCCTCCCATTCTTAGGTACTGCTTTGGTACTGCCCTACCTTTCCCTGGACTGGCCCGGAGAAGCGATAAGGAAGATGAAATTAGTTCTTACCTGCTAATTGTCTTTCCTTGAGCTTTCTCCGGGCCAGTCCAGGGTCCCACCCTGTTCGCTATCTGCTCCGTTTGTACTCGGATTGGTGTTTCGCTTTGAGCAAAACTGAAAGGGGCTATTTTAAGGGAAACAAACCTTTTTGTTAAAAAGGTAAATAAAAGGAAAAGGAGGCCACTATGGTGCTGAAGAGGTGAAGAAAAAGGATGGCCTTCATAAAATACAAGAATCTACATTTGGAAAATCTTAGAGAAGCTAGCAAAAGTAGTCATGAAAGCAAAAATACAAAAAGAAGAAGAAATAATCAGTGCAATAAAATGGGGGGAGGGGGAGACATTTTTTCAGATATGATAGTGAAAGAAAGAAGTGCAAAAAATGGAAATTACACTTACCTGGTAATTGATGTTCCTTGAGGGAGTACAGTTCAGTCCTCATTCCCGCCCGGGGATGGATGTTTCAGATGCGAGGCGTCAGTTCCGAGTATGCTTTCGGATCCTAGAGTCGGCAACGGGCTCTGATTGGCAGGTAATCGCGAGAGCAACCTTTTCTGCCTATACTCTTCCTTAGTTCTCCTTCCTTCTAGCTCTCTGTCCTTCCGCTGTTTGGTGCGCAGGGGGACAGGGGCACGGAGGAGGGTGTTTTCGGCCTTTCTTTTTGGGGCCCTGTGATTTTAAAGTTGAAGTTTGAGCATAGCTTTGTATTTAGTACTTTAACTGGTTGTTTGTTTGCTCCTTTGAGTCTGCTTTGACAGTAGGTCACTGGGGGATCATGGGAGAAGACCAGCAGGATATACCCGGTGATGTCACAAGTTTGACTTGTCCAGTCTCCATGTTGCAGGAGGAGGTGCACTACCCAGTGGTGGAGGACTGAACTGTAGGACCGATAAGGAAATGTTATTGTCAAACTCAAGGGTGAAGGGAAGGAATATGTAGAAACTGATGAGCATAAAGCAGCATTGCTTAACAAATATTTCTGTTCTGTGTCCATAGATGAAGGGCCAGGAGCAGGACCTCAGAAAACACCCACAGATAAGAACAGAAGTGACTTGGATCTTGAACAATTTTCAGAAGACTGTATTCATGAGGAACTAGCTAAACTAAAAGTAGACAAAGCGATGGGACCAGATGGGGATACATCTGAGAATATTGAAGGAACTTGGGGGATGTTCTAGCGGCTCCGACTGACTGACCTTTTCAATGCTTCTTTAGAGTTGGGAGTGGTCCTAGAGGACTGGAGAAAGACACATGTGGTCCCTTTCCACAAAAGCAGAAGGATGAGGTTGAAAACTATAGGCTGGTTAGTCTAACCTCTGTGGTGAGTAAATTATTGGAAATGCTTCTAAAAGGGAGGATAGTGAGATTTCTGGAGTCCAATGGATTGCAGGATCTGAGGCAGCATGGATTTACAAGAGACAGTTTTTGTCAAACAAATCTTATTGATTTCTTTGACTAGGTGACCAGGGAGTTGAGCCCTAGATGTGGTGTATTTAGATTTCAGTAAAGCATTTGACACTGTTCCGTACAGGCCACTTATAAACAAACTGAGCACCTTAGGGATGGACCCTAAAGTGACTCATTGGGTTAGAAATTAGTTGAGTAGGAGGCGCCAAAGGTAAATGGAGCTCACTCTGAGTAGAAGGAAGTTACCAGTGGTGGGCAGCAGGGATCCTTCCTCTGTCCGATTCTTTTTAACATCTTTGTTAATGATATTGTGGAAGGGCTGTCCGGGAAGGTTTGCCTGTTTGCAAATGATACCAAAAGGTTAAATTAGACTAACCTGCTAATTGTTGTTCCTTGAGGAACTCCAGTCTAGTCCCGAACCTCTGGGGTTGTGCTCCTCCTCCAGCAGCTTGGAGACTGAGAAACGTCATCCTTTTGTGATAACACTGGTATATCCTCACAGGATCCGCCTCCTCACTCCAGTAACCTATTGACAAAGCAAACTCAACGGAGCAACAATTAAGTAGTAAACACACTACGAACAAACTGTAACTAACTGAACTAATTCCTTTTAAGGGAGGAATTATCTCGCTCACTGATCTCCCCCTATTTCATACTAACCTTTGTTAGAAACACTTAGGCCTGCCCTCCTCCTTTATGGATGGTAATCCAAACCTACTCCCCATGCCTAGAGGTTTTTTCCTCTTACCTGTTATATCTCATTTGCTTCAGGCAGTAGCTCGCAGAAAAATCAGGGAGGGATACGGGACTAGACTGGAGTTCCTCAAGGAACAATTAGCAGGTAAGTCTAATTTAACCTTCCTTATCGTCCCTCCAGTCTAGTCCCGAACCTCTGGGGATCAATGTTCCCTCTAATTTTCTGTAGGCTGTGTGCGCATAAAATATCAGCTGTGTGCAGCTTTTGAAGGAAGGTTAAATTTTTGTGAGCCACATGACGACACTCGGAGTTATATACTTTAAAATTTGACTACATGTCAGAATACAGTATGTACACCACATTGATTTTAACCAAATTAAATGAAAATAGATGATTACTAAATGAAGCGGGAAATTTCTAGTAATTACAATCATAACTTTTAAATTTTAAGACGTCTGTGTTGTTTTCTATCAGAATCAGAGCAGTAATTTTTGTGCGCTCTGTTGTAAAGTATGTGCGCTCGCTCAGCGAGGTGTGTGCGCGCGCACACGCGCACAGCTTAGAGGGAACAGTGCTGGGATGTAACAGAGCAGTAAAAACAATCAACGGGAGGGACCTGCTAGACCAGCCTGAAGCACCGCTGATCCAAAACACATATCCCTTTCCGCCTGAACAGCAGGTAGCTGATGACCAGGTAGCTGCCTTACAAATTTCTACAGCTGGTACTAAACGAAACTCAGCCCAAGACGCCGCTTGCGCTCTAGTCAAATGAGCTCTTAGGCCTTGAGGTACCGCTTTACCCTTCAAAACATACGCGGACGCTATGGCTTCTTTAATCCACCTGGCAATGGAAGCTTTTGATGCTGCCTCTCCCTTTCTTGGCCCTCCAAACAGGACGAACAGCCTATCTGACCTGCGGAAACATGCCGTCCTCCTGATATACTTCTTTAATGCCCGAACATCCCAGAGATTAACTTTCCAGCGGAGGAACCCTCCGCAGTCTCACTGAACACCGGTAATGAAACCACCTGATTCACGTGAAACGCCGAGACCACTTTGGGCAAAAAGGATGGCACTGGCCTCAAAAACAACTTTGTATCATAAAAAGACAAAAAAGGTTTCTTACAGGACAAAGCCTGTAACTCTGAGATTCTCCTAGCCGAGCAGATAGCCACCAGGAACACTACCTCGAGTGTGAGATCCTTTAAGGACGCTATCGACAAAGGCTCAAACGGCTCTCGCCCCAACGTTTCTAATACGAGAGATTCCACTTTGGCACTACCTGTCTAAACAGTGGCCCTCAAAAGAGACACTGCTCTTAAAAACCGCTTGACATCTGGATGACCACCTAGCGCTTCTCCCCCTATCTTTCCTCTATAACAGGACAACGCAGCTACTTGCACCCGCAAGGACGCAGCCGCTAAGCCCTTCTCCACACCTTCCTGTAAAAATGCCAGCACCTGCGGAATTGGCGCTCTTAACGCCTCAAACCGTCTGTCAACACACCATGCTTCAAAGACCCGCCAGATGCGAACATATGCTAAAGAGGTAGATATCTTCCTTGCCTTCAACAAAATGCTAATCACCGATGTGGAGTAGCCTTTCGTCCTCAGTCTAGCCCTCTCAATAGCCAAGCCGTAAGCGAGAACCGATCCACGTGAGGCATGTGCAGTGGACCCTGAGACAACAGATCTGTCCAAAGAGGGAGGCGCCATGGCTTCTCTACCAAGAGTCTCATCAAATCTGTGTACCAAGGTAGCCTTGGCCAATCCGGCGCTATCATCACTTGTCCTCTGTGTCGCTCGATGCGCTGCACCACCTTTCCGATTAACACCCAAGGTGGAAACATGTCCAGGAGTTGCTCTTCTGGCCAGACCTCTGAGAGCATCCAGGCCTTCCGACATCCTTTCTCTTCTTCTGCTGAAAAAGCGATCCTTTGCCAACTGGAACATTGCCATGAGATCCATTACTGGCCTTCCCCAATGACGCATCAGCATCTATAACATGTCCTGATGGAGGACCCACTCCCCCGGGTCCACCTTCACTCGACTCAAGAAGTCTGCCTCCACACTGTCCACTCCCGCTACATGCACTACCGACAAAGCCAGGAAATTTACTTCAGCCCACTCGAACAACTGTTCGGCCTCGGCTTCCATCAGAACATTGCTTATGCCACCTTGCCGAATGATATAGGAAAACACCCGAATGGCACTGTCGTTAAGATAAACTTGAAAAGCTTGCAGAGCCAGCATCACTGCTCTCAATTCCAACCTGTTGATTGACCAGCTCTTTTCTCCAATCGTTCCACTGACCCTGAGCGAACCTTCCTTGAAAATGAGCCCCCAGCCCAAGAGGCTGGTGTCCGTCATTAGAGGTAACCAACAAGGTGCCTCCAAAGGCATCCCCTTCTCCAAGCACCCTGGAAGTAACCACCATTGAAGAGCTTCCGCATCTGTCTGACAAGGCAGTCTTCGCGACAGAGAATTGTTCTGATGTGACCATCGTCTGAGCAATGCCCTCTGCAATGGTCTCATGTGGGCTCTCGCCCATGGGACCAGCTCTAGAGTGGTCACCATGGTCCCAAGCAACTGCAGATAATGCCACGCTGTGGGAGTTGTTCTGCTCAGAAATTGCCGGACTAGCCTCCGCAATCCGTTTGCTCGTTGTTGCGGCAGATTCTTCCAGTGCTTGTATCAAACCGAGCTCCCAAATATTCTAGATGTTGTGACGGAATAAACTTGCTCTTTGCCATATTGACCACCCAACCGAGACTCTGTAAGAATGTTACCATTCTGTTTGTAGCCGATTCGCTGTCAAGCTCTGGACTTCGCTCGGATTAACCAATCGTCTAGATAAGGGTGCACTAGAACGCCCTCCTTTAGCAACACTGCCGCTACTACAACCATCACCTTGGTGAACATTCATGGCGCTATAGCTAGCCCAAATGGCAAGGCCAGGAATTGAAAATGACCCAGTGGAACCGCAAATCTGAGAAATTTCTGATGTTCCTGCCGTATAGGAATGTGTAGGTATGCTTCCGACAGGTCCAGGAAAGTAAGAAACTCCCCTTACTGCCACGATCACCAACCTTAGGGTTTCCATATGAAAATGAGATACGCGAAGGAAACGATTTACTCTCGAGATCTAAAATTGGCCAAAATGTCCCTTCCTTCTTCAGGACTACGAAGTATATGGAGTACCGGCTGAAGCCGCATTGGTCTGGAGGCACCTGTACCATTGCTTTGAGGTTGAGTAGCCTCTGTACCGTCTCCCTCACCACAGCGCACTTGGCCAGCGACTTGCACGGAGACTGTACGAACGAATCCTTCACTGGCCGCAGAAACTCCAAAGCATAACCTTCTCGAATGACCTCCAGTACCCACCGGTCTGACGTAATTTGGACCCAGGAAGAGTAAAAATCCCATAGCCGACCTCCTATGGGCACCAGATCTACCTGGGTCTCCCTGACTTCATTGCGACTTTCAAAGATTTGTGGAGGAGGAAGAGGCACCAAAACCTCTTCCCGCTCCCTGAAAGCCCCAAAACCCCTGGTTTCTATTGGGAAACCGTCCTCTTTGAGCCTGACTGAACCTAGGGAAACAGAACAGACGAAACTCCCTCTGCTGACTCTTGGATGTGGGAGTCGACCGTCCCTGCTTTTGTTTGTCTTCTGGAAGTCTTCCACCTTTGGACTCCCCCAGATCCTTTACCAGCTCGTCCAAATCTTCCCCAAACAAGAGCTTTCCTCTAAAAGGAAGCTTACTTAGCAGCCTGGACTTGGAAGATCCATCTGCTGCCCAATTGCGCAGCCAAAGGTAATGCTGAGTTGCTACGACCGATGCCATGCTTTTTGATAATCCTCGAATGAGGTCATAATGGATATCGGCTAGATAAGCTGTTCCTGACTCCAGTCTGGACGCTTCCCCGGTTGTATCCTCTCCTTGTTCGCCTTGAACTCATTGTGACCAGCGAAGGCAGGCTCTCCCCACCCACGCTCCACAAATAGCTGCCTGAATGGACAGAGCATTGATGCCAAAGACCTGCTTTAACAAGGTATCCAGTTTCCTGTCCTGGGTATCCTTGAGCGCCACACTTCCTTCTACTGGAATAGTAGTCTTCTTCGTAACCGCCGAGATGGCTGCATCTACTTTGGGAGACGAACAATTCGCGATCCTGGTCCACCAGCATGTAAAGACGGCCCATAACTCTGGACCCTTTTAGACTTGCCTCTGGCATGTCCCATTCTTCCTGAATCATTTATTTATTTATACCGCGCTTTTTAGAATCAGTGCGGTTTACATGTATACTAACAGGTACTTTTTTTTTTTTATTCCCTTGTCCCCGAAGGGCTCACAGTCTAAGTGTAACTGAGGCAATGGAGGGTTAAGTGGCTTGCCCAAGGCGTGGCCATGGGACTAGAGACCCCAGTCCCTCCGGCCTGAGGTTGCTTGTCCCCATGCGGGAATTGAACCCCCGGCCTTCAGGCCTGAGGTAACCTGTCCCAACCACTGAGCCAACTTCTCCCGAATCATCTCTTGAACCACTCTGTGCACCGGAAAAGCTCTCCGAGTCTTCCAAAAAACCTGCAGTAATGGATCTTCTAAAGTAGCATCCTCCGCTGGTCCAGGTGACAGCATATTAAGCGCCTTTAGTGTCTCTGAAACGAGTGCCGGTAACTCGTCTCTCCGGAACATGCGGACCACCCTAGCTTGGTCCTCTCTGTCCATGATCTCTCCTTCCTCCAACTCGTCGTCCAATTCCAAGTCGGGATCCCCCTCGTCGGAGAGAAGCCCTCCGAGGCCAGACTGTTCCTTCTCCATCCTGGCTCTCTTTGCTAGGCTTCCTGTTGCCCCTGCACTCAGAGGCGTTCCAGGTCTCTTTTCCCCCCCGTTCCCCGTCTGTGGAACTTGTTGCTAGCCTCTTCTGCTGGCACCCGAAAGCTTGCTGAATAAGCACAACAAACTCCTGGGAAAAGATTGCCGCCAGCCCCCCCCCAGCAAGGACGCCTGCGAGGAGGGGAGATCTGGAGCGGAAGAAGTCCCCGCTATGGGCTTCCTAAGCGGTAAATCTAGGGAAACTGGGTCCTGCAGACCTACTGGGGGTCCTTGAACCTCAGCTCCCACCTTCCAAGGTGTGCTCCATAGCGGCTGCTTCTTGAACGCACCCCTTACAGACTCCTGTTTCCGACACCGCTCCCGTTCTAGTCCCGCAGACTAAGCACTGCGGTCTAGAAGGCATCCCGCTTGAGCGAATACACTGTCTTTCAGCCCTGAGGAAGTACTGGACTCTAGAAGCCTATAAATGAAAATGAACTTTTTTTTTTTTTTTTACAAAAATAATGTGTAGCCTCTACCCTAAGTGCCCCGAGTCTGAAAATAAAATTTAAAATAAAAAATGAAGCTTCCCGCCGAAAATACAAGCCTCTGCAGGCCCCGAGGCAGGAGCAGTGTTTCCCGTGTTGCTGACACACGGTTAGGCCCGCTGAGCTCAACGCGCTCAAATCTCCCCCACAACTTCTCCAATGCAATCCGGCCCCCTTTACCTTGTCTGCCGCCAATGCCTCTGCAAGCTTTGGGCTCTTCCTGTCTCAGCGCTCAACCGACCTGCTTTGTTTTCAGCGTTGGGAGCAAGGCAGAGTAAGAGAGAGAGAGAGAGAGAGAGAGAGAGAGAGAGAGAGAGAGAGAGTGCTTTCCATGGCCAGACTCCTCCTGAATGGCTTCACAGCGCTGACAGGCAAAGCTTCTGTGTGCGCTGACTGACAACAGCTCCGGTTTCTCATCCTTTCAAGTGGGTTTGGGAGCCGGAGTCCTGCTCGATTAGAGGGCTGCTTCTCCGATAAACCCTGCCTAAAATTATAGCAGATTTGGGGGGGAGGGGGGAGGCCTCAGAGCTCCTGAATAGAGGATCGCACCAAGAAGGGCCAGAAGACCTTGCGGACCCCATCAGGTGATGAGTCGGGGGCCCAGGGCCCCAGTCCCGCAACCCTCGATGGGAGGACAACAGCAAGGAGCAGTCATCCAGGTTGCCTCGCTGGGAACCATCAACACCCCGGGACTGGTTTCCGACCACCAAGTCAAGGATTCACCCTTGACAGAGCCAGCCCCAGGCCCGAAGCAGTCTGTGCTTGTGCCAAAGGCTATGGAGCCTTCTGGCCTTGACGTCAGGATGGTAGCCTTGGAGCGGAGTTTGTCTGTCTTCATGGCCCAGTAGTGGGCTCTGCTGCCTGGCTCCTCAGGGTCATCACTCCCAACTACCAGGCCCCTCCACCGTAAGGGACTCCCTGGAGGTCAAGCTGATCCTTGAGTGCCGCCAGCCTCGAGAGATGCCTTAGCCACGGTCCCAGTCCTTGGGACCACATTCTTCAGCACCCTCAGCTCCAGGCTCCAAGCCACCACAGCCCCAAGATTCTTGGGTCAGACCAGCACATCGGGGGTGATGAGTCCCTGGATACCAGCCGTCACTGACGTGCCCTTTGACCCATCCTCACCAGAGTCAAGGTGCTGGTCCCCACCTGAGGACATGGCCTTCCTCGACTTCGTGCAGGACATGGCCAAGGCTCTGGCCTTCACCACAGAGTCAGAGGAGGATCCTCGCATGGAGGACAGCAAGATCCTCTAATATGAGGCCCCCTGAATGAGGCGCTCATGGCACCCATTCCCCCCCATGATGGAACGGCTGCTCCTCTGCATGTGGGAGACCCCCTGCATCAGTGCCCATAGTTACCAGGGGCTGGACTTGATGTATGGGGGTCCACCAGAGCCCTGGCTTTTAAAAAGCCCATCTTCCTCACAACTCCATGGTGGTGGAGTCAACCATGTGGAGGCTCAAGAGCCAGAAAATACACTCCTCAATGCCTCCGGGCAGGGCGGCCTGCACCGTGGATGCCATGGGAAGAAAGTACTTCCAAGGCTCAATGCCTATTGGCCAGATCCAGGCTTATCAGTTATACATGGGCATATACCTTCGAGACCTGGTGAAGGCACTTACTGGGTTCTTGGCTGGTCCCTTGGAGGAACCCCCTCCAGCAGTTCCAGACCCTCGCCTTGGCAGTCAGGGAGTGCTCCAAGTTTATTACTCCAGCAGCCTATAGTGGCTTTGAGTTGGTGGCTAGAGTAGTTGCGGTGGGCAGTAGTGCCTGGTGCCAGGCTTGACTACAGTCCTCTGACCTGGAGCAATGGGTCCAGCACAAATTGGTCAACATCCCGTGCAGTGGAGAGAACCTCTTCTGCAAATCCATGCCAGATATGGCAGCCGAGTTGGAGTTCAAATTCCTGACTAGGACAAGGCTCTCCAAGAAAACAGTTGACCCTTCCTGGAGGAAGAGGGTTCAGGTAGAAAGCCCTCATACCCGAAGAAGAGGAAGGCTTACAGAAACTACCAATACCAGGCCTTCCCAGCAGGCCAAGGGCATGGTCCACATAAGTCTAAGACACCCAAACCACAGCCTGTGCCTCCGGTGCAACCTGGAGGGGGCTTTTGACTCCTTGAGCATGGCATCTCTTCCCCCAGGAGGAACAGCCCTGCAGCACAAAGAGAGGCGTCTGGTGCTTTTTGCCCACAGGTGACCATTATCACAGATGCATGGGCCCTTTGGGTAGTGAGTGAGGGTTACCTCCTCCACCAGACACCCCCACCATTCTTCCCTGAGAGCGCCTCCCAGGACTCCCCCCCCCCCCTCCACTGGGACCTGCTCTGGCAGGAACTCGCAGGTCTTCTGGAGAATCAGACTATGGAACCCGTCCCAGCCTACCTCGGAGGCACAGGGTTCTACTTCCTGATACCAAAAAGGACCAGAGGGTTCCACCCCATCCTCGACTTCAACAGATTCCTGGTGAGGGAAAAGTTCAAAATGCTCTCTCATGGAATATTGCTGCCGTATCTCCAGCAGGGAGACTGGCTATGCTCCTTAGACTTAAAGGATGCATATACACACATCCTCCTCAACCCCCCTACACAGGCAATACCTCCGTTTCATGGTCGGGGGAGAACATTATCAGTACAGAGTGCTACCCTTCAGCCTGGCCTCCACCCGAAGGGTATTCAGCTAAGTGCCTGGTGGTGGTCGCAGCCCACCTCAGGCTCCGGGGGTATTCATCTTCCCCTATTTGGATGACTGTCTCATAGAGAGCAGTATGGCTGTCGAGGCCCATCAGGCGACAGCACACACCATCCTCCTGCTGGAGCACCTCGGCTTTGTCATAAACTACCAAAAGTCCCATCTTTAGCCAACCCAGGACCCTGGAGTTCATAGAGGCTCAGCTGGACGCTGTCCAAGCCAGGTCCTTTCTCCCTCAGGACAGGGCCCTATGCCTCCAAGCGCTTGCTGCAAGCACACAGCGCAGTTGCTCGGCATCGGCCTCATGCTCCGCCTACTGGGGCACGTTGCATCCACTGGGCATATCGCTCCAGACTCTTGTCTGCGGATGCAGATGGCCCAGTGGTCCCTCTGCTCGCAGTGGTCCCAGGCCATGGGACGCTTGCGGGACAAGGTGCTCATCACCTGTTCCCTGGCTCGCTCTCTCTTGTTGACAAAATCGAGTAATGAGAGGCTGAGCAGAAAGAGGTTTTCTCTCTATGGCATGATGATGCACAGAGAGTATGCTCAGAGGCACTCTGTTGGAGTTGGATTTGAGTCTGGTATGCAAGAGGTAAAGCAAGTACTGCAGCACAGTGTGCATCTGGCAAGGAAATGGAGCAACCAGTTGCTCTACACACCACACAGAATCTGCGCCACTTGAAGGCGTAGGCCTGTCTCATGAAATTCTTACGAGAGGCCAGGAGGACTTTACCTCCCTTGGGTTTGTGAGATTTTCTATAGTATTGACAGACTTGGATGTAAGGAGTTTTCATTGTTATTTGAATAATTATGTCCTGACCCCAGTTTTTATACCATCACCTTTTTAATTGGCCTTGTGTTATTTGATTCTTTTGTGTGTTAAATGTGTGTGCATATGTAGTCCAAGCTATTTCACTGGCCCCAGTTTTTTTTTTTTTTTTGGAGATATTGGACATTAAGGGATTGAACAGCAAGGGTGCCAATAATGTTGACCACAACTGTATTTATGCACAGTCCACCATGTGTACAAGTTATGTGCAAGCATTTCTGAAGTGCTAAAGCGTAGTTACTCACCTGAAACAGGTGTTCTCCAGGAGCAGCAGGAGTCAGTCCTCACTTATGGGTGACGTCGGCGCCGACAGAGCCCTCGCGGAGCAATTTTCCCCAGCTTTCAAAGAAAGCCTTTGGGAATTGCAGCGCGCATGCGCGGTCCTCTTCCCGCCCAAGGGTGCCATCTTAGCCAGTCAGATGACATAGCTAAAAAAGACAGCATAAAAATTAGCAAAAAAGTAAAGCAGACGATTGCAACTCCAAGGGGAGGAGGGAGGGTTGTGAGGACTGACTCCTGCTGCTCCTGGAGAACACCTGTTACAGGTGAGTAACTACGCTTTCTCCAGGACCAAGCAGGAAGTCAGTCCTCACTTATGGGACTCCCAAGCTCAAGGCTACCGGAGACCCTAAGCACAAAAATGAGCTCCCTCTAGCTCAGCAGCACAGAAGGAAAGAATCTTCGCTGAATTATTACCCACCGGTAGCCCACATCCGGGATGGAGGGTAGGAGTTGCTCAGACCTCAAAGAGATTACGGAGGACTGCCTGTCCGAAAGCACTGTCCCTGCGGGACTCCCTCTCGAGACAGTAATGGACCGCAAAAGTCTGGCTCGAAGACCAAGTAGCGGCCCGGCAGATGTCTGCCAGCGGAACAGAGCGGAGGTAAGCCACTGACGTGGCCTTTGCCCGAACGCAGTGAGCCGTGACTCGACCTTCCAAGGAGAGTCCGGCCGCCCCATAAGCCCAAGTGATACAGTCCGCAACCCAGATGGACAGAGTACGCTTGGAGACCGGGAGCCCCAATTTATTGGGGTCGAAAGATACAAAAAGCTGAGCAGCTTTACGGTGCTCCCGCGTACGGTCAAGGTAGAAGTTCAGAGCCCTTCTACAGTCCAGGGTATGGAGGACCGTCTCAGCTCGGCTGGAGTGTGGTCTGGGAAAGAAGGTTGGAAGTACCACCTCCTGATTGATATGAAAAGGGGAGACCACTTTTGGAAGAAATTTTGGGTGAGTCCGGAGGACTCCCCTCTGTTTGTGGAGCCGAGGGTCGGGGGGAGCAGACACGAGGGCCTGCACTTCACTTCCTCTTCTAGCGGAAGTGAGGGCTATCAAGAACAGTGTATTCCAAGAAAGAAAACGGAGAGAACAGGTAGCCATAGGTTCAAAAGGCGGACAGGTGATCCGCTGCAAAACCACATTCTGGTCCCAGTCAGGCGCTGGCGGGCGCAGAGGTGGTTTAAGTAGAAGACGACCTCGGAGAAACCTCGCTACAAGAGGGTCGCTGGAAAGAGGTCTGCCGTCCACCGGCACATGATGTGCTGAAAGAGCACTGAGGTGAACTTTGACGGAGTTGGACTTAAGTCCCAGATTAGAGAGGTATAGCAAGTACTGCAGGATCACCGACACCGGGCAGGAGAAGGGATCCTGAGAATGTTGGGTACACCAAACGGAAAAGCGACGCCATTTAAGGGCGTAGCATTTGCGGGTAGAAGGTCGTCGCGAAGCTAGGACGACCTCCTCCACCTCCGACGGCAGGAGAAGAAGGGGAGCGAGGACTACCCTCTCAGCAGCCAGGCCATGAGGTTGAGAGACCTGAGGTTGGGGTGTGTAGCAGAGACCCCTGATCCTGAGTGAGGAGATACGGTTGTAACCCCAGAGGGAATGGATCCTCCACCGCTAATTGCAGCAGGAGGAGCGGAAACCACGGCTGTCTGGGCCAGCGAGGGGCCACCAGGATCATGAGGGCTTGTCTCGGAGAACCTTGAAAAGAGTCCGGGAGACTAGCGGGATGGGAGGGAAAGCGTACAGAAGGCTCCCCGACCATGAGAGTAGAAAAGCGTCCGCCGCAACCCGAAGGGGGTGTGGCTGACGAAGCAGAAGCGAGGAAGTTGCCGGTTGTGAGGACTGGCAAAGAGATCCATCGTGGGGAGGCCCCACTTTAGAAAGAGCTTCTGAACTACCAAGGGATCCAGACGCCACTCGTGCAGCTGGAGGATCCTGCTGAGTTTGTCCGCCAGGTAATTCTCTTGGCCTGGGAGATAAACTGCCTTGAGGAGAATGCCGTGACTGACGGCCCAAGAGCAGAGCTTCTGTGCCTCCCGGCAGAGGAGGAAGGAGCCCGTGCCCCCCTGCTTGTTCACGTAGAACATGGCAACTTGATTGTCCGTCTGGACAAGGACGGACTGGTGAGAAGTCAGGTGGGAGAAGGCCTTGAGAGCCAGGCGGATCGCCCTGAGCTCCAGGAAGTTGATCTGCTGAGCAGACTCCCACGCGGTCCGAGGCCCTGAGTGCGTGCCCCTTGGCGCTCCCCAGCCCAGGAGGGATGCATCTGTTGTCAGCACCCGGGCCGGCTGAGGTGACTGGAAAGGCATTCCGCAGATCAGGTTCGGCTGCTGAAGCCACCACCGGAGAGACGAGATCAGCGGCTCGGAGACGCGCACTAGGTCTGCTAGGCCGCCTGTGGCTTGTCGCCACTGCTGGCGCAGACCACCATTGAGCAGGCTGCATATGCAGGCGGGCATTGGGGGTCACCATGGACGGTGGAAGCCATATGGCCGAGTAGTCTCAGGAAGCGCCTGGCGGAGACCAGGGGCTGGCTGCGAAAACGGTCGGCTAGGTCCATGAGCCGTAGAGCCCTGTCGAGCGGTAGGTACGCTCTTGCCTGAGGAGTGTGCAGCCTTGCGCCGATGAACTCGAGATCCTGTGAGGGGAGCAAAGTGGACTTTGCGAAGTTTATAACAAAGCCCAAGTGCTGCAGAAGAGTCACCGTGCGGCGCGTGGCGTTGGTGACCTCCAGAGCGGACG
Source organism: Ichthyophis bannanicus (assembly GCA_033557465.1). Lineage (NCBI taxonomy): Eukaryota > Metazoa > Chordata > Amphibia > Gymnophiona > Ichthyophiidae > Ichthyophis > Ichthyophis bannanicus. The sequence goes on from CM066046.1 coordinate 98,130,292, forward strand.
CTGCTCTGATGAGCCAGTCGTCGAGGTACGGAAAGACATAGAGGCCGTGAAGCCGGAGATGGGCCGCCACCACCGCGAGACATTTTGTGAAGACTCGAGGTGCGGAGGACAGGCCAAAGGTCAGTACCCGGTACTGGTAATGATTTCCTGCCACCACAAACCTTAGGTATTGTCGGTGGCTTGGGTGGATGAGGATGTGCGTGTAGGCATCCTTTAGATCCAAGGAGCATAGCCAATCTCCCTGCTGAGGTAGGGCAGAAGGATTCCAAGGGTAAGCATCTTGAACTTCTCTCGCACGAGGAACTTGTTGAGGTTGCGCAGGTCCAGGATGGGTCTGAGGCCTCCGTTCTCTTTGGTATCAGAAAATACCTGGAGTAAAAGCCTTGACCTTTCAGGTGGTGGGGCACCGGTTCCACCGCCTGTTCCTGCAGCAGACCTGCTTACTCTTGAAGGAGTACTGCCCTGTGCAGAGGGGGTCGTGGAGGTTCTCCCGGAAAAAAGGAGGGAGGGACCTGGTGGAAGTGGAGAAGATAGCCTTCTCGCACGACTTGAAGCACCCAGGCATCTGAGGTGATGCTGGACCACCTGTGGGCGAAGTGAACCAGCCGGCCTCCGGTGCTGGGAGGAACCAGCGGGGGGAGAGGCTATGCTTAGTGAGTCAAAAACCCCCACCCTGCGGAGCAGGGGCTGGTGGTGCAGGCTTGGGGGCTTGCTGCCTACGGGACCCGTTACCCCGTCCCTTGGCCTGCTGGCCCTGTTGGGGAGCTGCAGGGGCCTGATAATGGGGGTATTGTTTGTAGGCAGCCGCCTTCCTCGGGTAAAAGGACTTCTTTCCCGAGCCCTTCTTTTTCTGGGAAGGGCGGAGGTCTTCCTAGAAAGCCTAGTCCTGGTGAGAGTCTCCGTCTCAATTTGTGCAGCCTTTTCAGCCATGGGCTTGCCAAAGAGGTTTTCGCCTCGGCAGGGGACATTGACCAACTTGTCCTGCACCCAGGGCTCGAGGTCAGATGACTGAAGCCAAGCCTGTCGGCGGGCACCGATGCCGGCTGCGGCCACTCGAGCCGACGCTTCAAAGCCATCGTAGGCTGCTCGGGATATGAATTTTGAGCATTCCCGAATACCAGTGGACAAGGCCAGGAAACCTCCGCAAAGGTTCCTCGGACAAACCAGCGGAGAAGCCGGCTAGCTCTTTAGCCAGGTCTCGGAGATACATGCCCATGTATAGCTGGTAGGTCTGGACACGACACGCAAGCATAGAGCCCTGGAAACACTTCTTGCCAAGGCCATCCAGGTTACGGGCCTCCCTGCCAGGAGGCACCGAGGAGTGCATCTTATGACTCTTAAGACGATGCATGGCCGATTCCACTACCATGGAATGGTGGCGGCAGCTGTGCTTTTTGGAAGCCAGGGCTCTTGCGGACTCGATAGATAGAATCGACCCGCTTGCTCAGGACCGGCGAGGTGGCCGGACTCTCCCACATGCGGAAGAGTAGTCGTTCCAGCATGGGAGGAACCGGTACAGTAAAGTGTTCCCTTGCGGGAGAGTCATACTGGAGGGCGTCGAGCTCTTCGGCTCGAGGCTCCTCCTCGGGGTCCGCAGGGAAGGCCAAAGCCTTGGCCATATCCCTGACGAAGTCCGAGAACCGGGCATCCTCCGGGGGGACTGCTTCCGAGGCTCGGACTCCGGTGCGTCCGAGGGGACCCACCGAGTCCGGAACGAATCAGGCGACTCTTCCTCTCCCGACTCCCAGACCGACTCCGACGAGGACTCGGTGGGGTCGGCCCGGGCAGGGCGCGGCGCCTGCCGCCCCGACGCCGAGGGAGTCGGCGTCGGCGACCTCGGTCCCGAACGGGAGGCCGAGGGTGACCTCGACCGAGGATCGACTCGAGTTCGCATCGACTCGAGGATCGGCTCGGTCTCCGGGGTCGACTTGGACGTCGACGTCCCGGCGGTCGGGGGCAGCGGCGCCAGCGAAGCCAGCGAGCAGTGCCCGCTGCTGGTCCATGAAGGCAGACAGTCTGCTCTCCAAGGCCGTCAACCTGAGTCCGAGCTCAGTGAACCCAGCAGCCCCCGACTCGGGCCCCGACGGCGTCGGGCCCGACATCGGCTGTCTCGGAGGCGAGTCCAGGAGGACCACAGGACTTACCCGAGCAGGCAGCTCCGACTCCAGGCGAGGTCGCTTCGTGAGATGCTCCTTCTCCAAGGACCCGGGACGGCTATCGGGGCTATGCGACCTGGCCCTCGCGGAGCCAGGAGCGTCCACCGACGCCGCCCTCGCGGGTTTCACCTTACGACGATGGTCCCCGGAGGGAGAACCCCTGTCGGAGGAACGGTCCGGTTGGAACCTTTGGACGCGGATGGCCTCGACAGGTCCGGGTACGGCTGGGGTCAGCGAAGATCCTATCCCGCTGATGCGCCAGACTTCTCAACGCTTTGGAGGACATTTTGCCGCAGGGCCACAGATCAGTTCTTCATGATCCGGGCCCCAGGCAGCGGAGGCAAAAGTCGTGTGTGTCAGTTAGTGACATATTTCGGTCACACTGACCACACCGCTTGAAACCACTGGCAGCCCATAGGGGGAAAAAGGGCCCCGGCGAGGTCAAAGGACCGGGCTGCCAGGGAACCGAAACGAAAAACTGACTAAGTCAGAAAAACCGAAAAATAAGAAGAGGACTCGAGACCGGCGTCGCGAGTCCGGCGGGAAAAAAAGAGAAATTCTGAAGAAAAATCAACTTTTTCGCGGGGACACGACGGGTACGTCTGTAGGGCTCCGCGGAAAAAAGAAGACTGGCTAAGATGGCACCCTTGGGCGGGAAGAGGACCGCGCATGCGCGCTGCAATTCCCAAAGGCTTTCTTTGAAAGCTGGGGAAAATTGCTCCGCGAGGGCTCCGTCGGCGCCGACGTCACCCATAAGTGAGGACTGACTTCCTGCTTGGTCCTGGAGAAACTGTGTATGGCATTTCATCGTTGCATGTGTATAGCATTTCATCAAATGCATAATGTTGTTTAAGCATATTGTAATGTGCAGAATAACATCCCATCGTATGTTGCCGATACAGCTGCTGCTAACATAAACCCGTAATAGCGCACAGTCCATTTACATGCTTTTTCTTTAACAGCATTGGGCTTTTGCCAGAAAACTGTGTGCCGAGCTTGAGAGCATGACTAACACAAGATAACTGCATTGGCTTCATAAGTTGTATTGAATAGGACATGGGATCTTCCATTCTTAATGAACTTGCATTACTACACCCTTTTTTAGATAGGGCAATCAGAATTGCACACTGTTCAAGGTGTGATTGCACTATGGAGTGATAGAGGAATTATAATATCCTTGGTTTTAGTCTCCATTTCTTCATGATTCCTAGCATTCCAGACACAATGCCTTCAAAAAAGATATAAACAGAATGGAGCCAGTCCAGAGGGTGGCTACTAAAATGGTCAGTGGTCTTAGTCATAAGGCAAATGGGGATAGACTTAAAGATCTCAATATGTATACTTTGTAGAAAGCGTGATTACGATAGAGACATTTAAATACCTGCATGGTATAAATGGCCCTCTTCTAGTTGAGAGAAAGCTCTAGACCGAGGAAGTCATAGGATGAAGGTGAAAGGGGATAGACTCCAGAGTAAACTGAGGAAATATTAAAATTGGAGAAATTGTCTTTGTTCTGTTCATAATTTAGGATCTGGACTATATTGGTGGCTGACCTGATAAAACAGGTTGTGGAGCTGAGCTTAGGAAAGGTTTGGTCAGATTTCCGGAGGAAAACTCTATAACCTATTATGAAAATAGACTTGGGGAAAGTCACCATTTATCCCTGAGGCTAAGCAGCATGAAATTAACTACTGGGATTCTGCTTCCCCGATCTCACCAGTATTTCTGTTTCCGACAGATGGAGGTTGACTTAATCTCGAGAAGGAGCAACCTGGCGCCACCAGGTTCTGTACCCCCAGAGTGCTAAATACCAAAAAAAATATCATCTTCTGTCCAGTTCAGAATGCACAGGATTAAACCAACCTCCATCTGCTGGAGACTGAGAAATACTGGTGAGATTGGGGTAGCACAGGACCCTTTGTACTATGATGTCAAAATCGGACCAGTGTTTCTCAATTGCCATCTGCTGGTAGGCATGCATAACCTACAAGTCTGGACTGGACTGGAGGGATAAGGAAACAGGATCACTATATAGCAAGAGCATGGAATCAGAGCAAACGTAAATAAGGATAACCTGCCTGCAGCGACAATCATCAACATTTTTTCTAGCTGGTAATATATAGATACTTAAACATTTACACTAAGTTGACCTAAGGATGTCTGTAGATGACAGTCAAAGTCCATGGATTTTTCACCAGTTTTGCAAGAGAAAGTACATGTGCACATAAAGTATTTGATTGTCAGTTAAGATCTATATCCCATGAGGTCAATAAGCCCACAGCAGACATCCAGCAATACGGATTGAGACAAGAACTGCAGCAAACCTATACCTCATTTATCCAAATTGTGCTACTGCATTGGTGACTTAACAGCTGGTATATTTTTATTTGGCTGGCTGTGCCTCTCAAATTTCATGTTATTTTTATTGTAAAATCTGCCACGATACATTTTAAAATAAAGAAATATTTGTTCATGTTTATTAAATACAATAAAAACAGCATAAAAATGTAACAGACTCATAAATTAGGTCACTACCTTAAATGAAAGGACATCAGAAAAACACAATGTACTACTGAAAAAAAAAAGTTATGTAAGCAAATTTTGTCTTGTTTGGTACATCCATTACAGTGGAACATCAAATCAAGAATGGGCTTTCCTTGCCTTGTGTATATCACCTGTTCTCTGCTTTCTTGATCAGACAGAAGTTTAGTAAGAAACAAACAATCAATCAATCAATCTACAGTTTGTGGGGGGGGGGGTTGTTTGGTTTTTTAATATGAACTTGTGCCCTCTGTAATACTTAAATATTCTAATCATGTACTTTTAACCTAACAGCTTGTATTCATGTGCCAATATACACTGAAGGCAACTTTGCGCTTCTTTAACCCTTTTCACTTGGCTGTCCCATCTTGTGTGACATTACAATATTCCCATTATGATGGTCCCATCCTGTGGGACATATGAATAACATGCTGGTTTATGGCTCGTAAGTCTTGTCCCAAGGGACATTTTGTAATGGCTATGTCAAATTGGTTATAATTTGGCCAGTTTCTTGATAAAATTTATTTTGATCTGGCAGGAGCGTCAGAGAAAATTTATCTGAGTGGAAAGGATTAAGCAGCTCCCAAGATTTGTCGCTCTTAGTAAGTTGTCCCCACCGATTCCAAAGAAAGCACAGTTACTTACCTGTAACAGGTGATCTCTGGGAACAGCAGGAATTAGTCCTCACATACGGGTACGTCGGTACCGACGGAGCCTGTGCGGGAATGCTCCCCAGCTTCCCAGAATGAAAGCTTTTGGGGCATCCCACAGCGCATGCGCGCTGCCTTCCCGCCTTTCCTACCAACTCTCCTCAGTTCAAGTTTAAAGCTGAGACAATAGAGAGAGAGAGGAAAGGAAAGACAAAGAGAGATACAACTCCTAGGGGAGGTGGGAGGGTTGTGAGGACTAATTCCTGCTGTTCCCAGAGATCACCTGTTACAGGTAAGTAACTGTGCTATCTCCAGGAACAAGCAGGAATAAGTCCTCACATATGGGGACTCCCTAGCTAAGATGACTGGGAGATCCCCAAGGGTATGAGACCCTGAAGGGTTCGTCTTCCTATGGATCTCAGGCATCCATTCAGGGAAGGAGGGCAGGAGTTGTTCAAGAATGGAACAGGTGTCTGAGGACAGCCTGACCAAACAAGGCATCCCGGCGGGAGTCCTTGTCCAAACAGTAATGGGCTGTGAATATATGAACCGAGGCCCAGGTGGCTGCTCGACAGATCTGGTCGATGGACACAGAATGAAGATGAGCCATAGAGGTGGCCATGGCCCTCACATTGTGAGCTGTGACATGGTCCTCCAGAGAAAGGTTCTTACTCTGGTAAGCAAAAGAAATACACTGAGCAATCCAATTGGACAGTGTTCTTTTAGAGACTGGAAGTCCTAAATGAGAAGGATCAAAAGCAACAAAAAGCTGGGAAGACTTTCTATGTTGCTGTGTCCTATGTAAGTAAAAAGCAAGAGCTCTTTTACAATCTAGAGTATGAAGGTTCCTCTCTGCACTGGATGCATGAGGAGCTGGAAAAAAGACAGGTAAATATACCTCTTGATTAAGATGAAAAGGTGAGACCACTTTAGGCATAAAGTGGGGATTTGTCCTAAGGACTACCTTATCATGATGGAACCTTGTATAAGGTGGATTAGCCACTAAGGCCTGCAGTTCACTGATGCGGCGAGCAGAAGTGATTGCAATAAGGAAAATAACTTTCCAGGAAAGAAATTTCAAGGAGGCAGTGGCTAAGGGTTCAAAAGGTGGCTTCATAAGCTGACCAAGAACCAAATTTAAGTCCCATGCCACCGGAGGAGGTCGAATGGGAGGTTTAGTTAAAGTTAGGCCTCTCATAAATCTTGCAATAAGAGGATGAGAGGAAACAGGTTGTCCATTGATAGGCTTAAGGGATGCTGCAATAGCACTTAAATGGACTCTTACTGAATTCGTCTTAAGGCCTGCATTGGAAAGATGCAGGAGATATTCTAATAGAGAATTCACAGGAAGTGCCAGAGGGTCAAGACCCTGTTGAGCACACCAAATGGAAAATCGTTTCCATCTAAACAGCTCCAATCCCATCCCTATCTAACATGATACTTTTTCAAGTAATATTACTATCATATGTATATAGTTCAAGTTCTATTATCCTTTGCTACAATTACCCCTGTTTTCCAAGTTTTTCTTCCTGTTCCATGTAAAAACAGATATATGTATCTTATCTTATCTGATGTTTTGTAGTTCTATGTAAACCGCGCTGATAATAAATAGTGCGGTATATAAAAATGTTAAATAAATAAAATAAATAAATAAATAAATTTAAAAGCATAGGAACGCCTAGTGGAGGGTTTCCTGGAAGCATGGAGAATATCCTTCACTTGCTGCGAAAGACTGAAGTCTTGAAGGTCTAGGCCTTCAGTAACCAAGCTCTGAGGTGAAGGGACTTGGGGTTTGGATGCCACGAAGTCCCCTCCTCCTGAGACAGAAGGTCTGGAGCAGCTCCCAAGTCCAGGGAGGGGGCTTGGGAGAGATGCAAAAGTAGAGGGTACCACACTTGGCGTGGCCAGCGTGGAGCTATGAGGATCATAGATCCTTGATCCCTCTGGAGTTTGAACAGAGTCTTGGGAATCAAAGGAATGGGTGGAAAGGCATACAGGAAGTCCTGACCCCAATGAAGGAGGAAGGCATCCTTGGCCTGAACTCCCTGACACGGAATTCTGGAACAGAACCGGGGAAGTTTGGCATTCCACGGACTTGCAAATAGGTCTATGTCCGGGGTTCCCCATTCCTGGAAGATTCTGAGTACCTGATCCATGTGCAGGGACCATTCGTGTGGAAGCATATGATTCCATGTAGTATGTTTTGTAAATAGTTACCCCGGTTATCCAAGTTATTTATGCCCTGTTACCTGTAAACTCATACATGTTAAATGTACTGAGCATTTTGTTCCATGTGAACCGCGCTGATGATGAATAGTGCGGTATATAAGAGATTGTAAATAAATAAATAAATAAGCAGAACTCGACTGAGTCTGTCTGCCCAAGAGTTTTGAATTCCTGGGAGGTATACTGCCAGGAGATGGATTTGATGCTCTCTGGCGAAGGCCCATAATCTTAGAGCTTCGTTGCAAAGCGACAGAGAGCCAGTTCCTCCTTGCTTGTTTATGTAAAACATGGCTACCTGATTGTCCGTTTGGATGAGGACTGTCTGGTAGCTGAGGAGGGTATGAAAGACCTTGAGAGCTAGGAACACTGCTCGAAGTTCCAAGAGGTTGATATGAAGAGAGGTCTCCTGTGGGGACCAAGTGCCTTGGGTGGAGAGGTCCTGTAGATGAGCTCCCCAACCTGTTTGGGAGGCATCTGTTGTGAGGATTGCTTGGGGCAACAAAGGTTGGAAGGGGGACCCCAGCAACAGATTTTGAGTGGACATCCACCATTGGAGAGACCAAAAGAGACGTTTGGAGTTTGCTATTTGGTCTGAGAGAGCTCCTGAAGCTTGAGTCCACTGGGTGGACAAAGTCCATTGAGCTGCTCTCATGTGTAGGCGAGCATAGGGCACCACATGTACTGTGGAAGCCATGTGGCCTAGTAGCTGTAGCATCTACCGGGCAGTTAAGTGGCTCTTTGACTGAATCTGGGAGGCTAACTGCACTAGACGTTGGCAACGAGCCTGGGGAAGATAGGCTCTTGCAGTAGTGGTGTCCAACCAGGCCCCTATGAATTCTAGGGACTGAGTAGGGGTGAGCTGAGACTTTGGGAGGTTTACCACAAGTCCCAGATACTGCAGAATGCGCCTGGTGCGGTCCAGGGAAATTTGGGCTTCTGACTGAGATGGAGCTCGGATGAGCCAGTCGTCCAGGTATGGGAAGACAAATATTCCCAGAGTGCGTAGAAATGCAGCAACTATTGCCATGCATTTGGTGAACACTCTTGGAGCAGAGGCTAGACCGAAAGGAAGCACTCTGTATTGGTAATGTTTTCCCTGGAACAGAAAATGTAGGAATTTTATGTGGGATGGATGGATGAGTATATGAGTGTACGCATCCTTGAGATCTAGAGAACAAAGCCAATCCTGACTCTGTAGGTATGGAAGGAGAGTGCCTAAAGAAAGCATCTTGAACTTCTCCTTGCATAGAAATTTGTTCAATTCTCTGAGATCTAGAATGGGTCTGTATCCCCCTGTTTTCTTTGGAATGAGAAAGTAGGGGGAGTAAAACCCTGACCCCTGTTGAAGAAGAGGAACTTCTTCTATGGCCCTCTGGGCCAGAAGGGTGGTTACCTCCTGATCCAGAAGGTCGGTTACCTCCTGATCCAAAAGGTCGAGGAGAGATGTGGGAGAATTGAAATGTCTCACCATGGTGTAGGGAGGAAGGTCTGAGAAATGAAGTTTGTAGCCCTCTCTGATGATGGAGAGGGTCCACTGCTCTGATGTGATTTGCTCCCATCTGGGAGCAAAATGAGCTAACCTTCCTGGAATGGTGAGAGGTTCTGGCTGTTGTAGAGCCAGAAAGGTTAAGTTCTCTAGTATCAAGTCAAAAACCCTGAGGGGCTTGGGACTGCTGGGTTGCAGCAGCCCCTGCAGGTTTAGGCCTAGCCTGTTTAGGTTGCTGACGCTTAGTAGCAAAGCGACCTGTAGAAGATTGTTGACCAGAAGTGGAAGGAAATCTGCCTTTCTTGTAAAAAGACTTTTTAAAAGATTTTTTCTTGGCTGGAGTGGAGGTAGACTTAGAAAGTCTATCCAGAGCAGCATTTTCTGCATCCATTTGAGTGGCTTTAATTTGCCACTCTTTGCCAAATAGATTTTCACCTGTACAGGGCAGATTTCCTAAACCATCTTGAACCCAGGGTTCTAGATCAGAAGCCTGGAGCCAAGCAATTCTACGAGCAGCTATGGCAATGCCTGAGGCTCTGCTGGCACCTTCAAAAGAATCAAAGGCTGCCCTGTTGGAAAACTTTGAAATGTCTTGAGTATGCTTAAGCCAAAGAAAGAACTCATCCCTTTTGTCCTCTGGAATAAAAGGGAGAAAGTTGTGCAGCTTTTCTGCGACCTCCTTCAGAAACATACCCATATAAAGGCTGTATGAATTGATTCTGGCAATAAGCATGCTAGCTTGGAAGATTTTCCTTCCAAAAGCATCCAAGGTCCTGCATTCTCTTCCTGGAGGAGTAGAAGAGTGTCTTTTGGTACTCTTTATCCTCTTCATAGCTGACTGCACCACAATGGAGTGGTGAGGAAGCTGAGTTTTTTGAAATCCAGGAGAAGGAGGGACACGGTACATAGTGTCCAATCTACGAGAATGAGGAGAAAGGGTGAGAGGAGTCTCCCACAATGCAATCAAATGTTCTTGAAGAATTTCATGAATTGGTAAGGTGACTGCCTCTCTGGGAACCTTAGAGTATCCCAAAATATCTAATTTTTTTGCTCTAGGTTCTTTTTCAGAGGTTACTGAAATAGATAGTCCTTTAGCTACTTCTATTATGAAGTCTTGAAAGGACAAATCCTCTGGAGAAGACATTCTCCTTTTTGGAGAAGAAGGTCCTCAGGAAGAGTAACAGATACTTCAGTGGACTCATCCGATGAATCAGAATCATCAGAAGAATCGAAGTATCGTCTGCTCGATTCCAAAGATCGATAGGCGTATCGATCGGTATCGACATCGGGTGTCCCCGGTACCGGGTCGGTACCGAGAAAGAGCCCAGGGCAGGGAGCCGGAATCGGTATCCTGGCTGATGTCGATGCAGCCGGTACCGGCATCGAAGTTGGTACCGGTACCGGCGTCGGTACCAACAACGGAGCTTGTTGTGGTACCGACGGCGTTGCAGCCTTGATGAAAGCCAGTATAGCCTGCTGCATGGATTGCACAGTGTGATCCATGGACGCCATGACTGCCTGGATGTCGGTACCGGGAGATTGTGCCAGTACCCCAGAGCAGTCTAACAGGTCGAGGCCGTGCCATCGATGTCAACCTGTAACCCCATAGGAGGAGCTTTGGAAGTCGGAGCTTCCCGCCGGGGTTGTTTGGCTGGGGCAGGATCCTCGAGGGCAAGCCCGGAGGCATCTCGATGCTTAGAGGGAGATTTGCCCTTCGAGGACCTGCTAAAAGTATGTTTGGTTACCTGAGACCCATCAGGAGAGGAAGACCTGGAAGATGTCGATGCCACCGTCGGTGCATCCGTGGGAAACAGCACATGGAGCTTGGCTGCCCGGTTCTGTAACCCTCGTTTAGACATTAGAGAGCAGGCTTGACAATCCGGAATGGAGTGTTCAGGCCCCAAACATTTAAGACACCATTCATGGGTGTCTGTAACAAAAATTGTACCGCTACACTTAGTGCATTTTTTTGAAACCAGGCTGGTTTATCCATGGAGGAAAAATTCTTATGGGCCTGTAGGCCTAAGAAAAGAAATACACTAAGTGAGGAAAAGTATATATATATTTTTTTTTTTTAAAGAAAAGAAAAGACCGGCGGTACCGGTCCGGCGTCGGGGAAGGCAGACACGCGACCAAAGAAATAAATTAAAATAAAGAACTTCAGCGGTGACAGGAACACGACCTGCTGGCTCCGCGGAAAAGAACTGAGGAGAGTTGGTAGGAAAGGCGGGAAGGCAGCGCGCATGCGCTGTGGGATGCCCCAAAAGCTTTCATTCTGGGAAGCTGGGGAGCATTCCCGCGCAGGCTCCGTCGGTACCGACGTACCCATATGTGAGGACTTATTCCTGCTTGTTCCTGGAGATCAGCGTAATACACTGCCAACATATTGTTTAGGCTACAAAACTAGTAACTGACACAGTAATTGTACCTTCTGTGTAACTGTTAGAAATTTTGCATGCCATTGAAACAAATGCAGCTCTCTTTCCTTTTACAAGAGAGGATATATTAGACATCTTGAATAGTAAATAGTTTGTTCATAATGCCCATTACTCTGTAGTCAGACCAACTGATTAGATGAATCTCTCTCTCTTCCAAAAATAAAAAAAACAAAATCGCACGTTTAAGTAGATCATCACTGAAATGGTCCATTGTACTGAACAAGGATGTATTTTTTTCTGTTTTACTTGAGATTTATTTTCTAAACAACAGAAAGAGTAGCCTAACCTTAGGCTTCCCATCCCTTCTCTTATTATAAGATCCTCTTATGGATGGTTTGGTTAACTGCCACGAAATGCCCACAAGAGCATTAGATATTGCTTCTGCAGTACTCTTCAACTATCCAGAAACATTCTTAAGTTGGTACATGGGTTAAGCCCTTTTGAGACAGGGACGACATAGTTACTTACCTGTAAACAGGTGATCTCCGGGCACAGCAGGAATCAGTCTTCACATATGGGCAATGTTCCCTGATGGAGGAACATTCCCCAGCATACAATAGGAAACGTTTGGGAGCATCCCTCTGCACATGCGTGTATGCCTTCCCAGTGATTCTCCTCAGTGAGATTTATAGCTGAGAAAAAAGGAAAAAAAACCCACACAACTACTTGAGGAGGGCGGCGGGTTGTGAAGACTGATTCTTGCTGTTCCCGGAGATCACCTGTTATAGGTGAGTAAATACAATATCTCCATGCACAAGCAGGAATGCTGTTTTCTGGTAGCCTGAAGCAGCAAGGAGTAGGGCCTGTTACAAACAGGGAAAAACTGAAAAGAACATGGGGAGTCCATGGGGATCTATTAGACTTGACATCCCCAACTCCCCTCCATCAAGATGACAGTGGCAGTAGCCTGGATGGACAGAAGGCAGGAGGTGTAGCTAAGTCCCAAAGAGGTACTGGAGTACAGCTTGGCCAAAGTCACTGTCCTTACGAGAGTCCTTGTCCAGATAGTAATGGGCTGCAAAGATATGAATCAAAAACCATGTGGTAACCCAGCAGATCTCTGCTATAGAGACAGAGCATAAGTGGGCTACGGACATGGCCATGGCCCGGACATTGTGAGCGGTTACATGACCCTTCAATGTCAGACCTACCTGAGCATATGCAAAGGATATGCAGTCTGCTATCCAAAGAGAAAGTGTGTGCTTTGTCACAGGGAGAAAAAGGTGACTAGGGTCAAAAGAAATAAATGAGAGGATTTCAGATATACCTTGGTTCTGGTCAAGATAATATGCTAAAGCCCATTTGCAATCTAAGGTAAAGCACAGCCTCAGCCCAAGATCCATGTGATTTGGGAAAAAAAGGTCAGAAGAATTACAGACTGGTTGAGATGGAAAGGAGATACAACCTTTGTAAGGAGATGTGGATGCATCCTCAGAACCACTCTGTCATGGTGAAAACATGTATAAGGCACATGTTCATGTGCAACTAAGGCCTGCAATTCCAAGACCAGCGAGCTGAGGTGAGTGCAACTAGAAAGGCAACCTTTCAGGTAAGAAACTTGAGGAAGATAGTGCCAAGAGGCTCAAAAGCAGGCTTGAGCAGTTGAGCAGGAACCACATTAAGGTCCCAGGCGATAGGCAGGGACTGTATCGGTGGCTTAGTCAAGAGAAGACCCCGTATGAAGCGAGCTACCAATGAATATATGGAAACGGGTTTGCCATCAATCCCCCAATGAGAAGTCTAAATGGCACGGAGATGAACATGAATGGAATTAGTTTTAAGACCCATAACAGAGAGGAGGAGAAGGTACAGCAGAAGAGACTCTACCGGATAATTGAAGGGGTTGAAGGTGTGTTGCGTGCACCAAACCGCAAACAGACGGCACTTAAAGGCATATGTAGGTTGCATGGAGTTCTTCCAGGATGCCAGAAGGATATCCGTTAAGGCATCTAGCAAATCGAAGGCAAAAAGGACTACCCTCTCAGCAGCCAAGCTGTCAGGCGGAGCGCACAAATATTGGGATGGAGCAGTGCCCCTTTATCTTGCGAGATCAGGTCTGGTACGCATCCCAGACAGAGAGGCTGATGCCGAGCTAGATGAAGAAGCAGGGGAAACCACAGTTGTCAGGGCCAGAATGGGGCTACCAGGATCACAGTGCCTCTGTCGGCTTGCAACTTGAATAGCATCTTGGTTATTAGCAGAATGGGCGGGTAAGCGTATAACAGACTTGTTTCCCATTGAAGGAGGAAAGCATCCGGGGTTTGACATTGTGAGGACAGCACTCTGGAGCAGAAAGCAATGGACCTGTGCTTTCAGTGGGATGGCAAACAGGTCAATCTGCAGGATTCCCCAGAGTCAGAAGATGCAATCGACTATTCTCCAATGAAGAGTCCACACGCAGAGGTTGGAGGACCCAATTGAGACGGTTTGCAAGAACATTCTGCTCGCACAGCAAGTAAACAGTTCAGAGAACCATTCCACGAGCCAGGGCAAAGTTCCACAAGCGGTCCGCTTCCTCGCAGAAGAAGTGAAAGCCCGTGCCTCCCTTCTTGTTGATGTAAAGCATAGCAATCTGGTTGTCTGTCTGAACCCGGATTGATTGATGTGATAACTGATGGCGAAACACCCGAAGGGCATTGACTATTGCTCTCAACTCCAGGAAGTTGATCTAATGGGAGGCTTCCTGTTGAGACCATAGGCCCTGTGTGCCCAGGCCATCCAAATGAGCTCCCCAGCCCTCTTTGGACGCATTGGTGGTGAGGGTCCATTGAGGTGGAGGCATCTGAAATGGTAACCCTACGAGGTGGTTTTGAGGAGAGAGCCACCACTGAAGGGAGTCTGCCAGAAGAGGGGCGACTACCACACTGTCTTGTAGACAGCTCTTTGCTCGTTTCCACTGGGAAAAGAGGGTCCATGGTGCTTGGCACATGTGGAGATGAGCTTAGGGTCTACATAGACCGTGGAGGCCATGTGACAGTGAAGACTGCACTGAATGATGCCTGCCACATCTGTGAGACATTTGAGATGGCCCTTAGGCAGGAAAGCTCGAGCCTGAGTTGTGTCCAGAAGAGCACTTATGAATTCTAGTTTCTGAGTGGGAGAAAAGTGCAAGTTTGAAAAGTTTGACAATACGAGATATTTTAGCACCGAGACAGTTTGTTGAACAGACAGATGTACCATCTGTGGTGATTCGTATCTGACAAGCTAGTCGTCTAAGTAGGGGGAAGACGAAGATGCCCAGGGTGCAGAGGTAGGCCACAACCACCGCTAGAAATTTCATGAAGACTCTTGGGGTGGATGCCAGACCGAAGGGTAGGACTTGGTATTGGTAATGTCCACCATCAAACATGAAGTGAAGGTACTGCCTGTGAGAAGGGTGAATGAGGATGTGCATGTAACTTGTTGAGGTTCCAGAGGTCTAGGATGGGATGGAACCCCCCTGATTTTTTGGGAATAAGGAAATACCGGGAGTAAAACCCTAACATTTCCTGTGCGCAGGGAACAAGTTCTACAGGATATTCCTCTGGAAAGAAGGGAAGAGGTAACTGGGCAAAATGGAGTAGGTAGCCCTTGAGGATGACCTGTAGAGCCCAGGGTTCTGATGTTTTAAGTGGCCACCTGTGGGCAAAATGGATCAGCCTGCCCACAATGTGAAAAGGCTGGGGGTCAGTCTGGGGAAGAGGGGAAGTGTTCTCCAGGAAGCAGTCAAAAGCTAGCCCCAGGCTGAGGCTGCAGGGCTGCTTGTGGCTTAGGAGGTTTAGACCTCTTGGGCTGGCGAGGAGCCTGAGGCTTCTGCTGACATTGGTGAGCATGGTAAGGTATGTAAGCCAGATGGAGAGAGGTAATATTTCTTCTTTTTAGGATAGAAGGGTTTCTTTGCAGAGACCTTCTTCCTACAAGGATCGGCTCTATTACAAGATAGATGCTTCATGGTAAGGTCATCAGTCCTGAATTCACCAGCCTTTTCCCTCCAGCCCTTATCAAAGAGGTTTTCACCTAGACAGGAAATGTATGCTAGCTTGTTTTGGACCCACTGTAAAAGGTCTGAAGACTACAACCAAGCCAGTCTTCTGACTCCAATGCCCACTGCTGCAGCTCTGCTGGTAGACTCAAAGGAGTCAAAAGCTGCTCTGATGCTGCAGCTGATGGGACTCAACCAGTTCCAGGCTCAGCATGGACCCCGAAGATCCTGATGGCAGCAGTTCCAGGCTCGGAATAAAGATCTGGGCCACTGAGAGCTATGAAATGCCTCATTTCCAGGCTCGGATGCTGCCAGGAGCACAGCCAAACTCCTCTCAATGGACAGCTTGTGCTGCTCAAAGAAGATGGAGGATGTCTGGGTGATCCGGTGCAGGACTCTAGACCACCATTCCAAACAGCAGAACCAAAGCCTCGGTAGCATCCTGGAGCTCCTTTTTCCTTTGGAGGTGGATTCCTCCCACCGGCGCCGTTTAGCTGGCCACTCTCGGTTCTCATTATCGGAGTATGGCCAAAGGGAGCTCTAGTATCCATGTCCAAATGATTGATCCCAGGAATTGGAATTGGTCCTTGACGTCGAAGACTGAGATGCCTTTGTAGCATCGGTGGTTGGCAGTTTCTTCATTCTTTATTTAGAAATGCTTATATACCGCTTTTCACCGGGTCAAAGTGGTATACATTCAGGTATGGTATATATTTCCCTTGTCCCAGAAGGGCTCACAGTCTATATTTTTGTATCCGAGGCAACAGAGGGTTAAGTGGCTTGCCCAAGGCCACAAGGAGCGGCTGTGGGACTAGAAACCCCAGTCCCTCCAGCAGGATTCAAACTCCCCGGCCCAAGGCAACTTGCCCCAACCACTAGACTACTCCTCCCTTCTTGTTTCTTACCATGGCCTCTCTGTTCCAAGGGAGTGTGGGAACCACACGAAGAACAGGAGCCCCGAGAGAGTGTTGATGTCGAAGAAGAGTGTGCTGAGGGGCTCCTGAGTCAGATCCAAAAAGATTGTGTTGCTTTTCCTGTTTTTTTTAACCCTTTCCTTGTCATTTGCTGAGACAAATTACAAGAGTCCGGGTTATGGTCTGGCCCCAGGCACTGTAAGCACCAATTGTGCTTATCGGTGGCCGAAATAGTGCGGTTGCAGTTAGTACATTTTTTGAAACTGCTGGCTGGCTTCTCCATGTCAAGAAACACAGCCTTTGTCAAGTCAAAAGACTCAATGGTAGCCTGTACTGATGAAAAAACCTGCGGGAACCACGAGGTAAGAAACAGGAAATAAAAGTTAGTGGAAGTGCCAAAAAAGGGCACCAGTGAGGAGAATCCTATTGGATGCTAGGAGTGCTCTTGCGTGGGCTCCATTGGGGGACGTCACCCATATGTGAAGACTGCATTCCTGGAGATTCTACTGTGCCTGAATTGTATTTCATCTTGAGCATGGTTTTGGAAAAGTAAGTTAATTAAATCCAAAATCTTCATGTATATACACATATCAAGGCAGTTTTTTGTACAATACAAGAATATCGTACTAACAAAAAAATTCTAAAGATGATTAACACCAGACATTTTGAGAGTAATTTTATAACAGGGTACCTAGGTAGGAAGGACCACAGGTGCATGTTTTATAGAAACATAAGCATCTTCATAAAACAGCCTACCCAAAGCTGCTACACAAAGTTATTCCTGCTCCAAGGTAGGAGAAATTCTGTGCATCCATATGCCAGTAGAAAAATCAGCCAATATGAACGTATTCTATAAGATATATGCAAAGTACCAACCTGGCCTTCATACTACCCCATTCTCCACCCTTAGGAATGTCTATACTGATACTGTGTAAAAGTAGGCACTATGCTATCTAAGCACCTACTTTTATACATGTGTGCCCCCAGACAACTTTAAGCACCTACTTGAGTATGTAAAGCACGCTGTTTTACATGCCCAAATCATTTATAAAAATTCTCCCCACTCTGGAGGAAAAGATCGTATCTCGGCTTAGCAGTGAGGTTCATTCCTGTCTAGATGGGTTAGATTTGCACATACCATAAAACATTACCCCAGGAAAAAGTGCTAGCTAACAGCACTGCTCCCAATGTCTCCTACTGAACTATTGATGTAACAGTCATTAGCTGTCTTAGAGAGAACATTCTTTCCCTTCATGCCAAGGCAAGGTTGTTTCAAGTAAGTGAAGGCTAATGGTGGCCCCAGAACAAATGTTCAGAGTGATATGGCACAGGAGAATCTGTATTTTGATACCTCAAGATATATTACGGACAATGCACCAAGACAAGAGAGCATGTGTTTACTACCATTTCTACATCAAGAATGCAAAAAAAACCCCCAAACCCAAAAACCTCTAGCATAATGCCATTGCAACTACTATTACAGAGATTAAAATTAAATTATAGGTCCCATTTTAAAACTACCAATGTCATGCAAGGGTTAGAACTAAATGGCAGTAAAATGCTCTTACATATTTAACCATTACACATGAGATTTGCAAAAAAATAAATATGTCTGGAGAGTCAGCTAAAGGTCTGGAACATATAAACAGGGCCGGGATGTCCACTATGGTGGCAGACTCTGGTGGGCGGCCCGACTCAGTTTTGAAAGAGACAGCACAAAGCTGCTGCTTTCAAAACAGAGTCGGGCCCCATCACTTCCCAAATCCATCTTTCCCATCTTGCAACAGCAGCCAGACTCCATTTTGAAAGCAGCGGTGGCTCAAAGCAGAGTCGAGCTGCTGCCGCCAAGATAAGATGATGGATTCGGGGAGTGGTGGTGGCGGCGGTGGCAGGAGGGGGCAGCGCAGCACAGTGGGGCTTCTGCTTGGGGCAGCAGAAATCCTTGCGCCACCTCTGCATATGAAGAAGTATTAATGTCTTAAAAAGTCCTTTTATTCTCTTTAGGTGAAACGTTTTCTAACTGGAAGACCAGGTCGACAGCAGCATCAACATCTTTCACGATATGGCCTGGTTCTACCAAAGAAGGGTCAAACCTGAAATCTCTGTGTCCATGAAATACTGTCTCAGTGATACATTCACTAGGATTGGAAGGCACCTCTCTGCAAGGGTTATAGATCCCAGTGCAGACAAGAATAGACCTACAACTGGTGGCTGTTGCTGCCGACAACTCTCCTTCCCATGTGTTGACTGGTTCATCTTCTTGGGACACAGTGGTGGCTCGTGTTCCAGCAGCCGCCTGCATGCGGGCCTTTGAACCTTTCCTTGAGCGCTCTTCTTCCAAGTACTGGTTGTAAAGGTTAGCACCATAGATATCGGTCATTAGGTTATCACTATTTAAAAAAAAAAAAAATGAATACATAATGCTTTGGACAATAAAGAAATACAATTTAATTCACTAAAGCAAATTTCGTATTAATCTGGGGGAAGAGAAGATGAGATAGAAAGCAAACTCATATTTTACCCTTCCAAAAAATTGCAGAAAGGAAAATAAAGCGTAGTTACTCACCTGTAGCGGATGTTCTCCGGGAGCCCATGCAGTAATCTCTCCCCAGCTTTCAAAGAAAGCCTTTAGGAGATCAACCACGCATGCGTGGCCACCTTCCCACCCAAGGGAGCCATTTTCCCTCAGTATAATGACATTTCCTTTTGGGCTCTATTAAGCTAACAACTCCACGGGGAGGAGACGAGGGTAGTGAGGACCGATTCCTGCTGTTCCCAGAGAAAACCTGCTACAGGTGAGTAACTACGCTTTATTCCAGGAACAAGCAAGAAGTCAATCCTCACAAATGGGAGTCCCCAGCTACAGGCTACCAGACACCTGTAAAAAGCACGGACGACCCAACAATCGAGCCATAAATGTCAGCTGAAAGACTCTGATCAGCCCCAAGCATCAGGGTGCAACCCCAGCATCTGCAAAGGAATAGGCTCTCCAGTTGCCTGGACATACAGAAGGGCCAGAAAGAAAGAGTGGCATTAGTCCCCAAAGAGGTGCCAAAGAATGGTCTGGCCGAAGGCACTGTCATGCCAGGAGGCTTCCTTCAGGCAGTAGTGAGCTCCGAAGGTATGCACCAAGGACCTGTTTGCTGCTTGATAAAGTTCCGACAGGGAGACAGGGCGTAAATTAGCCACAGAGGCTGCCATAGCCTGAACACTATGGGTTGTCACATGAAGCTCCAGCGAAAGGCCAGCCTGTCCCTAGGTGAAGGAAATGCAATCAGCTACCCAGGTGAAAAGGATGCATTTAGAGACCACCACGCCAAGTCAGTTGGGGTCATAAGAAACAAACAGTTAAGAGGAGCAGCGATGAGCCTTCGTCCGATCAAGGCAGAAACCAAAGCCCATTTATAATCCAAGGTATGAAGAGAGGCTTCAGCCCTGCTTGAGTGCAGCCTTGGAAAGAAGGTGGGAAGAACCATCTCCTGGTTGAGGTGTGAGAAACTAAGGGTGTGTGTGGAGAACCACTCTGTTCCTATGAAACCTAATATAAGGGGCATGAACCATCAGTGCTTATAGTTCGTGAACCCTGCATGCTGGGGAAGAGGCATCGGGCAGCTGTTTGGAGCACCGAGGTAGCAGGCTGAGGGCAGGATGGCTCAGATGTCATCAGGGGCCTTAAAAGCTCTTTGACTCTGTGCAGTCCCTGGGAGATGTATTGGGCAGCTACTTGGAGCACTGGAGGCAGCAGACTGTGGGGCGGATGGCCCTGACATCATCGGGAGTTTTTTCTGTATTTACATCCAGCTGCTGCTAAGTGTGTGGCTGTGGC
Source organism: Ichthyophis bannanicus (assembly GCA_033557465.1). Taxonomy (NCBI): domain Eukaryota; kingdom Metazoa; phylum Chordata; class Amphibia; order Gymnophiona; family Ichthyophiidae; genus Ichthyophis; species Ichthyophis bannanicus. The sequence goes on from CM066046.1 coordinate 98,150,490, forward strand.
ATGACACAAGGGGCATCGCAGGCCCCATGGGGCTCCGCATTAGCCGACTGGTCACTGAGCAGCATTCATGGGCAAAAGAAAGAAGGTAATTCCTGCGTTGGCTGTAGTTACTAGTTCTATGAACAAGCACTTGGTGATTAAGGAGGTGGGTTCCTCCCCTCCTGCAGGTACTGATTTCCCCCTCCTTGGGTTTACATAAGAAGAAGTAATTAGTCCTTACCTGCTAATTAGTGTTCCTGAAGGAACTTCAGTCCAGTCCCTTAACTTCTGGGTTGCGTAACCCTTCCAGCAGCTTGGAGGCCGAGCCCATCATCCTTTTGATGATGGTGTGGTATAAATACCACTGGCACCACCCACTGGCACCACCCACTGGCACCAGTAAACTATTGCAAAAGCAGACTTAAAGGATAGATAATTAAGAACTTATAACTACAAGACAACATGTAATAAACTAACAACTCACATCCTAAAACTTGTAAACCTCCTTTTCCTTTTTTTTTTTTTTTTAGACAAGGATGGACAGGAAAAGGAAGGGAGGAGGAGGCTTACCTGAGGCCGAAAGAAGGCCTTCCCCCTTCCCAGCAGACCCTCTTCTTGCGGGTCATCATTCCCCCTGGGCCCTATGCAAAGAACTGTACGATTTGTTCCGTACTCTGTCTTCGGTCCGTCAACTGAAAGTCACAGAACTCGGGAGGGATCAGGGACTGGACTGAAGTTCCTTCAGGAACACTAATTAGCAGGTAAGGACTAATTACTTCTTCCTTATCGTCACTTCAGTCCAGTCCCTTAACTTCTGGGATGTAAAAGAGCAGTTCAAGACTGGGGGGGGGGGGGGTTCGCTATACCGGACCGAAGGACCGCGCTGCCAAACCTGGCATCCGTAGCCCCTTGGACATCCAGTCTGTAATGTTTGGTAAAGGTGTGCAGGGACGACCAGGTGGCTGCATTGCAAATGTCCGGTGGCGGCACTAAACTATGTTCCGCCCAGGAAGTGGCTTGCGCTCTAGTTGAATGTGCGCTAAGGCCTCCTGGGACCTGTTTCCCTTTGAGGATATAAGCAGAGGCGATCGCCTCCCTGATCCACCTGGAGATGGAAGCCTTGGCCGCTGCCTCTCCCTTATGCGGCCCTCCAAATTGAACGAATAGGCGTTCGGACTTTCGGAAAGGTGCCATGCGGGAGAGGTACCGCTTCAACACCCTATGCACGTCTAGAAGCCTAAGCTTTTCCCCATCGCCTGATTGACCCTTGTCCGGGAAGGACGGAAGAGACACTGCCTGGTTTACATGAAAAGGGGAGATTACCTTAGGCAAGAAGGAAGGAACTGTACGCAAGACCACCTTATCTCCAAAGAAAGAGAGGAAGGGAGGACGAGAAGACAATCCCTGAAGCTCTGAAACGCGTCTGGCCGAACAAATTGCTACCAAAAACACCGTCTTTAGAGTCAAGTCTTTCAGGGAGGACTTCTGCAGAGGTTCGAAGGGCTCTCCAGATAATGCATTCAAGACAAGGTTGAGATCCCATGGAGGAATAACGGATCTCTGCTGGGGACGTAACCGTCTAACCGCTCTGAGAAATCTGCCCACATCTGCATGGGCCCCTAGAGACTTGCCTTTGACCTTCCCCCTATAGCAAGAGATGGCTGCTAGCTGAACCCGCAAGGAGCTAGGAGCTAGACCCTTCTCGAAGCCCGACTGTAAGAACTCCAGGACTAATGCTGACAGGGGTCTGATCTGGCACTCTGCACACCAGGCCTCAAAGATACGCCAAACTCGCACATAAGAAAGGCAGGTGGAGCGTTTGAGCGCTCAACAGAGTCGAAATTACAGATCCAGAATACCCCCGCTTCCTGAACCGCGCCCTTTCAATAGCCAGGCCGTAAGCGAGAACCGATGCACGTGGGGCATGGACACCGGGCCCTGTCGTAAGAGATCCTTCTTGCAGGGGAGCCGCCACGGTCGATCGGCCGTCAGCCTCACGAGGTCTGCATACCAAGGGCGTCGAGGCCAGTCTGGGGCTATGAGAACTACCAATCCGTTGTGGGCCTCCACCCGACGTAGGACCCTCCCTATGAGCGCCCAGGGAGGGAACACATAGAGAAGGCCCTCTGAAGGCCATCTTTGTGCCAGAGCGTCCAGACCCTCCGACATTCTTTCCTTTCTTCGGCTGAAGAACCGGTTCGCTTTCGCAGTTGAGTACCGAGCCATGACATCCATGATCGGTCTCCCCCAGCGGGCAACCATTCGTTCGAACACTTCTTGGTCGAGTTCCCACTCTCCGTGGTCTATCCTGAACCTGCTGAGGTAATCTGCGGTCATGTTGTCTGTTCCGGCCACGTGCTGTGCCGATATTGCCAGCAAATGGACTTCGGCCAACTGCAAGAGGATATCCGCCTCCTTCTCCAGAGACGGACTGCTTGTTCCCCCTTGTCGGTTGATGTAGGCCACCGCAGTGGCGTTGTCGGACAGGACACGGACTGCCCTTTGACGCAGCAGGAGCTCGAATACCCGGAGAGCTAAGGTCACCGCCCTCAACTCCAACCTGTTGATTGCCCACTGCGACTCTCTCGGAGACCAGCAGCCTTGGGCGAACTGTCCCTCGCAGTGAGCCCCCCAGCCTGCTAAGCTCGCATCCGTTGTCAGTTGAATCCATTGTGGAGGGTCGAGGGGCATCCCGCGTTCCAGGTTCCTTGTGCTTCTCCACCACCGCAGGGACCTCCTGATCTGGGAGGGGCAGGGAATCCGTCTGAATAAGGGGTGATGCTGAGGGGACCACTGTCGTAACAGAGTGTGTTGGAGAGGTCGCATATGCGCCCATGCCCACGGGACAACTTCCAATGCCGCTGCCATGGTACCCAGTAGCTGAAGGTACTGCCAAGCCGTGGGACATCTCGTGAATAGGAAATGAAAGACAAGATTCCTCAAGGCGATTGCCCTCTGCTTCGACAGGAACACTCTTCCCTCTCTGGTGTCGAACCGAGCTCCGAGGTACTCGATCTCTTGGGTGGGAATTAGACTGCTCTTTGCCCGATTGATGACCCACCCCAGCTTTTCCAGAAATTCCACGACTCTGTCCGTCGCCGAGCGACTCTCCGCTTCTGACTTTGCTCGGATCAGCCAATCGTCTAGGTAAGGATGGACTAGGATTCCTTCCTTTCGAAGAGCTGCGGCCACTACCACCATTACCTTGGTGAACGTCCTTGGAGCTGTTGCTAGGCCGAAGGGGAGAGCCTGAAATTGGAAGTGGCCTCTCGGGACGGCAAATCTTAGGAACTGCTGATGCGACTTCCGGACCGGGATATGTAAGTATGCTTCTGTCAAATCTAGGGATGTCAGAAACTCTCCCTGATGAACGGCCGCAATCACTGACCTCAGTGTTTCCATGCGGAAGTGAGGAACTCTGAGACACCGATTGACTTGTTTTAAGTCCAGAATTGGACGGAAGGAACCTTCCTTCTTTGGGACTACAAAATAAATAGAGTATCGACCGGACCCTCTTTGATCTTGAGGAACAGGCAGGACCGCTCCTAAGGCTAGAAGCCTTGACAGAGTGACTTCCACCGCCGCTCTTTTTTCTGGTGGGCCGCAGGGGGACTGAATAAAGGCTGGGGCTAATCGCTTTGCGAACTCGAGAGCGTAGCCGTCTCGGATCACTTCTAAGACCCACTGATCGGACGTGACCCGGGACCAGGCGGGGAGAAAAAGCCTTAACCGACCTCCTACCGGCAGCACTCCCTCCTGGACCCCCGGCCTCTCATTGTGATTTCTTAGGTCCCGAGGAGGAAGAGGCCCCAAAACCTCTGCCTGCCCCGCGAAACCCCCTGAAGCTTTGACCCCTGGAAGGAAAGCGGCCCCTGGGAAAGGGGTTCGGTCTGGACTGTCGGAACCTTCGGAAGTCCTTTGGCTGGCTCCGGACCGGTGCCACAGAGCGACCCAGCTTTGGTCTATCTTCCGGGAGCCTGCCTCCTTTCGATTCTCCCAGATCCTTTACTAACTTATCCAGGTCTTCTCCAAACAGCAGTTTTCCCTTGAAAGGAAGTCGACTCAGGCGCGCCTTTGAGGATGCATCCCCTGCCCAATTACGTAGCCATAGGTACCTTCTGGCTGCAACGACAGAGGCCATATTCTTTGCCAGGCTCCTAATCAGGTCATACTGGCTATCCGCTAAGTAGGCCGAACCGGACTCTAACTTAGACGCCACTGACTGATCGTCGTTTGAGGGACTGTCAGCCAGATGCAGCTGTTGAGACCACCTCAGACAGGCTCTAGCTATCCAAGACCCTGAAACTGATGCCTGCAAGGCGAGGGCACTAACATCAAAGGCTTGCTTTAGTAGAGTATCAAGTCTTCTATCTTGACTGTCTCTCAGGGCCGCACCGCCCTCGACCGGGATAGTGGTTTTCTTTGTTACTGCCGAGACCGCCGCGTCCACCCTAGGTGACTTCAGTAAATCTTTGTCCGGTTCAGGTAATGGGTAGAGACGGGACATCGCCTGGACCCCTCTCAGGGCAGACTCTGGCTGGTCCCACTCTTCCTGAATCATCTGACGTATCACTCTATGAACTGGAAAGACCTTCTGAGATCTCCTGACGGCTTGGATCAAGGGATCCTCCAGAACCTCTTCATCTGTAGGAGTCTGAGGACATATTAAGCACCTTTAGAGACTCACTTATTAAGGCCGGGAGCTCCTCACGCCGAAACACCCGGACTATGCGGGATTGGTCCTCCTCCGGGATCTCTCCCTCTTCGAGCTCCTCCCCCTCCTCCACCCCTTCTGTGTCCGAGAGCTCCTGGTCAGGGGTGTGCTGAGGCGGGGACTTGAAAGGCTCCTTGCCCAAAAGCCTCGGGCGTTTAGGAGGAAGTCCAGAGTCAAGGGATCTAGAATTCCTTGCTCCAGCGTTCGAGCTGTCCCTCGCTGCCCCTGGCTCTGTTGGACCCTGCTTGCGCAAGCAATAGGCCTTGTGTAGTAAAAGAACAAATTCAGGTGAAAAGTGACCCCAGTCTCCCTCCGCCCCAGAGGGAGGAGGGGGGGGGGACCGGGAGGGGCCTGGACCCTCTACGGCAGAGGAAGGGGGGAATGGGAATCCCTTTCCTCTTGCAGAAGGTCCCCTGACCCCAGAGGGACTGGAGTCATGTTCAAGTGGATCTCTTTCTCCACGGAAGCAGCTTCTGCTGCACAACCTCTGCAGACCCCTGCTTCCGACAACGTCCCTCTACAGGTGCCGCAAGAAGGGCACAACAGCTTACCCGTCATACCCCCTTGGAATGAAACTAATTTAGAAATTAGACTTCAGGAGAAATCCAATACAGATCAACTTAAAATGCAACAAAAAAGATAAACTTGTGCCCTGAACTGAAATAAACGGCTCTCAGTGACTCCCTTTCCTTACAGCCGTTAAAACAAAGAATTCAAAAAATAAAACTTTTTATTCTTTCTATTAAATTTTAAAAACGCTAAACTAGAGAAGTTTTCTCTTGAATACTTGCGATTCTGGAGCGTTGTTCTGGGAACGAGGGAAGCAGCCTGGTTCCCACGTGGTAGGCCGCAGCCACGTGGAGGCCGGGCTTATGGGTGGCGGCCGTGTGTTCGCCGATGCGCCGCGCTCCGCCGGGGCTCCAGCGGCGATTTCTCACACTCTGCCCACTGAAGATGCCTCAAGCGTCCAGCTGCTGCGGGCTGTAGCGCGAGGCCAGAAATGGCGCCGAGAGTTCTCCCCGGTGGTGCCTCTAGCGCTCAGCTGCCTAAGGGGCTTCGGCGCGAGGCAGAAGTAGCCGCTGAACGAGGGACTCTGGAGCCGGGTAGCTGAGAGAGCGGGAGGAGAACTCTCCGATCCTCCCCGCTCTCCAGGTAAACCTCCTCCTCCGGGGCCGCAAGGGAGCAGGGTTGCCAGGAGGCCGAGGGGGTGGGGGGGGAGGAGGAGAGGGAACAGAAACTTAAAGGCACAGGCGCTCTAACTAAAGAACTAAGGAGAAAATGAAACCAATGAAAACAAATGAAATAAAATAAATGAAGGTTAAAATTAAAATAAACCCTTGCAAAGACTAAGACCCTGTAAGCACTCTGGCTTACGGGAACCCTCCAGCTGCTTGGAGGCTGAGATTACTGGTGCCAGTGGGTGGTGCCAGTGGTATTTATACCACACCATCATCAAAAGGATGATGGGCTCAGCCTCCAAGCTGCTGGAAGGGTTACGCAACCCAGAAGTTAAGGGACTGGACTGAAGTGACGATAAGGAACATAAGATATGCCATACTGGGTCAGACCAAGGTCTATCAAGCCCAGTATCCTGTTTCCAACAGTGACCAAACTAGGTCATACGTACCTAGAAGTTTCCCAAAAAGAGACAGGTTCCACAATGCTTGTACTGGGTCAAGCATTGATATTCTGGGTCCCTTCTTAATAATGGTTTATGGACCTTTCCTCCAGGAACTTGTCCAAACCTTTTTTAAACCCAGCTACACTAACAGCCTTTACTACATCCTCCGGTAACAAATTCCAGAGTTTGATTATACGTTGAGTGAAAATATATTTTCTCTTATTAGTCTTAAATAGTTTATCCTGTAGCTTCATTGCATGTTCCCTAATCTTTCTATATTCTGATAACGTAAACAATTGATCTATGTTTACCCGTTCCACTCCGTTCATTAATTTATAGACTTCTATCATATCTCCCCTCAGACGTCTCTTTTCCAGGTTAAAGAGCCCTAACCTTTTTAGCCTTTCTTCATAGGAGTATCTTTCCATCCCCTTTACCATTTTGGTAGCTCTTCTCTGAACCTTTTCTAATAACGCTATATCCTTTTTAAGATACGGCGACCAGAATTGCACACAACATTCAAGGTGCGGTTTCACCATGGAAGGATATAGAAGCATTATAATATCTTTTGTTTTATTTTCCATTCCTTTCCTTATGATACCTAGCATTCTATTTGCTCTCTTGGCCGCCACTGCACACTGGGCCGAGGGTTTTAACATGGTATCCACAATGACGCCTAAATCTTTTTCCTAGGTGGTGGTTCCTAATGTGGAACCTTGCATCGTGTAACCATAGTTTGGGTTGTTCTTCCCTAGGTGTATAACTTTGCACTTGTCCACATTAAATTTCATCTGCCATTTTGATGCCCAGTCTTCCAATTTATCAAGATCCTCTTGAAATTTTCCACAATCCTCTTGGGTTTTAACAACTTTAAATATTTTTGTGTCATCTGCAAATTTGATAACCTCACTCGTTATTCCCTTTTCCAAGTCATTTATGAATATGTCAAAAAGCAGCGGACCCAGCACAGATCCCAGGGGTACACCACTATTCACCTGTCTCCATTGGGAAAATTGGCCATTTAGCCCTACCCTCTGCTTCCTATCTTTTAACCAGTTCCTGATCCACAATAGTACACTGCCTCCTATCCCATGACTCTTTAGTTTTGCCAAAAGTCTCTGATGAGGGACCTTGTCAAAGGCTTTCTGAAAGTCCAGATACACTATATCAACCGACTCACCTTTGTCCACCTGTTTATTCACACCTTCAAAAAAACATAACAGATTAGTAAGACAAGATCTTCCTTGTCTAAAGCCATGTTGGCTGTCTCCCATTAGGTCATGACTATCTACATGCTGAGTAATTTTGTTCTTTATGATGGTTTCTACCATTTTTCACGGTACTGACGTCAGGCTCACTGGTCTGTAGTTTCCCAGATCACCCCTGGAACCCTTTTTAAAAATTGGCGTTACATTGGCGATCCTCCAATCTTCAGGTATTACAGATGATTTAATGAAAGTTCACAGATTACTAATAGCAGGTCTGCAATCTCATATTTCAGTTCTTTCAACACCCTTCGATGTATACCATCCGGCCCAGGTGATTTGCTACTCTTCAGTTTATCTAGTAATACATCTTCCCGATGTATCGATATTTCCTTCAATTCTTCCACACCTTTAAATACCACTTCAGTGATGGGTAACATCCCTACATCTTCCTCAGTAAAGACCGAAGCAAAGAATTCATTCAGTCTCTCCGCTATTGCCTTGTCGTCTCTTAGTGCCCCTTTAACCCCTCTATCATCTAATCGACCAACTGACTCTTTCACAGGTTTTTTTGCTACGAATGTACTTGAAAAAGTCTTTATTTCGCGTTTTTGCTTCCGCAGCAAGCTTCTTCTCAAATTCTCCCTTTGCCTGCCTTATCAATGCCTTGCATTTGACTTGCCAGTGCTTGTGCTGTTTCCAGGTTTCGTCATTTTGCTCTTTTTTCCATTTCCTGAAAGATGCTTTTTTGGCAACAGCAGTCTCTCTGACCTCAGCTTTAAACCATGCTGTCAGTTTCTGGACTTCCTTCCACTTTTCTTAAAGCGTGGAATACAGCTGGTCTGGGCTTCCAAGATAGTATTTTTCAACAACACACAAGCTTGATGTAAGTCTTTAACCTTTGCAACTGCTCCTTTTAGTTTTTTCTTAACTATTTTCCTCATTTAATCATAGTCTCCCTTTCGAAAGTTAAAAGGTAGTACTGTGGATTTCCTTACTATCCCTCCTCCACTAATTAAATCGAATGCGATCATGCTATGATCACTATTGCCAAGTGGCCCCAACACCCTTATCTCTTGCACTAGATCTGGTGTTCCACTAAGGACTAGGTCTAATATGGCTTCCCCCTCTGGTCGGTTCATGAACCAGCTGCTCCAAGAAGCAGTCATTTATTTCATCTAGGAACTTTATCTCCCTAGGATGTCCTGCTGTGACACTGACCCAGTCGATACCGGGGTAATTGAAATCACTCATTATTACTACTGCGCTGTAACGTTTGTTAGCTTCCTTGATTTCTTTGAGCATTTCACCATCCATTTGTTCATTCTGGCCAGGTGGTTGATAGTACACCCCCACTGCCAGTGTTTAGTTAAGGGGCTAGATTTGTTTTCACTGACTCTGTGCAGCTAGAGGCCTTCGTGGCTGATAGGGAGAGGCAAGGGGTTGGTGAGCGAGGTGTTTGGTGGGATTTAGGCTGCTGTCATGGAGTTTTAATGCTTTATTTCTTTGATGAAGTGTTTTCAGTATTTTGTTTTGAAAATGGAAATTGAAAAAAAAAAACCCTGCATGCTGAAGTGAGAACCATGAGGAAGACGGCCTTCCACAAAAGGTAGTTGAGATGATAGGAAGCCAGTCGTTCAAAAGGAGGGTCAATGAGCTTACCCAGAACCACACCAAGGTCCTACGCTGCAACCGGCAGGCAAATGGGAGGCCACGAGAGCAAGAGGATGAACTTACAGGAACGCCCGTCAACTCCATGATGGATAGGCCTTCAGGGCAGTCAGATATACCCTGACAGAACTGGACTTTAATCCAGTTCAGAAGAGGTGCGTAAGGTACTGCAGGATCACCTGAATGGGACAGAAGAATGGGTTGAAACCTCTATCGTGCATCAAACCAAGAACCTTTGCCATTTGAAGGCATAAGATCACCCAGCGGAATCCTTGCAAGACATAAGGAAGATGTCCTTGATATCCCTAGGCAAGTAATGTTGAGCAAGGGCTTTCCTTTCAGCATCAATGCTATCAGAGTTAAAGATTGGAGGTTGGGATACAGGAGGGTCCCATCATTCTGAGAGATCAGATCCGGGGCAAAACCCAGGGGAACGGGCGGTACCGGAGAAAAGCAGAGCAACAGCAGGTACCACGGCTGCCGGGATCAGTGCGGGATGATAGGGATCATTGCAGCCCTATCTGTCTGGATCTTGGAGGGTCTTGGCCACCAAGGGCATGGGCAGGTACGCCTACAGAAGATCCTCAACCCAATAGAGCAGAAATGCATTGGTTGTGAGACAGTTCCAACAAGAAATCTTGGAGCAGAACAGCAGCAGCTTAACATTGTGCAGGCTGGCACAGAGGTCCACTGCTGAGGTGCCCCACTTCTGGAAGATATCCTGTGTTACTGGAGGGCTGAAGGTCCACTTGTGAGGCTGCTGCACCCAGCTGAGCCGGTCTGCCAGGACATTTTCCTGTTCCGAGAGGTAGATAGCCCAGAGGAGCATATCCCACCGTTTTTCGAAATTCCAGAGTTTGATCACCTCCTAACAGAGAAGGTAGGACCCCATGTCACCTTGTTTGTTAATGTAGAACATCGCCACCCGACTGTCCGTTCAAACAAGGAAAACCTGATTCAACAGGTAGTGCCAGAAGACCTGCAGGGCATTCGTGAAGGTGATTTGGAGCTGGCTCTCCTCCTGCAACCAGAGACCTTGGGACTGAAAACCACTGTAGTGGGCTCCCTAGCTGAGTTTGGAGGCATCCGTGGTGAGGATCTGTTGATGCGGAGGATCCTGAAAGGGGAGCCCCACTAGAAGAGTGCTCAACAATCACCATCAGGCGAGGGAGTAGGAGAGCAGTGGGATGACCTAAACCTTGTCCAACAGGTGCCCCATCGGCTGCCTCCACTGAGTGCAGGGAGTCCATTCGGCCCGATGCATGTGGCGATGGGCTGAGGGTGTGACATGAACCATCAAAGTCATGTACCCCAGAAGGCGTAGCATCTGCTGAGCCAACAGAGTCAGAGGACTGAATCCTCCCCCACCAAGACAGAGGCGCTGAGCCTGTCAGGCAGAAGAAAGGTCCTGGCCTGAGTAGTTTTGAGGAGGGCCCTGATGAACTCTAGGTGCTGGGTGGGCTGCAGCTGGAACTTGGGATAGTTTACCACGAAACCCAAGATCTCCAGGTGCTGGATGGTGCAATGAAGGGCCTGTCTGACCTCGTCTAGGGACCCTCCTCTTATTGGCTAGTCATCCAGTAAGGGAAGACAGGCACGTCCTGCAGTCACAGGAAGACAGCGACCACTGCCAGGCACTTAGTGAATACCCTGGAAGCAGACGCCAGTCTGAACAGGACGACGTAATACTGGTAGTGATGCCTGCTGATGACAAAGCGGAGGTATTGCTGGTGCAAGGGATGGATCAGGATGTGGGTAGAGGCATCTTTGAGATCCAAGGAGCACAGCCAGGCTCCCCAGTGGAGGGTAAGGCAGCAACATTTCAAGGGATACCATCTTAAATGTCTTCTTCACTAAGAAGCAGTCAAGATCCCGTAGATCCGGAATGGGTCGCAAGTTCGCAACCCGCCCATCTTCTTGAGAATGAGGAAATAGAATCCTGTGCTTCTTTGAGGCAACGGGTCGAGCTCCACCGCCCTGAAGAGCCGCACGTTCCCTTTGAAAGAGGTCCCGATGGTGGGATCCAAAAGAAGTTCCCCTGCAAAGAACGAGGGGGGGGGGACATGTATATCTAGAAGTATGATGGAAGTGGAGGAGGTAGTCCTCCTTTACCACCTGAAGTGTCCAGGAGTCTGTAGTAATGCTTGCCACCAGTGGGCAAGAATGTGAGACATCCCCCTATGTGCTGCAGTTCCTGACCTCCCCTGGGAAGAGGGGCTATGCACCGGGAGTAAACCCCTCTCCTCCCCAGGCTGCAGCACAGGCACTGTTTAGGGACTAGGTCTATGGGGCCCTGCCCCTGGCCCTTGGCCAGCTGCCCCTGCGGGGGAGCTTGATAACCTGATGTTGGGGTACATTCCATAGGTCGTCGTCTTCTTCTTCTGGAAGAAGGGCTTTATCCCCGAAGCCTTCCGTCTGGAAAGATCAGCTGTCTTCCAAGAGAGTGTTGTTCTGGTCATCAGTTCAGTCTCCAACGCGATGACCTTGCAAAAGAGATTCTCCCCCTGGCTTGGGATATCGACCAATATGTCCTGAACTCATTGCTCCAGGTCTGAGGATAGTAGCCATGCCAGGCGACGTGCACTAATACCCACTGCAGCCACAGACTCGAAGCAGTCATAGGCCGCTCAAGTCACATACTTGGAGCACTCCTTGACCATGGTCACTAGGCCCCAGAAGCGCTGGAGGTGGTCATCGGATAGCCCAGATGAGAACCCGGCAAGCTTCTTTGCCAGGTCTCCCAAGCACATGTCCATGTACAGCTAGTAAGCCTGGATACGGGCCACGAGCACTGAGCACTGGAAACACCTCTTACCAAACCCATCCATTGTGTGGACCTCCTGACCTATAGGCACTGAGGAGTGCATCTTCTGGCTCTTGATCCGGCACATGGCTGACTCCACCACCATGGAGTTGTGTGGTAGTTGAGTTTTTTCAAAGCCGGGGCTCTTGCAGATACAATACATAGAATCGAGCTACTTGCTCACAATTTGAACGGTAACCGGGCATCCCACACCCTGAAAAGGAGGCGCTCCAAGATGGGAGGCACTGGTACTGTGATGGCCTCTTTGGGAGGAGTCATACTGAAGTATGTTCAAGTCCTCCACTCAAAGCTCCTCCTCTGCTTCGATGGTGAAGGCAAGGGTCTTGCCCATGTCCCGGACAAAGTCCAGGAAGGAGAAGTCCTCCGATGGGGACCTCCGATGCATCTGAGGAGGAGAGGGTCTTTCAGAACATCCCAATGCCGAGCGGGATTTGGGGGGGGGGGGGGACTCTTCGTCCATCTCCCATTTTGAATCGGAAGGAAGGGAGCTTGAAGCACCAGCAAGAATCGTGCCGGTGTGCAATCGGGGGCAAGGGCAGCAGCCGGGATTCCGAGCAGTCTGACCTGAAAGCACTCTAGGGAGAAACCCCCGGCTTGGACCGGGATCAGTCATTGGCATCGGTCCACAGGGCATGCCGTTCTACAACAGGCTGGATCTCCTCTGGCAAGGTCCTCGCAGTGGAGGGGTCCATTGCCGGCCCTGAGGAACCAGAGGAAACTGAGACTTGGGTTTTCTGGCTTGCCAGGAAGGCAGCTAGGCTGCGTTCCAGGAACACCATTCCAGCCTCGAGGCCTGAAGGCTGCACAGCCACCAGTGTGGGCACAGTCCTGATGCTGGTCCCTTAGTGGGGACTCACTGATTGTGATCGCCTCAGCAGCCCAAGTGCGGATCCTCTAAGGGGGTGGGAACCGCTTCTAGCCCTCACCCTTGGAATCCCGTGAAGGCTGCGATGCCAGTGCTCATGGGTCTTACCTGCGGTATCTGACGACAGAGACTTGGACAAAGTTCATTCCTTCCGGGGACTGCCCTCCACAGACTGTCGCCAATTTGATGCTCCATGACCTTGGAGCTCCAGGAGAGCTTGGTCACTGCCCCCCATGATGGGGCCGGGGCCAGGGCCAAGGACTTGGGGCCAAACAGCTTCTCCTTCTGCCTCTCATGATTCTTATGCCCCTTGCTCATCAATGGATGATAAAGCGGGCAAGAGGAGGTGTCATGATCGGCCCAGAGGCATTGAAGGCAGCAATTGTGGTGGTCCGTGATGGACATGGTCCTGCCACAATCGGTGTTCTTCTTAAAACCACTAATCAAGGACATAGCAGGAAAGATAGCCCCTGTGAGGTCAAACTCCAATGTCCTGATTAGTAGAGTGCAAAAGAAAAAAAAATCCTGCATACCGAGAGAGAAAAAGAAAAAATAAGTATCTGAGAAAAACACAACACCAAGGTAGCAACGGTTCCAGGCCTGCGAGGTGACGGTATGCAACAGAGCAAGAAAAATAGTAAGAATTCACTGTAAGACAAGACAAATTTTTCGGTGGTTCAGATGGTATGTCTAATGGGCTCTGCGGAAAAACTGAGGGAAAATGGCTCCCTTGGGCGGGAAGGTGACCACGCATGCATAGCTGATCTCCCAAAGATTTACGTTGAAAGCTGGGGAGATTGCAGTGTGAGCTCAGCCTGTGCCAACATCACCCAGATGTGAGGATTGACTTCCTGCTTGTTCCCAGAGAAAACTGTTTATTGTTAACACAGGGATAAGGGGCAAAAACAGAAAATACCAACCATCTCTCTCTCTGGTTCGAAGTGAACAATCTTGATAATGCAGGATAAGAAATTAAAACTCTAAATGACTAAAGATGGCAGACAGCCATAAAATGAATGTCACTATTCATTTTAATGTATAATGGCCAAGAAGCAAAATTTATCAGCTTACTACTCCTCCTTTATATGGCGCTATTGGGCATACACAGCACTATACACATAAGAGAGAGTCCCTGCTCTACAGAGCTTACATTCAGCTAAGACAAACAAACAAAACAAATAGAGCCCGATCCAGGAAGGAGCACCTCCAGTCCCATCCAGATTTCCCAGAATAGGATGGGTTCCATTGTATCCGATTCTGCACCATAGGAGTGTCTGCAGGATCAGGCAACAGGATGGCCTGGCATGTCCCTGCAGCAAGCACAGGGATGTCCTGGAGGCAGCACGGCCCGACTTCCCCACTCCCCAAGACCAGGTTTCCCGCCGCCCAACCCTGGACAGGTCTGCCAAGCTGGGATCGGGTGGAAGGGCATTACCCTCAGTGGCCCTGTTGCATTGGAGGAGTGGCCTAGTGGTTGGGGCAAGGTACTTCAGGCCAGAAGGTCGGTGGTTCAAATCCCACTAGAAGACAGCAATCTTGGGCCGGAAGGACTGGGGTTTCTAGTCCCACAGGTGCTCCTTGTGGTCTTGGGCAAGCCACTTAACCCTCCATAGCCCATGTTCCCTGTAAAATGGTTATCTCCAAGTTATAATGCCCTGTTCAATGTAATTTCAGTTTGTTCAATGTAAACCGCCTTGATATCATTAAAGGCGGTATATAAGAAATGTTAAATAAATAAATAAATAAAATTGGGAGGGTCTGCTAAGCCAGGGCGCACGGGTGCCCAGCGCTTATTCCACCCCCTTGGTGCTCCCCGGACATACAGGGCTGTGACCTGAATTGGCCCTGTATGTTCAAGTGCCTGGCCTGCCCACGCTCCGCCTCCGTCCTGCTCTCCCGCACAGCGGCTGTGTGTGTGTAGGGAGAGGGGCTGCTGGAATTTGTGCCCATAAGTGATTGAGGAATTCTTAAAGAAAATGGTTAGAATACTCAGGGGAATAATGGGGGGGGGGGGGGGAGGTCAGGATCCAAAAGCAGCCTCAAAGATTAGTTTTTAGCCTAGATTTGAATAGGACCAGAGATGAAGCCTGATGTACTGGCAAAGGTATACTATTCCAGGTATACGGTGCAGTAAGGCCTAAAGAATAGAGTCTGGCATTGGCAGTAGAAGAGAAAGGCATGGATAAAAGTGATTTGATTGATGAGTAGGGAGGGAGAGATAAGAGATAGTGAGGAGCCACAGAATGAATGCATCTGTAGGTCAGTAGACATTTGACCTGTATGTGGAAACGGATAGGGAACCAATGAAGCAACTTGGGGAGAGGGGTTAAGTGAGCACAGCGACACTGGCAGAAGATTAGCCATACAGCTGAGTTTTGAACAGATTGAAGAGGAGATAGATGATTCAATGGAGACCAGTGAGGAAGCTTACAGGTGTCAGTTAACACTTCTACAGGATCAGCTGGCTTCAAGATGTGCTCTCATTCAAACATCTTTGAGTGATTCTGTTGAAGCTGACATACTCAGCAACCCTTCCATTGTATTGATAAGTAGCCTGCAATCACTATAGCACTTAAATGAAAAAGACACGTTCGGTAGATGCTATAAATCTTAAAGAATGGAGCCTCAGGAATCATACCTAGAGAAGAGACAGGAAGATGTTCAAGCCTATGCTGTTTTTTCTATGGTAAGATGGAGTATCAGTATTTAAAAAAAAAAAATCTATGCTCTGGTGCATGAGGCAAAATTGCTGGGCAGAGCCCTACATTGCACTATTAAATGGCAGGCTTCAGCCATGATAATTAGATACCAGCTGCTTGTCACCGAGCCCAAGTGTGTGTTGGGGGGATGTAATGCATTCAGTGACTAGTCTAGGAGAATGGATACTACCATCAAATATAGCCAATAGAGGGTCAATCCCTTGTTCCCTTATAAAGAGAGGCCTGGATGTGCATTCAGTCATTAGCATGGGCTAAGACTGCATGGTGTAGGAGTGGGGATGCATATGAAGCAGGAAAACAAAATTCACTAAAAAGCCAAAAATCTGTTTAAACCTGACAAAGCATTTGGCAAACATGCTTGCTTTCTGTTGCAGTCCTTACCCAACAGTATAGAGTGTTTGAATTGGTTTCTTCCAGTTTCTTGCTGCTGCTTGAGTCCTGATCAGGTACTCTGCATAGTGGTAAGTCACTTCACTAGGTTTGCCCATCAAAACTTCATATTTCAGGTCTTTGCCCGTGATCTTTTTGTAAATGTTTTCAAGACACACCATGAAAATTCCATGACCAAACCTACAAAAAAAAGGGCATAGTCTTAAATGGTCTTTTCATGTGCAAGTTCTGTTAATCAACACAGTAAATGACTTGCCCATACAACTAAGGATATGTTCCAGCTGCCAGCCACAGAACATGCCCACTTGCAAACTTTTTGCATATCCAGACCTGTCTTTTTTTTTTTTTGTCTTCCTTCTTTATATGCCACCATTCTGGTCATAAAAGCATGAAAGATCCTTGCTTAGTTTTCTCCAACACTCACTTTTCCCATGACTAACGACAAGACTCTAAACAGCTAGCACTACTAGCATGGACCTCCACAAAACATATGGCCTCCTAGGTCTCACTACGATCAGACAAACAGACCCTGCTATGGATTTCTAATTAATTAGAAAACTTGCTGCCTGGCAAACAGATTCAGGTACTTGTTTGGTTCTGTCTATCATCACAGTATGAACTAATAAGACTGAAGGGATGCTGAGACCGGACATGCCACCGCTGCTAAGGAAATCTGCAGGTGTGAGTATATAACTCACAATCTGTCAGCAGGAAAACTAAGATGCTGTTTTTATTTAAAAAATCAGTTAAGCAACAGGCTAGTTTAAAAACTTTTATGTATCTGTTTAATTCCCACCTACTTCCTCCAACTCCCACTCAAACCTGGCCTAAATTTGTTTATAGGTTTTTCAGTCAAATTTGCTAGGAAGGAATTTTTCACCACAGGACTTAATTGGGGATTTATCAGCAGCAAATGATTCTCTCTTAGCAATAGATGAATTCAAAGTCCTCTGCAGCACAAACAAACCTAACCGCATAAAATATACCTAATTAGCCTAAGGAACTTTATATTAGTCTAAGTTTCCCAACTCCCTTAAATTTAAATAATTAAAATTTCTCACCAAAATTAAGATGCAGGCAGCAATCTAGCAGCAAGATGGGGGCTATCCGGTTATTTGCACCAAGTGCCACGTGAATTATTATCTCCCAGATGGTGAGAAGTTGTATGGGTGCATTTGGTACATAGAACTCCTAGCTCTTCGAGGAAGAGAGTCCAACCTCTGAAGGCGAGAGGCAGACAAAGAGGTATACAGAGGCAGTCTTCAGTGTTATAGAAGCAAAGTCCCACCTCCAGTCTGGTAGCCTTTGTGCTGCCTTGGAGGAGAAAGGACAACTGGAAGGAAAGCACAGTTACTTACCTGTAACAGGTGATCTCTGGGAACAGCAGGAATTAGTCCTCACATATGGGTACGTCGGTACCGACGGAGCCTGCGCGGGAACGCTCCCCAGCTTCCCAAAAAGGAAAGCTTTTGGGAGCATCCCACAGCGCCTGCGCACTGTGCCTTCCCGCCTTTCCTAACCAACTCTCCTCAGTTCGAGTTTAAAGCTGAGACAATAGAGAGAGAGAGGAAAGGAAAGACAGAGAGAGATACAACTCCTAGGGGAGGTGGGAGGGTTGTGAGGACTAATTCCTGCTGTTCCAAGAGATCACCTGTTACAGGTAAGTAACTGTGCTATCTCCAGGAACAAGCAGGAATGAGTCCTCACATATGGGGACTCCCTAGCTAAGATGCCTGGGAGATCCCCAATTGTATGAGACCCTGAAGGGTCCTCGTCTTCCTATGGATCTCAGGCATCCATTCAGGGAAGGAGGGCAGGAGTTGTTCAAGAATGGAACAGGTGTCTGAGGACAGCCTGACCAAACAAGGCATCCTGGCGGGAGTCCTTGTCCAAACAGTAATGGGCTGTGAAGGTATGAACCGGGTGGCTGCTCGACAGATCTGGTCGATGGACACATAGAATGAAGATGAGCCATAGAGGTGGCCATGGCCCTCACATTGTGAGCTGTGACATAGCCCTCCAGAGAAAGGTTCTTACTCTGGTAAGCAAAAGAAATACACTGAGCAATCCAATTGGACAGTGTTCTTTTAGAGACCGGAAGTCCTAAATGAGAAGGATCAAAAGCAACAAAAAGCTGGGAAGACTTTCTATGTTGCTGTGTCCTGTGTAAGTAAAAAGCAAGAGCTCTTTTACAATCTAGAGTATGAAGGTTCCTCTCTGCAGTGGATGCATGAGGAGCTGGAAAAAAGACAGGTAAATATACCTCTTGATTAAGATGAAAAGGTGAGACCACTTTAGGCATAAAGTGAGGATTTGTCCTAAGGACTACCTTATCATGATGGAACCTTGTATAAGGTGGATTAGCCACTAAGGCCTGCAGTTCA
Organism: Ichthyophis bannanicus; assembly: GCA_033557465.1. Classification (NCBI taxonomy): domain Eukaryota; kingdom Metazoa; phylum Chordata; class Amphibia; order Gymnophiona; family Ichthyophiidae; genus Ichthyophis; species Ichthyophis bannanicus. Next base: position 98,168,863 of record CM066046.1, read on the forward strand.
CTGATGCGGCGAGCAGAAGTGATTGCAATAAGGAAAATAACCTTCCAGGAAAGAAATTTCAAGGAGGTAGTGGCTAAGGGTTCAAAAGGTGGCTTCATAAGCTGACCAAGAACCAAGTTTAAGTCCCATGCCACCGGAGGAGGTCGAATGGGAGGTTTAGTTAAAGTTAGGCCTCTCATGAATCTTGCAATAAGAGGATGAGAGGAAATAGGTTGTCCATTGAGAGGCTTAAGGGATGCTGCAATAGCACTCAAATGGACCCTTACTGAATTTGTTTTAAGGCCTGCATTAGAGAGATGCAGGAGATATTCCAATAGAGAATTCACAGGAAGTGCCAGAGGGTCAAGACCCTTTTGAGCACACCAAATGGAAAATCTTTTCCACTTAAAAGCATAGGAACGCCTAGTGGAAGGTTTTCTGGAAGCATGGAGGATATCCTTCACTTGCTGAGAGAGATTGAAGTCTTGAAGGTCTAGGCCTTCAGTAACCAAGCTCTGAGGTGAAGGGACTTGGGATTTGGATGCCACAAAGTCCCTTCCTCCTGGGACAGAAGATCTGGTGCAGCTCCCAAGTCCAGGGAGGGGGCTTGGGAGAGATGCAGAAGTAGAGGGTACCACACTTGGCGTGGCCAGCGTGGAGCTATGAGGATCATAGATCCTTGATCCCTCTGGAGTTTGAACAGAGTCTTGGGAATCAAAGGAATGGGTGGAAAGGCATACAGGAAGCCCTGACCCCAATGTAGGAGGAAGGCATCCTTGGCCTGAGCTCCCTGACACTGAATTCTGGAACAGAACCGGGGAAGGTTGGCATTCCACGGACTTGCAAAGAGGTCTATGTCCGGGGTTCCCCATTCCTGGAAGATTCTGAGTACCTGATCCATGTGCAGGGACCATTCGTGTGGAAGCAGAACTCGACTGAGTCTGTCTGCCCAAGAGTTTTGGATTCCTGGGAGGTATACTGCCAGGAGATGGATTTGATGCTCTCTGGCGAAGGCCCATAATCTTAGAGCTTCGTTGCAAAGCGACAGAGAGACAGTTCATCTTTGCTTGTTTATGTAAAACATGGCTACTTGATTGTCCGTATGAATGAGGACTGTCTTGTAGCTGAGGAGGGTATGAAAGACCTTGAGAGCTAGGAACACTGCTCGAAGTTCCAAGTGGTTGATATGAAGGGAGGTCTCCTGTGGGGACCAAGTGCCTTGGGTGGAGAGGTCTTGTAGATGAGCTCCCCAACCTGTTTGGGAGGCATCTGTTGTGAGGGTTGCTTGGGGCAACAAAGGTTGGAAGGGGGACCCCAGCAACAACAGATTTTTGAGTGGACATCCACCATTGGAGAGACCAAAAGAGACGTTTGGAGGTTGCTTTTTGGTCTGAGAGAGCTCCTGAAGCTTGAGTCCACTGGGTGGACAAAGTCCATTGAGCTGCTCTCATGTGTAGGCGAGCATAGGGTACCACATGTACTGTGGAAGCCATATGGCCTAGCAGCTGTAGCATCTCCCTGGCAGTTAAGTGGCTCCTTGACTGAATCTGGGAGGCTAACTGCACTAGACGTTGACAACGGGCCTGAGGGAGGTAGGCCCTTGCAGAAGTGGTGTCCAACCAGGCCCCTATGAATTCCAGGGACTGAGTAGGGGTGAGCTGGGACTTTGGGAGGTTTACCACAAGTCCCAGGTATTGCAGAATGCACCTGGTGCGGTTCAGGGAGATCTGAGCCTCCGACTGGGTTGGAGCTCGGATGAGCCAGTCGTCCAGATATGGGAAGACAAATATTCCCAGAGTGCGTAGAAATGCAGCAACTATTGCCATGCATTTGGTGAACACTCTTGGAGCAGAGGCTAGACCGAAAGGAAGCACTCTGTATTGGTAATGTTTTCCCTGGAACAGAAAACGTAGGAATTTTCTGTGAGATGGATGGATGAGGACATGAGTGTATGCATCTTTGAGATCTAGAGAACAAAGCCAATCCTGACTCTGCAGGTATGGAAGGAGAGTGCCTAGAGAAAGCATCTTGAACTTCTCCTTGCATAGGAATTTGTTCAATTCTCTGAGATCTAGAATGGGTCTGTATCCCCCTGTTTTCTTTGGAATGAGAAAATAGGGGGAGTAAAACCCTGACCCCTGTTGAAGAGGAGGAACTTCTTCTATGGCCCTCTGGGCCAGAAGGGTAGTCACCTCCTGATCCAGAAGGTCGAGGAGAGATGTGGGAGAATTGAAGTGTCTCACCATGGTGTAGGGAGGAAGGTCTGAGAAATGAAGTTTGTAGCCCTCTCTTATGATGGAGAGGGTCCACTGCTCTGATGTGATTTGCTCCCATCTGGGAGCAAAATGAGCTAACCTTCCTGGAATGGTGAGAAGTTCTGGCTGTTGTAGAGCCAGAAAGGTTAAGTTCTCTAGTATCAAGTCAAAAACCCTGAGGGGGTTGGGACTGCTGAGTTGTAGCAGCCCCTGCAGGTTTAGGCCTGGCCTGTTTAGGTTGCTGACGCTTAGTAGCAAAGCGACCTGTAGAAGATTGTTGGCCAGAAGTGGAAGGAAATCTGCTCCTTTTGTAAAAAGGCTTTTTGAAAGGTTTTTTCTTGGCTGGAATGGAGGTTGACTTGGAAAGTCTATCCAGAACAGAATTCTCTGCATCCATTTGGGTGGCTTTTATTTGCCACTCTTTGCCAAAGAGATTTTCACCCGTACAGGGCAGATTTCCTAAGCCATTCTGAACCCAGGGTTCTAGATCAGAAGCCTGGAGCCAAGCAATTCTGCGAGCAGCTATGGCAATGCCTGAGGCTCTGCTGGCACCTTCAAAGGAGTCAAAGGCTGCCCTGTTGGAAAACTTTGAAATGTCTTGAGTATGCTTAAGCCAAAGGAGGAACTCATCCCTTCTATCCTCTGGAATAAAAGGGAGAAAGTTGTGCAGCTTTTGTGCAACTTCCTTTAGAAACATACCCATATAAAGGCTATATGAGTTGATTCTGGCAATAAGCATGCTGGCTTGGAAGAATTTCCTACCAAAAGCATCCAAGGTCCTGCATTCTCTTCCTGGAGGAGCAGAAGAGTGTCTTTTGGTACTCTTTATCCTTTTCATAGCTGACTGCACCACAATGGAGTGGTGAGGAAGCTGAGTTTTCTGAAATCCAGGACAAGGAGGGACACGGTATATAGTGTCCAATCTGCGAGAATGAGGAGAAAGGGTGAGAGGAGTCTCCCATAAGTCAATCATATGTTCATGAAGAATTTCATGAATTGGTAAGGTGACTGCCTCTCTGGGAGCCTTAGAGTATCCTAAAATATCTAATTTTTTTGCTCTAGGCTCTGCTTCAGAGATTACTGAAATAGAGAGTCCTTTAGCCACTTCTATTATGAAGTCTTGAAAGGACAAACCCTCTGGAGGAGACATTCTCCTTTTTGGAGAAGTAGGCTCCTCAGGAAGGGTAATGGATACTTCAGGAGACTCATCTGATGAATCAGAATCATCAGAGGAATCGAAGTATCGTCTGTCCGCTTCCAACGATCGATACGCGTATCGATCGGTACCGACATCGGGCGTCCCCGGTACCGGGTCAGTACCGAGAAATAGCCCTGGACAAGGAGCCGGAGTCGGTATCCTGGCCGATGTCGATGCAGTCGGTACCGGTATCGGCGCTGGTACCGGTACCGGCACCGACAACGGGACTCGTTGCGGTACCGTCGGCGTCGCAGCTTTAATAAAAGCCATTATAGCCTGCTGCATGGATTGAACAGTGTGATCCATGGACGCCACGACTGCCTGGATGTCGGTACCGGGAGAAAGTGCCGGTACCCCAGAGCAGTCTAACAGGTGATCGGTCGAGGCCGTGCCATCGATGTCAACCTGTAACCCCATAGGAGGAGCTTTGGAAGCCGGAGCTTCCCGCCGGGGTTGTTTGGCTGGGGCAGGATCCTCGAGGGCAAGCCCGGAGGCATCTCGATGCTTAGAGGGAGATTTGCCCTTCGAGGACCTGCTAGGATTATGTTTGGTTACCTGAGACCCATCGGGAGAGGAAGACCTGGAAGATGTCGATGCCACCGCCGGTGCATCTGTGGGAAACAGCACATGGAGCTTAGCTGCTCGGTTCTGTAACCCTCGTTTAGACATTAGAGAGCAGGACTGGCAATCCGGAATGGAGTGTTCAGGACCCAAACATTTAAGACACCATTCATGGGTATCTGTAACAGAAATTGTACCGCTACACTTAGTGCATTTTTTGAACCCGGAGGCTGGTTTTTCCATGAGGGAAAAGTTTCTTGTGGGCCTGGAGGCCTAAGAAGAAAAATACAACAAGTGAGGAAAAAATATATATATATATATTTTTTTTTTTTTTTTTTTAGAAAGAAAAGAAAAGAAAAGACCGGCGGTACCGGTCCGGCGTCGGGGAAGGCAGACACGCGACCAAAGAAATAAATTAAAATAAAGAACTTCTTCAGCGGTGACAGGAACACGACCTGCTGGCTCCGCGGAAAAGAAGGACTGAGGAGAGTTGGTTAGGAAAGGCGGGAAGGCAGCGTGCAGGCGCTGTGGGATGCTCCCAAAAGCTTTCCTTTTTGGGAAGCTGGGGAACGTTCCCGCGCAGGCTCCGTCGGTACCGACGTACCCATATGCGAGGACTCATTCCTGCTTTTTCCTGGAGATAGCAACACCTTGGTGTGACAGCAGATGATACTGTAGCCAGGTCCTGCCCTACAGGTAATGCAATGTCCTTTCAAACTGAGACTGTCTCTCCAGGGCATGTATCTAGGAAGGGTTAGGACAAATGCCAACTACTACTGCCATTAGGAATGTAGATATCTGAGTGGCTGGTGGGTGTAAGGATAACTTGCCTGCCTGGTACAAAAGTGGCAGAGCTCATGCAACACCTACATAGGATTTTAAACAGTGCTGGGGAAGAACCAGCTGCCTTGGTACATGTGGGTATCAATGCCTGCCAGCTGTGATCACTGTAAAGACCCTTCCCGTCTGCCCACAAGGATCACAGGCACATAGGAAGGGTCTCTGCAATTATTGCGGCCAGCAGGCAGCAGCACATGGGGATCCCATTACCCGCAGGCAGAAGAAAAGCCACAATCGTGACAAAGATCCTTCCTGTCTGCCCACGGGGTGGGGCTTGGGCTCCCCCCAAAGAAAAAGCCCTTCAGCCGCCCCTGCCTTAAAGGAGACAGAGCTGCTTTTAAACTAGAAGCTGGGAAAAAGCCAACAGAGTGGAGGAGTGGCCTAGTGGTTGGGGCAAGGTACTTCAGGCTGGAAGGTCGGGAGTTCAAATCCCACTAGAGGACAGCAACCTTGGGTCGGAAGGACTGGGGTTTCTAGTCCCACAGGTGCTCCTTGTGGTCTTGGGCAAGCCACTTAACCCTCCATAGCCCATGTTCCCTGTAAAATATTTATCTCCAAGTTATAATGCCCTGTTCAATGTAATTTCAGTTTGTTCAATGTAAACCGCACTGATGCAGAATAGCGCGGTATATAAGAGAATGTAAATAAATAAAATAAATAAATAAATAACAGCTGCTCAGGAGTACATGGTTCAGAAAAGGTTATTTTCAAAAGATACTGGCAAATTCAAACATTAGAATATCCTGCAAGAGAGGTTACGATGAAAGCTGAAATAGCCCAGGAGTATTTAAATAGAGATCTTGTGAGTGGGTATTTAAATGGCAGTTGAAATGTGAAGACATTTTAGATAGCACGTGGAGAATGGAACAGAGACATGGGGAGGGGTGACCTACACCTGCTGTGCAGACTAGATGAACCATACTGGTCTTTATCTGCCATCATATACTATGTTACTTTGAGACATCTAGGGCAGGAGATATATTTATTTATTTAACTGTATTTATATCCCGTGTTTTCACCGGGTCAAAGCGGTGATATATAATATATAATTCCGGCAGTATTCTAGGAAAGACTCTGCCAAACATGGAGTCTTTTCTAAAAGACATATAAAGAAGTGCAGGAATGCTTGTGGGTAGGCATCCATGTACAGCAGGAGGAGCCATGTCACAAACCTACACGTGCGAGGAAAAAAATACAACAGGAGGAAACGTGGCAACTTACACATGGATGTGAGCTCTCATCTTTTCATTATTTGGAGGGAGAATAAAACAGGGATGAAGGGAAAAAAACCCACAATCCTTCCTATAAAAGGTTGGCTGAATCAAGCACTTAACAACCCCCCCCCCCCCACACACACACATATATATACATGCCAGGGAATGGCTGTAAATCCTGATGTGGACTCACTTGGTCGTACACATGCATTCCCTATATGAAATCGGGCATATACATGTAGAGTTTTAACCCAACTACTACTACTAAGCATTTATTATAAGCAGATATGCTATAACAGTGCTTCTCAACTATTCTTCTGGAGGCACACCTCGACCGTCAGCTTTTTAGGATTACCGCAATGAATAGGCAGGAGACATTTGCCTATATAGTGCATATACACTGTGGTAACCCTGAAAACCCAAACTGCTAAGTTTGTCTCCAAGAAAGGGTTGAGCTGCACTCAGCCAGAGGGATTTCTAGCCTCTGTTTTAATTCATTAAGAAAAACAAGCTTAAAATGTTTAATTTTTTGTTTTTAATTTAAATCATGCTTTAACCTCCGAGTCATCAATCGCCCTGTCATTATGTAGGCTCAAGGTTGATTCTATCTTGAGCCAGCCAGCACTAAAATACTAGGGCAGCAGCAGTCATGACCCACTTGAGCAGAAGCAGGGCTGATATGGCAGAGGTAAAGACTTTTCTAGTGGTAACATCTGCTGGTCTGAACAGCAATTGCACCACTACTGGTTATAGCGGCAGCGAGGAAAGAAAGATACTTTGGAAACAAAATAGGTGGGGCCAAAAAGAAAAATATGGTCTTATCTGCTAATCTGAGTCTACTAGACCAGTCCATAACGAATGGCTTATGCTTGCCAACCAGTAAAGTGCAGAAAAGCACAATCACCTGGACGCTGGTCGGAAAAAAAAATGCTCAGCCAATTCTCCATGCATCGAATCTTAGTGCAAACATGAGACTGTCCTCCGGAACTATCCAAGAGGAAGTTGCCCCATTACAGATGAGGACAAAGCCGCCATGTTCTTCACAGGCCAGAATAGCATATATCCACCAGACACGGGCACCCAGGCCAGCAGCTTCTGAAGGTTCCGGGGGACAGGAACCAAACCAGTGCCAGCAAGCTATGCACTAGCATTTGCTGAAAACCATGGGGTCAGACCTCCAGCAGTCATGGACACACAGTTCCAAATGCACTTTCAAACCTATGAAAATATTTCATGCATCCAGCACAAAGATAACCACTGTCTCATGATCCATTCAAGATTAGTGTCCACAGGCAGAGACCAAGTGCTCCATATGAGCCTGACTTGGAACCACACCCAACAACCTTTCAAGGGCCACAGGATGCCAAAATGCAATGCTAAAGCACTACTCTTCCCCAGGAAGCAGTATTTACCTAGCATGCCAAGGGAAGATTTGCTAGGGATAAAACTTTTGATTTTGTGGGCCAGAGACTGAAGATCTGTAGCTGAAACACAGTCTGCCTCAATTCTCTTTGCCCTAGCCATAGCATATGTGCTCCAAGGGGTCTAGGGTAGAACTCTCACCCAAAGATTTCAAGGAAAAAGGACTCAAGAGTGCAAAAAGCGTAGTTACTCACCTGTAACAGGTGTTCTCCAGGAGCAGCAGGAATCAGTCCTCACATATGGGTGACGTCGGCGCCGACGGAGCCCTCGCGGAGCAATTTTCCCCAGCTTTCAAAGAAAGCCTTTGGGAATTGCAGCGCGCATGCGCGGTCCTCTTCCCGCCCAAGGGTGCCATCTTAGCCAGTCAGATGACATAGCTAAAAGACAGCAAAAATGAGCAAAAACGAAAGCATATAACTGCAACTCCAAGGGGAGGAGGGAGGGTTGTGAGGACTGATTCCTGCTGCTCCTGGAGAACACCTGTTACAGGTGAGTAACTACGCTTTCTCCAGGACCAAGCAGGAAGTCAGTCCTCACATATGGGACTCCCAAGCTTAAGGCTACCGGAGACCCTAAGCACAAAAATGAGCTCTCTCTAGCTCAGCAGCACAGAAGGAAGGAATCTTCTCTGAATACGTCTCCAACCGGTAGCCCAATATCCGGGATGGAGGGTAGGAGTTGCCTATACCTCGAAGAGGTTACGGAGGACTGCCTGTCCGAAAGCACTGTCCCTGCGGGACTCCCTCTCCAGGCAGTAATGGGGCGCAAAAGTCTGGCTTGAAGACCAAGTAGCGGCCCGGCAGATGTCTGCCAACGGAACAGAGCGGAGGTAAGCCACTGACGTAGCCTTCGCCCGAACACGATGAGCGGTGACTCTACCTTCCAGCACGAGGCCCGCAGCCTCGTAAGCCCAAGCGATGCAGTCCGCAATCCAGATGGACAGAGTACGCTTGGAGACAGGGAGCCCCAACTTGTTGGGGTCATAAGACACGAAGAGCTGAACCGCCCTTCGGTGCTCCCGCGTACGGTCCAGGTAGAAGTTCAGCGCCCTTCTACAGTCCAGGGTATGCAGGACCATTTCAGCTCAGCTGGAGTGTGGCCTGGGAAAGTAGGTCGGAAGTACCACCTCCTGGTTGATGTGAAAAGGGGAAACCACTTTAGGAAGAAACTTAGGGTGAGTCCGTAGGACTACCCGGTTCTTGTAGAACCTAGTGTAAGGAGGATCAGATACCAGGGCCTGCAGCTCACTAACGCGTCTAGCAGAAGTGAGGGCCACCAAGAACAAGGTTTTCCAGGAAAGAAAATGAAGAGGACAGGTAGCCATAGGCTCAAAAGGCGGACAGGTAAGCCACTGTAAAACCACATTGAGATCCCAGTTCGGGGCTGGCGGGCGCAAAGGTGGTTTAAGGAGAAGGAGGCCTCTGAGAAAACGAGCCACCAGAGGGTGGCTGGAAAGAGGTCTACCATCCACCGGCACGTGATGCGCAGAAAGAGCACGGAGGTGGACCTTGACCGAGTTGGACTTAAGGCCAAGATTGGAAAGAGAAAGCAAGTACTGCAAGACCACTGATGCCGAACAGGAGAAGGGGTCTTGAGACTGCTGAGTACACCAGACGGAGAACCGACGCCACTTAAGAGTGTAGGACTTCCGGGTGGAAGGCCTCCTGGAGGCCAAGACGACCTCTTCCACATCTGGAGGCAGCTGGAGAGGAGCAAGGACTACCCTTTCAGCAGCCAGGCCATCAGATGAAGGGACCGGAGGTTGGGGTGCAGGAGCGTCCCCTGATCCTGCGAGAGGAGGTCGGGCTGAAACCCCAGAGGAAGAGGGGTGTCCACCGCCAGCTGCATCAGAAGCGGGAACCAAGGTTGCCTCGGCCACCGGGGAGCCACTAGGATCATCGATGCCTTGTCTCTGAGAACTTTGAAGAGCGTCCGAGACACCAGAGGCATGGGTGGAAAGGCATACAAGAGGCCTGTGGACCATGGAATCAGAAAAGTATCCGCCGCTACCCGGAGAGGATGCGGCTGTCGAGAGCAGAATCTGGGAAGCTGCCGGTTCAGAGGACTGGCGAACAGATCCATGGTGGGGAGGCCCCACCGTAGAAAGATCCGCTGAACCACCAGCGGATCCAATCTCCACTCGTGTGGTTGGAGGATCCTGCTCAGTTTGTCTGCCAGATAGTTTTCTTGACCTGGGAGATAGACAGCTTTGAGGACGATGTTGCGATGGACGGCCCAAGAGCAGAGCTTCTGTGCTTCCTGACAGAGAAGGAAGGAGCCGGTTCCGCCTTGCTTGTTCACGTAGAACATGGCAACCTGATTGTCTGTCTGGTGAGAAATCAGGTGAGAGAAGGCTTTGAGCGCTAGGCGGATGGCTCTGAGCTCCAGGAAGTTGATCTGCTGAGCGGACTCCCAAGGAGTCCAGAGACCCTGAGTACAAGTCCCTTGGCAATGTGCTCCCCAGCCCTGGAGAGAAGCATCGGTCGTCAGGACCTGAGAATGTGCAGGGGGCTGAAAAGTCACCCCGAGCACTAGGTTTGGCAGGTGAAGCCACCATCGCAGAGAGGAGACCAGCTGGTCGGAGATCTGTACGGAGTCCGCTAGGCTCCCAGTGGCCTGATGCCATTGTTTGCGAAGGCATCATTGAGCAGGTCGCATGTTCAGGCGGGCATAGGGGGTTACATGGACCGTGGAAGCCATATGGCCGAGCAGTCTCAGAAATTGTCTGGCCGAGACCAGGGAATTGCTGTGAAAACGGCTGGCGAGATCCATGAGTCTTTGGGCCCTGTCCAGAGGCAGGAAGGCCTGCGCCTGAAGAGTGTCCAACCTGGTGCCAATGAATTCTAGATCCTGAGAGGGGAGCAAAGTGGACTTTGCGAAGTTTATGACAAATCCCAAGTGCTGGAGCAGAGCCACCGTGCGATGAGTAGCCTGAGTGGCTTCTTGGGCAGACTGGGCTCTGATGGGGCAGACTGGGCTCTGATGAGCCAGTCGTCCAGGTATGGGAACACAAAGAGACCCTGAAGTCTCAGATAGGCTGCCACCACTGCTAGGCATTTGGTGAACACTCTGGGGGTGGAGGATAGGCCGAAAGGCAGTACTCTGTACTGGTAATGGCGTCCGTCCACCACAAACCTGAGGTATTGTCTGTGGTCTGGATGAATAAGGATATGAGTATACGCATCCTTCAGATCTAAGGAGCATAGCCAGTCTCCCTGCTGGAGGTAGGGCAGCAGGATTCCTAGGGTAAGCATTTTGAACTTCTCCTTTGCAAGGAACTTGTTGAGGTTGCGCAAGTCTAGGATGGGTCTGAGGCCTCCTGTTCTTTTCGGAATCAGGAAGTATCTGGAATAAAACACTTGACCCTTCAGGTGGTGGGGCACCGGTTCCACGGCTTGTTCCTGAACAAGACTTGCTAACTCCTGAAGGAGTAAGTTCCTGTGCAGAGGGAATCTGGAAGGCTCCCCTGGAAAGTAGGAGGGAGGTACCTGGTGAAAATGAAGAAGATAGCCCTTTTGAACTATCTGAAGCACCTAGGTATCTGTGGTGATGTTGGACCATCTGTGGGCAAAGTGGACCAGCCGGCCTCATGTGCTGAGAGAAACCAGCTGAGGGGGAGAGGCTATGCTGAGAAAGTCAAAAACCCCCACCCTGCTGAGCAGGGGCCGGTGGTGCAGGCTTGGGGGCTGGCTGCCTACGGGGCCCATTACCTCGACCCTTGGCCTGCTTTCCCTGTGGGGGAGCTGGGGAGGCCTGATACTGAGGGTAGTATTTATAGGCAGCACCCTTCCTCGGGTAAAAGGGCTTTTTCCCCGAGGCCTTCTTCTTTTGAGAAGGAGCAGAGGTCTTCCTGGAGAGACGAGTCCTGGTGAGAGTCTCCGTCTCGATTTGTGCAGCCTTCTCATCCATGGGCTTGCCAAAGAGGTTATCACCTCGGCAGGGGACATCGACCAACTTGTCCTGCACCCAGGGCTCGAGGTCGGACGTCTGAAGCCAAGCCTGGCGGCGTCCACCGATGCCGGCCGCGGCTACTCGAGCCGAAGCCTCAAAACCATCATAGGCTGCTCGAGAGATAAACTTGGAGCACTCCCGAATGCCAGTAGACAAGGATTGGAACCTCTGCAAAGGTTCGTCGGAGAGACCAGCAGAGAACCCGGCTATTTCTTTAGCCAGGTCTCGGAGATACATGCCCATGTAGAGCTGGTATGTCTGGACTCGACAAGCAAGCATAGAGCCCTGGAAGCACTTCCTACCGAGAGCATCCAGGCTTCGGGCTTCCCTACCAGGGGGCATCGAGGAGTGCATTTTTTGACTCTTCAGTCTATGCATGGCCAATTCCACCACCATGGAATGGTGCGGTAGTTGTGCCTTTTGGAACCCGGGGCTCTTGCGGACTCGATAAATGGAATCGACCCGCTTGCTTAACACCGGCGACGACGCCGGGCTCTCCCACATGCGGAAGAGAAGCCGTTCCAGCATTGGAGGAACCGGTACAATAAAGGCCTCCTTCGGGGGAGAGTCATATTGGAGGGCATCGAGTTCTTCGACTCGAGGCTCCTCCTCGGGATCCGCAGGGAAGGCCAAGGCTTTGGCCATATCCCTCACGAAGTCCGAGAACCGGGTATTCTCCGGGGGGGACCGTCTCCGAGGTTCAGACTCGGGGGAGTCCGAAGGGACACACCGAGTCCGAAAGGAACCAGGTGACTCTTCGTCCTCAGATTCCCAGGCCGACTCCTCGGAGGAGGAGTCGACCGGCTCCGGTCGGGCGGGCACTGATGCTATCCACCCCGACGCCGACGGAGTCGGCGTCGACGACCTCGGTCCCGAACGGGAGGCTGAAGGAGACCTCGACCGAGGATCGACTCGAACCCTTATGGACTCGAGGATCGGCTCGGTCTCCGGGGTCGACTTGGAGGTCGACGTCCCGGCGGTCAGGGCAGAAGCGCCAGCGAGGCCAGCGATCAATGCCCGCTGCTGGTCCAAGAAGGCAGACAAACTGCACTCCAAGGCCGTCAACCTGAGTCCGAGCTCAGGAGACCCAGCAGGCCCCGACGGCGTCGGGCCTGACGTCGGGTCCTTCGGAGGCGAGTCCACGAGGACAACCGTACTTACGTGAGCGGGCAAGTCCATCTCGAGTCGAGGATGTTTTGACAGCCTTTCCGACTCCAAGGACCCGGGACTGGAATCGGGGCTATGCGACCTGGCCCTCGAGGAACCAGGAGCATCCACCGATCCCGCCCTCGCGGGTTTCTTCTTCCGATGATGCTCCCGGGTAGGAGACCCCCTTTCAGAGGAACTCCGACGATGCTCAGGACCAGAGTCCCGAGACGTCGAAGCCTCTGACGAGGTCCGAGCCCGGCCGGAGTCAGAGAAGATACGTTCCCGCTGGTGCTGCCGACTCCTCAATGCTTTTGAGGACATTTTGCCGCATGGCGTGCAGATCATGGGGTCATGATCTGGGCCGAGGCAGCGGAGGCAGAAGTCATGAGTGTCTGTAAGAGACATAAGTTTCTTACAGAGGTCACACTTTTTGAAACCACTGGCCGCCATCGGGGGAAAAAGGGCCCCTGCGAGGTCGAACGACCGGGCAGCCAGGGAAAAAAGGAAAAAAGCGCGAAATCTGTCACGAAGGACAAAAAAACGAAAAATAAAGGACGGACTCGTAACCGGCGTCGCGAGTCCGGGCGGGAAAAGAACCGGCGTCGAACTGAAGAAAAAAATAGAAAAAAATAGATAAAAATAGAGGAAAATCAACTTTTCTGCGGGGATTCACAGGCAACGTCTGTAGGGCTCCGCGGAAAAAAGAAGACTGAGCAAGATGGCACCCTTGGGCGGGAAGAGGACCGCGCATGCGCGCTGCAATTCCCAAAGGCTTTCTTTGAAAGCTGGGGAAAATTGCTCCGCGAGGGCTCCGTCGGCGCCGACGTCACCCATATGTGAGGACTGACTTCCTGCTTGGTCCTGGAGAAATGCAAAAACCGCACAGCATGAGTTCCCCTAAGGAGAAAACCTGCATACAGATGAAATTCTAGACTTAGGCCAAACCAGAACCAGTCACTTTAACCCCCTTATACAGCGCTGTGTACGCCTTGTAGAGCTATACAAATGATCAGTAGTAGTACTATTACTACTTCTAATCATTTGAATAGCGCTGCAAGGCATATGCAGCACTATACATATAGATGTACGATAGTCCCCGCTCATAGGAGCTTACAATCTAATCAAGACAAAAAAACATCGCAAAACTGTGGACTAAAGTATTTTATTTATTTATTTATTTAGACAGTTTTGTATACCGCCTTATCCTTCAATCAAAGCGGTCACAACACAATTGGGGGATACATTTAACACACGGGGATATGAGATACATACACTAATACTTACAGGGAACAAGTATGGCAAGATACACATAGGTAGTGGACAAGAAAATGAGCATCCAAAAGCAGCCTCAAAGAGGTCGGTCTTCAGCCTGGACTTGAATAGTTTGGTCTGGACATTATGTAGCAGCAAGGTGGAATAAAGGAAGTCTGGAGTTGGCAGTGGCAGTGAAGGGCACAGATAAAAGGGATCTGCCAGGGGAGCGAATTTCCAGAGGAGTGTAGCGAGATAAGGAAAGGAAAGGTAGTGAGGAACTGCAGAATGAATGCACTTGTAGCTTAGTAAGAGAAGTTTGAAATGGATGCGGAAATAGATAGGGAGCTAGTGAAGTGACTTGAGAAGAGGGGTTATATGAGCATAGCGACACTGACAAAAGATAAGCTGTGCAGCTGAGTTTTTAAAAGATAAAGGGGAGAAAGATGACTCCGAGGGAAATGGGAGGAGACTAGTGAATGGATGAGGGTCTTAGTAGTGTGTGTAGAAAGGAAGGGATGAATTTTGCCAATACTACAGAGAAAGAAGCGGCAGGTTTTAACTATCTGTTGGATGTGTGCAGAAAAAGAGAGAATAGAGTCAAAGATGACCCCAAAGTTGTGAGCTGAGGAAACAGGAAGGAGGTCTAGTGTTATCCACAGAAATAGAGAAGGGAGAAAGGGGGAGGTGGGTTTAGGGGAAAAGATAAGGAGCTCAGTTTTGGCCATGTTCAGTTTCAGACGGCAGTGAGACATCCAGGCAGCAATATTGGGAAGCAGGCAGATATCCGGGCCTGGATTGCTGGAGAGATTTCAGGTGCAGAAAAATAGATTTGTCATCAGCATAAAGATAGTACTGAAAACTATGGGAGGAAATAAATGCACCAAAGGAACAAGTGTAGAGAGAGAACAGGAGAGGTCCCAAGTCAGAGCCCTGAGGTACACCAACTGAAAGTGGGATGATGGTAGAGGAGGATCCACCAAAACACATATTAAAAGTGTGATGAAAGAGATAAGAAGAAAACCAGAACAGAATAGAGTCCCTAAATCCAAGCGGGGGACAGGGTATCGAGGAGAAAGTGGTAATCAACAATGTCAAAGGCAGCAGAAAGGTCAAGAAGGATGAGAATCAAGTAAAGGCCTCTGTCGAGGAACAAATCTCTGGAGACTTTGGCAAGAGCCATCTCTGTGGCATGTAAAGGATGAAAGCCAGATTGCAATAGATCCAAAAGGGCTCGAGAAGAAAGAATGTCAAGACAGCAGCAGTGAACCAGTCGTTCAAATAGTTTTGAAGCAAAAGGGAGGAGAGAGATAGGCCACTAACTGGAAAAGCAGGTAGGATCTAGTGAAGGCTTTTTGAGGAGAAGTGTTACAACAGCATGTTTAAAGATCACAGAAACAATTACAATGGAAAGCAACAGGTTAAGGAGATGACAGATGGAAGGGACGGCGGTGGGAGAGATACAGTTTAGTAGATGGGTGGGAATGGGATCAGAGGAACAGATAGGCCTTTTGGAGGAGGAGAGAAGATATGCAGTTTCCTCCTCCTCAGTAATTTCAGAAAAGGAAGAAAGAGTGACTGAAGGTGAGGGAACGATTTGGGATTGAAGAGGGGGAAGATGAGGTAGAAGTGACCCTGCAGAGAATTCAAGGCTAATCATCTGGAGTTTGTCATGGAAATAATTAGCCAAGATCTGGACAGACCGTGAAGGAAGGATTTGGGGAGGATGGACCTGGAGGACAGAGTTGAGCGTATCAAAGAGACGACGACGGTCAGAGGCAAGGTTTCAATTGGCCTCATCAACTGCTAACCAGGCTACAAACTGTGATTGCATCAACAGAGCCAACCCCGACTACTCAGCACAGCCCTAATAGGAGAATCCAGTGTGCACTAAGGCTCTTCTGTTGGAGTGATTAGTAGGAAAGAGGAAGCCCAGCCTTGAATGTGGCAGCATAGCACCCTGGTCAAATAAACCAAATCTACCTATCGGTCATCAAAACTCCCAACTCAAGAACCACGGCCACCCCCTTCTTAAGGCCTCTCCAAAAAATCTGAAGCAACACCATGGAACAGCATCAAGCCTAAAATGGTAGATATCCCCATGCCTTCTTAGTATCCAGAGGCCTCCAAACCACAGGACCAGCTGGTCAAACAAAGGAAACCAGCTTATGAAACCACATCAGATGCCCAGGCAATGAAAAACTTTTTCAGAATGGCCCAAATCTGCACCAGTGAGGTACGGGACTGCACCACTTTGAAGTTACCTAGTCATGCTAGCATGAAAAAGAAAATGATGTGGCAATGTCTGGAATGCACATGACTGACCTCAACATCTGTGGCTTCCATCAAGACCATTGCAACCAAGTAGCTCACTCCTGTAGCCCAGAGGGATTCTGAACAAACATAAGCACTGTGCTGCACCCAGCGCTGATCGATGGAGTAGACCGATAGACACTGCTCCGGTACTGCTTAACTAGCACTGTCCGATTGCACACGCTGCCATCCTGGTGGTGCTATTATACCACAGATCCAACTGTTGCCCTACTAGCAAGCCAAGTGGACTGCATTCCAGAAAATGGCTACCATTCCCATGCTGCCTGGGCTTCAAAGGGACTCTTGTGAGGTAGGTTTACAACCCCCTGGAATCCCCTGAAAGAACATAACTCCACTCTCTAAGCACAGGACTACAAAACTGCTTGCTGCAGCTGTAATGCTTCCAGTACAGCTTGCCCTGCTTTGCCCAGCAATGACTGCTGCTGGAGCAGAAGCCACACTTTTCTCTCAAGATGCCACCATGTCGTTTGCATACAATTATGCCCCTTCTCGCCGAGCAAATGCTATTATAGGCTGCTGCTGATGCCTCTCTCCCTTGTGCACTCACTACAATGCTGCTTCTTGTGGCCCATTAGCTCCCAGTTGCCTCCTCACTATGATCCGGCCCCAAAGTAGCCTACATAAGAGGCCTTATGTCACACCTGCTTTCTCCGTAGTAATCTTCTAGTATTACTCCAACAAAGCCAGGTGGACGTTACACAAACCATCCAGGGAGACCACCGGCAGGAGAGGGGTCCGAACTCCTCCAGGCTTCCCCACCTCTCTTACCTCAAGCTATGCCCACCTCAGCAGGTCTCCATCTGCCGCAGACCTCACAATGACAATGTCCCATAGTCGTGTTCCCTCGCATCCAGCTCCAGCTTACCTGAAAACTGGCTGGCCAAAACTGTACTCCAGCACATCCTGCCTTGATGTACAACAAAGTACAAGCAAGAAGAGACAAAGCAAGAAGGAGGAGAAGAGAAGGGAAGGGACCTGGATTCTCCAGGTGTTCCCCAAAGCTAACAGGGAAAGCAGAGGGAAGGGACTCCGATTCCTCCAGGTATTCCCCAGGGCCCTTATAGTGGGGCTCGCCCACAGAAAGGTTCCTAAAACTCGACCAGGTGACCAATGCTTCCACTGGGCTCAGGAATCATACCCATCAGACTCCACAACAATTGAAGCAAAGAAATACTACAGAACATGTGGCTGCACAGGAAGCAATTAGATCTTACCTGCTAATTGGTGTTCCTGAAGGAACGACAGTCCAGTCCCTTTACTTCTGGGTTGCGCAACCCTTCCAGCAGCTTGGAAGCTGAGCCCAACCTTTTTGGGGATGGAGCGGTATAAATACCACTAGGACCACCCCCAGGCTCCAGTAATCGAATGAAAAAGCAGACTTAACGAACTTCCATTAATGACCTACATAAAATTAACACCGAACAACAGACCCATACTTATAAACTAACAAATTGAACCCTTTTTTTTTTTTTTTAAGGATTAGGAGTAGGAGAGGAGGAAGGACAACGGAAGGAGGTGGTTAACTTGCATCTGTCCGAGCTGTCCTTCACTTGCACACCTCCCCCCAGCACCGGCCCCACGCTCGGTCCGCCGCTCCGCCCCTGACTAATAGACCTTAACGGCTAGCGGAAAACCGGGTGGGATCAGGGACTGGACTGTCGTTCCTTCAGGAACACCAATTAGCAGGTAAGATCTAATTGCTTCTTCCTTATCGT
Source organism: Ichthyophis bannanicus (assembly GCA_033557465.1). Lineage (NCBI taxonomy): Eukaryota > Metazoa > Chordata > Amphibia > Gymnophiona > Ichthyophiidae > Ichthyophis > Ichthyophis bannanicus. The sequence goes on from CM066046.1 coordinate 98,186,732, forward strand.
CACTCCAGTCCAGTCCCTTTACTTCTGGGATGTAACAGAGCAGTTCAACCCTGGGTGGGGTCCGACATACCGGACTGAAGAACCGCAAGACCAAACCGAGTGTCCGCTGAACTCTGTACGTCCAGCCTGTAGTGCTTGGTAAAGGTATGCAGGGAAGACCAAGTCGCTGCCCTACAAATATCCAGAAGGGGAACTAGACTGAATTCTGCCCAAGAGGTAGCCTGTGCCCAAGTTGAGTGCGCCCGCAGGCCCCCTGGCACCTGTTTCCCTTTCAGGATATAGGCGGAGGCAATAGCTTCTCTAATCCACCTGGAGATGGAGGCCTTGGCCGCTGCCTCCCCCTTGTGTGGACCTCCGAACTGAATGAAAAGGCGTCCTGATTTCCGGAAGGAGGCTGTGCGGGAGAGGTAACGCTTCAAGGCCCTCTGGACGTCTAGTAAGCGAAGCTTGCTATCCCTTCCTTCTAACCTCTCGGCCGGAAAGGACGGAAGAGTAACTACCTGGTTCACATGAAAGGGGGGAGATAACCTTAGGCAAGAATGAAGGAACTGTCCGCAGGACTACCTTGTCCTTGAGAAAGGATAGAAAGGGGGGCTGAGAAGACAGCGCTTGTAGTTCTGAGACCCACCTGGCCGAACAAAAAGCGACCAGAAAAACTGTCTTCAGGGTTAGATCCTTTAAGGAGGCCCTCTTAACCGGCTCAAAGGGTTCCCCGACCAAGGCATTTAGTACTAGGCTGAGATCCCAAGGGGGGATGACCGACCTTCGTTGAGGACGCAGTCGCTTAACCGCTCTTAGGAACCTGGACACATCCGTGTGGGCCCCTAGGGACTTGCCGCGGACCTTACCTCTATAGCAAGCGATGGTCGCTAGCTGGACCCATAGGGAACTGGGCGCTAGACCTTTGTCAAAACCTGCTTGCAAGAATTCCAAGACCTCGGGGACCGAGGCCGAAAGAGGATTCCTCCGGTGTTCCGCACACCACGCTTCGAAGATGCGCCAAACTCTCACGTAGGAAAGGCAGGTTGAGCGCTTCTTCGCCTTCAACAGCGTCGTGATTACCGCTCCTGAATAGCCCCGCTTCAGGAGCCGCGCCCTTTCAATAGCCAGGCCGTAAGCGAGAATCGATCCACGTGAGGCATCTGAACCGGCCCTTGCCTCAGCAGGTCCCTTTTGTAGGGAAGCCGCCAAGGCTGGTCGACGAGTAACCTCACCAGATCCGCATACCAGGGACGGCGAGGCCAATCCGGGGCTATGAGAATTATCAATCCCCGGTGAGCCTCCACCCGCTGGAGGACCTTTCCGATCAGAGCCCAGGGGGGGAACACATAGAGGAGCCCCTCCGAAGGCCACTTCTGGGACAGGGCATCCAGTCCTTCGGACATTCTTTCCCTCCTCCGACTGAAGAAGCGGGCCACCTTGGTGGACGAGAACCGTGCCATGAGATCCATGACCGGGAGACCCCAACGGGCAACTATTTGGTCGAAGGTCCCCTGGTCCAGCTCCCACTCTCCTTGGTCTATCTTGCACCTGCTGAGGTAATCTGCCGTGACGTTGTCCGTGCCGGCCACGTGCTGAGCTGAGAGCGCTTCCAACCGAACCTCGGCCGTGGAATAGGACGTCCGCCTCCTTCTCTAAGGCGGGACTGCTGGTGCTGCCCTGGTGGTTGATGTATGCCACTGCGGTGACATTGTCGGAGAGGACGCAAATTTCTCTTTTCAGCACTAAGGGCTCGAGAGCCTTGAGGGCTAGGACGACGGCCCGCAATTCCAGCCTGTTGATGGGCCATTGAGATTCCAACGGTGACCAGCGACCCTGGACGAACTGGTCCTCGCAGTGGGCACCCTAGCCTGCCAGACTGGCATCCGTCGTCAACAGTAACCACTGAGGAGGTTCGAGAGGCATCCCGCGATCCAGATTTCTTGGGCACCGCCACCAGTGGAGTGCTTGCTTGGTCCGTGGAGCACAGGGTAACTGCATTGACAAAGGATGATGCTGAGGAGACCAATGCCACAATAGGGCCCGCTGCAACGGCCGCATGTGGGCCCTGGCCCATGGAACTACCTCTATAGCCACCGCCATGGTTCCCAGGACCTGAAGATAATGCCACGCTGAGGGGCTCCTTCTGTGCAGAAACTGCGTGACCAGAAGCCTTAGGTCTCTTGATCTCGTTCGTGACAGAAACACTCTGCCTTTGTTGGTGTCGAACCTTGCCCCGAGATATTCGAGTTCCTGGGAGGGGGTCATCCTGCTTTTTGCTCGATTGATGATCCACCCCAGCTCCTCTAGAACTTGGACTACTCTGGCCGTTGCCGAGCGACTCTCCTCTTCCGACTTTGCCCGGATCAGCCAGTCGTCCAGGTAAGGGTGCACTAGTATTCCCTCTTTCCGTAGGGAAGCCGCTACTACCACCATCACTTTGGTAAAAGTCCTTGGAGCCGTAGCTAGACCGAAGGGCAGAGCCTGGAATTGATAGTGGCCTCTGGGCACTGCGAATCTCAGGAACTGTTGATGGGACTTTCTGACTGGTATGTGCAAGTAGGCTTCTGTCAGATCCAGGGACGTCAGGAACTCCCTGTCCCTTACGGCTGCTATGACCGAACGTAGGGTCTCCATCCGGAAGTGAGGTACTCTGAGACAGCGATTGACCTGCTTTAGATCCAGTATCAGGCGAAAAGACCCTTCTTTCTTTGGGACCACGAAGTAAATCGAGTACCAACCCGAGCCGTACTGGTCTGGTGGAACCGGGACCACAGCCCCGAGTGCTATTAGTCGGGCAAGAGTTGCCTCTATCGCCGCGCTCTTCGTAGGCGAACCGCAGGGAGACTGAACAAAGGCTGGCAGTATTTGCTTTGCGAATTCGAGAGCATAGCCCTCTCTGATCACCTCTAAGACCCATTGATCGGACGTGACCCGGGACCAGGCGGGAAGAAACTGCCTTAAGCGTCCGCCGACCGGCAGTCCGTCCCCCTGGACCCCGGTTGTCTCATTGCTGTTTTCTAGGGCCCGAGGAGGAGGAAGAGGCACCAAAACCTCTACCTGCTCCTCGAAACCCTCTAAAAGCTTGACCCCTTGAAGGAAAACGGCCCCTGGGAAAGGGGTTTGACCTGGCTGGACGAAACCTCCGGGGATCCCTAGGTTGGTTACGTACAGGGGCCAGGGAACGCCCTTGCTTCGGTCTGTCTTCCGGAAGCCTGCCTCCCTTAGATTCGCCAAGGTCCTTTACTAGTTTCTCTAAATCCTCTCCAAATAACAGCTTTCCTTTAAAGGGATGGCGACTGAGGCGTGACTTGGAGGAGGCATCGGCAGCCCAGTTTCGTAGCCACAAATAACGCCTAGCAGCCACAACCGAGGCCATGTTCTTGGCCAGGCTTCTAATGAGGTCATACTGGCTATCCGCCAAGTAGGCAGCTCCGGATTCCAGTCTAGCAGCGTTGGCCTGAGCTTCGTCCATGGGGCCCTCCGCTGATTGAAGCTGTTGTGACCATCTTAAGCAGGCCCGTGCTACCCAAGTCCCTGAAACGGAGGCCTGCAATGCCAGAGCGCTAATATCAAAGGCTTGCTTTAGAAGCGTGTCCAATTTTCTGTCTTGAGAATCTCTCAGGGCCGTGCTGCCCTCAACTGGGATGGTAGTCTTCTTCGTAACTGCTGACACCGCCGCATCCACCCTGGGAGACTGCAGCAGCTCTTTATCCGACTCTGGAAGCGGATATAGGCGGGTCATGGATCAGACACCCCTTAAGCTTGATTCTGGTTGATCCCATTCCTCCTGGATCATCTGACGCACAACTCTGTGGACAGGGAAAACTTTCTGTGATCTCCTGATGGCCTGGATTAGAGGATCTTCCAACGCCTCCTCCTCTGCCGGCGTATCCGAGGCTACATTGAGAACTTTCAGGGATTCATTAATTAATGCCGGGAGCTCCTCCCGACGAAAGACCCTGATTACACGTGATTGATCTTCCTCAGGGATCTCCCCCTCTTCAAGCTCCTCCTCTTCCTCGTCCAACTCCTTGTCGGAGTTCTCTTCCTCAGGAGTATCCTGTGAGAGGGACGGGAGAGGCTCCTCAGAGCTCAGACGGGGGCGCTTAGGTGGAATCCCTGGTTCCGGATTGCCTACTCTCGTGGGCTTGGCCGATTTGACCTCTGCCGACGTTCCAGCATCTCCTGACCCCAAGCCCTGCTTACGCAAGCAATAGGCCTTGTGTAGTAACAGGACGAAGTCAGGGGAGAAAAAATCCCCGGCCTCCCCTTCTCCCGTAGGAAAGGGGGAGGGGGCAAGGGAGGAGTGGATAAATCCGAGGACGTAGAAGGAGGGAGCTGGGAACCCCCTCCCCTTGTAGGGGATCTCCGGAGCCCTGGGAAGCTTGCGACATGGCCAAGTTAATTTCTTGTTCCACGGAGGCAGCCACTGCAGCACAACCCCTGCAGATCCCTGCCTCCGAGGAAGTACCTCACCGGGTGCCACAGGATGGACACCGAGACTTGGCCGCCATGACCTTGAAAAGGTTACAGGAGCCCCTCCTGAGCTTCGAGGCTGAAACGCTGGGTCTAACCAAGGAGAGACTGTAGCGCTCCGATACAGAGTTAACCCGTTCCTTTATTAAGTGTGTATGCTCTCTCCACTAGTTGAAAAATTAGTAGTTCCCCTTTAAAGATTGAATCAAAATTGAATCAAAATTAAAATAACCAAAATTAAACCAAAACTAAAATAATTAAAATAATTAAAGAAATACACATCCCTTAAAACAATCCCCAGTACTTGCGGTTTAAGTATTCTTCTGCTGAGATGTCTGGGCCCGACTCCGCGAACTGCCACCATTGGCTCTACACGTGGTAGGCCGCACCACGTGGAGACCTAAACGGGAGCCGCGAGTCTGCTCACAGCACCGATCTTCCTTACGAATGCAGGATCAGGGCTGGACACCGCGATTCCCCTAGCGCCGGAAAACCGCCGTTTAAAACAACTTCCCGCTGGAATCACGGCCTCCGGAGCTCGCCTCCGCGTCCCTCTGCTCCGGGACAGGGCCGGCGGTGAGAATGGAATCGCGGCGTTGCCTCTAGCCCTCAGCCACCAGGAGGGCTTCCGCGCGAGGCAGGGCAAGGCTGCAAAGATATTGTGCAGGAGCCGGCCGGATAAGCAGCAGAGGAGCTCTGCGCGGTCCTCCACACTGCTGCCTACAGGAAAACCACCTCCGATACCCGGCCCGGTCGGGGGGGAGGGAGGAGAGAGCAAGCAGGAGAATTAAAGGCACAGGACCTGAAACAACTAAAAGGTAAAATCCAAGAATTAATAAAGAAAGCAAAAAGTAAATTTGAATAAAAAAGGAATAAAAAGGAAGACTCCAGTAAGCCCTAGGCTTACGGAACCCTCCAGCTGCTTGGAGGCTGAGAATACTGGAGCCTGGGGGTGGTCCTAGTGGTATTTATACCGCTCCATCCCCAAAAAGGTTGGGCTCAGCCTCCAAGCTGCTGGAAGGGTTGCGCAACCCAGAAGTAAAGGGACTGGACTGGAGTGACAATAAGGAATGCCCTATATAGGGGCACAGCTCACAAGCTTTTGTTCTTTATCTCCATCTGCTGGCTGGCAAGCATAATCCATTCGTTCTGGACTGGTCGGGTGAGACAATAAGGAAAAGACCCCATCTCTTTGGGGTGAAGCTCATGGAGGTTCCCCGCCCTTCAAAAAGGTTAACACTTTGTTTCTATTTGATACAAAAAAAAGTCTATAGCTTTGTGTGTAATCTTTATGTTGAAATTACTTTCAAAATGTCAAAAGGCAACCTTGCTTACAGCCTGCTGGTAAGAATGACAGGTAAAGGTCAGCCCAACCTTATTACTGAATGACTCACTTATGGCAGAAGTTAAGGGGAAAAAAAAGTTGTTTTGTTCAAATTATATTGGAACAGCTGAAGTACCGTGCAATATTTTTTTACCATGTCTTGAGCAAAAGAAGCTAGAACAATTAAAATTACGGCAAACTGCACCCTTCAGCAGCACTTCAAAAAGCGTGATTGTATTTTACACAGAACACAATACCTACAGCCAAACCTGCTGGAAAGGATTGCATCCTAGAGTATCCCAATCATATTATTTTATCAACTGATAGTTCTGCAAAATGGATTGCCTTTAGTTAGCTGGCAGTACTTGAAAGTTTTAATTACATACAATTACACTACCTACCTAGGGGAGTGAGCTTCAGCCATCCACATAAGGTCCATGTTACAGGCTAGTAGGGGTATATGTGGATAACTGATCTGTTGATGTGTGTTTCCAGGACAGCCACCTGTTAGCAGCACATCAACTATCAGCTGCAAGTTGGTTTCCCACCTAACCGGTTCACCAAAAAGGACAACAGCTTAAAAAAAAAGACAAGAATAAAACCTATAAACATTCTATTTAAAATGTTTTAACATGGCAAAGCACAGAAAGGTCATCAAAATGTAAATACCTTGCAGGAGAACTATGTGATTCATATGCTTTTAAGAAACACCACTTATGCTTTCAAAATGACTTAAAAACAGCATTTTAAACTCATCAACCAAATATGCTGAAATGCTTTTCTATAGGTCTATAATGTTAAACTAGATTTTAATGTGTCATAAACAAAAACTACTTTTAAGGTAAACACTGTTTGAAGGATGCCAGGCCCCAGGCAAGAGGTGGGACTCACAAGCTACTGACAATTCATTAACCCTTAAGTTTATAGAAAAACTGAAAACATTTTCCCTTAAAACAAAAGTATATTTGCAAGGAAATACTTCAATCCGATAGCTTAGTTAGTTGAATGAACTGTTTCTTATATTATATATCAATTTCAGAAATGTTAAAAAGCTAATTTACAGTTATAGTTTTAGGCTATGAGACCCAGCAAAAAATTATTTTTGTAGTAAACATATAAACACATGAACTACCGTACTAGTTATCAGTAAAAACTTTACATAGAGAAGACAATGTGCATGCAATCACAGCAAATACTTGCAAGGCAAAAGAGAGGCACAAACATCACTAACCCTCAATCTTGGGAAAATCCACAGCTGGGGAGGGCTGCAATGAGAGAGTTGCCAGTTATCTAGGCTTCAAAAGACATGCTGTCCTGGGAATAAAAAGTCAAACCCTCCCACATGCAAGAGCACTGGTAAACATTCCAAGATGAGAAACAGAGGCAGCTGCTTGCTCTGTACCGTAGTTAACACTGGTAAAATGAGCAGTGCAACACAGAAGATACAGTGGAATTGCTTCTGAAGCCTCGCAAGGGGGTATATACCTCACCTCCTCCCCCCCCCTCCCCCCCGATTCAAAAGTTTTCCTTTCTAGGGATTTAATCAATCCTGAATACTTGTGTTAAATTGATACTGTATGCCTTTTTGTTATATCCACTAGGAGCAAATTTTGAATTCTACATGGAAATATAATCTATATGCTGTGTTATATGTTCCTTCTTCCCCACCCCCTCGATACTGGTATTCAAGAAGTGTCAGTTTCTGCTCATTTTCATGCTAGGGCTGGTTAAACGCCAATCTCAGTAAAACAAAGGCTTTCACTGTATCCTCCCAGAAACTTCATACGAGTTTAACTACACTGAATTTAGCAGTACTTCCTGTGAGGGCTGAGCTAAATTATTTACGGATCATCCTTGATGCACAACTAATCCTAAAGCAATATAACAGGATTGTGTGCACAGTTTTCTTTAAACTGAATGTTATGTAGGTTAAGACAGTTTGATCTCTTACTGACTCAGGTATCTATCCTCTTGCAAGCTTAGGTATTGGCCCTTTTTAGAATATTCAAATTCTATATTTACCAAAAAGTCTACTATTAAAAGCATTACAAATGGCCCAAAAAGCTGAGGCAACAATAATCCTGGATCATGCCTTTTTGCTCACATCACTCCTGGTTTTATGGAACTTCATTGGCTGACTATTGATTTTCAAATTAAAGTTAAGATTTTAGTATTAATGTTTAAAGATATTCACGGAACGTCGGAACTACTGTGCATCACTGCTGTTTCTTACATGTCGCTTAGTCCTGTATGATCCTGTCTGCTTAATATATTTATTGTAAGAGCTAGAAGTGGAGAATGTGTTTCCTTGGTACTATAGAACCTGTACTTTGGAACACTCTACCTGTAGAATTATGGGTAACAACTGATATTGCATCTTTTAGGAAGAAAAAGTAAACCTATTTTATTGTCTCAGGCATTAAATTTGTATATTTGTCTCATGTTTTCTAGATGCCTGTTTATTGTAACCTGCAGAAAATACAGCAGATTATGCAAATGTATCAAATATAATAAGTTATGTTTAATAGACCTGTTAACTGTTAATAATTCATTTGCTATATGTTAGCATTTAATATGCATTTTCAAACACACGGTAAGTACACACTTATTGGTTCTGTTATGGTCCGTTACAGAAAAATCTTCATCTCTTCAGAATGTATAGCATATTATAATTCTAATCGCGGGAATAGCATCTCAACATAGCTAGTTTTTACACAGATTACGCTGAAGCACTGCAATAGGAAAAGTGGTGATTTATCAGGACTTGGTTCAATCCCCATAAAAAAAATAATCTTAACACAAGCGTGATCAAATGCTCACTTTTTCACAAGTACATACAACTTAAAAAAAAAAAAACCACTGCCAAACTGGATGAATTTCTGAGTTGCATCTGAATGAACAAAGCACAACGCATGGAAGCAAAAAAATGAAAACACAAGAGTGCTAGACACTAGGGTCCTCTGACATTTTGCTGAACCGAAAAGAGCACAATCGGCATCAATTGCACAGACTCAGCACTGCTGACAGCTATAAAAGCCATTCTACTTAAATCACTGGGATGTGCATTCACTGCATGTTCAGAATGAAAGAAACCACAGAAACAGCAGTTTGTAAGCAGCAATGCAAATCAATGAAATAGGCCACACACTTACCAGACTTCTTGGTCTTCTGCTGTGGTCCACCATATCTAATAAAGGGAACTGCTCCCGCAGAGCATCAATAGTGACAGGGTGTGAAAAGCCCAGACTAAGAAACAGCTAGTTAAGGAAACAGGAATATTCCAAATGGTAGTACAAGATGCATGCTAGAAGGTTACAGTTCAAAAGGACTAGTTAGCCCATTTCTTAGCTTTACCTTATCTTTTGGTTTTATTGTCCGTTTTCCTTTTGGCCCAGAGTTTCTTTTGTATTGCTGTTTTCTTGTAAGAAAAAAAAAAAAAGGGGGGAGGGACATGTTTATAAGGCAGCCAAATTTTAAGTGTTCTCTCTCAAAAATAATTTAAAAAAATTAATTTCCCTTCCCCGTCTGTCTTTATAAATCCTTTTCTGCAGTACTTCAAGGTGTGCTGCATGAGGACACTCTGTTGTGAAAAGCGTAGATCTTTTAAAGACAAAGCTTAGGGCAAATACATTTTTTGTATTTAGTTCATGCTTTTCTCCATAGTAGCTCAAGGTGGGTTACATTCAGATACAGTAGGTAGTCTCCTGTCCTTAGAGGGCTTACAATTTAAGTGTGTGCCCATAATGGATTTAGAAACATGATGACAGAAAAAGACCACATGGTCTATCTAGTCTGTCCTTCCATATCAACAACTACAACAGACCACTTTTTACCTTTAGAGATATAGAAACATGGAAATATGACGACAGAAAAAGAAAGGGATTGCCTCGGACAGCCTTATTAGATAAGACCTCTGGTTTGGCAGTCATTGTATTAACCAGTGGACTACACCTCTATAGCTATGGAGGGTTAAGTGACTTTCCCAAGGAGCAGTGCTGTGGGAAACAGAGGGATAAAATGTATAGCCTTAGTGCCAGAAGCAAAATTCTCAAACTGTCACATGCAGTCCGGAAGAGAAAGATCAATAGTGTGCTACTGCAGGGAAGGAGACAGATTGCAGCTTTACACCCTGAAGCAAGCTGTGGAATGGATGCAGCTGTGCAATCCGAAAAAGAATAGTTACTCACCTGTAACAGGTGATCTCCGGGAACAGCAGGAATTTAGTCTTCACATATGGGGACTCCCTAGCTGCAGATGCCAGGGGGAAACCCCAGAGGTTGTGTGCCCTTGTGAAAGGGCTCCACGTCCCCCCATGGATCTCTGGCATCCTACCAGGGATGGTGGGTAGGAGTTGATTAAGTATGGAACAGGTGTTGAAGAACAGCCTGACCAAACAAGGCATCCCGACGGGAGTCCTTGTCTAAGCAGTAATGGGCTGTGAAGGTATGAACTGAGGCCCAAGTAGCTGCTCGACAGATGTCGTCAATAGACAGAGAGTGAAGATGACCCATAGAGGCTGCCATTGTGAGCTGCGACATGGCCTTCCAAAGGAAGGTTTTTACTCTCATAGGCAAAAGAAATACAGTTGGACAGTGTTCTCTTGGAGACTGGAAGTCCCAAATGACTAGGATCAAAAGCAACAAAAAGTTGAGAGGACTTTCTATGTTGCTGAGTTCTTTGCAAGTAAAAAGCTAAAGCTCTTTTACAATCCAAAGTATGAAGATTCCTTTCTGCATTTGAGGCGTGAGGCCTTGGGAAGAATACAGGAAGGTAAACCGCTTGGTTTAAATGAAAAGGTGACATCACCTTTGGCATAAAGTGTGGATGAGTCCTAAGGACTACCTTATCATGATGGAACCTTGTACAAGGAGGATCAGCCACCAATGCTTGCAATTCACTGATGAGACGTGCTGATGTGATTGCAATAAGAAAGATGACTTTCCAGGAAAAGAATTTCAAAGAGGTAGTAGCTAACGGTTCAAAAGGCGGCTTCATGAGCTGCCCAAGAACCAGATTTAAGTTCCATGCCACCGGTGGTGGCTTAATGGGAGTCTTAATTAAAAGAAGGCCTCTCATAAATCTCACTATGAGAGGATGAGAGGAAATAGGTTGTCCATTCAGAGACTTGAAAGAAGCTGCAATAGCACTCAAATGAACTCTCACTGAATTGGTCTTAAGCCCTGTATTAGACAAAAGAAGGAGATACTCCAGTAATGATTCCAGAGGTATCGCAAGAGGGTCAAGACCCTTCTGCGAGCACCATATGGTTAATCTTTTCCACTTGAAAGCATAAGAGTGTCTTGTGGAAGGTTTCCTGGAAGCATAAAGGATATCCTTTACCTGCTGAGAAAGGTTAAGACCATGAAGTTCTAGGCTTTCAGCAACCAGGCCCTGAGAGTAGCAGAGACTGGGGATTGGGATGCCACAGCATCCCGTCCTCCTGAGACAGAGCTTGAGAGAGATGTAGAAGCAGAGGGTACCACACTTGCTGTGGCCAATGTGGAGCTATGAGAATCATATAGCTTCTGTCTCTCTGAAGCTTGAACAGGGTTTTGGGAATTAGGGGAATGGGTGGAAAGGCATACAGGAAGTCCTGACCCCAATGGAGGAGGAAAGCATCCCTGGCCTGACAACCCTGAGCTGAAGTTCTGGAACAGAACCGGGGAAGTTGGGCATTCAGCGGACCTGCGAAGAGATCTATGTCCGGGGTTCCCCAAATTTGAAAACTTTTGGCCACCTGGTCTACATGGAGAGACCATTTGTGTAGAAGCAGAACTCGACTGAGTCTGTCTGCCCAAGAGTTTTGAATGCCTGGAAGATACACCGCAAGGAGATGAATCTGATGCTCTCTGGTGAGGGCTCATAGTCGCAAAGCTTCGTTGCAGAGAGACAGAGAGCCTATTCCGCCCTGCTTGTTCACATAGAACATGGCTACCTGACTGTCCGTTTGAACTAGGACTGTCTTGTAGCTGAGCTGGGTGTGGAATACTCGAAGAGCAAGGAAGATTGCTCTGAGTTCCAGGAGATTGATGTGTAGGATAGGTCTTCTGTGGAGTCGAGGTACCCTGGGTAGAGAGACCTTGCAGGTGAGCTCCCCAACCCATCTGTGAGGCATCTGTTGTCAGAGTGGCTTGGGGTGAGGGTTGTTGAAAAGGGGACCCTGCCAAAAGGTTTTGGGGTGACTGCCACCATTGGAGGGACAAAATAAGATGATCCGTGTTTGTTATTTTGTCTGACAGGCAACCTGATGCCTGAGTCCATTGAGTGGATAAAGTCCACTGGGCTGCCCTCATATGGACGCAAGCATAAGTAACCACATGCACGGTGGATGCCATGTGGCCTAGCAATGGTAGCATTTCCCGAGCAGTGAGGTGAGGCTTTAGCACTGCTTGGGAAGCTAAGTGCACCATGCGAAGGCAGTGGGGCTGTGGAAGATAGGCCCTCGTCTGTGTGGTATCCAGCAAAGCACCTATAAACTCTAGAGACTGAGTGGGAGCTAGGTTGGATTTTGGGAAGTTTATGACAAGTCCCAAATACTGAAGGATATGCATTGTGCAAGATAGAGAAATCCTGGCCTCTGGCTCTGACGGGGCTTGAATGAGCCAGTTGTCTAAGTAAGGGAAGACGAATATTCCCAGGGTGCGAAGAAATGCTGCCACCACAGCCATGCATTTTGTAAACACCCTTGGTGCCGAGGCCAGGCCTAAAGGAAGAACTCTATATTGGTAGTGCTTCCCTTGAAATAGAAAGTGAAGAAACTTTTGGTGAGTTGGATGGATGAGAACATGAGTGTACGCATCCTTGAGATCTAGAGAACAAAGCCAATCCTGACTCTGAAGGTATGGCAGCAGAGTTCCCAGAGAAATCATTTTGAACTTCTCTTTGAACAGGAATTTGTTCAATTCTCTGAGGTCCAAAATGGGTCTGTGTCCTCCTGTTTTCTTTGGGATAAGGAAATAGGGGGAGTAGAACCCTGTACGGGAATGGGTACCTCTTCAATTGCCCCTTGGGCAAGAAGCAAAGTGACCTCTTGACCTAACTGGGCGTTGAGAGAGGTCTGAAAATTGAACTGTCTTACCATTGTAGGAGGGGGCATGCTGAGGAAGTGAAGCTTGTATCCCTCTCTTACAATGGACAGAGTCCAACTTTCTGCTGTTATCTGCTCCCATCTGGGGAGCAAAATGACATAACCTTTCTGGGATGGTGGAAGGCTCTGTGCCGTTCAAGGCCAGGAAGACAAAGTTCTCTAGATAGGAATCAAAGCCCCTGTGGAGGCTGAGTCTGCTGAGCAGGTTGAGGCTTAGCAGCTTTTGATTTTCTTTGCCTAGGCTGTTGCTGCTGTCCCTTTTGGACAGACTGACCTACACGATGTCCCTGTTGGGTATAGGAGGGGTAAAACTTCTTCTTACTGAAGAATGATTTCTTGTAGGATTTTTTCTGATTTAATGCTAAAAAAATGCAGGGTCAAGAATTTGGGCTGCAAAATTCCAAGGGAGTGGTACAGTGTAGGGGGTGAAGTACTTCTGTCCACAAAAGAAGAGTGAGACCTGTGAGTGATTAGTTGCTTTAAGATCATTAGAAACAAAGAGGTAGAAAAGGTGACAGCGAAAGTCAGAAGGATGGCTTGGGTGAATAGGGAGAAGAATGGCCAGCAGAAAAAAAAGGAGTTGATAGTGCCTCTGTATAAGTCTCTGGTGCAACCTCATTTGGAGTATTGTGTGCAATTCTGGAGACTGCACCTTCAAAAGGATATAAACAGGATGGAGTTGGTGCAGAGGGTGACTACTAAAATGGTTAGTGGCCTTCATTATAAAGCATATACGAGGACAGACGTAAAAATCTTAATATGACGTTAGAGGAAAGACGGAATAGAGGAGATATGATAGACACGTTTAAATACCTCCGTGGCATAATGCACAAGAGGAGAGCCTCTTTTGATTGAAAGCAAACTATGCTATGAGGGTACTGAGGATGAGGGTGAAAGGGGATAGACTTAGGAGTAATGTACGGAAGGCGTGGTACATGTGTGGAATAGTCTCCCGTGGAGGTAGTAGAAACGAGGACAGTATCTGAATTCAAAAAAAGCATGGGACAAACACAGAAGATCTCTTAAGGAAAAAAAAGGGGACCTATTGTAGTTGATATGGAAGGGCAGACTAGATAGACCATATGCTTTTTTTCTGTTGTCATGTTTCTAAAGCATCCTGTCCATAATGGGGTGAGACTGCATCCATCAGATTAACTGTACCCCTACTCTCCCAGGGGGGAGAAAGGCGCTGACTGAACTACTGGGAGCAGCGAGACCAGAGTATCAACAGGTACGTCTACAGGGGGCACAGGGGTGCTCTGGCCTGACAGACCAGCTCCAGGATTTGCAGGCAGTCCTGGGGAGCTGCCTGAGTGCAAAAGTCAGAGTTGTCGCTGCAGCTTGTGCATTGTCTCCACTAAGAAACACTTGGCCTAGGAAAGTGTGTTGAACCAAGCCCCAAGATATGCCAAAGTCCTGGAAGAGAGCCAAGTTGACCTTGGGATAGTGAATCATCAGTCCCAGGCATTCTAACCAGCAAAATCACTAGGGCTGTCTTCTCTGGACTTCTCCAAGGAAAACGGGCCGAATCAGTCAGTTGTCCAGGTCTGGACGAACCCATATTCCTTTCTTGTGCATGAATGCCACTGCCACCACCGCCATTACATTCAAAAAGGCTTAAGCCCAAAACTGGAAATGGTGACTAAGGACACAGAAGTGGAGGAACTGCAGTTGTTGATCCCAAATGAGAATATGAAAGTATGCTTCAGAAATATCCAGAGAAATAAGAAATTCCCCTTGCCGGACCAACACAATGACAGACTTGATTGTCTCCATTCGAAAGTGAAGCACTCTAAGCTTGGCACAGACTGCCTTCAGTTCCAGAACAGATCAAAAGAATCTACCCTTCCTGGGTACCACGAAGTAGATGGAACATTCTCCTGACCTCGCTCTATCGAGGGCATGGGCAAAATCGCCTGCAAATGTAGGAAGCACTGCAGAATTTCCTTGATCATCACCCACTCGAGTGGGGAGCTAGAGGGGGAGACTCCAAGGTGTCCCAAAGACACTCTGCAAACTCCAGCATGCAACTCTAACTTAGGACCTCGATGACCCATTGGTCTGATGTAATACGGGCTCATTTCAAGAAAAGCAGCTGGAGTTATTCTCCAATTGGTTGTACCTCAGAAGAAACCCACCGAATCTCATTGCGAGGGCTGACTGGCTTCAGAGGGAGTCACTGCTGAATCTCGAGAATACTGGGAACCCCAAAATGGCTGATCCCTTTAGGGTTTAGATCACAATGAATATGTATGAGAGAGATTTGCATACACTGCCTCCATTATATGCATATTCATTGTGGTTATCCTGAAAACCCAACTGGCTAGGTGGGTCCCGAGGACAGGGTTGAGAACCCCTGGTTTAGATCTATAAGAGCAATAGGACCCGTTCAAACACCTCCCGGTCTGAGGGCATCCATAGACTCCACATAGAGCCCTACAGGAGGAACTCCTGGGTCTTCTGGGCTTGACTTCTAGAAGCCTCTGAGGGTCAGCTTCTCCAAAGGTCTATCACCCACTTCTCCAGGTCCTTCCCCACGAGCAACCTTCTCTTAAAAAGGGGAGAATATATAGCTGTAACTTGGAGGGAGAATCAGCTGACCAATTTCAGGGTCAAAGCCATTGCCTGGCCACCACCATGAGCTTGAAAGGCTAGCAGAGGAAACACAAAAGAAGGGCTGCCTCTGTCCAGCTGCCTCCAAAGATTTTATTTTTTCAAACTTTAAAGCTACTTTATTGTTATGTAGCAAAGCAAGCCAACTGAAAATAAATAGGGAAACACAGAGAAATTAAGAACAAGCAAATAAGATGGCAAGAGGGAAAGAAAGACTTGGGCCCAGACTTACCACCTTATTCAGGGGCTCCATGGGGCCCCTCCTTGCCCACTCTCCAACCTACCAGCGCTGGAACGCATGGTAACCATGCTGGACACAGGGCAGCTATTGGTTGAAGACGACAAGGGTGTACCTGAGCTCAGAGCACTCATTGAGCCTACAGATCATAAACACACAGGTCAGAGGACAGTGGTCTGAGCCAGAACAGACAGGCCTGTCTGCACAGCAGCAACAATCCAAACATCTTAAGACCTGCTGGAGACAGAAATACTGGCTTCTCTCTCAGTGCTGCAGCAATGGATATACTGGTGATGATATCACCAGAAATTTTTCTAGGCTGCCTCCACCTGCTGGCTGAGAAGCATGCTGGTTGGGAAAATATTATTGTTTTGAGGCGGGGGGGGGGGGGGGGTACCTTAAGGATCCCCTTCATACTATTTAATATCTACTTGCAGCCTTTGGGTGAAATTGTGCGCAAATATGATATTAAGATTGACACCTATGCTGATGATATACAACTGATTGGTCCCATACAAAAGGATGAGACACAAGCCTTACAAGGCATAAATGAATGTTTTAATGAGATTAAATTACCCCAATTTAACCTCCAAGTTGAATAACCTTGTTCGATGTAAAGCTTGTTGCTATAACTGTTCCATGTAAACCGCTTTGAATGTATGATAAGGCGGTATAGAAGACCTGTTAAATAAATATATAATGGTTACATAATAGTGGATTGTTTTTGAATGATCTAAGAATATATGTTTAGGAATGAGGGAGTGGGGGGGGAATTGATGAGGCTTCCTTGAATATCACTGGTCAACAACCTTTTACAAAAGTCATGTTACTGAAATAAAAATAGTCATTTCTTATCAATTTGTATATGCTGAACATGAATATGACAGTGAAATTGCAAAGTTGGCTCTACTTTTTTTGTAATCTACAAGAATTAATATTTACATCACGAAATGCATGTCAAGAGTAAATATAATAGGCCTTCGGTTAACAACAATGTGTGCCTTTGAGTCAGTCCTGACTCCTGGTGACCCAGAAGCTCCTGGGTTTTCTTGGCAGTGTCACCGGAAGTAGATTGCCAGGCCTTTCTTCCAAGGCAATGGAGGGTTAAGTGACTTGCCCAAGGCCACAAGGAGTGCTAGTGGGAATTGAACCCTGGTTGCTTGATTACCAAGCCAGTGCTCTAACCACTAGGCTACTCCTCCACCTTTTAATACCTGTAAAAAAACCAAGTCATAGACTACTTCTTAGATTTTTTCACCTGTCTCTTGAACGGTGAAACGTCAAAAATGAACTACATGCAATATCTTCAAAACGAGAGCCAATACATTTTTTTTAATGCTATATTCGTGTTCAGCTCACCAAGATACTACAGATTAGGGCATTTTAAAGTCAGTAATGATTTCAATGTTGACCAGTGTATTCCATTGATGATTGAGGATATCCCTATTTCTCGGTTTTCTGAACTGTGATCATTAGGAATTTTGTTAGAAGAGGAAATTGGCCTTAAAGATTACTAATGTAACCAGTTCTGTTTATTACAAACTGAAATTGGTCTATATTTAGGGGAAAAGGAAATATGACTAATAGCACAATCTTTTCTGTTAAGTACAGTAAACGAGTGAATACAAATTGATCTAATTGCCTTACAAGATTGAACACAGAGCATTAGTTCAATTTCAGAGTTTCCCTAATAGACATGAACGGCCTAAGTCATGTAACGCTTGAAAGTTAAACAAATGATTGTAAATAGACATCTGGAAGTCTTGTGGCCTTGGGCAAGTTACTTAACTCTCCATTGCCTCAGAAAAATCCAAGTTAAGGGGGAATCCAAGATGGTGGTCACATGTTAGCCCGCTCCGTTTGGTCCTGCTGTAATAGGCTCTGACATTCTCTAAATAATTGCATTTTTGTTGCTTACTTTCCTGATGTTAAATGGGGAAAGTCAGAACTTACCCCGAAGTTGGACTGTCTCCTGCTTAAGTGCCTATTACGAAGTTTGTGACCGTCACAACTGTGGACAGAGCAGATGGGGTTAGTGCTGGAGCTGACAGAAAGGCGATCTATTCAGCTTCAGATGTTACGAATACGCTGCTCTGGGCTCAGACTATCAGAGAATTTCTTTCACAGGAGGTTCCTGTGCAGCACGAGCCCCTCCCCCTTGCCGAAGTTGCTGGGGGTCTGGAGCGAAGTTTGGGGCAATGGTCGGGTTTGGAAACACTTGGGCAGCCCTGTGGAGGAGACGGGGAGTCCCCCTCAGAGTCTTCCCAAGTTGTGTCCGGTGAAGTCCCAGGTGTTATGGAGTCAGCGATGGTGTCTGGCCCGGGTGTTACATTGACCTCCTTCCCTCCAGAGGAAACCAGTGTTTTAATGAAGCCTCCAGTTGTTACACTTGGCACCATTTGGTCTGCTATTATGCTGTTGGATAGTATCCAAGCATTTTTATTTATTTATTTATTTATAATTTTCATACTACTTACAAAAGCAAGCATAAGGAAATATAACAGCATTTACATTCGTAAACTCACAACGTAACATTAGTTACATAAGTAACTCTTACAACATAACAGCAAACACACTATCACTTAGCCCACAATAAAGGGGAGATATTACAAAGAAAATTAAAATTAAAGAAAACATAAGAGCGAGCTCTAAACACGAGACAGCATTTAATCATACTTCCCACCCCTCTCCTATTTATTACCGTGCCCCTCTTTACCGTCCAAGAAAACCTCTAACTGGGATGGATCTAAGAAAACAAATTTAGAGCCATGAAATGTAATCAAACATTTACAGGGGTATCTAAGAAAAAATATAGCTGGAAGGGTTACCACTCTAGGTTTCAGAGCCAAAAAGGCCTGTCTCCTAGTTTGTGTGGCCCTACAAACATCAGGAAACATTTGAACCTTAGCACCACAAAACAATGTCGACATATTTTTAAAGTAACTTTGAAATACAAGCACCTTGTCCTGATCCGAGACAAAACTTACTACCAAAGTAGCACGAGACACAATGTTATCTTGAGAATCCTCCAGGAATTTAGTGAGCTCAAGGTCATCACGGCCTTGAACTACATCAAACTCCCCAGAAGGACTAGTAGAAAGCCCTCGACCTGACAAGTAATATAATTTTGAGATAGCAAAGGAGTCGGCTGAAGCCAAGCCCAAAACCTCCCTAAAATACTTTTGAAGCAGGATCTCAGCTGAAAGAAAATGACAAAAGGGAAAATTCAGCAATCGAATATTCTTAGCACGGAACCTATTGTCATACATTTCCATCTTGTGGTGAATAATTAAACTATCTTTGATATTAGAAGAACTAACCACTTTAAGAGCAGAACACTGGCTTTCACAGTTAGAAATTTGAGTAAGCATACTCCCCAACCGCCCATCCACCTCAGACTGTTTAGTAGTAACCTCCGAAGAGAAACTACACAACTGTGTGACTGTGGGTACTAAAGTTTTTTTCAATACGAGTCACTACTTTCCAGATATCAGCCAGAGTAACCTGATCATCAGGTACCTCATTGGCCACACCTGGAAGGGACGTCCAGGCAACTGGTTTCAGCATTCCTCCGGTATCAGCCGGTGTACTCTGCTGAAACTGCACTTCCACAGAACCGGACAGAGGTGGAGAGATATAAGTTAGTGGAGAGGGAGGAGAACGATCCGGGGAGCTCAGGGACGCAACAGATGAGCACAGAACTAGAAAGTCAGGGTCTAAGGAGACATCAGAGCCCGCCATTACCTTAACATGTCTGTCCATAGGACCCACCGTTGTTTCTACTGGAGCCGCTGTTGTGGTTTTCTTTCTCTTTCCCATTTGGGCTACAAAACTCACTGATGTCTCCTAATCCTGGTCTCCTGCGGTACTCCAAGGGGCCTGAAACGCCCCTTGTATCTAGCCCCTTAGATCGCTGCCCCCGACTAGCGCCTCTGGCTGCGCCTTTCTAGCGGAGCTTTTAAAGAGGCCCCCGATGATGTCGGGGCTGCCGGAACAGGAGCCTGTCATCTCTGGACTGGTAGGCTGTCCTCCAAAAGGTTGAATTTGCATTTCGAGAATTTTCCCAAGTCTACTGCTGTCTCTCCTGCTGAACTCTTTAAAAGGTATCTTTTGGATATACTGGAGATACGAGAGAATGCGTTGCCACTCACGTCTAAAGTGTACTTTCTTCCTGCTAAAAAGTGGTGAGATTGTTTCTGAGGGGCAAAGCGGCACGGCTCTGGATATTTTGAATTTAATGTAGATTTTGAAGGATTCAGCAGGGGACAGTATGCAGAGAGCTACTTTATTGGTCACCTGGGTTCTGGAACCCGATCATGCTTGGACTTTGAGATTGTATTTTCGGAACTCACAGAAGTTATTTTTTGGTCAAAAAGTCTGGATTTTCCCTGACTTTTCTTTAGTATGCAGCTAAAAAGACGGCAATTTCTATCTATGTAGGCTGAAGTGGTCTCTATGGGATTTTCCTTTTAGCTTAGATTTCCTTGTAAATGTTTGCTTAAATCTGGGTCTTGTAGGCATATCTTTTATCACTCTAAACAACTGCTATCTTTTCTGGATGCTCGAAAGTCTCTGAGCACAGTTAAGACCTGATTGGGGGAGGGGTCCTAAAGATAGATTCTCTGTGGGATGTATAAGCTGTAATCGGGCTATGCAACTTATTTTTTCTTTTTGATTATTTGTTTTCCTTGTTTAAATTATGATGTGATAATATCTCTAAGCCTTTTTTCTAGAGGTTTCCCTCCTCCATATAGTAGGCTATTAGTATTTAGCACAAGTGGGCAATTTACTTATAATTGTTTATTTTCTGTTGATTCTTCTAGAGCTGTTTACTTGTGTTCTTCCTTTCTTCGAGTGTATGCAAATGTTACTTGATGTATTTGTTGTTAAATGAGAAATAAATTTAAAAAAATAAAAATCCAAGTTATCAATGTCCCTGTTTAATGTACATTACCAAGTTTAAATTACAATGTAAACTTCTTTGATTAAAATGATAAAAAAACAATTATTCCAATGTTTTATATGTGGAATTTAAAGAAAAATAGCTAAAAAAGCTACAAATTACACAAAACATAATAGTGAGGTTTTTATTAGGAGGTAAGAAATGTGATAGTGATTTGCTTTTGTGGAGGTAGTTGCACTAGTTTCCGATTAATGAAAGGTGAAGAATGAAACTATTGCTGTTGGTTTTTAAAGAAATAAAAAAATGCAAAATCATTGTACTTAAAACAGATTATGGGAATATATTCCAAATAGGCCATTATGATCCTTTAAAGGTAATTACTTACAAATTCAGGGTACTATTTTTTTACGCAAAATAAAATGGAGACAAAAGGCCATTAGTATTACTGGTCCTCAGTACTGGAATGCCTTACTAATGCACTTAAGAGGAGTTCCTTATCGTTCCTCCAGCTTAGTCCTCCACGTATGGGTTGTGCACCTCCTCCTGCAGCATGAAGACTGGACCAATCAAATTTCAGTATCACTGGAAACAGCATCCTGGCCATCTCATCCACCCCAGTGTGTCCAGTCTTCATGCAGCAGGAAGACGTTAGTGAGCCGGGCTGGGCTCACTAGTTGGTCAGTTAGATCTTTAGGCTATAGCTAACCTTTTTGTTGGTTGTTTTTTAGTCCTATTAGGGCTTATTTTGATTTGTTATATTAGGGGGTACCTGTTTCTTTAAATTTAAATTTCTAATCGGCACTCCGTGGGGGGGGGGGGAACCCGAGGGAGGTCTCTCTCCTGCCCAGCCTAAGCCGCTTATTTTAATTGCTCTGTCCTAGTTATCTTTTAGGATCTCTGCCCCAGGGCTATTCGGGGCAGAGCTCCTGCGACGGCTGTACAGCAGTACACCACCGAGAGAGGTAAGGAGTGCGCTGGGGAAGTGCCGGTGTGTTCGGGTGGCAGAGTGCAGTGCAAACGCTGTGTCTGTGCGGAGCTTCCTCGCCTCTGCTCGTTCGTCGGTATTCTTTTATTTTCTTCATGCTGGTCCCGGGTCACTCGAGCTGCGGGTGTGGGGGAGGCCGGCTGCGGTGTTGGTTCTTCAGCCGGGCGGTCTTCCCGGCGCCGAGCAAAGCGCGCCAAAATTTTTTTTCCCTGCCGCGGCCATTTTGTGAGCCGCGGTGCCTTCAGTGTGCTGCACACGCGGCTGTTTCTTTTTCCCCGTAGACGGGATCAGCGCAGGAAGTATCTCCCTTTATTTTCCTTTATTTCTTTATTTTGTTTTCCTCGGAGTTTGGCGGTTCCTCTGGGGGTGGGGGGGGTCGCTGTTACTTCCCTGTCTTCCTTCTTGTGGAGAGGGCTGTCTTCAACTCCGCTGCTATTTTTGGCTATAAGCAGCATATGGGCAAGCCATTCTTGGCAAAGGCATAATAAATTGCCATAATAAAAAAAAAATAAAAAAAAGGGCTACATTGCAGAGCAGAGCCACAGCACAATGGTTAAGACTCTGACCAATGGTGCAGGGATCAGGGGTTCAATTCCCCACAGTGCCCAATGAAAACAGCTGGCTGAGGCATTATTTAGACTAAGGCATTATCCTCTGTCTCCTGGTAGCTGCCCACATCCCAACTTGTGTACTGGTTCTTCTGGGACAGTGCCAGCCTTTCCTTCCGATTTCAGGGGTCCCTTGCTTACGCTTGCGGATCTGCGGGGTGCGGTTCCATGCCAGTGGGATCTCTCTGTGTTATTTGTGGGTCTCGGAGGGGCGCTGCAACGGAGACAGGCGTCTGTCACCGCTGTGCCTCTGTATCCCTCACTATGGAGCAGCGCCTGGAGAGTTCCTTGGCTGCTGCTTCTCAGCCAGGTTCCGACGCTGTGGAGTTGGAATCCCCCCTGGAGGGACCATCGGGGGTGGCTTCTGCGGTGCCTTTGGGAGCAGGGGAGCAGGCAGATCTCGGCGGTGCTTTGCCCTTGGAGGATTTTTCTCCCGATTTCATTTTGCTGATGCATCAGGCGTTCTGTCGTAGGCGCCAGAGCATGGGCGTTGGTTCCCTTCCTGTTCCAGTGGCGGCCGCGCAGTCTTATGCAACGGTGAGTGCGTTATCCAGTGCCAAAGCGCCCAAACGACAGCGTTTGCACGAACACTTTCAGTCTGAGGCGGATTGGCCAGAGGGCGAGGATCCGGATTTGGACCTGGAAGCGGATGGGGAGGCCTTAGAGGAAGGCGAACTCCCTGAGCCAGAGGATCAGGCTAAGATTATTCGTGTGTTTCGCCGGGAGGAGTTGCCCGCGCTCGTTGCTGAAGCGCTTCAAACTCTCGGCTTGGCTCCTGCGCCGCCGGCCAAGGAATCTGACGGTGCCGACCCTATCATTCAAGCGGTGCGTCAAACTCAGGTGGTTTTCCCCATTCACAGGGTAATCGATCAGATGATTCAAGCAGAGTGGGATACCCCTGAACCTGGTCTCAAGGGGGTGAAAGTCATGCGCAAGCTGTATCCTATGGCAGACAAAGACCTCGAGCGGTTCCGCTCTCCTAAAGTAGATGCAGCGGTTTCGGCTGTGACTAAGAAGACCACGATCCCTGTGGAAGGTAGTGCAGCGTTGAGGGAGCCGCAGGACAGGAAAATGGATGGTCTCTTGAAACAGTCCTTTGAGGCGGACGCGGTTGCGTTGCAGGCCTCCGTTTGTGGAGCATGGGTTGCTCGGGCCTGCCTTCGCTGGGTTCAGCGGCTCCGACAGGCGCCGGCCTTGGAAGCCGAGGACTTAAGTGAGCTCCAGCGCTTGGAATCAGGTTCGGCGTATTTGGCGGATGTACACTATGACCTTATCAGGGCGCTATCCAATAGCATGGCTTCCTTGGTAGCTACGCGCAGAGCCCTTTGGTTAAAGAATTGGGCGGCGGATGGTTCTTCCAAATCGCGGCTAGGCAAGTTGCCTTTTAAGGGTAAGCTGCTGTTCGGTGAAGATCTTGACAGGTTGGTCAAGGATTTGGGGGAATCCAAGGGCGGTCGCTTGCCGGAGGATCGTCCCAAGAGAGGGAAGTTCCTTTCTGCCCCTCGGGGTCAGTCTCGGGACTTTCGTAGGTTTCGGTCACCCCGCTCTGGGGGGTTTCAGCGAGGTAGGTATGTCTCGAGGACTTCGAGCTTTCGAGGAGCCAGTAGAGGATTCGCAGCCGCAGCCCCTACAACCGCCCGCAAGTCCCAATGAAGGGCAGTGGGTCCAGGCGGAGATCCCAGCGATCGGAGGGCGTCTTCGACACTTTCTCTCTGCTTGGGCCCAGATAACTTCCGATCAATGGGTTTTGGAGATCGTTCGGGACGGGTATGCCCTAGACTTGGCCAGACCCGTGCTCGATTCCTTTGTGGCGTCTCCCTGCCGAGGAGCTCGGAAGACTGCTCAAGTCCGACAAACCCTCGATCGCCTGCTTCGGCTGGGAGCGGTGGTTCCCGTTCCTCCAGCGGAATATGGTCTCGGAAGGTATTCCATTTATTTCGTGGTGCCAAAGAAGGATGGGGCTCTTCGTCCCATTTTAGATCTCAAAGGGGTGAATCGCTGCCTGCGGGTGCCGCACTTTCGGATGGAAACCCTACGATCCGTGCTTGTTGCCGTCCACAGGGGCGAGTTTCTCTCCTCGCTCGACCTCACGGAGGCTTATCTCCATATTCCTATTCGGGAGGCACATCAGCGGTATCTCCGATTCGCTCTGCCGTGGGGTCACTTCCAGTTCCAAGCTTTGCCCTTCGGCCTAGCAACCGCTCCAAGTGTTCACCAAAATCATGGTGGTCGTGGCAGCGGCGTTGCGCAAGAAAGGGGTGCTGGTTCATCCCTATCTGGACGATTGGTTGATTCGAGGAAAATCTCGCTCGGAGAGCTTGTCGGCGACAGCGCAAGTTGTAGGCCTACTGCAGTCTCTCGGCTGGGTAGTCAACCCGCACAAGAGCCATTTGGTTCCGACGCAGTCTCTCGAATATTTGGGGGTGCTCTTCGATACTCACAGGGGTTTCGTTTTTCTTCCCGACCGCAGGGTGGTGGGTCTCCGGACTCTCGTACACCGGTTTCGTCAAGTCCCAGCTCCGTCGGCTTGGCACTACCTTCAGTTGCTGGGAACGATGGCGGCATCCTTAGAGGTAGTACCTTGGGCTCGGTTCCACATGCGGTCGCTCCAGAGGGCCTTGCTACGTCGCTGGTCCAATCAGTCCGATTCCCTGAACAAACGTCTTCGCTGCCCGCCGGGAGTACATCGGGACTTGAAATGGTGGCTTCAGCCGGCCTCGCTCCGCGCAGGGATGCCCTTGGAGCAACCGGACTGGATTCCGCTGTTGACGGATGCCTGTCTGACGGGCTGGGGCGCGCACTGCGGCGCTCAAGTGACTCAGGGTCTCTGGTCTCCGGAGGAGAGCGGTTGGTCGATCAACCACTTGGAGCTTCGGGCCGTCCGGTTGGCGTTGCAAAGCTTCGAGGCCCAATTATCGCACCGAGCGGTGCGGGTTCTCTCCGACAACGCTGCGACCGTGGCGTACATAAATCGGCAGGGCGGCACCAGAAGCTTGGGCATGGAGATGGAAGCCCGGACGCTGTTCGAATGGGTAGAGCCCAGGCTACAGACCATATCGGCAGCGCACAATGCCGGGAAGGACAACGTGACGGCGGATTTTCTCAGCAGAGTTCAGGTGGACGCCGGTGAGTGGGAGCTCAATCCCAAAGTGTTCGAGCAGGTGGTTCTGCGTTGGGGTCAGCCAGTTATGGATCCGATGGCCACGTTCCGGTCTGCGAAGGCGGCTCGGTTCTTCAGTCGTCGGAGGGAACCGATGTCGGAAGGCATCGATGCTCTGTTGCAGGTCTGGCCCTCGAGGGGCCTTCTTTACGTCTTTCCACCGTGGCCGCTTCTCGGGCGCGTGATTCAGCGTATCGAGTCTCACCGGGGTCGGGTGCTGTTGATAGCACCGGATTGGCCCTGTCGTCCCTGGTATGCCGATCTGATGCGGTTGGTGGACGGATCCCCGTGGCGTCTTCCCCTGGCTCCGGATCTGTTGTGTCAGGGTCCTCTTCGCATGCCGCAAGTGGGGAGATTCTCTCTTACGGCCTGGCTATTGAAAGGGCGCGGCTAAGGAAGAAGGGTTATTCGAAAGCGGTCGTAGCGACTTTGCTTCAAGCACGTAAGAGGTCCACTTCGCTAGCTTATGTCCGTATTTGTGACGTATTTTTGAGGATTGGTGTTCCCGGCGTCAGGTTCGAGCGGCTACGGCTTCTCTCCCGGTGCTGTTGGATTTTTTTGCAAGACGGGTTTGTCAAAGGATTGGCCGCCAGTTCCTTATGGGTGCAGTTGGTGGCGCTTTCCTGCTACAGAGGTAAAATTCAGGGCGTAGCGCTCGGTGCCCATGCTGATGTGGTACGTTTCTTGAGGGCCGTTTCTCGGCTGCGTCCGGCTCGCCGGATTTCTGTCCCTTCGTGGGATCTCAACTTAGTCTTGCATGCTCTCAGTGCGACTCCCTTTGAGCCTCTCTCTCGGAGGTCGGTAAAGAATCTGACCCTTAAGACGGTGTTCTTAGTGGCGATTTGCTCGGCTCGACGCATTTCTGAGCTTCAGGCTCTTTCTTGCAGGGAGCCCTTCCTTTCTTTCTCCGATCAAAAGGTGGTGCTCCGCCCAGTGCCTTCATTTTTGTCTAAGGTGTCTTCTTCCTTTCATTTGAATCAGGTGGTGTCGCTTCCAGTGTTTCCCGCGTTGGGGGAGCAGGGTTCCGATCGTGATCTTAGTCGCTTGGACCTTAAGAGAGTTTTGCGTCGCTATTTGAAAGTCACCAGCGCTTTCCGCAAATCGGATCGTTTGTTTGTTCTCTTTGGGGGGCCTCGGAAAGGTGAGGCGGCGGCAAAAGCTTCCATTGCTCGGTGGATTAAAGAAGCGATTGGCTCGGCCTATCTGTTGCACGGTCGGGTGCCGCCCGTCGGTCTGCGGGCTCACTCTACCAGAGCAAATGCGGCGTCTTGGGCGGAGTTTAGCTTGGTTTCGCCGGTGGAGATCTGTAAGGCGGCCACGTGGTCTTCTCTGCACACTTTCAGTAAGCACTATCGCCTTGATGTTTTGGCGGCGGGCGATGCCGGGTTTGGTTCCGCGGTGTTGCGTGCCGGCTGGAATAATCCCGCCCGTTAGTCTGCTTTGTTACATCCCATACGTGGAGGACTAAGCTGGAGGAACGATAAGGAAATAGTAATTACACTTACCTGGTAATTGTAGTTCCTTGAGAGACGACAACTTAGTCCTCCTGCCCTCCCTCTGGTGTTTTGGCTCAGCACGCCTTTGGTTCAGATGTCGCTATTCACAGGTGAGTGTGTCCATTGTTTCCTTTTCTTTTTCTTTCTCTGGCTGCTTATGCTGCGGCAGGCGCGGGGCCTTCTCTTTGGGTCTGTTTCAATTGACTACTATGTTGAAAAAAAAAAAATAAAAGTAAAAGGTCACTATTCTACTAATGGTTTCTCTGCTTAAAGGTTAGCTATTTCTTTGAGTTTGCTTTGACAGTAGTTCACTGGGGTGGATGAGATGGCCAGGATGCTGTTTCCAGTGATACTGAAATTTGATTGGTCCAGTCTTCATGCTGCAGGAGGAGGTGCACAACCCATACGTGGAGGACTAAGCTGTCGTCTCTCAAGGAACTACAATTACCAGGTAAGTGTAATTACTATTCCAATATCTTACATTTTAGGAATAAGTAGATACTATTTTATTAGCAGCTGACGTATGAGTTTCGGCTTAAGTAGGTTGCATTTTTGTGTAATAAAATGTTAATTGGAAGGAACACTGTTTTACATTTTTATAGAAGTATTAAGCTACGTTTCTATTTTACACTCTAATTCCTAATGCTCCCACTTTTGATTGTTTTACTGGATTTTCTTTTTAAGCGCCATCAAGTCAATACTGACTTCTGGTGACACAGCTACCCCTAAGTTTTCTTGGCAAGGTATGACCAGAAGTAGATTTCCAGGCCTTTTCTTCAGAGGCAAGAGAAGGTAAAGTTATTTGCCCAAAGTCACAAGGAGTGAAAGTAGGAATCAAACCTTGATCGTCTTGAGTACTAGACTGTTGCTCTAACCACTATGCTACTCCCTCCACTTCTTTATTGCATTATGTAAACCATTTTGAATGACTTTGGTCATAAAGATGATATAACACAACTTATAAACAAACAAACTTGGACTGGTCTAACAGGATAAGGAAACTGCAGTGTCGGCCATTTTTGTTGGTTGGATGATATAAAAAAATCTATATATGTATAATTTGTGTATCATGATTTTCAAACTAGAAAACCTTACCAAGGTATATGTACAGCAATGCCTCTAACCCAGTTACCCCTATGAGCTTCAAACTTAGTGTAGAGAAGCAGCGATGGCATAAGCTAGAATTAATCTCCTTGGATGGGCTTCATGCCCCTGCACGTTTTCCAAATAATCCAGTGACTCTGAACACTTTTGTGTAAGAAGCCAAGGCAAACAAAGTGACATTTGACTTGACAGGTAATGTCCTTTCTTTTAATCCTGCTAGGCCAGTCCAGACACGTGAGTTGTGTTCCAATACCAGCAGACTGGTGCAGACAAAGAACTAATGAAAAGCCCAGGTTTCAAGGATATCACTCCTATGTCTCCATCTGCCTCAGCCACCAAAGGTCCCTTCAGTATTTGTCCCAAAGCATATGGGAGATGCATGGCAAGCTTCACAGAACCTCAATCTTGGGCAATAATGAGTAATCAACAGTAAAAAAAAAACAAACTATGCACAGGAAAGCATAAACAGAAGGCTGTCAGAAGATGAACCTGCAGAGCCAAGGGTAAAAGGAATATCATAGTGGACCCAAGGGTACCGCAGCAGAATTACAGAGTAAATACAGTTTTCAGGGCAGGCCCTAGACTCAAAAAAAGGACTGTAACTGGTAATTAAAATATCACCTTCCATATCACCCTGCTAGACCAATTCAGACAAGTGGGATGTACCAAAGCTACAATTCCACTGGGTGGGAAGGAGACAAGAGTAGTTCACAAAACCCTTGAGCCAAAGGCTGTGTCCGCCCGCGTGTGGACATCTAAGTGGCAATGCTTGACAGAAGTGGAAAGTGATGCCCACAATGCTGTCTGACAAATGTCTGCAGGGGCTACTGAGCTCCGGTCTACCAACGAGACTTGTGCTCAGGTAGAATGAGTGCGCAAACCCTCCAGAACCAGCCAGTTCCACAACAGATACGATGAGGCAATGGCCTCCTTAATCCAGTGCCCCAAAGTCGACTTGGCCACTGCATCTCCCTTACGCGGGCTAGCAAACAGCACAAAAAGATGGTTGGAGCTACAAAAGGAATTCATAATTCCAAGTACCGGAGAAGCACCCTCTAGACCAGGGGTCTCAAACTCAAATTGCTTCAAGGGCCAAATGAGGACTTGTAAAGTAACCCGCGGGCCGCAGCAAAATACAACATTAAATCAATACATTGGCTTTACTTCATTAACCAGCAACATCAAAGTGGAAAAAACAAACCTCTGACAACTCGGCAAGTCCCCTAAAATCACCGGTGAAGGGAGACTGCCTCCTTCTCCTTCCTGTCCTTTACGGTGCCTCAGAGAACGCGGGAGAGCTGTGCACACTGCAGCGGACAATGGAAGCACAGGCCGCCACACTGCAGCAGGGCAGGGAATGGGATTGTGATGGCGCATGGTGCCGCATTGGCGTGGCTGGCTGGCGGCTCAGACTGCCTCTGCCCCCCCTCCTCCTAGGCTCCTTCCTGTCTCCTATTGGTCGAGGGCAGACTCATAACTCATGTCACGTGTGAGAGGAGAAGAGGACTCGGAAGTGACGACATGAGAAATGGCGCATAGAGATCGCTGGCGTGGCTGCGGCGCCACGTGGTGTTAAAAAATACAATATATCAAATGTCTGCTAGCCATCATCAGGTGAGAGAGGTTGTGATCGCCGGCGCCGCACAAAACCCACTTGAAAAAAGTTGCGGAGTCGCGGGCCGCACAAAATGCTCTCACGGGCCGCATGTGTTTAAGACCCCGGCTCTAGACATTCACAAGGCGAAGATCCTTATCCTTCCTCCAATACTGCTCCTTAGAAAATGAGGGCAGGCAGATCACCTGGTTCAGGTGCAAGGGAGAAAACCACCTTAGGCAAGAAGGAAAGAACAGGCTGAATGGAAGTGACCTCCTCTGAAAAAGACAGATAAGGATCTTGGCAAGACAGAGCCTGCAGCGTGGAAATCCGCTTTGCAGAACAAATCACAACCAAGACCACCATCTTGAGCAGCAAATCTTTTAAAATAGCATGCATAAATGGCTCAAGAGATACAGCCATCAGGGCTCTGAGCACCAGACATAGATCCCAGGCAGGGATCACAGACTGAAGGGGAGGAAGCAGACTCTGAACTCCTTGACAAAGCATGAGATGTCCAGGTGCAAGGCCAGAGACTCATCAACAACCAGACCTCAGAAACAGGACAAAACTGACACCAGAACTTTCAGGAAGTGTAGGCAGTGTCCACCTACAAAAGTTTCCCCAATATTACTAATTACCAATGAATAGCTCAGACAACTGTTGCTTAGCTGCAAAAGCTTTTATTTGGGTTCCAAAGCACAGATGCAGATAGCAAAAGACATCTGTCTGAGAGTGTGACAGGCAACCTACTCTCTGTACTGAAGTTCGAGAGCAGATTGCCCGCAGAGCTAGAGAGCTGTTTCCTTATATCTTCTTTCTCTGTCACAAAGCTCTAGAAAGTACTGCATAGCTTCTGATGCCATATGCAGGGTTTTTTCTATGGAGTACGTGCAGCTTTCTGCAAAGTCTGCAAAAGTTTCTTACTTGGGGAGGGGGCCACCCATGATCATTTGGGCCAGCAATTAGTTCAGTTCTCTTCAAGGTCTCTGCTTATCGGTGTGCTGTGAAGCAGTAACTTCCTTTGCCTTCCCCTTATACAGGCCATCCTGGAGAAAGCCAGCAGAGATGGCACCCTGGTCACCTCAGGAGCCAACTGCCAAGCACCGCACAATCGTTCAAAAAGACACCAGATCCACATGTATGCCAGCTTGGTAGAACTCCTCTGGGCTTCAAGCAGAGTCAAGACCACCACTGGAGAGCAGCCCTTATACGCTAGCCATTTCCTTTCAAGAACCAAGCTATAAGTGAGAAGAGAACCAGGTCCTCCAGGATGATCAGTCCCTGTTGCAATAGGCCGCATAGGTGAACACAACTTACTTGTCTGGACTGGTCTAGCAGGAGCTGCATCAGATCTCCAAACCATGCTTTCCTTGGCCAATCTGGTGCTACCAGAACAATCCTGCCTGGGTAGTGTTCTATAAGTGGAAGCATACGTCCCAGTGGCCATGGAGGAAACACGCACAGCAGGTGCTGACTTTGGCCAAGGATGGGTCAGGGCAACAACGCCTTCAGGCCCAACCTCCATGTGGCAACTGAAGAAGTGGCAAACTTTGGCATTGGAGCAGGTCACCACCAGATCCATTTGGGGGTAACCCCATCGGCACAGAATCAACTGAAATGCCTCCTGACAACTCCCACTCTCCAGGATCCAGAGTGTGCCGGTTCAAGAAATCCACTTCCACATTGTCCACCCCAGCAATGTGCTGAGCTGACAAGATTAGGAGATTCTCCACCCAGGAAAACAGGAGAGCCATCTCTAGAGCTACCTTGCACTCTGCTCTTGTCATTTAAACAGACACTTATCTTATTTATTTATTTAGCTGCATTTATATCCCGCTTTTCACCGGGTCAAAGCGGTTGGGGGATACATTTAACACGAGGGGATATGAGACACATACACTAATACTTACAGGGAACATGGGCAATGGAGGGTTAAGTGGCTTGCCCAAGACCACAAGGAGCACCTGTGGGACTTATTGCCAATAGAATCTTTAAATGTCCCGATGGCCCCAATGTTTTGCCTATTGTTGCTTCAGGCATACCGTAAGGGACTTTACTACAGAAAAAATGATATAAAATATACATCATTCCCATACTATTAGAAGCATATATAATTTCAAACATCTGGCTAACTTCCTCAAATTTCTACTGTGAAATACCAAATGTTACAGAATGTAACCTATGCTACTATATACTCCAACCCTATCTCATACATACTAAGGGTCCCTTCCTACTTATCGCTGAACACGCCTCTCCATATATCTTTTCACCTTGAATATATTCAATGACGACTAAAGTACCATTATCAAAATTACCACCACCAAAAACAGTTAAGAACCTGACATACTGGTTCGCCAGTTCTTAAAATCTTCTCTGCTTCCTATTACCTTTATCCACATATCCTGTACCACCAACCCCAGAACCTATCTAGGGGTGACCTTCAAGACGTACTGAAAATAGCCCACCTGAAGTATCACTCACTCACTCGTTCTGTCTCAGGCATTCCTTCCATCAGGTAACACTTAAAATTGGAACGCCTTTCAAACACTTAACTCCTACCCCCTGTATATCTCTCATTAATCGCTCCTAGCATACAAATGGAAATTACACTAACCTGGTAATTGTAGTTCCTGTAGGATCCAGTTTAGTCCTCCACAATCGGGTAGTGCACCTTCTACTGCAGCCTGGAGACTGGACCAATCAAATCTTCTGTAGTACATATCCAGCTGGAGCTCCCAGAAGCCCCCCAGTGTACTAGTAACAAAGCATACTTAACGAAGCAACACTTCATAGAATTAAACAATATACTGCCCCCCCTGGAATAACCAACTCCCTCCCCAAACGAGGAAGTCAGACATGGCATGGCGCCTGCCCCGACGCCATTAAATTTACACAGAGTCATAGCGATAAGCACCGCTGTCGACAGAGTCCGAACGGGACGAAAAACCGTCTCATAGTCACCCGCTCGGGACAGCGCGCCGCTAGAGCATACAGATAGTCGGGAGGGAAGGAGGACTAAACTGGATCCTACAGGAACTACAATTACCAGGTTAGTGTAATTTCCATTTCCTGTGCGGATATCCAGTTTAGTCCTCCACAATCGGGATGTAACAGAGCAGTTAAGACCGGGCGGGACCTTGCCAGCCGGCGCGCCAAACCGCCGAACCAGAACAGGAATCCCGAGCCGCTGACACATCCAAGCGATAGTGCCTGCTGAAAGCATGCAGAGACGACCAAGTGGCCGCCTTACAGATCACTGCCGGCGGCACCAGGCTATGCTCCGCCCAGAGGTCGCCTGAGCCCGAGTAGAATGAGCTCGGAGCCCCTCCGGAACCGGCCGCCGCTGCAACAGATACGCGGACGCGATCGCTTCCTTGAGCCATCGAGCAATGGAGGCCTTAGCCGCCGCCTCACCTTTCCTTGCACCCCCAAAGAGCACAAAGAGCCGATCAGTCTTCCGAAAGGGCTCGGTAGACTGTAAAACCGACGCAGCGTGCGGCCCACATCAAGCCGGTGAAGACCCTTGTCCACCGACTCGACAGAACTCGCCGAAAGCACTGGCAGAAACACCGCCTGATTCAGGTGAAAAGGAGACACTAACTTTGGCAGAAAGGAAGGAACCGGACGGAGCACAATCCGCTCCGCGGAAAAAGACAAGAAAGGCTCTCGGCAGGACAAAGCATGAAGATCCGAAATGCGCCTCCCCGAGCAAATGGCTACCAGAAAAACCGTCTTCAAGGAGAGATCCTTCAAAGACGCCCTCCGCAAGGGCTCAAAGGGTTCCCGCACCAGAGCTCGCAGAACTAGATTCAAATCCCACGGAGGAATCAACGTTCTGCGGGAAGGCCGTAAATGAAAAACGGCGGTCAAGAAACGCCGCACATCTGCATGAGCGCCGAGAAGGCGGCCCAAGACCTTGCCTCTATAACAAGAGATCGCTGCCAACTGAACCTCCAGGGAACTGGCCGCGAGACCTTTCTCGAACCCATCCTGAAGAAACTTAACACGACGGGCACAGAAGCCGTCGCCGCCCGGACTCCCCGCCGGGAGCACCAGTTCCCAAAAATCCTCCAAATTCGAACATAAGTAAGAAGTGGATGACTTTCTCGCCCGCAGTAAGGTGTAAATCACCGCGGGCGAATAGCCCTGCTTTTTCAGCCGAGCCCTCTCAATGGCCAAACCGTAAGCGAGAATAGAGCCACCTGGGGCAACCGCAAGGGCCCCTGAAGGAGAAGGTCCGGCAGCGCAGGAAGGCGCCACGGAACGCCGTCTCGAAGCCGGACGAGGTCGGCATACCAGGGTCTCCGGGGCCAATCCGGAGCCACCAACAGCACTCGACCCCGATGGCACTCGATGCGCTGAACGACCCGGCCGATGAGTGCCCACGGAGGGAAGACATACAGGAGCCCGGCCGTCGGCCACGGCTGAATGAGAGCGTCGAGTCCCTCGGACATTCGCTCCCGCCGTCTGCTGAAGAAGCGACTCGTCCTGGCCATTTGGAAGGTCGCCATGAGATTCATGATGGGCGGACCCCACCGCCGAACTATTTGCGCATATACTTGTGGATTTAACTCCCACTCTCCGGGGTCCACCCGCACTCTGCTGAGAAAGTCTGCCTGGACATTTTCTGCGCCTGCTATGTGTGCCGCCGAGATTGCCGGCAGACGAGTCTGCCCCCAACTGAACAAGGCCGTCGCCTCTGTTTCCAGTGCCACGCTCCCTGTGCCCCCTTGGCGATTGATGTACGCCACCGTGGTCGCATTGTCCGACCAGACTCGGACCGCCCGACCCAGGACCAGAGGCTCCAGGGCCAATAAGGCAAGCCTGACCGCCCGAAGCTCGAGACGGTTGATCGACCAAGAGGCTTCCCGGGAGGACCACACCCCCTGTGTGAAGCGGGTCTCGCAGTGCGCTCCCCAGCCGGCTAAGCTCGCATCCGTAGTGAGAGGAACCCACCGAGGAGGCTCTAAGGGAATCCCCCGCGTCAAATTCTCGGAGGAGAGCCACCATCGGAGCGACCGTCGCACTGTCTTCGGGCAGGGCAATCTCCTGTTCAAGGAGACGCACTGGTTGGACCAACGGCGAAGGAGTGCCCTCTGTAGCGGGCGCATGTGGAACCGCGCCCACGGCACCACCTCCAAGGTCGCCGCCATCGTTCCGAGGAGCCGCAAGTACCACCACGCCGACGGAGCGGGCATCCCCCGAAAAAGTCGGACAAGAGTCCGCAACGCCAGGACGCGGCGCTCGGGGAGGCATACCAGTCCCCGGGCGGTGTCGAAACGCACCCCCAGATACTCGAGGTCCTGCGAGGGACGCAGACAACTCTTTCGTTCGTTCACCACCCAGCCGAGAGAACGCAGCAGAGCCACTACCTTGCTTGTGACTCGCATGCACTCCCGACTGGATTTGCTCGTATTAACCAGTCGTCGAGATATGGATGGACCAAAATGCCCTCCTTGCGCAAGGCCGCCGCCACGACCACCATCACCTTGGTGAAGGTGCGCGGAGCCGTAGCTAAGCCGAACGGCATGGCCCGGAACTGGAAGTGGCCCCACGGAAACGCAAAGCGGAGAAACCGCTGATGAGATGGATGTATCGGAATGTGCAGATAGGCCTCGGTAAGATCGAGGGACGTTAAAAACTCCCCCTGTCGCACTGCTACAATGACTGACCGCAGGGTTTCCATACGGAAATGCGGCACCCTGAGTGCGCGATTCACGCCTTCGAGGTCCAAGATCGGACGCAGGGAGTCGCCCTTTTTGGGGACCACAAAATAGATGGATTAGCGACCGGCGCCTCTTTCCAAGGGAGGAACCGGGATCACAGCTCCCAAAGTTAACAACCGATCCAGGGTCACGCGGATGTCCCGCGTCTTTTGCTCGCCCCTGCTGGGAGACAGAACAAAGGAATCTGGAAGCGGGAACGCAAACTCCAGAGCATAACCTTCTTCTATAATCTGTAGCACCCAGCGATCTGACGTAATTTGGGCCCAAGAAGGAAGAAAGTCGCGCAAGCGACCCCCGATAATCGGGCCCCCCTCCAGAGCCTGCCTCGCGTCATTGTGGCTTGCGCCCAAAGGAAGAGACCGAGGAAGAGGCGGCTCCGGAAAACCTCTGCCGGATCCTCGGAAACCACGAAAGCCTTGATTACGGGCTCCAAACCGGCTCCGCTGCGATGCCCACAGGCGGGAGGAACGAAACCGGCGCTGATCCCGAAAGGACCCCCGCGCCGAAGAGGAGGGCCTGTTGGACCTTGGCTTATCCTCCGGAAGCCGGCCCCCCTTGGACTCACCGAGATCCTTTACCAAGTTCTCGAGAGCCTCCCCAAATAACAATCTGCCCTTAAAGGGCAGTTTACTGAGGCGGGACTTGGAAGAACCGTCCGCCGCCCAGTTGCGCAACCAGAGGGACCGGCGCGCCGCAACCGCGGATGCCATACTATTAGCCAACGCGCGGATTAAATCATAAAACAGATCCGCCAAATAGGCCGAGCCGGACCCCAACCGGGTAACCTCCAACAGGCCCTGCTGGTCTAGCCCGGGGCTCGAGCGCAATCGCTGCGACCACCGCAGACACGACCGAGCCACCCAAGCCCCACAAATAGAGGCTTGCAATGTCACGGCATCAGTATCGAAGGTTTGCTTGAACAAATTATCCACCTTCTTATCCTGACCGTCCTTGAGGGCCGCCGCTCCCTCAACCGGGATGGTGGTTTTTCTTGGTCACTGCGGAAACCGCAGCATCCACCCGTGGGGACTTGAACCAGTCCCTGTCCTTGTCGGCAAGGGGATAAAGCCGATTCATGGTCCGAATCCCCTTCCAACCGGATTCCGGGTACTCCCACTCCGCTAGGATCATCTGTTCGACCACGCGGTGGACGGGAAAAAACCACCTGGGCATCTCTGACTGCCTGAATCAGGGGATCCGCAAGACCCTCCTCCTCCAGGGACCGCACCGCCGAAAGGTTAAGCGCCTGAAGGGACTCCGTTACCAGAGGAACCAGCTCGTCCCTACGGAACACTCGAATGACCCGAGCCTGATCCTCCAGCTCAGGGATCTCCCCATCCTCCAACTCCTCCGCTTCAGCCTCAGGATCGCCCTCCGCCTCGGAATCCAGAAGACCCAGGGCATCCTGCTCCTGTTCCCCCAACCGAAGCCGCTTGACCCCGGGTTGTGAGGAGCACTGAGCCGCCCCCGAGGACCCCGAGGGAAGAGAGGGGGGGCAAACTTCCGGCAACTGACCGGACCTGCTCAAGCGGAACGCCTGATGCATGAGGAGCACGAAATCAGGGGAGAATTCCATAGGTGGGACAACTGTAGCCGCCTGCTGCAGCGCAGCCACCGACCCAGACTGAGGGATGCTCGGAGAAAGAATACTGTCCCCTGAAGTAGAAGCATCCCCAGGGGTAGCCTGCTCCTGAACATTCACAGATTGCTCTATCCCTGCGGGCACTGCAGCACAGCCCCTGCAGATGCCAGAGTCAGTCCCTGCCGCTCTGCGGGACCCACAAATCACACATTGGGGTATGGAAGCCATCCCAAGGCCACCTCCGCCCAACGGGATAGAATGGAACAGTCACAGGAAAACCCACAGCCCAGGGGCAATCCTATGCAAATCAGCCCCGGATTAAAATTAAAACTTTTTTTTTTTTTTTTACAAGAAATAAACTACTCCCCAGACTCCCTGGGGTGCCCTGAGCAAAATCGCCAGCAAAAGGAACCCCAAAAAACGCTAGGGGAACCTGCACAAGTGAGCAAAAGTGCCTTAAAAGCACACTTTAAAAATCCAAAATGGCCACCGCACTGTTTCACCCGCGG
The DNA here is from genome assembly GCA_033557465.1 of Ichthyophis bannanicus. Classification (NCBI taxonomy): domain Eukaryota; kingdom Metazoa; phylum Chordata; class Amphibia; order Gymnophiona; family Ichthyophiidae; genus Ichthyophis; species Ichthyophis bannanicus. The sequence continues at coordinate 98,224,122 of CM066046.1, forward strand.
CAAAAAACGGCGCGAAAATACAACCAAATAATATGGAAAATAAATAAAAACGACCCTGTAATGCAGGGCAAACGACCAATTTGAAGAAAAATTGCCAAATGGGCTCAGGAGAGCCTACAGAAACGCTGGCAGCTCTGACAGAGCACTGCTCACAAATAAAGAAGTGAAAACTCCTACCAGCTCAGGAACAGCAAGGACACAGTCAACATCTCCCAGTGCCAGTCACTGCTGTATCAGGTATGGCAATTCCCCGTACTGTCCAGGGGAAGCTCACCCAGGGCTGTTAAAATTTGCCAGGCAGGAAGGCAGGAGCCTGCAGGTCTGACTTCCCCCTAGTCTCCTGTGACAATGCTCCAGGGAGCCAGGCTTCTTTTCCTTTTTCCTTTTAAAGATACAGCTAGCTATTAAATAAATAGTAAGTAAATGTCCCAAAAACAAACCCTCAAAGACTAACTAACAAGTGCTGCTCCTGCAAGAGTCACTCAGTGTGCCCAGGAGGACACACTTTTACGTCTTCAAGCTGCAAGAGACTGGACACACTGGGGGGCTTCTGGGAGCTCCAGCTGGATATGTACTACAGAAGATTTGATTGGTCCAGTCTCCAGGCTGCAGTAGAAGGTGCACTACCCGATTGTGGAGGACTAAACTGGATATCCGCACAGGAACATACCTTAAAGATGTCCAGAGTAGTATTTTTTTAATGGATTTCAGTCACTCTACAGTTTTTCACTGCAGGGACGCTCTCTGCAGACAACACCACACAAGCATTTTAAATCTTATCAAACTTGTCTATCCCACTCTAGTTCTCAATCACCTATCATGATTAACAATCAACTTCACACACCCACAATTCTCAAAGCCATATACGAGGATTTCAGCTTTCATATTTTACAAAACTACTACAATTAGACCTGCATCATTGTATCCATCAGTTACCAAACCAACTCGAACAATGTGATATTTACTATTGGAACTACACATGGTTAACAAAATATATCGATGAATCCAGAAAGACACAACATGTATGACAATCCCTTAGATCAATAAGTATTAGGAGAACTAAACAAAGCCCTAATATCTCTGTAAACACTAACGAGGGTAGATGAAAAAGTGACCCCTACCCACAATTGCATACTGGACAGCCAAAACTATCTTTTAAGTCCTATAAATCTTCTGTCTTATTCAACAAACATGGCACTCTAGGGCATTGTTCAAGCCCTCTGGCTGAACAGTTTGCAACTGAAAAATCTATCTTTGCTCCCTCTGTATCAATATCTTATTCCTGACACCTCCTCGAACATTCTAAGGAACATAATCAATACAAAAAAATATGAAATCATTAAATGTGCTATGCAATACTGAACGATCAGGACTTTCATAACCAGACAGCTCAGCCTGCTCTTCTGTTCAATGGGGCTTTCAATGATCGTGTGGTTTTACCACATACAACTGTTACACAGACACCGAATGATGTACACCCACAAATACTGACATACAAGTGGTGTGCCATCGTAAGTCATAATGCTGCCCTCGATGGAAAAAACCTTTTAATTCAAGAGGGATGTCACACATTTAACACTGGCGATATTTTTCACTACCTTTATATCGGACAACCTAGCCAGACTAATATCTCCGTCACATATCTCCCACTAGAGAAAAATCATGCCTTCATGTTCTCTAAACAAGGAATAATGTTCAGCACTGGAGCATGTTTAGAAAGGATCTTTTGTATTTTCATGCTAATGGGAGAAAGAGAGATTACAAAATGAATAAACTTACTGTAAGTGGAAGCTCCTTTCTCAATATTCCCCTAACCTACAACCAGATAAAACCTCATCTGAACTCAACCTACACATCCCTCCCCTCCTCCTGTCCCTTAGATCAAGCTGAATCTATTACTTGTTAGTCTGCCCCAAGCCATTTTGTTTATATTGTAAATATATAAATATTTAAACTGCTTAGTGATATCCACAGAATTCATGGAGTCTCTAGCCTCCATGCATTCTCTTTTCTAACTTCAAATTTAATCTAATAGCTGTTTAACCATGTTATGCTAGCTTCACCTCATTATAATGTAATATCGTTCCATGCAATGTTGAAGTTATGTTCTATGTAAACCGCACTGTTCCTCAGAAACGTGGTATATAAGACTAAATAAATAAATAAAATAAGTGTGTTCTTTTAATAGTATGAAGTATATTTTATAGTAAAGTCCCTTATGGTCCTCCCTGAAGCAGCAATAGGGCAACAGGACATGTTGGATGTTAAAAGATTCTTTTGATTCTGGTGATGAAAGAAGTTGTCGAAGCAGCATTGAAAGCCTTATCAAAGAACAAAGCACCAAGCATTGATGGCATTCCCATAGAAGTATTGCAGGAATCTAATGCAGCTATTACTATACAGCATACTTACTCACCTATAACAGGTGTTCTCCAGGGACAGCAGGAATCAGTCCTCACTTATGGGTGAATTCGGCACCGACAGAGTCTGCACGGAGCAATTCCACAGTTTCCAAAGAAGGTCTTTGGGATTGCTGCCACGCATGCATGGTCCTCTTCCCGCCCAAAAGTGCCATCTTGCTCAGTCAGGTCCCATAGCTAGAGCCCTACTAAGCAGATGGCAAGGGAAGGATAAAAAAAATTACAACTCTTCAGGGGAGGATAGTGAGGACCGATTCCTGCTGTCCCTGGAGAACACCTTTTACAGATGAGTAACTACGCTTTCTCCAGGAACAAGCAGGAGGTCAGTCCTCACCTATGGGACTCCCCAGCTACAGCCAAAAAATACCTCCGCGAGGCCGTGAGCAGAAGCCGATGTCTGAAGGAAGCCCGAGTCCTTGGGCCCTTGGGGCAAGCTCTCAGTAGCTGCAGAAGGAGGATCGGAGGGCAGGAATTGCTTATACCCAGAACAAACTACGGAATACAGTCTGGCCGAAGACGCTGTCCCAGCGGGACTCCCTCTCCAGGTAAGAGTGCGAAGCGAAGGTATTCGCTGAAGTCCAGGTCGCAGCCCGGCAGATGTCTGTCAGAGGCACTGAGTGCAGCAAAGCCACCAACGCTGCCTTGGTGCAGACGCTGTGCAGAGTTACCCAACAATCCAGCGGGGGTGCCCATCTTTGCGTGGGCGAAAGCAATGCAGTCCGCCACCCAGATGGAGAGGGTGTACTTGGTGACTGCCAGCCCCAGATGGTTGGGATCATAGGCAATGAAAAGCCGGTCTGACTTCTGATGACCATGGGTGTGCTGCAAGTAGAGGGCGAGAGCCCTCTTGTAGTCGAGTGTATGCAGAACCTCCAATGCTCGATCGGCATGAGGTCTCGGGAAGAAGGTCGGCAGAACCACCTCCTGATTGAGGTGGAAATCCAAGACAACCTTCGGTAGGAACTTGGGGTGGGTGCGAAGGACCACCCTGTTCCTGTAAATCCTGGTGTAGTGGGCCTTGGCCATGAGGGCTTTAAGTTCACTGTATCGCCGCGCCGAGGTCAGTGCTACCAGGAAAACTACCTTCTTGGAGAGGTGCCGGAGTAAGCAAGTCACCATTGGCTCAAAGGACGGCCGTGTCAGCTGCATGAACATGATGTTTGGGTCCCATTCCGCCAGGAGAGGCCGGTTGTGGGGTTTGGACAGCAGGAGGCCCCGCATGAAGCGGGAGACCAGAGACTGGCCCGAGAGGAGTTTGCCCTCGACAGGTAAGTGGTTGGCTGAAATGGCGCAAAGGTTAATCCTGACCGAGTTGGACTTCAGTCCCACCTGGGAGAGGTGGAGAAGGTACTGGAGGACCCAATGGGTGGAGCAGGAGAAGGGGTCAATCTGGAGCTCGGAGCACCAGATCTAAAATTGCCACCACTTCAGGGCATAAGCCCACCTCATCGAGAACGTCCTCAATCTCCGTTGGGAGGTACAGCAAGGCTAGAGAGACCCGTTCAGCTGCCAGGCCATCAGGGACAGCGAGACCAAGTTCGGGTGAAGCACCTGTCCCTCCTCCTGCGTCAGAAGACAGAGGGCACTGCCTAGGGAAACCGGAGGCTTCGACGAGAGCCGGAGCAGAAGCGGGAACCAAGGTTGTTGAGGCCACGAAGGCACCATGAGAATCACCGAGGCTCGGTCGCGCTGGATCTTGTGGAGGGTCCTCGAAATGAGAGGAGGGGGGGGGGGGGGAAAGGAACATACAGAAGCTCGGAGGTCCGGTTCAGGAGGAACGCATCCAGGGCCACAGACTCGACGACACTTAACAACACTGACAATAAGATAAGTGTATCTGATTATGACAAGAACATATGCATTGGCATTGATGAAGGGTTGGATTTATCTATGATGGCTCTGAGGGCATGACAGTGGCTTGAATGATATGGGCCAATTTCAAAACAGCCCTTTCTCTTTATGCTGAGGTCTCCTCTTTTCATGTTTTATATTTTAAAACAAATTACAAATCAGAGAAAACAAGCATATAGGTGGTAATAACAGTTAATGTATTTGGTACAACTGGAGGCATCAAGAAATGGACCCCCAAACCTTCATTGTGCAGCCTGGAAGAGTCCTCCTCTGGGCCCAAGTGCTCCATGAAAGGACTGAGAACGAGCCTGATGCCCAGAAACAGAGGGGAAGAAAGGCTTTCCAGGTCAGTAACGAGAGTCCTGAAACCCCCAAAAATCTAGCCAGCACACCCTCGGAGGACAGGCAGAGGCTGACGAGGAAGGGGCACCAACCCGCTTCACAGGCCCCTTGGACTTGTCTTCCTGAAGGCAGTAAGATTTAGTCTCACCCAGGTCCTTCACCAGCTTCTCCAATTCAGTTCCAAACAGAAGCTTCCCCTTAAAAGCCTATTGGGCCAACCAGGCTTTTGAAGATGAGTCCACTTCCCAGTGCCAAAGCCAAATCCAATACCATCATCAGGGCACCATCCCTGTCTGCCAAGGATACTAGGGTCATACAAGGCCGTGGCAGACTCCAAAAGAGGGGTATCATCATCTGGCGGAAGAGACTGAATCCACTGGAACAGGGCTTGAGATGTCAGGCTGGTACAAAACCACCAGAAGCAGAATAGCAGCTGCCACGATGAACTGTCTCTGCAACAACGAATCCACCCCGCGGTCCAGAAAATCCTTTGAGGCTGATCCGCCTTTCACAGGAATGGTGGTCCCATCTGGTAACCATCGTGACCCATGCATCCATCTTGGGCATGCCAAACCACTCAACGCACTCTTTCTCTGGGAGTGTGTAGATCTTCTTACACACCCTTAGCACCTTAGGCAGAGAGTCAGGAGAGTCCCATTATGATTGGATCATATTCTTGATCACATCTGGGAATGGGAAGACGGTAGTGGATTTCCACAGCCCTTAAAGGAGTGGGTGTACCTTTGGCTTGTGCTCCATACCGGAAGCATCTGTTAAGTTCAAGGTTGGCGAGACCCTGGCCATCACCACCACCTGCTCCTCCTTCTGGAATAGGCGGATCAATCTGTCCTCTTCACAATCTTACAAAGGCAAGCGTCAGTAACGAGAGTCCTTCATTCATGTCAGAGCTCATTACTGAGCCATCAGAATCTGAGTCATAGTCAAAATCTTGGACAGCTCCTAGCTGTTCCCTACCTCTAGGGGGCGCCCCTCTCCGGGATGCTTAGCTAAGAGTAATTGAACAGGGCTTCCACTCTCAGACTGCCCTGCATAAGACTGCATCCAGGGGCATCCAGAGGCCGCAAGGTCTGAATTTCCACGCCAGAAGGACTAGGCCTGCTGCAAAAAAGAAAGGAACTCTGGAAAAGACAATTCCGAGTCTAGAAGGTCTCCTCTCAGAAATGATCCCCAATACCAGGGGTCACAGCCACCAGCAACCTCCTAGAGGACAATAAGTGGCTCACAGCACAATTGCTGGATCCTCCGGTCAGCTGAATATTCTTACCTATAGCACCATCAGTCACCTCCTGCCCTCAGGGAGGTAAGGCCAGACTAACTGCATCCCCTGGACTGGGAGAGGGAAGTGGGCCCTCCAGGGATGACTCAGAAGCTGCCATGCAAGAAGAACAGAGTCCAGGATCCAGACACGAGACATCTCATCTGCCACAGGTCAAACAAAGTTTCCTGGAAGATGACATAGTTAAGGCAAGTATCAAAACAGCGCACGCTAAGGCTGTGGTGGCCCAAAGGCACATGTTAACTGTGCTTTTATTGCAATGTGCATTACAGGCGCTAGGAAAGGAGTGCATGTTGGAGCTGCTTGGGCAGAACATGCGATCACTAGGCGCATAATAGGTAAAAACTCTAACGCATGCAAAAAACGGCGAGAAATCCCCACACCATGCTAACGGTCACCAGTGGTCCATCTCAAATTGTGTCCCAGGAAGCTGAATCGGGAGCCCCAACAAGGACAATGAAAGGTCAAGTCTTGGTATTCGCCCCCTGAAACGGTTTCTCTGGCTTGGCAGCACTATGTTTATGGTGGCTGGCAGGCAGATTCCTCCGAGAGACTTCTGCAATCTTCGGGAGAGAGCAGGGTGGACAGAGAAGGAAGCAGAGGGTATTGAGGTTGTGTGAGATTGCTGAATTGTTACATCCTTCCAATTTTCTGGCTGCTAGACAGGCTCTTATCCAGGGTAAAAGCATGAAGTTGAACCAAAATTTTCCCTCCTCCTACTGCTACCAAAAAGACCACAGTCTAGTGGAGTCTCCCATGTCACACTCAAATGAGTCACCCTAAAGGTGGTCATTCATGAGCCTTTAATCAATCTTTTCCTCTCAGCCTTCAAATTTTTTCTTCTGAGAGGAGAAAATCCATCCACCATCTGCTGGAAACAAAGTAGTACTGAAAGGACCTCTGGTGGCTGAAGCATAGGAGGCATAGGAGTGATGTGACTGAAACCTGGGCTTTTCATTGGTTCTTTGTCTCCACCAATCTGCTGGTAGAGGAACATAACAGACTTGCCTGGACTGGTCTAGCAGGACAATACAGAAAAGGCACTTATCAAAAGACATCTTGATGTGTGGGATTTCAGCCCAGCCATTTTCTGAGTGCTGCTGTCGCTGCAGAGACACCCTGCATAAGCCACTGGTCCCATTTATGTCTTGCTGCCTTTTTAAAATGATGTGATATAGCAATCAAGTAGAACCATTTATACAGAAGCGATCCAAAGTCCAATTTGTTCTGAAAAGTGCCTATGACTGATATGGGTTTGATTTTTTCCAGATTAGCCATCCCTATACCCCAAAAGGATACTGCTTGGCAATATCAAGGACTGGTCCTTGTCCAGACACCAGAACACGTTTGTCATGGTACTGTTTAAACATCCGCAAAGGGCTGTGTGACATCATAATCTGCTCTTGAGTTATCTGTTTAATTAGAATCAAAATTATCCTCAGCTATGTTCTTACTACAAAGAAAATGGTAACTAAAATATAATATACTCAGCAGCATGATTTTATACTGTTAGGCCTCAACTTTCCCCAAGAATGAAGACAATCAGTGCAATCTGAAACTGGTTTAGCTTCCAAAACCAATAATGAGCATCTGAGAGCATGATGACTGCTTCAATCACTCCTTTAAATTAACAGGGAAGCTGGACAGGAAAAAAAAATGGGGGGGGGGGAGGGGAGAGACTGCAATCAATGTAGTAACATCCAAAAAGTTTAATAGTATAACTGAAAGCCTCCCACATTTCTACAAACTGTAGGACACAGTTCAAAACTTATAAAAGGGACAGGTGCTTGTAGGAAGAACATATGATCTCTCAGTACAGGAGTGGGTATCAAGCAACCCCACAGCAGGGCCAGATTTCACATACCCATAAGCAATGGGGGGGGGGGGGAGTTCCCTTCCAAAAAATCACTGGAAGATGGTCATCACAGCCTCCAATTGCTGTTACTGAAATCCTCCCTTCTTCCCCTCCCTTGTCTTTGCCACTGTGTGAAAGGTCTTGCAGTGTCATGTCCCGTCCCTCATATGGGTTTGGCAACAGGACACTCATGCCAGAGGTAATGGTGGGTCATCACAGGGCTCATCGGTGTAAGAGTGCTGAAAGACCCAACATTGAAGTTAAATGTTGAGAAGAGTTGTTGCGGATTGATCTTTTGCATAGCCACATCAGGCCCAGATCAAGGCATGGCAACTACAGCAATGTTCAAGTGCCTATCCCTAAATCTGGGCCTGCACCAAAGTGACTAGCATTTAGAGATCTTCACGCAGTGCATCCTATAGATAATGCCCAAGGCTTTTCATTTTCAGTTCTTTTTTTGCCCCTGTGAATTTATTACCATTTTGTGTAACAGACCTAGGAGAAATACTGATGCAAAAGACACTTAGAATTTTCAGGGTAAATACCAGGGTTTATTCTGGAGAAGTATGAAGTGTTGTTCAGCCTCTCCTGGATGGTGGAAAAAAAGGTGGCTTGTACTAAAGATTGTATATATGGATGACTATACCAAGAATGAATAAGGCCAGGCCAAAGATGAATGCTGTGTCTAGTGTGACAAAATCTCAGGGGGTAAAGCATAGTTGCTCACCTGTAACAGGTGATCTCTGGGAACAGCAGAATCAGTCTTCACATATGGGTGACGTCGGCACTGACTGAGCCCAGCGCAAGAACACTTCCCAGCATCCAATAGAAAAGCCTTTGGGAGCATTCCTCCACGCATGTGTGGTTGCCTTCCCACCTTAGCTCCTAGTCTTGTCAGTCAGGTGTATAGCAGAGACAAAATAATAATAAAAAGAAAAAACGGGACAACTTGAAGGGGAGGTAGGCGGGTTGTGAAGACTGATTCCTGTTGTTCCTAGAGATCACCTGTTACAGGTGAGTAACTACGCTATCTCCAGGAACAAGCAGAAAGTCAGACTTCACATACGGGACTACCATCCACAGACTGATGAGCGAGAGAAGAGTCCTGGCACAACTAGAGGTTTCAGCAAGGATCAAACAGACTCAGTTCATTCTTTAAAAAAAAAAAGATTATGTAGAACAGATTGACTGAATTGAGCATCACTTCTGGAGTCCTTGTCCAGGCAATAGTGCACTACAAAGATATGAAGTGAAGACCAGATAGCTGCTTGGCAGATTTCAGAAATAGAGACAGAATAGAGGTTAGCTACTGTGGTAGCCAAGGCTCAGACATTATGGATAGTGACATGATGTTGAAGAGATAGACAAGCTTGCAAGTAAGTAAAAGATATGCACTGCTAGCCAGTTTGAAATTGTTCTCTTAGAGACTGGTAGATCCAGATGACTTTGGTTAAGAGAGCCAAACAGATGATTGGCAATGAGCATTAGTACAGTCCAGATAGAATGCCAATGCTCTCTTACAATCAAGAGTATGCAATTTCGCCTAAATGGGGAGGTGTGAGGCCTTGGAAAGAACACTGGCAGTGAGATGGATTGGTTCAGGTGGAAGAAGTGATGACTTTCGGTAAGAACCTAAGATGTGTCCGACGGATTACCTTGTCGTGGCAGAATTTGATATATGGAGTATAGCCCACCAAGGCATGCTGTTCACTGATGCTACAAGTGGAGGTGACTGCAATGAGAAAAAGGACTTTCCACGTTAAGAACTTAAAGAGGCTGATGCCATGGGTTCAAAAGGACTGCAGGGGGTATGAATCACAAGCCTCAAAAATAAAAACAAATAAAAACACATATCATCATATAAATACATTTATCATATAAACATAAAGACATATACAAATAAAATAAGAATAAATAATCAAAAGCGAATAAAAACATTAAAATGTGCAAGGGTGACGTGAAAAATGTGTACATAATATTCAAGTGTATGAATGTGCAGAAGAGCAATAAATGACATTCATATGTTAAAATCAACTAAAATACACAAACAATACATATATAAAACAGAAGGGTATAAAAACATTATCATAGTCCAAAAATAGGACAAAATCGAACAAATAAAGTAAAAAGAGATGAGGAAGACATATATACCTTAAAGAGTCCAAACTGTAGATGCGATGGAACTACTACAAAGGAGAAGAGTAAATAAATAAATATAGAAAATAAATAAACAAACAACTATATGTATGGGAACGGCACAACGGGAGAGATGAGAAACTGATATTGTATATATAAATAAATCACACCTTCACCATTGAAGGAATTGAACATGTTAAAAAATGAACAAGTTAAAAAGGGGGGAAAAGGTTGAAAACCACCAAGACGACCTGATAAGGAAAGTTTAAACAGCTAAGGAGTCTGATAAACTGCTAAAAAACCTTGTGTGAGAAAGCCTATAAAGCTGCATAAAATAGGACCATCATGAAGGCATTGTAGATACTATAAAAAACTATATGTATGAGAATGGCACACCGGGAGAGATGAGGGACTGATATTGTTTTAATAAATAATCAGACCTTTACCATTATAGGAGCGAAAGAAAACCATACTTCCTTTGAAAAAAGAACATGTTAAAAAAATAAACATGTTGAAGGGGGCCTTCATGAGTGCTACCAATCCATCCAGAAAAGGGGGGTATAAACACCTGAAGAGCCTGATAAATTGGGACCGTCACGAAGGCATTGTAGATACTATATAACATCCTCACAATCTCTGTAACTAAAAATAATATCCAGAATTGGATGGCCATAAAAAATATATATAAACGAAAAATTCTCACATAAAATACTAGCCAGATCAACTTAATGGAATACAAGTAAGAATGACATGACTACAGACCGTACTCTACCAATCAAAATAACATAATGTAGCCCACGTTTTCAGAAACGCAGACGCATACTCAAGCGTTACACTTTGAGACATCAATAAAAACCTCATAGTATCGTATGATCAGACTAACTACGGTGAAACATAGTGGTGAGTGTTCTATATGAGTGGCAATTCTTTTAGAGTATTCTTTGGATATATTATTGTATCAAAGTTTTATACATATTTTTTAGGTTGGTTAGATTGTGATCAGTTTGATCGAGACCTTGGCTGGTTCCCGAGTCTCTCCGTCTGCCGCACAGATTTTCAGGCTTCAAGCGGGTGAGTTCATGGCACGTTTTTATTCTATTTGATATACTCAATACGTTCTTCTGTGCCCAAGTTTAACACAGTACTATATATCTTTTGTTGCTAATATGTTCCCTTGATTTGTGTTTAAAGAACCAAGTTATGCTTTTATGCAGCCAGTTCTTCAACTCCGTGAAGTTTTCATACATTTGGTTACGCTCGAGTATGCGTCTGCGGTTTTGAAAACTTGGGCCACATTATGTTACTTTGATCGGTAGAGTACGGTCTGTGGTCACGTCAATCATACATGTATTCCATTACTGAATCCGGTGTTATGTTTTTATGCAGCCAGTCCTTCAAGTTTGTAAACATCTGCCCGATCCAGTTCTCCCCCTTTTTGAGGTTATTTATTTATTTTCTATACTTATATATTTATTTATTTACTTACTTACTTACTCTTCTCCTTTGTAGTAGTTCCATCCATCTACAGTTTGGACTCTAAGGTATATATGTCTTCCTCATCTCTCTTTACTTTATTTGTTCAATTTTGTCCTCCTATTTTTGGACTATGATAATGTTTTATTATACCCTTCTGTTTTATATATGTATTGTTTGTGTATTTTAGTTGATTTTAACATATGAATATGTTATCTACTGCTCTTTTGCACATTCATACACTTGAATATTATGTACACTTTTTTCACGTCACCCTTGCACATTTTAATGTTTTTATTCGCTTTTGATTTATTCTTATTTTATTTGTATATGTTTTTATGTTTATATGATAATGTTTTTATATGATGATATGCGTTTTTATTTGTTTATATTTTTGAGGCTCGTGATTCATACCCCCTGAGGAAGGCTCAGGCCGAAACGAGTTGGGGATAATAAAGAAAAGGTCTACACCTGATTTTTTGCCAGTCTTTGGTACCAGCTCTTTTATCTCTAGTATTGGGGGTTCTACAGAGGATTAAACCCCGGGAGTATCTCCGAACCGCTTTGCAACTTTGGAGGGCGATGGCAGTATTGGAGTGAGAGGAGTGTTTGTGACGATGAAGATGCTCGGTGTCCGATGCTGATCTCGAAGTCGATGATCTCAATATTGATGTCTCCTTCTTCTGTACTGGAGACTCAGCTCAATGCTTTACCTTTTGACTAAGTGGCGATCTAGAGGTATGGGAGAGTCTAAGTCCTCAGTCTGTCTATGCTGCCAAGGAGTACACCAAAGGAGCTGAGTCTGTTGGAAAAAGCTTAGCCTTCTGCAGGGGCAGCTCAAGGCAATCTGCTGCCTGAGGTGAAGGATGAGATGGTGTCTCCCTCCTCTCCCCGTAGAGGGGGACGGGGCTTTTTCAAAACTAAAATCAGGGACTGAACCAAACCAAAAAGCCGATTAGATTATATGGAGGAAATGCAAGATGTTTGCACACCAAGAAACTAAGAGTGAGAACCACAGCACAGTTTATAAAACTAAATTATAACTCATTATTTTGCTGTTATAAACTGCATTATGGTTCTTGCTTTTTCTTTTTCAACATATATTTTGCATCCACAGAACCCCCTTCAACAGTGGGTGCAGAGAAGAACCAGAACACTCACCCACAAAACTCACTATCTTAAAAAAAAAAAATCTGATTCTGATCATTTCACTAACAACAACAACAACATTCTCCAGTACCAGGCATATTGTGAACTAATACAAAACCCTATAACAAAGTCACTAAGTATCTATAGAGCAAATCTATCATACCATACCAGCACCAACTTCCAAAACTCAGATAAGGAGCCCATCCAAAAAAAAGCGTCACTGTAAATACTACAGTGGGCCCTGGAACATCCATACACCTATTTGAAAAGTTGAATGAGTCAAATTACTACAGTACAGTATAGCACAGTTACTTACCTGTAACAGGTGATTTCTGGGAACAGCAGGAATAAGTCTTCACATATGGGTATCGTCGGTACCGATGGAGCCTGCGCGGGAACGCTCCCCAGCATCCAATAAGAAAGCTTTTGGGAGCATCCCAAAGCGCCTGCGTGCTGCCTTCCCGCCTTTCCCAACCGCCTCTCTCCAGTTCGAGTTTTAAAGCTGAGACAAAGAGAGAGAGAGAGAGGGAAGGAAAGATAGATAGAGAGATACAACTCCTAGGGGAGGTGGGTGGGTTGTGAAGACTTATTCCTGCTGTTCCCAGAGATCACCTGTTACAGGTAAGTAACTGTGCTATCTCCAGGAACAAGCAGGAATGAGTCTTCACATATGGGGACTCCCTAGCTGCAGATGCCAGGGAGAGACCCCAGAGTTGTGTGTCCTTGAAAAGGGCTCTACCTCCCCCCATGGATCTCTGGCATCCAACCAGGGTAGGTGGGTAGGAGTTGATTAGGAATGGAACAGATGTTTGAGAACAGCCTGACCAAACGAGGCATCCCGGCGGGAGTCCTTGTCCAAACAGTAATGGGCTGTGAAGGTATGAACCGAGGCCCAGGTGGCCGCTCGACAGATTTGGTCGATGGACACAGAGTTTAGATGAGCCATTGAGGCTGCCATGGCCCTCACATTGTGAGCTGTGACATGGCCTTCCAGAGAAAGGTTCCTACTCTGGTAGGCGAAAGAAATACACTGAGCAATCCAGTTGGACAGTGTTCTCTTAGAAACTGGTAAGTCCTAAATGGGAAGGATCAAAAGCAACAAAGAGTTGAGAAGACTTTCTATGTTGCTGTGTTCTTTGTAAGTAAAAGGCGAGAGCTCTTTTACAATCCAAAGTATGAAGATTCCTCTCTGCACTTGATGCATGAGGTCCTGGAAGAAAGACAGGTAAGTATACCTCTTGGTTCAGATGAAAAGGCGAGACCACTTTGGGCATAAAGTGTGGATTGGTCCTGAGGACTACCTTATCATGATGGAACCTTGTATAAGGAGGATTAGCCACCAAGGCTTGCAATTCACTGATACGACGTACTGAGGTGACTGCAATAAGAAAGATAACCTTCCAAGAAAGAAATTTCAAGGAGGTGGTGGCTAAAGGTTGAAAGGGTGGCTTCATAAGCTGGCCAAGAACCAGATTTAAGTCCCATGCCACTGGAGGTGGTCTAATGGAAGGTTTAGTTAAAAGAAGGCCTCTCATGAATCTTGCTATAAAAGAGGATGAGAGGAAATAGGCTGTCCATTGAGAGGCTTGAGGGACGCTGCAATAGCACTCAAATGGACTGTTACTGAACTCGTTTTAAGGCCTGCATGGGATAGATGCAGAAGATACTCTAGTAAAGAATTCAGAGGTATTGCAAGAGGGTTAAGACCCTTCTCTGAACACCAAATGGTAAATCTTTTCCATTTGAAAGCATAAGAACGTCTAGTGGAAGGCTTTCTAGAAGCATGAAGAATATCTCTGACTTGCTGAGAGAGATGAAGAAGGTCTAGGCCTTCAGCAACCAGGCCCTGAGATGGAGGAGACTGGGGGTTTGGGTGCCACAACGTTCCGTCTTCCTGGGATAGAAGATCTGGTGCAGAGCCCAATTCCAGGGAGGGAGCTTGAGAGAGATGCAGAAGTAGAGGGTACCACACTTGGCCTGGCCAATGTGGTGCTATGAGGATCATGGAACCTCGGTCTCTCTGAAGCTTGAAAAGTGTTTTGGGAATTAGGGGAATGGGTGGAAAGGCATAAAGGAAGTCTTGACCCCAGTGAAGAAGGAAGGCATCCTTGGCCTGAACTCCCTGACACGGAATTCTGGAACAGAACCGGGGAAGTTTGGCATTCCACGGACTTGCAAAGAGGTCTATGTCCGGGGTTCCCCAAATTTGAAAAATCCTGGCTACCTAGTCCATGTGGAGGGACCACTCGTGTGGAAGCAGAACTCGACTGAGTCTGTCTGCCCAAGAGTTTTGAACGCCTGGAAGATATACTGCCATAAGATGAATCTGATGCTCTCTGGCGAAGGCCCACAGTCGCAAAGCTTCATTGCAAAGCGACAGAGAGCCAGTCCCTCCCTGCTTGTTCACATAGAACATGGCTACTTGGTTGTCCGTGTGGATGAGGACTGTCCTGTAGCTGAGCAGGGAGTGGAACACTCTGAGAGCTAAGAAAATTGCTCTGAGTTCCAAGAGAATGATGTGTAGAGAAGTCTCCTGTGGAGACCAGATGCCCTGGGTGGAGAGATCTTGCAGATGAGCTCCCCAACCCATTGGAGAGGCATCTGTTGTAAGGGTTGCTTGGGGAAGTGACTGCTGAAAAGGGGACCCCAGCAACAGGTTTTGAGAGGACTTCCACCACTGGAGAGACCAAAAAAGGCGACTGGAGTTTGCTATTTTGTCTGACAGGCAACCTGATGCCTGAGTCCATTGGGTGGACAAAGTCCATTGAGCTGCCCTCATGTGAAGGCGAGCATATGGAACTACATGCACGGTGGATGCCATGTGGCCTAAGAGTTGCAACATTTCCCGAGCAGTTAAATGGGACTTTAACTGTATTTGGGAGGCTAACTGCACCAAGCGTAGGCAACGAGCCTGAGGAAGATGGGCCCTTGCAGTTGTGGTATCCAGCAAAGCCCCTATAAACTCCAGAGATTGAGTAGGGGTGAGATTGGATTTTGGGATGTTTATTACCAGTCCCAAATACTGAAGGACACGCATTGTGCAGGTTAGAAAAGTCTTGGCCTCTAACTGAGAGGGAGCTTGAATGAGCCAGTCATCCAGAAATGGGAAAACAAATATTCCTAGAGTGTGTAGAAATGCAGCTACTACTGCCATGCATTTCGTGAACACCCTTGGTGCGGAGGCCAGACTGAAAGGAAGCACCCTGTATTGGTAGTGCTTTTCTCCAAAAAGGAACCGAAGGAACCTTCTGTGTGTTGGATGGATGAGGACATGGGTGTATGCATCCTTGAGATCTAGAGAACAAAGCCAGTCCTGACTCTGAAGGTATGGAAGCAGAGCACCGAGAAGAAATCATCTTGAATTTCTCCTTGAATAGAAATTTGTTCAATTCTCTGAGATCTAAGATGGGTCTGTAGCCCCCTGTTTTCTTTGGAATAAGAAAATAAGGGGAGTAGAACCCTGTGCCTTGCTGAGGAATAGGTACTTCTTCTACTGCCCCTTGGGCAAGAAGGGTGGCCGTCTCCTGACCCAGAAGGTTGAGGAGAGATGTTGGAGAATTGAACTGCTTCACTATGGTGTGAGGGGGAAGGCTTAAGAAATGAAGCTTGTACCCTTCCTTTATGATAGAGAGTGTCCATTGCTCTGCTGTAATTTGTTTCCATCTGGGAGCAAAGTAAGTCAACCTTCCTGGAATGGTAAGGGGCTCTGGTTCCGCCAGAGCAAGAAAGGCTAAGTTCTCTAGCTGCAAGTCAAAGGCCCTGAGGAGGCTGAGGCTACTGGGTCATGGAAGGCCTAGCAGCCTTTGATTTGGCCTGTTTAGGTGGTTGCTGACGCTTTGTAGCAAAACGACCTGCAGAAGATGCCTGCTGACCATAAGCAGGATAGTATCTTCCCTTTTTGGAAAAAGATGTCTTTTTGAACAATCTTTTCTTAACAGGAGCAGAGGTAGACTTTGAAAGTCGATCCAAAGCAGAGTTTTCAGCATCCATCTGATTGGCCTTTGCTTGCCAATCCTTACCAAAAAGGTTTTCACCTGTACAAGAGATATTCCCTAATTCATCTTGGACCCAGAGCTCCAAATCAGAAGCTTGTAGCCAAGCAATTCTGCGTGCCCCTATGGCAATAGCCGAAGCTCTGCTTACACACTCAAAAGAGTCAAAGGCTGCACGGTTGGAAAATTTGGAGGCATCTTGGGCATGTTTGAGCCAAGTGAGAAACTCCTGCCTTTTATCCTCCGAAATAAAAGGGGTTAAAGTCTGCAGATGATCTGTGACTTCTTTTAGAAACATTCCTATATAGAGACTATAGGAGTTGATCCTGGCAGCTAGCATAGAAGCTTGAAAAACCCTTCGGCCAAAAGCATCTAGGGTCCTGCATTCACGTCCTGGAGTGTCTCTTTGCACTCTTTATCTTTCTCATGGCAGACTCTACCACAATAGAGTGGTGAGGAAGCTGAGTCTTGTGGAAGCCAGGACAAGGAGGGACACGATACATGGTGTCTAGCCTGCGAGAATGAGGAGAGGTGGTAAGAGGTGTCTCCCACATCCTCAACATGAGATCATACAGAATCTCATGGATAGGTAAAGTAGCTGCCTCTTTAGGAGTTTTAGGATAATGTAAAATATCTAACTCCTTGGCTCTGGGTTCTGACTCAGGGGCCACTGTGATGGAGAGGCCCCTAGCCACTTCCCTAATGAAGTCTTGAAAAGACAAGTCTTCTGGAGGAGACATTCTTCGTTTAGGAGAAGACGACTCCTGAGGAAGAAGTATCGATGCCTCGACAGAACCCTCAGACTCATCAGAGTCTTCAGAGGAATCGAAGTATCGCCTGTCTGGATGCTCCTGTAAAGCCCGATAGCCGTACCGAGTAGGATCGGTATCTGGAGTAACCGCTACCGGTTCGGTACCGATGGGCATCATAGGACAGGGTACCTTTGCAGTCGACACCGAAGCCGATGCAATCGGTACCGGCACCAGGAGCGATGCCGGTGCCGGTACCGACAACGGGGATTGTTGCGGTACTGGAGGCGTCGCAGCCTGTATGAATGCCGATAGGGTGCGCTGCATGGCCAGAATCTTCTGATCCATCGACGCCACCAATGTCTGGATGTCGGTACCAGTGGGAGCCACCGGTACCCCAGAACACGGCAACAGGTGATCTGTCGAGGCCGAGCCATTGATGTCAACCTGCGACCCCATAGACAACGCTTTGGAAGCTGGAGCTTCCCGCCGGGGTAATTTTGCCGGTGCGGAATCCTCGAGGGCAAGCCCGGCGGCATCTCGATGCTTGGAGGGAGATCTACCCTTCGGAGGACCGGCTAAATTTATGCTTGGTTACCTGAGATCCATGGGAGGAAGAAGCAGCCCTGGAAGACGTCGATGCCACCGAAGCTGCATCAGAGGGAAACAGGGTACTGAGCTTGGCTGCTCGGTTCTGCCGACCTCTTTTAGACATCACGGTACAGGACATACAATCCGTGATGGAATGGTCAGGCCCCAAACATTTTAGACACCAGTCATGGGTGTCGGTGACAGAAATAGTACCGCCACATTTTGTGCACTTTTTAAACCCGGAGGCGGGCTTCTCCATGAGGAAAATATTTTTAGGCCTAAGGCCCAAAAACTGAAAATGCACAGTGACGAAAAGATAAAAATTTTTTTTTGAAAGAAAGAAAAGAAAAGACCGGCGGTACCGGTCCGACGTCGAAGAAGGCAGACGCGACACAAAAGAATTAAGAAAAAATAAAGAACTTCTTCTGCGGTGACAGGAACACGACCTGCTGGCTCCGCGGAAAAGAAGAACTGGAGAGAGGCGGTTGGGAAAGGCGGGAAGGCAGCATGCAGGCGCTGTGGGATGCTCCCAAAAGATTTCTTATTGGACGCTGGGGAGCGTTCCCGCGCAGGCTCCGTCGGTACCCATATGTGAAGACTCATTCCTGCTTGTTCCTGGAGATAGATCTTTATGTACAAACTCCATGTTAACAGAACACCTGGCCTCAGTCACACACTCAGAACACAGACCCTCATCAAGTACAGAATAAGTAAATATGTAGACAAAATTTAAACTGAAACCCCAAGAAGCCAGACTCCGCATGCAGTGCAACATCAGATAAATAAGAGATGCGGTTCCCCTATACTGTGTAAAATATAAAAATAGCACAAAGTCCAATCACTAAAATGAAATAAAATTATTTTTTTCTACCTTTGTTGTCTGATCATTTTATTCTCCGATTATGCAGGTCCCGATCTGAGGCTTCTGCTTTCCTGTCTTCTCTTAGCTCTCTTTCTGTGGTATATGGTCCATCTGCCATTTCTTATCTCTTCTTTTGTTTTCTTCACTTCTTTCCATCAGCCTATTTCCAGTCCCAGTAACCCTTTCCAGTCCTCCCTCCCAGTACCTTCCAATGTCAACTTGCATCCCCATGACTGCTACTGGTGTCCATTCCCTTCCAGTCTCCCTCCTCCTCCACTGTCCAGCCCCTTCTAGTCCAAATACCATGGCAGCCTCTCTCAGCATCCACTCCCTTCCAGTCCCATTCTCCCATTCCCCGCATCAGCCCATTTGTAGCCCTAAGCCCTCAGTTTTCTTCCAGGATCAGCAGCTCTATCCTCCCCTCCCCACCATCAGCCCATTCCCAGTCGAAGCCCCCCCAATGAGCTCACTTCCAGTGCTAGCCTCCCCTAATCAACCCATTACCAGTCCTAGCCCCCCCCCCCGATTACCAGTGCTGCCCCCCCATCAGCACATTATAATTCAAACCCACACTGTCTCCCTCCTTTGACCAGCACTTGCCCCACCCCGTCTCCTCCTTTGTCCAGCTTTTTCCTCGTCTCCTCCTTTGTCCAGTATTTGTCCCATCTCCCCCCTTGGTCCAGCACTTGCCCCCTGTCTTCCCCCTTGGTCCAGCATGTCCCGTCACCCCTTTGTCCAGTATTTGCCCCCATCTCTCCCCTTTGTCCAGCACTTGCCCTGCTGTCTCCTCTTTTGTCTAGTATGTCCCCATCTTCCCCTTTTGTCCAGCATTTTCCCCCCGTCTCTCCCCTTGTCCAGTATTTGTCCCCCATCTCCCCCCTTTGTCCAGCACTTGCCCCGTCTCTCCCATTTGTCTCACCTTGTCCTTCTGCTGTCCCCACTACCTCCACCTGCATTTCTCATCCGGCGGCAGCAGGAGCACTCCGGCTGTTTTTATTTTAGATTTTGCCGCCTCTGGCCTGTCTCTTTCCTGCCGCTTTTTTTTCCCCCCTCAAGAATGCTTGTAGCAAAAAAACAAAAAGCAGCAGGAAGGCAGAGGCAGCAAAATCTAAAATAAAAACAACCAGAGTGCCGCCGCCGCACAAATCAGCCCAATCACTTGCAGGGTTCCTGCAAGTGATCAGGCTATGTCCGATGCCGGCGGCATTCTGGCTCTGTTTTAATTTTAGGTTTTACAGCCTCTGGCCTGCCTCTGCCTTCCCGTGCGGGAAATCAGAGGCAGGCCAGATGCTGCAAAACCTAAAATTAAAACAGAGCCGGAGGCCCAGCGTCAGAGTGCCACCCCCAACGGAGTGCCACCTGAGGCCTTCGCCTCAGAAGTCCTAATGGAAGAACCGCCCCTGGCCTTCTGTTTACCCTGGTCCTTCCTACCTTTGGCAGTCATGTGGCTACAGGACAGACAGGAATTTACATCGTGGTCTGGGCCTAAACACTTGAGGCACCAGCTATGCTTGTCAGTGATAGAAATGGTATTGGAACACTTCGAGCATTTTTTAAACCCACTCTGGGGCTTTTCCATTTCTGGAAAAAAAGGATTAAGGCAAAGTCAAATTGTTTTGCGATGATGAAGGGGTAGGCCAAAGGCCTTAACAAAAAAAAAAGTGAGGGAAAAAAACCCCACCCCTATGAAAAAAATAAATATATAAAAATAAAACAGAACTGGAGTGGAATCGACAGGGAATCAAGTCGGCAACGGGAAGGCAAAAAGAGAGGTCTCGACGGCACCACAAAAAAAATACATAAATCTCTTGATGCGGCCGACAGGGACGAGGTACCAATGGCTCTGTGGAAAAAAAGAGACTGAGGAGACTAGGAGATAAGGCGGGAAGGCAACCACGCATGCATGGAGGAACGCTCCCAAAGGTTTTCCTACTGGATGCTGGGGAGTGTTCCCACGCCAGGCTCTGTCGGTGCTGAAGTCACCCATACGTGAAGACTGATTTTCTGCTTGTTCCTGGAGATAAATTGAATACTTTCAAAAGAAAACAAACTAGTAAGGATTTCATTTTTGGAACAAATTGGTTGAAACTAAAAATGAAAGACCACTACTAATGCCATATATATCTTTTATACAAAGGGGACCATTTTCAAAAGCTAGTTACGCGGGCAGAATGGCTTACTTGAAAAACTGTCTAAGCGTACTTTCAGTTGGGATTGTGAAGAGATATTTCACAAACACATCTTGGTCAAGAGAAAACCACAGCATGACTTTCACAAGTATAAATGCTGCTTTACCTCAATTGGCCACCTGCTAAAAAAGGTGAAATTTTACGAACCTGATAATTTTCTTTCCTTGAATACTGCTAGACCAGCCCAGATGAGTGGGTTAAGCTCCCTTGTCAGCAGGGGGAAGCAGACTTGAACAACTTTCAGTGATGTCATCACTTGGTATATATACTGGTGCAGCACTGAGAGAAGCCAGTATGACACTTCCCAAGTAATAAGAAAGACTAAAAAATTTGAATGCAAAACATTAGTAACAGCAAATCAACTCTGCAGCAAACATCTTGATTAAGTATATGACTCTTACCACAAATGACTATGCATCAGGTACCGATACTGACCAGGCAAGCAAAAAGCAGCAGGGCTTTGCAACTTGTAGAAGGTATCTTCCAGGGCAAGGCCTGGACTGGTCTACCTGGATTCAAAGAAAGAAAATGATCAGGTATGTAAAATTTCACCTTCATCCTCATCCTGTTAGACCAGCCCAGACAAGTGGGACATATCTAAGCAGTCAGGTCCCAGAGTAGGAGGAAGAGGACTCCTGGACAGAACTGCTCTGCCAAGGGTGCTGTCTGTATGAACCCCCCATAAAGAATCTGTAGTGCTTCACAAGGGGTTCTCAACGAAGACCAGGTAGCTGCCTTACGTGTGTCCTCTGGAGACAGCAGGGCAGAGACTGTGCCTTAATGGAGTGAACTCCAACTCCCTCAGACATGCACTTACCAGCTGGAATGTAAACTGACCAATGGCCTCCTCAATCCAGTGGGCAGAGGACTTGGCTGCTGTCAGACCCTTCCTCAGACTGCCAAAGAGGACAAAAGATGATGCAACTGGCAGAAAGAATTGGTAATTCCCAGCTATCTAATCAACACCTTCCACACATCCACCAGACCCAGCAAGGGATCCGTCCAAAAAAAACAGGATGACAGCATGGTTAAGATGAAAAGAGAATCATGCTTTTGGGAGAAAAATAGCACAGTCTACAAAGAGACAAGCTGTTGAGATGACCAAGAAAGACTCCCTACAAGTCCAGGCCTGCAGCTCAAAAAGTCCATCCCTTGAGGCAGGCCTTATGAATGGACTCAAAGGGAAATCCCGTTCTGTGCTTCATCACAAGAAAGACTCCATTGAGCAAGAACTGGACACCCAAGAGACGGAACTGTTTCTCTCCCAAAAGGAAGAGACAGACAGACATGAGGGCATTACGCCAATGAAATCCTTTGGATGTGACCCCTAACTGAACCTTTTGTGTTGAGGGCTGAGCCTTGGTCCAGACTGAACTGCAAGGAGGACTAAATAGCAACAATGTCCACCTTTCTGGCCTCCATGGATCGAGAGAAACACAAACTCTTGAAAACTCTCCAGGTTTTCACTGAAGCTTCAGACAGATTCTCTCCAGGTCTTAAGCAGAGCACCTACCACCACTCCAGAAAGCACAGTTACTTACCTGTAACAGGTGATCTCTGGGAACAGCAGGAATAAGTCTTCACATATGGGTACGTCGGTAAATGACGGAGTCTGCGCGGGAACGCTTCCCAGCGTCCAATCAAAAAGCTTTTGGAAGCATCCCACCACGCCTGCGTGCTGCCTTCTCGCCTTTCCCAACTGCCTCTCCTCAGTTAAGTTTCGAGCTGAGACAAAGAGAGAGAGAGAGAGAGAGAAGGGAAAGATAGAGATAGAGAGATACAACTCCTAGGGGAGGTGGGTGGGTTGTGAAGACTTATTCCTGCTGTTCCTAGAGATCATCTGTTACAGGTAAGTAACCGTGCTATCTCCAGAAACAAGCAGGAATGAGTCTTCACATATGGGGACTCCCAAGCTAAGATGCCTGGAGTCCCAGCATGTCATAGGATGGAACATGCTATCCCCCACAACACCAGGCATCCAGAGGATGGAGGGTAGGAGTTGAAAAAGAAAAGTGCTGTGGAACAGCTAACCTAGCATAGGACTGCAGACAAGGAGTCCATGTGTGGATGATAACTATCATCAATGATATTGAAAGAAATATTGCAATATGGACCTCCCCTAACAGGATTACACAGCAGTAAGGAGGTTCATGGGATCTACTTGGGAACCCAGTAGAGGAACCTCAAGGAGGACCTCACTGTGAAGTGGAGGTAGTAAACCTGTAGGAAACAACAGTGGAGGTCAGATTCCGAAAAGGTAAGAGGGAACCCCAGTAATAACTGGGGTAGTACAAAAACGGTGGGACTTCAGCGGAAGGCTTTATGACAAAAACCGGACTCTTTTGGCAACAGAGTGGCTCACCCTTAGGAGCAAAGAGAGAAGGCTGACCGATTTGGACAGGCACAGTCCTTGTGGGAGGAAAAGGTATGGAAACCCCTTGTATCCCACAAAGAAAGGACAAATGCCTGAGGCGTTAGAGCCTGTGATTAACTGAAGATCTGCAATGTCTCTCCTAACTGGAGTCAGCTAGGAGAGATACTGGAACATGGAGAGCTTCAGAGGTACCTAAACCTTAAGGTTATGGTGGAAGTTGTTAACTACCACAGAAAGTGGTTGTGCGTGTAGAACCTCAAACATGCTGGATAGCATAGGTATGGGTAAAGCCCATCCGTCAGAATCATGTAGCTATATGAGCCTAGACAGTCAGGTAGATAAATGTGCAGATACATATCTACCGATAATAGAATATCTCGACAGATATATATAGATATAGATATACGTACAAGAATATATCTATAGTAAGACATGAAAGGGCATAAAATACACACAAATGATAGACATCTGTAAGATGTATACTATAGATATGAATATATAGGCCTCTATATGGGTGTCTGCAATGAAGCAGACAGAGATATGCCTACAGAACGGTATTCACATAGGAAATGTGGAGAGGAAAGATTCATCTAATAACAAGAAGGTGGAACCTACTTGAGAAGATATATAGAGAATCTATTCCCACTGGTTATGAGCTACAGGGATGCTAGCTAGTGAAATAACCAGGACTGTTACGTGAAAAGCAGAGGATGAAATCAGTCTGCAGCCAGCAAGTCCCGAGTATTTCAGAACTCTAGCATGGTAAGTGAATAGAAGACGCATAAAAATGAGATACCATGCTGACCTGCTTAAGGGCAAAAAGGTATCATGCGTTCTTACCATGAGGACGAGCTGCAAGGAGAAAAAGCATATTCCTGATTGGAAAAAGTATGGACCAAAGCAGGGAATTGGCAACTCCTTAAGCCTATGTCCTTTATATTAAAAAGGAGATAGTGAAAAAAGGGAGAACCTTTCTAGTCATGGGAGACATGACTGAAAAAGCCTTTTCCAACCATCTAGGATAGCTGTTGGAGAAAAAACCCCCATGCTCTCTAGCAAGGGCCCATAGTGGAGAGCTTCTCTGTAGAATTGCAGAGAGCATGATGCAGGAGAATGAGGAGATAGAACTGGCTGCTGGAGAGCCAGTACCTATGTCAACTATGCTGCCAAACCCAGGGGAATGGAGATGGCAGAAAGAGAAGACAATCCAACAAGCCTGTAGTGAAATAATTTCCAAGACAGATGACAGCACTGACTTGGAGCCACTACTAAGGCCAGACAAAATGTTAGTGGAGGACAAATCTGGTTGCTGGTGGACAAGAACCAGTGGTCCAAACATTAAGGCTCCTGCATTGGCAGCTGCTTGCCAGACATCAGAAAGAATCTTACTGTTTAAAAACAGAAAGAACAGACAGAACAGGAGTAGAAAACTCTGGACATGTCTGATGAACTGCCTCAAAGCAAGATTGAAAAAGAGGAGTCAACTCAGAGAGGAAAACTCTGCACTGGAAAAGTAAGAAAACTAGAGAGGCTGAAGAAAAAGCCCTCCAGTGAAGCAATACCGCTCTTACAGAGGAAAAGCTTGGTAAGAGGGTAAAGAGAATGGAGCTGAAGAAGACTTACAAAGAAGTAAGTCTATAGAAAGGAAAAAAGACATGCTGGCACAGGAAACTATCGTTTGATAGTGGTTAGACCTCTTTCCCTAGCAGGAAGAAGAGGAGAACCCTGTGACCTATAGGCATGAACATCCTGACAGCTCATAGAACATAGAAAAAATGGATGTCTTTTGGGAAGAGATCCATGTCTAGGGTTTAGAATGAAAGCAGTGGATTGCCTCTATTAAGGAGAAGCAACTGCAGAATCTAACCCCCAGAGTCACAAGCATCTGATGAAGATTGATCAGAAACCCTGCGGTTGCTGGGTTTGCTGAGCCTGGTGAGAGGTTGAATTCTGCAGACCAGGACGATGCTTCCCTTGTTTGGGAACATCTGTATGATGGGCAGATGATGCATAAAACCTCCTTCTCTTATGGGAAGAAAGTTTGGCAGGACCTTTCCTACCTACTGGGACAGAAGAAGGTGCAGAACAGTCCCTAGGAACAGGTAAGTCAGTGGACAACTGAGTAACCTGACGTAAAGACTCCTTGTTGAAAAGATTATCTCCAGTGCAAGGAGTATGTCCCAGTCTTTGCTGTGCCCATTTGTCCAAGTCTGAAGCTTGGAGCCAGGCTCTACGTCGTGCCCCTATAGTTATAGCAGAAGTCCTGCTAACAGACTCAAAAGAGTCTAGGGAAGCACGAGTAAGAAACCAAGAGATATTCTGAAGATGCTTAAGCAGTGAAGAATAGCCTGCACTCTTGGACTCTGGAAGGGAAGGAGTCAAAAGATGTAATTGCTTTGTGACCTCCTCAAGAGAAAGACTCATATAAAAAAATATGAGAGAATTCTTGCAGAAAGCATAGATGTCTGGAAGGTTTGACGTCCAAAGGCATCTAGTGTCTTAGACTCACGACCTGGCGGATAAGAAGAGTGCTTTTTCTTACTCTTTACCCGCCTCACTGCTGATTCCACTACTATGGAATGATGAGGAAGTTGAGTCTTTTGAAACCCTGGAGAGGGGGGCACCTGATATAAAAGATCAGTTGCTCTGGAAGGTGGGGGGGTACCTCTAAAGGTGCTTCCCACATTCCTAGAAGGAGATCCTGCAAGGAATGATGCAAAGGAAGCATTATGTTCTCCTTTGCTTTGGTAGAAACAGAGCCTTGTGCAGGATCATGTCCAGAGATAGGAATGGCAAAAGATCTTGCTATATCCAGGAGGAAACTCTGAAAAGAGGGATCTCCAATGGGAATCTCCCTTGGACAGGTTAGATCTGAAGAACTAGCCTGAGCACCGAAAGAGCTATCCAAATATATAGGAATAGAAGATCCTGCACGATGCAGTGTGGAATCCTTAAGGGATGGTCGCCGGTACTGGCTGTCAGGAGCAGCGACCGTCATTACCACATTGTCCATGCCAGGTATCGACTCCAAGCTTGGTATAGAAGGGAGCGATCTTGTTGAAAGAAGCATGGCAGGAGTTGGCCACGATGCTACTGTGGATACTGGTACCGATGCCAATACCGGTAACGATGTCGGAGCCGAGCCCGACACAGACATCGGAGCAGCCATCGGTGACAGTTCAATCGGTACCGAGGTAACCGAAAACCTCAGGTCGCTATCCTCGGTACCGAGTCTCCGGTATCGATACCAAAGCGTGTTGGTACCCAGTCTTCCAGACTAGAGATCAATTCCAAACTGGGCATCGAGGGCAAAGAGCCTGATGAGCGAAGCATGGAAGGCACCGACCGCAAGGGTAATGTGGACATCGGTACAGACTTCGGTACCGTGTCTGATACCGATGGAGGCCAACCAGTGGCAACTCAAACGGCCTCGGGGGAACCGAGAGTTGCGGATCCGAATCATCGGAACCGAGCCTTCGGTACTGCCGGGAGCCGGTACCAAGGCGAGTCGGTACCCAGTCCTCCAGACTGGAGATCGATTCCAGACTCGGCATCGAAGGAAGCGAGGCTATCGATGCACGTCTGGAGGGTACCGACATCGGTGGTAGTATCGGTGCTGGTACCGATAATGGGAAGTCAGTCTGGAGAGTATCCACCGGTCCCGAAGGCACCGAGGACGCCAGATGACCATCCCTGGTGAGGAGTGTTTCATCCAACACCAGTGCCGATGCTGGGGTATCGGTACCGCTCGAAGTGGATGCCACCACCGGATACAGCTCAGGTATGTTCTGTGAGGGGTGAACCCCAGGAACAACCTGAAACCCCTCAAACGCTTTGGAGACCGAAGACTCCCGCTGGGGTTTTGAAGCCAGTGGGCCCTCGAGGGCAAGGCCGGAGCCGTCTACATGCTGTGCATGAGACCTACCACTCGAGGGCTGGCTAGTCTTAACAGACTGTTTGTGGGTTACCTGATCCTGTGTAGAAGAAGAAAGGGACGGTGCCCTGAAGTTGGAGGGAAACAGTGTATCGAGGGAACCTCGATGTTGAAAACCTCTTCTCACCAAACTGTTGCCTAAAGGCTCCAGAGGAAAAAGGTCAGGACCCAAGCAGGTTAGACACCGATTTCGAGGGTCTAAAAATAAAGTTGTACCGCCACAGTTTGAACATTTCTTGGAGAAAGTGGCTGGCGGTTCCATGAAGGAAAAGAAGAGGCCTAAAAGGCCTGAGAAACCGTGAGAAACTATGAAGAAAAAATATCCCTTGAAAAAGGAAGATTTTACAAGAAAAGAAAAGAAAACACCGGCGGTACCGGTGGCGTCAGGGAAGACAGCCGCGACCACAAGAAAACTAAAGAAATAAAACAATTTTCTGTGGTGACAGGAGGACGTCCTGCCGGCTCCACGGAAAACGAAAACTGAGGAGAGGCAGTTGGGAAAGGCAGGAAGGCAGCATGCAGGCGTGGTGGGATGCTTCCAAAAGCTTTTTGATTTGACGCTGGGAAGCGTTCCCGCACAGACTCCGTCGGTACCAACGTACCCATATGTGAAGACTCATTCCTGCTTGTTCCTGGAGACTAACCTTTCTTGGACAGCAAGGGCCAAGACTAAGCAAGACGAGACCAAGATCCTCCATTATCAGAAGCTCCTGTCTCAGAAGGCGGGGGGGGGGGGGGCCCATGAACAGGTTTGAGAGATTCATGTTCCACAGTCTGGGAGGCTAGTCTAGGCCAACAAGATCACCAGGCTTGGATGGGCTCAAATCCTGTATGGAAGACAGTTCACCAGGGGCTAAGGAGGGAATTCTATAGAATCCCCTCCTAAGGCCACTTCTGGAATAAGGCATCAAAGCTCACCATCCACTGATCCTTCTTGAGGCTGAAAAAGGACCCTCATGTTGGTATTGTCCTGTTAAGCAGGGAAATCCTGGAAGACCAAATCCCTGTACTATGAGGTTATATGCACGAGGGTTGGGCTTCCTCTTGCCTAGATGCACAGAGATCAGACTCAGGAAGACCTGCATGTTTACTCTGTCCCCACTGCAGGCATAATCAAATGTCCCTTCATCTAACAATGTGGCTCTGCGACCTTGAGAGCCAATGGCCCTGTGAGTTCCACTCTGTTGACATACGCCATCACCAAGGCATCATCTGAGAACGAGACAGCTTTGCCCACCTTGGATGTCAGTTTATGAAAGCCTTGAACCTCTCCAGGGTCAGATGAATCACTGTAGCCTCCAGGTGGAGGAACATTCAGGAGGCCTCCCAAGAGGAGCAGAGACTCTAGACCAAACAGTTCAAGTAGTACACCCCAGCCCTTCAGGCTGGTATCCAAGGTGGCAATCGCCTAATTCGGTACTTCCAACTGCTTCCTGATCTCAACTGCTCCTTGATCTCCTGGGGGAGAGGAAAGGTCTGGTCGAATATCTGGGGATAGGGATGGCAGATGCAACAGCAGTAGGCATAGGAAAGCTCTGGCTCATGGATTTGGCTCTACTGTCAAAGCCACTGATCCAAAGATCTGGAGGTAATCCCAGGCCTGTGAAACTGACTAAGTACTATGCCCTGAGTGGATTCTGAAATCTGAGGAACCTCTCTATCGTGAGGAAACTCCATCTAGAAGAGTCTGGAACAAGCCCCCAGGTAGTCCAAAAACCTGGGACAGAAGCAGGCTGCTCTTGGGATAATGTAACATTAATCCCAGCCTTTCCAACCAGTAAATCACCAATCCATGCCATCCTTGGATCTCTCCGGAGTCCCCAACTGGACCAGACAGCCATTCAGGTTCTCTGCTTGCACAGAAATGCTACAATTACTACCATTACCTTGAAAAATGTATGGGGAACAATGGCTAGGCCAAAGAGCAGGACCCAAAATGGTAAATGACGGCTCAGAACACAGCAGAAGAGAAACTACAAAAGCTGCTCTCACATAGGGATGCAAAAATACATGCTGCAAAAATTGGGGGGGGGGGGGGGGGGGAGTGTCAAAAATATCCCTGCCTGACAGAACAGACCTTGTGGTCCTCATACAGATATAAGGGACTCTGAGGTCAGCAACAACTGTCTCTAGGGCCAAGATATGCCAGAACAAACTTTCTTGGGCATCACTATGGGAATGGAATAATGCTACTCGCACTGATCTATGGAGAGCATGGGTAAAATAGCCTGCAAATGAGGAGGTGCTGAAGAATTATTTTGTACATCGCAATATCACCAACCTAGACCAAGGACCCACTGACTTCTAAAGAGAAGCAGTCGGAACTGTACCCCAACCAGGTGCATCTTTGGAGGGGCCATTGCAACTCATTGAGGGGGATTACTGACCCCAAAAGGGGCCATGGGGGAGAGAGGATGAACAGACCCTGTCTAGACTCAGATGCTCAAAGATGACACAAGGCTCTACATGTTGCTGTTAAGTGCCGTCAAGTCGATGTCGACTCATGGCGACCCTCTGGATAGTTGTCCTAAACTGTTCAATCTTCAGTCAGGCGGCTCATTGTTGATGGAGTGGCACCCATAGATGCTGTTATTGTATCGATCCATCTCATTGCTGGCCTTCCTCTTTTGCGTTGACTTTCTACCTTGCCAAGCATGTCGTCTTTCTCTAATGATCTCTCTCTTCGCATGATGTGTCCAAGGTATGAAAGTTAAAAGTTCTGTCATTTGAGCTAGTACTGACTGGTTTGTTCTTCGGGCAGCCCATGGTATACACAGTATTCGTTGCCAGCATCGTAATTCAAAGGCATCAATTTTCTTCATGTCTATCTTTTTCATGGTCCAATTTTCGCATACATATGATGTTATTGAAAATACTAATAGCTTGAATGAGTTGAATGTCTGTATGAAGAGAGAAATCTCTGCTCTTCAGAATCTTGTTTAGGTCCTTCACAGCCAATCTGCCAAGAGCAATGCGTCATCTGATTTCTTGACTGCTTGTTTCTTTATTGATAGTTGATTCAAGTAAGCTAAATTTGCCAACTACTTCAATTTCTTCTCCATCAATGATGAACTTATTGATTTTGCCAGTTGTCAGGATCTTTGTCTTCTTTACATTAAGGTCCAGGCCCATTTTAAGACTATGTTCCTTGATCATGAGAAGCAAGTATTTCAGATCATCTTCACTTTCAGCCAGTAATGTGGTTTCATCAGCATAGCGAAGGTTGTTAAGACTTCCACCAATCTTCACACCTCTGTTCTCTTCATACAGTCCTGATTCTCTGACGATTTGTTCTGCATATAAATTAAACAGGTAGGGGGAAAGTATGCAGCCTTTGCTGATTTTAAAGCATTCTGTTTCTCCTTGTTTCGTTCAAACTGTTGCTTCTTGATCAATGTAAAGGTTGTTACAGAGAACAATCAGGTGTTCTTAATGTGGCTCAGTGTTTTTCATGGTTTACACAGTCAAAAGCCAAGTGCTGTAGTCAATAAAAAACAAATAGCTATCCTTTTGGTATTCTGTAGTCTTTTCAAGGATCAGTCTAACATCCGCGATATGGCCTCTCATTCCTCACTCTTTCCTGAACCCTTCTTGCACTTCAGGCAGTTCTCGTTCCAGGTATGGTTATAGTTTCTGCTGAATAATCTTCAGTAGAATCTTGCTGGCATGTGGGATCAGAGCAATTGTACGCTAATTTCCAGTCAGTTGGATTACCTTTCTTTAGTACTGGTAAAGCACAGATCTTTTCCAGTCAATTGGCCATAGTGTTGTCTTTCAAATTTCCTGGCAGACCCTTGTAAGTATGGTAACAGCTGCATCAGATTGCTCTAATACTTCAATGGAAATGCCATAAATGCTTGGAGCTTTGTTCTTTGATAAGGCATTTGACAACTTCTTTCATCATCTATGGTTCCAGATCATATGGCACAGGTTGAAATGGCTGTTGGTCCACTTGATCTTTATCATATAATAACTCTGTATAATCTTTCTACCTTTTCTTGATCTTCTCGGCATCATTCAACATGGATCCTTGAGTGTCTTCTAACATTCCAATTCGAGGCTGGAATTTTTTCTTTAACTCTAGTAGCTTTAGGAAAGCTGATCTTGTTGTTCCTCTAATAGTTTCTGCTTTTATTTCCTTGCATGTGCCATTGAAGTACTTCTTCCCGTCTTGTCTTGCTACATTTTGGAAATCTCTGTTGAGTTCTGTGATTGCCGCTCTTTCTTCTGGCTTTAGCTTCTCTGCGTTTCTGGGCAATTTTCAGAGTTTCTTTGGTCATCCATTTTGGCCGTTTTTGTTTTTCACCTTTTGTAGATATTTCTCACTTTCTTCCAACACAGCCTTCTTGATGTCATCCCACAACTCTTCTGGAGCTGTCATTTGTATCTAAAACAGCAAATCAATTTTGCAGGCAGTCTTTAAATTTTGGTAGTATTTTTTAAGGTCATATTTTGCTACATTCATGAGTGGCTTGTTCTTTTTCAACTTAAGCTTGAGTTTGCATACTAGTAGTTGGTGATTTGTACCACAGTCAGCTCCGGGTTTTTTCTTTGTTGATGTTATAGAGCTTTTCCTTCATTGATTTTCACAGATCTAGTCAATTTGATTCTTGTACAATCCATTGGGTGAAGTCCATGTGTACAGTCGCCACTTGTGTTGCTGGAAGAAGGTATTTGAGATGAACAGATCATTGGTCTTGCGGAATTCTTTCTCCAGCTTCATTTCTGTCGCCAAGTCCATATATTTCTGAACCATTTTGCCTTCTTTGTTGCCAACTTTTGCATTCCAGTCACCCGTGACTATCAGGATATCCTGTTTGCATGTCCGGTCAATTTCAGCTTGCACTTGTCCATAGAACTCATCAACTTCATCCTCTTCTGCAGCTGTTGTTGGGGCATATACTTGAATTATAGTTCTGTTGAACATTCCTCATAGACAAATAGAAATTAAGCGTTCACTGATTGTATTGTATTTCATTACAGTTCTTGCAAGTTTCTTCTTAGTTATAAATGCAACATCATTTCTTCTTCGTCTCATTTCCAGCATAGTAGATCAAGTGCCTGATGCTAGTCCATTTCAGTTTGCTGACACCCAACAAATCGTGTTGTACAAGTTCCATTTCATTCCTGACCACCTCCAACTTCCCTTGGTTCATGCTTCATACATTCCATGTATGTAAGATACCTTTGCAGCTTCTGACTCTCATTTCATGCACAGCTTACATCAGCAGTTAGACATCCCAAGGGCTTTGATCCAACCAAATCATAAATGCTGGCTTTACTCTGAAAAGTCTGCAGCTCCTCCTCAATAGCCAGTTGAGTGCCTTCCAACCTGTGAGTCTCATCTTCCAGTCTTACAAGAGGTAACCCCTTATGGCCTCTTAAGAGGTAACCCCTGGCACCTCTAGGCCTGTCTTCCAAGTGTCACTGTGGGCGAGCCCTCCCCTCAAAGGACTTTCACCAGGTCACCAGGCCCACCCAAAAGAGGCGTTTGCTCACCTGCAGTTTTGAGGCAACATCTGCTGACTAAGCATGGAACCAGAGCTACTAATTGGCTACTACTACCACTGCTATGAACAGAAGAGATTCTTATCAAGACTTAAGAGGGCACCGGTCAGTGTGGTCCGCTTTCAACCTTGTAGCTTCTAGGCAATCCAGCTTTAGTCCTCTACATTCCACAGAAATGGCTCTTGCCAAGATCTCCAGTGACTTGTTTGTTTCCAAATCCAAGGGCCTTTACTCGATCCTCATCCTTCTTGATCTTTCTGCTGCCTTTGACACTACTGATCATTACCACCTCCTCCTCGATACCCTGTCCTCGCTTGGATTTAGGGGCTCTGTTCTGTCCTGGTTTTCTTTTCTCTCTCCCAAACGTTTAGTGTATGTTCTGATGAATCCTCATCTACTGCCATTCTACTTTCAGTTGGTGTACCTTAGGGCTCTGTCTTTTCTCTCTCTACACTCAGTCCCTTGGTGCATTTATTTCCTCCCATAGTTTTCAGTACCAACTTTATGCTAACAGATCTACCTTTCTGCACCTGAAATCTCTCCAGGAATCCAGGCATGGATCTCTGCCTGCTTATCCGACATTGATCCCTGGATGTCTGTCTGCCATCTGAAATTTAACCTGGCCAAAACTGAGCTCCTTATCTTTCCCCCTAAACCCACCTCCCCCCTTCCTTTCTTCTCCATTTCCTCCTCTTTTCTTCAGTTTACAATTTAGAGTAAGTAGAAGCAAAGATGACCCCATCTGCACACATTCAACATATAGCTAAAACTGTTGCTTCTTTCTCTATGTATCAGCAGCAAAATTCATCCCTTCCTTTCTACACACACTACTAAGACTCTTATCCACTCTCTAATCACCTGCCGTCTTGACTATTGCAACCTGGCTCCTCATTGGTCTCCCTCTGAATCATCTCTCTCTCCTTCAAACTGTTCAAAACTCAGCTACATGGCTTATCTTCCACCATGTAATCCCTCTTCTCAAGCCACTTCACTGGCTCCCTATCCGTTTCAGTATCCAGTTCAAACTTCTCCTACTGATCTACAAAAGTGCATTCATTTCTGTGGCTCCTCACTACCTTTCCTCTCTTCTCTCGCTCTACAACCCTCCTCAGGATCTCCCCCCTCCTCTGGCAGATCACTTTTATCTGTGCCCTTCTCTGCCACTGTCAACTCCAGATTTCGTTTATTCCACCTTTCTGCTCTATATGATTGAAAGAAACTACCTGAGTCAGTGAATCAGGCTCCTTCGCTAGCCCTATTCAAATCCAGACTAAAAACACACTTCTTTGAGGCTGCTTTTGGATCCTAATGCTCCTCACTCTCTTGTTCACTACTTATGTGTATCTTACCATACCCTAGTCCCCAGTTTTGTGATGTTTTTTGCCTTGATTAGATGGTAAGCTCTAATAAGCAGGGGCTATGTCTTACATCTATATATACAGTGCTGCGTAAGCCTTGTAGTGCTATACAAAATGATTATTAGTAGTAGTGGATCCGGTATAAGAGGACTTGGAAACAAGCCTGCAACAGCACTGCTTAAGCCCAAAGTGACAGCTACTAAAGCATTCTTAGGTGTTTCAACTCACCGAATCAGACTCCTTGCATACAGCGCTTCACTCCATTTGTGGCAAAGGCTCCCACCCTAGGGAGCCTGAAAGCTGATCCAGCTCACCCTGGGGCAGAGGATACAGCTAAGACAGGACCTTAGGGCCTCTAGGACCCAGGGTGGGACTCTCTCCCTGATCCTGTACAGAAATGCATAGGGTGAGAAATGAATGCAGCTGTAACCCTTCCAGGAAAAGGAGGGGGGCATGCTAATCTTGTACGAGAGCAGGCTCTACTACATGCCAAACCGTCAAGAGTCTTGAGAGGAGAGAAAATGGATTCTTCTGTGAAAAGGCAGATGACACAAATCGTAGCCTATTATAAAAAGGGAATCACCCCTTATTCCTCAGATATACTTTCTGGAGAAAGAACTTCCCTGAGTTTTTCAGCTGATCCCTGAAGAGGTTAAGCAGAGGCTCCTGGAAGAACTGGTGAGCGCAAGGATAACATTGGGGGGGGGGGGGGGCTCTGACCCGCCTATAACAGAAGCACTCAAGGACTGATGGTCCCCCATACAGGAGGCATGGATCTCAGGCCCCTGCAAAGCAGGATGCTAAACAGCAAAAAACTTGACACATCCTGTAAGCTGTTTCAACAAATGCTGCTCCAAGTCAGTGGGACTGGGACCCTGATGTGGTTAAGGTAAGGGGTGCTGCTAGCCAGAACCTGAAGCCTCTGCATCCCTGATCACCAAAGCCTGGCTGGCCCATCCTGAGTGGGCAGGGTGCACTGGGTTCAAAGGAGGCATCTGTATCGGGCACTTGGACCCCTGTGGAGGGTCACAACAATGTCAGAATAATCAGGCACTGGGATCCCTATCACTGAAGAGGGGAGCCTCCTGCAGAGTTGGCCCAATGAGCCATAAGGAACAACGGGCAGTGGCCAAGATAAACATGTTTCATGTGGCAAAAACAAAAAGGCCTGCTGAGAAAAAACAAATAAACCGGACAGGCCATAATAAAAAGGAACTACTGCCCCCTCCCCACCCAAAAAAAAGCAGCATAGGGAGGGCTGAAAAAAAAAAAAGAGACATCGCTATGGGACAAGGGAGACCCAGGAAGGTTATCCCAACATCCGACAGGGAGGCCAGGGAAACCGGAGCAGGGCTTCCCAGCAGCCTACACAGGTCTAGGAGACCCTGTTGCTGAAGGTGGCCCAACTTAATTTGAAGATGCCTTATTAAGCAACAAAAAGAGAGACAAAATAATGGGCAAAAAAAAGATGACATCTAAATGTCCTTTCCTTGAGCCCTGCTAGACTAGTCCAGACAAGTGGGTTGTGTTCACCTACTAGCAGATTGGTGGAGACAAAGAACCAAATGAAAAGACCAGATTTCAATGACCTTGCTCCCATGCCTCTATCCACCTCAGACACCAGAGATCTCTTCAGTATTTATTCCAAACCATATGGGAGAACATGGCAATCCTCAGACAAGCTCAATGTAGGCAACAATGAGTAATCAACAGTAGAGAACTATGTATAGGAAAGCATAAACAAGACTGTCCACAGAAGATAGACCTGCAGAGCAAAGTATGTAAATCATAGCAGACCCAAGGGTACCGCTGCAGAACAAGAGAGCAAAACAGTTCCAGGGGGTGGGCCTTGGACTGGTCTAGCAGGACTCAGGAAAATACATTATCTAGTAAGTAAAATGTCACCTCCATATCGTCCTGCTAAACCAGTCCAGACAAGTAGGACGTACCAAAGCTACACCTCCACTGGGCGGGAAGATGACAGCAGCTTGCAAAACCTTGGAGCCAAAGGCCGTGTCTGTCCAAGCGTGGACATCCAAGCGAAAATGCTTGACAAAAGTGAAATGTGATTCCAACATTTCTGCCTGACAAATGGATGGAGAGGCTACTGAGCTCCACTCTGCCCACAGGATGCTTGTGCTCTGGTAGCATGGGCACTCAAACTCTCCAGAACCAGTCAGTTCTGCAACAGATCCACCGAGGTAATGACCTCCTTAATCCAGGGCCCCCATTCAGACTTAAGCCGCCTCGCCACCTTGCTCGGGCCAGCAAACAGCATAAAAAGATAGTCTAACTTATGAAAAGAATTCGTAACCTCCGGAAAAGCACCCTCGACATCCACAAGGTGAAGATCCTTACCATTCCCCTGACCAATGCTCCCACTAAGCAGCTTGAAGCAGCACTGGAGTCCTCTACCAGCATGCCTATCGGTGGGGGGAGGTGCAAAGCAATCATGCTTAAGATTGCACAGCATAGGCAGATCCAGAGGGGTCTGTCTTTGCTGCGTGATTCTAAGCGCAATCGTCTTGCCCCTCTCCCCACCGGTGGGAATGCCAACGGAGGACTCCAGCACAGCTTCAAGCTGCTTAGAGGGAACACTGCCCCTGACACTGCTCCTTAGAGAAGGAAGGCAGGCAAACCACCTGGTTCACATGAAAGGGAGACAAATAGACTCCTCAGAAAAAGATAGGAAAGGATCAAGACAGAACTGGAAGCTTAGAATCCTCTTTGCAAAACAAATTGCAACCAAGAAGACTGTCTTGAGCATCAAATCCTTCAGAGTAGTGTGCTTCAATGGCTCAAAGTGCTCAGACATCAGGGCCCTGAGCACCAGACATAGATCCCAGGAAGGGACCACAGACCGGAGGGGAGGACGCAGATGCTGAACCCTCTGAAAAAAGCACAAAACATCCAGGTGTAAGGCTAGAGACTTACCAGTCAACAGACCTCAAATAGGCCAAAGCTGCCACTTCAAGGAGCTAAGAAAAAGGCCCTGATCCGAACCGTTCCTGCAGAAAAGGCTAAAGATGGCACCTTGGCTGCCTCAGAAGCCAGCTGCATTGCACATACCAGGTTGCTAGACCTCCTCTAGGCTCTGAGCAGAGTGGAAAATCACCACCGGAGATTAGCCCTTACACACTAACAGTTTCCTTTCACACGAGCCAAGTCAAAAGCGTGAAGGGAGCAGAGTCCTCCAGGACAAGCAGCCCCCGACACAATAGGACCCAAGACTGAGGCAAACAGTGAGGTAGTGCTTGCAGAAGCTACATCTGATCTCTGAATCACGCTCTCCTCGGCCAACCCAGCACCTCCAGAAAAAGGTGGTGTTCCATACGCCGAAGCACACATCCCACCAGGAGAGATGAAGGAAACACATAGCAAGTACTGACTTGGTCAAGGTTGAGCCAGGCCACCATTGCTCTCTGACACTGTCTCCGTGCAGTGACTGAAACGGCAACACACTTTGACATTGTAGCTGATTGCCAACAGATCCCTCTTGGAGCAACCTCAGCGGAGCAGAAGCAACCAAAATGCCTCCCGACTCAACTCCCACTCTCCTGGAACCAGAGAGAGCAGACTGAGAAAATCTGTTTCCATAGCAGTCACCCCGGTAGTGTGCAGAGCCAACAAGTAGGGAGGTTTCTTTGCTGCCCAGGCAAACAGGAGAGCCATCTGCTGATTGACAAAAGTTACCTCCGTGGTGTTGTCTGAGAACACTCGAACAGCCCAGCCCCTGATTGGGGGGGCTGGAAACACAGAAGAGCTAACCTGATGGATCTTGCCTCAAGGCAGTTGATGGACCAAACTGCCTTCCTGCAGTTCCAATGGCCCCAAGCCATTTGGCCTTGTCAGTGGGCTCCCCAGCCCGAGAGACTGGCATCTGTTATCAGAAGGATCCATGAGCAATCATCCAGTGGCACGCCCTTCCTCAGAAGACTAGGCTGCTATCATTGCATGCTGGCCATCACTATCACTGGGAACTCAACCCGCTAAGAATTCTGGGACCTCTGAGTCAGTAAGGACTGTTGGAGCGGCCACATATGAGCACGTGCCCACGGCACTATCTCGACTGTCACTGCCATCAATCTGAGGAGCTGAAGACCAACCCAGACTCTGGGAGCCTGCTGTGAACAGAACAGTGCTAGGCAATTCAACAGCCTTTGACTCTCTCCTCTGGCAGAAGACTCTGCACACTCGAGTATTGAAACGTGCTGACAGGAACTCCAGGGACTGAGAACACAACAATTTTTTCCCCAATTGATCATCCGAGGCTTATAATAAAGAACACCACTCATGGAGCTACCCAAGACATCTCTCAAAGAGAATGTGTTCGAATGACCTAGTAGTCCAGATATGGGTGCACACAAATCACTTGGCACCGCAGCCACCACCACCACCACCATGACCTTGGAGAACATCTATGGAGCAGCAGAGAGTCCAAATGGGAGAGCGGCAAACTGTAAGGTAAAAGCCAAGCACAGCAAAATACAGATTTTGCTGATCCCCTAGAGTGGGATATAAATATATGCCTTGTCTAAATCCAAAGATGCCATAACTCCCCTCGGCACACACCACTTGAATCATGGATCGCAAAGTTTCCATCTAGAAGCGCATGACGCACAAGCATTTGTTGACACACTTGAGGAACAGAATGTTCCTTCCATGTTGGCCTCACGAAACAGATGGAACACCTGTCCTTTGTTTATTTTATTTTATTTATTTAACCAGTTTTATATACCACCTTATCCTTCAATCAAAGTGTTTTACAGTGTTAATTGGGTACATTTAAGGGTGTCAGGTAAGGAAGGGAAAGAAGTGAGAGGCAGTGAGGTTATGTACATATATAAAACTATTTACAAGAAGATTAAGTGTGAGTTAGCCATGGATATGGACATAATCGTAGACATGTACTCTGGGAGTGTCCAAAGTATTCTGTGAATAGCAAGGTCTTGAGCATCTTTTGGAAATCTTCGATATCGCTCATGGCTCTCAATCGCTTCAGGAAGTGAGTTCCATAGTACTAGTGTGGGAGTGATGGTGCTCTTCTGGACGTGGCTTGGTTGGTTCTTTGATATTTTGTGGGTGTGATGAGCTTATTTTCTATGCTGCTTCATCTGGGCCTTGTGTTGGAGTCCTTGATTATTATGTTCCGAAGGAAGGCAGCTGAAATGTTGTGGGTGATTTTTAATGTTTATGATTGCTTTATGTCTTGCACATGTGTGGATGGGCAGCCAATGTAGTAGTTGGAGCATTGGTATGATGTGCTCATTTTTGGCTCTGTTTGTAATAATCCTGGCCGCTGTATTTTGCACCAGTTGGAGAGGGTGGAGGGATTGCTTAGGGAGACCCTGGTAAAACAAGTTACCATAGTCTAGTATAGGTGTGATTATTGCTTGGCATACTGAGCGAAAGTGATCCTGATTTAGATTGAAGCTCATCAGGAGGCTCAAACCAATATGTGGTATGTTTCTGCAGCTGTTTTGCTGATGTGGGTATGAAGGTTCAGGTTTTTGACTAGTGTAATGCCCAGGTATTTTACTTCCTCTTTCACTGTTATAGCTTTGTCCTGGATGTTGATTGTTTGTGGTGGGTTGAAGTACTTCTGGAGATGAACAGTGCTTCTGTCTTGTCATAGCTCACCGACAGGTGGTTGTTGGCAAGCCATGTGGTCATCTCTTCCAGGCATTCAGTTATGGGTGTCAGGTCAGGTGCGTATACGTTGATAGGGGTATAGACCATGTCGTTGTCTGCATATATGTGGTAATGCATTTTGTGTTGCTTAATGATATTGCATATAGGCTGTATGTATATGTTGAAGAGGATGGATGACAGAGCGGATCCCTGTGGGATGCCTTGCGGTACGGCAACCTGCGTTGATTTGTTTTCACCACATTTGACCTGCTGTGTTCGGTTGTTGAGGTATGATCCAAACCATTTTATTGTGTTGCGTAGCCTAATTTCTTGTAGACATAGCAAAACCGTATCAAAGGTGGATGATATGTCCATAAAGATTAATACGAAATTTTCTTTGGCATTGTCAATGTCCCTTATGAGATTGTTGAATAGGGAGGTTAGCAGGATTTCAATGTTGTGCTGTGGCTTGAACCCGTGTTGATGGAGGTCCAGAGGTGCATTTAGGTCGAAGTGATCCTGTAGCTGCATTTTGAACAGACTTCAATGATTTTCGTGCTAAATGGCAGGCTAGAGATTGGCCGATAGGATTTTGGGCCTGATGGATTTAGGGTGGTGTTTTTAAAGACTGGTCATATCATTGCTTGCTTGAGGGAAAGCGGCAGGTAGCCCTGTTGAAGTGACAGCTCTACTATCTTTTGGATGTGCTGGCTAAGTTGCTCCTTTGAAGCTTTGATCCAAGCCACCGGGCATGGGTCGGCTGATTAAGTTGTTGTGTTCAAGGCGTCCACAATGTGCTTGATCTGGAATACTGATGGAATGGCAAAGGCATCACAGGTTTTTTGGTGTACAGAGGTTGTTGGGGTGTTCATTGTGGAGAGGGGGGTTTAGTGCGAGATTCCGGTGTTTGTTGGTTATGAAATCTGCAAATTCCTGAAGGTCTATGTATTGCATCTCTGGTGAGCTTTTATTTATTTATTTATTTATTTAAGAGGATTTATATACCGCCTTCTCCTGTAATCAAGGCGGTTTACACAGCAACCAATCGAAGTATAGTGACATTTGCGTGTGCATGCAGTGTTATAAAGTGTGTGTGTGTAAGTTAGTTTGTTGATTCATGGTGCGCTATTTACAGCGTGCGCGACTTTACAAGGCTATGTACATGAAGGAGAAAGGGAGGGGGCTTGGTATGTAGCTCGGGAGCTGGTGGGCAGATTATGTGATGTCACCATAGTGCTCAATGAAGACCGTCATCTTGAGCTGTTTCTGAAAGTCCTTGATGTCTTTCGTCGATCGTAGGTCATCAGGGAGGGCGTTCCATATTGCAGGTGCAGCCAGCGATAGAGCTCTTCTTGCGGTGTCCTTACGTACCTTGGTGAAGTTCTTTTGGTGTATTGATGAGGTCAGAGGTGCCTCTCCTTCTTGGTCTGGTGCTGATGTCGGGTTGTATGAGTGGTTGTAGGCCGAGTGCTGATGTCTGGTGTTTGATTTTAAAGATGTTTAGGATCGTCATATCTGATGCAGGAGCTGATTGGGAGCCAGTGGAGATGTTTTAGAATGAGGGTGATGTGATCTTGTCTTGATAAGCCAGATGTTATGTGGGCTGCTGTGTTTTGTGCCATTTGCAGTGGCCGGAGTGTCTGCTTTGTTAGGCCAAGATAGATTGGGTTGCAGAAGTCTAGGATGGGAGTTATTAGTGCCTGACAGACTGTGCGGAAATGAACCTGAGAGAGGAGGGGCTTGAGGTGGCGGATTAGTCTCATTTTTGGTGGTTCTGCGGATGTGTGACTGTAGTTTAGTTTTTTGTCGAGAGTCACTCTGAGGTATTTCACTTCCGGTTTTATGGGTATTGTTGTGTTGAGCTTGATGGTGGGTGGAGGGACGAAGCTGATGTTTCGGGTGATGAGTAGTGCCTCAGTCTTGTTGCAGCTTATGGTCAGGTTGTTGTCTTGAAACCAGCTGGACATATGTTTAAGACAGTCTGTTATTTTGGTGTAGTCTGTGTTGTCGCGGTTAACTGGGGTATATATCATGATGTCGGCATAGATTGTGTATTGTATCTTATGTTCATTCATGATTTTGCAGATCGGTTGAATGTAGAGGTTAAATAATAGTGCTGATAGGGCGGATCCTTGTGGGACACCTTGCTTAATTTTTATAGGTCGGGAGGTGCTGGGGCCAATCTTGACCTCGATCTGTTTGTCCGTTAGGTATGAGTTGAACCACTTCAGGGTGGTGCCATGTAGGCCAATGTTCTGTAGTCTTTCTAGTAAAGCTCTGTGTAGAGTAGAGTTTTGTACAATGCTAAAGAGCTCTCGGTCTATTCACTGACTTCATGATGATATTGGTGTGGTATTGTTGTTTGCATTCATTGATTAGGGCTGTTGTATTCCAGCTGCCTGGTTCTGTATTGGAACAGGGCATCCTGCGTCTTATTCTGCCTCCATTTTCTTTCAAGCTTCTTCAGTGCCCGCTTTACTTCTCTGATTATATCAGAGTACAAGGGTGCATTAGATTTCTTGCTAGTGCATGTGTGATTTGGGCTTGTAGTTGATGCTGCTGTATCATTCCAGTTTTCGATGATTCTGTCCAAGAAGTGGCTATCATGTTGGAGTTTCACAATAATACATCCTAGTGAAAGGTTCTGAATTTCCTGTTGATGCGTCCTTCCTATTGATGGCTAGCAGGGCTTTTAATTAACATTGAGAATGTTACTGTGTGGTGGTTCGCCCAGGGTATAGGGGTGATTGTTGGGGCTGTAGTCTGGTCTTGTTCCATTAGTTGCTTTGGAATGAAGATGAGATTTGGATTTGTTCCATTTTGATGTGTGGGCGCATTCACTAATTAGGTGTAGTGTAGGAATTTGAGGAGTGCTCTAGCTTCTTTGTTGGGTGTGGAGCATAGGTTATAGCCTTCTAGGGCCATGAGCAGTTTATGTTGGGTGCTGTGCGCGCAGATTGGATTTAGCATTTGGTGGTCTGTATGCGAGGCATATACTCAGGTATTTGTTGGAGATGGTGACTGTGTTAATCTCTGCCATGTCGATAGATGAGGTGGTTTTGAATCTGTTGTGGTTTCTAGCCAGTATTAGTACTCTCCCTCCTCTTTAGTGTGTTCTGGGGCAGTTGAATGCTGTGTATTCAGGTGGGGTAATCTGGTTTAGGATGACCTGGTCAGTGTCTGCCAGCCAGGTTTCTGTGATGCATATGATGTCTATCTTATGGTATTGAATGTAGTCATAGATGGTTTTTGGTTTGTTTCTGTTTGCTCTTACATTGATTAGGGCGCATTTGATCAGAGAGGCAATGATGGGGTTGGTGTGTGCAGTATGTGGGAGATGTATATGTGATAATTATATTAAGTTGTGTGCTCTGCGTACTGTGTGTCTTGGATGTCGGTGTATCAGGATAGTGGTCAGTAGTGCGAGTGGCAGTGGTGGTAAGGGAGCTGGTGCTGTATGTGTCCTGGCTCCTGTGCATTTCGTTAGATGCGCTAGGATCAATGCCAGTAGGAGGTAGGATATGAATTTGCTATAGTGAGCAAGCATATTGGAGCTGCTTGTGGCCTTACCCAAGCTGTGGTATTCATAGTGTTGGGTCAGTCCGTCTTGGGTGGTCTTAAGTGTAACTGGGGGACTGTGGACTCACCTCTGGTGCAGTTTCATTGGTTTAGCTGTGGAATCTGCACAGTGATGTGGGCCTGGTGCTGTCCTTATGATTGGTGTGTGCACTGGGTGTCCAACAACCAATGCCGTGTGCTGCGCTGGATACTTATTCACATTGAATTGAGATTAAAATTAAATCCAAGTTGGGAAAGTCAAATAAGGCCTCTTCTTACCGTAGCTTTGCGTGGTGCTCTCTGTAAGAAGAGGGTCTACAGGAGACATCGTCTGTCTTCCGGGTGGTGTGGGTCTATAGAAAAGGTTTGCTGCAATGGTCCCCAGTTAATGTATTATCTGGGGTTAAGCGAATTGCTGCTTTCAGCATTTGCAGGGGGTGGCAGGTGGCAGAGTCGGTCCCCGCAGTCTATCCCTGCCTAAGGGCCATGCCAAAGCGCCCTCTGGCAAGGCTCTCAGGCGCGAGCGTGCCTAAGCACGCTGCTGCTGCTTTAGTTAGAGAGGAATGTCCATTTCCTGACTGCTGGCTGGCCCTGATTGGCTTCTGCTGTGGGGAAGATGTTATGTTCCCTGCTGTCTGCTGCCGATGCTGATCGGGGCAGTGTGGAGAGCTGCCTAAGCACACTGCTGCTTTAGTTGGAGAGGAATGCCCTTGCTCTGATTATCTGGGGGAATGGGCATCACTGCCTTCAGGAGAGGCAACTTGTCCAAGGTGATCCAGCACAGCAGCT
The DNA here is from genome assembly GCA_033557465.1 of Ichthyophis bannanicus. NCBI lineage: Eukaryota > Metazoa > Chordata > Amphibia > Gymnophiona > Ichthyophiidae > Ichthyophis > Ichthyophis bannanicus. Next base: position 98,268,180 of record CM066046.1, read on the forward strand.
CTGCTGTTCACAGACCCACAAGGGGAGAAGATGACAGCAGCTGGGATAGGCTCTTTACATTACAAGACATAGCTGTACTGAATGGGGACTAGCACCCAGTGATCCCTGGTGACCCAGGCCCATTCCTGAAAGAAGAGGCGAAGCCGGCCCCTAACCAGAGGAAGCAGGGAATGGGCCCCCAAACCTTCACTGCTCAGCACAGGAGGTCCTCCTCTGGATGGGGACTGGTTTACTGGCCCCAACAGCTCCACAAAAGGAATAAGAATGAGTCCAATGTCCATAAACAGAAGGGAAGATGATTTTTCAAGCTGGTAGCGATGGGAGTCCTGAGACCCCCGGAGTCCAACTAGCATGCCTGCGATGGAAAAGGGGCTCCTACATGCTTCAGCAACTCTTGGACCTGTCTTCCAGAAAGCAGAAAGATTTCATCTCGCCCAGGTCCTTCACCATCTTCTCCAAATCAGACCCAACAGAAGCATCCCTTAAGGCCAGATAGGCCACCAGGCTTTGGAGGAGAAGTCTACCTCCCAGACACCACCATGACACTGTTGACAGGGCACAATACCTGGCCTCTAGACTTACCAGGCTGTATATGGCATCAAAAAGGAATGCTGTTAACTTCAAAAGAGGGGTAGAATCATCCGGCAGAAGAGATGAATCGAGCTATCAGGCCTGCACATACCGCCAACTGAAGAATAGCAGCTGGTTCTTCAACACGAATCCACCTTTCGGTCCAGAGTACCCTTTAAGGCCGATCTACTGTCCACAGGCATGGTGATCCGTCTGATAACCACCATGACCTGTGCATCCACCTTGGAAATATCAACTCCTCCAGGATAGTGTGCATCTTCTTATACACCCTTAGCCGGAGAGTCGAGAGAATCCCACACCGACCGGAACAGTCTTCAGCACTTCCTGAAACATAGTAACATAGTATATGACAGCAGATAAAGACCAGTATGATCCATCTAGTCTGTCCAGCAATGCGGCAAGAGCAGGTGGCACCTGCTACTCTGTGGTCACCCCTCTGCATGCCTCTGTTTACAGGTGTACCAACCGCTCCGCGTAGGTCACCAAGAGGACATTAGTGGATTTCTGCACCCCTTGCAGGAATGGATGCATCTTCAGTTCTTGCTCCGTGCCTGGAGCATCCGCCAAGCTCAAGGTGGATAAGACCCTGGGAATTCACGCCTCCAGTTCCCCATGCCAGAACAAGCAGATAACATTGGCTTCCCCAAAATCCTCTGAAGGCGAGGGTACTTCATCCACATCAGACATCTGAATCCAAGCCCCAGTCCAAATCTTGGACAGATCTCAGCTGATCCCCATCTCCATGAGGAGGCATCCTTTGCCAGGGACGCTTAGCCATAGGCAACTGAACAGAGCTTCCACTCTTGATGTAACCCAGAGGCCACAAGGTCTAATATCCATGCCAGAATGACCAGGCCTGTTGTAAAAAGGAAAAGAAATCCAGAGAGGAAATCCAACCTCCGGAAGCTCTCCTCTCAAAAATGACCCCCCAACAGGGAGCGCATAGCCGTTGCCCAACCCATCAGGATAGGAAACAGCCCACAGTGCAGTTGCAGGAACTTCCATCTGGCTGGTCATCCTTACCCACAATGCCACCCACCACCTCCTGTCGTGGGACAGGCAAGGCCGGTCCAACTGCATCCCCCTGCTGAGGGGTGGGAGGGGGAATGGGCTCACCAGGGACAAATTCAGAAACTGCTATGCAAGAAAAGCAGAAAGGCATATTGTGCTTGCTACATGTCAAAACATTTCCTGAAAGACAACACAGAGTTAAGACGAGTGCAATAGCAGCGGGTGCTAAGGCCACGGCAGCCATAAGGCACGCGTTATTGTTGCTTGTACAGCAACACATGAGCCAGGCGCTTGGATAGGAACATGTGTTGAAGCCACTCTGGCAGAACATGCGCTAGGACCACGTAACCTCCAGGTGCACAATAGTAAAAACTGCTAGTAATGTGTGCAGAAAACAGAGGGAAGCCCCAACACCATACCAATGGTTGCCAGTAGTCCACCCCAAATTGCACCCCGACTGATGGAACTGGATGCCCCCAACAAGGACAATGATGAGGTCAAGCCATGGTACTTGCCCGGAGAGCCCCAAGCAAAAATTTGTGCAGTGCTCAGCTCTACTTCCTTTACATTGTTTTTTTGCTTTGCAGGCACTGCGTTTAAGGTACCTGGCATGCAGAATCCTCTGAGAGCCTTCTGCAATCTTTGGGAGAGAGCAGGGGGACAGAGGAGGGGGGAGGGGAAACAGAGGAGGGGGGAGGCTGCTGCACTCTTCCAGATCCTTCCAATTTCTGGCTGTTCAAAAGGCTCTTATAAGTGCATGGAGCTGAGCCAATTTTCCCTCTTCTTATGGCTACCAGAAAGAGCGCAGTCTAATGGAGCCCCCCACATCAAGCTCAAGTGAGAGTCTCATCCTCAAGGTGGGTCGTTCATGAGTGTTTAATCAATCTTTTCCTCTCAAATCTTCAGATTTTCTTAAGAGAGAAGAAAATCTATCCACCATCTGCTGGAGACAAAGAAATACTGAGGAGACCCTCTGGTGGTGGATAGAGGCATGGGAGTGATGTCACTGAAACCTGGGCTTTTCATTGGTTCTTTGTCTCCACCAACCTGCTGGTAGGGGAACACAACCCACTTGTCTGGACTGGTCTAGCAGGACGATGAGGAAAAAAAGAATTTAAATTAACTGAAAAAATTCCTTCCAAAATAAGCAAGCAAGCAGATAAAGCATAGCAAAAGGGAAGAGGTCGTGGGGGTCCTCCTGTTTCTCTTTGGCCCACCAGTGCTGGAACCCGTAGGAAACAACTGTGAAAATAGGGCAGCTGTCATCTTCAAGAAACAAAGGTGTAACCTGCTCTGAATAACATTGGGTCTTACCAGACTCAATCACAATGACCACAACATCAGTGTGAGGCAGGAAAGAGAGGCCTATCTGCACTGCTGCACCAGTTTACACACCTTGCCACCTGCTGGAGACAGACAAATACTGGCTTCTCTCAGTAAAAGCGAGTGATATCACTGAAAGTCTCAAAGTCTGCTGGCAAGGAATCACAACCCATTCATCTGGACTGGTCTAGCCGGATAAGGTACAGAGGTCTTTAACAATTAGCATAAAGCATGTTCGCTAAAAGAGAAAATACTTAACATTTTCAGAAGATAGAGAAAGTGGATATTTGCATTGCAAAGTATACGAGCTGTCTGAAAAATTGTGAGGTCATGACAATTTGGGAGGCAAATATTATGCTGCTTAACAAAAACAAAACGGCTATGTGTATGTTTGGGAGCACCAGGGCGGTGCCTGTCTTTTTCTACATAGCATACACAGTATAGCACAGTTACTTACCTGTAACAGGTGATCTCTGGGAACAGCAGGAATTAGTCCTCACATATGGGTACGTCAGAACCGACGGAGCCCGCGCGGGAAAGCTCCAAAGCTTCCCAGAAGGAAAGCTTTTGGGGCCTCCCACTGCGCATGCGCGCTGCCTTCCCGCCTTCCCGCCTTCCTGACCAACTCTCCTCAGTTCGAGTTTAAAGCTGAGATAATAGAGAGAGGAAAGGAAAGAGAGAGAGAGATACAACTCCTAGGGGAGGTGGGTGGGTTGTGAGGACTAATTCCTGCTGTTCCCAGAGATCACCCGTTACAGGTAAGTAACTGGGCTATCTCCAGGAACAAGCAGGAATAAGTCCTCACATATGGGGACTCCCTAGCTAAGATGCCCGGGAGATCCCCTGAAGGGTGCCTGAGATCCCCTGAAGGCTCATCTTCCTATGGATCTCAGGCATCCATTCAGGGAAGGTGGGCTGGAGTTGTTCAAGAATGGAACAGGTGTCTGAGGACAGCCTGACCAAACAAGGCATCCCGGCGGGAGTCCTTGTCCAAACAGTAATGGGCTGTAAAGGTATGAACCGAGGCCCAGGTGGCTGCTCGACAGATCTGGTCAATGGAGACAGAGTTTAAATGAGCCATAGAGGTGGCCATGGCCCTCACATTGTGAGCGGTGACATGGCTCTCCAGAGAAAGGTTTTTACTCTGGTAAGCAAAATAGATACACTGAGCAATCCAATTGGAGAGTGTTCTTTTAGAGACCCCAGCAACAGATTTTGAGTGGACATCCACCATTGGAGAGACCAAAAGAGACGTTTGGAGTTTGCTATTTGGTCTGAGAGAGCTCCTGATGCTTGAGTCCACTGGGTGGACAAAGTCCATTGAGCTGCTCTCATATGTAGGCGAGCATAGGGCACCACATGTACTGTGGAGGCCATGTGGCCTAATAGTTGTAGCATCTCCCTGGCAGTCAAGTGGCTTCTGGACTGAGTCTGGGAGGCTAAATGCACTAGACGTTGGCAACGGGCCTGAGGAAGATAGGCCCTTGCAGTGGTGGTATCCAACCAGGCCCCTATGAATTCCAGGGACTGAGTAGGGGTGAGTTGAGACTTTGGCAGATTGATCACAAGTCCCAGATACTGCAGAATGCGTCTGGTGCGATCCAGGGACGTCTGAGCCTCGGACTGAGATGGAGCTCGGATGAGCCAGTCGTCCAGGTATGGGAAGACAAAAATTCCCAAGGCTCGTAGAAATGCAGCTACTATTGCCATGCATTTGGTAAATACCCTTGGAGCAGAGGCTAGACCGAAGGGAAGTACTCTGTATTGGAAATGTTTTCCCTGGAACAGAAACCGTAGGAATTTTCTGTGGGATGGATGGATGAGTATATGTGTGTACGCATCCTTGAGATCTAGAGAACAAAGCCAATCCTGACTCTGTAGGTATGGAAGGAGAGTACCTAGAGAAAGCATCTTGAATTTCTCCTTGCATAGGAATTTGTTCAATTCTCTGAGATCTAGAATAGGTCTGTACCCCCCTGTTTTCTTGGGAATGAGAAAATAAGGGGAGTAAAACCCTGACCCCTGTTGAAGAAGAGGAACCTCTTCTATTGCCCTTTGGGCGAGAAGGGTGGTCACCTCCTGACCCAACAGGTTCAGGAGAGATGGGGGAGAATTGAAACATCTCACCATGGTATGGGGAGGAAGGCTGGAGAAATGTAGTTTGTAGCCCTCTCTGATGATAGAGAGGGTCCATTGTTCTGATGTGATTTGCTCCCATCTGGGAGCAAAATGAGTTAACCTTCCTGGAATGGTGAGAGGCTCTGGATGTTTTAGAGCCAGAAAGGTTAAGTTCTCTAGAGTTAAGTCAAAAACCCTGAGGGGGTTGGGACTGCTGGGCTGTAGCAGCCCCTGCAGGTTTTGCCCTGGCCTGTTTAGGCTGCTGACGCTTAGGAGCAAAGCGAGCTGCAGAAGATTGTTGGCCAGTATTTGTAGCAAATCTGGCCTTCTTATAGAAAGGCTTCTTGAAAGATTTTTTCTTGACAGGGGCAGAGGTAGACTTAGAAAGTCTATCTAAAGCAGCATTTTCTGCATCCATTTGGGTGGCTTTGATTTGCCACTCCTTACCAAACAGATTCTCACCTGTACAGGGCAGATTTCCCAACCCATCCTGGACCCAGGGTTCTAGGTCAGAGGCCTGGAGCCAAGCAATTCTGCGAGCCGCTATGGCAATACCTGAGGCTCTGCTAGCACCCTCAAAGGAGTCAAAGGCTGCTCTGTTGGAGAACTTTGAAATATCTTGGGTATGCTTTAGCAAAAGAAGGAACTCCTCCTTTCTATCCTCTGGGATAAAGGGGAGAAAATGGCGTATTTTCAATGCAATCTCCTTCAGAAACATGCCCATATAGAGGCTGTATGAATTGATTCTGGCAATAAGCGTACTTGCTTGGAAGATTTTTCTACCAAAAGCATCCAAAGTCCTACATTCTCTTCCTGGAGGAGTAGAAGAGTGTCTTTTGGTACTCTTTATCCTTTTCATAGCTGACTGCACCACAATAGAGTGGTGAGGGAGCTGAGTTTTTTGAAAACCAGGAGAAGGAGGGACACGATACATGGTGTCCAAACGACGAGAATGTGGAGATAGGGTGAGAGGAGTCTCCCATAAGTCCATCATGTGTTCTTGAAGAATTTCATGAATGGGCAAGGTGACTGCCTCTTTGGGAACCTTAGAGTATCCTAAAATATCTAATTTTTTTGCTCTAGGTTCTTTTTCAGAGGTTACTGAAATAGAGAGACCTTTAGCTACTTCAATGATGAAGTCTTGAAAGGACAAATCCTCTGGAGGAGACATTCTCCTCTTTGGAGAAGAGGGCTCTTCAGGTAGAGTAAGGGATACTTCAGCAGAGTCATCTGATGAATCAGAATCATCAGAAGACTCGAAGTATCGTCTGTTTGCTTCCAGGGATCGATAAGCGTATCGACCGGTATCGACATCGGGGGTACCCGGAACCGGATCGGTATCGGGGAAAACCCCGGAACCGGGAACCGGAATCAGTATCCTGGTCGATGTGGATGCCCTGGGTACCGGTATCGGTTGTGGTACCGGAACCGGAGTCGGTACCGCTGGCTGCGGTACCGAGGGCGTCGCAGCTCTAAAAGTCATAATGGCCTGCTGCATGGATTGAACTGTATGATCCATAGACGCCACGACTGTCTGGATGTCAGTACCGGAAGATTGAGCCGGTACCCCAGAGCAGTCTAACAGGTGATCGGTCGAGGCCGTGCCATCGATGTCAACCTGTAACCCCATAGGAGGAGCTTTGGAAGCCAGAGCTTCCCGCCGGGGTTGTTTGGCTGGGGCAGGGTCCTCAGGGTCAAGCCCGGGGGCATCTCGATACTTGGAGGGAGATTTGCCCTTTGAGGACCTGCCAGAGGAATGTTTGGTTACCTGAGATCCATCAGGAGAGGAAGACCTGGAAGATGTCGATGCTGGAGTATCAGTAGAAAACAGCATGTGAAACTTGGCTGCCCGGTTTTGTAAGCCACGTTTAGACATCAAAAAACAGGATGGGCAATCCGGAATGAAGTGGTCAGGCCCCAAACATTTAAGACACCATTCATGGGTGTCTGTGACTGATATAGTACCGCTACACGGTGCATTTTTTAAAAACCAGAGGCTGGTTTCTCCATGAGGGAGAATTCTGTGAAGGCCTAGAGGCCTCACAGAACAAACACACCAAGTGGGGAAAAATAAGATATATTTTTTAAAGAAATAAAGAAAAAAGACCAGCGGTACCGGTCCGGAATCGGGGAAGGCAGACACGCGGCCAAAGAAACAAATTAAAATAACAACTTCTTCAGCAGTGACAGGAACACGACCTGCTGGCTCCGCGGAAAAAGAAGAACTGAGGAGAGTTGGTCAGGAAGGCAGGAAGGCAGCGCGCATGCGCAGTGGGAGGCCCCAAAAGCTTTCCATCTGGGAAGCTGGGGAGCTTTCCCGCACGGGCTCCGTCGGTACCGACGTACCCATATGTGAGGACTTATTCCTGCTTGTTCCTGGAGATTATGCTTTCTCAGGCTGTTGATGTTAGAAGACGTACATCGAAATAAGTAGCAAAAACCATGACAGTGCTTGCTACAATACCCTGTACCAGAAGTTGCAAATTATGGTCCATGGGACAAACACAACCATGCAGTGTCTTTCCTCCCAGCCTACAGTAATGCTATACTTTTAGCTCAAGGTGCTCCCTCTGTTCCTCCCCACACCTTTCCTGTTAAGTTTTCTTTTTAATTTTAGAAGTGAAGATGAGCCAAGAAAAGCACTGACAACATTTACTGTGTGCCTTCTTCCTGCTGGCCCCCATAATCAATTGTTTCTGAGAACAGCTGATGTAATTTTTTATCTGCAGGCCAGAAGGGCCAGTAAGAACACTGCATGTGTCTCTCAGCCCCCTCCTCCTATAAGAACATTTACAATTACCCTACTGTGGATACCTGGCATGGTGCTTTCTCCAAGTCTCTGAAGCACCAATTAGCCATATGCTGCTGAAAGACTTCTCAGTCAAGAGTTAAAAAGAAATAAATATTTGGGAGATGTGTTGAGAGATCCCCACCTCCCCACTGCACCAAATGAAACGCTGATCCTCTTCCCCACTCAAATGAAGCTCTGAGGAAGGGCTACATCACTAATTTTCTTCCAAACAGCTACCAAAATGAGACAAAAGTTTCAGTAACCACCATCAAGGAAATCTCTGTAATACATACCACATGGAGCCTGTAACTTTTGGCTCCCATTTGCAATCCAACATTCGACTATGATTATCACTGCTCTTAGGAAGAAAGTAGCAGTTACTTCTGGTTGTGTTTTACTTGGCCATGATAACATAGCCCAGGTACGCTGCAATTGTAGCACTTAGCTTGTTTATCAGATTTGTAAGGGGAATTAGCTATACGAATGGTAACAAAACACAATGTGAAATCCCAAGGGAAACTATCCTAGATGTATACAAGAACACTTGATGACAAACATCTGGGCCACCAAAAGGACAAGTTCTATAAAATAAAGAGAAGCTACTCACAGGCACATCCAGAATCTGAGTTAACTGATCTGCTTTCTTCTGGCGAAGACAGTTCCCTGCATTGGTCACAAACACTACTGGTACTAGGAATTGTCCCAGAGGGTTCACTAATTTTTGAAAGGCTTTTCTTGCAGCGGGTATTGGTGTCTTTCCTCGTACCAGAACTCCATCAATATCAAACAGGAGTCCGAAGGTAGGCTGAGGGTTGTGCTGTGAAAAAAGAGCAAGTACAATTTAAACTAAAGGCCAACAACACAGAGTACATCTTTTCTTTTAATCACAGCTATTTTTCACCATTCCATGGACAGTATTTGTAACACCTAAACCTCAGAACATGAAAAGCAACTATCAGCTTTTAAGTTCAGCAGTTTTCTTAATTATATAATAAAAATGTAATATCCTTTGGTTCTGAAATCAGCCATCAAAATGTGTGATGAAATCCAGTAGAAGATCTTTTGAGATAGTCACTGGGCTATCTTAAAGCCTCCCTCTTTCAGGAGGTTTTGTTTAGTTGACAGTCACATTGTGATAATTCAGCAGTTTTCAGATGAAATACAATCTGCAGCAAGATCTCCGCATGCAGCTTCCTGTAAGGACTAAGGAAGACTGGACCAACTGAAAAAGGACGTTTTGGAACTAAGTCACCAGGTCACAGAGATAACATGGCAAAATGGGATACTCTAACACGGGGGTTCTTAACATTTTTATGACTACAGAGACCCAATGATTTGCCCAGTATGTCCTCATATTCCCTTTGCCAAACGGCTGAAATCATATATATGTATATAGTTAGAAACAGAACAGTTTACATAAAATCATAAGGATTTTATCATATTTATTCAAATCACAAATACACAAGCTATCTACATATAGTGAGGTTTTTGCTATTTTTGTGCAATTAAAACAGGGAATCTATGTACAGTTATTGACAATGTCACTTGCATGTCATCTGACACATCAAGTCGATTTATCCACTTTAATTTCAGGTTTAATAATGCAGAGAATCCTGTTTCACAGAGATAAGTAGTTGTGAAGGGGAACCAAAACATTCAGTGCCCTCATCGTCAAGCTGCAATTTTCTCACACCAAAACTGCCCAATATCCAGCCTAGTCTTTTCAAAATCAGCTTTCTTTCTTGGGTCTTCTTGGAATTCAATGAAATCATCCTTTGCTAAATCATTGTCACTCATCGTAGATATATCAAAACGAGAATGGGCTCAAGATCCAAACAGATTCCATGCTAAAATCATTAATATTTGAGAAGTAACCCTCAAAATTTGTACTTAGGACTTCCAAATGGTTCTTGACATCTTGAAGTAATTTCTGCAATGTTTGACCATTTCTAGTAAGAATATAGTCAAGGATTGGAAAGTTCACTAGATTTCCACTTTCAACACGACTCCTCTAAATAAGTCATTTCCTTGTAAATGCCACAAGCTTTCTCCTGGCTTGAATAATATCCACATCCCTTCCCTGCATAGACATATTCAAATCATTGAGGAGACTGAAAATAATCGACCAAATGTCCCAAACTAACAATAAAATATTCACCCTCAAAACAGTTTGCAAAAAAGGGACCGTTGATCCTCAAGGAATTCAAAAATTTCATCCCGAAGTTCCACTACAGGTGCCAAAATACGGCCATGACTTAGCCAACATACCTCAGTGTGGCACAGTAAAACACAATGTTCCGCTCCAATTTCTTCACAAAATGCTTGAAATAGCCGATGACTTAACACACGCCCACGAATAAAGTTGACTATTTGCACAACTATTCCCCATCACTTAAAATTTCTTTGGCAATGTTTTGGACACCAAAGCTTGGCGATGTAAAACACAGTGTGTGATCAACACATGCACAGCTTTTTCCTTGACCAGAGCAATGAATCCAGACGTTTTGCTAATCATGGCAGGAGCTCCACCCGTACAAATAGACCCAATCAAATCCCATGCTAACTCATAACTATTAAAAAAACAATAGGATCAACTTGAATACATCAGCTGCTTTGGCTGTTTTTCAAGTCAATTACATAATAAAAACTCTTTGATGTTCTTCTCATGAACAGTGTACAAATACTAGCAATTGACTGGTCTGAAATGTCAACTGATTCATCGAGCTGCATGCTAATTTTTACAGGACTATTTTTAATCTTGCTGATGACTTGGGTTAGTATGTCCTCACTCATATCTTTAATTCTTTGACATACAGTGTTGTTCGACAAGGGCACCCGACTCAATTGCTTCACGCCACCCTCTCCCAGCATGATTTTAGCCATCTACAGGTCACAGGGCTTCACTAGACTTTCTCAGATTGTGGGGGGCTTCTTTTCTCTGACAATCATGTACGAAACTTTGTAGGAGGCTTCCTGAAGAGGTTTCCCAGGAGGAGCAAATCCATATGATGAAAGAGTTCCTTTCTGATTGTAACAAATTATTTTCAGCTTGAAAGCATCAGTCAAGGTTTCAACATGATTACTGTGCTTGGTTTCAAGAGGTGTTCTCAATCCCGATGGCTTCAAAATTTCCATTGCAAATGATGCATTGGGTCTTCTAATTCCATTTTCTTCTCTCAAACAGGTGAAGCCAAAAGCAACATATTTATTTTTTCACTAAAGTTTGTTAACAGATGACATTTCACAACAAATCTGTGAAAAAATATAAAATTTAAATTTCAGATGAAAATTTATTTTAATGAAATAACAGTACCAGAGAAAAAATATTTTGCAAATAGACACTCACTTGTAACAAAAAGAAAGTTGTGCTTAAGGGCTGGAAGCTGTAGAAAGCAATCTAATACCGATGCCGCCAACATATCAACTGGCAAATGGGGAAGTGGAAAGATGTCCACATTGAGTGATCTGATCACTGGTTAGAGACCTCGCTGCCTCATTCCATGTTGATAAAATTTAGGATTAATAATCAGTTAATTTAACATCTTTTTTTTTTTTTAATTGTTCAGAGATCCAATCCCATACCCCCATCGTTTGGTTCCCATACCCCTTGGGGTATGGATACACCAGGTTAAAACCCCCAGCTCTAACAGACCTGAGACCTGCAGTTTTGGTTTGCACATCGCTTGAATGCCCTGTTCAATGTAATTTCAGTTTGTTCAATGTAAACCGCACTGATGCAGAATAGCGCGGTATATAAGAGAATATAAATAAACTACTATAGCCCCTTCTTTAACTTTAGAGATCTTCTGTATTTGTCCCATGCTTTCTTGACGTCACATATTGTCCTCTGTGGTGAGTAAATTATTGGAAACTCTGCTGAAAGAGAGAATAGTGAGGTTTCTGTAATCCAATGGATTTTAGGATCCGAGGCAGCATGGGTTTACCAGAGGCAGGTCTTGTCAGATAAATTTGATTGATTCTTTGACTGGATGACCAGGAAATTGGACTGAAGGAGAGACCTAGATGTGGTGTACAGCCTTTGACATTGTTCTGCACAGGTGGCTTATAAACAACTGAGCACCCTAGGGATGGACCTTAATGTAAGTCACTGGGTTAGAAATTGGTTGATTGGTAGGTGACAAAGGCTACAGGTAAATGGAGCTCACTGAGGAGAAGGAAGCTACCAGTGGTATGTCGCAGGGATCTGTCCTTGGTCCGATTCTTTTTAACATCTTTGTTAGTGATATTGCAGAAGGGCTATCGGGTTAGGTTTGCCTCTTTACTGATAATGCCAAAAACTGCAATAGAATAGATACCCAGGAAGGAACAGATGATATGAGGAGGGATCTAGTTAACCTTGAAGAATGGTCAAGAATTTAGCAGCTGAGATTTAATCCTAAAAAAAAATAATAAAAAATATGCAGGGTCATGCACTTGGGCTGCAAAAATCTAAAGGAATCGTACAGTGTAGGGGGCAAAGTACTTCTATCCACAAAAGAAGAGCAGGACCTGGGCGTGATTGTTTCTGATGATCTTAAAGTGGCTAAATAGGTAGAAAAGACAATGGTGAAAGCCAGAAGAATGCTTGGGTGCATAGGGAGAGGAATGGCCAGCAGAAAAAAGGAGGTGATAGTGCCTCTGTATAAGTCTCTGGTGCAACCTCATTTGGAGCATTGCATGCAATTCTGGAGACTGCACCTTCAAAAGGATATAAACAGGATGGAGTCTGTGCAGAGGGTGGCTCCTAAATAGTTAGTGGCCTTCATTATAAAGCATATGAGAACAGATTAAAGATCTTGATATGTATATGTTAGAGGAAAGGCGGGATAGAGGAGATATGATAGAGATGTTTAAATACCTCTGTGGCATAAATGGAAACAGGCCAAAGCTGTCACCTGACTCTTCAAGGAGCTAAGTGAGACCCTTCTCTAGGCCATCCTACAAAAAGGCCAGCAGGGAAGACACCTTGGCCGTCTCAGGAGCCACGAGCCACACGCCGCACCAGCACTCAAAGAGGCACCATATCCATATGTATGCTAGCTTGGTAGACCTCCTCCAGGCACCAAATATAATAGAGATTACCGCTGGAGAGTAGCCTTTATGCGCTACCAATCTCTTTTCAAGAGCCATACCATAAGAGAGAAAGGAGCCAGATCCTCCAGGACTATCAGTCCCTGCTGCAATAGCACCTGAGACGGAGGCAGCCAAAGAGGAGGTGCTTGAAGAAGCTGCATCAGGTCTCCAAACCATGCTATCTGCGGCCAAGCCTGCACTACCAGACCAATGATGCCCGGGTGGTGTTCCACCAAGGCCATGGAGGAAGCGCATACAGCAGTTATTAACTGGGCCAAGGCTGGGACAGGGCATTGACACCCTCCTACCCCATCTCTGTGTGGCAACTGAACTAGCGGCAATCTTTGGCATTGGGGCTACTTCAGCAGTGCAGAATCAACTGAGATGCCTCTTGACAACTCCCACTCACCAAGATTCAGAGAGTGCCTGCTAAGAAGCCAACAAGGCCAGGGGGGACTTCTACTCTTTCCAGACAAACAAGAGATCTCCAGGACCACTTCAGTGCTTCTTGTGTCACCCTGCCAATTGACACTTTAATTCATAACCCTATTGTATAGCCACATAAAAGAATATACATCTGCCCATATCTAGCCTTATTACAACAGTAAAGAGAGTGTAGAAAAACTTGTGGTCTAAATAATAAGGCACACAAAGGCCACACTATCTGTAAATCAAAAAACACACAGAACAACTAATGGCCAGAAAAGATCATAATAATAAAACAAAAAAGGATGTTGCAGTACCGCAAAAAACTAGCACAAAACAGCTCCAAAACCTTTGGCATCTACTGAGAAAGTGAAAGTAAAAATCATTAGAGCACATGACTTCCCTGAAGACCTGTACATTAATGCATAAATAGATAAGCAAGTGAGCACATGGCCTCCCTTAGGACCTGTGCACTAATTCATATGTAGAATAGCAAGTGAGCGCTAGAAAATGCAAGAAAATGTTCTCCTAGAAAAAAGAAACATAAAACCCCAAAGAAACTCCCCTGAAATCCAGTAAAAAATTGGACCACTTCTCCAAGAGAAGTACCAAAATAAAAAGGCAAATGAAACGAGGGCCTGAAGAGAGGGAGGAAAAGGGGAAGGGGGAAAAAAGGGAAAGGGAAGGAAAGGGAGAGGGGGTAAGGGATGGGGAAAGACAGGAAAGACGGGGACGGGGGAAGGGAAGGAAAGGGACTCAAAAAAAGGGGCCTCAGAAAAAGGGGAACGCGCAAGAACTTATGAGATTACTGTTGCCAAGACAAAAATCAAGCACTGTTTTTCTTACAATAATATATCTTATACTTCCCTCTCTATAGTGGCAGACGAATAACCTGCAATGCAAGAATGAACTCTGAATAAAACTTGATATTCAATCTATAATATAAAAATGATCTAAAAATACCAGACTCAGAAAAAAACTTGATATTCAATCGCTTTATTTTCTTGCCTTTAAGAAGGTGGGATTTGCACTTGGAGCTTTTCAAAACAGAAACGGCCTACAGTGATATAGCATTGATCGTTTTTATAAAAAGAGTGGATTATCCATATAAAGGGTTTATTCTTCTGGTTCTTTTTATCCATTTGTAATTTTAACAATGTAAATATTTGGTGAAGTTCTTTTCCTATAGGTTCACCCTTTTTATGTGTAATGAGCATGGCTTGGTTATTGTATTTTTTAAAGGGACAGTGGATTTGTTTGACATCATAATATTTTCTAGTGCTGTGTCTAGATTTATTATCTCACAAATGGTTAAATTACCTGCTAATTGTAGTTCCTGGAGGAACTCCAGTCTAGTCCCGGAATCCTTGGGGTTGTCAACCTCATCCAGCAGCTTTGGAGACTGAGAAACTTCACCCTTGTGATGTCACTGGTATATAAGCACTGGTACCTCCTCTTCTCACCAGTTAACCTATTGACAAAGCAGACTCACCGGAGCAACGAGTAAGTAGTTATAAACAAAACATCAAGGCAAGCATGCCGCCCTAACTATGAAGGATCGTGGATCCAACTATTTACAGAAGTGCTACCAACCAACTGTGCGATGAGGTCCTCCTTCCACTTTACCCAAAGGATGGAACCTCCCCCCTTCCCCTAAGCCCACCGCCCTATCGTGACCGTGAACTGAACCGCGGTAACAACAAAAACTTGCTTACCTGTAACCACGGTCCTGCTTCAGGCCACCTAGCAGTAGCTACCTAGGGCGGGACCCGGGACTAGACTGGAGTTCCTCCAGGAACTACAATTAGCAGGTAAGTCTAATTTAACCTTCCTGATCGTCCCTCCAGTCTAGTCCCGGAATCCTTGGGGATGTAACAGAGCAGTGAAACAATCAAACAGGAGGACCCTGCTAGCCCCGCCTGAAGCACTGCCGAATCAAACCAGGTATCTCTTTCCGCCTGCACATCCAGACGGTAATGCTTCACAAAGGAGTGAGAGGAAGACCAAGTCGCTGCTTTACATATTTCCTCCACAGGCACCAGGCTACACTCCGCCCAGAACGTGGCTTGCGCCCTAGTGGAATGAGCCCTCAATCCGTCCGGAACCTGACGGCCTCGCAGCAGATACGCTGATGCTATTGCCTCTTTCAACCACCGAGCAATCGAACCCTTAGAGGCCGCTTCTCCTCGTCTAGCCCCCGCAAACAGAATGAACAATCTGTCGGACTTACGAAAACTAGCTGTCCTAGTGACATACTCCTTCAAGGCCCGCTTAATATCTAAGTGATGCAGCCGATCCGCAATTTGATCCTTTCTCTTGGTTGTGAAAACCGGCAGAGACACCACTTGGTTCACATGAAAACCCGATACTACCTTGGGCAAAAAGGATGGTACTGTCCGTAATACCACCTTAGAATCCGAGAAGGACAGAAAAGGCTTTCTACAGGACAAGGCCTGCAACTCGGACACTCGCCTTGCCGACGCAATAGTTACCAGAAAAACCACCTTTAGGGTCAGATCCTTCAACATCGACAAGGGCTCAAACGGCGCTTTACCCAATGCCTCCAAGACCAAGGGCAGATCCCAGGACGGCCGCAACACCACCACTGCTCTTAAAAACCGCTTCACATCTGCATGACTACCCAGGGAATGGCCTTGCACCTTCCCCCTGTAACAGGCTAGAGCTGCCAACTGAACCTTTAACGCCGCCGCCGCCGCTAAGCCCTTCTGAAACCCGTCCTGTAAAAACACCAACACTTGCGGTACTGACGCTTTTAAAGGAACCACTTCTCTTTCTGCACACCATGCTTCAAAAATGCGCCACACTCTAATATATGCTAAAGATATAGACCTCCGCCTCGCTTTCAGGAGGGTCGCTATCACCGCCCCGAATAACCTCTCGATTTCAACCTAGCCCGTTCAAGAGCCAGGCCGTAAGCGAGAATTGATCCACCTGGGGCATGAATAGAGGACCCTGAGACAAAAGGTCCTCTCGTACCGGCAGCTTCCAGGGAACCGCTATTAAGAGCCGTACCAAGTCTGCGTACCACGGCCGTTGAGGCCAATCTGGAGCAATGAGGATTACTCGCACCTTGTGACGCTCAATGCGCTGCAACACTCTACCGATTAACACCCACGGAGGAAACACGTACAGAAGTTGCTCTTGCGGTCACACTTGAACCAGGGCATCTAGTCCCTCGGACATTCTCTCTCTTCTCCTGCTGAAGAAGCGACTTACCTTCACCGACTGAAAAGTTGCCATGAGATCCATGACGGCGGCCCCCAATGCTGTACCAGCATCGCGAAAACTTCCGGATGAAGTACCCACTCCCCCGGGTCTACCTTCACGCGACTCAAGAAATCGGCCTGCACATTGTCCATTCCTGCGAAGTGCGCTGCCGACACGGCTACTAGATTCTGCTCTGCCCATTCGAACAAGCTGTCCGCCTCGGATTCCAGCGCTACACTGCTGGTGCCTCCCTGCCGATTTATGTAAGCCACCGCTGTCGCGTTGTCCGAGAATACTTGAACGGCCTTCATCCAAAGATACGGGCGAAACTCTCGTAACGCCAATGCCACCGCTCTCAACTCCAACCGGTTGATCGACCAAGTCTTTTCGTGGGTGGACCACTCTACTTGGGCTATTCGACCTTCGCAATGGGCTCCCCAGCCCTGAAGACTGGCATCCGTGGTCAACGGTATCCACGATGGTGCTTCCGACATGCCCTTTTCCAAATTTCTCTGATTTAACCACCAATGCAGGGCTTGACGAGTCTGAGGTGGGCAGACCAACTTCCGAGACAGGGAATCCGTTTGATGCGACCACCGTCTCAACAACGCCTGCTGCAACGGCCTCATGTGGGCTCGCGCCCACAGCACCAACTCCAGCGTCGCCGCCATGGTCCCTAACACCCGTAGATACTCCCAGGCGGAGGGGCAGCGCATGCTGAGAAACCGAACAATCAACCGCCGAAGCGCGAGGCACCGCTGACAAGGGAGAAATACCCGACCAACGCTTGTGTCGAAGCGGGCCCCCAGATATTCCAGATTTTGAGTCGGCTCCAACTTGCTCTTTGCGACATTGACCACCCAACCGAGACTCTAGCAATGAAACCACTTTTGCCGTCGCAGTCACGCTCTCCGCTCGGGACTTCGCTCTTCTCAACCAATCGTCC
Organism: Ichthyophis bannanicus; assembly: GCA_033557465.1. NCBI lineage: Eukaryota > Metazoa > Chordata > Amphibia > Gymnophiona > Ichthyophiidae > Ichthyophis > Ichthyophis bannanicus. The sequence continues at coordinate 98,285,687 of CM066046.1, forward strand.
AGATACGGGTGCACCAGCACTCCATCCTTTCTCAAGGCCGCGGCCACGACCACCATCACTTTGGTAAACGTATGTGGTGCCGTTGCCAGACCAAACGGAAGAGCTTGAAATTGATAATGCCCCACAGGCACTGCAAACCTGAGGAATTTCTGATGTTCCCGCCTTATCGGAATATGAAGGTACGCCTCCGACAGGTCTAAGGACGTCAAAAACTCCCCCTTTTGTACGGCTACGATAACCGATCTGAGGGTCTCCATTCGGAAATGTGATACTCGAAGACAGCGATTCACCTTTTTTATGTCTAAAATGGGGCGCCAAGAACCCTCTTTCTTTGGCACTACAAAGTAAATGGAGTATCGACCGCTTCCTAACTGGTCGACAGGAACCGGCACCATGGCCTTGAGTGCCAGCAGCCGTTGTACCGTCTCCTGTACCGCCATGCGCCTTGCACGGGGACTGAACGAAAGAATCTAGTACTGGTCGCTGCATCTCCAACGCATAACCCTCTCGAATCACCTCTAACACCCATCGATCGGAAGTGAGTCGGGCCCAGGCAGGGTAAAAATCCCGTAACCGACCGCCCACGGGAATTACCTCTCCCTGGACCCTCCTGACTTCATTGTGCCTTTCTGAAAGTAGAGGAAGAGGACACAGGTGAAAATCCCTTGCTTGCCCCTTGAAACCCCCGAAAACTTTGGCCGCGAGCAGGAAACCGGCCTCAATACCTCTGACCAAATCTCGGGGTCCGAAAGCGGCGAAAATCCCACTGCTGACCCCGCAGACCGGGCCCGGACCGCCCCTGCTTCTGCTTGTCCTCCGGCAACCTACCTCCCTTGGAATCTCCTAAATCCTTCACTAACTTTTCCAAATCCTCACCAAAAAGTAATTTGCCGCGGAAAGGAAGTTTACTCAACCTCGCCTTAGACGAGTCATCTGCTGCCCAATTGCGCAGCCAAAGACACCTCCTTCCCGCTATTACTGAAGCAATACTCTTCGCTAACCCGCGGATCAGATCATAATGAATATCGGCCAGGTACGCTGCGCCGGACTCTAACTTGGATGCCTCCTTGGTCTCCTCTACCGAGCTCTCTGCCTGAATTCGCTGCGCCCACCGAAAACAGGCGTGTGCCACCCAAGCTCCACATATAGAGGCTTGCAGGGATAACGCATTTGCCTCAAAGACTTGCTTTAGTAAAGTCTCTAGCTTACGATCCTGCGCATTCCTTGAGCGCCGCCGATCCTTCCACCGGGATGGTGGTTTTCTTAGTTACCGCCGACATGGCCGCATCTACCTTTGGAGCTTTAAACAGCTCCCGGTCCTGATCCAGGAGCGGGTAAAGCTGCGACATCACTCTAGATCCCTTAAGCACGGCCTCTGGCGTATCCCATTCCTCCTGAATCATTTCTCTAAATACCCTGTGAACCGGGAAGGCTCTCTGTGTCTTACGAAAAGCCTGCAGCAAAGAGTCCTCCTAGGCTGCATCCTCAGCCGGACCACCCGCTGGCATGTTCAGTGTCTTAAGGGATTCCGCTATAAAAGCCGGCAATTCCTCCCTACGGAACACCCGGACCACTCTAGCCTGATCTTCGTGATCCTTAATCTCACCTCAAGATCCTCCTCCTGTTCCTCATCAAGAACCGCATTGTCTGCGGGAATGTCCTCTGACAGGACCGACTGCTCAGAGCGATCCCTATCAATTCTGGCCCTCTTGAGCAGCCCTCCTGCAACGTCCGCGTCCAAAGGAGAACCTGATCGTTTTCCTCTAAGCCCCTCACCGGAAGAACCTATCAGGCCCCCCCCTGAGGGCTGCCCAATGCCTTCTGGATCAAAGTTAAAAAATCAGAGGAAAAAATAGCTGCCAAACTCCCCGAAGTAGGCAGTTGCGACACCGGAGAATCTTGCGCCCCCGGAGGTACTGGGCCCCGATTCAGGAGCAGACAGAAGGGTAAGAGGGGGCTCAAGCACTTCCAGCGAGCCCCCCTTTTCAGCTCCCACTGCCTCCGCTGGCAGATCTACAGTGCCAGCTTCATGACTGCAGCCCCTACACACTCCCTCAGGAGATACCGAGCTTTTCCTGGCACCACACAACAGACAGAGCTGCTTGGCTGGCATGCCTTGTGGAGATAGAAAATAAGAGTTAGACAACTCCCTCTATTCCTCTGGGGGGTTTTTTTTGTTTTTTTTTTGTAAATAAAGAGGCTGCCCGGTCAAAATTGGCTCCCCAGAGAAACTCTGAGGGAAAGTGGCAAAAACGAAGCTATCTGCACTGTCTACAGGCCTCAGAAGTCCCCCAACTGAAAACGGTGATTTTCCCGCTCAAAACACATGCGGCGCGGCCTGCCCCGTCCTAAAGATGAAAACGCTGCCAAAAACAGCTCCTTACCTCCCGGTGACTGAAAAAACTGCTGTTCGTTCGATATATAAGCTCCGGTGTCCCCGGAAGCCTCCGGACCGCAGAAATCGCCGCAGTGGAAACAACCCCCAGTACAGCACTCAAAGGGCAGGTGGGCTCCAAGCGCATGCAGGCAGGCCCTCTGCGCGCCGAGCACAACTGCTTGCTGACTCCAGTGTCTGATCGTAAGACTGGGTAAGCAGCCGCTGATCCTCTCCTCTAGTCTGCTGCTAGGAAGACACCGGCTCCCGACTCTCCCCAGCAGACAGAAGAATGAAAAATAAAAAAGGAAAGGGACCCGAGGACCTCAGAGCCACCGAAGGTCAGAATTATATTCTTTGCAGTCAGAATACCAATTAAACTTTAGCTAGCTCTCCTGAAAGAACCAAGCCACGTGCGCCAATCTTTTTTTTTTTTTTTTTTTTAAATAATCTCTGCTCAATTGTTCCTCAAGTGAGCCCTAAAATTCTTGGGCTCACCACCTCACTAGCTGCTTTGGAGACTGATAACTGGTGAAAAGAGGAGGTACCAGTGCTTATATACCAGTGACATCACAAGGGTGAAGTTTCTCAGTCTCCAAAGCTGCTGGATGAGGTTGACAACCCCAAGGATTCCGGGACTAGACTGGAGGGACGATCAGGAATGGTTCTTTTAGGAGCGCTCACTTGCTATTCTACATATGAATTAGTGCACAGGTCCTAAGTGAGGCCATGTGCTCACTTGCTTATCTATTTATGCATTAATGCACAGGTCTTCAGGGAAGTCATGTGCTCTCTTGCTAATTTACATATGTAGTAGTGTACAGGTCTTAAGGGAGGTCATGTGCTCTAGTGATTTTTACTTTCACTTTCTCAGTAGATGCCAAAGGTAAGAGCTGTTCCTTGCTAGTTTTGGAGCTGTTTTGTACTAGGTTTTTTGCAGTGCTGCAACAATTTTTTATTTATCTATTACATGCACTTATATACCGCGCTATTTTCCATCAGTGCGGTTTACATAGAACCAGTTAAATACACATATCAAAACTTTCGATTTGTGTTTACAATTAGCAGGCAACAGAACTGGGATAGATAACAAGGGGGTAACTATTTACAACTGTACAGAAAGAGCGGGCTGAACGTCTGTTTGAAGTGGTTAGTTTACTGATGAGGCATTTGAGGTGCTGTCATCCGGGTAATGCTCGAGGAAAAGGTGGTATTTCAGAGCTTTCCTAAACTGCGTTAAATTAGTGATTGCCCGTATACTAGGAGGGAGGCTGTTCCAGCTTTTTGGTGCCGAGAATTTGAAAGCCCTGTTCACTGTACATCCTTTTTTGTTTTATTATGACCTTTTCTGGCCATTAGTTGTTCTGTGTGTTTTTTGATTTACAGATAGTGTGGCCTTTGTATACCTTATTATTTAGACCACACGTTTTTCTACACTGTCTTTACTGTTGTAATAAGGCTAGATATGGGCAGATGTACATTCTTTTATGTGGCTATACAATAGCGTTATGAATTAAAGTGTCCATCCACAATATTTGTCCCCCTTAAAAGGCTTTTTCTTTCTTTTTTCATGAGTTAGATGGGAAGATGTAGCTCTTTTTTCCTCCACTGTTGTACTGCTGGTGTTTGACATCACTTAGTCAGCTTTTTATGAGGATTAAGTTTTATTCCTTTGCTGTCATACAGACATACCTGAGAGGCACTTTTTGAACTTTCAACTACTGGTAGGACTGCAATAGCTTGTTTCCCCCCCCCCCCCCTTTTTTCACCCTCACCCTCCTTCTCTTTGTATAAGGTTTAGCTCAGTTAGTAGGTGTGGATTATTTGTTTTGTCTAATATGTATTAGCTATTAATATTCTTTTGTGTTTTTTTATGTTTATGTAAAAGATCACTAACAAGTTAGCTGCAGAATTTTATGGTATTGTCTGTAGCAATTGTACTGCCTCCCATGCACTTTTTAGGTCACATATGTATTTTTATTATAGGCTCTTGTTACAATGTCCTAACTGCCATTGGAATATATATGCAATTACATCTTAATTGGTATTGTATAGTGTTTCTGGTTTTGTTTGTTTTTTTACTTCACATTTTAGAGAATATTATTGTATTTTTAATGTATTTCTAATATTCATGTGTTTTGTTTTTTGACCTCTGATGCAGGCTGACTGCTGAAACTTGGCCAAGTCGGGTCTGTACCTTTGAAGGTTTTACTAAATTAAAGGTTTCTTTGTTTTAAAGAGGTGTGGCCGTGTCCTCCCTGTGCTGTTCTAGTGATCAATGTGAAACAGGACCTGCAGACCAAGGAAGTATGTACATGGCGAGGTATAGCAATGTCATCGATACGTAAAGAGAGTCTTAGTTAGGTGACGGACTAAACAGTTTAGAGGGGGTGGGTCCTGGACTGGTCTAGCAGGATTTCAGGAAAGGAAATTATCTGTAAGGAAAATTTCTCCTTCCAAATACATTCTGTTAGACCAGTCCAGACTAGTGGGGAGTACCATAGCTAAACCACTCCAGTGCGGGGAGAAAAAGCTGCAGCCAAGACAGAGGTTCCAAAGCCAACTGCTTCTCGAGCTTGGCCATCCAAGCGATAGTGACGTGCAAAAGTAGAGAGGGAGGACCAGGTGGCCGCCCTGAAAATATCAAGAATGTACCCAAAGACTTACGGGCACAGGTTTGTTCAATAAAATATAAGCTGAATCAATGGTCTGCTTGATCCAGTGCACAATGGCTTCTTTGGAAGCAGCTGCTCCTTTTTGTGGACCAGAAGCCAGGACAAAAAGGTGATCGGAGAGACAAAACATATTAGTGAGTTTGAGATAATGGCGTAACTCTCTGCCAATATCCAACAGGTGAAGGACTCTGTTGTCACCCGAAGACTGCTCCTTTAAAAATGGAAGAAAGGAAGCACAAACCGATTGGTTGACATGAAAATCCGAAAGGACCTTAGGCAAAAATGAGGGAACTGTTTGAATAGTAGGGGAAAAAAAACAGAAAAGGATCCCAGCAAGAAGGTGCCTAGAGCTCCGAAAGGCACCGTGCCAAAGTGACTGCTATAAGAAAAACAGTTTTCAGAGCCAAATCTTTGAGAAATGCCCTATGGAGAGGCTCAAATGGGGCAAGGGTGAGTACGCGAAGCACTAAGGACAGTTCCCAAGAACAGACAATTGGACAAATGAAGGGCCTCAGAGAACTAATGCCCCACAAAAAACATCTACATGAGAAGCACGAGACCGCTCATGGAGAGGCCCCTGAAAGCATGTCAAGGCTGCAATGTGCACCTTTAAACAATTAAGGGCGAGACCCTTATCAAATCTATCCTGAAGGAAGGAAAGAATGTCTGGAATATCAACTCACCAAGGGGAAAGGGATCTCCCAGAACACCAAGAAGAAAGAAGATGCCAGATCAGAGCGTAGGCATGTGAGGTAGAAGACAGTTCAGCCCGCAGTGGAGTGGCCGATACTTGTGGCGAGTAACCTTTGTGATGCAAGCGATGCCGCTCAATAGCCACTCCGTAAACGAGTAAGGAGTAGGGTCATCCATGAGAACTGGCCCCTGAAACAGGAGATCTTTCTGGACATCGTGGGGTAAAGGCGCCTCCTGCAGGAGGCGGAAGAGATCAGCATATCATGGACCATCAGCACTACCTGACTAAAGTGGAAAAACAATTTTATTTAACAAAAGCCTCTTGTCAACCCGACACAGGCCGTGTTTCGCAAACCTTCATCAGGGGTTAATCAGGTCAAATCATACAAACATAGAAAACAAACATTTGATACAAAAACATAATTAAAATAGTGTGAAAGAACAGAGCAATAAATATAATCCATAAACATACATATATGCGTGAAAATAGTTATCATAAATAGGATAATAAATATAATAAATATAACATAAAACGAATAAAAAGAATGGAAAGTGTGGATACACAATTATAGTTACAACTGTCCCCAGTTTGATTTAGTTGGTTTTACAATTATGATATTTATTATGTATGTTTCAAAAAGATATTGCTATTTTTATCTATTTATTTGACAGTGGGTCATTTTTTGCTCCTGTTGCCTTTTGTTCCACTTTGTCCCTAGTTTTACTTAGTTGGTTTTAGACTTTTGATATTTACTATGAATGTTTTAAAGGAAATTGCTATTTATAGTTATTTATTTGTCTGTGGGTTATCTATTTTAGCTTGACAAGTAGTTTCCTTTGAAGGCCACAAGTTTGCTGGGTCTTCTTGCAGAGGTACCTCTTGTTTGTCACATTTCTGTTCTGTCTTGAATCTGTTTTTATTAGTTTATATCTAGTTTTATCAGTTATATGTATATAGTATGATTCTATTTAACTATTTATAATTGTGTATCCACACTTTCCATTCTTTTTATATTATATTTATTATCCTATTTATGATAACTATTTTCACGCATATATGTATGTTTTATGGATTATATTTATTGCTCTGTTCTTTCACACTATTTTAATTATGTTTTTGTATCAAATGTTTATGTTGTCTATGTTTGTAGGATTTGACCTGATCAACCCCTGACAAAGGTTTGCGAAACACGGCCTGTGTCGGGCTGACAAGAGGCTTTTGCTAAATAAAATTGTTTTTCCACTTTAGTCACGTTTTTGGACCGTGTCCCTGGTTTTAACGTGATTTCTTGCCCTTTTTTGTTGGACTAACCCATTAGCACTACCTGTTCAGAGTGAGACTCTATCCAATGGAGTACACAGCCGATTATCAGCCATGGAGGAAAGATATAGTGAAGGTGGTTCAAGGACCAGATCTGAACCACAGCATTTAGGCCATGAGAGATTGGTTCCTTTCAATGACTGAAAAAAGATTGATGTCTTGGCATTGGAAGAGGCGACCATTAGCTCTAGATTCGGATGACCCCGCCGACACACATTTGCAAATGCCCGTAGAGCTAGCTCCCACTTGCCGGTGTCCAGGATATGACGAGTCAAGAAATCTGCTTAAATGTTCTCCATTCTCGCAATGTGCTGCGCAGAGAGCCTGGAGGTTGGATTCTGCCCAGGGAAATAGAAGACTCATTTCCAGGGCCATTCTGGGACATTTGGTCCCACCTGTCTGTTGAGGTAAGTCACAGTGATAGACTTATCGGAATGTACTCGAAATGCTCGACCCTGGAGGTGGGATTGAAAGAAGAGTAGAGCCAGATGAACAGCCTGGGCTACGAGGCGCTAGATGGTCCAAGTGGCTTCCTGAAAGGACCAAGATCCCTGTGCTGCCTGTCCCTGGCAGTGTGCTCCCCAACCTGCAAGGCTGGCGTCCGTGGTGAGCACCACCCAACGCAGAATTTCCAAGGGAATGCCCTTCAACAATGAGATTAAAGCCAACAGCGAAGACTGCGGCAAACTACTGAAGAAAAAGGTAGACGAATCTGATAGTCCTGGGTGGATGGGGACCAGCACGACAGGAGAGAGTACTGAAGCATGTGAGCACAGGCCCAGGGGACTACATTGAGAGCAGAAGCCACGAAACTATGTATATAAAGCATTTGCTTGATGTTGAATTACCTATGGCTCTATGAAAATAGTTCAACCTCTGTTCTTTGTAATATGTTGTGTTAAATGTAAACTGCCCCTGATTTCTGGAAGGGGCGGTATAGAAGAACCAAATAAATAAAAATAAGTAAATAATGGTGTTGAGGTTGTAGGTAATCCCAGGCAGTGGGAGCTGCCAGTTGCCAAAAGGCATGGACCTGAACGCAGATCTTGCATCTGTCATGAGAGAAAGACACATTCCACTCCCATGTTGAAGCATGTGCCGAGAAATTCCAGAGACTGAACTAGGCAGATTGCTTTTAGCATAATTGACCACCCAGCCGAGACAGTCCAGAAAGGAGAGGACCGAGAGACCGCAGAAGTAGCCTCTTTAAAACTCATTGCTCTGATCAGCCAATTGTCTAGATAAGGATGAACGCAAATACCGTGGTGCCGCAGAAAAGCTGCCACTACTACCACCATCACCTTGCAGAAAGTGCGAGTTGCTGTGACAAAACCAAAGGGCAGGGCACAAAACTGATAATGTTGACAGAGGACCACAAAATGTAAATACTGCAGATGATCTTGGTGGATTGGAATGTGAACATATGATTACGCCATGTCCAGAGATGTGAGAAATTCACCTGGCCGAACAGCTTGGATGACTGTCCTGAAGACAGCGACTGACTTCTTTGAGGTCCAGGACAGGATGGAAGAAGCCGTCCTTCTTGGGAAGGACAAAGTAAATGGAATAGTGATCAGAACCTCTTTCTGAGGGAGGAACTGGGCATACTGTATTCAGCTGAAGGCTGCGGTGGAGAGTCAGGCGTACAGTCACTGCCTTGGCCGCAGAACCGCACGGAGAGATGAGGAAGACATTTGGCACAGGCTCGGTGAAGCTGAGAGCATAACCTTGTGTTACTACCTCAAGTACCCACTGGTCTGATATTATCTGGGTGCATTTGCGGGAAAAATATGGTAAGCATCCACCCACAGGAGGTACCCCAGAATGGACCCAGAAACTATTACTAGGAAGATTTGGCAGAACCAGAAAAACTTGGATGAGGAGAACGTGCCGAAAGCACTGAGGCTTAGAACCAGCCCTATTCGAAGAACCAGATTTGCCAGGCTAGTAACGATGAACGTCTCTGAAGCGGACTTTAAGATGAGGACGCAGACGACAAAAATTGGATTTGGGATTATCCTCCGGCAAACACTGAGGCTTGACTTCCCCCAAATCCTTCACATGTTTGTCCAAATCCTCACCAAAAGGAAGGCGTCCCTTGAAAGGAAGCCTGGCAAGATGGGACTTGGAAGCAGCATCCGCATTCCAATGACAGAGCCACAATCAACGCTGAGCCACTGTAGCAGCAGCCACAGACCAAGCAGATAAGCGTGCAGCAGATCATAAAAGGCATATGCAAGAAAAGCAGTGACAGACTCTAAATGAGGCAAAGCCAGATCATCCAGAAGTGACTAAAGCCATCAGAGCAGAGCGCGTGCAGCGAGACCTCCACAAAACATAGGCCTACAGTGCCAATGTCGATGACGAGAAAGTGGTTTTTAAGAGGCCCACCACCTTGCTATCCATCTGATTATGGAGGGCAATGCCACACTCCACGTGAATGGTTGTGCGTTTAGTGACTGCAGTGAACAGGGTGTCTATTTTAGGGACATGCAACCACTTGTCAAGATCATCTGAAGACCGAATGTAAACATGCTTCAAGCAACGAGCAGAATCCCACTCTCTAAGGAGACCATCTGTTGTAGTTCTAGGGGAAAGGGAAAAAAGCCTTAGAAAGTTTCCTGATGCCCACGATAATGGGGTCCTGCCTGAGGTTTAGAGGAATCCAAAGGCTGTTGCATTTGAGAGGTGCAGAGCCTCTGTAATTTGAGCAATGAGAGCAGGAAGCTCATCCTTATGGAATAACTGGATATCTGACCCTCTTCTTGAGGTTTCTGATAGTCTTCCAATAGCAAGAGCTCTTCTTCTTCCTGGCCAGACTCAGAAGTGATAGAACGTTCATCTGAAGGACCGTCACCATCTTCCCCTGCAGGGTGCCAGTCCTCTGGAGAAGAGGAGATATGCTTGGCCAGATTTAAAGAAGCTCTAGTCAAAATTCAGCAAGCACGCTTTCTAGACGGAGGATCAGTGGCAGTTGGAGTAGCTGAAGTCCCCGAGCGCCGCATCTCCCAGGCCTGATGGAATAGCTGCAAAAACTGGAGATCAGTACCATCAGCTGAAGTCTGCATAGGCTGAATAAAGTTGTAGATGGTAAGCAGACTGCTCAAGCAACAAAATTGGAGGAGGGGCATCTTGAGATCTAGCATCACCCTACGGTAAACCAGAGAGCGCTAACGGAAGAGACCTGGCTACCGGAACCAGGACCTGCAGAAGGACCCCCTTGATCAGAACCAGAGGAGGAACACAAACTACCTGTCAAAGTCTTACACTTCTTCCCACAGCCCAAGCAGCGCTGTAGGGAAGACAGCATTTTCACAAAAGGATAAAAGAGAAAGGTGTTTTATTTTGTTTTTTTAAACATTAAGGAGTCAGAAAAATAACAAAAGGTGATTGCCAACGTAGCTGACAGAAGTCTTGCTTGCAGAACTGTCAGAACAGAAGGCAGCAACTGCTCCTCATGAGCAGGAGCACTTCCTTTCAGAGGTACTCTACTGGCTCTCTTGACCACGGGCAGCTCTGGAAAGTGAAGAAAAGAAATCTGTTGGCCAAGAAGGAGCACCAAAGTGTGCACAACTGCCAAGGATAGCTACATTGACACCAAATCTCCTCTCAGAGAACGCCAGGAGCTAGGAGAAGTCCACCATCTGTTGAGACAGAGAAAATACTGAAGCTCTCCTTGGGGGATGGGTTTTTATACCAAGAGTGATGTCACAAAGCTGCGGGAATTTTTCTTGGTCTCACCATCTGCTGGCAGGGGGACATGACCCACTTGTCTGGACTAGTCTAACAGGATGTATTTGGAATTTCAAGTTTAGTGATTAGAATATTTAACACTGATTTATGCAGCTGTTCGGCTCCTAGAGTAAACTAGATACTCTGGAACGCAGCCAAATTCTATGACTGAACATCTTACACGGGCTTTACAAAATTGGGAATATTTGGATTGTGTTGGCTGATGTTTTTCTGGCAAATAATTCTCTTGTGGGACATTTTACTATGGCCTGCACCAGTAATGCACATTTGGGCCAAGGTATTATGTGGGGAGTCTACACTAACCAGAGGATGTGCGCTTCCATCCCCCTGTACTTAGCACTGCCCAGGAAGTGGCACTACAGAAGCCAGCATGAGGGTGCACTCAACACAACCTGCGCTAAAGGGCAGCAAATGCAGTTAGCGTGGGCCACTAACACCTGTGCTAATCATGACGGCAACACCTGCATTCCACCCCAACCCACCCCAGCACATTACCAAAGAAGCATGGGATTTTTTTTTAGTGTTATGGCCTATGCTATTTTTTAGCGCAGTATCCCAACCATATGCTAAACCCCACTCTATGGGGTAGTATGATTTAGTAAACATGTTTCTTGTATGCAGGACATACTTGCCATTTCTGAGGCTTTTGCATTGGGCCCAAAGACATTCTGTGGTAACAAAAACCTTAAAGAACATGCTTTAAATTATGGTTTGAGAGTAGATTACTACAATTTTCATTGGATATGGTCTCTTAACTCCCCCCCATCAAACCAAACTACTTGCTTAGTAATAGCACTACAAAAAAAACAAGAGTTCCAGATTCACCCACTAGAAATCAGGTAGTCTTAATCAAACCCCCCACGGAAGGGCAGCGTTTCGTTCCTGTGCATGTTTATGTTTATCCATAGCTTTTGCCCACTTCAGTCTGAATAAGTGACTATCAGGATCATCTTAAAAGGTTTAGTCGCAATTTGGACATCTGAAGACATACACGTGGACGTCAAAGTCACAGACACGTCTCCGCAGCCATTCCACAAATGACGTTCACAGATGTCTTCAGTGCAGGGACATTCAAGTAGGCATGGGTGTGTGGCAATGTACTTACACGCCATGGTTCGATCTCAGGAACGTCAAAGACATCTGCAGGCATGCCAATGTTTCAACGCCACAGCCGAGTAGTCCTGAAATATAAGCAGTTTCTGGTTGTCGATCATCAACCCTCCTTTCCTGCGAGACGCTTGCAGTAACTGATTCTTATGTTGGAAATTCAAAATCCTGGCTAGTACCACTCTCGGCCTGACTTGCAGCTCCAATCTTGGCCCAATCCTATGTGCACGCTCCACTCACAGTTCCTCGACCAATGCCTCCAGGCCCAACTCCTTTAGGAGGCAGACTTCAATGAAAGACAGCAATTGGGCATCTGTTTTCTCCTCTGGTATCCCAATAATTAGTATATTATTCCTCCACGACCTGTTCTCAAGGTCCTCCACTTTGGCTTGCAGATACTCTATTTGCTGCTTCTGCACAGCAGTTTCTCTTTCTTGTCGGCCCTCCGCCTCCTCTATGTCCACAACGCGGTGCTCTAATTCCTCCACACGCTTGCCCACCTCTGTCAGCGATTCCCCCATCGCATCAAGTTTTTTCAGGACTTGATTGAATTTGGGATCTAACAGCTTGACTACCTCCTTCGCCACATCGTCATTCGCTGAGTCCACACTGTCCGTTCCCAAGGACGTTGGCTGCAGTATCGTGGCTGCGGTAGGCCCCGACTTACTGCTCTTCTCCCATTCTTTTTTCTGGGTTACCGGCATGGTAGCGATCTTAAGTGCAGCTCGTTGGAATCAGCCTGGCTTCCCTTCTGCTCCAGTTGTATTATCGGCAGACTATCTTTGCAAATGACACTGCTATGTCAATGAAAAACTCGAGGCAGCCCCGGAGCGAGCCAGGAACCGTCCTCACCCGCTCATGCGTCACGTGGTCTCCCGGCATGTCAATGTTTATACCTGCTCCAGGCACAAATAGGTATCAGGAAAGTGCTTGTTTTCACCTTAAAACATCCAAAGGAGTGTAGAGAAGATAGAGAATTAAGCGACTAGCCTTAGATCACAAAGGCCCACAATGGGATTTAAACCCTGACAACTCTGCTCTTAAGCCACTACTTTAACCATTATGCTATTAGATGTCATGGTTCTGAAATGCTATCCTGGGGATATCTATATAGATGTTTGATACGCAGGCATATTGGGCATATCCATTGATCCCGCTGGTGGCCAAGACCCTCTTCAAGCTCCAGATCGACAGGGCTACCATGATTCTCATTGCACCCCATTGGCCCAGACAGCCAGGGTTTCCTCTCCTGCTCCATCTGTCTTGGAGGCTGCCTCTCCAGCTCGGCTGTGACCTGGATGCTGAGCGGGTAGTTCTTGCAGAACTCTGCTTGCCTGCCAAAATCGAGCCTGGACTTGCGCATGCCTGTTTTTTTTCTTCTTCAGGCGTTCTGGCTTTGACATCCCAGATTGCACTTGGATGTCCCATTGTGAAATGTGCTTCTGTATGTTTGTATATCAGGCTGAAGCCAGTTGAATGAGATCTATACAGGTAAAAAAATGCTTTTCTTCTCTAGTGGGAGGACTGGAAGTGAGGATCATACAAACTAGGATGCATGTACTACGAGGATTGAACTCAAATAGTATGCCACAAAATAAAAACGGGGAGAAACTCTGATCTAGAGATTCTACTAAAAAAAAACCGAATCAAATCATCTTTTGAAGCATAGGCAGCAGAAAGTGATGAGTCACAGGAGACATGATCCCATCAATATTTTGCACAACACAGCATCAGCAATAGAGAGCTTGGGAGTAAGGCTGCAGATTGGTTTGTTTGGCCCTTCAATCAAAAAGGTATTCTGCTGCTTCTGTTTTAAAGCAATGACACCAATCTAAGTTGAAGGGACTATCGTAGATTGAACTGGCTTGCACTATATTTACTTAAGTTTTATTGTTCTGGATGTCATGCTAATACACTTCCATGACTCCTTTATAAAAATGTTCTCGGCTTTTATTTATTTGGTTTATTGTGCTGCCATTACTATTTATGATTTTGTAAAGAAGCTGTGATATTATATTTGTCAGACCATCACATCCAAAGCAGCATTGTCTAGTTCGTAATTATTCCCATTCAGGTTCTTTTTAAATCATTTAATCATCAACTCTGATTTTTGTAAGAATGAATTAGAGAGTTGATGATTAAATGAATTAAAAAGGACCTGAATGGGAATAATTCCGAACTAGATGATGCTGGTTTGGATGTGATGGTCTGACAATTTGTTTTTTCCTTCATGTTGATGTTGGGTGTAGGCTAATAACATAGTTGTGTGTGTATCCCGGCACGAAAGTCCTGCTTTGTGTAGAACAGATCTACTTTTTATTAGCTACCACTTTGTTATATTAACTATTTTCATTCCCAATCACCATTTACCATTTATTTTATTACTACTTTTTCAAATCCAGGCTAAAAACTCACCTCTTGGAGAGTAGGATACCATGCAGATCAGGATCTAGAAGTAGCCTCAAACTATGTGTTTCCTTACCATTCTCCTAGACATTTTCTCAGGGCTGGCCCGAGGGTTTCTGCCATCCTAGGCAGACCCTCAAGGCTGCCCCCATGAAGACTGCAGTGCGGCCTGGCATGCCAGGCTCCCCCTCCCTCCCTCCCAGCATACTCACCTGGGGGGGGGGGGGTGTGACAGCAAGGCAATGCTTCTGCTGCATCGGGCTTTAAAGCACTAGTGTGCTCATGGCCTGACACTTCTGTCCCCTCCAACAGGGCTCCACACATCAAACAGGGAACTTTTACTTGAGCACAGTAGGTTGCTGAACTCTGTAAGCTCCTCAGGTTCAGAAACTGCTAACACCTAATCAAGAGTTAGTGGGCCTGTTTCCTGAGTGCAGTTGAAGCCTGCATAAAAAGCTCCTGTGCCCTGCCCTTTTGAGGCTTTCCTAACCAGGGCTCCACACATCAAACAGTAAGTAAGGATTTGAGGGTTTCTTTGTTTGGGTTTTTTTTTTATTACATTGCTAGCTCTCTGACTGGGAGCTCTTAAAAAGGGTTTTGTGTATATTTTTTAAAGCAAGGTTACTTTCATTTTTGCTGTTTTAGGGGAACTTTTACTTGAGCACAGTAGGTTGCTGAACTCTGTAACCTCCTCAGGTTCAGAAACTGCTAACACCTAATCAGGTGTTAGTTCCCTCCCTACCCACCCCGACTCCCACCCACCCCTAGTGAGCAGTCTTGCTTTATAGGGCACCTCCCCCTTTCACAAATCACAGTGAATTGGACCAGCACATTTTGAATATAATTAAAGAGATTTAACTGCTTTTTCTCTGAAAGGACAGCCGCAAAACCGGCTGGTACTTGGTAGATCTCTCTCTTTTTCTTTAACAGATACCTAAGCTCCACAAACAGGACAATGGCTGGGAAAAATCGTATTGCTAAAGCTGTTGCCCCCATTACAGCTTCTGCCTCGGTCCACACAGAGGTCCTAATGCCAGTTGAGGAACCGGTTCCATGTGCAGGGTGCCTGCATGCTGAAGCTCTGAGGAAACAAGTGGAGGAACTCAGAGAGGAGGTGGCGAGGCTGAGGAGCATTCAAGACAGTGAGAAGTACATTGATGAGATGCTTCTTACAGCAACCAGGCTCTCCAGAACAGGAGAAGATGGGTGCCAACAGAATGTCGATGGTTGGACAAAAGTCACCAGAGCCTGCAAAATCACCAATCCAACTTCTCCAGCCCTTGAATTGAAGAACCATTATGCAGCCCTGGAAGTGGAGGAGGTGAAAGCATCCCTGGAAAGGGAAGAACCAGAGTTCAAGTACCCCATAGTTGCGGAATCAGTGACCAGAAGGAAACGAAGGGTAGTGGTGGTTGGAGACTCTCTTCTGAGGGGTACTGAGGCGTCCATCTGCCGACCAGACTTGATGTCCAGAGAGGTATGCTGTCTGCCTGGTGCCAAGATCCAAGATGTTACGGAGAGTTTGCCGAGACTCATCAAGCCCACTGACTATTACCCAATGTTGATAATCCATGTTGGAACAAATGATACTGCCAGGTATACCTCGGAACGTATCAAAAGTGACTTCATGGCTCTGGGACAGAGGGTGAAGCAGGTAGGTGCACAGGTGGTGTTCTCTTCAATCCTCCCTGTTGAGGGTAAAGGCCAAGGCAGAGAGGCTCGCATCCTGGAGATGAATGCATGGCTGCGTGGATGGTGTCTTCGAGAGCGTTTTGGTTTCCTAGACCATGGGATGCTGTTCCAAGGGTTGCAGAGCAGAGATGGCATCCATCTGTACAAGAAAGGTCAACGCATCTTTGGTAGTAGACTGGCTAATCTACTGAAGAGGGCTTTAAACTAGATTTGTTGGGGATGGGTGAAGAAAGCCCCCAGGTAAGTGAAAGCCCCCAGGTAGGTGATACATTAAATACCTTTATGGAAATGGGTAACAGGGGTAACATATGGAAAGCAGTGTGTATTAATGCCCGTAGCATGGGAAATAAGATCCCTGAAGTTGAAGCTTTGGTGGGAGTGGCTGACTTGGATTTAGTGGCAGTTACAGAAACATGGTTCACAGAAAACCATGACTGGGATGTAACTATACCTGGCTATACTTTATTCAGAAAGGACAGGGTAGGAAGAAGGGGAGGAGGAGTGGCACTATATGTTAAAACTACTATTAAAGCTTTGGAATTACAGAGCTTAAAAGGGAGAGAGGAGGCACTGTGGGTTAAACTAGAAAGAGGGAAAGAGAAATCTATTTGCATTGGTGTGATATACAGACCTCCCTCACAAGAGGAAGAGGTGGACAGAGAGTTAATTGAAGGCATACGCAGCATTGCTAGGAAAGGGGAAGTGCTACTGCTAGGAGATTTCAATATGCCAGATGTTGATTGGCACATTCCTGCTGCAGTATCATCTAGAAGTAAGGAGATCCTGGATTCTCTACAGGGAGAACTATTCAGGCAATTGGTAACAGACCCCACACGTGAAGGGGCCATACTAGATTTGGTGCTTACCAATGGTGAAAGTGTTTCTGATGTTGTAGTGGGAGATCATTTTGCATCCAGTGATCACCAGATGGTGTGGTTCAGTATTAGGACTAGGGCTGTTAGAATCCATTCCAAGATGAAGATCTTAGACTTTAGGAAGACTAACTTTGCGAAGATGGCCAATACCTCAGGGAGTCGTTAGTGGGATGGGAACAGCTGGGGGATGTAGAAAAACAGTGGGCAAAACTGAAAGGGGGTATTTTGAAGGCAACTAACCTTTTTGTTAAAATGGTAAATAAAGGCAAAAGGAACAGGAGACCGCTATGGTTTTCGAAGGAAGTAGCTGAAAATGTGAAGAAAAAGAGGGAGGCCTTCATGAAATACAAGAGATCACAGAGAGAGGAAGACAGGCATCTGTATTTGGAAAAACTTAGAGAAGCTAGCAAAGTAGTCAAGAAGGCAAAGATTCAAAAGGAGGAGGAAATAGCCAATGCAATAAAATGGGGGGATAAGACATTTTTCAGATATATTAGTGAGAAGAGGAAGGGCAAAAGTGGTATTGTCAGACTCAAGGGTGCAGGGGGGGAATATGTAGAAGCTGTTAAGGATAAAGCGGAATTGCTTAACAAATATTTTTGTTCTGTGTTCACAGATAAAGAACCAGGAGCAGGACCTCAGAAAACACCCACAAATAAGAACAGAAGCGAGGGACATCTTGAACAATTTTCAGAAGACTGTGTTCGTGAGAAATTAGCTCAACTTAAAGTAGACAAAGCGATGGGACCAGATGGGATACACCCTAGAATACTGAGGGAACTTGGGGACGTTCTAGCAACTCCACTGACTGACCTTTTCAATGCCTCGTTGGAGTCGGGAGTGGTGCCAAAGGACTGGAGAGAGGCTCATGTGGTGCCTTTACACAAAAGCGGAAGTAAGGATGTGGTTGAAAACTACAGGCCGGTTAGTTTAACTTCGGTGGTGAGTAAATTATTGGAAACGCTGCTGAAAGAGAAAATAGTGAGGTTTCTGGAGTCCGGCAGATTACAGGATCCGAGGCAGCATGGATTCACCAGAGGCAGGTCTTGTCAGACAAATCTAATTGATTTCTTTGACTGGGTGACCAGGGAGTTGGACCGAGGGAGAGCTCTAGATGTGGTGTATTTAGATTTCAGTAAAGCCTTTGACACTGTTCCTCACAGGCAACTTATAAACAAACTGAGCAACCTAGGGATGGACCCTAAAGTTACTGCTTGGGTTAGAAATTGGTTGGGTGGGAGGCGACAGAGTACAAGTAAATGGAGCTCACTCTGAGGAGAAGGATGTTACCAGTGGTGTGCCCCAGGGATCTGTCCTTGGTCCGATTCTTTTTAACATCTTTGTTAGTGATATAGCGGAAGGGCTGTCGGGTAAGGTTTGCCTCTTTGCGGATGATACCAAAATCTGCAATAGAGTAGACACCCAGGAAGGTGTAGATAACATGAGGGGGGATCTAGCTAAGCTTGAAGAATGGTCTAGAATTTGGCAGCTGGGATTTAATGTTAAAAAATTTAAGGTCATGCATTTGGGCTGCAGCAATCCAAGGGAGCAATACAGTATAGGAGGTGAAGTACTTTTGTCCACTAAAGAAGAGCGGGACCTAGGCGTGGTTGTGTCTGATGATCTTAAAGTAGCTAAACAGGTAGAAAAGGTGACGGCAAAAGCTAGAAGGATGCTTGGGTGCATACGGAGAGGAATGGCTAGCAGAAAAAAGGAGGTGATAATGCCTTTGTATTAGTCTTTGGTGCGACCTCATTTGGAGTATGGTGTGCAATTCTGGAGACCGCACCTTCAAAAGGATGTGAACAGGATGGAGTCGGTGCAGAGGGTTGCTACTAAAATGATTAATGGGCTTCATTATAAAGCATATGAGGACAGACTTAAGGATCTTAATATGTACACCTTAGAGGAAAGGCGGGATAGAGGTGATATGATTGAGATGTTTAAATACCTCCGTGGCATAAATGTTCAGGGAGAGAGCCTCTTTCAATTGAAAGCAAGTTCTGCTATGAGGGGACATGGGATGTGGGTGAAGGGAGATAGATTCAGGAGTGATATGCGGAAATATTTCTTTACGGAAAGAGTAGTGGATCCGTGGAATAGTCTCCCAGTAGAGGTGGTAGAGATGAGGACAGTAACTGAATTCAAAAAAGCATGGGACCAACACAGAGGATCTCTAAAGGTAAAAAGTGGACTGTTGAAGTTGTTATGGAAGGACAGACTAGATGGGCCTTGTGGTCTTTTTCTGTCATCATGTTTCTATGTTTCTAACAGGATGTTGCATCAGAGGAGGCAGGAGTAGCAGGCCATAAGCGCGCTAGCATGGGCACTTTAAAGCCCGATGCACTGGAGGCATCGCCATACCACCCCCCTCTCCCAGGTGAGTAGATGTATGGGGGGGGGGGGGAGGGCGGCAGCACAGCAGCCATGAACTGCTGCTTTGCTGGAAGATGGGGGGGCAGATAGCACCCACCAGGGTCTGGCGCCCTAGGAGACTGAATAGTTTGCCTAGTAGACTGCTGATCCTGCATATCCTTATCCCCAGCTGGTTTTTTGTCTATCTTGACTAGATTGTAAGCTCTGTCTCTTGCATGTCTCTTTACAGCACTATGTACATTTTGTAGCGCTATACAAATAAATCAGTGGTATTAGTAGCATATTTCATTGCAAGCTACACAGATAGGGACGTCTGATTGATACACGGTGTATCAAATTCAATACCTACAAAGAATTTGAGCTGTAAACATCAGTCCCCAGATAAAGAGACGCAGCAGTATGCGGGATAGAATAAGGAGCATTTCAGCGCCCTGCCCCTCCCCCACGACTCCGAAGAGATGGCGGCGAGACGCAGAGCTCCAGGGACTCCCGGCTCCTTACCTGACTGTCCCCGGCAACCCCGCAGAGGCCACGGCTCGCGCCCGCCCGCGCCTTCCTGCTCGCGGTCCGCACCGCCCTCCACAGCGGCCGGAAACTCCTCATGGCTGCGCGGTAACCTCTCAACCGGCGCTCCAGACCAACAACTTCCGAGAAACCGACCCGGAGGTCACCGTAGCTGCCAACAGGGCTCCGCTCGTATAGCAGCAGCAACTAGAGAGACGGCCTCAGTTGGCGATGCCCAGCACAGCCAATCAGCGGCGACGCGCCACGCCCATTAGACTCGACGACATATCGCTCCGCCTTCCCTGGAGGCCGTCACTGCTGCCCTACTTCCTTTTGTTAAAAACATATTGAGAGGACTAAACACAAACTAAACAATTCAGTGTTGTAACAACAGTGTAGCTAGCTCTCAACCACTGGTCGGAATGGAATGCACGGAGGGGAGGGGAGGGGGGGGGGTGCAGCTTTTATTTGCCCATTGTCCAGCACAGCACAGCACAGCTCATACGCCTCACCTCATCCTACCCCTTTATAGACGGAAATTCTTACATACAGCAGTAACCAAGCCAGAGCTGTTAATATACTTCCTAAAGCAAGCCTAAAATTAGTTTTCAAAATATGAGGCTGTACGTGGATTTACTCTGTTCTTCTAGAGCTGCTTAGTCGTTGTTAATTTTCACTTTGCATCCACATACTTTGATACTTTTTTTTCTGCGCTTTGGTTTTCTTTTTCTTTGGTTGCCCCAGAGCACAAATGTTTTTATGCTTTCTCTTCCCTGTCTATTTTCGTACTTCACTTGATTTCTTTATATCTTCCCCTTATAGTTGATTTGACATGGCACTCGTTACGGAGGATCAGAGCAGTTAACAATAAAATTAAATTACATTTAAAAAATCAATACAATCACTTGGTTACCAAGCCAGTGCTCTAACCACTAGGCTACTCCTCCATTCTTAAATGCTGGACATAAGCCAGAGTCAGGGCATAAGCTTATAACACCCCTTTCAAAATTAACAACTCAATCAGCATAGCTACTTCACCTGTAGCAGGTATTCTCCATGAACAACACAAGTAAGTCCTCACATATGGGTGACACACACAAGTAAGTCCTCACATATGGGTGACACCCACAACACAGCCCACACAAGAACGCTCCCCCCACTTCCAATCAGAAGCTCCCAGGTAAGTGAAAAGCGTAGTTACTCACCTGTAGCAAGTGTTCTCCAGGGACAGCAGGAATCAGTCCTCATTTATGGGTGATGTCAGCACAGACGGAGCCCACATGGAGCAATTCCCCAGCTTTCAAAGAAAGCCTTTGCAATTGCTGCCACACATGTGTAGTCCTCTTCCCACCCAAGTGTGTCATCTTGCTCAGTCAGGTTCCCTAGCTAGAGTCCTACTAAGCAGATGTCAAGGGAAGGACAAAAACAGAAACTCTTCAGGGGAGGTGGGAGGGTAGTGAGGACTAATTCCTGCTGTCCCTGGCGAACACCTGTTACAGGTGAGTAACTATGCTTTCTCTAGGAACAAGCAGTCCTCACTTATGGGACTCCCCAGCTACAGACTACTGAGCCTGTAACCTAAAAACACCTCTGCAAAACTGTGAGCAGAAGTCGATGCCCGGAGAAACCCGAGTCTTCGGGTCCCCAGGGCGAAGCTCTCGGTAGCTGTCGAAGAAGGGGCAGAGGGCAGGAGTTGCTTATACCCTAAACAGACTATGGATTACAGCTTGGCCAAAGGCACTGTCCTGTCAGGACTCCCTCTCCAGGCAGTAGTGGACAACAAAAGTATTTGCTGAAGACCAGGTCACAGCCTGGCAGATGTCCATTAGAGGCACTGAGTGCAGCAAAGCCACCAAAGCCGCCTTGGCTCGGACGCTGTACGCAGTGACCCGTTGATCCAGTAGGGCCCCTACTTTTGCCTGGGCGAAGACGATGCTGTCCACCACCCAGACGGAGATGGTGCGCTTGGTGACTGCCTGCCCTGGGCGATTGGGGTCGTAGGTGAGTAAAAGCCAATCGGACTTGCGATGAACCTGGGTATGCTGCAGATAGAAGGCAAGAGCCCTCTTGCAGTCGAGTGTATGCAACACCACCGATGTCTGGTTGGCATGCGGTCTCGGGAAGAAGGTCAGTAGGATTATCTCCTGGTTGAGATGCAAGTCTGAGACCATCTTCGGTATGAACTTGGGAAGTGTGCGGAGGACCACTCTGTTCCCATAGAACCTGGTGTATGGAGCCTCAGCCATGAGGGCCTGAAGTTCGCTGACTCAGAGAGCCAATGTCAAAGGCACCAGGAAGACCACCTTCCAGGAGAGATGCCAAAGCGAGCACATCACCATCAGATCAAAGGGTGCCCACGTGAGCTGCATCAGCACCACACTGAGGTCCCACTCCGCCGGCGGAGGCCAGATGGGAAGCTTGGAAAGCAGAAGACCTCACATGAAGCGAGAGACCAAGGGCTGCTCCGAGAGAGGTTTTCCATCGATGGGGAGGTGATTTTCCGAAATGGCGCTTACGTGTTCCCTCACCGAACTGGATTTCAGCCCTACTTTCGAGAGGTGGAGGATCCACTTGGTAGAGCAGGAGAACGGGTCACTCTGAAGCTCGGAGCACCAGGTCGAGAAACGTTGCCACTTGAAGGCATACACCCGTCTCGTTGAGTCCTTCAACGCAAGGAGGATCTCCTCGACATCCTCCGGGAGACGCAGCAGAGCTAAGGCGACCCTTTCAATCACCAAGCTGCGAGGGACAGCAAGGCCAGGTTTGGGTGGTACACCCGACCCTCCTCCTGCATCAACAGGCCTGGGGGCTCGGATGCAAGCAGGAGCAGGAACCAAGGCTGTCGGGGCCACGAGGATCACTGCAGCCCGGTCCCGCTGAGCCTTGTGGAGGGTCCTCACAATGAGGAGTGGGAGGGAACGCGTAAAGAAGGCCGGAGGTCCAGCTCCAGAGGAACGCATCCGGAGCCACCCTGCTCGGGTGCGGAATCGGCCCGCAAAAGTGGGGAAGCTGCGCATTCGCTGGACTGGCAAACAGGTCTGGATGGGAATCATGCGTCGTTAGGACGAGCTTGTACTGTGTGGCCTGGGAAGGGCATTCCCCAAAGGAGACTGCAGGGGTCCTGCCACCAACCTGAGTTGTGGAGACTGCAGGGAGACCTGGATAGGGTCTCTGAGATGGCTGAAGGCCTGGCTCCATTGTGCCCTGGGGCACCACTGGGCTGTCCACATGTGCATGCGGGCATGGGGGACCACATGGACGGTAGAGGCCATGTGCCTGAGGAGGCGCAGCATCCCCCGCGCCGTAACCCAAGCCCTGTTTTGGACGTGGGATGCCACGGCCCGAAGGCGGTCTGCTTGGTCCGGGGGAAGGAAGGCGGTTGCCCACACCGTGTTGAGGCGTGCGCCGTTGAACTCCAGGGTCTGCACCGGCTTGAGGTGGGACTTGGAGTAGTTGACCAGGAAGCCCAGGCATTCGAGGAGAAAGATCATGCGCGACACCACCAGGCGGGCTTTGCCGACCGAGGACCCCATGACAAGCCAGTCATCAAGGTAAGGGAAGATGGGTATACCCTGCTGCCTGAGGAAGGCAGCGGCTGCGGAGAAGCACTTTGTGAAAACCTACGGTGCGGACACAAGCCCGAAGGGGAGCACTCGGTACTGGTAGTGTTCCCCCTGCACCTAGAAGCGCAGCTATTGCCTGTGCTGGGGGTGAACTAGGATGTGGGCGTAAGCATCCTTGAGGTCCAAGGAGCATAGTCAATCACCCTGCTAATGGAAGGGCAGCAGGATGCCAAGCGATAACATTTTGAACTTCTCCCGCACCAGGAACCTGTTGAGGTTTCTGTCGAGGATGGAGCACAGGCACCCAGTCTTTTTCGGGACGAGAAAGCAGCGGGAGTAGAACCCCTACCCTGGAAGGTGCCATGGTACCTTCAACCGCTCATTGGGTGAGGAGGTTGGATAGCTCCTGCTGCAAGAAGGTCTGGTACGCGAGGAGCCGAGTAGGCTCCACAAGGGAGAAGGGCGCCTGTCCAGGTGGAGATGGTATCCGTCTTGAATTATCCAGGAGGACCCAGGTGTCCGAGGTGATCGACGCCCACTCCGGGGCGAACAGGAACAGGCATCCCCCCACCGGCAGAAGAGCTGCTGGGGGGTGAGAGGCTATGTCAATGGTGTCAAAACCCCTCTGTAGGCTGTGGCGGCACCGGTGGTTGGGTTTTAGGCCCTTTAGGCTTATGGCGGCCATGCGCATCTCCTTTGCCCTGTGTGCTGGGAGCTGGTGCAGAGGTGAGCAGGAAAGGTGGGTAACGCCAGTAAGAAAGCCCCTTCCTTTGGAAAAACTGCTTTTTGGGCTGCTGTTTCTTCTGGAAGGGAGGTGGTTTTTCATGAGAGACGAGTTTGAGTCACAAATTGGTTCCTATCTCAGCTGCTTTATCCTCCATCAGTTTAACGAACAGTTGTTCGCCAAGGCAAGGGATGTCCAGGAGCTTCTCTTGGACCCACTGCTCCAGGTACGAAGATTGGAGCCATGCCTGTCGCCGGACCCCGATGCTAGCTGCCGCCACCACCCGTGCAGAGGACTCAAACCAGTCATATGCGGCACGGGAGAGGTACTTCAAACACTCAGCAACGGATTTAAGGAGGGTTTGGAACCTTAGGAGGGGTTCACCCCGAGGCCTGCGGCGAAACCGTAGAGCTCCTTGGCGAGGTCCCACAGGAACATGCCCATATAGAGTTGGTATGCCTGGATACAGTAAGCGAGCATTGAACCCTGATAGGCCTTACACCGTAGGGCGTCGAGGGCTCTCGACTCCCTACCTGGGGGGACCGAAGAGTGAGACTTCAGGCTCTTTTGTTTCCACATCGCTGACTCCACAACCATGGAGGTGTGTGGCAGCTGTGTCTTCCGGAACCCCGGGCCACGCTGAACTCTATATATGGTGTCAAGACGCTTGCTCACAATGGTGACCGAAGCAGGTGTCTTCCACATGTGGAGGAGGAGCCTGGACAATACGGGGGAACCAGGATGGTAAGACATTCCCGAGGTGGGGACTTGTACTGTAAAATATCGAGCTCTTCAGCTCGCAGTTCCCCTTCAGTCTGCGTAGCCAGGCTGTGGGTTCGTATCATGTCCCGCACAAACGCCAGGAACGACGTGTCCTTGGGTGGCAAACGTCTCTGATAGACAGGTGGAGACGGGTCTGACAGGAGGTCCCTATAGGCACGGGTCTCTGGGGAAGTATTCCTGTTCGACTGCCAGCCCGAGAGGTCTGAGGAGGAGTCAGACTCGGGCAGGTCGCCCAGCCCAGAGGCCGAGGTCTGTTTGGAGCCAGAGGCCTTGGAGGATCGCGCTCCCAAGGACCGAGACTGATGCCAAGAACCCTCATGAGGTCCGTGGCTCTTGGGGGTTTCCAGGGCGGATTTTGGTGTCCCTCTCAAGGGAACCTCAGTCTTGAGGCGCAGGCCAACCATGCGGGACATGAGCGCCTGCTGTGCAGCTAGAAAGGCAGAAATGCTGCGTTCTAGTGCCAGCATACAGGATTCCCACGCAGACGTGGGACCTTGTGATGCCAACACCAGGGTTACCGGGTCTGGCGTGGAAGAGGAGAGGGGGTCCTCACTGGGACGACCCTCAGGAGACCGGGCGCCATCGCCGGAGGCCTCTATATCTGTATGAGGTACCTTTCGAGACTGCTCCTTGTCTGACTCTCAGGAACGCCACAGGGGATTGAACCACCTAGCGCGGGAGCGCCCTTGCTTATCCAGAGCCCCCGACAGTGACTTTGAGGCCTCCTTCTTCTTACACCACTCCACTTCAGGGGACCCCTGGTCGGAGTGCAGCAGAAAACGCGGGACCGTAGTGGGGGATCTCACCAGTGGAGGGGTGACCGAGGGTGCCGCAGAAGATTCCGGGGCCACCTTCCGGAAAATGTCATCGGACTTCTGCTTACAGCTGAGCAGGGCCTTGGAGGACATTTTCTTATAAAAAGAGCTGAGCTCTGGGTCATGGTCTGCCCAAGACACCAAAGACAACAGTCATGGGTGTCCGTGAATGACATGTTCTTGGAGCATCTGTCGCATTTTTTTTTAAAACCGGTGGCTATAGGGGCAAAAAGGACTCCTGCGTGGTCGAAGACCTTCGGGGCCAGCGGTTGGAAAAAGAAAGTGCATGAAGCCCGTAACAGGGAAAAAACTTTTAAGAAGTGTATCCCCTCGCTTGAGGAAAAAAGGAGAGCAAAGGGAAATGGAAGAGGACCGGTGCAACTGGAAAAAAACATGGCCCAGGGGACCAAAAAAGAAACACTTTTGACGAGGATGAGGACGAGGACGTGCATCCGAAGGGCTCCATGGAAAAAGGGAGACTGAGCAAGATGGCACCCTTGGGCGGGAAGAGGACCATGGATGCATGGCAGCAATCCCAAAGGCTTTCTTTGAAAGCTGGGGAATTGCTTCACGCAGGCTCCATCGGTGCCGACATCACCCATAAGTGAGGACTGACTTCCTGCTTGTTCCTGGAGAACATTAAATACCTCTGTAGAAATTGGTAAAAAGGAGCAACATCTGAAGGACAGGGTAGAAAGAAGGGGGGAGTGGCACTATATGTAAAAAATATTAAAAGGTATCGAATTACTACTACTACTATTAATCATTTATCAAATTACAGTGCTTAATAGGGAGCAAGGAGGGTCTGGGGGTTAAACTAGAAAGAGGGAAAGGGGCGTCCATTTGCATTGGTGTGATCTCCCTCACAGAAGGAAATGGACAGAGATTTAATAAAATACATATGCAATTGCCATGAAAGGAGAAGTGCTATTGATAGGTGATTTCACTATGCCGGATGTTGATTGGCACATCCCTGCTGCGGTGTCATCTAAAAGTAAGGAGTGCCTAGATTCCCTACAGGGAGAACTATTCCGGTAACAGAACTAACTCATTAAGGGCCATACTGGACTTAGTGCTTACGATGTCATAGTGGGAGATCTGACATCCAGTGATCACCGAATGGTGTGGTTCAGTATTAGGACTAGGGCTGATAAAATCCATTCAAAAGCGGGGATCTTCGACTTTTGGAAAATCAACTTTGCCAAGATGGGACAATATCTCAAGCAGGGCCGGATTTACCTTGAGTGAGGCCCTACACCAACAAAAATTGTGGGCCCCCAGCAGGGGCGGCCCAAGGGGGGTGCGGGGCCTCATTTGCATAAGGGGCCTCATTTGCATAAATATTTGCATAATGTTACCATATACTAACTTTTAGTAAACGTGCCTCTTAATGAGTGTATGGATAAAGAAAGACTAAAAGATTTCTACATTACTATAATCCAGTGCCAACTGCCAGACACATTAGGAACTACTACAAACACTGCCCATTTAGAACCCATAGTAAACCCGCCGTATCCTAACAGCACTACCAGGACTCACAAAGCACCATACTCTACCAATCAAAAGGCAACACTGCAAATATTAAACCAGTACATTTCAGAGAACAACAATACATGACCTACTGGGGAAAGAGAACAAGTGGCAATGTCAAATAGGAATTATATAAACAGAACACCTCAGCTCAGTTACACATGCAGAACATAGACCATCACCAAACAAGTAATCACAATTTAGAAACAGGAAGACAATAATTAAACTGGGAATCCCAAAAGCCAAACTTGGAATGTACAACACTGTAGAAATAAAACTATACATTAATTTGCTCTTGTACTAAACAAAGCGCAGACGTTAATGATGCACATTTACCAGAGCTGACATATTCCAATTAATAAATTCAAAATAAAGAGATATTTTTCTACCTTTTGTGCATTTTTTTCAGCTGCAATTGCTCCAGCCACTTTCTTCTGGTTTCTTCGTGTCTTCTGCTAACTCTCCATCGTCTGCTGTCCATTTGTCCTTTCTTCTCTCTTCTAGATTTTTTTCCATTCTCTCTCTACATCTGCTTTAACATACTAATCTTTCTCCTTTTGCTCTTTCCTCATTCCTATTTCATCCACTCAAATTTTACCCCTCCATCCTCAATCCCCACTTACTCTCCCAATACCCGGCCAATTGTAGATTTTTTATCCCTCCCACACAAAATATTTTTCCCTTCTCCATTTTACTCTTCCAGCCCCATCCCATTCTAATCCTCCCCCAACATCAGCTCCCTTCTAGTTCCAGCCTCACCCAGCATCCATTCCCTTCTAGTCCCTGCATCAGCCCATTTCCAGTCCTAGCCATCCATCAGCCCATTTCCAGTCCTAGCAACCCCCCAACCCAATACCAGTCCTAGCCCCCCATCAACCCACTTACAGTCCTTAACCCATCACCCCATTTTCAGTTTAAGCCCCCCCTATAACCCATTACCAGTCCTAACCCCCCCATCAGCCCACTTCCAGTCCTAACCCCATCAACCCATTTCCAGTCAGCCCCCCATAGCCCATTGCCAGTCCTACCCCCCCCATCAGCCCACAGCCCATTACCAGTCCTAACCCCATCAGCCCACCTCCAGTCTTAACCCCCCAGCCCAGCCCATTTCCAGTCCTAGCCCCCCCATAGCCCATTACCAGACAGCCCCCATCAGCCCACAGCCCATTACCAGTCTTAACCCCCCCCCAAAGCCCATTGCCAGTTCTAAGCCCCCCCAACAGCCCACAGTCCATTACCAGTCCTAACCCCATCAGCCCACCTCCAGTCTTAACCCCCCAGCCCATTTCCAGTCCTAGCCCCCCCATAGCCCATTACCAGACAGCCCCCAACAGCCCACAGCCCATTACCCGTCTTCACCTCCCCCAACGCCCAGTGCCAGTTCTAAGCCCCTCCACCAGCCCACAGTCCCTTACCAGTCCTAACCCCATCAGCCCACCTATAGCCTTAAACCTCCCCAGCCCATTTCCAGCCCCAGCCCCCCCATAGCCCATTACCAGTCCTACCCCCCCATAGCCCATTTCCAGCCCCAGCCCCCCCAATAGCCCATTACCAGCCCCAGCCCCCCCAATAGCCCATTACCAGTCCTACCCCCCCATAGCCCATAACCCGCCCTACCCCCCCCAGCCCATTTCCAGCCCCAGCCCCCCCAATAGCCCATTACCAGTCCTCCCCCCCCCCCCGTCGGCCTAAAGTAAAGTTTAATTTTAAAAAAAAACCTGGTGGCTGCCGCCGCGGGGCCCCCTCTGCTGCCGCGGCAGCACCGATTGACCCGCGGGGGCCCCGTCTACAAGCTGAAGCCGTCGGGTCGGGTCGGGTCGTTCCTCCCTCCCTCCGTCCGTGCAGGCTGCAGGCTGTGAGAGACGCGAAAGGAGAGTGTCTCCTCGCGTCTCTTTACAGAGACGCGAGGAGACGCTCTCTCTTCGCGTCTCTCACAGCCTGCAGCCTGCACGGAGGGAGGGAGGAACGACCCGACCCGACGGCTTCAGTTTGTAGACGGGGCCCCCGCGGGTCAATCGGTGCTGCCGCGGCAGCAGAGGGGGCCCCGCAGCGGCAGCCACCAGGGTTTTTTTTTAAATTGTACAGTATTTAAAAAAATTTACTTGTTCTTTTTTTGTGGGCCCCTGCCGGCTGTGGGCCCTACGCCATGGCGTACATGGCGTATAGGTAAATCCGGCCCTGATCTCAAGCTGTCATTAGCAGGATGGGGACAGCTGAAGGATGTAGAAAAGCAATGGGCAAAACTGAAAGGGGATATTTTAAGGATAACAAACCTTTTTGTTAGACAGGCAAATAAATGTAAAAGGAAAAGGAGGCCACTATGCTTCTCAAAAGAAGTAGATGAAAAGGTGAAGAAAGAGTATGGCTTTCATAAAATATACAAGATCACAGAGGGAGGAAGACAAGCATTAATACTTAAAAAAAATAGTAGGAAAGTAGTCAGGAAAGCAAAGATACAAAATGAAGAAAAAATATCCCTCTGTTTTATTGCACTGGCTAAGACATTTTTCAGATATGTTAGTGAGAGGAGGAAGGGCAAAAGTGGTACTGTCAGACTCAAGGGCGAAAGGGAGGAATATGTAGAAGCTGATGAGGATTAAAGTGGAATTGCTTAACAAATATTTTTGTTCTATGTTCACAGATGAAGGGCCAGGAGCAGGACCTCAGAAAAAACACAATTAGGAAAAGAAATGATGGGGATCTTGAATGATTTTCAGAAGACTGTGTTCATGAGGCAGTAGCTAAACTAAAAGTAGACAAAGTGATGGGACCGGATGGGATACATCCGAGAATATTGAAGGAATATTGGGGATGTTCTAGCAGCTCCACTGACTGACTTTTTTAATGCTTCTTCAGAGTTGGGAGTGGTCCCAGAGGACTGGAGAAAGGCATATATGGTCCCTTTACATAAAAGCAGAAGTAAGGATGAGGTTGAAAACTACAGGCTAGTTAGTCTAACTTCTGTGGAGAGTAAATTATTGAAAATGCTACTAAAACAGAGAATAGTGAGGTTTCTGGAGTCCAATGGATTGCAGGATCTGAGGCAGCATGGGTTTTCCAGAGGCAGATCTGGTCAGACAAATCTGATTGATTTCTTGGACTGGGTGATCAGGAAGTCAGACAGAGGGAGAGCCCTAGATGTGGTATACTTAGATTTCAGTAAATCCAAGGGAGCGGTTCAGTATAAGGGGTGAAGTATTTCTGCCCACAAAAGAAGAACGGGACATGGGCACGATTGTTTCTGATGATCTTAAAGTGGTTGAACAGGTAGAAATGGCGACAGTGAAAGCCAGAAGGATGCTTGGGTGGCACAGAGAGGAATGGCCAGCAGAAAAAAAAAAAGAGGCGATTGTGCCTCTGTATAAGGCTCTGGTATGACCTCATTTGGAGTATTGTATGCAATTCTGGAGACCACACCTTCAAAAGGATATATAACAGGATGGAGTCAGTGCAGAGAGTGACTACTAAAATGGTTAGTGGTCTTCATTATAAAGTATATGGGGACAAAGATCTTAATATGTCTATTGTGATGGCGAAAGTGTTTCTGAGCCTATGGAAATAGGAGAAAAACACCCATTTACCTTTAGGGAGAGAGACAGGCAGGAAGGCTGTAGCTCTCATGCTGAACCTAAACAGAAAAAAAAACCACACACGTAGCTCCTGGTTACAAGCCACGCCCAAGCTCGGAAGCAAGTAGTAAAGTTAATGAGAGCCACCTGGGAGAGGAGCATGGGACCCTAGTTCAGGCACACTCATATAAACGCAGGGAAATAGAAGGAAAGGGAACCCCAGGGAAATAGAAGGAAGCAGAAACTCGAGGAAGTCTGAAGGAAGGAAGACCTTCAGGACAGCTGAAGAGAAGAGTATTTCCAAGGACAACACTAGAGGGAAGGAGGATGTGAGACCGAGTCACAGGAAAAGTTTAACCACCGAGAACGCTGAGGAATACAGTGGAGCTCTCAGTGGTAGAAGCCATAATCCAGAGAGGAGCCAGTGCTGCAGAGAAAATGCTTTGGGCTCTAGAGGGAGGAGTTTTATAACAGAGAGAAGTCCTGACGAGGAGCAAGGTATTTTGGCAGTAATCCTGGAAGCTATTGTAAATTTGCCAGCTCAAAAAGGGAACGTGAGTAAATCTGTGACTAAAAGTAATTTAAGTCAGTTAGAGGCACTGTGCCACTTAATGCCATACCCAAATGTCTCACGCACAATATCCAATCGAGTTTAGAATATTGTATATAGTTTAAAAATATATATATATAGTATAAAGTTCACTGTACATAGTTTCCCCGGTTATCCCATGTATTTATCCTTCCCTGTTCTATGTAAACTCAATGTTGCTTGTATGCATTGCAGTATGTTTTGTTCATTGTACACCGCACTGATTTTAATAGCGCGGTATAGAAGAAATGTTAAATAAATAAATAAATAAGAGGCTTCACGTGCCTGCTGAAAAGCCTGTGTGCAAAGAGAAGTCTTATTGGAGGAAAATACTAGAGCTGCTAGAAGAGGTAAAACCTGAGTTTGTACAGGGAGAATTAAAGCAGGATATAGAAAGCACTGATGCTGAAGAAATGCAAACTGAATATTATGAATCTGACCAGGAGTCAGAGTCTTCTATAATGGACTGTTCTTTATGTTCTCCCTTCTTGTGTCTTGGTAACCGCTTTGATTTAAGGAAAAGGCGGTATAGAAAACCTGTTAAATAAATAAATAAATAGAATCTTACTGTCTGGTAAAGCAGAAAACAAAACAGGCTGGACGTTGTTTAAGTCAGTATTGCTCAAGAATCCTGTTTGCCTTTAAAAGAAGGAAACAGCTACACGTGCTTTATGCTGAGTGAAACAGCTAAAACCTTATGCTGAAGTCTGGAACTTTAGAAGAAAACAGCTACATGTCTTTAATGCTGAAGGAAGCAATTAAAGTTTTGTTCTGAATGCTGGAAGTTGTAAGAAAAGTAACTACAAACGTTTTAACCTGACAGAAACAGTTACTGTGTGGTGCTGTATGTAAGTCTTTTCTTTTGTGGAAAACATGGTTTTGGGAGAAAGAATCCTATATTAATTTGTATGACATGTGTTGAGCTTTTAAAGGCTCTTGTTGGAAGGTGGAAAACAAAAATAAATATTCCTGTGTTTGCCTTAAACTCTCGGGCCTCAATATTATTTGAACCCACAACTACAATCCCCAGAAGCCCCGGCTCTGGATTATATTAAGGCACGTCCCCTCCTCTAGGCAGCCGCCTGGAAAAAAGGGGGCGCGACACTATGTTAAAGGAAAGGCGGGAGAGAGGAGATACGATAGAGATGTTTAAATACCTCCATGGCATAAATGCACAAAAGGAGAGCCTCTTTCAATTGAAAGCAGGCTCTGCTACGAGGGACATAGGATGAGGGTGATAAGGAATAAACTCAGGAGAAATATGCAGAATATTTCTTTACGGAAAGAGTGGTAGATGCATAGAATAGTCTCCCAGTGGAGGAAGTACAGATAAGGACAGTATCTGAATTCAAGGAAGCATAGGACAGACACAGGGGATCTCCAAAGGAAAAAATGGGACTTTGTAGTTGTAGTTCAGACCCCGCATCATACCGACCCATTGCCAATCTCCCATTCCTAGCAAAGGCCATCGAGAAAAAAGTCCAGCTCCAGGACCACATCGATGAGAACCATTTACTTGATCCACAACAGCAGTTTCCGCCCTCTGCATGGAGTTGAAACTCTAATGACCTCACTCATCTACATCCTAACCCAAGGAATACAAGACCTCTCACAAGCCTACCTACTGATATTCCTGGACATCTCTGCAGCATTTGAAACTGTCGACCATGGCATACTCCTCCAGCGGCTACAGACATATGGCATACAAGACACTGTTTTAAAATGGTTTCAGTCCTATCTCACTAACAGACAGCAGCAAATAAAACTAGGAATAAGCACCTTCACGCCTCACCAAAACACACAAGGAGTACCCACGGTTCCACAATGTCTGCACCCCTCTGCAAATAATATCGCCAGCCCATCTGCTTAATCATTAAAAAGCACAATGTCCATTTCCATATATACACCAACATCATCATGCTATACTGTCCACTCCATACTAAATAAACTTCATATACTCAGATTCAAGATTGTTTCACAGACATCTCCCACTGGCTTACGGCAAATAACCTGTCACTAAACTACAAAAATCAGAAGCTCTGTTTATTATGAGGGACTCCTCATTCATCCCTCCAACTACAACACTACTAAACACTCAAATGTTAGACCGGAGCTGAAATACCTTGAAACACTTGACTAACAACTTTCCTTCAAAGCTCATGTAACAGCCAAAACAATCTACTTCAAGACTAAAACTCTGCAAGGACTCTGCCCCCTCCTAGAACCAGAAGACTTCTGCTCAGTAGTTCAAGCTCTCATCCTCCCTCATGCTGACTACTGCACCAGGGCTTACCCTCCTCCCCCTGCAATCTACACTTCACACTGCTGCACATACAATATGCTGCTAAATATGACCACATCACTCCTATTCTAAAACAACTTCACTGGCTGCCCCTCCCCAGCAGAATTAAGTGTAAATCCTTACTACTAATGCACAAAGCACTATACTCGCACCCCGCCACTCACCTCCAAACCCTCCTTCAGAAACTCTGTAAAAACAGACCATGAAGATTCATTACAATCAACAAACTCAAAACACAATCTAAAACAAAGTTCAATCAACAAACTTGCCAGAGCATTTGAACTATACGCATCATCCCTTTGGAACTCTCTGCCAGACACAATTTATTTATTTAAAAGGATTTATATACCGCTTTGTCCTGAAATCAAAACGGTTTACACTTCAAACAATCAAAAATCAGTGTCAGTAGGGGTAGGCATGCAGTGTTAACACGGAGTGGAGGTGATGATTTCTTGGTGTGCTATTTACAGGATGAGCTATGTACAAGTAGTTATATACAGGGAGGGTAGGGGGTACATTGGGGGTCTTTCAAACAATAACTTAATATTAACTTATACAAGGACATCAATTTTAAACAATAACTTCTACAAAGAACTTTCAATTGTAAACCTTAACATCATATTTTAACAATATAAACAGGCTTGTAACCTCATGCTCCTTTTACTAGGAGCGTTCAAATGTAAATTGTGACATTGCATTTCAAATGTAGAGGGGCTTGTAACTTCATGCTCCTTTTACTAGGAATTTTCAATAAGGGATATCAATAAGGGATAATAAGAGATATCAATCACCAACCGCAAATACTTGAAAATCCACTTATTCTCTGAACACTTTGTACCCACCACCTAATCAGCCAACCGACATGACACCAAAATGACAGACACCCTCAAGACAGAACCTAAACCTGGAAATAGCAAACATATAGCCGTCCTATTGTATATTGTTTGCAAATAATTGACCATTAGATATTATGTAACTAGCAAGTTTTTTTTTTGTTCAGATAACTTATTTGTTAACTAAGTTCTCTCCTGTTTTATGTACTTGATGTTTTGTTCAATGCAAACCGCTTTGACCCCATGAAAAGCGGTATATAAGCCTAGCTAAATAAATAAAATATGGAAGGGCAGACTAGATAGAAATGTGACATCAGAAAAAGACCATATGGCCTATGTTTTGGGAGCCTCCATCGTGCATGCACACCTGCCTTTCCATCTTCTGCTCAGTAAGATACAAAAGCTAGTAGCCAAAAACAACTCCAAGGGAAGGTGGGAGGGTTGTGAGGACTTATTCCTGCTGTTCACAGAGAACACCTGCTATAGGTGAGTAACTATGCTTTCTCCATGAACAAGCAGGAAGAAGTCCTCATGTATGGGACTTCGAAGCTACAGGCTACTGAATACGAAAAAGCAAGCCCAACAGGGGCAACGAGAACATAGAGAAACAGCAGATGTAGTCCACCTTTGGGGCTAGACAGATTCAACATCCATAGCATGCATCAACATCAGGACGACTTGATACCCTGGACAGACAGAAGGGCTGGTGGGAAAAGAGTTGAACCTAAGTTCCAAACAGATGCCAGAGTATGGCCTGGCTGAAGTTACTGTCACGCCGGAAATCCCCATCCAGGCGTTAGTGGGCTGTGAAGGTGTGGACAGAGGACCACGTGGCAGCCCTGTAAATCTTCTCCATGGAGACAGAGCACAGATTGGCCATGGATGTAGCCATGGGCTGGACACTGAGCCATGACATGACCCTCAAGGCTCAGTCCAGCCCGAGTATAGACAAAAGATATGAAATCTGCTACCCAAATGGACAGCGTGTGTTTGGAGACCACTTTGATGGGGTCATAGGAGACAAACAGCTGTATAGAGTGATAGTGCGGACTGGTCCGCTCAAGGTAGAAAGCCAGCGCATGCTTACAATACAAAGTGTGCAGCTGGGCCTATTGGCATGAGGTCTAGGAAGAAAAGGTGGGCAGTACCACTAACTGGTTGAAGTGGAAAGCTAAAACCACCTTAGGCAAGAAACACGGGCGGGTGCAGAGCACCATCCAGTTATGGTGGATCCTTGTGTATGATGGGTGAGCCACCAGAGCCTGAAGCTCACTGACTCAGTGAGCTGAGGTTAGTGTCACAAGAAAATGACCTTCCAGATCAAAAACATCAGCAGAAAAGTAGCAAGCAGCTTGAAAGGCATTGACAACAACTGTCCCAAGATCACATTGAGATTCCATGCAACCAGCGGGAGCTTAATTGGAGACCTCAATAGGAGCAAACCTTGCATGAAGTCCACCACCAACAGTTGAGCGGAGATGTGCTTCCCTTTCAAGCCCTGATGGTAGGCCCCAGTCGCACTGAGGTGCACTCAAACAGAGTTAGACTTGAGGCCCGAATTGGAGAGGGCAGTAGAAAGGGTCCAGCTCTTTGTCTGCACACCAGAGCGAGAACTGGCGCCACTTGAAGGCATAGATGTGGCGGGTGGAGTCCCTACAGGAGGCCAGGAAGACATCCGTCACCCCCACCCCCCAAGTAAGTTAAGCTCAGACAGAACTACCCTCTCAGCATCCATGCTGTGAGAGCCAGGGACCAGACATTCAGATGCAGAAGGGTGTCATCCTCCTGAGAGATTAGGTCAGGGTTGCAACCAGAGAGGCTCCTGGTGGGAGAGCTGGAGGAGCAGGGAGAATCATGGTTGTCTGGGCTAGTACAGGCGATGAAGATCATGGTCCCCTTGTCCACCTGGAGCTTGACAAGCATCTTCGCCATCAGCGGACTTGGGAGGGGGTAAGAGTAGCGCAAGTCCATCCCCCCCCCCTGTTGAGGAAGGCTTTGGATGCCAGCCTGCCCTCTGCATTTCATCTACACATTGTGCAGTGAGGCAAAAAGGTTCACTGTCGGAGTGTCCCATTCACGAAAGATGTGCTCCACCACCCTCCTGTTGAGGATCCATTTGTGGGGCTGGAGGATCCAGCTGAGGTGGTCCATCAATGTGCTGAGCTCCCTGGGAAGGTAGGTCACCCGCAGTTTCATGCCATGGGCCACTGCGAACTTCAAGAGGCTTACCACCTCCCAGCACAAAAAGCACGAGCCGTGCCTCCCTGTTTGTCGACATAGAATATTGCCACCTGGTTGTCCATCTGAATGAGAACTACCATGTTGGCCAAGTGTACCTGGAGGGCCTTGAAGGTGTTTGCAGTCGCCTGCAGTTCCAGAAAGTTGATCTGGTGCAGGCTGTCCTGCTCCGACCAAAGACCTTGCATCCATAGGTCATCCAAGCAATGCTCCAGCCCAGTTTGGATGCATCTGTGGTGAGTGTCCTGTGGAGTGGCCTCAACTGAAAGGCAAGACCTTGGAGCAAGTGTCATGTTTCCAGCCACCATTCAAGAGATTCAACAAGAGATTCGATGAGAGATGCTGTGATCGCCACCTGGTCCCTGAAGTGACCCATGACTTGCTTCCATTGGGTACACAGTTGCCAGTGCGCCTGGTGCTTCCTGAGCTGGGCCAACGGGGTCAAATGTACTGTGGAGGCCATGTGGCTTAACATATGCAGCATTCCCCATGCCACTGTATGCCACTTATGGCGAACAGCGGTGACTACCTCCATGAGTCGCTGAACATGGTCTTTTGAGATAAAGGCTCTGGCTGCAACGACTGCCGATGAGACTTTGGGTAGTTGACCATGAATCAGTGTTGCTCAAGCACCTGTATCATCAGGTGCACTGACTGCCACATGACTTCCAGTGTGGAGGCCTTTATCAGCCAGTCTAAGTAAGGGAAGACAAAGACCCTCAGGGTCTGAAGGTAAGCAACAACGACTGCTAGGCACTTGGCGAAGATCTGGGGACTGACGCCAGTCTGAAGGGCAGCACACGGTACTGAAAGTGCTCGCTGCCCAGCATGAAAAACAGGCATTTCCTGTACAAGGGGTGGATTGGAATGTGTGTGCACACGCATCCTTCAGATCCAAGGGGCATAGCCAATCACCTTTGATAAGATACGGCAGCAAGGTTCCCACGGAAAACATCTTGAACGTTTCCCAGACCAGAAGGCAGATCATGTCCCAGAGGTCCAGGATGGGCCTGAATCTCCCCCGTCTTGATGAGGAAGTAACTGAAGTAGAATACCCACCCTATCTAGGTTGGGGGCACTGGCTCAATGGTCAGTTTGTCTAGAAGGCCAGCGACCTCCGCCTGGAGGAGGCCATGGTGGTGGGGTTCTAGAGGATACTCCCCCTGGAAAGAAAGGAGGGGGGAGCTGGGCAAAATGCAGCAGATACTCATCCCACACTATCTGTAGCACCCAGGTGTCTGTGGTGATGAGGGGGCCATCTGAGAGGGCACCCCCTTGGCTGGAGTATGGGCTGGGCCTTCTGCGGCTTAGCCAGAGGCAACTGCCGCTGGGTTTGCACCTTGGGGGCTCTGATAGTGCCAACACGTCGGCCTGTAAAAAGGCTTCTTTGCCTGATGCTTCTTTTTGGCAGGCGAGAGGCGGGAGATTGTCACCTGCTGCTCAGTCTCAATTTCAGCCACCCTCTCATGCATGGGCTTGCTGAAGAGATTCTCCCCGGTGCATGGCACGTCTGCCAGCTTGTCCTGGACCCACTGCTCCAGGTCAGAAGACTGGAGCCAGGCCAGCCGGTGTGAACCGATGTCTACTGCCGCAACTCTGCCCACTGATTCAAACAGACATGTTCTTCCCATGGCCAACAAGGGTACGGAAGGCCTCCAAGCACTCTGCTGGAATGAGGGAGCCGAGCTCGCTCAGGTCCTCCATGATGTCCTTCAAGAACATCCCCATATAGAGCTATGACGACAGGACCCGGTTGACAAGCATGCAGCCCTGGAAGCAGCGTCTCCCAAAACCATCAAGGGTCCTCTGCTCACTGCTAAAGGGCACCAATAAGTGGATTTTTGAGCTCTTGATGAGCCGGCATGGCAGACTTCATTGACCAGGAAATGGTGCGGCAGTTGAGGATTCTCGAACCAGAGGGCCTTCTGCACCCTGTACATCGAATCCAGTTGGTGGCTGATGGCCAGCACAGACATCGGGTTTTCCCACATGTGGAGCCGGAGCCTCTGAATTATTCAGTGCATTGACACCAGACAGCTTTCTTTGGGGCTGAGGGGTACTGAAGGATCTCCAGTTCCTACACCCTCGGCTCATCCTCCACCTCCAGAGAAAAGGGAATCGGCTTAGCCATATCCCGGGCAAAATCCTGGAAGGACATACCCTCGGGGGGGGGGGGGGGAGATGGGACTTCTGCCATTCGTATGGCGGGGATGGCTCAAAGGGGATGTCCAGGGACTCCCTCTCTGTGGCTGGCGACTCCTCCTCCTCTGTCTTCCAACCATCGGAGTCCGACTCCAAGAAGAAGTTGAAATACCTCCTGGTCTCCTCCCGGCATCAGCTCCACTCCAGCTGAGGCGACAATCGCCAGTGGGGCCCGATGGCGGTCCTCCCCAGAGCACCGGTGCTCGGAGGCATTGGAATCGGAGACACTGGAAAGGAACATCCCCGGCTTGGCTGGAGGGTGTGGGTCTTGAGGATAAGCTGCACCATTGGGGGCATCAGGACCACCGGGGCCGGTGCAGCCAAGAGAGCTGCCATGCATGCTTTGAGGACCTGAAGGTGCTCATTCACACTGCAGTCTGAGTGTATTAGGCTGGTGCAGTGACCTCGGCCACTGACTCCAGCACCTGCTCCAGGGACTCCACAATGGTTAGATCATCGAGAGATTGCTGGGGGCCCTCCGGGGCACCTTTGCAGGCCACTCTTGGCCATCATCCTTGACAATGCGCTGAGGGGCTCCGGTGTTCATGCCCATGCTTATCATGATCTCCGGCCACCTCCTTTGACACTGATGAGGCAAATGAGTCCTTCAGAGGCTCTGATCAGGTATTGATGGAAAGTCTCTAATCCATGCTGTTGCGATCCCTAGACTCCAGATGAGCAAGGGCACTGTGCAATGCTGATGTCTTGGTGGAGCCCCTTGAGGGCATCTATGCTGAGAAAGCAGAGTCTGATGGTCCAAAGAGGGACTCATGCTGCTTCTCTCAACCCTTGAGGACTTTCTTGATCACAGAGGGCACGTAAAGGGCTCATGGTCAGGACCAGTTGTGACAGTCCATCACAGAAATGGTGCATGCCAAATGTGTGCACTTTTTTAAAACCACTGGCCAGCTTCGATGTTGTCAGAAAAACATCCTCCGCAAGGTCGAAGGGCTCAGTGCCAAACAGTGAAAAAAGCCCAGGGAAAAGAGCATAAAGCCACCCAGGCAGAAAACACAAAAAAAGGGGGAAAATGGGTGCACGATGGTCTGTGCCAGAGAAACCAGCACCCTGATGACAGATGGAAGGACGACAGGAACAAGGACACAAAAACACCAAAATGAGCAACCCCAAAAGGCTAGAAGAACAGCTTTTCCCGATTAGCACAAGAACACATCCTTGGGACTCTGTGAAAAAAGTGATTTGAGAAGATGGTGGCGCCGTGGCAGGCTGGAAGGCAGGCGTGCATGCGTGATGGAGGTTTCCAAAAGCTTCTGATTGGAAGCTGGGGAGCGTTCCCGCATGAGGCTCCATCGGGGGATGTCACCCATATGTGAGGACGACTTCTTGTTTATTCACAGAGAACAGCACGTAACACCCTCCCCCTCCCCCCACGCAAGAATAATCCTGTATTAATACATAAATGAAATAACGCTTTTCAATATTAAATTTAAAATAACTCGTCTTATCCTTCCATGCAGCTGTCATCAGGGGGTTATCCTACATGACTTGTACGAGGGGAAAAGCTCAGTCCTCGAAGAGATCACATAGTTTTCTCTACACCCACTTCTTACCATACTCCATGCATGCAGAAACATGATATTTCTACTCACAGCAGAACGTAGCACTGCAACCTTTTAACACCACTGTAAAACTTCCTAAACAGAAGGATCTTCTATGTAACAAAAACAAACGCAACAGCTTTACCACCTAGAAAAACTACTGCTATTAGAATTATTTAATTGCCTCTTCTATATAGGAGTTGATACAGGATAGGGCAGAGTCCCAATATAAATCCAAGCTATCAAATTCTGTACCCAAACCCTGCACCTACAGCAACTCCCCAAACAATGGAGGCAGAGTAGAATTGGGATGTTTCCCCTTATATAAAAGTTTGCAGGACATGGTTCTTCCAAGATGATACTTCAGACTGCTACTAGTGTAAATATAAATTTGTAGATAGTTACCCCAGTTATGTCCAAGTTATAGTCCATGTTCATTGTAAATATAAAACAGCCCGACTGTATTGTATATGGTTCTGTTATATGTAAACTGCACTGATTTGAATAGCGCGGTATAGAAGAGAAATTAAATAAATAAATACAAATTCAAAATTTCACCCAGATTATATAAAAAAGAAAGTGGTGTAAATTTAGTATAATTATTGTTAAAGAAAAATAGATTTTAGCCACTAATCCTTTCACCTCTTATGTAGTGTCAGTAAGGCTTTAATGTGCTTACTACTTGCTGTTGTTAAGTGCCATCGAGTCGGTGTCGACTCATAGCGACCTCTGACAGCTGTCCTAAACTGCGCTTGATCTTAAATCAGGTGGCTCATTGTTGAAAGAGTGGCACCCATAGCTGCTGTTATTTTATCGATCCATCTCATTGCTGACCTTCCTTTTTCGCACTGACCTTCAACCTTGCCAAGCATGATGTCTTTCTCTAATAATCTCTCTCTTCGCATGATGTGTCTAAAGTATGAAAGTCAGTCTTGTCATTTGAGCTTCTAAAGAAAGCATAGGTTTGGTCTCCTCTAGTACCGACTGGTTTGTTCTTTGGGCAGTCCATGGTATACACAGTATTCATCGCCATCACCATAATTCAAAGGCATCAATTTTCTTCCTGTCTTTTTCACTGTCCAACTTTGCATCCATATGATTTAATGAAAATACCATGGCTTGAACAAGTCAAATCTTTGTATGAAGAGAGATATCTCTGCTTTTGAGAATCTTGTCTAGTTCCTTCATAGTCATTCTGCCAAGAGCAATGTGTCATCAGATTTCTTGACTGCTTATTGCTTCTTTATTGATAGTTGATCCAAGTATGTTAAAGCTGTCCACTATTTCGATTTCTTCTCCATCAATGATGAACTTATTGATTTTGCCAGTTGTCAGGATCTTTGTCTTCTTTACATTAAGGTGCAGGCCAATTTTAAGACTACGTGTGCATAGGCTGTTTTAGTTTGCTTTTCTCTGATCAGAGAAGGGCTGAACTTTTACAGAGCTCTGCTAGTGAGTGGATATTTGCCTCCTGGGACATCTTACTGTGAGTTCTAGCTGTTTATTTAATTATTTACTGTTTGTCTAACTGTTGTTTGTTTAATTATTTATTGTTTGCCTTAGTGGTGTGGTAGTTCAGCCTTCTCAGCTGTACTTACCTTGCCTCTCTCAACTAACTGGGCTTGTGTGATAGCCATTTTGAATTAAATCTCTCTCCCCAGAACCTGCTGTTTGTTAAGCTTTTTTCCTGTCCTTGCCTGCCTGAGTGAATCTTCCCCCTCCCCCTGAGGTATTGTGTAGCCTTCTTCCTGTTTTCTCCACGTGTGCATAGGCTGTTTTAGTTTGCTTTTCTCTGATCAGAGAAGGGCTGAACTTTTACAGAGCTCTGCTAGTGAGTGGATATTTGCCTCCTGGGACATCTTACTGTGAGTTCTAGCTGATTATTTAATTATTTACTGTTTGTCTAACCGTTTGTTTGTTTAATTATTTATTGTTTGTCTTAGTGGTGTGCTAGTTCAGCCTTCTCAGCTGTACTTACCTTGCCTCTCTCAACTAACTGGGCTTTGTGTGGTACCCCCATCCCCCTGCTGAGGGTTCAGGACAGGGTACCTTGTAACTGCCCTCTTTAATAGGACTTATCTCCCTCCCTCCCTCCCCAGCACCCACCCACCCCTGGGGTAATTGTAGTTTTATAGGTACTTGCACATCTTAGAGGAAAGGGGCTGCTCTCAGGTGCAGCTCTTAATCCAAATCAGTCATACACAGAGGACCTGAGATTAATTAAGCTTCAGGTACACAGGGTGTATTAGGGGTATTAGATACACTTTTATTAGTATAAGCATCTACACCAATCCTTATTATATACCGAATTTAAAAGACCTAAACACAAGCTTTAAACTAAGATGCAGACAGAGGTCCAGCAACGAGATGGGGGTTCTCCAGTCTTTTGCATTGAGTGTCACATGTATGATTTTCTCCCAGTTGGTGAGAGGTCCTACATATGCACTAAGTGCAGGGAGCTCTTTGCTCTCAGGGAACGAGTCCGTTCTCTAGAGGCTAGAGTAGCAGACCTGGAAGACATAAGAAAGACAGAGAAGTACATGGACGAGACCTACAGGGATATAGTCCTGAAGTCCCACCTCCAGTCTGGCAGCATCCCTGTTGCCATGGAGGAGAGAGGTCACGTGACAGGAGAGCATCACCCTGGTGTGGCAGGAAGTGATCCTGTAACTAGGACCTGTCCTCCAGGTGATGTAAAACCCTCTCGCACCGAGGACGTTTCTCCAGGGCCATGTCCCCATGAGGGGAGGGTCAGGACAGCTGTTATAGTTGGTGATTCAATCATTAGGAATGTAGATAGCTGGGTGGCTGGTGGACGTGAGGATCGCCTGGTAACATGCCTGCCTGGTGCGAAGGTAGCAGATCTCACGCACCGCCTAGATAGGATCATAGATAGTGCTGGGGGGGAGTCTGCTGTCTTGGTACATGTTGGTACCAATGACATAGGAAAATGTGGTAGGGAAGTTCTGGAGGCTAAATTTAAGCTTTTAGGTAGGAAGTTGAAATCCAGAACTTCCAGGATAGCGTTCTCCGAAATGCTTCCTGTTCCACGTGCAGGACCCAAAAGACAGGCAGAGCTCCGGAGGAGTCTCAATGCGTGGATGAGACAATGGTGCAAGGATGAGGGTTTTGGATTTGTTAGGAACTGGGGAACATTCTGGGGAAAGGGGGGGCTCTTCCGAAGGGATGGGCTTCACCTTAATCAGGATGGGACCAGACTGCTGGCATTAACCTTTAAAAAAGAGATAGAGAAGCTTTTAAACTAGAAAATAGGGGAAAGCCGACAGTCACCCAGGAGCGCATGGTTCGGACAAAGGTATACTTGAAGGATACTACCAAAAGCAGTGAGGTTCCAAAAGGGAGTATAGTAGCCCAAATGCCCTTGAGTAAGGAGCAGACAGAGCATAAGGATTCCCAATTACCCATGCCTACCAATAGCCAGATTAATATTAATAAAATACAGTCTCTAAAATGCTTGTATGCCAATGCTAGAAGTCTAAACAATAAGATGGGAGAATTAGAATATATAGCACTAAATGAGAGGTTAGATATGATTGCACTCTCAGAGACATGGTGGAAGGAGGATAACCAGTGGGACA
This sequence comes from Ichthyophis bannanicus, assembly GCA_033557465.1. Classification (NCBI taxonomy): domain Eukaryota; kingdom Metazoa; phylum Chordata; class Amphibia; order Gymnophiona; family Ichthyophiidae; genus Ichthyophis; species Ichthyophis bannanicus. Next base: position 98,329,769 of record CM066046.1, read on the forward strand.
CTGTGATACCTGGATACAAACTATATCGTAATGATAGAGCTGAACAAATTGGTGGAGGGGTTGCGCTCTATGTTAGAGAGGGCATTGAGTCAGAAAGGATTAAAGTTTTGCAGGGAACAAAATTTGCTGTAGAATCTCTATGGATTGAAATTCCATTTATGAAGGGGAAGGTGATGGCAGTGGGAGTATACTATCGACCACCTGGCCAGACTGAACAAATGGATGATGAAATGCTCAAAGAAATCAAGGAAGCTAACAAAAGCCACAACAGAGTAGTAATAATGGGTGATTTCAATTACCCCGGTATCGACTGGGACAGTGTCACAGCAGGACAAGCTAAAGAGATAAAGTTTCTAGATGAAATAAATGACTGCTTCTTGGAGCAGCTGATTCATGAACCGACCAGAGGGGAAGCCATACTGGACCTAGTCCTTAGTGGAACGCCAGATCTGGTGCAAGAAATAAGGGTGTTGGGACCACTTGGCAATAGTGATCATAGTATGATCATGTTTGATTTAATCAGTGGAGGACAGATAGTAAAGGAATCCACAGTACTACCTTTTAACTTTCAAAAGGGAGACTATGATAGAATGAGGAATATAGTTCGGAAAAAACTAAAAGGAGCGGTTCCAAAGGTTAAAGACTTACAGCAAGCTTGGGTGTTATTTAAAAATACTATCCTCGAAGCCCAGACCAGCTGTATTCCACGCATTAAGAAAAGTGGAAGAAAGTCCAAAAAACTGCCAGCATGGTTTAAAGATGAGGTCAGAGAGGCTGTTGCTGCCAAAAGAGCAACCTTCAGGAAATGGAAAAAAGAGCCAAATGATGAAAACTGGAAACAGCACAAGCACTGGCAAGTTAAATGCAAAGCATTGATAAGGCAGGCAAAGCGGGAATTTGAGAAGAAACTTGCTACGGAAGCAAAAACACGAAATAAAGACTTTTTCAAGTACATTCGTAGCAAAAGGCCTGTGAGAGAGTCAATTGGACCATTAGATGATAGAGGGGTAAAAGGGGCAGTAAGAGGAGACAAGGCTATAGCAGAGAGACTGAATGAATTCTTTGCTTCGGTCTTTACTGAGGAAGATGTAGGGATGTTACCCAAGACTGAAGTGGTATTTAAAGGTGATACTGCAGAGGAATTGAGAGAAATTTCGCTACACAGGTAATATATATTACAAATATTTGATAAACTGAATAGTAGCAAATCACCTGGACCGGATGGTATACATCCCAGAGTGTTGAAAGAACTGAAATATGAGATTGCAGACCTGTTATTGGTAATCTGTGAACTTTCATTAAAATCATCTGTAATACCTGAAGATTGGAGGGTCGCTAAATAAATAAATAAATAAATAAACGTAACACCAATTTTTAAAAAGGGTTCCAGGGGTGACCCGGGAAATTACAGACCGGTGAGCCTGATGTCAGTACCAGGGAAAATGGTAGAAACCATCATAAAGAACAAAATTACACAGCATGTAGATAGTCATGGCCTAATGGGAGACAGCCAACATGGCTTTAGACAAGGAAGATCTTGTCTTACTAATCTGATCTGTTTTTTTGAAGGTGTGCATAAACAGGTAGACAAAGGTGAGTCGGTTGATTATAGTGTATCTGGACTTTCAGAAAGCTTTTGACAAGGTCCCCCCATCAGAGACTTTTGGCGAAGCTAAAAAGTCATGGGATAGGAGGCAGTATACTATTGTGGATCGGGAACTGGTTAAAAGATAGAAAGCAGAGGGTAGGGCTAAATGGCCAATATTCCCAATGGAAAAAGGTGAATAGTGGAGTACCCCAGGGATCTGTACTGGGTCCGCTACTTTTTGACATATTCATAAATGACCTGGAAAAGGGAATAACTAGTGAGGTTATCAAATTTGCAGATGACACAAAACTGTTTAAAGTTGTTAAAACCCAAGAGGATTGTGGAAAACTGCAGGAGGATCTGGATAAATTGGAAGACTGGGCATCCAAATGGCAGATGAAATTTAATGTGGACAAGTGCAAAGTTATGCACCTAGGAAAGAACAACCCACACTATAGTTACACGATGCAAGGCTCCACATTAGAAACCACCACCCAGGAAAAAGATTTAGGAGTCATCGTGGATAACATGTTAAAACCCTCCGCCCAGTGTGCAGCGGCGGCCAAGAAAGCAAATAGAATGCTAGGTATCATAAGGAAAGGGTTGGAGAATAAAACAAAGGATGTTATAATGCCTCTGTATCGCTCCATGGTACGACCGCACCTTGAATATTGTGTGCAATTCTGGTCACCGTATCTTAAAAAGGACATAGAGTTATTAGAAAAAGTACAGAGAAGAGCCACCAAATTGGTGAAGGGGATGGAAGGCTACTCCTATGAAGAGAGGCTAAAAAGGTTAGGGCTCTTTAACCTAGAAAAGAGACGGCTGAGGGGAGATATGATAGAGGTGTATAAATTAATGAATGGAGTGGAATGGATAAACGTGGATCAATTGTTTACGCTATCAGAATATAGAAGGACTAGGGGACATGTAATGAAGCTACAGGGTAAACTATTTAAGACAAATAGGAGAAAATATTTCTTCACTCAACGTGTAATCAAACTCTGGAATCTGTTACCGGAGGATGTAGTAAGGGCTGTTAGTATAGCTGGGTTTAAAAAAGGTTTGGACAAGTTCCTGGAGGAAAGGTCCATAAACCACTATTAAAAAGGGACCCAGGATATCAATGCTTGGCCTAGTACAAGCACTGCAGAACCTGTGTCTTTTGGGGAAACTGCTAGGTACGTATGACCTAGATTGGCCACTGTTGGAAACAGGATACTGGGCTTGATGGACCTCGGTCTGACCCAGTATGGCATTTAGCGTAGTTACTCACCTGTAACAGGTGTTCTCCAGAAGCAGCAGGAATCAGTCCTCACTTATGGGTGACGTCGGCGCCGACGGAGCCCTCGCGGAGCAATTTTCCCCAGCTTTCAAAGAAAGCCTTTGGGAATTGCAGCGCGCATGCGCGGTCCTCTTCCCGCCCAAGGGTGCCATCTTAGCCAGTCAGATGACATAGCTAAAAAAGACAGCACAAAAAAAAAAAAATTTGCAAACAAACATAAGCAGACGATTGCAACTCCAAGGGGAGGAGGGAGGGTAGTGAGGACTGATTCCTGCTGCTCCTGGAGAACACCTGTTACAGGTGAGTAACTACGCTTTCTCCAGGACCAAGCAGGAAGTCAGTCCTCACTTATGGGACTCCCAAGCTCAAGGCTACCGGAGACCCTAAGCACAAAAATGAGCTCCCTCTAGCTCAGCAGCACAGAAGGAAAGAATCTTCGCTGAATTATCACTCACCGGTAGCCCACATCCGGGATGGAGGGTAGGAGTTGCTCAGACCTCAAAGAGATTACGGAGGACTGCCTGTCCGAAAGCACTGTCCCTGCGGGACTCCCTCTCGAGGCAGTAATGGACCGCAAAAGTCTGGCTCGAAGACCAAGTAGCGGCCCGGCAGATGTCTGCCAACGGAACAGAGCGGAGGTAAGCCACTGACGTAGCCTTTGCCCGAACGCAATGAGCCGTGACTCGACTTTCTAAGGAGAGTCCGACTGCCCCATAAGCCCAAGAGATACAGTCCGCAACCCAGATGGACAGAGTACGCTTGGAGACCGGGAGCCCCAATTTATTGGGGTCAAAAGACACAAAAAGCTGAGCAGCTTTACGGTGCTCCCGCGTACGGTCAAGGTAGAAGTTCAATGCCCTTCAACAGTCCAGGGTATGGAGGACCGTTTCAGCTCGGCTGGAGTGTGGTCTGGGAAAGAAGGTTGGAAGTACCACCTCCTGATTGATGTGAAAAGGGGAGACCACTTTTGGAAGAAATTTTGGGTGAGTCCGTAGGACTACCCTATTTTTGTAGAACCGAGTGTAAGGGGGATCAGACACGAGGGCCTGCAATTCACTTACGCGTCTAGCGGAAGTGAGGGCTATCAAGAACAGTGTTTTCCAAAACAGAAAACAGAGAGAACAGGTAGCCATAGGTTCAAAAGGCGGACAGGTGATCCGCTGCAAAACCACATTCAGGTCCCAGTCAGGCGCTGGCGGGCGCAGAGGTGGTTTAAGTAGAAGGAGACCTCGGAGGAACCTCGCTACGAGAGGGTCGCTGGAGAGAGGTCTACCGTCCACTGGCACATGATGGGCCGAAAGAGCACTGAGGTGAACTTTGACGGAGTTGGACTTAAGTCCCAGATTAGAGAGGTGTAGCAAGTACTGCAAGATCACCGACACCGGGCAGGAGAAGGGATCCTGAGACTGTTGGGTACACCAGACGGCGAAGCGACGCCATTTAAGGGCGTAGCATTTGCGGGTAGAAGGCCGTCGTGAAGCCAAGACGACCTCCTCCACCTCTGCCGGCAGGAGAAGGGGAGCAAGGACTACCCTCTCAGCAGCCAGGCCATGAGGTTGAGAGACCCGAGGTTGGGGTGTAGTAGAAACCCCTGATCCTGAGTGAGGAGATCCGGTTGTACCCCCAGAGGGAATGGATCCTCCACCGCTAATTGCAGCAGGAGCGGAAACCACGGCTGTCTGGGCCAACGAGGGGCCACCAGGATCATGAAGGCTTTGTCTCGGAGAACCTTGAAAAGAGTCCGAGAGACTAGCGGGATGGGAGGGAAAGCGTACAGAAGGCTCCCCGACCATGAAATTAGAAACGCGTCCGCCGCAACCCGAAGGGGGTGTGGCTGACGAGAGCAGAAGCGAGGAAGCTGCCGGTTGTGAGGACTGGCAAAGAGATCCACCGTGGGGAGGCCCCACCTTAGGAAGAGCTTCTGAACTACCAAGGGATCCAGCCGCCACTCGTGCGGCTGGAGGATCCTGCTGAGTTTGTCCGCCAGGCAATTCTCTTGGCCCGGGAGATAAACTGCCTTGAGGAGAATGCCGTGACTGACGGCCCAAGAGCAGAGCTTCTGTGCCTCCCGGCAGAGGAGGAAGGAGCCCGTGCCCCCCTGCTTGTTCACGTAGAACATGGCAACTTGATTGTCCGTCTGGACAAGGACGGACTGGTGGGAAGTCAGGTGGGAGAAGGCCTTGAGAGCCAGGCGGATCGCCCTGAGCTCCAGGAAGTTGATCTGCTGAGCAGACTCCCACGTGGTCCAGAGGCCCTGAGTACGTGCCCCTTGGCAATGTGCTCCCCAGCCCAGGAGGGATGCATCCGTGGTCAGCACCCGGGTCGGCTGGGGTGACTGGAAAGGCATTCCGAATATCAGGTTCGGCTGCTGAAGCCACCACCGGAGAGACGAGAACAGCGGCTCGGAGACGCGCACTAGGTCTGCTAGGCCGCCTGTGGCTTGTCGCCACTGCTGGCGGAGACACCATTGAGCAGGCCGCATATTCAGGCGGGCATTGGGGGTCACATGGACGGTGGAAGCCATATGGCCGAGTAGTCTCAGGAAGCGCCTGGCGGAGACCAGGGGCTGGCTGCGAAAACGGTCGGCTAGGTCCATGAGCCGTTGAGCCCTGTCGAGCGGAAGGTACGCCCGTGCCTGAGGAGTGTGCAGCCTTGCGCCGATGAACTCGAGATCCTGTGAGGGGAGCAAAGTGGACTTTGCGAAATTTATAACAAAGCCCAAGTATTGCAGAAGAGTCACCGTGCGGTGTGTGGCGCTGGTGACCTCCGGAGCGGACGCCGCTCTGATGAGCCAGTCGTCGAGGTACGGAAAGACAGAGGCCGTGAAGCCGGAGATGGGCCGCCACCACCGCGAGACATTTTGTGAAGACTCGCGGAGCGGAGGACAGGCCAAAGGGCAGTACTCTGTACTGGTAATGATTTCCTGCCACCACAAACCTTAGGTATTGGCGGTGGCTTGGGTGGATGAGGATGTGCGTGTAGGCATCCTTTAGATCCAAGGAGCATAGCCAATCTCCCGGCTGGAGGTAGGGCAGAAGGATTCCAAGGGTAAGCATCTTGAACGTCTCCTGCACGAGGAACTTGTTGAGGTTGCGCAAGTCCAGGATGGGTCTGAGGCCTCCTGTTCTCTTTGGTATTAGAAAATACCGGGAATAAAAACCTTGACCTCTCAGGTGGTGTGGCACCGGTTCCACCGCCTGATCCTGCAGAAGACCTGCTAACTCCTGAAGGAGTAATTCCCTGTGCAGAGGGGGTCGTGGAGGTTCTCCCGGAAAATAGGAGGGAGGAACCTGGTGGAAGTGGAGAAGATAGCCTTCTCGCACGACTTGAAGCACCCAGGCATCTGCGGTGATGCTGGACCACCTGTGGGCGAAGTGAACCAGCCGGCCTCCGGTGCTGGGAGGAACCAGCGGGGGGGGAGAGGCTATGCTTAGTGAGTCAAAAACCCCCACCCTGCGGAGCAGGGGCTGGTGGTGCAGGCTTGGGGGCTTGCTGCCTACGGGACCCGTTACCCCGTCCCTTGGCCTGCTGGCCCTGTTGGGGAGTTGCAGGGGCCTGATAATGGGGGTATTGTTTGTAGGCAGTCGCCTTCCTCGGGTAAAAGGACTTTTTTCCCGAGCCCTTCTTTTTCTGGGAAGGGGCAGAGGTCTTCCTAGAAAGCCTGGTCCTGGTGAGAGTCTCAGTCTCAATTTGTGCAGCCTTCTCAGCCATGGGCTTGCCAAAGAGGTTTTCGCCTCGGCAGGGGACATCGACCAACTTGTCCTGCACCCAGGGCTCAAGGTCTGACGACTGAAGCCAAGCCTGTCGGCGGGCACCGATGCCGGCTGCGGCCACTCGAGCCGATGCTTCAAAGCCATCATAGGCTGCTCGGGACATGAACTTTGAGCATTCCCGAATGCCAGTGGACAAGGCCAGGAACCTCCGCAAGGGTTCCTCGGACAAACCAGCGGAGAATCCGGCTAGTTCTTTAGCCAGATCTCGGAGATACATGCCCATGTATAGCTGGTAGGTCTGGACACGACATGCGAGCATAGAGCCCTGGAAACACTTCTTACCAAGGCCATCCAGGTTACGGGCCTCCCTGCCAGGAGGCACCGAGGAGTGCATCTTCTGGCTCTTAAGACGATGCATGGCCGATTCCACTACCATGGAATGGTGTGGTAGCTGTGCCTTTTGAAAGCCAGGGCTCTTGCGGACTCGATAGATAGAATCGACCCGCTTGCTCAGGACCGGCGAGGAGGCCGGACTCTCCCACATGCGGAAGAGTAGTCGTTCCAGCATAGGAGGAACCGGTACAGTAAAGTGTTCCCTTGCGGGAGAGTCATACTGGAGGGCGTCGAGCTCTTCGGCTCGAGGCTCCTCCTCGGGGTCCGCAGGGAAGGCCAAAGCCTTGGCCATATCCCTGACGAAGTCCGAGAACCGGGCATCCTCCGGGGGGGACTGCTTCCGAGGCTCGGACTCCGGTGAGTCCGAGGGGACACACCGAGTCCGGAAAGAATCAGGCGACTCTTCCTCTTCAGACTCCCAGACCGACTCCGACGAGGACTCGGTGGGGTCGGCCCGGGCAGGGCGCGGCGCCTGCCGCCCCGACGCCAAGGGAGTCGGCGTCGGCGACCTCGGTCCCGAACGGGAGGCCGAGGGTGACCTCGACCGAGGATCGACTCGAGTTCGCATCGACTCGAGGATCGGCTCGGTCTCCGGGGTCGACTTGGACATCGACGTCCCGGCGGTCGGGGCAGCGGCGCCAGCGAGGCCAGCGAGCAGTGCCCGCTGCTGGTCCATGAAGGCAGACAGTCTGCTCTCCAAGGCCGTCAACCTGAGTCCGAGCTCAGGTGACCCAGCAGCCCCCGACTCGGGCCCGACGTCGGCTGTCGCGGAGGCGAGTCCAGAAGGACCACAGGACTTACCCGAGCAGGCATCTCCGACTCCAAGCGAGGTCGCTTCGTGAGGTGCTCCTTCTCCAAGGACCCGGGGCGGCTGTCGGGGCTATGCGACCTGGCCCTCGCGGAACCAGGAGCGTCCACCGACGACGCCCTCGCGGGTTTCACCTTCCGACGATGGTCCCCGGAGGGAGAACCCCTGTCGGAGGAACTCCGGCGACGGTCCGAGCTGGAGCCTTTGGACGCGGAGGCCTCCGACGAGTTCCGGGTATGGCTGGGGTCAGCGAAGATCCTATCACGCTGATGCCGCCGACTTCTCAACGCTTTGGAGGACATTTTGCCACAGGGCCCACAGATCAATTCCTCATGATCCGGGCCCAGGCAGCGGAGGCAAAAGTCGTGTGTGTCAGTTAGTGACATATTTCGGTCACACTGACCACACCGCTTAAAACCACTGGCAGCCATCGGGGGAAAAAGGGCCCCTGCGAGGTCAAAGGACCGGGCTGCCAGGGAAAAATCGAAAACGAAAGCTGACTAAGTCAGAAAAACCGAAAAAAGGAAGAGGACTCGTGACCGGCGTCGCGAGTCCGGGCGGGAAAAAGACCGGCGTCGAACCGAAGGAAAAAGAATAAAATAATGAAGAATATATCGACTTTTTCGCGGGGACAAGACGGGGACGTCTGTAGGGCTCCGCGGAAAAAAGAAGACTGGCTAAGATGGCACCCTTGGGCGGGAAGAGGACCGCGCATGCGCGCTGCAATTCCCAAAGGCTTTCTTTGAAAGCTGGGGAAAATTGCTCCGCGAGGGCTCCGTCGGCGCCGACGTCACCCATAAGTGAGGACTGACTTCCTGCTTGGTCCTGGAGAACTTATGTTCTTATGTTCTTTGAGCCTGAGAAGCAAATGTTTCAGATCATCTTCACTTTCAGCCAGTAATGTGGTATCATCAGCATAGCGAAAGATGTTGATGAGTCTTCCACCAATCTTCACACCTCAATTGTCTTCATACAGTCCTGCTTCTCTGATGATTTGTGCTGCATATAAATTAAACAGGTAGGGGGAAAGTATGCAGCCTTGTCTTATATCTTTGCTGATTTTAAACCATTGTTTTTAATTGTTCCATTCAAAATGCTGCTTCTTGATCAATGTAAAGATTGTGCAAGAGAACAATCAGGTGTTCTGGTATACCCATGTTTCTTAATGTGGCCCAGAATTTCTCATGGTTTACACAGTCAAAAGCCTTGCTGCAGTCAAAACTTATATAGATAACCTTTTGGTATTTTTTAGTCTTTTCAAAGATCCATCTCACATCCGCGATGATGTCTCTTGTTCCTCGCCCTTTCCTGAACACTGCTTGCACTTCAAGCAGTTCTCATTCCAGGTATGGTTGTAGTCTCTGCTGAATAATCTTCAGTAGAATCTTGCTGGCATGTAGGATCAGAGCGATTGTACGATAATTTCCACAGTCAGTTGGATCACCTTTAGTATTGGTATAAACACAGATCTTTTCCAATCAGTTGGCCATGATGTTGTCTTACACATTTCTTGGCAGAGCCTTGTAAGTATGGTAACAGCTGCATCAGATAGCTGTAATAGGTCAATGGGAATGCCATCAATGCCTGGTGCTTTGTTCTTTGATAAGGTTTTCATTGCTACTTTGACTTCTTCTTTCATCACCAATAGTTCCAGATCATAAGGTACAGGTTGAAACGGCTGTTGATCCAACTTGATCTTTATCATATGATGCTGTATATTCTTTCCACCTACTACTTGCTACCCCAAAATAACATTCAGTTAGTTATTCTTTATGTCTAATGCAGATGCAGTATTCTGCCAGTTGAATCTGTGTAGAACACTATGCCAGTCTAACTTGTTTTGTTTTTCCAGTAAAAGGTGTACTGCTGTTATGGGGCCTACTGCAATATTTTCCATGTTACCTTTCCTTGAGTAGGGTTGTTACTGTTTGAGTCTGGTAGTGTTTTTTGATATGGTAGGCTTGTTCTATAGATTGTGTATGTCTTTTACAAGGTTTTGTATTACTTCAGAATGTTTGTATAGCAATGGGAATTGTTGCTGATATTGACCACCAGAATCTAAAAAATAGAAACATATCAATAAAAAATTGACCTGGAAACCCAAGATTTCTGCAGTGCAACACCAGGAAATTAGAAATATAAATTAATTTGTTGTTGTACGGAGAAAAATACTGAAAATATCAGAGATACACATCCTAAAAGTTGACATATTCCACTTACTGCATCCAGCAGGCCCTGTTCTTCTGCACTTCAAGAGTCTCTATACTATCCCCCCCTCTATTTCTCCCCAACATGGACTCCTTACTATCTCCTCCTCTCCCCCAGTCTGGATGTTCCCACTCTCTACTCCCCCATATCTGAATCTTTACTCTCCACTCTACCTAATCCCTATCCCCCCTCCCCACTTTCTTCCCCACCCCCAAATCTGGGCAGTGTCCAAGGTCCTCCACTCACTCCCCTTTCCACCAATTCTGTGAGCCCTCCATAACCCTCCACCATTAAGTTTCTATTCCTCCTTTAACCTGGGCATCCTCCCCTTCTTCTCCTTCACCCACCCATTCATCTATTTGCTTACCCTCCAAATCTGGGATTCCTCCTCCCTTCTTCCCAATCTCAGAGCCCCCATTCTTTCCTCTCAAATATGGAGTTTCCACTCCTCCCAAGTTCATGTTCACAAAGATCCTCTTTCCCTGGAGCTTTAAGGTTTTGAAAGTGACTACACCTGCCTTTTTTTGTTCCCTTCACCTTCCTCTTCCCTGCACCTATCCACATATCCAATGTTTTATCTGGCTGTTCCTTCTACTGCAGTTCTGATGTTTCATTGTTTCCTTCTCACTTGTATATGGTTTAGTTAAAACCCATTTGAACCACATGGCTCTGTGTCAGTGGTGCTCTGTGTGGTTGAAACAAGTTGTAGTTGAGAATGAAGTAGCGAAATGCAGACACCAAGAAGGAGGAATAGCTGCTTACAAGAAGGATTAGAAAAAGGACAGGGATGGCTGCTTTCAAAATCTTAAAAGCTCCAGGGGTAGCAGAAATTCAGTGCATGGGCTTTATGTGTCCATATCTAACAATGCCTTCCCATTTCTCTTCTCAGCTAACATATCTCTTCTTAAATCTGATTCACTCACATTTTTCAATTCTCTACTTCTATTTTCCTCTCTTCTATATTTCCATTCTTTTTGTTTCCCATGCTTTTTATTTCCTTTTCCTCCATCAACCCATCTCTCCATTTCCACCTCCATCAATCCATTACTACTCTTCTCTCCCACATCTTTCACTGCATTTTGTCTCCCATCTCTCTACCTTATCCATCATTCATATCTCCTTTCCCATTCCTACACCTTGCCTCCATCAACCTTTCATTTCTCTATCTTACACACCCTGTTTATGTCCCTCAGGGTTTACCCTACCACTAGGCAGTCAATTAGGGCAGCAATATTTGGGAAACAGCCCAATCTCCATTGTTGTCCTCCACCATCTGAAGAGCAGGAAAGCGTAGTTACTCTCCTGTAACAGGTGATCTCCAGGAACAGCAGGAATCAGTCACAAAAGGAGCCTGCGCAGGAATGCTCCCCAGCATCCAATAGGAAAGCCTTTGGGAGCACTCCAATGTGCCTGCCTTCCCAACTCCTTTCCTCAGCTGAGTCTGTAGCTAAGAAGAAGAAAATTAAGAACATAAGAAATGCCATACTGGGTCAGACCGAGGTCCATCAAGCCCAGTATCCTGTTTCCAACAGTGGCCAATCTAGGTCATACGTACCTAGCAGTTTCCCCAAAAGACACAGGTTCTGCAGTGCTTGTACTAGGCCAAGCATTGATATCCTGGGTCCCTTTTTAATAGTGGTTTATGGACCTTTCCTCCAGGAACTTGTCCAAACCTTTTTTAAACCCAGCTATACTAACAGCCCTTACTACATCCTCCGGTAACAGATTCCAGAGTTTGATTACACGTTGAGAGAAGAAATATTTTCTCCTATTTGTCTTAAATAGTTTACCCTGTAGCTTCATTACATGCCCCCTAGTCCTTCTATATTCTGATAGCGTAAACAATTTATCCACGTTTATCCGTTCCACTCCATTCATTAATTTATACACCTCTATCATATCTCCCCTCAGCCGCCTCTTTTCTAGGTTAAAGAGCCCTAACCTTTTTAGCCTCTCTTCATAGGAGTAGCCTTCCATCCCCTTCACCAATTTGGTGGCTCTTCTCTGTACTTTTTCTAATAACTCTATGTCCTTTTTAAGATACGGTGACCAGAATTGCACACAATATTCAAGGTGCGGTCGTACCATGGAGCGATACAGAGGCATTATAATATCCTTTGTTTTATTCTCCATCCCTTTCCTTATGATACCTAGCATTCTATTTGCTTTCTTGGCCGCCGCTGCACACTGGGCGGAGGGTTTTAACATGTTATCCACGATGACTCCTAAATCTTTTTCCTGGGTGGTGGTTTCTAATGTGGAGCCTTGCATCTTGTAACTATAGTGTGGGTTGTTCTTTCCTAGGTGCATAACTTTGCACTTGTCCACATTAAATTTCATCTGCCATTTGGATGCCCAGTCTTCCAATTTATCCAGATCCTCCTGCAGTTTTCCACAATCCTCTTGGGTTTTAACAACTTTAAACAGTTTTGTGTCATCTGCAAATTTGATTACCTCACTAGTTATTCCCTTTTCCAGGTCATTTATGAATATGTCAAAAAGTAGCGGACCCAGTACAGATCCCTGGGGTACTCCACTATTCACCTTTTTCCATTGGGAATATTGGCCATTTAGCCCTACCCTCTGCTTTCTATCTTTTAACCAGTTCCCGATCCACAATAGTATACTGCCTCCTATCCCATGACTTTTTAGCTTCGCGAAAAGTCTCTGATGGGGGACCTTGTCAAAAGCTTTCTGAAAGTCCAGATACACTATAATCAACCGACTCACCTTTGTCTACCTGTTTATGCACACCTTCAAAAAAACAGATCAGATTAGTAAGACAAGATCTTCCTTGTCTAAAGCCATGTTGGCTGTCTCCCATTAGGCCATGACTATCTACATGCTGTGTAATTTTGTTCTTTATGATGGCTTCTACCATTTTCCCTGGTACTGACGTCAGGCTCACCGGTCTGTAATTTCCCGGGTCACCCCTGGAACCCTTTTTAAAAATTGGTGTTACGTTGGCGACCCTCCAATCTTCAGGTATTACAGATGATTTTAATGAAAGTTCACAGATTACCAATAACAGGTCTGCAATCTCATATTTCAGTTCTTTCAACACTCTGGGATGTATACCATCCGGTCCAGGTGATTTGCTACTATTCAGTTTATCAAATAGTTGTAATATATCTTCCCGGTGTAGCGATATTTCTCTCAATTCCTCTGCAGTATCACCTTTAAATACCACTTCAGTCTTGGGTAACACCCCTACATCTTCCTCAGTAAAGACCGAAGCAAAGAATTCATTCAGTCTCTCTGCTATAGCCTTGTCTCCTCTTACTGCCCCTTTTACCCCTCTATCATCTAATGGTCCAATTGACTCTCTCACAGGCCTTTTGCTACGAATGTACTTGAAAAAGTCTTTATTTCGTGTTTTTGCTTCCGTAGCAAGTTTCTTCTCAAATTCCCGCTTTGCCTGCCTTATCAATGCTTTGCATTTAACTTGCCAGTGCTTGTGCTGTTTCCAGTTTTCATCATTTGGCTCTTTTTTCCATTTTCTGAAGGTTGCTCTTTTGGCAGCAACAGCCTCTCTGACCTCACCTTTAAACCATGCTGGCAGTTTTTTTGGACTTTCTTCCACTTTTCTTAATGCGTGGAATACAGCTGGTCTGGGCTTCGAGGATAGTATTTTTAAATAACACCCAAGCTTGCTGTAAGTCTTTAACCTTTGGAACCGCTCCTTTTAGTTTTTTCCGAACTATATTCCTCATTCTATCATAGTCACCCTTTTGAAAGTTAAAAGGTAGTACTGTGGATTCCTTTACTATCTGTCCTCCACTGATTAAATCAAACATGATCATACTATGATCACTATTGCCAAGTGGTCCCAACACCCTTATTTCTTGCACCAGATCTGGCGTTCCACTAAGGACTAGGTCCAGTATGGCTTCCCCTCTGGTCGGTTCATGAACCAGCTGCTCCAAGAAGCAGTCATTTATTTCATCTAGAAACTTTATCTCTTTAGCTTGTCCTGCTGTGACACTGTCCCAGTCGATACCGGGGTAATTGAAATCACCCATTATTACTACTCTGTTGTGGCTTTTGTTAGCTTCCTTGATTTCTTTGAGCATTTCATCATCCATTTGTTCATTCTGGCCAGGTGGTCGATAGTATACTCCCACTGCCATCACCTTCCCCTTCATAAATGGAATTTCAATCCATAGAGATTCTACAGCATATTTTGTTCCCTGCAAAACTTTAATCCTTTCTGACTCAATGCCCTCTCTAACATAGAGCGCAACCCCTCCACCAATTTGTTCAGCTCTATCATTACGATATAGTTTGTATCCAGGTATCACAGTGTCCCACTGGTTATCCTCCTTCCACCATGTCTCTGAGAGTGCAATCATATGTAACCTCTCATTTAATGCTATATATTCTAATTCTCCCATCTTATTGTTTAGACTTCTAGCATTGGCATACAAGCATTTTAGAGACTGTATTTTATTAATATTAATCTGGCTATTGGTAGGCATGGGTAATTGGGAATCTTTATGCTCTGTCTGCTCCTTACTCAAGGGCATTTGGGCTACTATACTCCCTTTTGGAACCTCACTGCTTTTGGTAGTATCCTTCAAGGATACCTTTGTCCGAACCGTGCGCTCCTGGGTGACTGTCGGCTTTCCCCTATTTTCTAGTTTAAAAGCTTCTCTATCTCTTTTTTAAAGGTTAATGCCAGCAGTCTGGTCCCATCCTGATTAAGGTGAAGCCCATCCCTTCGGAAGAGCCCCCCCTTTCCCCAGAATGTTCCCCAGTTCCTAACAAATCCAAAATCCTCATCCTTGCACCATTGTCTCATCCACGCATTGAGACTCCGGAGCTCTGCCTGTCTTTTGGGTCCTGCACGTGGAACAGGAAGCATTTCGGAGAACGCTATCCTGGAAGTTCTGGATTTCAACTTCCTACCTAAAAGCTTAAATTTAGCCTCCAGAACTTCCCTACCACATTTTCCTATGTCATTGGTACCAACATGTACCAAGACAGCAGACTCCCCCCCAGCACTATCTATGATCCCATCTAGGCGGTGCGTGAGATCTGCTACCTTCGCACCAGGCAGGCATGTTACCAGGCGATCCTCACGTCCACCAGCCACCCAGCTATCTACATTCCTAATGATTGAATCACCAACTATAACAGCTGTCCTGACCCTCCCCTCATGGGGACATGGCCCTGGAGAAACGTCCTCGGTGCGAGAGGGTTTTACATCACCTGGAGGACAGGTCCTAGTTACAGGATCACTTCCTGCCACACCAGGGTGATGCTCTCCTGTCACGTGACCTCTCTCCTCCATGGCAACAGGGATGCTGCCAGACTGGAGGTGGGACTTCAGGACTATATCCCTGTAGGTCTCGTCCATGTACTTCTCTGTCTTTCTTATGTCTTCCAGGTCTGCTACTCTAGCCTCTAGAGAACGGACTCGTTCCCTGAGAGCAAAGAGCTCCCTGCACTTAGTGCATATGTAGGACCTCTCACCAACTGGGAGATAATCATACATGTGACACTCGATGCAAAAGACTGGAGAACCCCCATCTCGTTGCTGGACCTCTGACTGCATCTTAGTTTAAAGCTTGTGTTTAGGTCTTTTAAATCGGTATATAATAAGGCTTGGTGTAGATGCTTATACTAATAAAAGTGTATCTAATACCCCTAATACACCCTGTGTACCTGAAGCTAATTAATCACAGGTCCTCTGTGTATGACTGATTTGGATTAAGAGCTGCACCTGAGAGCAGCCCCTTTCCTCTAAGATGTCCAAGTACCTATAAAACTACAATTTCCCCAGGGGTGGGTGGGTGCTGGGGAGGGAGGGGGGGAGATAAGTCCTATTAAAGAGGGCAGTTACAAGGTACCCTGTCCTGAACCCTCAGCAGGGGGATGGGGGTACCACACAAAGCCCAGTTAGTTGAGAGAGGCAAGGTAAGTACAGCTGAGAAGGCTGAACTTGCACACCACTAAGACAAACACTAAATAATTAAACAAACAACAGTTAGACAAACAGTAAATAATTAAATAAACAGCTAGAACTCACAGTAAGATGTCCCAGGAGGCAAAAATCCACTCACTAGCAGAGCTCTGTAAAAGTTCAGCCTTTCTCTGGTCAGAGAAAAGCAAACTAAAACAGCCTATGCACACGTGGAGAAAACAGGAACAAGGTTACAGGATACCTCAGGGGGAGGGGGTCAGGGGGAGGAGTCACTCAGGCAGGCAAGGACAGGAAAAAGCTTAACAAACAGCAGGCTCTGGGGAGAGAGATTAATTCAAAATGGCTACCACACAAACAGGGGGAGGAGTCACTCAGGCAGGCAAGGACAGGAAAGCTTAACAAACAGCAGGCTCTGGGGAGAGAGATTAATTCAAAATGGCTACCACACAAGGCCCAGTTAATTGAGAGAGGCAAGGTAAGTACAGCTGAGAAGGCTGAACTTGCACACCACTAAGACAAACACTAAATAATTAAACAAACAACAGTTAGACAAACAGTAAATAATTAAATAAACAGCTAGAACTCACAGTAAGATGTCCCAGGAGGCAAAAATCCACTCACTAGCAGAGCTCTGTAAAAGTTCAGCCTTTCTCTGATCAGAGAAAAGCAAACTAAAACAGCCTATGCACACGTGGAGAAAACAGGAACAAGGTTACAGGATACCTCAGGGGGAGGGGGTCAGGGGGAGGAGTCACTCAGGCAGGCAAGGACAGGAAAAAGCTTAACAAACAGCAGGCTCTGGGGAGAGAGATTAATTCAAAATGGCTACCACACACACAGGGGGAGGAGTCACTCGGGCAGGCAAGGACAGGCAAAGCTTAACAAACAGCAGGCTCTGGGGAGAGAGATTAATTCAAAATGGCTACCACACAAGGCCCAGTTAATTGAGAGAGGCAAGGTAAGTACAGCTGAGAAGGCTGAAACTTGCACACCACTAAGACAAACACTAAATAATTAAACAAACAACAGTTAGACAAACAGTAAATAATTAAATAAACAGCTAGAACTCACAGTAAGATGTCCCAGGAGGCAAAAATCCACTCACTAGCAGAGCTCTGTAAAAGTTCAGCCTTTCTCTGATCAGAGAAAAGCAAACTTAAAGAACCTTACAATTCCTAGGGGAGGAGGGCAGGTTGTGAAAACTGATTCCTGCTGTTCCCGGAGATCACCTGTTACAGGTGAGTAACTACGCTGTCTCCAGGAACATGCAGGAATGCAGTCTTCACATATGGGACTCTCTAGCTCCCAGGTACCAGAATGGTATGGGGGAGGAGGAGAATAGTGTGATCCCTGAGGTAAAAAAAAAAGTATAGCCGAAGAGTCTTGGGCCATTGGACTCTATTCCAGAAGGCGATACTTCTCCAATAATAGTCTTGTATCTTGTAGAAGTCTGGGACGGAGGGTAGAAGTTGAGTTTAAGTCCCAAGGAGGTGCTGGAGTCTCTGTCCAGACAGCAGTGTGTGGCAAAAGTATGAATGGAGGACCAGATAGCTGCCTAGCAAATATCCTCAATGGCTACTGAACGGTGACCGGCTACAGGGGTTGCCATAGCCCACATATTATAAGCAGTGACATGACCCTCCAATGAGAGTCTTGCCTGTTCAAAAGCAAACGAAACACAATTTGCTTTCCATCTAAATAAGAGTACATTTCGTCAATGGTAGACCTGGGTGACTAGGATCAAATGAAATGAATTGAGAGGATTTTCTGTGATCTATGCAAGTACTAAGCTAGCGCTCGCTTACAGTATAAAGTGTGTAGCACTGCTTCAGTCCAAGAAGCATGTGGTCTAGGGAAGAAAATTAGGAGGATTACCGATTGGTTTAGATGGAAGGAGAAAACCACCTTCAGGTGGAAATATGGATGGGTACAGAGAACCACCTTCTCATGGCAGAACAGAGTATATGGGGAATCCACCACTAGAGCTTGCAGCTCACTGATACAGTGAGCTGAAGTGAGGGCAATAAGGAAGATGACCTTCCAAGATAGAGGACTTCAGTGAAGTGGTGGCTAAAGATTCAAAAGGTGGCTTTAGAAGTTGTGCTAGAAACACATTCAGATCCCAGGCCACCGGAGGCGGCTTAATGGGTGGCTTGGATAGCAGGAGACCTTGCATGAAGCATGCTACTAAGTGGTGTGAGGAGATAGGCTGTCCATCCACTGGCCTGTGAGAAGCTGCAATTGCACTAAGGCAAACTCTCACTGAGTTAGTTTTAAGACCTGTCAAGGATGAGTAGAGGAGATATTGTAGAAGCGACTCCACCGGGCAAGAAAAAGGGTCAATGTCCTTTGGGGAGTACCAGAGGGCAAACCTAAGCAATTTGAAGGCATAAGATTGCCTGGTGGTATCCTTACAAGATGCAAGGAGGACATATTTGACCACCTGTGGTAGGTCGAGGTCAGCGAGAACTAGCCACTTCAGCAGCCATACTGTCAGGCATAGGGAGTGAAGATTAACATATTAAATGACGGCAGATAGAGACCAGTATGGTCCATCTAGTCTGCCCAGTAAGATGGCAAGAGTAGGTGCACCTGCCGCTCCGTGCAGGCCCTTCCCCATGTCTTTGTTTTAGGAATGAACCCACCGCTCTGTGCAGAACACCCCTGTATGTTAAGAAATTAGTTAAGTTTATTTTGATTTTATCCTGTTGCTGTAAAGGGATCCACTATGTCTGTCCCATGCCATTTTGGATTCTGTCACTGTATTTGCCCCCGCCACTTCCATTGGGAGGGCATTCCAAGCATCTACCACCCTTTCAGGGAAAAAGTATTTCCTGACATTGCCTTTCAATTTACCCCCTTGCAGTTTCATGTTATGCCCTCTAGTTTTACAGCTTCCCCATCTTTGGAAAAGGTTTGTTCGTTCATTATTTCTCTTTAAGTATTTAAAGGTCTGAATCATATCTCCCCTGTCCCACCTCTCCTCTAGAATATACATATTTAGGTCTTCAAGTCTCTTCTCATAAGGCTTCTGATGCAGGCTCCAAATCATTTTGGTCGCCTTCCTCTGAACAGTTTCCAGTCTTTTTATATCCTTTGCAAAATATGGTCTCCAAAACTGAACACAGTATTCCAAGTGAGGCCTCACCAGTGACTTATACAGTGGCATTAGTACCTCTTTCTGCTGGTAATTCCTCTTTGTATGCAACCCAACATCCTCCTGGCCTTTGCCACCGCCTTGTCGCACTGTTTTGTCACCTTGAGATCCGCAGAAATAATCACACCAAGCTCCTGGTCCATGCACACCAATCTCTCTCCCCCTATCGCATACATTTCACCTGGATTACTGCTTCCCAAGTACATGGACACTGAACTTCTTCACATTAAATCTTAACTGCCAAGCATTAGACCATTCTTCCAGCTTTTGTAGATCTTTTCTCATCTTATCCACTCCCTCAGGGGAGGTCCACTCTGTTGCGAATTTTCGTGTCATCTGCAAAAAAACAGACTTTTCCATGCAGTCCTTCAGCAATATCACTCACAAATACATTGAACAGTGCCGGGCCCAGGATCGAACCCTGGGGCACCCCGCTAATCACCTTCCTTTCATCCGAATGAGCTCCATTTACCATCACCTTCTGTCTGTCAGTCAACCAATTTCTGATCCAGTTCACCACCTTGGGACCCATCCCCAAACTACTGAGTTTATTGATAAGCCTCCTATGAGGAACGGAATCAAGGCTTTGCTGAAATCCAGGTAGATGACATCCATCGCATGCCCCTGATCTAGTTCTCTGGTCACCCAGTCAAAGAACTCAGATTTGTTTGGCAAGATCGTCCTTTGGTAAAACCATGTTGCCTCGGATCATGTAACCTGTTGGTTTTGAGAAAGTCCACTATTCGCTCTTTCATAAGCGCCTCCATTACTTTTCCCACCACAGAGGTAAGGCTCACGGGCCTGTAGTTTGTCACTTCTTCCCTGTCACCACTTTTGTAAAGAGGTCCTGCCCTTCTCCAATCCTGAGGAACTTCTCCTGCTTCCAAGGATCTGTTGAAAACATCCTTTAACGGCCCTGCAAGAACCTCTCTGAGCTCTTTCAGTATCCTGGGATGTATCCCATCCGGTCCCATGGCCTTGTTCACTTTCAGTTTTGCAAGTTGTTCTAACACATCATTTTCAGTGAATGGTGTGGTATCTACTTCATTCCCATTTTTATATTTGGGAGTCACAGATGGTCCTTCTCCAGGATATTCTTTAGTGGAAACAGAGCAGAAGTATTTGTTTAGCAATTTTGCTTTTTCAATGTCACTTTCCACAAATCCATTCCCAGCACTTCTGAGTCCTGCATTTCCATCTCTGATTTTCCTCCTCTCCCGAATATACCTAAAGAAAATTTTGTCGCCACACTTCACATCTTTAGCCATCTTTTCCTCTGCCGTTGATTTTGCTTTCCTTATTTTTCTTTGTCTTTTAGTTTGCTCCTGTATTCCTTACTGTGTTCCTCTGTTTGCAAGCTTTTGAATTTTGTGAAAGCTGTGTTTTTTGCCTTTATTTGAGCAGCCACTTCTTTGGAGAACCAAATTGGTTTCCTTCTCCTCTTTTTTTTATTTACTTTCCTTACATATTTATCTGTTGCCCCTTTTATTGCCTCCTTTAGTTTAGCCCATTGCGATTCCACTTCCCTTATCCCCTCCCACCCCTCCTTCAGGTACTTGGCCATTCTACTGAAGTCCGTGTTTTTGAAGTTTAGGACTTTGAGCTTGCTATGATTGGACTGCACCTTGGCTTTTATCTCAAACCACATCGTGTGATGATCGCTGCTGCTCACAGGGGCACCCACCCAGACATTTGACACGCTCTCACCATTGGTGAGCACTAAATCCAGCATTGAGCTTTCCCTGGTTGGTTCCATCACCATTTGTTTAAGTGATGCATCTTGGAAAGCATCCACAATTGTTTTGCTTCTTGCCAGATTCACAGGAGGAGTA
This sequence comes from Ichthyophis bannanicus, assembly GCA_033557465.1. NCBI lineage: Eukaryota > Metazoa > Chordata > Amphibia > Gymnophiona > Ichthyophiidae > Ichthyophis > Ichthyophis bannanicus. The sequence continues at coordinate 98,350,679 of CM066046.1, forward strand.
TTCCAATCCACATCGGGTAGATTAAAATCACCCAATATGATCACTTTCCCCTTTGTGGCTATCTTGTCGGGCCCGCGCCTGAGGGCCTCGCCAGAGGGCCCTTTGGCGTGGCCCTTAGGCAGTGGCCCACCCCGAGGCACCCACACGGATCATCAACGCTCTAAAGAAACCTTCTATCCTCCAAGCCATCGCCTCATCCAACACGGAGCAGCCCTCACGCTGCAACCAGGTTTGCCAAACCATATCAACCCGTCTAATATATAAGACTATAAGTGACTCATACCAACTAGAATTAACTAATTTGTTAGTACTTCCCACATGTTATTACTCTCTGCATTACTTAACAAATGGTTGCTTGTGCCTAGAGTCACCTAGACAAAATTTGTTACATAGTGTTCAATCCTAACATAAAGATTGAAACTTTGTTGCTACTACTTGTTCAACGCTCCAACTAAAAAGTGTTAAAGTGTTACTGCTGATTACTTACCTGCTGCCTACCATACTAATAACATTCCACTATAAAAAGCCACTTCTTTCCCACATTTTAACAACCATGACCTCTCCAGCCATAACGTTAGTTTGCCTACTCCTCAGTGTATTATATGAAGCCAATTCACTCTCCCAAGATCACCACCATATCACTACACTACATAGCACGAACAAAAAACACTTCCACAACTTTCACCAATATACACAAAACCCCTGCCATAAGAGACACTCTCACCTTCTACACATTGCATTAGACCAAACACCCATCACAAAACGCAACCGACCTGTTCCTCAACAAGAAGAACTCAGATGCGCCCTCATAAACGCCAGATCTGCACGTAAAAAATGGCCAGCCATTTCGGACCTAATAATCAAACAAAAACTAGACATTCTAATGGTCACAGAAACATGGTTTTCTGACTCTGACTCAGTTATAATAAACCAACTCACACCACCTAATTACTCCACCTACACATGTAACAGAGCGAATAAAAGAGGAGGAGGTGTTGCCATAATAGCAAAGACCGACCTTCAATATCGTACAATCACAACCAAGAGAACAAAACAATTAGACGTTATCTCAATATACAACAACCACAATACCATCAACCTTATATATATTACACGAACTCATCATCAGAAGAACTTTCCAGCGTAATTGACCTAGCCTGCAACCCAGTACACCCAGATAAACCTAACTGGCTAATGGGCGACTTCAATCTCCCTTCCATACAAACTGCCCTTTCTACCTCATTCTTAGATGCAATGAAAAACCTCAACTACAATCAACTCATAAATCAACCCACTCATCAACGTGGCAATATGCTCGACCTTGTCTTCGCTCCACCCACCTACATGTCCGCAAATGATGATTTCGACCTATCCATCACTCCGGTCCCATGGTCAGACCATAGCCTAATAACACTCACAATACCAGCACACAAGGACCCATCAACGGACACAACTAAACGTTCACCAACAAACTCCACACGCTTCAGACCTCTCAACGAAGAGGAAATCAAGAAACATATACTTCCAATACTCAATCAACCCTCTACCAACATCAATGACATGGTCACCACATGGAATGAAACCATCAACCAATACGCCATACTACCACCAACCCATAAAAACCCAACAACAAAGAATAATATAGTGAAGAAACCATCTGCACCATGGTTCTCCCAAGATCTAAGGAAGTCCCTTACTATCTTGAGGAAGCTCGAAAGAAAATGGCGTAAATCTCATAATTTAACAGTTCAACAAACATACTTATCCCACCTGCGAGCCCATCGTGAAGCAATATGGAACACAAGAAAAACCTACCACGCTGAACTCCTCAACCGCTCCCTAAATAAACCTCGTGAACTCTTCAATCTAGTAAAGTCACTAACTACAGAACCATCACCACCTCAACAGGAACCCATACACCCGCAGAAATATGCCAACTTTATACAATCCAAAGCGATCAGAACAACAACTTCTTCATCTCCAAGTCCCCCCCAGCAACACGTACGAGTTCTCCCACTACTGAAGCTCTCATCACCCTCAGCTAAATACGTGGAAGACATTATAGTCAAAATGAATACCACCACAGCTCCTAACGACCCATGCCCAGCGCACTGGATAAGAACTATGCGATCTGACTTTAGCCCAGTCATAGCAGAAATAATAAAGATGTCCTTCTCAACTGGCATCTTCCCATCGGCACTAAAACAGACTTCTATAAGACCGTTGCTAAAGAACAACCAACTAGACCCAACAAAGGAAGAATCATACCGCCCGATATCTAGTATACCGCTGCTATCCAAAATAATCGAGAAAGTAACCAACAATCAGATACAACAACACATAGACACCTCCTCCCCCCTCGACCCCAGTCAGCACGGATTCAGGGAAGCCCACGGTGTAGAGACACTGCTAACCACATTAACCAACACACTCATCAGTGGATTAGACGACATTAAGAAAGGCTTTGCCCTAATATTTCTCGACATATCTGCAGCATTCGACTCGGTGGACCATGAAATACTACTAACCCGTCTATATGACAAAGGAATCCACGGGCTAGCATGGCAATGGTGCAAATCATATCTCGAAGATCGCTTACAACACGTCAGGACTGTTACAGGTACCTCACAATCTTTCCAGTTAAAACAAGGAGTACCTCAGGGATCATCCCTATCCGCGCTGCTATTTAATATCTACATGCGACATCACTCGGTCCTTTGGCATATCCTCGTTGATCTACGCTGACGATGTGCTAATATTCACACCAATCAATGTCAAGCTCCCAGACTACACAACACTAGTAGATTGCTTTAACGCAATAGCAGACTGGCTCCTAACCCAGAATATGCGAATAAACTATAAAAAATCCGAGGTACTGATAGTCACTAAAAACAGAGAATTCTCACCACCTGAGACCCTAAAAGTACGAGATGCAGACCTCCCAATCAAGCCCTCCATAAAATACCTTGGAGTAATACTGGACCATCGCCTGGACTTTAAAGAACATATCAACCGCACGGTGAAAACCATTTATTTCAAGATAAGGACCCTACGCCATCTGAAAAACATGCTTGAACCAGACAGCTTCAGAACCATATTCCAAACCATAATCACACCCCACTTCGACTATGCGAACATAATACTCCATGGTCTTCCTAAAAACACCCTAAATACTTTACAACTTGCAATGAATGCCGCAGCCCGGGTACTATATGGCGCTTCAAAGAGCGAACATATAACACCCATCCTAATGGAGCTTCACTGGCTCCCCATATATTGCAGAATAGCATATAAAGCTCTTCTCATGACATTTAAAGTGATAAATACTTTAGCTCCTTCTTCAATGTCTAAACTCCTCCATCCCACCCCCGACATCAGAGCCAGGAGGTCAGCAGCGACAAACACCCTAGTTACACCACCTGAGGCCACAAAATGCAAACGTTCAACTACAGACAGGGCCTTTGCATACTACGCTCCTAGATGTTGGAACAACCTACCCCCCAACATAAGAGCTATTACTGACCTCAAGCATTTCAGAAAAGCCATAAAGCATCACCTCTTCATTCTGCATTTCCAAGGCTCATTATCATCCTTCTAAAATGCACAGTAAAATTGTAAATACCTCATACTAAGAAATTCTATCCTTTGTATATAGATTCTTATTTACAAATATGTACAAAGTTTCTCAAAGTATAAAGGTTCTTTACAAATATGTACTAAGTTTTACAAAGTTTTTACAAATATGTACAAAGTTTCCCATGGTTAAATTCCTAGTTGTATTTGCCTGTTATATGTAAACTCATTACAGTCTGTTGCGTGCAATGAGTATTCTGTTTAATGTAAACCGCGCTGACGAAAAAGAGTGCGGTATAAAAGAACTATAAATAAAATAAATAAAATAAATAAATCTATAATCAATTATTTATTTATTTTTTTATTTATTTATTTATACCGCACTCTTTAGAATCAGTGCGGTTTACGTGTATACTAACAGGTACTTTTTATTCCCTTGTCCCCGAAGGGCTCACAATCTAAGTGTACCTGAGGCAATGGAGGGTTAAGTGGCTTGCCCAAAGCCACAAGGAGTGGCCATGGGACTAGAGACCTCAGTCCCTCCGGCCTGAAGTTCCTTGTCCCCATGTGGGAATTGAACCCTTGGCCTTCAGGCCTGAGGTAACCTGTCCCAACCACTGAGCCACTTCTCCCTTCTATTATCTATTTCTTCGATTTGAGTCAGAGGTCTGTAGACTACAGCAGTATGGATGACAGTGCCATCTACTCTTTCTAACACAATCCAGAGTGCTGCTTCTTTTCCCCACGCCCCTTGCATTGCAGTAGATTTAATATTGCTTTTGACATACAAGGCTACTCCTCCTCCTTTTCCACTTTCTTTGTCTCTTCTGAATAGATTATAGCCAGCTATGGCTATATCCCATTCATGCGATTCATTAAACCATGTTTCTGTAATGGCCACAATGTCCAAGTCCATTTCCACCAGTAGGGCTTCCAGGTCTGGAACTTTGTTGGCTAAGCTTCGAGCATTTGTGCTCATTGCTTTCCAGCATTTAACTGGCTTGCATGTATTTTGCATTGATTTTGTTTTGCCCACTTCTTCCCACTTGTCGTCAAAGTGTGATTTAAAAGTGTGGCCGTTTCTAATGTTGTTCTGCATCTGCCGGGAGTGACGTCCTGAACTAGTCCTTCTCCATCCGTCACCCCCTTTTTCTAGTTTAAATGCATATCCACATACTGCCTGAATTTTTCACTCAGGATTCTTTTCCCAGTGACAGAGAGATGTAGTCCATCAGCATAGTATAGTCTCTTGTTGGTTCATCTGTTTCCCCAGTCGCCAATAAATCTGAATCCTTCTCAATCGCAACAGGTCTGGAGCGATGTATTAAAGCTGTTTATGCGATGCAGCCTTTCTGCCCCCTTACCATAAACAGGTAGAACTTCTGAGAATGCTACAATGTTAGCAATAGGCTTGAGTTTCTCTCCCAGAGTCTGGAAGTCCCTTTGAACTACAGAAGAACTGTTTCAAGCCAGGTCATTTGTACCCAGGTGGATGACATAAATTTTGGAGTGCTCACTTTCTGCACTAAGTATATCAACAATTTGGTTTGTATTCCTGCTGGCTGAAGAGCCTGGGAGGCATTTGACTATCTTCTCTCCTTTGAACTGTGATCCCAAATTGGTGCCTCTGATGATGGAATCTCCAAGTAGTAGTAGTTTTTCGTTTGGTGAGTTTTTCTTCATATTTGGTGCTTTAGCAGGAGATTGGGCATTGACTGACTCATTTAACGGCCCTTCAGTTTCCATGGATTGGTGATCTTCATTAACCAAAGCAGAGAAGGCATTATGCAGGGATATCTCTTGATGTATAGGATGTCTCTTCATTACAGGTCACAATCTACCCGAGCCCACTGTTATCCATTTGTTCCTGGGATGTTCGATTCTTTGTGGGAGTGGTGGTGGACTTTGTTCTGTTTGTATCCTAGAAGAGGTGTGTTTCGTTGCAGCTAGTTCTTCCCTTAGTAGAGTCAATTCTCTATGCATGGCAGCTAGTTCTTCCCTTAGTAGAGTAAATTATTTATGCATGGCAGCTGACTTGAGGCACATAGGACAGGCTCTTAGGTTCCAAATGATTCGTCTCAGAATGAAAGCACCACAGGTATTGCATTGAATACACGACATGGGATTGGGATGGAGGAGCATACCATGGTCCTGAGAGAGGTGGTCAGGTGCACATCCCAGGTTGAATGACTGAGTCTGCGCAAAGCGAAGAAGCAGAGGAAACCACAACTGAAGGGGCCAAAAGGGGACTAGCTATGAGAATCATCGAGCCCTGTCGGTTTGTAGCCTGAACAGCGTCTTGGGTATCAAGGGAATGGGAGGGAATGTGTAGAGCAGTCCTTGTTCCCAATGGAGAAGGAAGGTTTCCAGGGCCTATCGGTGCAGTAATGGAACCCTGGAGCAGAAGTGGAAGCTGTGTGTTTCGTGGAGTGGCAATAAAATCTATAAGTTGGATTCTCCACATTTGGAAGATCCAAGCAGCTGTCTCTCGATACAAGGCCTATTCGTGTGGTCAAAAGATATGGCTTAGCCTGCCTGCTAGGACATCGAGTTCAACTGAGAGGTACATCGCTCTGAGGTGAATGCAGTGAGAGATAGCAAAGGACCAAAAGGTGAATCGCTTCCTCACAGAGGGGACGGGACCCCTTTCCCCTCTGTTTATGTAGAACATGGCAACTTGGTTGTCCATTCTGACTAGAACAGGTTAACATAAGTGAACATAAGATATGCCATACTGGGTCAGACCAAGGTCCATCAAGCCCAGTATCCTGTTTCCAACAGTGGCCAGTCTAGGTCACAAGTATCTAGGAGTTTCCCCAAAAGACACAGGTTCCACAGTGTTTGTACTGGGGCAAACAGTGGATTTCCTGGGTCCCCTTTAATAATGGCTTATAGATCTTTCCTCTAGGAACTTGTCCAAACCTTTTTAAGCTCAGCTACACTAACAGCTTTTACTACATCCTCCAGTAACGAATTCCAGAGTTTGTTTACGCGTTGAGTGCAAAAATATTTTCTCTTATTAGCCTTAAATAGCGTAAACAATGAAGCTACAGTGTAACCTATCAAAATATAGAAAGACTAGGGGACATGTAATCAACCTACATTTAGCCGTTCCACTCCATTCATTAATTTATAGACTTCTATTATATCTCCCCTCAGCTGTCTCTTTTCCAGGTTGAAGAGCCCAAACCTTTTTAGCCTCATAGGAGCATCTTTCATCCCCTTTACCATTTTGGTGGCTCTTCTCTGTACCTTTTCTAATAACGTTATATCCTTTTTAAGATACGGTGACCAGAATTGCACACAATACTCAAGGTGCACTTCTGAAATGCATAACACTGCCATAGTGAAAAAGGAAGATCATTAATAGATCCTCACCATCAACCAGGAGAAGCTCCTCCTCCTCCGCCAACTCACCCACTGGAGAAAGGCAATCCTCTTCTACATCCCAACAAACCTCCATAGGAGACAAGGTGTGGCTCCCGGAGGAAAAGATGGGTGAAAACACAGGGTGGGGTGCTTAACCCCCTTGTCGTCAGTGAGAGAGGTGCCAGAGGAGCCTGATTATCCTATGGAAGGGGGGGGGGTCAGGCCTCAGACCACTGTAAGGGGGCTGCCACACATCTAAAAGAAGAGAGTGTAAACATTTCATGAGCTGTTTCAGGAGTTCCTGCTCAAAGCCAGCCAAGAACTGGAAAAAAAATGCAGTACAAAAGGAATCGCCAAATAAAAAGGGAATCCCAGTACTTAACAAGCCTGCTGGCAAAACTAATAGTTGGGGATGAAAAACCCACAGAGCATTTGTCAGAGCCCATAGTTCGAGAAGGATGATCTTCAGGGCAGATTCCTGTTGTGTCCACAGTCCCTGTGTGGTCAGGTTGTTCAGATGCACCCCTCAACCCAGCTTGGAAGCATCTGTGGTCAGGGTGCATTGAGGTGAAGGCATCTAAAAAGGTGACCCGACAAGTAGGTTTTATGGCAGACCCCACCACTGAAGGGACTTGATCAGTTGAGGGGTGATGTGAATCTGGTCTCTGAGATGACCCTTCGCTTGCATCCACTGAGAAGACAGATTCCACTGTACTTTTCACATGTGTAATCGAGTGTAGGGGAACATGTGATTACACATGGAGTGGAGGAGTAGCCTAGTGGTTGGGGCAAGGTACTTCAGACCGGAAGGTCGGGGGTTCAAATCCCACTAGAGGACAGCAACCTTGGGCCGGAAGGACTGGGGTTTCTAGTCCCACAGGTGCTCCTTGTGGTCTTGGGCAAGCCACTTAACCCTCCATAGCCCATGTTCCCTGTAAAATAGTTATCTCCAAGTTATAATGCCCTGTTCAATGTAATTTCAGTTTGTTCAATGTAAACCACACTGATGCAGAATAGCGCGGTATATAAGAGAATGTAAATAAATAAATAAATAACTACATAGACCATGAAGGCCATGTGTCCCTAATAGTCGTAGCATCTCTCGAGCTGTTACTCAGATTTGCTGTTGTACCCCTTTTGCCAGTTTGATGAGGCAGGCACAGTGATCCTGTGGGAGGAAAGCTTGGGCCTGTTGAGTGTCAGAGCACTCCGATGAACTCCAGACATTGTGCTGGAGCAAGGTGGGACTTTGGGAAGTTTATGACAAAGCCCAGGCGTTGAGCAGGGATGGTGTGATGAAGGGAGAATTTTACCTCTTGAGAGGAGTCTCCCCTTATCAGCCAATTGTCTAAGCAAGGAAAGATGAATACCCCCAAAGCGCGTAGGAGGCAGTGGCGATTGCCATGCAGTTTGCGAAAACCCTCAAGGCAAAGGCTAGACCAAAGGGGAGAACCCTGTATTGGTAATCGTTTAGTTGAAACACGAAGCGCACATATTATTTGTGCAAGGGATGGCTCAGTAAATGCATGTACACCTCTTTTAGGTCTAGAAAACATAGCCAATCATGTCTCCAGCGATATGACAGAAGAGTTCCTAGTGAAATAGTTTTGAATTTTTCTCAGATCAAGTACTTGTTTAGGTCTCTGAGATCCAAGATGGGCCTGAAGTCTCCTGTTTTCTTCGGAATGAGTAGAAGCCCAACCTTTGAGGAGGAGGAACTCTTTCTATGGCACCCTGGGACAACAAGGCAGTCACCTCTTTTAAGAGTGTGCTTTGAAGGGGTTGTATGGGATAATCCCCTGTGAAGCTGGTGGGGGGAGGGGGTTGAAGTGAAACTGATAACTCTTTTGGACAATCTGGAGTGTCCACTGCTCTGATGTTATGAGGTACCATCTGTGGGCAAAGTGACAAAGCCTGCCTGATATGTGAGGGGCTGGGGGCCCTCCAGGGACAGACTGGCAATGCTCTCTAGGAAGGCGTCATAAACCAGGTGCAAGCTATGCCTCAACAGCTGGTAGAGGCTTAGAAGCCTTGGGTTTCTTGGGTTGGTGAGGACCCTGCTGCCTCTGTTGAGGATTAGGCAGCAGAAGGTGGGTAAGAAGGATAATATCTCTTCTTTTTAGAATAAAAAGACTTCTTGGGAAAAGCCTTCCTTTTGTATGGGTCAGCTGTTTTCCTGGAAAGGTGTTTAAAGGTGAGATCATCTGTTTCAATCTCCCCCGGTTTTTCCCTCCAATCTTTCCCAAAAAGGTTTTCTCCAATACATGGGATATTGGTCAGTTTATCCTCGACCCATTGCTTGAGATCTGATGCCTGTAACCAGGCCATTCTGCGAGCCCCAATGCAGACTGCTGAAGCTCTGCTTGTGGATTCAAAAGCATCAAAAGAGGCTCTGGTAAGAAACTTACAAGTATTCTGGCTTTGCTTAATGAGTGTCTGGAATGCACTGCTCTTATCCTCAGGAAGCAGGTGGGGGGGGGGTTTAAAGCCTTCAGATCCCTGGTGACATTATTTAGAAACAGGCCCATATAAGCATTGTAAGAGTTGATTCAGGAGGCCAACATGCATGCCTAGAAACATCGACATCGGAAGGCACCGAGTGTCCTGGAGTCCCTGCCAGGAGGCATGGATGAATTGTTGTTTGTGCTCTTTATTCGGCGCATCACTGATTCCACCACCATTGAGTGGTGAGGGAGCTGAGATTTTTGGAAGCCTTTGCACTCTGGTACTCAGTACATGGTATGGCGTCTTGCTGACAGGCGGAACCATGAGTGGGAATTTCCACATGCGGGGCATAAGATCCTGCAGAATACAATGCATCAGTAATGTAGCTGCCTCCTAGGGCATTGGAGGGTACTGGAATATCTCCAATTCCTCTGACTTCTGTTCCTTTTCTGAGGCTACTGTGATGATGAGCCCTGCTGCCATATCCCATATGAAGTCCTGAAAGGACATATCTTCTGGTGGGGACAGAAGCCATTCCTGAGGCAGTGAAGGGTCCAAAGGGATGTCAAGAAGTTCTCGGGAATCGAGTAACCCCCTATCAGATTTTGAAGAACTTGAATCAGAGTCCGGTAAGAAATCAAAGTATCGGCAGGTCTTGGTTTGACTTGATGCTTTGTAGAGCATGAATGTCAATGCAGATACTGATACTCAGAGGTGTCAGAACAAAGAGCCATGGCAGCCTGAATCTGTTGGATACTGGGGGCATCAACCGGTTCCATCGAAGGGATTGATCTTGGGTGCTCTGCTGATGCCAGTTCAAGGGCTTGCATCGGGCCTGATACACCTGGCTATAGGCTCGGTGCTGAAGCCTGCACTCCTGAAGCTATGTTATCGGTACTGAGGCTGCCAGGAATGCTTCTAAACTCCTCTTGAGAGCCAGCCGATGTCTGGGTGGAATCACGTATGGGGCTCTGAGCCACCATCCCAGAACATGGAACCGGTAGCTTTCCAGAGGTCAATGCCTCAGGAGCATCCCGGAGCCCCACTTGTGCTTTGGAGGACAGATCCTCCCACTGGGGCTGTTTGGCTGGCTGGTCTGCATTGGAAGCACCTCTGGGAGGGGTTGTGATGCTTATGCTGGGACTGTTCCCTGGTCTCGGAATCTCTTTGGTGCCGATGCCGAAGATTTGGAAACGGCCACAGACTTTGACTTACTTCTATGTTTGGGTTTTGAAGAAACCTGAGACCCATGAGAAGAAGTTAATGCCCTCGATGAAGTGGAAGCCACTGAAATAGAGTCCAAGGCGAACAATGATCCAAACTGTCTGGTTCAGTTCTCAAGGCCTCTCTGTCATTTGTTGGCACAAAGGACAAGAAGTGGGTTCATGTTCAGGATCCAAACATTTTAGACACCAGTCATGTTTATCAGTGGCCAAAATGGTACTGGCACACTTGGTACATTTTTAAAACCACTGACTGGCTTTTCCATGCCTGAAAAAGTTGTCTGAGTTTGAAGATAAGGCTATGGAGGCTTAAAGGTCTAGTTTAGTGGTGAGAACTGTGATGAAAATCAACAGAAAGAAAAATGAAAAAGAAAAATTATCAAGACTGGTGTCTGATTTAATGGAGCCAGTGTCGACAGGGAGGCAGAAGCATGAACAAAAAAGATACGTTTTTTGGCAGTGACAGGACGATGTGTCCTACTGGCTCTGTGGAAAATGAAGAACTGAGGAGAGGAGAGGAGTTGGGAAGGCAGGCACGCAGGCATAGTGGAGTACTCCTAAAGGCTTTCCTATTAGATGCTGGGGAACATTCCTGTGCAGGCTCAGTCAGTGACGTTCACTGATATTTGAAGACTACATTCCTACTTGTTCCTGGAGATTCAGTGAGTCTGAAAGTGTCCATGGTGCATACAGGCTGGATTTTAACAGACTGGGTGGCAGAGTGATAGGCTGCAGAGGAACCAATTCCTCCTGCTTTTTCTGTCACTTAGTTAATCCGAAGAAGTGGGTAGATAATTGGAGAGGGAGGAGTTGTCTTGCAGTGAGGTGCCTAAGCCATGGACACCAATGTCCATGTTGCTCTGCATTGGCTTCCCAGACCTAGAGGCCATCCACATGGTGCTTCTCCTGACCAAGATTATCATCAGTGGGGCAGAGACACTGTTGACAGAGCCCTGGGCTGAAGGAGGAGTATAAGTGGATGGACAACTGCCTAGGGAAAGAGACTCAAAGTTATAGTGAGAGCAGAGTCTGCAGCAGAGACTTCCTTCAAATCGCCCCCCCCCCCTCCTCTGTTCTACAAAGAGGTGATAAATACAGAGGTAAATGCAAGGGAAGTGGGCAGGTAGACTGCCAAGAGGCTTCTGTGGAGCTGCAGCTGGTTTTTCCTCGCCTGTGCACAGATGGAAGGAGGGGTGATCGCCCCTTGCTATTGAGAAAAGAAAGAGGAAGAAGATGCTAGAGAGGATGGAGGGGGTAAGGGGAGCTGTTGGTCACCTGGAAAAAGGAAGAGGAGGACTGGAAACCTTGAGGGATACGGAAGGAGGGTGTAGGGCCTTAGACCAACTGGAGGGGGAGGCACAGGCTGAAGGGTTGCCTAAGGCATCGGGTACCCCTGGGCAGGCATGATTCCTCTCTTCTTCCCAACACTCACTCCTGCCTCCCCATTACCTCTCAAAATGTCATTATGTATAGCTTAAACATACAAATTTTATAAATGGAGTTATACTTCTGGAATTTATGTATGTGGCTGACCCCTACCCCGAAGCATCTAGTCTATGTCACCCTTTTCTTTCCTAGCATCTGATCTGCTTTTCACCCCCTTCCTCTGGCATTTATCCCTGGTCTATTTCCTCCTTTCCTAATATCTGGCCTATGCCCATTGCACTCTCTTTTGCCAGCATAATATCTTCTACTACTACTTCTACTACTTATTTGTATAGAGCTACAAGGCACATGCAACTCAACGGCACCACTTTTCCCCAGCATTTGCTCCCCTAACCTAACATCAGCTCCCTCCTGCTAGTTGCCTCCCCCTATCAGCTCCGCCTTTGCTGCTTGCTCCTCCCCCACAAATTGTTTTGTTCCATGCAGCAGTGTAACCGCAACTTCTATTCCCCCCCCCCATTCCCTCCCCCTCCTGCTCCTCAGCTCAGGCTGAAACCGTGTCTGCTACAAGCTTTCTTGCTATAATGTATATAGTTTAACACAGTTCTGTGATATCTCTAGTTTTCACTCTTGTTTATTTGTTCCATGTAAGTTGTAATACCTACTCCATGTAAAATTGTTCCATGTAATGTTGAAGTTCAGTTCTTTATAAACCTCGTTGATCCTTGGAAACGCGGTATATAAGAATAAATAAATAATGCATACTTCTAGGTTTCTTCTGTGCCGGGACCATAAGCAGCTTCAAACCCCATGTCCAAACACTTACTGCTATGGCCTTTGAGATTGGCTTACAATACCGGGCACAAAAGAAACCTGTGCTGCAGGACATGCCCTCCCCATTCCTCAACAAAGTTAAACATTAGATGGTTTTGATAAATATTTTTTGTTGGACCACTTTATATCTACTTAGCTTGTTAGCCAAACAAAGCCAGTATCACCAAAAGATCATTTTTAATCTTTATACATATATGTTAAACTTAAAGGAAGTAAATTTATCTTAGTGTGCAGTAACATCCCATTAATAAAATATCACTGACATAGCACTGTATTTCGGACTGACCAATTTAGTTCTGCATCTGGGCACTGAAATGGAACCTCATACTGCCAGAAAATTCCTTCACTTGAAATCACTGCTTGATGACTTTTACCAAAGTATCAATAAATTACTATTAGAAAGAAACCAAGACAAGTTCTCAAAATAACAGAGCTGGCCTAGTGGTTGGGGCAAGGTACTACAGGCCGGAAGGTCGGTGGTTCAAATCCCACTAGAGGACAGCAACCTTGGGCTGGAAGGACTGGGGTTTCTAGTCCCGCAGGTGCTCCTTGTGGTCTTGGGCAAGCCACTTAACCCTCCATTGCCCATATTCCCTGTAAGTATTAGTGTATGTGTCTCATATCCCCTCGTGTTAAATGTATCCCCCAACCGCTTTGACCCGGTGAAAAGCGGGATATAAATGCAGCTAAATAAATAAACCGGTCAAACTTGACCTTCCAGCATAACAGCCCCAAGAAGCTTGTACTGAATTGCTCTCATACCATCATTGAACTTTTCGGGCGCACAGCCATAGTAATGAAACATACATAAAATGTTATACAAAATTTATCCCTAGTAATAAAACATACATAGCAAAATGTTAAACAAAACAATCCTAACACAATATTGCATTTCGATAAGCATAAATCCAAACAAAGCCAGTATCACCAAAAGGTCCTATATGTAAACTTAAAGGAAGTAAATTTAAGTTTAAAAAGGATGGTATTGTTTAACATTTTGCTATCTATGTCTCATTACTAGGGATAAACTTTGCATAATATTTTGTTATGTATGCTTCATTACTATGGCTGTGCGCCCAAAAAGTTCAATGATGGTATGAGAGCAATTCAGTACAAGATTCTTGGGGCTGTTATGCTGAAAGGTCAAGTTTGACCGGTTTAAGCTCTGTTATTTTGAGAACTTGTCTTGGGTTTTTTCTAATAGTAATTTATTGCTCCTCTTGTAGAGAAATTACTTATAACATGGAGGTTGGGTCTGTTTATGTTTGATATTGTACCTTTGCGATAGGCTTTGTTTTTTTGTTTTACCAAAGTATTGCAACTTTCATACTCTGGCTAGGTTATTCACTTTGTTGAGGAGTTATTGGACCCCCTTAAGGATTTTGATTATTATACATTTTGAGCTAGCTCTGGTCTTGGAAATTTTCAAAACAATTGGGGTTACTAAGTTCAACAAAACTTACCCCTCTCACAGTGAAGGAGTTTACTCAGCATTGAGGATGCTCAAGCATCCACAAAGATGGTACCTAGGCTGCCAAGTCTACGGGGGGGGGGGGGGAGGGGGCCGGGGGCAATGTCTCCAAAAGGATCAATTTTGTACATACCATGATTGTAACAAACCTAACTTGCAATCAACTCCTTAACAAATCATCAAATAAAATTTCATATAAAATATTATTACTATCTCATAAATCAAGAGAAAAAGAAAGGATATGCTCATAAAATCCTACAATAGAATCAAGAAGGAAAAAGAGAAAGCCCTAAGTTGTTTTAATTATTGCACATTAAAAAAGAGCCCCACCTTACATAGCATTCTAAATAATTAATGAAAAAAAAACAAAAAATCCTAAAATCACTAATAGAGAATGTATAAAGTCATCAAGACAATCTCAACAAGAAAAAAATACTTATCTGAGAAGATAGAGCTATCAAGCCCGGAGGGGTAGGTCCTTTTCAGTGCCAGCAAATGTAGTCCTACAGAAGGACAATCATCAGTTCTCTTCTTTGCACAAGCCTCAAACACACTTACAGTAACGCCCCTCCTACTCTTCTCAGCATCTCCAACGTGGGGCCGTGTTTCATCAAGGAGCATGGCATTCCATTTCAAACTCAGGCCTCCCCAAATCTTTGCTGAATATTAAAACTTAATTTTTTTTTTAGTTATTACTATGAATTTGAGAATTGCAGCTTGGAACTATGTAAGATCCTTTTGGGTATCCGACACAATAACATTTGCATTGGATATAGCAATTTAGGGAACAGTGGCATTTAAATAAAGTACACCTGTTATTCTTACAAAACATTGTTAATTTTCTCTAGTAAATATATTAAAATTCAGATAGCTGGATCAGATCCTACAGAATGATTAACACAAAATATTTCATCTGTCCCTGCAGTCACATGCAAAAAACAGCCTCTCTCAGAATATGGGGCCAGAACAGAAATGGCTCAGGTGCCAGTTTAACAATCAAGTGTGGTTTTAACACATCCGATCCATTTCAAAGTACCCATAAACAGAGCAGGGTATGTACTTACAAATCCAATTCCTATTAGGATATACACAAGCAGATCGGAGGGTTTAGGTTGAATTTCTATTGGTATAAACATATAGAAGACATGCTCTAGGTTCCCTAGCCTTAAAGTTACAGAGAACACATCCTATTTCCAGCAACTTCTTCAATGTCAGAGGGTCAGCAGGTCAGAAGGCAAAACTCAATAGCTCATTTGGCCCTGCCTATATCTAGTCAAACAAGACTAGTGTTTCCCAACCTTTAAGTCCTTGACATACGTGTATTAATAAAAATGTTGAACAGCACACCAGCCTTGTGCAGGCAGACAAGACTCACAGCTAAAAGAAAAGGTAGAGAGAACTGAAAGCTCCATCAGTCTATCTTCTATTTATTTATTTAAACATTTTTACATACTGCCCCTTCCATCGATCAGGAGCAGTTTACATTGAACAAAGTTTCAAAACTCAGTTACAGAGAACTTGTCAAACTATAATACAATACTTCTACATTTTAAAACAAAGATAGATCAGAGGCAGAGACAAATGGGCTCATCACAATGTTTCTCCATGGACAAGCAGGATTCGTCAGCTGCACCTGGTGACGTCCTCCAACGGCGCCATACGAAAGTGCTCTCCTGAACTCAGAAAGGTAAAACCTTTCTGAACCTGGACCAGTAGCCCAACCCACCAGCCCACCCCTAGCTAGCCAGTCTTGTTTCTTCCGCCATGCCTACAACACGGACTTCTGCTTTCCTCTTACCTTCTACCTCCTGAAGGAAGAAATCTAAAAGCAACATCTTCAGAAACACTCCAATATCAAGAACAGCCTACTTACAGGTCAGAAGATACCAAAATCTGTGAAACCGGGCTTTAAAAAGTGTTCTTGTTGCTCCAGAAAGATGAACTGTACAGACACACATGATCTGTGTGTGAGATGCCTGGGGGCGAACCATCAGGTTGCCGACTGCCAGCACTGCTTGAGAATTTCCACCCGAGCTTGCAGATCAAGCAGCCATGCCCTAGAAGATTTCCTGTCGCCTCTACCATCTCCAGGAACCTCACACATAGCTACAGAGCAGACTGTGATTGTGGATGTGCCCCCCCCTCCCCCTGAGGCCTCCATTCCCAATGGCGCTGCCTCGATGGGACCCGATGCTTCCGCTGCAATGACCTCTAAAACATTTGCCAGCAGCACTCCGGGAGTCTAGCAGACACTTTCTTCGGCGGTGGGACCCCCTCTCTCCAGAAAGCATGCTTCCCCTGGAGGCCGCTATCTTGCTGAGGCTTTTGCTCTGCTCACTCCAGTCTGATTGGCTGGCACCAAGAACATCGGCAGAGGGTCATCAGGCCCTCCCTTCACAACACAGCAAGGACCTCTCCTCTCCGTGCAGAAGCAGGGGCCTCCCCTCAACAAAGCTGCAGGAGGGAACACTCTTCGGCACCGGCTCCTCAGACCGCCCACAGCTACACCTTCCACCCTTCATTGGGGCTGTGATCGGAGCCGCGAACAGAGCCAGGAAAGAGGACACAAGGAAAGGCATAAGCCTAGCAGCTCCCACAGCGGTGAACTAACCGGAGGCATCATCATCATTGCCGGAGAAGGCACAGGACAAACAGCTCTTGTTTTGGGGGAAGTGACAAGCAGCGCCAAAGCAAAAGAGGTAGGCACAGAAGCTCCAGCCCTGATCCAAGCCTCACCCCACCCTTCTCCCTTGCCTCTGCTACTAATGAGGAAATCAGTGCAACATTAAATCCGGCCACTGCAGGGGTCCTCCCTAATCAAGAGGCCATCCGGCAACTTCTCTAACCTCACCAGCCTCCTGCAGGAGGGCCTCCAAACTACCTCAGCACCTCCCTCTACATGACACAGCCTTACTCGCCGACTGTCCAGGATCCCTAGCTATGACAGGGTTGAACCTAGCAGCGCCAGACAACGCATCATTGACGCAACAGGCGACTGTGCTGGGCTCGCCACCCTCACTTAGCGACGGAGAAGCAGAGGAAGGGGCACCCCCACTGGGATCAGACTCCCCAATGAAGGATCCGGGGTCCGCAACTCCTAGGAATTCAGGAGGGGGATCCATTGTGGCGTTGAGTAGAGACTCTGACCCGCCCCCTCCAGCTCCACCTCCCGAAGATCTTACCTACCCGACATTCTTAAGCATGGTGGCAACTGTTTTGGGCCTTATGCCCTCCGACCCTCCTGACCAAGCAGCACCAGAGGTCCTTAAGTACTTAGACACACCAAAAGCACCAGTCACCCTGCCGATTCACCAGTGCCTTCTGGACACTCAATCCAAGCTCTAGTGGACACTAGCTTCAGCCCTTGCCTGTCCCCACAAACCCGACACCAAATATCAAGTCCAACAAGCCCCGGGCTTCACTAAGAGCCAGCTCCCTCACCACTCTATCATTGTTTCCTCCGCCCTGAAACATGTCAAATCATTGTGTACCCATGCTAACTCTCCACCGAGGAGAGACACACAACTTCTAGACCAGCGATGGCGAACCTATGGCACGCGTGCCAGCTGTGGCACGCGAAGGCCTTGCAGCTGGCACGCGGGAAGGTCCGCAATTAAGTAAAATTGAAAAAAAAAAAAAACCTGTCTGCTGCCGCTGTCGGGGCCGCAGCGGCAGAATCGAGCGTGCCGCGGGGCCCCCCTGTACCCGGCAGAGCCTGCCCTCCCCGTAGCAGCTCTCTCTTTGGAGCTGCAGTCAGACACGCCGGCTTGCAGAGCGCGAAGGGAAGAGTTTCCCTTTCGCGACTCTGTTAAGCCCGCGGGGGCTGATGGGAACTTCCCATCAGCCTCCGCGGGCTTAACAGAGCAGCGAGGGAGAAACTCTTCCCTCGCGCTCTGCAAGCCGGCGCGTCTGACTGCAGCTCCAAAGAGAGAGCTGCTACGGGGAGGGCAGGCTCTGCCGGGTACAGGGGGGCCCCGCGGCACGCTCGATTCTGCCGCGGCGGCCCCGACAGCGGCAGCAGACAGGTTTTCTTTTTTTTTTTAATTTTCCCTGGGCTGGGCTGGGCTGTTGGGGGTTAGGAGTGGTGATGGGCTGGGGGGGTTAGGAGTGGTGATGGGCTGGGCTGGGCGGGGGGGGGGTTAGGAGTGGTGATGGGCTGGGCTGGGGGGGGTTAGGAGTAGTGATGGGCTGAGCTGGGCTGGGCTGGGGGGGGTGTTAGGAGTAGTGATGGGCTGGGCTGGGGGGTTTAGGAGTGGTGATGGGCACTGGGCTGGGGGGGTTAGGAGTGGTGACGGACACTGGGCTGGCTGGGGGGGTTAGGAGTGATGGGGGATTAGGACTGGAAATGGGCTGGTGGGATTAGGACTGGAAGTGGGTTGATGGGGGGTTAGGACTGGTAATGGGCTATGGGAGGGCTTAAACTAAAAATTGAGTGATGGGGGATTAGGACTGGGAGTGGGCTGATGGGGAGGTTAGGACTGGTAATGGGCTATGGGGGGGCTTAAACTGAAAATTGGGAGATGGGGTATTAGGACTGGAAATGGGCTGGTGGGATTAGGACTGGAAATGGGCTGGTGGGATTAGGACTGGGAGTGGGCTATGGGGGGCTAGGACGGGTACTGGGTTGGTGGGGTTGCTAGGACTGTACAGGGGCTGAGTGGAAGGGGGCTTGAACTGCAAATAGCTGTTGGGGATGGGGCTTGGAATGGAAATGGGCTGAGGGGAAGTGGGGGGCTTGAACTGCAAATAGCTGATGGGGACGGGGCTTGGAATGGAAATGGGCTGAGGGGAAGTGGGGGGCTTGAACTGCAAATAGCTAATGGGGAGGGGGACTTGGAATGGAAATGGGCTGAGTGGAAGGGGGCTTGAACTGCAAATAACTGATGGGAAGGGGGCTTGGAATGGGCTCTTAGGGGAGGGAGCTAGGACAGGAACTGGGCTGATGGATGGGCTAGGATAGAACTGAGAATTGGGTGTTGGGGGAGCTAAGATTGGAAATGGGCTGTGGTGGGGGCTTGGATTGAAATGGACTCATGGAGGGGCTAGAACTGGAAGTAGGCTCATGGGGGGCTTGGATTAGAAATGGGCTGAGTGGAGGGGAGCTAGGATTTAACATGGGCTGATGGTGGGGCTAGGAAAGGCTGATGGGAGGCTGGTATTGGAAATAAGCTGATGAAGGGACTCGGATAGGACTGGAAATGGATGGGGGAGCTAGGACTGGAAATGGACTGATGAGGGGACTACAAGGGAGCGGATACTGGGTGGGGCTGGAACTAAAAGGGAGCTGATGTTGGGGGAGATTAGAAGGGGATGGGGCTGGGAGAATGAAATGGAGAGGGGAAAAATATTTTGTGTGGGAGGGAAGAAAAATGTACAATTGGCCGGGTATTGGGAGACTAAGTGGGGATTGAGGATGGAGGGGTAAAATTTGAGTGGATGAAATAGGAATGAGGAAAGAGCAAAAGGAGAAAGATTATTATGTTAAAGCAGATGTAGAGAGAGAATCAAATTGATTCTATGACAATACAAAGATTCCAACCTTTACAAATGATGTTACATAGTTCAGGCAACTTTATAAAGAGTTTTTAGATACTAAAATCTTGTTGTTAAGGTTTAATTGACGTGCTGGCACTTTGAGGAAATTCTTTGGTTTTGTGCGGCAGTTTGGGCACTCGGGCTCAAAAAGGTTAGCCATCACTGTTCTAGACGATGTGGGGAAGAAGGTATTTCAAGGAGCTATGTTCAATGCGAGGATTGCAGCGCATCAGTTCCAGCATATCCTCTTCCAGGACACCTTGTTGGGAACCCTAAAGGACACCATCACCTCTTTGCCTCAGGAGGCTCAAGCAAAAGCCATGGCCACGCTGGGAGACCTCAAGGAATGCGATAAACACCTGGTTAGTATGGCGTACGATGCTTTCGAGACTGCCACATGCACCGCGGGGACAGGGAGGAGGAGTGGCTCAGCGATTGGGACAGGTTACCTCAGGCCAGAAGGCCGGGGGTTCAATTCCCACATGGGGACAAGCAACCTCAGGCCGGAAGGACTGGTGTCTCTAGTCCCATGGCCACTCCTTGTGGCCTTGGGCAAGCCACTTAACACTCCATTACCTCAGGTACACTTAGATTGTGAGCCCTTGTAAACCGTACTGATTCTAAAGAGCGCGGTATAAAATAAATAAATAAATCTCCACCAGGCACTTGGCATGGCTACGCGTATCAGGACTATGTTTATGTTTATTGATTTAATATACCGCTCTACAAATATATATCAGAGCGGTTTACATTGTACAAAAAACAAAGAAATCACAAGGTGAAAAAAGAAAGGAAAGGAAGTTACAATATTAACAGGAAAGCAAACCAGGCAGAATCAAACAACAGGACACGAGGGGAAAAGAGGGGAAGTGGGAAGAGAAGGGGTGAGGGCTACACAGAAGGGTCAGGGAGATCGAAAGCAAGGGCAAAGATGGGTTTTGAGCTTGTTCTTGAAGGTAGTATGTGTCTGTTTGAGTCGGATGGAGGAGGGGAGAGAGTTCCACAGGGCGGGGCCTCGCTATGAGAGGATATCCATGAATGCATCACCGATGCCCCTTGCAACAGCGAGTCTCTATTCTGTGAGGTGGCCACAGATGCAGTGAAGGACATGAAAAATCACTGCACCACCCTCCAGACCCTCGCCAAGGATGGCCTAGAGCGCAGTTCCAGCACACAGAAAAGGGACTATAACTGCAAGCCCTACTCCATGCACAGGAAGTACAACTCCTACCACAAATGGCAGCCCCCATGATATAAACAAGCTTCATATCAATCTTCTTACAGTACAGCTCATAATCAAAAGCACCAAAGGGACAGGAAACAAAAGAAGCAAGTTCTCCCTGCGTTGGGGAAGAGCAGCCCATCCTTTTTATAAACAGCCCTCAGCCGCATGGGCACTGATCCCGGTGAGGGGCAGACTGTCGGCCTTCTGGAAGTCCTGGTGGCTCATCTCTACATACCAATGTGTCTTTCAGATTATATGGGAGGGGTACCATATATGGTTCCTCTCCCTGCCCTGTCAATGCCAGAATCCTACCCATGTTACCTCAGCGGACGCAGTCCTACATCTGCACACAGAGTTGATACACCTCCTGTCAACACAAGCAATCAAACCTGTACCCCCCAACCAGCCATGAGCTGGAACAAATCGCAGTTGAAGAGTAGGAGAAACTACCAGCAGACAGATGTATGAAACTTATAGATGGCTACAAGAAATGTTTGGACGCTATCATCCCTGCCAAGAGTTGTGCAACCAAATATTAGTGAAGGGTGCCATTAACCCTGTCCAGGTCGTATTTTGCTTTTTTTTAACCCCAGAAATGACTACGTCTAAGTTACAGACATCTTTTTTTTTGTTGTATACTTTTAAACATACTATTAAAATATTTTGATGACATACAGTTGGAATATTTTCATTTCTCAAGATATTGTACAAATGCAAGGGTGCCAATAATGTTGACTATAACTGTACCTTCTGGAGACAAGTCCTTCCATCTAACCCCCATAGGAGATAACATTGGGTTCCTGGGGGAACGGAGCAGCACAAAGGTGAAACAGAAGCTGTGACCTCTCTAACTGTCCATGACAGAAGCACTCATAGACCCCAGGGTCCTCTGGAGGGAAAGTCTGGAGCCTTGGACCCCCACACAGGGGGATGCCAAGCAGCTAGCCAAGATTAACAACAGCCCATGAGGTGTTTCAGGAGCTGAAGCATATGCCAGTTGAAAAAATGAGCCCCAGGCCCTGGAGAACCCCCAGGGCCAATGGGCTTGCAATTAAGGCCATCCCATCAAATTCCACCTTCACTGGGCCCAAGCCACCATTTGAAATGGCTGAAGTGTCCACCAGCAGGAAAATGAAGATAGGGAAGGAGCGACAGGGGCCAAAGAAACGGCAATGAGTCCCGGAGCCCTCATGGTGGGTCCCAAAATGTCAAAAAAAAAGGTGCCCAAAGGCTTTGCAGTCACAAAAAGCAGCCTCAGGAAAAGCATAGTTATTCACCTCTAACAGGTGTTCTCCGGGGACAGCAGGAATCAGAACTCACATATGGGTGACATCGGCACCAATGGAGCCTGCGTGGTAACCTCTCCCCAGCTTTTAAAGAAAGCTCTTGGAAGATGTATCATGCATGTGTGGTCCCTTTCCCACCTAAGGGCACCATCTTGCCTCAGTACAATAGCATAGCTCAAGAAGGCAAAAGTCGCAAGAGCAACTCCACGGGGAGGAGAGAGGGTTGGGAGGACTGATTCCTGCTGTCCCCGGAGAACACCTATTGCAGGTGAATAACTACGCTTTCTCTGGAAACAAGCAGGAAATCAGTTCTCATATATGGGACTCCCCAGCTACAGGCTACTGAAAAAAACTGTAAAAGCCATGGGCGACCGAAAAATGTGAACCGTGAGAAACAGCAACAGAGACAAGGAACAGCAAGACCCACGAGCGGCCCCAAGTGTCAAGTGAGGAACCGGTAGCCTGAACATATCAAAGGGCCGAGGGGCAGGCGTTGCCTTACACCTCAAACAGAAGATGGAGTAACTGCCTGGCCAAAGACAGTGTCCCAGCTGAACTCCCTCTCCAGGCAGTAATGAGCTGCAAAAGGTATGAACTGATGACCAGGTGGCAGCCTGGCAGATCTCTGTCAAGGGAATGGAGCACAGATCTGCCACAGACATTGTCATGGCCCGGACGCTGTGCACTGTGACAGCACTCCAACGAGAGATTGGCCTGCTCATAGGAGAAGGCAACGCAGTCCGTCACCCAAATGGAGAAGGTAAGCTGGGAGACCTCTGTCCCCAGTCGATTTGGGTCATAGGAGATGAAGAGCTGTGAGGAGCGACGGCGAGCCTTGGTACGCTCCGTGTAGTAGGCCAGGACATGCTTACAGTCCAGAGCGTGTGGACAGCGGCCTCCGCCCTGTTGGTATGAGGCCGTGGGAAGAAGGTAGAAAGCACCACCTCTTGGCTGAGGTGGACAGGGACACCACCTTTGGCAGAAACCTGGGATGCATGTAGAGCACGACCCTGTTCTTGTGGAAACTTGTATAAGGAGGGTGGGCCACCAGAACCTGAAGCTCGCTAATACTGCGAGCAGAGGTGAGCACCACAAGGAAGACAACCTTCCAGGAGAGATACTTGAGGTGTCAAAAGCTGAAAGGCTTGAAAGGTGGTGCTGTAAGCTTTGAGAGAACCACACTGAGATCCAACTCTGCTGCCGGAGAGCAGCCATGAGAGCAATATGCCACTCAGGAAGTGCGTCACAATGGGCTAAGCGGAGATGGTCTTACCTTCAACCAGATGGTGGTGCGCTGAGAGTGCGCTAAGGTGTACTCTAACAGAGTTAGACGTCAGCCCTGCCTGAGACCAGTGAAGCAGATACTCCAACACCAGCTGGACAGAACAGGAGAAGGGCTAGACCCCCTTCTCCGCGCACCACACAGAGAATCTCCACCAGTGGAAGCCTTGCAGAAGGCCAGAAGTACAGATTGAAATGGGCCAAGGCTACCCTCTCAGCAGTGTCAAGAGTCAGGGACCCCAGATTAGGGTGCAGGAGAGTGCCATTCTCCTGCAAGAGCAGGCCCAGGACGCACCCCAGAGGAATTGGGGAGGGGGGAGTGCCTGAGACAGGCAGAGAAGCAGAGGGAACCATAGTTGCCGAAGCCACTGAGGATCTACCAATATCAAGGTGGCTCTGTCAAAATGGACCTTGAACAGGGTCTTGACAATCAGCGTCATGGGTGGGAAGGTGTACAGGAGGCCCCCTGTCCATGGGATGAGGAACACATCTACCACCACCTGAGAGGGATGTGGTTCCCTGGAGCAGAAGCGGGGCAGCTGAGCATTGGTTGGACTAGCAAAGAGGTCCATCTGCGGGTGCCCCCAGAGATGGAACAACCGGTTGGCTACCCGAGGGTCCAGTCGCCACTCGTGCAGATGGAGAATCTGGCTGAGCCAGTCCGCCAGGGCGTTGTCATGTTCCTGGAGATAGATTGCCCACAGGAGCATTCTGCTCTCGCTGGAGAAGGAGCAGAGGCACATCGCCCTGTTTGTCGATATAAAACATCACCACCTGGTTGTCTGTCTGGACCAGTATCGCTTGGTGCTGTAGGTGGTGGTGAAAGGCCCAGAGGGCCAGTTCTATGGCTCGAAGCTCCAGGAGGTTGATCTGCTGGAGGCTCTGCACCTGCAACCAAACACCCTGTGCAGAGGTTATTGCAATGAGGATCCTCTGGGGGATGGGGGCTTGGAAGGGCATCCCGGTCCGTAGGTGCTGGGGCTGCTGCCACCAGCCGAGGGAGTCAGCCAGAGGATGGGTCATGACCACTTTGTCCCGCAGGTTCTCTGTCACTTGAGACCAATGGGAGTGGAGGGTCCACTGAGCCAGCCGCAAGTGTAGGTGGGCGTCTGTGGTGACATGCACCGTGGAGGCCATGTGGCCCAGCAGGTGAAGCACAAGGCAGGATGACACTGAGGGGCAACCCTGGATGTTCTCCGCAAGTGCATAAGGTGCTGAGCCCTGTCCAATGGGAGGAAGGCCTTGGCCTGGACGGTGTCCAGCAGTGCCCCTATGAACTTCAGGTACTGTGACGGATGGAGGTGGGACTTTGGATAGTTTATGATGAACCCCAAGTGCTCCAGAATGAGGATGGTGCAGGCTGTCGCCTGATGAGCTTCAGCAGCGATGCTGCCCTTGATAAGCCAGTCGTCCAGTTGGCGAAAGATGAACACTCCTTGGAGACACAGGAAGGCGGCAACCACTGCCTGGCACGATGAATACCCTCTGGGCAGAGGCCAGACCAAAGGGTAAAACCCTGTACTGGTAGTGGCAGCCTCCTACCATGAAACGGAGATACTGCCTATGAAGGGATGGATGAGGCTGTGCATATACGTATCCTTTCGATCCAAGGAACATAGCCAGTCTCCCTGCTGGAGGTACAGCAGCAATGTTCCAAGGGAGGCCATTTTGAACTTCTCCCTTACCAGGAACTGATTGAAGTCCCACAGGTCTAGGATGGGCCAAAACCCTCTGGTCCTTTTAGGCACCAGAAAGTAGCGGGAGTAGAATCCCTTGCCCCTGAGGTAGAGGGGGATGGGTTTCACCAACCTGTCAACCAGAAGCGAGTTTATGCTAAAGCAGGCACTGGTGGAGGAGAGTCATAGGGGGTCTCTCCTGGAAAGAATGGTGGGGGCATCTGTTCAAGGTGGAGGAGGTCCCTCACCACCTGTAGGGTCCAGGCATCAATGGTAATGAGGGACCAGCGGGCGGCACAAAACACCAGATGCCCCCCCCCCCCACGTGTGCTGCAGGGTTGGACCTCCCAGATAAGAGAAGCTATGCCCAAGGAGTCAAAAGCACTTCCTAGGTTGTACTGGGGGAAGCGTTCTGAGGCTTGGAGGTTTAAGGCTTACGAAGGCCATGTTCTTGTCTCTTGGCCCTATTGGGGAGCTGGGAAGGCAGAGTACCGAGGGTAGTTTCCATAAATCTTCCTCTTCTTCAGGTATAGGAGCTTTTTACCCAAAGCTTTCCTTCGGGAAGGGTCAGCAGTCTTTTGTGAGCCTGGTTCTGGTCTTGAACTCTGACTCCAGCTTGGCAGCCTTGTCCATCAGGGGCCTCCCAAAGAGATTCTCTCCCCAGCAAGGGACATCGACCATCTTGTCCTGCACCCCTTGTTCCAAGTTGGAAGACTGTAGCCAGGCCTAGTGATGGGCCTAGCGGTAGGCTGCTCGAGTCATAAATTTGGAGCACTCTTTGACCATAGAGGTCAGGGGCCGGAACCACTGGAGAGGCTCCTTGGAGAGACCAGCCGAGAACCCAGTGAGTTCCCTTGGTCAAAGACAACAATTCACTCCTTTTAGGTCCAGGATAGGCCTGAGATCTCCTTCTTTCTTTGGAACTACAAAATAAATGAAGTAACGACCGACATCAAACTCCTCTGGAGGCACTGGCACCACCGCTCTCAGCTGCAAAAGGCAATCTAATGTTTGCCGAACTGCCAAGGTTTTCTACAGACCTCTGCAAGGGGAAGGTATGAATGAATCTAGAATGGGATGAGCCAATTCCAGAGCATGACCTTCACGAATGATTTCCAACACCTATTGGTCGGAAGTTATTTGGACCCAGGCAGGAAGGAACTCTCAAAGTCGGCCTCCAATCTTCTCTTCTGCCTTCCTACCTGAGTCCGCTTCGCTTCATTGCGACTTTTGAGCGGACGTTGAAGAGGTTGCTACAAAACCTCTTCCTGCTCCTCGAAACTCATGAAATCCCTGGGTTCTAGAAGCAAACCTTCCTCTTTGAAAGCTTCCTAACCGAGAAGTACAAAACCTCTTGAAATCTCGAAACTGGCCTCGCGCTGATGGAAGTGATTTCCCCTGCTTGGGCTTGTCCTCCGGCAGCCTCCTGCCTTTGGATTCTCCCAGATCCTTAACCAATTTATCCAAATCTTCCCCAAACAATAATTTCCCTTTAAACGAGAGCTTGCTGAGGCGAGCCTTAGAAGAACCATCAGCCGCCCAATTTCTTAGCCACAGGTAATGGCGGGTGGCTACCAATGAAGACATACTATTCACCAATGCTCTAATCAAATTGTAGTGAACACCCGCTAGATAGGCCGACCCTGACTCTAGTCTTGTCACGTCCAACAACTGCTCCTGCTCCAGCTGAACGGACTGCTCTAAGCGCTGAGACCACCGGAGGCAAACTCTTGCTACCCAAGCCCCACAAATGGAGGCTTGCAGTGACAGTGCGTTAGCATCAAAGGCTTGTTTCAACAGGCCGTCCACTTTCCTATCTTGTGCATCCTTCAAAGCCGTGCTGCCTTCCACCGGGTTAGTGGTCTTCTTTGTGACCGCCGATACCGCTGCATCTATCCTTGGGGACCGAAACCTTTCCTTTTCCTTATCTGCCAAGGGGTAGAGCCTGCTCATTGTCCTAACCCCTCTTAGTCCCGCTTCTGGGAGATCCCATTCATCTTGGATCATGTGATCAACCACCAGGTGAACAGGGAACACCACCTGAGGCTGCCTCACTGCTTGAATGAGGGGATCCTCCAACCCCTCTTCCTCCGCCGGTTGGACCGACGCCAGATTGAGTGCCTGAAGAGACTCTGTAATGAGCGCTTGAAGCTCGTCCTTCCGGAACACCCACATGATTCTCGCCTGATCCTCCGGCTCAGGAACCTTTCCTTCTTCCAATTCATCCATTCCCGATTCCAAATCCAACCCGGTCTCTTCTGTCTCGGGCCACTCCCCATCTGAGAGCGGAGGCTCAAGTGGTTTCACCCTCTTAATGGGTCTTACGAGCTCTCTACTAGCTCGTTCTACAGCGGACTGTTGAGGTGGTACCGTCAAAGCCTCCGGCACCTCCCCCTGTCACTGCAAGCAAAAGGCTTGATACATTAACAAAACAAAATTCGGGCAAAAACCTCCCAGCGTCTGTCCCGCAATTGGTGACAACCCGGTGCTAGATGGTCCTGCTGGTGCTTCCTGTGAAGACAGAGAAGGGCCCTGCACCAGGGGCTCCCCGTCTGGCCCTGCCGATGGACTGTGGGTCCCTTGGGTGAACTTACCCTCCAACTGCTGCTCCATATTGGATGAAGTAGCAGCGCAGCCCAGCCCTGGCCAATTCCTGCGTCCGACACTGCGCACTTGCGGGAGCCACACAGCAGACACTAGGGTCGCGAGGGAATTAGTTATGAATTCACAGATCCCAATCTGCCCAAACAATAACTTCCCCACAACAAAGGAAAAAATAAAAAATCTTTTTTTTTTTTACAATAAGTAAAAAAACACCGAACTAAGCCCCCCAAAAATTCAGAAAGTAAACCAAATGGTGTTTTCCTGAACTGACCCGAAAAACAGAGGATCCGATGTGTCTCAGCTGCCTGTCAGCTCTGCTTCTCCCGCCGACGCGCTGCCTCTGCCACGCAGTCGGAGAGCACGGGAAACGGCCTGCTTAAGTTTCAATGCCTCTCCTCGCGTGGAAAGCTCGCCGGCAGCTTGAACCCCCACAAGCTACTGCGTGGTAGGAGCAGGGACACTCACCTCCAGCAGCACTGTTTAAAGCCGCGAGTCCCCACGGTGTGCCGTTCTGGCCTGCGTACAAGCCCTGCAAACCGCTAAGCTGCACAGCCACATTGCTAGCAGCGTTCGCGGTGAGGGCGAAGCTCTCCACTCAGCTGCCTCTCCTTCACTCCCCGCAGCGAACTGAGGGAGCAGCAGATCAATCGATTCCTCTCCTGCCGGGCTCCCCACCGTACTGTCTGGGAGGGGAGAGATGACAGGAAGAATGCAGGCAGATTGATAAGAGACCCGAAGCACAGAGGCAGAGGATCGAGGCTTAGGTGTTTTTTTTTTTTCCTTAGCCTAACTGGAAAAAGAACACACCAAAATACAAATACAATTGTAAAGCCTACTCTCTAACAAACAAATGCTCCTTATTCGTTCCTCAAGTGAGCCTCCACGTAGGTTCACTAAGTCCTTCTGCTGCATGGAGACTGGACACACTGGGGGATGATGGGAGAAGTCCAACAGGATATATCCAGTGATGTCAAGAGTTTGACTTGTCCATTCTCCATGATGCAGGAGGACGTACACTACCCAGAAGTGGAGGACTGAACTGGAGGAACGATAAGGAAAGATGATTTTGTTTACTTTAAAAGTCACTGTGATCCAATGTAAATAGACCAATGTCCATAATCATAGTGGCAGGGCACATTTTCTTTCATTCTTATTAACGGGAAACTATTCTAGACTAACATAGCAGTGATGACTGCACATTACCCGAGCATGCCATTGCACACTAATTTGGAGTGATATAAGAACGTAACGTAATTTTTGTTTCAAAAAATGTTCAGAATACGTCAAATTAACAGGAAGGCAATTAAAGGAATAAAAAATCATTTTTATACCTGGTTCACAGACCCCCCTGAAGCTTATCCATGGATTTCAAGTTTAGATACCTAGTTCTAAGGCAAAAATACTTATCTGTTATGTGCTCAACCCACTATTTATTCAATTGATCCTCACAGATATTGTCAGTCATACTATTCAAAGGCAGGGGGCTGGCTCAAGGGCTTGTAGCACCCTGAGACAACTTTTGCTTCTGTGCTCCCCCCTACTTTGGGGCCAATTATGTGGTGCAAGCTGTGCACATTTTCAGCCCATTAGCTTATCAAATTCCAACATCACTATTTAACCGTGCCACTATCCATATAGGTAGCAGCTCTGAATATATAAAATGCCGGCATCATCATTGTATTATCCTTTTAGGTTAGGCCTGCTCTTCCGCAGGGATAAATGAAAGAATATATTATCTGAATAGTGGCCAAACAGTGCCAGTATCTGAATAACTTTCTGGCCTGCCCTCAGCTCCTCTCCTAACAGGCCTCACAAATAAACAGAAAATATCTGCCATTTTGCTGGCGGCTTGAGTGCAGCACAGATGCGGGAGAAAAAGCAAATGCTCCTGCGGCTGTGTTAAGCATTAATACAGCCGTGGCTGCGGAGACAGGGGAGGCGACTTCCTGCACCCCTACTTTGGTGCTCCCTAAGCCAGTGTCTCACTGGCTCACCTCTTAAGCTGGCCCTGTTCAAAGGGACACTCAATGACGAAAAGTACATTTTATTTTCTGAAATGGTAACAATTTAACTGTAAGGTTCTCTATGCACGCTGCCCAAAGGCAAGCATTTCAACAAATGGTTTACAACCTTTCCCTCATGGCAACTTTGATTTAACATGTTTCCCACAGACAGAAAATAAAAGTAAAATATAACATCTAAGCTAGCTTAAAATGCTTACTGTTCTTTGCATTTTAAGAACGGTTCTTTCAATATTTCTCACCGAATTACATATTTATAAAACAAGGTATTTACAAAATAATTGCTGAAATATTCAGCACGCAGCCAACCAAACAGAATAAGAGCACATTATACACGTATCTGGTTCAGTCTATAAACAGAATATTAATTTCTTCAGAAAGCTTTATACTTCTAAATTTTTTTGTTATTTCAGAAATCAAGAATAGCTATAGCTGTGTAGTCTTTACTGCCCAAGAGAACATAAACTATAACATTTAAGAGGCTTGGTCAGAGAAGAGCACGCTATGAAATCATCTTTAGCAAAGTAATGGAGACTGACAGCCACATCAATCCTGGAACAATTTCCTGTTGGCTAATCTCCATTTTAGTATTTAAAGCAGAAGTTTAGTCCCCACTTCAGCTGTCATCCCTTAGGAAAAGTAAACAGGACAGGGACAACATTATAGGGAAAGGCAGGTCCTGCTGCCAGAACAAAAAGCCACAAAAACAATGGGGGACATATTTAGCAGTGATAGCTAGGCTAAATAAAGCGTGTAACACTTTAAGTAAAATCAGATACCCTGCAGTGGAAGATATCCAGTTACTGCTGCTGAATATATGGGCTGCCCAGACACCACTGCTGCTATCCAGTTAAAGTTAGGACAGACATTCACTTAACTTTAACCACTCAAACTACCTGGTTAGTGGATGAATAAAATCGCCACAAATCGGATAGCAGCTCTTGCTGTCCCCACTCCACCCACTGACTGTCCCGATTTTAAGTAGGCATTTCTTCAGCAGTCTGCGGTTAGTGCTACTGGATAGTGCAGTGATTGTTTTTTTAGCCATTAGCAAGTTTGCTAACAGGCTGAAACATTTTGAAAATGCCCCCCATTGCTTTCCCATGGCCTAAATTCAGTTGATTCTGGTCTTGAGAAAAAAATAAATAAAAACAAACCTGTGCCATCTTTAGAAGGTAGGAAGAAAAATTGTTGGTAAACAGAGGTCCATATTTTAGAGAACGTCATTTTCAGGCCTGCTAATTTAGCTTTGTACTAAGATCAGCAGCAAGGTTACTCAGAGTTCAGTTAAATAGCAATTATGTTTAGGCACTTGTCAACAGGCGTTTCATTATCTGTCTTTTGCAAAGCAAAATACTTTAAAAGCAAAAAATGCTAGACTCCAAGGAGACATTTAGCTTCTTCACTCTGTGCTAGTAGAGTTTCGCTGGCGTACTTTTGTAAAAGCTCCATTTTCTTTCTCCGCACAAGGGCCTCTTCAATCTGCAAGTACAAGAAATACAGAAAATACATCAGCTTAAAAACCTAGCAATCACTGCAACTCAGACTGCAGTTACTGCAAGAGGTCACATAAAAGGTTTGGTGAGGACAGTGTAAATTGTAACAAGGTTTGCATTAATCTCCCTGCTGCCATTCTCCCACTGAAGCAGAAAAATCAGACATGCTTAACTCTTATGACCAGATTTATTAAGGTTTTTTTTTTTTTTTTAATAGAATGAAAAAAGTCTTCCTAAATCTGGCTCTTGGTCTGCTCTTGTAATGGATTTGCCAGTTTCTAGCTGCTGCCATTTTTTTTTGATTCACTTATTTATTTATTTAGCTGTATTTATATCCCGCTTTTCACCGGGTCAAAGCGGTCAATTGGGAGATACATTTAACACGAGGGGATATGACACACATACGCTAATACTTACAGGGAACATGGGCAATGGAGGGTTAAGTGGCTTGCCCAAGACCACAAGGAGTGCCTGTAGGACTAGAAATCCCAGTCCCTCCGGCCTGAGATTGCTGTCCCCAGGTGGGACTTGAACCCCCGGCCCTCCGGCCTGAAGTACCTTGTCCTAACCACTAGGCCACTCCTCCCACTTATAATATTTAGTATTCTTTTGCTCATTCAGTTTGACCCTTTTTTGTAGTTTTATTTTTATTAGTTCTCCAATACACAAATCCAACACATGCCGATTGCACAACTGAAGTATACAAAGCTACCTCACCCATTTTAAGCAAAATCTCCATAAATCATCGTCTCCCTCTTACCTAAACTCCCTCCTGCACCTCTCCCCCCTCCACCTCTCAGGCACCCTTCTACACCTATCATTGATAATCATCTTAATCATCTTTACAGCAAGTACTGCTTCCTCCATCTTATATAAGGTGCCCAAATTACTTCAAATTCACCTTTCTGGTGATTCTTACATACTGTCAGTTCGCTCATTCAAAATACATATTCAAATTTCCTTACAACAGCCTCCCCCCTCCGTCACATGAGGGTCATTTCAATGACACACTAAGCATTGCTACATCCTTGACCCCAGCCTTGCCTCCATCTCCTCTAGAGGTACATTCAGCAACATATACTGCGGATCTAACCCACTGACACTCCCGTCAATTCTTTAAAGAAACTCTCCATCCACTGCCATAATGCTTGCAACACCCCACCACATATGATACACATCCCCACCTCTACTCACATTCCCCTCCAACAAATCAGGAGTGTATCCTGCCAACACATGGCTTATCAGTGGGTGTCAAATACATCCTGTATAACATTTTATATCCATTTTCTTGTATTATGATAGACACAGAGGCCTCTGCTGTTCCCTTTCTCCACTGCCCTTCATCCCTCGCACCCCCCCCCCCCCCCAATATCTCTTTCCCAGGCTATCATAAATGACAAATTCCCTACTTTCTTAAAGCTCCCCAAATCATACAACTTTGACAATGCCTGGGATTTCCAGTACGGTCAATATAACTCCATCAGTTTCCCCTTGTACCATCTCACACCAAACCACCTTACCCTTTACATAATTGCAGCACTGAAGATGCAAAAACCCGAGTCCAACAACCCATATTTCTCTTGAGCTTCCCCAAAACCTAATAACTCCCCTTCCTGTAATCATGTCCAACCCTCCCTAGTTCATGTTGCTCCCAGGCTGAAAGCCATCATTATTCTGCAGAGCTAAAAGTCTCCGTATCCCGTTGCCCCCCCCCCCCCCCCATCACTTCATTGATGTACCTCTCCCATATCTGTAGTGTGCCCTTCTCTTCTATAGCTAACTCCAGACTTTGCTCCTTTCACCTTGCTGCTCCTTATACCTGGTACAAACTACCTGAGTCTGTACATAAGGCGCCTCTCTGGTCCTTTTCAAATCCAGGCTGAAAACTCATCTCTTTGCTACCGCTTTCGGATCTTGATTCACCTGGTCTCCTTTGTGTTTCCTTACCATTCCCCCTAGATGTATCCCATGTCTACAGCTACTGTGCTATCCGTCTTGACTAGATTGTAAGCTCTGATGAGCAAGGAGCGTCTTTTACATGTGTCTGTGCAGCGCTGCGTACATCTTCTAGTACTATACAGATGCTCAGTAGTAGTAGTAGTAGTAGTAGTAGTGTGTAACAAAGGAGAAATTATGCCTTACCTGCTAATTTCTTCCCTCCAGTCCAGTCAGACGAGCTTGTTGTCTCCCCCCACCAGCAACTGGGGACTGAGCATAACAAACT
Source organism: Ichthyophis bannanicus (assembly GCA_033557465.1). Classification (NCBI taxonomy): domain Eukaryota; kingdom Metazoa; phylum Chordata; class Amphibia; order Gymnophiona; family Ichthyophiidae; genus Ichthyophis; species Ichthyophis bannanicus. The sequence goes on from CM066046.1 coordinate 98,384,328, forward strand.
TTGGTGATGTCACCATACATATACTTCCTGTCATGCCCACTAAAGACAGCATCCCACTGACCAAGCAAAACAAAAAGACCTAACTGCAGAGCCAAACAGGATAATCAAATAGTCCAAAACACTTCATATCAGAACAGATCCTAACATAACAAAACATAACCTGCTGCACTTCCTGTGCAATCTTCCATGGTTAGCTTCATCTTTTTTTTTTTTTTTTTTGCTAAAACATGTTAGGGTCGCTCGCGCAATCTGAGCATACCAACATGCCCCCCAAGAGACCACCCAAAGAGTGCTTGTATATGAACCTGGCCTAAAGCCTCTGTTGTACTCTGCTAAAACAGGGCTTGCCAACAATACCGGATACTGGGAGGGCTCTGGACTGGAATGGAGGGACTCAAAGAAAATTAGAAGGTAAGGTCTAATTTCACCTCATCATCCCTCCAGTCCCAGGTGAACAAGATGTACCAGAGCAGTACTAGACCCAAGCGGGACTTGGAAGCCTGGACTTCAACACCGAAGCCCCAAACTTCACATTCTGAGTCACTTGCACATCAAGACTGTAATGATGCACAAAAGCATGTAGGGATGATCAGGTCACCGCCCTGCAAATGTCGCCCAGTGGCACCAACGAACACTCAGCCCAGAAAGCCACCTGTGCTCTGGTAGAGTCTTCCTGCAGCCCTTGCGGTAACTGTCGACGTCTCAAAAGATAAGCAGAGGCAATCGCCTCCTTGACCCAATGGGCCACAGAAGCTTTAGAGGCAACTTCCCCCTTGCACGAACTTCTAAAAAGGATAAAGAGACAGACTTCCGAATGCTCTCCATATGTGCCAAGTAGCAATGCAGGACCTGCCAGACATCCAAAAGGTGTAATTGTCGATCCTCCTTAGACTCCCCTCTGTTTGTAAAAACTGGTAAAGTCACTAGCTGATTCAAATGAAACACCGATACCACCTTTGGCAGAAAGGACGGAACCGGCCTCAGGACCACCTTCTCCTGGGATATCATCAAGAATGACTTGTGATACAAGAGTGGCTGTAGCTCCAAAATCAGCCTCACCAAAAAAATGGCTACCAAGAAGACTGTTTTCAATGTAAGGTCCTTAAGGGTGGCTGTGGCCAATGGCTTAAACGATGCTTCTGTCATGATTGAGAGGACCAAATTAAGGTCCCAAGGTGGCACTAAGGAGTGCTGCAGGGGCTGCACCTACTTAACTGCCCGAAGGAATCAGACCACATCCAGGTGAGATGCCAGAGAAACCCCCTGGACTCTATCCCGATAGCAGGCAAGTATGACCATGTGCACCCGCAAATGGACAAAAGGCAACCATTTCGCAAGGCCCACCTGAAGAAAGGCTAAGATCCCCGATAACGGAGCAATCAATACTCTTAACCCATGCTCCTCGCACCAGTTCTCAAAGGCTCCCCACGCACACACACAGGACAAAGAGGCTGCATGCTTCTGGACCCACAGCACCATCGCTATGACATGTGGCACATACCGTCTCTTTCTCAACCTCACCCTTTCAGGATCCAGGCCATAAGCAAGAATCGATCCACCTGCGGCATGAGGATCAGCCCTTGAGACAACAGATTATACAGCTGGGCCACCAGCAGATGCGTCAGATCCGCATACCATGGTCGATGGCCAATCCGAGGCTATGAGAATCACCAAGTCTGTATGCTCTTTGATGCGCTGCAGAACCCGACCGATCAGCACCCACGGAGGAAACACAAAAAAGGCCCCCCCTCTAGCCAAAGCTGTACCAACACATCCAGCCTCTCAGATATCCACTCTCTCCTGCGCTGTAAAAGCTGGCTCCATCTTCAGACCATCCTGTCGAAGACGCCGGTATCGAGAGACCATGTGCCCGGATCCAGACAGACGACAATGTCGACTGAGAAAGTTGGCCTGTAAGTTCTCCCTACCCGCAATGTGCTCTGCCAAGAGGGTGAGCAGACTGGCTTCTGCCCAGGCCAGGATCAGAGCGACCTCGTCCATCAGCAGGACACTTCTGGTCCCTTCTTGCCAATTCAAGTACTTCACCGTGATCATATTGTCTGAAAATAACTATCACCCTCCCCTAAAAGAGCAGGTGAAAATGTTGCAGTGCCAGGAACACTGCTCGCATCTCCAAGCAATTGATGAACAATTCGCTCTTTGCTGGTCCACGGACCCTGCGTCACCTAGGTCAGGCAATGTGCTCAGCAACCAGACAGACTGACATCCTTTGTTAAGGGAATCTAAACAGGGGCCTCCCAAGGGCATCCCCCTGCCAGGAGATTTGCCGGCACCAACCACCACCAGAGAGCCCTCCGAGTAGCCACTGGACACACCAACCTGGTCAACAATTCCTTTCCTTTGCAGAGGCCAGCACACCAGGAGCGCCTTCTGCAGGGGTCTCATGTGTGCTTGAGCCCAAGGTACCAATTCCAACATGGCCACCATTGATCCCAACAGTTTTATTGATTGATTGATTTTATATACTGCACTATTTCAAAATCAGTTGGAGTTACTACCAAGCCGACAGGCCCTGGTGCCACCAAACCTGGAGTTGCAGCTTCTGCACTCGGTCCTCTGGGAAGGATACATGGCCCTCCGCCATCTGGAACCATGCCCCTAAATGCACCAAGTCCTGGGAAAGCTCCAAGTGGCTTTTGGCACCTGGCCCAGCTGCTAAAGGCCATCAATCACCTGCTGAGTGGCCTTTTCTGCTCTCCTCGGCCAACTTTGCCTCGATCAGCTGATTGACGAAGTAAGGAAGCACAAGTACTCCTTCCTGATGCAGGGCAGCTGCCACAAACACCACCACCTTGGTGAAGGTTCGAGGGACTATGACAAGACCGAACGGCAAGGCGCAAAACTGAAAATGCCTCATTGGTACCACAAAATGGAGATACATCTGATATTCTGAGTGTATAATGGATGCGTAGATACGCTAATGTGAGATTGAGTGCTGTTAGGAACTCTCCCTCATACACTGCTACAATTATGGACCGCATGGTCTCCATGTGGAAGTGTGGAACTCAGAAAGCCCTGGTCACATGCTTCAGCTCCAGGATAGGCTGGAAAGCTCCCTCTTTTTCTGGGAACCATAAAATAGATGGAGTATCGACCACTTCCACGCTGGTCTTTGGGTACTGGCACCACTGCCTCCAACTGTAGTAGGACCTGAAGCGTGTCCCGGACCACCGCCATCTTTCCTAGAGCCCTGGACGGCGACTTCATGAAGGTGTCTAACAGTGGCTGTGCAAATTCCAGCACTCAGCCATCTCAAATGATCGCCAAAGCTCACTGGTAGGAGGTGATCTGGGCCCTGGATGGCAGAAATCCATGAAGATGCCTCCCCAGACCCCACCATGTCCTGAGCCTTCCTCACCTTCTTCTTGGAAGCTGTGGCAGCGGCAGAGTAATAGCCCCTGCCGACTCCTCTGCCACCCCAAAAAGATGGACCCCTACTCTGGTACCATGCCCTCCGAAAGGGAGCAAAATAGGCCATCCAAAAACAACTGAAATCCCAAGGCTGATTTCTCACTGGCGCAAATCCCTTGGCCAGCTTTGGTTTATCCTCTGGGAATTTAGAGCCCTTGGATTCTCCTAGTTCCTTGACCAACTTCTCCAATGTCTCCCCATAAAGGTTACTTTTGAAGAGAAGCTGGCTGAGATGAATCTTGAAGGAAGCATCTGCGACCCAATTGCAGAGCCATAGAAGTCTCTGCACCACAATCACCGAGACCAAACTCTTGGATGATACTCTGATCAAATCATAAAATGCATTTACCAGGAATGCGGCCCTGACTCCAAGCAGGCTGCCTCCGGGCAAAGTTGCTGTGACCAGCCATCCGGATCCTGCAAACCTGTGCCCATTGCAACACAACTAAGACACGTAGGCTCCACAAATGGAGGCCTGCAATGTCAAAGCATTGATGTCAAATGCCTGCTTAAGTGCTTCCAGCTTCTTGTCCTGGGGGTCCTTCAAGACTGCAACCCCCTTCCACTGGACTGGTGGTCTTCGTGACAGCGGACACCACCACATCCATCCTTGGGGACTTCAATTTCTCCTCCTGATCTAGGAGAGATTACAACCGAGCCTTTGCTTGGCTCCCATGCAGGCTGGCCTTTGGCATCTCCCATTCGCTCTCCACCATCTGTGTGATTACTCCGTACATGGGAAAGGCCATTTGCGATTTCCAAAAAGTGTGTAGGAGAGGATCTTCCATGGGTTCCTCCCCCATCTGGGCAAATTGAACTATATTCAGGGCTGCCAACGAGTGGGTGATGAGGGCAGTCAACTCCTCCCTGTGAAACACCTGCACCAAACTGGTGTCTTCCCCCTCCTCTGGGTCCAACAAGGTGCTCTCAAACATCTCTGAGGTCCCTTCCAATGTATCTTCCGATGCATCGACTGCTCAGCCTGGGGATACTCCCAGAGTTCCAACTCCAAGCAAGGATGCATAGCCAAAGGCTCTCCTGCATCCCTTTCTCTCTGTATCTTAGCTCCTGCCTGCAGTCCTGCAGCCTTGTGTGATGTAGCTGCACCGGTCCCCTGCCCCACTCTCCTCTACCTCAGGCAAAATGCCTGTTGCAGGACTAACACGAATTCTGGCGAGAATGGGGCCAAGTCCAAATCCCTTAAACCTTCTGGAGGTGCCTCAGGGGTCTGCAGGGAGAAATCCTGACCGGAATCCATCTCAAAGCCAGTCACACAGCTCCCAAAATGGCCTCCATTCCCACCAAAACCTTGGGAGAGGGATCAAGAAATGTCTGCTGTTCCAGCTGCGGTGAACCATCCCCCTGAACCAAATTCGCTGCTGAGGCTGCCTGTGGACATGGCCTCTTCAGCCAAACGGGTTTGACTTGTACATCCCCACCACTGAAAGACTGCAGTGACAGGATCCAAACATTGCGTATGTGCTTTTAATTGGCAGCATACATTTACTTCAAAAACCAACCTGGGCAGTGAAAGCAATGCACTCTCTGCTTCAGTCAAAGTGAAGTGAGTGCAGGAGCCGGCCTACCAAACAGCTGATTGGATCCTGCCACCCGATTGGTTCCTGCCACCAATGTTCCCTCTAATTTTCTGTAGGCTGTGTGCGCATAAAATATCAGCTGTGTGCAGCTTTTGAAGGAAGGTAAAATTTTTGTGCGCCACATAACCACACTCGGAGTTATATACTTTAAAATTTGACTACACGTCAGAATACAGTATGTACACCACATTGATTTTAATCAAATTAAATGAAAAAGCGTAGTTACTCACCTGTAACAGGTGTTCTCCAGGAGCAGCAGGAATCAGTCCTCACATATGGGTGACGTCGGCGCCGACGGAGCCCTCGCGGAGCAATTTTCCCCAGCTTTCAAAGAAAGCCTTTGGGAATTGCAGCGCGCATGCGCGGTCCCCTTCCCGCCCAAGGGTGCCATCTTAGCCAGTCAGATGACATAGCTAAAAGACAGCATAAAAATTTGCAAAAAACTAAAGCAGATAATTGCAACTCCAAGGGGAGGAGGGAGGGTTGTGAGGACTGATTCCTGCTGCTCCTGGAGAACACCTGTTACAGGTGAGTAACTACGCTTTCTCCAGGACCAAGCAGGAAGTCAGTCCTCACATATGGGACTCCCAAGCTTAAGGCTACCGGAGACCCTTAGCACAAAAATGAGCTCCCTCTAGCTCAGCAGTACAGAAGGAAGGAATCTTCGCTGAATCATTACCCACCGGTAGCCCCCAACCGGGATGGAGGGTAGGAGTTGCTCAAACCTCGAAGAGATTTCGGAGGACTGCCTGTCCGAAAGCACTGTCCCTGCGGGACTCCCTCTCGAGGCAGTAATGGACTGCAAAAGTCTGGCTCGAAGACCAAGTAGCGGCCCGGCAGATGTCTGCCAATGGAACAGAGCGGAGGTAAGCCACAGACGTAGCCTTCGCCCGAACACAATGAGCCGTGACTCGACTTTCTAAGGAGAGTCCGGCAGCCCCATAAGCCCAAGCGATACAGTCAGCAACCCAGATGGACAGAGTACGCTTGGAGACCGGGAGCCCCAATTTATTGGGGTCAAAAGACACAAAAAGCTGAGCAGCTTTACGGTGCTCCCGCGTACGGTCAAGGTAGAAGTTCAGTGCCCTTCTACAGTCCAGGGTATGCAGGACCATTTCAGCTCGGCTGGAGTGTGGCCTGGGAAAGTAGGTCGGAAGTACCACCTCCTGATTGATGTGAAAAGGGGAGACCACTTTTGGAAGAAATTTTGGGTGAGTCCGTAGGACTACCCTATTTTTGTAGAACCGAGTGTAAGGGGGATCAGACACGAGGGCCTGCAATTCACTTACGCATCTAGCGGAAGTGAGGGCTATCAGGAATAAGGTTTTCCAAGAAAGAAAACGTAGAGAACAGGTAGCCATAGGTTCAAAAGGCGGACAGGTGATCCGCTGCAAAACCACATTCAGATCCCAGTCAGGTGCTGGCGGGCGCAGAGGTGGTTTAAGTAGGAGACCTCGGAGAAACCTCGTCATGAGAGGGTCGCTGGAAAGAGGTCTGCCTTCCACCGGCACATGATGTGCTGAGAGAGCACTGAGGTGAACTTTGACGGAGTTGGACTTAAGTCCCAGATTAGAGAGGTAGAGCAAGTACTGCAAGATCACCGACACCGAGCAGGAGAAGGGATCATGAGACTGCTGGGCACACCAAGCGGAAAAGCGACGCCATTTAAGGGCGTAGCATTTACGGGTAGAAGGTCGCCGGGAAGCTAGGACGACCTCCTCCACCTCTGCCGGCAAGAGAAGGGGAGCAAGGACTACCCTCTCAGCAGCCAGGCCATCAGATGTAGAGATCTGAGGTTGGGGTGTAGCAGGGACCCCTGATCTTGTGTTAGGAGATCAAGTTGAAACCCCAGAGGAAACGGATCCTCCACCGCTAACTGCAGCAGGAGTGGAAACCACGGCTGTCGGGGCCAGCGAGGAGCTATCAGGATCATGGAAGCTTTGTCTCGGCGAACCTTGAAAAGAGTTCGGGAGACTAGCGGTATGGGAGGAAAGGCATACAGAAGACTTTTCGACCAGGAGAGCAGAAAAGCATCCGCCGCTACTCGAAGGGGATGCGGCTGCCGAGAGCAGAAGCGAGGAAGTTGCCGGTTGAGAGGACTGGCAAAGAGATCCATCGTGGGGAGGCCCCACTTCAGAAAAAGCTTCTGAACTACCAAGGGATCCAGGCGCCACTCGTGCGGCTGGAGGATCCTGCTGAGTTTGTCCGCCAGGCAATTTTCTTGGCCTGGGAGATAAACTGCCTTGAGAAGAATGTCGTGGCTGACTGCCCAAGAGCAGAGCCTCTGTGCTTCTCGACAGAGAAGGAAGGAGCCCGTGCCTCCCTGTTTGTTCACGTAGAACATGGCAACTTGATTGTCCGTCTGGACAAGGACGGACTGGTGAGAAGTCAGGTGGGAGAAAGTTTTGAGAGCCAGACGGATTGCTCTGAGCTCCAGGAAGTTGATCTGCTGCGCAGACTCCCACGCGGTCCAGAGACCTTGAGTACATGCCCCTTGGCAATGCGCTCCCCATCCCAGGAGAGATGCATCGGTCGTCAGCACTTGAGCCGGCGGAGGAGACTGAAAAGGCATTCCGAGCACCAGGTTCGGCCGATGAAGCCACCACTGTAGAGAGGAGGCCAGCGGGCCGGAGATGCGCACTAAGTTGGCTAGGCCGCCCGTGGCCTGTTGCCACTACTTGCGAAGGCACCACTGAGCAGGCCGCATATTCAGGCGGGCATTGGGGGTCACGTGGACGGTGGAAGCCATATGGCCGAGTAGTCTCAGGAAGCGCCTGGCGGAGACCAGGGACTGGCTGCGAAAGCGGCCGGCTAGGTCCATGAGCCGTTGAGCCCTGTCGAGAGGCAGGAAAGCTCGTGCCTGAAGAGTGTGCAATCTTGCGCCGATGAACTCGAGATCCTGCGAGGGGAGCGAAGTGGACTTTGCGAAGTTTATGACAAAGCCTAAGTACTGCAGAAGAGTCACAGTGCGGTGTGTGGCTGTGGTGACTTCTGGAGAGGACGATGCTCTGATGAGCCAGTCGTCCAGGTACGGAAAGACAGAGGCCGTGAAGCCGGAGATAAGCCGCCACCACCGCGAGACATTTTGTGAAGACTCGTGGTGCGGAGGATAGGCCAAAGGGCAGTACTCTGTACTGGTAATGATTTCCTGCCACCACAAACCTTAGGTATTGGCGGTGGCTGGGGTGGATGAGGATGTGCGTGTAGGCATCCTTTAGATCCAAGGAGCATAGCCAATCTCCCTGCTGGAGGTAGGGCAGAAGGATTCCAAGGGTAAGCATCTTGAACTTCTCCCTGACGAGGAACTTGTTGAGGTTGCGCAAGTCCAGGATGGGTCTGAGGCCTCCTGTTCTTTTTGGTATTAGGAAATACTTGGAATAGAAGCCTTGACCCCTCAGGTGGTGGGGCACCGGTTCCACAGCCTGTTCCTGAAGAAGACTTGCTAACTCCTGAAGGAGTAAGTCCCTGTGCAGAGGGAGTCGTGGAGGTTCTCCCGGGAAATAGGAGGGAGGGACCTGGTGGAAGTGGAGAAGATAGCCTTCTCTCACCACCTGAAGCACCCAGGCATCTGAGGTGATGTTGGACCACCTGTGGGCAAAGTGAACCAGCCGGCCTCCTGTGCTGGGAGGAACCAGCTGAGGGGGAGAGGCTATGCTGATGAAGTCAAAAACCCCCACCCTGCTGAGCAGGGGCCGGTGGTGCAGACTTGGGGGCTTGCTGCCTACGGGACCCGTTACCCCGTCCCTTGGCCTGCTGACCCTGTTGGGGAGCTGTGGAGGCCTGATATTGAGGGTAGTGTTTATAGGCAGCTGCCTTTCTCGGGTAAAAGGACTTTTTCCCCGAGCCCTTCTTCTTCTGGGAAGGGGCGGAGGTCTTCCTAGAAAGCCTAGTTCTGGTGAGAGTCTCCGTCTCGATTTGTGCAGCCTTTTCAGCCATGGGCTTGCCAAAGAGGTTCTCACCTCGGCAGGGGACATCGACCAACTTGTCCTGCACCCAGGGTTCAAGGTCAGACGACTGAAGCCAAGCCTGTCGGCGGGCACCGATGCCGGCTGCGGCCACTCATGCTGATGCTTCAAAGCCATCATAGGCTGCTCGAGACATGAATTTGGAGCAGTCTCGAATACCAGTTGTCAAGGCTAGGAACCTCCGCAAAGGTTCCTCGGACAGCCCAGTGGAGAATCCGGCTATCTCTTTAGCCAGGTCTCTGAGATACATGCCCATGTAGAGCTGGTAGGTCTGGACACGACAAGCAAGCATAGAGCCCTGGAAACACTTTTTACCTAGGCCATCCAGGTTGCGGGCCTCCCTGCCAGGAGGCACCGAGGAGTGCATCTTCTGGCTCTTAAGCCTATGCATGGCCGATTCCACCACCATGGAATGGTGCGGTAGCTGTGCTTTTTGGAAGCCAGGGCTCTTGCGGACTCGATAAATGGAATCGACCCGCTTGCTTAATACCGGCGACGATGCCGGACTCTCCCACATGCGGAAGAGTAGTCGTTCCAGCATGGGAGGAACCGGTACAGTAAAGTGCTCCCTGGCGGGAGAGTCGTACTGAAGGGCATCGAGTTCTTCGGCTCGGGGCTCCTCCTCGGGATCCGCAGGGAAGGCCAAAGCCTTGGCCATATCCTTGACGAAGTCCGAGAACCGGGCGTCCTCCGGAGGGGACTGTTTCCGAGGTTCGGACTCAGGCGAGTCCGAGGGGACACACCGAGTCCGAAAAGAATCAGGTGACTCTTCCTCTTCAGACTCTCAGGCCGACTCCAAGGAGGAATCGGTGGGGTCGGTCTGGGCGGGCGGAGGCGTCCGCCGCCCCGACGCCGAGGGAGTCGGCGTCGACGACCTCGGTCCCGAACGGGAGGCCTAGGGTGACCTCGACCGAGGATCGACTCGAGCCCGCATGGACTCGAGGATCGGCTCGGTCTCCGGGGTCGACTTAGACGTCGACGTCCCGGCGGTCGGGGCAGCGGCGCCAGCGAGGCTAGCGATCAGTGCCCGCTGCTGGTCCATGAAGGCAGAGAGTCTGCTCTCCAAGGCCGTCAACCTGAGTCCAACCTCAGGTGACCCAGCAGCCCCCGACTCGGGCCCCGACGGCGTCGGGCCCGATGTCGGACCCCTCGGAGGCGAGTCCAGGAGGACTACAGGACTTACCCGAGCAGGCAACTCCGACTCCAGACGAGGTCGCTTCGGCAGATGCTCCTTCTCCAAAGACCCGGGACGGCTATCGGGGCTATGCGACCTGGCCCTCGCGGAACCAGGTGCGTCCACCGACGCCGCCCTCGCGGGTTTCACCTTCCAATGATGGTCCCCGGAGGGAGAACCCCTGTCGGAGGAACTCCGGCGACGGTCAGAGCTGGAACCTCTGGACGCCGAGGCCTCCGACGAGGTCCGGGTACGGGCGGGATCAGCGAAGATTCGTTCCCGCTGATGCCGCCGACTCCTTAACGCTTTGGAGGACATCTTGCTGCAGGCCCCACAGATCAGTTCCTCGTGATCCGGGCCAAGGCAGCGGAGGCAATTATCATGTGTGTCAGTGAGTGACATATTTCTGTCACACTGAACACACCGCTTGAAACCACTGGCAGCCATCGGGGGAAAAAGGGCCCCTGCAAGGTCAAAGGACTGGGCTGCCAGCGAAAAAACCGAAAACGAAACTGACAGAAATCAGAAAAACCGAAAAATAACAGAAGGACTCGCAATGGCGTCGCGAGTCCGGGCAGGAAAAGGACCGGCGTCGAACCGATAGAGAAAAATGAGATAAATCATGAGAAAATCAACTTTTTCAGCGGGGACAGGACGGGCACGTCTGTAGGGCTCCGCGGAAAAAAGAAGACTGGCTAAGATGGCACCCTTGGGCGGGAAGGGGACCGCGCATGCGCGCTGCAATTCCCAAAGGCTTTCTTTGAAAGCTGGGGAAAATTGCTCCGCGAGGGCTCCGTCGGCGCCGACGTCACCCATATGTGAGGACTGACTTCCTGCTTGGTCCTGGAGAATAGACTATTACTAAATGAAGGAGGAAATTTCTAGCAATTACAATCATAACTTTTAAATTAAAACGTCTGTGTTGTTTTCTATCAGAATCAGAGCCGTAATTTTTGTGCGCTCTGTTGTAAAGTATGTGCGCTCGCTCGGCGAGGTGTGCGCGCGCGCACACGCGCACAGCTTAGAGGGAACAGTGCCTGCCACCCAACTGCAATTACTCCCGTCGATCATGTGCATGTCCGGAGAGGCTGCACTACCTCCGCCTAGCGTGCGTGTCACGGCCTGCTGAGCTAGCTTTCCTGAACACCGCACTCACCACTGCTACGAAGAAGTAAGACCCAGCCAAAGAAACACCAGAGCTCTGACCTCTGAGCCATATACAAGTGCCAGATCACTCTAGGGGAAGGGACCTGAGAGTCCTCAAAGGTAATTCCCTCTTTCAAGAGGGGCCGGACTGAATCAATGATCCTGGCCCCTCAGGAAGCCTCCCCAAGCCCTCCTAGTTTGCTCTCAGCACTGTCGCCCACCTGACAGCCGCCCAGAGCCTTACTCTCCTGAAGCCCTTTAAACTCCACTAGCACCTCTAGTCTAGTGATATCCCCTCCAATATTTCTGCATCTTCCCTACCCAGGTACAACACCAGTTACTTACCTGTAACAGGTGATCTCTGGGAACAGCAGGAATAAGTCTTCACATATGGGTACGTTGGTACCGACAGAGTCTGCGCGGGTACGCTTCCCAGCGTCCAATCAAGAGCTTTTGGAAGCATCCCAGCACGCCTGCATGCTGCCTTCCCGCCTTTCACAACTGCCTCTCCTCAGTTAAGTTTTAAAGCTGAGACAAAGAGAGAGAGAGGAAAGGAAAGGAAAGATAGATAGAGATACAACTCCTGGGGAGGTGGGAGGGTTGTGAAGACTTATTCCTGCTGTTCCCAGAGATCACCTGTTACAGGTAAGTAACTGTGCTATCTCCAGAAACAAGCAGGAACGAGTCTTCACATATGGGGACTCCCAAGCTGAGATGCCTGGAGTCCCAGCATGTCATAGGCTGGAACATGCTATCTCCCAGAACACCAGGCATCCTGAGGATGGAGGGTAGGAGTTGAAGAAAGAAGGATGCTGTGGAACAGCTAACCTAGCATAGGACTGCAGAGATGGAGTCCATGTGTGGATGATGATGGTCATCAATAATATTGCAAATGATATTGCAATATGGACCTCCCCTGACAGGATTTCAGAGAAGTATGGAGGTTCATGGATCTACTGGGAAACCTAGTAGAGGAACCTTAAAGAGGACCTCATTGTAAGTGAAGGTAATAATCCTGTAGGAAAACCAGTGGAGGTCAGAATCTTGAAAGGTAACAGGTAACCCCAGTAGGGAAACTGGGGTAGTCCAAAAAACGGTGGGCCTTAGGCGGAAGGCTTTATGAGAAAAACCTTAGCTCTTTTGGAGGCAGAGTGGGTCACTCTTAGGAGCAAAAAGAGAAGGCTAACCGATTTGGACATACAGGCATAGTCCTTGTGGGGAGAAAGGGTGTGGGAACTCCTTGTATCCCAAAAAGAGAGGACAAATGCCTGAGGCGTTAAAGCTTGTAATTAACTGAAGATCCACAATGTCTCTCCTAACTGGGGTAAGCTAGGAGAGATATTGGGCACGGAAAGCTTCAGAGGTACCTAAACCATTAGGTTATGGTATAAAAATTGTTGACTACCACTGGAGTGGTTGTGTGTGTAGAACCCCAAACCTGCTAGAGAGCAAAGGTATGGGTAAAGCCCCTCTGTCAGAATCATATAGCTATATGAGGATAGACAGTGAGATAGATATGTATTCACATACTTATCTATCTATAATAAAATATCTCAACAGATACGTGTGTGTATATATATATATAGATATATATAGATAGATAGACATATAAGAATATATCTATAGTGAGATATGGCAGGGCATAAAATACACACAAAAAATAAATATGGATATGTAGGCCTACATATGGGTGTCTGCAATTAAACAGAGATATGCCTACAGCACAGTGATCACATAGGATATGTGGAGAAGAAAGATTCATCTAACAAGGAGGTGGAACCTACTTGAGAAGACATATAGAGAATCTATTCCTCCTGGTCATGATCTGCAAGAATGCTAGTTAGTGAAAAATAACCAGGACTGTTACGTGAAAAACAAAGGATAATGTCAAAGTGCAGCCAGTAAGTCCCGAGTCTTCCAGGACTCTAGCATGGTAAGTAGACAGAAGACGCCTAGAGATGAGATACCATGTTGACCTGCTTAAGGGCAAAGGTATCATGCGTTCTTACCATGAGGACAAGCATATCCCCGATTGGGAATACTATGGACCAAGGCAGGGAACTGGCAACTCCTTGAGCTTTCACGTAAGAGAAGGCCTATGTCCTTTATATCAAAAAAGGAGATAGTAAAAGAAGGGAGAACCTTCTAGTCATAGGAGACATGACTGAAAAGCCTTTTCTAACCAGCTAGGATAGCTGTTGGAGAAAAAAAAACCCATGCTCTCTAGCAAGGGCCCATAGTGGAAAGCTTCTCTGTAGATTGCAGAGAGCATGATGCAGGAGAATGAGGAGATAGAACTGGCTGTTAGAGAGCCAGTATCTCTGCCAACTAATGCTGCCAAACTCAGGAAAAAGAAGATGGCAGAATAGAAGATAATCTAGAAAGCTTGTAATGAGATGATCTCCAAGAGAGATGAAGCACTGACTTGGAGCCACTACTAAGACAAGACAGAATGTTAGTGGAGGACAATCTGGTTGTTTGTGGACAAGAACCAGTGGTCCAAACATTAAAGCTCCTGCATAGGCAGCTGTTAGCAGACAGCAGAAAGAATCTTACTGTTCAAAAACAGAAAGAAGAGACAGAACAGGAGTAGGAAACTCTGGACATGTCTGATGAGCTGCCCCCAAAGTAAGATTGAGCAGAGGAGGTAAACTCCGCACTAGAAAGTGAGAAAAGTAGAGAGGCTGAAGAAAAAGCCTCCCAGCAAGTAATTCCCTCTTACAGGGGAAAAACTTGGTAAGAGGGTGAAGAGAATGGAGCTGAAGAAGACTTACGAAGTAAGTAGGAAGTCTATAGAAAGGAAAAATACATGCTGGCACAGGAACTATCATTTGATAGTGGTTAGACCTCTTTCCCTGGCAGGAAAAAGAGGAGAAACCTGTGACTTATAGGCATGAACATCCTGACAGCTCAAAGAAATACAGAAAAAATGGATATCGTTTGGAAAAAGATCCATGTGTAGGGGTTAGAATAAAACGGTGGATTGCCTCTATTGAGAAGAAGCAACTGTAGATTCTAACCCCAAGAGTCATAAGCATCTGATGATGAATGATCAGAAACCCTGCAGGTGCTGGGTTTGCTGAGCCTGGTGAGAAGTTGGATTTTTCAGACCAGGACAATGGTTCCCCTGTTGGGGAACATCTGTATGATGGGTAAATGATGAATAAAACGTTCTCCTCCTACCTACTGGGACAGAGGAAGGGGTAAAACAACCCTTAGGAACAGTGGACAACTGAGTAACCTGACGTAAAGACTCCTTGTTGAAAAGATTTTCTCCAGTGCAAGGAGTATGTCCCAGCCTTTGTTGTGCCCATTAGTCCAAGTCTGAAGCTTGGAGCCAGGCTCTACGTCGTGCCCCTATAGCTATAGCAGAAGTCCTGCTAACAGACTCAAGAGAGTCTAGGGAAGCACGAGAAAGAAACCAAGAGATATTCTGGATATGCTTAAGCAGTGAGGAATAGTCTGTACTCCTGGAATCTGAAAGGAAAGGAGACAAAAGATGCAATTGCTTTGTGACCTCCTCAAGAGAAAGACTCATAAAAAATATATGAGAGAATTCTTGCAGAAAGCATAGATGTCTGGAAGGTTTGACGTCCAAAGTCATCTAGTGTTTTAGACTCACGACCTGGCGGATAGGAAGAGTGCTTTTTCTTACTCTTTACCCGCCTCATTGCTGATTCCACTACTATGGAATGATGAGGAAGTTGAGTCTTTTGAAACCCTGGAGAGGGGGGCACCTGATATAACAGATCAGTTGCCCTGGGAGGTGGGGGCAATGTTCCCTCTAATTTTCTGTAGGCTGTGTGCGCATAAAATATCAGCTGTGCAGCTTTTGAAGGAAGGTTAAATTTTTGTGCACCACATAACGACACTCAGAGTTATATACTTTAAAATTTGACTACACGTCAGAATACAGTATGTACACCACATTGATTGCACTAGAAAATATTGTAGAACTTGTGAAAACCGTAAATACACAACAACTTTTAAATTTCAAGATGTCTGTGTTTTCTATCAGAATCGGAACCGTAATTTTTGTGCGCTCTGTTGTAAAGTATGTGCGCTCGCTTGGCGAGGTGTGCGCGCGCGCACACACGCACAGCTTAGAGGGAACAGTGGGTGGGGGTACCCTGAAAGGTGTTTCCCACATTCCTGCAAGGAATGATGCAAAGGAAGCATTATGATCCCCTTTGCTTTGGTAGAAAGAGAGCCTTGTGCAGGATCATGTCCTGGGATAGGAATGGCAAGGGATCTTGCTATATCCAGGAGGAAACTCTGAAAAGAGGGATCCCCAACAGGAATCTCTTTTGGACAGGTTAGATTTAAAGAACTAGCCTGAGCACCCACAGAGGTATCCAAATATATAGGAAGAGAAGATCCTGCACAGTGCAGTGCTAAGCGATGGTTGCTGGTACTGGGTATCAGGAGCAGCAACCGTCCTTACCACATTGTCCATGCCAGGTATCGACTCCAAGCTTTGTATAGAATGGAGCGATCCTGTTGAAAAAAGCATGGCAGGAGTTGGCCACGATGCTACTGTGGATACCGGTACCGATGTCAATACCGGTACTGATGTTGGAGTCGAGCCCGACAAAGACATCGGAGTAGTCATCGGTGACAGTTCAATCGGTACCGAGGAGACCGAAACCCTCCGGCCAGTATCCTCGGTACCGAAGCACCGGTATCGATCGATGTCGGTACCAAAACCTATTGGTACCGAGTCTTCTAGACTAGAGATCAATTCCAAACTCGGCATCGAGGGCAGAGAGCCTGATAAGCGAAGCATGGAAGGCACCAACCGTAAAGGTAATGAGGTCGTCAGTACCGATTTCGGTACCGTGTCTGACACCGGTGAAGGAAGGTCAACTAGTGGCAACTCAATCGGCCTCGAAGGAACCAAGAGTTGTGGATCCGAATCATCGGAACCGAGCCTTCGGTACCGCCGAGAGCTGGTACCAAGGCGAGTCGGTACCCAGTCCTCCAGACTGGAGATCGATTCCAGACTCGGCATCGAAGGAAGCGAGTCTATTGATACACGTCTGGAGGGTACCGACAGCGGTGGTATCATCGGTGCTGGTACCGATAATGAAAATTCAGTCTGGAGTGTATCCATCGGTCCCGAAGGCACCGAGGACGCCAGATGACGATCCCTGGTGAGGAGTGTTTCATCCAACACCAGTGCTGATGCCGGGGTACCGGTACCGCTCGAAGCGGATGCCACCACCGGACACGGCTGAGGTATGTTCTGTGAGGGGTGAACCTCAGGAACAACCTGAAACCCCTTATCTGCTTTGGAGACCAAAGACTCCCGCCGGGGTTTTGAAGCCAGTGGGCCCTCGAGGGCAAGGCCGGAGCCGTCTTCATGCGGTGCATGAGACCTACCACTCGAGGACTGGCTAGTCTTAACAGACTGTTTGTGGGTTACCTGACCCTGTGTGGAAGAAGGGGACGGTGCCCCGAAGTTGGAGGGCAACCGTGTATCGAGGGAACCTTGATGTTGAAGACCTCTTCTCACCAAACTGTTGTCAGGACCCAAGCAGGTTAGACACCGACTTTGAGGGTCTAAAAATAAAGTTGTACCGCCACAGTGTGAACAATTCTTGGAGAAAGTGCCTGGCGGTTCCATGAAGGAAAAAGAAGAGGCCTAAAAGGCCTAAGAGACCGTGGGACACTATGAAGAAAAAAATATCCCATGGAAAAGGAAAAATTTTTCAAGAAAACTAAAAAATAAAAACAAGAATTTTCTGCGGTGACAGGAGGACGTCCTGCCGGCTCCGCGGAAAAACGAAAACTGAGGAGAGGCAGTTGGGAAAGGCGGGAAGGCAGCACGCAGGCGTGCTGGGATGCTTCCAAAAGCTCTTGATTGGACGCTGGAAAGTGTTCCCACACAGACTCCGTCAGTACCGACGTACCCATATGTGAAGACTCATTCCTGCTTGTTCCTGGAGATTACAGGTTACATTTCTTCAAGTATTCACCTGCCTAATACTTCTTGTGTATATCATCTTTCATAAAACCCCTTAAAAGCCTCCCTAATCTCATAGGACCCGAAAATCAGCTTTCCTTCGTCATTCCTAACTTTAAACTACCTGTTGCTGCCCCTGCTTTGCCTTCAACTTACTGGCCAGAATTCTACTCTATTATCCCACTCAAAATAGGCTTGCTTAACCTTCTCAAGTGTAAACGCCATCCAATATGGCTTTCCTACACCAACCATCTTCTCATTAGAGTAGTGACATCACTCATCTGGGTAGCAAATATATCCTTACTCAATTTCCTTCTCCCCTTCTACTACCCTCTATACCCTTAGCCACTTATTTATTTATTTACATTCTCATATATACCGCGCTATTCTGCATCAGTACGGTTTACATTGAACGAACTGAAATTACATTGAACAGGGCATCATAACTTGGAGATAACTATTTTACAGGGAACATGGGCTATGGAGGGTTAAGTGGCTTGCCCAAGACCACAAGGAGCACCTGTGGGACTAGAAACCTCAGTCCTTCCAGCCCAAGGTTGCTGTCCTCTAGTGGGATTTGAACCCCCGACCTTCCGGCCTGAAGTACCTTGCCCCAACCACTAGGCCACTCCTCCACTCCATATAATTTATAATTTCCCCACTCATCACAGACTACCCCTACATCTTCCTCCCCTCCCTCACCACGTTATTCTTCTCTCACAGAACAAATATCAAGCCAGATTGTATCACCCATTCCACCTTCACAGTCACAACGGTGTCAAACACACCCCTAACTTTTCTTCATTTCCCTCTCTTTTCTACAAGTTGTTATAAACATTTGTCATCATTCCCTCTCTCCACTTCATGTCAGTCTACACCATGGTCTTAATAGTCTCTTCCAATATGGTGCCTGCCTGGTCATTCCGCTGATGGTAAATGCTATCCCAAAAGGGTACAGCCATCTATACTCTATATGGTCCTTGCGAAACTGCTCTGTCACCAGCCGAAATTCTTTCCTCCTTTGCAAAGTGGCTGCTGACAAGCCCATAGACAGTTATCTAGTAGCCTTGCCACTCAAACCGCTAGGCCACCCTCATCCTTGAAGTAATTTTCTCCTTTGAGGTGAAATTACGCCTTACCTGCTCATTTTCTTTCCTGGAGTCCCTCCAGTCCAGATGCGCAGGTTATGCCCTATCACCAGCAGAAGGAAATTGATAACAACGGACTTTGATGATGTCACTCTAAAAGGGATCTGTACAGAGCTACTGAAGCCTGTATTTTGAGCAACCAAGCAGACTTCACTATAATCTTAGCCTAATTATGAACCAGCCAAACAACCACCATGTACAGAACAAATGTCTGGAATGGAGAGATGCTGTTCCATACAGGACCAAGAACAGCATTCTGCCTCTGAATCTGAAAAATATGGATCACCCCAAGAAAACCCAAGGGAGCACCAGCGACAGAAGCACCGGAGAGGCACAACGGGACTCAAGGAAAGAAAATTAGCAGGTAAAGTGTAGTTAGTTACTCACCTGTAACAGGTATTCTCCAGGGACAGCAGGAATCAGTCCTCACATATGGATGATGTCAGTGCTGACTGAGCCCACGCGGTAACCTCTCCGCAGTTTCAAAGAAAGCCTTTGAGAGATGCACCACGCATGTGTGGTCCCCTTCCCGCCCAAGGGTGCCATTTTGCCTTAGTATGATGACATAGCTCAAGACGGCAAAAAAGCAAAGCAACTCCACGGGGAGGAGGGAGGGTTGTGAGGACAGATTCCTGCTGTCCCCGGAGAACACCTGTTACAGGTGAGTAACTACGCTTTCTCCAGCAACAAGCAGGAAGTCAGTCCTCACATATGGGATTTCCCAGATACAGGCTACCATAAAAACCTGTAAAAGCCACAGGTGACCAGAAAAAGGTGAACCGTGAGAAGCAGAAACAGAGTCGTGGAACAGCAGACCCACGAGCAGCCCTGAGTGGCAAGCAAGGAACCAGTTTTCTGGTAGCCTGAACACACCGAAGGGCGGGAGTTGCCCTACACTGTAAACAAATGACTGAGTACTGCCCGACCAAGGCACCTTATGAGCTGCGAAAGTATGAATTGAAGACCAGGTGTCAGCCTGGCAGATCTCCGCCAAAGGACTGGACTGCAGGGTCACCACAGAGACCGCCATGGCCTAGACGCTGTGCACAGTGACATGGCGCTCCAGTGAGAGACCGGCCTTCTTGTAAGTGAAGGTGATGCAGTCCGCCACTCAAATGGACAGGGCACGCTTAGAGACCACTGTCCCAGCAGACTTGGGTCGTAGGAGATGAAGAGCTGTGAGGAGCGATAGTGGGCCTGGGTACACTCCATAATAGGCCATGGCCCACTTACAGTCCAGAGTGTGGAGAGCAGTCTCTGCCCTGTTAGCATGAGGCCTCAGGAAGAAGGTGGGGAGCGGCACCTCTTGGCCGAGATGGAATGGAGACAACACCTTAAGCAGAAACTGGGTGCATGTAGAGCACGACCCCGTTCTTGTGGGACCTCATATAAGGTGGATGGGCCACCAAAGCCTGCAGCTCGCTAACTCTGCGAGCAGACATGGTCACCATGAGGAAGAGATACTTGAGGTGGTAAGAGTTGAGAGGCTAGAAAGGTAGTGCCGTGAGTTTTGCGAGAACTGTGTTAAGATCCCACTCCGCCATTGGGGGGGCAGACAGATGACCTTGAGAGAGTAGGCCCCTCAGGAAGTGAGTCACAAGGGGCTTGCTCTCTACAAGATGGTGGTGGGAGTCGGACTTCAGCCCCGCCTGGAATAGGTGAAGCAGATACTGCAGCACCAGCTGGACCAAACAGGAGAAGGGGTTGATCTGTTTCTCCGCATACCACACCAAGAATATCTGCTACTTGAAGGAATAGGCCCAGCGTGAGACCAGGAGGCTTGCTCTACCTTGCTTGAAAGACTAAGTGAGCCAAGGCTACCCTTTCAGCAGTCAGGCCATCAGAGTCAGGGACCCCAGAGTGTAGTGCAGGAGCGAGCCATCTCCTGCGAGAGCAGGCCCAGGGTGTACCCCACGGCACCTGTGACAGGCGAAGGAGCACGGGAAACCACGAATGCTTGGCCATTGAGGGGCCACCACATCACAGTGCCTCCGTCGAGCGGAATGTGAAGAGGGTCTTGGTGATTAGCAGCACTGGCAGGAAGGTGTAAAGGAGGCCCCCTGTCCAAGGGATGAGAACGCATCTGCCTCCACCCACGAGGAGTGTGGCTCCCTGGAGCACAAGCGGAGCAGCTGAGCATTGGCTGAGCTGGCAGAGAGGTCCATCTGCAGGAGTCCCCCAGCTGCCACTTGTGCAAATTGGAGGACCTGGCTGAGCCGATCCGCCAGGACACTGTCCTCACCTGGGAGATAGACTGCCCGCAGCAGCATCCAGTTGTTGCTGGTGAAAGAGCAGAGGCTCATCACCTCCTGGCACAGGAGGATGACGATCCCATACCTACCTGTTTGCTTGATGTAGAACATCGCCACCTGATTGTCGATCTGGACCATCACCAATTGATGCCGTAGGTGATGGCGAAAAGCCTTGAGGGTTAGTGCTATGGCTCGGAGCTCCAGGAGGTTGATTTGCTGGAGGCTCTCTGCCTGCGACCAGCTGCCTTGAGTGCAGAGGTGGTCGCAATGGGCTCCCCAGCCCAGTTTGGAGGCATCCATTTTGAGGACCCTGTAGGAAGTGGGGGCCTGGAAGGGCATCCCGGCCTGTAGATGGTGAAGCTGTCATCACCTGTCAAGGGAGTCAGCCAGAGGATGGATCACAACCACCTGTCCCGCAGGTGCCCTGTTGCTTGAGACCACTGGGAGCATAGGGCCCACTGGGCTGGTTGCATATGCAAACAGGTGTCCGGGATGACATGTACCGTGGGTGCCATGTGACCCAGCAGGGGAAGCATAAGGCGGGCAGAGGTTGAGGGGTGACCTTGGATGTGCTCCACAAGCGCTTTGAGATGCTGGGCCTTGTCCGGAGGAAGGTCGGTCCTGGCCTGGATGATGTCCAGCAGTGCCCCTATGAACTTCAGGTGTTGTGCCAGATGGAGATGGGACTTTGGATAGTTTATGATAAACCCAAAGTGCTCCAGAATGAGGATGGTGCGGCCTGTCGCCTGATGCGCTTCAGTGGCAGTGTTGGCCCTTGATAAGACAGTCATCCATGTAGGGGAAGATGAACATCCCTTGGAGATGCAAGGAGGCGGCAACCACCACTAGGCACTTACTAAATACCCTTGGGGCAGAGGCCAGACAAAAGGGTAGAACCCTGTACTGGTAGTGGCAGCCTACCATGAAGTAGAGGTACTGCCTGCGTAGGGGATGGATGAGGATGTGTGTATACATATCCTTCAGATCCAAAGAGCATAGCCAGTCTCCCTGCAGAAGGTATGGCAGCAATGTTCCAAAGGAGAGCATTTTGAACTTCTCCCTCCCCAGGAACTGGTTGAGATCCTGCAGGTCTAGAATCGGCCAAAACCCTCTGGTCCTTTTGGGAACCAAAAAGTAGGAGTAGAACCCCTTGCCCCTGAGGTGGAGAGGGACGGTTCCACCGCCCTGTCTATCAAAAGACCAGCAAGTTCTTGCTGAAGCAGGCCCCAGTGAAGAGGAGTCATGGGGGGCTCTCCCGGACAAAATGAGAGCAGCATCTATTCGAGGTGGAGGAGGTAACCTTCCTTCACCACCTGCAGGACCCATGAGTCAGAAGTGATGGTGGACCACTGGTTCGCATAAAATACCATACACACCCCATATGCTGCGGCCTGGCAGTAGGCACTAATGCCCACTCTGACTACTCTAGCTGCCAACTTGAAGCAGTCACAGGCCACCTGAGTCATAAATTTGGAGCACTCTGATCATGGATGTCAGGATCTGGAGCCACTGAAGAGGTTCCTTGGAGAGGCCAGCCGAGAACCCGGCGAGTTCCCTCACCAGGTCCCGCAAGTACATGCCCATGTACAGCTGGTAAGCCTGGATCAGGCTGATGAGCATCAAGCCCTGGAAGCACTTCTTGCCCAGGGAAACCATGGTGCGGGCCTCCCCGCCCAGGGGCACAGAGGAGTGTGTTTTCTGGCACATGAGCTTACGCATGGCTGACTACCACCATGAAGTTGTGAGGCAGTTGAGCTCTTTGGAAGCCAGGGCTTTGGTGAACCCAGTACATCTAGTCCAGCCACCTGCTCACAATCTGTATGGAGGTGGAGGTCTCCCACATATGGAAGAGAGCTGTTCCAGGATGGGGGAATGGGCACCCTAAGAGCCTCCTTAGGAGGAGCCTCATACTGGAGGATCTTGAGGTTCTCAGCCTAAGGCTCCTCCTCAGACTCGGTAGTGAAGGCAAGAGCCTTCGCCATATCCTGAACAAAATACATAAAGGCCAGATCCTTGGGTGGGGATCGGTGCTGGGTTTCGGAAAGGGCCAAGGGAGCAGAGTGTCTGGGACTCGTCATCCTCTGTCTCCCAGTCTGACGAGATCTCAACGGTCCTCCGGGCCTCGGGCTCGCGTCCCAGCCCTGAAGGCCTGGGGGCTCCAACACCCCAAATCGGGAGTACTGTGCAGAGAAGTCCTTTGCCCCAAGCAGGACTGGGACTGGTGCCGAGGTATCTCTCGAGGCCGGTGGCACTCTTAAGATCAGCTCCACCTCCGAAGACCCCCTTGCTGTTGAGGGGCTTGTGATTGGGAGTGATGACCTGGAAGAACCGGGCATCAGAGTCCACTGCTGGGCCATGAAAGCAGACAAGTTGCATTCCAAGGCCACCATCCTGGTCTCAAGGCCAGAAGGCTCAGCAATCACCGGCATGGGCACAGAGGACCTTGGGCCCAGCACTGCTGAGAGGGTGTGTCCTTGACAAGGGTAGCCTCGGAGGACAGAGACCGATCCCCCAGACACCAATGGTATTTTCTCCTGTCAGGGCAACTTCGAGGGCTGCTCCCAGCCATCACCCTCATATCGAGGGCTCCGAGGTTAGGGACGATGGGACTACCCCACGGCCCCAAACTCATCACCCGACAAGACCACCGACAACATCTGGCTTTTCGAGGGACATCCCTCCCCGAGGGAGCCCCAGCTTGATGCCCCATGACTTCAAGGCTCCAAGGCAGCGCGGTCACCAAGCGAGGCAGAGGCCTCTACAGTGGCCCTCAAGGGTGCTGGTCCCATGGACGACTCTGAGGCAGTCGGTCTTATGAAAAATCAACTTGTGCTGCTTCTTACAGTGTTAGAGGGCCTTGGGGGTCATCTGCTGGCAGAAACCACATGCCAAGGCATTGTGATCTAGCCTGAGGCACCGAAGGCAACAATCATGTGAATCTATGCGTGACATGTGCACGGCAGTTGCAAGGCTTGAAGCCACTGACTGAGGCCACAGCGAGAAATATGGCCCCCGTGAGGTCAAACTCCTTTGGCCCGGCCTCTTTACTGAGGAAGATGTAGGGATGTTACCCAAGACTGAAGTGGTATTTAAAGGTGATACTGCAGAGGAATTGAGAGAAATATCGCTACACCGGGAAGATATATTACAACTATTTGATAAACTGAATAGTAGCAAATCACCTGGACTGGATGGTATACATCCCAGAGTGTTGAAAGAACTGAAATATGAGATTGCAGACCTGCTATTGGTAATCTGTGAACTTTCATTAAAATCATCTGTAATACCTGAAGATTGGAGGGTCGCCAACGTAACACCAATTTTTAAAAAGGGTTCCAGGGGTGACCCAGGAAATTACAGACCGGTGAGCCTGACGTCAGTACCAGGGAAAATGGTAGAAACCATCATAAAGAACAAAATTACACAGCATGTAGATAGTCATGGCCTAATGGGAGACAGCCAACATGGCTTTAGACAAGGAAGATCTTGTCTTACTAATCTGATATGTTTTTTTGAAGGTGTGCATAAACAGGTAGACAAAGGTGAGTCGGTTGATATAGTGTATCTGGACTTTCAGAAAGCTTTTGACAAAGTCCCCCATCAGAGACTTTTGGCGAAGCTAAAAAGTCATGGGATAGGAGGCAGTGTACTATTGTGGATCGGGAACTGGTTAAAAGATAGAATGCAGAGGGTAGGGCTAAATGGCCAATATTCCCAATGGAAAAAGGTGAATAGTGGAGTACCCCAGGGATCTGTACTGGGTCCGCTGCTTTTTGACATATTCATAAATGACCTGGAAAAGGGAATAACTAGTGAGGTTATCAAATTTGCAGATGACACAAAACTGTTTAAAGTTGTTAAAACCCAAGAGGATTGTGGAAAACTGCAGGAGGATCTGGATAAATTGGAAGACTGGGCATCCAAATGGCAGATGAAATTTAATGTGGACAAGTGCAAAGTTATGCACCTAGGAAAGAACAACCCACACTATAGTTACACGATGCAAGGCTCCACATTAGAAACCACCACCCAGGAAAAAGATTTAGGAGTCATCGTGGATAACATGTTAAAACCTTCCGCCCAGTGTGCAGCGGCGGCCAAGAAAGCAAATATAATGCTAGGTATCATAAGGAAAGGGATGGAGAATAAAACAAAGGATGTTATAATGCCTCTGTATCGCTCCATGGTACGACCGCACCTTGAATATTGTGTGCAATTCTGGTCACCGTATCTTAAAAAGGACATAGCGTTATTAGAAAAAGTACAGAGAAGAGCCACCAAATTGGTGAAGGGGATGGAAGGCTACTCCTATGAAGAGAGGCTAAGAAGGTTAGGGCTCTTTAGCCTGGAGAAGAGACGGCTGAGGGGAGATATGATAGAGGTCTATAAATTAATGAATGGAGTGGAACGGATAAACGTGGATCAATTGTTTACGCTATCAGAGTATAGAAAGACTAGGGGACATGTAATGAAGCTACAGGGTAAACTATTTAAGACAAATAAGAGAAAATATTTTTTCACTCAACGTGTAATCAAACTCTGGAATCTGTTACCGGAGGATGTAGTAAGGGCTGTTAGTATAGCTGGGTTTAAAAAAGGTTTGGACAAGTTCCTGGAGGAAAGGTCCATAAACCACTATTAAAAAGGGACCCAGGATATCAATGCTTGACCCAGTACAAGCATTGTGGAACCTGTGTCTTTTGGGGATATTGCTAGGTACGTATGACCTAGATTGGCCACTGTTGGAAACAGGATACTGGGCTTGATGGACCTCGGTCTGACCCAGTATGGCATGTCTTATGTTCTTATGTTCTTACAAAAACATATGCACCAAAAAAAAAGTATGAGGGAAAAAAGGGGGACCTGAGGAAAACGTGACATTGAAGGCAAGCGGACTCAGGAGGCAAGAGGGGCACCAGTACACAAAATGGAGAAAGGAATCGATCTGAAAATTAAACTAAAAGACAAGAAAAGAAATCAACTTTTTCTGGGGTGGGGAGGGGGACACAAACACACATCCAATGGGCTCCACAGAAAAAAAGGAGGACTAAAGGCAAAATGGCACCCTTAGGCGGGAAGGGGACCACGCATGGGTGGTGCATCTCCCAAAGTATTTCTTTGAAAGCTAGGGAGAGGTTACCTCATAGGCTCCATTGGCGCCGTCACCCATACGTGAGGACTGGCTTTCTGCTTATTCCCGAAGGTCTAATTTCACCTAACTAATCATCCCTCCAGTCCAATCCAGACACACGGGATGCGCCAGAGCAATACTTAACCATGGGAGGGATATGTGAGCCCGGCCTGCAACATTCACGCACAGAACCATGCATCCCCCTGTGCCTGAAAATCCAGGTGGTAATGGCATACAAAGGAATGAGGCGACAAGTATGTCGCTGCCTTACAAGTTCCTACTGAAGGCACCAGCCCAAACTCCACAAATGAGGCTGCCTGAGCCCTTGTGGAATGGGTCCACAATCCTTTTGGAGCAGTGACACTTAAGCAAATATGTGGAAGCAATACCCTCCTTCAGGCAATGCGCAATCAATGCCTTAGAAGCAGCCTCACTTTTACAGGGTCCCCAAAAAGGACAAAGAGGTGATCAGACTTCCTAAAGTCTCAGATCTGCCTTAGATACTGCCGAAGGACCCACCGAATATCCA
Source organism: Ichthyophis bannanicus (assembly GCA_033557465.1). Classification (NCBI taxonomy): domain Eukaryota; kingdom Metazoa; phylum Chordata; class Amphibia; order Gymnophiona; family Ichthyophiidae; genus Ichthyophis; species Ichthyophis bannanicus. Next base: position 98,410,668 of record CM066046.1, read on the forward strand.
GCAGTTGAAACTGAATAGACTCAATCTTCTCTCAAATCCACAAACACTAGCAACATGACTACTTGATTATGGTGGAACACCAACACAGCTTAGGGAGAAAGGAGGGAACCAGGCGAAGGACTACCTTCTCTTTAGAAATCTGCAGAAAGGGCTTCCTACACACCTGAAATTTGATGTGCTGAGCAAATGGCTACCAAAAAAAGCCCAAACAGTTTTCAAGGTAAAGTCTTTGAAGGAAGCTTGTTTCAGAAGTTCAAATGGAGCCCCCACCAGGGCTGGCAAAACCAGGTTCAAATCCCATGTCGGGACATGCTGCCTCATTGGTGGCCGCACATGCTTCACACAAAAATGGACCACATACGGATGTGAAGTCAGAGAAACTCCCTGAATCTAGCCACAGAAACAGGATAGGGCTGCCACTTGAAATCGTAAAGAATTTAAGGCAAAACCTTTGTCTAAGTCTGCTGGCAATAAAGCTAAGATATCCAGGACCAAAGCTGAGAGGGGACAAAGACCCCGCTTGTCACTCCAACTCTCAAACATTTGTCATACTCAAATATATGCCAAAGTCAACCGTTTCCAAGCCCGCAGCAAGGTAGAAATGACCTGAGCAGAGTAGCTTCTCTTCCTCAGTCTAGCACTCTCAAGAGCCAGGCTGTAAGAGAGAATAGACTCCCGTCCAGCATGCAAATGAGCCCTTGAGAAAGCAGATTGTCCATCACTAGAAGGTACCACAGCCCATCCACCTTCAATCACACCACATCTGCATACTAAGCCTAGAGGCTAATCCAGCGCCACCAAGATTACCAGTCCTCGATGGGACTCTACTCCAGAGGTACTCAAATCCAGTCCTGGAAGGCCGCAAACCAGTCAGGTTTTCGGGATATCCCTAATGAATATGCATGAGATAGATTCAAATACAATGGAGGCAGTGCATGCAAATATATCTCATGCATATTCATTAGGGATATCCCAAAAACCTGGCTGGTTTGCGGCCCTCCAGGACTGGATTTGAGTACCTCTGCTCTACTCTTTGGAGCACTTAGCCTATCAGTGACCAGGGACGAAAACATACAGGACACCGCCACTTGGCCACCTTTGAGCTAGAGCATTGAGGCCCACTTGACATCCTCTCTCGCTTGAGGCTGATGAAACAATCCACCTTGCTGCTGATGGCGGCCGCTATCAGGTCCATGACCGGTGTCCCCCAACAACGCACTCTCTGTTAAAACACAGAGTCCTCCAGGGCCCATTCCCCGGGATCCAATTGATGACGGCTGCGAAAATTGGCCTGCACATTTTCCTTCCCGGCTACGTGAGCTGCCGACAGCGCCAGGAGATGGGTCTCTGCCCACTGAAGCAAAGGCTCTACTTCTGCCGCCAACACAGCACTTCCAGAGCCACTCTATTGATGCAAGCCACTGTGGTCGCATTGTCCAAAAAGACCCTCACCACTGTGTGCTGAACCATGGGGAGAAAGACCAGAAGAGCCAAAAACACTGCTTGCATCTCCAAGTGATTTATGGCCCAGCTCTGTTCCTCCCAAAACTATCGTCTCTACTTCATCTGAGACTGGCAGCACGCTCCCCAACAGTACAGGCTGACATCTGTGGTGACCACCACCCAATCCAGAGGTTCCAGGGATATCAGTCATCAACTTGGCTGAGTCCAGCCACCACTAAAGACTCATTCTTATCTCCTCTGAGCAGCGCAACCTCCGCCACAATGAATGCTTCTGAGGGGACCACTGAGACAACAATGCCCCCTGAAGAGGGCGCTTACGAGCTGTGACCCATGGAACCAGATCCAATGTCACCGCCATAGACCCTAACAGCTGCAGATTGGTCCCATTCCTGCAGAACTCGCAACCTGCAGAATTTCTGTACCTGTCCTTGAACTTTCTGGACCCGCTCCAGAGGCAGAGAAACCATACCTGAGTTGATGTCGAAATGAGCCCCCAGATAAACCAAATCCTGAGTTGGCTGCAAATGACTCTTGGAAAAATTAATGACCCTACCTAAATATTGGAGAAAGCATAGTTACTCCCCTGTAACAGGTGTTCTCCGGGAACAGCAGGAATCAGTCCTCACATATGGGCAACATCAGTGCCGATGGAGCCCTGCGCGGAGCATTTCCCCAGCTTTCACAGAAAGCCTTTGGGAATGCTACCACGTATGTGTGGTCCCCTTTCTGCCCAAGGGTGCCATCGTGCTCGGTCAAATGACATAGCTAAGACGGCAGCAAAACTAAAACAATGTAGGGGGGCAACTCCTAAGGGAGGAAGGAGGGAATATGAGGACTGATTCCTGCTGTTCCTGGAGAACACTTGTTACAGGTGAGTAACTATGCTTTCTCCATTAACAAGCAGGAAGTCAGTCCTCACATATGGGCCCCCCTTGCTCCAAGCTGCCAAGGACTGAACCACAACAGTACCAATGGCAACTGGTTGGGTGGCCATGAGTTGCAGAAGGCGAGTCCCCGCTGAGAGACTCTGCAAGACCCTAGCATCCAGCAACACTATCACTCCAGTAGTCTGAACACAGAGGGTCGGAGGGCAGGAGTTACCTACACTCCAAAAATATTACGCAGCACTGCCTGACCAAAGGCATTGTCCCTGTGGAATTCGCTTTCCAGGCAGTAATGTGCTGCGAACGTGTGAATGGATGGCCAAGTGGCGGGGCTACAAATTTCTGTCTCCAGCACAGAATGGAGGTGGGCCACCGATATGGCCACTGCCCTCATGCGATGCACTGTGATCCGGTGCTCCAGGGAGGGGCCTGCCTGTTCACAAGTGAGTTCATACAAAAATTGTATTGGTCTTCTTGGAGTAATAAACCTATGGTTCAAATCTCAATAATTCACTCCACCTTAACTTCCGGCTGTGTTGAGAAGAAACTGTGATGTTACTCTTGTACAGACTCAACCTTCCGCTATGTAGTCTCAGACCAACATCGCGCTCTTGATCACATATACTAGTGAAAACCAGATAGCGCTGATTAGCATCAATGACTACAGGGAAGCTGTCTTTTTTTGTTTTTGTTTCTTATAAGTAATTTGTTAAATGCACCACTCGTGTTTCAACCCGTTCATATATTTCAACCCATTCATGTATTTATGATTTCTAGTGAAACAATCTTATCTTATTTTCTTGTCCCCGCTATTGTGGGGGTCTCTCCGTTCTATTAAATCTTCTCTTTATCTCTCTCAACGCCTCACTCGGCGCCGTTACGTTTCACTCCGTTATGGAGTTTCTTCAGGAGATCTATCTGCAAAGAAGCAACAATATGAACGCTTGTTTTCTGACTGGACTTAAACACATGTTAACTGCCGTGAAAACTTTAAATTTAAAATACGGACATATCTAAAACCTCTTAAAACACATAGAATTAGTTTCTAGCATTCTTCGGGTATCAGCCACACTCACTATTCTCTGCTGCCCACGTCTTGCTGTTGAGTTTAATTTCGGTTTCTTCACTAAAACGCCACGCATGCGGGTCAGTTGTTCATCCTCCTTTTAAACCTGCTGGTAATTGATTGATCATAGACATCATTTGCAGGCTTGCCACTCAATGGAGGCATTTAAACCTAAAGGTTCAACTGTATTCAGTGAGAAAATCCATTTCTGTTCGCAGAATAGCAGTGTCTCATCTATGGTCTTTCCTTTTTTCGGTCGTGAAACCTGGTCTATGCAAAAACATCTGAGTTGGGAAAAGGCAGAAGCGAACCATTTGGGCGTTGTTGGGAGAGGTGAAGAGGTCCATCTGGGGCCAGCCCCAAAGGTGGAAGAGCTGCTTTGCCACTGCCAGGTTGAGACGCCACTCTTGAAGGCGGAAGACTCTGCTGAGACTGTCTGCCAAGTAATTGTCCTGGCCTGGGGAGGTAGACCGCTCGCAGAAGCATGCTGTTGCGCACTGCAAAGTCGAGGAGGGCTACTGCCTCCTGGCAGAGGGAGTATGAGCCCACGCCCCTCTGCTTGTGTATATAGAACATTGCAACCTGGTTCTCTGTCTGAACCAGGACAGTTCTGTTCCGCAAGAGGGAGCGGAAAGCACGTTGGGCGAGGGTTACCGCCCGGAGTTCCAGGAGGTTGATCTGAGTAGACTCCTCCCTGGACCAGCAACCCTGAGTGCGGTGAACTCTGCAGTGGGCTCCTCAGCCCTGGAGAGAGGCATCTGGTCAGGGTACACTGCAGTGGAGTTGCCTGGAAGGGCATCCCTGCCCAGAGGAGGGCTTGGTTCTGCCACCAGTCAAGGGATCTCACCAGTGGCGGGAGGCTCTGACCCTTTTCCCGGAGTCTGCCCGTGGCCTGGGTCCACAGAGCACAGGCACCACTGGGCTGCTCGCATTTGTAGAAAGACTAGGGGTGTGACATGGACCGTGGAGGTCATGTGCCCCAGCAGGCGGAGGAGGAGAAGTCAGGCTGCCACAGTCGTGCGGTGTTGGACCTCCTCTTCCAGCTACTTGAGTCGTTCTGCCCTGTCCTGAGGAAGGAGGGCTCTGTACAGTGTCCAGCTGAGCACCGATGAACTCTAGGTCTTGCACTGGAGAGAGATGTGATTTGGGGACGTTGATGATGAACCCCAGGTGCTGCAGGAGGAGGATGATATGCTCTATGCCCTGAATGGCCTCTGTAGCTGTGCTGCCCTTGATAAGCCAGTTGTCCAGGTAGAGAAAGACGAACACCCCTGACATATTCATAAATGACCTGGAAAAGGGAATAACGAGTGAGGTTATCAAATTCGCAGATGACACAAAAACTATTTAAAGTTCTTAAAACCCAAGAGGATTGTGGAAAATTGCAAGAGGATCTTGATAAATTGGAAGAATGGGCATCAAAATGGCAGATGAAATTTAATGTGGAGAAGTGTAAAGTTATGCACCTAGGGAAGAACAACCCAAACTATGGTTACACGATGCAAGGTTCCACATTAGGAACCACCACCCAGGAAAAAGATTTAGGCGTCATTGTGGATAACATGTTAAAACCCTCGGCCCAGTGTGCAGCGGCGGCCAAGAGAGCAAATAGAATGCTAGGTATCATAAGGAAAGGAATGGAAAATAAAACAAAGGATATTATAATGCCTCTATATCGTTCCATGGTGAGACCACACCTTGAATATTGTGTGCAATTCTGGTCGCTGTATCTTAAAAAGGATATAGCGTTATTAGAAAAGGTTCAGAGAAGAGCCACAAAAATGGTAAAGGGGATGGAAGGATACCCCTATGAAGAAAGGCTAAAAAGGTTAGGGCTCTTTAACCTGGAAAAGAGACAGCCGAGGGGAGATATGATAGAAGTCTATAAATTAATGAATGGAGTGGAACGGGTAAACGTAGATCGATTGTTTATGTTATCAGAATATAGAAAGACTAGGGGACATGCAATGAAGCTACAGGGTAAACTATTTAAGACTATTAAAAGAAAATATTTTTTCACTGAACGTGTAATCAAGCTCTGGAATTTGTTACCGGAGGATGTAGTAAAGGCTGTTAGTGTAGCTGGGTTTAAAAAAGGTTTGGACAAGTTCCTGGAGGAAAGGTCCATAAACCATTATTAAGAAGGGACCCAGGATATCAATGCTTGACCCAATACAAGCATTGTGGAACCTGTGTCTTTTGGGGAAACTGCTAGGTACGTATGACCTAGATTGGCCACTGCTGGAAACAGGATACTGGGCTTGATGGACCTTGGTCTGACCCAGTATGGCATATCTTATGCTCTTATGTAGGCACAGATGGACGGCTACCACTGCCAGTCACTTTGTGAACACTCTTGGTGAGGAGGCCAGGCCGAAGGGAAGTACCCTATGTTGATAATGGCCTCCGCCTACCATGAATCTCAGGTATTGCCAGCGAGATGGGTCGACTGGATGTTTGTGTAGGCATCCTTTAGGTCCAAGGAGCAAAATCAGTCTCCCTGGTGAAGGTAGGGCAGAAGTGTCCCAAGGAAGAGCATTTTGAACTTTTCCCTCACCAGAAACTTGCTCAGGTCTCGGAGGTCTAGGATGGGCCTGAGACCCCTGGTTCTCTTGGGGACAAGGAAGTATCTTGAGTAGAAACCATTGAACCAGAGGTGCTGGGGAACAGGCTCTACTGCCTTGTCCCTTAGTAGACCTGCTAGCTCTGAGAGCAAGAGGGCCTGGTGAAGGAGAGGGCGCACTGGCTTTCCTTGAAAATGCTCAGGAGGTGGTAGTTGGAAGCAGAGGTGATAACCCTCCTTCACCACATTGAGCGCCCGCTGGTGTGAGGTGACCTCTGGCCACCTGTGAGCGAAGAGTGCCAAGTGGCCCCCTGTGGGCTGGTGAGGATCTCCCAGGGGGAGGGAGACCCTGCCCTGGGAGTCAAAAGCTCCCTCCAGGTTGAGCTGGAGCCGGCGTCTGTGGCTTGGGAGCTTTTGGTTTTCTGGGTCCGTGTCCCTGGCCCTTGGACTGGGGTCCTCTGTGTTACTGGCTGGGAAAAACCTGGTAATGGTGACTCTGATGGAAAGGGCTCTTTTTCCTTGAGAAAGTTGGCCTTTTCCCTGAGGCTTTCTTACAGGGAAGGGTAGAGGTCTTCTTTGAGAGTCTCTGTCTCGTCACCACCTCGGCCGCCTTGTCAGCCATAGGTTTCCCAAATAGATTTTCTCCAGTGCAGGGGACATCCAGCAGTTTTTCCTGGATCCATTGCTCTAGGTCCAAGGTCTGCAGCCAGGCCTAGCGCCGAGCACCTATGCCTGTCGCTGCTGCCAGGGCTGCAGCCTCGAACCCATCGTAGGTGGCCTGGAACAGGAACTTGGAACAGTCCTGGATGGTGGCTACCAGGGTCTGGAACTGCTGCAGGGCTTCCCCGGCAAGCCCTGCTGAGAATCCAGTGAGCTCCTGGATAAGACTCTTTAGGTACATCCCAATGTAGAGCTCATAGTTTGTATCCAGCAGCTCAGCATGGACCCTTGGAAACACTTACGCTCCAGGGCATCAAGGGCCCTAGCCTCTCTACCTGTGGGCACAGAAGAGTAAGTCTTCTGGCTCTTGAGTTTCTGCATAGAGGACTCCACCACCATGGAATTGTGGGGGAGTTGAGCCTTCTGGAAGCCTGGGCTTCTCTTGACGCAATAGATGTTGTCGAGGCATCGGCCAGGGTTTCCCCACATCCGTAGGAGCAGCTATTCGAGGATGGGTTGCACCAGCACCAATAGAGCCTCCTTCGGGGAAGACTCATACTGGAGGTTCTCCAGCTCTCCTCGGACTCGATAGGGACCGAAACAGCTCAGGCCATGTCCCAGATGAAGTCATGGAATGCCACGTCCTCCGGAGGGGAATGGCATCGGAGCTCTGGGGGAGATGGCGCCGAGGGGATGTCTCAGTGTCAAGAGGTCTCGGGGAAGACCTCGACATTGGTCTCTCAGTCTAACTCCAAGGGCATCAAGGAGTCCGAGGCTTGGAGCTCCCGCACCTCGAGGCCTGCGTCAGGGAATTGAGACCCCCCGACTGGTCTCAGGTCAAACTCCTGGAAGCTAGCCAGGAAGGACCGGACACCCGAGGACTGTGACCAGGACCTCGATTGGCGCCCAGGGCTGGCCAGAGGCCGACAGCGCTCGGGGTCCAGCTCGACACCCAGGGATGCCACCAGTCGGGGGCCCGGTTGTTGGGGGCAGATGATGCGGACGAACCTGACATCACCTGCTGCATGGTCAGGATAGCAGAGATACTCTGTTCCAGGATGCCATTCTGGCCTCAATGCCAAAAGACTCCGCAGCTTTCGGTGCAGGCACAAAGTGTTTCTGACCCAGCACCAGTGCTTTGGTGCGCATGTCTTCCACGAGGACAATGGCCTTGGGGAGCCTCACAGTCACCGCCGGCCGAGGACTCCTTCCTAGAGACCTTGGGAGGGTGCTGTTCGGAGTTGCCCTAGTCCCACTGCGGGACCTTGCCGGGTTTCCCCGGTGGAACCTCAACTGGCTTTGAGGATTTTTTTATTTTTCTTGCCAGGTCCGGCATCTTTCCAGAGAAGCCACCGCCACGGGACTCCGAAGACGCCTGGGCCTCATGGAAGATGCTTGGCTTCGGGCTCAGTGTCGGGGGAGCTAGAGCAGAGTCAGACCAAAGGAACATCATCTCCTGCAACTCTTACCAATTCTTGTTGGTCCGAGGGTTCATGGCCTGACAGGTCGCAGGAGATACTGTTGTGGTCCGGTCCAAGGAAGTGCAAGCAGCAGTCATGGGTGTCTGCGACAGACATAATTTGACTGCAACGATCACATTTTTTTAAAGCCACCGGGATACATGGTGGATCATACCCGGGGCAGGGTTGATTACACCCGGGCAGGGTTGATTACACCCAGGCGAAAAAAGGCATGAATGCTGGTTGAGGCAAGCCTCAATGAAAAAAGGGGGAAGGAGCCGAGAACAGCGCCAGGAATGGCGCCTGCTCGAGGCGGGAACCAGAACCGATACGCAACCAGGAAAAACTCACTAAGAGAATAAATTTAAGGAATTTTTTCCAGAGATACAGAACATGTGCCCGTTGGGTTTCGTGGAAAAAAAGGAGACCGAGCAATGTCACTCTTGGGCGGGAAGGGAACCATGCATGCGTGGTAGCATTCCCAAAGGCTTTCTGTGAAAGCTGGGGAAATGCTCTGCATGGGACTACGTCAGCACAGACGTCACCCATATGTGAGGGCTGACTTCCTGCTTGTTCCTGGAGAAACAATACTACTCGCTCCGTTGCCTCTAGACTTTCCTGTGCTGACTTTGCCCTGATCAGCCAGTCGTCCAGATAGGAATAAACCAACACTCCTTCACACTGAAGAGCAGCCGCTACAACCACTATCTCCTTTTTGAAGGTCCGAGGCACTGTGGCGAGGCCAAAAGGCAGGTCTCAAAACTGATAATTTCCCACTGAACTGTGAAGCATAAGTAATGCTGATGATCCAGCCAAATAGGAATGTGAAGATATGCCTTGGAAAGATCTAGAGAAGTCAGAAATTCACCCTTCCTGACAGCCACAACGACTGACCGCAATGTCTCCATGTGAAAATGTGGCACCCCCAAGGCACGGTCGACATGTTTCTGATCCAGGATGGGTTGAAAAGACCACTCCTTCTTGGGCACTACGTAATAAATTGACCAAGTCCACACTCTTCTGTTGGAACCTCGACTACCATCTTGAGTTGAATCAACCTCTCGAGTGTCTCTACCACTGCCTCTACCTTGGTCAGAGCCTTGCAGGGCAACAGCATAAAAGTGTCCAAGAGGAGCAGTGCCAAATGTGGAGGAATCGCCTAGTACCCAAGAGATCTGGGTTCTAGTCCCACTGGTGTTCCTTGTGACCTTGTGGCCTCAGGTACAAACTTAGATTGTAAGCTCTCTGGGGAGAGGAAAATACCTATGCACCTGAATGTAATGTGCCTTGAACTACCATTGGAAAGGAATGAGTTAAATGTTTATGTATTTATTAATTAGTAAACAAAAGCTCAAGCATATAACCCTTGCAAATGATCTCTAAGACCCATTGGTTGGAAGTCATCTGGACCCAGGTGAAGTAAAAGGTCCACAGATGACCCCTCTACTGGCACCATTATTGCCCGGGTCTGCAAAGATCATTGGGACTTCTTGGGGCCTCCTGAAGCCCCTGCTTTATAGTCCAGTCTTCTCCCATGACCCCCTCAAAATGGCTGGCCCCTTGGAGGATACTGGGACCTTTGAAAGGGGACAAACCGTGACTCCCTGCCTCTCTGAACCTCTCTAAAGCATCCCCGAGCAGGAACCGTAGACTTTCCCCCATGAGGCTTGTCTTCTGAGAAACTCAGGACCTTAGACTCTCCTATATCCTTTACTAACTTTTCCAGCACCTCACCAAAAAGCAGCTTCCCCTTGAAAGGAAGCTTACTACGCCGGGTCTTGGAAGCAACATCCACAGCCTAGTTCCAGAGTCACAAAAGAGACCTCGCAGTCACAACCAAGGCCATATTCCTGGCCGAGGCCCTAACCATATCATACTACGCATCTGTTAGACAGGCAGACCCTGACTCTAGCTTAGCCACTTCCAACAGCCTCTCAGGTGACCCCATAGCAGACTCAGGCAAACTCTGAGCTCAACGTAAGCACGCCCCAGACACATAGGAACAACAAATCGAGGCCTGTAAAGCCAAGGCCGAGACCTCAAAGGTCTGTTTTAACACAGTTTTCAACATCCTATCCTGAGAATCCTTTAAGACTACACCGTCCTCCACTGAAATAGTCTTCATTACAGCTGAAACCAGAGCATCCACTTTTGGAAGCCCAAGAGATCCTTTTCCTCTGGTGGCAGGGGACAGAAGAACGCCATGGGGGACTTCTCGTTCCACCAAAATAAAGTCCCTGATGGCACTATGTAGCAGGAAAAAAAGTTGGAGGGCTTGCAGATTCTCTGTAACAAGGGATCCTTCAGCGACCCATCCTTCACTGGGGATGGTTCCATAATATTCAGAGCTGCCAATGACTGGGAGATAAGAAATGCCAATTTTTCACACCTAAAAACCCTAATGAAGCTCACTGTCCTCCAGCTCCACTCCTGAAGAGTCCCAGCATCCCAATGGCCCTTTCATAGGATCATCCTAGCCCACAGAACATACCGAACCCTAGGCCTCCTAGGGCTCCTCCTCCATTCTTTGATGTTTAGCCACAGGTGCCCCTGGATTCTATGATCCGGGCTTGGGGGCCTCCCTGCTGCCCTAGGTACTAAGAGAAAAGCTTGGCACCAGGCCATGCTTCATGCAGAAGGTCTGATGCAAAAGCAACACAAAATTTGTGGGAAAAGGGAACCCCTTGCCCCTTAGCCAAACTCTCTAGGGCATCTGCCAACCTCCTTTGCCCTCCCAGAGCAACAATCAAACCCTAGAGGGCTCCTCAGCCTCTGACCTGGTTGCCTGCATCATGGCCATGTTTACTACTAAAACTGTGGCGTCTCGCAGCTGTGGAGAAACGGGTTGCCTCTCCAAATTATCTGCCAGGCTCACTGGGGAGTTTCTCCTCATGGCATCCCCTGGAGAAAATCCTTAGTAGTCCAACCATCGGAGTGACAACCACAGTATAAACCCACTTCAGTCTGCTGATCCCAACAGCCCCCACAGGCCATGCGGCCTGATGGCATTGCCTGGCTGTGGCCCTGCAGTCGCTCCGCAAATGCATAGAGACCACTCTCACCTCACTCAGTTTACCAGCCTTTCAGTCCAGGCTGATCACACTGACTGATTGTCTGCCAGTGCTCCTTAAAACGTCGCTGCAACAGAATACACCAAGCCTGGCCTTCCTGGGTTTTCTTTTTTTAAACATCTTAAAGGACCAGGCTCAGCAGCAACACTGCACTCAAAGACCTCCCAAAAGTTGGGGAGAATGATAGAGCTACTCACACGGGCTAAAAGTACTCTGGGCGTAAGGTGGAGGACTGGGATGAGAGGGATCCGGACCACCGGGTTCTGAATACCTAAGCCCAAAAAGTGCTCAACTTAGCACTGGGCCCTCTGCAGAGCAGCATCCACACTTTCCTTGCTTCTTCCCCCCCCCATATTTCATCTTTCAATGAAGTCTAGTCTGCACAGGAGCTCATCACCATCTTCTGTAGACTGATAAATGCTGGCTTCAGCAGGTCTGTACAGATCCTTTATAGGGTGACATCAAAGTCAGTGGTTCTCAGTCTCCATCTGCTGGTGACAGGGTATAACCCATGAATCTGGACTGGAGGAGCAATGAGGAATCCATAATTATGGACACATAAGAACATCTCTCAGGGTAGACACCCTAGGGCCCAATGTGCTCTGTCCATTTTAATGGTAGCAGCTGCTTCTCTTGCATGCCCTTCACTTAGCAAGGCCTGCTGTAGCCACTGCCTTACAGTCTTGAGATTACGGCAGCTCTGGTACCCCTTTGATCCTCAGGTTGTTCTGGTTCTTGAGGTCTTCCACCTTTAAAGTTAAAATCAAATTTGCCTCCTCCATTGCCTTTATGCATTGACCCAGCTGGATAGTTTCCTCTTGGATCTCCTCCACTCTGAGGCCCAAGTTCAGCACTTCCATCATTTCTTCCAGCTCATCGCGCACTGTGCCAATTTCTTTTTTTGATGTCGGTGAACCAGGCTCACAACTCTTCCTTGAAGATCTGGACCACTGCTCTCTTTCCAGCGAGAAGATCCACTCGGTAGGATTCCAATGAAGCCTTTGCACATGCTACTCTTGTCACCATATTTTTCTCCTCCTGGCAGTCTTTGCGGCCACACTGGTAGACGAACTCGTACAAATTGGCAGCATTTCAGCGCATTTTCGCCATCTCTCTGAGACTCTGAGCTTCTCAACACTTCAGGTACTTGACTGGGGAACAATGATCGCTTTGAGGGATGCTTTTTTCTTATTAGCTTTTAAACTTTCACTGGACAGTGCAATGTACCATGTGTTGTCCTTGGATGTGGGAATGGTTTACAGCTTTTTCATGTTTGTAGGAACAAAACTCTGTACCATATTTTCATGAGTCTTCTATTATAGCTGTGAGGTTTCAGTTGATCAATTTTTTCCCACAAGATTACAGGGGAATTCTTCTTATAAAGACTTTTCAAATCAGATTAATCCATAACCAAGTTACCAAGCACCTGACAAGAAACTCACATCCTAGTAATAAGTTTAAGACTGATTAAGTCTGAAACTTTTTTTTTTTAAAACTAAACAAAACAGAAGTTCTGAAAAAGGATAGGTATTATCAGGCCATGTATTTACATATGTACGGGCATCATCCTTTCCAAGTTATGCAGAGTAAGTCTGAATTCAAGTGCTTATTTTGGGAATAGATCATTCATCATTTTTTTCACAGATATTCTTCAGGGTACTGTCCAGGTGATTACAGATTGCAAGAGCTACTTCTACGTCCACAGTGTTCATTCTCCTGTCATTCCACTGCCGAGGACTCAGGCTTAGCACCTTTGTGACAGTCCTGTACCCGACTGGACAGGTACCAATGCAAGCAAGCATCTTTATGCAGTTCAGTCCTTAGTGCTCTTTAACATAACAGAAATGTTTAGCCAGATAGCACAGTTACTTACCTGTAACAGGTGATCTCTGGGAACAGCAGGAATTAGTCCTCACATATGGGTACGTCGGTACCGACGGAGCCTGCGCGGGAAAGCTCCCCAGCTTCCCAGAAAGGAAGCTTTTGGGGCCTCCCACAGCGCATGCGCGCTGCCTTCCCGCCTTCCTGACCAACTCTCCTCAGTTCGAGTTTATAGCTGAGACAATAGAGAGAGGAAAGGAAAGAGAGAGATAGATACAACTCCTAGGGGAGGTGGGTGGGTTGTGAGGACTAATTCCTGCTGTTCCCAGAGATCACCTTTTACAGGTAAGTAACTGTGCTATCTCCAGGAACAAGCAGGAATGAGTCCTCACATATGGGGACTCCCTAGCTAAGATGCCCGGGAGATCCCCCTAAGGGTATGAGACCCTGAAGGGTTCCTCGTCTTCCTATGGATCTCAGGCATCCATTCGGGAAGGTGGGCAGGAGTTGTTCAAGAATGGAATAGGTGTCTGAGGACAGCCTGACCAAACAAGGCATCCCGGCGGGAGTCCTTGTCCAAACAGTAATGGGCTGTGAAGGTATGAACCGAGGCCCAGGTGGCTGCTCGACAGATCTGATCGATGGACACAGAATGAAGATGAGCCATAGAGGTGGCCATGGCTCTCACATTGTGAGCTGTGACATGGCCCTCCAGAGAAAGGTTCTTACTCTGGTAAGCAAAAGAGATACACTGAACAAACCAATTGGACAGTGTTCTTTTAGAGACTGGAAGTCCTAAATGGGAAGGATCAAAAGCAACAAAAAGCTGAGAAGACTTTCGATGTTGCTGTGTCCTGTGGTGGTAAAAGGCAAGAGCTCTTTTACAATCTAGAGTATGAAGGTTCCTCTCTGCACTGGATGCATGAGGAGCTGGAAAAAAGACAGGTAAATATACCTCTTGATTAAGATGAAAAGGGGAGACCACTTTAGGCATAAAGTGGGGATTGGTCCTAAGGACCACCTTATCATGATGGAACCTTGTATAAGGTGGATTAGCCACTAGGGCTTGCAGTTCACTGATACGGCGAGCTGAGGTGACTGCAATAAGGAAAATAACCTTCCAGGAAAGAAATTTCAAGGAGGTGGTGGCTAAGGGTTCAAAAGGTGGCTTCATAAGCTGACCAAGAACCAAGTTTAAGTCCCATGCTACCGGAGGAGGTCTAATGGGAGGTTTAGTTAAAGGTAGGCCTCTCATGAATCTTGTGATAAGAGGATGAGAGGAGATAGGTTGTCCATTGAGAGGTTTAAGAGATGCTGAGATAGCACTCAAATGGACCCGTACTGAATTTGTTTTGAGTCCTGCATTGGAGAGATGCAGGAGATATTCCAATAGAGAATTCAAGGGGAGTGCTAGAGGGTCAAGAGCCTTTTGAGCACACCAAATGGAAAATCTTTTCCATTTAAAAGCGTAAGAACGCCTAGTGGAAGATTTCCTAGAGGCATGGAGGATATCCTTCACTTGTTGAGAAAGACTGAAGTCTTGAAGGTCTAGGCCTTCAGTAACCAAGCTCTGAGGTGAAGGGACTTGGGGTATGGGTGCCACAAAGTCCCCTCCTCTTGAGACAGAAGGTCTGGAGCAGCTCCCAAGTCCAGGGAGGGGGCTTGGGAAAGATGCAGAAGTAGAGGGTACCACACTTGGCGTGGCCAGCGTGGAGCTATGAGGATCATAGATCCTTGATCCCTCTGAAGTTTGAACAGAGTCTTGGAAATCAAAGGAATGGGTGGAAAGGCATACAGGAAGCCCTGACCCCAATGAAGGAGGAAGGCATCCTTGACCTGAGCTCCCTGACACGGAATTCTGGAACAGAACCGGGGAAGTTTGGCATTCCACGGACTTGCAAAGAGGTCTATGTCCGGGGTTCCCCATTTCTGAAAGATTCTGAGTACCTGATCCATGTGCAGGGACCATTCGTGTGGAAGCAGAACTCGACTGAGTCTGTCTGCCCAAGAGTTTTGGATTCCTGGGAGATATACTGCCAGGAGATGGATTTGATGCTCTCTGGCGAAGGCCCATAATCTTAGAGCTTCGTTGCAAAGCGACAGAGAGCCAGTCCCTCCTTGTTTGTTTATGTAAAACATGGCTACTTGATTGTCCGTATGAATAAGGACTGTCATGTTGTGGAGGAGGGTATGAAAAACTTTGAGAGCTAGAAAAATTGCTTGAAGTTCCAGATGGTTGATATGAAGGGTGGTCTCCTGTGGAGACCAAGTGCCCTGAGTGGAGAGGTCTTGAAGATGAGCTCCCCAACCTGCTTGGGAGGCATCTGTTGTGAGGGTTGCTTGGGGCAACAGTGGTTGGAAGGGAGCCCCCAACAACAGATTTTGAGTGGACATCCACCATTGGAGAGACCAAAAGAGACGTTTGGAGGTTGCTATTTGGTCTGAGAGAGCTCCTGATGCTTGAGTCCAGTGGGTGGACAAAGTCCATTGAGCTGCTCTCATATGTAGGCGAGCATAAGGCACCACATGTACTGTGGAGGTCATGTGGCCTAGTAGCTGTAGCATCTCCCTGGCAGTCAAGTGGCTTCTGGACTGAGTCTGGGAGGCTAAGTGCACTAGACGTTGGCAACGGGCCTGAGGGAGGTAGGCCCTTGCAGTGGTGGTATCTAACCAGGCCCCTATGAATTCCAGGGACTGAGTAGGGGTGAGTTGAGACTGGCAGATTGATCACAAGTCCCAGATACTGCAGAATGCGTCTGGTGAGGTCCAGGGAAGTCTGGGCTTCGGACTGAGATGGAGCTCGGATGAGCCAGTCATCCAGGTATGGGAAGACAAAAATTCCCAGGGTGCGTAGAAATGCAGCCACTATTGCCATGCATTTGGTGAACACTCTTGGAGCAGAGGCTAGACCGAAGGGAAGTACTCTGTATTGGTAATGTTTTCCCTGGAACAGAAACCATAGGAATTTTCTGTGGGATGGATGGATGAGTATATGTGTGTATGCATCCTTGAGATCTAGAGAACAAAGCCAATCCTGACTCTGCAGGTACGGAAGGAGAGTACCTAGAGAAAGCATCTTGAATTTCTCATTGCATAGGAATTTGTTCAATTCTCTGAGATCTAAAATGGGTCTGTATCCCCCTGTTTTCTTTGGAATGAGAAAATAAGGGGAGTAAAACCCTGACCCCTGTTGAAGAAGAGGAACCTCTTCTATTGCCCTTTGGGCGAGAAGGGTGGTCACCTCCTGACCAAAAAGGTCCACGAGGGATGGGGGAGAATTGAAACGTCTCTCCATGGTATGGGGAGGAAGGCTGGAGAAATGTAGTTTGTAGCCCTCTCTGATGATAGAGAGGGTCCACTGTTCTGATGTGATTTGCTCCCATCTGGGAGCAAAATGAGTTAACCTTCCTGGAATGGTGAGAGGCTCTGGTTGTTGTAGAGCTAGAAAGGTTAAGTTCTCTAGTATTAAGTCAAAAACCCTGAGGGGGTTGGGACTGCTGGGCTGTAGTAGTCCCTGCAGGTTTTGCCCTGGCTTGTTTAGATTGTTGACGCTTAGGAGCAAAGCGAGTTGTAGAAGATTGTTGGCCAGTATTTGTAGAAAATCTGGCCTTCTTATAGAAAGGCTTCTTAAAAGATTTTTTCTTGGCAGGGGTAGAGGTAGACTTAGAAAGTCTATCTAAGGCAGCATTTTCTGCATCCATTTGAGTGGCTTTGATTTGCCACTCTTTTCCAAACAGATTTTCACCTGTACAGGGCAGATTTCCCAAGCCATCCTGGACCCAGGGTTCTAGGTCAGAAGCCTGGAGCCAAGCAATTCTGCGAGCAGCTATAGCAATGCCTGAGGCTCTGCTAGCACCTTCAAAGGAGTCAAAAGCTGCTCTGTTGGAAAATTTTGAAACATCTTGGGTATGCTTTAGCAAAAGGAGGAACTCCTCCTGTCTATCCTCTGGGATAAAGGGGAGAAAATTGCGCAGCTTTAGTGCAATCTCCTTCAGGAACATGCCCATGTAAAGGCTGTATGAATTGATTCTGGCAATAAGCATACTGGCTTGGAAGATTTTCCTACCAAAAGCATCCAAAGTCCTACATTCTCTTCCTGGAGGAGTAGAAGAGTGTCTTTTGGTACTCTTTATCCTTTTCATAGCTGACTGCACCACAATAGAGTGGTGAGGGAGCTGAGTTTTTTGAAAACCAGGAGAAGGAGGGACACGATACATGGTGTCCAAACGACGAGAATGTGGAGATAGAGTGAGAGGAGTCTCCCATAAGTCCATCATATGTTCTTGAAGAATTTCATGAATGGGCAAGGTGACTGCCTCTTTGGGAACCTTAGGGTATCCTAAAATATCTAATTTTTTGCTCTAGGTTCTGTTTCAGAGGTTACTGAAACAGAGAGTCCTTTAGCTACTTCAATGATGAAATCTTGAAAGGACAAATCCTCTGGAGGAGACATTCTCCTCTTTGGAGAAGAGGGCTCCTCAGGAAGAGTAAGAGATACTTCAGGAGAGTCATCTGATGAATCAGAATCATCAGAAGACTCGAAGTATCGTCTATTGGCTTCCAGGGATCGATAAGCATATCGACCGGTATCCACATCGGGCGTACCCGGAACCAGATCGGTATCGGGAAAAGTCCCGGAACTGGGAACCGGAACCGGTATCCTGGTCGATGTGGATGCCCTGGGTACTGGTATCGGTTGTGGTACCGGAACCGGAGTCGGTACCGCTCGTTGCGGTACCGTGGGCGTCGCAGCCTTAATAAAAGCCATTATGGCCTGCTGCATGGATTGAACAGTATGATCCATAGACGCCACGACTGTCTGGATGTCGGTACCGGAAGAGTGTGCCGGTACCCCAGAGCAGTCCAACAGGTGATTGGTCGAGGCCGTGCCATCGATGTCAACCTGTAACCCCATAGGAAGAGTTTTGGAAGCCGGAGCTTCCCGCCGGGGTTGTTTGGCTGGGGCAGGGTCCTCAGGGTCAAGCCCGGGGGCATCTCGATACTTAGAGGGAGATTTGCCCTTTGAGGACCTGCCGGAAGAAAGTTTGGTTACCTGAGATCCAATCAGGAGAGGAAGACCTGGAGGATGTCGATGCTGGAGTATCTGTGGAAAACAGCATATGAAACTTGGCTGCCCGGTTTTGTAAGCCTCGTTTAGACATCAGAGAGCAGGATTGGCAATCCGGGATGGAGTGTTCAGGCCCCAAACATTTAAGACACCATTCATGGATGTCTGTAACTGAGATGGTACCGCTACACTTGGTGCATTTTTTAAAACCAGAGGCTGGTTTCTCCATGAGTTAGAATTTTCTCCAGGCCTAGAGGCCTAAAGAAGAAATACACCAAGTGGGGAAAAAAAGATATATATATTTCTTTTTTTTTTTAAGAAAAGTAAAGAAAAAGACCGGCAGTACCAGTCCGGAGTCGGGGAAGGCAGACACGCGGCCAAAGAAACAAATTAAAATAAGAACTTCTTCAGCGGTGACAGGAACACGACCTGCTGGCTCCACGGAAAAAGAAGAACTGAGGAGAGTTGGTCAGGAAGGCGAGAAGGCAGCGCGCATGCGCTGTGGGAGGCCCCCAAAGCTTCCTTTCTGGGAAGCTGGGGAGCTTTCCCACGCAGGCTCCGTCGGTACCGACGTACCCATATGTGAGGACTCATTCCTGCTTGTTCCTGGAGATCAACCTAAATACTTACAAAGCTAAACACAGCTTGTGATCTAGTTTGATGCAGAATTAAATGACAAAGGATATACAACATTGATATGTATACTGAAGCTTACTGGTTAGATAAAGGGGAAAAAGTATTAATATCAATAGACTTTTCCATTGCTGCATTTGATCTGATTGAGTCAAAGTAACCTCTGAAGAGATGTATGCAGTTGGGGATAAGAGGTATGGTATTAAAGTGGATTATATCCTTTTTAGAAGAAGATCTTTTAAAGGTTAGACAGAGGGGAGTGGTCAGAAGATTATTATTGGAAATGGAGGGGGGATGAAGGAGTCCAACAGAGCTCCCCTTTGTCCCTTCTTTTATTTAATGTGTACTTATAGTCATTATGAAGGACGGTGAGAAGATGCTGTTTCTCATGGTTTGCTTATGCAGATAAAATGCAGTTGCTCTTCCTAGTTGATAAGGATGGTAGTCTGTAACAGACAAGTTGAATAGTGTATTAGTGAAGTGAAAGACTGGTTAGTGCTATAAATGAGTTGGTATAAAATGTAAGGAAAATTGCCTTCTCTGTTTTGGGGACAGAGGAAAGATAGATCTACAAGTAAGGCTAGCAGCAGATGGGCAGGGTATCCCTCAGGTGGAGGCTTTAAGATCATTAGGAGGGTGCTGGACAAAAGTGGTGGAGGTCCTGCAGAGGGTTGATCAGAAAGGCGAGGCCATTCTTAAAGGATGATACATTGAGAACAGTAGTCTGGGCTTTTATAGGTAGTTCTGTATGTTAGACTACTGTGGAGTCATATGTCGGAT
This sequence comes from Ichthyophis bannanicus, assembly GCA_033557465.1. Classification (NCBI taxonomy): domain Eukaryota; kingdom Metazoa; phylum Chordata; class Amphibia; order Gymnophiona; family Ichthyophiidae; genus Ichthyophis; species Ichthyophis bannanicus. The sequence continues at coordinate 98,430,138 of CM066046.1, forward strand.
TAACTAGCAGACTTGAGAAAATTACAGGTAGACCACGTGGAGAGCAGCTCCAGACAATCCTGCAGATGGGACACCATCACATCTACCGATTCCCAGCAGCACAGGCCGCACTATCGCCAGTGAACTCTGCATCCATCGGAGGCTTCATAACCACCGGATGTCAGTGTGATCCTTCAGACCACGTGGAGAGCAGCTCCAACGGACGATCCTGCAGCCAGGACCTCATCACATCCACCAATCCCCAGCAGCACAGGCTATACTACCGCCAGTGAACTCTGCCTCCATCGGAGGTCTCATATTTGTCCACCCCTACATAAATGTCTCTCTCTCCTAGGCAGGCCCTCACCTAAGGGCCATACCAGTTTCCTCTTCCACTCTCCCCTAAACTGTATATAATTACCGGTTACCGCTTCCGGACAAGACAACTGCATCAGGTCACATGACCCAACAGCTGATCCTCCACTGTATAAAGGCGCCATCCCAGCACTCAATGCCACAGGTGGGTGCCCAAGGAGCAGGCCTGCTCCTTGAGTGCACTCCTTGGCGTGACTCCGGCGCTTTCCAAATGATGCACCAGATTCACTCAATTCGTTCCCTTCCTTCAGAATCTTCACTCCATATACTTTTTATGCTGTTCATTTCAAAGATTAATTATTGTAATGTCATCTATACTGGTTTACCACATTTACAGCTTAAAGGTTACAATCCATACAAAACACCACAATCTATCTTTACACCATTCTTCCAGATTTGATTATGTTTCCCCTCTTCTTATTCAGTCGCATTGGCTTTCTGATATCCATCGTATTCAATTCAAGATCTTAATGCTCACTTACAAGATCTTGTGGTTTACTCTCTTCTAAAATATCTCATGTATATAGTTCACCCCTGTTATCCAAGTTTGCACTCCTGTTCGATGTAAAACCAAATAGCTTGTTGTTATGGTCGTTGTGTTATAATGTAAACCGCGCTGATACCGAATAGTGCGGTATATAAGAAATTGTAATAAATAAATAAATAAAATAAATAAATAAATTCTCTTTCCTCTTTGCTCATCTTACATGCCCTTCCCTGTCTCCTCGGATCCATTATATCTGCCCTCCCCTTCACAAGCCCATTACGAACGCACTCGACACTCAGCTTTTTATTTCTTAGGTCCTCATCTATGGAATTCTCCCTCGGCAGCAATCAGACTGGAAACTTCCTATCCTCAAATCAAGGCTGCTCTGAAAACCCCTTTTTTCAATTAGCTTATGATCTCCTTCCTTCTGCCGCTTTCTCCTGAACACGGAGCCTGCGTGGAGCTGTACTCCCCCTACCCTTTTTTCCCCTAGATGACTTCTCTCTCTATAATCTCTTGGTTCTGATTTTTAATTGGAGTTCTTTTCTTTTTCCTTGTTGATTTTATGTAAAACACTTTGACATTTGAAAAAGGTATATCAAGTCTCAATAAACAAACACATAAAAATAACGCAACTATCACTCACCCAAGGCTACATGCCAGCTAGCCTAAAGATGGCCTCAGTATGACCTATACTAAAAAAAACCCTGCACTTGACCAAAGGGACAAAGGGATCTGACCTCCTACCGACCAATATCAAGCTTACAGCGAAAATAATACGAAAGGTTGTACAGAATCAGCTACAGGAGTTCGATACACACTCACCTTGATACACACTCACCTCTTGATGCACAACAACATGGATTTAGGGTCAATCACGGTGTAGAAACACTGCTAATATCACTAATATACACCTTAATAAGGGGCCTACAAAAACCAACACAAGGATTCATTTTTAATATTCCTTGATAAAAAAACAGCATTCGACTCGATATGCCATAATACACTCCTATCACGCCTTCAAACAATAGGACTTGAAGACAAAACACTCAATTGGTTTTAGTCAAATCTGAAGAACCAAAAGCAACAGATAAAGATAGGACATAACACATCTGCACCATACCCCCCCAATGGAGAGGAATCCCTCAAGGATCAACACAATTCACTCTACTCTTTAACCTGTATATTCAACCCCTATGCACAATATTACAATCCCATAAGGTAAAATTTAATTTCTATGCCGACAACATTATGCTTTACACACAATTTGACATGCTGTGCCAGCAATTCACAGAACTCAAATTGTTTTAACGCAGTGAACCAATGGCTGGAAAACAATCACCTTGCAATAAACTATAAAAAAAACCTGAAGTGTTGTGCATAACCAGAAATCAGAACTTCAAACCACCACCCTCGCTGAAGGTAAGGAATACCGACTTACAAATAAATCAAGAAGTACGCTACTTAGGTATCACGCTTGACCTAAACTCCCAAATCAGCAAAATCCTCAAAATAATCTACAGCCAAATAAAAATCCTACAAAACCTCCAACCTTTACTAGACCACCCCCCCCCCCCCATGACTTCAGGACAGTTCTTCAGGCAATAATCTTCCCACACTGACTTTGCTAACATCACACTACATGGAATACCTAAACAATCACTACAGGCATTACAAATAGCACAAAACACAGTGGTACGGATTATGCTGGGAAAAATCGAGAATGGATCACATTACTCCAATCTTAAGGCAACTGCGCTGGCTCTCCATAAAAAGAAGAAATTATTATAAGATACTCATAACTACATTCAAAATCACACAAGATTTATCTGCCAACTTTCTAAAACAATTATTTCAATACACAAAGAACAAAATGAGGAAGACAACACAGAATATGCTACTAATACCAATAGAACCCCCCCCCCCAAAAACAGCAGTCAATATGCTTGTGCACGAGCCTCCTCTATATATGCACCCAGACTACGGAACGCTCTTCCAGACAAGATGGGAAACCACACAGACTTATTAGCATTCCGTAAGGAACTAAAAACATACCTCTTCATAGAATACTATGGAGACAATACTTAGATTTAAGGACCAATGTCACAAGACAATCCACCTACCTTCAAACACTTTCAGTTGAACTCACCATTCATTCCAAACATTATCTAATCCAAGCTAGCACATGAACACTCTTCCACTCTCCCCTAAACTGTATATAATTAAGCTGCTTTACCCACCCCCCCAACAAAAATTTATATAACAACCTCAGTTTCATCCCTATGTTAATGGTCCAAGTTGTACAGCACCCTTTTCGATGTAAAAACCCAGTTGTGTTAATTGTAAACTGCTTCGACATGTGGAAGAGTGGTATAAAAGAACAGACAAAGTAAGTAAGTAAGTAGTACAGATCATGGCTGCTAGGCTTGTTATGAGAAGTGACAGGAGAGAAAGGGCCAGGCCTTTACTGAGAAAACTGTGCTGGCTCTCCCATTAAGGGAAGATGCACATTTAGATTGTTGGCATTAGCTTTTAAAACACTGGGAGGTGAAGCACCAACATATTTAAGGGAGAGCATACAAGAATATAGGCTCAAGAGTTTAGTATGCTCAGAGGGGGAAAATTTATTGATCATGCCTGGTTGGAAGTGTGTGAGAAAAGAAAAATGAAGGAAGAGGGCATGGAGCAAAATGCCAAAGGAGCTTTGAGAAGATATTCCATTCTCTATTTTTATGAAGCGATTGAAATTAGGTTTCCTTAAGATGAGGACTGGTGAAGGCGGGGGAGAGGGTGTGTGAAGTATAAGTAGTGTTGCTCAATTACAGTATCTAGTTTGATTTGATGTTTTTTTCTTTTTATTTATCCTGTTTCTAAGTGTTATGTGTTTTTAGCATTATGCAAACCATCCTGAATAATTTGTCTAAGGATAGGGTCTACAAAGTTTTAAGATATGTATGTGAGAAATAAAAGTCAAATAATCATGCCCTGCTCTGATAAACGAGTTCTTACCTCTTGCTGTGATGGCACCGGGACATGTGCAATAAACGTCTGCTGGCCTTCCTCTTCTTTTTCTTTATCACTCTCATCAGACTGTAATATTAGAAGAAGCGCTTCACATTAACAGCAACAAACAAAACAGTTGAGTGTGGCAGTTTAAATGTATTTTGCTGTTGAGCCACAAGTTCAACAAAACCAACTATGCTGACCTGCTCAGCTGCTAGTGCATGACACTGTCCCAGTATAGCATATAGAACTGAAAACTATGGAAAAGTAACGTACCTGCCCAAATATTTTATGGCATTATGTAGCATCTCAAATACCTGATTCTGAGCAATTTGACTTTCATAAGGTCTTATCAGAGGACATCATATCCTTTCCTCTAAAAGGACATAAGGATAGCTAAATCTGAAGATTCAAATGTGTATATATTTTTTCCACTCAAAGTATAATTAAGATGTGGACTTTGGTAGACGATTTAGTCAAGGCAGTTAGCATACCTGGGTTTAAAAAGGGTTCAGATAAGTTCCTGGGAGAAAAAGGAAAATTTTCTAAACCATTATTAGCCATGTAGGCTTGGGAACGTCACCATTTATCCCTGGGTACAAACCATAAGAAATGGATCCTGCCAGGTACTTGAGACCTAGATGGGCCACCATCACAGAAACGATACTGTTTTGACCAAGTATGGCACATTTTATGTTCTCTTATCCAATACAGACAACAAGCATCTACCCATGTCCACTGGGCCCTATTTGCATTCTTTTCAGTAAAAACTTCTGATTAACTTCACCTTTGTTTATACGTTTATAACATGTTTAGTCTTATCCTGCCTGCTCCTTTGGGCTTCCAGCTCAGTTGGAACCACAAATCTTAATCTGGGGGAAAGGAGAGGAATATGATTTTTTTTTTAAATGACCATCACTAAAAGCCCAAAGGAACAGAAGGAAGCAGCAGGAGGAAGGGAGAAGGGCAAGACAGTGCACAGTTGCAACCTGCAGTGTGCCTCTGTGATTAAGTTTGGTTTTCCACTGATAATATAGTTCATTAAAAAGAAATAATTGCAGAAAGCATTTACTTACCCAGGTAAAAACGTCCCAAATGAAAAATTGCCCCAGAAATGCACACAAAAGTATGACTTTCATAGTATGCATGGTTCATTGCACAAGTAGATCATTAATGATAACATTAAATTAAATCTCACTGCACTCCTCACTTCTTTTGGGTTTGCTGGGGGGGGGGAGGGTGCAGGATGACCAATTCTTACCAAGAGCAAAACTTTGGCCATGCTCGTACTTATTGCTGGCTGCTTGCCTTACTACAGCACTTACTGAACTATACATTGATGAAATCAGTCTTCAGAAAGGTGGTATCCTTTGTGTAAAGGGGGCTAGGTTGAAGTTCAAGTGAATATAGAGTCCATTCATGTCCATTTACAATATACTGCGATATCAGTATGAAGTTCAGTTTACCTGAAGTTCAACTGGTTTGTTCAATATTTACTTTTTGTTCCGGTCTTCACTCTCCTCTTTATAATGAAGAAGGTTAGCTGCTTTATTACAGATATGTGTTCAAATGTGAATCACTTAGCATATATTTTACATGTAACTGCCTAGTATAAGATATGCAAATACAATATTCTACTGTAAACTTGCTCACTGCTATTATGTAATATCTGTTTATGCTTGCACTAAAATAAAGTTTGAAAAGTATGTGTCAACACTAAAAAGTTGCAATGAGCCCTTTATCACATCAATACCTCCTCCTCATTAACTGCATAAATATTGTCGTCATCCTCTTCTGTTTTGTCTCCTCTGGCAAGCTGATTTTCTTTCTCTGCCTTCCATTTTTCCACAGCTTCTGTGATAACTAAAGATTAAAGGAGAAAACAGGAATTTGCATGTACTGCAGTACAAAATACATAAAGCAAACATCTGCTATATTTCATTCCCTTCCCTTCCCTATCATGCTGAATTCTTCAATGGCGTTTTAAAGTCTACTACAGTACTGACAATCTAAAGTTACAGTCATGCAAATACAGAAGTACAGATAGTCTACTTCTGATCCAGTTCTGACTTTCTAACTTCGAACGCCATACTTCTTCCAATAGAGCAGGGATGCACAACTTCAGTCTGAGAACTGCAAACGGGCTGGCTTTTCAGCAAGGATGGCCCCGGGGACGGTGTAAGGTGTTAGGCACCCTAGGTGAACCTTCAGCCTTATGCAACGCCCACCCCCCCCCCCACCACTGAGATTTTTATAATTAAACGCAACAATCATGATCTTTTGACCACCACCCTTCTAAAAGCAATCCTGTAAAAATGCATATTTAGACAGCATGCATTTAACTATTCAACTTTGCTTTGTATGAATGTGTGCGCTTGCTCTTCCTGCAGGTTACAGAATGCACGAAAAGCTCTATGTTTTCCTGACTTAGAATCTATTGTTTGCTTGACTGCTGCTGTTCTTTGCTGCACCCTCACCCCACCCTCCAGAAGCCACTTCCATAGGCAACCGAATGACTGGGTCAGTCCTGTTTTCAAGATAGTCCTAATAAATATGTAAGAGAGATTTGCATGCATACTTTCTCCATTATATACGAGTGTCTCATGCATATTCATTACATATATCCTGAAAATCCAACCTGTTTGATGCCCTTGAACACTGAGCTTGTGCACCCCTGCAAGAGACTGCCAAGGTCCATAATTCACTGAGTTGGGACAGAAACTAAGGGCAGGGGTATTTAAAAAAAAGTTTTGGGATGACTGTTAGATTTTGCATTACTAGCTCCGATGTGCCAGGTGTGTTTATCAAGCATTTACTAAACTGACTTGGTACTTCCATCCAACCCAACCCAACCACATTTTGGTATTTGGCATGGAAACACAGTCAATTTCCAAAACATGTATACAAGAGACCATAAGAAATGTTTTTTTTGCCTGGTCTGCAGCTGTTTCCCAATAGCTCTGCAACCTACAGCAAGCTGTTATGTCAAATAAGTTTGGTCAGCAGTCACTGTTCAGGTCAATCAGTCTCTGCATATAAATCTACAAGAACAATAAAGTGAAAATGGAACTGTACAATCATAATTTAGAGAAGCAAACTCTGGGGAGATTCTTTTATGGATGTTTGGGAGTAGAGGCCTCTTGAATCCCTGTAAAAAAACAAAACAAAACAGAAAACAGAAAAAGACCAAATGGCCTATCTAGTCTGCCCTTCCATAGGAACTGCTACAATAGTCCTCTTTTTTCCTTTAGAGATCATCTGTGTTTGTCCCATGCTTCTTTGAATTCAGATACTGTCCTCATCTATACCACCTCCACTGGGAGACTATCCACGGATCCACCACTCTTTCCGTAAAGAAATATTTCTGCACATCTCTCCTGAATCTATCCCCTTTCACCCTCATCCTATGTCCTCTTGTAGCAGAGCATGCTTTTAGTCGAAAAAAGCTCTCCTATACATTTATGCAATGGAGGTATTTAAACATCTAACATATCTCCTCTAAATCGCCTTTTCTCTAAAGTATACATATTAAGATGCTTAATGTCCTCATATGCTTTATAATAAAGACCACTAACCATTTTAGTAGCCACCCTCTGCACTGACTCCAACCTGTTTATATCCTTTTGAAGGTGTGGTCTCCAGAATTGCACACAATACTTCAAATCAGGTCACACCAAAGACTTATATAGAGGCACTATCGCCTCCTTTTTTCTGCTGGACATTCCTCTCCCTATGCACACAAGCATCCTTCTAGCTTTCACCGTAGCCTTTTCTACCCATTTATTTACTTTAAGATCATCAGACACAATCATGCCCTGGTCCCGCTCTTCTTTTATGGACAGAAGTACTTCACCCCCTCCACTGTACCGCTCCCTTGGATTTTTGCAACCCAAATGCATGACCATGCATTTTTTAGCATTAAATCTCAACTGCCATATTCTAGACCATTCTTCAAACTTAGCTAGAGCCATCCTCATGTTATCTACTCCTTCCTGGGTGTCTACTCTATTGCAAACTAAAGCAGTGCTTCATAAGAATTGTTCTAAGTTGCTATTAAATGAGTGCTAATTCTTGCCATCATGTGTCTGCTACTCATGCAATAAAATAAGATATGAGTCCCTATACACTAGTTTATTACATTGAAGGGATGTTGGTATGATGAAAATTAGAGCTGCTTTGCTTGTTCTACCTGAAGATTGGAGGATCGCCAATGTAACACCAATTTTTAAAAAGGGTTCCAGGGGTGATCTGGGAAACTACAGACCGGTGAGCCTGACGTCAGTACTGGGAAAAATGGTAGAAACCATCATAAAGAACAATATTACTGAACATGTAGATAGTCATGGCTTAATGGGAAACAGCCAACATGGCTTTAGACAAGGAAGATCTTTTCTTACTAACCTGTTATGTTTTTTTGAAGATGTGAATAAACAGGTAGACAAAGGCGAGTCGGTTGATACAGTGTATCTGGACTTTCATAAAGCCTTTGACAAGGTCCCTCAACAGAGACTTTTGGCAAAACTAAAAAGTCATGGGATAGGAGGCAGTGTACTATTGTGGATCAGGAACTGGTTAAAAGATAGAAAGCAGAGGGTAGGGCTAAATGACCAATTTTCCCAATGGAAAAAAGGTGAATTGTGGAGTACCCCAGAGATATATGCTGGGTCCGCTGCTTTTTGATATACTCATAAATGACCTGGAAAAGGGAACAACAAGTGAGGTTATCAAATTTGCAGATGACACAAAACTATTTAAAGTTGTTAAAACCTAAGAGGATTGTGGAAAATTGCAGGAGAATCTTGATAAATTGGAAGACTGGGCATCGAAATGGCAGATGAAATTTAATGTGGAGAAGTGCAAAGTTATGCACCTAGAAAAGAACAACCCAAACTACGGTTACACGATGCAAGGTTCCACATTGGGAACCACCATCCAGGAAAAAGATTTGGGCTTCATCGTGGATAACATGTTAAAACCCTCCACCCAGTGAGCAGCAGCAGCCAAGAGAGCAAATAGAATGCTAGGTATCATAAGGAAAGGAATGGAAAATAAAACAAAGGATATTATAATGCCTCTATATTGTTCCATGGTGCGACTGCACCTTGAATATGGTGTGCAATTCTGGTTGCCGTATCTTAAAAAGGATATAGCGTTATTAGAAAAGGTTCAGAGAAGAGCCACCAAAATGGTAAAGGGGATGGAAGGATACTCCTATGAAGAAAGGCTAAAAAGGTTAGGGCTCTTCAACCTGGAAAAGAGACAGCTGAGGGTCAGGGCCGGCCCGTCCATTGAGCAAGAATGTTTTTTGCACAGGGCCCCGCGTTTCAGGGGGCCCCGCGCAAAGAACATTCTGCTTTTTTTTTTTTTAAATTACATTTTTAAAAAAACCCTGTCTCTGGCTGCTGCCGCGTCCGTCGCAGCAGCGGCAGAATGGAGTGTCCCGCGGGGCCCCTTCTCCTCGTAGAGCCCTCTGCAAGGGCTTTCAGATTCACGAAGGGAGAGTGCTCCCTCGCGTCTCTGTAAAGCCCGCAGGGGCTAATGGGAAATTTCCCATCAGCCCCTCGCATCTAAAGGGGCAGATGGGAAATTTCCCATTAGCCCCTGCGGGCTTTACAGAGACGCGAGGGAGCATTTTCCCTTCGCGAATCTGAAAGCCCTTGCAGAGGGCTCAACGAGGAGAGGGGGCCCCGCGGGACACTCCATTCTGTCGCTGCTACGACGGACGCGGCAGCGGCAGCAGCTAGAGCCAGGTTTTTTTTTTTTTTAATTTGCCAGAAGGGAAGGGAAGGGGGGGGGTTAAGACTGGTAATGGGCTGGGGGGCTGATGGAGGCTGTCTGGAAATGGGGTGATGGGGGGTTAGGACTGGAAATGTGCTGGGGGGGGTTAGGACTGGAAATGTGCTTGGGGGGGTTAGGACTGGAAATGGGCTGGGGGGGGGGGGTTAGGACTGCAAATGGGCGGGGGCTGATGGAGGCTGACTGGAAATGGGCTGGGGGGGTTAGGAAGGTAAATGGGCGGGGGGGGGGTTAAGACTGCTAATGGCTGGGGCTGATGGAGGCTGACTGGAAATGGGGTGTGGGGGTTTAGGACTGGAAATGGGCTGGGGGGGTGGTTAAGACTGGTGATGGGCTGTGGGCTGATGGGGGCTGTCTGGAAATAGGGTGATGGGGGGTTAGGATTGCTAATGGGCTATGGGGGGTTAGGACTGCTAATGGGCTATGGGGGCGCTAGGACAGGAAATGGGCTGATGGGGAGGGGTTAGGACTTGAGGTGGGCTGATGTGGTTAGGACTGGTAATGGGCTGTGGGCTGATGGGGGGGGTTAGGACTGGCAATGGGCTATGGGGGGCTGACTGGAAATGGGCTGATGGGGTTAAGACTGGAAGTGGGCTGATGGGGGGTTAGGACTGGTAATGGGTTATAGGGGGGGGCTTAAACTGAAAATGGGTTGATGGGGGGCTAGGACTGGTAATGGGTTGGGGGATTGCTATGACTGGAAATGGACTGAGTGGACGGGGAGGCTTGAACTGCAAATAGCTGATGGGGAGGGAGCTTGGAATGGAAATGGGCTGTGAGGGAAGGGAGCTAGGACTGAAAATGGGCTGATGGAGCAGCTAGGATAGGACTGGAAATGGGCTGTTGGGGGGGAGCTAAGATTGGAAATGGGCTGTGGTGGGGGCTTGAATTGAAATGGACTCATGGAGGGGCTAGAACTGGAAGTAGGCTCATGGGGGGGCTTGGACTGGAATTGGGCTGAGTGGAGGGGAGCTAGGATTTGACATGGGCTGATGGTGGGGCTAGGAAATGACTAGAAATGGGCTGATGGGCTCTAGGATTGGAAATGAGCTGATGAAGGCACTCAGACTGAAAATGGATGGGGGAGCTAGGACTGGAAATGGGTTGATGGGGGGCTAGGACTGGAAATGGGCTGATGCAGGGACTATAAGGGAATGGATGCTGGGTGAGACTGGAACTAGAAGGGAGCTGATGTTGGGGGAGGATTAGAATGGGATGGGGCTGGGAGAGTAAAATGGAGAGGGGAAAAATATTTTGTGTGGGAGGGATGAAAAATCTACAATTGGCCGGGTATTGGGAGAGTAAGTGGGGATTGAGGATGGAGGGGTAAAATTTGTGTGGATGAAATAAGAATGAGGAAAGAGCAAAAGGAGAAAGATTAGTATGTTAAAGCAGATGTAGAGAGAGAGGATGGAAAGAAAACTAGAAGAGAGAAGAAAGGACAAATGGACAGCAGACGATGGAGAGTTAGCAGAAAACATGAAGAAACCAGAAGAAAGTGGCTGGAGCAATTGCAACTGAAAAAAAATGCACCAAAGGTAGAAAGATATCTCTTTATTTTGAATTTATTAACTGGAATATGAAAGCTCTGGGAAATGTGCATCATTAACGTCTGCGCTTTGTTTGGTACAAGAGGAAATTGATTTATAGTTTTATTTCTACAGTGTTGTTGTACATTCCAAGTTTGGCTTTTGGGGTTCCCAGTTTAATTATTGTCTTCCTGTTTCTAAATTGCGATTCCTTGTTTGGTGATGGTCTATGTTCTGCATGTGTAACTGAGCTGAGGTATTCTGTTTATGTAATTGCTATTTGACATTGCCACTTGTTCTCTTTCCCCAGTATTCTCTGAAATGTACTGGTTTAATATTTGCAGTGTTTCCTTTTGATAGGTAGGGTCTGGTGCTTTGTGAGTCCTGGTAATGCTATCAGGATACAGCAGGTTTGCTATGGGTTCTAAATGGGCAGCGTTTGTAGTAGTTCCTAATGTGCCTGGCGGTTGGCACTGGATTATAGTAATGTAGAAATCTTTTAGTCTTTCTTTATCCATACACTCATTAAGAGACATGTTTACTAAAAGTTAGTGAATGGTAACATTATGCAAATATTTATGCAAATAAGACCACTTATGCAAATGAGGCCCCGCACCGAGTCTCCGCACATGGCCCCGCACCCCCCTTGGGCCGCCCCTGCTGAGGGTGATATGATAGAGGTCTATAAATTAATGAATGGAGTGGAACGGGTAAACATGGACTGATTGTTGACGTCATCAGAATAAGCATAGTTACTCACCTGTAAAAGGTGATCTCCGGGAACAGCAGGAATTTAGTCTTCACATATGGGTATCGTCGATACTGACAGAGCCTGCGTGGGAACGCTTCCCAGTGTCCAATAGGAAAGCTTTTGGGAGCATCCCACAGCGCCTGCGTGGGGCCTTCCCGCCTTTCCCAACTGTCCCTCTCCAGTTGAGTTTAAAGCTGAGACAAAAGAGAGAGGGAAAGAGAGAAAGAAAGAGAGGGATAGAAAGATACAACTCCTAGGGGAGGTGGGTGGGTTGTGAAGACTAAATTCCTGCTGTTCCCGGAGATCACCTGTTACAGGTGAGTAACTATGCTATCTCCAGGAACAAGCAGGAAAGCATAGCTACTCACCTGTAACAGGTGATCTCCGGGAACAGCAGGAATTTAGTCCTCACATATGGGTATCGTCAGCACCGACGGAGCAGGCGCGGGAACGCTCCCCAGCGTCCAATTAGAAAGCCTTTGGGAGCATCCCACAGTGCCTGCGTGCCGCATTCCCGCCTTTCCCAACTACCTCTCTCCAGTTGAGTTTTAAAGCTGAGACAAAGAGAGAGAGAGGGAAAGGGAAAGAGATAGAGAGATACAACTCCTAGGGGAGGTGGGTGGGTTGTGAGGACTAAATTCCTGCTGTTCCCGGAGATCATCTGTTACAGGTGAGTAACTATGCTATCTCCAGGAACAAGCAGGAATGTAGTCCTCACATATGGGGACTCCCTAGCTTCAGATGCCAGGGAGACCCCCCAGATGTTGTGTGCCCCTGAACAGCTCCACTTCCCCCCATAGATCTCTGGCATCCTACCAGGGATGGTGGGTAGGAGTTGACTAGGTATGGAACAGGTGTTGGAGAACAGCCTGACCAAACAAGGCATCCTGGCGGGAGTCCTTGTCCAAGCAGTAATGGGCTGTCAAGGTATGAACCGAGGCCCAGGTGGCTGCCCGACAGATGTAGTCGATAGACACAGAGTGCAGATGAGCCATTGAGGCTGCCATGGCTCTCACATTGTGAGCTGTCACATGGCCCTCCAGAGGAAGGTTCTTACTCTGATAGGCGAAGGAAATACACTGAGCAATCCAGTTAGACAGTGTTCTCTTGGAGACTGGAAGTCCCAAATGAGAAGGATCAAAAGCAACAAAGAGTTGAGAGGACTTTCTATGTTGCTGTGTTCTTTGTAAGTAAAAGGCTAAAGCTCTTTTACAGTCCAAGGTATGAAGATTCCTCTCTGCATTTGATGCACGAGGCCTTGGAAAAAACACAGGTAGACAGACTGCTTGGTTTAGATGAAAAGGCAAGACCACCTTTGGCATAAAGTGTGGATGAATCCTAAGGACTACCTTGTCATGATGAAACCTTGTTTAAGGTGGATCAGCTACTAGCGCTTGCAACTCACTAATGCAACGTGCTGATGTGATTGCATTGAGAAAGATAACCTTTCAAGAAAGGAATTTCAAGGAGGTAGTAGCTAAGGGTTCAAAAGGTGGCTTCATGAGCTGCCCAAGAACCAGGTTTAAGTCCCATGCCACGGGTGGTGGCCTAATGGGAGGCTTAGTTAGAAGAAGGCCTCTCATAAATCTTGCTATAAGAGGATGAGAGGAAATAGGCTGTCCATTTAGAGGCTTAAAGGAAGCTGCAATAGTACTCCAATGGACTCTTACTGAGTTAGTCTTAAGACCTGCATTGGATAAATGAAGGAGATACTCCAGCAATGATTCCAGAGGTATCGCAAGGGGGTTAAGACCCTTCTGCGAACACCATATGGTAAACCTTTTTCACTTGAAAGCATAGGAGCGTCTTGTGGAAGGTTTCCTGGAATCATGAAGGATATCCTTTACCTGCTGGGAAAGGTTAAGACCGTGAAGTTCTAGGCTTTCAGCAACCAGGCCCTGAGATGCAGAGACTGGGGACTGGGATGCCACAGCATCCCGTCCTCTTGAGAAAGAAGATCTGGAGCAGATCCTAACTCCAGAGCAATGTTCCCTCTAATTTTCTGTAGGCTGTGTGCGCATAAAATATCAGCTGTGTGCAGCTTTTGAAGGAAGGTTAAATTTTTGTGCGCCACATAATGACACTCAGAGTTATATACTTTAAAATTTGACTACACGTCAGAATACAGTATGTACACCACATTGATTTTAATCAAATTAAATGAAAATAGACGATTACTAAATGAAGCGGGAAATTTCTAGTAATTACAATCATAACTTTTAAATTTTAAGATGTCTGTGTTGTTTTCTATCAGAATCAGAGCTGTAATTTTTGTGCGCTCTGTTGTAAAGTATGTGCCCTCGCTCGGCGAGGTGTGTGCGCGCGCACACGCGCACAGCTTAGAGGGAACAGTGCTCCAGAGGCGGAACCTGAGAGAGATGTAGGAGCAGAGGGGGTACCACGGTTGCCGTGGCCAACGTGGAGCTATGAGGATCATATGACCTCTGTCTCTCTGAAGCTTTAACAGGGTTTTGGGAATTAGGGGAATGGGTGGAAAGGCATACAGGAAAGTCCTGACCCCAATGAAAGAGGAAAGCTGTCCTGGTCTGACAGCCTCGAGCCGGAATTCTGGAACAGAACCAGGGAAGTTTGACATTCAGCGGACTTGCAAAGAGGTCTATGTCCAGGGTTCCCCAAATTTGAAAAATTTGGGCCACCTGGTCTGCATGGAGAGAGCATTCGTGTGGAAGCAGAACTCAACTGAGTTTGTCTGCCCAAGAGTTTTGAATGCCTGGAAGATACACCGCAGCAAGGAGATGAATCTGATGCTCTCTGGCGAGGGTCCATAGCCGCAAAGCTTCGTTGCACAGCGACAGAGAGCCTGTTCCACCCTGCTTGTTCACATAGTACATGGCTACCTGATTGTCCGTTTGAACTAGGACTGTCTTGTAGCTGAGCTGGGTGTGGAATATTCGAAGAGCAAGCAAGATTGCTCTGAGCTCCAGGAGGTTGATATGGAGATAGGCCTCCTGTGGAGTCCAGGTATCCTGGGGGTAGAGAGGCTGTGCAGGTGGGCTCCCCAACCCACGTGTGAAGCATCTGTTAGAGTGGCTTGGGGTGAGGGTTGCTGAAAAGGAGACCCCACCAGAAGGTTTTTGGGTGACTGACACCATTGGAGGGACAAAATAAGGCGATCTGAGTTTCCTATTTTGTCTGACAGGCAACCTGACGCCTGAGTCCACTGAATGGATAAGGTCCACTGGGCTGCCCTCATATGGAGGCGAGCATAAGGAACCACATGCACGGTGGATGCCATGTGGCCTAGCAACTTTAACATTTCCCAAGCAGTGAGGTGAGGTTTTAGCACTGCTTGGGAAGCTAACTGCACAATGCGAAGGCAGCCGGGCTGTGGAAGGAAGGCCCTTGACTGTCTGGTATCCAGAAGAGTTCCTATAAACTCTAGGGATTGAGTGGGAGCAAGGTTGGACTTTGGGAAGTTTATGACAAGTCCCAAATACTGAAGGATGCGCATTGTGCGAGACAGAGTCATCCCGGCCTCTGGCTCTGAAGGGGCTCGAATGAGCCAGTCGCCTAAGTAAGGGAAGACGAATATTCCCATGGTGCGGAGAAATGCTGCTACCACAGCCATGCATTTTGTGAACACCCTTGGTGCAGAAGCCAGGCCAAAAGGAAGAACCCTGCATTGGTAGTGCTTCCCTTGAAAGAGGAATCGAAGGAACCTTCGGTGAGTTGGATGGATGAGAACATGAGTGTACGCATCCTTGAGATCTAGAGAACAAAGCCAATTCTGACTCTGAAGGTATGGCAGCAGAGTTCCTAGAGAAATCATTTTGAACTTCTCTCTGAACAGGAATCTGTTCAATTCTCTGAGGTCTAGAATGGGTCTGTGTCGTCCTGTTTTCTTTGGAATAAGGAAATAGGGGGAGTAAAACCCTGTACCCCGTTGGGGAATGGGCACCTCTTCTATTGCTCCTTGAGCAAGGAGCATTGTGACTTCTTGACCTAACCCGTCGTTGGGAGAGGTCTGAGAATTGAACTGTCTTACTATTGTAGGAGGGGGCATGCTGAGGAAATGAAGCTTGTACCCCTCTCGTACAATAGATAAGAGTCCAATTTTCTGCTGTTATCTGACACCATCTGGGGACAAAATGACAAACTTCCTGGGATGGTGGAGGGTTCTGGGCCGTTCAGGGCCAGGAAGGTAAAGTTCTCTAGATAGGAATCAAAGCCCCTGTGGAGGCTGAGTCTGCTGAGCCGGTTGAGGCGTAGCTGCTTTTGGCTTCCTTTGTTGCCTAGGTTGTTGCTGCTGACCCTTTTGGGCAGACTGACCTGAACGATGTCCCTGCTGGGTATAGGAGGGATAAAACTTCTTCTTCTTGCTGAAGAATGATTTCTTAGAGGATCTTTTCCTCGCAGGATCAGCTATAGATTTTGACAATCTATCCAAAGTGATATTGTCAGCATCTATCTCATTAGCTTTTTCCTGCCAGTTCTTGCCAAACAGATTCTCTCCTGTGCAAGGTATATTCCCCAGTTTGTCCTGTACCCAGATTTCTAAGTCAGATGCCTGGAGCCAGGCAATTCTGCATGCACCTATGTCAATAGCAGAGGTTCTGCTTATGCATTAAAAGCAGTCAAAAGGCTGCACGATTCACAAACTTGGAAACATCCTGAGCATGTTTAACAAGAGTAAGATAATCTTGCCTTTTATCATCAGGAAGGGGAGGGCTCATAAACTCTAAGTCTCCTGTGACTTCCTTAAGAAACATTCCCATATATAAGATATAGGAACTGATCCTAGCAGAAAGCATGGAAGCCTGGAAGGTTCGATGTCCAAAGACGTCAAGAGTCCTACACTCACATCCTGGAGGATTAGAAGCATGCCTTTTTGCACTCTTCATCCGTCTCATGCCTGATTCCACCACCATGGAATGGTGTGATAATTGAGTCTTTTGAAACCCAGGACAAGGAGGAACTCGATACATGGTGTTGAGTCTTCGAGAATGAGAAGATGTGGTTAGAGGTGTTTCCCACATCCTTAACATAAGATCATGCAAGATCTCATGAATAGGTAAGGTAGCTGCCTCCTTGGGAGCTTTAGGGTATTGTAGGATTTCTAATTCCTTTGCCCTAGGCTCTTTTTCAGGAGCCACTGTGATGGAAAGAACTCGGGCCACATCTCGGATAAAATCCTGAAAGGACATATCCTCTGGTGGAGACATCCTATGCTGAGGAGAAGAGGAATCCTCGGGAAGAAGTACTCTGGTATCGGCAGAGCCTTTGGAGTCTTCAGACTCATCCGAGGATTCGAAGTATCTCTGATCCGGGTGATCGCGCAAGGCACGGTACCGGTACCGATCGAAGTTGGAATCTGAGTGGTCCGGTACCGACTTGCCTATGCCGGATAGAGACGCATGACTTGATCCCAGTAAATACCTGCCGATATTGATGCAGTCGGTGCCGGTACCGGTTGAATTGTCTGAAGCGGTTTCAGGGGCATCGAGGCCATGAGAAGAGCCGCCAGACTGCGTTCAATAGCCAAGAATCTCTGGTCTATCGACGCTGCCGGTGCTTGGGTATCGGTGCCAGTTAAAGCAGCAGGAACCCCAGAGCATGGCACCAGTAGTTCTGCCGAGGTTGAAGCCTCGAGAACATCCTGGAGCCCCGTTAGTGATTTGGAAGCTGAAGCCTCCCGCCGGGGCAATTTTGCCGGTGAAAGTCCCTCAAGGGCAACGCCAGAGGCATCTCGATGTTTAGAAGGAGATCTACCCTTTGAGGACTGGCTAGATTTATGTTTAGTTACCTGAGATCCATGGGAGGATGATGAAGCCCTGGAGGACGTCGATGCCACGGAGGCTGCATCGAAGGGAAAAAGGGTGCTGAGCTTAGCAGCTCGGTTTTGCCGGTCCCTTTTTGACATCATTCCACAGGCAACACACTCTGAAATAGAGTGGTCAGGAGCTAAACATTTGAGGCACCACTCATGGGTGTCAGTGACGGAGGACCTAAACATTTGAGGTACCACTCATGGGTGTCGGTGACGGAGATGGTACCGCCACACTTAGAACACTTTTTAAAACCCGAAGAGGGTTTTTCCATTCTGAGGGAAAAAGTTGGGCCTAGTGCCCAAAATGGCGTGTGGCACCCGAGAAGAAAATTACTGGAGAAAGACTCCAGAAACAAAGGGGTGTTTTGTTTTGTTTTTTTTAAAGAAAAAAGAAAAGAAAAACCGTCGGTACCGGTATAGCGTCGAGGGAAGGCAGACGCGACCACAAAAAAAGGAGTATAAGAAGGGAATTTTTCTGCAGTGACAGGATGTGCGACCTGTCGGCTCCGTGGAAAACAAAGAACTGGAGAGGGACAATTGGGAAAGGCGGTAAGGCAGCATGCAGGCGCTGTGGGATGTTCCCAAAAGCTTTCCTATTGGACGATGGGGAGCGTTCCTGCACAGGCTCCGTCGGTACTGACGATACCCATATGTGAAGACTACATTCCTGGTTGTTCCTGGAGATTAAAAAGACTAGGGGACATGCAATGAAGCTACAGGGTAACCTATTTAAGACTAATAAGAGAAAATATTTTTTCACTCAATGTGTAATCAAACTCTGGAATTTGTTACCGGAGGATGTAGTAAAAGCTGTTAGTGTAGCTGGGTTTAAAAAAGGTTTGGACAAGTTCCTGGAGGAAAGGTTTGGACAAGTTCCTGGAGGAAAGGTCCATAAACCATTATTAAAATGGACTCGGGATATCACTGCTTGATCCAGTACAAGCATTGTGGAACCTGTGTCTTTTGGGGTATCCCTCTGAGCGTATCAAAAGTGATTCACGGCTCTGGGACAGAGGGTGAAGCAGATAGGGGCGCAGGTGGTGTTCTCTTCAATCCTCCCTGTTGAGGGTAAAGGCCAAAGCAGAGAAGCTCGCATCCTGGAGGTGGATGCATGGCTACGTGGATAGTGTCATCGAGAGTGTTTTGGTTTCCTGGACCATGGGATGCTGTTCCAAGGGTTGCAGAGCAGAAATGGAATCCATCTGTCCTAGAAAGGTCGACATGTCTTCAGTAGCAGACTGGTTAATCTTCTGAAGAGGGCTTTAAACTAGATTTGTTGGGGATGGGTGAAGAAAGCCCCCAGGTAAGTGAAACATTAAATACCTTTATAGAAATGGGTAAAAGGGGCAACATATGGAAAGCGGTGTGTAAAAATGCCCATAGCATGGGAAATAAGATCCCAGATGTTGAATCTTTAATGGGAGAGGCTGACTTGGATTTAGTGGCAGTTACAGAAACATGGTTCACAGAAAACTATGACTGGGATGTACCTATACCAGGCTATACTTTATTCAGAAAGGACAGGATAGGAAGAAGGGGAGGAGTGGCACTATATGTAAAAAATAATATTAAAGCTTTGGAAATACAGAGCTTAAAAGGGAGAGAGGTGGCACTGTGGATTAAACTAGAAAGAGGGAAAGAGAAATATATTTGCATTGGCATGATATACAGACCTCCCTCACAAGAGCAAGAGGTGGACGGAGAGTTAATTGAAATATACGGCATTGCTAGGAAAGGGGAAGTTCTACTGATAGGGATTTCAATATGCCAGATGTTTATGGCACATTCCTGCTGCAGTATCATCTAGAAGTAAAGAGATCCTGGATTCTCTACAGGGAGAACTATTCAGGCAACTGGTAACAGAACCAGCACGTGAAGAGGCCATACTGGACTTGGTGCTTACCGATGGTGAAAGTGTGTCTGATGTTATAGTGGGAGCTCATTTTGCATCCAGCGATCACCAGATGGTGTGGTTCAGTATTAGGACTAGGGCTGTTAAAATTCATTCAAAAGCAAGGGTTTTAGATTTTAGAAAAATTAACTTTGCCAAGATGGGCCAAAACCTCAGGGAGTCATTAGCGGGATGGGAACAGCTGGGGGATGTAGAAAAACAGTGGGCAAAACTGAAAGAGGATATTTTAAGGGCAACTTATCTTTTTGTTAAAATGGTAAATAAAAGGTAAAAGGAAAAGGAGACCACTATGGTTTTTGAAAGGAGTAGCTGAAAAGGTGAAGAAAAAGAGGGAGGCCTTCATGAAACATAAGAGATCACAGAGAAAGGAAGACAGGCACCTATATTTGGAAAAACAGAGAAGCTAGCAAAGTAGTCAGGAAAGCAAAGATTCAAATAGAGGAGGAAATAGCCAATGCAATAAAATGGAGGGATAAGACATTTTTCAGATATGTTAGTGAGAAGAGGAAGGGCAAAAGTGGTATTGTCAGACTCAAGGATGAAGGGGAGGAATATGTAGAAGCTGATGAGGATAAAGCGGAATTGCTTAATAAATATTTCTGTTCTATGTTCACAGATGAAGAACCAGGAGCAGGACCTCAGAAAACACCCACAAACAGGAACAGAAGTGAGGGGCATCTTGAATAATTTTCAGAAGACTTGTTTGTGAGAAACTAGCTAAATTTAAAGTAGACAAAGCGATGGGTCCGGATGGGATACACCCTAGAATACTGAGGGAACTTGGGGACGTTCTAGCAGCTCCACTGACTGACCTTTTCAAAGCCTCGGAGTCGGGAGTGGTGCCAAAGGACTGGAGAGAGGAACATGTGGTCCTTTACACAAAAGCGGAAATAAGGATGTGGTTGAAAACTACAGGCCGGTTAGTTTAACTTCAGTGGTGAGTAAATTATTGGAAGCGCTGCTGAAAGAGAAAAAAGTGAGATTTCTGGAATCCAGCGGATTACAGGATCCGAGGCAGAACTGATTCACCAAGGCAGGTCTTGTCAGACAAACCTGATTGATTTCGTTGACTGGGTGACCAGGGAGATGGACCGAGGGAGAGCCCTAGATGTGGTGTATTTAGATTTCAGTAAAGCCTTTGACACCGTTCCTCACAGGTGAGTTATAAACAAACTGAGCACCCTAGGGATGGACCCTAAAGTTACTGCCTGGGTTAGAAATTGGTTGAGTGGGAGACGACAAAGGGTACGGGTAAATGGAGCTCACTCTGAGGAGGAGGTGGTTACCAGTGGTGTGCCCCAGGGATCTGTCCTTGGTACGATTCTTTTTAACATCTTTGTTAGTGATATAGCATAAGGACTGTCGGGTAAGTTTTGCCTCTTTGCGGATGATACCAAAATCTGCAATAGAGTAGACACCCTGGAAGGTATAGATAACATGAGGAGGGATCTAGCTAAGCTTTAAGAATGGTCTAGAATTTCGCAGCTGAGATTTAAATGTTTAAAAATGCAAGGTCATGTATTTGGGCTGCAGCAATCCAAGGGAGCAATATAGTATAGGGGGTGAAGAACTTTTGTCCACTAAAGAAGAGCGGGACCTAGGCGTGATTGTGTCTGATGATCTTAAAGTAGCTAAACAGGTAGAAAAGGCAACAGCAAAAGCTAGGAGGGCGCTTGGTTGCACAGGGAGAGGAATGGTCAGCAGAAAAAAAAGGAAGTGGTAGTGCCTCTGTATAAGTCTTTGGTGTGACCTTATTTGGAGTAGTGTGGAGACTGCACCTTCAAAAGGATATAAACAGGCTGGAGTCAGTACAGAGGGTGGCTATTAAAATGGTTAGTGGTCTTCATTATAAAATATATGAGAACAGATTTAAGGATCTTAATATGTACACCTTAGAGGAAAGGTGGGATAGAGGTGATATGACTGAAATGTTTAAATACCTCCGTGCCATAAATGCACAGGAGGAGAACCTCTCAATTGAAAGCAAGCTCTGCTACGAGGGGACATGGGATGAGGGTGAAAGGGGATAGATTCAGGAGTGATATGCAGAAATATTTCTTTACAGAAAGAGTGGTAGATCCATGGAACAGTCTCCCAGTGAAGGTGGTAGAGATGAGGATAGTATCTGAATTCAAAGAAGCATGGGAGAAACACAGAGGATCTCTGAAGGAAAAATGGGGACTGTTGTAGTGGTCGATGTGGAAGGATGGACTAGATAGGCAATGTGGTCTTTTTCTGTCATCATGTTTCTATGTATACCCGATCGTTCTCCTTTCGTGCAACCCCTCCTTTTCCACAGACCATCTACTGTAACATCCCATGGCTCATTTGGAACAGTCTCCACAGCTATTTGTTATCTGTGTCAAGGATAGCAAAATCCAAGGCAGAAGAAAAGACGGCTAAAGACATGAAAGTGTGGCAACAAAACTTTCTTCAGGTATATTCGGGAGAGGAGGAAAATCAGAGGTGGAACTGCAGGATTCAAAAGTGCCAGGAACAGATTTGTGGGAAGTGGCATTGAAAAAGCAAAAATGCTCAAATACTTCTGTTATGTTTTTACTAAAGAAAATCCTGGAGAAGGACCAACTGTGATTGACAAATATACAAATGGGAATGGAGTAGATAACACACTATCCACAGAAAATTATGTGTTAGAACAGCTTGTAAAACGGAAAGTGGACAAGGCCATGGGTCCGGATGGGATACATCCCAGGATACTGAAAGAGCTCAGAGAGGTTCTTGCAGGGCCGTTTAAGGATGTTTTTAATACAGCCTTGGAGACAGGAGAAGTTCCAAAGGACTGGAGAAGGTCTGATGTGGTACCTCTTCACAAAAGTGGTAATAGGAAAGAAGTGACAAACTACAGGCTGGCAAGCCTTACCTTGGTGGTGGAAAAAGTAATGGAGGCGCTCCTGAAGGAGCGAATAGTGGACTTTCTTGAAACCAACAGGTTGCATGATCCGAGGCAACATGATTTTACCAAAGGACGATCTTACCAAACAAATCTGATTTAATTCTTTGACTGGGTGACCAGAGAACTAGATCAAGTACAATTGTTATAATTTCTTTATTTATTTATTTATGGTTCTTAATGTTTTTTAGTGTGCCCTTATAACCCCTGATGAAGTACTACACGAAACACGGTCCTGTGTTGGGTTTTGGCCACCTTATGATTGTTTAATAAAGGTGTTGTGTGTGAACCTGCCACTCTTTGTGTTTGTTTTGGTACTTTGCCTGAAAGGTGTCCAGTCGAGCTCCTATGAACTCCATGTTCTGGAAGGGTTGCAAACTGGATTTTGCAAAGTTTTTGACAAACCCCAGGTGCTGAAGCAGAGCGACAGTGCGAAGGGTGGCTTGATTGGTCTCTTGTGGGGAGTGACCCCTGATGAGCCAATCGTCCAGATATGGAAAGACAAAGAGGCCTTGAACTCTGAGGTAGGCCGCTACCACTACCAGGCACTTGGTGAATACCCTGGGGGCGGATGTAAGGCCAAAAAGCAGTACTCTGTACTGATAATGGTTTCCTCCCACTACAAATCTGAGATATTGTCTGTGGTCTGGATGAATAAGGATGTGAGTATAAGCATCCTTTAGGTCTAAGGAGCATAGCCAATCTCCCTGCTGGAGGTAGGGCAGCAGGATTCCAAGGGTAAGCATCTTGAATTTTTCCCTCTCCAGGAACTTGTTCAGGTTTCGCAAGTCTAGGATGGGTCTGAGGCCTCCTGTTCTCTTTGGTACCAGAAAGTACCTGGAATAGAAGCCTTGACCTCTCAGGTGGTGGGGCACCGGTTCCACTGCCTGTTCCTTCAGAAGACCTGCCAACTCCTGCAGGAGTAAGTCCCTGTGCAGAGGGAGTCTGGGAGGCTCCCCTGGAAAATAGGAGGGGGGTACCTGGTGGAAGTGGAGGAGATAGCCCTTCTGGACTATACTTAGAACCCAGATATCCCTTGTGACGGCTGACCACCTGTGGGCGAACAGGGCCAGCCTGCCTCCAGTGCTGATAGGGGCCAGCTGAGGAGGAGAGGCTATGCCATTGCAGTCAAAATCCCCCTCCCTGCTGAGCAGGAGCGGGAGTAGGAGGCTTGGGGGCCTTCTGCCTACGGGGCCCATGACCCTGCCCCTTGGCCTGCTGACCCTGTTGGGGAGCTACAGAGGCCTGATAATGAGGGTACTGTTTATAGGCAGATGAATTCCTCGGGTAAAAGGTCTTTTATCCCGAGCCCTTCTTCTTCTGAGAAGGGGCAGAGGTTTTTCTGGACAGCCTTGTCCGGGTAAGAGTCTCGGTCTCGAGTTCTGCAGCCTTGTCAGACATGGGCTTGCCAAAGAGGTTTTCACCTCGGCAGGGGACATCGACCAACTTGTCCTGCATCCATGGCTTGAGGTCCGATGACTGTAGCCAAACTTGACAGCGTGCACCGATGCCGGCCGTGGCTACTCTGGCCGAAGCCTCGAAGTCATCATAGGCCGCTCGAGATATAAACTTTGAGCACTCACAGATACCTGAGGACAGAGCATTGAACCTCTGCAAAGGTTCCTCGGAGAGACCAGCAGAGAACCTGGCAATCTCCTTTGCCAGGTCTCAAAGGTACATGCCCATGTACAGCTGGGTAGGTCTGGACACAGAAAACAAGCATAGAGCCCTGGAAGCACTTCTTACCGAGGGCATCCAGGTTCCGGGCCTCCCGGCTGGGAGGCACCGAGGAGTGCATCTTCTGACTCTTCAGACGATGCATGGCCGATTCCACAACCATGGAGTGGTGCGGTAATTGTGCCTTTTGGAACCCGGGGCTCTTGCGGACTCGATAGATGGAATCGACCCGCTTGCTTAAAACCGGCATCGATGCCGGCGCCTCCCACATGCGGAAGAGCAACCGTTACAGCATCGGAGGAACCGGAACAGTAAAGGCCTCCTTCGGAGGAGAGTCATACTGTAGGGCCTCGAGCTCCTCGGGATCTGCGGGGAATGCCAAAGCCTTGGCCATGTCCCGCACAAAGTCCGAGAACCGGGTATCCTCTGGGGGGGGACCTTCTCCGAGGCTCGGACTCGGGCGAGTCCGAAGAAACGCACAGAGTCCGAAAGGTGTCGGGCGACTCCTCATCCTCCGTCTCCCAGCCGGACTCCTCGGAGGAGGAATCGAGCGGCTCCGGTCGGGCAGGCATCGATGCCATCCGCCCCAACATTGAGGGTACTGGCATCGACGACCTCGGTCCCAAACGGGAGGCCGAGGGGGACCTTGGCCGAGGTTCGACTCGAGCTCGCATGGACTCGAGGATCGGCTCGGCCTCCGGGGTTCACTTGGACGTCGATGTCCCGGTGGTTGGGGCAGATGCACCGGTGAGACCGGCGATTAGTGCCTACTGCTGTTCCATGAAGGCAGCCAAGCTGCTCTCAAAGGCCGTCAACCTGAGTCCAAGCTCAGGAGACTCAGCAGCTCCCGACTCGGGCCCCGGCGGCTCCGGGCCCGACATCGGCTCCCCTGGAGGAGAGTCCACGAGGACTACAGTACTCGCGTGACCCGGGGACTCCATCTCCACACGAGGTTGTTTTGCAGGCCTCTCTGACTCCGAAGACCCGGGACAGCGCTCGGGGCTATGCGACTTGGCCCTCGAGGAGCCAAGTGCGTCCACCGACGCCGCCCTTGCGGGTTTTTTCTTCTTACGATGCTCCCGCAAGGGAGACCCCCTTTCAGAGGAGCCTCGACGCTGCTCGGGGCCGGAGTCCCGAGATGTCGAGGCCTGACGAGGTCCGGGCCCTACCGGACGCGGAGTCAGAGAAGATTCTTTCCTTTTGGTGCTGCCGACTCCTTAACGCCTTAGAGGACATCTTCCCACACGGACCACAGATCATCGGGTCATGATCAGGTCTGAGGCACTGGAGGCAGCAGTCATGTGTGTCGGTGAGAGACATAAGTTTTACACCGATCACACTTTTTAAACCCGCTGGCAGTTATCGTGGGAAAAAGGGCCCCTGCAAGGTCAAAAGACAGGGCTGCCAGTGAAAAAAGAAAAAATGGCGCGAATGCTAGTCACTAAGGACAAAAAACGAAAAAGAGATCTGGACTCGATACTGATGTATCTGGCCCAGGTGGGAAAGGGAAACCGGCGTCGAACCGAAGAAAAACAGGTTAACGCAGAGAAAATCAACTTCTTCCTCGGGTGAAACGAATATACATCCATCAGGCTCCGCGGAAAAAAGAAGACTGAGCAAGATGGCACCCTTGGGTGGGAAGGGGACCGCGCATGCGCGCTGCATTCCCAAAGGTTTTCTATGAAAGCTGGGGAAATGCTCCGCACGGGGGCTCCGTCGGCGCCAACGTCACGTATATGTGAGGACTGACTTCCTGCTTGGTCCTGGAGAATTTCCCTTTCAAGTGGGCCTCAGGGAGTATCAAGTACTTGGGGGTCCGAATCTCGGAAGACCCTGGGAGACTATATGAGCTCAACTACAAGCCATTAGTGGGCCAAGTTAGTGTACAGCTGGAGGGTTGGAAGTCACTGCAACTGAGCTGGATGGGCTGGATAGAGGTAATTAAGATGAGCGTGGTTCCGGAAATTTTGCTTTTGTTCTCACAGCTGCCCATTAGGATCCCAGGGAGCACCATTAGAAAATGGGAAGCAAAACTGGGGAGATTTGTGTGGGGTGGGAAAAGGGCAAAGATCAAATTGAGTAAGCTCTTGTTGTCTAAAGCCCAGGGAGGGGTTTGGTTCCCCTCCTTGAGGTGGTACTATCAGGCATGTGTCATAAGAGCATGGAGAGATCATTACCGCAGAGGGAAAGAAGTGGCATGGGTGGAACTGGAAAGAACAATAATGGGGTCCCCGTCCCTATCTCAATGGTTGGGGGAAGGGGGAAACAAGAGGACAGGGATGCAGGGGAAGGAGCACCCATTAATTGCGGCTATGCTGGGGATCTCCAAACAGGGGAAAGTAAAGGGATGGTCTCCAAGCCCACTGTCGTCATGGTCGAGGGTGAGGGACTACTTTCCTTTCGAAAGCATGGATTGGCTCCAGAGGGGTAGGCGAATGGGAGAAGGGCATCTAGAAATGTTTGCGGACTTTATAGACAAAGGGGTGGTCTGTGCACATGGCGAGCTGGAGAGAAGCGTCCAGGGGAAAATCCCTTTTTACCAATATTTCCAAATTAGGCATTTTATTAATACGGGGGAGAATAAAAGGTTAATAAACCAGCCCAGTACTCCAATGGAATTAGCATTATACCAAGGCAATAAGGAAAGGAGTATTATATCAAAGGTGTATAAGGTTATGCTGAGTGAAGAGGAAGATAGAGATAAGCAGGCCCACAGGGATAAGTGGCATAAGTGGCTGGCAGAGGAGCTGGACGATAATAGGTGGAGGAAGATCCACGAAGCTATATATAAAGGTCACAGCGGTGACCTCCTGGAGACAGACGCAGCTACAAATTGTCCATGGGGCATATGTTACTCCGGGCCAGTTGTCTCTTGCAGGGTGGCAACAATCAGCAGGGTGCTGGAGAGGATGTGGAGGAGTAGGGAACTTTTTCCACATGTGGTGGGGGTGTCAGGTACAGAGTAGTTACTCACCTGTAACAGGTGTTCTCTAGGAGCAGCAGGAATCAGTCCTCACATATGGGTGACATCGACATTGATGGAGCCCCCATGCGGAGCATTTCCCCAGCTTTCTAAGAAAGCCTTTGGGAATACACCCACGCATGCGCGGTTCCCTTCCCGCCCAAAGGTGCCATCTTGCTCAGTCAGATGACATAGCTAAAAGATAGCACAAAAAACAAAATGAACTATGTACAACTGCAACTCCAAGGGGAGGAGGGAGGGTTGTGAGGACTGATTCCTGCTGCTCCTGGAGAACACCTGTTACAGGTGAGTAACTACTCTTTCTCCAGGACCAAGCAGGAAGTCAGTCCTCACATATGGGTGACTCCCTAGCTCTGGGCTACCAGGAACCCAGGCTGAAAAAGAAACTCCCTCTGTGAAGCCGTAGCATGAAGGAAAGAATTTTACTGAGACCAGAACCCCTCAGTAGCCCAACAAGAGGGCAGGAGGATAGGAGTTGCCTAAACCTCAAAGAGATTCCGGAGTACTGCCTGACCAAAAGCACTGTCCCTACGGGACTCCCTCTCCAGGCAGTAATGGGCTGCAAAAGTCTGGCTTGAGGACCAAGTAGCAGCCCTACAGATGTCTGCCAACGGTACAGAGCGGAGATGAGCTACTGATGCAGCCATGGCCCGGACACGGTGGGCTGTAACTCGACCCCCGCAAGGGAAGGTCTGCTGCCCTGTAAGCCCAGGTGATACAGTCCGCCACCCATATGGACAAGGTACGCTTGGAGACAGGAACCCCCAAGTTGTTCAGGTCAAAGGAGACGAAGAGCTGAGTAGCCCTTCTATGACCCTTAGTACGCTCAAGGTAGAAAAAAAAGGCCCTTCTACAGTCCAGGGTGTGGAGGACTTCTTCAGCTCTGCTTGCATGGGGCCTAGGGAAGAATGTGGGAAGAACCACCTCCTGGTTGAGGTGGAAGGAGGAGAGCACCTTCGGTAGGAACTTAGGATGAGTCCTAAGGACCACCCTGTTCTTATAGAAATGTGTATGGCCTGTCGCAGACCAGGGCCTGAAGTTCACTCACTCGCCTGGCCGAAGTCAGTGCCACTAGGAAGAGAGTCTTCCAAGAAAGGAAGCGAAAAGGGCACATAGCCATAGGCTCAAAGGGTGGGCGAGTAAGCTGTTGCAAAACCACATTCAACTCCCACTCAGGGGCAGGTGGACGAAGAGGAGGCTTTAGCAGGAGCAAGCCCCTGAGGAACCTGGCCACCAGGGGGTGAACCGACAGAGTGCCCCGCTACCATTGAGTGGTGGGCTGCCAGAGCAGAGGTGTACCCTAACCGAATTGGACTTAAGACCCTGATTAGACAAGTGCAGCAGGTACTGAAGCACTACTGGCACAGGACAGGAGAAGGGGCTTTCCTGGCGCTGATCACACCACAGGGAGAACCGCCTCCACTTCAGGGCATAGGTCTTTCGGGTGGATTGCTTCCTTGAAGCTAAGACAACCTCTTCCACTTCCTGAGGCAAGCCCCAAGGAGTCAAAACTACCCTTGCAGCTTCCAGGCCATCAAATTGAGAGCTTTGAGATTGGGGTGCAGAAGGGACCCCTGATCCTGAGAAAGAAGATCGGGTTGAAACCCCAGAGGAAGAGGGGTGTCCACTGCCAGCTGTAACAGGAGGGGGAACCAGGGTTGCCTCGGCCATCTGGGGGCCACCAGGATGACCGAGGCCCTGTCCCTTAGAATCTTGAACAAGGCCCGAGCCACCAGGGGCGTGGGAGGGAACGCATACAGTAGGCCCTGGCACCATGAGATCAGGAAGGCATCAGCCGCCAATCATTTGGGATGCGGCTGCCTGGAGCAGAACTGGGGCAGCTGCCTGTTCAGGGGACTGGCAAAGAGGTCGATAGACGGAAGTCCCCACCTCAGAAAAATGGTCTGGACCACTAAGGGGTGCAGTTGCCACTCGTGAGGCTGTAGAACCCTGCTCAATCTGTCTGTCAGAAAGTTTTCCTGGCCAGGAAGATAGACAGCCCTCAGCAGCATGTTGTGTTGAAAGGCAAAGGAGCAGAGGGCCCGAGTCTCCCAACACAGGGGCCTTGACCCTGTGCCCCCCTGCTTGTTGACATAAAACATTGCCACTTGGTTGTCAGTCTGCACCAAGACAGCCTGGTGGGCCAGGGAATGGGCGAAGGCCTTGAGGGCTAAACGTATTGCCCCGAGTTCTAGCAGGTTGATCTGCTGAGTGGCCTCCCATGGGGACCACAGGCCCTGTGTGACCTTGTCCAGACAATGTGCACCCCAGCCCTGCAAGGAGGCATCGGTTGTGAGAACCACTGTGGGAACAGGTACCTGAAAAGGAATCCCCTGTAGCAGGTTGGGGGAGTGTAGCCACCACTGCAGGGAGTTCAGGAAGGGTTTGGACACCCTTACTTTGTCTCTGAGGTTTCCTGTGGCCTGCCTCCACTGAGTTCTGAGACACCACTGTGCAGGCCGCATATGCAGGCGAGCATTGGGAGTCACATGCACTGTCGATGCCACGTGGCCTAGGAGTCGTAGGCAAAGCCTGGCGGAAACCAATGGGTTGCTTATGAACCAGTTGGCCAAGCTTATTAGCCTTTCCGCCCTGTCCTCTGGCAAGTAAGCCTTCGCTTGCAGGGAGTCCAACCTTGCCCCTATGAACTCTAGGTTCTGGGAGGGGAGCAAAGTGGACTTTGCGAAGTTTATGACAAAACCTAGTTGCTGAAGGAGAGAGACAGTACAGAGGGTGGCTTGCCTGGCCTCCTGGAGAGTCTGACCCCTGATAAGCCAGTCGTCCAGATAGGGGAAGACAAATATACCCTGGTTTCTCAAGTAGGCCGCTACCACGGCTAGGCACTTTGTGAAAACTCGTGGGGCGGAGGTTAGGCCAAAGGGCAGTACCCTGTACTGAAAATGGCTTCCTGCCACCACGAACCTGAGGTACTTTCTGTGGTCTGGATGAATGAGGATGTGAGTGTACGCATCCTTTAGATCTAAGGAGCATAGCCAATCTCCCTGCTGGAGGTAGGGCAGTAGTGTTCCAAGAGTGAGCAACTTGAACTTCTCTTTTGCCAAGAACTTGTTGAGATTTCTCAGGTCCAGAATGGGCCAGAGACCTCCAGTCCGCTTTGGCACAAGAAAGTACCGGGAGTAGAAGCCCTGTCCCCACAGATTTGGAGGTACAGGCTCTACTGCCTTGTCTTGAAGCAGACCTAGCAGTTCCTGAAAAAGGAGGTCCTGATGCAGAGGAGGCCGTGGAGGCTCCCCTGGGAAGTAGGTAGGGGGTACCTGATTGAAATGGAGCAGATAGCCCTGTTGGACTATGCTCAGTACCCAAGCATCCCTTGTGATGGGTGGCCACTGGTGGGCAAACAGGACCAAGCGACCCCCCGTGCTGAGGTGGGCCAGCAGGGGTGGAAGGGCTATACAGAGGGAGTCAAAACCCCCCTCCCTGCTGAGTAGAAGCAGGAGCCGGAGGCTTGGGGGCTTTCTGCCTATGGGTCCCATGTCCCTGTCCCTTGGGCCTGTTGACCCTGCTGGGCAGCTGGGGAGGC
The DNA here is from genome assembly GCA_033557465.1 of Ichthyophis bannanicus. Classification (NCBI taxonomy): domain Eukaryota; kingdom Metazoa; phylum Chordata; class Amphibia; order Gymnophiona; family Ichthyophiidae; genus Ichthyophis; species Ichthyophis bannanicus. The sequence goes on from CM066046.1 coordinate 98,460,870, forward strand.
CTGATAATGAGGGAAAGGTTTGTAGGCAGGCGCCTTCCTCAGGTAAAAGGTCTTTTTCCACGAGCCCTTCTTCTTATGAGAAGGGGCAGAAGTTTTTCTAGACAATCTTGTCCTCGTTAGAGTCTCAGTCTAGAGCTCAGCAGCCTTTTCGGCCATGGGCTTGCCAAAGAGGTTTTCACCCCGGCATGGGACATCGACCAACTTGTCCTGCACCCATGGCTCGAGGTCCGATGACTGTAGCCATGCCTGGCATCGAGCAGCGATGCCGGCTGCCGCTACATGGGCCGAAGCCTCGAAACCATCGTAGGCCACCCAGGAGATGAATTTGGAACATTCCCGGACCCCCGAGGACAAGGATTGGAACCTCTGCAAAGGTTCCCCGGAGAGACCAGCCGAGAACCCGACTACCTCTTTAGCCAGGTCCCGCAAGTACATGCCCATGTACAGCTGGTAGGCTTGGACACGGCAAGCAAGCATCGAGCCCTGGAAGCACTTTCTGCCGATGGCATCCAGGTTTCGGGCCTCCCTGTCGGGGACACCGCGGAGTGCATCTTCTGGCTCTTCAGACGATGCATGGCCGATTCCACAACCATAGAATGGTGAGGCAGCTGCGCCTTCTGAAAACCAGGGCTCTTCCGAACTCGATACATGGAATCGATCCGCTTGCTCAAAACCGGCACTGAGGCCGGTGCCTCCCACATTCGGAAGAGGAGCCGTTCCAGCATCGGAGGAACCGGCATAGTAAAGGCCTCCCTTGGGGGAGAGTCATACTGGAGGGCATCGAGCTCTTCGGCTTGAGGCTCCTCCTCGGGGTCGGCAGGAACATTCAAGGCCTTGGCCATGTCCTTAACGAACTCTGAGAACTGGGTATCCTCCGGAGGGGACCTACTCCGGGGTTCGGACTGCGGCGAGTCCGAAGGAACACACCGAGTCCAAAAAGTATTGGGGGACTCCTCGTCCTCAGTCTCCCATGCAGACTCATCTGAAGAAAAGTCGAGGGGCTCTGACCACGCGGGTTCCGGCAACACCCGCCCCGACGCCGGGGCCATCGGCATAGATGCCCTTGGTCCCGAACAGGAGGTCGAGGGAGACCATGACCGAGACCGGACTCGGGCCTTCATGGCTTCGAGAACCGGCTCTGTCTCCGGGGTCGACTTAGACGTCGACGTCCCGGTGGTCGGGGCAGATGCACCAGTCAGGCTGGCCATCAGCACCCGCTGCTGATCCATGAAGGCAGACAATCTGCACTCCAAGGCTGCTCAGGAGACTCAGCAACCACCGACTCGGGCCCCGGCGGCGGCGCCGGGCCCGACGTTGGCTCCCTAGGAGGGGAGTCCTCGAGGACAACAGGACTTACGTGCTCGACAGACTCCGGCTCTACATGGGATACCTTAGTTGGCTTCTCCAGCTCCAAGGGCCCGGGGCGGCGGTCAGGGGTCCGAGATCTGGCCTTCGATGAACTAGAAGCTTTCTCCGACGCCGCCCTCACGAGCTTTCTCTTCCTCTTATGCTCCCGACTGGGGGACCCCCTTTTAGAGGAACCCCGACGAAGCTCGGGGTCCGACTCCCGAGACGTCGAGGCCTCTGACGAGGTCCGGGCTCGTCCGGAGGCCGAGTCTGAGAAAATCCTCTCCTTCTGATGCTGCCGGCTCCTGAGTGCCTTGGTGGACATTTTGCCACATGGGACAAAGACCTTGGGATCATGGTCAGGCCCGAGGCAGCAGTCGTGTGTATCGGTAAGAGACATGAGTTTCTTACAACAATCACACTTCTTAAAACCACTGGAGGCCATCGGGGAAAAAAGGGCCCCCGCGAGGTCAAAGGACCGGCCCTCCAGGGAAAAGAAAAAAGAGCGCGAACGCGTGCCACGAAGGGCAAAAAAACGAAAAATACAGATCGGGTCGATACCGGCGTACCAAACCCAGGCGGGAAGGGGAACCGGCGTCGAACCAGACAAAAAGAGGCGCAAGAATCGCAGAAAAAAATCCAAATTTTTCCGGGTGACAAGGACAGACGTCCGCTGGACTCCACGGGAAAAGAAAGACTGAGCAAGATGGCACCTTTGGGTGGGAAGGGGACCGCACATGCGTGAGTGTATTCCCAAAGGCTTTCTTAGAAAGCTGGGGAAATGCTCCGCATGGGGGCTCCATCGACGTCGATGTCACCCTATGTGAGGACTGAATTCCTGCTTGGTCCTGGAGAATCCAGCGGTATTGGAGGGTGGTGCAGGAGGGCGTAAAGGGAGGACAGAGGGGGGGCAAGGGGCAGGATCACCACCTCGGTGGCCTGAGGAACCTTTTACTGGGGGGGTGGGGAACAGAAGGGTGCGGGAAAGTGGGAAAAGGTGCTAGAAGAGAAGCTTAAATTGGCAGCGAGAGTGGCGATTGCCTGGAAGTGGAAGTCGGGGGGGAGGGCCTACAGAGGAGGACTGGTGTCGGAAAATTGAGGTGGTGGTCAAGTTTGATCGGCTAACGTATAGGTTGAGGGGAAAGGAATGGATATTTCATAAAATCTGGGACCCGTATTTGAAAGGACAGGGGGGAGGGGATGGCAAGAGATGAGGGTATGCTGCTGGGTAGGAGGATGCACAGGCACAAAGTTGAAAGTTGTGAGTTATAAGTTGTAAGCTGTACAGTGTGGGCTGGAAATTGATAAGACCTGTTGGATAACGGGTGGACAGGATGGAGGGGAGGGGATTGGAAGGGAATAAAGAAGAGCGATGGAAGGGGACAAGAGGGAGGGGCTAAAGGGCATGGTATAAACAGGGAGGAAGAAAGAAAGTAGCCTAAGGGGGAAATAATTTGTGGTAGCCATAGCTCTGGGGACCTAGGGGTTATTGGCATTGCTCTTGATGTGAATGTAAACTGTTTCCCTGTCTTTCACAAAGCTTAATAAAATATGGTTATAAAAAAAATAAAAACACAACAGATTAGTAAAACAAGACCTTTCTTGGCTAAAGCCATGTTGACTGTCTCCCATTAAGCCTTGACTATCGATATGTTCAGTAATTTTGTTCTTTATAATGGTTTCTACTATTTTTCCAGGTACTGATGTCAAGCTCAATGGTCTGTAGTTTCCCGGATCACCCCTGGAACCCTTTTTAAAAATTGGCGTTAGATTGGCCATCCTCCAATCTTCAGGTATTAGAGATGATTTTAATGATAGTTCACAGATTACTAATAGTAGGTTTGCACTCTCATATTTTAGTTCTTTCAACACCCTTAGATGTATACCATCTGGTCCAGGTGATTTGCTATTCTTCAGTTTATCTAATAGTTGTAATACATCTTCCCAGTTTATTGACATTTCTTTCAATTCTTCTGTGGCATCACCTTTAATTACCATTTCAGTCATAGGTAACATCCCTACATCTTCCTCAATAATGACCCGAAGCAAAGAATTCATTCAGTCTCTCCACTATGGTTTTGTCCCCTCTTAGTGCCCCTTTTGCCCCTCTATTATCTAATGGTCCAACTGACTCTCTCACAGGTCTTTTGCTACAAATGTACTTGAAAATATTTTTGCTTCTGCAGCAAGCTTTTTTTTTTTTCAAATTCTCTCTGTCTGCCTTATCAATGCTTTGAATCTAACTTGCCAGTGCTTATGTTGTTTCCCGTTTTCCTCATTTGGCTCCTTTTTCCATTTCCTGAAAGATGCTTTTTTGGCAACAGCTTCTCTGATCTCACCTTTAAACCATGCTGTTTTTTGGACTTCCTTACACTTTTCTTAAAGCATGGAATACAGCTGGCCTGGGTTTCCAAGATAGTATTTTTAAACACCACCCATCTTTGATGTAAATCTTTAGCCTTTGCAACTGCTCCTTTTAGTTTTTTCTTAACTATTTTCCTCATTTTATCATACTCTCCCTTTTGAAATTTAAAAGGTAGTACTGTGGATTTCCCTGCTGTCCTTATTCTATTTATTAAATCAAACACGATTATGCTATGATCACTATCGCCAAGCGGCCCCAACACCCTTATCTCTTGCACCAGATCTTGTGTTCCACTAAGGATTAGGGCCAAAATGGCTTCACTTCTTGTTCATTAACCAGCTGCTCCAAGAAGCAGTCATTTATTTCATCTAGAAACTATCTTCCTAGCATGTCCTGCCGTGACACTGATCCAATCGATACCGGGGTAATTGAAATCACCCATTATTATTATTACTGTTCTGTAACTTTTGTTAGCTTCCACGACTTCTTTGAGCATTTCATCAGCCATTTGTTCATTCTGGCGAGATGGTCAATAGTATACCACCACTGCCATCACCTTCCTCGTTTAATATGGAATTTCAATCCATAGAGATTCTACAGTGTATTTTGTTTCCTGCACAACTTTAATCGTGTGTGACTCAATGCCCTCTCTAACAGAGCACAACTTCTCCATCAATTTGATCTACTCTTATTGCGATATACTGTAGTTTGTACGCAGGTATGAGTGTCCCACTAGTTGTCCTCCTTCCACCAGGTCTCTGAGATACCAATCAAATCTAACCTCTCATTTAGTGCCACATATTTTAACTCTCTCATCTTATTTTTTAGATTTCTAGCATTTGCACAAACATTTTAGAGACTGTATTTTATTCATATTAATCTAGATATCGGTAGGCAGGGGTAATTTGGAATCTTTAAAAACTGTCTTCCTCTGTACTTAAGGGCATTTGGGTTACTTTAGTCTTTATTGGAACCTATCTGTCGATATGTCCTAACTTCAGTCTTTTGCTAGTATCCTTCAAGGATACATCCGAACCATATGCTCTTGGGTGACTGTCAGATTTCTAATATTATTATCTAGTTTAAAAGCTGTACTATCTCCTTTTTAAAGGTTAATGCCAGCAGCCTGGTTCCATCCTGGTTAAGGTGGAGCCCATCCCTTCGGAACAGATCCTCCTTTCCCCAGAATGTTGCCAGTTCCTAACAAATCCAAAACCCTCTTCCTTGTACCATCGTCTCATCCACACATTGAGACGCCAGAGCTCTGCCTGCCTTTTGGGTCCTGCGTGTGGAACGGGAAGCATTTCAGAGAATGCTACCCTGGAAGTTCTGGATTTCAACTTCCTATCTAAAAGTCTAAATTTGGCCTCTAGAACCTCCCTACCACACTTTCCTATGCCATTAGTACCAACATGTACCAAGACAACAGACTCCTCCCCAGCACTATCTTTGCACCAGGCAGGCATTTTACCAGGCGATCCTCATGTCCAGCAGCCACCTGGCTATCTACATGTCTAATGATCGAATCACCAACTAAAACGGCTGTCCTAACCCTTCTGTCGTAGGCACATGGCCCTAGAGAAACCTCCTCTGTGCTAGAGGGTTTTACATCACCTGGAGGACAGGTCCTAGCTACAGGATCACTTCCTACCACGTGACCTCTCTCCTCTATGGCAATAGGGATGCTGCCAGACTGGAGGTGGGACTTCAGTACTATGTCCCTGTAAGTCTAGTCTATGTATCTCTGTCTTCCTTATGTCCTCCAAGTCTGCAACTTTAGCCTCCAGAGATTGAACTTGTTCCCTGAAAGCAAAGAGCTCCTTGCACCTAGTGCACATATAAAACCCCTCACCAACTGGGAAAAAATCATACATGTGACACTCAATGCAAAAGACTGGAAAGCCCCCATCTCGTTGATGGACTGCTGTCTGCATCTTAGTTTTAAGGTTGTGTTTAGGTATTTAAGTTGTTTACTTACCTAGGTTTGCTGGGGATATTTACACTAATAAAACTATACCTACTACGTTTAATGGACTTAATTCACCTCAAGATTAATTTATCTCAGGTCCTTAATGTATGCCTGATGACAATAAACAGCTGTACCTTAGAGTGAATATAGGCTCCTCCTTCACTTTAAGAGGTTTAAGTGCCTTTAAAGCTACGATTATCTCAGGAGTGGGTAGGAGTCGTGGAGGGAGGGAAAGACGACTTATTAAAATTTAGCTGCTACACTGTGCCCTGTCCTGTGCTTCTAAGGTTTTGATAAAAAAGGGGTCTTTTAAATTGCCCCTTTGATCTGTTATTTGCCTTTAACACCTATTTAAGGCAACTTCATGCATCTTTTGCCTTCTAACTGGAAGACCTCTTTGTATAGGTCACTAGAAGCAAGTTTATTTTTTTTCTACTTAGACTGTTCTACTTGTATGCTAAGCTATACTCTGATTTTATTGAAATAAAAAAGCTCCCTAGAAACAAATTTATTTCAGTAACTACTCTATTTTCCTTTCTAAATTAAGCTATACTCTGATTTGATTTAAATGAAAAGCTCTCTAGAAACAAATTTATTTCAAGGTCTATTAACTCTTATTGTATATTCTCTGCTTCGACTTAAATACAAAGCTCTCTGGTGGCACTAAGACCTGACTGACTCAGCAAAAACACTGAATTCTAAAATATGCAGATTTAATCAACAACTTTAACCCCAAGAATTAGAGTTTATTCCGGAAGATTATACTCATAAGTGTAGATCTACTTCCAGTTGTAGCAGTCCCTTTTGGTAGTCCTTCAAGACTCAAGATAAAGTCACAAGTAGTGCCAGTGGGAATTGAACCCTTAAGCGTTTGGGTACTAGGCAATTTCCCTAACCACTAGGCCATTCCACCACCCCCTGGAGTAGAAGCCAATGCCTCAGAGAGGTTGTGGCACTGGCACCACTGCTCTGACCCGGAGTAGTGCTGCTAGCTCAGTGAGGAGCAGGGTTTGGTGGAGGAGAGGCCTGGTGGGCTCTCCCGGGAAGAACGAGGGTGGTGGCCGATGTAGGTGTAGGAAGTAACCCTCCTTGACCACTTGTAACACCCAGTTACCGGTGGTGATGGGTGTCCATCTGTGGGCAAACAGGGCTAGGCGCCCCCCCTGTGGGCAGCAGGGGACCCCCTGAAGGAATGGAGGTCACGCCCAGGCAGTCAAAAGCTTCCCCCAGGTAGGCCCAAGCCGGTGCCTGGGGCTTCGGGGCTTTTTGTTTTCTGGAACCATGTCCCTGGCACTTTTATTGTTGGCCCTGCTGAGGGGCTGAGAAGGCCTGGAAGTGCAGAATACTACCAAATCCCCCTTTCTTCCTTGGGAAATAGGGCTTTTTCCCTGAGGTTGCACAGAGGTCTTCTTTGAGAGCCTGGTTCTTGTGACTTACTGTCTCTTCCGTTTTATCCACCATGGGCTTTCCGAATAGGTTTTCACCTATGCAGGGGCCATTGATTAGTTTGTCATACCCATTGCTCTAGGTCGGATGACTGGAGCCATGCTTGGCATTGTGCCCTGATACCAGCGGCGGCCACCCTGGCCGATGACTCAAAGCCATCATAGGCTGCTTGGGACAGAAATTTCGAGCACTCTTTTACTGCTAAGGTTAGAGTTTTGAACCCCTGCAGGGGTGCACCCTTGAGGTCTGCCAAGAATGCCCAGAACTCCTTTGACAGTTCCTTCAAGTACATGCCGATGTAGAGCTGGTAGGATTGGATTTGGCACGTTAGGATCGAGCCCTGAAAGGCTTTCCAACAAAGGGCGTTGAGGGTTCAGGCCTCCCTGCCAGGTGGCACAGACAAAAATTGTTTTTGGCTCTTGAGCCTACGCATGGCCAACCCCATGACTATAGAATTGTGGGGAAGCTGGGTCTTTTGCAACCCCGGGCTTCGACCTACCTGGTACATGGTGTCAAGGCACCTGGTAACAATCAGTACAGATGCCGGTGTTTCCCACATGCGTAAGAGGAGGCAGTCAAGGATTGAGGGCACCGGGACTCTAAGGGTTTCCTTTGGGGATGTCTGGTATTGGAGGATCTCCAATCCCTCGGTTCGTGGGTCTTCCTCGGCCTCTGTCTCGATAGAGAGAGCCTTGGCCAAATCCCTCACAAAATCGAGGAACGCCACGTCCTTGGGAGGGGAACAGCGTCGGGTGGCTGGGAGAGATAGGTCCGAGGGCATGTCACCTTGGCGCCTCGTGTCCAGGGACTCTTCGTCCTCGGTCTCCCATTCAGACTCAAAGTCCAAGTACGACTCTGATGCTGCACGATCACCTCGGGCGAGTACTGTTCTTTGTGGTGCATGACTTCCGGAGGATCGTCGGTCCAACCCGCGGGTGCTTGCCAGGGAGGACCGGTGTCCTGAGGAACAGGACCAGGACCTTGGCCAGGGTTGGCAGCTCTCTCTAGGCTGATGGTGCTCTAGGACCGATTCGATGTCCAGAGAAGCCCTCGATATCGAGGGTCCCGTTGCCAGGGCAGATGAACCAGATGAGCTGGACATAAAAACCCACTGCATGGCCACTAGGGCAGATACACTGCTCCCTAAGGCTGCCATTCTGGTCTCCATGCCAATTGGCTCCACAGCCTTCGACACTGGCGCAGAGGACCCCAGGCCTGGCATCGGTACTGTCAAGGGAGAGTCCTCGATGAGGATGGTCTCGGAGGTCTGAAGCCGGTTGGCAGGAGCAGACAACTCCTGGCAGGGCATCTTGGTGGGCCACTCTTACCCCGACTCCCCGGACTCACGCCTGGGACTGCGGGAACTGGGGTGGGATTTCACCTTCTTCCCAGATCTGTCCTCCAAGGCAGGTTTCGAGGATTATTTTTCTTCTTATGCTCCACCTCTGGGGACATCAGCTCGAAGGAACCGCAGCCACAGGACTCTGAAGAGGCTCTGGGCTTCGCAGGACACCAAGGTATCGGAGGGGGTCCTTGAGCGTGGTATCACTGGAGACTCCAGGGCAGAATCAAATTTCTGGAAGAACTTTTCCTAATGCTGATGGCTGCTCTTTAAGGCTTTGGGGTCATGGTTCTGGAGAGCTTGCAGTCGGACTCATTGTGCTCAGGACCAAGGCATCAAAGGCAGCAGCCATGTGGGTCAGTGACCGACATCATTTTGCCACACCAATCACACTTTTTGAAGCCACTGGAGGCCATCAGAAAAAGGGAGATCCCCACCTCCTGGTAGGGGTCCAAGGCCTTTGGCGGAAAAAGGGCATGAAAGCTGGTTGAGGTAACCTTGATGAAAAATGAAGAAAAAAAAATAAACCAACCAACTCGAGGAGCAACGCCAAGGTGAGCTGGCTCGGGGGCGGGAATAAACCGGTACGCAAACAGGACAAAATTTGAGAGCAAACTCAGACTTTTTCCAGGGGAAATTGGACAGCGTCCGAAGGGCTCCACGGAAAAAAAGGAGACTGAGACAAGATGGCACCCTTGGGCAGGAAGTGGACCACGCATGCATGGTGCATCTCCCAAAGGCTTCCTTTGAAAGCTGGGGAGGTGCTTCCACACAGGCTCTGTTGACGCCGACGTCACCCTATATGTGAGGGCTGACTTCCTGCTTATTCCTGAGAATATGAGAGATAGAAGGGATGACAGTTGAGGAAATGGGTAGGAATAGAGATGGAATTTAGGAGATGGGTAGGATCAGAGGAGCAGGTAGTGAGTTTGGAGGAGGAAAGATGAGTGGTTTCCTCCTCAGTAATCAGAGAAAAGGAAGAAAGGGTAGCAGAAGATGAGGGGAAGAGTTGATGGCGCAGACCTTGTGGGAATTTGAGTGTAATCTTGTGGACTTAATCATGGAAACAGTCAGCCAAGGTTTGGGCAGAAAGGGAAGGAAAGGTTGGGGGAGGTGGCACCTTGAGGAGCGCGTTGAGAGTAGTAAAGAGACGCCGAGGGTCAGAGGCAAGAGAGTTAGTCAGGTCTTGTATGGCGTGTACTATGGCTGACTGGAAAAAGAGGCAAGCATGAATATGAAGTGTAGAAAGTCCACAAGGGTACAAGATTTGAGCCAAACGCACTCAGCTGAGCGGGCACAGGCACAGTACGGCTCACAGGACGTGGCATGGGAGGAGCAAGAGCATCCAGAACAGCGGAGAGTGCAGCATTTTAGGAGGCTGCTGCCTCTTCAAAAGACTCAGATGACATAGCGGAAGAAAGAAGTGATGAGAAAGTAGTTGAGACAGCTGATGGATCAATAGCATGAAGATTTCTAGAGGAAACTGGGCAAGACTGAGGCGAGGAATGATTAGGCATGAAGCTTAGAAGGTGATGGTCAGATAAGGAAAGAATTGAGGTATAGAGGTTTGAGAGTAAGCAATTAGAGAAGACGACAAGGTCGAGGCAATGGTCTTGCTGGTGAGTGGGGGCAATAGAGCAAAGCTGGAGATTGTATGAGAAGGCAATGGTATATGAGCTTTAGAGCATAAGGGTCAGAGGGGTTATCAACATGAATTTTAAATCCAAGAATAAGGGAGGGGGAGATGAGTCCAGAAAGAAGGAAAACCACAAGTCAAAGTAAGAAAGAAAGGTAGAGGTGGACTTATCAGGAGGTTGATAAATAACAGTTATCCAGAGAGATAGCGGAGAAAAAAAAGACAGATGGAGTGGACTTCAAAGAAGGGAAAGGAACGAGACTGAGGCAGAAACGGCATGAAATTGGTAAAAGCGAGACAGTAGAAGCTTAATACCACCACCATGGCCAGTGGGATGAGGCGTGTGGGAGAATTGGCAGCTGCCATGACAGAGGGCAGCGACTGAAGCCGAGTCTTCTGGGAGAAGTCAGGTTTCAGTTAGAGCAAGAAGATGGAGAGCACTAAAAACAAAGATCATAAGTAAAGATAAGCTTATTTGAAAAGGAGTGTGCATTCCACAAGGCGCATAAGAAAGGGAGGATGGAGGGGGAAAGGAGAGGGATATGAATAAGATTTGCGCAGTTGCACAAAGATCTGTCCTGGGAATGTGAGAAAAATCTAGGGGGGCCAGGACTGGGGTTGACATCTCCAGATGAGAGAAGGAGGAGCAGAAAAGTGTGGGGCAGAGAGGAGGCAGCATGGCAGAAACAAGGGTGAGGTTCTTTGAGGTGGGAGAGAGAGAGAGCTGAGAGGAAGAAAATGGTGAAGCTCAAGAGCAGAAGACAGGATAGGTGATAAGATGGTGGGAGATGCGAGGATGGTAAAGAGGGGGGCTTTGAAGCTGTTGGTATGAGGACAGAAGATTAGGGACGGTCAACAATAGGAAGAGATAGTGATGAGAAGCCATAAGGTGGAGAGGAGAGCAGAAGTTAGAATATATGAAGGATAGGCAGGAGAGAGATCTGAGGGGATTAGGAAACACATGTGAGCAATAGTGGTAATGAGCCCAGGACAGCTATAAGAGACTGTTAGCCAGGGGGTGGGTGGGCAGTGGGGTGAAAGGAAGAGAGGAATAATAAGGCAAAGGAGGAGCAAGAGACAGACAGCTGAAGATAAGAGGGAGCTGAAAATATTCTAGAAAAATACAGATAAGGTAAAAAGCACACTAACAATGATAATATATATAGACAGATAGATATCGAAGCTAGGAGCAAAGGCTTGTAATGGAAATGCAAAAAGCAACAATGACTTCTCCATCCCTAGGTTCACCCCCTTCAGACTTGAACCCCTCATGATTCATCTCTTCCCCTCCCAATAGGCTGATCCGAACTGACCTGACCACACCAACTGCATTAGTATTACAATCCAGCCTGCCTGGGGAGAGAATGTGCTCTATGCTAACCTGCCTCTTCTAGTGATGCTGCAGCATCTTCTTTCACAGACTATGCAGATTACTGCATGCCCTCCTCCCAGCCCCTCCCCTCAGTCATGTGCGTTAGAAAAGAAACAGAGCTGTATCAGGAAATACACGTGCGCTGGCATGCACAAGTGAACCATGCCAATCTGAACCACCACTCAGGTCTGTATAAGGGTGCCCATGTGCATTCAATCAGTTGCTAGCAGATGCCATCTTAAATGGCATATAAATTATATACATACATACACACGTTTCTTTCTTTGATTCTATGGAAAAGGATCTGTACAAATCAAGACATACACATATAGACTCTCCAGCTACCTTTGTATAGCTCTCTTGCACTGCTCCAAGCAATCTCAGCTCCTCCCCCGGATACGACGCAATCACGCGCAGCGTGACTGCGCAACAGCTGCCTCCTATTTAGCGACGCTGGCTGCAGCGTCCCAGCACTCTCCAGCTACCTTTGTATAGCTCTCTTGCACTGCTCCAAGCAATCTCAGCTCCTCCCCCGGATACGACGCCATCACGCGCAGCGTGATTGCGCAACAGCTGCCTCCTATTTAGCGACGCTGGCTGCGGTGTCCCAGCACTCTCCAGCTACCTTTGTATAGCTCTCTTGCACTGCTCCAAGCAATCTCAGCTCCTCCCCCGGATACGACGCCATCACGCGCAGCGTGATTGCGCAACAGCTGCCTCCTATTTAGCGACGCTGGCTGCGGTGTCCCAGCACTCTCCAGCTACCTTTGTATAGCTCTCTTGCACTGCTCCAAGCAATCTCAGCTCCTCCCCCGGATACGACGCAATCACGCGCAGCGTGACTGCACAACAGCTGCCTCCTATTTAGCGACGCTGGCTGCAGCGTCCCAGCACTCTCCAGCTACCTTTGTATAGCTCTCTGTAAGCTCTGTAAGCTCATTCAGTATTTCTCTTTCACCACCGATACCTGTACTGCACTGTACTTATACCTGTCCTGTTATGCTGCTGTTTTTTTATATTGTTTGTATAATATAATTTGCCCTGTTTTTTTATATTGTTTGTATAATATAAATTTGGCTCTTCCGGTCTGCTACCCTCTATAATCTGACTCCCCCTGTTTGTCCCTCCATGTTTGGCTCTTCCTGATTGTCCTTTTTGCCTTTCTTCCTGGCTCTTGTGTTATTTATGTTTCTTTATCCTCCTTTTCTCTCCCCTATTTAGTGCACTGCTCCAAGCAATCTCAGCTCCTCCCCCGGATACGATGCAATCACGCACAGCGTGATTGCGCAACAGCTGCCTCCTATTTAGCGACGCTGGCTGCGGCTTCGTGCGCCGAAGGAGCGCACCCAAGGAGCAGGTCGTGCTCCTTGGGCGAGCTCCTTGGGGCGACTTCTTGGGTGACGATTCCTCTCCCATTCGGCGCATTACTTTTCAATCGCTCTTCTTCCTGTTTGCTGCCTGGTCTGCCCTTGGTATCCTGTCGTACTGTCTAGCACCCATGTCAGCTATTCCGGTGTTTTGGGGGCGCCGCCCTCTGCCCTCTGCCTCGACACTCTCCCGTTTGCAGGTCCCTTCCCGCTCCCATCTATGCTCTGTTACATTGGCCCCCTTCTCGTCAGCCCCTGCTTGCTCTCACAATCGGTCATATCACATCTCATATTCCATCTCTACCTCACCAGCACCTCTTCGGTTGTGCTTACTCAACTGTCGATCCCTCCGTTCTAAAACCACACTGATCTTTGACCTCATTGACCGTGAGTGTATTGACATTCTTTTCCTAGTCGAGACCTGGCTCAAGAAGGGAGAGGAGTCCCTCCTTCATCGTTGCCTTCCCCCTGACTACGAAGCTATATCTGTCCCACGCCTTACTAGGTCTGGGGGTGGGTTTGCAGTCATCTACCGCTCCTCGGTTCCTCTTTCTAAGATCTCCTCTGCCGCATCAACTTATCCCGAGTCCCTTCTCCTTCAGCTAAATGCCCTACCTGCTCTCCAGTTTCTTCTCATTTATTCTCCTCCGTCCTCCTCACCCGCTCTTTGGGACTCTCTCTTGTCTTCTATCTCTGACTTAGCCCTTCAGTTTCCCCGTCTTCATCTGCTGGGTGATTTTAATGTCCATTTTGATTCTCCTACCTCTGCCAGGGATGTCGCCTTCTCTGCTTTACTTCGTGACCTCTCCTTTTTTCAGCATGTCTCTCTACCCACTCATGTTGCGGGCCACATCCTTGATTTAGTCATCTCTCCTCTGTCTGCTCCGTATGCTATCTCCTCCCCCTCTGCAAACCCCATCCCTTGGTCAGATCACTTCTACCTTCTGTTTACCTTTCAGGCTCCTTCCCCAGCCCCTCCTCCCTCTTCCCCTCCTGCTCGCTCCTCCCGCTGTTTCCACCCCTCTACCCTGCAAGCCTTTTCTGCTGCTTTCCCTCCTCTCCCGTGTGATTTTTCTTCCCTCTCGCCCTCTTCTCAGGTCACATTCTGGAATGCTGAGCTGTCACACACCCTCGACCAGGTTGCTCCTATCCGGCCAGTCAAACCTCGGAGTCGTACACGTCAATCCTGGTATCACGCCGGACTTTTCTTACTCCGCTCTCATCTACGAAGAGCCGAGCGGGTTTGGCGCAAGGCGCCTTCCGCAGCCTCTTATCAGAAATTTAAATCCTGCCATTCTTTTTACCGGTCTGCCATTCATCAGGCAAAATGCTCTTTCTATTCTTCTACAATTTCAGCTGCCCCAAACAGATCCCGTCAGTTATTTGCGACTTTAAACGCTCTCTCACTTGCAGTCTTCCGCTACTCAGGACACTTCTCTTTCCAACAAGGCTCCCAGCCCCACCTCCCTGGCGACATTTTTTTCCTCTAAAATCCAGGACCTCCGTTCTTCTCTTCCCCACTGCTCCCAGGCATTGGCCTCCCCACCCCCTATTTCTCCTCCTTCTCCTCCCTGTCTCTCCCATGTTTGGTCTTCTTTCTCTCCCATCTCATCTTCCGAACTACTCCAACTACTCTCTACTACCTGCAAAACGACTTGTGATTTGGACCCTGTTCCCTCCTCTTGGTTCTCTGAACCTCCCGTTACACTTCTCCATCCTCTTCTAACTATCATCAACTCTAGTCTGTCAACTGGTCTCTTCCCCACCCCCTGGAAGCATGCCACGGTTCGTCCTTTGTTAAAACAACCCACTCTTGACCCTTCCATCCCTGCTCATTATCGCCCAGTTTCCAATCTCTCTTTCTCCTCTAAGCTGTTGGAAAAGGTAGTTTTTTCACAGCTCTCTCATTACCTGGCCACCACACTTTTCCTCCATCCCAGGCAATCTGGCTTTAGACCCGGATTCAGCGTGGAGACTACAATCACAGCTGTTTTGAACGAAATTCATACTGCTCACGACCAAGGTAACATCACTTTAGCAGTATCCCTTGACCTCTCCGCGGCTTTCGACCTGGTGGACCACACTCTTCTTCTCTCTCGCCTTAGGGATGCGGGCATTCGTGGTTCGGTGTTTCGCTGGTTTCACTCTTTTCTTAGTCATCGGTCTTTTGCTGTCTCTTCCACCCTCTCCTCATCTGACCGCTTTCCACTTCCCTGTGGTGTTCCTCAGGGCTCGATCCTGGCTCCTTTACTGTTTAATGTTTTCCTTGCCCCATTGGCCCTTCTTATTCAGCAATCTGGGATGTCAAGCTATTTCTATGCTGATGATATTTTTCTATTGCACCATACTTCTCCATATCACCCTGATATCTCTCCCTTGGAAAATTGTCTGTCCACTGTTTCTTCTTGGCTCTCCTCTAATTGCTTAGTACTTAATGTTCAAAAAACTGCTGCGATCTGGTTCCCGCACACCTCTCCTGCCCCTTCGCTTGCCCCATCTCTTGCAGGTTCCCCCTTATTACTATAGTTCCTACTCTTCGCTATCTTGGAGTTTTTCTTGACAGTGCTCTCAGCTTCCATGATCACATTTCTCACGTCTCTCGGTGCTCCTTTCTGTGCCTTCGCCAAATTCGCGCTATTCGCCCCTTCCTGTCCACTCAGGCTATCACTACTTTGCTTCTCTCTCTGATCATCACTAGGCTAGGTTTCTGTAATATTGCTTTTGCCGGACTCCCCCAATACCAGAAACGCCAACTCCAACTAATTCAGAATACAGCTGCTCGTATGATTTTTCACGCTTCACCATGGGACCATGTTACTCCTTTGCTCCATCATCTCCATTGGCTGCCCATTGACTTTCGGATATCCTTCAAGGTTCTTATCTTAATTCACAAAGCCATTTATCTTTCTACTCCTGTTTATCTTTCAGATTTGCTCTCTTACCATACTCCCACATGCAGTCTCCGGTCTATTCACATCAACCGCCTCCATCTCCCAGCACCCTCCAGAGCTCATCTACAATCCACCAGAAAATCAGCATTCTTCTATTTAGGGCCTTCTCTCTGGAATTCCCTTCCCACCAACCTCCGTACTGAAGAGTCCTATCCAAGGTTCCGTTCTCTTCTAAAAACCCATCTATTTTCTCTAGCTTTCCCCCCTTGAATTTTCCTCTTTGTCTTCTCTCTGTTGCTTTGCATGCTTTTTTTTTCTCTGCTCTTGCCTTTTTTTTTTTTTCTCTCTTTCTACCGGTTATTGTAATTTCTTTTTCCTCTTTCTTTTTCTTTTAATTTAAATTTTGTAAACCGCTCCAATGTTATGGGGAGCGGTATATTAAATGTGAATAAACAATAAACAATATAGACACAAGAGCCCAATTCATCAAGGTCTTTTCCTATACACAAAAACAGAAGGGCCTCATTGACTGACATAAACCTATTTTTTTCCCAATTTCCTCTCTCACTGTTATCAAGATCTTCACAAATGTGGCATATAAAAAGCAATCCCTCTCACAGCTACATGCATTAAATCAATACAACCCTTTGTTCAGTCTCTGATCAGTGAATAACCAGAGTTATTGATGAAGGCTATTAAACAATATATAGCTAAAAGAAAGCAAGTAAGCTGCTATTGGCAACACTGAAGCTTATGCTGCTCCAAATCAGTCAACTCCATGAGGATGAATTTGATTACATAGGCAAGTGCTTATCCCCAAATTCAAGAAGGGAATAGAGAATGTAATAGGCCCGATAACACTAACCTTTTTTTTCATATTCCTGTTCCAAAGGCACTAAGACACCATCATCTTCATCTCTGTAGCCATAATATTCTGCGTCAATATCCTTCATAAGCTCAGCTCGCGTCTTCCTTGGAGGGGGGAGAGCTAAATGAAATGTAATACCATCACACTAACTCATTTCATCTAACAAAAAAAGGCTTCCTCATAACTATTTATTTCAGCTATTTTTAGTCAACTAATCCAAATGTTTTGCTATTACAAAAAAATAAAACATACAACACACAAAAATCAAATATAAAAGACAGAACACAACAAAACCAATCTAAAACACAAAACCAATCTAAAACACAAAACTCTAACAAAGGCCTACTCAAAGAAATACGCTTTCCACAATTTTCCAAACATGCATAAAATCAAGTTTGTGATGGATCTCAAAAGAAAAAAAAGAAGGAGGAGGGAAGAAATCAGCAAAAGAGAAAGCTCTGTTACAAGATGAAAAGTTTGAACAGAGAGCGACAGATAGCGAACAGGATGGTTCATATTCTCTCAATACTACTCTTAAATAGTTACATTGCCTTGCAAAAATCTTCACACTCTTGTACACTGTTCACATTGTTCTTAAAAAAAAAATCTAAATGCATTCAGCTTGATTCACTGCTCTGCACATCCTCTATACTTTTAATGTGACTAAACAATTATATAAATATTCAAAACATAATTATTAAAAAGAAAAAAGTCCCACTTGCATCACACTCTTGTCAGAGCAAATTCAAATGCCCATTTACAGTACTTAAAACTAAATTTGAATATGCTAGATAACTAATCGACCCGTTTATTGTATGAAGTCAATTTGAAGCAAAAGTCTAAATATACCAAACATGGAGCTGCAGAAAGAACTCTGGGAGGGTAGTAAGAAAATCTGAACATTTTTAAATATTCTTGAAAAACACCGTTTGCTATGAGTGTTTAGACTTAAGAATAAAAGGCACAAAAGTCTTGATTGCATATCTACTTTTTGAATATTTCTATAACTGTTCCTTCACATTGAAAGTGTAGAGCAGATAGTATAGATGAGTGAAACCAGCTCCTACTTGAATGCATTTTGAATTTTTTCTTTTTGGAAGACAATGTGAAAAACGCACAAGGATGTGAAGACCTTTGCAAAGCACTATAGGGGCATCTCCCTTTATAGATTCAAAGCTTGAGGTGAATATTTTAAAAATAATTCTCCAGGGAAGAGATAACTTAAGGATGTTATAAAAGGTCATCACTAACTGCAGCTGGTAACAATGAGTGGCCACATTTTGGACAGCCATACATATTGTGTGTGTATTCATATCCTCAGCAGAAAAAGATTACATGGTTCATTCACTCTGCCCATTTGTGCCAACCTGTAGTGGTATCTGGTCTTACTCGATCTATGGTATTGTCCTCTCCTCTGGCTAGTAAGGTCCTTTTGCAACTCACATATAACTGAATCCTGGTATTCTTCTAGCTAGTACCGCCACTGGGAATCTAATTTAGATTTTCACAGCCCTCTCAGTGAATGCATTTCCTCGCATACCTTTTTGAGTTTTCAGCCTTTCAAGTTTTACATGACGACTTCTTGACCTTAAGCTTTTCATTTTATGAAAAGTGCTTCTTGCTGGTACTTTACTGGAGTATGCTAAATATCCGAATGTATCATATCTCCCTTCAGTGATGATCTTATGATGGATTACCAGCTTAAAATCTTTTCGGCTGCCCAGACACAAAGAGCTAATTGCAGAAACCTTCAAGGCTTTGAGAGTTGTACCCGTGCCCTAAAGAGAGGGCTACATAGATGGAAATTTCTCCCTGCTGCATGCAAGAAGTAGAAGAGCCCAGCACTGTGGCTGTATGCAGAGGGGAACAAGAGCTGGATATTACAGCCAGGAAAGATCAGAAAGAGAAAAAGAGCAAGCAAAAAGGAAGAGTAGTTCATAGTTACCTCAACGTTAGCATTCCCCTCTGCTGAAAGGGAAAAGAAAAAACAGAGGAAAAGAAGCGGTTCCAGCAATAAGGCGAGCCAGAATGGAGAGAGACTGTGGTAGGAATGAGCTTGGAGGGGGGGGGGAGAAAGGGAAGAAAGAGGTGGGCAGGGTTAGGGGAGAGAAAAAAATGTTGCAAGTGGGAATGGTTTAGAATTCTGGAAAGTGAGAGAAAAAAAAAGTCTTGAAGGGAAGAAAACTGTGTGGTTTGGGCACTGCACCCTATTCCCACTGATCACCTCCCAACTCTGTACCTTTTCTCTGAGAAAATAACCCATCTCTCCTTTTCTTCTAGGAAGAACTTCTTAAGTTCCTTCAATCTCTCTACTGCAAACCACAGACTGATTTGATGGCCCTCTTTCAAACATCTACCTTGTCAATGTCCTTTTGTAGATGTAGTCTCTAGAGCCAAATCCAGAACATAAGGTGGGGTTTTGCCAGAAAGCGATAGCGGCACAATATTTCTTCCCTCTTGCTGTTAGGTTTCTCAGTGGGTCTCACTGAAGACCACCTCCAGCAATTCCAAACCCTCACAAAGTGCATTGGAGAGTGCTTGAAATACATGTCTTGAGCCGCCTATGGCAGCTTCAAGTCCATCGCTAGGGTGGCTGCCGCAGGCATCGGTGCCCAATGCCAGGTCTGGCTCCAGGCATCAAACCTCGAGCAGTGGGTACAGAAGAAACTCAACGTTCCCTGTCTCAGAGAAAACCTCTTTGGCAAACCGATGGAGGAAAAGACGGCGGAGATAGATACTGATTTTATCATGAGGACTCGGCTCTCCAGGAAGACTTCCACCCTTCCCCAAGAAGAAATCATCAGGGAAGAGGTCCCCTTTTCACAGGGCTATCCCCAATACCAGCCCCCCCCCCCCTAGACTCCGCAGCTAGGTCACCAGGGCAAAGGAGCAGGCCAAGGACAACGCAAGTTTAAGGGTTCTAAGCCCCAAACATTGGCTCCTGCCCAGGATGGGTTAGGGGTTTTGACTCCCTGAAAATAGCCTCTTGTTCGGGGGGGGGGGGGGGAATCAGCTGCTAACAGGGGGGCGTCTGATCCACTCTGATCAGTGGCCGGCCATAACACCTGGGCACTTCAGGTGGTCAGAAAAGGCTACCTTCTTCACGGACCGGACACCAACCCCTTTCCTTCCAGGAGAGGCCCTTTGGACTCCCCTGCGCCAGGCCCTGCTACTGCAGGAACTTACAGGCCTCATCAGGGATGGAGCCGTGTAACCAGTACCCTTCCGCCTCCTTATCCATCCCAGTCACAAGCAGTACTTAAAGTTCATGGTCAGGGTGACCACTACCAGTACAGGGTACTACCCTTCAGCCTAGGCTCTGCACCAAGAGTCTTCACCAAATGCCTGGCAGTGGTGGCCACTTACCTCCTTCTCCAAGGGGACTTTGTCTTCTCATACCTGAATGACTGGCTCGTAAAGAGGGACACGGCCGGCACCATCAAGGTCCTGCAGCATTTGGGGTTCTTGATAAACCACCTCAAGTCTCACCTCACTGCAATGCAGTACTTGGAGTTCATAGGAGTTCAACTGGACACTCTCCAGGCCACAACCTTTCTCCCCTTGGACAGGGCAGTTCACCTCAGGGCCCATGCCACCAAGATGTAATGTCATCACACAGTGTCGGTGCGGTCCATGCTCTTCCTACTGGGCCACATGGCATCCACAGTCCATGTGGTTCCCAATGCCCACCTCCACATGCGGGCGGGCTCAGTGGCATCTCTGCTTACAGTGGACATAAGCCACAAGGCAGGATCCGGGACAAGGTCTTAAGTGTCCTGTCAAGTGGTGGCAGGGCGCACAGAACCTGCAGGAGAGCATGCCCTTCCAGTTTCCAAATCCCCAGAGGGTCCTCACCATGGACACATCCCTACTGGGCTGGGGTGTCCACTGTGAGAACTGCGCATGCAAGGCAACTGGTCCCTAGCAGAGAGTCAGCAACATATCAACCTGCTGGAGCTCAAGGCCATTTTTCTGGCAATCAAGGCTTTTCACCACTGCCTGCAGAACCAGTCGGTGCTAGTCCAAATGGACAACCAGGTCACGATGTTCTATCTGAACAGAGGGGCACAGGGTCTCAGCGCCTCTGCCAGGAGGCAGTAGCCCTCTGCTCGGAGGCAATAGCCCTCTGCTCGGAGGCAATAGCCCTCTGCTCATACATGATCGGTCAGGGAATGCTCCTCAGGGTGGTATGCCTTCTGTGCCAAGACAATGTCCTAGAGGACAAGCTGAGCAGGATCCTCCAGTCGCACAAATGGTGACTAGATCCCAGGGTGGCACAGCAGCTTTTCAGACTCTGGGGAACGCCAAATCTGCATCTCTTCACCAGCACGACCAATGCTCAGCTGCCCTACTTCTGTTGTCCCCAACCGCATCCGTCCCGGGTAGCGGCAGACACCTTCTTCATCTCATGGTTGGAGGGCCTTCTGTACGTCTTCCCTCCCATGCCACTAATCTCCCGAACCCTATGCAAGGTCCTTCAGGATAAGGCCTCCATAATCCTGATGGCCCCATGGTGGCCCAGGCAGCCTTTGTTTCCCCTGTTGCTCTGCCTCTCAACGGAGCTCCCGGTTCTTCTGGGGAACACCCCAAGGTTACCGACCCAGGAGGGGGGCTCTTCTGTTCATTCCAACCTGGGGTCCCTGCTGTTGACAGCATGGCAGCTGAATGGGTCGCCTTAGCACCCTTCAACCTCCCAAGGGAGATGGAGGAAGTCCTCCTGGCCTCTCATAAAAACTCCACGAGACGGGCCTATGCCTTCAAGCGGTGCAGATTCTCAGTACGTTGTGTACAGCCACGGTTTAACCAGTTTTCTTGCCAAGTGCACACAGTGCTACAGTACTTGCTTCACCTTTCGCAAACCGGACTCTAGTCCAACTCAGAGTGCACCTGAGCGCACTCTCGGTGCACCATCATTCCATAGAGGGCAAACCTCTTTCTGTACAGCCCCTCATTACCCAATTTGAGGCCTTCTGCTCTCTAAGTCTCCCATCCGCCCGCCCCCGGCGAAATGGGACCTCAACATGGTTCTGATGCAGCTCATCAAACCGCCTTTTCAACCTCTGGCTATCTGCCATTTGCATTCTCTCCTGGAAGGTTGTCTTTCAGGTTCCACACACCTCTGCCCGCAGAGTCAGCGAGCTTCAGGCCTTGGTGGCTGAGCCACCTTATACCAGGTTCTACAAGAAGAGTCATGCTTTGCCCCCACCCTAAATTCCTTCCAAAGGTGGTATCCGCCTTTCACCTCAACCAGGAGGTGTTGCTCCCCACCTTCTTTCCACTGTCCCACGTCAACAAGGCGGCGGCCATTCTCCATACTCTGGATTGTAAGATGGCCCTGTCCTACCTGCAACACACCCAGGACCACCGCAAAGTCTCGCAGCTTTTAATTTCCTATGACACCAGTTAAAGGGGCACCTATGACACCAATAAAAGGGGCAACAGATAAATATGTAAGAAAACTAAGCAAAAACAAGAGGAGAAGAAAACCTATTTGGTTTTCCAAAGCAGTGGCTGCTCAAATAAAGGCAAAAAAACCACAGCTTTCGCAAAATTCAAAAGCTTGCAAACAGAGGAACACAGAAATGAATACAGGATCAAAGTCAAAGAAACAAAGAGAGAAATAAGGATAGCAAAATCAAAGGCAGAGGAAAAGATGGCTAAAGATGTGAAGTGTGGCGACAAAACTTTCTTCAGGTATATTGGGGAAAGGAGGAGGATCAGAGGTGGAATTGCAGGACTCAGAAGTGCTGGGAACACACTCGTGGAAAGTGACATTGAAAAAGCGAAGTTGCTAAACGAATACTTCTGTTCTGTTTTTACTAAGGAAAGTCCTGGAGAAGGACCACCTGTGACTCCCAAATATAAAACTGGGAATGAAGTAGATACCACACCATTCACAGAAGGTGATGTGTTAGAACAACTTGCGAAACTGAAAGTGGACAAGGCCATGGGACCGGATGGGATACATCCCAGGATACTGAAAGAGCTCAGAGAGGTTCTTGCAGGGCTGTTAAAGGAGGTTTTCAACAGATCCTTGGAAACAGGAGAGGTTCCTCAGGACTGGAGAATGGCTGATGTCGTACCTCTACACAAAAGTGGTGACAGGGAAGAAGTGTCAAACTACAGGCCTGTGAGCCTTACCTCGGTAGCGGGAAAAGTAAAGGAGGCGCTCCTGAAAGAGCGAATAGTGAATTTTCTCAAAGCCAACAGGTTGCAAGATCCAAGTCAACATGGTTTTACTGAAGGACGATCTTGCCAAACAAATCTGATTGAGTTCTTTGATTGGGTGACCAGGGAACTAGATCAGGGGCATGCGATGGATGTCATCTACCTGGACTTCAGCAAAGCCTTTGATACTGTTCCTCATAGGAGGCTTATCAACAAACTCAGTAGCTTAGGGATAGATCCCAAGATGGTAAATTGGATCAGAAATTGGTTGACTGACAGACGACAGAAGGTGATGGTACAAGGCGCTCA
This sequence comes from Ichthyophis bannanicus, assembly GCA_033557465.1. Taxonomy (NCBI): domain Eukaryota; kingdom Metazoa; phylum Chordata; class Amphibia; order Gymnophiona; family Ichthyophiidae; genus Ichthyophis; species Ichthyophis bannanicus. The sequence goes on from CM066046.1 coordinate 98,483,950, forward strand.
CTCGGATGAAAGGAAGGTGATTAGTGGGGTGCCCCAGGGGTCGGTCCTGGGCCCGGTACTGTTGAATGAATTTGTGAGTGATATTGCTGAAGGACTGCATGGAAAAGTCTGTCTTTTTGCAGATGACACGAAAATCTGCAACAGAGTGGACTCCCCCGAGGGAGTGGTTAACATGAGGAATGATCTACAAAAGCTGGAAGAATGGTCTAATGCTTGGCAATTAAGATTTAATGCGAAGAAGTGCAGAGTCATGCACTTGGGAAGCAGAATTCCAAGGGAAATGTACGCGATAGGGGGAGAGAGATTGTTGTATACGGATCAGGAGAAAGACCTTGGAGTGATTATTTCTGAAGATCTCAAGGTGGCAAAACATGCGACAAGGCGGTGGCAAAAGCCAGGAGGATGCTGGGCTGCATATGAAGAGGAATTACCAGCAGAAAGGAAGAGGTACTTATGCCACTGTACAAGACACTGGTGAGGCCTCACTTGGAATACTGTGTTCAGTTTTGGAGACCATATCTTGCAAAGGATGTAAAAAGACTGGAAGCTGTTCAGAGAAAGGTGACCAAAATGATTTGGAGCCTGTGTCAGAAGCCTTATGAGAAGAGACTTGAAGACCTAAACATGTACACTTTGGAGGAGAGGACGGACAGGGGAGATATGATTCAGACCTTTAAATACTTAGAGAAATAATGAACAAACAAACCTCTTCCAAAGACGGAGAAGCTGCAAAACTAGAGGGCATAACATGAAGCTACCAGGTGGTAAACTGAAAGGCAATGTCAGGAAATACTTTTTCACTGAAAGTGTGGTGGATGCTTGGATTGCGCTCCCGATGGAAGTGGTGGGGGCAAATACAGTGACGGAGTTCAAAAGGGCATGGGACAGACACAGTGGATCCCTTTAAAGCAACAAGAAAATATCAAAATAATCTGAACCATCTAATTTCTTAACATATAGGGGTATCCTACATGGAGTGGCGGGATCGCCCCTGGACAAAAGACATGGGGAGGGGGGGCCTGCACGGAGCGACAGGTGTACCTACTCTTGGTATCGTATTGGGCAGACTAGATGGACCATACTGGTCTTTATCTGCCGTCATTTAATATGTTACTATGATTGGGGGAGGCTGTTACCAAGCGGACCCTGTCCATCTGGGTGGCGGACTACATCACCTCTGCCCACGATCAGGCTGGGCTCTCACTGGAGTGCCAGGTCGCCACACAAAACGTCAGGGTTATGGCAACCTTGGTTGCAAATCTATGCTCTGTCCCTATGGCAGATATCTGCCGGGCTGCCACCTGGTCCTCAGTTCACACCTTTGCAGCTCGCTATTGCCTGGTGTCAGGATGGGACAGGATGGGATAGTACCTTCAGTCAGGCCATACTCCATAATCTGTTTGGGGTTTAGGCAATTTCTACCCTCTGACCCTTCTTGTTCAGGCTACCGGAGCCATGATTCTTCCTGGACACTGGGATCCTTAAAGTATTTCCTCAGACTCGCTTGCAGCTGCTCACAGCTGGGCCATGTTTTTCTATAGGTTCTCGGTAGCTTGTAGCTAGGGAGTCCCATATGTGAGGACTGACTTCCTGCTTGTTCCTGGAGAAAGTGTAGTTACTCACCTGTAACAGATGTTCTCCAGAGACAGCAGGAATCAATCCTCACAACCTTCCCTCCTCCCCTTGGAGTTGCTGGTACAATTTCTGTCATCTTCTTTTGTTGGCTTTAGCTATGTCATCTGACTGAGTAAGATGGCACCCTTAGGCGGGAAGGGGACCATGCATGTATGGTGGCATCTCCCAAAGGCTTTCTTTGAAAACTGGGGAGATGCTTCTGTGGGGGCTCCATTGGTGCCGACGTCACCCATATGTGAGGACAGATTCCTGCTGTCCCTGGAGAACACCTGTTACAGGAAATTATCTACACTATATAGGTTATTCCAAATTCTTCCTGTAAACATCCACTTTAAATATCATATCAAAAAAGTTTTTTTAATATATTCTTTTTCCAAACACTTCAACCATCAGACACTATATCTCAGCCTCGGGTCATAAAAAATGTTTGAAGTTTTCTCAACATAGCACTACATTTTAAACTATAACAATGTAGTTCTGTATCATATGCCAAGTCCTATTCATTTGATGGAGGATCAAATTAACAATCTGTAAACATTTGAGAAGCATGAGTAAGAAGCTGGTGAGGAGGAGAAAGCATTCAATTTAAATATTTTTGTGCTTCATCACGACCCACTGATTTCTCATGTCTCTTGATTAGTTACTTGGTTTCCTAGTTTGAAAGAAGCATTGCCCAACTTAAAGCAGCTGGCCACAAAGTAGACGCGTAGAAATGTTTTCAATGCATTTACAAAGCTATAAACATTTCAAGAGAAATGTTTTCAACTGAAGTTCATCTCAATCATCTATAGGGACGGTTGTGTCCATGCTTACTTTAGCTATCTTAACTTTAAAACAGCAACATAAGCTCTTCAACGGGACTTGTGAAAGTATAGATCACAGTCCACTAGACTCCTAGTTTATGCTAATCTCAAAAAACAGTCCTTTTAGCATCCCTTGATCTGACTGCTGCTTTTGATCTTGTGGATCACTCATTTCTGTAACGCAGTCAAAAGGCCTGGCTTTCATCATTAGTGACAGGTGCTTCTCTGTTCTTTCACACTTTTCTACTTCCCCATCCTACCATCTCCATAGTGGAGTGCCCCAAAGCTGCCATCCTCTCCCCTCCTCTCTTTAATCTCTTCCTTAGTCCGCTGACTATCCTGATGCAGTCCTTAAGGATAAACCGCCATTAATGTGCTGAAGACATTTGCCTCATTTTCCCAACCGGTATCTACTGTATTCTCCTGATCTTTTCCCTCTTAACTGCTGTTTGTATGCCACAGTGACCTGGATCGCTTCTCACAAACTTTCACTCAGTACCTCCAAATCCCCTGCTGTGTGGATCATAGGCTGAAACCATTGCCCATTAGTTGCTCCTAAGCTTCCAGGAACTAATCCTGTGACACTCTGATCCATTTCTTTCTTTCTGCTAAATTTCTACTGTAGTCAAATCCTGCATCTGATCTCCATCAGCTTCACTCAATCGTATCTTGTCTTGATCAAACTGCCCTTATCACAACCACTTACGGTTTTATCTTATCCTGACTGGATTACGGAAATATAGTCTACTCAAGCTTCCTGGTTAACTCTCTAAAATGTCTTCAGGCAGTTTAAAATATTATTATTATTATTATTATTAAACTAATCCATGATTCAAAAAACAAAATTCCATCATATCACTCCTCTGTATGTCCACTATCACTGGCTTCCTGCAACATATCATCAAATTAAAGTCAAGATCCTCGTATTGCACACTGGCCTTCCTCTCCACTCACCTCATACCTCCACCTGTCTCACTTGGTCTAGGCATCAGAACATTACATTTCCCCCAAGTCAACAAGATCATCCTGACTACATATGTCACTCTGCCTTCCCCTCTCCTTGTAGCTCTCTCCCTTCCTCCCTCCATGTGGAATCCAACTATGGAAAAAAAAGTTAATGGAGGCTTTTGGAGAATACTCAAGCAGCATCCCCTTCTCTTCCTCTTCCTTCTTTCTGAGCCCTATCTTAACCTGTCCCAAAACAGGACTGCCTCTTCCCCACCTTCTTCCTCTTCCAGCCATCTCCCCTTGTCCATGCTCTCTAAACATGAGACCTGTTTACTAATCCCCATGCTGGTAACACAGGCATAGGACGAGTTACTAGCACAGGGCTTTGCGCTAAATACAGGGGGGGCAGATACAGCCATCCCCTTGCATTTACCATGCTTCATCAAGGTCAAATGACTGTGGGAGCAGTTAGCATCACCCATTTGGATGGCAGTACTTGCAGAGAGAGCAGGTAGTGCGGGCCACAAAAGCCTGCACTCTCTGTGCCACAATAAGAATGCCGCCATCCCATCCAGTCTCCACCCCGACGTATGCTGCAAGGATAGCATGGTGTTTTTAGCACAGGGCTCCACACTGCTCTTTAGCGCAGCACCAATACCTCATACTAACCCCACACTACCCTGGTGACGCATTTTAGTAAACCTGGCACTAAGTTTTAATTTTTCTGTAAACTGCCATGACATGCTTTAAAGTGGTATGTCAAGAGCTTGGAAAGAAAAACAATTAAAAGAAACAATAAAGATAAAATAAAGATGGGATGGGAAGAAATGAAGTGGCATAGTTTCATGTCTCCAAGAACTATGATTTTACTTTTCCAAAATGATATAAAAAACTCCACTTCTTATCAAAAGTTATATTCTCCGCTACCCACAACCACATATAAACAAAAAGAAGAGTGGCTATCCTCCCAGAGTTTTCTTCAAGGAACGGTTTTGTCTGCTATTATGTTCCATAGGATAATATATGTCAGGAGAAGTCAAATGGCATCAAACTGTATGTCAGAGCTGCCATCAGACAACGAACGCTCTGCTAGAAGACCTAGAGAGATTAGGACCAGCCACTAACTAGGATAAAGAGATAACAACTGAGAAATGCTGTCAATTACTTACGCTCCTTCTCAAATAGCTCTCGAACCCCAGGTAAATCTTTTGCTGCTCCAAAATATTTGTAACCCCTGTTTCCTGGAACTTCCTTTCCTTCATGATCCAACATCTTGGGGCCAATTCGCTTTAATAGGAAATACAAAGAGGAAAAGCAGTTTCATTTCTGTCACCCTTCCAATTTTTTTTCACCCTTTTGGTCATACACGATACTGTAGTTGCATAGCATTTGGTAGGTCAAAGCATACCAGATTAGTCAGTTTTTGATACAGTCCAGTTGAAGTGCAAAAGCAGCGAACAAAAACAGATATAGTATCAGGACCCAAGTTAATACCCAGATCATCTGGGCAGTCAGGAGTCAGCAAAGAGCTCTGGAACAAAAACTGCACCGATGCACCGTGCTAGAATCAAAACATTGTACACTGCAGCATTGCGTTCTACTCCAGATACATGCAGCCCAGTATTCAAAAAAGCTGATACAGTATTTACACAGCACAGCAGTTAGCCATGGTATTTACATATAAACGGAATATTCAGTGGCAGTATCTGTACAGTGGTCACTGCTGAATATCTGGCCACTATCCAGATAATTATGACAATGATCTAGATGGAGAAATTTCACTTACCGTTAATTTCCTTTCCTGGAATACTGCTAGACCAGTCCAGACAAATAGGTTGTGTCCCCCTGTCAGCAGATGCCGGAGCCAGAGAGAAAAAAAAAAAAACTGTACCAGAATCTGATTGGTTAAGACCTGGTATCTATATAGACCCACCCCAAGGGATCACCTTCAGTAAACTCTGGCAAGCAAGAAAAAACAAAAGAACTGAAAAACTATGTACACAGTAAAGAAAGTCCGAAAAGCAGTGGAGAACCCCTGCTTGAGATATAATGCTGCGTTAGACTTTCGGAACAACATTGACTGCGTGCTTCCTGGGAGGGTCCTGGACTGGTCTAGCAGTATTCCAGGAAAGGAAATTAACGGTAAGTGAAATTTCTCCTTCCAAGTCATCCTGCTAGACCAGTCCAGACAAGTGGGTAGTACCCAAGCTAACTGCCCTCTGGGTGGGAAGACAGTGCCGCAGTTACCACCTTGGCCCCAAAGGCGGCGTCCTCCCACGCCTGAATATCGAGCCGATAGTGGCGGCTAAAAGTGGATAGGGAGGACCAGGTGGCTGCTCTACAAATATCAAGTGGAGTAGCCTGAGAACGCTCTGCCCACGATGTCGCTTGAGCACGCGTAGAATGCGCTCGAAGCTCAGAAGGTACCGGTTTTCCGTGGAGAATGTAAGCGGACTCAATCGCCTTCCGTACCCATCTAGAGATGGTGGACTTAGAAGCCGCGAGGTCCTTCAGAGGCCCTGAGAAAAGCAGAAAGATGATCGGACTTTCTGAAGGAATTGGTAGCCTTTAAATACCGGTAAAGGACTCTTTTGAGATCCAGAGTCCGAAACGACTTTGGCTTTTCGGAGGACTGCTCCTTGGGAAAGGAAGGCAAGAAAATAGGCTGGTTCGTGTGAAAAGGTGTTAGGACCTTTGGTAAAAAGGAAGGGACGGTACGTAGGGTAACACCCGCCTCCGAGAGAGATAAAGATCCCGGCAAGACAAGGCCTGCAATTCTGACACTCGCCGAGCTGAAGTTATGGCCACTAGGAAAGCTGTCTTCACGGACAGATCGCGGAGCGATGCCTTGTGAAGTGGCTCAAAAGGAGCTCCTGTCAGGCCTGTTAGAACCAGGACAGATCCCACGGCGGAATGACAGGCCGAAAAGGAGGACGGACGACCTTTGCTCCTCTAAGAAAACGTGCCACATCGATGTGTGAAGTGAGGGAACAGCCATCTATCGGCCCCCTAAAGCAGGTAAGCGCCGAAATGTGGACTCGAAGAGACCCAAGCGCCAATCCTTTGTCAAGACCCTCTTGAAGGAAGGGCAGAACCTGAGGAATACATACCTTCCACGGTGATAAGTGATGGTCCGAACACCAGGCTTCAAATCTACGCCACACGCGGGCATAAGCATGAGAAGTGGACGGCCGACGGGCCTTGAGCAGGGTAGCAACTACCTTGGGAGAATAGCCCTTGTCTGTCAGGTGTCGGTGCTCAAGAGCCAGGCCGTAAGCGAGTAGGGAGCGGGGTTCTCCATTAGGACGGGACCCTGTTGCAAAAGTCCTTTGAGACCTGAGGCGTAGGGGAGGACCTCGAGCTAGCCACACGAGGTCTGCATACCAGGGCCTCCGCGGCCAATCTGGCGCTACCAGAATCACTGTGCCTGAGTGCTCCCTTATGCGCTGGAGCACCTTGCCGATCAGCGGCCATGGCGGGAAGAGGTAGAGCAGCGTTAACCTTGGCCAGGACTGTGTCAAAGCATCTAGACCCTGTGAGCCGTGCTCTCGCCATCGGCTGAAGAAGGCTCGGGCTTTGGAGTTGGTTGAGGACGCCATGAGATCCATCATGGGGTGACCCCACTGCTGCACTATCCGCTGAAATGCCCACGGCGCTAGTTCCCATTCTCCTGGGTCGAGGACGTGTCGGCTGAGATAATATGCCATGACACTGGATGTCCCCGCGATGTGCTGTGCCGACATAGCCTGAAGATGCCTTTCCGCCCAATGAAAAAGGAGGAGCATTTCCTTGGCCACTCCGAGGCTTTTCGTTCCCCCTCGGCGGTTGATGTAGGTCACGGTCGTCGCGTTGTCGGAGAGGACGCATACCGCCTGGTGACGAACCTGTGGGAGGAACCGCAGCAAGGCTAAGCGAACCGCCCGAGCTTCTAGCCGGTTGATGGACCAATGTGCCTTGCAAGGCGACCACACCTCTTGGGCTGTGTGGTTGAGACAATGACCCCCCCCCCCCCCCACCCGGAGAGGCTGGCATCGGTGGTTAACAAAATCCAGCGGGGAGTTTCGAGAGGGACTCCCCTGAAGATGTGGGACAGCCGAAGCCACCATTGCAGGTCGTGCCTGGTTGAGAGCGGAATGGGCAGTCGGGCATTGTAATTTTCCGACACTGGTGTCCACCGGGTGAGTAGAGCCCGTTGTAGGCCGCGCATGTGCGCCCTGGCCCACGGTACCACCTCTATGGTGGCCGCCATGGAGCCCAGCACCTGAAGATAGTCTGACGCCCATGGACAGGGCCTGGAGAGGAAGGCTTGAATCTGAAGCGACAATTTGTGGTACCGATCGCGAGTTAGGAATACCTTGCCCTGAGCGGTGTCGAAGAGAGCTCTGAGAAACTCCAAACACTGAGTGGGTTGCAAGGTGCTCTTGGCCCGACTGACCACCCAGCCGAGACTTTCTAAGAAGGACACGACATGATCTACTGTTCGATAGGCCTCCGAAAGGGAGTCCGCTCGCATAAGCCAATCGTCCAAGTAAGGGTGCACACGAATTCCGTTTTTGCGCAAGGCGGCCGCCACTACCACCATAATCTTGGAGAAGGTACGGGGCGCCGTGGCGAGACCGAACGGCATGGCACAAAACTGGAAATGACTGCCCAGAATTGCAAACCGTAGGAATTGCTGATGGTCACTGCGAATTGGGATGTGAAAATACGCCTCTGTGAGATCCAAGGAGGCTAAGAACTCCCCCTTGCGTACTGCTTGGATGAACGACCAGGGGTTTCCATGCGGAATCGAGGGACGTGGAGACAGCGGTTGACCGCTTGAGGTCGAGAATTGGCCGGAAGGTCCCATCTTTCTTGGGAACCACAAAATAAATGGAATAGCGCCCTGCACCACGCTCAGGAAGAGGCATGGGACAAATCACCTGCAAAAGAAGGAGGCGACGAATGGTGGAACAAACGATCTCTCTTCATGGACGAGACCCTCCCGGAGAAATGAGAAAGGCGTCCCAGATGGGCCGAAAAGTCTCGAGAGCATAACTCTGAGCTACCACTTGAAGCACCCATTGGTTGGAAGTGATGAGCGCCCACTGACGAGAGAAAAGAGCTAGCCTTCCGCCGACCAGGGGCAGTCTCTCGGGTGGGCGCGACAGTCTGTTAGCGGGAGGATCGGGTGGCTCCGGTGAACTTGTTTGCACTTGAGTACGAACTATTGTTCTTTCTGGCTCCTCGAAAGGATTGCGTCCTCTGGGTAAGGCGACTGGCCAAGGTCAATGGGGCTGCTCTACTTGTACGGTAACGACGCGTATCTCTAAAGCGAGAGGGCTGTCGAAGAATAGCTACGTAAGGATGGGAGGGACGGCGACCGGAGAACTTGGGCTTGTCCTCCGAAAGCTGCTGCGGATTCACCTCCCCGAGGTCTTTAACCAACTTATCTAGGTCCTCGCCAAAAAGGAGCTTCCCCTTAAAGGTAACTTAGGAGAGCCGAGCCTTGGAAGCGACGTCTGCAGATCACTAGCGCAACCAGAGCCAACGCCTAGCCACAGTGATGGCTGCCACAGACTGAGCGGAAAGCCGCAGCAAGTCATAAAAGGCATCCGCTAAATAAGCCGTGACAGATTCCAAGCAAGCTAGGGCTGGATTTTTGGGTAAACGCTGTATCCACTGCAGCAAGGCCCGAGCTCCGAGACCCCCACAGACGGTGGCCTGGAAAGCTAACGTTGAGGAGGAAAAAGCGGTTTTTAGAAGACTCTCCACTTTCCTATCCTGTTGGTCTCAGAGGGCTGCGCCGCCTTCCAAAGGGATGGTAGTATGCTTTGTTACGCCCATGACCAGGGCGTCGACTTTAGGATAGGAGAGCCACTTATCCCGATCTGACGGAGACCAAAGATAAAGTTGGCCGATACGGCGGGCTGTGTGTAAGGTAGCATCTGGAGATTCCCATTCCTGTGACACCATTTGTTGAAGGTCCGCTTGGAAGGGAAATGCCTTTGACGGCTTTCGGATACCCTGTAGAATAGGGTCCGGTTGCAGCTGTGACTGAGGCTCTTGAGCCGCCGCAGGATCAGACAAGCATAGAGCTTCTACTATCTGAACAATTAAGGCTGGCAACTCGTCTTTGTGAAAAAGACGAATATCCTGAGTATCTCCTTGGCTATCAGCTGAAGCAGCCGATGCGGAATATTCCCCATCCTCCCGATCAGATCCCACGGACCCCGAGGACAGCTCGTCTTCTAGATTAGGTGGCGAAACCTCTGAACCCCACCAAATTTCTCTAGCAGGTCGGGAAGGGTTCTTAGTGCAAACCTCACTACGGGAGCGCTTCCGGGAAACCATTTGTGCGCTAGCTGCATTTGAAGGAGACACATGGGGCACTGCCCCTAAGGAGGGGGGCTCCGAGCGCCAAATGGACCATGCCTGCTTAAAAAGAGCCAAAAACTGTGCATCTGACGTTGATAATGGCTGTTTCCCTGGTAGCGCTGTGGCCTGAGCAGCAACTAATATGGGAAGATCTGCAATTTCCTCTGCTTAAACTGTATGAGCAGGTGCTGTGCTGATAGAGGCAGCAGGAGAGACATTCCTCACAGCACATTCCAGCGCAGCCGAAGGTTCCCCTGGATGTGAAGCACAGGACAAGCACACTGTCCTTAAGCTCTTTCACCTTTTTGCTACACACAATACAGCGCTGAGTAGAAGAAGGCATCTTAAACAGCCCAGCTCTGAAACTGCAACTCAAGATGGCCTATGTAACTATGAGGAGGAAAATAAACAAGATGGTCGCCGTGTAAAAAGCCCGCCAAAATCGCGGTCTCAAATTCACGGCTGGAGAGAGGCACCGGAGCACAAAATGTCGGTCGTGAGAAAAGCCCGCCAAAATCACGCGCTGCAAAAAACAGTTGGAGAGAGAGACCGGAGCAGCGCAGGCTAGATGTGCCGAAAATTGCGTGCTGAAACAGAAGAAGCAGTCGAGCTGTAAAGGCGAAAGTCAGTGTGAACCGCTTGCACAATCGCGGGAAAAACACCCGTATGGCAGACAAATTAAAAGAACCCGATGATTTAAAAAACTCCGATGCCTCTGGCTTCCCGGCGTGCTCCCCTGACAGAATAGACCAAACTGGGGAAAAGACAGCAAAATTAGCAGGCACACTGATCAGAATCACGGGAAAGGACAGCCCCGTCAATCAGACTAACTCACAGTGGATGTCTTCGTGCAGCCGTTGAGCAGGGGAGCCAGAGAAAGACAAGAATGCAGATTAGTAGAAGGCCACCCCGTGCTCCTAGCCGATCAGGCCCTCCTGGCCTGAGGCTAATTAAGGGATCCGTGATACAGTTAGGAGCTCAACTGATCCTCCAGACCAGGAGCTCCTTACGCTTCGGATCCAAGGTAACTGTTGGACTGGGCAATTCAGGGAAATACCTCCTGTGTGCCCTGAAACCTCCAGCCAAAGAAAATAAGGCAAATTAAACCCTAGGAAAAAAACAAATTCTCAGAAGCAAAAACAAACACCAGCATTTATTTATTTATTTATTTATTTAAAGTCTCTTTTATACCGCGCTATTCAGCTTCAGCGCGGTTTACAATGAACAGTGAACATACACATTTCCAAAAGTACTTTGTGTTTACATATGAACAGGATATTCAACTTGGCTAACAGGGTAACTATGTACAACCACAATATATACAATATATACAATTTGTAGGCTGATCATGTGTTTGTATGGTTTTAGACAGTGGTGATTTGGGTGGTTTCGGCAAATGGTGCTGAGTTTCTATTGGTTTCAGGGTAATGTATGAGGAAGAGGTGGTGTTTCACGGCCTTCCTGAATTGGAATATGTCCGGGATTGATCTGATGTTGTGAGGGAGGTTATTCCAGATCACTGGTGCATAATGTTTGAAAGTCCTGCTGGATGTTGACTTGGTGCATTGAGTTATAGATTTTGGGACTATCAAGGTGTTTTGAGCTACTGACCTTCTGTCTCTGTTGTGGGGTGTCATCTGGATTAGCTCAGTTAGTGAAGTTGACGAGAGACCTTTGGTGGCTTTGAAGGTAAGCAGCAAGGTCTTGAAAGTAATTCTACCTTGAATCGGGAGCCAATGGAGTTGTTTCATTATAGGTGTGACATGGTCTTTTCTGGATGCTCCGTGCAGTACTCTTGCTGCGGTGTTCATTGCCATTTGCAGTGGGTTTAGGGTGGCTTGGGGGAGACCTTGAAGTATTGCATTTGCATAATCGAAATGCGGGATAATTAGTGCCTGATAGATAGTTCTGAAATCATCTGGCTCCAGCAGAGATCTTAGGTATCTAAGGATCTAATTTTATGATATACTGCTCTTACAGTGTTACTTATATGAGCCTGCATATTTAGGTTCTGGTCTAGTGTGATGCCGAGGTATCTGATCGCTGATTTGGTCTGGAGGTCTGCTTCCTTCACTTTCAGTACTGTCGGGGCAGTGAAGTTACGGTTCCTTGTAATGAACATCACCTCCGTCTTCTTGTGTTGAATCCGGAGGTTTGGGATTGTAGCCAATTGGATATTTCGTTTATGCAGCATGTTATTGGTTCGAGGTCTGGGTTTTCTGTTGCAAAAGGTGTGTATAATAGCAACATAATCTGCGTATATATCATGCAGTGATGTTGAAAGACCGGATAAGGTTGCAGAGAGGGTTGCATGATAATATTGAATAGTAAGGCGGAGAGGGAGGATCCTTGTGGGACACCTTGGCTTGGGTGGAATGGTTCTGATGATGTGTTTCTGGATCTTACTTGCTGCCATCTGTCCGAGAGGTAGGACTGCACCACTCGAGTGCTTTTACCAGAGATTCCTTTTTCTTTGAGGCGTTCTAGGAGGCGCTCATGGCTAACGGAATCAAACGCTGCCGCAATGTCCAGGAAGACAAGGACGAAGCACTTGGCGGGTGTTGTCGATGCCTGATATTATGCTGCTGAAGAGGGTGGTAAGAAGGGTCTCCACCCCGTGAGATTCTCTAAATCCATGCTGGCATGGATCCAGTGGTGCATTGGAATCAATGTGATCTTGTATTTGTCTCTGAACTATCTTTTCCATTATTTTGCAAGCATTGGTATGCTTGCTATGGGTCTGTAGGATTCTGGTTTCTGTTGGTCGAGTTTGTTGTTTTTAGTAGAGGTCTTATTGAAGTTTGTTTGAGGGTGCGTGGGAAATCACCTGTTGTGAATGATTGTTGAACTAGTCTGGATATGATGGACTGAGGTCAGTCCGGAGTTCCTTGACCCAGAAAGCTGGGAATGGATCCGATTGCGCTGTGGACGTATTGATGGCTGCTATGGTGTCTTCGATGCATAGTCGTGGGATGGAGTTGTGAAGGTAGTGAGTGGTGTTTGATTGTAGGGCTGAAGGATGATGCTGGACGCTGGGTTGTTGTTTATCTGACAAAGTTTTGTTTGTAGATAATCGCATATGTTTGAGGATGGATTCCATTAGTTTGTTCTGATGCAGGTTCTGTTGCAAGTTGCTTAACGAGGGCAAAAGGGAGGTCCGAGGTTTGTTGAGGGATCTCTTTAAAGTGTCGGCGTGGTAACGTCTCATGGTTTCAGTCACTGCGGTACGGTGCGCTGTGAGTTGTAAATGTTATGCCTTTTGGTCTGTTTCTGAGCGTGAGCGGCGCCAGCGTCTCTCAAGTTTTCTTAGTGTCGCGAGTGAGGCTTTCAAATCAGTAGAGTACCATGACTGCTGTGTGTCGCTTCGCTTGAGGTTTGTTTTTTTGCTGGGCGAACCGCTATTGAACTGAGTATTTCGTTCCAGTTGGAGACTAGTTCATCAGGGGTGTGTGCTGGTGAGTTCATTAGTGGGATTGCTGATTTCAGGATTAGATCTTTGTTGAATGGGTTGGAATCTTCTCGGCGGATTGTTGGACTGACGATTGCTGTGCTTTCATCTTTTTGGACATGGCTTGGCTGAGGAATTTGGAATAGGATTAATGAGTGATCTGACCATGGGGACAACGGTGATTGATATATCAGGGATGGTTGTTTCTCTGATGGTGGGGTCTGTTGTGAATATTAGATATAGTATGCCTCATTTTATATGGGTAGGTTCCATGATTAATTGGCTATATCCTAGATCTTTCATGGCTTCGAGGAACGCCTTTGAGGGAGAGTCTTGCAGGGAGGGGAGGTTGAAGTCTCTAGTACCCAGCTTGTTAGTATGTGGGCTCTGGGAGTTTGCGGCTGCATCTATTATTGCTGTTAGTGCATCTGCATCAGATGATGGCGCTCTGTAGAGTAGATTGATGGAGGAACACTTGTTCTCTATCGAGATTGTGTCTAGGAGCGGCAAAGCTGGTTGCATCTTTTATGTTGAATTGAAGATCAGATCTGGTGATGGCGAGGACGCCGCCTCCCTCTTTTGGCTGCTCTATGACATGTATGGATAGAGAAGTTGGCAGGCAGGAGCTGGTTGAGTATCACGTTGTCATCACAGGAAAGCCATGTCTCGGTGATCAGTAGTAGGTCAAGGTTATGTAGTGATATCATATCTGAGATGACCGGCCATTTTTTACGTACAGCATCTGCTGAGACAGAGAAAAATACTGAAGGTGATACTTGGGGTGGGTCTATATAGATACCAGGTCTTAACCAATCATATTCTTGTACAGTTTTTTTTTTCTCTGTCTCCGGCATCTGCTGACAGGGGGACACAACCCACTTGTCTGGACTGGCCTAGCAGGATGACTTGGAAAGTTGCAATTTGCAGTTGCTATCTGGATAATTGACCTGGAGAGCAACTAAGACCAGCTTTTCTGGCAGCCTCAACTAATCAGGTAAATTATCCCGATAGCACCTGAAAAATTACCTAGTGCTTCCGAAGATGGCAGAAGCAAATGCAGAAGTGCATTAACTCTGGGGGGGGGGAAGGATTACTTTGAAAGGGACAATGCGTAATTTCTCTGTAGATTTTGTAATAAAACATTTATGGGACAGTCTTGTTTCTTTTTTGTCACACCTCATATGTAATCTCTTCCAAAACAAAATACATAACTTCCCCTGTGTTTAGTTAAAAGCAGCCAGATATAGGACTTCTTCCGAGTGAATTACCTCATAGCAAACTATAACAATCAAACTTCACCCATACGTGTTAATAAAACCAAAATGTTATATTTTCTTCTTTTTTGTACTATGGCTTAATATTGGTCTCAGATAAACGGCAAGCTTTGACACTTTTTCAAGCGACACGCTTTAACACTTTTTATTGGGTCAATGACTTCCACCCAAACTAGTGCACGTTTTACATCAATGACCTTTAGCCAACATTTTTTATCTTATATCTTGAATCTTGCTTAATTATCTTACTTTTTGTTTATATATTTTTCTATGGCGGGTTGATTTTCATCATACCCTATAATTTACTTAAAACTAGCGTTCGCCATTCTACTTAGCTTATGTAGAATCGCGTCGGCTGCTGTCCCTTCTTTATTTTGCAATCACAAAGATTAATCAACGCTGGATTTAATCCTTACCAACGGTGATAGCGTGTCGAATGGCTGGGTGGGTGCACCTGTAAGCAGCAGCGATCATCACACGGTGTGGTTTGAGATAAAAACCAAAGTGCAGTCCAACTATAGCAAGCTCAAAGTCCTAAACTTCAGAAACACTGACCAATAAAATGGCCATGTACCTAAAGAAGGAGTTGACAGGGTGGAAGGAGATAAGGGAAGTGGAATTGCAATGGGCTAAACTAAAGGTGGCAATAAAAGTGGCAACAGATAAATATGTAAGAAAAGTAAATAAAAACAAAAGGAGAAGGAAACCTATTTGGTTTTCCAAAGAAGAGGCTGCTCAAATAAAGGCAAAAAACACAGTTTTCACAAACTTCAAAAGCTTGCAAACAGAAGAACACAGAAATGAATACAGGATCAAACTCAAAGAGACAAAAAGAGAAATAAAGGATAGCAAAATCAAAGGCAGAGGAAAATATGGCTAAAGATGTGAAGTGTGGCGACAAAACTTTCTTCAGGTATATTCGGGAAAGGAAGAAGATCAGAGGTGAAAGCGGAGGACTCATAAGTGCTGGGAATGGACTTGTGGAAAGGGACATTGAAAAAGCAGAATTGCTAAACAAATACTTCTGCTCTGTTTTTACTAAAGAAAATCCTGGAGAAGGACCAACTGACTCCCAAATATAAAGATGGGAATGAAGTAGATACCACACCATTCGCAGAAGATGATGTGTTAGAACAACTTGCGAAACTGAAAGTGGACAAGGCCATGGGACTGGATGGGATACATCCCAGGATACTGAAAGAGCTCAGAGAGGTTCTTGCAGGGCTGTTTAAGGATGTTTTCAACAGCTCCTTGGAAACAGGAGAGGTTCCTCAGGACTGGAGAATGGCTGATGTCGTACCTCTACACAAAAGTGGTGACAGGGAAGAAATGTCAAACTACAGGCCCGTGAGCCTTACCTCGGTGGCGGGAAAAGTAATGGAGGCGCTTCTGAAGGAGTGAATAGTGAACTTTCTCAAAACCAACAGGTTGCAAGATCCGAGGCAACAGGGTTTTATCAAAGGGCGATCTTGCCAAACAAATCAGACTGAGTTCTTTGACTGGGTGACCAGAGAACTAGATCAGGGGCATGCGATGGATGTCATCTACCTGGATTTCAGCAAAGCCTTTGATACTGTTCCTCATAGGAGGCTTATCAATAAACTTAGTAGTTTGGGGATGGGCCCAAGGTGGTAAAACTGGATCAGAAATTGGTTGACTGATAGACGACAGGTGGTGATGGTAAATGGAGCTCACTCGGAAGAAAGGAAGGTGATTAGCAGTGTGCCCCAGGGTTCGGTCCTGGGCCCGGCACTGTTCAATGTATTTGTGAGTGATATTGCTGAAAGACTGAATGGAAAGGTCTGTCTTTTTGCAGATGACACGAAAATTTGCAACAGAGTGGACTTCCCCGAGGGAGTCCTTAACATGAGAAAAGATCTACAAAAGCTGGAAGAATGGTCAAATGCTTGGCAATTAAGATTTAATGCAAAGAAGTGCAGTGTCGTGCACTTAGGTAGCAGAAACCCAAGAGAAATGTACACGATAGGGGGGCGAGAGGTTGGTGTGCACAGATCAGGAGAAAGACCTTGGTGTGATTATTTCTGTAGATCTCAAGGTGGCAAAACAGTGCGACAAGGCGGTGGCAAAAGCCAGGAGGATGTTGGGCTGCATACGAAGAGGAATTACCAGCAGAAAGAAAGAGGTTGTAATACCACTGTATAAGTCACCGGTGAGGCCTCACTTGGAATACTGTGTTCAGTTTTGGAGACCGTATCTTGCAAAGGATGTAAAAAGAATGAAATCTGTTCAGAGGAAGGCGACCAAAATGATTTGGAGCCTTAGTCAAAAGCCTTATGAGAAGAGACTTGAAGACCTAAATATGTACACTTTGGAGGAGAGGAGGGATAGGGGAGATATGATTCAGACCTTTAAATACTTAAGGAGAAATAATGAACAAACCAACCTCTTCCAAAGACGGGAAAGCTGTAAAACGAGAGGGCATAACATGAAGCTGCAAGGTGGAAAATTGAAAGGCAATGTCAGGAAATACTTTTTCACTGAGAGGGTGGTGGATGCTTGGAATGCCCTCCCCGATGGAGGTGGTGGGGGCAAATACGGTGACAGAATTCAAAATGGCATGGGACAGACACAATGGATCCATTTATAGCAACAGAATAAAATCAAAATAAACGGAACCAACTAACTTCTCAACATATAGGGGTGTCCTGCATGGAGCGGTGGGTTCACCCCTAAACAAAGGCATGGGGAGGGGTGGCCTGAGGGGCAGCCTGCACAGAGTGGCACCTACTCCTGCCATCTTACTCCGGCCATCTTACTGGGCAGACTAAATGGACCATACTCGTCTTTATCTGCCATCATTTACTATGCTACTATGTTACCGGAGGATGTAGCAAAAGCTGTTAGTGCAGCTGGGTTTAAAAAAAGGTTTGGACAAATTCCTGAAGGAAAGGTCCATAAACCATTATTAAAAGGGACCCGGGATATCACTGCTTGATCCAATACAAGCATTGTGGAACCTGTGTCTTTTGGAGAAACTGCTAGGTGCTTGTGACTTAGATTGACCACTGTTGGAGGCAGGATACTGGGCTTGATGGACCTTGGTCTGACCCAGTATGGCATATTTTATGTAGAATTTCTTTCTACCAATTCTTTCAGATCTGACATTTTGCCCTCCTTAAAGGACATAGCTGCAAGTGGAAGAGAAAAGAGCACCCCTATGGAGCTAGTTCTATACAAAAGGATAGGGACTGAGGGTATACTTGCTAAACTATACGAGCTAGAGCCAGAAAAGGAAAACAGGCTGCTGCCCCATAGGGTAGGGTGGCAGCAATAGCTGAAGGTAGACTATCAAGATGAACACTGGGAGCAAATACACTATTACAAATACATGTGGGTTACCTTTCTGGAGACAAACACAACTTCAGATCATTCATAAAATGTACACGACCCCACTCCAAATGTTCAAAGCTTAGACATGGAATACTGGGCGCCCAGGACGAGTCATTCTACCACATGTGGTGGGAATGCCTGATAATTCAACAGCTCTGGCTTGAAATCTGTTGCAGCTTGCTGGGGGGAGGAGGAGAGACATATTCACTCCCGCAGGTATGTTACTGGGGCTTTTCCCACCACCTGCTCTATGGAGAGTGGAAGATTTGCTCCGGGGAAAGCTGCTGCTTCTTGCAAGAGTGACTATTGCTTGGAAATGGAGATCCAATCAGGGACCTACCCTTGCAGATTGGTATCAAAAAAGTGGGAGGCGCAGTGAAATTTGATAAACTAACCTATGAGCTCCAGGAAAGAGGTTGGTTTATCTGGAAAATTTGGGTCCCGTTCCTCTCAGAGAAAGGCAGCACTTCTCATACTCAATATACGCCAAATTACAAACCCTTAGAAACCATCCCACCCTTGACTACTGCAATCTCATTTACCAAGGCCTTCCCAAAAACAGTATACATCCCCTCCAAATGGCTCAAAACACTGTAGCCAGGCTAATCACAAATAACCCGAGACGGACATACATAACACCTATCTTCCATGACCTCTATTGGCTCCCCATAAAGCACAGTTACTTACCTGTAACAGGTGATCTCTGGGAACAGCAGGAATTAGTCCTCACATATGGGTACGTCGGTACCGACAGAGCCTGCGCGGGAACGCTCCCCAGCTTCCCAAAAAGGAAAGCTTTTGGGAGCATCCCACAGTGCCTGCGCGCTGCCTTCCCCTTTCCTAACCAACTCTCCTCAGTTCGAGTTTAAAGCTGAGACAATAGAGAGAGAGAGGAAAGGAAAGACAGAGAGAGATACAACTCCTAGGGGAGGTGGGAGGGTTGTGAGGACTAATTACTGCTGTTCCCAGAGATCACCTGTTACAGGAAAGTAACTGTGCTATCTCCAGGAACAAGCAGGAATGAGTCCTCACATATGGGGACTCCCTAGCTAAGATGCCTGGGAGATCCCCAAGGGTATGAGACCCTGAAGGGTTCCTCATCTTCCTATGGATCTCAGGCATCCATTCAGGGAAGGAGGGCAGGAGTTGTTCAAGAATGGAAAAGGTGTCTGAGGACAGCCTGACCAAACAAGGCATCCCAGCGGGAGTCCTTGTCCAAACAGTAATCGGCTGTGAAGGTATGAACCGAGGCCCAGGTGGCTGCTCGACAAATCTGGTTGATGGACACAGAATGAAGATGAGCCATAGAGGTGGCCATGGCCCTCACATTGTGAGCTGTGACATGGCCCTCCAGAGAAAGGTTCTTACTCTGGTAAGCAAAAGAAATACACTGAGCAATCCAATTGGACAGTGTTCTTTTAGAGACTGGAAGTCCTAAATGAGAAGGATCAAAAGCAACAAAAAGCTGGGAAGACTTTCTATGTTGCTGTGTCCTGTGTAAGTAAAAAGCAAGCGCTCTTTTACAATCTAGAGTATGAAGGTTCCTCTCTGCACTGGATGCATGAGGAGCTGGAAAAAAAGAGGTAAATATACCTCTTGATTAAGATGAAAAGGTGAGACCACTTTAGGCATAAAGTGAGGATTTGTCCTAAGGACTACCTTATCATGATGGAACCTTGTATAAGGTGGATTAGCCACTAAGGCCTGCAGTTCACTGATGCGGCGAGCAGAAGTGATTGCAATAAGGAAAATAACCTTCCAGGAAAGAAATTTCAAGGAGGTAGTGGCTAAGGGTTCAAAAGGTGGCTTCATAAGCTGACCAAGAACCAAGTTTAAGTCCCATTCCACCGGAGGAGGTCGAATGGGAGGTTTAGTTAAAGTTAGGCCACTCATGAATCTTGCAGTAAGAGGATGAGAGGAAATAGGTTGTCCATTGAGAGGCTTAAGGGATGCTGCAATAGCACTCAAATGGACCCTTACTGAATTTGTTTTAAGGCCTGCATTAGAGAGATGCAGGAGATATTCCAATACACAGGAAGTGCCAGAGGGTCAAGACCCTTTTGAGCACACCAAATAGAAAATCCTTTCCACTTAAAAGCATAGGAACGCCTAGTGGAAATTTTTCTGGAAGCATGGAGGATATCCTTCACTTGCTGAGAAAGATTGAAGTCTTGAAGGTCTAGGCCTTCAGTAACCAAGCTCTGAGGTGAAGGGACTTGGGATTTGGATGCCACAAAGTCCCTTCCTCCTGGGACAGAAGGTCTGGTGCAGCTCCCAAGTCCAGGGAGGGGGCTTGGGAGAGATGCAGAAATAGAGGGTACCACACTTGGCGTGGCCAGCGTGGAGCTATGAGGATCATAGATCCTTGATCCCTCTGGAGTTTGAACAGAGTCTTGAGAATCAAAGGAATGGGTGGAAAGGCATACAGGAAGCCCTGACCCCAATGAAGGAGGAAGGCATCCTTGGCCTGAGCTCCCTGACACGGAATTCTGGAACAGAACCGGGGAAGTTTGGCATTCCACGGACTTGCAAAGAGGTCTATGTCCGGGGTTCCCCATTCCTGGAAGATTCTGAGTACCTGATCCATGTGCAGGGACCATTCGTGTGGAAGCAGAACTAGACTGAGTCTGTCTGCCCAAGAGTTTTGGATTCCTGGGAGGTATACTGCCAGGAGATGGATTTGATGCTCTCTGGCGAAGGCCCAT
Organism: Ichthyophis bannanicus; assembly: GCA_033557465.1. Classification (NCBI taxonomy): domain Eukaryota; kingdom Metazoa; phylum Chordata; class Amphibia; order Gymnophiona; family Ichthyophiidae; genus Ichthyophis; species Ichthyophis bannanicus. The sequence continues at coordinate 98,504,471 of CM066046.1, forward strand.
AATCCTAGAGCTTCATTGCAAAGCGACAGAGAGCCAGTTCCTCCTTGCTTGTTTATGTAAAACATGGCTACTTGATTGTCCGTATGAATGAGGACTGTCTTGTAGCTGAGGAGGGTATGAAAGACCTTGAGAGCTAGGAACACTGCTCGAAGTTCCAAGTGGTTGATACGAAGAGAGGTCTCCTGTGGGGACCAGGTGCCTTGGGTGGAGAGGTCTTGTAGATGAGCTCCCCAACCTGTTTGGGAGGCATCTGTTGTGAGGGTTGCCTGGGGCAACAAAGGTTGGAAGGGGGACTCCAGCAACAGATTTTGAGTGGACATCCACCATTGGAGAGACCAAAAGAGACGTTTTGAGGTTGCTATTTGGTCTGAGAGAGCTCCTGAAGCTTGAGTCCACTGAGTGGACAAAGTCCATTGAGCTGCTCTCATGTGTAGGCGAGTATAGGGTACTGAAGAAAACTTCATGATCTGACCACAATACCACGGCTCTTTAGGTCTCTGGTCCATCAGTAGTGAGAGACAGGTAGAGAGTAATACAGAACACACTCACACACACACAAAGTGCTATTTTCTTTGAGCTCAGAGGGAAGACGGCAAGCGGTATATGGACGGGCATAATTCCACACCTGCCGAATTCAAAGTCCTCCTCCAAAAAGCTCTCTTTTTATTAGAGAAAAAGAGGAAGTTACAATCATTTATTATAACCATGAAATAACACAAGGTGTCGCCAAAGTTCTTTTTACAAAGTAAGATCTGATTACAGTATATTAGATGAAATTTATAATTACAAAAGTTGCAAAAATTATGTTGTGTCAGCAGGGACTTCCAGCTGACTGTACAATGAACTATGGTTGCACAGGTCATAGCCTATGTTCTTTTTGCTTGCGTTAACACTGTTCCATCTATTTTAAAGACGGTTACACATGTACTGTGGAAGCCATATGGCCTAACAGTTGTAGCATCTCCCAGGCAGTTAAGTGACTCTTTGACTGAATCTGGGAGGCTAACTGCACTAGACGTTGACAACGGGCCTGAATGAGCCAGTCGTCCAGATATGGGAAGACAAATATTCCCAGAGTGCGTAGAAATGCAGCAACTATTGCCATGCATTTGGTGAACACTCTTGGAGCAGAGGCCAGACCTAAAGGAAGGACTCTGTATTGGTAATGTTTTCCCTGGAACAGAAAACGTAGGAATTTTCTGTGAGATGGATGGATGAGGACATGAGTGTACGCATCCTTGAGATCTAGAGAACAAAGCCAATCCTGACTCTGCAGGTATGGAAGGAGAGTGCCTAGAGAAAGCATCTTGAACTTCTCCTTGCATAGGAATTTGTTCAATTCTCTGAGATCTAGAATGGGTCTGTATCCCCCTGTTTTCTTTGGAATGAGAAAATAGGGGAGTAAAACCCTGACCCCTGTTGAAGAAGAGGAACTTCTTCTATGGCCCTCTGGGCCAGAAGGGTAGTCACCTCCTGATCCAGAAGGTCGAGGAGAGATGTGGGAGAATTGAAGTGTCTCACCATGGTGTAGGGAGGAAGGTCTGAGAAATGAAGTTTGTAGCCCTCTCTTATGATGGAGAGGGTCCACTGCTCTGATGTGATTTGCTCCCATCTGGGAGCAAAATGAGCTAACCTTCCTGGAATGGTGAGAGGTTCTGGATGTTTTAGAGCCAGAAAGGTTAAGTTCTCTAGTATCAAGTCAGGTTTAGGCCTGGCCTGTTTAGGTTGCTGACGCTTAGTAGCAAAGCGACCTGTAGAAGATTGTTGGGCAGAAGTGGAAGGAAATCTGCTCCTTTTGTAAAAAGGCTTTTTAAAAGGTTTTTTCTTGGCTGGAATGGGAGGTTGACTTGGAAAGTCTATCCAGAGCAGAATTCTCTGCATCCATTTGAGTGGCTTTTATTTGCCACTCTTTGCCAAAGAGATTTTCACCTGTACAGGGCAGATTTCCTAAGCCATCCTGAACCCAGGGTTCTAGATCAGAAGCCTGGAGCCAAGCAATTCTGCGAGCAGCTATGGCAATGCCTGAGGCTCTGCTGGCACCTTCAAAGGAGTCAAAGGCTGCCCTGTTGGAAAACTTTGAAATGTCTTGAGTATGCTTAAGCCAAAGGAGGAACTCATCCCTTCTAGCCTCTGGAATAAAAGGGAGAAAGTTGTGCAGCTTTTGTGCAACTTCCTTTAGAAACATACCCATATAAAGGCTATATGAGTTGATTCTGGCAATAAGCATGCTGGCTTGGAAGATTTTCCTACCAAAAGCATCCAAGGTCCTGCATTCTCTTCCTGGAGGAGCAGAAGAGTGTCTTTTGGTACTCTTTATCCTTTTCATAGCTGACTGCACCACAATGGAGTGGTGAGGAAGCTGAGTTTTCTGAAATCCAGGACAAGGAGGGACACGGTACATAGTGTCCAATCTGCAAGAATGAGGAGAAAGGGTGAGAGGAGTCTCCCATAAGTCAATCATATGTTCATGAAGAATTTCATGGATTGGCAAGGTGACTGCCTCTCTGGGAGCCTTAGAGTATCCTAAAATATCTAATTTTTTTGCTCTAGGCTCTGCTTCAGAGGTTACTGAAATAGAGAGTCCTTTAGCCACTTCTATTATGAAGTCTTGAAAGGACAAATCCTCTGGAGGAGACATTCTCCTTTTTGGAGAAGCAGGCTCCTCAGGAAGGTTAATGGATACTTCAGGAGACTCATCTGATGAATCAGAATCATCAGAGGAATCAAAGTATCGTCTGTCCCCTTCCAACGATCGATACGCGTATCGATCGGTACCGACATCTGGCGTCCCTGGTACCGGATCGGTACCGAGAAATAGCCCTGGACAAGGAACCTGAGTCGGTATCCTGGCCGATGTTGATGCAGTCGGTACTGGTATCGGTGCTGGAACCGGTACCGGCGCCGGTACCGACAACGGAACTCGTTGCGGTACCGTCGGCGTCGCAGCTTTAATAAAAGCCATTATAGCCTACTGCATGGATTGAACAGTGTGATCCATGGACGCCACGACTGCCTGGATGTCGGTACCGGGAGATTGTGCCGGTACCCCAGAGCAGTCTAACAGGTGATCGGTCGAGGCCGTGCCATCGATGTCAACCTGTAACCCCATAGGAGGAGCTTTGGAAGCCGGAGCTTCCCGCCGGGGTTGTTTGGCTGGGGCAGGATCCTCGAGGGCAAGCCCGGAGGCATCTCGATGCTTAGAGGGAGATTTGCCCTTCAAGGACCTGCTAGGATTATGTTTGGTTACCTGAGACCCATCGGGAGAGGAAGACCTGGAAGATGTCGATGCCACCGCCGGTGCATCCGTGGGAAACAGCACATGGAGCTTGGCTGCTCGGTTCTCTAACCCTCGTTTAGACATTAGAGAGCAGGACTGGCAATCCGGAACGGAGTGTTCAGGACCCAAACATTTAAGACACCATTCATGGGTATCTGTAACAGAAATTGTACCGCTACACTTAGTGCATTTTTTGAACCCGGAGGCTGGTTTTTCCATGAGGGAAAAATTTCTTGTGGGCCTGGAGGCCTAAGAAGAAAAATACACCAAGTGAGGGAAAAAAAAAAAAATATATATATATATATATTTATTTTATTTTTGTTTTTAGAAAGAAAAGAAAAGACCGGCGGTACCGGTCCGGCGTCGGAGAAGGCAGACACGCGACCAAAGAAATAAATTAAAATAAAGAACTTCTTCAGCGGTGACAGGAACACGACCTGCTGGCTCCGTGGAAAAGAAGAACTGAGGAGAGTTGGTTAGGAAAGGCAGCGCGCAGGCGCTGTGGGATGCTCCCAAAAGCTTTCCTTTTTGGGAAGCTGGGGAGCGTTCCCGCGCAGGCTCCGTCGGTACCGACGTACCCATATGTGAGGACTCGTTCCTGGAGATTACAAAGAATAAAATTCAAAGCAATCACTCTCATTCACAAAATAATACATTTTGTGGAGGAGTGGCCTAGTGGTTGGGGCAAGGTACTTCAGGCTGGAAAGTCGGGGGTTCAAATCCCACTAGAGGACAGCAACCTTGGGCCAGAAGAACTGGGGTTTCTAGTCCCACAGGTGCTCCTTGTGGTCTTGGGCAAGCCACTTAACCCTCCATAGCCCATGTTCCCTGTACAATAGTTATCTCCAAGTTATAATGCCCTGTTCAATGTAGTTTGTTTGCTCAATGTAAACCGCACTGATGCAGAATAGCGCGGTATATAAGAGAATGTAAATAAATAAATAAATAATGTATCAGCCCCATGCCTTTCACCACTTCTTGCCAATCCCACTAACACTAGATCGTGTTGTACTAAGAACCTCTTGAACATACCATCAATAAAGAAATCCTGCAAACAAACCACCTGTAACAGAAGTTTCTCTCTCTATGCTCCTTCATTATGGAACACACTTCCAGGAGAACTACGGAACTGCTCAGACCATGCCGAATTCTGGAAGAGACTCAAAACCTACCTCTTCCAAGAACACTACTCCCTGCCACCTTAACTCTTTCCTGCAATGTCCTTGCTCCCAATGTCCTTAGTGCCCGTTTCTCCCTTACCCCTAACCCCACCATCTGTTTACCCTGATGCACCCTGAGGACAGCAACCTTGGGCCGGAAGGACTGCGGTTTCTAGTCCCACAGGTACTCCTTGTGGTCTTGGGCAAGCCACTTAACCCTCCATAGCCCATGTTCCCTGTAAAATAGTTATCTCCAAGTTATAATGCCCTGTTCAATGTAATTTCAGTTTGTTGAATGTAAACCGCACTGATGCAGAATAGCACGGTATATAAGAGAATGTAAATAAATAAATGCACCCGTCTGCCAACTTATACACATGTAAATATTTCCATGTTCAGCCATATCTACCCATGGCAAAAGTTCTTGTTTCAATTATGAACAGCCATGTTTAAATGTTCTGTTCCTTGTAAAACAGTGGTGAACCAGTTGTGAAACACTGTTATGTTATGTTCAATGTAAACCCTCTTGAATTGAAGAAAGACGGTATATAAAAACTGTCAAATAAATAAATAAATAGCTGCTGGGGCAGTCCCCCATCCCCCATGGCCACCAGCCATCAACCACCGATTCCCTAGAGAGTACTTTAAAGTAAGGATTGGAAGACGCTTGCCCCCCTCCCCAGTTGCCAACACAAGTTTAATGGGTTTAACTTTAAATGTGTTGTAATCATTGATCTTTTGAGGGAGTAGCGCAACCTGAACTGGTTGATGTACACTGCACCAGATGGAGGGACAGAGTCATATCGTAAAAGCCATGAGAAAGTGCAGTGGGTTGGAGACATCCATCTAGCCTTGGGGTACCCTAGGACCTACAAGAAACTAATTAGACGTGGGGGTTAGGGAGTTGCTTATCTGGCTGGGTGACTCACTAACAGTCAAATGCCGAAAGTAGAGGGACTCTGTATAATAATTGCATGTAAGATCTAACATCCATGTGCAACTGTGGGTTGTCATGTACATGGTTGCACAGTTGATGAAATTTTTGTTTAATATTTGCATTTGACTTTCACTTTCAAAGATCTGGAAAGCTGCATTCCACAATATCCTGTTCGGGAGTGTGCTGTGTTTTCTGTAAAATTTTGTATTTGCCCTTTAAAAAGGATTTTTTTAAGCAAGGCTGGGTAGAACCACTATAGCTCAACCTGAGAGTACGATTGGCTAACACAATCCCAACTTCATACATTTATGTCAGTGTAACTCATTGGTCAACATACCAAAACAGGCATACTGGAAAAAAACAAAATGTAAAGAATTATATGGTGCTATTTTTACTATGATGACACTTCAGAAAGATTGATTACAAACACACTCATCAAATGTACAAATTAATAATTAAAAAAAAACACACACACACACACACACACATAGAAGGCAGCCAAAATATTCAAGAGCGAGGAGAAAATATAATTATTCTAATTTAACCTTTTTTTTTTTTTTTTTTTTTTTAAGGGGGATGGAGGTGGAAGGGCAGAGATGATTTTTGTTGTGAAGCTTTGAGGAGTTTTATTCCATTCCCTCCTTGTTTTCTTCAGTTGCTTGCCCATATCTTTTCCTTTGAATTTCCAATACTCTTTCTATTTAAGTTTAACTTTTTAAGTGTAGCTGTGAGATTTCCAGCAAGCACCAAAGATTTTCCCTCCACTCTTCTCTACCCAATAACCAGGTCTCCTAAGTGCTGAATGCAGAGAAAAAAAAACCCTAAACTTTATTTTTTTTATAAAGCCTTCAACTGAAGTATCCAAGATATCAGTCTCATCCATCGAACATGATCATCCAGAGAAAAAAAAAGGAAGAAATTATACAAGATAGAAATCTAATAAACAAAATATCTATCAAGCCTACAAAATAAAAAGGATCTAAGAACAAGAAATAAGCAAAGATATATTAAAAGTACAAATGAATGGGGAAAAAAGTCTGAGAGCCTAAGAATTATTCTAAGAGACCATTATTGCCATACTATTTGGTAGAAAAACTTATTTTTTTATTTTTTTTTTTTTTTTTTTTTTTTAAGGGGGATGGAGGTGGAAGGGCAGAGATGATTTTTGTTGTGAAGCTTTGAGGAGCTTTATTCCATTCCCTCCTTGTTTTCTTCAGTTGCTTGCCCATATCTTTTCCTTTGAATTTCCAATACTCTTTCTATTTAAGTTTAACTTTTTAAGTGTAGCTGTGAGATTTCCAGCAAGCACCAAAGATTTCCCTCCACTCTTCTCTACCCAATAACCAGTCTCCTAAGTGCTGAATGCAGAGAAAAAAAACCCCTAAACTTTATTTTTTTTATAAAGCCTTCAACTGAAGTATCCAAGATATCAGTCTCATCCATCGAACATGATCATCCAGAGAAAAAAAAAGGAAGAAATTATACAAGATAGAAATCTAATAAACAAAATATCTATCAAGCCTACAAAATAAAAAGGATCTAAGAACAAGAAATAAGCAAAGATATATTAAAAGTACAAATGAATGGGGAAAAAAGTCTGAGAGCCTAAGAATTATTCTAAGAGACCATTATTGCCATACTATTTGGTAGAAAAACTTATTTTTTTATTTTTTTTTTTATTTTTTTATTATTTTTTTTTAACAGTCCTGGGTCATAGAATGTATATTTCGTGTTGGAAACTTTTATCAAACACTTAACAGGAAATTTGACAATATCCTAAATTTAAGGGTATTCCAGTACAAAACAATCTGTTCTTAATCTGTTTTCTCTAAAGTTGCTTTGATAACGTAAACCTTATTGTTGATCAGCGTCTTAGATTACTGCAATGTATTGTATTTGGAATTAAAAGGTAAAAGTATGAAAAACACTTCAAACCATTCAGAACACCATTGTTAAGTTTTTATTAAGTGGTAATAAAATGAAGTGCTCATTCTCTATTAAGAAAATGGCAAAGATAATTTTAAAATTTTGATACTATTCTTTAAGGCCACAGGAATGAAAAACCTTTGTATCTGAGAAACCAGTTACGATGTTGTTGCCCAAGAGAAATTTGTGTTCCTCTCAAGGTAATCTTCCTGAAGTTCCAGATGTATCAACTTAGTGTAAAGCACATTGGAGGACACAAGTGTTCAGAGTAGTCTGCCCAGAATAAATTACCCCTTAGCTTAGCTTGAAATCAGAAACCAACCTTTGGAATTTTAGAAAAGATGTTAAAATCTCATCCCCTGCAGATAATTGATGTAATTTATGGATGAAAAGATTTACTGACTTTTCAGTAATTTGTAGGCAAAGGTATTTCTATCTCTGTTCTGTACTTAAATCGCAGGGCTTTTTCATACTGTAATTGTTTTTATTATAATTGTAAACCATTTTAAATTATGTAAATCACAAATATGGTATATAACAATTTTTCAATTTTTTTTGTTAACATATATAGCATAGTTACTCACCTGTAACGGGTGATCTCCAGGAACAGCAGGAATTTAGTCTTCACATATGGGTATCGTCGGTACCGGCGGAGCCTGCGCAGGAACGCTCCCCAGCGTCCAATAGGAAAGCTTTTGGGAGCATCCCACAGCGCCTGCGTGCTGCCTTCCCACCTTTCCCAACTGTCCCTCTCCAGTTGAGTTTAAAGCTGAGACAAAGAGAGAGGGAAAGAGAGAGAGAGATACAACTCCTAGGGGAGGTGGGTGGGTTGTGAAGACTAAATTCCTGCTGTTCCCGGAGATCACCTGTTACAGGTGAGTAACTATGCTATCTCCAGGAACAAGCAGGAATGTAGTCTTCACATATGGGGACTCCCTAGCTGCAGATGCCAGGGAGAAGGCCCCAGAAGTTGTGTGCCCTTGTGAAAGGGCTCCACTTCCCCCCATGGATCTCTGGCATCCTACCAGGGATGGTGGGTAGGAGTTGATTAAGTAGGGAACAGGTGTTGAAGAACAGCCTGACCAAACAAGGCATCCCGGCGGGAGTCCTTGTCTAAGCAGTAATGGGTTGTGAAGGTATGAACCAAAGCCCAAGTAGCTGCTCGACAGATGTCGTCGATAGACACAGAGTGAAGATGAGCCATAGAGGCTGCCATGGCTCTCACATTGTAAGCTGTGACATGGCCTTCAAGAGGAAGATTTTTATTCTCATAGGCAAAAGATATACACTGTGCAATCCAGCTGGACAGTGTCCTTTTGGAGACTGGAAGTCCAAAATGACTAGGATCAAAAGCAACAAAGGAGTTGAGAGGATTTTCTATGTTGCTGTGTCCTTTGCAAGTAAAAGGCCGAAGCTCTTTTACAGTCCAAAGTATGAAGGTTCCTTTCTGCATTTGAGGCGTGAGGCCTTGGGAAGAATACAGGAAGGTAAACCGCTTGGTTTAAATAAAAAGGTGACACCACCTTTGGCACGAAGTGTGGATGAGTCCTAAGGACTACCTTATCATGATGGAACCTTGAATAAGGAGGATCAGCCACCAAGCCTTGCAATTCACTGATGCAACATGCTGATGTGATTGCAATAAGAAAGATGACCTTCCAGGAAAGGAATTTCAAAGAGGTAGTGGCTAATGGTTCAAAAGGTGGTTTCATGAGCTGCCCAAGAACCGGTGGTGGCTTAATGGGAGGCTTAATTAAAAGAAGGCCTCTCATAACCTCACTATGAGAGGATGAGAGGAAATTGGTTGTCCATTTAGAGGCTTGAAAAAAGCTGCAATAGCACTCAAATGAACTCTCACTGAATTGGTCTTAAGCCCTGCATTTGATAAATGAAGGAGATACCTCTGGAATCATTACTGGAGTATCGCAAGAGGGTTAAGACCCTTCTGCGAGCACCATATGGTAAACCTTTTTCACTTAAATGCATAAAAGCGTCTTGTGGAAGGCTTCCTGGAGCATAAAGGATATCCTTTACCTGCTGGGAAAGGTTAAGACCATGAAGTTCTAGGCTTTCAGCAACCAGGCCCTGAGATGCAGAGACTGGGGATTGGGATGCCACAGCATCCCGTCCTCTTGAGAAAGGAGATTTGGAGCAGATCCTAACTCCAGAGGCGAAGCTTGAGAGAGATGTAGGAGCAGAGGGTACCACATTTTCTGTGGCCAACATGGGGCTATGAGGATCATATGACCTCCATCTCTCTGAAGCTTGAAAAGGGTTTTGGGAATTAGGGGAATGGGTGGAAAGGCATACAGGAAGTCCTGACCCCAATGGAGGAGGAAAGCATCCCTGGCCTGACAACCCTGAGCCAGAATTCTGGAACAGAACCGTGGAAGTTTGGCATTCAGCAGACTTGCAAAGAGGTCTATGTCTGGGGTTCCCCAAATTTGAAAAATTTTGGCCACCTGGTCTGCATGGAGAGACCATTCGTGTGGAAGCAGAACTCGACTGAGTCTATCTGACCAAGAGTTTTGAATGCCTGGAAAATACACTGCAAGGCGATGAATCTGATGCTCTCTGGCGAGGGCCCATAGTCGCAAAGCTTCGTTGCAAAGCGACAGAGAGCCTGTTCTGCCCTACTTGTTCAAATAGAACATGGCTACTTGATTGTCCGTTTGAATTAGGACTGTCTTGTAGCTAAGCTGGGTGTGGAATACTCGAAGAGCAAGGAAAATTGCTCTGAGTTCTAGAAGAATGATGTGTAAATAGGCCTCCTGTGGAGTTCAGGTACCCTGGGTAGAGAGGCCTTGCAGGTGGGCTCCCCAACCCACCGGTGAAGCATCTGTTGTTAGAGTGGCCTGGGATGGGGGTTGCTGAAAAGGAGACCCCACCAAAAGGTTTTGGGGTGATTGCCACCATTGGAGGGACAAAATAAGGTGATCTGAGTTTGCTATTTTGTCTGACAGGCAACCTGATGCCTGAGCCACTGAGTGGATAAAGTCCACTTGGCTGCCCTCATATGGAGGCGAGCATAAGGAACCACATGCACGGTTGATGCCATGTGACCTAGCAATTGTAACATTTCCCGAGCAGTGAGAAGCTAACTGCACAATGCGAAGGCAGCGGGGCTGTGGAAGGTAGGCTCTTGTCTGTCTGGTATGCAGCAGAGCTCCTATGAACTCTAGGGACTGAGCAGGAGCAAGATTGGATTTTGGGAAGTTTATGACAATTCCCAAATACTGAAGGATGCACATTGTGCGAGAGAAGGCAACCCTGGCCTCTGGCTCTGAAGGGGCTCAAATGAGCCAGTCATCTAAGTAAGGGAAGACGAATATTCCCAGGGTTCAGAGAAATGCTGCCACCACAGCCATGCATTTTGTGAACACCCTTGGTGCAGAGGCCAGGCCAAAGGGAAGAACCTTGTATTGGTAGTGCTTCCCTTGAAGCAGAAAGCGAAGGAACGTTCGGCGAGTTGGATGGATGAGAACATGAGTGTATGCATCCTTGAGATCTAGAGAACAAAGCCAATCCCGACTCTGAAGGTATGGCAGCAGAGTTCCTAGAGAAATCATTTTGAACTTCTCTTTGAAGAGGAATTTGTTCAATTCTCTGAGGTCTAAAATGGGTCTGTGTCCTCCTGTTTTCTTTGGAGTAAGGAAATAGGGGGAGTAAAACCCTGTACCCCGTTGGGGAATGGGTACCTCTTCCATTGCCCCTTGAGCAAGGAGCACAGTGACCTCTTGACCTAACAGATTGTTGAGAGAGATCTGAGAATTGAACTGTCTTCCCATTGTAGGAGGGGGCATGCTGAGGAAATGAAGCTTGTACCCTTCTCTTACAATAGACAGAGTCCAATTTTCTGCTGTTATCTGACCCCATCTGGGGGCAAAATGACATAACTTTCCTGGGATGGTGGAGGGTTCTGGGCCGTTCAGGGCCAGGAAGGCAACGTTCTCTAGATAGGAGTCAAAGCCCCTGTGGAGGCTGAGTCTGCTGAGCCGGTTGAGGCTTAGCTGCTTTTGTCTTCCTTTGCCTAGTTTGTTGCTGCTGTCCCTTTTGGGCAGACTGACCTAAACGATGCCTCTGCTGGGTACAGGAAGGATAAAACGTCGTCTTCTTACTGAAGAATGGTTTCTTATAGGATTTATTCCACGCAGGATCAGCTGTAGATTTAGACAATCTATCCAAAGTGATATTGTCAGCATCTATCTCATTAGCTTTTTCCTGCCAATTTTTGCCAAAGAGATCCTCTCCTGTGCATGGAATATTCCCTAGTTTATCTTGTATGAAAATTTCCAAGTCAGATGCCTGGAGCCAGGCAATCCTACGTGCACCTATGGCAATGGCAGAGGTTCTGCTTATGCACTCAGAGCAGTCAAAGGTTGCACAATTTACAAACTTGGAAACATCCTGGGCATGTTTGACAAGGGCGAGGTAATCTTGCCTCTTATCATCAGGAAGGAGAGGGCTCATAAGCTCTAAATCTCCTGTGACCTCCTTAAGGAATATTCCCATATATAAGATATAGGAACTGATCCTAGCAGAAAGCATGGAAGCCTGGAAGGTTCGACGTCCAAAGGCATCATGAGTCCTATACTCACGTCCTGGAGGATTAGATGCATGCCTCTTTGCACTCTTTATCCTTCTCATAGCTGATTCCACCACCATGGAATGGTGTGGTAATTGAGTCTTCTGAAACCCAGGACTAGGAGGAACTCGATACATGGTGTTGAGTCTTCGAGAGTGAGGAGATGTGGTTAGAGGTGTTTCCCACATCCTTAACATGAGATCATGCAAGATCTCATGAATGGGTAAGGTAGCTGCCTCCTTGGGAGCTTTAGGGTATTGCAGGATTTCTAATTCCTTTGCCCTAGGCTCTTTTTCAGGAGCCACTGTGATGGAAAGACCTCGGGCCACATCTCGAATAAACTCCTGAAAGGACATATTCCCTGGTGGAGACATCCTATGCTGAGGAGAAGAGGAATCCTCAGGAAGAAGTACTCTGGTATCGGCAGAGCTTTCAGATCCATCCGAGGATTCGAAGTATCTCCAATCCGGGTGATCGTGCAAGGCACGGTACCGGTACTGATCAAAGTCGCATCGGAGTGGTCCGGTACCGACTTGTCGATGCCGGATAGACACGCATGACTTGGTCCTGGAAGAATACCTGTCGATGTCGATGCAATCGGTGCCGGTACCAGTTGAATTGTCTGAAGCGGTTTCAGGGGCACATCGAGGCCGTGAGAAGAGCCACCAGACTGCGTTCAACAGCCAAGAATCTCTGGTCTATCGACGCTGCCAATGCTTGGGTATCGGTACTGGATGAAGCGGCCAGTACCCCAGAGCATGGCACCAGTAGTTCTGCCGAGGTTGAAGCCTCGAGAACATCCTGGAGCCCCGTTAGTGCTTTGGAAGCCGAGGTCCCCCTGCCGGGGCAATTTTGCCAGTGAAAGTCCCTCAAGGGCAACGCCAGAGGCATCTCGATGTCTAGAAGGAGATCTACTACCTTTTGAGGACCGGCTAGATTTATGTTTAGTTACCTGAGATCCATGGGAGGAAGACAAAGCCCTGGAAGACGTCGATGCCATGGAAGCTGCATCGGAGGGAAAAAGGGTTCTAAGTTTAGCAGCTTGGTTTTGCCGGCCCCTTTCCGACATCATCCCACAGGCAACACACTCAGAAATAGAGTGGTCAGGACCTAAACATTTGAGGCACCACTCAAGGGTGTCGGTGATGGAGATGGTACCACCACACTTAGAACACTTTTTAAAACCCGAAGCGGGTTTTTCCATTTTGAAGGAAAATGTTGGGCCTAGTGCACAAAATGGCGTGTGGCAGCTGAGGAGAAAGTTACTGGAAAGACTCCAGAAGAAAGTTTGTTTTTTTTTAAAGAAGAAAAGAAAGAAGAACCGGTGGTACCGGTGTAGCGTCGAGGGAAGGCAGACGCGACCACAAAAGAGAAGAATAGAAGGGATTTTTTTCTGAGGTGACAGGATGTGCGACCTGTCGGTTCCACGGAAAACGAAGAACCGGAGAGGGACAGTTGGGAAAGGCAGGAAGACAGCACGCAGGCACTGTGGGATGCTCCCAAAAGCTTTCCTATTGAATGCTGGGGAGCGTTCCCGCGCAGGCTCCGTCAGTACCGACGATACCCATATGTGAAGACTACATTCCTGCTTGTTCCTGGAGATAGTAAAGAGAACAAAATTTCATTAGATCCTTCAGCTCCAAACCAGTGGAATTCAAACTCAGTTAGAAGTCAAGAGTCAAAACAACGAATGTGTTATTGCCTTTCAGTATTAAAGTTAGTGACTCAGGAGAAAAGTAGATGGTCTTTGGTTTCACCCTCAAACAGGTCTGCTGGGAATGCTGTGCAGGCATGTTCATAGCTTCTGGGAGCAGAAAATCATGCTCACAAGAACATACTGGATCAGACCAAAGGTCCATCCTGTTTTTTGACATGGCCAACCCAGGTCTCAAGTATGTGACGAAAGTGATTGCAACACATCTAAGCAAGCTGCTGGTTTTTATGTTCTTTTGTAGGCACATGCCAACCTCTAACGTAGATCAACAAAACCCGTGGATAGGTCAGATAACAAGAGGCAATTTGGCACAAGTCAAAGTTTGAATCTTAAACCAGGAAACAGCTGATAAACAGATAAGTGCTGGAATAAGTATGGGTGGTTATTGGCTCAGTGCAGTAAGATGAATTTATAAACTATGAGTGCATAATGTATAACATTTGACTGTAACACATTGCAGCAGCAAGAATGCTGAAAAAGAGTAAATGTAAACATTTGAATATATACACAAGGAAGCCAAGTGTTTTTAAGATTAAACCCCCCCCCACAAAGTGAAGACGGAGTATCAAAATAAAAGTTTGGACTGTTTTATGATGAAAAGCAAATGGATGACTGAAATTGGGGTAAGCATTGCTAGGCATACCCAGCCCAGTTATGATGGTACCCATCACCATTATTATTATCGCCTGTCAACATTAGATTGGCTGGTAATGCTGTATATATGAGTGATTTCCACATATAGGATATTAGAGGTGAAGGATTTGTGTGTTTGGTATTAGATTTTTTCCTTCCTTAGAGTGGGTTTGGAATTTAAGGACATCACAAAAGTAGCCAGATTCCATGCTACCTTTCCCTAAGTAAAAACAGTGGCTTTCCCCAGGTCTGTTGTTGTTGCTGTTATTATTAAATGCCATTGAGTCTATATCAACTCATGATACCCTGTGGATAGTTATCCTAAACGCTGTTTGGTCTTCAGCCAAGCTGTCAATTGTTGATAGCAACAGCTAAGGATGCCACTCTATTATATCAATTCATTGCTTTGCCAGCCTTGTTAATCTTCAACCTTGCCAAGCATGATATCTGAAGTATGTATGTCAAACTCTTATCTTTTGAGATTCTAAAAGAAAGATTAGGTTGATAACATAGTAACATAGTAAATGACGGCAGATAAAGACCAGTATGGTCCATCTAGTCTGCCCAGTATGATGGCAAGTGCACCTGCCGCTCCGTGCAGGCCACCCCTCCCCATGTCTTTGTTTAGGGGTGAACCCACCACTCCATGTAGGACACTTCTATTTGTTGAGAAATTAGATGGTTCAGTTTATTTTGATTTTATCCTGTTGCTGAACATAAGAACATAAGAAATGTCATACTGGGTCAGACCAAGATCATCAAATCCAGTATCTTGTTTCCAACAGTGGCTAATCCAGGTCAAAAAGATACACATATTACTTAGTCAGTCACTGTTCAATATTCACATCCATATGTTGTTACTGAAAATATCATGGCTTTGACAAGTCAAATCTTTATATTCAAAGATACATCTCTGCACTTCGGAAATTTGTCACCTAGGTCCTTCATAGCCATTCTGTCAACAGCAATGTGTCATCAGATTTCTTGACTGCTTATTTCTTTATTGATTGTTGATCCATACGAGTTAAATGTTGTCTCTATGTCTATTTCTTCTCCATCAAGGATGAAATGATTGATTTTGCCAATTGTCAGGATCTCTCTCTTCATGTTAAGGTGCAGGCCCATTTTAAGACTATGTTCTTTGATCTTGATATGCAGATGTTTCAAATCCATCTTCACTTCAGCCAGTAACTTGGTATAATCAGCATGGTGAAAGTTGTTGATGAGGCTATCACCAATCTTCACACCTCAGATGTCTTCATGCAATCCTGCTTCCCTGATGATTTGTGCTGCATATAAATTATGCATATCTCTCTATATATCCTCTGCCTTTATCCCATGCCTTCTTTTTGTTCCCCACCACTTCCAGTAAGAGGGCATTCCAGACATCCACCACCATATGTTCTAATAATTTCTGTCAATGCCTCTTGAAGAAGATTATTATAAAACCCCATGGATCTTTGTGATATAAGTAGGTGAACATCACATGGATCTCTCTATTTTGAAGAGTTTGATCACCTACTAATACTTGTACATGCCTTAGCCATACTGTTGTAGAGACTCATTTTACAGCTTCTCTTTTGTCAAAACAATGCAGAAGTGTTCATATGGGTCTCTACTCTTTGAAATTCTGATATGCATAAAATGGTGCCCAAGAAAATAGCTAATTTTCTCATGCTGGCCCAAATTGCATTTTTGCAGCACAACAGCTAAACAGCTCCAGAATTCAAAAGGAATTGAGGCTCTGGGGCTTCCATTCTCTCTTAGTCATCTTATACAGTCTCCACAATTGGTCCCATCACTCGTGACATACAGTTGTGCATGTCAATCACATGTTTTTTACAACATGGAAGTATAAGTAGTCAAAATATATTTTAACATTATCTACTTACTGCATAATCAGGGCCTCCCAACTCCTTTATTCGGACTTCCCAGTGGCCCTTCTCTCTTAGAAGTTTGTTAATTTCATCATTTAAGTCTCGAATTCTGAATTCACCTAAACCAGCTTCAAACAAAAAAAAGAAGATATATTCACAGAGGGATTAAAGCATATGCAAAACAGGCCTACCCTTAGAACACAAACATTTTAAAGGGAGGAGACGTGGCTTGTCAAGCATGCTAATTCAGCAGTCCCAACTGGTGAGGTTAAGTGTGCCAGCAGATTGTTGCCCCAGTCAGCCAGCCACCACCCAGCAGTGGGCATGTGCCAGACTTCCTCAGACAGCAGTGGCTTTGTCATGTCCGTCTCTCTCCCCGTGCTTTAGTCTTCCGCCCTTGAACCATTACTCAAGGCATTAAAGCTAGAGCCAAAAATATAAAAGCAGTGTTTTTCCTGCTGTTGCCACCTCATATGCAGTAAGAGCCACCTGTGACCTGTAGGGAGGTTACATGATCCCTCAGCCCCCGCCCCCCCATACACACTATGGGTGCAGAAGAAAGCAAAAAAAAAAAAAAGGGTAGCAGCAGGTAAGAAAGTCTACTCAGCAACTCCCAACTGCTAGAAAGGATTAGGGGGAAGTGATCATCAAGGCTATTAGGGTGAAATGATTATGCCAAGCGGAGTGGGGGAAGCGCTGAAATAAAAGGGTAATTTAACTGTACAGGTTAAAATACTAGTGTTCACACATTTGTGGGTGTTCAAACAGGTATTTTTTAATATTAGTTTGCCTGGGGCCCATCAAAGAGTTAATCGAGCCCTGGATAAGGTTTCCAAAAAGGTTACAACAGTCATTCCCTACCACCAGAGGAATTTCTTTATATTTCATTTCCTCTTCCTTATTTTAGTCGTCTTCTTCACTTTACAGCATGCATCAGCTTAGTTTAGGTTTTTCTGATCAGCCCTGCTAAGTTATTTTCTCTCTCTTTTTCTGCAAATTATCTGACTTATCCTTGAGATTTCTCCCCCTACTTGCTTACAGGAACTTACATTTCACAATGCAAACAGGTGGCATAAGGCTGAAAATGGGACAAATTTGAGAAGAGACCTAAGCAAGAAAGATTGGGAAAAAATTTCCAAAAGCAAGAACAAAATGACTCTCAGCTGGCAGTGGCTGCAGAAAACATTTGTAACACCTCCTTTGGCAGAAATAACAGCTTCCAAGGTATTGACCAAAAGGGTGCAACAAAAACGTTTGCACCTGCCATATCCAGCGTTTTCTTATTTTGAAACTTAAAAAAAACCCTGCAAATAAAAAGTAATTATGCATTAAAATTTGCAGAAAGATGTAATGTTTAACTTTGTACTATGCAGAGGTTGTGTCAGCATCTGTTCACATAGGCATTCATTAAAACATACAATTTGACCATGGATGCCTAAATATTTTCACACAATTGTACATTTTTTGGCAACTCCAGAATTTTACAAAGGTAAGTCAAAACATAAGGCAAACTTTTCTGTTCTTTAGACATTAAGGGGAGTCATTTACAAACAATGGTCTTGGGCAAGCCACTTAACCCTCCATAGCCCATGTTCCCTGTAAAATAGTTATCTCCAAGTTATAATGCCCTGTTCAATGTAATTTCAGTTTGTTCAATGTAAACCGCACTGATGCAGAATAGCGCGGTATATAAGAGAATGTAAATAAATAAATAAATTCATGCTATCTGCCTTACTACTAAGTTTTAAACTTTATTTATGAACTATTTTAATACAATAGACCAGGGGTCTCAAACTCAAATTGCTTTGAGGGCCAAATGAGGACTTGTAAAGTAACCCGCGGGCTGCGTAAGACTCGGGGCCTCATTTGCATAATGGGCCTCATTTGCATAAATATTTGCATAATGTTACCATACAATGCACAGATGTTAATGATGCACATTTCCCAGAGCTGACATATTCCAGTTAATAAATTCAAAATAAAGAGATATTTTTCTACCTTTTGTGCATTTTTTTCAGTTGCAATTGTTCTAGCCACTTTCTTCTGGTTTCTTCGTGTCTTCTGCTAACTCTCCATCGTCTGCTGTCCATTTGTCCTTTCTTCTCTCTTCTAGTTTTTTTCCCCATTCTCTCTACATCTGCTTTAACATACTAATCTTTCTCCTTTTGCTCTTTCCTCATTCCTATTTCATCCACTCAAATTTTACCCCTCCATCCTCAATCCCCACTTACTCTCCCAATAACCGGCCAATTGTCGATTTTTCTTCCCTCCCACACAAAATATTTTTCCCCTCTCCATTTCACTCTCCCAGCCCCATCCCATTCTAATCCTCCCCCAACATCAGCTCCCTTCTAGTTCCAGCCCCACCCAGCATCCGCTTCCTTCTAGTCCCCACATCAGCCCATTTCCAGTCCTAGCTCCCTCCCCCTCACAGCCCATTTCCATTCCAAGCCACCCTCCCCATCAGCTATTTGCAGTTCAAGCCCCCCCTTCTACTCAGCCCATTTCCAGTCCTAGCAACCCCCCCAGTCCATTACCAGTTCTAGCCCCCCCCATAGTCCATTATTAGTTCTAAGCCCCCCAACAGCCCACTTCCAGTCCTAACCCTCCCATCACCCCATTTCAGCCCAACAGCCCACTTCCAGTCCTAACCCTCCCATCACCCCATTTTCAATCTTAGCCTCCCCATAGCCCATTACCAGTCCTAAACCCCCATCAGCCCACTTCAAGTCCTAACCCCCCATTACCCCATTTCAGTCTTAGCCCCTCCATAGCTCATTACCAGTCCTAACTCCCCCCCATCAGCACAACTCCAGTCCTAATCCCCCTCCCCCCATCAGCCCAGGTAAATAAAAAAAAAAAACACAACCCTGGCTTCTGTGGGGCAGTAGCAGAATCAACTATCAATTAAAAAAAAAAATACCACAAAAAATCTGGCTTCTGCAGCGGCAGAATCAGCTGTCCAAGGCCCCTTCCCGTCTGCCCGGTAGAGCCCTCAGTTCAGCTCCATCAGCGGCAGCTTTCAGGGCCGCCCGCGAAGAGAGTAACAGCCGCGCGAGAGGGAAATACAGTCAAACCTCGGTTTTCATGATTAATCCGTTCAAAAAAGTCTGACTATAACCGAAACGGACTAAAACCGAAGCAAGATTTCCCATAAGAAATAATGTAAATTCAATTAATCCGTTCCAGACACCCAAAAATATTGACAAAAAATACATTTTATAGAGAATAACTATCTTTTTACATACAGAAAACAATGAGAAATACATATAAATGACTAATGAAATGGATAAATGAGCATGTAACATCACTTTTACCTTTATTGAAGACTTTTGTTGGCATACACAGTGTCGGGAGAGGTGGAGAGGCAGTGTCAGCCAAGCAGCAGGCAGTTGAGAAACAGTGGGACAGAGAGTCTTAGGCTGCCTCCGGCCCCCCTAAGGTAGCAGCCTGACACAGGTGAGAGTCAGAGAACAGCGTGGGGCTGTGCCAGCAGGAGCCTGCAGCTGCAGACTGCAAGGTTTCAAGGAGAGGGCCGCGTGTGCCGGCCTGCCGGACACCCAGAATCCAATCGGGAGGGCAGGGGCCCCGGCGGGAGACTGGGCCGCCAAGGAGAAGCAGATTCGGTCACCAGCTCCTGTCCCGGTTCAAGGGATGTGCAGGGGAAGAGGCAGCAGGCAGACGTCAATCGGGGGAGAGTCCGGGGCAGGAAGCAGTTTCGGGCAGGCCACGCTGGAGCGTTGAACTCCTCGGCTCCCGAGAGGTCCCGCAGAATCGCTGGCTCAAGCTCCGTGGGAGATCGCTGGCTCACGCTAATCCATGGCAGGTACGGGGGGGGGGGGGGGTAAAATGCTGTACGAAAACCGAGACAACGTACGAAAACCGAAACACAATCTTGATGAAAAAAATCAACGAAAACCGAATCGTACGAAAACCAGGGCATACGAAAACCGAGGTTTGACTGTACTCTCTTCGCAGCTTGAAAAGCCCGCCACTGATGGAGCTGACTGAGGGCTCTGCCGGGCAGACGGGAAGGGGCCGTAGGACAGCTGATTCTGCCGCTGCCGCAGCAGCAGAAGCCAGGGTTTTTTTTTTAAATTGACAGTTGATTAAATGATTATGGTGGCATAATATGAGTAAATAATATGAGGGATTTGTTAGGAAAGAGTAGTTACTCACCTGTAACAGGTGTTCTCCAGGATCAGCAGGAATCAGTCCTCACATATGGGTGTCATCGGCGCCAATGAAGCCCCAGCAGAGCATTTCCCCAGCTTTCTATGAAAGCCTTTGGGAATGCAGGCAAGCATGCGCGGTTCCCTTCCCGCCTAAAGGTGCCATCTTACCTCAGTCAAATGACATAGCTAAGAACAGCACACAAAAATGAAAATAAACTATGTACAACTGCAACTCCAAGGGGAGGAGGGAGGGTTGTGAGGACTGATTCCTGCTGCTCCTGGAGAACA
This sequence comes from Ichthyophis bannanicus, assembly GCA_033557465.1. NCBI lineage: Eukaryota > Metazoa > Chordata > Amphibia > Gymnophiona > Ichthyophiidae > Ichthyophis > Ichthyophis bannanicus. The sequence continues at coordinate 98,525,043 of CM066046.1, forward strand.
CCTGTTACAGGTGAGTAACTACTCTTTGTCCAGGACCAAGCAGGAAGTCAGTCCTCACATATGGGCGACTCCCCAGCTCTGGGCTACCGAGGAACCCAGGCTGAACAAGAGAACTTCCTCTAGTCTCAGCAGCAAAGAAAGGCTTTTCAAGGACACAACCTCCACCGGTAGCCCAACAGAGGACAGGAGTTGCCTAAACCTCAAAGAGATTCCGGAGTACTGCTTGGCCAAAAGCACTGTCCCTACGGGACTCCCTCTCCAGGTAGTAATGGGCCGCAAAAGTCTGGCTTGAAGACCAAGTTGCAGCCCTGCAGATGTCTACCAAGGGCACAGAGCGGAGATGAGCCACTGAGGCAGCCATTGCCCTGACACGATGGGCCGTGACCCTACCCTGCAAAGGAAGGTCAGCCGCCTTATAAGCCCAGGTGATACAGTCAGCTACCCAGATGGACAAGGTACACTTGGACACAGTCAGCCCCAACGTATTGGGGTCAAAGGATACGAAGAGCTGAGTAGCCCTTCTATGCCCCTGCGTACGGTCAAGGTAGAAGGATAAGGCCCTCCTACAGTCCAGGGTATGCAGAACTGCTTCAGCCTGGCTCGCATGAGGCCTAGGGAAGAATGTTGGAAGAAGCACCTCCTGGTTGAAGTGGAAAGAGGAGACAACCTTAGGGAGGAACTTGGGATGAGTCCTAAGGACTACCCTGTTCCTGTAAATCCTGGTGTAAGGCCTATCACAGACTAGGGCCTGAAGCTCACTTACTCGCTTAGCCGAGGTAAGGGCTATCAGGAAGAGGGTCTTCCAGGAGAGGAAGCGCAGTGGGCAAGTAGCCATGGGCTCAAAAGGTGGGCGAGTCAGTTGCTGCAAGACCACATTCAGCTCCCACTCAGGGGCAGGAGGACGGATGGGAGGCTTGAGCAAAAGCAAGCCCCTAAGAAAGCGGGACACCAAGGGGTGACCAGATAGAGAATGTCCCTCCACCAGAGAGTGGTGAGCTGCTAGAGCTGAGAGGTGGACCCGAACAGAATTGGATTTAAGGCCTTGATTTGACAAGGGCAGTAAGTACTGAAGGACTACTGGCACAGTACAGGAGAAAGGATCAACTGTACGTAGCTGACACCACACAGAAAACCTTTTCCATTTGAGAGCATAGGTTTTCCTAGTGGACTGTTTCCTAGAGGCTAGGACAACCTCCTCAACATCCTGAGGCAGGCCCCAGGGAGCCAAGACTACCCTTGCAGCCTCCAGGCCATCAAATTGAGAGCTTTGAGATTGGGGTGCAGAAGGGAACCCTGCTCCTGTGAGAGAAGGTCGGGTTGCAACCCCAGAGGTAGTGGAGGATCCACTGCCAGTTGAAGCAGAAGAGGAAACCAAGGCTGTCTTGGCCACCTGGGAGCCACCAGCAGGACCGAGGCCTTGTCCTGAAGAATCTTGAAGAGAGTTCGGGCCACCAAGGGCGTGGGAGGAAACGCATACAGGAGGCCCTGAGACCAGGATATCCGCTGCTATCCGCAGAGGATGCGGTTGCCTGGAACAGACGTTTGGCAGCTGTTTGTTCAGAGGACTGGCAAACAGGTCTATGGATGGAAGTCCCCATTTTAGGAAAATCTTTTGAACTACCAAAGGATGGAGCTGCCACTCGTGGGGCTGCAATATTCTGCTTAATCTGTCTGCCAGGTAGTTGTCCTAGTCTGGAAGGTACACAGCCTTGAGGAGCATGTTGTGCTTGAGGGCAAAAGAACAAAAGGTCCTGGGCCTCCCAACAAAGGATCCTGGACCCGGTTCCGCCCTGTTTGTTCACATAAAACATGGCAACTTGGTTGTCTGTCTGGATCAGGACAGACTGGTGAGTCAGGGTAGGAGTGAAAGCTTTGAGTGCTAATCGAATAGCTCTGAGTTTGAGGAGATTGATCTGCTGTGCAGCTTCCCAGGGAGACCAGAGGCTCTGGGTGCACTTGCCCAGACAATGAGCTCCCCAGCCTTGCAGGGAGGCATCTGTTGTTAGCACTACTGTGTACCCTAGAATCTGAAAAGGCACCCCTTTCAGCAGATTGGGTGGGTGTAGCCACCAGTTTAGGGAGAGCAGAAATGGTCTGGACACCCTTATCCTGTCTCTGAGGCTGCCTGTGGCCTGTGACCACTGAGCCCGAAGACACCACTGTGCAGGCCTCATATGGAGCCTGGCATTGGGGGTCACATGCACTGTCAAAGCCATGTGGCCTAGAAGCCTCAGGAAGAGTCTGGCAGAGACCAGGGACCTGCTGAGAAACTGATTTGCCAAGGCCATCAACCTTTGGGCTCTGTCTTCTGGCAATATTGCCTTTGTCAGGAGGGAGTCCAATCTTGCCCCTATGAACTCCAAGTTCTGGGAGGGGAGCAAAGTGGACTTTGCGAAGTTTATGACAAACCCCAGGCTTTGCAGAAGAGCAATAGTCGTGAGGGTGGCCTGATTGGCCTCCTGACACGTCTGACCCCTGATGAGCCAGTCGTCTAGATAGGGGAAGACAAAGATTCCCCGATTTCTCAGGTAGGCCGCCACCACTGCTAAGCACTTTGTAAAAACTCTGGGAGCGGAGGTGAGGCCGAAAGGCAGCACTCTGTACTGATAATGGTTTCCTCCCACAATGAACCTGAGGTACTTTCTGTGGTCTGGATGAATGAGGATGTGAGTGTACGCATCCTTTAGATCTAAGGAGCATAGCCAATCTCCCTGCTGGAGGTAGGGCAGAAGAGTCCCAAGAGTAAGCATCTTGAACATCTCCTTCACTAGGAACTTGTTGAGGTTCCTGAGGTCCAGAATGGGCTGAAGGCCACCGGTTCTTTTGGGCACCAGGAAATACCTGGAGTAGAAGCCGTGACCTTGGAAGTGGGGAGGCACAGGCTCCACCGTCCTGTCCACCAACAGACCTTGTAGTTCTTGCAGGTGGTGGTCTGTGTGCAGGGGAGGCCTTGGAGGCTCCCCTGGAAAATATGGTGGAGGCAGTTGGTGAAAATGGAGGGCATAGCCCTTGTGGACTATCTCCAGCACCCAACTGTCCCCGGTGACAAGGGGCCACTTGTGGGCAAAGAGGGCAAGGCGACCTCCTGTGCAGGGTTGGGAGAGCAGTGGAGGAGAGGCTACGCTCAAGGAGTCAAAAACCCCCACCCTGCTGAGTGGTAGCAGGGGCCTGAGGCTGGGGGTCCTCTGCCTACGGGGCTCATTACCCTGGCCCTTAGCTTGCTGACCCTGGGGGGCAGCTTGGGCAGCCTGATATTGCGGGTACTGTTTGTAGGCAGTGCCCTTCCTCGGGTAAAAGGGCTTTTTACCCGAGCCCTTCTTTTTATGAGAAGGGGCAGAGTTCTTCCTCGACAGCCTTGTCCGTGTGAGGTGCTCAGTTTCGAGCTGAGCGGCCTTCTCGGTCATGGGCTTGCCAAAAAGGTTTTCACCTCGGCAAGGGACAATCGACCAACTTGTCCTAAACCCATGGCTCGAGGTCCGATGACTGCAGCCATGCCTGGCGTCGAGCCGCGATGCCGGCTGCCGCAACTCGGGCCGAAGCCTCGAAGCCATCGTAGGCGGCGCGGGACTGAACTTCGAGCAGTCCCGAATCCCCGAGGACAAGGATTTAAATCTCTGCAAGGGTTCCCTGGAGAGACCAGCAGAGAACCCGGCCAACTCCTTGGCCAGATCCCGCAACATGCCCATGTACAGCTGGTAGGACTGGACACGGCAAGCAAGCATCGAGCCCTGAAAACACTTTCTACCGACGCCATCGAGGTTTCGGGCCTCCCTGCCAGGAGGCACCACGGAGTGCATCTTCTGGCTCTTCAGACGATGCATGGCTGATTCCACAACCATAGAATGGTGTGGTAGCTGTGCCTTCTGAAAACCACGGCGCTTCCGGAGTCTATAGATCGAATCGACTCGCTTGCTTAGAACCGGCGCCGAGGCCGGTGCCTCCCACATACGGAAGAGGAGCTGGGACAGTAAAGGCCTCCTTCGGAGGAGAGTCATACTGTAGCGCCTCGAGCTCTTCAGCTCGAGGCTCTTCCTCGGGGTCCGCCGGAATAGCCAAGGCAGTGGCCATATCCCGGACGAACTCCGAGAACCAAGTGTCCTCCGGGGGGGACCTACTCCAGGGCTCAGACTGCGGTGAGTCTGAAGGGACGCACCGAGTCTTGAAGGTATCAGGAGACTCCTCGTCCTCAGTCTCCCAAGCTGACTCATCCGAGGAAGAGTCAGGGTCCGACCCCACGGGGCCCTGGAGCACCCGCCCCGATGCCGGAAGCACCAGCGTCGATGCCCTTAGTCCCGAACGGGAGGTCGAGGGAGACCGCGACCGAGAACGACTCAGAGCCACGATGGACTCTAGTATCGGCTCGGCCTCCGGTGTCGACTTCGACGTCGATGTCCTGGTGGTCGGGGCAGATGCGCCAGACAGGCTGGCCATCAGTGCTCGCTGCTGCTCCATGAAGGCAGACAATCTGCTCTCCAAGGCTGTCATCCTGAGACTCAGCTCGGGAGACGCAGCAGCCACCGACTCGGGCCCCGGCAGCGCCGGGCCCGACGTCGGCTCCCTGGGTGGAGAGTCAGAGGACTACGGGGCTTACATGTCCAGCAGACTCCGGCTCCAAGCGAGGAACTTTGGCAGGCTTCTCTTGTTCCACGGGCCTGGGGTGATGGTCGGGGGTCTTAGACCTGGCCCTCGAGGAACCAGGGACCTCCTCAGACGATGCCCTCGCGAGCCGCTTCTTCCTCTTGCGTTCCCGGTCGGGGGACCCCCTGTACGAGGAGCTTCGACGGCGCTCGGGATCAGAATCCCGAGATGACGAGGTCCGGGCCCGGCTGGAGGCTGAGTCCGAGAAAAGCCTTTCCTTTTGCTGCTGGCGACTTCGGAGTGCCTTGGAAGACATCTTCCCACATGCCCCGCACGACTTAGGATCGTGGTCGGGGCCGAGGCACCGAAGGCAGCAGTCATGTGTGTCGGTGAGAGACATTAGTTTCTTACACCGATCACACTTCTTAAAACCGCTGGAAGCCATCGGGGAAAAAAGAGCCCCCGCGAGGTCAAAGGACCGGCCTTCCAGGGAAAAATAGAAAAAAGGGCGCGAACACCAGCCACAAAGGGCAAAATCCGAAAAAGAAGAATCGTGCTCGATACCGGTGTACCGAACCCAGCGGGAGGGGAACCGGCGTCGAACCGTGAGAAAAAAAATAGCGAAATCGCCGAAAAAATCTAATTTTAATCGGGAAAACAGGACACACGTCCGGTGGGCTTCAAGGAAAAAAAGACTGGGGTAAGATGGCACCTTTAGGCGGGAAGGGAACCGCGCATGCGTGCCTGCATTCCCAAAGGCTTTCATAGAAAGCTGGGGAAATGCTCCGCTGGGGCTTCATCGGCGCCAATGACACCCATTTGTGAGGACTGACTTCCTGCTTGGTCCTGGAGAAGATATGTTATTTATTTATTTATTATACTGCGCTATTTGGAATCAGTGCGGTTTACAATTAACAATAACTATACCATGTAGAATGGAACGTACATTGAAACTTACAAGGAACAGGGGGAAAAACTTGGATGTCAACAGGGATAACTATATACAAGTTCAACAGAGGTGACTATATACAAGTTGTATAATTGTATCGCTGGCAATGTTTTTTCAAACACGAAAGGAAACGGGTGTGCTGGGCTATGACATTGTGGCGGGTAGAGAGGGTGTGCTGGGTTATGTCATGTCATGTTATGCGGTGAAGAGACATTTTTTGATACAAGAGTACGTACATACACATATAAATTCAGATATTCAATTATATAAAGCTATAAGCTATTGTATTTCATTTTCCCAAACAATCAATCTTTAATAAAATATAGCATGCTGTTTTCAAGACCTGGCCCACAAGCCCTTTCTAAAGTAAGAGAGAAGTCATCAGATATGATGTGCTTCAGGTCAAGCAAAGCTTCAGTCAGAATGCGTTCTGTGCTCAAGAATCCTGTCCATTATTTTAGCTTCAGGGAAGAATCTTCCATAACAAGTGATTTTATCAGCTTGCACATTTATATATATAAAAAAAAACCACCACCACACAACCCAAACAAATAGCTATTTCCTTTCCAGGAGAGCTCAGCATCTGCAGCCAACTCCAAAGGAATAAACACTATTAGTCAGCAAATCCTCGCTGGCAAGTCCAAACCTTCTTGTCCAACAAAACCTAAAACTACTACTTTTATAGGGAAACTGGACATATGCAGTGCTGTATATTAGTGATAGGTCTTCAGGTACGATGCAGCCCTGTCCCAAAGAGGCTACAGTGGGAGATAAAGTAGCTTTCCCGGGCTCACACAAGGAGGGCTAGTAGAACCCTGGTTCTCAATCCACTGTTGTAATCTCCCCCCAAGGTACAACCAAATTCACAGAGAAATTAGCTTACCATTCTGAATCTGTGCCACTTTCTTGGAAATTTCACCAATGATCTGTTAAAAAGGAGGAAAAAAAAAAGAATGAACTTACATCCCCTGGAGGCAAACAAAACCTAATTTCAAAATATAAAAATTGTTTCACAATGCAGAGAAGTCAGCTCTGCCTCAAACCATCACTCTGCAGCTGGTTCAATATCAATATGAACAGTGGCAGCATAAGGCACAAAAACCTGAAATCCAACTCTTAAGATGCTCTCTCTGTTTTCTCTTTCCCTATTCATTTCTGCACAGGATTTTCAATACCATTTCTACACCAATGGTTCTCAAATCTGTTCATACCTATCACCCATGCATTGCAAGCCCGTACTCCTACCTGTCTTTCTGATATTGCCATCTGGATGTCTCACTGCCGTTTAAAACTTAACATGAATAAATTTGAATTGCTTATTTTTCCTCCCAAACCCTCTTCTCCCTTTCCTTCATTCTCCATCTCTGTTGATGACACCCTTCTCGTCTTCCTGTTACCTTGTCCCGTAACCTTGGTGTTAACTTTGATTCCTCTCTTTCCTTTTATGCACATATAGAACAGACTGTTAAAACCTTCTGTTTCTTTATCTATAATATTTATAAAATTTGTCCTTTCTTCTCTGTTAACACTACACGAATGCTTGTCCAGTCTTTAATTACTTCTCGCCTTGACTATTGCAACCTTCTTGTTACTGGCCTCCCTCCAAGTTATCTTTCTCCACTTCTGCTGTCTGCCTCATGTTTATTTTATTTAATTCATTTATTTACTTATTTGATTTTATATATCGCACTATTTTGAAATCAGTGCGATTTACATAGAACAAGAATAAACGCTTTACACAGAACCGGCATCAAAGAACAGTAAAATATACATGTGTTGCACAATAAACAATAATCGTTTTACATTAACAGGGGCATCAACTTGGATAGAAATAGGGAGAACTAGTTTACATGCTGGTATGTGTCCCGTAAGCAGCAGGGTGGTCAGAACTAAGGCTGGCAGGCAAATCCAACCTTGTTTTGTTCATATCACCCCTCTTCTCAAATCACTTCATTGGCTTCCCCTCTGTTACCATATTCAATTCAAACTCCTCCTTTTGACTTTTCAATGCATTCATTCTGCTGCTCCGCTCTCTCTCTCCTCTCTCTCTACTCCCCTCCTTGTGAGCTTCGTTTTTCTTCAAGCCTGCTCCTATCTTTGCTCTTTTCTTCTAACTCCAGACTTCGGTATCGTCAGGCTTCTTCAAATCTCTGCTAAAGGCTCACCTCTTTAAGGCGGCCTTTGGTTCCTAATCTTCTGCTCCTTGTGTCTCCTTTGTTGTTCGTCTCCCTCCCCTACTCCTCCTTTGTCGTGTTTGTCTTGATTAGATTGTAAGCTCTAATGTGCAGGGCATGTCTTCATCTGTGTTTGCACAGCACTGCGTGTGGCGAGTAGCGCTCTATAAATGTATAATAATAGCCATTAGAGTCTGACAATCTATATTAATGTCTTCCCTCTACAAAATCAGTTGTTTCAAGTCATCATCTGTATCTTATGTCCTAGATTTTCAAAGAATAGGCATTACATAGCAAGGCCTCATTTTCTTCAACTAAAAAATATTACAGTGGTATGCAAAAGTCTTGCATAGGCTGCATGATCAAGCTATTCTCAGCTTTATTTTGACAATCTAAATTCTGTGGCAAAATCCTGGCTTATTATATACCATTTTGTTGCAAACTTAATTCAGCAGCCATTTCTGCATGCAAAAGTACTTGTCTGTAAACCTTTATATGGCTGTCATGACGAAATGATGTCCCAGTACAATTTAAGTCATCTAAGTCTGTTGACGAGGTCATACCTTCCTATAACACTGTACTCTCCTCTGCTCTGGACGCTCTTGCTCTTCCCACTTCATATCCTGTGAGGGTTCTGTACCTCAGCCCTGGCTGTCCTCTGAAACCCGCTACCTACGTTCCAGTGGCTACTCAGCTGAGCGCCTTTGGCTCAAATCCCACACCCTTGCAGACCTTCTACATTTCAAATTCAAGCTAGCCTTTTTACAGTCTGCCATAACATTGACAAGCAAGAGTACTATGTCCATCTGACCAGCTTTCTTACCTCTGACCCTTGCTCTTTACAATGCTCAACTCTCTCCTTAAAGAGCCTCTGCCTCAGACCCCTTCTTCCCTTTCTGCACAGGCTTTGGCTGATTACTTATATGACAAAGTCCACAGGATTATTCTCAAGTTCCCCCCTGAGATCATCCCCATCCCCCTTCATTAAGGAAAGCTACATTCGCACGAAGAAGAGAGAGAAGCGGGGGAAAGGAGAAGGGAGAGAAAGGAGGAGACAAATCAGACTGGCCCATCAACTGGAGTAGGAAAAGCTTGAAGAATTTTTAGGGAGGTGAATTTTTAGGGAGGCTTTGAATTTAGAATAGGAAGACTCGAGGTGAAGATGGGGGGGGGGAGGGGGTTGTTCCAAAATTTGGGGGCGAGGAAGTAAAAGGCAGAATGACGGGTCAATTCCAAACGAGCTTGGCTGACTGGGGGAAAATATAAATGGTTGGCATGTGACGGATGGAGAACCCAATGGGGAGTACTGAGAGGCATGAGGGCAGAGAGATAGAGAGGAAGGCCAATGTGAATGGTCCTGTGAGTAAAGATATTAATTTTATAGTGGATTCTAAAAGAGAGACAGGAAACCAATGGTGGGTAAACAAAAGAGGGGAATGTGGTCAAGCCTGGAAGCATGGGAGAGAATACGAACCCAGTTTTGTACGTACTGAAGTCTTGATTTCATAGTTAGGAAGTCCTGTGAACAAGATGTTACTTTAGTCTAGTCTAGAGATAACTGGGCTAAGAAGAAATGTAGCGAGTGCAAATGAGGACAGGGAAGAGTAAATCAAGTGAATCTGGCGGAGAGAGAAGTAAGAGTGCTTGATGATGGTACTAATGTGATCATGAAGCGACAATGCCGAGTCGAGAGTTATGCCCAAATTTTATTTAACAGGTTTTATATACCGCTTTCTCGTCAATTCAAAGCGGTTTACATATAACAATTATAGCAACGAGTTTTACATAGAATAGGGAGTTACGAATAAGAGGGTTACATGGGTTATAATGAATACATTTAAATTATCAACCATATACAACTATATACAGAGATATGGGAGAATGATATGTTGATGAGGAGTTATATGATTTAATGAGAGATCTTGGTTATTGAGTTGCTTCTAGTGAGGTCATATGATTTATTTCTTCATAGGTGGGAGCACAGTGTTCTATGAAGAGGTGGGTCTTTATGGCTTTTCTGAAGTCTAGTAAGTCTTTGATTGTACATAAATGTGCTGGGTAGCTCATTCCACAGATGGGGAGCATAAAGGAGAAAGCTCTATTGCTGGTGGAGTGTTTTGATGTTCTGAAGCTTGCTGGTGTGTCTAAGGTGTTGTCATCGGTTCGTCTTCTTGTTATGGTTGGACGGGTTCTTCTGATCAGTTCTTCAAGGTAGGTGGGGACAGGTTGTTTAAGATTTTGAAAATCCTCATTATATTTTTATTTATTTATTTATTTATTTAACAGTATTTCTAAACCGCCTTTTCTTAATAATCAAGGTGGTATTCACAGCAAGCAATCAGGTAAAGTGTGTGTGTTGTACATGCAGTTGAGGATAAAACTTAGTTGTGTGAGGGATGTGTTGGGTGCTTGATTTGTTTGAGCTATATACAGGGTGGGCTATTTACAGTGGTGCTAGAATCATATTTTATATATATTCAGTTGTTTGGGAGGATTGGAGTGCTGTTATCCATTCTCTTAGGTTATGTGATGTGACCATAGTGCTCTATGAACAGCATGGTTTTCAGTTGTTTTCTGAAGTCTTTGAGGTCTGGAGTTGCCCTTAGATCGTCCGGTAGATTGTTCCATATTGTTGGAGCAGCCATGGAGAGAGCTCTGTCTGTTGTGTCCTTGCGTGTGTGCTTGTACTCATTTGGGGTGCTGACTCGGTTGCGTGTTTGACTTCTTCTGGGACGTGCGCTGGTTTCCGGTTGTATGAGCAGGTGGAGGCTGTTGGCTGATGTGTGTTCTTTTATCTTAAATAGGTTTATGATAGTCTTGTATCTGATGCGAGCAATGATTGGGAGCCAGTGTAAGTCCTTTAGTGTAGGTGTGATGTGCTCCTGCCTTGCGGCTCCGGATATGATTCGAGCTGCAGTGTTTTGTGCCAGCTGTAGTGGTTTGAGAGCTTGTTTTGGTAGTCCGAGGTATATCGGATTGCAGAAGTCCAGTATTGGGGTTATCAGTGCTTGACAGACTGTACGGAAGTGTTCTGGAGCGAGGAGTGGTTTCAGTCTCCTGATGATTCGCATCCTGTAATATGCTTTTTGGATTGTTTTGTCTATGTGTGGTTTGAGGTTGAGTTTACTGTCCAGAGTAACCCCGAGGTATCTCACCTCCGATCTTATCGGTATCGTGGTGCTTTGTATCTTTATGTTTGGTGGGTGTGTGAAGCTTTGGTTTCGAGTGATGATTAAAGCTTCAGTCTTGTTGTAGTTTATAGCTAGATTGTTGTTTTGGCACCACTTCGCCATTTGGGTAAGGCAGTCTGCTATCTTAGAGAAGTCCGGGTTTTCGATTGATATCGGGGAGTATACCATTATATCGTCTGCGTATATTGTGTATTGGATGTTGTTCTCTTTCATAATGTTGCATATTGGTTGGATGTAGATGTTAAAAAGGAGTGCTGAGAGTGCGGATCCTTGTGGTACTCCTTGTTGGACGTTTATGGGCCGGGAGGTGTCCTGTCCCACCTTGACCTGTAGCTGTCTTTCTGTTAGGTACGAGTGGAACCATTTTAGAGTGGTACCGTGTATACCAGTGTTCTTCAGTCTCTCCAGGAGTATATTGTGATCAACTGTGTCGAACGCTGAGGAGATGTCGATGAAGATCATTATAATTCCATTCCTGATGTCGTCAATTATTCTTATGATGCTGTCGAAGAGGTAGATCAGGAGAGTTTCGACTCCATGGTTGGGACGAAATCCGTGTTGGTTGTCGTCGAGAGTTCCGTGTTCGTCAATGTGTTCCTGAAGTTGTAGTTGAACCGTCTTTTCGATTATTTTTGCGAGGAAGGGTATGCTGGAGATTGGTCGGTATGCTGCTGGGTCCTTTTTGTCGAGAGAAGTTTTCTTTGTGATTGGTCTTACTGAGGCAAGCTTTAATTGCTGTGGCATGAGTCCTTGAGTGAGTGAGTTGTGTACCATTTTATGAATGTTTGGTATGAGGCTTGCTTTGGTGGCTTTGACCCATGACACTGGGCAAGGGTCTGTAGGAGCAGTGCTTGTGTTGATTGTGGAGATGATGTCTGATATCTGCTCTTTTGAGGGTGAGTGGAATGTGCCCCAGGTTTTGGGGTGGACGTTCGTTCTGTTGGTTCTACTGGGTGTTGAGCGCTCTGTGGAGTGAAATTTGTCTTTGATGTGGTCGGCGAATATCTGTGGATCCACTTGTATTTCTCTTTCTGCTGCTTGCTCTTTTGTCAGGGTTTTTACTATTTCGAAAAGTTCTCTGGGTTTGTTGATGGAAGAATTTATCAGGTTTGTGTGGAATTCTCTCTTTGATTGGTTGATGTGTTCATTGTATTGTTTTTGCTTTGTTAGGTAAAGATGTTGGTCGGAAGTAGTTTTGTTTTTTCTCCATCTCCGTTCAATTTTCCTGAGCTCCCTCTTTTCCTGTCGTATTTTTGCTGAGTACCATGGTTTGTTTTGTCTCTTGTTGTGGTGCTGTTTCTTGGTCCTGTCAATGGATGGTTTGGCGGCGTTAGCTAGGACATTGTTCCAGTTGGAAACTTGTTCCTCCAGGTCCTCTGAGTCAATGTTCAAGTGTTGTATTGTGTCCTGGATGAATTCGTCCTTGTCAAAGGACTTGAATCGTCTTTGTGTGTGTGGGAAGTTCGCTCTTTCGCTTGTCCAGTCTTCTTGTGATTGCAGATTTGTCTCGATTAAGTAATGGTCAGACCATGGTACTGGGGTGATGGTGGGTGTAGAGATTAGGTCTCTTGAAGTTAGGTAGTTTGATGCGAAGATGAGGTCTGGGGATGATCCTAGTCTGTGTGTTGGTGCATTGACTATCTGTGTGAATTGAAGTGATGACATTGCCTGAAGGAAGGCCTCTGCATCTTTTGTATTGGCGGACTTGAGGTTGAAGTCTCCGATTAGTAGTGCTGGTTTGTTGTTTGACGTTATGGCACAGGCTTCTTCGAGTATGAAGGCTAGTTCGTCGGGTGGAGCACGGGGTGCTCTGTAGGTTAGGCAGATTGCAATATTCTTGTTCTTGATGCTAATTGTGTTACACTGCTTTGTATCTGTGAGATTCAGTGTCTTGAACTTGAGTTCTGTTTTTGCTATTATTAGGACTCCTCCTCCACGCTTGTGGATGCGTGGGCAGTTGTATGCTGAGTAGTTGTTCGGTACTAGTTGGTTGAGTAGTACACTGTCGGTAGGGTTGAGCCATGTCTCTGTGATGCATATTATGTCTGGCTGTCGCTCTTCAATGTGGTCTACCAGAGTGTGTATCTTGTTGCAGATGGATCTGGCGTTTATGAGCTCAATTGATGTTTTCTTTGTGGAAGAGGTTGTTGCGACGTGTGCTTCCTTAGGGCCGGTGTTGGGTTTGATTTGTGTCTGTTTTGTCTCTTTGTTTGGGAGGTTGCGAGTGTCTCTTTGTGTGTGTGTTGTGGACCGAGATATGGCAGTGCAGTTGGTGGGTACCATGGTGTGTTTGTTTGGGGGTAGTGGGGGTGTGTAGTTGGTGGGAGGAGTTGTGTGACTAGTAGGTATAGTGGGAGGAAGTATGTGGTGTGCATGTTGATAGCTTGTGATGTTCTGATAGGGCGACGCCTGTGTCCTTAGGTTCTCGTCTGTTGTTTGCTTTTTTGAGGAGAGCTGTACTTGTTGCAGGGGCTTGTCCTGGGGATGTGAAGTTGTATCTGTTGCGGTGCGGGAGCCTGTCCCGTGGAGGGAGCCTGTCCCTTGGATGTGGAGCTGGATCTGATGCGGTGCGGGAGCCTGTCCCGTGGAGGGAGCCTGTCCCGTGGATGTGGAGCTGGATCTGTGGCGGACGCCTTGGTGCGGGAGCCTGTCCCGTGGAGGGAGCCTGTCCCGTGTGTGTGGAGCTGGATCTGTGTTGGTCGCCTTGGTGCGGGGGCCTGTCCCGTGGATGTGGAGCTGGGTCTGTCGCGGTGCGGGAGCCTGTCCCGTGGAGGGAGCCTGTCCCGTGGATGTGGAGCTGGATCTGTGGCGGTCGTCTTGGTGCGGGGGCCTGTCCCGTGGATGTGACGCTGGATCTGTCGCGTTGCGGGAGCCTGTCCCGTGGAGGGAGCCTGTCCCGTGGAGGTGGAGCCGGATCTGTGGTGGTCGCCCTGTTGCGGGGGTCTGTCCCGTGGATGTGGAGCTGGGTTTGTCGCGGTGCGGGAGCCTGTCCCGTGGAGGGAGCCTGTTTCGTGTGTGTGCAGCTGGATCTGTTGATGAACTCTTGGTCTGACCCACTATGGTACATCCCAAGTCCCTATGTTCTTATCTAGCTAAAGATGACATTGCTCTAACATAGCATCAGCACTGGCATATCCCTGGGTTTACAGTATCGATCTGGACAAACATGGTAATACCTAATATGGCCTGTAAACGCTGGAAGCTAACAACAGTATCCAGAGGGAACTAGTCACTAGAGTGCCCAACACTGATCTTGGATTCTAGTCCCAAACATGAATTTCTACCCTTTAAATTAGTATTTTTATGAGAGGCAGGAGGATAATCCTAGCTGTAGAGAGTGGTGCTGCTGCAATCAGATGATTTAAACAGAACTATACATTCAATTATTGTTTGGGGCACGTAAGTCACACTCATTTGAGTGATTTTAAACTATCAACACTGTTTCATTACTTATATGAATTAACTGCACTCCTGAGTTTCAGCTCTTTAGGCAGTTCGGCGTCTTCGGAGTTGGTATTCTGCGTTTCCACTGTGAGATGGTGGATTGTCAGTTCATGATTGTACGCGAGCTCGACCCCGAGGGAGCTCAGCTGTACCAGGAGGGAGGTGTAGTCTCAGCGTCGTTTTTTCTGTTATGTTTCTGTGACGATCTTGGGGGTGCCTTTGCCTAAGGGCCGTGCCAAAGGGCCCTCTTGCGCGGCCCTCAGGCGCGGGCCCGCAAGGCGCGGGTGCGCCTGTGGCGTTCTCCTTTTAAATGGAGAGCTGTGCCCCGATTGGGTAGAGATGCTCTGAGACACGCTGCTGGAGGGGTGGAGCCAAAAAGCAGCTTCCCCCGAAGAGCTCTTTTGTGTGCAGCAAGGTCTTTTGTAGCTGGCTTGCTCTTTTCTTGCCGCCGATCTTCTGGAGCAGGGCAGGCTCCCTTCGATGAGCGTACAGTGATTGGAACCAAGTGGAGTTGGTAGAGAGTAAGTGTTATGTGGCTGTAGCTTGCTTTTCCTGTTATGATTCTTGCAGCCATGTTTTGCACCATTTGCATGGGGAGTGTTGTTTTCTTGGGCAGACCGTAGTATATTTAATTGCAATAATCTAGTATGGGGGTTATTAAGGCTTGGCATACTGTTCGAAAGTGATAGTCATCGAGTAGTGGTTTGAGCTTTCGTAGGGATCTAAGTTTGTGATATGCATATTTGGTTGTTATTTTTATGTGGGACTGGAAGCTGAGTTGCTGATCGAAGGTCACTCCAAGGTATCTGACTTCTCGTTAGGTTGTGATCAAGAATACCTACACAAAGAAGATAGAGCGATGGGGAGACTGAGTAGGTGGGGGGGGGAGGTGAGGATGACAACTAGATAGCATTTGTTTTCTGAAAGTTCAGTAAGAGAAGGTTGTCACATAACCACAGGGCCACAGCTGAGAGACAGGAATTGAGAAAAGATCGGGGGTGGCAGGGTTAGCGTGAAAAACCAGAAGAATGTCATCGGCATAGAAATGGGCAGAAATACCATATTGCTGAATCAGAAGAGCAAGGGGTGCCAGAAAGATGTTAAAGAGAAGAGATGCCAGCACCGATCCCTGGAGGGCCCCGCAATCAAAAGGGAAGAAGAGGATGTGGAGGAGTTGAAGGAGACTGCAAAAGAGTGGCGAGAGAAAAAAAAAAACACAAAACCAGTGAAAAAAACAGTCCCATGTAGACCAATATCAGCAAGCCAGGACAGAAGAAGCGAGTGGTCAACCATATCGAAAGCAGATCTAACGAAACCAGAAAAGAGGCATCACTGAGGTCAAAGGATTGGTGAACTTCGCCAAGGAAAGATGAAAGCACAGTTTCTGTGCTGTGGAAGGAATGAAAACCAGGACGAGGAGGGCACAGAGCCCTGGTGTTTTCCAAATGAGCTGTGAGTTGAGGAAAGACAAGATGTTCAAGAACCTTAGAAAAGGAAGGGGAGAAACTGGACGATAATTGGCTGGAACAGAAGAATCAAGAGGTGTTTTTTTCAGGACAGGCGAACTATGTCAGATTTCCAGAGAAGAGGCGTAACATTGGATGAGATGGAATTGCAGAGAATTGAGTGAACCCTTGGAAGAATGGCAAGGGCATCCAGGGGGATTCAAGAGGAAGGAACAGGTTCAGAAGCACAGATGGTCTTGTGGACGGAACTAACAAGCTTGGACAAGCGATCAAGGGAGGGCAGGCTGAAGAAAGATCATCTGTGAGGAGAGATAGGGAAAGGAGGATCTGCATGGGGAGAGAGAAGGAGAGGAAGCCAAGGAACCAGGAGGGAAAGTAGAGGACGGGACAACAGAGGAAGGTAAGCAGGGAGGAAAGTGAGTTCAAAGCGGAGTGACTTTATTTGGGAAGAGCCCGAATTGCTTTGCTGACAGAGCCAGGGGATGAAGGCGGCACAAAACCATTGCAAAGAGTTGCTTAGACGAGTTAGCTAAGGAAGTAATGTGGTTCGTAAAGCAAGTTTTCTTGCTAGGGCCAAGGCCAAACGATAGTGAGCATAATGCGTGCGGAAGAGCAAGGGGACTTAGACCCATCTCCTCAAAGTGCCACCAACCCTGTTACCACCTTGGCCTTTGCTGCCTTCCTGCCAAGTCAGGTAAGCAAAACAGCACTGGAGATGTTCTAAGACACAGAGGGGCAAGGGAATCAAGAGTGAGAGGAGAGAGTTTCAGATAGAAACCTGGTCAACAGGAAGAGAACTGAAGGTTGGAGGGAAAAATGTGTCTAATGTGGGGAACGCAGCTATGGTATTGAAGGTGATACCACGAGAAGGGTGGAGAGAGAGAAAGAGGAAGTAGGTCTGGTGTCCCGAGTAGTGGCACCGGGTGAAAAGTGGAAAAGAAGGAGAAATTAGGCTTTACCTGCTAATTGTCTTTCCTTGAGTTCTCTCCGGGCCAGTCCAGGTACAATAGGGTAGTCAACCTCCTCCAGCAGCAGAGGACTGAATACTGAAAGTCTTTGCTGACAGCCTATCTAGCTCCCTCTGGCATCCAAGACTCAGTCTTCTATTGTCCAAGCAGCGGAAACTTAACTATAGCTATGAAAAAACAACAAACTTAACCTGAGAGCCGGCTATAACTCTAGATACCTATGAACATTCCCTATATGTTTAAGAAGCATCCTTTTATAATCCTTTGACTCGGTATGTGATTTTTTTTTTTGGAAACAAAATAGTTTCCTCCTAACCCCAGAGGAACCCCCAAATTCCACTTCGACTATACCAACCAATCTTCTGCAAACTCCAACTCCGCTCTAAGGCCACGCCTCCAGGCCTGGCAATGACTCGCAGACGAACTGGGCAGGACCTGGACTGGCCCGGAGAGAACTCAAGGAAAGACAATTAGCAGGTAAGGCCTAATTTCTCCTTCCTATTCGTCTCTCCGTGCCAGTCCAAGTACATTAGGGTAGTACCAAAGCAGTACCTAAATTTGTGAGGGTCCTGCGAGCCCCGCCACAATGGCCGAGGCCCCAACCTTCACATCCCCCCTTGCCTGAACACCTAACCTATAGTGCTTCACAAACATATGAAGAGATGACCACGACGCCGCTCGACAGATATCCACCGGCGGAACCAATGCAAACTCAGCCCAAGAAGCTGCCTGACCTCGAGTAGAATGCACTCTGAGCCCTTGCAGAGGCGACCTCCCCTCCGCTTCATAAGCCGCCCCTATCGCCCGCTTCACCCAACAGGCAATAGAAGCCTTAGTAGCCGCTTCCCCTTTATGAGGTCCCCCAAACAGCATGAACAACCTATCCGACCTCCAAAACGGCTCCGTTGCTCTGAGGTACCGCCGGAGCACACATCCCAAATCTAACTTCCTAAGCGAGCGATCCATTTTATCTCCTTCCTGACACATAAAGGTGGGAAGGGAGACCGATTGAATCACGTGAAACGCGGACACCACCTTAGGAAGAAAGGATGGCACCAGCCGCAACACCACTTTCTCCGCCATAAACTGAATGTACGGCTCTCGACACGAGAGCACTTGCAGATCCGAAACTCCTCTTGTGGAGCACAACGCAACGAGGAAAGCCGTCTTCCATGAAAACTCTTTCAGATTTATCATCAATGTCGACTCAAAATGCGGCCGCATCAAAGCCTCTAGTGCCAAGTTCAAGTCCCAAGGAGGCACTACCTGCCTAACCGGAGGTCTAATATTCCTTGCTGCTCTAAGGAATCGACGCACATCTGGGTGCAACGAGAGTGTGCACCCCTGCACTCTTCCTCTATAACAGGGGTTCTCAACCCTGTCCTTGGGACCCTCCTAGCCAGTCGGGTTTTCAGGATAACCACAATGAATATGCATGGGAGAGATTTGCATATAATGGAGGCAGTGCATGCAAATCTCTCTCATACATATTCATTGTGGTTATCCTGAAAACCCGACTGGCTAAGTGGGTCCCGAGGACAGGGTTGAGAACCTCTGCTCTATAACAAGCCAACGCCGCCAACTGAACCTTGAGAGTGTTGAGGGCTAGCCCCTTTTCAAGCCCCCCTTGAAGGAATGACAGGACATCCGGTAGACTCGCCGAACCCGGCTTAACGCTACGCTCTTCACACCATGCTTCAAAAATGCGCCTTACACGAACATAAGCCAAGGACGTCGACCTCTTCCTTGACTTTAACATAGTGGCTATCACCGACATCGAATACCCCCGATGTCTCCACCATTCCCTTTCAAGAGCCAAGCCGTAAGCAAGAACTGATTCCCCTGCGGCATTAACACGGGCCCTTGGCTCAGAAGGTTGAATCGATTTGGCAGCCTCCAAGGTGAATCCACTAGAAGCCGCACCAGATCCGCATACCAGGGTCGTCTGGGTCAATCTGGAGCAATCAGAATCACCTTTCCGTCGTAGCCCGCTACTCTCTGAATGACTAGCCCTATCAGCGGCCACGGAGGAAACACATAAAGCAGCTCTCCCAACGGCCAGGGCTGTACCAGCTCGTCGAGTCCTTCCGACATGTGCTCTCTGCGCCTGCTGTAAAACCGGTCCGCCTTGGTATTGGTCAGGGTAGCCATGAGATCAATGATGGGCTGACCCCAGCGCATCGTGATCTCGTGAAAGACCGTCCTGTTCAGTTCCCATTCTCCGGGATCCAAGACATGTCGACAGATAGTCGACTTGAATGTTGTCCTTTCCTGCTACATGTGCCGCTGAGAGCGCTACAAGATGGACCTCTGCCCACTGCAACAGCTGTTGACTCTCATTCAGCAACACCGCACTACCCGTGTCTCCCTGCTTGTTGATGTAGGAACCGTCACCGCATTGTCAGAGAACACCCAAACTGCTTGTCCTTCGAGCAGATTGACAAACTCCTGCAGGGCGAAACGTACTGCTCTCAGCTCTAAACGATTTAATCAACCAACTCCTCTCTTCCGCAGACCATGTTCCCTGCATTATTTGTGACCGACAATGAGCCCCCCAACCGGAAAGGCTGGCATCCGTCGTAACCAACACCCACTCTGGATGCTCCAGAGGCACCCCCGCTTGAAGATGCTCTGGAACTGACCACCACTGCAGACTGCTGCGCACCTCTTCCGGGCATACCAGTTTCCAAGAGAGAGAATGATCCTGCAGAGACCATCTGGACAGTAATGCTTGTTGAAGTGGACGCATGTGCGCTCTTGCTCACGGAACCAGGTCCAAGGCTGCAGCCATCAAACTCAACAACTGCAAGTACCTCCAAGCCGTCGGTGCCTTTATTCTCAAGAACGCCCCCACCTGAGACAAAATCTTCTGCACCCTGTCTGCAGGTAGAAGCACCAACCCTATTTCTGTGTCTAACACGGCCCCGAGGTACGTCAGCCGCGTTACTGGCTGTAAATGACTCTTTGCATGGTTGATGACCCAACCTAGCTGTTCCAGGAAGCCTACTACTCAAGAGGTTGCTGCGATCGATTCCGCGAGAGATCCTGCCCGGATCAGACAATCATCCGGGTAGGGATGCACCCAAATTCCTTCCTTCCGCAGCGCTGCAGCAGCCACCACCATCATCATCTTGGTGAAAGTTTGCGGCGCTGTCGCCAGCCCAAACGGCAATGCTCGAAACTGAAAATGACCCATGGGAACCGCAAAACGTAAGAACGTTTGATGATCCCCTCTGATCGGGATGTGTAGATAAGCCTCTGTTAGATCTATGGACGAAAGCACCTCTCCCGGCTTTACCGCCCGAATAACTGATCTTAGGATTTCCATCCAAAAATGAGGCACCTGCAAACAGCGGTTCACCTGTTTGAGATCCAGAATTGGCTGAAATGAACCTTCTTTCTTTGGGACCACAAAATAAATCGAGTACCAACCTGAGTCATACTGGTCTTGGGGCACTGGCACCATCGCTTGAAGCCACAGCGTGTCGTTGACTGCAGTCCTCTTCGCCTGCGGCCCACACGGGGACAACACAAAGGCTTCCGCTAGTGGATGAGCGAACTCCAGCGCATACCCCTCGTGGATAATCTCCAGCAACCACCGGTCCGTAGTTATGGCGGTCCAGGCGGAGAGAAACTCCTGCAAAATGTCCTCCTACAGGAACCTCCGCCTGAACCAGCCGCCTTTCATTGTGGTTTCTTAGAAGAGTTCTGCTGGGAGTTAAAATAGCCCCTGCCGAACCCCCTAGCTCCTCGAAAGGACTGCCCCCTGGCCACAAAACAGCCCTCTTTGATAAGGTGTAAACCGAGAACCTTGGAACCTGTGAAAATCTCTCCCTTGACCCCTCAGCATGGTTCCCAACTTTGCTGCTCTCGGACAGTCTTCTGGAAGGCGACCTCCCTTGGAATCACCCAAATCCTTTACAATTTTCTCTAATGCTTCTCCAAAAAGCAGCTTGCCCTTGTAGGGAAGCTTATTGAGGCGAGACTTCGAAGACGCATCCGCCGCCCGATTTCTTAACCAGAGAAACCTCCTAGCGGCAATCACGGATGCCATGGATTTCACCGATATTCTCACCAAATCATAGAAGGCATCTGCCAGATAGGCTGCCGCCGACTCTAGCTTTGCTCCTTCCGTGGAAGAGTCCTCCTCCTTATCCGGGCCCGGATCCCCTTGCAGCCAATGGATAGAAGCCCTTGACACATATGCACCACAAATAGAGACTTGCAAAGCTAAGGCACTGGAATCAAAAGCCTGTTTTAAAAGCGCCTCTAACCTACGATCCTGAAGATCCTTAAGTGCTGCACCTCCTTCTACCAGGATTGTCATCTTCTTGATGACCGCTGACACTAGCGCATCCACCTTAGGCATCCGCAACAACTCTTTCTCCTCCTGAGGAACCGGGTAAAGCCGCACCATGGCGCGACCCCCTCTCAGGGTAGCTTCAGGGCATTCCCACTCTGACTATCATCTGCTTAATTACTCTGTGTACTGGGAAACAGTGTTCAGTATAAAAACCCTGCAACAACGGATCCTCCAGTGGCTCCTGCTGCACCGCTGGGAGCACTATATTCAACGCCGCGAGGGACTGCGTGATTAGAGCCACCAGCTCCTCCTAGCGAAACACCCGGAACACATTCGGGTCTTCGCCTGGCCCAATCTCACCTTCCTCCAATTCCACTGGCCAGGAGTCCAAACCTGTTTCAGAAAGAATCTCACCTTCTTCCGCCACCTGAGGATTAGAGAACTGTGGCCCGAAGCCATCGAAGCCCATCTCTAAATCCTTGCCTTTCGTGGAAACCCCTTCCCCAGGGTCTATCTTCTTGGACTCTTCCTTCTGTGAATCTAACAGGTTGGGAGCAGCCTGACTACCCAAGGACTAAGCCATCTTCAAAACATATGCCTTATGCATGGCCAGAATGAAATCATCTGAAAATAAGGAGTCCAAGCCTCCCTGCACTTCTGGCAACTGAGGCTGAACTGAAACCTCAGCAGGAAGCACCTTTTTAGATTTAGCTTTTCTCTTACTCGACTTAGCTTGTAGAGCAGGAGAAACGGCAGGCTCTGTCAAAATGGCTGCCGTTCCCACCTTTTCCGAGGTGCCCTGAGGCCTCTCCACAACATTCCCCGATGTTAATCTGTGCTCCTTATGCCTTTCCACCTAATCACCACTAAAAGAACAAAAACCCCAATCAGTGGAGTCCGATCCCCGCAGCGATCCAAACCCGGAAGACACGCTGCCGACGCCAGCAACCGCTTCAAACAAGCCTCTGCGACAGCCTAACAACCGCAGCGGTGAACTAAACACCCCCGCTGTGAAGCAAGCACCTGCCACACTCTTACCTGACTCCCGGTGTTTGCGCTCCTGCTCTCCGTCTCCCCGCTGCCAGCGGACAACGGAAATGGAAGCGATCAGAGGCAGGGAAGAGAAATCTGGGGCTCCCAGCTCCTTTCCCGACTCCCCCAAAGCGACGGATCCTCAAATCGGGGCAGGCTCTGCTCCTTGCTGCCTAAACCTCTGGCAGCTGAGAACCGTCCAATCTGCTCCTTTCTTTTTTTTTTTAAACAACTTTAAAGGATACTTCTCTTGCCTCTACTGCCCTGCCAGGGCAATCAAGCAAACAAGTTTTGTCTCTTTTCTTTCTTAAATTTTTTTTAAACCTAACAGCCTATTTCCTATTCATTTCTCCTGGGAGCCTGTCAGCCACATGTCCTGTTCAGCTGCTGAGGACTGAAAGACTGAGTCTCAAACGTCAGAGGGAGCTAGATAGGCTGTCAGCAAAGACTTTCAGTATTCAGTCCTCAGCTGCTGGAGGAGGTTGACTACCCTATTGTACCTGGACTGGTCCGGAGAGAGACGATTAGGAATGCAGTGATGATCAGTCCAAGGGAGCGGAAAAGTAGAGACGACTGAAATAGCAAACAGAAAGGTAGTGGTGGTGAGAATAAAGTCCAAAATATGTCTGGCAGCAAGAGTAGCAGAGCACGCCAACTGTCAGAGAAAGATTGGAAATTAGGCGAGAGAAAAGCCAATCCCTCAGGGAAGTAAGGGAGTCATACTGAACATTCAAGTCATCCAAAATGGCTGAATTTGGGTAGCGAAGGGCCGTTTCAGTGATAGCTAGCAAAAACTGTCCCACAGAGAAGACGATGGGGGGGGGGGGAGAGGGGTAATAGAGAAGGAAATGGATACGCAAGGTGGAATTGAGGGACATAAGAATAGATTCAGGATAGAGAAGGGACGAGGAGGTCATCTCTGTGAGATCTAGGGAAGAGTGGTACACAATAAGAATACAGCCACCAGTCCAATGGAGGCGGGGGGGGGGGGGTGGAAAAGATGGAATAATCTGCAGGGAGCCCCTTGATACAGAAGGGACTTCACCGTCCTTCTGCCAGGACTCTGTCGAGAACATGATTATTTATTTAGACAGATTTGTACACCACCTTATCCTACAATCAAAGTGGTCACATCACAAATGGAGGGTTACATTTAACATGAGGGTATTTCACAACATTTACAATATTTAACATGAGGGTACGGCATTTATCATGAGGGCATTTAATAACATTTAGATAGCACAATTGGAGGGTTACATATAACATGAAGGTACTTAACAATATTATACAGTGAACTGCATGTCTAGTTGGGTTGACTGGGTATTGTTTTGGCGGAGGTAGTTGCATTACCATTTGGGTGGAGACTGTTGTCTCACTGCTCATAGGTTTCTGTAAAGAGCAGGGTTTTAAGGGCCTTGCGGAAGTCTACGATGTCATTTAATGCCCTCAGGTTTGTTGGGAGAGAGTTCCAAAGTGTGGATGCTAGAAGTGAGGGAGCTCTTCTTGAAGTAGTTTGATTAGTTTTGAGGTATCCTGTGGGTGTACCAATCGTGTTGACATTATTGGTCCTTCTTAATCTATTGCTGGTATCCCTTGTTATGATATCTTGGAGTGCATCTGCCGAGAGATGGTGGATGATTTTAAAGATGATCACTATTGTTTTTTTATTTTGCTCTGGCCACCATTGGTAGCTAATGCAGTTGCTTTAAGATGGGGGTGATGTGCTCAGTTTTTGGAGTGTCTGTAATGATGCGTGCTGCAGTGTTTTGCACCATCTGGAGCGGGTGTAAGGTCTGCTGAGGGAGGCCTTGATATAACGAGTTTCTGTAGTCAAGGAGAGGTGTGATGAATGCTTGGCACACTGTGCGGAAGTGGTCCTGGCGGAGTAATGGCTTGATCCTTCTTATGGTCCTCAAACGTTGATAGGCCTTGTTTGCGGTTTTGGCGATGTGGGATTTCATGTTCAGAGCTCTGCCCATTGTGATGCCCAGGTACTTAACTTCATCTTTGACTACTATGAGTTTGTCTAGAATGCTGATAGTTTGTGGTGAAATGAAGGTGGGGTTCCTGGTAATGAGCATTGCCTCAGTTTTATCGTAGTTGACTGTCATGTTATTGGCTGTGAGCCAGGCATTCATATCTTCAAGGCATCTGGTTATTGTTTTGGTATTAAGTGCTAGTGGGTTGATTGGAGCATTCAAATGATGTCGTCAGCATAGATGTGATAGTGGAGTTTGTGGCGTTTGATGATGTTGCATATGGGTTGAATGTAAATATTAAAGAGCATTGATGACAGGGCTGAACCTTGTGGTATTCCCTGCGTGACAGGGAACTGCAATGATTTATTTTGGGCGCATTTGACTTGTTGCATTCGATCTTCCAAGTAGGAAGTAAACCACTTCAGGGTATTCTTGCGTAATCCTATCTGTTGAAGGCGCTGCAGTAATATGGTGTGGGATACTGTGTCAAAGGCTGCCGAGATGTCCATGAACACTAGCAGGAATCCGTTCTTTATATTATCTATACCTCTAAGGAGATTGTCAAAGAGGGAAGTGAGTAGTGTTTCCACACCATGCTGGGATTTAAAGCCATGCTGATGGATGTCCAGTGGGGCATTCATGTCAATATGATCCTGAAGTTGCCATTGTACTGCCTTTTCAACGATTTTCGCAAGGAATGGTAGGCTGGAGATGGGACGGTATTATTTCGGTTCAGATGGGCTTAGGTTGTTGCTTTTAATTATCAGTCGTATCATGGCATGCTTCAAGGATTGCGGCATGTATCCTTGTTGGAGTGAATTTGACGATTTTGTGAATGTGATGGGAGAGCTGGCTTCTTGTGGCTTTGAGCCAAGCCACTGGGCATGGGTCCGACGGCGAGGTTGTTGTGTTGAGTCGTTATTATGTCCTCTACTTGATGTATTGATGGTATGCTGAAGTCTTCCCAGGTTTGATGTTGCTCTTTCATTTCATGGTCATCTGTCTGTGGTGTGATGTAACATGTCTGGGTGGTGTTTTTCCGATTTCATATAGTCCGCAAATTCCTGTGGGTCAAGATGGTAGGTACAGTGCTGTGTGGTTTCCTTAGTGAGCTTTTAGACAATACTAAAGAGTTCTCTTGGTCTGTTGACTGATTTCATGATTAGGATGGTATGGTGCTGCTGTTTACGTTAATTTATCAGGATTGTTATATTCCAGTTGTTTGGCTCTGTATTGTGTCAGGTAGTTATGCAACTTGTTCCGCCTCCATTTTCTCTCCAGTCTTCGGAGGGTGCGCTTTGCTATTCTGATATCACTTAAGTACCAGGGGGCGTTGGATCTTCTGCGTGCTTGTGGTTCTGTACTTGTGCTCTTAGGGGCTGATGCTGCATTAGATATTATGGAGTTCCATTTCTCTATGCTTAGTAAGATCTTCTCTTACTAATCTGTTACATTTTTTTTGAAGGTGTGAACAAACAGGTAGATAAAGGTGAGCTTGTTTATATAGTGATAGGTACAGAGGAGAGCCACTAAAATATAAAGGGGATGGAAGGATACACCTGTGAGGAAAGGCTTAAAAGGTTAGGGCTCTTCAACTTGGAAAAGAGACGGCTGAGGGGAGATATGAAAGAGGTCCATAAATTAATGAATGGAGTAGAGTGAGTAAAGAGATTGGTTGTTTATGCCATCAAAAAGTAGAAAGACTAGGGGGCACACAATGAGGATTCAATATAACCTATTTAAAACTAATAACAGAAAATATTTTTTCACTTAATGTGTAATCAAACTCTGGAATTTGTTATCGGAGGATGTAGTAAAAGCTGTTATAGCTGGGTTTAAAAAAGATTTGAAGAAGTTCCTGGAAGAAAGGTCCATAAAACATTATTAAGGACGACCCGGGAAATATACAAATTAACAGAGTGAGGCACTAGGCCAGAAAATTGAAAGGAAATTACAATATTTCAAAGGACAGAAGAGAGAGATTGGGAAAGAGAAAAGGTATAGACCAGGAGAAGGAGTTCACACAAAGGGGGTGGGAAGGTTGAAGGCAAGGGAGAAGAGATGAGTCTTTAAGTCACGTTTGAAAGAAGGATGATGGGGTTCAAAACGGAGGGAGGTAGGAAGGGAATTCCAGAGGGCAGGGCCAATAAAGAAGAAAGCAGAGGAACGAGTGGACTGGAGATGGGCACGGGCGGGAGCGGGAAGTGTGAGGCGGTTAAGATGAAAGGAGCGGGGAGTGTGCCTGGGCGTGTGGAAGTGGATGAGGTCTGCCAGGTATTGCGGGGTGTTGGTGTGAAGGGCTCTATGAACGAGAGTGAGTAGTTTGTACTGGGCACGAAAAGCAACAGGTAACCAGTGAAGATGAAGAAGGAGAGGAGTGATATGGTCATGTGGGGAAGAGTGAGTGACTAGACGAGCAGCGGTGTTTTGGATCCTCTGGAGGCGGTGGAGTTGGGATTTAGAAAGACCAACAAGGACAGAGTTAGAGAAGTCAACGCGAGACATAACAAGTGATAAGAGTAAAGTTGTAAGGGTGGATGGGGAGAGGAAAGGGCGAATTGAACGGATCTGACGGAGGAAGAAGGAAGTCTTAGTGATATGAGAGACATGAGCATGGAAGGAAAGATCAGAGTCAAAGAGCACACCTAAGTAACGGAAAGTGGACACAAGAGATATAGGAGTACCAGAGAGAGATGGAGCCAGAGAAGGGGAGGGATTGCCATGCGGAAACCAGATTGCGGCAGTTTTGGTGAGGTTGAGGTGAAGACAGTTTTGGGTCAGCCAGTCAGCAACAATAGATAGGCATGAGTTGAGTGGAGTAAGATCAGGGCAGGAGGGGGATGTATGATGAAGAAGAATATCGTCCGCGTAGTAGAAAGCAGAAATCCCAGATTGTTGAATTAACAGAGTGAGTGGAGCTAGGAAAATATTGAAGAGGAGAGGGGCCAGGACAGAGCCTTGGGGGATCCCACAGGAGGGAGGGAATGGGTCAGAAGGGGGAATAGAGTGGGAGGAAGAAAGGACTGCACAAGAACGGGAAGAGAGAAAGGAGTGGAACCATCGATGAACCGTGCTGAAAAGACCGGCTTCACGTAGACGAAGTAGAAGGAGGGAGTGATCAACCAGGTCAAAGGCAGCAGAAAGATCAAGGGCTACCGCCACCGAGATGTCACCGTGATCGCAGGCTACATGCAGTGCATTAGTGAAAGCCAGGAGGACAGTTTCAACACTGTGGCCGTGACGGAAGCCGGATTGACGGGGGTGGAGAAAATTAGTGGAGTCAAGGTGGTGAGACAGCTGAGCAAAGACGATCTTTTCAAGGAGTTTGGAGAGGAAAGGGAGGTTTGAAACAGGGTGATAATGGGCAGGGTCCAGAGGGTCAAGGGATGGGTTCTTGAGGATTGGACGGATCAAAGCGTGTTTCCAAGGATGGGGGAAAGTCCCTGTGGAAAGGCTGGAGTTTAGCATGTAGGGAAGGAGTGAGAGGGAAGGAGTGAGCAACCAGGAGGAGGGGATGGGATCAAGAGGACAAAAGGTTTTTTTTTTAGAAGAGGCAATGAGACGGTGGAGTTCGCCTGCAGTGGCTAGGGAAAACGAAGACCATGTGTGTGAGAGTTGGGACATGGGGGGGGAGGAGAAGCAACTGGGGGCAGAGAGGTAATAGGAGCAGGACAGGAGGGCAAGGACGCTCTCAGGGTAGAGATTTTGGTACTGAAAGAGGAAGCCAGCTGTGGTGGGGAAGGGATAGATGGAGCAGGTGTGATGAACGTGTGAGGACGAAGAGAGGTAAGGGACTTAAATGTGGAGTAGAGATGACGGGTCTGGTTGGGAGCATTAGAGATAGTATCTGAGATATATGTGCGTTTAGCAAGGTGAACTTGGGACCAGTAGTATGAGTGATGGGCTTTGAAAGCTGAGTGTGGCCGGTGAGGGGACCTTCCGCCAGGATCGTTCTGCCCTGCGGAGATGAGAGCGCAGCAGGCGGAGACCATCGTGATACCAAGGTTGTGTGAAGCGGCGAGTTGGTGGGCGAGGACGCAGAGGAGCAATGCGATCAAGGGTAGTAGTAGAAAGGGTGGATGACCAGATGGAAGCTTGAGAGGTGGGAGATAGGGAGCAAAAATCTGAGGGCAAGAGGTCAGTTGCTGAGGGAAACTTCTGGACAGTAAGCGGAGTGAGAGCCCGCGACAAAGTCAGAGGGAGGGGAGATGAGGGGGGAGGGAGAAGAGAAAGTGCTCCTGAGTGAGAGCAAAGCACCGAGAGACAGAGGTGATCCGTCCAGGGTAAGCGGAAGGAAGACAGTTCACAGAGTGTTAATGTAGAGAAGGATGAGGTCGAGGAGATCGAGAGTATGACCAGCTGGGTGAGTAGGGAAAGAAACATGTTGCTGGAGAGACAAGTCCTGTAGAAGTGAGAGAAAAGAGTGATCCCTGGAGGAGGAAGGAGAGTCCAGATGGAGTTTTACTTCCTCATAAATAAAAGCCACACACGGGCACACTTTACTATGCAGAAAAGCTACACAAAACTAGGGACCTTGACTCTTTCCCTGAATCACTCAACACTTTTACATTAACTCCCCTCGCAATGCTTGAGGGCAGATTTTCCCCATCAAAACATACTTTCCTGATTTTTGCCCGCCAGGGAATTTTTACCTATTCCATGTTTTAGTTTCCAATTATACTTAGAGTGTTTAGCTAGAGATAGACAAATTCATGGTTTTATCGACATGTAGCTTTGTGCTCCCCTAGCCCCCTATAAAACTTCTTATATTTAAACACAAAGGGAAATAACAAACATACATGATTTTAAGTGCTTTTCAAAATGATAATTTCAAACCCCTCATTGATAGTATCAGCTTGAAGTCCTTCTCAAGAGTGAACTCCAGGCCCATGGGTGGCCTTCTACCCATATCTGACCCCGACTGGTCCACTCCACAGAAACGTTATTAGGCCTCTGAACAAAAGGCTAGATAAACTGAGCCAACTAGATTTAAAGGCAGTATATCACGTTTTTAAATAAACATGCATGCAATATGTGCCTTCGAGACAATGCCGACTCCTGGCAAGCCAGTAGCTCCTGGGTTTTCTTGGAAGTGTGACCGGAAGTAGATTGCCAGGCCTTTTTCCAAGGAAATGGAGGGTTAAGTGACTTGCCCAAGGCCATAAAGAGTGCTAGTGGGAATCGAGCCCTGGTCTCTTGGTTGCCAAGCCAGTGCTCTAACCATTAGGCTACTCCTCCACTCGACTGCTGAATTAATAGTTTTAATCGACATGTAGCTTTATGTTCCCCATCTCCCCTATAAAACTTCTTATATTTAAACAAAAAGGAAAATAAAAAAACCAAACATACACGATTTTAAGTGCATTTCAAAATGACACTGTCAATAAGGGCCTTGTAATTATCAGCTTGAAGTCTCTAAAGTCAGTTTGAAAACCCTAAACATGAGCACATTTCCACCATGTGTTATAAGGTGCTGCTAAAAATCACATTGCCAAATCTCAGCCTTTAGGATAGTTTGGCAACAATTGATTACATCAATATCGTCTGAGGACAGCAAATGATCTATCATCCCACTACCATGAGGCCTAGAGTAGAATAGATAATGGGAAGGAGAAATTTCACTTACTGCTAATTTCCTTTCCTGGAATTCTGCTAGATCAGTCCAGACAAGTGGTTAACTCCCCCTGCCAGCAGATGTTGGAGACAGAAGATACCAGAAGCCTGATTGGCTGGGCCTTGGTAGATATATGGCTGTACCCCTAGGGTCGCCTTCAGTATACTCTGGCAAAGCAACTCAAAAATGGTATCTGGAACAAGGCACAGAACAGTTCACGCAAGAACTACATGTATGCGAGCCCCCAAATTTGAGGGTGCAACAGAGGGACAGCTCTGTAGGACCATGGTACCTGGTTCTGCTAACAAAACTGTCCGAACGGCAACTGCAAGGGTGGGAGCTGGACTGGTCTAGCAGGATTCCAGGAAAGGAAATTAACTGCAACTGAAATTTCTCCTTCCAATGCATCCTGCTAGGCCAGTCCGGGAAGTACCCAAGCTATTGTGCCCTTGGGCGCGAAGAGACAGCCGCTGCCACTACACTGGCCCCAAAATGTACTGCATCTCGAACTTTGAGATTGAGGCGATAATGCTGAAACAAAGGTGGACAAGGAGGACCAGGTGGCCGCTTGACAAATGTTGAGGGGGCAACTTGCGCGCAGTCTGCCCATGAAGCCGCCTCAGAATGGGTGGAGTGTGCCCTGAGTCCCTGGGGAACTGGCTTACCACGCAGGATGGAGGCAGATTCAATAGTTCTGTGGAGCCAGCAGACAATGGTGGCCTTGGAAGCCAGCATGCCCTTGCGGGGCCCCACAAAAAAGGACAAAAAAAGTTGATCCGACCTGCAAAAGGAGTTCGTAGCTGAGAGGTAACGCCGTAAGATGTGCCAGAGGTCCACAACGCGAAGCTCTTTGTTGAGTCCCTGACATTGCTCCTTGGAGAAGACCGAAAGCGATATTATCTGGTTGACGTGAAAAGAAAGGACCTTTGGGAGGAAGGGGTCCCAACAGGAGAGGGCCTGCAGCTTGGATACTCTCCAGGCCGAAGTAATAGCGACCAAAAAACACAGTCTTGAGCGACAAGTTGCGAAAGGAGATATGCTTGAGAGGCTCAAAAAGGAGGCCACACATGAGGCACTGGAGTACCAGGGAGAGATCCCAGGCGGGAACCACCAGGTGAACCAGAGGCCAAAGTACATGCACACCCTTGAGGAACCTACTGACATCTGGATGGCACACAATGACGCACCCTGCAACGAGGCCTCTTAAACAAGTCAGGGCCAACACCTGGTTCTTAAGAGAATTGAGGGTCAGGCCCTTGTCCAGCTCATCCTGGAGGAAGGCCAGGACCTCTGGGATGTGCACCCGCCAGGGAGAGACACACTGCTTCACACACCAAGACTCAATGAGGCACCCAGACCCTCACATACGCTAGAGAGGTGGAGGGGCACCGTGTCTTGAGAAGGGCAGCAACTACTCGGCTCGAGTAACCTTGATGAGTCAAGCAGCGCCTTTCAAGAGCCATGCCGTAAACTAGTAGGGAGAAGAGTTGTCCAGAATGACCGGGCCTTGACGGAGGAGACCCGGCGGCGACCCGAGGGGTAGAGGTGATTTCTGGAGAAGTCAAACAAGGTCTGCGTACCACAGCCTCTGTGGCCAGTCCAGCACCACAGTGAGCTGTAACGCACCACAGAACTCTCCCGATCATTGCCCAGGGAAGAAAGACGTACAGCAGCCTAGTCGTTGGCTATGGCTGGACCAAGGCGTCCAGGCCCTGCGATCCCTCTGCTGAAGAACACAGCAGGCTTTGCATTTACCACCACTGCCATGAGATCCAGGTCAGGCTGTCCCCAGGCTCAAACTATTTGCCGGAACGCCCAGTGGGCCAACTCCCATTCTCTGGGGTCTAGGAGATGCCGGCTGAGAAAATCCACTTGGATGTTGTCCACTCCGGCAATGTGCTGCGCTGACAGCACTGAAAGATGCCACTCCACCCAGGGGAGGAGAAGGGTCATCTCCTGGGCTACGCCCAGGTACTTTGTTCCACCCTGTCGATTCAGATAAGACACCATCATCGCATTGTCGGACAAAACTTGGACTGCCAGAGCACAAAGAAGGGGCAGAAAATGCCGAAGGGCAAGGCGGACCGCCCGGACCTCGAGGTGGATGATGGACCATCTGGCTTCCAGTGGACTCCTGGACCCCTGAGTTGTCTGGTTGAGGCGATGTGCCCCCCCCCCAGCCCAGGAGGCGGACGTCTGTAGTCGGCAGAACCCAGGACGGAGTTTCCAAAAGGATGCTCCAGAGCAAATGGTGCAGTGAGAGACCAACAGGAGAGAAGTGCTCATTGAAGGTTCCTTGTGTGCTCGGGCCCACAGGACGACATCGATCGTGGCCACCATGGAGCCCAGAATCTGCAGATAATCCCAAACCGAGGACTGCTCTGCATGAGGGAACACCCATAGCCGGGACGAGATCTTCCTGAAACACTCTTGCATAAGAAAAATCTTGCCCCGACTGATATCGAAGTGGGCGCCGAGGAACTCCACGGACTGAGACTGTCACAGGCAACTCTTGGAATTGTTGACTACCCACCCAAGGCTCTCCAAGAAGGAAACAACTCAGGCGACCGTCTGACAGGCTTCAGAGAAGGAGCTTGCGTGTATGAGCCAATCGTCCAGATAAGGGTGGACTCTGATGCCCTGCTTCCGTAAGGCTGCCACGGCCACAACCATGACCTTTGAGAAGGTGCACGGAGCCGAGGCTAGGCCGAATGGCAGGGTGCAAAACTGAAAGTGCTGTCCGAGGATGGCGAAGCACTGATCTTCGCGAATGGAGATGTGAAAATACGCCTCCACCAAATCCAAAGAGGCATGCAACTCCCCTTTCCAAACCGCCTGAACAACAGACCGCAGCGTTTCCATGCAGAAGCATGGAACCCAAAGGGCCCAGTTGACTCCCTTGAGATCCAGAAAGGAACAAAAGAACCTGCCCTTTTTTGGCACCACAAAATAAATGTAGTATTGGCTGGAAACCCTCTCCAGCAGAGGAACCAGCCTGATGGTCCGCAAGAGGAGGAGACGTTGAAAGGTAGAAATAATTGCAGTTCTTTTCCAGGGCGAACGGCAGGGCGAGATGAGAAATGCATTCGTCCCATACGAGATGTCTTTGAGCACATAACCTTGATGAACAATGTTGAGAAACCATTGGTTGGATGTTATTTGAGCCCACTCCTGGGAGAATAGTGCCAGCCGTCCCCCTACCGCTGGCGAAACCCCAGGAAGGCTCTCTCCCTTGTCAGCGGAAGGGACGCGCAGACCCAGAGAACTTTGCAACACTGGAGAAAGGCGTTCTTCCCTTTCTGGCTCCCCAAAAAGTGCTGGAAACTCTGTGCAGAGCGCCCGGCCAGAGTGGCTGTAAAGGATTTGCCAGGCCAACAGCGCCAAGAGTCATGGAACTGAGGCCAAGAGGATTACGAGAAATAGGACCTCTGTCTGGAACGCCACGATGAGTGGGGCTTGTCCTCTGGCAATCACTGGGGCTTGAACTCTCCCAGGTCCTTGACCAGCTTGTCCAGGTCCTTGCTGAAAAGGAACTTGGGCAAAGCACGACTTAGAGGCTGCGTCCGCTGACCATTGCCAGAGCCAGCAACGAGCAACTGTCACCGACGCCACCAAGCGCAATGAGAAAGAGCAGATAGTAAGAGGCATCTGCCAAGAAGACTGTGACCGACTCCAAGCATGCCAAGGCTGGATCTTTGGGCAAGCGCTGAATCCACTGTAGGAGAGTACGGGCCGCCAGACCTCACAAACGGAAGCCTGGAGTGCTACAGTAGAGGTGGAAAAGGCTGTCTTGAGAAGCCCCTCGACCTTCTGCTCCTGCTGGTCCCGGAATTGTGGTATGCTTGGTGACTCCCGTCACTAGTGCGTCGACCATCAGAAAAACGAGTCAGCTGTCCAAATCTGTTGGGAACCAGGTATAGTGTTGACCCAGTCGCCGATCCGTACGGAAGGGTGCAACACCAACTGTTGGAGCTTCGGAGGGAAGGTAAAAGCCTTGGAGGGCTTAAGAATGCCTGGTAGAATAGGATCGGCCCGAGATTGCCCCTGAATTGGGTCCTCTGCAGGCGGATCCGAGATGCGCAAGGCTTCAACCACCTGCACAATTAAAGCCGGGAGCTTTTCTTTGTAGACAAGATAGGTGGATTGGGAGCTGTCCTGCTCCTCGCCCGAGGCTTCTGAGGGGGGCCATTTCCCATCCTCCCGGTTGGAGACCTCGAGGCTCTCGTCCGCTGATATAAGTTCCTTCTCTGGGAGGTACACTTGCCCAGGCCCCAGAGACTCATGATACCTCCTTGGGAGGGTGAACCCCTCTTTAGGACATAGCCTCCCAGGTGCACTTTCAGGTACCCGATGCAGACTCCTGTGAAGGTCGTGGAGAGGAAGGGGACTCCGGTGCAAAAGTGGCAGGATTAGCCTGCCACAATTCCCATGCTTGCTTCAAAAAGGCAAGGAAGCGCCCTGAGCCTTGGTGCTGCGAGGGCTGATCCTGAGCAGTCTCCTGAGGCGGAGGATTTAGTACCGCTGGCTGGGATAGTAGCAGGAGAGGTGAAAGGGGTTCCCTAGTCAGAGCAAGACCGCTGGAACCCCCCAGGGGCAAAGCTAGCGAGGTCGGTGTAGAGGAAGAAGCCCCATCCTGCGCTTGAGAAATGGTGTGGGAGGACTCACCTGGGTATGCTGAGCATGCTGGACAAACCCAGTCCACCAAGTCTTTACATTGGTGGCTGCACACAATGCACTGCGAAATGGAGGAGGGCATGGTGAAGGACTCTGCCTCGAGCCTGATTCAGCTGATGTCCTCCCTACAGGCCGCAACCGCAAGAAGGCTCACCAGTCCCCACTGACCGTCCCCTTGCGCTGCCAAATGGCCCCCGCGGCTGAAGAAACTGCATGGCAAAAAAATGGCCGTCGCTTGATTTCCCACCAGAGGAGCAGTGGAGAGGGTGGCGCGCACACAGTCGAACACAAGGCCAGGCTGCGTGGCAAAAACAACATCTGCCAAATGTCTCTCTCGCTGTCAATAAAAGGTCCGGCAACAAGGCTGGGATCTGCAGCCCCAGGCAACTTGCGATGCGGGAAGAAGTGCCAAGCGGCGATGCAGGAAAGAATACCACGAGGACAGTTAGGCGGCGTCTTTTGGCAGGGGAAACAGACAGACTTACAGTATGTAGCACGGTAGCCAAGCAGGGAAGTCAAACACCACATCAAAGAACCTCAGATCCTTTACTGGTGCCCTTTTTTTTTTTTGTCTTGTTGCTGCCTGAGCAAGAGAGGGCTCACCATGGGCTCAACTTGGGAGCAGTCTCAATGGCCCTCGTGACCAGGAAACTGGATTCCAAAGGGAGCTGACCTGGTCCTCCTGACCAGACAGCCACTCGACCCTAGCTGAAGAGGTGGGCTGGGCATTCACAAGGGCCATCTCTTGTGTGCCCTGGAGACTTCCAGCTAAACTAATCCAGAAACAAGAGAACAACCATCATCTGCTGGAGAAAGAGGAATACTGAAAGCAACCCCTAGGGGTACAGCCATATATCTACCAGGGCCCAGCCAGTCAGGCTTCTGGTATCTTCTCTGTCTCCATCATCTGCTGGCAGTGGGAGTTAACCACTTGTCTGGACTGGTCTAGCAGGATGAATTGGAAGAGTTAAATATATAGACCTAGATATACAGTAAATAAATGAAAACTACTGGAGTCAGCAAGCGGGAAAACAGACTTTTTTATAAAATAAACATGGTATAAAAATCTGGAACCAGGAATTGCCTCTCCTGCTGTCTTGTGAAAAACATTTAGACTTACAATTTCAAGTTGCTCAATAATACTAGAAGAATCTGGAGATGTTAGCAGGTGCAAGGCTGTTGCGCAGGCAAGGGGGTGTATAAGAAAAATGGTTTGGGTGACAGCAAGAAAGGGTGGTCATCACTGAGATCCGAATAAGGCAGCTGACACTCATCTGTTAGTTGGACTTATCCAACCTTGGGTATCATATATTAAAATCATTAACTGGGCCAATCATATAGTTGGCAGTCAGATAGTAAGTTGATTACTGTATAATGAAACAAAAGCAGAGCAAAAAAGTACAAAGTTCTGAAATATATACAGTCCTGGGAAAGGGGCCCAGGAGAAAAGCATTTCCGACACTAACAGGCTAACAAAAACAGAAGGCTGAGAGCACCCCCTAGACACTGCCTCCAGTCCAGCTTATTGGAGAAAACATCACGGAATAAAAGGAAGGGAAAGCACTCTAGTACAACACCACCACAAACCTGCCGTCTCCATTTCTCAGCTTTTGGCAATTCACTGCACTCCGATGCCAGAAATGGTCTTCTCTCCTATAAGCCAGAACACACTATTATTTATTTGTTTTTTTAGTATACAGAACCTCTCTTTTGGCATCTAACTTTGTTTCCCATTTCACTCCTGGAGGCCATATTATTAATTGCTACTATTACTAGAAAAAGCTTAAAAAGGCATGTGTATTTTTTGTAAATCATGTTTGGTTTGAGTCAGAAAATGTGGTTTTTCCTTATTTTCCCAAGCTGCCATTAATAGTAATGGTAGTGGTGATTTTTTTTCTTAAGGACCCAGCAAAATGCTTAGTGAAATTTGATGATGGTTTCATACATTTCTTTATCACCCAGTTTAATTAAGAGAGTTACTCAATCCTAACTTTTCCCACCAGAAAACTATCGCAGGATCTAATGCGATGCCAGAGGTCACTTTGGGATAAATAGAGTGACCGGGGTTTAAGTTATATCAGTATTTTCTTTGTGATCTTGATATTATACCTTCAGTTGTTTCTTCCTCTTTTTTTTCTGCCATCTTGGGCCCCTCCTAATGTTGTGGGCTTGATAAGGAATTCAATGTGTGTATTTTCTTCTGTAATGTTAATAATTGATTTTCTTTTATATCTTATGGAATGTTGCCATTTAATTTCCTACACAATGTAGTATTCTTGCATAATATACCTAAATCTTGAATGGAAAATGTTAAAAAGGCACACATGGAACCAATGTAATCCATATATTTTGGTCTTTTCCAATCTCCACCTATTTTGCCAGTTGCACTTCTCTATGCCGGGACATGGAATGTCCTAAGTGAATCGGGATGTTCTATATGAGCAAGCTAAGTAACCTCAGGAAGTGGTAAAATAAAAGTACAAGAGCGAGTAGAATGCTGTGGTCAACTGTATCGTTCACAGATAAATGTCACCATTAAATGGAGATGCGTTACAGAACAAATGTATATCTTGCGACTTCTGAAAGAGCCCAGTAGTTAAAAGATTAGCTTTTAATAATAATTTGTCAATAAAAATGGACTAAAAACTTATGCTCTTTGCTTCTCAAATCAGACACTTACTATTTAGCTGTATTTATATCCCGCTTTTCACCGGGTCAAAGCAGTCAATTGGGGGATGCATTTAACACGAGGGGATATGAGACACATATACTAATACTTACAGGGAACATGGGCAATGGAGGGTTAAGTGGCTTGCCCAAGACCACAAGGAGTGCCTATAGGACTAGAAATCCCAGTCCCTCCAGCCTGAGATTGCTGTCCCTAGGTGGGACTTGAACCCCCGGCCCTCCGGCCTGAAGTATCTTGTCCTAACCACTAGACCACTCCTCCCACCACAGACACTATGCAGATTACCTAAAATCACAAACACGAAACACAGTAAAAGGTTTAGTAGCTATTTCTTCTGTGCAGAAGCAAAATGTTTAAAGACTATCTACTCAATATACCGCCCAAAAGTCAACGAGCAGGACAATACATGGAGCCCATGGCCTCAATTAGAGACAGATACTTAAGATTGCTTTGATATAGCTGTATCCGTAATATACTGCTTGTGGGAGATAGATATAAGAAACATATTTCAAACATGTATCAAAATTTTGGAGAGCCAGCCCCTCAGTAAATATTCAAAATGCTCTTTAAGATTTGCTATAAAAACAGCTACCAAGACAAGCAATATAAAAATCAGCAGCATCTCCATTCACATGTATCCATCACATATATGGAAGGCTGCAGCTGCTTGCAAACTTCATTTTCTAGCCCAACTTCCATGCAAAGCTCTTAACTTTTAATGCTCTCATTTCTAATATTTTCCCACTATAGTAGGAATTATTCCTCGGAACACTGCCCAATTTAGCAAGAACAACATCCTTTAGAGTGTCTATCTTCATGTTACACACCAACTTGAGGGACTGTTGGCTTGTGGCATCAATAATGCTCACACAGCTGTCTAAATAACCAAATGCTCCCAAGGTAATACTAGCCTCGTAAGTTAGCCTACTCATTCAATACCGCTTGTCATTAGCCTAGCCCCAGGCACATTAAGATAAGCACAAAATTAGACTGATTTTTATTTCTTACGCACCTTAACTTTTCCATCCTCAAGTTGAGCTTGACGAAATCTTGCCAAGGCCGTCCTAAAATGCAATAAAGGCATTCAGAATGTTACATAGAAAAAGAACACCTACATTTTGAAAAGAATTAAATGCACAAACCAGGCCCACAAGGCTTTGATAACTACAATGCATTTAGTGCCTGAAGTAAATCTTTCCAATCAGAGAAAGGATACCAAGAGACTGATCTGGACCAAGGCCCTATGAGATCACGTTAAAGGAATTATAGGAAGGTAGTTACTAACATGTATTAAAGGAAGAACACATAATAGGTGCTTAACATGCAATAAGGGACAAAATCATGCATTACTTTATTGTAATACACGTTATTTTCTCCAAGATGTATTACATATTAATGAGATGCAAAGCATGCAAACACCTCATTATTATGTAAATCAACAGAGCTTGTGTTGAGCTTTGCAAGCTATGTCATTTCAAACAAAAAAATAACACCAGCTCAAAGCTGGCATTTTTCCTTGTATAGGAGCATTGGTCCATTCCTGGACACCATCTTAAAAGGGTCTTCATGGTAAAAAAGAAAAGTAGTATGGTATGGGGGTACACCAGCAAAGACTCCCCCTCCCCCTATACATCTAACAGTTTCACGTTCCACCCTCCTGCAGGCCCCCTCACCTCAATCATGACCCACACACTTCCTCAGGCCTACCTCAACCATTCTCTAATGATCTTCGGGTCTCAGCAGCAGCAAGACCCAGTTGCTCCCACCATTGCCAGGTTCAAAATGGCACTAACGACCCCTAGCACTAGTTTTGTGTTACTATTGCTAGGGGTCAAGCTGCCTAATAGGAACTTGATAATGAGATTCTCTCTTCAAATATGGAGTTCTCAACTGTGAATTCAAAAGTCAGATATCCTCAAAATGTCTATTTACAGACCCAAAATAAAGATTTCTGGCCATAAACATGTTTTTTTCCCCCAGTGGTGCTGAATTCATTTTAAAATAATCCTTGCAATACATAAGAGAATTTTTGGGTTCCTGACTAAATTAACATAGTAAACGACAGCAGATGAAGACCAGCATGGCTAGAGTTGTTCCCACCGCTTTGTGCCTTTCTTTAGGATTGTACTTGCCACTCTGTGAAGGTTACCCCGCTTTTTTTTTTCTGAAGTGTAAAACAAGTTATTTAAGTTTGCTTTGATTCTATTCTCTTGCTATAAAGGGACCTTCTGTGTCTGTCCCATGCCTTTTTGAATTCTGCCAATGTTTTTGCCCCCATCACCACCAATGGGACGGCTTTGCAGGCATCTTTTCTGCGCCACCTTTAATCTTCCTCCCCCCTCTGTCCATAGCTGAGGTTTCCCTTGTCTCTCCTTCTCTCTCGCTGCCTGGTTCCTCTCTCTGTTTTTCTCTGTCCTATCAAAACTATGCCATTCTTTTCCTTTTCCTGGCAGTGTTCATTTTGCTCTTATGTAAACCTCTCTGTTGTTTATTTGAAGGGCAGTATATCAAGAAATGGAATAAAGATAAAGAGCCACCACTTTTTTCATGAAAAAGTATTTCCCGGTGTTAAAATAAAACTATAAAGGAGGAAAAACTAAAAAAGCATGGCCTCTAATTCTACAGCTCCCCTGTCTTTGAAAAAAGTTTTGTTTGTTCATTAATACCCTTTAAGTATTTAAATGTCAGAATCATATCTTTCCTGTCCCTCCTTCCTTTCCAGGGTATACATATTCAGGTGTCAAGTCTCCCGCTTCTTCTGGCACAGGCTCCAAATCATTTTGGTCGCCTTCCTCTGAATCACTTCAAGTGCTTTTATTTCCTCGAGTTAGAAATTGGTTGAGTGGGAGGAGACAAAGGGTACAGATAAATGCTGCTTACTCTGAGGAAAAGGACGTTACAAGTGGTAAGTCACAGGGATCTGTATTTGATCCTATTCTTTTTAATAAGTTTTGTAAGCGATATTGTGGAAGGACTATCAGGTAAGGTTTGCTTCTTTGCAGATGATACTAAAATTTGCAATGGACTCCCAGAAAGCTGTAGATAACATGAGAAGGGATTTAGCAAAGCTTGAAGAATGGTCAAGAATCTGGCAACTGAAATTTAGTGCTAAAAAATGCAGGGTCATGCATATAGGCTGCAAAAATCCAAGTGAGCGGTATAGTATACGAGGTGAAGTGCTTCTGTACACGAAAGAAGAGTGGGACCTGGGTGTGATAGTTTCTGATGATCTTAAAGGTGGCTAAACAGGTAGAAAAGGCAATGATGAAATCCAGAAGGATGCTTGGGTGCACAGGGAGAGGAACAGCCAGCAGGAAAAAGGAGGCGATATTACCTCTGTATAAGTCTTTGGTGAGATCTAATTTAAAAGTACTGTGTGCAATTTTGGAGACCACATCTTCAAAAGGATATAAACATAATGGAGTCTGTGCAGAGGGTGGCTACTAAAATGGTCACACAAAAGGCATATGGGGAAAGACTTCAAGATCTCAATATGTATACTTTGGAAGAAAGATGGGAAAGGCTCGGAGATAGGATAGAGACGTTTAAATACCTCCGTGGCATAAAAGCATAGGAGGAGAGTCTCTTTCAACTGAAAGAAAGTTCTGCAATGAGGGGGCACAGGATGAAGATGAAGAGATAAATATTTCTATAAATTACTCCCGAGTCTCTTTATGGAACGAGTGATCGATGCATGCAATAGTCTCCCAGAGTAGAGACAAAAACTATCTGAATTCAAGAAAGCATGAGACAAACACAGAGTATCTCTAAAGGAAAAAGAACTGTAGAGCTTTGTGGTTCATATGGAAGGGCAGAAAGGAAAAGCCGTATGGTCTAGCCCCTGTCAAGTTTCCATATTTCTAGTACGGTCTCCAAAACTGACAATACTCCAAGTGATGCCTTACCAATAACTTGCACAGGGGCATTAATACTCTCTTCCTTCTGCTGGTTATGCCAAGCCTTGACAAATTTAGTCTGTATTTAGGAGCAAGTGGCTGCGGCCCACTCGTGCCGCCTCTCCCTCCCCCTCCTCCTCCCCATAGCTGCCATTCCCCACTGACATTCCTCCATTTACAAGCTCTTTCATGTATGAGGAGAGTGGAACAGTTTGAAGAGAAATTATAAAGTATGTTTTGTTATGGTAGCAGGGGTTCAATGAGGCATCTTTAGGACAGAAATATTAAGTGTAATGTGTGTGTGGTGCAACAGTGGTTTGCCAATCTGTGCATGGGATGTGATGGCGAGTGCTAGGCTGCAGTGCATGTGTGTGTTAAAGAGTCTCTGTGTGTGTGCATGTGCGTGCATGCACATCTGTGTAGATGGGGTGCTTGTGTGCATTTTCAGGGGGAGGGGGATACACTTTTTGCCATATACAGATAGTCCTTTTGTCCCCATGCATTCATATCTTTAACTACCAAGCCTTGCACACGTCCCTCTCCCATTCAATACTTCCCTACCTCTTCCTCCCCCTAGCACTCCCACCATCCTTTTTTTTAAGTTACTATATGGTCACATTTTACTTACCAGTTAATGTTCTTTCCTTGAGCCCTGCTAGACCAGTCTAGACATGGGTTGTGTTCCCCTACCAGCAGATTGGTAGAGACAAAGAACTGATGGAAAGCCCAGGTTTCAATGACATCATTCTCAAGCCTCTATTCACCTCAGCCACCAGAGGTCCTTTCAATATTCATCTCAAAGCCTATGGGAGAAACATGGCAAGCCTCACGCAACCTCAACCGGGGGCAACAATGAGTGATCAACAGTAGAGAGCTATATACAGGAAAGCATAAACAGAAGGTTATCAGTAAAAGATAAACCTGCAGAGCCAAGTAGAAAAATCATAACTGACTCACGAGTATCATAGCAGAAGAACAGAGCAATATGGTTCCAGACGAGGGCCCTGAATTGGTCTAGCAGGACTCAAGGAAAAGACATTAACTGGTAAGTAAAATGAGACCATCCATATCATCCTGCTAGACCAGTTCTGATAAGTGGGATGTACCAAAGCTAGTACTCCACTGAGCGAGAAGACAACACAGCAGCTCACAGAACCCTTGAGTCAAATACTGTGTCCACCCTACTATGGACATCCAAGAGGTAATGCTTGATAAATGTGGAAAGTGATGCCTGCGATGCAGCCCAACAAACATCTGCAGGGGCTAAAGAGCTCTGCTCTGTCTATGAGGATGCCTGTACTCAGATAGAATGAGCATGCAAAACCTCTGGAACCGGTCGGTTCCATAAAGGATACACCGAGGCAAAGGCCTCCCTAATCCAGCACCCCAAAGTTAACAGCCGCAGCGTCACCCTTGTGTGGCCAAGCAAATAGTACAAAAAAACCCAAACAAAAAAGAAAAGGTCGAACTTACAAAAGGAATTCGTAACCTCCAAGTACCAGAGAAGCACTCTCTGGACATCCACAAGGCGAAGATCCTTATCCTTCCCTGACACTGCTTCTTAGAACAGGAGGACAGACAGACAGACCACCTGATTCACGTGAAAGGGAGGAAGTGCCTTAGGCAAGAAGGAAGGCACAGGCCAAATTGAAACGGCCTCCTTTGAAAAAGACAGGTAAGGATCTCGGCAAGACAGAGCCTGCAGCTCAGAAATCCACCTTGCGGAACAAATGTCAACCAAGAAGAATGTCTCAAGTGACAAATCCTTCAAAATAGCACCCTTCAATGGCTCAAAGAGTGCCGCCATCAGGGCCCTATGCAACAGACACATATCCCAGAAGGGATCACAGACTGGAAGGGAGAGGACGTAGATGCCAAATCCCCTGAAGAAAGCGTGATATGACCATGTGCAAGGCTAGAGACTTACTGGCCACCAGACCTCGGAAACAGGCCAAAGCTGCCACCTCAACCTTCAGGGAGCCAAGGCAAAGGCCATTCTCAGTCCATCCTGTAGAAAGACCAAGAGAGATGGCATCTTGGCTGCCTCAGGAGTCAACTGTTGCACCCCTCACCATCAAAGTGTCACCAGATCCGTACATATGCTAGCTTGGTAAACCTCCTCCGGGCTCCGAACAGAATGGAGACCACAACTAGAGAGTAGCCCTTATGCACTAGCTGTCTCTTTTCAAGAGTCAAGTGTGACATGGTGGGTCCCTCCAGCCCTTTAGAAAGAGCCAAAAAGGAAGAACTAGAAGCAGTGCTGGGTGGTAAACAAAAGCACGTGGCTTGTAGTCGCCACGGAAACCAGACACAAGGGGGAGAAACACGCCCTTGCTGCCAGTTAGCTCAAGAGTCACGAGCTGAATTAGAGCACCTGCTAGGAGGAGTCAGGCACTGCCCTAGAAGTCAGACACATAAAGAGGCCTCAGTAGAGAGGAAGGTGTTGTCATTAGGAGCTCCACAAAAAGCTCCATCACAAGCTCATCTGGGAGTTCAGCTACAAGGCCAGCCAAGGGTTCCGGTAAGAGGCCAGCCAAGTGAGCAGTTAGCAGATCAGCTAACAGACCAAGAGAAGGACCGGGGAGGAGTCCGAGTTCCAGGCCAAGGCAGAGCTACAGGCAGAGTCCCAGTCCAGAACCGGGGGAGAGAAACCGTGGCACGCCTAACAGAACGCTCAGTAAGGCAGAGAAAAAGCCCAGAACCAGAGCCAAGTTTAAGGGCAGAGAGAGAGCCATTTATAAAGCTTTATTCCAGAGAAGAAGATAGTAGAAGCAGGCCCGACTGTCTGCAGTATTGTAAGAATAACCAGGAGAAGAGAAAGCCAGGAAGGCAATTCCAACACTCATTTTACAAACCAGGTTTTGAACCCACAGCTGTTGCAAAAGTTCAAAGAAAACAGTCTGCAAGCAGGCAAATAGGTAAGCCCAAAGACTGGGTTTTAAATAGGGCTGTTAATAACCAGTGTGATATTAGTTATCCAGAAGGTTAGGACTGTGTTTATAATACCTGTACTGATAATGACCATTTGCAGCAATACCTGATTCAGGAATATGATATAAAGCCTAAGATAGAGAGGAGGGGCATGGTCCCAGAAAC
Source organism: Ichthyophis bannanicus (assembly GCA_033557465.1). Classification (NCBI taxonomy): domain Eukaryota; kingdom Metazoa; phylum Chordata; class Amphibia; order Gymnophiona; family Ichthyophiidae; genus Ichthyophis; species Ichthyophis bannanicus. The sequence goes on from CM066046.1 coordinate 98,569,096, forward strand.
AACGTTACAAACATTCTTACCTAACTCCCATGAGGAGCTAATGGAAACGGAGCCAGGGCTAGGAAATGTATCCGAAGAATTGATGGATTGTACGATTACAAGGTCAGATGAAATATATTCCCTGCGCTGAATTTAAGCATTGCCGAAAACTGCAAAAGTTTAAGATAAAAGCACAGAGCTGTGAGGAACCGAACTGTTTTACTCTAATTGCTGAGAAGCAAATGTTTGTTGTTGAAGTAAGCTATTTCTGTTGGAGACTTTTATTTTGTCCTTTACCAGAAGTATATGGTTTTGTTACCTTTGTTTTCCACGCTGAAATCCGCCCGGAAGGGAAATAAATCCTGTTTGCTGAAAACCACTTTGAGTCCACACTACTCTTCATTGGACAGTGAAAAACTACATTTCTCAGGGGGCTTTGCCTCATGAAAAAGTCAAGTAGCTGTTCAGGAAGAATAACAGGTCGCTTAAGCCCTACATGCTTTTGCTGGGGGGCACTATAGGCGCAGTTACAAGTTACACAAGCCATAAGCGAGAAGGGAACCAAGTCCTTCAGGACGATGGGTCCCTATCACAAAAGGCCCCGAGATAGAAGCAAATGAAGCGGCGGCGCCTTCAGGGGCCACATCAGGTCTCCAAACCACGCTCTTTTCAGCTAAATCTGGTGCCACCAGAAAAATCCTGCCTGGGAGGCATTCTATATGACCAATCACACACCGCACCTGGGGAGACAGAACACATACAGCAGGTGCTGACTTGGCCAAGGCTGGGTCAGGGCGTCAACGCCCTCAGGCCCCATCTCTGTGTGGCACCTGAAATAGCAAACGTGGGCATTGGAGCGGGTCACCATCAGATCCATTTCGGGGTGACCACAGCAGCGCAGACTCAACTCCCACTTTCTAGATCCAGAGAGTGCTGGCTGAGGAAGTCTTATTCCACCTTCTCCACCCTAGCAAGGTGCTGAGCCGACAAGGCTTGGGGGTTTCTTCTCCATCCAGGCAAACAGGAGAGCCATCTCCAGAGCTACCGCAGCACTCCTTGTACCACCTTGCCAACTGACATAGGTCACCACCATGGAATTGTCTAAAAGCACTCGAACCGCCCAGCCCTCAACCAAGGGCTGGAAATGCAGAAGAGGCATCTTGATGGCCCTGCCTTGAGGCGGTTGATGGATCGTGTGGTCTGTGCAATGGGCTCCCCAGCTTGAAGAAATGGCATTCAGCGTCAGCAGGATCCAGGAGTAATCATCCAGTGGTACACCCTTCCTCAGATGATACAGTTGCTGCCACCACCGCAGGCTGGTCTTCACCCTGATCGGGAGTGGGGAGCTTGTGCTCAAACTCCTGCGAAATTGGGAACCATTGAGTTAACAAGTACCACTGGAGAAGCCTCAAGTGAGCACACACCCAGGGCACCATATCTATGGTCGCCACCATCAAACTGAGGCTCTGAAGATCATCCCAGACAATGGGTGCCTGCTGTGCACAGAACGGTGACAGGAAATCCAATAGTCTTGACTTTGGCAGGAAACACTCTGCCCACTCGAGTGTCAAAACGTGCTCCCAGGAACTCCAGGGACTGAGAAGGCAACAGCTGGCTCTTTCCCCGACTGATCACACAGTTGAGACTTTCCAAAAAGGACAGCACTCAGTACGCCATCCGAGATGCCTCTGAAAGGGAACAGGCCCAGAGGAGTCATTTGTCAGATATGGATGACCTTGGAGAATTCCTTGGGATGGCAAAACACAGTTACTTTTGCTGACTCGCCCAGATTGGGATATGAAAATACACCTCGGCTAGATCCAGAAAAGACAAGAATTCCCCGCTGTATCACAGAGCGCAAGGTTTCCATCCGGAAGCGTAGGACACACAAGTGCTCATTGAACCCCCTTGAGGTTCAGAATGGGCCGGAAGAAAAGATCCATTTTTTTGGCGGGGGGGGGGGGGGGGCGGGGTTTGGACACCACAAAATAGATGGAGTATCTATTTCTTGAAGGACTACCAGAAGGGACTGCTACTGCTGGAAGAAAATCTGCACTTCTAAGTATTTACTTCTGGAAAATTGTCTAAATCTTGGGGGAAAAGGGCATTCTCTTTGGGTTAAAACTGATAAATCCGTGTATTTTAGAATCCAATCTATTTGTTAACTCAGTCAGGGTCTAGTATTAGTAGAGAGCTTTGTGATAAGGAAGCTTATCATAGCTCAGGAAGGAGCTATAGTAAAGGTGAAGTGACTCTGAACAAGCAACCTGTCAGTTCTGGTAGAAATAAGAAAACAGAATTTTTCCATAAAAGACTACCAGTCCCAGAATGCACCAGGTTTCCAACAGCCAGTAGAGGAGCTGAAGTGGGAAACGTGTGTTCAATCAGGAGGGCTATGAGGTAATCCCTAAGCACTCATCTCAAAGGGCAGGGCCTGATTCAGCACAGCTGCGCTGTGCTAGGGTGGAGCACTCATCTAAGCAGAATAAAGGTAGAGTTTATTCTACAGAGAATCATCCTCAGTTTCATCTGGGAGATCCTCAGATTCAGCTTGGACATCCTCAGTATCTTGGACAGCTTCATCATCTAGAGGATCATCAGAAGCAAAAGCCAGAGCGGACGGACAGAGAGGGCAAGAAACCCTTTGGAAGAAAGAAGAGAAAAGCATTTGGGAGGTCTAAAGGAGTCCAGAGCAGTACGTATACTGGGAGACATTCAAAAGGCCAGCATACACCATTGGACTGGGGAAAACCAGAGGAGTGGTGCTGCAGAGCTAGGAATCTCCAGACGGTACCTGTGAGGGAGACGGCTGCACTTGGAAGGGACCCTAGGACCCGTGCCAGAAGGTATGTGAAGAGAGATCCAGTGTCCAGGGATCTGGATTGGAAGGCTGGACATAAGAACTGGACTACATACTGGCCAGGCTATTTAGAGAGGAACTCTAACAGCAATGGAAGCTCAGGTATGAACACTGATCTATGCCCTAGCTATACCCTTGAAAGACAGCAGGGAAACACGTATTCTCTGGAGAGTGCTCCATTGAGAAATTCCTCTGTGCCAATCCATGATATTGAACCCATGATTGTTGAAGAAGGGGTTATAGATACAGGCTGTGAATACATGGATTGCTCTCTGTCTAAACTCCTTTGGTAATTTTCTGTTACAAAGTACAACCACCATCACAAAGAAATACAAACTTGTTCTTTAATCTACTCAGAAAAGCTCCTGAGTAGGATTTTGAGCCAAGCAGTAGAAAGTAAGCCAGCTAAGGGGTTTCAGCTGGGTAACTGCTAGCAATTGAGCCTTACCTAATTGCTGGTGAGCTCTGAGGGAATCACTTCTGAATCTATGTGTGAAGATATAAGAAGTTAACCTGAAAAGAACAGTTTTTCCCTTCTTTGTGGGTTTGGCTTGTTGTTTGAAGCATTGCTAAGGAAATATTAGCTAAAGTCTAAAGAAAAGACCATTCTGTTACCATCCTGGTCTTTATTCTTTTGATTTGATTGCCTGACAAGTTCAGCTGTTGTTTTCCTGATTTTGTTTTTCTAAGTTTAACACTGAAAGCAAGTATCCTGATTTATGTGCTACCAAGCATATCTGTGTTGGGAGAAATAACCCCATAAATAAATATCTTATTGGCTTTACACTCAAGCACAACTAATTATTGTGAGCAGCTGTGTCTGGTGTGAATGGACTACATTTCCCACAATCCCTTGCAAGTCATATTAGTATATGCCTTTGCCAAGACTGTGAACATTCTCACCCAGGCACCCGTCTGACAGCTTTTAATTTAAATCAAATCAGAGTATATAGCTTAGCATAGAAAGAAGAAGAGCGTAAAATATTCTTTGAGTTGAAAGAAATAATTGTTTCTAGATACGTTTACAAAGAGGCCTTCCACTTAGGAGGCAAGAGATATGGGAATTTGTTTTAAATATATGTTAAAGCCAAGTGAAAATTCAAAGAGGCAATTTGAAAGGCTCCCTCTATCAAACCAAGGGTTGCTTGAATCACCCAAGAAATTGTTAACAGATTACCTTACAAGTACAGGTTTGGGATCTGTGTAACAAGCCAGCCCTTACTAAGTATTAGCTCCCTCCCACTACCCCGACTCCCACCCACGCCAGGCATAATCTTAGCTTTATAGGCTCTTAAACCTATTAAAAGGGGGAAGGGTGGTAAAAGTCACTTTCAGGATCAGCTGGTTATCATAACCTGGAACAGATTAAGACCCTTAAGTTAATTAATCTTGAAGTGAACAAAGTCCTTTAAAGGTACTTGTTATAGTCCCAGTACAAGTATCCCTAGCAACGTTAAGTAAATAACTTAAATAGCTAAACAAAACCTTAAAACTAAGATGCAGACAGCAATCGAGCAGCAAGTTAGGGGCTATCCTGTCTTTTACACCGAGTGTCACATGTATGATTTTCTCCCAGTTGGTGAGGTGTCTTAAGTGTGCACTAGGTGCAAGAAGCTCTTTGCCCTCACGGAACAAGTCTGATTTCTGGAGGCTAGAGTAACAGACTTTGAGGACATAAAGGAAGACAGAGATACATAGATGTCTGAGACCTACAGAGATGTAGTACTGAAGTCCCACCTCCAATATGGCAGCCTCTTATTTGTCATGGATGAGAGATGTCACATGTAAGGAAAGCATCACCTTGGGGTGGCAGGAAGTGATCCTGTAGGCAATGTGCCCATAAGGAAAGGGTTAGAACAGATATTATAGTTGGCAATGCAATCATTAGGCATGTAGATAGTTGGGTGGCTGGTGGACGTGAGAACCACCTGTTAACATGCCTGCCTGGTGCGAAGGTAGCTGACCTCACGTGACACCTAGACAATGTTCTAGAAAGTGCTCGGGAGGAGTCTGATGCCTTTGTACATGTTGGCACCAATGACACAGGAAAGTGTGTGTGTGTGGGGGGGGGGGAGGTTCAAGAGGTCAAATTTAGGCTTTTAAGTAGGAAGTTGAAATCCAGAATGTCCAGGATAGCAATTCTCCAAAATGCTGCCCGTTCCACGCGCAGGACCCAAGAGGTAGGCAGAGTTCCAGAATGTGTGGATGAGACGATGGTGCAAAGAGGAGGGTTTTGGATTTGTTAGGAAATGGACAACATTCTGGGGAAGGGAGGGGCTCCACCTTAACCGGGATGAAATCAGGCTGCTGGCATTAACATTAAAAAGGAGATAGAGCAGCTTTTAAACTAGATAGTAGGGGAAAGCCGACAATCGCCCAGGAGCACATGGTTCAGAAAGATGCATCCTTGAAGGATACTAGCAAAACGGAAGTTAGGGCATCCCAACAGAGAAGTTCCAAGAAAGATAAAAGTAACCCAAATTACAAATATCAACTGATAATCACGTTAATATGAATAAATTACAACCTCTAAAATGCCTGTATGCAAATACTAGAAGTCTAAAAAATAAGATGGGAGAACTAGAATATATAGCACCAAATGAAAGGTTAGATAGGATTAGCATCTCAGAGACCTAGTGGAAGGAGGACAACCAATGGGACACTATCATATCTGGGTACAACTATATCACAATAGGGTAGATCAAATTGGTGGAGGGGTTAGAGAGGACATTGAGTCACACAAGATTAAAGTTTTGCAGGAAAACACAATACACTGTAGAATCTATATGGATAGAAATTCCTTGTAAAAAACGGAAGGCAACGGCAGTGGGCGTGTACTACCGACTGCCTGGCCAGAATGAACAGATGGATGATGAAATGCTAAAAGAAATCAGGGAAGCCAACAAAAGTTACAACCCAGTAATAATGAGTTATTTCAATTACCATGGTATTGACTGGGTCAATGTCACAGCAGGACATGCTAGGAGAGAGAACGTTTCTAGATTAAATAAATGACTGCTTCTTGGAGCAGCTGGCTCATGAACTGACAAGAGGGGAAACTATTTTGGACTTAGTCCTCAGTGGAATACAGAATCTCGTGCAAAAGAAAAGGGTGATGGGACCATCTGGCAACAGTGATCATAGCATGATCGCATTTGATTTAATAAATGGAAAAAATGGCAAGGAAATCCACAGTACTAGCTTTTAAATTTCAAAAGGAAGACTATGATAAAATGAGGAAAATTAATAAAAAAAACCTAAAAAGGAGCAGCTGCAAAGGTTAAAAATTTACATCAAGCATGGCCGTTACGTGTGCACTAGGTGCACGGAGCTCTTTGCTCTTAGGGAACGGGTCCGTTCTCTAGAGGCTAGAGTAGCAGACTTGGAAAAAATAAGGAAGACAGAGAGGTACATAGACGAGACCTACAGGGATATAGTCCTGAAGTCCCACCTCCAGTCTGGCAGCATCCCTGTTGTCATGGAGGAGAGAGGTCAAGTGACAGGAGAGCATCACTCTGGTGTGGCAGGAAGTGAAGTGATCTTGTAAACTAGGACCTGTCCTCCAGGTGATGTAAAACCCTCTCGCACCAAGGAAGTTTCTCCAGGGCCATGTGCCCATGAGGGAAGGGTTAGGACAGCCGTTATAGTTGGTGATTCGATCATTAGGCATGTAGATAGCTGGGTGGCTGGTGGACATGAGAATCGCCTGGTAACATGCCTGCCTGGTACGAAGGTAGCGGACCTCACGCGCCACCTAGATAAGGTCTTAGATAGTGCTGGGGAGGAGTCTGCTGTCTTGGTATATGTCGGTAACAATGACATAGGAAAATGTGGTAGGGAGGTTGTGGAAGCTAAATTTAGGCTTTTAGGTAGGAAGTTGAAATTCAGAACTTCCAGGGTAGCTGTTCTCTGAAATGCTTCCTGTTCCACACGCAGGACCCAAAAGGCAGGTTGAGCTACGGAGTCTCAATGCGTGGATGAGACAATGGTGCAGAGATGAGGGTTTTGGATTTGTTTAGGAACTGGGGAACATTCTGGGGAAAGGAGGGGCTCTTCCGAAGGGATGGGCTTCACCTTAACCGGGATGGAACCAGGCTGCTGGCATTAACCTTTAAAAAGGAGATAGAGCAGCTTTTAAACTAGATAATAAAGGGAAAGCCGACAGTCGCCCAAGAGCAGATGGTTCGGAATAATGTATCCTTGAAGGATACTACCAAAAGCAGAGAGGTTCCAAAAAAAGAGTAAAGTAGCCCAAATGCCCTCAAGTATGGAGCAGACAGAGCTTAAAGATCCCAAAATTACCCATGTCTACCAATAGCCAAATTAATATGAATAAAATACAGTCTCTAAAATGCTTGTATGCAAATGCTAGAAGTCTAAAATATAAGATGGGAGAATTAGAATATATAGCACTAAATGAGAGGTTAGATATCATTGGAATATCCGAGACATGGTGGAAGGAGGACAACCAGTGGGACACTGATACCTGGGTACAAACTATATCGTAATGATAGAGCTGATCAAATTGGTGGAGGGGTTGCGTTCTATGATAGAGAGAGCATTGAGTCAGAAAGGATTAAAGTTTTGCAGGAAACAAAATTTGCTGTAGAATCTCTATGGATTGAAATTCCATGTTAAGAAGGGGAAGGCGATGGCAGTGGGGGTGTACTATCGACTACCTGGCCAGAATGAACAAATGGATGATGAAATGCTCAAAGAAATCAAGGAAGCTAACAAACGTTACAGCACAGTAATAATAATGGGTGATTTCAATTACCCCGGTATCGACTGGGTCAGTGTCACGGCAGGACATGCTAGGGAGATAAAGTTCCTAGAAGAAATAAATGACTAGTTCTTGGAGCAGCTGGTTCATGAACCGACCACAGGGGAAGCCATATTAGACCTAGTCCTTAGTGGAACACCAGATCTAGTGCAAGAGATAAGGGTGTTGGGGCCACTTGGCAATAGTGATCATATCATGATCGCATTTGATTTAATTAGTGGAGGAGGGATAGTAAGGAAATCCACAGTACTACCTTTTAACTTTCGAAAGGGAGACTATGATAAAATGAGGAAAACAGTTAAGAAAAAACTAAAAGGAGCAGTTGCAAAGGTTAAAGACTTACATCAAGCTTGGGTATTGTTGAAAAATATTATCTTGGAAGCCCAGACCAGCTGTATTCCACACTTTAAGAAAAGTGGAAGGAAGTCCAAAAAACTGCCAACACGGTTTAAAGGTGAGGTAAGAGAGGCTGTTGTTGTCAAATAAGCATCTTTCAGGAAATGAAAAAAAAGAGCGAAACGACGAAACAGCACAAGCACTGGCAAGTCAAATGCAAGGCATTGATAAGGCAGGCAAAGGGAGAATTTGAGAAGAAGCTTGCTGCGGAAGCAAAAACGCGAAATAAAGACTTTTTCAAGTACATTCGTAGCAAAAATCCTGTGAGAGAGTCAGTTGGTCCATTAGATGATAGAGGGGTTAAAGGGGCACTAAGAGGCGACAAGGCGATAGCGGAGAGACTGAATGAATTCTTTGCTTCAGTCTTTACTGAGGAAGATGTAGGGATGCTACCCATGACTGAAGTGGTATTTAAAGGTGTGGAAGAATTGAAGGAAATATCGATACATCGGGAAGATGTATTACAACTATTAGATAAACTAAAAAGTAGCAAATCACCTAGGCCGGATGGCATACATGCAAGGGTGTTGAAAGAACTGAAATGTGAGATTGCAGACCTGCTATTAGTAATCTGTGAACTATCATTAAAATCATCTCTAATACCTGAAGATTGGAGGATCGCCAATGTAACACCAATTTTTAAAAGGGTTCCAGGGGTGATCCGGAAAACTACAGACCGGTGAGCCTGACGTCAGTACCGGGAAAAATGGTAGAAATCATCATAAACATTAAAATTACTCAGCATGTAGATAGTCATGGCCTAATGGAAGACAGCTAACATGGCTTTAGACAAGGAAGATCTTGTCTTACTAATCTGTTATGTTTTTTTGAAGGTGTGAATAATCAGGTGGACAAAGGTGAGTCGGTTGATATAGTGTATCTCGACTTTCAGAAAGCCTTTGACAAGGTCCCTCATCAGAGACTTTTGGCAAAACTAAAGAGTCATGCGATAGGAGGCAGTGTACTATTGTGGATCAGGAACTGGTTAAAAGATAGAAAGCAGAGGGTAGGGCTAAATGGCCAATTTTCCCAATGGAGAAAGGTGAATAGTGGTGTACCCCAGGGATCTGTGCTGGGTCCGCTGCTTTTTGACATATTCATAAATGACCCTGAAAAGGGAATAACGAGTGAGGTTATCAAATTTGCAGATGACAAAAACTATTTAAAGTTGTTAAAACCCAAGAGGATTATGGAAAATTGCAAGAGGATCTTGATAAAATTGGAAGACTGGGCATCAAAATGGCAGATGAAATTTAATGTGGACAAGTGCAAAGTTATGCACCTAGGGAAGAACAACCTAAACTATGGTTACACAATGCAAGGTTCCACATTAGGAACCACCACCCAGGAAAAAAGATTTAGGCGTCATTGTGGAAAACATGTTAAAACCTTCGGCCCAGTGTGCAGCAGTGGCCAAGAGAGCAAATAGAATGCTAGGTATCATAAGGAAAGGAATGGAAAATAAAACAAAAGATATTATAATGCCTCTATATCATTCCATGGTGAGACCGCACCTTGAATATCGTGTGCAATTCTGGTCGCCGTATCTTATAAAGGATATAGCGTTATTGTTTATTGTTTATTTACATTTGATATACCACCCCCCATTACATAGGGGCGGTTTACAGTACAAATAAATTTGAAATAGAAAAGGAAAAAGGAAGTTACAATAATCTGAGAGGTACAGGAGACAAGAGGAAAGGACAGCAATAGGGAGAGAAGAGGGGGGTCAGAGGAAATTTATAGAGAAACATTAAAAGCTAAGGAGAAAAGATGGGTTTTAAGAAGGGAGCGAAATTTGGGGTAGGATTCTTCTAATCGGAGGGAAGTGGGAAGGGAGTTCCAGAGGGAGGGGCCCAAATAGAAAAAGGCTGATTTCCGGGTAATTGTAAGTGAGCTTTGGAGGGAGCTGGGAGGTGAAGACGGTTGACATAGATGGACCGAAGGCTGCGACTGGGAGTATGGAAAGTAAAAGGTTCAGAGAAGAGCCACCAAAATGGTAAAGGGGATGGAAGGATATTCCTTTGAAGAAAGGCTAAAAAGGTTAGGGCTCTTTAACCTGGAAAAGAGATGGCCGAGGGGAGATATGATAGAAGTCTATAAAATAATGAATGGAGTGGAACGGGTAAACGTAGATCGATTGTTTACGTTATTTTTCACTCAACGTGTAATCAAACTCTGGAATTTGTTACCGGAGGATGTAGTAAAGGCTGTTAGTGTAGCTGGGTTTAAAAAAGGTTTGGACAAGTTCCTGGAGGAAAGGTCCATAAGCCATTATTAAGAAGGGACCCAGGATATCAATTGCTTGACCCAGTACAAGCATTGTGGAACCTGTGTCTTTTGGGGAAACTGCTAGGTACGTATGACCTAGATTGGCCACTGTTGGAAACAGGATACTGGGCTTGATGGACCTTGGTCTGACCCAGTATGGCATATCTTATGTTTTGTTATGTTCTTATGCCAGACAGATTTATTCCACATTTTAAGAAAAGTGAAAGGAATGCCCAAAAACTGCCAGCATGGTTTAAAGGCGAGGTCAGAGGCTGTTGCCAAAAAAAGCATCCTTCAAGAAATGGAAAAAGGAGCCTAATGATGAACACCAGAAACAACATAAGCACTGGCAAGACATTGATAAGGCAGGCAAAGAGAATTTGAAAAAAAAAAACTTGCTGTGGAAGCAAAAATGCATAATAAAAATTTTTCAAGTACATTTGTAGCAAAAAACCTGTGAGAGTCAGTTGGACCATTGGATGATAGAGGGGTAAAAGGGGCGCTAAGGGAGAGCAAGGCCATAATGGAGAGACTGAATGAATTCTTTGCTTCGGTCTTTATTGAAGAAGATGTAGGGAAGTTATCTGTTGTATATAAAGGTGATGTAGTGGAAGTGGAAGTGGAAGAATTGAAAGCAATATCGATAAACTGGGAAGATGTATTACAACTGTTTGATAAACTGAAGAGTAGCAAATCACCTGGACCTGATGGTATACATCCAAGGGTGTTGAAAGAACAAATATGAGATTGAAGGCCTACTATAAGTAACCTCTGAACTATCATCAAAATCATCAGTAATATTTGAGGATGGAGAATGGCCAATGTAACTCCAATTTTTAAAAAGGGTTTGAGGGGTGATCTAGGAAACTACAGACCGGCGAGTCTGATGTTAGTACTGGGGAAAATGGCAGAAACCATTATAAGAAATAAAATTACTGAACATATAGACATGGTTTAATGAAAGAAAGCCATCACAGATTTAGCCAACGAAAGTCTTGTCTTACTAATCCATTATATTTTTTTGAAGGTGTGAATGAACAGGTAGACAGAGGTGAGCTGATTGATATAGTGTATCTGGATTTAGAGAAAGACTGACAAGATCCCTCATGAAAGACTCTTGACCAAATTTAAAAAATCATAGGATTGGAGGCTATGCAGTATTGTCGATCAGAAACTGGTTAAAAGATAGAAAGCAGAGAGTAGGGCTAAACGGTCAGTTTTCTCAATGGAGAAAGGCAAATAGTTGAGTACCCCAGGGATCTGTGCTGGGCCTGCTACTTTTTAACATATTAAAAAATGACCTGTAAATACGAATAACGAGCGAGGTGATCAAATTTGCAGATGACACAAAATTTTTCAAAGTTGTTAAAACGCAAGAGGATTGTGAAAAATCTCAAGAGGACCTTGAAATACTGGAGGACTGGATATCCAAATTGCAGATGAAATTTAATGTGGACAAGTGCAAAGTTATGCACTTAGGAAAGAACAACCCAAACTATGGTTGCACAATGCAAGGTACCACCTTAGAAACCACCACCCAGGCGTTCAGTTTTATATGCCATTGTACAAAGTATGTGATTTTATATTGCGTATTTTAGGTTCATTATTTTAAATTGTGTTTATTTTTCCATGTTTGTGATTTTGTTTTGTTTTTTTAGGCTGTTGACCAAACCCGCCCCCTTCCCCCGAGAAAGGCTTCTGCTGTACCACATAGGAGTTTTACATCAATAAAGCTTTTTAGACACCAACTGCAGGTTCACCTTGCTCCTTTGTTGTGCTCTTGGACGGGACCAGTTTTGGTTGAGCAGGATGTTCTCCCCTTGGAAGGACAAGCTCAATTACAAGGAAGGAGAGCTGCAACGCATGCTGCCAGAAGATCTGTTCTTCAGTAAAGTGGAAGATGCTACAGACACTAAGGAAAATTGGGGAGCAGCAGTTCAGTCAGCCCAAAAGTTAATACGAGAGGAGATCCATGCCTCTTCCTTACTGGAGTATTGTAGAAACAAAATCATTCCCAGAGGGCTCTGTAATAACAAAGCCCCACGAATGTTCATGAACGATGAATTATTTATGTCAGACTGGACTAAGATTTTATTAATTAATACTTCTAGACGTAAAGCCGAGATTTTACAAAAAGAGGTAGATTCCAAGATTTAAAGGAGAATGATGAATGATATGAAAGTTGAAAGAAGGATTTTGACAAAAATTTGACCGAATACAAGAAATTAAAGATAGGAAACTATAAAATTTTAAGAGGTGAGGACTATAGAACTGGCAGTGTTTACTATTTGAATATCAAATCAACTTCAATGAGAAGTGTACCACACAGACGGAAAACTGATATTTCGGATTCCAGAGATTAATTTTAAAATAAAGACACGACAGGTTTCTCAAGATAGGGGCTTAGAACAGGTTTGTAAATGAGCAGGAGTCAATTTAAAGACCAGCCAGACAAGCCTTCCTCTTCTCATCAGGCCAGTCAGGTTTTCAGGATATCCACAATGAATACGCATGAGAGAGATCTGCGTGCACTGCTTCCATTGTATGCAATCTCTCTCATATGCATTTCATTGTGGATATCCTGAAAACCTGACTGACCCGGGGTCCCAGAGAGCTGGGTTGAGAAACACTGCTCTAGAATATCATAGGTTCTATTACCCACAGAGAGGCAAAGGGAGAGGACAGGGTCAATCTTACAGGAGGAATTCAGAAAAGGACAAATGAGCGAGACTATTAATCTTTCTAATTACACTTTGACTGATACTGAAATTCAAGTACTTAGAGGTCTCTCTTTGTTCTTTCTGTGCGTTATGACCCCTTCACTTCTCGGGTGGATCTGTATAGATTTTTCTAGAAAAATATATATAGTAGACTTTTTTACAAATTGGACAGAGACTGCACTAGATACATCTATGATCAGAAAGCCCTCTACCTGGGTACCCCCCAACTCGAATAATGTGATGATTGATGCTTTTGAAACAGTGGTACTTAAAAGAATTGATGAATTACAAAAAAAAAAAAAAAAAAATTGAAAAAGAAACCCACACACATCGTATATACTATAACCACTAAAATCAGAGGAAAAAAAAAGCATTTTTGGACCTTAGAAACAATAACATTGTGATAAAGCCAGCGGCTAAGGGAGGTACCCTGGTGATACAGAATAGTCAAGATTATGTCCAAGAGATTTACTGCCAAATCAAGAATATGACCTTGTATGAGGAACTGTATGGGGGCCCCACGCTGGTACTCAAACGTAAAGTAGATACTTTATTATATATTGGTTTGCAAGCAGGATACTTAAATAAGGAAAATGATTTTAGAATGGTTCAATATCCTATTGCTTCAATGATATACGTCCTTCCGAAGATACACTAATCATTACAAAAATCCCCCAGGGCGGCTCACTTTTTGAGCCAATCTCAAAATTTCTGGATGTTTTCCTTAGACCTTTTGTCACTGGTACCATCTTACGTTAGAGGCTCTTCTCATGTTATACAGATTGACATGTTTGAGGGTTACCATGAGCAATTGATACTGGTAACTATGGATATTAATTCTTTGTATACTAATATCCCACAAGGGGCTGCCCTGGACATATTGGAGGATAGAAAGAACAAGACCAGTCAGGAAACCCACTTGTTTTCTTATCCTATTGTCCTTTATTATATAATTTTATTTACTGTGTCATTTTAAGTTTGTTTCCAACAGGTGTTTTCAGCCTTGCTTTTAGTTTCTTCTTATTTATATGCACAAGCTGCAGTTTTAATTTTCTACAATGGCTTTTAGGTTGTTGTAGTTCCTTCTTTATTTATATTAGTCATCTTTCATTTACATTTGACATTGTATTTTGTTTATTTACAATCATCTAGTTTGCTTTACATTCAGTTTTATATGCCATTGTACAAAGTATATGATTTTATATGGCATATTTTAGGTTCATTGCTTTTAATTTTGTTTGTTTTTCCAGATTTGTGATTTTGTTTTGAGACTGTTGATCCCCTGAGGATGGCTTCGGCTGAAATATGTGGAGGTTTTACATCGATAAAGTTTTTTTAGACATAAACTACAGTTTCACCTCACTCCTTTGTTGGACAGCAAGTGTGTTTTTGCTCTTGGACGGGACCTATCATTAACCATAGTGCCATCCGCCTCCTCCTGCCCTGAGGCAGGCAAGGTCGAACTAGCAGCATCTCCCGGCTGAAAGAGGGGGAGTAGGCCCTCCAGGGACAATTCAGAAGCAGCCATGCAAGAAAGGCACAGGCCAGAAGCTGGAGATGAGGCGCTTCGCTTGCCACAGGCTGAAAAATGTTTCCTGGAAGAAGACAGAGTTAAGGCACGTAGCCAAGGCCGTGACGGTCCGAAAGGCATGCATTAACTGCACTTTTACTGCAATGTGTTTTACAGGCTCTAGGGTAGAAATGCATGGTAGAGCCGCTCGGGCAGCAGGTACAAGGACCCGCGACCACCAGGCGCACAATATTAAAAACACGAGTAGCGAATGCAGAAAATAGCAGGAAACCTCCACACAGTACCAACGGTAGCCAGCAGTCCATCTTGAATTGAGGCCCCCCCAAACAGAAATGGGAGCTCCCACAAGGACAATGATGAGGTCAAGCCTTGGTACTCATCCCCCTGAGAGCCCCAGGCAGAGGATCCATGCCGTGCTCGGCTCTATTCCCCTGAAACTGTTTCTCTGGCTTGGCCAGAGATTGGATCCCCATGGGCAGACAAAAGGTGTGGGGGAGGGGTGGCAACAAGAAAATCCCAGGTGCCAGGTTCAAATTTCTGGTCACCATGGCGACCTGGGATTTGTCAAGCCCTGGGTTATTTTTATTTTATTTAGCAAGCATTTGTATACCGCTCCTTCCAGCGATCAGAAGCGGGGAAGATTACATGGATAAAGCTGTTGAATCAAGACAGAATAATTTTGATTTGTACATAAAGATTTGAGAGGTTAGCACGTCACGCAGAAAATTATCTACTTCTAAGCTAAGGGGATAATAATTTACATATGTACATTTATACATTACAGGTTTCTGGGGAGCTGTGGGGGAGTTGCCCCTCATGCGAATTTAGTACAGGTTGAAATAACTTTGAAATAGGTGGGTTTTTAGTTTCTTTCTAAAGTCGGCTAGATCAATGCTGGCTCGTAGGTCGGGTGGGAGTTGGTTCCATAGTGTCGGTGCTGTGTATGAGAAAGCCCTGTTACTAGTGATTTTTTTGACTGATCTGATATCTGTTGGAGTGTGGAGGGTGTTGGAATTGATGGTTCTCCTGTTTCTGTTGGATGGTTGCAATCTGATTAGGGTGTCGAGGAAGGATGGTGCTATGCTGTGGATGAGTTTGAAGGTGGTCGTCAGTATTTTGTATTTTGTGCGGGCTGCTATGGGGAGCCAGTGTAGCTCAATTAGTACTGGTGTAATGTGTTCAGTAAGACTTTTCTTCATGATGATCCTGGCAGCTACATTTTGTGCCATTTGAATGATGTTCAGGGTTTTCTTAGGAAGTCCTTGAAGAATGGCGTTGCAATAGTCGAAATGTGGCATGATGAGTGCTTGAGCAACGGATCTGAAGTCGTGGGGATCGATAATATTCCGTATGGGTTGTAGAGCTCTGAGTTTGTAGAAGACTGCCCTGTTGGTTTTGCGCAGGTGAGTTTCCATTTTTAGATCGCAGTCAAATGTAACTCCTAGATATTTTATTTATTTATTTGATAAGTGTTGTTGCACAGGGTTATTGATGTAGGTGGGTTAAAATTTGCTTTCCTTGAGATATACATCACCTCAGTTTTCTTGTGGTTGATTGTCATGCTGCTTTGTTGTAACCAGTTTTGCATCTCGCCAAGACATGTTTCGAGTGAGCTGTAGTCCAGGTTGTCAGTATCAAGTTGTGTGTACAGCATAATATCATCGGCATAAATGTGGTAGTTGATTTTATGCTGTGTAAATATTTTGCATAGTGGTTGCATATATACATTGAAAAGGAGTGCTGAGCCTTGTGGTATACCTTGTGTTTGAGAGAATGCTTCTGCTTTTTCGCTGTTGAATTGTACCTGTTGCATTCGGTTTGAGATGTATGATGTGAACCACTTTAGTGGGGATCCTGATATTCCTATTGACTTGATTCTGTTTAAGAGGGTTCGATGGTTAACTGTATCAAAGGCAGCTGAGATGTCGATGAATAGGAGTATATACATTTTCTTTTTGTTTTCCAGGCCCTTGAGTAGGTTGTTAAGTAGTACTAGTAATAGGGTTTCGACCCCATGATGTTGTCTAAAGCCGTATTGCTGGTCATCTAGAGAAGCATTGTCGTTCAGGTGGTCTTGGAGTTGTAGTAGGACCGCCTTTTCAATGATCTTTGCTAGGAATGGTATGCTCGATATTGGGTGGTAGGATGCTGGGTCATCTCTGCTGAGTGTACTGTTTTTTAGAATAGGTCTTATGACGGATTTCTTTAGCTCAGTGGGCATGAATCCTTGTTGTAGTGATAGGTTTACTATGTGCGAGATGTACGGTGCTATGTCCTGTTTCACTGCCTTGATCCAGGTTGCTGGGCAGGGGTCGAGTGGGGATGTGGTGCTGTTTATGCTTGTGAGTACGGTTGCAATTTGCTGGTCTCCGATTTTGTGGAAATGTTTCCATAACTGGTCTTGATTTGTGTTGGTCTCAAGGTTGTTTAGTGGTGTCGGTAGTGTTGAGTCATGGTAGGGTGTAGGTCTTGTGGCAGTTAGTTTGCTCGCATAGTGGTTTGCCAATGTTTGGGCCTTGATGGAGTTGTTTAGGTTGTCGCTTTGAGATGTTTTAGTAAGAGATTTGAAGAGTTCAAATAACTCCCGCGGTCTGTTGATCGCTTTACTTAATATGTTAGTGTGATGGTTTCTCTTAGCAGAGTTGACGTCATCTTTGTACTTTGTAAGAAGGGTCATGTATTTGGTTTTGAGCTCGATGGGTTTGGTTTGTCTCCATTTTCTCTCTATTTTGCGGAGTTCTCTCTTCGATCTTGCTAGAGTTTCCGTGTACCAGGGTTCGGAGCTGGGCTTGCTTGCATTACCTGAGGTTTTCGATGTAGGGTTTGAAGCATTTTGTATGTTCGTGTTCCATCTGTTTGTAAGATCATCCAGGTCCGTGTAGTCCAGATCTATGTGAGATGAAATGGTATTTATGAGGTGTTCTTTGTTGAATTTGTTGAACTTCCTGATTGGGTGAGGTATTCTCATTTCCTTTGCATTTTTGGGTAGGGACGGAAATTTTATTTTGAGATCGATTTGGTGGTGATCGGACCATGGGACTTGGGTTTCTTTCTTCTTATGCCTTTCTTCATGCAGCCCTAGCGTCCTTCAGTCTTTGGCCATTGCTTTGTCACACTATTTCACTACTTTGAGATCCTCAGACACTATTACCCCCCCCCCCCCGAAGTCCTTCACCTGGATTCACGCACACCAGCCTCTCACCCCCGTTAGGTTTCTCCATTCCTCTACATTTCTTTGCATTAAATCTTAACTGCCAAGCATTAACCCATTCCTCTAATTTCTGTAGATTTCTCATGTTGTCTGCTCCCTCCAATGTGTGTCCACCCTGTTGCAAATTTTTCTGTCATCCTTAAATTAACACACTCTTCCTTTTAACCCTTTGACAATATCACTTAAAGACATTGAGCAATACCAGTCCTAGGACCGTTCCCTAAGGCACTATTCACTTTCCTTTCTTTTGACTGAATCCCATTTACCACAACCTTCTGTCGCCTGTCAGTCAACCAATTTCAGATCCAGTTCACCACCCTGGGACCCATCCGCAGGCTACTCTGTTTATTCATAAGCCTCCTATGAGGAACTATATCAAAGGGTTTACTGGAAATCTAATTAGATCATATCCACTGCATGTCCTTGATCCAGTTCTCTAGTTACCCAGTCAAAAAATGTAATTTGACAGATTCTTTCCTTTGGTAAAACCATGCTGCCGCAGATCTTGCAAACCATTGGATTCTAGAAAGTTAACTATTCCTTCAGCAGCATCTTGGAGGGTATAAAAATAGTGCTTTGTAGACTGTAAAGTGGGCAGACAGTGACTGAAGCTCGTTATGGAGTAATATCACCTCTGTCTCACAGGATAACAATATAGTGTTAGAATATTCTGCAGCAAATATAAATCTGATATGTTTTTTGCCAGACCTGTATATTCTAGTTCAATAACTTAGGTTGCTTTTTTACTTAGAAGTTGTCCTGTCTTACAAATTAATACACAAATTATAAGGAGTAGGCAGGGTCTAATATTGGGGTGCCATGTAGCACTAAGGCACAAAAGAAAAAGCCCCAGTTATCTCCATTACTTTTCCCACCACCAAGATAAGGCTTACCAGCCTGTTGGCCACCTCTTCTCTGTTCACCACTTTTGTTTACAGGGACCACATCAGCCCTTCTCCAATCCCACAAGGCCTTCTCCATCAACAAGGATCTATTAAACACAACCTTTAACCCTCATCCTACCATGTGGGGTCATATCGGACCCCACGCAGTAGTTTGCTTGCACTATATAAACACCGTAAGTTATCAACAGCCACCATTTTGAGAATTTCTCTCACCAGTGGTAAGTCCAAATCAAATATTCTTTTCTTATGTTAAACGTTATTGTGCCCACAGCAGCTATTTAGTCTCTCAGGTCTGAAAGTACCCCAAATTATTTGGACTTTAGTTTATAAGTACTGTTTGTAATGAATGCATTAAAATATAAGTGAAAGCGTGCATTCCTATGTCAGAATTTGTAAAGCTATCATGAACATTGTCTACCATTAGTTTCTAAAGCTCATAGTTTGTTAAGTTCATATGTAACATCAAAACCAGACACAATTTCATTAGAGTAACATTTCGTTGATTGATTTATAATTATTCCTGATTAAAAGCGCTACAAGAAAAATATCTGTAACTTAAATTTTCTGTTGTCAATATCAAAGACTGTTTTCCATATTAAGAAAGTGTTCAGTGATGCTAACTTCATCAGCAATCACAAAACTACATGGGGTCAATTCGGACCCCAGTTGGTAAGATTTGTATGTAAAATATGTTGGTAGGATGAGGGTTAAAGCTGCTATCAGAACATCTCTCTCAGTAACCTGGGATATATCTCATCCAGTTCAATGGCCTTGTCCACTTTCAGTTTTGCAAGCTGTTCATAAACACCTTCTTCCATGAATGATGTGGTATCTACTCCATTTTCATTAGTACCTTTGTCAATCAAGGGTGGTACAGAAGGATTTCCTTTCGTGAACATGGCACAGAAGTACTTGCTCAGCTTTTTCCTCATCACTTTCCATTAATCAGTCTTCAGCACCACAGAGTCTTGCAGTTCCACCTCTGGCCTTCCTCTTCTCCCCAATATACCTGAAAAATGTCTTGTCGCCTTGCTTCTTAAAAAGGATGTCACAGATGCTTTCTACTGAAGCAACTGCCTCGAGATTTACAGCTTTCAGTTTATTTGAATTCTTTTGTCGATTTAACTTAGCGATTCCCAGTCTTTTCAAAATCATGACACATCTACATTTCCAAACATGCTATGCCACACACCAACCTCTATGGAGTGTGGACAAGGGAGGGAATTCATGTGGCCAAAAGAAAAGTCAGAAAGCATAAAAAGCCTCACCAGATTTCAGGAGGACTCAAAAGAGGAAGCTCAGGAGGGGGTAAGAGATGGAGGTGGTATGTGCTACTCAAAGCAGGGCCTGGCTATCTGTGCCCTCCATACTACCTGTTAATTCTAGAGCTCAGAGTCAGCACGGACAGCTACAGGCAGGAAAGAGCTCTTGAATTATTTAAGAACCACTGCTGGTGTCTTTTGTTGCCGAGAGCACAGTCGATGTTCTGCTCTGGGCTTGAGCATCAGGCAGTGGCAATTTGCTCAATGGCACATCTGATCAGGTAAAGGGAACCGGATTTAGCTCATGCCTTTTCTTTGAAGTTCAAGGAGAGTTACATTCAAGTACAGTATGTATTTTTCTACCGCCAGAGGACCTACGATCTAAGTTTATACCTGAGGCAATGAAGAGTTGAGTGTCTTGCCCAAGATCACAAGGAGCAGCAGTGGAATATACTACATCTATAGATATCCCAGTGTGCCACAGCACATTGGCTGGAAAAAACTAGTTTAGCTAATATCGAATATCAACTAGTATGTTATTTTTCCCTTACACATGTCTTTCTGCTAATTAGTGGTTTGTTTTTTGGCAACAATATAAGAAATTGCATTTTAAGATCTTCCATGGAGCTGTACTTACATAGCCTTTTCTGCGTTTCGAGCCTGTATGAAAGCAATTTAAAAAAAAAAGTTTCAAGTTAGCATTCCAGATAAGTAAGTTATGCCACATATCAAGTTGACACAGTGCTTACAAATGAGAAGTAGTAGAAGTAGTGTCTTTCAGTATCATTTTTATGCTGATGACTCTCAAATCTATCTACACCTGATATTTCTCTAACACTCCAGGCTCGTATCTCTGCCTGCCTATCTGACATCACTGTCTGATGTCTCATTATCGTTCGAAATGGAACATGGACAAACTCGAACTTCTTATTTTTCGCCCTAAAACCTCCTCCCCCCTTCCTCCATCTCTGTTGATAACACTCTTATACTTACTGTTTCCTCAACCCGGAACCTTGGGGTCATCTTTGACTCCTCCCTCTCCTTCTCTACACATATCCAGCAAATACCTAAAACCTGTAGTTACTCTCTAACATTAACAAAATGTGCCTCTTCCTTTCTGAACACACTACTAAAACACGTATCCACTTTTTAGTCACCTCCCGTCTTGACTACTGTAACCTCCTCATTGCTGGTCTCCCTCTGTGTTATCTCTCTCCCCTTCAATCTGTCCAGAACTCTGCTGCGTGACTAATCTTCCGCCAGCTCCGACATACTCATGTAACCCCTCTTCTCAAGTAGCTTCACTGGCTCCCTATCCATTTCCATATCCATGTCAAACTTTTTCTTTCAACCTATAAATGCATTCATTCTACTGCTCCTAACTACCTTTCCTCTCTCCCTACACCCCTCCTCGTGAACTCCCTCTAGCTTACTTCTCTTTTTTGCCCCTTTCTTCCGCTGCCAATTCCAGACTTTGATCTTTTCACCTTGCTACTCCTAATGCCTGAAACAAACTACCTGAATCTGTACATCAGATTTCATCTCTCCCCCTTTTCAAATCCATGCTAAAAGCTCACCTCCGAGACTGCCTATGGATCCTGATCCCTTGTTCTTCTTAACTTTCATTATTCTCAATTTTTGTATTGTCTGTCTTGATTAGATTTAAGCTCTAAGAAGCAGGGACCGTCTTTTATATGGATCTGTACAGCGCTGCATACGCCTTGTAGCGCTATATAAATGATTAACAATAGTAATAGTATAGGCAATACTTAAAAGAAAAATAGGTTTTAC
Source organism: Ichthyophis bannanicus (assembly GCA_033557465.1). Taxonomy (NCBI): domain Eukaryota; kingdom Metazoa; phylum Chordata; class Amphibia; order Gymnophiona; family Ichthyophiidae; genus Ichthyophis; species Ichthyophis bannanicus. The sequence goes on from CM066046.1 coordinate 98,590,805, forward strand.
TGGGCCTTATGTACTAACATGCAAAATTATGTTGCAAAAGTACACTTTGCAGTAATAAAACTTTCACATAAAGTCTACTTTGTGCAAAAGTTGATGCATGTTTTACATCAATAACTTGCTATAAGCACAAAAGCATTAAAAAAACATGAAAGTGAATGGGTGAAAACATTTGTGGACTTCTTGTGTTTTGGGTTTTTTTGGCAACAGCTGCTGCTCAAAAGTTATGAAGAGAAAAAAAATGTGTACCCTTTGAATTGGCCATGGTAGGTGAAAATGAAAGGAACACAGCACTAAAATGTCTGAAAGTATGAGGGGGAGTCAGCAGGCCAATTGGCCAGTTTGTCCTCAACCCCATCCCCCTTGATCCCTTAGTCACCAAAAGGATCTAGGGGAACAATGGGGAAGGAGTAATCCTCATTGGCTCATGCCCAGCTTTCTGACTACTAATTTGGCAGTGTGATTTCTAGCAGCAGAACAAGATGATTGCTAGATGGTCAAGCAGCAACGTTTTAAAAGAGGCAGTGCCAGGGATAAATCGATCACTTCTGCCCCGGCCCCCTTGGAGTGAGTCAGAGTCTTGGAAGGGAGAGGGGACCAACCCCCATACTTACAAATGTAAAGGGTGGGTCTGGGATCTTTAAAACATTTTAGCATCCGGGCTCAAGAAAGGGGTGCAGGCTCAGTCATAAGTGCTTAGAGGTCTGGGGAGGCCCCCCAGTTCAGGCAGAGGGCTCTTTAATTTTATGGCATCATTAAGGAAAAGACATTTGTTTTCACTTGTCCCGCACAGTCACAGCCCAGAACCGCAGTTTCTGGCTGTAACTACACATGAGAAATCAGGCAGGAAGTTTAGGTAGAGATATAAATGAGAAAAGAGTTCACTTGCATATGCTAACTAAATCCTGCAGACCATTTTCAGGAATCAGTACATAGATCCCATTAGCTCTTTGCCCACTGCTTTCTCGCTATGTAGCTTCCCTTAAATGGACCACACAGTACATCAAAGAGCAAAACACGAACAGCAACAGCATTCGTGGCATTTTCTTGAACTTCTAGAGTTAATATAACAGTGCCCACGGAAAGGACATCGTAAACTCAAAAGTTTGCATAGTTGAGCAAACGCATCATCTCCCCTCGCGCGCAATTCATTTGCTATCACCTGGCTGCACAGACACACGTTCGCCCAAACACGCCAAGCAACAGGTAATGGCATCACCCGCAGCACATCCACACACCGCTGCACTAAGACACCCGCCCTTCGCCCCGGCACGTACCATGTTCCCAAACGGAGCTCAAAACCAGATTCCTGTACACACGGCTCTCGCCGCCGAAGCTTAGGTCGCGACCGGATGTGACGAACGGGAAACGCCTCTGAGGTGAAAGTTCGGAGGTTCCTCCTTGCCGCCGTTCGTCGTCATAGAGACAGATAACGCAGTCTCCTGACCTTTCGGGCTCTTCGCTTAATCGGAACTACTACTGGTCATTAATATAGCGCTACAAGGCATACGCAGCGCTGTACAGATACATATACCAGCCTCTTTTGCGCGGCTCCTAGTAGACCGGTGCAGCTGCCCAGGACGCCACTCTGTAGCTCTTCCGTGATGGTACTCCCTACATCCTTTTCTGACATGGGTGCATTACTACTATTATGTAGCATTTCTATAGCGCTACAAGTGTACGCAGCGCTGGAAAGAGGCGTGTAAGAATCAGCCCCTGCTCCTAAGAGCTTGCAGGCTAGTCGAGACAGACAACACAGCTGGGGACTAGGATACATCTAGGGGAACGGTAAGGAAACACATAAGAAGCGACAAGGAGATCTGGGGGATCAGAATCCAAAAGCAGCCTCAAGGAAGTGAGGTTATAGCCTGGATTTGAACAGCGGCACCGACAGATCCTAGTATGTCAACTTGGGTAGCTTGTTCCAGGCATAAGGCGCAGCAAGGTAGAAAGATCGAAGTCTGAAGTTAGTGGAAGAGAAGGGCACAGACAGAAAGAATCTGCCAGAGGAGGGGTGTAGGGAGAGGAAAGGTAGTGAGGAGCAGCAGAATGAATGCACTTATAGGTCAGTAGGAGAAGTTTGAACTGGATATGGAAACGGATAGGGAGCCAGTGAAGTTACTTGTGAAGAGGGGTTATATGAGCATATTGAGGCTGGTGGAAGAGTAATTAGCCGTGCAGCTGAGTTTTGAACAGATTGAAGTGGGGGAGAGATGATTCCGAAGAAGACCAGTAAAGAGAAGATTGCAATAGTCTAGATGAGAGGTTACTAGAGAATGGCTAAGGGTCTTTGTGGTGTGTTCAGAAAGGAAGGGACACATTTTGCCAATGCTATAGAGGAAGAAGCGACAGGTTTTATCTGTATCTGTTGGATATGTGTGGAGAAGGAGGGGAAGGAATCAAAGATGACCCCAGGTTGCAAGCCCAGGAAACAAGGAGGAGTAGAGAGTTATCCACAGAAATAGAGAAAAGAGGAAGGGGGTATGGGCTTAGGGGGAAAGATAAGGAGCTAAATTTTGCCCAGGTTCAATTGCAGATGGCAATGAGATATCCAGGCACTAATGTCTGATAAGCAGGCAGAGATCTGGTCCTGGGTTCCTGGAAAGATCTAAGGTGCAGAGAGGTAGATCTGAGAGTCATCAGCATAGAAATGGTACTGAAAATCATGGGAGGAGATGAGTGCACTAAGGGACTGAATGCAGAGAGAAAAGGAGAGGTCCCAAGACAGACAGAGCCCTGGGGTACACCAACTGAAAGGGTGAGAGCAGTAGAGGAAGATTCACTAGAAGATATAGTAAAAGTGCGATGGGAGAGATAGGAAGAACCAGGACAGAACCCCTAAATCCAAGTGAGAACAGGGTATCAAGGAAAAGGTTGGAAGTCAACCATTTCAAAAGCAGCAGAAAAGACAAGAAGGATGAGGATATAGTAATGGCCCTTGGATATGGTGAGGAACAAGTCATTGGAGACTTTGGCAAGAGCTATCTAAGTAGAATGTAGAGGGCAAAAGTCAGATTGCAGTAGATTCAGAAGGGAGCGAGAGGAGAGAAAGTCCAGACAGCGTCAGTGAACCGCACGCTCAAGTAGTTAGCAATAAAGGGAAGGAGAGAGATAATTAGAACAGGTGGGATCAAGGGATGGTTTCTTGAGCTGTAACAGCATGCTTGAAGGCTGAAGGAACAGTAGAAAGCAATAGGTTGAGGATATGACAGATGGAAGGGACAACAGTAGAATAAATAGAGTTTAGTAGATGGGTGGGAAGAGGATTAGAGGGGCAGGTAGTAGATTTAGAGGAGGAGAGAAGATGCCAAAGTCTGATTAGAAAGGGAAGGAGGGGTCAGAAGTAGAGGCGCTTTGAGGAGAGAGTTGAGAGTTGTAAAGAGACAGCGAGGATCAGAGGTCCAATTGGTCAGATTGGCATAGTACTCTTGCTTGGCAAGTGCTATGGCAGACTGAAAAAAGGCTAGCATGAATTTGAAATGTAGGAAGTCCACAAGGGTGCGGGATTTGAGCCAAAGGTGCTCAGCTGAGCAGGCACAGGAACGTATGTAGCAATGTTTTAGAGGACAACCAGGGCTGAGGTACAGTACATGTCACAGGATGTGAAGTGGGAGGAGCAAGAGCATCCAAAGCAGAGGAGAGTATAGTGTTATAGGAAGATACAACCTTGTCAACAGACTTAGTGGAGGAAAGAGGTTGAGAGAGCTGATGTGTCATAAAAACAGTATATGATGGCAGATAGACAGTATGGTCCATCTAGTCTGCCCGGTATGGTGGCTAGAGTGGTTGTAACTGCTGCTTTATGCAGGTTACCCCCCTCTGTGCCTGTGGTTTAGTGTTGTACTTGTCGCTCTGTGCAGGTCAGTTCCCCTCTGTTTATTGAAGTATAAAAGATGCGTGAAGATTCCTAAAGATGCTGGAGGAGATTGGCGAGGGTGAGATGAGGGATGATGAAAAGTGAAACTTAGCAGGTGTTGGTCAGATAAGGGAAGAACTGAGGTTCAGAAATTTGAAGGCAAGCAGTTAGAGAAAAAGACAAGATCAAAGCAGTGGCCTAGCTGGTGAGTAGAGCATAGTTGGAGATTCAATGAGGTGGTAAGGGAGAGGAGCTTTAAGGCAGCCCTGTCCTCCCACACCCCTCTGCACCGTTCCAGTTTCACCTCCTGGATCATCTCTTCAGTAGGCAGACAAAAGAACCCACATCAAATGCCATGTGTACTTTTACTGTACATGTGGACACGTTGGGCAATAATCAAAGCCATGATTCCGGTGGTAAAATGCAGTTTTCTCTGTGAAGAGGACTTTGATTATTCTTCTCTAAATCTTTATACCGTGAAAATTAAATAGTGCACAATGCTGTAGACCTTAGAGCTACATATAAACATTTATTCCAGTTAGCTCTCCCACACTTCCTCCTCAGTTTAACACAGCTCCAGGTTTTCCCATACACATGATCCATCTTCTGGTTCCCCATGCCCCTTATCCATATGATCCACCAATGCAGCCCTTCTGGAATGCACACATTCTGAAATGTGTGAGCATGGCCCCTTCCCTCAGCAATAGTGACAGAGGAGAATTGGAGGCAGTGTCAATGTCCACACTGCTTTGTACCTACCCAGGTTAGCCTCACAGGCCTCAAAGTAATAAACCATGTGTCAGAACACTGCTGAGGTTCAGTGCATAGCATTTAATGCCCATGCTAATAAAATCTTTTACTCTTGGGGTTGAGCTAGGGGTGGAGAAAGACGGCAGATGGCCAGTATCTTCCTGCTGTGGTGGCTTTTCTATAAATACATTTTCCTTTGGTAAATAGGAGAGGCAAGGCAGCCAGTCATAGTAAAGGCTGATGTGCAGCCTTATCTCCTTGTACCAGTCCGATGGACACTTTTGTGTGCCATGGAGCAGTGGCACAGATTTCTCCCAGGAGGTGCTTGGAGGAATACTGTATAGATGAAGGATCTGCATCCTCCACTGCTTTGGAAATGACTCTTAGCCCTGTGGAGCAAAGGCCACATGCCTTGCGATTGCCAGTGTGGAGCCTGATTGTCTTTGAAGTTTTGTTTCAAGCATAGTCAGGAATTGTTCCATGATCTTAAGCCTATGGCTTTTCCTGATGTGGCGCAACTGATGCAGAAGTAGAAGAAGAAACAATTTATGTTGATGCACCTTAGAATTCTACTGATAGGAGCATTATTTGTTCTTAAGTTTCCATGCAAGTGTACTATTAAATATAAAAATGTTAAATATGTTTTATTTTACCCCTCACAATTGACAATATTTCTGGTAGAGAAGCCCTTGGTAAATGGTCAAGCGAGAAGACTTCCCTTAGATTTGGATGTTGCTTAATGCTCACCTATTATAATTGGTAACTATGTATGCTATTTGCTAGATGTTCTTTTTGCTTTGTCTTGAATTTAGTTTTCTAGATTTCAGTTTTCCTTTATTATGGATTGCTTCATTCCTCATTATTGTGGACTTTAGGAGATGATACTTGGGGTCTTGTTTTCCTATGTACATATGTGATTATATTTCTTCTTTCTTTTTTATTATTATTGTGTACATCTCCATTCTAAACAAGTGTTATACTCGGAAGGTATATTTTAAAATGTGCATAAATAAAAAGTTGAAAAAGATCTTTTACTCCCAATATACTAAACCAGTGATTCTCAACCTTTTTTAAGTTGTGACACACCTGACAGACAATACCCATATGGTTGACATACTGGCCTAACTACTTTGCGAGGTCATTTTATAAACTATCTTTGCATATACCATGCTGTTTCACCTGTGTAAAATGACTTTTTAAAGCTTACCGCACACTTTAAAGTATTTGTGGTGCAATTAGGCATGAATTTGTCTGCAACTTTAGGGTAGGCATGTTCTGGAGAGGAGTTTGGGTAGAGTGCAGGCAGCATTGTGATTTACACGTATATTGTGCAACCCAGTACTTAATTATATTCAAGTTATGGTGTCACCTCAGTAATAGCAACACAACCTCCCTTTAGTGCCAGACATGTGAAGTAGTACAAAACCTTGCAAAAATGGTACTCAGATTCTTACATTCAGATGGCTGAGTCAATCAGATTGGAAGGCCAAAATGCCCCTAAAAATCAGTGCAGGATTATGGGGCCCAGGGTGACTTGCACATTGGGTGCGCACCCCCTCCCCGCACCTCCATCTAGCCACTTTCTGGACAGCAGTGGGAGAGAAGAGATGCGCCTGATGTGCAAGTCACTGGCGTACTAAGCAGATCTGTCCCTCCCTGCTCTGATGCCGCTTCAGAGGAGGGAGGGACCAGACCTGCTTAGCATGCCGCGAGAAGGCTTAAGGGACGCATTTCAGCTATCTGCCGTTGCCTGCTGCCGCTAATTGAAGAAAAAGTGGCGGTGGCAGGCAACAGCAGACAACTGAAATGTGCCCCTTAAACCTTTGCGTCCTGTGCGGCCGCACCGTTCACACAGGGCTAGGTACAGTCCTGAAGGGGCTTATGCACACCCATGCAGCATGTGTGTGGGGCTTCAAAGCCTGATGCTGTGTTTAGCTTCCTGTCCACTGTACTGCTGGGAAAGAACTCTGGTAAAATGGTGGGTGCTGGCTGTAGGGTGCAGGGAAGAATGCGAGAAAAACATCAGGTGGTGGCTGTAGGGGGCAAGGAGAGAAAGAGATCAGGTGATAGCTGCGAGGAGGAGCAATGAGAGAGAAACTGGTTGATGAATGGAGGCAATGAGAGAGAGAGACAGTGAGTGATGGCTTGGGGCAATGAGAGAAAGATACACAGTGATGGTGGGGAGGGGCTTTGCGTGAGAGACACTGGCTGATGACTAGGAAGGTTATGAGAGAGAGACACTGGATGGTGGCTGAGGGGAGGCTATAAGAGAGACACACATTGGATGGATGGGGGGCTACAAGAGAGAGACAGGGATATTGTGTGATGGCTGGGGGATTTACAAGAGGGCGATAGAGACATTGGGTGATGACTGCAGGGGGGATAAGAGAGATGGAGTGATGGCTGCAGGGGGGCTATGAGAGAGAGCGAGAAAGAAAAAAAACAGCTGGAGGATGGGGGAGGGGAATATGAGAGTGAGAGAGACTAAATTTTGGTGGGGGACTATGACAAGGGAGAGAGAGAGACACTGGGTGATGGCTGGGTGAGGCTGTAAGAGAGACACACACTGGGTGACGGCTGAGGGGGCTATGAAAAAGAGACACAGTGATGGCTGGGGAGGCTATGAGAGAAACACTGGATGATGGCTGGGGGGTGGGTATAAGAGAGAAACAGGTGGAGAAAAGTCTGAGATGGGGGTCATGAGAGACACAAACATACTGGAAGAAGGTTGGGAAGGGGGTCATGAGAGAAAGACAGACATGCGCACACAACTCATGACACTCCCAATGCGGGACTCCCACACACATACACATGCAGCCCCAATACTCCCCATGACAGACACACATTCATGCACACATATGCAGCCCCAAACACTACCCATAACACACACATGCAGCCCCAACACTTCCCATGACAGACACATCCACACACAAATGCAGTTCCCGACACTCCCCTTAACATACACATACATGTACACAGCCCCTGATATTCTCCATGACACACCCACCTAGCTCCTGATACCACCTGACACATCCAATGAGGCACACATATTAGCAGCCCACATGCCAGATCCTGGAAATAGGGGAAACACACTATTGTATTACACTGCTAGTGTACACGGTTCAACTTATTGCTTTTCAAATTGGTGATGGTGAATGATAAAGTAAGGGGGAGAAGGAACAGGACAAGGAGGATAGCAGCTGCAATGAGGAAAAGGAAGCAAGTTCAAAAAGGTTCTGGGGGTGCTGATCCAGTGGAAAATCACCACTGACAGCATCCAAGCTTTCGATACAAGCTTAGGGATGATGATGAATCAGATATAGCCCATTTGCTTGGCCTGTCTACCAAGAGGTGACGTTGTAACATTGTAAACATTAGCTAGTTCTGTTTACTGGGGAAAGCACTGAGAAATGCAATAAACTTTGAACTCTGCTGAATCCTTTCAAATATAACTTCTGTACTGGTTGATAATGGGAGACTGTATCATTTGAGAACCTGTGCATGCAACGTATAAGCGCAGTATCAGCATTTAAAGTCGAGTTGGAAAGCTTCAGAAATCTACTGGTTTTAGTCTGCCTTCTCAGGGAGTGGGAGAGCTGAATGGCCTGTTATCTCTTACTGTTGTCTGCTTCTTCAGGGGTAGGAGGCAAATACATCCACACAGCTGCTCTCTCTGCCTTAGGGATGGGAGACCACACTGACAGCTCACTGGAGCCTTCTTGGGGAGTGGAGGAATCAAAGTGGCCAATATTCAAAAAGGTCGATACTCAAACCATGGCACTTAAATATTGGGCTATTCAGTGGCCATATCTGGATAGGAGCTTCCACTGAATATTGGGACTGAGCGATGCAATCTGGATAAGTGTCGATACTTATCCCGTTAGCGGATTTTCAAAGGCATTTACCCAGTTTGCAACTTGGGCCAGATAGGTGCTGACTGAAACTCCGCTAACGAGGTAAGTGTCGGCACACTGCCCTTGCTCTTACTTCTTGGACTGCCCTGCCCCAGATAATGATGCTAAATATCACAGCACCTTTAAGCAGCTGGCCTTCCACTGGCCGATTGGTGAAGGGTCTAAATATCAACCCCTAAAGCAGTGGTTCTCAACCTGTGGGTCGCGACCCCCACGGGGGTCGCCTCAGGATTTACCAGGGGTTGCCTGACAAATCCCTGGAATTATTATTTCTTTTCTAATTTATTGTTCTAATTTGATCGCAAAGCCTAAAATGCCAAATACTTTGAATTTAATCAATTTATATATTACTTAGGCTATCCTCGAGACGTTATTTAGATCACTTCCGGTTTTGTAATGGCGGACATGGGTCCTACTAAAATTAAATTTTCTATGTATTATTATATAACACCAGCGACTCCATTGAAACTGAATGACAGAGAGAAGAATACCAAGAAGAAAATATTGTGATGACTTTAAGGTATGGTTTCACCTCCATATTTTCAGCAGGGATTGAGAAACCACAATGTGTTATTTGTAACAAAGTTCTATCAGCGGAATCCATGAAGCCAAACAAACTGAAATGGTATTTTGACAGTAAGTATCCCACCTTTTTCCAATCCAATCCAATGTGTGCCTTTGAGTCAGTCCTGACTCCTGGTGACCCAGAAGCTCCTGGGTTTTCTTGGCAGTGTCACTGGAAGTAGATTGCCAGGCCTTTCTTCTGAGGCAATGGAGGGTTAAGTGACTTGCACAAGGCCACAAGGAGTGCTAGTGGGAATTGAACCCTGGTTGCTTGGTTACCAAGCCAGTGCTCTAACCACTAGGCTACTCCTCCACTCCCCCACCTTTTTAGGCAAGGATATTTGGTATTTTCAGAACAAAGCTGATGTAATCAAGAAAAGCAGACTTGATATTGGCGGAAAGTTCCACCAGCAAAACATAGCCACTGTTGAAGCTTCATATATGGTGGCTCTCAGAATCGCCAAAGCCAAGAAACTCACACCATTGCCAAGGAATTTCTATTACCAGCAATAAAACATATTGTTTGAGTCATGCTTGGAGATAAATTTGTACCGAAATTGAGTCCAATTTCCTTGTCTAATGATATTTATTTATTTATTTAACAATCTTTTATATACCGCTGCCTTCCAGTGATCAGGTGCGGTTTACATATAACAGTCAAGGAAACAGGATAACAATTCTGTTTTTACATAGAACATTGCATAAATTATGTACATCTTAATGTGACAGGTGTAGGCCTGTAATCCACTTTGTCTGATATAAGCAAGCGAGCCTAGCTAGCTTGACCTGTGAATGAAGCTAGTGGAGAGGCCTATGGGAATTGCACATCCCCCAATCTGCGCCTGTAGAGCTGGAACATAGCAAGGACATAGCAAGAGTATTAAACTAGCTTAGATAAGCAGAACTGGAAGATGGAAAAATACAGAAAAATATGTTTAAAAGTTACTGATAAAAAAAGTACATCTGCAAGGGATTTAATTGGGGCTGCTGACAGATGAGTTACAGAGCCCTGCTCCCCTACATGCACAAATTGGCTCAATGGCCTTGAAAGTATGAAAGTAACAAGTTGATGAACTGGCCATTGTAATTGGGACTGGAAGGGGGGTAAGCAGGTGCTGAGCCCACTAAAGGAACACAATTGGATAATCTTATCAGTACCGGGACCAATAGAAGGGGTACGGGAGGTACAGGAGAGTACCGGGACCAATGAAATGTTTTTCTATACCTAGAATGGAGCAAAAGTCTATAAAAGTTGTTGTATTGCCAGAAATCTTTGCTCAGCCATTTTGCATTTGATTCTGCTTAAGACTTGTGCACAAATAAATGATTTGGACCTTCTGAACAGACTCCTGGTATTATTGGTTTGTCTGCGCTCTGCTGCTACATATTCTTGGTGCGTTGGCCGGGAAGTTGTGGAATCAGAGTGTATATAGGGCAATATACCACGACTTTCCGCCTCTATAGGCTTGGTCCTGCCGGGATCGCGCCCTTCCGACGGGGGCTACTCCCTGGCGCTGCCGGTCCTTTGCATCGGAGGGAGCTGGTCGGCTCCCCCAATTACAACTCCAAGTTACCGCTCCTGTTCAATGCAAGCACAAGGCAGTTCTGCCTTGACTGTTCGAGAATTGTTAATTGTAAACTGCACTGATGATAAAGAGCACGGTATAGAAAAGTTTTTAAATAAATAAATATTGAACAAATTAAATTTATCACTGCAACGACCAGACTCAACATGCCTAGATTTGTCCGAAAAGATCCAAGCGTTTCAAATGAAACTTCAGCTTTGGCAGAAAAAGTTAGCTGAAAATAGAACGTACATGTTGCTCAACTTATCCGCTTTCTTTGAAGAAAACGAGATTGAACTTGACACAAGAAATAGAATTATAATTTCTGTAAAACAGCACTTAGAAAGGCTGGAAGAAGAAATTTCAGCGTATTTTCCAAATTTACCTGGCACACCATTTGCACTTGCCAGAAGTCCACATTCACAGTTAAAGTTGAGGATGTTTCTGAGATTGCACAAGAAGAGTTCATTGAACTCATTACCAGCGAATTAAATTCTGGATCAAGTATTTTCAATTGTATCCTGGACTGTTTGAGACTGTGTTGCGTCTACTTCTTCCGTTTCCAACAACATATCTGTGTGAAACCGGCTTCTCAAGCTTGTTGCTTATCAAGAGTAAATACCGAAATAGACTTGCTGCAGAAGATGATCTTCATTGTGTTCTCGCAAAGACTGAGCCAAGAATTTCACATCTGGCGAGAAGGAAGCAAGCACAACCTTCGCACTGATAGCGTAGGCCTACTTTTTAGGTTTGACAACGCTAACATTTTTGCCCTCCGTCAGTCTTTTTGAATAAAGCATACTAAAACCGTTGACTACAAAATCATAATAATTTCAAAATCAAATATTGTTACTTGTTATTGTGATTAATTATTGTGGTTTAAATAAGTACATTTTATAAATAAAAACATATTGCAAAGGCCTATAATATATTATTAATTCAACAAATGATTACAGCGACTGCATTAACGGTAAAGGAAGAAAGACGCATTTGATTTTATCATTGGGGGTCATCACAAGTCGACCAATGGTAAAAGGGGTTGCGGTACAAAAAAGGTTGAGAACCGCTGCCCTAAAGGATCCATACCACTGGCTGTCCTGGGGGAGGTGGAGTAGAGGTGAGAGGAAGGAAACCCCACAGGCCTGCTCACTTTTTGTCTTCTACCTTCTCACAGGTGCTATAACATTATGAAAACAGAGGAAAAGTAACCCCAGCATCACTTTCTGGTGGGAGAAGACAGAGTCTGCAAGGAAAGTGCATGCAGCTACTTCAATTCACCCTCCTCCCCTTGGCATGCATTGAGCTGACTGCTCTGTTCTGCAGAGGTCATCTCAGCAGCAGCAGTATTTCCATAGCAAGAAGCAGCCATAGCCCGCCGGCCCCCTGAAGTGTGCTGTGGAGAAGATGTTAAACCTCTCGACCTCCTGAGCCCTGGAACCCTGCTGGCAACAGCAACAGTATTACAGTGGCTAAAGGAGCAATGATCCAGAAGTGAGCTGCTTATACTGCTGAAGGCTCATACCCTTGAACCATGGCACGGAACACACAAAAGCAGCACTCCAGCAGCTGCTAAGAAGGAGCAGTTGTCTGTGTTTCCAGCTGGGCTGTGAGCTCTTTCTCAGCGGAAGAGTAAGTGGGTAAAAAGCACCTCACCACCTGCTAAACCCACATTCTGCTAGTCTGCATCCTGCCAGCCTACGCGGACCAGCAACACACTAGTGTGTGATGCACATAGGTTGAGAACTGCTGCACTAAAGTAATGAAATGCAAAATTACCACAGTATTCTGTATGCTGTCAGAAAAAACTGCCCCAGCAGGGTGGCAGCAGCAATGGAACTCCAGCAGTAGGAGGAAGAACGGAGCAAACCTTTGTGGTAGAAGGAGGAATGGCACAAAGCTTGGCAGCAGGAGCAGAAAGGGCACAAACTCCAGTGATAGGAGGGACAGCAGGAGGAGAAAAGATACAAACTCTGGCATCAGGAGGAAGCGCACAAACCTTGGGTTTATTTTCAGCTTAGTGTTTCTTTCCAGGTCGCAGGCACAGCATGCTGTTCTCATTAAACTCTTCACTTCTGGTGCACTGTTCTTGCCTCGTGACTGCCCCTGCACACTAGAAATGAAGCAGGTGTCAAGAGGAATCATGGGAGTCTGCTGGGTTGTTGCAAGGATTTAGGGGGGGGAGGGGCATAGGATTCCACAAGGGTGGGAATCGCCAGTGTGGATCCACCCGAGCCAGAAAGGATCTTGGGTCATCTGCAGTGAAATGCTGCATTTTATCTCAGATGACCCTTTTAATCCTGTGCTGCATAGTTACTCCAACCTTGAGCTGGTGTAAAGATTCAGCGCTAGTAGAAGAGTAAATTTTAGCTTGTGTTTCTTGTACATTGCAAGCAATTTGTTAGCATTTGCATACCTTTTGCATGCACATCGTGCTACCCTTTAGCCCGGCGGTTTACCGCTGGTTTTCATGCACTGAAAATTCTTAATGCATCAGGAGTAAGATTAGCATGGGAATACCCCACCCCCACATCCATTCAGTCTTCATGCATATTTATCTACCTACTGAACCTGATGAACTAGGCTCTTGTCTTCAAAAACTCATATCTCTATAAATTGATTAGTCTATAAGGTGCAAGCAGCCTCTCTGTAATTTTCATAGAGTAATCTAATACATGAAAATTCTCACTTACCACCTGTACCTACACATTTAAAAAACACCTTTCCCAACCATATTTCCAGAACTCATCTATTCCTCTTTTCCTTCTATTACATTGTCATTTTGGAGTGTCCTAATTTCCATATATCCAAACTGTGAAGATCAAATTGGCTTGATTCTTAACACGTACCAAACGTTGTTCTTCTGCATCTCTGCTTGATCCTCTGACTCATCCTATTCCCTTGTTTTTTGTTCCTTTTCCTTAAAGACCGGGGGGGGGGGGGATATTCAAAGCTATTTAGGCAGTTTGCAGACTTGGTGCTCAGTGGGATATTTCATGGTACTAATGTGAGTGCTGATGAATCTCCCCAGGTACTTCACTAAACGCCCTGATGCTGGCAGCAATATTCACCGCTAGCTGATTATCCCAAAGCAATGAAAGTTAGGCACTTGAATAGCTCGCCTAATTCTTGCTGCTTTAGCTAACTGGCCAGTGGCTGAATATCAACACCAGTCGGTTAGCTAAGGCACTATCTGGCCAACCCAGATGTTCAGTGCTAGGGGCCAGATATGATCCCGGCATTGAATATCCAGGTTCAAAGTTCAGCGGCAATGGCTAGCCACTTTATCAGCGCGAGCTGCCGCTGAAATATCCCCTCCCCCAGATTTACAAAGTCTTTTTCCTATTCTGTCTCTGTGGGAAAAGACTTTTTCAGGAATTAGTCCCTTAATTTTAACCTACCAGAGACATTTCATTTGTCTAACATTTCAATCTAAAACTCAGCTGAGTTGTGTGCTAAGCTATATCTTGATATTTAATGCGCCAAGGTACCTATCACTTTATGCAGTCTTGTCATAAAGGACACTCATATGATTTCATTATATTACAATGATATGGACAAATGTCCTCCTAAGCCTAAAGTGCAGGAATTGGAGACATTCCGTTCCTGACAGCATTACACAGGGGGGGGGGGGGGGGGGGGGGGGGCACCTACTGATGACTCCATTCTATGTGGGAAACATCTATGTATTGAGTATAAACCCCCTTGTGAGGGAAGAGACAGGGTCCCTACTTTCTTGTTTTGCATGGGAGTACCTGGACTTCAAGCTTTGGGTTTGGGAAAAGAACGCTCTTGCCCACAGATCCCTAGGGAGGGCTTGAGAACAGGTGCATGGAGCCAATGAGAAAGTAGAGAGAAATATGAAATATAAGATGCACCTGAGAAGTGATGACTGACATCTTGTGAAGAGAAGCTTGAAATCCATGAAAGAGAGTTAAAGGATCAGAAAGTCTTCATCCCATTCTCATCCTCTTTATATTCTGTATTTTTATAAAAATATGAATCTACTTGCTATCCTGTCTGAAAAATCCCCTCAGTAAACCCTTTTCATTTAAACAGCCTGGTTCTGGGATTGGACTTCGCTGTTTCTTGCGGTGCTGAGAGAGAAGGGAACCACAAAGAGCCCTAACAGCTTATCTTCCCCCCTGCCCAACAAGACCCCGGACATGTAGCGTGTGGAGCACTGTTCTCTCTAAGCTGTGCTCGTGTGCGCGCGCACATACTTTACAACAGAGCGCACAAAAATTACGGTTCTGATTCTGATAGAAAACAACACAGACGTCTTAAAATTTTAAAGATGATTGTAATTACTAGAAATTTCCTGCTTCATTTAGTAATCGTCTATTTTCATTTAATTTGATTAAAATCAATGTGGTGTACATACTGTATTCTGACGTGTAGTCAAATTTTAAAGTATATAACTCCGAGTGTCGTTATGTGGCGCACAAAAATTTAACCTTCCTTCAAAAGCTGCACACAGCTGATATTTTATGCGCACACAGCCTACAGAAAATTAGAGGGAACATTGGTGTGGAGTGCTAGACCCTACTCATGCAGTGACCCTGGATTCCATCCACGGCTACATAACAAGCAAAATGAAAAGGGGGGGGGGGGGAGGCTGTAATGATTTGCTTAACAGACAACTGAATTATCTGAAACGTTTTGCTGTTCATCTTCTGATTTACACCAACATGCTTACTTTTCTGATTCTTAAATTAGTTTTTCAAACACAAGCCTGAAAAGCAGAGAGAAAATAGGAAAAGCATAGCTTTATATGAGACAGTAGGAAAAGCATAGCTAAATCTAAACCCAAGTTCAATTTGTGCTGATTAGTTGAGGGGATTCAGCAGGCACCTACATTCAACCCGGCACTCTTATCCCATCTCTCCAGGTTACCACAGCACTCTTCCCCATTCTCCCTTTATAGTTGTCCAATTTTGGACTTTTCCTTACTGTCTCACCATCCCACTACCTCCTTCCAGGAACGTGGCTTTATTTTGTTGCGGCATTCATAGTTTTCAGAGAGCATATGTCCACTGGTGGCTAGAAGCAAAATAACATTAGCTGAGAACCAGCAGCCAAACTATATAAACTATAGATTTTAATCATCTTAATGAAGAAAAAAAAGCCCTATAATGTGAATTAACAGCTAATTCATTATTTGCAGATACAATTCAGCTTCAATATGGTTTCACAAATGATAGTGAACACTCAACTGCTTTTATTGTTAGGTCCTTTCAAAAGCTTCAATCCTTACTCTAACCATAAATAACGTCTGAAAAAAATCAATTGTTTCACCCAGAGGGACATTTTTTCAAATATCTATTAAAACATTTATGGCCTGGGTGTACAAGATTTAAGAAGCATTGTTTTGAGCTCTTCATGTCAAGAATACTCTGCCCCGGCTTTCTGTCATAGGCTTCTGATAAAAGTGCAGAGGATTTGCATGCCTAGGTCCCTTCAGAACAGAATCCCCCACATGGCTGAGGATAATGAGTAGTGTCACTGTATCTACCAGTGCAGCTCCGTGACAGCTCAGGGTTGCTGACAAAGCTATTCCCAGCAACGAGTAGGATTCTCATTTCAGCTATTCAGCAAAGAAATCCTATCCAACCTTTTCCCTTGAGGGCAGTTCTCACTGTTCACAGTGTCAGTGACCTTCATTAAGATGACTGTCTGATCTTTTTGGAAGCTGTTCTGCACGCTCAATAAAACAATGTATGCAAATATTTTACGTATTTATTCTTTTATTTATTAAGATTTATTTACTGTCTTTTTTGAGGAAATTTACCCAATGTGGCATAAAGCAAGTGCAGCTAGACCTAGACAGTTTGCAGTCATGGTGAGAGTGGGCCCGATATTCACAAGGGTGTATGCGTTTAGCAGGACATAATCCTCCACTGAGCCCCTATTCAGTGGCATGAACCTGCCAGTTCCACTGAATATCCCCACAGACCACCTTGGCAGAATCTGGATAGTGCCACGGCAGTTCGTGGATGGAGCTGTGGTGGTCCCGGCACCTATCTGGGCAGTAGTGATGCTCAGCCTACT
This sequence comes from Ichthyophis bannanicus, assembly GCA_033557465.1. Lineage (NCBI taxonomy): Eukaryota > Metazoa > Chordata > Amphibia > Gymnophiona > Ichthyophiidae > Ichthyophis > Ichthyophis bannanicus. Next base: position 98,607,499 of record CM066046.1, read on the forward strand.
AACCAAACAGGTAACCACCTAAAGATAGGACAGATCAATGTCTTGCCTAACTTTATCTGGTTTTGCTATCCAGTTAGCAGCTGACTAGATAGCAACGGACGGATATTCAGCACTGGGAGATATCTGGCATCTGGGCTGAATATTCAGTTCAATTTTTGCCTGTGATGACCATAATAAAATGATTCGAATATCAGCATAGTACACAGAATAGCAAGATAAACTTGAAAAATAGGTAAATCAAATCTTGATAATAACAATAATATGAAACAGTGTGAGTACTATAAACATTTAAACAACAGTAAACATTCATATGCCTATACCATTAAAACAAAGTAAAACATTTGTATAATTAGAGGCATGATAGGATGCCAACACGACACACATTAAAACACTGTCATAAACAGCAAAGGGGACATTTGATGCTAGGTTCATATACTGTTAATGGGCTATACTTAGGATGGGGGCGCTGGAAGTTATTTGGAGGTGGGAGATGTCATTGGGGGTTTTGTGGGTTCTTCAGGGGGTGGGAGGTGTCATCGGAGAATAGCATAGGTTCTTTGGGAGGCAGGGATGATAGCAGGAAGCTTCCCTGGGGTCTGGGATTTTGTACTTCTTTAGCACAGGGGCCCAGAGTAAATGCACCACTTTGGCAAAGTAAGTGGATGCACCATTGTCCTGTTTCTCAATCTGGCCATACATGCAAAAACAAGTTCAATTGAATTTCATATACAACACATATAGGTGCAGATAATATGGTGCCTTATCATTCCTCTCCCTTCTGCCCCTTTCAGATTCCTTTCCATCTCTCCCGCATCATTTTCTTCTTTATTTTACCCTGCAGTTTCCTGCTTCTCTGGGCTTCCTGCTCAGTCAGAACCGTGGATGGGATCCAGCACCGTGAATCTTCATTTGCAATTAGCAAATAATTTTCCCCGTATTTTATTTTCCCTCCCAACTTATTTAGTCCGGTCTTTACAGTGATGGTCCTCAGCTCGGTGCTATGAGCCAGGGCTTATTCAAGAAGCCTAAATCTAGACACCAGGTGTCATCAATGCATGAAGACTGTGATTCCCTCTCTGTATTTGCAGCATTCCCAACTCCGGCCTATCTGGGAGCAGAGAACTTGAGCCAGGAATCAAGCTACCTAGCTAGCTCCCTCCCATTTCTATTTGTCCCCCCGCCCCCCAGCTAGTTTCTTTTCCATTTCCTCCACCTTTCTCTTAAGTACCAGTTCATCTCCCATTCCCCTTCATCTCTGTCTTAAGACTATCTTTTTGCCCATTACCTTTTCACATCTAACCAGACCTGTTAGTTCAATTCATGTAGCTGAAAGTTCTGCTGCGATGCAGGCAGGTGATACTGAAATGTGGTCCGCATCAGGAATGATGTAAAGAAATGTCCCAAGAAGGAATGATATAGGTAAGGAGCTTTTTGAAGTTCTCAAAATGATCCCCATATGGACTGTTCCGTTATTAGAGGTCAAGGGAAAAGAGATGTGATAGAGGGTTATAAAACTATGAATGGTGTAGAACAGATAAACATAGATCAGATGTTTATGCCTTTAACAAGTAGAAAGACCAGGCACCATGTAATGAAGCTACAATATAGCACATTTAAGACTAATCAGAGAAAATACTTTTTCACTCAATGCTTAATCAAACTGTAAGTAAAAGATGTTAGTGTAGCTGGGTTTATAAGAACTTTGGACAAGTTCCTGGAGGAAAAGCCCATAAACCATTATTAAAGGAGACTGAGATACCCCAGCAGCATGAAATCTATCTATCTTTGAGGAACCTGCCAGATACTTGTGACCTGGATTGGCCACTATTGGAAGAAAGATACTGGGCCTGATGGACCTTTGGCATATCTTATGTTCTTAAGCTGCCAAATAAAGGCAAAAGATCTCTATTTTGGTAGTTTGACCCCTAGCAGGAGAACCTTGAGACTATGGCTAGAGATCAGAGCTACCATTTTGAATCCAGGCAGCAAAGGGGTGGGAGCATAGGGGGTTCATTCCTACTACAAAACTATATCACCAGGGATAGCCATGGTAAGTGCTGGGGGTGGGGGAAATCAGGCAGGGGTGTGATGGGAGAGTTGGATGATGCTCTTTTTTCAAGAGGAAATGTATTTAGGAGTCTTCTTAGATGGGGGCTATGATGAGCAGAGGTGTTATTGGGGGACTAGGAGAAGTATTGGGGTGATTTTGGGGGGTGGGAGATGTCATTAGGGGTGTCATGGGTTCTTTGGGGTGGGAAATGTCATTGGTGTGTTGGGGGTCCTTTGGCTGTGGAAGATGTCAATGGGTGTTTTGTAGGTTCTTTGGGGGGGGGGGGGTGGAGGATGTCATCGGAGGATAGCACGGGTTCTTTGGGGGACAGAGATGGTAGCAGGAAGCTGTGCCAGGAATTGGGATTTTGTGATTGTTTACACAAGGGCCCATGGTAAGTGCATCATCAGTGCAGATGCATCAGTGCTATCTGCCAACGCATTTAATATAGGCCCCTGCACTAAGTGTCTGCTTTGTGAGGTAAATGTTGGGCAGCTGATGACCATATGATCTTTATCGCACAAGCTTTGCATTTCAGAGGTAATTTTATAAGGAGTCACATAATATTATGGGTCTGATAGTCACAGGAATTTACACGGTTTGCAGAGCTGTAAACTCAGTAAATGCCCCTAACTGGGATAACACGGTTAGTGCTGCTGAATATCCCTGAAAAATGCCACTATACGCCCTGATACTAACCGCGTAGCATCGGGGGATGTCAGGGCATGCCGCGGGAGGTACCCAGAGATAACCAGGCAGCAGCGATATTCAGCCGCTGCTCAGTTAACCCTCAGCGATGAAAGGTAGACGCAGCAAAAACTGTCCTAATGTTTGCCACTGGAGCTAACCGGGCAGCGGCTGAATATCGCCACTGAACGATTAGCTTCTGCGGCGTGTGCGGCTGTGCAGTGACTCCGGATATTCAATGTTGGTGGCCGGATATTGCTCCAGATTGAATATCCAGGGTTAAAGTTTGGCAGCGACGGCTATGCGTCTTAAAGGTGCATAGCTGTTGCAAATGAATATCGGATCCTATGGGTCCGATTCTGTAAGATGAATAGCAGGGCTGTACGTCCCAGTGGGTCATGCAGCCCCGCTATCTATCTGTTCTGTATGCAGCAAAGCAATCTCCCTGCACGCACACAGCCTCAATGTGGGGAGATCCGGATGGGGGCATCACGGGGACAGAGAGTGGGTGGAGTGAGGGCGGACACCCGGATATACAGGGCAGATTCAGGTCACATCCCTGTACATCTGCTGGGCAGAAGATGGCAGTGCTGCTTATTCCACCTCAGATCTTAAACAGGCAGAAAAGGCGACAGCGAAAGCCAGAAGAATTCTTGGGTGCATAGGGAGAGGAATGGCCAGCAGGAAGAAGGAGGTGATAGTGCCTCTGTATAAGTCTCTGGTGCAACCTCATTTGGAGTATTGTGTGCAATTCTGGAGCCCGCACCTTCAAAAGGATATAAGCAGGTTGGAGTCTCTTCAGAGGGTGACTACTAAAATGGTTAGTGGTCTTCGTTATAAAGCACATGAGGACAGACTTAAAGATCTTAATATATATACTTTAGAGGAAAGGCAGGCTGGGGCGATATGATAGAAACATTTAAATACCTCTGTGGCATAAATGCACAGGAGGGTCTCTTTCAATTGAAGACAAGTCCTGCTACGAGGGGACATAGGATGAGAGTGACAGGGGATAGACTCAGGAGTAATAAGAAGAAATATTTCTTTACAGAAAGAGTGGTAGATGCATGGAATAGTCTCTCAGTGGAGGTGGTGAACACGAGGACAGTATCTGAATTCAAAAAAGCATAAGAGATCTCTAAAGGTAAAAAGGGGACTTTTGTAGCTGATATGGAAGGGCAGAGTAGATAGACTATGTGGTCTTTTTCCGCCATCATGTTTCTATGTTTCTGCCAAGAGCAATGCATTATCAGATTTCTTGATTGCTTGTTGTTTCTTTATTGATTATTGACCCAAGCACATTAAAGTTGTCCACTATTTCAATTTCTTCTCTAGTTCTCAGGATCTTTATCTTCTTTACGTTAAGATGCAGGTCCATTTTAAGTCTATGGGCCCGATATTCAGTTGGGCAAGCTACGTGCCACTACAACACATAGACCTGCCCACCGACAACCTCAGATATTCAGTGCCGGGATCATATATGGCCCTGGCATTGAATATCTGGATTTGCCACACAGACTCCCAGCCACAGCAGCTAACCAGGCAGCGGCCATATTGCATGTTGCCCACTTAGCTCCTGTGCCTTAAAGATAGGCGAGGGTTACAGACTCCACATCCACTCTGCCTGGAAACGCCCCCACCACGCTCCGATGCTAACTACATAGCATCAGGGCATGTAGCGGGGTTAGAAGGGGATATTCAATGGTACTAACCATGTAAGTGCCATTGAATATCCTGATTAAATGCATTTACATGGCTTACTGGGCTGTGTGTCTTCACGTTCAGCCTGTAATGTGCTGGTATCAGCATCGCGAAGGTTGTTGATGAATCTTTCACCAATCTTCACACCTCGGTTGTCTTCATGCAGTCCTGTATCTCTGATTTATTCTGCATGTAAGTTAAACAGGTAGGAAGAAAGTATGCAACCTTGTTGTACACCTTTGCTGATTTTAAACCATTCTGTTTCTCCATGTTCTGTTCAAACTGTTGCTTCTTGATCAATGTAAAGGTTGTGCAAGAGAAGAATCAGGTGTTCTGGTATACTCAAGCTTCTTAATGTGGCCCAGAGTTTCTCATGGTTTACACAGTCAAAAGCCTTGCTGTAGTCAATAAAACACATATACTGTAGATATCCTTTTGGTATTCTTTTGTCTTTTCAAGGATCCATCTCACATTCACGATGATGTCTCTCGTTCCTCGCCCTTTCCTGAACCCTGCTTGCACTTCAGGCATTTCTCGTTCCAGGTATGGTTGTAGTCTCTGCTGGATGATCATCAGTAGAATCTTGCTGGCATGTGGGATCAGAGCGATTGTGCAATAATTTCCAGTCAGTTGGATCACCTTTCTTCAGTATTGGTATAAACACTGATCTTTTCCAGTCAGTTGGCCATGATGTTTTCTTCCAAATTTCCTGGCAGAGCCTTGTAAGTATGGCAACAGCTGCATCAGATTGCTGCAATACTTCTATAGGAATGCCATCAATACCCAGTGCTTTGTTTTTTAATAATGCTTTCAATGCTGCTTTGACTTCTTTCATCACCAATGGTTCCTGATCATAAGGTATAGGTTGAAACGGTTGTTGGTCCACTTGATCTTTATGGTATAATGACGGTATATTCTTTCCACCTTTTCTTGATCTTCTCAGCATCATTTAACATAGATCCTTGAGCATCTTGTAGCATTCCAATTCAAGGCTGGAATTTTCTCTTTAACTCTCGTGGCTTTAGGAAAGTCAATCTTGTTCTTCCTTTAATAGTTTCTGATTTTATTTCCTTGCATGCATCATTGTAGTACTTTTCCTTGTCTCGTCTTGCTGCACATTGGAAATCTCTTTTGAGTTCTGTGATTGCCTCTTTCTCCTCTGGCTTTAGCTTCTCTTCCTTTCTGGGCAATTTTCAGAGTTTCTTCAGTCATCCATTTTGGCCTTTTTTGCTTTTTTGTGGAGATTTGTCATTTTCTTTGAGCACAACATTCTTGATGTCACCCCATAACTCTTCTGATGCTTTGTCATTTGTATCCAAAGCAGCAAATCAATTTTGCAGGCAGTCTTTAAATTCTGGTGATATATTCTCAAGGTCATATTTTGCTACATTCATGAGTGGCTTGCTCTTTTTCAGTTTTAGCTTGAGTTTGCATATTAGTAGTTGGTGATATGTACCACAGTCTGTTCCAGGTTTTTGTCTTTGTTGATGTTATTGAGCTTTTCCAATTTTTTCCACAGATGTAGTCAATATGATATTTGTACAATCCATTGTGTGAAGTCCATGAGTACAGTCGCTGTTTGTGTTGTTGAAAGAAGGTGTTTGAGATGAATAGATCGTTAGTCTTGCAGAATTCTAACAGCCTTTCTCCAGCTTCATTTCTTTGCCAAGTCCATATTTTCCAACCATTTTGCCTTCTTCTTTGTTGCCCACTTTTGTGTTCCAGTCACCCATGACTATCAGGATATCCTTTTTGCATGTTCTGTCCGTTTCAGCTTGTTCTTGTTCATAGAACTCATCCACTTCATCTTCAGCTGTTGTTGGGGCATATACCTGAATAGTTGTGTTGATAGACATACCCTATAGACAAATATAAATTAAGCGTTCACCAATTGCATTGTATTTCATTACAGTTCTTGCAAGTTTCTTAATTATAAACGCAACACCATTTCTTCTTTGTCTTTCATTTCCAGCATAGTATACCATGTGATCAGATGTAAAGTGCCTGATGCCAGTCCATTTCAGTTCGCTGACACCCAACAGATCAAGTTGTACACATATCATTTCATTCTGGACCACCTTCAACTTCCCTTGGTTCATGCTTTGTATGTACCATGTCCCAATATGTAAGACATCTTTGTAATTTCTGACTCTAATTTCATGTGCAGCTACATCAGCAGTCAGACAGCCCGAGGGCTTTGATTCAAGCACATCAGAAATGCTGGTTTTACTCTGAAAGGTCTTCAGCTCATGTCAACTAGGCACAACTTTATAAAATTACCCTCTTACTCTGAATTCATTTTTGCTTCTAATACATAGTAAGTGAAAAAGATACTGCATCTTAGTAAACAGGCCCCTTAATACCACTTACAAAGACCATTGAAAGAGACAAGCTTTTACTAATTTATGTCATCTCAAATAGCTGACTTCTCCTCTAATCTGCAGAGGTGGTAACATGTTCCATAAGAGTGATCCAAAGTAGCCGAAGGCCAATTTTCTTCATCTCATCAATCTCACTTCTGGATGAACACCAGGGATCTCAGGAACTTACAGGACACAAATTTTCACTATTTGCTCATCATTTATAATTACAGTTTTAAAACCCTTTCTTTACATTCTGATGCCATAATTAAGATAAAAAATAGTGTGCTTATGACTCCATACTGTATACAGGGAATCAAGCATTCCATGAATTTTGCACACTGTAAATAAACAAGTGGAGGAGTAGCCTAGTGGTTAGAGCAACTGCCTAGTACCCAGAAGATCAACTGGTTCCCACTGGTGCTCCTTGTGCCCTTGGGCAAGTCACTTTACCCTCCATTGCCTCGGAAGAAATGTTCGGTGATACATTGCCAAGAAATGGGTCAGCACTGATTTGATGGCACAAAAAAATAAATAAATGATAGTTCTTCAAACATTTGGAAGGTAATTTTATAAAGTTCTTTTCTTCATATTAAGACTGATTTGCTTGCAGAAATAGGTTTTTATAAAATTGTGTGATTACATATGCACATAAAACGTATGTGAGAAAAACCAAGTGCCTACTTTTACATGACTGGTGGAGCAGGTGTAACTTTGTACATTTGCCTTTGCACACTATTGGATTCGTTCTAAGAGCATTTTGCTTAAGGGGCTAGGTGCCTTTTGGACTTTTCACCTAAGCATCCTGTTATAAAAGCAAGCCTTTTCTTGAGATACTTGTGTCTTTCTTATTCAGCTAGCCTATGTATTCACGTAATTGGCTGAATATATTCGTATAACTTTAAATTCTTGCTATTTCTGCTCTTCATTCAAATGCGTAAAGTCATACAGAGAGTGGTTGAATTTCACCATCCAGCACATAACCTTTGGCCCAGCTCATGAAATGCCTCTATTATGGATAAATGCTAGCTTTATCGTGACTTAGTTGACCACAATATATGAATCCCCTGGGCTGGCATTTTTAGCATGAAACTCTTATGTGATCGATACCTGTTCCCAACCTTGTTTTGAAATTTGCACCTTCCAGTTAATGTTCTTATTTCTCTTTTTGTCATGTTTTTGTTTTGTTTTATTTTTTGCAACTAATTTTAAACAAACAAATCCCTGCCCTCCATAAGTTTTATAAAATTTGTCTTCCCCCTCCGCCAGTGGGGTCGGAGGAGATTGATTGATTGATTTAGAAAAAAAATATCATTTGCCTATCTTAAATTATAGACGAGTCACAAAGATACAGTTGTGGTCAACATTATTGGCAAACAATACAGGAATAAGAATATAGTCTTAAAATGGGTCTGCACCTTAATGTTAAGAAGACAAAGATCCTGATAACTGCTATAATCAATAAGTTCATTGATGGAGAAGAAATTGAAATAGTTGACAGCTTTAATTTACTTAGATCAACAATCAATAAAGAAAGGACCAGCAGTCAAGAAATCCCATGATGTATTACTCTTGGTAGAATGGCTATGAAGGACCTACACAAGATTCTCAAGAGCAGAGATGTCTCTCTCCATACAAATATCCGATTTGTCCAGGCCATGGTATTTTCAATAACGTCATATGGATGCGAAAGTTGGACAGTGAAAAAGATAGACAGGAAGAAAATTGAACCCTTTGAATTATGGTGCTGGCAACAAATACTGTGTATATCATGGACTGCCCGAAGAACAAACCAGTCAGTACTAGAGATCAGACCTAAGCTTTCCTTAGAAGCTCAGATGACAAGACTTTGACTTTCATGCTTTGGACACATCATGTGAAGAGAGAGATCATTAGAGAAAGACATACTGCTTGGCAAGGTAGAAGGTCACCGTAAAAGAGGAAGGCCAGCAATGAGATGGATCAATACAATAACAGCAGCTACGGATAAACACTCTATCAACAATGAGCCGCTTGGCTGAAGACCGAACAAAGTTCAGGTCAACTATCCAGAGGTTTGCCAGGAGTTGACACCGATTTGACGGCACTTAACAACAACATCAACAGGAACAGGTGCACCAAAGGTGATGTTTGTGAAGCTTTATTAAAAACCCCAATTTGTTTCGGCTGGACGCCTTCTTCAGGGGGTAAACACCTCAAAAAATCTATAAAACAATAAATGAATCATATACATTAAAAGCACAATGAATAATAGTCACAAAATAAAATCTTCAAAACTAAAAATAAAAATAAAAAACAGACATGAATAGATAAAATCATAAATAAGAAATTATATATAAAGTGTCAAATAAAACCATGAAGCTTAAAACCATATTTGGAAACCATACATTAAAACAATTGGGACATAAACGTGGCAGCATAGAGAACAGAGATGAAAGAAATGGACCAAGAACAATAAAAAAAAATATTTTTGAGAACTGAACACAAATTTCCTTGTAGAAAAAGGATGAAAAGGACAAGAAATTTATTGTAAAGGAAACACCCAGTGAAACAATGCAAACCAAATTTAAGAATAAAGCCCTATAAAGTCTAAAAGTACTTAAAAACACCTATGTGAGACATGTTAAATAAACTTCATGTATTGAGAAAACCAATTTGTTGAAAACTATGTAAGACTACGCAAACTTACAAGACCAATAGGTAACATGGAGATTGTGCCTGAAGATAAAAATTTGAACTATAATGAAAGATACCATAAAGGATCCCAGGAATTTAATTTATATACAGCCGTAAATAGTAGAAAAAAAAGGAAGAGTACTTGCTTATATCTCAAAGGTACAGTGTTTATGTAGAGAAGCCAATCTGGCAAGAAGGATCGGAGCAAGTCAGGTGATCTTTTAAAGTGAGAACGCGCCAAAACTGTCAGGGTCAAAGATCAAAAGAATGCATTGTTTCAAAATAAAGATACACATAAAACCCTGAACAGGGCTTGTATTAAAAAAACAGTTCTCCATTATGAAAGAAGTCCATCTAAGTGTGTGAAAATTTCACTTTATATAAAAATGAGAGACCATGCTTAGGTATTTTTTGTGTAGCTCTATTTCATGCTTTAAAAAAAACCCTGAATACCGGGCATAGTACTGTCTAATCCCTACTACTGTGGAAAAACATTATGGCACACAACTGGCAAAAGCAAACCTCGCCTAGCTGAAGCAAGTTTTAGAAAAAGGGTTATTAAATGTAGTGTACAAAGCATGACAATATGAAGACTCGGGCAACCTGCGCTCTGTGAAAACAGCGAGTTATCCAATCATATCAATCTCTGTGCGCAAGCCACACACATAGAAGCAAACGACCTTCTCAAGAGATATAGAATTGTGTGCGACCATGAAACCAAATGTCGTGGGTCATCAAAAAATAAAAGAACTAAAGACGTCAGAGGTCTCATGTATACCGACCATATGACTCTAAGGGGTATGTTTACTAAAATGCGGTAAACATGAATAACGCGCGTTATACAACATTAACGAGCGTAAGTGCAGTATAGCACGCGTAATCACGCGCCAATGACCGTTACCGTCATACTACGCGCGTTAACCGTTGTTAACGATCGGTAATCCCCGCGGCGCGGTAAAACAACGCAGAAGGAGGAGAGAGGGCGGAGAGAAGGGGACAACGGGCGGAGAGTGGGCGTGGAGAGGCTCCCCTCACACTAACGCGCTGAAATTCACAGCACAATTCCAACGCGAATGAAAACCTGCCGTTAAAGGGGAGAGAAACCATTTAGCTGTCAGCAATGTACAGCACAGGCAGGGAAACCCACAAAAAGTGATAAGTGTGAAACATGTGCACACAACATAAGAGCACAGAAACACTGAGAATGACCCAAACAAACGGATAAAAACAAGAACCAAGTTGGGCAACAGTGGTATCAATGAGACCCCCCCCCTGAGTAAGCCTTATAGTACAGAGAGAAAATGTGGAAGGGACTAAACACCGTCCCCATACAAGGGGAATGGACCCACAGTGAAACAACGCTGTTCTTTGTCTTTCAGTGTTTACCAACCTGTGCAGTGACACCTACAGTTGTGCGTACCCAAACCATTTGTGCACTGTGCCCTGGACCACTGTTGTGGGCATTGCTGCCCAACACCCCCAGAGCTACACAATGCTGGCATAGGTGTGGGGAGTGTGTGCCCCACTATGAAGTGTGCTGTGTCGGCAAACACCCCCCACAGCCCTCAGTGCTAGCACTGTTGCCAGTATAGGCCGGCCAATGTGCATAATGAGGAGCAAGGTACCCTGGGAATAGGCCGTAGAGGGTGGCCGACCTGGCTGCATCAGCACAAGGCATAGAGCAATGGCGCAGACACTGTAGTGTCTGGCCACCACCTGCACAAATAGGGTGGCCATAGCATGTCCAGCTGGGAGGTCACACTCACCCTGAATGAGCAGTGACCACTGCAGGGCTAGGTTCCCCCATAGTGCGCTATGGCAGTTCTCACATGTGATATCTATGGGTCCCCATGTGGGGCCCAATCACTAACCTATCTGCTTGGTGTGTATGCTGACACCCCTGTTCTGGGTGCCTGCATCCCATTCAGGACCATGCACTCTGGACTAGCTGCTGGATTGTCTGCAGCTAGTATGTGTCGTGCTGGAACACCTCGCAGTGTGCAGCGGCTGGAGGTGTGCTGCTGGAGAGTGTCAGAAAATGTTGTGGGGCATCTGGGCATTCCCAAGCCTGTCAACTATTGCCCAATGGATTTGTAGTGCTCGGTCTGTTCCCCAACAGGACTGGGGATGATGGGCCCCCCCTACAGCTACCACTGCAGTGAGGTGAACCTGTTCTACACCATGAGCCCCGGAGGGGGGGTTGTGTGGTGTCACCTAAGTCCCCCCCATCCCCCCCCTGTTCCCTCCCCTCCCCTCCCCTCCCCTCCCCTCCCGCCGGTACTCTTGCCACCAACACCAGATATGCATTACTGCAGGTGCACATGAGCGAGACATGCAGCAGGTCACTGATGTAACCACGGTGTGTCTAACAGAACTACAGAGACCACACTGATGGGGACCTGGGGTGTGTCAGTCATCAAAGGTGCTGTGGACCTGTTGCTGGCCACCCCACCTCAAACTCAGGGTGGTCACAGTAACCGCACAAGGTGACTGTCTGTGGATACACTGTAGCAGTGCCACACATGGTCTGTTCCCCCTACTATGGCGAGCTGCTGTGGGGTTGCACATGGTCAGGACCACCATCAGCCTGAGGAGATGGGGGGGGGGGACCCACAACATAGGACCATCTAAACACAGCTGATTTGCATGTGCAGTGCATCATGGGCATGACTGCTCCAATCCAACCCTGTGAACCCCTGCAGATGGACTGTGTGGTGCAATGAGGTACCTCTGTCAAATACACACAAGCACCCCATAGCCTCCCATAACACCCAGACGTAGAGACAATCAGGGACTCTGTCTGTGCCGTTCTGACCACACACCCTCCACAATCCCTTTAAACAGAAGGGGCATTACAAATGTGTGATACATCTCCACCTGGAGAACATATCTGGCCAAAGGAATGTGAATGGCCCCCGATGTGAGGTGTGTGCTGCAGAAGGTGGTATGAAACATGATGCTGATGCTGAAAAATTTAGCAGACGTATGAGGAAGCGGGGTTTGTAACGTGCAGATCATGCCCACAGGCTCCCATAGGTAATAGTCCACCACAATCAGAGATAGTAGTACCAATGCCAGGTGCAATATTCCCTCAGGGATATGTAAATGTACAGTGCCCAGAACAGAACCAACGCACGTAGTACCGCACGCACACGCCGTAAACACCGCACGTATTCACGCATGCAGCAACGCACGTAGTTACGCCTGCAGCAACGCACGTATCCAAGTGCCGTGACACGCTCATGTAGCTCTGCACGTGGCTACGCCCCCAGCAACGCACGTGGCTACGCCCCCAGCAATGCACGTGGCTACGCAGCACTGATACAGTCGGAGCAAATGGCAGCCATGTCCAGGAAGCCAGCTTTCAGCCAGGGAGACCTATATCTCCTCACAGAGCTGATCTGCCTCCGCCAGCAGCGGCTATTTCCGGGCTCATCCAGGAGGCAGAACCTAGGAAGGGTCAGGAGGGCCTGGGAGCGTCTGTCCCACAGATACAACAGGAGCTCTGACTACCCACGTGAGGTAAGTGCATAGGGACAGGCACCCCAAATGATGAGGTTCAACAAAACAACCAGTAACCAAAGCACAAAGAAACTATGCATTGCCAGGGAATAGCAGGTGCTGCCACGTCCGGCTGGTAGCAAAGTCTGCCACACACCCGATAAAAAGACCCCACCAGCCCCAAGGGGGTAGCTGCAACTATGGCAGGGGTGCACCACAGACCACATTGGTATGGTATGGGGTGCCTTCTACGGCACCTTCGGGTATGCCACTGTGTGGGGGTGTTTGCTGGCAACCCTACAAAAAAATACATATACATGCCCCCTCACTCACTATATAATGTACAGGGTGCTGCGTCAGCCAGCCTTATGCATCAGGCACCCTGGGGACTCAAACCCATTATGCCTGTATCAGCAGTCAGTGCAGTAACCATTGTGCTACAGCTCTGTATCGGTGATGTATGTCTGGGTGCCTTCTTATGCGTAACGCGCGGTGACGCGCCATGGCGCCCTGTAACGCTCGTTAGTTTTTGGAACGCGCGTTAGTGGTTACGATGTCCCGTCCATGTCCTTATTTGGGGTTTTTGTCACTACCGCGGCTCCTAACGCGAATTGCACTAATGCGGTTTAGTAAACATACCCCTAAGGCTAAATATGCTGCAAACACTAGGAAATGCTAACTGTAAATCTTATAGTCCATGCAAATAAATAGCTATGCCAATAAATGAACATATAAATAAATAATTTTAAGACTAAAGATGCACGTAAAAAACTAAGAACCCAATTCTAAAATGAACATAAAAGGGACTACAATAAAATAAAATTGAGTAAAATATGTGCTTCATATTACTATGACGACATTAAAACCCAAAACGAATACAAGGGGTCATAATCTCATATGGCTGTCAAACGCAGGTCTCACCTAATGAAGCAAACTTTAGAATCAAAAATCATAAAACGTGGCATATAAAATGCTGAAACAAAATTATCTGAAAACTTGCACACTGCAAAAAAGGTATTTAGGATTTGCAGATTAAAAAATCGTATAATATCTGTATGTGAGTAGGATACCAATGAAGCAAGTTACCTCACTGAAAATATCAAATATATGAGTTACCTATAAATTGAGGTTTATTCTGGCCCAAGAATGTTTTCAGGATTTCTTTTACAAGTGGCAGTTTTCAGCTCTTTCCAAAGATTCACAATTGGATTGAGATCAGGACTCATTGCTGGCCAGTTTAAAACAATCCATTTGTTCTCTTTTAATCATTCTTTTGTACTTTTGGATGTATGTTTTGGGTCATTGTCCTGCTGGAGGACTCATAGACCTTCGACCCAGGCCTAGCTTTCTGACACTAGGGGGCATGTTTACTAAACTGTGGTAACATAGCAGCGGCTAAATTAGGGCGCGTTATGTAACATTAACGCGCATTAACGTAACGTTAAACGCACCTTAACGTTACATAATGTGCGTTAGCGTTCCCGGCCATGGTAAGTCCCGCAGAGGGTGGAGAGAGGGTGGAGAGAAGGGGTCAATGGGCGGGGAGTGGGCGGGGAGAGGCCCCTTCCAACCTAACGTGGGGAAATGAAGGGCTGAATCCTAACGCAACTGAAAACCTGGCGTTAGATGCACATTTGCAGGAGAGAGAAACCATTTAAGTGTCAGCAATGTACAGCATAGTGTCACAAGCACAACGCCCGAAGCCACTTGCCTCTAGTGGTCGAGGGGCGTGGTGGTTGAGGATTCCTTCTTCTATCAGTTCCTAGCAGCCTATTTCTTCGTGTTGGTTTCTGGGAAGTGTAGTACTGCTAAAAATATGTTGGTGCTTTAAGTAGAAGGTTTGTAGTTGAGGTAACCGAGGGTAAGGCTTGTAACAGAAAGTTTATTTCCATAACACAAAACACAGCAGGTTAAATGTATCATTTACAGGATTATAAATGTAGGATTTGCTTAAGATACAGCAAATAATGACAAACAAACCAAAATAACTCAGAAATGACTTTTTAAAGTCCTCTTACTTGCAGAAGCAATTGCCATTAGAAACTAGGCTGTCACTTTCCTGTTTAGTCCTTGTTAATCAGAGCATAAAGAAAAATTTGGGCTTAATTCTTCTACAGCAGTTTGGTTTCTGCCAGCCTCAAAAAAAACTTCTCTAGGCTGCATTTCTACGTGAAACCAAACTTAGAACAAAACAAACATTCCAAGCTGTTATCAAAACTCTTAGCAGGCTTTTCATATAGGAGAGGAGCAAGCAAAAACTCTTATAGCAGCTAACTTGGCTTTTCTTGCCGTTGCACAATTCAAACACAGGTGACAAACAAGCATGAATCAGAGTTTCCTGATCAGGCTTACGTTGCAGTAAATTTCCCTTTTAAAACAGACAGGAATTTACCTCCACACTGCTTCTGCCATATGGTTAACTTCCAAGGAGAATTACTTCTTTCAGGGCTAGCTTTTCCTCAAGACCTCCTGTCTAGAGCTTGGCATAGAGAGCAATCCATAAAGCAATCTTCTTCCCCCAAATCTGACACTGGTTTTCCCAACTGCATGGGTTCTGACTCACCGACTTGGTCAGACTGCTCAGCTGACAACCTCTCTGGTGGTCTGAAAGCTTCTCCACTTCCTGGCCCCCACCTCTGTTGCCAACCTGTTGCAGGGAATTCAGCTCTCTCAGCTCTGGGTAGCTCAGCTCTTCTCCAAGAATCCACTCCTTCTCTCTGCTTCTGTCTCAGCTGCTCTCCCGGCTGCTCTCCTTCTCGTCTCCCCCTCTCTGCATAATCTAACCCAGGCTTATATCTCCAGGGTCTTAACCCCACCTCTTTCTTTCTCAGGTGTTGGTAATCCCCCTGCCTTCTGATATTAGAATAATCAGTGCACTTGTTAAAGTAAGGGCTTTGGTCCTCGTGCTTGCAGTCCCTCTTTCTTACTTTATCAGTCATTGGCTGAAACCTGTTCCAGCTGGGTTTTTTCTGTCTTTGAAACCTGGCTCTGGCTTTCTCTCCCTGCACTCCTAGAAGGGGACCCTTAACTAGGGTGAATTCATTATGCTTCTCACCTCCCCACCTCTCAGGATAGCTGACTTTGCCAGAATAGTCAGGGAGCCCAAGAAAGGTGATAGTAGTGCTCCATTTGCAGCAACAGCATAGTGCCCAGGTATGAAAGGCCACTATGGTGATGGTGCACATGGGCCATGGGGCTGCAGGCGGGACATGCAGTGGGGGCTACTGGGGCACAGGGTGGACTAGGCAGTTGCCGAGGTGGCACATAGGAATGCAGAAAATGCAAACCAGCAAGACAGCAACTGACCAGGGTCAAATATGCCCATGAGTCTGTGTCCCACAGTTTCCCATCCATGGGACATTACCCATCAGGTACCCCAAGGGGCACATAACAGTGACAGGCAGTGCCAGGGGAAGTGTGGACATCTATGTAGTGTGGTGAACAGCGCCCTCCTGAGCCTATGAAGACGGATGAAAATCCTGAGGTTCAACAGGATTTATGTCTATTTGAGAAACCAAGGAAGAAAGAGAGACTCTATTCCACAGAGCTGAGCATGGAGACCAGCCCAGGGGAGGAGTCCTGCAGTCCTGATTGGGCACACCCTGCCCTTGGAAGGGGCGTGTCCAGGAGAGAACGTGGTTTTAAACCAGAGCATGGCCTTGCTAGTCAGAAGAGGAATGGGATTGAGAGGAATGAGGAGAAGGAGAGGAGAAAGAAGGAGAAGAGGAAGAATGATTGGAAGTCCAGAAAACAGTATGCTGATACTTGGGAACCTGGCATTGGAAGGAGACCTGCAAAGTTCTATTCAGAGGCAGTGAGTAGAAGTCCCAAGGAGAGAGGACCTAGCCCTGAATTAGACAGCCGTTGGAAGGCACAGCCCTGGGAAAGGAAGCCTTCAAGGCAGGCACAAGAAAGAAAACAATCATTCTGTGAAGTACCGTTTGAGCCAGAGAGCAACAAACATTCTAACAGCTGGAGAACGTTGGAGCCATCTGAAGTCAGAACGGCATGGCAACAAGTAAGTGAATTGCCACAAAGTTTCCAGGCTGAACGTAAAGCTAACTCTCCTGTGTGTGAAACATTAGCAAAAGAGACTAGCAATTACTCTGACACAATTAATCTAAGAGAGGAGAAAATAAACAGCCTTAAGCCAGAGGGAAGTTGTATAGCTGATAGCAATTCCCTATCTCACAAACAGCAGGCTGAATTGCTCCTACAGAGTTTTAAGCAGTTTTTAGAGTTGCAAGCTAGAAGACAGCCAGTGTTACCAGAAGCCAGTAATTCCATACAGCTTGAAGAATTAACACAAGATAATACAGACTTACCAGATTGTGAGAGCATGGATTGCACGGTCTGCTGTGTAGAGATGCCAAGCTGAAGGAAACTGCTTTTTACCGTATGTGAATTGAATGCTACGGAGCTGTTGTATTGCCTTGCTGAGAAAGCTCTAATTATGTGCACCTGATTCCCCAGCACTGTGAAGATAACAGTGGCTGAAAGAGGCTGCAGTGAATCTAACTGACCTCTTGAGGCAAAGTGAGTAATTTGCTTAGAAGTGAAAAGCAGCAGTTATACTTTAAGTTGCCTTTATCCTAAGTTTACCTGTTAGCATTTGAAGCACCTATTTTGTTTGCATTTATTTGCCATGTGATGGAACAATATCCTTTACTATAATAAAAATACTGGAAACCCCATAACTACAACTCTTTATTTCAGAGCGAGAGGAGCAGGAACTACAATACCCAGCAACCCCTGGATACAGGTTACTCTCCTTCCTCACGAAGCATCATACCGCCGCTCCTGTCTTTAGCCCCAAGGCCGGGCAGGAGCGCCGCAGTAGGCACCCCTACCCCAGAACGCACACCTTAGGCAGCCGCCTACCTGCCCCCTGTATGGCCTGAGATGGCGCACCCACTGGCACCGACAGCATATGGTCATGGCGGCATGGCAGAGGGGGTGGGTGATTGTGCTGGAGGGAGCAGTGGCACCCGCCTGCAGTGTACCTAGGCCATGCCCTGTACCAGTATGTGGTGTGCAGTGCAACAGAAGAGGTCTGGCCGAGGAACGTAAGGGTAGCCCCAGGGACCACTATGCTGCTGTGGCAACAGTGTGGTGCAGTACACTCAGCCAGCATGTCCAAGAACAGAGGTTCACATCCCATCTGTGGATCCTGCAGAGCATCTCCCCATAGTTTTAGCCCACAATGCAGCCACAACAACATCATGGGCAAACCCCAATGCAGTGTTGCACAGGGGTACGGACACCCACTCACAAGGGCTCCATTATCCACAGCTTCATGGAGTGTCAGGCTTTTGGCCCCAGCACAGAGCTGCAGTTATCACCAGAGCACTACTACTACCCCCTGCACAGATTAGCAATATCAGCACTGTGATCAGAACCAGTGCGGCAGGTAGGGTTGTCAACCACCTCCATATCTGCACAATGCTGAGATAGGTGTGGAAGTGTGCGTATGTCTCTGCATTGTTTTGTGTCTGCCAACACCTCACTGAGCCCACATTGCTCACACTGCTTCCAGCATTAGCTTGCAAATGTGCATAATGAGGAGCAAGGTATTGTGGGTATGGCCCAGACAGGGCAGATTGGCCAGGATGCATCTGCACAGGGTGGAGGGCAATGGCTGGGACACTGTAGTGCTTGACCACCACCTGCATGGACAGGGTGGCCACAGCATGTTATGCTGGGGGGGTCACTCTCACTCTGACCGAGCAGTGACCATGGCATGTCTATGTTCCCACATAGTGCCACACATTATTTGTTTCCAGTGATACCTGTGTGTTCCCGGTTCTGGGGCCCAATCACGGAGATACCTGCTTGGTGTCTGTGCTGTGCATCCCACCTCTGGGTGCACAGGGTTCCCCTGTGAGCATGCATATGGACTGGTTAGTGAGCTGTCTGCAGTTCACCTGTGCATGGTGGGAACACCTTGTAGGATGCTGCAGGTGCAGTCTGACTGTGCTGTCTGTTGATGAATGGCAGACCGTGGCATGGGGCAGTTGAGCCTTCCCCTACCTACCCCAAGCATCACTGCTGGTCTTCATTGGTCACAGGTATGGCACTGGCCCAGCAGCCCTGGAGGGCTGCCATCCACCAGAAGGACAGTGGTTGCTGGTACTACAGCCATTCTGCAGGGTGCAGGCACCTGTCCCACCACACCCTCATCTACAAAAGGGGTGATTGAGGCCCCTTAGGGTATATAGTGCATACCACTTAGACCCATAGTGGCAGTGCTACATAGCCCTCATGCGAGTCTAGACACCCCACTGCCCTGATAACAGGTACCCATGGCAGCCAGACCTTAACACTGGGTATGCACTAATCTGAGTGGTGTCCGGTCCCACAGGGCCACATGTGACTGCAGAATACAGCTGGAACAGATGCACCTTCAGTTGCACTGCTGGGATGTACCTTCAGTTGCAGTGCGTGACACCTGTCATGCAATGGCAGTGATGGGGATGTGCAGCAGGACCTATCTCTAGCACCACATGTACTGTGGACCTAGTGCTGGGCGCCCATCCTATCCCTCAGGGTGAACACGGAACCTGCACAATGGCATGGTCTGTAGCTACTCTGTGCCAGTATCATGCACTGTCAGTCCGTCTTACTACGCTGCAGTACCGGAGAGGTGCAGACCCCATTTGGTGGTCAGCTGTAGGCCACTGTTTTGCATGTGCAATGCATCATGAGTGCTGGTGGGGTTACCCTATCCTGGCACACAGAGCAGACGGCTTGTGCGGTGACCTGCAGTCCTTTTGTACCCAGCCATTGCTATGCAACAAGCCATAGAGGTATAGCCTACTGGTTAGTACACTGATGTTCTAGGCGGAGGTCATGGGTTTGATTGCTCAGTGTTCCCTCCTGTCCAAGGCAGATATTTTGCTTGCCTGTGACAGTCATATCTTTGCAGATCCGTGCTGCCGGCCCATAATACCCTCACCACAGTTGCCAACAATCCTTATAAGGCGTTATAAGGCTCCTAATTAGGCACAGTACAAGGCACTTAAGGCACGTGCCTTGTACTGTGCCTAATAAGGTGCCTTGTAACGTGCCTTATAACGCGCGTTACCTGACACGGCTTGCCATAATGATGCCCCGCCCACGCCTTTATATGGGCATCTGTACCTTTACCGCGGAACCTAACGCGAGTGACATTACCGCAGTTTAGTAAACAAGCCCCTAGGTAGCACATTTCGCTCCAAAATACCTTGGTAGTCCTCGGGCTTCATGATTCCTTTAAAACATTACAAGCCTCCAGTTCCTGAGGCAGCAAACAGCCCCACAACATTATGGAACCTTCACCATATTTAACTATACGAAGGGTGCTTTTTTTTCCTTATAAGCTTCATTTCTCGTCTGTAATGTATCACTGGCTTGCATTGCCAAAGAGCTCAAGTTTGGTTTCATTTATTTTATTTATTTATTTATTTACAGTTCTTCTATACCGTGCTTTTTCGTATCAGTGCGGTTTACAAATAACAGAAATATTGCCACAGACGAATGGCCATAGGCTTACATTATAACAGGATGGATAACTTGGGATAGAACAGGGGAACTATGTATAGTTACTTTATAAACTATTTACAACACATAACCATGCTGGCAAGGTCTGGTTTGTGTTTATGTAAGTCAAGTTATAGGAGTGTTAGGGTCCTCAAGAATAAGATGTGGTGTGGAGGATGGATGCGTTAGATTAGAGCGGGAAAAATGTAGGAGGAACAAATGGTGCTTAAGAGCTTCATCTGTTCACAGAACATTTTCCCAGAAGGATTGTGGTTTCTCAAGGTGGGTTTGGGCAAAGATCAGGCGTGCCTTTTTATGTCTGTCTTTGAGCAATGGCGTCCTCCTTGGCCTTCGCCCATGAAGTCCTTTGTTTAGTGTGTGGCGTATGGTGCAGGGCCGGCCCGTCCATTGAGCAAGAATGTTGTTTGCACAGGGCCCCACATTTCAGGGGGCCCCGCACAAACAACATTTTTCATTCAAAGCCCAGGTAAATTAAGAAAAAACCAAAACAACTGGCTGCTGCTGCCGCCGTGGCAGCAGCAGAATCTAGTGTCCCGTGGCGCCCCCCCCCCCGCCTGCCCAGCAGAGGCCCCTGAATCATTCCCCTTGGTGCCGGCTTTCAGAGATGGGGGCGTTAGGACTGGTAATGGGCCAGGGCCGGCCCGTCCATTGAGCGAGAATGTTGTTCGCACAGGGCCCCGCGCTTCAGGGGGCCCCGTGCGAACCACATTCTCGCTCAATGGACTGCTGCAGAGGGAGCCGGGGAAGCCCGCGCGAGGCCCCGGCTCCCTCTGCACAGCCCGCCAGCGTGAAGAGCCTTTACCTTCATGCTGGTGGCTGTTTCAATGAAGCCGCGAATGTCGCGAGAGGTTAAAGGGCATTGCCTTTAACCTTTCCCGGCATTCGTGGCTTCATTGAAACAGCCACCAGCGGGAAGGTAAAGGTTCTTCACGCTGGCAGGCTGTGCAGAGGGAGTCGGGGCCTCGCGCGGGCTTCCCCGGCTGCCTCTGCAGCCCCTTAGACGGCGCGGTGCTCTTCGGGGGGGGGGCGGCTAGGACTGGATGGGCTGTGATGGGGGGGAACAGACTGGAAATGGGCTGTGATGGGGGGGGGGGAAATGGACTGGAAATGGGCTGGAACTGGGCGGTGATGGGGGGAGACTGAAAATGGGCTGTGATGGGGGGAAACAGACTGGAAATGGGCTGTGATGGGGGAGGGGAACGGACTGGAAATGGGCTGTGATGGGGGGGGGAACAGACTGGAAATGGGCTGTGATGTGGGGGGGAGAACGGACTGGAAATGGGCTGTGATGGGGGAGGACTGCAAATGGTCTGTGATGGGGGGGATAGGACTGGAAATGGGCTGTGATGGGGGGAGGACTGCAAATGGTTTGTGATGGTGGGGGTGATAGCACTGGACATGGGCTGTGAGGGTGGGGACAGATTGAAAATGGGCTGGGATGGGGGAAACAGACTGGAAATGGGCTGTGATGTGGGGGGGGGGGGGGGGGTAACAGACTGGAAATGGGCTGTGATGTGATGGGGGGAACGGACAAATTGGGCTGGGATGGGGGGAAACAGACTGGAAATGGGCTGTGGTGGGGGGGGAGAACAGACTGGAAATGGGCTGTGATGGGGGGAATGGACTACAATTGAGCTGTGATGGGGGAGGACTGCAAATGGGCTGTGATGGTGGGGGGAATGGATGAAATGGGCTGTGATGGGGGAACTTGGACTGGAAATGGGCTGATGAAGAGCTGGATTAGGACTGGAAATGGGCTGATGGGGGCTGGAATAGGGCGAAGTGGGCTGACGAGGGGGCTAGGATTGGAAATTAGCTGATGGGGGAGCGTGGAGGAAATGGGCTGATGAGGGACTGGAATGGAACTGGAAAAGAGCATATGGGGGCTAGGACTGGAAATGGGCTGATGGGGGGAACGTAGACTGCAAATGGGTGATGGGCTGGAATAGGACACTGGAAATGGGCTGATGGGGGCTGGAATAGGACTGAAAGTGGGCTGATGGGAGTTGGAAAAGGGCTGGAAATGGGCTGATGGGGAGCTTGGAGTGGAAATGGGCTGATGGGGGGGGCTGGAATGGAACTGGAAAACAGCATATGGGAGACTAGGACTGGAAATGGGCTGATGTGGAAGCTTGGGAGACTGGGAGACTGGGACTAGAAGGGGGCAGATGCTGGGTGGGTCTAGAACTATAAAGGAGCTGATTTTGGGGGAGGACTAGAAAGGGATGGGAAATGAGAATGGAGAGGGGAAAAGATATTTTGTGTGGGAGGGAAGAAAAGTCTACGAAGGGCCGGTATTGGAAGAGTAAGTGTAGATTGAGAATGGAAGGGTGAAATTTGAGTGGATGATAAAGCAATAAGGAAAGAAATGGAGGAAAGAGCAAAAGGGGAAAGATCAGTATGTTAAAGCAGATATAGAGAAAAAATTTGGAAAAAAATCTAAAAGAGAAGAAAGGAAAATGGATAGCTCGCAGAAGACACAAAGAAACCAGAAGAAAGTGACTGGAGCAATTGCAACTGAAAAGAAAATGCACAAGCAACAAAAGGTAGAAAAATACTTTTTTATTTTGAATTTATTAACTGGAATATATCAGCTCTGGGAAATGTGCATCACTAACGTCTTTGTGTTTTGTTTAGTACAAGAGTAAATTAATTTATAGTTTTATTTCTCCAGTGTTGTTGTCCATCCCAAGTTTGGCTTTTGGGGTTCCCAGTTTAATTATTGTCTTCCTATTTCTAAATTGTGATCCCTTGTTCTTTGGTGACGGTCTATATTCTGCATTTTAACCGAGCTGAGGTATTCTGTTCATGTAGTTTCTATTTGACCATGTCACTTGTTCTCTTTCCCCAGTAGGAGATGCATTGGTATTCTCTGAGATGTATTGGTTTAATATTTGCAGTGTTGCCTTTAGGGTTTGGTGCTTTGTGAGTCCTGGCAGAGCTGTTATGATATGGTGGATTTGCTATGAGTTCTAAAAGGTCAGTGTTTATAGTACTTCCTAATGGGCCTGGCGGTTGGCACTGGAATATAGTAACGTAGAAATCTATTAGTCTTTCTTTATCCAGACACTCATCAAGAAGCATGTTTACTAAAAATGCATGTTAACATTATGCAAGTATTTATGCAAATGAGGCTCCCTATGCAAATGAGGCCCCGCAATAAATCTCCGCACATGGCCCCGCACCCCCCTTGGGCCGCCCCTGTAATGGGCTATGGGGGGAGGGGGCTAGGACTGGAAATGGGCTGATGGGGGGTTACTACTACTACTACTACTGAGCATTTGTATAGCACTACAAGTCGTACGCAGCACTGCACAGACATGTAAGAGACAGTCCCTGCTCATCAGAGCTTACAATCTAGTCAAGACAAACACAGGGCTGGTAATGGGCTATGGGGGGGCTAGGACTGGAAATGGGGTGATGGGGGGTTAGGACTGGTAATGGGCTGGGGGGGTTGCTAGGACTGGAAATGGGCTGAGTGGAAGGGGGGGCATGAACAGCAAATAGCTGATGGGGATGAGGCCTTGGAATGGAAATGGGCTGAGTGAAAGGGGGGCTTGAACTGCAAATAGCTGATGGGGAGGGGGGCTTGGAATGGAAATGGGCGGAGTAGGGGGGAGCTAGTACAGGAAATGGGCTGATGGAGGGGCTAGGATAGGACTGGAAATGGGCTGTGGTGGGGGCTTGGATTGAAATGGACTCATGGAGGGACTAGAACTCGAAGTAGTCTCATGGGGGGCTTGGATTGGAAATGGGCTGAGTGGAAGGGAGCTAGGATTTAACATGGGCTGATGGTGGGGCTAGGAAATGACTAGAAATGAGCTGATGGGGGGGCTGGGACTGGAAATGGGCTGATGGTGGGGCTAGGATAGGACTGGAAATGGGCTGATGCGAGGACTAGAAGGGAGCGGATGTTGGGTGGGGCTGGAACTAGAAGGGAGCTGATGTTGGGAGAGGATTAGAATGGGATGGGGCTGGGAGAGTGAAATGGAGAGGGGAAAATATTTTGTGTGGGAGGGAAGAAAAATCTACAATTGGCTGGGTATTGGGAGAGTAAGTGGGGATTGAGGATGGAGGGGTAAAATTTGAGTGGATGAAATAGGAATGAAGAAAGAGCAAAAGGAGAAAGATCAGCATGTTAGAGCAGATGTAGAGAGAGAATGGAAAAAATTAGAAGAGAGAAGAAAGGACAAATGGACAGCAGACGATGGAGAGTTAGCAGAAGATACGAAGAAACCAGAAGAAAATGGCTGGAGCAATTGCAACTGAAAAAAAAATTCACAAAAGGTAGAAAAATCTCTTTATTTTGAATTTATTAACTAGAATATGTCAGCTCTGGGAAATGTGCATCATTAATGTCTGCACTTTGTTTAGTACAAAAGGAAATAAATTTATAGTTGTATTTCTACAGTGTTGTTGTACATTCCAAGTTTGGCTTTTGGGGTTCCCAGTTTATTATTGTCTTCCTGTTCTAAATTGTGATTCCTTGTTTGCTGATGGTCTATGTTCTGCATGTGTAACTGAGCTGAGGTATTCTGTTTATGTAATTCCTATTTGACATTGTCACTTGTTCTCTTTCCCCAGTAGGTCATGTATTGTTTTTTCTGAAATGTATTGGTTTAATATTTGCAGTGTTGCCTTTTGATAGGTAGAGTATGGTGCTTTGTGAGTCCTGGTAGTGCTGTTAGGATACAGCGGGTTTGCTATGGGTTCTAAATGGGCAGTGTTTGTAGTAGTTCCTAATGTGCCTGGCGGTTGGCACTGGATTATAGTAATGTGGAAATCTTTTAGTCTTTCTTTATCCACACACTCATTAAGAGGCATGTTTACTAAAAGTTAGTGTATGGTAACATTATACAAATATTTATGCCAATGAGGCCCTTATGCAAATGAGGCCCTGCACTGAGTCTCCGCACATGGCCCCGCACCCCCCTTGGGCCGCCCCTGGTATGGTGTGGGTTGAAACCACCACTCCAGATTGTTCCAGATCAGTCTTAAGCTCTTTGAATGTTGTGACTCCCAAATATAAAAATGGGAATGAAGTAGATACCACACCATTCACAGAAGATGTGTTAGAACAACTTACAAAACTGAAAGTGGACAAGGCCATGGGACCGGATGGGATACATCCCAGGATAATGAAAGAGCTCAAAGAGTTTAAAGGATGTTTTCAACAGATCCTTGGAAATAGGACAAGTTCCTCAGGACTGGAGAAGGGCTGATGTGGTACCTTTTCACAAAAGTGGTGACAGAGAAGAAGTGACAAACTACAGGCCTGTGAGCCTTACCTCGGTGGCGGGAAAAGTAATGGAGGTGCTCCTGAAAGAGCAAATAGTGGACTTTCTCAAAACCAACAGGTTGCATGATCCGAGGCAACACGGTTTTACCAAAGGACAATCTTGCCAAACAAATCTGATTGAGTTTTTTGATTGGGTGACCAGAGAACTAGATCAGGGGCATGCAATTGATGTCATCTACCTGGATTTCAGCAAAGCCTTTGATACTGTTCCTCATAGGAGGCTTATCAATAAACTCAGTAGTTTGGGGATGGGTCCCAAGGTGGCGAACTGGATCAGAAATTGGTGGACTGACGGACGACAGAAGGTGATGATAAATGGAGCTCACTCAGATGAAAGGAGAGTGATTAGTGGGGTGCCCCAAGGTTCGGTCCTGGGCCCGGAAATGTTCAATGTATTTGTGAGTGATATTGCTGAAGGTCTGAATGAAAAAGGCTGTCTTTTTGCAGATGACACAAAAATTTGCAACAGAGTGGACTCCCCTGAGGGAGTGGATAACATGAGGAAAGATCTACAAAAGCTGGAAGAATGGTCTAATGCTTAGCAGTTAAGATTTAATGTGAAGAAGTGCGGTGTCATGCACTTGGCAAGCAGAAATCCAAGGGAAATGTACGTGATAGGGGATGAGAGGTTGGTGTGCATGGACCAGGAGAAGGACCTTGGTGTGATTATTTCTGAGGATCTCAAGGTGGCAAAACAGTGCGACAAAGCAGTGGCAAAAGCCAGGAGGATGTTGGGCTGCATACAAAGAGGAATTACCAGCAGAAAGGAAGAGGTACTTATGCCACTGTATAAGTCACTGGTGAGGCCTCACTGGGAATTCTGTGTTCAGTTTTGGAGACCATATCTTGCAAAGGATGTAAAAAGACTGGAAACTGTTCAGAAGAAGGCGACCAAAATGATTTGGAGCCTGCGTCAGAAGCCTTATGAGAAGAGACTTGAAGACCTATATATGTACACTCTGGAGGAGAAGAGGGATAGGGGAGATATGATTCAGACCTTTAAATACTTAAGAGAAATAATGAATAAACAAACGTCTTCCAAAGATGGGGAAGCTGTAAAACTAGAAAGCATAACATGAAGATGCAAGTGGATAAATTGAAAGGCAATGTCAGGAAATACTTTTTCACTGAAAGGGTGGTGGATGCTTGGAATGCCCTCCCGATGGAAGTGATGGAGGCAAATACAGTGACGGAGTTCAAAATGGCATGGGACAAAATGGCATGTCCCTTTACAGCAACAGGATAAAATCAAAATCAACGTAACTATCTAATTTTTCAACAAACAGGGGTGTCCAACACGGAGCGCTGGGTTCACCCCTGAACAAAGACATGGGGAGGGGTGGCCTGCACGGAGCTGCAGGTGCACCTACTCTTGCCATCTTACTGGGCAGACTAGATGGACCATACTGGTGTTTAACTGCCGTCATTTACTATGTTACTGTGTTACTACGTCATTTTTCCAACAGTTTGCACTAACCTTTGAGGATTTATTGAATTAATTTTCCTCTTCTCGCCACATCCTTCGTGGTTCTTGACAGTTCAATGAGCAGAAAACTTTTTAATAACATTGTGAACTGTAGACACAGGAATCCCAAGGTCTTTGGAGAAGTACCCCTTTGAAGTTTGATGATAATGGCTTTTCTGATGGTCTCATTGTGAAATTGGAACAGGGAGTGAATGTGGCCATTTTAAACATTAGAGCCACCATTCATTGGTTGATTCAAGCCATTTGAGTATTGACAAATTATCACAGGTGCATCTAATTTTCCTGCAATGGGAATATGTTTTTTCTGTTCAAATTGCTTTGATTTGTTTATAAGGGTGACAATAATCATATCCGAAAAAGCTGACCATTCACAGAGTGAAAAAAATGATGTAATCATCCACATAAAACTATCTCACTTCACTCTTTACATAGACACCAAATGGAACATTTCTTAATAAGGAGAAAAGGATCTCAGACCATCAGTGCATCGGTCATAGGTATAAATTATCTTAGCCCTTAACCCTTTGCTCATTTGCATCAATGATCCAGAAAAACTCCTTATAGAAATATTTATAAATTTATCCAAATTGAATTAAATTGGTAAATTATTATTATTAATGTATGCCAATTTAATAAAAAAAATCCTTCCATCCCACAGAACACATTATATTTCAAATAATCACAGTTGTATCACTCTTTCGTCCTGCCCAAATCCATATGGGTAAACCACACCATAAGAACCATGTTAACAGCTAAATGGTAGACTTATCTATTTCTTTTCATTTCAGTTGTTCTTTCATTTTCCCCAGTGCTAACCTAGATCCCACCACTAGCGTTTCGCACCAGCTTCTTCAGGGGGTCAAATGCTCAAACATTGTTTCTTGTATCAGACAGTACAGCATGGGGCAGAGACCAGTGTCAATAGTGCTCAGTGGGACTGCCCAGAACCAACCCTCAGGGAATATGGAGACGGAGAGAATGAGGCACAATATGGGATGGAGAAGACTTTGCTAAAAATTGGCGATGATCCTAAATTTCTTAGTTTCATTTTCATTTAGTGGCATTTCATCATTGGTAGATGACTAATAACTAAAGTGAGTACTTCGTATGGATCCTAAAATGGCTGACTAGATTAATTCACTCCGAGGATAGGGGTGTCACCGGTGGGGTACTGCAGGGGTTGGTCCTTGGTCCATTGGGCAAAGTCATTTACATGGTTTTCAGGCCTGCAAACTGCGTAAATGCCTCTCAGAGAGACATGCAGCTGGACTAACACGGTTAGTGCTGTTGAATATCCACGGATGCTGCTGCTCGCATGCTGCAATGCAAACCGTTTAGCACTGCCGTGTTCTTGTGCGGTCTGGGGGTGGCACTTGGCCACAATCGGGCAGTGGCAATATTGAGCTGCTGCCCAGTTATAGCTACATGGTGAAAGTCAGGCGCAGAAGGCTGGTCTAACTTTCACTGTGGAAGCTAGCTGGACGGTGGCTGAATATTCCTGCCGCCCAGTTAGCTTCCTGCAAATCCAGGGAAGCCGAATCTTCAATGCCAGGGCCAACTATGACCCCAGCATTGAATATCCAGCTTTAAAATTTGGCGTTAGATCGGCTACTCGCTGC
This sequence comes from Ichthyophis bannanicus, assembly GCA_033557465.1. Lineage (NCBI taxonomy): Eukaryota > Metazoa > Chordata > Amphibia > Gymnophiona > Ichthyophiidae > Ichthyophis > Ichthyophis bannanicus. The sequence goes on from CM066046.1 coordinate 98,636,417, forward strand.
TGCTGAATATCGGGCCCAATATTTTTGTAAGCGTTGTTATAGAGGGACTGTCAGGAATAGTTTGCCTTTTAAAGATGATTCATAAATCTGCAATAGGTAGACACCCTGAAAGGTTCGGATTTTGGCAGCTGAGATTTAGTGCTAAGACACGAAGGACATGCATTTAGTTGCAAAAGTCAAAGGAAGCATCACAGTAGAGGGAGTGAAATTCTCTGCATGAGCAGGATTTGGGAATGATTGCATCCAACCAAAGCTCGAAGGATGCTTGGGCGCATAGAGAAAGGGATGATGGTGGAGCCTCTGTGGAAGTCTGGGGTGAGTCCTCATTTGGAGTAATATGTGCAGGTTTGGAGACTGGACCCTCAAAAGGATGGAGCTGATCCAGAGGAGGGCTACTGAAGTGGTCAGTGTTCTTCGTCATGGGATAAAGATTTCAATATGTATACTTCAGAGAAGAGATGGGAGAGGATAGAAACATTTAAATGCCTCTGTGGTATAAAAGCACAGGAGGTGGGCTTCTTTCAACAGAAAGGACGATCTGAAACAAGGGTCATTGGGTGAAGGTGAAAAGTGATTGACTAAAGACACATTATTTTACAGAAAGATGAGTGCACGCATGGAACAGCCTCCCCGTAGAGGCTGTGGAAGGAAACTAGGGGTGTGCAGGCAAAAACATGTTGTTATGCTGTGTTGTTTACTGGATTTTTTGTTTTATTCTTGTTTATAAAATATTTTTTTATTTCTAGGGACAATGTCAACATTGCACCCTATTGATCAGTAGAGTGCACTATTCTTTAGTAGTGCTCGTTATTGAGCAATAGGGCACACTATGGACAACAGGAAAAAAACCAATATTTAATTGTTTTCCCTATCGTTTCAGGTTGAAAATGAAAATATGGAAATAAATTCCACCACTCCCACGTGACCAATGAATATTCTACTCTATAACTCATTGTATATAACCTTTTGTAAATAACCATTGTAAATAGTTTTGACAGTTCATCGCCTTATTACCTGTAAAAAGTTAGAAATTGTTTTACTATTTAATATAATGATACAGAAGTATACAAAATGTAAATAGTTTTGACAGTTCATCGCACTATTATCTGTAAAAAGTTGGAAATTTCTGTTCAATGTAATGGTATACAGAAGTACACAAAACTGTTGACTTGTTCCATGTAAACCGCCCTTGATCTCTGGAAGGGGCGGTATAGAAGAAATAGATAAATAAATAAAAATAAAATAAATAAAAAACATGAGAAATGTTGACATTTCCCATATCATTTCAAAGCAATTCACATTCCTAGTGGAGATGAAGACATGAACTCGCAAGGACTTTTTTCCTCAAGAAATCATGGCACAAACAGAGAGGATGTATGAGGAAAATGAAGGGCTGTAGAAACTGGGCTGTTGGTCTGAATGGATAGACTGGATAGGTCATATGGTATTTTTCTGCTGTCATGTTCTCTGTTTCTGTATAATGTAATTTGAAAAGAAATGCATCCCTAATTCATATAATTACAGTTTTATAGGAATATGATGGCAGATAAGAACATACAGCCTATCCACGCTTCCATATGAACTACTAAGCTCTACAGTCCTTTTTCCTTTAGAGATCCTCTGTGTTGGTCCCATGCTTTCTTGAATTCAGATACTGTTCTCATCTCTACCACCTCCTCTAGGAGACTATTCCACACATCTACCACTCTTTCCGTAAAGAAATATTTCTGTAAATTACTCCTATCTGCTTTCACCTGCATCTTATGCCCCCTTGTTGCAGAGCTTACTTTCAGTTGAAAGAGCTTCTCCTCCTGTGCATTTATGCCACGGAGGTATTTAAATATTTCTATCTTATCTCCCCTCTCCCAACTTTCTTCCAAAATATAATACAGTAGTGCACCCAATCACCTTTACCTGTGAGTCATTGAATATACCAAGTTAAAACAACATAATTTTTATTATTTTAGGAACCAAAATAGCAGTAAATGTGTTGTACATAACCATAAAACAATACCATTTATATACAATACCTAGCTTTTGAACATTCTAACAGCAGAGCAATAAACTGATTTCTCTGTAACCTTGCATTTGCTGGTACTAAGGATTCATTTGAAACAACATGGGAAATATAAACAGAAAGAAAAACGCCACAGTCCTGTTTTGTTTTCCAATGTCATTAATAGCTGTCATGGGCTGGCCTCAAGCCAATAATCCTTGGGTTGAAGGGTGCTGGTCTTCCAGGAGGATTATTCTGACTGCTGAGGATCTGCCTCTAGCCCAGCATATTCTTAGCTGTGTCTGGTATTTCTGATAATCTTACTTCCTGCTTCCTGATTGTCCTAAAGCCTCCTTATATGGTGTTGAGCTCCATGGAAAACCCGTCCTGGATTTTTGCCTTATGACTCTAGTGACTCCTATTCTAGCAACTTACTCCAAACACTTTTGTGCCATGTTCCTAGCTCTGTAATTCTGGTAAAAAGTATCCCAGAATCCTTGTGAAAATATTTTTCTTCTTGAATTCTTAAAGTTACAATCCTGAAATTCCCAGTTACTATCATACCATCAGAGATATTTACCAAGCCTACTCCAGATCCAGGTTTTCCAATTAGTGATCCAGTTCAGAAATTCAGTGAAAACCATATCTAAGAAAGTAAAAGCTGCAATTAGTAGTAACAAGTGTGACCCAGGGTTAGGGTTGCCAACTGGCTCCAGATGCGCCCACCAGGCATGATCTAGTCCTGGGTTTACTCCATTGCATGAAGGGACACGTAGTTCTGATTTCCCCATTGCACCCCATAAGAAAAGCAAGACTACAAGTCCCTGCATGCAATGGGGTAAACATAGGACTAGATCAAGCCTGTCGGGCGCATCTGGAGCCAGTTGGCAACTCTACCCAGGGTTCACTCAGCCCTTTTGTCCTGTCAGGCTGTGCTGGATAAGTAAAGGGTTGGATGTGCCCTGGAAACAGTAAAATCATAATAATTGGTACTTCCCATGACAGCACTAAAGTGAGCCCAACTTACAGGAGGGAACAGGAAGTAACCAATTTTGGGAGTATAAAAGCTAATGCTTTTTTCAGCTGCTCTTAGCAAGCACCCTGCCAACCTTACCTTGATGGTAGATTTAAGGCGTGAAAGGCCTCTCATTCCTAAAAAAGAAAGACGGTGTGCTAGATGGGTGAGTATAAATCAGGGAAGCTGTTCTGTATTTGGAGTTGGCTCTCATGTCCAGGGAAGCACTGTTGCAGGTTTGCCCTCCTAAGGGATCCAAGTCTACCAAGCTGGCCTATTTGCTGACCTAGCCAATGCCACTGGGGTCTCCAGATAGGGTTGCCAACTGGCTCCAGATGTGCCCAACAGGCTTGATCCAGTCCTGGGTTTACCCCCCTTCATGCAGTGACTTGTAGTTTTCCTTTTCTTATGGACTGCAATGGAGAAATCAGAACTACATATCCCTGCATGCAATTTTTGAAAAAAACCAGGACTGGATCGACCCTGTCGGGCGCATCTGGAGCCAGTTGGCAACCCTATCTCCAGGTTCAACTGAAACGAGGAAAATGAAATAAAAACAGAGGGGAAGGAAGGCAGAGGTTCATGAGGCGTCTCTAAATAAGGACAGAAAACTGCAGCTGGACATATCTCAGGATACTGTATATTCCTGTTACCGCAGGGGCTACAGATCCATGGGAACCACCCTGTGAGTGAAGCCACCATAGTGAGTGAGTGGCGTAAGAGGGCTGGAGAATTGTTTATCTGCTGAGGGAGAAGAGGAGAGTAATTTGTTCTTTGTTCAACTGAAATACTTGTTCATGTAAGTCCAAGGAATAAACCCTGCAGTTGGGGGATCTGCCAGGGATCCTCTTACATAAGTTTCAGTAACCAAACAGTTCAGCCAACAAGTGTCCCTGCAGCTCTTACCGAGTTTCAGCTAATCTTGTTCCAAGCCATTCCGCTAATCTCTAGCTGCTCACCCTAACTGGGGGACATTAACTGGGGATTCTCTGCAGAGGAACAACAGGCTTATTTCTTGCACAGTCACAAGATCAGTTCTGATTCTTTAGAACATATTTGGTTTATTAGTGCACCTTAAAAGGTTTAGTGCACTGTAAATTCATTTAATGTTAATCTATAATTAATGCACATTAAGTTGATTAGCATGCGTTAACATTTTTTAACATGCACTAAAATATTTTTATTAAAATGAATGGGTGAAATGAACTGAAAAAACATTTGAAAAATTGGAGAAAACCCCATCAAATTGAACATTTTTGCCTTGTGCATGTCTCTGCTCTATTATTATTTGCAAGAAAAATCTTTCAACCAAATTTCCCAGTTATATGCCTTTTTCTGGGTCATGGGGTGGGATATGTGCTATGTGTGTGGTGGTTGTGCAGTCTGTAATGTAGATTTCCTATTCTTGTGGATCTCGGGTTATGGCATTTTGAAGACTGAGGATGGTTCATTTGCAGTAGAGAGATGAGCATCCTTTTTCCTTCTTTCTAACCCTTCCTGTCACAGGTGACTGTATACAGTAAGGGATCTATTCAGCCCTTTGCCGTCCCTGATGAAAACCTCCCCCTATGAACAAGGAGTTTGTATGAAGAGGCTTAGATGGGGGTGGGAGGGGGCATTGCAGAGGCAGGGTAAGGGCAAGCAGTGCCGGCAGACTGGACAGGAGTCGGCAAGCCCGGGCAACAGAACATGGGCGGCCAGATCGAGGGTCAGGCTGCGGGGAAAGGAACAAGTGGCTGGTGGCTGGGGATCGCAGCTCCTGAATGGAGCCACAGTGCCATGGCAATAGGACGCCATGGCACCACAGCTCCATTCAGAAACCTGACTGAGTTAACCGGGCATGGGCCTGTACGTGCAGACTGATCTGAATCAGGTCCCGGCCTGCATGTACAGGCCCAGACCTGATTCCAATCCCACGGGGCACGTCTAGCCCCCGCACGATCAGAATCGGATCTGCCTCTGTGCGTCCCGCTTCTGATCCGGGTCACAGGGGTCTACGTTCTCAGCTGTCAAGGCAGCCCATCCTAGCTTCCGAGAAGTTGCCGTGTGCTGTTCAAGAATGAGCTCTTCTTCTGTGATGTGCAGGTAAAGTATGCCATGGGAATAAGATTTTATGTATTTTTTTTGGGGGGGGGGATTTTGCATACATGTAAGTCTTCCCTAACTCCTTTATATTTAACTTTTTATTATGACTGTGTGATGGGGTCTATAGAATATTGGCCGCCCCTCTCCTGAGGGATTATCTCCTTTAAGAGAGCCTGCAGCCCAATTACCCCGGTATCGACTGGGTCAGTGTCATGTCAGGACATGCTAGGGAGATAAAGTTCCTAGATGAAATAAATGACTGCTTCTTGGAGCAGCTGGTTCATGAACCAACCAGAGGGGAAGCCATATTAGACCTAGTCCTTAGTGGAACACCAGATCTAGTGCAAGAGATAAGGGTGTTGGGGCCACTTGGCAATAGTGATCATAGCATGATCGCCTTTGATTTAATTAGTGGAGGAGGGATAGTAAGGAAATCCACAGTACTACCTTTTAACTTTCGAAAGGGAGACTATGATAAAATGAGGAAAACAGGTAAGAAAAAACTAAAAGGAGCAGTTGCAAAGGTTAAAGACATACATCAAGCTTGGGTGTTGTTGAAAAATACTATCTTGGAAGCCCAGACCAGCTGTATTCCACGCTTTAAGAAAAGTGGAAGGAAGTCCAAAAAACTGCCAGCATGGTTTAAAGGTGAGGTCAGAGAGGCTGTTGTTGCCAAAAAAGCATCTTTCAGGAAATGGAAAAAAGAGCCAAACGACGAAACCTGAAAACAGCACAAGCACTGGCAAGTCAAATGCAAGGCATTGATAAGGCAGGCAAAGAGAGAATTTGAGAAGAAGCTTGCTGCGGAAGCAAAAACGCGAAATAAAGACCTTTTCAAGTACATTCGTAGCAAAAAACCTGTGAGAGAGTCAGTTGGTCCATTAGATGATAAAGGGGTTAAAGGAGCACTAAGAGGCGACAAGGCGATAGTGGAGAGATTGAATGAATTCTTTGCTTCAGTCTTTACTGAGGAAGATGTAGGGATGTTACCCATGACTGAAGTGATATTTAAAGGTGCGGAAGAATTGAAGGAAATATCGATACATCGGGAAGATGTCTTACATCTATTAGATAAATTGAAGAGTAACAAATCACCTGGGCCAGATGGTATACATCCAAGGGTGTTGAAAGAACTGAAATATGAGATTGCAGACCTGCTATCAGTAATCTGTGAACTATCATTAAAATCATCTCTAATACCTGAAGATTGGAGGATCGCCAATGTAACACCAATTTTTAAAAAGGGTTCCAGGGTTGATCCGGGAAACTACAGACCGGTGAGCCTGACGTCAGTACCAGGAAAAATGGTAGAAACCATCATAAAGAATAAAATTACTCAGCATGTAGATAGTCACAACCTAATGGGAGACAGCCAACATGGCTTTAGACAAGGAAGATCTTGTCTTACTAATCTGTTATGTTTTTTTGAAGGAGTGAATAAACAGGTGGACAAAGGTGAGTCGGTTGATATTGTGTATCTGGACTTTCAGAAAGCCTTTGACAAGGTCCCTCATCAGAGACTTTTGGCAAAACTAAAGAGTCATGGGATAGGAGGCAGTGTACTATTGTGGATCAGGAACTGGTTAAAAGATAGAAAGCAGAGGGTAGGGCTAAATGGCTAATTTTCCCAATGGAGAAAGGTGAATAGTGGTGTACCCCAGGGATCTGTGCTGGGTCCGCTGCTTTTTGACATATTCATAAATGACCTGGAAAGCGGAATAACGAGTGAGGTGATCAAATTTGCAGATGACACAAAACTATTTAAAGTTGTTAAAACCCAAGAGGATTGTGAAAAATTGCAAGAGGATCTTGATAAATTGGAAGACTGGGCATCAAATGGCAGATGAAATTTAATGTGGACAAGTGCAAGGTTATGCACCTAGGGAAGATCAACCCAAACTATGGTTACACGATGCAAGGTTCCACATTAGGAACCACCACCCAGGAAAAAGATTTAGGCGTCATTGTGGATACCATGTTAAAACCCTCGGCCCAGTGTGCAGCGGCGGCTAAGAGAGCAAATAGAATGCTAGGTATGATAAGGAAAGGAATGGAAAATAAAACAAAAGTTATTATAATGCCTCTATATCGTTCCATGGTGAGACCGCACCTTGAATATTGTGTGCAATTCTGGTCGCCGTATCTTAAAAAGGATATAGCGATTTTAGAAAAGGTTCAGAGAAGAGCCACCAAAATGGTAAAGGGGATGGAAGGATACTCCTATGAAGAAAGGCTAAAAAGGTTAGGGCTCTTTAACCTGGAAAAGAGAGACGGCTGAGGGGAGATATGATAGAAGTCTGTAAATTAATGAACGGAGTGGAACGGGTAAACGTAGATCGATTGTTTACGTTATCAGAATATAGAAAGACTAGGGGACATGCAATGAAGCTACAGGGTAAACTATTTAAGACTAATAAAAGAAAATATTTTTTCACTCAACGTGTAATCAAACTCTGGAATTTGTTACCGGAGGATGTAGTAAAGGCTGTTAGTGTAGCTGGGTTTAAAAAAGGTTTGGACAAGTTCCTGGAGGAAAGGTCCGTAAACCGTTATTAAGAAGTGACCGAAGATATCAATGCTTGACCCAGTACAAGCATTGTGGAACTTGTGTCTCTTGGGGAAACTGCTAGGTACATATGACCTAGATTGGCCACTGTTGGAAACAGAATACTGGGCTTGATGGACCTTGGTCTGACCCAGTATGGCATATCTTATGTTCTTATGTTCAGAGTTCAGGGCTAGGTTTTCAGGCTACCAGCTAGGTTTTCAGGCTACCCCTAATGAATATGAATGAGATATATTTGCATGCACTATGCCCATTACATGCAAATATATCTCATGAATATTCATTAAGAACATCCTGAAAACCAGGCTGGTTTGTGGCCCTCCAGGATTGGAGTTTGACATCCTTGCAGTAGAGCAGGGGTGGGCAATTCCGGCCCTCGTGCACCACAATCCAGCCTGTTTTTCATGATGTCCCTAATGAATATTCATGAGATCTATTTGCATCCACTGCCTTCCATTGTATGGAAATAGGTCCATGAATATTTATTAGGGACATCATGAAAACCAGGCTGGATTGTGGTGCACGAGGGCCGGAATTGCTCACCCCTGCAGTAGAGGAAGGTGCTGTGATATCATGCTTTTAGTCTCCTGTTCCTCACAACTAAAAATGTGATATCACAACATGTCCCCCTACTGGCAGCAGTGTGGGTGGACTCCCATGCAGCTTTGCAGGAATGCTAAAGAACAGGTACACAAACAAAGAAGGGTCATATAAGTCAGGGGTGGCCAACTCTGGTTCTAGTGCACCCCGATCCAGCCTGGTTTTCAGGGTGTCTCTAATGAAGATTCATGAGATATGTTTGCATACAACAGGAGGTAGTGGATGCAAATATACTTCATGAATATTCATTAGGCTCATCCTGAAAACCAGGCTGGATCGTGGTGCACTAGGACCGGAGTTGGCCACCCCCGATATAAGACATGCTTGTTGTGAAGTCACTAATGTTGGGCTGGTCTAAAAACCCATGAAAAGGGGCTGAATTCACTTTTACTAAACTAGATACAGCTTCTGAAATCATTTGCTTTTTTAATATAAAAACTGTAATTGCTTTTATTCAGTGAATCAGTAGATACCTTTCTGCAGAACGCTTTCATGCATCCTGAATTTTGATAAATCAGTCTTCTACTAATAAACACACATTAACAGCACCCCATTGTACTGCGAAGTGTACAGCCTTCCATTCCGGGGATTTTTTCATTAGACATAAAGAATAAGAAAGCAATTTGTGTGGTTAGAGCAGGACACAGATCTTGGAATTACTTGTATGATCTTTTTTCAATGGCTTCTCTAAACTTCTGTCTGGTTGCCCTTTCTTCTCATGGGACAACTTTTTGTTAAGAAGCAACTCATTGTGTTTCTTCTGTATTTGGTTGCTCAAGTTTCTAATCAGCATTTTCATGTGTGCAATCTCCTTATTTTTTTCACACAGCAAACTCTTCGAAGTGGTCAGTTCCTCAGACAGGAGGCTGATCTCCTGCCTTTTCTGAGAATTTTCCATTTCTAACTCGGATACTTTTTGTCTCAAGTACACAACGGTCTCCTTTGTCTCCCAAAGCTAAAAGGAGAGAAAGTACAGGCAAACAGTCAGGATAAAGCCAAAAATTTGTGCCCAGCCTCATGTCAACAGAGACAAAAAGCTGACTAATGCAAAAGGAGAGAGAGACACTGGGACTGGGAATAGATATTTACTCTTGTGGTGATAACAGCAAAACATATTCACCCATGGAATAGATATTGACAATATAAAAGCTGCAATTGGCACATCCTTCAAGTGAAAATTTTTGTTTGTTACCAAAACAGAAGCCAATGAAAGCATATGATTTAAATATTTCAGTTACTGATTATTTTTTAAAAGACATCCTTTTTTAAAATGAGCATCGTTTTGGGGGGCCTTCACAGTCTGTAAGAAGTGACCCTTTATATTGCACATCAACTGAGGACTGTGTCAAAGCAAAGCTTATTTTGTTTACAAAATCCTCAGAAGACACCACTTCAGTGAAAGGGGGTTCACCCGTCTGCCCAGTGCATTTTCCTAGAAAAAAATGTGCTGGCACTCATATGCAGGGCTCTTTCCCTAATACATGAGGACCATGGGTCAATTTTAGCAGGCAAAGAAAAAGGTGCCAGTACTCTGTACCACTGCGTACCCTCTCAAATGCCCTGCTTCTCACCATACACATATCTGGCAAATAACATCTTAAAAGCCACATTCATGAAAAGGACAAGCTTTGAAAATATCTTATTGACTAGAAATGCTGTGTTTTTCATGAATACGGTTTTTATGATTTGTATTTATTGATGCAGTTCTATACCAGACCTGTAAGGCAGGGCTTCCTAAATCTGTCCTGTAAACCACACAACAAAGCACAAATCCACATGCAACTAACAGACCCAGTCCAAAAACATGGAAAGCAGAGGAAGAATATATTTTATTGATTAACTTAAGCCACTGGCCTGACACAGGCCATGTTTCATTCTGCCTTCATCAGGGGCTTAAAGCTGGCTTAACAAAATCTGAGAAATAATATAATGTATATACTATATATTTTATCTTGATGCTCTTCCAAGATAGAATTGTATCTGCATGAACTGCCGTTGTTTTACAATTCAAGGGCTGACTATAAGACACTGGCGTTCACTTTTGAACAGTTGCTTGAATAAGTGAAATGAACGCCAGTGTCTTAGTCAGACCTTGAATTGTAAAACAACGGCAGTATATAATATATACATTATATTATTTCTCGGATTTTGTTAAGCCAGCTTTAAGCCCCTGATGAAGGCAGAACGAAACACGGCCTGTGTCAGGCCAGTGGCTTAAGTTAATCAATAAAAGATATTCTTCCTCTGCTTTCCACGCTTTTGGACTGGGTCTGTAAACCACACAGCCAGTTAGGCTTTCAGGAAAGTCCCAATGAATATGCGTGGAGTGAGATTTTAGAAAAGACATCCAAGTGCAATCTGGACCTCTAAGTCAGAACGTCTGAAAAAAAGCAGGCATGTGTCCAGGTACAGTCATGATTTCACAAACATAGATGTACCTGATATGGGCGTGTGCTGAGACATCTACACAGAATCTGGATGTCTAAGAATAGCTTAATGGTTAAAGTAGTGAGCTAGCAACAGGGAAGCCAGGGCTCGAATCCCACTGTTGCTATCTCTGAAATTGTACTGAGTATTGGGGATGATGGAATGCTTTCTCCTCTACACCCTCTGGATGGTTTTCAGCCAAAACAAGCACTTTTCAGATGCCTGTTCGTCTTTGGATCAGGTCTAAACTTAGACATGACAACAGATGTCCAGGATGTTTTTGAGATCAGATGGGGATGTTCAGGTTCCTAAGAATGCCCCAGCCACGCCCCACCACACCCCTCTTCAGACTTGATCCTCACGCTCAGGACATCTATAGAGCTGACTTCTAAAATGGCCCTGGAGACTGCTTCGGGCATCTCTATGCCTGGTTTCAGATGTCCAAAGCACGATTAGGGCTTCCAAAATGACTCCCTAAGTATATGCAAATTCACCACATTCATATTCATTAGGAATATCCTGAAACCTAATGGCTGTGACGTCCTTAGGACAGTTTTGGGAAGTTTGTTGTAGAGTTTACTAACAAGAAGCATGTTTTGGAAACATGATGGAAGTGGAGTTTCAGTGCCGTGATCCATCCTTGCTGAGAAAGACCTTATTCAGAGGCACTGGGAGTTATCGAAGGAGGTGAATAAGGAGAGAAGTGGAATGTGTGGGGCAGCTGATCTACTCCCCCCCCTGAAGAATGAGAGAGGAAAGGTAGCTTGCCTTCTGAGCTAATGCAAGGGAATCAGGAACTGTAGCTGAATCCTCAGCCTTGCACCCAACTCCCCTCAAGCAGTTTTCAGACTCTTAGGGCTTCCCTCCTGAGAGTTTGATAATTAAGTCCAATCCTCAGAACAATCATGTAAAAAAAATGCAGAACTGGACAACATCCTTTTGATATTAAGCTTTGTGCTATATATATATCTAAACACAACAAGGCCAATTTCTAAAGGCCTTTTACCTGGATATTTGGGCCACTCCTCCTGTTGGCAAAAGCACTTGCTGATGGTTCTTTGAGTTTGTGTGATTGGTTGCAGCTATTTTTTGCTTTGACTTCAGCTGCTCTTTGTTGCATCCCAGAAAATGCTGTCCTAGGTAACTGCCTAATCTGTCTAACGGTTAAGCCCTCCCTCTCCATGTTTAGAAAGGAACAAGGATCCTCTTGTCCTGAGATGCCTTGGTTAGTGTCCTACTTTTGTGAGGAATCTGCATCTGTATGCAGAGGAGGGTATCCATCTAAGGTCAGACAATAGGAGCATCAGTCCACGTTGCTGCATACTACAAGTATTCATGAGAGAGTCTGTAAAAGAAACAGAAGGTCCTCAAATTGCTCTTGCAGAAGTCATAGGAAGCAAGGAAGGCCTCCAGGGACTAAGGAGCACCAGGGCAGTGTAATGTTTATGCCTGTTTTGAGTGAATGTGAATTCTGAGGGTTTTTTAATTGTTTTCTGGCAATGGAGTTTTTGCTTCTTCCAACTTTTTGTAACAGTAAGCATTATCATTTACTGGAAACAATGCTTCTCAGTGTCAAGGATTCCCCCTGCCCCAAATGAAAGAACTCCCAAGAGTGCAGCATGGTTGGAATGCCCGCAGGTTACCCCAACTCCATTAACAAGAAAGTCACCAAAAGGGGGGTTGTATATGCATATGACCAAAAGGAAGCATCTCTCCCTTGCTCTTCCCACAAGAATTACACTTCTTTTCTTGAAAATGGTACAGTCCAAACTACAGCTGTGTGTCTCGCGAAAGCATTTCTTGAAGTAGGACATGTATGATGACAGTTACACGCTGTGCTATAAGAAATGGCTAGGACGCATAATTATCTGGAACTTCCAGAATCATAGAGGGGTCTGAGAGCAGCTACCCCCAAGAAAGAGAAAGAAAATGTTTCACTTTCTGAGTTAAAAAGAATCTGGGATGCAGTCTTGTGGTGAGCAAGGGCAAGACTCAAAACATACCTCAGGCTGGCTGAAACAAAGAGAACAGGGTGCTAGATAGAGTTGCCAACTGGCTCCAGATGCACCCAACACACTTGATCCAGTCCTAGGTTTACCCCACTGCATGCAGGGACATGTAGTTCTGATTTTTCTATCACACTCCATAAGAAAAGCAAGACTACATGTCCCTGCATGCAATGGGGTAAACCCAGGACTGGATCAAGCTTGCTGGGTGCATCTGGAGCCAGTTGGCAATCCTAGTGCTAGAGGGTCACCAGCAGGGTGAGGAGATGCCATAGGATATGGTAGCAGAGCTGCAAAGTCTCCTAGTTCCACGAAGGAGACATTTGGGCTAATCCTGTGTTTGAACTCACATCCCAAATTAATGTGGTAGTTATCTTACCCACTGAACTCAGCGCTGCATGAGGTTCCATAATGCAAAATCCAAAACAGGCCTAAAAATCTCTCTTCTGGAACTTGGTTGCTCTGTTTAGAGATGCTACAGGGTCTTGTATCTCTTGGCCTCAAAACACAAGAAAACATTTTCACCTTCTGTACTGGAAAGGGTGAGGACTGGAAAAAAAATCCAGACATAAGGTTTTCTCAGATATCTAAAAATCAGCTAGTGGACGTGGGGTCAGAGAAAGGAGGAGCAGCAGCCATTGTGCCAGAAAAAACATCAGGTGCTAGGACAGGAGAAGGCAGCAGCAGTCCTAACCAGGAGGAAGAGTTGGACTGGAAGGAGAGGGGAGAGGAGACAGTGACTGTCCTAAGGCTATAGCAAGTAGTAATCATCCTGGGCTGGAAAAGATGCCAGTGGAGAACAGCAACAGCAGCCCATTATTAGGAGGAAGGGTCAGGCTCTAGGAGTCAGTAGAGCTACAAAAAGAAAGAAGGAAGTAGGGTTGCCAACTAGCTCCAGATGTGCCCGACCGGCTTGCTCAGTGTCCTGGGTTTACCCCCTGCATGCAGTTACTTGTAGTTTTCCTTTTCTTCTGGAGTGTAATGGCGAAATCAGAACTACATATCCCTGCATGCAATGAGGTAAACCCAGGACTGGATCAAACCTGTCGGGCACATTTGGAGCCAATTGGCAACCCTAGAAGGAAGTGAGAGGGAATAGACAGCCAAAGGAAAACGAGCATACGAAAAAAGAAAATTAGAAAGATTTCAAACAGACAAAACCAGCTATCAAGATTTTTTTGGCTCCTCGAATCCTGATAGTTTTGATTGGCACTTAAGGTTTCTAAAAATGTTTCAATTCCTGAAAAAGGGAAAGGGCTATTTCTGAACTGAATCCCCCAGTGCTCACATTCCCGCCTTTCCCTCCCTCACACATCCAAGCACTCTAGATGACACAGGAAGTAGAAGTCTCATAGGGGGTCATTTACTAATACCATTAGCAAGTGCTATCTGCCACAGGGCCCATTTTATTCCTATGGGCCCTGTGACAGCTAGTGAGTGCTGTTAGTAAGTGACTCCCAGAAATGGTTAACTGCAGTAAAAACACGTCAAAATGTTGGGTTGTGAGGGCTACACACAAGTCTTGAAGAAACCAATGTATGTGGAATTTTAAGATACAGAAAGTTAAAGGACTAGCAGTTTTCAGAACAAGTAGTTACTGCAATCCCACTTAAGGTTCATCAGCAGTTCTGAGAAGTAGCCTAGTGCAATAGACTAAGAACTAGACAAACCAGGGTTCAAATTCCACTAATGATCCTTGTGACCTTGGCCCTGTCATTTCATTTCCTGATGTATGACCATATTGTAAGTTGTTTCGGTACTATACCTGACTTTAACTTGCTTTAAGCTACCAATGAAAAATGTGAGCTAAACCTAAATAAATAGAAAAAGATTAAGTTATTATTCAGCTCACAAAAACGAATCAAAATGTGTTAATTAAAAAGGTAGTGTGTGAAAAGTTTGTCAGTGTAAAGAGAACTGGATTGAGTTCACGCTTTTCTTCTCCATTCAGGGCAAATTACATTCAGATAGTGTAGGTATTCTTCTGTCTAAGAGGTATCTTTACTAAAGTGCAGTAGCTGGGAGCATGGGATTTAGCGTTGGGCTAACGTGTGTTATGCGCTTCCGGTTACCATGCATCCATAACCAAAAGGCTACCACGTTAAAACTGCCACGTTACCCAAGCAGCGCATGAATAGGTGGGGTTAAAGTGAAGAATGGGTAGAAAGTAGGCAGCGACATGGTGCTCAGCTGCGGTAGCCGCACTAGTTGTGCACAAGCGGCACAAAGATGCCACTAGCACATCCCGAATGCATGATTTGTACCCAAGTGTTAGGAAATATAAAGGGCAGAAACAGGGCAAATAGGTGAGGGTACAGCATACCTAGGCACCTGCCTAGGCCACCTGTTTGGGAGGTGCTGCATGGTGAGGAGTCACCCTGCCGGGACAGTGGGCAAACATCCACAGAAACATCAACAGTTGTCTTGACTGAGTGCATTCATGTCTGCATATGCGCTGGATAGTTGCCAGAGGACTGCTGTGGGGAGTGGAGGTGTCAGGAGATAGGACCTAAGTGCTTCAGCCAGTACTGGCCATATAGTCAGATTTGGAGCCAGCAGAATGCAGCAGGGTGGGGCACGCAAATGAGCTGTCTAACATGCTGGCAACATGACATGTAGCAGGGCATACATGCATCTGGGGGCCATGTTCCTGTGGGCAGGGCCCCTTACCCTGACCATGGAGGATATGGCTGAGGTCTACTGGCTCTGAGCAGCTACTTAATATTTCTAGCACAGAACATGCTTTGTTGGAGCACATTGATCAGTGTTCCCTCCCTGGCCCCCCATGTCCAGGGAAAGCACATTTACTTACCTGTAACAGGTGATCTCTGGGAACAGCAGGAATAAGTCTTCACATATGGGTATCATCGGTACCGACGGAGCCTGCGCGGGAACGCTCCCCAGCGTCCTGAAAGAAAGCTTTTGGGAGCATCCCACAGCACCTGTGCGCCTCTCTCCAGTTCGAGTTTTAAAGCTGAGACAAAGAGAGAGAGAGAGAGAGAGAGAGAGAGAGAGGAAAGGAAAGATAGATAGAGAGATACAACTCCTAGGGGAGGTGGGTAGGTTGTGAAGACTTATTCCTGCTGTTCCCAGAGATCACCTGTTACAGGTAAGTAACTGTGCTATCTCCAGGAACAAGCAGGAATGAGTCTTCACATATGGGGACTCCCCAGCTAGAGATGCCTGGGAGATCACCCAGATTGTGAGTCCCTGGGAAGGGCTCTACCTCTACCCATGAATCTCAGGCATCCAGTTCAGGGATGGAGGGTAGGAGTTGATTAGGTATGGAACAGGTGTTTAAGAACAGCCTGACCAAACAAGGCATCCCGGCGGGAGTCCTTGTCCAAGCAGTAATGGGCTGTGAAGGTATGAACCGATGCCCAAGTGGCCGCTCGACAGATTTGGTCGATGGACACAGAGTTTAGATGAGCCATAGAGGTTGCCATGGCCCTCACATTGTGAGCTGTGACATGGCCCTCCAGAGAAAGGTTCTTACTTTGATAGGCGAAGGAAATACACTGAGCAATCCAATTGGACAGAGTTCTCTTAGAGACTGGAAGTCCTAAATGAGAAGGATCAAAAGCAACAAAAAGTTGAGAGGACTTTCTATGTTGCTGTGTCCTGTGTAAGTAGAAAGCAAGCGCTCTTTTACAATCCAGGGTATGAAGATTCCTCTCTGCACTTGATGCATGAGGTCCTGGAAAAAAGACAGGTAAAAAGACCTCCTGGTTCAGAGGAAAAGGTGAGACCACTTTAGGCATAAAGTGTGGATTAGTTCTGAGGACTACCTTGTCATGATGGAAACTTGTATAAGGAGGATTAGCCACTAAAGCTTGCAACTCACTGATACGGCGAGCTGAGGTGACTGCAATGAGAAAAATAACCTTCCAAGAAAGGAATTTTAAGGAGGTAGTGGCTAAGGGTTCAAAGGGTGGCTTCATAAGCTGGCCAAGAACCAGATTTAAGTCCCAGGCCACTGGAGGTGGTCTAATGGGAGGTTTAGTCAAAAGAAGGCCTCTCATAAATCTTGCTATAAGAGGATGAGAGGAAATAGGTTGTCCATTAAGAGGCTTAAGGGATGCTGCAATAGCACTCAAATGGACTCTGACTGAATTTGTTTTAAGGCCTGCATGGGATAAATGAGGTAAATAGTCTAGTAAAGAATGCAAAGGTATTGCAAGAGGGTTGAGACTCTTCTCTGCACAACAAATGGAAAACCTTTTCAATTTAAAAGCATATGAGCGTCTGGTGGAAGGCTTTCTGGAAGCATGAAGGATATCCTTAACTTGCTGAGAAAGTTGTAAATCTTGAAGGTCTAGAGGCCTTCAGCAACCAGGCCCTGAGATGAAGAGACTGAGGATTTGGGTGCCACAAGGTTCCCTCCTCCTGGGAGAGGAGATCTGGAGCAGACCCCAGGTCTAGGGAGGGAGCTTGAGAGAGATGCAGAGGTAGAGGGTACCACGCTTGGCGTGGCCAAAGTGGTGCTATGAGGATCATAGTCCCTTTGTCTCTCTGAAGCTTGAACAGAGTCTTGGGGATTAGGGGAATAGGTGGAAAGGCATAAAGGAAGTCTTGCCCCCAATGAAGGAGGAAGGCATCCCTGGCCTGAACTCCCTGACATGGAATCCTGGAACAGAACCGGGGAAGTTTGGCATTCCACGGACTTGCAAACAGGTCTATGTCTGGGGTACCCCAAATCCGAAAAATTCTGGATATCTGGTCCCCATGGAGGGACCATTCGTGCGGAAGCAGAACTCGACTGAGTCTGTCTGCCCAAGAGTTTTGAACTCCTGGAAGATATACTGCCATGAGATGGATTTGATGCTCTCTGGCGAAGGCCCTCAATCTCAGAGCTTCGTTGCAAAGTGACAGAGAGCCAGTTCCTCCCTGCTTGTTCACGTAGAACATAGCTACCTGGTTGTCCGTGTGGATGAGGACTGTCTTGTAGCTGAGCAGGGTGTGGAAGACTCAGAGCCAGAAAGATTGCTCTGAGCTCTAAGAGGTTGATATGAAGATATGTCTCCTGTGGAGACCAGATGCCCTGGGTCGAGAGATCTTGTAGATGAGCCCCCCAACCCTTTGGAGAGGCATCTGTTGTAAGGGTTGCTTGGGGTAACACCTGTTGAAAGGGGGACCCCAGCAACAGATTCTGAGTGGACTTCCACCAGTGGAGGGACGAAAATAGGCGACTGGAGGTTGCTATTTTGTCTGACAGGCAACCTGATGCCTGGGTCCATTGGGTGGATAGGGTCCACTGAGCTGCTCTCATGTGAAGGCGAGCATAGGGAACCACATGCACTGTGGATGCCATGTGGCCTAAATGTTGCAACATCTCTCGAGCAGTTAAATGGGATTTTAACTGAATCTGGGAGGCTAACTGCACCAAGCGTAGGCAACATGCCTGGGGAAGATAGGCCCTTGCAGTTTTGGTATCCAGTAAGGCCCCTATGAACTCTAGAGACTGAGTAGGGATTAGATCGGATTTTGGAATGTTGATTACCAGTCCCAGATACTGAAGAACACGCCTTGTGCAGGCTAGAGAAGTCTGGGCCTCTGACTGGGATGGAGCTCGGATGAGCCAGTCGTCCAGATATGGGAATACGAATATTCCTAGAGTGCATAGGAATGCAGCTACTACTGCCATGCATTTTGTGAACACTCTTGGAGCAGAGGCCAGACCGAA
This sequence comes from Ichthyophis bannanicus, assembly GCA_033557465.1. Taxonomy (NCBI): domain Eukaryota; kingdom Metazoa; phylum Chordata; class Amphibia; order Gymnophiona; family Ichthyophiidae; genus Ichthyophis; species Ichthyophis bannanicus. The sequence goes on from CM066046.1 coordinate 98,654,795, forward strand.
AGGAAGCACTTTGTATTGGTAGTGCTTTCCTTGGTACAGGAAGCGAAGGAATCTTCTGTGTGTTGGATGGATGAGAACATGGGTGTACGCATCCTTGAGATCTAGAGAACAAAGCCAGTCCTGACTCTGGAGGTATGGAAGGAGAGTTCCGAGAGAAGTCATCTTGAATTTCTCCTTGCATAGAAACTTGTTCAATTCTCTGAGATCTAATATGGGTCTGTAGCCCCCTGCTTTCTTTGGGATGAGAAAATAGGGGGAGTAGAACCCTGAGTCCTGTTGAAGAAGGGGTACTTCTTCTATTGCCCCTTGGGCAAGAAGGGTAGCAATCTCCTGACCTAGAAGGTTGAGGAGAGATTTTGGAGAATTGAACTGTTTCACCATGGTGTGAGGAGGAAGGTTTAAGAAATGAAGTTTGTACCCTTCCCTTATGATGGAGAGGGTCCACTGCTCTGCTGTGATTTGTTCCCATCTGGGAGCAAAGTGAGCTAACCTTCCTGGGATGGTGAGGGGCTCTGGATGTTCTAGAGCCAGAAAGGCTAAGTTCTCTAGTGGAAAGTCAAAGGCCCTGAGGAGGCTGAGGCTGTTGGGCCGTAGCAGTTTTCGCAGCCTGGGTTTTGGTCTGTTTTGGTTGTTGCTGCCTCTTTGTAGCAAAACAACCTTGAGAAGAGGCCTGCCCATAAGAAGAAAATTTCCCTTTCTTTGGGAAAGATCCCTTTTTGAACAACCTCTTTCTAAAAGGAGCAGTAGTAGACTTTGAAAGTCTATCTAAAGCAGAATTTTCAGCATCCATCTGGTTGGCCTTTGCTTGCCAATCTTTGCCAAACAGGTTTTCGCCTGTACAGGGAAGGTTATCTAGACCATCCTGTACCCAGGATTCCAAATCAGAGGCTTGCAACCAAGCAACTCTGCGTGCACCTATGGCAATAGCCGAGGCTCTACTGACCCCCTCAAAAGAGTCAAAGACTGCACGGTTGGAAAACTTGGATACATCCTGTGCCTGTTTAAGCCAGGTGATATATTATTCTCTCTTATCTTCTGACATAAAAGGAGATAAGGTTTGCAGATGATCTATAACTTCTTTCAGAAACATCCCCATATAGAGACTATAGGAGTTGATTCTGGCTACAAGCATACTGGCCTGGAAGATTTTCCTGCCAAAGGCATCTAGGGTTCTGCATTCTCTTCCTGGAGGAGCAGAGGAGTGCCTTTTTGTACTCTTGATCTTTTTCATAGCAGACTCTACCACAATGGAGTGGTGAGGAAGCTGAGTCTTATGAAACCCAGGACAAGGGGGAACACGATACATGGTGTCCAACCTTCTGGAATGAGGGGAGATAGTGAGAGGAGTCTCCCATATGCCCAACATGTGTTCGTAAAGAATCTCATGTATTGGTAAGGTGGCTGCCTCTTTAGGAGCCTTAGGATATTGTAGGATATCTAATTTTTTGGCTCTAGGTTCAGTCTCAGAGGTCACTGAGATGGACAGGCCTTTGGCCACCTCCCTAATAAAGTCCTGAAAAGACAAGTCTTCAGGAGGAGACATTCTCCTTTTTGGATTAAAGGGTTCCTGAGGAATGATCCCTGATGCTTCAATTGAGGCCTCTGAAGAGTCAGAGTCTTCAGAAGAATCGAAGTATCGACTGTCTGGATGCTCTCGCAGAGCCCGATACGCGTACCGGGAGGTATCGACATCGGGAGTAATCGGTACCAGGCCGGTACTGATAGGCTTCACTGGATAGTGTACCGCTGCCGTCGATGCTGATGTCGATGCAAGCGGTACTGGTATCGGAACTGGAATCGGATCCTGTACCGGAATCGGTACGGGTACCGACAACGGGGTTTGTTGCGGTACCGTAGGCGTTGCAGCTTGAATGAATGCCGTGATGGCACGCTGCATGGTCAGAATATTCTGATCCATTGACGCCACCAATGTCTGGATATCGGTACCGGTAGAAACTGCCGGTACCCCAGAACATTGTAACAGGTGATTGGTCGAGGCCGAGCCATCGATGTCAACCTGTGACCCCATAGGTAGTGCTTTGGAAGCCGGAGCCTCCCACCGGGGTAATTTTGCCGGTGTGGTATCCTCAAGAGTAAGCCCGGGGGCATCTCGATACTTAGAGGGAGATGAACTCTTTGAGGACCGGCCAGATTTAAGTTTGGTTACCTGAGATCCATGGGATGAAGAAGCAGCCCTGGAAGACGTCGATGCCACGGAAGCTGCATCGGAGGGAAACAGGGTACTGAGCTTAGCTGCCCGATTCTGTAACCCTCTTTTGGACATCATGGAACAGGACTCACAATCCGCAATGGAGTGGTCAGGACCTAAACATTTTAGAAACCAGTCATGGGTGTCGGTGACAGAAATAGTGCTACTGCACTTTGCATTTTTTAAAACCCGAGGCGGGTTTTTCCATGAGGGAAAAATATCTCTGTAGGCCTAAGACCTCAGAAGAAAAATGCACTGAAAAAAGTAGAAGGTTTGTTTTTGTTTTTTTTTAAAAGAAAGAAAAAGAACCGGTAGTACCGGTGCAGAATCGAGAAGGCAGACACGCGACTAAGAAAAATAAAAGAAAATAAGAAATTCTTCAGCGGTGACAGGAAACACGACCTGCTGGCTCTGCGGAAAAGAAGAACTGGAGAGAGGCAGTTAGGAAAGGCGGGAAGGCAGCGCACAGGCGCTGTGGGATGCTCCCAAAAGCTTTCTTTCAGGACGCTGGGGAGCATTCCCGCGCAGGCTCTGTCGGTACTGACGATACCCATATGTGAAGACTCATTCCTGCTTGTTCCTGGAGATTAAGGTGTTCCATGGACCTGGGGAGCTCTTATGGGCTTCCAAGGTCCTGTGAGCCTTTGGCTCCCCGACAGTTGGGGTGCTCAGTCTGGTTTTAGTTACCTTCATGGGGTGTGTGGTTGCATTGTTGTGTTCCCCCAGAGCTATTCCCAGTGGGGGGAGCATGGGTGCCTTGTGGACTGTCTCCCACTCCCACTTACAGATTTCAGGCCACAGGAATGGGTGTCCTATAGGATTGGCCATGGGGGTACTTGATCCTATGGACCCCATGAGGTGTTGGCTGGCAGGCTGCCAGAACATGTGTTCTCCTTCCCCCACCATTTCTGTGTGGTCATTGTGTTTGGCCTCCAGATCTGCTGTCTCTAGTGCCCCCTTCCCCCCACATGAGGAACACACTTCACAATGGCTAGGGTGCTGTCCAAGCCATATGAGAAGAGTGCCTGAGAGGGGGATTTCCTCCCCACACACTAGAGGGCTTGAACTGGTAGTGGGTGCAGTAGCCTAGTGGTTAGGGCAGCAGCCTGGAACCAGAATGACCAGCCTTCAAATCCTACTGATGTTCCTTATGGCCTTGGGGAAGCCACTTAACCCTTTATTGCCTTAGGTACAAACTTAGATTATAAATCCTCTGGGGACAAGGAAATAAAACTACTGTTAATGCAACTTGCCTTGAATTGCTACTGGAAAGGCATAAACTAAATAAAAATAAAATAAATAAATGCTATGTTCCCTGCAGCCTAGGTGAATAGGCACCTCAGGGTGAGGGGGAGTTCATATACTGTTCCATACGGCACTGCAGACACCTACCTAATCCCTTTGAATTACCCTAGTCCCCAGTTGTTGTTGTGTGGTCTATCTTAATTAGATTGTAGGCTCTGAAGAGCAGGGACTGTCTCTTGCCTGTACATGTGCAGCCCTGCGTAAGCCTGGTAGCGCTATGCAAATGATAAATAGTACTAATAGTAGTAGTAATACAAAGTCCCTTGCACCTTCAGTTGCCACATTTGCATCTCATCTCCCATAGTTAGGGGTGCAGCATGGTCTCTCTGCATGTATTTACTTTCCTGATTTGCATGGCCCCACCCTCTCATACTTAGCCCCAGTGCTCTGAGCTGTGCAGCTGGTTGTGCCTATTCTCACACATCCCTCTCTATTCTACACTGGTCTGTTACCACTGTCCTGTAGGTGGGGTTGGGGCAAATTTATTACTGTCTGCAATGGTTCTGTAGCCAGCTTTTGCCTTAATAAAGCATTTGTAGTTTAGAACTGCGGGGTGCGCAGTGTGTGGACATTCACTGCGTGCATGCGTTATAGCTGCGCATTTGTATCTACCATGCCTAGTTTGGCAGAATGTCCCTACCGTGGCCACACCCCCTGCTATGCCCCCGCCACAGTATACCTGCCCACTTCAGTAAACATGCCCCTAAGTATGTACCTCTGGCAATGGAGGGGTAAGGGACTTGTAGTTTCTGATCTTACCACTGAAATGTAGGTGGTGGCATAACGCTCTAGAACTGGTCAAGCGGCAAGAGGAGAAGAGATGTTGTAATGTTGACCTCCAAGAAAGAGAATAGAACCATACTTTCATGATATATGAATATTCTTTCCCCTTTAACGGGTAGTTGCAATAATTTCTTGCTATTACATAATCTATATTATATTCCTCTTTAGGAAATAAATGGTAGCAAGGAACTTCCAAAATACATTATTTTAATCTAAGAACTGGAATGCTCTCATTTTTATTTTGACTTTTATGCATTTAACTAAACTATGGCTTGAAAAGAGACTTTTTATATTTAGCTCACATCTTTTCACTAGAAGTAGAAGATGAGTTTAGCCTGTCTTCATAAGGGAGGTGTTCAATTCCATCCTTTTTATCATTTTTATTGCCCTTCTCTAAACCTTTTCTAGTCCCGCTATATCCTTTTTGAGATGATGCAACCAGAACGACGCACTATACTTAATTTGCAGTTTCAACATGGACCTACACAGGGCAAGGCTGGTTTGGTACTTCAGGGCCCAACCATCTGGGTAACAGAAAAAAGGTAAAAGGAATGTTTTCCCTCCCCAATTTCTCCATTTATATTTTCAGTGACACTCGTCTCTTCCCCTGGCCATTCCCTGTGGTGGGTCAGCTAGAGAAAAATTCACTCCCATGTCATTACATCATACATATGATAGGGCAAGTGGCCATGTATCACAAGTCACAACAGCACAGGCACAAACCATCAGCACTTACTTGACTTAACAGTGGGGCATTAAATATTAGGACATTTAGCCCAAGTATTAGGGCATTGATCCCAACCCTCACTCTCCACTGATGTCCAGTTCAGCAATGAATTCTGTTTAAAGTTGTAAAGTTTCTGTTCAGGTTTCTACATCCGAGCTCAGTGGTGCAGTTTTATTGACCTTCTCTGCCAGTCAAGAGTTACTGTTTGTCCTATTCTCTACAAAGCTGATGATCCAAGCCCATGCATACTGTGTGGCTGAGCCCTACCTATTGGAACTCATTGCCCCTTAATCCTCCTCTAGAAGGTAATTTGCTTGCCTTTCATAAAAAATTAACATTTTTATTTTCTTTGGGGGGGGGGGGGGTGTTGTATGATGTTGACCATTTGTCCTTTTTTGCTTTTCTAAACATTTTTTCAATAGGTCATTACCTATGTGGGTCATTCTGATCCTTGTTTAGCAGGTCCAGACATCTGGATCGCATGTGACTACAGAGCTCCCCGCTCTTATAGCCGATTTGTACGAGGAGCTGTTTGTGGGTGGGAAGGGGTGGGCAGGGGGAGGAGCGAGGCCCTGGACGTACAGGGCTGATTCAGAGGTCGGCTCTGTATGTCCGGGTTCGGCCATGTAGACGGGGGACTTATTCCACCTTGGAGGACTTATTCCACCATGGAAGGCCAGATCAGTGATCAGGCTGTGTGGAAAGTTTATTTTCTGTAACTGGGGTCACAGCTCCATTCAGGAGCCTGGCTGAGCTAGCCAGGTAATTGGCTGGATGTCCGAGCTGCCTGAATCGGAGCACATCTTGGACATCCAGCCACTATGCTGTGATTCTGTTCCCATGGGGACATCTAGCTCCCGCGGGAGCAGAATCGGGTGCATCCCTGAGCCATCTGGATATCCAAACTGCCTGGGGACGCAGAACTTGGAATCGACCTCCACGTGTCTAGTCTTGTTTATTCCATTTTTCTGTATTTTATTTTTTATCTGTGTTACGCATTTTTATTTCTTATGTTGCTTTGTACACCACTCAGAATTGTAGATGTGCAGTACAGAAGTATTTTTAATTATATACATTATGATATTTTCAATTCTGTTAATATTCTATTTGCGGTTTTTTGGCTGCTGCCTCACACTAGGCTGAACATTGCAATCACTGTTCCCTCTAAGCTGTGCGCATGTGCGCGCGCACACACCTCGCCAAGCGAGCGCACATACTTTACAACAGAGCGCACAAAAATTATGGTTCTGATTCTGATAGAAAACAACACAGACGTCTTAAAATTTAAAAGTTGTGTATTTACGGTTTTCACAAGTTCTACAATTATTTTCTAGTGCAGTCAATGTGGTGTACATACTGTATTCTGACGTGTAGTCAAATTTTAAAGTATATAACTCTGAGTGTCGTTATGTGGCGCACAAAATTTTAACCTTTCTTCAAAAGCTGCACAGTTGATATTTTATGCGCATACAGCCTACAGAAAATTAGAGGGAACATTGATTGCAATGTATTGTCCACAATGATTCCCTTGAGTACTGACTCCTAACTCGGAACCCAGCACTTTGCACCTGTAGTTGGGATTATTTTAACTACCTATCTGCATGACTTTATACTTGTCTACATTACATTTCATCTGCCATTTAGATACCTAATCTCCCAGTGTCAAAATTCTTTTGTAGTATTTCACAATTTTCTGCTGTTTTAATAATTTTGAATAATTTAGTGTCATCTGGAAATCTGATCACCTCTCTAAATGCTCCTTTTTGCAGATCATATAAAAGAAAGGGAAACCCCTTGTATAACAGAAGAGGCGGAAGGCGAGTGATAAGGTAAGGTCAGAGAAGACTACATGGTTCCTAGGTGCCAGGAGAATTTCCATAGGGAATCCTAGGATAGGAGGAACCCTGAGGGGGAGGGGCCCTAAGAGAAGTGAAGGTGTGGCTTCCATTTAGCAGCCTAGCATGGTTCCACAAGTGAGGCAATTAGAACAGGAGTCATTGGAGAGGGTAGAGATGTGCAAAGGCAAAAACAAAAAAATGGATTCATTTTTATTTTTTGCTAGTTTACCAATTTTCAGGTGCTTTTTGGATTTGTTTTACATATGCTATTGTGTTTTAACACACACTAATCAACTCAATGCACATTAATTAGTCTATTGCAGCACATTAAATAAAACTTAGCATGCGCTACATTGTTTAAGGCACACTAATGAACCAAATGCACATCCCTAGGAGAGGGAGTGGAGACAGCACAACCAGAAGAGGAGGCTCCAAGTATTAAATAACAGGAACTGGAAATACCCAAGGAAACAGTTCATATGGAATTTGGTCTGCCAAGTTCATGGAAGTCTTGTGTGGCACTCGGAGTAGAGAATCCTCAGAAGGAGCAGGTATAAAAACGTTTCTGTTAACAGAAGCAGGCTGTACGAGCTCTGATTATATCTGCCAGCTGAAAAACAGTGAGTCTGGTCAAGGACATCAAACTCTGGTTAGGCCTTCGCAGTGAGACAGTAACAGAAAGTTCGGTTGTTGCTACCAGGGGAGGAGGGGCAAACTTAAACATAGATTACTGTTAATATGGGATATAAGAGATGCTGGAAGTCACCTTTTCGTTTCAAATGATCCAATTCTTTCCTTATATATGACCTTATTGTAAGTTGTCTCAGGACATGAAAAGCACAGTACTTACCTGTAACAGGTGATCTCTGGGAACAGCAGGAATAAGTCTTCACATATGGGTACGTCGGTACCGACGGAGTCTGCGCGGGAACGCTTCCCAGTGTCCAATCAAAGAGCTTTTGGAAGCATCCCACCACGCCTGCGTGCTGCCTTCCCGCCTTTCCCAACTGTCTCTCCTCAGTTAAGTTTTAAAGCTGAGACAAAGAGAGAGAGAGAGAGGAAAGGAAAGATAGATAGAGATACAACTCCTGGGGAGGTGGGTGGGTTGTGAAGACTTATTCCTGCTGTTCCCAGAGATCACCTGTTACAGGTAAGTAACTGTGCTATCTCCAGGAACAAGCAGGAATGAGTCTTCACATATGGGGACTCCCAAGCTGAGATGCCTGGAGTCCCAGCATGTCATAGGTTGGAACATGCTATCTCCCAGAACACCAGGCATCCTGAGGATGGAGGGTAGGAGTTGAAGAAAGAAAGGTGCTGTGGAACAGCTAACCTAGCATAGGCTTGCAGACAAGGAGTCCATGTGTGGATGATAATTGTCATGAATGATATTGCAAAGAAAAAATATTGCAATAGGGACCTCCCCTAACAGGACTTTAGAGAAATATGGAGGTTCATGGGATCTAGTGGGGAACCCAGTAGAGGAACCTCGAGAAGGACCTCACTGTAAGTGGAGGTAGTAAACCTGTAGGAAAGCAATGGAGGACAGAATCCTGAAAGGTAACAGGGAACCCCAGTAGGATAAAAACTGGGGTAGTACAAAAACGGTGGGCCTTCAGCGGAAGGCTTTATGATAAAAGCCCAACTCTTTTGGCAGCAGAGTGGCCCACTCTTAGGAACAAAAAGAGAAAGGCTAACTGATTTGGACAGACAGGCCCAGTCCTTGTGGGGAGAAAGGGTATGGGAACCCCTTGCATCCCAAAAGAAAGGACAACGCTGGAGGCGTTAGAGCCTGTGAGTAGCTGAAGATCCACAATGTCTCTCCTAACTGAAGTCAGCTGGGAGAGATATAGGAACATGGAAAGCTTCAGAGGTACCTAACCTTAAGGTTATGGTAGGTGTTAAATACCACCAAAGTGGTTGTGGGTGTAGGACCCCAAAACATGCTGGATAGCATAAGTATGGGTAAAGCCCATCTGTCAGAATCATATGGCTATATGAGCTTCGAAAGTCAGGTAGATAAAGCAAAAACATATCTACCAATAGTAAAAAATCTCGACAGATACCTATAGATATATATATATATCATATAGATATATGAGAATATATCTATAGGGAGATATGAAGGGCATAAAATACTCACACATGATAGACATAGACATCTGTAAGATGTGTGCTATAGGTATGAATATATGCATATATATATATATATATATATATATATATATATATATATATATACACATATATACACACACCTCTATATGGAAGTCTGCAAAGAAGCAGACAGAGATATGCCTACAAATGGTATTCCTACAAAATGCCTACAAAAGGTATAGGAAAATGTGGAGAGGAAAGATTCATCTAATAACAAGGTGGAGGAACCTACTTGAGAAGACATATAGAGAATCAATTCCCACTGGTTATGGCTACAGGGATGCTAGGTAGTAGAATAACCAGGAGGGTTACGTGAAAAGCAGAGGATAATATCAGTCTGCAGTCAGCAAGTCCGGAGTATTCTAGAACTCTAGCATGGTAAGTGAACAGAAGACGCATAGGAATGAGATACCATGCTGACCTATTTAAGGGCAAAAAGGTATCATGCGTTCTTACCATGAGGACGAGCTGGAAGGAGAAAACATATTCCCTATTGGAAATACTATGGACCAAAGCAGGGAATTAGCAACTCCTTAAGCTTTCACGTAAGAGGAGGCCTATGTCCTTTATATTAAAAAGGAGAACTTTTCTAGTCATGGGAGACATGACTGAAAAAGCCTTTTTCAACCATCTAGTATAGCTGTTGGAGAAAAAGCCCCCCATGCTCTCTAGCAAGGGCCCATAGTGGAGAGCTTCTCTGTAGAATTGCAGAGAGCATGATGCAGGAGAATGGGGAGATAGAACTGGCTGCAGAAGAGCCAGTAGCTATGTCAACTATGCTGCCAAACCCAGGGGAATGGAGATGGCAGACAGAGAAGACAATCCAGCAAGCTTGTAGTGAAAAGATTTCCAAGAGAGATGACAGCACTGACTTGGAGCCACTGGTAAGACCAGACAGAATGTTAGTGGAGGACAAATCTGGTTGCTGGTGGAGAAGAACCAGTGGTTGAAACATTAAGGCTCCTGCATTGGCAGCTGCTTGCCAGACAGCAGAAGAATGGTATTGTTTAAAAACAGTAAGAACAGACAAAACAAGAGTAGAAAACTCTGGACGTGTCTGATGAACTGCTTCAGAGCAAGACTGAAAAAGAGGAGTCAACTCAGAGAAGAGAACTCCGCACTGGAAAAGTAAGAAAACTAGAGAGGCTGAAGAAAAGCCCTCCAGTGAAGCAATACCGCTCTTACAGAGGAAAAACCCTGGTAAGAGGGTAAAGAGAATGGAGCTGAAGAAAACTTACAAAGTAGTAAGTTTATAGGAGGGAAAAAGACATGCTGGCACAGGAAACTATCATTTGATAGTGGACAGACCTCTTTCCCTAACAGGAAAAGAGGAGAACCCTGTGACCTAGAAGCATGAACATCCTGACAGCTCATAGAAGATAGAAAGAATGGATGTCATTCGGGAAGAGATCCATGTTTAGGATTTAGAATGACAGCAGTGGATTGTCTCTAATGAGAAGAAGCAACTGCAGATTGTAATCCCCAGAGTCACAAGCATCTGATGAATTGATCAGAAACCCTGTGGTTGCTGGGTTTGCTGAGCCTGGTGAGAGGTTGAACTTTGCAGACCAGGACGATGCTTCCCCTGTTTGGGAACATCTGTATGATGGGCAGATGATGCATAAAACCTTCTTCTCCTATGGGAAGAAAGTTTGGCAGGACATTTCCTACCTACTGGGACAGAAAAAGGTGCAGAACAGCTCCTAGGAACAGGTAAGTCAGTGGAGAACTGAGTAACCTGACGTAAAGACTCCTTGTTGAAAAGATTGTCTCCAGTGCAAGGAGTATGTCCCAGTCTGCGCTGTGCCCATTTGTCCAAACCTGAAGCTTGGAGCCAGGCTCTACGTCGTGCCCCTATAATTATAGCAGAAGTCTTGCTAACGGACTCAAAAGAGTCTAGGGAAGCATGAGTAAGAAACCAAGAGATATTGTGGAGATGCTTGAGCAGTGAAGAATAGTCTGCACTCCTGGACTCTGGAAGAGAAGGAGTCAAAAGATGTAATTGCTTTGTGACCTCCTCAAGAGATAGACTCATATAGAAAATATATGAGAGAATTCTTGCAGAAAGCATAGATGTCTGGAAGGTTTGACGTCCAAAGGCATCAAGTATCTTAGACTCACGACCTGGCGGATAAGAAGAGTGCTTTTTCTTGCTCTTTACCCGCCTCATTGCTGATTCCACAACTATGGAATGATGAGGAAGTTGAGTCTTTTGAAACCCTGGAGAGGGGGGCACCTGATATAAGAGATCAGTTGCTCTGGAAGGTGGGGGTACCCTTAAAGGTGTTTCCCACATTCCTAGAAGGAGATTCTGCAAGGAATGATGCAAAGGAAGCATTATGTTCTCCTTTGCTTTGGTAGAAAGAGAGTCCTGTGCAGGATCATGTCCTGGGATAGGAATAGCAAGAGATCTTGCTATATTCAGGAGGAAACTCTGAAAAGAGGGTTCCCCAACAGTATTTTCCCTTGGACAGGTTAGATCTGAAGAACTAGCCTGAGCACCGACAGAGCTATCCAGATATATAGGAATAGAAGATCCTGCACAGTGCAGTGTGGAATGCTTAAAGGATGGTCGCCGGTACTGGCTGTCAGGAGCAGCGACCGTCATTACCACATTGTCCATGCCAGGTATCAACTCCAAGCGTGGCATAGAAGGGAGCGATCCTGTTGAAAAAAGCATGGTAGGAGTTGGCCACGATGCTACTGTGGATACCGGTACCAATGTCGGAGTCGAGCTCGACAAAGACATCGGAGCAGTCATTGGTGACCGTTCAATCGGTACCGAGGTAACCAAAAATCTATGGGTGCTATCCTCGGTACCGAGCCACCTGTATCGATCGGTGTCGGTACCAAAATGAACTGGTACCGAGTCTTCCAGACTAGAGAGCGATTCCAAACTCGGCATTGATAAGCGAAGCATGGAATGCACCGACTGTAAGGGTAATGAGGACATCGGTACCGACTTCGGTACCGTGTCTGATACCGGTGAGTGAAGGTCAGCTAGTGACAACTGTCATGCAGCGAGGGCTGTTGAGAGTCCAGTTGAGAGAAAAGAAGGTGTTTTTCACAGAGAAAAAAAGACTTGCAATATTCCCAGGAACCAGCTAGAGGGAGCAAGAGTGCCTTCAGGGAGACTGAAGAGCCACGCCCAGCTGGTCACGAGGAAATGCCAACCAGCTTCCAATCCTCAAGAGCAGGAGGGCTTCATAAGGGGAGTGTGGAAGACTGGAAGAGAGGAAGGAGAAGAGGCAGAAGGAGGTCCGGCAGCCTCGGAGATAGAAGCACCAGTAGAAGCAGCAGCCCAAGCAGAAGCAAGGGGAGAATCACTGGCAGCACTGAGAGAGAGAGGTGGAAGTGGAAACCTGACTACTCTAGTGCTAGAGGATTCCCAGGAGGGAGAAGTGATTTCCCAGGAGCTGAGGAAGGACTTAAGGAGGTGTCAGCTCAAGCCAAACTGAGAGCTGTTTGCCCTCCGAGGCAAAAGCCCTGCTGTAACTGCAACCTTAAGCCAAACAAGAATCAGCTGGAGAAGCCGAGCCACACTGAGTCAGAAAGCCAGAAGCTGGGCTTGTACAGAGGCAGGCCTTCACCAGGAGAAGGAAGTCAAAGGCTACAGGGTAAGCCTAACCTGCATAGAAAAGGATTTCACCAAGCTGCTGCCTGGGAAAGGCAGGCAGTGGAAGAAAGCCGGTTACTTGAGGATTGCTGCCATACAAGGTATGAGAAATATATGCCTAATAAGAAAGTTGTGAGTGTTAAAAGCTATGATAAAGCTGTTAGAAAACCTCTAAAGAAGGAGGATACTTTAAAGCCTAACACAGCACGTGGCCAACGCCCTAGGCTAGGCCAAGGACATTGGGAGCTGCTACAGAAAATATACAAAACCCCTGAATGTGTTTTACAAGAAACCAGGGATATAGAATCAGAGCTTTCTGATAACGTGCCAATGCAAGTGGAACTGGCAGGGGATTTATCTGACCAAGAGATGGACTGTAACACTTTGCATTTCTGAAAGTTTAGAGTCACTGCCAGACTTGTGATTGGGTGAATTGCCAGCAGAGCATTCTTTGTTTGAGCACCTCCATTCCTGTGACGTATAACAGTTTTTGCTTTAAAACCCTGAGTTTGTTTTCTACCTGCATTAAGGACATTTGCTTTAAAGTTGTAACCCACTATTTAGAACCACTGTGAAAAAGGGAAATAAAAGCCTTATTAATTCCCACCACTCAGCTTGATTGTTTCACTGAAGATTGGAGCTAAAGCAACTACAAGGACCAAGAGCCATTTGGGCCTTTAGAAGACTCTACAATCTTAACCTTATATTTTTGTGTCCCACCTGCCCTGGCGTCCATTGGCCACCAGGGAAGTGGTGCTGACACAACTCAATCGGCCTCGAAGGAACCGAGAGTTGCGGATCTGAATCATCGGAACCGAGCCTTTGGTACCGCCCAAGGCGAGTCGGTACCCAGTCCTCCAGATTGGAGATCGAGTTCAGACTCGGCATCGAGGGAAGCGAGGCTATCGATGCACGTCTGGAGGGTACCGACGTCGGTGGTAGTATCGGTGCTGGTACCGATAATGGAAGGTCAGTCTGGAGTGTATCCACCGGTCCCGAAGGCACCGAGGACGCCAGATGACCATCCCTGGTGAGGAGTATTTCATCCAACACCAGTGCCGATGTCGGGGTATCGGTACCGCTCGAAGCGGATGCCACCACCGGACACGGCTCAGGTATGTTCTGTGAGGGGTGAACCCCAGGAACAACCTGAAACCCCTTATATGCTTTGGAGACCAAAGACTCCTGCCGGGGTTTTGAAGCCAGTGGGCCCTCAAGGGCAAGGCCGGAGCCGTCTACATGCTGTGCATAAGACCTATCACTCGAGGGCTGGCTAGTCTTAACAGACTGTTTGTGGGTTACCTGATCCTGTGTAGAAGAAGAAGGGGACGGTGCCCCGAAGCTGGAGGGAAACCGTGTATCGAGGGAACCTCGATATTGAAGACTTCTTCTCACCAAACTGTTGTCAGGACCCAAGCAGGTTAGACACCGACTTCGAGGTTCTAAAAATAAAGTTGTACCGCCACAGTTTGAACATTTCTTGGAGAAAGTGGCTGGCGGTTCCATGAAGGAAAAAGAAGAGGCCTAAAAGGCCTAAGTACCGTGAGACACTATGAAGAAAAAATATTCCCTGAAAAAGGAAGATTTTACAAGAAAAGAAAAGAAAACACCGGTGGTACCGGTGGCGTCGGGAAGACAGCCGCGACCACAAGAAAACTAAAGAAATAAAAGAAGAATTTTCTGCGGTGACAGGAGGACGTCCTGCCGGCTCCGCGGAAAAACGAAAACTGAGGAGACACAGTTGGGAAAGGTGGGAAGGCAACACGCAGGCATGGTGGGATGCTTCCAAAAGCTCTTTGATTGGACGCTGGGAAGCGTTCCCGCGCAGACTCAGTCAGTACCGACGTACCCATATGTGAAGACTCATTCCTGCTTGTTCCTGGAGATTATGTACTATACCCGACTGTAACTTGCCTTAAGCTACCAATGACACCCCCCCCCCACCAATGCAAAAAGGAAGTCTGCATCATAGGGGCAGAAGTGCAACAGCATGCAGTGCTGGAGGCATTTGGTAAGCACTGTGTCGCTGTTCTAAAGTCGCTGCTGCCCTGCAGTTCCTAGAAAGGGGCGGCAGTAGTGACAATGAACCACCCTCAAAATGTTGACATGCTAAATGACCACCTAGTTCTCCTAATGGTAGTGCTGGCCTGAGCTTTGGATTCTTCAACCTACTGGATTCAAGAAAATATTTCTTCACAGAAAAAGTGATGGATGCATGGACTAGCCTCGAAGAGAAGGTGGTGGAGTAAAATATTCAGGGAAGTGTGGTGTCAGATTAGGGAAGCCAGGTTCAAATCCTACTGCTACTTCTTGTGACCTTGGGCAAGTCACTTAATCCTCCATTACTTCAGGTACAAACTTACAGGCCAATGCCGAAAACTAACACAGCCTTTAAGCACAGATAACGCCACTTTTCAACATAAGCACTGGCAAGTTAGATGCAAGACATTGAAAAGGCAGGCAAAGGCAGAATTTGAAAAAAAGCTTGCTGGGGAAGCAAAATCACATAATAAAAACTTTTTCAAGTACAAGTGGCAAAAAACCTTTGAAAGAGTTAGTTGGACTATTGGATGATAGAGAGGTAAAAAGGGCACTAAGTGAGGACAAGTCCATAGTGGAGAAATTGAATGAATTCTTTGACTAGGTCTTTATTGAAGAAGATGTAGAGAAGTTACCCATGTCTGAAATGGTATACAAAGGTAATGTATCGAAAGAATTTAAAGAAATATTGATAAACCAGGAAGATGTATTACGACTATTTGATAAACTGAAGAGTAGCAAATCATGTGGACTGGGTGGTATACATCCGAGGGTGATGAAAGAACTGAAATATGAGATTGCAGACCTACTATTAGTAATATGTCAACCATCTTTAAAATCAGCAGTAGTACCTGAAGATTGGAGAATGTCCAATGTAAAGACAATTTTTAAAAAGGGTTCCAGGGGTAATCTGGGAAACCACAGACTGGTGAGCCTGACGTCAGTACCGGGCAAAATGGTAGAAACCATTATAAAAGAATAAAATTTACTTAACATATAGATAGTCATGGTTTAATGGAAGAAAGCCAACATGGATTTAGCCAAGGAAAGTCTTGTCTTACTAATCTGTTATATTTTTTTGAAGGTGTAAATAAACATGTAGACAAAGGTGAGTCAGTTAATATAGTGTATCTGGATTTTCAGAAAGCCTTTGAATGATCCCTCATGAGAGACTCTTGTCAAAATTAAAAAGTCATGGGATAGGAGGCAGTATACTATTGTGGATCAGGAATTGGTTAAAAGATAGAAAGCAGAGGGTAGGGCTTAATGGCCAATTTTCTCAATGGAGAAAGGTGACTAGTGGAGGTCCGCTGTTTTTTTAACATATTCATAAATGACCTGGAAATAGGAATAGCGAGTGAGGTGATCAAATTTGCAGATGACACAAAATTATTCAAAGTAGTTAAAAACAAGATTGTGAAAAATTGCAAGAGGACCTTGATCAATTGGAAGACTGGACATCCAGATGGCAGATGAAATTTAATGTGGACAAGCGCAGTTATGGACCTAGAAAAGAACAACCCAAACTTTGGTTACACGATGCAAGGTATCAACTGAGAAACTACCACCCAGGAAAAAGATTTAAGCGTCATTGTGGATAATACACTGAAACCCTACTACTGAGCATTTGTATAGAGCTACAAGATACACATCACTGCACAGACATATAAGAGATGGTCCCTGCTCATGAGAGCTTACAATCTAGTCAAGACAGACAGCACAGTAGGTGTAGACATGGGATACATCTAGGGGGAATGGTAAGGAAACACAAAGGAGATCAGGTGAGTCAAGATCCGAAAGCAGCAAGAAAGCAAATAGAATGCTAGGAATCATAAGGAAAGGAATGGGAGAATAAAATGAAGGATATTATAATGCCTCTGTATCGTTCCATGGTGCGACTGCACCATGAGTATTTTGTGCAATTATGGTTGCCGTATCTTAAAAAGGATATAGCAGAATTAGAAAAGGTACACAGAAGACCCACCAAAATAGTAAAGGGGATGGATGGATACCCCTATGAGGAAAGGCTTAAAAGGTTAGGGCTCTTCAACGTGGAAAAGAGACAGCTAAGGGGGGATATGATAGTAGTCTATAAATTAATTGAGTGGAACAGGTAAATGTAGATCGATTATTTACTGCACACATCAATATGTAGAAAGACTAGAGGACACACAATGAAGCTACAATGTAACCCATTTAAGACTAATAAGAGAATTTTTTTTTTTTTTTACTCATCGCATAATCAAACTCTGGAATTTGTTACTGGAGCGTTTAGTAAAAGCTGTTAGTGTAGCTGGGTTTAAAAAATGTTTGGACAAGTTCCTGGAGGAAAGGTCCATAAACCATTATTAAAGAGGACCTGGGACATCCACTGCTTACCCCGGGACGAGCATTGTGGAACATGTGTGTCTTTTTGGGAACCTGCCAGGTACTTGTGACCTGGATTGGTCATGGTTGTAAACAGGATACAGGGCTTGATGGACTTTGGTCTGACCCAGTATGGCATTTCTTACAGTATGTTCTTATGGGTTATTTTGTATTTTATTGTATAGTGCTTGATATTATTTATATTTTTTTAAATTGCTTATTTATCATAAACTGTTTTGAATGCCTTGGCTCCAATAAAACAGTATATATTACATTTTATAAATCAATCAATAATAAACAACAAGTCCAGAGGATCCTTAGTTGTGAAGGGAAAGCAAATTATCAACTGTGGTCTATCACACTGTGAAAGTTAGCAATTTGGGCAGACCAAATGTGCCCTATGGTCCTTATCTGTTGTCACATTCTGTGTTTCTATGGACTGCAATAAAATTTCACATAGAAACACAGGGCGAGCCTATATCTCCATGTCATCAGGGACCGGCTGAGTAGAATCTGGTTTACTCCCATTGCATCTTTGGATCTGTAGGTTAAGATGCAATGAGAAGAAAACCCAGGACTGATTTAGACCATCTCTTTTGACATGGAGCTACAAGCTCACAGGCCCACCCTATCATAAAAATAGGATGTGGAACTAGCAAACACTAGTCCATAATGAGTACAAATTTCAAAGTCATTTACCTGGGAAAATGGCCACGACCTGTGTAAATAAATTAGCCTCTCTGAAAATAAATTGCCCTCCATTGTCTGGCTAAAAATATGTCTGGGCTTCTATAGCTGGGCTAAAAAGGCAGCCCTGGAGATTTGTTTATGTCAAGTGAGGAAAGCAGCATGCATGCGTTCCGTTTTCAGATGTACACTTTCTATTTTTCCTCACACGTTTTTGTGCATGCGTACATTATGCTACCTAATGTATAAGGAGAAAATACCTGGGTAATGGGTAGTTTCTCTTTGAAAATTAGCCCCCATTATGTGCGGTAGAAGCAGTCATGTACTTTGCAAGTATGCAGGCTTATAAAAATTCCCCCTCCCCCCTCTCCCCACCACCACAATGTATGAAACGCATAGCTCTTACTTTTGTGGCCAGTTCCTTAGATGAATGCTTTAGCTCCTCCAACTGCTCTAGTTTCAAATGACATAGTGAGAGCAGCTCAATTAAAGATGAATTGTGGGCAGGGTCTGTTCCTAGTTCATTTCCATGGGTGACATGTTTCTCATTATCTCTCATTTTGTATGTAGGGTCACTATCATCAGTGCCTGTGGCAAAATCGGTCAGATCTGGAAGAGATTCGCTATGAAGATCGTCCCGGTGGTGCTTATGTTTCAATTTTAGACTTAACAGTTTCAGATTCCTTTGTTTGTTGACTGCACAATGAATTTGATGATTGCTTTGAGTTGAAGTCCTTTGGAATTGATTATCAGAAGTCATATCATATAACCCATCCTCTAAGGCCTTCTTATGTATGAGTGTTTCTTCACAATGTGATTCCTGAGCCTCTCTGATCCTGCCCTTAGTTGTCATATCATTCACACTGGAGACATTTACTTCTTCCATCAGTTTACAAGCTGTGGTTTCATCTGAAATGTTGTCCATTTTCTTTAGTATACTCTGTCTTCTGTTCTTATAACTTTCTCTAATGACCTTTTCACCACAAGGGCTTTCCATGTCGTCAATACATTTGTCAGTGGAAGAAAGTAATATAGCTTCTCTGGTACTTTCTTTATAGGTTTGATGATGAACCAAAATCAGAGACTCATTCATGTAATCCCTATTTTCAGTCCTCTCTTTCTTTGATGTTTCTATCTGAGGAAGAAGAGCTCCTAATTCAGGTTCAGTCATGTCTTGCCCAATTCCAGTCATCTCCGTCAAACTCTTTTGAAGTTCCACCTTAAGAGGAAGAGCCTCCGATTCTACTTCATTCATGTCTTCCCCAATTCCTGTGATCTCCGTCAAACTCTTTACAAGTTCTTTCTGAAGAGGAAGAGCCTCTGATTCTACTTCATTCATGGCTTCCCCAATTCCTATCATCTCCGTCAAGCTATTTACATGTTCCACCTGAAGAGGAAGAGTCTCCGATTCTGGTTCAATTATGTTTTCTTCAATTCCAGTTATCTCCATCAAGCACTTTACAGGTTCTACCAGAGAAGGCAGATTCTCTGTCTCTACTTCAATCACGTTTTCCTCAATTCTTGTTATCTCTGTCTGGCTCTTTACAGATTCTACCTGTGGAAGAAGCATCTCTAGTTCTGGTTCAGTCATGTCATTCCCACTTGCAGTTATCTCTCCTTGTCTTTTTGATGGTTCTTTCTGAGAAGACAGATCCTCTGATTCTGTTTCAGTCTTGTAATCATCCTTATCAGCCAGCTCTCCCAGGTCTTGTAAGTGTTCTGCTTGAAAAGAAACAGTGCCCGATTCTGGCTTAATCTCATGAACCTCTCTTCCAGACATCTCCACCATCTGTTCAGGATTAATTTCTTGGGCAGACCATATAGAACTGAATATTTTTCCTGGGGAAAGCTAATATAGATAATAAAAATGTAAGGATTTTCTTGTTTCAGTCTTGTTATCTTCAACCAACCACTAACTTGTCTGCAGGGATCACTTGGATGTCTAACACCAATGTCAGTTTATCTTTCCAAATGTGCCTTCCAAAAACACAGTATTATGCTACAGCCAAATATAAAAGCCCTGCAATTGAAATTAAAATAATTAATCAAACTTGAACAGATAGTAGGAAAGACCTATGGACATTGCTTCCACTGAGATTAAATGAATCCGGTACAGCAGTGTGTTTCTCAAGCTGTTTCTGGAGTACCCCTTAACCAGTCTGGTTTTTCGGATATTCGTGATGACTATACATGAGATAGATTTGCATGGAAGGACAGACTAGATAGGCCATGTGGTCTTTTTCTGTCGTCATGTTTCTATGTTTCTATGTGAGGCAGTACATGTAAATCTCTCTCATGCATATTCATTGTGGATATCCTGAAAACCTGACTGATTAGGGATACTCCAGGAATGGTTTCAGAAACATTGCTGTGCAGTACAGATAATCTGTTATAAAACAAATACAGAACTAAATTTAAAATGTTCTTGAACAAAGTCATATAATATAAAGAGTGAATGTATTTCATTCTCTAGTCAAAGTAACGTTGTTTCTTTACAAAAGCTCTGTCTAACAATATATGGCTAGGATTATGTTTCTTATGGCAAGCCATGAATCCAGAGCAGAGCTACCGGTAGTGATGATTTCTAGCCTTAATGTTGGCATCCAAAATGGCTGTGCTGCTATAGCCAGAATTCAGTACAGCTGGCAGCCCCGAGACTTTGCTGGACTCTGGGGCTCATCACATTATAACGCTCTGAAAATACATAAGCCCTAGCAAAATCTACCTCCCTTAGTATCACTTTTCAAAAATGACTTTCCAAGAATCTTCCCAGTGCAGAGAGTATTTTCTAGCACTGACTTGTTTACATTTTTGTATTTTGGCGACTTTGATTTTTCCCCCCATTTCAAAGGTCTGTCTTTATTGGTCTTTCATTATGCCACTGTTTGTACCAAAGTGAGAGCAGAATAAAAGGGCAAATACACATCTTTGAAACTCTTACACATTTCTCAGTGTGCTAATGAACATTTGCCAACTGTTTGATACTACAGCCAACTCCGCTCTATCCCTGCTTCCCACACAAGTCAGAAACTGGCAAGAGGGGAAAACTGAGCCAACTAATCCCATTTTACACATTTGCTCTATTTAGCATGCAAAGTGAAGACTGAGCATCAGGTTTTGGGAGCTATGCAATAAAGCAACAATTCATAGAAACATTTTCCAATGCACTTCATGTGGTTAAAAAATGAAATAGCTTATTTACTATTTTAAATTTTCACTCACCTTTCTAATGCATGCTCAAGGCAAGTAACATATGCAACACATTAAATAAATAAAAAAAAAAGCATATAGAAACAGAATAAATTCAATAAAATAACCTAAAATCACTAAAAGACATTATTAAAATAATGAAAATGAATATTAGTTCTCTATTTGCCTGATGTGGAATAGCATCCTAGTGACTGGTACAGCAGGAAAAGACAATGGGGAAGGCAGAGTTTAGTCCTGCTGATATCCATTGTGGCCATGGGCAAGCTACTTCACCCTCCATTGCCTTGGCTACCAATTTAGATTGTAAGCCCGTGAGGCAGCAAAACTACCTACTGTATCTGAAGGTAACTCATCTTGAGCTACCAAATAAAAAGTGTGAGTGAAATCCAAATTCAAAAAATAACTACATAACAGGACCTGATAATTAAGAGAGAAAATATTAATGTCAAAACATCAACAGTACAATAAATATTTTAAGAAAAGCCTGTTAAAATAATGTCTTCTACACAAAATAAATATGCTTGAGAGTTTTATATTTCATACCTCTTGACTGTGACACTTTTTCATTCCAGCCGTTGGGTACATTACTCCATACAAAAGGGATACCTGTGACTTTCACTGGCTATTCCTCTGTTACTTCTCTCGCCACACTTTCTGATTTGCTTTTGAAGGGTGAAAGCTGACACTACTGCTTGGTGAGCAACAGTCACATGGCCTGGGTTTAAATTACACTATCGGAGCTCGGTGGAGTTCATTGCATTTTTGCAACACATTGTTTTGTGGAGTGTTGAAAGATTTGACAGTTTTTCAACACCGGCAATGCTTTGGATAAAATACACACAGCCCCATCTCTCAGCTGCATTGAATTTCATAGTGAGAGCCCACAAGCAAAAACGCTGACACAAGATCCAGTTGTGATGTACAGGGTTGTTTTTTGTTTTGTTTTTTTTTAATTAGGCAAGATGCACCTCAGTGATACAGCACAACTTCTTTTCAAGGGAATGACACTGCTTGCCAACTTCCAAAAACAGAGAAGGGAAAACATTAGTAGCAATAGTACACCCCAGGAAGATTATTTTGTTTCCTTTACAACAATCCTAACTTTTTTTTTTGTTTTTTTTTTTAACATCAATGGGTCGGGTGAACATTCAAGCTTCTGAAAGCCTTTGAGCGCAAGACTCTCCCAGGTCTTTCACCAGCTTCTTGAAATCTTCCCCAAAAAGAAACTCACACTTAAAGGGGAGCTTGTTCAACCGCAAACTGAAGGCTGTATTAGCAGACCAAATTCTGCATCCATAGCTACCATCTCACCACAACTACTGATGTCAAGGACTCAGAGGAGATCCTGATTAAGTCAGAAAAGGCATCCACTATGTACGTAGTGCCATATTTCAATCTGGCCATCTCCAGGCTGTCTGGAAGCTGCTAAACCCAGTGCAGGAGTGCTCTCGCCACCAAGCCTGCACACATTTGGAACCCATGGCCATAAATATATTCTTAAAAAGATTCTTTGAGCGCAGTTTCACCTACCACTGGAATAGTTGTGTGCTTGGTCATGGCCATCACAAGGGCATCCACCCGAGAGAGTCCAAACAACTGATCCAGCTCACCCTGGGGCAAGGGATACAACTAAAAAAGGACCTTAGTGCCCTTAATACCCATCTCCCATTGAGAGACCAGGAGTTCAGAAAAAGATAAAAATCCAAAGGGGTGCCTGATATCCTCCAAAATAGAATCCAACTGTGATGCTTGCCCCTGGGCAAGCGTCACAATGTGTAAGGCCGCCATAGAGTCCTGAGTCAGCATGAACATGCCCTCTCTATGAAAAAGGCAAAACACTGAAGGGTCCTCGTCCTCTGCCTAGGGGAGCTCTCTTTCCTCCTCAAACTCATCTTCCTGAGAGGTACTGTATAGTCCTCTTCAGCTACCAACCACTCTCTGGAGAGGATAAGGCAAGGCTCCCAGGAATGCATGAGCAGAGGAACAAAGTGGGGATGCTTAATCCTCTTACTGGCTGTAGCTGAGCCACCCAAAGGTCCAGGGTCCCCTGTAGGAGAACCTGACTCCAGAACCATGCAGAGGAGGTTGCCAAGCAGTGAGAAAAGACTGAAAAGAGCCCAAGAGCTGCTCAGTAGCCACTGCTCAAAGCCATCAAAAAAAGAACCATGGGGCTCTGAAGTGCCTGAGAGGCTGTGGGTCCGATCCAAAGGGCCCTTCAGCCCTGATCTCCTGAGAAGGCAGCCTGCCCTGAGGAAGGGGAAGGCAGCGAGGACCCAGAGAAGGTCTCTGAATCAGCACTGGGCTCTAAGCGTCCACATCACATGAGGGAAAAAGAAGCTCACCGTGCAGCTGACCTATTGAGAGCCACACAAGACACAACACCAGGCACTTGACAAACCTGCAATGCTCCACATGGCCAAAACAAAAAGAACCACTAAAAAATATGGCACAGGCTGAGGAAAAAATAACACTGGGAAAAAAGGCACAGCTAAGGCAAAAAGGGAGACCTAAAAAGGGAATGCCAGCATCTGAAAGGCCACTTGGGGAAACCCAAGAAGGGATCCCCTAACCACCTACACAGGCCTAGGAAAGCAGTTACTTACCTGTAACAGGTGACCTCTGGGAACAGCAGGAATAAGTCTTCACATATGGGTACATCGGTACCGATGGAGCCTGCGCGGGAACGCTCCCCAGCGTCCAAAAAGCTTTTGAGAGCATCCCACACGCATGCGCGCTGCCTTACCACCTAAACACTTCCCTCTCATCAGTTGGGTTTGTAGCTGAGACCGAAGAAGGGAAGTAGCCAAATTAGAAAGAAAGAGAGAGAGAGCGAGCAACTCCTAGGGGAGGTGGGTGGGTTGTGAAGACTTATTCCTGCTGTTCCCAGAGATCACCTGTTACAGGTAAGTAACTGTGCTATCTCCAGGAACAAGCAGGAATGGGTCTTCACATATGGGACTCCCAAGCTAGAGATGCCTAGAGGAGGTCCCAGCATGTTGCAATCTAATGGATGGGCAATGCTTATTTCTCAGAACCTCAGGCATCCAAGGGATGGAGGGTAGGAGTTGAATTAGAAAAGAAAAAAGGGGTGCTGTGGAACAGCTTGACTAAACAAGGTATCCAGAGGGGAGTCCTTGTGTAGATCATAATTGTTAGAAAATATTGAATCCCAATTTTCTAATGTGGATCTTACTCGAAAGTATTTGTTGAGGCTAATATGGGTCTGTAGTTGAGAGCCAGTACATTATCCTCAAAGAAATTCCCTCACTGTAAAGTAGAGGAAAAATAAATTTTGCAATACAGGAAGAGATAAGAAGCCTTAATGGCTAGAACTAACCCCAGAAGAAAAAGGTGGGGGAGTTTAATGAGATTGGACTTTGGAGAAATAGCTAAAGCTTCTGTAAAGTCCAAAGTTTTAACTCCTTGTCCTTGGAGCAGAATAAGGCCTGTGATAAGGAAGCTTATCAGGGCCCGGGAAACAAGGATAAAGAGGGGAATTTACCCTTATCAAAGGACCTGTATTGTAAGGTCAGAGATACAAAACCCCAGTTGTACCTAGAAACCAGATTGTGCCAGGTTACAATAGGTTGCAGAGTGTCCCTAGTGGTGAGAAGGAGGGGGAAAGCAAGCTCAGGGTAAGGAGCCCTTACGTCACTGACTTTCCCAATTACTCAGCTGCCAAGAGGCAGACTGATTTGCAACACCTGAAAGGAGAAAGGGTAGGGTTAGAGACTGGGAGGTTTAAAACTAGGACAGAATATTCAGGGGAAGGGAGGAGAAGGAGTAGGAATGCTTACTGGAGGAAAAATGGAGCTGAAGCCCTGAGAACCAAGAGCCCATGCTGGAGGACAAGACAGGGAAGCTCAGATACATGCTGGCCAGAATATGAGGGAGGAACAACTGACCCAAGCCTTGACCCAGGTATGAGTTTTGGAAGCCTGTCTGATTGGGAACATTACAGATTTGCTGGAGACAGCGCTTGCCCTAATGGGAGGCAGTCACCTAAGCCCTCTGAGCCAGAAGTAGAACCCATGCAGCTAGGAGAACAGGAATTAGTTCTGGAAGAGGATGATTCTTACATGGACTGTTCTTTATGCCAACTGCTAAGCATAAAGAAGTCCTGAGAGGAAATACATCATAAGGGAACCTTCCAGAGTCCAGTACCCTAGAGAGCCTGTATGTGAAGTGAAAAAGGTTCTAGGGAAAGGAAAATACTTGTGCTGAGAATGTGTGCTGCTGTTTAATTGCTTGCTCATTAACCAGCTGAAGTTAGTGCAGTGCAGTGCAGAGCAGAGCTTATGCTGTACTCACGGTGAATTTAAGAAGTTCTTTTGGAAGAGAAAAGAGAGCTGTTTTATCTGAAGTTGATATTTTTGGTTTTGTTTTGAACAGCACTGCTATGCATGTTTGCTAGCAGTGGCTGTGGAAAAGACTTTCTGCTTTGCATTGAAGGACATTACAAGCTGTTTGTGTTTAAGTTCAGTGACATCCTGTTGTACTAAATATAATCCTGGAGAAGAAATCCAATAGGTGACAATTTGTGAACCTTATTTGCATTTACCTCATAAATAAATTCTGTCAATGCCTTAACTCTCGACCCAACTACAAAAGAGTGTTTTCTGCCTAAAAGTCAAGAGTAACCTGACTGGACTACCTTTCCCAGGGTGCACTTCAAAGTCAGTCAATCAGTCAGGCACATTGCTGAAGTGGTGGAATCTGCTATAACAAGCACGCCCCTCCAAACTGCTGTAAGGGGCTATGGGCGTGACAGTGGCGTAGTTGTTGGATACTTGTGCACTGAAGGATATCAGGAAAGTTTAATAAAGACACACAGCCGCAAGATTTTCAAGCCAAGCAAGGTGAAAGTGGAATCTTCCCTGACGGATGAGCAGAAGGGGGTGATCCAGGAGCAGTTCCTGAAGAAAGGATGCTGTATAAGCGAGAGGCCATACTAGTATAAGGTAAAAAGTACCTAGTCATGACCAGTGTTGGATAGATAAAGTCTGTGCAGAGGCATTTGAAATAAATAAGGAAAAGAAAGGAGGCTGTTTGTGGGGTGCCGCCCTTTGTGTTTTTTCTTTTTTTATCTCTTGCAGGTGTTATTATGGATCCTAAGGAGCTGGTAAGCTGGATGGCGGCCCAATTCGCACATCAGCAGGAGATGGCGCAGCAGGCCCAGGAAGCTGCAATCACCGCCTTGCGAGAACAGCAGAAACCAGTTATTGACTTGGTCGAAGCCTTGATTGCACTTCGGAGCCAAGGAGAAGGAACGGTATCAGCTGCACCAGAACCAGTTCATCCACATATGGACAATGTGGGACAGTTTCAGGATGTTGGGACTTTTAGTTTTGGGAAACTCACCCCTGAAGATAACATAGACGATTTTCTTGAGTCGTTTGAGAGAGTGGCACTGGCTTTAGGTTGGCCGGAGGCACAGTGGGCAGTAAGGCTGGCTACATCATTAACTGGGGAGGCGCTTGCCGCTTATAGAGCCATGCCAGCGGCCCAAACTCTAGACTATAAAGCTGTTAAATGTGCAATTAAGGACCGATTAGGGCTAACTCCTACAGTATATAGGCACATGTTTAGGGCCACAGTATTGAGAGTGGGCAAAACGCCAAAAGCTCCGAGTCAGAGGATTAGAGGAATAGCTCTAAAATGGCTAGCTCCTGAGGGAAAATCTGTTGAGATAATTTTGGACACTATTATGCTAGAACAATTCATGTTAGCTGTGCCAAAAGATTTACAATCTTTTCTCATCAGGCAGAATTGCCAAAGCATGGGAGAGGCGACCCTGTTATCTGAACGCTTTATGGAAGCAGAGTTGGCTTATCAGAAAACGGGTAGCTCTCTAAAAACAGGTGCTGAGGTAAGCTTTGCTGTATCAGAAAAGAAGGATAGAAAAGATACTGTGTTTGGAAGTGATGCGGTGCCTACACAAGATATGAAGTGGGCTAGGAAAAAATGCTTCCAGTGTGGAAAGTGGGGACATTTGCAAAAAGGTTGCAAGTCTCACACTAATTTAATGGGTACCAGTTTAAAACGGACCGGAGGTTTCCTTTTGATGATTGAAATACAGGGAATTACTACCAGTGCTCTTTTAGATTCCGGGGCAGATCAAAGTATGTTATCCAAAAGTCTTTGGAAAAAAATAGAGGCCCAGGATAATTTTGTGCCTAGAAAGCCTGAAGGTAATGTATGCATTAGATGCATTCATGGGGCTGCCTCATTTTATCCCACCTATAAGCTTTCACCGGTGCCGAGGAACCCAAGGTGAGAAGGTCTCGGAGAGCCTGCTGGATCAGGAACACAGACAAGCTGTGCTTGAAGACTTCCATGTGCTGTGCAAGAAGCGTGGTCTCCAATGCCGTCAGAGTCAGCACAGCAGCCACCGGCACCAACGTTGGTTCCCTTGGCAGGAACTCCACAATGGTGAGAGCCTCGGGAGTCTCCCATTGGCCCTCCGGGACCTTGGGAGGTGGCTCCTCCCACCGGGGCAGCTTGGGAAACCACTCCCAGCCCTTGCCTTCACAGTCTCATGGGGATAGACATCCCCGTGAGATCAGAATTGGGTGCAATCAGCCTGGATGGGCAGGATGTGCCTCGATTCTGGTCCTCTGTACGTCCAGGTCGCGTCTCATACAACCTGCCTGAGGCTCCTGCATGGAGCCCTGTGTCATGGCACTGGGATGCCATGCAGGAGTCTCGATTGCCGGCAAGCAGCACCCCTGCTCATTTCCCCACCGCCCAACCCCCGATCGTGCTTGCCATGCCCAAGATCGGGCGGCAGGGAACCCCTGCTGCACCTTATCTGCCATAGGCAGCCTGCAGGTGGTGATCCCCTATCCCTGGGGGGACTTATTACACCTCCGGGGTGGAATACGTCCCCTGTCGGCAGACCCAGACGTACAGGGCCGTGATCGGAATCAGCCCTGTATGTCTGGGTCAGGAGCCCACCCCCCCACCCAGAGCTCCCCGCACATCTTCTCTATATGGGCGGGGAGGTCTGTGTTTGGAATCGGCCCCCCCCCTGGCATTTAGCAGGGTTGGACGTACAAAACAGATGTCCATCCCTGCTAAACGTGACTCTGAATGACCCCCCCCTAGTGTGTAAGTCTGCCCCATGCCTCTTTTCTTGTTCCTTATAGAATATTATTTCCTGCAATGGTAATTTACTATACTCTGTATGACTATTTTATTATTACTTTATTATTCTCTCATATAGTTTCTTCTATTATTTAGGTGAATAATAATTTGCAACATTTTATCTTTTAATTTTTATGTTTTTGATCATTTTATGTATACATACTTTTATAAGAACATAAGATATGTCGTACTAGATCAGACCAAGGTCCATCAAGCCCAGTATCCTGTTTCCAACAGTGGCCAATCTAGGTCATAAGTACCTAGCAGTTTCCCCAAAAGACACATGTATAACATATAATATCAAGTTTTAATGTCTTACCTTTGGTTTCACTTTTGTGAATTTTAGTACATTGATATAATAAAGGCACTTAATACATATTTGTTTAGGCGGGGAACACAGATGACAAGCCGGTTTTCTGCTCTGGCCGCTCCCGGTCTTGTGGCCAGAGCAAAAAAACAGCTTTTCAAAGGACAGTTTTTGATCTCTGCCAGCAGCTGGCCTGGCCGCTGAAAACCGGCTAGTTGGCAAACCTATTCCAGACTCCATTCTTTCCACCTTCTTGCACCATATGCCTTGAATAAACTAACTTATTTGGTACACCAGGCTTCATCTCGAGCCTTACTTAAAGCCTGGCTAAAACCTCTTCGAGGCTGCTTTTGGACCCTGACCACCTTATTCTCCTGTCTTCACCCATGTGCATTTTAGTAATTTCCCTTAAAGAATTACCCTAGTGCCCGGTTTGTTTTGTCTTAACAGATTGTAAGATCTGTGGAGCAGGGACTTTATGTGTGTGTGTACAGTGCTATGTATGCCTAGTAGTGCTATATTAATGATAACTATAAGAACCTCATGAATATTTTCAAAATTTTACATGAGTCATCAGCAAACATTCTAACTATTATTTCTAAGGACATAGGCTCAAGGCCCAGACTCTCACAGTCTACTAACAGACTTAATTCCCACTTGTTTAATAGATCCAAACAAATGACATCTAATAGGGCTTTCTCCTTTATGGCACCACAACTATGGAATTCTATTCCTAGTGATTTAATTAATGAGTATAATATCAAAGATTTTCGAAAGTCCCTTAAAACGTACCTATTTATTGAAGCATATGGCAATTAATCTAATTCCAATAGAACAAAATGTTTTAACCCTTTGAATTTCAATTTTCCTATAATGTTTAAATTATTTTAACATTTTGTAAGATTGCAGTTATTTGTTTAATGTAATTGTAATGAATTATGAAATGTAATTTTGCTGTAGTTTATGTATAATTGAATGTAATGTACTGTAGTTTACTATAATGTACCATCTTGTTGTCTCTCCCCCCCCCCCTCGATCTAGTCCCTCTGTTGTCTTGTTGACCACTTTGATTGAAGGATAAGGTGGTATATAAAACTGATTGATTAAATAAACAAAACTAGTAGTACTAGTATAAGTTACCAATGGAGTTCAGAGAAGTGTCTGGCAGATGTCTTAACTACATATCATTAAAGACTAGTGGGCCCGATATAAAAAAAAAAAAACTGAGCTCTTAAAATAGGCTCCTAAATTTGTGCCCTAGTTTCAGGATCCTAGAGGAGTGCCTTAATGGTTAGAGCACCGGCTTGGTAACCAAGAGACCAGGGTTCATTTCCCAGTAGCTCTCCTTGTGGCCTTTGACAAGTCATTTAACTCTCCATTGCCTTGGACATAAGGCCTGACAATCTACTTCTGGTCACACTGCAAAGAAAACCCAGGATCTGCTGGGCTGCCAGGAGTCAAAATTGACTCAAAGGCACACATTACATTTTTAGGAGCCTACGTTTGCAGCTGAAAAGTCATTCTAATTTAGGAGCTTAAATATTATGGGCCCGATATTGCATTGGGCAGGGCTAAGCACCATAGCCACATAGCCTGCCCACCGATCCCTTAACCATGGATTTTCACTTCTGCAGCAATGGAAAGCCACCAAGCCTAACCAGGCAGCAGCGATTTTGGATGCTGCCCGGTTAGCCCTAGCGCCTTAAAGATAGGTGAAGGTTTTCCTCACCTATCTTTAAGGCACAGAGCACTAACCAGGCAGCATCCAAAATCACTGCTACCCTGTTAGTGCCATTTCCCGCCTCTACTCCACCCCGGAATGCCCCTAACAGGCCCTGATGCTAACCGGATAGCATCGGGGCGTGTAGGGGGACTTAATCTGGGATTTTCAAAGGCACTAGCCATGTAGGTGCCTTTGAAAATCCTCGATTAAGGCATTTACGTTAACATAGGCTGTTAACCACGTAAATGCCTTCAAAACTCAGGCCCTATGCTTCTAAATTTAGTTCTGTCATTCATTTTCCTATATTTGAGTCTAATTTAGGTGCTCAATGCTGAAAATCACTGCTAAGCTCCTGACTTCTTTTTCCGCACCCTAAATCCATCCCAGTGGCTACATGTTTTTTATGCTCCTAAATTTAGGAGTTTAGTGAAATTTTAAGAAAAAAAACCCTTTGGACACGCAACCCTAGTAAATTTTCAAAGAAATTAATTTAGGAGCATAACTCAAAGTTAGAAGCATAAATCCTTTGAATATCAGGCCCTAGGTTTTTTTTAGAGAGTATTTGTTTTCTACACAGCAAGTACAATAGTCATATTTCTTTGGTAAGATCTTAACTTAATGAAAAGAATAATTTTATCTAGTATTGAAATAAACTGTTTCGTGTACTTTATTTTTAATTTATAGTGTAACATTTTTATATAGTTGGTTATAATCCACTTATAACTTGTCTTGTATAGGCAGAATATATGCAACTCAAATTAAACTTGTATCAAGCAAGGACCAAGGTCACTGCTTTGTACATGGAGTGTAATTTTAGAAGGGGGCTTCTAGTTAAAGTACCTATTTTATAAAAATAGGTACACACCTACTTGACTTTATAAGATACTAGTACAAGTATCAGAGATCATGCCTTAAAGTGCAAACATTAATGCTCATGCCTATATTTTTCCAGACCATGCATAATTATAGTATTTTCTAACCTAGAGGGGGAGAGGGATACTCAAAGCCATTAACAGTTATCAGATCTGCTAATCATGGCAACCTGTATATTCAGCTGCACTAACTGTTTATGTTTATTGAATTTTCTATACCACCTTTTGCCTGGTGTACAAAGCAGTTTACAATAAAAAGTAATAGGGGAAAAAAAGAAGGAACAGGAATTACAATGAACTGATAGGACAGTAGGGACAGGAAAACACAGAGGAAGGGAAACCATTCAGCAGAAAAACCATCAGAGATGAACATTCACACAAGAGAAGCAATCACAGACAAGAGGCCTTCCAGGCTAGGGGCCACTGTCGGACTGCCCCCGCCCCCCATCAGGAACAGCTCTTGGCAAGACAAGGCCTGCAACTCTAAGATTCGGCACACGGAGCAGATCACTACCAAGAAGACAGTTTTCAAAGTTAGATCTTTTAATGAGGCCCGGTTTAACGGCTCAAAGGGCTCCCTCAACGCTGTCAGGACTAAATTGAAATCCCAGGAGGGAATCACCAACCCTACGAGGACAACGCAAACAGGATACCGCCCTCAAGAAACATAACACATCCTGGGTGCGAGCCAAAGGCCACACCCTGGACCTTCCCACGATAACAAGAAATAGCCACCAGCTGCACCCTCAAGGAGCTGGCTGCCAGACCCTTATCAAAACCATCCTGCAAAAAAACAAGACCGCCAGGACCGAAACCGATGCTGGTTGCACCTGCTTTGCCGCGCACCAAGCCTCAAAAATACGCCAGACGTGGACATAGGCTAGCGAGGTCAACCTTTTCCTGGCCAAGAGCTAGATAGAGATTATGGGCCCAGAATAACTCTTCCTTCTCAGCCCCGCCCTTTCAATGGCCAGGCCGTAAGCGAGAACCGATCCACCTGAGGCATCCGGAGCGGTCCCTGCCATAGCAGACCCTCCCATGCTGGAAGAAGCCATAGTCAACCGTCGAGAAGATGCACTAAGTCGGCGTACCATGGGCGCCGCGGCCAATCCAGAGCAATTAATATCACTCTCCCTCAATGCACCTCGATTCGCTGCACCACACAGCCTATGACAGCCCAAGGAGGAAAGACAGAGGAGGCCCTCCAGGGGCCACTGTTGTAGCAATGCATCTAGTCCCTCGGACATCCTTTCCCATCTCCTGCTGAAGCAGCAGCTCGCTTTGGAGGACCCGAACGTAGCCAACAGATCCATAATGGGCATCCTCCACTTGCGGACTATCTGAACGAAGACCTCCGAGTAAAGCTCCCAGGATCCACGCACACCCGACTGAAAAAGCCCGCCATCACATTGTCTACCCCTGCAATGTGTGCCGCTGACAGCGCTTGAAGCCGAGCCTCTGCCCAGCTGAATAACGCTTCTGCCTCTTCCTCTAGGGCTGCGGTGCCTGTGCCCCCTTGACGGTTGAGGTAGGCCACCACAGAAGCATTGTCCAACAGGACCCTGACCGCCTGTCCTAGCAGATTGGACTCGAAGGTGCGGAGCACCTGAGATACTGCTCACAGTTCTAGTTGGTTGATCGACCACCCAACCTCCTGTCCCCTCCAGCTCCCTTGGGTAAAAAGAGTTCCCTGCAATAAGCCCCCCAACCCGCCAGACTGGCATCCGTCAGCACGGGGACCCACTGCGGCTGCTCGAGAGGAATGCCTGCCGCCAAATTTTCTGGACAAAGCCACCATTGAAGAGCCTCCCTGACTGCCAGCAGACAAGGCAGCCGCTTGGCCAGAGAATCCCGCTGGTGCGACCAGCAATGGAGCAAGGACCTCTGCAACGGATGCATGTGCACTCTCGCCCATGGTACTACCTCCAGAGTGGCTACCATTGTTCCCAACACCCGAAAATACTGCCAGGCTGTTGGTACCAACCACCCCCAAAAACTGCACAGCAAGTGACGCAGCTCCTGGGCCAGGTGCTCCGGCAGAAAAACTGCGCCCACTCGAGTGTCAAATCAGATTCCCAAGTATTCCAGAACCTGAGAGGGAGCCAAGCAGCTCTTGGCCACATTGACCACCCAGCTGAGGCTTTCTAGGAGCTGTACCACCCTGGCTGTAGCCCGTACACTCTCGGTTCTGGATTTTGCCCGGATCAACCAGTCGTCAAGATAAGAGTGGACCAACACTGCTGCCGCCACTACTACCATCACCTTCTACCAGAGCGAACGGTAATGCCTGAAACTGGAAATGCCCTTGAGGCACCGCAAACCTTAGAAAGCATTGATGTTCCAGCTGGATAGGAATGTGAAGGTACGCTTCTGTGAGATCAAGGGATGTCAAAAATTCCCCCTTTCGCACCGCCACAATCACTGACCGCAATGTTTTCATGCGAAAATGCAGAACCCTAAGGCAACGGTTTACCCACTTGAGGTCCAGAATTGGGCGAAAAGACCCGTCCTTCTTGGGAACCACAAAATAAATGGAGTATCGACCGCAGCCACACTGTCCTCGAGGAACCGGAACCACTGCTTTTAGCTGAAGCAGCCGAGACAGGGTCTCCTCTACCACCACTGCCTTGGCCCGTGCCCTGCAGGGAGATAGGACAAAGGAGTCGGCTACTGGCCGAGCGAATTTGAGGGCATAACCCTCATGAATGACTTCCAGCACCCATCGGTCGGATGTGATCTGGACCCAGGCTGAGAGAAACTCCCGTAGCCGACCTCCCACGGGCTGTTCCAACAGTCTGGGCCCCCCTCGCTTCATTGGGTCTTCTTAAACCCCGAGGATGAGGCACCAGTGAAACCTCTGCTTGCTCCTCGGAATCCCCTAAAACCTTGACCGCGCGAGGGAAACCCCCCCCCCAGGCAAGAGGTACGAAAATGCCAGAAATCCCGTGACTGGCCCAGAGAAGCTGTTGCCGTCCGGCCCGGCTTTGGCTTATCCTCCAGCAAGCGCCCTCCCTTTGACTCGCCCAAGTTTTTGATCAGCTTGTCGCGATCCTCCCCAAACAAAAGCTTCCCCTTAAAGGGGAACTTGCTAAGCCATAACTTGGAGGAACTGTCCGCTGCCCGGTTCCGCAGCCAAAGGTAGCAATGTGCCGCCACTATTGATGACACACTATTAGCCAACCCTCGAATGAGGTCATAGTGGACATCGGCCAGGTAAGCAGCCCCCGATTCCAATCTAGCTACATCCGCCAACTGCTCTTGTGTAGACTCGCCCAGCTGCTGCAATCGCTGCGACCAGCGGATAGGCCCTCGCTACCCAAGCCCCACAGATAGAAGCCTGTAGGGATAGCGCATTGACCTCAAAGGTCTGCTTCAACAACGTATCCACCTTCCGGTCCTGCCCATCCTTCAGGGATGCGCCTCCTTCCACCGGAATGGTTGTCTTTTTCGTGACTGCCGAAACGGCTGCATCCACGCGTGGGGAACGAAACATTTCCTGCTCCTGATCCGACAGCGGATAGAGGCGAGTCATCAACCTCACCCCCCTAACACCTGCCAGAGGCAGGTCCCACTCATCCTGGATCATCTGTTTGACCACACGGTGTATCAGGAAAACTGACTGTCTTCCACACTGCGTGAATGAGAGGGTCTTCCAAACACCTTGTCCTCCACCAGTTGAGTAACCGCCAAATTGAGGGCCCGAAGCAATTCTGCAATTAAAGCCGGCAGCTCTTCTCTCCAAAAAACTCGTACAATCCTGGTCTTCAGGCTCCACAATCTCCCCTTCTTCGAGCTCTTCCCCGCCTGCCTCAGGCTCCAGTTCGAAGTCGTCCACCTCCTGCCACTCAGACAAGTTTCTCCCCTGACCGAGCACTCTTAGCCAGTCCCGTCCCCAAATTCTCAACCTTCTCCGCAGAGACTCAGCCTGCCACGGCCCCAAGGGCAGAGAAATCTGTAGCAGCACCCTGCTGGCGCAAGCAAAAGGCCTGATGTAGCAACAGTGCAAATTCCGGGGAAAAAACAGCCAGGACTCCCCCTCTCCTCCCAAACCTGGAACCACTAGAGCCACCCCTCCCCCCCCCCCCGGTAAGGAAGGAGCCTCAAGCAGAGGGCTAACCTCCATAAGGGCCTGAGCCCCTTGTCCAGACAAAGATGCCGCTTCCTTAGATTTCTCCTGGAGCTCCTGCTACATGCTGGCTGACTCAGTCGCGCAGCCGCGGCACACCTCAGCATCCGAGACCGTTCCCCAATGGGTACCGCAGACCAGACACTGCAGGCGCATAGGTATTAGCCCCAGATCCTGCACCCCGAATGCACTGAAGGTGAAAGCAGAGGAGGGAGGTATTGCTTAGCCTGCCTCTCTTCAGAACGTGGTAGGAGCCTTACAAGGTCCAAGTCATGCCATACAAATTAAAAAGCTGTCTTCTTTCTTTCTTTCTTTCTTTTTTAAGAACTTTACAGCCCCGGGAGCCCTGCAAGGCCAGAGACTTCCCCCCAAAAACCCCAGAAGGCTGCTAGTTCCACAAAAAGCCAATGATCCCGTTGAGCCGAGGAAAACACAGGGAATCAGGCCGCTAAACACCCAACAACAAGGCATAGCATCGCACACCACAAGATGCTAGGCCGCGCACCTCTGGCTGCCTGAGATCCCCCGCATCTTCAGACTCACTCCCGCTGCGATCTGCACTGCTAGCGAGCTTCCCCAACGGCTCCGATGCTCTAAACAAACCAAGAAACCTGCCCACGAGCAAACAAAACACCGGTGGAGACACTGCAGCTGGCAAATGCGGGGAGTGAAGAGACCCGCTGACGAGAACGGGAGCCATCCGGGCCAATAGGAGTCAGACCAATATCTCAGATCCCCTCCGTACAGACAAGGAGGGGAGAGAAGGGAAGAAGAAAAAACATAAAACGGCAGATGGGAGAACTCCCCTTACACACTGCCTTTTTCCTGCCTGCACTCCTTGATCCTTTTGGTTTTTTTTTTTAAATTAAACCCCAAACTTTAAACCCAAAGGAAATAAAGCACAGTAAAGGGAACTCAACCAAAAACTCCCTCCATATGCCTATCTAAATTGCTCCTTATCTGTTCCTAGTGAGCCCAGCACTTAGGCTCACTACCACCTCCAGCTGCTTGTAGACTGAGCACACTAGGATTGGTGGGAGGTGCCAGCGGTATTAGTACAAGTGACTTCAGAATCTAACATCTCAGTCTCCAAGCTGCAGGAGGTTGTACGGGACTGGACAGGAGGGACGATAAGGAATTCCTAGCCCTTAAGACCCAAGTATTGGCCTTGGGAGCGACTTTCTTTTTAAAGTTTCCTTAACCATTTAGAGCAATTTCTTCAGAGTAGGACTCAATTTAAGTATTTTACTTTGCATTTTATTTGAGTAGAAAATGTCTGCCTGTATGCCAAGTAGGGCATTAATTGAATTGCTCTTTTCCTTCTTGTATTTCTTTTTATCATGCTGCATGCTTTTGGATTATTTTGTGAAGGTTAGATTTCCATTTTCCTGAATTTCAGTTTTAAAGTTGTAATAATTTAAATTTCAATAAAAAAAGAACTTAGAATGAGTATGAAAAACTACTTTATTATAATGAAATGAGTATATGATTTATAGGTAACCAAAGCTTGAAGTTTAATTATTTCTCTAGCAGATGTAACCAGTATTACAAAGAGCACTTCAGGGACATGGCTGATTGAAGCTTACTCTTAGTTCAGAAGGCAGCTTTATGAAAGCAATGACATTAAGATCCTAGGGCACAGATTTCCACAATGGTGGTTTGGCATGAAGAAGTCCTTTCATAGATTGAGAAAGGACTGGACATTGTCAAAACAGAAACTATCAATAAGGACATGATAGGATAAAGTGTATTGAGATGGAGAATATTTGTAGGCCTAGTTTATATATGGTACAGTAGAACATAAGATATGCCACACTGGGTAAGACCAAGGATCCATCAAGCCCTGAATCTTGTTTCCAATAATAGCCAATCCAGGCCACAAGTACCAGTCAGGTTCCCAAAAGGTATACAGATTCTAGGAAGCTTGTCCAAGGAGGAAGCAGTGGATTTCCACAGTCCTCTTTAATAATGATGGTTTATGGACTTTTCCTCCAGGAACTTATCCAAACATTTTAAATCCAGATACACTAACAGCTTTTACTACATTCTTTGGTAATGAATTCCAGAGTTTGATTACACGTTGAGTGAAAAAATATTTTCTCCAATTAGTCCTAAATGTGCTACATTGTTGCTTCGTTGCATGTCCCCTAAGCCATTCTACTTTTTGAAGAACTAAAAATCTGATCTACATTTACCCATTCCATTCCACTCCATTCTCTCTCTATCATTTCTCCACTCCGCTGTCTCTTTTCCAAGTTGAAGAGCCCTAATCTTTTAAGCCTTTCCTCATAGAGATATCCTTCCATCCCCCTTTACCATTTTGGTCGCTCTTCTCTGTACCTTTTCTAATTCTGCTATGCCCTTTTTAAGATGGAGAAATTTCACTTACCGTTAATTTCCTTTCCTGGAATACTGATAGACCAGTCCAGACAAGCAGGTTATGCACCCCTGCCAGCAGACAGGGAGACAGAGAAAAAATCTCCAGAGCTGTGATTGGTCAGGCTCTGGGTGACATAGGCATACCCCTAGGGGTCCTATTCAGTAACAATGTAACAAGCCAAAAAGGCAACATCTCAGGGACAAAACGCAACTATGAACCCTTAAACAAAAGGAACTCAATCCCTCGACGCGAACGAAAAACGGAAGAGGAGGATCAAATATCATTTCCAAGGGAAGAAGCCTGAATTGACTGCTTTGACACATTCCCAGGAAACAAAGTCCAGATGTGCTCGCGGAGCCTATGACGGCTGCTCTGCACAAGTACCAGTACCTCTGACAAGCTGGGTGGGTTCTGGACTGGTCTAGCAGTATTCCAGGAAAGGAAATTAATGGTAAGTGAAATTTCTCCTTCCAGATCATACTGCTAGACCAGTCCAGACAAGCGGGAAGTACCCAAGCTAATTACCCTCAGGGTGGGCAGATATTGCCGCCGACAGCACCGCAACTCCGAAACAACTGTCCTCTCGGGCCTGTATATCCAACCGATAGTGCTGAACAAAAGAGGACAAGGACGACCAGGTGCCCACTCGACAAATATCGAGAGGAAGGACGTGGGACCTCTCGGCCCATGACGTGGATTAGGCTCAAGTGGAATGAGCTTGAAGCCTTTCTGGAACCGGCTGGTCTTGGAGAATGTAGCGATAGAAGGCTTGGAAGCAGCCAAACCCTTGCACGGCCCCGAAAGGAGAACAAAAAGATGGTCAGTCTTGCGAAAGGAATTGGTAACTTTCAAATAGCGAAGGAGAACTCGCTTAAAGTCGAGGAAGGGAAGACTTTTGCGCCTACCCGCACATTGCTCGTTAGAGAAGGCAGGCAATAGCAGGGGCTGATTGACATGAAAAGAGTAACCACTTTGGGCAGGAAGGAAGGCACCATTCAAAGAGTTACCCCCTCAGGAGAGAAAGAAAGACACGGACCCCTGCACGAGAGAGCTTGAAGCCCCGCGATTCTTCGAGCCGACGTGATTGCTACCAAAAACAGCGTTTTGAGTGTCAAATCTAGAAGAGACACTTCCTTCAAAGGCTCAAAGGGAGGATTTCCGAGCGCCCTGAGAACTAGTGCAAGATCCCAAGGAGGAACTACCGTACGGGTCGGAGGACGAAGCAGTTTGACCCCTTTCAGAAACCGAGACACATCAGCGTGGGAAACAAGGGATCTACTGAGCACCGGACCTCGATAACATGTCAAGGCAGACATGTGCACTCAAAGCGAACCGAGCGCCAACCCTTTATCAAGACCGTCCTGTAAAAAGGCAAGAATATCAGGAATTGAGGTAAGGTGATGACGTGAACACCAAGCCTCGAAGACGCGCCACACTCTCGCAGCAGCAGTGGATGTTGAAGACCGTCGTGCGCTAAGGAGGGTAGCCACCATCTTAGGCGGATACCCCTTACGGGTCAAACAGCGGCGTTCAGGAGCCAAGCCGTAAGCGAGTAGGGAGCTGTATTTTCCATGAAGATCGGTCTCTGTCTGAGAAGTCCGGAGGGAGCCGCCAGCTGCAATGGCGACCCCCGTGAAAGCCTTATGAGATCATAAGAACATAAGATATGCCATACTGGGTCAGACCAAGGTCCATCAAGCCCAGTATTCTGTTTCCAACAGTGGCCAATCTAGGTCATACGTACCTAGCAGTTTCCCCAAGGGACACAGGTTCCACAATGCTTGTATTGATTCAAGCATTGATATCCTGGGTCCCTTCTTAATAATGGTTTATGGACCTTTCCTCCAGGAACTTGTCCAAACCTTTTTTTAAACCCAGCTACACTAACAGCCTTTACTACATCCTCCCGGTAACAAATTCCAGAGTTTGATTACACGTTGAGTGAAAAAATATTTCTTTTATTAGTCTTAAATAGTTTACCCTGTAGCTTCATTGCATGTCCCCTAGTCTTTCTATATTCTGATAAGGTAAACAATCGATCTACGTTTACCCGTTCCACTCCGTTCATTAATTTATAGACTTCTATCATATCTCCCCTTAGCCGTCTCTTTTCCAGGTTAAAGAGCCCCAACCTTTTTAGCCTTTCTTCATAGGAGTATCCTTCCATCCCCTTTACCATTTTGGTGGCTCTTCTCTGAACCTTTTCTAAAATCGCTATATCCTTTTTAAGATACGGCGACCAGAATTGCACACAATATTCAAGGTGCGGTCTCACCATGGAACAATATAGAGGCATTATAATATCTTTTGTTTTATTTTCCATTCCTTTCCTTATCATACCTAGCATTCTATTTGCTCTCTTGGCCACTGCTGCACACTGGGCCAAGGGTTTTAACATGTTATCCACAATGATGCCTAAATCTTTTTCCTGGGTGGTGGTTCCTAATGTGGAACCTTGCATCGTGTAACCATAGTTTGGGTTGTTCTTCCCTAGGTGCATAACCTTGCACTTGTCCACATTAAATTTCATCTGCCATTTTGATGCCCAGTCTTCCAATTTATCAAGATCCTCTTGCAATTTTCCACAATCCTCTTGGGTTTTAACAACTTTAAATAGTTTTGTGTCATCTGCAAATTTGATAACCTCACTCGTTATTCCACTTTCCAGGTCATTTATGAATATGTCAAAAAGCAGCGGACCCAGCACAGATCCCTGGGGTACACCACTATTCACCTTTCTCCATTGGGAAAATTGGCCATTTAGCCCTACCCTCTGCTTTCTATCTTTTAACCAGTTCCTGATCCACAATAGTATACTGCCTCCTATCCCATGACTCTTTAGTTTTGCCAAAAGTCTCTGATGAGGGACCTTGTCAGCATACTATGGTCTTATTGGCCAATCCGGGGCCACGAGGACTACCAGCCCCCTGTGCGACCGAACTCACTGCCGGATCCTGCCGATCATGCACCAGGGTGGAAAAACATAAAGAAGCTGGATTTCCGGCCAAGTCTGAGCCAACGCATCAATGCCGAGAGTCCTGCGTTCTCTCCAAAGGCCGAAGAAACTCAGAACTTAGGCATTCGCTGCCGACGCCATGAGATCTATCGCCGGCGACCCCCATTTTTGAACTATCCTCTGGAAGGCTAGAGGGGCCAGTTCCCACTCGCCGGGGTCAAGGGTATTGCGATTCAGAAAGTCCGCCTTCACATTGCTGGTTCCTGCAATGTGTTGGGCGGAGAGGGCTTGGAGAATTCTCTCTGCCCAAGGAAGAAGAAGAGCCATCTCGTTCGACACTCCAGTGCCCTCGGTCCCTCCGTGACGGTCTATGTAGGAAACTGTGGTCGCATTGTCAGATAGTATCTGAACTGCTTTCCCGTGCAGAAGAGTGTGAAATCTCAGTAGAGCCAGACATACTGCTCGTGCCTCTAGTCGATTGATCATCCAGAGGGAATCACGTGCTGTCCAAGTGCCCTGAGCAGTGTGAGATCGACAGTGCGCGCCCCAACCGGACAAACAGGCATCCGTTGTTAGAACGGATCCAACACGGAGTCTCGAAAGGAACCCCCCTGCTCGAGGCAAGACCTGTGCTAGGAGACTGCGAACTTGAGAAGTTAACTTGAGGAATCGAGGCATTGACAAAAAAACCCGACCTAAGGCTTATTCGAATCGAGCCCCCAAAAACTCGATCTCCTGGGACGGCTGAAGACAACTCTTGTTGCGGTTGATTACCCAACCGAGGTTCTCGAGAAGGCAACAACCACCAAGACTGTGCAGCAAGCCTCGGGGAGAGAGTCTGCGTGAATGAGCCAGTCGTCCAGATAAGGATTAACTCTGATGTCGCGGCTGCATAAGGCCGCAGCTATTACCACCATTACCTTGGAGAAGGTTTGAGGCGCCGAAGCTTGACCGAAAGGCATTGCACGAAATTGGAAATGTTGACTGAGTACCGCAAATCGAAGGAATCGGTGATGCCCCTCTCGAATGGGAATGTGAAAGAATGCTTCCGCGAGATCGAGGGAAGCTAGAATTCCCCCTTGCGTACCGCTTGAATAACGGATCGCAGAGTCTCCATTCGAGATAGGACGAAAGGAGCCATCTTTTTTTTTTTTTTCTTTCGGCACCACGAAATAGACAGAGTAGTGGCCTAG
Source organism: Ichthyophis bannanicus (assembly GCA_033557465.1). NCBI lineage: Eukaryota > Metazoa > Chordata > Amphibia > Gymnophiona > Ichthyophiidae > Ichthyophis > Ichthyophis bannanicus. The sequence continues at coordinate 98,696,437 of CM066046.1, forward strand.
TCCTCTTTCCAACGGTGGAACTGGACGAATGGCATCTAAACGCTGGAATCTTTGAACGAAGCAACATCCGCTGCCCACTGACGCAGCCAGAGCCATCTCCGAGCTACTGTCACCGGTGCTAGGGAGCAAGCTGACAGCCGCAAGAGATCATAGAAGGCCTCTGCCAGGAATGCAGCGATGGATTCTAAACGAGCCAACTCAGGATGACCTGGAAGCTGCTGAATCCATCGAAGGGAGGCCCGTGCTGCTAGACCTCCGCATACCCCTGCTTGAAGGGAAAGAGCAGACGACGAAAAACCCGTCTTTAGCAGACTCTCAACTTTTTAGGTCTTGCTGGTCACAGAGTGCCGCTCCGCCCTCAACCGGAATTGTGGTATGCTTGGTGACCCCGGTCACTAACGCATCAACGTCCGGGTATTGCAGCCAACGGTCCAAGTCAGAGGGAAACCAAGGGTATAACTGACCAATACCGTGTGCCGTACGTAGAGAGGACTCGAGAGTCCCACTCTCGAGATACCAATTGCTGTAACTGGGCTGGAAAGGAAAAGCTTTGGAAGAATTACGAATGCCCTGTAAAATGGGATCCGGCTGCAACAGGGTTTGAGAACTGTGAGGACCAGGCATGTCGGCTAGGCGTAGTGACTCCATCACCTGTGTGATTAGGGCCGGCAACTCCTCTTTCCAAAAAGAATCTGATATCTGGAGAGTCCTCGTGAACTGTCAGCGAAGAAACAGACGGAGAAAATTCCCCATCTTCTTTCTCCAACGAGTCAGGGCTCACCTCCGAAGATTTAAAATCTTCTTGAATATCCATAGTGTCCTGCAAGCCACATGCAACGTGCCTGGGAGGACGTACTGCTTTAAGGTCTGAGGACTTTTGGGACTGCTTGCGAGACCCCGCCATATCCTTGTCTGCTACCGGGCGGGTGCTGGAGGTATACCAAAAGACTCCGAACGCCACAGGTGCCATGCCTGACGGAAGAGCATGAGGAACTCACTGTCAGCCAAGGCTGCTGTGGCTTCTAGCAGCTGTGGAAGCAAAATGGGAGCTGACTGAGTCATGTCTGCAGGAAGATCGTGCTGCAGGAGCTCTAAGGAGGGAGGAGTTAAGGCGCTGATGTCCCCAGCTGGCAGCGCAGAGGGAATGGAGGAAGAGTCTCCTGGATGCAGCATGCAGATGGAACACAAGCAATCTATTAACTCCTTCTTCTGCGTATTACATATAATACAGCTGTGCAGAGAAACAGGCATTGCAGAGGCTTAAACCACCTTTTTTTTTTTAAACAAAAATCAAGGTAGGCTTAGGGAAACAGAAGACTCTTCAAAGAAAAGGATTTTGGAACTCCCTGTGCCTTCACAGCATGTTTAAATGTTTTAAAATGGCTGCCCAGAGCTGTTCCCTCCAAAAACAACACTGAAGAGAAATCCCTCCTGATTTTCAAAATGGCCACCGGCACAGAAAAACGGCAAAATAAACGTTTCCTAAGCTCTAAAACCCCTAAAAATGCAGCGAAATTGCTGAAGAGGCAAGGAGTACTGCTAGCAAACACGGAATCACCAGAAACGGAGGGGAGAAGGAAACTGTCAGTTATTCACTGTGCTGGTACAGAGGAGCTGAGTGCCCATGGAGAAGAGAAACTTTCAAAGTCAGTGTAAGGTAATTACAGTGACTGAAAGGTAGGGAAATTAGAGTTTGATCCCTCTGCAGCCACTTAGACCCTCATGGCAGGGGCTGGAAGGTGTTTCTGGGGAGCTGCACAGACAGTGAAATCAGAAGCTCAAACCCTGCTGCATTGCTGATTACAGAAAATACAGTTATTAACCCTTTCCAGGCCGAGCCCAAAACTGTCAGGATCCAAAATGCTGACGAAATATTCCTATCAAATGGTATATAATACATGACCATAGCAGAAGGAACATCACTATTAGAACATATTGAATAAGACAGGTACAATTTTCCTGAAATATGTACAAATTAACCCGGCTGCAGAATGTGGATTAAAAATTTAAAGTAGGCCTTCAAGAGGGAAGCCTGGGAAACCCAGAGAAACACCTCTTGTGTGCTCTGGGTGCATCCAGGAAATAAAAATGAAGGAAATAAAAATGAAAATAGGAACTTCAAAACCCAGTTTACAGACCCTGACAAAACTGGAAGTGAAGGAATCAGATCAGAGACAGCCGGTCCTGATGCAGCTGAAATCAACCCAGGGCAGCTGAGGCAAGTAAGAAAACAGCTTACTTACAGTTTCTCTCAGAAATTGATACCTGATTAGGGTTGCCAACTGGCCGGTTTTTCCATGGCCAGGCTGGTTGCCGGTGCAGAGGCAAAACCGGCCCTTGAAAAGCCGTTTTTTTTGCTCTGGCCGCAAGATCGGGAGCAGCCAGAGCAAAAAAAACCGGCTTTTCTCCCAACCTGGAGGGCTTCAGAGGGAGCCGGGGAAGCCCGCGCGAGGCCCCGGCTCCCTCTGAACAGCCGCCAGCGTGAAGAGCCTTTACCTTCACGCTGGCGGCTGTTCCTGTGAAGCCGCGATTGGTGGGAAAGGTTAAAGGCAATGCCCTTTAACCTTTCCCAGCATTCGTGGCTTCACAGGAACAGCCGCCAGCGTGAAAGAAAAGGCTCTTCACGCTGGCGGCTGTTCAGAGGAAGCCGGGGCCTCGCGCTGGCTTCCCCAGCTCCCTCTAAAGCCTCAGACAGCCGCGGTTTTGGGGGGGGGGGGGGAGGCCAAGGAATGCCTGGGCTGTGATGAGGGGCGGGGGCCTGGACTGGAAAAGGGCTAGGAGGGTGTAATATGACTGGAAATGCATTGTGATTGGGGGGGGGGGGGGGGACCTTGACCGGAAAAGGGCTATGGGGGGGGGGGGACTTGGACTGGAAAGAAATGGGCTGTGATGGGAGGGGACCTGGACTGTAAAAGGGCTCTGGGGGGACATGGACTGGAAATGGGTTTTGATGGGGAGGGGGACCTGGAAAAGGGCTAGGGGGGGGGGGGACATGGACTGGAAATGGGTTGTGATGGGGAGGGCGAACTCGACTGTAAAAGGGCTATGGGGGGGGGGGGAACCTGGACTGGAAGAGGGCTATGGGGGGGGGGGGAACTTGGACTGGAAATGGGCTATGGCGGAGGGAGGGGGAACTTGGACTGGAAATAGGCTGTGATTAGGGGGACTTGGACTGGAAATGGGTTGTGAAGGGGGGGGGACCGGGACTGGAAAAGGGCTATGGGGGGCATTGGACTGGAAAGAAATGGGCAGTGATGGGGAGGGGGACCTGGACTGGAAAAGGGCTATGGGGGGGGGGGGGGGACATGGACTGGAAATGGGGTTTGATGGGGAGGGCGACCTGGACTGGAAAAGGGCTATGGGGGGGGGGACATGGACTGGAAATGGGTTGTGATGGGGAGGGGGACCTGGACTGTAAAAGGGCTAAGGGGGGGGGGGAACCTGGACTGGAAGAGGGCTATGGGGGGGGGGGAACTTGGACTGGAAATGGGCTATGGCGGAGGGAGGGGGAACTTGGGCTGGAAATAGGCTGTGATTAGGGGGACTTGGACTGGAAATGGGTTGTGAAGGGGGGGGGGGGACCTGGACTGGAAAAGGGCTATGGGGGGGCATTGGACTGGAAAGAAATGGGCTGTGATGGGGAGGGGGACCTGGACTGTAAAAGGGCTATGTGGGGGGGGGGGGAACAGGACGGGAAATGGGTTTTTATGGGGAGGGGGACCTGGACAGGAAAAGGGCTATGGGGGGGGGGGGACATGGACTTGAAATGGGTTGTGAAGGGGAGGGGGACCAGGACTGGAACAGCGCAATGGGGGGGGGGACTTGGACTGGAAATGGGCTATGGTGGAGGGAGGGGGAACCTGGACTGGAAATAGGCTGTGATTAGGGGGGCTAGGACTGCAAATGGGCTGTGATGGTGCGGGGGGACTCCGACTGCAAATGGGATGTGATGGGGGGGGGGGCCTAGGACTGGAAATAGGCTGTGATGGGGGACTTGGACTGGAAATGGGCTGTGATTGGGGGGGGGCTAGGACTGGAAATGGTCTGTGACGTGAGGGCTAGCACTGGAACTGGGCTGATGAAGAGCTGGAATAGGACTGGAAATGGGCTGATGTGGTGCTGGGGTGTTCGGGATTAGAAGGGCGTGGATGCTGGGTGGGTCTAGAACTATAAGGGAACTGATTTTGGGGGAGGACTAGAATAGATGGGGAATGAGTGGAGAGGGGAAAAAATATTTTGTGTGGAAGAAAAGTCTATGATGGGCTGGGTATTGGGAGAGTGAGGGGCTTGAGAATGGAAGGGTGAAATTTAAATGGATGATAAAGGAATAAGGAAAGAATTGGGGGAAAGAGCAAAAGGGAAACAATCAGTATGTTAAAGCAGAAATAGAGAGAGAATGGAAAACATCTAAAAGAGAAGAAAGGACAAATGGATAGCTCGCAGAAGACACGAAGAAACCAGAAGAAAGTGACTGGAGCAATTGCAACTGAAAAATAAAACGCCCAAACAGAAGGTAGAAAAATACTTTTTATTTTGAATTTATTAGCTGGAATATGTTTGGTCTGGGAAGTGTGTATTGATAACATCTTTGCGTTTTTGTTTAGTGCAAGAGGAAATTACTTTATAGTTTTATTTCTCCAGTGTTGTACATTTCATGTTTGGATTTTGGGGATCCCAGTTTAATTATTATCTGACCAAGGAAGTTAGCCTACACGTATCCTCGGTAGTTTTTGTGAGTGGGGCTGGGGGCGGGGCAGGGGTGGGACTAGGGGCGGAGAATGGGTGGAGCATGGCGAGCGACAGGTGTCGGGTTTTTCTCGGTGAAAAAGTTGGTAACCCTATACCTGATGCTCCTGCTGTCTAAGCCCTCGTGGCAAAGACTCAGCGCTGCTTAAAGAAAATCGGGAGCTCTACTGAAGCCAGGCTCAGGAGCTTCCCAAGTTTATCTGGGGAATCAAGTTGTTGGGAAACCCAGAGTAACACCTCTTGTGAAATCTGGGTGCATCCAGGAGCCTCAAGATACAGGGAAACCCAGAGTAACACCTCCTGTGTAATCGGGGTGCATCCAGGAGCCTCAAGATACAGTGAAAAAGAACAAATTGTAGAACAAGCTTGAAGAACACCCTCATCTGCTGAGAGAGAAAATACTGAATAGGACCCCTAGGGATATGCCTATGTCACCCAGAGCCTGACCAATCACAGCTCTGATTTTTTCTCTGTCTCCCTATCTGCTGGCAGGGGTGCATAACCCGCTTGTCTGGACTGGTCTAGCAGTATGATCTGGAAATGGCGACTAGAATTGCACATAATATTCAAGGTGTGGTCACACCATAGAGCGATACAGATGCATTACAATATCTTGGCTTTATTCTCCATTCCTTTTCTTACAATTCTTAGCATTCTATTCCTTTCTTGGCCATGGCTTCACACTGGGCAGAAGGTTTCAACGTATTATCCACCACGATAATACATTTATAAGAGTTGTGCAACCTAAGGTATCCCCTTCGCAACAGCGTTTGTATGACTTATTAATGAGTTGGGATAGTGGGGGAACTTCACTGGATTGTTTATTGGAAGACTAGAATAAGTGGTGAGGTGACAGGTTACTGTGGTTTCTGTTCATAGTCGTAGGTCCCTTTGGTATTCTGGGGACTTGCACTTTATTTATTTAGCAGTTTTTTTTATATACCACATTTCCAAAAGATCAATACAGTTTACATGAAACAATTTGAATTTAAAAACTTATTACATGGAACACAGAACACAACATGTAACACAGGTCATGCAGCCCCTGTGCAGACAGAGGTAGACCCAATTCTGATCCCACAGGGTCTAGATATGCCCGCAGGATCAGAATCGGGTCTATGGCCTGGACATGCAGGCTAGGCCTCAATTCCGATTGGCTTGTATGCCCAGCCAAATACCCAGCTACCTCAGCCAGGCTCCTGAATGGAGCCAGTGCCATGGCATCCCAGCATCATGGCACCACAGCTCCATTCAGGAGCTGCGATAGCCCCAGCCACCAACCAAGCTCTTTTTCTTCCTCTCCCCGCCTGACCCCCGATCTGGCATTCCAAGGCCTTCGTCAGGTTGCAAGGAACTCCCTGCACCCTCAGGTTCCGTGCCACAATCCCCCTCCGTCCAGGGGGACTTATTCCACCTTCAAGGTTGACTAAGTCCCCCATCTAGATTCGAGGCTCTGGATGTACAGGACCAACCTCTGAATTGGCCCTGTAGATGGGGGATCACAGCTCACCCGTGTCCCACCCTCACTCTGGCTCCAGAACACCCCCTCCCACCGTACCTAGGCCTCCCCGTACAAACCCACTGTTCATACAGGGAGGATATTGCCAGGGCCAGCAGGAAGACTAATAGCAGGCATGGATGTCCCAATGGGATGTCCATCCCTGCTATTCACAGGACAGAATGACCATCATAGTGTTTTAACTTAGGTATTGGTATTATATTTAACTTATTTACATGGTTGGTTTTGTGTATGCAATGTCATTGTAATAATGTCAAACTAGGGGTTAGGTGGGAATGAGCTGGAGATTTTGTTGTTGTAAACAGTACTACGTTTTATCTTCAAAGTGTTCTTTGAAGAGGAGAATTTTTAATTCCTTCCTGAAATGGGTGATGTCATTTGATTTCCTTAGTGTTCTGGGGAGTTTGGTCCAGAGTCCAGGAGCATATACTGAAAAGGCTCTTGAGCATGTTGATTAGGTATACTTAAGGTGTTTTGAACACAAGATCTTCTATTTCGGTTCTCTGGGATTTTTACCTGTAAGTTTCATAGATAGTAAGCAGAACTGTGTGTAATATTTTTTAGGTAGTGATTATTACTTTGTATTTGATTCAGCATAGGAAGGGAAAGCATAGTTACTTGCCTGTAAACAGCAGGGATCAGTCTTCACATATGGATGACAGCAGCACTGACAAAGCCCCATGCAGAGCATTTTCCCAGCCTTCAAAGTAAGCCTTTGGGAATTCTACCACGCATGTGTACCAAAGGCTACCAATCTTGCTCAGTCAAATGACATAACTTAGGCAAAGGATAAGATAAGGTAGAGGGGGCAATTCCAGAGGGAGGGTTGTGAATACTGATTCCGGCTATCCCTGGAGAACACCTGCTACAGGTAACTACGCTTTCTCCAGGAACAAGCAAGAAGTCAGTCCTCACATATGGGACTCCCTAGCTCCAGACTGCCAGGGACCACACCACAACAGCACCAATGGCAACCAAAAGGGAGGCCATGAGTAGCAGAAGGCAAGTGCCTATCAAGACACTCTGCAGACCCTAATGTCCAGAATCAGTATAACTCCAGTAGTCTGAACACAGAAGGGTCGGAAGGCAGGAGTTACCTATACACCGAGAATGCTTCTGATTACTGCCTAGCCAAAGGCACTGTCCCCCTACAGGACTCACTCTCTAGGCAGTAGGGAGCTGCAAATGTACGAACTGAAGACCACGTGGCAGCCTTACAGATTTCTGTCACCAGCGCTGAGCATAGGTTGGCCACTAACATGGCCATAGCCCTCACACGATGAGCAGTGATATGGTGCTCCAGGGAAAGGCCAGCTCACTCATAAGCAAGGGCAATGCAGTCTGCCACCCATGTGGACAAGGTTTGCTTGGTCACAGGTAGCTCATTTGCAGGGGTCATAAGAAAGAAAAATCTGAGCAGCTTTGCAGTAGGCCTTGGTCCTCTGCAGAAAAGGGGTGGGGGTGGGGGTAGGGGAAGAAGAGAAAAAAAAAAAAAAAAAAAAAAAAAAGAGGACAGGGCCCTCTTACAATCCAACATATGCAAGACCAACTCCTCCATGCCGGCGTGAGGACTTAGGAAGAAGGTAGGAATAAGGTGAAAAGCAGATACCACCTTCGAGAGGAATTTGGTGTGCAAACGAAGCACAACCCTGTTTGTATAGAACCTGGGATAAGGCAGGGTCCACCCATAAGAACCTGTAGCTCACTTACATTACAAGCAGACATCAAGGCCACATTCCAGGATAGATACCATAAGTGGCAAGTTGCCAAAGGCTTGAACGGGGGCCTGGTGAGCTGTGAGAATACCACATTGAGGTCCCACTCCACTGCAGGGGGCTGGAGAGGGGGCCTGGATAGCAAAAGGCCTCTGAGGAACCTGAAGACCAGGGACTGGCTTGACAGGGGTTTTCCCTCTATAGGATAATGGTTAGCAGCTATGGGGCTGATACACATCCTCATGGAATTAAGATTTCAACCCTGAGTGAAAGAGGCAGTAGGTACTGGAGCATGAGCTGTAGATGACAGGAGAATAAATTCTCGTTCCTCTCTGCCCACCAGAGTGAAAATCTCCACTTGAAGGCGTAAGCCTTTCTCATGGATGGCTTCCAGGAGGCCAGAAGGATCTCCTTGACCTCACCTGGGAGGTTGAAAGGGGCCAGTGCTACCCAGCAGCCATGCTGTCAGTGTTAGGGTCCACAGATTGGGGTATAGCAGGGAGCCACCCCCCCCCCCCTCCTGCGATAGGAGGTCTGAGTCCCAGCACAGTGGTACTAGGGTTGCCAGTGACAGGGAGAGCAGCAGGGGAAAACAGGGCTGCCTGGGACACCTGGGAGCAACCAGGACTACTGAAGCGTGCTCGCTCTGGAACTTGAAAAGGCACTTGGCTATCAGAGGGGTCGGTGGAAATGCATAAAGCAGGCCCTGTGACCAAGAGATCAGGAATGCATCCGCTGCCACCCTTCTGTAGTGTGGATGAGAGCAAACTTTTGGCAGCTGTACATTGTCCAGGGAAGTGAACAGGTCCAGCCAGGGTCTGCCCAGAGGCGGAAGAGCCTTCGGGCCACCCTGGGGTCCAGGTAGCACTCATGTGGCCAAAGGCCACTGCTGAGCTTGTCTGCCAGGTGGTTGTCCTGGCCTAGTAAGTACACTGCCCTCAGGAGCATGCCATTGCACACTGCAAAGGAGTGGAGGGCCACTGCCTCCTGCCAGAGGGAATATGAGCTCTTGGCCCCCTTGCTTGTTGACATAGAACATGGCAACCTGATTGTCCGTATGAGGACTAAGAGGTTGCTCAGGAGGCGGCAGAAGGCCCTGAGAGTTGATTTGTAGGAGGGATTCCTCTGGGGATCAGCGTCCCTGGGTGCACTGGCCCTCGCAATGTGCACCCCAGCCCACGAGGGAGGCATCTGTTGTGAGAACCCTCTGAGTTGTTGGTGCCTGAAAGGGCATCCCTGCCCAGAGGTGATGCAGGGACTACCACCAGATGAGGGAGGCCACCGATCAGTGGTGACCCACACCCTGCCTGTAACTTGCGTCCATTGGGATCCAAAGCACCACTGAGCTGCTCCCATGTGCAGGCAAGCCAAGGGCATAACATGAAAGACTGGTAAGGGGGACTGTTGCTTCTGGAGGGAGATCTGCAACTGTGAGTATTTACTTCTGGTAATTTTCTAAAAGGAATTCTTTGTATTAAAGCTAATTAATCTGTGATCCACTATTTTTGTTAAATCAGTCAGGGCCTAGTAGCAGCAGTTTAAGTTTACATTTAAAACACAGAGGAGAACTCTCTGGTTACATTTCATACCCAGCAGAGAGCTTGTACTTTAAATTTAATAGTCACTCAGGGCCTAGTAACAGCAAAGTACTTTTACTTTAAATTTCATAAGTTAGAGCCTAGCAGCAGCTAAGAGCTATAATTTAAATCAAATCAGAATATAGCTTACCTCAGCAGCACAAGACAGGGTACTGTGTAGCAGCCCTCTTTTAATAAGTGTTAATTCCCACCCACCCCTGGGATAATCATAGCTTTATAGGTACTTACACATCTTAAAAGACAGGAGGTGCTCTCAGGTGAAGCTCATTACCCAAATCAGTCATACACTAAGGACCTGAGATTAGTTAAGCTTCAGGTGAACAAGGTATATTACACGTATTAGGTTCAGTTTTATTAGTATAAATATCCATAGCAACCCTTAGTAAGTAAAGAACTTAGATCTAAACACAAACTTAAAACTAAGATGCAGACAGCAGTCCAGCAGCGGGATGGGGGCTTTCCAGTCTTTTGCATTGAGTGTCACATGTATGATTTTCTCCCAGTTGGTGAGAGGTCTTACGTGTGCACTAGGTGCAAGGAGCTCTTTGCTCTCAGGGAACGAGTCCGTTCTCTAGAGGCTAAAGTAGCAGACTTGGAAAGCATAAGACAGACAGAGAGGTACATAGACGAGACCTACAGGGATATAGTCCTGAAGTCCCACCTCCAGTCTGGCAGCATCCCTGTTGCCATGGAGGAGAGAGGTCACGTGACAGGAGAGCATCACCCTGGTGTGGCAGGAAGTGATCCTGTAACTAGGACCTGTCCTCCAGGTGATGTAAAACCCTCTCGCACCGAGGAAGTTTCTCCAGGGCCATGTGCCCATGAGGGAAGGGTTAGGACAGCCGTTATAGTTGGTGATTCGATCATTAGGCATGTAGATAGCTGGGTGGCTGGTGGACGTGAGGATCGCCTGGTTAACATGCCTGCCTGGTGCGAAGGTAGCGGACCTCACGCGCCACCTAGATAAGGTCTTAGATAGTGCTGGGGAGGAGTCTGCTGTCTTGGTACATGTTGGTACCAATGACATAGGAAAATGTGGTAGGGAGGTTCTGGAGGCTAAATTTAGGCTTTTAGGTAGGAAGTTGAAATCCAGAACTTCCAGGGTAGCATTCTCCGAAATGCTTCCTGTTCCACGCGCAGGACCCAAAAGGCAGACAGAGCTCCAGAGTCTCAATGCGTGGATGAGACAATGGTGCAGAGATGAGGGGTTTGGATTTGTTAGGAACTGGGGAACATTCTGGGGAAAGGAGGGGCTCTTCCGAAGGGATGGGCTTCACCTTAACCGGGATGGAACCAGGCTGCTGGCATTAACCTTTAAAAAGGAGACAGAGCAGCTTTTAAACTAGATATTAGGGGAAAGCCGACAGTCGCCCAAGAGCAGATGGTTCGGAAGAATGTATCTTTGAAAGATACTACCAAAAGCAGAGAGGTTCCACAAAAGAGTAAAGTAGCCCAAATGCCCTCAAGTATGGAGCAGACAGAGCTTAAAGATCCCAAATTACTCATGTCTAACAGACAAATTAATATGGATAAAATACATTCTCTAAAATGCTTGTATGCAAATGCTAGAAGTCTAAAAAATAAGATGGGAGAGTTAGAATATATAGCACTAAATGAAAGGTTAGATATGATTGGAATATCAGAGACATGGTGGAAGGACGACAACCAGTGGGACACTGTGATACCTGGGTACAAACTATATCGTAATGATAGAGCTGATCAAATTGGTGGAAGGGTTGCTCTCTATGTTAGAGAGGGCATTGAGTCAGAAAGGATTAAAGTTTTGCAGGAAACAAAATCTGCTGTAGAATCTATATGGATTGAAATTCCATGTAAAAGGGGGAAGGCAATAACAATGGGGGTGTACTATCGAGCGCCTGGCCAGAATGACCAAATGTATGATGAAATGCTCAAAGAAATCAAGGAAGCTAACAAAAGTTACAGCACAGTAATAATAATGGGTGATTTCAACTACCCCGGTATCGACTGGGTCAGTGTCACGTCAGGACATGCTAGGGAGATAAAGTTCCTAGATGAAATAAATGACTGCTTCTTGGAGCAGCTGGTTCATGAACCGACCAGAGGGGAAGCCATATTAGACCTAATCCTCAGTGGAACACCAGATCTAGTGCAAGAGATAAGGTTGTTGGGGCCACTTGGCAATAGTGATCATAGCATGATCGCCTTTGATTTAATTAGTGGAGGAGGGATAGTAAGGAAATCCACAGTACTACCTTTTAACTTTCGAAAGGGAGACTATGATAAAATGAGGAAAACAGTCAAGAAAAAACTAAAAGGAGCAGTTGCAAAGGTTAAAGACGTACATCAGGCTTGGCTGTTGTTGAAAAATACTATCTTGGAAGCCCAGACCAGCTGTATTCCACGCTTTAAGAAAAGTGGAAAGAAGTCCAAAAAACTGCCAGCATGGTTTAAAGTTGAGGTCAGAGAGGCTGTTGTTGCCAAAAAAAGCATCTTTCAGGAAATGGAAAAAAGAGCCAAACGACGAAACCTGGAAACAGCACAAGCACTGGCAAGTCAAATGCAAGGCATTGATAAGGCAGGCAAAGGGAGAATTTGAGAAGAAGCTTGCTGCAGAAGCAAAAACGCGAAGTAAAGACCTTTTCAAGTACATTCGTAGCAAAAAACCTGTGAGAGAGTCAGTTGGTCCATTAGATGATAAAGGGGTTAAAGGAGCACTAAGAGGCGACAAAGCGATAGCGGAGAGACTGAACGAATTCTTTGCTTCAGTCTTTACTGAGGAAGATGTAGGGATATTACCCATGACTGAAGTGGTATTTAAAGGTGCAGAAGAATTGAAGGAAATATCGATACATCGAGAAGATGTATTACAACTATTAGATAAGCTGAAGAGTAGCAAATCACTTGGGCCGGATGGTATACATCCAAGGGTATTGAAAGAACTGAAATATGAGATTGCAGACCTGCTATTAGTAATCTGTGAACTATCATTAAAATCATCTCTAATACCTGAAGATTGGAGGATCGCCAATGTAACACCAATTTTTAAAAAGGGTTCCAGGGGTGATCCGGGAGACTACAGACCGGTGAGCCTGACGTCAATACCGGGAAAAATGATAGAAACCATCATAAAGAATAAAATTACTCAGCATGTAGATAGTCATGAACTAATGAGAGACAGCCAACATGGCTTTAGACAAGGAAGATCTTGTCTTACTAATCTGTTATGTTTTTTTGAAGGAGTGAATAATCAGGTGGACAAAGGTGAGTCGGTTGATATTGTGTATCTGGACTTTCAGAAAGCCTTTGACAAGGTCCCTCATGAGAGACATTTGGCAAAACTAAAGAGTCATGGGATAGGAGGCAGTGTACTATTGTGGATCAGGAACTGGTTAAAAGATAGAAAGCAGAGGGTAGGGCTAAATGGCCAATTTTCCCAATGGAGAAAGGTGAATAGTGGTGTACCCCAGGGATGTGTGCTGGGTCCGCTGCTTTTTGACATATTCATGAATGACCTGGAAAGTGGAATAACGAGTGAGGTTATCAAATTTGCAGATGACACAAAACTATTTAAAGTTGTTAAAACCCAAGAGAATTGTGGAAAATTGCAAGAGGATCTTGATAGATTGGAAGACTGGGCATCAAAATGGCAGATGAAATTTAATGTGGACAAGTGCAAGGTTATGCACCTAGGGAAGAACAACCCAAACTATGGTTACACGATGCAAGGTTCCACATTAGGAACCACCACCCAGGAAAAAGATTTAGGCGTCATTGTGGATACCATGTTAAAACCCTCGGCCCAGTGTGCAGCGGCGGCCAAGAGAGCAAATAGAATGCTAGGTATGATAAGGAAAGGAATGGAAAATAAAACAAAGTATATTATAATGCCTCTATATCGTTCCATGGTGAGACCGCACCTTGAATATTGTGTGCAATTCTGGTTGCCGTATCTTAAAAAGGATATAGAGTTATTAGAAAAGGTTCAGAGAAGAGCCACCAAAATGGTAAAGGGGATGGAAGGATACTCCTATGAAGAAAGGCTAAAAAGGTTAGGGCTCTTTAACCTGGAAAAAAGACGGCTGAGGGGAGATATGATAGAAGTCTATAAATTAATGAACAGAGTGGAACGGGTAAACGTAGATCGATTGTTTACCTTATCAGAATATAGAAAGACTAGGGGACATGCAATGAAGCTACAGGGTAAACTATTTAAGACTAATAAAAGAAAATATTTTTTCACTCAACGTGTAATCAAGCTCTGGAATTTGTTACCGGAGGATGTAGTAAAGGCTGTTAGTGTAGCTGGGTTTAAAAAAGGTTTGGACAAGTTCCTGGAGGAAAGGTCCATAAGCCATTATTAAGAAGGGACCCAGGATATCATTGCTTGAACCAATACAAGCATTGTGGAACCTGTGTCCCTTGGGGAAACTGCTAGGTACGTATGACCTAGATTGGCCACTGTTGGAAACAGAATACTGGGCTTGATGGACCTTGGTCTGACCCAGTATGGCATATCTTTTGTTCTTAACTGTTGAGGCCATGTGGCCTAACAGGTGGAGGAGCAGCCGAGCTGACACCGACCTGCAGTCTTGCCAACTGCATCAGGCAGTGGGCCCTGTCCACCGGGAGAAAGGCCCCGATCTGCAGAGTGTTCAGCTGGGCTCCTATGAACTCCAGGGATTGAACTGGGGAGAGGCTGGACTTGGGGTAGTTGATGACAAATCCCAAATGCTGCAGGGTGTGGATTGTGAGCCTTGTGGCGTGGCTTGGCCTCTGATGAGCCAGTCGTCCAGGTACGGGAAGATGTAGGCCCCCTGGAGATGCACATGGGTGGCAAAGACTGCTAGGCATTTTGTGAAGACCCTTGGAAAGGAGGCGAGGCTGAACTGTAGCACCCTTTACTGGTAGTGCTGTCCCCCCCATAACGAATCTCAGGTATTTCCTGTGGGAGGGGTGGATCAGGATGTGGGTGTAGGCATCCTTGAGGTCCAAGGAACAAAGCTAGGCTCCCTGGCAGAGGTAAGGCAGCAGTGTTCCATGGGAGAGCATCTTGAACTTCTCCCTCACAGGGAACTTGTTCAAGCTGCACAGGTCCAGAATGGGCCGGAGACCTCCTGTCATTTTTGGGACAAGGAAATACCTAGAGTAGAACCCCTTGCCCCAAAAGTGTTGGGGTACAGGCTCCACTGCTCTGTTCCTGAGCAAGCCGTTTATTTGTTTTGGGGTCATGTCCTGGCACTAGTCGCAGGTGGAAATGTAGTCCGGACCCAGGCAACGAAAGCAGCAGTCATGAGTGTCAGTGACTGAGATAGTCTGACTGCAGCGGTCGCACTTCTTGAATCCAAAGTCATGGTGGGAGAACACCCGGCTGGGGTCAACAACCCCCAGGCAAAAAATGGTGCGAAGGCTGGTCAAGGGAGAACCTCGAGGAAAAAGGGAAAAAGGCAAAAAGAAAAAAGGGGTAAGAGCAGAGACCAGCACAGAGGGCACAGTCCCAAGGCAGGAAGGAGACAGGTACACCACCAGAGGAAGGAGAAATTTGGGCTCCACGGAAAAAAGGAAACCGAGCAAGATGGCAGCCTTGGGCAGGAAGGGGACCATGCATGTGTGGTAGCATTCCCAAGGCTTTCTTTGAAAGATGGGGAAATGCTCCACGAAATGCTCCGTCAGCACCAACCATATGCGAGAACTGACTTTCTGCTTGTTCCTGGAAAATCCAGTGTATAGTAGTGGTGTTATGTGATCCTTTCTAGAGGTTCCTTCTAGGATCCTAGCTGCCGTATATGCTGGATGTTTGTAGTGGGTGTAGTATATGTTTGGGTAAACCATGGTAAATGATGTTGCAAAAGTCCAGGTATGGGAATATCATGGTCTGGAATACTATATGGAAGTCATGTGTTTCTAGTAGCATAGTCATTTAGAGTTTTTCTCTTTTGATAGATTATTCTAGTGATTTTGTTGATGTGGATCTGTAGGGTGAATCGGATTTGCGCTCTTTGAAACAGGAATGTCGGAGGTTGGAACAGAAGTGGCAGCGTTCGGGTTTGTTGAATAATCATGTTGCATGGAAGATTAATGCCACTCTTTATAGGATTACATTGAGAAGGGTGAAGTGTGATTGTTTTGAGAACTAAATTCAGGCAGCTGTTAATCAACCCAAGGAATTATTCTCTGTGGTTAAAAGATTAACTTGTCAATCTTTTGTGAGTGTGCCCTTGCTGTTGAGTGAGGGGTTTGTTAAGGTTCTTCAGAGGTACTTTTTTGTGGGGGTTGCAAATTTCCCTTGAGGTTCAATGTACATTAGAACCTAGTTGGACGGAGTTTGTTGAGGAGACGCCCAAGGAGGTGGAGAGGTTGGTGGGTCACCTGTGACCAGTGGATTGTTTACTGGACCCATGTGTCTTGGGTTCAGCTTGAATGGAGAACACGCTCTGAGAGGTTAGCACGGATTGTAAATGCTCCCTTGACATCTGGTGTATTTCTAACTGTATTGAAGGCAGCTATGGTGACTGTTTTAAAAAGTGGTGGAGATGCTGCCAGTTATAGCCCTGTCTCTAATTTACCTTACTTGGGTAAGGTGGTGGAGCGTTGTGTGGCTTGCAACTGTGACTTGAGACAAAATGTTTGGATGAATAACAGTAAGGTTTTTGTAAGTTTTATGATACTGAGACCTTGCTTAGAACCCTTGTGGATGTTATTCATGTTATGGTTAATGAGGGTTCTTTTGCAAATGGATGTCATGCAGCATTTGATACTGTTGAACTCTGCCTTTTAATGGATTGTCTTAAGGGAGTGGGGGTTGGGTCTTGTTTTGATTTGGAAAGAGCAGTGTATAAAGTATGGTTAGCACTTGTCAGATGTTAGGGAACTCAAGAGTGGGGTCCTTCAGGGCTCCATTCATGTTTAATTTCTATATGCTACTGCTTTGTTCTTTATAAAGGATATGTATGGGTTTAAAGTTGTATATGTATGCAGATGATATTCAGGTGCTGCTCCCACTGACAGGTTTGGGGGGGGATTAGATATTCTTGCAAGGATTATAGGTGTATTTCTATGCTGAGAAAGCATAGCTACACACCTGTAACAGGTGATCTCCGGGAACAGCAGGAATTTAGTCTGCACATATGGGTATTGTCGGTACCGACGGAGCCTGCGCAGGAACGCTCCCCAGCATTCAATTGGAAAGCTTTTGGGAGCATCCCACAGCGCCTGCGTGCTGCCTTCCCGCCTTTCCCAACTGCCTCTCTCCAGTTGAGTTTAAAGCTGAGACAAAGAGAGAGGGAAAGAGAAAGAGATACAACTCCTAGGGGAGGTGGGTGGATTGTGAAGACTAAATTCCTGCTGTTCCCAGAGATCACCTGTTACAGGTGAGTAGCTATGCTATCTCCAGGAACAAGCAGGAATGTAGTCTTCACATATGGGGACTCCCTAGCTTTAGATGCCAGGGAGAGAACCCAGAAGTTGTGTGTCCCTGTGAAAAGGCTCCACTTCCCCCCATGGATCTCTGGCATCCAACCAGGGATGGCGGGTAAGAGTTGATTAGGTATGAAACAGGTGTTGGAGAACAGCCTGACCAAACAAGGCATCCCGGCGGGAGTCCTTGTCCAAGCAGTAATGGGCTGTGAAGGTATGAACCGAGGCCCAAGTGGCTGCTCAACAGATGTCGTCGATAGACACAGAGTGCAGATGAGCCATTGAAGCTGCCATGGCTCTCACATTGTGAGCTGTGACATGGCCCTCCAGAGGAAGATTCTTACTTTGATAGGCAAATGAAATACACTGTGCAGTCCAGTTGGACAGTGTTCTCTTGGAGACTGGAAGTCCCAAATGAGAAGGATCAAAAGCAACAAAGAGTTGAGAGGACTTTCGATGTTGCTGTGTTCTTTGCAAGTAAAAGGCTAAAGCTCTTTTACAGTCCAAAGTATGAAGATTCCTTTCTGCATTAGATGCATGAGGTCTTGGAAAGAACACAGGCAGGTAGACCGCTTGGTTAAGATGAAAAGGCGAGACCACCTTTGGCATAAAGTGTGGATGAGTCCTAAGGACTACCTTGTCATGATGAAACCTTGTATAATGTGGATCAGCCACTAGTGCCTGCAACTCATTGATGCGACGTGCTGACGTGA
Source organism: Ichthyophis bannanicus (assembly GCA_033557465.1). Classification (NCBI taxonomy): domain Eukaryota; kingdom Metazoa; phylum Chordata; class Amphibia; order Gymnophiona; family Ichthyophiidae; genus Ichthyophis; species Ichthyophis bannanicus. The sequence continues at coordinate 98,714,123 of CM066046.1, forward strand.
TTGCAATGAGAAAGATAACTTTCCAAGAAAGGAATTTCCGTTCCTCAGCTTTTTTTTTTCTAGGCCCTGCCCTCTGGAACTCCCTTCCCACCGCCTGGAACATCATCACCCTACCTTCAAGCTGGATCTAAAGACTCACCTTTTCTCCCTTGCCTTTGGCCCTCCCTCCTCTCACCCCTAACCTTTTTTCCTATACCCTTTGATATCAACCTGCTCTCCCATTTTCTCTCTACAAAGTAATTGTAACTTTCTTTCTACTTTTCCGGCCTTGTGCCTTGCTGTTACTGTAATATTTTATTATCATTGTAAACCGCTCTGCTATTTTGAAGGGCGGTCAATCAAATCAATAAACATAAACATAATGAGGTAGGGTTCGAAAGGTGGCTTCAGGAGCTGACCAATAACCAGGTTTAAGTCCCATGCCACTGGTGGTGGCCTAATGGGAGGCTTAGTTAGAAGAAGGCCTCTTATAAATCTTGCTATAAGAGGATGGGAGGAAATAGGTTGTCCATTTAGAGGCTTGAAAGAAGCTGCAATAGCACTCAAATAAACTCTTACTGAGTTAGTCTTAAGTCCTGCATTGGATAAATGAAGGAGATACTCAAGTAATGATTCCAGAGGTATCGCAAGGGGGTTAAGACCCTTCTGAGAACACCATATGGTAAATCTCTTCCACTGAAAAGCATAAGAGCATCTTGTGGAAGGCTTCCTGGAAGCATAAAGGACATCCTTTACTTGTTGAGGGAGGTTAAGATCATGAAGATCTAGGCATTCAGCAACCAAGCTCTGAGATACAGAGACTGGGGATTGGGATGCCATAACATTCCGTCCTCCTGTGACAGGAGATATGGAGCAGATCCTAACTCCAGGGAGGGGGCTTGAGAGAGATGTAGAAGCAGAGGGTACCACACTTGCCGTGGCCAATGTGGAGGATGAGAATCATACGTCCTCTGAAGCTTGAACAGGGTTTTGGGAATTAGGGGAATGGGTGGAAAGGCATAAAGGAAGTCTTGACTCCAGTGAAGGCATCCCTGGCCTGAGAACCCTGAGCCAGAATTCTGGAACAGAACCGGGGAAGTTTGGCATTCAACGGACTTGCAAAGAGGTCTATGTCCGGGGTTCCCCAAATTTGAAAAATCTTGGCCACCTGGTCTGCATGTAGACACCATTCGTGTGGAAGCAGAACTCGACCGAGTCTGTCTGCCCAAGAGTTTTGTATGCCTGGAAGATAAAACTGCCAGGAGATGAATCTGATGCTCTCTGGCGAGGGCCCATAGTCGCAAAGCTTCGTTGCAAAGCGACAGAGAGCCTGTTCCTCCCTGCTTGTTCACGTAGAACATGGCTACTTGATTGTCCGTGTGAATGAGGACTGTCTTGTAGCTGAGCAGGGTGTGGAACACTCAGAGCAAGGAAGATTGCTCTGAGCTCTAAGAGATTAATATGTAGATGAGTCTCCTGTGGAGTCCAAGTGCCCTGGGTGGAGAGGTCTTGCAAATGAGCTCCCCAACCCATTGGTGGAGCATCTGTTGTGAGAGTTGCCTGGGGTAAAGGCTGTTGAAATGGGGACCCCAGCAACAGGTTCTGAGTGCACTGCCACCATTGGAGAGACAAAATAAGACGATTTGTGTTTGCTATTTTGTCTGACAGGCACCCTGATGCCTGGGTCCACTGAGTGGATAAGGTCCACTGGGCTGTGAGCATATGGAGGCGAGCATAAGGGACCACATGCACTGTAAATGCCATGTGGCCTAGTAGTTGTAACATTTCTCGGGAAGTGAGATAAGGTTTTAGCACTGCTTGAGAAGCTAACTGCACCATGCGAAGACAACGGGCCTGGGGAAGATAGGCCCTCGCTTTTCTGGTATCCAGCAAAGCTCCTATGAACTCTACAGACTGAGTAGGAGTTAGACTGGATTTTGGGATGTTTAGGACCAGACCCAAATACTGAAGGATACACACTGTGCAAGATAGGGAAGTGCTGGCCTCTGACTCTGATGGGGCTCGAATGAGCCAGTCGTCTAAGTAGGGGGAAGACGAATATCCCTAGAGTACGGAGAAATGCTGCTACCACAGCCATGCATTTCGTGAACACTCTTGGTGCTGAGGCCAGGCCAAAAGGAAGCATCCTGTATTGATAGTGCTTTCCTTGAAAAAGAAACCGAAGGAATTTTGTGAGTTGGATGGATTAGAACATGAATGTATGCATCCTTGAGCTCTAGAGAACAAAGCCAATCCTGACTCTGAAGGTATGGTAGCAGAGTTCCCAGAGAAATCTTGAATTTCTCTTTGAACAGGAATTTGTTCAATTCTCTGAGGTCTAAAATAGGTCTGTGTCCCCCTGTTTTCTTTGGGATAAGGAAATAGGGGGAGTAAAACCCTGTACCCTGTTGAGGAATGGGTACCTCTTCTATTGCCCCTTGGGCAAGGAGCATAGTGACCTCTTGATCTAACAGGTTGATGAGAAAGGTCTGAGAATTGAACTGTCTTACCATTGTGGGAGGGGGCATGGACAGAAAGTGAAGCTTGTACCCCTCTTCTATAATGGAGTGTCTAATGTTCTGCTGTTTTCTGCCCCCATCTGGGGGCAAAGTGACACAACCTTCCTGGAATGATGGAAGGCTCTGGACCATGGAGGGCCAGGAAAGCTAAGTTCTCTAGATGAAAGTCAAAGGCCTTGTGGAGGCTGAGACTGCTGAGACGGTTGAGGCTTGGCAGTCTTTGCTTTCCTTTGTTTAGGTGGTTGCTGACCTTTCCGGACAGGCTGACCTGCGGAACGTCCCTGCTGGGAATAAGAGGGATAAAACCTCTTTTTGAGAAGAAAGATTTCTTTCTTGCAGGATCATAAGAACATAAGATATGCCATACTGGGTCAGACCAAGGTCCATCAAGCCCAGCATTCTGTTTCCAACAGTGGCCAATCTAGGTCATACGTACCTAGCAGTTTCCCCAAGGGACACAGGTTCCACAATGCTTGTACTGGTTCAAGCATTGATATCCTGGGTCCCTTCTTAATAATGGTTTATGGACCTTTCCTCCAGGAACTTGTCCAAACCTTTTTTAAACCCAGCTACACTAACAGCCTTTACTACATCCTCCGGTAACAAATTCCAGAGTTTGATTACACGTTGAGTGAAAAAATATTTTCTTTTATTAGTCTTAAATAGTTTACCCTGTAGCTTCATTGCATGTCCCCTAGTCTTTCCATATTCTGATAAGGTAAACAATTGATCTACGTTTACCCGTTCCACTCTGTTCATTAATTTATAGACTTCTATCATATCTCCCCTCAGCCGTCTCTTCTCCAGGCTAAAGAGCCCCAACCTTTTTAGCCTTTCTTCATAGGAGTAGCCTTCCATCCCCTTTACCATTTTGGTGGCTCTTCTCTGAACCTTTTCTAAAATCGCTATATCCTTTTTAAGATACGGCGACCAGAATTGCACACAATATTCAAGGTGCGGTCTCACCATGGAACGATATAGAGGCATTATAATATCTTTTGTTTTATTTTCCATTCCTTTCCTTATGATACCTAGCATTTTATTTGCTCTCTTGGCCGCCGCTGCACACTGGGCCGAGGGTTTTAACAAGGTATCCACAATGACGCCTAAATCTTTTTCCTGGGTGGTGGTTCCTAATGTGGAACCTTGCATCGTGTAACCATAGTTTGGGTTGTTCTTCCCTAGGTGCATAACCTTGCACTTGTCCACATTAAATTTCATCTGCCATTTTGATGCCCAGTCTTCCAATTTATCAAGATCCTCTTGCAATTTTCCACAATCCTCCTGGGTTTTAACAACTTTAAATAGTTTTGTGTCATCTGCAAATTTGATAACCTCACTTGTTATTCCACTTTCCAGGTCATTTATGAATATGTCAAAAAGCAGCGGACCCAGTACAGATCCCTGGGGTACACCACTATTCACCTTTCTCCATTGGGAAAATTGGCCATTTAGCCCTACCCTCTGCTTTCTATCTTTTAACCAGTTCCTGATCCACAGTAGTACACTGCCTCCTATCCCATGACTCTTTAGTTTTGCCAAAAGTCTCCCATGAGGGACCTTGTCAAAGGCTTTCTGAAAGTCCAGATACACAATATCAACCGACTCACCTTTGTCCACCTGTTTATTCACTCCTTCAAAAAAACATAACAGATTAGTAAGACAAGATCTTCCTTGTCTAAAGCCATGTTGGCTGTCTCCCATTAGGTCGTGACTATCTACATGCTGAGTAATTTTATTCTTTATGATGGTTTCTACCATTTTTCCCGGTACTGATGTCAGGCTCACCGGTCTGTAGTTTCCCGGATTACCCTCGAACCCTTTTTAAAAATTGGTGTTACATTGGCGATCCTCCAATCCTCAGGTATTAGAGATGATTTTAATGATAGTTCACAGATTACTGATAGCAGGTCTGCAATCTCAAATTTCAGTTCTTTCAACACCCTTGGATGTATACCATCCGGCCCAGGTGATTTGCTACTCTTCAGTTTATCTAATAGTTGTAAGACTTCTTCCCGATGTATCGATATTTCCTTCAATTCTTCCGCACCTTTAAATACCACTTCAGTCATGGGTAACATCCCTACATCTTCCTCAGTAAAGACCGAAGCAAAGAATTCATTCAGTCTCTCCGCTATCGCCTTGTCGCCTCTTAGTGCTCCTTTAACCCCTTTATCATCTAATGGACCAACTGACTCTCTCACAGGTTTTTTGCTACGAATGTACTTGAAAAGGTCTTTACTCTGCGTTTTTGCTTCCGCAGCAAGCTTCTTCTCAAATTCTCTCTTTGCCTGCCTTATCAATGCCTTGCATTTGACTTGCCAGTGCTTGTGCTGTTTCCAGGTTTCATCGTTTGGCTCTTTTTTCCATTTCCTGAAAGATGCTTTTTTGGCAACAACAGCCTCTCTGACCTCACCTTTAAACCATGCTGGCAGTTATTTGGACTTCCTTCCACTTTTCTTAAAGCGTGGAATACAGCTGGTCTGGGCTTCCAAGATAGTATTTTTCAACAACACCCAAGCTTGATGTACGTCTTTAACCTTTGCAACTGCTCCTTTTAGTTTTTTCTTAACTGTTTCTTAACTGTGGATTTCCCTACTATCCCTCCTCCACTAATTAAATCAAAGGTGATCATGCTATGATCACTATTGCCAAGTGGCCCCAACACCCTTATCTCTTGCACTACATCTGGTGTTCCACTAAGGACTAGGTCTAATATTGCTTCCCCTCTGGTTGGTTCATGAACCAGCTGCTCCAAGAAGCAGTCATTTATTTCATCTAGGAACTTTATCTCCCTAGCATGTCCTGACGTGACACTGACCCAGTCGATACCGGGGTAGTTGAAATCACCCATTATTATTACTGCACTGTAACTTTTGCTAGCTTCCTTGATTTCTTTGAGCATTTCATCATCCATTTGTTCATTCTGGCCAGGCGGACGATAGTACACCCCCACTGCCATCGCCTTCCCCTTTTTACATGGAATTTCAATCCATAGAGATTCTACAGCAAATTTTGTTTCTTGCAAAACTTTAATCCTTTCTGACTCAATGCCCTCTCTAACATAGAGCGCAACCCCTCCACCAATTTGGTCAGCTCTATCATTACGATATAGTTTGTACCCAGGTATCACAGTGTCCCACTGGTTGTCCTCCTTCCACCATGTCTCTGATATTCCAATCATATCTAACCTCTCGTTTAGTGCTATATATTCTAACTCTCCCATCTTGTTTTGTAGACTTCTAGCATTTGCATACAAGCATTTTAGAGACTGTATTTTATTCATATTAATTTGGCTATTGGTAGACATGGGTAATTTGGGATCTTTAAGTTCTGTCTGCTCCATACTCGAGGGCATTTGGGCTACTTTACTCTTTTTTGGAACCTCTCTGCTTTTTGTAGTATCCTTCAAGGATACATTCTTCCGAACCATGCGCTCTTGGGCGACTGTCGGCTTTCCCCTATTATCTAGTTTAAAAGCTGCTCTATCTCCTTTTTAAAGGTTAATGCCAGCAGCCTGGTTCCATCCCAGTTAAGGTGAAGCCCATCCCTTCGGAAGAGCCCCTCCTTTCCCCAGAATGTTCCCCAGTTCCTAACAAATCCGAACCCCTCATCTCTGCACAATTGTCTCATCCACGCATTGAGACTCCGGAGCTCTGCCTGCCTTTTGGGTCCTGCGCGTGGAACGGGAAGCATTTCGGAGAACGCTACCCTGGAAGTTCTGGATTTCAAATTCCTACCTAAAAGCCTAAATTTAGCTTCCAGAACCTCCCTACCACATTTTCCTATGTCATTGGTACCGACATGTACCAAGACAGCAGACTCCTCCCCAGCACTATCTAAGACCTTATCTAGGTGGTGTGTGAGGTCCGCTACCTTTGCACCAGGCAGGCATGTTACCAGGCGATCCTCACGTCCACCAGCCACCCAGCTATCTACATGCCTAATGATCGAATCACCAACTATAACTGCTGTCCTAACCCTTCCCTCATGGGCACTTGGCCCTGGAGAAACCTCCTTGGTGCGAGAGGGGTTTACATCATCTGGAGGACAGGTCCTAGTTACAGGATCACTTCCTGCCACACCAGGGTGATGCTCTCCTGTCACGTGACCTCTCTCCTCCATGGCAACAGGGATGCTGCCAGACTGGAGGTGGGACTTCAGGACTATATCCCTGTAGGTCTCGTCTATGTACCTCTCTGTCTTATGTTTTCCAAGTCTGCTACTCTAGCCTCTAGAGAACGGACTTGTTCCCTGTGAGCAGAGAGCTCCTTGCACCTAGTGCACACGTAAGACCTCTCACCAGCTGGGAGAAAATCATACATGTGACACTCAATGCAAAAGACTGGAAAGCCCACATCCCGCTGCTGGACTGCTGTCTGCATCTTAGTTTTAAGTTTGTGTTTAGATATTTAAGTTCTTTATGTACTAAAGGGTGCTATGGATATTTATACCACTAAAACTGTACCTAAGAAGTTTAATATACCTTGTTCACCTGAAGCTTAATTAATCTCAGGTCCTTAGTGTATGACTGATTTGGGTAATGAGCTTCACCTGAGAGCACCTCCTGTCTTTTAAGTTGTGCAAGTACCTATAAAGCTGTGATTATCCCAGGGGAGGGTGGGTGTGGGGAGGGAGGGAGATAACACTTATGAAAAAAGGGCTGCTACACAGTACCTTGTCCTGTGCCGCTGAGGTAAGCTATATTCTGATTTGATTTAAATTATAGCTCTTTGCTGCTACTAGGCTCTAACCTATTAAGAAATTTAAACTACAAGCTCTCTGCTGGATTCTAAATTTAACCAGAAAGCTTTCTTCTGTGTTTTAATTTGAAACTAAAAGTACTTTGCTGATGCTAGGCCCTGAGTGACTATGAAATTTAAACTACAGCTGTCTACTGGGTATGAAAGGTAACCAGAAAGTTCTCTTCTGTGTTTTAAATTGAATCTTAAACTGTTGCTACTAGGCCCTGACTGATTTAACAAAAAAATAGTGGGTTCACAGATTAATTAGCTTTAAAAGAAAAAACATTCCTTTCAGAAAAATTCCCAGAAGTATATACTCACAATTTCAGATTTCTCTCCAGAAGTAACAGCCCCCCTTTCTAGTCCTTCAAGGATCAGCTGTGGCTTTTGATAACCTATCCAAAGTGGAGTTGTCAGCATCCAACTCATTGGCTTTTTCTTGCCAATTTTTGCCGAATAGGTTCTCACTTGTACAAGGGATATTTCCCAGTTTGTCCTGCACCCAGAGCTCCAAATCGGATGCCTGGAGCCAGGCAATTCTACATGCACCTATGGCAATGGCAGAGGTTCTGCTTATGCACTCAAAACAGTCAAAAGCTGCACGATTGACAACTTAGAAACATCCTAGGCATGTTTAACTAGTGTGAGAAAATCCTGCCTCTTGTCCTCAGGACAGAGAGGGCTTAAAACCTCCAAGTCTCCTGTGACTTCTTTAAGGAACATTCCCATATATAGAATATAGGAACTGATCCTGGCAGAAAGCATGGAAGCCTGGAACGTACGACGTCCAGAGGCATCCAAAGTTCTACACTCACGTCCTGGAGGATTAGAGGCATGCCTCTTTGCAATCCTGATCCTTCTCATAGCTGATTCCACTACAATAGAGTGGTGAGGAAGCTGAGTTTTCTGGAAACCAGGACAAGGAGGGACTCGATACATGGTATCCAGTCTGCAAGAGTGAGGAGAGGTGGTAAGAGGTGTCTCCCACATTCTGAACATGAGAGAATGTAAAATCTCATGGATAGGCAGAGTAGCTGCCTCCTTAGGAGCTTTGGGATATTGTAAAATCTCCAACTCCTTAGCCCTGGGCTCTGTTTCAGGAGCCACACAGTAATGGACAGACCTCGAGCCACCTCCCTGATGAAATCCTGAAAGGAGATATCTTCTGGAGGAGACATCCTACGTTTAGGAAAGGAAGGCTCCTCCGGGAGAAGTATACCGGTACCGGCAGAGCTGTCAGAATCCTTGGAGTCCTCCGAGGATTCGAAGTACTGTCTGTCTGGATGCTCTTGAAGAGCCCGATATCCGTACCGACTGAAGTCGATACCAGGGAGAATCGGTACCGGTTTATTGGCACCGGAAGGCATCGCATGACTGGGTGCCGGCAAAGCCGACACTGATGTCGATGCTAATCGGTACCGGTTGAACTGTCTGACGCGGTTCCAAGGGTGTCGATGCCGCAAGGAGAGCCGCCAGACTGCGTTCAATAGCCAGGAAACTCTGGTCTAACGACGCTGCCGATGCCTGGGTATCAGTACCGGAAGCAGCTGGTACCCCAGAGCATGGCACCAGTAGTTTTACTGAGGTCGAGGCCTCGAGAACATCCTGGAGCCCCGATAATGCTTTGGAAGCCGAAGCCTCCCGCCGGGGCAATTTTGCCGGTACAGAACCCTCAAGGGCAACGCCAGAGGCATCTCGATGCTTAGAAGGAGATCTACCCTTTGAGGACCAGATAGACTTATGTTTAGTTAACTGAGATCCATGGGAGGAAGACGAAGTCCTGGAAGACGTTGATGCCACAGAAGCTGCATCGGAGGGAAAAAGGGCGCTGAGCTTAGCAGCTCGGTTTTGTCAACCCCTCTTGGACATCATGGCACAAGCCATACACTCAGCAATGGAGTGGTCAGGACCTAAACATTTAAGACACCACTCATGGGTGTCGGAGATGGTACCGCCACACTTGGTGCACCTTTTGAAACCCGAAGCGGGTTTTTCCATAATGGAGGAAATTTTGGGCCTAAGGCCCAAAATGGCACGTGCACCTGGTAAAAGTTTGGAAAAAAATATATATATATATATTGTGATGCAGTAGCCAGCACAGAACCTATGATAATAGGGGAAAAAGAAGAACTTACCTTGCAGTCACATAAGCAGCAAACACATTCAGGTTACAATCTTTATCTTTATTTCTCCATTTTATATACCGCTTTGGCCAAAGCATACAAGCGGTTTACAATAAAATAAAAAGGTCTACGCAATTAAACTCAGGAAATGGAACGCCATAATCAAAATAGGAAAGAAAGAGAGAACAGGATAAGCAGATAGAAAACAAACCATACTATACATAGACAAACAATACTTAGGGGGGAATGTTGGGAGCCAAAGAATAGTAGAACAAACTTTCCCCACACCAGATATGATGCAGCAGAAAGTCAGAGAGCTAATCAGGTTCACCTGAGCAGGGAAGCACGCACGACGTGCAAGAGACAAGAGGATAAAAGCAGTTGGGAAATCCCAGCAAGGGGAGGCAGAGAGTTGGAAGGAAGAGAAGAAGTGGGTGTGGCTGGAGGAGTTACAGATGCCGAGCCAGTGAGAGAGGAGACAGCTGAACCAGGTAGAGGGCAGACGTCACAAACAGGAGAGCTTGCTGGATCCAGGAAGCATTGGATATGCCCCGGTAGCAAGGAGCAGCAGGAGTAAAACCTTTCCAGAAAGTGGCTACAGCCCAGTTCAAACTACTGGTGTTTGGAACTCTCGGGGAAAGGCACGCTACAGCCCAGACAGAAAGGCCTGGTTAACAGAGGAAGGAGTGGAAGCTATATACCCCAGAGGAAAAGCTAAGTACACCATTTTCTCTAAAGGGCAAGAGGTGGGCCCGGCCAGGAGAACTAAAGCTAACAGTGGGGAAGAGAATCCTTATGGGAGAGAAAGAGGGAACCTAAGAGAAGCCCCAAACACAGGTCCCCACGACCCTGTTTATGCAGAGCAGCTTCCTGTTATAGGAACTGTTACCTCCCAAAGAAAGAGTTGTGTCAATAGCAGCCCTGAAGAGTGTTATCCATTTACAGGTCTGGACTGTGAACAAATGCAGTGGGAAAGCACTAGCCAGGAGGTAGAATCCAGTCCCATGGATTGCGCGATATGTCTCTCGGATGAGATAGAATCTCTGTTAAAGAAGCAAGCAGAAGCAGTGTTATAATTGCTTGGAAAAGGTTCATCTTTATTTTTGCTGTGAAGAAACAGTTTATGTTATTCTTTATTGCTGTATAAAAAAGGAAATCCATAAGGGAAGGGGAATAAAGCCCAGTTATTGTTTTTGCCTGACCACACAGCTACAGACTATTCTTTCAGAAGGCAAACCTGCATCGCATGCCCTAGGTGGGTGCCTAATAGGGGCGGTGTAGAGTCACAAATGGCATAGTTTTTAGCATTCCTGGAGAAGAATACAGCAGAAGCACAGCGGAATTACCAGTGCCGGAGAGAAGGACCGGGATTGCTGTTGACCACGCCAGAGGGTTCCAGAATCCAGAGAGGAAGAGAACTTTCTCAGAGCCGGAATCTCCACCTGACTCAGGTAAAACGTATCTGGGCACAGGCGGTGTGGGATTCTGGTGAGAAGGGATACTGGGAGCAAAAGCCTCGGTTTAACTGCATTTAAAAAATAAAAAAAAAAGTGCCACACTTGGTGTGTGTTTGTCTGTTTTGTTTCAGGGTGTGAACATGGAGAATCCCCAGGACGTGTTGCGCTGGATAAGTCTTCAGTTTGAAAAGCAGAGGGAGTTAGCCCAGCTGAGCCAGGAGCAAGCATTGGCGGCCATACAGGCCCAACAGAAACCTGACTGACCTGATACAAACTTTGCTGGCAGAGCGAGCGGCAGAGAAGACGCCTAAAGAACATTATTGTGGGGTAGGCCCACAAAGTTGTGGGATCTTATCCTTTGGACAACTGACAAAAGCTGACAATATAGACGACTTTTTAGAGGCTTTCGAACGGGTAGCCCATAGTGCGGGCTGGCCCTATGAGCAATGGGCGGTTAGGTTGGCCACCTCCCTGACGGGAGAAGCCCTGGTGGCTTACAAGGCCATGCCCGCCGCCCAGGCAATGGAGTATGAAGAGGTTAAGGCAGCCATACAAGACAGGCTAGGCTTGTCGCCTATGGTATACCGCCGTATGTTACGGGCGACTAAATTCCAGCCAGGTGAAACCCCTAAGGCACTCTGCCAAAGAATCCGTAACCTGGTATGGAAATGGCTTACTCCGGAGGGGAAAACCCTCGAAAGTATACTTGACATGATTGTGCTAGAGCAATTCTCAGAGGCTGTTCCAGCCGAAGTAAGATCATTCCTTACTCTGCAAAATTGTCAGACCTCAAGCGAGGCAGCTCACCTCACTGAAAGGTTCATGGAGGCTGGGTTAGCCCATAAACCGCAGGGAGGAGCTGGCAACATGTATGGGGTAGCCAATTTTGGCAAAGTAGTGAAAGACCCTATGTCATGTGCACCTAGTGTAATGAAATATGTACCTAGAGATGAGGTTAAGGACACTCGCATAAAATGTTTTAAATGTGGGAAGCGGGGTCATAGGAAGGATGAATGTACTTGGCGAACAGCATTGATGAGTGGGGTTGGAAAGTATAAGCGGGAAGGTTTTCGCATTGATGTGGAGGTACAAGGCGTGGTAGCCAAAGCCCTACTTGACTCGGGGGCAGACCAAACCATGGTGTCCAAGAAATTTTGGCGCCGCCTACAGGACGGTAATGTATTCCCCCTGAATCAACTGGAGGGTAGATCTAGGATACGCTGCATACACGGGTCCTCCACTTCTTACCCTCTATATAGGGTGACGGTAAAAGGTTTAGGCACCCGAAGAAAGGTCCTAGTGGCAGTGATACCCAGGTTGCCCTATGATATAGTCTTAGGCCGAGACTGGCCGCCGTTCTGTAAGGGCATCGGAGAGGGCATACAATTGAAAAGGGGGATGGTCTCTACAAGGTCACAGGCCCAAGGTTCGGGGGAGCAAATTGAACCCCCGGAGGACACTGACCATTCTTCAGAAGAGGAGGCGGAATCTCGGGTAGGGGAGGATAGGCCCTTAGATGAAACTTTAGGAGAGCTGCCCCAACACGAAGATTTAATCAATCCACCCTCAAAAGGTAGTAAGAAAAGCAAAGGAGAAAAACGACGGGAACGCCACCACAGGGCTCAATTGAGGGCAGGAGCAGGGGACGGGCTAGGTTTTCCCTGGGTGCCGGCCGATCTAGTACAAAGGTTCCCATCATTCCCGAAAGAGCAAAAGGCAGATCCCACGTTAAAGCACACCTTCGAGTACGCCCAGTCCGACAGAGATATTCTTCCCAGATTCCTGGTGGAGGAAGATATGTTATATCGGGAGAGTAACGACCCCCAGACAGGGGCCGTTAGAAAACAACTAGTGGTGCCCACTGCCTTTAAGGCGGTCGTTATGAGATTAGCTCATGATCACCCAGTGGGTGGGCATAAAGGTGTTTTAGGTACCCTAGACCAGATCCTGGCCCGTTTCTACTGGCCAGGGGTATTTAAGGAGACCAAACGCTTTTGCGAGGCATGCCCTTTGTGTCAGAGGGTCACGGCCGCAAAACCGAAAGGTGTTCCTATGATACCAACCCCCACTATATCCGAACCAGTGCACCGGATGGCGATGGATATAGTGGGTCCCCTAGTGAAAACCCCTAGGGGATTCCAATACATTTTAGTAATAATGGATCAGGCCACCCGGTTCCCCTGGGCAGTACCGCTGAGGAACATTTCGGCGAAAACTATAGCGGGGGAATTGATTAGATTATTTTGTGAAGTGGGGTTCCCGAAGGAGATGCTAACGGACAGGGGAAGCATTTTCCTGTCGCGATACCTAGCACAGGTCTGGGACGCCTTCGGGATACAACACATAAAAACAGCAGCTTACCATCCACAATCCAACAGGTTGGTGGAACGTTTTAACCAGACCCTCAAACAAATGCTGAGGCGGGGACTGGATGGGAAAATGGCTGACTGGGACATTATGCTCCCGTTCGTTTTATACGCCAGCAGGGAGCGCACACAAGCCTCGTTGGGAGCTTCTCTATACGAGTTGATGTTTGGCCGTGCCCCAAGGGGAGTCCTGGACATTTTAAGGGAACAGTGGGCAGAGCCAAAAGGGGAAGAGGTAGGAGTACCGCAGTTTCTCCGAGAACTAAGGTCACAGTTACAGAGGGCTTCACAGGCTGCTGAACGTCACTTATGGGACAGTCAGCAACATCAGAAGCGATACTATGACCGGGGGAAGAAACCCTGTCAACTAGCCATAGGTGAGAAGGTAGTCGTACTGGTGGCAGACCCTGGGCCAAAATTCGAAGCCCAGTGGAGGGGACCCTATACCGTAGTGGATCGCAAGGGACCGGTCTCGTATGTGGTGAAAACTGACAGGGGGCGCTGTCAAGTGTACATTAACGTCCTAAAATCCTGGCAGGAGCGGACAGCGGCTTTTGGCCAATTAAAGGTAAAGCTCCCGGGCCGTTCTGTAATTACATGCTGCGAGGACATGAGTCCCCCAGCCGGTAATATCTTAAGGGGGGGATATGTGATGCAGTAGCCAGCACAGAACCTATGATAATAGGGGAAAAAGCGTAGTTACTCACCTGTAACAGGTGTTCTCCAGGAGCAGCAGGAATCAGTCCTCACTTATGGGTGACGTCGGCGCCGACGGAGCCCTCGCGGAGCAATTTTCCCCAGCTTTCAAAGAAAGCCTTTGGGAATTGCAGCGCGCATGCGCGGTAGTCTTCCCGCCCGAAGGTGCCATCTTAGCCAGTCAGATGACATAGCTAAAAAAGACAGCATAAAAATTTGCAAAAAGAACATAAGCAGACGATTGCAACTCCAAGGGGAGGAGGGAGGGTAGTGAGGACTGATTCCTGCTGCTCCTGGAGAACACCTGTTACAGGTGAGTAACTACGCTTTCTCCAGGACCAAGCAGGAAGTCAGTCCTCACTTATGGGACTCCCAAGCTCAAGGCTACCGGAGACCCTAAGCACAAAAATGAGCTCCCTCTAGCTCAGCAGCACAGAAGGAAAGAATCTTCGCTGAATTATCACCCACCGGTAGCCCACATCCGGGATGGAGGGTAGGAGTTGCTCAGACCTCAAAGAGATTACGGAGGACTGCCTGTCCGAAAGCACTGTCCCTACGGGACTCCCTCTCGAGACAGTAATGGACCGCAAAAGTCTGGCTCGAAGACCAAGTAGCGGCCCGGCAGATGTCTGCCAGCGGAACAGAGCGGAGGTAAGCCACTGACGTGGCCTTTGCCCGAACGCAATGAGCCGCGACTCGACTTTCTAAGGCGAGTCCGGCTGCCCCATAAGCCCAAGAGATACAGTCCGCAACCCAGATGGACAGAGTACGCTTGGAGACCGGGAGCCCCAATTTATTGGGGTCAAAGGACACAAAAAGCTGCGCAGCTTTACGGTGCTCCCGCGTACGGTCAAGGTAGAAGTTCAACGCCCTTCTACAGTCCAGGGTATGGAGGACCGTCTCAGCTCGGCTGGAGTGTGGTCTGGGAAAGAAGGTTGGAAGTACCACCTCCTGATTCAAGTGAAAAGGGGAGACCACTTTAGGCAGAAACTTTGGGTGAGTCCGTAGGACTACCCTATTCTTGTAGAACCGAGTGTAGGGGGGATCAGACACGAGGGCCTGTAATTCACTTACGCGCCTAGCGGAAGTGAGGGCTATCAAGAACAGCGTTTTCCAAGACAGAAAACGGAGAGAGCAGGTAGCCATAGGTTCAAAAGGCGGACAGGTGATCCGCTGTAAAACCACATTCAGGTCCCAGTCAGGCGCTGGCGGGCGCAGAGGTGGTTTAAGTAGTAGGAGACCTCGGAGAAACCTCGCTACGAGAGGGTCGTTGGAGAGAGGTCTGCCGTCCACCGGCACATGATGTGCGGAAAGAGCACTGAGGTGAACTTTGACGGAGTTGGACTTAAGTCCCAGATTAGAGAGGTGTAGCAAGTACTGTAAGATCACCGACACCGGGCAGGAGAAGGGATCCTGAGACTGTTGGGTACACCAGACTGCAAAGCGACGCCATTTAAGGGCGTAGCATTTGCGGGTAGAAGGCCGTCGCGAAGCCAAGACGACCTCCTCCACCTCTGCCGGCAAGAGGAGAGGAGCAAGGACTACCCTCTCAGCAGCCAGGCCATGAGGTTGAGAGACCTGAGGTTGGGGTGCAGTAGGGACCCCTGATCCTGGGTGAGGAGATCCGGTTGCACCCCCAGAGGGATTGGATCCTCCACCGCCAGTTGCAGCAAGAGCGGAAACCACGGCTGCCTGGGCCAGCGAGGGGCCACCAGGATCATGAAAGCTTTGTCTCGGAGAACCTTGAAAGGGTCCGAGAGACTAACGGGATGGGAGGGAAAGCGTACAGAAGGCTCCCCGACCATGAGATCAGAAAGGCGTCCGCCGCCACCCGAAGGGGGTGAGGCTGACGAGAGCAGAAGCGAGGAAGCTGCCGGTTGTGAGGACTGGCAAAGAGATCCACTGTGGGGAGGCCCCACCTGAGGAAGAGCTTCTGAACAATCAAGGGGTCCAGACGCCACTCGTGCGGCTGGAGGACCCTGCTGAGTTTGTCCGCCAGGCAATTTTCTTGGCCCGGGAGATAAACTGCCTTGAGGAGAATGCCGTGACTGACGGCCCAAGAGCAGAGCTTCTGTGCCTCCCGGCAGAGGAGGAAGGAGCCCGTGCCCCCCTGCTTGTTCACGTAGAACATGGCAACTTGATTGTCCGTCTGGACAAGGACGGACTGTTGGGAGGTCAGGTGGGAGAAGGCCTTGAGAGCTAGGCGGATCGCCCTGAGCTCCAGGAAGTTGATCTGCTGAGCAGACTCCCACTTGGTCCAGAGGCCTTGAGTACGTGCCTCTTGGCAATGGGCTCCCCAGCCCAGGAGGGATGCATCGGTGGTCAGCACCCGGGTCGGCTGAGGTGACTGGAAAGGCATTCCCAATACCAGGTTCGGCTGCCGGAGCCACCACCGGATAGACGAGACCAGCGGCTCGGAGACGCGCACCAGGTCTGCTAGGCCGCCCGTGGCCTGTCGCCACTGCTGGCGGAGACACCACTGAGCAGGCCGCATATTCAGGCGGGCATTGGGGGTCACATGGACGGTGGAAGCCATATGGCCGAGCAGTCTCAGGAAGCGCCTGGCGGAGACCAGGGGCTGGCTGCGAAAGCGGTCGGCTAGGTCCATGAGCCGCTGAGCCCTGTCGAGCGGTAGGTACGCTCGCGCCCGAGGGGTGTGCAGCCTTGCGCCGATGAACTCGAGATCCTGTGAGGGGAGCAAAGTGGACTTTGCGAAGTTGATGACAAAGCCCAAGTGCTGCAGCAGAGTCACCGTGCGGCACGTGGCGGTGGTGACCTCCTGAGCGGACGCTGCTCTGATGAGCCAGTCGTCGAGGTACGGAAAAACATAGAGGCCGTGAAGCCGGAGATGGGCCGCCACGACCGCGAGACATTTTGTGAAGACTCGCGGTGCGGAGGACAGGCCGAAGGGCAGTACTCTGTACTGGTAATGATTTCCTGCCACCACAAACCTTAGGTATTGGCGGTGGCTTGGGTGGATGAGGATGTGCGTGTAAGCATCCTTTAGATCCAAGGAGCATAGCCAATCTCCCTGCTGGAGGTAGGGCAGAAGGATTCCAAGGGTAAGCATTTTGAACTTCTCCCGCACAAGGAACTTGTTGAGGTTGCGCAAGTCCAGGATGGGTCGGAGGCCCCCTGTTCTCTTTGGTATCAGAAAATACCTTGAATAAAAGCCTTGACCTCTCAGGTGGTGGGGCACCGGTTCCACCGCCTGTTCCTGCAGAAGACCTGCTAACTCCTGAAGGAGCAACTCCCTGTGCAGAGGGGGGCGCGAAGGTTCTCCCGGAAAATAGGAGGGAGGGACCTGATGGAAGTGGAGAAGGTAGCCCTCTCGCACGACCTGAAGCACCCAGGCATCTGCGGTGATGCTGGACCACCTGTGGGCGAAGTGAACCAGCCGGCCTCCGGTGCTGGGAGGGACCAGCGGGGGGGGAGAGGCTATGCTGAGCGAGTCAAAAACCCCCTCCCTGCTGAGCAGGGGCTGGTGGTGCAGGCTTGGGGGCTTGCTGCCTACGGGACCCGTTACCCCGTCCCTTGGCCTGCTGGCCCTGTTGGGGAGCTGCAGGGGCCTGATAATGGGGGTACTGTTTGTAGGCAGCCGCCTTCCTCGGGTAAAAGGACTTTTTTCCCGAGCCCTTCTTTTTCTGGGAAGGGGCGGAGGTCTTCCTAGAAAGCCTGGTCCTGGTGAGAGTCTCAGTCTCAATTTGTGCAGCCTTTTCCGCCATGGGCTTGCCAAAGAGGTTTTCGCCTCGGCAGGGGACATCGACCAACTTGTCCTGTACCCAGGGCTCAAGGTCCGACGACTGAAGCCAAGCCTGTCGGCGGGCACCGATGCCGGCTGCGGCCACTCTAGCCGAGGCCTCAAAGCCATCATAGGCTGCTCGGGACATGAACTTTGAGCATTCCCGAATGCCCGTGGACAAGGCTAGGAACCTCCGCAAGGGCTCCTCGGAGAGACCAGCGGAGAATCCGGCTAGCTCTTTAGCCAGATCCCGGAGATACATGCCCATGTAGAGCTGGTAAGTCTGGACACGACATGCGAGCATAGAGCCCTGGAAGCACTTCTTGCCAAGGCCATCCAGGTTACGGGCCTCCCTTCCAGGAGGCACCGAGGAGTGCATCTTCTGGCTCTTAAGACGATGCATGGCCGATTCCACTACCATGGAATGGTGTGGCAGCTGTGCCTTCTGAAAGCCAGGGCTCTTGCGGACCCGATAGATAGAATCGACCCGCTTGCTCAGGACCGGCGCGGAGGCCGGACTCTCCCACATGCGGAAGAGTAGTCGTTCCAGCATAGGAGGAACCGGCACAGTAAAGTGCTCCCTCGCGGGAGAGTCATACTGGAGGGCGTCGAGCTCTTCGGCTCGAGGCTCCTCCTCGGGATCCGCAGGGAAGGCCAAAGCCTTGGCCATATCCCTAACGAAGTCCGAGAACCGGGCATCCTCCGGGGGGGACTGCTTCCGAGGTTCGGACCCCGGTGAGTCCGATGGGACACACCGAGTCCGGAAAGAATCAGGTGACTCTTCCTCCTCAGACTCCCAGACCGACTCCGACGAGGACTCGGTGGGGTCGGCCCGGGCAGGGTGCGGCGCCAGCCGCCCCGACGTCGAGGGAGTCGGCGTCGGCGACCTCGGTCCCGAACGGGAGGCCGAGGGTGACCTCGACCGAGGATTGACTCGAGTTCTCATTGACTCGAGGATCGGCTCGGTCTCCGGGGTCGACTTGGACGTCGACGTCCCGGCGGTCGGGGCAGCGGCGCCAGCGAGGCCAGCGAGCAGTGCCCGCTGCTGGTCCATGAAGGCAGACAGTCTGCTCTCCAAGGCCGTCAACCTGAGTCCGAGCTCAGGTGACCCAGCAGCCCCCGACTCGGGCCCCGACGGCGTCGGGCCCGACGTCGGCTGTCGCGGAGGCGAGTCCAGAAGGACTACAGGACTTACCCGGGCAGGCATCTCCGACTCCAGGCGAGGTCGCTTCGGGAGATGTTCCTTCTCCAAGGACCCGGGGCGGCTGTCGGGGCTATGCGACCTGGCCCTCGCGGAGCCAGGAGCGTCCACCGACGCCGCCCTCCCTCGCGGGTTTTTCCTTCCGACAATGGTCCCCGGAGGGAGAACCCCGGTCGGAGGAGCTCCGGCGACGGTCCGAGCTGGAGCCCTTTGACACGGAGGCCTCCGACGAGGTCCGGGTACGGCTGGGGTCAGCGAAGATTCTCTCGCGCTGATGCCGCCGACTTCTCAACGCCTTCGAGGACAGTTTGCTGCAGGGCCCACAGATCAGTTCCTCATGATCCGGGCCCAAGCAGCGGAGGCAAAAGTCGTGTGTGTCGGTTAGTGACATATTTCGGTCACACCGACCACACCGCTTAAAGCCACTGGCAGCCATCGGGGGAAAAAGGGCCCCTGCGAGGTCAAAGGACCGGGCTGCCAGGGAAAACGAAAATGAAAGCTGACTAAGTCAGAAAAAACCGAAAAAACGCTAGAGGACTCGAGACCGGCGTCGCGAGTCCGGGCGGGAAAACGATCGGCGTCGAACCGAAAGAAAAAAAGTATAAAATAAAGAGGAAAATCAACTTTTTCGCGGGGACAAGACGGGGACGTCTGCAGGGCTCCGCGGAAAAAAGAAGACTGGCTAAGATGGCACCCTCGGGCGGGAAGACGACCGCGCATGCGCGCTGCAATTCCCAAAGGCTTTCTTTGAAAGCTGGGGAAAATTGCTCCGCGAGGGCTCCGTCGGCGCCGACGTCACCCATAAGTGAGGACTGACTTCCTGCTTGGTCCTGGAGAATACATCATCTCCTATCCCATGACCTTTACATTTCCCTAAGACTTTTCACACAAGGGCCAGTGGCAAAGGCTTTCTGAAAATTGAGATAGAAGTAAACATGCTTTAGATGGGGTCTGAACTCACAACCCCTACATTACTCTAAATACTGCTATATAAATACCACGCTCTAACCAATTACGCCACAGGAGTAGTAGAGTATGGCAACTAGAGAAAAGCAAAAGAGAAATGGTACCTGATAATATTCTTTCCTTGAATCTTAACGAGGTTGATGCTGTTTTGGCACAAGCTGGAAGCAAATTTGAGTACGTTTCAGTGGTCATCACTAAGTATATAGGCTGCTGATGGAGCACTGAGAAAAACTAGTATGATACTTAGCAAGCAGTGAACTGAAAGACTCAGAAAAAAAAAACATAACCTTATCCACCAACAATTCAACTCCGCAGCAAATATTAGGCTCTCTTATCAGAATTAACTGCATCAGGCACAGACAATGGTCAAAAGGCAGCAGAGCTTCCCAACTTGTAAAATCTTCCAGGGCAGGTACTGGATTAGTCTAGCAGGATTCAAGGAAAGAAATCATCAGGTAAAATTTCTTCTCTTACGATCTTGCTGGACCAGTCCAACAAATTGGATACATCCTGAGTAGGAAGAAGATGATACTTTGGCCAGGACAGCCCTGCCAAAAGGTACCATTCACTAGAATCCCACATGCTACATGTAAGCTTCACAAAGATACACAGATGACTTGCAGATTGCCTCTAGAGTCATCAAGGCAGACTCTGTCCAGGTAGCAGCTTGTGCCCCAGTAGAGTGAGCTTTGAATCCATACGGTACCCACTTGCCAGGCAGAGGCCACGCTAATAGCCTCCTTAATCTAGTGAGCAACAGAGGACGGGGGGCAACCTAAGGAAGCACTTGGCAGTGGCCAAAAGGACTAAAAAAAATGATCCAACTGGTAGAAAGAAAAGGTAATTTACAGGTACCTGATCAACACACTCCACATCCACTAGAGTTAATGAAAGGTTCCTATGAAGATCCTTCTCCAAGGAGAAGGACAGAACAAGTGTCTGGTTTAGATGAAGATGTCAGCACCTTTAAAGAAAAAGAATGGCACAGTCAGCAAGGAGACAGAAGCTGTCAAGAGGACCAAGAAAGCCTCCCTGTAGGACCCAACTAAACAATATTATGGCGACCAGTTACACCACCTTAAGGATCAAATCCTTGAGAGAAGCCTTGCAAATAGGTTCAAATGAAGGCCCCTTCAGCACCAGAGCAGCTGCATTCCCTTGAGCAAGCGAGAGACAGGGTACACTGTCAATAACAACCCTTCACTGCCATCCTTGTAACATACTTGAGTCACCAACTGACCCTTGAGAGAGCTCAAAGCTAAGCCCTAGTCCAGACCAGACTACAAGAAGAATAACAGATTTTCCACCTTCCTGGCCTCCAGGGAACACCATCTCTTAAAACCTCCAAACTAACATCAAGGATGTAGAGAACCTTCAGGTCTTAAGCAAGGTATGTACTATTACATCAGAGTAGCCCTTCTTGGGCAGTCTACACCCCTCAAGATCTAGGCTATAAGTGAGAAGGGACCGGTATCATTAGTGGCCCCTGCTATAGGAGGCCCTTCTCATAAGGAAACAAGGGGCCCACAATAGAATGAAGGAATCCAGGTACAACCACTTGCAATGCCAGTCTAGGGGCATTAGGCCCAAGTTGGTCCGAATTCTGCACGGAATCTGCTCACCAAGGACTAGGATGAGAAGACATACACCAACCCCAACTACGGCCATCCAAGCCCACCATTCACAGATCCGATCCTTCCTGCACCTGAAAAAGTTATCCACGTTGGTATTTATTTTAACAGGTTTTATATACCACTTTATCATTTCAATCAAAGTGGTTTACATTGAAACAAACTTGATATGCCATATCATCAAAAACAGAAGGCCCCACCTCCACACTGAGGCTGAACATGCAAGTGCAGAACTCCAACTTGCCTGGATTCACAGTGTTGATTCAGAAAGTCAGCCTACACATCATTACCTACCTAAAGGGATTGTATAGAGCTAAGAGCTCAAAAGCACCGACAGGCTCTACCTCCACCATAGATTCATCATAAGGACATTTTCCAATAACTGCAGGCGACAGAGTTCCCTTGAATACAATAGCTCATGCTTTCATTAATGCGACTCTAAAGGAGCAGCAACACCAAGACATAATTTGAGCCATCTTTTCCTGCTCCAGGGGAGCCAGAATATGAACAAGAGACTGGCTCTTGCCACAAACTACTTAGCAAGAATGCTGCATGCCAACCAGCAGGTGCAAAACAAATTCTGGGCAGATTTCAGAAGATATCAGAGTGCTCACAACCAAGAATAAGGCCCTTTCAGCACAAGGTGCAGGAAGTGGGGGAGAGGGGGCTTCAGGGTCTCAAGATTTGTTCCCTCCCCCCTTAGACCAGAGTCCTCAAGCAATCTACATGCAGATAAAGAGCATACAGCCTATCCAGTTTGTCATTCCGTATCTACTACAATACTTTTTTTTTCCCCTTCAGAGATCTTCTGGGTTTGGCCCATGCTTTCTTGAATTCAGATACTGTCCTCATCTCTACCTCCACTGGGAGACTATTCCACATATCTACCACTCTCCATGAATAAATATTTTCACATATTACTCGTGAGACTAAACTTTCACCTTCATCTTATGCCCCCCTCGTTGCAGAGCTCTTTCAATTGAAAGAGGCTCTTCCCCTGTGCTTTTATGTCACAGAGGTATTTATATGTCTATCACCCATCCCGCCTTTCCTCCAAAAGTATACATATTGATATCTTTAAATATGTCCGAATATGCCTTATAACAAAGCCCACTGAGCATTTTGGCAACCACCCTCTGCACCAACTCTATCTTATGTCCTTATGAAGATGTAATCTCCAGAACTGCACACAATACTCCAAATGGGGTCTCCTCACCTCCCTTTCTGTTAGCCATTCCTCTCCCTATGCACCCAAGCATCCTTCTAGCCTGCAGTCTCCTTCTCTACCAGTTTAACCATTTTTTTTTTATGTTTCAAACAATCTTTATTCAAAAAAATAAAGTAGGTATACAAAGCAAAGTCCACATCTAGGAGACAATCACCTGAATACATAAACTCAAACAACAAGGTAACAAGGATCAAAATTACAGAGCCCATTTTACATGGAAAGAAAGAACAATCATGAAGATTCTTTACTAGCCAAAAAAGCCTCAAACTGACCAACATCAAGAAAAACATACTTGATGCCCTCCAGCACCACTATACATTTGCATGGATATTTCAAAAAGAAGGAAGCCCCAATGGCAATGGTCCGTTCTTTCAAAGCCAAGAACGCTTTCCGACGAGCCTGAGTACTCCTGCTCACGTCAGGAAAACTTTGTATAGATTCCCCACAAAAAAACTGATTTTTCTTTTTAAAGTGTAAATTCAGAATCATATTCCTATCTTGTAATGACACAAAAGACACAATCAACGTCGCACGTTGTGGGATTAAATCAATAGAAGATTCCAAAAATTGAGAAACATCTAAGGACCCAACACCATTGGGGTTCCCTTCTCGTAAATCATCAGGAGAGGAAGCCTTCACTGCAGAAGGCGTAGGAGTATAATATAAAGAAGAAAACTTAATAGAATCTAAATTATCAATTAACAAAACTTCCTTAAAGTATTTTTGTAACAAGATTAACGGAGAAAGGTAATGAATAAAAGGAAAATTTAAAAAACGCAAATTTTTTAAACGATTACTATTCTCCAAAACCTCTGATGATGGACCAAAGCACTATCTTTTATAGAGGAAGACGCAGCAGCCTCCAACACAGTAAAGCGCCCCTCTAATTTGGTCAACATCTTTTTAGAATTAGAGAGCAAGACATCATGATCTGAAAACTTTTGCACCACTTCAGCTGAAAAACACTCTACTTGGGAGGAGGCGGCATGAAGGGACCCTTCCATACGTGCTACCAACTCCCAAATATCTTTCAGGGAAACTTCAGCAGGTATCTTCACATCAAGTGTCCCAGATGAAAAAACTACCGGAGAAGGCATATTAACATTCTGTTCCCCCAATGCCAGTAAAGATGAGGCCACCTGAACACAAGGAGGAGTTCCGCCATGTGAACCTACTCTGGCAGAAAAAAACTCCAACACCTCCTCCTTTCCGGGTTGGACATCCCCAAGCGCAACAGAGGACTCAGACACAGTACTCACAGACTCTCTCGCAAGATCTTCCTGAGAGGGAGAGGATCCAGCACCCACAAGATGACGATCCATGGGACCAACAGCTTTACCAACCTTGGCAGGAACCGATGGAAACACCTTTTTCCTCCGTCTCCCCATGAGACCGTGGCATAAGCTCCTCTAGCTCCAAAGGGGTGGGACCTGCCCCTTTGGGCACGCGCCCACAGGTGCGCGCCTGCGGCGGGCCGACGCTGAAATAGCGGCCCGAAGGGGGCGGGGTCTCCCAATCTCCTCCTCCACCAATCGCCGCACGGATCCACCAAGCAGGAAATAGCAGGCAAAGTCTCCCAGTTTAACCATCTTGCAATAATCAGAAACCATCACACCCTGGTCCTGCTCTTCTGTTGGGGACAGAATTACTTTAACCCCCTATACTGTACCTCTTGGACTTTTGCAGCCAAAATGCATGACCCTGCAATTTTTAGCATTAACTTTCAGCTGCCAAATTCTTGATCACTCTTCACAAAGGACTAGGATACAACTAGGATACATTATCAGAAACGACAGGGTAGGAAGAAGAGTGGCGGAAGAATTAGTATGCCAGAGATCGCAGGCTTACCTAAAAATGGCCAAAAACTGGGTATCCAAGGCATGCAGTGGCTCTTGCTGACTGAAAGGCTCTGGAGCAAGAGGGGATAAGCGAGGAGGAGTAGACAGGTTCGCCCACTGGAGGAAGCTGCCTGGTTCCCTCTAGCCCCCGAGGAGACAGCAGGACTGCCTCTGTCCTGAGCCCCCTTGGCCAACGTCACAGAGGTGATCAAGGCACACACTACAAATGCCATCCTACAAATCCTTGTGTTTCTTCGTGCAGACCATGCACCAGTGAAGGGGAGGCATAACAGAGGCAATCAGCGACAGACCGTGGCCCCGTAAAGCACACAACAAAAAAAATCTCTCAAAAACCTGCTGAAAAGAACTCAGAGAGGCACAGACTGGCAGGGGAGGCAGGAATTAATAAATTAAAGTGCCCACATAAGACCACCAAAAAACAGAGCTGTTCTGTAAAACACCGCCGGAACAAAATGGCCACCGCTAAAATCCCACCGAGAAAAACACCCTGAAGACTTAACACGCAGAAAAAGAGTAGTTACTCACCTGTAACAGGTGTTCTCCAGGAGCAGCAGGAATCAGTCTTCACATATGGGTGTCATCGGCGCCGATGAAGCCCCAGCGGAGCATTTCCCCAGCTTTCTATGAAAGCCTTTGGGAATGCAGGAACGCATGCGCGGTTCCCTTCCCGCCTAAAGGTGCCATCTTACCTCAGTCAAGTGACATAGCTAAGAACAGCACACAAAAATGAAAAATAAACTATGTACAACTGCAACTCCAAGGGGAGGAGGGAGGGTTGTGAGGACTGATTCCTGCTGCTCCTGGAGAACACCTGTTACAGGTGAGTAACTACTCTTTCTCCAGGACCAAGCAGGAAGTCAGTCCTCACATATGGGTGACCCCCTAGCTCTGGGCTACCGAGGAACCCAGGCTGAACAAGAGAACTCCCTCTAGTCTCAGCAGCAAAGAAAGGCTTTTCAAGGACACAACCTCCACCGGTAGCCCAACAGAAGGCAGGAGTTGCCTAAACCTCAAAGAGATTCCGGAGTACTGCCTGGCCAAAAGCACTGTCCCTACGAGACTCCCTCTCCAGGCAGTAATGGGCTGCAAAGGTCTGGCTTGAAAACCAAGTTGCAGCCCTGCAGATGTCTACCAAGGGCACAGAGCGGAGATGAGCCACTGAGGCAGCCATTGCCCTGACACGATGAGCCGTGACCCTACCCTGCAAAGGAAGGTCAGCCACCTTGTAAGCCCAGGTGATACAGTCAGCCACCCAGATGGACAAGGTACGCTTGGACACAGCCAACCCCAACTTATTGGGGTCAAAGGATACGAAGAGCTGAGTAGCCCTGCGTACGGTCAAGGTAGAAGGATAAGGCCCTCCTACAGTCCAGGGTATGCAGGACTGCTTCAGCCTGGCTAGCATGAGGCCTAGGGAAGAATGTTGGAAGAACCACCTCCTGATTGAGGTGGAAAGAAGAGACAACCTTAGGGAGGAACTTCGGACGAGTCCTGAGGACTACCCTGTTCCTATAAATCCTGGTGTAAGGCCTGTCACAGACCAGGGCCTGAAGCTCACTTACTCGCCTAGCCGAGGTAAGGGCTATCAGGAAGAGTGTCTTCCAGGAGAGGAAGCGTAGTGGGCAAGTAGCCATCGGCTCAAAAGGTGGGCGAGTCAGTTGCTGCAAGACCACATTCAGCTCCCACTTAGGGGCAGGAGGACGGATGGGAGGCTTGAGTAAAAGCAAGCCCCTGAGAAAGCGGGACACCAAGGGGTGACCAGATAGAGATTGCCCTTCTACCAATGAGTGGTTAGAGCTGAGAGGTGGACCCGAACAGAATTGAACTTAAGTCCCTGATTGGATAAGTGCAGTAAGTACTGAAGAACTACTGGCACAGTACAGGAGAAAGGATCCTCCGTACGTAGGTGACATCACACAGAAAACCTCCTCCACTTGAGAGCATAGGTTTTCCTAGTAGACTGTTTCCTAGAGGCTAGGACAACCTCCTCAACTTCCTGAGGTAGGCCCCAGGGAGCCAAAACTACCCTTGCAGCCTCCAGGCCATCAAATTGAGAGATTTGAGATTGGGGTACAGAAGGGAACCCTGGTCCTGTGTGAGGTGGTCGGGTTGCAACCCCAGAGGCAGTGGAGGATCTACCGCCAGTTGAAGCAGAAGAGGAAACCAAGGCTGTCTCGGCCACTTGGGAGCTATCAGCAGGACCGAGGCCTTGTCCTGGAGAATCTTGAATAGGGTTCGGGCCACCAAGGGCATGGGAGGAAACGCATAGAGGAGGCCCTGAGACCAAGATATCAGAAAAGCATCTGCTGCTATCCGCAGAGGATGCGGTTGTCTGGAGCAGAAATTTGGCAGATGATTGTTCATGGGGCTGACAAAGAGATCCATCAAAGGGAGACCCCATTTCATGAAGATCTTCTGAACCACTGAAGGATGCAGCTGCCACTCGTGTGGCTGCAGTATCCTGCTTAACCTGTCTGCCAGGTAGTTGTCCTGGCCTGGAAGGTAGACAGCCCTGAGGAGCATGTTGTGCTTGAGGGCAAAAGAACAAAGGTCCTGAGCTTCCTGACAAAAGATCCTGGACCCAGTTCCGCCCTGTTTGTTCACATAAAACATGGCAACCTGGCTGTCTGTCTGAATCAGGACAGACTGTTGAGCCAGGGTAGGAGTGAAAGCTTTGAGTGCTAATCGAATAGCTCTGAGTTCGAGGAGATTGATCTGCTGTGCAGCTTCCCAGGGAGACCAGAGGCCCTGGGTGCACTTGCCCAGACAATGCGCTCCCCAGCCTTGCAGGGAGGCATCTGTGGTTAGTATCACTGTGTAACTTGGAATCTGAAATGACACCCCTTTCAGCAGATTGGGTGGTTGTAGCCACCAGTTGAGGGAGTGCAGAAATGGTCTGGACACCCTTATCCTGTCTCTGAGGCTGCCTGTGGCCTGTGACCACTGAGTCCGAAGGCACCACTGTGCAGGCCTCATATGGAGCCTGGCATTGGGGGTCACATGTACTGTCAAAGCCATGTGGCATAGAAGCCACAGGCAGAGTCTGGCAGAGACCAGGGACCTGCTGAGAAACTGACTTGCCAAGGCCATCAACCTTCGGGCCCTGTTTTCTGGCAAGAATGCCTTTGCCAGGATTGAGTCCAACCTGGCCCCTATGAACTCCAAGTTCTGGGAAGGGAGCAAAGTGGACTTTGCGAAGTTTATGACAAACCCCAGGCATTGTAGAAGAGCAATGGTCCTGAGGGTGGCTTGATTGGCCTCCTGACCAGTCTGACCCCTGATGAGCCAGTCATCCAGATAGGGGAAGACAAAGATGCCCTGATTTCTCTGGTAGGCCGCCACCACTGCCAGGCATTTGGTAAAGACCCTAGGAGCGGAGGTGAGGCCGAAAGGCAGCACTCTGTACTGATAATGGTTTCCTCCCACAATGAACCTGAGGTACTTTCTGTGGTCTGGATGAATGAGGATGTGAGTGTACGCATCCTTTAGATCTAAGGAGCATAGCCAATCTCCCTGCTGGAGGTAGGGCAGAAGGGTTACAAGAGTAAGCATCTTGAACTTTTCCTTCACTAGGAACTTGTTGAGGTTCCTGAGGTCCAGAATGGGACGAAAGCCACCGGTTCTTTTGGGCACCAGGAAATACCTGGAGTAGAATCCGTGACCTTGCAAGTGGGGAGGCACAGGCTCCACCGCCCTGTCCACCAACAGACCCTAAAGTTCCTGATGGAGAAGGTCTGTGTGCAGAGGAGGCCTCGAAGGCTCCCCTGGAAAATATGGGGGTGGCAGTTGGTGGAAATGGAGGGCATATCCCCTGTGGATGTCCAGCACCCAACTGTCCCCGGTGATAAGGGGCCACTGGTGGGCAAA
This sequence comes from Ichthyophis bannanicus, assembly GCA_033557465.1. NCBI lineage: Eukaryota > Metazoa > Chordata > Amphibia > Gymnophiona > Ichthyophiidae > Ichthyophis > Ichthyophis bannanicus. Next base: position 98,742,502 of record CM066046.1, read on the forward strand.
GAGGGCAAGACGACCTCCTGTGCAGGGTTGGGAGAGCAGTGGAGGCTATGCTCAAGGAGTCAAAAACCCCCACCCTGCTGAGTGGTAGCAGGGGCCGGAGGCTTGGGGGTCCTCTGCCTACGGGGCCCATTACCCTGCTGACCCTGGGGGGCAGCCTGATATTGTGGGTACTGTTTGTAGGCAGTGCCCTTCCTCGGGTAAAAGGGCTTTTTACCCGAGCCCTTCTTTTTATGAGAAGGGCAGAGGTCTTCCTCGACAGCCTTGTCCGGGTGAGGTGCTCGGTGTCGAGCTGAGCGGTCTTCTCGATCATGGGCTTGCCAAACAGGTTTTCACCTTGGCAAGGGACATCGACCAACTTGTCCTGAACCCATGGCTCGAGGTCCGATGACTGCAGCCATGCCTGGCATCGAGCCGCGATGCCGGCTGCCGCAACTCGGGCCGAAGCCTCGAAGCCATCGTAGGCGGCGCGAGACATGAACTTTCTCCCCGAGGACAAGGACTTAAATCTCTGCAAGGGTTCCCCGGAGAGACCAGCAGAGAATCCGGCCAACTCCTTGGCCAGATCCCACAAGTACATGCCCATGTACAGTTGGTAAGACTGGACATGGCAAGCAGGCATTGAGTCCTGAAAGCACTTTCTACCGACGCCATCGAGGTTTCGGGCCTCCCTGCCAGGAGGCACCGCGGAGTGTATCTTCTGACTCTTCAGACGATGCATGGCCGATTCCACAACCATGGAATGGTGTGGTAGCTGTGCTTTCTGAAAGCCGGGGCTCTTCTTGAGTCGATAGATCGAATCGACCCGCTTGCTAAGAACTGGCGCCAAGGCCGGTGCCTCCCACATACGGAAGAGGAGCCGTTCCAGCATCGGAGGAACCGGGACAGTAAAGGCCTCCTTCGGAGGAGAGTCATACTGTAGCACCTCGAGCTCTTCAGCTTGAGGCTCTTCCTCGGGGTCCGCCAGAATAGCCAAGGCAGTGGCCATATCCTGGACGAACTCCGAGAACCGGGTGTCCTCCGGGGGGGGGGGGGGAACGACCTACTCCAGGGCTCAGACTGCGGTGAGTCCGAAGGGACGCACCGAGTCTTAAAGGTGTCAGGAGACTCCTCGTCCTCCGTCTCCCAAGCTGACTCATCCGAGGAAGAGTCGGAGTCCGACCCCGCGGGGCCCTGGAGCACCCGCCCCGACGCCGGAAGCACCGGCGTCGATGCCCTCGGTCCCGAGTGGGAGGTCGAGGGGGACCGCGACCGAGGTGGAGACTGAGCCACGATGGACTCTAGTATCGGCTCGGTCTCCAGGGTCGACTTTGACGTCCCGGTGGTTGGGGCAGATGTGCCAGACAGGCTGGCCATCAGTGCCCGCTGCTGCTCCATGAAGGCAGACATTCTGCTCTCCAAGGCTGTCATCCTGAGACTCAGCTCGGGAGACGCAGCAGCCACCGACTTGGGTCCCGGCGGCGCCGGGCCCGACATCAGCTCCCTGGGAGGACTACGGGGCTTACGTGTCCAGCAGACTCCGGCTCCACACGAGGAACTTTGGCAGGCTTCTCCGGTTCCACAGGCCCGGGGCGACGGTCGGGGGTCTTAGACCTGGCCCTCGAGGAGCCAGGGACCTCTTCCGTTCCCGGTTGGGGGACCCCCTGTCCAAGGAGCTTCGACGGCGCTCGGGATCGGAATCCCGAGATGTCGAGGCCTCAGACGAGGTCCGGGCCCGGCTGGAGGCTGAGTCCGAGAAAAGCCTTTCCTTTTGCTGCTGGCGACTTCGTAGTGCCTTGGAAGACATTTTTCCACAGGCCCCGCACGACTTAGGATCGTGGTCAGGGCCGAGGCACCGAAGGCAGCAGTCGTGTGTGTCGGTGAGAGACATTAGTTTCTTACACCGATCACACTTTTTAAAACCACCGGAAGCCATTGGGGGGGGGAAAAAAAAAAAAAAAGTCCCCGCGTGGTCAAAAGACCGGCCTTCCAGGGAAAAAGAGAAAAAAGGGCACGAACGCCAGCCACGAAGGGCAAAAACTGAAAAAGAGGAATCGGGCTCGATACCGGTGTACCGAACCCGGCGGGAGGGGAACCGGCGTCTAACCGATAGAAAAAGAGCAAAATCGCTGAAAAATCTAATTTTAACCGGGAAAAACTAGACACACGTCCAGTGGGCTTCACGGAAAAAGAGAGATTGAGGTAAGATGGCACCTTTAGGCGGGAAGGGAACCGCGCATGCGTGCCTGCATTCCCAAAGGCTTTCATAGAAAGCTGGGGAAATGCTCCGCAGGCGCTTCATCGGCGCCGTTGACACCCATATGTGAGGACTGACTTCCTGCTTGGTCCTGGAGAAATTAAACAATTTGAGGCGCTAGGGCTGTAAGGACCCTATAAAAGGGAGCTTATTCTCAAATCCTGGCCCCCGGTTGCCCCGACGGCATCCTGATGCAAATCGGGGGGACTTTTGACGATCAATTCACTGTGCCTGGTACAGAAGCCATGCAGAGAAGCCAAGGCAGACTGACCATCAAGCCACAGCAGAGGAGAGAGATGAAGCTGCCAGGAAAAAGAATGCAGGCTCCCCCCGATGACCGGCAGTTCAGCTCCTCCTGAGCTGATGCCGGTTTTCTCCCCGACAGAGAGGGAAGCTCAACTGATCCTCCTGAGCAGGAGCTGAACCTCAATCTGCCTGCACCAAATAGAGATATATAGAGGATATGTATGCAGCTGGGAAACCCAGGGGGCTCCTCTAGTGTGCCCTGGGTGCATAAAGCAGGAACAATAAAAAGGTTTAAATAAAAGATCAGAGAGAAAAACTACACTCCACATCTGCTGGAGACAGAAAAATACTGGAGCACCATCTACAGGAGGTAGCTATATATTACCGGGGAACAGCCAATCAGGCTACTGGTATTTTTTCCTTTGTCTCTTGTCTCCAACATCTGCTGGTAGGGGGACTAAACCCACTTGTCTGGACTGGTCCAGCAGGATGTACGTACTGGAAATGTAAAAAATATTATTAATGCTTTGGAACTACAAAGCTTAAAAAGGGAGAGAGGAGGCACGGTGGGTTAAACTAAAAAGAGAGAAAATCTATTTGCATTGGTCTAATATACAGACCACCCTCACCCACACCCTCCTCTATTGTGTCCTTCAAGTCCGTCGATGAAGCAGTATCTTCTTATGATGCAGCACTATCCTCTGCTCTTGATATTCTTACCTCACCCACCCCTCGTCCTGTCAGACGTTCTACCCCCCGGCCCTGGCTTTCACTCACAAACTGCCATTTACGCACATGTGCCCATTCTGCTGAACGCACCTGGGCCAAATCCCGCTCCCCGGAAGACCTCATTCACTTCAAATTCATGCTCAGCTCTTCAGTCAGCCATAGCACTTGCCAAGCAAGAATACTACATCCATCTGACTAACTCCCTCGCCTCTGATCCTCGCCATCTCTTTATTTTATTTAGCTGCATTTATATCCCGCTTTTCACCGGGTCAAAGCGGTTGGGGGATACATTTAACACGAGGGGATATGAGACACATACACTAATACTTACAGGGAACATGGGCAATGGAGGGTTAAGTGGCTTGCCCAGGACACAAGGACCACAAGGAGCACCTGCGGGACTAGAAACCCCAGTCCTTCCGGCCCAAGGTTGCTGTCCTCTAGTGGGATTTGAACCACCGACCTTCCGGCCTGTAGTACCTTGCCCCATCCACTAGGCCACTCCTCCCTCCTTTAATACCCTCAATTCTCTCCTCAAGGTGCCCCCACCCCTGGTCCCCCCTCCCTCTCTGCCCAAACCCTAGCCGACTACTTCCACGACAAAAGCCACAAGATCACCCTCCAATTCCCCAATCATCTACCTCCCCCTCCATACTTCCTCTGCTACCCTCTCCTCTTTCCCTACGATCTCCGAAGAGGAAACCGCACTCCTCCTCTCCTGTTCCTCTGACCCTATCCCCACCCATCTCCTACATCCCATCTCCCCCACCATTGTTCCATCCATCTCTCATATTCTCAACCTTTCACTCTCCACTGCAACTGTCCCAGTCGATTTCAAACATGGTCACACCTCTCCTCAAGAAACCCTCACTCGATCCCACTTGCCCTATCGACCCATCTCCCTCCTTCCCTTCATTTCTAAACTACTAGAACGAGCAGTCCACCACCACTGCCTTGACTTCCTCACCTCCCATGACCTCTTGGACCCACTACAATCAGGCTTCCAGCCCCTACCATCCACTGAAACTGCCCTTAGAAAAGTCTCCAACGACTTGCTCCTGGCTAAATCTAAGGGACTCTACTCTGTCCTCATCCTTCGACCTCTCCGTGGCCTTTGACACTGTTGACCACAATCTTCTCCTTAACACCCTCTCCTCCCTCGGCTTCAGGGACTCCGTGCTATCCTGGTTCTCCTCCTACCTCTTCCATCGCTCCTTTACTGTATGCTCTGGGGGCTCCTCCTACCCCACTCCATGTTGGTGTTCCACAGGGATCCGTCTTAGGCCCCCTCCTTCTCTCCCTTTATACCCAATCCCTTGGCGCACTTATCTCCTCCCATGGCTTTCAGTACCATCTCTATGCCGACTCCTCCCAAATCTACCTCTCTACACCTAATATCTCCCCAGCAATCCAGACCAAGATCTCAGCCTGCCTTTCCGACATCGCTGCCTGGATGTCCCATCGCTGCTTGAAACTGAACTCCTCGTCTTTTCCCCCAACTCTGCCCCTCCTCTTTCCCCTTTCTCAATCTCAGTGGATGGATCTACAATCCTTCCTGTTCCCGCTGCCCTCAATCTGGGGGTTATCTTTGACACCTCTCTCCTTCTCCACTCACATCCAGCTCGTAGCTAAGACCTGCCGCTTCTTCCTCTTCAACATCGAAAAGGAAGGGGCTGATCTTGCCAAACACACTACCAAAACGCTTATCCACACCTTAATTTCCTCTTGCCTAGATTACGACAACCTGCTCCTTGCCGGTCTCCCCACAAATCATCTCTTTCCCCTTCAATCTAGACAAAATCATGCTGTTTGACTAATATTCTGCCAGTCTCGCCATGCCCACATTACTCCTCTTCTCAAGTCACTTCATCGGCTCCCCATCCAATTCCACATACAGTTCAAACTTCTCATACTGACCTATAAATGCATCCACTCTGCGGCCCCTCAATACCTCTTCTCTCCCTACATCCCCTCTCGGGAACTTCACTCCGCTAACAAACTGCTTCTATTTAGGCCTTTCACTCGTACAGCTAACTCACGTCTTCGCTCCTTTCACCTCGCTGCATCCTACACCTGGAACAACCTACCTATGTCTATACACCAGGCGCCCTCACTGGCCCTCTTCAAATCCAGGTTAAAAACCCACCTCTTCACTATTGCCTTCAGATCCTGACTTCCACCCTTATTCCAACCCGATTCCCTTCAATCTCCCATAACTGAATTACACAGACCATATTATGCTTTGCACCGAACCGACTATCGCTTTGTATTGTTGTACTAAATTGTAAACTCGGATGAGTATTAGCTTGTAAGCTCGGATGAGCATGACTCTGATGGGCAGGGACTGACTATTACATGCATATAGAAGATATACATGTCATACCTGTATAGCACTGTGTGCTCAGCACTATATAAGTGCTAATTAGTACTAGTAGTAGTAATACTTCCCGGCACTCCCTGGCCACTTCTCTCACAAAGGAAAACCAGCTTCAGGACCAGGGTGACCTTACATTGATCATCAAACACACTCAGGGAGAGATCCAGGCCTTGGCTGGAGTTCCTCATGGAACAATTAGCGGGTTAATCTAATTTATTTCCTTATCCCTCCAGTCCAGTCCCACACCTCTGGGATATAACAGAGCAGTTAAACTAATGTGAGGGACCTGCACAACTGGACTGAACCACCACCGATCCAAAAACCACATTGCTGCCCTACAGATCTCCACTGCTGACACTAAACTGTACTCACCCCATGAAGCCACCTGAGCTCTCATGGAATGCACACGCAACCCCACTGGCACCACTTTACCCTTCAAGATGTACACCGACACGATTGCCTCCCTGATCCATCTGGAAATGGAGGCCTTTGCTGCTACCTCTCCTCAAACAGAACAAATGATCAGATTTCCAAGACAATGCTGTCCTTTTCAAATACTGCCACAGGACTCTTGACATCCAAGAGGCATAACAGTGGCTTGACAGAGCTCCCTTCTGCATCCACCAGAGCCAGTAGGGAAACCGCCTGGTTCAAATGAAAAGCCAAAAGCACCTTGGGCAAAAAGGAAGGTACTGGCCGAAGGATCACCTTCTCCCTTGAGAACGAGAGGAATGGCTCCTAGCAAGATAAAACCTGAAGCTCTGAAAATTCTGCATGCTGGACAAATCGCCACAAGGAATACCATCTTCAGGGTCAAATCTTTCAAGGAGGAACAACTCAAAGGGTTCCCCAGTGAGCACTGTCAGCACCAGATTGAAATCCCAAGGCGGTACCACCACCCTTCACAGAGGACGAATGTGGCTCACCGTCCTCAGAAATCTCAGTACGTCTGGGTGTGACCCTAGCACCACACCTTGAACCTTTCCCCAATAACAGGAATTCTCCAATTGCACCCTCAAGGAACTAGCAGCTAGGCCCTTGTCAAAATCAGCCTGTAAGAATGTCAGACCGTCCAGGACAGAGGCAGTGGACGGGAGAGCACTATCACCACACTATGAGCAGATGTATACCGGACAGGTAAACCTCTTCTGGGTCTTCAGCAAGGTTGCTATCACCGGACCCAAATAACCTCTCCTTCAACCTCATCCTTCCAAAATCCATGCCATAAGTGAGAAGAATTGATTCACCTGAGGCATGCAAACTGACCTCTACGTCAAAGAGATCCTCTCGGACCAGAAGCAGTCATGGCCGGTCTGCCAGAATCCATACTAGGTCGGCATTCCACAGGCACCTTGACCAATCCAGGGCAATCAAAAATTACTAACCATCAGTGAGCCTCTATCCTCTGTACAACTCAACCTATGAGTGCCTGGGGGGGGGGGGGGAGGGAAGAGAGAAGACCTTTCACGAGTCACCTTTGTCCTAGGGCATCCAGGCCCTCTGACATCCGTTCTCTTCTCTTGCTGTAGACAACTCAAACATTGCCATAAGATCCATGACTGGTGTGTGCCCCATCGGCACACCATCTGCTCGAACACCCCCTGGTTTAAACCTCCATTCACCAGGGTCCACGTGCATCATGTTGACCCCCACTACATGCACCGCCAACACTACCTGAAGATTATTCTCTGCCCAGCCAAACATGTCAGCCTCTTCCTCCAGGGTTGCCCTGCCCATGCCTCCCTGGCAGTTGATGTAGGCCACCATGGTTGCATTGTCCAATAAGACCCAGACAGCCTTCCCCTGCAACCATGGCTCAAAACTGCAAAGCACAAGGACCACCGCCCACATTTCCATCCTGTTGATAGGCCAAAAGGGCCTCCTGTGGCTCCATTGTTCCTGAGCAATGTGCCCTTTGCAATGCCCCCGCCCCCCCCCAAACGGACAGACTGGCATCAGTCATCATCAGGATCCACACTGGCGACTCGAGGGGCATGTCCCCTTCTACAGTCCCCAGGCAAAGCCACCACCTGAAGGCCCTCTTGGTGCTCCTCAGGCAGGGGGGTATTTGGGACAAGGGCTGACTCTGGTGGGACCACCGACAGAGCAGAGCTCTCTAACAGCCTCATGTGCGCCCTCGCCTATGCTCCCCAAGACCTGTAGATAATGCCAGACTGATGGCTTTGATAGCCTCAGAGACTGGCACACCAATCTTTGCAGCCCCTGCGCCCATTTCAGCAAGACAACCTTCCCCCACACGGGTGTCAAAGCACGTTCCCAAGTACTCCAGCTGTTGGGATGGAATCAAGTGGCTCTTGGCTACGTTTACCACCCCAAATGAACTGTGCCACCCACATTGTTGCTCTTTCACTTTTGCCTTTGGATTTCGCCTGGATCAGCCAGTGGTCGAGGAACGGGTGCACAAGAACTTCCTTGTGAAGCACCGCCGCTACCACCACCATAACCTTTGCGAAGGTACGAGAGGCCATCGGCTAGACTGAACGGCAATGCTCTAAACTGGAAATGACCCATCGGCATTGCAAAGCAGAGAAACTGCTGATGCTCTAATCTGATGGGAATGTGCAGATATGCCTCCGAGATCAAGAGATGTCAAACTCCCCGCTCCTTACTGCCACTATGACTGATCTCAATGTTTTCATCTTTATCTTTGTCATTTGATATGCCACCCTAGGCAGCAAGGCATCAGAGCGGTTTACAAAAATCTAAATTAAAAATAAGAAAAAGGAAAAGAATGCCAATCATATATAGGACAGGACAGGACAGAAATGAAAGAGAATGAAGAGAGCAATGGGCAGACAGGGAGGGGAGGAGAATAACTTAGACTAAGAAGGGAGCAAGCTAAGGGGCAGACTGCTCAGGGGAAGGGGAGGGAAGGTCATAAGCCAACTGAAACAGGTGTGTTGAGCTGAGATTTATTATACAAAAAACCCCCCAAAGATTAAATTAAGAAAAACAATACTAGGGAAAACAAATTCCCAAAAAGATGGATCTTATTCCAAGCCCAAATTACTGGAGGGAGAGAAAATTCAATCCATAGATAACGTAACAAAAGAAAAAAAAAGGCATTAGTATCTAGTACACCTATAAATTCATCTTAACCTTTTTAGACAAAAATCTAGTAACAGATTCAGAAAACATGACTATATTACACCAGTGTGTTCCTTTGTACAAACAAAAATGTTCCAACTGCATTAAATCACTTACATGGATATTTCAAGAAAAAGGTGGTGCCTGCACCCCCTCCCCCCAAGGAAAGCACAACTAACTTTAATTGTAAAAAGCTCTTCCTCCTAATCTGAGTGGCCCTAGTATATCTCAGAAAATCTGCAGACTGGCCACAATTTGGGGGGGGGGGGGGAGTCTTTTTTTCTTGATGTAAGATTTGAATATCTGATTTTTTATCTACATGTGAAAATGCAGCACCTGCAGACAGTGGTTCACACCCTTAAGATCAAGACTTGGGCAAAAGGAACTTTCCTTTTTGGGCACCACAAAATAAATGGAGTACTGGTTGTAGGGAACCGGGCCAGGGTGTGGGTTTTAAAACACTGCCACTACTTTGCCTCACATCTTGCAGGGAGACTGAACAAGGGAGTGGGTCACTGGGCTAGTCCATTCAAGGGCATAGCCCTCCCAGATAACTTCCAGGACCCACTGGTCTGATGTGATCTGGACCCAGGCAGGGTAAAAATCCTACAGCTGACCGCTGATAAGTTGCACCCCTATCTGGACCCCCCCCCCCCCCGCTTCATTGTGATTTCTTGGGTCCCAAGGTTGAGGTGGCATCAAAATCCCTGCCCGCTCCTCAAAACCCTTGACCCCTGGAGGGGAATCTGCCCCTCTGGTAAGGGGTAAAGCGGGATATATGAACACACTTGAAGTCTCTCAGCTGTCCTCAAGTTGAAGGTGGACTGTGGGCCTGCCTTGGGCAGGCATCCTCCATTCGACTCACCCAAGTCCTTGACCAGTTTGTTCAGCTCCTCCCTGAAGAGATGTTTTCCCTTAAAAGGGGAGCTTGCTGAGACAGGGGAAGAACTGTCCACAGCCCAGTTCTGAAGCCACAGGTAGCAGTGGGCTGCCGCCACCACCACCGAGGCCATGCTTTTAGAGTCCTCTAATGAGATCATAGTGAGTGGCAGCTCCCAACCTACACTCCAATTTGGCCACCTTCCCTGACAGGTCTGCCACTGGCTCTCCCAGCTGTTGAACTCATTGCAACCAAAGTAGGCAGGCTCTAGCTACCCAGGACCCATAAACTGAGGCCCACAGCAAGAGGGCATTGATATCAAAGGCCTGCTTTAACAAGGTGTCCAACTTGCTATCTTGGCCATCCTCGAGTGCCGCACTACCTTCTACTGGGATAGTCGTCTTCTTGGTAACCACCAAACACCACCACGTCCACCTTAGGTGACCGGAGTTTGCATTCTTGTTCCGATAGCAGGTAGAGGCACCATGGTTTGCACCCCTCCGAGGCCAGCTTCCAGCAGATCCCACTCATCCTGGATCATCTGACCACTCTATGCACCGCAAACACCTTTTGCGACTTCTGCACCACCTGGAGCAGAGGATTTTCCAGTATCTCATCCTTGGCCAGATGGGCATAATGAGTGCCAGCAACTCTTCCTGGCAGAACACCTGTACAATCTGCAAATGATCTTCCTGTTCCAGGATCTCTCCTCCTGCAAATCTAGCTCTGTCTCTAGGTCTTCTCTTTCCAGCCCTTCAAACAATGGAGATTACTGCCACTCCTTTGAAGTCCTAGCCCTTTTAGCCGTCACTGCCATCTCTCCCTCTTTCAAGACTGCTGCCCTCTTAGTACCACATTCCACACCATGGAGCAGCACACTGGCACAGGCAAAACACCTTGTGCAGAAGTAGGACAAACTCCAGTGAAAAATCACCTGGAAGCCCCATATCTCCCCGGGTCTGTGGGGTGGAGGGTCCAAGAATGGCCAAAGGTCCAGCAGCCAGCTCAACTGACTCTTGAGTGGACTCCTCTGCATACTGGGCCTCCCGAGACAGTGAGGGGAATCTCCTGCCTTGGCTTGTCTTGCAGGTCCTGTTCCAAAGACATGGCCTCTTAAGTGCAGCCTAGGCAAAATGTCAACATCAGAGACACCCCCCCCCCACCGGATACCAGCTACCAAACACTGCAGTCTGGCCAGCATAGTGGGAAGTACCTTTGTCTATCCCCTGCTATGCCTCCAATACGTACCTAGGAGTGAAGTCAACATCCCTCAAAATGAACCAAAATACAAAGAAACATGAAGTACTGAAAACCAAATTAAAGTTCAATGAAACTAAAATCAACAAAATTACATGAAATGACCTCAAAATAAATGAAACCAGGGTCTTCTTTCCCTTCTTGTATCATAAGAAATGCAAGCAGGTGGTTGGTTTTTTCCAAGAAACTGCAGAAGGAAAGGCTGTCTGAGCTGTAGGATCACAGAAAAGAAAAGAAAAAGGACACCTTTCTCCCACACTGCTGCTAAACCCCAGCCATGTTGTCTAAGGCTGTCCTCCGAACCAGTGTCACCGCTCAAATTTCACTATTAGTTTCTGCTGCCTGGCCCCACTTCTTGCCATTTACTCCTCTTCTCTGGCAACCTCTGGTCCACAGCCAACTGCACCTTTCTTCACCTTCATGCTCAGCTGTTACTTGCCAGCTTCAGTGCTGCCCGGGAAGCTGTCTGCTGGTCTCTATCTATGCAGCAGCTCCTCACCCAGTGACTGGTTCAGGAGCTTCCTCTAGGCCCAGGATGTTACAGCCACCAAAAGAACCCCTCCCGCACTTGAGGGGGGGGGGGGGATCAATCTCCTTTGCTGCATCTTGTTCGATTTTTGCAGTCCTTTTTTTAAGAGTGAAGCCAACAACTCTGCAATTACAGGAAAGAAATTAACTCAAACTAAACCCTATGCGCCTTAGTTGTCCCTTCAGCAAGTCCAATACCTTGGCTCACTACCTCCTCCAGCTGCTTGGAGACTGAGCATACTGGGGCTGGTAGGCAGTGCCAGCTGCATAAGTACACTGGTGTCATCAAAATATGACGTGTTCAGTCTCCAAGCTGCTGGAAGAAATACACTACCAGAGGTGCAGGACTAGACTGGAGGAATGATAAGGAATTAAGTGCAGAATGTACCTGCACCGCTGGTTAGAGCTTAGGAGCCTTGGGCTTCTTGAGTTGACAAGGGCTCTGCTGGTGCTGCTAAGCAGTTGCAGGTATGTAGGAAGGATCATCTCTTCTCAGAGTAGAATGTTTTCTTTGGAAGAGCCTTCTTTTTGGAGGGGTCTGCAGTCTTCCTGAAAAGGCTTTTGAAGGCAAGATCTGTCTCACTCACTGGCCTTTTCTCTCCAACCCTTTCCAAAAAGGTTCCCTCCAGTACATGGGATATTAGCCAATTTGTCCTGGACCCACTGTTCAATATTGGATACCTGTAAGCAGGCCATCCTTCGAGCCCCAAAGCAGACTACTGAAACTCTGCTGGTTGATTCAAAAGCATCAAAAGATGCCCTGCTAAGAAACGGAGGTATTTTGACTGTGTATGATAAGCACTTGGAATGCACTCTGCTCATCATCCAAATTGATGATGCTGGGGAGTAAAGGTCTCCAGATCCCTAGTAACATCCTTCATGAACATGCCCATGTATAGCATTGTAGGAGATAATCCTCAAGGTCAGCATGCATGAATGAAAACAGACACCCAAAAGGTATCAAGTGTCCTCATGCTCTTGTCCCTTGACTTTCCTCTTCTTTGGGTAGGACTTTTAACCTGAAGGCTTCCATTGGAACAGTCAGCTGGTTTCTTGGAGAGCCTGATCCTTGATGGGAACGCCAATTCTCCAGCCTTATCCATCATGGGTTTGCCAAAAGAGATTTTCTTCCTGGCAGAGGACATCTACCAATTTGTCCTAAACCCATTGCTCCAGGTCTAAGAACTATAGCCAGGCCTGACACCGATGCCCACTGCAGCTATTCTAGCTGCTGACTCACAGCAGTCATAGGCTGTCCGAGTCAAACTTGGAGCACTCTAATACCCAGGGCCAGGGTCTAGAACCGCTGGATGGACTCCTCAGAGAGACCAGCCAAGAACACAGTGAGTTCCTTTGTCAGGTCCCTCAGATACTTGCCCATGAACAGCTAGTATGCCTGGATATGGCCAATAAGCATCAAGCCCTGGTAGCACTTTCTGCCCAGGGCATCTAAGGAATAGGCTTCCCTTCCCAGGGGCACTGAAGAATGCATCTTCTGGCTCTTCAAGGTGACACATGGCCAACTCCTCCACCATGGAGTTGTGTGGTAGCTCTGCTTTTTTTTTTTTGAAGCCACAGCTCTGGGCAGACCCATAACATCAAGACCAGCCATCTGCTCAGTTTGGGCACCAATGCAGGGGTCTCCCCCACATGCAGAGGAACAGCTGTTCCAGGATTAAGGCAATAGACACAAGTTCCTTCTTTGGAGGGGCCTTGTACTGGATGATCTCTAGTTCCTGGTTCAAGGGTCCTCCTACAACTGTCTTGAAGGCCAATGCCTTGGCCATGACACACAAAGTCAAGAAAAGCCATGTTCCTGGGCAGGGACCAATGCAAGGTCTCTGTGGGAGGCATGTCAGAGGGCACATCCCAATGATTGAGTATCTAGGGACTAGTCATCCTCAGTCTCCCAGTCTGACTCAGTCAATGGAGATGTTGGTCCAGACACCAGGGTCATGCCCTGAGCCCAACAGCCTCTAGTGGCCCTGCAGGTACTTATTAGGGATGACCAGTCATGAGATCAAGGGACCTCTTGAGGATGGTGGTGCTCATGGATCGGTTAGATGTCTAGGGAATTCCTTGAGGTTGAGGGCCCAATAGTTGGGAGTGATGACCTGGCAAAGCATGCTGTTAGGCCATGAAGGCAGATAGCGTAGTTACGCACCTGTAACAGGTGATCTCCGGGAACAACAGGAATTTAATCCTCACATATGGGTATCATCAGTACCAACAGAGCCTGCACAGGAATGCTCCCCAATATCCAATAGGAACGCTTTTAGGAGCATCCCTCAGCACATGCACGCTGCCTCTCCGCCTTTCCAACGGTCCCACTTCAGTTAAGTTTGTAGCTGAGTGAAAGGAGAGAGACACAACTCCTAGGGGAGGTGGGTGGGTTGAGGACTAAATTCCTGCTGTTCCCAGAGATCACCTGTTACAGGTGAGTAACTATGCTATCTCCAGGAACAAGCAGGAATGTAGTCCTCGCATATGGGGACTCCCTAGCTGAAGATGCCAGGGAGATAGCCCCAGGAAGGTGCCACCGTTGAAGGTGAGAATCCTTCCTCCCATGGATCTCTGGCATCCCACCAGGGTTGGTGGGTAGTTTAGGTTTGAAAGAGATTTTGAAGAACAGCTTGGCCAAAGAAGGCATCCCGACGGGAGGCTTTATCTAGGCAGTAGTGGGTTGTGAAGGTGTGTACCGAAGCCCAGGTGGCTACTCAACAAATGTTATCAATAGAAACAGAGTGGAGATTAACCATAGAAGCTGCCATGGCTCTCACATTATGAGCTGTGACATGGTCATCAAGAGGAAGACCCTTACTCTCATAAGCAAAGGATATGCATTGGGAAATCGATTTAGATAAAGTTCTTTTGGAGACGAAGTCCCAAATGACTAGGGTCAAAAACTACAAAAAGGTTGCGAGGACTTGCTGTGTTCTTTGTATATAAAAGGCTAAGGCTCTTTTACAATCCAAAGTATGAAGGTTTCTTTCTGCATTAGAGGCATGAGGCCTCAGAAAAAATACAGGAAGATAAATTGGTTTAAATGAAAAGGCAAAACCCCACCTTTGGCAAAGTGTGGGTGAGTTCGAAGAACAACCTTATGATGAAATCTAGTATAAGGAGGATCAGCCACTAAAGCTTGCAATTCACTAATGCGACGGGCAGAGGTGATTGCAATTAAGAAGATGACCTTCCAAGTATGCCTCAAAAACATAAGGGCTGTAGTAGCCAAAGGTTCGAAAGGCGGCTTCATGAGCTGCCCGAGAACCAGATTTAGAGCCCATGCTACCGGTGGTGGCTTGATGGGAGGTTTAATAAAAGGTCTCTCCTAAATCTTGATAGGAGTGGATGAGAGGAAATTGGTTGTCCATTTAGAGGCTTACAAGAAGCTGCAATTGCACTAAGATGGACTCTTACGGAATTGGTCTTTAACCCAGAATTCGATAAGTGAAGGAGATACTCTAGTATCGATTCTAGGAGTATGACCAGGGGGTTTAATCCCCTCTTGGAGCACCATATAGTAAAACGTTTCCACTTGAAGGCAGAAAATCATCTTGTGGAAAGTTTCCTAGAAGCCTGAAGGATATCTTTTACCTGCTGGGACAGGTTGAAATCCTGGAGATTTAAGCCTTCAGCAACCAGGCCGTGAGGTGCAAGGACTGGGGATTTGGGTGCCATAGCATCCTGTTCTCCTAGGAAAGGAGATCTGGAGCATGCCCTAACTCCAGAGGTGCCACTTGAGAGAGATGCAGAAGCAGGGAATACCACATATGGCATGGCCATCGTGATGCTATGAGAATCATGCAACCCCTGTCCCTCTGAAGCTTGAAGAGTGTTTTGGGGATGAGGGGAATGGGTGGGAAGGCATAAAGGAAGTCCTGACCCCAGTGGAGGAAGGCATCCCTTGCCTGAGTTGTCCGCCAGAATCCTGGAACAGAACCAGGGAAGTTTGGCATTCAGTGGACTTGCAAAGAGGTCTATGTCTGGAGTCCCTCAGAGATGAAATATCTTTGCCACCTGGTCTAGGTAGAGTGACCACTCATAAGGTAGCCGTACTCCACTGAGGTTGTCTGCCCAAAGGTTTTGAATACCTGGAAGATATACCACTAGAAGGTGAATTTGATGCTCTCTGGCGAGGACCCATAGTTGTAAAGCTTTGTTGCAGAACGACAGAGAGCCTGTCCCCACCCTGCTTATTCACATAGAACATGGCTACCTGATTGTCTGTCTGGACCAGGACTATCTTGTAGATGAGCTGGGCATGGAACACTCGAAGAGCTAAATAAATTGCTCTTAATTCCAGGAGGTTTATGTGTAAATCTACCTCCTGTGGAGTCCAGGTGCCCTGGGTAGAGAGATGATTCAGGTGTGCTCCCCAACCCACCTATGATGCATCTGTTAGGGTGGCCTGAAAAAGGGGTTGATGGAAAGGGAGACCCCATTGACAGATTTTCTAGTGATTGCCACCACTGGAGGGACAAAATTAGTCATTGCGAGACTTATTTTGTCTGACAAATGACCCATGGCCTGTGTCCACTGTGTGGAGGGGATCCACTGAACTGCTCACATGTGGAGGCGAGCATATGGGACTACATGAACTGTGAATGCCATGTGTCCCAGTAACTGCAGTAGTGCAAGCAGTGAGGGAGGATTTGCCTGCTGCTTGGGAAGCTAGCTGCATAATGCAAAGACACCAGGATTGTGGAAGGAAAGCCCTTACCTGTCTGGTATCCAGACAGGCTCCTATGAATTCTAGGCATTGGGAAGGAACTAGTTGAGACTTCAGGAAGTTTATTTCCAATCCCAAGTATTGGAGGATTTGCATTGTATAGGACAGTGCAGTGCTGGCCTCTGCAACTGTGGAGGCTCGAATGAGCCAGTCATCTAAGTAAGGGAAGACAAAAAGCACCAGGGTTGGTAGAAATGCTGCTACTACTGCCATGCATTTTGTGAACACCCTTGGTGCTGAAGCCAGACCAAAAGGAAGAACCCTGTACTGGAAATGTCTTCACTTGAAAAGGAAACAAAAATTTCCTGTGATCTGGATGGATGAGAATGTGAGTATATGCATCCTTTAAGTCTAGAGAGCAAAGCCAGTCCTAGCTTTGAAGGTATGGCAGAAGAGTTCCTAAAGAAATCATTTTGAATTTCTCTCTAAACAGATATTTGTTCAATTCTCCAAGGTCTAGAATGGGTTTGTGTCCCCCTGTTTTCTTTGGAATAAGAAAATAGGGGGAGTAGAACCCTGTCCCCTGTTGAAAAATGGGTACTTCCTCTATTGCCCCTTGGGCAAGAAGTGTGGAGACCTCATGATCTAGTAGATTGTCTGCAGAGGTTTGTGAATTGAATTGCTTTAGAATTGGAGGAGGGGGTATGCTGTGAAAATGAAGATTGTACCTCTCTCCTACAATGGACAAAGTCCAATCTTCTGCTGTTATCTGATGCCATCTGTTGACAAAGTGGCATAATCTGCCTGGAATATTGGGGGGGTTGGCGACCCCTCAGAGGCAGGAAGGCAAAGCTCTCTAGGAAGGAGTCAAAGCCCTTGAGGGGGCTGAACCTGGAGAGCTGGTTGAGCTCTTGGGCCTTTTGGTTTATTTTGCTGTCTGGTTTGTCCCTTTTGGGCAACCTGACCTGGAGTCTGGCTTTGCTGGGTATAGGAAGGATAAAACTTATTTTTTGCAAAAAGAGGGGTTTTTTTTATAAGGTTTCCTTTTGGCTGGAGTGGCTGTAGACTGACAACCTAAGGTAGAATTGTCAGCATCTAACTCGTTAGCCTTTTCCTGCCAGTTCTTGCCGAAGAGATTCTCCCCCGTGCAAGGAATGTTACCTAACTTATCCTATACCCAAGTCTCCAAGTCAGATGCCTGTAGCCAGGCAATCTGTCGTGCACCAATGGCAATAGCAGAAGTTCTGCTGATGCATTCGAAACAGTCAAAGGCTGCACGATTGAAAAACTTGGAGACATTTTGAGCATGCTTAACTAGAGCAAGAAAATCTTGTCTCTTATCTGTGAGAAATGGGCTCATAAGCTCCAAGTCTCCTGTGACTTCCTTAAGGACCATTCCCATATATAGGACGTATGAACTGATTCTAGCTAAAAGCATGGAAGCTTGAAAAGTTCTGCATCTGAAAGCATCAAGAGTCCTGCATTCACGACCTGGATTGGATGCATGTCTTTTTGCACTTTTCATCCTACGCATAGCTGACTCCCCTACCATTGAAGTGTGGCAGCTGAGGTTTCTGAAATCCAGGACATGGTGGAACTCGATACATAGTATCAAGTCTCCTCCTCGAGTGAGACGTAGTCAGAGGTGTCTCCTACATTCTGAGCATCAAGCTATGAAGAATTTCATGGATAGGCAGAGTAGCTGCCTCCTTAGGAGCTTTAGGATATTGGAGGATTTCCAATTCCTTTGCTCTGAGTTCCTCTTCAGGAGCTACTGTGATTGAAAGACCTTTGGCCATATCACGGATGAAATCCTGAAATGACATGTCCTCTGGAGGTGACATTCTGTGTTGGGGAGAAGAGGGATCTTCTAGGAGAAACCCTCTGGTGCCAGCAGTATTGTCAGAGTCTTCGGAATCAGAGGAATCTAATATTCCTGACCCCGATGCTCTTGCAAAGCACAATCCCAGTACCGATCGAAGTCAGTACTGAGGTGACCTGGTACCGCTTTATCTACTCCAGCCAGAGGTGGAATGGGAAGAGTTCCCATCAGGGCCGGTACCATTGGTACCGCATCGGTATCTGTCAGCACCGGTGCCCTTGAGATCACTGGTACCGCGGCTGAGAGAAGAGCTGCGATAGCGCATTTGATAGCAAGAAACCTCTGGTCTATCGCCGCTGCCAATGCCTGGTGTTGGTACCGGTGAGAACGGCTGGAACCCCTGAGCGTGGCACAGGTAGTTCTTGCAAGGATGAGGCCTCAAGAACATCCTGAAGCCCCATCGATGCTTTGGAAGCCAAAGCCTCCTGCCAGGGCTGTTTTGCCAGTGTGGTTCCCTCAAGGGCAATGCCAATGGCCTCTCGATGCTTAGCAGGAGAGCTACCCTTTGAGGACCGGCTTTTGTGTTTAGTTACCTGAGATCCATGGGAGGAAGAAGAGGCCCTTGATGTCGATGCAATGGGCGCGTATATTGATGGAAACAGCTTGATAGAGCCCTTCCTGGGCTCAAAACATGCATGTCGCTGCTTTATTATTCTGCTGCCCTTTCCACTCAATATCAGATAAGTGATTTCCACTATTATTAGCTTTGCACTTATTGATTTTGAAAATACAAAAAAAAGGCTTCTGCCGACAGAGTGGGGAGCTTTTCCTCTCCCCGTCTCCGGTCGACGGATCCCGACAGAAAAAAATATTCATTTGCATGAAATGATGTTTTGGTTTTTTGAATAATGTATGTTTGATAAGACAGATTCACAGGTGTTACATATGTTTTGACTTTTGTTTTGTGATGCAATGGATCTGGCATCTGAAGAAAAGAGGGTACCGAGCTTTGCAGCCCGGTTCCGTCTTCCTCTTTTGGTCATCCCCATGCAAGAGACATTCAGTTGGGGAATGATCAGGTCCTAAACATTTTAGACACCAATCATGGGTGTCAGTGACAGAAATGGTACCACCACTTAGTACATTTTTTAAAACCACTAGTTGACTTTTCCATGATTTAGGAAAAATGAGGCCTAATGCCCAAAATGGCACCTAGCACCAAAAAGGAAAGTTTCTGGGAAAAAGAAAGTCTAAAGGGTTTTTTTTATTAAAAAAAAAAACGAACCGGTGGTACCAGTAGGCATCATGCGGTAGGCAAACACGACCACAAGAAAATTTTAAAGACAGAATTTTCTGCGGTGACAGGGAATAGGTCCTGTTGGCTCCGCAGAAAACAAAAGACTGAAGAGGGACAGTTGGAAAGGCAAGAAGGCAGCATGCATGTGCTGAGGGATGCTCCAAAAAGCATTCCTATTGGATGTTGGGGCGCATTCCCATGCGGGCTCCGACGATACCCATATGTGAGGAAAACATTCCTGCTTGTTCCTGGAGATAACTGCACTGCAAGGCTGCTATCCTGGTCTCAAGGCCAGATGGCTCCACAGCCTTCTTCAGGCACCAAGGGACTCTGGCACGCCAGCACTGTGGGTGGGGGGGGGGGGGGGATTCCTCAACCCCAATGGCCTCTGGGGACTAAGGCCAGTCACCGGTGATTCCTGTTGGGGTATTTTGGATGGCTGTTCCTGCTCCTTTTCCTCTGACTCATGACAGGGACTGCGAGCGCAGGGCCCATGGGACTTGCCCACTTTCCCAGGCTCATCCAAAGACAGTCTTCAAGGGTTTACAGCTCTTCTTGGGTTCTTCTTCCAGGATCCAGCTGGAAGACCCACAGCCTCAAGGTTCTGAAACAGCATGATCTCCCCAGGACGGTCCTGGAATGCAGTGTCATCAGGGGCTCCAGTACAGTCTCTCTTGTCAGAGGACTCCCCCTGCTGCTGCTGGCTCTTGATGGCTTTGGAGGAATTCATCTCAGAGATCACAATCCAAGGGGTCATGGTCTGGCTCAAGATATTGGAGGCAGCAGTCATGTGGGTCAGTGAGTAACATGGTGTGGGCACACCCGTCACAATTCTTAAAGCCACTGGCCAAGGCAGGGGGACAGCCCCCACAAGGTCCAAAGCCTCAGGCCCAGCCAGGGAAAAAAGGCACAAAGCTGCTCAAGAAGCTAAGAAAAAAAACCAAACATAAAAAAAAAGGAACACACACAAATGGATCAGAGACTTGCTATTGAGGGAAGCAAGCTTGGGGCAGGAAAGGGAACCAGTACATGACCGGAGAAGAAAAACACCTGAAAGGAAAAAAAAAAAACATAACACACTTTCTGGGGAAAACAGGCACATCCGATGAGCTGTGGGGAAAAAAAAAAAAAAGGAGACTGAGGCAAGATGCGCCATGCATGTGTGGTCCCCCTTCTACCCAAGAGTGCCATCTCCCAAAAGCTTTCCTTGAAAGCTGGGGAGAAACTGCATGGGCTCAGTCGGCACTGATGTCACCCATGTGAGAGGACAGCCTTCCTGTTTGTTCCTAGAGAAAATAAAAATACATATATATGGGGGGGGGGGGGGTATTCTATGCCAGATATTTAAAAAATGTCCACATTTTTTAAATGAATTTGTTTACTGTAACACCAAATTGGTCTTTGGTATCTCACCCACCCCAGGGTAAACCCACCATTCCCTCCCAACAGGATCATGAAACTCCTGAGCCAGTTGTAACTATTCTCAGCTTTCAACAATGCCATGTCTTAAAACAGCTGCCGCCCCCCCCCCCCCCCCCCATGCACTCTATCCTAGCTCATGCAGGCTGAGTCAGCCATCATCTTTTCCTCCTACCCACAAGATAAATTGAATAGTCACACCCATCACTTCCCTCTGGCCCATGCTTCTAGAGAACAGAGGCCAGCAAGAAGAAATTAGACCTTACCTGCTAATTGTCTTTCCTTGAGTCCTCTCCAGACCAGTCCAGGAACCTTAGGGTAGTCAACCTCCTTCAGCAGCTGAGGACTAAACTGAAAGTTTTGCTGACAGGCTATCAGGTTCCCCCTGGTATTAGCAACTCAGTCCACCATTGCCAAATCAGACCCTATACTCTAAAAACACCAACTGTACAAATTTGTAAACCCATGAACTAAACTCACCTTCGATACATTGTCTTATTTTATCTTCTTTTCCTCCCCCCCCCCCCCCAAGATTCCCATATAACACTAGAGGGCCCCAAAAACCACTTCTTGCCCTCCACTGGAGAACCTCCGCTAATCATGCCTATGCACCTATTCACACACTATGCACCTATTCACACTTGGCCAAAAACAAAGGTCCAACACTGCACCTCTTCAGAACCACCAGCTTAAATCCAGACCTCACCATCTAACTCGCAGACTAACTAGGCAGGTCCTGGACTGGCCTGGAGAGGACTTGAGGAAAGACAATTAGCAGGTAAGGTCTAATTTCTTCCTTCTCCTAGTCTCTCCGGGCCAGTCCAGGAACCTTAGGAAGTACCAAAGCAGTTCCTAAACTTGGGAGGGTCCTGCCACAATGGCAGAGGCCCCCACCTTTGCATCATCTCTTGCCTGAACATCCAGGCAATAATGCTTTGCGAAAGTGTGAAGAGACGACCACGTAGCCACCCAACAGATATCTGCCAGAGGAACCAAAGCCAGCTCCGCCCAGGAAGCCGCTTGTCCTCTGGTAGAATGAGCCTTGATCCCCTCAGGAGGCAATCTGCCTCTTACTTCATATGCTACTCTTATAGCCTGCTTCACCCAACGGGCAATAGATGCTTTGGAAGCCGCCACTCCTTTACGCGGACCCACAAACAAAACGAACAGCCTATCGGACCTTCGAAACGGCTTTGTTTCCCTCAAATACCTACGCAGTACTCGCCCCATATCCAATGACCGAAGCAAGGGATCCCTCTTACCCCCTTCCCGGCTCAGAAAGGTTGGAAGAGAAACCGACTGGTTGAAATGAAAACTAGAAACTAAACTACTTTAGGGAGAAAGGATGGAACCGGTCACACCAGCACCTTCTGTGCCAAAAACTGAAGGTATGGCTCCCTACACGAAAGCACCTGTAGATCTGAGACTCTCCTAGCAGAACAGAGAGCCACCAGAAAGGCTGTCTTCCAGGTCAAATGCTTCAAACTACTTAGCTCCGCCAACTCAAAACAGAGGCTGCGTCAAGGCCTCCAACACCAAGTTCAAATCCCAAGCCGGCACCACCTGACGTACAGGCAGCCTGATATTCCTCACCACCCTAAGGAAACAAACATCTGGATGAACTGACAATATGACTCCTTGCACTCTACCTCGATAGCACGCCAATGCCGCCAGCTGGAACTTGAGAGTGCTGAGGGCTAAACCTTTCTCTAACCCCCGTGCAGGAACGCCAGGATATCAGGCAAGGACGCAGAAAAAGGTCTCATGGTCCGGTCCACACACCATGCTTCAAAAAATGCACCACACCCAGACATATGCCAGCAAAGTAGACCTTTTGGACTTCACTACAGTATCTACCACGGCTGCCAAGTACCCCCAGCATTGTAACCTCTCCCTTTCAAGAGCCAAGTCGTAAGCAAGAACCGATCCACCCGTGGAATTAAAACGGGTCCTTGATACAACAGATTGGTTCGACTGGATAACCTCCAAGGATGCTCCACCAGTAGCTGGACCAGATCCACATATCAAGGACGTCTGGGCCAATCTGGAGCAATGATAATCACCTTCCTGTCATGCTTTGCTATTCTCCGAATGACTAGCTCAATAAATCAGCCACAGAAGACACACATATAGCAAACTCCCAAACCAGCCAGGGCTGCACTAGACCGTCGAGCCCCTCCGACATGCGCTCCCAGAACCTGCTGTAAAATTGAGATGCCTTGGCATTGTTGAACGTAGCCATGAGATCCATGATCAGCTGACTCCAACACATAGTGATGTCATGAAACACCGCCGCATTCAGCTCCCATTCTCCGGGATCCAAGACGTGGCGACAGATAATCGGCCTGCATGTTGTTCTTTCCTGCTACATGTGCCGCTGACAGATGGTCCTCTGCCCACTGCATCAGAAGCTGACTCTCCTCTAACAAGACCGCACTGCCCCTGCCACCTTGTCAGTTGATATACGCTACTGCTACCGGATTGTCAGAGAAAGCACAGTTACTTACCTGTAACAGGTGATCTCTGGGAGCAGCAGGAATAAGTCTTCACATATGGGTACGTTGGTACCGACGGAGTCTGCACGGGAACGCTTCCCAGTGTCCAAAGAGCTTTTGGAAGCATCCCACCACACCTGTGTGCTGCCTTACCGCCTTTCCCAACTGCCTCTCCTCAGTTAAGTTTTAAAAGCTGAGACAAAGAGAGAGAGAGGAGAAAGGAAAGAGAACTCCTGGGGAGGTGGGTGGGTTGTGAAGACTTATTCCTGCTGTTCCCAGAGATCACCTGTTACAGGTAAGTAACTGTGCTATCTCCAGGAACAAGCAGGAATGAGTCTTCACATATGGGGACTCCCAAGCTAAGATGCCTAGAGTCCCAGCATGTTATAGATTGGAATGCTACACCTCATATCGCCAGGCATCCTCAGGATGGAGGGTAGGAGTTGAAACAGAAAGGTGCTGTAAAAGACAGCTAACCTAGCATAGGATTGCAGACAAGAAGTCCTTGTGTGGATGACAATCATCATCAAATATATTGAAAATGAAATATTGCAGTATGGACCTCCCCTAACAGGATTGCAGAAAAGTAAGGAGGTTCATGAGATCTACTGGGGATCCAGTAGAGGAACCTCAAGGAGGACCTCACTGTGAAGTGGAGGTAATAAACCTGTTGGAAAAAAACAGTGGAGGTCAGAATCCTGAAAGGTGAGAGAGGTAACCCCAGGGATCAACTGGGGTAGTACAAACACAGTAGGCCTTCAGCAGAAGGCTTTATGGAAAAAACCAAAACTATTTTGGCTGCAGAGTAGCTCATTAAGAGGAAAGGCTGACCGATTTGGACAAACCGGCCTAGTCCTTGAGGGAAGAAGGGGTATGGAAAAAACCTTGTATCCCAAAAAGAAAGGACAGGTGTCTGAGGCGTTAGAGCCTCAGATTTACTGAAGATCCGCCATGTCTTTCCTAACTGGTGGTAGCTAGGAAAGATACTGGAACATGGAGAGCTTCAGGGGTACCTAACCCCTAGGGTTATGGTAGAAAAGTTGTTAACTACCACAGGAGTGGTTGTGTGTGTAGCACCCCAAACATGCTGGAACAGCATGAGTATGGGTAGAGCCCAACTGTCAGAATCATACACATACATCTATACATATATCTATATATTAGGGTGGTCCACTGCCATAGGGGAAAAAAT
Organism: Ichthyophis bannanicus; assembly: GCA_033557465.1. Taxonomy (NCBI): domain Eukaryota; kingdom Metazoa; phylum Chordata; class Amphibia; order Gymnophiona; family Ichthyophiidae; genus Ichthyophis; species Ichthyophis bannanicus. The sequence goes on from CM066046.1 coordinate 98,766,757, forward strand.
AAAAGTAGGAATTTCTTTGCTCCCTGGCCCGATTCTGGTTCCATTTATGTAGAAAACAATGTGTGCAAAGTTTGAAGCCAATCAAATAATATTTAGGGGTGGCTCAAGGTCCCTATCAGGCCCCTGGATCCCACCGCAGGGTTCATCAGACCACTGGGTATTATCCGCTCATAAACAGGGGTATCATGCTTGCCAAGCACTCAATATGGTCCAGATGCTAGTAAGGACTTTGACAATGTGGGGAACATCTTATGGTGTTGCTCTTCTTTTGTGGTGTGTCGGCCGTTGAACTCCTCAATGAGTTTGACCCCTCACTCAGCCACATCGTTGATCACTGGAAGATTTTTTACTTTCTTCAGACCATCTTTGAATGATGCATTCTCTTCCCAGTCTTCTGGGTCTGCATTAAGAAAATCACTGTTGATGTCGAGGTGTTTCAGGAAACGGATTGACTTGCGAGTTACAAAAGATTCAAGTGGTGGAATCATGGAACTTTTCAATTCGACCCACTTTGGGGGATCTTCGCCTTCGTCATCATCCTCATTGCTTTCATCTGATTCTGCCGGGATCATGGCCGACACTATGGCCCGCTTTGTCGGTGCTGAAACAGCTTCATCAAACAGTGACAGTGCCACAAAAGCTCCTCTGACACATTGCAACAGCATCTGTGGTGTTTGTCTCTGGCCGCTCTTCCAAGTTGGTCATTGTGGTAAGAGTGTAGTTTCTTCAGCATCTCCAAATCTGTTCGAGGAGCAACTGCAGCATCAGGGGCAGAAAACCAGGCTTCCACATGAATCAGGATGGAGAAAATGCTCACATCATGAACACAGGACTCCTCCCGTTGGGTAAGATCTTTAAGTTGTCCTCAGAACATCCAAATCTTGAGACAGTACAAGACTCTTGCCATCCATCTGGCATGATGGAAAGCTCCGGGTTTCTTGAAATTGAAACTAGGAAGATTCCCTCCAAGGCAGACAATCGTTAACTCCAAGAATTCCAGGTAATCATCTCGGTGATTGCCCTGTGCCAACTTGGATTCCGCAAACTTCATGATGCAATCCCTGTCAGGTTGCAGCACCTCCAAGTATTTTCCAGTTTGATAGTTGGACTTGTCAAGGGAGCCCCAATTCTTTTGGAACTGGCGAAAGAGTTGGACATCGGGACCCGATGAAGCTCCAGAGCATGTAGAGAATACTGCACCAAGAATTATTTCGTAAATGTGATGGCAGCATGCCAAATGAAGGACTGTGCGACAGAGTCTCTGTTCTAGAAGAATGGATGCTCCTGATCGACGTCCTGTGTTCAATGCAGTTGTATCAAAAGCAGAAGCCTGCAACCTTTTCATCCAAACACCATTCCTGTAACAGTTCATAAATTGCTGCAGCTTGATTCTCACCTGTTCCTGATGTCAGTTTTGGTACACCAAGAAGTTGTGTTTCTCCAGTGGAGACAGCAGTTATCAAAACTGGAAGGCAGTCAACGGATGTGGTTGAACAGAGGAGAGATGGCAATAACTTGCTATCCCAATGCACAATGCATGTTTTGCCTTCGGCTTTGAATGTGTTGTGCAGGTCCGTCCATTGTTGCTGACGGTGCTTTTCTCTATGGCGCTTGACACTGGAGCGGCTGATATTGAGCTCCCCAGGATAATGTCCCAGACTTCTGGCGGTTTCAGTTACCACAAACAGAGCATTGCGATCCGTTGTCCCTGTCCGATCCAGGGCTGCTGTAAGCTCTGGGGTCCAGACATTGTTAGGTCAAAACTGCTTTGTTTGTGGAGTTGCTTTCTTCTGTTCGTTATCTGAATCCGCAGATGTCGACGAGTCTTCACCCAACTCTGCTAAGGAAGAAGATCCTTCCAGCTGAACTTGGCTTGTAGTTGCCTCGGCTTCGGCAACAAGTTTGTCTGCGCCTTTTCAGTTCTTCTCGCTGTTGCGATCTTGCTTCCGTGTTGGCCAGTTTCTTGTCCATCGCACACATTGAGCTGCGGCACCCTGGTTCTCATTGCGCTATTAAGAATTCTTTGTCTTCTTGAATATGAATTAAAGACATTGCATTGGCATGCGCCACATCAAATAGGTTTTTCATTGCAACCTGGAATTCTCTCATTTGCCTCTTGTTTCCCTCCTCTCCCTGTTTTTCTTCAAAAGTTTCCACTGATTGAACAATTTCTTTACTTTTTCTTGAATTTTGTCATTTCTTTGAACAGGAAGCCTGGCCTTTTCCCAGTAAGCTTCTACTTCACTTGTTACAATAGATGCACTTTCACTAACGCCTTTGTTTAATGTCATATGGTGATGTAAAAATACACTTAACACTTGCTCCTTGCTGGGGAGCTTGATCCCCAGAATTGTGGTGGACATTTCTTCAATGAGATAAAAACCACGTTTTTGCGCCATCTGAAAAGAATAAAGATACAAAGATAATAGTACAATGTCTTTGCCACCTCTCAGAGACGAGATTAGTTCAAATATGACGCAATCAAATGTAATCAGCGTGGAACTGAGTGGATGATACAAGATGATGCAACATTGTCATCTGCTCCCAGGGAGAAATCTCAAGACTTGTTGAGCCATCCCTAAATATTATTTGATTGGCTTCAAACTTTGTACACAGTGTTTTCTACCTAAATGGAACCAGAATCAGGCCAGAGAGCAAAGGAATTCATTTTTATGGACCACATTATGGACCATATATATACACACACACACACACACATATATATATATACATACAAATATATCTATAGCTATAGATACTATATGTCTGTCTATAGCTATATAGATAGATATGAATATATAGGCCTATATATAGATGTCTGCAATTAAGCAGAGATATGCCTATAGAAAGTATATTCACATAGATGAATCTTTCCTCTTCACATCTCCTAACAAGAAGGTGGAACCTACTTGAGAAGATAGAGAATCTATTCCCCCTGGTTATGATGGAAGGAGTCAGGGGAAAAATCTCCCTGACAAGGAACAGACTAGATTGCTGCAGAAATGCTAGCTAGTGAAATAACCAGGATGGTTACGTGAAGAGCAGAGGATAATATCAGTCTGCAGGCAGCAAGTCCAGAGTCCTCCGGAACTCTAGCATGGTAAATGGACAGAAGATGCATAGGAATGAGATACCAAAGTTGACCTACTTGAGGGGCAAAAAGGGTATCATGCGTTCTTTAGCTAAATATGCGCTGTCCATGAGGGATTAGGATACCATGAGGACGAGCTGCAAGGAAAAAAAAAAAAGTGTATATTCCCGGTGGGAATCCCGAGGACCAAACCAGGGAATTGAACAATTCTTTAAGCTTTCACGTAAGAGAAGGCCCACGTCCTTTGTTTTAAAAAGGAGATATGACTGGAAGGGTTATTTCTACCCTGAGGGGCATGACTGAGGGAGCCTTTTCCAACCATCTAGGACAGCTGTTTGAGAAAAACCTAATGCTCTCTAGCAAAGGCCAATGGTGGAAAGCTTCTCTGTAGAATTGCAGAGAGGATAATGTAGGAGAATTGGGTTTGGCAGCATAGTTGATGTAGGTACTGGCTTTTCCAGCAGCCAGTTCTATCTCCTAAGGGAATTGGAGATGGCAAGAATAGAAGTCAATCCGAGAAGCATGTAGTGATAAGGTTTCCCCAAGAAAGATGAATCCACTGTCTTGGAGTCACTACTAAGGCCAGAAAGAATGTAGTGGAGGACAACTCTGGATGCTTGTGGAGAAGAACCAGTGGTCCAATCACTAGGGTTCCTGCATGGGCAGCTGCTGGTAAGACAGCAGAAAGAATCTGTTTAAAAACAGAAACAGACAGAACAGGAGTAAGAAAACTCTGGACCTGTCTGATAAGCTGCCCCAAAGCAAAAATGAAGAAGGGAGTTAACTCAGAGGAAAACTCCACACTGGAATAGTGACAAAAACTAGAGGGGCTGAAGAAGCAGCCCTCCAGTGTAATAGTACCACTCTTACAGAGGAAAAGCTTGGTAAAAGGGTAGAGAAGATGGAGCTGAATGGAGACCTACAATGTGGTAAGTCTGTAGAAAGGAAAAATTCATGCTTGTACAGAAAACTAATTTGATAGTTATTAAACCTCTTTCCCTAGCAGGAAGAAGAGGAGAAACCTGTGACCTATAGGCATGAATATCCTAAGAGCTCTTATACAGAGAAAAAATGGATGTCTTGTGAAGAGAGATCCATGCCTAGAGTTGAGAATGAAAACAGTGGAAAGCTTCTACTGAGAAGCAGCCAACTGCAGGTTCTAAACCCCAAGAGGCACAAAAATATGATGATTAATCAGAAACCCTGCGGTTGCTGGGTTAGCTGAGCCTGGTGAGAGTTTGGATTCTTCAGACCAGGGCGATGTTTCCCCTATTTGGGAACATCTGTACAATGGGCAGAAGATGAATAAAACCTTCTCCCCCTAGGGGAAGAAAGTTTGGTAGGACATTCCCTACCTACTGGGAAAGGCGGCGGCGTAGAACAGCCCTTAGAAACAGGTAAGTCAGTGGACCACTGAATAACCTGATGTAGACTCCTTATTGAAGAGATTTTCTCCAGTGCAAGGAGTATTACCCAGTCTTTGTTGTGCCCATTTGTCCAAGTCTGAAGCTTGGAGCCAGGCTCTACGTCGTGCCCCTATAGCTATAGCAGAAGTTCTGCTAACAGACTCAAATGAGTCTAGGGAAGCACGAGTAAGAAACCAAGAGATATTTTGAATATGACTAAGCAGTGAGGAATAGTCTGCACGCTTGGGCTCTGAAAGAAAAGGAGTCAAAAGATGTAATTTCTTTGTGACCTCGAGACTCAAAAAATATATGAGAGAATTCTTGCTGAAAGCATGGATGTCTGGAAGGTTTGACGCCCAAAAAGCATCTAGTGTCAGACTCACGACCTGGCGGATAAGAAGAGTGCTTTTTCTTACTCTTCACCCGCCTCATTGCTGATTCCACTACAATGGAATGATGAGGAAGTTGAGTCTTTTGAAACCCTGGAGAGGGGGGCACCTGATATAGGAGATCAGCTGCTCTGGAAGGTGGGGGTACCCTTTAAAGGTGCTTCCCACATTCCTAGAAGAAGATCCTGCAAGGAATGATGCAAAGGAAGCATTATGTTCTCCTTTGCTTCAGTAGAAACAGAGCCTTGTGTAGGATCATGGCCAGGGATAGGAATGGCAAGTGATCTTGCCATATCCAGGAGGAAACTCTGAAAAGAAGGATCTCTAAAGAGAACCTCCGCTGGACAGGCTAGATCTGAAGAACTAGCCTGGGCACCGAATGATCTGAGTATATAGGAATATAAGATCCTACACGGTGCAGTATGGGATCCTTAACGGATGGACGCTGGTACTGGAGGTCAGGACCAGCGACAGTCAGTACCACATCGTCCATGCCAGGTATCGACTCCAAACTTGGTATAGAAGGGAGCGATCCTGTTGAAAGAAGCATGGAAGGAGCTGGCCATGATGCTACTGTAGATACCGGTACCGATACCGCTGTTGGAACCGAACCTGACACCGAAGCAGCAATCTGTGACAGCCCAATCGGTACTGAGGTAACCGAAAGCCTTCGGCAGTCACCCTCAGTACCGAGCATCCGGTACCGATAAGTGTCGGTACCAAGACGTGTCAGTACCCAGTCTTCCAGACTAGAGATCGATTCCAGACTCGGCATCGAAGGAAGCGAGTCTATCGATGCATGTCTGGAGGGTACCGATGTCGGTGGTAGTATCGGTGCCGGTACCGATACTGGAAAGTCAGTCTGGAACGTATCCACCAGTCCCTTAGGTACCGAGGACGCCAGACGACGATCCCTGGTGAGGAGTGTTACGTCCAAACACCAGTGCCGATGCCGGGGTATCGGTACCGCTCAAAGCGGATGCCACTACCGGGCATGGCTCAGGTATGTTCTGTGAGGGGTGAGCCCCAGGAACAACCCGAAACCCCACATAGGCTTTGGAGGCCGAAGACTCCCGCCGGGGTTTTGAAGCCAATGGGTCCTCGAGGGCAAGGCCGGAGCCATCTAAATGCTGTGCATGAGACCTACCACTCGAGGGTTGGCTAGTCTTAACAGACTGTTTGTGGGTTACCTGATCCTGTGTAGAAGAAATGGTCGGTGCCCTGAAGTTGAAAGGGAACCTCATATCGAGGGAAACTATGTTGAAAACCTCCTCAATACTGTAGCCCGAGGGCTCCGGAGGAAAAAGGTCAGGACCCAAACAGGTTAGACACCAATTTTGGGAGTCTAAAAATAAAGTTGTACCGCCACAGTTTGAACATTTCTTGGAGAAAGTGGCTGGCGGTTCCATGAGAGACATGGAGAGGCCTAGAAGGCCTGAAAAACCATAAGACACTCAGAAGAAAAAATATTCCCTTAAAGGGAAAAATTTACAAGGGAAGAAAAAAGAAACACCGGCGGTACTGGTGGCGTCGGGGAAGACAGCCGCGACCACAAGAAAACTAAAGAATTAAAAGAATTCTCTGCGGTGACAGGAGGATGTCCTGCCGGCTCCATGGAAAAATGAAAACTGAGGAGAGGCAGTTGGGAAAGGCGGGAAGGCAGCACGCAGGCGTGGTGGGATGCTTCCAAAAGCTCTTTGATTGGATGCTGGGAAGCGTTCCCGCACAGACTCCGTCGGTACCGACATACCCATATGTGAAGACTCATTCCTGCTTGTTCCTGGAGATAACACGCACCGCTCTGCCCTCTAGTAGACTCCTGAACCCTAGCAGCGCCCAACGCACTGCCCTCAGTTCCAAAAATTGATCGGCCACCTGCTCTCCTCCGCAGACCAGACACCCTGCGTTACATGCGACTGACAATGAACTCCCCAGCCCGAAAGGCTTGCATCTGTGGTGACTAACAGCCACTCCAGGTTTAGCAGAGACAATCCCGCTCAAAGATATAGCGGATCCAACTACCACTGAAGGCTGGAGTTCATGTCTGCCGGACACATCAGTCGTTGGGACAGAGGATGGATGTTGAAACCACCATCTGGACAGCAACGCCCACTAAGCCACCGCCATGGAACCCAGCAACTAAGTATCTCCAGGCGGTTGGTGCCTATAACTGCAAGGCGGCCTGAACTTTCCTCAATCTTTTGCACTCTGTCTTCGGGGAGGAACACTGAGCCCTTCTCGGTATCAAACAACGCTCCTAGGTACGTAAGACGTTTTACTGGTTGCAAGTGACTTTTCACCTGATTATCACCCAACCGAGGCTTTCCAGGACCTGAACGACCCAAGCAGTTGTGGAGACTGACTCAGCTAGAGACCCCACCCAGATCAACCAATCGTTGAGATAGGAAGGAATTCAGATCCATCCCTTTCTCAATGCAGTTGCGACCACAACCATCACCTTCGTGAAGGTTCGAGGAGCGGTAGCCAGCCTAAAGGGTAACACTCGGAACTGAAAATGCCCCATGTGAACAGCAAAGCGCAAAAACTTCTGATGCTCCACTCTAATGGGAATGTGAAGATATGCCTGTTAGGTCTATAGAGGAAAGCATCTCTCCAGGCTTTACTGCTCAAATCACAGCTCTTAGGGTTTCCATCTGAAAATGCGGAACCCCCAAACATCGATTGACATGCTTGAGGTCCAGTATCAGATGAAAAGACCCCTCTTTCTTGGGGACCACGAAGTAAATCGAGTACCAACCTAAGCTACACTGGCCTGGAGGCACGGGCACTACTGCCTCAAGTCGCAACAAACGCTGGAGCGTATCGCCAATTGCTTCTCTTTGCGAGAGGCCCACACAGACATCACAAAAGGACACCACCAGCAGTTGTGCTAACTCCAGTGCATAACCCTCATGGATGATCTCCAGCACTCACCTGTCTGTAGTTATAGTGGCCCAGACGGAGAGAAACCCCTGCAAACGTCTGCCTACGGGAATCTCTGCCTGGACCAGCCGCACTTCATTGTGGCTTCTTGGAAGAGTTCTGAGAGGCATTAAGGTATCCCCTACCAAACCCCCTAGGCCCCCCCCCGAAAGGACTGACCTCTAGTGGCAAAACAACCTCTTTGATAAGGAGCAAAGCGAGATCCTCAGAACAGGTGAAACTCCCTACTTTGACCTCTGAGCGGAGCTCCAGGCCTTACCGTTTTCGGGCGATCCTCCGGTAACCGACCCGACCCTTGGAACCTCCTAAATCCTTCACAATCTTCTCCAAGGCCTCCCCAAAAAGCAGCTTGCCTTTGTAGGGAAGCTTACTGAGCCTAGTCTTTGAAGAGGCATCCGCCGCCCAATTCCTTAGCCAAAGAAACCTCCTAGCAGCAATCACCGACACCATGGATTTCGCCAAAATCCTAATCAAGTCAGAAGGCACCCGCCATATAAGCTGCTGCTGATTTCAGCTCTGCTGCCTCGGCCATCGGCCCCTCCTCTTTGACCTGGCTTGACTCCCCCTGGAGCCAGCAAATAGAAGCTCTGGACACATACTCTCCGCATATGGAAGCCTGTAACGAAAGGGCACTGGAATCAAACGCCTGCTTGAGAAGTACGTCTAACCTATGATCCTGAAGGTCTTTGAGGGCTGCACTACCTTCCACCGGGATTTTAGTCTTCTTCGTGACCGCCGAGACTAATGCATCCACTTTAGGCATCTTCAGCAATTCCTTCTCTTCCTGTGGAACCAGGTAAAGACGCCCAATAGCTCGGGCCCCCCCTCAGGGAAGCCTTTGGACACTCCCACTCTGACTCAATCATTTGCTTAATCACTCTGTGGACAGGGAAACAGTGCTGCTCTGCCTTAAAGCCCTGTAAGAGGATCCTCTAGTGGCTCCTGCAGAACTGCCGTGAGAACAATATTCAGAGCCGCCAGAGACTGCACAATAAGAGCCCCTAGCTCTTCCTTGTGAAAAACCCGAAACACATTTGGGTCCTCGCCTGGAGCACTCTCACCTGCCCATGAGTCCAAACCTGTCTCTGAGAGGATTTCCCCCTCTTCACCTATCTGAGTGGCGAGAAGCGGCCCGAAGCTATCGGAAGCTGCCTCAGAACCCCTTACTCTGAGAGGTTCCTTCCTCTGGATCTGAAACCTTAACCTCCCCCAGCTGTGAGTCTAAGAGTAGGAGAAGCATTACTGCTACCAGACTGTTCAACTCTTAAACAATAACCCTTATGCAAGGCAAGGATAAAGTCTGCTGAAAAAAAAACAGACCCTATCCCATCCGAACCCCCAGCCAGCTGTCCTTGCACTTGAAGATCAGCAGGGGAAGGCTTTTTAGTCTTGATCCTCTTACTTGCCTTGCCGTGAGGAACGGGCGAAACAGCAGCTGCTGACAAAATGGCTGCCGTTCCAGCCTTCAGCTCCATGCTGTGGGCCTGTCTGCCAGCTCCCCCGATGTCACATTTGGCTCCATGCTCTGAAACAGTCTTTCCAAACAGCCGCTACCCCGTATACACGAGCGGCAAAACCCCGGCCCCGACAGCCCGTGGCAGTTCCCACACTGCACGCAAGCCATCGGCACCAGAAACATGCAATTAAACTGCCCAACGAAGCTCCCCGTGATCGCAAACACTTTAGAAGCAACAACCCGCAAGCACTCCGTCTCTGCCTAAAAAACTCCTACCTGCCACCAAATTGCTGGCATAGCTGTTCTCCCCTCACCCGCTACTAGCAGGATACAGAGAATAATCAGTAGAGGCAGAGGGGTGGATTCTGGGGCCCCCAGTTTCTCCCTCAGATCCCGAGATGGCTCCTCCGTACCTCGAGCAGGCTCTGCTCTAACCCGACTGTATAGACTTCAGCCAGATGAGGGCCATCTCTTCACGCACTTTTGTTTTTCGTTTTTCCTCAAAACAAACTGTCCTGGTATTACAGCCCTGCTAGGGCAGCCCAGCAATTTGTCACCAAATTGGACCTCTACCCTATTTGTCTTCCTCTCACCAGGGAGCCTGCCAGCCAAACATCCTGTTCAGCTGCTGAGGACTGAAAGACTGAGTTGCTAACACCAGGGGGAGCCTGATAGCCTGTCATCAAAACTTTCAGTTTACAGTCCTCAGCTGCTGAAGAAGGTTGACTACCCTAAGGTTCCCGGACTGGCCCGGAGAGACGAAGAGGAAGTGGTTATTTTGGCAATTTGGATTTTTCCAAATTTGCATAATCCCATCTGATAATACCTACAGCAGACAGTATCTGAAACCTTGAAAAGGGAAACTACTACAAGTGATCAGTGCATGTTTACTAAACCCCATACAGGTAACATGTTTAAGGACACTTTACTAGCATGGGGCTTCCTGCAAACCACAAGGGGGTGGGGGGCAGCATGTACATCTGTCACCATGCAGTTAGCACAGAAATGCCATGCTTTACTATGGCAAATCAGCAACGGGTGCACCTACCACAGATTGCGTTAATTGCACCCATTCTACTGGCATCAGGTGCAGCCAGGAACACCCCTATGAATCCCAGTTCCTATCACTACAGGTACTAAGAGCCATTGTCTGCAACAGCCAAAAGGAAAGCTGCTGATGTTAGGCACAATCTCCAAAATAGCTGAAAATGAAGGCTCACAGTGGACTTACAAGCCACAGGACCTTGTGCCAACTGAACTAGAATCTCAAAAAAGGAGTGTAAGGCAAAAATATTAAGTAGTTTTCGGGTTTTTATGCTATATTCCCAGGAGTCACCTGCTATACCTTTGGAATATTTATGCCAATAAAAACAGCATAGAATGTGAAACGAAGTTTAAGGGGACATAACTTCCATGCCATTTATTACATTGCATAGATAAACCCTCGTCTTGTTTGCATTACGGAAAGATCTAAATCACTTACAGAGCAGCAAAATTTACTAGAAAACACAAATGCAGGAAGACTGAGGACATGTAGCTCATTAAGCAAACAAAATTCTGCCTCCAGTAAGAATTATGGTTTTTCAATCCTACTGTACACATTGTACTTACAGAAGTAAACTGCCTTAGATCATTTTAATATATATAGACCAAACCCAAAGGGTGCATTTAATAACTGACTTACATTGAGTCCATAAGCTTTTCAATTTAACATTTTTTCAAGATATGTTTCTGCCACTGTACACAGTGAAACCTACTTCAGGAATCTTATATAATATTCAATATTAGAGGAACCACTTGAGAGATTAATTTCCCATCTTAAGTCTAGAACATCAATAAAAACACATGGGTGCAAGCTATAAGGGGCATCTGTAAACATGAATATCCCTTCCAATTTGGTTTCTATTACACAAATTTTGATTATGTAGAAGAGAGGCCAGAACAAAATAAGAAATTTAAGTCTGAAATAATGCATCAACCTATGCTGCTATTCAACAGAACTACTTCTGTTCAGTCAGAATAGGACAAGAAAGCTTTCCTTAAATTAATTCATTCACTGCAAACTAATAGAAATGGAAAAAAAAAACCCAAACCGAAAAAAAAAAAAGGCGAAAAATTTAGTCAAACTCCCCTTCCTCCTCCAGCTTTATTGATAGTTTAAAATTACATTTCTATATTTTAGGACTTCAGTTGCTTTTACCATCTGACTTTAAAAACTGATTACAAGCAAATGAAACTCAACAGTTGCCTAAGTGATATAGTATACAAAAATAACATCTTGATTTCTGTGAAAACACATTTCTCTAACTTCTGAAGAGTTCCAAATTGTTTTCTTTGCTGTTTGCACTGATGTATTTTCTGGACTTCAGGTTTCTTAGCATGACAATTTATTCAAAACCTTGCCATTGACATCAATATGCTAATATCAGGTGACCAAAGTATTTTGTTAGGTTTTTTAGTCCTGATTTCTCTCCCATGGCCACCGACTAGTAATGCAAATCTTGTTTTTTTGTTTACTCCCACTCCGCTTTAAACTGTAGCTAGAGGGCCCAATACAGATGTACTTGATGTTATGAACAACTTCTGAGGTCAGACAATCCAAGGCCATCATTGCAATAAAGTTAGATTACTTGTGGAAGTTTACACACTTCCAGGATTCTTTTTTAAATTATATATCTCCGCTCTCACACAGGTTCACTTGCCCAGGAACTTGGTGAGCATTTACTGGTCTGAAAACTCCTCCCACTTATTAATCCCTATTCACCAGTGGCATGGAAAGGGGGTTCTTTAACAAAGCATTATACATAACACCTCTACCAAACTAAACATAAACATTTTTTGTAGTTAAATGCAGAAAGTCGATTTTTCCACCCCTTTCCTCCTTTTACACGTCAAGTAAAGCTCACTGGCCTGGGACTAGACTCTATCTGCCAACCTTGGACCAGTGAAGAGGATTCAGAGAAAATACAACCATCAAATCAGAAAAAGGAGGGGCGACAAAGGAAAATATTAAGCTGTAGCTTCAATTGTGCATTCCCGTGCAAGGTGCCCTGACTCTCCACAGCGGTAACAGTTGACTTCACTTGTCTTGCTGCAGTTGATGGCTACATGGCCAGTTTCACCACACCTACAAGAAAAAGAAAAAAAAAAGAAAAAAGAAGAATACAGAAGTACTGAAAAAAAACCACACCCAAGTACACATACATACACCCCCCCCCAAAAAAAATGTTCAAGTGTTCACTCATAACTCTAAAAAACTAATGTTAGGAATCGATTTATATTACCAAACTGCTGTTGCAGTTCAGATACTAACTAAACTGACTAAACTATTAATGCTTGATTTGGGGAAAAGAGGACATCAACCCCACATTTATTAGGGAAAGTCATGTCTTGACACTGCTCAGGTGTATGACCAACAGTTGTATAGTCTGCATACCCACATTATCCTATGTTTGACCTCATAGCTGAGCATGTTACTAGGGACCACAAGATTACATATTAGGCTGCATAAGTCCCAAAGAAAAAGCAGTCAGACTTTATAAAAATTTCATAAATCAAGATCTTTACTACCTAATACCAAGTCACCATAGGATTAATAAAAAGAAAGGCAAAATTACCTGCAAAGGGAATTTTTCAGTGGTCACATCCTGCAAAGATTCATATTCACAATCAGTGTAACTTTCAAAGCCAACAAGCAATTTTCAAACCTAACAAAGCCATGTTGACTTGCAAAGTCACACGAACAGGACAAGACCAGAGTACTGACTTGAAAATGGCTTTTGTAAAATCTAATATCTTTTACAACCTTCCAAAACCAGTGCTTGTTTATATATTCACAAAACTAGAGCAAAATCTGGAAGGAGATTATATCAGATTATCTTAATCTGGCCAAATGGGTAGATATGGCAATGGCACAAATCAGAAGGATGTTTGGGAGCAAAGGAAGAGAATGGTAAGCAGGAAAAAGGAGATATCTGCTCTGCATAAGTCTCTTGTGAGATCTCGTTTGATGCAGTATGTGTAATTCTGGAGACAGCACCTTCAAAAGAGGATGTAAGTCAGATAGAGTCTGCCCACAGAACAGCTACTTAAATGGTCAATGTTCTTTGCTTAGGCAAACTTAAAAGACCTCAACATGTATCTTTTGAAACAAAGGCATGATAGGGGAGATATGAGAGGCACTTAAACGCCTCCAAGGTATAAATGCAAAGGAGGTGGCCAACTCTGAAATGAGGGGGGCCATAGGATGTGTGTGTGTGTGTGGGGTGGGGTGGACTAAAGTGTTCTAAAGCAAGGGTTCTCAGGCCAGGCCAGCCCTTGGGACATACCTAGCCTGTCAGATTTTCAGGATAACCACAATGAATATACATGAGATTTGCATGCACTGCCTCTATTGTATGCAATTTCTCATATGCATTTTCGTGGTGATTATCCTGAAAACCTGACTAGCTAGTGTCAAGGAAAGGATTGAGAAACCTTGTTCTAAATAAATATTTCTTTACATAAAGGGTAGTGAACACGTGGAACACTCCCAATGAAGACAGAGTAAGATAGTATCAATTAAAAACACAAACACATAGGATCTCTGAGGAAACAACTTGCAGACAGCTGTACGGTCTTTCTGCAATCATGTTTCACGCTTCCATGCAAAATATGTAGAAGCAGGCCACTGCTTTGCATAGAAAAATAAATGGGAATATATTTCTTGTATTTTAAATACAAAAACTACTTAAATTTAAACACTGATGTAAAAACAGACATCTTAGCACTATAAAAATGCTTCACCAAGCAGACTGAACCTACGTGTTTGTATTTCAAATGAATTATCCCGCCCAATCCAAAATTTCATTCTGTAGTCTTTGTCAACTGAATTTTTTCTGTCTGAATCTTTACAGGGGAAAATAAGCCTATAAAAATTAGATACCATTTTCAAACACACTTCTAGAATATAAAAAATTGTAATCACATAAAAGGTGGTTTCTTCTAGTTCATACACTTGCCTTGCTATTTAAATCAACCACTACTGTATGCTATGTCTAAGGTTAAGCAGGTTTCATCTAGAATAGGACGACACACAACTCCTATGCTAATCTGTGCGCATTGTATTCTATGCATACATGCACACTCATACATACGTGTACACACCCGCACTATATATTATATACAGCCCCTGATTTTGTGGTGGTGGTTTTGGTGTGTCCATGCTGCTTCCTATGACTGCAAAGGGATACTGTCTGCTGTCTAATGTGTGCAGTTTATCAACAGAAAGCTCTGTGCAAAGACCTGAGAAGCAGCCCATATAGCTGCAGGCAACTGGACATGCGAGACAAAATATAATGCTACATAGTGAAGGACCTTGCCTGTGGCTTCTGAAGTAGGAGACAGGTTGGGAAGGAAGACTAGCAGAGTCAGGCTGGGCAGGGATTTGAACTTTACAGGACTGGACCACATGTCTTATCAAGCTAGAAGTACAGGGTGAAGGGCACGAATGCAAATGATCGCACTGAAATAAACAGAGATAGGGGGTTCCTATCCCCTCTTGAATTTAACTGCTGGAAGAAAAAAAAACAAAACAAAACAAAAAAAACCACATTAAGTTCTCTGCCTGCTTGAACTGTGTGGTGGAGGAAGTTTGGGATGATCTCATGAGTTGAAGCCATGAGATCAGCCCAAACGTCCTCCACCTGCAGCTCACGCAGACAGAACTAATCATGATGGGACAATAGGAAATATGGCTTTTTTCAGCAGCTGCAGCAAGACAGATGACAGAGGAAAGGATTACATGTACGAGAGCGAGTGAGAATCACAGCAAATAGAATGGGTGAGGTCAAAGTGAGGGCATAAGATTATTTGCTTCACATATCACCAGACCATTGTGATGTGAAGCAAAAAAAGGAAGCTGCCTCAGGTGCAACTACAGAGTCACCAGGCATGATGGAGGGTTGGCCGGCCCATTACTTAAGCAGCCCTCCCTCCCCTGTAGAAAATCAGGGCCTAAAAAGCAGCTGCAAGATCCCAGGGGGGGAGGGGGGGAAGAGGGGGAGAGACCCCACACTGTGACCTAGGTCTCTGCAGCCAGCTCTTACATTCCAAAGAGATTTGTCAAGTTTGTGGTACAACACTAAACCAGTAGTTTCATTTCTAATAAAAGAGTCAAACTACTGTAATTGCCTTATCTATACAATTCTAGAGCACTGTTGCATCTTAATCCTTGCAGCAATGTCCATGGTCAACTACACTTCCAATTCATGCCTGCTTTTTCATTTCAATGATGTTCATTGCAGCATCTTTAGTGAAAAAAGTTTAAACACCATTTTTATTACACTTTATTAGGAATTTAGCAGGCTATTTTATAAGAATCAGCAACATGCTTTTAAAAGCATGGCTACAACTGCCACTAGCTGAACTAGTTCCACGTTATCTTCTCTTAACCTTACCTGTAGCATTTGACTTTGGTGCAGTCTTTTTGAATGTGGCCAAACTCTCCACAAGAATAACATTTTTGCTCATCTGCATGATCACAGTCCCGAGCGAGGTGGCCAGGTTTGCCACAGTTATAGCAGCACTGCTCCCGCTCCTTTCTGGGCTCCTTGCAATCCTTGGCAATATGGCCACCTCTGCCACAGTTATAGCAGGCTACAAAAGAATTTGTTTTGGTAAATTACATGCACTGTAACAACTGCACTAATGTAAGCTGCTTCCTGTGCATTCCATTAGCTATAACTAACTCTGCCTAAAGGTTTATAGAGAACAAAAAGACAGACTAGAATTACCACCACATTCTTCTGCTAACTGAGCCAGTTAAAGAAAAAGTGTGAGACAGTAACATTACCACAACTAAGGGAACAATTCAATATTTTCAAAGTCAAAACAAAAACCGGAAACTGTTGTCCCCCTAGCAGACAATGTTCCCTCTAATTTTCTGTAGGCTATGTGCGCATAAAATATCAGCTGTGTGCAGATTTTGAAGTAAGGTTAAATTTTTATGTGCCACAATGACACTCTGAGTTATATACTTTAAAATTTGACTACACGTCAGAATAAAGTATGTACACCACATTGATTTTAATCAAAGTAGATGAAAATAGACGATTACTAAATGAAGCGGGAAATTTCTAGTAATTACAATCAAACTTAAATTTTAAGACGTCTATGTTGTTTTCTATCAGAATTAGAGCCGTAATTTTTGTGTGCTCTGTTGTAAAGTATGTGCGCTCGCTTGGCGAGGTGTGCGCGCACGCACAGCTTAGAGGGAACAGTGCTAGCAGATGCCAAGCACTGTATTCACACACAAGACATTTTGGGCTATCTAAAAATGTCCCAACCACAGACAATATTCACCACCAACTATGCTACTCCTGTCTTAACAGCTTTAAAATGCATTAAAGGTTTCCGGGACATTGAGAAGAGATACCTGGCAAGGTATACTTGTAGGTAGAGCACATTTGTTTGTGACAACAGAAAGGCCTTTAACCATCACTTGTGTATAGAAAGCCTTGCTGCAGAAACTTAAGTCTTATTCTTTTGTAAAATAAAACATGCCTCCTGTTCAGCTGAGGGATGCCACCACACACATGCCATATTAGTCGGGGGTGGTATTCTTTACAATCATAAGGAAAATCTACCATCATCCAAATTAAGCTGCCTTGAAGCAGCATTACAGGTGCAATAACCCATTTATCTTAGAGAATGTTTTAGTATAAGCAACATAAAAATGCTTGCAGATTGTTCAAAACATTTTCATTTATATGAAAATGCTTTGTTACAAGGGAGAACAAGCCCTGAAATGCTTGCGAGAAACTACAAGCAAAAATTACATACCATCTTCTTGAAGTTCACAATCCTTGGCAAGATGGCCAGACTCTCCACAGCGGTAACAGATGTCTGGAAGAGATGAAGAAATAAATTGGAAACCTATTTTAAATGGAGAAAAAAAAAAGAAAAAACACTGATGTTTTAATCATGTAATATACAAACAAGTTAAAAAAACAAAAAGAAAGAAAAACCTATGAAAAAGAAAAGCAAGCATTTTTCTTGCCTCTAGAAGAAGTAAAACTTCCTCTGCCACGGCTTCTCCCTCCACGACCACGGCCTCCTCCAGTTGGGCATTCTCGAGCCCAATGTCCAGTACGCCCACATTTAAAGCATTCGTTATTACTCATGGCTGCAGCAAGATATTCTAAAATAGAAGCAGATATTCTTGTCAGATTATAGTCTTTAGATCAGTGATTGAGGCATGTGGTTAACAGTTTAATCACTTGACACTATCAAAGAAAGAATAGTGGCCTTTCACAATGGTTCCACAACTCCTTTGCAGCATCATAGGATGTCTCATAATGGGTCAGACCAAAATTCCATTAAGTCCAATATCTTTTTCAACAGTGGCCAATCTAGCCCCAAAAAAGTAGACAAGTTTCCATTCTGCTTATCCCAGAGATAAAAATGATGGATTTCCCCCAGTCTACTTTAGCCATATAGTTTGATTTTTCCTCCAGGAATCGTCCAAACTTTTTTTAAACCCAGCTACACTAATAGCTTTTACTACATCCTCAAGCAACAAATTCCAGAGTTTAATTATGCATGGAATGAAAAAATATTTTGTCTGATTAATCTTAAATGTACTACTCAGTTTCATTATGTGACCTCTAGCCTTTCTACTTTAAGTAAAAGCAATTCAAATTTGTTCACGCCACTAATTTTATAAACTGCTATCAAATCTCCTCAGACATCTCTTCTCAGAGTCGAATAATCCTAACTTTTTAAGCCTTTCCTCATAGGGGTATCCTTCCTCTATCATTTCTGTCATAGTTGACTTCACCTTTTCTAAATGCCATCGTTTTGGGGGGTTTTTTGTGTTTAAATGCAGCAACCAGAAATGCAGACAAATCATGGTGCGATTGTACCATAGAATGATAAGTAATTAGACCTTACCTGCTAACTGATGTTCCTTGAGTGACTAGTCCAGTCCCAGCACCTTTGGAATGTACCGAAGCAGTACTAAACACGGGAGGGACCTGCTAATCCAGTCCCCTATACCACTGAGCCTCCTCTGAAGCCTGTATGTCTTCCTTTTATGAAGCATTACTGGTTAGAAAAAGAGGCCCAGGTAGTTGCTCTACAAATCGACAGGCAGTACCAGGCCAAACTGCCCACAATGCCGCCTGGGCCCGTGTCCAATGCACTTTCAAACCGACAGGCACCAGAAAATGCCTCAGCAGGTAAGCCAAATTGATGGCCTCTCTAATTCACCTGGAAATGGACACCTTGGATGCCACCTCACCCTTACATGGCCCTCCAAATACTGCAAACAAGCACTCCAACTTACAGAAGAAGCTGGTGTTCTTCAGGTACCCTTTTAACATCAGACGCACATTGAGGCTTCATAAGAGGATCTGATGCAGTCTCCTGTTCTGTCCCCGAGAAGGCCGTCAGGGAAACAGATTGGTTCAGATGAAAGGCCGAGTTTACCTTTGGATATCACAAAATACAGCTCCCTACACAACAATGCCTGGAGCTCTGAAATCCTTCTGGCCGAACAAATGGCTACCAAAAAGATTGCACATTGTCTTCAACGTCAAGTCCTTCAATATACCAACAACTAAAAAGGCAGCTCCGTCAAAACAGATAAAACAAAGTTGAGTTCCCATGGTGGGATGATTGAACTTACTGGCGGCCGCAACTGTTACCACTAAGAAGAAGAAAAAAACCCCCACACAACCACCCCCCCCTACATCCAGATGTGAGGCTAAAAGGGGACACCACCAACACAGCCCCTACAGCACAAGAGGGCTACCACCTGTACTCTCAAAGAGCTGCAGGGCAAGCCCGGGTTGTCTGGTACCACACACTTCATCGCCGAAAGCCCTTACGCCTGACACCAGTGCTCAAACACTCTTCATACCCAGATGTATCCCAACAAAGTCTATGAGCCTTCAACAATGTTATTACAGCGGGTGAATAGCCCCTCTTCCTTAAGCACTCTCTCTCACATGAGCCATGCTGTAAGTGAGAACCGATTCACCTGTGGCATCCGGATAGGACCCTGGCTCAGCAGGTCCTCCCGCAGCAGTAGATTCCATGGTTTCGACCATCATGCACCTTAAATCCAGGGCAATCAGTAGCATGAGCCCTGCACATGCTCTATCCTCTGCACTACCCTTCTGAAGAGTGGCCAAGGAGAAAAGACTAGCAGCCTGCCCATGGGCCATGGTTGCACTAGCATGTTTAGCCCTTCTGACATACTCTCTGCTGTAAAAAAAAGATGCTGCCATAGTTGATTCGAAGGTTGCTATCGGGTCCATGATAGTGAATCAGTGGGGGCAGCCTAATTGACCAAATACACTGAGCAAGCCTCCATGCCACCGAGTATTCTCACTCTGCTGAGAAGGTCCGACTCTACATTTTCTCACCCGGCCATATGTGCCACCGACAGTGCCAAGAGATTCTTCTCCGCCCATTCCATCAAACGAGCCAGACTCCTCCTCCAATTGTACAATGCATGTACCACTCTGCCAGTTGATGTACTACAGCTACCGTATTGTCTGAAAACAAGCTCATGGCTTTCCCTTTCAACCGGTGCTGAAAGCCTTGCAGGGCCAAACAACTGCTTGCAATTCTAACTGGTTTATGGGCCATGCACTTCCTGTGCAGAAACAGCCTCGCAATGTGCTCCCCAGCTGACTAGGCTGAAATCAGTCATGAGCTGAACCCAGTGAGGTGAGATATCTCCAACAGCATGCCCTTCAGAAGCTTATCATTCCACAACCACCACTGTAGTGTGGTCCGTGTTTCCCCCATGCAAGGCAGGTTGCTGGATAGGGGTAAACCTGCATCGATCACCTATGCAGCCCAGTTCTCTTCAACAGTTGCATATGCACCTGTGCCCACTGAACCATCTCTACTGACAGCCATGGACCCCAGCACCTGCAAGTAATACCATGCTGTGAACTATCATTAAAATCATCTGTAATACCTGAAGATGGCCAATGTAACACCAATTTTTAAAAAAAGGGTTCCAGGGGTAATCCAGGAAGCTACAGATCGATGAGCCTGATGTCAGTACCAGGAAAAATGATGGAAACCATCATAAAGAACAAAATTACAGAACATGTAGATAGTCGTGGGTTAATGGGAGCTAGCCAACAGGGCTTTAGATAAGGAAGATCTTGTCTTAAATTTGTTATGTTTTTTTGAAGGTGTGAATAAACAGGTAGACAAAGGTGAGTCGGTTGATATAGTGTATCTGGACTTTCAGAAAGCCTTTGACAAGGTCCCTCAGAATTTTGGCAAAACTAAAAAGTCATGGGATAGGAGGCAATTACTATTGTGGATCAGGAACTCGTTAAAAGATAGAAAGCAGAGGGTAGGGCTAAATGGCCAATTTTCCCAATGGAGAAAAGTGAATAGTGGAGTACCCCACGAATCTGTGCTGGGTCCGCTGCTTTTTAACATTTATAAATGACCTGGAAATGGGAACAACAAGTGGTTATCTAAATTTGCAAATGAAACAAAACTAAAGTTGTTAAAACCCAAGAGGATTGTGGAAAATTGCAAGAGAATCTTGATAAACTAGAAGACTGGGCACCCAAACGGCAGATGAAATTTTATGTGGACAAGTACAAAGTTATGCACCTAGGAAAAAACACAAACTATGGTTACACGATGCAAGGTTCCACATTAGGAACCACCACCCAGGAAAAAGATTTAGGAGTCATCGTGGATAACATGTTAAAAGCCCTCCGCTCAGTGTGCAGCAGCGGCAAAGAGCAAATATAATGCTAGATATAAGGGAAGGAATGGAAAAACAAAGGATATTATAATGCCTCTGTACTATTCCATGGTACGACCGCCCCTTGAATATTGTGCGCAATTCTGGTCGTCGTATCTTTAAAAAGGATATAGTGTTATAAGAGGTACAGAGCCACCAAAATGGTAAAGGGGATGGAAGGATACCCCTATGAAGAGAGGCTAAAAAGGTTAGGGCTCTTCAACCTAGAAAAAGACGGCTGAAGGGAGATATGACAGAGGTCTATAAATTAATGAATGGAGTGGAATGGGTAAACGTAGATTGATTGTTTACATCATCAGAATATAAAAAGACTAGGGGACATGCAATGAAGCTACAGGGTAAGCTATTTAAGACTTAGAGAAAATATTTTTTTCACTCAACGTGTAATCAAACTCTGGAATTTGTTACCAGAGGATGTAGTAAAAGCTGTTAGTGTAGCTGGGTTTAAAAAAGGTTAACAAGTTCCTGGAGGAAAGGTCCATAAACTATTATTAAAAGGGACCCGGATATCACGGCTTGACCCAATACAAGCATTGAGGAACCTGTGTCTTTTGGGGATTCTGCTGGGTACTTGTGACCTAGAGTGGCCATTGTTGGAAACAGGATACTGGGCTTGATGGACCTTGGTCTGACCCAGTATGGCATCTCTTATTTTCTTATGCTGGATCTGCTTTTGTAGCTTGTGTGCTCTTGCTACCGGATGTGACACTTGTCCCACATCTGTCTGAAACCACACACCCAGATACTCATCATGCGATGGTGTGACTTGACTCTTGGCAAAGTTCACCACCCATCCTAAGCTCTGGAGGAATGCGATGACCCAGTCAATCACCCTCATGCTCTCCTCTAGGGACTGTGTCTTTATGAGGCAATAGTCGAGGTAAGGGTGGACTAGAATGCCTTCCTGCCTTAAGGCCACTGCCACTACCACCATGACTTTGTTGAAAGTCCAAGGCACGGTTGCCAGACCGAAGGGCAAGACCTGAAACTGAAAACGCCCCCCCCCCCCCGCACTGCAAATCTGAGGAATTGCTGGTGCTCTGCTCGTATTGGAATGTGGAGATATGCCTCAGAGTTCGAGGGATGTTAATTGCTCTTCCCGTACCGCCACTATCACAGATTGCAAAATCTCCATGCGAAAGTGCAGCACCTGCAGGGCTCTATTTGACGTATCCGAGATTCAAGATCAGGCAACAAAAATACCTTCTCTCTTTGGCACCACGAAGTAGATAGAGTATAGACCACATCCACATTGTATTTGAGGTACCTGTACCACCAGCTGCAGTTCCAGCAACTGCTGCAGTGTTTCCTCCACTGCCTTCTGCTTCCCCCAAGCCTTGCAGGGAGAGGTGATAAAAAGGCATCCCGGAGAGGCTGGAAGAATTCCAGGGTATATCCTTCCCTGATCATCTCTAGCACCCACTGGTCTGTCGTGATTCGGGTCCAGGCATTGTAAAACTCCCACAGCTGACCTCCTAAAGGAACGGATCCGCCTGGTTTGCCATCGCATCATTGCTGTTTAAGGGCCACCAAGGTGGAAGAGTAGAATCCTCTTCCAGAGTATCTGAAGCCCTGAAAGGATCCCCCCCCCTCGCCTGAAAACCACCCCTCTGGTATGGAGCGAACCTCAGCGACTGAAACCTCCAAAAAGCTCTCGGCTGACCTCCTGGTCAAATCAATGCAATAGCCTATTTCAGGGGTGGGCAAGTCCAGTCCTGGAGAGCCGCAGACCAGTCAGGTTTTCTTGATAGATCTCATGAATATTCATGAGATCTATCTGCATCCACTGCCTTCCATTGTATGGAAATAGGTTATGAATATTCATTAGGGACATCATGAAAACCTGACTGGTCTGCGGCTCTCCAGGACCGGACTTGCCTACCCCTGGCCTATTTAATCCATCTAGAGATGGAGGCTTTAGAACCTGCCTCCCCCTTAAGTGGTCCTACAAAACAGTGTGCCAACATCTAAACACAGACCTCTCGTCAACCACCACAACACACCCAGGAGGCATAACTGCAGATTAGAGACCTCTGCTGACACTCAGTACAGGCAGGGTAACCGGCTGGTTCAAATGAAAAAGCAGTACTTTAGGCAAGAACAAGGGAACCTGACAGCACCAACTTTTCATTTGAGATGGTGAGAAAAGGCTCCCGACACGACAGCGCTTGGAGCTCTGAGATTTTTCTAGCGGAGCAGACAGCATCCAGGACCCCTGAGGCTCAAAAGGCTCTTCCTCCAATATGGATAAGCCCAAATTGAGGACCCATGGAGGCACCATGCCTATAGCGGTGGCAGGACCGTCTTTTCCCGCCCTTAAAAAAAAACAACACACACACAAACAAACCCACCACACCCCACATCTGGATGAGCCCCTAAGAGAGACACCATGTATCTTTCCACAGTAACAAATAGCTGCCACCTACACCTGTATGGACCCGCAGGCCAGATCCTTCTCCAGGTCAGACTGCAGAAAGGCTAGTACTTTGGGCACCGATAAAGGTTGGTACTGTTATTTTGTACACCAGGCTTTCAAAACGCGCCATATTCTAATATATGACAATGATGTGGATTTCTTGAGGCCTTCAATAAGGTTGAAATCACTTGATGCCGAGTAGCCATGCTTCATCAACCTATCCCTTTCAAGAGCCATGCCATAAGAATCGATCTACTCAAGCATTCGGACCAGCCTCTGGGTCAACAGGTTGGCCCAGAATGTCAGGGGCCATGGCTGATCCACCGTCAGCTGGACCAGGTCTGCGTACCAGTCACCTCAACCAACTGTGGACAATAAGAATGACCTGCCCTGGATGAGATTCAAGTCATTGGACTATGTCCCCAATGAGTGCCCATGATGGAAAGACATACAATAATCTGTCTGTGGGCCAGCACGGCACTACAGCATCCAGGCCTTCCAACATGCTCTCCTGCTAAAGAATCAGCTCGCCTTGGCCAATGCAAAAGTCACGACGAGATCCATAATGGGTGCACTCCACATGATAATTACACTTACCTGGTAATTGTAGTTCCTTGAGTGACGACAGTTCAGTCCTCTACCTCTGGGTTGTCAATCTCCTCCTGCAGCTTGGAGACTGGTATGTCAGATTCATGACATCACTGGATATAGCCTGCCGGACACTCCCATCAGTCCCAGTGTGAACTATTTAACAAAGCAGACTCAAAGGAGCAACAAATAAGTAGCTACAATAATAATTTAAACAGAACCATTGCCTTAACTAATAAAACCTCTCACACTCTTCCCCGCAAAGCTCTGAAACAGCAGAAGAAAATAGTGCCAGGAAAACAATGCGTAAAACTTACCAGTAATTCCTGTGATTGCGCCACCGACCTGTTACCCTCCAACACACCCGGGGTGGGATCGAGCACTGAACTGTCGACACTCAAGGAACTACAATTACCAGATAAGTATAATCATTTCCTTATTGTTCCTCCAGTTCAGTGCTCTACCTCTGGGATGTACCAGAGCAGTAATCAGTGGGAGGGACCCTTCAAGCCAGCATGTAATACTGCCGATCCGAAACTGGCATCACTCGCCGCCGCATCGCCGCCCTACAAATGTCTCCAGGTGGAACCAAGCCGTGTTCCGCTCAAGACGCTTGCGCTCTAGTAGAATGAGCTCGCAACCCCACAGGTACCGCTCAACCTTGAAGGAGATAGGCGGAAGCAATCGCCTCCCGAATCCATCTTGCAATGGAAGCCTTCGCCGCCGCTTCCCCTTTGCGCACTCCTCCGAACACCCGATCTGACTTGTGAAATAGCTTTGTCACCTGCAAATACTGCCTCAATGCCCTCTTCACATCCAAACGGCGCAAACTGTGATCCGTGTCGCCGCCTTCCAGTGCACGTAACATTGGCAAGGAGACCGTCTGATTCAAATAGAAGGGCAAAACTACTTTAGGGAGAAAGGACGGAATTGGCCGCAGTACCACCTTTTCTCTAGAAAACGACAAAAACAGCTCCCTGCACGACAAGGCCTGTAACTCTGAGATACGCCTGGCCGAACAGATGGCCACCAGAAATAGTCTTCAACATCAAGTCCTTTACCGAAGCCCGGTGCAGCAGCTCAAAGGGAGGTTTGGATAACGCTGCTAACACCAAATTGAGATCCCAAGGTGGAACACTCTACATGACGGGCGCAACTTAGCCACCGCCTTGAGAAAAGCACAACATATCTGCATGCGCGCCTAGACCAACTCCCTGAAACTTGCCACGATAACATGAGCTGCCAGTTGCACTCGCAAGGTACTGGCAGCAAGGCCTTTATCAAAACCGTCATGCAAAAAGCTCAAAAACGGCGGGATGGACACTGTCGCCGCCCAAAATTGTCAGCGCGAACACCAATCCTCAGATATACGCCAGATCCTAACATACGCCAGAGAGGTGGACCGTTTCCTAGATTTAAGCAACGTAGCCAAGACCGCCGGTGAATAGCCTCTCTTCCTCAATCTGGCCCTTTCAAGGGCCATACCGTAAGCGAGAATCGATCCACTTGCGGCATGGAGAGGCGCCCCGGTTGGTAACTGCCAGGGCTCCCCGTCCAGGAGCCGCACTAGGTCCGTGTACCACAGGCACCTTGGCCAATCGGGTGCCACCAGTAGCACCCTCCCGGGGTGAGCCTCGATCCGCTGTATCACCCGGCCGATTAACGCCCATGGAGGAAATATACAGAAGGCCACTGATGCAACAGCGCGTCTGCGCCTTCCGACATCCTTTTGCGCCTTCTGCTGAAGAAATGGCTGACCTTTGCGGACTGGAAGGTCGCCATTAGATTCATTATGGGACTCCCAACGGCAAACTATTTGAGCAAAGACGTCCGGATGCAGCTCCCACTCCCCCGCATCCACTCTGACCCTGCCGAGAAAAAAAAAACACAAAAAAAACGGCCATCACATTGTCCTTCCTGGCGATGTGCGCCACCGAAATCGCCAAAAGCCGACTCTCTACCCAGGCAAACAACAAGTCTGCCTCTTCCTCCATGGCCGCACTCCGTGCCGCCCTGGCGATTGATGTAGGCGACTGCTGCTGGGTTGTCAGATAACACTCAGACTACTCAACCTGTCACCAACGTCTTGAACACTTGCAGAGCCCTGAAAAAATCGCTCGGAGCTCCAGACGATTGATCGACCAAGAGCTCTCCAGTGGAGACCAAACCCCCTGCGCAAACCTGCTCTCGCAGTGGGCTCCCCAGCCATTGAGACTGGTGTCCGTCAACAACGGAAGCCACTCCGGCTGCTCCAACGGCCTCACCACCGCTAAGGACATGGGAAGCAACCACCACCGCAGAGACTGTCTGACTTTGAAGGGACATGGCAGCCGCTTGCCCAAAGAATCCGTCTGGTGCGACCAATGATGAAGAAAAGACCTCTGCAGCGGTCGCATATGGACTTTGGTCCACGGAACCGTCTCCAGCATGGTCCCCAGCACGTGGAGGTAATCCCATGCCGAGGGTGCCGGGGTGGCCCAGAAAGCATACACCAGCTGCCTGAGGCTTCGAGCTCGCTTCTCTGGCAAAAAAACACCCTGCCGTTCTTTGTCTCGAACCGGAACCCCAGGTACTCCAGGTTCTGAGATGGCTCTAACCTGCTTTTGGCTGGGTTGGCCACCCAACCTAGACTCTGGAGAAACCGCACTACTCTGTCACCTGAACACTCTTTTCCTCGGACTTCGCCCGAATTAGCCAATCGTCAAGATATGGATGCACCAATATTCCTTCTCCGCCCAACGACGACGACGCCGCCACCACGATTTTGGTGAAAGTTTGCAGCGCGGTTGCTAATCTGAAGGGCAACGCTTGAAACTGGTAGTGCCCCCAAGGAAAGGCGAACCGTAGAAACCTTGATGAGTTGGCCGAATGGGAATATGCAAGTATGCTTCAGTGATGTCTAGCGATGTCAAGTACTGCCCTTGCCGCACTGTCACAATGATGGACCGCAAAGTCTCCATCCGGAAATGCGGCACTTGTAGACAATGATTTACGCCCTTGAGATACAAAATGGGCCGCAGCGCACCACCCTTCTTTGGCACCACGAAATAAATGGAGTATCGACCCATGCCGTGTTCGACCTCCGGCACTTCTATGACCGCTCGCAATTGCATGAGCTGCCGCAAAGTAGTGTGAATCGCCAAAATCTTCTTTGGGCCCCTGCAGAGACATGACGAATGAACCCTGTACAGGCTGCGTGAACTCCAGTGAGTATCCCTGACAAACTCTCTCCAACACCCACTGGTCAGACATGATTTGGGTCCAAGCAGGCAGAAACTCTAAGCCTCCCACCAATCGCCGTTTCGTCCACCTGGGCCCGCCTCACTTCATTGTGGTTTTCGTGACGCTGAAGCAGAGCCAGCGGAGAAACCTCTATTTGCTCCTCAAAAAACTTGAAAGCCTTGGCCCCACGAGGAAGCCTGTCCTCTCTGGAAGCCTCTGAAACGCAACACGCAAAACCTGCGGAAATCCCGAAACTGCCCCCGAAAGCCCAACCCGGACGTCCCCCGTTTCGGCTTATCTTCTGGCAATCTGCCACTTTTGGTCTCTCCGAGATCCTTCACCAATTTCTCCAGGTCTTCTCCAAAGAGCAATTGCCCCTTAAAGGGCAACTTACCCAGGTGGGACTTAGACGAACTATCCGCAGCCCAATTTTGCAACCACACCGACCTGCGGGCTGCCACTACGGATGCCGTACTATTAGCGAGAGCTCTTATCAAATTGTAATGGACATCCGCTGGATATAACGTCCTGGACTCCAGGCGGCCGAGCTCTGAGCTCCTCCTGGTCCAGGTGAGGCAAAAGGCGCACCCGCTGAACCCAACGCAGGCATGCCCGTGCTACCCAAGCGCCACAAATGGATGCTTGCAAGGATAACGCATCCGCCTCAAATACCTGCTTTAGTAAACTCTCGACCTTACGGTCCTGTGCATCCTTCCATGCCGCCCTGCCTTCCACCGGAATAGTGGTCTTTGTCACTGCTGCCACCGCAGCATCCACCTGGGGCAACCTAAACCTGTCCTTATCCTTCTTGGCCAGAGGATAAAGCCTATTCATGGTACGCATTCCTCTGAGCCCTGCCTCCGGCTTGTCCCATTCGTCTTGGATCATTCTGTCGACCACTCTGTGTACCGGAACCACCACCTGCGTTTGCCTTACTGCCTGAATAACCGGATCCTTCACCTCCTCTTCACTAATGGACCGAGTCGCTAAATTCAACATTTGCAAAGACTCAGTGATTAGCACTGTGAGCTCCTCTCTCAGAAAGACTTGGGTGATCATGACTTGATCCTCGGGCTCCGAGATATCTCCTTCCTCCAGATCTTCCAACTCCCCATGCACCCAGTCGGGATCATCAACTTCCGTCCAGTCATTCTCCGCGACCGACAGGGCTTGTGTTCGGGTTCTTAGGCACTGAGGGCCCCGCCATTCTCCCCTCAGCTATGTCCACCTGCTGAGAAAGGGCTGGTAGCAGCCATGGTCCCGGCAACTTGCCCTGCCGCATCAGTAAGATGAAATCCAGGCAAAACTCTCCAAGATCCGAGGTCCCTGCGGCCGACAGGGGCCCTGACGGCCCCGCTGCCTCTCCCAACACAGACTCCTGCCCGGCACACTGCACCGACTTAAGTACCGCCCCCCCCCCCCGACACCCCTTGTGCCTCCAGGGACCCTTTGGTATCCATTTGTTGTTCTACGGTGGAAGAAACTGTGCAACCGCGGCAAATCCCAGAATCAGCCACCATGCCCCTCCGGGTGCCGCACACCACACTGTGGCCATGCTGCCATCAGACTCAAAGATATAGCCCCCTTGATCTTCCAGCAGTTCTGAGGCTTGGATCAAAGAACCTCAGAAGAACTATGCTATTCTTTTTATTTATTTTTTTAAAAAATAATTTGAATGTCCAAAGAAGCCTGTAAAATTAAGCCTTACACACTTTATAAATTCGGAGCCTATTCTCCTGCCAAATGAACCTGCTCAGTGCACGGAGGAACCCCCCCCCCTTGGGAATTCACTCAGCACCGCAATTAAAAAGGAACCAAATAAAAACAAAAGAAATAAACCAAACTATTAAATAAAATTGCTTCGAGGAGAGCACTCTAAACGCCAGAAAACCAAATAAAAGTAAGCTTCTTCTTTAGCCTTTGTGTTACTGCTCTGGATACACGCTCCCCCGCTGCCCAGCCGCCACGCGGCTCTCTCGTACTGCTGCAAAATGGCCACCCAAAGCAGAGAGAGGGAAAAAGGGTGCCAAAACACGCCGGTGAGGAACACTAGTGCCCGGCCTTGCTGCCACCGCCGAGAGACTGTACCAGCTCACTCCCCTGGTCAGATCTGCACCTCCGGAGGCCGTCTCCCGCACCGCACGGCACTCTGAAGAGCCCCAAGAGTGCCACCGGCAAACTACTCACTGTGCTCAGTTGGTTTTCAGCATTCTCCAGCCAGTCCACTGCAGCAGCATCTCTGCTTGCTCTGCGGTCCCGGTGGAGTGAAGTGGCCTGAGAGGGAGCTCTCCCACGACAAGTCAGGGAGGAGAGGGACCCCGGAGATAGAAGGATGCTATGGCCTGAGGCAAAAGCAACTGCTAGGTAGGGAGCAGTAAAGGTCTGATCCCTCGTTATACCCTTTTCTTCACTTTTTAATTTTCATTTTCTTTTTAAGGCGCACAGTGTCCAGAAATAAAGATAAAGAATAATCAAGAAAGTAAACGAAAACGAATCTACTCTACAATACTATACTCCTTATCCGTTCCTCTAGTGAGCCCAACTAGGCTTACAATGTCCTCCTGCTGCATGGAGACTGGTCACACTGGGACTGATGGGGAGTGTCCGGCAGGCTATATCCAGTGATGTCATGATTCTGACATACCAGTCTCCAAGCTGCAGGAGGAGATTGACAATAAAGGGCTGAACTGGAGCAACGGATAAGGAACTTTGAATTATCCACAAGGAGATAGCATCATTGATTGTCCATTCCCCAGAGTACAGATGAACCAAAATTTAAGTAGTTGGCTGTCACATTCTCTGTAACTGACATGTGCTGCCGAGATCAACTGCAGATGGCACTCCACCCAATCCACCAGTGCCCCAGCCTCACTTTCCAAACACATGCTTCCCGTGCCCCCTTGATGTAGGTAGGCCTCAGTGGTAACATTGTCTGAGAAAATCCAAAGCACCTTCCCCTGTAAAAAGGGGTGAAAAGTCCTGCAAGATGAATACCACCCTCATTTCCAGCCGGTTGATGGGGCCAAGTGTTCTCCTTTGCTGTGCACTGACCCTGTGCAATGTGGCCCTTGCAATGAGCCCTGCATCCAGAGAGACTAGCATCTGTTGTCAGACACCCAGTGTGGTGACTCAAAGGGCATCCCAGCTGACAGATGGTCGCTACGCCCATAGAAACTAAGTGCCTTTCGGGTCACCCTTAGACAGGGCAACACATGTCAGAGGATGCTGCTGTGGTTTTCCCCTATTTAAAGCGTCGGGTTTGCCAAAAGCCATTGATCACAGAACGCCCAAGCCACAACGATGGAGTTTTTGTTGCATATTTGAAAGGATTAACACACTTGATACAGGGCACGCACCCAAAACGTGCACGTCGTGTACCTATAAGATTTGCAACCCTGAGAAGAATAAGTGCAAGTTTGGCGAAGATAAGTAATTATTTTATCACACTAGGGTGAAATCTTAAAAAATATAAGTAGTCTACCGTCTGGCGGGGGTTAGGAAAAACAGTTCTAACCCTCCCCCGGTGGGCTCCGACAAAATATAGTAATTGGGTTTAATTTTATGATGGCTCTATAGTTACTCTGAGATTTTTCCATCATAGGAGGGGTGTTTTATTGTTGAGCTGTGGCAACCATCGGCATAGCAGCACCATCTGCAGCATCCTCATATGGGCATGAGTCCAAGGGACCAGCTCATTCATCACTGCCAAGGTCCCCAACACCTGCAGATAATGCCAAGCCATCAGTGCCAGCATTTGGAGGAACCGTTGCAACTACTGAAGCAGTGCCTGTACTCTGCCCTGAAAGAAGCACCCTGCCGTTGCATGTGTTGACGCGACGCCTCAACAATCCATAGTGGCATACCTCTTGGGGCGTGCTTTAACAGCTACCCAGGAACGGGTGCTTAATCTGGGGTTAACTTTGTCCCTACCAAACGCTATGATCCATTTGATATGCAACTCCTTCAGAAATTCATCCGGAAATTGCAGATAATACACTATTTCTCAGATAAAGTTGTGGGTTCTGATGATTTGACAGTGACCCCTCGGTCTACGTGGATGCCACCTGGGCTGCTGGATCCTTTAATCATTTCATTCCACAAGTTAGTGTTAAAGGATTTACACCTTCTTGAAAATAAATCCTGTTGATCCTGGGCTAATCTGCAAAGAGATGGATGGGGGTCGTTACAATTACGGGCAGACCCATCGATTACTATACGGAAGGCTGACAAGGGTGGGGCTATAGTTTTGCAAACTACTTCTGACTATTTAAGTGGCTTACGAGCACATCTGATTCTGCAACTTATAGACTCTTGGATGCCAATCCCACTCAGGACCTTCAACGGGACATTAAGTCCCTGGTTGATATGGGGGTTGACAAGGGATGGTTAACCAAGAGGGAACATCGATTTCTGATTAATTCACATCCAAAAGGTGCCGATCATTTACATGGTCCCTAAAATTCACACGTCCTTGGTTTCTCCCCTGGGCAGGCCTATAGTTTCCTGCCGGGGCTCTGTACTTGAACCTTTGTTGCAATTTCGTGACACTTTTTTGCAAAAGGAGACTTGTCTTGTTAAATCTTATATACGGGATTCTACTCATTTTATACAACAGCTCGCAACCATTACATATCCTGTGCAAAAC
Organism: Ichthyophis bannanicus; assembly: GCA_033557465.1. Classification (NCBI taxonomy): domain Eukaryota; kingdom Metazoa; phylum Chordata; class Amphibia; order Gymnophiona; family Ichthyophiidae; genus Ichthyophis; species Ichthyophis bannanicus. The sequence goes on from CM066046.1 coordinate 98,798,701, forward strand.
CTGACTTTGATCACTTTGGATGTTACAGCCCTCTACACAGACAGGCTATGCTTTTATTAAATCAGTTATTTACTTTTGTTCCCCCCCCCCCCCCGATTGCCTCAACAATTTCTTATTGACATGATGGAATTAGTCTTCACACGCAATTATTTTTTGTCTGAAGGCAAATATTATCAGCAAGTGTTTGGTATTGCCATGGGGGCGTCTGTGGCACCATCAATAACCACCCTTTATTTGGCTGATTTTGAGGAGTTTTTCCTATATACCTCAATCCACTTTCAACAGGTTGTCTTTTGGAGACGATTCCTTGATGACATCTTTTTGTGGAAGGGGAGCCATTCTGCATTGAATGGTTTTCTCTGCTGGTTAAATGGACTAAAATCTAATCTGTCTTTTACGGCACATATCCATGACCAACGTGTTGAATTTCTTGACATGACTGTGTTTAAGATGGATGAGGGATTTGGCACGACATTGTATCGCAAGAATGTTCAACGAAACAGTTTACTACATTACAGTAGTTTCCAACCAGGACCCTTGCGGAGGAGTTGCCTTATGGCCAGTTCTTGCGTTTGCGGCATGTGTTCATCATTTGATGATTTCAAACATCATGCGAAAGATTTGTGTTCCCGATTGGCCCAGAGAGGCTACCCACGTAAGGTGATTCGGATGGCATATCTTTGTGCCTCCTATACCCACCGTGAATGGTTGCTTTCTGATGTTTTTTGGGGATAGGGTATCTGCCCAAATTACAGATGCGGTAGTTGGTATATTACCGTTCACCACCTTAAAGTTCAGATGTGGTGAGAATTTTGCGGAAACACTGGCATATTTTGGGTTTACACCTTTGCTTTGAAAAGCCTTTACGTATTGCCTTTACTCGCGGGTCTAATCTCGGAGACTTAGTGGTTCATTCTACCCCTGATTTGGATCGGCCCTCCCCGCCTACTTTACAGGATGCTTGCCATACTAGTTGTGGGGATTGTCAATTTTGTGAATCAACATTAACAGGACATGAATGGATACATCCTGGCACTGGTCAGAAGTTCTTTCGTAAATGGGCTACTGATTGTAATTCCACGCATGTGGTCTGATACAGTACCCATGTTTGTTAATCTATGTGGGTAGAACATCCAGAACAATTAGAATTCGTCTTGGTGAACATGCTTCTCGGGTTCGGAACAGGACGATATCGGCCCCAATTGTTGATCACTGTTTATCATTTAATCATGAGTTTTCTCAATTACAATGGACTATAATAGACCACATCCCCCTCGATCCTCGAGGGGGTGATCGTATCGCTGCCTTGCAGCACCGTGAACAGTCTTGGATTTTCAGATTGAATACTGTGGCCCCCTCTGGATTGAATAAAGAAATTGATTGGGCGAGCATGTATTGACCATCATCTGACGTGACAGGGTTCCCCTGATGTTGTGGAGTGCCCCTGTGGTCAGATTGGCCCTCTGTTTTGAGTGACAGCTGGAGTAGCCAGTAGGAAGTTCCCTCCTGGAGAATATATCTAGCAAACTCGGCGTCTTTTGGCAGTCAGCACAGAACAGCTATGTGCGCTTGAGACAGGGTGTGTTCACCCGAAACGTGCACGTCGCGCTTTATTTACTGGACTTGGTGTTGAGCCTGTGGTTGCTGAAGCTAATCTTCAACACTTGGTAATTTTCATTGGAGTTCTAAGTTAAGTTCTATGCATGAATACTTGGTCTTTTAAAAAAAGGAGGTTGCCATCTGGTGTGGCTAGACTAATTTTCTAGCTTCCCTTGGCTTCCTCCAACAAAGTTTATTTTTTGATATACATATTTCTTGTGGTAGGGCCTATCTGGTAGTTTCTTGTTACAGTTGCATGTGTTGAAGCAGGCTCAGAGATAATCCAAGTCTTGCAAGGGAACCAACAAACTCTTGGCAAAAGTTGATAACCCAGCCAAGACTTTGTAGAAACTCGACAACCCTTGCTGTGGCTTGCTCGCGCTGCCTGGATTTTGCCTGAATGAGTTAATCGTTGCAGTAAGGATGGAACAATATTCCCCTTTTAACGCAGTGCAGCTACCATCACCACCACTACTTTGGTGAAGGTACACAGTGCTGTCGCCAGGCCAAAGGGTAACGCTCTGATGTGGAACTGCCCCATGGATACCACAAAGCAGAGAAACTGATAATGCTCCAGGCGTATGGAAATATGCAAATAGGCCTCCATGAGGTCAAGGAAAGTGAGAGACACTCCCCTTCGAATGGCCATGACAGACTGGAGTCTCTCCATGTGGAAACAGGACTCTCGCAGACACTGGTTCACACTCAAGTCTTGAATGGAATGGAAGGAGCTCTCCTTTTTGGGCACTATGAAATAAATGGGAGTATCAACAGCTTCTGTGCTGGTCCTGGGATATGTGCACCACGGTTCCCAACTGTGTCAGTCACTCCAGGGTGTCCCACACTGCCTTTGCCTTGCTCAGAGTCTTGCATGAAGATCGTACAAAGGAGGGAGCAAGGAGTCTGGCAAACTTTAGCAAAGCACCTTCCCTTATAACCTCCAGAACACTTTATTTAAATATCTTTTCTATACCGTGCTCTTTAAAATCAGTGTGATTTGCAGGCAAACAATAACCTGCACTGTACATTACAATGAACAAATGGTGTAACTTGGGACTAACGTGGGTAACTATATACAGGCTACTCAGGTCACAAATACAGTATTGACTAGAGTTGCTTAGCAACAATTTACAAGAATAGATAGCTATATTGAAATTACACTTACCTGGTAATTGTAGTTCCTTGAATGAATCCAGTTTAGTCCTCCACCTCTGGGTAGTGCACCTCTTCCTACAGCTTGGAGACTGGGCATGTCAAACTCGTGACATCACTGGATGTAGCCTGCTGGAATCTCCCATCAGCCCCAGTGAACTAGTCACAAAGCAGACGCAAGAGAGCAACAAGTAGCTAACATTTTAATAACACAGGTACACTACCAAAAAACTGCCTCCAGTTTTGCAACTGATTCCTATAGATTTTGGGGTGCTGAATCCAGGAAAAATAGCCAAAATGTTCCATCACGTCACGTTTTCTTGCAAAATTAGATTTCTTACCCATATAAGGAATGTTCACATAATTTCTTTTTAGCCGACTGCAGTTTATTTTCTTGGCCCAAAATAGAGGTTGTAATGGTTAACTAACTAGAAACACTCCCTCATGATATTTTAGAGTGTTTTGTATTCATTTTATACATTAACAGGACAATTGGGAGGCGGGGGGCTAAATCCAGTACTCGCGCATGTTCTTTCCTGTTCGCCTCGCCTCGTTCAAACACGGTGGTTGCGACATGAATGTTCCTGTCAAATTTCAGTTTCTTGCAAGTTCATTATTATCTTTTGTTTGCTCAGTCGTAATCCAGCTTTATTCCGAAGTGGTTCACTACAGTTGTAGTTTGCAGTGCTGTGTATTTGTGATGGCTCACAGAGCCAGAGGTTGCGTCAACTCTCCGGACAGTTTTTGTTTTATTTGTGGGGAATATACCGTGAAAAAGCGGCAGAGGAACATTTCTGCATTTATTAAAAAAGTATATTTCGCCTATTTCGGTTTGAAGTTAGGCAATCAAGACAAACCGTGGGCTCCTCACAAAGTGTGCAAGACATGTGAGGAAGATCTACGCTTATGGATGAAAGGTAAAAAACAAGCATTTCGTTTCAGAATACCTATGATGTGGCATGAACAAAGAGATCACAGCAGTGACTGCTATTTTTGCTCTTGCATTGTGAAGGGATACAACTTAAAAAATAAGAACGTAATAAGTTACCCCAACCTTCCCTCAGCAATTAGGCCTATGCCTCATAGCAACAAAGTACCTGTGCCTGAACCACCAAAATCTTTGGATCATATTTGTGTGGACGGTTCTGATCATGATGAGACTCAGATGGCTTTTCCCGATGAGTCCAGTACTTCCGAGTTTGAAACTGAACCAGATCCGAAACCTGAACTTCTCTCAAGCTGAATTGAATGATTTAGTCCGGGATTTAGGACTCCCAAAAGATGCTGTCCAACTGCTAGGTTCTCGGCTTAAACAGAAAAATCTATTGTCACCAGGAACAACTTTTTATTGGTACCGCAACCGCGAGACACAATTTTTGAAGTATTTCAGCAAAGAGGAAGATTTGGTATTTTGCAACGATATATACGGAGTGATGGAAAAGTTTAAACTCAAGTATGATCCTGCTGAATGGCGGCTGTTCATTGATTCGTCAAAAGACAGCATAAAAGGTGTTCTTCTTCATAATGGCAACACATTCGCTTCAGTTCCTATTGCTCACTCTGTTATTCTCCAAGAAAAATACGAGAATTTGGCCCTGATTCTTCAGAAGATTCGTTATGATGAGCATAAGTGGATGATTTGTGGAGACTTTAAAATTCTATCCATGCTATTAGGGCAGCAATCCGGTTTCACCAAATATCCCTGCTTCCTTTGCTTGTGGGATAGCCGGGCCCGCGACCTACACTGGGGGAAAAAAAAGACTGGCCAATTCGGGAGTATTTGAGACCCGGTGAGAAAAATGTTCATGAGAGCTTGGTACCTCGTGATAAAATTCTATTACCACCTCTCCACATTAAGTTGGGTCTCATTAAGCAATTCATCAAGTCCCTTCCAAAAGATGGTGAGTGCTTTCGGTACCTTTGCTCAAAGTTCCCCCGACTTTCTGAAGCAAAGCTAAAGGAAGGAGTGTTTGTTGGCCCTGATATAAGGAAACTCATTTCAGATGGAGCATTCGCTGAAACGATGTCTGAGAAGGAAAAAGAAGCCTGGGATTCCTTCAAGGATGTTGTTCTCAAATTCTTGGGGAACAGGCGGGATGAGAACTATAAGGATATTGTTGCCAGGATGCTCAATGCCTTCAAAGAACAAGGCTGTAACATGAGCCTGAAAGTCCATTTCTTGCACTCCCATGTGAACTACTTTCCCGAAAACTTGGGGGCGTACAGTGAAGAACAAGGTGAAAGGTTTCACCAGGACATCAAGGACACAGAGAGAAGGTACCAAGGAAGATGGAACACCACTATGATGGCTGATTTCTGCTGGTTGCTGCTGCGGGAAACCCCAGATGAAAAATACACCAAGCAGCGCACCAAGAGAAGCATTCGGGGGAAGAAGAAACGCGCCCACCAGGAGATTGATTGACCCAAGAATGACTTTAAAATCTAAACTGTGTTGACAAATATCGTGTTTTTACTAAACTTTGGTAATAACTAGCAAATTTTTATTTCAAAGTGTCGGATCTCATTTATTAGAGTTTTATTTTCACACCATCGGGTGTTTGTCTTCATGTATTGCAATGGTGCGGTTTGCGTTTTCTATTCTTACATACATACCTGTACAACATTTTTTGCACATTTATTTGCTTTGCTTTGTGTCTAACCTCGCTCTTATATGCTCAATGTTTGTGCACATGTATGTGGCTGTTTTAAGTGCAGACAATTTTGCTACCATCACAGTGTGTTTTGTTGACATTACTCTATTCTTATGTGCTGCCTTGTTACAATTTTCTTTATTCTTATTTGAACAACTACTAAACAATTAGTATAAAGAATTCATCCAAGAAACTTTTATCTCGATCACACTCAATCTGAAACGTTCACCTCAAACTGCTAACCCAATGTAGCAAAAAATCTGTACGTGATGGAGCAAATTGGTTACCAGATTTGGATTCAGCGCACCAAAAAACTTAAAAATCAATCGAAACAGAGGCAGTTTAAAAAAAATTTTTTTAGTGTACCTGTGTAATCTTAACTGAATGGTATAACAAAAAAAAAAAAAAAAAAAAAAACACCAAACCACAAACCTTATCCAACCACTAACCTCCCCCTTAAAGGGAAGGGCGAGATTTACTCTGACCCCCCCCCTCCTCCCTGCCGAACCAGAAACTTGGAAAAGGAAGGAGACACAGGTCGAAGAAGGACGAATGAGGATGACAGTAAAGCACCTCAAGGTAACACTCCACCTTTAAAAAAATATTTCACTCCATCGAACTTGCCCTGTTAACAAAACCAATCCCTGGGTGGGAATGAGAACTAAACTGGATTCACTCAAGGAACTACAATTAACAGGTAAGTGTAATTTCAATTTCCTTATCGTTCCTCCAGTTTAGTCCTCCACCTCTGGGATGTAACAGAGCAGTATTAATGGGAGGGACCCTTCCAGCCGGCCCGCAACAGGCACCATTTGCCGCTAGCACATCAAGGCAGTAGTGTTTACTGAAGGTATGAAGAGAGGACCAGGTGGCCACTTTACAAATTCCACCAGTGGAACCAGGCTGTGTTCTGCCAGGAAGCTGCTTGCGCTGTAATGGAATGCGCTCTCAGACCCACCGGCGCAGAACCCTGTAAGATAAAGGCCGAGACAATTGTTTCCTTAATCCATCTGTAAATGGAGGCTTTCGCTGCTGCCTCCCTTTTCCTTGGGCCCCTGAACACTAACAGATGATCCGATTTGCAGAAAGAGACAAATACTGCCAAATATCGTCGCAACACACTGTGTCCAATCGACGCAAACCTCAATCGGAAATGTGTCCTACCTCAGGCTGTAAGACTGACAAAGAAACTGATTTAAATGAAAACAGAGGACACCTTTGGTAAAAAGGATGGGACTGTCCGAAGAACCACCTTTTCTCTGGAAAAGCAAAAAAGGCTCTCTACATGACAGGGCCTGCAACTCCAAAATGCGCCGTGACAAACAAATGGCTACCAAAAATACCATTATTTAAAAGGTAAAATCCTTGACGGACGCTTGGCTTAAGGGCTCAAAAGGGCCCTTTATGAGCACCCCTAAAACCAAGTTGAGGTCCCACAGAGGAACCGAAATCTTACAAGGTCGCATTCTGGTAACCGCTTTAAGAAAACGTACATCGACATGAGCCCCTAGTGTCACTCCATGGACTTTACCTGTAACATGATAGGGCTGCTAATTGAACCTTCAAAGAACTGGCGGCCAGCCCTCTCTTGAATCCGTCCTGCAGAAAACTTAATATCGAAGGTATGGATGCCATAGCGGCGCAGACTTGATGCCTCAAGCACCATTCAAAGACACGCCAGATGTGCACATAAGCCAACAATGTTGACCGTTTCCGTGCCTGAAGCAATGTTGCAATAACCAATCTGGAGTAACCTTTCTTTCATAGCCTTGCCCTTTCAATAGCAAGGCTGTAAGCGAGAACCGATCCACCTGAGGCATTTGAAGCAGGCCCTGCATCAACAGCCCCTGCGCAGTCGGGAATCTCCACGGAACCCTGTCGAGTAACCTCACAAGATTGGCGTACCATGGGTACCTGGGCCAGTCCGTAGCCACTAACAGTACGCGTTCCCAATGCGCTTTGATACGCTGAACCACGCGTCGTCTGAGCGCCCACGGTGGGAAGACAGAGACCACCCATCAACGGCCAAGGCTGTATCAAGGCATCGATCCCTTCCAACATGGTCTCCCATCACCTGCTAAAGAAAACAACTCGATTTCTGACTGGAAGGTTGCCATCAGGTCCATGACCAGTGTTCTCCACCGGTGAACTATTTGCGCGAATATGTCTGGATGCAACTCCCATTCCCCGGCATCTACTCGGACTCTGAGAAAACCCACCATCACGTCCTTCCCTGCAATGTGGGCCGCCGATATTGCTTGCAAATGAGACTCTATCCAGAGAACAGCCCTTCTGACTCTTCCTCCATGGCCACGCTTCCGGTACTGCCCTGCCAATTTATGTAGGCCACCGTTGCGGCATTGTTAAGACAGTACTCGTATCGCTCACCCTGTCACTGCGGTTTCGAAGCTTTGTAGAGGCAGAAACACTGCTCTCAGCTCCAGCCAGTTGATAGACCACCTGCTCTCTTCTGCCGACCAAACGCCTTGCGTGAAGTCCTCTCTGCAATGTGCTCCCCACCCTGCCAGACTTGTGACCGTTAGTAGTGGGATCCACTCCGGTTTCCAGAGGCATTCACACTCGCAGAGACATGGGTAGTAGCCACCACTGAAGGGACTGCTTGACCTGCAGAGGGCAAGGGAGATGTTTGTTCAACGAGTCGGAGTGGTGCAACCAGCAGCGAAGCAACGACCACTAAATGTCTCATATGGAACCTAGCCCAAGGAACAACCTCCAAAGTCACTGCCATCGTCCCCAGCACATGAAGGTAACTCCACGCCGTGGGTGCTGGCGGGACCCTGAAGCTTCGCACCAGCTTTTGAAGTGCTTGGGCTCTCCACTCCATCAGAAATACCGCCCCTTTCCGAGTGTCTAACTGTACTCCCAGATACTCAAGGACCTGAAACGGAACCAAGTGGTTCTTGGCCAGATTGACTACTGTCATGAGGCTGGAGCTAGAGAAGAAACAGTGTTGAAAAAGGTGAAATTAGACTTACCTAATTGTTGTTCCTTGCGGAACTCTAGTCTAGTCCCGGACATCTGGGTATAAACACCTCCTCCCGCAGCCTTGGAGACTGAGCCCATCACCTTTTTTGGTGTCACCAGTATAAGTAGATGAGGAACCGCCTCCTAGATCCAGTAACCTATTGACAAAGCAGACTCAGAGGAATAAGTAATCATATATAACATTTTTTTTTCCCTTTTTAAAATTCAACCATTACTAGAGGCTAACGAAGATAACCGCCAAAAAACAAAGGCTGAACAGCCAAAAAAACCTGGAAAAGTACCAGACAAGGCCTAAGCAAAGTCCCGCTCAGCCTCGTCTGGCCCCCTCATTAAAAAGCTCCAAACAGGTACTGTTATCACTGTCCCTGAAAAAACGGACTCCGCCCCACCCCCGGATTGCAGACCCGTCAGGCGCCACTGAAGCCAAGTGATACAAACCTACAAATTCTTCAGGCTACAGATGCATGCCCACAATAGGGAGGGTCACGGGACTAGAGTTCCGCAAGGAACAACAATTAGCAGGTAAGTCTAATTTCACCTTCCTTGTCGTCCCTCTAGTCTAGTCCCGGACATCTGGGGATGTAACAGAGCAGTAATCGTTCAACGGGGAGGGACCCGCTAGACCAGCCTGAAGAACCGCTGAGCCAAACTGAGTATCCCCTTCCGCCTGCACATCGATCCTGTAATGCTTGACAAAGGAATGCAGCGATGACCAAGTCGCTGCCTTACAAGTCTCTGCCGCAGGCACTATTTTTTTTAATTTTATTTAGCAAGCATTTGTAGCCCGCTCCTTCCAGCGATCAGAAGCGGGTAGGATTACTATTGTGAAACTGCCGAATCAAGGCAGGTACAAATTTTGTTTACATACAGATTGTCAGAAAAGCACATCATACAGAGTTAACACTTCTTAGCTATGGGGGAGGTCATTTACATATATACATATATACAGGATAATCTTCTTGGACACAGTGGTCAGGGGCTGCTCCATCTGTGGGTTTAGTTCAGGTTGAAATGTGATTGGAAAATGTGCGTTTTGAGTTTCTTTCTGAAGTCTAGAAGGTCATTGCTAGCTCGTAGCTCTGGTGGGAGTTGGTTCCACAGTGTTGGCGCCGCATATGAGAAAGCCCTGTGGCTGGTGTTAGCTTTGGCAGATCTTATATCTGTTGGAGTGTGAAGGATGTTGGAATTGTGGGTTCTTCTGTTTCGGGTAGGAGGTTGCAATCTTACTAGGTTGTTGAGGAAGGAAGGTGCTAAGTTGTGGATGAGTTTGAAGGTGGTTGTTAGTATTTTGTATTTTGTGCGAGCTGTTATGGGTAGCCAGTGTAATTGAATTAGTAGTGGTGTGATGTGGTCACTTAGATTTTTCTTCATTATGACCCTGGCAGCTACATTTTGTGCCATTTGTAATATGTTTAGGGTTTTTTTTAGGTAAACCTTGTAGGATGGCGTTGCAGTAGTCAAAATGTGGCATGATGAGTGCTTGGGCCACTGTTCTGAAGTCTTGGGGATCAATAATATTCCGAATGGGTTGGAGCACTCTAAGCTTGTGGAAAACTGCTCTGTTGGTCTTTCGGAGGTGTTTTTCCATCTTTAGGTCACAGTCAAATGTGACTCCTAGATACTTTATTTCTTTTTTTGTTTGGTAAGTGTTGTTACATAGTGTTATTGATGTGGGAGGGTCAAAATTCGGTTCTTTGGAGATATACATTACTTCGGTTTTTTTGTGATTAATTGACATACTACTTTGTTGTAACCAGTCTTGCATCTCTCCGATACATGTCTCCAGTGGGTTGTAGTCTGGGTTTTTAGTGTCTAGTTGTGTGTATAGCATGATATCATCGGCATAGATGTGGTAATTAATTTCGTGCCGTGAGAAAATTTTGCATAGTGGCTGCATATATATGTTAAACAGAAGTGCTGAGAGAGCAGAGCCTACACTAGACTGTATTCGGCCCAAGAAGCCACTTGCGCCCTAGTCGAATGAGCTCGTAACCCAGCCGGGACGACCTTACCTTTCAACAGATATGCCGAGGAGATAGCCTCCTTAATCCATCTCACAACAGAAGCCTTGGACACCGACTCACCTTGCCGCGGACCTCCAAATAAGACAATCTATCCGTCTTGCGAAAAACGCCGTTCTCTGCAAATACACTCTTAAAACTCGACTGACATCCAACCTATGCAACTTTTTTTCCGGCACTGTCCGCAGCCTTCTTCACAAAAGCCGGCAATGAAACAGTCTGATTCATATGAAAGACCGATACCACCTTAGGCAAAAAGGAGGGCACCGTGCGCACCACCACCTTGCTGTCATAGGTCAGAAACGGCTCCCTGCACGATAACGCTTGCAATTCCGAAATTCGTCGCGCCGAAGCAACTGCTACTAAGACCACCACCTTCAGTGTGAGATCCTTCAATGTTGCCTGGGCCAAAGGCTCGAACAGCGCCCTTACCAACACCTCTAGCACCAAGTTGAGATCCCAAGATGGAACCTGGAGGCCTCAGCAGCGAGGTCGCCCTCAAGAACCGCTTTACATCCGGGTTAGCTCCGAGTACTAAACCCTGCACCTTACCGCGATAACAAGAAAGAGCTGCCAATTGGACCTTCAAGGACGCCGCTGCAAGACCCTTATCAAAACCGTCCTGCAAAAAGAGGCACTTAACGCCACGACCCTCTGCACCAGGCTTCATAAATTCGCCAGATGCGGACATCAGCCAACGAAGTAGACCGACGCCGAGACCTTAACAAAGTGGCAACCACCGCTGATGAATACCCCCTGGCCGTCAACTGTGCCCTTTCAATAGCCAAGCCGTAAGCGAGAACCGACCCACCTGAGGCATCAGTAAGGGGACCCTGTTCCAACAAATCCTCCCTGATGGGCAGCTTCCACGGAGCCTCCACCAGGAGCTGCACCAGAACGGCATACCACGGTCGTCTCGGCCAGTCCGGCGCTACAAGAATCACCATTCCCTTGTGCATCTCTATTCTCTGAAGTAGACAACTTATCAAGGCCCACGGAGGAAAGGCGTAGAGGAGCTGCTCCTCCGGCCACGGCTGTAACAATGCATCTAAGCCCTCGGACATTCTTTTGCGCCTTCTGCTGAAGAACCTCTCTACTTTTGCCGAAGTGAAGGTCGCCATTAGATCCATCACCGGAACCCCCCAGCGCTTCACTAACATCTCGAAGACCTCCTGATTGAGACTCCACTCACCTGGGTCCACCGCGTTCCGGCTCAAATAATCCGCGGTCACATTGTCTACCCCGGCGACATGTCCTGCCGACAACGCTTCTAGATGCACCTCGGCCCACGCGAGAAGCTCGTCCGCCTCCAGCGCTACAGTGCCGCCTTGACGATTGACATAAGCCACTGCCGTGGCGTTGTCCGACAGGACTCGAATTGCCCGGCCCTGCACTTGGGACTGGAAAGCCCTTAACGCCAGGCTGACCGCTCTGAGCTCCAACCGGTTGATCGACCACTGCCTTTCCGGATCTGACCACTGACCTTGCACGAACTGCCTCTCGAAGTGCGCCCCCCCCAGCCGTAAAGGCTGGCATCCGTCGTCAACGGCTTCCAATCCGGCGCCTCTAACGGCATACCTTTCTCCAGATTGCTGGGCTCGAGCCACCACTGGAGAGAGCGCTTCACCGGTCCCGGACACACCAACCCGAGACAACGGATCCGATTGATTGGACCACCGCTGGAGCAGCGCCCGCTGCAACAGCCGCATGTGCGCCCTGGCCCAAGGGACCAGATTGAGCGAGGCCGCCATTGTTCCCAAAAGTTGTAGGTAATGCCACGCGGACGGGGCCTTCCTTCTCAGAAACTCCTAACTAGCCGCCGCAGCCCTTGGGCCCGGGCGAGCGGCAGGAACACCCTGCCCGCCTTCGTGTCGAATCGAGCTCCTAGATACTCCAGCTCCTGGGTCGGTGTCAACTTGCTCTTTGAGATGTTTACAACCCACCCCAAGCTCTGAAGAAACCGCACTACCCGAAGAGTAGCCTCCTCGCTCTCGCACCGAGTTTTTGCCCGAATCAACCAATCGTCCAGGTACGGGTGAACTAACACCCCCTCTCTGCGCAACGCCGCCACCACTACCACCATCACCTTGGTAAAGGCCCGTGGCACCGTCGCCAAGCCGAACGGCAATGCCTGGAATTGAAAATGCCATTGGGACAGCGAACCGCAGGAACTGCTGATGTTCCAACCGAATGGGAATGTGCAGATACGCCTCCGAAAGGTCAGAAACTCCCCTCGTCGTACCGCCACTATGACGGATCGCAGGGTTTCCATGCGAAAATGAGACACCCGGAGACACCGGTTGACGCCCTTGAGGTCTAGAATCGGCCACCAGGAACCTTCTTTCTTTAGGCACCACAAAATATAATCGAGTACCGACTGCAGCCGTACTGGCTGACCGGGACTGGCACTACCGCATTCAGAGCCTGTAACCTTTGCAAGGTCTCCTGCACCGCCCGACGCCTGGACTGTGTTCTGCAGGGGGACTGGACGAAGGATTCTGCAACGGGTCGTTGAAGCTCTAGGGCATACCCCTCCCGTATGACCGCCAAAACCCAACGATCTGAAGTGATTTGGGCCCAGGCAGGGTAAAGCTCTCGCAGTCGACCTCCCTGCCTGCCTCCACTAACCCTGCCTGGGCCCCCCCCTCGCTTCATTGCGGCTTTTTGAGGGCCGAGGCGGCTCCAAAACCTCTCCCCGCCCCTCTGAACCCTCGAAATCCCTGGGACCTATACTGGAAACGCCCCCTTTGAAACTGTCCAAATCTGGGCGCTCAAAATCTCCGAAATTCTCTCTGCTGACTCCGGGAAGGCGCGAGCGGGCGATTCTGCTTCTGCCTATCCTCTGGCAGCCTTCCCCCTTTAGACTCTCCGAGGTCTTTCACCAACTTTTCCAAATCCTCTCCAAAAAGAAGCTTGCCCCGAAAGGGAAGCTTACCGAGTCTGGCCTTTGAGGCACCGTCTGCCGCCCAATTGCGCAACCAGAGATACCTCCGTGCCGCAACCACGGACGCCATACTCTTTGCCAGACCGCGAATAAGATCATACTGCACATCCGCTAAATAAGCAGCTCCCGACTCCAGTCAGGCCGGCTCGCCCACCATCTCGTCTTCCCAGCCCAGCAAAATCCGCTGAGCCCACCGCAGGCAGCCTCTAGCAACCCATGCTCCACAGATTGTCAATGCTTTGTCCTTGCAAGCAGCTAACACCTGCTTCAGCAGAGTATCCAGCTTACGGTCCTGCGTATCCTTAAGGGCCACACTGCCCTCCACCGGAATCGTGGTCTTCTTGGTAACCACGGAAACCGCCGCATCCACCTTAGGGGACTTAAAAAGGTCCTTATCCTGCTCCTGCAACGGATACAGCCGTGCCATCACCCTGGATCCTTTTAGCCCAGCCTCCGGCGTGTCCCATTCTTCCTGAATCATTTCCCGAAAAATCCGATGCATGGGAAACACCCTCTGGGACTGCCGCGTCGCCTGGAGCAAGGGATCCTCCCAAAGCGGAATCGGCGACACTCTCCATCACCGGCATGTTAAGGGCCTTCAGGGTCTCCGAGATTAGGGCAGCCAGTTCCTCCCGGCGGAAGACCCTGACCACCCTGGCCTGGTCCTCCTGTTCAACAATCTCACCTTCCTCCAGGTCTAGGTCTCCATCCGAATCCGGACCGTCCAAGACCTCTCCAGAAACCACCGCTGCTACTCTAGCTCTCTTACATGGGGTGCCCTCTCGGCTGTCTACCGAGGAAACTGCCGGCCTCTTCAGGCCCCCCACCAACTCCGCAGTGCCTTGTTTCCCCGCTAGAGCCTGCTGAAGCAAAGAAAGAAAATCATGCGAAAAAATGGCAGCCAGCCCCCCCTGCAAGTGGAGGGCTCCGCTGCCAAGGAGGGCCCCTGAGGAGGCCCGGACGAAGGACCTGCAGGAGAGAGCAGCTGTGGAGAGCCCGACACGCCCTCCCTCAGCGCCGTGTCGTCCGCTTCGATGTCCTTGGACTCCGCCTATAGAGCGCATCCCTTACAGACCCATCTCTGAAAGGGATCCCTTCTTGGCTCCACACATGACGAGGCCTAGATGGCATCCTGGCAAGCTCCACCCTGCAGCTGCCACAGAAAAACCAAAAGACCCGGACTGAATTATCTGCTTGCTACAATCTTTTTTTTAATTTTTTTTATATGCTTTAAACAATTACCTCTGCACCAAGAACAGAGTGGCCTGCCCCCAGAATGCGGCCCCTGTCAAAGGCCTGCCAAAAATGTGCGCACGCGCAACCAGCGCTTCCCGCCAAAAAACGCTGTGTGAGGAAGACCTCTGCACCGCTTACCTCAGCACCTGGAGATTGCCGCGCTTTTCCCCCCGGGCTAAACCCGCAGTACTCCAGACTCCTCCAGCCGCCTGTGCACTGAACGCCGCACACTGCGGCCGGAACGATCCCGGGATCTGAGCGCCACTCACAAAAGGCCACAGGCAAGCGATCCGCTGGCTGCGCTACTGACACGGCAGCCGAAACAGCTCGCGGCGCGGCTGCAGCTCCCGGGACAGATGCGCCCTCAACGTCTCCTCACCCGCAGACTGGGTTCGGGAGACGGAGGCCCCAACACCACCTCCCACACTCCCCCCGGATACAGTACCTGCCGGGAGGGGGGAGAGAGGGGGAACAAAATCAGCTGGAAGAAAGCAGCCGTTCAGCAGACAAAACCTTTGCTGGCAAATTTAAAGCTGCAAAGCCTTCCAATCCAAATCTTCACTCGTAGTTTGTTTAAAAAAAACAACAAAAAACCGCAAACTACTCTAATTCCTCCAGTGAGCCCCCTGAGGCTCACACCTCCTTAAGCTGCCTTGGAGACTGAGCTTACTGAATCTGGATCTAGGAGGCGGTTCCTCATCTACTTATACTGGTGACACCAAAAAAGGTGATGGGCTCAGTCTCCAAGGCTGCAGGAGGAGGTGCTTATACCTAGATGTCCGGGACTAGACTAAAGGGACGACAAGGAAAACTTCTCTGATTTTCATGGAACTCAGAAAAGGCAGAGAGCGCAGTTCCAGCGCAGCTCAGCCAGAGGGCGCATGAACAATTACAAAGTACCTTAAGCAACGTGCTCTAGCATTGATCACATTAGTAACAAGCAGTTTCATCTGTCCTCAAACTCAGAACATGCAAACCAGAAATCCCTTCATAAAGGAAACCAGATGATCAGTGAGATAGGAACAGGAAGAGGAACCAGCAGAGGCAGTGGCAAGAGCAAGATCCAGAGAGGCAAGAGCAAGTGCTGGGGAAGTGGCAGGAGCAAGGTCAGAAGGACCGGCAGCAGGAGCAGTGAGAGAAGCCTGGAACAGGAAAGCTTCCATGTGCAGTCAACTCAAGGAGACAGAATCCAAAAGAGGTATACTCAAAGGGATAAAGTCCAGAGAGGCCAAAAGGTATTGGAACAGAGTCCAAAGCCAAGCAAACCAAAGAAGCAGCTGGCCTGAGGAAAGCAACTCTCCTAGCCCAAGTAAGTCTCCTATGCTAAACCAGAAAGGCACAAGGAAAGGAGATTCCTTCTACAGTGATACTTTTGACAAGAAACAGAGTGGAAATCCACGTCAGGTTTTCCTGGTAACTCTGATTGTAGAGCAGTGCACAGAACAGCTTGTCAGCCTGAGAAGCTACGTCACAAGCTGAGTCCTGGGTGTGGCAGCCTACAGAAGCCAAGGTATGAAAAGCCTTTCATTATAAGGGAAAGTTTAAGTGATGAAAACCTTATGCAAATAGATAAGCCTCAGAAAGTTAGAAGTAGTAAAGCTAACCTTTTAAAAGCACTTCTTAACAGTGTGCTAAGGAAGTTGTATGAGAAACAGAAGAACCCCTGTGAGGAGTTAACAGATACTGAAGCCAGTCATAGCATTGAAGAAGGTAGTGACCCAGAATCAATGGACTGATTGTGAAACCAGTGTTCCCATTCCTCGGAGTGAACCAATGGAATGTAACTTTTGTTCAAGAACTAGCTTGATTACCTTGCTAAATGTATAGAGAAAAGAGAACTCTGCATATGGTGAAGTTGATAACCATTTGTTTCCTGATGTTAATTTCTATTGATTTGAAAGAAGCCTTAACCCAGATAAACAGTTAATTGTGAAGCCTACAACCCTTAACTGTTTATATAACGGTGGAACCTTTTTGTTAGGGGAAAGAATTACCTTCATTTTCTTGTGTGTGTGTCTTATTGAACCTAAGCGTTGACCGGGGAAATAAAGCCTTATTACCCTACACTTTGGCGTAGATTGTTCTTTGTAAGGAGTTCTGCACTACAAGGACCAGAATCCTCCTGGTCCTTCAGCTCAACCACTCCTTAAAATAAATTAAATGTCACCGGACGCCCTTATTTCCTACGCCAGTAGGGGTGCCTGGGGACACTACCCAGCCAAGTCCCTGCAGAAAGTTCACCACCTTTTCTGTAGCTTGCTCGCTCTCGGCTTTGGACTTCGCTTGAATCAACCAATCGTCGAGATATGGATGAATCAAGACCCCTTCCTTTCAAAGGGCTACCGCCACCACTACCATGATGTTGGTGAAAATCTGTGGAGCTGTCGCGAGACCGAAAGGCAACGCTTGGAACTGGTAATGCCCCCAAGGGAGCGTGAAGTGTAAGAACTTTTGATGAGAAGCTCTGACCAGGACATGTAGATATGCCTCTGAGAGACATCAGATACTCTCCATGACGTACCACAGCGTTTCCATTCTGAAGTGTGGTACTCAGACAGCGATTTACCTCTTTGAGATCCAGGATTGGACAAAGGGACCAGTCTTTCTTTGGCACCACAAAATAAATGGAGTACCATCCCATGCTGTAATCTGTCACCGGTACTGGTACGACGGCTCCCAGCTGCAAGAGCCGGTCCAGGTTTTGTTGTACTGCCAGGGTCTTTGGTTGACCTCTGCAGGGCGACAGCACAAACGAGTCCAGTACCGGCTTTGCCAAATCCAGCACATAACCTTCGCAAATGACCTCCAGCACCCACTGATCGGATGTTATTTGGGTCCAGGCAGAAAGGAATCCCCGAAGTCGACCTCCAAAATCGGTTGACTTTCTGCCGGGACCTGCCTCCTTTCATTGCGGCTCCAGCAGACACCGCTGCAAATCCTCTGCTTGCTCCGTGAAACCCACAAAACCCTTGGGCCCGAGAAGCAAATCTTCCCCTTTGGAACCCTCCCCCCCTCCAAACAAGAAGCACAAAAACTCCTGAAATCTCTAAGTTGACCCTGAAAGGCTGTCAGGAAGTTTCCTTGCTTGGGCTTGTCCTGCGGATGTCTTCCACCCTTGGACTCCCTTAAATCCTTAACCAGCTTGTCAAGGTCTTCTCCGAACAGCTTCCCTTTAAACAGAAGCTTACGGAGTCGCGACTTGGATGAACCGTCGGCCGACCAATTCCTTAGCCACAGGGATCTCCGGGCGGCCACTAACAAAGCCATACTATTTGCTAAAGCTCTGATCAGGTCGTAGTGCACATCCACCAAATACGCCGACCCTGATTCTAAACGCTCTAGCTCCTTACACTGTACTGCTCCAAAGGAGCCGACTGCCGTAACTGCTGAGCCCACCGGAGGCAGGCCCTCACCACCCAAGCTCCGCAGATGGAAGCCTGCAAGGACACTGCATTCGCTTTGAAGGATTGTTTCAACAACCTGTCCACTTTCCTATCCTGCACATCCTTCCACCGGTATAGTGGTCTTTTTAGTAACCGCCGAGACCGCTGCATCAATTCACAGACAGAATAGTTTTGTCCTTATCCGCCAGGGGATAGAGCCTGTTCATAGTCCTTAGCCCTCTGAGGCCCGCTTTGGGTTGATCCCACTCATCTTGGATCATCCGATCCACTACCTTGTGGACAGGTAATACCACCTGCGTCTGACGCACCGCCTGAATGGTAGGATCTTCCCCATCCTCTTCCTCGGTCGGCTGCGCTGTAGCCAGCTTGAGTGTCTGCAGAGACTCTGTAATAAGGGCTGTCAACTCATCCTTCCAGAACACTCAATTGATCCTCATGCTCCAGGATCTCCCCTTCTTCCATATCTGCCTCCATCTCTAACTCAGCCTCCTCCACCTCCTGCCACCCCAACTCTGAAGGGGCGTGATCAAGTGGGCAAGGCCTCTTGGGGGCGTTTAGGTGAAAGGCTTTCACCATCCACCATCCCGGATTGCGGAACAGCCGAGGGGAGGTAAGGGCCCCGGCAACTTACCCTGACATCTTAGACAGAACGTCTGATGCATGATCAAGACGAAGTCTGGACAGAAGTCCCCAGCTGTGGGCCAGAGCCGAGTCCCAGAAATGCACTAGGGTCCCCTGATGAAGCCTCCGGGCCTGACGTGGATGGGACTGCCAACCACACCCCCCCCCCCCCCCCCGAGAAGCGGGGACAATAGAATTCTCCATCTGCTGCTCCACACTGGCAGATACAGCTGCACAGCCCCGACAGATGCTGGTGTCTGCAACTGTGCCTCTATGGGTGCTGCAGACGCCACACTGCAGGCATGCTGACATGAGCTGGCCACCTCTTTGCAGCCCCTCTGAGATTATAAGTAGTTAATTACCTAATATTGTGGAGGGGGTTTTTTTTTGGGGAGGGGGGGGGTGTTTAAAGTGAACATGAACAAAAGACAAACGTCTTCCCAGGGACCCCTAAAAGCTTCAGACAACCCCCCAAGGCTAGACCCCATGGAGGCCGCTGACAAACTGTAAATGTAAACAAAAATTAAAATTAAATTGCATGAAATAGTTAACTAAATAAAAACTACACCAAGTAGCTTAAATCCATTGTGGGTATCTGCCAAACCCTGAGGTAATACTCAGACGTTGCCGCCACCGCAGCAGGCTGACACATGGCAAAAGCTGTGTGTTCAAAATTGCCACGGCTCCTGAGGGAAGGTTTGGCACGCACAGAGCAAACTCACCCCCAGCAGAACAACTCTCCCGGACATACCCAACGGTCTGGAATAGAGGACAGAAACTACTGTGAGCTGGACCCGAAGACCCTGCAAGCCACAGCATCATTCAGCCCTAACCGGAGCGACATCCGCAGCGAGGGCCTCAGCTGTAGCCAAGCATACTCTACAGCGCAGGACCTACAGCCGCGAGCTGACGCTCCGCAGGAGCCGGCCTGCAAGTGCACAGACTCAGGAGCTCTCCCCCGTGCCTTCAAGGGGCAGAGATCCGAGCAAGAAAGGAGAGACGTCTTGGTCTGGCAGGGAAAGGTTAACACCAGTTTTTTCCTTAATGACATTTTCTTTTCTCTTTTTTCTTAGAGATATCACCCTCTAGAAAGTAAATAAAATTAAAGGGACCAGAACCAAAATTGAATGGAAGGTATATTAGAAATCTAAGCCCTATCTTGCTCCTTATTCATTTCTCTAGGGAGCCCAGCACCTAGGCTCACTAAGTCCTCCTGCTGCATGGAGACTGGACACACTGGGGCTGATGGGATATTCCAGCAGGCTATGTCCAGTGATGTCATGAGTTTGACATGCCCAATCTCCAAGCTGCAGGAGGAGGTGCACTACCCAGAGGTGGAAGACCAAACTGGAGGAACGATAAGGAAACATGTTGCTATTATAGGTTATACAGTTGTGCTAGTGGTGTTGCATCAATGTGGGTGTGAAAGGGGTGCTATCCTGGTGGTTGGGTATGACCGATTGTGGTTTATCACTAGCCTGGGAGTAGTGTAGGAGGAAGAAATGGTGTTTCAGTGCCTTCCTAAACTGGGCAAGGTCCATAATGGAACAGATGGTGGCTGGGAGGGTGTTCCAGCTTGTGGGTGCATTTGTGATTGCATTTGGGGATACCAGTGTGTTGGCAGCAAAGATCTGTTGGGGGGAGTGGGGTGGACGAGGTCCGTGAGTGAGGCAGAGGAGCAATTGTTGATGGCTTTGAAGGTTAGTAATAGTATTCTGAAGGACAGTCGGCAGTGGAGGTGCTTCAAGATTGGGGTTATGTGATACCTCCTTGAGATTCTGTGTAGTATTCTGGCGGTGGCGTTCATTTATTTATTTATTTATTTAACAGTATTTCTAAACCGCCTTATCTTAATAATCAAGGTGGTATCACAGCAAGCAATCAGGTAAAGTGTGTGTGTTGTACATGCAGTGAGGATAAAACTTAGTTGTGTGAGGGATGTGTTGGGTGCTTGATTTGTTTGAGCTATATACAGGGTGGGCTATTTACAGTGTTCATTGCAAGCTGAAGTGGGTTCAGCGTGTTCTTTGGGAGTCCATGTAGAATTGAGTTGGCGTAGTCAAAGTGGGGGATTATGAGTGCTTGATAAATTGTCCTGAAGTCGTCTGGCTCCAGCAGGGGTCATAGATGCTGGATTGTCTGTATCGTGGTAGACTGCCTTGACCATGTTATTTATATGGGCTTTCATGTCTAGATGTTGGACTAATGTGACCCCTAGATAGCAGACCGTGGGGGTGGGAGGTGTAAATGTTTAGTTCCTGGTCATGAATAGGGCGTCTGTTTTGTTGAAGTTTATTCTGAGGTTTTGGGTGTGGAGCCAGTCAGTGACAGCATCAAAGCAGGTTGTTAGCGGAGAAAAGTCTGGATGGTCGGTTGAGAATGGCATGTAGAGTAGTACATTGTCAGCGTATACCAGGCAGGCAATGTTTAAGGAGCAGATGGGCCACATGTATATATTGAACAGCAGGGCCGAGAGCGAGGATCCCTGTGGTACACCTTGTTTTTGTTGGAAAGGTTTGGAGGTCATGGAGGTGGATCAGACATGTTGCCATTTGTCTGTCAAGAATGACTTACACCAATTTAGAGCTGCGGCATGGATTCCCTTTTCCTTGAGGCACCCCATGAGCAGATCATGATTGACAGTCAAATGCTGCAGCAATATCCATGAAACTTAGAGCAAATCCTTGTCCGATGTTGTCCATTCCAGCGATTAGGGTACTGAAGAGGGTGGTCAGGAGAGTCTTGACACCATTTGATTCTCTGAATCCATGCTGACATGGGTCGAGAGGAGTGATGGTCTTGATGTGGTGTTGGGTGGAATGTTTGAGATTGGTCTGTATGATTCCACCTTCTGGGGGTCTAGTTTGTGGTGCTTTAGAAGTGGCCTAATGGATGTTTGTTTCAGACTTCGTGGGAATGTCCCTGTTGAGAAGGAAAGGTCTATGAGTTTGGATAGGAATGGGCTGAATTCCATGCGCAGTGACTTTATCCAGAATGCTGGGCAAGGGTCGTTTGGAGCTGTGGTGGTGTTGATGGCGGTGATATCCTTGGTGCCTTTCTCTGATGGGGTTGAGAAGGCGGTCAGTGGTGTTGGATGGTGTGACTCGTGTAAAGGCTGGATACGATCTGGACCCAGGCAGGGCAGAAGTCACATAGCCAACCTCCCACCGAACCACCTCTGCCTCGCTTCATTCTGCCTTTTTTGGAGCAGAGGGAGAGGTGGTGGAGTAAAATCCTCATAAGGCTTGTCTGAAAAAGGGGGGGGGGGAGAGGGGGAAGACACCTCCCTTTTAGTATGGTAGAAAATCGCATAGCACAGAATCACCTAAAATCATGTGCCTGACCCCACGCTGGAGTCGGAGCGTTCTTGCCTGCACTTGTCAGGAAAGCACCCCCCCCCCCTTTGGGGTCCCCTAAGTCCTTCACCAACTTATCCAAAGCATCTCCAAAACAAGGTGGTGAAATTAGACTTACCTGCTAGTTGTTGTTCCTTTAGGAACTCCAGGCTAGTCCTGAACCTTTGGGTCTTGCTCCTCCTCCAACAGCTTTGGAGACTGAGAAACGTCACTTCTTTTGATGTCACAGGTATAAGTATCCCGGATCCAACTCCTGACATCAGTAACCTATTGACAAAGCAAACTCACCAGAGCAACAATTAAGTAGTAACACTAACAATCTATACACAACGGAACCAATAAGAAACCTAAAAAGGGGGGCAAACGAATGCAGAAACATTGCGTCCCCCATAGCTATCATCTCATGTGCTGAGATCCCCATATTCTGATAGAAAAGAAATAGAGTGTATCTATACTTCTCCCACAAACACCACCCCCTATGGACTCCACCCGGGAACACACCCCGAGAAGCTTACCTGTCAAACATTCACTGCTTCAGGCGCTAGTCATCGTACAATCAGGGAGGGATACAGGACTAGCCTGGAGTTCCTAAAGGAACAATTAGCAGGCAAGTCTAATTTCACCTTCCTTAGCGTCCCTCCAGGCTAGTCCTGAACCTTTGGGGATGTAACAGCAGTGCAAAGAATCAACGGGAGGGACCTGCCACCCCCCGCCTAAAGCGCCGACAATCCAAAACAGGCATCTCCCTGTGCCTGCAAATCCAGCCGGTAATGCCTGATAAACGAATGCAAGGAAGACCAAGTAGCCGCCCGACAAATCTCCACCGCCGGAACCAAACTACGCTTCGCCCAAGACGTAGCCTGCGCTCTAGTCGAATGCGCACGCAACCCTGCCGGGACTGGTCTACCCTTCAAAAGATATGCCGACGCAATCGCCTCCTTAAGCCATCTAGCAATGGAAGCTTTTCATGCAGCCTGACCTTTGGTAGGACCCCCAAACACGAACAGTTGATCCGTACGCCGAAACGAAGTGGTAGATTTCAAATACCTCTTCAGAGCTCTCCTAATGTCCAATCTATGCAACTGCTGATCAGTGGTAGCCTCCCCACCATCCGCAAACACCAGCAGAGACACCACCTGATTCACATGAAACGGTGACACCACCTTAGGCAAAAAGGATGGCACCGTCCGCAACACCACTTTGGACTCACTAAAAAAACAGAAAGGGTTCCCTACAGGATAAAGCTTGCAGCTCCAAAATCCTCCTGGTGGAAGCAATTGCTACCAGAACCACCATTTAAGGTCAGATCCTTCAACGACGCCCTCGCCAAAGGCTCAAACAGCACTTGCCCTAAAATTTCCAGAACCAAATGCAAATCCCACTTCGGAACTAGCTGTCTACACGGCAGGCGCAACAACACTACTGCTCTCAAAAAGCGCTTGACATCTGGGTGTCCGCCCAGCGCTTGACCTCGGATCTTACCGCGATAGCAAGATGCCGCCGCCAACTGCACCTTCAGAGAAGCAGCCGCTAATCCCTTCTCATATCCATCCTGCAGAAACGCCAGCACCTGCGGAACCGAAGCCTGTAATGCTACAACCTTGTGGACCGCACACCAAGCCTCGAATACTCGCCAAACACAAACATACGCCAAAGAAGTCGATCTCCTCCGAGCCTTCAATAACGTGGACACCACTGCTGTCGAATAACCTCTCGCTGTCCACCTTGCCCTTTCAATAGCCAAGCCGTAAGCGAGAACCGATCCACCTGAGGCATCAGAGGCCCTTGCAGCAAGAGGTCCCTCCAAACCAGCAGCTTCCAAGGCTTGTCCCCCAGGAGTCTGACCAGATCTGCATACCACGGCCTCCTCTGCCAATCTGGCGCGATTAAAATCACTGGTCCTCTGTGAAGCTCGATGCGCTGTAGAATTTGGCCTATTAAAGACCCACGGCAGGAACACAGAGCAGACGGTCTTCCGGCCACGGTTGGATTAAGGCGTCGAGGCCTTCCGACATCCTCTCCCGCCTTCTGCTGAAGAACCGACTGGCCTTTGCGGTTTGAAAGATTGCCATCAGATCCATGACCGGGGCGCCCCACCGCTGAACAGTTCGAACACCTGCGGGTGAAGGGCCCATTCCCCCGGATCTACTTGTACCCGACTGAGGAAGTCGGCCTCTACATTCTCCACTCCTGCTACATGCGCCGCCGACACCGCCAGGAGATGCCTCTCAGCCCACATGAACAACTGGTCGGCCTCGGCTTCCAGTGCCTGACTGCTGGTGCCCCCTTGATGGTTGATATAGGCCACCGCCGTTGCATTGTCGGAGAACACCCTTACAGCCTTCCCATGTAGGCACTCCCAGAACGCCCTTAGCGCCAGAACCACTGCTCGCAATTCCAACCGGTTGATGGCCCACGTCTTCTCCTGATCGGACCACACTCCTTGAGCGAACCTGCCGTGGACGTGCGCTCCCCAACCTGAAAGGCTGGCATCCGTCGTCAGGGGGACCCAATCCGGCATCCCTTTCTCCAACGACTCTGTCCGTAACCACCATAGCAGAGAGAGGCACGTCCCCGGCTGACAGGGCAACTGCTGAGAAAGACTGTCATTCTGATGGGACCACCACCGGAGTAACGCTCTCTGTAGAGGTCTCATGTGCACCCTCACCCAGGGCACCACTTCGATCGTCACTGCCATGGTGCCTAATACCTGCAGGTAGTGCCAGGCCATCTCGCACCTGCTGCGTAGAACCTTGCGCATGCCTCTGCGGTAGAAACACCTTTCCAACCCTCATATCGAACCGTGCCCCTAGATATTCCAGGGTCTGAGAAGGCCTTAACCTGCTTTTGGCCCGATTGACTATCCAACCGAGGCTCTCCAAGAACGCTACCACTCTGCCCGTGGCCGCCTCGCTCTCCTCCTCGGACTTTGCCCGAATCAACCAATAGTCCAGATAAGGATGCACCAGGATTCCCTGTCTTCTCAAAGCCGCGGCCACCACCACCATCACCTTGGTGAAGGCCTGCGGTGCTGTTGCCAAGCCAAATGGTAACGCCTGAAACGAAGTGCCCCATCGGTACCACGATCCTCAAACTTCTGATGTTCCTGCCGAATGGAAATGTGCAGGTACACCTCCGACAAATCAAGCGACGTAAGGAACTCGCCCTTGTGTACCGCAACTATGACTGACCTCAATGTCTCCATCCGAAAATGAGACAGTCTTAGAGATTTATGCACTTGAGATCCAAAATCGGCCGAAAAGTTCCTTCTTTCTTTGGTATCACGAAATAAATGGGAGTATCGACCGCAGCCGCATTGGTCTGGGGGCACTGGGACCACCGCCTCGAGGGAAAGCAGACGGTTCAGGGTTTCCTCCACCGCAGCGTACTTGGATGGTGCCTTGCACGGGGACAGCAAGAAAGACTCGGTCACTGGACACTGAAGTTCCAAGGCATAACCGTCCCGGATAACCTCCAGCACCCACTGATCGGACGTAATCTGGGTCCAGGCAGCATAAAATTTCCGCAGGTGATCCCCTATCGGCACCTGCCCCGTCTGGACCCCCCCTGGCTTCATTGTGATTTTCGGGAATTGGAGGCTGAAGGACGCAAACCCTCTGCTCGCCCCTCTAAAGCCCCGAAACCCCTGGCTACGATAGGGAAACCGCCCTCTGTGTCTGGCCAAATCTAGGGGAACGAAACCGCTGAAACTCCCTTTGTTGCCCTTTAGCTGGCAGTCCCGAGCAACCTTGCTTCTGCTTATCCTCCACGAGTTTCTCCAGGTCCTCTCCAAACAGAAGCTTCCCTCTAAACGGCAGCTTACTTAGTTTAGATTTCGACAAAGTATCCGCCGCCCAATTGCGCAACCACAGATACCTCCTGGCCGCTACCGCCGAAGCCATGCTGTTGGACAACCCGTGAACGATATCATAATGAATATCCGCCAGATAAGCTGCCCCTGTCTCTAACCTGGCCGCTTCGACCCCTGAATCTACCGCTTGCCCAGACTGTAGACCCTGAGCACAACGCAGACAAGCCCTGGCTACGCAAGCTCCACAAATGGACGCCTGGAGGGACAGTGCATTAACATCAAAAACCTGCTTCAACAAGGTGTCTAATTTTCTGTCCTGCGCATCCTTCAGCGCAGCACTCCCCTCAACTGGAATAGTAGTTTTCTTCGTGACTGCTGACACCGAGGCATCCACCTTAGGAGATTTCAACAACTCCCGATCCTGCTCCGCTAAAGGATAGAGCTGAGACATAACCCTGGACCCCTTTAGCCCCGCTTCCGCAATATCCCATTCACCTTGTATCATTTCTTTAAAAACCCTGTGCACAGGAAAAACCTTCTGCGACTTACGAAAGGCCTGCAACAAGGGGTATTCCAACTCCGCCTCCTCTGCCGGACCCCCTGTTGGCATATTAAGCGCCTTAAGTGTCTCAGATATGAGCGCTGGCAACTC
Source organism: Ichthyophis bannanicus (assembly GCA_033557465.1). Classification (NCBI taxonomy): domain Eukaryota; kingdom Metazoa; phylum Chordata; class Amphibia; order Gymnophiona; family Ichthyophiidae; genus Ichthyophis; species Ichthyophis bannanicus. The sequence continues at coordinate 98,825,154 of CM066046.1, forward strand.
ATCCCTTCTAAAAATGCGAACCACTCGGGCCTGGTCCTCCTGCTCAGTAATCTCTCCTTCTTCCAAGTCCTCCTCTAACTCAGTCCTGCCCCAGGTCCTCTAAATCCACGGCCTCTGAGGACACGGACTGACCTGACAGCTCCTTCCCGGACCGTAGTCTCTTCGCTGGAATACCTGAGCCCCCTAAGCTTAGAGGGGTACCCGGGCGCTTTTCCCCCAAACTCCCCTCTGCCGAACTAGGGGAGGGCTTACACTGCACCCCTGCTAACGCTTGTTGAATGAGAGATACAAAATGCAGGGAAAAGATTGCTTCCAAGCCCCCTGGGACCTGCCCCTGCGACACCTGGCTCCCCAGAAGGGAAGACGGCCCCGCCACCGGCTCCAGGGAAGGCTCACCCAATCCCTTTGGCTCAGATAGGTCCGAAGCCCCTTCCCTAGGGCTCTCACCACTCTCCGCAAGTCCCTGCTCCATGGAAACTGCTTCTCTAAAACAGCTTCGGCAGACCCCCGTCTCAGAAACAGACCCTCTTGGAGCCACAAAGCAAACAGAGGGACAGAGGGATTTTGACAGCATGCCATCTGAACCGGAGAAAATGACAATTTCACCCTTTCAAATTACTGCCAACCAAAACCCTACAAAGACTTTATTTTTTTTTTACACAGAGCGGGCTTCCCCTCACTGTCTACACCTCATTTCCAGAAAGCAAAATGAAAATTGCGGCTTTTCTGACTGAAAATGGGCCAAGAACAAACCCTGCCGTTTGACTGAAGCTTTCACGCATGTGCACGATTTCCCCGAAGAAGCGCGGCCTACACACGCAGCCTGAGATCCCCACAGCAAGCCAATGAGAATCTCGACGACCCCGGCCCCTTACCTTGTTGGAGGCACTTCTCTGCTTGCGGAATCCAGCCTCCCCCGGCGCTCAGCCGTGATCGCAGCTTCAGCGCCTGGGGCTAAATACAGTCTGCCATCCTCAGCACAGCCTGCCAAGTCCTGCCGGCAGCAACCCTCGGCAAACGACTTGCAGGCTAGCTCCCGTCTGTGCAACGACTCGTTTTGCCGGTTCCTCACCCAAATTGGTGGGTTCGGGAACCGGATGGCAGCACCCCTTCCCCAGCACTTCTCCCCAAATAGGCTCCCCAAAGAAAACAGTAAGGCAGAGCGATAGGAAGGAAGGGAGGGGGGGGGGGGAGAGCAGAGAACTGACAGCTGAAACAAAGGCAGAAATAAGCAGCTCAGCACAGAGACTGCCCTAAAATCACTTCCCCCAAGCAAAACTTAAGACTTTCAAAAAAACTCTCCACACGCAACCCTCACTGCTTAATTGCTCCTCTACGTGAGCCCTAACCCAGGGCTCACCAGCCCTCCAGCTGTTTGGAGACTGAGAATACTGATGTCAGGAGGCGGATCCAGGATACTTATACCGGTGACAAAAGAAGTGATGTTTCTCAGTCTCCAAAGCTGCTGGAGGAGGAGCAAGACCCAAAGGTTCAGGACTAGCCTGGTGGGACCCTAAGGAACTCAGCCTTAAAAAAATGGCTTACTTAGCCGTGACAGAGGAGACATCGGCTGACCAATTACGCAACAAGAGTGGTGCATGGCCACAACAGCAGCCATGTTCTTCAAGAGAACTCTGATAAGAACGTAGAAGGTGTCTGCAAGATAAGCAGCCCCCTTTGCCGCTGCTGCTGAAGGACCAGGGGACTCCTGCCGGCTCCAAAATGCCCTACACAGGCAAGATCTGACCACAAATGAACACTTGTAATGACGGGGCATTAGTATCTAACTCCTCCAAAGTATCCAATTTTCTATCCTGAACATCCAAGAGGGCGGTGCTACCCTCAACAAGGATCAGTCTTCTTGGTCACCACAGCATCTACCTTTGAGGGAATGCAGAAGCTCCCTTTCCTGCTTTAGCACCGGGTACAGTCAGGCCATGGTCCTAGTTCCCCTAAGGCCACTGGGAGATCCCACTCATCCTGAATCGTCTGCTTAAATCAGATGATGTACGGGGGGGGGGGGGGGGGGGGGGAAATGTTTGCGACTTGCAGACAGCCTGAAGCAGCAGATCAGCTCTTTGTCCAGCATGGACTAACAGGAGCTCTGTTGATGCTCTTTATACCTTGTTCTGGAGCAGTGGAGGATTTCCCCGCTGCTTTATCTAGATTTATTTATATTTAATTTTATTACAGTTTCTTATATACCGCGCTATTTAGTACCAGCGTGGTTTACATCATAACATAACAACAAGCTGTCAGGTTTTACATCGAACAGGAGTACAAACTTGGATAACAGGGTTAACTATATACATAAGCCATTTACACTGCAAGGATAGGTAAAAGTCAGATAATGCATATAAGAGCCTTTCTAGAGTGGGTCATTTCTTGAGAGGGATCTCTAGGTTCAATTGCTGGCTGGGAAGTATTGGAGGAAAAGGTGGGTTTTGAGAGCCTTCCTGAACTGATATAGATTGGCAATGGTCCTAATGTCAGGGGGTAGAGCATTCCAGCATTTGAGGACATAAAAACTGAACGCCCTGTTTGTGGTTGTCATGTTGGACTTTGTCGATGCCTTTGGTGTTAGCAAGTTTACAGCTGTTGCTCTTCTGGATCTGTTGGGGGGGACAATGTGGATAAGATGCGTGAGTGAGGAGGATGAAATACCTTTGATTGCCTTGAATGCTAATATAAGGGTTTTGAAGGTGATCCTCCCATGGATCGGTAGCCAGTGCAGCTGTTTGAGAATGGGGGTCACGTGGTCGCTTCTGGATGCTCCGTAAAGGACCCTAGCTGCAGCATTCATGGCCAACTGTAAGGGGGTTAGTGTGGATTGTGGGAGACCTTGTAAGATGGCATTTGCAAAGTCAAAATGTAGCAGGATCAGCGCTTGATATATGGTTCGGAAATCATCTGGGTCCAACAGGGAGCGTAGATGCTTGAGTGAACAGATTTTGAAGTAGACGGCTTTGACTATGTTGCTTATGTGGCGTTTCATATCTAGACGTTGGTCCAAAGTAACTCCCGGGTATTTTATTGCATCTTTAGTTTGCAAGTCAGCTTCCTTGACACTGACGTGGGATGGGGGAGTAAAGTTGGAGTCTCTGGTGATGAATAGCACCTCTGTTTTTTTTATGTTGAATGCGTAGGTTCTGTGTCTGAATACCTTGTGCATGAGGAACTCAGGGAAATCCCTGCCTCCCCAGGCCCAAATCCCTCCCCCAACTGTTCATTAGATGTTGAAGGTCTGGGAGAGACATGCTCCCTGCCCCAATGTTCCAATACCAGTGGCACAGAGCCATCACCCCCTAATGCAGGCGAGCCATGCCAACCCCCTTGTCTGTGAGCACCCCTCAGACTTCCCCCGAGGGCCCTACCTGCCCAGACTTGTCTGCACCTACCTCCAAAAGTCCGTCTTGAGCCATCTGGGCATCCACCTCAGTCACAACATATTCCTGCGACTGAGACTGTGCCTAGACACACCCCACATGTGGCTCTTGAAGGCATAGTAAGGAGGGGAGGGGAGGCCTGCCCCCCCCCCATGGTGTCCTTCCAATGCTCCTGCCTGTGTTTAATCAAATGGCAGACAAGAAAAGGAGGGATTGATGGTGGTTTCTTTTTTTAACCCAAAAAGCAAGTGGCCAGCAAAAGTAAAATAAATCGCGGAGGAACAAACCCAGTGTCTGGTCAGGCCTTACCTCCCCCTGATCCAGCTCCTTTACTGTGCTGTGAAGAAAAGAAAGTGGCTCTGCACACATAAGTATCAGGTGTCTAGCTAGAGCCATGAAATCAGAAGTACATGCTACTGCAGAGTTCCCTAGCCCCCTGAAGGGTTTCTGCCGCCGGCAAGATGACATGCTGTTCCCCACTCAATTCCCACCTTGTGCTCAGTCCTACTCACTGGATGCACTGCACAGGGCCGAGTGCTGCCATTTTCCACGATGGTGGACCGAGAGCAGGAGCATGTAGGTGGTGCTCAAACTTGAAAGATACAAGCAGGGGGTTCTGGGGCTGCTAAACCACCAAAAATTATTTGTATTTTAAAATTTGGGGTGTGGGTTACAGGGAGCACTAGACCACCAAGTAGTCAACGTTGTCAGGGCACTGTTCCCCCAACAGTATTTTGATGGCATTAGGGGCTTTTCCCGATGCTGAAGTTGTTCCACTTGCCATCAAAATACTACCCAGGCTGATATGCAAATTAGCCACGTGGTGCACGTTTGTCATGGAGAGCATGCCAAACTAGTACAGTCTTCTTGTGTGCATATGTTTGGCTTACTCTCCCAGTTTAACACTGCCATTTTGTGCACAGTTTTAACATGTGGCTCATTAGGTATGTACACAGTTATTGCAGCCTTCATTTCATGCTCTATCTTCGCTGCATCGTGTGTTAAAAAGGTGTGCATTTTCAGAGTGCATAAAAGTCGATTCAGCACACGTCTAGCACTGGCTTTCTGCATCAGCCCGTGTTCCAATATTGTCATATATTTTATGTCTATACAAGTTTGTCCATGGGCAATTTTACATTCAGCTCCCAAAATGCATATTTCAAAATTAGATCTCACATTTTATTGATAAGGAAAGACTACATAAGATCAGACCCAGTATGGCATAGGTGTCAAACCTGTCCTGGAGGGCCACAATCCTGCCAGGTTTTGGGATAGCCCTAATGAATATGCATGGGATATATATGCATTAGAGATAGCCTGCCAACCTGACTGGTTTGTGGCCCTCCAGGACTGGATTTGGAGACCCCTGCTTTACACCTCTGTCATTTAAGATTGTGAGTGGGCAAGGTGCAGATGTCCAAGACATCAAAAAGGTTAGATAGAATTTGTCACATTCCTCCTCACTTCTCACCACCACCAAAACATTGTCCATTAGACATCTTTTTGGTGGTGGTGAGAATCGAGGATGAATGTGACACATTCTAGCTACCCTTTTGATGTCTAGGACATCTGTACCTTGCCCACTCACCATCTTAAATGACAGAGGTGTAAAGCAGTGGTCTCCAAATCCAGTCCTGGAGGGCCACAAACCAGTCAGGTTGGCAGGCTATCTCTAATGCATATATATCCCATGCATATTCATTAGGGCTATCCCAAAACCTGGCAGGATTGTGGCCCTCCAGGACAGGTTTGACACCTATGCAGTATGGCATATCAAGAATTCATCAAGCCCCATATCCTGTTTCCAACAGTTGCCAATCCAGGTCACAGATTCTATGTTGCTTGTCCCAGGGGTAAGCAATGGGTTTCTGTAGTCCTCTAATAATGGTTTATAGACTTTTCCTGCAGGAGGACCAGGGAAATATTCTGCTTATCCCTGGGACAAGCAGCATGGAATCTGTATACCTTTTGGGAACCAGACAAGTACTGTGAGCTGGATTGGCCACATCTTGAAACAGGATACTTTTCCTCTAGGAACTTGTCCAAACCTCTTAACCCAGCTACACTAACCGCTTTTATTACATCCTCTGGTAATAAATTCCAAACTTCGATGACACATTTAGAGGAAAAAAAAATTCTCCTTTGTCTTAAATGTGCTGTGTAGCTTGTGCATCCCCTAAACTTTCTACCTTTGGTGTGGAACAGGCAAAAGTAGATCAGTTGTTCACGCCTTCAAAATCATTGAGAATGATTAAATTTATCTTTATCCACCTTTTTTCAGAGAAGCTTAATATTTGACAGTTTGCAAAGGTTTACCTTAAAATAAAAAAGGTAGAAGACAATCTGCAGGTATGACAAAAAAAGAATAAAAACCCAAAGAGACCCCTACAGTTCCTTCCACCCAAGGGTGTCTTGCTAAAACGTAAACACCCATCAGCACTACAGCAGAAACATAGTTAAAACAGGAGGGGAACAAGAATCAAAATACTTAAACTAAGCTTTTTAAATATTTGCTCCTAAGATTTGGATTTTACAGAACTAAAGAAAATATGGAAACCAAAATCTTTTTTCGGTGTAGATACAAGAATGCAATCTCAAGTGTTACCATACATGCACAGATAGAACAAGCTCTACAATTCTGCACTGGGTAGACTAGATAGACAATCCTGGTCTTTATCTATATTGTCATTTAAGTTTTGGTTTGGAATAATATCAATAATATACCATAAACACCATTTTAATACAAACAGAAACCTGGCTTTTGGGGTTCCAATGATCTTCTGTGGGGGTAAATATCTGAAACAAATTAGAAATTTAAATTTCTAAAAATTAAAAAAAAAAAATATATATATATATATATAGAAGGGGGAATGTGCATGCTCTTTCATAGTTACAATAACCCCCCCCCCCAAACAAGAAAAAAACACTAGGCCAGTAACTGTCAAACGATAGCATAACTAGCATTAAGTAGCCCCAGTCTGCTCAACTTGAGTGGCATAGAGCCAAAGCGGGGAGGGGGAATATATTTAAGCCAGTGAGCATATAAAGTTTCTAGGTTTAACTCATTATCAGCTACCCCTTTGTTGTCTTTTACCCAACCTCTCAACCACGTTATCATCACTGCCTTCTATATCCGTTTTGAGCAAGTCTACAGTACTGCATCCCCCTACATTTCCTAGTAGGTCATTTCAAGTCTCATCTTATTTTGATTTTGTAGGAATACTACAAAAACGAATTCAAAACCTACATTCATTTTGCTATATGAGCACCAAATTGTGTAAATACACATATTTGGGAGATCCCAAATATGTTTTAGCTATTATTAATCTACCCAAATACCTACTATATGCCATTTTCCTCTATTTAAAAAAAATTGCCACAAATCATCAATTACGGGCCTTTCACGCAAAATTAAATTCCCTTCTTTATACGGGCTCAGCAGCTCCGGCGAACTTTTAATGATTTCGTCTCAGGCACGCACCATCCTACGCTTGTTTTAGAAAACAATTCTATATTTAAAAAAAAAACACCAAACACACACAACCAGCCAACAAAACAAACTATACTTCTAAAGAAAAGTAAAAACGCTCAATAAAATAACTTTACCCACAAATAACTTGGAAACTGAAACAAACCAGAAAAAAAATATAAGTATGTATGGTATAAAGGCCAAACATCACGCCCGAGTTTGACAGACTCTCCAAGCTTGCAATCGGTTATTACGTGCCTTTTACCATCCCGGGAGTACTCGCTGCTCCGGTGGAAGCAACTACTTGAAATGAAGTTTCGCCCACCTATCCGGGGCATACCAAGCACATGGCCTCCGTCGACCTACACCCTTCCTGAACGCAAAGGGTTAAAGGTGTAAAGGGCGCGGGAACATTTAATTACTTCCTATTTTAGGCCCCGAAACAATTAGCCCCTAAGATCAAGAGCAAAAAAATTGCAAGGATCACTCCTCCCCTTCCCACATTGGGTTCCCGCCTCACTTTACAATGCCGCCATCACGAAAGTAGGCCCGACGCATCCAGTGCGTCTCCTAGTCCGACGTAAAAGCCGGTAAGGCCAGTGCATTAACTCAGGCCTACAGAGCACCGCACTTCTTTCCAAGCCTTCCCCTGCACCACCCACACATCTCGCGGCCAGCCGCTGGGCTTCCCGCACGGGGCCTAAAGCACGCCACAGTACGTCGCCATTAACGCCGCTTGTTTATTTAAGAGCAGGAGCAGCTCGGTCCTCCGTTGACTCAGACCTAAGACCAACCCCAAATACCCAATCTCACTTTTTTCCAGCTCAATCCCGTCTTCCCGCTTTCGAAACCAGCAGGCACCTCACCATTCCCGCCTCTGTCGCTCACCTCAGGGCGCTCGCGCTCTCTCCTCCCCAGTTTATTTTCGGTTCCTCCTCGCTGCGCCACACGCGGTTTGCACACGACCCCACAACCCGCCGCTTTGCGCACGGCTCTTTCAGCCAACCAGCCAATGAACGTCAGAACGTGAGAAACACCAACTTTGACTACAGACCAATGAGAATTCGGGCCTGGCGGTAGAAGCCCGCCCACCTTCCCTTCGAGAGATCCAATGAATAAGAGTTTAGTGGCGCGGGTGGGAGGTGAGATGATCGGTGTGCGGATGGATGCCGTAAGTTTTATTAAAAACCCGCCTCAAACGTGTTATGATTGGAGGTGGGTGGGGCAAGAACCTTGTTGGACCAATCGCCTGTTTCTGAAGTACATTTCCCAAGCTTTCTCCTTGTCCGGATGGAGATTTCTTGGTGGTTTTGTCTGACTACATTTTTTCCGTGTGAGTCATGGACGGACCATACTTGTGGCTTTTTTATTTTGCCTTTTCCCCGCCCGTTTTCCCTTTTTCCCCGTTTTGATGGGTGTGTGTAAAACCGTAAACAGTAGCGTAAAGAAGATGCTTTGTTACGTTTTAGATGCGGGAGCCGGTTGCGTCTTCCGAGCTTCCATCTTGTATTTGGGCGGTCACGTGACCTTTTACTATCTCTGCTTTAGGATAGAGCGCTTGCTATTCGGGTGCTGACTTTATTTAAAAAAACAAACAAAACGAAACAACTCAGAAAGCGCAAGCTCTGTGACATAACATCGAATCTCCCCTTTCCTCTATTTACAAACTCGTGCGAGAGTCTCAGTTCAAGCGGCCATAGGGTAGCAAGGGATATGCCAGTAGGCATCGGAGTGAGTGCGCAGACAGTGTGCGTAGTATCTGATGTGGCGACCGAGGTGCGTATGTATGTGTTAATCAGTGGTATGCTGTGCCTGTCTATTACCACAAGGTGAGTTGTAGCCGTTTAGCTGTATCATGATTGGGGGAGAGAGATTGTATCATGATAGGAGGCAGGCCAGCCCTTTACCGCAAGGAGTGGAGGAGTATCCTAGTAGTTAGAGCAGCAACCTGACATAAGGGTTTGAATCCCACGTACTTCCCTTGTGGCCTTGAGCAAGTCTCTTAACCCCCCTCCATTGCCTCTCTTGGGTCAGAGAAATATACCTAAAGTACCTGATTGGAATTCACCTTGACCTACTACGGGAAAGGCTGCTAAAAACTACTAAATAAATAAAGGTGTTTATTCCCTAGGCAAACGTTTAACTTTATGTTCTCCCTTGGTTGTCAAAATCTATTGTTTAGCTTTGAATGCACAGTTTATTACTGCCCCTCCCCCAAAGCCTAATATGAGAACATAAGGCATGCCATACTGGGTCAGAGCAAGGTCTATCAAGCCCAATATCCTATTTCCAACAGTGGCCAATCCAAGTCACAGTACCCGACAGGTTCCCAAAAAGGTGCACAGGTGTGTGAGTGTTATGAGTTGTGACAGGTGTTTATATCATGACAAGTTTTGATGGGTGTGTGCATGTATCATGACAGGTGGTGACTGAAGGTTGTGAGTTTTGAGGGTTTTGTGTGGGTGTGTCAGGGCTATGTGTATGTATGTTTCCTAATCATCCATCCAGGCCAGGCACATATGGGTAGTCATCCAGAAGCTGAGAACTGAGCATGACAGATTTCCAGTGATGCAGTATAAGAGCTCCCAGCACTAGTTTCTCAGTCCTCAGCAGCTGGGTGAGGTGTCCCTGTTTAGTGGACTCATTGACAGATGGTTGTCTTGGAGTAGATTAAGTTCTTGATTTTTTTTTTTTTTTTAACAATCCTCTAGCAAGAGAGAAGCAGAAAATTATTGCTGGGGAATAGAGAGGGGGGGGGGGGGGGATGGACAGAGCATGCACAGTACCCAGATCCTCAGCTCTTTGCAAACAGAAGTGCCTCTGCAAGCAAGGGGAAATACCTGGGAGCCCCACGTCTCTTTCCCCTTCTCCAGCTAGAGGTTGCATATCTGTAAGCTAAAGAACGCTGCTGCCTCAGGGGTCTCCGGGTGAATGCTGTGTCCTTCCTGCCTGGTGCTGTTCTTCCATGAGCAACGATAGTAGCATGATAAGCCTCAGTGGGAGATCGGGGGATCCCGGCTCATTACTGCAGTCTCCAGTCAGCAGGGGAGCAGTGCTCTTCCTGGGCCGCTCCGGCGGTGGTAGCTGATGGCAGCTGTTATGTTACATAGAAACATAACGACAGAAAAAGACCACATGGCCTATCTAGTCTGTCCTTCCATATCAACAACTACAACAGTCCCCTTTTTTCCTTTAGAGATCCTCTGTGTTTGTCCCATGCTTCTTTGAATTCAGATACTGTCCTCATCTCTACCACCTCCACTGGGAGACTATTCCACAGATCCACTACTCTTTCCGTAAATAAATATTTCTGCATATCACTCCTGAATCTATCCCCTTCACCCTCATCCCATGTCCCCTCGTAACAGAACTTGTTTTCAATTGAAAGAGGCTCTCCCCCTGTGCATTTATGCCATGGAGGTATTTAAACGTCTCAATCATATCACCTCTATCCCGCCTTTTCTCTAAGGTGTACATATTAAGATCCTTAAGTCTCTCCTCATATGCTTTATAATGAAGACCACTAACCATTTTAGTAGCCACCCTCTGCACCGACTCCATCCTGTTTATATCCTTTTGAAGGTGCGGTCTCCAGAATTGCAACAATACTCCAAATGAGGTCACACCAAAGACTTATACAGAGGCACTATCACCTCCTTTTCTGCTAGCCATTCCTCTCCGTATGCACCCAAGCATCCTTCTAGTTTTTGTTGTCACCTTTTCTACCTGTTTAGCTACTTTAAGATCATCAGACACAACCATGCCTAGGTCCCGCTCTTCTTTAGTGGACAAAAGTACCTCACCCCCCTCTCTTGGATTGCTGCAGCCCAAATGCATGACCTTACATTTTTTAACATTAAATCCCAGCTGCCAAATTCTAGACCATTCTTCAAGCTTAGCTAGATCCCTTCTCATGTTATCTACACCTTCCTGGGTGTCTATTGCAGATTTTGGTATCATCCGAAAATACGAAATGCCATACTGGGTTAGACCAAGGTCCATCAAGTTCAGTATCCTGTTTCCAACAGTAGCTAATCCAGGTCACAAGTACCTGGCAGGTCTCCAAAGTCCACAGCTTTCACAATGCTTGTCCTGGGGTAAGCAGTGGATTTCCTGGGTCCTCTTTAATAATGGTTTATGGACCTTTCCTCCAGGAACTTGTCCAAACCTTTTTTAAACCCAGCTACACTAACAGCTTTTACTATATCCTCCGGTAACGAATTCCAGAGTTTGATTACGCGGTGAGTGAAAAAATATTTTCTATTAGTCTTAAATGGGTTACATTGTAGCTTCATTAAGAACATAAGATATGCCATACTGGGTCAGACCAAGGTCCATCAAGCCCAGTATCCTGTTTCCAACAGTGGCCAATCTAGGTCATACGTACCTAGCAGTTTCCCCAAAAGACACAGGTTCCACAATGCTTGTACTGGGTCAAGCATTGATATCCTGGGTCCCTTCTTAATAATGGTTTATGGACTTTTCCTCCAGGAACTTGTCCAAACCTTTTTTAAACCCAGCTACACTAACAGCCTTTACTACATCCTCCGGTAACAAATTCCAGAGTTTGATTACACGTTGAGTGAAAAAATATTTTCTTTTATTAGTCTTAAATAGTTTACCCTATAGCTTCATTGCATGTCCCCTAGTCTGTCTATATTCTGATAACGTAAACAATCGATCTACGTTTACCCGTTCCACTCCGTTCATTAATTTATAGCCTTCTATCATATCTCCCCTCAGCCGTCTCTTCCAGGTTAAAGAGCCCTAACCTTTTTAGCCTTTCTTCATAGGAGTATCCTTCCATCCCCTTTACCATTTTGGTGGCTCTTCTCTGAACCTTTTCTAATAACGCTATATCCTTTTTAAGATACGGCGACCAGAATTGCACACAATATTCAAGGTGCGGTCTCACCATGGAACGATATAGAGGCATTATAATATCTTTTGTTTTATTTTCCATTCCTTTCCTTATCATACCTAGCATTCTATTTGCTCTCTTGGCTGCCGCTGCACACTGGGCCGAGGGTTTTAACATGTTATCCACAATGACGCCTAAATCTTTTTCCTGTGTGGTGGTTCCTAAAGTGGAACCTTGCATCGTGTAACCATAGTTTGGGTTGTTCTTCCCTAGGTGCATAACTTTGCACTTGTCCACATTAAATTCCATCTGCCATTTTAATGCCCAGTCTTCCAATTTATCAAGATCCTCTTGCAATTTTCCACAATCCTCTTGGGTTTTAACAACTTTAAATAGTTTTGTGTCATCTGCAAATTTGATAACCTCACTCGTTATTCCACTTTCCAGGTCATTTATGAATATGTCAAAAAGCAGAGGACCCAGCACAGATCCCTGGGGTACACCACTATTCACCTTTCTCCATTGGGAAAATTGGCCATTTAGCCCTACCCTCTGCTTTCTATCTTTTAACCAGTTCCTGATCCACAGTAGTACACTGCCTCCTATCCCATGACTTTTTAGTTTTGCCAAAAGTCTCTGATGAGGGACCTTGTCAAAGGCTTTCTGAAAGTCCAGATACACTATATCAACCGACTCACTTTTGTCCACCTGTTTATTCACACCTTCAAAAAAACATAACAGATTAGTAAGGCAAGATCTTCCTTGTCGAAAGCCATGTTGGCTGTCTCCCATTAGGCCATGACTATCTAAATGCTGAATAATTTTATTCTTTATGATGGTTTCTACCATTTTTCCCGGTACTGACGTCAAGCTCACTGGTCTGTAGTTTCCCGTATCACCCCTAGAACCCTTTTTAAAAATTGGTGTTACATTGGCTATCCTCCAATCTTCAGGAATTAGAGATGATTTTAATGATAGTTCAGAGATTACTAATAGCAGGTCTGCAATCTCATATTTCAGTTCTTTCAACACCCTTGGATGTATACCATCCGGCCCAGGTGATTTGCTACTCTTCAGTTTATCTAATAGTTGTAATACATCTTCCCGATGTATCGATATTTCCTTCAACTCTTCTGCACCTTTAAATACCACTTCAGTCATGGGTAACATCCCTACATCTTCCTCAGTAAAGACCTCATTGCGTGTCCTCTAGTCTTTCTACTTTTTGATGGTGTAAACAACTGATCTATGTTAATCCATTCCACTCCATTCATTAATTTATAGACTTCTATCATATCTCCCCTCAGCCTTCTTTTCCAAGTTGAAGAGCCCTAACCTTTATCATTTTGGTGGCTCTTCTCTGTACCTTTTCTAATTCCGCTATATCCTTTTTAAGATATGGTGACCAGAATTGCACACAATATTCAAGATGCGGTCGAGCCATGGAACAATACATAAAACCAAGGATATTATAATGCTTATTCTCCATTCCTTTCCTTATGATTCTTAGCATTCTGTATGCTTTCTTGGCTGCTGCTGTATACTAACGGAGGGTTTCAACATATTATCTACGATGACGCCTAAATCGTTTTCCTGGGTGGTGGTTTCTAAGGTGACATCTTTCATTGTGTAACTAAAGTTTAGGTTGTTCTTTCCTAGGTGCATAACCTTGCCCTTGTCCACATTAAATTTCATCTGCCATTCGGACACACAGTTTTCCAATTTTTCAAGGTCATCTTGCAATTTTTCACAATCTTCTTGGATTTTAACAACTTTGAATAATTTTGTGTCATCTGCAGATTTGATCCCCTCACTCATTATTCCCATTTCCAGGTCATTTATGAATATGTTAAAAACCAGAGGGCCCCACACAGATCACTGAGGTACTCCACTATTTACTTTTCTCCATTGAGAAAATGAGCCATTTAGCCCTGCTCTCTGCCTTCTCTCTTTTAACTAGTTTCTGATCCACAATACTACACTGCCTCCAATCCCATGACTTTCTAATTTTGCCAAGAGTCTCTCATGAGGGACCTTGTTAAGGGCTTTCTGAAAATCCAGATGCACAATATCAACCAGCTCACCTTTGTCTATCTGTTTATTCACACCTTCAAAAAAATATAACCGATTAGTAAAACAATACTTTCCTTGGCTAAATTCATGTTGGCTTTCTCCCATTAAACCATGACTATTATACATGAGCAGTAATTATATTCTTTATAATGGTTTCTGCCATTTTGCCTGGTACTGATGTCAGACTTACAGGTCTGTAGTTTCCAGGATCCTTCCTGGAAACCTTTTTAAATATTGGCGTTACATTGGCCATTCTCAACTCTTCAGGAATTACAGTTGAATTTATTAAATTCAACAGATTACTAATCGTTAGGCTGCAGTTTCATATTTCAGTTCTTTCAATATCCTTGGATGTATACCATCTGGTCCAGGTGATTTGGTACTCTTCAGTTTATCAAATAGTTGTAATACTTCTTCCCGGTTTATCTATTTCTTTCATGTCTTCTGATATATCACCTTTATATACCATTTCAGGTTCGGGTAAATTCCCTACATCATCTTCAGTAAAGACCGAAGCAAAGAATTCATTCAGTCTCTCCGTTATGGCCTTGTCTTAACTTGGCGCCCCTTTTACTTCTCTATCATCCAATGGTCTAACTGACTGTCTCACAAGTCTTTTGCTACGAATGTACTTGAAAAAGTTTTAATATGCATTTGTGCTTCCATGGCAAGGTTTTTTTTTTCAGATTCTCTCTTTGTCTGCCTTATCAGTGCCTTGCATTTAACTTGGCAATGCTTATGTTTCCCGTTCCCCTGGACCTCGCCTTTAAACTATGCTGGCAGTTTTTAGGCATTGCTTCCACTTTTCTTAAAGCGTGGAATACATCTGTTCTGGGCTTCCATGATAGTATTTTTAAACAATGCCCATGCTTTATGCAAATCTTTAGCCTTTGCAGCTGCTCCTTTTAGTCTTTTATTAACTATTTTCTTCATTTTATTATAGTCTCCCTTTTGAAAGTTAAATGGGAGTACTTTGGCTTTCCTTGCCGTCCTTCTTTCATTTATTAAATCAAATGCTATTATGCTATGATCACTATTTTCAAGTGGCCCCAACATCCTTATCTCTTGCACCAGATCCGGCATGCCATTAATTGCTAGATCCAAAATAGCATTCTCTCTTTTTGGTTCATGAATCAGCTGCTCCAATAAGCATTTATTTATTTCATCTAGAAACTTTATCTCTCTAGCACGTCTTGCTGTGACGCTGATCCAGTCGATACCGGGGTAATTGAAATCATCCATTATTATTACTGTGTTGTAACATTTGTTAGCTTCCCTGATTTCTTTCAGCATTTCATTATCCATCTGTTCATTCTGGTCAGGCGGTCGGTAGTACGCCCCCACTGCCTTTGCCTTCCTCTTTTTACATGGAATTTCTATCCATAGAGATTCTACAGCGTATTTTTGTTTCCTGCAAAACTTTAATCCTATGTGACTCAATGTCCTCTCTAACATAGAGCACAACCCCTCCTCCAATTTGATCTACTCTATTATTGCGATATAGTTTGTACCCAGGTATCACAGTGTCCCATTGGTTGTCCTCCTTCCACCAGGTCTCTGAGATACCAATCATAACTAACCTCTCATTCAGAGCTATATATTCTAACTCTCCCATCTTATTTTTTTAGATTCCCAGCATTTGCATACAGGCATTTTAGAGGTTGTATTTCAGTCATATTAATCTGGTTATCAGTTGATAGGGGTAATTTGAAATCTTTCAGCTCTAAAGGGCATCTGAGTAACTTTTATCTTTATTGGAACCTCTCTGTTTGGATTCCTAACTTCTCTTTTTGTTAGTATCCTTCAAGGATACGTTCTTTCGAACCATGCGCTCTTGGGCGACTGTCGGCTTTCCCCTATTATCTAGTTTAAAAGCTGTTCTATCTCCTTTTTAAATGTTAATGCCTGCAGTCTGGCTCCATTCTGGTTAAGGTGGAGCCCATCCCTTTGGAAGAGCCCCTCCCTTCCCCAGAAAGTTGTCCATTTCCTAACAAATCCAAAACCCTCTTCTTTGCACCATCGTCTCATCCATGCATTGAGACTCTGGAGCTCCACCTGCCTTTAGAGCCCTGTGTGTGGCACATGAAGCATTTCAGAGAATGCTACCCTAGAAATTCTGAGACGCCACAGGCGCATGTGAGAAGGGCTCTGAGCCTCCCTTTACCAACCTACTTCTTATGTTATTTTAGATCTTTCATTGGAGAGTGGTCTCAATTGTTTTTTTGTTGACCCCTGATGCAGGCTGACAGCTGAAACTTGGCCAAGTTGGGTCTCAAACCTTGAAGGTTTTTTGAAATAAAAATTTTTATTACTTTAGTGCTGTGGCTGTGGTCCCCTCTGCTCCTTTTGTAGTCTCTACCTCTTGAAAATGCCCAAAGTGAATGCCTTGGTGCCATCAGTGACCAAGAAAACCACTATTCTGGTGGAAGACTGGGCAGCGCTCGAGGACGTTCAAGACCAGAAGTTGGAGCCATTGCTAAAGCAGGCCTTTGACCCTGCAGGCCTCCATTTGTAGGGCCTGTGTGTCCTGGGCTTCGTATCACAAGGGCTAGAGAGCCAGGAATCATCAGAGGGTTCTTGACTGGAGTCAGTGGCAGTGTATCTGGTAGACACATTCTATGATCTGGTTTGACTTTCTTTTAGGACCATGGTGTCTATTATCACAACTTGCAGGTTTCTGTGGCTGCGTAACTGGGCATATTTTTTATTGTCCCTCCACTCCAGAAGCATGGGTTGTGTTCCTCCACCAGCAGCTGGAGACTGAGCATCAAAACTTTGATGATGTCACAGTATAAGGACCCTGTGCATTGCTCTCTAACCAGTATTCTCAGTCTCCATCAGCTGGACCCTCTGTGCATTCTGGACTTCATTGAAAAAAAAAGAGGGATCACATCATAGATTATTCTTTGGAAAGAGCAGATTAAAATTCATTGAAAGTAGATGGTGAGAGGATTAGCGGATAAATAATGTGGGAAAACTGGAGTATCCTCTGCTACAGAAAACTCAGGCTGTTGAGTCAGCAAGGGGTTCTGGTCTGAAAAGGATGTTAAACCTGGTAGTTCCAGGTCCATCCCCTGGTGAACAACTGCATTCCCTGCTGCCTGCCATTTGAAGGTAAACTTTTTTCTGACTCTCTTCAGATGCTTTCCGCCGGTGTTTCTTTCTCCTCCCTGCTGGCATTTTCCCTTCATGATTGGTGTCTCATCAGTTAGCAATATTTCCTGTTTTCTCTGCTTTTTTTTTGGGGCAGCACTATTCTTGTGAGGTACAAAGCCATTTTTGGGGCCCGGGGGACATCATGCCGGCAGGTAAAGTGGTGTATGCTGCATGTGGGACTTGGTGGGGATCCCTGTCTGCTGTGGGATTTTGCCACGGTTGTGCATAGGAGAACCAGGCAACAGAAATTGGCTTATTTAACACAGATGCAGCACAGCCTAATTCAGTCTCCCCTCAGCCGCAAAAGACCATTTTTTTCGGCGGGATTGGTGGCCACTTTTGTAAATACTGCCACTGCCCGCCTCCCCCTTCCGCAACCGAATCAGCAGCAGCTAGGGGGATAGTGTCAGCAGGGAAAGGAGAAGCTGGGGTTTAGCCTAGGGCGGTAAAAACCCTTGAGCTGGCCTTGACCACATGGCCTATCTAGTCTGCCCTTCCATATCTACTACAATAGGCCCCTTTTATCCTTTAGAGATCTAATTTATTTATTTATTTATTACAGTTTCTTATATACCGCGCTATTTAGGATCAGCGCGGTTTACATCAT
The DNA here is from genome assembly GCA_033557465.1 of Ichthyophis bannanicus. Taxonomy (NCBI): domain Eukaryota; kingdom Metazoa; phylum Chordata; class Amphibia; order Gymnophiona; family Ichthyophiidae; genus Ichthyophis; species Ichthyophis bannanicus. Next base: position 98,842,706 of record CM066046.1, read on the forward strand.
AACATAACGACCATAATGACAACTGTCAGGTTTTTACAATGAACAGGAGTACAAACTTGGATAACCGGGTTAACTATATACATAAGCTATCTACACTGCAGATAAAAATTGTAAAGGCCTTTCTAGATTGGGTCATTTCTTGGGAGGGATATCTAGTTCAATTGCTGTCTGGGAAGTATTGGAGGAAAAGGTGGGTTTTAATGTGGGTTTTAATGTGCTTGTCCCATGCTTTCTTGAATTCGGATACTGTTTTCGTCTCCACTACCTCCACTGGGAGACTATTCCATGCATCTACCACTCTTTCCATAAAGGAATCTTTCTACATTATTACTCCTGGGTTTATCCCCTTTCACTCTCATCTTATGTCCCCTTGTAACAGAGCTTGCTTTCAATCAAAAGAGGCTCTCGGGCATTTATGCCACAGAGGTATTTAAATGTCTGTCATCTCTGTTCTATCCCACCTTTCCTCTGACGCAAGGGTAGCCAACTCTGGTCCTAGTGCAGCACAATCCAGCCTTGTTTTCAGGATGTCCCTAACGAATATTCATGAGGTATATGTGCATCCACTGGCTCCCGCTGTATGCAAATATATCTCATGAATATTCATTAGGGACATCCTGAAAACAAGGCTGGATTGTGGTGCACCAGGACCAGAGTTGGCCACCCCTGCTCTAACGTATACATATTAAGATCTTTAAGTCTGTTCCCATATGCTTTATAGCAAAGACCTCTAATCATCTTAGTAGCTACCCTCTGCACTGACTCCATCCTGCTTATATTCTTAATCTGTGTATTTTGTGTCACTATCCATATAGATATTGGTGCTGAATATACAGAGTGATGACGTGGTCACTGTATTATCTATTTAGGCTAGTCCTGATATTCTGCAGGCCTAAAGTAAACATGTAACTTACCTGAATAGTGGCTGAAGATTGTCACTATCTGGATAATTTTCTGGCCTGCTCTCACTCCTCCCCCTAACATGCCCCACAAATACACAGGTAATATCCGGCCATTCTGAAATGTACACAGCCTGATATTATCTGTATATTGTTTTTTGAAAAATACACAGTAAGACTAATTGTGCATTTGCAGAGAATGCCTAATTCCTTATCGTCACTCCAGTCCAGTCCCTTTACTACTGGGTTGCGCAACCCTTCCAGCAGCTTGGAGGCTGAGCCCAACCTTTTTGAGGATGGAGCGGTATAAATACCACTGGGACCACCCCCTAACTCCAGTATTCTCAGCCTCCAAGCAGCTGGAGGGTTCCGTAAGCCTAGGGCTTACTGGAGTCCTGCCTTATCCTAAGTTAGCTAATTTGTCTTAGTTAGTTTTCTTGTCTTCTTTTTGCTTAAAGAAATTGTTTCTTTTTATTTGATCCTGTACCTTTAATTTTTTCCTGCTTCTCTCTCCCCTCCCCCCCCCCACGGCCCGGGCTGGAGATCGGAGGACTTGCCTGAGCTGCCTGCTGCAGGGGGAAGAAGGCTCTCTTCTGTGCCGGAGTTATTTAATTTCCAGGAGCTACCTGCCTCGCGCCGAAGCCCCCGAGGCGGCTGAGCGCTGGAGGCAGCGACGCGAGGGGAACCTGCTTGCCCCCCCCCCCCCCCGGTGCAGCGGGGTGCGGCCGAGCTTCCCGAAGCCCCGAATCAAAAAGCCGGCAGTTTCGGAGGGCTCTCAAGCGGCGGCGTCTACAGCGGTGGCGACGCGGAGCCCGCCCCCCTCTTCCAAGCGGTAAAGGCCCGAACTTAAGCGGTGGGCAGACGCGCGATCCTCCGTGCCGGACTCCACGTGGCCGAGGCCTAGCACGTGTTGAGCCGACGGAGAGGAATCGCGCTGCGGGCCCCGCTTGCAGAACAAACTACAAACTGCAAGTATTAGCCTGGATCGGCAGCATTTCCTTTTTTAATGTTTAAATTTTACTTGATTTTAATTGATTTTAATTGATTTTACCCTTTATTTTATTTACTGTGAGCCTGCCTTTCCTGCAGCTCCAAGGCCATACTATTGCCCGCGAAAACGCTGACATTACTTGGGGGAGGGGACTTCACTGGGAGAGCGGACCTGCAACATTTTTTTTTTACACATTATTGGGGGAATTTAGTTTGGTTGTCTTGTGGGGTGATTGTGGGGTCTTCCTCCTACAGCGCATTGATTAGACCGGGTCACTTACGCTCCGCCCCATTGAGCCTCCTGGAAAGCATGGCCTCTAAGTCAAAGTGCCCATCCTGTGGCACACGGAGGGGCACATCCTCAGAGACAGGCATCTGTAGAGCTTGTGCGGCAGTCTCCACCTCCGTAGAGCAAGAACTCAGCTTGCCCATGACCCAAGGACCTCAGATGCACGGGGACCCCCTGGAAGCGGAGGTGGGGGCCCAATTAACCCCGACGGCTAACTCAGAGGCTCTCGCACCCCCTCCGTCCCGGGCCACGGCGGATGGGGGGTCGGAGATCTCTTCTCCCCTGACTTTATCCTATTGCTACACCAGGCGTACTGTATGCGCAAGCAGGGACTTGGACCAGGCGATACAGCTCCCACAACAGAAACCAGACCAGCCAGACCTAGGAGAGCGAGCGGTCCTGATTCAGGGGTACCCTCCAAGCGTTCCAGACTAATCAGCGAAGAGATCCTCCCACCCCTTTCGCAGGGCACCACAGAGGAAGAGGCCTCGGAAAGGGAGCTGGAGGACGAGGAGGAGGAGCTGGAAGAAGGAGAGATCCCAGAGGAGGACCATTCTCGCATTGTTAGAGTTTTTCGCCGAGAAGAGCTCCCTTCCTTAATCAATGAGTCACTAAAAGCCCTCAACGTAGCCTCTGACTCCCCGGCAGAGGACGAGGCACTAGAAGATCCCTTGATTCAGGCCATCAGACGATCCCAGAAAGTTTTCCCTGTCCACAGGGTGGTACGTCAGATGATACAGGAGGAGTGGGATCAACCAGAATCAAACTTGAGAGGAGTACGAACCATGGCTCGCCTCTACCCTCTTCCAGAGTCAGACAAAGAACTGCTGAAGTCCCCCAGGGTGGATGCAGCGGTATCAGCAGTCACCAAAAAGACCACTATCCCAGTGGAAGGCGCCACGGCCTTAAGAGATGCTCAAGACAGGAAGTTGGATATGCTCCTGAAACAAGCCTTTGATATAAGCGCTCTCGCCTTGCAGGCCTCTGTGTCAGGAGCTTGGGTGGCTCGGGCCTGTTTAAGGTGGGCTCAACAGATCCAGACAACGGAGGGATCATCGGCCGAAACACAGGCCAACTCGGCTAGGATGGAGTCCGGAGCAGCCTATTTAGCAGATAGTCAGTATGACCTCATCAGAAGTTTGGCCAAGAACATGGCCTCAGTGGTGGCGGCTAGGCGGTATCTTTGGCTAAGAAATTGGGCAGCGGATGCCTCCTCAAAATCGCGCCTGAGCCGACTTCCTTTTAAGGGGAAGCTGTTGTTCGGTGAAGATTTAGAGAAGTTAGTCAAGGACCTAGGAGAGTCGAAGGGAGGCAGGCTTCTGGAAGACAGACAAAAACAGGGGCGCTCCTTTCCCCCAGTGCGTACCCAGCCGAGGGACTCCCGGAGGTTTCGACCAACTAGGCCAGCCCCCTTTTCCAAGGGCCGTTTTCCCTCCAAAGGTCAAGGTTTCAGGGGGTTCAGGGGAGCTGGCAGAGGCTTTGGTGCAGCCTCTTCCTCCTTCTCGGGCTCCAGAAAACAACAATGAGATGACGGGGGTCCAGGAGGGAAGGCGCCTGATAGGCGGTCGCCTGACGCTCTTTCTTCCCGCCTGGTCCCGTGTCACGTCCGATCAATGGGTCCTAGAGGTTATCAGAGAAGGCTATGCCCTCGAATTCGCACAACAAATACCCCCGGCCTTTGTCCGATCCCCCTGCGGATCCGCTGCAAAAAGGGCGGCGGTAGAGGAAACCCTCGCACGCCTAAGAGCGCTCGGAGCCGTGATCCCCGTGCCGCCAAACCAGCGCGGCTCAGGTCGGTACTCTATCTATTTCGTGGTGCCAAAGAAGGAAGACTCCTTGCGACCGATCCTGGATCTAAAACAGGTCAATCGCTGCCTCAGAGTGCCGCACTTCCGGATGGAGACTCTACGTTCTGTCATAGCAGCCGTCAGGGAAGGGGAGTTTCTAACATCCCTCGATTTGACAGAAGCCTACTTGCATATCCCGGTCAGGAAGTCTCACCAACAGTTCCTGAGATTCGCCGTCCCAGCAGGCCACTTTCAATTCCAGGCCCTACCCTTCGGCCTAGCTACGGCTCCCAGAACATTTACCAAGGTAATGGTGGTTGTAGCGGCCTTCCTTCGGAAGGAGGGAATACTAGTTCACCCTTACTTAGACGATTGGCTGATCCGGGCAAAGTCCGAAGAAGAAAGTCTTTCGGCAACGGCCAGAGTGATCCAGGTCCTAGAGGACTTGGGATGGGTCATCAACCGAGCGAAGAGCAGACTGACCCCCTCCCAGGAACTCGAGTACCTGGGGGCAAGATTCGACACCAACTGTGGCAGAGTGTTCTTGTCACGAACAAGGTCAAGGGATCTAAGACTTCTAGTGGCTCAGTTTCTGGCCAGAAGAAGCCCCTCGGCGTGGCACTATCTTCAGCTTCTGGGAACAATGGCGGCGGCAATAGAGGTAGTACCATGGGCCAGGGCCCACATGCGACCATTGCAACGGTCCCTGCTGCGGCGGTGGTCGTCCCAGCATCATCCTCTCTCTCTACAGTTGCCTTGCGCTCCGCGGACCAAACAGGCACTCCACTGGTGGAGATGCCCAAGGAACCTGGATCGCGGGATGCCTCTAGAACCCCCTCAGTGGGTACTATTGACGACAGATGCCAGTCTATCAGGCTGGGGAGCACACTGCGGAGACCGTTTTGTCCAGGGGCGCTGGACACCGTTGGAATCGCAATGGCCCATCAACAGACTGGAATTGCGGGCCGTCACCCTAGCTCTCAAGGCCTTCGAAGCCTTGGTACAGGGACGAGCGATTCGCGTCCTCTCCGACAATGTCACCGCGGTGGCCTACATCAACCACCAGGGAGGCACCAGCAGCCACGGCCTCGAGAAGGAGGCGGACACCCTCTTCCAGTGGGCGGAAGCCCACCTGCAGGCACTTTCTGCTCAACACGTGGCGGGCGCGGACAACGTCACGGCCGACTTCCTCAGCAGGTGCAAGATAGACCACGGAGAGTGGGAACTGGAACAGGAGACCTTCAGCCAAATAATAGCTCGCTGGGGAGTCCCAGTCATGGACCTCATGGCACGCTTCTCGTCAGCCAAGGTGGACAGATTCTTCAGTCGCCGGAAGGAAAGAATGTCAGAGGGCCTGGACGCCCTCTCCCAAAAGTGGCCTTCGGAGGGCCTCCTCTATGTTTTCCCCCCTTGGGCTCTCATCGGAAAGGTCCTCCAGCGGATAGAGGCACACCAAGGATTGGTAATCCTCATAGCCCCGGATTGGCCTCGCCGACCCTGGTACGCGGATCTGGTGAGGATGATCGCCGACCATCCTTGGCGGCTCCCTTGCAAGAGGGATCTGCTAAGACAAGGTCCGGTGCGGATGCCACATGTGGATCGGTTCTCGCTTACGGCTTGGCTATTGAAAGGGCACGGCTCCTGAAACGAGGTTACTCAGGGGCAGTAGTCTCAACTCTGCTGCAGGCCAAGAAGCGCTCGACCTGTCTATCTTACGTACGAGTTTGGCGCATCTTCGAATCCTGGTGCGCTGAGCACCAAAAGAAGCCACTCTCGGCCTCCGTCGCAGAGGTCCTGGAGTTCTTGCAGGCAGGGTTGGACAAGGGTCTGGCCCACAGCTCCTTAAGGGTCCAGCTCGCGGCCATCGCTTGTTACAGAGGCAAGGTCCGTGGCAAACCCCTAGGGGCCCACGCGGATGTCTCAAGGTTCCTAAGGGCGGTGAGACGCCTACGTCCACAACGGAGGTCGATCATCCCCCCTTGGGATCTTAACCTGGTGCTAAATGCCTTGATCGGGAATCCCTTCGAACCATTGAAGGAGGCCTCCCTAAAAGATTTAACCCTAAAGACTGTCTTCCTAATAGCCATTTGTTCGGCCAGAAGGATCTCGGAACTACAAGCGCTGTCCGCTCAGCCACCCTTTCTGTCATTTCTCAAGGACAAAGTGGTTCTGCGCACAGTTCCCTCCTTTTTGCCTAAAGTTATATCTCCCTTTCATGTGAACCAGACGGTGACCCTCCCGGCCATCGCCAAAGAAGGGTTGGAAGCCAGGGATAGCAAGCTTCGACTTCTCGACATCCGGAGAACCCTGAAGCGATACCTCTCTCGCACAGCACCCTTCCGAAAGTCCGACCGACTATTCATTCAGTTCGGGGGTCCACACAAAGGGGAGGCGGCGGCCAAGGCTTCTATCTCCAGATGGATCAGGGAGGCAATAGCCTCCGCCTATATCCTAAAGGGGAAACAAGTTCCCGTGGGCCTGCGGGCACATTCTACTAGGGCGCAGGCTACCTCTTGGGCGGAATTCAGTCTAGTTCCCCCCTGGACATATGTAGGGCGGCGACTTGGTCCTCTCTCCATACCTTCTCCAAGCATTACAGGTTAGACGTTCAGAGTGCAGCGGACGCTCGTTTTGGCCTGGCGGTTCTTCATTCCGGTATGCCGGAACCCACCCAGGGGTGAACTGCTCGGGTACATCCCAGTAGTAAAGGGACTGGACTGGAGTGACGATAAGGAAATAGTAATTAGATCTTACCTGCTAATTAGTGTTCCTGAAGGAACGACAGTCCAGTCCCTGATCCCTCCCGATTCCGGCTAAAGTTAAAATCTATTGCTTATAGGAATGCATCGGAATGAACGCGGACCTTCGGAACGAACGCAGACCATCTGAACGAGCACAGACCCGCGGCGGCAAGCTCGGGCAAACCCACTCCAACCGTTGCCATTCCTCTTTTCCTTTCCTATGATATCCAAAAAAAAAAAAAAAAAAAAAAAAAAAATTTTTAATTAATTCATTAAATAAGTGAGTGCTTTATATCTCTTAAAATGTTTTGTTAGGTAGGTTGTGTACAATAGTTGGTTATACCTGCTTTTTCATTCGAATACTGGAGTTAGGGGGTGGTCCCAGTGGTATTTATACCGCTCCATCCTCAAAAAGGTTGGGCTCAGCCTCCAAGCTGCTGGAAGGGTTGCGCAACCCAGTAGTAAAGGGACTGGACTGTCGTTCCTTCAGGAACACTAATTAGCAGGTAAGATCTAATTACTATTTGCCTTTGAATATCAGCTTGATAGGGCATAATTATTCATTCATATGGAACACTCCCAGAATTGCCAATAAAGCTCCCACAGTGGATACAGAGCAGAAGTAGGGTGTTTCTCTTTACCATTCAACATACAAAAATATTCTGTACCGAGGGACAGATCTGCATACTGGGACCGCTCTCCTACACGATCAAGCGCTTTTGCAATAAAAGAAAAGCAGCCCGGCAAGACCACATGGAGTTAAGCGCCTCCCACTGTGCTAGTTCCATATTGCATTTAAAATTGTGCAGTCCAAGGCACGCCTGCAGGGGCCAGCATCTTATCGGCACTGCACAGTCCAAGGCATGCCTGCAGGGGGCCAGCATCTTATCGGCACTGCACAGTCCAAGGCATGCCTGCAGGGGGCCAGCATCTTATCGGCACAGAGCAGCAACCTCTGAGGGACAGATCTGCATACTGGGACCACTTTCCTACATGTTCAAGCACTCCTGCAACAAAATAAAAGCAGCCTGGGAAGACCGCATGGAGGTAAGTTCTTTCCATTGGGCTAGCTCATATTCCAGCAACAGACCTGCTCTTTAAAATCATGCAGTCCCAGGCGTGCCTAAGGGCCCTTGTTGTTGTTAAGTGCCGTCGAGTCGGAGTCGACTCCTGGCGACCCTCTGGATAGCTATCCTAAATTGTGTTCGATCTTCAGTCAGGCGGCTCATTGTTGACAGACTGGTACCCGTAGCTGCTGTTATTGTATCGATCCATCTCATTGCTGGCCTTCCTCTTTTGCGTTGACCTTCTATCTTGCCAAGCATGATGTCTTTCTCTAATGATCTCTCTCTCCGCATGATGTGTCCAAAGTATGAAAGTCGAAGTCTTGTCATCTGAGCTTCTAAAGAAAGCTTAGGTTTGATAAGATTCTCAAGAGCAGAGATGTCTCTCTCCATACAAAGATTCGACTTGTTCCAGCCAAGGTATTTTCAATAACATCATATGGATGTGAAAGCTGGACAGTGAAAAAGATAGACAGGAAGAAAATTGATGCCTTTGAATTATGGTGCTGGCGGCGAATACTGTGTATACCATGGACTGCCCGAAGGGCCCTTAGGCTAGCCTAAACTGCAAGAACAGAGGTAAGACTTACTATTTCAAGCAGTATTTTCCCCAAAAATCCCTGCAACTCCTCTCTCAGATCCCTAACTGCACTCATTCCTCAAAAGATTATTCAACAATCTCATCCTAAAAAAATCTCTCTAAAGACCAAACAAGCCCATCCCTTAATCAGGATGGGACTAGACTGCTGGCATTAACCTTTAAAAAAGAGATAGAGAAGCTTTTAAACTAGAAATTAGGGGAAAGCCGACAGTCACCCAGGAGTGCATGGTTCGGACAAAGGTATCCTTGAAGGATACTACCAAAAGCAGTGAGGTTCCAAAAGGGAGTATAGTAGCCCAAATGCCCTTGAGTAAGGAGCAGACAGAGCATAAAGATTCCAAATTACCCCTGCCTACCAATAGCCAGATTAATATGAATAAAATACAGTCTCTAAAATGCTTGTATGCCAATGCTAGAAGTCTAAACAATAAGATGGGAGAGTTAGAATATATAGCACTAAATGAGAGGTTAGATATGATTGCACTCTCAGAGACATGGTGGAAGGAGGATAACCAGTGGGACACTGTGATACCTGGATACACACTATATCGTAATGATAGAGCTGATGAAATTGGTGGAGGGGTTGCGCTCTATGTTAGAGAGGGCATTGAGTCAGAAAGGATTAATGTTTTGCAGGGAACAAAATTTGCTGTAGAATCTCTATGGATTGAAATTCCATTTATGAAGGGGAAGGTGATGGCAGTTGGAGTATACTATCGACCACCTGGCCAGAATGAACAAATGGATGATGAAATGCTCAAAGAAATCAAGGAAGCTAACAAAAGTCACAACAGAGTAGTAATAATGGGTGATTTCAATTACCCCGGTATCGACTGGGTCAGTGTCACAGCAGGACAAGCTAAAGAGATAAAGTTTCTAGATGGAATAAATGACTGCTTCTTGGAGCAGCTGGTTCATGAACCGACCAGAGGGGAAGCCATACTGGACCTAGTCCTTAGTGGAACGCCAGATCTGGTGCAAGAAATAAGGGTGTTGGGACCACTTGGCAATAGTGATCATAGTATGATCATGTTTGATTTAATTAGTGGAGGACAGATAGTAAAGGCATCCACAGTACTACCTTTTAACTTTCAAAAGGGAGACTATGATAGAATGAGGAATATACCGTAGTTAGGAAAAAACTAAAAGGAGCGGTTCCAAAGGTTAAAGACTTACAGCAAGCTTGGGTGTTATTTAAAAATACTATCCTCGAAGCCCAGACCAGCTGTATTCCACGCATTAGGAAAAGTGGAAGAAAGTCCAAAAAACTGCCAGCATGGTTTAAAGGTGAGGTCAGAGAGGCTGTTGCTGTCAAAAAAGCAACCTTCAGGAAATGGAAAAAAGAGCCAAATGATGAAAACTGGAAACAGCACAAGCACTGGCAAGTTAAATGCAAAGCATTGATAAGGCAGGCAAAGCGGGAATTTGAGAAGAAACTTGCTACGGAAGCAAAAACACGAAATAAAGACTTTCAAGTACATTCGTAGCAAAAGGCCTGTGAGAGAGTCAATTGGACCATTAGATGATAGAGGGGTAAAAGGGGCAGTAAGAGGAAACAAGGCTATAGCAGAGAGACTGAATGAATTCTTTGCTTCGGTCTTTACTGAGGAAGATGTAGGGATGTTACCCAAGACTGAAGTGGTATTTAAAGGTGATACTGCAGAGGAATTGAGAGAAATATCGCTACACCGGGAAGATATATTACAACTATTTGATAAACTGAATAGTAGCAAATCACCTGGACCGGATGGTATACATCCCAGAGTGTTGAAAGAACTGAAATATGAGATTGCAGACCTGCTATTGGTAATCTGTGAACTTTCATTAAAATCATCTGTAATACCTGAAGATTGGAGGGGCGCCAACGTAACACCAATTTTTAAAAAGGGTTCCAGGGGTGACCCAGGAAATTACAGACCGGTGAGCCTGACGTCAGTACCAGGGAAAATGGTAGAAACCATCATAAAGAACAAAATTACACAGCATGTAGATAGTCATGGCCTAATGGGAGACAGCCAACATGGCTTTAGACAAGGAAGATCTTGTCTTACTAATCTGATATGTTTTTTTGAAGGTGTGCATAAACAGGTAGACAAAGGTGAGTCGGTTGATATAGTGTATCTGGACTTTCAGAAAGCTTTTGACAAAGTCCCCCATCAGAGACTTTTGGCGAAGCTAAAAAGTCATGGGATAGGAGGCAGTGTACTATTGTGGATCGGGAACTGGTTAAAAGATAGAAAGCAGAGGGTAGGGCTAAATGGCCAATATTCCCAATGGAAAAAGGTGAATAGTGGAGTACCCCAGGGATCTGTACTGGGTCCGCTGCTTTTTGACATATTCATAAATGACCTGGAAAAGGGAATAACTAGTGAGGTTATCAAATTTGCAGATGACACAAAACTGTTTAAAGTTGTTAAAACCCAAGAGGATTGTGGAAAACTGCAGGAGGATCTGGATAAATTGGAAGACTGGGCATCCAAATGGCAGATGAAATTTAATGTGGACAAGTGCAAAGTTATGCACCTAGGAAAAGAACAACCCACACTATAGTTACACGATGCAAGGCTCCACATTAGAAACCACCACCCAGGAAAAAGATTTAGGAGTCATCGTGGATAACATGTTAAAACCCTCCGCCCAGTGTGCAGCGGCGGCCAAGAAAGCAAATAGAATGCTAGGTATCATAAGGAAAGGGATGGAGAATAAAACAAAGGATGTTATAATGCCTCTGTATCTCTCCATGTTACAACCGCACCTTGAATATTGTGTGCAATTCTGGTCACCGTATCTTAAAAAGGACATAGCGTTATTAGAAAAAGTACAGAGAAGAGCCACCAAATTGGTGAAGGGGATGGAAGGCTACTCCTATGAAGAGAGGCTAAGAAGGTTAGGGCTCTTTAGCCTGGAGAAGAGACGGCTGAGGGGAGATATGATAGAGGTCTATAAATTAATGAATGGAGTGGAACGGATAAACGTGGATCAATTGTTTACGCTATCAGAGTATAGAAAGACTAGGGGACATGTAATGAAGCTACAGGGTAAACTATTTAAGACAAATAAGAGAAAATATTTTTTCACTCAACGTGTAATCAAACTCTGGAATCTGTTACCGGAGGATGTAGTAAGGGCTGTTAGTATAGCTGGGTTTAAAAAAGGTTTGGACAAGTTCCCGGAGGAAAGGTCCATAAACCACTACTAAAAAGGGACCCAGGATATCAATGCTTGACCCAGTACAAGCATTGTGGAACCTGTGTCTTTTGGGGATATTGCTAGGTACGTATGACCTAGATTGGCCACTGTTGGAAACAGGATACTGGGCTTGATGGACCTTGGTCTGACCCAGTATGGCATGTCTTATGTTCTTAAGCTACCGGCTACACCAGATAGGTAATCGCAAGAATCAAATCCAATAGCAAAACACCCCCACACCGAAACAAAAGCCCTTGCTAACCTCCAACATGAAATCAATTACTACCATTGCAATATTGCTACTCTCCCTAACCCTAATGACTCACACCCGATCAATAGCTCTTTACAGCGGCATGATTCCAATTATTCTCAGCAATAGAAAGCTCACAACAAGTAACTTCACCTCAAATCATAGACGCAAGAAACAACACAGGCTCATAAGCGATACTCAACCACCATATCTTCACAACCCAACTTAATATCTACTTTAAACATGAAATGTGGGCTTGTCAATTCACGTTCTGCCTGCAACAAAATCTATACAATGATCCATTACATACACGAGCACAAACTTGAGATCATTTGCGTCATGGAATCCTGGTTTACTAAAATGGATAATGTATTAATTAACCACTCATCATTCACCTTTTACAACTGCCCAAGAAACACCAGGAGTGGTGAGGGCATATTCATCCTCAGCAGAAAACATCTTAGTTTCTCCACCACTTCATCTAACTCCACAGACAATTCAAACATTCTGGTAATTGAAAACAAACACTGGACAATATGCCTGACTTATTGTGCACCCAACACCAACACAGATGACCTTTCCATCCTGCTAGAAACAGCTTGTGCCCACAGCTAAAAACAAATCGTTCATACTTCTCGGTGATCTTAATCTCACCACAGTCCCTGCCAACCAAGCCAACTCTTTTCTGGAAGCCATGGATGTACAAGATCTCACCCAAATAATCACCGTCCCCCATAGAAAAGGAGACACTTTGGATCTTCTCTTTGCACCCATGGAACTCATCACAAACAACTCACACATTCCTACCTATGTGACTTCAGTCCCTTGATGGGACCACCACATGATCATGTTTGAGCTACCACAACTACCCCACAATTACACCTAGCACAATCAACCTCACAAGCCTCGTAGATTTAAGAAATTTGATCAACAATCACTGCTATCGCACATCATCCCAAGGTTTAGATAACAAACACAACTGAACTAACTGCTATAATCAACAACTGGAATGACACCATAGCTTCATTCGCTCTAACATTGTAAAGGAAAAACAGTACAAGGAAACATCAAATACTTTGATACTCTTCAGAAATAAGAGAAACTAAACACAGACTGAGGTAGATTGAATGCCGTTGGAGACACACTAGTGACCCACTTGACCTTATGAAATATTCAACCAAAAAGACTATTGTAACCTCATCAGCAAACAATATCATACAAACTTCATCTTAAACTCATTAAATTGTCCTACAGAACTTATCAAAATAGGCAAATCGCTCACATGGGACCCACTGCAACATCAAAACTTAGAGATTAAACAAGATATTGCTACATTCTTCCAGAACATGCAAATGCATGGTAATGATCTTACCTCCAGTACTCACCATCCATCAAAAATATACAAACTTCATAAGGGTGGACAACGTTTGAATTGGTTTCGAACAACTTGATCACATCCTCACGTTCCTTAACACTACCACCTCCCCAGTTGATCCATGCCCAGTCTCATGGATCAAGATGATCAGAAATTAACTTTCACCTACCATACTCGACATCATCAATTTATCCCTTACCCAAGGATACATGCCCATCGACCAAACAACTACATCCATAAGGCCCATCATAAAAACACTTCACTTGACCCTACATTATTGAGTTCCTATAGATCCATTGGCAGCAGCCCCTTCCTAGCCAAAATAATTGAAAAAAACAGTTCAACTCCAGCTTCAAGAACAGATCAATGCAATCGCCCCTCTCGATCCCCAACAAGATGGGTCCAGACAAAATCATAGTGTGGAAACACTGTAATCAAAGGAATAGAAATGACATAACAAGGATTTAGTCTAATATTCATTGACATATCAGCAGCTTTTGATTCCATAAATCACAATAAATTAATTGAACGACAGATGGACATAGGAATATCAAATACACCCCTAGCATGGTTTCAATCCTATCTCATGGACCGCCTGCAACAAGTCAAGATGGGAGGCAAGACATCTAATGTTCAAACATCTACCAGGAATATCCCAAGGCTCCTTGCTTTCTGCGCTGCTATTCAACATCTATCTGTAATCAACATCATCCAACAGCATGACATACTGTACCACGTATACGCAGATGACCTAATGTTATACGCGCCCTTCACCAAAACCCATCTACACAGCTATCAAAAGATGCTTCAAAGCAGTCACAGGTTGGCAAGCTGACAACAAACTCTCAATAAACTATAATAAGACTGAAATCCTTCATATAACCAAAGACCCAACCTACACCTCTCAAATGACGATCAAGATCGACAACAACATCATCATAGTAAAATCTGAAGTCAAATATCTTGGAGGCACACTCTATCAAAGACTAAACTTTCAATCTCACATTAAGAAAATCACCTCAACAGCTTACCACAAAATGAGGATCCTTCACAAACTAGGCCCGCTATTAGCCCCCGATCACTTCCGCACAGTATGTCAGGCAGTAATAATTCCCCATCTGGACTATTGCAACTCTATATTCCTAGGCCTCCCAAAACATGTGCTATACTCACTACAACTAGCCCAAAATATAATAGCTCACCTAATTACAGGAACACCAAAGCAAGAGCACATTACGTCTATTCTTAGACCCCTATACTGGCTCCCAATCCCAGCATCTATCAAATATAAAGCATTAATCATCACTTTTAAGACAATTCACAACCAATCAGCGGATTATCTGCAAACTCTACTACAGAAGACACCCAGCACTAGATCAAGAAGGCAACCAAATCTGAATCTAATCAATATACCAATCCATAAAACAAAAAACTCTCAGGCCACCTGCAACAGAATGTTCTCTATGTATGGGCCTTCAATCTGGAATACACTCCCAAACAACCTAAGAGCTATCGGCAAAATAACTGAATTCCGAACCATACTAAAAAAAACACACCTTTCAAGAATTCTTTGGAACTGACACCTAAATGACCTCCTCTGAATCCACTCCAAATCCTTCTATCCCCGTAATTATTCTCCTCCAAACTGCTCCCAATAAACGTCCCCAGTAAACTCGCATCCCAAGAACTTTCCCACCACTAACACATTCATATTCACCTAAAATCATTATGTCTAATTATCATAATTATATCTAATTATCATGATTAAATTAATAAACATACATATAATACTTATAAGTTGTAATGTTCATCCTTCTCCCCTTTTCCCAACATTCTCTATGATCAGTTCATGCTCACTGTAAACCGCTTTGATAATTTGAAAAGTGGTATAAAAGAAAGATTAAATAAATAAATAAATATTCAAATTCTAGTCTCACATTGACAACATCACTAACTCCCTCCACTGCTAGACTTTGTGCATCATAACATAAAATCCTGCAAATGGACACTCGGCACCAATACTAAGAACTCAAATTGCACCAACCTTACTGATGGAATATTTATTTAACAGTTTTTTTTATACCGCTTTATCCTACGGCCAAAGCGGTTTACATTAAACGGGGAATACATCTTGGAAGCAGTGATAAATGTGTTTGGGGAATAACTATGTATATTTGAAAAGGTATGGAGCTGTTGAGGTTACGGGAGAGTGAGGGGTAGGGTTGGGTGGGGGGAAATTGTGGGGGGTGGGAGAGGTAGGCTAGGTTTGGGACTAACATTCTCTGAAGATGTGGGTTTTAAGGGGTTTCCTAAAGGATGATGTGGTCCTTAGCATTTCAGGAATGGAGTTACAGAGTTGTGGTGCGTAGAGGAAAAAGGCTCTCTTAGAAGTGGTAGCATTAGTTTTTCTGAATATCGATGGTGTTTGCAGCATTTTCCTTGAGGTCGATCAGTGCTCTCTGTTGTCAGATATAATCTGGAGCAGAGTTTGTAGGTGTGGTGATGAAGAGTTGTAGAGGACTTTGAATATTGTAAGGATGGCTTTGAATTTTGAATGCTCTATAATGGGAAGCCAGTGCAGTTGTTTGAGGCAAGGTGTGATGTGGTCTGTTCTTCTTGTGTTGAAGAGGATTCTTGCTGCCATGTTGTGTGCAAGCTGAAGAGGGTGGATGGTTGAGTTTGGTATTCCTTGAAAGATGATTTTGCAATAGTCGAAGTGAGGGAATATGGTTGCTTGGAGGGATGAGTAGAAGTCATGCTCGGATAGGAGAGGTTTAAGATTCTTGATTGTTTTGAGCTTGTAATATATGCTCCGAGTTACGTTGCTGGTCCAGTGTAACTCTAAGGTATCTTATATTTTGTTTCACTTGGATATGTGTACCCTCCAATAGGTATGGAGGTAGGTAGTATGAAGCTCTCTGGTGATATACATGGCCTCAGTCTTCTTTAGATTTATCGTCAGGTTGTGTCTGTTGAGCCATTTGCAGATTGTGGAGAAACAGGTTGTTATGGGTGTGATGTTGGGATTTGTTGTACTGATAGGTGTGTAAATCATTACGTTATCTGCGTAGATATGGTAGAAAATGTTGCAGGATTTTATTATAGCACATATTGGTTGCAGAAAGAGGTTGAATAACAATGCTGAGAAGGTTGAGCCTTGTGGGACTCCTTGGGTTTGATTGTAGGGGGATGACATTGACTGGTTTATCCAGTTTGCGGTCTGTCAAGTAGGACTTGAACCATGGGGGTGGGGGGGGGGGTATCTGATAATCCAGTGGCTTGGAGGTGTTAAACTATGAGGTCATGTGGGATGGAGTCGAACGTTGCTTTTATATCCCGGAAAATGAGAATGAAGCCAGATTTAGGCTTTTAAAAGTTGTCAAGTAGGTTAATCATGAGAGTTTCTACTCCATGGTATGACCTGAAACCATATTGCTGATCATCCAGTGGGTGACTTGTATCAATGTAGTCCTGGAGTTACCTGTATACGATCTTCTTCAAGACCTTGATCATGAATGAGAGACTGGCTAAGGATGGTTGGTTGACGTCATTGGATGTTCCTTTCCTGATAGCATTGCAATTATTCTAGAACACCAGTAACCTCCAGTTGGAAAAAGAGAACAAGCAGAGCTACTACAGATTCCAATAGAGAACCTACATGTTAATAGAATCCCTGATTTTGGCTGCACATGGAAAACATAGACCATCACGTAGTGAAAGATAAGAACCTACAAAATTTGAAACCAATATATAGACAAAAAAATGAAATGGAAAATGGAGCTTTAAAACACTGAAGAAAGAGAAACCGAATTGCATTTCTTCCTGTAATGAACTATAAGAAATGTATATTTTTAGAACTGACATGTTTCATTCTCTAAAACTGACACTCTTTTTGGTACCTTTATTGTCTGATTTTATTTATTTGCAAGGATTTGATATTCTTTTTTAAAAAAAAAAAGTTTATAAATTTGCTTATAAATTGGTAACATAACAATTGCTTTACAGAATTAAAGCCAACAGGAAAGAGGAAAAGAATACATGCAAACAGGAAAGAATCATTCCACTGGCAATTAGTCCATCAGATTATTAATGACACATCTAAGTTTGTAAACAGTGGAGGAGTAGCCTAGTGGTTAGAGCAACAGCCTATAATTCAAGAGATCTGCGTTTGATTCCCACTGGAATGCCTTGGGTAAGTAATTTTACCCTCCATTGCCTTGGAAGAAAAGGCCTGGCAATCTACTTCTGGTGATACCTTGCCCAGAAAACCCAGGGACTTTAAAAAACCCCAAAAAGTTCAATCACATTACAGCTTTATTGATTCATCACTACTAGTTGCTGGTATCCTCCTGAATACAGTTTAAAACTGTGATCCTCATTCATAAAACATTGCACATGGGGATCCTATCTTACCTCTACTCTTTACTTAACCCTCACACCCCCTTGTATCTTCCATAATATTCACGCTAATTGCCTTTATCTGCTTCATCCTAAGCATGATACAACTTAACCAATTCCTCAGCCTTTTACTTCTGTCCTCTGCATCAGTGAAACAACCTACCCCCCTGAATTGTGTTTGGAACCCACTTATGGCTGTTTCAAATCAGCCTTAAAAAACACTTTTTCCAGAAAGCATTTGACCTATGTTCATGATTACTGACAATGGACAGCCTTGCTTCTCCTACAATAACCCCTCCCACCCCCCACCCTACCCCCCTTTATCTTCTCTACACCCTGCTTCTACCCCTTTTGTATGGCTGTGGTTATCTTTCCTGATGCTAAACAGGAGATCTTTTCTGACTTTTATTATTATGTTTTTATGTAAACCACTTTGATTTAATTGATGTGCGGTATATCAAATTTTAATAAACCACAAACAATCTTACAAAACCGGAGCTCGAAAAAGGACAAAAAGATTACACAGGAAAATGAAAGGCAGACAAGGGCAAAGACCACCTTGACCCATTCTTATTTTATTTATTTTATTTTATATTTATGCATTTTTAACAATATATCAAGCAACATAGCTTGTACAGAAAAGGTACGAACTTGCAGAGAAAAAAATTACAGGAAACATAATTAAAGGAAAAGTTTACAAGAGTATCAACAGTCCTCAATGGAGGGGAAAGCAGCCTGTGATAACATACTGAGGGCAGGAATTTCCCCAGTACTATTTAGGAAAATATAAAACCAAAACTCGAGAGGGCAGAGGACTGAGAACATCAAATAATTAATGGGAAACCGCTCAAGAAGGAGAAGATGTAACAATATGAGTGCTGATGAAGGAGGACAAATCTTGAGGCTGAAAGAAAACATATTTTTGTGATTGATATACTATAATGCATTTACAAGGAAATCTAAGCACAAAAGAGGCACCCATCTGAGTTACCCCAGAACGTAACAGCAAAAAAGATTTACGCCTTTTCTGAGTTTCTCTGGCAACATCAGGAAAGATAGATATTTTCCTACTCATGAACATGTTGGCAGGCTTTTTATAGTATAACTTGAGGACCCACTCCCTATCTGATGGAAGAGCAAGAGTTACTAACAAAGTGGAAACAGATAACTCATCTTCCTTAGGGGATTGCAGTAAAGCAGAGACATTTAGAAAATCCATATCACTGGCAAGTAATAAACCTTCAAAACTGGAGGAAGCAATTCCAAAGGTACCAGTAGTGTCTCTTGCAGATATTTCTTAAAGAGATCCAAAGGGGCTACCGCAGGAACCACAGAAAAATTCAGTAAACGAAGATTAGAAGATCTGGCAGCATTCTCCAAAGAGTCTAGCTTCGCTCTTAATGCCACATTATCTTTGACTAAGGATAAAGATACCTCAGAAACCTGCAACAGTTTCTGATCAAAAGATTCCACTTTCCCTTTAATTTCCACAATATCACAATTCATTTTAGAGACAGAGTCCTCAAGTTTGTCAATCCGCGACGTGAATAAAGCCAACTGTTGACTTACTACATGAGAAAGTTGCGATATCGCCTCCCAAATGTTCTCCAGAGAAACCGAGGCAGGACAGGACAGAAGCAAAACGAATGGGGTCTCAGATGTTACCATGTGTAGAAGAGGAGCCTTCTCTCCACCAGCACCACTCAGTCCTTGAGCGGAATCTGCCACCGCTGTAGATCGACCTTCTACCGAGCCTGCAGCTGCACACACAGATGGCTGCCCACTGGAGTCAACCTCTGACAAGCCCCGCTCCAGAGTCGCAGCCACTACCTCGTCGGGAAGGGATACGTCTCCGCTTGCAGGAGGATTCACCAGAAGGCCCGGAACAACTGGAGGGACGTGCCCATTAGGGGAGAGAGACACCTCCAAGGCGGGAAATGCCGTAACCTCCTCAGCCGGCGCTACCAAGCCAGCTCGAATCTCCCCGATTTGATTCCTGGTAAGCCTAACGAAGCGATCCATGGGCCCCTCACTGGCAGGCACTGGCTCCGCGGGAAAAGCTCTCGGCTTGTCTTTTCGCTTAGGCATTGTGGCTCAATACGCCTCTGCCATCATCTTGGAAATTAGCCACTCTGATCCATTCTTATTAACAGGATGCAGCAACCTACTAAATAAGAGGGTTGGACGGCATAATCATTGTTTTTGCTGAAATAAATGCTGTCAAATGAGTAGGATCATAGAAAATATAGCTATTGCTTTAATGCCCAACCAAACATTTACAGGGGTATCGCAAATGAAAAATGGCTCCTAAGTGCAAAACCTGGAACCTTAGCAATAGAAATTGCTTTTGCATCTTCTGGGTGGTCCTGGCCACATCAGAAAACATTCTTATCTTGCAATTCAGAAATAACACATCCCTGACTTGAAAAAAAAAACATTTTTAACAACCATTCATGATCAGAATCTAATGCTGATTGCACATTAATGTGACAACTGTGGAACTTCTACTGACTGCTTAAAAAAATCTGAAACATTCAGTACATCAAAACTAGTTTCATGTTGGGGTCCTTCCGGCTTTGACATGAGCTTGCCCTGAGGAATATAATATATATATATTTTTTTTTAAATTTTTTATTTAAGAAATTTTCAAAATTTACATCAAGGACAAAGCTTGAACAGAAAGGTATACAATCCAGCAATAAACCAAAGAAAACATTAAAAAAATGTGCAAGGTGGGGTGTGTGTGTGAGAGGAGTCCAGCTGATGCCCGTTGTCCTGCGCCTATCCTGTGCGGTTGGGAGTCTGACCTCCGGAGCAGCGGTGTGACGCAGTGATTGGCCCCGACGTCATCTCCGGGGCTAGAAAAGGAAGTGGCAGAGAAACGCACCTTGGGTGTGTGTGAGAGGAGTCCAGCTGATGCCCGTTGTCCTGCGCCTATCCTGTGCGGTTGGGAGTCTGACCTCCGGAGCAGCGGTGTGACGCAGTGATTGGCCCCGACGTCATCTCCGGGGCTAGAAATCCGCGGTGGTTCCGCGGTTGCGTTTTAAGGGGTGCGTTTAAAGGGGTTTGAGAGGCCCCTTGTGCGCCCCTTAGGCGCCCGTGGCGCGCAGGGAGCAGGGAGACCCAGGACTGGTATGGGTAAGCGTAAGAAGAAGCTAAATGTGAGTAATCCCAATCCCGATAAGGCTGTTAAGATTTCTGGGCCTATGGACAGGCATATTGTGTCTGTTTCTGGTGATGGGAAACCATCTGCTCCCCTGCCTAAACCCTCGATCTCTTTAGATAGCTCCCTTGCTTCTTCAGGGGTTTTAAACTCTGCCCCACATGCTAATTTATGGAATCCTCAAATTGTAACGTCTTCACCCGTTGAAGGAGGGGCTCTTGGAGGTCTGGAACCTATATCATCAGTGGTGTCATCTAGCTGTTTGGCGGACATTGCGGCAGTGTCTCTGCCTCAAGTCCTTCAATTGCCGGTGGTTCCTGGAGGCGTTCAAAGTGCTAGTGTATCTGCTTCTCCAGAGGCTGCTCAGAATGTGTCCTTATCTGACATCTGGTGTATTCTGTCCAGGATTGAGCGCTCTTTATCATCTGTTACCACTCAGATTAATGGTTTTTCACAAGAATCTGTTTCTAAAATGGCTCAGCATGATTTACAGATATCTGCTTTAGATAACAAATGTCAGAAAATGGATGCCCAATATTCTTTGTTACAGTCTGCTAATTTGTCTTTTATGAGAGATAGTCTAACGTTACATACTCAACAGGAGTTGCTAGAGAATACTTTGAGGGCGGTAAATATTCGGTGTTTGAATTTTCCTTGTACTAGATTAATGTCGCCCAAAATATTATTTGAAAAATATTTGACTGAGGTATTGGGATACCAGTTAAATACTATGCCAGTAATTACAAAATTATATTATTTGCCAGGCCCGAGGGTTACAACCTCTGGTGACCGGCAATCTGTAGCCTTGGCTGAACCCTTAGATTCTCTGGATATCACTAATTTCATAGAGTCTTCGCGTGACTTAATTGAAACTAGATCTACTCTTTTGGTGTCTTTCTCTTCGGAGATAGACAAGAGTACTGTTATGCAACTTTATTTTCGAAATAAGAATGCTGAATTCTGTGGTGGAAAAGTTAATATATTCCCAGATGTGGCCAGGCAAACTCAAGCTAGGCGTAGAGCCTTTCTGGCTCTTAAGCCACGGGTTCTCGCTTCTGGCGCAACTTTTTTCTTGAAATTTCCTTGCAAATGTCTGGTCACATCGGGGAATACTAAATATGTGTTTATGGATGTTGGATCGCTAGAAGTATTTCTTAAAGGGCTAGATCCTCAGGTTGCAGCAGATGCATAGGTATATGAGGTTTGTTATGTCTTTAAAATGTTTTCTTAGGTTGTCTATATTAGTATTGTATGTAATAATTAGAGTTTGTTAATTTTGGCTGTCGGCTGGATGTTCCCTCACTACTCCCCGTGATGTGGACTAAGCTTGTTTTCTTATTATTTTTGTGATAAATTATTTTGCCTGTATTTGATATTTTGTATAACCTTAATAAAAATTAAATTACAACGAAAAAAATGTGCAAGGAAAAACAATCCAATAGGAACATACACCAATAGTCCACATGGAGGGGGCTTAATTAATACAAAAATACTTAGAGGGGTAAGGGATCCCCATCAAGAAATATCAAAGGAAAAAGAAACAAAGAAAAAGAAGGCCGCTGGGAGCCCAAAGCTATCTATTAATGACCCTTTTATTCACCACCCCAGGAGAAGGAGAAGAAGCAGCAGGAATCCTAGCACTTATAAAGGCAGATACATCTGAAGGCTGAAAGAAAATAAACCTCTGTGACCCATAAACAATACACTTGCAAGGAAATCTAAGATAGAAAGTAGCCCCCAAATCCAAGGCTCTCGGCCTAAGTAAAAGAAACTGTTTACGTCGCATCTGAGTATCTCTGGAAACATCCGGGAAAATAAAAGTGTTTTGCCCATAAAAAGGCACAGAACGTTTAGCATAATACAAAAATATTAACCAGTCTCTATCAGAGAGTAAAGCAAACTTAACCACCAAAGTAGCAGTACACATCGTCGTTAACTCAGGAGACTTCAAAATTTCAGAGATAATAACATTAGTGGAAATGACTATCCATATTACCGATGTCCCTCTTCCCCGTAGTTAAATAAAAAACTTTCACAATCGGGGGCATTAATTCTGCAGAAACAGCCAAATTCTCAGACATAAATTTCTTAAAGAGATCTAAGGGCAGAGTACCTGGAATAACCGGGAAGTTCAAAACCCAAAGGTTCAATGCCTGGACTGCATTATCCAAAGATTACAACTTCACCTGCATCATACTATTGTCCTTCATTAACGCAGCACAGGAATCTTCAAGGGCAACCATTTTAGTCTCATGTTCATCAACTTTCTTCTTAATTAAAACTGAAGCTCCCAAACATATGTCCACCTTTTGTGCAAGAGCAGTTACCTGAGAGGAGAAATCCTCAGCTTGCCTGGTCAAAGTCTGTGAGAGTAAAGTAATCGCATCCCAAATGTTCTCTAGCATGATCTTCTGCTAGCGCTGAAGCAAAAAGGAAGCCGGGACCTCCAAAGAAATGGGGGGAGATTCCAACTGCACCTCACCTTCCTCCCCGGGTAGTAACAAGGCCTCCAAGTTATTAGACAAAACCCCAGATGACAAAAGGGGAGCCGCAGCACCTCCATCAATGACGACTCCCTGTGAAGACGCAAAGAGCTTCCCAGAACTCCTCACTCACGTCTGCCAATGTGGCAGGGGCAGCAGCACCAGGTAACAAAGGAGATGTTTGGGTCTCGGGGGAGAGGCTGACTTCCAACGCCGGCAGGACAGCCGTTCCCTCCAACAGCTCTCCTGCAATGTCGGACACTGCAACAACGCGGTCCATAGGACCCAAACAGGATGGAGGGAGCTCCGCAGGGTAAGCTCGAACCTTGATTTGTCGCTTCGGCATGGGAAAGAAAACGTGGCACTCTCCTCAAGCGGCCATCTTGAAACGTCCCTCAGTCCTTCATAATATATTTTTAATATCAGTGGCACAGAAGATTTTGATATTTTCATAACCTCAATAAGCTATTTCTTGAATAAATCATTAGGAGATAGAGCCTTCAACATAGGAAAATTAGCAAAGGTTTCTATACTGATCAGCATTTTCTAAGCTCTCAATTTTCAATTGCAAAGCTAGGTCGTTCTTCATTAATACAGCACTAGGAGTCTCCAAAACATTTAACCTTCCCTCTTGACCAGATGATTTCACTTACAAAACTCTTAAGTGAGACTAACACTGAGTCACATCAGCAGAAAGCTGAGTATTCTCTTGAGACAAGGTCTGTACCATTAATTTCAGGGACTTCTGTAGCCCCTGAATTGTGTCCCATGAGGCTTCAAGGGTAATGAATTGTGGCCATAGAGACTCACCACCAACAAGGGCAGAAGACAGCAAACTTCCAGTAGATACGCTCAATAATATTCCAGAAGTCGGTGACCTTTGTTGCCCCTCTCGCAGACGTTTTTCTGCAGGTTGTAATATGCAGGAGCCAACTCTCTCAGCTCCACCACTTGGCATCTCTCTTGCTTCGCTGGATCCTTCTTCCTGGACAATGACCACAAGAACTGTGTCATCAAGATGGACAGAGTCTACCAATGGCACAATAAACGCAGGGGCTCTGGCAATCCTCCCTCCAGGACATAATGAAAGAAGCTTGCAGCGAATCGGAAGACATCTCCAACTGTCTTCCTGTCTCAAGCGAGGCTACTCTGGGGGTAACTGGAAAAGCGGCTCCATGGATCACAAAAGGAGTAACATACATATAGTAATGGATTTGTAAAGGCAACGATGCCACTCTGGCCTCGGTGGCCTGACTCTTGGTCGGGGCAGACCGTGTTTTCGCCTTCCTCTTGCTCATAACCATTCAGGGCAAAGCTCCTCCAGCATGCTATTGTATATAGTTATATAGACTATTGTATATAGTTATATAGTGTACATAGTTTTCCCTTTATTACCAAGTTCAAATTCCTGTTACTTGTAAAAATGCACTACAGTTTTTCTGTATGTATATGTTTGTTCCATGTAAACCGCGCTGATGATAATAGTGCGGTATATAAGAGATGTTAAATAAAATAAATAAAATAAAAAATGCTTGCCTCTGTCCGCCATCTTACCACACCCCCCTACCTTTTGTTTTTGAAGTTATGGTAATACACACACAAAAAACCCCCAAGAACAAAAAGGACAGCAGGGAAACTGGAGAAACATCAGGGGAGGGATGATGTGGTAGCACAACAATTTAACTTAAAAACAGATAATTTATTTTTCAATTGGGTGGGTCCCGGTCTCTTTTCCAGGTTCCCTTGTTGGCTTTCTTCAAAGTCCTTTTCCAGAATCCCATTTCCATTTTCTGTTTCCTTCCCTGTCTTCGTCCTTTCCTTCCCTTCATTTTTCTCATGCTGAATATCTGTGGATACTGCCGCTGCATGCTCCGATGATAGCCAGTTAGCATTGGGATGGTCCAGGGGCGGTACCCAGTAATAACCTGGCAGTGACGATATTGAAAGTGGTGAAAGTTGCTCATCTGAAAGACTGGCCTAACTTTCACTGCTGAAGCTAAGCAGGCAGTGGCTGAATATCAGCGCTGCCGGTTAGCTTCTTTGCTATGGAAAGTCCCCAGCATTGACTATCTGGGTCTTAGCTTCAGCAGCGATGGCTTGTTGCTGAACATTCCCTCTTAGATTATTGGGAAACTTTGCAGTGAACCATAACATCAAGGGGTGCTGGATCTTGTAAGCTTGTCTAGTCAACATGATGCAATACAGATGAGCAAAACAACAGCAATCCTCTTGCATGAGGAGGGACAAGAATTTAACTGGGCCAATGGGATGGCTTAGCTGTATTTTTTCTTTTTTTTGCCATCATCTACTGTGCTATTGCAGGGTCAGTTTTCACAAAAATGCTAAGTAGCAAAGATAACCGTTTAATTTTAACTGGTTAGACAAGTTTCCATCCAGATTTAACCAGCTAACGTTTGGGCTGAAAGTTCAACAAAATCCAGTTGGCCAAAATATGATAGGACTAGCTTTTAGGTCCTAGGGCAGCCTAGGACCCTGGGAAGGCCCCTTCCTTTGACTGGCTATATTTGCCTAACTTGCCCATTTCAAAAGGGTTACATTTACCCATTCAGAGTAGTGATAAATTCTTAAAATCAAAGATTTATCCAGTTAATTCCTGAAAGTAGCCGGTTAAACATTTTGAAAGCGATCCCTATGTTACTATATGTAAATTTATGTGTATAGGCTCAGAATTTCAACTAAATTACTACAAGAAACCAGGGACTGTGATATCAGTGGGTGGTTGACTCATAGAGGCCATTCCTTTCTTATAGGTCCTGCTTCTTTCTGTTGTAAGCCAAAGCAATCAGAATGACAAGGAGTAGCACACTTCTATTATTTATAGCAAATAGTAGATATCAAGTCATGATTGTGCGTGGGAGATGACTTCAGTCCTCTTGCAGACAGGGCTTCGATTGGCTGTATGAAAGGGGTTATGTTTCTGCTCGCCAGTCTTAATGGATTCACAAAATCCTGTAATGGTAATTGACTGTATTGATTTTTTCCCCTCTTGCCTTCTCATTCATATCAGCATGTGCTTGAAAACATTATATTTTTTGCCCCATCAGGAGTTGTCAGGAAGGAACATAATCTCCCTCTCTCTTCCTCCCTTTCTCATAGCGCACACTTAGACACTCTGCATTTTATTATCATGGCCCTGTGGAAACTGCAGTGATAGTAGATGGTCTAACACCCGCTGCCATGTGTCTTAGAGGAGATTTTCTCTCTTAGATATCGATACTTTCAGCAAAGGTGACCGAAGACAGCTTTTGTGTTCATTCCCCTGTCCTCAGTCACTCATTTCAGCAAGGTTTGCTAATTGAGAAGGCTCTCTTTGCTGGGATAGTAAGCCCTCTTCCTGGAAATGAAACAGCATATTGCAAGGCACCTGGTCCTAAGCTGCGTCCGATGGGCTTTAAAAGGGTTTGGTCTGCCAGGAAGCACCAGACTGCAACTTAGCATCCAGAAGAACAAAATGAAAATAATGGTATAAAAATCCAATAGTACTGCATCATTCTGCTGCTGGCTTGGTTCTGCCCTGGGAAATTCTTGGCATCTTCAGCTCCGACAGCAAAGAACCTTTGAAAACTACAGGTAAGAAGCCATCACTGTACTTCAGTTCTGCTTGACTTGCAACTGTTTTTCTGTACAATGCAGCAATTGCTATAATCTGTATAAGCTATGCTGTTTCAGTCTTGGTTTGAAGAAGTAAAGTATGATATTTGAATGCAGTATTTTGTTGCTAGCTTTTTAAAAGTAATTATGTCTGAAAGTCTTTGAACATACGCTGCAGAGAGAAGGATACTGATAATGAACTTGCAGATTGTAATTTAAATGTAATAAACAAAACTGTTAGTGGTGCATAATAAGAACTCATTCTTGCCCCCAAGACTGAATGAAAAGAGAGATTGCAAAAATGTAAACACTATGGGGTCAAGTTTCAAAAGAAGTTATATGTTTAACGACTGCCAAGGGTTCTCCATGGACAGCAGGATAAGTCAGCCACATGTGAATGATGTCATCCGACAGTGCCATGGATGAAATAGCTCTCCAATAGCTCAGAAGAGTCTAGAAGACTCTTCTGAGCATGTGCCAGTCACCCTACCACAGTGTCTGCCCCCTTTCCACCTTAGTCTGTTCTCCAGCTGTTGACAGGTGCATTCTAGAGGATAGGTTCACCCTAAAGGGGAGGTGGGTGGGTTTGTGTGGCTGACTTATCCTACTGTCCACAGAGATCCCCTGTTACAGGTAAGTAATCTCGCTTTCTCCATGGACAAGCAGGATGAGTCAGCCACACAACTCCCTAGCTGAGGGCTGTGAAGGTAAGCCTTTTGTAGGCATTTGTGTTTGCCTTTTGCAGCCCATGTGGGCTGCTGTGGTAGGATGAAGCTGTCAGGTTGGATCAGATTACTGGAGGAGATACCCATGGGGCATATCAATGCCATCCTGTACCTGACCAGAGCAATAGCACGCCATATTGAGTATGACCGTCACAAAACAGCATGCCATATTGAGTTTGGTTGCCACTAAAACTCCCAGCCAACTCACTCTGGCCCTCGTGGGGAGTGTGCATATTCCTGTGACTTTTGGTCTATTGGATGTTGATGCATGCTTCTTTGCAGCCTAGCATGTGGTGCCTTCCTGGATGGGAAGAGAGGAAAGAGAGATTTCTGAGGATGAATGTTGCCTTGCAGAGGCTAGAAATGAGGGTGTCACTTGCCATGTACCTGGGCCAGAGATATGGATGGCTGCCCTCAGTTAGTTTCTCCAATGAACCCTACTTTTAACCAGGGTATGTGGAGTATGATCCCAGTCTCTCAAATTTATCGTTAATGCTTGGCTTAGTACTTGCATTGTGCATGGGTGGCAGGGTCTGTGGGAGCTGTGCAATGGCTCATTTTCAGCTCTGGGTAACTAGCCCCTGTCCCTGTCCAGGCCTACTGAAAAGACCTTGGCACTGAAACTACACGGTCCTCCTGGGACAGTGTATGTAGTTAGGATATCAGGAGGATTTGCTGCAGAGGTCATGTGCTTTTGGAGGCCACCCTGATGTTCTAGTTCTACTGGTCTGTATGCCTGTGAATGTTTGAGTAATGGCTTATTAATCTTTATTTGTATCATTGAGGGAGGTATTTTGTCATCCATGCGCTGGGGAAAAACTCCCTATGTGGTTAAAAGGGGCAGGTCCTTTTGATGAGTAGGATAGTCCTCCCTTCTTGAGGGTAGAAACTGTCAATTGGGATATAAGCACTTAAGAAGGAGGATCAGATGGCCACAGCAGGATGATCTCTATGATCTTGCAAGCTCTTCGATCATATACGGGAAGGGATGTACTAGCCATACAGTTTATGTGGCTCAACCTTATGACTCTATTCCAGGTCATGGTCCAACTACGAAGCACAAACACACTCTCGGTGCAAGCCCAGAAACCAGTCTGTAGTGAGGTGCAGGTCAAAGTGTTCATAAGATTTATAGGGGTAGATCCTAGTCCTGAGGTGAGGCCAATATACGTATTTAGGTTTATTGCATCATTCGGTCTGGGGTGCTCCACATCCAGCTCATAGTGACTGCGATATCCTGTAAGTGGGCTATCCACCTATGTCCTCCATCTGGGGGTTTGGCAGCTGCTCCATGCCACATGTGGTTGCAAGAATTAGTACGGAGCCCCCCTTTACTGGACCTATTCCCTGCTGATGGGAGGAGATGCAGGGTGCTGTGTCTGTGCCCCCCCCCCACCCCCCATGTGCTCAAAAATAGGGGCAGGCTGGACAGCTCGTGAAGACTTTGTCAGTAAGGAGTCTATGATATGTAGATATATGTGTGTATCTATCTATCTATTTTTTTTTTACCTGGGGGGGGGGTTGTGGACAGGAGCTTGGGAGGAATGTGCACACCTGGTGAACCTGGAGAAGTGATCCCTGCAGGTCCCTCACCCACAGGGATGAAACTGGTGATGCAGTTCCTGCACCACGGGGAAG
This sequence comes from Ichthyophis bannanicus, assembly GCA_033557465.1. Taxonomy (NCBI): domain Eukaryota; kingdom Metazoa; phylum Chordata; class Amphibia; order Gymnophiona; family Ichthyophiidae; genus Ichthyophis; species Ichthyophis bannanicus. Next base: position 98,871,910 of record CM066046.1, read on the forward strand.
ATGTGCTTGCAGTGGGTCAGAATGCAGAATACCTGGGGGCCCCAAGGACATATATAAGGTGTTGCCCAGGTCACAGACTCGCTATATGACTCCAGTATGAATGTATTCGTGAGATAGGGCGTAGGTGGGTGTTCTGCTTGTACGTATAGGTATGCACACACCCACACCAGGATATGTCTGGTCCGTTCTCATTATCAGTTATTCATTCATTCATTTGTTTTGAGTTGTTCATGGTCATGTGAACTACAATTGCCATATCTCTGTGAGAGGGGCATCATAATCCTAGTTCATGGTCATAGGGAACCTGAGAGACCTACCCTGTTAGCTCCACTGATGGGGGAAGAGAGGCCTGGGGATGCCTGGGGTGATCTTTCCAAGGTTCCCTACTGTAAGAGCCAAGACCGATGCCTGCACACTATGAGTTCCTGTATCAAATTCCTGCATTGGAGAATAGCAGGGGGAGGGGGGTGATCGGCGCTCAGGGGCACTGAAATGAGAGTCTTGTTGCACCGGGTTACCCCAGTGTTGAGCTGATCCTTGAGGCACCTCTATGATAGCATCCCTACTGGGAGGGCCATGACAGCATCTTTACAAGGAGATGCCATAGGGCTAAGCAAGTGATAGTGCATGTTGGAGGTCCTGGCGACAACGATTGTAGGTTGGACTGCGCTACTACTGGGCTCCAAGGGGAGGGCACTTTGAATGCGCTGGATACGAGCCCTTTGAGGTGCCATGAATGCTCTGGATGCCAGCCCTTCAAGGGGCTGATGAGCAAGCAGGGCTGGTTGACCTTAGCGCCATATCTCCGATGCTGAAGGGCTCTGGGCTTTAACCATGTGCGGGTTGTCAGATTTTTTTTTGGTAGCATGTGATCTGATGAACTTCAGGGAGGATCCACATTAATCTTGTGGACTCCCAGTAGGGGTTCATCAGTGATATGAGGGACTGAGAGTGAACCCAAGGGAGACTGGCCAATTGTCATCTTTGGATTATAATCTTGGATTAAGTCAGGCATCATGCTTGAGAAGCTGCTGCCTCTCTGTCGAGGTTCCCGATTGTCAAGGTATGGGCAGACTGGCCCTTTAGGGGAGACAGCCCCCAGGTTGACCAAGGATATTCTAAAGCCCCCACTCTTGATTGCTTGGAGCTGGCAAGAAATACCACTAGGACACCTTTGTTAATTGAGTCTGAGACTGGTCATAGACCAGTGACCTCCCAGTTAAAAGACAAGCATCTCACAGATGAGCCATATCTCCATGGCACAATGTTGATGTAAGGTGCTTCACTCCCCAGTGTTTCAGGGCGGTGGCACCAGGTCTGGCCCAGTGTTGGCTCCAGGTGTTGCCACCTTAGATGACCCTTAGGCTTTATTGCCTTGTCGCCTGTCAACACCCATCGTTTGGCTTTGAAGCCCTACAGTTTTGCAACCCACCAAGTGTTGCTGTTTTAGGAGGCAACGTAATGTGCCTGGTGGGTGTGCTGGTTTGGCTCTGCGCGGCATTCACCCTCTAAGGACTTTCCAGCTGTAAGCATTGGCATAGTTCATGTCGGTCCCCAGATTGCAAGAGAGCAAAGGCTGCTGCCTTGTGGAGAGACTTTGGTGATCTCTGTGCACCATACCTTAGGGTTAGGGCTTCAGTCCCCATGGTGGATCAAGTTGCTGCTGCTCTGTTGCCTCATGCATACTTGGTGGCTGGCCCATTAACTCAGTAGGAGAAACGTGTAATGGAGGGACATGGTTGGCCAGGGTGTCTTGGCAGTATGACTGGAAGCAGATTGTCAGGCCTTACACTGAGGCAAAGGAGAGTTAGTAGCTTGCACAAGCAGTGCTATTGGGATCAAACCCTAGTCTTACAGTTACCAAGCCAGTGCTTTGCTTCACTCACCTGTGATGGGGGGAGTTAGGAGACTTGCCTAGGCTCAGAAATGCCCTTAGCTGTAGCCACTAGGCTGTTTCTCTGCCTCAATCTGGGGCAGCATGTAGAAGAGCCATCTCCCTTCATTCAGTAAGTGGGGGTTCCCCTGGGCAGCTGCAGTCTGGCCAGAATGAATTCCAACCACTGCATAAGGTGGGCCTACATCTTGGACAAACAGAGTTCATATATGGCCAGCCCCACCTGCGCACCATCAACGGGAGGGGGGGAGGGTGACCTCATAGGCAGCACCCACTTCCATTGCTCTGGAGGGGGTAGGGACAGAGAAGGTGCTCCTGCTCAGTGGTGCCCCCTTCCTGTGCATTGGTGTTAAGCCCATCATCAGCTGGAAGAGCAGTGTGGTTTTGAACCCTGGCTTCCATGGTTCTTAGCCCACTCTTCAAGCCCACTAGCTGCTTCTCCATGAAGAGGAAGGTGGAAGAAAGTGGTGTTTGTTTCCAAGCCCCTGCCCTAGGCACCATACCTTGCGCAGTAGGTCATGGCCTGACTTGTTGGTGCCAATGGGGCCATCTCTGTATAGCACCGTTCAACTGCTCATCGGGTCAGACCTTCAGGAAGGAGCGAAAGGTGGCACCGGAACAGGAAGTATGGACAGAACAGGCATCTGGGCCACACCACGCTGCCGGGGGAGTGTGTCTCAGCCTCGCATGAGTTCAGCGCCAAGGGGATGGGGCAAGCAATGTTTGTGACCTAGCTCATACAGGTATGTTTTGGGGCTGTGGAGGGGTGAGCTCACTCCGATGCGTTGGAGCTAACCATTAGTGGCAATTTGCACTACACAAAGCTGCCTTTGGTGCCTTTGTGCTTCTGTGCAGCGCCAATGTTGATCACCTCCAGGTGGCGCTGCTCATCAGTGCTGAACTTTAGTCAGTGTCAGGGGCATGCTGTGGGATCCTTCGGTGGGGCATCGAGAAGTAGACATCTCAGCACTGGAAGGACTTCTAGTTACTGCAGCGGCCGTGAAGGGGCGTGGGGTCCCATTGGCCTTTGTCTTTGCATTCAATATGCCGTGCCAGGGATGGAGGCCTTTTTTGGCACACCCCATGCCCGGCTAGTTGCAACGTTGCCCATGCAGCAGTAGTGAGCAAGGTTTGCCTTCTGCAGCTCCCAATCTGAGTCATCCAGTGCCGCCATTGGGGAGTCATCTCAATGGGTCAACCTGGGGATGGAGGCCTTTTCTCCAGCACATCCCATGCCTGGCTAGCCTCACTGCCCTGTGATGCCTACTGCCATTACCTCTGGTGGTGTGAAGGTCTATCAGGTCTGCTGCTCTACCAAGTGAGGGGCCTCCAGAGACTCCAGTTGGGATGCAAGTACATGGCCAGTCAGCAAGGGTAGGGGTCTGTGGTCGCAGACCCTATGGAGACAAAAAATACTGAATTGCAGCAGCCTGCCAGGTAAGGGAAAAACATTAGAAGAGATAGACTGTACATTTTAATAATATAGGTGAAAGATAGATATAGGAGAGCAAAGAATCTGTCTGCATGGTCAGGCGGATAGAATAAACTGAGGTGAAAAGGGGGCAGACACTGTGGTAGGATGACTGGCACATGCTCAGAAGAGTCTTTTAGACTCTTCTGAGCTATTGGAGAGCTATTCCATCCATGGTGCCATCGGATGACGTCACCCACATGTAGCTGACTTATCCTGCTTGTCCATGGAGAAACATATAACTTCCTTATCTGGAAATAATTAGAAGCTGTACAGACAGCCTTGGATTAGGTGCCTGCCTGGAGTTGTAGGATTTTGGGGGTGGTGGCATGGCATTACAGCAGTACTGTAACCCTTGAAAATTTGCTTTCAGCATTGTATGAAGCTTTTGAGAACATGTGCTCCAGGCCTGCTGAATCTGACAGGAAGTTGGAGAGGGCAGGAGATGACAGGTCTTGAAAGTACATGGGTGCTCAAAGGCCTGCAGTATGCTGTGTTCCCTTTTGATGCAGGCTTAGGCTTGAGCAGAGGACAGAGAAAGGGTGGTAGCATGAGGAGGGGATGATGCTGGATACTGCAGGGGGTACAGAAGGAGAGATGCTGGACACCTGGGGGGTGTAGGGATGTGAAAGGAAGATGCTAGATTAGTATGTGGGGGATGGAGGAGGGGAAGGGGAAGGAGAGATAGTGGACTATGGAGAGGGTGCATGACTGAATATTTGTCTGGAGCATCAGTAGCCTTGGGCCAATCCTGAAAATACATCTAACTGCCCTGACACTATCCATATGGTGATAGGGTAGAGTGAGGTGTCACTATATATTTGTATTTTTATTTTTTTTAAGTGCCATCAAGTTAATACTGACTCCTGGTCACCCAGGAGCCCCTGGATTTTCTTGGCTAGGTATGACTGGAAGTAGATTGCCAGACTTTTTTTCTTCCACGGCAATGAAGGGTAAAGTGACTTCCCCAAAATCCCAAGAAGTGCCAGTAGGAATTGAACCCACATTACTTGGGTACTAGGCTGTTGCTCTAACCACTAGACTGACCATAATTACTGCTGAAAAATTACCACCTGTATGTTTATAACTGGACATTTTGTTGTTTAAATTCCTTACAAGTTTTGCGGAAACGTTTTAGTGCAGTCCTCAGCTGTTTGGATTTTAGATTTATTACTCTCCTTTTCCAAATGCAAACTCAAGCCAAATAACAATCAAGTACACAATTGGGTAGCCCTACTGCAAAGGTCTCACAGTCTTAGTTATATCTGAGGCAGTGGAGGTTGACGTGAGCTGTCCAGAGTCACAAGGGGTGTTAACAGGAGCATTATGATTTGAACCCTGGTTTCCCTGGTTCTAGTCACTAGACAACAGAATCACAGACTTCTTTGGTCTGCAATGTGAGAGTCTTACATGCGATCTGTAAACGGGGATGCTGGTCGTGAATGTCCACAGTCTTGGCAAAGGCAAAATATTATTATGACTTGCAAAGGAGTGTGGGAGTTGTAGTTCATTCATACCAGAATCAGCCGTTCACAAAATAATGAGTTGTGATGCTCGAGTGTAAGCAAAGAAAAACAGATTTTATTCATGGGGTTAATTCTCCCACACAGATTTACTTGGTAACATAAAAGGACACTTGCTTCAAGTATTGTACTCAGGAAAAACAAAACATGTTATAAGGTAACTGAACTTCTTAAGCAATAAATCAATAAAGACCTTGATGGGAAACAGAAAAGGTCTTTTTGATGGCTCCTGCTAATGACCTTCTTAGCAGTGCTCCAAAAGGCAAAAAAAACAAACAAACCCAAAAGTAGCAAAAAAACCCTGTTCTTTACCAAGGATAACTTTCTTCTATTCACACACACAAGGAAGACGTTTCCTTCTAGAGCTCACGTGCACTTGTGCCTGGCTCAATTACAAATAATTAGCCAGCTGCAAACCCCTTTGCTGGTTCACTCTCTCTACGTGGCTCAATCTTACCCTAAAGCTTTCTTGCAGAGACTTTTCTGGGTAGATCAAAGAACAAGTTACAGTTCCTTTTGGTGGTTGTTGTATTAGTGAGAAACTACTTTAAAACAGCAGCCTAGACAGGGAGCAATCCATGTATTCCAACTGATCATCTGATAAATCTCCTTCTTCCTCAAATATCATGGAATCAATATCATGGTCTGGCTCAGAGGAATTCCTTAATTGATCACTCTCAGGATAATATTTGTTTCCCTGCTGTCTTCCAGATGAAGAGCTAGGGCATAGATCAAAGTTCATATCTGAGCTTCCCTTGCTGTTAGGTTTCCTCTCCTGGTATCCTGGCCAGTAAGTAGTCCAGCTTTTATGTCCAGCCTTCCAATCAAGATCCCTGGACACTGGGTCTCTCTTCACATACCTTCTTGCACCGGTCTTAGGGCCCCTTCCAAATGCAGCCGTCTCCCTCAAAGGTGCCGTTTGGGAATTCCTGGCTCTATAACCCCAATCCTCTGGCTTCCTCCAGTCCAATGGAGTATGCTTGCCTCTGGAATCACCCCTAACACACGTACTGCTGTGGGCTCCTTCTTTAGACCTCCAAGATATCTTTCTGTTCTTCCTTCCACGTTGCTTCGGCTGTTGTAGTTCTCTCTCTTCTTTCTCCAATGGCTTCTGTTTCTGGGTCTGCAGCTTCTGCTTCTCCCTGTGCTGTTTCTCCCTGTTCTGTCTCTGTGTAGAATATCTTTTACTTTTAAAATGCTTAGAGGGACACTCCACCCTAGCACAGGCCAGGTGTGCTGAATCAAGCCCTGCCCTTGGAGATGAGTGATTGGGGATTACCTCATAGCTCTCCTGATTGAACACACGTTTCCCCACTTCAGCCCTTCTAGAGGCTATTTGAAACCTGATGCATTCTGGGACTGGTAGTCTTTTATGAAAACATTCTGTTTTAGTATTTCTACCAGCAAAGACAGGTTGCTTGTTCAAAGCCAATTCACCTCTTTTATAGCTCCCTCCTGAACTATGATAAGCTTCCTTATCACAGATCGCTAAAGCTCATCATGCTGACCCACTTTGGAAGCAGTTAGTTACTAGCTGAGAGCCAAGGCAGTTCACTGGAGGAATCAGTTCATTCCCCTTATCTCTGGTTAGTTACCGCTCCACATCCTGACCCTGCACATTTTGCCCCAACCCAAAGTGGTCAAACTCATTTTCCCTTACCCCTTGCAGTCAGTCTCAGTCTGCACCCTGACCCCCATTTCCAACAGTCATCCTCACTTTCTCCAGTTCATTCAAGAAAGAGATATGCTTGGACTGCCAACGGGGTCAGGCTTTGAGGACATTCCTAATGACTACGCATGAAAGAGATTTGCATACAGTGAAAGTAATAGGCATGCAAATTTCCCTCATGCATAGTCCTTAGGGGTATCCTGTAAACCTGCCACATTGACGGCCCTGGAAGACTGGGAGTGAATACTGCTGAAAGAGAGGAAAGGCAAGGATCGGTCAACGAGCTGAACCTATATTTTTAGATCAAATAGAAGCATTGGGTTCAAGAAAGTTAATGGCATGGCGGGGTTCTGGTGACCTCAAGAAATCACTTGAGCTCTACTCAGATCGCTTCATATTATCTAAGTGTGCATTCAGCATTTCTTTTATTTTTGACATCACTTGGAATCATGTGCATCTTGACAGAATAAAATTAGGGCAAATAGTGTTTTAATTAAACCTTACACTAAGCAGCAAACGCAAAACCTATCACCGATGCCAGTGTACTGCAGGCATCCCTCATGCACACTTGCTCCTTCTAAAAAGATTGCAAAACTGCTCTGATCAATGTGACTGGATTTTGAAGAGGAGCAGAATGTAACCACCAGCACTGCAGACTTCAGCACTACGCAAACCCTTTTTTTTTCACCTGGTGGATTTCTTCTGCTTGTTTGGCCTTTCAGCTGACTTGCTATCCAGGGCTGATGCAAGGACTGAAAGTGCCCTGGGGGGGGGGTCCCTCCATCCTGCTTCCCCTCCTGCCCCCATTGCTGCCTCTGAGACAAACAAAAGAGCGAGCAGGATAAGAGGTCACTAGCACTTTATTAATGAACAACCCCAACGCGTTTCGGCAGGTGCCTTCATCAGGGGGCTAAAGGACTGCAAAACCAAATAAGAACATATAATAAAACAACATTAAATACATAATAAAATACTTACACGTTGTACTTCTAGTCATGCATATATTGGTCACACATTGTTTATGCGCTTTCTTTATATGCATGACTAGAAGTACAACGTGTAAGTATATTTTACTTGTGGTTATATATGGATGGTTAAATTCATCATTGTGTATGTTTATTATAATCATTATATTTATTATTTTATTATGTATTTAATGTTGTTTTATTATATGTTCTTATTTGGTTTTGCATTAAAGCAATGTTTCTCAAGCCAGTCCTGGTGTACCCCTAGACAGTCTGGTTTTCAGGATACCCACGATGAATATGCACGAGAGAGATTTGCATGCACCTGCCTCCTTTGCATGCAAATGTGTTCCATGCACATTCATTCTGGATATCCTAAAAACCAAAGGCTAGAGGGTAGTCTGAGCGACTTGGGAAACACTGCATTACAGTGTCTTCTCGATCTTTATACATGTGCTCTCTAGAGCCGCCCAGTAGGTACTGAGCAAGACTGGCATTCCCTTTCTCTCACGAGCTGTGATGCTGTTTCTACAGCATCACTATCCAAAGGTCTAGCTGGACTCGGGGGACAGAGGAAGACTAAGGAATTGAACCCAATTCCAGCAAGAAGCAGCACCACAGAGTCCTTAGACCTGTCCATAGAAGACATTTTTGTAAATATATTTCTGTGTGAGGTCTAATCACATACCCGTCCATTAATACAGATAAAATATATCCAAGAATACAATACCAGTGTAGCCCCTTAGCCCAGGTGCAGTTTTTACAGCAGTCCTTACACTGCAATTCCAATGGTTTTTATGTTTTTCAGTCTTTACACTTGGAATTCAATTTCAGGGTTCTTTGAATGGTGACCAGCATATACTGGGAAGCCCTAGGCACTCAGACTCACACCTCTTCTCTTCTCAGAATAACAGTGCAGTCCAGAGTTTGTGTTCTGAACCAACAGGTTGATGCAGATAGCTAACGCCGGCTTGTACACACGCTTATGCACATATAAAGTGAAATTAACTCTTATGAATCTGCACATCAAATACAGAAAAAATATAGTCGTGCATGTAAAAAGTCTATAAAACCTCTGCACACACGTAACACCTTATGTATTTAAATGATTTGGGTGTATTTGTGAAACATGTTAATGGAGTCTACACTCAATGCAGAAAACAACGTTAAAGATTATCCAATCAGGCATAAACTTTGAGAGCATCGTTATTTGTATGCCTGGTCAGGAGGCAATGTTAAACTCTAGTGCATCCCTCCATTAGGTGGACAGCTTCATTGTTGTGTACATATCAGTGGTCACATCTGCGTGTTTTGTCCGCGTATATTGTATTCAACATTAGATTTAAAGAAGAGATGTCTTTTGCTGTTTATCCTCTTGCTGTTCTGCTGCTTGCAAGAGCCAAAGAAGGGAGAACAACAGAGACCCAGGAAAGGAGCATGAGGAGGTACATCATCATGAGACCCCACAGACAGCAACTACTCAGAAACAGGGCAGTACTGAATAGATTCCCAGACAGGCATGTCGTGCGTAACTACTGTTTATGCAGACAAGCCATCTTGACCTTGTCTTTAGATATTGATCCAGCCACTGTTCATGGGCACACCATACCTGGACTGGTGAAGTTACTTGCCCCCTTACATTTTTTGGGCCCTGGATCATTCCAGAATATTGTTGGGCTGGCCTATGGAATGGTCCAGTCATCATTTTCAAGGCATTTCAAGCAGATATTGCAGGCCTTGAAAAATTGCATTGGGAAGCAGATCTGGTACCCAGAGCAGGAGGCAGAAAGGCAGGTGCTAGAGGCTGACCTTTTTTAATATTGACGGACTACCAAATGTGGTCGGAGCAATAGACTGCACCCATGTAGCCCTAACACCTCCCACAGACAGAGAAACGGCATTCCGGAACAGGAAAAACTTCCACTCAATGTCCAAGTGGTGTGTGACGCACTCATGAAGATTCTGAATGTGGTCTCCAAGTTCCCAGGCAGCTGTCACGATTCCTTTATCCTCTCCAACTCGGCACTTGGCCATAACTTTGAAGAGGAAAAATACGGTGAAGGTTGGCTCCTGGGTAAGTGTCGCAAGGGCATATTGCAACTTTGGGGGGGGGGCAACTGTACATTTCTGCATATTATATAAGCTATTATTCTCCAGGACCAAGCAGGAAGTCAGTCCTCACATATGGGTGACATCAATGTTGATGGAGCCCCTGCGGAGCATTTCCCCAGCTTTCTATGAAAGCCTTTGGGAATACTGCACGCATGCGCGGTCCCCTTCCCGCTTAAAGGTGCCATCTTGCTCGGTCTCTCTTTTTCCGTGGAGCCCATCGGACGTTTGTCCTAGTTCACCCGGAAAACAGTTAGATTTTTCTCACTATTTCCTGCAATTCCATCGCGGTTTTTTTGCCCGGTTCGATGCCGGTTCCCCTTCCCGCCGGGTTCGGTACACCGGTATCGAGCCTGTTCTCATTTTTTCGGTTTTTGCCCTTTGTGGCTGGCGTTCGCGCCCTTTTTTCTTTTTCCCTGGAAGGCCGGTCCTTTGACCTCGCGGGGGCTCTTTTTTCCCCGATGGCTTCCAGTGGTTTTAAAAAGTGTGATCGGTGCAAGAAACTAATGTCTCTCACCGACACACATGACTGCTGCCTTCGGTGCCTCGGTCCGGATCATGATCCATACACATCTAACTGCAGACAGTCTGCTAGCTAGTACATAGTGCATGTTCCTGGAGGAACTATGTGCCCCCAAAAGTGGGATGTACACACACACACCAAGCAAGATGTCAGTGATTAGGCCCCAGAAAAGGAGACTCATAGATATCACTTGAGAGAAACAGTGTATAACACTATGTGGGAACCTAGCCATGCCATGGTCACTGCTCAGTCAGGGTGAGAGTGACCTCCCAGCATGACTTGCTGTGGCCACCCTGTCCGTGCAGGTGGTGGTCGGGCACTACAATGTCCCAGCCAATAACCTATGTCCTGTGCAGATGCATCCTGCCCAGACCGCTGTGTCCAGGCCATACCCACAATACCTTGCTCCTCATTATGCACATTGGCAGGCTAACACTGGAAACAGTGCAAGCATTGGTGGCTCAGTATGGTGTAGGCAGCCACATAACACTGGATAGACATATATAAACTCCAACACCTATTTCAGCATTGTGCAAAGATAGAGGTGGTTGGCAGCCCTGGCTGCCACACCAGTCCTGGACACAGTGCAGGTATTGCTAAGGTATGCAGGTGCTAGTATTGGTAGCTGCTGCTCTCCACAGGGCCCAACAGCCTGACTCTCCATGAGGCTTTGGATAGTGGAGCCTATGGGTGTGGGTGTTTGTGCCCCTGTTGGCTGATGCTCTAGGGACTGCACATGTTTATGGTGTATGTGTGCTGTAGGGTAAACTATAGGGCCATTGTCTGCAGGGACCACAGCTCGGACTTGAACCTGTGACCTTCTGCCCTGAACACACTGGCTTGTGTGTACTACACCAAACTGTTGCCACAGAGGCAGGTCATTCCCTGAGGATGCCATTACTGTTCTTAAGACAGCCCTTGTCTGTTGCACTGCATGCCACGCACCTACACAGGGCTTGGCCTTGGTCTGCTGTGGGCAGCTGCCACTGCCCCCTCCACCACCAGCACTCCTCCCCCACCATGTTGACATGCCCTTATGCAGGTGGTGCGCAGTCCCAGGCCATCCAGTGTGCCTGTAGGTGGCGGCCTATGGTGTGGGATCTGGGGTAGGGGTGCCTACATAGACATCCGTGCTTCCCCCAGCACCACCTGTCAATGTTATGTGCCCTTTGGGGTACCTGCTGGGTACTGTCCCCTGGGACACTGTGAGGCACACACTCATGGGCATGTTTGACCTTAGTCAGTTGCTGGCTTGCTGATTTGCAGTTTCTGAGTTCCTATGTGCCACCTAGGCATCTGCCTAGCCCCAGCTGCCCCACTGCATGTCCCGCCTGCAACCCCTTGTACTCCATTTGCAGCCTCACCGTAGTGCCCTTTCGTACTTGGGCACTATGCTGTTGCTGCACATGTATCACTACTATCACTTTTCTTGGTTTCCCTGCCTTTGCTGTGCATTGCTGACTGAACTGGTTTCTCTGTCCTGCAAATGTGCCTCTAGCGCGAGGTTTTCACTGGCGTTAATTTTCAGACCTTCATTTTACAGCGTTAGTGTGCATGGAGCCTCTCCCCGCCCAGTCTCCGCCCATTGACCCCCTTCTCTCCGCCCTCTGGGGAGCCTTACTCCACCCTCTGTGTGCCTTAACGCCGCTGGCGACGTTTTTGCGTGAAACCTCATGCTATCACGCGATAATGTTACTTTATTGTGCGATAACGTTACGTATCATGCACAATCTGCGCCGCTGCAACGTTATCACTGTTTAGTAAACATACCCCATAGTAACATAGTAAATGACGGCAGATAAAGACCAGTATGGTCCATCTAGTCTGCCCAGTAAGATGGCAAGAGTAGGTGCACCTGCTGCTCCGTGCAGGCCACCCCTCCCCATGTCTTTACTTAGGGGTGAACCCACCGCTCCGTGTAGGACACCCCTATTTGTTGAGAAATTAGATGGTTCAGTTTATTTTGATTTTATCCTGTTGCTGTAAAGGGATCCACTGTGTCTGTCCCATGCCATTTTGAATTCAGTCACTGTGTTTGCCCTCACCAGTTCCATCGGGAGGGCATTTCAAGCATCCACCACCCTTTCAGTGAAAAAGTATTTCCTGACATTGCCTTTCAGTTTACCCCCTTACAGCTTCATGTTATGCCCTCTAGTTTTACAGCTTCCCCATCTTTGGAAGAGGTTTGTTTTTTCATTATTTCTCTTTAAGTATTTAAAGGTCTGAATCATATCTCCCCTGTCCCTCCTCTCCTCCAGAGTGTACATATGTAGGTCTTCAAGTCTTTTCACATGTATCTTTATTGCCAACTGCAGGCACACCCCCAGCATACCATTGTGCAACTTGGACGTGATTGTGGTGGACACTTATAAAGGCTTTCTAAAATGGTTCAGAGGACATCCATTTGATTTCAGTGTCTGAATGAATGTTTTCAAATGTGGAAATCATGAAAAGCGCTTCTAAAATGATCCCCATAGACAAAGAAGATGGGCAGGACAAAAGCATTGGGATAAATAAAGGTGAATGTCTAGAGTGAGGGCAAATTACATGTACAGTTGAATAAGACATGTGGAACTGGTCTCAGAGTGCTTGAAGCTGGTTTTTATGAAGCTCAGTTTACTGCACTGTAAAAACAGAAATACAGAGCTCAACATCACTGCTATCCACTTCTTTTCCAGCCATTGGGAGAGAGAGATCATTTAGATTAGTTTTCTTTGTATATGTAAATAATATCCAGTTGATGGTGTCCTGGGGAAGGATAAAGTAGTGTGATAGCCTCGTTAGTCCACTTTAGGGGTAGTTAAACAAAAAAGGAAAATAAGGGGTTTTTTTGGACTAACTTAATACATTTTTTGACTAGCTTTCAAGGGTTAAAATCTTCAGGTCAGGATAGTATAAGTAATAAATGTAACTGGACAGATTAAACAGCTGAATCAATGAATTGTTCTGCATTCAAGGGTGCATGAGAGAAAGTAGATTGATCATAAATGTCTCCAGATCTGAATGTCTCAGTTTTGGAGACTTGGATTAGGAACCTCAAAATGTGAAACTGATGAGAGGTGATACTTCTTGGATTTGATTTTTGGATGTAGCTCACCCCTTTTCAGTAATAGCTCAAGGTGAGTAGGTGCTTCTCTGGTCCTTGTGAGAGAAGATAAAATCATTAGGTTTATGGTTAGAACTTGTGATAAGGAAGCTTATCATAGCTCAGGTAGAAGCTATAGAAAAGATGATGTGACTCTGAACAAGCAGCCTGTCAGTTCTGGTAGAAGCAAGAAAACAGAGTTTTCACATAAAAGACTACCAGTCCCAGAATGCACCAGGTTTCCAGCAGCCATGAGAGGGGCTGAAGTGAGAAAATGTGTGTGCAATCAAGAGAGCTATGAGGTAATCCCTAAGCACTCATCTCAAAGGGCAGGGCCTGATTCAACACAGCTGCGCTGTGTTAGGGAGGAGCACACATTAGGACAGAATAAGAATAGAGCTTATTCTTCAGATAACAGCTTCAGGAAAGGAGACAGCTACAGAAAGAGCTTCAGGAAGGGATACAGCAACGGCTACAAGCTCAAGCACCAGTATCACCTGGAGAAACAGAAGCCAAGCCAAGCGGATAGAGAAAGAAGGAAACTCTCTGGAAGGAAGAGAAGAAAGCCCATTGGATGGTCTGGGAGAGTCCAAGGCAGTACCCATACTGGGAGGTATTCCAAGTGCCAGCAGAGTCCGTTGGACTGGAGTCAGCCAGAGGAATGGAATGGCAGAGATAGGAATCACCAGTGGCTACCTGGAAGAGAGAAGACTGCACATGGAAAGGACTTTCAGACCTATGCCAGAAGGTATGTGAGGAAAGATCCAGTGTCCAGGGATCAAGATTGGAAGGCTGGACATCAGAACTGGATTACATACTGGCCAGGCTATACAGAGAGGAATTATGATAGCAGGAGAGGCTCAGGTATGAACACTGATCCAGACCCTATCTATAATAGAGAATGGCAGCAAGGGAATAAGCATTCTCATGATAGTGCCTTAATGAAAGACTCGTCTGTGCCAATGTATGATAGTGACCCTATGCTGATTGATGAAGGGGGAGATACAGCAGATGAAACTATTCATTACATGGACTGTTCTCTATCTAAATGCTATTGCTAGCTTTCTGTGAGCAAACACCTCAGCCATCACAAAGAAACCTAACTTTGTTCTTTATTTCCACTGCAAATAGCTCTTAAAGCAGGATTTGGGTTCACACAGTAGCAGCCAGCCAGCTAAAGGGTTTCAGCTGGTCAGTTGATAGTAATTAAAGCTGCACCTGATTGTGTGTGTGAGCAAGGGAGAATCACTGCTGGGATCTGCGTGGAAATTAAGCAGAAGTTAACCTAACCAGCAAAGTTTATTTATTTCTTTGTGCCTTTTTATTTGGTAATTATTTGCTAAGAAAACATTAGCTAATTGCCTGACAAGCTGAAGGTTGTTTTCTGATTTGCTTTGTGACTTTATGTTATCCATTTAAACACTGCAAGCAAGTAACCTCATTTATATTGCTACCAAGCATATTTGTGCTGGGTGAATTAAACCCCATCAATAAAAGAAGTATTTTATTGGCCTTACCACTGGTTACACAACTTAATTATTGTCTTCAGCTGTGTTTGGAGTGAAAGAACTACATTACCCACAATACCTTGCAAGAATCATATGAATATATGCATCGTCAAGATTGTGTAAGTTCTCACCCTAGGCAGCCGTCTGACAAACTTCATGGGCAGGGATGGAACAGATTGTCAATGTAATGAGGAATGTATATATTTTATTGTTTATTCGATTGATTATAAGGACATACAGTCTCGTACCTCGGTGGATTACAAGTTACATTAAACAGAATAAAATAGAAACATTGTACAATACAATAAAATAAAAATATTGGGCCCGATATTCAAAAGGCATTTACAGCCCAGTAAACTGTGTGAATGCCTTAACTGGGGATATTCAACAACACTTACATGGTTAGTGCTGTTGAATCTCCCCTTCTAACTTCCCGACATGCCCCGATGCTATCCGGTTAGCATCGGGGCATGTCAGGGTCATTCTGGGGTGAAGCGGAGGCGGCGACAAGTACTAACCGGGCAGCAGCAATATCGCTGCTGCCCAGTTAGCTACTGCAGCTTCTGGTGTCTGCGGCGATCCCTGGATATTCAATGCCGGGGCCGCATATGACCCCAGCATTGAATATCTGGGGTTAAGGGTCGGTGGGCAGGTCTAGGCGCCGTAGGGGCGCATAGCCTGCCCAACCCAATATAGGGCCCATTGCATTTAAAATAGCAGAAAGAGGAAGGAAGAAGAAATTAACTAAAAGAATAACAATATAATATCCGTTGTAAATTTAAAAAGAGAAAATAGTGCTCAGGTGAACCAGTTCACGGAACTGCACTAGGCCATGTACGTAGCAGACAAGGACAAAACTTAGATGACAAATGTTTGAGTAAAGAAATACGTTTTCAAAGCTATTTTAAAATTTTTCAGGGAAGTTCCTGACAAATATTTTTATTTTTTTTAAATTTTATCACACGCTTATCTTAAATTCTAGGCGTGTCACAGAAATATATTCATAATTCATACATCATAAAAATATTTCAGGCAACATATGCATACAATAAATCATAATAACTTCAATAAAAAGCCTCTTGAAAATATAAAGCTTTTAACTGCGTCCAAAAATCAATGGTATTAACCATTGATCGAAGTGGCACTGACAGCGTATTCCATTCTTTCAGTCCAGCTATAGCCTGTTTCAGTATTCACTCAAGTATATATCATGAGCAGATGGACATCGAGTTGTTGACTACCCATTGGCCTCAAGGCACATACAAGTTTATAAATAAATATTACAGTATTGAAGTAAATGGATGCTGATTAACTCAATGTCTTACATATCAAGGTCAGAACTTTAAACTTTATTCTCCAAGCTACTGGAAGCCAGTGCAATAAAAATAAAATGGGAGATATATGTTCTGTCCGAGAGATACCTGAAAGCAAATGAGCCACAGAATTCTGAATTCTTTATAGTGCTCGGGAGACCAAAATACAGTGAATTACAATAATCGATTTTTGAGAGCACCAATGCTTGGAACATCACCCTAAAATCATCTGCAGGCATTAACTTATGAAGTTTACTCAACATTCGTAATTTAAAATAAGAGGACCTAACCACTTAATTGATTTGTGGAATTATTGACAAAGAATCCAAGGTCACACCAAAACAGACTACCTTTGAAACTGTAGAAACAACAGAGGAACCGATCCTGAGAGAATGCACTTCATCTCCCACTCCACCTCTCTTCATAACCATAACTTCAGTCTTTTTCATATTTATGGCTAATCAATTCTGCGTCATCCATCCCTCAATAATTTACAAGTGTTTGGAAGCTAGATCCAGTGAATGCTGTAAAGTGCGGTTTACCTGATCATTTTGTGAATAATAATTCTGTAAAAAGGTATAGTAAAGAGACATCATTGGGAAGAACACAAGGAATAGGAAGGCACATAAATGGAGGAGTAGCTTGAGAACCAAAAAGACCAGGGTTCAAATCTCATTGACAATCCTAGTGGCTTTGGGCAAGTAACGTAACCAATTGCCTTGGGTACAATCTTAGATTGGAAGCGGGAATTATCTACTGTACCTGAAAGTCATCCACCTTGAACTACTACCAAAAAGGTATGATTTAAATAATCATAAATAAATGATTAACGGCTTATCTAAATATAAAAGCAAACCAGAATTAAAGACCCAATGAGGAAGCACTAACATCTTAAAAGGAATTCTACCGTCAAGTGGAAGCCCTTCAATAAAAGTGTAATATGACTATATTTTCTTGTGCCTTTTATTACCTTAGTCAGGGCCAGCGCAAGGAGATGAGGTACCCTAGGCGAACCTCATCCCTAGCGCCTCCCCCTCCAGCACCCATTGCCACCGCAGTCATCCCTTTCTGGGACCAACAGTAGCTGCAATAACCGCAAATAGCCCCACAGAGTTCACATTCAAACGTTGGCGCTGTGGGACTGTTTGCTTCTGCTACCCTATGCCAACTTCCGATGCAAACAGGATGCCAGCCTCGAGAGGCAGAGAGGGGCAGAAGCAAACAGCTCTGTGGTGCCAAAACTTGAAGGTAATGTCCTCAGGCCTGTTTGCAGCTATTGCTGTCAGTCCCAGCATTTGCCTAGTGGTAGTGCCGGCCCTGACCTTAGTAGTCCTATTTTGGACCAGTTGTAAATGTTTTAGTTTATAAGGTTTTACACCTGATAAAAAGGCATTATAATAATCTAGATGGGAAAGAGCCAGAGCATGGGTCAAAGTATGCAATGAGGTAGAATCCAAGCAAGTATGAATAGAGTGAATCAAGCGGAGGGCATCAAAGGACTTTTAATGACAGCAGAAATATACGTAGAGTCAAAAGTGACACCTCAGACTTTCATGGAGTCTTTGACAGAATAGGGATTTCATTAATTTTAAACAGTGAAAGGAAAACTGTAGGGTTACCATTTGTAAAGTCTTCCTTTTTGGTGGGATTGAGTTTAAAGCCAACTTCGTAGAGTAAGGAAATGACAGTATAATCATTAGGTTCAAAAATAATGAGGAGTCATATATCATCTGCACAGATGAACGAGGTTAATTCCAGTGACTGTATGAGCTCAGCTATAGAGATAGTAAATAACATGAGAAAAAGAATTGAACCTTGAGGGACTCCGGATGTAAGAGGGTTAAGTAGAACTATTCCAGAGCACAAGGAAAGATCTTTTGTTGAGACAGGAGGTGAACCAGTTTAGCACTTGTCTTTGAAGCCTACATTATTTAATCTGTTTAACAATACTGAGTAATCTGAGTAAATTATTGGAAATGCTTTTGAAAGAGAAAATAGTGAGGTTTCTGGAGTCCAGCGGATTACAGGATCCGAGGCAGCATGGATTCACCAGAGGCAGGTCTTGTCAGACAAATCTGATTGATTTCTTTGACTGGGTGACCAGGGAGTTGGACTGAGGGAGAGCCCTAGATGTGGTGTATTTAGATTTCAGTAAAGCCTTTGACACTGTTCCTCACAGGCGACTTATAAACAAACTGAGCACCCTAGGGATCGACCCTAAAGTTACTGCTTGGGTTAGAAATTGGTTGGGTGGGAGGCAACAAAGAGTATAGGTAAATGGAGCTCACTCTGAGGAGAAGAATGTTACCAGTGGTGTGCCCCAGGGATCGGTCCTTGGTCAAATTCTTTTGAACATCTTTGTTAGTGATATAGCGGAAGGGCTGTCGGGTAAGGTTTGCCTCTTTGCGGATGATACCAAAATCTGCAATAGAGTAGACACCCAGGAAGGTGTAGATAACATGAGGAGGGATCTAGCTAAGCTTGAAGAATGGTCTAGAATTTGGCAGCTGGGATTTAATGTTAAAAAATGTAAGGTCATGCATTTGGGCTGCGGCAATCCAAGGGAGCAATAAAATATAGGGGGTGAAGTACTTTTGTCCACTAAAGAAGAGCGGGACCTAGGCGTGGTTGTGTCTGATGATCTTAAAGTAACTAAACAGGTAGAAAAGGCGATGGCAAAAGCTAGAAGGATGCTTGGGTGCATACGGAGAGGAATGGCTAGCAGAAAAAAGGAGGTGATAGTGCCTCTGTATAAGTCTTTGGTGCGACCTCATTTGGAGTATAGTGTGCAATTCTGGAGACCGCACCTTCAAAAGGATGTGAACAAGATGGAGTTGGTGCAGAGGGTGGCTACTAAAATGATTAGTGGGCTTCATTATAAAGCATATGAGGACAGACTTAAGGATCTTAATATGTACACCTTAGAGGAAAGGCGGGATAGAGGTGATATGATTGAGATGTTTAAATACCTCCGTGGCATAAATGTTCAGGGAGAGAGCCTCTTTCAATTGAAAGCAAGTTCTGCTATGAGGGAACATGGGATGAGGGTGAAGGGAGATAGATTCAGGAGTGATATGCGGAAATATTTCTTTACGGAAAGAGTAGTGGATCCATAGAATAGTCTCCCAGTGGAGGTGGTAGAGATGAGGACAGTAACTGAATTCAAAAAAGCATGGGAAAAACACAGAGGATCTCTAAAGGTAGAAAGGGGACTGTTGTAGATGTTGCTATGGAAGGACAAACTAGATAGGCCATGTGGTCTTTTTCTGTCGTCATATTTCTATGTTTCTAGATCATTTACAGGAGAGGTGTGAGTGATACATCTGAATGTTTAAAATGTTCCCGTGTGGCCATGATGTAGCAGCTGGCAGGAGAATGCATGACCGTACATAATGTGCATATGCTGAAGGATGGGTTGGAGGATGGATGGCGGTAGATGAGAGTGTGGTGCCTCGCTGCCCTGATATACCTGATGTCCCTGCACAAATGCAGTTGTAATGAGTGTGAAAATATAGTAGCTGTGCCACAGGGAAGTTCCAATACCAGCTATTTGGATATGACAGCTGTCTCATCTTTTCTAACCACCATACAATCTTCCTGACACATGTGCATATAACAACTGGACAAATGTCTCTCATATTGGCCATATGGTACAAGTAAGGATATGCGATGATTCCTGCAGGTGGCCATCCCAGGGGTGGAATGTGCCTGCATGTACTGCATATATATGATGGAGCCAAAGATGTTCAGTCACAGTCATAAGAATGTGTGTCCCCCAGACAGTGCAGATCCTGGACTGTTTCTGGCAGTTTATTGAAGAGAGTTTCCCACAGCCACAAAGAGAGCAAGTGGAATTCAAACCCTGGTCTATTGCATGCCAAGCCAGTGCTCTAACCTTTAGCCTATACCTCCACACCTTTCGGCATAGCAATGTCTAGAATCAAAGAGGCTGCAGGTCCCTGACTGCAATGGCCAAAACCCAGGACATGAAACAACGTGGCTGGCACATTCTGAGATAGTGGTACACCACACCTAAGGCCTGCCTACAGCAGCACATATGCAGTTCATACTGCACCTGGACACTCAGTACTGTAGCTGCATAACACATGTTTTGTCCAAAGGCCAAGCCACATGTAAGGTTAAGATGCCCGTCCCTCCACTGTACCTCCAACACCAAACAACAGTCACACGTGGAGGTCTGCTGCGCCGCAGTGTGGCACTAACACCTGAGGTAGCACATGTGCAGGGCATGCAGTCCCTTGTCACCTGCTGTACACTGCAAGAGAGGTAACACCTGTACATACACCTAACTCAAACCACATTCATGACCCCTGTGGTCCATCGCAGACCGTCCTGCCCTCCTTGGGGGCCATGCACATGTTTCTCACCATCATCAGTTACGCTTCATTGTCTTTATTCTAGCTACCCATTTATAGCTAACTCTTTGAAGCCACTGACCTCATCAAGTGTTGGATCTCTCCCTATGCACCCCAACACCCACTCACCCCATGTGAGCATTCTTGCTTTATAGGGCCATTCCCCAATTAGCTACACACAGGGACATAGAACAGCACTGTTAGAAGTTAAGATCTTTTTTTCTTAAAGAACAGCTGAGGACCAGTATACAGCCTAGAAGTGGAGGAGGTGGAAATATCTGAGGAAAAGGGAAGAACCACAGCTCGAGCACCCCAAAGTTGCAGAATCAGTCACCACAAGAAAGCGAAGGGTAGTGATGGTTGGCGACTTTCTTCTGAGGGGTATTGAGGCATCCATCTGCTAACAAGATGATATCCATAGAGGTGTGCTGTCTGCCGTGTACCAACATCCAAGATGTTACGAAGAGTTTTCCAAGACTCATCAAGCCTACTGACTATTATCTGATGTTGCTCATTGATGTTGGCACTAATGTTACTGCTAAATATCCCTCCAAAGATATCAAAAGTGATTTCATGGCTCTGGGACAGAGGGTGAAACAGATAGGTGCACAGGTGGTGTTCTCTTCAATCCTCCCTATTGAGGGTAAAGGTTGAGGCAGAGAAGCTTGTAGCAGCAGAATGCAGACAATCCAATGATACCAGGAGTCTGTTCAGAAGGTCCAAATCATTTATTTGTGCACAAGTCTCAAGCAGAATCAAATTCAAAATGGCTGAGCAATGGTTTCTAGCAAAACAACAACTTTTATACCGTTCTTCTCCATTCTAGACATAGGCAAACTTTTCATTGGTCCCAGTAACCCCTCTCACCCATCTATTGGTCCCGGTAACATTACGTAGTTGTCCAATTAGGACTCTGGTCTGGGCTCAGCACCTGCTTACCCCCCCTCTAGTCCCAATTACAATGGTCAGTTCACCAACTTAGATACTTTCCTCCTCCAAGGTCATTTAGCTAGTTAGAACATGTGGGAAAGCAGGGCACTAACTTTTCTTTCAGCAGTGTTAATTAATTCCATAGAAGCTGTGCTCTCTTATCAGTACCAATTAGACTTGTTTTTCTATATTTTCTAAGTTTCGATTCTGCTTAGCTATACTAAATTGTGTTCAGTTAAGTTTCAATTCCACGGTGTCATCATTCAGGGGGGGGGGGGTTCATTCCTCTGGGCCTAACTACAGGCTTCATTTACAGGTCAAGCTGCTTAGGCCTGTCTGTTTAGTTCAATTAGCATGGATCATAGGCCTTCGCCTACAACATTCCCCCCTTTGATTATTCTCACCCGCAAGTGAGAAAGGGTGAGAATCAAATCACATAATACTAGGTAAAGATATCACTCTGTGGTATAGGGTAGTAGTTTCACATAGCTGGTAGCTTTGTAGCTGCCTTACGCTCTACAGTGTTATTAATAACTGAAGTTATCATTCGCAAGCAAAATGACAAGAAACAAGGGAGCAACAAGCAGATAGTCAAAGTCCATAGTTTGGCAAGAGTGGGAAAAAGAACTAAAGGATTAGAAGGTTCAGGAGCATTTATGCCGGACCACCAAGATGTCTTCTTTGTTGTGCTGTTGTAAAACTTCTGATTTAGACAGTCCAGCTGTCCAATCTTCATAGCAAATTGTGGTCCGGTGCGAACAAAACACAAACTGTCAACAATGGGGTGGGCCAATACCCACTCACTAGTAGTATTATGTAAATCAGTCTGATCATAGTGGATGGAATAATTCAGTTCTTGAGCCTCCCAAGGCCACTGATCTCCCATCTTGGTTCCTCCACAAAGAGAAACAGTCATAAATGTGGAGACTAGATGCTACTGCTTCGGCAAGTTCAAGAAACAAGGAGGCATGAGGAACCTTTAGCCAAGTTCGTGTGTTACTGATACAGGCTGCACAGGGAGGTAAAGCAAAAGTCATTTCAAAGCACTCCAAGACTGCTGCCAAAATAAAGCAATAATAAGAATTCATAATGGGCATAGTCTCTGGAAAATTGGTGGAACTGTTGGCATCCACAATAGATAACAAATGTAGAGTTGATTGTAGATCCTCAAGCTTCTGCCGTACGTAGACCTACCAGCTTTGTGGCAGGAGTAGGGCTGTAGATCCCAAAGTATCACTGTCCTCTGGGATGTCTCAGGTTCTTAAAATATCATAGTACAGTCTCTCAGGCTATTATTGCCTTGAGGAGATCAGAGCATTTGAACACAGTTTCTTAGAAGACTCAATTTCTTAACACAACACAGTCTATTTCTGATGATTGCAGCTTTCTCCAGATGCGAGGCTTACCTTCAGATAAACAGATAGTCTTGAAATAGTGCAGTTTCTGAGGGACCAATAAGTCTTAGGTCCGTGGTTGTTGTCGTAGGGTGAGGCGCAATGGAGTCTCAGGATGCTGTACAGTAGTCCAGTGATCAGGTTCAAAAGCAGTTGCTGGCTTTACTCGACTATAATGGATCCAAGGTTCAAATTCTGCGACTTTTACTGCAGTTGGAGTTGACAGGATGACAACATAGGGTCCCTTCCAATGCAGGGCTAACGGTATCCTTCTCCACTCTTTGATCCACACCGAGACTCCAGGCTTGAAAGGATGCAGGGGTTCAGGCAAATTGATGGGTGATCGATTTTGCACCCAAGTATGAAGACTCTGCAAAACAGAACTTAAAACCAATAGTTCATGCCTAATAATTTCAGATCCTATCTGTCTCACATCTCCTTTTATTCCCTATAAATAGGCTACAGATTCTCAGAATCTCAAAAAGGGGAACTCCTAAAGACTTAGCAGGGGCTAAGTATATCCTAAGAAGGGCTATAGGAAGAACCTGGGGCCACTTCAGGTAAACCTCTTGGCAAAGATTGGACAACTGAGATTTCAAGGTTCTATTCATACATTCTAATTTTCCTAAAGTTTTGAAAGCTATAGGTAGTATTGTCGCCCTGCCGCGGCGCCAGCCCCCCCTGGTGGCGGCGTAGTTTTTCCACCGAAGGGCTGGGCCCGGGGCCACTAAGATGTTTGTGATTGGGATTGGCCAGGTGCGAGGGTCAAGGGCCAGTGCCTTGTGCCGGCCTCGTTGCCAACTCCCAAAGAGAATACAGTCTTGCACAAAAGTGGAGGGAAAAAGAAAAAGGCTTTATTTTCCCTTTTTGCACTAAGGGTTCAGAACATAGGATAAACACATTGGTAGACGTAGCAAAACAAGTCCTTACAGCAGCTTTTGTAAGCACAAGAAAAACAACCAGAAACTGTTAACTTCACAGCATAAAAGCTACCAAAACAATATTGCTTCATTCACTCCAAAGGGCTCTGGAGTGACTCTATATCACTCACGGCACAATATGCACATTCCATAGGGCTATCAAGATCTTCAGGTACGGATTCCACCTGCATGGCCTCTTCTGACTGTTCTGAAGAGTCAAGATAGGTGTCCTTTATGTGGGTTTGGCTCACTGCTTCCCAGGACTTAGCAGTTTGTTTGGGCCTACGGTTCTGTGTGGTGGAATACCATGATGGCATCTCTTCCTCTAGAGGTTTAAAAACATTTTCTTTATAATGCTTTCCTCTAAAAGTTCTGTCCTTGCTCAAACTGTCTTTTAACTTTGGCTTTGGCTTGTGCTTTAGGTAAGGAGACTCTCCCTCCCAAGGTTCTTCTCTTAACTTGGCTTTAGGAAAACAGTAGCAAAGATTAAAAGCTTTACCTCTGGATTTTCTTTTGGTTCTCTGGGGCGAGACAGGAGGCCTACCTTGGCTGCTGCCTTCCGTATCAGTGCTCTCAGGTATTCTCCTTCGGCTCTCCCAGTCTTTCCTCCTCAGGCCTTTAAGGCCTGCCCTCCTGTGGGTTTCAGGGCCCGGTCTGGTTTGGCTTTGGCTTTCTCGGCCTAGCCTTTGGCTTACAGGACTGGTTCTCCTCTCCCAGCCTGTCATTTTACTCAGGTTTGCTTTTGGACTAGATCCCAATCTTGCTCTGGTACCTTCATAGCATGTCCTCAATCTCTCTCTGGAACAGGCTCCCGCTTGTTCTCTCCCAGCTGAGGAAGGTAATCCTTCCACTGCTTCCCCAGTAGTGGATCTCCAGGCAGATGAGATTCTAGCAGCTGAGCTTTTTGCCAGTAAGCTCCCAGCGTATGAGCTTTCTCCTGACTCTTGCTTGCCTCCCCTTAAATGTGAGCTTTTGGAACATAAGTCCTGCCCACAGAGGCGTGGTTCTGTGGTCTCTGTCCTGACTCTCCCGCTCCCTCTAGGTGGATCCTCTGGATATTGCAGGCAGCTTCTTTTTCTTTCAGAATCCAGAACTGTTTTTCTCTCCAAAGGAGGGTCCGCTGCATCACACATCCCCCTTCTTAAAATATTACGGGCTGGGGAAGCCACTTCTTCGTAGCACGTAATACCGGATTCTGCCCTATTTAGCGGTCTTTCACCACAGTGATACAAAGTTTTTGTAGAAGTTAACAGCGCAGCGCGCTCATGCCAAGGGCGGAGAAGGTTGGCGTGATACACCTGCTCTCGTCCACTCGTCTCTCGAACGACATAGGAAGTGGTCCCTACCGGGTGGACAACCATATAGGGCCCTTTCCATCGGGACTCAAACTTAGGTGTGGCTCCAGGGACTAGCACTATCACCTTGTCTCCATTTTTTAAATGCCTAGACTTCACCCGCCTGTCGTAGTAGTATTTTTGTTTTCTCTGGCTTTTCTCTAATTCCTCAGTGGCGAACCTGGAAGTTCGCTCGAGTTGGGTTCTCAAGTTCTGTAGGAATAAAGGTATCCCTACTTCTACCTCCTTTGGCTCAGACCACTGCTCTCTAAGTACATCGAGAATGCCCCTGGGTGTCCGTCCGTACATAAGTTCATACGGGGACGTACCTAATGATGCCTGCTTTCTCTCTCTACAGGCGTAGAGAACGAAAGGCAACATAGTGTCCCATTCATTCATCTGTCCATCCAGAGCGCGCCTGAGCATTTGCTTTAGGCTCTGGTTTAATCGCTCTACCAGGCCGTTGCATTGTGGGTGGTAAGCGGCGGTTTTCACGTAGCGGATACCAAAAGCGTCCCAGACTTGGTTAAGGTATTTTGACCGGAAATTGCTTCCTTGATCCGTCAAAATCTCCTGCGGGAAGCCCACTTTGCAAAATAATTTTATCAATTCGATGGCAATAGACTTGGCCGAAATATTCCTCAAGGGAACGGCCCAGGGAAATCTGGTGGCTTGATCAATAATCACTAGTATATATTGAAACCCCCGTGGCGTCTTGATGAGGGGTCCTACTAGGTCCACAGCAAGTCTACGGACGGGGTCTGTGATTATGGGCATCGGAACTAATGGCACTCCAGTTGGTTTATGCGTCGTGACTCTTTGGCACGACGCGCAGGATTCACAGAAACGTGTCGTCTCTCGAAACACCCCTGGCCAGTAAAATCTAGTCAAAATCTGCTCCAGGGTGCCCTGCGCACCTTTATGACCCCCAATGGGGTGGTCATGCGCTAGACGTAGAACTGAAGCCTTGAAAGTACTTGGGACCACCAGTTGTTTCCGTATTAGACCAGTTCGCAGGTCCTTACTTTCTCGATAGAGTATCTCCTCTTCTAGGAGGAATCTTGGGTATGTCTCCCTTTCTTCTTTGGTCTGCTCAAAAGCATGAGTGAGTGCTGGGTCTGCTCTTTGTTCCCTTTTAAATGACGGGAACTTCTCCATCACGTCGGCCGGAACCCATGTCATATATTTTCCTGCTTCCAGCTCCGCTCTCGCTTTAGAACGGTGTTGTCTCTCTCTCCTTCGCTCTGCCTTCGGCTTCCTTTCCCTGCTTGGGGGGTCCCCTATTAGCCCGTCATGCGAAGGGAGCTCCCCTAGGGAAGTATCCTTGGAGCAGGAAGGCTGCTCGCCATCTTGCGTATGCGACCTTGTGGACACTAGGGCCTTCACAAAAGGACCATCTTGGCAGGTCTGACTCTGTCGAAGTGAGGAACCTTCCCTAGGTTTTGGCTGGATGCAGGTGGAATCTGACTTCGCCACTGGCGATAAACCTTCCTTTAAGGTCCTCTTAAATTGTGGCCAGTCACGGCCTAGGACCAATTCCTGTGGTAACCTAGGCACCACGGCGATCAGCATTTCCTTTGCGATGCCTAAGCGTTTTACCCATAATTTATACACAGGATATCGCGTGGCTGCACCATGCACACACTTAATTTTTACTTGTCCTGCCGGAGATTCTGGAACCGATAGGCCCTGAGCTTGGATCACCGACCATAACCTTTTGGAGACCATGGTCTGATCGGCTCCAGAATCCAATAATGCCTTTACATTTATGCCCTGTATTTTTACATCCAGGACAAGTCCTTCGCACACTGCATTAGGGGATTCTCCCACCAAAGCAGTTCGCGAGAAACACTCATACTGGAGGTGCCC
The DNA here is from genome assembly GCA_033557465.1 of Ichthyophis bannanicus. NCBI lineage: Eukaryota > Metazoa > Chordata > Amphibia > Gymnophiona > Ichthyophiidae > Ichthyophis > Ichthyophis bannanicus. The sequence continues at coordinate 98,898,793 of CM066046.1, forward strand.
TCTTTTACCACATGTAAAACATTTCTGTACATTCTCCCTTGTCGGGGTTTTAACATTTTTCCCACAAACAAATGGAGGACGAGAAGGGTTCTCCAGCTTTTGTACCTCAGCCCCTATCGCTATCTTGGAGCCTATCCTAGGTGGGGTAACTTTTTCAGCCTCTAAATATCTTTCAGTAAGGGTTATGGCGTCAGTAGTAGTGCGGCAATTTTGTAACAGAAGAAAGTTCTGCACTCTACTGGGCAGGGCAACCATATACTGTTCGAGGATTATAACATCCATTAGGGTGTCTATATTTCTCCTTTCAGGCTGTAGCCATTTATGAGCTAGACTGCGCACTCGATGACCCAGTGCCTTAGGTGTTTCGTTGGCCTTCAAACAGGTAGCCCTAAACATTTTATTATAGGTGAAAGGTGTGAGGCCTAAGCGATCTCTGATAGCTAAGACTACTTCCTCGTAGGAATCAGCTAAGGTTGGAGGCATTGCCCTATAGGCGGCTAGCGCCTCGCCCGTGAGGGACGCCGCTAGTCGAATTGCCCACTGCTCGCTCGGCCATTTAGCCGAAGTAGCTATTCGAGTAAATGTATCTAGGAAATCATCTATATCATCCTCTGTACACAGCTTCCCCACCACCAAGTCATTACATGTCCATTGTCCATGGTCTGGATTCAAGGATTTAGCTGTTGACGGGTTCTCAGCCTTGCTCCTTGCCAGTTCTTCTTGCTGCCGTGCAAGCCACGTGTTCATGGTCTGTATGATCGGCAGTTGCTGCTGTTGCATCGCTTGCAGCGCTTGCGTCTGGCTTAATTGCGCCAACTCTGCTTGTTTACTGAATTGTTGTGCCATCCATGCACATAGCTCCTTGGGCTCCATGATCTCTGAAACAACAATAAGCAGAAAAAAAAAAATGAAACCCAACTGGGGGAAATTTCTCACAAAAAAAAAAAAGCTATCTTTTTTTTTTTTTTTTTTAACCTTGCTTAACCTCTATCAAGCTCACTTCCCCCTATATCCAACATGAAACAGGTTTAATCACTTATTACCTTGTTCAAATGTTGGGTCAGCTTAGAGGAAGATACGCAGCTATTTGGGTTCTTGTCGCTTTCCCTGGACGGTCTCAGGATTGTCAGCTCACAGGATTTTCCTCTGGATCCGGTCCGCGTTTCCGGGAACTCCGTTCCAGGTTTTCGCAAGTCCGATCCAGTTGAGTTATCCGTTCCGTTCCGGGTTTTCCTCGGCTCCTTTTTTTTTTTTTCCTCAAAAAAAAAAAACCTTGGCCTTTTCAATTTTACCGCTGTAGGTTTAACTTGGCACGTCCGTCGTGTTGGCGTTTATCCTGCCAACTACGCCATTTGTCGCCCTGCCGCGGCGCCAGCCCCCCCTGGTGGCGGCGTAGTTTTTCCACCGAAGGGCTGGGCCCGGGGCCACTAAGATGTTTGTGATTGGGATTGGCCAGGTGCGAGGGTCAAGGGCCAGTGCCTTGTGCCGGCCTTGTTGCCAACTCCCAAAGAGAATACAGTCTTGCACAAAAGTGGAGGGAAAAAGAAAAAGGCTTTATTTTCCCTTTTTGCACTAAGGGTTCAGAACATAGGATAAACACATTGGTAGACGTAGCAAAACAAGTCCTTACAGCAGCTTTTGTAAGCACAAGAAAAACAACCAGAAACTGTTAACTTCACAGCATAAAAGCTACCAAAACAATATTGCTTCATTCACTCCAAAGGGCTCTAGAGTGACTCTATATCACTCACGGCACAATATGCACATTCCATAGGGCTATCAAGATCTTCAGGTACGGATTCCACCTGCATGGCCTCTTCTGACTGTTCTGAAGAGTCAAGATAGGTGTCCTTTATGTGGGTTTGGCTCACTGCTTCCCAGGACTTAGCAGTTTGTTTAGGCCTACGGTTCTGTGTGGTGGAATACCATGATGGCATCTCTTCCTCTAGAGGTTTAAAAACATTTTCTTTATAATGCTTTCCTCTAAAAGTTCTGTCCTTGCTCAAACTGTCTTTTAACTTTGGCTTTGGCTTGTGCTTTAGGTAAGGAGACTCTCCCTCCCAAGGTTCCTCTCTTAACTTGGCTTTAGGAAAACAGTAGCAAAGATTAAAAGCTTTACCTCTGGATTTTCTTTTGGTTCTCTGGGGCGAGACAGGAGGCCTACCTTGGCTGCTGCCTTCCGTATCAGTGCTCTCAGGTATTCTCCTTCGGCTCTCCCAGTCTTTCCTCCTCAGGCCTTTAAGGCCTGCCCTCCTGTGGGTTTCAGGGCCCGGTCTGGTTTGGCTTTGGCTTTCTCGGCCTAGCCTTTGGCTTACAGGACTGGTTCTCCTCTCCCAGCCTGTCTTTTTACTCAGGTTTGCTTTTGGACTAGATCCCAATTTTGCTCTGGTACCTTCATAGCATGTCCTCAATCTCTCTCTGGAACAGGCTCCCGCTTGTTCTCTCCCAGCTGAGGAAGGTAATCCTTCCACTGCTTCCCCAGTAGTGGATCTCCAGGCAGATGAGATTCTAGCAGCTGAGCTTTTTGCCGGTAAGCTCCCAGCGTATGAGCATTCTCCTGACTCTTGCTTGCCTCCCCTTAAATGTGAGCTTTTGGAACATAAGTCCTGCCCACAGAGGCGTGGTTCTGTGGTCTCTGTCCTGACTCTCCCGCTCCCTCTAGGTGGATCCTCTGGATATTGCAGGCAGCTTCTTTTTCTTTCAGAATCCAGAACTGTTTTTCTCTCCAAAGGAGGGTCCGCTGCATCACAGTATGCACCTGATAGTGTCAATATCTTGGGGCCATACTTGATGGACTTGCTTCCTAGGGTCCCATGTGCATGCAAGATTGTAAGGGCATACTTGGAATCTGGGTACACATTCAGACAGAGCCCTTTTCCTACTGTTAGTGCTCTAGTGAGGGCTATCAGTTCAGCTTTCTGTGTTCAAGTTTCTGGGGCCAGGGCTGAGGACTCAACTACCAAATCAGGGGTCACCACTGCATATCTAGCACAACAATGTCCATTGATGATGAAACTGCCTTCAGCCACAAAGAAAGTCTGTTCAGGGTTCTCCAGAGAGACATCAGTCAAATCCAGGTGGCTTGAGAATACAGTGTCCATAATTTCTAAACAGTCATGATCAAGGGATCAAGACCATCTGGTAACAACATAGCAGGATTCAAAGCTTGACTGACCTTCAGTTGTATCTGAGGGTTTTCACGCAACATACTCTAATACTTCAACATTCATAAATTTGTTAGCTAGTAGTTTCCTTTGTATTTCATATTGGTTAGAACAGAGTGTGGTACAGTAACTTGAAGATTCTGTCTCAAAGGGATTTTTTTGTTAGTTTTTGCTCACTAGGAAGGCTGTAGCTGTAACAGCTTCTCAAATAAGGTCCAAGAGATTGAGTCAACACTCCTAGAACATTTCCTTGTGACTCATGAACATAGAGACTGAAAGGTTTTCTGGACATCTGGTAGGCCCAGAATTGGTGACAACATCAGAGTGTTTTTTCAAAGATCAAAAGGCTGCATCCTGTTCAAGTCCCCATTCCAATGGAGACTTTTCCATTCCTTTGATAGCTTGATACAACGGTTTTGCTAGCAGCGCAAAATTGGGGATCCATATACAACATACTTTGTGGCACTCAAGAAGGCTCTCACTTGCCTCCTGCTGATTGGAGTAGGAATACTGCATACAGCTGCTTTGCGTTCTGGTAAGGGTCCCAGGCGTCGAATTCCATTGGACAACGGGAATCCTAGGTATTTAACTTGTTTGACATAATTGCACCTTAGCTCTTGAGACTTTGTATCCAGCCTCATTAAAAAGGTGCAAGAGTTCACTGGTGGCTTGTAGACATTCACTTTCTGAGTTGGTGGTTATAAGCAAGTTGTCCACATATTGAAGTAGAATTCTTTCTCCTGGAATTACTGGATAACTTGTCAAATCTTTTGCTGAGTGAGGCAAGTTCTTGAATCCTTGAGGTAATCTTGTCCAGGTGCGTTGGCCCCGCCTTCCTGTAGTGGGGTCATGGGCTAAGCGTATGCAGGAAAACATCTTTTAAATCCAGAATGGTGAAATGTGTGTAGCTTCAGCAGAGATCAGTCCTAAGAGTGTGTAAGGATTTGGCACAACTGGATGTATAGTTCCAGCTTGTCAGACGGCTGCATCATTGTCTTCTTAGATCCTGCAGTGGGCGGTAATCACCTGTCCCAGGCTTCTTAACAGGAAGAAGGGGAGTGTTCCAAGGTGACTGACATTCCTTGAGAAGTCCATACTTCAGCAGTTTCATTAAATGGCAGTGGATTCCTGCAATGGCTGGTCAGGAAAGAGGATACTGCTTCACATGCACTAGTTCCGCTTCTGGCTTGAGGATGATGATGACAGGGGCTATGTTCTTCGCTAGGCCAGGTGCATTATCTTCTGCCCATACTCCAGGTGGGGCTATAGGGTTGGCGGGTATACAGGAACTTGTTGACTTGACTGGAGGTGTGTTATAGAACCGCCACTTCTCTTCTCGGGGAACAGTCAGCACCATCAATCCAGCAGGCTCTGGGTTCACAGTCATTTGCATTTCTCTCTCTCCAGCAAAGGATATCTGTGCCTGAAGCTTTGCAAGCAGATCTCGGCTCCAAAAAGTGGAATAGGGCACTCAGACATATACAGGAACTGGTGCATTATTTTCTGTCCCCCTTGTTCACACATGCGGTTCTGCAGAAAAGGCTTTGTGGCCTTAGCCCCAGTAGCTCTGATAATGGTGATGCATCGAGAAAAACACAGGGGCTACTGGCTTTAGTATTCTGCTCCTGTACCCCCTATAAAGTCCATATATTGGTCCCCTATTTTCAAACTGACCCCTGGGGACCCAGGGAAACTTGGAGTCCGGTCTGGCCTAGTCTTCATTCATGCTGTAGCCTTCTCCGGCTGGCTTTTTTTTTTTTTTAAATCAAGTACTCCCTCCTCCCCCCTGGGGTGGAGATAAGATGCGGCATTCACTTCTCTAATGTCCTTCTTTTCTGCAATGGGCGCACTGACTCGCACCCAGTTTTTACTTCCTCTGCTCCTTCGATCAGGATAACCTCCTCCACATCATTCAACTAAAGTATCAGCAAGAAGATCTGTTCTCTTCTCCATCTTTACACTTACTTTCTCTATCACATTTAACAATTCACATTCTTTCTGATCAACTTTCATTAACTATCATGCCCGCAAATCCATCCAATTTCTGTAATTTCTGTTTTATCTCTCTGGGACTGACTGACAAAAACGCAAATTCTCCTGGGCTGCTGGATTGCATGGGGTATATAGTGAGGCTGAATAATACTGTCTGAATAACACTGTTCATTTGTTCAATTAAATCCTAAAGCTTTCAGTTCAATAAATCAGTGGCAGAGGGAAAGGCACCTAAACAAGTCTGGTCAGCTGACTGGCTGGCAAACTACTTGGGAATCTGCAGGGAGGAGTTCCCCCTGCCCACACTGTTTCTCCTAGCAACGCTCTATCCGGGAGGTTTTTTGTTTTTTTTTTTAACTTCTCTGCTGTGGGCACATTAGTTCACACCTACCGGGGGGTGACATCATCGGTGGACTGGGCCCCATCCCCCCCTTAAGCACTCTGAACGCATAGGGCAGGCAGAAAACATAAGCTTAGATTAAGCACAGACATACAATTTAGATATAGTTCTTAAAATATACAACTATTATTTTGCAACATGTTATAACATCTATTAACTGGAATGAAATTACTTAGCATGGAAACTAACTGCCAGCCGTAGTCTGCATGTCTCTGCAAAAGAAAATATTATTTTATTTTTATTAAATCTTACAGTTCAGAAAGCAGATATTCAAGAGACATGAAACGGATACTTTTCCATAGCTGTGGTGGATATCTAGAATGTATATACACCCTCTTTCTGTTGTTTTTTTTTAACAATAAATATGTCTTCTATCAGGTGCTTGCCACAGTATATCAGGAAATAACGTCTTGAAATTTTTTAAAAGACTCTAAAAAAAACAAAGTACCCCCTTTTCCTCTGGACACAGACACACAAAGTTCAAATACAGAAAAACAGATGAATTTATCCTGAATTGTAAAGGTCGTCATTAGTCACTAGTACAGATTTCAAAGATAAAATCCTAACCCAATTTTCTTATTCACTCAGAATTTAAACCATTCATTCTCAGGTTGCAATCTGGTACACTTCCAACCCAGAATGCCGCACCATCCCCCAAGGTTCTTAACCTCTATTTTTGAGGGTCAAAGGAAAAACACTTTATTTTGCTCTCTCTTGTCCGTGTCAGTTAGTTTTTTGGAACGACAGATATACTTCAAAAAACAAAAGAACTCCTGAGTCACTGTAGTTATCACAGCTGCAAAGTAATAACTAGAAAACTAATTATAAATTCATCTCATATAACACTTTTATTTAATTAATCCTTTATTTAAACAAAGAAATTTAATTTTAAATCGGGAGTCTTTTTTTTTTTTTTTAGCAAGCTATGTGAAAGCCACACTCCTTCGCTCACTGGAAATGAAATGATCACACTTAGTTTCACAGACACACAGAGACATGCTAGCAAGAATCATTTAAATCAGTGTCAAGTCGTGATATAATTACTTTATAGGTTTATAAATCAAAGGGAAACAAAAATCCAAAAACAGTTTGCTTAGTTTCTCTATCATTTCTGAAAGGTAACAATAATATAACAGGAGCAGTTGACGTAAAAAAATACAGACAGAGCAGAGAATATAACTAAAAGCAGTTTACGGAGCTCCGATGAGGTTAATTCGACCTTCAAAACTAAAATTCTGACTAAATATTTCTATCGAATGGTATATAATACCTGACCATAGTAGAAGGAACATCACCATTAAAACACAGTGAATAATTGCCCTAAAATAAGCTCCAATTAGCCCAGCAGCAGAACGCTGAAAACATGCCTTCATAGGGTTAAAAGGCACCTCTGCACAGACACGCCCCTTGTCAGCCTCACACTGTACTGTAGGAGAAAAACTGACTGAGTGAGACATGTTCTTGATTTTTCAGTGAGTCAAGCGGTAAATTGTCATAAATTACCCAACAGAATATAATCTTACATTATACTAGAAGGGAAACTCGTGGTTTCAACAAAAAACAAAAAAACAAAGACACACAGAACGACAGACATGCTAGCATTCAACGTATCCCAAAAAACAGCCCAGTCCTGTCTCTGCTGACTAGGCTATATCAAATTCCAAAATCAAAAGACCTTGCGCATACTCATGCAGGGTCCCCCTTGCGCATACTCATGCAAGGTTTCAACAAAAAGACGGTAGTTTCACCTTGCGCATACTCATGCAAGGTTAGTCGGACCGTCTTGAGAGGTGATCAAGCTCTCTTTTCCAAGTTCCAAGTTCCAAGTTCCAAAATTCAAACAGCAGTACTGCTCTGACTCATCTGTCTAGACATACCAAATCAAAACTATACTCACCGGATCCGGTCCTCAAAGTTCCCAAGCAAGCGCATGAGTTGGACCTCGGACTCCCCTCACTTGGGTTCGAGGTGTTGGTTACAACTGGGTCCGGCACCCTCCGAGGCCTGGCCAGCTCCCTCTGATGCAACAGGACCGGTGGCGCCTGGGAGCCTAGCCCACGTCGGGAGGGCACGATCCCGGCAGGACCAAACCTATAGAGGCGGAAAGTCGTGGTATATTGGCTCATATACCCCCTACTAACCACACCTTCCCGGCTCCAACGCACCAAGAATATGTAGCAGCAGAATGCAGACAATCCAATGATACCAGGAGTCTGTTCAGAAGGTCCAAATCATTTATTTGTGCACAAGTCTCAAGCAGAATCAAATTCAAAATGGCTGAGCAATGGTTTCTAGCAAAACAACAACTTTTATACCGTTCTTCTCCATTCTAGACATAGGCAAACTTTTCATTGGTCCCAGTAACCCCTCTCACCCATCTATTGGTCCCGGTAACATTACGTAGTTGTCCAATTAGGACTCTGGTCTGGGCTCAGCACCTGCTTACCCCCCTTCTAGTCCCAATTACAATGGTCAGTTCACCAACTTAGATACTTTCCTCCTCCAAGGTCATTTAGCTAGTTAGAACATGTGGGAAAGCAGGGCACTGTAACTTTTCTTTCAGCAGTGTTAATTAATTCCATAGAAGCTGTGCTCTCTTATCAGTACCAATTAGACTTGTTTTTCTATATTTTCTAAGTTTCGATTCTGCTTAGCTATACTAAATTGTGTTCAGTTAAGTTTCAATTCTACGGTGTCATCATTCAGGGGGGGGGGTTCATTCCTCTGGGCCTAACTACAGGCTTCATTTACAGGTCAAGCTGCTTAGGCCTGTCTGTTTAGTTCAATTAGCATGGATCATAGGCCTTCGCCTACCACAAGCTCACATCCTGGAGTTGAATGCATGGCTGAGCGGATGTTGTCATCAAGAGCGTTTTGGTTTCTGGGACCATGGAATGATGTTCCAAGGGCTGCAGAGCAGAGATGGTGTCCATCTGTCCAAGAAGGGTCAAAATGTCTTCAGCAGCAGACTGGCTAACCTCCTGAAGAGGGCTTTAAACTAGATTCGTTGGGAATGGGTGAAGAAAGCCCCGAGGTAAGTGAAAGATTAAATACCTCTGTAGAAATGGGTAATAGGGGCAACATCTGGAAAGTAGTGTGTGTAAATGCCCATAGCATGGGAAATAAGATCCCAGATGTTGAGGCTTTAATGGAAGAGGCTGACTTGGATTTAATGGTGGTTATGGAGACATGGTTCACAGAAAACCATGACTGGGATGTAATTATACCAGGCTATACTTTATTCAGGAAGGACAAGGGAGGAAGAAGGGGAGGTGGAGTAGCACTATATGTAAAAAATAATATTAAAGCTATAGAATTGCAGCGCTTAAAAGGAAGAGAGGAGGGACTGTGGATTAAACTAGAAAGAGGGAAAGAGAAATCCATTTGCATTGGAGTGATACACAGATCCCCCTCGCAGGGAGTAGAAGTGGACGGAGATGTAATAGAAGACATTGGAGTGGAGGAGTGGCCTATTGGTTGGGGCAAGGTACCTCAGGCCAGAAGGTCAGGGGTTCAAATCCTACTAGAGGACAGCAACCTTGGGCCGGAAGGACTGGGGTTTCTAGTCCTACAGGTGCTCCTTGTGGTCTTGGGCAAGCCACTTAACCCTCCATAGCCATGTTCCATGTAAAATAGTTATCTCCAAGTTATAATGCCCTGTTCAATGTAATTTCAGTGTGTTCAATGTAAACCGCACTGATGCAGAATAGTGTGGTATATAAGAGAATTAAAATAAAATAAATAAATAAACAGTATAGTCATGAAAATAGATGCACTACTGATAGGTGATTTCAATATGCTGGATGTGGATTGGCACATCCCTGCTGCGATGTCATCTAGAAGTAAGGAGACCCTGGATTCTCAACAGGGAGAACTATTCAGGCAACTGGTAACAGAACCCACATGTGATGGGGCCATGCTGGACAGTGTTTACCAATGGGGAAAGTGTTTCTGAGGTTACAGTGGGAGATCATCTCACATTCAGTGATCATTGGATGGTGTGGTTCAGTATTAGGGCTAGGGCTGATAAAATCCATTCAAAAGCGAGGGTCTTACACTTTAGGAAAACTAACTTTGCCAAGATGGGACAATACCTCAAAGAGTCGTTAGTAGGATGGGAACAGTTAGGGGATGTAGAAAAACAGTGGGCAAAACTGAAAGGGGATATTTTAAGGGCAAGAAACCTTTTTGTTAGAAAGGTAAATAAATGTAAAAGGAAAAGGAGGCCACTATGGTTCTCAAAAGAAGTAGCTGAAAAGGTGAAGGAAAAGAGGGAGGCCTTCATGAAATACAAGAGATCGCAGAGAGAGGAAGACAAGCATCTATATTTGGAAAAATTTAGAGACGCTAGCAAAGTAGTCAGGAAAGCAAAAGTACAAAAAGAAGAAGATTTAGCCAATGCAATAAAATGTGGGGATAAGACATTTTTCAGATATGTTAGTGAGAGGTGGAAGGGCAAATGTAGTATTATCAGACTCAAGGGTGCAGGGGAGGAATATGTAGAAGTTGATGAGGATAAAGCGGAATTGCTTAACAAATATTTCTGTTCTATGTTCACAGATGAAGGGCCAGGAGCAGGACCTCAGAAAACACTCACAAATAAGAATAGAAGTGATGGGGATCTCGAACGATTCTCAGAAGACTGTGTTCGTGAGAAACTAATTAAACTAAAAGTAGACAAAGCCATGGATCTGGATAGGATACATCCAAGAATACTGAGGGAACTTGGGGACGTTCTAGCAGCTCCACCATCTGACCTTTTCAATGCCTCTTTGGAGTTGGGAGAGGACTGGAGAAAGGCACATGTGGTCCCTTTACACAAAAGTGGACTTAAGGATGACATTGAGAACTACAGGCCGGTTAGTCTAATCTCTGTGGTTAATAAACTATTGGAAAGGCCATTAAAAGATTGAATAGTGAGGTTTCTGGAGTCCCAATGATTGCAGGATCCGAAGCAGCATGGATTCACCAGAGGTAGGACTTGTCAGACAAATCTGATTGATTTCTTTGACAGGGTGACCAGGGAGTTGGACCGAGGGAAAACCCTAGATGTGGTGTATTTAGATTTCAGTAAAGCCTTTGACACCGTTCTACACAGGTGACTTATAAACAAGCTGAGCACCCTAGGGATGGACTCTATAGTTACTGATTGGGTTAGAAATTGGTTGAGTGGGATGCAGCAAAGGGTACAGATAAATGGTGCTCACTCTGAGGAGAAGGAGGTTACCAGCGGTATGCCGCAGGGATCTGTCCTTGGTCCGATTCTTTTTAACATCTTTGTTAGTGATATTGCGGAAGGGCTGTCGGGTAAGATTTGCTTGTTTGTAGATGATACCAAAATCTGCACTAGAGTAGACACCCAGGAAGGTGTAGATAACATGAGGAGGGATCTAGCTAAGCTTGAAGGATGGTCTAGAATTTGACAGCTGAAATGTAATGCTAAAAAAGGAAGGTCATACATTTGGGCTGCAAAAATCCAAAGGAGCGGTACAGTGTAGGGGATGAGATACTTCTGTCCACAAAATAAGATTGGGACCTGAGATTAATTGTGTCTGATGATCTTAAAGTAGATAAAGAGGTAGAAAAGGTGACTACGAAAGCCAGAAGGATGCTTGGGTGTATAGGGAGAGGAATGGCCAGCAGAAAAAAGGAGGTGATCATGCTTCTATTTAAATCTCTGGTGCATCCTCATTTGGAGTCTTGTGTGCAATTCTGGAGACCGCATCTTCAAAAGGATATAAGCAGGTAGGAGTTGGTGCAGACAGTGGCTACCAAAATAGTTAGTTGTCTGTTATGAAGCATATGAGGACAGACTTAAAGATCTTAATATGTATACGTTAGAGGAAAGGCGGGATAGGGGCGATATGATAGACATTTAAATACTTCTGTGGCATAAATGCACAGGAGGGTCTCTTTCAATTGAAAGCAAACTCTGCTACTAGGGGACATAGGATGAGAGTGAAAGGCGATAGACTCAGGAGTAACATGCGGAAATATTTCTTTATGGAAAGAGTGGTGGATCCGTGGAATAGTCTTCTAGTGGAGGTGGTGGACACGAGGACAGTATCTGAATTCAAAAAAGCATGGGACAAACACAGAGGATCTCTAAAGGGGACTATTGTAGTTGATATGGAAAGGCAGACTAGATAGGTCTTCTTCTGCCATCATGTTTCTGTGACATACCATTTCTGATCCACAGGCTGGTCTTGAACCCTTGACCTGTCTCTCACGCACACACTGGCCATGTGTTTGGTGCCCCAGAGCAGCCATGTGGGTTTATTAATCCATGGGTATATATGTGGTCAGGGCCGGATTTAGCTATACGCCATGTACGCCATGGCGTAGGGCCCACAGCTGCAAAGGGCCCACAAAAATTGAAGTAGTTAGGCTTTTTTTTAAAATAAAATAAAAAAAAACCTGCTGGCTGCCGCCGCGGGCCCTCTGCTGCCGCGGCAGCATGGACTGACCCGCGGGGCCCCCTCCGTCAGCTCGGTCCCTCCCTCCGGGCCTCCGTGTCTCCCTCCGGGCAGGCTGTGAGCGACGCGAAGGCAGACTGTCGCCATCTGCCTTCCCGACTCTGTTAAGCCCGCAGGGCTGATGGGAAATTTCCCATCAGCCCCTGCGGGCTTAACAGAGACGCGAAGGAGACAGTCTGCCTTCGCGTCTCTAACAGCCTGCACGGAGGGAGACACGGAGGCACGGAGGAGGGACCGAGCTTACAGAGGGGGCCCCGCGGGTCAGTCCATGCTGCCGCGGCAGCAGAGGGGGGCCCCGCGGCGGCAGCCAGCAGGTTTTTTTTTAAAAAATAAATTTTACTTTAGGCCGGGGGGAGGGGGAGGGGTAGGACTGTAATGGGGGCTGGGACTGGCTGGAAATGGGTTGGGACTGGGCCTGGGACTGGAACTGGGCGGGGACTGGGACTGGAAATGGGGTGGGGGGATTAAGGCTGGAGGTGGGCTGATGAGGAGGACTGGTAATGGGCTGTGGGCTGTGGGCTGTTGGGGGGGGGGTTAGAACTGGTAAGGGCTTTGGGGGGGGTTAAGACTGGTAATGGGCTGTGGGCTGATGGGGGCTGTCTGGTAATGGCTATGGGGGGGGCTAGGACTGGAAATGGCTGGGGGGGGGTTAAGACTGGAGTGGGCTGATGGGGTTAGGACTGGTAATGGGCTGTTGGGGGGGGGTTAGAAACTGGTAATGGGTTTTGGGGGGTTTAGACTGGTAATGGGCTGTGGGCGATGGGGGCTGTCTGTAATGGGCTATGGGGGGGCTAGGACTGGAAATGGGCTGGGGGGGTTAAGACTGGAGGTGGGCTGATGGGGTTTAGGACTGGTAATGGGCTGTTGGGGGGGGGTTAGAACTGGTAATGGGTTTTGGGGGGTTTAGACTGGTAATGGGCTGTGGGCTGATGGGGGCTGTCTGGTAATGGGCTATGGGGGGGCTAGGACAGGAAATGGGCTGGGGGTTAAGACTGGAGGTGGGCTGATGGGGTTAGGACTGATAATGGGCTGTGGGGGGTTTAGAACTGGTAATGGGCTTTGGGGGGGTTAAGACTGGTAATGGGCTGTGGGCTGATGGGGGCTGTCTGGTAATTGGCTATGGGGGGGTTAGGACTGGAAATGGGCTGGGGGGGGTTAAGACTGGAGGTGGGCTGATGGGGTTAGGACTGGTAATGGGCTGTGGGCTGATGGGGGGGGTTAGGACAGGCAATGGGCTATGGGGGCTGTCTGGAAATGGGTTGATGGGGTTAGGACAGGAAGTGGGCAGATGGGGGGATAGGACTTGTAATGGGTTATAGGGGGGGTCTTAAACTGAAATGGGGTGATGGGGGGTTAGGACTGGTATTGGGTTGGGGGGGTTGCTAAGACTGGAAATGGGCTGCTGGGTGGCTAGGACTGGAAATGGCTGATGCAGGGACTAGAAGGGAATGGATGCTGGGTGAGGCTGGAACTAGAAGGGAGCTGATGTTGGGGGAGGATTAGAATGGGATGGGGCTGGAAGAGTAAAATGGAGAAGGGAAAAATATTTTGTGTGGGAGGGATAAAAAAATCTACAATTGGCCGGGTATTGGGAGAGTAAGATGGGATTGAGGATGGAGGGGTAAAATTTGACTGGATGAAATAGGAATGAGGAAAGAGCAAAAGGATAAAGATTAGTATGTTAAAGCAGATGTAGAGAGAGAATGGAAAAAACTAGAAGAGAGAAGAAAGGGACAAATGGACAGCAGACGATGGAGAGTTAGCAGAAGACATGAAGAAACCAGAAGAAAGTGGCTGGAGCAATTGCAGCTGAAAAAATGCACAAAAGGTAGAAAAATATCTCTTTATTTTGAATTTATTATTTGGAATATGTCAGCTCTGGTAAATGTGCATCATTAAGTTTGCGCTTTGTTTAGTACAAGAGCAAATTAATGTATAGTTTTATTTCTACAGTGTTGTACATTCCAAGTTTGGCTTTTGGGATTCCCAGTTAATTATTGTCTTCCTGTTTCTAAAATGTGATTACTTGTTTGGTGATGGTCTATGTTCTGCATGTGTAACTGAGCTGAGGTGTTCTGTTATATAATTCCTATTTGACATTGCCACTTGTTCTCTTTTCCCCAGTAGGTCATGTATTGTTGTTCTCTGAAATGTATTGGTTTAATATTTGCAGTGTTGCCTTTTGATTGGTAGAGTATGGTGCTTTGTGAGTCCTGGTAGTGCTGTTAGGATATGGCGGGTTTGCTATGGGTTCTAAATGGGCAGTGTTTGTAGTAGTTCCTAATGTGTCTGGCAGTTGGCACTGGATTATAGTAATGTAGAAATCTTTTAGTCTTTCTTTATCCCTACACTCATTAAGAGGCACGTTTACTAGAAGTTAGTATATGGTAACATTATGCAAATATTTATGCAAATGAGGCCCCTTATGCAAATGAGGCCCACACCCCCCTTGGGCCGCCCCTGCTGGGGGCCCACAATTTTTGTTGGCATAGGGCCTCACTCAAGGTAAATCCGGCCCTGTATGTGGTCATTGTCAGGATGCATGAGGACATGAGTTGGGATATGCCTATGTCTGCTTACATCTCTGCAGACTCTGTGCCATACATATCTAACAAGGTATGTTCAGCAGGTGTGGGAGAGGGACATCCTGTAAGGTCTGTATGTTGCACTGCCTTACTATGCTGCTGGTTCAACTGACATTCGTTTTCTTACATGTGGGATCTGTCCAGTCAAAGGGGCAGGCCATGATACATAAACACACACAGTCCAGAACATGGGGGTCCTAGCAGAATGACCAATGTACCCATGTCCTTGTGGGGCAGTCATGGAATAATCTCATAAGTTGCAGGCCCCCATAACTCTTTTGGATTCACATGTGGCTCTGCTGGTTGTAACTGACTGAGTACTTACTTATGGAGGGTTCACACACATATTATGGTCATCATTTGGCAGGTAAGGGGGCAGGGTGGTCATTTTTCCTCTGACAGGCTATTATCATCTTGCACAATCTTCCTGCCTCAGTGGCATATTTTTTCCCTCATATGCACATATGCACTCAATATGTGCAAGTGGGGTCATCCTGATCCCAGGGAAAGCCCATCCACTCAGCAAAGTAACCAGATGCAAGGGTCCAATGATCATGGATGATAACATGCCTGCCAATCCCTCCCTCCTTGCCATCATGACACATCCTCTGCTTCAATGCTGCAGGTGGGCTTATTGAAGTTGCATACAAGCAGCTGGTCACAACATGCTGTTCCTGGCCCTCTCCACCAGAAGATGTGGGCACGCATGCAGCTGCCTTAGTCCTCGGAAGCGGGGGGGGGGGGGGGGGATCACCATGTGCTCCTTTGTACCTGCTGCTGACATGTTCGCCATTCCAATGACAGTCAAACCACAAAATCCCCAAATCAGTGTCAAAATCAAACCATGCAAAAGAGACCCTGAATTAGTCCACACATGATGTAATAATTATTTTGTCGGATAGCACCGAGGGAGGTTAAGATTGTTAACTTAACCACACCAGACTGGTGATATCCTGTTATTCACTTTTAAGTTCTTTTAAAATTCTTTTTATATATGTAAAAAACTTGCAAAAAACCTATCTTGTCCCACTGCAGCAATTTCACGTATTGAAGCGCGATGCGCACGTCTCGGGGTGTTCAGTATCCCTGTATCAAATGCTCGCATGAAGTTGCTCAAAATTACCCGTCGCGTCTCCAGATTTTGCAAAACATAGCTGCTGAGCTGGCTTTAGGGGGCAAGCACTGGGATCATGCATCCCCATTATTGCAAAAATTGCATTGGTTACCGATTGGGTTGAGAGTTCTTTTTAAATTGCACTGTCTTATTTTTAAAATCAAACATACTTCCTTTTGTGATCCAGGGATAGCTGATAAGATCAGCTACGTCATCTAGATGGAATAATTAGCTTTTTCCTTCTCCCTACGCTTGTTACATAGGAAACCTTTTTAGTTACAGTACCACTTATTATTGAAATAGGCTACCTGTTGCAGACAAGGCTGAGGATAATTACATTGTTTTTTGTCATATGCTACAAACTTGGCTATTTCAGCAATATCTTGCATCTTAAAATTATATCTTTGTTCTTGTTTAAGTCTTATTAATTTGAATTAATATATTTCTTTGGCTTATATAAATATTGTCTTTGTTCTATTTTTGTAATCTAATCAGAACCAGTTTGGTTGTGGCAAAATATAAATGTATGAATTAAATTGAATAAATTACAGGCAGAATACTGAGAAGTTGGAGCAGTCATCCCTTCAGAATTACTCACAAAGAATATCCCTTTCCACCTCAATCTTGTGCCATAAACTCATAGGAATAACATTTTACTTTTTATGAGAATTCATCATCATTTGCAGCGTGGGTAGCCACACACCTTTTAGATGATTTAGGAGGGCCAACAAACCAGTCTCAATCCCTGACTCCTAAGTGCCGTCATTGTTGATGCCATGTGGGGCAAAATGTTGGCTGTCCATGGCTCTATTGCAATGGAATAAATTTCATCCAAGCTGACTCTCAGTGCCGGAGGGCCCAGGAATGGAGGAGGTCCGCATATAGCTACTTTCATATCTTCTAAGGTGGATTCTCTCTTCCTTGGGGAGACTGTTCCAATATTTTGCTGGGGGGGGGGGGGAGGCCTTAATCTGAACTCCTGCCACTGCTCTGGTGGCCCTCACGGTTCCACTGCCTATGATTCGAGTATCCTTATCTTTGAATTGGATTTTTTCCAAAACTTCCATACAAGAATTTAAATTGAGTCCTATCGTGAAAGGATTGGTGAAAAGATGAATAATTCTTTACAAAAGTGAGACATTTGCTTGGTGTAGAACTTTAGAATTACACCAGCAGCAGCCAAACATAAAAGACAGTCAGAGATTCTTGGGATTGAGTATCACAGCTCGGCTGAATTATGAGTCCTTCACCTGCAGGATTTACTTTCCCAGTAAAGAGGCGGGCAACCAAGCATATGAGATGCTGTCTTTTGGACAAAGATCATAGGATTCAGTACCTCCTAGAAGGACGATGCATGCCCCCTTGGCACACAAAGAATGACTGTTATGCCTGAAAACATTTCTATCTAACGTAAAAAGCATTCCAGTATTTCTTCCAAGCCTAAGGACTGCAGGCACTTTGTTTATTTTTGTAACGTGTTTTCTGGCAAGGGGGAAACTTAATTCCAAACGTGCGTTCAGTACAGCTGAACAGAAAGTTCATGGCTTCCTCGTTATGGTCATTCTTGTTGCAGTGTACACAGCTCCTGAGCAGTGGTATTTTTGTATCTTACAGCCTCTTTCACTTATGCTGAAGTTATTTTATTTTCCTGCCTGAAGCTACCTTCCACATATTAATGATCTACATATTTCACATAGAATTTGTCTATAGCCAACTCATGTTATTTTTTCCAGTGCCGCAGTGCCACAGTAGTGACAGTAGGTGGCACTCTTTCCCAATAGAACTGGTCTCCCAAGACCGTTCATGCTTGAAGAGGTTCCCAGTTCTCCACTTCACATGACTCCTAAACATTTCTGATTACACTTGGTTCTCCTAGGACAAGCAGGATGTGTCAGCCACACCTGGTGTCGTCCCCCGACGGCGCCGTGACGGAAGTGCTCTCTAGCTCAGAATCTTCTGAGCATGTGTGAGGTGGTCCCACCTCCCAGCCCGCCCCTAGCCGGCCAGTTTTTTTTTCTCTTCCGCCCTTGCCTCAAGACGGAAAAATTCAAGCTCTCCTACTTTTAAACATAAGTATGCCTAAACCAGGTTTTAAGAAGTGCCTTACCTGCAGCAGAAAGATGAACATCTCTGATACCCATCAGCACTGCGTCAGATGCCTGGGGGCATCACACCAGGTGGAGAACTGCGATTGCTGCAGCAGGATGTCCCCCAGAGCAAAAAGGCACCGCGAACACTCTCTGAAGGACCTGCTCTCTCCCGCAGCAGCCTCCACGTCCCGGGACCCGAAGCAAACCAGCGACAAGAAATCAAAGACTGTGGCCGCCCAGAAACCATCTTCCCGGCTCTCCAACACTCACCAGCGTCCAAACGCGGCCCCCGAAAAAGCGCCGCATAAGAAAAATGCTGCTCCTCAATCGGATTACAACGCTACAAGTCCTGCCCCCGGAGAGGCCTCTGCCGTTCGGGTAAGCCCCTCTCCGGCACACGGCAACCCCGGGACATCCACTACATGCGGTCCGCATGCTGGCCAAGATGGCGCTGCCCTCGTGGCCCCGCCAGGCCCCGCCTCCGGGAACGCCTCCTCGACGCTGATTGGCTGCACGGAGGTGAGGACCTCCCCCCTGCCCAACACGTCTCGACGCGCTGACAAGGAGATCCCCAGCACTTCCACAGCCTATGGAGCCATCACTGCCTCTCCCCCGGCGCGGGACTCCCAAGCTCGGCGCGGTGAGTCTCAGCTGAGCAGTAAGTCGCCAGATCGCGTTGACACTCAGCGCCGACGAGAAGAACCGCATAATAGGGCGGACAGCAGGGAATCCTCCTGTCATCACCTATCACGCTCCACAGACCGCGCTGATTCACAGCACCGACGAGGGAGCTTTAATCAGCGAGATGGCCACTTACAATCTCCCAGTCAACACAGCTCCGGTGACAGCCACAGGAAGAAGTCTGCCAAGCGCAGACATCGATCCCCCTCTGCAGCAAGGGATTACAATGGTGGCTCCTCCAGGGACAGCAGGAGATCCAACTCCCCCTGCTATAAGAGACACAGAAGCAGCAGGTCAGAATCAACCTCTTCTGCCATCCTAAGCCTCCTGTCTCGCCTAGTGGAGCAGACCGCCCCCCCACGGCCAGACCAGCAACGCAGGGCGACCAGTCCCATTCTGACTCTCTCGGAGAAGGGCCACTCCCCAATATACCCCAGTCTCTCGCCCAGTGAGCGGACTCCCTCCCCCGCTCCATCCAGAGCGCGTTCTCCTTCACCGACACAAATGGAACCCGACGCTGAGGAACTAGAGCCTTGCTCTGAAGGGGAGGACCCAGATACAAAGGACACTAGCGAGCCAGTCGAGCCCACGCCAGTGCCGGAGGACCTCACCTACCCTAAGTTCCTACGGAAGGTGGTCTCTAAGCTGGGGCTGGCCACTGAGGTAACATCAGAAGAACAGGAGCCGGAGGTCATGAAGTACCTGAATGGCCCCAAGCCAGCAATGGCGCTTCCCCTCCACCGCAGATTGAAGGACAAGCAGCTGGCGCTGTGGCAGTCCCCAGCTTCTGGTCAAGCTTTCTCCAGGCGCTTGGACACCAAATACATTGTCCACTCAGGACCTGGATTTACCAAAGCGCAGTTACCCCACCAGTCCATCGTGGTATCATCAGCCCTGAAAAGGTCCAAGTCCACGCGTAACCAGTCAAGCCATCCACCAGGTCGGGACCCCAAACGCCTAGACGACATTGGGAGAAAGGTGTTTCAAGGGGCTATGCTCAACGCCAAAATAGCATCCCACCAATTCCAGCACGTCCTCTTCCAGGACGCACTCCTAGCCGACCTTAAAAAGCACCTACAGGACCTTCCCAAGGACTCACGGACAATGGCTTCAACCTCCATGCAGGAGCTAGCTGAATGCAGCAAGCACCTGATGTGCACGGCCTTCGACGCATTTGACACTGCCGTCCGAACAGCGGGCACGGCCATTTCAGCACGGCGCTGGGCATGGCTCCGGGCCTCAGGACTCTCCGACAACACCCATGACCGTATTGCGGACGCCCCCTGCTCAGGTGACTCCCTGTTCGGGGACAAGGTTGCCGACACTGTAAAAGACCTCAAAGAGGACTGCGCCACACTAAAGACTCTAGCAGCAGACGGCCTTGAACGCCCCGCTTGGAACCAGAAAGGGGCATATTTCCGAAAACCCTTCGCCCCTTCGAAACAATTTTATGGATCCAACCGTCAGTGGCAGCCACCAAAGTTCAAGCCAACTTATCAGAAGGCGCCCTTTCAGCGACAGCAACCGCGACAGCGAAAGCAGAAGCAGTCCAACACTTCCCACTCCGGGAAAGATTCCTCCTCCTTCTGACTATGCCCCGGTTGGGGGTCGCCTGTCGCTGTTCCTATCGGCCTGGCAGGAGATTACCACGGACAAGTGGGTCTTACAGATAGTCCAGTCGGGCTACCGCTTGCCCTTCTCCTCCCCTCCATGTCAGCGCAAGCGACCTACCAGCCAGCCTCCACAGCACCTGGAACAGCCGCTACAGGAACTCATACAGCAACTCCTCCGGGCCAAGGTGATAGAGCACGTACCCCCGGGAGAGGTCAACACTGGCTTCTACTCCCGGTACTTCCTTATCCCCAAGAAGAAAGGGGCCTACGCCCTATCCTGGACCTCCGGAGACTGAACAACTTCATAATCAAAGAGAAGTTCAGGATGTATTCGCTCAACTCCATCCTTCCCCTAATCAGGGCGGGGGATTGGTTGGCGACGCTGGACCTCCAGGATGCCTACTCCCACATCCCGGTCCACGCTTCTCACAGGAAATTCCTCAGATTCTCAGCGCTGGGCGCCCATTACCAGTATCGGGTCCTGCCATTCGGCCTATCCCCAGCACCCAGAGTCTTCACAAAATGCGTAGCGGTGGTCGCTGCACATCTCCGGAGACAAGGTGTCGCCATTTTTCCCTACCTGGACGACTGGCTCCTGTCGGCGGATTCAGCCATGGGACTCCACAGGGCAGTACGGCTCACGACCGACCTGTTGATCAGAGTGGGCTTCCTTCTCAACAAGGAGAAGTCCAGGCTGGAACCAGTCCAGCGCACAGAGTTCATCGGGGCGATAATAGATACCAAGGTCTGCAAGGCTTTTCTTTCTTCCTCAATTACGGATCAACATCATCACCCGCCTAGCCATGAAGATGTCGACAGAAAAATGCACCTCGGCCCGTGCAATGCTATGTCTGCTAGGCCACATGGCTGCAACAACTTCAGTCCTTCCGTTGGCGAGGCTGCACATGCGCACTCTACAGTGGCACCTACGGACCCACTGGAAGCAACTCTCCCAACCACTCAGCACTCGCATTCCGCTGTCTGCCCGTGTGGTCCAGAGCCTGCGCTGGTGGACGCAGCCACCCAACCTCTCGGGGGGAAAATGCCTTCATCCTCGCGTACACCAGCTCACCCTCACCACGGATGCCTCCTCCACGGGATGGGGGGCCCATCTACGGCACCTCAGCACGCAAGGAGCATGGACTGCAGTGGAACAAACACTCCACATCAATCACCTCGAACTCAGGGCCATCAGGTATGCCCTACAGACCTTCATGACCAAACTGAAAGGAAAAGCAGTCTTGGTACAGACGGACAACCAGGTTGCCATGTTCTATATCAACAAGCAAGGGGGCACTCGCTCCCGTTCGCTATGCAAGGAAGCCCTCGACACCTGGACTCTGGCACTACGCAACAGGTGCACGCTACAAGCGACATACCTTCCCGGGGATCAGAACACCTTAGCGGACCGTCTCAGCAGACAGCTTCAACCTCACGAATGGATGCTCCACATGGATGTGACACGCACCCTCTTCCAGCGCTGGGGAAACCCACAGATCGACCTCTTCGCATCCGAGGAGAACGCGAGATGCCCCTTGTTCTGCTCCAAGCATCCGTCACAGAACAGGGTTGCCTCGGACGCATTCGCCATCCCCTGGAAAAACTGGAAGCTGGCATACGCCTTTCCTCCCACACCACTCTTGACAAACACGATACAACGTATCATCGAGGAGAAGGTACAGATGATCCTGATAGCCCCTTATTGGCCAAGACAGATGTGGTTCTCCCTACTGTTGCAGCTCGCCCAGGAACCTCCCATCAGATTACCTCTGAGACCAGACCTCCTAACCCAGAACGGAGGCCTAATCTGGCACCCCAACCTCCAGACGCTAGCTTTGACAGCCTGGAGGCTGAAAGGTTAACCCTCAACGGCTCTCACCTTCCCCCGGATGTGCAACAAATAGTCCTCGCGTCCCGGAGACCTTCTACAAGAAAGGCATATGGCCTAAAATGGAAACGCTTCACCATCTGGTGCAAAGACCAAGGAGTTGACCCAGCGTCTTGCCCGATACCCACAATCTTACAGTATCTGGCCCTCCTCTGCAGATCGGGATTGCAACCACAATCCATCAAGGTGCACCTAGCTGCCATCGCCTCTCTACACGAGCGCACGGATGCCACAACCTCAGGCTCCATCGCCACCCTTCCCATTGTGACCCGTTTCATGAGAGGGCTCCGAAACCTGAAGCCCCCAGTACAGAAGCCAGTACCCACCTGGGACCTTAACATCGTTCTACAACAGCTCATGCAAGAGCCATTCGAACCATTGGACACTGCCGAAGGAAAGTACCTCGCCTGGAAGACCCTTTTCCTCGTCGCCATTACCTCCGCCAGGAGGGTTAGCGAGCTGCAAGCCTGGTGGCACACCCGCCATACACGCAACTCTATCACAACAACGGGCGTCCCTGCGGACTCACCCAAAATTTGTGCCGAAGGTGGCCTCCGCTTTTCACATCAACCAGGCAGTGGAGCTGCCATCCTTCTTCCCAGCACCGCATTCATCCCCCGAGGAGCAACGTCTTCATTCGCTCGATTGCGTACGTGCTTTAACGCACCTACATCGACAGGACATCTGCTACTCGTCGGGGTACACAGCTGTTCGTCTCCTTTGACCCGAACAAACCTGGGAGACCTGTCACCAAACGTACACTATCTCTCTGGATATCAACCTGCGTGGCCTATTGCTTGCAGAGGGCTGGCGCTCTCCCGGCAAACAAGGCGAGTGCACACCAGCTCCGCGCAATAGCCGCTTCCTTGGCCTGTGCTCAGGAGATTCCAGTGAGTGATATCTGCAGAGCAGCCACCTGGTCCTCTCATCTTACCTTCCAGAAACACTACTACTGCCTCGACATCCACGCTGAGACAGACGGCTCATTCGGCCGAGCGGTCCTCTCCGCAGCCCTGGCACCCGAGAGGGCGAGCGCTGCACGAGACCGAACGCAAAGACTCTGAGACTCTTGTCTCCTGTCACGGACTATTGCCCTGAATAGATTGCACTAGTTGCTTACTTGCACTAGTTACTTGTCCACTTGCACTAGTACTTGTCCATGCATTGTTGTTATTGCACGATTGTGACTGTTGTTATTGCACGATTGTTACTGCACTGTTCAGAATTGCACTGTTCACTACACTGTTCCAAGTTGCACAGTTTGCACCGTTCACTATTGCACGTTTTGCCTACCTACAACTGTATAACCTTGTGCTCAATAAATGTTGCATATCAGACATGCCTCCCTCATTCCCCTCAACGTATCACAGCTCGGGAGACACCAGGTGTGGCTGACACATCCTGCTTGTCCTAGGAGAAAACAGAGTTACTTACCTGTAACGGAGTTCTCCGTGGACAGCAGGATAAGTCAGCCACACCATCCCACCCGCCTCCCCTTCATGAGGGTGGCCTGCGCACCGCACCTAGCCGCAACGGCATAGCTAGTCAACAACTGGCCGGCTAGGGGTGGGCTGGGAGGTGGGACCACCTCACACATGCTCAGAAGATTCTGAGCTAGAGAGCACTTCCGTCACGGCGCCGTCGGGGGACGACACCAGGTGTGGCTGACTTATCCTGCTGTCCACGGAGAACTCCGTTACAGGTAAGTAACTCTGTTTTACCTCATAGTGCTGTGTCACTTTTGTTTATATCCCATGTTCTGCTGCTCTGTTTTCAGTCTTTCTGTATGAATAATGGATTTCTCAACGTGATAGTACTCTGGCAAGCAGGACCGTACCAAGCTAGACATGCACGCTGTCGCTGTGAGACTCACGAACCTGGTGCCCCTCCCCATAGACATGCAGAAACTCACTCTTTTTCAGTTTCCTGGAAGCCCAGTGGTGATATCAGCACCCCTTCCATGCTTGCGTCCTGTGTGGCCATACCTCTCATACAGCTCTTGGTACGGCCTGCTGGCAAGCAAGGACTAGCCCCATACAAAAACATTCAAAAGAGCGACCATACCCATGTAAGCTTTGCTACATCCAGGGCTGCTTTTACCTACTGTATGGGCAAAAGGGGCAGCTTCCCCGTGCCCTTGCACAACGGAGGCCCAGCTGCCTGGCTGCCCGGAGGTAGAAGTGGCCCTGTTCCTCCTTTCTGCTCCCTCAGGCTGCTTGCAAGAGAAAAGTGACCGGCGCTTTAGTGAACAAATCGATGACTTCCTGGCTTCTGGTCTGTTCACTACAGTGCCGCTCACTTCTCTTGCAAGAGACCTGAAGGAACAGTGAAGTGTGACTTTGAGAATTCTTATAGATTCCTTATGTAAAATGGGTTTAAGGTAGTAAGGAGGAGTTTTTTAGACCTATGATGGTCTACTAAGGCGCATCCCCTTCAGGCAGGTATTATCCTTGCTGCATAGTGGGAGAGGTAGCTTTACTGAGGTCTTTTCTCCTCTATTTTAGAAATTGTGTAACGGGTTTTGTGTTGGTATCTCCTGAGGGATTATTGAATTTGAGCATCGTTTTTTTGATATAGTATAGTTTTGAATTCCAGTGAGTTATTTTTGGTAGGGTCTTTAATGAAGGCAGATTTATCTCACGCATATTAATTGGTCTATTCTGAAAACCCGACTACTATAGATGAAGCAAAATAACACTGGTTGTCAGAGTCTATTGAGACTAAGGCTTTCTGAAAAAGACCAAAGTGGATGCGTGGCTCATTGTTGACAGAGTGTCACCCATATCTGCTGTTATTGTATCGATCCATCTCATTGCTGGCCTTCCTCTTTTGCATTGACCTTCTACCTTGCCCAGTATGATGTCTTTCTCTAATGATCTCGCTCTTCGCATGATGTGTCCAAAGTATGAAAGTCAAAGTTTTGTCATCTAAGTTTCTAAAGAAAGCTTAGGTTTGATCTCCTCTAGTACTGACTGGTTTGTTCTTCAGGCAATCTATGGTATACACAGTATTCGTCACCAACACCACAATCAATTTTCTTCCTATCTATCTTTGTCACTGTCCAACTTTCGCATCCATATGACATTATTAAAAATACCATGGCTTGAACAAGTCAAATCTTTGTATGGAGAGAGACATCTCTGCTCTTGAGAATCTTATCTAGGTCTTTCATAGCCATTCTGCCAAGAGCAATGCGTCGTCAGATTTGACTGCTTGCTGTTTTTTATTGATAGTTGATTCAAGTAGGTTAAAGTTGTCCACTATTTCAATTTCTTCTCCATCGATACCTGTATAGTAAAGGAGTGCATAGAGGATGGAAGAAAGGTGGGCTGTGAATATTATCTGAATGGCACCATTATTTAGTGGTTGCTATGGTGACTGCATTAAACATATATTCAGTGCTGCTGACTATAAATGTAATGGAGCTGAAATATATATCGTCAGCATTTAAACTAATATGGTCACTACCGCTGCCGCATATTGGGCCCATAGTAAACAATGGTAACAAAAGACAATGCAGCCCATCCTGTCCACACTGCTAAGAACAGAACCCAGCCACCCACTACAGAGTTTGAGCACCTGTAAGGTTTCTCCTTCTTCAGGACAGTCTGTTAGGTCTTCCTCCTTTGTACTCTATCATCTGAAGTACAGGAGAGCTTTCAAGATCTCAGCTTACTTCCATCCCGCACCTCACCTTTCCCAGGCCTAAGCGCAAGACTCTCTCTAATAATCTCAATAGGCAACAGCACAAAAACACAGTCTTTTCTCCCAGCTACATGAACATCTGTATTTCTGCTAGGGCTTCTACTTCATTACACAATTGGGTTATACTATAAAGGTGATGAGAAGAGAGAAAAGGAAGCTGCTAAATCTCAGTCCTGAGAAGAAGAAGGAGGGTTTGGCCTCTGAAAGCTAGTCAAAGAATGTATTAAGTTAATCCAATAAGTTCACTGGTCTTCGGTTGATGGTGTTGACAATTGAGGATCTGAATTTGTACACTGTGCCCAGAGGTATGAAAAGGGGTGTGATGGAGACATTCAGACATACATAAAATAAAGCAAGCAGTCTGTAGGAAGGGCAGAGCCACTTTTAGCTATGGGCAAAAGGAGCAGTTGTCCCTGGTCCCTGCTATATCCTTTTTAAGATATGGCAACCAAAATTGCACACAATATTCAAGGTGCAGTCTCACCATTCAACAATACATAATCATTATAATATCCTTGGTTTATTCTCCATTCCTTTCTTTATGATTCATAACATTTTATTTGCTTTCTTGGCTGCTGCTGCTGCTGCTGCATACTGCGTAGAGGGTTTCAATGTATAGTTCATGTTGGCGTCTAGATCCTGTTCCTAATGTGGAACCTTTCATTGTGTAACCGTAGTTTGAATTGTTCTTCCCTAAGTGCAATTTATCAAGGTCCTCTTGTGTTTTAACAGCTTTTGAATAATTTTGCCTCATCTACAAATTTGATCATCTCACTCATTATTCCCATTTCCAGGTCATTTAGTAATATGTTAAAAAGCAGTGGGCCCAGCACAGACCCTGGGGTACTCCACTATTCACCTTTGTCCAATGAGGAAATTAAAAAAATGTATTTTGGGTCTTACTGGAGCAAAAAATCATATGATAGATGAACAATACTCCACTCCTCACCAACACAAAAATACTGAACTTTGGGAACAGGTCTCAGACTGTGGTGGGGGCGGGACCCAGAAGGTAAACCTTTGCTGTGGTCACCCTAACCCCTATTCTGCATCAAGGACCCAACGTTCCCAAGACATTAAAGAATTCAAAAAAGCCTCTTTGGGCCGTTAAACGGTGTTAATCTTAGAAATGGATAAGTGTTATCCATTCAAATTTAATATCCAAGTGAATTAGCTACTGTTTACTTATGAAAACTAAAAACTGAAGGTCTTTCCAACTTATCATAAAGTATGTAGTCAGACTTATCTTCAATCCCGACGTCAATCCCGCGCGCTGATACGTTTCACCGCACATCAGCGGTTTCTTCGGGGGATCCACTTCTCACATTAAATCTGTGATATGTACAACCCTATGGCTATAGTCCTCTTTTCATGCGGCCAACTCGGCTCTTAACACTAGAAGAAAGCAAAAGTGATGTTAGATCAGTATTCTTCCAACAGACAAATAATTTGCAAGGTAAACTCCGTCCTACCAGTTAGCTGTGGATCCCCCGAAGAAACCGCTGATGTGCGGTGAAACGTATCAGCGCGCGGGATTGACGTCGGGATTGAAGATAAGTCTGACTACATACTTTATGATAAGTTGGAAAGACCTTCAGTTTTTAGTTTTCATAAGTAAACAGTAGCTAATTCACTTGGATATTAAATTTGAATGGATAACACTTATCCATTTCTAAGATTAACACCGTTTAACGGCCCAAAGAGGCTTTTTTGAATTCTTTAATGTCTTGGGAACGTTGGGTCCTTGATGCAGTATAGGGGTTAGGGTGACCACAGCAAAGGTTTACCTTCTGGGTCCCGCCCCCACCACAGTCTGAGACCTGTTCCCAAAGTTCAGTATTTTTGTGTTGGTGAGGAGTGGAGTATTGTTCATCTATCAAATGAGGAAATTAGCCATTTAGCCCTACTCTCTGCTTTCTGTCTTTCAACCAGTTCCTGATCCACAATACCGGTAGTACACTGCCTCCTATCTCATGACTTTTTAATTTTGCCAAGAGTCTCTCATAAGGGACCTTGTCGAAAGCTTTCTGAGTGGAAGAGTTGCCTAGTGGTTAGAGCATTGACTTTGTAACCAAGAGATCAACATTTGATTACCATTGGCACTTCTTGTGATCTTGGGCAAGTCACTTAACCCTCCATTGCCTTGGAAGAAAGGCCTGGCAATCTATTTCTGGTCACATAATCGAGCTGCTGCTGGGTCACCAGGAGTCAGCATTGACTCGAAGGCACATGTTTTTATATCAATTGACTCACCTTTATCTGCCTGTTTATTCACACCTTCAAAAATATATAACAGATTAGTAAGACAACACCTTCCTTGGTTAAATCCATGTTGACTTTCTCCCATTAAACATGACTATCTACATGTTCAGTAATTTTATTCTTTCTAATGGTTTCTACCATTTTGCCTGGTACTGACATCAGGCTTACTGGTCTGTAGTTTCCCAGATCATCCCTGGAACCTTATTTAAAAATTGACGTTACATTGGCCGTTCTCCAGTCTCCAAGTACTACAGATAATTTTAACTATAGATCACAGATTACTAGGTCTGCAATATCATATTTCAGTTCTCTCAGCATGCTGGGATATATATAGTCCAGTCCAGGTGATTTTCTTCTCCTTGGTTTATCAAAAAGTAGTAATACATCTTCCCGGTTTATCAATACTGTATTTATTTATTTTATTTATTTAGTAGACACTTGTATACCGCTACTTCCTACGATCAGCAGCGGTTAACTTTACAGATCAGGTTGGACTGCACAGTACAGTAATTTGTGTGATTTACATTATGATTGGTTAAAGATTTGATTTGAAAACAACACAACTCAGAGTCATTTGATTTACATTTGATTAATGTGTGCGGGTTTGCTTACCTATATATATATATATATACACATTAGGATGCGTGAGTGGGGGTGTGCTACGTATATACATATATACAATAACAGAACTGGTTACTGGTTAGTTCAGCCTATATACATATATACAATTAACAGAACTGGTTTTGGTTAGCTCAGCCTAAAATGGGATTGAAAAAGGTGTGTTTTGAGGTTTTTTCTAAATTCTTTTAAGTCATTTATTAGTCGAATTTCGTAGGGTAGCTGATTCCAGAGTAGCGGTGCAGCATACGAGAAGGCCCTGTGGCTTGTTTCTGCTTTGACCTTTCTTATGCTGTTTGGGATGTTGAGGGTGTTTTGAGTTATGGTTCTTCTGCATCTGTTGGATGACTGGATGGTGACTAGATTGTTGAGGTATGATGGGGCTATGTTGTGAATGAGCTTGAAAGTGGTTACCAGGATTTTGTATAAGATGCGGGCAGTAATGGGGAGCCAATGGAGTTCAATGAGTACTGGAGTGATGTGTTCAGAGACGCCTTTTTTCATAATGATCCTGGCAGCGACGTTTTGGGCCATTTGAAGTATGTTTAGGGTGCTCTTCGGAAGGCCTTGGAGAATAGCGTTGCAGTAGTCCAGGTGTGGAATGATTTGTTTCAGTTCTTCAGATACATCACCTTTAAATACCATTTTAGGCATAGATAACTTCCCTACATCTTCTTCAGTAAAGACCGAAGCAAAGAATTCACTCAGTCTCTTCGCTATAACCTTGTCCTCCCTTACCGCCCCTTTTACCCATCTATCATCTAATGATCTATCTGACTCTTTCATAGATTTTTTGCTAAAGATGTATTTTTAAAAGCGTTTATTGTGTGTTTTTGATTCCACAGCAAGCTTTTTTTTTTTAAATTCTCTCTTTGCCTGCCTTATCAATGTTGTTTGCCATTTTCATCATTTGGCTTTTTTCCATTTCCTGAAAGATGCTTTTATAGATACAACAGCCTCTCTGACCTCACCTTAAACCATGCTGGCAGTTTTTTGGCTTTCCTTCCACCTTTCTTAAAGTCTGGACTATTTCTGGTCTGGGCTTCCAAGATAGTATTTTTAAACAACACACGGGCTTGATTTAAATCTTTGCAGTTTTTTTCTTAACTATTTTTCTCATTTTAGCATTGTACTATAGATTTCTTTCCTGTCCTCCCTCCAATTATTAAATCAAATGTGATAATGCTATGATCACTATTGCCAAGTGGCTCCAACATCCTTATCTCTTGCACCAGATCTGATGTTCCACTAAGGACTAGGTCCAAAATGGCTTCCCCTCTGGTTGGTTCATGAACCAGCTGCTCTATGAAACAGTCATTTATTTAATCTAGAAACTTTATTTCCCTAACATGTCCTGCCATGGCACTGACCAAGTCAATACTGGGGTAATTGAAATCACCCATTATTACTGTGCTGTAACTTTTGTTAGCTTCCCTGATTTCTTTGAGCATTTCATCATCCATTTGTTCATTCTGGCTAGGCGGTCGATAGTACACCCCCACTGCCATCCCCTTCCCCTTTTTACATGGAATTTCAATCCATAGAGATTCTACAGCAAATTTGTTTCCTGCAAAACTGTAATCCTTTGTGACTCAATGCCCTCTCTAACATAGAACGCAACCCCTCCACCAATTTGATCAGCTCTATCATTACGATAAAGTTTGTACCCAGGCATCACAGTATCCTACTGGTTGTCTTCCTTCCACCATGTCTCTGAGATACCAATCATATCTAACTTCTCATTTAGTGCTATATATTCTAACTCTCCCATCTTATTTTTTAGACTTCTAGCGTTTGCATACAAGCATTTTAGAGACTGTATTTTATTCATATTAATCTGGGTATCGGTAGGGCAGGGGTAATTTGGAATCTTTAAGCTCTGTCTGCTCCGTACTCAAGGACATTTTGGATACTTTTGTCTTTATTGAAACCTCTCTGCTGATATGCCCTAACTTCATTTTTTTGGCAGTATCCTTCATTGTTTCGAACCATGCGCTCTTTGGCAACTGTCGGCTCTCCCCTATTATCTAGTTTAGCCCTTGGAAAAACTGGAGTCTATATAGGTTGTAGGAGGGTGGGGGTTATGTCAGGATCCAAAATGTCGACAATAAAGGTCAAACCATCATTTTATTTTTGGTTTAGTAATCTGAATGTTTCGGCTTTGAGATTTTTAATATATAGTATCTCATCTTTAAACTTTGCAACATGCAAGAGGAAATGCGTTTCTGCTTCTCCAGGATTGCATTGCAGTTCAGTGTTTGCATGCTTCTGTTTATAGTCTGTGGTTCCTTATTCTGTGTTTTGCAAGGGCCTGTCTATGTTTTACATGTGCTTTATCCAATGAGTTTCTGTAAATGCAAGGTGTTTATGGCACATTCGTAGGTTCAGTCCTATCCTGTACAGATTAGTTACCAGACTTCACTCTCATTTCAGGGTAAATAACAACATTTGGTGCTTCACAATATATTTGTCCCAGGAAGGAACTTGAATTGAATGGGGGTGGAAGCGTGAATGGCCCCATGGTGCCGGAACAGAAGGTCACTCTGCAGCTATGGTGCTTTTTTGAAAGTATTGCCACCGCTGCACATCATGGACAGGGGCAACAGTGGCAGCAATGGGTGCAGGGGCGGATCAGGGGGAGCACTGGAAATGAGGTTCGCCTAGAATA
Organism: Ichthyophis bannanicus; assembly: GCA_033557465.1. NCBI lineage: Eukaryota > Metazoa > Chordata > Amphibia > Gymnophiona > Ichthyophiidae > Ichthyophis > Ichthyophis bannanicus. The sequence continues at coordinate 98,930,049 of CM066046.1, forward strand.
TTTCATACCCTTGCGCCAACCCGGGAACCATGCACAGGACCGTACCAAGGGCTGTGCGAGCGGTGCAACTGCATAGGACACAAGCACAGGAGGGGGCGCTGATATCATCACTGAGCTTCCAGGAAGCTCAAAAAGAGGGAGTGTCTGCATGTGACTGGCTAGAGGGGGGCACCAGGTTCACTAGTCGCACAGGGCACATTTATAGCTTGGTATGGTCCTGACCATGCAAGTATTCCTTTGTGGTTTGTCATGGGAAAATGGGTGCTGTAGGGAATAGGGGCCCCTTTTACTAAAGCCCACTAAGGCTTTGCAATTAACATGCCAAACAAATACACGTTATTTGCAAAGCCTCCACGTTAGCTGCTGGGGCGTGACTAGTATATTCCTGGCCGCTAATGTGTGATGGGCCAATCTAACGTGCGCCAGTAAGGCAGGTTCACGTAATGACTCCCATCCAGTCGTCGTTAGGTGAACTCACATTAAGAGCCATGGTGCCGCTGAATGCACAGCAATTGCCCTGAAGCTAGTGGTAACGCACTCTCCATGCTCACACTCCGCCCATTCCCCACCCCATCCTGCAATCACTGATTAACGGGCAATTACTGCAGCATGCAATGGCTGGCACTCATATAGCAGAGTTCCAGGCTGCCAGTTGCCATGCGTTAAAATGCACGTTAACCAGCTTCAAGTCTATGCTGACTTCTGGCGACCCAGCAGGTCCTGGGCTTCCTGGCAGTGTGACCGGAAATAGATTGTTAGGCCTTTCTTCTGAGGCAATGGAGCATTAAGTGACTTGCCCAAGGCCAAAAGGAGTGCTAGTGCGAATCAAACCTTGGTCTCTTTGTTACCAAGCCAGTGCTCTAAACATTAGGCTACTCCTCCACTCCAAAAACATGAGAAATGCCATTCTGAGTCAGACCAGGTCCATCAAGCCCAGTATCCTGTTTCCAACAGTGGCCAATCCAGGTCACAAGTACCTGGTATGTTCCCAAAAAGGTGCACAGGTTCCACAATGCTCATCCCAGGGAAAGCAGTAGATTTCCCTGGTCCTCTTTAATAATAGTTTCCTCCAGGAACTTGTCCAAATCTTTTTTAAGCTCAGATACACTAACAGCTTTCACGGCATCCCACAGTAATGCATACCAGAGTTTGATTACTCGTTGAGTGAAAAAATATTTTCTCTTATTAGTCCTAAATGGGCTACATTGTAGCTTCATTGATTGTCTCCTAGTCGTTCTACCTTTTCAAGGAGTAAACAACCGATCTACGTTTATCCGTTCCACTCCCTTCATTAACTGATTGACCTCTACCATCTCTCCCCTCAGCTGTCTCTTTTCCAACCTTTTTGAGCCTCTCCTCATAGGGGTATCCTATCTCCTTTACCATCTTGGTAGCTTTTCTCTGTATCTTTAATAATTCTGCTATATACTTTTTAAGGTATGGTGACCAGAATTACACATAGTATTCAAGGTGCAGTCACATCATGCAATGATACAGAGGCATTATACCCTTGGTTTTATTCTCCATTCCTTTCCTTATGATACCTAGCATTCTATTTGCTTTCTTGGATGCCACTGTACACTGGGCCGAGGGTTTCAACATATTATCAAGCATGATGCCTAAATCCTTTTCCTAGGTGGTGGTTCCTGATGTGGAATCTTGCATCGTGGAAGCATAGTTTAGGTTGTTCTTCCCTAGGTGCATAATTGTACTCATCTACATTAAATTTCATCTGCCTTTTGGACATCCAGTCTTCCAATTTATCAAGGTCCTCTTGCAATTTTTCACACTCTTCTTGTGTCTTAACAACTTCGAATAATTTTGTGTCATCTGCAATGTTGATCACCTCACTCATTATTCCCTTTTCCAGGTAATTTAAAAATATGTTAAAAAGTAGCGGGCCCAGCACAGATCTCTGGGGTACTCCTCTATTCACCTTTCTCCACTGAGAAAATTGGCCATTTAGTGTTTCTCTTTGCTTTCTATCTTTCAACCAGTTCCTGATCCACAATAGTACACTGCTTCCAATCCCATGGCTTTTTAATTTGTCCAAGAGTCTGTCATGAGGGACCTTGTCAAAGGCTTTCTGAAAATCCAGGCACACTATATCAACTGGCTCACCTCTGTCTACCTGCTTATTCACACTTTCAAAAAAATATAACAGATTAGTAAGACAAGTCATACCTTAGTTAAATCCATGTTGACTTTCTGCCACTAAATCATGACTATCTACATGTTCCTCTCACTTAATTTGCAGCTTGTTATGCTGTGAGGGCTTATGTGCATCAGTGATGCTGAGAGCTAAGCTATCAGTAGCTTAACTACTGGTAGGGTCTCCCAAGATGGACAGGTCTTAGCTGCCAGACCAAGAAAAACCACCCATATGGGCAGCAGCAATTAGAATTACCTTCATGGAAGAAAGGCCTGGCAGTCTACTTCTGTATCTTGCCATGAAAACCCAATGGATAGTCACAACAAAACAAATTATACTATAGCGCCTTACTTATTCAGCAACATGGTATCTCCGCCTTCTACTACGCTGATGACTTGCTTCTTCTTCACCATACTTCTCCCCTTTCCCCTGATCTCTCCCCTTTAAACGTCTGCCTCACTGCCGTTGCCAATTGGCTCACCATGCATTGTCTGCACCTTAACCACACCAAAACCTTTGCCATCTGGTTCTCTTGTAATGATTCCTCTCCTCAGCTTGCCCCCTCTTTCTCTGGCTCTCCGATCCCACTTGTCACCTCCTTCCGCTATCTAGGTGTTTACTTTGATTCCCGACTCTCTTTCCACAACCACATCGCTCATGTCTCGAAATCCTCTTTCTACTTCCTTCGTCAGATTCGTGCCATCAGGCCTTTTCTCACTGCCCAAACACTCACTACACTCCTCTTATCCTTGGTTATGTCCCGTGTCGATTTTTGTAACTCTATTTTAGCCGGTCTCCCTGCCACTCAGCTTCATCGCCTCCAGCGCATCCAAAACACTGCCGCCCGTCACTGTTCCCTCTAAGCCAGTGATGGCTAACCTTTTTGAGCCCGAGTGCCCAAACTGCCGCACAAAACCAAAGAATTTCCTCAAAGTGCCAGCACGTCAATTAAACCTCAGCTCAGTTACACATGCAGAACATAGACCATCACCAAACAAGGAATCACAATTTAGAAACAGGAAGGCAATAATTAAACTGGGAACCCCAAAAGCCAAACTTGGAATGTACAACACTGTAGAAATAAAACTATAAATTAATTTCCTCTTGTACCAAACAAAGCACAGACGTTAATGATGCACATTTCCCAGAGGTTTCATATTCCAGTTAATAAATTCAAAATAAAGAGATATCTTTCTACCTTTTGTGCATTTTTTTTCAGTTGCAATTGCTCCAGCCACTTTCTTCTGGTTTCTTCATGTTTTCTGCTAACTCTCCATCGTCTGCTGTCCATTTGTTCTTTCTTCTCTCTTCTAGTCTTTTTTTTCCATTCTCTCTCTCTACATCTGCTTTAACATACTAATCTTTCTCCTTTTGCTCTTTCCTCATTCCTATTTCATCCACACAAATTTTACCGCTCCATCCTCAATCCCCACTTACTCTCCCAATACCCGGCCAATTGTAGATTTTTCATTCCTCCCACACAAAATATTTTTCCCCTCTCCATTTTACTCTCCCAGCCCCATCCCATTCTAATCCTCCCCCAACATCAGCTCCCTTCTAGTTCCAGTCTCACCCAGCATCCATTCCTTTCTAGTCCCTGCATCAGCCCATTTCCAGTCCTAGCCCCCCATCAACCCATTTCCAGTCCTAGCTCCCCCATCCATTTTCAGTCTGAGTCCCTTCATCAGCTCATTTCCAATCCTAGCCCCCCATCAGCCCATTTCTAGTCATTTCCTAGCCCCATCATCAGCCCATGTCAAATCATAGCTCCCCTCCACTCAGTCCAATTCCAGTCCAAGCACCCCCCATGAGCCTACTTCCAGTTCTAGCCCCTCCATGAGTCCATTTCAATTCAAGCCCCCACCACAGCCCATTTCCAATCTTAGCTCCCCCCAACAGCCCATTTCCAGTCCTATCCTAGCTGCTCCATCAGCCCATTTTCAGTCCTAGCTCCCTTCCCTCACAGCCCATTTCCATTCCAAGCTCCCTCCCCATCAGCTATTTGCAGTTCAAGCCTCCCCTTCCACTCAGCCCATTTCCAGTCATAGCAACCCCCCAACCCATTACCAGTCCTAGCCCCCCATCAACCCACTTCCAGTCCTAAACCCCCATCACCCCATTTTCAGTTTAAGCCCCCCTATAACCCATTACCAGTCCTAACCCCTCATCACCCCATTTCCAGACATCCCCATCAGCCCAAAGCCCATTACCAGTCTTAACCCCCCCATAGCCCATTATCAGTCCTAACCCCCCCATAGCCCATTACCAGTCCTAACCCCCCATCAGCCCACTTCCAGTCTTAACCCCATCAGCCCATTTCCAGTCAGCCCCCCACAGCCCATTGCCAGTCCTAAACCCCCCCATCAGCCCACAGCCCATTACCAGTCCTAACCACATCAGCACACCTCAAGTCCTAACCCCTCCCCATCAGTCCATTTCCTGTCCTAGTCACCCCCCCTTAGCCCATTATCAGTCCTAACCCCCCCCCCATAGCCCATTAGCAGTTCTAACCCCCCATCACCTCATTTCCAGACAGCCCCCATCAGCCCACAGCCCATTACCAGTCTTAACCCCCCCATAGCCCATTACTAGTCCTAACCCCCCCAACAGCCCACAGCCCATCCAGTCCTAACCCCTCCCCATCAACCCATTTCCTGTCCTAGCCCCCCCCATAGCCCATTATCAGTCCTAACCCCCATCACCCCATTACCAGACAGCCCCCATCAGCCCTAAGAACATTACCAGTGTTAACCCCCCCATAGCCCATTACCAGTCCTAACCCCCCATCACCCCATTTCCAGACAGCCCCCATCGGTCCACAGCCCATTAGCAGTCCTACCCCCCCTAGCCCATTAGCAGTCCTACCCCCTTAGCCCATTAGCAGTCCTACCCCCCCAGCCCATTAGCAGTCCTACCCCACCCTAGCCCATTAGCAGTCCTACCCCCCCCAGCCCATTAGCAGTCCTACCCACTACCCCCCCAGTCCATTAGCAGTCCTACCCGCTACCCCCCCTAGCCCATTAGCAGTCCTACACCCCCCCTTAGCCCATTATAAGTCCTAACCCCCCCCCCCCCAATGGCATATTTAAAAACAAAAAAAAGCTGGCTTTGGCTGCTGCCGCGGCAGCGGCAGAATGCAATGTCCCGCGGGGCCCCCTCCGCCCGCTAAGCCCCTCTGCAAGGGCTTTCAGATTCGCGAGGGAGAGCGTCTCCCTCGCGTCTCTGTTAAGCCCGCAGGGGCTAATGGGAAATTTCCCATCAGTCCCTCGCGTCTAAAGGGGCTGATGGGAAATTTCCCATTAGCCCCTGCGGGCTTAACAGAGACGCGAGGGAGACGCTCTCCCTCGCGAATCTGAAAGCCCTTGCAGAGGGGCTTAGCGGGCGGAGGGGGCCCCATGGGACACTGCACTCTGCCGCGTCCGCGGCAGCAGCCAGAGCCAGCTTTTTCTTTTTTGCGGACCTACCCGCGTGCCAGCTGCAAGGCCTTCGCGTGCCACAGCTGGCACGCGTGCCATAGGTTCGCCATCGCTGCTCTAAGCTGTGCGCATGTGCGTGCGCACACACCTTGCCGAGCAAGCGCACATAGTTTACAACAGAGCGCAGAAAAATTACGGCTCTGATTCTGATAGAAAACAACACAGACGTCTTAAAATTTAAAAGTTATGATTGTAGTTACTAGAAATTTCCCACTTCATTTAGTAATCGTCTATTTTCATTTAATTTGATTAAAATCAATGTGGTGTACATACTGTATTCTGATGTGTAGTCAAATTTTAAAGTATATAACTCCGAGTGTCGTTATGTGGCGCACAAAAATTTAACCTTCCTTCAAAAGCTGCACACAGCTGATATTTTATGCGCACACAGCCTACAGAAAATTAGAGGGAACATTGGCGCCCGTCTTATCTACCACTCCTCTCCCCGTGATCACTTTACACCTCTGCTCATTCAACTCCACTGGCTTCCTGTCAAATCTCATATTCACTTCAAGGTCCTGACCACCCTCCATCGTGTCCTTTACTCCCACTCCCCTCAGTACCTTGCTGACCTTGTTCATTTCCACTCCTCAGCTCGCTCCCTGCGGTCTCTGCACCTTAACCGTCTTCATCTCCCCTCGCCTGCTCACGCTCACCTCCAGTCCACTCGCTCCTCTGCTTTCTTTTTCCTTGGCCCTGCACTATGGAACTCTCTCCCCACCTCCATTCGGCTTGAACAGACTTTTACCACATTCAGAACCAAACTCAAAACCCATCTCTTCGCCCTTGCCTTCGACCTCCCTGACCCTTCTGTGTAGCCCATTCCCCCTCTCTTCCCTCTTCTCCTCTCTCCCTTCCTGTCCTGTGGCTTGATTCTGCCTGATTTGCTTTCCTGTTTTTATTGTAACTTCCTTTCCTTTCTTTTGCAAATATGATTTCTTTATGTTATTGTATCATGTGAACCGCTCTGATATTTATTGTAGGGCGGTATATTAAGTTTAATAAACATAAACATAAACATGAGACTCCCAGGTCAAAAGACACAACTGGCTACTGAGGAGGAACTGAGGACTTTTCAGAGTAAAGCCAGCATTTATGATGGGGTTGGATCAAAGCCTTCGGGACATTTGACTGCTGATGTAGCTATGCATGAAATGAAAGTCAGAAGCTGCAAATATGTCTTACATATTGTGACATGGAACATACAAAACATGAACCAAAGGAAGATGGAGGTGGTGAAGACTGAAATGGAACATGTACAACTCAATCTGTTAGGTGTCAGCGAACTGAAATAGACTGATATTGGGCGCTTTACATCTGATGATCACATGGTCTACTATGCTGGAAATGAAAGCTAAAGAAGAAATGGTGTTGTATTTATAATCAAGAAGAAACTTGCAAAAACTGTAATGAAATACAATGCAGTCAGTTAACGCTTAATTTCTAATCATCTACAAGGAATGCCCATCAACACAACTATAATTCAGTATATGCCCCAACAACAGCTGCAGACAGGGCCGGCCCGTCCATTGAGCAAGAATGTTCTTTGCACAGGGCCCCGTGTTTCAGGGGGCCCCGCGCAAAGAACATTCTGCTTTTTTTTTTAAATTATATTAAAAAAAAAAAGCTGGCTCTGGCTGCTGCCGCGGCCTCCGCGGCAAAATGGAGTGTCCGGCGGGGCCCCCTCTCCTCGCTGAGCCTCTCTGCAAGGGCTTTCAGATTCGCGAAGGGAGAGTGTCTGTCTCCCTCGCATCTCTGTTAAGCCCGCAGGGGCTAATGGGAAATTTCCCATCTGCCCCTTTAGACGCGAGGGGCTGATGGGAAATTTCCCATTAGCCCCTGCGGGCTTAACAGAGACGCGAGGGAGACAGTCTCCCTTCGCGAATCTGAAAGCCCTTGCAGAGAGGCTCAGCGAGGAGAGGGGGCCCCGCGGGACACTCAATTCTGCCGCCGGCGGCAGCAGCAGCAGCCAGAGCCAGGTTTTTTTTTTAATTTTAAATTTGCCATAAGCCGATATGGGGGGGGGGGGGGTGTTAAGACTGGTGCGGGGCTGGGCTGGGCTGGGCTGGGCTGGGGGGGGGTGTTAAGAATGGTGCTGGGCTGGGCTGGGCTGGGGTGGTGTGTTAAGACTGGTGCTGGGCTGGGCTGGGTTGGGGGTGTGTGTTAAGACTGGTAATGGGCTGGGGGGGTTAAGACTGGTAATGGGCTGGGGGGGTTAAGTCTGGTAATGGGCTGTGGGCTGATGGGGGCTGTCTGGAAATGGGGTGATGGGGGGTTAGGACTGGTAATGGACTGGGGGGGTTAAGACTGGTAATGGGCTGTGGGCTGATGGGGGCTGTCTGGAAATGGGGTGATGGGGGGTTAGGGCTGGTAATGGCTGGGGGGGGGGTTAAGACTGGTAATGGGCTGTGGGCTGATGGGGGCTGTCTGGAAATGGGGTGATGGAGGGTTAGGGCTGGTAATGGCTGGGGGGGTTAAGACTGGTAATGGGCTGTGGGCTGATGGGGGCTGTCTGGAAAAGGGGTGATGGGGGGTTAGGACTGGTAATGGGCTATGTGGGGATTAGGACTGATAATGGGCTATGGGGGGGAGGGCTAGGACAGGACATGGGCTGATGGGGAGGGGTTAGGACTTGAGGTGGGCTGATGTGGTTAGGACTGGTAATGGGCTGTGGGCTGATGGGGACGGGGGTTAGGACTGGCAGTGGGCTATGGGGGGCTGACTGGAAATGGGCTGATGGGGTTCAGACTGGAAGTGGGCTGATGGGGGGTTAGGACTGGTAATGGGTTATAGGGGGGGGCTTAAACTGAAAATGGGGTGATGGGGGGTTAGGACTGGAAGTGGGTTGATGGGGGGCTAGGACTGGTACTGGAAATGGGCTGTTGGGGGGAGCTAAGATTGGAAATGGGCTGTGGTGGGGGCTTGAATTGAAATGGACTCATGGAGGGGCTAGAACTGGAAGTAGGCTCATGGGGGGGCTTGGACTGGAATTGGGCTGAGTGGAGGGGAGCTAGGATTTGACATGGGCTGATGGTGGGGCTAGGAAATGACTAGAAATGGGCTGATGGGGGGCTAGGATTGGAAATGAGCTGATGAAGGGACTCAGACTGAAAATGGATGGGGGAGCTAGGACCGGAAATGGGTTGATGGGGGGTAGGACTGGAAATGGGCTGATGCAGGGACTAGAAGGGAATGGATGCTGGGTGAGACTGGAACTAGAAGGGAGCTGATGTTGGGGGAGGATTAAAATGGGATGGGGCTGGGAGAGTAAAATGGAGAGGGGAAAAATATTTTGTGTGGGAGGGATGAAAAATCTACAATTGGCCAGTTATTGGGAGAGTAAGTGGGGATTGAGGATGGAGGGGTAAAATTTGTGTGGATGAAATAGGAATGAGGAAAGAGCAAAAGGAGAAAGATTAGTATGTTAAAGCAGATGTAGAGAGAGCGAATGGAAGAAAAAAACTAGAAGAGAGAAGAAAGAACAAATGGACAGCAGACGATGGAGAGTTAGCAGAAAACATGAAGAAACCAGAAGAAAGTGGCTGGAGCAATTGCAACTGAAAAAAAATGCACAAAAGGTAGAAAGATATCTCTTTATTTTGAATTTATTAACTGGAATATGAAAGCTCTGGGAAATGTGCATCATTAACGTCTGCGCTTTGTTTGGTACAAGAGGAAATTAATTTATAGTTTTATTTCTACAGTGTTGTTGTACATTCCAAGTTTGGCTTTTGGGGTTCCCAGTTTAATTATTGCCTTCCTGTTTCTAAATTGTGATTCCTTGTTTGATGATGGTCTATGTTCTGCATGTGTAACTGAGCTGAGGTATTCTGTTTATGTAATTCCTATTTGACATTGCCACTTGTTCTCTTTCCCCAGTATTCTCTGAAATGTATTGGTTTAATATTTGCAGTGTTGCCTTTTGATAGGTAGGGTATGGTGCTTTGTGAGTTCTGGTAATGCTGTCAGGATATGGTGGGTTTGCTATGGGTTCTAAATGCCAAAAACTCTTGATTTCTCACATGTATCCTACTACAGGAACTGACCTAATCTATAACCCTAGTATTTATTTATGATTTTTTAAGTTTTAAATTTTTAAATTTTTTGTTGGATCACTCACCATGAGAAGGAAACATTTCCTCTCTTGAAGTGAGCCCTCCTTTTTAATCGATTATAAAATGACCCCTAAGAGGCCATAACCGGACAAAGCAATACGTATTGCCGTCCTTACCAGTCCATAATACACCTTAAAACTTCAAAACCAAGCCATATCCAAATGAGCAAGGAAAGTGTACTTAGCTTAGTCCCATGCCAAAGAAGGGCAGTATTTAAACCTCCAAGCAACGGTACAAAGTAAGGCCAGCATCCAACTTCCTGTGCTCCCCCACTGGGAGTAGCTTAGCAGTCTGGCCTACCACCGACTTCAAAAATAGGAGCAATAGCCCTTCTTCAGCCAGTGCACACGAGGTTCATGCGCAACACCCGCAGTGTTTCAAGCTGCTCCCGCTTCTCAGCTCTTCGGTGGTAGGCCAGACTGCTAAGCTACTCCCGGTGGGGGAGCGCAGGAAGTTGGATGCTGGCCTTACTTTGTACCGTTGCTTGGAGGTTTAAATACTGCCCTTCTTTGGCATGGGACTAAGCTAAGTACACTTTCCTTGCTCATTTGGATATGGCTTGGTTTTGAAGTTTTAAGGTGTATTATGGACTGGTAAGGACGGCAATACGTATTTATTTATTTATTTATTTATTTAGACAGTTTTGTATGCCACCTTATCCTTCAATCAAAGTGGTCACAACACAATTGGGGGATACATTTAACACAAGGGGATATGAGAGCAATGGAGGGTTAAATGGCTTGCCCAAGACCACAAGGAGCACCTGTGGGACTAGAAACCCCAGTCCTTCCGGCCCAAGGTTGCTATCCTCTAGTGGGATTTGAACCCCCGACCTTCCGGCCTGAAGTACCTTGCCCCAACCACTAGGCCACTCCTCCACTCCACATTGCTTTGTCCGGTTATGGCCTGTTAGGGGTCATTTTATAATCGATTAAAAAGGAGGGCTCACTTCAAGAGAGGAAATGTTTCCTTCTCATGGTGAGTGATCCAACAAAAAATTTAAAAATTTAAAACTTAAAAAATCATAAATAAATACTAGGGTTATAGATTAGGTCAGTTCCTGTAGTAGGATATATGTGAGAAATCAAGAGTTTTTGGGATTGATTATGTTGATTTCTATGGGTATAGTTTAGGGGTAATGGGTTCTAAATGGGCAGCGTTTGTAGTAGTTCCTAATGTGCCTGGCGGTTGGCACTGGATTATAGTAATGTAGAAATCTTTTAGTCTTTCTTTATCCATACCCTCATTAAGAGACATGTTTACTAAAAGTTAGTGTATGGTAACATTATGCAAATATTTATGCAAATAAGGCCACTTATGCAAATGAGGCCCCACACCGAGTCTCCGCACATGGCCCCGCACCCCCCTTGGGCCGCCCCTGGCTGCAGAAGAGGATGAAGCGGATGAGTTCTATGAACAAGTACAAGCTGAAAATGACAGAACATTCAAACAGGATATCCTGAAAGTCATGGGTTACTGGAATGCAAATGTTGGCCACAAAGAAGAAGGCAAAGTGGTTGGAAAATATGGACTTGGCAACAGTAATGAAGCTGGAGAAAGACTGATAGAATTCTGCAAGACCAATGATCTTTTCATCTCAAACACCTTCTTCCAGCAACACAAGTGAGACTGTACTGTACACATGGACTTCACCCAATGGATTGTACAAAATCAAATTGACTACATCTGTGGAAATCAATAATGGAAAAGCTTGATAACATCAACAAAGACAAAACCTGGAGATGACTGTGGTACAGATCATCAACTATTAGTATGCAAACTCAAGCTAAAGCTCAAAAAGAGCAAGCCACTCATTAATGTAACAAAATATTACCTTGAGAATATACCACCGGAATTTAAAGACTGCCTGCAAAATTGATTTGTTGCTTTAGATACAAATGACAGAGCTCCAGCAGAATTATGGGATGACATCAAGAAGGCTGTGTTGGGGCCCCGCCATCTACTGGGAGGCAGCTAAGGCCGTGCTTCATTGGCTTTGTGAGCTCCAGGTGCCAACAGCAAAATCAGCCTCTTTTGCTGGAGCTGCAAGAACTGCGTCAACGATGGGTCCAGTACATGATGACACAGTATCCTGTGGCCCAGCAGCACCTGATAGAACAACACAACAGAATTAATGCCCTGCTGCAGCTTACTGCACTCTATAACATCCAGATGTACAAATGTGCAATACTATTTCGCTGCATCTTGAGAGGTGCTTGATTGGGGTTCCATGCTGAGTTGTTTTGGACTGCAATTGTGAGTATGGCATTTATAGCGATGTTAATCCTGTTTTTGCTGTTTTTGTAGGCTATGCTGTTAAAATGCAGTTCCCCCTGAGGAAGATCTCGAAACGCATTTAGCGGTACCTGTTTGGTGGCGTCGGGGAGTTATCTAGCAACAGCATACAGATAAGCATTGCCTAAATTATTCAGCAATATAACCTATAGGTTTGGTGAATTATCAGAGAAATGTTCTAAAGAAAGATTAAAAAGAAAAGACAAAAGACAAAAAAAATATACCTTATCCGTTCAATTGAGCAGTAAGTGTTACAGGTCGTTGATGCGAGAAGGCATTCTGCTTTGGATTTATCCGATGGCGTTGCCAGTGTGAGTCTGAGACCTACGCTTCTCCTTTAATACTATTACCATTTTTATAAGGTGATGATAGATGGAAGCAGTCTAATCTTTCCTTAGCATTCCCCTTGGTAGCTTTTTTGAGGTTTTTTTTGTGCATTCAGTTTCATAGCCCTTTGCAAATCGACCTTATCAATAGTGTTAACAAATATAAACTTTATCAATGGGGGGACAAAGCCAGGAAACTCCTGGCGAACTTCGTTAAACCCTCTGATGACCTGTTTGCACAGGGTGGATAGCACTTTTGCCATTACCATGCAGGAAGTAACTAACCCAAGGGTTCAAGAATTCTGCTTGCCAGGGAAGATTTCCCAGTGTCTACAATTTTCAAAACTTAGCGAGAAAGAGCGAAGGATACTGGACTGGCCAATCTCGACAGGCAAGGTCATAGAGGGGGTGTGGCAACTGCTGCCAGTGAAGGCCCGCAGCCCGGATGGGCTTGGGCCCAAATTTTACAAAATTCTGGGACCAGCAGTTGCACCCGCACTGGTCGCAATAGGGGAGGCCGCTTGAAAAAAGGGAGTGTTTCACGCCTCTGAATAAAGCATTGGTGATACTCTTGCTCAAGCCCAACAAAGACTCTGATAACGCCAAAGTGTACCATCCAATCTCATTATTGAGTCAGGATTTAAAGCTTATGGTGCGGATCTTGGCATGGTGACTGGGCGCGATGCTGCCTGAACTGATTCACTCGGACCAGGTGAACTTTGTACAGGAGCAAGGAGCAGCAAGTCACCTACTTCGAGCACTTACCCTGTTCCGGCAGGCTGCACCCAGGGTCAGGAGGTGGTGGTGGTTAGCCTGGATGCAGAAAAGGCATTTTTGATAGGGTAGCCTGGGACTATCTATCTGTTTTGGGTTCTTCCTCGATTTGATCTGGGGGACCGCTTTCTTAGCTGGGTGCGAGCACTTTATGCACAGCCCAGTGCGCAGCTGCTCATGAATGGGTAGTTGTCCACCACTTTCGAGCTCCATAGAGGCACCTGGCAATGATGCCCATTATCCCTGTTATTTTTTATCCTTTCACTTGAACCATTCGTGATTAAGTTATGAGGGACATCTGTGGTACCAGGAGTCCACATAGGGGAACAAGATTGTAAAATTAACTTATTTGTGGATGACATGATGATCAGTACACTGATTAGGTGGGGGGGGGGGGGGGGAGACAGGGATAGTAATGGGTAGAGAGCTAGATATGCCAGTGCCCGGTTAGGGGATATCGATGGTATACAGTTGATGATCTGCTGTACTGTTGTTTCAACTTTATGGATACTGTTTGGGCCTCCGGGCACTGCTTTTTATTATACTGTATGTTTGTTGAAGAATAATAAAGTTGTTAAAACTAAAAAAAAAAAGAAGGCTGTGTTGGAAGAAAGTGAGAAGTCTCTACAAAAGGTAAAAAAGCAAAAAACAGCCAAAATGGATGACCGAAGATATTCTGAAAATTGCCCAGAAATGCAGAGAAGCTAAAGCAAGAGAAGAAAGAGAGGCAATCACACAACTCAGAGATTTCCAATGTGCAGCAAGATGAGACAAGGAGAAGTACTACATTTACACATGCAAGGAAATAGAATCAGAAACTATTAGAGGAAGAACAAGATTGGCTTTCCTAAAGCTATAAGAGTTAAAGAAAAAAATCCAGCCTCAAATTGGAATGCTACAAGATGCTCAAGGATCCATGTTCAATGATTCTAAGAAGATCAAGAAAAGGTGGAAAGAATATACAGTCATTATACCATAAAGATCAAGTGGACCAACAGCCGTTTCAACCTGGATCAGGAACCATTGGTGATGAAAGAAGAAGTCGAAACAGCATTGAAAGCCTTATCAAAGAACAAAGCACCTGGCATTGATGGCATTCCCATTGAAGTATTACAGCAATTGGATGCAGCTATTACCATACTTACAAGGCTCTGCCAGGAAATTTGGAAGACAACATCATGGTCAACTGACTCGAAAAGATCAGTTTTTATACCAATACTAAAGAAAGGTGATCCAAATAACTGTGGAAATTATTGCACAATCGCTCTGATCCCACATGTCAGTAAGATTCTACTGAAGATTGTTCTGCAGACTACAACCATACCTAGAACAAGAACTGCTTGAAGTGCAAGCAGGGTTCAGGAAAGGGCGAGGAATGAGAAATATCATCACAGATGTGAGATGGATCCTTGAAAAGACAAAAGAATAATTAAAAGATATCTATATGTGTTTTCTTGACTACCACAAAGCTTCTGACTATGTAAACCATGAGAAACTGTGGGCCACATTAAGAAGCAAGGGTATACCAGGACACCTGATCCATTCGAACTGTTGCTTCTTGATAAACGTAAAGGTTGTGGAAGAAAACTAACAAGTAGAAACAGGATGGTTTAAATTAGCAAAGGTGTATGACAAGACTGCATACTTTCCCTTTACCTGTTTAATTTATATGCAGAACAAATCATCAGAGAAGCAGGACTGTATGAAGATAACTGAGGTGTGAAGATTGGTTGAAGACTCAACAACCTTTGCTATGCTGATGATACCACATTACTGTCTGAAAGTGAAGATGATCTGAAATATTTGCTTCGCTGTAGTTGTCGATATGGAAGGACAGACTAGATAGGCCATGTGGTCTTTTTCTGTCGTCATTTTTCTATGTTTCTAAGATCAAGGAACATTGTCTTAAAATGGGCCTGCACCTTAATGTAAAGAAGATAAAGATCCTGACAACTGGCAAAATCAATAAGTTCATCGTTGATGGATAAGAAATTGAAATAGTTGACAACTTTAACTTTAACCTACTTGGATCAACAGGGAGGAGTGGTCTAGTGGTTAGGACAAGGTACTTCAGGCCGGAGGGCCGAGGGTTCAAGTCCCACCTAGGGACAGCAATCTCAGGCCGGAGGGTCTGGGATTTCTTGTCCTATAGGCACTCCTTGTGGTCTTGGGCAAGCCACTTAACCCTCCATTGCCCATGTTCCCTGTAAGTATTAGCGTATGTGTCTCATATCCCCTCGTGTTAAATGTATCCCCCAATTGACCGCTTTGACCCGGTGAAAAGCGGGATATAAATACAGCTAAATAAAGAAATAAAAACTATCAATAAAGAAATGACAAGCAGTCAAGAGATCAGACGAAGCATTGCTCTTGGCAAAATGGCTATGAAGAACCTAGACAAGATTCTCAAGAGCAGAGATGTCTCTCTCCATAGAAAGATTTGACTTGTTTAAGCCATGGTATTTTCAACAGCATCATATGGATGCAAATGTTTGACAGTGAAAAAGACAGGAAGAAAATCAATGCCTTTGAATTATGTTGCTGGCGATGAATACTGTATATTCCATAGACTGCCCGAAGAACAAACTAGTCAGTACTAGGGGAGATCAAACTTTCCTTAGAATCTCAGATGACAAGACTTCAACTTTCATACTTTGGACACATCAGTGTGAAGAGAGAGACCGTTAGAGAAAGACATCATGCTTGGCAAGGTAGAAGATCAACGCAAGAGAGGAAGGCCAGCAATGAGATAAATTGATACAATAACAGCAGCTATGGGTGCCACTCTATCAACAAAGAGACACTTGACTAAAGACCGAAGACAGTTTAGGACAACTATCCAGAGGGTCGTCATGAGTTGACACCGACTCGGCGGCACTTAATAACAGCAAAATATTTACATGTTTAGTAATTTTATTCTTTATAATGATTTCTACCATTTTGCCCGTTACTGACATTAGGTTCACTGATCTGCGGTTTCCCAGATCACCCCTGAAGCCCTTTTTAAAAATTGGCATTACATTGGCCATTCTCCAATCTTCAGGTACTACAAATGATTTTAATGATAGTTTACAGACTACTAATAGTAGGTCTGCAATCTCATATTTCAGTTCTTTCAACACCCTCGGATGTAGACCATGTGTACAGGTGATTTCAGTTTAGCAATAGTTGTAATACATCTTCCTGGTTTATCAATATTTCTTTCAATTCTTATGATATATCATCTTTAAATACCACTTCAGTCATGTGTAACTTCCTTGTATCTTCTTCAGTAAAGACCGAAGCAAAGAATTCGTTCAGTCTCTCCGCTATGGCCTTGTCCTCCCTTAGTACCCTTTTTACCCCTCTATCATCCAGTGGTCCAACTGATTCTCTCACAGTATTTTTGTACGAATGTACTTGAAAATGTTTTTATTATGCGTTTTTGATTCTACAGCATGCTTCTTTTCAAATTCTCTCTTTACCTGCCTTTTCATTGCATTATATTTATCTTGCCAGTACTTGTGGTGTTTCCCATTTTCTTCATTTGGCTCCTTTTTCCATTTCCTGAAAAATACTTTTTTGGCAACAGCCTCTCTGACCTCGCCTTTAAACCATGCTGGCATGTTTTTTGCTTTCCTTCCACTTTTCTTAAAGTGTGGAATACATCTGGTCTGGTCTGGCCTTCAAAGATAGTATTTTTAACAACAACCATACTTGATGTAAATCTTTAACCTTTGCAGCTACTCCTCTTAGTTTTTTCTTAACCATTTTTCTCATTTTATCATTGTCTTCCTTTTGAAAATTAAAAAGTAGTACTGTGGATTTCCTTGCCAACCTTCTTGCATTTATTAAATAAAATGTGATCATGCTATGAGCACTATTGCCAAATGGCCCCAATACCCTTATTTCTTGTACCAGATCCTGTGTTCCAACTAAGGAATAGGACCAGAATATCTTCCCCTCTTGTCCGTTCATGAACCAGCTGCTCCAAGAAGCAGTCATTTATTTTATCTAGAAACTTTATCTCTCTAGCATATCATGCACTGACATTGACCCAGCTGATACCAGAGTAGTTGAAATCATCCATTATTACTGTGTTATAACTTTTGTTAGATTTCCTGATTTCTCTTAGCTTTTCATCGTCCATCTGTTCATTCTGGCCAGGCGGATGGCAGTATACCCCTACTGCCATCAGAAAGAGATTGGGGGAAGCAGGGGATCATTCTTATGAGGTCATTATTTCGTGTGTGAGAGAGAGAGACAGAGTTTGGTGGAAGTGGGGGGGGGGGGGAGTCATTAGGATGTATATGTGTGAGAGAGAGATTGGGGGGGAGCAGGGAGATTGTTATGATGTGTGATGGTGAAAGCATAGTAGAAAGCATGGATATGGATGAAAATCCTGAAAGCCCCATGGAAGTCAATGACAGTGCACAGATGCAAGGGGATTACAGCCTACGTCAGAGGAAAGCTCAGCTCCCTGCAAGGGGTGGAACACGCCCTAGCTCAGGGGTGGAGACAAGCCACCCTCCTGATTGGTCAAAGGAGGGCGGAGCACAGGGAAGGCCCAGCAGGAAGCAGTGGTTAAAAACCACGTGTAGCAGACAAGGAGGAGGACAAGGAAGGAGCCAAGGAGAGAGCCAAGGAAAGAGACAAGCACAGAGTCAAGCTCAAGGACAGAGACGGAGAGACGAAGGGAGACTCCAGGGAGTGAGAGACAGCGGGAGACCTGCTGGAGAGAATGCCAGAAGAGAGTGGCTGAAGCCAGACAGAGAGAGAGAAGTCTGGGTGAGAGAAGGAGCCAGAGAGAAGGCTCAAACTCAGGCAGCAGCAGCTCACCGAGAGGCAGTGGCAGTCTCAGGCCAAAGCCCGTCTACTGTTTCAGACCAGGAAGAAAGAGATATTGAGCCAGCATTTAAAAGCAGAAGTACAAGTAACTGGAGGAGAAGTGCACGTCAGGCCAGCAACCGGGACAATGGTGATAGCTGGAGAGGTGGAAAAGGTATCAGTGCTGATATACAGAAACAGCCTCAAGGTAAAGCCGATGATTTCTTTCTTGATAATGTGGCAAGAGGGCTAAGGGCTGGTTTAAAAGGGCAGGAACTGAAACCTTCACCTCCTTAACCAGTGGATTGAAAGCTTAGCCAGTGTTGGAATCCCCAGTGCAGATAACAGAGAAGCTTTTGAATCCTCTAAATTAGGGGCTTTGCAAGGGATACACTCTAATGAGAGGAATTCTATCTCCAATGCAAAAATACCTACGAGGGCTGACTTGCTGTGGGACCAGTTTCAGCAGTTTCTAAGAGAGGGGAAACTTAAAGAAACTCCACAATATGAGAGAGACTCTGTTGGTACAAATGATTTTGAAGAAATGCAAATAGAGACATGTGTGCCTAATGAGGGCTGTTGCCCAATTCCTATGGATTGTTCTCTGGCTCAAAGGAAAGCTACAGTTGTGAGATAAGAAAGGAAGAAAATGTAAAAACCCTGTAGTAAGGGTAGTGCTTACCATGAGAGTTGTAAGAAGCATTCAATGTTTGTTTGTTCACTGACTGAGAGCAACGGAGCTGTGAGGGAACGTTGCATTACAAAGTGAGAACAGCTGTGATAGAGTTCTGCTGCAGTTCATTGTGTGACCACACGGAGCAGTGCAGAGTGTGAGGACACAGAGCAGCAGTAAGGCTGAGAAAAGAAAAGTTTATTTGATTTGTTTCTCCTGGTTTTCCTGAGTTCATCTTTTCTGTTTGGAGATGTTATCCTTCTGCCTTGGTTGTAATTGAACCCCAGCGTGCTTTTTGGAAATCCCCATAAAAGAAAATAAAAATCTTGCAAAGCCTTACCACCGACTCAACTACAAATTTATTGCCCGAGGAGTAAAAGAACTTTATTCTAAAGGACATCAAGGCCGCCTACCCGCTGTCAGCCTCTTGGCCCAGCCGGTGGGTGTCGCAGATGTTAAAGAGAGTTTTTTTTTGGGGGGGGGGGAAATGGGGGGGGGGTCATTATGATATGTGTTTTTTGAGAGAGAGAGACTTGGGTTTCTTTGCTTCCCATATCGCCAGGTGATATGGGGAAGCAAAAATAGAAATTGCAAGTGCAGCTATCAAAGGCCATGGGGGGTGATGTTAGTATGAGGTGGAGTGGGGGCCACTGCTTTCTGTTGGCTCTATGCAGTGACATGTTAAGGGCCTGATTTTTAAAAGCTTTCTTTCCCACAGAAAATTGAAAACAATCTTAGTAAATCAGACTCCTAAATAAGGAACTGTAATATAACTTGTTTTTGTGTGTGTGAGCTTAGTCTTTGTACTTTGTGGCTTGCCTGGGGGGGGAGGGGGGGCGGACTGGAGAAGAGCAAATGGGTCAAGTGGACAAAGCTGACATATTACTCAGTTCCAAGAGGGAGATTTAAGGTCAGTCCTCGATTTCTAATAACTTTATCCTGATGCATTTCGGGACTCAAAGAACTGATTTCACTGGGCAGAAATTGTGACTACAAATCCACATTCCTTTGGGATGTAAGTTCAAAACCAGCACTGGCCAAAACATTTCCCTCTGGGAACACAGTAATTTGCACAGTTTTGGGTGAGATGGCTGAGTTTCCATCATTTTTGTGGGGCCATGTTGAGGCTTCAGAGCCTTGCGCATTATTCTTGCGGGGGGGGGGGGGGTGCTATGTAACATAACAGCCCCCGCTCCCTGGCAAGAACGATGACAAAAAATGCATTTCTTTTTCTAGTTCTCACGTTTTGCACTGCATACAGAGTGCTTCTCAAATATCTTTTGGATTTTGCACAGTACAGGAGGAATTGCATTTCTTTGGGATGCTGTCTGGTTCATTGGGGTTTCTAGTTTTGCGTTTGTCTACATATTTCTATTTTTAATTTGTGATCCCTTATTCTGTATTTGATGAAGGTGTGCATCAGAGGTGTAGTGGTTTGCAAGTTTGTGGTTTGTTGGGATCTGCTGCACTCCAGCTTACGGTTTCCCAGTAGAATGTATATAAGTGTTGCAGAACCTGGTGTAATATTTGTATTCCTCCTTCTGCTAGGTAGAGTTGTTGCTACGAGAGTCCTGGGAGTGGTGAGGGTGAGAAGTTTGTCATTGAATTGAGATGATATCCACATTTGAATATTCTTTCTTGCATTATTGGTAGTAAATGTGCCATGCTGGGTCAAGCCAAAATCAAGTCCAGCCAAGAGAGTTTGGTGTGTTACAAAACTTGACATTTTTCAGTTTGTTTTTAATAGATTTTGTAAATTATAATGTGTGTATTGTGGGTGATGTTTTCTAAACATTAGCATGGGCTATCTGCTGCAACACCCATGTTATTCTATGGGCACTATGGCAGACAGCATGCGGCACTATATATCTTTATATGTTCAGCAATTGATTTAATGTTGCAGACTGTTTACCTGAAAATCTGTCAGCAGATGCACTCTAAGGCATTGGAGTATAAACTTGCACGGCTCAGACCTGCGTATGCCTAGTGCCCACCCATGTTTCCTCTAGGCCCCGCCTCCCAAAAAACTCAGGTCTGGCTATGCCATTGATACGATCTCCAACCATGTGGGATTCACGATCCTCTGCAGCAAGAGTTCTGCACCCTACTTCCTTTCCTTTTCTGGTTTTCGCTATTATCTAGGAGGATATCAGTATCTCTCTGTGGACCATTCACTAGCAATTAAGTCTGGGTAAAGATAAAAAGGGCACGTACCTTGTTTTTCTTATAAAGAAGACAAACCTTTTTCATATGATCAAGGCAGACGCTACCATTAGGCGAACTAGGCAGTTGCCTAGAGAGACCATTCTCACCGCTGGTACCTCTCTCCGGGAGTTGCGATAGTGGCAATAGCTCCCAAACCTTGACACAGCACTTACTAACACACTCAGGTGCCGTTGCACAATTTCCTCCTCTTCACAATGTGCCGTTTCCGGCTCCCTCTGGTGCCGCTTCAAACTGGAAGCAGTGTTGGAGGAAACGGCACATTGTGAAGAAGAGAAAAATTGCAATGCAGCACCTGAGTGTGTTCGTAAGTGCTGCGTTGAGGTTTGGGGGTTCTTGCCACTGTTGCAGGCCCAGGAGAGGGGCGACAGAGGGGGCCATGGGGGGGGGGGCAGCAGGACGGAGGGCCCATCTAGGGCACCACAAATGCTTGCGCCGGCCCTGAAGATGATAGACTGTGTCCAGCAGCACTACAATCCCCTTCATCTATGGAAATATCATTGAAAACTGAAGCAGAACATAAAAAATGTGGGACTTATGGGATTTGTAATATCACCATGGAGGTGAGCACTTTCAAACAACAAGGAGTAACATATACCCTAAAAGAACATACAATGTGTGATTCCACTTTTGTGGTTTACATCATTCAGTGTCCCTGTGATTTAAATTTTGCGGGGAAAACGATTCAACCTTTCAAATAAGAATGGGAGAACACAAAAAGTGTTTAAAATGTAAAGTAAGAGGCACCACTGGTACAGCATTGTTTAACAAAGGGACATCAGTTTGAATATTTGAGATGCTTTTGCATAGATAAAATACGGTCAGGCATAGCGGGAAAGTCACAGGAGCAATCTTTACTCATAAGGGAACAGAGATGGATATTTATTTTAAAATCGGTGACACCTGGTGGTCTAAATACACATATAGACTGGACATCATGTATATAAAAGATTAACAGAGTGATAGTTTATTTAAAGTCTAGAAAAGCTAGTAGGAATATTGTTAGTATGTCCAGGATAATACACACTCTTTAGTTTGGTCCGTGAAAATATAAGAACATTTAAGGCATTTTAGAACGTATGATTATTCATCACACACATTATTCGAGGAGAATTACCTAACTGAATGAATGAGTAATATACGTTGACACTGCGATAGTATTAATTCTGTTTACATCATTATAAGTGTTTATGTATGTCATTGAAAGGCCGACGAGCTGGCGGGTTTAAAAACAAGGGTAGTAACAAATAGCCCGCATGCGCGGCGTTTTTAACAACCACGCAGGTTGAGGGGTTCCCGTTTTAGTGGATAATAAGACGCATGCAGCATCGTTCATATTTCGGTAGGTGATTGTTCTTCTATAGTCCTATTAACATGTTAGAGGGATATGGAGTTGTTTGTTTTCTTTAATTATTTTAGTGGTCACTTATATTTTTTGTATATTTTTAGAGATATGAGTTTTTGTAATCCCCTGAGGAAACTTGAAAAAGTGAAACACGAAGGAGGCGCCAAGGAGAGGCGTTGGGATATAAGCTAAGCACATTGCTGAAACGAGTTAACAGCACGGGATATGAGCTAAGCACTTTTTTTGTACTATGTCAACAGCAGTGGGTCATAAGCTTAGCATATTTTTGGTATACTCTATCTCAGTGTAAGTATCAATGTGGTTTACTAGGTAACATCTGGATGCATTCCAACTTTCAAGCTCCAAGAAAAGAAATATTCATATGACAAAAGAAAGCTTTAAAATAAAATCCCTATCTGAGTCCATGACTAGAGTCACAATTAAAGTACTGGTCTATATTTCTCTTCAACTGATGTCTCTAGAAAAGCTGTCAAGTCCATAAGTTCTCTCATTCAGGTTTCCTCATGTCCTTGGATGGAGGAAGATAGTAAACTCTTCATATCAATGAGCAAGCTGCTTCAGATATTTTTAAAACTTCTACCAAGTATTTCAAAAACATATCTGCAGGCCTTGTGAGCTTAGCCATAGGAAAAGTAATCGCATGAAGGTCCCTATGAAGGGCCACATTTTCTAATGATTCCATCTTATTTTGCAGATATAATGTTCCCTTCGCCAAGGCAGTAACCACATCTTCTTGCTTACATACTTTTGGTTCGAAAATAGCAAATTTTCCATTGAAATCCTTAATATGCTGTTGATGAGTTTTTAAAGTCTCAAACAGAGTCTGGGATTGAAGTGCAATCAAAGAAATCTGAGAAGATAAGAGTTGCCAATGTATCCCACATTGCTTCTAAATTTATCATCTTAGGTTTCTGCAATGGTGGTATAACATCAAAATATCAGGGGTCTTTGAAGAGTCACCTAGATGGCAAAGCCTCTGGTAACCACAAATCTTCAGATTCCTAGGGTCTCCATACCATGGAAATAGCTTTGCTGTCCCACCAAGAACAGCTCCTCAACCGACACAGCAGATGGTATTATGCCAGTACTGAACTTCACCTCCAACATATTTCCTTGCCATGTTACAAAGGAACAACCTATCCATCATCATAAAAAAACAGAAGCCCTCATAGTAACCAAGGACCCAAACTTCACACCACCACCACACCTCAACTTAGGAACCACACAAATACAAATACAACCACACATAAAATACTTAGGAATCATCATAGACCAAGCGCTCACACTCAAGCAACAGATCAAAAAGACTACCGGAATAATATTCCACAAGGCAAAAACAGTACAACGCCTCAGGTTTCTCATTGATCCACAGGACTTCAGGACAGTCATGCAAGCTGTGACGCTCCCCCACCTGGACTACTGCAATCACTGTTCCCTCTAAGCTGTGCGCGTGTGCGCGCGCACACACCTCACCGAGCGAGCGCACATACTTTACAACAGAGCGCACAAAAATTATGGCTCTGATTCTGATAGAAAACAACACAGACGTCTTAAAATTTAAAAGTTATGATTGTAATTACTAGAAATTTCCCCGCTTCATTTAGTAATCATCTATTTTCATTTAATTTGATTAAAATCAATGTGGTGTACATACTGTATTCTGATGTGTAGTCAAATTTTAAAGTATAAAACTCCGAGTGTCATTATGTGGCGCACAAAAATTTAACCTTCCTTCAAAAGCTGCACACAGCTGATATTTTATGTGCACACAGCCTACAGAAAATTAGAGGGAACATTGACTGCAATATAATCTATCATGGACTACCCGCCACCCACACCAACCCACTATGAACTGCCTTAAATACCACAGCAAGAATTATCCAGAAAGCAAAAAACCAAGATCACATCACCCCAGTCCTGAGAGAACTGCACATACTCCCTCTCGAAGCAAGAATCAAATACAAATCAGCCCTACTTATCCACAAAGCCCTCTATCAAACACAGACTTCCCAACTCCACACTCTACTGCCCCAACCCACCCACAACAGAAGAACCAGACAAACCACCAGCAACACTCTCACCATCCTCCACAAATACAATCAACGGACCTGCAAAAGAGCCTCGAACTATACGCACCATCCCTCTGGAACGCCCTACCAAGTCAAATCAGAAACAGAGATCCTTCAACATTGAGAAAACAACTAAAAACCATCCTATTCCAGGCATACCTCGGACCAGAAACAAATATCCATCACTGACTACCCCTCCAGATCATACCCACAGATCTACCTACTAAGAGACTGATGTCCATTGTTTAAGTCCTTAATGTCTGTTCAGATCATTAATGTTGGCCTCCCTGGTGACAGCCCCTCCACCCTAAGAATTGATTACTGTCCCCCCCCCCTTTTTTTTATGATGTTGGGCCGCTTTGACCCGGTGAAAAGCGGGATATAAATACAGTTAAATAAATAAATAAATCTTGCTCCGCCCTTCCCTCCCCACCCCTGGTTTTTAATAAATTATAATTCATATTATATGATTCTTAGTAGTGGCATAAGTTGGAATTAAGAGCCCTCATGTGACAATTTCAGAAGGATCCCCGGAAGAAGAGGTTTACCCACAAGATCTGCGAATGACTGCAGGTGGACCCCCCTCTTCCTTGGGGCTCCTGTATGGCAGGGGCTGTTTGGGCAGAATTTATGCCACTGGACCTTACCAGTGACATGTTACGAGTTTCTTATCACATAGCCTACTGTTGTCAGGGTCAGCTTTAGCGCTAGTGGTGCCTTGTGCAAGCAGCAGGAACAGAGCCTTCTATGGCTACAGGGTCCCTCCTCTAGAGTGCTGCAGTTGGCAATGCCCTTTTAAGCTTCTGCAGGTCTCCTGAAGCAGGGGTTGGGGCTGTTCCTCCTTGGAAAGCTGTGACTGGTGTCCGTTTAAAATCACTGCATTCCCCTGAAGTGCTGGTACCCTGCTTGGTCACACAGATCATGGGCCCCTAAAGCCAGCCTCAGCTGCTATCACCCTCTCCGAACTCTCCACCAAACCATGTTAATTATATTTTTCTTCTTCTAAGTGCAGGTGATTCTCCAGGACCAAGCAGGAAGTCAGTCCTCACATATGGGTGACGTCGGCGCCGACGGAGCCCTCGCGGAGCAATTTTCCCCAGCTTTCAAAGAAAGCCGTTGGGAATTGCAGCGCGCATGCGCGGTCCCCTTCCCACCCAAGGGTGCCATCTTAGCCAGTCTTCTTTTTTCCGCGGAGCCCTACAGACGTGGTCTTCTTGTCCCCGCAGAAAAAGTTGATTTTTCGTCGTTTATTTCTCTTTTTTCTTCGGTTCGACGCCGGTCTCTTTCCTGCCTGGACTCGCGACGCCGTTGCGAGTCCTTCTCTTATTTTTCGGTTTTTCTGATTTTTCTTGTCAGTTTCATTTTTCGGTTTTTTGCTGGCAGCCCGGTCCTTTGACCTTGCAGGGGCCCTTTTTCCCCCGATGGCTGCCAGTGGTTTCAAAAGGTGTGTTCAGTGTGACAGAAATATGTCACTCACTGACACACACGATAATTGCCTCCGCTGCCTTGGCCCAGATCACGAGGAACTGATCTGTGGGGCCTGCAGAAAAATGTCCTCCAAAGCTTTACGGAGTCGGCGGCATCAGCGGGAACGAATCTTCGCAGATCCCACCCGTACCCGGACCTCGTCGGAGGCCTCGGCGTCCAGAGGCTCCAGCTCTGAGCATCGCCGGAGTTCCTCCGACAGAGGTTCTCCCTCCGGGGATCATCATCGGAAGGCGAAACCCGCGAGGGCGGCGTCGGTGGACGCTCCTGGTTCCGCGAGGGCCAGGTCGCATAGCCCCGATAGCCGTCCCGGGTCTTTGGAGCAGGAACGTCTCCCGAAGCGACCTCGTTTGGAGTCAGAATTGCCTGCTCGGGTAAGTCCTGTAGTCCTCCTGGACTCGCCTCCGAGGGGTCCGACGTCGGGCCCGACGCCGTCGGGGCCCAAGTCGGGGGCTGCTGGGTCACCTGAGGTCGGACTCAGGTTGACGGCCTTGGAGAGCAGACTATCTGCCTTCATGGACCAGCAGCGGGCACTGATCGCTAGCCTCGCTGGCGCCTCTGCCCCGACCGCCGGGACGTCGACGTCTAAGTCGACCCCGGAGACCGAGCCGATCCTCGAGTCCATGAGGGCTTGAGTCGAGCCTCGGTCGAGGTCTCCCTCGGCCTCCCGTTCGGGACCGAGGTCGTCGGGGCGGCCGACGCCTCCGCCCGCCCGAACCGACCCCACTGATTCCTCCTCGGAGTCGGCCTGGGAATCTGAAGTGGAAGAGTCACCTGATTCTTTTCGGACTCGGTGTGTCCCCTCGGACTCCCCTGAGTCCGAACCTCGGAAACAGTCCCCCCCGGAGGATGCCCGGTTCTCGGACTTCGTCAGGGATATGGCCAAGGCTTTGGCTTTCCCTGCGGATCCGGAGGAGGAGCCTCGGGCCGAAGAGCTCGACGCCCTTCAGTACGACTCTCCCGCCAGGGAGCACTTTACTGTACCGGTTCCTCCCATGCTGGAACGACTACACTTCCGCATGTGGGAGAGTCCGGCATCATCGCCGGTATTAAGCAAGCGGGTCGATTCCATCTATTGAGTCCGCAAGAGCCCTGGCTTCCAAAAAGCACAGCTACCGCACCATTCCATGGTGGTGGAATCGGCCATGCATAGGCTTAAAAGCCAGAAGATGCACTCCTCGGTGCCTCCTGGCAGGGAGGCCCGCAACCTGGATGGCCTCGGTAAGAAGTGTTTCCAGGGCTCTATGCTTGCTTGTCGGGTCCAGACCTACCAGCTCTACATGGGCATGTACCTTAGAGACCTGGCTAAAGAGATAGCCGGATTCTCTGCTGGGCTGTCCGAGGAACCTTTGCGGAGGTTCCTAGCCTTGTCCACTGGTATTCGGGAATGCTCCAAATTCATTTCTCGAGCAGCCTATGATGGCTTTGAAGCATCGGCTCGAGTGGCCGCAGCCGGCATCGGTGCCCGCCGACAGGCTTGGCTTCAGTCGTCTGACCTTGAACCCTGGGTGCAGGACAAGTTGGTCGATGTCCCCTGCCGAGGTGAGAACCTCTTTGGCAAGCCCATGGCTGAGAAGGCTGCACAAATCGAGACGGAAACTCTCACCAGAACTAGGCTCTCTAGGAAGACCTCTGCCCCTTCCCAGAAGAAGAAGGGCTCGGGAAAGAAGTCCTTTTACCCGAGGAAGGCGGCTGCCTATAAACACTACCCTCAATATCAGGCCTCCGCAGCTCCCCAACAGGGTCAGCAGGCCAAGGGACGGGGTAACGGGTCCCATAGGCAGCAAGCCCCCAAGCCTGCACCACCGGCCCCTGCTCAGCAGGGTGGGGGTTTTTGACTTCATCGGCATAGCCTCTCCCCCTCAGCTGGTTCCTCCCAGCACAGGAGGCCGGCTGGTCCACTTTGCCCACAGGTGGTCCAACATCACATCAGATGCTTGGGTGCTTCATGTTGTGAGAGAAGGCTATCTTCTCCACTTCCACCAGGTCCCTCCCTCCTATCTCCCGGGAGAGCCTCCACGACTCCCTCTGCACAGGGACTTACTCCTTCAGGAGTTAGCAAGTCTTCTTCAGGAACAGGCTGTGGAACCGGTGCCCCACCACCTGAGGGGTCAAGGCTTCTATTCCAGGTATTTCCTAATACCAAAAAGAACGGGAGGCCTCAGACCCATCCTGGACTTGCGCAACCTCAACAAGTTCCTCGTGAGGGAGAAGTTCAAGATGCTTACCCTTGGAATCCTTCTGCCCTACCTCCAGCAGGGAGATTGGCTATGCTCCTTGGATCTAAAGGATGCCTACACGCACATCCTCATCCACCCAAGCCACCGACAATACCTAAGGTTTGTGGTGGCAGGAAATCATTACCAGTACAGAGTACTGCCCTTTGGCCTATCCTCCGCACCACGAGTCTTCACAAAATGTCTCGCGGTGGTGGCGGCTTATCTCCGGCTTCACGGCCTCTATGTCTTTCCGTACCTAGACGACTGGCTCATCAGAGCATCGTCCTCTCCAAAAGTCACAAAAGCCACACACCGCACTGTGACTCTTCTCCAGTACTTGGGCTTTGTCATAAACTTTGCAAAGTCCTGGTCTCGGCCAGGCGCTTCCTGAGACTACTCGGCCATATGGCTTCCACCGTCCACGTGACCCCCAATGCCCGCCTGAATATGCGGCCTGTTCAGTGGTGCCTTCGCAAGCAGTGGCAACAAGCCACGGGCGGCCTAGCCGACTTAGTGCGGATCTCCGGCCCGCTGGCCTCTTCTCTACAGTGGTGGCTTCATCGGCCGAACCTGGTACTCGGAATGCCTTTTCAGTCTCCTCCGCCTGCTCAAGTGCTGATGACCGATGCTTCTCTCCTAGGATGGGGAGCGCATTGCCAAGGGGCATGTACTCAAGGTCTCTGGACCACGTGGGAGTCTGCGCAGCAGATCAACTTCCTAGAGCTCAGAGCGATCCGTCTGGCTCTCAAGGCTTTCTCCCACCTGACTTCTCACCGGTCCGTCCTTGTCCAGACGGACAATCAAGTTGCCATGTTCTACGTGAACAAACAAGGGGGCACGGGCTCCTTCCTTCTCTGTCGAGAAGCACAGAGGCTCTGCTCTTGGGCCGTCAGCCACGGCATTCTTCTCAAGGCAGTTTATCTCCCAGGCCAAGAAAATTGCCTGGCGGACAAACTCAGCAGAATCCTCCAGCCGCACGAGTGGCGACTGGATCCCTTGGTAGTTCAGAAACGTTTCTGAAGTGGGGCCTCCCCACGATGGATCTCTTTGCCAGTCCTCTCAACCGGCAACTTCCTCGCTTCTGCTCTCGGCAGCCGGATGCTTTTCTGCTCTCATGGTCGAAAAGCCTTCTCTATGCCTTTCCTCTCATACCGCTAGTCTCTCGAACTCTTTTCAAGGTTCTCCGAGACAAAGCTTCCATGATCCTGATAGCTCCTCGGTGGCCCAGACAGCCGTGGTTTCCACTCCTGCTGCAACTAGCGGTGGAGGCTCCGTTCCCTCTGGGGTTTCAACCAGATCTCCTAACACAGGATCAGGGGTCCCTGCTACACCCCAACCTCAGATCTCTACATCTGATGGCCTGGCTGCTGAAAGGGTAGTCCTTGCTCCCCTTCTACTGCCGGCAGAGGTAGAAGAAGTCGTCCTAGCTTCCCAGCGACCTTCTACCTGCAAATGCTACGCCCTTAAATGGCGTCGCTTTTCCGCTTGGTGTGCCCAGCAGTCTCAGGATCCCTTCTCCTGCTCGGTGTCGGTGATCTTGCAGTACTTGCTGTACCTCTCTAATCTGGGACTTAAGTCCAACTCCGTCAAAGTTCACCTCAGTGCTCTTTCAGCACATCATGTGCCGGTGGACGGCAGACCTCTTTCCAGCGACCCTCTCGTGGCAAGGTTTCTCCGAGGTCTCCTTCTACTTAAACCATCTCTGCGCCCGCCAGCACCTGACTGGGATCTGAATGTGGTTTTACAGCGGATCACCTGTCCGCCTTTTGAACCTATGGCTACCTGTTCTCTCCGTTTTCTTTCTTGGAAAACCTTATTCCTGATAGCCCTCACTTCCGCTAGATGCGTAAGTGAATTGCAGGCCCTCGTGTCTGATCCCCCTTACACTCGGTTCTACAAAAACAGGGTAGTCCTACGGACTCACCCTAAATTTCTTCCAAAAGTGGTCTCCCCTTTTCACATCAATCAGGAGGTGGTACTTCCGACCTTCTTTCCCAGGCCACACTCCAGCCGAGCTGAAATGGTCCTGCATACCCTGGACTGTAGAAGGGCGTTGAACTTCTACCTTGACCGTACGCGGGAGCACCGTAAAGCTGCTCAGCTTTTCGTGTCTTTTGACCCCAATAAATTGGGGCTCCCTGTCTCCAAGCGTACTCTGTCCATCTGGGTTGCTGACTGTATCGCTTGGGCTTATGGGGCAGCCGGACTCTCGCTAGATAGTCGGGTCACGGCTCATTGTGTTCGGGCGAAGGCTACGTCAGTGGCTTACCTCCGCTCTGTTCCATTGGCAGACATCTGCCGGGCCGCTACTTGGTCTTCGAGCCAGACTTTTGCGGTCCATTACTGCCTCGAGAGAGAGTCCCGCAGGGACAGTGCTTTCGGACAGGCAGTCCTCCGAAATCTCTTCGAGGTTTGAGCAACTCCTACCCTCCATCCCGGATGGGGGCTACCGGTGGGTAATAATTCAGTGAAGATTCCTTCCTTCTGTGCTGCTGAGCTAGAGGGAGCTCATTTTTGTGCTTAGGGTCTCCGGTAGCCTTAAGCTTGGGAGTCCCATATGTGAGGACTGACTTCCTGCTTGGTCCTGGAGAAAGCATAGTTACTCACCTGTAACAGGTGTTCTCCAGGAGCAGCAGGAATCAGTCCTCACAACCCTCCCTCCTCCCCTTGGAGTTGCAATCATCTGCTTTAGTTTTTTTGCAAATTTTTATGCTGTCTTTTAGCTATGTCATCTGACTGGCTAAGATGGCACCCTTGGGCGGGAAGGGGACCGCGCATGCGCGCTGCAATTCCCAAAGGCTTTCTTTGAAAGCTGGGGAAAATTGCTCCGCGAGGGCTCCGTCGGCGCCGACGTCACCCATATGTGAGGACTGATTCCTGCTGCTCCTGGAGAACACCTGTTACAGGTGAGTAACTACGCTTTACCATCGATAGCCTGATACACTAATAATCATTTTCCTGTATATTAGAAGATCCACAAGGATTGCACTAGCATCAATAAGATTTATCTCAATTCCATTTGAATCCTAATTGAAATCACTTGTCAGGAAGATTCTGTACTAATATAAATGAAACTGTACCATATCTGCCTGTTTTTTTTTTATCGGTATTACAAATAATCATACTATAACAATATTTTGGTTCAAACACAATCATTCATGTAGGAACTTCAGAAGCCCATCCAAAGGTTATGGCCAGCTAGTCCTTAAGAAAAAAATACAGAATGACATAAGAATCTTTCGTGACCTGTAGATCCTGATCCTCCGACATGCTTCCTTCACAATCTTCAAAGCAGGAGCAAGTCTCATAACGCTGTGTCATTTGGGCAACCACATGTTTTCTCTCTGTTTTTTGTTGTATTGATATAATTTTGTATGCAGACTGTTTTATTGCCATGATAGGTTTTCCCTTCTACAATTTCCTCGGTAGATCTAAAAAAACAGTGAAGGATACATTCAGAATCAGAAAAGTATTCCTCAGGACTGCACAAACATGTTCTGCTATTCATTTTTTTGTTTCACTTTATGTTTCTCTTGCCTGTTTCTTGCATTTGTATCTAGACTTTGCTTTCTTGCCCAAATTTACTCCATCTCCTAAAATCCTCAATTTATTGAACTTTTCGCACTTTTACAGAGCGACGTGAGGACTTCACTATGAGGCCCTTTTGCTAAGGTGAGGTACATTTCTGCACTTAGCACACATGTTGAATAAAAATGAACATGCGGTAAGTGCAAAAGAGTAATTTGCAAACTGTCATTCCTTTCTGAACACACTACTAAGACACTTATCCACCCCTTAGTCACCTCCCGTCTAGACTATTGTAACCTGCTCCTTGCTGGTCTCCCTCTGAATCATCTCTGATCCCTTCAATCTGTTCAACACTTCTGCACGGGCTAATCTTCCGCCAGCCTCGTCATGCTCGTATTACCCCTCTTCTCAAGTCTCTTCATTGGCTTCCTATCCGTTTCCACATCCAGTTCAAACTTCTGTTGACCTATAAGTGCATTCACTCTGCAGCTCCTCACTACCTTTCCTCACTTATCTCTCCCTACGCCCCTCCTCAGGAACTCCGCTCTTCTGGCAAATCGCTTCTATCTGTGCCCTTCTCTTCTATTGCTTACTCTAGACTTTGCTCCTTTCACCTTGCTGCTTCTTATGCCTGGAACAAGCTACCTGAGCCTGTACATCAGGCGCCTTCTCTGGCCCTTTTCAAATCCAGGCTGAAAACTCACCTCTTTGCTGCTGCTTTCGGATCTTGACTCACCCGATCTCCTTTGTGTTTCCCTACCATTCCGCCTTTCTGTATCTCTGTCTACACCTACTGTGTTGTCTGTCTCGACTAGATTATAAGCTCCGATGAGCAGGGACCTTTTTTTACATGTGTCTATGCAGCGCTGTGTATGCCTTGTAGCGCTATGCAAATGTTCAGTAGTAGTAGCGGTGTGGCTAGCACAGTCCTGGTAGTTGTCACTCTGGAAAGTGTCCTCATGTGCTGCAGAAGCATTCTCAGTTAATGCAGGAAGCTTAATGCCAGCTGTTGAGGTGACGTTCAGTGCAACTATGCTAATTGCAACAATAGCGGTCAGCACATGATTTGTACCCCCCACCCTAACTGCAATGTGCAGCCTGTGCCCACCCTCCACCTCTAAAGCTTCCATTCTCTGCCCCATCACACAATGTGCAGTTACCATGGGAAATAGCGCACAAGAACTGTTACCGTGACCCTGTGCTGTTACCGCTTGCTAAAATGTGCGTTAACTTCTTAGCAGACTTCAGTAAAAGGGCCCCTATGTGTCTGTGCATGTACATCACCTAACAAGGTGGATCATGTCTGTTGATCCTTGGGAGGCAGGAAGATGATCTATAAAGATTTTTAAACAAACTACTAAATAAATCTCTACATGCTACAGTTAGCAAGCATGTTCATGGAATATCATTACAAGCTATGGGTCCTATTCATGATACTATCTTTAGGGGTCTTTTACTAAAGGGCTGTAGCATGTATTCTAGCTAGCTTGGGGTCATGACACTTAGCGTGGCACAATTCCTGTGCCACCCATGTTAGTGCCGCGAGTAGGCAGGTTAGGGGCTTGGTGAGCTCAGAGCTGTTAGCGCTGGGTTCACACCGCACACTGATTAGCATGGGCTAACGTGGCCCACATTTGGGGAAGTGCTCTGCGTTAACTGCTGGGGAAATGCTTTCCACACGCCTGACAGTTAACGTGGTTGTGTTGCACCTATCGCACCATAGTTCCAGCATTTTTGGCGCACCGGGTGCGGCACCATAGCCCCCTTTAGTAAAAGGCCCCCTAAATGTTCTAAGAACTTTTGAAAAATTGAATTAGAGCAAAACCTTCAGATTTTTAGAAGGTTGTTGGTTTTTTTGAAATCACTAGTTGTCATGTAACCTGATCCGCTGGCTTTGACGATCTAGGAGACAGTAGTGTCTCCATGTGACTAAGCTGATGTCTGTGTACACACACCTTTTTCGGTAGACATGCTTAGAGAGTCCAGTTTGACACTGTTGCTTAGGAGCAATGAGTAAACATTATTTAGCTAGAAAAATTTTAAAAAAATGTAAGGTAAGAACTAAGAACAGACTGAAAAAAAGTCTTCACAACGAGAAAAGCCAATAGAAAAGGTTGCTTTGTGGAATTTTTCTCTATTAATGTTGCCTTTTCTTCAACTGCTCTGTGCAAATACAGCTTTCTGACAGTTGTCTAACTAGTTGGAGTTGTTTCAGCTGATGCCCATAACCTTCTGTAACATGAGCAATTAGTTATACGGAAGTACAAAGTGTACAGAAGGACACATTCTGGTGTAATTAAAACATGTCGGAGTATAAGCCTGGCTTATAAGGAATCAATAAGAAGGTGATATTTAAAGAAAGAAAAATCAACTAAGATGGTCTAACAGACTTCAGAAAAATAGTAGTTCAGACTGGGGGCCCAGGTCCAGCTTCTGTCTGTTCGTTACGAAGATCTCAATTCTGAAAAGTGCAGACAGGTAAACAAACATTATTCACCAGAGTAAACCTCCATCAGACAGAGCCAAATATCTGCCAGGATGGTCCAAATGTTTCCTGCAACGTGAAAAAATGCAGAGTTTAGAGGCAATTTCTCCAAATGGGTTAGTTTTGTGCATATTAGAACAGTCATGAACCTCACTCCTAAGCCCAGGGTATGTAGAGCAGGATCTCAGTTTCCCAAATGTACTGCTAATGCTCACCATAGTACTTGCATCCTGTGAAACAGCGCCTCCTCCTGGAGTTCATAAGATGTAACACGAACGTGTATGCAGCTTGCGAATTTAGCAAACGTGAGACATACATGATTTAGAACAAGTCTCACACTAGGTTATAAATTAAAGGCGGCACATTGTAACTGTGTGCTTTATCATGTGCAGATCTGTGTATACTAATAGTATTTCATAGATGATCATCAGAGCCAGAGACAGACGATGAACCCACTGAAGAAGCGTCTTTTCACTGTGAACCATATTAGAAATCTTGTTATGTCTGCCTGTGCCTTCTGCCTAACTAAAGGCATGTAAAGCATAAGCATGTTATCCAAGTTGTTTTCTCCTGTTCTATGTGAAGCCAAACAGTTTGTTATGGTCATTTTGTTGTATGTAAACCGCGCTGACAATAGTGCGGTATATAAGAAATTGTAATAAATAAATAATAATAATAATAATAATAAAGGGGACTGTTGTAGCAAAAGAATGCATACTAACAACGGTTCTTGCTACTTATTCATTCCACAAGTGATGGTAAATGGAAGAGAGAGCCTCTTTCATTGGAAAGAAAGCTCTGCAACGAGAGGGCCTAGGATGAAGGTGAAAGGGGACAGACTCAGGAGTAATTTGCGGAAATATTTCTTTGCAGAAAGAGTGGTAGATGCATGGAATAGTCTTCCAGTGGATGCGGTAGAGACAAGGACTGAATATGAATTCAAGAAAGCATGGGACAAACACAGAAGATCTCTAAGGGGAAAAAGGGACTGTAGAGTTTAGTAGTCGGTATGAAAGGGCAGACTGGACAAGCTGTATGGTTTTTGTCTGCCATCATGTTTCTATGTAAATGTTTTCTTTGTCAAAGTGCATGAATACTCTTGAGGTCTAATGTGAAAACACTTGGTCAGACGCATAGAAGAATTATGGCCTTGACTCGGGCCCTAACTGCTGCGTTGCAGGAAATCCAGGCTCTGATCCTCTGCTATTGGGACTGCTGGGCCTGAGTGCACTGGGGAGTTAATGCAGGGGGGTGGGGGGGATAGAAGATGGCTGCTAGCAATGTGCTGGCCCTTACCGACCAATGAACAGCTCTGAGCGTGCATGGTGAAGAGACAGCCAGAGTCCACTGAGGAGTTAAAAAGGGAAAAGGACAAAATAAAGGAATGGGCCAAAGGAAAAGAGGGTTTTACATTCATGATAGATTATGCACAAGAGATTAGCAAGATTGGGTTGGGTCGCAGTGAATAATCCATGCTTTGTATTTCTGTTGTTATTAAAAGTGCCTTTAAGTGCCAAGTGCTACAAGTCATGCTACATATGACAGTGCAACCACACATATCAATCACCATTCTGGCTTGTACAGAATGTACTTTCAGACATTGAGAAGTCGTGGATTGCACCTAGCGTATAACATGCAAATTAGGAAACAACAGTGAATCTCTGCTAGACTGCTGTATGTCATCTGCACTTGAAAATAAATTATAGTTAGGGTAAACTTAACAATAGTAACTGGATTCCTCCTAGGGATATGTTTACTAAACCATAATAGTGGACTCCGTGCGATATCGGAGCCGCAGCCCCATTGAAATCAATGGGGCTGTGGCTCCGATATCGCATGGAGTCCGCTACCACGGTTTAGTAAACATACCCCCTAGTCTGTAGACATTCTTGGGTCAGTTTTCAGTGGTGACAATGAGCCATGTAAGATAATGCATACATTCAGCGCCACTACATAGATATGCAGCAGCATTGAATATAATTATAAGTGGTTGTTGCCTCTGACTATATGCATCATGTTGATATTCAGCTGCAATACTGTACATATGGAGGCCAATTCTGTCCCCTGCATACCTGGCCACATTGCCCACCCAGTGCCTAGATGGGTCCGACAGATCTGATTCCACCACCGCGAGATCTAGATGTACCTGCAAAGGTGGAAATGGGGAGATGTACATCCCCGAATTCCACGGAGAACAACGTACAGGAGCCTGCCCGTTCCCCCGCTCAAACGCCATTGCAGGAGCGAGTGAGAAGTGGTGTCCAAGCACCATGGCAATGGCTCAGAATGCCATGAGCCACATCGGCCCCTGCTGCCCACTCTCCAATCGGCACCGGTGGCCCATATGGACAGAATTGTGGCGGCAGCTTCCCCAGAAGCCATTACCAGTGTGGGCAGGGGGCTGCAGACAGCATGCTGTGCCACGCCCGGCACTTATACCACCGTCAGGGTGGGATAAGCCGGACGTCAATGTTGGTGCCGGGGTACATAGAGAGGCCTGTCCTGCAAAGCCTCTGTATGTCTCAGCACCTGGCCACTCCCTCACTCTGCCCCCTCCCACTCATATACAGTGCTCCCCACACAAACGCTGTGTATGTGCAGGGCGCACTGCCAGCGGAATAGGACTGGGGAGCTAAGTGCGGGTTGGACGTCCAGCTTGCCACGTACAACACTGCTGTTCGGCATTTGGAATGACCCCATAGTTGAGAGATTTATGGGCTTTAGGTTTTTGCACTTAACACAAAAAATAATGTGCATTAAGTGCAAAGTCTCGCCTGTAATTGTCAGGGCCACGACTAGCATGTTCCTGATAGTTAATGCACGGATGTGTACCATAATACATGGCGCTATTACTGCAGGTGCACTTACCTATTGAGGTGGAGGTAAATGCACCTGTGCTAATTGCAACATTGATGGTGCGTGATATGTTCCCCATGCATTAACTGCCATATTCTCACCATGCCCACTCCCCGCCCTTAACCTGCTCATTCAGCACCCTAACATGCGATTGACAGTGTGAAAATCGGTGTGCGTTAGCTGTCGTGCCCCCTTCAGGCCAAATTGCATGTTAACCGCACAGCTCACTTTGCTAAAAGTGTCCCTTATTATTAAGACTGGCTTTTGTTTTGTGCTAAATTTAACTGCTTAGCTTTACAGGTACGGACTGAATATTACCACTATCCATATAGATGGTTGTTCGGTCCTCATGGCACACTGACTCTCATCCAGAACTATCTGAATAGTGTCGTGGTGGCTGGAGAGATTTTCAAAGGCACTCTTCTCATGTTGTTGTTAAGTGCCATCGAGTTGACTCATGGTGACCCTCTGGATAGTTGTCCTACCTGTGTTCGGTCTTCAGTCAGGCAGCTAATTGTTTTTTATTTTATATTTATGAAATTTTACACACAAAAACAAGAAAGTTCAAAGAACTATCTTGAAAGAAAAAGAGCAAATACAATTAGCAAATAACATAGCAAGAAAATATCTTATCTGATACTAACAGAAAACAAATACAATGTATCAGCTCTACAAGCCCACAATATGGGAGGTGAAAAAAGAAACATTTTAAACACAAGTAGCAAAAAAGCTAGGCAACCAAAAACCCACGATGTATACATTAACCAAGCTCAGGGGAGGTTCCTATAGAGGATTCCACCCGACGAGCAGAAATAAAAGCTAGCAATTGAGAGGGGTCATAAAAAATATAGGAAAAAGAGTGATATTTCACTAAACATTTACATGGGTGTTTCAAGAAAAACAGGCCCACCAACTGTAGAACTCCAGAGCGTAATAACAGAAATTCTCTACGCCGCTTCTGAGTTTCTCTGCATAGGTCTGGATAAATCTGGACCAGCAGACCCTTGAAAGACAACCTCCGCTTCTGAAAAAAACCCCTCAATAACCACTCTTTATCCGACAGTAATGCAAAAGTAATTAACAGAGTGGAGGGAACAGGAGGCTCACTAGAAGACTTTTCTATCAAATCAGTAACATTTAATACATTTACATGATCAAGATCCCCCCCCAATATCCACCATTCCAGAAGAAAGCTTCCCCTTAGGTAAATAGTAAATCTTCACCAAAGGTGGCACTAGTTCAGGGGAAACCCCCAACACCTCTACCAGATATTGCTTAAACATATCCCTGGGGGCCACAGTTGAAATTCTAGGAAAATTAATTAATCTTAAATTATTAGCTCTAGATAAATTTTCTAAATGTTCTAACTTGGTATTCACCGCTGTAAAGTTCTTTATCAACGATTGGGACTGTTCTTCCAAGTCATCTACTTTCTTCCGATATTCCACAACTTCTAACTGCAAACCATCCACCTTCCTCTCCACCATCTCCAACGCCAAAACGGAATCATTCACCTTCTGAGATACAGAGGCAATCTTCGGGGCCAAGGCTTCTCCAAGGGAAAGGATAGCTTGCCAAATGGACTCTAAAGTGAAACTAGGCGGTCGCTGCAAAGAGAAAACAAAAGCAGAGTCCACAGAAACCGCAGCTTCAGTTCCTTTCGTCAGCGCTCCTCGGGGCAATTCAGAAACAACCGCCCCAGCTTTCTCCTCCCCATTCGGCGTCGAAGTTGGAAGGGTACTGTGCTGCCCAACGACTGCACTCCCCATGCCTCTCTGACCTGAAGCTTCCAGCCCACTTGGAGCTTTGTCCAGCACCTTCATCGAGGGGGTATCCAGCTCCAGGAAACCAACAGGAAGGGGCTGATTCCGCTGAATCTTTGGCGCAGGGCTCTGGGGGGAAATAGATGTATTCGACACAGCCAACGAGCCATCCGACTCCAAATCAGCCGAAGCTCGAACAATTTCCCCACCGACCACCGGGTTGCGAGCCGTTAAGCTAACGAAGGCATCCATAGGACCCGAAGTAACTGGCGTCGAGGTAGCCGAGGGTGGAGAGGGCTGACCACCCCCCTTCCCCTTTCGCTTCCTCACCATAGAAGCACGGCTTACTCGATGTAAACGGCTGCCGCCATCTTGAATTTCGAGATAAAGTTTCTAGATGAAATAAATGACTGCTTCTTGAGGCAGCTAATTGTTGATAGAATGGTATCCATAGCTGCTGTTATTGTATCTATCCATCACATTGCTGGCCTTCCTCTTTTGCACTGATGTTCAACTTTGCCAAGCATGGATGGCTTTTTCTAATGATCTTTCTCTTCACATGATGTGTCCATCCAAAGGAAACAAATCTGCATGTGTCTGGAAAATGCACAGGTTTATAAGCAGTGCCCTCCAAAAGTCAATTTTCAACAGCTGATGTTGCACCTTTCCATTCTTGGGTTTAGAAAACATACTGAGATCTAGATGGTGGCAGGGACAGGAGACCCTATTCTGCTTTATAATAGTCCGTGTTTGATAACAGGTGAAAACTAAGTATCCCTAGTTACTTGACTTCTCCCGAGGTGTAATTATTACAGAGGTAGTTTACAACTAGACTTTCCAGAAGATACAGACAGGTTTGATGACGCAGGCAGATGGTAAGTTAATTCTTTGGAATCTAGTTGGCCTGCTGTAGGCTGATCTATTCCTTCACATGCTCTGTGCCAAAGGTATCACCAAGTTGCTGAAATACTTTCATAGGAAGATAAATGTTTCAATTGCCAGGAAGGCCAAGAGGACCCATCATTCTTATAAATGTCAAGACAGACAACATTATTTGTTTGAGTCATCATTAATCAGGGATGCTCCCAAGATCATCTTATGAAAGAATTTCTTTATTGTTTAATCATATGCCCGGAGCATAAACGAGGTGGTCTTTCTCCTTTTCATTGATGTCTTTTAACAGGAAAGGTACATCGTTAACTGTTAAGTAAGTTAACATTTTAGCTGTGACCCTCTGAAAAGTTTAAAACTTTGGACATCAAAGGGATACTAGTATAAAGTGCAGGTTATAAATAGCTCATGACAATGCTGATGTGAATGCAAGGCTGAAGTACTGCCAGAGCTTTGCTGCTGTGCATTAATAACTGGGCCATGAGCTGGATGTCACCACACCTCAGCTGAGCTTGACATT
The DNA here is from genome assembly GCA_033557465.1 of Ichthyophis bannanicus. NCBI lineage: Eukaryota > Metazoa > Chordata > Amphibia > Gymnophiona > Ichthyophiidae > Ichthyophis > Ichthyophis bannanicus. The sequence continues at coordinate 98,970,071 of CM066046.1, forward strand.
CACATCAAGGCCACGCATTAACCTCGTTATATTTCATAACTTATTACTGTGCTGAGCCTTGCACCAGAACTCTTCTCTATCTGCCCACAGTAGGAAACAAATGAAATGCTATCAAGAAGCATTAGGGATGTCATACTACAATCCTGAGGCTGTACTTCTTGGAATAGGGAGAGAATTCTGACTTTTGAGTGGAAAAAACTAGGACAATCCGATGATGATATCCTGGCATGAACTTGTGGGTCAAACCAACAGATCAGAAACATACACCAGGCAAAGGACCAGGTATTAGGTGCCCTAGGCCAAATGGCAGACTTATGCTCCCCTTCCCCAAGATTTTGAAAATTAAGCTCAACAATCATAATCATTTGAACACCACCCTTCCCACAACATTTCTGTAACAGTGCATAACTGGACATCATGGGCCCGATATTCAAAGGCATTTACCTGGTTTACTTACCTATAAACCGTGTAAATGTCACTGAACGGGATATTCAATGGGATTAACAAGGTTAGTGCCGCTGAATATTCCCTACTAATGCCGCTACACGTCCCGATGCTAACCACTTAGCATTGAGGCGTGTTTTGGGCGGTGACAGTCACTAACCGGGTATTGCCCTGCTACCCGGTTAGTGAAACATGGGTAAAGTTAGTCACAGCAAAATCTGGCCTAGCTTTACCCGTAGGAGCTAACCAGGCAGCGGCTCAATATCACCGCTATCCGTTTAGCTTCTGTGGCCGAGGCTGTTTGGTGACCCCGGATATTCAATGCCAGAGCCACATATGAACCTGCCATTGAATATCCGGGTTAAAGGTCGGCAGCGATGGCATAGCCATCTCAGAAGAATACTGGGCCCCATACATTTAAATATTAAACTTTGTATGTATGTGTATGTGTATGTATCCCACTAGAGGACAGCATCCTTGGGCCGGAAGGACTGGGGTTTCTAGTCCCACAGGTGCTCCTTGTGGTCTTGGGCAAGCCACTTAACCCTCCATAGCCCATGTTCCCTGTAAAATAGTTATCTCCAAGTTAAAATGCCCTGTTCAATGTAATTTCAGTTTGTTCAATGTAAACCGCACTGATGCAGAATAGCGCGGTATATAAGAGAATGTAAATAAATAAATAAATAAATGTGTGTGTCCACGCTCACTGCAGGTAAGAGAATGTGCTGAAGGCTCTTTGAGTTTTGCGGCTGTTAGGATCTATTAGTTTCTCTTGACTGCTGCTGTTTTTGCTGCCCTCCCCTTCCAGAAGGTGCTATCCTAGACCACTGTCTAGTCCTGCTTAATGGTTGTGCCTGCCCCGACCAGGCATAGCACTACACCTGATGAAATTTAAAAAAGAAAATAAAACCTAATTTAGCTCAAAACGAGTCCTTCAGTTGAACTGATATATTTTAATAAGTTCAGTTCAACCATCACACTCTTGTTTTCTCTGATAGCTGTTATTAGGTTCAGCTTTCGTTCTCCTTTAGTAACTGACAACTTCCTGCCTCTTTGTGGTTTTTCAAAACAAGCTGATTTTAGTAGTGAAACTATTTTAAATTATATGTCAGAAATGGCTGTTGCCCAAATTCCAAATTTTTGCATAAAAATATTAATTGGGGCTAATTCATGCCATTCTCTGTTTTTAAATAAGTCTTTTTCTGAGTTTACCATTTGTACTGCAGACAGCCCATTATTCCAAAACACAACTACGTCCAAATCGGGGTTGTCTGTAAAATGGAGGCACCCTCATACCCATCTAAGCCTCAGCTCAGTGTACAGCAGAGGTCGAAAAAAATATTCTAAAAGAAAGAATAAAACAGAGAATATCATAATGCCTCTGTATTGATGCACGGTATGACTTCACCTTGAGTACTAGGTGTAGCTATGGTCACCCCATTTCTCAAAAGATACAGTGGATACAGAAAAGGCTCAGAGAAGGACAATCAGAATGCTAAAGGGGATGGAATTGCTTCCCTATGACTGAGGAAAGGCTGAAAGTTAGGACTCTTTAGCCCGGAGACTGCTGAGAGAAGACATGATAAAGCGGGGAAGAACAGGTAGCTAGGGAACTGTTATTTATTTCTCAAACATTACTGATGAAACTAGGAGGTAACAGATTTAAGAAAGCATTTTTTTCAGTCAACACAGTCCCAGAAACAATCAGCTATGCCTCTGCTTGTGCTGGCACTCTAGACCTAAAAGCTTGACAGAAGAGAAACTTAAAAATACCTGGACCAGCTTTGACAAGAGGATATACTGTAATTGTTTACTGATTTTAATGTCTGAATTTGAGATACTAACACACAATGGATACCTATATCTACAGTTAACTTAGCAGTGAAGAGTTTGGCAAAGTTAAGGTATCTTCCGAAAGTGATAAACCCGATCAAGGCAGTGTTAAGTGCCTTGAAAAAGAGAGCAAACATTTCAGCTCAATAAAATATAATGTATTGACAGAAGCAGAGGAACAGGGCAGTACACAAAAAGGTATAATAGCTGGGAATCAGAAATGTACCTACAGCAAACAGATGAGGAATGGAAACCTGTTTAGATACAGGCATTTATAGTAAGATTATCAGATTTTTTGCAGGCAATTTTGGATACATATCCAAAGGGGTAGGGTTGGGAGGAAGGGACACCTTAGTTCCAGATTTGAGCAACAAGATCTGAAGGAGGGAAGAGGAAACATTACCTTGCCCACCCCCCATGCCTACCACAATAGCACCAATAGCATCCAAGCAGATAAATCAACAGAGAAATAGAAACAGTGATGCATTTTCTTTATACTGTGCAAAATATAAAGATAATGGATGCAAATTCTTAAAACGGACATATTCAAATCACTAAATTGAAAATACATTGTTTTCAAACCCTTCTATTACCATTGCTGGAATTGAGGACAAGAGACGACAAACAGGCGGGAGTTGGGGGACACAGCTCTAAAATTGGGGATAATCCCCAAAAATTGGGGACATCTGGTAACCTTAATTTATAGATACTCAACATTTTTCAAAAGGAGCAGAGGCAACGGAAAACCGTTTGGATTGGAGGGGCCAAACATACCAACCTCTGGCCCCACCCCCAGGTTCTCCAATTGATGATGCTGTGTTGGGCCAAATGTTGGTTGGGGGCCATGGCCCCAGTGGCCTACCCCATACCGCTACCCATAGCAAGGAGCACAACATGCTGGAGAGAATATGGGTAAAGTGGAACCTAGCTGCACATTATTATTTATTATTCATTTGGATTTAGCTCATGCCGTTTTAGTAATATGTGGTAGACTTGTCTATATACCCCACAGTTCTGGCAAAGTGTAAGCAACAAAATTGCAAAAACAACTGCGGATAATCACAACCTTGACTCCAAAATTGTTTTTTGGGCACATGGAAAGATATGGCTATTACTGGTAAAAAGAGGGCACTAACGTCCAGTTGGCGCATGTGGCAAAATATATGAGAAATGTACAGTGGAAGATAAAGCCAAATTGGAAGTCTGGAGGTCTCAGGCTTAAAAGCACTGTACTGATGGAAAAACTCCCAGACTCATTCAAAGGGAACAGCATACAGAAGGACAGGAAGATCTGAAATCCTTGCAAGAAATATTACAATTCACAGGTGTAGTCAGCTGTCACATGTTAGATTAGATATGTATAAACAATGTATATAATACATACGGACATGTTTACTAAGCTGCGCTAAGGGCTAGCGTGAGATTTACTGCATGCTGCCAAGTGGTAAAAATACCACGCTAACCCCTTAGCATGGGACAAAGAGGGGACTGGGCAGGTTACGGGCAGAATGTGGGACACATCTTGATTAGCACGGGCAACACTGGAATGCCTTTAGCATGGGTGCGCTTACCCTCACGGGGCACAAGTTAGTATGATGCTGCATGGCTGCAACACACTAACTGAAGGAGGACATGCCAGGCACCCCCCCAACAGTGAGCACGGGCAGCTGCGTTAATTCCGGGCCCCAACCATGCTCTAATGCTATGCTCATTAGTGAACATGCCCCATAATGTTTCATTTGTATGTGTAGACTGACTTACAGATAAAAAATTTATAAATAAAATAACCTATAGAATTTGTTTTAGAAAGAGAAAGGCAAGATTAATGGTGTAGCTGGGTTAAAAAAAGGTCTTCACGATTTTCTGGAGGATAGATCTATTAACAACTATTAGTCGGGCAAATCTGGGAATTGTCATAGCTTATTTCGGGAATGTGCAGCAAAGAAAGGATTCCCCATTAGAATCTCCCAGGTGCTTCCAAGTGACCCAGATTTGCCACTGTTGGAGATTAGATGTTGGGCTCAATGGGCCATTAGTCTGAGCCAGTGTGGCACTTTAATTCTCTTAGAAAAAGTGTATTGGCCTGATATTCAGCCCACGCTGGTCAGTACTTGTAAAGCGCCTGGCTACTGTGGGAGAAATTGAAACCGGATATTTAGCGCCTAATGCCAGATATCAACTGGCACTGAATGTGTAGCTTCGCTATTGACTCTGTTGCTATCTGCTAAGCAAAACTGCATAAAGTTAGACGAGCCATTGACCTGTCCTAACTTTATGCAGTTACCTAACTGGTTAGTGGGCTGAAAATTGCCATTGACCAGATAGGCAGCTGGACCGCCCCAGTCCTGCCCGTGGAATGTCCAGATTGTATGATGGCGGTCTGCAGGGACATTCAGGGACACTGGTTTGTCAGTGCCACTGAATATCGGGTTCAGTGGGGATGATGCGGTTTTAACAGGTCCTGCTAACTGTGTAAACTCTTTTGAATATCAGGCCCAAGATCTTGTAATCCACCAAAATATAAAGATACACCAAGCTAAATACATTTATACAAAAAAGAAAGCAGACCTAGGAATAAGACTAAAAGTGGAAGAAAGAACTAGGAACCAGGAACATGTTCCTGCTTTAAGATGATTTTTGGTTGATTTACCAGTAGTATCCCAAATCTCTTCTAGTGCTGGTCCATTTTGTATCTACTAAACTCTTTCAGCTCTGTTGTGAGCATATAGAAGATTGGCAAAAACAAACAGTTGTCTCAATTGGCAAGTATTGTACCTTCGGCAGCACGTTGCTTGCGACTATAATTCCTGATTTCAGGAGACTGAGATCCAGTTAGATTCACTGGCACCATGCAGATGCTTCACATCCCTGCAAAACCTGGGATCTCAAAATCACTCAAAATGCTGGAGAAATCCTGCCACTTAAAATGTAAGTCTGCAGATGAGTTTTGCAGGGAAATGCACACGCCTATATAAAAAACACATTGGGGCTGGTGCATAAAGTCGGCGTTAGAGCCATGCGCTACAGGCCACACATACAGTTTTCTAGCGCAAGAGCACCACAAACGTTGTGCGCCAGTATGCCAGAAATAAAAATGCATACAAATGAGATGCGCACAAAATCCTACGTGCAGCGGGCGCCATATGCATTTGCAGAAAGCTTATGCACTAGCAGCAACACATCTGTAGCGAAATTTGAAAGAACAATTTTCAGTGCGGAGTAATAATGGTTTACCCGCATGGCGGTGGAGAAAGTGCGCTTAACCTTAATAACCGAAGCAGTGGTTTGTAGAGGACGCCTGTACGTTTTGTAAGCTGGGTAAGGAATGGACCCCACAGTGGGTAAATCAGAAAATATTTTTTATTCTCCTACAAGCACCAGAGTTTTCCTTCACCTCCCATCAGGTGTTCGAACAACGATGCTACTGAACTCTGCACTCTCCCTTTCGGTCTTCTGCGCCCTTCTTTGCTAATGACCTCATTACTACGTCATTGACTATGCACAGCTTATTATAAGGTAATTTTAATAGGCACTGCGCTACTATCTGCGTAGCCATTTGTGTGCAGGTAATCTCCTAACCATCTCCTCTCTGCACTGCGGCACGGTGGTAAGTTTACGCAGATGTCATGCTAACTATGCACAAATGGCATGCCAATTTGTCCACATCGGTCTGATTATACTTTATAGATGCACACAAAAGGAAGGCTGCTGCTCTAAGACCTGGTGTGTGCACATAGATGTATTTTGCCTGCTTAGTTTGAGGTGCAAGAAGTAGGCCGATTAGATCTGCAGGGGCAGAGGCTGCGAACCGTCTCTCTCCACCCAGGCTGGCATGGATTCATGGGGGAGGGGGAAAGGGGGAAAAATTAGTCTCGTCTCTTCCCCCCCCCCCACACCTGTGGCATAAGTTCAAATTGTGAGCTTCCCATAGCTGAGGGGGGGGGGGGCTCTCCGCCTCACCACCCCCAAAGCCTTAAGGTTACCAGGAGATGAGCGCAGCAGTTACTACACTTAAAGTTGTGGTCAACATTATTGGCATCCTTGCATTTTAGGTATGTTGTGTACAGTATCTTGAGAAATAATTAGAAATATTCCAACCGTATGCCTGTAAATGTATCGCTGGTCTGCTTTGCCAAAGAGCACTGGTCTGCTTTGCCAAAGAGCACAAGTTTGGTTTCATCTGTCCACAGAACATTTTCCCCAAAGGATTGTGGTTTCTCAAGGTGGGTTTGGGCAAAGATCAGGCGTGTTCTTTTGTGTATGTCTTTGAGCAGTGGGGATCCTCCTTGGCCTTCACACATGAAGTCCTTCTTTGTTTAGTTTTGTGGTGTATGGTGCAAGTTGAAACCACCACTCCAGATTGCTCAAGGTCAGTCTTAAGCTCTTTGGATGACATTTTGGATTAATTTTCCTCTTCCCATCACATCCTGGGAGATTCTTGACAGTTACATGAGCAGAAAACATTGTAATGATATTGTAAACTGTAGACACAGGAATCTCAAGGTCTTTGGAGATGGCCTTGTACCCCTTTAAAGTTTGAGGTTTGGTGATTATGACTTTTCTGATGGTCTCAGGCAGCTCCCTTGTCTTCACCATTGTGAAAGTGGGAGTGAATGTGGCCAACTTAAACATTACAGCCATCATTCATTGGTTGATTCAAGTCATGTGACTAATGACAATTGATTCACAGGTGCGTCTAATTTTATTGCAATGGCAATGTGTTTCTTCTGTTGAAACTGTTTTGAATTGTTTATAAGGGTGCCAATAATCATGTCCTAGCAATGTCCCAGTTTTATACCATTTCCTACTATTTCCTCTTTTAATTGGTCTTGTTTTATTTCATTCTTTTATGTGTCAAGTATGTGTGCATATATAGTCCAAAGCCATTTCACTGGCCACTTATGTTTAGGAGATATTGGACATTAAGAGGTTGAAGTGCAAGGGTGCCAATAATGTTGACCACGATTGTATCTTTGAGAGTGTTGCCACACCACTTCCCATCATCTTTTTGTATTCAAGTAAATTACCTAGTTCTGCACTCCCTCCCCCTCTTAGCCACTGTTCCCTCTAAGCTGTGCGCGTGTGCGCGCGCACACACCTCGCCGAGTGAGCGCACATACTTTACAACAGAGCGCACAAAAATTACGGTTCTGATTCTGATAGAAAACAACACAGACGTTCTTAAAATTGAAAAGTTGTTGTGTATTTATGGTTTTCACAAGTTCTACAATATTTTCTAATGCAATCAATGTGGTGTACATACTGTATTCTGACGTGTAGTCAAATTTTAAAGTATATAACTCCGAGTGTCGTTATGTGGCGCACAAAAATTTAACCTTCCTTCAAAAGCTGCACAGCTGATATTTTATGTGCACACAGCCTACAGAAAATTAGAGGGAACATTGCTCTTAGCTGTTGGTGAAATGCTTCAATGGATCATCTCCTGCTGCCAGGCTTCTGTCACATGATAAGGGCTGTGTGACTTCTCTTATACCGTGACTGGGCCTTGGACAGCAGTAGATAATGGGGGACCTATTCAGCAGGGTGGGCAGGCAGGCTATTTAACCTGTTTTGGACCAACATATGTTTTACATACATAAGGTTTCCATACTTACTACTCAACTGTTTACTAATTAATGGTTATAAATTCAATGGAACTATGTTTAGCTATTATCGTTATGTCAAAAAGCGTTATATACAGATTTTTTATCTGAGATCTAGTTAGTTTAATAGGTATTCGAAGTTTGCTGATTTTGACGGTACTGGCGGCTCAACATAAAAAGATCACAAAAAATAGTAAGTAGCTTATAATGCTATTTTGCAAATAAAAGTATTTGTAGACTTTAGAAAATAGGTTTAGATAACTGTAAGTTACTTAGTGTCAGAGTTATTGGTGCGTATATTGACCTTGTATGTTTTTCATATGCTGGGCCAATATGTTGTCGAAACTAATTGCTGTCAAGCATTCTGTTCTAGGTGTTTCAATGGTGCAATATCGACGCACTGCATCAGAAGTGTTTTCATGTGTATCATATTCCGCTGTCAGAATGGACTGTTGACAAATTATATTATATCATAATAAAGTGTTTTAAATGAAAACTGCAGTTTCAATAGTATCATACAGTATGTTTATGTCAATGAATATTGGAACTGAATCCTATCTTTTCTGAAGACGGACAATATACTATATTAGACCAGTGTATGAAAAACATACACCATGTGAAACTTCTATTTTCTGCAACGTTTTAATATTTTTTATTATTGCCAGTATTTCATAGTTGTTTGAGTGTAACAAATCTAATAAATCATCCAGAACAGAAAAAGAATACGTGAGCTGTCCAAAACAGGTTAACGCGCCTTGCTGCCGCCGCTTTAATTAAAATCAGACATTCAGCGCCGGAAATTATTCGCTGTGTGGCTCTGAATACCCGGGTTTGCTGGACAGCTGTGTTGCTATGCAGTTAGCAGTGATATTCAGTTGCTAACCAGCTAGTGAAAATGCTTAGTTAGGACAGCTATCTGGTTAGCACTGCTGAATATCGGCTATTTTTTTGGTTTAGCTGGTTAGCAGATCTGCTAATCAACTAAAATACTTTGACTTCCCTTCTGATGTGCTTAAGTGCTTCTGTTGCTGCTAGAAAAGGGGGTGGATTGGATCATTTAATTGAATAAAAGATGTCAGGAGGTGGCATGCCAACACTGTTAAAGGTAGGTACACAGTTGTAGTGTGGGGGGGGGGGTCACTGGGCTAGTTTTTGATGAGACCTCATTTGCACACGCATTGTGACTAACACACGCTTTGTTGTAAGTCATTTAAGGTTAAGGTTATAGATTGATTAGATCATGTCTGCATGTAATAGAACATAGAGCAATACGCATGCGCGACTATCATGTTTAAATGCACTCTTTCATTCAGTGTCTCACAGTTTCTCTCTCTCTCACGCACACATACACACAATCACTCACACTCACTCTCATTCACCTTCTTACACAGCCTCACACATACGTCACACCCTCTCTTCTTCACCATCTCAGTCTCTTTCTCTCTCACACCTTCTTACACAGTCTATCTCACATTCACACACCCTTTTGCTCACACGCATTCTCTTATTTTCTGTCTCACACAGTCTCTCTCTTTCCCACTCACACTCACAGATTCAGCAATAGGAACAAGTTCAATTTCGTGTAAGTGCCAAGCTGGCACAATACTATCTGTTGATTGCATTGCCTCCAAAGATATGCATGGCTTTACGTGAATCACAACCAGTGCCGGTTACCATACGCCTTGCATACTTATTCTGTACAGCAGGCATTTCCTTGCTACATATACCTTAGTGTCAAGAGTTTATAGCCGAGTTGCCTTGGTGTGCACAGAGATGACTGAGTCATGAAAGAGGTTCTACTGCCAGGCCAAGCCACAGACCAGCGGTTTTGTTAAGTGCAAAGTTCCCAGGGACTCCGGCACTAGTAAACTACACCAGACGTCATTCGATAAAAATCTAGTGACACGCAAATCTAAAACTGATATTTATCTAGCAAGCATTATTTTGTTTTAGGCAGGGAAAATTCACTTTAATGAAGTTCACTTGGATTATGGAATGAAAACAGAAAAGGCTGGGACTAGGCAAGAGGCACTTCTAGGGGATTAGCGTGTGACTACAGTGCTGGTTCAGGAAGGAACAGTCTTTAAATTCCAGAACAAATGTACTGTATACACCCGGGCTAAAAATAGCATTCCAAATAACCTGGGCTCTTAAAACAAGGAGCTCAGAAATACAGAAAACTGTTTCAGGCTAACTAAAACCAGAGCCTCAGAGAGCAGATTTATGCTTGCAGTACAAACACACAAAATCCCGACTGGGAATTTCTGTTCCATGGCATGAGGAGAACAGCAGCTTACTGGTTATAGTCCGTTAAGGCTTGATGTATTTATTTATTTTTTTATACAGATTTGTATACCATCTTATTCTACAATCAAAATTTACTAGACTTATAACGATGGCTAAAACTGGGAGAAAACCCATAGTAAACTGGGCTCTTAGGGTAGCTCCTTGGCTCTGTGTCTTAAGGAACTGGTAAATCGAGTCCTGGTTCCGACTTACTGTCTGAAAAGTAAGACTGCAGGTCTGTGCATGCACAGGCTAAAACCAGGACTGGATCAGCCGGTTTCTGGTTGCATGGAGCCAGGTGGCAACTTAAATCTCACTGTCCCCATTTTTATAATGGATTAGGTTTCACTGGGACAGTACCACATTTCTGGCTTTATTACTAGCAATTCAGCACTAGCAGAACAGACAGCTATAGGACCTTGTTTTCCACAGACGTTTGCAATGGCTGGCTCAGAAGGCAAAAAAGTCTCTCACTGATGTATCTTTTGCTCAAAATCAGTGCCCGATCTTACTGTATCTGCTATTGTACGGCCAAGAGCCCCACAACAAACTGCAACATTAATTAAGTGCTAAGGCACCCTAGGGAGTGGTGGGAAAACAAGTTACACCCTGCTCAGGCAACTCGATGGGGGGCAGGGTCATACTAATGTACTTGGGTACTGCGAGGTGTCGTTGTGCTCTTAGAATCTGCTGCATGAGGAGTGCGCCAGGGCTGGAAGGTGAAGTGGGAGAGCAGCTAGTGTTTGCGTGGCAGATGGAGCAGAAGGCAGGACAGCAAATACTATGTTTCAAACGTTAACACCTCGAATGCTATGTATTTCTTTTGCCTGTTTGGGTTAAATAAAAGAAAGTATTGCTTGCAGCTTCTCGTTGGCTGGGATCGAAATGTAGGGCTTGAGCTATGAATGGGGTCCGTTTTCTTTTTGGCCTTTTGGCTCAGACTGTGAATCTGTACAATATGAGGGGGGATTGCATAATACCTTACCATCTGAACCCATTAGGGTCATGATAATATAATGACCCTTGCCAAAACAGGAGGATTAAGGGGCCGTTTTACGAAAGCCTGTTAGAGCTTTGCACGTAATGTGCATTTAGCATGAAAACTAATGTGCATTAAGTGCAAAGCCTCCATGGCAGCTGTCGGAGCATGGACGGCATGTTCCCAGCAGTTACTGTACAGATGCGGATCCTAACGAATGGTGCGATTAATGCGGGTGCGCTTAACAGGTGCACCCATGCTAATTGCCACATTGAGAGTTAGTGCGTGATATGTACCCCCATACTAAATGCAATGTGCTCGCCACGTCCACACTTCACCCATATCCTGCTCATTTCCTGCCCCTTCCTGTGAAGTGCTATTAACACATCTTTTGGTGGCCTGTTGCTGTTAGTCCTGTGCATTAGCTGTCACTGTGGGCCGTTACTACCCATTAAAATGTGCATTAAGCCATTAAGCCACGGGTTCTTGTTGCTGGTACATTTCCTTATTTGTAGCATTTATTACTCAGCTTATCTGCAAAGTGCTCAAAGCAAGTACAGGAAACAAAGAAGCAAAACCGGCAATCACAATATCATTATGATAACAAACCAACAATAAAATAATATATGCCAGACTGTGCCAGACTGGGTAAGACCAAGGGTCCATCAAGCCCAGTATCCTGTCTCCAACAGAGGCCACACCAGGTCCCAAAGGTAGACACATTCCATGTTGCTTGTCCCAGGGGTAAGCAGTGGATATCCCTGGTTATCTTCAATAATGGTCTATGGATTTCTTTCCTAGAAACTCATCGAAACCTGTCTTGAACGCAGCTACACCAACAGCCTTTACGACATCCTCCGGTAACAAATTCCAGAGTTTGATTACATGCAGAGTGAAAAAATAGTTTTTTCGATTAGTCTTAAATGTGCTACATTGTAACTTCATTGCATGTCCCCTATTCTTTGAAGGAGTGAACAATTGATCTATGTTTAACCGTCCATTCCATTCATTATCCCATAAACCTCTACTATATCTCCGCTCAGCCGCCTCCTCTCCAAGCTAAAGAGCCCCAACCTCCTAAGCCCCTAAATAGTGGCATAATCAGACATTAGAATAAACATTTCTAAAAAAAAAAGAAAAAAAAGAGATGTAATCTGATACAAAAATATGGACAAAATCGTAAGTGCTATGAAACAAAGCAAAGAAAAAAATACAGCAAAACTGCACAGGAAACATTAATGTAAATGGAGCACATGAAACTTAATAAATCAAGTTTACACCACCACTAACAAATAGCAGCCATAAACCAAGCAAAACACAAAACATATAATCAGAAAGCAAATAGAATCACAACCGTAACATAACACAAATCTTTGCAACAGGAAAAACTAAGGCTCCAAGGCTGCAAGATCACCAGTCTCTGCTCCAAGGAGCCAGCCAGCAAAATGTAGGCACTTTAAGGCTGACATGCAAAGGGTTTGGCTGGCTAACTTTTAGACAAAGTCCCGTGTTTCAAATTCCCTCTGGTTCACTCGCTAAGTTGGGTCTAAGCAAATTGTTGCCAGCACGAGACTCACCCTGACGAAAAAGAAGCAGTTGGGGAAGCTCCCAGAGTGCACTTCGTCTTTATCCGCACAGCACTGATAGTTCGGCTGACTGGATAAAATTAGGGAGTCTGGCCAAAAAAATAATTCAACTAAAGTTATCTGAGTAACTTTATCCAGATATGTTCAGTGGGTAAATTCTGTTGATTGTGAAAAAAGTTGTCCATATTAAGGGGTCGATGCAGAAACATTAGCGCACAGTCTACACCAGAGGTTCCCAACTCCAGTCCTGGAGGGCCAAACACCATTCAGGTTTTCAGGCTGTCCCTAATGAATATGCATGAGATACATTTGAATACAATGGGGGCAGTGCATGCAAATGCATCTATTTATTAGGGACAGCCTGAAAACCTGAATGGTGTTTGGCCCTCCAGGACTGGAGTTGGGAACCTCTGGTCTACACCTAAGGAGCACAAGCTCTGCACAAATTTTTTATGAGTAGACATTGCAGCACAATGTAGAAAAGGGATCGGTGTGAGTGGAATCACTGCGCAGACGCCAGCACCAACGCTAGCATACAGCCCATTCAAATCCATTCAAATGACATGATAATTGAGTAATTAGCTATTCTGCCCAGATGCAGAGAAGCGCGCAAACGAGCAAAGACTGAACTGAATGCTGGAACTTTAACGCCTACTTGAAGGAGACCTAAGGGATCTACCAAGGTGGAATTGATGTCCGGTTCATGAGCGGACAACCTTCCCATAGCGTTTTCTGGGCCTTGCTGAAAATTACTTCTGCAAAAAAAAAAAAAAAAAAAAGGCAGGGGAACGGTGCTGGAATGAATGTATGCGTATACGATGAAATCATAGGGGGCACGTGACAGCAAGCCTTCTGCTTGGAGTATTGCTCAGAATAATAATCGCTGTTCAAAGGTACCAATATTGTTCAGAGTAAACCTTCTGAGCAGAGAGTTGCGCCACATAGAATTCCACCACATGCGCACAAGTGTTTTTTGCATGCTGGATCTAAGCGCTGCTAACTCAGATGCTAGTTTAGCGCAGTCTGTGTGCGCCAACCTCATTTGCATGCCATTTATTTGCTGCATACAGACACACAACCTCTGCATTATTCTCGCTCTAGAAAACTGTGTGCAGGGCTTTTAGTGCATCTCTCTAGTGGCCGGTTCTACAATCACCTCCTAAGGGACTTGGTTAAGGTTGCGGATTGTAGGGCGGCTTGGAGATTTCAACCTGGAAATTTAGGATTCGCTGATCTGGGCTCTTCCCACAATGCTGCATTGTTGTTCCTAGGCAACACCTGAATGCCAAGATGAACAGGTTCGGTTTTAACACAGCAGCTTCTGCATTTTGCATAGACAGCCAATCAGAGGGAGGAAAGCTGGGTGTGACAGCCGTGCTACATATTTGTTAGCAATTGCTGCACAAAGCATAGTTTGCATAGCAGTCTCTGCTGGCCAAACACCAGGAGGTAAACTTTTCCCTGCCCATTATAAATTAACCACATACCAGAAAGGGAGAGACATATAATCAAAAAAAGTCTAACTCTGAGAAGAATATTTCCATTGTTAGAACTGACTTTGCACATTCCCCCATGACTTCAGAAGTGCTGCAGGCTTGGGAGAAGGTGACAGCCTGTCTCTTGTCCACATTTGCATGATTACCCGTTCACAGGCACTTTGTGGATGACCATTCCCCAGTTTTCATATTCTTGTTCCCCTCAAGCCATGAGCTAAATACAATTTTTTGTACCATTGATGCTGCTTTTCAGAAATAACTGCTGGATTGGGTGGGGAGTCTTGAACAGAAGGTGAAGGACGTCAGGCAGCTTGTTCTTTATGAGTAGAGCAGGAGATGGGATAATTTTGTCAGAAGAAAGTATGATTGCAAACTGCAGCCACTTTACAAAGCAATACTTTGATTGCGAAGGCCAGTTAAGATGAGTAACTTAAAGAGACAGCTAGCCGCTGCAGAAAAAACCATAACTTATATGTTTTTATAATCTTTGCTCAACACTTTCCGTTATACATACATTTCAAGAGGTATTCCAGCTGTTGCAGAACTTGCAAATATGCAATAGAAGACGACAATGCCTTTGTAGAAGTCTCTAGTGAGATCTCGTTTGGAGTACTGTACACAATTCTGGAGACCGTGCCTTCAAAACGATATCAACAAGATGGAGTCAGTCCAGAGGACGGCTACTAAAATGGTCAGTGGTCTTCATCATAAGGCATGTGGGGACAGACTTACAGACCTCAGTATGTATACTTTGGAGGAAAGGCAGGAGACGGGTGATAGATGGAGACATTTAAATACCTCTGTCATATCAGTGCACAGGAGGTGGCCCTCTTCCAGTTGAAAGGAAACTCTGGAATAAGGGTTCACAGAATGAAGGTGAAAGGAGTTCAGACTCAGGAGTAATCTGAGAAAATGTTTCTTTATAGAAAAGGTGATGGATGCGTGGAACAGCTTCCCAGTGGAAGTGGCGCAGACAAGAAATGTATCTGATTTAAAAAAAGCATGGGACAAATCCAGAGGATTTCTGAGGGAGAGGAAGGGATAGTAGAACTTAATAGTTCTTATGGATAGGTAGACTGGGTAGGTCGTATGGTCTTTATCTGCCATCATTCTCTATGTTTCTATGTAATAACAGCACCTAACAAGGCATTATTTGTTGGGAGGCCATTTATTTTCAGAAGTTGAGGATAATGGATGACTGGATGACTTATGCATAAATCCCAGTATCCAAACCTCTGTTAAAATGTAGAAATATTATTTGGCCTCTCTGGGAAGGAAGATGATAGAACAGTAGAATGAGGGATAAAGGTGAGCATTTGGGAATACATGTTGAACAGAGCCCATTTCCATAACATGCACGTCTGGCCCCCAGGCATCTCCAAATGGAAGGTGGGCCCAATTTAAACCCAATTCTGCAACCATGGGTATAGACGCATCCGAAATTCCGGAGTCCAGGACATAAACGTTTCCAGTGCAGCACGTACAAACCACTATGGAGAAACACAGGCCCTCGCTGTCATAAGGAGGAGTAGCCTAGTGGTTGGGGCAAGGTACTTCAGGCCGGAAGGTCGTGGGTTCAAATCCCACTAGAGGACAGCAACCTTGGGCCGGAAGGACTGGGGTTTCTAGTCCCACAGATGCTCCTTGTGGTCTTGGGTAAGCCATTTAACCCTCCATTGCCCATGTTCCCTGTAAGTATTAGTGTATGTGTCTCATATCCCCGTGTGTTAAATGTATCCCCCGATTGTGTTGTGACCGCTTTTATTGAAGGATAAGGCGGTATACAAATCTGTCTAAATAAATAAATAAATAACGGGACACAGGTAGATGCAGCAAATGGCTTGGATGTTCCCGCGCTGACCGTATTCTGAAAAGATGCATGTTTCTGAACCTGCCTGTCTCCGCGTGGCCATGCCTCCGCTGTTAAAACATGCATCTCCTCAGCTGCTCCTCTCATTGACAGTGTTGTGCAAACTATGACTACTGATGATACAGTGGTGTGCAAAAGTCTGGAATCACTTGTGAGTTTTGCGTTTTTCGTACTTTCTAACTTTTTGTTTTTTAATTTTGCGTTAGCCCAGCATATTCATCTTTCTACCACGTTAAAAGGGATACATTTGGCTATTAGAGTAGACTTTTTTGCATTCCTTGCTTCCAATTTAAATACTTTACAGACACTGGGAGATAGCTACTTCAATTTTTGTGGATCCTGCGTAAAAACTGGATTGAGATTATCCAATATGCACATGTTATTTCTGACCAATCAGGAGGCTGGTTTCACTAACCAATCACAATGCAGATATCTAGCCAACAGTGCAGCTATAAAAACGCACAGAATTTTTGAATTTCATACGCTTTCTGGATCGACCATGAAGATGACTTGGACCCTGACATTGGAGGAGCGTGTTCGGGTGTCCTTTATGAGCGAGGAAGGATTTTCAAGCCGTCAGATAGCCAGGAAAGTTGGCTGCAGTCAGAGCGCTGTTAAGATTGTACAGAAGAAGAAAGAAACGGGTTCAGTGGTGGACAAGCCTCATTCAGGTCATCCACGTGCATCAACATCATACCAGGACCACGCACTATGATGCATTTCACTGACTAATCGCAAGTTGACCTCTCCTCAGCTACTTCGAGAGTGGTCAGACAAGAGTGAGGTCAGTGTCAGCTCATCAACAGTTCGTTGCCGGTGCCTGCAGTTTGGTCTCCAGGGCTGCAAAGCATGGAATAAGCCACTGATGACTGACATACAAAGGCGCAACCGGATCGTGTGGGTGAGAAAGCACTCAACCTGGTCGACTGAAATGTGGGAAAAGGTGCTATTCAGCGATGAAAGCACCTTCTGCCTGTTTGGTAACTGCCTGTGAGGAGATTTCCTGGAGAAGAATTCAAGCCTGAGTGTCTCAACCTCACTGTGAAGCATCCTTTGAAGGTCATGGTCTGGGGCTGCATGGCTGCAGTGGCATTGGACGTCTTCACATCGTCGATGGAATGGTCAACGGGGCCAAGTACATCACCATACTGCAAAAGTGCATGGTGCCATCAGCACACCAGCTGTTTGCTGGCCAGTTCCTGTTCCAAGATGACAATGCACCCTGCCATGGCTCCAGACAGGTGATCAGCTGGAAGCAGCGGAACATCAAGTCAATGGACTGGCCTGCCCAGTCTCCAGATCTGAATCCAATCGAGAACCTGTGGCACAAGGTGGCCTTGGAAATATCCAAGAAGCATCCGACATCAAAGTGTGAGCTGATTGAGTCACTCATTGCAGCTTGGAACCGGGTTGTCACCAACGATCACCTTGTCAGACTGGTTCATTCAATGCCGACAAGGTGCAGTCAGGTGATCAAGAACAAAGGGTGGCCCATCAAATACTGAGCTATCACTGACACATAAAAACGGCCTTTTTCAAGGCCACATACATTAATTTGAAGGAAACCTGGCATGCGTCCATAATATTTTAAAGCATACTTACAATAATATATCGTTGGCCAACGATGTACATTACGCGATTTTCACAGAAAAATCTATCAACAGGACAACTATGGGGAACAAACTCAGAAAATAAGGGCCAAACCAATACTAAAAGATGGCCCTAATAGCCAAATCTATCACTTATCATGAGATACACAGAAAAAGTCACTGGTCGGAAAAAGAAAATTAAGATATAAAGTCACGAAGTTGAAAAAACGTCAAATTTACAAGTGATTCCAGACTTTTGTACATAAATGGTGATGCCAACCAGACAATATATACTAGTCTGTTGTATGCCCAGAACACTGCAAAATAATCTCAGTGCATGCAGAGATAGTATAAAAGCAAATATAAGGTGATATGTCTGTCCTGACATAGCCTGCATTAAAGCAAATATGGCAGTAGAAGAACTCCTTGCATTTGGCATCTCTGATAATGGTCTTTACAAAGCTAAGTATGGACCAGTAGAACTCAGCAAAGGTTCACTATAGTGAAATGCAAAACATATCCCTCTCAGTAATAAGGGACCCTCAGAATGAGAGCATGAACAGTGTGAACAGCACTAATACATGCCCAAAAGCACCATCATCAGTCTCTACAAAAGTGCACATTTTTGGGACTGATGATGGTGCTTTTGGGCATGGATTAGTGCTGTTCGCACTGTTGCATGCTCTCATTCTGAGGATCCCTTATTATTGACAACTTTTGCATTTTGCTATAGAGAACCTTTGCTGATATATTCTGTCCCATCACACTGGCACCTGGTGACACTGTGGTCATCCCTATGGTCCAGGTACTGGCGAGGCATTCATGTCCCCCCGAATTGCAGATGGGCACACCAAATCCTTCTGTCCAGCACTCAAACCACACACACACACACACACACACACACACACACACACACACACACACACACACACACTTGCAGTCACAATAAACATACTTCTGCCAAAAAGATGCCCTACACCTATCAAGAACAGCTGATCTGCGTTTCTCACCCAAACAAGAATATTTTCCATACTCCCTCACATACTGCTACTATTACACATTTATAAAGTGCAACAAAGCATACGCAGTGCTGCACAAACACAGATAGAGACATTTTTCAGAACACAGGAATTGTTAGGGTCCCCTAGATTAGCTCCTTTAGCACAAACAGCAAACGTCAGCATAGCCAGAATAAACACTATTGCTCTTCTTAATATTTCTGTAGGAGCATTAATTAATGCTTCTTTACCTTACAAACTTACCTAACCTCTGCTTTCTGTTCTTTAAAACTGCATCTTATGTTTTTCCAGACTGTAGATGCACCAGGTCAAAACATACTTGCTACAACCGTTCTTCAATATGGGACACATTGAAGAGCAGAGCATCATTTTTTCTAAGTCCTGGCCTTATTCCACGTTTCTGCAGGAATAACGGGGACATCTGAGGGAAACACTAAAAACGTACATAGGCCTTTGCTGAATTCTAGTGAGTTACATGCATAAATCATCTCAAACACACATAAGGTAGCCAGTGGCCATTCTGAAACTCTGCACATTGGGCCGATTATCCATACTTTCAGTATGAGCATGTGCATGGGCGGAGCTTTAGCTGAGCATGGGCGGAGCACATATTTACATACATATTTTATAGCATACAGCCAAATGTGTATAAGATAGGTGTGGTCATTTACATCAGCTCTAGATATGTGCAGGTGACCATGGCCTTATTTCTGCGCATTAGCGGCCATTTACACTGCTATTCTATAAGGTCTAATCTGCACAGATTTGACTTTATAGAAAAGGCATGATTAACACAGATGAAGATTCATATTAATCCAGCTGCCCCTTATAGAAGTAGCCTTTTAGCATATTGAAAATGGGACATTCAGTTTCCTAGCCATTTTACAAAGGCTCGCTGAATACAGAACACTTTCAAAAGGACATATAGGTTCACGGGAAATACATGTGCATTTCCCTAAATGTGCAGGGGAGATAGCATTATGCAAAAATACACATTTGGGAAAAGAAAGGCATCGATGGGCAACTTGTACATGCAAGCGATCACGCTCACAAATGTAAGTGCCTCTTTTTTGCAAAATCACCGTATTTCAGAAAAGTACACGTAGAACAGCTTCCAGTTAAGGAGCTGAGATCCTAAAGTCACATTTTTAAATATTTGAGGTCATGTAAAATACCGAAGAATCAAGCACAATTGATCTGCCCATCAGTCTTTGAGAATAGTTAGCTGACAATTATGCATGACTTGGAGGAGTACAAAAGCAGACAGGGAAACGATCTTTAAATGTGTGTATTTCCATGCATAACAGGGAATATGCATGTATGGGTGACCATTCAATCTGGCTAGTGACAACCACTATGCAAATTTCACAACACTATTACTACAGTCCATCCGGCGCCATCCAGAAAGTGCTGGGCTGGACCAAGGGCATTCTGCCCAAATACACGGAGAGCGGTGATATCCAGTCCGCTATCTGTATGGTTGAATGGATAAATTTAGGACAACAAAAAGGTGTAAATTATCATAAATGTATCTGTTAAATAAATAAATCTTTACAGCTCTATGGATAGCGGTTTACCATGCTGTTTACCGCTCACCACTATACGGGTAGTTGAGTGGTGTTTTGCGACAGCGATGTTTTGCGATAGTGAGTGCGGAAGCGACGGGCTCATAAAAGAGAAGTGTTTGTAGTGCCTCTGTCATAGGCAGCGGAAAGGGGTGGGCCATAGGAGCCATGGCACTGCCAATATTTTGCCCAACACAGCATCAGGAATAGAGAGCTTGAGAGCGGGGTTGGAGATGGGTTTGTTTGGCCCCCTCCGACCAAAAACATGTTCTGCTGTCACTGCGCTTTTGAGTAAGTCCTCTTTTAAGTGCATTTGTAAAAAAGGAAATATAAAAAGCAGGAATGTGAATGAGGGACTAGTGACTGATGGATTTTTGACCAGGCATACAGCAAGACTTTAATAATTGTGAATTAGCAACCTGCTGATGTCTCTTTATTCCTTTAAACAGCAGGATTGAAGCAATTGCCTTCATAGAAATGAAGTGTGCTAATGTATTGGTACTATAGTTATATTCGGCATCATCATTCTGCGCATAATAGCACTGAATTTATGTCTTGTACCGCTGAATATCCCCACAGACCACCCTGTTACAATCCAAGCAGCAACAGGGCAGTCCAGAATGAGGCTGGGGCGGTCCTGGCACCTATCCGGCCAAGGGCAATTTTCAGCCCAGCAACCAAATCTGTAGCTACATTACGTCAGGGCAGACCAATGCCTGTTTTAACTTTATTTGGTTTTGCTATCTGGTTAATGGCTGATTATCGCCACTGACCAGGGAGCAAACGAGGTCGGCCGCAAAACTGGATATTCAGCACCGGTGGCTATCCGGTATCCAGTGCTGAATGGTTAGTATCATTTTCGCCCAGGGTGGCTGAATGTCAGGTCCATTATACTTCACCACCACTGCCAGCATTTAAAAAAAAAAATCCCTGATCATGATGTTTTAGTATTGACACGATACTTTTTTGGACCGCCCAACGCAGGTCCAGAACAACACCCCTGCTTTGAATCTGTGCGTCCCTTGGCATGTACACATATAAATAGCAGCATTGTAAAATCAGCCACCTATATGTGCACCTGCTGCCATCTCTCTATATAAATGCTGTGCAAGGCTTCTAATAACCTCCTTAGTGGGCAATGCTATAAAGCTGTTTCCCACGAGCTGTTGACAGACAACAGATTTTCTATATGGCAGCAATATTGTTAAAAGTTCAACTGTTTGATCAGAAAGCAGAAAACGATTGAAAGTGGAATAAGTTCTAGATGATCATTTCCCAGACAGGAATGTGTCGTTGGCTTCCTTTGAAACCGCCTGCAATGGAAGGAGCTCATTACTGAGAGCTTGCCTGAGGGAGACGTGAGACATAACTCCAGCCCTGTGAATTTATGTTAGCTATTTCTGATGATGACCACTCCCAGCGCACAGTCACCTGTGGCGAGTTAGGAATTCCATGGGTGGATCAGAAACTTCAATTGACTTTGGGGCAGGTGGAAAGAGAAATTACTGGTTTGCTGAGAAGCTCGAGAGAAGGAAAAAAAAAAAGCAACATAACAGGATCTGCCTATTGTGAACCGTACCTTAGCGAAACTAGTGGCGCTGATACTCTGGGACCTCGGGATGCTATCCAGGCTCCAGGAGATAGGCAGGGCACCGAGGCTGTAAGACTGCAATGCTTTTGACGCAAGCCTTTATCCTTCAATCACAGGGGAACATTGCAGAGAAGTACACACAGCCTAGTTTAGACAAATGGTAGTGACACACAGAAAAGGGCTGTAGAATTAAGCCTTGTGCTCAGTCAACCAGGCAAATATGTAGATAAATATTGTTTGTTTTCAACATAGTTATGCAATATTGGCACCAAAGAACATAGACACATAGAATATAAAAGCAGATAAGAAACAAAAGACCCTTCTTGTCTGTCCAAATTCATTCCTGGTGCAATGCCATAGACTTCAGCTAATCTCTAGTGTTCCTCTCAGTTAGTCATTACACAACATCACTATTTTATGTTATGTTATCATACCAACTAAAGACCCTTAGGTTAAAATTGCACTTGAATGTTTGGGGCCACGCTGAATGTCTAAATGCTTTTTTAAAAAATTCAGGGCATTATATGTTTAGCATTATAGCTATATTCAACTATGTGTATAACGATATCCATGCTAGTGGAGAATTCATATGCAGGTCAAAGCTGCTTAGCAGGGACATTGGCAACAATAACTTTATTAAACCCCACAGCTAGCTGAACCCTCAAAGCAGGATATAATATTCAACATTAAACTAAAGTAGCCCAGTAACATAGGGTCCGAATTTCAGCTGGGTGGTGCTGTGCGCCTCGTTGGCACAAAGCCCGCCCACCTCCCGCTTAACCTGGATTTTCCATGTCGGGGTCATATGCGGCCTCAGCATCGAAATTCTGGGTGTCGACGCACAGCCAGATAGCCACAGGAGCTACCCATGTAGCACCGATTTTTGATGCTACACAGCTAGCCCCAGCGAGGTTTTCCCAGGCCTATCTTTAAGCCGCAGAGTGCTAACCGTGTCATCAGTGCTACATGGGTAGCGCCATGGCCCACCTCCGTTCTGCCCTGGAACGCCCCCCAACATGCCCCAGTGTTATGCAGAAAGCATCTGGGTGCGTTAAGGACATATTTGGGATTTTCAAAGGGTACTACCCATGTAAGCGCCCTTCCAAAATCCCGGATAAGTCCTTCACACGGCTAACCAGGGAAGTGACCCTTCTAAAGGCCTTCGAAAATTGGGCCCATCGTAACTGAAAGCTGATAAAGAACCCGATTCCATTCCCAGCCATCTACTAAGCTCTATCTCTCCTGCTTTCATATCCTCAACCTATTGCTTTCCATTACAAGTGTCCCTGCAGCCTTTAAACATGACGTGGTTTCACCTTGCCTCAAAATACCTTCATTAGACTCTGTCCATCTCCCTCCTCCTTTTCACACCGAACTACTCAGACATGAGGTTCACTGCCGCTGTCTTGACTTTCTTTTGCTCTCAAGCCACTACAATCTGGCTGTTCCCCTGCTTTAGCCATTAGGCTACTGGAGGAGTATCCTAATCGTTAAAGCAGCATGCTGAGAACCAGGAAAGCCGGGTTCAAATCCCACTTCTGCTTCTGGTGATCTTGGGCAAGTCACTTAATCCACATTGTAAGCTCTTTGGGGACAGGATAGTACCTACTGTACCTGAATGCAATTCACCTTGAGCTTCTGAGAAAGGGGTGAGCTAAATCCAGTTTCTCTTTTACCTTCAACAGCAATAGCCCTTGCTAAAGTCCCTAGTGATGGTTCCTGGCCAAATTAACGGGCTTTTACTTGGCCCTCACCCTTCTTCTTCTATCTACTGCTCTTGACACTGTTGATTGCCACCTTCCCCTCGACGCCCTGTCCTCACTTGGATTTAAGGGCTCCGTTTCACTTTGGTTTTCTTCTTATCTCTTCCATCACACTTTTAGTTAGATTCTGCTGGATCCTCCTTCGCTGCCGTCCTGCTTTCAGTCGCTGTACCTCAGGGATCTGTCTTGGGGCCTCTTCTTCTTTTCTCTCTCTATACTCATTCCGTTGGTGCCCTGATTGCTGCCCATGGTTTTCAGTATGCTGATGACTCTCAGAGGCCCGTATCTCAGCCTGCTTGTCTGACATTACTGCCTAGATGCCCTGCTGCCATTGGAAACTGACCATGACCAAAACAGAATTTATTATCTTTTCCCTTAAACCCACCTCCCCCTTCAACCTTTCTCTCTTTCTGAGGACCAGAGGCATCGGAAAGGGATGGACCACATGGACCCTGGCCCCACCAAAACCTTGCTGATGCAATTGCTGGCCTTCCCCTTCTGTCTGCCCATGGGTACCCAATCTCCTGCAGTCAGACAAGAGGGATCTTTCCTGCAATTGCGCGGCTCTTCTGCTGGTGGGGGATGGGATCCCCACAGGCAAGTACACTGTGTGCCCATGGTGGTCACAGCAAAGGCCCCTCCTGGCTGCCCACAGGCCAGCGATTGCAGCTTTTCTGATTTTGACTGGCCAAAAGGTGGAGCATGGGCCTCCCCCAGTGGGAATGGTGTTCCAGTGCCTCTGCTGAGGACAACACTGTCAATCTCCCTGTTTCCTCAGAACACAACCTTGGGGCCATCTTTGACTCTCCTCCCTCTTTCTCTGCACACACAAATAGATACAGAAACTACAGGTCTATATCATCAATGAAATCCCCCCTTCCTTTCTCAGCACACTACCAAAACTGTTCTCCGCTTTTCAGTCACCTCCCATCTAGATTATTGCAATCTGCTCCTCGCTGTTCTCCCACTTAATCATCTCTCTCTCTCCTTAAATCTATTCAAAACTCAGCCACATGACTAATCTTCCACCAGTGTTGCTGTGCTTCCATAATCCTTCTTCTTAAGCTACTTCATTGACTCCCTATTTATTTTTGCATCCAATTTACACTTTTCCTACTGACCTAAAAGTGCATTCATTCTGTGGTTCCTCATTATCTCCTCTTATCTCTCCCTACACCCCTCTTCGGGAATTCCGCTCATCAGGCAAATTGCTTTATCTGTGCCCGTTTTTCCCACTGCACTCCAGACTCCTTTTATTCCACATTGTTGCACTATATGTATGCATGGAATATAGACTACCTGAGTCAGTAGATCAGGGTCCAGTTCTGGTCCCTTTCAAATCCATGCTAAAAACCCACCTCTTTGAGACTGCTTTTGCATCCTGACCCCCTTATTCTCCTGTTTCCTACCCATGTGTGTTTTAACCATTTCTCCTTGGTTTTATCTTAGTCCCCTGATGGTGGTGTTTGTCTGTCTTGAATAGATTGTAAGCGCTATCGAGCAGAGACTGTTTCTTATGTGCATATGTGCAATGTTGCGTATGCCTTGTACCACATACAAATGATGAACGGTACATACGGACATAAGAAATACCATACTGAGTCAGACCAAGGTCCATCAAGCCCAGTATTCTGTTTCCAACAGTGGCCATTCCAGGTCACAAGTACCTGGCAGGTCCCCAAAAGGCACACAGGTTCCACAGTGCCTGTCCAGGGGCAAGCAGTGAATTTCCTGGGTTCTCTTTAATGATGGTTTATGGACCTTTCCTCCAGGAACTTGTCCAAACCTCTTTTAAACCCAGCTACACTAACAGCTTTTACTACATCCTCTGGTAACAAATTCCAGAGTTTGATTATGCATTGAGTGAAAAAATATTTTCTCTTATTAGTCTTAAATGGGCTGAATACCCAGTCTTCCAATTTATCGAGGTCCTCTTGCAATTGTTCGCAATCCTCTTGTGTTTTAACAACTTTGAATAATTTTGTGTCATCTGCAAATTTGATTACCTCACTTGTTATTCCCATTTCCAGGTCATTTACGAATATGTTAAAAAGCAGCAGGCCCAGCAAAGATCCTTGGGGTACTCCAGTATTCACCATTGAGAAAATTGGCCATTTAGCCCAACTGACTCAACTTGGTCTACCTATTTATTTATTCATACCTTCAAAAAATATAACAAATTAGTAAGACAAGACATTCCTTAGTTAAATCCATGTTGGCTTTCTCCCATTAAACCATGACTATCTACATATTCAATAATTTTGTCCTTTATAATGATTTCTACCATTTTGCCTGATACTATTGTCAGGCTTACTGGCTTGTAGTTTCCCAGATTATCCCTGGAACCCTTTTTAAAAATTGGTGTTACATTGGCCATTCTCCAGTTTTCAGGTACTACAGATGATTTTAATGATAATTCATAGATTGCTAATAGTAAGTCTGCAGTCTCATATTTCAGTTCTTTTAACACACTCGGGTATATACCATCTGGTCCAGGTGATTTACTACTGTTTAGTTTATCAAATAGTTGTAATATATCTTCATGGTTTATTGATATTTCTTTCAATTCTTCCGATGCATCACCTTTAAAATACCATTTCAGTCATGGGTAACTTCCCTACATCTTCAGTAAAGACCAAAGCAAAGAATTCATTTAGTCTCTCTGCTATGGCCTAGAGTTTGACTGACAGAGTAACCAATAAACACATGTAACAAATTATATATAGAGAAATAATAAGTAATATCATAGCAGAAATCTTAGCACATTTTGGCCTCTATTCTGTGAAATGTGTACTTGTGCTAAAAATGCTGTGCAGAAGTAAATCTGAACAGACCAGAGTCATAACCAGCCCAAACATGTAACATGACAAAAAAAAAATCACCACATATTATCTCCAGGCATTCCATTACATGGCTCAGGAATTCTATAAGGAATAGTGGCCCTGAATAAATTTCAGAAACTTACTAAGGGGCCCTTCTGCTAAAGTGCATTAGGTTTTTGCACCTAATGTGCATATAGTACAAAACCTAACATGCATTAAGTGCAAAGCCTCTGCAGTAACATCGGGAGAATGGCCAACATATTCTCAGCAGTTAATGCGAAGATGTATACCCTATACATGACACAAGTACCATGGTGCATTAGGTGCACCCATGCTAATGGCAACACCGACAGACCCCTCCTATCAACAACTGACTTCAGAACAACAGTCCAAGCAATGATCTTCCCACACTTAGTTTTCTGTAACAGTATACTAATGGGTCTCCCTAAATAATCCATTCGCCATCTTCAGTTGGCCCAAAATACAGCAGCTAGAGTCATTTCACAAGTGCCAATCAGGGAACACATTACTCTGATATTAAAACAGCTACATTGTTTACCAATAGACAACAGAATAAAGTTCAAAGCAATTCACACAATATTCAAAGCTCTACAAAATGAATCAACATCAAGCTTGAGATTGATCATACAAACCATCCCGGAAACCAGACTACAAAGAAGTGGCAGAAAGAATTTATTGGTAGTTCCGTCAGACTTCAGGAATAGTAATGCATCAACATCCAACTCTGTGGAACTCGCTCCCCAACATCATAAGAAATACTAAGAAACCAAATGCTTTCTGCAAGCTCCTAAAAACCTTTCTGTTCAGTGATCATTTTGGAGAATTAGTTACTTGACACAAGTTATACAAGGTCACCCATCAGTTTTCAGTGTTCACTGTAAACTTAGTGTTTCACATTGTTTCACTATAACTTAGCACATAGGGCAAGACCATTATGTAAATAGTTTACAAAACTAATCTTAAGCTGATGGATAATATAATATGATCAGAACTATCCATATGCCCATATGTATGGTACATGTAAATACGTTTATGAAATACTTTGTTATACTTTATGCTATAGTTATGTTCATCTAATTCTATGGCACACTTTGTTAGCAAAGTTCCATGTATAGTTTGTTTGATGTAATACTATTATTAAGTTAATTGTAAACCGCTTTGATTCCAAATAGGCGGTATATAAGTGCACATAAATAAACAAAGTCTATGATGGAAAAGCTCAATAACATCAACAAAGACAAAACCTGGAGCTGACTGTGGTACACATCACCAACTACTAGTATGCAAACTCAAGGTAAATCTGAAAAAGAGCAAGCCACTCAGGAATGTAGCAAAATATGACCTTAAGAATATACCACTGGAATTTAAAGACTACTCTCAAAATTGATTCGCTGCTTTGGATACAAATGACAGAACACCAGAATAGTTATGGGATGACATCAAGAAAGTTGTGCTTGAAGAACGTGAGAAGTCTACAAAAGGTGAAAAAAGCAAAAATGGCCAAAATGGATGACCAAAGAAACTATAAAAATTGCCAAGAAACACAGAAAGGTTAAAGCTAGAGGAGAAAGAGGCAATTACAGAACTTAGAGATTTCCAACTTGCAGCAAGACGAGACAAGAAGAAGTACTACAATGACGCATGCAAGGAAATAGAATCTGAAACTACTAGAGGAAGAACAAGATCGGCTTTCCTAAAGCTACGAGAGTTAAAGAGAAAATTCCAGCCCAAATTGGAATGCTACAAGATGCTCAAAGATCCATGTTGAATGATGCTGAGAAGATCAAGAAAAGGTGGAAAGAATATACAGAGTCATTATACCATAAAGATCAAGTGGACCAACAGCCGTTTCAACTTGTACCTTATGATCAGGAACCATTGGTAATGAAAGAAGAAGTCAAAGCAGCATTGAAAGTATTATTAAAGAACAAAGCACCAGGCATTGATGTCATTCCCATTGAAGTAGTACAGCAGCTGGATGCAGCTGTTACCATACTTACAAAGATCTGCTAGTAAATTTGGAAGACATCATGGCCAACTGACTGGAAAAGATCTGTGTTTATACCAATACTGACGAAAGGTGAGCCGACTGACTGAGGAAATTATCGCACAATCACTCTGATAAGAACATAAGAACATAAGATATGCCATACTGGGTCAGACCAAGGTCCATCAAGCCCAGTATTCTGTTTCCAACAGTGGCCAATCTAGGTCATATGTACCTAGCAGTTTCCCCAAGAGACACAAGTTCCACAATGCTTGTACTGGGTCAAGCATTGATATCTTCGGTCACTTCTTAATAATGGTTTATGGACCTTTCCTCCAGGAACTTGTCCAAACCTTTTTTTTTTTTTCCAAAATCTGTTTATTAAACACTGGTTCAACAATACAGCCATTTTAAGAACATAGATACTTATTTTCAGAAGTTCTTCCCCCCCCTTGTACCTCCCCCTCCCTCCGAAGGCTATAGCAATGAACATCCTACCTAGCCAATTTCCTGGACAGGGTTGTGTCTTATCCCCAACCAGGAGCCCTCGAATCCCAGAGAGAAGAAAAGGGAGAGAAAGAACAAGAGCGCATCAGTAATCAGAGAAGCCCTCTAGGGACCCATTCCCTAATGGTATACTGGAAAAGCCCTCCCCCCACCCCCCCCCAAACCCCCACACCACACCCCCCCCCCCCTGCCAGAGCCAGATCGCCTCCCACTGGGAACTCACACTTCTTCCATCCCATTCCGCCACCAACTCCCTCCCCGCACCCAATAACCCTGAATGCAGAGTTACCCCATAGCTAAAACCTCGCTCCTAGCTTTAGGACCTAGATTCTGGATGTAGGGGGTCCATATCAACAGGAAGGAGGCCCAGCACTGAGGGGTCCCCCTCGCCGCCCTACCCTCTTGTAGCATGAGATGATGAAAACTACTGCGCCACTCCCAAAAGGTAGGGGCTGACATCTCTCTCCACCTATGAAGGATGGGGCCTTTCCCCACCAAACAAGCTTTACGCGTTAAGATGCGCCTCCATGTCCCCTTGACCTGTAGAGGCCCCAAACAGTCCAGAGCCACCAACAGACCCGACCACCGAACTGGTTGGCGTAATAAGACGCTTAAATAAGCCTCAATACGCGCCCAATACGCTTTAATGCGCCCACAACCCCACCACATGTGGCCCAAGTCTGCTAACGGTGAGGCGCACTGAGGACAACCACCACAGTCAGTTAGCCCCGTTCGCAACGCTCGCCTCGGGGAGAAGTAGACCCGTGTTATGCACTTGAATTGCGTCTCCCGCCATCTGGTACCTTCCACTAGTCGGGCAATCCGCCGTAAGGCCGCTCCAACCGCGCCAGGAGGGACCTCACACCCTAGTTCGTGCGCCCAAGCCTCCTCCTCTTTGGTAAAGTCCCGGGGAATGCCATATTGATCCAGCTTACGTTTTAACACCGCTACCCGAGGTGGACAATCCGTCCCCAGGGCGAAAAAGTCAATAATTCTCGCAGAGTGGTCCTCATGCAAGCCCGTCTGTGGTAAAGATTCCACATAGTGCCGAAGTTGGAAATATGCAAAGCGGGAAGTACCCTGTTGCAAGCCACATTCTTTACAGAGCATATCCAATGGTTTACAACGACCCTCTAAGGTAACCACATGCCCGAGACACGTTATCCCCTTCCCCCTCCACTGCCTAAATACAGCGGAGTCCGTACCCGGCCCAAAGGCCACATTCCCCTGCAAAGGAAGCCAACTAGATACCCGCGGAGAACTGCCCCAAACATTATTCAGCCTCTGCCAAGCACGCCGAATCGGGGTCACTAACACGCTCTCTCTCACCCTAGGCGGCAGCAACGCCCCATCCAGATGCACCACCGCCTCCAGCGCGTGGGGGGACAGTAAGGCCGCCTCGAAAGTCCTAGGCGTATAATAATCAGTAGCACCTAGCCAATCCCCTAAGTGTCTGGCCTGACAGGCCATAGCATATTGAGACAGGTCGGGAAGTCCCATTCCGCCCACTTTCCAACCACCCCTCAATCTAGCCAGGGGTATCCGAGCTCTAAGTGCCCCCCAAAGAAATTTCCGGACTTCCTTTTCTATCTTTTGAAGATCCTTCTGTAGCAACCACACCGGCAAGATTTGCAGCCAATACAGTAGCCTAGGGAATATAACCATTCCTATAGCCGCCAATCGGCCCGACAATGACAAGGGAAGAGGGGTCCAAGCCTGCAATTGAGTCTGTATCTTTGAGAAAAAACGGTCAAAGTTAAGTTTATAAAGCGCCTTAGGATCCCGAGGCAACAAGATACCCAGATATAAGAACGCCTCCTCCGCCCAACGAAGAGGGAAAGCTCCCCGCCAAGCTCTCCGTAGTGAACCCCCAACATCCAGCGCCTCAGATTTGTCCCTATTAATCCGCAATCCTGCAAATGTTCCAAAAAGAGCAAACTCCTCTAATAGGTCGACGAGCGATTGCTGAGGCAAAAGCACATGTACTAATAGATCATCTGCAAATGCCGCCAATTTAAAGTTTTGAGCCCCTACCCTTACCCCCCGTATACTAGGAGAAGACTCAATTCGGCGCACCAACGGATCTAAAGATAGCACAAAAAGCAATGGGGAGAGGGGACACCCCTGCCGCGTACCCCGCTCTAGTGAAAAGGAGTCGGAGAGCACCCCATTACATGAAATACCTGCTGTCGGATCTGAGTAAAGTAATTCCACCATTTTACAGAACATCTCTCCAATACCATACTTAGGCAGGAGGAATTGCAAGTAGTCCCAATGAACCTGATCAAAGGCCTTCTTGGCGTCGAAACTGATTAACAAGGATGATAAGTTGCATTCCCGGACCCACTCGAGGGAAGCCAATATTTTCCGCAGATTACGAACAGCGTAACGTCCTTTGACAAACCCGACCTGCGACTCGTGTACCAGCTCGCCCAGGACTTCCGCCAAGTGGACAGCTAAAATTTTTGCTAATACTTTCAAGTCAAAATTTAGTAGAGATATAGGCCTGTAGGAGGCGGCTTGAGTGGGATCCTTTCCGGGCTTGGGTATCAAAATGATATGGGCATGGTTGGTTCCCCACGTAAAGGCGCCTCGAGCAATCCGGCTTTGATACATTTCCACTAGAACCGGAGATATCTTATCTCCTAGTAGCTTGTAAAATTCTGCCCCAAACCCATCGGGGCCCGGAGCACGGCAGCAATTGGCCCCTTGTATCACTCTGATCACCTCTTCCGCAGACACCGGTAAGTCCAGATGTGCCCTCTGGGCATCCGTGATCCTGGGGAGCTGTAGCTCCCGAAAGTACTCCATCATATCCAACGGAGACCCAGGTCTCCTAGCATAGAACGACTGAAAATAGGTACGAAACACCTGTGCTATCTCCCTACTGTCCTTTCGTAATTGCCCCTGAGCATCCCGCAGGGCGACTATCGAGCCAGTCCCTCTACTTCCCCGAAGACACCTCGCAAGGAGCCTCCCTGGCTTATCTCCAAAACGATATAGTTGGTAGCGGTAATACATGTGAGACTTTTTTGCCCGTTGGTGTATGAGCTCATTGAGAGCCACCTGGGCCTCCCATAATCGTTTTCGATTAGCCGGGGTGGGGTCACTTGCGCACCATCGGCGCTCTTTCACGGTCTGCTTTTCCAAGTGAAGAATCCGTGCTGTCAACATTCTGCATTTCCTAGCTACGTAAGCTATTATATCCCCCCGCAACACCACCTTCGCTGTCTCCCACAGCAACTCTGGGTCAACCTCATCTTTCTCATGATTCTTCCGGAAATCCAGCCAGCATTGCATGAGATGCCCCCGGAAATTCTGATCATGGTATAAGTCCATGGGAAAGCGCCAAATCTGTGATTGCGAGGCTCGAGTTCCCCAGGTGAGACTCACCCAAATAGGAGCATGATCAGATATTTCCATGGGGCCAATCTATGCTTCCTCCACCTGCACAAAAAGCCGCTCTGAAACAAGAGTGTAATCTATCCTAGCATGGGAACCATGGGCCCGAGATTGGTGGGTGAAGTCACGTTCCACAGGATGTAGTAGACGCCAAGGGTCAACCAGTCCCAATCGAGTACGTAGGGCCTGCAGAGCCTTGGTGGTCGGTGCCCGAGATCTCTCCCCCGCTCCCATCTCAGTGTCCAAAGCAATATCCAAGACTCCATTCAGATCGCCCGCCAGCACCAGGGGAGCCTCCGGCCACTGCTCAATCCGAGAGGCCAGACAAGCATATAGTGCCCTATCCAGAACATTTGGGCTATATATGGTCCCAAGAATAAGAGGCTTTCCAGATAGGGTACCATACAGCAAGAAATATCGGCCCTCCGGGTCCGCATACACCCGCAATGCCTCAAATCGAAGGCGCTTGTTAACGAGAATGACCACCCCACCCTTCTTCCCAAGGGCCGGAGCCCCCCAGACCTGCCCCACCCAATCCCGTTGTAGCTTATTATGTTCAACCACTGTTTGGTGGGTTTCTTGTAGCATAGCCACGTCACAGCGGAAGCGAGCCAAAGCCTGCAAAACTTTATATCTCTTGATGGGGTTGCCAATACCACACACATTCCAAGATACGATCTTCAGATCTCAAAACCCTTACCGATGTCTTCCCATGCACATCTGCCCATCGAGAGGAGGGTGGCTGTCCCAGCCCGCAGCCATCCTCCAAGAGTCCAGGAATTCCAAAGTGTCAGTCTCCCCTGTGGTAAGCGGTTCCCCTCTGGCCCTTCCCTCTCCCAACCCACTCCTCCCCCCTCCCCTTCCAGTCCCTTAGCACTGTAGCAGTAAACACCCCCCCCCTTCCCTCCCCCCCCTTCCCTCCCCAGCCCCCCCTCAATCCCCAAACCCAGCCTAAACATAGGCTAAATTTCCTGTAGTAGTCAGGCTACCCCGTTGTTAGCAAAGTGGTCCCCACTTCCAGAGAAACCCCCCTCCCTCCCCCATCCCCTCCTACCCCAATCTAACCCTTAACAGATTCACTCTACATACCCCTTGTTCCCCAGGGGCCTCTATCCTCCCACCACCACCCCCCAAGGGGGAAGAGACTTCAAACCGATGGCCCTGTCTATAAGAGATTTCTCCCCCCCGTCGCAGAATAGCAGGCAACACAAGCGGGTCCGCCAGCATCCACAAACATACAAGTGCCTACCCCTCAGAGCTAACCCTCGGTGCCTCCCGCCTCCCCCCAACCCCGATTCCATTGGTTGCGGCTGAGAACACCGCAACCAATGTATCTCCCCCTTATCTCGGAACCCGGGCAGTCATCCAGTTTCTGCAATACAATATAATCCAGGTGCAAAAACAGTACTGCGAAGCTACGCAATAAAGAGAGGCCAATTGCAACAAACACAACTTTTCCCCGCCCTATTCAAAACACTTACTCATATGGGAGAGTTACAAGGGACTGGGGCGGAGAAGGAAGGCAAACAAAGGGAGATGAGGAGAGGGGTGAAAGAAAAAGCCTTTTCTGCTCCCGCCGGGCGATCCGGACCGTATCCCAGTCTTGAGGGGCAATGGAACCAGATCGCCCCGTGCCTCCGCTGCCCCCCTCCCCCCTCCCGTCGAGGTCTAAGGGCCCAGGGGTGTCCCCCCTTCTATATCCTCGAAGGAGGCCCCTGGGAAGCCGTGTAGTCCCTCCCCCCCCCAGTCCCCTCACCGAGCAAGAACATGCTGACAAACAAATATCGGGGGGCCTAGCAACTAGTAGCATGCAGGCCTCATTTTCCGGGGCAGAGAAAATGTCCAAGAGAGGCACACTGCCGCCATAGTCCCAATCACCTCCGCCGAAAAGAAAAAGAAAAGCTCAGGGTGTCCACATGAGCGGATAGTCCCAGCTGAGTAACACAATTACATGAAATTGCAAAACTGTTACAACTTGTTACACGCTGCTGCAAACTGTTGCCCTCCGCTCCACTGTTGAAACAGCACAGCGCTACAATGTCTCACCAAAGTAGATAGAGCCCACATCTAAGGTGTTGCTGCTGAAGATTCCCCCAGCTGTTCCACAAAGGCCAAAGCCTCTGCCGGGGAGCCCAGGAAACGTGTCTGTCCAAGATGCTCCACTCGCAGACGGGCTGGATATAGGAGTGAAAAGCGCAGCCCCTTACTGCTCAATTGGGCACACACCGCAGAGAAGGCTCTCCTTTGCTGGCTAACCAGCTGGGAGTAGTCTTGGAAAACCAGAATTCTTTCATGTGCTCCCGTGTCTCACCGAGAACTTCGGGCTGCGTGCAGCACTGCTTCCTTTTGGCGGTAGTCTATGAAGTGGGCTATCACCGCACGTGGCCGGCCTGCCTGTTCCCGCCTGGGGCCCAGCCGATGCACCCGTTCCATTTGTAGAGGTGCCTCCACCCCGCCGTTGGAGAGTTTCGCAACCCATTCTTGTAGGTAGCTAGGGAGAGCGCTGTCCGCAATATTTTCTGGGATGCCGACGAAGCGCAGATTGTTTCGGCATCCCCGGTTCTCCAGGTCTTCCAATTTCTCCCCCTGTTGCTTAACGGTAGCTTCCAGGTCCTGTACCTTAGCGACCAGGGAGTGCTGCGTGTCTTCCAGCCCCGATATTCTGGTTTCCGCCTGTTCGAGCCGCCCCGTGAAATCCGTGATGTTTTGAGCCACTGAGTGCAGTTGATCTCCCAGCTCCCGAAAACGATCATCCAGAGCTCGCACTACCGCAGCGCTGACTTCTGCGACCATGGTGTGCTCACTGTCGGAGGCTGGGCTCTGTGGGTCTCCCTCCGCCATTTTAGGTTCCAGGGTCCGAGCTTTCTCCCGCCGCGAGGATTTTGTCGCCATCGGGCTGCCCCCGGTAGTCTGGATGGGCACTGCAGCTCTGCGACCCCCGTCTCTACTGCCCGACGATTGTGTTAGGGGCATTCAGCCTCTCTGTAGCAGGAAAATTAGCAGTTTTGCGGGGTAAGATGCCCGGAGCCGATCAGCACACGTCTGGTCAGCTCATTACCACACCGGAAGTCGTCCAAACCTTTTTTAAACCCAGCTACACCAACAGCCTTTACTACATCCTCCAGTAACAAATTCCAGAGTTTGATTACACGTTGAGTGAAAAAATATTTTCTTTTTTTAGTCTTAAATAGTTTACCCTGTAGCTTCATTGCATGTCCCCTAGTCTTTCTATATTCTGATAAGGTAAACAATCGATCTACATTTACCCGTTCCACTCCGTTCATTAATTTATAGACTTCTATCATATCTCCCCTCAGCCGTCTCTTTTCCAGGTTAAAGAGCCCTAACCTTTTTAGCCTTTCTTCATAGGAGTATCCTTCCATCCCCTTTACCATTTTGGTGGCTCTTCTCTGTACCTTTTCTAAAATTGCTATATCCTTTTTAAGATACGGCGACCAGAATTGCACACAATATTCAAGGTGCGGTCTCACCATGGAACGATATAGAGGCATTATAATATCTTTTGTTTTATTTTCCATTCCTTTCCTTATCATACCTAGCATTCTATTTGCTCTCTTGGCCGCCGCTGCACACTGGGCCGAGGGTTTTAACATGGTATCCACAATGACACCTAAATCTTTTTCCTGGGTGGTGGTTCCTAATGTGGAACCTTGCATTGTGTAACCATAGTTTGGGTTGTTCTTCCCTAGGTGCATAACCTTGCACTTGTCCACATTAAATTTCATCTGCCATTTTGATGCCCAGTCTTCCAATTTATCAAGATCCTCTTGCAATTTTTCACAATCCTCTTGGGTTTTAACAACTTTAAATAGTTTTGTGTCATCTGCAAATTTGATAACCTCACTCGTTATTCCACTTTCCAGGTCATTTATGAATATGTCAAAAAGCAGCGGACCCAGCACAGATCCCTGGGGTACACCACTATTCACCTTTCTCCATTGGGAAAATTGGCCATTTAGCCCTACCTTCTGCTTTCTATCTTTTAACCAGTTCCTGATCCACAATAGTACACTGCCTCCTATCCCATGATTCTTTAGTTTTGCCAAAAGTCTCTGATGAGGGACCTTGTCAAAGGCTTTCCGAAAGTCCAGATACACAACATCAACCGACTCACCCCTGTCCACCTGTCTATTCACTCCTTCAAAAAAACACAACAGATTAGCAAGACAAGATCTTCCTTGTCCAAAGCCATGTTGGCTGTCTCCCACTAGGCCGTGACTATCCACATGCTGAGCAATTCTATTCTTCATGCTGGTTTCCACCATCTTTCCCGGCACTGATGTCAGGCTCACCGGTCTGTAGTTTCACGGATCACCCCTGGAACCCTTTCCAAAAACTGGTGCCACATTGGCGATCC
This sequence comes from Ichthyophis bannanicus, assembly GCA_033557465.1. NCBI lineage: Eukaryota > Metazoa > Chordata > Amphibia > Gymnophiona > Ichthyophiidae > Ichthyophis > Ichthyophis bannanicus. The sequence goes on from CM066046.1 coordinate 99,006,812, forward strand.
CCCAATCTTCAGGTATCAGAGATGATTCCAATGATAGTTCACAGATTACTGATAGCAGGTCTGCAATCTCACACCTCAGCTCCCTCAACACCCTTGGATGTATACCATCCGGGCCAGGCGACCCGCTACTCCTCAGCCCATCCAATAGTTGTAAGACATCTTCCCGATGCATCGACATCTCCTTCAACTCTTCCGCACCCTCAAATACCACTTCAGTCATGGGCAACATCCCTACATCTTCCTCAGCAAAGACCGAAGCAAAGAATCCACTCAGTCTCTCCGCCATCGCCCTGTTGCCTCCCAGTGCTCCTCTAACCCCTCTATCATCCAATGGACCAACTGACTCTCTCACAGGTTCCCTGCCACGAATGTACCCAAAAAGGTCCCCACTCCACATTTTTGCCTCCGCAGCAAGCCTCCTCTCAAACTCTCTCTCTGCCCGCCCCATCAATGCCCTGCATTTGACTTGCCAGTGCCTGTGCTGTTTCCAGGCTTCGTCGTTTGGCTCTTTTCTCCATTTCCTGAAAGATGCTTTTTTGGCAACAACAGCCTCTCTGACCTCACCATTAAACCATGCTGGCAGTTTTTTGGACTTCCTTCCACTTTTCTTATAGCGTGGAATACAGCTGGTCTGGGCTTCCAAGATAGTATTTTTCAACAACACCCACATGCCAGCAAGATTTTACTCAAGATAATTCAGCAGAGACTACAACCATTGCTGGAACGATTACTGCTCGAAGTGCAAGCAGGGTTCAGAAAAGGGTGAGGAATGAGAGACATCATTACGGATGTGAGATGGATCCTTGAAAAGACAAAAGAATACCAAAAGGATATCTATATATGTTTTATTGACTACAGCAAGGCTTTTGACTGTGTAAAAGATGAGAAACTCGGGGCCACATTAAGAAGCATGAGTATACCAGAACACCTGATAGTTCTCTTGCACAACCTTTACATTGACAAGAAACAACAGTTTGAACAGAACAAGGAGAAAAAGGACAGTTTAAAATCAGCAAAGGTGTATGACAAGGCTGCATACTTCCCCCTACCTATTTAATTTATATGTAGAACAAATCATCAGAGAAGCAGGACTGCATGAAGACAACCAAGGTGTGAAGATTGATGGAAGACTCATCAATAACCTTCGCTATGCTGATGATGCCACATTACTGACTGAAAGTGAAGACAATTTGAAACATTTGCTTCTCAAGGTCAAGAAACATATTCTTAAAATGGGCCTGCACCTTAATGTAAAGAAAACAAGATCCTGACAACTGGCAAAATAAATGTTCATCATTGACAGAGAAGAAATTGAAATAGTAGAAAGCTTGAATCAATAATCAATAAAGAAATGACAAGCAGTCAAGAAATCTGACGATGCATTGCTCTTGGCAGAATGTCTATGAAGAATCTAGACAAGATTCTCAAGAGCAGAGATGTCTCTCTCCATACAAAGATTCAACTTGTCCAAGTCATGGTATTTTCAATAATGTCATATGGATGTGAAAGTTGGACAGTGAAAAAGACAGACAAGAAGAAAATCAATGCTTTTGAATTATGATGCTAGCGAATAATACTGTGTATACTATGGACTGCCCATAGAACAAACCAGTCAGTCAGTGCTAGAGAAGATCAAACCTCAGCTTTATTTAGAAGCTCAGATGACAAGACTTCAACTTGCATAGTTTGGACACATCATGTGAAGACAGAGATCATTAGAGAAAGACATCATGCTTGGCAAGGTTGAAGGTCAATGCAAAAGAGAAAAACCAGCAATGAGATGAATAGATACAATAATAGCAGCTATGGATGCCACTCTATCAACAATGAGTCACCTGACTAACGATCAAATACAGTTTAGGACAACTATCCAGAGGGTCATATGAGTCGACACTGACCTGACAGCACTTAACAACAACAATCACCATCATGCCTCTGTAGTAACAGTTACCGCGGTCCCAAGCACGCAGTTACTACTTATAAAAATGTGCATTAACTGCTTAGCGCACTTTAGTAAAATTTGAAATGTACAACTTTCACACAGGCCTAGAGATTCAGAGTAAAAGGCAGTATTGAAATAAATTCTGAAATGTTTAATCCAGGAACTAGACTAATTTAGCACATATGTGTATAGAGCTGGAGTCTAATCTTAACTCCACACACTATTACATTGCATTTATATGCATATCACAATAATTGCATGAACTAAAAGCAGCTTGTAGCCCTGAAAAGACAGATTCATTTCTGAGAACCACAAGCAGCAGGAAGTGGTCTTTCAACTAAACTGCTAAGTATCAGCTTCTGTTGGCTGCCACACAAAAACACATTTTCATAGCTCAGTCCAAAGAGACAAACGCATTCTAGGAACTTTCTGTCAAATATCACAATTGTTTCATGCAATCCAGGAGTGCAATCACTGGACGATAGCTCTGGCTACTGCGATAGCTCCACAGGGCTCCATAATAGGAGAGTTCAGTTATACTGGTGCCTATTAATTAAACATGAATTATATGGAACATCTATAAATACTGCACTTCACTTATCATCAGAGCTGGCTACAGCCCGAACACTCTCTCATAGGGTGTGACTGTAATGCATCATATATTCTCCTAGAAGTGGTTTATATAATAGAGGTGTCGGTTCCAAGCGATTATTCTTTGGATCATCTGGAGAGGGAGAAGATCCTGAAATACCAGGAAAAGCAATCAGAGACCAAGAAAATATGGCAGAAAGATGCCGAGATATTTCCCCTCATATTGGGAGCCACAAGCCTTGATAAACAGGAATTTCCAATCACACCTTGACAAGTTGCTACACATGGTACATCTGAACTCCAGAAGGAAGCCCTCTTTGGTACAACGGCGAGTACTAGCAGTAAATTTGAGAGACTGAGATCTTACTTCATGTATCCTGGCTTAGGAGTGAGGTTTATGCAAAATTGCCCCGGGGCATCCCTTTATTTGGGGGGGGGGGGGACTCAGTACAGTAATAGTCTCTTTCTCCTTTCTACCTTCCATCCAGGGCTGATGCAAGATTATGAGGCACTTGTGGTGGGGCCTCAGTCCTGCTGGACCCCCTGCTGCCACCCTTGCCCCCATTGTGGCTGCTGCCACGTCACTCCAGGACCTGCCGCAGCGACAATGACATTTAAATGGCAATGTAATGCTTAGCTGAACTCTCTGATGCTGTATTGCCGATCCTTTTCTCTCTTATCTGTCGCTTCCACCACCTCCAACGCAGGAAGTCTGCATCAGAGGGGGCAGAAGTGGCAGATCATAGAGAAAAGGACTGACAACATAGCGCCATAGCATTTGACTAAGCATTATGCTGCATTACAATGGGCACCCCAGGAACGATGGTGCTCTAGGTGCCCTCCTAGTTCGCCAATTGGGTCATGCCACCTTTGCCTTCATCTTAGTCTCCAGACTGAACATAACATAAGAACATAAGATATGCCATACTGGGTCAGACCAAGGTCCATCAAGCCCAGTATTCTGTTTCCAACAGTGGCCAATCTAGGTCATACGTACCTAGCAGTTTCTCCAAGGGACACAGGTTCCACAATGCTTGTATTGGTTCAAGCATTGATATCCTGGGTCCCTTCTTAATAATGGTTTATGGACCTTTCCTCCAGGAACTTGTCCAAACCTTTTTTAAACCCAGCTACACTAACAGCCTTTACTACATCCTCTGGTAACAAATTCCAGAGTTTGATTACACGTTGAGTGAAAAAATATTTTCTTTCATTAGTCTTAAATAGTTTACCCTGTAGCTTCATTGCATGTCCCCTAGTCTTTCTATATTCTGATAAGGTAAACAATCGATCTACATTTACCCGTTCCACTCCGTTCATTAATTTATAGACTTCTATCATATCTCCCCTCAGCCGTCTCTTTTCCAGGTCCTCTCTCCCTCCTTTTCCTCTCTTCTCCCTCCGTTAGTTGTCCTTCTCCCCAGTTTGATTTCTGGTCCTTTTTTTCAGATTCATCTCATGGATCAGACAGATCTTTAGATAAAGGTCACAGATTCAACAGCAATACTCGACAGAGATCCTCAAACCTGTCCTGGGGGATTCCACAGACACTCAGATTTTTAGTATAGCCACAATGACTATTCATTAGAGGAACTTGCACACATTGGAAACTCAGTGTATGCAAATGTATTTCATGCATATTCATTATGGATATCCTGAAAATCTGACTAGTTGTAGGGTCCTCAGGATCGTTTACAGGAGTCTGGGTAGTCTGGAGCACTCCTGAACTTCCAGGGAGTCCTGAAAATTCCAGAGTCCTCTAGAAAGAGTAATTGTATTTCCGCACTGGTGCAAGAAGCACAAAAATGCAGGGAAATGGAATAGAAAGGTTGTAACCTCAAACACACAAATCAACAAGAACACGAAAATTGGTGACAAATGGCATCCAGCTAGCATGCACTCTTATCAGAAGGGTATAAATGTAATATAGTAACAATGTAATGCATCATATCTTCTCCTATAAATCATTTATATAGGTCATAAATAATAAGGGCTTACTAGGTCAGAAATAGAAACAGAGAAGCATAGAAAATGATGGCAGATAAAGGCTGTATTACCTATCTAGTCTGCCCAGGTACAAAGCTCTATAATTCCTTCCTCTCTCTTAGAGATCCTCTGTGCTTGTCCCATGTTTTCTTGAATTCAGATACAGTCCTCATTTCCACCACCATCTCTGGGAAGCTGTTCCACACATCCACCACCCTTTCTGTAAATATTTCTTAGATTGATCTTCACCCTCTGTCTCTTCATTCCTTTTAAGTCTCCCCTTTCTGCTTTCATATTCTCATAACCATTTTTTGCTTTTGAGTCCCTTAGTAGTAGTGTGGTATGTGGTGGGAAGGGGTTTTCTTTAAAACAGCAGTTCAGTGAAAGCAAAAGTAGTTTTTATTCTGTCCCAGATTGTTAAACCTCCACAAAGCAAAACCTAGATCATACAGCAAATCATGGAAAACAAAATCAGCTTTACTTCTGTCCCAGCTTGTTAAGCCTCCACAAATTAGTCCTCCTGGTCCTTTCTCCAGCCCCAGTTAAAGTTCCTACCTCAGAGCTCCTTTGCAGGCTTGCCTTGGAATGACCTGGCTCCATGGGCCTTTCTCCCTCCTGCAGCCTGTTGGGTTCTTAACCCTTCCGTGTGAACCACGCCCTCCCAGCCCTGAACTCTGGGCTGCAGACTCTCTTTGGAGAGGGATGGGTAACATTCTATAGACCCCATCACAATCCCTAATTCCAGCCAAATTCTCTTCCTGAAAGCAATACTCTTATGCAGTCAGGGAAGCAACCCTGGAGTACCTTATCCAAAACGGAGGGAGGGGGGTCGATGCCCTCTACTATCTGCCCATCACTCCATGACATCAAGCTTACTTATAAGAACAATTGCAAACTTTATTGCAAAAATAATTATTTCTGAGTTTTTGAACACATTGTTCCATTACTCTGTTTCTATGAGACATTCTTTAAAGGGCCAATTCAGTGGCACCCAGCACTGCCATATGGAGGGATGTGGCTTTGGTTCCTGGTTCAGGGCTTCTGCTTCCTGGGTCTACCAGGGTCAGGAATGTGGTGCAGGCAGCACTCACAGCGCATGGCAGTCATTACATACTGGTGACTGGATTTAGGGCTCATAATCGCAGGTCTCTGGAAGGAGCCCTGGTGCATTGGCCATGCTGAGGACCATTACTGTGGTAACTGGACCAAAAGATTTTGGGAAGGAGTGAAAAGTAGAGGAAGTAATCTTGAATGAAGGCTCATGGCAGCAATTCCCAGCCCTGTTTCTGACTGAGCTAGAAGCCCAAAGAGGCAGGAGGAAACAAGCAGATCAAAAAAGGACATTATTTGTAGGCCTCAGATATGTCCCATGTCAGGTTAGGGAGTGTTCCCTAAGAAGGCCCCTGAGACGCATGAATAATACCTGCCGCTGTTACTGAACAGGACACCCATAGAGCCGCTGCCTGCTTAGCTTCAGCAGTGAAAGTTAGGCCAGCCTTTAATGCACCTGACTTTTGCCGCATTGTGATAACCAGGCAGCAGCTCAATATTGCTGCTGGCAGTTATATTGCCGCTGCTCAGTTATCGCCATGTGCTATCCCCGGAACACCCTGATGCTAACCAGTCACCATCGCGGTGTGCTGCCGTTGGCAACTGCAGATATTCAGCCATGTTGGAGCCGCTGAATATGCCGGCCAAGAGGATTAACACCATTAGCAGGTATCCTAACTGAGTTAATCCTTTTCGATATCGGACCTGTCCTTTTTAACTACTAATTTACGTCATTTTTAATTTAGGTCTTGGCACTTGTCTGGTGATCCATTATTCCTTCCCTAGCTGTTCTCGGGCATCCTGCTGAGCCGGTCAGGGAGCTGCACACAGTGTTCTGATGGACTGAACGGAGACCTAGGGGTGTTTACTAAACAGCAGTAACGGACTCCGTGTGAAATCAGAGCCATGGACCCATTGATTTCAATGGGGTTGCGGCTCCAATATTGCACAGAGTCTACTACCGCCGTTTAGTAAACACCCCCCCCCCTAGAGTCAAACAGGTGGGCTGTAACTCAGTGCCCTTAGATGAATAGACGAAAAAGCTTTTTATTAACAAATTTATTAATGAATATTTATTATTTTTATTGTTTTACTACTTTTCACTCAAGGGGGTGGGGAGAAGGAAAATTTCAGCGTCAACATTTTTTGAGCCAGCCGCAGAGCCAGATTTACCTTCTTGGCACCTCTAGTCCCCTACAAGGATGCAGCGATGGAGAGAGAGGACACCATCTCAAGAAAGCGTCACAGTGAAAAGCGACCCTATGGCAGCCCTCTCTTTCAAATGCCGCTCACCCCAAACAGTAGCATCTGAATAGGACATTCCAGTGGTAATTTTCTTAAACAAAAAAAAGTGCCAGTTCGGGCTCAGCCATGACCTCCGACTTCCACTCCAGCTACAGTGGGGAAAAAGAAGCAAGTTCAAAAGGCTGCCAGATTGCTATGATATGGGCTGACAGGGATTCTACAGTCCTTTGCATGCCACTGGCCTGCTCCTTCACCTTTAAGAGACCAGGAGCAACAGGATACCACCGCTCACGTTAAGCAGCTCTTAGAAGAAAAGGCTGTCATGATGAAAGAGGGGGCCCCACCTTTGGCCAGTGCCCCTATTCATCTGTCTACACTGACAGAGAGAAACCTGGGCCAGCTCTTTAGTTACTGGCAGCCCGATATAATAACAGCTCGATATTCAGGATGGTCAATATTTACACACTTTGGTGGTCAGTTGTGGCATTTAAATATGAACCAGATATTCAGTGACAGTATCCGGATAGTGATTACTACTGAATATCCGGTTTACACAGCTACTATCTGGATAAAGGGTCAACTTATCTGGATAGCAGTGATTTTCAGCCAACATTATCCAGATCGTAATTTAGGTCTGCTTTTCAAGTGGTCAAAGTTATCTGGCTAGCTTCAGCTGAAAATCACCGCTGTCCAGATAAGGTCAACACTTATCAAGATCGTGTCCGCACCACCTTAGCTCCACCCACAGACCGCCTACGCACTAACCACTAGGGTGGTCTGTGGAGATATTCAGTAGCAATGAATGTCTCTCTCAATGCTCTCATCCGGATAGACCTCTCCCCCCCCTGTGGGCTTTGAAAATCAGCCCCAAAGTTATTCCCATAGACATAAAAATGGGAAAAACCTGAACCTGGATCTGAATCTGGACCTGAATCTGTTATGAAATAGCAGTGACTCTACAGATGGATTTCTAAGGCATTGCTTTAAAGTCTGAAATTAGAAGAATGAAACTTGTGTTGTTTACCCCTCTGATCTGAATGAGCGCTCTCGCATAGCACATTTGGGACTGCTGAAATGCTTCCTGTAGCAGTTTACTCGCTACTGTGTACAATAAACATTTATGCACCCTGGGATATAATTTGGCTAGCTACACACTGAAAAGGGTTGCAGTGTGTTGATGTAAAAATGGCTCTTTCCCATAATTTCTTTACAACAGGCAAATGGAAAGCACAAAGCTGTTATGTTAGTGTCCACAAACAAAAACCTGATCCTTTGTTCTAAAATGATTCGCACTTGAAGCAGGGCCTTATTGGTCCGAAACACGCGTGTCTGCAGTGGATGGTAGCAACGGATTCTGGACTCTGGAGCTAAGTCTTAGCTATTTTTAAATTGAGCGTTCACTTTATCATATTGATTAAAAGGGGTCTAGCCCACATCGGGAGTTTAAGTTATGTTTTTTCTCCCCTGTTGAGCGGGACCCGACAAAAAGAAAGGAAAAAGAAAAAAGAAAAAAAGTTTGGGGAAATACTGTAATATATATGCCTGTGATACAGACAATCTTTATTAATTTCATTTCGTTATGTTAGTGTCGGCAGAGAACCTCATTCAGAGTTGTTCAGCCCAGTTAGAACATTTTAAAAAAGTCCTTTTCAGGTCAGTTGCCTTTGAAACTGAATACTGATATTCAAGTGTGATGCAAAGCATGAAAGAATCTAGTTGTTTATTTCACTGGAACAACAGTTGCAGTCACTACCCGGGTGGCATGGTTCATGGATAGGGTCAAGTGTTTGGTGTCATCAAGATAAAGGGGAAATTTAGCATATCAGAGAGGTAGTTGGCCTAAGGTTACCATCTGGTTCCATTTCTCTGGGGAAAATTGAATCAGTTCTGTTTTTTAGCCCCACTGCATACGTAGACTTGTAAGACATGCAGCCCATCTGTAACCTCATCCGTTCATTCAATGTCGACTGCTTGATATATGCCGACGACGTGCTACTCTATATGCCATTCTCAGCCGACCAGCCTGACCTCTCTCCACTGACAGACTGCTTTGACGCAGTGGCCAACTGGCTCCAGACCCAAAACCTCAGAATACAGCACAAGAAAACAGAAGTTCTCTTCATCACGAAGAACCAGAACTTCTCCCCTCCATCCTACCTAAGGGTCAAGGAAGCAGAGCTGCAAACTAAGTCCACAATCCGATATCTTGGAGTCACATTAGACCAACACCTGGATATGAAGGCGCACATAAGAGCAGTCTACCATAAAATTCGGACACTCAGACATTTACGTTCCCTGCTAGAACCAGACGACTTCTTTCAAGCGCTGATTATCCCACACTTTGATTACGCCAATGCAATCCTACAAGGGCTCCCACAATCCACCTTGGGTCCGCTTCAGCTCGCAATGAACACCACGGCTAGAGTTCTATATGGTGATTCCAGGCATGAACACATGACACCTATCCTGAAACAGCTCCACTGGCTCCCTATCCATGGCAGAATCTCTTTCAAGGCCCTACTGCTAACCTTCAAGGCCATCAACGGACTCTCCTCCACCTCACTCTTGGAGCTTATCCACACTACTCCCCCCAATAGAGCTAGAAGATCTGCAGCAATTAACACACTAGTAATCCCGAAAGCAGTAACACAATGCACCCAGGCAACAGCAAGCAGAGCATTTAGGTTCTGCGTGCCCAGGTGCTGGAACGCCCTACCACCTAGCATCCGGGCAATCCCTGAACTAACACAATTTCGGAAGGCTCTGAAGCACCACCTCTTCCTCAAACACTACCTGGACGACCGCTCCCCCCCTCTAGTACCACCACACTATCACACTACGATTACTCTGGACTCGACTTGATGTGATGCCTATATGTAAATAGTTATCCCGGTTTTACCCAAGTTTAAGCACCTGTTTTTTGTAATGCGGAGCAGATTCCTGCACCGTATACGTTTTTTTGTTGTCATGTAAACCGCACTGATGTTGAATAGCGCGGTATAAAAGAGACTGTAAATAAATAGATAAATAAATAAATAAATAAAAGGCACAATGTTTGAAGATTTATGCTCCTAACTTTGAAAGTTATGCTCCTTAACTGGCTTTTTTGAAAATCATTAGGCCTGAGTGCCTACATATTTAATGGGGGCGGAATTAGGAGCTTAGTACTGAATTTCAGTACTAGGCAACTAAATTAGGCTCATAAATCTAGGCAAATGAAAGACAGGCCTAAATTTAGGAGCATACATTTTAAGCTCCTAAATTAGGATGAATTTTCAGCTGAAAATTTAGGATCTTTTTTACTAACACTTAGCTCAAGCTATCTGCCACATAGCCCATAGGAATAAAAAGGGCTATGCAGGAGATACAGGGTCGGTCCAAGGATTTCTGCTGCCTCTGGTAGAAGCCCCAGCCGTGCTGCCCCCTCTCTTCCAAGCCACACCACTCCCCTCTGCTACCGTTGATTCTGTTGGCAGGGTCGGTGGAACGGCTTGACTTGGTGTGGTGGCGGCCCGCAGCAGGCCCTGTGCTTCAGAACTACAGTACTTGTGGTGCTGAAGTCACAGCAGGAGCACGGATGTGAGGAACCCCAGGCAAGCATAAACTTTGCATCCTCTTCAATTAACTTTTAGGTCCATGGCTCCTCCCCCAACCTGGGAATTTGATAATTCAACTGGATATTCATGATCTCTCCTACCTCACCCCTCCCAGAACAAACTTCTAAAATGCATAATAGAACAACAACGTCGTTCAATTGTCGTAATGAAGGCAATTTCCAAAATCCCTATTCTCAGTTGAATGGACTGTTTGAAAATTGTCTATTCTCCCTGCGGGTAAAAGTATGCGCTGATAGTTCTTTAAGTTAGTAAGATGTCAGGATCTATTATCTTGCTTTGACTGCAGCTACTCTTTGTCTCCTCCCTAGAAACCTCCTTCCTAGTCAACCTCCTAATCTGACGGTTGAAGTAAAATTAAACAAGAAGGACTAAAAGTACTTGACTTCAAGTTTTGAAACAGTTGAAAAGTCTCCTTTGGAATGTCGGAAGAAAATGAGTCCTGTAGCAGCTAGTTACAAAAAGATCAGCTACTTCAGTGTATTCATCGATGGTCCTCAAGGCCTGCAAATGGTTCAGTGTTCCAAGGTATCCCTAATGAATGTGCATGAGATAGATCTGCCTGCATATTGCTCCCATCGTTCACAAATCTAGCTTACACATATTTATTAAGGATATCCTGAAAACCTGAATCGTATGCGGCCTTCAAGGACCGGAAGTGAATGCTACAGAGCTATTTGAATGCAGCTATCAGCTTGCCAAGATTTCCCAAGGTTAAATCGTATCATTATAGAGGCCGCTGCCACCCTGGGCCGGAGAAGAAACGACGGATTTTCAGCAGGGGCAGAGAAGGGCACGAGAGGTGTTGGTACTGAGAGCATGCTTTCACAGAAATTCTCATCAAAATAGGTTTTTAAATACTGGCTAGCCTGTGTGGCTAATGAGCAAAAGGGCATATTGCCCTGCAGTTCAATGCGCTTACTTACTGGCGGCAAGGGTGCAGGAATGTGGGCATAAGAGGCAGTGGCACAGTGGGGGCGTAGTGGAGAAAGCAGCGAGCTCCCCTTGCAGCATGCAGGATGAGCTATCCTGGTACAAGCCACAGCTGCAGCAGTTGGCAGCAGAAGACACCCCTGCACAAATTTTAGTCATGTGGTACCTTGAAGAGCCCATCAAGGTCACACCCGCAGCCCCCTTGGCATTCTGAGCACACAAGACTGTGGTCTGGGCAGCCTTTGCCAAGGTTGCCCAGCATTTCGTCTTCTGCCCATCAAGCAGTGTGCCTAGTGAATGGGTATTCTCAATGGTGGGGGACACTCATCGGTGTAGTTTGCCTCTTACTTTGGGGGGGCGGGGGAGAAACGGTAAGGAAGTCATACTAACAGAGGGGGCAAGGATACCAAATCTGCAACATTTGGGAGGCTATCACCTTCCTTTGCCTCACCCCCCAGACTACACCTCTGGGGACACTGTGAGTCCACATCATTCATAGATGGCACCAGAATTGATGGAAAAGTTGGTCTTCATTAAGATAAACCTCCCTCTGCCAGGTTTTCTGACTTTCCAAGCAAGTGACACAAGGACTGAAAAAACAGTTACACTTCACATCTTTGAGGTTTTCCTGCTCACTGTGTAAATCTTTGAGTGTTAATCCGCACTAAACCAATCCCAACGTTTTGCCCCCAGGGCAACCGGTTGTGCTCTGTTATTGCCACTCTTACTGCTGCTCCTGTAGTCCTGCCACTTTCTTGGTACCAGTGGGGTGTTTTGGCCTCAAATAAAAAACATATAAAGAAAAGAAAAATCTCCTCTCCTCCCCCTTTGGATGCCTTGGGACCTTGTCATCCAGGGCTGGCCCAAGAGTTTCTGCTGCCCCAGGCAGGAGCCCCTGCCGCACCACCCCTCTCCTCCTGCCCCGCAGCCCAAATTAATCTTCGCATCTTGAGATGGCGTTTAGAAAAAGAAAGTAGAGCATCTAGTGGATGTAGAGGAGAGGGTGCCACTGCAGGAATAGTCAGAAGATTTGAATGTTGGAAGCAGGGATACTGAGATGGGATATAAGAGATCAACCCAGAAGATAAGTATTGAGGCTCACCTGAATGGAGGTCCTTTTGGGATAGAGCAAGAATCTTAAACTTAGCTCTGTACAAAGGGGGATCCAGTATTTCTCCATTAACAATGGTGTAACATAGTAACATAGTAAATGACGGCAGATAAGACCAGTATGGTCCATCTAGTCGGCCCAGCTAGGTGGCAAGAGTAAGTGCACTTGCCACTCCATGCAGGTCACCCCTCCCCATATCTTTGTTTAGAAGTGTACCTACCGCTCTGTACAGGTCATCTTTACTTGCTGAGATATCAGAGACAGTTAAGTTTATTTTGATTTTATACTGTTTCTATAAAGGGATCCACTGTGTCTGTCCCATGCCATTTTGAATTCTGTCACTGTATTTGCCCCCACCACTTCCATCGGGAGGGCATTCCAAGCATCCATCACCCTTTCAGTGAAACAGTATTTCCCGATGTTGCCTTTTAGTTTACCCCCTTGCAGCTTCATGTTATGCCCTCTAGTTTTACGGCTTTCCCATCTTTGGAAGAGGTTTGTTTATTCATTAATACTCTTTAAGTATATAAAGGTCTGTATCATATCTCCCCTGTCCCTCCTACCCTCATATTTAAGTTTTCAAGTTTCTTCTCATATGTCTTCTGGCGCAGGCTCCAAATCATTTTGGTCACCTTCTTCTGAACCATTTCAAGTATTTTTATAGCCTTTGTGAGATACGACTTGTACAGTGGCATGGTCTTATTTTTGTATTTCTGAGCACAGCAGAGAACTTTAACAACAATATTTTGGATATTTTGAAGCCTTTTGGTTTTGGAAACCTTAAAAACACTGTATATTGAATTACAGTAATTGATGAGTGAGATTAATGGACCATAGTATGCAGGGCTTGGGAGTCAAGATAATTCCTAACTGAGCAAATGTATGTATGTATTTATTTATTTTTTTATTTACAGCATTTTATTACATGGTGTGGAACAATAAAACAACCCCCCACGTACCATAAATATATCCCACCCTGACGGTATCAGAAATCTGAATAACAAATAGCAAATGATATTCTATAATACAACCTAACATTTTAATTGAATTGACAACCATCATAGGAGAGCCTAGCAGCAGAGGCGAGGGGGTCAGCTTAATGGTTCGGCCCATGACCCACATTGCCACGGACTTAGCTGTGTTTTAGGAGTTTTCTGCAAGCTAGCAGACTACTGTGTCTAAACAAGAATTCAAGGACAATAGATCTGGGGCAAATGGATCTGCACATGTGACTAGCTGAATATCATCAGAATAGTAGAATCTACATCCCATGATCTTGGACCAGGCTGGTAAAAGAGTTTAGAAAAGAGTGGTCGGCGGGAAGAAGCCCTGTGGAAACCTGCAGTGCAAAGGATGGAATGAAATTGAGAAGGAATTTAGTGTAACATGAAAAGACTATCCTGCAGGAATTAATTGAATCATCCAAAGACAGTCACTCCCAGACCGAGATTAGCTAAATGTGAAAACAGAAACCGATGGTGCATTAAGACAAAGGTAGAGGATAAATCCAGAGAGATTATAACTGCTGCTCTCCCTGAATTCAGATAACTAGGAATCTCACTCAGGAAGGCTACCAGCACAGACTCTATGCTGTGATCAGATCTAAAACCAAACTGAGGAGGGTTCAACACATTGATTTTATCACTAAATCACACAGATGGGTAAAGGCAACTTTCTCTACTAATTTCAAAAAATATGGAAGGCTTGACATCAGGCAATAATTCACCAGAATGGTAGAGTCTAGGTTGGCTTTCTACAGTCTGGGGTAAATAAGGGCCTGTTTGCAAAGATCAGGAACTAGTTCTGAGGCCAAGCCAGAATTAATCATGGGTATCACAAATGAAAGGAAATCCTGACTTGGTTCTTTAATCCACCTGGAGGGCAAAGGATTCAGTGCATATGTGATATCTCTGGTGGATGCAATGACAGAGGTAAAGATACCAAGTTAAAAAAGGTCCAAGAACTAGATCCTGCCAGGAAGGAGCACTCTACTGGCCTTGTAAAACTATCCTGGTGGGACTCAGGGAATGAGAGGTTATTACAAATATCTTCTATTTTGGTGTCAAAATGGAGCACCAGATTGGACACGGTGGGTACTGGAGTGCCCAGAGACAATAGCCCAGATTGTGATGTAATGAAATAGGAACTAGTGCAAGATGTTTCATTGGACAGTTATCATTATTATTAAGTTGTTAAACTCGATTGCAAGCCTTTAAAAACATTTAAGGCGTGGTACAAAAATTTAAGAACAACATTAAATCCCCCAATATTTCGATCTCCATCCTATCCAACAGTTACCAAACATAGAATTCATAACATCAATCCATTATCTACCCGATCCCATATAGCCTCTACTGCTTTACTTTGCAAACCCAATCACCAACGGGACTAGCTGGATTGCAGCTTGTACTAGACTCATCCTTGAGTAAAGAACCATGGGCCGATTTTCAAAGGCATTTATACGGGTAACTGCCCTAATTACCCATGTAAATGCCTTAACAGGGAATTTTCGAAGGTACCTGCACGGATAGTGCCTTTGAAAATTCCCTGGTTTGTCCCTTATGCGCCCCAATACTATGCGGTTAGCATCAGAACATTCCAGAGGCAGAGCGGGGGCAAAGCAGGGGCAGAGTAAACAGCAAATTGGGTAGTAGCTATTTTCGATGCCACCCGGTTAGCCCTCAGCACCTTAAAGATAGGCAAGGATTTTCCTCGCCTATCTTTGAGGCACTGGGGTTAACCAGGGAGCATCGAAAATCACTGCTACCCATTTAGCCTTGGCAGCTGCCAGCGTGTCCAGCCAACCTGGATCTTCATGTCCGTCGTCGTGGGAGTGAAAATCCGGGTTAAGGGGATCAGCGGGCAGACTAAGCGCTGATGCACCGTATAGCCTGCCTAAATGAAAATCAGGTCCCATGTTTTTACGATTTTATGAAACTTTAAATAATTCAATTTTGATTTATTCAAAATTAGCAGCATATTTCAAAAAGGTCACTGAAGCTAAAAGTCCTAAACTTAGTCTGCAGTAACCTCACACTTCCAGGAACATTCAGCAGAATAACTGTTGAGAGGACAAAGGGTTCTGTGGGAATTAAATAGAGACAATAGGGAACCAAGAAAGTAAGGTTTTCTGTAGGGTATACCTTAAAAATCATACAAAGAACTTTAAATTTAGCCTGGGAAGAAACAGGCAACTAATGTTGGGCAGAAAGTATAGATGAAACATGATCCCTTTCAATTTTCCCAGCAATCAGTTGGGCAGCTGTATTCTGTATCCATTGCAACTAACACAACTAGCACTTAGGCAGCCCCAAATCCAAGTGATTACGTTAGTAAAGTAAGATAAAAACATAAGAAATGCCATACTGGGTCAGACCAAGGTCTATCAAGCCCAGTTTCCAACAGCGGCCAATACAGGTCACATGTATCTGGCAGGTTCCCAAAAAGGCAAATAGGTTTCACAATGCTTATCCCGGGGAAAGCAGTGGATTTCCTGAGTCCTCTTTAATAATGGCTTATGGACTTTTCCTCCAGA
Organism: Ichthyophis bannanicus; assembly: GCA_033557465.1. NCBI lineage: Eukaryota > Metazoa > Chordata > Amphibia > Gymnophiona > Ichthyophiidae > Ichthyophis > Ichthyophis bannanicus. Next base: position 99,022,819 of record CM066046.1, read on the forward strand.
AACTTGTCTAAACCTTTTTTAAACCTAGCTACATTAACAGCTTTTACTACATCCTTCGGTAACGAATTCCAAGTTTGACTATGCATTGAGTGAAAAAATATTTTCTCTTATTAGTCTTAAATGGGTTATGTTGTAGCTTCATTGCATGTCCCCTAGTCTTTCTACTTTTTGATGGCATAAACAACTGATCTACGTTTACCCATTAACATAAAAACATAAGAAATGCCATATCTTCAGCTGCCAAACCTCCCCAACACAAAACACGCAAGGCAGGAGCCACAAAACCCAACCACACACCATGGTACTCCAATGAAATACGCACAGCAAAAAGAGAACTGAGACAACTGGAACGACGATGGAGACGCAACAAATCAACCCACCTACAAAAGCAATTCCAGGCGAAACAAAACAGCTACAACAACCTCATCAACAACCAGAAAAAACAATACCACACAAACCTCATCCTACAATCCACCAACAAACCCCGTGAACTCTACGAGGTAGTAAAGAAGCTCACCAAGGAACCCTTTAACAGAAATGACCAACAAATAGATCCACAGACCTACGCAGACCACCTTACCAACAAATTCACCGCACCACCCAAAAGCAGCAACAAGACCACTACAAACGAGACCTCCTCAATAGAACAGAGCTGGGGCTCTTTCAACATCCCATCAAAGGAACAACTAGCGAAGATCATCACCAACCTCAACACCAGCACCGCCCCCACCGACCCCTGCCCAGTATCATGGATCAAAGCATCAAAGGTAGAACTGACCCAAACAATACGGAAGATCTTACAAAGCTCCCTCGCAGAAGGAATAATGCCAAATGCATTAAAACTAGCAACGGGGGGAGCTTCCGGTTGGCAATGAGCTGATCAGACGGGGGAAGATCAGCTCCGGCCACTACACCCCGAACATCGGCAACATTTCATTAACTAAGTGAAATTCGCTACAATTTCCACTGGCTACGAGTTAAAGACGAAACAGGGAAACATCCAGCCTGAACTTAAAATAGCGAGACAGGCGGATGGCAGCAAAACCGCAGCGACGGGAGAAGCCGCGTGCCCCGGAGGCTAAAATGGCGGAGGGGCCTCCTAAGAGCCCTAAATCATCGGGCGACCAAACCCTGGTGGCGGAGGTCAGTGCCGCGGTGGTGCAGGCGCTGGAGGCTCAATTCCACAACTTAACTGAGCAGATTTCCACCATCAGCCAGAGCCTCACAGACTTCACAGGGCGAATGGAGCAGGTGGAAACCCGCATCTCCGACGTGGAAGATACCCAACACTCCCTGTCAGCAAAGGTGGAGACCCTGGAACGCATGCTGAAGCAACAGGGAGAGAAAATCGACGACCTGGAGAATCGGGGTCGTCGCAACAACCTCCGCTTCATCGGCATAGAGGAAAGCGTGGGAGACAGTGCACTGCTGGCGTACCTGACTGCCTGGATGGAGAAAACTGTTGGACGGCAAGGGGGGGAACCCCATCCGGCTAGAGCGTGTTCACCGTCTAGGCCCCAAACGAGAGCAGGCGCGACGGCCACGTGCGGTCCTTGCTCGGTTTCTGGATTTTCAGCAGAAGGAGGCAGTGCTGCGGGCAGCCCGGGGACGAAAGGCAATGGCAGGGGACGCGGCGCCAATCCTGGTTTTCCAGGATTATTCAGTCCTGGTGAGCCAGCAGCGCCGCGCCTTCACTCCGATCTGCGCACAGCTGATGAATCAAGGAGTCCGGTTCTCCCTGCTCTACCCTGCGAGGCTGCGAATCGACCATCAGGGTCAGACCCGAGTCCTGCAGTCCGTAGCAGAGGCCAACTCCTTCCTGGACAGTTTGAGCGAAGCCGCAAGCACAGCTAGATGAGCTGCTGGGGCCAAACTGGCGGAGACAGCACACATATGGCTGGATGAACTTTTAGACTGCAGGGGGGTGAGAGCGGGCCCGGGGGATGAGACCTGAGGGTCCGCCTCATCCCGGAGCGGTACGCGGGACTACTGGTGAGGGGAACCCGAATCCACCCGGGGAGCGTCTGCCGGCCATAGCCTGAAGTCACGCAGGCTATGTAGTAGCTGACAGAGGGTTAATTAGTCTGGAAGCATGGGGATAGTTACTGATAGATACCTTCTGACAATTTACTTCTTTATTTCTCTTCTTTGTTACCTTTCTGTGTTACTTTGTAATAATGTTTCCAGTGTAACAGTGAAGCCTGTAATGCACAGGAGTTTTCTTGGCGGTGGGGTTTACTGACAGGCCGTGGATGGTAAGATTTAGGGGTGGGGGGGAGCAAGGGGTCTTTGGCCCTTCTACCCAGACTCAAGCAGCAAGGGGGGGGGGGATTCTTGCTGCGAGTTCCTTAAGAAGGGATGCTAGATCCTGGGCTCTGCCGGGGGGCGGGGGGAGTGGCACTGGGTACAAGAGTATTGAGGGGAGGGGGAGGTGGTGTAGGGCTGAATGCCATAGGAAGTTCGTCTGGTCCCATGCGAGGTCCAGGTGGGAGAATGTTAAGGGGGGAATGGGGGAAGGGGTGGGGGGAGAAGGGAGTAGGGCATTGGGGGAGGGGATGGTTTCTTGGGGGGGGATCTATGTTTATTTCATTACTGTATTTCTGCTGGGGAGGGAGGGTGGGATGGTCGCTTCACACCAAGAGGACGTGGGCATTGGGGGGCCCAATACGGGAAGGTAGGGGGGAGCCTCAGGCTGGGGGGGTTCTTCCTGGAGGATGGTTGAGTACCTGCTTAAAATACTGGAGCGAACTAAACCCCCACTGAAGATCCTAACGTGGAATGTCTGCGGCTTGGGGAGTCCTTTTAAAAGAACGAAAATATTACAAGCCTTGGCGAGGCAGAAAGCGGACCTGGCCTTCCTCCAGGAAACTCACCAGACAGCAGGGGAGCATGCTAAATTGCGTAGAACCTGGGTGGGACAAGTGTGGGGGGTGCCGGCCCAGAACAAAAAAGGGGGGGTAGCCATACTTGTGCACAAGAGGATCCGCTTCGAGGTCATCAAAGAAATTGCGGACCCAACCGGGCGGTTCCTTCTGCTGCAGGGCCTTCTAGAGGGGAAACCTATTATCCTTGGCAATGTTTATAGTCCCAATGTGTTAGACAGAGATTTATATGCTCGTCTGGCCGCCCAAGTTGAGCAGCTTCCAGAGCTTCCCTTGATTCTAGGGGGGGATTTCAACGGGGTGTTGGACGTGGCGCTGGATACTTCTAGGGGGGAGGGGACCCGGGAGCGATCTCAGGGGGCCCGAGCCTTAAATGGACTGCGGACCAGATTGGGGTTGGTGGATCCATGGAGACTCCTACACCCTGCTGAAAGAGACTACACTCATCAGTCCCGTGCACATAGTTCCAGCGCCCGTATAGATTATCTGTTGACCTCGCAGTGTCTGTTTGCTTTGGTAGACGACTCGCAGATAGGACCCGCGGAAATATCTGATCATGCCCCTGTTTGGTTACAGATGCGGTGGGGCGCGAGTCGCCCCTCGACGAGGCTATGGCGGTTCCCTTTGGAACTCTACCGAGACTCTCAGTTTCGTCAATTCTTGCAACAACGGTGGTGTGAATTCGAAGCTGACCACCGGGGGCACGCTGCCGACCCCGAGTTGGTTTGGGAGACGGCGAAAGTGGTCCTGCGCGGGGACATTATCGGCTATACGGCGCGCAAGCGTCGCCTGGTGGCGGAGCGTATCATCCGCTTGGAACGTTTAGTTACCATACAGCGGCGGAAGTGGGCGAGCAATCCGAGCGGGGCTTCAAAGAAGCGGCTCTGGGAACTGCAGACGATGCTGAACGATCTTTTGCACCAGCGGGCCAAAAAGTCAGTTATGTATTATAGATTCCAGCTCTACTGTTATGGGGATAAACCTGGGAAACTATTGGCTCGGTGTCTACGCTCTTCTCGGGGTTCTAAGTTGGTGCACGCATTGAAGGATGATGGAGGGATCCTTCATAGGGAAAACCCGGAAATTGCGCGTGTTTTTCGCTCGTTCTTTCAAAAACCATACACCGCGACGACGGGCACATACGAGCGAATGTCAGACTACTTGGACGGGTTGGACCTTCCTCAGTTGTCCGACCAACAACGTCGGCATCTGGACAGGCCGATCTCCGTTCAGGAGGTGCAGCAGGTCATAGCCAAGGCGAGTTGTCATAAATCCCCTGGGGCAGATGGGTTAGGGGCCGAGTTCTACAAGATCTTGACGGGCTTGGTCTCCCCTCTACTAGTGGCGGTTCATACCAGGAGGTCCGAACAGGGCATGTTTCGCTGGGGTAGCAATTTGGCTCATATGATTTTGATTCCGAAGCCAGGAAAAGACCCGCTCTGCGCTGCATCCTATCGCCCTATCTCCCTTCTTAACTTTGATCTCAAAATTCTCGCCAAAATCCTCGCCGACAGATTGGCAACTGTGCTAGGGCACCTGATCCATGAATCCCAAGTGGGTTTTGTACAAGGGAGATATGCGGTTCGGAACCTGCGGAAGATCCTGGCTTCCCTAGAATGGGTTCAGAATCGGAATCTCGCTTCTCTGCTAATCAGCTTTGATGCAGAGAAAGCCTTCGACAGAGTGGACTGGCACTATCTTTGGGAACTGCTGCCCCGCTATGGAATTGGGAACTCTTTTTGTGCTCTGGCTCAAAGTCTCTATTTTGACCCGATCGCGGCGATTTGCTGTAATGGGGTGCTCTCCGACACCTTCTCATTACATAGGGGGACTCGCCAAGGTTGCCCTCTATCCCCGTTGCTTTTTGTTCTTTCTTTGGACCCGTTTATACGAAAGGTGGAGGCCTCACGGGAGATACGGGGGGTGCGTATTCGCACGTCTGGCTTTAAACTATCGGCTTTCGCCGATGATCTCCTGGTGCATCTACTTCACCCCCAAGATTCGCTCCCTAGTTTAATGCGAGAATTTGAGATATTTGGACAATTTGCCGGATTAAGCATCAATCTGGATAAGTCCGTGGCGTTGGACACGACGGGCACAGTGAAGGATGGCTGGTTGGGGTCCTTCCCACTTCACTGGGTGGTTGGCCAGTTTAAATACCTTGGTATCATTCTGACAGGTCAGCCTTCACAACTCTACGAGAGTAATCTCTCTAAAATTATGCAGAGCCTCCAAGCACAGTTGCAGGCCTGGCGACCTCTCCCCTTGGCTTTATCTGGGAGAATCGCAGCGGTTAAGATGGTCGTTTTACCACGGATTTTATACTGGTTACAGACGTTGCCCGTCTGGCTCCTGCGAAAGGACATAACACGCATTGAACGAATAATCAGCGGGTTTTTGTGGGGGGGTGCGCGTACCCGTATTCGCTACTCCCGCTTAGTGGGACATTGGCGAGGTGGGGGGCTGGGACTCCCGGACCTCGGGGCTTATGCTCTGGCTTGCCAGGCGCGCCATCTTGGAGATTGGCTGGGTAAGACAGAGGTCTTCACCCCCCGGAGTCTCGAGGAGGCACTGGCCGCCCCAGCTTCCCTTTTAGCTCTTCTACATCTAGACTGCCGTTTCTTCCCTGATCAGCTGGCGGGGAGTGTGCTTCTCACTCCGGTATGTAGAACTTGGCGACAATTGAACAGTTATTGGAAAACGAACTGGCGGGTGTCTAGCTGGTTGCCGATCCAGGGTAATGTATCGTTTACTCCGGGATCTGAAAACGCACAATTTCGGGTGTGGGCGCAGAAGGGTATCCACAGTCTAGGCCATGTGGTTGATCCCTCGGGAGGCTGTCGGAGGTTCCAGACTCTGTGTAATGACTACGCCCTTGGGGCAGGCCATCAATTCGCGTACATACAGCTTTCACACTACCTCGCCTCCCTACCGGCAGGAGAGTTGCGGGCAGAGCGCTCAGCACAAATCATAGAATTTTTCGACTTGGGTGGGGATTCCCAGCTCTCTATCCGATCCTTGAAGTCGCGCTTGGTTCCCCTCCGACCGTCCCCAGACTATCGGACCGTAGAGCTGGGGTGGGGAGGGGAGCTGGGTAGAGAGATTGGCCCGGGTACAATCCCAAGGGCCCTGCAGCGGATCGGGGACCTGGCGGTGGGGGCGCGCTGGAGAGAGGTGCAATATAAATCCCTTACTAGGGTGCACTTTTCCCCTCGGCGAGCCTTCCGCTCTCACCTAGCGACGGACGGCTCATGTCCAAGGTGTTCGGAACCCATGGCGCACCTGGTGCACATGTGGTGGGGATGTAGATATATTAAACCTTACTGGCGGAGAATAGGCTCCTATATGGAGCGCCTGTTGGGGCAGCGGATCGCTTGGGATAGTTCCCTTGTACTCCTGGATCAATTGCGCCTCACTCAGCCCAAGGGTAGGTGGGAGAGATTGTTAGTTCGCAAGGCCTGTTTGGTGGGGAAGGGTCCCATACTGCACAACTGGCGGGAACGCAGAGCGCCCTCGTTCTGGGAGTGGCGGAATGCCTTCCACCAGATGATGCTAATGGAAGCTCGCTATGCCCGGGGTAATGTTAAATGCTGGCCGAGGTTTCAGCTGCTGTGGACCCCCTACCTCCAAGGCCTGAGCCCTCGCGCTAGGAATGCAGTGCTACAATTGGGTTCCTAGCGGCCTAGGTTGGCCGGAGGGTTAAGAGAAGCAAGCGAGGTCCTATGTCCTCGGGGTGTGGAAGCGGCCATCCAGGGAGGGAGGGGAGGGGGGGCGGGGGGGTGGTCGGGGGGGAGTCTAATCAAAAATTGTACAACGCACATCTGTTTGTTTCTTTCTCCTGGGGGGGAGAAGAGTACCCCCCTCCACGGAGGTTGTTAGATGTATGGTTTGTGTTGATGTTAAGCGTTGCAAAATAAAGATTATAAAAAAAAAACTAGCAACGGTACGTCCCATCCCAAAGAAAACCACCCTACCGAAAACAGACCCCGCAGCCTACAGACCCATCTCAAGCATCCCTTTCCTGGCTAAAATCATAGAGAAAGTAGTCCAGCAACAACTACAACAACATCTCGACATACACCACCCCCTCGACCCAAACCAACACGGATTCAGACCCAATCACGGGGTGGAAACTCTACTGACACAACTGTTCGACAGCCTGTTAAGAACAATTGACAACACCAGAATGGGCGTACTCATGATATTCCTGGACATTTCCGCAGCATTCGACACCGTATGCCACTCAACGCTACTAACAAGACTTGAAGAAGCGGGCCTACACGACACCACCCTGAGATGGTTTACATCCTACCTGAAGAACAGACAGCTCCAGGTCAGATGTGGATCAAAGACCTCTCAACCCATCAACGTCACACAGGGAGTCCCACAAGGCTCATCCCTCTCCGCCCTGCTTTTCAACCTTTACATTCAGCCCATCAGCACAATCATCAGAAGCTTCAATATTCAATACACCATATATGCTGACGATATAATGATATTCACACCAATCAACCTAACTAAACCAGACTACAACAACATAGCCAACTGCTTCAAAGAAATGTCAACCTGGCTGCAAAAAAACAACCTAGCAATAAACTATAACAAAACCGAAGCTCTGATCATAACAAGAGACCAAGCTTTCACACCCACGCCCTCCATCAACCTGAACAATGCCATCATACCAATAAGACAAGAGATAAAATACCTGGGAATAACACTTGACAGGGAGCTCAACCTCCAATCCCACATTGCGAAGACCACCAGAAGCGCCTACGTCAAGATGAGGACAATCAGACGACTCAAACCCATCCTTGCTCCCGAGCATTTTCGAAGAGTATGCCAAGCCATCATCACACCCACACTAGACTATTGCAACCACATCTACCTAGGACTACCAAAGAAATCAACCCAACCACTTCAACTAGCACAAAACACAGCCGCACGACTCATAACAGACAGCTCAACCCACGAACACATCACCCCCATACTATACCACCTTCACTGGCTCCCAATCAGCTCTCGAGTCCGCTACAAAGTTCTCCTAACCACTTTCAAAATAATGAACAACCTATCTGCAGACAGCCTACAACAATTCATAACAACTGACAACAGCAAAAGACCAAGAAGAAAGGGAACATCGAACAACATCAGAACCCCAAAGGACTTCACCAGAACAAAACAATCCACATCAAAACGAGCGTTCACCCTAGCAGCCCCCGCCATGTGGAACTCTCTCCCCGACCACCTCAGAGCAACAAACAACACCAAAGAATTCAGAAAACTGCTTAAAACTGAACTATTCACAGACTACTTCAAGGACCTCACAGAATGACTCTAAGATAGCAAAGCCATCCATGTAAATATGTATCTGTAAATATGTACCTTAAGCGCACACTGTATATAGCTCACATCAAAATCATCCACACGCACTCACGCAGCACACTGTATCATTTCTCGCACTGCATGCTAATGACAACCACACCCTTCATTGATTGTTTGCTGTGCCAACCGCTTTGATTTCATGATAAAGCGGTATACCAAGTCCGTTTAAATAAATAAATAAATAAATACTGGGTCAGACCAAGGTCCTTCAAGCCTAGTATCCTGTTTCCAACAGTAGCCAATCCAGGTCACAAGTATTTGGCAGTTTCCCAAAAGGAGACACGGGTTCCACAATGCTTGTATTGGGGCAGGCAATGAATTTTCTGGATCTTCAATGGTTTATGGACCTTTCCTCCAGGAACTTGTCCAAACCTTTTTTTAAACCCAGCTACACTAACAGCTTTTACTACATCCTCCAGTAACAAATTCCAGAGTTTGATTATATGTTGAGTGAAAAAATATTTTCTCTTATTAGTCTTAAACAGGTTACACTATAGTTTCATTGTATGTCTCCTAGTCTTTCTACTTTTTGATGGTGTAAACAATCGATCTATGTTTACCCGTTCCATATCATTCATTAATTTATAGACCTCTATCATATCTCCCTTCAGCCATCTCTTTTACAAGTTGAAAAGCCCTAAACTTTTAAGCCTTTCCTCAAAGGGGTATCCTTCCACCCCCTTTACCATTTTGGTGACTCTTCTCTGTATCTTTTCCAATTCTGCTATATCCCTTTTTAAGATATGGCGACCAGAATTGCACACAATATTCAAGGTGCAGCCGCACCATGAAACGATACAGAGGCATTATAATATCCTTGGTTTTATTGTCCATCCCTTTCCTTATGATTCCTAGCATTCTATTTGCTTTCTTGGCCATCGCTGCACACTGGGTGGAGGGTTCGTCATATTATCCATGATGACACCTAAATCTTTTTCCTGGGTGGTGGTTCCTAATGTGGAACCTTGCATTGTGAGGGTTGTTCTTTCCTAAGTGCATAACTTTGCACTTGTCCGTATTAAATTTCATCTGCCATCTGAACTTCCAGTCTTCCATTTTATCAAGGTCTTCTTGCAATTTTTCACAATCCTCATGTTTTAACAACCTGGAATAATTTTCTGTCATCTACAAATTTGATCACTTCACTTATTATTCCCATTTCCAGGTCTTTTATGAATATGTTAAAAAGCAGCGGGCCCTGCACAGATCCCTGGGATACTCCACTATTCACCTTTCTTCACTGAGAAAACTGGCCATTTAGCCCTACTCTTTGCTTTCTATCTTTTAATCAGTTGGTGATTCACAATAGTACACTGCCTCCTATCCCATGACTTTTTAACTTGGCCAAGAGTTTCCCATGAGGGACCTTATCAAAGGCTTTCTGAAAATCCATGTACACTTAAGAACATAAGAACATAAGATATGCCATACTGGGTCAGACCAAGGTCCATCAAGCCCAGTATCCTGTTTCCAACAGTGGTCAATCTAGGTCATACGTACCTAGCAGTTTCCCAAAAAGACACAGGTTCTGAAATGCTTGTACTGGGTCAAGCATTGATATCCTGGGTCCCTTCTTAATAATGGTTTATGGACCTTTCCTCCAGGAACTTGTCCAAACCTTTTTTAAACCCAGCTACACTAACAGCCTTTACTACATCCTCCGGTAACAAATTCCAGAGTTTGATTACACGTTGAGTGAAGAAATATTTTCTTTTATTAGTTTTAAATAGTTTACCCTGTAGCTTCATTGCATGTCCCCTAGTCTTTCTATATTCACTATATCAAGTGGCTCAGCTTTGTCTACATATCTATACACACCTTCAAAAAAATATATCAGATTAGTAAGACAAGACTTTCCTTAGCTAAATCCATGTTGGCTTTCTCCCATTAAACCATGACTATCTACACATCCAGTAATTTTATTCTTTATAATGGTTGACCATTTTGCCCAGTACAGATGTCAGGCTCACTGGTCTGTAGTTTCCTGGATCACCCCTGGAACCCTTTAAAAACTGGCATTACATTGGCCATTCTCCAGTCTTCAGATACTACAAATGATTTTACTGATAGTTCACAGATTACTAATAGTAGGTCTGCAATCTCATCTTTCAGTTCTTTCAACACCCTTGGATGTATACCATCCAGTCTAGGCAATTTACTACTCTTCATTTTATTAAATACTTGTAATACATCTTCCTGGTTTACCGCTATTTCTTTTGGTTCTTCCAATATATCACCTTTAAATACCATTTAAGGCATGGGTATCATCCCTACATCTTCTTCAGTAAAGAACAAAGCAAAGAATTCATTCAGTCTCTCTGCTATGGCCTTGGCCTCACTTAGCACCCCTTTTACCCCTCTATCATTCAGTGGTCCAACTGACTCTTTCACAAATTTTCTTTTGCTATGAATGAATGCTATGCTGTGCCTCATTTACAGAGCCCCACCAGATGAGCTAGCCTCCACGCTAGAAGCTGTCTGTGCAGTCAACACTAACCACAAGCCACTGCTACTATTGGGAGACTTCAATCTCAAATCAGCTACCATCAAGGATACAGAAACCTTCCTACAAGCAATGGCCTCCATACAATACACCCAACTGATCAAAACACTGACACACATACACGGATCATCACCAGACCTCATATTTGCCCCCAACTACCTACTTGACAAAGGTTGCATATCAACACCCTCTGTCACACCTGTACCTTGGTCAGACCATCACAGAATTAAAATAAAAATTGTGCCACAAGGAGGAAAACACAACGAGCCCCTCGACAACCCACCCGTGCATAGAAGATTCAAAAGCTTCGACAAGGACCAATTTCTTCAGGACACTATACCCTACCTGAACCTTGAAACAGAGGATGTAAATGAGAAAATCAACAACTGGAACAGTATCATCAATGCTGCTGCCAAAGCCAAGGATCACAAAGCCAAGAAAGCTCACTGCATCAAAAACCATCACACACCATGGTACTCAAAGGACATACATAACGCAAAAAGTAGCCTAAGGAAACTAGAATGCCGTTGGAGACACACCAAATCTCCCACCACTCAGGCCCTAAACCTAACAAAGCAAAGGGAATACAACAAACTCATCAACCAGACAAAAAGAGAATACCACACAAACATCATACTCAAAGCCTACAACAAACCTAGAGAACTATTCGAAATAGGGAAAAATCGTACTAATGAACCCAATACTGAAAGAGACGTGCAGATAGACCCACATCCTTCACAGACCACCTACAAGAAAAATTGGATACCGCACCACAACCAACGACAAGCATAACCGCTGAACCAACCACATTCTCTGAACATGGGACAAATTCAGCACTCCATCTACAAAGCAGCTCTCACAAATCATCACCGCGCTCAACACGAGCACTGCACCAACAGATCCATGCCCAGTGACATGGATTAAAGCAATAAAGGAAAACTTCATCCACACCATACACAACATGGTGCACAGCTCACTGTCCCAAGGAGTCATGCCAAACCAATTAAAGCTAGCTACAATAAGACCTATCCTGAAGAAATCCCCACTAGACAAGAGCAACCCAGCAGCCTACAGACCGATCTCAAGCATACCCCTACAGGCAAAGATTATAGAAAAAATGGTACAGTATCAGCTACAGGACCACATTGACACACATGCCCCACTGGATATCAACCAACACGGTTTCCGCCCGAACCATGGAGTCGAAACACTCCTGTTATATACCTCTTTAACAACATAATCCAAATCATAGACAATCGCAAGAGAGGAACTCTTATGATCTTCTTAGACATATCATCAGCATTTGACACAGTGGACCACAGAATTCTTCTAGCAAGACTACAGAGCATTGAACTACACAGCACCACCCTGAAGTGGTTCAACTCATACCTAACGGACAGACAGTTCCAGGTCAAAATTGGCCCCAACACCTCCCGACCCTCAAAAATCAAGCAAGGCATCCCACAAGGCTCTGCCTTATCAGCACTATTATTTAACCTCTATATTCAACCAATCCGCAACATTATGAAAGAACACAAAATACAATACACAATCTATGCCGACAACATCATGATATATACCCCAGTCAACCTCGACAACCCTGACTACACCAGAATAACAGACTGTCTCAAACACATGGCCAGCTGGTTTCAAGACAACAACCTGAGCATAAACTAAAACAAGACTGAGGCACTACTCATCATCCAAAACTCCAGCTTCATTCCGCCACCCTCCATCAAGATCAACAACACAACAATACCCATAAAAGCGGAAGTGAAATACCTCGGAGTGACTCTCGACAAGGAACTAAATCTACAGTCACACATCAATAGAACCACCAAAAATGCATACCTCAAGATGAGACTAATCAGACGCCTCAAACCCCTCCTCACTCAAGATCATTTCCACACAGTCTGTCAAGCACTAATAACTCCCATCCTAGACTTCTGCAACCCAATCTATCTGGGCCTAACTAAGCAGACACTCAGGCCACTGCAAATGGCTCAAAATACAGCAGCACGCATAATATCTGGCTCATCAAGACAAGATCACATCACCCCCATTCTAAAACACCTTCACTGGCTCCCAATCAGTGCCCGCATCAGATATAAGACATTCTTAAACATATACAAAATCAAACACCGGACATCAGCACTCAGCCTACAACAACTCATACAACCAGACATCAGCACAAGACCGAGGAGGAGAGGCACCTCGGACACCATAAACACACCAAAAGACTTCACCAAGGCTCTTAAGAACACTGCAAAAAGAGCTCTATTCATGGCGGCACCTGCAATATGGAACGCCATGACGACCTACGATCAACAGAAGACATTAAGGACTTTTGAAAACTACTCAAGACAACGCTCTTCATTGAGCACTACGGAGATAGCACATAGTTGTGCCCGCCAGCTCCTGGACTAATACCAACCCCCCACCCTTACTCCCTCATGTGCATAAGATTGTAAGGTAGCTCATGCTGTAAATAGCTCACCACGAATCAACGCCAACTTACACACACACTCACTCACTGTATAACACTGCATGATCACACAAATATCAATGTATTCGATTGTTTACTGTGTACACCACTTTGATTAAAGGAGAAGGCGGGATATAAATCCTTTAAAATAAATAAATAAAATAAATGTACTTGAAAAAGTTCTTATTATATGTTTTTGCTTCCACAGCAAGCTTTTTTTCCCCAAATTTTGCCTTATCAATGCCTTGCATCTAACTTGCCAGTGGTTATGTTGTTTTCCATTTTCGTTATTTGTCTCCTTTTTCCATTTCCTTAAAGATGCTTTTTTGGCAACAACAGCCTCTCTGACTTTGCCTTTAAACCATGCTGGCAGTTTTTTGGCCTTCCTTCCACTTTTTTTAAGGCATGGAATACATCTGGTCTGGGCTTCCAAGATAGTATTTTTAAACAACACACATGCTTAATATAAATCTTAAACCTTTGCAGCTGCTCCTCTTAGTTCTTTCTTAACTATTTTTTTTTCATTTTATCATAGTCTCACTTTTGAAAACGGATATCCTTGATGTCCTTCTTCCATTTATTAAATCAAACACGATCATGTTATGATCACTATTGTAAAGTGGTAATAGTGGTTTCATGCTCTTAGCTGGTTTCATGATCTCCTGATAAGAACCTTGGCATTCCTTATAGCACATTAGATTAAGCAGAGATTTCTATCTTTGTCACACCCCTTCTGCTTTTCAAAGTGTCTCTTTTGTAAACAAAGGACTTAGTGATACTGTGAATGCTAGTGCCCAAAAGAATAATAATGAGGCTACAAAGGAACAGCCTCCTTGACAACACAGTTAAGGGCTGAATCCCAAAAAACGTGAAAGATAAAGAAGTGAAATCAGATGGAAACGGTGCACAGGAAGCCTGGAGAAAGAGGTATGCAAGGTAAAGGAGACCAAATGGTCCAATCATTAGCTTCAGTGTACATAATATAATGTGAGATTTATGGAGCATCTGATCAAGTAACTTACAGTCACATTATTGGTGAGCTAATTGTTCACCCTGCCCTAGTGAGTCTGGTTTCTGTATGTCAACAGAAAGAATGCCATTCACAACATCAGTGAGAGCTATATCTGCAGCATGACTCAAGTCAAAATATCAGCAGAGGTCATGGATGTTGTTGAAAGCTGAATATGCAAAAAAAAAAACAGTTAAAGTTTGCTTTCTCAAGCACTTCATTGAGACATACTGTGCAAAAGAGGATGAGAAACTTGGTATCTACAGATCTAAAGAAGCAATTGCCCCATTTCTATCTCTAATTGCAGCATAAATACACCAAATGCGGCCATCGACTAGCTTACATAGCAATGTTGCAGTGTTCCCCATGCAAAAGTGTGCTGAAAATTTCTGGCCTAATAAATCTATCTTATTCAATTCTCTTGACTAATTGTACCATCTAATGATGTTGCACTTGTCAAGAAATCTTACTCATGTTGGAGGCTTGTTGCTACATTTTTGAGCATAATTACCAGTTTTAACCTTCAGCATCCATAGATGAGTCACACTGACACACTCCCAGATCTATGCGTCCCTTCCATGAACTTCATGACACCAACACTGACACAGCAGGAAGAATGGAGATGTCTATGATGGGAAAGATTGTAATAAATTAGCCTTCGCTAAATTCTCAGCAAAATAACAAAATGCAACCTAAAATCTTTCAAAGCAGCAATTTCACTTTTTTCCCTATTTATGTTTGAGCTGATCTTCCTGTTATAATTTAGAGGATGGAAATCCATGCGGCACTGATGACAGCAAGCCCTGTGAAAGTCACATGAAAAGCAAAGATAAAGGGAAAAAGAAATGCACCTACTGAGAGTGGTGCGATTAAAAATGATCGAGACTTGTTGTGTAGCTATATAACAATATTTCGCACCACAATGCTATTGAGCATGCAGTGATCTAGTTATGTGCTCTGCATGTGCAGAGTGTAGTGTGGCTGCAGAACACCTGTACTTTTTTAAATCACCTGATGTTTGGTATCATGTAAAGGCAGTTTGTCAGACTTACAATGAGTGAAAAAACTGAACAGCGAATTTGCATTAAATTCTGCCAGAAACTTGGAGATTTGTGCAGAGAGACTTATGACAAGTTACAGAAGTATCTGGCGATAATGCATGAGTTGTGCTCGAGTTTATGACTGGTACAAACTTTTCCAAGAGTTGCCAAAGTGTTGACAGTGATGAACATTCCAGAAGGTCATTCACGAGCAGGGATGAAGACAAAGTTGAAGCAGTGTGTGCCGCAATATACTCAAATCATCAGCTGACTAGCAGAGAGTTTGATGAGGACATGGACATCAGTTTTGGGTCAGTACAGTCCATTCTTACCGTTGATTTCAGGATGAGATGTATGTCTGCAAAATTTGTGCCGAAACCTCTGTCCCCTGATCAAAAAGAAGATCAACTGCAGCCAAGGAATTGTTGGAATGCGTTGAAAATGACTCAGATTTCATCAAAAAATTATTACTGGTGATGAATCATGGGTTTTTGGCTATGACCCGGAAAGTAAGGCTCAATCCTCACAATGGAAGACTCCAAACTCTCCCAGACCCAAGAAATCCCGTCAGGTGAGGAGCAATGTCAGGGGTATTGTTCATCATGAGTATGCTTCAAAAGGCCAAACCATCAATATGTAGACTACGTCCAAGTTCCGACTCATTTGAGAGATTTATTTATTTATTATTTATTTAATGTTTTTTTATATACCATCTCTGCAATTCAAGATGGATTACATGGAACTCAGAACTGACAGTGTGGGAACATCTGTTTTACATAGAACAAGAACTTAGGGAACATAAGTAACAGTTGTTTATAATGCCGAAAATGGCAACTATGTACATTAAAAGGGAGGAGTGGGGGGGGGGGGGGTATGGGAGGAAGGGGATGTTGAGATGTGGGTAGGGGGTAGGGGGTTGGCAAGTCTAGGTAAAATTTTGTTGGATGTTATTTTGTGGGTTGGTATTATAGTACTCCTGGAAGAGGAGCGTTTTAATTTTTTTGTGGAATTCTGCATGATCAGAGCAATTTTGGAGGTCAGGGGGGAGGGCGTTCCATTCTGTGGGGGTGTAGAGGGAGAAAGTATGATTGTAGTAGATTGTGAGCTTTTAAGTTTTTGAGCTGGGATGTGTAGTAGGTTTGCTGAGTTAGGTCTGTGGGATCTGGAGGAGGCTTAGTGAGGAGTGGGCAAAGGCAAGGAGCAGATTCATTATGGATAACTTTGTGAATTAGAGTGAGGGTTTAAAATTTTATCCTATACAGGATGGGTAGCCAGTGGAGTTGTTGTAATATAGGGGTGATGTGGGATCTTCTGGGGATCTTAGAAATTAGTCGCGCTATTGTGTTCTGGGCTAATTGGAGGGGGTGAATGTTATGCTTTGAGAGGCCATGGTATATTAGGTTGCAGTAGTCAAGGGTAGGGGTGGTGAGAGTTTGGCAAACAGAGCGGAACAAGTCTGGGTTTAGTAGAGGGCGGAGATTTCTTAATGTTCTGATCTTGAAGTAAATTGACTGAGTTGTTGAGTTGTTCGTGAAAGGAGAGATGCTGGTCAAGTGTTATGCCTAGATATTTAACTTCAGTTTTTACAGTTATCGTATAGTCACCTAGGACAAGTGATGGGGGTGAGGTGTATGATGATTCAGTGAATAGATGGAGGGCTTCTGTTTTGGCTAGGTTAATATAGAGATTGTGTTACTGGAACCAGTATCTAATTTGTTTGAAGCAGTTGCTGATATTAGTGAGTCAAGCTTTGCAATGTTAAACAGGGTGAAAAACATAATGTCATCCGCATAGAGTTGATATTGGATTTTGAAATTTTGGAAAATTTTACATACAGGTTGGAGAAAGATGTTGAAGAGAAGGGTGGATAAACTGGAACCCTGGGGGACGCCTTGGGATTGAATGAATGGTTGTGAAGTCTTTTTGCCAATTCTTACTTGCTGTGTTCTGTGGTCTAAGTAAGAACAGAACCAGTCAAATATGGTACTCCTAAGGCCGATGTCATAGAGCCTGTCGAGGAGTTGATTGTGAGGAAATGAGTCAAAGGCTGAGGATATATCTAGAAAAATTAGGAGGCATCCTTGTGTGGTAGTTTGGATGTATGGAATGACCGTGTCTAGGAGGGAGGTAAATAGGGTTTTGAAGCCATGTTGAACAGGGTCAAGGGGTGCGTGATCATCAATGTAGTTTTGGAGTTGGGTTTGGACAATCTTTTCTGTTATCTTCGCAAGTAAAGGGATGTTTGATATTGGTCTGTATGATGTGGGGGTAGAAGGGTCAAGCTTGGAACCTTTTAGTATGGGTTGGATTGAGGTTATTCTCAGGGGGGTTGGCATAATCCCAGTGCAGAGGGAGGCTTGTACTATGTTGCGTACATATGGAGTAAGAGTTTCTTTGGTGGTTTTTACCCATGAGACTGGGCAGGGGTCTAGTGCTGATGTAGAGGTGTTTGCTATGATAGTTATTATGTTGTCTAGGGAAGGCAAATCAAACTTTTCCCAGGTTGTTTTAGGGGTAGCATTAGTGGGTGAGTGAGCGACGTGTTGGGGATATGGTGGAGGGGATGTGAGGAATTTAGAGCAAAGGTGGTCAGCTATGGTCTGTGGGTTATTTTATCCTCAGCCAACTGTTTGTCTGATTGATTTAGGAGGGATTTAGCTATTGAAAATAGTTCCCTGGGTTTATTTATTGAGCGCATGGTGATGCTTTCATTGTAGTTTCTTTTATGTTTTAGAGTTTGAGTGCGATAGGCTTGGAGCTTGTATGAGTATGAGTTGTAAAGCTCTGGGTCTCTTGAACATCTCCAACTGCATTCTAACCATCTTAGGTCCTTCTTCATATTGTGTAGAGAAGTTGAGAACCATGGTGTTCATTTGTGGTGGTTATTAATTGAGAGTCTTGGTGATGCTTGAGCTGCAGCTGCCATGATTTCATTCCATCCTTTGATTTGGGCAGTGAGATCTGAGTGGTTACTGTTAAGAATATCTAAGTTAGAGGTGACTTGATTGAGGAATACGTTGGGGTCAAATTGCTTGAATTTTTGGGTCATCTTTTGAATTGGTGTAGATGACTGGGTTTGGGTGTATCTGCTGGGGATGGAGAAGAGGATCAGTGAGTGATCAGACCATGGTACTGGGAGGATAGTGTTGAGTTTTTGGTGTGTTAGATTGCGGCAAGAAAATTAGGTCAAGTGTATTACCTTTGGCGTGAGTTGGTGATTTAAGAATTTGGGAGAATCGCATTCATAGCTTCTAAGAAGGAGAAGGCCTGTTTCTGGGAGGTTGAGGAGAAGTTAAAATTACCTAAGAGTATGAGGGGGTGAGATGGTGATTTGTTAGTGCATGCCATGTTAAGGATTGATGAGAGGTCTTGAGCCTCTGATTGTGGAGTCTGGTATATTAGGCATAGTGAGAGGGCATTATTGGACACTTTAAGGGGGTCCATTCCCAGGGAAGAAGTGGTTTAAGTGACGGAGAGGTTCAGTTCATGTTTGGAGATTAAGGATACACCTCCTCCTCTGCTAGAGGTACAATTACAGCTGTGGATAGTGTGGGTAGAAGGGCATAGTTGATTCATAAGTACCGAATCTGTGTCCTGAAACCATGTTTCTGTGAAACAAAGTATGTCTAGATTGAAATCAGATATTAGATTGGCAAGTATGGGGATCTTGTTCCGAGCAGAGCGGGTGTTAATTAAGGCACAGTTGAGAGGGGGTGGTTAGGTTTAGGTGCAGGTTGGGGGAATGCAGATGCAGTGGGGAGGATGGTTATCCTGGTTAGTCTATATTTCCGGTGGGTGTGTTGAATGTAGATGTGGGGTGAATGGTTAGGGGTGGGTAGGTGTCGGTAAGAGTGAATTATTGGTATTCGTATGTTATGTTTTACCTGAAACCCATTGGTAAGTAGGGCTAAGATTAGGGTTGAGATTAGGATGTGTGAGCTGAAGGTCAGGAACCAAGGTAGGTAGGTGGCCATGTTGATATAAGGTAGGATGGTGGGATGTAGTGTAGCCTTGAGTGGATAGTTGTAGGAGGTCAGAGGGGGTCAAGGGTTGGAATGGAATGGACGCTAGAGTGTCAGGGGATAGATTTGGGTGGTATAATACTGAGGCAGTGTGATAGAATAGAATATGAGCTTGGTAAGTTACAGAGGTCCAGCTAGAATTTGATACAATACAGTTACATAGCAATTTAGTTGTGTAGTTGAAATACACTGGAATATTTGAAAAACAGCAGTATAACAGTATGATCAGAGTTCAGTCTGATGTAGAATTACGGTTGGTGTTGAGTTCTATCTTGTTATGAATGCAGTGGTGGCTGAAGTATTTCCGAGTCTCTGGAGCAGGTTGTGAGCACCAGAATTGTGAATTATTACAGCGTACTTACTATGAGGAAATTGGTAGGTGTTCTGGTGGTGCTCATGAGGTGGCTGGTGAGAGTTTATGTTCCGTGGCAGAGCGGTTTTGTCTGTGTATTGATTGCAGTTTTGTCTCTTGAGATGGATGCTTCCGGATGAGTAGCTGAAGATTCGTTGTTACACCTCCGTTCCTCGCCTAAGGGCCACGCAAAAGAGCCCTCTGGCAAGGCCCTCAGGCGTGGCCTGCCAGGCGCGCGCCCGATGCCGCTTACAAATTTAAAGGTGGCATGCTTCTTCCGATTGAGGCTGAGCCCTGGAGCTGGGAGGAGTCTTGCTTCCTGCTCCCCGGCTCTACCCCGATCAGGGGGAACTCACTGGTGGTGGCAGCGGTGGCTAGATCCAGCACTTGATGGTGCTTACAAATTTAAAGGTGGCATGCTTCTTCCAATTGGGGCTGAGCCCCGGAGCGGGGAGGAGTCTTGCTTCCTGCTCCCCGGCTCTACCCTGATCAGGGGAAGCTTGCTGATGGTGGCAGCAGCAGCTAGATCCAGCGCCCTATGGCGCTTACAAATTTAAAGGTGGTGCGCTTCTTCTGACTGGGGCAGAGCCCGGGAGTGGGGAGGAGTCTTGCTTCCTGCTCCCTGACTCTACCCCGATCAAGGGGAGCTCGCTTGTGGTGGCAGCAGCGGCAGGTCCAGCGCCCGATGGCACTTACAAATGTAAAGGTGGTGCGCTTCTTCCAATTGGGGCTTTGCCCCGGAGGGGGGAGGAGTCTTGCTTCCTGCTCCCCAGCTCTACCCTGACAGGGGGAGCTCGCTGGTGGTGGCAGCAGCAGCTAGATCCAGCGTATGATGGTGCTTACAAATTTAAAGATGCAGTTCGTCATAAGAGGCCAGAGTTGCACAGGAATGGTGAATGGTTGCTTCATCACAATAATGCCCCAGCAGTTCTTGGCCAAACACCAAATTGAGCAAGTCCGTCAACCTCCATACTCACCTGACCTCACACCCTGTGACTTTTGCTTGTTTCCAAAACTGAAATTACTACTGAAAGGAAGGAGATTCAACAACTTGGAGACTATTAAGCAAACTTCAACACAGCAGCTTCACAGCATAACGAAAAAGGCATTTCAAAATTGTTTCCAGTAATGGCAGGAACGCTGGAGGAAGTGTGTTTTATCGGAAGGGGATCTCTTGAAGGAGACCGAGTGCCATAACCGTCAGTGTTATGCTTCTTGTGTTATTGTACAAGTCTTGATACTTTTTGATTGCACTTCGTAAAGTTGTTTTTTTTAAGTCTCCCTAAGAGTGAAAGGGCTTTCTTTTTTTAAACTTATGTTTACATCAAGGCATGTGATTACTGAGCATCTATTTTTCATACTTTGTGGTCAAATATTCACTGTGTTCTTCTAACAAGAGCGATAAGTGATTATTCTGTGAGCCTTTTATGGAAACTTCTGTGTTTTGCTGTTTTCCTTATTTCAACTTCTCTTTTCAAGACTGCATTTCAGTAAGCTACAAAATCAAGACTAGGTAAAAAGCTAAGGAGCCCTTTTATTAAATGACTCTAAGGTTTTGCACTTAACAAGCCTTGCTCATGCACGATAAGTACAAAACCTTCACGTTGACTGTTGGGGACCTGATCAGTATGCTCCCCAGCAGCTAATGAGCAACTTGGTGTAGTAATGAGTGTTAAAGTAATGTGGGAGCACCTAACAGTATCCCTAGAGGTTCTGTTAGGCGAACCCATGCTAAATGTCATGTTAACTTCACTCTCATGCTAACGTGTTTGCCACATCTACGCTGCGCCGCTAACCTACACACTGTCCACATTAGCATGCAAGTGTCAGTTAACGTATGTTTCCACAATCGGTAGTTGGAATACCCACTCATTAGGGTGCACTGAGGCAGTTTACTGCTCACTAAAATGCACGTTAAATGGTTTGCAGCGTTTAGTAGAAGGGCCCCTAGGAGACATTGATTCACAGCACTAGGAAGCAGCTCTAATATGCTTTTATTTATTTATTTAACAGTTTTTATATACCGCACTATTCATCATCAGTGCGGTTTACATTAAACAACAACATACCTGTCAATATATAACTGATCTAGGTTTACAGATAACAGGGAAGGTAAACTGGGTGTGAACTGGGGATAACTATATACAGTTAAATATGTTGCATCAAGGTTTGGTATTTGACGAAATGCAGTATTTTTCACATTTTAAACCTTTGTTCTGGGTTGTTGTTATGTGTAAGAGTTAGATGAGTGAGGCGGAAGACAATTCTATGGTGTGTATGGTAGCTTGAAGTGCAAAGTGAATAAATAGTGCTTGATGGACTTTCTGAATTGGGTGATATCCCTGATTGATCTGATGCTGGGAGGTAGTTTGTTCCAGCACTTGGGAGCATAAGACACAAAAGCTCTGTTAGTAGTTTGTTGTGTCCATTTTGTGGAGATACTAGGAGTAACTAGTGTGTTTTCTGCTACTAGTCTCCTGGATCTATTGTTCGGTGCGTGGGTGAGGAGATTTGAGATCGATGCAGGGGATATTTTATTAATAGCCTTGAATTTGATGAGGAGAGTTTTGTATATTATTCTGCAGTTTATCGGGAGCCAGTGTAGATCGATCAGTATTGGTGTTATATGATCTCTTTTTGAAGCTCCGGATAAGATGCGGGCTGCCGCGTTCATCGCCAGTTGAAGTGGACTTAGTGTATTCTTGGGGAGGCCATGAAGGATGGTATTCACATAGTCGAAGTGCGGTGTGACTATTGCTTGGAAAACTGTACGGAAATCCTTGGTCTCCAGCATTGGTTTCAGGTGACGCAGTGTTTTTAGTTTGTAGTAAATTGTCCTTACTGTGTTCTTTATGTGCTCCTTAAGATTGAGTTGCTGATCGAGTATCACACCGAGGTACTTTATGGAGGCCTTGATCGGGAGTTCTGCCTCTCTTACTATGAGAGTGGTTGGTGGAGAAAATTGCTTGTTTCTTGTGGCTATGAGCACTTCGGTTTTCTTGAAATTTATTCTCATGTTCTGATTGAGAAGCCAGTCGGTTATTGCATTGAAACAGTTGATTAGTGCAGAGTAGTCAGGATTTGATACATTGATCGGTGTGAAAATTAGCACGTCATCTGCATATAATAGGCAAGATATACCGAAGTCTCTGGTGATTTGGCAGATTGGCTGCATGTATATATTAAAAAGCAGCGCAGATAGAGATGAGCCTTGGGATACTCCTTGTTTCTGTTGGAAGGGTTCAGATGTAATGTTGCCTATACGGACCTGTTGCCAACGCTCTTCTAGGTATGATTTGCACCAGTCCCAGGCAAGGTTATGGATGCCTTTTTCGTGAAGTCTAGCTAGCATAATCTTATGGTCAACTGAGTCGAATGCCGCTGATATGTCCAGGAAAATCATTGCAATGGCCATGTGAATGTTGTCAATCCCACAAATGAGTTTGTTGAATAGTGAAGTCATGAGTGTTTCAGTTCCATGAGCTTCTCGGAATCTGTGTTGGCATGGATCCAATGGGGCTGCTGTGTCTATGTGTTGTTGGATCTGCCTCTGAGTTTCCTTCTCAAGTATCTTGGCTAGATAGGGAATACTGGAAATTGGGCGGTAAGACTCTTCCTTCTTTGGGTCCATCTGGTTATTTTTTAGCAGTGGGCGAATTGATGTTTGTTTAAGGGCAGTAGGGAAAATCCCAGTTAGATAGGAGATATTTGCGATCTTAGCTATGCAAGGGCTAAGCTCAGCACGCAAGGTTTTGATCCAGTGTGCTGGACATGGGTCATTTGGTGCCGTGGTGGTGTTTATGGTGGCGATAATATCTTCGATGGTTTTTCTTGATGGAGGTGAAAATTTATCGAGTGAAGCTTGAGCTTGAGGGAGTTGGATTAGTACTTGTGATGAAGTTGTATTCGCCTTGACCAATTTGAATTGGATGAAGTTGGCATATAATTGTGGTTGTATGAATTCTTGTTGCGGTGGTGATGGTTCTTTGGTTAACGTTTTTACTAAATTGAAGAGATCACGTGGTCTGTTTAGTGCTTTGCTGAGAAGATCGGAGTGGAATTCTTTCCTTGTGGCCCAAGTTAGTTCGCGATGCTTTTTGAGGTGAGTGAGGTACTCTTCTTGATCCTGGCTGTTGTGGGCGTGTCTCCACTTTCTTTCTAACTTCCTCAGTTGAAGTAGAGATGTACGTAGTTCTGTAGAGAACCATGGGGCATCCTGCTTTTTATTGGAGCGATTCTTGGGTGGGAGTTTCTTGTTCATGATTGGTTGATGGGCATACTGACAGAGAGTGTCGTTCCGGTTAGAGATCAATTTGTTTAGTTTCATTTAGTTCCAAATTTATTAAAGAAAATTCCCCTTCTCTCTTGACATCTGCCTCTCCCTCAGAGAACAGGTTTGTGGGTTCTTTGAATGTGGTGTAACTGATGCTGTTTATATTCACTCTTAGAACACGAAATTATGATGGTTTTAATACATATATTTTCTGCACTGAAGTATGAACAAATAAACTGATATTACTGTTTTCTAGTGCTTTTTATATGTGAGCTATCAGGTATGATTATACTATCCATCTATTTCCTGAAAATTCCTTTTCTAAAATGTATCCTGGATATACTTTGTACCTAAAGTCTAATAAAAATGATTGCTACTAAAACGTTATATCTGAATTAAATGTTAACGCATATGTAGATACCAATAGAAATAATTAATGGAATGAAGGTATGTCCCAGAGACGTGATCTGAATGGAATGACTATGGTTAAAACCCACATTTCAATGTGCATGAAGAAGCTGATTATTTTGGGTAACAGATTTGCTCACTTTGGTAGTTGCATGGATTACTAGAAAACTCTGTAATGAGGCATAGTAACACAGAAGATCCTTAGTATTAATTCCCAATTCTTGAGAGCTACCAGTGGGTCAGGTTTCTAGGATATCCCTAATGAATATGCATGAAGGATTTGCATGCCTACCACCTCCAGTCTATGTAAATATCTCTTAGCCACTGCTGAGTGTTGGATCAGAGAGGAAGACGGCAAGGCCTGAAATGGCCTAGCAGTGGAGGTGGTGGAGGCCAGAACTTTAACAGCAGTGGTAGGAAAAGAGCTGAAAGTTCAGGCAAAACACGTGGTGAGTGGGGGGCTGAGCAGCAATCAGTCACAACTGGGCTGACTTGGTCTTTTTCTGTCATTTACTACGTTGCAATATAGTGATACTTTGATTTGAGTTTTTTGTGCACATCCATCGCCTTGGTGGAACATTCAAGATCATGTGCAGGGTCAAATTTACAATTTGGTACACGAGTCGTGTATCTTGGAGGACCCAGTCTACAGGTGGCACAGAAGTCCACTTCAGCTGACCCAGAAATGATACCCATATACAGGGCTATGGTGGTGCTGAGTCCCGTCACCTTTTTCATTGCCTGCTAAAATGTATTAATGAAAGAGTCCTGGCACATTTCTTGCTAGGAAAACTGCACTGTATGTGCATGGGACAACCTGTTCTCCCACTTATCCTTTGACGTGTTCAGTAAGGGACTGAGGAAACTGAAGCAGGGCATTCAGTATAGCACATGCTGTCAGTTACTGATGAGGAGATTGAGGTGAGGTGAGGTGCCTGGTGGATCCTACTCAGCCAGCCACCAAAGAGGAATAAGTTGGCGTCCATCTTGTCAGGCTCCATGGCTGAATACTGCCTAAGTCTTCAGGCAGCAAATAAGTAACTTTAGACTTGTAAACAGGGCCAATTCAAGCATAGGTGTCGGAAAGGGGTGGGCTACAGGGGCCCTGACCCCAGCAAAACATTGCTGCTGCAATCAGAGGTTCCCCTACTTCGGCCTGCTGGCGATCGTGACCTGGCAAGCAGCAAGCTGCCCAGAAGAGCACTGCAATCACAGCACAGACCCCTCCTGTCTGCCTGTGGGAGGACCCCCGCAGGCAGACAGGAGGGGAAAGCCGGTGATCACAGCTGCAAGGTGTTCAGCTGGCTCAGGGGTGGAGCTTGCCCCCCCCCCCCCCGAAAAATGGCCTTCCGACACCTCTTAGTTGAAGGATATTGATTGCCCTAGATGAACTTTCAAAGATTTTGCTAATTAAATTCAACAAACACAATCATCTCAACATGCTTCCCACAACGGTCCTGTAAAAGTGCATAATTGGACATCGTGGGCCCAATATGGAGCAGCAGCAGTGGCTAGCCGTTACTGGCGCTGCTAAACGAAAGACCCAGATATTCAATACCAGGTCGTACAGTGGCAAAGCTAACCAGCTAGCAACGATATTCAGCTGCTGCCTGGGTAGCTTTGGCAGAAATGTTAAGTCGCCCTTTAAGGTGCCTGACTTTCACTGCTTAGCGATAACCAGGGAGCTGCTGAATATCGCTGCTGCCCGGTTATCACTGGCTGCCGCCTCCACTCTGCCCCCCAGAATACCCCCATGCGAACCAGATAGCACTGGGGCATTCAGCAGCGGCACCCGGGGATATTCAGCGGCCCTAACTGCGCTGATGTTGCGGAATAATCCAGTCACCGCGATGAATGCAGTTAGCAAATCTGTCAATTGCATTAATCATTTTCAATATTGGGCCCCATAATGCCTTTGCTTTGTAGGTATGCGTGTGCCTGCTCTCCTACAGGTAAAAGAATGAGCTGATGGCTCCCTGAGTTTGTGTGGCTACAGGTTCTATTGTTTTGCTCTGACTGCTACTGCTCTTTGCTGACCCTCAGAATCTGCTTCCCTAGGCAACTGCCTAGTTTTGCTTAATAGGTGGGCAGGCCCTGCTCATGAACCTGCTAGATTAACCTGGTGCATTCCAGTATTAGCCTGTCAGCCATCAGTTTTGATTACGCTTGCACAGTACCAGTAGGCCTAGACAATCTCTGACTGCAGCACCCAGCCACATAGGCTCCATCTGCAAGCTCACCTTTGTCCAGTAACTGGCTCAAACTCAAGGCCTCCTCTTAAACCAAGAAACAATAGCCTCGGCCTATGTCTATGCTCTCCCCCTCCCCTGATAAAGCAATCTGACCCTGGTCATGTGGTTCACTTTCTTCTTCATAAATGTACTAGAGCACTGTTCCAGGATCTTTTGTCCATGTTGAGTCCTCCCTTCTATGTCCCAAAGTGTCAGCTCCCACGGAAGCAACTCTTGTTATAAAAATTAATCTGCTGATCCCTTCTTGTCCCAAAGTTACTCTAATACTGTCTGGGACAGTTTATTTGGTACCCTGGTTACGTATTTAGGAGAAGAAGTGGTGTAAGTTTCAAGAGCAGCTGCTTTTGTGTTGCATTAGGCGATCTTAAAACATTTATAGAAGTTCAGCACAATTTTTCTGAAAAGAAACGGAGACCAATTACTCTCCTGTATTAATTATAATGAAGTCAATATTCAGCTGTGCAGTGAACATATAATTTGAAACCATCTAATCTAGATGGTTTCAAATTATACCTCTATTTCATGGCACCCCTGAATATACCAAGGTAGATGGTTCAAGTTCTGCTGGTGCGGCCTCTTTGGCTATCGAACTTATACATGTGAAGGCACAGGTTAGAAAGGCCGTTTATGTGGTTGCAGCAATATACAAGTGAAAACGTCTGCAAGTTTATGTCAATTTTAGAGGAGAGGGTGAGCACGTGTTTGTACGATGTAAAATCGACATACCTCTGCCCCTCACCATGGATGTGCATTTTATATCAAAGAAGGACGCGTAGGACTGCAAGGAAATGGGCTTATACGTGTAAGCGCTGGCATTTTAAAGCTGGTACATGTAAATATCAGCATTTACATGTGTATCATTGCTATTTTGAAAACCAAGATGTGTGGATGCTGCTAATTTACTCCAAAGGCCTCTATCTTTCCCTCATTATGGTAACGAGAAAGAAGTGAACACTGGAGGTGAAGGGCATAGCCCCCTTAAGCTCTCCTGTAAAGACAAGGGCAAAAGGAGCATTTTTTTTCCTATTCATGTCGTGGAGCAGGTATAAATCCAGACGCGGACAATTTTAGTTTTCCACCTGCATCCACTATATGAAATTGGAGGTCCACGTGTAGATTTTGGGACTGCCCCGTCTATGCCTCTGACACGCAATATACAGTAGTAGACATGATACAGACATCCACATGTAAATGGGCCGTTTCTAAAATGGCTTCTTATATGTGGATGCAATTTACATATGTAAACTGCTAATAAAATAACTCCTTTTAGTGGCTGAATATCACCACACAGTTTAAAAGGTAGATGCTAAGTGTGTCTGCTCCCAGGATGCCCCAAATCCTTTTTTTTTTTTTTTACAATTATACATCAAAATGGCTTGGATTGTTTTTAAACAAACTTATGTGACCAGCCCCACCGCCAGCCACCTAAGTGCTATAAAAAATGACACACATGGATTTCAATAAGAGCAGGGCCAGTGCAAGGATATCAGGCATCCTAGATCAGACTTCCTTCTGGAGCCCCTCACCCCAACTCCATCGGACAAAACTTCCTTTTTCAGTGCATGTCAGATTCCTCTGCAGCACGGGGTCAGTCTGCGAGATCGACCCCATGCCCCAGAGGAAGCTGATGTGCTCTTAACCCCACTTTCTCATGCCAGCCGAGGAGGAAGAGACTGAGCTGCTGGCCTGCCGCTGCTCATTTGCCATCCCCAGAATGTTGGTGCTCTAGGTGACTGCCTAGTTCACCTAATGGAAGCGCTGGCCCTGAATAAGAGGCAAGCAAAAGCTACAGCTTGTTTCAGAGTTGCAGCCAATAATCATCTGTCTCAGGTCTTCTGCCTATTTCAGAATAAAGCAAGATGCATGTTTAGGGGTGGGTGGAGAGGAAAATGTGGTTGCACCTGTAACTGGTTGATCCCCAAACTATGTGATTTTAGTTGTCAAGATATTATATAGTATGTTTCATATTCACTGGGAGTAGAGAACAAAGACAATGTAAATTAGAAACAGAAACATAGAAACAGGATGGCAGGTAAAGACCATCTGGCCTCTCCAGTCTGCCCTTTCCTTACTAATGACAGTCCCTTTTTTTAGAGATCTTCTGCGTTTGTCCCATGCTTTCTTGAATTCAGATACGGTCTTTGTCTCTTCTACCTCCGCTGGGAGACTATTCCATGCACTATGGACCTGATGACAAAACATAAACTAAACTTTAACATACCACACAGAATGACAGTTCAGTTAAACCAGTCAGTTCTCCCCTGTAAGATGAAGATCACCTCTACATACAAGTTCATTCCCCTCACATAGTTCATCCCATACTTATCTCCAAGTTGTATTCCCTTGTTTAATGCAAAACAATTCCTCTGTGATTGTTAAGTTGTTCGATGTAAACCCCTTGGATAAAGGCGGTATAGAAAAACTGTTACATAAATAAATAAATCTACCGCTCTTTCTGTAAAGAAATATTTCCGCAAATTACTCTTGAGTCTATCTCCTTTCACCTTCATCCTATGCCCTCTCGTTGCAGAGCTTTCTTTCATTGAAAGAGGCTCTCCTGTGTTTTTATGCCATGGAAGTATTTAAACGTCTGTATCATATCTACCCCTCTCCTGCCTTTCTTCCAAAGTATTTGTATTGAGATATTTAAGTCTGTCCCCATATACCTTATGACCAAGCCCACTGACCATTTTGGTAGCCACCCTCTGCACCGACTCCATGATATTAAGATGAGGGGAAGGCGGTTTTTCAAAATGATATCAACAGAGAAGGGGGTTTTGGATTTAGCTCATGCCTTTTTCAGGTGGACTTGCCTAGGATCACAAGGCACAGCAATAGGATTCAAACCTGGTCTTGCTGGTTCTCAGCCTACCACTCTAACCATTAAGCTACTCCCCCCTCCCCCCCCCCCCATGTCTGGGAGCAGGCTATGGCATTTTAGCAGCTCTGATTTACTGAAAACCATGACAAGCAATTTCTAGGCAGGCTTGTGGGGCACTAATCCCAAGAACGTCAGTAATGCTGCAGAAAGAATAATTGTCTTTAAGAAATAGGCATAAAGACCTCCACTAGAAACGTTGCGTCATTGCTAATATCCCTCTGCATATTTCATTTTGAAAAATCCTTTTTTAATAGCACAGAAAGCAGATGCTGTGCTTATTTTTTGGTTAAGGACGTTTAAGCAGTATAGGCTGGACACATGACTGCCAATAGGCAGGGTTGGACTAAGGGCAAACTAGACACATGTATTTGTTTATGTAACAGGTTTTTTATACCACTTTATCATTTCAGTCAAAGCAGTTTACATTGTAAATTAAACTTAGTAACATACATTAAACAGGAACATTGATAACTTGGATTTTTCTGAGGCAATGGAGGGTTAAGTGACTTGCCCAAGGCCACAAGGAGTGGCCTTGGGCAAGTGGGAATTCAACCCTGGTCTTTTTGTTTCCCAAGCCAGTGCTCTAACCATTAAGCTGCTCTTCCACTCTGTGATGGCTCTATCATCATGTGAGTCGTCAGTTGTCTGAAATGACCTGCACTTGGCTGATCTCTGAGGCTAAGCTGTGTGACTGCCTTGGAATTCCAGGGGCTAGAAACTCATTATGCAAACCTGGCTATCTACTTTCAGTCACGCCTCGCCAAGAGAATGCAGAGGCTGGGCTGTGAGGGCTCCGTATTGACTTGACAACACACATTGCATTTGCCTCTCTTCCCATCCCCACTGACAGGCAGCCCTTCTGCCTCCTCCGCTGTCAGTTTAAATACAAAGTCAGGCCCACTGAGTCTCCTCCTATCCCTGCCCATTTCTCTTTTCCTCGCTATTCTCCCCCTTGCCCTATCCCCACCAGTCTCTCCTATCGGCCCATCCACACCGTCTTCTTCCTCTCTTCCCTAGGCTCTGGCTTATCCTATGTCTGGTGCTGCGGCTGGACATTCCCTGTCATCTCCTCTCCTTAGCCATTGTGCAAGCCTCTTCGGGCCAGCGGTGGTGGTGTACACTCCCAGGGACTGACTGGCCCACACTTCCTTCCTTTCAGTGAAGGGAAAAGACCACGGTAGCGCATACGTCTTCCTTCTTCCTTCTTTTCTTCCTGTGGGGTGAGGGCAGGGTGCAGTCCCAGGGAGTCACCAGCAGCCTGGCTTTATCTACTGCTTGTGAGACGCAGCTGTTAATAAAGCCGGGGCAGTGGAGCAGTGATCAGCAATCTGCTCTTTTTGTCAGGGGGCACTGCATACTCCTCTATTTTCCAGCAAATGGTATTTGGCAGAAACACAGAAAGGTTCCTGGTCGGTGACCGGCTTTGGCCTGGCACAGAAATCATCATTGGCAGGGTCATTAGAAACACTGTGTTCAGGAGAATTGGGAAGTAGTTTGCCCTGGTGGCTGTAGAAGGGTCTTTGCACTAAAGCGACAGCAGTAGCATTTCATGTTTCATAGGTCAGTGATTCCATCATTAGTTTATAGTGATTTTGTAATGGTTCTCTGTGTATTTCTGGCTGCAACACTAAAACATTGCAAAATGTCTGCTTAGCGTCAATGCTCCTGTGATGGCACAACTGTTGCCTGTTTCGTGTATGAAACTGATTGACCTGTCACACGATAATATTAACTCTCTACTGACATGCTTCCATACTGCACACTTGTAGTGATAGGTTTGGCCATTTTCTGTGTGTTTGATGTGTGTCACTCTGGTGTAGGGCTTCGTTCTGCCGCTAGATCTGTATATTTCATAATGCTAAAACCTTCCCTAAACAATTCTTTGTGGTTATAATGCTTCCACTGAAAATATGATTTCTGGTATCTCGGCAACTGTTTTATGCCTTAGCCACTTCCGTCATGCCAGCTTTCTTTTCAGGGAGAGCGATGTAACTATGCCCTTTTCCTTAGTAAGGAAAAGATGAAATACTTAACATAGTAACATAGTAAATGACGGCAGATAAAGACCTGCATGGTCCATCCAATCTGCACAGCAATATGGTAAGAGTAGGTGCACCTGTCTCTCTGTGCAGGCCACTCCTCCCCATGTCTGTTTAGGGGTGAACCCACCACTCCATGTAGAACACCCCTATTTGTTGAGAAATTAGATGGTTTAGAAGTTAGATGGTTCAGTTTATTTTGGTTTTATCCTGTTGCTGTAAAGGGATCCACTGTGTCTGTCCCATGCCGTTTTGAATTCCGTCACCATATTTGCCCCCACCACTTCCATCGGGAGGGCATTTCAAGCATCCACCACCCTTTCCGTGAAAAAGTATTTCCTAACATTGCCTTTCAATTTACCCCCTTACAGCTTCATGTTATGCCCTCTAGTTTTACAGCTTCCCCGTCTTTGGAAGAGGTTTGTTTGTTCATCATTTCTCTTTAAGTATTTAAAGGTCTGAATCATATCTCCCCTGTCCCTCCTCTCCTCCAGAGTGTACATATTTACTTGTAGGTCTTCAAGTCTCTTCTCATAAGGCTTCTGACGCAGGCTCCAAATCATTTTGGTCGCTTTCCTCTGAACAGTTTCCAGTCTTTTTACATCTTTTGCAAGATACGGTCTCCAAAACTGAACACAGTATTCCAAGTGAGGCCTCACAAGTGACCTGTACAGTGGCATAAGTACCTCTTCCTTTCTGCTGGTAATCCCTCTTTGTATGCAGCCCAACATCCTCCTGGCTTTTGCCACCGCCTTGTCGGACTGTTTTGCCACCTTGAGATCATCAGAGATAATCACACCAAGGTCTTTCTCCTGAACTGTGCACACCAACCTCTCGCCCCCTATCGCATACATTTCCCTTGGATTTCTGCTACCTAAGTGCATGACACTGCACTTTTTTGCATTAAATCGTAATTGCCAAGCATTAGACCATTCTTCCAGCTTTTGTAGATCTTTCCTCATGTTATCCACTCCCTCGGGGGAGTCCACTCTGCTGAAAATTTTTGTGTCATTTGCAAAAAGACAGACTTTTCCATTCAGTCCTTCAGCAATATCACTCACAAATACATTGAACAGTACCGGGCCAAAGACCAAACCCTGGGGCACCTCGCTAATCACCTTCCTTTCGTCCGAGTGAGCTCCATGTACCATCACCGTCTGTCAGTCAACCAATTTCTAATCCAGTTTACCATCTTGTGACCCATCCCCAAGCTAATGAGTTTATTGACAAGCCTCCTATGAGGAACAGTATCAAAGGCTTTGCTGAAATCCAGGTAGACGACATCCATCGCATGCCCCTGATCTAGTTCCTTGGTCACCCAGTCAAAGAACTCAATCAGATTTGTTTGGCAAGACCGTCCTTCGGTAAAACCATGTTGCCTCGGATCTTGCAACCTGTTGGTTTTGAGAAAGTTCACTATTCGCTCTTTCAGGAGCGCCTCCATTACTTTTCCCGCCACCGAGGTAAGGCTCACGGGCCTATAGTTTGATACTTCTTCCCTGTCGCCACTTTTGTATAGAGGTACGACATTAGCCATTCTCCAGTCTTGAGGAACCTCTCCTGTTTCCAAGGATCTGTTGAATACATCCTTTAATGGTCCTGCAAGAACCTCTCTGAGCTCTTTCAGTATCCTGGGATGTATCCCATCCGGTCCCATGGCTTTGTCCACTTTCAGTTTAGCAAGTTGTTCTAACACCTCATCTTCTGTGAATGGTGTGGTATCTACTTCGTTCCCATTTTTATATTTGGGAGTCACAGCTGGTCCATCTCCAGGATTTTCTTTAGTAAAAACAGAGCAGAAGTATTTGTTTAGCAATTTCGCTTTTTCAATGTCACTTTCTATGAGTCCTTTCCCAGCACTTCTGAGTTCTGCAATTCCAACTCTGATCTTCTTCCTTTCCCGAATATACCTGAAGAAAGTTTTGTTGCCACCCTTAACATCTTTAGCCATTTTTTCCTCTGCCTTTGATTTTGCTATCCTTATTTCTCTTTTTGACTCTTTGATCCTGTATTCATTTCTGTGTTCTTCTGTTTGCAAGCTTTTGAATTTTGCGAAAGCTGTGTTTTTTTGCCTTTATTTGAGCAGCCACTTCTTTGGAAAACCAAATAGGTTTCCTTCTCCTCTTGTTTTTATTTACTTTTTTACTTATTTATCTGTTGCCCCTTTTATTGCCACCTTTAGTTTAGCCCATTGCAATTCCACTTCACTTATCTCCTTCCACCCCGTCATCTTCTCCTTTAGGTACTCGACCATTTTATTGAAGTCAGTGTTTTTGAAGTTTAGGACTTTGAGCTTGCTATGTTTGGCCTGTACCTTGGCTTTTATCTCAAACCACACTGTGTGATGATCACTGTTGCTCACAGGGGCACTCATGCAGACATTCGACACGCTATCACCGTTGGTGAGCACTAAATCCAGAGTTGAGCTTTCCCTGGTCGGTTCCATCACCATTTGTGTAAGTAATGCATCTTGGAGAGCATCTACAATTTTTCTGCTTCTTTCCAGATGTGCAGAAGGAGTAATCCCATCCACATCAGGTAGATTAAAGTCACCCAAAATGATCGCTTCCCCCTTTGTGGCTATCTTGGTAATATCTATGATCAATTCATTATCTATCTCTTCAATTTGAGTCAGAGGTCTGTAGACTACAACAGTATGGATGACAGTGCCATCTCCTCTTTCCAACGCAATCCAGAGCGCTTCTTCTTTTCCCCATGTTCCCTGCATTTCAGTGGCTTTAATATTGCTTTTGACATACAAGGCTACTCCTTCTCCTTTTCCATTTTCTCTGTCTCTTCTGAATAGATTATAGCCAGCTATGGCTATATCCCAATCATGCGATTCATTAAACCATGTTTCTGTAATGGCCACAATGTCCAAATCCATTTCCACCATTAGGGCTTCCAGGGCCGGAACTTTGTTGGCTAAGCTTTGAGCATTTGTGCTCATTGCTTTCCAGCATTTACCTGGCTTGTGTGTATTTTGCATTGGTTTTGTTCTGCCCACTTCTTCCCACATGTTTTTGATGTGTGGTTTAAAAGTGTGGCTGTTTCTGATGTTGTTCTGTTTTTGCAGGGGGTGGCGTGCAGTTCTTGACCTTCTACATCCGTCACCCCCTTTTTCTAGTTTAAATGCATATCCACATATTGCCTGAATTTTTCACTTAGGATTCTTTTCCCTGTGACAGAGAGAGGTAGTCCATCAGCACAGTATAGTCTCTTGTTGGTCCATCTGTTTCCCCAGTTGCCAATAAATCTGAATCCTTCTTGTTTGCACCAGGTCTGGAACCATGTATTAAAGCTGTTAATGTGATACAGCCTTTTTGTCCCCTTACCAAGAACAGGTAGAACTTCTGAGAATGCAACAGTATTAACAATGGGCTTGAATTTCTCTCCCAGAGATTGGAAGTCCTTTTGGACTGTAGAGGTACTGTTTCTAGCCAGGTCATTTGTGCCTAAGTGGATAACAACATCAAGTTTGGAGTGTTCATTTTTTGTGCTAAGTACTTCAACAACTTGGTTTGTATTCCTGCTGGCTGACGAGCCTGGTAGACACATGACTATCTTCTCTCCTTTGAACTTTGTTCCCAAGCTGGTGCCTCTGATAATGGAATCTCCGAGTAGTAGTAGTTTTCTGTTTGGTGAGGTTTTCTTCATATTTGGTGCTTTAGCAGGAGATTGGGCATTGTCTGACTCATTTAAGGGCCCTTCAGTTTCTTGGGATTGGGCATCCTCATTAGCCAAGGCAGAGAAGGCATTATGCAGGGATATCTCCTGATGTATAGGATGTCTCTGCGTTACAGGTCGCAATCTACCAGAACCCACTGTGATCCATTTGTTCCTGGGGTGTTTGATTACTATATGTTTCATTTTGAGCAACACAATGGCGTGATATTTCTGAGGTTGCAGGATAAGCAGTACTTCCTAATTCCTCTCCCTTCCCAGTGCCAGCAATGCCAAGGAGGGACCGAGTCAAATATGGCTGTATGTAGCTGTGCTACCTAGTGCTATGAACAATCAGCGTAGATGAGTCATGTTTGCTAAAGTAACTGAGCAGTACAACATCACTGCTTGTGTACTTCGATATCCCTGCAGTCCTAAGACTATAGAAACATATCAAAGAAATGAATAGGCAGAAAAGAGTTTTCAAGCATGCAGGAAGAACGTATTCCGCAAGGGTATGTGTGCGTGAGATGGGACTGAAAAGGTCTGACAGTAAGAGTAAAGATGTAAATATATGGAAAACTAAACAGCCAATATTCAAATGGAGTTATGCGTTCACCGGCAACTAGTGCACCTGTAACTACACTATCTGGAGTTTTTCAGCCTTTCTATGGTTAGCACTGGGCCAAAAATCTGTTTAAGCAACCCAATCCTGTCCCTATAGTAAAAATGTGGAGGGAGGGCAGAGCGAGGGCCAGCTGTGAATGGCAGCCCTATTTAGCTGCTCTCCAGCTAAGCTATACATTGCAATGCAGACCTAAACTATATGGATAGTAGCGACGGCATTACAGGTATATGCTCGTATTCAGTGTCATGTAGCAACATGCAATATACTGTATGTATTAACTTAAATGCTGCCACCTGTATTTAAATGAACATGGTTACTGCTGCCGCGGGATATCGACTCCTGTGTAAAATAAGAGAGACTAGCTGACACCCCATGAAATTCACCAAAGGACGGGCTCTCTCCCCACTCTGCCCATCCCTAGCATGTTTTCCCAACTCCCCATCCCCACACACCCCTCTGGACCGACCAGTTGTTCCCCCGGGTCTCTCTGTGCCATTCTGAGTGTTGTAGTGCTGATCTGACCGCTCTAACCACGTTCTGTCTCCGGTTCATGTGCATCAATGAAACTTAACAGGTGATTGCAATGTTCACCCACCTGTGTAGCCTGCTATGCTGTGGTGACAGGCAGCAAAAGCACCTGAGACTGCCAGCCTCACTCCAGGGTGCCTATGTGCACTGATAAATACATGCAGACCCTCCCTGCTGGTCCCCAACAGCCAGATGCCCTACCCTAACTCCAACCATAGATGAGATGCTCACCAACTAAGCATCGTTTAAAAGGTAAACTCTGTGATCCAATGGAGGAAATGGCAATAAGCCTTAATAACGGGGTTTGCATGGGAAACCTCAGGCAGTGTTCAAAAATAAAATAAAATTGCTGACTTGTTTTGAGATATAATGTTATAAAGAGGATTTATTGCAACTAGCTCTGCTATTTTTCCCAGGCAGGACAGTTGGAAGAGATAAATGAGTCAGGCAATGCTCAGGATGCTAGAAAAGGGGGAAGGGGGAGAAAGAGGGTGTATCGCAACAGAAATAAGCTTCTGTATGACTGCTAATGTGTAATATATCATTAGAAAGTGACCAGTAGGCATCATCAGAGGGGGGACACCGCCCCCCTTGGGCTAGCATGGCAAAATATCAGAGAGGGGCTCCTTCCATGACTGCTCAGAACACTAACATAATGATGGTCCTGCTGCAAATATAAAAGGTTAAGAGACACTCTGTGGCTGCATCAGTGTTTTGGTTCAAACCTATGCTGGACTCAGGCAGACATCAAATATATTTGGGTCTGAAAACTCCCAGAATCAAATTAAAAGGTGTGTGTGTGTTTGCTGAGTTGGTATTCAAAGACATGTCTGTGGGCAGAGTGGAGAGCATGAATGGAACATCCATAGTGGCTCTTCTTCCTGCAGGGGTCAACTCTCATTTTATGCTGAGTATCCTGTAAATATCTCCTTTTTAACACCCCAGGGAATTACGCGATTAATCGTGTATGTAATTTTGTACATAATCGGAATGCACAGTCATGTAAAATTGCAACATTTTGTGGCAGACGGCAGGGCTCAAGGAGAGGAAGCCAGATGCCACGTGCAGCATCTGGCTAGCAGCTACAGCAGGAGCAGGCAGATGTGATTGGCAGTCATCCAGAGCCAATCGGCCTGCCGCCTACTCAGAGTGAAGTTGGTGAAGAAGGAATCAGCATGCTGGAGGGCTTGCAAGACACCAGCAGAGCATGGGGGAACCAAAAGCCTTAGCAGCAGGGCCTGGGCTGTGCTGCATCATTCCCTCTTGTCCAGTTTCTCCCCCACTTTTCAGTCTCAAATGGCGTTCCCTTCTGTCTCCCTCCCTAATGTGTATTAGTTTTATGATGTCCAGCGTATAATCTACACTGTTAAAACTGTTGTTTTGTAAACCTCTTTTCTTTTGATTATAAAGGTGGTATATTAAGTCTAATAAAACCATAATATAGTAGTGCTTAAATAATAATAATAATAATAAACCATGATTACATGCTCCCACAGAGGTCAGTGAGAGATGGATCAGTGTATCTGAGGGCTGCTACATGTCTTGAGCCACCTGCAATCTCAAAGGAAACCTGTGGAGCATGGGAGAAAACAACTGGGTCCTGGCCTGCACAGTATGCGCTATAAAGAAGGATGCTTGATGGGACTGGAAGGGGGGGGGGGGTGCTGATAGGGAAGGGGGAGAGAAGTTTGAAGACATTTGGAGGAGGAGGAAAATGAGGGGGGCCTTTTGGAGAAAAGGGAAGGGGAAGGGGGTTGTAAAGCCAGGGGTGCCTGTTGGGAGAGGTGGAAGAAAGGAATGTCTGATGGCAAAGAGGGGAGTAAGAGTATCTCATGGGAGGAGGGACCTGATAGGGAAGGGAGAGGAGGTACAGAAAGTGGGGACCTGGGGGGAAGAATAGAGTTCCTGATGGTGAAAGGGAATGGAGGGGGGAATACAGTTTGATGGTGAAGGGAGGCAGGAGAGCTGTCTGATAGGGAGGTGAGAGGGGGAGAGAGTGGAGATGGCTGATAGGGGAGGAAGAAGAGTGAAAGAAGGGGGGGGAGTCCTTATGGGGAAATATGGCACCTAATATCTAATGAGTGTGAATAGGCAGAAGAAGAAGTGTGTGATAGGGTGACACACTCTGTTACATTGATGGCTTTCTTGGTTGAAAGGGCGGTCAAGCAAATGCCATAAACCAACAAACAAACCCATCCATTCAATTATTTACAAATACCAAGCAAACATAGACCTGAACTACAGCCCTGTAGGCATAGAAATAGAAGCATAGAAAATGACAGCAGATGAAGATCATATGGTCTATCTAGTCTGCCATCCATAAGAAATATTAAGCTCTATGGAGCCAATTTTCAAACACCACAGCGATCAGCCATGTCACTTAAATATTGACGGGATATTCAGTGGCAGCATTTGGATAGGAGTTACAACTGAATATCTAGGCTGAGCAGCGTTAACTAGATAAATGGTGATTTTATCCATTTAGCAGTGAGTTTCAGTTATCACATCCAACTTCCAACTCAGGTTAGCTTCTCAAGAGGCCTAAGTTGGCCTGATAAGTGGCGACCGGAAATCCCACTAACTGTATAAAATCGCCATTTATCAGGTCGGGACTGAATCCACCCTTGCCCTGTCCATGGACCGCCTCTGCACTAACTGGATAGTGCTGGGGCAGTCTGTAGAAATATTCAGCGGCACTATCCGGATAGTGCCGCTGAATACTGAGGTCAGTGCTCTTAGCTGGCCGGTCGCCCATTAGCTGGCCTGTTAAGGGCTTTGAATAGCAACCTCTACAATCCCTTCCTCCCCCTCAGAGATCCTCTGTACTTGTCTCATGCATTCTTGGATTTCGATACAGCTCTCATCTCCATCTACAGCCCCTACCTGCAACCTACGCTCTTCCAATGCATTTCACCCCTCGCATGGATAAGCACACACAGTCCTCTTCTAGAGAACCCCTCACTCACTCAGACATACTAAACACCGCCGTTCACTCTCAAGGCATACTCCTATCATTCTATGTAATTAATTGTGTGAAAAATTAAAGTATTGACGTTTGCATAATTCTGATTTTTCTGGCACGTAAGTTTGACTTTTCGGCCAATAATTCCCTGGGGTATACTTTTAAAGGCAGTTGCTATTTGGTAAAATCTCAGTATTTCCTACTATTTCAAATCAAGCCTATGCCTAGGTCCTCTAATTAACGAGCTGAACTAATAGCATTCAGATTTCATGAGTTAGATATGTTTACAGTCTTAATCATCATGATGAATGATCAAGTGGAATGATCCACGGCTTTCTGAATATGTTTATTACTGGTGGGAAAAGAACATCCATTGTTATAAATCACCCACCCTCTGATTTACAATAATTTTGCCTATGAAGAAATTAGTTTTATAACTCTCATATCTTCATTATACATCTCTCACATAGTGATCTTGCTTTCGGCATTTTATCTGTTGTTTATTTAAAGACTGACACTTCACTTTAGAATTTAGAATTCAGAGATAAAGTCATATATACTTAGCAGTGAGAATCTGATTTGAATTGCTGTACAAACAAAATCACAAGCATGTGGGGACTAGCCGAAGCCGTTGATTGATGATGTGCCTTAAAATAGCTTTTATGTATAAAAACTGCTTGAAGTCTTGACTAGCGTCTGACCTGAATACGCTCTTCTCCCAGGTACTCCAAGGAAAGGTCTGGCATATGAAGGAAATGCTGAATGATCTGGTGGGGTTCATTTTTTGACCCATAT
This sequence comes from Ichthyophis bannanicus, assembly GCA_033557465.1. Lineage (NCBI taxonomy): Eukaryota > Metazoa > Chordata > Amphibia > Gymnophiona > Ichthyophiidae > Ichthyophis > Ichthyophis bannanicus. The sequence continues at coordinate 99,062,923 of CM066046.1, forward strand.
TGTATGGCACCACCTCTCAATATTTGTCTTTTCTTCAGACTCCTTTATAAATTGCATTGATGCTGTGTTTTCAGTTATCTCTGCTAATCAGATCAGGTCTTCAAAGAGAGCCATAGAGGTATTGAGTTTGTTCAATACAAAATTATCACCCTCATCTTGTTTGTTGACCCTTGTTCCTTCTTATATATTTTAGTGGATTAACATGGTGTCCACAAAACCTTGACAGTGTCTGTGACTAGTGAAATAGGTAAATATTTCACAATAGGGATCATTTGTGTACAGCCACATACTCAGAAGAACATCCAGTGCTTCAGAACTCTTCACATCAGACGTGTAAAAACAAATAATTTGACCAGGTACTGCTTTTCATTACAGATTTGTTTATTTTTTTGTTTTAGGCTTCTGGATTTTTTTATATTTTATTTTTGCAGTTTCCATTATTTTAATAAGAATATACACTTGTGAAAAGAAGAAGGTCATGCAAAGAAAAACATCAGAACATTTGTACATCATATTTCAAAAGTAAACAAAAAAACCCTATTTGCAGTAGCCCACTAGTCCAACAACAAAACTGAGGAGGATTCAAAATGAAAAGAAAAAAAGCAACAACCAAGTATGTTAGGAAAGCAGGCTTCTGGATTTATTAAGTCATTTAACTTGTTTTGTGTGTACACCTACACTGGTTGGTAAATAGGGACCTTAGATTGTAAGCCTTTTAGTAAACTGCCTTGATTGCAATCTGTCCTTTGTATACTAGGTACTTGGAATAAATAAATAAATAAAATAAGAAGGTTCTTATTTGACAAGCAGGAGACATGCAGGTATACTGCTAGTGAGGTTCTCTGAGTGGAATCTGTATGTGTAGTGCTCTCTCTCAGCTTCAAGGAACACCATGCTTTGGGAGCCCAAAGACACTAATTTTATAGGCAGTCCAAATTATACCTTGACTCAGACATTCCATGCCACAATCAGGACTATCCTATAGAAGGTTCCTCTACAGAAGAGTATCCAGAGGATATTTCATAACCCACATTTCTGGCTAGAATCTAGGAAGAGCTGAAACTCTAAAATCTAAGAGTGATTCCCAGTCAATTTATAGTTTATGAGTCATTGAGAGAAGCTCTAGCACTCCTGATGCACCAAGATCTCCAAGAGCTACCACTCAATATTTGGAAGATGCCCTCCTCCATTCACGCAACCCCCAAACACCTCAAATCAAAATATAAAGTCAACTCTGCACCAGGCTACATTCAGGAATGGCTTGCTCTTTTTAAAGTTTAGCTTGAGTTTGCATATTAGTAGTTGGTGATCTGTACCACAGTCAGCTCCAGGTTTTGTATTTGTTGATATTATAGAGCTTTTCCATCGTTGACTTCCACAGATGTAGTCAATTTTATTTTGTAGAATCTATTGGGTGAATTCCATGTGTACAGTCGCTGCTTGTGTTGCTGGAAGAAGGTGTTTGAGATGAATAGATCATTGGTCGACTCATTCAAGCCATGGTATTTTCAATAACATCATATGGATGTGAAATCTGGACAGTGAAAAGGATAGACAGGAAGAAAATTGATGCCTGGCTGCCTGGCGGCAAATACTGCGTATACCATGGACTGTCCGAAGAACAAACAGTCAGTACTAGAGGAGATCAAACCTAAGCTTTCTTTAGAAGCTCAGATGACAAGACTTTGACTTTCATAGTTTGGACACATCATGCGAAGAGAGAGATCATTAGAGAAAGACATCATGCTTGGCAAGATAGAAGGTCGACGCAAAAGAGGAAGGCCAGCAATGAGATGGATCAATACAATAACAGCAGCTGCAGGTACCAGTCTGTCAACAATGAGCCACCTGACTGAAGACTGAACACAATTTAGGACAACTATCCAGAGGGTCACCATGAGTCGACACCGACTCAAAGGCACTTAACAACAACAACTGCACCGGGCCATTGCCATTCTCAGTTTCTGCACCAGTCAATGGTCTCTGAGGTAGCTCTTAGGGGATCCAAAATATACAGGCCCAATAGCAGCTATCCCCCAGGCAAAGACCAGAAGATCCTAGACCTACTGTATGGGCAGGAAAATCTAGAGGGGTACAATACTAACTATGAAAATCCAGATCCATCAGAAGCAGATGCTTAATTATTCCCACATTCTAATTCAGCAATCAATGAATAATACAAAACTTTCTTTGCAGACATTTCCTCGCACAAGTCCATTTATTTATTCTGGAGTGTGCTTTTCACCTGATCACACATTGCTTCGCACAGCAGCAGTGCCTATCAGCATGCAGAATATCTTGGCTATGGGTATCTGGCTCCTTTATGATCACCTAGGGAATGCACCATGCTTGGGGATAGCCTCTTTGGAGAAAAGGCAACAGATACAGTCTTACAAATAAAGGATAATTACTCTACAGTCTAAGAACTCTCCTCTCAGCCCACTGAACAGCAGTCACATTACTGCAGAAATCAACAGACCATCTACCAGTACTCACAACAATTTTTACAGTAATTATATCCAAGAAGACATTATCAGTCATATGCTAAGACATCTTACCAGCACTAGGCCATGCGAGCATGCCTGAAGCATCAGAGACCTTGGGAGAGGAAGCAACAATTGCCATCTGTGGTTTCCACCCTTAAACTGAACCCTTTCTTTTGATTAATGCCTATGGGCCAGGAGGCTTGTCAAGCTATGGATCCTGCAGATTATAGACAAACATCTGGAAGCTCCCACTGACAAAGAACTCAAGGAAGGCAGCAAAAATCTTGGACCACCACATACCTGCCTGGAGAGAGAACTAGAAATTCTCTTAAACAACCAAGCAATAGTCTTCATTTCTGAAGCACAAAGAGGGCAGATATTTTACTCCAAACTCTTCCATAAAAACTCAGGGGGAGGGCTGCGGTCCATGCTGAATCTGAGAGGATTCAACTGGTTCATCAGCAGAGAAAAATTTAAGATGAATATCCTTGCTAAAAGACGGACACTTTTAGACCAGAATGATTGGCTCCCCCCCCCACCAGATCTCTCCCCCCCCATTCAGATCTCAAGAATGCCTATACAACCTACACTTTACCTTCCAAGACCACCACTGTCAGTATTGAGTGGTTCTATTTAGCCTCTCTTCCTCTCCCATAGTTTTTACGAAATTCCTGGAAGCATTGGCTGCTCACTTTGAAAGAAGGGATGCTTCCTATGCTCTTATCTCAATGACTGTTTTGTGAGGGGCCCTTCACTGATGAGCATGGGGTCATGTTAGAAGAATCCTGCAAAGCTTAGGGCTTCAAACCAACAAACCAAAATCCAAATTCGATCCAACACAGTGAATCCTCCACATAAGCGTACAGCTGGATGTGGTAGCAGAAAAAGTCTTCCTTCCAGAGGAGCGACTATGAAACCTCATCTCTCTTTGCAACAGGATGTCCAAAGCCAAATTGGCTTCAGCCCACAACATCTTGAGATTGCTAGTGCACATGACAGCTACGATACATTTGATCTCCTTTACAAAATTGCATAGGAAAGCCTTTTATTGGCACCTCACAGTCTGTCTCTTTCCATCTTTGCGTAAAAGTGCCTAATTTAGTGGCGATATCCTCATGACCTATCAGCAGGATGTCCATTCCGAGGGCCACAGCCACACATTACACTCTCAATAGATATCTCCATGAGGGTGGGTAGTGCATTGAACTGACATCCGCACATGGAGAAAACAAGAAAGAAGTCTTGATGCATCAACCTGCTGGAACTCTGGGCAATCCAGCATGCCCTTCAAGCCTTCAGGAACTGCTTTAGAGGGAAATATATTCTCATGTTTGCAGACTATCAGGTAGAGATGTTTTAAATAACAAACAAGGAGGGTCAGGCTCCATCAACTTCTGTCAGGATGTACTTAAAATCTAGAATCTCACTCAAAGCATGCATGCTGACTTACTAGCCACATGCTTGGTAACAATCAAATTGCAGTTTCCCTAAACTGATGTCTAGAAACACAAGAGTGGCTCCTAGATCAAATGGTGGCACAGCAACTGTTCAACAGATGGGGAATCCCAGACTTAAACCTCTTTGAGATAGAGGAAAGCAATAAGTGCCCCATCTTTTGCTCCATGAAACCAGCAAAGCAAAGACTCACACACAATACCTTTTTCCTCTCCTGGAGCCACGGCCTTTTCTATGCATTTCCTCCATTTCTGCTAATCCCTTGAGTCTTGCAGAAGATAATTCAAGAGAAAGTGACACTCATTCTGATAGCTCCCTACAGGCTTCTCCTTCTAGCAGCACATCACCCATTTCCATTGGGATACAGCCTTCCCTTTTGACCCAACAAAAAAGGCAACCTGATGTACTTCAACCTTAAATCTGTGGCTTTGACAGCCTTGATATTGAAAGCCAGGTAAGTGCCCATATATCAGTGTTGCAAGACGTACGAGGCATCATACTTGTTTCCAGAAAGGAATCAACTAGGAAGTCCTATTGACTTAAATGGAATGATTTCATTTGGTGGAGTATGGAAAATCACCTCAAACCAACTACTGTTCAGTATATAATGTACTACAATACCTTCTCCACTTGTCTAAGGCAGGCCTCAATACTACCTCATTGAGATTTCCCCTTTTGGCCTTGACAGCATATCATAATAAAGTGAAGGGCAAACCAATATCCTAGTACACTTTGGTCTCCAGAATCATGAAGGGGCACATGAATACTAAGCCCCCACTTTGGGAATCAACACCATCATGGGACCTCAATGTAGTTCTGTCACAACTCCTACAATCCTATGTCGAGCCACTGGGGAAAGTATCTCTCAAACATCTGTCATGGAAAACTCTTTTTTGTAACCATCGCATTAGCCAGAAGAATCAGTGAGCTTGAAGTCCTCCCAGGTCCTCCTGGACCCACTACAATCTGGCTTCCGTCCCCTACACTCCACTGAAACGGCACTCACAAAAGTCACCAACGACCTGTTCCTGGCTAAATCTATAGGCCTCTATTCTATCCTCATCCTTCTTGACCTTTCTGCTGCCTTTGACACTGTTGACCACAACCTTCTCCTCACCACCTTCTCCTCGCTTGGCTTCAAGGACTCCGTACTATCCTGGTTCTCTTCCTACCTCTCCCATTGCTCATTCGGTGTATGCTCTGGTGGCTTCTCCTTCTCCCCTACCCCGCTCCATGTAGGTGTACCCCAGGGATCTGTCTTGGGCCCCCTCCTCTTCTCTCTCTACACCCAAGGCCTTGGTGTGCTTATCTCCTCCCATGGCTTTCAGTACCATCTCTATGCCGATGACTCCCAAATCTATCTCTCTACACCTAATATTTCTCTGGCAACCCAGTCCAAGATCTCTGCCTGTCTTTTGGACATCGCTGCCTGGATGTCTCATCGCTGATTGAAACTGAACATGGCCAAGACTGAACTCCTTGTCTTTCCACCCAACTCCTCCCCCCCCCCACTTCCCCCTCTCTCAGTCCATGTGGATGGATCTACTGTCCTTCCTGTTCCCTCGGCCTGAAATCTAGGAGTTATCTTTGACACCTCTCTCTCCTTCTCTGCTCATATCCAGCTTGTAGCTAAGACCTGCCGCTTCTTTCTCTACAACATCAGCAAAATCCGCCCCTTCCTCTCTGAACACACTACTAAAACGCTTATCCACTCCTTAATCTCCTTTCGTCCCGATTACTGCAACCTACTCCTCGCTGATCTCCCCGTGAGCCACCTCCTTCCCCTTCAATCTATACAAAATCACACTGCTCGACTAATCTTCTGCCATCCTCGCCATGCCCACATTACTCCTCTTCTCAGGTCACTTCACTGGTTCCCTGTCCAATTCCGCATCCAATTCAAGCTTCTCCTACTGACCTATAAATGCATTCACTCTACGGCCCCTCAATACCTTTTATCTCTTATCTCTCCCTATGTCCCCTCTTGAAATTTGCGCTCTGCTAACAAATTACTACTATCAATGCCTTTCACACGCACTGCGAACTCCCGACTGCGCTCCTTTCACCGTGCTGCACCATACACCTGGAACAGCCTACCTGCGTCTGTGCGCCAGGCATCCTCCCTAGCCCTCTTCAAATCCAGGTTGAAGACCCACCTCTTCACCGTTACATTCAGATTCTGACTTCCATCCTCATCTTACCCTAACCCCCATCAACGTTTATGACAAAACTATAAACCAAACTGTACTACACTGTACCTTGCGCTGAACTGACTAATGCTTTGCACTGGTCTACCTAGATTGTAAACTCCGATGAGCATGACTCTGATGGGCAGGGACTGTCTCTTGTATGTTGCCTACCTCTTGTAGGTTAGCTGTGCAGCGCTGCGTGCATGGCGCTTTATAAGTGCTGAATAGTAGTAGTAGTAGTAGTAGTAGTACACTATCCACTCTACACCCAATTCTTTAATGGGGTGGTCCTTGGCACCCACTCCAAATTCTTACTGAATTCCATCTAAATTAGTCCATAGTTCTGCCAATGCTCTTTCCAAAACTGCATACTGGCTACCCAGAATCTATGCTATACTTCTATGACTGTTGTTGAGCTCTCCTTTATTACCTGTAAGGCATTAAGGATATTAAGAACAATTTGCTGCCATTTATTACCTTCATCTTGAGCAATCAAAGCATTCCAATAGCCAAACATAACTCATCTTGCTAGATCTCTGACCACATCAGTCTCTGCTAATCCAGAGCTAATCTAACCTCACAACACAAAGTTTTGGCATACAACCTTGGATCTACAGCTTTTTCCATAGCCAACCTTCGTTCTATCCCCACTGTATATATATGGAGAACCACAACCTGGTCATATCTTTACCAAGCATTACTGCCTGGACTCCTCCTTAAAACAAAATAGTACCTTCAGACAATCTCTTTGCCTGATAATCTGTTCCAGCGCCCACATTATTCCTTGGGTCATGACCCTATACATTCATCAGGGTAATCCTAAACTCCGTATTCATTAACAGTGTGCCTGCACATCCCCTGCTTGTTGACAAAGAAAGCAAAGTTAGTCACTTACCTATAATGGGGGGTTCTTCATAGACAGCAGAGGAATGTAACTATACTTCCCCCATGCTGGGGCCCCCTTCATATCCTGGAAGGCATCTCCAGCTAAGGAACAGACTGAAGGAGGAAGGAGGGGGACTACACTTAAAGGGACAACACCAGCACATGCGCAAAGAAAGGTGATGGGAGGTGCCCCCTGAAAATAATGGAGAGCACCATGCAGACAGGTTCATCCCAGAGTGGATAGAGGACTAGGTCATGGCTCTACATATATCTACAATGCGGATAGAGTGCAGGTTGGCTATGGAAGCAGCTGTAGTCTAAGGATATGTGCTGAAACTTTGCCCGGTGAGGGTGGATTAACTCTGGGGTAGCAGAGATTAATGCAGTAAGGGTTGCCACTTTGCAATTGATACCAAAATCTGGAACAGGTTGGACATCCTGAAGCTTGAAGAATTCTATAGAATTTGGCAGCTGACATTTAATGCTAAAAAATGCAAGGTCATGTATTTTGGCCTCAAAAGCTCAAGGTGGTGAAGTACTTCTGTGCACAAAAGAGCAAAACCTGGAAGTGATCATATCTCATGATCTTAAGGTGGCCAAATGGGTAGAAAAGGCAACGGTAAAAGCCAGAAGGATATTTGGATACACAGGGAGAGAAATGGCCAGCAGAAAAAATGGTGATAATACCTTTGTATAAGAGTCTGGTGAGAATTCATTTGGGATGTTGTGTGCAATTCTGGAGACAGTACCTTCAAAAAGCTACAAACAGTGTGCAGTCATTGCAGAGAGTGGTTATGATAATGGTCAGTGGTCTTCATCATAAAGCATACACAAGCAAGAGGTTAGGATAGGATCAAGAACATCAAGGTGGTATGCTTTACACCAAGGTGTGCCACAGAAATCCTTGCTTACTATGCTATTAACAATATCCTTGTGTGTATATCAATTCTGAACTATCCTTCAACATGCAAACTGGTCTACTTTCCAAATCCGCTTTCTCAGCACTTTGTTGCTACTGTTCTTTGTATCCCCTCCTAGATTCCCCCGCATAAACAGCCATTCGTCTTAGTATTGTGATAGCACGCCTTGATGGTTGTAATGTGATCTACACTGGTTTAACCGTCAACTAAAGAGACTTTAATCTATTCAAAATACTGCCATACAGACCTTCTCTCAAGTTAAGAAATATGATCAGGTGACCCTATTGTTTATTCAGAATCATTGGCTCCCACTGCTCCAATGTATCCACCACAAGATCCTGTCTTTAACCCACAAGGTCCTCTATGATAATGCCCCTCAGTATCTATCAGGACTCATCGTTCCTTATGCTTCCCCATGCTGTTTACTCTCCCTGCACGGAAATAGATTGGTCATTCCTCCCGCTTCCAGAACCAAATATGAGACTGCAATATGTTCTGCCTTCTCCTTCACTGGAACTGCCTTCCCTCTCGCATTCGCTTGGAAACCACATTCAAGAAATTCAAGTCCTTCTTGACGATGCCCCTGTTTGAGCTTTTGAAGGTGGACCAAGCCAGGAGGGCTGATGTTGTATTTCTGATAATTTATTTATTTATTTTTTATACCACGCTCTTTAGAATAGGTGCAGTTTACATGTATGCTAACAGATACTTTTTATTCCCTTGTCCCCAAAGGGCTCACAATCTAAGTGTACCTGAGGCAATGGAGGGTTAAGTGGCTTGCCCGAGGCCACAAGGAGTGGCCATGGGACTAGAGACCCCAGTCCCTCCGGCCTGAGGTTGCTTGTCCCCATGCGGGAATTGAACCCCCAGCCTGAGGTAACCTGTCCCAACCACTGAGCCACTCCTACCATTTGTTTCTTCTTTCCTCCTCGTACACTTACTACATTCTCGCTCTCCTGCCCTACCGTGTCCACTCTTTCTCTTTAAAGATCGGAGCTCCTTTCTCTATTTTAATTACTCTGTATGTTCCCCACAAAGGGCGGTATATCAAAATTAATAAACTAAACTATAAACCATAGGCCCAGTACTGAATTGAGCCAGCTATGCGCCGCCATCTCCACCAACTTCTAACTCCAGATATTCAATGCTGGGTCAAATGAGGCCCCGACACGGAATATCCGAGATCACCGCAATGCCCAAGAGACACAGAAACTAGCCAGGTAGTGGTGATATTGTACCGCTGCCCAGTTAGCTCTAGCGGGTAAAACTAGGCCAGCTTTTGCTTCAACTAGTTTTACCCGCAGGTCGCTAACTAGGTAGCAGTGCAATACTGCTGCTACTCGGTTAGTGACTGTCACTGCCTCTGCTCCACCCCAGGACACCCATGACACATCCCGATGCTAAGTGGTTAGTATCAGGATGTGTAAAGGAGATAACTGAAGATTCTTTGGTGCATCACCAACGGAAGCAAAATGGCAGTATATTGATGTTTTTAAATTAAATTAAATTACATCCTATTATACTTTCAGAGGCACCAAAAAAGGCAAATATTATTTTAGGCCCCCTTTATTATTTGCAAAGCAATATGACACTTAAATCTTTCTAGATGTATACCTTGGACACGCTGTCTGAAACATCTCGCTCTTTGGGCTGGTCCCTCCTTGACATCCCAGCATCTGGGGGGGGGGGGGGGCCTTATTGTATTAGGCAGGAGGGTCTGAGGGTTGCTTGAAAAGCCAAACACAATGAAGCTGTGATGCGAGGTCAGCACATTAGCCTTCCGTTGCCCTTCCTACCTTCTTACCCAAAAATGCAATGTGTGCCTTCGAGTCAGTCCTGACTCCTGGCGACCCAGAAGCTCCTTGGTTTTCTTGGCAGTGTCACCAGAAGTAGATTGCCAGGCCTTTCTTCCGAGGCAATGGAGGGTTAAGTGACTTGCCCTTGTTAATTTTCTTACAACTCTGTAACCAGGAGAAGGTTAATGCACTTGGATACATAGGATGTGAGCTTAGGGTCATTTTTATAAACTTCTCTGGATTTTATGCATGTCAGTATGCAGGTGTTTGAAGCCTGAAGCACGCAGGCACTTTAATTTATAAATAGGAGTGTAAGTTGCATAAAAACGCACGTCAGACTAGTTGTAAGTGCTTACGCCTTCTCTAGCGCTGGTGTAAATGCCTCTCAAGAAGGCGCAGAAGTTACGGTATTTTATAACTTATGCATGTAAACTTGCGCTCCATCCATGCACTGTCCGAACGCCACCCCATGCATGCAATTGTTCTTACAGAACGGCAACTGGCTAACGTCCACACATAAACGCGCATTCACGTGCACAGGTGACTTACAGAGCTCCTTATAAAACTATCTTATTATTGTCCCCCTCATTTAAATAATCAGCAGACATTTCATTTGTTTTTCAGGCATGTATCAGTAGCAAAAGATTCTTTGGTGCATCACCAACGTAAGCAGTCACTCTACGGCCCTGCCCATTAATAGCTTTCCAACAAACAAATCTGTACCACCCCAACATCACTTCACTATGATTAGACACTGGAAACAGCCTATTTATTGATTTAGTGCTTTGGAAATAATATGTTTGAAAGCTTAAAGTTATGATCTGATACATGGCTTCAAAATAAAAATGAGGACTGCTTACCAAATCTATAAATGACATGCAAATTGTCTTAACCTGTTCTAGTTTATGATCAAAAGACTCTCAACAGAACAGCTCGTTATTTGCTCAGACTTATACTTTCCCCACTGACAATTCTAACATCATCATAGTAAACTACAAGAAAATAAGATATTAGTATGCTTATTGTCAAACGTGGTTGATGGCATTACATTTCTGTACTGTTCCAATATTATTTATGAATGTATCCGACTTCAGAGTTGGTGATGCCAGCTAGAATATCAAGTGTTAATGTCCGGGTGCAGTAGCTTTCTTCAAGATTATTCCGTTTCATCTTTCACTGTTTATGAGGTCAGCAGGGACCCCTCATTTGCAATTAAATCCTCAGCCTATAAATGAGAGCATGACAACGTGCAATTTCTACATCAAGAGAAACTATCAATCAGAGTGCTGAAAATGATAGCTCACTGCAGTACAATCATTGACGCTTTCATCATCAATAAACTAGTGCTAGAGCAGACTTTCCAGGTCTTTCTTTCCACTGCATATTTCTGAAAGCCAATTGTGTGTGGGGGGGGGGGGGGGGAGGGGGATTTCATAACGTATGATAAACACTAGAGAGACTAAGTAACAAGGCTCTGTTTCAGTTTAGGTATTTTGTTGCCCTATGCAAATCTCTTAAAAGATGCTCTTGTGGTTTCTGACAAACCCTTTGATTGATGTTTACACTTATAATGCCCCTCTCCCAAACACAAAGAGTACTAATGTATTTTTTTATTGGAGATAGATGGAGATATACAATAGGAGATTAATCAACTGTTAAAATAATTTAGCATTGTTTTCACATGCATTTAAGTTTGACTTGAAAAGCCAGATCAAGACTTTCTTGAACTTGGTTCTTGGGAAAACAGTAGCAGAGAACATATAACATACAAAGAAAACCACAGTATCAATTTCATTATTTTTAAGTGCCGTCAAATCAATGCTGACTCCTGGCATCCCAGCAGCCCCTGGGCTTTCTTGGCAAGATATCACCAGGCCTTTTCTTCCAAGGCAATGGAGAGTAAAATGACTGCCCTCAACCACAAAGCGTGCCAGTGGGAATCAAACCCAAATCTTGGGGGTTGTAGGCTACTCCTCCACTCCACATAACAATAATTGCACAGAATACCGCAAACTAACATTTTCTGACAATATTTACATTTTATTTGTTGAATTATATAATTGACCATTGCTTATGTGAAACTGACTACACACTGTGTTCCTATGCAAACAGGGGCATGTTTACTAAAATGAGCTAAGTTAGCACGCAACTGAACTGTCAATCTAGCTAACCTCAGGGGGCATGTGAATCCATGCACATTGCAACCCCATGGCGCCATGCTAACTTAATGCCACCCACTGAGGCAATGTAAAGTGCATCCGCACTAACGGCAACAGCCATGGTAAGCAACCCCCAAGATGCCAATGCTAACAGTGATGTACCATTAACACTCACGTTCTGCCTCTTACCTGCCCAGACCCCCTCCAATCACACACTAACCGATTAATGTGCGATTTTTGATGCAGGGACCTGCGCTAACTGGTAGTGCATCATGCTTACCATGCACTTATCCCCTCACTAATGGGTAGTGCACTGTGGTAAACATGCCTCCCCAGCAGTCTAGGAAAGCATGGTGACAGAAATTCTTGAGGCAAACAGAAGGTTGAGCCTAGTTCCTATGTACGCTATAGATAGTTTACAAGAAAGCTGTATCCCCTGTACTATGTAGTATTCTAAAATATGTGACAAATAGTACTAGCTAAACTAGTTATGTAACCTGGCTTATTACAGGCAGGGGGTCTGTAGCCTTTATGATTTATTTCTTGATAAGGCCCAATTCTTCTCCTGATATTAACCCAGGCTTCACAGAAAAAGTCCTTGATAGGATTCCACGGTGCATTGCATGAGCATCCTAAATCTCACCCATAGGTAAGAGCAAAAGAAATGCCACACTGGATCAGCCCAAGGTCCGTCAAGCCCAGTATCCTGTTTCCAACAGTGGCCAATCCAGGTCATAAGTACCTGGCAGGTTCCCAAAAGGCACACAGGTTCCACAATGCTTATCTCGGGGTAAGCAGTGGATTTTCCTGGTCCTCTTTAATAATGGTTTATGGACCCATCCTCCAGGAACTCATCCAAACTTCTTTTAAACCCAGATGCACTAACAGCTTTTACTACATCTTCTGGTAATGAATTACTTGTTCAGTAAAAACTATTTTCTCTTATTAGTCCTAAATGGCCTATATTGTAGTTTTATTGAGTGTCCCTCAGTCTTTCTACTGTTTGAAAGAGTAAACCGAGCTTCATTTACCCATACTACTACATGCATTAATTTATAGACCTCTATCATATATCCCCTCAGCCATCTCTTTTCCAAGTTGAAGAGCCCTAATCTTTTAAGCTTCTCCTCATAGGGGTATCCTTCCATCCCCTTTACTATTTTGGTGGCTCTTCTCTGTACCTTTGTCTAATTCCACTATAACCTTTTTAAGATACGGCAACCAGAATGCATTCAATATTCAAGGTGCAGTCATACCTTGGAACGATACAGAGGCATTATAATATTCTTGGTTTTATTCTCCATTCCTTTCCTTATGATTCTTAGCATTCTATTTGCTTTCTTGGCTGCCGCTGCCCACTGGGCCGAGGGTTTCAACCTACTATCCACGATGATGCCTAAATCCTTTTCCTGAGTGGTGGTTCCTAATGTGGAACCTTGCATTGTATAACCATAGTTTGGGTTGTTCTTTCTTAAGTACACAACTTTGCACTTATCCACATTAAATTTCATCTGCCAATTTGAATATCCAGTCGTCTAATTTATTAAGGTCACACCTGTGTTGCAGTTGGTATTATCTTCCAATCCCAGGGTGGTCTGAATACTGATAAATTAAAACTTTTACTGTGAAGTCATTAGCTTTTAAATTCTATGATGAGTTCCCATGTAATTTTTAATGATTCTTGGAGAAAGCTGAAGTTAGTAAGTGTGAAACAAAATATCTATAGCTGATTGTTTTACATGGGTTATGATCTAAAAAAAGCCAGTATCTATACGTAGTGCCCAGCAGTAACCAGATCCCATTTCAGACACGTTTAAATATGGCTGTGCCAGGGAATTTATGGGAACCGTGAGTAATTCAAAGAATTTTAAGAAATGACTGTGCAGTTAATATTTTTAACTGATAATAAGGATGCATTTAAATAATTTACAGTATTGCATGATACACAGTTGGTGCAGTGTTCTGTTAAACAGGTTTTTTTATGACTGAATTGTTAATAAATGCAATAAATAGCAAATTGTTTTAATCATTGGAGACTTTATTTTGCTTGCAGAAAAAAACCCTGAGAAATAATTACTTAAAGAAATACAAAAGCAAATATTTTTAGACCAATTATCTACAGCTTATTCCCCAACAAGAGTGAAACCAGTTCCTATTCCATTTTGGAAAAGTTGAAAACTGTGAACTAGTCCTATAATATTATGTCAAAGCGGAGAGGTCAGTTTTGTAAAAATAAATAAGGCCCAATATTCAGAGGAGGTGGCTAGCACAATTACAGTGCCTAAGCGTCCCCGCTGAACGCAAAAGCCCGATATTCGATGCCGGGGCCATATCCAGTCACAGGCATTGAATATCCAGGTCAGCCGCACAGCCCGGAAGCCAACCGGGCAGCAGCTTAATATTACCACTGACTGATTAGCGATGGGGACCACTCCTGGAACAACCCGATGCTAAGCGATTAGCATTGAGGCCATTAGCAGCAGTACCTGGGGATATCAAAAGGGCGGTATATCAAGAATAAATAAACAATAAATAAACAATCCCTCTTAGAGACATTTGCGCAATTTACAGATCTGTAAATCATGTAAATGACTTTGAATATATCAGGCCCATAATCTTTTGTAAAGCTATAGAAAACTGAATTCGAGACTTGCCGTAGATATAGGGTTGTGTCACCGCACAATGTTATTGGCCTTGTAAGTAAGAACGAGAAAAATCACAATACTAGAAAAAATCGTTCTCTTTCACCTCTGGTAAGGTTTAGAAATAAACAATTGAGGTCTCAGTAAAAAAGAGCACAGCTATTTAAGACTCACGTCAAAATTATAGCAAGTGCTTTATCACATCAACGCCCTCCAAACTACATTTTAAACAAACTGCCAGTCGTTTCTTATTGATGAAAACTGACGAGAACAGTAAAATCTTATCTTCTGCGACTGGACAGCTGTATATACTTTTAAATTGATCCCTTTAATTGATCCCGACATACACCACCGGTACCATCAAGACGTTTCACAGCAATGTTTCCTCAGGGGATCCATTAATACCGAATCACACTACAAGTAAAGATAAAAACAATATGATTCCCACCCCTACTACACCAAAACTCCCACTCCTCAAACCCAAAATACTGTTAAAACAATGCCTCACCTCCGATGCAGCCCGCGTAAACTCAAACTCAGTGTTGAGATCAGGGGGTTGAAAGAGTACAGCTGTCATCCCCAATTACGGGTGTTAGCTTTTTCTTGGTGGGAGATTGAGGCAGTGCCCATGCAATAAGTGGCTGCCCTGTGTGCTAAGTGTAAAGCATGCCCCCTGCATTTACCATGCAGGCTTTGCACTTATGTCCAAAAAATAACATGCAGTAACATGTAGTAAATGCAAAACCTTGCTACACTTTAATGAAAGGGCCTACCGTGCTAGCATTTAACTTTCAAAAGGGGAGACTAAAATGAGGGGAAAAAAGCTAAAAGGAGCAGCTGCAAAGGTTAAGAGTTTACATCAGCCATGGGTTTTGTTCAAACGTACTATCTTGGAAGCCCTGACCAAAGGCATTCCACGTATTAAAAAAGTGGAAGGAAGGTCAGATGACAGACGGCAGGTTAAAAGCTGAGGTAAAAGAGGCTATTATATCTAAAAGAACATCTTTCATAAAATGAAAAAGGATCCGAATGAAGATAACAGGAAACAGCATAAGCACTGTCAAGATAAGTACAATGCATTGATAAGGAAGGCAAAAAAAGATTTGAAAAGAAGCTTGCAGAAGAGGCAAGTATTTATAATGAAAACCTTCTTATGGGTACATTTGAAGCAAGAAGCCAGTGAGGGAATAAATCAGACTATTAGATGATTATGGCATAAAAGGCCATTCAGCAAGAACAAGCCATAGCAGAGAGGCTAACTTAGAAGCATTTCCGTATGCAGAAAGCAGCACTGACACATGTTGATTGGCATACACGTGTAAATACTATTTTAGAACAGGCTTTTTTTCAGATGTGGGAATACTCACCTCATTTACCTTCCCTAGAGGAAAGACAGTGTCTTGAGTGGTCCTACAATGCAGACATGAATTCCCCATTTCATATAGAGAATCCATGAAAATTTGTAGACATCGGCATTTACATCTGCCCCCAGACACAAATACTGAAAGTGCCTGCTGGCAGGAGCAGTAATGAATGCTGACATTGGGCTCCCCTCAATAACTGATCTGACCTCTGGTATGCCCCTTTGTCACCCTTACTTCCACCCCCACCCAGTGTCCAATCCCCTTCCCCCAAAAGCAGCCTCGATCACCCCAACCACTCCCCAAAGCTGACTCAATCCCATCATCCTCACAAAAACAGCTCCGATCCCCTCATCTCCACCTCCCCCAAAGCACAGCAGCCAAGTCCCCCTCCCCAAGCAACTCTAGTACCCCTCCCCCTCAAGGCCCCTACCAAAACACAATACCCTTTACTTGGCCTCACCAACTACAATTCCTATGTCCTCTACAAGCCCTCCCTGGGCTTACCAGGGATCACTGGTGGACAGTGGGAGCAGGAATGCTGCCCACTTGCTCCTGCTTACACCTGATCAGAACCAAAATGGCACCAATGAGCCAGTGGCAAATATTCTAATAAGGGGCCCCCCATTGCTGTGCCCCTGCCACACATGGCAAACTTACTTTAAGTTGTTTTCCATGCTGCCTCCACTCCAGGCTTGGAGGCTGTTACCTCCTGGGCTGCAGTCTTGTGGTGAGGCTGTTATCATTTATTTTTATTTAACAGTTTCTTCTATACCGCCCCTTCCAGAGATCAGGGGCGGTTTACATTGAACAGAGAGTTAGTATACTTCTGTATACTTTACAAGGAACAATGTTTTAACTATATACATGTGTAGATACAGGGAACATACTTTTGAACGTTAGCTGGAATAGTACTTTTTAAACTATGTACAGGTTATAAAACATGGAACATAACATAGATAATTACAGTAGTTATTTACAATAATGATATAGCCGTCAGTTTGGGTAAATCTTTTGCATGTTGTGTAATGTAAGTAACGTTTCTTGTGTTAGTCATTTGTTCTGTCTTGAGTACTGTGGATGTGTTTCTGTGATTGTTTTGGGGAGGTTTTTTGTTGGTAGGGGATCTCAAAGTGTTTTGTAAAGAGGTAGGTTTTTAGTTCCTTTTTGAATTGATGAAGGTCCTTTATCATGTGGAGGGTTAATGGTATTTCATTCCAGAGGGTAGGGGCAGCAAAGGAGAAGGCTCTATCACTTGTTGTTGCGTTAGTTTTTCTGAAATTTGTTTTTATGTTGAGGGAGTGGGTTGCATTCTGTCTGCGCGTTCTAGTTTCTGACGGGGGGTGTATTAGAGTAGATAATTGTGAGGGAGAGATGTTATTAATGAGTTTAAAAGTAGTTAGGAGGATTTTATATTTTATTTGGCTGCTTATAGGGAGCCAATGCAGGTCTAATAGTATTGGGGTCACATGGTCTGTTAGTTTAGCTTTTGTGATCATCTTGGCGCATATGTTTTGAGCCCTTTGGAGAAGGTATATGCTCTTTAGTGGTAAGCCATTTAGGAGACTATTACAGTAGTCGAAGTGGGGGGTGATGAGGGTATTGACTACTGATCTAAAATCATGTGTGTTGAGTAGTGGTCTCAGATGTTGTATTGTCTTGAGTTTATAGAAAATGGTTTTTACTGTATGTTTTATGTGTGGGAGCATGGTGAGTGAGTGGTCCAGAATTATTCCAAGGTACTTTACCTCCTTTTTAACAGGTATTGGTGTGTTACTTATTGTGATTGTAGTAGGGTAGTTGTAGTCAGTGTCAGATTTTCTCGTTATGAACATTGCTTCTGTTTTTTTGAGATTGATGCTTAGGTGGTTGTCTTCAAGCCATGTGGTAGTCTCATTCATGCACTGGAGTAAGCTATCATATTTGGGGTTGTTTGGGTTTATGGGGGTGGCAAGCATGATATCATCCGCGTATATGAAATGGTTGATTTTATGCTTCTTGAATATGTTTGTAATAGGCTGGAGGTACAAATTGAAGAGGAGGGCGGAGAGGGCAGATCCTTGAGGGATACCTTGACCTTGAGGGAAAGTTTCTGATGTTTCTTTACCTAATTGTATCCGTATTAATCTGTGTGAGATGTATGATTTGAACCATTCAAGGACTGTCCCTCCTATTTTTAAATTTTCTAGTCTGTTGATGAGTGTATTGTGATTAATGCTGTCGAATGCGGCAGATAGGTCTATGAAGAGGAGAAGGAAACCTTTGTTATTGTCATTAGTACCTTTGATGAGGAAGTCTGTTAGAGCGATTAGGAGAGTTTCAACTCCATGGAAGGGGCGGAAGCCAAATTGATGCGCATCAAGGAGTTTGTGCTCATCTATGTAGTCTTGTAATTGGAGTTGTATGTTTTTTTCTATTATTTTGGCGATAAGAGGTATGCTAGCTATTGGCCTGTAAGAGTTGGGGTCTTTTGGGTCTAGTTTATTGTTTTTTATTATGGGGCAGATCAAGGAGAGCTTTAGGGCGTTGGGCATAGTTCCTTGAGAGAGTGATTGGTTTACTATGTATTGGATGTTTTCTGCAAGAAAGTCCTTAGTATCCTTGATCCATGACACCGGGCATGGGTCAAGCGGAGAGGTTGTGGTGTTGATCATTGTTATGATATTAAGGATGTGTTTTCGTTCAATCTTGTGGAAGGTTGTCCATTCATAATTACTGTCCTGTTTAGATTTTATTGTGGTGGTTGGAGAGTAAGGTTTTACCTTTAGTTTTTCAGCAAAATGTGATGCTAAGGTTTGTACGCTTATAGTGTCTTGGTTCAGTTCTGGGTTATGTGTTTTTGTTAGTGTTTTCACAATTGAGAAGAGTTCTCCTAGCCGGTTGAGAGCAAGATTTATTAGTTTGGAATAGTAATCTCTTTTTGACTTGTTGATTGCATCCTTATATCTATTAAGTATGGTTATATATTTGGTTTTGTTATCGTGTGATTTTGTTTTTCTCCAGGTTTTTTCTTGTTTACGTAGTTGCTTTTTTAGCAGGGCAATGTCTTTAGTGAACCATTTTTGTGATTCTTTCTTTTTCTTCTGGATCGTTTGTAGGTGTTGCTGCTTCTTGGATTGTTTGGTTCCAGTTCTCTATAGTTAGGTTGATATCAGTTAGGCTTGTAGTGAGCTTGGGTAGTACCTTATCAAGGAATGTATCATTGTCAAAGCGGGTGAAACGTGAGTGGTGTGATGTTGTGTTTGAAGACTGTGATGGTACTTGTGCTAGTAGGTGAAAGGTTATCAGGTGATGGTCAGACCAAGGTACTTCCGTAGTTATTGGGGGAGAGTATAGTTGATGTAGGTTGAAGGGGGTAGGGAGGAAGATGAGATCTAGCGAGTTTCCTTTATTATGTGTGGGGGTAAGGACTATCTGGTTATATCCCATGTGGGTCATTGAGTCTATGAAGTTGTCTTTTTGGGATTGGTTTAGGGATGGGAGGTTAAGGTCACCTAAGATTATGAGGGGTTTTCTCTCAGATGCTGTGCATGCGAGTTCAAGGATAGGGGAAAGATTTTTCTGATCCGCTGATGGGGGTCTATAGATTAGTGAGAATGCTAGTGTTCTGTTTTTGATGTTTATTATGTCCATGCCTTCAACATTGTTATCATGAGACTTCAGTCCAGGAGGCAACAGCTACCAAGCCTGGATCAGAGATAGTGCAGCAAACAAATTAAAGTAAGTTGCCATAAAGACATATGGCCTGCTTCCTGCCCATTCCCTGCCACCCCCACATTGTGGAACTGCTTGGGCAGAATTTACAGCACTGCAATGAGCCCTAGCAATAACTCCATGGTTCTCGCACCCTAGCAATAACTTCATGGTTCTTGCAGTAGTGGATGGTATGCTAGGGGGGGCCATTCGGGGAGGGGTTGTAGTTGGGGTGGTCAGGCAGAGGGGGATCTTGAGGGCAAAGGTGGATCAGAATTGCCTGGGGAGGGGGGCTTGGCTACTGTGCTTCTGGGGAAGGGGGTAGAGATAGGGGGATTGGAGGTTCTTTGGTGGGGATGGGAGAGGTTGAGGCTACTTCGGGGGGTGATTTGGGGAATTGAGGCTGCTTCAGGGGAAGAGAGTTTGGATAGTGAGTGTGGATGGAGCTAGAGTCTGGGGGCAACACTGGGAGGCACTCAAGGTCATGGCAGTCATTGAGGAAGGAGCCCAACCTGTGATACTGAAACGGGTATGCTCTCTGTGCTGGAGCAGCAATTTTAAGAAATTGCTCCCATGACTATTTGGAGGGGGGAATTCCGTGACCTTTTCTCCACTATGCATCTTCCTAAAATTGCTGCTCCTGCCAGACGTGAAGTGGCACACCTGCGCAGTCCTGCACCTAATTTAAAAGGGGCTCTGTGTTTGGCAAAGCCTCTTATAACAATATGGACATGTGAATTCCCCTCTCTCACTCCTCACGCACAGATCATGTATCCCCTCTCCTTATTCGCCTGAACTGGCCCCTCCTTAGATTCCGGTTTCAATACAAGATCCTTATTACTGTGCGCAGGGTTATTCACACTGGCATACCTCAATACCTTGCTGTCCTCCGGCACATGCAAACCCCTTGCCGTGCCCTACACTCACTTCATAACGACCGCCTGTCCCTTCCCTCCCCTGCCTGCGCACGTTTGGAGCTCACCCGTCACTCAGCATTTTTCTTCCTTGGACCGGCACTTTGGAACTCACTTCCAGCTTCGCTTCGCGCAGAACAGTCTTAAGACCCACTTCTTCAGCCTTGCTTTTGACCTCCCTCCAATGTCGGACCAGATCATTTGTCCTTCCTAAACTTGTCTGTTTACTTCTGTATGTGTGTTTGTCTACACTGTCTCTGTGCCCTGTCTTCTCCACTTTCCTGTCTATGAATTGGCGTTCCTTTCCTACTTATTGCAGCCCATTTATTTATTGTAAATCGCCCTGACACTCTTGCGTGGGCGGTCAATCAAATGTGAGAATAAAGATAAAGATATGTCCCTTATAAAAGATATAAATTCATGTGCCTTCAGTCTTTACTAAAGAAGATGTAAGGGAACTATCCATGCCAGAAATGATATTTAATGGTGATGATTTGGAGGAACTGAAACAAATCTCATAGAAGCCTAGAAACATGATGACAGAAAGATCATACGGTCTATCCAGTCTGCTCTCCCATACCAAGTACTGTAGTCCCTTTTTTCATTTCAGAGATCTTCTTTGTTTGGCCCATGCTATCTTGAATTCTGATTCCATCTTTGTCTCTACCTCCTGTAGGAGATTATTCCATGCATCCACTACTCTTTCCGTAAAGAAATATTTCTGCATATTACTCTTGAGTCTATCCTCTTTTACCTTCATCCTATGTCCCCTCATTGCAAAGCTTGCTTTCAATTAAAAGAGCCTCTGCTCCTGTTCCTTTATGTCACAGAGGTATTGAAACATTGTTATCATATCTCCTCTTTTCCACCTTCCTTCAAAGTATACTGTATATATCGAGATCTTTAAGTCTACCCCCATATGCCTTATGACAAAGCACACTGACCATTTCAGGAGCCATCCTTTGCACCGATTCTATCCTGTTTATATTCTTTTGAAGATGCAGTCTCCAGAATTGCATACAATACTCCAAATGAGGTCTCACAAATGACATACAGAGTCACTATCATGTCCTTCTTCCTGCTGGCCATTCCTCTTCCTATGCACCCAAGTATCCTTCTGGCTTTTGCAGTCACCTTGTCTATTTGATTAAGAGCTTCAGAAATCATCAGAAACAATCATGCCCAGGTCCCGCTCTTCTTTCATGGTCAGAAGTACTTCACCCCCTATACTGTACCACTCCCTTGGATTTTTGTAGCCCAAATGCATGACCCTCCATTTTTTAGCATTAAAGCTCAGCTGCCAAATTCTGGGCCATTCTTCAAGCTTAGCTAGATCCCTCCTCATGTTATCTACTCCTTCCTGGGTTTCTACTTTATTGCAGATTTTGGTATCATCTGCAAAGAGGCAAGCCTTACCTGATAACCCTTCCGCAATATCACTAACATAGAAGATATAGTAGGCCAAATCAACAAACTAAATAGTAGAAAATCACTTTAACTGGATGGTATACATCCCAGAGTGCTGAAAGAATTGAAAAAATAAATGTCAAATATAGTGAAGTAATTCTGCACATGAAAGAAATGTGGGACCTGGCTGTGATTGTTTCTGATGATCTTAAAGTGGCTAAACAGGTAGAAAAGGCTATGGAGAAAGCCAGAAGGATGCTTAGGGAGTAGAATGGCCAGCAGAAAAAAGAAAGTGATAGTGCCTCCATATAAGTCTTTGGTGAGATTTCGTTTGGAGTATTGTGTGCAATTCTGGAGGCCGCACCTTCAGAAGGATATAAGCAGAATGGAATCGATGCAGAGAGGGGCTACCAAAATAGTCAGTGGTGTGCATTATAAACCATATGGGAGACAGACTTAAAGATCTCAATAAATACACTTTGGAGGAAAGGCAGGATAGAGGAGATATGAAAGAGATGTTTAAATACCTCTGTGGCATAAATGCACAGGTGGAAAGCCTCTTTCAAATGGGATGGAACAACTCCCTTATGAGAAAAGGCTAAAGAGGTTAGGGCTCTTCAGCTTGGAGAAGGAAGGCTAAGAGGAGCTCAATAAATCCTGAGTGGAATGCAGTGGGTAAATGTGATTTGATCATTTACTTTTTCAAAAAATACAAGGGCTAGTGGACACATCATGAAATTACAAAGTAATACATTTAAAACCAGCAGAAGAAATATTTTTTTTACTTAAACCACAGTTAAGCTTTAAAACTTATTGCTGGAGGATATGATAAAAGTTGTTAGTGTAACTGGGTTTAAAAAAGGTTTGAACAATTTCTTGGAGAAAAAAAAATATCAATAGACTGTTATTAAAGGAGACCTGGGAAAAGCCACTGCTTATCCCTGAGGGTAAGTAATATGGAATCTAGCCAGGTACTTGTGAACTACATTGGCCACTGCTGGAAACAGGATACAGTGTTTGATGGTCCTTTGGTCTGACCCAATATGACAATTGTGTACTTTTAAGATAAAAGTGGTATTGTTACCATGCTACTCTACTTGAAAGTATAGAAATAAAAGGTTAACAAATACAAAAACAACAGCACAAATACAAGGTGAAACATTTTGACTAGTTTTCAGGAGCATCCATTTTTATCCTGACCTCAGGAAGTGGGCTGTAGCTCCCAAAACCTAGTCAAAAAATGCATTGTCAGACTAATATGTAAAAAGCTATCACTTTATGTTCTTTTTTGTTGTATTTATTAACCTTTATTTTAACCATGTGATTTTGAATGACATGGAACAGTCTCGAAATAGCAAATCATCTTGATCGTCCAGATTGCAAATTAGACCAGTTTTGCATGTGGCCTAAGTTGCCTGGATAAGTGTTTTCTGAAAATCCAGCTAACTGGATAAAGTCTACACATCTGTATAACTCTAACACCTCCCTTGCTCCAGCCACAGACCACTCCTGCATTAACTGGATAGTGCCAGGGCAGTCTGTGGAGATACTCTCTGGATTTTTTTTCAATGCTGTCAAGTCAGTGCTGACTCCTGGTGACCCAGCCGTCTCTGAGTTTTCTTGGCAATGTATAACTGGAAGTAGATTGCCAGGCCTTTTCTTCCGAGGCAGTAGAGGGTAAAGTGACTAGATAGTTGCTCTAACCATTAGGCTACTCGTCCACTCCATTCTCTGGAAAGTGCTGCTGAATATCATGGTCAGCATCCATAACCGGACACTCTCCTATTGGGCGTCTGGCTAAGGATTTTGAATATTCAGCCCCACAATATTTTCTCTGTGATCACTATTTCCCTTGAGCTGCAATGCACCCCCCAATATATACCCTTGATAAATACCATAAGTCATGATAGCCTACAGAGCAAATCCCATAGGTTCAAAGGTTGATAGCAATATTCAGTTAAAAAGCCAGGTTTTCATTCTTTTACAAAAGTTCATAAAATCAGCTTTGTCTCAAATTTTTTAGGACATAGAATTCCACAATTGGGCGGGAGGGGGGGGGGGAGGGGATGTGGTGGTGCAAAAAAAACATAAATGCTTTCTGACAAGTGCATTGAAGGTGAATTGAGAAAACAAGCTTCAGAAGCAACAACTGAGAACAAAGCTGTTTTGAGGGGAGTAAGCAATCAATGATGATGCTAAATATTGAGGTTTCCCATAACGTATAGCCTAAAATACCAGTGGCAAAATGCTAAAATTGATTCGCTTTTCTATAGGCAGTCAAAGCAACTGTTTCCGAATCAGCAAAATATGATCAAAAATACTCTCCCCTGTTAGAGCCTGCCTCCTGTATTCTGTACTAACTAGTTGGTTTCCCTGCTTTTAGGAAAACCTATATACAAACTGTTGCTGGAATCTAAGCAATTCATAATCAGTGCATGAGTCATCAACATAAAACCTTTTTGTTGAAAAAAAGATTTAACTTGTCTCGAACGTCATACAGCTGCAAAGCATACTATTTTACTTTCAATACAAAAGGAAGTGCATTATTATATTCTTCCTTTGCAACTGGTTAATATGCCATCAGAATGTGTCTGCCATTTATTAATATATGGTGACACTATGGGGCATATTTACTGAAGGTTAACACATGCTAAGTGCTACCGAGCCCATAGAAATAAAAGGACTGTGGGTACTTAATGCAAATTAGCTTAACATGCGTGAAAACCTTTAGTAAACATTTCCCTATATCTTATAAATAATGCCTGATTTTTGCAACCATTTTATCAATCAGCATGTGCAATAGTTTGATGACCACAAATCAAGCCATCTTGGCTATGGTCATTAAATCAACGACTGTTCATTTATTTCTGCTGTTTTAGTTATTATATCTCAATATTAATATATTTTTAAAAATCCCTACTAGCTAGCTCTCTGCTTGGATGAAGCCAGTCCACTGGACACTCTTTTTTACTGGACGTATCTAAGGGCTACAGCCGTGAAGGGGAAGACCATGTTCTGAGGGTGGGAGGAAGATGAGCTTTAAGGCCCCACGTTGGTGGAATGGTTTGGGGGGTAGGGGGAGGTTCAGGCTCTCATTCTCTCTTTTCTCACTCATCCATGATGAGGTCATATACAGTCAACGTTTTAGCTATAAGTATTAATGAAGGACAGCAAATTCAGCAGTGGCGGCTAGTACTGTTGAAGCAGCTGGCAGTTGCCACTTTAATTTATAACTGGATATTCAATGCTGGGGCATATCCGGTGATCGGCACTGACTATCCAGTTTGCCTGGAGAGCATTTTAGCTAGCTGGTCAGCATGGATATTGAGCCACTAACTGGTTAGCTAAAACTCCTATAGTTAGGAAAGCCTTTCAACTATCCTAACTTTAGGCATTTTAGTTAGCCAGTCGGTGGGTCAATATCGCTGCTGACTGACTAACTAAAGGTGCTGTCCTGGAATGTCCCGACACTAATCGGTTAGCATTGGGGTGTATAAAACTGATTATAAGGGGATACTCAGTGGCACAAACTGCATTAGTGATGTTGAATATCCTGCTAATTGTCTAAAATGAATGAATATGCCATCCAAAGTATTTATTGGCTAATAAAAATCAGAATAAAACAAACCCTTATCTTAAAGAACAAAAAATGAAATGACAAGAAAAGGTAGACGCTGGAAACAACTTCTTTTAATTGTTTGATTCAAAAAAATATTGTCCGCTTAACCTGAAACAGTTCCAGCGGATTACAAATTTTAAAAAAGTCATATGCACACACATACATTTTCCAAATGATAATGCACCTCCGAAGATGTGTCGGAGGAGTGTCAGAAGCGGCAGGCCATGTGTGCTGAAGCACATGGCCTGCTGCTGAGCTGCCCCCCCTCCCCTGCATCATTGGAATCTCATTGGAATCAGCGGCACTGGGGTGGTGTGCCTCAGCAGGGGGGGGGGGAAGGGTGGCATGGCTCAGCAGGAGGGGAGGGGAGAGCGGCACAGCCAGGGCCTCTTTCTGGGGTGGCAGAAACTCTTGGGTCAGTCATAGAGGGGGCCCATGTAGTAACTGTCCACCTTATATGCTGAATCCAAGGCAGACAGTGGATATGCCTCATGCATTTACTCAAAAGCTAAAGTGTGGTAAGTGCCAAGGGCAGCGGAATGTCTATTTGTTTGGGGGAGGCCCTAAGCTCTGCCCCTAGGACTCCCCCACCTGCAAGCAGACATGAGCCTGTGATTGCAGCCTTCCCCTTTTGTTCTGCTTGTGGGGATCCGATCTCCTATGGGCGGACAGGAGTCTGCCATGATTGCAGCCATCCCCTTGTCTTACGCTCACAGGAGATGGGATCTCCGAGGGGAGATATCTGTCTTGGGGATCCGATCTCCTGCAGGCAGACAGTAGTCTGGCACAGGCTGTGCTCTTCACTTCTGCCCTTGGGAGATGGGATCCTTGTGGGTAAATTTCCAGCAGGGGAAATTTGGTAGGGCCACGGCTCGTGTGGCCCACCGAGTTCTGACATTTATGATAAGTGCAAAACCTTACTGTACCTTGGTAAAAGGGTCCCATTAATGACCTGAGTTACATCCATTGTTATCACTGCAAAGCATCTATTTTATTTCCACCCATACAAGGCTTTCCTTTACTCCTTAGTGCTTGGATTTTTAAAGATATTATCCCGTTTCTGTCCTCCATATCTTTGAGTTGCCAATTACCAAATTGCAAGTGGGAAAGTTGAGGAGTAGCCTAATGGTTAGCACACTGGCTTGGGAACCAAGAGACCAGCGTTCATTTCCCACTAGCACTCCTTGTTGCCTTGGGCAAGTTACTTAACTCTCCATTGCCTCAGGAAAAATCCGAATTATCAATGTCACCGTTTAATGTACATTTCCAAGTTTAAGTTACGATGTAGACCCCATATAGGGTTGCCAACTGGTTCCAGATGCGCCCGACAGTGTCAATCCAGTCCTGGGTTTACCCCATTGCATGCAGGGATATGTAGTTCTGATTTCTCCATTGCACTCCATAAGAAATGAAAAACTACAAGTCACTGCATGCAATGGGGTAAACCCAGGACTGGATCAAGTCTGTCGGGCGCATCTGGAGCCAGTTGGCAACCCTAACCCCATAATGCACCAGAATAAGGGTTGTCAGACATCCAGGAGCGGGATTAAAAACCCCTTCCTAGCAATGACCAACTGGGTCCCTATGCGTTTATTTTACGGGTCCCTATCCACTGACGTGCCAGGAATCGCCTCCTCCCTTATCTCTCTATAGTAATCAATCACAGAGCAATTTCGCATCATCGCCTCTTACTACCTTCCTCGCTCCGCCCCTCCCCCCGAAGCAAACTGAGAGAAATCGACGATTCTGCGATCGGCTAGGCTAGGGAGAAGGGGAGGGCACCCAGTTGCTTGATCGTCGAGTGAATCGCTTCCCCCCCCCTCCTTCGAAGGGGAGGGGGAAGCAGCGCTGACGTTATCTCCGCCATTTTAGGCGGAGAAAGAAAAAAGCGAGAGAGCTAGAGGAGGGGAAAAAGCTTCTTCGGCGAGGCGTGGGGAGAGGGACGTCACTAGGCGGCGCTTGGGGAGCGTTAACTCTTGATTTGTCCGCGCAGAGCCTGGTTACGGCGGTGAAACCATTATTTGTGTTTACTAACTAACCTCCCTCGCTGCGCCGCCACAACTTGCCTGGCCGAGAGCGGTCGCTGGTTTATTTTAAGCTCGCTCCGCTGCGAGGGAGACGGGAAGAGGAGGAGACACGGCCCGTCCCGAGCAGCGAATCCCAGTTTGGAACAAAACTTTTTTTTTTTTTTTTTTGGTTTTGTGTGTGCGTTCGCCTAGGGAGGAGGAGGTTTGACCCGACGGTGCCTGGGACACGCAGCATGTGACCAGTCCTTTGCGCCCCACGGTTGCCGTTTTCTTGCCCCAGCGGGGGACGGGCGCTTGTTCTTCGCAGGTAGGACACGGAGCTCCTCGGTGACCTCTCTCACCCCCCTTTACCGCTGCACGAAGTGCGTCCCGTTCCCCTCCCCCCCACAACAAACCCCCCAAAGAGGCGAGGGGAAGGGGCCCGAGCAGCCGCAGAGCTCCTGGTCCCCCCCCCCTCCTCTTGTCACTTCCCTGCCAGATCGCGCAGTCACTTTCGGCTGAACTTGCTGAAACTATGGCGAAACTTTTTCTCTCTCTTTCTCCGACTGCATACCTGTTCTTTCGGTCTTCTGATTGTTTTAGACTTCTTACCGTAGCTCGCTTGAACGGAGCAGACTCTTCTGTCCTTTGCTCACGATTGACTCCGATCTTAGACACATCGGAACGTTAACCCTGTTGAGTTCTGGAATTTGTACGACTGTCTCGGGAACTAGACGAACACGGTGGAATTAGTAGTGCCTTTTTGGAAAGGGTCTGTATGCCGTAGGGTGTGTCTTATACCATAAGACCTTTTTTTTTCTCTTTATTTTGCCGTTGTAATCTTCCTGCGACGCTAGTTTCTGTTAGGTTAATGCCAGCACCTTAGCAGTTCTCTGGCAGGTATAGGTAGAGATCATCCTCCTGGAGCAAGTGCAGATGATTATACATACTGCTCCGAAGAAGGGAGCAGCCCCCTTGCCGCAGGTGCCTCTGAACATTTCTGTAGACAGCAGAAGCATTTTTAATCGTACACTATTAATTATGTGAAGTGTTGTTAACGAATATTGATTTATTTTCCTCCTAGAGTGATTATTTGTAAATCTGCCTTCTAATCTGAAGCAGCTTCTAACTGTATTGTATGAAATTCTGGTATTCGTATTTTGGTACATTGACTGACTTAATATATCTTTCTAAGAAACACATTCACTATGTAATGGCTTACTTTTCTAAGTTTGAAATGAATTACGTAATACAAATTTCTCTTTGGAAATATTTTTTTTTCTTGTCTGGATTATGGTAAATCAGGTAGTTCTTTTACTTAGTGGATTCCCTAAACTGTTGTTTATACCAAGTTAGTTATTCAAAGAGTTGATTTTTTTTGATACTTTCGACTATACCGATATTTATGCAGATGTACACTGGTCACAAGTGACAGTTACTTTTGAATAAACATTGTTTCCAATTAAAGAGAAAACGGGAACTAGGAAAATATGTAACAGTTTACATACAAAAACACTTAATTGTTTAGATCAGTGCTTTCCAAATTTTTATTCCATATGACCGAATTTAGCAACTGAAAATCCATGTGACTCCGATGATCATGATGATGAAATCAAAATAGCAGTTCTTCAGCCTCCTTTCCCTCCCTCCACTCGTCTAAAGCAGAAGTCATCGATAGTCAGGGCCCTTTGTGTAAGTGTGCAGTATGTGCTTACAAACGCCAGTCCTCAGCACGAGTTTCCAGTGTTAAGTGGGGGGCAAGAGACAATGAATGTTAACTGGTGATTGCTTCTATTTGGCATGGGTCCACAGTGAAAGCCCAGAGAAAAGGGGAAATGACCCTGTTTCTGTGACCCAATTTGGGGTCCGAACCCCAAGTTTGGTTCTCCTTAAGTCCAGAAATAATAAAGAACAATTTTAGATCTTGCTAAACAAATGCCATTGAATTTGAAATAAAATGCTGACAAATGCAAATTGTCTGCTATCATGTTTCTAAAGTGAAGGGCTATTACATGCACTTAGATTTCACATTATTTGTGCATGACTTGGCAAAGAAATCTATTTGTGTTAGAGTTTTTTTTGTTTTTCCAGGGTTGCTAAGAAAAGTTTGCAGTAAGATAAAATGTGAAAATGCAGTTCAGTTGGCAGAATGTTTCAAAGGTTGTCATCAAGTAATATGTATCTGATTTCAAGAAAAAATGGCAATGGTGCGCATTCCATGAACTTGGGGGAAATGGTTCCCAAATCTGTCCAGGGGGCTCCCCAGCCAGTTGGGTTTTCAGGATATCCACTGTGAATATTCATGAGAGATTTGCATGCTCTGCCTTCACTGTATGCAAATCTATCTCCTGCATATTCATATTGGATGTCCTGAAAACCTGACTGGCTGGGGAATCTCTAAAGCAGGTTTGGGAACAATGACACTGACTTGGTGCATAGGTTCTTTAGTAGTGGACATGCTTTAATAGACATTGCACCTAAACAGGTTGTTGGGCATTTTGTTCTGTTCAGAAGAGTGCTTGGCATTAACATTGTAAATAAGATGTGCCTTTGTTTATATCTCAATATACTCTATTTTTCTGTGTTGGCACTCTTACCCCCAGTATCCAAGTTCAATTTCTTTTTCTCCCAGAGGTATGGAAGGGTAAACTAGAGAAAATTTATTTTCTTATTTAATCGGTGTAAGAAAATTTTATGTATATTTTGGCTTTCTTAAATTCTTGATATGGAGATTTTTTTTATGGTTTTATGTGTTAGCTATCCGTTTTTAATTAGATCTTTTCTATTGTGTACTAGCAAAGTGTGTGTGGTTTTTTTTAAAATTGATCATTCAGTAGTGTTTTATGTAATTTCACTTATTCCAAGGGTGTATTGAGGTCTCTGGGGTGCCAGGGCTTGAAATAATAAAACATTAATTTTGGGAGACTAATCTTTCTGAACTACAAATGTAAATGGTGATGTCTACTTTTTGTTAGAGTGGCTGGGTGGCTTTTGTTTTTTTTAAAATTTGAGTGCAGACATAGAGCCCTTGTTGAAAAGAGGGGAAAGTTGTCTCTGTACACTTCAGAATATTATGTTGTAATGAGTTAAGGAAGGCTGTTAAAGCCATCTTTTTCTAGGTCTGTTTGGTGATTTTTTTATTTTTAAACATAGCCAGGCCTTTACCATCCATAGTCCCATGATTCCTAGCTTTGCATACTCAAATGGGGTTGTCTCAGGAGCAGGAGAATATGTACACAGTTATTGTTTTCTAACATCATTTCTGGTCACTGAAACAGGTGGGACTTTACAGTAATTTTAGCTTGTCAGTGTATATATACATTTTTTTGTATACTACATAACCAGCTGACTTGACAAGGAAAAATCATGAAGGATGGGGGAAGAGCTATGCTACTGACATGGATCAAGTATTTTATTTGAGGCTACCATAGTGGAGTGTGTGGTGGGGTGGGGGAGAGGTTAGACCATCCTATTGTCTAATTCTTCTTTGGTGCTTTACAAGTTATTAAGAGCACTTTATTTCAGGTATTTTTTTTCCTCAAATATTTTTAAAGCTTTTACAGTGCAGAATTGTAGTAGTTTAGGTTCTGGAGAAAATAGAAATCTTTGCAGATTGTGATACTATTTAAGGAACCAACAATAGAAGATGGTGCGTTATGTGAACTTTGGAGATCATGTTTTTTAGAAGCTTTGATAAACATTTGATATGTTACTTTGTAGCATTATGCAGCTTTCATTTAACATTTTTTGCATAGAACCTTTCAATCTTGTCCTTTTTATCTGTTGATAAGGCTTTAGATTGTGGTGTTGGGGGGGTTTGTCAACCCAATCCTCTCGGGTCACACCTAGCCAGTCCAGTTTTCAGGATAACTGGAATGAAGATGCATATGAGAGAGGATTTTTATATAGAAACATGATGGCAGGAAAAGACCGATGTGGCCTAACCAGTCTGCCCTTCCATATCAACTACAATAGTCTCTATTTTTCTTTCAGAGATCTTCTGTGTTGGTTCCATGCTTTTCTTGATTTCGGCTACTGTCCTAGTCTTTACTACCTCCACTTGGAGACTATTCTGTGCATCTATCACTCGTTTCGTAAATAAATATTTCTGCATATTACTTTTGAGTCTATCCCTTTTCACCTTCATCCTATGCCCCCTTGTTGCAGATTTTTCTTTCAATTGAAAGAAGCTCTCCTGTGCATTTATGCCACAGAGCTATTTCTTTCATATCGCCCCTCTCCTATCTTTCCTTCAAAGTATACATATTGAGATTTTTAAGTCTTTCCCCATATTTATTGTTTATAATCACTTGATATACCGCCTCCCATTACATCGAGGCGGTTTACAATAAAACTATAAAATATATAAAATGATTAAAAGGAAAAGGAAAATAACAATACTTTAAAAATACTTTTTTTCTTAAAAAGGATAGGAGAAAAAGGAGGTCAGGATAGAGAAGATAGATTGCAAATAGGAGCAAATCATAGGAGAAGCAGAAATCACTGGAAAAGATTAAAAGCAGTAGAGAAATGTTTTGAGAAGGGAGTGGAAAGTAGGAATGGACTGTTCTAAACGGAGGTCAGTGGGGAGGGAGTT
Source organism: Ichthyophis bannanicus (assembly GCA_033557465.1). NCBI lineage: Eukaryota > Metazoa > Chordata > Amphibia > Gymnophiona > Ichthyophiidae > Ichthyophis > Ichthyophis bannanicus. The sequence goes on from CM066046.1 coordinate 99,095,052, forward strand.
CCAGAGAGCAGGACCAATGTAAAAAAAAGGCTGATTGCCGGGTAGAGTGAAGGTGAGCTTGAGAGGGAGAAGGGAGGTGCAAGCGATTTAATATGAACTGAACAGAGACTGCAGGTGGGAGTGTGAAAGGTTAATAGATCGGATAAATACTGAGGTGTGTGCAGATAAATATGCCTTATGACAAAGCCCTCTGCACAGACTCCATTCTGCTTATAGCCTTTTTAAGGTGTGGTCTTCAGAATTGCATACAATATGCCAAATGAGGTCTCGTCAAAAACTTGTAGAGGTAGTATCACCCCCTTCTTTCTGCTGGCCATTACTCTCCCTTTGCACCCAAACATTCTTCTGGCTTTTGCCATTGACCTTTCTACCCATTTAGCCACCTTAAGATCCTTAGAAGCAATCACCACCCACTTCCCTATGCTCTATTGCTCACTTGGAGTTTTGCAGCCCAAATGCATGACCCTGGGTTTTTTTTTTTTTGTTACATCTCAGCTGCCAGATTCTCAACGATTCTTCAAGTTTAGTGAGGTCCTTCCTCATATTATCTACTCCTTCCTGGGTGTCTACTCTAATGCTGATTTTTGGTATCATCTGCAAAGAGGCAAACCTTAGCTGACCAGCCCTTCTGCAGTATTGAATCAAGGCTGGATCCCTGTGGCACACCACTGGTAACATCCTTCTTAGAGTAAGCACCATTAACTGCATCCTTTGTCACTTCCCACTCAACCAATTTCTAACCTACTCAGTCACTTTAGGGTCTACACACCACATAAATGTTTTTTAGTTTAATCTATTTATTGAAATTTTTTTTGTATACAGCAAGAATAATACAAGCTTGCCAAAAAAAAGCATGTAGATGAAATACAATAATATCACAATCATGTTCATAAACATTTTCCTGCAAAACTTCATTATAGCCCACATTAGAGGGGGAAAGAGAGAGAAAACTTAAACCAGAGCAGGAGGCCTCTGGAAAAACAATAACTAACAATGATATAATGTATTCAAACAGAATCAAGTGGCTACGAAGCTCCCTGGTCCTTATTGATAATGAGAGGAAGATCTAATCATTCTGGATCTACAATAGCAGTAAGTCTAGCATTAATAAAAGTGCCCAGCTCACTGGGATCAGAAAAGGCATATCGAATAGAATTAATAACTGGACATCTACAAGGGAAATGTAAGAGAAAAGCCCCCCCCCCCCCAATACGTAATACTTCTGGTTTATGAAGAAAAAATTGTTTCCGCCGTTTGAGTGTCCTTTGCCAAATCAGGAAACATTGATATGGTATGACCAAGAAAAGTCTCCACTCGTTTCTTAAAGAATAGCTTTAAAAGCCAATCCTTGTCGGAGACCAATGCACGCTGCACCAATAAGGTAGAAGAGGTACAAGATTCCCCGCCGGAGTCTTCGAGCAGGCCAGTTACATTCAGAACATCAAAGTCCACCTTGGAGACAGTTACAGGGACTTCAGCACTCTTCTTAGCCCTTGGAAGATAATAAACCATGCTTAATGGTGGTAACAATTCAGAGGGGACTTTTAAAATCTCCTGAAGATATATCTTTTAAAACATATCCAACGCAGTAACTCCAGACATCCAGGAGGCATTCTCCAACACCTCCAGTTTATACTTGATGGCCCCATTATCCTTACACAAAGAAGCAGATGATTCTGAAACAAATTCCATTTGAGTTCCCAGATCATCCAATCGAGTTCCCATTTGATCGCAAACAGATACAGTCTGTTCTATTTTATCAGCATTTTTCTGAATACTGACCGCATTCTCTTGGACCTGGGCGGACAGAGCAGTGGTCTGCGAGTGAATAGATGTAGAGAGCAAAGCTATAGCCTCCCAAATAGATTCCAAAGTGAGAATTTTTGGACGAACCAGAAGAGGCGGAGAAAAGACCAATGGAGTTGAAGCAAATTGAGGTTGCAGTTTTCTGTCTGAAGAAACAGTTCCAGAGACAGCCATCTTTAAATCCGCAATCGAAACCTCCCCAATATCCTCTGGGGTCAACAGAGCAGAACTGCCTGTATGCTCCCTTTCAGTGGCGCCGGAATTCTCCCCCTCGGGGTACCGCAGCGGCACAGCACCAGGGAGTGGCTTCGGAACAGTTGGGCGAGACGGCGGAGTCCTCTGCAGAGGAGAGAGTGAGATTTCAGTTCCTGACGGAAGCGTCGACGTCTCCTCCATCGAAACCAAGCCGGCTCTTATCTCCTCACGCTGGGCCTGGGAGAGCTGAACATAATGGTCCATGGGACCCACAACCGGTGCCGAGGGCTCTGAGGGGAGAGCCCAAACTTCCCCTTCCGTTTAGGCATCTAACCAAGGAAAATGCTTTGCGGCCATCTTGGTGAGTCTTCCCCCCTCCCCTTCAGTTCTGGTTTACACACATAAATATCTTTTTATAAATAAATTGAGCATCCTAGGAACGGTGTCAAAGGCTTTACTGAAATCTAGGGCTTTCCCTCCGTCCAACTTTCTGGTCACCAAGTCAAAGAAATTAATGAGATTTGGCTGACAAGATCTGCCCCTAGTAAAATCATGCTGCCTCTGATCCTGCAATCTATTGGATTCTAGAAATCTCACTATCCTCTGTTTTAGCAGCCTTTCCATTAATTTACTCACCACAGAGGTCAGACTAATTAGCCTGTAGTTCTCAATCTCATCTTTGCTTCTGCTTTTATATAGAGGGACCCATATGCACCTTTCTCCAATCCTCTGGGACCACTCCCGACTCTAAAGAAGCATTGAAAAGGTCAGACAGTGGAGCCACTAGAACATCCCCAAGTTCATTCAGTGCTCTGGGATGTATCCCATCAAGCCCCATCGCTTTGTCTACTTTTAGTTTAGCTAGTTGATCAGAGTTGTCTGAAATCTTTCAGGATCCCCTTCACTGCTGGCTGTCCTTCTGGCCCTTCATCTGTGAACACAGAACGCAAAATATTTGTTAAGCAATTCTGCTTTATCCTCTTCAGCTTCTACAGATTCCTATCAGATTTCTATCAGATTATCACATTTGAATCTGATAATATCAAAAAGAAGGGGGTTTTGGACCATCCTGGACCTCGGAGACCTCAACACCTTCCTGGTGTGAGAGGTTCAAGATGGTCTCTCTGGGTACCCTGCTCCCTTTATCTTTAGAAAGACGATTGTCTTTGCTCCCTGGATCTGAAGGATGCATATACTCGCATACTGATCCATCCTGCCTACCGAAAATATCTGATTCGTCCTGGGAGGACAGCACTTCAGTCCAGAGTATTACCCTTTAGACTGACCTTGGCACCATAAGAACATAAGATATGCCATACTGGGTCAGATCAAGGTCCATCAAGCCCAGTATTCTGTTTTCAACAGTGGCCAATCTAGGTCATACGTACCTAGCAGTTTCTCCAAAAGACACAGGTTCCACAGTGCTTGTACTGGGTCAAGCATTGATATCTTGGGTCCCTTCTTAATAATGGTTTATGGACCTTCTGCTTCTACACTCCCAGCGGGAGCCCCTGTGGTTGAGCTCTGCCCTGGACCTTACCTCATAGGAGAATGGGAGGAGGATGCATCCCAATGTCAGATCCTTGGTCCTTGCTGTGTGGCTGTTGAGGCTCTAGTCCTGTCGGAACTTAAACTGTATGATGGTGTAACAGACGTTCTGTTGACATCTCGGAGGACTTCAATGAGAAGATCTAATGCCCCTAATGCTTTCAAATGGAAGAGATTTGCTTCCAGGTGCACAGCACAGGCACTGGATTCCTTTACCTGTTCTGTCGACAGGCTACTTGAGTATCTTACATCTGAGTTGGGCCTCAAGTCTAACTCTCAGGGTCCACCTCTCCGATTGGGGTTTACCATCATAGTTTGAAAGGAAAGTTCATATCGACTCAGCCTCTGGTGGTTTTACTCATGTGAGGCTTGCTCTCTCAAGACCTCCCTTCAAGCCTCCAGCAGTGGCTACTAAAATTGTTAGTGGTCTTTGTTATAAAGCATATGAGGACAGATTTAAGGATCTTAATATGTATATTTTAGAGGAAAGGTGGGTTAGAGGTGATATGACTGAGATATATAAATACCTCAGTGGCATAAATGCACAGGGGGAGGGCCTCTTTTTCAATTGAAAGCAAGCTCTGCTACAAGGGGATATGGGATGAGGGTAAAAGGTGATGGATTCAGGAGTGATATGCGAAAATATTTCTTTACGGAAAGGGAATTGGATCAGTGGAATAGTCTCCCAGTGGAGGTGGTAGAGATGAGGACAGTATCTGAACTCCAAACACAGAGAATCTCTAGTCTTCCCTTCCATATCAACCACTACAACAGTTCCCTTTTTTCCCTTTAGTTAGGCCATGTGGTCTTTTTCTGCCATCTTGTTTCTGTTAATCCAAAAACCAAAGTGGTGCTAAAACTGAACTTAACGTTTCTAAGTCAGTGACTTCATAAGTGTAGTTTACATAGTTGCTTAGTTTTTTTTCAAAAGTAAAAAAAAAAAAAAATTAAAACTTTGAAGCACTGAAATTGTGATCTTAGCTCAGATGTTGAGAATAATTGCCTCTCTGGTTGTGTTCTTTTCTCTTACTTTTTTCTAATGTTCCAAAAATCAAATCAATAAACTAGTTACCTCATACCACAAATATTTTGCAGGAGTCTTCTTTTTAATGAAGTGCCCTTTGCCCATCCCTCCCCTTACTCCTTTATCTTTCTTCTCCCTCTGCCTTCACCCCTCCTACCTGCTTCTCAGCCTAACAGCACCCTCTCAGCTGTCACCCTGCTTCTAGTTCTTCTCCCTCTGTGTGGATAGTGATGCAGCCAGCTGAAAGGAGAAGAGCCCTGGATCCACACAGGATGTCTCTTGGCTGAGTGTACATGTACACTGATGCATATATCTGTACCCCAGCAATTTTTGCTGCCAGATCACACCCATGCTCTGTGTTGGGAGAGGAAACAATCAGCTATGGGATGCTGAATGCAAGAAAGCATGGGACAACACAGGATTTCTAAAGGGGGGAAAAAAGGGACTGTAAAACTTAGTAGTTGGTATGGAAGGGCACTCTCCTTTCACGCCTCCAAGATGCCAGCATCACCGGCACAGTTCTTCATTGGTTTCACTCTTTCCTCTCTGACCGTTCCTTTTCAGTTTCCACTGGTTCTCTCTCTTCACCCTCCACTCCCCTTCCTTGCGGTGTCCCCCAGGGCTCTGTCCTTGCTCCCCTCCTCTTTAATGTCTTTTTGGCTCCTCTCGCACTCCTAGTCCAACAACACGGTGTCTCCGCTTATTACGCTGATGATATCTATCTTCTTTATCACACTAACTCTGTCTCCCCCGATATTACCCCTTTCAACAATTGTCTTTCCTCAGTAGCATCCTGGCTTTCCTCCAACTTCTTGCATGTCAATCTCTCTAAAACCTCCGCCATTTGGTTCACTGCCGGTAGCCCTGCCACTGCTCTCTTCCGCTCCAATTCCCATCGTTACCTCTCTGCGCTACTTTGGTGTGACCCTTGACTCCTCCCTATCGTTCAAAGCACATATCTCATCTGTAGTTCAGCGCTGCTTTCTCACCCTAAGACAACTCTGATCTGTACGGCCTTTCCTCTCTTTCTCCGCTATGACCACCCTCCTCATCTCTCTAGTAGTTTCACGCCTCGATTATTGCAGCGTCTCTTTAGCTGGTCTCCCCCAATCCCAACTTCAACGTCTGCAGCGGGTCCACAACACTGCTGCCCGTATCCTCACTTCCTCTTCCCGTTTCGACCATATCACCCCTCTCCTCATTCGCCTGCACTGGCTCCCAATCCCTTTCCGTATTCAGTACAAACTTCTTCTTTTTGTTCACAGGTCTATCCATACTGGCACTCTCCTTTATCTTGCCGATCTAATCCACCTCCACACTCCCCACCGTTCCCTCCGCACAATTCACATGAACCGCATAATCTTACCCTCCCCATCCCAGGCCCACCTAGCAACCACCCGTTCCTCTGCCTTTTACTTCCTTGCTCCCCGTCTATGGAACTCGCTCGCCCCCCCCCCCCCGACCTTCGCTTGGAACCTTCATTCACAACATTCAAGGCAAATTAAAAAACCCATCTCTTCTGTCTAGCTTTTGGCCTCTCTCCCCCTCCGCGCCCCCCTTCACCACCCCCACGCTGATGTTTTCCCTTGTGTCTGTTTACTATAATCTAGCCTCAACCTTTACTCTTCTCTCTTCTTTTCTATCACACTAGGGTGTTCCTTTCCCAACTTTCTAAGCAGCCTTTTTGTATTTTGTAAACCGCTCAGATGCTGTCGTGATGGGCGGTCTATTAAGTTATCAATAAACATAAACATAGGCCGTATGGACTTCATCTGCCATCAGGTTTCAATGATGCTGATATGGTAATATAAGCTACAAGAAGGAAAGCATGTATGTACTGCTGCTTCCATTTACTTTTTTCTTCTTCTAGTACATTTCCTCTTCTAGTATGTTGCTTAGTACAGTAGCAGATTCTTCGGTTGGGCCCCTTATCTTGAGGAATGGTGGCTTTGGCTTCTGGGCCCAAACACTCGGGGGCATGTTTACTACAGCGTGTGTTAAGCTTTTGTAGCAAACACACCAAAAAAAGGGGGCATATAACGCATGACGTTTGTAGCTAACGCAGCGCTGTGTTGGGTGTGCACAGCATTTCCCCAAGCAGAGAACGCAGTCAGGTAGCATTGTGGATGCAGCTAACGTTACCTGTTAAAGTGGTGTTCGCTGGATCTGCAGACAGCATGAGTGCAGCTGTTACTATGTTGTTGAGGCCCACAGTAACCATGTGTTGCAGGTTTGTCTGCTTTCCACTCTAATCGTGTCCACTCTTGCATATAATGCAGCAATTTTCAGACCGCCCGTTATCTGCACTTGCCCTGTATTTGCTGTTGCCGTGGCCAGAAAATGCATGCCAACATGGTTTAATAAACATGCTCCTCAACGACAACGGCATTTACTCTTCCCAAAGCAAGTGCATAATACAGAATTTTAGGACGCCAGATATTTTTTTTTTTTTTTTTTGTTTTCTCATCCCTAGTTTATTAAGGGATGACAAGACTTAGACTTTCATACTTTGGACTCATCCATATGAAGAGAGAGATCATTAAAGATCATGCTTGGCAAGGTTGAAGGTTAGTGCAAAAAAGAAAGGTCAACCATGAAATTGGTTGATAAAATGAAAGTAGCTACAGATGCCCCTCTATCAACAATGAGCCACCTGACTGACCAACGGCGGTTTAGGAAACTATCCAGAGGGTCACCATGAGTTGACAGCAACTCAACAGCAAACACTTTTTCTATATGTTGTAAATAGGATAAACAACCTAGACAAAAAATTTTGTTCTACTTAATCATTTTATTAAGGCTTGTCAAATTTTACAGTCCAAAATATACCAGGCAATTCTCATCCACAATATCACAGTACATTTAAAGAGTAAAAGGGGGAAAACAAAACCAAATGGGAATGAAAAGTATCCTACTTCAAGAGAGAAACTAAGGAAGGAAAAACATTTAATTAAATATAGTATAAAGGATACAAACCCCACTTTTAGGTTACTAAATTAAATTAAACCCAGTTCCAGACTTTCCACTGCTGCCCTGCCCTGCGCCCCCCCCCCCCCCCCCCCCGGAATATTTAAACAATATTATGATCAGACAAACAGATTTTTTCTCCAGGTGCACAGGATGCATAAATATATAATTATTCACCTGAAATTAGACATCTACAGTGGGAACCTGTGGGGGAGAAGTACCCCCCCCCCCCAAACTGTGAAGACAGTGGGAGAGAAACGACTTTCTTCTAACCTGAATGGCATGGGCCATATCTGGAAAAAGGGAATAGCTTACTTTTTGTGGTATAAAAAAAGTCTGTCTTTTTTAAAGTAATGTTTCAAAATCATATCTTTTTCATTGACAAAAGAATCAGAGTTGCTGTAGTAGTAGTTGCATCCTTGGGAGTTTTCCAAAAACGAGGGCAAATTTTTACGAAAGCATGGTAGCCCCATGCTAATCCTCACGCTCCCATCTACCATGTTTTGGCTGTGCAGTAGCATGGAGCATTCAGCCAGAAGTCTTGTGTGCTAAAAACCTTGTGCTACCAGAACGGTGTGCGAGTAGGTGGGGTTTGTGTGGAGAATGGGTGGTAGCAGCAGTGTATGGCTGGTGCACTGTGCTAGAGACAGACGCCTCTAGAATAGATGCAATTACCACTAGCCTCCAACCAGGTTATAGCTGCATCTGCCTTGCTAGCACACTGGCAGCACAAGGTTTGGTTGCGACTGTCAAATGGTTTAAAGCCCTGAACCCACACACACATCATCGACAATGCTAGGTGGCAGTATTCAGAACTGAACCAGGTGCTCACCTAGAACATTGCTATTGGATGGGCAGCATGGTATGTTTGCCACAGCAGCAGAGCACTGCAGCCTGACAACCACAACACGGGCCTGCAGCACATGAGTGCATCTGCTGTGTGATGCATGTGTATGTGTTCACATATGCACATGAAGGTTTGGCCCAAATATGTGCTTTCAGACCACCACCTCTGCATAAGGAGCCAAATAGCAGTGCATTCGTGTGCCTTGGATTTATGTAGATGCCATGTTCTGTGGGCAGATGGCTTCTCATTCCTGATCATAGGAGGATGACTTTGGCTTATCGGCTCATGAGCAGGTACCCAATTTCTACTACTGACCATGGGCTTACTTGGTTGCAGCTTTCTGACCAGTGTACCCTTTTATACCCTGCCCCCAGTCCCCTACCTAAGGGAAAAGGCATTCCACAGACTGAGGAGCTCATGTGGGCATTCAAGGGCCTGTGTGTTCCTGAGAGCTGGTGTGCTCTGACGGGAACTGCTTGGGATTGTTGGTCTGTATACATGGGGTATGTAGGGTGTCCTGCAGTTCCAACTTTGCTCATAGTGGAAGCATGTGCCCTTTGTGTACTGCCTTCCCCCCCCCCCCCCCCAACAGCTGAGGTTGGGCCACAGGGGCTTGCATGGTGACCAAAGGGTGCCATGGACACCATGTAGCAGAAGGAATGGGTAGCATGTGGCATGTATCCCCCCCTATGGTCACTATGTTGAGCCTCTAGATCCACTCTAGTACCCCTGTTTTCCCTCCATGGGGGCAGCTCTCCTCACTAACAAGAGTACCATGCCAGATATATAAAGCAGACCTTGACAGATTTTCCTGGAATTTAGGAGCTGGCTGCTGAGACTGCATTCACATTGTAACTCCATTCTTCAAAAGGTGTATCACAACTCCTTTATTTTCTATGGGAAAATTAAAGCTTAAGTCATGTCCTTTTTAACATGCCATTAGACAATGCCAGAATAAGGGAGCAATCCTTCCCTCCCTAACTGCAATGAGAACGTTGTCAGAAGCATGAGCATGCTCGCTCTCCCCATAACCACCAAAAACCCTACCTACGACACCCTATCCGAATGCATGGCTGAGACCACCTCTTGGATGGAAACCAACTACCTCAGCATCAACCTCAAAAAAACGGAAGCAATGTTTGTAACAAGAACACCCATGACCGAGGACACTTATCCAACATCAATCTCTATCAACAATACAACTATACCTGTTAAAAAAGAGGTAAAATACCTAGGTGTAATAATAGACCATACACTCACCATGCTACCACACATAAAGCAGACTGTAAAGACCATATTCTACAAACTCAAAGCCATACAACACCTAAGGCCCCTTCTTGACACACATGACTTTAGATCAGTAGTTAGTACACTCATCACCCCCCACTTTGACTATTGTAATAGTCTCCTAATTGGCCTACCACAAAAAAATACCTACCTATTACAAAGAGCCCAGAACATCTGTGCAAAAGTAATTACTAAAGCCCGCCTAGCAGACCATGTAACCCCTATACTACTAGAACTACATTGGCTTCCTATAAACAGCCGAATCAAATATAAAATTCTCTTAACAACTTTCAAGCTCCTAAACGACATCGCCCCCTCACATCTATCCACTCTAATACACGCCCCATCTGAATCAAGAGCTCGCAGACAAAACTCAGCCCCACTCACTTGATATGCCAAAATCATTCACGAAGACTAAAAAATCCACTAGCGCCAGAGCCTTCACATTCACTACCCCCATGCTCTGGAATGATCTCCCAATAGACCACCGGATCATAAAAGACCTCTCCCAATTTAGGAAAGAACTCAAAACATACCTATTCTCCGAACACTTCGAAATTCCCCTACCCCCCCAGATCCAGCCTCACAGCATCCACAGTCACACAAACACAAAGCTTTCAAATTCACAATTAGCTAACCCTACACAGCCCTCCCATACACACACAAAAAAATTACGATAAAAAATGGAAATAAATTCCACCACTCCCACATGACCAATGAATATTCTACCCTATAACTCATTGTAAATAACCTTTGTAAATAGTTTTGACAGTTCATCGCATTATTATCTGTAAAAAGTTGGAAATTTCTGTTCAATGTAATGGTATACAGAAGTACACAAAACTGTTGACTTGTTCCGTGTAAACCACCCTTGATCTCTGGAAGGGACGGTATAGAAGAAATAGATAAATAAAAAATAAATATGGGTGACCCTTTATAGCTGTACCCAAGGCAACTTCCTTTTATGCTTTGCATATCACCGGGGCCTAGTAATACATAAAGCAGAAATATTTCTCCCATACCCCCTGCACCTTGACCACTCACTCTCACAGCCCCCTCCACCATCACAACAGTCTGTTGCTCTCCTTGCCCCCCCTCCCCCAGCCATCACTCAATCTCTTTCTCTCTCTTGCCCTGATCTCTTACCATTCCTGCTGTGCGTTTTGCTGCTCCATCGCGATTGGATCTGCATGTAGCTTAAGCTGCGCAGTGAATGCAGAGCCCATCATGATGGAACAGCGAACAGTGCAGCGGGAATTGTAAGAGAGATTGGGGCATGGTTGGGGGAGAGAGCAATGAATTCTTGGGTGCTAGAGTTCAATTTATAGTCTCCATGGCGACCTGGTGCCTGGGGTTTGTAGAGCCCTGCTGTATGGGGAGGGTTCCCATGTGAAAGGTCTGATTAATCTAGATTGCAGTGGAAAATTATTGAGCACCCTGGGTGCCTCAGTGTGATAGGGATTCATGTGGCTGTTCCACATGGCTCCCACTGCTGACATCTTGTTTGCTTCTATATGGGGCTCCCGGCTCATTCAGATGCTGCATTTGCAGTCTCTGTACCCCAAATAAGACCAGGGATATGCCTATTCCCAGATCTGCTCCCTCTATTCTTCATGGCCAATTAACGCTATTTAGTGGGTAGGGGCCCAGGTATTGCTGTATATCTCTGCAGGGGGGTTTATGGCTTGCTGCTGGCTATAAAATTGCATTGGCAGCACATAATGGCAAGGTGCTTGTGGCAAGTGCCTTGACAGTATGCATGCACTAGAGACCACTGTTCCCTCTAAGCTGTGCGCATGTGCGCGCGCACATACTTTACAATAGAGCGCACAAAAATTATGGCTCTGATTCTGATAGAAAACAACACAGGCGTCTTAAAATTTAAAAGTTATGATTGTAATTACTAGAAATTTCCTGCTTCATTTAGTAATCAACTATTTTCATTTAATTTGATTAAAATCAATGTGGTGTACATGCTGTATTCTGACGTGTAGTCAAATTTTAAAGTATATAACTCCGAGTCGTTATGTGGCGCACAAAAATTTAACCTTCCTTAAAATATCAGCTGTGTGCAGCTTTTGATGTGCACACAGCCTACAGAAAATTAGAGGGAACATTGCTAGAGACATGTCAAGTGTGCCCATACATCCCTACCTGGGCTGCATCCCCTGCTGTACCACAGCTGCTATACCCCTCTGTGGTATAGTCACGTGCTAACTGTGCGTTTGCCCTGTGCTACTTGCAGCACATTTTAGTAAATATGCCCTACTGTGTCATATTAACAGAAGATAAGAGTAGTCGGGTTATCCAACTCTCCCTCAACCTCATTGAACTGATGAATCTTTGAGGAATATAATGCAAGTTGGCTATTTCTAATGTTGAGGATATTTTGATATCCCAGACCTTGTTAAAGTATTTTCTTACAAGAATTTCTCTAGACAACAGAGGCACTGGGAATTGCAAAAATCAGAGATTTTTGCTCATTTTTCCATTACTTCTGATTTGTTATAACAAAAGACTAACCTTCAAGCCTGAACATTCAGCTGTCTGACATGAAAGTAATTGAGGTTCCAACTTTGCAACCTGTTCCTCAAACCCAAGTAAGTTTTCAGCACTTTGGTGAAATTTTTTAACTATATCCTGTGTAAAAAGAACGCAAATAATGGTCCCAGTAAGCATAGACTCGGATCTCAATGCAGTTTTCCAAACATTTGTCATGGAGATATTCAAAAGGTACAATCTGAGAATGAATCGGACATAGCCCAAATTGGGTAAAATCGCTGCTTGAGGAATCTTTTCAAGGACAAAGCAAAACAGAATCATTTAGTCTTTCCCAAATGCATTTAATGGAGCAGGTTTCAAAACAGTTGAAGGGAGGTGGAGGGAGCCTCGTGGGAGAGCTTAATGAAACTCCTTCCAAGGAGAATGCCAAACCCCCAAGACACCTTGTGACCAGCTCAGTACCAGTCCTTTGGAGACAACAAAAAGAGAGAAAATTATGAATAAATATAAACATGAGGGCAGAAATAGACAATATGGTCTATCCAGTATGCCTTTCCATACCAACTAACATGGTCCCCCCCCTTTATTTTTTTTTAAATTTCTTTTAGCAGTCTTTTGTGTTTGCATTAAATTTAAAAAAAAAGCATGGGACAGTCTTCTTCTTGACTTCCTCCACTGAGAGACTATTCTGTGCATCTACCACTTTTTTTTTAAAGAAATATTTTCGCATATTTCTCCTATCGCCTTCATCCTATGCCCCCTTATTGCAGAGCTTTCTTTTAACTGAAAGAGGTTGTTCTCCTGTGCAACTATGGCATGGAGGTATTTAAATGTCTCATATCTCCTCTCTCCCGCCTTTCTTCTAAAGCATACATACTGAGATTTTTAATTCTGTCCCCATATGTCTTATGATGAAGCCCACCGATTATTTTGGTAGCCACCTTCTGTGCCGACTCATCACTGTTTTATATTCTTTTGAAGATGTGGTCTCCAGAATTGTACTCAATACTCCAAATGTGGTCTTGTCAAAGACTTAAGCAGAGGCACCATTTGCTGCCTCCTTCCTGCTGACCATTCCTCTCCCTGTGCACCCAAGCATCCTGGCTTTCACTATTGCCTTTTCTGCTGTTGAGCCACTTCTGTGATGATCTTAACCACGCCCAGGTCTTGCTCTTCTTTTGTGGAAAGAGGTACTTCACCCCCTGTACTATACTGTACCACTCCCTTGGATTTTTGCAAGCCAAATACATGACCCTGCATTTTTTAGCATTAAATCTCAGCTGCTAAATTCTCGAACATTCTTCAAGCTTCGCTAGATTCCTTCTCCTGTTATCTACTTCTTCCTGAGCGTCTAATCTATTGCAGATTTTGGTATGATCAGCAAAGAGGCAAACCTTATCTGACAGTCTCTTCACAATATCACTAACAAAAGTGTTTAAAAAGAATCAAACCGAGGACAGATCCCTGCGGCACGGCACTGGCAACATTCTTCCCGTCAGTTCCGCTATCGACTGAAGCACTGAAAATATGTATTGGTCAGTCACTGAATGTGGACACCAAATGGACAGTTTTTAGAGCTTCCTCCAGTGTGTTCCTAACCTGGCCATATTTATAAAGATGGCATCGGACAATTTATATCACTAAATGACCCAATACTATCTTTTCAACGTTAAAACTCTTTCAATAAGCAAAATGATCTGTTGGCAGCTGGCAAAACGCATAATTTGCTTTTGAGCATAAGCCCACGTTAGTTTGTGTTTTTTTTTTTTTTTGAGTAATTAACTTAAATTTGAGAGAAACATTTCTCTTCTTACATTTTCAGAATATTCAAGTTTAACAGTAAATGACAACAGTAGATGAGGACTAGCATGATCAATCTAGTCTGCTAAGTAAGGTGGCTAGAGTTGTAGTTTTACCTGCCATTCTGTTCAGGTTACTCCCCCCGCCCCCCTATGTCTGTTTAGGGTTCTACCTGCTGCTCTGTGCAGGTCAACACCTCCCTCCCCCATCCCAAATTTCCATGCCTAGAAGATGGTCCTTTCAGATTTTGTTGGAGGCAGGAGAATGGCGGCATGTTGATTCCCTGATCTTTTGGCTTCCAGCTCAATTGCAAGTAGCCCCTACTTGGGGCTGTGGCACCATAAGTATTTGTTTGCAGTTACTGAGTTTTCTAGTTTAGTCTTGAAAGACTACCAAAAGGGACTGCTACTGCTGGAGAGAGATCTGCACTTGTAAGTATTTACTTCTGGGAAATTTCTAAATCTTGGGGGGAAAAAGGAATTCCTAAAATTTAAAGCTGATTAATCTGTGTAAATTAGAATCCAGTATATTTAACTCAGTCAGGGCCTAGTATCAGCAGAGATATTTTAATTTAAATCAAATCAGAGTATAGCTTAGCATAAAAGGAAAAATAGGGTCAATGTTCTTTGAGCAGAAAGGAATAAATTGTTTCTAGAAACCTTTACAACGAGGCCTTCTAGATAGGGGGCAGGAGACTGTGAGATTTGTTTGTTTTAAATAGGTGTTAAAGCCAAGTGACAGATCAAAGGGGCAATTGCAAAGAGCTGTGTGAATCACCCAAGAAATTGTTCACATTTACTTTTAGAAGCACAGGTCTGCGACCTGTATAGCAGGCCAGCCTTTACTAAGGGGGATGTTTACTAAACAGCGGTAGCAGCTTCTGTGCGTGATTTCAATGGGGCTGTGGTTCAGATATTGCACGGAAGCTGCTACCACTGTTCAGTAAACATACTAAGTATTAGTTCCCCCTCATCCCTTATAGGGTCTTCGACCTATTAAAGGAGGAGGGGTATTCATATTCACTTTCAGTTTCAGCTGGTTATCCTCACCAGGAATAGATGAGTTAAGGCCCTGAAATTCATTTAATCTTGAGGCGAACAAAGTCCCTTAAACTTATTTGGTATAGTTGTGTTATTAGTACAAGTATCCCTAGCAATTTTCAAACAAATTTGAAAGCTAAACAAAACTTTAAAGCCAAGATGCAGACAGCAGTCCAGCAGCGGGATGGGAGTTATACATTCTTTTGCATTGAGTGTTACATGTACGATTTTCTCCCAGTTAGTGAGGGGTCTTAGGTTTGCACTAGGTGCAGGGAGCTCTTTACCCTCAGGGAACAAGTGTGATCTCTGGAGGCTAGAGTAGCAGACTTGGAGGACATAAGGAAGTCAGTGAGGTACATAGACAAGACCTACAGGGATGTAGTAGTTAAACCCCTCACCTCTAGTCTGCCAGCCTCTCAGTTGCCATGGTGGACAGAGGTCACATGAAAGGAGAGCATCACCTTGGTGAGGCAGGAAGTGATCCTATAGCTAGGACCTGTCCACCAGGAGATACAATACTCTCTCGCACTGAAGAGGTTTCTCCAGGGCCATGTGCCCATGAGGGAAGGGTTAGGACCAATGTTCCCTCTAACATTCTGTAGGCTATGTGCGCATAAAATATCAGCTGTGCAGCTTTTGAAGGAAGGTTAAATTTTTGTGCCCAACATAACGACACTCGGCGTTCTATACTTTAAAATTTGACTACACGTCAGAATACAGTATGTACACCACACTGATTGCACTAGAAAATATTGTAGAACTTGTGAAAACCATAAATACACAACGTTTAAATTTTAAGACGTCTGTGTTGTTTTCTATCAGAATCAGAACCGTAATTTTTGTGCGCTCTGTTGTAAATTATGTGCGCTCACTCGGTGAGGTGTGTGCGCACGCACACGCGCACAGCTTAGAGGGAACAGTGGTTAGGACGGCTGTTTATAGTGGGTGATTCTATCTTTAGGCATGTAGATAGCTGGGTGGCTGGTGGACATGATCGCCTGGTAACATGCCTGCCTGGTTTGAAGGTAGCAGACCTCGCATGCCACCTAAACAAGGTTTTAGATAGTGCTGGGGAGCAGTCTGTTGTCTTGGTACCAATGACATAGGAAAATGTGGGAGGGAGATTCTGGAGGCCAAATCTAGGTTTTTAGGTTGGAAGTTGAAATCCACAATTTCCAGGGTAGCATTCTCTGAAATGCTTCTCGTGCCATGCGCAGGACCAAAAAGGCAAGCGGAGCTCTGGAGTCTCAATGTGTGGATTAGATGATAGGCAAGGAAGAGGATTTTGGATTTATTAGTAACTAGGCAACATTCTGGGGAAGGGATTGGCTCTACCTTAATGGGGATGGAGCCAGGCTGCTGGCAATAGTTTAAAAACTGTTGTATCTACTTTTTAAGTGTTATACAATAGGGGAAAGCCGACAGTCGCCCAAGAGCGCATTGTTTGGAAGGATGTATCCTTGAAAGATACTAGCAAAAGAGGGACATAGGACATCCTGACAGAGGTTCCAACAAAGATAAAAGTAATCCAGATACACTTAAATACAGAGCCAAAAGATTCCTAATTACCCCTATCAACTCATAACCAGATTAATATGATTGAAATACAATCTCTAAAATGCCTGTATGCAAATGCTAGAAGTCTAAAAATAAGATGAGAGAGTTAGAATATATAGCTTTAAATAAGAAGTTAGATATGAATGGTATATCGGAGACCTGGTGGAAGGAAGACTATCAATGGGACGCTAATACCCAGGTACAAACGATATCGCAATAATAGGATAGGTCAAATCGGTGGTGGGGTTGTGCTCTGTTAAAGAGGGCATTGAGTCACATAGTAAAGTTTTGCAGGAAACAAAATACGCGGTGGCAGTGGGGGTGTACTTCCACTGCCTGGCCAGAATGAATAGATGGATAATGAAATGCTGAAAGAAGTTGGGGAAGCTAACAAGTGTTACATCATAGTAATAACGGGTGATTTCAGTTACCAGGGTATTGGCTGGGTCTATGTCACAGCAGTGCATACTAGGGGGAGAGTTTCTAGATGAAATAAATGACAGCTTCCACTCTTGTCTGTTTATGAACCAGCTGCTCCAAGAAGCAATTTTGGACCAAGCCCTTAGTGGTGCACAGAATCTGGTGCAAGAGATAAGGGTGTTGGGGCCTCTTGGCAGTAATGATCATAGCATGATCTCATTTGATTTAATAAATGAAAGAAGGATGGCAAGGAAATCCACCATACTACCTTTTAACTTTCAAAAGGGAGATTATGATAAAATGAGGAAAATAGTTAAGAAAAGACTAACAGGAGCAGCTACAAAGGTTAAGATTTACATAAAGCGTGGACATAGTACTTTTAAACAATCTTGGCAGCCCAGACCAGATATATTCCATGCTTTAAGAAAAGTGGAAGGAAGGCCAAAAAACTGCCAGCATGGTTTAAAGGTGAATTCAGAGAGGCTGTTGCTGCCAAAAAACCATATCTTTCAGGAAATGAAAAGAGGAGCCAAATGATGAAAATGGGGAAACAACATTAGCAAGTTAGATGCAAGGCATTGATAAGGTAGGTAAACAGAATTTGAAAAAAAAGCTAGCCATGGAAGCAAAAATGCATAATAACTTTTTCAAGTACGTTCATAGCAAAAAGCCCTGTGAGAGAGTCGGTTGGATCATTAGATGATGGAGGGGTAAAAGGAGCTTTAAGGGAGGACAAGGCGATAGTGGAGAGAGTGAATAAAATTTTTGCTTTAGTCTTTATGAAGATGATATAGGGAATTTTACCTGTGCCTGAAATCTGTATAAAGGTGATGTATCTGAAGAATTGAAAGAAATATCAATAAACCAGGTAGATGTATTACAACTGTTTGATAGATTGAAGAGCAGCAAATCACCTTGACCGGATAGTGTACATCAGAGGGTATTGAAAGAACTGAAATATGAGATTGCACACTTGCTATTAATCCACAGATTACTGTCATTAAAATCATCTGTAGTACCTCAAAAGTGGAGAATGGCCAATGTAACGCCAGTATTTAAAGAGAGTTTCTACCATTTTGCCCAGTACTGACGTCAGATTCTGTAGTTTCCCAGATCACACCTGGAACCATTTTAAAGAATAAAATTACTGATTGTGTATATAATGGTTTAATGGGAGAAAGCCAACATGGATTTAGCCAAGGAAAGTCTTGTCTTACTAATCTTGTTACATTTTTTTTGAAGGTGTGAATTAACAGGTAGACAAAGGTGAGCCGGTTGATATGTGTCTGGATTTTCAGAAAGCCTTTGACAAGGCCTCTCATGAGAGACTCTCGGTGAAATTAAAAAGTTATGGGATTGGAGGCAGTGTAGTATTGCAGATCAAGAACAGGTTAAAAGATAGGGAGCAGAGAGTAGGGCTAAATGGCCAATTTTCTCAATGGAGAAAATACCGGAGTACCGTAGGAATCTGCTGGGCCCACTGCTTTTTAATATATTCATAAATGATCTGGAAATGGGATTGACGAGTGAAGTGATCAGATTTGCAGATGAGACAAAATTATTCTAAATTCTTAAAACACAAGAGGATTGTGAAAAAGAGGACCTTGATAAATTGGAAGACTGGGCATCCAAATGGCAGATAAAATTTAATGTGGACAAGTGTATAGTTATGCACCTAGTTTAAAAACAAACCAAACTTTTGGTTACACGATGCAAGGTACCACCTTAGAAACCATCACCCAGAAAAAATATTTAGGTGTCATTGTGGATAACATGTTGAAACTCTCCGCCCAGTGTGCTGCAGTAGCCAAGAAAGCAAATAGAATGCTAGGAATCATAAGGAAAGGAATGGAGAATACAGCAAAGGATATTATAATGCCTCTGGTATCGTTCCATGGTGCGACCACACCTTGAATATTGTGTGCAAGTCTGGCTGAGGTATCTTAAAAAGAATATAGCGGAATTAGAAAAGGTGTACAGAAAAGATCCACCAAAATGGTAAAAGGGATGGAAGGATACCCCTATGAGGAAAGGCTTAAAAGATTAGGACTCTTCAACTTGGAAAAGAGACGTCTGTGGGGGAGATATGATAGGTCTGTAAATTATTGAATGGAGTGGAACGGGTTAACATAGATCGATTTGTTTATGACCTCAAAAAGTAGAAAGTAGAAGACACACAATGAAGCTACAATATAACCCATTTAAGACTAATAAGAGAAAAAGAAACACTTTCTCACATGCTAAACACAAATTCTGGGATCTAGAGAAAATTAGTTTCAACTTCTTAGCCTGAAGACTACTACTACAAATGGCTGGGCTACACAGGGGCTGTTAAGAACATAATAACATAAGAGATGCCATATTGGGTCAGACCAAGGTTCATCAAGCCCAGTATCCTGTTTCCAGCATTGGCCAATCCAGGTCATAAGTACCTGGCAGGTTCACAAAAGGCACACAGGTTCCACAATGCTTGTCCTGGGGTAAGCAGTAGATTTCCTGGGTCCTCTTAATAATGGTTTATGGACTTTTCCTTTATGAACTTGTCCAATCCTTTTTTTAATCACAGCTACACTAACAGCTTTTACTACATACTCTGGTTAACAATTTCAGTTTGATTATGCGTTTTGAGTAAAAAAAATAATTTTGCATGCTGTGAATGTAACTTGCTGGCACAGGGAACATAAAATAGGCTCTGACGTTGAACCTGTGTTCCCTGCATGGCTGTGCACCCATTGGGCCGTTTGAGTTGGGTAGAATGAAATTTGTGTGTTAAAGAAGATTTATACTTAACATGTGGGGGAAAAATATTTTTGACATTCTTTACTCTTAATGCAGAATTAAAAAGTTTAGTCTTAATCAGTTGGCTGAAGACAGACAGATGACAGGAAGAATCATTTTACTAGAGTGTGGGTGCTTTTTTTTTTTAATAGATGTTTTAGACCTGTTTGTGTATTTCTGCCATATTTAGAGCATGAATTGTGGGTAGTTCATAGCTATTTCAGAATGAATTTTAACTTTTTTTTGTGTGAAAGCTAATGTAGCAGTGTCTGAATTTAATTGAAAGTAGTTCAGCCCAAGGTTTTCATTCTTGTCTTAAATTCAAGCTTTTTAAAGTGTGCACATATACTGTATGTGCACATACTGCCAGGAGGTATAAAAAGAATATCTCTGGATTGGATAGGTTTCTTTTTGGCTTGGTTTCCAATGCTACTTTTGCCTTTCCATGTAATGACCATGTAGCATCAAATGTTATGGAAGAGTATCAAGAGGTTTGTTTTTGTGGGGGGATTGTTTCATAGATCAACAGTGAACATTTCTTTTTTATGTTTGAAAAGCTGTACTTGCAGCCTAGCTTAGAATCCCAGATTACATTATACAGTTATGTAATTAAAACAATTGACATAGTTGCTTGGAAGAGATGATGCATGTTTTTTCTTTCTATGGTTTTCCCCTTTTGTGGCCTCAAACTTTTTTATTTTTTAAACTTTTAAAAATTTGTTTAAAAAAACTACATTATTTTTTTGACAGCATTAAAACCATGACAGTGAATTGGTAATCTTTCCTTTATCTGTTCCATGTGTTTGGAAATAATTTTTCAGTGCTGAAGCATGAAAATTTTTTTTTTTTTTTTTATGGGCTATGGCTGTTTGTACTACTTTGTAAAAGTTTTTTTTTTCTGTAGATCTAACATGCAATAGGCATTGCATAGATCTAGACAGTTTTTGCCAAGTATAAAATATATTTGCATATTTATAACTTGTAATGTGTTATGAAAATTCTTTGTTAGTGTGTTTGGCACATTGCTTTGATATTTTGTTTTGTGCTCTATTATTGTTAGTGTCAGTAATGTTCTCAAGTTTGGGCTTGCTTTTTTTTTTTTTTTTACCCCTTCTGACAGAAATCTTAACAGAATGACCATCACAGTACGATCATATGCCACATGGAGAAATTTTATATACTTAATAATTTTCTTTACCAGAATCCTGCTAGATCACTGAAGACGAGTGGGTTATGTTCCCTTGCCAGCAATTGAAGGCAGACTTGAGCAATGCTCATTGATATATCCTCTGGTGCAGTATGACACTTTCCAAGTAGTAAGCAAACTTGACATGCTTGTGTAAATAAAAAACAAACAAACAAACAAAAAAAACACCCAACTAAAAATGTTATTCCATTTCGTTCCTCCAGTCCAGTCTCGGCACCTTTGGGTATTCATGCCCCTCCAGCAGCTTGGAGACTGAGTGTCATGCTTTTCATGACGTCCCCTTAGATATACAGCTGGCTCCACCCCCAGCCTTCAGTATTTCAGTCTCCAAGCAGCTGGAGAGACACGATTCCCAACTTGGACTTGCTGAAGGAACACACAGTTTTTATTTGAGAACAAAGGGATTTTTTTTTATAGCCGGAACAAGAGCACTGGTCCACACAGCAGGTTCAGGGCATTTGGAGCTGCCTCTTGGCTGGGAAGCCAAGCTGTCCTGAGGCTGTAAAGTAAGTTGTTTTTTTATTATTATTAGAAAGGGGTATTTGTGTGATCAGCTGGACCGGTGCTACTCCCTTGAGGGGGTTTGATATGGGGGAAAGAGTGCTCAGCAGCCTGCCTGTGTCAAGCCAGGGCAGGTGAGGCAGGAGCCCTATCAGCATAGAGAGTTCAGACGTGCCGAGGCTGGTAAGTTTTGCGGCTGCAGTAGCGTTTGGCAGGAGACCAGGTATCTGGGGGGGGAGGCCTCTTTCACTGCCGAAGCAAGCAAGGTTCTCTGAGCGGGGCAGCGTCTGAGCAGCTGGGGAAGCAGTATGCTTCGGGCAGAGTGGCGCAAGGCCGGTGACGTGAAAACTGCATGGTCCCAGCAAGGGGGAATTGCGGCAGCTATTTTGGGTGAGAACGAGAGCCGGGAAACGAGGTGGCTGCTGCATGGTCAGCAGATAGGCCTTAGAGAGGCAGAGTAAAGGTGGGCTGGTATCAGGTGCCTGAGGGGGTGCCCTTTCCTCCTGTGAGCATAGGAGCGCTACTGTCACAGCGGTTTTAAGAGAAGGAAAAAAACCTAAAACCCAGCTATGCCAACAAGACTGACCTGTGTGGCCTGTGGGTCACACAGGGGTCCAGTCTTGGTGGCTGGCTTGCTGGCTTCTGCAGGGGCTGTGAGCAGGAGTCCAGGGTGACAGATGGAGTTACTGGAGGGAAGTATCCAAGAGACTTCAGAGTGCAGGAGTGGACAGCATCCAGTGGAAATGCAGAAAGCGCAGAGGGAAAGAGTCTTCCTCTGGCAAAGGTACTTAAGGGCAAAGGAAAAAAGGAGGCAAAGATGAAGAGCTCAAAGGAACAGCTAGGGGCAGGTAATCTGGGGGATTTATTGCCAGAGTTTGTGCTCCTGCTGCACAAGGCATTCTGTTTGAAACAGGGACAATGGAGAAGGCCCAGCAGAGGTTGTTGCAGCGCTGGAAGGAGAGGATGAGGAACCTGGTCCCAGCAAATGTTGTGTGGGGAAAAGGTCTGGGAGGACACTCCATGGGATGTAGAAGACTGGGACGAGGAGGAAGATCTCCAAGCTGAAGGATTTGGAGGAAGTTGAGATTCCACAGGCAGAAGAGTCCCGCATTATTTGATAGCACAGTCCACTAAAGCCTTGAATTTTCGTTAGGAGGTGCCGAAGAAAGAGGACCAGTCAAAGATCCGCTGTTCCAGGTTGTTCGCTCATCTCAGAAGGTCTTTCCCTTACATAGGCTGGTGCGGTGCATGATCCAGGGAGAGTGGGATGTGCCGGAAGGTCCACTGAGGGGTACTAGGACAATAGCTCGGTTGTACTCCCTACCAGAGCGTGATAGAGAGCTCTTCTCCAGGACCAAGCAGGAAGTCAGTCCTCACTTATGGGTGACGTCGGCGCCGACGGAGCCCTCGCGGAGCAATTTTCCCCAGCTTTCAAAGAAAGCCTTTGGGAATTGCAGCGCGCATGCGCGGGCGTCTTCCCGCCCGAAGGTGCCATCTTAGCCAGTCTTCTATTGTCCGCGGAGCCCTGCAGACGTCCCCGTCATGTCCCCGCGAAAAAGTTGATTTTCCTCTTTATTTTATACTTTTTTCTTTCGGTTCGACGCCGATCGTTTTCCCGCCCGGACTCGCGACGCCGGTCTCGAGTCCTCTAGCGTTTTTTTCGGTTTTTCTGACTTAGTCAGCTTTCATTTTCGTTTTCCCTGGCAGCCCGGTCCTTTGACCTCGCAGGGGCCCTTTTTCCCCCGATGGCTGCCAGTGGCTTTAAGCGGTGTGGTCGGTGTGACCGAAATATGTCACTAACCGACACACACGACTTTTGCCTCCGCTGCTTGGGCCCGGATCATGAGGAACTGATCTGTGGGCCCTGCAGCAAACTGTCCTCGAAGGCGTTGAGAAGTCGGCGGCATCAGCGCGAGAGAATCTTCGCTGACCCCAGCCGTACCCGGACCTCGTCGGAGGCCTCCGTGTCAAAGGGCTCCAGCTCGGACCGTCGCCGGAGCTCCTCCGACCGGGGTTCTCCCTCCGGGGACCATCGTCGGAAGGAAAAACCCGCGAGGGCGGCGTCGGTGGACGCTCCTGGCTCCGCGAGGGCCAGGTCGCATAGCCCCGACAGCCGCCCCGGGTCCTTGGAGAAGGAACATCTCCCGAAGCGACCTCGCCTGGAGTCGGAGATGCCTGCCCGGGTAAGTCCTGTAGTCCTTCTGGACTCGCCTCCGCGACAGCCGACGTCGGGCCCGACGCCGTCGGGGCCCGAGTCGGGGCTGCTGGGTCACCTGAGCTCGGACTCAGGTTGACGGCCTTGGAGAGCAGACTGTCTGCCTTCATGGACCAGCAGCGGGCACTGCTCGCTGGCCTCGCTGGCGCCGCTGCCCCGACCGCCGGGACGTCGACGTCCAAGTCGACCCCGGAGACCGAGCCGATCCTCGAGTCAATGAGAACTCGAGTCGATCCTCGGTCGAGGTCACCCTCGGCCTCCCGTTCGGGACCGAGGTCGCCGACGCCGACTCCCTCGACGTCGGGGCGGCTGGCGCCGCACCCTGCCCGGGCCGACCCCACCGAGTCCTTGTCGGAGTCGGTCTGGGAGTCTGAGGAGGAAGAGTCACCTGATTCCTTCCGGACTCGGTGTGTCCCATCGGACTCACCGGGGTCCGAGCCTCGGAAGCAGTCCCCCCCGGAGGATGCCCGGTTCTCGGACTTCGTTAGGGATATGGCCAAGGCTTTGGCCTTCCCTGCGGATCCCGAGGTGGAGCCTCGAGCCGAAGAGCTCGACGCCCTCCAGTATGACTCTCCCGCGAGGGAGCACTTTACTGTGCCGGTTCCTCCTATGCTGGAACGACTACTCTTCCGCATGTGGGAGAGTCCGGCCTCCTCGCCGGTCCTGAGCAAGCGGGTCGATTCTATCTATCTATCGGGTCCGCAAGAGCCCTGGCTTTCAGAAGGCACAGCTGCCACACCATTCCATGGTAGTGGAATCGGCCATGCATCGTCTTAAGAGCCAGAAGATGCACTCCTCGGTGCCTTCTGGAAGGGAGGCCCGTAACCTGGATGGCCTTGGCAAGAAGTGCTTCCAGGGCTCTATGCTCGCATGTCGTGTCCAGACTTACCAGCTCTACATGGGCATGTATCTCCGGGATCTGGCTAAAGAGCTAGCCGGATTCTCCGCTGGTCTCTCCGAGGAGCCCTTGCGGAGGTTCCTAGCCTTGTCCATGGGCATTCGGGAATGCTCAAAGTTCATGTCCCGAGCAGCCTATGATGGCTTTGAGGCCTCGGCTAGAGTTGCCGCAGCCGGCATCGGTGCCCGCCGACAGGCTTGGCTTCAGTCGTCGGATCTTGAGCCCTGGGTACAGGACAAGTTGGTCGATGTCCCCTGCCGAGGCGAAAACCTCTTTGGCAAGCCCATGGCGGAAAAGGCTGCACAAATTGAGACTGAGACTCTCACCAGGACCAGGCTTTCTAGGAAGACCTCCGCCCCTTCCCAGAAAAAGAAGGGCTCGGGAAAAAAGTCCTTTTACCCGAGGAAGGCGGCTGCCTACAAACAATACCCCCATTATCAGGCCCCTGCAGCTCCCCAACAGGGCCAGCAGGCCAAGGGACGGGGTAACGGGTCCCGTAGGCAGCAAGCCCCCAAGCCTGCACCACCAGCCCCTGCTCAGCAGGGTGGGGGTTTTTGACTCGCTCAGCATAGCCTCTCCCCCCCCGCTGGTTCCCCCCAGCACCGGCGGCCGGCTGGTTCACTTCGCCCACAGGTGGTCCGGCATCACCGCAGATGCCTGGGTGCTTCAGGTCGTGCGAGAGGGCTACCTTCTCCACTTCCATCAGGTCCCTCCCTCCTATTTTCCGGGAGAGCCTCCGCGCCCCCCTCTGCACAGGGAGTTGCTCCTTCAGGAGTTAGCAGGTCTTCTGCAGGAACAGGCGGTGGAACCGGTGCCACACCACCTGAGAGGTCAAGGCTTCTATTCAAGGTATTTTCTGATACCAAAGAGAACAGGAGGCCTCAGACCCATCCTGGACTTGCGCAACCTCAACAAGTTCCTTGTGCGGGAGAAGTTCAAAATGCTTACCCTTGGAATCCTTCTGCCCTACCTCCAGCAGGGAGATTGGCTATGCTCCTTGGATCTAAAGGATGCCTATACGCACATCCTCATCCACCCAAGCCACCGCCAATACCTAAGGTTTGTGGTGGCAGGAAATCATTACCAGTACAGAGTACTGCCCTTTGGCCTGTCCTCCGCACCGCGAGTCTTCACAAAATGTCTCGCGGTCGTGGCGGCCCATCTCCGGCTTCACGGCCTCTATGTCTTTCCGTACCTCGACGACTGGCTCATCAGAGCAGCGTCCGCTCAGGAGGTCACCGACGCCACGGGCCGCACGGTGACTCTGCTGCAGCACTTGGGCTTTGTCATAAACTTCGCAAAGTCCACTTTGCTCCCCTCACAGGATCTCGAGTTCATCGGCGCAAGGCTGCACAGTCCTCAGGCGCGAGCGTACCTACCGCTCGACAGGGCTCAGCGGCTCATGGACCTAGCCGACCGCTTTCGCAGCCAGCCCCTGGTCTCCGCCAGGCGCTTCCTGAGACTGCTCGGCCATATGGCTTCCACCGTCCATGTGACCCCCAATGCCCGCCTGAATATGCGGTCTGCTCAATGGTGTCTCCGCCGGCAGTGGCGACAAGCCACAGGCGGCCTAGCAGACCTAGTGCGCGTCTCCGAGCCGCTGGTCTCGTCTATCCGGTGGTGGCTCCGGCAGCCGAACCTGATATTGGGAATGCCTTTCCAGTCACCTCAGCTGACCCGGGTGCTGACCACCGATGCATCCCTCCTGGGCTGGGGAGCGCATTGCCAAGAGGCACGTACTCAGGGCCTCTGGACCAAGTGGGAGTCGGCTCAGCAGATCAACTTCCTGGAGCTCAGGGCGATCCGCCTAGCTCTCAAGGCCTTCTCCCACCTGACCTCCCAACAGTCCGTCCTTGTCCAGACGGACAATCAAGTTGCCATGTTCTACGTGAACAAGCAGGGGGGCACGGGCTCCTTCCTCCTCTGCCGGGAGGCACAGAAGCTCTGCTCTTGGGCCGTCAGTCACGGCATTCTCCTCAAGGCAGTTTATCTCCCGGGCCAAGAAAATTGCCTGGCGGACAAACTCAGCAGGGTCCTCCAGCCGCACGAGTGGCGTCTGGATCCCTTGATCGTTCAGAAGCTCTTCCTCAGGTGGGGCCTCCCCACGGTGGATCTCTTTGCCAGTCCTCACAACCGGCAGCTTCCTCGCTTCTGCTCTCGTCAGCCACACCCCCTTCGGGTTGCGGCGGACGCCTTTCTGATCTCATGGTCGGGGAGCCTTCTGTACGCTTTCCCTCCCATCCCGTTAGTCTCTCGGACTCTTTTCAAGGTTCTCCGAGACAAAGCCTTCATGATCCTGGTGGCCCCTCGCTGGCCCAGGCAACCGTGGTTTCCGCTCCTGCTGCAACTGGCGGTGGAGGATCCAATCCCTCTGGGGGTACAACCGGATCTCCTCACTCAGGATCAGGGGTCCCTACTGCACCCCAACCTCAGGTCTCTCAACCTCATGGCCTGGCTGCTGAAAGGGTAGTCCTCGCTCCTCTTCTCTTGCCGGCGGAGGTGGAGGAGGTCGTCTTGGCTTCGCGACGGCCTTCTACCCGCAAATGCTGTGCCCTTAAATGGCGTCGCTTTGCAATCTGGTGTTCCCAACAGTCTCAGGATCCCTTCTCCTGCCCGGTGTCGGTGATCTTACAGTACTTGCTACACCTCTCTAATCTGGGACTTAAGTCCAACTCCGTCAAAGTTCACCTCAGTGCTCTTTCAGCACATCATGTGCCGGTGGACAGCAGACCTCTCTCCAACGACCCTCTCGTAGCGAGGTTTCTCCGAGGTCTCCTTCTACTTAAACCACCTCTGCGCCCGCCAGCTCCGGACTGGGACCTGAATGTGGTTTTGCAGCGGATCACCTGTCCGCCTTTTGAACCTATGGCTACATGTTCTCTCCGTTTTCTGTCTTGGAAAACTCTGTTCTTGATAGCCCTCACTTCCGCTAGGCGCGTAAGTGAATTGCAGGCCCTCGTGTCTGATCCCCCCCTACACTCGCTTCTACAAGAATAGGGTAGTCCTACGGACTCACCCAAAGTTTCTGCCTAAAGTGGTCTCCCCTTTTCACACATGAATCAGGAGGTGGTACTTCCGACCTTCTTTCCCAGACCACACTCCAGCCGAGCTGAGACGGTCCTCCATACCCTGGACTGTAGAAGGGCATTGAACTTCTACCTTGACCGTACGCGGGAGCACCGTAAAGCTGCTCAGCTTTTTGTGTCTTTTGACCCCAATAAATTGGGGCTCCCGGTCTCCAAGCGTACTCTGTCCATCTGGGTTGCGGACTGTATCTCTTGGGCTTATGGGGCAGCCGGACTCGCCTTGGAAAGTCGAGTCACGGCTCATTGCGTTCGGGCAAAGGCCACGTCAGTGGCTTACCTCCGCTCTGTTCCGCTGGCAGACATCTGCCGGGCCGCTACTTGGTCTTCGAGCCAGACTTTTGCGGTCCATTACTGTCTCGAGAGGGAGTCCCGCAGGGACAGTGCTTTCGGACAGGCAGTCCTCCGTAATCTCTTTGAGGTCTGAGCAACTCCTACCCTCCATCCCGGATGTGGGCTACCGGTGGGTGATAATTCAGCGAAGATTCTTTCCTTCTGTGCTGCTGAGCTAGAGGGAGCTCATTTTTGTGCTTAGGGTCTCCGGTAGCCTTGAGCTTGGGAGTCCCATAAGTGAGGACTGACTTCCTGCTTGGTCCTGGAGAAAGCGTAGTTACTCACCTGTAACAGGTGTTCTCCAGGAGCAGCAGGAATCAGTCCTCACTACCCTCCCTCCTCCCCTTGGAGTTGCAATCGTCTGCGTATGTTCTTTTTGCAAATTTTTATGCTGTCTTTTTTAGCTATGTCATCTGAATGGCTAAGATGGCACCTTCGGGCGGGAAGACGACCGCGCATGCGCGATGCAATTCCCAAAGGCTTTCTTTGAAAGCTGGGGAAAATTGCTCCGCGAGGGCTCCGTCGGCGCCGACGTCACCCATAAGTGAGGACTGATTCCTGCTGCTCCTGGAGAACACCTGTTACAGGTGAGTAACTACGCTTTTCATGCACCCAGAGTGGATGCAGCAGTGTTTGCGGTAACGAAGACTATGATACCAGTAGAGGGTAGCACTGGGATGTGCAGGATCGGAAGCTAGAGGCGCTGTTGAAGCAGGCCTTAAGACATATGCCCTTTTGTTGCAGGCATTGGTATGTGGTGCCTTTGTGGCCCAGGCCTGTCTCTGCTGGGCACAAGGAGTCGGCGGGTATCCGGAGGCAGAGCAGGGGTGGCCACCGGAGGCAGCGAAGCTGGAGTGAGGGGGGCATATTTGGCAGATACCTCTTATGGTCTGATTCGCTATGACCTCTGTAATGGCGGCAAGGCGTTACTTGTGGCTTCAGAATTGGTCGGCAGATGTGTTGTCCAAGTCGCGGTTGAGCAAGCTGCCATTCAGGGGAAAACTTCTGTTTGGGGATGACCTAGACAAGCTAGTCAAGGACATCGGTGAGAATGAGGGGACGCTTTCCGGAGGATAAGCAAAAGGTAGGTCGCTCATCCACCCCAAGACGGGGTCAACCAAGAGTGTAACCGCTTTTGGTCGGTACGGTATGCTCTGTACCAGAGAAGGGGGCCCTTCTTTCGTGGCTTCAGGAGCGCAGGAAGAGGATTTTACTGTTCCCCCTACTGCGGTTCCCAAGAAACAGCAATGAGGTGAGGATGGGACAGGCAGTTCAAATTCCGGTAGAGGGGTCGGCTATGGGAATTTTTTGACGCCTGGACCTGAATTATGACCGACCGATGGGTGCTCAAGATCATCAGAGATGGATGTATTCTGGAATTCACTCGGCCCCTATGGGGAGCCCTTTAACTCCCCCTGCAAAGCTCGGGGAAAGCGCAAGGCGGTACAAGAGACGCTTCAATGATTGATGGACTTCCGAGCAGTGGTGCACGTGCCTCTAAGCCAGCGCGGATGTGGTCGATACTCCATCTGTTTCGTGGTCCCAAAGAAGGAAGGGGCGTTTCGACCTATTTTGGATCTCAAATACATCGATCAGGCTCTGAGGGTGCCACACTTTCGCATGGAGACTTTGTGGTTGGTGATAGTGGCAGTACGAGAAGGGGAGTTCTTACGCCTCGGTGAGGTCAAGGGAGGTTATATCCATATCCCAATAAGAGCAGAGCATCAACAGTATCTGAGATTCGCAGTTCCAGGGGGGCATTTCCAGTTTCGAGCACTGCCCTTTGAGCTGGCAACCACAACGAGGACTTTCACCAAGGTCATGGTGGCCATGGTGGCGGCCTTATGGCAAAAAGGAATTCTAGTTCACTCTTACCTCGACAATTGGCTTATAAGGGTGAAATCCTGAGAGGAGCGTGAGAGTCACTGACTGGGTCATTCAGTTACTCCAGGGCCTGGGATGGGTCATGAACTTTGCAGAGAGTCAAGTCACGCTGTCATAGGACCTCGAGTACCTAGGGGTGTGGTTTCAAACAGGCATAGGCAGAGTGTCTCTGCCTGGGGTCAGGGCTTGCTAGATTCAGGGGCAAGTCCAGCAGTTCCTGTGACTACAGCTGACAATGGCGTGGCACTACTTGCAGGTCCTCGGGTCCATGATGGCATCTATTAGATCTGGTTCCGTGGGCACGGGCACGCATGCAGCCTTTACAGAAGGCTCTCCTGCACAGATGGTCGTCACAGGTTCTCCCTCTCTCACCATCTTTCCTGCATGATGGAAGCGTGGAGCGCACTGAAATGGTGGTTATGGGATGATATGCTACTGAAAGGGATACCGCTGGGGGTACCTCGCTGGATACAGCTCGCGACTGATTCAAGCCTCATAGACTGGGGAGCTCGTTGCGATGCTCAATTTCTTAAAGGACTGTGGTTGGATCAGGGTGATCTTTCTGGCTCTGGAAGGCTTTCGGTATAAGTTAGAGAAAGCTGTGAGAGTGTTCTCGGACAACTCGGCAATCGTAGTGTACGTCAATCGGCAGGGCGGAGCATGCAGTGTGCAATTGGAAGAGGAGTCTGGGATGCTGATGGCATGTGTGGGAGAGTACTTTTAGTGCTGTCGGTGGTGCACGTAGCAGGGCAAGAGAACGTGGAAGCGGATTATCTCAGCAGAGTGAGAATTGATACAGCAGAATGGAGTCTCAATCAATCCGCATTTGACCAGGTGATGGATTGCTGTGGGCAGCTAATTATGGGCCTGATGGTGACCTGCGAATCGGCCAAGGCAGCAAGGGTTCTTCAGCAGGAGAGAGCCTATGTCGGAAGGTCTCGATGTGCTCTGCAGCCATGGCCCAGGATAGGGCTGCTATGTCTTTCTGCCCTGGCCGCTAATTGGCAGAGTAATGCAGAGGATAGAGAACCATCCAGGTCGGGTGTTGCTGATCGCACTGGATTGGCTGAGATGACCGTGGTATGCAGACCTCGAGCTCATGCTGATCGACAGGCTGTGGCATTTACCCTTGACAATGGATCTGCTGTGCCGAGGTCCTATCTGGATGCCGCAGATGGATCGGTTCTTGCTTATGACATGGCTCTTGAGAGGGTGTGCTTGAGGAAGAGGGGCTACACGCCAACTGTGATAGCAACCCTACTGAAGGTGCACAGAAGTTCCACTTCTCAGGCTTATATCCGGGTATGGTGAGTGTTTGAGCACTGGTGCCAAATGCAGGGGATTGTGGTGCTGAAGTGTGGCATACCGGATGTGCTAGCCTTCCTGCAGGCAGGCCTGGAGAAAGGCTTGACTTGCAGCTCTTTGAGAGTACAGGTGGTGGCCCTCTCGTGATATAGGGGGTGTGTAGGGGCAGGATCCATAACCTTACAATGCTCTTTGAAGGACTTGACTTCGAAGGCCATTTTTTGGTTGCTATCTGTTTTGGCAAGAAGGGTATTGGAGCTCCATGCGCTCTCGTGTAGGGAGCCGTACCCCGTTATGACAAGAGAAAAGGTAGTTCTAAGGATGGTGCCCTCTTTTTGTCCCGAAGATGTGTTCAGACTTCCACTTGAATCAATGGGTCTTGCTTCCGGACTTTTCGATTGGGGACAGGGGTCCAGCGGCAGATCCTGCGTTACGGGGCTTGTATGTGCGTAGAGTGTTGATGTAGTATCTGAAGGTATTCAAGGCCTTTCAGAAGACAGAATGGCTATTTGTCTTGTTTGGGGGGCCATGCAAATGTGAGGCGGCGTCCAAGGCATCCATTTTCAGATGGCTTAGAGAGGCCATCTCTTCGGCATATCTTCTGCGTCGGAGACTAGTGCCCCTCAGGTTGAAGGCATATTTCAACGCAGGTCCAGGTGGCATTGTGGGCTCAGTTTGGCCTGGTGCTGCCAGTTGACATTTGTAGAGCGGCTACTTGGGCATCTTTGTTGTCCTTTGTGAAACATTGCTGCCTGGACATCTAGTCGGTAGAAGCTCGCTTTGGCGCAGTAGTACTGCAGACAGGATTAGCGGGTCCCTCCCAGGGTTAGTACATCCCAAAGGTGTCGGGACTGGACTGGAGGAACGAAATGGAAGACAAAACTAGACCTTACCTGCTAATTGATGTTCCCTGAATGACTCCAGTCCAATCCAGATTCCCTCCCTAAGGCTAACCCTTCGTTCATTTGCTTATAATTTTCCAGAGATAAGAATTGCACCTATTCAACGTTCATAGCAACGGGGAAAAGGGGCGAGGAGAAGGATATGAGCAAGGATAATCCCCACCCCCACCTCCTATCCGCCTAGCTAAGCTAACTCCTCCCCACCCCCCCACCCCCAAGCAAGAACACTTCACTGTAACCTGTTCTGTTTATTGAACCTGTAAATAGTTTGCACTCGGCTACCACGATACCTCTGTATAGGTGCACAGCTGGCATGTAAATAGTAATTTGTATCATTGTTTCGACATGTTTTCTGTAATTGAGTTATTGTTCAATGTAAACTGCCCCATAAAAATGTTTAAATATAAAAAAAAATGAAGTTTTCGTACAGGCATGGTGGTGATTGGGGGATCGTGATCTGGTCTCCTGAGGAATGCTAGTTCCTATGATAGGTGAGCACAGGGGACTCTTCTTCCCTGGTAGGGGGGGGGGGTGGTTTCAGTTTGATCCCTTTCAGGGGTTTTCAAGTTAAGTTAGTTCCGTGAGTCTGCTTTGTTACTAGGATACTGAAGACTGGGGGTGGAGCCAGCTGTATAAGGGGACGTCATGAAAAGCATGACATGCTCAGTCTCCAAGCTGCTGCTGGGACTGGACTGGAGTCACTTAAAGAACATCAATTAGCAGGTAAGGTCTAATTTCTTCTTATGCTACAAACACAATCTGGAACAATCAGTAGGAACATGTATTTGTCTCTTACTATAATGGAGTCTGCATCGTGCCCTGAACCTGACCACATAATTAAGCAGCAGCAGGACTCCCAAACCTGTAGGGGGAAAAGTCTTCCAGGGCAAGTTTTGGACTGGTCTAGCGGGGTTCAAGCAAAGAAAATTTTTTCAGTTGTGTAACATTTTGCTTTCCAAATCATCCCTCTAGTCCAGTCCAGACCAGACACATGGTGACTGAGCACGACCAGCTTTGCTGATGTTGCCTACTGAGGACACTGCATCAGGATCCTGGCCAGTATTGCTCAGTCTCTAGCAGATAGGGGAGCTCCCTGTGCATCTCAGCTATACTTGAGTGATCTTTGGAGTCTGTTTAATCCTCGAGTGCCTTGTGGAATTGAATCTTTAGAGTTCTGCTATTCTGGCTGGGGGAAGTAGCAAAGCAAAAAAATAAAAATAAAAGCTTACTATAACACAGACGCAGCAAGAAGGTAAATTGGCTGAGCAGTGTTGCGAGAGGGGGGGAAAAAAAAACTACTAACCGGGCAGTAGGGGAGAGGGTTCTCCTATCCCATGCTTGCTGCTTCCTAGCGGGGATTGCCATGAACTGCTCCTGTGCGTTGACAGCATATTCTGCTGTGGGGTGCACACCTGGGAGCCCTGCGTCCCTCCCAAACTCTGCTTGAAATGCTTGGTGGGGCTGCATTGGTCAAGTCTGATTTCTTGTGTCATGCCGTTGTCTGGGAGGGGGGTCCTTCCTCTTAGCATGGGGCTCTTCGGCACATTCGCTTTGACTTTGGCGCGTGGTATAAGCAGATGGCGGTGAACACGTGGCATGGTCTCTAAGCCCGTCTTTGCTGCCTGTGGGGCGTGCTGGGGCAGTGTCTGCTGTGAGCCTCTGCTGTCTGTGCTCAGAGGAAAGCAAGATGGCAGAGCATGCTCTTCAGGTCTTGGGGCGGCAGATGAGTGGGAAGCATGCTCACTGGAGGCCTCCCTCCCATTGCGCGGTCCTATTTCGGCACCGAAAACCGGCCATCTTGGGCTATATGGAGAGGGGGAAAAGCAATGGAGATGCAAAAAGGGCCCTGGAGCAAAGGCGAAAAATTGCCATTGTGCGGATGAACCGGTGGTCTTTGACTAGAGGATGCCTTTTTCCCCTGAATTTGTTCTCCTGCTGCATAGGGCATTCTGCTTAAAGCAGGACCAGGTTAAGGAGAGTAGCAAGGGCCCTGCAGCGTTGGGGGACACTGCAGGGAGTTGCAAGCCCTGACAAATGTTGGCGGCTCTGCCAACAAAGCAGAGACAGGAGCCTCTGAGTTGCAACTTCAGTGAACCCAGGGTCCCCGGCCTCACCAGAAGTGGTGAAGGGGGCGGAGGGGAACTGGGGGGAAGACCATGGTCTGAAGGCAGACGTGGATGATTGCTCTTCAGGCAATGAGCCTGCTGTGGTGTGTGTGTTTTGTTTGGTTTTTTTTCAAAGAGAGGAGCTGGCAGCTCTTATCTCCTGTTCTCTGGGGGTTCTTAACATGACAGTGGTAAGCCAGGATCCTGGTGATCAGCATGGAACTCTGGAAGCACTTCCTTCTGAAGGAGTTCAGGGTCCGGGTCTCACCACTCGGTGGGACCGAGGAGTGCGTCTTAGCACTCTTTGCAACTGACTCCACTACAATGGAATTGTAGGGTAATTGAGGCTTTTCAAGCCCAAGGGCCTTCTGGGCCTGGTATAGGGAAATGAGCCAGTGGCTGACGATAGGAAGTCTGAGCGATGCCTCCCACAGCCAAAGCAGTGGCCACTGCAGGACATGGTGGACAGGAACAGCCACCGCCTCCCAGGGGCCAAGGGGTACTGGAGAAGTTTTATAGTTCCTCCACCCTCTGTTTCTCCTCTGAAGCCATCATTTTCCCTGGCATCAGCCATGTCCTTAAAGTCCTGGAGGTTCACGTCTGCCATAATATGCACAAAACTAACCCATTTGGAGACATTGCGCTCAATATAAACTATTCAGTTGGTTAGTGTCAGAGATATGAACAAATGTATTGCTGCACCTATGGTTGGTCTTGAATCTGCTCACTATCCATTCTAGCATGTGAGAGACAGACCATGTGGTCTCTTTCTGCCAACATGTTTCTATCTAGTCTGTCCTTCTGTATCAACTACAATAGTTCCCTAGAACGACCTCCAGAATCCTTTGTCAGCAGTTAGGACATTTTCTTCCATCATCTTCGCCTCTGAGGACTCCATTCAGAATCTATATCCTTCCCTTTACATTAATTTATAATGAGCTGCCATTCCTCCTATTTTCTCCTCTCTAGCAGTGTTTTTCTTTATTAGTTCTTGTCGGTGAAATTAACTCAGTTGATCTTTACAGCACCATTCCTTCTAAATTTTAAGACCTATTTGCAAATAAATTTGCTCAGCTTTTTGTACTGTTTCAATCTCTCGCAAAACTGCAAAATGCCACTTTCTGCAGTGAGATCATTCACCAAGTCATGATTTTTGAATGTGAATTCCTTTTGAGCTATAACATTTTGTACTACATGAAATAGGAGCGGATAGATCCCAAAATGCATCAAATCTTAAACACTGAGGACTAGATTGATTGTGTGTGTTTTCTTTCAAAAGGGTGGTCCCATGTTAATCCGTTTATTAATATTGGTTCAATTTTTTTGTGAATACCTTAAATTTTCTTGTCCATTAAAGATTTTCTTCATAATATATAAATCCAGGAAAATTGAGCCTTTTCTTCTGGTCACTGGTCCACAGTCTAAGCTGCAAATATTTTGGTAATATCAAGATAAATTGAGAAGGATCTAAGCATGCAGTATAGGAATGTTACGTATCCATAGTAGTCATATGGATGCTGAGTACATGGGAAGAGAGACCTGCTTTAAAGCAGACATCCTGGAAAGAATCCAAATTTATTGGTGTTGTGGGATTTAAAATAGCTTTCTGTGTTTTCATGGGCTTGACACTAATGTTTTTTTTAAGAAGATCAGTTGTATGCTTAACATGGAAATCAAAGCAAAACCTGATAATATGGTTTAACATGAGAGAGAAATATAGAAGTAGATAAACTGAGTATAAAATTAATTTGGCAAAGTGGTTCCTTCATCAGAATGTTTTGGAGGGCCAAAGGGGCATACTGCTTTTGTGTACATGAAGTATGTGTATGTGTGTTGAGGGGGCGTGTTATATTCTTTGTTTTAGTTTGTGGCCTTTACTATGTGTATTTATAAATGATCAGTTTATTGAAGTCATAGACCCCCCCCCCCCCCTTGCCCGAGAAGACCTCAATTGATTCTTCGAAGGATGATACCTTGTGGGTGTGGATGCAGCCTCTAAGTCATGTTCGGTCATATTAATGCTAGGGTAGTACATGTAGTTGCTGATGCTGCACTGTATGCCTGGAATAGACTGAGTCGGTACATCGGGCTCCATCTCTGTTCCTAGTCAATCCAGGCTAAAAACATCTCTTCAAGCTTTCTTCCAGTTCATCCCTCTAGTCCAGTCTAGATGCATAGATTATGCTCATCCCCTAGCAGGGAGAGACTGAGAGCAGCAAGAACATAAGATATGCCATACTGGGTCAGACCAAGGTCCATCAAGCCCAGTATTCTGTTTCCAACAGTGGCCAATCTAGGTCATACGTACCTAGCAGTTTCCCCAAGGGACACAGGTTCCACAATGCTTGTATTGGTTCAAGCATTGATATCCTGGGTCCCTTCTTAATAATGGTTTATGGACCTTTCCTCCAGGAACTTGTCCAAACCTTTTTTTTAAACCCAGCTACACTAACAGCCTTTACTACATCCTCCGGTAACAAATTCCAGAGTTTGATTACACGTTGAGTGAAAAAATATTTTCTTTTATTAATCTTAAATAGTTTACCCTGTAGCTTCATTGCATGTCCCCTAGTCTTTCTATATTCTGATAACGTAAACAATCGTTCTATGTTTACCCGTTCCACTCCGTTCATTAATTTATAGACTTCTATCATATCTCCCCTCAGCCGTCTCTTTTCCAGGTTAAAGAGCCCCAACCTTTTTAGCCTTTCTTCATGGGAGTATCCTTCCATCCCCTTTACCATTTTGGTGGCTCTTCTCTGTCCTTTTCTAAAATCGCTATATCCTTTTTAAGATACGGCGACCAGAATTGCACACAATATTCAAGGTGTGGTCTCACCATGGAACGATATAGAGGCATTATAATATCTTTTTTGTTTTATTTTCCATTCCTTTCCTTATCATACCTAGCATTCTATTTGCTCTCTTGGCCGCCGCTGCACACTGGGCCGAGGGTTTTAACATGGTATCCACAATGACGCCTAAATCTTTTTCCTGGGTGGTGGTTCCTAATGTGGAACCTTGCATCGTGTAACCATAGTTTGGGTTGTTCTTTCCTAGGTGCATAACCTTGCACTTGTCCACATTAAATTTCATCTGCCATTTTGATGCCCAGTCTTCTAATTTATCAAGATCCTCTTGCAATTTTCCACAATCCTCTTGGGTTTTAACAACTTTAAATAGTTTTGTGTCATCTGCAAATTTGATAAACTCACTCGTTATTCCACTTTCCAGGTCATTTATGAATATGTCAAAAAGCAGCGGACCCAGCACAGATCCCTGGGGTACACCACTATTCACCTTTCTCCATTGGGAAAATTGGCCATTTAGCCCTACCCTCTGCTTTCTATCTTTTAACCAGTTCCTGATCCACAATAGTACACTGCCTCCTATCCCATGACTCTTTAGTTTTGCCAAAAGTCTCTGATGAGGGACCTTGTCAAAGGCTTTCTGAAAGTCCAGATACACAATATCAACCGACTCACCTTTGTCCACCTGATTATTCACTCCTTCAAAGAAACATAACAGATTAGTAAGACAAGATCTTCCTTGTCTAAAGCCATGTTGGCTGTCTCCCATTAGGTCATTATAAATTATTCATTCACTCATTTGAATCTTCAACTACAGACTCAATGCACCAACCGGCCACCGGTCTCAGATAAACGGTATACGTTCAACACTTATTTGTGGGTAATGTGACTCCCCTTCTAGTGTCCGTTTACATCAATGACCTCAGGCCAGTATGTTTTTTTAATTTTTAAACTTTTGTGTTGCTTCTTTTTTATAAATATCTTTTTAATTATCATAAAAACTTTAAATTAGAACTCCATCCAACTTATCTTATGCTGAATGGCAGGTGCCCTGTTTTTTGTTGCAAAAAACCCCCGATGCCTCAATCTTCCAAGCGCTCTGGCGTTTCTCCTGCTGGGTTTATCAAGGAAATAAATGCAATGCGTCTTTCAGGGACCATTTAGACGACCGTTTTCTTCAGTGTTCTCCCAATTTAACTTAAGCATATTAACAGATCCTTATCTTGTTAATTCAGGCTTTCATGATATTTTTTGAACTCAAGCTTAAAGGAAGCTTAAAGAAATATCATGAAAGCCTGAATTGACAACAAGATAAGGATCTGTTAATATGCTTAAGTTAAATTGGGAGAACACTGAAGAAAACGGTCGTCTAAATGGTCCCTGAAAGACGCATTGCATTTATTTCCTTGATAAACCCAGCAGGAGAAACGCCAGAGCGCTTGGAAGATTGAGGCATCGGGGGTTTTTTGCAACAAAAAACGGGGCACCTGCCATTCAGCATAAGATAAGTTGGATGGAGTTCTAATTTAAAGTTTTTATGATAATTAAAGATATTTATAAAAAAGAAGCAACACAAGTTTAAAAATTAAACCATACTGGCCTGAGGTCATTGATGTAAACGGACACTAGAAGGGGAGACACATTACCCACAAATAAGTGTTGAACGTATACCGTTTATCTGAGACCGGTGGCCGGTTGGTGTATTGAGTCTGTAGTTGAAGATTCAAATGAGTGAATGAATAATTTATAGTGTTGATTGTAGTTCACTCTGGAGTGAGACCTGTGACTGTCTTTGTTCAAACATCCCATTAGGTCATGACTATCTACATGCTGAGTAATTGTATTCTTTATAATGGTTTCTACCATTTTTCCCGGTACTGATGTCAGGCTCACCGGTCTGTAGTTTCCCGGATCACCCCTGGAACCCTTTTTAAAAATTGGTGTTACATTGGCGATCCTCCAATCTTCAGGTATTAGAGATGATTTTAATGATAGTTCACAGATTACTAATAGCAGGTCTGCAATCTCGTATTTCAGTTCTTTCAACACCCTTGGATGTATACCATCCGGCCCAGGTGATTTGCTACTCTTCAGTTTAACTAATAGTTGTAAGACATCTTCCCGATGTATCGCTATTTCCTTCAATTCTTCCGCACCTTTAAATACCACTTCAGTTATGGGTAACATCCCTACATCTTCCTTAGTAAAGACTGAAGCAAAGAATTCATTCAATCTCTCTGCTATCGCCTTGTCGCCTCTTAGTGCTCCTTTAACCCCTTTATCATCTAATGGACCAACTGACTCTCTCACAGGTTTTTTGCTACGAATGTACTTGAAAAGGTCTTTACTTCACGTTTTTGCTTCCGCAGCAAGCTTCTTCTCAAATTCTCCCTTTGCATGCCTTATCAATGCCTTGCATTTGACTTGCCAGTGCTTGTGCTGTTTCCAGGTTTCGTCATTTGGCTCTTTTTTCCATTTCCTGAAAGATGCTTTTTTGGCAACAACAGCCTCTCTGACCTCACCTTTAAACCATGCTGGCAGTTTTTTGGACTTCCTTCCACTTTTCTTAAAGCGTGGAATACAGCTGGTCTGGGCTTCCAAGATAGTATTTTTCAACAACAGCCAAGCCTGATGTACGTCTTTAACCTTTGCAACTGCTCCTTTTAGTTTTTTCTTAACTGTTTTCCTCATTTTATCATAGTCTCACTTTCGAAAGTTAAAAGGTAGTACTGTGGATTTCCTTACTATCCCTCTTCCACTAATTAAATCAAAGGCGATCATGCTATGATCACTATTGCCAAGTGGCCCCAATACCCTTATCTCTTGCACTAGATCTGGTGTTCCACTAAGGACTAGGTCTAATATGGCTTCCCCTCTGGTCGGTTCATGAACCAGCTGCTCCAAGAAGCAGTCATTTATTTCATCTAGGAACTTTATCTCCCTAGCATGTCCTGACGTGACACTGACCCAGTCGATACCGGGGTAATTGAAATCACCCATTATTACTGCACTGTAACTTTTGTTAGCTTCCTTGATTTCTTTGAGCATTTCATCATCCATTTGGTCATTCTGGCCAGGTGTTCGATAGTACACCCCCACTGCCATTGCCTTCCCCCTTTTATATGGAATTTCAATCCATATAGATTCTACAGCAGATTTTGTTTCCTGCAAAACTTTAATCCTTTCTGAGTCAATGCCCTCTCTAACATAGAGCGCAACCCCTCCACCAATTTGATCAGCTCTATCATTACGATATAGTTTGTACCCAGGTATCACACTTTTCCCTTAAGTAGCCTGTGCTTCCCTGCAGAGCCGGTATTTCTCATTCTCCAGCAGGTGGAGGAGCATAGGCCCATGCTGGCTGGCTGTTTTGCTTTAGTTAAGGGCTGGGCCGTGATTTTGGGATGCAGAACCTGGGTCACTCTTCCAGCCACTCCCAGTTCGAGAGAGCTGCTCTCCCCAACTCTTGGGAGGAGGCCAGGACTTGAGCTCTCTGCTCCTGTTTGAATCCATTAAAAAAAAAATTAGCAGGTGGATCAGGAGAGGGAGCGGCAGCATAGCAGAACCTCCAGGAGCCAGAAAGTAAGGACGGGGGAGGATCCCACATGATGCGCACATGACTGACCTAGAGAAGGGCCATTGTGTAGCATGCAACAGTCGCAAGAGCTTGCTCCCTGTGGTAGTACTCTGCCACGTCTGTGTGTTAACCCTTTCCAGGCCGAGCCCAAAACTCTTGGGATCCAAAATTCTGACTAAATATTCTTATCAAATGGTATATAATAGCCGAAGGAAAATCACCATTAGAACATATTGAATAAGACGAGTACAATTTTCCTGAAATATGCAAAAATTAACCAGGCTGCAGAATGTGGATTCAAAATTTAAAGTAGGCTTTGAAAGGGTTAAGTGGAGCACGGCTGCCATGGAGAGCTTAATTGGCAGCCTGGCTTCCTGGAGGCAGCTGTGGGGGGAGTTTTCTGGTCCCAAGCCCCTTTCGGGGAGGCCAGGACACCTGTGGTTTTGGTGGGAACAGCCACAATCTTGTCTGCTGCTGCTTCTGCCTCGGAGTGCAGAGAATCTCCTTGTTTACAGCTGGTAGTTCTGGAGTCCCCCAGGGCGGTTGAAGAGGGTATGAATAGTGGGGAAAGTCCCCTCTTTCCTTGGCGTTTGTGATATTGCTACATTGGGTCTTTTTAATGTAGCAAGGCCTTGGGGAGGGGTCCCCTGATAAGAGGTCTCCCCCCTTGTAAGGGGGGGGACTGTGGAAAAGGGCCCACACTGGGGGATGTCCCTGGACTTTGAGAATGGGGCCTTGAGGTACTTTGGGTCCTTAGAGGCCCTAGAGAGTCCTTCTGGTTATGTGGAGAATCTGGACCCTGTGGAGTTAGAAGAAGGGGGGAGTTCCTTGTTGGAGGATTCCTCGGCCATTCACATATTTCATAGGGATGAGCTCCCCTCCCTCATTGTACAGAGCTTGGCAGCTTTGTGGATTGTGGGCACACTGCCAAATCCCACGGTGTAGGCGGAGGATCTGCTCTGCTAGGGTATTCAGAAACTCCCTTGCTCCTTTCTCGCCCATTGGGCAGTCAAGGTAATGGTTGATGAGGAGTGGAAGGTCCTGGATGCTGGCCTGTGAGTTGGTAGAAGCATGGACAGGCTCTACCCCATCCCCCAGGAGGAGGAGGAGGAGGACTTGGGCTTCCCTGAGGTGGATGCATTGGTGGCAGTGGTCACCAGGAAGACTACCATGCTGGTGGAAGGAGGGGTGGCCTTGAAGGACCCGCAGGATTGATTTATGGAAGTGCTGTTTAAGCAGGCCTTTGAGGTTTTGGTCCTGACCCTGCAGGGAGCCATCTGTGGCTATGTGGCATGGACCTGCCTACATTGGTTGCAGAAGATTCCAGAGATGTTGCTACTGGAGACGGCAGCCTTGGAGGAAGCGACCCAGTTGGAGTCTGGGACTGCCTTCTTGGCTGATCTCCTGTATGACTTGCTTAGGGCCTCAGTCAAGTCAGTAGTGACTCTGGTGGCTGCTAGGTGGTTCTTGTGGCTATGGATCTGGTTGACAGATTTAGCCTCCAAGATTAAGTTGAGCAAACTCCTCCCCTTCTTGGGGGGGCTTCTATTTTGGGCAGGATATGGAGAAGCTGGTAAAAGACCTGGGCAATACTAAGGTTGCGAGGCTCCTGGAGGACAAACCCAAGGTGGTAGGTGTCCTAGAGGCTAGGGGTATGAGGTGCAGAGGTTCCACCTGGCCCATGGGGCGAACCCCTAGAGAGTCCCGATTTTTCTCCTGAAAGGCCCTTCCTTTTCTGGAGACGGTTGGGGTGGCAGAGGAGGGGCCGTAGGTAGCTCTGGTTTTGCCAAGTCCTCCCAATGAAGGTTTGAGGGTCCTGGTGGAGGGAGCAGTTGCTTTTTAGGTGGTCACCTAACCCAGTTTTATCCCGCCTGGGCCCAACTTGGGTCCTGGAGGTCGTATGCAATGGTTACACCCTCGAGTTTGCCAGACCTCTTGTGGACACCTTCATGGTGTCTCCTTGTCGAGTCCCTGCCAAGGCTCTGGCAGTCTGAGAGATGCTTGACTGCCTTCTGCAGCTCGGATATAGTACCTGTGCCCTCGGAAGAGTGGGGGATGGGGCGTTTACTCCATTTACTTCATGGTGCCCAAGAAGGAAGGTTCCATGTTCCCCATTCTGGATCTGAAAGGGGTGAAAGGGGTAAACAGGGGCCCTCCGGGTTCCACATTTTTTTTTCATGGAGACCCTGCGGTCTGTCATTGTGGCCATCCAGCAAGGGGGGGGGGGGGAGTTCTTGACATCTCTGGATCTTTCTGAGGTGTATGTGCATATTCCCATTCATCCAGAGCTTCAGAGCCTTTTGTGGTTCCGCGTAGGCATTTTTGGTTTCAGGCCCTTCTCTTCGGGCTGGCCACCGCCCTTGGGTCTTTACCAAGGTGATGGTGGTGGTTGCAGCAGCCCTGCAG
The DNA here is from genome assembly GCA_033557465.1 of Ichthyophis bannanicus. NCBI lineage: Eukaryota > Metazoa > Chordata > Amphibia > Gymnophiona > Ichthyophiidae > Ichthyophis > Ichthyophis bannanicus. The sequence goes on from CM066046.1 coordinate 99,138,049, forward strand.
AAGCAGGGCATTCTGGTGCACCTGTATCTGGATGATTGACTAATTCGAGCAAAATCATTGCAGGAGAGTTGGGAGGCGACAGCCTCTGATTTGCCAGCTATAAGAACTCTGGTTGGGTCATGAATTTCCCCAAGAGTTAGCTGTCTCCTGCGAGGTCCCTGGAGTACCTGGGTGCCTGCTTCGACACACAGTAGTGGATGGTATTTGTGTCTGAGAGCAGGATAATGAAACTGCAGGGGCAGTTAGAGGTTGCAGGTGACTCCCTGTCCAAGGGTTTGGGATTACCTGCAGGTACTTGGCTTGATGGCAGCCTCCCTGGAGTTAGTGCCCTGTGCTTGACTCCACATGTGACCCCTCCAGGCAGTGCTCTTGGTGCAGTGGCCCCGCAGGTGCAATTAATGGAGGTTCACCTTGCTCTACTAGGGCATGCCTAGGAGAGATTGGAATGGTGGCTCGACTCAATCCACCTTGTGGCTTGGATACCCCTTGAGATCCCGAACTGGATGTTGTTAACGATGGATGCCAGTGTCTTTAGTTGAGGGATTCATTACAAGGGTCATGTGGCCCAGGGACAGTGGCCTATCAATCGCCTGTTGACCAGGGTGGTTCATTTAGCCCTGGAGCTTTTTCTACCCACGTTTCGGGGGTGCACCATGAGGGTGCTGACTGACAGTGCCACAACCATGGATTACATCAACCGGCAAGGGGGCACTCTGAGCTTGCTGGTTGCAGTGGAAGCGATTCTGTTCCTGCAGTGGGGTAGAGGCCCATCTGCTGTTGCTGGCACATGTGACCAGGACTGAAAATGTCCAGGCGGATTACCTGAACCATCATTTCTTGGACCTGGGAGAGTGATCTGTGTAGGAGATGGCATTCCAGCTGATAGTGGGGCGCTGGGGTGATCCCATGATGGATTTGATGGCATCATTGGTGAATGCTCAGGTCCCCCCAGGTTCTTCAGTAGGCACAGGGAGCACATTGCGGAGGTATTTGATGCGCTGGTCCAGTCCTGGTCTAGAGGCAGGTTTCTCTGTGTGTTGCCTCCATGGCCACTGATTAGGCGTGTCCTGCAGAGGGTCATGGCTCATGTGGTTTGCGTGGTGTTGGTGGCCCCATTCGCCATAGTATGCAGACCTGGTGTGGCTCCAGTTAGCAGAGCCTCTCCCCCTTCCTTGGGAGGTGGGCCTTTTGATGCAGGGCCCTGTCTGGATACCAGATGTGGATCATTTCTCACTTACGGCTTGATTCTTGAAAGGGCACGCTTGAGGCGTAAAAGGTATGCCCTCCCAATGTGGTTGATACCTTGCAGGCACAAAAGCCATCTACTTCCCTGGCCTATGTGCGGGTCTGGCATGTTTTTGAGGCTTGGTGCCAAGAGAGGTATGGCCCTAGGGGCCGCTCTCCCAGGCATTTTGGCTTTCCTGCAGATGGCCTAAAAGGATCTGGCATTGAACTCCTTGAAAGTGCAGGTAGTGGCCCTGGCTTGTCTCTGAGGCTGGGTACAGGGTGTGTTCCTTGCCTCTCACCAGGATGTAGTCTTTTTTTTTTTTTTTCTTTGGGAGGGTCATGCACTTGAGACTGCCTTGCCGTCTCCCAGTTTTGTCCTGGGACCTTAACTTGGTCCTCTGTATGCTTGTGGGAGCCCTGTTTTGAGCCTCTGTCGAGGGCCTTCTTGAAGGATTTGACTCTCAAAGTAGTGTTTCTGGTGGCTATTTGCTCTGTGTGTGGCATCACTAAGCTGCAGGCTCTCTTGTGCAGGTAGCCTTATTTTGGTGGTGATAAAGGAAAGTGTGATCCTTCATCCGGTTCCTTCCTTCCTTGCTGAAGATCATTTTGGTGTTCCACCTTAATCAGGCTGTGACCTTGTCAGCCATTGCCGGTCCCCTGGTCTTCGCTGATTCTAAGGATTTATGCTTGCTTGATGTCCGCAGGGCGCTAAAGCAGTATTCGAAGGGGAGGGAGGCCTTTTGGTGCTCAGAGCATCTGTTTTCTGTTGGATTCAGGGTGCTATTGAATCCATGTACTTGCTGAAAGGACGTGTGTTTCTATTGGGGCTCTGGGCCCAAGTGGCCTCCTGGGTGGAGTTCCGCTGCAGGATATTTACAGGGTGGCGACGTGGTCGTCACTCCATTCCTTTTGCATCATTATTGGCTGGATGTTCAGGCCCATAAGGACACAGATTTTGGGACTCAGGTGTTACAGGCCAGAGTTTTACCCACCTTGCGATAGTACTGCTTTGTTACATCCCAAGTGTCTGGACAGGAGGGATGAACTGGAAGGTGAAATTAGACCTTTACCTGTTAATTTTCTTTCCTGGAGTGCCTCCAGTCCAGGACCCTACTGGATTTGACTTCTGTCTTTCTGGTCTGATGCCTGTTCTAAAGATGCTGTTAGCTGGAACAAGCTATCTTCGGGCCAGTTGATTGTGGTGGTTCTCCCTTCCATTTCGTTGTGGTTCTAAGGGGTTCCGCTGTGCTGTTGCACGGTTTGCTTTCCCTGTTACGGACTTTGGTCCTTTTGGAGAGGGGTCTGGTTTTGACGGAGTGGGGAGAGGAATATTATTCTTTTTAAGACAAGTTGAGATACTTGATGGCCAAGTATATATGCTGTTCTGATGCACGACTTGTTGCAGAGCTGGTGGGGTCTTGGGACTTCATTCTGCTGCTCTGAGGTTCATACTGGTTCTGCAGGGAAGCGCAGGCTACTTAAGGGAAAAGATTTTTGAGCTTGCTGTTCTGTCTCCCCCTGCTAGTGGATGAGCATAATCAGAGTGTCTGGACTGGATTGGAAGGACTCCAGGAAAGAAAATTAGCAGGTAAGGTCAAACTTCCCCTTGGATCCTGACTCCTTTATTTCTATGTGAATTTTAATAATTTCGCTTAAGAACTCCCTAGTCCTCTGTTGTTCTGTTTGGCTGTCTTAGCAGCAGATTGTAAGTTCTCTTGAGAGAGGACTGTCCCGTCCCCCTTTTTTTTTTTTTTCCCATGGCTGTGTATGCCTAGTAGCATGATTAGTAGTAGTTGTACTAAGACTCAGCTTATATATAATTGGACTCTGCAATATGAATTGTTAAGTTTGTTCATAACTGAATCCTGGTTGTGTTGTGTTTCCCCCCCCCCCCCCCCCGCCCCACACCTTCAGGTGGGAGGGGAGCAATGTTCCCTCTAATTTTCTGTAGGCTGTGTGCACATAAAATATCAGCTGTGCAGCTTTTGAAGGAAGGTTAAATTTTTGTGCGCCACATAATGATACTCGGAGTGTTATACTTTAAAATTTGACTACACGTCAGAATACAGTATGTACACCACATTGATTTTAATCAAATTAAATGAAAATAGGCGATTACTAAATGAAGCATAACATTTCTAGTAATTACAATCACAACTTTTAAATTTTAAGACGTCTGTGTTTTCTATCAGAATCAGAACCGTAATTTTTGTGCGCTCTGTTGTAAAGTATGTGCGCTCGCTCGGTGAAGTGTGTGCGCGTGCACACGCGTACAGCTTAGAGGGAACAGTGGAGGGGGGTGACTAGTTCTGTTTCCCTGGAATTCATTGAATGCATAGTTATCTCTGTTGCTGGACCTATCAGCTTTAAATGATTTATTGGTTTATACAGTTATGGTCAACATTATTGGCACCCTTGCATTTTAGGTATGTTGTGTACAGTATCTTGAGAAATAATTGGAAATATTCCAACTGTATGTTGTCTTTGTATACCTTTGAACATACTATTAAAACAACAAAAGAAATGTTCATGCAACTTTAGACGTAGTAATTTCTGGGAAAAAAAAGACCCAGACAGGATTAATGGCACCCTTCACTAAAATTTATTTGGTTGCACAATCCTTGGCAGTGATGACGGCCTCTGCCATCTATAAACAAACTGAGCACCCTAGGGATGGACCCTAAAGTTACTGCTTGGGTTAGAAATTGGTTGGGTGGGAGGCGACGAAGAGTACAGGTAAATGGAGCTCACTCTGAGGAGAAGGATGTTACCAGTGGTGTGCCCCAGGGATCTGTCCTTGGTCCGATTTTCTTTTTAACATCTTTGTTGGTGATATAGTGGAAGGGCTGTCGGGTAAGGTTTGCCTCTTTGCGGATGATACCAAAATCTGCAGTAGAGTAGACACCCAGCAAGGTGTAGATAACACGAGGAGGGATCTAGCTAAGCTTGAAGAATGGTCTAGAATTTGGCAGCTGGGATTTAATGTTAAAAATGTAAGGTCATGCATTTAGGCTGCAGCAATCCAAGGGAGCAATATAGTATAGGGGGTGAAGTACTTTTGTCCACTAAAGAAGAGCAGGACCTAGGTGTGGTTGTGTCTGATGATCTTAAAGTAGCTAAACAGGTAGAAAAGGCGACGGCAAAAGCTAGAAGGATGCTTGGGTGCATACGGAGAGGAATGGCTAGCAGAAAAAAGGAGGTGATAATGCCTCTGTATAAGTCTTTGGTGCGACCTCATTTGGAGTATGGTGTGCAATTCTGGAGACCGCACCTTCAAAAGGATGTGAATAGGATGGAGTCAGTGCAGAGGGTGGCTACTAAAATGATTAGTGGTCTTCATTATAAAGCATATAAGGACAGACTGAAGGATCTTAATATGTACACCTTAGAGGAAAGGCGGGATAAAGGTGATATGATTGAGATGTTTAAATACCTTCATAGCATAAATGTACAGGGGGAGAGCCTCTTTCAATTGAAATCAAGTTCTGCTACGAGGGGACATGGGATGAGGGTGAAGGGGGAGAGATTCAGGAGTGATATGTGGAAATATTTCTTTATGGAAAAGGTAGTGGATCCGTGGACTAGTCTCCCAGTGGAGGTGGTAGAGATGAGGACAGTAACTGAATTCAAAAAAGCATGGGACAAACACAGAGGATCTCTAAAGGTAAAAAGGGGACTGTTGATATGGAAGGACAGACTAGATAGGCCATGTGGTCTTTTTTCTATCATCATATTTCTATGTTCTAAGTATCATAATCTGTTAGTTTCTCCCACTCTTCAACTGTGATTTGTTCCAGCTCTCAAATGTTTCCAGGATTCCTTTTACCAATGGCAGATTTAGCTCTTTCCAAATATTCTCGATTGGATTGAGATCAGGACTCGTTGCTGGCCAGTTTTTCCTTTTTAGCCATTCTTTTGTACTTTGAATGTATGTTTTGCATCATTGTCCTGCTGGAGGACCCATGACCTTTTGACCCAGACCTAGCTTTCTGACACTAGGTAGCACATTTCACTCCAAAATACCTTTGGTAGTCCTCTGATTTCATGATTCCTTTAATACGTTCCAGGTATCCAGTTCCTGAGGCAGGAAAAGAGCCGTACAACATTATGGAACCTCCTCCATATTTAACTGTAGGACTGGTGTGGTGTGGGTTTTTTTTTTTTTTTTTTTTTTTTCCTTATAAGCTTCATTTCTTTGCCTGTAAATGTATCGCTGGTCTGCGTTGCCAGAGAGCCCAAGTTTGGTTTCATCTGTCCACAGAACATGGTTTCTCAAGGCAGATTTGGGCAAAGAACGTGCCTTTTTATATCTGTCTTTGAGCAGTGGGGTCCTCCTTACCCTTCGCCCATGTTCCTTTGGTGCAGGAATACTAGGTAGACATTAAACAGTCACCTCCAATGTTAAATCAACTTAAACGACAACTTTACATGGGAATTTTATGTAGTTAACATGCTCATATAGCTTGTTATGCTTGTTTTTGTTTTGTTCCATGTTGAGCTTTGTTTATCATGTAAATTGCTTTGACTCGTAAACATAGTGGTATAGAAAAATAGCTAATAGGTCGTGGCATATGGTGCTGGTTGAAACCAGATTGCTCCAGGTCAGCTTTAAGTTCCTTGGATGTTGTATGTGGTGTTTTTCCAACAGTTCACACGAACCTTTGAAGACTTGTTGGATTAATTTTCCTTTTCCCACTACATCCTGGGAAGTTCTTGACAGTTCCATGAGCAGAAAACCTCTTAACACTGCAAGCTGTAAACACAGAAATCCCAAGGTCTTTGGAGATGGCCTTGTATCCCTTTGAAGTTTGATGTTTGGTGGTGATGGCTTTTCTAATGGTCTCAAACAGCTCTTTTCTTCACCATTGTGAAAATGGAACAGGGAGTGAATGTGGCCATTTTAAATATTAGAGCCATCATTCATTGGTTAATTCAGGTTATGTGAATACTGACAGTTGATCAGAGGTGCATATAATTATAGTGCAGTGGGAATGTGGTGGTTCTGTTCAGTCTGATTTGAATTGTTTACCAGGACATGATTATTGGCACCCTTTATAATGTTCCAGTTTGCATACTAATTTCCTTTTTTTTTTTTTTTAACTGGTCTTGTTTGATTTGATTCTTTGTCAAATATGTGTGCATATATAGTCCAAAGCCATTTCAGTATCTCCTAGAAAAAAAAGCAGCCAGTGAACATTAAGGGGTTGAACTGCAAGGGTGCCAATAATATTGACCACAGTTGTAGACTTCGTAGTTCCGCTTTATCTTTTACTGAAGGTGTTAGCTAAATGGATCATGGATCTGTCTTTGTCTCCTCTACCCTGGCTAGTTCTTGGAGATTTTTTAATTCATGTTTAGAGCAGGCCTTGCCAAATTTTCTTGGAATTCAGGAGCTGGCTGCCAAGACCTCTGTCCCAATAACTCTCCCTCCAAAAAAACCAAACAAACAAGGTGTATCTTAGCTCCTTTTCTAAAGGCCTGGTTTTAATGTTTTCCAATTTTCTGTAGGAAATCTTAATAAATATTGTCCTTTAATGTGCCATTACACATTATCAACAGAAGGCAGCAAACCTTCTCTTCCTCCCTCTCCCACCAATCCCAATGAGTATGTTGTCAGCAGCATATTGGTGACTTTTTTATAGCTGGACCTGAGGCAACCTTCCTTCTTTGCTTCATATATCTTTTTTTTTTTTTTTTTTTTTGTGTGTGTTTTTCAACTGGCTGCTGAAACAGAAAAGTCTTACTCCCTGAAGAAGCCAGTTGGCGAAACACCCGGTGTCGGGGTTGCAGCTTTGATTGATCTTCAGGACCTGTACTCTCAGCTGTTTAAGCTAAGTTTTTAAGCGACGTTTTCAGCTAAGTTTTTCTTTTTGCTGATTGCCAGTTCCTCTTTCAGAGTGATTTTTCATTTTTGATTTATTTCTGAATGCTGATTCTGGTCTAGAAAATTGAAAATCGAAAAGAGATATGAGTTTTTTCCCTCTGACCTGTGCTGTCTGTCCTGACAACCTTTTCTAGTTAGCTTCCTCCACTTGAGTGGCTGTTTTTGCTGAGTTTGTGGGTTGGCTGAGGTCGTCTTTTCCTCTTATTCTCCGATGATTACTGATGAAAGAATACGAATTTATATGTGTTAAGATATTCTTTCATTTTGTAAAGTTCTAATTATTATGAGTAGAGTTCCCCTAGTTCTTTGCAGACCATGGCATTCTTTCTCCCAAAGGTGTTGCCTCCCTTGATCTTAACCAGGCTGTCATCCTGCCCCTCTCCTTCTCTGAGGACCACCTTTGAATCGACTCCTCGATGAGTCTGGTGGATGTGAGGAGGGTGTTGGTGAGATACCTGGAGATGACTAATTCCCTTTATCGGTCAGATCATCTTTGTTCTCTTCGGTAGTCTGAGAAAGGGACAGACGGTGGCCAAGTCCAAAATTGCCTGCTGGGTTAAGGAAGCTGAACTGAAATGTTTATTCATAGAAGCTTTTGGCCTATAGCAGAGGTTCTTAATCCAGTTCTCGGGACACACGTAGCCAGTCAGGTTTTCGGGATAACCACAAGGAATAAGCATGAGAGAGATTTGCATACAATGGAGGCAGCACATGCAGATCTCTCTCATACGTATTCCTTGTTTTTAGCCTGAAAACCTGACTGACTAGGTGTGTGTCCTGAGGACTGGGTTGAGAACCCCTGCCCTAGAGTGACTGGCTGGGATCAGTAGTTCTATTTTTATCTGTACTGACTTTTGATCATATAGGATGTGGTGTTTGCATGCTTTTGATGTTGTTTTTGGCAGTCTAGTTTTTCATGTGACTGCTTTTAATATTATTGACTGTCCCTGTTATTACTTTGATTTTTCTGTTTTTAGTTGTGCTCCCTAAGACTTTTATCTTTGGCTTACAATTTTCAGAAGTGTTTGTGGATAAATATGTGGTGACATTTTGTCCTCCCCCGCTGCAGAGTCGGTAAAAGTATGTGCTCTGTTGCATACAACTCTGTGACTATTCTAAGCCAGTTGAGACTAAAAACTTGTAGCACAGGAGTAGACTTGTTTTTCCATGGTTTCCATGTTACTTTAACAAAAATTCAAGCATCTAAAATCTAACACATTTCTATCTTGACCAAAACATATTTGCTTGCTTCCTTCCTTTCCATTTTGGCGAGCGCATTGTAGTTAAAAGCTTGTTTCTGGCTGTGTTGAATCAGTTATTTTTGACTTGTGGAAATCTAATATTCATGGATGGAGAAAACGTTTACAAGTATTAGGTTAAATATTGAAAAACAAATGCTAGGTTCAATTGTAAATTTGGCAAAAGCTGCATTTTTAACCGGTTCTATTGTTAACTTGGAAATAAGGAAATGAGATTTTATCGTCCCTCCAGTCTAGTCCCGAACATCTAGGGTTTTGCACCTCCTCCTGCAGCATTGGAGACTGAGCATGTCACTCTTTTTTGGTGACACCATATATCTAGTCCAGGGTCCGCCCCCACCGCTCCAGTAATCTGTCTCCATGCAGCAGAGGAGATGTGAGCCCTAGAGGATCGGGGCTCACTGGAGAAATAATTAAGGATAGTTAGTTGGATAGAGTTACTTTTTTTTTTTTTCTTTTTTTTAAAATATACAATTAATACCTCTTTAAATTGGCGCTTTTCATCAGGTGAATTTTGGCGAGTAAGGAAGTGTTGCTCTGGCTGCCCCCCTTCCTGAGGCAGTAACTGTGCAGGGGAGAGTGAGGGAGTCGTTTGGAGGGGCCTCCTGCCTCTGATTCCCGGATCAGGTGTGAGGCAGTAGAGGCGGGACCCGCGGGGCGCGTTGGTTGGACGGCCTGGCTTCTGCCACGGCTTAGTCAGCCGCAGACCGCAGTGGGTGATGAGCTGTGCCGTGGAGCGTCTGCGCTCTCTGCGGACTTCAGTGGTCTGTGCGGCAGCTGAGAATCGGCGGAAAGGTAAGCGCCGGCAGTCAGGAGCTCACACGCGGCGAGAGTACTCAGCTCGGCGAAGGAGAGGCCGGGCCCAGACCATGTGTCTGAAGTGCAGGAAAACCAGGACAGTGGGAGAGGATTTGATCCCTTCGGTCCTCAGGTTGGTGTAGCACAGAGGAGTCCCGATTTTGTGCACAGTAGCTGGGAACTACTGTAGATATTAAAAAAAAAAAAAAACAAAAAAAAACAGATTTTTTTTTTCCAGTTGTTGTACGGCCTCCAGATGCCTTCTTAAGTCCATGTGTTTGTGTGGGGTTAGAAGGAGCTCTGTTTTGGAGGCAGGAGTATGTAGGGGCTGTGCACAGGAGACGGTGACAGCCCAGATGACAGACAGAGGACAGGGTGTCCGGAGAAGGAGGGGGGCAGACGGGGACAGTTGAAGTTTTAGATCCGTCGGGGCCTCCTCTGCAGCTGGTGGCGGATACGTCCACGGCTGCGGATAGGGGGTTGGGTGCTATTTTTTCTCAAGACTTTGTGCTGCTACAGCAGCCCTGGGGGGGGGGGGGGGGTGTCTGGAGGTCGAGTACCAGAGTCGGTGCTTGGTGGAGCGATCGGGACAAAAAGGTTGGCCCCGTTAAGAGGAGGAGCGGGTGGCGTGCCACTTAAGAGGCCCAGGCTGGCCCCAGAGCAGGAGGAACCAGGGGTAGGCCTAGAGGAGCAGTCAGTCTATGGAAGATTCGGAGGTAGAGCAGGACCTAGAAGGTGAGATACCGGAGCAGGAGGACCAGGCGAGGGTGGTTCGGGTGTTCCAATGGGAGGAACTGTCAGCGTTAATCTCAGAGACGCTGAAGGCCTTGAACATGCCGGTTTCAGGCCAGGCGGAGGATTCTACTCTGGAGGATCCTATGTTGCAGGCAGTGCGGAAGACCCAAAGGGCATTCCCGATACATAGAGTATTCAAGGAAATGATTCAGGAGGAATGGGACACGCCGGAGGCGAGCCTGAAGGGTTCTAGAGTGATGGCGCGCCTATATCCGTTGCAAGAACTGGATAAGGATCTGTTTAAGTCGCCTAAGGTGGATGCTGCAGTTTCGGCGGTTACAAAGAAAACCACTATTCCAGTGGAAGGGAGTGCCGCTCTTAAGGATACTCAGGATAGGAGGTTAGATACCTTTGTTGAAGCAGGTTTTTGAGGTTAACGCGCTATCCATGCAGGCTTCAATTTGTGGGGCATGGGTGGCACGGGCCTGCCTTCGATGGGCCCAGGGAATCAGGGGGTCACAGGAGGAGGCAGTCGAAGAAGCGGCCTGCTTGGAATCGTGGGCGGCGTATTTAGCAGATATTCAATATGATCTTATCCGAGGACTTTCAAACAGTATGGCATCCGTGGTAGCGGCACGGAGGTACCTCTGGCTGCGCAATTGGGTGGCAGATGGGGCCTCTAAGGCTAGGTTAGGTAAACTTCCCTTTCGAAGCAAGCTTCTCTTTGGAGAGGATCTGGATAAGTTAGTTAAGGACCTAGGTGAATCCAAAGGAGGGAGATTGTCGGAAGACAAGCAGAAGCAGGGTCGACCTGCAGTGCCTTCCAGGAATCAGCAGAAGGAGTTTAGGAGATTTTGGCAGTCGCGATTGCCTCAGTTTCAGAGAGGGCGGTCGTAATATAGATCGCAGGGGTTTCTGGGGTTTAGAGGAGCAGGCAGAGGCTTTGGAACGTCCTCTTCCCCGAATATCAAGAAATCGCAATTAACCGAGGGGGCCCAGGCAGGGTTGGTGTCCTAGTGGGGCGGTTAAGAGTTTTTCCCTGCCTGGGTCCAAATTACCTTGGATCAGTGGGTATTGGAGGTTGTTCAGAAAGGATATGCACTCGAGTTTCAAAGGCCGGTGACCGACTTCTTCGTGCAATCTCCCTGCAGGATGAAGTCAAGGTTGGCGGCAGTTCGCGAGACAGTGGAAAGACTGCTAGAGCTAAAGGCAGTGGTGCCGGTTCTGGCTGATCAACGAGGAGGCAGTCGGTACTCGATATATTTCGTGGTCCCAAAAAAGGAGGGGACTCAGAGATCTATTCTGGACCTAAAGAGGGTGAACAGATGTCTCAGGGTGGCGCATTTTCATATGGAAACACTGCGTTTGATAGTGGCGGTCCGGCAAGGAGAATTTCTCAGGTCGCTAGATCTTTCGGAAGCATACCTTCACATACCCATTCGATTGGAGCATCAAAGGTTTCTGCGGTTTGCGGTGCCCATAGGGCATTTTCAGTTTCAGGCAATGCCATTCGGGTTGACGACAGCTCCCAGAACTTTCACCAAACTAATGGTGGTAGTAGAAGCAGCTTTGCGCAAGGAAGGGGGTATTGGTGCACCCATACCTGGACGATTGGTTGATTCGGGCGAAGTCGAGGAGCGAAAGCGAACAGGCCACCCGCAGAGTGGTGCAGGTCTTGCAGACTCTCGGGTGGGTGGTAAATTTCTCAAAGAGCAAGTTGGTCTCGTTGCAGGAGCTTGAGTATTTGGGAGCTCGCTTCGACACGACCTGCGGGAGAGTGTTTCTACCCAGTCTCAGGGCACGGAAGCTGAGGCAACGGATAAAGGCCTTTTTGGAGAGTTTGTTTGTTTACTTAGTCTCTTCTATACCGAGCTATTCAGCATCAGCGTGGTTTACAATGAACAAAGATTACACATTTCCCGGGGTACTTTGTGTTTACAGTGAACAGGTGTTAACTTGGATAACTGGGGTAACTATTTACATTTACAACATGTTAGGATTCACTTCCTTGGTCTTAGTCATGGGTGTTTTGCATGGTTTGAGGTTGGTGTCATAGCTGCGTTGTTTACAGGGTAATACTGGAGGAAGAGGTGGTGTTTCAAGGCTTTTCTAAACTGGAGTAGGTCTGGTATTGTTCGGATGTCGTGAGGGAGGCTATTCCAGCATCTAGGCGCACAGAATTTGAAAGCCCTGCCCGCTGTTGACTGGGTGCATTGTGTAATTGATCTTGGAACTACCAGGGTATTGAGTGCTACAGACTGTCTGGCTCTGTTGGAGGGTGTAGTCTGGATGAACTCTGTTAGTGATGAGGATGAGAGTCCGTTGATAGCCTTGAAGGTCAGAAGTAAGATTTTGTATGTGAGTCTACCTTGTATCGGGAGCCAGTGGAGGTGTTTTAGGATGGGTGAGACATGGTCTCTCCTGGACGCTCCATGTAGGACTCTTGCTGCGGCGTTCATTGCCAGTTGCAGTGGATGCAAGGTGGACTGAGGGAGACCATGCAAGACTGAGTTTGCGTAATTGAAGTGTGGTATGACCAGTGCCTGATAGATTGTCCTGAAATCGTCTGGCTCCAGCAGGGATCGTAGGTGTCTGAGGGATCGGATCTTATGGTAAACTGCCCTCACCATGTTTCCTATGTGCACCTTCATATCCAAGCGTTGGTATAAGGTGATGCCAAGGTATCTGATGGTGGGTTTGGTCTGCAGGTCTGCTCCCTCTACTTTTAGGAAGGGCGGTGTGGAGAAGTCTTGATTCCTTGTAATGAATAGCACCTCAGTTTTCTTGTGTTGTATCCTGAGGTTCTGGGTTTGCAGCCAAATGGATACTGCATTAATGCAGTTTGTTAGTGGGGAGAGGTCAGGGTTCTCTGTTGAAAAAGGCGTGTAGAGCAGCACGTCATCTGCGTATATCAGGCAGTTGACACTGAAGGACCGGATGAGGTTGCAGATGGGTTGCATGTATATATTAAACATCAGAGCGTAAAGGGAAGATCCCTGCGGGACACCTTGCTTTTGGTGGAATGGATCTGATGTATCACTGGATCGTACCTGCTGCCATCTATCAGAAAGGTAGGACTTGCACCATTCAAGCGCTTTGTCGGTGATTCCCTTCTCCTTGAGGCATACCAGGAGATGCTCGTAGCTCACGGAGTTGAATGCCGCTGCGATGTCCAGGAAGACCAGGACGAATCCTTGGCGAACGTTGTCAATGTCTGCTATTATGATATTGAAGAGTGTGGTAAGAAGTGTTTCAACTCCATGGGCTTCTCTAAAGCCGTGTTGGCATGGGTCCAGTGGTGTGGAGGTTTCTATGTGATCTTGTATTTACATTTGTACTTCCTTTTCCATTATTTTTGCCAGCAATGGTATGCTAGATATCGGTCTGTATGATTCTGGCTTATGGGGGTCGAGTTTATTGTTTTTTAGTAGAGGTCTTATGGATGTGTGCTTGAGGGATGTGGGGAATGCTCCTGTTGTGAATGATTGATCCATGAGTCTGGTTATAAAGGGACTGAGGTTGGTCCGTAGATCTTTGATCCAGAATGCAGGGCATGGGTCAGTTTGAGCAGTGGTCTTATTGATGGCAGCAATGGTGTCCTCGATGCGTTTTTTGGGTGGTGTTGAGAAGATGGTGAGAGGTGATAGCTTGGTTCAAGGGTGGTGCTGGGTATTGGGGGGGGTGTTGGTCTGACAGAGCTTGGATTGCAGATAGTCGGCGAATATTTGAGGGTGGATTTCAGATGTGTGCTCTGATGCAGGTTCCTTTGTCAATCGCTTAACGAGGGCAAACAGGTCGTGAGGTTTGTTCAATGATCTTTTTAGAGTGTCAGTGTGGAATCGTCTCATGCTCTCACTCACTGCGGCGCGATGTGCTGCCAGGTGTGAGTTATATGCACTTTGATCTTCAGCTGAGTGTGAATGACGCCAGTGCCTCTCCATTTTCCTTAGGGCGGTGAGTGAGGCTTTCAGCTCGGCAGAATACCAGGTTACGGTGGGTCGCTTCCCTTGGGGTTTGTCGGGTGGTGGACGTATGGCGATTGAGCTAAGGGTTTTATTCCATTCGGAGACCAGCTCCTCTGGGTCGTGTGCAGGCGAGGTGATTAGTGGGAGTGTTGTGCTCAGAATTAGGTCTTTGTTGAAGGTCTGGAACCTTCGTGGTGGAGCATTGGGATGGCTCTGTCAGCATGGCATTACTTGCAGCTACTGGGGATGATGGCATCTACGATAGTTGGTGTCCTGGGCCAGAGCGTACATGAGACCACTGCAGAGAGCACTTCTCTGAAGATGGTCCCATCAGTCGGATCAGCTGTCCCAGCAGCTGAGCTGTCCTCCAGAGGTACGTCAATCTCTACAGTGGTGGCTGGTGAAGGGCTGTCTAGAGAAGGGAATGCCTCTCGAGTCTCCGGAATGGAGGCCCAAGATGACAGACACCAGCCTGTTCGGCTGGAGGGGCCCACTTCAAGAGGCAGTATGCTCCAAGGTCAGTGGACGGACGGGAGAGGTCTTGGTCAATGAACAGGTTGGAGTTGCAGGCAGTTACTCTGGCACTAAAGGCTTTTCAGCATCTCCTGCAAGGCAAGGTGATTTGGGTGCTGTCAGACAACGCCACCGCGGTGGCATACATCAACTGGCAGGGCGGCACCAGCAGTGTGGCCCTCGAGGCGGAGGAGCTTCTGAACTGGGCCTGAATTTGGAAGCCTTATCGGCGGCGCATGTCGCAGGAGTGGAGAATGTGACGGCAGATTTCTTGAGTCGCGTCAAAGTAGATCCGGGAGAGTGGAATCTCAATCAAGAGGTGTTCGACTTGCTGGTAAATCACTGGGGCAATCCGGCGATGGACCTCATGGCGTCGTTCGCATCCACAAAGGTGGACAGATTTTACTGCAGACGAAGAGAGAGAATGTCCGAAGGCCTGGATGCACTGATACAAGAATGGCCGGAGGAGAAGCTCTTGTATGTGTTCCGCCGTGGGCCTTGGTAGGGCGAGTTCTGCAGAGAATAGAAAGGCACAAAGGTACGGTAATACTAATCATGCCAGATTGGCCAAGGAGGCCATGGTATGCGCATGCTAGTAGTGGAACCGTGACGATTGCCGGTCAGGAGGGACCTGTTAGTGCAGGGACCGTTAAGTATGCCTCAGGTGGATCGGTTCTCGCTTACGGCTTGGCTCTTGAAAGGGCAAGGTTGAAGGCCAAGGGCTACTCGGCAGCAGTAATTTCTACGCTACTGAAGTCCAGATGGAGATCTATGTTGGTTGCGTATATCAGGGTCTGGCGGTTGTTTGAGTCGTGGTGTGTGCTGAAGCAGGTGAAGGCGATGAGTGCCTCCGTTCCGCAAGTTTTGTCCTTTCTGCAGGATGGCTTTGATAAAGGGCTGGTGGCGGCGTCCCTGAGAGTGCAGTTGGCGGCGCTTTCCTGCTTTAGGGGGAAGGTGCAGGGGATAGTGCTGGGGGCACATCCGGATGTTAAGAGGTTTTTACGGGCGGCAACGTTGATTAGGCCGCCTATCAGGGCCTCTGTGCCGGGCTGGGATCTTAACCTGGTGCTGGAGGCTATGCTGAGAGAGCCATTCGAGCCATTAGCGAAGGCGACATTGAAGGATTTGACCCTCAAGGTGGTGGTTTTGGTGGCTATATCGTTGGCAAGGCGTATTTCGGAGTTGCAGGCTTTATCATGTAGAGAGTCTTTTTTGACCTTTGATAGCAAGGTGGTGGTTTTGAGAACGGTGCCCTCCTTTTTGCCTAAGGTAGTCTCGGAGTTTCATGTGAACCAGGTGGTCTCTTTGCCGGTATTTGAGGGTGCGGGCAAGGAGGCGTTGAGCAGGAGGCTTCATTGGTTGGATGTTGGCAGAGCTCTGAAGAGGTATTTGCAGAGAACGTCGTCGATCCGCAAGACAGATTGTTTGTGGTGTTGGGGGGTCCGAAGCAAGGTGAGCCAGCGTCAAAGTCCATTGCGCGGTGAATTAAGGAAACGATTGTGGCGGCTTCTATTTTGAGGAACAAGATAGTTCCGAAAGCTTTAAAAGCGCATTCGATTAGGGCTCAGGCAGCTTCCTGGGCGGAGTTTAGCTTAGTGCCAGCAGAGGAAATTTGCAGGGCGGCGATGTGGTCGTCCTTGCATACTTTTGTGAAGCATTATAGAATTGATATTCAGGCGGAGGGGGACCCTGGGTTTGGATCAGCGGTGCTACAGGCTGGTCTGGCCAGGCCCTCCCGTTGAAGTGATTACTGCTTTGTTACATCCCTAGATGTTCGGGACTAGACTGGAGGGACGATAAGTCTAAATTTCATCTTCCTTATCTGCTAATTGTAGTTCCTTGAGTAACTCCAGTCTAGTCCCGCTTTCCTCCCTGGATGAGCCCGTAGCACGGTCAGAAGGGTCAAATGGACCAGTTAGAAGGCTTGTTGGGCAGCGGTGCTGGGGGGGGGGGGGAGTGGGGATGAGGGCAGCTGCTTCGTATGGCGCTCTAGGCATGCGGAGAGGCCTGGGGAGAAGGAGTTAACTCCCCTTTAAAGCAGTGCCTAGGCCTGCTAACAGCACAGAGCATTGCCAGCTCTTTAAATTGTTTGAATAAGTTAGGTTTACTGCGGTATAAAGTTTAAGAATATTTACAGGAGTACTTACTTATTGCTCTGGTGAGTCTGCTTTGTCAATAGATTACTGGAGCGGTGGGGGTGGACCCTGGACTAGATATACGGTGTCACCAAAAGAGTGACATGCTCAGTCTCTAATGCTGCAGGAGGAGGTGCAAAACCCTAGATGTTCGGGACTAGACTGGAGTTACTCAAGGAACTACAATTAGCAGGTAAGTCTCTAATTTCATCTTATTATGTCTCCCTACATCACAAGTTGAATCTGTCATCCAGACTCTTGCTACTAATGATCAAACGATGAAACCATAACTTTCTGTCCACACTGGGACTCTTGCATCACTTGGTCATTTCTCATCGGTTTATGTCCATACTAGTGATTAGTTTGGTAACAGGTGATAAAGCAGCCCTTTTTTGTTACCTGCCATGAGGCTCATTTCAAAGGCTTATTTATTATCTTTACATATCTTTTTTTTTCAAAATCCATTTTAATTTTGTGACCACCTTCAGTATAACATCAATGAGGAAAAATTTGTAGAGGCACACATTTAATGTAGTCTGCAATTCCTTGCAAATCTGTTTTGCATTCTGTTACTTGGTTTTGTATGCTATTCCTTGGGAATTCTGCACAGGGACCCAGGAGATAGTGGTAGCAACAGCAGAACTTCTCTGTAGCGCACAACCTGAGCTTGCTCTCTTCTATCCCTCCATGCCAATCAGTACAAGAAGAGAGCAGAGTGGCTGCATACTGAGCTGTCTCTTTGCTGCCCGAGTTCAACTGCTGAATTTGAACCATTGAGCTGTATGATGATCAACGATCGGTCAGAGCCTGGGTAGCAGAGGAGAGAGAGCTGTAGGTGGGTGTGAATGACAGGAGGTTTAGAGAGAGGAATGGAGAGAACATCAGGATATTGTGGGAGAGGGAGCAAGAGAGATTGGGGATTAGAGAGCTATGGTGATGTGTGCTGGGAGGTTTGAAATGTAATTGGTGGTGTTTTCATGATTCAGTCAAGAAGATTAGGCTGGCTTTGGCTGAGCTGGATACATTTTCTTGAGCTGCTTTCTCTCTTTGGCAGGGCCTTTTACATAAGAATGACACTGGGCCTCTTCAGCCTTCCTTATAGAGGGAAGGAAGTTTCCCTTCTTGAAAGAAATATTTCTCTCTTCCTTATCCTGCTAGACCAGTCCACATAAGTGGGTTATGCTCCCTTGCCAGCAGGTGGAGGCAGACTTGAGCAACTTTCATTGCTGTCATCACTAGATAATATGCTGGTGCAGCACTGAGAGAAGTCGGTGTTTGTCTCCTTTCAGCAGGTGACAAGATGTTTAGACTGGTGCAGCAATGCAGATAGGCCTGTCTCCTCTGACCATAAGTTGCTGTGGCCTGTTTGAATTAGACTTGTAGGTCCAATGGTGATCAGAGCTTGGATATGCCCCTGTCACCTCAACCTGGCATCTGCCCTTTGTCCAGCACTGTTACCCTTCGGTTCCAGCACTAGAAGACCTGAGAGGATCCCAAGTGGGGGCTAGCAAGTCTGGCCAAGGACCCTATTCTCTCTTGCTGTCCTTGATTTGCATGCTTTTTTTTTTTTTGGCTTAAGTTTCCTGCCAGTTATTTCAGTGGGTGGCTTTAGGCTCTCTTGCTGTATGAAATAAAGCCATTCCAAATTAATAATTAAAAAAACAAAAAAACAAACACACACAAACTAAAACTTTGCTTAGCAACTGGGCTTCTTGGGCCTGCGGAGCTTCCCTAGTTTAGTTTGCCCAGTTAGCCCAGGTGATGGGATCACTTTTCAAGACTCCTGTTTCGCTATGATCTTGCGCTTTTTAGTTATTTTTTCCTCTTATTGTTTTCTTTGCCATTGTGCTTGGTGTAGCATCTAGCATATTGCCTGCTTCCTTAGCAGTGAAGCAGTTCTGTGTGCCCTGCTGTGCCTCAGTGGGTCTTTCTGAGGTTGAGGGCACAGAAAATGCACCTGTTTGGGCCCATGAGTAAGACGACCTTTGAAGATTGGTCTGTTAAGGTAGCTTTCTGTCATCTGAGCTGCAGGCCCTGTCTTGCAGGGAACCTTTCCTGGTCTTCTTGATAGGCAGACTGCAGGTGATGGAAGCTTTCTTTCAAGGGTCCTGTCTGACCCGACCCTCCTCTCCCTTTTTTTTTTTTTTTTTTCTTTCATCTGGGCAAGACCATTCTGCCTTTCTTCTCAGAGAAAGATCCTCAGAAGGACCCCCTCTCTGTCTCTGTGGGATGTTCAGAGGATGTTCAGATACATGGCAATTCTAGGTCTTTCTGCTGGTCATATTTGTCCACCTCAGCAGTCTGGAAAATAAAGTGACAGAAGTCATATCCTCTTGTTTGCAGGCTTAAGGAAGCCATTGGTTCAGGATACATTCTGGCTGGTAAGCACATGCCAATGTGGGTCACTCCACTGTGAGCAAGACTTCTTGGCAGTGTCTGCTCTGTAAGGCAGGTTCCTAGTCCTTGCTGAATGCCTTTTTGAACTCTATATGGGTTGCTTGAGGATGTTGATATAGATGGCGCCTTTACATATGAATCTCAGGACAGACTACCCTTTCTCCCACCCTGAGTCCTGACTGCTTGGGTATGTCCCACTCATCTGAACTGGTCTAGAAGGAAGATGAGGAAGAATAAATTTTACATACCTGATAACGTACTTTTCTTGAATCCTGCTTTACCAGTCCAGGACCCACCCTGGAAGACTTCTCTGTGGGATTGGGGTTCCAGCTGCCATAAAAGGCCTAGTCGTTTCTGTGGTCTGACACCAATTTCATTATAAACATAAGAGCCAAATATGTGCTCATGCTATTACGGCAAAGTTACTTGTGTTTTAATAACATTTTCTGAGTTTTTCAGTCTTGCTTACTGCATGGAAAGTTTTTCATACCAGTTTATTTCGGTGCTGCACCAGAGGATATATAAAGTAAAGACATCACTGAAAGTTGCTCAAGTCTGCTTCCACCTGCTGGAAAGTAAGCATAATCAGCCAGTTGGGTTTTCAGGATATTCACAATGATTATGCAAATGAGATCGGCATCCTTACTGCCTCCAGTATATTCAGATCTTTTTTGTGACTATTTTGGGGCAGTTTCTCCAAATGGGCTAGTTTTACGCATACCATAACATCATGAAACTTCACTTCTAAACCAGGGTATGTGGAGTATGATCTCAGTCTCTCAAATTTACTGCTAATACTCGGCGTAGTACTTAAATCGTGCCAAAAAGGAGCCTCCTTCCTGGAGTTCATAAGATGCTACTTGTATGGGTAATTTTATCAAGGCGTGCTTGGAAATTCCTCTTAAGCCTGTGGCACCCAACATGATGGGAAATAACTCTGTATCTATCTTCCACATTTTCTTGGTCTCCGACTGCATTTTTTGGTATTTGAAGATTTTTTCCCTCTCTAGGCGATTCACAGAGTAGTCACTTGGAACGGACACCTCTATAATCAATGTTGTTCTGGTGTTTTTCTCCTTCACTACTATATCCGGCTTCCTCACATCCAGCTTTTTATTGGTTGTAAAGTGAGTATCCCAGGTGATCATAATATCATCTCTGTAATTCTTTTAGGGTCCTGATCCCAGTACTTTTCAGGCACAGTGATGTTGTAGTGTTTACAGAGCTTCCAGTGGGTAGGGCATGCTACTTTATTGTGCCTTTCTGTATAGACGTTTTCTGCCATTAGAATTTCACAGCCAGCTATGAGGCGAGTCACCGTTTCCAGCTCTTTCCCACCGAATCAACATATGTCGGTTTGCCAATTTTTTCAATGCTTGCTGTAAACCATCTATCTGTCTGTAAGCTGCCATCCTGGGCTGCAACTATCAACCTCTCATCCTTCGGTTTCAGTTCACCTCTCCTGAACAATTTATGTGTCCGTTCTTGGTTGACAAAGGGTTCCTGAAGTAACACTTGTGTATTTGTCACTTGTTTTTCCTTATTTGTTGATCTTATTCTTTGAAGAGTGTGTTTTTTCTCCTCTTGTTTTGCAAATTACTTCCTTCCCTGTGTATGCTTGTGGATTCTCACTCATCTCTTCTCATTGTTGGAACGCTTGTCCAAGTTTGATGGAGACAGATTCTAGACATTTACTTTCATATTTCAGCACTTTTCGTGTATTTGGATCAGATGATGATGCTGTTAGGTAGGTCTGAAGGTCTATGATAGTAGCTCTGTATGTGTAATTGATCTCTGAGGCCTAGTCCTCCAGCTCTAGGGATGTAGTCTTGGCATATACTGATTCTTGTAAGTTAACTCCTCCATGCCCATGAAGTTTCTTGTTCGCACATCCAGTTTTTCAAGATCTTTTAAGAGGCCAGTCTACAAACCCAAAGCTGTATATGAGTACAGGAATTGCCAGCTGATTGATGACTTGTATCTTATTCGGTGACGTTAAAGCCCTTTCAAATAACTATTTGAATATCCTGTAGTATTCTTTACTTATCTTTCCCCTCAATATCTGCTTGAGTATCGTTCCTGCCTCTACCCCGAGATAGCTTTATATATGCCTTCCTGTTCAAGTTCCTTGATGTCACAGCCCTTGGCCAGGGAGATGTGTTCTGTTTTGCTCAATTTTCTTCTTTAAAACAAAAAAAGATGTTGCATTAGCACATTTGTCAAGGCCGAAAGTCATCCTAATGTCATCCAGAAAAGCTTTTTGCCACAAGGAGTTGCTCTGCTAATTCTTGGTCACTGGAATTGTAGAGCTTCAGATTGTCTACAAATAGTAAATGGGATGTTGCTTCTGGGTCGTTAACGTCTTTATAGTTTAAGGTTAACGCTGTATCCCAAAGAGTTAATGAGTACTTGTTGGATTAAGGGTCACACAAATCGGAAGTGGCGACGGGGAATCTCCGTGAAATATTCTTCGCTGGATCTTAGTGTTCGGGAATGATGTATTGACCATTTTCATATTTCAAAAAAAGTGTGTTTTGCCACATTGTCATGGTGAACTTAATGTACTCTATCAAACCAGGATTTATTTTATACATTTCAAGGCAATTTATGATCCAAGAGTGTGGGATGCTGTCAAAAGCTTTCTTATAATCTGTCCATACTATACTGAGATGTCTGCTTTTTTTTTTTTTTTTTTTTTTTAGCGCTGGCCATGATGGCCAATGAATATTCATTGTGGATATCCAGAACTACTGGCAATAGCCTACTCATCTGGACTTGCCTAGTAGAATTCAAGGGAAAGAAATTATCAGGTATGTGAAATTTATCCTAATGTGCCTTATTCAGTCCTGCTTGTCGGTGGAGAAACTTTTTTTACCAATACTTGTGCTTTAAATTTTTATTATACAGTTCAGCCTTACAACTGTGAGTACTTCCATTTGAAAAAAATAATTTTCCTGCTTAATCTTTAAAGGACCTTACTGTATGCAGTTACTTATAACAATATACCACTGACGAAGACCCTTTGACAAAACATTTTTCTGTGGTCTGAGATTAAATTTCCTCTCTTTTTCAGCTTTGTGGCTGTCTATGGAATGGGTTAGCATATCCTAGGTTGAATTTTTGTCTAGAGTCAGATTTGAACTTCATAAGTTTCCATTAAGGATCAGTAGGACTAGGACTTCAAGGAACTGCAGGATTTAAAGATGAAAGTTTATAAAACTCAGATGTAAAGTTCAGGACATATGGATCTATTATTGTAGCAGCGAATTGCCCGCAGTGACTAAAACCAGGAGTCAATTGCAGGTTCCAAGCCAATTTATTGTGCACAGGCTCAGGCAAGGAGTGCATCCAAAAGTGACTGAGCAATGGAGTACAGAAGCAAATTTCTTATATACAATTTTTACAGTTTGATACAGGCAAACTTTCTATTGGTCCCAACGCCCCTTGCACCTGTCCAATCGGGGACCCTCTCTGGGCCTAGCTCCTTGCTCCCCCTGCTCAGACTATTCTAACAAAGGCACAGTCTTAGACATAGATATATTTCTACTTCAAGGCCATTTCTAGCTCAGAGAATGCAGGAACATGTCTGTCATCAGCATAGAGGAATTAATAAAGGAATTATACAGACTTTTCAAAAGCAGCCAAAAGCAGTTTCTCAAACTCTGGTTCTTCTCAGCACTAGTCTCAGGTGGGGTTGGGGTCTAGGCCTAGTTTACAGGCCATAGCCTACCACATTATGAACTCTAATACAATATCTTTTCTGTTGTCTTCAATACATTTTATATATATATTTTTAGGTGATGGAATAATCTTTCACAAATTTACTTTTTTTAAAAGATTTCTGTACAGTCTTGATTTCTATCATTATGTTTGACAGTAAATTAAATAGTTATCTATATCTTGGTTTGCTTAGTAAGACTTTTTGAGTGTGATAAGATTTAGAGCAGGGGTCTCAAACTCAAATTGCTTTGAGGGCCAAATGAGGACTTGTAAAGTTACCCGGGGGCCGCATAAGACGCGGGGCCTCATTTGCATAAGGGGCCTCATTTGCATAAATATTTGCATAATGTTACCATACACTAACTTTTAGTAAACATGCCTCTTTAATGAGTATGGATAAAGAAAGACTAAAAGATTTAGAAACAGGAAGACAATAATTAAACTGGGAACCCCAAAAGCCAAACTTGGAATGTACAACAACACTGTAAAAATAAAACTATAAATTAATTTCCTCTTGTACTAAACAAAGCGCAAACATTAATGATGCACATTTCCCAGAGCTGACATATTCCAGTTAATAAATTCAAAATAAAGAGAGATTTTTCTACCTTTTGTGCATTTTTTTTCAGTTGCAATTGTTCCAGCCACTTTCTTCTGGTTTCTTCATGTCTTCTGCTAACTCTCCATCGTCTGCTGTCCATTTGCCCTTTCTTCTCTCCTAGTTTTTTTTCCATTCTCTCTCTACATCTGCTTTAACATACTAATCTTTCTCCTTTTTCTCTTTCCTCATTCCTATTTCATCCACTCCAATTTTACCCCTCCATCCTCAATCCCCACTTACTCTCCCAATACCTGGCCAATTGTAGATTTGTCTTCTCTCCTAGACAAAATATTTTTCCCCTCTCCATTTCACTTTCCCAGCTCCATCCCATTCTAATCCTCCCCCAACATCAGCTCCCTTCTAGTTCCAGCCCCACCCAGCATCGGCTCCCTTCTAGTCCCTGCATCAGTCCATTTCCAGTCCTATCATAGCCTCACCATCAGCCCATTTCCGATCCTAGCCCCCCATCAGCCCATTTCCAATCCTAGCTCCCTCCCCTCACAGCCCATTTCCATTCCAAGCCCCCCTCCCCATCAGCCATTTGCAGTTCAAGCCCCCCTTCCACTCAGCCCATTTCCAGTCCTAGCAACCCCCCCCAGCCCATTACCAGTCCTAGACCCCCCATAGCCCATTACCAGTCCTAACCTCCCCATAGCGCACTTCCAGTTTTACCCCCTATCACCCCATTTTCAGTCTTAAACCCCCCCCATAGCCCATTACCAGTCCTAACCTCCCCATAGCGCACTTCCAGTTTTACCCCCATCACCCCATTTTCAGTCTTACCTCCCCTCATAGGCCATTACCAGTCCTAACCCCCAATCAGCCCACCTCCAGTCCTAACCCCCCAATCAGCCCACCTCCAGTCCTAACCCCCATCTGCCCATTTCCAGTCCTAGCCCCCACCATAGCCCATTACCAGTCATAACCCCCCCTGCCAATAGCCCATTTCCAGTCATAACCCCCCTGCCAATAGCCCATTTCCAGTCTACACCCCCCCCTGCCAATAGCCCATTTCCAGTCCTACACCCCCCCTGCCAATAGCCCATTTCCAGTCCTACACCCCCCCTGCCAATAGCCCATTTCCAGTCATAACCCCACTGCCAATAGCCCATTTCAAGTCTTAACCCCCCTGCCAATAGCCCATTTCCAGTCCTACACCCCCCCCTGCAAATTGCCCATTTCCAGTCCTACACCCCCCCCTGCCAATAGCCATTTTCCATTCATAACCCCCCCCCCCCCCTGCCAATAGCCCATTTCCAGTCCTACCCCCCCCCCCCCCCGGTAAATAAAAAAAACACCTGGCTTCTGCTGCTGCAGCAGAAAATCAGCTGTCCCGCGGCCAATGTTCCCTCTAATTTTCTGTAGGCTGTGTGCGCATAAAATATCAGCTGTGTGCAGCTTTTGAAGGAAGGTTCAATTTTTGTGCGCCACATAACGACACTCGGAGTTATATACTTTAAAATGTGACTACACGTCAGAATACATTATGTACATCACATTGATTTTAATCAAATTAAATGAAAATAGACGATTACTAAATGAAGCGGGAAATTTCTAGTAATTACAATCATAACTTTTAAATTTTAAGACGTCTGTGTTGTTTTCTATCAGAATCAGAGCCGTAATTTTTGTGCGCTCTGTTGTAAAGTATGTGCGCTTGCTCGGCGAGGTGTGTGCGCGCGCACACGCGCACAGCTTAGAGGGAACAGTGCCCGCGGCCCCTTCCTCTCTGCCCGGAGATCCCTCATTGTGCTTCATCAGCGGCGTGCTTTTTAAGCCGCGAAGAGAGTATTTCCCTCTCGCGCGGCTTAATCCTATTCACTTTTCAAGCCTCGCGAGAGGGGAATACTCTCTTCGCGGCTTGAAAAGCACACGCTGATGGAGCACAATGAGGGATCTCCGGGCAGAGAGGAAGGGACCGCAGCACAGCTGATTTTGCTGCTTGAGCAGCAGAAGCCAGGTTTAAAAAAAAAAAAATTGACAGTCTATTCTGCCGCTGCCACGGCAGCAACGGCAGAAGCAGAAGCAAGGCTTTTTTCTTTCCCTCCGTCGCGGGCCGCACAATGTTCTCTCGCGGGCCGCGTGTTTGAGACCCCTGATTTAGAGGTTTAATGACTATTTTTTAATGCTGAGTTATGCATACATCGACCTATTTTATGGATTTAATGATAACGAATACCGAGTCTCATCGTAATAGTACACAGAACTTGGTTCAATGATTATTTTTTTTTAAATTGGAGTTGAACTATTCCAAGTATGCTGCTTAAACTACATAAACTTGCATTTCTCCATCAATGAGTACCCGGTATAATTTGTCTCTAGAGGGAAATGTTTTAAGGCTTATATTTCCTTCAACAGTGTAGTGAGGCGTTAATAATGCATGGTCATATTTTTGTCAAGGTGCTGTTGATTTGTTGTCAAACACATTGTTGTTTGTTTCTATTGGGATTGTTATACAGAGTTGACATTTTTTTGTGATCTGTAGTGAAATGGACTGAAAGGAACTTTTTTCCTATCCCTCTAGTCCAGGCCTTGACAAATATTTCTTGGGAACTTAGGAGCTTACTTTAAATTTAGGAATCAGCCGTTGAGACATCACAGTGCCTCCCCCCACCCCCTGCAAAAAAAAAAAATGGCTAGGAGAACAGCTCCCATTTTTAAGGGCCTGATTTATTGTTTTCCCATTTTCTTTGGGAAAAAGTTTAATAAATTAGGCTCTTAATGTGCAAGTACACAGTGCCAGCAGAAGGCGGCAACCTTTCTCATCTCCCTTTTACCAACCCCAATAAGAACATTGTCAATTAGCATTTTGGTGTGACCTTTTTATAGCTGCACCTTAGGCAACTTTTTTTGCTTCACCGTGGCCTGGTAATGCGTGAGGCAAAAATTTCTCCCATAGTCCCGGAACCCTGCCTTCACTTAGTGTGGCTCTCGCTCTTATGCTGTCAGCTACCATGTCTCTCTTGCCATGTGATAAAACGGTGAGATCAGCCCAAACTTCCTCCACTACATGGTTCAAGCTTTTTGCAGAGAGTAAATCTTGTGCTGATACAGCTTTTCAGGGTCATGAAATCCCAGCCGCCAAGGTGTAGTTTTTAAGCGTTATGTCCAGCCCTGCTCTGGATTTCTTGGGGGCAGAAGGTCGGTGTACGTGCATTTAAAAACTATACTGTATGCACAAATTTTCAGTCACGCATATTAAATATCACGGACCACCAATTTATGATCTGTGAAGGGACCATTAAAAAAAAAAAAAAAAAAAAAAAGCCGCTTTAAATTTAAAAATCAAAAAACAAGTGCCTAATTTGGCAGCTAGACCTCTCAGGCTTGTGGAGGTGGTTGGGGAAACCTTATTCAGGTTTCCCCTGGCTGACTCAAGAGGCACTAGGATTCCCTTTTCACTGCAGCCTCGCTGGGGTTTTTCAGTGATTGCTTTTTTTTTTTCCTCTTTGACTGCATGCAGCTGTGCCTCGCCTCTTTGATAGGTTCCTTTTTTCTTGGTCTCTTTTCCCATGCCGCATGGAGTCTTGCCACAGCCTTGTCTTCCTTTTCCCATGTTTTTCTTTTTTTGCCATATCGAGCCTTGCCGTGATGTCTGGGCCTCGGTGCTGTGCCACTTTAGGCTCCCATAGGACTAGCCTTGTAGTTGCCCTGAGTGTGATGTTGATACATCAGACAGCCCTTTTTTTTGGCAATTTTGGACCTGATTACCAATTCTAATGTCTTCCTTATCGTCACTCCAGTCCAGTCCCTTTACTTCTGGGTTGCGCAACCCTTCCAGCAGCTTGGAGGCTGAGCCCATCCTTTTTTAGGATGGTGCGGTGTAAATACCACTGGCACCACCCACTGATCCCAGTATTCTCAGCCTCCAAGCAGCTGGAGGGTTCCGTAAGCCAAGAGCTTACTGGAATCTTCTGTTTGTTCTGTTTTTCTTTAATTTAATTTACTTTTTTTTTTTTTTGCGTTATTTACTTAAGTTACCTAAATTTAGATTTATTGTACCTTTAAATTTTTCTCCCTCCCTCCCCCCTCCCCCTTCCTCCTTCCTTGCTTTAGCTCCCAGCCCAGAGGAGGAGGTTTGCCGACAGCAGCAAGGAGGACCGGGGAAGTCTCCTCTCGCTTTCTGGGCCAGTCGGCATCCCGTGGCCCTTCCCGTTGGCCTGCCCTGCCTCGTGCCGAAGCCCTCCGGGTGGCTGAGCGCTTGAGGCGGCACCGCGATTCCCCCCACGGCCTCCGGCCTTGCGTGGCAGCTCCAGGAGCGTCGGAGTGTAGAGAGCAGCTCCAGAGCGCAGAATCCAGTGCCGAATCAGGCGGCGGGCACGAAGTCTTATCCGGCGGCGCGAGCAGAGACGCTGACCGCCGGTTAGAACTCCATGTGACTGAGGCCTACCACGTGCAAGCCAGCGGAGAGCGACTGGCGTCCTCAGGTCTGAGCAACGAGCTGATTAGGAGCAACAAAGCTGCAAGTACTGGGGAGAAATCTAATCGCTGGTTTTGCCTTAATTTAATTTACTTTTATTTTCCTTTTGGAAATCCTTGCGGTCTTAGTTTAACAGATTAGGGGAGGGGAGGGCGCATTGAACTGATTGGCCTTCCCAGCTTGCATTTCTGCAGATTTTTAAAATAGTTTGATGTAAAGTTATTGCATCGGTTATTCAAGCAGTAATTGAGTCTGCCTCGAAGGGGACATGACTGGCAAGCCACGGTGCCCGTCTTGTGGCACTCGTAGGGGTACTGCCTCGGAAACAGGGATCTGCAGGGGTTGTGCTGCAGAGGCTGCTTCTATGGAACAAGGAATCCACTTGTCCATGGCTCAAACTTCTCAAGGGTCTGGAGACCCTCTGGAGGGGGAAGGGGGGACCCATTCTCCTCCACCTCCTTCCTCAGACTTACCCGTTCCTCCTCTGTCCCTCCCCTCCACTTCCAGTGGGGAGGAGGGTGCCTGGGACCTCTTCTCTCCTGATTTTCGTCCTTTTGCTGCACAAGGCCTATTGTATGCACAAGCAGGGACTTGGGGCAGGAGATTCGAGCACGGCAAAGGAAGGCGGGTTGGCCAGACCATTGAAGGCCAGCTCCCAGGATTCCGGGGTCCCACTCAAGCGTGCAAGACTGATGAGCGAGGAGCCTCTCACGTCCTTCTCACATGACACTCCGGAAGAGGAGGTCTCGGACAAAGAATTAGGTGAAGATGAGGAGGAGCTCGAAGAGGGAGAGATTCCAGAGGAGGATCAATCCCGCATAGTTCGAGTTTTTCGACGAGAGGCGCTACCAGTGTTGAGTCCCTGAAGGTGCTCAATGTGGCTTCCGACACCCCAGCAGAGGAGGAAGCGTTGGAGGATCCTTTAATCCAAGCCGTGAGAAGGTCTCAGAGGGTGTTTCCGGTCCACAGGGTGGTGCGTCAGATGATCCAGGAGGAATGGGATCAACCAGAGTCAAGTTTGACTCTGGTTGATCCCATTTTTTTCTCACCTTCCTGACAGGCTGCTGTTCTTGGCTGCATGGTCTCTGAGGAAGGGGGATCGTCGTGAGGAGGCTTCTATTGACAGTCCCTGTTGGACGGCCCTTGCCCCCCTCACCCAAAGATTCCATGGTCCATTTCTGGCCGAATTTGAACAGAAGCCACTGAAACAGCTCATGGACTGTTTTCAGTCTGTACAGGTTGCTTGGCAGTTTCCTCGGCAGTGGTCTGGGGACCTGGAACTCCAAGTGCCTCTGTTTCTGAAGACTGGAGAAGGGGTAAGTGCCTTGCTTTAGCCTCCCCCATCTGTGGAGTGAGTTCTGGTGTCTCCAGAGAACATATGTAAAATGGCTACCGATCTTTGACAGGGCAGTTTTAGTCAGAGCATAGTCTTCCTCCCATCCTAGTGTCTGCTTGTGTAAGTTCCACTTATCTGGACTCATCTCACCAAACCATAGAGACATAAGCGCACAAGAAAAAGAAAATGGATCCAAGAAAGGAAACAAATTTTACAAAGAACAGAAAATGAATACAAATCCCTGAGAACCATCCCCTGGCAATACAGTTCCCAGCAGGCCCTACAGTGGTGGCCGAGGAATGCTGACTTGCACTTTAATCTCCTCTTGCCACTATAAATTCAGAAAAATGTTTAGGCTCCAAAAAATTTTTTTCTTCCTCCAAATTTCCACCATATACACACAAGGAAAATGCAATACAAAATTTAACCCCAGAACCAAGACTCTGGAGCACAGAGCCAGGAATTCCTGCCTCCACTTTCGCGTAAATCCAGAGAGAACAGGAAATATGCGTATTTTCGAACCTAAAAAAAGCTTATTCATGGATTGGAAAAACAGTTTAAAAACGGTGTTACGGTTGAATTCTAAGGCAAATGTTAGGATCCAGGTTGTCCTTTGGGTAACCACCTCCAGAGAGGACTCTAAAAACTCTGTGAGGTTAACACTCACAAGGTCCCCCTGGCCACAGAGTGGTCTAAAATCACTTGGGCGCAGATACTGAGCCCTTACTAGAGGGGGAAGATTCCCAGGATCCATACCCAGGGTCTCGGTTAAGGACTCTACCATTTCAATAGGTGGTATTAGGGGCAACCTGGGAAAGTTCAGCAACCAAAGGATATTCCAGCACATCTAATTTTCTAGGTGTTCCATCCGGCGATAGATATTACTGTCCTTAACCAGGGCATCTCCCACAACCTAAACAGCACTAATTTTTGACTCGAGTACATCTCATCTCACTGAACTTTGTTCCAAAGCCTGAGACTGTTCAATCACAGCTTGCAACAATATGGACAAGTCCCCCACAAGTCTAGCAGACAAAGTCAGCAAAGAGGTATTAAGTCCTTGTATTGCATCCCATGGCGACGCCATAGTCACAGCTGTTGATCCCTGTACCTCTTGAATACAATTCTCGGAAGCAACTTTCCCCAATTTGGAACTCGCAGTTCTGTGTGGAACATCTGAGGAAGCCCCTGTAGCGCCAGCTAGAAGGGGAGACGACTTTGCTGCCGGCGTGCCTTCTGTCAAGGAGATGCCGCAAACCTCTGGTCTGGGCAGACTCCAGCGTTCCAGCAGCCCCTGCACTTCCAGGTCTCGGAGGCAGCATTCTCACAGTGGGGCTCAGCAAAGCACCTTCCTCATTGCTGCCTGTATCTTGCATGCTGGGCTGGCCCAAGGGAAGCGCCGCCAGTGAAACTGAGAAGACTCCGAAAACATCTAAGGTTGTATGGCGAAGGGGCAAGGAACTGGGACCTTCTAGGACAGTAGTTCTCAACCCAGTCCTCTGGGACCCTCAGGCCAGTTAGGTTTTCAGGATATCCACAATGAATATGCATTGCCTCCATTGTATGCAGATCTATCTCAAGCATATTCATTGTGGCTATCATGAAAACCTAACTGGCCTGGGGGGACCCAGAGGATTGGGTTGATATCTAGGAGAACAGGTTTCCCCTTCTCTTTCCTCTTACCCATAGCTACAGGCTATGTTGGCACACTGTCGAACTCAGAGCGTCCTCAGTTGTGTCACCTCCAAAGCACCATCTTGGATCCCCGACAAACCAGGCATTTATAATTTTTCTATAGCTAACTTTCGTTCACTTATGAGGTTGGTCTCTGTTGGTGCTGGTTCCAATTAGAGCCACCTGTGCAAAACTGTGAAAATTCTCAAATAATTTTCCTACCGCTGTCATATTTATTTCCCTTTGAGGCGTTCCAACTTGCCCAGTTCAATAGTTGGCCAAGTTGAAATGCTTTTTACCTGCAAGGGATACACAGTGCTAAGATTTACTGCTATATAACCCATTAATAGAAAATAGCTTTTTAATAGACTTTAGGTGGTGGGAAGTAGCGAGAGAAATGTTGCACAAGCTGAACTGTCCTAGTACAATGAGAGCAATGTCTGTCTTGTTTTCTCTCCCATTTTTCCTTCTGCTTATAATTGTATTTTTTTCCTAGGTAATGGGCTTCCTTGCTAGCTGAAGGAAAATCTCCTAGTCTTGCATCGGTTGAAGTTGCTACAGGAGCAGTTCTTGCTTTTCCTTTCTTTTTGGAACTGAAATGTGTCACTTATGTGATATATCCTAGTCCTGCTGCTCCTGTGCTGGACCCTTGCTTGCTGCCCCTATGTTCTGGACAAGTCAAGTGACTGGCCCGAGGTTTCTCCTATTTGGGAGGATTCATTGTGCTGTATTCTGTTAGGTTGCACCAGCTTGGATCATAGGATGGAAACGTAACTTTTCCGCTTCATATGACCTCTTTTTTTTGTTCACAGATCATCTTTCCCCCAGTATCTACTTCTACGAGTCTTTGCTCCATTGTTAGGGATTATCTAAGCAACTTTTGCAAACAGAACAGTTGGCAGCAGGCTTTGCCCATTTGCCAGACTGTTCAGTTTCCTGTGGAGATGGCAAAGCTTTTTCAGTTCTTAATAATATATGGCTTTCTTATGAATGTGCTTTTACTTTGCACAGATTTGAGGTTCAGCAGTTTTCCATCTCGGTTTGTTTTGAAGTAAGTGTGCTTGCCCTCTGACCCAGAAGCTGTTGGTCAGGGTCATTGAACCTATGTACACTGCTGTTCTCTGCAAATCTGCCAGTTTGTCTGTTTTCCTCTCTGATATTTAAAATGGCAGAGAAGATTAAACCTTCAGGGGATGTTGTTGCAATGCATATGAAGCAAAAATGCAAGTGTTTGAGGCAGGATCTTACTTTTTTTCTTTAATGCTTCTAAAATGAAATCTAATCGTCTTGGCTAGTATTCCTTATTTTGTCCTTTTTAGGTGCATTTTGCTAAGGCATAGTGCTTATCACAGAAGGTCCGAATAGCAGGGAAATTCTGTTCCTATACATTTGCACATGCCTAAGCAGGCGCAAACAAATAAGTGTTTGTGAGTGAACGCTGGGGTTCAGGCTTCTCTCACCACAGTAGACTCTCTGAATGGTGGAGCTACGCAGGGCAGGAAGTTCAGACTGATCTCATGGTGAGATTTGAAACTGAGAGATCATGCTGAACCCTATCTTGCCTGGTTCCACCATTCAGACAGTCAGACACAGTGGGGGAAGCCTGAACTGTGGCATTTGAGGGGTTGCAGCTAGGAACAAGAATGGGTAATGAAAGAGTGGACGAAGAAGGAAGGGGGGGGGGAAGGAAAGAGACAGAGGCAGTCGATGAAG
This sequence comes from Ichthyophis bannanicus, assembly GCA_033557465.1. Lineage (NCBI taxonomy): Eukaryota > Metazoa > Chordata > Amphibia > Gymnophiona > Ichthyophiidae > Ichthyophis > Ichthyophis bannanicus. The sequence continues at coordinate 99,170,426 of CM066046.1, forward strand.
CATGGGGGGGGGATTGTGAGAGAGACTGGGAAGAAGGGTGGTGGAAGGAAGAAGTTATGAGAGGGAGAGTCTGGGGAAGGCTGAGAGGATTATGAGAGAGGGAGAGACATGCATGCACGTAGTGCGCCCCCCCCCTGCTTCCCATGATGCAGTCAAGAACCCTCGCATTTCATCTTCTGGAAATGGGGGAAACATGCTGTTATGTCACACTGCTAGTGCACACTTTTCAACTTTGTTATGTTTTATGTTTGCCACCTAGAACCACATTGTGATAGTCACTCTATTTGCAGATAGCCTATTTGTAGCTGAATAGTGGTATATTGAATCAATAAAACAACTTCAGTACATCCTAAGTCTCTTGGACTGCAGTTTGAATCTAGTGGTTACATCTCCAGGAACAAGCAGGAATGTAGTCTTCACATATGGGTATCGTCGGTACCAACAGAGTCTGTGCGGGAACGCTACCCAGTATCCAATAGGAACGCTTTTGGGAGCATCCCTCAGCACATGCGCGCTGCCTTTCCGCCTTTCCAACTGTCCCTCTTCAGTTCTTCGTTTTCCGTGGAGCCGACAGGACACACACCCTGTCACTGCAGAAAATTTCTTCTTTAATCTTGTTTTCTTGTGGTCGCGTTTGTCTCTGCATGACACCTACCGGTACCGCCGGTTCTTTTCTTCTAAAAAAAAATTCTGAATTGTTTTTCTTCAGAAACTTCTTTTTTGGTGCTAGGCACCATTTTGGGCACTAGGCCCCATTTTTCCTTAAAGATGGAAAAAAACAGCTAGTGGTTTAAAAAAATACACGAAGTGTGGCGGTACCATTTCCATCACCGACACCCATGACTGGTGTCTTAAATGTTTAGGCCCCGACCGTTTTCCATCTGTGTGTGTCTCTTGTATGGGAATGACTAAAAGAGGAAGACAGAACAGGGCTGCAAAGCTCCGGTACCCTCTTTTCTTCGGATGCCAGGTCCATTGCATTGACGTCTTCAAGAGCCGCCTCTTCCTCCCATGGATCTCAGGTAACTAAACATAAAAGCCGGTCCTCAAAGGGTAGCTCTCCTGCAAAGTATCGAAAGGCCATTGGCATTGCCCTTGAGGGAACCACACTGGCAAAACAACCCCGGTGGGAGGCTTCGGCCTCCAAAGCATCAACGGGGTTCCAGGATGTTCTCGAGGCCTCGGCCTCGACAGAACTACTGGTGCCATGCTCAGGGGTCCCGGCCGCCTTCACCAGTACCGACACCCAGGCATCGGCAGCGTCGATAGACCAGAGATTCCTCGCTATCGAACGCAGTATTGCAGCTCTCCTTACAGCTGCAGTACCGGTGCCGACACCAGCCCTGGTGGGAATTCTTCCCATGCCGTCTTTGCCTGGCATCGAAAGATCGGTACCAGATCAACTCGGTACCAACTTCGATAGATACCGGGACAGTGCCTTACATGAACATCGTAATCAGAGATACTTCGAATCCTCCGATTCCGATGACTGATAATTCTGCCGGTACCAGAGTTTTTCTCCCGGAAGACTCTTCTCCCCAACGCAGAATGTTGCCTCCGGGGGACATGTCTTTTCAGGATTTTATTTGTGATGTTGCCAAAGACCTTTCAATCATGGTAGCTCCTGAAAAGGAACCTAGAACAAAGGAATTGGAAATTCTCCAATGTCCTAAGGCTCCAAAGGAGGCAGCCCCTCTGCCCATTCATGAAATTCTTCATGATTTGATGCTCAGAATGTGGGAGACACCTTTTGACCACATCTCCTCATTCTAGGAGGCTTGATACCATGTATCGAGTTCCACCATGTCCTGGTTTTCAAAAGACTCAGCTGCCACACCATTCAATGGTAGTGGAGTCAGCCATGCATAGGATGAAAAGTGCAAAGAGGCATGCATCCAATCTTCCAGGTCGTGAATGCAGGACTCTTGATGCTTTCGGACGTCAAGCTTTTCAGGCTTCCAAGCTTTCAGCTAGGATCAGCTCATATATTTTATATATGGGAATGTTCCTCAGAGGTCACAGGACATTTGGAGCTTATGAGCCCACTTCTCCCAGATGACAGACAAGACTTCCTTACGCTTGCCAGGCATGCTCAAGATGTCTCCAAGTTTGTGAATCGTGCAGCCTTTGACTGCTTTGAATGCATCAGCAGAACCTCTGCTTTTGCCTGGCTTCAGGCATCAGACTTGGAGATTTGGGTACAGGATAAATTAGGCAACATCCCTTGCACAGGAGAAAACCTCTTTGGCAAGAATTGGCAGGAAAAGGCTAATGAGATAGATGCTGACAATATTACCTTAGATGGATTGTCAATCTACAGCCATTCCAGCCAAAAAGAAACCCTATTAAAAAAACCCTCTTTCAGCAAAAAGAGGAAGTTGTATCCATCCTATACCCAGCAAAGCCAAGCTCACAGTCAAGTTGCCCAAAGGGGACAACAGCAATTCAAACAAAAGAAGAAGCCAAAAGGCCCGAGAGCTCAACCAGCTCCGCAGGTTCAGCCCCTTCAAGGTTTTTGACTCATTCCTAGAGAGCTTAGCCTTCCTCCCTCTGAGGGGTCCAGAGCCCCTAAATATTCCGGGCAGGCTGTGTCATTTTGCCAACCGATGGCACCAAATAACAGCAGAAAATTGGACTCCCTCCATTGTAAGAGAGGGGTACAAGCTTCGTTTTCACAGCATGCCCCCTCCTACAATCCTAAGGCAGTTCAATTCCCAGACCTCTGCAGACAATCTGCTGGATCACAAGGTCTCAACACTCCTTGCCCAAGGGGCAATAGAGGAAGTACCCATCCTCCAGCAGGGTACAGGGTTCTACTCGCCCTATTTTCTTATTCCAAAGAAAACAGGGGGACACAGACCCATTCTAGACCTCAGAGAATTGAACAAATACCTGTTCCGAGAGAAGTTCAAAATGATTTCTCTAGGAACTCTTCTGCCATACCTTCAGAGTCAGGATTGGCTTTGCTCTCTAGACTTCAAGGATGCATATACTCACATTTTGATCCATCCAGATCACAGGAAATTCTTATGATTCCTTTTCAAGGGAAAACACTTCCAGTACAGGGTTCTTCCCTTTGGTCTGGCTTCCGCACCAAGAGTTTTCACGAAATGCATGGCAGTAGTAGCTGCATTCCTGTGAACCCTAGGGATATTAGTCTTCCCTTACTTGGACGACTGGCTCATACGAGCCCCCACGGGTGCAGAAGCCAGCTCAGCACTGTCTTGCAGAATGCGAACCCTCCAATACTTGGGATTAGTAATAAACTTCCCAAAGTCCCAACTTGTTCGTTCCCAGTCTCTAGAGTTCATAGGAGCCTGTTTAGATACCAGACAGTCAAGGGCTTTCCTTCCACAGGCCCAGTGTCTTCGCTTAGTGCAACTAGCTTCTCAAGCAGCGGGAAAATCCTTCCTAACTGCTCGAGAACTGCTACAGGTACTGGGACACATGGCATCCACAGTTCATGTTACCTATGCTCACCTTCACATGTGAGCAGCCCAGTGGACCCTATCCACACAGTGGACACAGGCCACAGGATGTCTGTCAGACAAGATATCAAACTCTCATCGACTGATCTTGTCCCTTCAATGGTGGCAATCACTGGAGAATCTTTTAGTGGGGTCTCCTTTCCAACAACCCTTATTCCAGGCCACCCTAACAGATGCATCACAGGTGGGTTCGGGAGCACACCTGCATCATCTCTCTACCCAGGGCACCTGGACTCCACAGGAGGCTTGTCTTCACATAAATCTCTTGGAACTCAGGGCAATCTATTTAGCTCTTCAAGTATTCCATGCCTAGCTCAGCTACAAGACAGTCCTAGTCCAAACAGACAATCAAGTAGCCATATTCTATGTGAACAAGCAGGGCGGAACAGGCTCTCTGTCGTTATGCAACGAAGCTTTACGACTTTGGGCCCTCGCCAGAGAGCATCAAATCCACCTTCTCGGGGTATATCTTCCAGGCATTCAAAACCTTTGGGCAGACAAACTCAGCAGAGTACTGCTGCCTCACGAATGGTCTCTCCACCTAGACCAGGTGACAAAGATATTTCACATCTGTGGGACTCCAGACATAGACCTCTCTGCAAGTCCACTGAATGCCAAACTTCCCTCGTTCTGTTCCAGGATTCTGGCTCACAATTGCCAGGCAAGGGATGCCTTCCTCCTTCACTGGGGTCAGGATTTCCTCTATGCCTTCCCACCTATTCCCCTCATCCCCAAAACACTCTTCAAGCTTCAGGGAGACAGAGGTTGTATGATCCTCATAGCGCTATAGTGGCCACGCCAAACGTGGTATCCCCTGCTTCTACGTCTCTCTCAAGCTGCACCTCTGGAGTTAGGGTGTGCTCCAGATCTCCTTTTCCAAGAGAGCGGGACCCTATGGCACCCGAATCCCCAGTCACTGCATCTCACGGCCTGGATGCTGAGAGCTTAAATCTGCAGGATCTCAACCTTTCCCAACAGGTAAAGGATATCCTTCAGGTTTCTAGAAAAACTTCCACAAGACGATCTTACGCCTTCAAGTGGAAACATTTCACTATATGGTGTTCCCATAAGGGGTTAAACCCCCTGGTGATACCTTTGGAAGCGATACTAGAGTATCTACTTCATTTAACAAATTCTGGTCTAAAGACCAATTAAGTAAGAGTCCATCTTAGCGCAATTACAGCTTCCTATAAGCTTCTAAATGGACAACCAATTTCCTCTCATCCTCTCATATCCAGATTTATGAGAGGTCTTCTGTTAACAAAACCTCCCATCAAACCACCACCGGTGGCATGGGATTTAAATATAGTTCTCGGGCAGCTCATGAAACTGCCCTTTGAACCTTTAGCCACTACTACCCTGACGTTTTTGTCCTGAAAGGTCATCTTCCTAATTACAATCACCTTTGCATGTCGCATTAGTGAATTGCAAGTGTTAGTGACTGATCCTCCTTACACTAGGTTTCACCATGATAAGGTTGTCCTCAGGACTCATCCATACTTTATGCCAAAGGTGGTTTTGCCTTTTTCATTTATTTAAATAAATCGATTTATCTTCCTGTATTCTTTCCAAGGCCTTATGCTTCTAATGTAGAGAAGAACCTTCACACTTTGGACTGTAAAAGAACCTTAGCTTTTTACCTACAAAGAACACAGCAACATAGAAAGTCTTCTCAACTTTTTATTGCTTTTGATTCTAGTCATTTGGGACTTTGTCTCCAAGAGAACTTTATCCAAATGGATTGCACAATGCATACATATCCTCTGCTTATGAGAGTAAGAGTCTTCCTCTTCAAGGCCATGTCACAGCTCATAATATGAGAGCCATGTCGGCCTCTATGGCTAACCTTCACTCTGAGTCTATTGATGACATTTGTCGAGCAGCCACCTGGGCTTTAGTACACACCTTTTACAGCCCACTACTGCCTAGATAAAGCCTCCCGTTGGGATGCCTTCTTTGGCCAGGCTGTTCTTCAAAATCTCTTTCAGACTTAATACAACTCCTACCCACCAACCCTGGTAGGATGCCAGAGATCCATGGGAGGAAGTATGGCCCACCTCACTATAGGTGGTAGCTTCCTGGGGTCATCTCCCTGGCATCTTCAGCTAGGGAGTCCCCCATATGTGAAGATTACATTCCTGCTTGTTCCTGGAGCTAGCATAGTTACTCACCTGTAACAGGTGATCTCTGGGAACAGCAGGAATTTAGTCTTCACAGCCCACCCACCTCCCCTAGGAGTTGTCTGTCTATCTCTCTCTTTCCCCTCTCCCTCCCTCTGTCCTTTCACTCAGCTACAAACTTAACTGAAGAGGGACAGTTGAAAAGGCGGGAAGGCAGCGCGCATGTGCTGAGGGATGCTCCCAAAAGCATTCCTATTGGATGCTGGGGAGTGTTCCTGCGCAGGCTTTGTCGGTACTGATGATACCCATATGTGAAGACTAAATTCCTGCTGTTCCCAGAGATCACCTGTTACAGGTGAGTAACTACGCTTTACTGGTTGACGAATTTTGCAGAACTGGTATTTTTTTCTATTTTTTAACCTTAGTGTTGAAACTAATTAGACACCAACTTTGAATATACAGTAGTGGCCAAAAAATTAAGGCAGGTATTGTTTACTACAATTTATTGTTAAATAATGTACTGTGGAGATGTCACACTTGCTTACTTATTTAATCAGCATGGCGATTAGTCACACCATGTGTCTGGCATCCATTTTAGTTTACTTACACTCTGTAGTAGGTTTCTTGGATGAAGTTTTGATTTTTTATAACTAGGAAAATGAGTTACATGTAAAATATACAATCAAGATGGGTAGAAAGTGTGATATTAATGACTTTGTAAAGGGACAAGTTGTCATACTCCATGCTGAAGGATATTCGCAATGTGCTGTTGCAAAACATTTGCATATATCAAGGTGTGCAGTTCAGAATGTTCTGAAATCAGGTGGCCGTACACGTTGTTTGAAATGTGGGTGCAGACGGATAACTACTGGACGAGATGACCGATTCCTCAAAAGCATTATTACATCTAGTCCACATATTTCATCTCAACGTATGGCACAGTTAACTAATGATCGAGTAATAAAGATAAGTGCCAGATCTGTCCGATGACAGCTTGTGGATGAATTCAGACTTGTGGCCAGAAGACCTGCCAAGAAGCCTATGATGACCAGGAAACAAATTGCTGCCCACATACAGTTTTGTAGCAAGATGAAAGACAAATCTGCTGAATGGTGGGAGAGGGTAATGTTCACAGATGAAAGTACATTTCAACAAGTATGTGGGCGTGGTTACAACTACGTCAGTCTACCAGCAGGCGAGAGATTAAATCCGAAGTACACGATCAAGACTGTTACCACCCCATACCATGATCACCGGTGGGTGTTTTTTCTTGGCGAATGGATGATGTGGCCTGCACATTTTTGAGAAAGGTGAAAGAGTAAATGCTGCAAAATACATATCCGTGCTGAATAGTAAAGTTAAAATATACATGATTGTTTCTGGCACAACTATATTTCAGCAGGACTTGGCACCGTGTCACACTGCAAAAACAGTCAAAAAATGGTTTGTGGACAACAAGATCGAACTGCTACCAAGTGGGCCATCAAACTCTCTGGATCTCACTGTAATTGAAAACTGTTGGAATCTTATGAAGAAAAAGGTGGCAGCACACTGTCCAACTTCAGAAGCAGATTTAAAGGACATACTCAAGCATGTAAGGGTCAACGAAATCACTCCAGCATACTGTAAAATGCTAGTTAACAGTATGCCTATAAGAATCCAGGCTGTGCTGAAAAATCATGGACACCCTATCAAATTGACACACACATTGTTTCCTGAATAAAGCTTTGAAAATGACACACATCTTTTGGTTCTTAAAGCTTTTGACTATGAAAGTGACAATAACATGTACTTTTCTAATAAAATTCTGATATTTTGGACTTTGCCTTAATTTTTTGGCCACTACTGTATAAAGAGACTTTGCCAGCTCTAATCTTAATCCTTGAGTTGGAACAAGGAGAGCAGACCCAGAGTGGGTACAATCTTTGATGGCTTTGGGCCTTCTTATCAAACAAAATGATTCAGTACTACTTTTAAACATAGACAAGGTGGGAAATAGTTTTGTATAAAGGTTTCTTCTTATCTTGCTAGACCAGTTCAAATGAATGGGATATGCTCCCCAGCCCGCAGGTGAAGGCAGACTAGAACAGCTTTTGGTGATGCCATCTCTTGATCTATCCACTGGTGCAGCACAGAGAAGCCAGTATTTGCCTCCAGCTGGTGGCAAGGTGTATGGACTAGTGCAGCAGTGCAGAAAGGTCTGACTCCTGGCCCAGACCGTGTTCCTGGCCCACACCATGGTGTTTTGATGTTGTGATTTGAGTCTGATAGGGCTCAATGTTTCTCATAGTGCAGGTATGCCCTTGTCTCCTGGAGCTGACAGCTGCCCTGTTCCCAAAACTGGTGGGCCATAGAAGAGCTGGAAATCCCCCCCACAGAGTTCTTGAGCAGAATTGGTAAGTTGGGCCCAGATTCCTCTCTCCTCTTGCCCTCTTTTTATCTGCTTCCTAGGTTGCGTTGGACTTTTTTCCTTAATTCTAGTTTTTTTTTTTCTGCCTGTTATTTTCTATGGGGGCAGTATTTGTCTCTCTGGTACTTAAAAAACAAACAAACAAAAAAAACACCAAAAAACACAGCTTCAAAGTTAATATGTCCAAGGAAAAATCTGGTTAGACAAATAGTCTCAGGTCTTTTTCTCCCCCTACCTAGTGATTGGATGATTGATGTGACATAATAAGAAAATGATTGAAGAAGATACAGGTTTTTCCTATTGGGGTTAGATCTAGAAAGATATATAATCGGGTGCATAAGTGGGTGATGTCATCGCACATTGACAGGATGAAACGGCTCTCCCAGAGCTCAGAACTACATATAAAGTTCTGCGCATGCATAGCCTGCACTGCCTGCAGTAGTCTCTAGTCTCCCCCCCCCCCATACTGCTGAAGAGACACAAAAGCAAAGAACTCCTATAAGTGAAGAGGTTTCTTCTATTGATGATGATGGTTATTTTTTTTTTTGAAAGAAATACTTTGTTATAGACCAAAATTAGGGTTCTGACCAAAAAATTCAGAACTTCCAATGCCTTATCTGACTGGGTTTGGATTATAAGTGGCTGAATGTAAGCACTGCAGAAAGATGTCGTCTGAGCTCAAAATTTGAGAGCGAAGAAATTACCTGCTTGTCCAGAAAGAAGCAAAGAATGCCTTCTCGGCAGAGATCAGCTGATTCTGCACACTCCAGTAGATCCTCTTCTGCTGCTGACTTTACCTCCCTACTCAGTGCCATAGGAGCAGCACCACAGATCTGCTGAACAGTACAAGACTCGATTCTTGACTTAAAGTGCAGTCGGCTTCCATGTAGGTGCACAGGCTTGAGTTTAAGGCAGATTTGAAGAGGCCAATCAAAGCGCTTGAGAAATGTCACCTCTGCACAGATGACACTCAAGGCACTGTCTAGTGCAAACAAGCTATCTCTGCTGCCTGAAAAGCCTTGGTATCACCATAAAGCTGACCGTCACTTTTTAACTGTCAAAGAGCACAACTAACTCCCAGTGCAGATGTTACCACACTATAGATTAGTGCAGGTCGAGATACCGTGTTTCCCCGAAAATAAGACCGGGTCTTATATTTATTTTTTGCTCCAAAAGATGCACTAGGGCTTATTTTTGGGGTAGGGCTTATTTTTTTTTTTACTTAAACTTTATTAGATTTTCCAATTATACGGTGAAACAAACAGTGAATACCCAAACTTGACAAACAATTCCTGGTAATGTATCATCTCCCCTCTTCTGTTCCCGAAGGTAGGTGTAGCATAACATTTGTAACTTATCAGCAAGGTGGATTTGTTTCTATCAATAAAAGAGATTTAAGACAACCCCACTCCCAAATGCTGATCATGAATTCCTAACCGAGAAATCCTCCCTCATAATGGACATGAACAGCACAGCATGAAGGGAGGGATTTCCTGGCCCAGGACCGTGCTCGCTGCAAACTTCAGGCTCCCTCTGCCCGGGACGGTCGGGGACAGCAGCACCGCTGAGGTGAGTGTAGCGAAGCCAGCGGGCAATTTTGGGCCGAGCTCTGTGCGCTTCTTCCCTTCTGCGCACCTTGACAGGGTGGCTGCATTGCAAAACCTCTTTCCCGGAGCGGAGGTGAGCTCCCGATCCGACCTTTCAGCCCTGCCATCTCTTCCATTGCGTTTTGGCTCCTTCCTTCCCGGCCTCAGCTTCTCTTTTGTGTTTCTAACTCTCGGAGGGCTGTTTTCCTGCCTAGTGAAGGGATGTTTTCCATGCCAAGAGTTTCTCCGGGAGGATTTATGATTGAGTTCCCGTATCCCCAGTTTATTCACAGCTAGTGCAGAATCCAACAATGTAATATTTTAGGAGGTGACCAACGTTTCTCTTTGACTCGGTGTTAAAAAAAAATACCTTAATGTAAAGTGCAGTGAATTTAGGCTGAAACTGATCTACGGTATCAGAAATACGCTTCCTAGAACCTGGACAAAGGGTTGAAATGAATGCATGGGGACCAAAAGGAACAATGCCTATTTATCTAAAAATGCATTCCCCTACCTCAAGAACACACACAGGCAGCCCTCCTCCATGATCTTCACTAGGTCTTATTTTCGGGGTAGGGCTTATATTATGGGAATCACAGAAAAACGTGCTAGGGCTTATTTTCGGGGTAGGTCTTATTTTTGGGGAAACACGGTACTTCTGATGCCATTCAGGAATCTTTGCACATTAATCTGCCCACTGCAGTCGATAGTCTTGTTTACCATGCATAGTGGAATCTTCCAGATGTTTGCTACACAATAATTGTCAGTCCAGTCTATTGGCATCTACTTCAGTCCTTGTTACAGTAGCAGCCAAGTTTTCTCCATCTTGTTATGCTGCCTCTACCAGAGCAGTCTCATTCATTTTTGCAAAAAAAATGTTTTGAGTTTTGTAGCCTTTTTAATGTGGGTGGTCATACTGCCTGGCTTCCTCTTTCCTGCCCATCATTGTGAGCAATGTCCTCACCTTGTTTTTTGAGTTCATAAAACATCTGTGTGTATCTCAGGTTCTGCTCCAACTGCTCTGTCTGGATCCATTTAATTTCTTCCTAACTTTAAGCATATCTTATATGCAGGGCCAGCCCAACCATTAGGCAAACTTTGAAGTTGCTCTAGGGCAGCAACTTCATTTTTTTAGGGGGGGGGGGGGGCAGAGACTTAAAAGCTAAACAATAGATTTTAACAGCCAAGGGAGTGTAAAGCTTAAGGTTTGCCTAGGGTGCCAACACCTTGAATCAACTCTTGACTTGGCCCCTCACTTGGTTTGCAGCTGCTTGTGTTGTGAGGGCTTTTGTGCATCAGTGATGCTGAGAGCTAAGCTGTCGGTAGCTTAACTACTGGCAGGGCTTCCCAAGATGGACAGGCCTCAACTGAGGTGCCAGACCAAGACAAACCACCCTTCTGGGCAGCAGCAGAATGTGATGGTGTTGGTGGCAGAGGATCACATTTCTGTGATGACTGCAACAACGCCAGAGTTATCTGTGTGGAAGAAAGGTCTGGCAATCGACTTCCCTATCTTGCTGTGAAAACCGAATGGAAAGTGTCAGCAAAACAAATTGCATTATAGTGCTAGAAGATGGATGACCCCCTCTCCTCTCCCTCAGGTTGGAAGGCACTGAACTGGCTACTGGAGAGGAGCTGAAGACGTTTCGGAGTAAAGCCAGCATTTATGATGGGGTTGGATCAAAGTCCTCGGGACGTCTGATGTAACTGCGAATGAAATGAGACTCAGAATCTGCAAAGATGTCTTACATATTGGGACATGGAAAGCACAAATCAAGAGAGATTGGAGGTGGTCAAGAATGAAATGGAACGTGTGCAGCTCAATCTATTGGGTGTCCACAAACTGAAATGGACTGGCATCGGGTACTTTGTATCTGATGATCACATGGTCTGCTATGCTGATCCCGGTGCATAATATATGCATCATTTGAAAACTTTAAGAAAGCAGACATTTTTATAGATGCTATTTTTGTGTTTTATTTTTTTGCTAACTGCTTTTACCCAAGCTCTGGACTGGCCTCAAGTGTATTGGTAAGGGCTAGCTTGTGAATATTTAGTAAGCTTGCCCTTTGCTGAATAAACAATTCTGCATTGCATCAAGTAATCAGAATATACGTTACAATGAATTAATGTAGAACTATCAGCATGACTGAACAAAGAATCAAGAGAACTGTAGAAAACTACAATGTGAATACCAGCTTTTTTTTTTCTTCCCCAACATGTGCTATACGCCTTTAGATAAGCTGCCTAGATAGTCTAGTAGCTGAGCATGTGTTGTGCTGGAGACCAAGGTTTGATTGCCCAAGCTGTTGGGCAGTGCTGTAGAATTGCATTGACAAGGGGAAAAGAAATTCTAGTAATTCTTCAGTAGTAACGGTTAAGGCCAGATTTTGGGTCCATGTTATCACTTTTTGGAAGAAATCATAGTTTGTGGCTTCTGGCCAAGGACTTATAGTACAGTGGCTGGTTTAAGTCAATTGGAAAAGAATATAAAAATGTGCGTTTGTGTTTGTGTGTGTGTGTGGGGGGGGGGGTTACATAGCACAACTATGTCATGAGTATTCACTGCCAACAATGGACTTTTCTGGAAGTCTAAAAAAGAAGCAGGAGGAAACTATGGGGTTATAAACATCCCCTGTAAGTAGATTGGAACTTGGATTGTACATAAAACATTGGTATATAGTATTCACATCAGAGCAAAGTTCATTTAAGCAAAAATGCATTTTGCTAATCCAAATTACCACTCAAGCAAGTGATTCAGTGCAAAATTTAGCTGTGTACTTGGATTCTTTTTATTTTTTTTTATTATTATTTTTTTTTAATTTATCAAATTTCTACAAACTTACAAAAGCAAAGTTCAAGCAAATCAAAGTGTCATTATACAAGCATAAAGTCAATGAATACATTCCATAAAAGTTAAATACCTAGCTCCTAACAACACTTAATCCTAGCCCTCTATACTGGGGAGATACAAAACAAGGAAAATAAATAACAAAGGAAAAACATAAGAGTTATACCACTCTAATTACAAAACAGCATCTAAACATTTATCTCCTAACCCTACCCCTACGCTTTATTCTGACTCTCTTTACCAACCAAAAACAGTTCCAATTGCGATGGATCCATAAAAGTAAATTTAGAGCCCTGCAATGTAATTAAACATTTGCAGGGATAGCGAAGAAAAAAAGAAGCAGAAAGGGCTAAAACTCTAGGCTTCAGCGCCAAAAAGGCCTGTCTCCTAACCTGTGTAGCCCTACAAACATCAGGAAATATCTGGATTCTTTTTTATTTATGCATTGCATCACTTTAAATTCACCACTTTGACAAAAAAGTAGGTTTGTTTTTATTTTTTTATGTATTTAGCTCATGCTTTTCTAGTGGTAGTTTCTACTGTACCTGATGGTAATGTGTCCCTGGAAAGGTTTGCAATCTAAGTTTGTACCTGAGACATTGGAGGGTTAAGTGGCTTCCCAAGGCCACAAAGAGTGTGAGTAGGATTCAAACCCTGGTCTTCCAGTTCCACTAGGCGGCTACTCCACTTTGTCTTCCACAACAGACTGGCTAACCTACTGACAAGGACTTTAAACCAGGTTACTCAGCAATGAGTGAAACCACCACATAAGTAACAGCTCTTAAGCAAAACGTTAAATATCCGTATTGAAATGGGGGAACAAAGGGGCAAAACCTGGAAAGCTATGTCTACTAATGCCTGTGAAATATGATGCTGGCTCTAGCGACCATAATGGAAGAGATTGACTTGAATTTAGTGGCACAAATGTAGGGTTTAAAATGAGTTTTAGTTAGGCCGTGGTTTAATTTTTGAAGACCACATTTGTATGATACAGATCATCTCACATATAATCTGAGATGCACACCATCTGAGAATATGGTTCTTGAGAGCCTTGGAAGAATACAATTCATTTGTAGGCACACACACAAGTGGCAGCAATTTCTGCCTCTGAACTGGAAGCAAGTTCTTTTAAATATACTAACTTTACATATTTACATTAAACAATGAATATTTAGAGAGAAAATGAGGAGCAAGGGCAGAAGTTTTTTGTTCATGCATTTGGACATCATGAGTAAGTGCAAAGAAACTTAGCAGGAGATAACTGTTTTTTCATCCAAAGGAAGGTTGTGGTCTACTTTTTGACTCATTAGGCTTCTCTGTGCTAGAGCATCAAACTGAGGCTCTCTAATATCCCCCACCCACCTGCTCCTCTTTTTTTCTTTTCTTTTTTCTTTTCTTTTCTTTTCTTTTCTTTTCTTTTCTTTTCTTCTGCCTTAAGAACCAGTCATTTAAGGTAGCAGATATTAACATAGAAAATCCTTGCTTTTCACATGGGTATCTTTAACTTGCTCAAGAATTGCCATATAATCGTACCAAATGTTTACAGTGCTGATGCACAAGATTGACCTTTTGTTGCATTGCGCATACCAAAGATATCGCAGAACTGCTGAAATGTGACTTTGCTGATGTTCCTAATGGAAGCAGTTATATAAAAATGGAGGGGCGAAACGACACAATGAATTAACATTCATGTCGCAAAACAGAGAAAATTTTTAATTTTCACCTATAAAGCACAATTTGAAGTTAGATTAGTGAAAAAAAGTAATACTTTCCCCATTCCAAAACTACTCATTGTTTCATATTGTGTACTGTCTGGCACAGCATCCATTAGAAACTGTTTGTAAATTTTGAGAAACTCAGTCATTGGAAGTAATAGACAATAAGTTTGTCCAAATATGTGATACTCAGTGTTTTACAAATCTGAACAGAGTAGGCATATGAAATGTTTCTCAACTGTTTCTAAGGTAGTGGAAAATGTGCATATGAATTATGGAATAGCTTACAATCCATGTAGAAATTGTGTCCATGATTTAGCTATGATCTTTGAGTTATATGAAGTAATATCATTTTTAGAACATTCTGTGCATTCAGCCAGTATCTTGCCTCTCATTTTGGGTTTTGTTATTGTTTTGAATGCTATTAGTAAACTGGATTGTACAACTTTCAGATAGTCTGCTGTACTGCCATCTTGCATTACAATTTAAAGGCCTGATTGTTTAAAGTAACAAAACTAAGTAGATTTATGACGCTTCTGCTGTCTTAGTTTAACTCTTGTGTCATAGAAATGGTGTGATGGTAGATAAGTTTCATCCCTGGTACAGTGCCATAGACCTTAGTTGATCTCTGGCTGTCTCCTCACTCATTTTGCCTGTGTGTCGTGGCCTATTTTTTTTGTTTTATATTTACACTTTTTTGGAATTTTGCAGCATTTTATGGATATTGAATAAAGAATGGTTATGGGTTGTGGAAGCAGTGCAACATACATGCCCTTATCAAACTAAAGTTGTTTACGCAGCCTCTGCAGTAACAAGTCTAGTTGTATTTCCTCTTTGCATGGCATCTTCAAACACTAAGGGATATGTTTTACTAAGCTAATGGTTAACCCATGCTATTTATAACTAGGTCCCATTGAATAATATGGCACCTACTTGTAAATAGCATGGGTTAACAGGTAACCTAGTTTAGTAAACATACTCCTAATATTTATTCTTCTGGAATAAAAATCTGGTTCTACTTTGTATGAAAAATAAATAACATAGGAGCTGATCTAGAAGCTTGGTGGCAGTCCTGTGCACTACCATGTGGAAAGTCCTTTGCTCATTCCTTGAGTTGTGTTCTGGTCTTCAGGTCATTTGGAGATGCTGTGGAAGCTCAGTACAGTGAGCAGACTTAGGGATATTGAGAGTGTCAGAAATATAAAGTGGGGTGAAAAAGTCCCCAGTAGCTGCAAATGAATGCTCATGGTACCAGATCTCTGCCCTGGTTCCAACTGAGCTGGATACTCAAAGGAGCAGTAGAAATCTACCACTTCAAACAAGAAGTACTATAGCTTATCCTCGCTCAGGTTGCTTCTAGTGGCCAGATGACACAAAGGGAACGGAAATAAAAATGACTAATTCTTCTGTAGCTGATTAACTTGATAACTGCTGAAGATCTCAAACTTGCAGAAGTGGAGGCTGGATAGGTTTTCACTAGAATGTTTAATTTTTGACACGTTCTCTACAAGAATGCTATTTCATGAGTAATCATTGATATCTAGAGATTCATAGAGAATTTATACAAGCCTTACACCTCGCCCCTGTCATCTGAAGGATGTTCATTTATACTATAAAACAGGCTTCTAAACCATGGTTGGTAGAGGTTCACAAGCATTTGTATTCAAGACTCACTTTAGAGGCAAGATCATGGGAGCCATTTGGTAAAGGGCATTCACATTTAAATAGAAGTGCGGTACTTTATACAACCTTGATTCTGTAAAAGCACCTGCTACAAAGTGTAACATTGTCCTTGGAAAAAATGTTGCTGTTGCCTTTAGCCCCCCCCCCTCCCCCTACTCAATCAGCAGGAGGAAACAGGCTAGAGCAAGGCTTGACAAATCCTGGGTGCCAGTTTGCCATGGTGACTGCAAATTGAACCCTGACACCCAGGATTTTGAAGGCCTTGAAAGATCAGCTCAGTACTTCTCCCTGCATGGTGGTTGGCTCTTTACAAAAAGGTTGAGCCATGTGGTGAAGGAAGCTTGAGAATCTTGAAAAATGTGAGATTAGCAGGATCCTTTTGAGACTGCTTTTGGATCCTGATTCCCCTAGTCTCCTGTTCACCTCTTATTTGTTTCCTTACCATTCCCCTAGATCAGGGGTGGGCAATTGTTTTGGCTCGGGGACCACTTTGAGAGGGCTGCACCTTCTAAAAGCTGAAGAGATCCAGGGCCAGCTTGAAGACTTCATCAGGCTGCTGCTGCTGCTGCTTCTTGCCTCCCTCTGGTAGCGACTACAGCAGAGGCAGTGGCTGCTGCTCCCCCTGCTCTTGATCCGGTGGTGGCTGCTGCTGTTCCCCTGCAGCCTCCAGCCCGGCACAGCCTCTCCCTCTCAGGCTGGAGCTAGGCATGGTGCTGTGCGAGAGGAGGAGAGCCAGAGTGCTGTGTGCTGGGGCTGGTGGTTCCTGCTGCTCCTGGGTCTCTCCCGTGTGCCGCAGCGACTTGCTCTCCCCACCCGCTGGCACCCCCTCCCTTCCTTTGTTGTGCTGTCCCGTGCCCTGTCTCATGCATTCACAGGGGGCAGAGAAGAGAGGAGCAGGGAGGCAGCACACATGGTACCTAGGAGCGATTTCCATGGGCCACGGGCTGTAAATTTGCCCACTCCTGCCCTAGATATATCCTAGACCCACTTATGTTGTCTGTCTTGACTTTGACTAGACTGTAAGCTCTTATAAGCAGGGACTGTCTCTTACATGTCTCAGTACAGTGCTGCGTTCACCTTGTAGTGCTATACAAATAATTATTATTAGTAGTAGTAGTACTGATGGGGGACGACGATGACGACGACAACGACAACAACAAGAGAGAGACCCAGGGTGATGGCTGATTGGGGAGGGGGGAACAATGGGGGAGGGAGGGAGAGAGAGACCTGGAGTGATGGCTGGATTGGGCTGGGGGGAGGGGGGGGGGTGGTGACGACAATGGAAGTGTGTGAAGTCAGCATACAGGGGTCATGGGAGATTTTTGCTTCACATATTACCAGGCCATGGTGATACAGAATGTGAAGCAAAAAGGCCCTATATCTAACGAAACAAAAGAAATACAATGAACTCATTAACCAGACAAAAAGAGAGCACCACACAAACATCATTCTAAAGGCCTACAACAAACCAAGGGAACTATTCGAGATAGTAAAATACCTAACAAATGAACCCAGTCCCAAAAAAGACGTGCAGATCGACCCACAAGCCTTCGCAGATCACCTTCAAGAAAAGATGGATTCTACACCACAACGACTGACAAATGGAACTGCCAACCCAAACAAAACCACCAAAACATGGGAGAAATTCAGCACCCCATCCACAAGACAGCTTTCAGACATCATCACAGCACTCAACACAAGCACCGCACCAACAGACCCATGCCTGGTAACCTGGATCAAGACAACGAAGGAAAGCTTCATCAACACCATACACAACATAGTACACAACTCACTGACACAAGGAACCGTGCCAGACAAGTTAAAGCTAGCCACCATACGACCGATCCTGAAGAATCCACACTAGACAAGAGCAACCCAGCAGGGTACAGACCAATTTCCAGCATACCGCTACTGGCAAAGATTATAGAAAAAGCTGTACAACACCAACTCCAGGACCATATCGACGCACATGCCCCACTGGACTTACACCAGCACGGCTTCCGCCCAAACCACAAAGTCGAAACACTACTGTTATATCTACTCAACGTCATAATCCAAATCATAAACGATGACAAAAAAGGAACACTAATGATCTTCCTAGACATCTCAGCTGCATTCGACACAGTGGACCACAGAATCCTCCTAACCAGACTACAGAGCATTGGAATAAATGGCACCACCCTGAAATGGTTCAACTCCTACTTAACTGACAGACAGTTCCAGGTCAAGATCAATCCCAACACCAATAATAATAATAATTGTCTTAAAACTATACTATCAAGACTATTATTATTATTATGATTATTATACAATTTTACTATGATTTTTATTATTTAATAGTTATTAATATTATAAATATTTTTTATGTATATTTATATGTTAACAAGGTTATTATTATATAGAGGTCCAGTTTTTAATTTTAATTTTATGGGTGTTTTTGCTTGTCACACTTATTTGATGTGTTTATATGTACCTAGTATTTTAATTTAATTTTATCAATTTTTAGTATTTTAATATAATATTTTAGATTTATAGCGTTCCAACACTATTACATTATGTATTTATTATTATATTATATATTATTATATGATTTGTTCTATTTATTATTATTATTATTATTATTATTATTTTTACTATGTTTTTATTATGTCTTCTATGTAATTGTTAGATGAATTTGTTTGTTCCTTCACTTTTAATATATTATGTTTCTATGTTTATGGTAATTTTGCCTTACAACCCCTGACGAAGGTTACGAAACACGGCCTGTGTCGGGTTGCCTAGGTTTGTGAGTAAATAAATTTGTCTTCCACAATCCTCACGTCTTGGACTGTGTCTGTGCTATTAACGTGAGTACTACCTACTTTCTTGGACATAAACTGCAACAAGACAGAAGCACTTCTCGTCACACGAAATAACAGCTTCATTCCGCCACCCTCCATCAATGTCAACAACTCGACAATACCATTAAAAAAGGAGGTAAAATATCTCGGAGTAACGCTTGACAGGGAGCTAAACCTACAGTCACACATCAGAAGGACCACCAAAAACGCATACTTCAAGATGAGAATAATCAGATGCCTCAAGCCACTCCTCACACAAGATCATTTCCGCACAGTTTGTCAAGCTCTAATAACTCCCATACTCGACTTCTGCAACCCGATCTATACAGGTATGTCAAAACAGTCGCTCAGACCGCTACAAATGGCCCAAAACACGACGGCACGAATAATATCCGGAGCATCAAACAAGACCACATCACCCCCATACTAAAAGACCTACACTGGCTCCCAATCAGCTCACGAATCAAATACAAGACAATTCTAAACATATTCAGAATCAAACACAGGAACTCTGCCCACAGCCTTCAACCCCTCATACAACCCAATGTCAGCACAAGACCTAGAAGAAGAGCCACATCAGACACAATCAACACGCCAAAAGACCACACAAAGGCATGCAAGTCCACCGCACGAAGAGCGCTATCAATGGCAGCACCTGGATTGTGGAACGCACTCCCTGATGAACTGCGATTCACGGAAGACACTAAGGACTTTCGGAAGCAACTAAAGACACTGCTCTTCTTGGAACACTATGGCCCAATCACATAATAGGGGCAACAGCCACGAACTAACGTCTCATCCACACGCTCATTGTACATAGCACTGTATAAAGCTCATGCCGTAAATAGCGCACGCTAATCAACCTACCCACCCGCATACACATCCACTGTACAATATAAGAATACCTTGAACACAAACGCCAACTCCTTTATTGTTTGCTGTGCACACTGCCTTGATTGAAGGATAAGGTGGGATAGAAATACCCTTTAAATAAATAAAAATAAATAAATAATAAAGGAAGTTGCCTCAGATGCAGCTATAAACGGTACCAGTATGCTGCTGACAACATACTCACTGGAGTTGGAGGGAGAAGAAGAGTCGCTGCCTTCTGTTGGCACTGTGTAATGGTACATTAAGGGCCTGATTTATTAAGCTTTTTTTACCCATAGGTAAGGTTACCAGTTGTCCCTAGTTTTCGGGGCTTGTCCCTTATTTTTGGGCTGTGCCCCGACTCCCACCTGTTTGGCAGCCTCTTGTCCCTGATTTCAGCAATGAGGGGGGGGGGGGGGAGAGGGAAAAAACACCTATTTTCAGTTTAGTGATCTGATTTTCAGTTTTTAGAATTTTTACATCCATTATCTTTTTATATTTTACACAGGACATGGGAAATGCATTGCAGTTTCTATTTTTCTGTTGATTTCTGTCTGCTTGGACATGATCTTGTTGGTGCATTGGAAGTTGGGGAACAGGGCAATGTTTCCTTTTCCATCTTCCATGCCGCCTTATTCAGACCTGAGGACTAAGATGTCCCCTCCCCCCTGCCCACCTTCCACTTCTCATAAGTGTCCCAGATTTGCCTAAGGCAATTCTGGTAACCTTACTCATAGGAAATGAAAAACATTAAATCATGCTAAAAACACCCCCCAAAAACCCTGCAATACACCTTTGTGGGTTGGGGGGTGGGTAACTGTGACCAAGGTATTGGTAGCTGGCTCCTATTTATTTTATTTTAAAAATCTTTTATACTGCCTATGCACATGCATTCATGGTGGTGTACAATAACTTAAAGAACAAAAGTACAAACCCAACCTTCCCCCATCCACTCCCTAGATTAAATAAATACCTGCCAAGCCAAACATTGCTTGCCTAAACTTGAGGAAATTAAAAAAAAAAGTCTTCAGTGTTGTCTGGAATGTAGCCAAGTTAGTTGTTCTGCAATGTTTCCAATAACACATTCCACCAAGTAGGTGCCGCCACCGTGAAAACACGCATGCGCCATCTCTGCAAGCGCACCTGGCCAAAGTCAGGGACTACAAGCAACTGCACCTTAGACCATTATGCCCTCCCTGGATGATACCAAGTAACTGCATTCTGAAAATAACTTGGCCGCAAGCCCCTAACCACTTTAAAAGCCAACAAAAGCAACTTAAAATGCACCGCTGCTGAATTTGCAGCCAATGCAACTGCTGAAGTACCCCTGAGGCAAAATCCTGTTTGCTTAACAACAAATAGGCTGCAGAATTCTGTACCACCTGCAATTTCCTCACCAAGTACGCTGGCAGTCGCACATACAGAATATTAAAATAATCCAGCACCAACAAAACAAGTGCTTGGACAATGAAGCACAGCTGCCATACCATCCTAGATTTAGCATAAAACATGCGTATCACATGCAACACCTGCACCTGCAGGGACAAATCCTCATCCAGTGTCACCTCTAAATCCCGAATCTCCTGCTTGCAGTTGAGGTAGACCCCCCCCCCCCTTCGAGAGCCCGTTCCTCTGCCAAAACCCCATATAACAGCACTTCAGACTTACCCACATTCAAAACTAAGTGATTGACCTGCAACCAAACCACAGCCTTTTCCAAACAACTGTTCACCCGCTGCAACACCACCAACTCCTCCTCATCAAATGCCACCACCAGCAGTATATTAGCATTAATGAATCCCTGAAATATTGCTCCCACCAGGCTCAAAGATATTAAACAATACTGGGGACAAAGCAGACCCCTGTGGAACTCCACACACCAGGCTATGCCCAGAAGGAGAGTTGATTCCCTCAGAGAACCCAAAACTGCCGCCCAGACAAAAATGAACCCAGACACCTTAACACCACCCCTCCTGTCCCCAAGGCCCCACACCTCACCAACAAAATATCCGAAGCACCAAGATCAAAGGCCATCGCAGATAAATCCGAAATGATTACCAATGATACCTTCCCACTATCTCTTGCCCTACCCAACAAATCCATGACTGACACCATCAAGGACTCTGTATTAGGCTCTCTATGAAAACCCGCCTCATCCAAAAAGTTATCAACTGCTGTACCAGAACCTTCTCCAGCATTTTAGCAAAACTCATCAAGGAAGAAGTGGGGCGCAAGTTCTCAAAACAAAGTTCATTCCCTTTTTTGGGAATGAGCACTACCATGGCTGCCTCTAGATCTGGGGTCTCAAACACGCGATGCGGCCCGCGAGAGCATCTTGTGCGGCCCCCGATGCATTTGTCCTGGCGTGTTAAGCAGCTGGTCGGTAGAGTAAAAAAAAAAAATCCAAACTTGCTGCTGCTGCTGCCGCCGCAGTATCAAGCGTCCCGTGGCGCCCCCCTGCCTGGCAGAGTCCTCTGCTCCCTGCAGCATCAGCTCCAAAAGTGGTGGCTTTCAGAGCCGCGAAGAGAGAGTTTCTCTCTTGCGGCTCTGAAGAGCAGCGAGAAAGAAACACGCTCTCTTCGGCTCCAAAAGCGGCGGCTCAATTCAATTGGGCTGTGGCTCCGATATCGGGCGGAAGCCGCTACTGTGGCTTTGTAAACCAACCCCTAAGTATCAGGACAGATCAAGATACTCCCCTCCCCCCCACCCAAAGAAAACCACGGTTGTAGATGGTGGATTGGACTTTATTTATAATCACATCATGCAAGATGTCATTTTTTACTTAGAATGAGCATTTACCAAAGCACACTTTACCACCCTCTTCCTACCCAACTCCCCCTTCAACCCTTTCAGTACCAGTACGAAAACATGCCTCCCCCTATCCCGTCTAACCCCCCAATCCCCCATTTTCTTCATGTAAAGCCCCTGACCAAACATAACCTCTATACCCTGTCCCTGAACCTCACTCACCCTAGTGAAACATCCCCCCCCAACTACCCAAACCACACAAAACTCGCCCCACCAAGAAAATTTATCAAGGTGTAGGATAGGGGACTGGCCAGTTTTTTAAGAGAGGAAGGAGATATGGTGAGGAATGGGAAATGGGGGAGACTGACTACAGGGTTGTGGGGGGGGGGGAGAGAGAAATTGGATGAGAGATTTGGGCTGTTGCTCTTGCGTTTTTTTTGTCAGTGGCCTGCAGGAGTACCTGATTTACTGAGCTTTCTTTTCCCATAGACATGGAATAGAAATATAGTTTCAGGAAAATAGGCCCTAAAAGAGTTGTGATAGATTCTCCCCGCTCTTCTAAGTTTTTGAGTTTGCCTTTAAAATCACAATTTGTGGAGGCCTGACCTAACTGATTTAAGAGACAAATATCTCTGTCTAAAAATGAGTTGCTTAAAACTGTTTATCAACACTTTCATTTCCTATGTTCGTATTGTTTGTGCAGTTGTTCATGGTGGGGAGGGGGCCTTTTTAAAAAGATCCAGTTTTCATTTTCACAACCTGCTGCATAAGGGACATTATTGCAGTTCTGAGTCTAAAAAATGTTAATACCTAAATGATTTGGATTATTTTAGCAAAACATTACCGCCTCGAGCCTTTGTTTTGACATTGTTTTTTAGGACTTTCTGTCCTTTTTAAAAAATTTTCATAATTCAAAGCAGTGGTAAAATTTGTTGTTGAACTATTGAAGCATCATCTTTTTGACTTCGTCCTTTCATTTCTAGGCCTTACATGTAGTAGTTCTCCTTTCTTTATCTCAATATATTTTGTCTCTTTATAGGATGGCGAGGGGAGAAGGAAATAATGTATATGCTTTATTGCCACCAAACTCCTCCTTTAAATCTACCTTGTGTTTGAACTGTTCATACAAGTCTCACACCAAAACACAAACCTATAGAGTGGGTTTTATTAACGGCAACACAACTAGGTCCTGGTTACTTAAATCCACAATGTATGGCATGACAAAGAATACTGTTTGGCTAGACAGATTTGAGTAGCGTAAAACCAGTCATGAACAAATTTAGTTTTTATTTTTGCATATTTAAACTTAATTTAAGAAATAAGTAGCATTTCTGGACCTAGGCTAACTGTGAGCATTAATCATTTACAGATAAATTGAACAGTTTTTGCTCACCAGCAGATCTAGTGAAAGGAGCCTTTTATTTTTTCGACATCCACAGTGGGAAGCAAGCAGGGAACCCTAATACAAATGGAGAAAATAGACAAAATCAAGCATTTGGTTTTATGGATGAGATGCATTTCTGAAGGGAACGTAATACAAACTGCTTTTTAATATCAAATTTAAATTGTGATCTTAAAATCTAATAATGTGTTACAATTTAGCATCAATTATTACTTGATTTTATGAAATCAGGTCATTAAAGTACTCAAAGTAAAGCAGTAGTTTAGTGTTATGCTATTCAGTGGTATTTTGAGATTTGATGTACATTTTCTTTTTTCTTGTAGATTTTTGTATTCTATAGCAGGTGTCCATGGATCATTTTCAGGGAGCCTGGAAGACGCTTAGCAATGGCTTTGGACTCAAGGATTCCGTCTTTGATGGACCTAATTGCATGTCTCCCATCATTGCCCAGCAGTTTGGTTATCAGCGTCGGGCATCTGACGATGGAAAACTCACAGATGCCTCCAAGACAAGCAATACCATTCGGGTGTACTTACCTAACAAGCAGCGTACAGTGGTAGGTCCGATTTAACTTTCAGTTGAAATGAACAATTTATATTGCCTGGGTATGGGTTTACTTGCATGGAGGTTTCTGCCATTTTAGTTATCTTGAGCCGTAAGGATTTACTACTACTGAGCATTTGTATATTGCTACAAAACATATGCAGCGCTGCACAGACACATGTAAACAGTCCCTGCTCATCAGAGGTTACAATCTAGTCGAGACAGATAACACAGTAGCTGTAGACATGGGAGACACCTCTAGGGGGACTGGTAAACACAAAGGAGATCAGATGAGTCAAGATCCAAAAGCAGCAGCGAAGAGGTGAGTTTTCAGCCTGGATTTAAAAAGGGTCAGAGAAGGCACCTGACATACAGACTCAGCTAGTTTGTTCCCCAGGCATAAGGAGCAGCAAGGTGAAAGGAGCAAAGTCTGGAGTTAGCAGTACAAGAGAAGGGCACAGATAGAAGCGATTTGCCAGAAGAGCGGAGTTCCCGAGGAGGAGCGTAGGGAGAGATAAGAAGAAACGTAGTGAGAAGCTGCAGAGTGAATGCACTTATAGGTCAGCAGGAGAAGTTTGAACTGGATGTGGAAATGGATAGGGAGCCACTGAAAAGACTTAAGAGGGGTACTATAAGTATGAGAAAGCTGGCAGAAGATTAGCCGTGCAGCAGAGTGTTGAACAGATTGAAGGGGAGAGAGATTTATTTATTTATTTATTATTTATTTATTTACATTCTCTTATATACCGTGCTATTCTGCATCAGTGCGGTTTACATTGAACAAACTGAAATTACATTGAACAGGGCATTATAACTTGGAGATAACTATTTTACAGGGAACATGGGCTATGGAGGGTTAAGTGGCTTGCCCAAGACCACAAGGAGCACCTGTGGGACTAGAAACCCCAGTCCTTCCAGCCCAAGGTTGCTGTCCTCTAGTGGGATTTGATTTGGAGGGAGACCAGCAAGGAGTAGGTTACATTAAGGGGAGTGGATGAGCCTCTTAGTAATGTGTTCAGAAAGGAATGGGTGAATTTTTTTGATGTTTAGAGAAATAAATGGCAGTTTTAACTATCAGTTGGATGGGTGTGTAGAAGGAGAGAGGAGTCAAAGATGACCCCAAGGTTGCGAACTTAGGAGACAGCGAGGAGTAGAGAGCTTTAGAAGCAGTTCTATTCCTAGATATTTCTTCACATGCTGGTCATTTGTGTACCTTCAAACTAGTTTGGCAGGCATATTTTCTTCCCATTGTTTTGACAATGATGAAAATAACTTTTGCCCTTGCAATTGCTTCAGTCCACAGAAACATAGGCAGTCTACTGTAGCATTAGAGCAGCACCTGCTGTACCTTTTTAGATGAGTGCTCCCCAGACCTTTTGGACAGAGGGCCACATTAAGACCTTTCAGATCACTAGAAAGGCTAGTGTTTGGAGTGGGGGAAGGGGGACTCCTCCCCTCCTGCACTTAAAAAAAACAAAAAACAAAAACAAAAACAAAAAAAAACCCCTGCTTCAAACTCTTGTCCAGCAGCTCCCCCCTCCCCCAAACTATGCAGCATCTCTCTTTCTACCCCCCTACTCTCATGGTCCAGTATATCACCCTCTCTTCCATCTCCATAGCTCTGAATATCCCCCTTAATCCCCCCTTCTCCAACCTGTGGTCCAGCATCTCTCCCTCTCCATTTGCTGTCGCTGCAAACAACTCCTAAACTGTAATTATAACTACTGCTTTGGAGCCTTTTCTCTACTGTATCGCTTCCCCCTCTAACATATCTTCCTGTTTATGGTGGGTAGGGGATGATCCAGGGTAAAGAGGGGCAGCTTTTGTAAATCACTGCTGCTGAACCCTGAGAGAAAAGAGGGAGAGATGCTGCATTGTGGGATGGAAGCTGGGAGAACTGGCAGTGGATGGTAGTAGTTTGGGGGTGGTCACAAAAAGAGCGAGCACACTTTGCAAAAAACAGAGGCACACACAAAAAGCGAGCAGTGTGAAGGGCCACAAGTGATTTATTGAACTGCTATATCCCAATGTGAACAGCTATGGCGATTTGAAAGGCTGTTCATATTGGGATATAAATTAAGTTATAAACACAGTGTGTGTTTGTTTTACTCCCTGAAGAAGGCAACGGTGCCAAAATGCATAGGGGTTCAATAAATCACGTGTGACCTTTCACACTAGTTGCTTTTTTGTGTGTGTGGTGGTAGTTTGGGGACAGTGGCACAGGCTGGGGAAAATGGTTCCAAGAGGTGGATTTGCACCCCCCCCCCCAAAAAAAATCTGGGGATCTCTACCTTTGATCAAGGAGACCTCCTCTAGTCTTATGTGTGCATAAGTGCTTTTTAGCTCTGTGTACTAGTAGCAGGCCAAAGAACAATAATAGGTCCCATAGGCACAGTTTTGAGGTGTGTTGTGTGTGATATTTTTTTTTTTTTATTGGTTGTAAGGGGAGGGGAGTAGGTTGGAAGGGGAATCCAGGTTTTATCTGCCGGTTAGCTTTGCTCCAACACATTTCCTAATTGGATCTGGGAGTAGGAGAACGCTAGATCACAGGATCTAGATTACTGCTTTCTCATGGTGAAACATTTTAAATTTACCATTCTGCAGTCTAGTCCAGTCCAGATGAGTGGTTTATGCTCTTCTACCAGCAGGTGGAGACTGATCACAGCTTCAAGTGTACTATGTGCTAGCTGACTCAGTCTCCAGCAGGTGGTAGAGGATCATAGCCTGTGTTGTCTGATATCTTGGCCGAAGTTAGTTTTCTCGGGCCTGGGGTGTGGAACCCGGTGGTGTCGGGTCCTTCTCCCCCTCCTGCTCCCCCCGGCAGGCTCTTTCTATCCACCTCCCCAACTCTTGGGAGGAGACCATAAGTAGAGCAGGCTCCTGTAGAGAACCAAAAAAAAAAGGGCAGGCAGAAACAGGCAGCGCTTAGAGCAGCTGCTGAAGCAGTGGTGATCTGCAGGGGTGTGGCAATGGGTAAGTCCAGGATCGGCTCTGGGGAAGGTTTTGGAGCTCAGGAGAGTCTCCATGGGCCGTGAGGTTGATGGACCATGTCCAGTGTGGCAGCTGCAGGGCACAGCGTTGGGGATGGGGAGGGGGGCTGGAACCAAGCGGGGCAAGCATCCGGAGAGCAGTCTACTGCTCCCAGGGATGGTGGCGGGATCATGATTTTGGCAGGAACTGCTGCCATTTTGAAGGCATCAAAGACAGGAGCCTGCAGAGGGTGTGGAGCCCTTGCTTTTGCAGCCTGTGGCTGAATTTGCACTGGGATCATTGGTGGTGATGACAGGAGACTCGGGGGAGGAGGCCCTAAGGGCTCCCCTTTTTCCCCCGTGTTTGTCCTCTTCCTGCACTAGGCCTATATATTACAGCAAAGCTTGGGAGAGGGCTCCTCTGCCTCTACCAAGCCTTCTTTGGGCAAGAGTGTGGGTGCTTTAGTGGTGGCAAAGCGCCCATGCTGGGACAGGTTGGAGGAGGACATGGATATCTACTCTGTGGGGTCGTTGGATTCTATGGATTCCATAGAGGGTATGGTGGACCCCCTTGGAGGACCATAAGAACATAAGATATGCCATACTGGGTCAGACCAAGGTCCATCAAGCCCAGTATGCTGTTTCCAACAGAGGCCAATCCAGGTCACAAGTACGTGGCAGTTTCTCAAAAAGACACACAGGTTCCACAGTGCTTGTATTGGCACAAGAAATAGTTTTCCCGGGTCCTCTTTAATAATGGTTTATGGACCTTTCCTGCAGGAACTTATCCAATACTTTTTTAAACCCAGCTACACTAACAGCTTTTACTTCATCCTCCGGTAATGAATTCCAGAGTTTGATTACACATTGAGTGAAAAAATATTTCTTCAGGAAAAAGCAGGAAGTCAGTCCTCACATATCGTGACGTCTGCACTGACGGAGCTCACGCAGAGCATTTCCCCAGCTTTCAAAGAAAGCCTTTGGGATGTGCTACCACACATGAGTGGGTCCGCTTCCCACCCAAAGGTGCCATCTTGCTCGGTTTTCCTTTTTTCCACAGAGCCCAATGGACGCCTGTCCTATTTGCCTGGAAATAATCCTTGCTAATATCCTTAAAGGATAGCTTTTTCCCGGTTTGCGTACTGGTTCCTCTTCCCGCCTCGTGCTGGTGCTGGACCCGGTGCTGCTCTCAACTCCTTTCCCTTTTTTTGATCGAGGCTTGCCTCGACCGGCGTTCGTGCCTTTCTTCGTACGGAAGTCGTTGACCCTGGACAAGTGCTCCCCACCGTGTCTCTTGATGGCTTCAAAAAATGTGACTACTGGAGTCAAATCATGTCAGTCACCAATACCCATGACTGCTGCCTACACTGCCTGGGACCGGACCATGACAGCACCTCCTATCACCTGTGCCAGGCCATGACACCTAAGACCAATAAAACGAGGTCGGACTTGCAGGAGAAACTGTTCCCAAAGTCTGACTCTGCACCAGCTTCGCTGATGCCGAGATCCAAGCCCAGCATGTCCCATGAGGCCTTGGAGTCCCCGGTGGCAGCTCTCCAAGAAGACCCCAGACCCTGAGAGAGAGAAGAAAAAATTCTCAACATCGGTCGAGGTGCCACCGGAGAAACCTGTTAAAACCGCTCAGAGGGACTCTGGCTGTTCCGAGAAGCACCCTACTAAGGTCCTCAAAAAGGATTCCTCGGCCAGCAGAGAACCATGCAAGATTCCTAGAGACCGTAGTCCTTGTCAAGGATGCACTCGTGAGTGCCGGCGCTGGGCCCAAGATCCTTGGTGCCCGCGCCAAAAGCTGCGGAGCCTTCTGGCTTGGAAATCAGAATGGTGATCTTAGAGCAGAACATCACTGCTGTCCTGGCTCTACAGCAGGCAATGATGGCTGGTTCATCTGCATAATCTGCCCTGATGACCAGCCCTTGACTGCAGGGGAGTCCCCGGTCATAGAGCCAAGCTTCAAGCACCACTGGCCTCAGGTAAGTCCTCGGCGCTGGTTGAGGTCTCTCTCTCATTCCTCAGGCATCTGATCCTCCCTGGCCAGTTCCGTGACTTGGATTCCAGGTCCTGTGCTGTCCTCGAGGCAAGGAGTCGCAGGACCTCGGACATCCCCTTGGACCTGTCTCCGCTGGCACCACGGCACCATTCCCCTCTGGAGGACGTGGCCTTCCACGACTTTGTCAAGAGCCCTCTTGGTGCAAACTGAGGCGGAGGAAGACCCATGCACCGAAGAGCTAGAGATTCTCCAGTGTGAGTCTCCACCCAAGGAAACTATCATGGTGCTGGTGCAGCTGATCCTTGAGTGACTACTGCTTAGAATGTGGGAGACCCCAGCATTGGTGCCGGTGGTCAGCAGGCACCTCGAAGCCATGTACTGCGTCCAGAAGGGCCTGGGGTTCAACAAGCCCCTGCTCCCACATAACTCCATGGTTGTCAAGTCAGCCATGCAAGAACTCAAGAGCCAGAAGACCCACTCTTCTGTCCCCCCTGGAAGGGATGCTAGAGCCCTTGATGTCCTTGGGCACAAGTGTTACCAAGCCTCTATGCTAGGGTGTCAGATCCAGGGCTATGAGTTATACATAGGCATGTATCTGAAGGCTCTAACCCAGGAGTTGTCCGGGTTTTTAGCGGGGCTGGCCATGGAACCCCTCTTAACGGTTCCAGTCTCTGGCCTCCAGGATCAAGGTGCTCTAAGTTCCTCTTCTGGCGGCCTACGATAGCTTCAAGGCAGCGGTTGGCATCTGTGCCTGGCGCCAAGCCTGGCTACAGTCTTCAGAGCTCAATCAATGGTTCTAAAACCATGTTCCCTGCACTGGGGAGAATCTGTTGGCAAGCCTATGGCTGACAAGGCGGCTGAGATTGAGGCCGATGTGGTGATCCAACAGAGGTTCTCAAAAAAGACCATCTTTTCCCCGTAAGAAAGCATTGGGGGGGGGGGGGGACGGCCCCTTTTCCTAAGGAAAAAAGAAGCAATTCCAATAGTCACCATTACCAGTCCTTCTTGAGCCAGCTACAGGGTTCTCACCCCAAAAGACAAGGCCATGGAGCCAAGAAACCAAAGGCTCAGAAGCCCCAGGCTACAGCTCCCGTCCAACTTGGGGGGGAGGGAGCTTTTGACCAACTCCCAGGGCAGTGTTTCCCGACCTTCACCAGCTCACAGGGGGCTCCCTGGCACTCTTTGCTCACAGGTGCGCCAAGGTCACCTCAGATCAGTGGGTACTCAAAGTGGTAAAGGAGGGATACCTCCTCCACCTACAGCAGGAGTACACAGGTTCTTTCCAGGAGAGTTGGTGCGACCTCTCCTTCACCAGACCCTTCTGCTCTCAGAGGTCTGCTCAGGGGACAGTGCAGTAGAGTCTGTACTCAAGCACCTATGGGGAAAAGGCTTCTACTCCTAGATACTTCCTTGTCCCAAAGAGAACTGGGGGCCTCAGGCCCATACTAGACCTGTGAAACTTAAACAGGTTTCTGGCAAGGGAAAAGTTCATGATGCTCTCCCTTGGAACACTGCTGCCTTACCTCCACCAGGAAGACTGGCTGTGCTCCTTGGACTTAAAGGATGCATATACACACATCCTGATGCACCCCTCCCACAGGCAGTACCTACAGTTCATGGTGGGAGGTGCTACCTTTTGGCCTGGCCTCCTTGCCAAGGGTCTTTACCAAATGCCTGGCGGTGGTAGCTGCCCACCTGCACCTACAAGGGGCTTTCATTTTCCTCTACCTAGATAATGTACAGCCTCAGTTGTCAGTCAGGCCGCAGAATGTACCATCCTCCTCTGCAGCACCTGGGGTGGTTCATCAGCTACCCCAAATCTCATCTCGCCCCAGCCCAAAGCCTGGAGTTCATAGGTGCTCAGTTGGACACGTTACAGGCCAAGGCCGTCCTCCCAAGAGAGAGGGCAGAACGCCTCAGGCAACTGGCAGGAGAGGTACGACACTGCTAATTGGTGCCGGCTTGTCACCTCTGCCTGCTGGGCTATATGGCTTCCACAGTCCATGTCATGCCCTCAGCCTGCTTGCACATGCGAACAGCCCAGTGGTGCCTTTGCTCACAATGGACTCAAGCCATGGGCAGGCTACGGGCCAGGGCCAGGATTACCTGCCAGCTGGCGGAGTCCCTCAACTGATGGCAAAATGCATGCCACCTCCAGGTGGGAATGCCCTTCCAGGCACCCGTGACTCAGAGGACCCTGACCACAGATGCCTCCCTCTTAGGTTGGGGGGCACATTGTGGGGACCAGGAGGAGTTACTGTTACAGATCAGTCTCCTGGAGCTCAGGGCGATCTTCCTAGCCTTGCGAACATTCTGCCACCGCCTGCAGCACTGGTCCATACTGATCCTGACAGACAATCAAGTTGCCATGTTCTATATCAACAAGCAGGGGGGGGCACGGGCTCGTACTCCCTCTGCCAGGAGGCGGTGACCCTTCTCTCCTTTGCAGCTCACAACAGCATGCTTGTGAGCAGTCTATCTCCTGGGCCAGGACAGCTGCCTAGCAGACAGGCTGAGCAGAGTCCTTCAGCCGCATGCGTGGTACTTGAATCCCAGGATGGCCCAGAGGCTCTTCCACCTCTGGGGCAGGCCTGTGATGGATCTATTTGCCTCTCCGGATAACACGCAGCTGCCTCGCTACTTCTCATGCCAACTGGACTAGCCATCTTCACCGGGTCCTGATCGTCATAGAGGATAGAAGCGGGAGCACCTGGCCCCTCCTGCTTCCCTCTCAAGGACCAATCGGAACACCAGCTGACGGGCATTTAAGCAACACGCTGCAGCTGCGCCCGTGGGTCTTGCCAGAGGGCCCTTTGGTGTGGCCTTTAGGTAGGGAACTGAGGCGGATACTACAAAATCCAAACCACACTCAAACCCAGCAAATTGGAGGCTCAATTACACAATTTTCAGCAAGAAGCCTATTTAACAAAATCAAAGTCGGCACATTATATCTACAGAAGAATCATGAACTGTAAGTACTCAACCTACTGTTACGAGCATGACTGAATGCTAGTGCTAGCTTCTGTTTTAGTGCCTTAATAGAACATAAGCTTATCCATAATCTGTATAGAACAAATTAATAGTTCCTCAATAACTATATAAGCTAGTTGTACCCGACTTCCTTTTTTTTTTTTTTTTTTTTAAATTTTTGATTCTTAATCAATGTGCATTTTAGACTATAATGTAATTATACCTTTCTCAGTTTCATTGTGTATTATCACGACTTTGGTTTTCTATGCGTCCTGCTCAAATCACCATATGTGAGCTGAAAGCATACAAAATTGTTACCTATGCCTGCATGTTTGTTTATTATATTTGCCTTGACTGCACGTTCTCTACTACTCCACTGATTGAATTAGAACAAATATTCCCCTAGAATCCTTTCACTATCCTGAACTTCATATTCATTAAGCCCCAGGTGAAATAAGACTAAACTGTTTCTAATCAGCTCTTTCATTGTTTCTTATATTACACTCATTGAGGACCAAGAGGA
Source organism: Ichthyophis bannanicus (assembly GCA_033557465.1). Lineage (NCBI taxonomy): Eukaryota > Metazoa > Chordata > Amphibia > Gymnophiona > Ichthyophiidae > Ichthyophis > Ichthyophis bannanicus. The sequence goes on from CM066046.1 coordinate 99,203,149, forward strand.
CACTTAGGGCCTACAGAACAATATTCCAATCAAGCCACGCAATTAACAAATCTCCACTAAAGCAAGCCAGAATTAGTCATCTAAAATGGAGATTCAAAACATCTTGTATCTTCTCTATTTCATATTCTTACTAATGCCTCTTACTCAGTCACTCCAATCAGTATCACCGCAGTACTTTCATATTCCTATCATCCAGCACAATAGCAGGAACAATCCCTCAATCTACCATTACCAGCCTACATTAAACAATCCTAAACACCAGAATAACAAGCTCATTTACATTAATACACTAAAAACCTGTCACGTGAAATTACCCTCTTTACCAACTCGCCCCATAAAATGCCGCCTCCTAAATACTAGATCGATCAGAAACAAAATTCCAGTCATCTTGGATCTTATAAATGATACTACCCCGGATATACTATGCTTAACTTAAACCCGGTTACTAGAATCAGATTCAGTACTTTTCAGCCAACTAACACACTCCACCTATAAATTATATCATTGCCCTAAGTCATCTAAACGCGGAGGAGGGGTCTTAGTTCTTTTTTCACTAGAATTAAACACAGCTTTTCATGTGCTAAATGTTCAAAACAAACATTTTTCAATCACTCTAATAGACCTCAATCAGCCTCCCCTGACAACCTCTCAGCCATACTAGAAATAACATGCATCACGTCACCAAATAAATCCCATATCATGCTTGGTAACTTCAACCTACCATCCCTATATAACACACATGCCTCACATTTTCCTAAATGCTATGTTAGATATAGACTTCCAACAAGTGGTACAGGTTCCAACTCGCAGGAAAGGGGAATACATTAGAAATCATTTTTCTCCAAAATAATATCTCGCAAAACATACACTATTCCGGACCTATAGCATTCCTTTTACCCTAGACCAGGGGTGGGCAATTCCGGTCCTGGAGGGCTGCAGACCAGTCAGGTTTTCATGATGTTCCTAATTAATATTCATGAGATCTATTTGTATCCACTGCCTTCCATTGTATGGAAATAGGTTTTCATGATATCCCTAATGAATATTCATGGACCTAACTGGTCTGCAGCCCTCCAGGACCGGAATTGCCTACCCCTGCCCTAGACTGACCACTTCTAGATAGAGGAGGTGCTACAGGTAGAGTACATTCTATCAGCAGCTGATACTCCCACAACAATCCATTAAAAAATTCAAGCCTTTTGACAAAAATCTTTTTGAATAATTCTCTCCCACAGCTAGATACTTCGCTCAATGACCTGGATCAGATTACCGTATTTTTCGCACCATAAGACGCACCCGACCATAAGACGCACCTGGTTTTTAGAGGAGAAAAATAGGAAAAAAATATTCTGAACCAAATTTCCCCAAAATACTTCCTCACCATCTCCATAGGTGATAACAAAGGAGACCTAGGGAAATTCAGAAACCGCAGGTTACACCGACGGACCTGATTTTCCAGATATTCCAATTTTGCTGATAGAAACAGTTCTGTCCTTAATGTGAGCAGCAGCCAAGTCCTTAAACTGCCCAACATCCTGTTCCAACCTGGAGATTCTCCCAACTTGTTCATCCTGGACACCAGTGAGGTTAGCACAAGTTAATTTAACCACCAAAAGCTCAGTACTCACAGACCCCAAAACATTACGGAGGTGTTCAGTGCTGCCAGGCCTTCCCACAGCATTTCCATTGTGATCACTGCAGGTGTCGCCAACATGCCGACACCCGAAAGGACCTCCTCTTGACCAAGTACAGCTGCAGTCTTCCCCTCCGATGGCACATCTCCCACAACTACCTTCTGCTGCACCTTCACGCCTGGAGAAAGAGATAATGCCACTGAAACACCCCCTACACCTTCCTTCCTTCAAATGTGTGCTCACAGGCAAACCTCAGGAAGCGCTGTTCCAGCCAGTGAAAAACCTCCGGGTTGCGGTGGAGGGGTACGCTGCTCCGGAGAGAGCCAGATACCCGGGACGCTTAGGGACGATGCTCCTCCTGCCGCCCCCGCCGCTCTAGCATCACCGCTCCAGCGTCAGCCACAAAGCCGCACTCTCTCAAAGTTCACTGACTTGAGGGACCCAGCAGATCAGGCCCAGAAGGTAAGCCTGCCTGCTTCCGTTTTCTCCGCCCCATGCTACCAACAGTAGAGAGCGCACCTCAAGACATAGGAAAAAGACAGTCTGAGGAAAACTAAAACTTCTTCTATTCGCACCATAAGACGCAGGCACTTTTCCTCCCACTTTTTGGTGAGGAAAAAGTGCGTCTTATGGTCCGAAAAATACGGTATACATAATTGGAACTCCACTATCTCCAATACCATACTAGCACCACCCTACCCCAACAACTCAAAACCAAATACTTCTAAGTTATGGTACACAACAGAACTAAGATTTTTGCAAAAAGCTTTAATTTAAATCAAATCGGAATATAACTTAGCATAAAAGGCAAAACAGGTTCAGTATTCTTTGAGCACTAAAATTCTTCTAGAGACCTTTACAAAGAGGCCTTCTACCTAGGGGGCAAGAGACCTGGGAAACTTTTGAAATAGGTGTTAAAGCCAGGTGGCAGGTCAAAAGGCCATTTTAAAAGACTCCTTCTATCCAAGTAAGGACTGTTACTTACACATCTTAAAGGAAAGGAGCTGCTCTCAGGTGCAACTCTTTATCTAAATCAGTCATACATTAAGGATCTGTGATTGATTTAACCCTGGAATTACCGAGATTTTTTGCACACTGAATACCGTTGGGGTCATAAATGACCCCATGACGAATTTTAATTGTTAACCATGAAAATTTTAAACTAAACAGACAAAATATTCTGAATTAATTATTTATTATATGAAGGTTAAATGTTTTGAAATTTAATGCTTTATCATAAAATTACATGAGTTGCCATGAAAGCAGTTTTTGCATGCACTTGATGAACACAGTAAAGTACTACAGTCATTCGCATGAGACACAGACAATTTCTGAATGTTCTTTGCAAACATTGCGCTTGCAGGAGGTGCATACTATGTTGCTTTTCTTGTCTTTTTCTCTGGAACAGCAGTGACACCTTGCCCTTTTCTTTGGGATCCTGACATTGCAAACAGCATCAGTGGCTTCTTCAATGCTGGAAGAAGTCTCGCTGCAATTACTCTGAAGCAGCTGCTTTCCTAATTCCAAGAGGAATAGACGACGTCTGTGCTTTGACTTCGACTGCCATTCTGGATTTAGTGACATCCAAACAATGAAGGCGTTCAAAGCACTGATGTCCAACATGTTGTAGAAGATTTCACTGGCCAGCGTCTTGTCATTCGTTTTGTGGTATACGTGCGCAACATTTGATCTGCCGTATCTACTCCACCTTTACTAGAATTATAGTCCAAGATCATGTGTGGTTTTTTTGTCTGGGCGTGTGTTATCTACTTCTTGATCATGCAAACTGCTCAGAAGAACAACCACTTTTCCTTTCTTCGGGAAATAGGAAACCAGAGTGGCGTCATTGCGAAAGGCAAACAGTGAAGTGAATACCTCTCGGCCCTTTGCTGTTACAAATTCTGGAGGTAATTCTTTTCTGTTCTTTCGAATTGTCCCCAAAAGTGTCATTTGTTGTTCTAGCAATTTCCGTGACAGGGATAAACTGCAGAAGAAATTGTCAACAGTAACATTTCTGCCAGATCGCGTCAATCCTTCAGTGAGTTGCAGCACAACCCTTCAATCCTGATTTCTGTTCCCTGTTTTGTCAGAGTTCCCTTCCTGTATATACTTGAAGACGCAGAACATATGACGTTGCACTGTCACACAACATCCATAGCTTTATGCCATATTTCCCGGGTTTGCTGGGAATATATTGTCTGAACGGAACACGGCCACGAAATGTAAGCAGTTGCTCATCCATGGTAACATTTTCACCAGGAACAAAGGCGTCACTTAAAGTTGCTTCCCAGGTTTCAAAAATGTGTCTGATTGGAGCAAGCTTATCCACGCCTCGTTGTTCACGTCTGTTGGTTGAATCATCAAATCTGAGAGCACAAGAAATTTGCTGAAAACGGTTACGGGCCATATTTTTGCCGAAAACAGAACGACCATCTTCAAGGTTCCACAACTGAACTATGGATTCATTTTGTGACTTGTACACGCCTGAGAGGATCAGAAGTCCAAGAAAACGTTAATTCTCAGTCTGTCAAATCTTTCCAGGTGTCGTCATAAATGTGTCTTCCTTGTTTGCTCGTCCACATCATGATTTCATTCAATAAGTTCTTCCTCATGAACAAGTGGAGTGTTGCGAGAGGGCCATCAACATTTCGTACAGCATACCTTGTTGTACGGGCATGACATTAGCTCTGGCGTATCTTCCAGCAGCTTGCTTTATAGGTTTCCTGTTCCATGATGTGGCATCCTTAGATACATAGGCTTCAATGGCAACATTTGTGCTTATAGTTGATGACCTCTTAGCTCTTCTACGACCACAACTAAGATTCCTTACAGATGATACTGACACCGAGGACTCCTGCCTTCTTCCCCGTCCAGCACAGCCTCAACCTTTGCCTCGAACTGTAGCTTGACTCTTTGCTGCAGGCGATGTTACCGGCTCAACATCAGTCTCACTTTCACTTGGCGACCAACTGCTGTCGCCATCTGAATCATGACTGTCATCAGATTTATCGCCCGAACTTGGCTGATATGCTGCTTCGCTTGCTGAATATGCTGCATCATCAGACGACTCGGAGCCGTCACTGTCAGCGTCTCGTTGCAATATTTCTCTTACTTGGGCAGCTGAATACTTTCGTTTTGACATCATAAACAATAGCCTAAAATAAACAAAGATAAAGTTGAATAAAACGCAAAGCAGTTTTACTATAGGTGTACAATAATTGTGATGAACGAGCTGAAAGCCTTTAGATTTCATTGGAAATAATGAGAGAACGTATATCAATTACAGAAAAAGTGTAATTTTCATAAAATAAGAGTACAAAAAATAAATGATACATAATTAATGATAAATACCTTTGTCAGATCAAAAAATTCACAAAACTGCAAATTGTATCACGATCCAAACTGGACTTAAGCAACTGGGGTCAAAAATGACCCCACTGGTACTCTGTGCTGCTATTCATCACTAGCGTCACCTAGCGGATGAAAATTATTCCTCTCATGGCGCAATATAAAGAGAATATTGACATGTGAAAAGTCATAAAAAGATTGCATTCTTGAACAACTAGTTTCCAAGATACGTGTTGTGAAACTTGCAATGGGGTCACTTTTGACCCCATCGGTACTCCCAGGGTTAAGCTTCAGGTGAACAAGGTATATTAAACATATTAGGTACACTTTTATAAGTATCCACAGCAACCCTTAGTAAGTAAAGAACTTAAAGATCTAAACACAAGCTTAAAACTAAGATGCTCAGTAGCGAGATGGGGGCTTTCCAGTCTTTTGCATTGAGTGTCACATGTATGATTTTTCTCCCAGTTGGTGAGAGGTCTTACGTGTGCACTAGGTGCAAGGAGCTCTTTGCTCTCAGGGAACGAGTCCGTTCTCTAGAGGCTAGAGTAGCAGACTTGGAAGACATAAGAAAGACAGAGAGGTACATAGACGAGACCTACAGGGATATAGTCCTGAAGTCCCACCTCCAATCTGCCATGGAGGAGAGAGGCCACATGACAGAGCATCACCCTGGTGTAGCAGGAAGTGATCCTGTAACTAGGACCTGTCCTCCAGGTGATATAAAACCCTCTCGCACCGAGGAAGTTTCTCCAGGGCCATGTGCCCATGAGGGAAGGGTTAGGACAGCTGTTATAGTTGGTGATTCGATCATTAGGCATGTAGATAGCTGGGTGGCTGGTGGACGTGAGGATCGCCTGGTAACATGCCTGCCTGGTGCGAAGGTAGCGGACCTCACGCGCCACCTAGATAAGGTCTTAGATAGTGCAGGGGAGGAGTCTGCTGTCTTGGTACATGTCGGTACCAATGACATAGGAAAATGTGGTAGGGAGGTTCTGGAGGCAAAATTTAGGCTTTTAGGTAGGTAGTTGAAATCCAGAACTTCCAGAGTAGCATTCTCTGAAATGCTTCCCGTTCCACGTGCAGGACCCAAAAGGCAGGCAGAGCTCCGGAGTCTCAATGCGTGGATGAGACAATGGTGCAAGGATGAGGGTTTTGGATTTGTTAGGAACTAGGGAACATTCTGAGTAAAGGAGGGGCTCTTCCGAAGGGATGGGCTTCACCTTAACCGGGATGGAACCAGGCTGCTGGCATTAACCTTTAAAAAGGAGATAGAGCAGCTTTTAAATTAGATATTAGGGGAAAGCCGACAGTTGCCCAAGAGCGGATGGTTCGGAAGAATGTATCCTTGAAGGATACTACCAAAAGCAGAGAGGTTCCACAAAAGAGTAAAGTAGCCCAAATGCCCTCAAGTATGGAGCAGACAGAGCTTAAAGACCCCAATTTACCCATGTCTAACAATAGCCAAATTAACATGAATAAAATACATTCTCTAAAATGCTTGTATGCAAATGCTAGAAGTCTAAAGAATAAGATGGGAGAGTTAGAATATATAGCACTAAATGAAAGGTTAGATATGATTGGAATATCAGAGACATGGTGGAAGGAGGACAACCAGTGGGACACTGTGATACCTGGGTACAAACTATATCGTAATGATAGAGCTGATCAAATTGGTGGAGGGGTTGCGCTCTGTTAGAGAGGGCATTGACTCAGAAAGGATTAAAGTTTTGCAGGAAACAAAATCTGCTGTAGAATCTATATGGATTGAAATTCCATATAAAAGGGGGAAGGCGATGGCAGCGGGGGTGTACTATCGAGCGCCTGGCCAGAATGACCCAAATGGATGATGAAATGCTCAAAGAAATCAAGGAAGCTAACAAAAGTTACAGCGCAGTAATAATAATGGATGATTTCAATTACCCCGGTATCGACTGGGTCAGTGTCACGTCAGGACATGCTAGGGAGATAAAGTTCCTAGATGAAATAAATGACTGCTTCTTGGAGCAGCTGGTTCAATGAACCTACCAGAGGGGACGCCATATTAGACCTAGTCCTTAATGGAACACCAGATCTAGTGCAAGAGATAAGGGTGTTGGGGCCACTTGGCAATAGTGATCATAGCATGATCGCCTTTGATTTAATTAGTGGAGGAGGGATAGTAAGGAAATCCACAGTACTACCTTTTAACTTTCGAAAGGGAGACTATGATAAAATGAGGAAAACAGTTAAGAAAAAACTAAAAGGAGCAGTTGCGAAGGTTAAAGACGTACATCAAGCTTGGGTGTTGTTGAAAAATACTATCTTGGAAGCCCAGACCAGCTGTATTCCACGCTTTAAGAAAAGTGGAAGGAAGTCCAAAAAACTGCCAGCATGGTTTAAAGGTAAGGTCAGAGAGGCTGTTGCCAAAAAAACATCTTTCAGGAAATGGAAAAAAGAGCCAAATGACAAAACCTGGAAACGGCACAAGCACTGGCAAGCTAAATGCAAAGCATTTAAGGCAGCCAAAGGGAGAATTTTGAGAAGAAGCTTGCTGCGGAAGCAAAAAAACGCAAAATAAAGACTCTTTTGATTATTTTCGTAGCAAAAAAACCTGTGAGAGTCAGTTGGTCCATTAGATGATAGAGGTGTTAAAGGGGAACTAAGAGGTGACAAGGCGATAGCGGACAGACTGAATTCTTTACTTCGGTCTTTACCGAAGAAGATTTAGGGATGTTACCCATGACTGAAGTGGTATTTAAAGGTGTGGAAGACTTTAAGGAAATATTGATACATCGGGAAGTTGTATTACAACTATTAGATAAACTGAAGAGTAGCAAATTGCCGGGACCGGATTGTATACATCCAAGGGTGTTGAAAGAACTGAAATATGAGATTGCAGACCTGCTATTAGTAATCTGTGAACTATCATTAAAATCATCTGTAATACCTGATGATTGGAGGATGGCCAACGTAACGTCAGTTTTTAAACAGGGTTCCAGGGGTGATCCGGGAAACTACAGATCGATGAGCCTGATGTCAGTACCTGGAAAAATGGTAGAAACCGTCATAAAGAACAAAATTACTGAACATGTAGATAGTCATGGCCTAATGGAAAACAGCCAACATGGCTTTAGACAAGGAAGATCTTGTCTTACTAATCTGTTATATTTTTTTGAAGGTGTGAATAAACAGGTAGACAAAGGTGAGTTGATTCATATAGTGTATTTGGGCTTTCAGAAAGCCTTTGACAAGGTCCCTCATCAGAGACGTTTGGCAAAACTAAAGAGTCATGGGATAGGAGGCAGTGTACTATTGTGGATCAGGAACTGGTTAAAAGATAGAAAGCAGAGGGTAGGGCTAAATGGCCAATTTTCCCAATGGAGAAAGGTGAATAGTGGTGTACCCCAGGGATCTGTGCTGGGTCCGCTGCTTTTAGACATATTCATAAATGACCTGGAAAATGGAATAACGAGTGAGGTTATCAAATTTGCAGATGACACAAAACTATTTAAAGTTGTTAAAACCCAAGAGGATTGTGAAAAATTGCAAGAGGATCTTGATAAATTGGAAGACTGGGCATCAAAATGGCAGATGAAATTTAATGTGGACAAGTGCAAGGTTATGCACCTAGGGAAGAACAACCCAAACTATGGTTACACGATGCAAGGTTCCACATTAGGAAGGAAAAACTGTGCTGGGAGAATTTAGTTACATCATACTTGGGGTAGATTCTGAGTGATGCCATAATACTCAATGAATAGCTGAGTCTAATTCTTTGCAGAACTGCTGTAAATCTTTAATAGCTTAGATTATCAGGCAATGTGTTCCATAATACTGGGGCAACGTATGAGAAGGCCCTTGAGCTTGCAAACTGATTAGTGGTACGGAAGTAGTTAGGTATGGTTAGGGTGTTTTGGGAGCAGTGCCTTCTTATTCTGGGGTGTATAGGGACCATAAGGAGTGAGGATAGAAGAGTAGTAGCTATTTTGTTGTGGTGTTTGAAAACAATCATTAAGTACTTATATATTTTATCCTTGTTACAATTGGCAACTAGTGCAGGTTTTGAAGGATTGGGGTAATATGATTGGTTCATTGTGCCTTACATACTATACGCGCAGCAAAAGTTTGTGCTAGCTGAAGCTGGTGAATGGTTTTCTTGGGTAGGCCTCGGAGGATACTAGTACAATAATTGAAATGTGGAGTTATTAGCACCTGTAGGACTGACGTCTTGTTCTTCTAACAGGGGTCTGAGACATTGAATCATGCGTAGTTTGAAGTAACTGACTTTAGTGACAGATTTAATATGGGCGATTATATTTAGCATCTGGTCTAAGATTATACAGAGATATTTCACCTCCTTTTTGACCTTGATTTCCAAGCCTTGTACCTGGATCTTATTGGGGGGAGGGGATGAAGTTTGGATTTCTAGATATATAGAGTACTTCTGTTTTATTAATGTTGATTTTTAAGTTGTGTGCTTTGAGCCAGTTACCTCATGTAGGCAGGAGTGTATCCGAGAGCATATGGGTCGGAGATATCTATGGGGTAATACAACATTATAATCGTTGGCATATAGATGATATTTTACCTTGTGTTTCTTGAAAATGTTGAATATTGGTTGGATATAAAAGTTAAACAATAGGGTGGATAGGGAGGAGCCTTGCGGGATACCTTGTACTTGTTTAAATGTTGAAGACACCTGGCCGATCTGGGCCTGTTGCATGCGGCTTGTTAGGTAGGACCTAAACCATTGAACAACTGTTCCCTGAAGACCAATTTGCATAAGCCTATTGATAAGGATTTTATCATTAATACTATCAAAAGCAGAGGCAAGGTCTAGAAAAAATTAATATAAATGCTTGCTTACTGGAATCCAAGCACACATACGAGACTGTCAAAGAAAGTTAGCATTAGGGTCTCCGCACTGTGCTGAGGCCTAAACCCATGTTGTTCATCCAATGGTGCATTAAGTTTCACAAAGTCTAGCAATTGGTTTTGCACTACTTTCTCAATGACCTTGGTCAAGAACAGTAGGCTAGATATGGGTGTGTATGAATTGGGGAGGTTTTTGTCTGCAGTAGATGATTTTAGTATTGGTCGGATTATGGCTTGTTTTAAAAGAGGTGGCATTTGTCCTTGCCGTAATGAGTGGTTAACTATCTCATCTTTTGTTAATTTCAGCCACTGACTGGGCAAGGGTCACTGGGTGAAATGGTTGTATTGATACAGGTGACATATTTTTGAGATATTTTAGGTCTATAAAGTGGAATGATTACCATATGCTCTGTCTGGCAGGGTCGAGGCTGTTTGATTGCGAGATGAGGGGAAAGAAGGGGTATCAGGAATAGTAGGTTTAAGTTTATAACACTTATTAAAAGAGGGCTGCTACACAGTACCCTGTCTTGTGCTGCTGAGGTAAGCTAAATTCTGATTTGATTTAAATTATAGCTCTTAGCTGCTGCTAGGCTCTAACTTCTTATGAAATTTAAACTACAAGCTCTCTGCTGGGTACTAAATTTAACCAGAAAGCTCTCTTCTGTGTGTTAAATTTAAACTAAAAGTACTTTGCTGTTACTTGGCCCTGAGTGACTATTAAATTTAAACTACAAGCTCTCTGCTGGGTATGAAATGTAACCAAACATGCGTGGTGGCATGTCTCAAAGGCTTTCTTTGAAAGCTGGGGAAATGCTCCACGTGTACCCCGTCGGTGCTGACGTCACCCATATGTGAGGACTGATTCCTGCTGTCCCTGCAGAACACCTGTTAAAATGATAACGCGTAGTTGCTCACTTTATTTCTTTTCCTGTTGGTATGATAAAGGTCTTCAAAATTAGTTTGGCAAACGAATGGTTCTGCTACAGCAAACTTTAACATGCAATACTCTAAAAGTAGCTCACTTTACAGATGTAGGAGCCAGGCTTATGACTTTCAGTAGGAATTGCAAGTTTGGAATCAATAAAACAGCATCTATTAGAATTCAGTTGTTTGCTGAATACATGGTGATGGTGGTGGTCCATTCCATAGAATAATAAAGCCCTGCTTGGTGGACTGTTAAGTGACTTTACTGTTTAAGTTTGGGTTCCTTCTTCTGACAACACAGTACTCACTTCCCTCCTCCTGTGGGCTGCATGTAGTGCCCATTGTGACTTTTTGGTTCTCCTCCTCCATAGGGCCCATAACTAGCTTTTCCTGTGACTGATCTTGTTCATCTTTCAACAGGCCAAATCTAGCTCTTTATTTTTTTTTTTTAACCCTGAACCTTTTTCCTATAACAAACTACATCTGGCTGCTTTTGTGACTGCTGGTCCTCCTCCAGTGGGCCGTGTATAACTCTTCTCTTAACCATTGGTGGTCATCCTCAAAAGTCACATCTGGAGGACAGTTTGTACTCTTCCCCACCCCCAGCCCCCTTAATGATGGGAGATATTTTAACAGGAACCATGGATAATAAACATCTGGCTATAAAACTACTTCTTGGATGTACTAATATATTTACTTGCAAACACTGTTTATGAGAAACTGACATAAGACCAGCTGTTCATAGACTAGACATTTATGAGCCCAGTGGTGGTCTTCAAGTGGCCAATTTTACTTGTTATACTTTGGCTCTTAGTGAAGAAAAGGATTACTATTAAGAGCATGCCCTTCTCCCCCTAATATATAGATCTGAATCTGACATTTAACCTGTTTCAGTCCAGCCTAATACTGTATTAATTTAAACCTATCTTTTTTTTGTTTGTAGGTTAATGTACGAAATGGAATGAGCCTACATGATTGCCTCATGAAAGCTCTTAAAGTCAGAGGTCTGCAGCCAGAATGCTGTGCAGTTTTTCGACTTCTTAATGAACAAAAAGGGTGAGAACCTTATAATATAATCTTTAAAGATGCTTCCTCCTTGATTAATACATTGCTGTTAAGCTGCTGAGAAGCTTCTGTGATGGGTAGTAAGGCATTCCCTCTCACCATTTTTAGATAAAGCCTGTTTTTTTTCCTTCCTGGATTCACTGTGGTACAATGAAATAACCCTGTAATTGCAACATGCATAAAGATTTCCTCTTTGTGGAACTGCTATAAGCTTTGAACTACTACTCTCCCTAGCTGTATGGATACTTGTTACAGCTTTTTTGTTTGTTTCCATGTTATAACCCTACTACAACCCCATCCACAAGGTTAGCTAGTGGGTTATTGGATGGCAGTTCTTAGACTAAAGCAATGCTCTAGTGCACCCTTCAGAACCCCTCAATCGTGGAGCCTGAATCTGGCCACTGTTGAGGAAGGACAATGACTCACTTCCTAGGGGCTGGGAACTTTGTTAAAAGTAAGGACTACAATTAGCTGTTCTGAGTCAGTGCTGGTGTTAACAGAAATTTAGAAACATGACAGCAGATAAAGACTATATGACTTATCAAGTCTGCTCTTGAAACACTCTTTTATAGCGTGATGGCACACATTGCATTTTGTTTTTTTGTACATATTCTGGTAATAGCTATATGTACCCTTTGACTGGGAAACTGCATTATAAGAAATAGACTGGGGGTGCTGTGGCAGCTGTGGGCAACATTTGCAGAGAGCGCCATCTCCAGATCATAACATACTCCTCCCTCCGTGGTTCTCACCATCCTGAAAATTCAAAACTCCTATCAGAAACTCTTTAATGAAATAAGACTTAAAAAAAAAAAAGACTGTACAGTCAAAGGCCTTGAGGCTCATGCAGCTGTCAATTACAGCTAGAGCTGGTCTCAAATTTTGTGTTTTATCAGCTATGTCCTACTTCCTGTGGTTCTGTAAAAGTGACCAAGACAGAGGGAAGCAGGAAAAAAGCATGGAACACTAGTAGAGAATCACCTGCAGCCATGATTTAACGCCTACCAGATCATTGCAACTTCAGTGGAAGACCTTTTTGGAGGTGCATGTAAAGTAGGCCACATCCAGTATAGTATTATAAAAGTGTGTCTTCTGAAAAAACTGGTAGAAATATGCTGACTTACTGCAGTGCATTATTTCAGTCGTGTCTGTTTTGATGCCAGCTAACAATTCTTCATACACATAAGCTGCTTTCCTTGATCTGATTGCAGAGAATTTGAACATGTTTGGCTTTTAGTTGCATTAAGAACTCATTTTCTCCATTTTTTGGGGGGGAGATGAGATGTCCCATTGATTATTGGAGAGTAGAAACATTTTATACCTTTTTTGCTAAGCTTCCACTTTGTTTTGTAGTGTCATGAGATTGAATTTTACGAGCAGATAATGTAATCAGGGTGATACATTGAGTACAAGTATATAAATACTCGTGGGAAAACTAGAGTATTTTAAAAAAATTTTAAGCAAAAACTTATGATCTTTCAGTGTACCTAGATCTTGGTCATTATGACCACTATGTAGTAACATAGTATTTAATTAGATGCTGTTAGCCAGAACAACATGCAATGCATAGTGCGCCTTCATCGGTGCTGATTCCTGGGGACCCAACAACTCCTGAGTTTTCTTGGCCGTGTGACCAGAAGTAGATTGCTAGGTCTTTCTTCTGAGGCAATGGAGGGTTAAGTGACTTGCCCAAGGCCACAAGGAGTGCTAGTGGGAATCTTATCCTGGTTTCTTGCTTACTAAGCCAGGGTTCTAACCACTAGGCTGCACCTTCACTCTGTCAGCCAGAATAGCAGTTTCCAGGGCATCTCTCCAGTCCAGTACAGACAAGTGCTCACCAACCAGCATTTTGAGGATGAGAAAACACTCTTTCGGCTCAGTACATATAGCTTGTGCTCCTGAACTGAGGCAGTATTTTCTCATTCTCCAGCAGGAGTGAGCATAGCCTGTGGATTGCAATGCCTTGCAATAGGCCTTTCTTGAGCCAGGAGTGCAGAATCCGGAGGAGCCTCGACACCCTCTGCAAAAAATGTTACCTGGGCTCCATGCTGGGCTGCTGGGTCCAGTTATACCTCCTCTACATGGGTATGTTCCTCCAGGACATCATGAAGGAGCTAAAGGGCTACTCTACTGGCCTCTCTGGGGAACCCCTTCAGAGGTTTCAGACACTGGCCAAAACTGCCACGGATTGCTCAAAGTTTATCACCCGGACTGCCTATGATGGCTTCAAGGGCAAGGCCCGGGTCGCCGGCACCTGTATCAGTACCAGGAAATGGGCTTGGCTCCAATCCTCCGACCTAGAGCAGTGGGTCCAGGAAAAGCTCCTGGATGTCCCCTGCCAGGGAGAGAATCTCTTTGGCAAGATCATGGCAGAGAAAGCTGCAGAGTACGTGACAGGGATCCTGCTCACCAAGAAAACCTCCTCTGGCCCCAAGCATAAGGCCCCTGGGAAGAAACTCCCCCTTCTCAAGGAAGGGCCTGAGATTCCGCAGTTACCAGCAATACCAGGCTCCACAGACCCCTCAGCAGGGCCCCTGCAGACCTGGACAACCTCACAAGCAGAAAGGCCCCAGCCTCAGCCTCAGCCTGGACTGAGCCTTTGACTTGCTGGGCATAGCCTCTTCTCCTCCCAGGAGATCAGCAGCCCCTGGAGGGACAGCTAGCCCACTTTTCTCCACTGGTGGTCGACCATCACCACTGACACCTGGGCACTCCAGGTTGTCAGAGAGGGTTACCTCCTCCTCCTGGACCAGATGACCCCTTCATTCTTCCCGGGAGAGTCTCCCAGGACTCCTCTACATCAGGCCCTGCTACTGCAGGAATTCGCAGGTCTTCTCAAAGACATGGCTGTGGAACCAGTGCCCCATCATCAACTGGTCAGGGGGTTCTACTCGAGGTACTTCCTTGTCCACAAAAGGACAGGAGGCCTAAGGCCCATTCTAGACCTCTGAGACCTAAAGAAGTTCCTGGTGCGAGAGAAATTCAGGATGCTCTCCTTTGGAACGTTACTGCCATATCTCCAGCAGGGAGACTGGCTATCCTCCTTGGACTTAAAGGATGCTTATACCCACATTCTCATCCACCCCAGGCACAGACCATGCCTCAGGTTCATTGTTGGGGGCGACCACTACCAATGTAGGGTACTACCCTTTGGGCTCTCCTCCGCACCCAGAGTCCTCACTAAGTGCTGGTAGTTGTGGCAGCATACCTGCACCTCCAAGGAGCCTTCGTCTTCCCCTACCTAGACCACTGGCTCATCAGAGGGGACACAGCCACTGAGGTGCAACAGGCCACAAGCTGCACCACTGGTGTCCTGCAATACCCATGGTTCGTGATAAAATCATCCTAAGTCCCACCTCACCCCAACACAAAGTTTGGAGTTCATTGGGGCGCACCTGGATACCCTCCAGGCAAAGGCCTTCCTGCCCAGCGACAGGGCTGTACACTCATGACCCTGGCCGCAAAAGTCCAGGGCACACACTCCATGCTGGCACGTGGTATGCTCCACCTGCTCGACCATATTACCTCGACGGTACACTTCACACCAAATGCCCACCTTCATATAAGGATGGCTCAGTGGTGCCTCAGGTCTTAGTGGATGCATGCCATTGGCGGCCGCCTCTGGGACAAGATCTACATGACCCACCCTCTGGACAGACCCTGGCAGACCAGGCAACACCTGAAGGCAGGCATTCCTTTTCAATCCCCCACTCCTCAGCAGGTCCTCACCACGGATGGCTCATTACTGGGTCGGGGAGCCCACTGTGGGAGCCTCTGCACACAGGGCACTTGGTCCTGGGCCGAAGCCCACCAACAGATCAACTTCCTGGACCTCAGGGCCATATTCCTGGTGCTCAAGGCTTTCTGCCACTTTCTCCAGCACTGGCCGGTGCTCATCCAGACTGCAACCAAGTGGCGATGTTCTACATGAACAAAAAGGGAGGCAGAGGCTCCTATACCCTCTGCCAGGAGGCAGTAGTCCTCTGCTCATTCACAATCAGCCAGGGGACGCTTCTGAGAGTGGTCTACCTGCCAGACCAAGACAGTGCCCTTGCAGACAGGCTAAGCAGAGTCCTGCAACTGCATGAATGGCAGCTAAACCATGGAGTAGCCCACAAGCTATTCTGGCTCTGGGGGACTCCCCAGATGGAACTTTGCCAACCTAGCCAATGCCCAGCTGACCTGCTTTTGCTCCTGCTAATCTTACCCATCCCAGGTAGTGGCAGATGCTTTTCTCATCTTGTGGTTGGAATATCTTCTGTATGCCTTCCCACCCATGCCACTGGTCAACAAGACCCTATTCAAGGCCTTTCAGGATAGGGCATCGCTAATCCTGGTAGCCCCCCCACCCCCCAGTGGTTCCCACAGCTCGTCCGCCTAGCTACAGAACTCCCGGTCCCTCTCAGGAACTCCCGGTCCCTCTCAGGAACTCCTGGTCCCTCTCAGGAACTCCCCAGGGCTACTGACGCAGGAGGAGGGCTCCCTCCTTCACCCCAACCTGGGGTCTCTGGTGTTAACAGTGCGGCTGCTGAATAAGAACGGCTAGTCTTGGCTCCCTTTAACCTCTAGGTGGAGGAGATGCTGCTGGCCTCCCGCAAGCCTTCCACAAGATGAGCTTATGCCTTCAAGTGGCAGAGGTTCTACATGTGGTGCTTGGAGAAATGGGCAGACCCCTTCTGCACGATGCAGCTAGTCCTGCAATACCTGCTGGCCCCTCTCCTGTGCTGGACTCGAGTTCAATTCAATCACGGTGCACCTATGTATCCTTTCAGCACACCACCATCCTATTGAGGGCAAGCCTTTCTTGGCTCAGCCCCTCATCACCCACTTTCTGTGGGGCCTATGGCTCTCCAAGCCCCCAATCCGCCTGAACCCTGGCGGAATGGCACCTTTTAATATAGTGCTGATGCTGCCCACCTGACTGCTGTTTGAACCCCTATCCATCTGTGGTACCTCTCCTGGAAGGTTGCCTTCCTGGTGGTGATCGCATCTGCTCCAGGGTCAGCAAGCTCCATGCTCTGGTGGCAGAGCCACCATATACAAGGTTCTATAAGAACAGGCTTGTGCTAAGCACACACCCCAAATTTCTGCCGAAAGTGGTCGTCCCCTCCCACCTCAATCAGGAGGTGGTGCTCCCCACCATCTTCCTATGGCTCATGCCAGCAACGCAGAGGCTATACTTAATACTCTGGACTGTAAGAGAGCTCTATCTTTCTACTTGCAGCATACCCAGGGCCACCACAAAGCCTTCCAACTTTTCGTCTCTTATGATCCCAGCCGGTTAGGGGAGGTAGTGACCAAGCGAACCTTGTCCACCGGGTCGCAGACTGTGTTGTCCTCACCTACGAACAGGCTGAGCTTCTGCTGGAGCGCCGGATCACAGCTCACAGCATCAGGGCTATGGCGACTTCAGTTGCAAACTTGCGCTTTGTCCCAATGACAGACATCTGCCAGGCCACCATCTGATCTTCAGTCCACACCTTTGCAGCTCACTGCTGTCTGGAAAGGGAGTCCCAATGGGACAGTACCTTTGGCCAGGCCGCACTCCATAATCTTTTCAGGGTTTAGGCAACTCCAACCTTCTGACCATTCTGTGTTCAGGCTATCATTCTTCCTGGACATTGGAGTCCTTTCAGAGTCTGTCCTTCGGACTCACTGGGTGCTACTCATGGCTTGACTGTGGTTTTTCTACAGGTTCTTGGTAGCCTCTAGCTAGGGAGTCCCATATGTGAGGACTGACTTCCTGCTTGTTCATGGAGAAAGCGTAGTTACGCACCTGTAAGAGATGTTCTCCAGGGACAGCAGGAATCAGTCTTCATAACCCTCCCTCCTCCCCATAGAGTTACCTTAAGTATACCAAATTGTATTTTGCTGTCTTAGATATGTCATATGACTGACAAGATGGCGCCCTTGGGTGGGAAGGGGACCACACATGCGTGGTGGCATCTCCCAAAGGCTTTCTTTGAAAGCTGGGGAGATGCTTCTGCGTGGGCTCCTTCGGCGCCAGTGTTGCTCATAGGTGAGGACTGATTCTTGCTGTCCCCGGAGAACACCTGTTACAGGTGAGTAACTACGTTTTTTCATTGTCTGAGATCCTCTGTCAGAGTGCCTTGATGCCCTATTTCAGACATGGCCTCGGGCAGGTCTGTTGTACATCTTTTCACCCTGGCTCTTGATAGGATGGGTGTTACAGTGCATAGAGGCACATTGGGGAAGGCGCTTCTGATAGCGCCAAACTGGCCTGATGTGGCTCCTGATAGAAGTGCCCATTTGGTTGCTGGTGCAGTCTGGCCTCTTAATGCAGGGACTGGTCTCCATGCCAGCAATGGATTGATTCTCGCTTATAGCTTGGCTCTTGAGAGGGCTCAGCTGAGGCATCGGGGCTATTCTGCACTGGTGATTGAGGCACTCATACAGGCCCATTGGCGCTCTACTGGTCTAGCCTTTGTCTGGGTTTGGAGGCTGTTTGAGGCTTGGCGTGCAGAGCACAACCTTTGGCCCGGTGGGGCGCCAATGTCAGCTATCTTAGGCTTCCTGTAGGCTGGGCTGGAGAAGGGCCTGGTGTTGGGCTCTGTGCAGGTCCAAGTGGTGGCCCTAATTTGTTTCCATGGTCTGGTACAGGGGACATCCCTGGCCTGCTACCCCCATGTGGTGCGTTTCCTCCAAGGAGTTAAGCATTTGTGGCCTTGAGTTGGCCTTCAACCTAGTGTGATCAGCCTTGAGCAGTCCACTATTTGAGCTCTGTTTAAAGATTTATCCTTGAAGGCCATTTTCCTTGTGGCAGTTTGTTCAGCCCACAGGATCTCTGAGTTGCAGGCTCTTTCCTGCAAGGAACCGTTATCTTATCTTTTTCCAAGGAAAAGGTGGTGTTGCATATAGTCACATCTTTACTGCCAAAGGTGGTGTCTGATTTCCACCTTAATCAGGTGGTTGTGTTGTCCTCTTTTTCGGGGCAGTGGGGTTCACCGGAGGTGGCTCTCCTGTGCAAATTAGATGTCCTCAGTGTGCTGAAGCAGTACTTGGAGGTGACAGTTGTTTTGGTGCTCTGAACGACTTTTTATCCTTTTCGGCAGGCCAGAAGGGGGACTCATCTGCCAAATCCTCCATTGTTCGCTGGATTAGATAGGCGATCCAGTTTGCTTATTTGTTGAAAGGGCGACTGGTTCCTGCAGGCTTGCAGGTCCACTCTAAGAGGGCTCAGGCTTCTTCCTGGGCAGAGTTGGGGAGGGTTCCTCCCCTGGATATCTGCAAGGCAGCCACTTGGTCTTCCCTTCATTCCTTTGTATGACACTACTGCCTGGATCTTCAGACCAGGGAGGATGTGCATTTTGTGACTGCGGTCTTGCGTGCAGGGGTTTTGGTTCCTGCCCAACATTAGTACTGCTCAGCTACGTTTCACTTGTCTGGACTGGACTAGAGGGGGGATGCCCTGGAAATTGAAATTATACTTTACTGCTAATTTTCTTTCTTGTAGTCCCTCTAGTCCAGTCCAGTGCCCACTCTGGTCAATCATTTTTTGGGGATGTTACGCATAGCTCTAGAAGATTCCAGTTGTGGTGAGCGCACGTACATGTCGTTCGGTGCATGTTTCAGAAGACTCTTAGTCTGTTTGTGGTATTTGTTGACATGCGAACAAAAACAAATCAAAAAAAATATCAGACAATTATGTGTTTGTCAACAGCGGTAGGCAGGTGCAGGATATTTTCCTTGCTGGATGGAGACGGCATAATTCCACTTCTGGGCTGTCTAGAGGGCAGCTTAGGAGCAGCAAGACTTCTGCATGGTGGGTATCACTTGCCAGTTGGAGGATTCCTTTTTGGAGGGGCTCGTGCTGGACGGAGTTGAGGAGTTTGGGCTTCGTTCTTCTGGTCTCTGCTTGGTGAGCGTCAAATAGTGCCCCAGTTCAGCTATATGTACTGAGCTGAGAGAGTGTTTTCTCAGTCTCACCTGCTGGTTGGTGAGCATAACCTACTTGTCGGGCTCTGGACTGGACTGGAGGGACTACAGGAAAGAAAATTAGCAGTTAAGGTCTAATTTCACAATATAAATCTGTTTAATAGTATTTCTTACAAATCAAGATTGAATGACTGGTACTTACCATATTAAACCTGCCCCCTACTCCACACCATGTTACTCAGAAGGAATCTTGTGCATTAAGTTTTGGCCTGCTCTACTGTCACTGCTTTTCTTTATTCTATAGTGCTTTGAGACACATGCTGTGCTCTACAGATAAACATAAGACTCGGTCCTTGTTTAGTGTAATCAAAACACATACAGATATGATAGACTGGGTAAAAAATTATTTTAATTTGTTTGATTTGGGAAATGTATGTTTTCTAGTGAAGGGCAGAGCCGTAATAGAATTCAGCAAGCGGGGAAAGCATGCAGAGCATGACTTATAGAATTCTTTCTGATTCCTGTGTGCATGCGTGCACACACACTGTTTGTATTGGCACTACTTGTGTGTCTGTATATACCTCTGGTAGGTTTATCTGTGTATGTTTTTATGGCATGCGGGGAGGTGTGTGTATACACAAACACCAGAAGAGGGGAGGGCAGTTTGAAAGATGCAATACTGTATACTGCTAGATGTATGCGTTATGCTCCCTTGATACAGGTAGAGGCAGACTTGAACAACTTTCAGTAATATCATCACAAGGTGATATCTCCTAATGAAGACTGAGAGAAGCCAGCATTGTCTTCTTCAGCAGATGGCAAGGTGTATGGACTGCTGCAGCAATGCAGATAGGCTGGTCTCCCTTCTCCCAGTCTATTATCCTGTGGCCTGTGGATGAGACCAGTAGGCCCAATGTTTGCTCAAAGCTCAGGTACACCCCTCTCTCCTTGAGTGACAGCTTCCTCTGTGTCCTGTGCTGCTAGCTACAGGTTCCTAGCACTGGGTGGGCTGCAAAATGGATTGGAGGACCCCTTGGGCCCTGGCCATCCTTCCCTCTTGCTGTCCTAAATCTGCTGGCTAATTCTGTCTTTACATTTTTTTTTCTGTCTTTTCCCCATTTATTTCAATGGGGCTTGACTTGGCACTCTGCTGCTTGCAATAAAGCAGCTTTAAATGTGTTAAAAAAAAAAAAATCCTGTGGCAGCTAGGCCTCATGCCTGCGGGGTGGCTGGGGCCTCCC
Organism: Ichthyophis bannanicus; assembly: GCA_033557465.1. NCBI lineage: Eukaryota > Metazoa > Chordata > Amphibia > Gymnophiona > Ichthyophiidae > Ichthyophis > Ichthyophis bannanicus. The sequence goes on from CM066046.1 coordinate 99,224,114, forward strand.
TTCTCAGGATTCCCTATTTACCTTGACCATTTTTGGGATTCCCTTTTTTGTTTTGTATTTTTTTTTTCTTTTTTCCATGATTCTTTTTCACTTTTTTCCAGCACACTTTTTCCTTTTGTCCATCGCTGTGCTTTATTGCGGCCCAATGCAGCTTGTGGTTTTTGTGTTTGTTTTATCTTATGGCTGCTGTTTTTTGCCCTGGGTGCTGTAGGATTGCCATGGGGCTTATTTTTATGGCATATATGGGAACCCCCTCGGGGTATCCTGAGGCCTGGTGCCATATTTGGTGCTTTGGGTGCATTCGCCCTGTGTTTTTTTTTTTTCCCCCCTGTTGATTTCTGAACCCTTTTATGTGGTAACATGGTCCCTGCCGAAAGGGGAGCATGATGCGGTGGCTGCATTCATAAGCTCATGGGCCCTTATAGGGCCTCTGGGGCCCTTCTTCGTAATGGCTTGTATAGCAGCTGCTGAAACAGTTCATAGGCTGTTCTTAGTCCTTGCTGCACATTTTTGCATTGCCCTCTGATGGGGTCAGAGGCTCAGGCTTCCCCTCAGTTTTCTACAAGCCAGGGCAGGTTATGCACCCTTTCTGCACTCATTCACCTGCCCACTTTTCTGGCTATACCGTCTTGCTAGACCAGTACAGACAAGTGGGTTGTGCTCCCCTACCAACAGATTGGTTGAGACAAAGAACCAATGAAAAGCCCAGTTTGCACCAACATCACCTTGTGGGCCAAAGTCAAAATTGTATACCTTATCCTATAATAAATGGACAACTAGTGGTGATTCTTTAAAAGTGGTGTAACCTGATCAAATGTCTTAGAATGAGTTAACAATTTGATAGCCATTGATTGGATAGCTTGAAGTTTAAGTGAGGACTGTGGCAACCCACAATATAGGGAGCTGCAGTAGTCAAGTCGATTTATGACTAAGGCATAAGCAGCATAGGTTTATGAAAATAGGAGTGAACAGACCATACTCTGCACAAGGAATAGAAACATGCTTTTGACATTTCTGCAATTTGGGCTTTGAAAGATAATTTGGGATCTAATTAACAGCCCAGGGCCAGCTCTAGGCATGTGTGGGCATGTTGCCAGCACATGACCCCCTGCTCCCCTCTAGGTCCCATGCCCGGTTATCCACATAACTTAAAAAAAAAATATCAGGGCTATCCTTGCTCCCCTCAGTTGCTGCTATAGACACCCAGTAAAAGAGGACCTAATTGGACTTCCTTCAACCAGGCAGGCAGCACAACCACTCTTTATCCCCTTTGTGAGTTTTTGTTTGCAGCTGTCACTTTCTGAGATCTGTCCCCTGTGGCAACAGCGAAGGAAAAAACAGATGTGGGGAGTTTGTCAGCATCGCTGCGAGCTCTGCTGGTTCTGCCCCCTCAGTAGGAAGCTGAAGTCAAAGAAAGTGGGACCAGCAGAACTTGCAGTGCTGCTGACACAGAGTCATTACGTCTGTGGTGTGCTTTGTTTCCTCTTTGCCACTGCTGCACAGGGCTGATCTCGGAAAGTGGCAGCGGAGGGGAGAGGGATTGGAAAAAGATGCTGGGGGAAGGGAGGAGGTGGTGCTGGATTGGAGATGGGGCAAGAGGGGGCATATGGGGGCTTGGGAGCAGATACAGGAGGGGAAGTAGAGTGGTAGCGGGGATATGCTGGCTTGGGGATAGGGAAAAGAAGGCGAGAGACGGAAAGGTTAGGGCCTGGGGGTAGAGAGGCTGATAAGGGTGATACGATAGATGCTTGACATGGAGAGGGTAGAGGGACAAGGGAGATGCTGGACATGGTGGTAGGAGTAGAGAGAAAGAGGGAGAAATGCTGGACACATGGGCAAGTACTGAGAAAAAAATGGTGGATGGAAGTGGGTGGGAGAGAATAGATGTTGGGTGGAAAGGGTGGTGGAGAGAGGGAAGATGAGTAAATGGATGGAAAGGGAGGTAGAGAGAGAAGAGATGTTCTCTCTCCACCCCTTCCATCAACAACATATATGGTATGGAAGGGGTGGGGAAGAGGAGGAAAGATGATACTAGATGGAGGGCAGAGTGTGAAGGGAGGGTTAATGAGAGACGGGGCAATATAAGCAAGGGGAATAGGATAGCCAGGGTGAGAAGGCGATGAAGAGCTACACGCACTAAAAAGAGGGAAAGTGAGGACTAGATAGAAAGTCTTAATGAGTGGATAGAGGAGGAAAAATAAAAGGAAGAAAACCAAAAGTAAAGTTCCATGTCTGAGAGGAGGAGCAAAGAAGACGTGGAGAGGAAATGGACAGAAGTCCTTATAAAGAGCGCTAAGAGAAGACAGACAAATAGCCCAGGACCACCGCCTCTGTCCGGTTATCTCAATCTCCAAGCAGCTGGAGGTTGGTGAGCCTGGAGGTTCGGGGCTGACTGGAGAAACACTTAAGGAAAGTTGTTAGAAGGGTTCTAGGAATAAATATCAGCTGTGCAGCTTTTGAAGAAAGGTTAAATTTTTGTGCGCCACATAATGACACTCGGAGTTAGATACTTTAAAATTTGACTACACGTCAGAATACAGTATGTATACCACATTGATTGCACTAGAAAATATTGTAGAACTTGTGAAAACCGTAAATACACAACAACTTTTAAATTTTAAGACGTCTGTGTTGTTTTCTATCAGAATCAGAATTGTAATTTTTGTGCGCTCTGTTGTAAAGTATGTGCGCTCGCTCGGCGAGGTGTGTGCGCGTGCACACGCGCACAGCTTAGAGGGAACAGTGACTGAGACCTATTTCCCCCCCCCTCCCCACCTCTGTTCCCCGATCCAACTACGGGAGGTAGAGGATAGCAGAATAATAAGTTCAGAGGGGGCTGAGCTCCGTTTTCCGAACCCACTATTTGGGTGAGGAAACGGCAGCAGGAACAGAAGAGAGATCTGACAAAGTCAGTTGCTAAAGGTGCAGCAGACTCCGGGATCGCCACAGGAGTATCTCCTCAGCGCTGTGTTCTCCCCCGCGCTGTGTTCTCCCCCGCACTGTGTTCTCCCCGTCGTGGAAGCCGCTGTTCAGCTGAGTGCGGGGAGGCCAGACTTGTTGCCCACAGCCTGCAGAGCAAAGGTAAGCGTTGCTGTCTTAGAGCCGTTTCGGCGGGCGGGGTAAGGAGCAAGCGTGCCGTTTAGCAGAAGGTAGGCCTGGGCCGCGTGGGGCAAGCATGGGAAATGCTGCAGAGCATCGCGGCTCACAGGCAGCTTAATTTTCGTCATAGACTGGCGATTTTCTCAGGATTTGGCAGCCAGATGCAAGGTCCGCATGAACGGATAGTTTAAATAAAAAAAAAAAAAAGAAATACCTAAATAGATATTGCCTCTGCATTGTATTGTGGAACTCAGGTTTCAGTCAGATTAGACTGCTGTTTCTTGAATCTAGAGAACTTGAGGTGGATTTTTATATAAATATTGAAGGAAGGTATCCAGGCTTATTTCTATATGCGCAACGATTCTAGTGCAGCAAACAGAGAAGAGGTGGAGGCATGCTTTCTAGACAGCAGTGTTTAGTGTGCGGTTCTAGAAGGGGTACAGTGTCTGACACTGGCGTCTGTAGAGGTTGCAGTCAGGAAGCCACCTCAATGGAGCAAATGTTAGAAATGACTGGGGAAAGTCAGAAGGGGGCGGCTGTAGTTGTGGAGTCGGTTTCCCCTTCCGAACCACTGCTGGAGCCGGTGGCGGAGCCCTCCTGGGCTTCAGATCTCACGCCTTCGCAACCGACATTATCGGGGAGCCTGACGGCGATATTTTCTCAGACTTCATAGCTCTTATGCAGCAGGCCTTCAGTGGCAGTAAAAAGGGGCCAGAGCTTACTTCGACGGTAGTGGAACTGGGTGCGAAGTGGCCGGGAACCCCTCTAGGTTCGGGGGCTAATGAGGTTCCTTTAAAAAGGCCAAGAAAGGTAAAGAATAGACAGGAGCAGTCAGAGGCTTTGGTTTGTCCTCTCTCGGAGGATGGAGACCAAGAGTTGGACCTGGAAGATGAGTTGGAGGAAGGAGAGTTAATAGAACAAGAGGACCAAGCTAGTGATCCGGGTGTTTTGCCGGGAAGAATTACCAGCGCTCATAGCGGAAACTCTGAAGGCCCTTAACATGCCAGCGGCAGGACCGTTAGAAGATGCAACCTTAGAGGATCCCTTGTTGCAGGCATTTCGTAAGACACAAAAAGCTTTCCCTGTGCACACAGTGGTGCGGGAAATGATTTAGGAATAATGGGACATGCCCGAGGCAGCTCTTAAGGGTTCCAGGATAATGGCACGCCTTTATCCGTTAGTGGATCAGGATAGTGAGGAGTTCAAGTCTCCTAAGGTAGATGCAGTGGTCTCCACTGTAACCAAAAAGACTACCATTCCGGTGGAAGGTAGTGCCGCTCTCAAAGATATTCAGGACAGGAGATTGGATACCTTATTAAAACAAGTGTTTGACTTGAATGCCCTCTCCATCCAGGCGTCTATTTGTGGAGCATGGGTAGCGAGAGCCTGTCTGCGCTGGGCCCAGTGGATTCAGGGATTGCTGTTGGACGAGAGAGACGGGGAAGCAGCTAGATTAGAGTCTGGTACGGCTTACCTGGCTGACATTCATTATGACCTTATTAGAAGCCTGTCTAAGAGTATGGCATCGGTGATAGCGGCAAGGCAATATCTTTGGCTGTGAAATTGGGTGGCAGATGGTTCCTCCAAGGCAAGACTGGGTAAGCTACCTTTCAGAGGTAAGCTTCTCTTTGGTGAGGATTTAGATAAGTTGGTAAAGGAGCTTGGGGAGTCCAAGGGGGGGAGACTCCCAGAGGACAGGCAAAAGCAAGTACGTCCGGCATCGAACAGAGGTCAACAGAGAATTCCGCCGTTTCCGTCCAGCCAGGTTCGGCCCATTTCAAAGGGGACATTTTTCGCATAGGAATCAGGGGTTTCGAGGTTTTAGAGGAGCTAACAGAGGGTTTGCTTCATCCTCTTCCTCAAATCTTCGAAAGCCACAATGAAGCCAGGAGGACCCAGGTAGGGTTAGTAGCCGTGGTAGGTCGGCTATGAGAGTTTTATTCTGCTTGGATCCAGATTACTTCCGATGAATGGGTGTTGGAGGTTATTCAAGAGGGTTATGCTCTCGAGTTTTCAATGCCCAGTGGTCGATGCGTACATTCAATCTCCTTGCATGGCGGCCCTCAAGGTCCAAGCGGTGCAAGAGACGTTGGAAAGGCTGATGAATCTCAAAGCAGTGGTACCAGTACCGCCACCACCAGACCAGTGTGGATACAGTCGATACTCCATATACTTTGTGGTGCCAAAAAAGAATTTCGCCCAATCCTGGATCTAAAAGGGGTAAATCGATGTCTACGGGTGTCTAATTTTCATATGGAAACCCTGAGATCGGTTATCGTAGCAGTGAGAGCAGGAGAATTCCTTATGTCTCTGGATCTGTTGGAAGCCTATCTTCAAATTCCGATTCAGCAGGAGCATCAGAAATTTCTCAGGTTTGCAGTTCCAATGGGACATTTTCAGTTCCGAGCATTGCCTTTTGGTTTGGCAACGGCACCATGGACTCTCACCAAGGTCATGGTGGTGGTGGCAGCCACATTAAGAAAGGAAGGGATTCTAGTGCACCCTTATCTAGACGATTGGCTAATTCAGGCAAAGTCCGAGAAGGAGAGTGAGGTGGCAACAACCAGAGTGGTAGAGTTTCTTCAGAGCCTAGGCTGGGTGGTCAATATGGCGAAGAGCAGATTGGATCTATCGCAAAGTCTAGAGTACCTGGGAGCCTGTTTCGATACGAAGGTAGGAAAGGTTTTTCTGCCACAGTTGCAAGCTCAAAGATTGAGAAAGCTGGTCCTCACATTTCTAAGCAGAAAGAAACCCACAGCGTGGCATTACCTTCAGTTGCTGGGTACTATGGCAGCGACTCTCGAGTTAGTGTCGTGGGCAAGGGCTCATATGCGACCATTACAGAGGGCGCTACTATGAAGGTGGTCGCACCAGGACGATCCATTGTCTCGGAAGCTACCATGTCCACAGGAGACAAAACAGTCACTGCAGTGGTGGCTAAGTCCAGGGGTTCTCGAGGAAGTTATGCCCCTGGAAGCACCCGCATGGATACCCCTTATGACGGATGCCAGTCTCTTGGGCTGGGGAGCACACGTCGACGGAGATTTCATCCAGGGATGGTGGACAGAGATTCACAAGGGACAAGTTATTCTGATAGCACCAGATTGGCCGAGAAGGCCATGGTATGGCGATCTGATAAGACTCTTGGTGGAACATCCTTGGCACCTACCAAGTCAAAAGGACCTGTTGTTCCAAGGGCCCATTCTCATGCCTCAGGTGGATCGATTCTCGCTTACGGCTTGGCTCTTGAAAGGGCAAGGCTAAGGGTGAGAAGATACTCCTTGGTGGTTATTTCCACTATGTTGAAGGCTAGGCGGAGTTCTATCTCGTTGGCGTATGTCCGTGTCTGGTGGGTGTTTGAGGCATGGTGTGCGGACAGGTCGCTAGAAGCATTGAGAGCTTCGGTGTCCCACGTGTTGTCTGTCTTAAAGGGTGGTTTTGACAAAGGATTGGCGGCAGCGTCCTTGTGGGTGCAGGTGGCAGCACTGGCTTTTTATAGAGGAAAAATAAAAGGGGAGACGTTGGGAATGCATCCAGACGTTAAACGTTTCTTGAGAGCTGTATCACTTTTGAGGCTCAAAGAAGAGCAGGTCGCTCTTGCAGTAAAATCCAGAGAACACAAGGAGCAAGAGACGTATGATGGTCACAGGAACTTTTTATTATTAAATGAACCCCAACGCGTTTCGGCAAACGCCTTCTTCAGGGGGTATGCAGTGAAGCACCCAATATGAGTCTCGCATAGGGGAAACCTATATAAGTGAACACTAGCTTAAGGTATATTTGTAAAAATGCACTTGTAAAAAAACGATATCGTTTTTTACAAGTGCATTTTTACAAATATACCTTAAGCTAGTGTTCACTTATATAGGTTTCCCCTATGCGAGACTCATATTGGGTGCTTCACTGCATACCCCTGAAGAAGGTGTTTGCCGAAACGCGTTGGGGTTCATTTAATAATAAGTTCCTGTGACCATCATACGTCTCTTGCTTCTTCTGTTCTCTCACTTTTGAGGCTGCCATGGAGGTTAGCGGTTCCAACGTGGGATCTTAAGTTGGTGTTGAACACGTTAGTACGCGAGCCCTTTGAGCCTTTGTCTAGAACTTCTCTTAAAGATCTTACTCTAAAGGTCGTATTTTTCGTAGCGATTTGTTCGGCTCGGAGAATTTCAGAGTTGCAGGCTCTGTCTTGTCAAACCTTTTTTGTCATTTTATGATAAGAAAGTGGTGTTGCGTCCAGTTCCATCTTTCTTGCCCAAAGTAGTTTCGGTTTTTCATGTGAATCAAGTAGTCTCTCTCCCGGTATTTGGGGAAACTACTGATGATTCGGACTCTGAAAGGCTGCATTTGCTAGGTTTTGTAGAGTGTTGAAGAGGTATATACGACGTACAGCGAGTTTTCGGAAGACGGATAGGCTGTTCTGTTTGTAGGAGCGAGAAAAGGAGAAGCCGCCTCTAAAGCTTCCATTGCCAGATGTATTAAAGAGGCTATATCGTCAGCTTACATTCTGAAGGGCAAGACGGTGCCGGAAGGACTTAGAGCGCATTCATCCAGGGCTCAAGCAACGTCTTGGGCCAAGTACAGTTTGGTACTGCCTCTTGAGATTTGTAGGGCGGCTACTTGGTTGTCAAATTTGTTTGTCAGGCATTACTGTCTGGATGTTCAGGTGGAAAGGGAGACTTGGTTTGGATCAGCGGTGTTTCAGACTGGTCTAGCAGATCCTCCCGTTGACTTTTTTCACTGCTCTGTTACATCCCCAGAGGTTTGGGACTAGACTGGAGGGACGATAAGGAAGGTGAAATTAGACTTACCTGCTAATTGTTGTTCCTTGAGGAACTCCAGTCTAGTCCCATATTCCTCACTCTTTTGTTTTGAGTCTATGGCCTGAAGATAGGAAGTAGTTTGCTGGATAACCTGGAGATCCGATTGTGGCGATGTGGGTCATTAGGGAAGGGGGATACTTGTGGGGTCATTATCCTTCGTAGAGCGGGGGAGCGGGCCTCTTTAGTGCAGAAGGCAGTCAGTACCTTGTTCTTTCACAAAAGTTGAAGCGGGGACAGTTTTCCTCATGCTTTTGAAGAAAGAGTTAGATTAGTTGACAGTTTGATTATTTTATTGATACTTAATTGTTGCTCCGGTGAGTCTGCTTTGTCAATAGATTACTGGACAGAGGAGGCGGTCCTGGGTCAGAAGAGTGACGTTTCTCAGTCTCCAAAGCTGCTGGAGGAGGTGCTTAACCCAGAGGTTTGAGACTAGACTGGAGTTCCTCAAGGAACAACAATTAGCAGGTAAGTCTAATTTCACCTTTTTAATTTTGTGATTGGACTTTCAGTTTTTGAATCTGCTGTCTTTATATTTTGCACAGTATAGGCGAAATGTATCACTAAATTCTCTGGTGCTGCACTGTGTGTGGAGTCTGGCTTCTTGGGATTTCAGTTTAATTTTTGTCAACATCTCTTTTTGTAGCTTTGTGGTCACATATTCTGTACTTGCTGAGGGTCTGTCTAAGTTCTGAAGTGTGTGGCTGAGGCCAGAAATTCTATCAGTATGGTGTTGCCATATAGGAATCTGACTTGTTCAGTTTCTCAGTAGGTGCATGGATGTTCTAGGTTCTACTGCAATATTTATGGTACCGCTCTTTTCTGGGTAGGCTCCTTATGGGAGTTTTGGAAGTTGGTGCAGTTATGGAATGGTTGATTTGCTCCAAGGGTCCTGTACTGTGAGTTCTTGGTTTGTAGTCAACTGTGTAGAGTATTGGTACATGTATGGAATAGTTTCCCTGTGGAGGTAGTAGAGACAAGGACAGTATCTGAATTCAAGAAAGCATGGGGCAAACAAAATAAATCCCTAAAGGAAAAAAAAAAAGTTGCTAGTAGTTGGTATGGAAGACTGGCTAGGCAGTATGGTCTTTATCTGCTGTTATGCTTTTCTATGTTTTGGTGTAGCTGGTAGTGCAACATGAATTGTCTCTGAGATTTGCAGTTTTGCGTTCTTCATGCTGCCGTTTTGAAATGTAAAATATTTTGTCGCTTCAGATTCAAGGCAATCACAAATTTTAAGAGAATGTTTAAATTTGTTTAGTAGCCTGATAGCTTCACTGCCACTGATTTTCTGGGCTTTTCCAGCTCTGGCATGATCTAGTCCAGCTGGGCACTATGTTCTTGAATTCATAGCTACCAGGATTTGTTTTTCTTATTTTATATCTTCCATAATAAGCAGTTCTAATAGCACTGACCATTATAAATATTTGCACACTGGATTTATTTGGTTTATTTTTTTGTGGGCGTGTGAAAGTTGACTTTTAATTTATGATTGTTGGATGTTTGTTCTATTGTAGCAACTGTTTTTAATAAATTGTGCATGTATATTTGGAAGCTACCTAGGATTTTAGATGGGCAGCATATACATTTTAAAATACATCAAATTTATGCAAATAAGATCCAATGGCTATATAAATATTAATGCAAATGAGGCCCCGCAGGGAGTCTCTGCATATGACCCCGTATGACCCTCAGGCAGCCCCTGTTACAGCCTAAAACGTTCAGGGATGACACTAATGGAACTTGGGTGTCTCTGGATAAGAGGTGTCTGTTAGTTGCAGGATAGCTGTTTTTTGAAGGTAGTGGTGAAGAATAGGGGAGAGGGAGTTTGAAAGGAGAAATTCCCTAACTGTTGTGTTTCACCGTGCCTGTAGCAGTTCTGTTTTTCCCATAGAAATGGATTTGACCATTTTTGGGTGACTTGTTTCTCTGGAACTCTTGCTCCAATGTAGCAGCTTTTCAGAACTGGTGTGCCTTTTTAATTAGGTTTTTGCCCCCTTCCATTAAACTTTCAATTATTTTGCCTCTAGATTGACAGAAATTCTCAACTCCTTTTGTATAATTCTTTCCGTCTTCCATTTGGTTGGAAAGAATAAAAGGAATGGAGTTAGTTTACCACCCTTGATGGTCTAGCCCCCCTTCAGCCTCATCCTATCCCCCGTCACCCCCGCCGCCACCCCTGGTTCCATCCAGGCCTCTCCCTTCATCGTAGACACCTCCGTCGGGCCGAAAGGCTCTGGCATAAGCACCCCTCCCCCTCCTCCTGGACCGCTTTCGGGCCTGCCATCTCCATTATCGTCTCCTCCTCCACACAGCCAAGAAAGACGACTTCTCTTCTCTCATCTCCACTTCTGCTAACTCTTCCCGTCAGTTGTACTCTGTCCTCCGCTCTCTGTCTGCCCCCCATTCCTTCCCCTCACCGTCTCCCCCTTCCGTTTCTCCTGACCCCGCCTTTTTGGCTACATATTTCTCCTCTAAAGTGCTCTCACTCTGTCTCTCCTTCCCCTCCTGCCCTCCCCCCCTCTCCCCTCCACTCCACGATCCCTTGCCCCCTCCTCCTTCCTCTCCGACCCCACTCATCCTCCCTCTTTCTCATCGTTGGTCCTCCTTCGAGCCCATCTCCGCCTCCGTCCTTTCCCAGGCTTTCAACTCTGTTAGAAAAACCTTCTGTTCCTCCGATCCCATTCTATCTCACTGGCTCCTAGACCCTTCCCTGGCCCTCTCCCCCTCATCCTCTCCATCATTAATAACAGTCTTGCCTCCGGTATCTTTCCTACTCCCTGGAAGCACGCCATTATTCATCCTATTTTAAAAAAGAGTTCTCTAGATCCCTCCTCTTCCTCCAGCTGGCGTCCTATTTCTAATCTCCCTTTCCTTTCTAAGCTTCTAGAAAAACTTGTTTTCTCCCAACTATCCTCCCATCTTGAAGCCTCCCTTACCTTGTACCCACGGCAATCCGGCTTTCGTCCCGGCTATAGCACAGAATCTGTCCTCTCTCTTCTCGACGAACTACACACTGTCCACGACCACGGATCTTTAACCCTTGCCGTCTCTCTTGATCTTTCTGCTGCATTTGACGTCGACAACCGCACCCTTCTCTCACGCTTACATGATGCCGGCCTCGCCGGCACTGTGCTTCATTGGTTTCAGTCCTTCCTCTCGAGTCATTCCTTCTCAGTTTCCTCTGGCTCTCTATCTTCACCCTCCACTTCCCTCCCTTGCGGTGTCCCCCAAGGGTCTGTACTTGCGCCCCACGTGTTCAATATCTTTCTAGCTCCTCTAACTCTCTTGGTGCAGCAACATGGCATATCTGCCCATTACTATGCCGACGACATCTTTCTTCTCTACCACACTGACTCAGCTTCCCCCGACATTGCTCCTCTCAACAACTGTCTTTCTTCCGTGGCGTCTTGGCTTTCCTCCAACTTCCTGCACATCAACCTTTCCAAGACTTCAGCCATTTGGTTCACCACCGGTAGTCCTGATCCCCTTGCTCTCTTCCTCCCCCATCCCCCTCGTAACGTCCCTACGCTACCTTGGCGTGATCCTTGATTCCTCACTGTCCTTCAAAGCTCACATCTCCTCTGTCATCCAGTGCTGTTTCTCCACCCTAAGACAACCGTTCCGTTCGCCCCTTCCTCTCTTTCTTGCCCATGACCACCCTTCTCCTTTCTCTTGTCGCTCGCCTTGATTATTGTAATGTTTCCCTGGCCGGTCTTCCCCAATCCTAATTACAACGCCTACAGAGAGTCCACCACACTGCAGCCTGCATCCTCACTTGTTCTTCCCGCTTTGGCCACATTACCCCCCTTCTCATACGTCTGCATTGGCTTCCAATCCCTTTTCGTATACAATATAAATTTCTCACCTTCATCCACAAATCCATTTACACTGGCACCCCCCTCTACCTTGCCGATTTGATCCACCTCCACACTCCCCATCGCTCTCTCCGTTCAATCCATGCCAGTCACCTAGTCTTACCCTCCCCTTCTCAAGCCCACCTTGAATCCACCCGCTCCTCTGCCTTCTACTTCCTCGGTCCCCATCTCTGGAATTCGCTTTCCCCGGACCTCCGCCTGGAACCTTCCTTCAAAACCTTTAAGGCTCACCTGAAATCTCATCTCTTCTGCTTAGCCTTTGATCTTCCCCCATCCCCACCCCCCGGTGACATCTCTCAATCTGCCTGACACTTGACTTTTCCTCTAGTTCTCTAACCTCCTCTTGTCTGTCCTATAATATAATTGGCATTCCTTTCCTTTTTCCAATGCAGCTTTTATGTACCTTGTAAACCGCTCAGACGCTGTCGCATTGAGCGGTATATTAAGTCTCCTAATAAAGATAAAAGATAAAGAAGATCCTTAGAAACGGGGATTTGAAGGCAAAGCCTGATTGACCATGCCCTGTTGTATTCTGTCAGGAATAGAAAGATTAGATGGGTCTTGTGGTCCTTATTTGCTGCCCTTTTTACCTGTTCAGTTTTGATTTAGGGTTATACTTCAAATGTAGACTTGCAGAATATGAAAACCGACATGATTCTTGCCTGCACAATTAAATATTTCTTTCCTAGAGTTTTCTACCTATGATTACAATTTTTGCTCTTTTTCCCTTGCATTTGTGTCTATTAGAAAAAAATTACGTTTAGATTGGAATACAGACGCAGCTGCACTGATTGGTGAAGAATTGCAGGTGGATTTCCTGGATCATGTTCCGCTCACAACGCATAACTTTGTATGTTCCATTTCATTTTTCTCTATAGCGTTCGAAAGGATTTCATTTGTTTTCAGGCTGTTGCTATATAAAAATATCCTTGAATCGGGTGTACCAGCCAAAGAAAAGTAAACTGTATTATGCCTGTGGTCTAAGTAGGGCATGCTCAAGGGGTTGTGGCGCCCTGAGTCAGCGTCTGCTTTTGCATCCCCTCTTTGGGCCAGTCTTGCGGCGTAAGCCACGCAGATGGGGTTAATGTTCAGCCCGTACGGTCAAAGACTTAATTTATGCTAACAATTTATTAAGATTTTGCAAAAATACATAAACGAGTACAAAACCAAGGAAATACATGATCTAAGGCATACAAGCGTTCCAAAGGGGGAATCATAACTGATATCCTAACATAAACTCACATGTATAAGTCCCCATCCTGGGAGCAATCAAGGCAAAAGAAAAACATCATGGCAGACATGTAATAAAGGATGAGGAAGAAACCCCTTACATATTCCTGTGTATATACATTATCTAGAGACCTCCTAACTCACCTCCCTCTTATCAAACAAAAACCTTTCCAGTTGAATAGAATCAAAAAAGAAAAACGTATTCCCCTGCCAAGTGACAATGCACTTGCAAGGGGAAACATAACAAAAAGGACCCTCCGATCCCCAATACCCTCTGTTTTAAAGCTAGAAATTGTTTCCTGCCCAACTACGTAGCATCGAATGCATCTGGAAAGACGTTAAGCTTCATTCCACAAAATAAAGCAGTTTTGTATTTAAAGTAAAGCTTCAAAACCTTGATCTCATCTACCACGGAATGACATGAAACCAATAGGGTAGTCAATTTTGGATATAAAATCAGACGAGTCCTCCAGAAATTTAGATAGATCCTGACTCACACCGTAGTTAAAACATCAAACACCCTCCTCTTCTCTCCCCCCCCCCCCTGTTTGAACCTCCACTATGAATAACAGGAAAATTTAGAAATCTTAAGTTGGTAGCCCACGAGAAATTCTCCTGGGTTTCCAACTTACAGTGTATAGACAATGAATCTTTTATAAAGGAAACACTGGACTGCTGCAAATTTTGCAGTTGACCATCTAATTTAGAAACAATTCCCACTAAACCAGAAACTTTATCATCCATGGCTTGAAAGGACTTAATCGTCTCCTAAGTGAACTCTCACAGTGCAGAAACAGTCGCAAATAATTTCTTATCCATATTAGAAATTACTAACCAAATGTTCTTTAATGTAATAGTCTGTGAAGGGTCCTCAATCTTCTGTATCCCTGTAGGTAGACTAACAGTCTTCGGAAGATGACAAGAGCCTGGGGTAGGCAAAGCCAGGTCAGAAAGATCTAATATACCCGTGGAAGACAACAATGGGTTCGGAGGCAGTGGAGGGGTACGTTCCATTGGACTGAGAGAAATGCCCTCGGCTAACTCCTGTGTCAAAGCAAAGGGCAAAAGGTGCCTGTCTATAGGCCCAACCACCCTCCCTGCTAAGACCGCAGGCATTGTTTTAGAGGGAGGTTTTCCCTTACATTCCCCATATTGTAACTGAAAAACCTCACAACAAACACAACACAGTATTGTCTTCCGGGGAGTCTTTCAGGGACCTCTGTCAATGGTCCATCGATGTGCTGAAGGGGTGCAAAAGGGGCATGACCTGCCCCTTAAGGTACACTCCTTCGGACCACGGCCCTAAGGGCCTAGGAGCCAGTTGAAATACCTCCAAGGGGCCTCCTGCAGTTGACGTCAACAGGAGCCATCCTCCCCAGTGCCAGCAGGCTACAGCAGCAACCATGGGACCTCCTTGGTTTGACCAACAAATCCAGTGCTAGTAACACAGAACGCGAGCCTTGTTGTTCTCTCAGACTTAATTTAAAGGCTGACCCCAGCATTTAACTTGATACGTATACTCAGCACCATTATCTGTATAGGCAGCAGAGCTGAATAGATGGTAAGTGCAGTGACTATGCTGGATAATGTTTAGACTTGCTCTTGCTTCTCCCCTAACCCAGTTGACAAATGGATAATATCTAGCCCTTGAATGATTGCAACAGCCTGGTTTTTGTACATTTTTGAACATACATGGATAGGCTGGATTCATTGGCAAATGCATAACTGCCTTTGAATATCAGTCCAATAGAGTATAATTATTCATTAACATGGAACATTCACAGAATAGCAAATAAAACTTCCCCAAGCATGGCTGCAGAGCAGAAGTAGAACATCTTTCTCACTGTAAAATTCAAGATATGTTAAAGATTGTTGCTGTCACTGATGTGATGCTGGAATTTGAATACAAACTCTGTTCACTGGCAGATACTGTGTGAAGTAAAACAAATCCCTGCAAATGGACAATCAAAAGCTTACCATATCATTCCAGCACCAGTTCTACCTATGAAAAGTCAGTACTGTAAACATTCTAAAACACTAGTACGCCGCCAGTTGAGAAAAGACGACAAGTCATTCTATTACGGATTCTTACAATCTCTCGCCTCCATAACATGCAGAAAACAAATATCATTACTTACAAAGGAATACAAAACGATACCAATTAGAAACAAATATGTAGTCAAACCATGAAATGGAAAGCCCCCAAAACACTCTGAGGCCAATTCCGTTCGGGGGCCGTCTGGACATCCAAAATCTGGACGGCCTGGATCTGCACCCGATTCTGCACCCACGGGAGATGTTCACACGGGAGCAGAATCGGTTGCAGAGGGCTTGGACAGCCAGGCCATACCCCGATCTCAGTCCCAACATTATCAATGCCTTAATGCCTTCTCGGTCCCATCAGCCCTTGCCCCATGCACGCTTCCAGTGCCAACAGCCCTCCTACCCCCACACGTGTTTTCATAGTGCCAGCGTCTGGCTGCCTTACCTGCCACAGATGCCCACACAGCTGAGGGAGCTTGCTCCTGCCACTCTGTGCAGCTTAATCAGGCTCTGCCGGTGCAACAAGAGTTTCAAACGAGGGCACAAGCAGGTCCTATTTATTGCAAGAAACGGGATGCATTTGTTCATGTGTTCAGAACTCTCCCATGATGCTGGCAGAGCCCAATTAAGCTGCAGAGTTCCGGGAGCAAAGGCAGCAGATGTCTTTGGCTGTAGGAGGTGGAGCCAGTGAGAGAGACTTTTGGTGCTTCTAAGCTTCTGCGCCCTGATCCAGTGCCTTTTACTAGCATGCCTCTTAAGCCAGTCATGAGCCTAAGTTGGATTTCTAAAACTGGTTTGTTTAAATTGTTTATACGCCATATTAACAAACATTAAAATTACTTCATTCATCAAGACAGAAACTACACATAATCAGTACAGAATAGGAAAAAACGTTTGCTGAAACAAGCCTAACTAGGTATGTTTTAATTAAGTCTGACTGCTTTGCAATGCTAATCAAGGTGTGACATTTCTGAGTGAGACTCATTTTTTGGTATGTCTGCTCAAAATATCAAGACAGGCTAGGGAAGGTAGTCGAGGATGGACTTATGTTCAAATGAGTTGAAATGGTCCCGGCAGTACTGACTGCAGTAGAGTCCCCATACAGAGGCGTGCACAGTCGTGGGGAGAATTAAATAAATGGCAGTGATATTGAGTATTGAGGAGACCATTGCTCTGGACTTAACTGTCATTTTTTTGGTTCTGTCAGACCAGAACTGCTAACTTTTCAGCTGTATTTCATAGCTGCAATTTAGAGTTTGCCATTTAGAATTCTGCAGACATCAGAAAAGTGATTAAATTCTTATTGATGATGATTTCCAGGTTCGGAAGACATTTCTAAAGCTTGCCTTCTGTGACATCTGCCAGAAGTTCCTGTTAAATGGATTTCGTTGTCAGACATGTGGTTACAAGTTCCATGAACACTGCAGTACTAAAGTCCCAACTATGTGCGTGGACTGGAGCAATATCAGGCAACTCTTGTAAGTGCTTGCTGAAAGTTTTATGGTGGTAGGTGGAAAAATCTATACAGTTCCAGGAACCTAGAGGACTACATATTTTTCTGACTTATGATGGCTTTGCTAAAGTTGTGGCCTAATATGCATGAAGGACTTGCTCTAAGAGGACCTTGAGAACTTTGTAAACTGGGCATCCAAAAAGCAGAAGAAATATAATGTAGACAAATGCAAAGTTATGCACGTCTGGAAGAACAACCCAAACTATAGCTACATGATGCAAGGTTCCATATTAAGTCACCACCCAGGAAAAGGATCCGAGGCATCATCGTGGATAATACGTTGAAATCCTCCGCTCAATGTGTAGTGGAAGCCAAGAAAGCTAATAGAATGCTAGGAATTATAAGGAAAGAATGGAGAATAAGACACAGGATGATATCATGCCTCTGTATGGCTCCATAGAGCAACAGCACCTTGAGTATTCTATGCAGTTCTGGTTGACGCATCTAGAAAAAAGATATAGGGCCTGATTATTCAAAAGGTATTTACACTGTTTACAGCCCAGTAAACTGTGTAAATGCCTTAGATGGGGATAGTCAACTGCACCTATATGGTTAGTGCTGTTGAATATCCCCATCTAAGTCCTCTACGTGCCCCAATGCTATTCGATTAGCATCGGGGCATGATGGGGGCATACAGGGGTGGAGTGAAGGTGGAGAAGGGCACTAACCGTGCAGCAGCGATTATTGGCTGCTGGCTGGTTAGCGATCGGCACCTTAAAGATAGGTGAGGAAAACCCTTGCGTATTTTTAAGGTGCCGATCACTAACTGGGCAGCAGCCAATATCACTGCTGCATGGTTAGCTTTGGTGGCTTCCGGCATCTGCAGCGATCACTAGATATTCAGTGTTGTTGCCGCGGCATTGAATATCCAGGGGGTTGGCGGGGAGGGCTTTGCGCCCATTGGCACATAGCCCTTCGAAGTTCTGGGCAAATGAATATCTGGCCCATAGTGCAGTGCTTTTCAAACTTCTATCCTGTATGACCCTATTTTAAGAACTGAAAAGTCACGTGACCTCAGATGATGATGAAATCAAAATAGCAGGCCTCCTTCCCGTCCCTCCACTCATCTAAAGCAGGAAGGCAGCAGTAGATGGATGTTTGCCACTACTCGGCATAGATCACCGTGAAAGCCCAGGGAAAATGGCCATGTTTTCCTCTGACCCCATCCACTGATGATGTGACCCCTTTTGGGGTCCCGACCCTAAGTTTTGGAGCCACTGATATAGTGGAATTAAAAAAAAAAAAGTACAGAGCAAGGGGGCCAAAATGAGTGGAGTGAAACAAATGGTCAGGCCCTGGGAGATCTCTGTGCTGACATGTTGCATTGGACAAAGGCATCTATAGGACTTTAAATGGAAGAAGAGCATGGACCTTGCCCCCTTACCGCAGCTATGAGTCTTACCTTTTTTCTTTGCCATAGGAGGTTAAATTGCTTGGAAGAAAAGAACCAACGTAGATCAGGGAGCCACTACTCTGCCATCTTGCTCTGCCCCCTATCCTATGGTGTTTTTTTTTTTTTTGTTTTGTTTTTTTTTTAAGCCTGTCATGCTATAATTGGATAAGTTTTTGGGTGGTTCAGTTAAAAGGGAATTTAATATTGTTGTCCAATGGTTGTCAAGACATGAATAGTTTGGTATTCTTTTAAAAGGTTAGTGGTGCCATGATCAAGGGCAGAAGAGACTTCAGAGCTCATAATGTGATAAAAAAATATTGTTTTTTAAGCTATCCAAGTAATTTATTTATTTATAGTTCTTTTATATCTCGCTATTTATCATCAGTGCGGTTTACAGTGAACGAAAATACTCACATGAGCAACAAGCTGAAATGAGTAATAGTAATAGCTTTATCTCTATGTTGCTGATTGAATGTTTTTAATTATGCGGTAAAGTTTGTTTGGAATACACTGCTTCGGCAATAATTGCTGCTGATTTGCAAGAGCCCAGTAGATTTAGAATAAATCCAGTCCTGATGCAGCCTGAATAGGCAAAACACTGGCTTTTGATGGTGTGGGAGATTATACAGCAAAAGCCAAGTACTTCTTGAATATTAATTCCATGATCCACTTGAGTCTACTTTTCAAGATTACGCCATTAAATTAAGCAGCTTTTTATGACCTAGGATGTGAAGCAATTTCCTTTTTTTTTTTTTTTTTTTTTTTGTAAGTGCTACTACATTACAAAAGTATTGTTGTCTTTCTCTCTGCTTTTATTTTTGTATAGTGATTGGAGATAGTAATTGAATATCATCCAATAGAGGAAAGAAGCTGGATAAATACAAAATCAAACAAAACTACCTCAAAAATAAATATGCATTAAAATTATCTGTGTAGACCATAGCATATCAACCCATGAAATCTTTTTTTTTTTTTTATAATGATAGCATCCTAGTAATTTATAGCTGTTATATATTTTTATGCTTTCAGATTGTTTCCCAATTCAAATATTGGTGATGGCGGTGGACCTGCACTACCTCCCTTAACTATGCGGCGGATGCGAGAATCTGTATCCCGTTTACCTGTTAGGTAAATTTAACTGTAAACATGCCTGTGCCTAACTTTTTATGCTTTTGCACTCTTTCCGGGATTGACTGTTGCTGTGTTTGGGCTAGGGTAGCTTTGATATGGAAACAATATACCCAAGTAGTGTAAAACGATCCTACCACCCCAATCTTTGTCTGTTTTGTGGAAGTGGCAGAACTCTTCAAAAGAGAGCAAAGCTTTTTTTAAGTAGCATTGTAATAAAGCTAAACCTCAAGAGTAGTTATGTAGCTTCAGATGTCATATCATTTGAAGAAATAAAAATGAAGGGGCTGATATTTAGTGGCAGCAGCGGCCAACGCTGAACAGTTGGCCAGCTGGATATTCAATGCTGGAGTCATTATCCAGCCAGTGGCCTTAAATATCCGGGTTGAGCAGGCAGTGATGGTGATCAGTCGCTGCCCGGTTAACTAAAGCAGCTAAAGTTAGGACAGCCTTCATTCTGCCTAACGTCAGCTACTTTAAGATAGGCGGCATTGGCTGAATATTACCGCTGACCAGTTATCTTCCGCACTGCCCCTGCCCTGATGCTGAGTGGTTAGCACCGGGGGCGTCTGTGGCATTTGAGGCCCGATGAAAGGCAGTATATAAATAAATAAAATATTCAGCGGCACCAGCCAGCTATGTGCCACTGAATATCCTGCTAGGCTTGATTAATGCGGTTGGCAGGTCTGTTAATTGTTTTCAATTATGCACCCCCCCCCATGTGTGTGTGGTACAAATAACACCATTTTTATTTCTCTAAATGGTGCAAAATAGGACAATTTGATTAGTAATAAAAATAACACACAAAATCTGATTAGTGTGTTTTCCAGGCCATGTCTTCCCTTTGCATGTGACGTATAACCCAACCATGGTCTAAATCTAATTTATTTTTTTCTTTCTTTTCTGCTGCTGTAATGCTGGTGGCTAGTTGTTTTACCAGAACATTTAATCTTAAGAGCATCCTTTCTAAAATTGTGTGATTACAGAGGGGAAACGTGTAGAGTATGGCTCAAGGAATTCTTACCAGTCCATCTGCATGTGTGCGCGTTTGTGGGTTGTCCCTGTGTGTCTTTTAGCCTCAAGGGGAAAAGAGAGGAGGTAGTTTGAATGGAATGGTAGGACAGAATAATAAAAATGAAACCAAGTGTGATAAAATATCAAACCATTAGATGCCACTGTAATAAATTTTGGAGTTTAACCACAGTGTGCCTCTGTCTCGCAGCAACAGATATTAATTGGCAGTACATATGTCAACCATTAAAGCTATATGATTCAGTCAGTAAGCAGGGGTGGTGCAAGGATGAGAGGCACCCTAGGTGAGTGATCCATCCTGCCAGGAATAAGCAGGAATATAGTCTTCATATATGGTTGACGTCTGTACTGACAGAGCCTATGTGGGAACGCTCCTCAGCGTGCTATAGGAAAGCCTTTGTGAGTACTCCACCATGCCTGCGTGACTGCCTTCCCACTCTTCTGACTCCCTGCTCAGTTCTTCTTTTTCCACAGAGCCAGCAGGATCAATAACTTTGCTTTTCCTGTCACTGCAGAAAACGTTTCTCGGAATAGCGCTTCTCCCTTCCCGTTTTTCACCCGGTATCGCCCCCGATTCCAGTGCTTCAGTTTTTATTTCTTTTTACCTCCGTTTATTTTTCATTTTTTCCTTCGAGGGCCTCATGCCTCTTATAGGCCATAGGCCTATCCTCTCCACTATGGAGAAACACCCTAGCTGTTTCAAGAAATGCACCAAGTGTTTCCAGACTCTTTCTATCATGGAGACACACGAGTAGTGCCTTAAGTGCCTCTGTCACAACCATGACCCAGATTCTTGCTCCCTCTGTAAGCAGATGATTAAGAGAGGTCTAGAAAACAGAGCCAGAAAGTTGTCGGAGCTTTTCCCATTGGATTCAGTCTCGTTGGCATCAACATTCTTCCAAACTTCATCGGCTTCAAAGTTATCCAAAACCTCGAAGACCTCAAAATATAGTTCGGACTCAGAGAGACAACTTCAAGATCCCTGCAAAAATATCCATGGGATCTGAAGGAGCCTCAAGCTTCATCCAAGGAATCTAAAGAAACATCGAGAGGATCGAGGGAGAGGTTCCATTGAAAACACAGACACTCCCCGAAGATATCCTCTGAAGCTGGCCATCAAACCGAATGCCCCTGGCAGGAGGACTTGTACTCCAAAGCCTCTGTGGGGAACTGGGAGGCCTCTGAGGCATTGACCTCTGCAGAGCCCCTGTGCCATGCTCTGGTATGGTGGCTGCAAGCCCTGTTCTCTCTGAACCAGACACCGGCAATCTTGTTGGATCAGCGCATGCTATCCATTGAGAAGATCTTAGTTGGCTCTCCTAGCAGCCTTGGTACCACAGGCACTGATGACTCCAGGACCACTTACATCAGTATCAACATAGGTACCAACAGTGGAAGCAGCATGGTACCAACATCGGAATCGCCACTGGTGCTACCACCTGATGTCACATTCCCCATGCCTGCTCCACCACCGGGACCAGTGTTTGGAGCACCATCAACTGGTCAATTCCAGGGTCGGCACCGCTGCTAAGACAACAAGGGGAGGACATCGAGCACAACCGATACCGGCAGCATCATCCACACAGTCATCGGCACCAACAGAATCTGACCAAGCTCAGATTCTGAGGCTTGCGATTCAGACCTTTGATTCCTCGACTCTAAGGAGCTATTGAATATGGCATCGGTATCAGAGCCGTCAACTCTAAGCACCACCTCCTGCCGAAAGTCCCCTTCAGAAGACATGTCCTTCCAAGAATTTATTTGGGACATGGTGGCAGGGCTATCGATAGCAGCTGGGGCAGAACTGGAGCTCTGGGCAGATGAACTAGAGATTCTACAGTACCCCACGGCTACGAAGGAGGCAATGATCTTACCAGTTCATAAGATCCTACATAACCTGATGCTTTGCATGTGAGAGACCCCACTTACAGTTCTCCCATCAGCAGACGCCTTGATACAATGTATCGAGTACCGGAGGTCCCAGGCTTCAAAAGACCAGCTACCACACCACTCAATGGTAGTTAATCAACGATGCACCACATCAAAAGTAGGAACCTTGGTGCCTTTGCTCGACGGTCGTTCTAGGCCTCCATGCTGATATGTAGGATCAATTCCTACACTTTTATATATGGGAATGTTCCTTAAGGAAATTTAGTAAGGATTAGGTGTAGTTTTATTAGTATAAGTATCTCCACCAACTCTTAGTAGGTAAAGAACTTAAATACCCAAACACAACCTTAAAACTAAGATGCAGACAGCAGTCCAGCATCAAGATGGGGGTTTTCCAGTCTTTTGTGTTGAGTGTCACATGTATGATTTTCTCCCAGTTGGTGAGGGGTCTTATGTGTGCACTAGGTGCAAGGAGCTCTTTGCTCTCAGGGAAAAAGTCCAAATTCTGGAGGCTAGAGTAGTGGACTTGGAGGACTTAAGGAAGACAGAGGTACATAGATGAGACCTACAGGGATATAGTCCTGAGGTCCCACCTCTAATCTGTCAGCATCCCTGTTGCCATGGAGGAGAGAGGTCACGTGACTGGAGAGCATCACCCTGGTATGGCAGGAAGTGGTCCTGTAGCTAGGACCTGTCCTCCAGGTGATGTAAAACCCTCTCACACAGAGGAAGTTTCTCCAGGGCCATGTGCCCATGAGGGAAGGGTTAGGACAGCCGTCATAGCTGGTGATTCGATCATTAGGCATGTAGATAGCTGGGTGGTTGGTGGATGTAAGGATTGCCTGGTAACATGCCTGCCTTGTGGGAAGGTAGCGGACTTCATTCACCACCTAGACAAGGTCTTAGTGCTGGGGAGGAGTCTGCTGTCTTGGTACATGTCGGTACCAGTGACATAGGAAAATGTGGTAGGGAGGTTCTGGAGGCTAAATTTGGCCTTTTAGGTAGGAAGTCAAAAATCCAGAACTTCCAGGGTAGCATTCTAAGAAATGCTTCCTGTTGCACGTGCAGGACCCAAAGTCAGGCAGAACTCTGGAGTCTCAATGTGCGGATGAGACGATGGTGCAAGGATGAGGGTTTTAGATTTGTTAGGAACTGGGGAACATTCTGGGGAAAGGAAGGGCTCTTCTGAAGGGAAGGACTTCACCTTAACCGGGATGGAACCAGGCTGTTGGCATTAGCTTTTAAAAAGAAGATAGCAGCTTTTAAACTAGATAATAGGGGAGAGCTGATAGTTGCCCAAGAGCGAATGGTTCGGAACAATGTATCCTTGAAGGATACTACCAAAAGAATGAAGTTAGAGCATATCAGCAGAGAGATACCAACAAAGACAAAAGTAGCCCAAATGCCCTTGAGTATAGAGCAGACAGAGCTTAAAGATCCAAATTACCCCTGCCTACCGATAGCTAGATTAATATGAATAAAATAGTCTCTAAAATGCTTGTATGCAAATGCTAGAAGTCTTAAAAATAAGATGGGAGAGTTAGAATATATAGCACTAAATGAGAGGTTAGATATGATTGCTATCTCAGAGACATGGTGGAAGGACGACAACCAATGGGACACTGTGATACCTGAGTAAAAAACTATATCATAATGATAGAGCTGATCAAATTGGTGGAGGGGTTGCACTCTGTTAGAGAGAGCATTGAGTCACAAAGGATTAAAGTTTTGCAGGAAACAAAATTTCTGTAGAATCTCTATGGATTAAAATCCATGTAAAAAGGGGAAGGGGGTGGCAGTGGGGGTATACTATCGACCATCTGGTCAGAATGAACAAATGGATGACAATGCTCAAAGAAATCAGGGAAGCTAACAATAGTTACAGCACAGTAATAAATAATGGGTGATTTCAATTACCCCGTTATTGACTGGGTCAGTGTCACGGCAGGACATACTAGGGAGATAAAGTTTCTAGATTAAATAAATGACTGCTTCTTGGAGCAGCTGGTTCATGAACCAACCAGAGGGGAAGCCATTTTGGACCTAGTCCTTAGCGGAACACCAGATCTGGTGCAAGAGATAAGCGTGTTGGGGCCACTTGGCTATAGTGATCATAGCATGATCACATTTGATTTAATTAATGGAGGAGGGGTGGTATGGAAATCCACAGTACTACCTTTTAGCTTTCAAAAGGGAGACTATATGATAAAATGAGGAAAATAGTTAAGAAAAAACTAAAAGGAGCAGTTGCAAAGGTTAAAGACTTACATCAAGCTTGGGTGTTTAAAAATACTATCTTGGAAGCCCAGACCAACTGTATTCCAAGCTTTAAGAAAAGTGGAAGGAAATATGTCGGGCAGCAACCTGGTCCTCCATCCGCACCTTTGCCACCCACTACTGCTTGGACTAGGACGCCTGCCGGGATGCGGCCTTCGGCCAAGCGGTCCTCCAACATCTCTTTGGAACATAGCTACAACTCCTCCCCCTGTCCACATTGCTTATTCCAGATCTCCATGGCGGGGGATGTCTGTCCAGTTGAATCCAGTCCGACCTCTCTGCCTTGGTTACCAAGTCTCCTGTAGATCTGGGAGCTAGGGAGTCCCATATGTGAATACTACATTCCTGCTTATTCCTGGAGATTAGTGTAGTTACTCACATGTAACAGGTGATCTCCGGGAATAGCAGGAATTTGGTCTTCACCACCCACCCTCCTCCCTATGGAGTTGCAGAGTTAGTTTTGCTCTTCTTTCTCAGCCTTCCCATTCTTCTGACGCCCTCTCCTCGGTTGGGTTTGTAGCTATCATGCAGGTACAGTGGAGTACTCCCAAAGGCTTTCCTATAGGACGCTGGGGAGTGTTCCCGAACGGGCTTCGTTGGTACCCATATCACCCATATGTGAAGACTAAATTTCTGCTGTTGCAGGTGAGTAACTATGCTCATACCTCTATATGTACAGCACGTTGTACGCCTTGTAGCACAATACAAATGATTAGTAGTAGTAGTAAATGTTTTGGTCTATATTTTAGAGATCTTGCTATCGGGAAACCTCTCCTCCCCCCTACCCCCCAAGTCTGATCTAGCCCATTTTTGAACTCTTTCACTGGCTTTTCACCACGCCAATTTGGTCCTGTTCAGTTAAAATTTGGGAGGGTTATTTTGCCCCAGACAGCCATTGTCAACACCTTGTGTATAGTTTCTTTCAAAGATCTATTTGGTTGGAAAGAAGGAAGAATTGGAACCTTGAATGAATGCTGACGCATTTCGGTAACGACTATACATTTCTTTTTCTTTTCCTCTTTCTTTTTCTGAAGAATGTGCTATGACTGTGATGCTTTCATATCTACAATTTCATTTATGCCAGCTTCTAGAATTGTTGAGCAGTTTGTTTGGAGAGGGAGAATGGAGTAGGCCATTTCTAATTGTGCTGGGCAAGTCTTTACGGTTGACATCTAGCTTAAAGCTGTCTAAGGTAAACAAGTTAATTGGGCAAGATCCAGCTAGCTAAATAGTTGTTCGTTGGCCCTTAATGGTATTAACTTTGTTTTTAACAATGCCCTGTAACTTTTATATTTTTAAAGACTAAAAGTTACTTGTCTTTTGGGTTTTATCTATAGTTCTCAGCATAGATATTCTACTCCTCATGCCTTCACGTTTAGTCCATCCAGTCCATCCTCTGAGGGCTCCCTTTCTCAAAGACAGAGGTCCACATCAACGCCCAATGTCCACATGGTCAGCACTACTTTGCCTGTGGATAGTAGGATCATTGAGGTAAGGCATAAAGAAAACCTGAGAAGTACCAGCAGTTCATGAATTGTCCTGTGTTTCTGCAGTTTCGTTCATTGTTTGCCTAGTTTATTCATGACTGAATTTTGGCTAACTGGTATGTATCTCTAGATACATCTGTTTGGGATTTTAAGCCATTTCTGTGTAGAGCCAAAGGTTTTGTTTATCAACAAGATTAATCAGCCACATAAATGGATGATGTCATCTGATAGCATCAATACAGAACAGCTCTCATAGAGCACAGAAAGATCCGTAATCTGAGTATGCCGGGGGTTCCGAGTCGGGTGACTTGCTGAACTTCAGTAATTTCTTGTTCACTGTTGATTGTGTGCCCACACTCATATTTTCATTTTTTTTTCTTTTAAGCCCTGCAACACTCTTCTGGGGGGCACTTTGGTTCAGCATGGATTTTGACACAGCATCTGTTTTCTTTGCAGTTGTGACTTCAGGAAATTCCCACAGTACAGTTGAAAGATGTCAATTATTTACTACCATAGATCTGTGTTCATTGTTTAGGCCCCTCCAGTGATGTCCCAAATTTAGTATATGCAATGATGTCTCTGAAGGTAATCCAGTACAGTCGGTATAAACTTTCTATAGACACATTGGCTCTTAAGGAAAGGGAATATAAGAAAGTTAAGATTGGAGCCTGCGTTAAGTAGAAGATCCTTATGGTTTATTAACATTTGCTATACTGCCCTTCAATTAAAAACAGAGATTCAATAAGATGACAAAAGAAATCGGAAAATAACTCTAAAATTGGGATAGAAAAGGATAAAAACACATTCCTGCAAGTGAGAGAGAGGAAAGAGAGAGAGGGTGGAAAACTGCGGGTGTGGAGGAGAGGGCAGGACTATCCATGACAAGGAAGGCAGAGTCTAAAAATATACTGTTTCCCTTCAAGAGGTCTTCAATAAATTTAGTATTCTATGCAGTGGCATGGAAAGCCCAGCCACATTGAGTAGGGGGTTGTGGTCTTCCTCGTCATTAAGAAGCTTCTTTGCTTCTCCAGCAGAATTAAAGCATAAGTGCTAGCCTCTCTCCAGAGGTTCATCTTTGCCAACGAGCTTGATGTCTCCTAAAATGTTCAGAAAATTGATAACCAAGGCAGTTCTGGAGTAGCGCCCATTGATCCTGGAGCACATTCGGGATAGTGTGTGGTGCATTGCCTTGATGAAGGCCTCGCGGATGGCCTCAAGAAGCAGTCAGGAGTCGACCTGACCGTGTTAGTTGGTCTACTATGTCTCTTCAGGATCAGCCTGCACTTTGGCCACATGCTTCAGGGCCACTGCGCTCCCACTCTGTTTTCAGAGTCTGAAAACTGATGGGAAGGGCCAGAGTTTACAGGTTATGCCTCAGCAGAAGAGAAAAAAATCTACGAGATTCTGTCTGATCCATCACCCACTCCAGCCAGAAAGAAGCATGCCTCTAAGCCCTTTCAAAAAACAAGTTTCAAAGGTTATGCCATTTGTGCTGCTGCAGAAAGTAGAATCTGTTAAACATGCGTGGTCTTCTCAAAAGTTTCACTATGCTAGTTCAGACATCTACATGCCTTACAAACTCAAATGTAGCAGATGCTGGTATCTGGCTTTTCTAGTTCCTAAGAAACTTGACGTTAAATACAAGGACTGACAAAGGCCTGGCATTGGCAAAGTGCCACTTTCTCACTAATCTGACATGGTAAAGTCTGCTTAAACAAAAGGCAAAAATGTTAAAGAATATTAATCAGTGGCATCAGGAAAGCATAACAGGGCACTGGACTTGGTGGGTGGAAATAATTACTTTCCAGAGTTTTATTCTGACCTAGAGGATCGCTGTGCACCAGTTATGCATGGTGCAATCCTTTCATATCTGTATGCAAAATTTCAGCCGGTGTGCAAACTCTGTACCATCCACTTCAAAATCAATTTCATGACTGATGTTCACGAACCCAAGGAATGCGGCAAACATTTTAATCAGATCAGTGTGCGACATTTGCAACCCACTCTTCTTCCCCAGCCACTGGAACAAAACATTTGGCTTGGCTAAGAGCTTCCAATCTTCATAAAGACACTCATGGGAGGCTGACAGATGCTGCCATCCTATTCAGAGAGGAAGTAAAGGAGAAAATAGATTTTCTAAGAGACTACTGCACCACCTTCTGTGTCTCAAGTTCCTTCAGACCAGTTATAAGCCATCTTGAAAGCAATCTAGGAAGAAATACTATTATAATAAGAGGTAGTGGTACGCCCGGTCAAGAAAGCAATATCCTCAGAAGTCGTTTCTGTTGAGAGAGAAGCTCTGATTTGAGTTTGGGCTGTATTTTAGTGGGGAGTACCTTTTGGTGGTTTTGTGGTTGTTAAATGTTTACTTTTTATTATGACTGTTTTGCTGTGACTCGATTGGAAGTGCTATAATAGGTGAGGAATAAGTATTTTAATAATCAACCTAGACCCTCCCAAGGTTTTCACTCAGTCCAGCATACATAAATTGGTCATGTAGTTCCATAATGCAGTAGGCAGTCATCTCTCACTCTTTCTCACTCTCTTCAAAGACCATTGGACCACGATTACATTAGTGTCATGTGTGCCAAGAATCCTCTCCCAAGAATTTCTGCTTCACTCTTGTTCATTTCAGTCTGCCTAGCCTTTGAATGTAATCCCCAAGATGGTGGCGCAGGGGCGGGAGTGCGTGGGCAATGCTTCCACTCCGGCTTGAAAGTACTGGGTGGGGGGTTTGTTGAGTGGGTGGGATCGGAGCTACTAGACCACCAGGGTGTGTGTTTTTTTTTTATTGTGTGGATGAGGTGATCAGGGGCACCGGCACCCCGATAATATTTTGATGTTCTCCAGGACCAAGCAGGAAGTCAGTCCTCACTTATGGGTGACGTCGGCGCCGACGGAGCCCTCGCGGAGCAATTTTCCCCAGCTTTCAAAGAAAGCCTTTGGGAATTGCAGCGCGCATGCGCGGTCCTCTTCCCGCCCAAGGGTGCCATCTTAGCCAGTCGTCTTTTTTCCGCGGAGCCCTACAGACGTACCCGTCGTGTCCCCGCGAAAAAGTTGATATTTCTTCATAATTTATTCTTTTTTTCCTTCGGTTCGACGCCGGTCTTTTTCCCGGTTTTTCTGACTTAGTCAGCGTTCGTTTTCGGTTTTTCCCTGGCAGCCCGGTCCTTTGACCTCGCCGGGGCCCTTTTTCCCCCGATGGCTGCCAGTGGTTTCAAGCGGTGTGGTCAGTGTGACCGAAATATGTCACTAACTGACACACACGACTTTTGCCTCCGCTGCCTGGGCCCGGATCATGAAGAAATGATCTGTGGGCCCTGCGGCAAAATGTCCTCCAAAGCGTTGAGAAGTCGGCGGCATCAGCGGGATAGGATCTTCGCTGACCCCAGCCGTACCCGGACCTCGTTGGAGGCCTCCGCGTCCAAAGGTTACAGCTCGGACCGTCGCCGGAGTTCCTCCGACAGGGGTTCTCCCTCCGGGGACCGTCGGCGTAAGGTGAAACCCGCGAGGGCGGCGTCGGTGGACGCTCCTGGCTCCGCGAGGGCCAGGTCGCATAGCCCCGATAGCCGTCCCGGGTCCTTGGAGAAGGAGCACCTCACGAAGCAACCTCGCCTGGAGTCGGAGCTGCCTGCTCGGGTAAGTCCTGTGGTCCTCCTGGACTCGCCTCCGCGACAGCCGACGTTGGGCCCGACGCCGTCGGGGCCCGAGTCGGGGGCTGCTGGGTCACCTGAGCTCGGACTCAGGTTGACGGCCTTGGAGAGCAGACTGTCTGCCTTCATGGACCAGCAGCGGGCACTGCTCGCTGGCTTCGCTGGCGCCGCTGCCCCGACCGCCGGGACGTCGACGTCTAAGTCGACCCCGGAGACCGAGCCGATCCTCGAGTCGATGCGAACTCGAGTCGATCCTCGGTCGAGGTCACCCTCGGCCTCCCGTTCGGGACCGAGGTCGCCGACGCCGACTCCCTCGGCGTCGGGGCGGCAGGCGCCGCGCCCTGCCCGGGCCGACCCCACCGAGTCCTCGTCGGAGTCGGTCTGGGAGTCTGAAGAGGAAGAGTCGCCTGATTCTTTCCGGACTCGGTGTGTCCCCTCGGACTCACCGGAGTCCGAACCTCGGAAGCAGTCCCCCCCCGGAGGATGCCCGGTTCTCGGACTTCGTCAGGGATATGGCCAAGGCTTTGGCCTTCCCTGCGGACCCCGAGGAGGAGCCTCGAGCCGAAGAGCTCGACGCCCTCCAGTATGACTCTCCCGCCAGGGAACACTTTACTGTACCGGTTCCTCCCATGCTGGAACGACTACTCTTCCGCATGTGGGAGAGTCCGGCCACCTCGCCGGTCCTGAGCAAGCGGGTCGATTCTATCTATCGAGTCCGCAAGAGCCCTGGCTTCCAAAAAGCACAGCTACCACACCATTCCATGGTAGTGGAATCGGCCATGCATCGTCTTAAGAGCCAGAAGATGCACTCCTCGGTGCCTCCTGGCAGGGAGGCCCGTAACCTGGATGGCCTTGGTAAGAAGTGTTTCCAGGGCTCTATGCTTGCGTGTCGTGTCCAGACCTACCAGCTATACATGGGCATGTATCTCCGAGACCTGGCTAAAGAGCTAGCCGGATTCTCCACTGGTTTGTCCGAGGAACCCTTGCGGAGGTTCCTGGCCTTGTCCACTGGCATTCGGGAATGCTCAAAATTCATATCCCGAGCAGCCTATGATGGCTTTGAAGCATCGGCTCGAGTGGCCGCAGCCGGCATCGGTGCCCGCCGACAGGCTTGGCTTCAGTCGTCTGACCTTGAGCCCTGGGTGCAGGACAAGTTGGTCGATGTCCCCTGCCGAGGCGAAAACCTCTTTGGCAAGCCTATGGCTGATAAGGCTGCACAAATTGAGACGGAGACTCTCACCAGGACTAGGCTTTCTAGGAAGACCTCCGCCCCTTCCCAGAAAAAGAAGGGCTCGGGGAAGAAGTCCTTTTACCCGAGGAAGGCGGCTGCCTACAAACAATACCCCCATTATCAGGCCCCTGCAGCTCCCCAACAGGGCCAGCAGGCCAAGGGACGGGGTAACGGGTCCCGTAGGCAGCAAGCCCCCAAGCCTGCGCCACCAGCCCCTGCTCAGCAGGGTGGGGGCTTTTGACTTCTTAAGCATAGCCTCTCCCCCCCGCTGGTTCCTCCCAGCACCGGAGGCCGGCTGGTTCACTTCGCCCACAGGTGGTCCGGCATCACCTCAGATGCCTGGGTGCTTCAGGTCGTGAGAGAAGGATATCTTCTCCACTTCCACCAGATCCCTCCCTCCTACTTTCCGGGAGAACCTCCACGACCCCCTCTGCACAGGGAACTACTCCTTCAGGAGTTAGCGGGTCTTCTGCAGGAGCAGGCGGTGGAACCGGTGCCCCACCACCTGAGAGGTCAAGGCTTTTACTCCAGGTACTTTCTAGTACCAAAGCGGACAGGAGGCCTCAGACCCATCCTGGACTTGCGCAACCTCAACAAGTTCCTTGTGCGGGAGAAGTTCAAGATGCTTACCCTTGGAATCCTTCTGCCCTACCTCCAGCAGGGAGATTGGCTATGCTCCTTGGATCTAAAGGATGCCTACACACACATCCTCATCCACCCAAGCCACCGCCAATACCTAAGGTTTGTGGTGGCAGGGAATCATTACCAGTACAGAGTACTACCCTTTGGCCTGTCCTCCGCACCGCGGGTCTTCACAAAATGCCTCGCGGTGGTGGCGGCCCATCTCCGGCTTCACGGCCTCTGTCTTTCCGTACCTCGACGACTGGCTCATCAGAGCAGCGTCCGCTCCGGAGGTCACCAACGCCACACGCCGCACGGTGATTCTTCTGCAGCACTTGGGCTTTGTTATAAACTTCGCAAAGTCCACTTTGCTCCCCTCACAGGATCTCGAGTTCATCGGCGCAAGGCTGCACACTCCTCAGGCACGAGCGTTCCTACCGCTCGACAGGGCTCAACGGCTCATGGACCTAGCCGACCGTTTTCGCAGCCAGCCCCTGGTCTCCGCCAGGCGCTTCCTGAGACTACTCGGCCATATGGCTTCCACCGTCCATGTGACCCCCAATGCCCGCCTGAATATGCGGCCGGCTCAATGGTGTCTCCGCAAGCAGTGGCAACAGGCCACAGGCGGCCTAGCGGACCTAGTACGTGTCTCCGAGCCGCTGGCCTCGTCTCTTCAGTGGTGGCTTCATCGGCCGAACCTAGTGCTCGGCATGCCTTTTCAGCCACCTCAGCCGGCCCGGGTGCTGACGACAGATGCATCCCTCCTGGGCTGGGGAGCACATTGCCAAGGGGCATGTACTCAAGGTCTCTGGAACACGTGGGAGTCTGCTCAGCAGATCAACTTCCTGGAGCTCAGAGCGATCCGCTTGGCTCTCAGGGCCTTCTCCCACCTGACCTCTCGCCAGTCCGTCCTTGTCCAGACGGATAATCAAGTTGCCATGTTCTACGTGAACAAGCAGGGGGGCACGGGCTCCTTCCTTCTCTGTCGGGAAGCAAGCAAGCTCTGCTCTTGGGCCGTCAGTCACGGCATTCTTCTCAAGGCAGTTTATCTCCCAGGTCAAGAAAATTGCCTGGCGGACTAACTCAGCAGGATCCTCCAGCCGCACGAGTGGCGCCTGGATCCCTTGGTAGTTCAGAAGCTCTTTCTAAAGTGGGGCCTCCCCACGATGGATCTCTTTGCCAGTCCTCACAACCGGCAACTTCCTCGCTTCTGCTCTCGTCAGCCACACCCCCTTCGAGTTGCGGCGGACGCTTTTCTACTCTCATGGTCGGGGAGCCTTCTGTACTCTTTCCCTCCCATCCCGCTAGTCTCCCGGACTCTTTTCAAGGTTCTCCGAGACAAAGCCTTCATGATCCTGGTGGCCCCTCGCTGGCCCAGACAGCCGTGGTTTCCACTCCTGCTGCAATTAGCGGTAGAGGATCCATTCCCTCTGGGGTTACAACCGGATCTCCTCACTCAGGATCAGGGGTCTCTGCTACACCCCAACCTCAGGTCTCTCAACCTAATGGCCTGGCTGCTGAGAGGGTAGTCCTTGCTCCCCTTCTCCTGCCGGCAGAGGTGGAGGAGGTCGTCTTAGCTTCACGATGACCTTCTACCCGCAAATGCTACGCCCTTAAATGGCGTCGTTTTTTCCGTTTGGTGTACCCAACAGTCTCAGGATCCCTTCTCCTGCCCGGTGTCGGTGATCTTGCAGTACTTGCTATACCTCTCTAATCTGGGACTTAAGTCCAACTCCGTCAAAGTTCACCTCGGTGCTCTTTCAGCACATCATGTGCCGGTGGACGGCAGACCTCTTTCCAACGACCCTCTCGTAGCGAGGTTTCTCCGAGGTCTCCTTCTACTTAAACCACCTCTGCGCCCGCCAGCGCCTGACTGGGACCTGAATGTGGTTTTACAGCGGATCACCTGTCCGCTTTTTGAACCTATGGCTACCTGTTCTCTCCGTTTTCTTTCTTGGAAAACATTGTTCTTGACAGCCCTCACTTCCGCTAGACGCGTAAGTGAATTGCAGGCCCTCGTGTCTGATCCCCCTTACACTCGGTTCTACAAAAATAGGGTAGTCCTACGGACTCACCCAAAATTTCTTCCAAAAGTGGTCTCCCCTTTTCATATCAATCAGGAGGTGGTACTTCCAACCTTCTTTCCCAGACCACACTCCAGCCGAGCTGAAACGGTCCTCCATACCCTGGACTGTAGAAGGGCATTGAACTTCTACCTTGACCGTACGCGGGAGCACCGTAAAGCTGCTCAGCTTTTTGTGTCTTTTGACCCCAATAAATTGGGGCTCCCGGTCTCCAAGCGTACTCTGTCCATCTGGGTTGCGGACTGTATCTCTTGGGGCTCCCGGTCTCCAAGCGTACTCTGTCCATCTGGGTTGCGGACTGTATCTCTTGGGCTTATGGGGCAGCCGGACTCTCCTTGGACGGTCGAGTCACGGCTCATTGCGTTCGGGCAAAGGCCACGTCAGTGGCTTACCTCCGCTCTGTTCCGCTGGCAGACATCTGCCCGGCCGCTACTTGGTCTTCGAGCCAGACTTTTGCGGTCCATTACTGTCTCGAGAGGGAGTCCCACAGGGACAGTGCTTTCGGACAGGCAGTCCTCCGTAATCTCTTTGAGGTCTGAGCAACTCCTACCCTCCATCCCAGATGTGGGCTACCGGTGGGTAATAATTCAGCGAAGATTCTTTCCTTCTGTGCTGCTGAGCTAGAGGGAGCTCATTTTTGTGCTTAGGGTCTCCGGTAGCCTTAAGCTTGGGAGTCCCATAAGTGAGGACTGACTTCCTGCTTGGTCCTGGAGAAAGCGTAGTTACTCACCTGTAACAGGTGTTCTCCAGGAGCAGCAGGAATCAGTCCTCACAACCCTCCCTCCTCCCCTTGGAGTTGCAATCATCTGCTTTAGTTTTTTGCAAATTTTTATGCTGTCTTTTTTAGCTATGTCATCTGACTGGCTAAGATGGCACCCTTGGGCGGGAAGAGGACCGCGCATGCGCGCTGCAATTCCCAAAGGCTTTCTTTGAAAGCTGGGGAAAATTGCTCCGCGAGGGCTCCGTCGGCGCCGACGTCACCCATAAGTGAGGACTGATTCCTGCTGCTCCTGGAGAACACCTGTTACAGGTGAGTAACTACGCTGTATCTGAGGCGTTCCCTGATGCCTAGATCATCTTGGGGGCAGTTTCACACTTCACCTCAGATGATCCAGGCATCAGGGAAAGCCCCCGATGCCATCAGAATACTGTCGGGCACATTCAAGACATTTAAGCTACCTCAGACCAGGCGTAGAGATATCGGTGCTTCGGTTGGTTACATAATCCTCTGTGTTTCTCTGTATCGGGCACAGACAATATTGGCATGCCATTTTAATACGTACAGCTCATTTGCATATAATTTAAATACACTTGGCGTTACTGTGTGCGCATTATTTTCCTTTGCTGTTTACGCACGTGTCAATCTCTTTTCTGCATTTGACATGTTGGAACTTGTGCGTATAAGTTGTATTATCTATGCGCAAAGGGTGTGTTAGTCTTTCTGCATTGGCCCATATGTGCGTATACCCGATGTGATTCTATAATAGCCATTACTCCCCAAAGTAACCAACAGTTTCAGAGTACAAGTACACAACACAAAAACTATCTAAGACATCCCTATTGGCCTAGTGGTTGGGGCAAGGTACTTCAGGCCAGAAGGTCGGGGGTTCAAATCCCACTAGAGGACAGCAACCTTGGGCCGGAAGGACTGGGGTTTCTAGTCCCACAGGTGCTCCTTGTGGTCTTGGGCAAGCCACTTATCCCTCCATAGCCCATGTTCCCTGTAAAATAGTTATCGCCAAGTTATAATGCCCTGTTCAATGTAATTTCAGTTTGTTCAATGTAAACCGCACTGATGCAGAATAGCGCGGTATATAAGAGAATGTAAATAAAAAATAAATAAATATTAGACTCTGACCTTCAGCACCACCAGTTTGGAGTCTTTTTGTTCATGATCTCAACAGTGCTCAGGGTATTCACCAAATGCCTGTCACAGTGGTATCAAGTTGTCTTTGTAGGCTAGGAATCTGATTTTCTTTACCTGGATAACTGGTTTTGGAAAGGATGGTCAGGACTGACTCGAAGGCACACATTGCATTGCATTGAACAAAGTTCCGGTTGAAGATGCTTTAAAATTGACTAACTGGATTTTGGGCTTTGTAATCTAAAATTTCATCTTGAATCAAATCTTTAACTTCAGTTCATTGGGGTAAATCAAAGTACTTCCCAGAAGAAAACATTTCTTCCCAAGGAAAAATTGATCTGTTTTTCAAAAACGGTGATAGCAGGAGAGTTCTTGAGAATACTAGGTCATATGGCAGCTTCAGTGCATGCCGCTTAATTAGCTTTTTTCTTATGCATTGATCACAATGGAAACTCGATTTCACAAGTGACACGTGCTCTCGGGCTCTCGTTCTTGATCTCCTTCAAACTTGAGCAATCTCTCCTTTGGACAGAGATGTCCAATCTTCTCTAGGACTTTCCATTTCAACCCCCACATCACCAAATATACAGTAGTACTTGCTGCTGAGGCACCTCCGAATGGATGGGGCGCGCACGTGCAAGCCTTTTGAAATGCAAGTCTCAGGAAGAATCAAGGGAAAAATGTTCCACATCAACAGATGAGTCATGTATTATGCACGCAGTCTTCACAACTCTTCTTCAAGGAAAAGTAATTTGGATTCTAACAGACAATGAAATACAAACGAGGCAACAAACTCCTTGAACGTGTGCAGAGAAACGGAAATTCAGGACTGGGAAATATTACATGGTATGTTCCTGTTAACGGCATATGTCAAGGGAAACAAAATAGACTATGCCAAGTAGTGATGTCAAGGATGTTTCATGCATGGAGATTCCAAGGATAGACTTGATTGCTACCCATATCAACAGTAAGTTACTGACATGTTGCTTGAAATGTCCATGAAAGTAGTCTAGTGGTGGATGTGTTTTGTGATTCACTGGGCAGAGCTACTTCTGCATGCTTATCCTCTGATCTTGCTACTTGCCAGAACCCCTCAAAAGGTTGAAGTAGAAAGGCAACGTGAGTCTTAAGATTCTGTTCTAGCAGAGATCACTCCTGCTCTTGCTTCAGGAATGGATGACTCAAGAACCAGTATAGATTTTCACATTGCTCATAACTCAGCAGCAAGGCAAGCTTCCACATACCAGTCTTCAATCTTCTGGCCCTCACTGTGAGAGAAGTAAATTGATGAATGATCTTTGAATACATTCATAAATAGGAACGTTTTAGTTAGCAGCAAGAAAGCAGTTTACAAGAAAAGCTTATACTTTTTAAATGGAAGAAATTTGGAATATTATGTTCCAGAAACCACCTTCTCCAATATTTGTTGCACCTTTCAAATTTTAGACTGAAAACTATTTCAGAATGTATTTAAGCACTATCTCAGCTTTGTTTTGAATGGCATCTAAGTAGCATGTCTTCATTCGCTAGTGGCTAGATTTATGAATGCTCTTTTCAAAATTGAAGTCATCTGTGAAGCATCTTCAGTTGCCTGGGATGATGATCTAGTTTTTGTGAAACTAATGATAACTTGATTTGAGCTGCTGCATTTAGCAGACCCGAAATAGCTATCCTAGAAAGGGGTATTCCTTATTGCAGTTAATTCAGCGAGAAGAATAAATAAGTTTTCAAGTTTTTGTCCCATATTCTCTATGCACCATTTTTTTCACAATAGGTTAATTTTCCTAAGTTCTTGCTGTAGGTGATTTGTGCTTTTTATTGTATTGATTTGTTTTTCGTTTGAATCATTCTCTTAGTCTGCCAATATTCTTTCCCAAGCTACAGGAGCACAAGGGAGAAGTTCTCCATGTGTTAAATTTTAAAAGGGCATTCATGTTTTTTCTGATAAGGACAGAGTTGCACAGGACTTAACCCCCAGCCCCCTCCCAAGTTAGGTGAAGCAGCAACAACAGTTGCTCGTCTCCGTTCAGCACCTACAGAGGACACATGCAGGGCACTACCTGATCTGCAGTCCATACTTTTTACAACATGCCACTGTTTACTGTCCCTCAAAGTGTGTTAACATAATAAATAAATAAAATAATCCAGCTCCACCTACCTACCGTACTCTGACTTTTATGGGTTGTTAACTGAGGGATAATTGTTCTGTGAAAACGGCTATATTCTACATTAAATATCAAGGACACTCTCTCTCTCTCTTCATGACTCTTTTTTCTCCTCTTATAACCCTGAACTTCAAAGAACTCACTTATGTGGTTAATTCATCCTGCTCATTGATGGAGAAAGTGAAGTTGATTGCCTGCATTGGAGGTTCTCCTTAGACAGCAGGACAAATCAACCACATAATCTTTCCTTCTAAAATTGGGTTCCTAAGCTTTTGTAGTAGATTGAGGAGAAATATGCTAATATGGCTATTCAGGATTTCTGGATCATCTTGAGCTTCATAAGAGATGTTTTATAATGTCATTACCTACTCATGTGGCTGATCTTATTCTCTTGTGTATGTAGAACCCCTGTTACAGTAAGCAGCTTCCGTTTCTCAACTCTGCTCTTCTAGAGTCTTAAATCAGTTTGCTTTTTCAGGATGCCCACAACAAATTTTCAGCAAATATAGTTGCATATGTATATGTATATGCATATACTCCTCGAGGGAGGAGTGGCCCAGTGGTTGGGGCAAGGTACCACAGGCCGGAAGGTCGGTGGTTCAAATCCCACTAGAGGACAGCAAACGTGGGCCAGAAGGACTGGGGTTTCTAGTCCCACAGGTGCTCCTTGTGGTCTTGGGCAAGCCACTTAACCCTCCATTGCCCATGTTCCCTGTAAGTATTAGTGTATGTGTCTCATATCCTCTCGTGTTAAATGTATCCACCAACCGCTTTGACCCGGTGAAAAGCGGGATATAAATGCAGCTAAATACATAGTCAAGGAATCTTGGTTAAAGTATACATTTTAATCAGGTTTTCTAGTAGTTAGAATGTGGTTACACACTAATGTTACCTGATTATGTACCTGATGGTCTTTGATTATTTTCTGTGTATGTATTACTCTGAAAAACAGGCCTGCATATGCCCCTTGAAGGTCAGTGTTTAGAATGCCTGTTCTAGAAAATCTGACCATTGCTGTTATCACATCTGTGATTTCCAGCATTTTTTCTTAAGTTTTATGTCAAGTATCTATGCTCATATGTGAACAGGTGAAACTCTTGAGTGATAAATATGATGAAGGTATCTTATGTGACCGACTTCTCATTATTTTTATGTGAAGATAAGTCATGTACTTCCTCCTAGGATTTATAGATAATCAATGAGAGTAGGATGGCTGTAGTATCTTAGTTGGCACTGGAATGCCATAGTTGCTGTAGAATATTGTCAGACTGATCTGCACATCATCTCCTTAAATGGAACAGTAAGAACAAGCCATGGTGCGACTGTAGCCATGCACCTCAAAACATGGGCTAATGTAATCTGTGCTCCTTCAGTGGAGAAAATCCTTTTGAAATCTTTTTGTGATTGGCCAGCTTCGATGTTGACATTTTTTTCTTCAAATAATAAAAAAAAACAAACAAACTATAAAGTGATTGATATAAATTCTACAAAAGAAATCACCAAAAGTGCAGAAACTCCCAAAATCTATGTGTAACAACTTTTTGTTGGATGGAACAACCGGAGAAAGATTTATCCCTCTCGAATGCTGATAGCTTTTTTTTTTGATAAAAATGGATGTCACACTTACCTTATAAAAAGCAGATGCCTTTAACAGGAATGTGTTTCAGTGAAGACCCGACTTAAAAAAAAAAAAAAAATCAGATCCCCAAAATCATGACGTGCATGTTTTTTGAGTCCAAACGTGGGCTCTGTATCAAGTGCCATTGGGTAATCTCTCATTGAAGGGCTTCTTTCAAACTGCCAAAAAAAGCCAAAGTCTCAATATTTTAGAAGTCTGCATGTTAAATGATTGGTCACTAGATACCACGTGCATCCATTTGAGCTACCAATCCAAATGAAGGGATTACCCCACGTCAAAGGGGAAACCCTACAATGATTGGTTCAATCTACATCAAGCTAAGCCAATCGATCTCTCGATTGAGACCATGGGGATAAACTGTATTGAGCTGATAGATCCAACGTTGTTCCAAACACTGAAGTTTAAACACCTGATTGCTGCCCCGGAGGTCAATAGGAGCATAACTGTCCAGAAAAAATCTTCAAATGTATGTGACAACTCCAGACAATATTCCACAATTGGAGCAGTGCGAGTATGAGATCGAATATGTGAAGCATGCTTGCTTGACAGATCGAATTGTACAGCCAACGTACAAACCAAAAGATAAACCACAAACTCAGAAGTGCATGTGGTATGCCACGAACATCTAAAAAACTTCCCTCGGGAAAGAAGCAAGACATATGTCTGACAGTATTAAAGAACAATTACATTGACCACATGATATGACAAGAAGATCCCCCTAAAAATCGTGGGATTGGTAGCTCAAATGGATGCACGTGGTATCTAGTAACCAATCATTTAACATGCAGACCTAAAATATTGAGACTTTGGCTTTTTATGGCAGTTTGAAAGAAGCCCTTCAATGAGAGATTGTCCAATGGCACTTGATACAGAGCCCACGTTTCGATTCGAAACGTGCACGTCGTGATTTTGGGGATCTGGTCTTCACTGAAACACATTCCTGTTAGGCATCTGCTTTTTATAAGATAAGTGTGGTTCTTTGAGCTTTTTTTTTTTTTTTGATAAAAATGGATGTTATCAGCATTTGAGAGGGATAAATCTTTTTCTCCTGCTGTTCCATCTGACAAAAATTTGTTACACATAGATTTTGGAAGTTTTTGCACTTTT
Organism: Ichthyophis bannanicus; assembly: GCA_033557465.1. Taxonomy (NCBI): domain Eukaryota; kingdom Metazoa; phylum Chordata; class Amphibia; order Gymnophiona; family Ichthyophiidae; genus Ichthyophis; species Ichthyophis bannanicus. The sequence goes on from CM066046.1 coordinate 99,264,265, forward strand.
GGTGGTTTTCTTTTGTGATATTTTTTTCTTAGCATATTAGCATACACAAGAGAGAGTTGCCCTTGGCCACATTTATTTCCTACTTTTTTTTTTCATTAACAGTACCAAATCTATAAGAGTTTATACCTATTTAAACATAGTCCATAGCTACCTTTTATCAATTAAACTACTGTACAGTGATGGGTACACCATTGCTTTTTAAATACTTATGAAGAAAAGTGTATAGCGGATAACTGCTTTTCCCTGACGATCAGCATAATGAAGGAACGTCCTGCTCTGTGTTTTACCATACTGCCTCATTTTAACTTCTGATATGTTTATCGTGGAATTCATTCAGCAATAATTTTTAATCCTGAGTGACCTCTTACATTACAGTTACAATAAATTTAGCAATCTCTTATTTTGGTGGTATGCCTATATTTAATTTTAGAAGAAAGTGAGACAATTCTGGCTTATATAATATCTCTAGCATGCACTTTTTCTGCATCTTTATTTTTCCTTTTCATTCATGCCTATTTCCCAATTGCTATTTTTTTTTCTATTTGTCATGTATTGTTTTATTCTCTATTCTTTTTATCTTTCATTCTATTTGGATTAGAATAATGGCCTGAATACTTCTCCCAGGTCCTGGTGCAGACGGTTTTATTTGAGGGGAAGAGTAGGTATTTTTTCTTGCTGACTTTTTTTGGATTTATGTGATGAAAGGATGGATAAGACTATTGCAGATCAAATATTGGCTGTTAAGCTTTCTATATTGAGCACTTTGGGGATAATTTTATAAAACGTTTTCTACATGTAAAAATATTTTAAGGAAAGAAAAATGGCTGTTGTAAAATTGTGTGGGCCTGTAAGCACAAATACTTTCATGCAGACAAGCACGCCTGCTTTCATGCGAACCATGCATGGGCGTTCCGGGGCAGCATTTTGAGTGGCGGTAGGGTGGAGTTGAGATTTGTGCATATATGCATAGATTACATGCACAGATTACATGCACATGGTGCCTTAGAGCAGGCGTAACTGTGCATGAGCATGTCTGTTGCCTTTTACAAAATAATGTATGTTTTTCCACTCTTTATAACAGGCACCCTCTTACTTATTGAAATTTGCTAGTCCACCTATAACAAATGTGTGCTAAGGTGAATAGCAAGAAAAACACTTAAGTGCAACATACAAAATTTACTAAACGCAGATATTCATAAAATGAATCAAACATTCTAGTAAATAATTGGGGTTTTATTTTTGAAATCTCAAGTTTTGGACTTCATCCCATAACTCTCTAGGTGACTTATTTCATAGAGCAGGTGGGTAACAGTGACATGCACACCGCCTTAACTTTCAACTGAATATCTGGATGAGCAGGAGTACAGAGTCACTGCATTGAGAAGATTGAACTGTCAAACTCTCTTAACAGATTACTTAAGTACAGTAGATCCATGCTATAGGGGCAAATTAAGCACCATACACAGTATTTTAAATTGGATCCTCAGTTTGACAGGCAATCAGTATAAGTAGTATAACAAAGAATGATATGATAAATTGATTCTTTGGAAGGAAATCAAATTTGATGCCATGCTTTTGAAGAAGCTGCAACAATTTAAATTGATTACCTGAAATTCCTTGAAACAGGGGAATTACAACTGTCAATACGAGACAAAATAAGTGTACCACCACTTCAGTAGCACAAACCGTACTACTTGAATCCTGTTGGGAACGCATCTTAACAATAATACACAGGTTTCTCTCAAATACAATAGGACAGACTTCCCTAGTTAACTAAAAGGTCCTTTTTAATCCTTAATATCCTGCTTCCTCCCCCTCCCAGTGCCGTACAGGGGCTGTGCGAATGGTGCGGTCACACAGGGCACAAGCACAGGAGGGGGTGCCGATATCCTCACTTGGCTTCCAGGAAGCCCAAAAAGAGTGCGTTATTGAAAGTGGCAGGGTGAAGGGTGGCACCAGATTTGTTAGTGGCGCAGGGCGCGTTTCTAGCTGGGTACAGTCCTGCCCCTTCCCCACAATTGTATCGAGTGCTATAAAAACCGGATGGCAAAAATAACACTCGCTATTTGTTAGCTAAAGGCTGAACAAGAGACAACATTGGAGATGACATTGGGCAGACATTGTTGCCGGACCCCACCCCCTTCTCAGCCGGCAGGTATGGGGTCCAGAAATCATAAGGGTAGGAGCTGCTTCAGAGAGACAGATATATAGCCCAAGGAGTCCTGGTTGAAGTTGACATTTTATGCATCAAACTAGGAAGATGACGCCACCTAGACAGTTCAGTACTGGTAATTCACCAATTTAAACACATATTTCTTTTTAACTATTCTAATGGTAGATCTAAAAAACACAAATTAAGTAGTTATATTTAAGATGTAGATGGTAAAGTGGCATAAAATTGCACAACATTATAGTAGTTTGCAGAGGTTTTAGGTAGTCCTGTCAAACTGTTTCAGTGAATCTCTAAGTAAACAGAAGCTGATACTTTATCTACATAGTACAAAGTTTGACATGCTATTTTTTTTGGAAATTTTAATGCATAATTGCTATTTGCAGTGTGTTACAGTTTCAAAATAAAATCTGTGCACCCTTTCACTCGGTACTTTGTAGCTTTGCTTTTGGAATTTGTTTTCCAACTTTTCCTTGAACTCTGAACTATTACATGTTTGAAAACGTTACACAGATTTGCAATAATACTCAAGTCTGGGGGCTGCTAAGGATTTCCAAAACCTTCATCCTTTATTTTTTTTCTTGTAAGGCCTTTATAGTTGATTTTTAGGCATGTCGGATAGCCAGTCTCTCTTTTCAGCTTAATTTCTTCACTGACCGTGGGACATTTTGCTTCTAGGATATGTTGATATTAAGTTTAATCCGTTCTTGCTTCCATCTGCACAGTATTGCCTGTGTCACTGGCTGCTACGTAACCCCAAAAGTATGTAGATCCACCCCTTTGCTTAATTTTTGGCAAGATTAGTTAAATGCTTCACCCTTTTTCTCCAAATATATCTTTGTGATTTTTGTTTCCTCGTTTGAAAAGAGACTGTTCCAAAAGATTTTCTTCTGCATACTTTAGACAATGGCTTTTGTAATGAGATTTTAGAGAGGTTCCATTGCAGATCACGGGTGTGTAAGCAATCCTGTTTTGGTTTATTTACTTGATGGGCTGATTTTGAGCAATACAACAAAGTGGTTTGCAAACAGTAAACCATGTCAAAAGGTATGGAAAAGATTAGAAAATTGAGAGATAAGGACATTATAATTTTGGGAAAAACCAGAGAGGCAGGACAAGGAACAGTCCAGTAGAAGAGAGGTGGTAAATGTCAGGCTTCCTGTCACCTACCATTACAAGAACATATCGGACCAGTGGAAAACTACTCAAGCGTCAGCTAAACCTCTTAGCAGGTCATTTACAATGATTTGTGGTTTCTGTTTTGCAGATCTGACCGTTTTTCTTATCCGATTTTTCTTGGTCTTCCAGATCTTGTCTTGACTTCAACAATGCCATGAAATGTCCTGTAACTTCCATTTCTTCACAATGTTTCTGAGAGTTGAAACTGTAACTGGAAGCATTTAGAAATCTCTTTATAGCTTTCCTTTGTTTTTGTGAGAGTGCTAGATCTTCGTTTTCAAATGCTCAGACACAGGTCTGGTGCCAAGGGTTTTAGATGCTCTTGGTAAACATTCAGCCGCCCTCCTCCCCTCATTATCTTACATGCCTCTAGGCCTTTTCCCTCCCAGATTTTCATAATTAAATTAAACAATCATTATCCAGTCACCCATTCGAGAAGAATTCTGTCAAAAATGCATTGTGCTTCAATATTAAATGTTGTGTTGTACAAGCAGTTTACCCTAGTAAATGGCTATTTATGCAGAAAACAAGGCTCTTTGAAAGCACGTGCTGATGGTTGTGAGTTATCTGGCTGTCAGGACCTATTGTTTTGCTTTTTGCGTTCAAAGAAACTGCTGCCCTAGGTGACTGGATAAACAGGGTAACTGTGAGCTGTATTTTTTGAGGCTGCATTATAAGTTTGATCTCCCTGAGGCAGTGCTGTGGTGCAATGCTGATGGCTTCAGAGAGGCTGGCACACATGGAGACTCCTCATTTGCCTGTTCTGCTATAAGGGAAATATCCCAAGGGACGAGGTGGCTTGTTGATTAGCACATGTTTCTAAAACGTATATATAAAAAAGAAATATGAAAAATACATGGAAGTTTTTTTCTGACCAGTGATGTTTAGAGCCCCTAGAGGCAGTTCAGTTGTCATGGAGGTTGTGGACTTTGTCTTCCTACGCCATTAGTCTATATTGCCCTAGGTCTAAGACTTAAGTTGGCCCTGCTCAGACAGCAGCTTAAAGGAGCCCGTGGTGGTTGAAAGTAGCTAGAACAACAATCGGAAGCTGAGAGGTTAGACAGATCTGGGTATTTAACTGTGAAATTATCTTCACCTGACTGATTAAAAGCCTAATAAGTCCATCAACCTTTTGGGCCTTAACTGCTTTAAAAAAATATAATGATGAATCAACTGGAAGAGTGTCAGCTAATTCATTAACTTTATACTATGTAGATTGGCTTCTGATCTCTTTGGGATTTATTGAAATGTATACTTTGACTAAGCATGTTCACACACCTGTATGTGGGAAATCTGTCAATGTTCGTGTATAGATACACTGGTGGAATCAAATTTAGAATAGAAGGTTCTTATAATGCTCTTTAAATGTAAAAATTCAATTAGTAAAGTAAGGAAAGAGTCCATGTCTAAAAATGACCATTTCAACAACTTTGCTATACAAATGTCTAATGTGGCTGAAAACCTCTCCTATCAGAGAGATTTAAACGATACACAAAATATTACCTTATTTTTTCTTTAACTCTAAGCTTTATTTCCTGTTGTGATAAGGTCTAAACAGTTTCACTGAATCCTCTGGAGTTCTATGAAATGGTGTTAAATCTCCCCCCCCCCCCTCCATATTCAACAGCTTTTCAGTTTCAGCTAAAATACCAAGACATGACTCTTTAACTGATGGCTACGTACCATATATTTGATTTTTATCTCCCTTCCCCCCCCATAAAGGAGAGAAGGCAGTCTAATTTTTTAAAACGCAGGTGTTCATGTTGACTTGAGTATTGTTCCTCAAGCTAATTATTGAATATCCACTGGCCAATATCATTTTTAAGGGTATCGGCAGTGAATAGGCATGAGAGATTTGCATGTATTGCCTCCACTGCATGCAAAATGTTTTTCATATTTGTTGTGGATATCCTGGAAACCAGTCTGGTTAGAGAACTAGGATCTACTCGAAATACTGATTTAGAGCACTTGCTGTCACGTAGGAAAGTTAGTGCCTGCTAAATTAAACTAGTCCTGATGATTTATTAAATGAAAAGTCAGTTTGCTTCCTTCCAGAATTCTATATTAAGTTGTACTTTTGATATTTTTGTTTGTTTTTCCCTGGGTATTTGATGTCTCTGCTGTACTAACCTTAAATTTCTCATTTTCCTGGGATTTCACTCAACTAATGGTTAATAAGTAACGTGAACTAATTTAATATGCACCTTGCTGTGAAAGGTGAATTGGATCTATTTGTCCTGTGTGCACTCCAAAGAATTTCCCCTTTCTAAAAGTGGAGAGAGGAATGATACTATCAAATTTAAACTTCAAACTGGATGAAAATTTAGGCCAGCCAACTAAGGGGTATGTTTACTAAACCGTGTTAACATAGCAGATGCTACGTTAACGCGTGTAAATGTCATGTTAACGTGTGTTAACATTACATAACGCGCGTTAGCGTTCCCGGCTGCGGTAAGTCCCGTGGAGGGTGGCGAGAGGGCGGAGAAAAGGAGTCAATGGGCGGGGAGAGGCCCCTTCCACACTAACACGGAGAACTGAAGGTCTGACTTACCGTGACTGAAAACCTGGCGTTTTAGCACACATTTGCAAGAGAGAAACCATTTCCATGTCAGCAATGTACAGCATAGGCAGGGAGCCCAAGAAAAGTGATAGTAGTGCTCCATTTGCAGCAACAGCATAGTGCCCAAGTATGAAAGGCCACTATGGTGAAAGGGGCATGGGGGGGACTAGGCAGTTGCCTAGGTGGCACATAGGAATATAGAAACCAGACATCAGCAAGACAGCAGCTGACAAAGTCCAAACACAATCCACCTACATCTACATGATCCACCCTAGCTAACAGTTGCCAGGACACTGACCTGACACCCCCCCAGCCAACCCTCCCCCAAGTGGAAGAGACCTAATATTGGCAGGCGGTGATGGGGCGTCTGTGAGGATGCCCATGTATGCCTCCCCACCCCAGACCCCGCTCCCTAGGCAACTGCCTACCCACACGGTGGATGGCCTGGGACTGCACACTACCAGCACAGACAGCATATGGTCATGTCAGCATGGCAGGGGTGTGTGTGCCCGTGCTGGAGGGAGCTGTGGCACCTGCCTGCAGTGGACCTAGGCCATGCCCTGTACCAGTACGTGGTGTGCAGTGCAACATAAAAGGTCTGGCTGAGGAAAAGTACAGGTAGCTCCAGGGACTGCTGTGCATTTGTGGCAACAGTGTGGTGCAGTACACACAGCCAGTGTGTCCAGAAGCAGAGGGTCACAGGTTCAAGTCCCAGCTGTGGTTCCTGCAGAGCATGTCCCTATATTTTACCCTACAATGCAGATACAACAGCAACATGTGCAAAGCCCAAAGCAGCGGCGAACAGGGATACAAACACCCACTCACACAGGCTCCACAATCCAAAGCTGCATGAAGAGTCAGTCTGTTGGCCCCAGCACGGAGCTGAAGTTATCACCAGAGCACTACTACTACCTCCTGCACAGTTTATCAGTGTCGGCACTGTGATCAGGACCAGTGTGGTGGGCAGGGCTGCCAACCACCCCTGTCTTTGCACAATACTGCAGTAGGAGTGTGTGTGTGTGTCTGTCCATTGTTTTGTGGCTGCCCACACCTCACTGGGCCCACAATGTCCCACTGTTGCCAGCGATAGCCTGAATATGTGCATAATGAGGAGCAAGGTATTGTGGGTATGGTCTGGACAGGGAGGATTGGCCAGGATGCATCTTCACAGGGTGTGGGGCAATGGCTGGGACACTGTAGTGCCCAACCAGCTCCTACACTGACAGGGTGGCCACAGCATGTCATGCTGGGAGGACACTCTCACTCTGACCGAGCAGTGACCATGGCAAGTCTAGGTTCCCACATAGCGCTCCATCTGCCTCCAGTGATACCTGTGTGTTCCCAGTGCTGGGGCCCAATCACTGAGATACCTGCTTGGTGCACATAGTTCCTCTGTGAGCATGCACTATGGACTGGCTAGTGGACTGTCTGCAGTTAGTCTGTACATAGTTGGAACACCTTGTAGGGTGCTGCAGGTACAGCCTGACTGTGCCGTCTGCTGATGAATGGCAGACGATAGTGTGAGGCAATTGAGGTTTTCCAGACCTAACCCCAGCATTACTGCTGGTCTGCCCCGGTCACAGGTATGGCTCTTGCCCACCATCCCTGGAGGGCTGTCTTATACCAGCAGGATAGAGGTTGCTTCACCGGGGCTCAGGCACCTGTCCCATGCCTACAAAAAGGGTGATTGTAGGCCCTTTGGGGTATATAGTGTATACCAGTTTGACCTGTAGAGGCATTGCTACACAAACCTCATGCACGTTTAAAAACCCCTTTGCCTTGATAACAGGGTCTGGCTGACATGGGTACCTAACACTGGGTACACACTAATCTGGGTGGTGTCTGGTCTCAGAGAACCACATGTGACTGCAGAACACGGACACCGAATTACCTTCAGATGCACTGCAAGGAACACCTGTCACACACTGGTAGTGATGGAGATGTACAGCAGGACCTATCTCTAGCACCACATGTATTGCGGACCTAGTGCTGGGCATCCATCCTATCCCTCAGGGTGAACACAGAACCTGCACAATGGCATGGTCTGTAGCTACACTGTGTCACTATCACACACTGTCAGTTCGTCTTTCCAAGCTGAGGTACCGGAGAGGTGCAGACCCCATTTGGTGATCAGCTGTAGACAGCTATTCAGCATGTGCATTGCATCATGGGTACTGGTGGGGTTACCGTATCCTGGCACTCAGAGCAGACAGTTTGTGTGGTGACCTGCAGTCCTTCTGAATCCAGCCATTGCTGTGAGATACACCATGGAGGTATAGCCTACTGGTTAGTACAATGCCGTTCTCGGCAGTGTTCATGGGTTCGATTCCTCATTGTTCCCTCCTCTCATGCCTGTCCTACTCAAATAGTTTGCATGCCTGTAACAGTCATATTTTTGCAGAGCTCTGCTGCCAGCCCATAATACCCTCGCCACAGTTGCCATCATTCCCTCAGTCCATCTATTTGCGTCCATCAGCTGTGTAGAGTCCTGTCTGCCTGTGCAGGTTGCCACCCCATGTCCTGCACTGCTACCCTTTCCTGCATTGCGCCTCATTGTGTTTGCCTCGCCTGTGCCTAATCTGCATGGCACCACCACTCCTCTGTCCACCCATCATTGTAACTATCCTACCACCTCCGCCTCCACTGGGGGACACGTATTCCCATCGTCTGCCACCCACTGTCTTTCCAGTACTTTACATTGCCAACACCCTGTGCTGTCGTACAGTTGCCCCCACCATGTTTGTCATCAGTACTGGCAGCCACATGGGATGCCCGCAGATATGGCGGGTCCAGCGGCTCCCAGCTCTCCCTCCTTCACTCACCTGTTCATTGCCTTTCCTGAGTGCTCTATCTAGTGTTAAGGCTACATCTGTTTCTATGCCTCACAGGTCATGCATGTCATCCTGAGGCACTTTGCAGCCCTTAGGGCACACTAACCTAGGGCACCGTAACCTTGTTGGGCCAACTTAACCTATGGTTCCATAACCCAGGGTGCCTTCTAAGGTGCCTTGTCCAGGGGTGCCTAATACGGCTTAGCCTAAGGAGCCCTATAAAGCGCCTTACGAAGTGCCTTACTTGTAAGGCGCCTTGTAACGCGCTGTTAGCTGATACGGCTTGCTGTAACGATGCAATGCCCACGCCTTTATATGGGTATCTGTACCATTACCGCGGAACCTAACGCAGGTAACATTACCACGGTTTAGTAAACATACCCCTAAGTTTTTTTTTTTTCTTCAATATATATTTACTTTGTAAGACAGCTGAATTTTATATTGCCTACATATCCTTTGACATGGTCTTACCTTAGTAAAAATTAACTGGGGGAAAAAAAGGATATATAGTATAATTTTCAAAGCAGTCTAGCTGCATTAAAATGAATTAATGTACTTAGATTGCTCTGTTTGAAAATTGCCTCCTCACAATCTGGCAAGAAGTATGCACACCTTGTGGAGGGCATTCTCAAGTGTGTTTAGGTTGGGGGAAGAAAACAGCCCCAGTGCAGGACGTTTTCAAAAGTTTGCATGCTGTTTTACTCTTTAGCAATCTGCAGAATATAGCAGGTGTAAAGTATGGGGGTGCTTTAAGGGCCATGTTTAGTAAACGTTAATGGTCACTAATGGGAGGTGGTGGGCCCTAGCTGCTGTTATGCCCATAGAGATAAGATGAACACTGCAACAGATAGCACATGCTAGTTTCCGTTACCTAGTGCTAACGTTTAGTAAACAGGGCCCTTTGGTGTGCTTCCTATATATTCATTTTAAAAAAAAAAACCCTGCAACTACTTTGTTTAAATATTGCCTGTGAAATGAACAGACGGTCTTTGGATGAAAATGTTGAATATAATATTTACAGTTTGTTATATCATCTCCTCTTTTGCGTGAGGAGGGGAGGATGTTTGCTACTAATCTACTGAGCATGTGCGTCTCTTGCTCTTTAAGCACAATATTCTTTAGAGTGTTACGTTGAAACACTTTTGAAATGCGTTTTATTGTTCACAGGACGCAATTCGAAGTCATGGCGAATCAGGTAAGGACTTTGATCATTTTAAAACATGACGGCACATTTACTTCGCCATAGCACCTGTTCTGGTTATAATAATGCCCTTTTCACCATAAAGCTTCACCCACAGCTCTGTCGAGCAGCCCGAACAATTTGAGTCCAACAGGCTGGTCTCAGCCGAAAACTCCAGTACCAGCACACAGAGAGCGTGCATCGGCATCCAGTAACCAAGAGAAAAAAATTGTAAGTGCTGTATTAAGAATTTTGGAGTAAGGATGATAAAAAATGGGAGGCTTCATCGGAAGTAGTTTTAGTTTGAGGGCAGACCAGCTGAGTTGTGAAAAGGCGGTGTCGCTGGCCTTTGATGTAGAGAACGTTTTTCTAAAATGTTATACTATAGTAGAAGATTAGGCAGGTTATAAATTAAACAAGGTAAAAACCAAATGACTGTTGCTTTGCTTCTGAAGTCATTTTTATTACTTGAAGCCAAATGTTTTTGTCTGTTAAAGCCAAAGATTGCTTTCGTAAAGCTGTATATCTTTAGCAGTTAAATATTTTTTCCTTAAGAAAAACTTTTGACCTACCTTCTGACTGCTTTTGAACCTTTTTAATGAAAAGGATATTTTTAGGTTCAGGTAGCACAAAGCCATAATACATGCATTTTGTTTATATAAATATGTAAATATAATTTGTCTTGAGAGACATTTTAGGTTTTACCAGTTGGGCTACCTTTGACTTTGAAGGATCATATTTATGGCAGTTTTTTTGTGGCCATCGCATATATTTCACTGATGTTAAATCACAGTGGGATTTGGCTAAAGTGTAATGATCATCTCTGCTGTGTTACAAAATGTGATGTATCCTATTCAGTTTACTTTTAAGTAGCCACGTGCTATCTTCATACCTGTTCACTTTCCATTTGGCAGCTCATTGCAGTGAGTCTGGATTGCATATGAGCCCAAATAGTCTTGTGAAAAATGGACCTCTGGCTCTAGAACCTAAGGGTTTCTTTTCTCATGATTTGTTTACTTTTTGAGCAATTTTGTTAATTTTATGTGTTGTGGTGTGTGTGTTTTTTTTTCTTTGCAGTTATTTGTGAGATGAGGTTCATAAACACCCTCCCTTTCTATTAAGGCAAAGAAATACTGGATTTATTCCTAGAAATGATTTTTTTTTTTTTTACAGTATTCTAATTTTTTATTCTTAAAATTGCTTGTTCCAGAGGTCTCGTGGACAAAGGGATTCAAGTTATTATTGGGAAATAGAAGCAAGCGAAGTCATGCTTTCTACCAGAATAGGATCGGGTTCTTTTGGAACAGTATATAAAGGAAAATGGCACGGTAGGTATTAAACTTAGTGGATTAGGTATCATTTTTGCCAGCCATATGCACTTGAGCGAAAACAAAAATATAGATTCAATATATTAAACTTGGTTTCAATTTTTTTGTGCCGCATTCTTTGGCGGAGGCTACTAGTTAACAAATATAAATGTTGACAAATATTCATAAAAACATGCTGTCAGAAAAAGACCATATGGCCTATCATGTCTGCCCTTCCATACCAGTTACTATAGTCACCTTTTTTCCTTTAGAGATTTTCTGTGTTGGTCCCATGCTTTCTTGAATTCGGATACACTCCTGTTCTCTACTACTTTCATGCATCTACCACTCTTTCTGTAAAGAAATATTTCTGCATATTATTCCTGAGTCTATCCCCTTTCACCCTCATCCTATGCCCCCTCATTGCAGAGCTTTCTTTCAGTTGAAAGAGGCTCCTCTCCTGTGCTTATATGCCATGGAGATATTTAAATATCTCTATCATATCTCCTCTCTCCTGCCTTTCTCCCAAATTATACATATGGAGATCTTTAAGTCTGTATCCATCTGCCATATAATGAAGCCCACTGACCATTTTGGTAGCCACCCAATGCACAGACTCCATCCCGTTTTATATCCTTTTGAAGGTGCGGTCTCCAGAATTGCACACAGTACTCCAAATGAGGTCTCACCAAAGACTTATATAGAGGCACAATCACCACCACCTTCCTGCTGGCCATATGCACCCAAGCATCCTTCTGGCCTTTGCCATAGTCTTTTCTACCTGTTTGGGCACCTTAAGATCATAAACAATTGCCTCCATGTCCTGTTCTTCTTTTGTGGACAGACGCACTTCAGCCCCTAAGCTGTACTGCACCCTTGGATTTTTGAAATCTAGAAGCCAGAGTAATAATCTAGGAGAACTCTGTCACAGTCCCCCCTCCCCCCCAGTCCCCCAAAAGTTGTAGAACAGCTCCATTTTTCAGGGCTTGATTTACTGTTTTCTCATTTTCTAATGGAAAAGGAAAGCTTAATAAATTAGGTCCTGAATGTAAGAAATATCATGTCAGATCACAGTCCATCATGCCCAGTATCCTGTTTCCAACAGTGGCCAATCCAGGTCACATTGCGTATTCCCTAGTCTTTCTACTTTTTGATGGTATAAACAACCGATCTATGTTTACTCGTTCTATTCCATTCAATAATTTATAGACCTCTATCTTATCCCCCCCCCAGCCGTCTTTTCCAAGTTGAAAAGCCCTGACCTTTTTAGCCTTTCCTCATAGGTGTATCCTTCCATCCCCTTTACCATTTTGGGGCTCTTCTCTGTACCTTTTCTAATAACGCTATATCCTTTTTAAGATACGACAACCAGAATTGCGCAGAATATTCAAGGTGCGGTCGCACCATGGAATGATACAGAGGCATTATAATATCCTTGGTTTTATTCTCCATTCCTTTCCTTATGATTCCTAGTATTCTGTTTGCTTTCTTGTCCACCGCTGCCCACTGGGCGGAGGGTTTTAACATGTATTAGCCACAATGACGCCTAAATCTTTATCTCCAGGAACAAGCAGGAATAAGTCCTCACATATGGGTACGTCGGTACCGACGGAGCCCGTGCGGGAAAGCTCCCCAGCTTCTTAGAATAGAAGCTTTTGGGACCTCCCACTGCACATGCGCACTGCCTTCCCGCCTTCCTGAACAGCTCTCCTCAGTTTCTCTTTTTCCGCGGAGCCAGCAGGTCGTGTTCCTGTCACCGCTGAAGAAATTGTTATTTTATTTGTTTCTTTAGACCGCGTACCTGCCTTCCCCATACCGATACCGGTATCGCCGGTCTTTTCTTTCTTTCTTTAAAAAATTATAATTCTTTTTCTTATTTTTTAGCTTTTTGGTCACTTCAGAGAGGCCTCTCGGCCTACTCAATTTCTCCTCATGGAGAAGCCAGCCCCTGGATTTAAGAAGTGTACCAAATGTAATGCTGTTATTTCAGTCACAGACACCCATGACTGGTGTCTGAAATGTTTGGGGCCTGACCATTCCATACCGGACTGCCCATCTTGCTCCCACATGTCTAAACGTGGGCTGCAGAACCGGGCCAACAAATTCCATGTGCTGTTTGCTTCAGAGAATACAGCATCACAGTCATCCAGGTCTTCTTCTCCGGATGGATCTCAGGTAACCAAACCTTCTGTGGGCAAGTCCTCAAAGAGCAAATCTCCTTCAAAGCATCGAGAGGCTCTTAGCTTAGAACTTGAGGACCCTGCCCCAGCCAAACAACCCCGGCGGGAAGTCCAACTTCCAAAAACGCCAATTCAGGGGTCTCAGGTTGATATCGATGCTACGGCCTCGACAGATCACCTGTTAGCCTGCTCTGGGGTACCGGGTCACTCCGGTACCGACATCCAGGCAGCTATGGCGTCCATGGGCGATACTGTACAGTCCATGCAGCAGGCCGTCATGGCTTTCATTAAAGCTGCAACGCCATCGGTTCCGCTTTCAGCGGTTCCGGGCCCGATACCGGTATCGTCCGCCATGCCGGTATCGAGGCCGTCCACCTCTAAACGCAAGTCGGTACCGTATGGGCTTTCGCTCCATACCGGTTCCATACCCGATACGCCCGATATCGATACCGATCGGTACGCGTATCGTGCGTTAGAGGAAAGCACCGATTCCTCTGAGGATTTTCACTCCTCTGATGATTCTGCTGAGTTTTCACTCAACTTACCTGAGGAGCCCTCTTCTCCTAAAAGGAGAATGTCCCCTCCAGAGGATTTGTCCTTCCAGGACTTTGTTTTAGATATGGCTACAGCCCTTTCTATTACCACATCCTCTGAAAAGGAACCCAGATCCAAAAAACTGGATATTTTGGGATACTCAAAGGCCCCTAAGGAGGCAGTTACCCTGCCTATCCATGAAATCCTTCAAGAACAACTGATGGATTTCTGGGAAAATCCTTTGACTTTGTCTCCTTATTCCCGTAGGTTGGACACCATGTATAGGGTCCCTCCTTCTCCTGGTTTCCAAAAGACTCAATTGCCCCACCACTCTATTGTGGTGAAGTCTGCAATGAAGAAGATTAGGAGTACCAAAAGGCACTCTTCCACCCCTCCAGGACGGGAATGTAAGACTTTGGACTCTTTTGGTAGGAAAATTTTCCAGGCTAGTATGCTTATAGCCAGGATTAATTCCTACAGTCTCTATATGGGCATGTTCCTGGAGGAACTTGCCAAAAAGGTGCGGCATTTTGCCCCCTTTATCCCTGAGGATAAAAAGCAGGGTTTCCTTTCCCTAGTGAAACAACTCTTAGAGGTTTCTAAGTTCTCTAATAGGGCAGCATATGATTCCTTTGAGGGAGCCAGTAGGGCTTCGGGCATTGCTATTGCAGCCCGACGTCTTGCTTGGCTCCAGGCCTCTGATCTGGAACCTTGGGTTCTAGATGGCTTACGTAATCTGCCCTGTACAGGTGAGAACTTATTTGGGGAAGAGTGGCAAATCAAAGCCACCCAGATGGATGCTGAAAATGCCACCTTGGAAAGACTTTCAAAGTCCACTTCAATTCCTACTAAGAAAAAGTCTTTTAAAAGGCCTTACTATAAGAAGGCCAGAGTTGCTTCAAATACTGGCCAGCAGTCTTCTCAACCTCGCTATACTGCTAAGCGTCAGCAATCCAAACAAGCACGAGCTAAGCCTGCAGCAGCTACTGTAGCTCAGCAGGCTCCAACCCCTCAGGGGTTTTGACTTGCTCCTAGGGAACTTGCCACTTCTGGTTCTAACACAACCAGAACCTCTCACCATACCCGGAAGGTTGGTTCACTTTGCTCCCAGATGGGAACAAATCACAACAGAACAATGGACCCTCTCTATCATTCGAGAGGGTTACAAACTTCATTTCTCCAGCCTTCCTCCCCATCATATGGTGAGACCATTCAATTCTCCCCCATCTCTCCTAACCCTGTTGGGTCAAGAGGTTTCCTCTCTTCTTGCCCAAGGGGCCATAGAAGAGGTTCCTCTTCCTCAACAAGGGTCCGGTTTCTACTCCCCTTATTTTCTCATTCCAAAGAAGACAGGGGGATTCAGACCAATCCTAGATCTGAGAGAATTGAACAAATTTCTCTTCAAGGAGAAATTCAAAATGCTGTCTCTCGGCATTCTCCTTCCTTACCTCCAGGGTCAGGACTGGCTTTGTTCTCTAGACCTACAGGATGCGTATACACATATACTCATCCATCCATCCCACAGAAAGTATCTTCGCTTTCTGTTTCAGGGAAAACATTTCCAATACAGAGTACTCCCCTTCGGTCTAGCCTCTGCTCCAAGAGTATTCACAAAATGCATGGCAGTCGTAGCCGCATTTCTAAGAGGCATGGGAATCTTTGTCTTCCCATATCTGGACGACTGGCTCATCCGAGCTCCAACTCAGTCACAGGCCCAGATTTCCCTGGACCACACAAGGAGCCTTTTGCAGTATCTGGGACTGGTAGTAAACCTTCCCAAGTCCCAACTCATCCCTACTCAATCTCTAGAATTCATAGGGGCCCAGTTGGACACCATCACTGCAAGGGCCTACCTTCCACAGGTTCGAGGCCAGCGCCTCCTGAGTTTGGCCTCCCAAGCTCAGTCCAGCACTCACTTGACAGCCAGGGAAATGCTACGCCTACTGGGTCATATGGCCTCCACAGTACATGTGGTGCCCTATGCTCGTCTTCATATGAGAGCAGCTCAATGGACCCTGGCCACTCAGTGGACTCAGGCGTCAGGAGCGCTCTCAGACCAAATACAAACCTCCGATCGTCTGTTTTGGTCCCTCCACTGGTGGACTTCCACCAAGAATCTGTTGTTGGGGGCTCCATTTCAACCATTGCTACCCCAAGCAACCCTCACAACAGATGCCTCCCAAACAGGGTGGGGAGCCCATCTGCAAACTCTCTCCACTCAGGGCACTTGGTCTCTACAGGAGACCACCCTTCATATCAATCTTCTGGAACTGCGAGCAATTTACCTTGCCCTCAAGGTCTTCCACTCCCTCCTAGCCAACCTCACTGTCCTAGTTCAGACGGACAATCAGGTGGCCATGTTTTACATAAACAAACAAGGAGGGACGGGCTCTCTGTCGCTTTGCAACGAAGCTCTAAGACTATGGGCCTTCGCCAGAGAGCATCAGATTCACCTGCTAGCAGTGTATCTCCCAGGAGTTCAAAACTCTCGGGCAGACAGGCTCAGTCGAGTTCTGCTGCCACACGAATGGTCCCTACATTTGGACCAAATAAACCGAATCTTTCAGGAATGGGGGACCCCGGACATAGACCTCTTTGCAAGTCCGTGGAATGCCAAACTTCCCCGGTTCTGTTCCAGAACTCCGTGTCAGGGAGCTCAGGCTACGGACGCCTTTCTCCTGAATTGGAATCAGGCATTCCTATATGCCTTTCCACCCATTCCTTTGATTCCCAAGACTCTGTTCAAACTCCAGAGGGATCATGGAACTATGATCCTCATAGCTCCACGCTGGCCACGCCAAGTGTGGTTCCCTCTACTTCTACAGCTCTCCCAGGGATCCTACTTGGATCTGGGAGCTGCGCCAGACCTCCTGTCTCAGGAGGAGGGGACTTTGTGGCACCCAAACCCCAAATCCCTTCACCTCAGTGCTTGGTTACTGAAGGCTTAAGCCTTCAAGACTTTCATCTTTCCCAACCAGTGAAAGATATCCTTTCTGCCTCTAGGAAACCCTCTACCAGGCGTTCCTATGCTTTCAAATGGAAACGTTTTTCCATTTGGTGTGCTCAGCAGGGTCTTGACCCTCTGGCACTTCCTTTGAATTCTCTTCTTGATTATCTCCTGCATCTATCCAATGCAGGCCTCAAGACGAATTCGGTAAGAGTCCATTTAAGCGCTATTGCAGCATCCTTGAAACATATAAATGGACAACCTATCTCCTCTCATCCTCTTGTTGCAAGATTCATGAGAGGCCTGACTCTCACTAAACCTCCCATCAGACCACCCCCGGTCGCATGGGATTTGAATCTAGTGCTCGGTCAACTTATGAAGCCACCTTTTGAGCCAATGTTTTCCACCTCCTTGAAATTTCTTTCCTGGAAGGTCATCTTCCTCATTGCAGTCACTTCGGCTCGCCGCATCAGTGAGCTGCAGGCTTTAGTGGCTAATCCACCTTACACAAGATTTCATCATGATAAGGTGGTCCTTAGGACGAATCCCCACTTTATGCCTAAAGTGGTCTCGCCTTTTCATCTTAATCAAGAGGTATATCTACCTGTCTTTTTTCCAGCTCCTCATGCATCCAATGCAGAGAGGAACCTTCATACTCTGGATTGTAAAAGAGCTCTCGCTTTTTACCTTAATAGGACTCAGCCACATCGAAAGTCTTCTCAACTTTTTGTGGCCTTTGATCCTTCCCATTTGGGACTTCCAGTCTCCAAGCGTACACTTTCCAATTGGATTGCTCAGTGTATTTCTTTTGCTTACCAGAGCAAAAACATTTCTCTGGAAGGCCATGTCACTGCTCACAATGTGAGGGCCATGGCAACTTCTATGGCTCATCTGCACTCTGTTTCCATAGATCAGATCTGTCGAGCCGCTACCTGGGCCTCGGTTCATACCTTCACAGCCCATTACTGTTTGGACAAGGACTCCCGCCGGGATGCCTTGTTTGGCCAGGCTGTCCTCAAGCACCTGTTCCATTCCTAAACAACTCCTGCCCACCTTCCCAGAATGGATGCCTGAGATCCATACGAAGATGGCGAACCTTTACAGGGGATCCCATGCATCTAAGCTAGGGAGTCCCCATATGTGAGGACTTATTCCTGCTTGTTCCTGGAGATAGCACAGTTACTTACCTGTAACAGGTGATCTCTGGGAACAGCAGGAATTAGTCCTCACAACCCACCCACCTCCCCTAGGAGTTGTATCTTTTATCTATCTATCTTCCTGTCCTCTCTCTGTTGACTCAGCTATAAACTCGAAACTGAGGAGAGCTGTTCAGGAAGGCGGGAAGGCAGTGCGCATGTGCAGTGGGAGGTCCCAAAAGCTTCTATTCTAAGAAGCTGGGGAGCTTTCCCGCACGGGCTCCGTCGGTACCGACGTACCCATATGTGAGGACTAATTCCTGCTGTTCCCAGAGATCACCTGTTACAGGTAAGTAACTGTGCTTTCCTGGGTGGTGATTCCTAATGTGGAACCTTGCATAGCGCCAACAGAGGACAGTGACCCTCCTCTTCCACCTTCTCCACCTCCCCAGTGAGTGCACTGTCAACAGCATATTGGTAACCCTTTGTAGTTGCCCCGAGGCAGATTCCTATTTTGCTTCATGGTCTGGTAATACATGAAGCAAAAAAAATTTCATAGTCCCTGCACACTTCCTTCACCCTGTCACTTTTTCTTTCTCATAGCCTTCTCCCAGCCATCATCTAGTCTCCTAACCTCTTTCAACATTCACCTGTGTTCTCTCATAGTCTTCTCGCAGCCTTCACCCAGTCTTTCTCTCATAGCCCCCCAGCCTTCACCCAGTCTTTCTCTCACCATTCTTCTCGCTTTGCTGTTTGCAGTTGCACTAAAGAGGCCGTTCTTCTTTCCCAGTACGATTGGCTGGCTGTCTGCACTGTGCAGCTCAATCTGCATAAAGTTCATGCTGACCTCACAGTACCATGTATGACTAACACACAATAACTCCATCCCACATGCATACAATCACTTATTTCAATGTTCCACACATGTAGATAGTTTTCCCTGGTTAGCCAAGTTGATGCTCCTGTTCTTTGTAATGACCTGACTCTTGTTTTTTGTCGGAAACTGTTAGTTCTATGTAAACCGCGCTGATCGCAAATAGTGCGGTATAGAAGAAATGTAAATAAATAAATAAATAAAAAATCAGCTCAAACATCCTCCACTATGCAGCTCATGCTGCTTGCAGAGAGGTGATCAGTGGAGGAAGTAAAAAAGCTTGGTGTTAGGCAGTACCAACACTTACTAAAACCTTTTGGGGGCATTGCATCCTGGCGCTCAGGATTGTATTTCTAGGTGCAATAGTGATCTGGCACCCAGGATTTGTTGAAACCTGCATTACATCATTGTAATTTGTTTAAATGCTTATGCCTATTTATGCTGGCGATCATAAAGCAGGAAATTAAAGCAAAAGCCCATGATTTTTGAAATGGAAAGGAAGATCAAGTTCTTATTTCAAAAACTAATAATGGATAAGCATATCATTATAATTGTAATTTGCATTTCGGGTTTGTAGAGGATTAAAGAGATCTATAATAACCTTAGAAGTTGGTAAGAAGATTGAAAGGGCTGTTAGAAATAGTCGTCTAGGCTGGGAGAGATTGGTGCTGCAGGGATTTTTGTTAACTGTGAACAATCTGTTTTAGATCTCTATAAAGACGTGCCATCAATTCTTAGTTTGATGCACTTTGTGGAGTGGAGGACCCTAGTGGTTGAGCAACAGCCTGGTGACCAAGAGAATAGGGTTTGATTCTCACTGGCATTCCCTGTGGCCTTGGGCAAGTCATTTTACCCTTCATTGCCTCAGAAGAAAGGCCTGGCAATCTACTGTGGTCGCACCTTGCCAAGAAAACCCATGGCAGTTGGGTCACCAGAAGTCAACACTGATTCAATAGCACACATTGTTTTGATGCACTGTATACTGTATCAGTATTCTGAAAAAGTGACATGTTTTCATATATCCTTCAGAAATTATGATCCACTGGTTTTAACAGGGCTGGATTTAAAATGGTCATGCTGATAGGCAAGGGGAACTGGGTTCCAAGAGTGCTCCTTTCCTTATCCATGCCTGTCTCTGAAAGATTTGAGCTGGTACCTATGTATGTGGAGAGCCAACATGAGGCTTTTGATGTCTTCTGTACTAGCTTTTGCTACCAAGAGAAACCCATGTGAGGATTGGTGCCATTGCATGGCCTGTAAGTAAAGGGGATGGAAGGATACCCCTATGAAGAAAGGCTAAAAAGGTTAGGGCTCTTTAACCTGGAAAAGAGACAGCTGAGGGGAGATATGATAGAAGTCTATAAAATAATGAACGGAGTGGAACAGGTAAACGTAGATCGATTGTTTACGTTATCAGAATATAGAAAGACTAGGGGACATGCAATGAAGCTACAGGGTAAACTATTTAAGACTAATAAGAAAATATTTTTTCACTCAACGTGTAATCAAACTCTGGAATTTGTTACCGGAGGATGTAGTAAAGGCTGTTAGTGTAGCTGGGTTTAAAAAAGGTTTGGACAAGTTCCTGGAGGAAAGGTCCATAAACCATTATTAAGAAGGGACCCAGGATATCAATGCTTGACCCAGTACAAGCATTGTGGAACCTGCGTCTTTTGGGGAAACTGCTAGGTACGTATGACCTAGATTGGCCACTGTTGGAAACAGGATACAGGGCTTGATGGACCTTGGTCTGACCCAGTATGGCATATCTTATGTTCTTAAGTGTTTGCTGGCCTACAAGCTCCATGCTAATGCTTTGAACTTATTACTGCAGATGCAAACTGAGGAGGATATCCCATTACGCTTTTGGTGCTTCATGCCTGTGTCAGGCCTGGATAGTGGCAGAATGCCTTTTGGTACTTTAATAGACTGTTGCTTATGGCAGAATTTGGGCCTGGGTTTAATGCTTGCTAGGCAGATCTTTCTCAGTCTCTTATGAACGTTTTTCTTAAATCTATTGTTTTGTTATCTGGGCCAATTTCCCAGTATCGTCCCAATGATGACCTATTAAGTAAAAGTACTGTTTTTAGAAACATTACAGGCATGTCTTTTATTAATGCAATTTTAAATAGCAGAGTTCTAAATTATTTAAGCAGTTTGTTTTCCATGAAAATCTGCTCCATGGTGTGAAGCTGGTCCTTTTATTCGCTAAGTGAAACCCTAAATTACAGATAAATGTAAAAACTCTCTCGATTGTTCACCCTTCTTGTTATCAAAATGAAAAAGAAAATTGCTTAAAATTAACGCTAATAAGTCCTGTAAAATCCCTAGCGCATCTTAATCTATGTCCGCGGTGAAAATACAGTAGTGAAATTTCTATAAAATCAGACTCTTGCGTAAGACTCATACTAATCGACAAACATGTAGGCCATTAACAGAAGTGTGTTATGGTCTAACCATTCCGTTAATAAAAAGGATACACTCCCCACCCCCTTTCCCATTGTTGAAGCAATATAAAATTCTGTAGCTATGAGGACAATGCATTATCATTTGTAGTCAACCAGTTCTGTTATACAAACCAAGCCAGGCTGAGAATTGCCCACCAAATCTTAGAAGAAAAAGTCTTATTACAGACTGAACAAGCATTGACCAGCAAGCAAGGCATATGTAATATTGAATCAAATGGCAAAGAGAAGTTCTTTTTTTCTATGCTAATTCTCTTGTACATTTAGGCCCATTTATACAACCATTATTACGAGTAACAGCAATATCAGAAACCGATGTCAAGTTTTTTCTCATATATTCTTCAACACATAATCACACTAATTGGAAATACATCCATTTCCTTTCTAATAGGTACGAGATTATAAAAATCACTTTTACTTCTCCGGGGTTCTCATCCTTGTCCTATTACCCCATATCAGTGGGATCGTACCATCCATATTCCAAATACTATCCACAACAACTTAAAAAAAAAATACCCCTGAGCCTAGGGAGGGCTACCATTTAGTTTCAAGCCTTGCATCGCCTCATCATATTAGACCATCAGAACAGCACAAAAATTCTTAAGACTTGTTTAATACTACCAAGATGACAACCAATATGTCAACCATGCCAACCACTAGGCAGTCAACACAGTTTTCCATGGTTTTGCCTTCCTCTACAACTCGTCCAATTTGATTAGTCACTACCTCATTCACTTTCCCTAAAAATGTAAAATTTAATCTCCAGGAACAAGCAGGAATGTAGTCTTCACATATGGGTACCGTCGGCACCGACGGAGCCTGCACGGGAATGCTCCCCAGCGTCCTAAAAAGAAAGCTTTTGGGAGCATCCACCACGCATGCTTGCTGCCTTCCCGCCCAACTACCTCTCACTTCAGTTCTTCGTTTTCCGCGGAGCCGACAGGACGTGTCCCCTGTCACCGCAGAAAATCTTCTCTTAAATTTATATTTTTTGTGGTCGCGTCTGCCTTCTGTCGACGCCTACTGGTACCACCGGTGCTTTTCTTTCTTTTCTTCTAAAATAACTTAATTTTAGTGCTTTCCCAGGGTTTTTTTTTTTCCCCCTGCTCTGGTGCTTGGCGCCATTTTGGGCTTTAGGCCCTCTGTTCCCTTATGAAAAAAAACAGCCACTGGTTTTAAAAAGTGTTCAAAATGTGGCGGTACAATTTCTATTACCGACACCCATGACTGGTGTCTTAAATGTTTAGGTCCTGACCATTGCCCTATGGAGTCTCTCCCCTGCAGGAAGTTGACTAAAAAAGTCTTCAGAATCGAGCAAATCAACTCGGTGCCCTATTTGCTTCAGACACGATGTCTGTTGCATCGATGTCTTCCAGGGCTTCTACTTCTTCCCAGGGATCTCAGGTAACTAAACATAAGTCTTCCAAGACTAGCCGGTCCTCGAAGAGTAGATCTCCCTCTAAATGTCAAGATGCCACAGGCGTTGCCCTCGGACACTTCACCGGCTAAACAGCCCCAGTGGGAGTCTTCGGGCTCCAAAGCTTTATCGGGGCTCCAGGATGTTCCCGAGGCCTTGACCTCGATGGAACTACTGGTGTTATGCTTGGGGGGTTTTGGCCGCTTCCTCCGGTACCGACGCATCGGCAGTAGCGATGGACAAAAGACTCCTCACTATCGAACGCAGTCTAGCGACTCTTTTAGCTACTTCAGTACCACTAAAGTCGCTGCAGATGGTTCCGCAGGCACCAGTACCGATGCTGGTACCGGTGCCAGTGCCCTCGGTACCTGTTTCAACATGCATGCTTCCCCTGATGCCAAGCCTGGAATCTCTCTCCAGTATGGGGGATCAGGTACCGACTCGTTTCGGTACCGACATTGAGCGGTACCGATGCCATCTGCTTCGGGAGAACCTGGTACTTCCTCCTTTTGAGTCTTCCGATTCCGATGACTCAGATGATTCCACCGGTACCAGAGCTGAACTTTTGCAAGATTCATCTCTTTCTCCTCAACGCAGAATGTCCCCTCCTGAGGATATGTCTTTTCATGATTTTGTACATGATATGGCAAAGGGTCTTGCCATTACAGTAGTACCAGAAAAGGAGCCTAGAGCAGAAGAATTGAGAATTCTTCAGTATCCTTTGGCTCCAAAGGGGGCAGCTATGCTTCCTATACACCAGATCTTATATGATCTAATGTTAAGAATGTGGGAAGCTCCTTTAACAGTATCTTCACGTTCTAGACGTCTTGACACTATGTATCGAGTACCACCTTGCCCAGGGTTTCAGAAGACTCAGTTACCACATCATTCTATGGTGGTAGAGTCCGCCATGAGGTGGATTAAGAGTGCTAAACGACACTCTTCCAATCCACCAGGTCGTGAGTCTAGAACACTGGATGCCTTTGGTTGTCGATGCTTTGTCCTCCATGCTATCAGCAAGAATCAGTTCCTATATATTATACATGGGAATGTTTCTTGAGCAGGTTACAAAAGACTTGGAGCTTTTGAACCCTTTTCTTCAAGAGGATAAATGGACAGATTATTTGGCTTTGGTCAAACATACTCAAAATGTCTCTAAGTTTATGAATCGTGCTACCTTTGACTGTTTTGAATGTATTAGCAGAACCTCTGCTATATCTGTAGGAGCACGTCGTATTGCCTGGCTCCAAGCTTCAGACTTGGAGGAATGGGTGCAAGATAAAGCTGGGTAACATTCCTTGCACAGGAGAAAATCTCTTTGGCAAGGATTGGCAGCTTAAAGCTAATGAAATTGACACTGATAATACAACTTTAGACAGGTTGTCAAAATCTACAGCTAACCCAGCTAAGAGTTTTTTTTCAAAAAACCTTTTTTCTCTAAGAAGAAATTCTACCCATCTTCCACCCAGCAAACACATGTTCCCCAGAAAGGGCAACAACAAGCTAGACAGACACAAGCTCAGAAGGCTCAGCAGACCCAGCCTCCTCAGCATCTTTGACTGTTGTCTAGAGAACTTAGCCATTCTTCCTGTTCTAAGCCCAGAATCTTTAAATATTCCAGGCCGTATTTGCCATTTTGCCAAAAGATGGCAACAAATCACTTCAGAAAATTGGACCCTATCTATAGTGAGTCTGGGATACAAGCTTCATTTCCTCAGCTTGCCCCATCCACGCTAATAAAACAGTTCAAATCTCAACCACCGGTCTCAGACCTGTTGTGGCAAGAGGTCACTACTCTTCTGGCTCAAGGGGCTATAGAAGAGGTTCCAAAGTCCCAGCAGGGTACAGGATTCTATTCCCCTCCCTACCCCCCCCCCCAATTTTCTCATTCCAAAGAAGTCAGGGGGACTAAGACCAATCCTGGACCTCAGAGAACTGAACAAATATTTAATCTGAGAAAGGTTCAAGATGATCTCCCTTGGTACTCTTCTTCTATACCTTCGATTCCTAGTCAAGGGAAGACATTTTCAATACAGGGTCCTTCCTTTCGGGCTGGCCTCTGCTCCAAGGGTCTTTTCAAAATGCATGGCAGTAGTAGCAGCATTTGAGGACTCTAGGAATTTTTGTCTTCCCTTACTTAGACGATTGGCTCATTCGAGCACCGTCGGCTCCAGAGGCAACTCATGCTCTTTCCCGAGCAATGCAAATACTGCAGTACTTAGGATGGATTATAAACCTTCCAAAGTCCCAGCTCACCCCATCTCAATCCCTCGAGTTTATAGGGGCTCGCTTGGACACACAGCAGTCAAAGACTTTCCTTCCTCAGCCTCGCTGTCTGTGCATCATCGAACTAGCACTTCAAGCAGTGCTACAATCCTTCCTCACTGCTCGACAGATGCTTCGACTTCTAGGACACATGGCATCTACAGTCCTTGTGATTCCTTATGCACACTTTCATATGCGAGCGGCCCAGTGGACCTTGGCTTCCCAATGGTCCCAGGCCTCAGGATGCCTGTCGGACAAGATCAGAGTTACCACATGCCTGATTGCATCTCTGCATTGGTGGCAATCTCTGGAAAACCTTACAGTAGGCTCTGCTTTTCAGCAACCCCTACCTCAGGCTGTCCTGACGACAGATGCATCCAAGTTGGGTTGGGGAGCCCATTTGGGCGATCTGTCCACCCAGGGTATCTGGACCACACAGTAGGCTTCTCTTCAAATAAACCTCCTAGAACTAAGGGCCATTTCCAGTGCTATTCGAGTCTTTTGCTTTCATCTCGTAAGCAAAACAGTTCTGGTGCAAACTGACAATCAAGTGGCCATGTTTTACCTAAACAAACAAGGTGGAACAGGCTCTCTGCAATTATGCAACAAAACTTTGCAACTGTGGGCCTTTGCCAGAGAGCATCACATTCATTTGTTGGCAGTATTTATTTATTTATTTATTTACATTCTCTTATATACCGCGCTATTCTGCATCAGTGCGGTTTACATTGAACAAACTGAAATTACATTGAACAGGGCATTATAACTTGGAGATAACTATTTTACAGGGAACATGGGCTATGGAGGGTTAAGTGACTTGCCCAAGACCACAAGGAGCACCTGTGGGACTAGAAACCCCAGTCCTTCCGGCCCAAGGTTGCTGTCCTCTAGTGGGATTTGAACCCCCGACCTTCCGGCCTGAAGTACCTTGCCCCAGCCACTAGGCCACTCCTCCACTCCAGGCATTCAAAACGTTTGGGCGGACAGGCTCAGTCGAGTCCTGTTGCCACACGAGTGGTCTCTCCACTCATATCAACTTGCCCGAGTGTTTCAAGTCTGGGGAATACCAGACATAAACCTCTTTGCAAGTCCACAGAATGCCAAACTTCCCCGGTACTGTTCCAGACTGCCAGCTCAGAATTGTTAGGCAAGGGATGCATTCCTGCTCCATTGTGGCCAGGATTTTCTCTATGCCTTCCCACCAATTCCCCTAATTCCCAAAACCTTATTCAAACTCCAGAGAGACAGAGGTCGCATGATACTCATAGCTCCCTGCTGGCCAAGGCAAACATGGTATCCTCTTCTCTTAGGTCTCTCTCGAGCCACTCTTCTGGAGTTGGGGAGTACTCCGGATCTTCTTTCCCAGAACAACAGATCCCTACTGCACCCCAATCCCTAGTCCCTTCATCTCAAGGCCTGGCTATTCAAGGCATAGAACTTCAAGATCTAGGTCTTTCACAACAAGTGAAGGATATTCTTCTGGCTTCCAGAAAACCTTCCACAAGGCGTTCTTATGCTTTTAAGTGGAAGAGGTTCTCAGAGGGGGACTTAATACCCTCTTGGTACCGGTAGAGTCCCTTCTGGACTTTTTCCTTCACTTATCGGCTTCTGATCTCAAGACCAATTCTGTTAGGGTCCATCTTAGTGCTATTGCTGCATCTCATAAACCCTTTGATGGACAACCAATTTCTTTTTCTCCTCTTGTTTCAAGATTTATGAGAGGTTTCCTTTTAACTAAACCTCCCATCAAACCACCTCCGGTGGCATGGGATCTTAATATTGTTCTGGGTCAACTCATGAAGCCACCCTTTGAACCTTTGGCTACTTCGGAGCTAAAGTTTCTTTCATGGAAAGTCATTTTCCTAATTGCTATCATTTCTGCAAGACGCATTAGTGAACTGCAGGCTTTAGTGGCTGACCCGCCTTATACGAGGTTTCATCATGACAAAGTAGTCTTGAGGACTCGTCCTCATTTTATGCCAAAGGTGGTATCACCTTTTCATTTAAACCAATCGGTTTATCTTCCATTCTTCTTTCGTAGGCTTCATGCCTCCAGTGCGGAAAGAAATCTTCATACCTTAGATTGTAAACGAGCTCTGGCTTTTTATCTTCACAGAACTCAGCCATTTAGAAAGTCGTCTCAGCTTTTTTCTGGCTTTTGACTCTAGTCATTTAGGACTACCAGTCACTAAAAGAACTCTCTCTAAGTGGATTGCAGACTGTATTTCCTTTACCTTTCAGAGTAAAGGAATCCCTCTTGAAGGCCATGTCACGGCTCACAATGTTAGAGCCATGGCAGCCTCAACAGCTAATCTTCGGTCAGTTGCTGTTGATGAGATCTGCAAAGCAGCAACTTGGGCTTCTGTACATACTTTCACTGCCCACTATTGTTTAGACAAGGACTCCCGTTGGGATGCCTTGTTCGGTCAGGCTGTTCTACAGCATCTCTTCCATTCCTAGATCCACTCCTTCCCAACATCCACTCTTGGATGCCTGAGGTCCCTGGGAGGAAGCATGGCCCATCTTACATAGATCCGCAACATGCTGGGGTCATCCTTAGGCATTTTTAGCTGGGGAGTCCCCATATGTGAAGACTACATTCCTGCTTGTTCCTGGAGATAGCGTAGTTACTCACCTGTAACAGGTGATCTCCGGGAACAGCAGGAATAAGTCTTCACAACCCACCCACCTCCCCTAGGAGTTGTCTTTCTCTATCCTGTTCACTATAAAACTCAATGTAGCCTGTTACATTGTGGTGTGTTCTGTTCAAATGTACACCGCACTGATTATAATAGCGCGGTATATAAGAAATGTAAATAAATAAAAATCCTCTATTTTTTTTTACTTCTCTCCTTTGGTCTCAGCTTTAACTCAACTGAAGTGAGAGAGGTAGTTGGGCGGGAAGGCAGCACGCATGCGTGGTGGTTGCTCCCAAAAGCTTTCTTTTTGGGACGCTGGGGAGCGTTCCCTCGCAGGCTCCGTTGGTACAGACGGTACCCATATGTGAAGACTTATTCCTACTGTTCCCGGAGATCACCTGTTACAGGTGAGTAACTACGCTTAACCAGTCTGAAACTTCCCAAGTTGTGGGCTTAGGTGGCTTATTAAAATTGGGAGACTTGCAGAATTCTTCAGAAAAGCAGGTCTAGTTTTGTAGAAGTATTGCCCTGCCTCCTACCTCTCTCCCCCCCCCCTCAAAGTATTCCCACTACCCGCTGCTAATATAACCTCCCTACCCCTTGCTTTCCTTCCTCCCCTCCAAAACTACATCTTTGCATTTATGCTCGACTAGTAAAGCATTTTGATCTAGGAAACTTACTTGAATGTGTAACTAACCAGTGATGGGCGTGGGTCCTAGAAGCAAGTCGTGGCTCTCCCTTTTGTTGAGATTTGTGCAATACATTAAATAAAGCATAGTTTAGAACATCTAGGTAGTTTTACAATATAAAGGGTCTGCCAAAACAATGAAAAATGTATATATAACAAGCCCAAAATTCAATAGACCAATCTTACAATATTTAGATAAAACATGTAACTAAGGGAAGGGAAACAAAAGTAATTTTCAAGGGGGGGAACCCAAAGTTCTACCGAAGCCTTCTCCAAAAGCCTTGATAAATAGCCATGTTTTATTTACATTTTTGTACTTTTTCATTCTTAATTGGCTACAGTAAAGAATTCTAGTATGTGGGTGCTACATAATCAAAAACTGACCTTCTAGTAAGTTCAGTCTAATCCAGCATGGCTGGTGAAAGTATAGATGACAATTCCAAAAATAATCTTAACCTGTCGAAAGTCACAGTGAATGTTCCATCTAGTTGGCTGAGTGTCCTAGCATGCTTGGTCTAGTATTTCCTGGACAGCAAGAATTTAGGTTAACGTTTCTAGATGGGAAAAACAGATTTATCACTAATTTGGATGAGGCCTTTTTGGCTAAATTAGGGGTTTGAAATAACAAATTACTATTTGGAAGAGCTTCTTGAGCTGACAGAATGGTTAACTGTAAGATGATGTCATTTTATTGTGATCTTTAATTATTAGTTTTTTGATAAGAGGCATAGATAGTTGGTGCTAACTTCAAAGTGTAAAGCTTACAAAAACCACAGGCAAAGTGACTAAAACATTTCTGGCTTGTGACCTGACAGGTTTGCATGAGAAAATGAGAGAAGTATTTCTGATCATAGGGCAGATAAAGATCACCAGGCTCATCTAGCCTGCCCAGTTCATTTCCTGTTTCTTTGCATGGACCCTAGTTGATCTTTGACTTTCTCCTCACTCTTGGGGACACAGGATATGCTGTACTTATCTCATGCTTTCTTGAATTTGGTTGTTTTTGCCTTCACTGCCAGAAGATTGCTAATGCATACACCACGTTTACCTTTATGATTTTTTTTTCTAGTCCATTTCCTATAAGGTTCATATCATGTGTTCTTGTTCTACAGTTTCATATTCAATGAAAAGATTTGCTTTTTATGCATTGTTTATACCTATAAGGCATTTGAATAACCCTACCATATCGCCTCCCCACTATTACTCCTCTTCGTATTTTATTGCCCTTAAAATTTAAACCTAATCGATCCATGCTGTCAGAACTAAAGTTGAATTGTTTTTTTGTTTAATATATTGTGAGGCTTATTTCACTGGAAGAATAGATTTCTTATGTCTGTCTGGGTTTTTTTCACTTGATCATCACAGATTTCCAGAAATGTGGCAGAAAGCTTTAAATTGCTTTATTTATAGCCCCATGAATTCATTAAAAAAGATTAACAATTTAAAAAAATCCCCAAAAACTAAAAAGCAAATGACGTACAGTAAGCTGATACCTTTTTATTGAACTAACTTAATATATTTGGTAGTCTTCTGGGAGCTAATGCTCCCCTGCTTGCATCAGAACAGCACAAACAAAGGTAGCTTTTCATATAGGGAGGAGTGGTCTAGTGGTTGAGGCAAGTTACCTCAGACCGGAGAGCCAAGGGTTCGAATCCTGCTAGAGGACAGCAACCTTGAGCTGGAAGGACTGGGGTTTTTAGTCCCACAGGTGCTCCTTGTGAGCTCTTCAGGGACAAGGGAAACACATATGTACAGAACCTGGATGTATACCACTTGGACTGGTAGAAAAGCGATATATAAGCCTAGTTAAATATTTGAAAGTGTCCCCGTTTCCCCCTTTGTTAATATGGATTTTTCCTTTTCCTTATAATTTGATGTCTGCTTCTCGCTTATATTGGTGGACTAAAATCATGGGGTATAATTTTAATTTAACACTAGAAGCCCCAAAGTGCGTCAATTGACGCAAATGCATCTTCGAAGTTGTATACCAGCGCCACTGCTAGAACCATGTCAGTCATGTTCCATGACTGTTAGCAAGGTCAAGATGTTCAAATATGTGCATCGAAAATTGACAGATGCACCACCTAGCGGGAAAATGAATTTATACCTAGAAGCGCCAAAGTACGTCAATTGACGCACTCAATTGTCTTGGATGCGTCAATTGACGTACTTTGGGGCTTCTAGGTATAAATTCATGTTCCCACTAGGTGCCGCATCTCAATCACTGTTCAGTTTTACTCCGACATTACAAACAAACAAACACACATACTGCACGTATTTAACAAATAAGTAACTTCACATTAATTCACATCTGCATTTCATGCTAAACGCAGTCGTTGTGATAATGCGTCAATTGAAGCACTTTGGGGTTTCTAGGTAAAATTCCTTTTGGGGCTTCTAGTGTTAAATCATTCAGGGATATGTTTGTTTAAAAGATAGTACACGTTAAGTGCTGCTATGGCCCATTCATTTCTATGAGCCATGGCAGTACCTTTATTTGCTTTAACTTTTATTAATGCACATTAACATTTAGTAACTATGCCCCTTATACTCTGCCTATACAAAATAGTTCTAAGTGGATTACAACTCAAGCTATGTAAGGGCTTGCAATCCCAGAAAAGCAATACTTTCCAATCGGTGGAATTAAAATAATTTTTTTATATTAAAAAAAAAAAAAAAAAAAAGCTACAAGAAGACTGAAACAAAATAAGTTAATCCCAATATAGTATACAGTGCTTCTCATATGTTCAAAATTACTAAAAACATCAAATTAGCTCTCAATCATTAACTTGCTAAGGATTAGTTCAATAAAAATTTCTAAATAGTTTAGTTTTTAGTAAATGTCTAAAATGCAAATAGCTTAATTTCTCATTTCTCTTACTGTTTCTTTTTCTCTTGGATTATTTGATGATATTTATGATTTCAAATGATGTATTTCTTGATTCTATAATTGAAATGCTATAAACAAAGTTTCTGAGAAGGGCAACAAAAATGATATAGGGGATGGAACCCCCTCTTATGAAGAGGCTAATATTGGCTAGGGCTCTTCAGCTTGGAAAATAGATGACTCAGTGGGGATATGATGGAAGCTTTTATAATCGTGATAGGTGGAAGGATTAAATAAGGAGGTGGTTGTTTAAGCCTTTAAACACTTAAGGAAGAAGACACTCCATGAAACTAAGGAACAACAGATTTGAAAAAAATTGCAGAAAATATTTTTTTGTGTGGTAAACAGTTTAGCTGTGAAGTCTGTTGCTGGAAAGTATGGTCAAGCAAAGTTCAAAAGAGGTTTGGACAAGTTTTCTGGAGCATAGAAATACTCGTAATTAGCCAGGTAGACTTGGGAAACCTTATCCCCAGAAATGAGTTTTAAGAAATTGATCTATTTTCTGGGACCTGCTGGGTACTTGTGACCCAGACTGGTCACTGTTGAGGACAGGATGTTGGGCTCTATAGATCATAGTCTGGCTCAACATGACTTATCTCGTGTTATGTTCTAAAAGAAAAAGATAAATAGAGTAGCCCTCAGTTTATGGGATTTATGTATTCACACACCTTTCTGGGAAGTTGATTCATAAGCTCTGTATCAGACAGAGGAGACTGGTGAGGTAGCAGCTGCATGGGAGCTTCTGAACCTGCTTGAGAAAGCAAGTCTTTGTTGGTGCTGCTGGATGAGGATACCTGCTTATGTGTCTGATTTATGCTACTGTCTATGGAGAACCTCTGTCATAGGTAAGCACCTTTTTTTGCTTTCTGGTTTCAGGTACCCTATTCCAGGAAGTCGTCTCTCATCTGTTCTCTTCCCTGTCTTTAACTCCATGGTCAGTGCAGCATTTTAATACAACAGTTTCTCCAGCAAAGTATCTAACTAGAGGGACATAAGAATATAGTGACTTTCTTAAGATCACATGCAAAGGAATCGTAAATTTAAGATTCACACTAAAGAGTGTCTGGCTCCTCCACTGTCACTTTTCCTCTTTCCATGAAATATTACATAGTAACATAGTAAATGATGGCAGATAAAGACCAGCATGGTCCATCTAGTCTGCCCAGCACGATGGCAAGAGTAGGTGCACCTGCCGCTCCGCCACCCCTCCCCACGCCCTGTTTAGGGGTGGACCCACCACTCCATGTAGGACACCCCTATTTGTTGAGAAATTAGATGGTTCAGTTTATTTTGATTTTATCCTGTTGCTGTAAAGGGATCCACTGTGTCCCATGCCATTTTGAATTCCGTCACTGTGTTTGCCCCCACCACTTCCATCGGGAGGGCATTCCAAGCATCCACCACCCTTTCCGTGAAAAAGTATTTCCTGACATTGCCTTTCAATTTACCACCTCGCAGCTTCATGTTATGCCCTCTAGTTGTACAGCTTCCCCGTCTTTGGAAGAGGTTTGTTTGTTCGTTATTTCCCTTTAAGTATTTAAAGGTCTGAATCATATCTCCCCTGTCCCTCCTCTTCTCCAAAGTGTACATGTTTAGGTCTTCAAGTCTCTTCTCATAATTTGGTCGCCTTCCTCTGAAGAGTTTCCAGTCTTTTTACATCCTTTGCAAGATAAGGTCTCCAAAACTGAACACAGTATTCCAAGTGAGACCTCACCAGTGACTTGTATGGTGGCATTAGTACCTCTTCCTTTCTGCTGGCGATTCCTCTTTGTATGCAGCCCAAAATCCTCCTGGCTTTTGCCACCGCCTTGTCGCACTGTTTTGCCACCTTGAGATCTTCAGAAATAATCCCACCAAGGTCTTTCTCCTGATTCGTGCATACTAACCTCTCGCCCCCTATCACGTACATTTCCCTTGGATTTCTGCTACCCAAGTGCATGACTCTGCACTTCTTTGCATTAAATCTTAATTGCCAAGCATTAGACCATTCTTCCAGCTTTTGTAGATCTTTCCTTATGTTAACCACTCCCTCGGGGGAGTCAACTCTGTTGCAAATTTTCGTGTCATCTGCAAAAAGACATACTTTTCCATTCAGTCCTTCAACAATATCGCTCACAAATACATTGAACAGTGCCGGGCCCAGGACCGACCCCTGGGGCACCCCGCTAATCACCTTCCCTTCATCCGAGTGAGCTCCGTTTACCATCACCCTCTGTCGTCTGTCAGTCAACCAATTTCTGATCCAATTTACCATCTTAGGATCCAGCCCCAAGCTACTGAGTTTATTGATAAGTCTCTTATGAGGAACCGTATCCAAGGCTTTGCTGAAATCCAGGTAGATGACATCCATCGCATGTCCCCTGATCTAGCTCCCTGGTCACCCGGTCAAAGAAGTCAATCAGATTTGTTTGGCAAGATTGTCCTTCGGTAAAACCATGTTGCCTCGGGTCTTGCAACTTGTTGGTTTTGAGAAAGTTCACTATTTGCTCTTTCAGGAGCGCCTCCATTACTTTTTCCACCACCGTGGTAAGGCTCACGAGCCTGTAGTTTGACACTTCTTCCCTGTCACCACTTTTGTGTAGAGGTATGATATCAGCCGTTCTCCAGTCCTGAGGAACCTCTCCTGTTTCCAAGGATCTGTTGAAAACATCCTTTAACGGCCCTGCAAGAACCTCTCTGAGCTCTTTCTGAATCCTGGGATTTATCCTATCCGGTCCCATGGCCTTGTCCACTTTCAGTTTTGCAAGTTGTTCTAACACAGCATCTTCTGTGAATGGTGTGGTATCTACTTCATTCCCATTTTTATAATATTTGGGAGTCACAGGTGGTCCTGCTGCAGGACTTTCTTTAGTAAAAACAGAGCAGAAGTATTTGTTTAGCAATTTCGCTTTTTCAATGTCACTTTCCACCAGTCCATTCGCAGCACTTCTGAATCCTGCAATTCCACCTCTGATCTTCTTCCTTTCCCAAATATACCTGAAGAAGGTTTTGTTGCCACACTTATTAGCCATCTTTTCCTCTGCCTTTGATTTTGCTATCCTTATTTCTCTCTGTCTCTTTGAGTTTGATCCTGTATTCATTTCTGTGTTCCTCTGTTTGCGAGCTTTTGAATCTTGCAAAAGCTGTGTTTTTTTGCCTTTATTTGAGCAGCCACTTCTTTGGAAAACCAAATGGCTTTTCTTCTCCTCTTGTTTTTGTTTACTTTTGTTACATATTTATTTGTTGTCCCTTTTATTGCCACCTTTAGTTCAGCCCATAGCAATTCCACTTCCCTTATCTCCTTCCACCCTGTCAGCTCCTCCTTTAGGTACTCGGCCATTTTATTGAAGTCGGTGTTTTTGAAGTTTAGGACTTTGAGCTTGCTATGATTGGCTTGTACCATGGCTTTTATCTCAAACCACATCGTGTGATGATCGCTGTTGCTCACAGGGGCACTCACGCAGACATTCGACACGCTATCACCGTTGTTGAGCTTTCCCTGGTTGGTTCCATCACCATTTGTCTAAGTAACGCATCTTGGAGAGCATCCACGATTTTTTTGCTTCTTTCCAAATTTGCAGGAGGAGTAACCCAATCCACATCAGGTAGATTAAAGTCTCCCAATATGATTGCTTCCCCCTTTGTGGCTATCTTGGCAATATCTATAATCAATTCGTTATCTATCTCTTCAATTTGTGTTGGAGGTCTGTAGACTACAGCAGTATGGATGACAGTGCCATATCCTCTTTCCAACACAATCCAGAGTGCTGCTACTTTTCCCCATGCCCCCTGCATTTCAGTAGCTTTAATATTGCTTTTTGAAGAAAAACAAACCTACGCTCAAGTGCACTGCTTCATCTATGCCTTTAAATCCAAAACATGGGGTATGTTTTACTTGGGTCTCAGACTACACCACGGCATCAAAACCTGGGTATTTAAAAGTCCCCAGTGATGTGCCTGTTAGCATCAATGACCCAGTCAATTTTACTAATTCTCCCCTCTCATATTTCAACGAACGGAACATATGGTCCTCTTCAGTGAGAAATCGCTCTGCTACAAGACCACACAGTTTTGTTTAATATTGCTTTTGACATACAAGGCTACTCCTCCTCCTCTTCCATTTTCTCTGTCTCTTATGAATAGATTATAGCCAGGTAAGACTATATTCCAATCATGCGATTCGTTTAGCCATGTTTCTGTAATGGCCACAATGTCCAAATCCGTTTCCACCATTAGGGCTTCTAGGTCCGGAACTTTGTTGGCTAAGCTTCGAGCATTTATGCTCATTGCGTTCCAGCATTTACCTGGCTTGTGTGTATTTAGCATTGTTTTTGTTCTGCCTACATCTTCCCACTTGTTTTTGATGTGTGGTTTAAAAGTGTGGCTGTTTCTGATTTTAATCTGCTTTTGCAGAGGTTGACGTCCAGAGCTTGACCTTCTACATCCATCACCCCCTTTTTCTAGTTTAAATGCATATCCATATATTGCTTGAATTTTTCACTTAGGATTCTTTTCCCTGTGACAGAGAGATGTAGTCCATCAGCACAGTATAGTCTCTTGTTCCATCTGTTACCCCAGTCGCCAATAAATCTGAATCCTTCTTGTTTGCACCAGGTCTGGAGCCATGTATTAAAGCTGTTATGCGGTGCAGCCTTTTTGCCCCCTTACCAAGCACAGGCAGAACCTCTGAGAATGCAACAGTGTAAACAATGGGCTTGAGTATCTCTCCCAGAGATTGGAAGTCCTTTTGGACTATAGAGGCACTGGGCTGGATGGTATACATCCAAGGGTGTTGAAAGAACTGAAATATGAGATTGCAGACCTGCTATTAGTAATCTGTGAATTTTCATTAAAATAATCTGTAATACCTGAAGATTGGAGGATCGCCAATGTAACGCCAATTTTTAAAAAGGGTTCCAGGGGTGATCTGCGAAACTACAGACCGGTGAGCCTCACGTCAGTACCGGGAAAAATGGTAGAAACCATCATAAAGAATAAAATTACTCAGCATGTAGATAGTCATGGCCTAATGGGAGACAGCCAACATGGCTTTAGACAAGGAAGATCTTGTCTTACTAATCTATTATGTATTTTTGAAAGTGTGAATAAACAGGTGGACAAAGGTGAGTTGGTTGATATAGTGTATCTGGACTTTCAGAAAGCCTTTGACAAGGTTCCTCATGAGAGACTTTTGGCAAAACTAAAGAGTCATGGGATAGGAGGCAGTGTACTATTGTGGATCAAGAACTAGTTAAAAGATAGAAAGCAGAGGGTTGGGCTAAATGGCCAATTTTCCCAATGGAGAAAAGTGAATAGTGGTGTACCCCAGGGATCTGTGCTGGGTCCGCTGCTTTTTGACATATTCATAAATGACCAGGAAAGTGGAATAACGAGTGAGGTTATCAAATTTGCAGATGACACAAAACTATTTAAAGTTGTTAAAATCCAAGAGGATTGTGGAAAATTGCAAGAGGATCTTGATAAATTGGAAGACTGGGCATCAAAATGGCAGATGAAATTTAATGTGGAGAAGTGCAAAGTTATGCACCTAGGGAAGAACAACCCAAACTATGGTTACACGATGCAAGGTTCCACATTAGGAACCACCACCCAGGAAAAAGATTTAGGCGTCATTGTGGATAGCATGTTAAAACCCTCGGCCCAGTGTGTAGCGGCAGCCAAGAGAACAAATAGAATGCTAGGTATAAGGAAAGGAATGGAAAGTAAAACAAAAGATATTATAATGCCTCTATATCGTTCCATGGTGAGACCGCACCTTGAATATTGTGTGCAATTCTGGTCGCTGTATCTTAAAAAGGATATAGCGTTATTAGAAAAGGTTCAGAGAAGAGCCACCAAAATGGTAAAGGGGATGGAAGGATACTCCTATGAAGAAAGGCTAAAAGGTTTAGGGCTCTTTAACCTGAAAAAGAGATGGCTGAGGGGAGATATGATAGAAGTCTATAAATTAATGAACGGAGTGGAACGGGTAAACGTAGATCAATTGTTTACGTTATCAGAATATAGAAAGACTAGGGGACATGCAATGAAGCTACAGGGTAAACTATTTAAAACTAATAAAAGAAAATATTTCTTCACTCAACGTGTAATCAAACTCTGGAATTTGTTACCGGAGGATGTAGTAAAGGCTGTTAGTGTAGCTGGGTTTAAAAAAAGGTTTGGACAAGTTCCTGGAGAAAAAGTCCATAAACCATTATTAAGAAGGGACCCAGGATATCAATGCTTGACCCAGTACAAGCATTGCGGAACCTGTGTCTTTTGGGGAAACTGCTAGGTACATATGACCTAGATTGGCCACTGTTGGAAACAGGATATAGGGCTTGATGGACCTTGGTCTGACCCAGTATGGCATATCTTATGTTCTTATGTTCTGTTTCTAGCCAGGTCATTTGTGCCCAAGTGGATAACATCAAGTTTGGAGTGTTCACGTTCTGTGCTAAGTACTTCAACAATGTGGTTTTGTGTTCTTGCTGGCTGAAGAGCCTGGGAGGCACCTGACTATCTTCTCCCCTTTGAACTTTGTTCCCAAGTTGATGCCACTGAT
Organism: Ichthyophis bannanicus; assembly: GCA_033557465.1. Classification (NCBI taxonomy): domain Eukaryota; kingdom Metazoa; phylum Chordata; class Amphibia; order Gymnophiona; family Ichthyophiidae; genus Ichthyophis; species Ichthyophis bannanicus. Next base: position 99,302,068 of record CM066046.1, read on the forward strand.
GATGGAATCTCGAAGTAGTAGTAGTTTGCTGTTTGGTGAGGTTATCTTCATATTTGGTCCTTTAGCAAGAGATTGGGCATTGTCTGTCTCATTTAAGGGCCCTTCAGTTTCTTTGGATTGGGCATCCTCATTCGCCAAGGCAGAGAAAGCATTATGCAGGGATATCTCAAGATGCATTGGATGCCTCTGTCACAGGTTGCAATCTACCAGAACCCACTATGATCCATTTGTTCCTGGGGTGTTTGATTCTTTGTGGGAGCGGTGGTGGACTTTGTTCAGTTTGTATCTTAGAAGATGTGCACTTTATCTTTATTTTAGCATTTGATAGACCGCTTTTGTCGAAACATAAAGCGGTGTACAATAAAAGGTTAGCAATGCAAAAACATGGAAAAGAACGCCATAATAAAATAGGAAAGCAAAGAGTAAAATAAATTATAGCCAAGTAAAAAAAAAAAGACAACTAGACCAAGACTTCCATGAAACATACTAACAAACCAAGGCAACAGGACCAGACAGGGAAATACAGGACAACGTATGAGCAAGCAGACAAACACGACTAACGGCAACTTTAGGGAGGAACATCAGGAGAGAGATTGAAGGCTTGCTGAAACAGATGAGTTTTGAGTGATGTCTTAAATTGAGAATAGGAAGGTTCTAATCGGAGTGATGGTGGTAGTGCATTCCACAGTACAGGGCCCAGAAAGAAAAAAGCAGCATGGCGCGTTTGTTCCAAATGAGCCTTCATGGCAGACAGTTTCTCCCTCAGTTCATCATCCTCATTAGCCAAGGAAGAGAAGGCATTATGCAGGGATATCTTTTGATGCATAGGATGTCTGTGCGTTACAGGTCTCAATCTACCAGAATCCACTGTGATCCACTTGTTCCTGGGGTGTTTGATGCTTTGTGGGAGCGGTGGTGGATATTCAGTTTGTATCCTAGAAGAGGTGCGCTTCATTGCAGCCAGTTCCTCCCTCAGTAGGGTCACCTCCTTATGCATGGCAGCTAGGTCTTCCCTTAGTAGGGTCAATGACCTGAGGCACATAGGACAAGCTCTGAGGTTCCAAATGATTCGTCTTGGAATGAAAGTACTGCAGTTATTGCACTGAATAGATGACATGCTGAATAAGCAGTCCTAGAAGGAGAAGAGGAAGAAGAAAAAAGGAGGAAGATGATGTGGGCTCTAACCCAAGTTAAAGGGATAGATGGCAACGTATGCGAGTACTATATAGGCAGTGCAGCCCCTGGGGTGGGTGGGGCGAGGGGTAGTGTGGGCGGGAACCTAAGTGTCTCTGGCCAGTAGGCTGTTCCTGAACTGGGGCACCCACAGATATTTGCTCCAAGGCTACCCAGAAAAGCAGTAAGTCAGATTATCCCCAAGCTTATTTATAAGCACAGTTAATCTTTATATCAGCAATTCCCACAAAACAGACAGTTAAACTCTGAGAGAGAAAATTAGAGTCTTAGCTTTGGGAAAGATCCACAGCTCATGCAGCTCCTGCAGCCGGTCTCAGATGTAGTATTGATTTGTATTTCTTGTAATCTATTTTGCAGGCGATGTGGCCGTGAAGATTTTAAAAGTTACAGATCCAACACCAGAACAGTTTCAGGCATTCAGAAATGAAGTGGCTGTTCTAAGGTAAAATACTAGCAGAGAAAATATGTTTTATTCATTTCACTAAAAAAAATAAAATTATGAATGACTAGGACCAAAACTCACAGAATTTATATTAAGGTCTATAAGTATCTCTTTAAAACATATTTTAGGAATTGTATTTGAAAGAGAATTTTGTCTTGAAACATTGTTCCTCCCCCAGCCCTTTTTCATATGGAAAATTAAAGTTTTAGTTTTAAAAATGTCAAATCTACAAATTCTACAATACCTTTCTTTCTCCATATAACCATGAAATGCATTACTAACTAGCAAACCTATTGTACTAGACACTGTAATTGTTCAAGAAACTATTTTTATAGATGTGTGTTTTTTTTGGGGGGGGGGAGGGTAATACAGTAGTCTGCCGATTCCTAGCATATGTCAGTATTCAGCAGTAATACCAGTTGAACACATTTTACAAAATTTGAGTTTTATTCCAAAGTATACATTTTTTCTTAAGCATTTTAGGGGTCAGTTTTCAAGAATCTGGTGAATGGCTAATTTTTGGTCTATTATATTTAGAAAACATTTCAGTAAAATTGAACTGGCTATATTTTGAGCTGAAAATTTCCTTATTTGAGTTGGTGAAAATCTGCACTCACCTACCCAGGAATACCCTTGAAGCGACCCCTTTTTTGCCCAGCAAAATCTGTCAGCCTTATAAATATAGCTGGACATTGGAGGAAGGGTTTTTAAAAGCAGATGTTTAACCAACTGACTTTGAAACGTAGCCAATTAAAGCTTTTGAAAATTGACCATTTAATATCTATAGGTTTTTCAGGTAGAAAGTGGTGAGATTTCCATTTTAGTCCACTTAAATAGTCAATAAGCAATAAAAGGAAAAAAAGCAAAAAATAATATAGCATGGCACCTTTTCTATTGGATTAATTTAATATATTTTTGAGTAGCTTTTGAAGGCTAACACCTCCTTCAGGTCAGGAGCAAAAGATAACAATATCAGAATACTGACTTCATAGGCAGCAGAATGGAGTGGGCCACAGAAACCCTGGCCCTTCCAATATTTTGCCCAACACAGCATCAGCAACTAGAGAGCTTTGGAGTGGGATTGGAGATTGGTTTGTTTGGCCCCTCCAACCAAAAAGATGCTCTGTTCCAAACTGAGTTAAGAACTGATGACAAATGATAGTGGTAAGTGGAATTCACTCTGAGGAAAGGGGACCGCCAGTGATGTGCCACAGGGTTCGATCCTTTGTCAGATTCTTTTCAGAATGTTGTAAACAATATGGCAGAAGGGCTATGGGGATGGTTTGCTGCTTTGCATATCATGCTAAAATCTGCAACAGGATATTGACACCCTGTAAGATATAGATAAGAGGTGAGATTTAGTGAAGTTTAAGGAATGGTCTAGAATTTGGCAGCAAAGATTCAATGCTAAAAAGTGCAGGGTCATGCCTTTGGGCTGCAAAACCTCAAGGGAGCGGTTTAGTATAGAGGTTTAAGTACTTTTATGCAGGAACAAAGAGTGGTATCTGGGGGTGATCATATCTAGTGATCTTTAAATGGCCAAATAGGTAGAAAAGATGACAGCAAAAGCCAGAAAAATGTTGGGTGTATAAGAAGAGGAATGGTCAGCAGGAGAAAGGAGGTGATAATGCCTGTGTATAAGTCTTTACCGTCCTTATCTTGCCTTGTTATGTCTGTGAGATTGTATTATCCCTTTTTGCCCTTGTTGGTCTTCCAGTGCTGTACTGTTTTCCCTACTTAATTTTGTAAGCCACATAGATGTAGACATTTGATTTGTGGTACATCATGTCAATAAACTAAACTAATTGTGTGTAGCACTGGGGACCACATCCTCAAAAGGACATAAACAGGATGGAGTTGATCCAGAGGGCTACTGTTGGAATGGGCAGTGACCTTTGTCATCATGCATGTGTGTCAGACTTAAAGATCAAAATATGTTACATTTTTGAAGAAATGCAAGAAAGGGGAGATATGTCATAGAGCTATTTAAACATCTTTTATCATAAATACATGGGACGCAGATCATCTTTAATTGAAAGGAAGCTCTGGAGAGTTATAGGATGAGGGTTAAAGAGGATAGGCTCAAGACTAATTAAAGAAAATATTTCGTCGCAGGGAACGGCTTTCCAGTGGAGGCAATAGCATCTAAATTCAAGAAAAATAAGAATGAACAACACTCACAAATAGAAAAGGGCTAGCAAAGATGGTGCAATTTTGATGTGGACATGAGTTGTCTTAGAGCCCCACATTTAGGGATATATTTACTAAAGGTTATTGCTTGTTAATGCAGTTAATGTGCAATAAGAGCCCCTGCACCCATAGAAATAAAAGGGCTGACGTACTTAACCTTTAGAAAGCATGCCCCTTAGAATGAATACAAGTGTATTATAATGCACACCAGTTTATTTTCTGAAACACAGGAGAAAGTAAAACATAAGATAAAGATCATACAGCCTATCCATTTTCCCATCCACACCAACTACTGAGCTCAACAATCTCTTCCTCTCAGCGCATTAACATGCATTTAACCATCTTGCCTCAGTCTCTCTCTTTCTGTCCTTCCTCCCCCCCCCACTCCCCCCCCCCCACCGGAAAAAGTTGATTTTTTTTTTTCTGTTGTCTTATCTTGCTTTTCCCCGGTTGCATACTGGTTCCCCCGTCTCCCGGTTCCGCTTGCCTTCAGCATTGCTTTTTTTTTGGGGGGTTCCTTTTTCTTTTTCCCCTTCGGGGGTCTTTTCTCCAGTGCGTTGGTTTTCATGTCCCTTCTGGATGGGCCTGGAGTTTTTGACCTCGTGGGGACTGTCTTCCCCACCATGGCCTTGGTTGGTGACTTCAAGCCATGTGACCATTGCACTCACAACATATTGCGCATGGACCCGCATGATTGTTCTCTTGGTGCCTTGGGCTGGATCATGATGCCTTGCTGTGTGTCAGCAGATGACCTACAAAGCTGTAAGAAGCAGCACAAGTTGAATTTTTACAAGACAGACTCAGCCCTGGAGTCATCTGCGGGGCCAGTGCTCTCAAGGGCTGCCATGGAGGCTTCCTCTTTGTGTGGTGATCGTGCTGCCTCAGTCTCAAGGACACATAGTGCAGAGTCAAGACTCCCTCAAGAAGGGACGCCCCCTCAAAGAGCCTGACATCATAGATGGCCGCCTTGGGTGATGAGTCTGGGACCATGGGGAAGTCCCACGACACCCAGCCTCGTAGCCCTTGATGTGAGGGCAATGGCCGGGAGCAACCCTTTAAGCTGACCAAAGCTCCATCGGCATCTGGGGATTGGTCTCAGTCCTCCAAGGCCATCCTCATTGAGTACAGCCCCTCAACAGCACAGAGGTCCTCGGTGCCTGCGCTAGTGGCTGTGGAGCCATCAGGCATCAAGGCCAGAATGGCAGCCTTCATGGCCCATTAGCAGGCTCTGATGCCTGGCTCCTCTGGGTCATCAGTCCTGACCACCAGCCCCGCCACAGAGAGTGCTTCCTCGGAGGTGGAGCCAATCCTTGAGTGCCACTGGCCTTAAGACTCTTCTTGGGACTGAGGACTTCCCCGCATAGCGCACCCAACTTGAGGCACAGGGGCATCGGGATGCCCGTGGAACCTTTGAAGGCTCCTCAGACTCCATTTCAGATTGGGAGACAGAGGGTGACGAATTCCCAGACACCCAGCTCCACAAGGATGTGCCCTCAGACCCCCTCACCTCCAGAGACCCCACATGGCCTTCCTGGACTTCTTGAGGGTCATGACGAAGGCCCTCACCTTCACAACTGAGCTCAGGGAGGGGCCTTGGGCGGAAGACCTTGAGATTCTTCAGTACAAGGCCCCCCCAAAGGGTCCTCACAGTGCCTGTTCTTCCTATCCTGGAGCGACTGCTCTCCTGAATGTGGGAGACCCTGGCCTCTGTTCCCATCATGAACAGGCAGCAGGATTCTATGTACCGAGTCCACAGGAGCCCTGGCTTCCAAAAAGCTCAACTGCCCCACAACTCCATGTTGGTGGAGTCTGCCATGTGAAGGCTTAAGAGCCAGAAACTCACTTCTTAGTACCCCCGGATAGGGAGGCCCATGCCATGGATGCACCCCGGATAGGGAGGCCCACGCCATGGATGCTCTGGGCAGGAAATGCTGCCAGGATTTAATACCTATTAGCCGGATCCAGACCTACCAGCTGTACATAGGCATGTACTTTTGGGACATGGCAAAGGAACTCGCCAGGTTCGCAGCTGGTCTCTCCGAAGAATCTCTTCAATGGTTCTGGATCCTGGTCTCCGCAGTCAGAGTGCTCCAAATTTGATTCAGGTGGCCTATGACTGCTTAGAGTCTGTAGCTAGAGTAGCAGTGATGGGCATTAGTTCCTGCTGCCATGCCTGGCTGCAGTCTTCCAACTTGGAGCAATGGATACAGGACAAGTTTGTTGATGTCCCTTGCCGGGGAGAGAACCTCTTCGGCAAACCCATGATGGAAAAGGCCACCGAGCTGGAGTCAGAGTTCCTGACCAGGCTCTCTAAGAAGATTGCTGATCCTTCCCGAAGGAAGGCTTATGGAAACTACCCTCAGCACTCTGCCTTCCAGCTCACCAGCAGGACACAAGGGCATGGCCCTCGTAAGCCTAAGGCCTCCTAGCCCCAGCCCTCATCTCAGGTGCAACCTGGGGGGGGGGGGAAGGGTTGACTCCTGGGACATAGTCTCTCTTTCCCCGGAAGGCCTGCCCCACCCCACAGCACATCAGGGGGCATCTGGTGTTTTTCACTGACCGCTAGTCTGCCATCACTACTGATGAGTGGGCTTTAGGTTGTGGAGGAGGGGTACCACCTCAAACACACTCTGCCATTCTTTTCAGGAGAGCTCCCTATGCATCCCTTTCACCGTGACCTGCTTCAGCAAGAATTCTCAAATCTCATGGCAGACAGGGTTATGGAGCCCATAACGCTCAAAGTCAGAGGCAAAGGATTCTACTTCCTCTATTTCTTGGTGCCCAAAAGGACCGGGGGGGGGGGGGGGGGGTTCAGCCTGTCCTAGAACTGAGACACCTCAACAGGTTCCTGGTGAGGGAGAAATTCAAGATGCTCTCCCTTGGAACATTGCTGCCATACCTCCAGCAGGAACAATGGCTATGCTCCTTGGCTCTAAAGGATGCCTGTACACACATCCTTATCTCCCCCCCCCCTTCACAAGCAGTACCTCCGCTTCATAGTGGGAGGCTGCCACTATCAGTACAGGGTTCTTCTTTTCAGTCTGGGCTCTGCCCTGAGGGTCTTCACCAAGTGCCTGGCAATGGTTTATTTTATTTAAAAGTATTTATATCCTGCTTTATCCTTGAATCAAAGCGGATTTCACTGCAAACCAATCAAGTAGGGTAGTGCGGGGGTGTCGGCATGCAGTGGCTGTGAATTTAGTGTTCATGAGTGTGTGGATAGGTAATTCTTGATTTGGGGTGCAATATATACAGATTGAGCTATCTACATTGGGCTATATACAATTTACTGAGAGCAATAGGATGTTTTGATGTTGTGGATGTCATTTCTTGAGTAAGTCGTTTTGTGGTGTGGTTAGGGTGGATTGGTGGTCTTCATTGAATTGTTCAGTGAATAGGGTGATTTTGAGTAGCTTCTGGAAATCCTTCATATCTGTTGTTGATTTTAGGTTATCTGGGAGAACATTCCAGATATAGCAGGGGCAGCAAGAGAGAAGGCTCACATGGATGTGGATTTTTGTTCTTTGAATATAGGTGTTGGTATATTGTTTTTTGTTCTGTTTCTGTCTGGTCTTTTGCTTGTTTTGGTTTCAGTGAGTTCCTGTAGTATTCCTGCTGAGATGTTTTTAATTTTGAAGATGGTGAGCACTGATTTATATTTTGCTCATGAGGAGATTGGTAGCCAGTGTAGATCTTGTAGTATTGGAGTTATATGGTCTTGTATTGAAGCACTAGAGATAATGCGGGCAGCAGTGTTCTGGTTGCTGCCTTCCTTTGTCTCCTGGGGGTGTTCGTTTGCCCATACCTGGATGACTGGCTCATAAAGGGCAGCACTACCGCAGAAGCTCACCAGCCAATGGCCTGCACCACCCTCATTCTGGAACACCGGGGGTTTGTCATAAACTACCCAAAGTCCCATCTCCAGCCAATGCAATGCCTGGAGTTCATGGGGCAATGCTGGACACCATTTTTTGGTGTGATAGTGATTGTGATTTTTCAATGTGCTTTATAAAGTAAGCATTAATAAGAGTGGCAATGATTTGGCAGTTTGCAAAGTTAGAAAACTAAGGTACCATGCCCTAAGAAAGCACAAGGAAGAACTACTGTGTGAAAAATCTAAGATGTGGAAATTCTGTTCTGATAATTGGGCACTATGGGAGTCATATGGAACTTCAAATTGGCGAAGGTCTGGTTTCAGTTTGAAGAACCATGTTTACTTTTTTGCTAGGATGCCAGTTTTCAGGATAGTCGAGAAGACGGGACATTGAATATTTCATTATTTGCCGCATGTGCTGTTACTTTCTGTAACTTTTCTTGTCTGTTGTGAGGGGGAAATGCTGCAGAAAAGGAATTTTGGTATAATTTTGTAATGTCACTTTGATGGATTGTTTCATTTTGTATTGTTCTGGGTGCTTTATAATGTCTAAGCTTGTAAACGTTAAGTGAAATATAATTGCACTTGAAATGTGCTAGATGGATTGGGTGGCATTGAGTAAGGTCTGGCAGGATCTTTATCCTTTTGCTTTGGATGCAGTGGTTGTTAAGATGCATCTACTGTTAGGGTGGATGGGACTGAATATGACTATTGGAAAAGGATCGCGAGTCTCCACGATCTCCCTTACCTTCTGCCATCTATTGCTCTGTATAGAACATGTACATTTTCTTGTTTCCATATTGCCTTTGGTTAAAATGAGCCACAGTTCTCTTAAGGAATCTTCCTTTTGTGCAGAAGACAAAATCAGTAACTTGTTCTGTAAATTACATGTGAAACTGGATATAATTTGATTACTTAAATGTTTTAATGTTAATTACTATTGAATTAGAGCATTTTACAGTATAAAATCCCATTTCACTTCATTTCAAAGAGTGTCCTGCAGTGTATTTTTTTGCTGTTTTCCAAGCAGACTTGAGGCAAAGTGCAGCAGTAAACAGTTAGTTACAGAACTTGTGCAACTTCCCTGTTGTAAAGCAGGTTAGACTTTGTCTAGCCACCAAGCAAACATCCTAACACACTAACCATACATAACTTCCCCTCTCTCCTTAGCATTCATAGATCACACTCTTGTATGTAGTGCTTTGTGCGATGGGTTTTGTAACAGTTGTCAAAGGGAAAATTGCCGAAGGAAGAGTACCTGCAAAGATTTATACCTGCTTTTCCTGGAGGTATATTTCCCTTGGAAATAATGGGGGTAATTTTGAACAGTGTTCACTTAAATGCTGGCAATTGGCAGGCAATTGGCATGGTTTATACATGTAGTCAGTTGTGCTAAATATTTATTTATTTATTATTTATTTATTACAGGCTCTTATATACCGCTCTATTTAGCATCAGCGCGGTTCACAATATAACAACATACCATATTGAACAAAGTGTTTGGTTTTACAGAGAACAAGGTCAGAGAACTTGGATAAAACATGGGAAGTCATTACTGCAACTATTTACAAGAGTATCTACAAGTATACATGACAGGATTTATTCTTAGTTTGGGTAGTGGCAAATATGTGGCAAACTCTGTCTACCACCAAATAAACAAATGCTGTTTGATCCTTGTACGTATTCTCAGCCAGGTAAAGCCTGGGCAGTTTTCAGACAACCAGGTTACCTGGGTAAATCTGGTATAAATCAGTATTTATTTCTTTAAATGGCCTTTGCACTCATAAAACAAAAACAAGTTTAATAAAAAAAAAATACACACAAAGATTAAATTTTCTTTTCTTCATGATGAGAGGCAGAGGGAGGGTGCCTTGTTCGAACCTGTGGGCCAGAAGATGACATTGCATGGAGTCCAGGTTGGTCTGATGGACGTCCAAAATGGGCGGAGTCTATTAGAGAAGATTCAATCTGTTAGCAAGCATTGGACCCATCAAATTGTGTGTGGAGCTTGTCCTCACCCAGAAAGATACGATCCATAATACACCAAACATAGCAGAGTGATAGCCCAGTAGTGGTCTTGGAGAATGAGCTGAAGAAAGGACAACGGGTAGCAATTGAGGGTTTAAACTGAGGTCCTGGCTCTAACTGTCTGACAGATAGGAAGGCAAGGAACATAATTTAATATCGTGTCCAGTGTTGCTGCTATGGTAGTACAATACCAGGATTTAAAGGCCCTATTTTGTCTATGCTGCCTACATACAGCTGATAGGTATCCTATGATCTTTAATGACGCAACCCTTAACGCCACCTTGGGCAGATTGGAAGGGCCATTTTGGCCTTTATTTGACAGCATTTACTCATGATCAGTGCAAGAATATTGGGTGTCCTAGGTGAACCTTCAGCCTCGTGCCTCCCTCCCTCACCAGAAGAGTTTGATAATTATCCCAATGCCACTCTTCCCACAATAATCATGTTAAAATACAAAATCAGATAGCATGCAAAGCAAAATGTAATGTGTGAGCCCATCCTCCTGGCAGGTAAAAGTATGCACCGATGGTTCTTTGAGTTTGTGGGGCTGTCGGAATCTATTGTTTTGATTTGACTGCTGCTATTTCTGCTGCCCTGGCTAACTGCCTAGTGTTGCTTGATGGTTGTGCTGGCTCTGCATTTGTGTTACTAAACAGCAGGCTTTAGAGTCAAGGCAAGAAGAACCAGTGGTCACGCTGCCCTCTAGGTTTGTCCATTTGATTGTTAATAGCATGTTCACCTCCAAATGCCAGAATGCATCCCTTTTCAGAGCAGTGACAGTAGAGGTGTGCAGAGCAGTGATAATTATATCTGCAAGTCACTGACCCATTTAGAACCTGTTACCTCTTTCCCATTTTAACTGGAGTGGAATATGGATTCCTCCTACCGCAACCTTTTTTTTTTCCCCCCCTCTTTTCTAAAAACATTACCTTAGAGACCAATACGTGTAAGAGATTGGGGGGGGGGGGGAGAGGGTGGTGGTTATGGGCTACTAAGAGTGGGATATATGAAGGCTGAATCCTATCTACTATGAGACAACTGTACAAAGGTAATGAAGCCCCTTTCTTTGACATACATGATGAGTACCCAGTGTTGTTGACCTGTGTAGGAGGTTTGGAAATTGAGGTCATGCATAGGTATAAAGGAAATGGGTGTGGCTATTGTCCTGTAAATGATGCTTTCCATACTGTCCTGCTAGACTAGTCTAGACAAATGGGTTATGTTCCCCTACCAGCAGATTGGTGGAGACAAAAAAACCCCAATGAAAAGCCCAGGTTTCAATAACATCACTCCTATGCCTCTATTTGCCTCAGCCACCAGAGGTCCCTTCAGTATTTCTTTGTATCCAGCAGATGGATGGATGGATTTTCTCTTCTGTAGAAAATCTGAGGATTGAGAGGAAAAGACTGATCAAACGCTCGTGAATGACCACCTTGAGTACAGAAGGTGACTTTCACTTGAGTGTGACATAGGAGGCTCCACTAGACTGCGGTCTATTTTGGTAGCCATAAGAGGAGAGAAAATTGGTTCAGCTCCATGTTGAGCAGCTACAAATTGGAAGGATCTGGAAGAGTGCAGTTGCCTTACACAATATCAATGCCCCCTCCATCCTCCTCTGTCCCTCTGCTCTCTCCCAAAGATTGCAGAGGGATCTGCCTGCTAGCCACCTTTAAACTCGGTGCTACAAAGCCAGCTGGTGAAACTCTTTCAGGGGAGTAGAGCTGAGCCCAGCATGGATTCTCTGCCTGGATCTCTCAGGGGGTGAGTACCAAGGCTTGACCTCGTTATTGTCCTTGTTGGGGGCGCCTGATTCTATCATCTTGGGATGCAATTCGGGGTGGACCGCTGGTGACTGTTGGCGAGATGTGGGGGTTTCCCGCCATTTTCTGCATGCATTAATAACACTTTTACCTATTGTGCGCCTGGTGGCCATGCGGTCCTAATGAGTGTTACGCCCAAGCGGCTCCAATGTATGCTCCTTCCCTAGCAGTTAACGCATGCTTGCGGGCCAACACTGCCTTAACTCATGTTGTTGTCATACTTGCCCTAACGCTGTCATCTTCCAGGAAACATTGTTTGACCTGTGGTAAATGAGGTGCCTCATCCCTGGATTCTGGACTCTGCTTTTCCTGCATGGCAGCTTTTGAGTTGTTCCTGGAGGGTCTGCTTTCTCCCTCTTAGCCAGAGGATGCAGTTAGTTCAACCTTGCCTTCTTCAGGACGGGAGATGATGAATGGCGCTATAGATAAGGATATTCAGCCAGCTGGAGAATCCAGCAACCATACTGTGAACTGCTTATCGTCCTCTAGGTGGGGTGTAGCGGTTGTGCCCCCTGATGTTGGGGAGTCATGTCTGAGAGGAGAGCTTCTGGACTCTGAATTGTCCTCCCTAGAATTCTTTTCCTTTTTGCAACAGGCCTGATCCTTCTGGTGTAGAAATTCAGACCCTGCTGCCTCTGGGCGCCCATGAGCGTGGTCTCGTGCGGGGCAGGCTGAAAATGGAAGCCCTGTTCGATTACCTTTGGCTAAATGTCCTCGGCAAGGGGCGCCCCCTGGAGATGGGGAACAACTGGGAGCAATTTGAGATGTTGACTATGACTTGGATTCAGATGACTCGGTACTGGGCTCCGATGTGGATGAGGAAGTGCTCTCGCCTTCAGAAGATTATGCAGAGACAGATGTGATCTGCCTATTCCAGAAGGAAGAGTTGGTGGCGTTGATTTCCAGGGTCTCATCCACCTTGACCTAGATGGATGCTTCCGGAATGGAGCAGGAGCCAAAGGTACACCCACTCCTTCAACGGGTGTGAAAATCCACTACTGTTTTACCATTCCCAGATATGATCAAGGATATGATCCAGTCAGTGGGACTCTTCTGACTCCCTACCTGAAGGGTTAAGGGTGTGTATGAAGATCTATGCTCTCCTGGAGGTTTGGCATTCCCAAGGTGAATGCGCAGGTCACGGCAGCTACCAGACAGATCAACATTCCTGTGGAAACAACTTGGCCTTAAAGTATTTTACGGACTGTAAGGTGAATTCCTTGCTAAAGAGCCAGTTTGTCATGGCAGCAGCTATTCTGCAGCTGGCGGTATATACTAGCCTGAAGTCTTGAGCCTTGCTCCAGTGGCATCAGTCTCTTCTGCTGGATGATACTACCCCTCTTTAGGAGTCCATTACGGCCTTCCTTTTTGATGCCATGTATGACCTGGTACGTTTGGTGGCCAGGGATGGTGCCCTGATGAGTGTCACTGCATTGGATTTGGCTCTGGCACTGGGCGGCAGACACATCTCTAAAGCCCGGTTAGCCCAACCGGTTTTTAAGGGGAAGCTTCTGTTTGGAGCTAATTTGGACAAGCTGATGAAGAACCTGGGTGAGAGAAAATCTTAGCACCTTCCAGAAGACAGGTCTAAGATTCCTGTGAAGTGGGCTGGTGCCTTTTTCTCATCAGCCTCCGCCTGCCCACCAAAGGCCTGCTGGCTGGATTCCCGGGGCTGTTGGGGCTCTTGTCATTACCGAACTGGGAAACCTTTCTTCACCTCTGCTTCCAAGCCTTGGGCTTATTCTCAGTCCTTTCGTGGAGCATGTGGGCCTAGGGACTCTGTCTCTTCCATAGGAGGACCCTCCTGGGCTGTGCAGAGAAGGTTTGAGGGCCTACTCCCTGGTTCTTCTGGTTGGAGGCAGGCTTCGCCTTTTCTGTCAGGAATGGGCCTGGTTACCAAGGATCGGTGTGTGCTAGACACCATTCATTCAGCTACGTCTAAGCATGCAAAGAGCTTATTCTGGATGCTTTTGTCATGTCCCCTGTGCATCTGTGATCAAAAGTGCCGCTGTGCAGACCACCTTGGACAAGTTGCTGCATCTAAAGGCTGTGGTGTCCATCCTCCCAGATGAGCAGGGCAAGGGTAGATACTCTATCTATTTATGATGCTAAAAAAGGATTATTCCTTTCGGCCCATTCTGGACTTCAAGGGGTCTAGTAACACTTGCATGTCCTGTACTTCTGGGAGGAAGCCTTGCGCTCTGTGATTCAAGCAGTACGCCAAGGGAAATTCTTGACTTCTCTGGATCTGGTTGAGGCATATTTTCATATCCCAATCTGGGCATTTCAGAAGTATTTGTGTTTTACTGTGCTTAGCTCTCACTATCAGTTCACTTCCCTCCCTATCAGCTATCCACCACTCCAAAGACACTCCAAGGTCATGGGGGCTGGTGGTGGCTGTGGCGCCAAGTGATCTGTGTCCATCCCTATCTGGACGACTGCCTCATCTGAGCCTATTCCCTTTCAGAAACATATGTTGGGTGGCATTCTGGGTGGTTTCCTTTTTGGGAAGCCTTGGCTGGGTGATCAGTCGGAGAAAAATAAAGCTGTTGCCTTCCCAGTCCCTGGAGTTTCTGTGAGCACATTTTGACATTTGTGTGGGCAGTTTTCCTGCCAGAGGAGAAAGTCAAAAGATCATTGGGTTCTCTAGCATATTTCTGGTGTGCAGTCTGGAATTATCTTCAGCTGCCTGGATTTATGGTGACGACCATAGAGATGGTGCCGTGGGCATGTGCTCACATGCGATCACTCCAGCAGTCCTTGTTGACTCTGTGGTCCCCGAGTTCTCAGAAGTTAGAGTACAGGCTTTTGCTCTTATTGATAGTGAAGGCCAGCCTTGTCATCTGAGGAAGGGTGTACTGCTGGACTATTTCTCCTGGTACCTGCTGACTATGGATGCCAGTCTCTTGGGCTGGAGAGCCCATTGCCAAGATTGTATGGCCCAGGGCCATTGGAATTGCAGAGGAGGGATGTGGCCCATTAAATGCCTTGAGGTGAGGGCCATCACATTGACTCTTCTGTGTTTCTGGCCCCTGGCCGAAGGCTGGGTGGTTCGAGTGTTTTCAGATAATGCCTTGGTGGTGGCCATTGCCAATCGGCAAGGCAAAACAAGGAGTAACTCTGGAGATGGCTCTTCTGCTTGCCTGGATGGAGAAAAATCTTCTAGCCTGGTCAGCCCAGCTCATTGCTGGGCTGGACACTGTGGAAGCAGACTTCTTCAGCCAACATTCTCTGGATCCTGGAGAGGGGAGGCTTTTCAGTTGATTCTGTGCTGCTGGGGTCTCCCCGAAATGGATCTGATGGTGACCCGCTTCATTGCCAAAGTTTGCTGCTTCTTCAGTCGCCTTATGGAGACTGGGTCCAAGGGCTTTGATGCCCTGACCCAGCCTTGGCTAAGCCAGCAACTGCTGTATGTGTTTCCTCCATGGCCCTTAATGGGGCATGTGATTCGGCTTATAGAATGCCACCCAGGCAGGCGCCAGATTAGTTGAGGAGAGCATGGTTTAGAGACCTGATGCAGCTCCTGCAGGCCACCTCCTCTTCCATCTCTGGGTGTACTTGGCAGGGACTGATTGTCCTGGAGGACCCTGCTCCCTTCTCACCCACAGCATGGCTCTTGAAAGGAGATGGCTAGCGTGAAAGGGCTACTCTCCTACAGTGGTCTCTACAATGCTTGGTGCCCGGAGGAGGTCTACCAAACTAGCATATGTACAGATATGGTTCCTCTTGGTGCAGTGCGCGGCAGTTGGCTCCTGAGGCAGTCAAGGTGTCCTCCCTGTTGGCCTTTCTACAGGATGGCCTAGAGAAGGGACTTTGCTTAGCTCCCTGGAAGTTCCATTGGCAGCTCTGGCTTGTGTGTGTGGTCTGGTGGTGAGCACATCTCTGGCCTTGCACTCGGACATCTCGTGTTTTTTTCCAGGGGGTTCGGCATCTGCATACTCCCCTCGGGTCTGTGATCTCTTCCTGGGATCTGTGTCTGGTACTCAGGGGCCCTGATGGTGGTGCCCTTTAAGCCATTAAAGGATTTGATGCTCAAGATGGTCGACTTGGTTGTAATTTGTTCCACAAGGTGTATTTTCGAGCTGCAGGCTATGTCTTGCCAAGATCCTTATCTGTCCTTTTCGAAGGAGGCCATTTTTCATTTGGCTTGTGCTGTCCTCCTTGCTTAAAGTGGCCCTTTCTCGTGAACCAGGTGGTCTGCCTGCCCTCCTTCCTGAAGGAGTAGTGTCAGGGAAAGGATAAGGATCTTTGCGTGGTGGATGTCTTGAGGGCGCTGCTCCGGTACCTGGAGGTTACGAATTCCTTTTGTAAGTCCAACCATATTTTTATATTGTGTGCTGGCCTATGCAAGGGTGAAGCGGCGGCCAAGTCGACTTTGGGGTACTGGATTATGGAGACCATTGCCTTAGCGTATCTGTTGCAGAACTGGCCAGTTCCATAGAGTTTGCGTGCCGATTCTACCTGAGCTAAAGCGTCCTCGTGGGCAGAACAAGGCTCAGTAGCCCCTGCAAACATTTGTCATGAAGCAGCATGGGCATCACTGTCCACTTTTGTCGAGCATTACCGCTTGGATGTCCATGTGCAGGCGGACATGGCCTTTAGGGTTTTGTGAGCTGCTGTCATCTTCCCGACCAGTGGAGTTGTAGCGTTGGTACATCCTACTTGTCTGGATTCATCTAGCAGGATGATAATGAAAGGTGACATTTTACTTAGTTATTGTTCTTTCCTTGAATCCTGCTAGACTAGTCCAGGGCCCATCCCCTGGAACTGTATTGCTCTGTTCTGCTGCTGCAATACCCTTGGATCCACTCTGATATTTATACTTGGCTCTGCATTTTCATCGTCTGACAATCTTCTGTTTCTGCTTTCCTGTACATATTTCTCTACTGTTGATTACTCATTGTTGCCCACAGTTGAGGTTGTGTGAGGCTTGCCATGTTTCTCCCATATGCTTTGGGGCGAACACTGAAAGGACTTCTGGTGGCTGAGGCAAATAAAGGCATAGGAGTGATGTCATTGAAACCTAGGCCTTACATTGGTTCTTTGTCTCCACCAGTCTGCTGGGGTAAAGGAACACAACCCACTTGTCTGGACTGTTCTAGCAGAACTCAAGGAAAGGACATCAGCTGGTAAGTAAAATGTTACCTTTTATAAACAGGAGAGTTGTGAGAGAAGGGTGACTAATAAAGGTTGATAGATTGGGAAGTTTTAGTACATTTGTATAGTAGTTAGTATTTTATGTCAACAGTTAGGCACTACAGCTTACGAAGACTATTTTTTTTTCTGTGTATTTGAATGAATGCTGGGCTTTTCCCCAGTGATTCATATAGGACTAGGTAAATAAATATTAGTGTGGCAATTGAAGTGTGAATAGGATATATATAGGATATATATATATATATAGGATATATATTTTGCCTATGATTTTATGCAGACATCAAAGCCTGTATATGTTTACTATAGGGACCAAGGTCAGCCAAGTGACTTATGGCTTGAAATTGGATGAACTGAGCCATAAGTGCGAACCTGACGTGAATAAAGGAGAAATAAGGAATCATATTTTTCAAATCTTTGCTCCGATGATGCTGTATTATTAATACTTTCTTTCCCAACTTTTTCAACAGAAAAACTCGGCATGTCAACATTTTGTTGTTCATGGGCTACATGACAAAAGATAACCTGGCTATTGTCACACAGTGGTGCGAGGGAAGCAGCCTTTATAAACATTTACATGTTCAAGAGACCAAGTTCCAGATGTTCCAGCTGATTGACATTGCCAGGCAGACAGCACAAGGAATGGAGTAAGTACAAAGTGATAGAATTTTATCAAATCTAATACTACTAGAATTTAGTATAATGAATATTTGTTGTATGTTTGCTGCTTTTGAATTAGAAAAGATTTTTTGAAAGGTGAAATAAAGTAACTTTTAAAACGCTGAAAGTGAGATTTTAGAAGGGACATCTAGGAAGCACCTGGGATTTCCCGAGTACAGAGTCCGAATATCCAGGGGAGTGGCAGCAGTGAAGTGCTTTCTGAATTCACTCTGTCTCCACCCCAAAGATGAATGTCCCAGTAACCATTTCTGGCAACGGACCTGTGCAGTTAGCAGGCCTGGGTACGTACACAGGTGTTGACAGTTTCACAAATGTGGCTGTCCCTGAATTGCATGGCCTCAGAAATGGGTACTTGGATGTGCCAGTCAGGGTATTTCAGAAAGGTGGAGACTGTTACGAAACTTGCATGTAGATGTGTGTGGGTATGTATTTACATATAGAAGCATACATTTATGTGCAGGCTTCCTGGGCCAGGAAATATGAACTGTGGAGATGAAAATGCAGTTTGCTTTTCCCTCATGGACGTGTTATAGCCATGAACAAGCCATTTTTTGCACTTTATTTGTGGTCAGGAACAAGTATAGGCATGGGCGCCTCAACAACCAGGGCCAGACTTGCTTTGCCATTCTGAATCCGCACCATCCGTTTTTCTGCCCAGGCCACATCTCCACCATACCCCCATGCTACATGGATGCTTTCAAACGTCCACATCGTAAATAGAACTGCTAAAATGACCCCCTGAATGTCTACTGCTGGGCGGTTAACTCCATGATGAGTGCTATACATTGCTGTTTTTTTTTTTTTTTTGTTGGTTTTGATTCCCGTATCTGGTTTCTCCTCCCAAGGTTGCTGGACCTGGAGATGCTATGAATATAAGGTTCATAGTCCCTAAAGAAGGGAGTCTCTGCCACAATTCAGTGTTAACACCTAGTAACCAGACATTGGGTCCACATTAGATGGCATTGTGGTTTGTAGCCTTTGTCTGAGGACCATTGTTGCAGTCTTGGCTGCATGGGTAGGGTGGTGTTGAAGAATACTGAATATTTAACAGAATATAATGCTCTTAAAAAAAAAAAGTTTTGGGCTTCCTTTTTGAAATGTTTTTTATTTAAGTTTTTCTAAAAGACATTTGAAAGCCTTTTTTATATAGTGCGTTGAGATTGGAATTGGGAAATCAAAGTTGGAGCATGCTCAGTTCCTTTCACATTTTGCCAAACAATTTGCTAGTCTGTCCCCTAGTGGTAGTATCATGAGACTACTGTTAGACAGCTGCTGGGGCTGGAGCAAGTGGAAATCGCTCCTACCCTATTGCTCCTCAGACCCCTTGGGATTAGTCACGGTCATGGGAGGGGGGAAAGGGGTGATACCAGGAGACTCCAAGCTGACCCTCGGTTATGAAAGGGGTGGGGCTTCAGGGGGACTTGGGGAAAGAGGTGAGCCACCAGGGATCAGATGGCCGCCTGGGACAGTGAGTAGGGAGGGCTTCCCATTCGGCCAGTAGTCGTTTAATTATGGAATACTGCTGTGGTGCAAAGAATTTTGTGTGGCAGCACTTGAAAAAATAACTATAGCAATAGAATAGCTCTAAATGAGAGGTTAGTTATGATTGGTATCTCAGAGACCTGGTGGAAGGAGGACAACCAATGGGAATCTGATACCTGGGTACAAATTATATAGCAATGATAGAGTAGATCAAAGTGGTAGAGGGGTTGTGCTCTGTTAAAGAGGGCATTGAATCAGATAGAATTAAAGTTTTGCAGGAAATAAAATATGCTGTAGAATCTCTATGGATAGAAATTCCATGTTAAAAGGGGAAGGCGATGGCAGTGGGGGTGTACTACTGACCGCCTGGTGCGAATGAACAGATGGATAACGAAATGCTGAAAGAAATCAAGGAAGCTAACAAAAGTTACAACATAGTAATAATGGGTGATTTCAATTACCCAAGTATCGACTGGGTCAGTGTCACAGCAGGGCATGCTAGGGAGAGAAAGTTTCTAGATGAACTAAATGACTGCTTCTTGGAGTTGCTGGTTCATGAACAGACAAGAGGGGAAGCTATTTTGGACCTAGTCCTTGGTGGCAGGCAGGATCTGGTGCAAGAGATGAGTGTTGGGACCACTTGTCAATAGTGATCATAGCATGCTCACATTTGATTTAATAAATGAAAGAAGGGATGGCAAGGAAATCCACAGTATTCCTTCAAAAGCAGAGTATGATAAAATGAGGAAAATAGTTCACAAAAGACTAAAAGGAGCAGCTGCAAAAGCTAAAGATTTACATAAAGCATGTGCATTGTTTAAAAATACAGTCTTGGAAGCTCAGAACAGATGTATTCCATGCCTTAAGAAAAGTGGAAGGAAGGTCAAAAAACTGCCAGTATGGTTTAAAGGCGAGGTCGGAGAGGCTGTTGCGGCCAAAAAAGCATCTTTTAGGAAATGGAAAAAGGAGCCAAATGAAGAAAAAGGGAAATAACATAAGCATTGGCAAGTTAGATGCAAGGTATTGATAAGGCAGGCAAAGAGAATTTGAAAAAAAACTTGCCTTGGAAGCAAAAATGCATAATACAGACTTTTTCAAGTACAATCGTAGGAAAAAACCTGTGAGACAGTTAGTTGGACCATTGGATGATGAGTAAAAGGGGCACTAAGTGAAGACAAGGCCATAGCGGAGAGACTGAAGATGATGTAGGGAATTTACCCGTGCCTGGGCTGAAACGGTATATAAAAGTGATGTATCGGAAGAATTGTAAGAAAATACCGATAAACTGGGAAGATGTATTACAACTATTTGATAAACTGAAGAGTACCAAATCACCTGGATGGTATACATCCAAGGGTATTGAAAGAACTGAAATCTGAGATTGCAGATCTACTATTAGTAATCTGTGAACTTTATCATTAAAATCAACTGTAATACCTGAGGAGTAGAGAATGGCCAATGTAACGCCAATATTTAAAAAGGGTTCTAGGCGTGATCCGTGGAACTAAATACCTTTGAGTCTGATAACAGTACCGGGCAAAATGGTAGAAACCATTATAAAGAATACAATTTCTGCTCATTTATATAGTCGTGGTTTAATTGGAGAAAGCCAACATGGATTTAGCCAAGGAAAATCTTGTTTTGCTAATCTGTTGTTTTTTTTGAAGGTGTGAATAAACAGGTAGAGAAAGGTGAGCCAGTTGATATAGTGTAGCTGGATTTTGAGAAAGCCGTTGACAAACTCCCTCATGAGCGACTCTTGGCGAAACTAAAAAGTCATGGGATTGGAGGCAGTGTAGTATTGTGGATCAGAAACTGGTTAAAAGATAGAAGGCAGAAAGTAAGGCTAAATGGCCAGTTTTATCCATGGAGAAAAGTAATTAGTGGAGTACCCCAGGGATCTGTGCTGGGCTTTTGAACATATTCATAAATGACCTGGAAATGGGAATAATGAATGATGTGATCAAATTTGCAGATGACACCAAATGATTCAAATGTTTAAAACCCAAGAGAATTGTGAAAAATTGCAAGAGGACCTTGATAAATTGGAAGACTGAATGTCCAAATGGTAGATGTAATTTAATGTGGACAAGTGCAAAGCTATGCACCTAGGAAAGAACAACCCAAACTTGGGTTACATGAGGCAAGGTACCTCCTTAGAAACCACCACCCAGGAAAAAGATTTAGGCGTATCATGGAAAATATGTTGAAATGCTCCGCCCAGTGTGCAGCGGCAGCCAAGAAAGCAAATAGAATGCTAGGAACCATAAGGAAAGGAATGGAGAATAAAAACCAAGGATATTTATAATGCCTCTGTATCATTCCATGGTTCGACCGCACCTTGAATATTGTGTGCAGGTCTGGTCGCCATATCTTAAAAAGGGTATAGCGGAATTAGAAAAGGTACAGAGAAGAGCCACCAAAATGGTAAAGGGGATGGAAGGATGCCCCTATGAAGAGAGGCTAAAAAGGTTAGGGATCTTCAACTTGGAAAAGAGAAGGCTGAGGGGAGATATAATAAGTCTATAAATGAATGAATGGTGGCGTGGAACGGGTTAACGTAGATTGGTTGTTTATGCCATCAAAAAGCAGAAAGATTAGACAGGCATTGAAGCAACAATGTAACACATTTAAGACTAAGAAGAGAATATTTTTTCACTCAATGCGTAATAAATCTCTGGAATTTGTTACTGGAGAATGTATTAAAAGCTGTTGTGGAGCTGGGTTTAAAAAAGATTTGGACAAGTTCCTGGAGGAAAGGTCCTTAAAACATTATTAAAAGAATAATGAATAAACTATATACAAATATATATATTTGTATATAGTTTATTCTGTTCGGTAGTGTCTCACATTGTTTAGACAATATATTCTGTCTAGTTAATTACCTCATTCTTCAATACATATACTGTTTTGTTAATCATTATACTTATATGACGTTCCTTGTAAAACAAACTTGCTTTGTTAATTGTTGTTCACTGTAAACCGCAACTGAACTCTGGAAGATGCGGTATATAAATGTGTATAAATAAATAAAATAAATAAAAGGACCTGGGAAATCCACTGCTTATCCCAGGATGAGCGTTGTGGAAGCTGTGTACTTTGGGTACTTGTGACCTGGATTGGTTGCTGTTGGAAACAGAATACTGGGCTTGATGGACCTTGGTCTGGCCCAGTATGGCATTTGTTTTGTTGTTATTTATGACCTGCACTTTTGAGACGTGATTTACATTTTAATACTTATTTATTTATTATTTATTTAGCTGTATTTATATTCCGCTTTTCACCGGGTCAAAGCGGTCAATTGGGGGATACATTTAACACGAGGGGATATGACACACATACGTTAATACTTACAGGGAACATGGGCAATGGAGGGTTAAGTGGCTTGCCCAAGACCACAAGGAGTGCCTATAGGACTAGAAATCCCAGTCCCTCCGGCCTGAGATTGCTGTCCCCAGGTGGGACTTGAACCCCCGGCCCTCCGGCCTGAAGTACCTTGTCCTAACCACTAGACTACTCCTCCCCTTAGGACCCTTGATGCTTTACTGAGCTTCAGCTGTTTGCTGCATCATCTGCCTGTTTTGCTGTAGGTGAAGGAAAATGTAGTGTTTTACGTAGCAGTTATTCCAAAAGTAATGGGTTAAAAATTCAGTCCGATTAAAAATCTTTTTTTTCCTTTGGTTAATTCTAACATCTTGCTTTCATACACTAGCAGACCTATTGATTTTGGCAAGCAGTTTTAAATATGTTGATCTGGGCCTGAAACTATATAGATGTAATATGCGTTATGATCTAAATCTGTCGTTCAGGAAATATTAATGTTTAAGAAAGTAAACTAATGCACACTTTGACAGGGTCAGGGACTGGTTGATGAGGGTGATAGAAGGCATGGAGTAGTGGTCTAGTGGTTAGAGAAGCAGGCAGACAACCAGGGAGTGAGGGCTGTTGGTGTCTTGTGACTTTGGGCAAGTTGCTTTAACTTCCATTACCTGAGGTACAAGCTTGGATGGTAATTTCTTTGGGGACAGGTTGAAATACTTCTGTGTACCTGAATGTAACTCTCCATGAGCCAAATCCAAATGAGAAGGATTTACTATGACCACTTCTTTTTAGCCACTATACCTTTTGGAGGCAGAAACTAAGGGGAAGGATTGCCATTGGTGACGACAGAAATTTACCAGCTTTAATTAGTGGATGACCAAATGACTATCAAACTTGAAGCAGTATTGTTGCCAAGATTCACAACTCAGTAATGCAATGTGTGCCCACAACTCAGTAATAGAAAAAAAGGCACTTTAAAAATAATTTGTTGGCTTTCTTTCAACTTATTTTATTTCTAAAGTAGTTGATGCAGTTGGTACTTAAAAGTTTAAAATAATTTTCAAGGGAACTTAACCGGAAAACATTAGCAATTTATCTGAAAATTGGGCTTTATAAATAATTTTTTTATCTAGTTAAATTGATGTTTTCCCTTTTCCTTTCCTCTTACTTCCCTTTATTAATGACGCTGCTAAGCAAGCCAGGACTTCAGTTGTAAATAAATGAAGACTGAATCAAAATCTTCCTTTAAAGGCTGAATGAAGAAAGTCCTGGAGAAGGACCACCTGTGACTCCCAAATATAAAAATGGAAATGAAGTAGATACCACACCATTCACAGAAGATGTGTTAGAACAACTTGCAAAACTGAAAGTGGACAAGGCCATGGGACCGGATAGGATACATCCCAGGATAATGAAAGAGATCAGAGGTTCTTGCAGTGCTGTTAAGGATGTTTTCAATAGATCCTTGGAAACAGGAGAGGTTCCTCAGGACTGGAGAACGGCTGTCTTACCTCTACACAAAAGTGGTGACATGGAAGAAGTGTCAAACTACTGGCCTGTGAGCCTTACCTCGGTGGTGGGAAAAGTAATGGAGGCGCTCCTGAAAGAGCGAATAGTGAACTTTCTCAAAACCAACAGGTTGCAAGACCCGAGGCAAGATGGTTTTACCAAAAGACGATCTTGCCAAACAAATCTGAGTTCTTTGACTGGGTGACCAGGGAGGTAGATCAGGGGCATGCGATGGATGTCATCTACCTGGATTTCAGCAAAGCCTTTGATACTGTTCCTCATAGGAGGCTTATCAATAAACTCAGTAGCTTGGGGATGGATCTTAAGATGGTAAATTGGATCAGAAATTGGTTGACTGACAGACAGAGGGTGATGGTAAATGGAACTCACTCGGATGAAGGGAAGGTGATTAGTGGGGTGCCCCAGGGGTCGGTCCTGGGCCCGGCACTGTTCAATGTATTTGTGAGTGATATTGCTGAAGGACTGAATGGAAAAGTCTGTCTTTTTGCAGATGACACGAAAATTTGCAACAGAGTGGACTCCCCCGAGGGAGTGCTTAACATGAGGAAAGATCTACAAAAGCTGGAAGAATTGTCTAATGCTTGGCAATTAAGATTTAATGCAAAGAAGTGCAGAGTCATGCACTTGTTTAGCAAAAATCCAAGGGAAATGTACGCGATAGGGGGGCGAGAGGTTGGTGTACACGGATCAGGAGAAAGACCTTGGTTTGATTATTTCTGAAGATCTCAAGGTGGCAAAACAGTGTGACAAGGGGGTGGCAAAAGCCAGGAGGATGTTGGGCTGCATACAAAGATGAATCGCCAGCAGAAAGGAAGAGGTACTTATGCCACTGTACAAGTCACTGGTGAGGCCTCACTTGGAATACTGTGTTCAGTTTTGGAGACCTGGAAACTGTTTAGAGGAAGGCGACCAAAATGATTTGGAGCCTGCATCAGAAGCCTTATGAGAAGAGACTTGAAGAACTAAACATGTACACTTTGGAGGAGAGGAGGGATAGGGGAGATACGATTCAGACCTTTAAATACTTAAAGGGAAATAATGAACGAACAAACAAACCTCTTCCTAAGAAGGGGAAGCTGTAAAACTAGAGGGCATAATAGGAAGCTGCAAGGTGGTAAATTGAAAGGCAATGTCAGGAAATACTTTTTGACAGAAAGGGTGGTGGATGCTAGGAATGCCCTCCCGAAGGAAGTGGTTGGGGGCAAACACGGTGACTGAATTCAAAATGGCATGGGACAGACACAGTGGATCCCTTTACAGCAACAGGATAAAATCAAAATTAACTGAACCATCTAATTTCTCAACAAATAGGTGTCCTGCATGGAGTGGTCGGTTCACCCCTAAACAGGGACATGGGGAGGGGTGGCCTGCACGGATCGGCAGGTGCACCTACTCTTGCCATCGTGCTGGGCAGACTAGATGGACCATGCTGGTCTTTATCTGCCGTCATTTATTATGTTGCTATGTTACTATGTATGTTTCTGATGCCGCCTTTTGCCAGCAGTTTCTGTAGTACGTGGTTTCTTTCCCTCTCCAAAGCTTAGATCACCAGCTCCTTGATATGGCCAAATCTTGCATGTCAAGAATGGCAGGGACTATATCCACTGAGCTGTGTGGCTGATCCAAAATAGTTATTTAATGTCCCTGCAAAGACGTCAGGGGCTAATTGGGCGGCAGCAGCCTTGCTGGCTATGCCGTAGAGAAGAAATAAATGGAATTGTTGACATCAATCTTGGCTAATAAAAATAACACCGTGGGTGTCTGTGGCCATCTTCCAACCAACCCTCCTCTTAGGTGCTGTCTTTTCACTAGGTCAAATGAGAGAGAGCTCTTAATATTCTTCTGACTTGTTTCTGCCAAGCAGGATATTTGCTAATTAGGAGGTAAATGTCAGCTTACTGTGCATGTAAATGTTTCCTGATTTACAGTTGTTGCCAGCAGTCAGGTTTTACTGTTGTGCAGCCATATGAATTGATTCCATGTTTGACTGGGCATTTTAATTAAAAAGATAGAAAAAAGTTGAGAGAGATTTTATAGCAAAAGGAAATGGCAATCTCCAGGAACAAGCAGGAATGTAGTCTTCACATATGGGTATCGTCGGTACCGACGGAGCCTGCGTGGGAACGCTCCCCAGCGTCCAATAGGAAAGCTTTTGGGAGCATCCCACAGCGCCTGCATGCTGCCTTCCCCAACTGTCCCTCTCCAGTTCTTCGTTTTCTGCGGAGCCGACAGGTCGCACATCCTGTCACTGCAGAAAATATTCCCTTTTATTCTTTTTTTGTGGTCGCGTCTGCCTTCCCTCGACGCTACACTGGTACAGCCGGTGGTTCTTTGTTTTTTCTTTAAAAAAAAACAACAAAAAAACCCACCAAAAAAACCTTATGGAGTCTTTTCCAGATATTTTCTCCTCAGGTGCTGTGCGCCATTTTGGACACTAGGCCCAACTTTTCCTTTAAAATGGGGAAAAAAACGCTTCGGGTTTTAAAGTGTTCCAAGTGTGGCGGTACCACCTCCGTCACGGACACCCATGAGTGGTGCCTCAAATGTTTAGGTCCTGGCCACTCTATTTCGGAGTGTGTTGCCTGTGGGATGATGTCGAAGAGGGGCCGGCAAAACCAAACTGCTAAACTTAGCACATTTTTCCCTCCGATGCAGCATCTGTGGCATCGACGTCTTCCAGGACTTCGTCTTCCTCCCATGGATCTCAGGTAACTAAACATAACACTGGCCAGTCCTCAAAGGGTAGATCTCCTAAGCATCGAGATGCCTCTGGCGTTGCCCTTGAGGGACTTGTACCGGCAAAATTGCCCCGGCGGGAGGCTTCGGCTTCCAAAGCACTAACGGGGCTCCAGGATGTTCTTGAGGCCTCAACCTAGGCATAACTAGTGGTGCCATGCTCTGGGGTACTGGTTGCTTCATCTGGTACCGATATCCAAGCATCGGCAGTGTTGATAGAACACAGATTCTTGGCTATTGAATGCAGTCTGGCGGCTCTTCTCACGGCCTCAATGCCCCTGAAACTGCTTCAGACAATTCAACCGGTACCGGCACCGACTCCGGTACTGGCACTGACTGCATCGACATCGTCAGGTATTCTACCGGGACTGTGTCATGCTTATCCATCCGGTATCGACAAGTCGGTACCGGACCCCTCCGATGCTGACTTCGATTGGTGCCGTGCCTTGCACGATCACCCGGATTGGAGATACTTTGAATCCTCGGATGAGTCTGAAGACTCTGAAAGCTCTGCTGATACCAGAGTACTTCTTCCTGAGGATGATTCTTCTCAGCATAGGATGTCTCCTCCAGAGGATATGCCCTTTCAGGATTTTATCCGAGATGTGACTTGGTCTTTCCATCACAGTGGCTCCTGAAAAAGAGCCTAGGGCAAAGGAATTGGAAATCCTGCAATACCCTAAAGCTCCCATGGAGGCAGCTACCTTACTTATTCATGAGATCTTGCATGACCTCATGTTAAGGATGTTGGAAACACCTCTAACCACCTCTCACTCTCGAAGGCTCAACACCATGTATCGAGTTCCTCCTTGTCCTGGGTCTCAGAAAACTCAGCTACCACACCATTCCATGGTGGTGGAATCAGCTATGAGAAGGATCAAGAGTGCAAAAAGACATGCATCTAAACCTCCAGGACGTGAGTGTAGGACTCTTGACGCCTTTGGACGTCGAACCTTCCAGGCTTCCATGCTTTATGCTAGGATCAGTTCCTATATATTATGTATGGGAATGTTCCTTAAGGAGGTCACGGGAGATTTAGAGCTTATGAGCCCTCTCCTTCCTTATGATAAGAGGCAGGATTACCTTGCTCTTGTCAAACATGCTCAGGATGTTTCCAAGTTTGTAAATCGTGCAGCCTTTGACTGCTTTGAGTGCATAAGCAGAACCTCTGCTATTGCCATAGGTGCATGTAGGATTGCCTGGCTCCAGGCATCTGACTTGGAACTTTGGGTACAGGATAAACTGGGGAATATTCCTTGCACAGGAGAATCTACAGCTGATCCTGCAAGGAAATAAATCCTACAAGAAACCATTCTTCAGTAAGAAGAAGTTTTACCCCTCCTATACCCAGCAGGGGCATCGTTTAGGTCAGTCTGCCCAAAAGGGACAGCAGCAAAAACCTAGGCAAAGAAAAACAAAAGCTGCTAAGCCTCAACCGGCTCAGCAGACTCAGCCTCCACAGGGGCTTTGACTCCTATCTAGAGAACTTTGCTTTCCTGGCCCTGAACGGCCCAGAGCCTTCCACCATTCCAGGAAGGTTGTCATTTTGCCCCCAGATGGGGGCAGATAACAGCAGAAAATTGGACTCTGCCCATCGTAAGAGAGGGATACAAGCTTCATTTCCTCAGCATGCCCCCTCCTACATTGGTAAGACAGTTCAATTCTCAGACCTCTCTCAATGCCCAGTTAGGTCAAGAGGTCACTTTGCTTCTTGCCCGGGGGCAATAGAAGAGGTACCCATTCTCCAACAGAGTACAGGGTTCTACTCCCCCCCCCTATTTCCTTATTCCAAAGAAAACAGGAGGGGACAGACCCATTTTGGACCTCAGAGAATTGAACAAATTCCTGTTCAAATAGAAGTTCAAAATGATTTCTCTAGGAACTCTGCTGCCATACCTTCAGAGTCAGAATTGGCTTTGTTCTCTAGATCTCAAGGATGCGTACACTCATGTTCTCATCCATCCAACTCATCAAAAGTTCCTTTGCTTTCTATTTCAAGGGAAGCACTACCAATACAGCATTCTTCTTTTTGGCCTGGCCTCGGCACCAAGGGTTTTCACAAAATGCATGGCTGTGGTGGCAGCATTTCTTCGCACCCTGGGAATATTTGTCTTCCCTTAATTAGATGACTGGCTCATTTGAGCCCCTTCAGAGCCAGAGGCCAGGATTTCTCTCTCTTGCACAATGTGCATCCTTCAGTATTTGGGACCTGTCATAAACCTCCCAAAATCCAATCTTGCTCCCACTCAGTCTCTAGAGTTTATAGGAGCTCTGCTGGATGCCAGACAGACAAGGGCCCATCATCCACCGCCCCGCTGCCTTCACATTGTGCAGTTAGCTTCCCATGCAGTGCGAAAGCCTCACTTCACTCCTCGGGAAATGTTACAGTTGCTTAGGCCACATGGCATCCACCGTGCATGTGGTTCCTTATGCTCACCTCCATATGAGGGCAGCCCAGTGGACTTTATCCACTCAATGGACTCAGGCATCAGGTTGCCTGTCAGACAAAATAACAAACTCAGATCGTCTTATTTTGTCCCTCCAATGGTGGCAGTCACCCCAAAACATTTTGGTGGGGTCCCCTTTCCAATAACCTCCACCCCAAGCCACTCTGACAACAGATGCCTCGCAGGTGGGTTGGGAAGCCCACCTGCAAGGCCTCTCTACCCAGGGTACCTGGACTCCACAGGAGACCTATCTACATATCAATCTCCTGGAACTCAGAGCAATCTTCCTTGCTCTTCGAGTATTCCACATCCAGCTCAGCTACAAGACAGTCCTAATTCAAACCGACAATCAGGTAGCCATGTTCTATGAACAAGCAGGGCGGAACAGGCTCTCTGTTGCTTTGCAATGAAGCTTTGCAACTATGGGTCCTCGCCAGAGAGCATCAGATTCATCTCCTTGCGGTGTATCTTCCAGGCATTCAAAACTCTTGGGCAGACAGACTCGGTCGAGTTCTGCTTCCACACGAATGGTCTCTCCATGCAGGCCAAGTGGCCAAAGTTTTTTTTCAAATTTGGGGAACCCTGGACATAGACCTCTTTGCAAGTCCGCTGAATGCCAAACTTCCCCAGTTCTGTTTCAGAATTCCAGCTCAGGTTTGTCAGGTCAGGGATGCTTTCCTCCTCCAGTGGGGCCAGGGCTTTCTGTATGCCTTTCCACCCATTCCCCTAATTCCCAAAACCCTGTTCAAGCTTCAGAGAGACAGAGGTCATATGATTCTCATAGCTCCACATTGGCCACGGCAAACGTGATACCCTCTGCTCCTACATCTCTCTCAAGCTCCGCCTCTGGAGTTAGGATCTGCTCCAGATCTCCTTTCTCAAGAGGACGGGATGCTGTGGCATCCCAATCCCCAGTCTCTCCATCTCAGGGCCTGGTTGCTGAAAACCTAGAACTTCATGGTCTTAACCTTTCTCAGCAGGTAAAGGATATCCTTTATGCTTCCAGGAAGCCTTCCACAAGACGCTGTTATGCTTTCAAGTGGAAAAGGTTTACCATATGGTGCTCGCAGAAGGGTCTTGACCCTCTTGCGATACCTCTGGAATCATTATTGGAGTATGTCCTTCATTTGTCTAATACAGGGCTTAAGACCAATTGAGTGAGAGTTCATTTCTTTCAAGCCTCTAAATGGACAACCTATTTCTTCTCATCCTCTCATAGCAAAATTTATGAGAGGCCTTCTTTTAACTAAGCCTCCCATTAAGCCACCACCGGTGGCATGGGACTTGAATCTGGTTCTTGGGCAGCTCATGAAGCCGCTTTTTGAACCATTAGCTACTACCTCTTTGAAATTCCTTTCCTGGAAGGTCATCTTTCTTATTGCAGTCACATCAGCAAGTCGCATCAGTGAATTGCAAACATTGGTGGCTGATCCTCCTTATACAAGGTTCCATCATAAGGTAGTCCTTAGGACTCATCCACACTTTATGCCAAAGGTGGTATCACCTTTTCATTTAAACCAAGCGGTTTACCTTCCTGTATTTTTCCCAAGGCCTCACGCCTCAAATGCAGACAGGAATCTTCATATTTGCAAGTAAAAGGCCAAAGCCCTTTTACAGTCCAAAGGACACAGCAACATAGAAAGTCCTCTCAACTCTTTGTTGCTTTTGATCCTGGTCTTTTGGGACTTCCAGTCTCCAAATGAACACCGTCCAGCTGGATTGCACAGTGTATTTCTTTTGCCTATGAGAGTAAGAACCTTCCTCTTGAAGGCCATGTCACAGCTCACAATGTGAGAGCCTTGGCAACCTCTATGGCTCATCTTCACTCTGTGTCTATCGACGACATCTGTCGAGCAGCTATTTGGGCCTAGGTTCATACCTTCACAGCCCATTACTGCTTAGACAAGGACTCCCGCCAGGATGCCTTGTTTGGTCAGGCTGTTCTTCAACACCTGTTCCATACTTAATCAACTCCTACCCACCATCTCTGGTAGGATGCCAGAGATCCATGGGGGGAAGTGGAGCCCTTTCAGAAGGGCACACAACTTCTAGGGTTTCTCCCTGGCATCTGCAGCTAGGGAATCCCCATATGTGAAGACTGCATTCCTGTTTGTTCCTGGAGATAGCATAGTTACTCACCTGTAACAGGTGATCTCCGGGAACAGCAGAAATTTAGTCTTCACAACCCACCCACCTCCCCTAGGAGTTGTATCTCTCTATCTCTCTCTTTGTCTCAGCTTTAAACTCAACTGGAGAGGGACAGTTGAGAAAGGCGGGATGGCAGCACGCAGGCGCTGTGGGATGCTCCGAAAAGATTTCCTATTGGACGCTGGGGAGCGTTCCTGCGCAGGCTCCGTCGGTACCGACGATACCCATATGGGAAGACTAAATTCCTGCTGTTCCCGGAGATCACCTGTTACAGGTGAGTAACTATGCTTTGCATCCAATATGTAGGTTCTTTACGTCAAATATAAGTAAAATATGTCAGAAAAAAATTTGTGTGTTAATATGTTCCAGAGGATGCAGTTTATAAAAACAAAACAAAAAAAACCACTATTGTGCTGACTTTGTGCATGTGACAAATACAAAATAGTGCACAGAAATGATAGGTTACAAAACCTTTAATTACTGATTTTGATGATTGCGATTGTGCTTTAACAGTCACAAACATCTTCAGGTTTTGATCAAACTGGACATCACCAAACACATCAGTCTTTTTTGCATGTCCTATCTGAAAAATTTGGGTTTGAAAATGACTGCAAATGAATCACATCAGACTGAAGGTTCCTTGCATACCTCAAGCTGCTCTGCGTGTATAGCTGCAGGGATATTTACAATTTGAGTAAGCAAGTTGTAATATGAGCTTTACTTTGCAGCTAAATGAATGCAATAGCTGGTGTTCTTGAGCAAAGGGGGATTCCCATCCATTTTATTGCTGGCAGGCAGAGTGATGTCACATTCATGAGAAAAGTGTTCTCTGGGCAAGAGGCCAGAACTGGAAATAAATCTGCCAAAACTATCTTCCTGATTTGTGTCTGTAGACCAAAGGAAAGTGTAAGATAGTTGGTTTGAATAATTATACAGCTCCCAACTGATCCTCTGTTCAGCAAGTCAAACCAGCACTTCGAATGAAAATTGTTCCTGTTCATTCGCTGACCAGTCCAGCTCAATGGATCTAAGTGACTAGTGAAAACATCATCTGCTTTTTCATAGAAAATATTGGCCAGAATTTTAACCACGTCTGAAAAAGTGAGGATGTATTTTTAGCCTCAGACTCGGATGCAGTTTTAGGACAGGTATATTAAATAAGAATTTCAACATAGCTAACTAAACATTCATTATATTTTTTTATTGAGGGGAGGGGAGCAAATGTTTTTTGTAAAGTTTATTTCTTTGCTATTTTGAGAGTGAGTTTTAGTTCCTATGCTCTTGGCTTAAGGCATGTTTACTAAAGTGCGCTAATGATCATCTCGAGGTTTAACGTGTTCCAAATGCGCTATGGTAAGTTATGTCCCAAAAATGTGGCTGCGCTAACAATCCCGCACTAACCACTTAGTGCACAGTGGCGTGGAGACATGACGGTTAAGGGGCAGAGCAGTATACATTGCGCCAAGTGAGGGCATCTCTAATGTACGCTAACCAGCAGTGTTACACTTATTGCCACCTCGGTGGGAAGTGTTACATGCTCCCACGTTAATTGTTGCAAACTGCTTAACTTGGGAAGTGGCACGGAACCTGCACTAGCTACATAGACACATACTGGACAAGCCTCCATTTTTTTTTTTTAGTGCAGGTCCAATGCGCCCCCCCCCCCTCAGCTAACATGTGGGGCTGAAATGCATGGTAAGCACCCTCGTTTTGGCAAACATGTCTCTTAGTCTGCCTTCTGCTGGACATTAAGGGAGTAATTTTATAACAGGTCACTTAGTATATGCAAATCAAGGTATTTTAATTGTCGTGATGCTGTAAGTATGCGCATTGGGCTGATCACATGTACTTTCACTGTGGGTGTCCACAGGAATGGAGTATGGGCACAGCATGAGGTTACACACACAAATTATGACACTATAATTTATGAGCGTTCCCTACAAATTTAGATATGGGCCTAAAATTTATAGTGTGATCATAATTTTAGGCCAAAATCTAAATTTGTTGGGAACACTTATAAATTATGGTATGTTATAATTTGTGTGTAACCTCACTCTGTGCCCATACTCCATTCCTGTGGACACCCACAGTGAAAGTACATGTGATCAGCCCAATGCGCATACTTACAGAATCACGATAATTAAAATACATAGATTTGCATGTTCTAAGTATAAAGCTAGAGAGCTATTCGACATAGCCTTAAAATCTGCTCGAACTCAACCGCTTCAAAGTCTAATACCACTCTTTCTACGAATGATATGGCGCAATTCCTACAATCCAAACAATCACACACCACAGCACAATCCCAGCCCCCCAAGCATAAAAATCTGGTCAGCATTCAGCCCTCTTTCCGCCTCAACAGCACCACCACCTCATTCGACCCTTGTCCATTCTCTTGGATCAAAACGGCCAAGCAAGAGTTAACCCCACCCATTCTTCACATTGTTCAGTCTTTACTATCACTGGGCTACATGTCGCCTGCCCTCGAGCAACATCCATCAGGACAGACAGAGGATCTCTAAAGGTAAAAAGGGGACTGTTGAAGTTGATATGGAAGGGCAGACTAGATAGGCCATGTGGTCTTTCTCTGCCGTCATATCAATCAGCCAACCCATTTCAGGCATCCCTTTCCTTGCCAAAATTATTGAAAAGACAGTACAACTTCAGACACCGGACTCTGTGGAATCTTATGCCCTCCCTTGATAAACTCCAGCAATGCTTCATGCCTCTTCATAGCACTGAGACTTTACTGACCAAAGGCACAGGAAAAAAACACACATGGTTTTATCCTTATTTTTCTCAACATCTCTGCAGCCTTTGACTCTGTCATCCATGCCCACCTTATCTTGCATCTCTGTGCAATTGGCCTTAGGGATACTATACTAGTGATTTCAGTCCTACCTATCCGACCGATCCCAGCAAGTCAAAATTGGATCGGAAACCTCCAGTCCATTAATGCTACTTCAAGGCTTATCTCAGGGCTCCGCACTATCCTCCTTGCTATTTAACATTTTCATCCAACCCCTATGCAGAATAATCTAGTCAGAAGATCCTCTATCGTTTGTATGCTGACAACATTTTAATTTAGACACCATTCTCCACCAGCAACCCCGACTACTCCATAATCAACCAATGCTTTGAAGCAGTCATCTAGTGGCTCAACGCCACAATATGCACATCAGCCCCCAATAAAACAGCAGTCCTTCATATTACCAAGCACCCCACCTTCTCCCCACCAGTCACAGTCAACTTGGCCAACTTAATGTTTACAAATAAAAGAGCAAGTAAAATACCTTGGCATAATACTGGACCAAAACCTGAGCTTCCAACCTCACATTAAGCAAGTCACCAGAGCTGCATACTTCCAAATGAAGACAGTCTGAAATATTTAACCCCTACTGGACCACAGAGACTTCAGAAATGTTTTTTCAAGCCCTCATCACCCCCATGCTTGATTATGCAGACATAATATACCAGGGGCTCCTCAAATCCACCCTCCTTCCATTGCAGCTCGCGCAGAATACAGCAGCCAGAATAATCACAGGCATCAATAGCGTACACACATCACCCTCATACTGAAGGAGTTACACTGGCTTCCCATCCACACCAGGGTTAACTACAGAGTCTCGCTGACCATCACCCCCATACTGAAGGAGTTACGCTGGCTTCTCATCTACACCAGGGTTAACTACAGAGTCTCGTTGACCATCTTTAAGACTATCTACCACCTCTTAGTGAACATTCTTCGTTGTCGTCTTCTCCAGCCCCCCCCCATAAGAGAGCAAGGAGAAAAGCCAACCACAAACTCCTCTCAGTACCAGCCTCAATCGCCTGCAGTAATACCTCCTCCTCCAGCAGAGCCGCCACCTTCTATGCACCCACCATCTGGAACGTCCTCACTCCAGAGATACGTTCGAGATGTTGGTGAATTTCGCTGCAAGCTAAAAACCTCCTTCCTGGAACATTTCAGATTCATCCCCTAACCACCCCCCATTTTCAACATCTTCCCGAGCTCTTACAACGTTTTGGCCTGTTTCACCCGCAGTTCACCCATTGAATAGAGCCATATTTCATGTGTCCCCCCCCCCCCCCCATTAAGTTTAAACTTCTCTCAACTTAATTCATTCCCCTTTTTCATCTGCTGGTTAACATACAATTTACCTTGTTTTCTGGTTATATCCATAGTTATTGTTAAGTTTGATACACGTTATTTACCTTTGTTCTATGTAACGCTACTTGTTCTAAGTGTTCCCTGTACACTGCTGTGACTGGTAGAGACAGCGGTATAAAAAGTTGCTAAATAAAATAAATCATATCATATACAGACCCAAAGCAAGTTTCAAAAGTTAATCTTAAATAACACAAACCTGAAAAATAATATGCAAAACTATTCAGATTTATGCAGGACTTCAGAAACTGCTGTAGAACGTTCTAACGCTTGCCATAGAATTTACCTCTGAACATGTGTATTTGTTGCTTATACATGACAAAAGCTGTTTATATAGGAAATGCAAACTCCAGCCTTATCTATCCAAAACGTCAGATATTCTGTGCGCTTTCTTGATAAAGGGCTTATTTATACTGAACAGAATTTCAGAAGCTATACTTTAATGATTTCTCTGTAGAAGTTTGACAATTTGTGCGTTCTTGAGAACTGCCATTTTAACAAGTCTCAAATGATCTCAAACTCGCTTCATCGAATTGATGTCACCCACTGCATGAATTATTCAGATCCTATTCCATATGAGGCAATTTTTGGCACTGTTCCGAACAGGGACTACAGGAGATTGAGATGCAAGTATGTGGGGCGATTTTTATTTCTCTTGATGGAGGCAGTATGTGCTGTTTCACTATGGAAACACTTGGAAGTTAGTTCTGTAAGACTGAATGTGATATGTGATGGGAATGTTGGGGAGAAGGGCATCGTTTTAGTTCTGTGAGATCTGTATGGTTTATGGCTGTCTGAATTGGCGGGACTGGGCAGGGGAAGGTAGAAGTGGTGGAAAATAGTAGATGGGGTGGTCATGATTGAGGCATAGGAAAAATAAAAAGTAACAATTTGCTTGACAAGATATCAGGTGTATGATTGCATGTTATTTCTGCTATTCTGTTAAGGAAACGTATATGCTGTTTGTCTTCTCAGTAAGAAGTATTTAAAAAAAAAACCCTAAATGATAAAGAACAAACATTACTATGTACACTTTGGGATCTATTCTGACCTGCAAATAGCGGGTATGGATGTCCGATTTTGAGGCCTGCCCTGCCTAGAGGTGGAATAAGTCCCCCTAGATGGAGGACGACTCCGGATACGGGGCCTGTTGAAGAGGAGGGGGGGGGGGGCGCAGGGGGTGGCCCGATTCAGGGTTGGGCTGTGGGGAAAAGAACTTTTCTGTTGCTACTGGGGATCGCAGCTCCTGCATGAAGCCGCAATGGCATGGCAAAAGGACGCCATTCCACGGCCGCTCCATGTAGGAACCAGGCTGGGCTAGCTGGGGAGTTGCTTGGACGCCCGGCCAGTCAGAATCGGGACATGGCCTGCACGTCCAGGCCGGTAGACTTGTTTCTGATCCCGTAGGCATGTCTAGCTCCCATGGGATCAGATTTGGGTGAATTGGAGCATGTTCCGATTCTGACCGGCCAGACAGGTGGGAGATGCACACAACGGAATTTGTCTCTTTACAAATAGTGCCTGGTAAACGAGTGTTTGAAATCTGACAGAAGCAAGGAAATAAAGTAGAGCCCTTTTTGCAAGTAATATATATCCAGACATATGAGTAGCACAACTAAAGCTTAAAATATTAGTTAGGAATATTTATTTAGGGCAGTTTTCAACAGGAACTATAGTTGTAAGGAACTGCCAAGCATCAACAAATTTCTGTCCCCTACCTCCCAGATAGATATGGAATGGTTGAAGAAACAAGGAAAGACATCCAGTCTTCCCCTCACTTAATCAGGGTTTTCAGACGTAGCAAAAGTAATTGAACGAATGTTTGTGAAGGTTCCTATTCCCGAGTCTGTACTTTCCATAAGATCGAGGCCAGCCCTCATTGGTTATCGAGAATCGCATGATTCGTCTGGGCCATATCCCTAGAGGGGACATGATGTCTCAGGATTTTCTCTAATCCAGAGCAGGGGCATAACCAGAATGCAATTTTTGGTGGGGCCCAGCGTTAACATGGGGGGGGGGGGCCCAGCGTTAACATGGGGGGGGGGATGACACTAGACATACAACCCTTCCCATCATAGCCTTCAGCGGTAAAAGCCTGTTGTGCCATCCTTGCCGTTTCTTCCTCCTTTGTTCTGGCTGCTGTCTGTGCTGCATTCTTACTCTGTCCTTATATAAAAAATGAGAACAAGGGAACAGTAGGGAAGGGAAAGAGACAGAAGGAGAACAAAGGATTAAGATCCAAAAGCGGCCTGTAGCTGGGTTTAAAAAAGGTTTGGACAAGTTCCTGGAGGAAAGGTCCATAAACCATTATTAAGAAGGGACCCAGGATATCAATGCTTGACCCAGTACAAGCATTGCAGAACCTGTGTCTTTTGGGGAAACTGCTAGGTGCGTATGACCTAGATTGGCCACTGTTGGAAACAGGATACTGGGCTTGATGGACCTTGGTCTGACCCAGTATGGCATATCTTATGTTCTTATGTTCTAAAAAGGTGAGCCATCCTTTTTAAGTTCTGTGGTTATGGTGTCCTGGTTACCCTGGGAAGGCCCATCTCTGGCATTGCTCAAAGGCTGCTTCCTCTGCACCTGCACCCTCTTTAAATTATGAGTCATACATGCCACAGCCTTTCACTTTCCCTCCAAACCATTCCATCAG
This sequence comes from Ichthyophis bannanicus, assembly GCA_033557465.1. NCBI lineage: Eukaryota > Metazoa > Chordata > Amphibia > Gymnophiona > Ichthyophiidae > Ichthyophis > Ichthyophis bannanicus. The sequence continues at coordinate 99,339,939 of CM066046.1, forward strand.
TGTGGCAGCCCCCCTTTAAATATGGCAGTCTAAGCAACACTGACATGTCTGGGCTGCTCTGTTTCCTCTAATGTGGTGGCAAATGCTGCTCTCAAGAGATGCCTCTCCTGGCTCAGTTGCTCTAACCATGGTCATCCAAGAGGCAAGCCCCCCCCCCCCCCCCAACTCCATGATCTTGCCTGAGCCTGAGATTGTTGGCCTCCTGTGCACTGCAAAACTGCACAGGTGTACAAAGTGCCTGTCGGCAAAATAATCAGGCACCCGACTGGCCAGATTCTTAGGCGAGCCTAAGCCAAAAGTGGAGGGGCCAGTGCCCTTCTAGGCTTCCCTGTGGTTATGCCACTGACCCAGAAGAGAATTATTCTTTCATTTCGGCAAAAGTATATATCTGCCAGGGACAAAGTTGAAAAGTTTCGCAGTAAAGTTTCAATTTGTTTTAAGGAGTTACAGAATTCTAAATAAATGAGTATTGGGATGGCCATACCCTTTCTGATGGTAAGAATGCGTGTTTGCGTTCCTATTAACTTTTGTGGTTGGTATCCTTTTCACACCAAATATTTAGTACATGTTAGGGTGTCCAAGGACGTTGTAAGGGGTATTTTATTTATTCAAGTAGGCTCTAATAGTTCTATGTGGAACTCCTTTTTTTGTTTTTAAATCTTAGAGGAATGGCTGATAAATGGTTGCATGTATCTAATTTTGTTCCTTTTATGTTCTTACAGCTATCTACATGCAAAGAACATCATCCACAGAGATATGAAATCAAATAGTATCCTTTTTTTGAGTTCATCCAATATTTGAGTCATTTTAGGAGAATGTGGTCTGAAGACAGTGGAGGTTAAAATGTTTCCTGCCAAATTGTTTACATTGAGCAGTATTAGAAAAATCAAATCCACCCTACTGAATTGAGTAATACTGTGGTATGAGTGGCAAATTTAAAAGCAGAGTTGGACAAAAAAGTACATCAGAATTAAACAGCTTCTCGAGCCTCTTAAGTGTGAAGAGATGTTCTAATAAGTATATTTGCTTTCTTTTTTTTTTTTGGTATTCAATACCAATGGAAGAAAAGCCTAGCAATCTTCATATCTTGCCATGAAAACCTGATAGTCACAACAAAATAAATTGTGATTTGACCAAACACAGTTTAAGACAACTATCCACAAGGTTGCTATGAGATGACACTTAAGAATAACACCATTGAAAGAATAAGTAAAAAGTACCTTTTTGAAAGTCAGTTTTTATTTGTTTATGAAATTTAAAATTATAGTAGGCAAACTTAACATAGCAAAGAACATATTGAAAACTATCAAATTATGAGCAATATATCTAACATCACAGGGAGAGGAAAAAAAAAGAGAACAAAAGAGAAAAAAATAAGCAGTGCAACATTCTGCTATGGAGGAAATCGAAGCAATAAGCACAAATCATCCATTGGGGACAACCAATGGGACTCCGATACCTGGTTACAAACTATATCGCTATGCTAAGGTAGATCAAATTGGTGGAGTGGTTACACTCTATGCTGAGTCACACAGGATTAAAGTTTTCATGTAACAAAATATTTGAAACATAGAAAAATGACAACAGAAAAAGACCACATGGCCTATCTAGTCTGTCCTTCCTTAACTATAACAGTCCCCTTTTTTCCTTTAGAGATCCTCTGTTTGTCCCATTCTTTTTTGAATTCAGATACTGTCCTCATCTCTACCACCTCCACTGGGAGACTTATTCTCCAAATCCACCACTCTTTCCATAAAGAAATATTTCCGCATATTACTCCTGAATCTATCCCCTTTCACCCTCATCCCATGTCCCCTCATAGCAGATCTTGCTTTCAATCAAGAGGCTCTCCACCTGTGCATTTATGGCAGAGGTTTTTAAACATCTCGGTCATATCACCTCTATCCCTCCTTTCCCCTAAGCTGTACATATTAAGATCCTTAAGTCTGTCCTCATATGCTTTTATAATGAAGACCACTAACCATTTTAGTAGCCACTCTCTGAACTGACTCCATCCTGTTTTTATCCTTTTTAAGGTTCGGTCTCCAGAATTGCACACAGTACTCCCAAATGAGGTTGCACCAAAGACATAGGCACTATCACCTCCTTTTTTTCTGCTAGCCATTCCTCTCCCTATGCACCCAAGCATCCTAGCTTTTGCTGTCGCCTTTTCTACCCGTTTAGCTACTTTAAGATCATCAGACACAACCACGCTGAGGTCCCGCTCTTCTTTAGTGGACAAAGGTACTTCACCCTCTATACTATATTGCTCTCTTGGATTGCTGCAGCCCAAATGCATGACCTTACATTTTTTAACATTAAATCCCAGCTGCCAAATTCTAGACCATTCTTCAGATTCTACTGTAGAATCTCTATGGATAGAAATCCTATGTTAAAAGGGGAAAGCAATGGAGGGGGGGGGGGGTGTATTACTAACCATCTGGCCAAAATGAACAGATGGATGATGAAATGCTAAGAGAAATCATGAAAGCTCACAAGTTACAACACAGTAATAATGGGTGATTTTCAATTACCCCAGTATTGACTGGTCGGTGTTGTAGGAGGACATGCTAGGGAGATAAAGTTTCTAGATGAAATAAATGACTCCTCCTTGGAGAGCTGGTTCATGAACAGACAAGAGGGGAAGCTATTCTGGATCTAGTCCTTAGTGGAGCACAGGATCTGGTGCAAGAGATAGGAGTGTTGGAGCCATGTGGCAATGGTGATCATAGCATGGTCGCGTTTAATAAATGGAAGCAGGACGGCAAGGAAATCCACAGTACTACCTTTTAACTTCCAAAAGGGAAACTAAGAGGAGCAGCTGCAAAGGTTAAAGATTTATATCAAGCATGGGCTTTGTTTAAAAATACGTTCTTGGAAGCTCAGACCAGCTGTATTCCATGCTTTAAGAAAAGTGGAAGGAAGGCCAAAAAACTGCCAGCATGGTTTAAAGGCAAGGTCAGAGAGGCTTTTGTAGCCAAAAAAGCATCTTTCAGGAAATGGAAAAAGGATTCAAATAACATAAGCACTGGCAAGTTAGATGCAGGGCATTGATAAGGCAGACAAAGAGAATGTGGAAAAAAAAAGCTTGCCATGGAAGCAAAAACACATAAGAGCGTTTTCAAGTACATTCGTAGCAAAAAAAAACTGATGGGCATAGCGGAGAGACTGAATGAATTCTTTGTTTTGGACCAGATGATATTCAACTGAGGGTCTTGAAAGAACTGAAAGTTGAGATTGCAGACCTACTATTAGCAACCTGTGAACCATCATTAAAATCATCTGTAGTACATGAAGACTGGACCTTTTAATGCCAATTTTTAAAAAGGATTCCATGGGAGATCTGGGAAACTACAGACCTGTGAGCATGACATTGGTACTGGGCAAAATGGTAGAAACCATTATAAAAAATAAAATTACTGAACATGTAAATAGTAATGGTTTAATGGGAGAAAACCAACATGGATTTAGCCAAGGAAAATCTTGTCTTTTTTGAAGATGTGAATAAACAGCTAGACCAGGGTGAGCTGGTTGATAATAGTGTACCTGGATTTTCAGAAAGCCTTTGACAAGGCCTCTCATGAGAGACTCTTGGCAAAAAAAAAAGTCATGGGATTGGAGGCAGTGTGCTATTGTGAATCAGGAATTGGTTAAAAGATAAAAAGAAGATAGTAGGGTTAAATGGCCAATTCTCTCAATGGAGAAAGGTGAATAGTGGACTACCCCAGGGATCTGTACTGGTCCTGCTACTTTTTAACATATTCATAAATAACCTGGAAATGGGAATAACAAGTGAGGCGATCAAATTTGCAGATGACACAAAATTATTCAAAGTTAAAACGCAAGAGAATTGTGAAAAATTGCAAGAGGACCTTGATAATTTGGAAGACTGAACATTTAAATGGCAGATGAAATTTAATGCAGACCAGTGCAAAGTTATGCACCTAGGAAAGAACAACCCAAACTATGGTTACACGATGTAAGATTCTAGACTAGGAACCACCACCCCAGAAAAAGGATTTAAGTGTCATTGTAGATAATGTGTTGAAACCCTCTGCCCAATGTGCAGCAGTGACCAAGAAAGCAAATAGAATTCTAGAAATCATAAGGAAAGGAATGGAGAATAAAACCAGGGATGTTATAATGCCTCTGTATTGTTTCATGGTGCGACCTCGCCTTGAATATTGTGTGCAATTCTGGTTCGCCATATCTTAAAAAGGATATAACAGAATTAGAAAAACTATAGAGAAGAGTCACCAAAATGGTTAAGAGGATGGAAAGATACTGCCGTGGGGAATGGCTTAAAAGGTTAGGGCTTTTCAACTTGGAAAAGAGACGGCTGAGGGGAGATGTGATAGAGGTCTATAAATTAATGAATGGAATAGAACGAGTAAACATAGATCGGTTGTTTATACCATCAAAAAGTAGAAAGACTAGGGGACACGCAATGAAGCTACAATGTAACCCATTTAAGACTAGTAAGAGAGAATATTTTTTCACTCAACATGTAATTGAACTTTGGAATTTGTTACCAGAGGATGTAGTAAAAGCCGTTAGTGTACCTGGGTTCAAAAAAGATTTGGACAAGTTCCTGGAGGAAAAGTCCATAAACCATTATTGAGGAGGACCCGGAAAATCCACTGCTTGCCCTGGGACAAGCATTGTGGAACCTGTGTGCCTTTTTTGGGAACCCGTCAGGTACTTGTGACCTGGATTGACCTTGGTCTGACCCATTATAGCAGTTCTTATGTTATGTCCTTATCCAAAACTCTCAGCCTCCAAATCACCAGAAGGACATAGTTGACCTGCTGAAAAAAATTCTTAAATCTCTTTTGTTGATACTTTGCTACGTCATCTTATATTTATAAAGATAATTAAGTACAAACATAGCTCCCAAGGAACTAACAGGTGATGCTAAAAATCTCCATTGGAGCTGTGTGTAAGGCCACATTTGAAAAAATACAAAACATTTTATCATATTTAGTTAAAGTATGCAATAACCATTTAGTATCAGATTCCAGAGCCAGTATAATCACTGGAGTAGCTTGTCTTGCTGTGAGGGCTTGTGTGCATCAGTGATGCTGAGAGCTAAACTATCGGTAGTTTAACTACTGGCAGGGTCTCCCAAGATGGACAGGTCTCAGCTGAGGTGCCAGACCAAGACATTTCTGTGACAACGGCAGCAACACCAAACTTAAACTGCACGGAAGAAAGGCCCGGCAATCTACTTCTGTATCTTGCCATGAAGACCCAATGGATAGTTACAACAAAACAAATTGTGCTATAGTGCTGGAAGATGAGACCCCCAGGTCAGAAGGCACTCAGCTAGCTACTGGGGAAGAGCTGAAGACTTTTCAGAGTAAAGCCAACATTTATGATGTGGTTGGATCAAAGCCCTCGGGACGTCTGCTGATGTAGCTGTGCGTGAAATGAGTCAAAAGCTGTAAAGATGTCTTACACATTGGAACATGGAACGTACGTAACATGAACCAAGGGAAGTTGGAGGTGGTCAAGAATGAAATGGCACATGTACAACTTGATCTGTTGGGTGTCAGCGAACTGAAATGGACTGGCATCGGGCACTTTGCATCAGATGATCACATGGTCTACTATGCTGGAAATGAAAGACAAAGAAGAAATGGTGTTGCATTTATAATAAAGAAGAAACTTGAAAGAACTGTAATGAAATACAATGCAGTCAGCGAACGCTTAATCTCTATTTGTCTACGAGGAATGCCTATCAACACAACTATAATTCAAGTATATGCCCCAACAACAGCTGCAGAAAAAGAATGAAATAGAAGAGTTCTATGAACAAGTACAAGCTGAAATTGACAGAACATGCAAACAGGATATCCTGATAGTCATGGGTGACTGGAACGCAAACGGCAACAAAGAAGAAGGCAAAGTAGTTGGAAAATATGGACTTGGCAACAGAAATGAAGCTGGAGACTGATAGAATTCTGCAAGACCAACGATCTATTCATCTCAAACACCTTCTTCCAGCAACACAAGCGGTGACTGTACACATGGACTTCACCCAATGGATTGTATAAAAATCAAATTGACTACATCTGTGGAAGTCAACGATGGAAAAAGCTCTATAACATCAACAAAGACAAAACCTGGAGCTGACTGTGGTACAGATCAGCAACTACTAGTATGCAAACTCAAGCTAAAGTTGAAAAAGAGCAAACCACTCATGAATGCAGCAAAATATGATCTTGAGAATATACCACTGGAATTTAAATATTGCCTGCAAAATCGATTTTCTGCTTTAGATACAAATGACAGAGCTCCAGAAGAGTTATGGAATGACATCAAGAAGGTTGTGTTTGAAGAAAGCGAGAAATCTCTACAAAAAGTGAAAAAGAAAAAACGGCCAAAATGGATGACGGAAGAAACTCTGAAAATTGCCCAGAAACACAGAGAAGCTAAAGCCAGAGAAAAAAAGACAATCGCAGAACTCAACAGAGATTTCCAATGTGCAGCAAGACAGGACAAGGAAAAGTACTACGACGCATGCAAGGAAATAGAAGCAGAAACTATTAGAGGAAGAACAAGATCGGCTTTCCTAAAGCTACGAGAGTTAAAGAAAAGGTTACAGCCTTGAATTGGAAAGTTACAAGATGCTCAAGTTTCTGTTGAATGATGCTGAGAAGATCAAGAAAAGGTGGAAGGAATATACAGAGTTTTTATATGATAAAGATCAAGTGGACCAACAGCCATTTCAACCTGTACCTTATGATCGGGAATCATTGGTGATGAAAGAAGAAGTTGAAGCAGCATTGAAAGCCTTATCAAAGAACAAAGCACCAGGCATTGATAGCATTCCCATAGAAATATTACAGCAATCTGATGCAGCTGTTACCATACTTACAAGGCTCTGCCAAGAAATATGGAAGACAACATCATGGCCGACTGACTGGAAAAGATCTGTGTTTATACCAATACTAAAGAAAGGTGATCCAACAGACTGTGGAAATTATCGCACAATCACTCTGATCCCACATGCCAGCAAGATTCTACTGAAGATTATTCAAAAGAGACTACAACCATACCTGGAACAAGAACTATCTGAAGTGCAAGCAGGGTTCAGGAAAGGGCGAGGAACGAGAGACAACATTGTGATGTGAGATGGATCCTTGAAAAGACTAAAGAATACCAAAAGGATATCTATTTGTGTTTTATTGACTATAGCGAGGCTTTTGACTGTAAACCATGAGAAACTCTGGGCCACATTAAGAAGCATGGGTATGCCAGAACACCTGATCGTACTCTTGCACAATCTGTACATTGATCAAGAAGCAACAGTTCGAACGGAACACGGAGAAACAGAATGGTTTAAAATAAGCAAAGGTGTACGACAAGGCTGCATATTTTCCCCCTACCTGTTTAATTTATATGCAGAACAAATCATCAGAGAAGCAGGATTGTATGAAGTCAACAGAGGTCTGAAGATTGGTGGGAGACTCATCAACAACCTCTTTGCTATGCTGATAATACCACATTACTGGCTGAAAGTGAAGATGATCTGAAACATTTGCTTCTCAAAATGGGCCTGCACCTTAATGTAAAGAAGACAAAGATCATGACAACTGGCATAATCAACAGGTTCATCGTTGAAGGAGAAGAAATTGAAATCGTGAACAACTTTAACCTACTTGGATCAACTATCAATAAAGAAGCAACAAGCAGTCAAGAAATCAGACGACGCATTGCTCTTGGCAGAATGGCTATGAAAGACCTAGATAAGATTCTCAAGAGCAGAGATGTCTGTCTCCATATAAAGATTTGACTTGTTCAAGCCATGGTATTTTCAATAACATCATATGGATGTGAAAGCTGGACAGTGAAAAAGATAGACAGGAAGAAAATTGATGCCTTTGAATTATGGTGCTGGTGGCGAATACTGTGTATATCATGGACTGCCCGAAGAACAAACCAGTCGGTACTAAAGGAGAACAAACCTAAGCTTTCTTTAGAAGCTCAGATGACAAGACTTTGACTTTCATACTTTGGACACATCATGCGAAGAGAGAGATCATTAGAGAAAGACATCATGCTTGGCAGGATAGGTCGACGCAAAAGAGGAAGGCCAGCAATGAGATGTATCGATACAATAACAGCAGCTACGGGTACCAATCTGTCAACAATGAGCCCGCCGACTGAAGACCGAACACAATTTAGGATAGCTATCCAGAGGGTCGCCATGAGTCGACTCCGACTCGACGGCACTTAACAACAGCAGCTTTCGCCAACCATGTGAAGGAGTTAAGTCCTTGGACAATTTTATTTAAGGGTTAACCATTAAACTGATTAAGATAATTAGGAAGCTTTGAAGATGCAGACAGCTTACCTTTCAAACCTAAATAGTATGCCTGAACTACTGGAGGTAAACCAGTCTATTGAGCCTGCCAAAGTATTCATTACATAACTCTAAATTGAATCAAATGCAGAATTATTAGATATTTTAAGACAGTTCAACATACATAGCTTCTTGTTTCTTGTAGTTTTCTAAGTATTTTCTATTTAACAGGTAGTTAACTATTCTGAATTATTTAAATCGTTTTTTTCTTGTGAAACTGAAACATTCTCTGTCACTTGTTTTCTCTTGCTTAAGTTTTACCACAGTCTCTTTAGATGAAACAATTGGTTGCTCACATTTCACTACAGTATCATGCTGTGAGTCAAGTTTGTCAACCACCAACGATTCCAATAATCTTTAAAGTCAGTCTTGCAAGCCTATGTCCAGTTCCTGGTCCCTCTCCTGCCCAGAAATGCTAGTCTCAAAACTTTGGCCATCTTGCTGGTGAGGCAGATCAGCAACTTGCAAATTCTGTAACCAAACCTGGTCAAAGTCTTGAAAGCAAAGATGTCCTGAAACTGGAGTGTTCCTTGTTTTTGTTTTGTGTTTTTATGCAAATGCAACTGCCTAATCTCTTTGAATGCTATGGAGCAGATCAGCCTGCTCATCAACCCGTGCCACTGCAAATTTCCCAGGAGATGCTGCTGTATGATATCCCCCACCCTCCTTCCAGCTGCTTCCAGTCCTGAAATCTTACCTGATGAAGTCTAATACTTGCTGTAGGTAAGCCTTGAGAAACTGGTTTCAGCATGAACTGGAAAGTTCTGCAAGGATCATCATATTAGCTGCAGAAGCCCAGGTGAAACTGGAGAGGTTTGCTTGCCAAGTTTTTAAATGATTGACCAACCTCCAAGTTTCGGGTTTAAGAGTATAGATGGGGATCTGGTTGAAAAACCAAAACTCTGTGTCTGAATTGAACCCCAAAGGAGCTTTTCCTTGGTAAGAAAGAAAGTGTGTGTGTGTGTATATATGTATATGTGTGTATATGCAGATATATAAATGTCTGGTCTTCAATAGGCGATGAGATATTGATATGGTTTGACATTTTAAGGAAAAAGTGGAACAAACTAGCTCTCCACACGTCCAGATCAGACTGCCACCTTGACCTCCCTCCCCCCTAAAGATTAGTTTTATGTTCTCAGCATGTCACTTACCTGGACATGGCTAGTCTATGTATTTCCTTAACATGGTTTTCAGTAGTTCAGCATATGATTTAAATGCTGGCTATTGGCGATCAGTTGTCTGTCTCAAAGCTATCATTCAGAGTGTTAATTGAGATTGCAAAGAAGAAAGTGAAACTTGACCTTTTAGAAGGGTTTTCTTCAAAAGTCGGTGTAGAAAGTGTCAGCATCAATGGTTCTTTAAACAAATGGACCTCATTCAGTTATTCTTTGCAGAGCATGAAGAAATACATAGTTAATGTGCTTTTGGACTGGTGTGATTTTTCTGGAACTTTCATGTAGGATAAATAAAATCATGTGATTTAATAGATTAACCATTTTTCTAATTGCAGTAAGTTAAGAGGTGAAGATGTGTTAATTTGCTACTGTCTCAGATGCTGTAGGACTCAAATAGACTCTGCTTACTCTATTATCACATGATTTTATTTATCCTCCTGTCTTGAGATCATAAAATAAGACAAATTTTTATTGCCAAAAGTTTTTTGCTTTTTGAGATTGATTCACTAAGTCGCATGTGAATTTTAATGCAGGAAAGCCCATGCTGTTTCTCATGTACTCCATTTATTCAGTGAAGCTATTCAGTACTAACATGGATTTTCCACTTTAAAGTGCTAACACGGCTTAGTAAATTAGCGTCTGTCTATTAAAATATAACAGGTATGAAGCATTACCTTTTCAGTTATTGGTTGTTCCCAAGCCCTGTTTTGGTAGTGGGTTTTCTATAACAGGGATTTTGTTTGGATTTTAATTGCTCACCTTTAAAAACCCTAGGTCGAGGTATGGTAAGTACTTCTCTTCCTCATTCTTACTGTCTGAGTTTGTACCTGAGGTAGCAGAGGGTGAAGTGGCATGCCCAAGATCACAAGGAGCATCAGTGGGAGAAGGGGGATTTGAACCCTCGTTTCCCATGTTTTTCAGCTCACCGGTCTAACCATTAAGCTACTCCTTTTGTATGAAGAAATACTAGTGCATTTTTCTCTACATGGAATACATTTACAAAGTACCAGCAGATTAGATCAATGTTCTAACATGTTTTAAGATTTTCATTTTTGAATTTGGAAAATATCTATAAGGTTACTTTAGTCCCACACTTCAGGCAGTTCTCTTCAAGTCGCATTTAATTTGACCAAGAAACCAGGGTTTATTTCCCACTGGCACCCCTTATTGCATTGGGCATGTCACGCCATTGCCTTGTAAGAAAGGCCTGGAAATCTACTTCTGGTCACACCTTGCTAAGAAAACCCAGAGGCGGCTGGGTCATCAGGAGTTGGCTGTTGACTCAAGGGCACAAATTACATTGCATTGCATTCTGCTTTTGAAATAGATAGCTTAACATACTCAGCAACGGGGCAGGTATTCTTTGTATTCAAAAGAAAATTAATCTAGGTCATAGTTCATTATTTTATAGAAAAGAGAACTTGTTTTTCATGATTCTTCTGCAGAAACTCCTTAATCATCATTCAGATATATTTCTTCATGAAGGTCTAACTGTGAAAATAGGAGATTTTGGTTTAGCAACAGTAAAATTTAGATGGAGTGGCTCTCAGCAGGTGGAACAGCCGACAGGATCCATTTTGTGGATGGTAAGAAATAAGCATTTTCCTATCTTTAAATATTTCTATATGTAGCATTCCTTATCGTGTCTCCAGTCCAGTCCAGGAATCTCTGGGATTTAGGTTCCTCAAGCAGCTTGGAGACTGAACAATGACATTCTTTGATGTCACCAGCATAAGTACCCAAGGGACCGCCTCCTTGCTCCAGTTTGTTCAGTCTCCAAGCAGCTGGAGGTTGTGGAGCCTAGAGATTCTAGGCTCATTGGAGGGACAGTTAAGTATTTATTTTGAATTTTATTTAGCTTCATCGTCCGGTGGTCGATTTGTTTGTTCAGTCTCCTTGCAAGGCACGCATCAAGTGTGTGGCGGTGCGCGAAACCTTGCAAAGACTTTTGAATCTTAAAGCTGCTGTTCCGGTACCGCCAAGCCAACGCGGCTCCGGTCAATACTCCATCAATTTTGTGGTTCCAAAGAAAAAAGGGTCTTTTTGACCAATTTTGGATCTTCGAAAGGTAAATCGTTACCTTCGGGTGACTCATTTTCGTATGGAAACAGAGGTCTGTAATAATGGCAGTAAGAAAAGGGGAGTTTCTTACATCTCTGGATTTGACAGAGGCATATCTGCACATTCCCATTTGTCAGGAGCATCAAAGGTTTAAGGTTTGCAGTTTCAATGGGTCACTTCCAGTTTCAAGCGTTGCCGTTCGGTTTAGCAATGGCTCCAAGCACGTTTATCAAGGTAATGGTGGTTGTTGCAGCAGCGTTGAGAAAAGGAGGAATTCTAGTTCACCCATATTTAGACGATTTGTTGATTCGGGCAAAGTCCGAAAAGGAAAGCAGGTTGCCAACAGCCAGAGTAGTGGGGTTTTTGCATAGCCTTGGTTGGGTTGTCAATATGGCAAAGAGCAAGTTGATCCCATCACAGAATCTGGAACACTTAGGTGCTTGATTCGATACAAGGATAGGAAGGGTTTTTCTTCCTCAGTCGCGAGTCCTAGCATTGAGAGATCTGGTGCAATGTTTTTTAACCAGAGAAAATCCCACAGCATGGCATTATTTGCAGTTGCTTGGGACAATGGCAGCAAAGTTAGACTTAGTTCAATGGGCGAGAACTTATATGCGCCCGTTACAGAGAGTGTTACTAAGAAGGTGGTCGCATCAAAGGGATCCTCTCTCGAAGAGGCTACCCTGTCTTCCGGAGATGCGTCAAGCTCTACAATGGTGGTTACAACCAGAGATTCTAGAGGTGGGAATGCAGCTAGAATCTCCTCTTTGGATTCCTCTTACGACGGATGCCAGCCTTCTGGGCTGGGGTGCTCACTTCGAGGGAAGATTCATTCAAGGGCAATGGTCCGATCAGGAGAAAATCTGGTCGATCAACAGATTGGAGTTGAGAGCTGTAACCTTAGCCCTACAAGCATTTCAATGTTATCTCCAGGGGAAGGCAGTTCACGTTCTATCAGACAACGCGACTGCAGTAGCTTACATCAACCGTCAAGGGTGCACAAGCAGTATTGCTCTGGAAGCCGAAGCCGAGCAGTTGTTCGTGTGGGCCGAGAGGAATTTGAAAGTTTTGTCTGCAAGTCATATAGCAGGAGTCGACAATGTAGAAGCCAATTTTTTTGAGTTGTGTAAAGGTGGATCCAGGAGAGTGGATTCTACATCCTCAGGTGTTTCAATTGATGATAAATCGTTGGGGAGTTCCGGTAATGGATCTCATAGCAACCTTCAAGTCGGCGAAAGTCAATCGGTTTTTCAGTCGAAGATGAGAGAGAATGTCGGAAGGTCTGGACGCACTCATTCAAAGTTGGCCAGAGGAACAGCTTCTGTACGTGTTTCCTCCATGGGTATTGATAGGGCGTGTTCTGCAAAGAGTAGAAAGGCACAAGGGGCTAGTAATATTAATAGCTCCAGATTGGCCAAGACGTCCATGGTACGCGGCTCTCATAAGGTTATTGGTAGACCGGCCATGGCGCTTACCAATGAGAGAAGATCTGTTGCGTCAGGGTCCGTTACGCATGCCTCAGGTGGATTGATTCTTGCTTGCGGCTTGGCTCTTGAAAGGGTGAGGTTAAAGGCCAGGGGATACTCTGCGGTGGTGATTTCCACTTTGTTGAGAGCAAGGAAGAGATCTACCTCTTTGGCATATATTCGAATTTGGAGAATATTCGAAGCATGGTGTGAAGATAAAGGTTTGGAGGCGTTAAAAGCTTCTATTTCTCAAATTCTATCTTTTTTGCAAGATGGTTTTGAGAAAGGCTTAGCGGTTACTTCATTAAAGGTACATCTGGCAAGTCTGTCTTGTTATAGAGGAAAGATAAACGGTGAAGTGCTAGGAGCACATCCAGATGTAAAACGTTTTTTGAGGGCAGTTTCCTTATTGAGGCCACCATGTAGACCAAGGGTTCCGTCTTGGCGTCTCCATTTAGTCTTGGAAGCTTTAGTACGCGAACCGTTTGAGCTGTTATCTCGAGCAACATTAAAGGACCTTACCTCAAGGTAGTTTTTCTAATTGCTATTTTGTCAGCTCGAAGAATTTCGGAATTGCAAGCATTGTCTTGTAGGAAGCTTTTTCTATTATTTTTCAAAAGGAAGGTAGTTTTAAGGACAGTGCCTTCATTTCTACCTAAGGTGGTGTCGGCTTTTCACATCAATCAGGAAGTTTCATTGCCAGTATTTGAAAATGATACCAAGGAAGATCGATTCAAGAAGTTGCATTTGTTAGATGTTCGTGGGGCATTAAAGACGTATTTAAAACGAACACAGGAGTTTCGTAAAACAGACTGTTTGTTCTTTATGGAGCTGCAAGGAAAGGTCATGCAGCTTCTAAGGCATCTATTGCTAGGTGGCTCAAAGAAGCTATAGCATCATCGTATTTGTTGAAGGGTAGAACTATTCCTGATGGGCTTAAGGCGCATTCGATGAAGGTGCAAGCTGCGTCCTGGGCTGAGTGCAGTTTGGTGCCGCCTGTAGACATCTGTAAAGCGGCTACTTGGTCATCCTTAAATTCCTTTGTAAAGCATTATAGATTAGATATACAGGCAGAAAGGGATACCTGTTTTGGTTCGGAGGTGCTTCAGGCTGGTCTAGCAGGTCCCACCCGTTAAAGGTTTTTACTGCTCTGTTATATCTCAGAGATTCCGGGACTGGACTGGAGAGACGATAAGGAAGGTGAAATTAGACATACCTGCTAATTATTGTTCCTTTAGGATCTCCAGTCCAGTCCCGCATCCCTCTCTGATATGCGTTTATTTGTATTACAGGCCTGAAGTATTGGAGTATGGTATGGTCATCATAAGTTTTATGGTTCATTAAGGGGAATGATACTTTTGAGAATCTTTGTAATGTATTATTCCTCTGTAGAGACGGAGGGCAGATTATGGTTAAAAAAAAATAAATAAACATTTTTAGTATTACTCTAAGGACACATTATGTGTCTTAATTTATAGTTAGTTTGTTATTGTTTATTATAGCTGTTAAGGTTTGATAGGTATGATAGCTACTTAATTGTTGCTCTGGTGAGTCTGCTTTGTCAATATGTAAACTGGAGCAAGGAAGTGGTCCCTCGGGTACTTATGCTGGTGTCATCAAAGAATGTCATTGTTCAGTCTCCAAGCTGCTGGAGCAACCTAAATCCCAGAGATTCCAGGACTGGACTTGAGATCCTAAAGGAACAACAATTAGCAGGTAAGTCTAATTTCACCATATAGCTGCAGTGCCATTACTACTTGAATAGTCTCAATCTTGCTGAACTTTAAGGGAATACTGCCCCTTTTTTTTTTGGCAGCAGTTGGAACAAATACATTGATTTCTGAAAAGATTTTTTTGAAAATTTTTGTGAAATCTCTTTAGCTATCTACAGTTCTGAATCAAACTAAATTGGATGCTGAGGCTGGCTGTTGCTTCAGCAGCACTAGTGCGGGAAAACCAGATTATATTCCTGGGCCTGGCTAGGAACTCTAAAGGGAAGGAATTCAACCAGCATCTGCTGGCTGGTCCAAGGACCCACTTGTGTTGATCTGGAAGGAAGTGGAGTTTGGCTCGCTGCTGATAGCCTGGCTACCAGGGAAAAAATGTTTTAAAAAAAATCCATATAGTGGTAATGCACTTACAATTGAGTTTGGCCATATGAGCAAGAGGAAAATGCTGAATCAAAACAAGAATTAAACACATTAACCTTATCTATTAGAACTAAATTCTAAATACACATGTTGAATGATCCTACGAGGCAAATTTAAAAACAAAGGTGCTGAGAATTCAGTACATTCAGGGCTATAGATTTGTAACAAAGTGCCCGTATGAGAATTTAAAGAAGCCTGTGTGCTTTTATAAAACAGGTTCCCAGTTCTAGTCCCAACAGAAAAAATACTAATACACACATTTTCATCTGCTCTGAAAAATGTGCAAATATGTTCATGTACTCTATGCTTGTACATGTATATTTTATAAAATAATCAAAACACAAAGGGGTAATATACAAAATAAATATAAAGGGGTTAAGGGTGTTAATAGGCATATACCTCGACCATATCGCTATTGGTCAGAAAGATGCCATAAATTCCTCATTTTCCACTACCCTACAGCATTTTTGTTTTTCTGTTCAGTGTATTTTCTTCTTGACTAGTGAAGCAACTTGTACCATAAAATGAGTCTAAATTTTTAAAGCGTTAACTTCCTCAACATGATCCCAAACATTCACCCTGTTTATTTCAGCATAGAACTCAATACAGTCTACTTATCTAAGGTGGGTTCAAATACGATGTCTTCCCTCTAAAGAGTCTATAGCTGGATTAAGATGTATATTACCTATTTGTGTTTTGATTATTTGTGCATGTGACTGGGCCTGATTACCTTTATTGATTTTGTATAATAAAAGATGCACATACTCGCAACCCTGCGTCTGCTCTACCCAAGCTGTGCTGCTGGGAAACACCTACATGCATGATGAAAGTATGCACCTACTTTAAAGCGATATGCAACTTAGCTTTGTAAAATTACCCCCTTATTGATAAATGTATTTTCTCCCTCATACGTCCAAGGGAGAGCATGCACTCTCGCAGCAAACAACACAATCAGGAACGAGGTGGGTTAAGAGAAACCTTTTTATTTTTCTTACCCTACATGGCCATGTTTAGGCTAGTGCCTTAGTCAAGGGTATGGGCCACCTTCAAGATATCATCTGAGGAATGCGACAACATAATCAGCATCAACACCACAACTTCACCACTCAACACTTGCCCAGTTTCCTGGCTTAAAATCATAAACAGTCCTACCAATCATATCTGACATTGTCCATTCATCCCTTTCTCAAGGACTCCTTCCCTCAAACAAGCATCAATCTGATTGCTCCTTAAGAAACCAAACCTGGATCCACACTCGCCCTCCTCCTACAGACCTATAACTAGTACACTATCTCCAAAATCATTGAAAGCTGTACAAACCCAACTCCAAGATCACATAGACCATTATGCACCTCAAAACATGCATCAACATGGATTCTGACCCAACCACAGCACAGAAACCCTCATGACCTCCCTCCTAAACTCATCACAGGTATCGAAATCACCCAAGGTTTCATACTGCTTTTTCTGGACATCACCACTGCCTTTGGCACTGTATCCCACCAAATCCTCCTCAACTAATTCCACCACTTTGGAGTCCGTGGCACCCCCTCAACTGGTTCCATTCCTATCTCTCCAACCGAAACCAGAGAATAAAGATACAAACATAAACCTCAACCCCTTTCACTCTAGAACAGGGAGTGCCATAGAGATCATCCCTCTCCTCCTTACTGTTCAACATATACATTCAATCACTGTGTGCCATCCTCTGACAATCCCAAGTAGAGTTCTTGATATATGCTGATGACATAATAATCTTTGCACCATTCTCCACTTCTGCTTTTGATTACTCCACACTCTCATGAATTAACCAGTGGGCTCCATCTTCATAATCTCTATATCAACCTCGATAATACAGAGCTGCTCCATATCACAGAGGACCCAAACTTCATTCCCCCTGCCACCATCAGACTCGACAACAATGACATCCAAGTCAGCACCCAGATAAAATACCTTAATATCATACTGGACCAGCAGTTGTCATTCAAGGCCCATATC
Organism: Ichthyophis bannanicus; assembly: GCA_033557465.1. Lineage (NCBI taxonomy): Eukaryota > Metazoa > Chordata > Amphibia > Gymnophiona > Ichthyophiidae > Ichthyophis > Ichthyophis bannanicus. The sequence continues at coordinate 99,357,160 of CM066046.1, forward strand.
CAAGGTATCACCAAGGCGGTATACTATAAATGCAAAACTCTCCGAAACCTATGTTCCCTCCTATCCACCAACACATTCTGCTCAGTCTGCCAAGCCATCATCTTGCCCCTATTTGACTAATTGAATTCCATTTATCAAGTACACACGCCTCCCACTACAACTCACCCAAAATACTGTTGCTCGATTTATCCTTCAAGTCTCAAAGGCAAACCCACATCACTCCCATCCTCAAGCATCTCCACTGCCTTCCCATCAGCTCCAGAATACAATTCAAAGTTCTAACCCTCATTCACAAAACCCTGGGAGCACCTCCAAGCACTAATTCACACCCTGAACTCTGACAGACCAAGAAGGCCGACAACCCAAAACCACCTCTGTCTCCCACTACAGACTCGAAAATGCAAGCAAACTAGAATAAGAGCATTCTCACTGTACAGTATCTTGCAAAAGTATTAGTCTCCTCAGTTTTTGTCCTGTTTTGTTGCATTACGTACAACCTGGAATGAAAATGGAGGTTCATTTGGATGTTAGGTGGACCTAACAATATAGACCGAAGTGGAATGAAAATAAATATTTTGTGTATATCATAAAGATAGTCAAAACTTAAAAGTTGTGAGTGCATATGTATTCATCCCTTTTGGTAAGAAGCCCTTAAATAAGATCTGGTCCATACCAATTAACCGCAAAACTCACATAATTCGTTGATTAGGATCCACCTGTGTGCAGTCTGTGTCACATGATGAGTCCCATGCTGCCTGTATAAATATACCTGTTCTGAAAAGCCCCTGACTCTGCAACACCACTAAGGAAGCAACATGAGACCAAGGAGCGCTCCAAACCGGTCAGAGAGAAAGTTGTGGAGAAGTGTAGATATCAGGGTTGAGTTACATAAAAAAAAAATCCCAAATTCTGAATGTCCCATGGAGCAATATTAATTACATTATAAGAAAATGGAAATATGGCACCACCAAAATTCAGACCGGGCAAGGAGGGCATTAATCAGAGATGCTACAAAGACACTAAGGATAACACTGAAGGAGCTGCAAAAGAAGGGAGTATCTGTTCATAGGACCACTTTAAGCTGTTCGCTCTGCAAAGTGGGACACACAATAACTCCATCTCACATATATACAGTTACCTATTTCAATGTTTCAAATATGTATATAGTTTCCCCCGTTATCCAAGTTGATTGCTCCTGTTCATTGTAATGACCTGACTCTTGTTTATTGTCGGATACTGTTTGTTTTATGTAAACCGCGCTGATCGCAAATAGTGCGGTATATAAGAAATGTAAAATAAAATAAATAAATAAATAACTTTATGGAAGAGTGGCCAGAAAAAAGCCATTGCTTAATGAAAGAAAAAAGAAAACACATTTGTAGTTTGCACAACAGCATGTGGCAGACCCCCCCCCCCCCAAACACATATAAGAAGGTTCTCTGGTCAGATGTGACAAAAATTGACTCTTTGGACCGTCATGAGAAACGCCCATGTGTGGCACAAACCCCACACTTCCTATCGCTCCGCGAACAACATTCAGACAGTGAAACATGGTGGTGGTGGCAGCATCATGCTGTGGGGATGTTTTTCATCAGCAGGGACAGGCAAAATGGTCTGGATTGAAGGAACGATGGATGGCAATAAATACAAGGCAGTTCTTGAGGAAAGCCTATTTTAGTCTGCCATAGATCTGAGACTGGGACGGAGGTTCACCTTCAAGCAGGACAATAACACTAAACCTACTGCTAAAGCTGGTTTACAGGGAAACATTTAAATGCCTTGGAATGGCCTTGTCCAAGCCCAGACCTCAATCCAATTGAGAATCTGTGGCATGACTGAAGATTGCTGTACACCAATGCAATTCATCTAACTTGAAGGAGTTGGAACAGTTTTGCCTTGAGGAATGGGTGAAAATCTCAGTGGCTAGACGTGCTAAGCTAATAGAGACATACCCCAAGAGACTTGCAGTTGTAATTGCAGCAAGTGTGGCTCTACAACCTATTGACGTTGGGGGGGGGGGGGGGTGAATACATATGCACACTCCTGATTTTTTTAAATTGTTTGTGTTACAATTAAGAATATTTAGCACCTTCAAAATCATAGGCATGTTGTGTATATCACATGGTGCTATCCCCCAAAACTCCATTTTAATTACAGGTTGTAATGCAACAAAACTGGACAAACACAGAGGGGATGAATGCTTTCACAAGGCACTGTAATGCCCCCACCCTCTGGAATGCACTACCCCCTTCAATTCGAAGTATCAAATAAACTGCAGACTTTCACAAACAACTCAAGGCTCTCCTCATCCTGGAACATTTTTTCCAACAGACACCTGACAACCAGACCTTCACCCACCCCACCCCCAAGAAGCCCTTACAACTCCTACCCTTCTTCTCACTGTAATAGTTATTTAAAACCATATTGATATGAATGTATTGACACATACAAAAGGTTCTTTGTTCTCTGTTCACATTTAAAATATTCTTCATGTTTATTGTAAATGATTATTGATTTTCATTATAACTTTCATTGTATCAACTCTGTTCTATGTAAACTGTTTTGACTTGTAGAAAAAAGTATATCAAAATTTGTTAAATAAAATTAAGGCAATGATTGTTGTATTTTAATTTTATTTATTTAACACAAATGTAAAAAAAAAACCATTGAAAAAGAAAACAAAGCATTGTACAATTAAAATTATATATCACATTATACAGTGAATCAAGATTAAATGAGCCCATTCTTAAAAAGACAATATATACAATTAAATGGGAAGCTGCAAAATATGTACCTACATAAGGAGAGTAACCAAGGTATGCAAAATATAAGAGACTGAACTATGAAAAAAGGCAAATAATGAAAGGGCAAAAAGACGTGGCTAATAAAGATAAAAGAACAGCTGAACACACAAATTAAAAATAAAATAAACAAAGGCACCAAATAATATGGAAACATACAATGTCTCTAAAGGAGGCAACTAAAAATATCATAATAAAATGACATCGGGGGCAGCCACTGACTTCTCGGAATGAAATCATTTAAATGTGTAAATAGACTCTCAAGAGGACAAAATTAAAAACTTTTAAAGCAAGAATAATAGTGATAAAAACAATGGGGAGGAAAGGCAATGTTGCATAAATTGCAAATGTATGAGAACTAAAAGTAAGCTAAACAGAATACTTCGTACAGAGAGAGGTGTGGTAAAAAAATAGCACAAATTAAAATTTGATAAAAATATATAAATAACCTGATTAAATGGGCTTTTAAAATCATAGCAGGATGTGAGGGCAAGGCTACTCAAAGTATGGGACAAACACAGAGGATCTCTAAAGGAAAAAAGGGGACTGTTGTAGTTATGGAAGGACAGACTAGATAGGCCATGTGGTCTTTTTCTGTGTTTCTATGGAGGCCCATGTTGTGCATAAGAACAAAAATAAGGACGAAAAAGGACTAAATGTAGTACAAACTTGAAATTAACAAAAACTAAGTAGTTTGCGGAGCCGAGCTAACAAATAACTAACCGTAGCCCACTGGAAATCATGTTTATGCTGCACTACTGTAAGATGAGCGAAGGCATGAAGTATGAAATCAGACATGAATTACATATTTTTATGGAATTTCCTGTTTTATTTTTGATTGCATTCTCTGTTTTGATTATATCTTTAATCACATTTTCTCACTGTGTATTATCATATATTTGTGTCTTTATAGGAAGCGGTTTTAAACATAAAAATGAGAATGGGCAATGAGCCCAACAGAACAATTATAGAAACAGCAAACCATTCTTGCTGAAATTAGAGGGCACTTTAATAAAGGGTTTGTGCTACTAGCAGTAGATGTGGCATTTAGGATTATTTGTCATGATAAATCATAGAATGCAACCAGATAAGAACAGTTTGCAAACTCGAACTGGCCTCTGTTAGCATGAGCTCCCGGCAAATAGTGAACATTGGCTAGAAAATTAATGTGTCTGAAAAATGTAGCTCTACTTCCAGTGACCAGATGACTTGGAAAAGTACAGTTATATAGTTGTTTCTTCAAATCATTGAATCGTTGGAATGAAAGATCTTTTAATTCTCCGTCTGCTTTCATTTATCTGCATCTGCATTTGCATAGCAACAGGGAACAAAGTAGAAATGACACGTATCTGGGGCTTACTAGGAGCTGCTGTTATATAGAGGCAAATATAGGATACTAAAAAAAGTTTAGCCATGTAAAAGCGTCAGAAAAGTATTCATCTACAAATTAAGGTAACAGGAACATGGATCCTAGTGTAAGGAGTGGAAAGACAGAGACAGGTTGGTTGGTATGAAGACAATATTTTTCCGTTAAGTAGTATTACTGCTTTGGAATTCAAGTATTCAAACAAAATTCCCTTAAACAAAGACAAAAGAATATGAAGCTGACCCTTCAGCTTTCCTTAAAAATAATTCCTTATCCTGCTAAGCTAGTGGGTTATGCTCCCTTGCCAGCAGGTAGAGGCAAACTTGAGCAACTTTCAGTGATGTCATCACTTGGTATATCCTCTGGTGCAACACTGAAAGAAGCCAGTATTTTCTGCCTCCAACAAGTAGTAAAGGTCAGGGGGGTGGTCCAAGAGGAGTGCTGGGCTCCATTTGCATAAATATTTGCATAATGTTTACGTGCGCTAACTTTTAGTAAACATGCCTCTTAATGATTGTCTAGATAAAGAGAGACTACAAGATGTCTACATTACTATACTGCAGTGCCAACCACCAGGCACATTAGGAAGTACTATAAACACTGCCCATTTAGAACCCATAACAAACTCGCCATATCATAACAGCACTACCAGGACTCACAAAGCACCATACCCTACCTATCAAAAGGCAACACTGCAAATATTAAACCAATACATCTCAGAGAATACCAATACATCATCTACTGGGGAAAGAGAACAAGTGGCATTGTCAAATAGAAACTACATAAACAGCTTGGTTACACATGTAGAACATAGACCGTCACCAAACATAGAACAAGGGATCACAATTTAGAAATAGGAAGACAATAGTTAAACTGGGAACCCCAAAAGCCAAACATGAAATGTACAACACTGGAGAAATAAAACTATAAATTAATTTCCTCTTGTATTAAACAAAAACGCAAAGACGTTAGCAATGCACATTTCCCAGAGCTGACATAGTCCAGTTAATAAATTCAAAATAAAGTATTTTTCTACCTTTTGTTGTTTGGGCATTTTATTTTTCAGTTACAATTGCTCCAGTCACTTTCTTCTGGTTTCTTTGTGTCTTCAGCTAACTCTCCATTGTCTGCTGTTGATTTGTCCTTTCTTCTCTCCTAGATTTTTTTTCCATTCTCTCTCTCAACATCTGCTTTAACATACCGATCTTCTCCTTTTGCTGTTTCTTTCATTTCTTTTTTTCTTTTTCATCCACTCAAATTTCATCCTTCCATCCTCAGTCCCCACTTACTCTCCCAATACCCAGCCAATTGTAGATTTTTCTTCCCTCCCACACAATCTTTTTCCATCCTTACTCCCCCAGCCCCATCCCCTTCTAGTCCTCCCCTAAGATCAGCTCCCTTCTAGTTCCAGCCCCACCCAGCATCCGCTCCCTTCTAGTCCCATTCTCCCATCCCCGCCCATCAGTCCATTTCCATTCCTAGCATCATCAGCCATTTCCAGTTCTGTCCTAGCCCCTCATCAGCCCATTTCCATTGCTATCCCAGCCTCTATCCCCTATCCCAAAGAGCCCCGCGCCTATCTGAGCAGTTTGCGAGGGAGCCGAGGATGCCAGAGGCCCTGGCTCACCTCTGCACAGCGCCCAACCTTTCCCCTACGGGGTTTGGTTGGACTCAAGTGAAATTCCTGTTGTCAGAAGATAAGTCTGAAGAAGATGTTGGTTTCCCCAGGGGCTGGTTAGGATTTCTGTGATATACCTTCTCTGATGGGTCCTGTTCATGCCTTTCAGGATGTGATTAACTTATTTATATATTATTCGTTCTTTCTATATTTTCAGTGTGTGTCCTAATTTCTCTTTGTCTGTCCATCTACCCATCTCCTGCTCTCTGCTGTGCTGTGTCTCCATTCTTAACACTTTAATTTCCAGCCCCCCACCTGTGACTTAACATTATTTCATAGCCTTCCTCTGCTCATTGATGCAATTACTCAGGTGCACCTGAACCCACCAGGACCTCTCCCCTCCCGCTCTACCTGTTTCTCTACTGATTTGCATTCTCTTCTCCCTTTCCTAGACTTCACATCACTTTGTGTTCCTGATGTTAACGCTGCCTAATCTTTTCCCCTCATTCTGGCAATTCCATGGCCCTACTTCTCATTACCCACGCCTTACTGTCCCCACCTTCCCTGCCATCTTGTCTAATACGTTATCTGCCCTTGAGCTTCACCATTTTCTTCCTCTCATTCAGCCATCTCCACTCTCACTGAAGGAACCTCCCTCTGTTATGCTGCCTTCTCTCTCCCCTGTTCTCTCCTGCTCCTCTTCCCATCTGGAGATATCAATCCCAACCCTGGTCCACCCCTCTAGCATTTTTTTGCACTTCCAAGGCAGATCAATCCATAACCTCTCAAATCTGGTTCATATCCCTCTCTCCCTCTCCCTTTTTCATGCGCCTTGTGGAATGCACATTCTGTCTCCAATAAACTTGCCTTCATTCATGACCTCTTTATCTATAGTCCTCTACATCTTATGGCTCTTACTGAAACTTGGCTTCTCCCTGAAGACTCTGCTTCAGTCGCTGCCCTCGGTCATGGAGGCTACCTATTTTCCTATATATCTCAGCCCAATGGCCATGGTGGTGGTGTTTCTACTCTGTCCTGACAATTTCATCCCCTCTTTCTGCCTCCATCTAATTCCTTTACTTCCTTTGAATTCCATGCCATCTGCAAATTTACTTCACTACCTCTCTGGGTAGCTGTCATTTATCGACACCTCCCCCCCCCAAGTCCACCTCCTATCTTTCTCACAGACTTTGACTCCTGGCTCTCCTTTCTGGATGCATCTTCCCCTTCCCTTATTCTTTGGGACTTTAACATCCACGATGATAACCCTTCTGCCTTAAAACTCGTTTCCCTAACCACCTCATTCAATCTCCAGTTCCCTACCGCTCCTACTCACAAACATGGCCACTGCCTTTAACTCATCGTCTTCTCCAACTGCTCGCCCTCAAACTTCTCCACCGCAGTTCTTCCCTAATCTGACCATCACCTGTTAACCTTCACCTTTAACCACCACCCATCTTGCTCTCACCAACATGTTTAGGAATCTTCACACTATCGACCCTTCAACTCTCTCCACTGCTGTCTTATCACCTATTTCCTCCACTATGCCACCTGAGTTTGTTGATGAGGTAATATCGCCCTAGAACACTATACTTATGCCATGTTCAATGTAATTTCAGTTTGTTCAATATAAACCGCCTTGGTATCATGAAAGGCGGTATATAAGAAATGTTAAATAATTTCCTCTGCTCTGGATGCATTGGCTCCTCCCATTCCATACCCTGTGAAGCATACTGTACTTCAACCCTGGCTGCTCTCAACAACCTGCTACCTACCTTCCTGTGCCTGCTTAGCTGAGCGCCTTTGGCTTAAATCTGTACCTTTGCTGACTGCGTACATGTCAGATTCATGTTAACCTCTTTTCAGTCAGCCATAGCACTCACCAAGCAAGAGTACTGTGTCCATCAGACTTACTCTCTTGCCTCTGACCCTTGCCGTCTCTTTGCTACACTCAACTCTCTCCTCTAGGTCCCTCCTCCCCCAATCCCTCCTTCACTTTCTGCCCAGACCTTGGCTGACTATTTTTGTGACAAAGTCCAAACGATTAGCCTTGAATTCTCCACAGATTCACCTTCCCCTCCCCAATCCCAAATCCTTCCATCACCTTCTGTGTCACCCTTTCTTCCTTTTCTGAAATCACTGAGGAGAAAACAGCAAATCATCTCTCTTCCTCCAAATTGACTACCTGCTCACCTGATCCCACTCCCACCAATCTACTAAGCTCTATTTCTTCCAATATCATCCTTTCCATCTGTTATATCCTTAACCTATCACTTTTGGCCTTTAAATATGCTCTGGTCAAGTCTCTCTTCAAAAGGCCCTCATTGGACCCTACCTATCTGTCCAGCTATTGCCCTATCTCCTCCCCTTTGCTTCAAAGCTACTTGAATGAACAGTTCACCGCTGCTGTCTTGACCTTTTCTTCTCAAACCCTTCTGGATCCACTGCAGTCTGGTTTTCGTCCTCTACATTTCAGAGAAATGGCTCTTGCCAAAGTCAGTGTCTTATTTCTCCCCAAATCCAAGGGCCTTTACTCTATTCTCATCCTTCTTGACCTTTCTGCTGCTTTGACACTGTTGATCACCATCTTCTCCTCGATACCCTGGCCTTGCTTGGATTTAGGGGCTCTATTCTGCTCTGGTTTTCTTATTTTTCCCATCGCACTTAGTGTATGTTCTAGTGGATTCTCCTCTACTGCCATCTCACATTCAGTTGATGCACCTCAGGGCTCTGTTTTGGGACCTCTGCTTTTCTCTCTACAGTCCCTTGGTGTACTTATTTCCTCCCATGGTTTTCAGTACCATCTTTATGCTGATGACCCTCAGGGCTACCTCTCTGTGCCTGAAATCTCTCCAGGAAACCAGTGCCAGATCTCTGCTGCCTGTGGATAGCCTCATAGCTGTCTGAAATTGAACATGGCCAAAACTGAATGCCTTATCTTTCCCCCTAAACCCACTCCCCTCCCCCTTCCTCCCTTCTCTATTTCTGTGGATGACACTATACTCCTCCCCATTTCTTCATCTCGCAATTTTGGTGTCATCTTTGACTCTACTCCTCTTTCTCTGTACACATCCAACAGATAGCTAACACCTGCTGCACTTTTCTCTATAATCCTAAAAAAAGGTGCCAATCCTATTAATGCCATCGAATAGACTATATTTCCATTTTTATTTGTTGGAGCTTCAGTCAAAAGGAGGGAGGTAATATTGCTCACCACCTCGCTGTAGATGCTCCTTTTAATTTTTAATTTTAATTCCATGATTAAGAACCAAGACCCAAAAATACATTACTTATCTGATCATGTGCCAAACACTGTCCACCGACGACGACAATGTGCCACGTTTCGGACCACTCAACTGGTCCCGCATCAGGTCTAAAGCTTTTGACATGCTTCCACCCATCTGCTGCAGTGCCATATTTCCCAGTATTTGTGTTCTTTGGAGTCCCTCAGATGTGAATCTGTCACCTGCCGGTAAACGTTTTTTCCCCCTCCAAGGATCTTTTTTAATATTCGTGTTTAAACTTATTTCTGCCTGCCACCAGTGGTGTTGGGTCCATTGATTGCAGTACCAGTGCTTTTTTGGTTACTTCTATTTTATTATTTTTCCTGCTGGCTGGGCCTCTGGTCTCCTTAGAGCCATTTGTTTTTGCCACTGCCTGTTCCCAGACATGTCCCAGAAACAGACAGTGGTTTCAATAAATTTGCCAGGCCATCTTGGTCATAGGCAGGCATAATTGGTGTCTCCAATGTCTGGGTCCTGAGAGGCAAGTAGAGTCGAGGGAAGCTCTTGATCCAGAGGTCTACTTCAGCGTCTTCAGTGCCAACATTGGTCTTGATGGGAGTGGAGGAGTAGCCTAAAGATTAGAGCACTGGCTTGGTATATAAGAGACCTGGGTTTAATTCCCACTAGCACTCCTTTTGGCCTTGGGCAAGTCTCTTAACCTTCCATTGCCTCAGAAGAAAGGCTTCCCTAGGATCCGCCAAAGATGCATTGACATCGGAAGATTGCTGGGTTCAATCAGAGCAGAATGCCTGTGGTGTCCCAGAACATCGACCGTTAGTCAGTCTCCAACTGGAGTTGGAGGACTCTTCCTAGAATCCACTGGTGTCAGAATGGGCTGTCCGAGCACCGAACTACGTCCCATGTGCATTAGTGTCAAAGCCCTATCTCCAGGAACAAGCAGGAATGTAGTCTTCACATATGGGTATCGTCGGCACCGACGGAGCCTGTGCGGGAATGCTCCCCAGCGTCCAATAGGAATGCTTTCAGAAACTTTTTCTTTTGGTGCTAGGTGCCATTTTGGGCATTAGGCCCCATTTTTCCCAAAAGATGGAAAAACCAGCTAGTGGTGTAAAAAAAACAAAAACAAAACAAAACAAAACAAAAACCTAAATGTGGCGGTACCATCTGTCACCGACACCCAATGTTCCCTCTAATTTTCTGTAGGATGTGTGCGCATAAAATATCAGCTGTGTGCAGCTTTTGAAGGAAGGTTAAATTTTTGTGTGCCACATAACGACACTCTGAGTTATATACTTTAAAATTTGACTACACATCAGAATACACTATGTACACCACACTGATTTTAATCAAAATAAATGAAAATAGACGATTACTAAATGAAGCGGGAAATTTCTAGTAATTACAATCATAACTTTTAAATTTTAAGACGTCTGTGTTTTCTATCAGAATCAGAGCTGTAATTTTTGTGCGCTCTGTTGTAAAGTATGTGCGCTTGCTCAGCGAGGTGTGTGCGCGCGCACGCACACACACGCACAGCTTAGAGGGAACAGTGCCGACACCCATGACTGGTGTCTAAAATGTTTAGGCCCTGACCATTCTCCATCTGAGTGTTCCTCCTGTATGGGGATGACTAAAAGAGGAAGACATAACCGAGCTGCAAAGCTCGGTACCCTCTTTTCTTCGGATACCAGGTCCATTGCATCAACGTCTTCAAGAGCCTCGTCTTCCTCCCATGGATCTCAGGTAACTAAACATAAGAGCTTGTCCTCAAAGGGTAGCTCTCCTTCAAAGCATCGAGGGGCCATTGGCATTTCCCTTGAGGAAACTACACCGGCAAAACAGCCCCAGTGGGAGGCTTCGGCCTCCAAAGCATCAACGGGGTTCCAGAATGTTCTCAAGGCTTCGACCTCGGCAGAACTACTGGTGCCATGCTCAGGGGTTCCGGCTGCTTTTATTGGTACCAATACCCAGGCATTGGCAGCGTCGATAAACCAGAGATTCCTCGCTATTGAAAGCGATCTTGCAGCTCTCCTTACAGCTGCGGTACTGTTGACACCGGTGGTTCAACATGCACCGGTACCGATGCCGGTACCAGCACCGATGGGAATCCTTCCCATGCTGACTTTCTCTGGCATCGACAGATCGGTACCGGACCAATTCGGTATCAACTTCGATCGATACCGAGACCGTGCTTTGCATGAACATCGGGATATTTCGAATCCTCCGATTCTGATGACTCTGATAATTCTGCCGGTACCGGAGTGTTTCTCCCGGAAGATTCCTCTTCTCCACAATGCAGAATGTCTTCTCCGGAAGACATGTCTTTTCAGGATTTTATTCGTGATGTGGCCCAAGGCCTTTCAATCACGGTAGCTCCTGAAAAAGAACCTAGAGCAAAGGAATTGGAAATTCTCCAATACCCTAAGGCTCCCAAGGAGGCAGCCACTCTGCCCATTCATGAAATTCTTCATGATTTGATGCTCAGAATGTGGGAAACACTTTTGACCACATCTCCTCATTCTAGGAGACTCAATACCATGTATCGCGTTCCACCATGTCCTGGTTTTCAAAAGACTCGGCTGCCACGCCATTCAATGGTAGTGGAGTCAGCCATGTGTAGAATGAAAAGTGCAGAGAGACATACATCCAATCCTCCAGATCGTGAATGCAGGACTTTTGACGCTTTTGGGCGTCAAACATTTCAGGCTTCCATGCTTTCAGCTAGGATCAGCTCATATATTTTATATATGGGAATGTTCCTCAAAAAGGTCACAGGAGATTTGGAGCTTATGAGTCCCCTTCTCCCTGAGGACAAACGACAGGACTTTCTTACTCTTGTCAAGCATGCTCAAGATGTCTCCAAGTTTGTAAACCGTGCAGCCTTTGACTGCTTTGAATACATCAGCAGAAACTCTATTGCCATTGGTGCACGTTGGATTGCCTGGCTTCAGGCATCAGACTTGGAGATTTGGGTACAGGATAAATTGGGAAACATCCCTTGCACAGGAGAAAACCTCTTTGGCAAGAATTGGCAGGAGAAGGTTAATGAGAGAGATTGTCAAAAACTACAGCCACTCCAGCCAAAAAGAAACCCTATAAAAAACCCTTTTTCAGCAAAAAGGAAGTTTTATCCGTCCTATACCCAGCAAGGGCAAGCTCAGGGTCAAGTTGTCCAGAAGGGTCAACAACAACAATCCAGACAAAAGAAGCCAAAAGGCCTTAGAGCTCAACCGGCTCCACAGGCCCAGCCCCCTCAAGGGCTTTGACTCTTTCATAGAGAACTTAGCCTTCCTGCCTCTGAAAGGTCCAGAACCCCTAAACATTCCAGGCAGGTTGTGTCATTTTGCCAACAGATGGCATCAAATAACAGCAGAAAACTGGACTCTGTCCATTGTAGGAGAGGGGTACAAGCTTCATTTTCACAGTATGCCCCCTCCTACAATCGTAAGACAGTTCAATTCCCAAACCTCTACAGGCAATCTACTGGATCAAGAGGTCTCAACACTCCGTGCTCAAGGAGCAATAGAGGAGGTGCCCATTCTTCAACAGGGTGCAGGGTTCTACTCCCCCTATTTTCTTATTCCAAAGAAAGCAGGAGGACACAGACCCATTCTAGACCTCAGAGAATTGAACAAATATCTGTTCCGAGAAAAGTTCAAAATGATTTCTCTGGGAACTCTTCTGCCATACCTTCAAAGTCAGGATTGGCTTTGTTCTCTGGATCTAAAGGATGCATATACGCACATTCTGATCCATCCAGATCACAGGAAATTCTTATGATTCCTTTTCAAGGGAAAACATTTCCAATACAGGGTTCTTCCCTTTGGTCTGGCTTCAAGAGTATTCACGAAATGCATGGCAGTAGTAGCTGCATTTCTGCGATCCCTGGGGATATTTGTCTTCCCTTACTTGGACGACTGGCTCATTCGAGCCCCCACGGTTCCAGAAGTCAGCTCTGCATTGTCTCGCACAATGCGAATCCTTCAGTACTTGGGATTGGTCATAAACCTCCCAAAATCCCAACTTGCTCCTTCTCAGTCCCTAGAGTTCATAGGAGCTCGTCTAGATACCAGACAGTCAAGGGCTTTTCTCCCACAACCCTGCTGTTTTCGTATAATGCAGCTAGCTTTTCAAGCAGCGGTGAAGTCCTACCTAACTGCTCGAGAACTACTACAACTATTGGGACATATGGCATCCACGGTTCATGTGGTTCCTTACGCTCGCCTTCATATGCGAGCAGCCCAGTGGACCCTATCCACACAGTGGAGACAGGCCACAGGATGTCTGTCGGACAAGATATCAAAATCACAACGACTGATCTTGTCCCTACAATGGTGGCAATCACTGGAAAATCTTCTAGTGGGGTCTCCTTTCCAGCAACCCCTATTCCAGGCCACTCTAACAACAGATGCATCACAGATGGGATGGGGAGCACACCTGCATCTCTCTACCCAAAGGGACCTGGACTCCACAGGAGGCTTGTCTTCACATAAACATCCTTGAACTCAGAGCAATCTATCTAGCTCTTCGAGTATTCCATGTCCAGCTCAACTACAAGACAGTCCTAGTCCAAATGGACAATCAGGTAGCCATGTTCTACGTGAACAAGCAGGGGGGAACAGGCTCTCTGTCATTATGCAACAAAGCTTTATGACTATGGGCCCTTGCCAGAGAGCATCAGATTCATCTCCTTGCGGTATATCTTGCGGTTACAGTGTTGTATCTTATTTGGAAGCTGTGGGGTATTGAACCCACTGATTAGCGGTTTCTGCCAGATGTCTCACCTAATGGTCATTAACAAGGGGAATAAAGGGGAGGGGGTGGGGATGGGGATGGAGACAGAGCCCGAGAGATGACAGCGTTCCCAGTTATATTGTGAGAATACATTGCAGCAGTGGAGACAGGAAAGCTTGTTAAGCTGAAGGAAAAGACAGATTGTGCAAAGCACAAGCTGATCCTTGAAGAAATTCTGTTCCATTCTGACATGGTCCTGGGATTGGGGAGAAGATTCACCTTTCAACAGGACAAGTGATCCTACCATAAAGCAAAAATAATTCAGTGTCCTCAATTAAGTGGCTCCAGTCAAAGTGCAGATCTAAATTAAATAGAAAATCTGTGCAAGACTTGCAGATTGCAGTCCACAGACAATTTTCAGGCAACAATTCCCATATATTGGAGGATTCTCAATTATTCATTCTATTTATGTGAACCCTTGTCATTTTAAGGATGGAAATTGACTCTGGCCGTTTGCCTTTTTTTTTTCACTGTTATGAATATTTGGGTCTGCTGATACGATCTGGTGCCTAAAGGTCTGTGGTAGTAGTTCTTTATGTATAATTAATTACTATAAGGCCTATTCCTCCTTTAGCTCTTAGAATGTACAGTCTTAGCATACATGATTCTTACAGATAATTCCTCCAAGCCCATGAAGTAATCTCATTCTTGCATCCAATTTTTCTGAATCTTTGAGGCCAGAGCTCAGAGGTTGCATGTTGATTAATAGCTTATATCTTATCCCATGTTAAAGCACTTTTCAATATCAGTTTTTGTCTTCGGCAGTATTTACTGATCTCTTCTTTTTAACATCTTTGTTAGTGATATTGCAGAAGGGCTGTCGAGTAAGGTTTGCTTGTTTACAGACAATACCAAAATCTGCAATAGAGTAGAAACCCAGGAAGGAGTAGGTAACAAGGACTAGAAAAAGGGACTGTTACTTCTGGAGAGAGATCTGCAACTGTGAGTATATACTTATGGTAATTTTCTAAAAGGAATTCTTTGTATTAAAGCTAATCTGTGAACCCACTATCTTTTATTAAATCAGTCAGGGCCTAGTAGCAGCAGTTTAAGTTTAAATTTAAAACACAGAGGAGAACTTTCTGGTTACATTTCATACCCAGCAGAGAGCTTGTAGTTTAAATTTAATAGTCACTCAGGGCCTAGCATCAGAAAAGTACTTTTAGCTTAAATTTAAAACACAGAAGAGAGCTTTCTGGTTAACTTTAGAACCCAGCAGAGAGCTTGTAGTTTAAATCTCATAAGAAGTTAGAGCCTAGCAGCAGCTAAGAGCTATAATTTAAATCAAATCAGAATATAGCTTACCTCAGCAGCATAAGACAGGGTACTGTGTAGCAGCCCTCTTTTAATAAGTGTTATTTCCCTCCCTCCCCACACCCACCCACCCCCCCACCCCTGAGATAATCGTAGCTTTATAGGTACTTACACATCTTAAAAGGCAGGAGGTGCTCTCAGGTGAAGCTTGTTACCTAAATCAATCATACACTAAGGACCTGAGATTAGTTAAGCTTCAGGTGAACAAGGTATATTACACGTATTAGGTACAGTTTTATTAGTATAAATATCCATAGCAACCCTTAGTAAGTAAAGAACTTAGCTCTAAACACAAACTTAAAACTAAGATGCAGACAGCAGTCCAGCGGCGGGATGGGGGCTTTCCAGTCTTTTGCATTGAGTGTCACATGTACGATTTTCTCCCAGTTGGCAAGAGGTCTTACGTGTGCACTAGGTGCAAGGAGCTCTTTGCTCTCAGGGAACGAGTCTGTTCTCTAGAGGCTAAAGTAGCAGACTTGGAAAGCATAAGACAGACAGAGAGGTATATAGACGAGACCTACAGGGATATAGTCCTGAAGTCCCACCTCCAGTCTGGCAGCATCCTTGTTGCCATGGAGGAGAGAGGTCACGTGACAGGAGAGCATCACCCTGGTGTGGCAGGAAGTGATCCTGTAACTAGGACCTGTCCTCCAGGTGATGTAAAACCCTCTCGCACCGAGGAAGTTTCTCCAGGGCCATGTGCCCATGAGGGAAGGGTTAGGACAGCTGTTATAGTTGGTGATTCGATCATTAGGCATGTAGATAGCTGGGTGGCTGGTGGACGTGAAGATTGCCTGGTAACATGCCTGCCTGGTGCGAAGGTAGCGGACCTCACGCGCCACCTAGATAAGGTCTTAGATAGTGCTGGGGAGGAGTCTGCTGTCTTGGTACATGTCGGTACCAATGACATAGGAAAATGTGGTAGGGAGGTTCTGGAGGCTAAATTTAGGCTTTTCGGTAGGAAGTTGAAATCCAGAACTTCCAGGGTAGCGTTCTCCGAAATGCTTCCTGTTCCATGCGCAGGACCCAAAAGGCAGGCAGAGCTCCGGAGTCTCAATGCGTGGATGAGACAATGGTGCAGAGATGAGGGTTTTGGATTTGTTAGGAACTGGGGAACATTCTGGGGAAAGGAGGGGCTCTTCCGAAGGGATGGGTTTCACCTTAACCGGGATGGAACCAGGCTGCTGGCATTAACCTTTAAAAAGGAGATAGAGCAGCTTTTAAACTAGATATTAGGGGAAAGCCGACAGTCGCCCAAGAGCGGATGGTTCGGAAGAACGTATCTTTGAAGGATACTACCAAAAGCAGAGAGGTTCCACAAAAGAGTAAACTAGCCCAAATGCCCTCACGTTTGGAGCAGACAGAGCTTAAAGATCCCAAATTACCCATGTCTAACAATAGCCAAATTAATATGAATAAAATACATTCTCTAAAATGCTTGTATGCAAATGCTAGAAGTCTAGAAAATAAGATGGGAGAGTTAGAATATATAGCACTAAATGAAAGGTTAGATATGATTGGAATATCAGAGACATGGTGGAAGGAGGACAACCAGTGGGACACTGTGATACCTGGGTACAAACTATATCATAATGATAAAGCTGATCAAATTGGTGGAGGGGTTGCTCTCTATGTTAGAGAGGGCATTGAGTCAGAAAGGATTAAAGTTTTGCAGGAAACAAAATCTGCTGTAGAATCTATATGGATTGAAATTCTATGTAAAAGGGGGAAGGCGATGGCAGTGGGGGTGTACTATCGACCGCCTGGCCAGAATGACCAAATGGATGCTGAAATGTTCAAAGAAATCAAGGAAGCTAACAAAAGTTACAGCGCAGTAATAATAATGGGTGATTTCAACTACCCCGGTATCGACTGGGTCAGTGTCACGTCAGGACATGCTAGGGAGATAAAGTTCCTAGATGAAATAAATGACTGCTTCTTGGAGCAGCTGGTTCATGAACCGACCAGAGGGGAAGCCATATTAGACCTAGTCTTTAGTGGAACACCAGATCTAGTGCAAGAGATAAGGTTGTTGGGGCCACTTGGCAATAGTGATCACAGCATGATTGCCTTTGATTTAATTAGTGGAGGAGGGATAGTAAGGAAATCCACAGTACTACCTTTTAACTTTTGAAAGGGAGACTATGATAAAATGAGGAAAACAGTTAAGAAAAAACTAAAAGGAGCAGTTGCAAAGGTTAGACGTACATAGGCTTGGCTGTTGTTGAAAAATACTATCTTGGAAGCCCAGACCAGCTGTATTCCACGCTTTAAGAAAAGTGGAAGGAAGTCCAAAAAACTGCCAGCATGGTTTAAGTTGAGGTCAGAGAGGCTGTTGCCAAAAAAGCATCTTTCAGGAAATGGAAGAAAGAGCCAAACGACGAAACCTGGAAACAGCACAAGCACTGGCAAGTCAAATGCAAGGCATTGATAAGGCTGGCAAAGGGAGAATTTGAGAAGAAGCTTGCTGCGGAAGCAAAAACGCGAAGTAAAGACCTTTTCAAGTACATTCGTAGCAAAAAACCTGTGAGAGAGTCAGTTGGTCCATTAGATGATAAAGGGGTTAAAGGAGCACTAAGAGGCGACAAGGCGATAGCGGAGAGACTGAATGAATTCTTTGCTTCGGTCTTTACTGAGGAAGATGTAGGGATGTTACCCATGACTGAAGTGGCATTTAAAGGTGCGGAAGAATTGAAGGAAATATCGATACATCGGGAAGATGTATTACAACTATTAGATAAACTGAAGAGTAGCAAATCACCTGGGCCGGATGGTATACATCCAAGGGTGTTGAAAGAACTGAAATATGAGATTGCAGACCTGCTATTAGTAATCTGTGAACTATCATTAAAATCATCTCTAATACCTGAAGATTGGAGGATCGCCAATGTAACACCAATTTTTAAAAAGGGTTCCAGGGGTGATCCGGGAAACTACAGACCGGTGAGCCTGACGTCAGTACCGGGAAAAATGGTAGAAACCATCATAAAGAATAAAATTGCTCAGCATGTAGATAGTCATGACCTAATGGGAGACAGCCAACATGGCTTTAGACAAGGAAGATCTTGTCTTACTAATCTGTTATGTTTTTTTGAAGGAGTGAATAATCAGGTGGACAAAGGTGAGTCGGTTGATATTGTGTATCTGGACTTTCAGAAAGCCTTTGACAAGGTCCCTCATGAGAGACTTTTGGCAAAACTAAAGAGTCATGGTATAGGAGGCAGTGTACTATTGTGGATCAGGAACTGGTTAAAAGATAGAAAGCAGAGGGTAGGGCTAAATGGCCAATTTTCCCAATGGAGAAAAGTGAATAGTGGTGTACCCTAGGGATCTGTGCTGGGTCCGCTGCTTTTTGACATATTCATAAATGACCTGGAATGTGGAATAACGAGTGAGGTTATCAAATTTGCAGATGACACAAAACTATTTAAAGTTGTTAAAACCCAAGAGGATTGTGGAAAATTGCAAGAGGATCTTGATAAATTGGAAGACTGGGCATCAAAATGGCAGATGAAATTTAATGTGGACAAGTGCAAGGTTATGCATCTAGGGAAGAACAACCCAAACTATGGTTACACGATGCAAGGTTCCACATTAGGAACCACCACCCAGGAAAAAGATTTAGGCGTCATTGTGGATACCATGTTAAAACCCTCGGCCCAGTGTGCAGCAGCGGCCAAGAGAGCAAATAGAATGCTAGATATGATAAGGAAAGGAATGGAAAATAAAACAAAAGATATTATAATGCCTCTATATCGTTCCATGGTGAGACCGCACCTTGAATATTGTGTGCAATTCTGGTCACCGTATCTTAAAAAGGATATAGCGATTTTAGAAAAGGTTCAGAGAAGAGCCACCAAAATGGTAAAGGGGATGGAATGATACTCCTATGAAGAAAGGCTAAAAAGGTTAGGGCTCTTTAACCTGGAAAAGAGACGGCTGAGGGGAGATATGATAGAAGTCTATAAATTAATGAACGGAGTGGAACGGGTAAACGTAGATCGATTGTTTACCTTATCAGAATATAGAAAGACAAGGGGACATGCAATGAAGCTACAGGGTGAACTATTTAAGACTAATAAAAAAAAATATTTTTTCCCTCAACGTGTAATCAAACTCTGGAATTTGTTACCGGAGGATGTAGTAAAGGCTGTTAGTGTAGCTGGGTTTAAAAAAGGTTTGGACAAGTTCCTGGAGGAAAGGTCCATAAACCATTATTAAGAAAGGACCCAGGATATCAATGCTTGAACCAATACAAGCATTGTGGAACCTGTGCCCCTTGGGGAAACTGCTAGGTACATATGACCTAGATTGGCCACTGTTGGAAACAGAATACTGGGCTTGATGGATCTTGGTCTGACCCAGTATGGCATATCTTATGTTCTTATGACGGGATCTAGATAAGCTTGAAGAATGGTCTAGAATTTGGCAGCTGAAATTTAATGCTAAAAAATGCAGGGTTGTGCATTTTGGGATGCAAAAATCCAAAGGAGCGGTCATTCTGGGGGGTAAGGTACTTCTATACAGAAGAGGAGCAGGACCTGGGCGTAATTGTGTCTGATGATCTTAAAGTAGCTAAACAGGTAGAAAAGGCGACCTCAAAGCCAGAAGGATGCTTGGGTGCATAGGGAGAGGAATGGCCAGCAGAAAAAAGGTGATAATGCCTCTGTATAAGTCTTGGGTGCGACCTCATTTGGAGTATTGTGTGCAATTCTGGAGACTGCACCTTCAGAAGGATATAATTAAGTTGGAGTCTGTGCAGAGGTTAATGGTCTTCATTATGAAGCATATGAGGACAAACTTAAAGATCTTAATATGTTATACTTGTGAGGAAAGGTGGAAATAAAAAATAGGGGTGATATGATAGACATTTAAATACCTCTGTGGCATAAATGTACAGGAGGGTCTCCTTCACTTGAAGGCGGGCTCTGCTACAAGGCGACATAGTATGAGAATGAAAGGGGATAGACTCGGGAGTAATATGTGGAAATATTTCTTTACAGAAAGAGTGGTAGATGTGTGGAATAGTCTCCCAGTGGAGGTGGTGGAAATGAGGACTGTATCTGAATTCAAAAAAGCATGGGACAAACAGAAGATCTCTAAACGTAAAAAGAGAACTATTGTAGTTGATATGGAAGGACAGACTAGATCTTTTGCTGCTATCATATTCTTCAGCTGTTCTGAATGAACTTGCTCTTTGCTGATCTGAAGCTGAGCAGGATTGGGCCTGGCTAATATTTGGATGGGTGACCAACTTGGAATACCAGGGGCTTGTAAACTCAGTGTGTGGAAGAAAGGCTTGGCAATCTACTTCTGGTCGCACCTCGCAAAGAAAACCCAGGGCCTGGATTGCCCACCAGGTGTCTGCATTAGCTTGATGGCACACATTGCATTTGTTTCTCTTAATACTTTAGAAACATAGAAACATGACATTTATGCCACAGAGGTATTTAAATATTTCTAACATATCGCCCCCTATCCCGCTTTTCCTCTAAAGTATACATATTAAGATCTTTCTGTCCTCATATTCTTTATAACGAAGACCACTACCATTTTAGTAGCCACCCTCTGCACTGACTCCAACCTGTTTATATCGTTTTGAAGGTGCGGTCTCCAGAAGTGCACACAATACTTTGTGCTGCATTGTTGCACTACCTCTTGACTCCTACGTATTTATATACATTTTCCTGCTCAAAAGCTTATACTACAGTGTTCTGTTAAAGAAACTGGGAGGAATCATCGGCAGTGGCGGCTAGCCCTTGTAAAGTGGCTAGCCATTGCCACTGAGTTTTTAATCCGGGTATTCAATGTCAGGACCATATCCGGGTTAGCTAGATAGCATTGCAACTAACCAGGCAACGGTAACCAGGCAACCGCTGCTTGGTTAGCTACAGTGGTGAAAGTAAGAGCAGTCTTTAAAGTGGCTAACTTTTGCCATCATTGGATAACAGACTAGTGGCTGAATATCACCACTAGCCATTTATCCCTGGGTGCCGTTTCTACTCAATGCCTGGCTAGCATTGGGGCATTTAACGGTGGCATTAATTGCGTTGAATATCAGCCCCATTACCTTTAATTTTCTTCAGTTTTCTTTTATGGAAGGTAACCCTTGCACAATTGTCCAGTCTAAAAATGATCCCGATATCATCTTAAATATTCGGAGTTCTGCCAAATGATGACTGCAGGAGCTATACAGCTTCAAATCATCCACAAATAATGCAGTGTTTAACTGAGTCATTAGCACTTTTAGATTAAGGCTGACTCCATAGCCAGTGAGTTAATAATACTTGGCCTATTTAGTGTCAGAAAAAGCAAGGACAAGGAATTTCCCTGGAATATTCCCCACTTGATCTAGAAGTTAGGAATGACAAGCTGCACTTTATAATTAGGATGGAGTGAACTTGATATGTTCAATCATTCTAAGTTTCACTCTACTTTTCAAGACAATTTATTATACAGGTATGTGGTATGCAATCACAACCTTTATAGTCAAACCATGCTATACTGAGGTTCTAGTTTACTTACACCAAGTCATAATTTTAATCGTTGCCTTTCTGTTGCTGTCTCTGTGCTTGGTAGCCATTATGCTCCTCTGTTGTGTTCTACAGGATTCTCATAAGCTTCTCAAGAACTTTTTTATTTTTGTATTTTTTGGTGCTGTATTAAAATCCTCTGAAGAATTCTCTTAGGTTCAGATTAAATAGTGTAGTTTTGGTATTACACCGTTCTATTTTTGTTAATCTTTGCAATTTTTGAGCTTTTATTATTACTGTCAGTTTATTATTGAAGGATATAAATGTAGTGTCCTCCATTAGTGCAGCATTTTTCAGTCTTGAGATTTTGAATTTTTCTCATTTTAGGTGTCCTCAACCCATTGAATTACTCATCATTCTGTGACACTTCTGCATGCATTGATTTAATTTTTTCTTTAGTGTTTTTCAAAGGAGTTATTTTTTTCTGTCATTGAGCAGCATATTTTTATGTTCTCATGAATGGAAGCAAAAACAAAGCTCTTCTGAGATTTTAAATGGTTTTAGTCTCCAACATTGTTCATTGTAGCTTTTTTTAAAATTTCACAAAAAAAAATTACATTTCATTCTTCCCATTCTTTCTTAGCTAGACCTGGCTCACAGTGTGACAAACATCCAGAGGTTTGATCCCTACTCTGTGTAGCTTGCATAGGCATTGACCATGGGTCCAGTATGATGTTAGCAGTGTATTTCCCTGTCTTTCTGGGCAAGAATTAGCTATTCCTCCTCCCCTAGGAGGTATCAGCAAGACATTGATGCTCTGCTCTTAGCCCTCTGGGATAAAGGAAGAACTTCATCAGATATTGGTTCGTTCCTCTTCCCTTTGTATCCGTTCCCTTTTCTTGGAACATGTTTCCCTTCCTGCACGTGGGCCCCCAAAGCTCAGCTACAAATGGCAAAGTTCCTTCACCATTCACAGGGCAGAAGAGCTCCTTTGAGGTTGTCAAGCCACTACTAAAGGCTAATACCAGTTACTTATACAATTCCATGTATGATCCTTATTTGGGTTTTCCAGACTTTCTGTTCGGGACTTCCACTTCTTCTTTATGGTCTCCTTATCCTCTACATCTCATGGTGGGTACTGCAATCTACTCTGTATAGTTTGCTGGTGATTTCATCATACCTCAAGGTATGTCTGGAGCTCACAAGACAGTCTGCTTTTGGGGTAATAGTACTCTCTGTGGAACAAGCTGTCCCTTGGTATCTGTTTGGCATACCCGAATGCCACATTTAAAGTAGCTGTAAAAACTCAATCTTGCATTTTTATAATTTAGACCTTACCTAAACTGCTGATGTTCATGCCTGGCTGGACCAGGAGTCAGCCATAATCATAGATAGTAATCTTAATCTATTTTCTTTCTCAGATTATCTTAATTACTTGCATTTTGATTTAACTCAAATGTTTATATTTATTTATGATTCGTTAATATTTTTGTAACTATTTAAATTGATTGTTTTAATTGTAAACCATCTAGATATTAGTATGATAGGTGATATTAATATGATAAGTGAACGTGCATTTTTCTCAGTGCTTGCACAGGCTTGAGTTTGGGGTGTCCTCTCCAGCCCCCTCAATAGCGCAGAATCGTGATAATCCCATTAGCACTGAAGCTTCTCGCCAGTGTCCTCTCATCACTGACTTACGAAGTGAAGCCCATCCTCCTGGCAGTGTAACATGCTGCCACCCCTGTCATAGTAACATAGTAAATGACGGCAGATAAAGATCAGTATGGTCCATCTGCCCAGTAAAATGGTAGGCGTAAGATGGCAGTGCAGATTGGTCGTCTGTCAGTACAGTCTTCCCTGTGTACCCTCAGTACAGACTGGTTGCAATTTCCTTCAGTACAGGATGCTGTTCTTTACTGGCAGCGCAAGTCTGCCACCAAGTACTGCAGCATTAGCACAACTTGTGTCCTCATCAGCACAAGCACAGACTTAGACTTCCCTTGAGCATACGCCAAAGAATTGGACTACCAAACCTCTAATTCCATTTCCATCATCAACACCAGGTGATTATCATCAGACATTCCTGATCGTCCTTGCTTACCCTTTCAACACATAATTAATGAATTTGGCAAGGCTTATTGCAAAGATGATCCAGGTTTTTACCCAAAGTGGCAACACCTTTCTATGTAAACAAGGAAAGAAGCATTTCCTATATTTTGTCAAAAATGTTAATACGTGCAAGCAAGACTTCCTCACTTTATATTGTAGATGGACTCTTGCTTACTATCTCAAAAAGAACTGAATCTGAGAGTGCCTACACAATTCTGTCTCCTTTTGATCTCCAAACAGAATTGGCATTCCAGTCATCAAACCCTTGGTTAGTGCTCTGCATCCAAATTTATGATGAATAGGTGCTGCTCTATACTCTAAATTTAAACAGTTCATGAGAGCCCCTGCACTACTGTGGATATCTTGCAGTCTGCTTCACTAGATGATATAGTTAAAGCAGCAACCAGGTCCTTGTTTTATACCTTCACTGCTTTGATCAGCTTACAGTAAGCGGCCATGTATTTGATCATCATGTACCGGCTAGCCTATGTGATGCTGTAACTCTTTTTCACTGTTTATGTACAGTAGTGGTTCTCGACCTAGTCCTCTGGGACCCCTAGTCCAGTCAGGTTTTCAGGGTGTCGATAATGAATATGCATGAGAGAGATCTGAATGCGCTGCTTCCATTGTATGCAGATCTGACTCATGCATATTCATTGTGGATATCCTGAAAACCTGATTTGGCCTGAGGGTCCCTGAGGACTGAGTTGAGAACCACTGGTGTACAGCTTGCTCCTGAAAAATGGACAGTACACAAATAGATGAGCAGTCCTGAGCTTTGGGACTCCACCACTTGTAAGCCTGAATCAGTCCTGTCTATCAAATGAAAAAGCATTGTTGCTCAACTACAGTATAGCAGGTGTGTTCTGTAACTAGCAGGATTGATCAGGCCCACAATCCATCTCACTGGGCTAACAGCTGCATTACTACTTGAGCTACGGAACTAACTGATCAGCTGTGGAAAGGATTGTGCATGCTCAGAACTTTACACTGAGTTCTGAGCTTTGGGAGAGCTGTTCCATCCTAGTAACATGCAATGATGTATCCCTGATCAATTCTGCTGTCTAAGGAAAACACCCATGCAGGTGAGCAACAATGCTTTCTTACGCTTCGCCTTTAATCCTCATTGGCTGGAATTTCTTGGTGATAAGTTTTGCTGTACAATACTGTATCCAGCTTATTTCCATGATGGTCTCTTTGTGCAGGTTATGGCCTCAATCATATTATGCTTTCTGCTTTGGGTGTCCCATTCAATTTGGGCATCTATTCTAGAACTCAGTTTATGCATTCAATTCTGCATAACCTAGGAGCTCATCCTCCAATTCCTCCACCTCCCAGTTCTTTCATCTGCCTTTCCTCTTCACCTGACTTCTTAGCTTCTTCCACCTTAATTTTACCCATCTTGTGTTTCTGGATCGCCTCTCTAATTCTGCCTCAGCCTGCCTTCTTGTGCTCCTTTCTAGGCCTCTTTCTTTCTCTGTACCCGCTTATTTTCTGGTGCTCCTTTCCAAACGCTTTCTCTCCATGCCATCCTTTCTCCTGGTGATCTTTTCTGAGGCTCCTTTCATTCTGTCTTCACCTTTCATTTGGTGCTTCCTCTTAGGTCTCTTCTTTCTATTTGTCTTTCTAAAGAAGATTTCAGTTGCTCTGCAGTGTTGTCGCTTACATTTTTTCTGTAGTTAAAATGAGTAATCTTCAGTTTGCATCAGTTGCTCTTTGCAGTATTTCTCTTTATTCCAGTTTTTAGTGGACAACTTTGGTATATCCTCTTAAGTATAGGAGTTGTAGCATAAAGATAGAAGTACATTGTGCTATCTGGAAGGTGGTTCTTGGAAAAAAAATTGAAAACCTATATGATTCAGTTTTTAATCTAAAATTTTAAGGATTTTATATTTTGAAACTTTAATTTTATATATGCATTGTAGTAACCCATTTTGGGGTGGACAGTAAATTTATTAACTGTTTTTCATTAACTTCTGTGGTCTGTCTCCCACTTTAGAGGGCTTATGAACAAATTCACTATGACCTCTATATGCCTCAGGAATGTAATATTCATCTGCACTGTCTGTACTATCTCTACTACCAATGTTAGTCCTCATGCTTAAGCCAGGGGTGGGCACGTCTTTTTTATCTTGGGCTGTGCGATGCCAATATGAATATTTATTTTGTATTCTTTCCAAACCAATGTAACTTGGAAAAAATTATACAAGGAGGTTTGAAAATGTCCGTCCATCCATATCTGGGGGCAAAATAACTCTCTGAAAATTTAACGGAAGGGATGAAACTTGGCATGTGGGGAAAACGGGTAAAAAGACAAAGTTCCCAAATTGGACTGGAAGATCCAGAGAAATAAGCCCCCCCAAAATCTAGCCCAATGTATTTCTATGAGAAACGGGGTTCCAACTTCTATAGCATGCTGCTGTGAAGTCTGTACCGGCTCATGGCAACCTTCTGGATAGCTATCCTAAACTGTGTTCAGTCTTCAGTCAGGAAGCGTCCGTTACTGCTGTTGTATCAATCCATCTCATTGCTGGCCACCGCCTTCTGCTTTGACCTTCAACCTTGCTAAGAATGATGCCTCTCTAATGATCTGTCTCTTCACATGAAGTATCCAAAGTATGACAGTTGGTGTTGTCATCTGAGCTTCTAAAGAAAGCTTAGGTTTGACCTTCCCTGGTGCTGATTAGTTTGTTCTTTGGGCAGTCTGTGGTACACACAGTATTCTTCGCCAGCATCATAATCCTGTCCATCTTCATCACTGTCCAACATTTGCATGCATAGAAACTTATATACCATAAACATCCATCGCAGTTAAGGAACTGCACATTTAAAATGCCTCCTCTCTGTTCTGTACTCCCCCAAACTCCAAAACTGCCCTACCTCACCGATAAATGTCCCTATCCCAAAAAATAATACCCCCAAAATTGTTCCACCCCCAAAACCTACACACCTGCAATCGCCCCTCCCCAGTACCCAACTTCCCAGAACTGCCCTACTTCCTTGCAAACTATTCCACCTCCAAAAACTGTTCACAAATGCCTTATCTCACAAACTCCCCATTCTTAAAAAATATCCTTTGTAGCAGTCCCACCACTCTGCCAACTACCCCACTTCCAAAACCTACCACCCACAACTGCCCCATCAACCTGCACACTGCCCCTTCTCCAGGATCAAGCAGGAAGTCAGTCTTCACACATATGGCTGATAATGCCGACAGTCTGCGCAGAAACGCTTTCCAGCTTCCAAAGGAAGCTTTAGTAAGGTGCACCACACATGCGTGCCGATCTTCCCGCCTTAGGAGCCATTTTTACCGCAGTCTTCTTTTTTTCTGCGGAGCCTGTCGGACGTTGGTCTGATCTTTGTAAAACGTTTTCCCCTTTTTTGGCCATGTGTCAGTCACCATCTTCTTGCCCATGTCCAGGAGCATCGGTGCCTCGTGTGCCGCATTTTTTAATTTGGGTTTCTTTTTGAAGTGCATGGATCTCTTCTCTCACGCCCCCTGGTCGGCTGGAACATTGGAGTCATCTGACTTGGCAGAAGCCTTCCAATGGTTTAAAAAAATGTACCCAGTGTGACTGGACCATCTCAGTGACAGACCGCGACAACTGGTGTCTTCAGTGCCTCGGGCCATACCATAAGCCCTCTAATTGTGCACACTGTCTTCAGATGACGCGCAAAGGGCTTTGTATTCGGGGGAAAAACACGGGAATTGCTGTTTGGAGCTTCAGAGTCGTCTGTATCAGCACTGCCATAGACATCGATGCACTCAAAGGCTCACTTCTAGGCAACGGCCTTGCACAGAGGCCGGGCTCACTTGGAGCCGCAAGATTGCGGGGCATCGGATTGGAGGCTCTCCTCTGAGGAGGAGGGCCCCCAGAAAGACCAGCCTCCAGCCCTGTCGGCGTCGAATGGGGATGCCGAGCCCAGAGTGAAGGCTCATAGGCATCTGCATCGCAGCTCTTGACTAGACTCTGAGGGTGAGAGCCAGGAGTGCCAAGCTGCCCTGGCAAGAGGAGTTGCCTCCTGAAGCCCTTGAAGGGCCAGCACTAGACTCCCAAGGCAGTTAACATCGAGCGCAGCCTGTCTGCATTTTTTGCTCAGCCTCATGTTCCTCTGTGCTGGTGATGGCTCCATCCACTGTGGTGGCTTCTCAATCAAAGGTGCAGCCAATCTTGGAGGTGCATGCCCTCCCCCAAGGTGACAGTGGTTCCGGAGCTGCTCTAGGTCACTCACGGTGCCCCGCTTCTCTCTATCGAGCGTCTCTGGGTTGGACCGCTGAGAGCTTCTGACACTCCACCTCTCCTGGCCAACACCGACACAGAGGAATCGCATTGGTACTTTGAGTTCCTCTTGGAATCAGACTCTGATGCTTGGGAGACTGAGGCGGAGGGAGGAATCGCCTGAGTCTGTGCAGCTTCGGGACATCCCCTCTGATCCTTCTCCACTCTATGAAAGGAAGTCCCCGCTGGAGGACTTGTCCTTCCAGGAGTTTGAGAAAGATATGGGGAAGGCCTTGCCTTTCACTATCGAAGCTGAAGAGGAGCCAAGGGTGGAGGAACTTGACATCCTCCAGTACTCCTCTCCCCCAGAGGAAGCCATCACTGCGCTGGTGCACTGGATCTTGAGTCTCCCGTTTTTGGATGTGGGAAATGCCTCTCACTGTGCCCACTGTGAGTTGTCTCTATTTCCTCTACAGGGTGAGCAAGAGCCCTGGCTCCCCCATAGCTCTATGGTGGTGGAGTAGCCATGCACTGCATCAAAAGCTTCAAAATGCAGTTTTTGGTGCCCCCAGGCTGGGAGGTGCACACCATGGATGGCTTTGGTAGATGCTACCAAGGCTCGTTGCTGGTGGCCCATATTCAGATCTACCAGCTGTACATAGTTTGTACCTCAGGGATCTGGTTGGGGATTTCGCTGCTTTCTCCATGGAGCTGTCAGGGGTAGCAGCTCCAATGGTACTGAGCCCTTGTCGGGGGAAAAGAACAGACAGTACTTCAAATTCATGACTTGAGCAGCTTATGACTGCTTCAAATCAGTGGCTCAGGTGGCTGTGGTGGGCATAGGGGCCTGTAACCTTGTGTGGCTGCAGTCCTTGGACCTGGAGCAGTGGGTCCAGGACAAATAGGTGGATGTCCCCTGCAGATGTGAAAGCCTCTTTGGGAAGCTGATGGAGGAGAAGGCATGGAGAAAGCTCACCATGACTGTTCTCCAGAAAGACCTCAGACCCCAGTGAAAATCCTTGGGGAAGAAGTCCTACTTCCCTAAGAAGTAGTAGTCCTCTAGCTCCTATAAACCCGTACCAGTTCTGCCAGCAGCTGCAGCAGAGCCAACAGCAGAAAGGTCTGGGATAGCATCCACCACACTATCCTAAGACCCCGAAGCCCCAATCAGTATTGCAGCTGGGGGGGGGGGGTTGACACTTTCTTCAGGGACATGGTCCTTCCTCCCCTCCGGGAGACTGTTCTCTCCCAGGTTGAGGGAAGACTGATCCACTTTGCGCACAGTTGGCCAAGAATAATAATCGACTCTTGGGCCCTCAGGATCGTCCAGGACAGCTACCTACTGCACTTCTATCAGCTTCCTCCTCCATTCTTCCCATGGGAGTACCCTCTAAACCCCTGCCATCGCCTGTTACTACAGCAGGAGGTTCATTTCCTCCTAGCCGACCAGGTGGTGGAACCAGTTCCTCTTTCATAGACTGGATCAGGTTTCTATTCCTGCTACTTCCTGGTTCCCAAGAAGACAGGATGGTTTCGGCTCATTCTGGACCTCCGAAACCTCAACCGGTTTCTAGTGAGGGAAAAGTTGAAGATGGTGTCTCTATGAATGTTATTACTCTGTCTTTTAACGCAAGATTGGCTATGCTCTCTGGATCTCAAGGATGCATATGCTCACATCCTCATTCACTCCCTCCACAGGCAGTACCTCTGCTTCACGCTCAGTGGTCATCACTACCAGTAACAAAGTATTGCCCCTCAGCCTTGCCTCCACCCCTGGTGTCTTTACCAAGTGGCAGTGGTGGCAGATTTTCTTCAAACCGAGGGACCTTTGTTTTCCTTTATCTGGATGACTGGTTGATCACGGCCAAACACCGGTGGAGATCCAGCACTCAGCCCAGCTGACCAGGTCCTGGAGAACCTCTGCTTCATGATCCACTACCCCAACTCTCATTTACGGCCTGCCCAATGGCTAGAGTTCATTGGGGTGCTCCTCAATACCACTCAGTCTCGGGCTTATATGCCGAAGGACAGAGCCCAATGCTTGGTAGCCCTGTTGCATGAGGTTCAGCAGTCCTCCTTTTTCATAGTTTGTCAGATGCTTTGACTCTTAGGCAAAATGGCTTCCACAGTCCATGTTACCCCATTGGCCCAGCTCCAGATACGTCAGGTGTAGTGGATGCTCTGCACTCAATGTTGCCAGGGACTGACTGCCTTGGGGACAGGATCAGGGTAACGCCTCTGTTCAGAGTCCCTCTCCTGGTGACAACAGCCCTGCAACCTTCTTATGAGGCTTTCCTTCCAACCTCTGCCACATCAGTGCATTCTAACCATAGATACCTCCATGATGGGCTGGGGAGCCCATCTCAGCGGTCTCTGTAGGCAAGGACTGGATGGCTCGGAAGAGCATCCACCAGATCAACTTGTTGGAACTCTGAGCTATCTCCATTGCCCTATGGACTTTTCAGCAGCAAAACTCCAATCAGACAGTCCTCATCCAGATGAATAACCTGGTGATCATATTCTACATCACCAAGTAGGGCAGCACAGGGTCATACCTCTTTTTTTGGGACTTTGTCTGCCTCTGAAACTTTGCCCTGTCACATGGCATGACCATCAGGGCCATATATCTGCAGGGGGAGAAGAACGTACTCGCAGATCACCTCAGCAGCGTCCTGCAGCTGCATTAGTGGACTCTCAACAAGAGCGTGATCATTCACATCTTTCAACTGTGACACACACCGTCAGTAGATCTTTGTCACCCCTTGCAATGCCCAGCTCCTGCTGTTCTGCTCCTGGGTACCCTGCAGGAACCAGGTTGCACATGATACGTTTCTCCTGGCCTGGAGCGAGGGGCTTCTCTATGCGTACCCACAGACTCCATTGGTGGCCAAAACCACCTTCAGGATTCATATGGAGCACACAACCATGATCCCCCATTGTGCTGCACTGGCCCAGGCAACCATGGTTCCCCTTGTTACTCTGCCTGTCTTGCCAGCAACCTCTGAGGCTTGGTTGGGCCATGGACCTAGTCTCTGAGGACGGGGAACTTCTACTACATCCCAATGTAGCATCTCTGGTGCTCACAGGATGAATGTTGAGCAGATAGCACTTGCAGACCTCCACCTGCCAGACAACGTGCAGAACATGCTCCTAGCTTGCCGTAAGGACTCTACACACTGGGCCTATGCCTTCAAGTGGTGCAGATTCTCTATTTGGCGTGAGGGCTAGGCCCTCGACCCCTTCTGCTCGATAGTCCATTCTGTCTTTCTTGCTATACCTCTCTGACGCTGGCCTTGTCCAATTTGGTCAGAGTGCACATCAGTGCCGTGGCCACTTATCACCATCTGACAGCAGAAGCCGATTTCATTGGTGAGTTGCTTCATGAGGAGGCTCCTTCTCGCTAGAGTCCCCATCCCCCATAAAGCCACTGCCGGGTAGTGCAGGACCTCTACGTTGTCCCGGTACAACTTCCGTCTCCTCCATTTGAGTCATTCTGCTCCTGTCCGCTTACATAGAAAGTAGTCTACAGTGGTGTGCAAAAGTCTGGAATCACTTGTAAATTTGACGTTTTTTCAACTTCATGACCTTATATCAATTTCTTTTTCTTCCCAGTGGCTTTTTCTGTGTATCTCATAATGATAGACTTGGCTATTAGGGCCAACTTTTAGTATTGGTTTGGCCCTTATTTTCTGAGTTTGTTCCCCATAGTTGTCCTGATAGATTTTCTGTGAAAAATGTACATCGTTGGCCAACGATATATTATTGTAAGTATGCTTCAAAATATTATGGACGCATGCCAGGTTTCCTTCAAATTAATGTATGTGGCCTTGAAAAAGGCTGTTTTATGTGTCAGTGATGGCTCAGTATTTGGGCCACCCTTTGTTCTTGATCACCTGACTGCACCTTGTCGGCATTGAATGAACCAGTCTGACAAGATGATCGTTGGTGACAACGCAGTTCCAAGCTGCAATGAGTGACTCAATCAGCTCACGCTTTGATGTCGGATGCCTCTTGGATATTTCCAAGGCCACCTTGTGCCACAGGTTTCCGATTGGATTCAGATCTGGAGACTTGGTGGGCAGGCCAGTCCATTGACTTGATGTTCCGCTGCTTCCAGCTCATCACCTGTCTGGAGCGATGGCAGGGTGCATTGTCATCTTGGAACAGGAACTGGCCAGGAAACAGCTGGTGTGCTGATGGCACCATGCACTTTTGCAGTATGGTGATGTACTTGGCCCCGTTGACCATTCCATCGACGATGTGAAGACGTCCAACGCCACTGGCAGCCATGCAGCCCCAGACCATGACCTTCAAAGGATGCTTCACAGTGAGGTTGAGACACTCAAGCTTGAATTCCTCTCCAGGAAATCTCCTCACATAGGTGTGGGCCTTGTTACCAAACAGGCAGAAGGTGCTTTCATCGCTGAAAAGCACCTTTTCCCACATTTCAGTCGACCAGGTTGAGTGCTTTCTCGCCCACACGATCCGGTTGCTCCTTTGTATGTCAGACATCAGTGGGTTATTCCGTGCTTTGCAGCCCCGGAGACCAAACTGCAGGCACCGGCGATGAACTGTTGATGAGCTGACACTGACCTCACTCTTGTCTGACCACTCTCGAAGTAGCTGAGGAGAGGTCAACTTGTGATTAGTCAGTGAAATGCGTCGTAGTGCGCGGTCCTGGCATGACGATGCACGTGGACGACCTGAACGAGGCTTGTCCACCACTGAATCCATTTCTTTCTTTCTTCTGTACAATCTTAACAGCGCTCTGACTGCAGCCAACTTTCCTGGCTGACGACTTGAAAATCCTTCCTCGCTCATAAAGGACGCATGAACACGCTTCTCCAATGTCAGGGTCCGAGTCATCTTCATGGTCGATCCAGAAAGCGTATGAAATTAAAAAATTCCGCGCATTTTTATAGCCGCACTGTTGGCTATATATCTGCATTGTGATTGGTTAGTGAAACCAGCCTCCTGATTGGTCAGAAATAACGTGTGCATATTGGATAATCTTGAACCAGTTTTAAGCAGGATCCACAAAAATCGCAGTAGCTATCTCCCAGTGTCTGTAAAGTATTTAAATTGGAAGCAAGGGATGCAAAAAGGTCAACTCTAATAGCCAAATGTATCCCTTTTAACGTGGTGGAAAGATGAATATGCTGGGCTAATGCAAAATTTTAAAAAACCCATTAGAAAGTACGAAAAATGCAAAACGCACAAGTGATTCTAGACTTTTGCACACCACTGTATCTCATAATGCTCACTTCTGTCTGCAGAATAAGTGAATTGCAAGCACTGGTGGCACATCCGCCTTACATCAGATTCCATAAGAACAGGGTCATCCTCAGTACTCGCCCTAAATTTCTGCCTAAGGTAGGATCCACTTTTCACCTCAGTCAGTGGTATTGCCCACTTTCTTCCCAAGGCCTCACATAAAGCAAGCTGAGACTTCACTACACACCTTGGATTACAAGAGAGCGCTGGCTTTCTACCTTAAGAGGATGAAATCCCACTGCTGTTCCTCCCAGCTATTTGTCACGTTTGCATCCCCCTCCCCCACACAAGCTGGGCGTGGTTGTCTCCAAGCACACCCTTTCCGTTTGTGTGGCAGATTGCATCTCTTTTGCTTATGCTCACGCTGGTCTCTCGTTGGAATTCCATGTAATGGCATATAATGTTAGGGCCATGGCTGCTTCCATAGTCATCCTGTGCTCATTTCTATGGTGGCGATCTGTAGGTCTGCTTCGTGGTCCTCTGTCCACATCTTTACAGCCCATTATTCTCTGGATACAGATTCCTGGCATGACAGCAACTTCAGCCAAGCTATTCTCTGACATCTCTTTGGGAATTGAAGCATCGCCTTCCCACTGGCCATTCTGTCTGTCCAGGCTACTGTAGAGTTGAACTGATGTTGATGTCCCTGTGGACGATTACGCTCCGAAGCTTTCAGCGCTTCTCATGCTATTTTTCTCAGTTTGTTTTTTTTCTGGTTGCCCCATTGGGCTTTTTACAGGGTTTTTTCAGTAGCCTGTAGCTTGGGAGTCTCATATGTGAGGACTGACTTCCTGCTTGGTCTGGAGAAAGCGTAGTTACTCACATGTAGCAGGTGTTCTTTGGGAACAGCAGGAATCGATCATCGCTACTTTCCCTCCTCCCCATGGAGTTGTTTTCCTTTTTGGCTTGATTAAGCTATTTTGTTATACTGAGATAAAAATGGCTCCTTTGGGTGGGAAGACTGACACACATGTGTGGTACACCTTCCAAAAGCTTCCTTTGGAAGCTGAAAAACGTTCCTGCATGGGCTTAGTTGGTGAAATCACCCATGTGTTTGAGGACTGAGTCATGCTTTTCCTGGAGAACACCTTCTACAGGTGAGTAACTATGCAATCTCTAACAAAAAAAACAAACAAAAAAAGCTGAGTCACAGCTGCCCTTCCACACCAACTCTAAGAAATACCCATATAAATATCTCATCACCTCACAAAATGCCCCATTCCCAGAAACTTCCTGACCACCTTACAAACTGTCTCCATTCTTAAACGACCACCTTGCAATTGCCCCACCACACTGCAAACTGCTCCATCCACTAAACATATGACTGCCCTACTCTTACACCCCTCCCATCAAATGCCCCCCTCACAAAAATCTCCATTGCAACTGTCTGACTTTTTAAGGATTCAACTGATATTTTTCCCCCATTAGGAATACTAGAAGGAATGTTAACAAGTCTGTGCAGTTTTCAGAATTGAAAACCTCTATCTGCAGCTTCCTAATCGTTCCTGTTGTGCGAGTGAGCTTGCCCTGTCTGCTTCTAATGCAACTAGCAGCTGAGACTGTGGGTAGGGTCTAACCAGTTGCAGGGCTGTGGGGGCAGAGTACTGGAATGCTGATCTAGCTACAGAAAGGGAGGTGATGAGCTGGGAGAAATTCCTGTGCTTTACGCCGCCTTTGTGTGCAATGGGATATGAAATAGAAATGAAGTCCACCCCCCCCCCCCAAAAAAAAACACCTCAGTGCAGTTCTCTAGGAAAAGCAGTTTCAACATCTGCAGCATTTTGATTCACAGTAAAATAGCAATTACACAACTGTACCTGTCAAACCACTCCTCTTATCTTCTCTGCTATCATGAGCATATAGGGAACAAACATACAAACACACATAGACATGAATACAAGCACAAATGCAGTGACATGCAAGCACCTGCATTTTCATACAAACATGCACAAACATACTAACTCACAAAGATACATATGTACACGCACACACAAAACAAAATGGAAATTCAGAAAAAACAGGTAAACATCCAAAATGGACAGGACCCCCTCCCCCCCCCCCCCCAGAGGGGTTGGAAAGAATTCCATGAGCCATGCTCTGCAAGCTTTCCCCACTTGTCTTTCCTGCATTACTTGTATTGTAGTGCTCATCTTAGTGAGATTTGGTATAGATTTTATACTGCGAGGTAACCACATGAATGTATTTGGGAAGACTGCAAGAGTGATTCTTTCCCCCTCAGAGATGCACACCAGTTTATCAGCTTTACTGCTGAATTTTAAAATGTGCCCTTTGTTGACCCCCATTTGTGAGGATATCCTGCTGTCTTCTGAGAATGCCTGTTACAGGTAAGCAACTTTGCTTTGTATTAGATGCTGATGATGTTTCCTCACAGCATCCTTTGGGATCCTCGGCCTAAAACATGCTGGCATTAAGCTTGATTTTATTCAGTAGTAAGCATAAATGGTAAACCTTATATTGCCAAGGAAATCTGTTAAATCTTCCATCTTAAAATATGAGTTAAGTAATAATAACCTGGCTAAAATTAGTCATAAAAGCTGGATTAACAACCTTCTAATGGTTTCTTGGTGATCAACAGTTTTATTCTTTCTCAGCATGCAAATTATAAATAAGACGTGCTATGTGAAAGAGAAGGGAATAGTTTTCTTGACGTTTTGAGTTACATGTTTGTTACTGTTTCCACTTTGCTATTGTTAGATTTGTGTTTTCGGGCACTTATCTCCCGTAAACAAATCTTGGCCTAGCATCCTTGTATTCTTAACGAACGCTTCCTGAAATTTTTCAAAACAAAAATATTTAGTAACAATGAAGACTACCAATCACCTACCGGAAGCCAGAGAAGGAGAGCATGTCAACTTGGCAGTTCCTTGACCACTGCTTTCCTCTTGGTTTTACTGCAAGGTCAGCTTTCTTTTTATTCCAGTATTTCATATTTCACTGTTTTTATTATGGCCACCTTCCTTGATTTTAAAATTCACCTTCCTTCAATTTTCATTCTCCTTTCATCCCTCATTTGTTGTGGTATGACACCTGCATGGGGTTTTAGTGAGATCAAACTCATACTCATTGGAAGCACCAGAGAAACTTTCAAAGCCTGTGAGCATTAAAGATGTGTTCAGAAATAAATGCAGATCATAACGACTGTTTAATTTTCATCTTCAAAGTTGTCTGGAAAAGATTTTGCTGGCAAGGTGGCTTTAAATGTGTATAGTGAAGAGTTCTGTTGATTAGTGTTATGGATCTGTAGCAGTAATCTTTAGGTCAGTATATTCTTATGAGCTATACTATCTCCAGGAACAAAAAGGAATGTAGTCTTCACATATGGGTATCGTCTATACTGACAGAGCCCGCTTGGGAGCGCTCCCCAGCGTCCAATAGGAAAGCCTTTCGGAGCATCCCACAGCACATGCGTGCTGCCTTCCCGCCTCTGTACCTATCTCATTTCAGTTCTTCGTTTTCCACGGAGCCGACAGGAAGTAGTATCCTGACACCGCAGAAAATTTACTTTTATTTCTTGTTTTTTGTGGTCACGTCTGCCTTCATTCGACGCCTACCAGTACCGCTGGTTCTCTTCTTTTTTCCTTAAACCCCAAAAAAACAAAAACCTTGTATTTCTTTAGCGATCTTTCCCTGTTTCTGGCGCTAGGCACCATTTTGGGCACTAGGCCCATTTTTCTTCAAGCATAGAGAAACCAGCTAGCGGTTTCAAAAAATGCTCAAAATGTGGCAGTACCATTTCCGTCACCGACACCCATGATTGGTGTCTAAAATGTTTGGATCCTGAACATTGTCCAACGGAGTGTCTCTGCTGCATGAGGATGACCAAAAGGGGCCTGCAGAATCGAGCTGCAAAACTCTGTACCCTTTTTGCTGCCGACACAATGTCAGCTGCATCGACGTCTTCCAGGGCTTCATCTTCCTCCCATGGATCTCAGGTAACCAAAATTAAGTCTTCTAGGACTAGCCGGTCCTCGACGGGTAAATCTCCATCGAAGTATTGAGATGCCACTGGCGTTTCCCTCGAGGATACTTCACCGGCAAAACAGCCCCGGTGGGAGTCTTCGGGCTCTAAAGCATTAACGGGGCTCCAGGATGTTCCAGAGGCCTCCACCTCTGCGGAACTACTGGTTGCCATGTTCTGGGGTCGTAGCCACTTCCACCGGTTCCGGCACCCAGGCATCGGCAGGAGCGATGGATCACAGAATCCTCGCTATCGAGCGCAGTCTAGCGGCCCTCTTAGCAGCTTCGGTACCACTAAGACCGCAACTGACGGTTCAACAGGTATCGGTACTGACATCAGTACTGGTACCAACAGTACCTGCTTTGACAGGACTGCTTCCCCCCATGCCGATCTTGGGTATCGGGGATCAGGAACCGAGACATTTTGGTACCGATTTCGAGCGGTACCGATACCATGCGTTACAAGAGCAACCGGTGCTTGAGTCTTCCGATTCCGATGACTCTGACGATTCTACTGGTACCAGAGCGAATCTATTACATTCAGTTCCTTCTCTTCAACGCAGGATGTCTCCTCCAGAGGATATGTCCTTCCAGGATTTCATACGGGATTTAGCAAAGGGTCTTTCAATCACTGTGATTCCAGAAAAAGAACCTAGGGCGGAAGAATTAAGAATTCTACAATACCCTATGGCTCCCAAGGAAGCAGCTATGCTTCCCATTCACAAGATTTTACATGATCTAATGTTGAGAATGTGGGAAACTCCTTTAACAATATCTTCACATTCCCGACACCTTGACACTATGTACCGAGTGCCAAGTTGTCCTGGGTTTCAAAAAACTCAGTTACCACACCATTCAGTGGTAGTGGAGTCAGCCATGCGAAGGATCAAGAGTGCTAAAACACACTCTTCTAATGCTCCAGGCTGTGAATCCAGGGCTCTCAATGCCTTTGGCCGTCGATGCTTTCAATCCTCCATGCTAGGAGTCATGATCAGTTCCTACATTCTTTATATGGGAATGTTCCTGGAAGAAGTCACAAACGACTTAGAGATCCTTAGTCCTTGTGTTTCAGAGGAAAAAAGAGCAGATTACCTTACTCTGGTCAAACATGCCAAGAATGTCTCTAAATTCATGAACCATGCTACCTTTGATTGCTTTGAATGTATTAGCAGAGCCTCTGCTATATCCATAGGAGCACGTCGTATTGCTTGGCTTCAAGCATCAGACTTAGAACAGTGGGTGCAAGAAAAGCTGGGAAACGTTCCTTGCACAGGAGAAAATCTTTGAGGGCTGGCAGGACAAGGCTAATCAGCTTGAATCTTACAATACTACTTTA
Source organism: Ichthyophis bannanicus (assembly GCA_033557465.1). NCBI lineage: Eukaryota > Metazoa > Chordata > Amphibia > Gymnophiona > Ichthyophiidae > Ichthyophis > Ichthyophis bannanicus. Next base: position 99,395,691 of record CM066046.1, read on the forward strand.
AACAGATTGTCAGTCTACAGCCAACCCAGCAAAGAAGAAAATATTCAAAATTTTCAGTAAGAAAAAGAAGCCTTACCATTCTTACATCCATCAAACTCACTGTCCGCTTCATGTTCCCCAGAAGGGGCAACAACAGAACAGACAGCAAAGAAAGCCGCAAGCTCAAAAAGCTCAACTGGCTCAACAGACCCAGCCCCCTCAGGGTCTTTGACGTCTGTCTAGAGAACTTAGTCATTCTGCCCCTAAAAGGTCCAGAACCCTTGACCATTCCAGGAAGACTATGCTATTTTGCCAAAAGATGGCAACAAATGACATCAGAAAATTGGACTCTGTCCATTGTACAACTGGGGTACAAGCTTCATTTTCTCAACTTGCCCCCACCTACAATAGTAAAGCAGTTCAATTCTCAGGCCCCTGCCACCGACCTCTTGTGGCAGGAGGTCACATCACTTCTAGCTCAAGGAGCAATCGAAGAAGTACCCATTCCCCAACATGGGGCAGGGTTTTACTCCTCCTATTTTCTTAATCTCCAGGAACAAGCTGGAATGTAGTCTTCACATATGGGTATTGTCGGTACCGACGGAGCCTGCGTGGGAACGCTCCCCAGCGTCCAATAGGAAAGCTTTTGGGAGCATCCCACAGCGCCTGCGTGCTGCTTTTCCCAACTGTCCCTCTCCAGTTCTTCGTTTTCCCCGGAGCCGACAGGTCACACATCCTGTCACCGCAGAAAATAATTCCCTTTTATTCTTCTTTTTTGTGGTTGAGTCTGCCTTCCTTCGACGCTACACCAGTACCGCCGGTGGTTCTTTCTTTTTTTTCCAAACCCCCCCTCCCTTTCTTCGGGAGTCTTTTCCAGGTATTTTCTCCTCAGGTGCCATGCACCATTTTGGGCACTAGGCCCAACTTTTTACTTTAAAATGGAAAAACCCACTTCGGGTTTTAAAATGTGTTCCAAGTGTGGCGGTACTATCTCCGTCACCGACACCCATGAGTGGTGCCTCAAATGTTTGGGTCCTGACCACTCTATTTCGGAGTGTGTTGCCTGTGGGATGATGTCAGAGGGACCGGCAGAACCGAGCTGCTAAACTTAGCACCATTTTTCCCTCCGATGCAGCCTCTGTGGCATCGACGTCTTCCAGGGCTTCGTCTTCCTCCCATGGATCTCAGGTAATAAAACATAAATCTAGCCGGTCCTCAAAGGGTAGATCTCCCTCTAAGCATTGAGTTGCCTCTGGCATTGCCCTTGAGGGACTTTCACCGGCAAAATTGCCCCGGCGGGAGGCTTTGGCTTCCAAAGCACTAATGGGGACTCCAGGATGTTCTCGAGGCCTCAACCTCGGCAAAACTACTGGTGCCATGCTCTGGGGTACCGGCTGCTTCATCCGGTACTGATACCCAAGCATCGGCAGCATCGATAGACCAGAGATTCTTGGCTATTGAACACAGTCTGGTTGCTCTTCTCACAGCCTCGATGCCCTTGAAACCGCTTCAGACAATTCAACCAGTACCGGCACCGACTCAGATACCAGTATCGACTGCATCGACATTGGCAGGTATTCTGCTGGGACTGAGTCATGCTTATTAAATATTTAAATAAATATTAAATAAATAAATATTTATCTGGTATTGACAAGTCGGTACCAGACCCCTCCGATGCCGACTTCGATCGGTACTGATACCGTGCCTTGCACGATCACCCAGATTGGAGGTACAGTCAAACCTCGGTTTTCATTATTAATCCGTTCTAAGAAGTCTGACTAAAACCGAAACGTACGAAAACCGAAGCAATATTTCCCATAGGAAATAATGTAAATTCAATTAATCCGTTCCAGACACCCAGCTCCTGTCACTTCCTCCCACATTCATTCAAAATCTCCTGCTTACATTGACAGCTACCCTGCTACCTCCGAGCCTGAGGGGGCGCTCCAGAGAACAGGCAGGCAGTGGAGAGATCGGGGCCTTCCTCTCTGTGCAATCCTTGGCTCTTGACAGCTACCCTGCTACCTCCGAGCCTGAGGGGGCGCTCCAGAGAACAGGCAGGCGGTGGAGAGATCGGGGCCTTCCTCTCTGTGCAATCCTTGGCTCTTGACTCTGACTCTTGCTCAGCTGACTTTCGCTTCAACACGCGATCGGTGAGTCCGGGGGGTAGTGCTGCCGGGACTGGGCGGGCAGTGTATACAGACCAGCGCGAGGTTGACACTTCTTCAGGAGTTGGGAGTTGTACAGTTTTCAGATCTGGCAGCACAACGAAAACCGAGGTGATATCCGATAACCGAGACAACATCTCAGTCAGAAAAGACGTCGAAAACCGAAACGTACGAAAACCGGGGCCAACGAAAACCGAGGTTTGACTGTACTTTGAATCCTCAGATTTTTTTATTTATTTATATACAGGCTTGATATACCGCCCAAAACCGAAGTATCAGAGCGGTGTACAATAAAAGAAAAGCAGCTGCAGGAAAGGAAAGAGAGAAGAGAATGCCATTTGAAGACAGAAAAGAGCTAGGGAGAGAGACAGAAAAGGACAGAGGTTACATGACTAGACAAGTAGACACGGGGGGAGGGGAGGTGGGGGGGGGGGTGAGTTGTGGCAATCAGATCTGGCATGATGGTCAGGAAGAAATTGGAAGGTCAAAAGCCTGAGAGAAAAGATGAGTCTTGAGGAGAAGTTTGAAGTGCAGGAAAGAGGGCTCAGTGCGGAGCGTGTGAGGGAGGGAATTCCAGAGAGCGGGGGCTAAGAAGAAAAATGCAGTGACGGGTGAGTTCAAGATGGGCCTGGGATGGAGAGGGAAGGAAAAGACTGTTGGTATGGGATGAACGGAGAAGACGGGGAGCAGGTTGAAAGATAAGATCAGAGAGGTGTGGAGAACTCTGTGAGTGATGATGAGATACTTGTAGATAAACCTGAATTTGATGGGGAGCCAATGAAGAGAGGAAAGACGAGGAGTGATGTGATCGGAAGGGGAGGAAAAGGTGAGTAGGCGGGCGGCAGTATTTTGAAGGAGCTGAAGACGACGGAGTTGATAGGATGGAAGGCCAGCGAGGATGGAGTTACAGTAATCCAAACAAAGAGGTCACCAGGGAAAGGACTAGAGTAGTGAGGGATTGAGTGGAAAGAAAAGGCCGGAGGGAGCGAATACGACGGAGATGGAAGAGACAACTACGGACAAGGGAGGAAATGTGAAGGTGAAAGGAAAGGGAGGAATCCAGAGTAACACCCAGGTAACGGAGGGAGGAAACAACGGGGATGGGGAGGGAGGACATCATGGGGGCTAGGCTGGGAGGAGGGGTGGAGAGAGAACCAGATGGCAGAGGATTTAGAGGGGTTGACACAGAGAAAATTATTAGAGAACCAAGAGGCGATATGAGTAAGGCAAGCATTGAGAGCAGAAAGGTCTGAGGAAGCAGAGCTGGTGTGATGGACGAGGAGAATATCATCTGCGTAGAAGTAGAAAGAGATACCGGACTGCTGAATGAGAAGGGCCAGGGGAGCGAGGAAAACATTGAAAAGTAGAGGGGCGAGGATGGAACCTTGTGGAACACCGCTGTGTAGAGGGGAGGGGGCAGAGGTAGAGGAGCCAAAGTGAACTGCGAAAGAGCGGTGAGAAAGAAAAGAATGAAACCAGTGCAGCACAGTGCCATGGATACCAGAATCAGACAGACGAGTGAGAAGGGTGCGGTGATCAATGACGTCAAAAGCGGCAGAAAGATCTAGGGAGACGGCAATAGATAGGTCACCCCGATCGTGAGAACGGTGGAGGTCGCTGAGAAGGGCAAGAAGGATAGTCTCAGTGCTGTGTCTAGGCCTAAAACCAGATTGACGAGGGTGAAGATAGAGAGTGGAATCGAGGTGCGCCAAGAGCTGTGCAAAAAACAATTTTTCAAGGACCTTAGAGAGGAAGGGAAGGTTTGAGACGGGACGCCAGTTGGCAGGAAGGCTTGGGTCAAGAGAGGGTTTCTTAAGGAGCGGGCGGACCAAGGCATGCTTCCAGGAGGTGGCAAAACTACCGGTAGAGAGACTGGTGGTGACCATGGCAAGGATATACGGCAGAAGTTGAAGAGAGGGATCAAGATGAGTCTGAAGACACTGAAAGCTCTGCCGATACAAGAGTACTTCTTCCTGAGGATTCTTCTTCTCCTTAGCGTAGGATGTCTCCACCAGAGGATATGTCCTTTCAGGATTTTATCCGAGATGTGGCTCGAGGTCTTGCCATCACAGTGGCTCCTGAAAAAGAGCCTAGGGCAAAGGAATTAGAAATCCTGCAATACCCTAAAGCTCCCAAGGAGGCAGCCACCTTGCCTATTCTTGAGATCTTGCATGATCTCATGTTAAGGATGTGGGAAACACCTCTAACCACATCTCCTCACTCTCGAAGACTCAGCACCATGTATTGAGTTCCTCCTTGTCCTGGGTTTCAGAAGACTCAGCTACCACACCATTCCATGGTGGTGGAATCAGCTATGAGAAGGATCAAGAGTGCAAAAAGACATGCATCTAATCCTCCAGGACGTGAGTGTAGGACTCTTGACTCCTTTGGACGTTGAACCTTCCAGGCTTCAATGCTTTCTGCTAGGATCAGTTCCTATATCTTATATATGGGAATGTTCCTTAAGGAGGTCACAGGAGATTTAGAGCTTATGAGCCCTCTCCTTCCTGATGGTAAGAGGCAGGATTACCTCGCCCTTGTCAAACATGCTCAGGATGTTTCCAAGTTTGTCAATCGTGCAGCCTTTGAGTGCATAAGCAGAACCTCTGCTATTGCCATAGGTGCACGTAGGATTGCCTGGCTCCAGGCATCTGACTTGGAACTTTGGGTACAGGATAAACTAGGGAATATTCCTTGCACAGGAGAGAATCTCTTTGGCAAGAATTGGCAGGAAAAAGCTAATGAGATAGATGCTGACAATATCACCTTGGATAGATTGTCTAAATCTACAGCTGATCCTGCAAGGAAAAAAATCTTACAAGAAACCATTCTTCAGAAGAAGTTTTATCCCTCCTATACCCAGCAGGGGCATCGTTTGGGTCAGTCTGCCCAAAAGGGACAGCAGCAACAACTTAGGCAAAGAAAAACAAAAGCTGCTAAGCTTCAACCGGCTCAGCAGACTCAGCCTCCACAGGGGCTTTGACTCCTATCTAGAGAACTTTGTCTTCCTGGCCCTGAACGGTCCAGAACCCTCCACCATTCCAGGAAGGTTGTCATTTTGCCCCCAGATGGGGTCAGATAACAGCAGAAAATTGGACTCTGTCTGTTGTAAGAGAGGGGTACAAGCTTCATTTCCTCAGCATGCCCCCTCCTACAATGGTAAGACAGTTCAATTCACAGACCTCTCTCAACAACCAGTTAGGTCAAGAGGTCATTGTGCTTCTTGCCCAAGGTGCAATAGAAGAGGTACCCATCCTACAATAGGGTACAGGGTTCTACTCCCCCTATTTCCTTATTCCAAAGAAAACAGGAGGACACAGACCCATTTTGGACCTCAGAGAAGTGAACAAATTCCTGTTCAAAGAGAAGTTCAAAATGATTTCTCTAGGAACTCTGCTGCCATACCTTCTGAGTCAGGATTGGCTTTGTTCTCTAGATCTCAAGGATGCGTACACTCATGTTCTCATTCATCCAACTCATTGAAAGTTCCTTCGCCTCCTATTTCAAGGGAAGCACTACCAATACAGGGTTCTTCCTTTTGGCCTGGCCTCTGCACCAAGGGTGTTCACAAAATGCATGGCTGTGGTGGCGCATTTCTTCGCAACCTAGGAATATTCGTCTTCCCTTACTTAGACAACTGGCTCATTCGAGCCCCTTCAGAGCCAGAGGGCCAGGGTTGCGCTCTCTCGCACAATGTGCATCCTTCAGTATTTGGGACTTGTCATAAACTTCCCAAAATCCAACCTTGCTCCCACTCAATCTCTAGAGTTTATAGGAGCTCTGCTGGATACCAGACAGACAAGGGCCTACCTTCCACAGGCCCGCTGTCTTCGCATTGTGCAGTTAGCTTCCCAAGCAGTGTTAAAACCTCACCTCACTGCTCGAGAAATGTTAGTTGCTAGGCCACATGGCATCCACTGTGCATGTGGTTCCTTATGGTCGCCTCCATATGAGGGCAGCCCAGTGGACTTTATCCACTCAGTGGTCTCAGGCGTCAGGTTGCCTGTCAGACAAAATAGCAAACTCAGATTGCCTTATTTTGTCCCTCGAATGGTGGAAGTCACCCCAGAACCTTTTGGTGGGGTCTCCTTTTCAGCAACCCCCACCCCAGGCCACTCTAACAGATGCTTCACAGGTGGGTTGGGGAGCCCACCTGCAAGGCCTCTCTACCCAGGGTACCTGGACTCCACAGGAGGCCTATCTACACGTCAGTCTCCTGAAACTCAGAGCAGTCTTCCTTGCTCTTCGAGTATTACACACCCAGCTCAGCTACAAGACAGTCCTAGTTCAAACGGACAATCAAGTAGCCATGTTCTATGTGAACAAGCAGGGCGGAACAGGCGCTCTGTCGCTATGCAAGAAAGCTTTGTGACTATGGGCCCTCGCCAGAGAGCATCAGATTCATCTCCTTGCGGTGTATCTTCCAGGCATTCAAAACTCTTGGGCAGACAGACTCAGTCGAGTTCTGCTTCCACATGAATGGTCTCTGCATGCAGACCAGGTGGCGGCAAGTTTCCAAATTTGGTGAACCCTGGACATAGATCTCTTCGCAAGTCTGCTGAATGCCAAACTTCCCTGGTTCTGTTCCAGAATAGCAGCTCCGGGTTGTCAGGCCAGGGATGCTTTCCTCCTCCATTGGGGCCAGGACTTCCTGTATGCTTTTCCACCCATTCCCCTAATTCCCAAAACCCTGTTCAAGCTTCAGAGAGACAGAGGTCATATGATTCTCATAGCTCCACATTGGCAACGGCAAATGTGGTACCCTCTGTTCTTACATCTCTCTCAAGCTCCGCCTCTGGAGTTAGGATCTGCTCCACATCTCCTTTCTCAGGAGGATGGGATGCTGTGGCATCCCAATCCCCAGTCTCTGCATCTCAGGGCCTGGTTGCTGAAAGCTTAGAACTTCACGGTCTTAACCTTTCTCAGCAGGTAAAGGATATACTTTATGCTTCCAGAAAGCCTTCCACAAGACGTTCTTATGCTTTCAAGTGGAAAAGGTTTACCATATGGTGCTCGCAGAAGGGTCTTGACCCTCTTGCGATACCTCTGGAATATTACTGCAGTATCTCCTTCATTTGTCTAATGCAGGGCTTAAGACGAATTCAGTGAGTTCATTTGAGTGCTATTGCAGCTTCTTTCAAGCCTCTAAATGGGCAACCTATTTCCTCTCATCCTCTCATAGCGAGATTTATGAGAGGCCTTCTTTTAACTAAGCCTCCCATTAAGCCACCACCGGTGGCATGGGTCTTAAATCTGGTTCTTGGGCAGCTTATGAAACCACCTTTTCAACCATTAGCCACTACCTCCTTGAAATTCCTTTCCTGGAAGGTCATCTTTCCTATTGCAATCACATCAGCACATCGCATCAGTGAATTGCAAGCATTGGTGGCTGATCCTCCTTATACAAGGCTCTATCATGATAAGGTAGTCCTTTGGACTCATTCACATTTTATGCCAAAGGTGGTGTCACCTTTTCATTTAAACCAAGAGGTTTACCTTCCTGTATTCTTCCCAAGGCCTCATGCCTCAAATGCAGAAAGGAATCTTCATACTTTGGACACAGCAACATAGGAAGTCCTCTCAACTCTTTGCTTTTGATCCTAGCCATTTGGGACTTCCAGTCTCCAAAAGAACACTGTCCAACTGGATTGCGCAGTGTATATCTTTTGCCTATGAGAGTAAAAGCCTTCCTCTGGAAGGCCATGTCACAGCTCACAATGTGAGAGCCATGGCAGCCTCTATGGCTCATCTTCACACTGTGTCTATTGACGACATCTGCCGAGCAGCTACTTGGGCTTCGGTTCATACCTTCACAGCCCATTACTGCTTAGACAAGGACTCCTGCCGAGATACCTTGTTTGGTCAGGCTGTTCTTCAACACCTGTTCCATACTTAATCAACTCCTACCCACCATCCCTGATAAGATGCCAGAGATCTATGGGGGGAAGTGGAGCCCTTTCAAAAGGGCACACAACTTCTGGGGTTTCTCCCTGGCATCTGTAGCTAGGGAGTCCCCATATGTAAAGACTACATTCCTGCTTGTTCCTGGAGATAGCATAGTTACTCACCTGTAACAGGTGATCTCCGGGAACAGCAGGAATTTAGTCTTCACAACCCACCCACCTCCCCTAGGAGTTGTATCTCTCTATCTCTCTTTCCCTCTCTCTTTTGTCTCAGCTTTAAACTCTTCTGGAGAGGGACAGTTGGGAAAGGCAGGATGGCAGCACGCAGGCGCTGTGGGATGCTCACAAAAGCTTTCCTATTGGACACTGGGGAGCGTTCCCGCGCAGGCTCCGTCGATACCGATGATACCCATATGTGAAGACTAAATCCCTGCTGTTCCCGGAGATCACCTGTTACAGGTGAGTAACTATGCTTTCCAAAAAAGACAGGGGGACACAGGCCTTTATTAGACCTCAGAGAATTAAACAAATATTTGGTCCAAGAAAAGTTCAAAATGATCTCCCTCGGGACACTTTTACCATACCTTCAAAGTCAGGACTGGCTATGTTCTCTAGATCTAACAGATGCATACGCGCATATTCTTATCCACTCAGATCACAGGAAGTTCCTTTGATTCCTGGTCCAAGGAAGACACTTCCAGTACAGAGTTCTTCCCTTTAGATTGGCCTCTGCTCCAAGAGCCTTCACAAAATGCATGGCAGTGGTAGCAGCATTTATGAGGACTCTAGGAATATTCATCTTCCCTTACTTAGACAATTGGCTCATTCGAGCATCGACAGCTCCAGAGGCCAGCTTCGCGCTCTCTCGAGCAGTGGGAATTCTTCAATACTTGGGACTGGTCATAAACCTCCCAAAATCTCATCTCACTCCCTCTCAATCTCTAGAACTCATAGGGGCTCGTTTAGACACACGGCAGTCAAGAGCTTTCCTGCCACAGCCACGCTGTCTACGTATAATACAACTGGCATCTCAAGCATCTATGAAGGTATTCCTTACTGCTCGGGAGATGCTTCAACTGCTGGGACACATGGCATCCACTGTCCATGTGGTTCCCTATGCTCGCCTCCACATGCGAGCAGCCCAGTGGACCCTTTCCTCTCAGTGGTCACAAGCCTCGGGTCGACTGACAGACAAAATCAGAACTACCACACGTCTGATTTCGTCCCTGCAATGGTGGCAATCTCTGGAAAACTTCCTTGTAGGTTCTCTTTTCCAGCAGCCTCTATGCCAAACCACCCTGACAACAGATGCGTCCAAGATGGGATGGGGGGCCCACTTGCACAATCTCTCCACTCAGGGTCTTTGGACCTCACAGGAGGTTTGCCTTCACATAAACCTCCTAGAGCTGAGAGCCATTTTCAATGCTATTCAAGTCTTTCAGGGCCATCTCAGCAACAAGACAGATTCCGGTCCAAACTGACAATCAGGTAGCTGTGTTCTATGTGAACAAGCAAGGCGGAACAGGCTCTATCGCTATGCAACGAAGCTTTGCGACTATGGGCCCTCGCCAGAGAGTTACAAATTCACCTGTTTGTGGTATACCTCCCGGGCATTCAAAACTTGTGGGCAGACAAACTCAGTCGAATACTGCTGCCACACGTGTGGTCCCTCCACTCATACCAGCTTGCTCGATTGTTTTGAATCTGGGAAACACCAGATATTAGACCTCGTTGCAAGTCCACAGAATGCCAAACTTCCCCAATTCTGTTCCAGAATTCCGGCTCAAAACTATCAGGCAAGAGAGGCTTTTCTACTCCACTGGGGACAGGACTTCCTCTATGCCTTCCCACCCATTCCCCTCATTCCCAAGACTTTATTCAAACTTCAGAGACAGAGGTCGTATGATACTCATAGCTCCACGTTGGCCACGGCAAACGTGGTATCCTCTTCTTCTGCGTCTCTCTCAAACCACTCCTCTGGAGTTGGGGAATGCTCCAGATCTCCTGTCGCAGGAGGACAGATCCTTACTGCATCCCAAATCCCCAGTCCCTACATCTCAGGGCCTGGTTACTGAAAGCCTAGAATTCCAGGATATTAACCTTTCTCAACAAGGATATCCTGGCTTCCAGGAAACCTTCCACAAGACGTTCTTACGTGTTTAGGTGGAAAAGGTTCTCTGTCTGGTATTCACAAGGGACTTAACCCCCTTTTAGTACCTGTAGAATTGCTATTAGAGTATCTTCTACAATTATCAACTTCTGGTCTGAAGATCAATTCAGTGAGAGGTCCATCTTAGTGCTATTGCTGCTTTTCATAAACCTTTTGATGGACAACCTATTTCCTCTCATCCACTTATATCAAGATTCATGAGAGGCCTACTCTTAACAAAACCTCCCATTAAACCACCACCGGTGGCATGGGATCTAAATCTTGTTCTTGGTCAGCTTATGAAACCATCTTTTGGACCTTTAGCCACTTCAGACCTAAAGTTTCTTTCCTGGAAAGTTTTATTCCTAATTGCCATCGCTTCTGCAAGACGCATTAGTGAACTACAGATGATAGTAGCTGACCCTCCTTATTCAAGATTTCACCATGATAAAGTAGTCCTCAGGACTCATCCCCATTTTCTTCCAAAGGTGGTTTCGCCTTTTCATTTAAACCAGTTGGTTTATTTTCCTATATTCTTCCCTAGGCCTCATGCCTTCAGTGCGGAAAGGAATCTTCACACATTGGATTGTAAAAGAGCCTTAGCCTTTTATCTCCAAATAACTAAGGCACATAGAAAATCTTCTCAGCTTTTTGTGGCTTTCGACTCTAGTCATTTGGGGCTTCCAGTTTCTAAAAGAACTCTGTCAAATTGGATTGCAGATTGCATATCCTATACATATCAGAGTAAGGGACTTTCTCTCGAAGGCCATATCGTAGCTCACAGTGTGAGAGCAATGGCAGCCTCGTTCGTCTCTATTGATGATATCTGTAGAGCAGCCACTTGGGCTTCGGTACACACCTTCACAGCCCACTACTGCTTAGATAAGGACTCCTGTCGGGATGCCTCGTTTGGCCAGGCTGTTCTCCAGAATCTCTTCCATACTTAATACAACTCCTACCCACCGTCCACAGCTTGGATGCGTAAGGTCCATGGGAGGAAGCATAACCCATCTCACCTGAGTTCGCAGCTAGCTGGGGTCACCCCTTGGCATCTTTCAGCTGGGGAGTCCCCATATGTGAAGACTACATTCCTGCTTGTTCCTGGAGATAGCATAGTTACTCACCTGTAACAGATGATCTCTGGGAACAGCAGGAATTTAGTCTTCACAACCCACCCACCTCCCCTAGGAGTTGTCTCTATCTCTCTTTCTCTACTTCTCTCCTTTGGTCTCAGCTATAAACTCATCTGAAGTGAGAGAGGTACAGAGGCAGGAAGGCAGCACGCATGCGCTGTGGGATGCTCCCAAAGGCTTTCCTATTGGACGCTGGGGAGTGTTCCCGCACGGGTTCCATCGGTACCGACAATACCTATATGTGAAGACTAAATTCCTGCTGTTCCCGGAGATCACCTGTTACAGGTGAGTAACTACGCTTTATCCAATGGCATGAATATAAATTTAGTTTCCTTAAAATAGATTGAACTGATTTAAGTAACAAAAACATTTGCTTGTCTGCAGTTGTGATAGCGCTGTTGATGTTGACTTAATTTTGTTTTATTTATCGCTGATTATGCCCATTGGCTTTTAGTGCAGAATATATATGTTTACAACAAAGGCACAAAACTGCTAATTGAAACTTGATAGAAAACAAAACACTGAAATGTACATATCACAGGTATTGCACGTGGGTGTGTTCCCTGGCATTCGCTTCCTCTCCCCTCTTTTTACCTTCCTCACCCTGTGAGTACTTTGTTCATGCTGAGCTCTTCTTCCTACGGCGGTTGGGAACCCTGCCCTTGCATGATTCTTCCCTTTGTTTTGTGCAATTCTTCCTCTCTCTGAAGTGGGCAAGCATGGCCACCTAAGTGAAGCTATGTGACTGCTTATGTGCTCATCCTGTATTATGAACGAATGAACAAAGTGACAAACCTTCAACAACAAATGCTTTTGCATGTTATGAAATGTGCCTAAAAATGAGCAATGGCATGCAAGAGGTAGAGAACCACCTAACATTTTATCTTGCCTATTCTGTTATTCAGTCCCACTGAAGTTGAGGGTTAGCATGTTGCTTTGTTTTGCAGTGTACAGTATCTGAAGCATTCTTAGGTTGTCCTTATTTAGCTAATAGAAGAATTTACCCCCCAGGCCTAAACTAAACAGATAATGGTGGTGTGCTGAATAAATGTAATAATTTACATTCTGGCACTAGTATTTACATTAATATGGTTGCCACCACCAAAAATCCAACCTTATGCATCAGTGCTGTTCAAGCAAGCAGTGGACTTTGTTTTAATGTACAGTATCTTCATGGGAAACTGTGGTATCGAGTTTGAAGTAAAACTGGATTTGACATTTTTAGAAATGGTACTGTATTCCAGAGAGACTTCAGAAGATATAGTCTCAAGTCTCCCCACTAAGTTGGAGAGTGGTCATACTAGTACCACCTTCCAGATGTGATGGTCTTACCCAGTTATCCAGACATACTTGAAGGAGATCACATCGTGGATAATTAGGGCCCCGGTTGTTCCATTTCCTATGGCTCCCTTGAAGAATTTATTTAGGCTTTTGTCCCTAAGAGAACCTGCATGGAAAACATGCCATATTGATATTCTGTTTCCACCTAGAGACCTGCTGGGTGGTGGCAAAAAACTGGAAGCAGGTGACAAAATCAACTGTTGAAATTTGTTTTTGTACCACCTTGCATGTGTTTACTACAGAAAGTAAACTTTTTTTTAAGAACATAAGCTGTTCCATGTTGAGTCACACCTAAGGTCTATCGAACTTTGCATCCTGTCTCCTGCAATGGCCAATCGAGGTCACAAGAATCTGACAGGATCTCAAAGAGTAGATCTTTCCCCATTGCTTGTTTCCAGGGATAAACGTGATCTCCAGGGATAAACATGATCTCTGGGAACAAGCAGGAATGCAGTCTTCACATATGGGTGAATGTCACCGACGGAGCCCACACGGGAACGCTCCCCACGTCCAATAGGAAAGCCTTTGGGAACTTTCCACTATGCCTGTGTGCCTGCCTTCCCAACCCCTCTCCTCCGTTCTTCATTTTCTGCAGAGCCAGCAGGACATATCCTGTCACCACTAAAAAACTTCTTTTTTGTGGAACATTGTGTTTCTGCCTTCCCGTTGCCACCAGTTCTGTCAAATCCGACACCAGACCCAATAATTTTTCTCTTTTTTCTTTTACAGATTTTCTATTCTTTTTCTCTTCATTTTAACACAGTTTCACTGCTAAACTAGGCCTCTAGTCCTCCATAGCCTTATCTTAAATCTTGAAGACAACTTTTTTGAGGCATGGAAAAGCCAACTAGTCTAGGTTTTAAAAAATGTACAAAGTGTGCTGGTACCATATCAGTCGCTGATAAAAATGACTGGTGTCTAAAATGTTTGGGCCCTGAACATCAACCTAATTCTTGTCCTTTGTGCTAGCAAATGACAGAGAGGTCTAAAGAACCAAGCCAGACAGTACAGATCTTCGTTTGCCTTGGACTCTATTTCAGTGGCTTCCACTTCAAGGGCATTGACTTCCTCTCATGGGTCTCAGGTTTCTTCAAAGTCCAAACATAAAAGTAAGTCAAACTCTGGCTGCTCCCAAATCATCGGCATCGAATACCAAGACCAGAGAGAAGTCCCAGCATAAGCATCATGACTCCCCTAGGGGTGCTTCTGATGCAGACCGGCCAACTAAACAGCCCCGGAGGGAGGATCTGTCCTCCAAAGCACAAGAGGGGTTTCAGGACGCTCCCAAGGAATCAACTTCTGAGGAGCTACTGGTTCCATATTTTGGGATTTATTTATTTAACAGGGTTTATTTATACCGTTTATCATTTCAGTCAAAGCAGTTTACATTGTAACTTAAACTTCGTAATGTACATTAAACAGGAACATTGATAACTGGGATTTTTCTGAGGCAATGGAGGGTTAAGTGACTTGCCCAAGGCCACAAGAAGTGCTAGTGGGAATTGAACCCTGGTCTCTTGATTCCCAAGTTAGTGCTCAAACCATTAGGCCACTCCTCCATTCAAAGCCCCATGGGTGATTCCACTCAGACATTGGCCATCTCCCTAGACCCCACGACATGCTGGCTTTCGAGAGGAGTTTGGCCGCATTCCTGGCAGCCTCAGTACCAATAACATCGAGAGCTCTAGGAGTGCAAGCTTTGGCACAGAGCCTGCAGCCAGGTATATCGGCCCTGATGTTTGTCTTCCAACCAGCATCGTCGGAATCCCTGAGGCCGATACCTTTGTTGGAATCGACTGATATTCCCTGTACCCAACAGATTCAAACTGCCATGGCTCCTGGTTCCACAGTAGCCTCAGAAAAGGAACCGAGGGCAGAGGAATTGGAGATACTCCAGTACCCTCCCATGCCCAAGGAGGCAGTTACATCCTCCAGGATCTTATGCACTGCATTTGGGAGGCCCCACTCACAGTTCTGCCTGTTAGCAAGAAGATCAATACCATGTACTGAGTACCAGAATGCCCAGGCTTCCAAAAACCTCAGCTCCCCTACCACTCAGTGGTGGAATTGGCAATGCGACAAAGAGCTCTAAGAACCATTCAGCCATGCCACCTGGCAGAGACTTGAGGACACACTATGCTTTTGTTGATGCTTCCAAGCATGCATGTTGGCCTCCAGAATAAACTCTTACATGCTGTACATGGGCATGTTTCTGAAGGATGTCACCGGAGATCTGGAGACTTTCACCCCTCCCCCCTTCTCCCCCCCCCCCTTCTTCCTGAGGATAAGAGGAGTGCATTCCAGACACTCATCAAGCAAGGCCAAAATACTTCTACGTTTCTTACCAGGGCCCCTTTTGATACCTTCAAATCAACAAGCAGAGCTTCAGCAGTCCGCATTGGGACTCACAGAATGGCCTGGTGACAGGCATCAGATCTCAAGCAATGGATCCAAAATAAACTGGTCAACATCCTATGTACTAGAGAAAACAGTTTGGTAAAGTTTGGAGGAAAAAAGGAGGTGAGATTTGACAGATCTCACCCTAAAATGCCTTTCCAGGAAAACAGCTGACCCATCCAAGAGGAAGGCTCTTCCCAAGAAATATTTCTAATCTAAAAAGAAGATACTATCCTTCTTACCTGCCTTCTCCTGCTTATCAGCCTCAACAGCAACAGCAGGGTCCTCACTAACGCAAGAAGCCCAAGACTCCTAAACCTCAACCAGCTGCACGGGCACAACCTGTGCCTGGTTTTTTACTCTTTCCTAGACAGCATTGTCAATCTGCCCCTGGAGGGTCCCCAGTCTTTCTACATGGCAGGCAGACTTTGCCATTATACCCACCTTTCAAACCTTTAGCCACCACTTCACTGAAGTTTCTGTCTTGGAAGGTCGTCTTCCTTATTGCCCTTGTTTCAGCTCCCCGCACCAGAGAGCTGCAGGCTCTAGTGGCAGATCCGCCCTATACTCGGTTCCACTGTGACAAGGTGGTTCTATGTACCCATCACCATTTCCTCCCGACAGTGGTCTCCTCCTTCCATCTGAACCGGTCTGTAATCCTCCCAATTTTCTTCCCTAGACCACATGCGTCTCAGGCTGAAGCAGCATTACACACCTTAGACTGCAAGCGCGTTCTAGCCTACTACTTGGATAGAACTAAAGATCACAGAAAATCCTCTCAATTATTTTTCATTTGATCCTAGCCTACTGATGACAAAATATACTCTATATAGATGCACAGCAGATTGCATCTCTCTTGCTTATGCAGAAGCAGGACTCTAATTTGGCGGGTCATGTTACTGCTCATAATGTGCAGGCTATGGCAACAACTGTAGCTAATCTCCGTTCAGTAGCCATTGAGGATATCTGCTGGGCAGCTACCTGGTCCTCCATTTATACTTTTGCTGCACACTATTGCCTGACAGAGACCCCCACCGGGGTGCTGTTTTTGGCAAGCTGTACTCCAGCACCTCTTTGAGACTTAAGCACAACTCCTACCCTCTGACTCTGACTTCTACAATATACCAGACTATCATCGGGGGAGTATCTCCTGGAATAGAATTGAATGGCTCACAACTCTTCCAGATTCATTGGCTATATGTTTTTGACTCGGGGATTGTACTACTCTCTTCCTCCATTCCAGTCTGGTATTTGAGAGCTTAGTGCGTTCCATATGTGAAGACTGCATTCATGCTTGTTCCTGGAGATAGTGTAGTTAATCACCTGTAACAGGTGATCTCTGTGAACAGCAGGAATCAGTCTTCACAACCCGCCCTCCTCTTTTATCATCTTCTCAGCTACAAACTCAACTGAGGAGAAGAGTTGGGAAGGCAGGCATGCAGGAGCAGTAGTCTTCCCAAAGGCTTTCCTATTGGATGCTGGGGAGTGTTTCCACATGGGCTCTGTCGGTGATATTCACCCATATGTGAAGACTGATTCCTGCTATTCCTGGAGATCACCTGTTACAAGTGAGTAACTATGCTTGACTAAACCATGATCTGTTCCCATTTTTTTTCTTACATATTTATCAACGTAATCTTTCTTTTTGTAGTCGCCAGAAGTGATCCGGATGCAAGACAGTAATCCATTTAGTTTTCAATCAGATGTCTACTCCTATGGAATTGTGCTATATGAGCTCATGACAGGAGAATTGCCCTACTCCCATATCAGCGATCGAGATCAGGTGAGTGAAAATGATGCCTTTTAGAATAAAACGAGGAGCCATTGGAATTTGAGTAGTATCTACTAGTAGGAAATGTGCTGGCAAAATAAGCTAAGGGCTTTAGGTGAACCAGAAGTATTAGGATGTGTGGAACAACCTTCTGGTGGAGGTGGTAGAGATGAGGACTGTACCCACAGTTTTAGAAGAAAGTAAGGGACAAGTGCAGAGGATCTCTGAGGGAAAGGAAGGGATTATAGAGCTGAGTAATTGGTATAGATGGGCAGGCTGGATAGGCCGTTTGATCTTTATCTGCTGTTGAGAACTGTTTCTTTATGGAATCAACATTATTAGGAGTTGCTAGATTCATAGTAACATAATTTGTTATAGCATCTATAATGTACTTTGGCAATACGCTGCTGAAGAATACTAGAAAAAGAACTTTGTTGTTGGGCTATTAGCATTGAACCAGCTCAGATATAGCCAGTCACCACTTTAGTCCATTTTAATATTCAACTTTTACTTGCTAAAAAAAATTTCTATCCCCATAAGATAAATTTCTTTAAAAAAATCAGTGTTCACTTAACCACTCTTCTTGACACAACACCGTGTTTCAAAGCACATCAAATTTAAGTAGTTCTGTGTCAGGGTATATCAGCTATTACCTACAAACTTTTCTTGCAATCACAATCCCATTCACAATTATAAAAGCCAGAAATCTCTTCATCCAGCAATCTTCAATGAATTCCAGGAGCCAGTATGAATTTTGTGAAAACCTCTTTGGCAAACCCATTGACAGAAAAGGCCACTGAGTTGGAGTCAGAGTTCATGACGAGAACTGGGCTCTCCAAGAAGACCGCTGCCCCTCCCCAACGGAAGGGCTCAGGTAAAAAAAACCAAAAAAAAAAACCAACCCTTTTACCCAAGGAAAGGAGCTGCTTACAAAAGCTACCCACATTTTCAGGCCTCACCAGTAGGCTAAGGGACATGGGCAAGGCCCACGTAAGCAGAAGGCGCTCAGGCTCCAGTCCAGCTGGGGGGGGGGGGGGGGGGCGCTTTTGACTCCTTGAGCATAGCCTCTCTACTCCAAGGAGGACAGCAGCCCACGAGGATGTCTAATCCTGTATGCCTACAGATGGCCAGCCAAGCAAAACATACGCTCAGAAGACTTGAAAGAAAATGGAGACAGAGCACGTTACAAGATGCGGCGCTCTAATACAGAGCTAAACAACTAGCGTACAACAACCTGATCAATGATCACAAGCAACGACACCACACTAACCTAATCATGAAATCAGCCAACAAACCAAGGGAGTTATTAAACATCGTGCAACAACTCACTAGAGACACCTCTCTACAGTGTCCATCAAATAGACCCCCAAGAATTCACAAATTACATAATGAACAAGAACTCTAATCCAGTACACACCATACCCTCCACAGAATACAACCCAATAACAATGGAATCCCACCAAACCTGCGAAGAACCCCACCAAACCTGGAATGATTTCACTATACCAACAACCCAGTAGATAGAAAATATAGTGGGCACCCTTAATACGACAACTTCCCCATCCGACCCATGCCCAGTGGAATGGATCAAAACTTCCAAGAACCAGCTAAGCCACCACCTACACAAAATCATGAAGGAGGCCCTCCAACAAGGACACCTACCACAAATACTCAAGCAAGCCATGATACGAACAATCCTCAAAGGCAACACGATCCAAAATCTTACTGCCCTATCTCAAGCCTACCATTTATCTCAAAAGTCATCGAAAAAGCAGTACAAAGACAACTGCAGGATCTCGTTGATCTTCACGCTCCTCTGGATGCGCACCAACAGGTTTCAAACCACATCACAACATAGAAACTCTACTCACCTCCCTCTTTGACAACCTCCTGAGGGGTCTAGACAACATTCCTACTAATTTTCATCGATATCTCAGCTGCTTTTGACACGGTATCACACTCCATGCTCCTACAGCGCCTACAAGAAATCGGACTACACAAAAACACACTAAAATGGTTCACCACGTGCCTGAGCAATCGAACACAGCAAGTCAAATGCAGAGAGAGAAAATCAATTCAGTTTCCCACCACGCAAGGAATACCTCAGGGATCGGCCCTATCATCAGTCCTATTTCAACATATATATTCAACCCATATGCAGCATCATCAAACACAGACTACAATATCACCTCTACGCAGATGATGATATGGTGTATACCCCAACTAACCTGAGCGCACCTGATATAATCTCAATGACCAAGTGCCTCGACAATATGAACGCCTGGCTCACCAACAATAACCTGAAGGTGAACTTCGATAAGATAGAAGCAGTGTTCATTTCCAGAAGCCTGACATTCAACCCACCCCAGGAAATCAACATCCTAAATAGGACAATAGCAATAAAGGACGAGGTAAAGTACCTAGGCATCACCTTAGACAAGAACCTGAATCTACAATCACACATAAACAAGACTGCAATGAAAGCATATCGCCATCTAAAACTCATCAAGAGACTTAAACCAATACTCAGCCAGGAACATTTCTGCACTGTATGCCAAGCAGTCATCACCCCGATACTGGACTACGGAAACTCATTATACCAGGGTCTGCCCAAGCAGACTGTCCATCCACTTCAACTGGTTCAGAATACTGCAGCATGCATTATCACAGGCACCGCAAAATCAAACCCATACTTCAACAGCTGCACTGGCTACCCATAATTGCATGGGTGAGATTCAAAGGAACACTAATCATATTCAGTCATACATCATTGCTCAGCAGAAGTATTACAGACCATAATAACCAAAACAAAGCAGCAGGCCTAGGTGAACCCAAGGCAACAACAGACTGCACTCCCGCAGGATACCATAAGACAAAACAAGCAACGTCCAAAAGGGCTATTTCACTCTCGGCGCCGGACCTGTGGAACTCCCTCCCTGAAGAACTAAGAGCCCAAAATGACCTCAAAGACTTCCGCTAATCCCTCAAAACCCACCTGTTCGTGGATTCCTATGGATAAGTAACATAACTTTCAAACAGCACAACCCTGCCACATGTGGCCATCAACGGCCTGCATGCCTGACTGAGAACCAACTCCCGATAGTTGGTCCTGTCATTCCCCCCCCCCCCCTCCTGTTGAATGTAGATCACCATGTTATGTTCCTAACCACTTTGATTGAAGGATAAGGTGGTATACAAAACTGGTTAAATAAATAACCACCGATTCTTGGGCACTCCAGGTGGTCAGGGAGGGCTACCTCCTCCACCTGTCTGACACCTCGTTCTTTCTTCCCAGGAGAGCCCCCAAGGTCTTCCCATCACCAGGACTCCCCTACTGAAGGAACTCGCATGCCTTCTCGAGGACAAAGTGGTAGACTCATCTCAGGGTCACGGGGTTCTACTACAGGTATTTCCTCATGCCAAAAAGAACAGGGGGCCTAAGGCCCATCTTGGACCCACGAAACCTGAACAAGTCCTGGTGAGGGAGAAGTTCAAGATGCTCTTGCTTGGAACATTTATGCCTTACCTCCAGCAGGGAGACTGGCTATGCTTCTTGGATGTTATGGATGCCTATACCCACATCCTCATTCACCCCAGCTACAGGCAGTACCTTTGCTTCATGACGGGGGCGGTCACTACCAGCATAGGGTACTACCCTTCGGCCTGCCCTCGGCCTGCAAGGTCTTCACCAAATGCCTGGCAGTAGTAGCCACCTTCCTCCGTCTCCAGGGGTTATTTGTATTCTCTTACCTTGGTGACTGGCTCATAAAAGGAGGCACGATCACAGAGGTACAGCAGGCCACAGCATGCACCATCCAGGTCCTACAACATCTGGGGTTTATGATAAACTACCCCAAATCCTACCACCTGACGCAATGTCGAGTTCATAGGAGTGCAAGGCTGGACGCACTTCAGGCAAAGGCCTTCCTTCCCCTGGACTGGGCAGACAGTCTCAGGGCACTGTCCGGAGATGTGCAATACCGTCCCTTGGTGTTAGCTCGGCTTCTACTGCACCTACCGTATTTTTCGCACCATAAGACGCACCCGACCATAAGACGCACCTGGTTTTTAGAGGAGAAAAATAGGAAAAAAAATATTCTGAACCTACTTCAAATGGGATTCAGGTTGGGTTTTTGTGAGTTCTTATTGCCACCCTCCCATACAGGTAAGATTTGTTGGGTGCTTGGGATATTGCTGTCACATAAATATTTCACCCAGTCTTGGCCATAGAAGCCTGTAGCTCTTTCAAAGTTGCCATTGGTCTTTTGGTTGCCTCCCTGATCAGTCTCCTTTTTATTTAGTCATCCAGTTTAGAGGGAGACCTGATCTAGGCAGGGTGATAGTGGTGCCATAGACCTTCCACTTTTTAATAACCATCTTGACTTTGCTCTGAAGGACAATCGGGGAGTTTGCCATTCTTTTCCCATCCCCTGGTCTGGGTCTTTTCACAGCTTTGTCTTGGAGGTCTTTTGCCAGCTCCTTGCTATTCATGGTTAAGTCTTTGCTTTCAAAAGCCCGACCCAGCAGAGCAAACCATTAGGAACGTCAAAATGCCATAAGGATTATCCCAAGGAGAGGGAACTTATGTAAACGTCACCAGAGAGAATCATACACTCTACACTAGTGCTCAAAATGAGTCTGCACGCTGACTTATGAACTATTTAAATGTTGTTCTTCTCGGCACCAAAAAAACTTTTAAGGTGGAACATAGTGAACTAAGAATTTAAAGAAGTAAAAAAGCCAAAAGTATTATTGTTCCAGATTATCGGTAGATTAAAAGGTCACAATAAAATTTACAAGATAGCAAGCCCAGGACATTAGAACAATGCTACGTAGAGATTGTGTATAGATTAATTGCTCCCTATATTTTAAATACCGGTATATGGAATTGAAGGATTTCTGTAGAACCGAAAAGGAGAACGATAAAGCCGCGGGGCGCAGTCCCCGACGGCAGCCTTTAAGGAGGGGGCGGTGAGGCAGCATCCCCGCGAGCATGCTGGCGAAGAGCTGCTGGGGGGCGGGCTGAGGAGCGGCATCATTTGAATTGATTAGCTCCCGCCGCGGGAGGGCAGGCGGGGGAGCCAATTGCAGCAAGCCGTGTGAGGGGAGAAGGGAGCGCGGAGCCCGTGCGGGAACCTCTTCTGCAGGCAGCGTGGAGGGGGCCGGAGGCGTCGTTGGATCCGGGATCGAGGCCTGTATTGGAGCGTCGGGGTTCGAGGAGCCGGGAGAGCTGCTGAGAGCGAGGATTCAGAGAGCGGAGAGGGCGGCTGGAGAAGGTGATCCGATAGGCAAGTAAGGGGGCGGGACTCAGGAGGGGAGCATGCGAGACCGGAGGACAAGAGAGGATTAACAACGAAACAGCCCACTAATGCAAGGTGACACGGGGGGGGGACCCGCTGCCGCTCTGCCAATAACACTCCCTGAGAAGAAGCCTGGACACGGGGCGGGGGAGGGATGATGCAGTCCCCAGGGACACGGAAGGTCCCGGGGGACCCGCTGCCGCTCTGCAACTTCTTCTATTCGCACCATAAGACGCAGGCACTTTTCCTCCCACTTTTTGGTGAAGAAAAAGTGCGTCTTATGGTCCGAAAAATACGGTACTTGGACACATGGCCTCGATGGTCCATGTCATCACAGACACTTATCTGTACATGAGGGACTGCTCAGTAGTGCCTTCAGGACCAGTGGACACAGCCCACGGGCCATTTTCAAGACAGTCTCAGTGACCCACCAGCTAGTGGAATCTCTGACTTCGTGGCAAAATCCCCGACACCTGCAGGCGTGGATGCCCTTCCAAACCCCAAGCCCTCTAAGGTCCTCACTAGGACGCCTCTCTGCTGGGATGGGCAGTCCACTGAGAAGAACTCCACACCAAGGGCAGCCGGTCTCAAGCTGCGGGCAACCATCAGATCAACCTCCTAGAGCTTCAGGCAATATATCTGGCCCTTCGAGCATTCCGTCACCGCCTGAGACACCATCCGGTGCTGATCCAAACAGGCAATCAGGCGTCAATGTTCTATGTGAACAAGTAGGGGGGCAAGGGGTCCCGCACCCTTTGCCGCAAAGCGATGACACTCTGCTCCTGCGCAATTTAACAGGTAATACTTCTGCGGGGTATACCTACCAGGCCAGGACAATGCTCTGGTGGATAGACTGAGCAGGGTCCTTCATCCACACAAGTGGCAGCTGGACCCCAGAGTAGCCAACTGGCTTTTTCATCTCTGGGGGACCCCATGGGTGGACATCTTTGCCAGCTGGGACAACTACCAGTTGCCTCGCTTTTTGTTCCTGGCAGCCCCTCCAGTCTCGGGTAGCGGCAGATGCATTCCTCATCTCGTGGTTGCACGTCCTCATGTATGCCTTCCCACCCACGCTGCTGACTGCCAAAACACTCTTCAAGGCTCCTTGCGACAAGGTGTTGCTGATTCTGGTGGCTCCATGGTGGCCCAGGCAGCTGTGGTTCCCGCTACTCCTTCAGTTGTTAGTGGGACACCGATTCCCTGGGGAACTCCTCAGGGCTTTTGTCTCAGGAGAAGGGATCTCTCCTGCATCCCAACCTGGGGTCCCCATCACTGACGGCATGGCTGCTGAAAGGGTGACCTTAGCCTCTTTCAACCTCTCTGGAGAAGTGGAAGAGATTTGCTAGCCTCCCATAAGATCTTTACCAGGAGAGCTTATGCCTTCAAATGGTGCAGGTTCTCAGAATTGGTGCGTGGAGCAGCGGGTGAACCTGCCCAGTGCAGCTAGTGCTGCAGTACCTTCATCTCTCGCAATTTGGGCTCAAATCAAACTCCATGAGAGTGCACCTCAGTGCTCTGGTGGCGCATCACTATCCTGTTGAGGGCAAGACCCTTTTGGTCCAGCCACCGATGACCCACTTCTTGAGAGGTCTCCTGTTGTCCAACCCCCCACTGTCTGCCCTCCAGCAATGGAATGGGACTTCATTGTAGTACTGGCTCAGCTCACTCGCCCACCATTTGAGCCTCTAGCTACCTGCCACCTGAGGTACCTCTTGTGGAAGGTTGTGTTCCCTGGTAGTTCTCACCTCTGCTTGCAGAGTCAGTGAGCTCCAAGCCCCAGTGGCAGAGACACTGTATACCATAGATTCCGTAAGAACAGGGTCGTGCTACGTACACACCAAGTTCCTTCCGAAGGTGGTATCTCTTTTCCACCTCAAACCAGGAGGTGGTGTTACCTACCTTCTTACCAAGGTCTCACTCCAGGGTGGAGACTGTCCTTCACACCTTGGATTGTAAGAGGGCCCTGTCTTTCTACATTCAGTGGATCCAGGGTCACCGGAAAGCTTATGACCCCAGTTGGCTGGGGGAAGTTGGGAACAAATGGACACTGTCTACCTGGATGGCAGACTGCATTGCTTTAGCCTGAGAACAGGCTGGGCTCATGCTGGATGGCCAGGTCATGGCTAATACCGTCAAGGCCATGGCCTCTGTGGTAAACCTGCGCTCTGTCTTGTTGCTGGACATCTGCTGGGCCGCCACCTGGTCTTCAGTCCATACCTTCACAACTCATTTAATGCCTGGAAAGGGAGTCCCAATGGGACAGCACCTTCAAACAGACCATGCTCCGTAATCTTTTTGGGGTCTAGGCAACTCCTACCCTCTGACCTTTCTGTGTTCAGACTACCGGCGCGTTGTTTCCCATCGGACACACGGGTCCTACTGTAGTCTATATCTGTGGACTCAATTGCTGTTACTCACGACTTCCCCTGAAGGTGACCATGGCCTTTTCTACAGGCTTTTGGTAGCCTGTACCTAAGGAATCTCGTATGTGAAGACTGACTTCTGCTTGTTCCCGGAGAAAGCATAGTTACTCACTTGTAACAGGTGTTCTCCAGGGACAGCAGGAATCAGTCCTCACAATCTTCCCTCCTCCCCTTGAAGTTGCTCCTTATTACCTTTTTGTTTTTACTGTCTTTAGCTATGTCATCTGATGAGCAAGATGGCACCCTTGGGCGGGAAGGGTACCATGCATGCGTGGTGGCACCTCCCAAAGGCTTTCTTTGAAAGCTGGGGAGATGCTTCTGTGAGGGCTCCGTCAGTGTCGATATCGCCCATATGTGAGGACTGAATCCTGTTGTCCCCAGAGAACACCTGTTACAAGTGAGCACCATGGAGCTATACAAAGGCATTATAATATCCTTAGTTTTAGTCTCCATTTCTTTTCTTATAATTCCTAGAATTCTATTTGCTTTCTTGGCTACCATTGCACACTTAGCAGAGGGTTTCAACATATCCATGATGACACCTAGATCCTTTTCCTAATGTGGAACCTTGCATTGTGTAACCATAGTTTGGGTTGTTCTTCCCTATATGCATAACTTTGCACTTGTTCACATTAAAATTTCATATGCCAGTTGGACGTCCAGTTTTCCAATTTCTCACAGTCATCTTATAATTCTTCACAATCCTCTTGGGTTTTAGCAACACTTTTTTTTGTGTCTTCTGCAAATTCAATCACCTCGCTCGTTATTCCCATTTCCAGGTCATTTATGAAATGTTAAAAAGCAATGGGCCCAACACAGATCCCTAGAGTACGCCACTATTCACCTTTCTCCATTGAGAAAATTGGCCAATTAGCTCTATTCTGCTTTCTATCTTTTAACCAGTTCCTAATCCACAATAGTACACTGCCTCCTATCCCCATGATTTATTAATGTCCCCAAGAGCTTCTCGTGAAAGACCTTGTCAAAAACTTTCTGAAAACCCAGATACTTTATATCAATCAGCTCACCTTTATCTGTTTATTCACACTTCAAAAAAAAAATATATATATAACAGATCGGTGAGACAACTTTCCCTGGCTAAATCCATGTTTGCTTTCTGCCATTAAACATGACTACATGTTCAATAATTTTATTCTTTATAATGATTTCTACCATTTTACCCAGTATTGACGACAGGGTCACCGTTCTATAGTTTACCGGATCACCCCTGGAACCCATTTTAAAAAATGGCATTACATTGGCCACTCTCCAATCTTCAGGTATCGCAGATGATTGCAGACCTATTATTAGTAATATGTGAACTATCAATCTCATATTCCAGTTTGTTCAGCACCCTGGTCCAGGTGATTTGCTACTCTTTAGCTTATCCTATAGCTGTATTATATCTTCCTGGTCTATTGATTTGTTTCACTTCCTCTGATACATCATTTTTAAATACCATTTCAGCATCTCTATGGTGCAATGTACCCACCCTCCACACTTCTGAGGCAGTGTGGCAAGTTTACCTTAAAACTGAGTGGCTTACTACTACTACTACTGAACATTTGTATAGCGCTACAAGGCATATGCAGCGCTGCACAGACACATGTAAAAGTCAGTCCCTGCTCATCAGAGCTTACAATCTAATTGTGACCGACAACTCAATAGCTGTAGACACTGGATTCAGCTAGGGGGAATGGTAAGGAATCAAAGGGGGCAGCAGGTTAGTCAAGATCTGAAAGTGGCAGTGAAGAGGTGAGTTTTCAGCCTGGATTTGAAAAGGAGCATCAGAGAAGGCGCCTGATGTACAGACTCTGATAGTTTGTTCCAGGCATAAGGAACAGCAAGGTTGGCAATAGAAGGAGAAGGGCACAGATAGAAGTGATTTGCCAGAAGAGCAGAGTTCCCAAGATGGGTTGGAGGGAGAGATAAGAGAGGAAAGGTAGTGAGGAGCTGCAGAGTGAATGCACTTATAGGTCAGCAGGAGAAGTTTGAACTGGATGCGGAAATGAATAGGAAGCCAATGAAGAGACTTGAGAAGAGGGGTAATATGAGCATGACAAGGCTGTGGAAGATCAGCCGCGCAGCAGTGTTGAAGGGGAGAGAGATGACTCGGAGGGAGACCAGCAAGGAGCAGGTTGCAGTAGTCTAGATGGGAGGTGACTAAGGAGTGGACAAGTGTGTTCAGAAAGGAATAGGCGAATTTTGTTGTAGAGAAAGAAGTGGCAGGTTTTAGCTATCAGTTGGATGTGTGTGGAGAAGGAGAGAAAGGAGTTAGATGACCCCAAGGTTTCGAGCCGAGGAGACAGGGAGGAGAAGAGTTATCCACAGGGGACGGGGAGAGGAGGGTTTAGGGGAAAAATAAGCTGCTGCGCTGCCTCCAATTCAGGTCCATCAAATCTTTTCTCCTCGGCCAAAGTCTTGCGATTTGTGAGACTTTGGCTGGGAGAGAAGGCCCAATGGGTTTGCATTGGAGGCAACGCAGCTAGCCACCTGGCTATAAGGTAAGTTTGCCATGCTGCCTTGGAAGTGTGGGTGTGGTGGGAGTGCACCCCCTCCCAGCCGACACCCTGGATGGGCCACATCCACTGCCCCCCACCCTTGGTATACCACTGTATTTCAGGCATGGGTAACTTCCTTAAATTTTCTTCAGAGAATTGATTTAGTCTTCACTATGGCCTTGACCTCTCTTAGCACCCCTTTCACCCCTCTATCATCTAATAGTCCAACTGACTCACTCTCAGGTTTTTTGCTATATGTATTGGGGGGGGGGGAGTTTTTATTATGCATTTTTGCTTCCATGCAAGCTTCTTTTCAAATTCTCCTTGCCTGCCCCAACTCAATGCCTTGTATCAAACTTGTCAGAGCTTATGTTTCCTGTTTTCATCATTTGGCTCCTTTTTTCATTTCCTGAAAAGATGCTTTTTGCCTCTAACGGCCTCTGACCTCACCTTTAAACCATGCCACTGTTGGAAACAGGATACTGGGCTTGATGGACCTTGGTCTGACCCAGTATGGCATATCTTATGTTGGCAGTCGTTTGGCCTTCCTTCTAACTTTTCTTAAAGCATGGAATACATCTGGTGTGTGCTTTCAAGATAGTATTTTAAACAGCTTACTTGCTTGTAAACGTTTAACCTTTGCAGATGCTCCTTTTATTTTTTTTTTCTTACCCATTTTCCTCATTTTGTCATAGTCTTCCTTGTGAGAGTTGAATGCTAGTGCCATGGATTTCCTTGCTGTTGCTCCCTCCATTTATTAAATCATGTTAGAATCACTGTTAGTCCTTGTCTCTATTGCCTGCACTGGGAGGCTAGTCTAGGCATCTGCCATTTATTCTGGAAAGAAATGACCTCAAATTACTCTTTGAATATATCCTCTTTCACCTCCAACTTATGGACCCGTTGCAGAGCTTTCTTTCCCTTGTAAGAGGCACTCCTGTGCATTTGTCACAGAGGTATTTAAACATCTCTATCATATCCCCTCTTCTGCCTTTCTTCCAAAGTATACAGAAAAGGAATACTATAAGTTCCCTCCACCATCCACTATCGTTATTTATTGTTTGTCGGGCATAAACCAAGCGAGAGACAAAGCCACTGTCACTCACATATAGTACATGCCCCTTTTTTTGATTAAACAAAGATTTGCTCTTATTGTTGGATTTTTAAACCACGTGAAAAATGATCTTTGTTTAATCAAAAAAAGGGGCATGTACTATATGTGAGTGACAGAGTGGTTTTGTCTCTCGCTTGGTTTATGCCCGACAAACAATAAATAGCGATAGTGGATGGTGGAGGGAACTTATATTATTCCTTTTTTGTATGGTTCTATATTTGAATACTACTTTTCGGGTGTTTGACATTTCTTAGTTTCTTCCAAAGTATACATATTGAGAGATTTGTTTATCCCCATGTGCCTTATGATGAAGACCACTGACCATTTTAGTAGCTGTCCTCCTTTGACCCATTCCTGTTTATATTCTTTAAAAGGTGCGGTCTCCAGAATTGCAGACAGTACTCCAAATGAGGTCTCGCCAAAGACTATACAGAGGCACTATCACCATCTCCTTCCTGCTGGCCACTTCTCTCGCTATGCATCCAAGCATCCTTCTGGCTTTAACCTGTTTAGCCACCTTAAGGCCATCAGAAACGATCATAATGTGTGACTTTTTCAAATAAATAGAAAGATGAATCTGTTTCAGAAGCTGTAGATGATTAGCTCCTTTATTTTGGTGCTGTTATCAGGGTAGTTTACATCAAAACCAATATGTAACTGGGCCTAGATTCTATACTAACAAATTTATACATAGCATACAGTTCATAAAGAATAAAAAGGTTTTAGTTAAAGCTTTCCCGATAGCATGTTAAACAGTTTTTTTTTAAAGGGTGAAGGATGGCAATGAATTGCAGAAGTGAGGAGTACGAAGAGATGCATGTAAACTAGGGGGTTTAAATTTGTTATGAGAGAGAATGGAGAGATTTGAGAATCAAGCTGGATATGAGAACTCGTGTGTAGAGAACATAAATGGTACCAAAGTACTTTCTCAGGTAAGGTGACAGGTGAGAAGCACCACCGCTAAAGAAGTAAAGCGGACGAAGTGAAACTGGGGTGATGAAAGGCAATTAACACTTTTGTTCTGAATCTCTTATAGGAAAATAAATGGTACTGTAGTGCCCCCCTTCCCTCCGGGCGTCACGTGTATTTCAGTGAGGAAGTTAGTCAATAGTGCCTGAGGAGCCAGACAGAGTATTGGGATTCAGGTGCGAATGCAGGCAGTTAGGCACTGCGATTCCTCACTTGGCAATAGCTGTGATGTGTTTGCAGCTCTGGGCATCAGGAAGCTTGTACTAAACGAGAGCTTGGCAAGAACGTATTAGCAGGACATTAAAACATTCATGTGGAGCACTTTCTGTGCATTGGATCTGGAAATAGTTAATTCATGTGATAAAACAAATTCTTGAACTCTAGAGAAGTACTATCATATACTAACCAGACGTTGATGTAGAAAAGTGATATAGTGTAGGTGACTTGAAATGGAAACAAAAATGTTTTATCCTTAGCCAACCAAATCCTCTCAAGACCTAACTGTTTGCCTCCCCCTTCAGTAATTGGCCATCACCTCGGGCACTAAGTGGAATATACAAAGAACATGTTATGCTTATTGAGCAGAGTTTATGGCAGCGGAGAATTGTTTGAACTCTTTTTGCAGACATGTACAAGGATGAATAGTAGACCCCTTTGTTCTTCCTGCGGCTTTCAGTAATAAAACATTTTCAAAAGGGGCTTTGCACTTTTCCCCCTATGCAGTGATGATTTTTGTAATTAGCCTCTGTAGTTCCAGTTAAACCGTTTTTAATAAATATGATGTAGGTACATTTTTTAAAATCTTTTTACTGAATTGCAGACTAAGATTGCCTACTTGGCTAGTTTTGGACATCATCCTACTCTGTAGCACCACTGGGGAGTACGCGGCTGCACAAATTGAGGGCAAGTTTGAAAGTGCTATAGCTAGCAAGCGCTCTTCAAAGTATTGCATACCTTCCCAAAGAAGCAGCATGAGCATAGCGACATGCTGCCATTGCTTTGATAGAGAGAACACTTAGTCCCGGGGCATGACAAAGAATTTGGGTCTGGTTTGCTGCCAATTTCTTTCTGCTAACCTCTTGCATCTTCTAGAGCCTGTCCTTGAGAATAAGATTTTAAAAAGTCAGTTTACAAAGAAAAACTCCATTGAAGACCCAAGTGTCTTCCTGAAGATGGATTTTGAAAATCACTGTATTTAAAGCAAAAACTTACGGTGGATAAACATGTGCCCAGCTTTATCACAGTTATACTGCTGCTATGAAAACCTTCTAGAATGTGTTTCCTCAAATATACCATCATGTCTTCCTGCAAATGATTTGAAAAAAGATGCATTATGCATCCAGCAACTAGTTCTAATATAAATTCTCCTTCGTTCTTTATTGTAATCTGTTTTGGAGATCATGTTGCATTTGTTTGCACAAGAAAGAATGATTAATTTGTCTAAGCCAGTTAAACTGACTAGAAACATTGGGTATCCAGTGATGGAAATAACATATTATGCTTATTATTCAACAAGTTAACCTGCCTTGGAAATGTTAACCTGTGGTTGGAAATGTAAAAAAAAAAAAGACCGTCATAGTTTGGGTGTATGTATATATTTACTTATTTAGTATTTGCGCTACTACTGGAAAGGCATGAGCTATCTCTGGCTATAACTAGTGTTCATGTTTCTGGCTTTCTTAGATCATTTTTATGGTGGGTCGGGGTTATGTGACTCCTGACCTCAGTAAACTATATAAAAACTGCCCGAAAGCGATGAAGAGACTCGTAGCAGATTGTGTGAAAAAGGTTAAGGAGGAGAGACCCCTGTTTCCACAGGTAAGTGGCTTTTCCGTTTATGCCCATAGAAACCTAAAGGTACATAATTTGAGAAATTTAAATAAATGTCAGAAGATTTGATTTAAGATCTGCTCTAAGTTGATTTGCTTCAGTATTGAGTTAGTAGACAAAAGAAGTATTTTCAGCTGATTGGAATGAATAGGTTCATGTAAATTTGATCGTAAACTTAAGAGCCAGACAAGATTAGGAGGAATAGGTTTTTTTACTTTCTCTATTTTGTTTTTTTATTTTTTGTCTCTTCACTAGTGGCCTTTTTCCACTACCTGCTATCTACGTTCCTGTGCCCGTTCAGCTGAGCGTGCTTGGCTAAAATCCCACTCCCTTGTAGACTTTCTACACTTCAAATTCAGCGCTTGTCTCTTTCCAATCAGCCTTAGCACTTGCCAAACAAGACTATTATGTCCATCTGAATTCTCTTGCCTCTGACCCTCGCTGTCTCTTTACTACTCTCAACTCTCTCCTCAAGGTGCCCCTGCCTCCGACCCCTCCCTCCCTTTCTGCCCAAACCCTGGCTATTTCCATGACAAAATCCAGAAGATCACCCTCCAATTCCCCACAAAGTCAACTACTCCCCCTCTTCACTCCCAGCTTTCCCCTCTACCTCCGCTACCTTTTCTTCCTTTTCTATGATCTCTGAGTAGGGAACCGCACATCTTCTTTCCTCTTCCAAACTCGCTGCCTGCTCCTCTGATCCTATTCCCACTTGTCCCCTAAGCACCATCTCCTCTACTGCTGTCCCTTCCATCTCTCACATTCTCAATCTATCGCTCTCCATTGCAACTATCCCTGCAGCCTTCAAGCATGCTGTTACTTACACCTCTCCTCAAGGAACCCTCACTTAATCCTACCTGTCCTAACTATTGACCCATCTCCCTTCTCTCCTTCATTTCTAAACTGTTTGAACATGTGCGGTTCACTGCTGTTGCCTTGACTTTTTCTCCTCTCAAGCCCTCCTGGATCCTTTACAATCTGGCTTTTGTCCTTTACATTCTACTGAAATGGCTCCTGCCATAGTCTACTGTGACATGTTCTGGCAAAATCCAAGGACTCATCCTTCTTGACCTCTCTGCTGGTTTTTTTAATCTTGAATTTTTTATTTGGCACTTACACAACCAACACTACATAATTTCATCTGTACAGCACTTTGTTTTCACAGGCATAATACATATATATCTATCTTCCCTTACGTTTCGCTAACAGTACCCTCCCCAGCAACTCTTACCTAAACCGCTCTCACATTAATAACTTCCCCTTTACCCCCCTCCCTCACTGCCCCCTTACGCATAAAATCCCTGAACTTACACACATGAACACATATGTTAGCACTCTTACTCCCCCTTCTACTGCCCTCCACCCTTACCCCCCCTGTCCCTGTCTTCCATTCCCCCCTACAAAACCATTCCCACACCCCTACCCACTGCCTCTCCACTTTACCGTTCTTCAGCCCTGTTAACCTATGCATTTGATACAATTCGGACATGCGCCGAGCATAATTTTCTGTGGGTGGCATTACCCTATTCTTCCAATGTAGTGCAATTTCACATCTTGCCGCTATTATACATTGCCACATTATGCTCCAGTTTCCTTCTCCCTCGTCACTCTTCTTTTTTTTTTTAATACTTTATTTAAGTCCACCATAAAATCCAGACATATAACAACAGACGACACCCCGGGGAGGGTTTACTCTTCACCCCCCCGGGAGCCAACAAAAAGATAGTACAAAGGGCAGGCATTTTACAGTATCTCCCAACCCCCCTCCTCCCACCCCCCACCCCTCACCCACCAACCCACCCTCACTCCATTACCCACTGCAGAAACCAATTGTCATCAAGAACTGTAAAGCAACTACCGCCTACCCACTTCCTAGGTCCGCAGTCATTCAACTCCCCCCTGGAGGGTGGCATTACGGCTGTGGGGTCCTAGCTGCTGGATATATGGCTCCCATGTCGACATAAAGACTGTCCAACGCCTGGCACTGCCCCACGCCATCCAACGCTCCGTTAGCATTAATTGATGAAAATTATTCCGCCATTCACTAAAAGTGGGCAGTTGGCGTTCCCGCCATAAACGAAGAATCGGCCATTTACCCACCAGACAGGCCTTCCGCACAAGCAAACTCTCACCGGCTTTCACAGGTCCAGGGGTCGGCAACTGATCCAGTGCAACAAATAGTCCCGTCCAATGAAGCCTTCGCTGAAGCAGCATGCAAAGGAAATTGCATATCCGAGCCCAATATGCCCGTATTCCCCGACAGCCCCACCACATGTGTAAGAGAGTAGCCAAGGGCTCCGAACAGCGTGGGCAGGAGCCATCCGTGTCCAACCGACTGCGCAGCGCCCGCCGTGGCGAAAAATGAGCCCTCGTCACGCACTTAAATTGGATCTCCCGCCAGCGTGCTCCTTGAACTAGTCGGCTAATCCGTTTCAATGCCGTCAGTACCAATCCCGGCTGTATGTCTACACCCAATTCAGTCGCCCAAGCTCTCTCGACTCCACTATAATCAGGGAGGGAACGATACCGCTCCAGACTGCGTTTCAAATTAGAAATCGACGGCGGGTGTTCCTCTCCCAACTGGAAGAATTCCAAAATATGGGCTGATCGTTCAACCTGCAGCGCTTCGCGCGGCAGTGCGGCCACATAGTGGGAAGTTTGTATGTAGGCAAAACAATGCGAGTCGGGGAGATCGTATTCCCGACTGAGCGTTCGGAATGACTTACAGTTTCCCGCTTGGTCCACCAAGTGTCCTATCAACCGCATGCCCCGTATCCGCCAGTCCCGAAACACCGCAGTCGTGGATCCTGGAGTGAATTGGGCATTACCCTGCAGCGGCAACCAACAAGACACCTTCCACGTTTCCTGCCAATATTGGTTAAGTAATTGCCATGTGCGTCGGGCCGAGTCCATTAGCGGGCTCTGCCGACTAGTAGCCGTGAAAGCCGTAGACGTGCCGTGCAAAAACGCCAGGAGAGTCGCAGGGGCCACCAAACACTCCTCTAAAGACCTAGGCGTGTAGACTTCCGTCCCCCCAAGCCAATCCCCCAAATGTCTGGCTTGACAAGCCAATGCATAAGTCTTCAAGTCGGGAAGGCCCATACCACCCTCTCGCCATTTGCCAAGGAGACGATTCCATGCGACCCGCGCCCGTTGCCCCCTCCAAAGAAAACGCTTAAGCAAAGCCTCCATTTTACACAAGTCCCGTCGGAGCAACCAGACCGGCAGGGTCTGCAGCCAGTACAAAATTCTGGGTAGAACTATCATTTGGACTGCCGCTATCCTCCCTGCGAGAGACAACGGGAGAGGTCCCCATGCATTTAACTGCACCGCCAGCTGCCGCATTATCCGATCTAAATTACGTCGGTATAGATCCCGGGGATTACCGGTCAATGTTATGCCCAAATAGATAAATTCTTTGTCTGCCCACCGCAAAGGGAAGGGTCCCCTCCAAGAATTGCGTAAATGCCCCGAGACATCCACTACTTCAGATTTATCTTTGTTAATGCGCAAGCCTGCAATTGCTCCAAAGCGCTGGAATTCATCTAAAAGCGAAGATGAAGTGGTCGGAGACGTCAAATGGACTAACAAGTCATCGGCGAAGGCCGAGATAAGAAAGGTTTGCGACCGAATTCCCACTCCCTGTATCCCCTCCGAGGTTACGACGGTGCGAATCAACGGGTCCAAGGAAAGAGCGAATAGCAATGGCGATAGAGGACAGCCCTGTCTTGTACCTCTACCCAACATAATATCGTCCGAGAGGAAGCCATTGCACAGTATGCCCGCGGTCGGGGAAGTGTATAAACTTTGCACCATATTACAAAAATCCTCCCCAATGCCATAGCGCGGTAGCAGTCTCCATAGATAGCGCCAGTCCACTCTGTCAAAGGCCTTCTCTGCATCGAAGCTAATCAACAACGACGAAATATTATGAGCATGAACCCACTCCAAGGAGGCCAAAATCTTCCGAAGGTTTCGCACGGCATGTCGGCCTTTCACAAAGCCCACCTGCGCATCATGAATTAAGTAGCCTAATACCCCCGCCAGGCGATCAGCTAGAATCTTCGCCAACAGTTTAAGATCGAAGTTTAATAGGGAAATGGGTCGATATGACGCTGCCTGCGTTAGGTCCTTACCCGGCTTCGGGATCAAAGTGATATACGCGTGATTACGCCCCCAGCTGAACGCCCCGTGCTCTGCCCTGGTGACAAAGACCTCTCGCAGGAGTGGGCTGACCTCGTCTCCGAGGATCTTATAGACTTCTGCCCCGAATCCATCTGGCCCTGGCGATTTATAGCACTGGGCCGCCGATATTGCGGATTGTATCTCCTGCACAGTAATAGGTGACTCTAAAACCTCCCTCTGGGCTGAAGTGAGTTGAGGCAACTCCAAGCCCTCAAAATAGTCCTGCAGCCCCCCTCCGGGGAGCCGGCCTCAGACGTGTATAACCTTTGAAAGAAGGTGCGAAAAATCTCTGCAATTTCTTTAGTCTCTTTATGCACACGTCCCTGGCCGTCTTTCAATGCCGCTACGTGGGCAAGACTCCGTCGGGCTCGCAGACAGCGTGCTAGCAACTTGCCAGGTTTGTCACCATAGCAGTGCAAACGAAACCGATAAAACAAAGCCGATTTCTTTGCTCGTTGATGTAAGAGCTCATTAAGCTCGGTCTGGACTTCCCATAACAACTTCTTATTGGACAACGCTGGCGTGCGGGCACATCGCCGCCGTAACGTAGTGACTCGGCGCTCAAGTAGTACTATACGTTCTGCCATCAACCGGCGCCTTCTCGCGGCGTATCCGATGATGTCTCCGCGAAGAACCACTTTGCCGTTTCCCAGACTAACTCGGGGTCATCTGCGTGAACCTGGTGATGGGCAAGCAATTCCACCCATCTCTGGCGGAGGAAGTGGCGAAATGGCCCATCCGAATAAAGTTCTAGGGGGAATCTCCACAAACGTGACCGGTGTGTGTCCCGCCCCCAGTGTAAGGCAAGCCACACCATCGCGTGGTCTGATATTTCGGAAGGACCAATCTGGGCATCCTCGGTGTGTGTGAACAAAATCCCTGAAATCATTACATAGTCAATACGGGCACTGGAACCATGCGCTCGAGATTGATGGGTGTAGTCCCTCTCGGAGGGGTGCAGGACTCGCCAAGGATCAAGTAAACCCAATCTCCGACAGAACCGCAACAACATCTGGGAGGATACTATCCTCTCCCGCCCGCCCCCTCTCTCAGAGGTATCCTGATCTACATCCAGGACTCCGTTAAAGTCCCCGCCCAAAATCACCGGACACTCCGGAAGCTGCTCCACTCTGGATGCCAGACCATTGTAAAAACCCGGATCAGCCACATTGGGACCATAGAGATTCCCCAGAATCACCGGTTTACCGTCTAAATGACCATAAATCAACAGGGATCTGCCAGTATTATCAGCAATGACCGTCTCCTCTAGGAATCGCACGCGTTTATGAATTAAAATTGCTATGCCCCCCTTATGCCCCTGGGCAGGGGACCCCCATACTTGGCCCACCCAGCTCCGACAAAGTTTGCTATGTTCAATGGCGGTCTGGTGGGTCTCTTGAAGGAACGCAATGTCACATTTATGCCGTGCAAGTGCTTGCAAGACCTTGTGCCTCTTAATAGGGTTTCCCAGCCCACAGACATTCCACGAGATTATTTTCAAAGCGCCGGGGCAGTGTCAAGGCGCCACCACAGAATCACTACCAAACACTGCAGAGGAATACCCCCAGCCTGGTATCCCTCCCCATCTATAGGTAAGCCGTTATCCCTTCTAATAGCATTCACTGGAGTGTACCCCCTCCCCTCCCCCTGCCCCCCCCTCCTCCTCCCCCCTCCCATCCCTCCTCCCCCATCCCCCCTCTCCTCCAAGGTCTCCCGTCCAGCTATAGCCTGGACTACTTCCTGTGGCATACGGGCTCGCCCCTCCAATACTACACCCTCCCCACCAAGAATATCAAAACAGAAAAAGAGACATAAAGTCTCCACTGCGAACCCCTGTATCGGGGCTCCCCCACCCGGCGCCATCACCCTCCACTCGCCCACTCCCCCACGGCCCCTGCACATCTCCCCCCCGGATGACCCCCCATCTCCCCCGCCCTCCCCCCACATCGGTTACCTGTATCTATGCTTTATCTAATCCAGTCCCCTCTACTCCCCCGACCACCCCCCCCCACCTCAACCCATCGCCCCCCCTGAAGAGAGATAGGGAGGGGGGGGGGGGTCAGGCAGGAATACAGGGGCAAGACATTGCAAAAATGGAAGTAACCAGGGAGCCAACAAGGCAGTAGCAAGTATAACAAAGTGTAACAAAGTAACCATTGCAACCAAATAACAAGGATACAGTGTCTCCCCTGGCACAGAAAATGTTACCAGATAATGAATCACTGCATCCCAGTCTAGTATACTACATAAAAGGCAAAACCAATAGTTCTCTCATAACATATGGGGGGGGGGGTACCCCCCACCTCTAGACAGTCACGTATCGGTTTGAGCTGGCAGAGAGTCCAGGAAGGTAGTCGCCTCTTCCGGGGTCGCTAGAATGCGGGTGTGGCCTTGGTGCTCGACCCGCAGCCGTGCAGGGTAGAGGAGTGAGAAGCGAAGGCCGCGGTTAAACAGCTGGGTACAAATCCCCGAAAAAGCCCTGCGTTGTTGACTAACGAGGATAGAGTAGTCCTGAAATACTAAGATCGGCTCAGTGTCTTGTGGGTTCCGCCGTCGGCCCCTTGCCGCCTTTAGCACCTCCTCTTTCTGTCTGTAATCAAGAAAGCGGGCAATCACTGCTCGTGGTTTCCTGTGCTGCTCTCTTCTCTGGCCAAGCCGGTGTACCCGTTCAATTTTGAGCGATTCTCCTCCCAGACTTGGCAGGAGACTCCCAATCCATGATTGTAAATAATCAAGTAGGGCACTATCAGTTACACTTTCAGGAATTCCGATGGATCGCAGGTTTTTTCTCCTACCTCGATTCTCCAATTCATCGAGTTTCTCCCCTTGCTGCTTCACCAAAGTCTCTAGAGCAGCCACTTTGGCCACCATCGAGTGTTGCGTGTCTTCTACAGCGGACACCCTCGTCTCCACCTGCTCCAGCCGCTCCTCCACCATCGTAAAACGTTGGCCAAGTGATTGAATTTGCTCCCCCAAGTCCTGAAATCGTGTACTGAGCGCCTGCACCACCGCGGCACTAACCTCGGCCACCAGGTCTGGCGGGGTGCCCGGTTTCGGGCTAGGTGGCGAGCCTTCTGCCGTTTTTCCCTCTATAAGGCGGGGTCTCTCCTTTCGCGGAGCCTTAGACGCCATCAGGTCAGCTATGCGATACGCACCACGTCCCACACCGGGCACTGCTCCCGTAGAGTAGCAGAGGTAGGGCTGTGTATTTGCAATCCCCCGCTGTATGGAGGTGTAGGCGCTGTGAGGGAGTTGTCTGTCCAAACCAGGCAGAGACGGCCGCGGGACTGTAGGCTCAGCACCCCAGGAGGACTCTAGTAAATAGGGCAGTAAAAGAAAGTCCTACCACCGTTTAGCACGTTTTCTCCCAGGCCCCAGTGCTCGCTGTTGTCAGGCAAGGGTCCGACGGTCTCCGAGGCCCCGCGAGGAAGGAGAAGAGCGCTGTGCCCCGCCGAAAGTGGTATCTTATCTCCTCAGCTGGCGGCAATAGCTACTCTCCCCTAAGCAGGCAAAAGCAATCCCGGACCTCCGCTTCACTGGAAATACAGGGCCCCAATAGAATAGCCAGCCGCGGGAGCGGGAAAGAGGGTTGGGGCGCTCAAGTATGTCCCGATGTCCTTCCCCACTTCCCCTCCAAGCCGCACAAACACTGGTCGCACCTCACCTGGGTGTTCCACTCTCCGTAAGTGGCAGGGAGCTGCAGGGATCTGTCCGGGCTCACCACGTCCCACCTTTCAAAAGAGTAGGTCGCCTGCCCAGGTCACTGGAAGATGTCGCCGGTCTATTTCCGCCGGAGCCAGGCCGCCTCGTGGTGCTTGGGACGGAGGCTGGCAGCGGCAAGGACGTCCGATCGTACTTCCGATCAATTTGAGAATTAGCCCCGGGAGTTTCTCCGTTCTGGTAGGTGCGTTTGCAGGTCTTTTCGTGTCCCCGAACACCGGATCCCACACAAGGAGCACTAACGATGACGGTGGGGGAAGCACCCAAATGGCCTCTTCACCTTCCCCGATTCGCTAATCTTTCATCTCCGGGCCGGTAGGGATGGCCGCGAATCGCCTCCGCGCCGAGTGTTGGAGCCCCGGCAAGGGAGAAACAATGCCGGTGGTGGAGGGGGATTATTTAGAAGAATTTATAGCCGTTTTTTGAAGGGCGATCGCCCGGAGCTGATCGTGAACCGACCGGTCAGCTCATTGCCCAAACCGGAAGTCACAACCACAGTTTTAAACCTCGTCACTCTTCTTTAATAAGAGACATAATTCCGGCGTCAGGCTGACCCTTGAGCCTGTAATGTCCCCTATAACGTCTCCAATTTTCTCCCAATACTGTTGTACTACCGGGCATGCCCACCACATGTGCAACCAGGTTCCTTTCTCTCCACACATCCTCCAACATTCATCCGACCCACAAGCCCCCGCTTTATACAACCGCTCCGGTGTCAAGTACCAGCGAGACAGCACTTTCCACCCATTCTCTCGCAGGGACGTGGCTATAGATGCTTTCGCTATACCTTGAGCTATCCGCTCCCCCCACGACACCCCTAGCTCCTTCTCCCAAGCCTTTATATAGCTTAGTTTCGCCTCCCCTCTCTCTGTTAATCCTTTATAGATTTGAGAGATGACCCCCTTCCTCCCCAACGAACCCAGGCAGCTTACCTTCAAACCATCCCAGTTCCTTTACAATATCCTGTCAATGCTTTCTCTGCCTAACATATGATCCAACCTGAAGGTAATCAAATCTATCATTTTCCCACAGCTGATACAAGTCTCGTATACCTTCGAATTCTCTTACCCCTTCTCCGAATATTATCTGAGACACGTGCCTTAACCCTTGCTGCGCCCACCTTTGCACTACCGACACATCTGAGTCTTCCCCTCTTCACAGCAAGCCAGTAGCGACATCGCACGTGCCCACCTCCCCCTATCAACCCCTTCCAGTGCCGCTGCCACAGCCCCAGCGTATGACCTACCATCGGGTTTCCCCCCTTACTACCTTTCTCTCCCCATACCATTCTCTCCAACTCGCCTGGTCTTAGTCCCGCTTCCTCCATCACTACCCAATGCTTATGCTGTTCTCTCAGCCATGAGTACACTGCCCTCAGTTGCGCCGCAATATAGTATTTTCTAAAATTGGGAACCCCATACCTCCCTCCAGCCTCGCTACCTGCAAAGTCCTAGCCGCCACCCTGGGTCGCTTATTCCCCCAGATCAACCCCTCAACTTGCTTTTGCAGTCTTTTTAGCGCCTTTATGGGTATCCCTACTGGTAGCACTCGAAAATAAAAAAGGAACTAGGGGAGGAGCATCATTTTCATCACTGCCATTCTCCCCAGCCAAGATATGTACCCCCTATTCCATGCCCCCAATTGTGCCTCCACTTCCCCAAAAGCCGCCTTATAATTCAGATCGTATAGATCCTCAAGATCTTGCCCCAAATAAACTCCCAAATATCTAATAGATCTTTTAGCCCACCTAAATTGATAGGTATGCTGTAGGTTCCTTTGCAGCTCTATCCCTACTGTCAAGTTCAGGATTTCAGATTTACTCCAATTAATCCTAAACCCCGCCATTTCCCCATATTCCTGTAACTCCCTCATAGTCGCAGGCAGCGTCTCATTTGGCCTAGTGATCATAAGTAGGATGTCATCCGCAAACATGGCCATTTTATATTCCCTCTGCCCCACCGTCACCCCCGTAATGTC
Source organism: Ichthyophis bannanicus (assembly GCA_033557465.1). Taxonomy (NCBI): domain Eukaryota; kingdom Metazoa; phylum Chordata; class Amphibia; order Gymnophiona; family Ichthyophiidae; genus Ichthyophis; species Ichthyophis bannanicus. The sequence goes on from CM066046.1 coordinate 99,436,551, forward strand.
TAATCACCTCCTTATCTTCCCCGCTAACGGTTCCAAGGATAAGGCGAACAGCAGCGGCGAAAGGGGGCACCCCTGCCTAGTTCCCCTCCCTAATGGAAAAAATCCAGAGTATCCTCCATTGACTCTCACACACGCTTTAGGTCCCGCATATAATGCTTTTATCCAGTCTTTGAAGCCTTTTCCCAACCCCATGTGATCCAACACTGCGAACAGAAATTTCCACGACACTTGGTTGAACGCTTTCTCTGTGTCAAGCGAGAGAAGCAGTGCCGGTTCTGACGCCTGTTTCGCTGACCATATTACATTTAGAATTTTCCGGATATTATCCGCCGCCTGCCTCCCTGGTATAAACCCTGCTTGATCCTCATGTACCAACTTCCCCAATACTCTGAGTCTCCCCGCTAATACTTTGGCCATTAACTTCGCGTCTATGTTTATCAGTGAGATGGGCCGGTATGACGCACATTCTTGCGGATCCTTCCCCTCTTTGTGAATTAGCGTGATCCCTGCCCACCCCATCGTTGCCGCTAACCGCTCCCCTTCCCTGGGTAAATTAAACAAAATCATCAAAGGCTTCACCAGCGCTCTCTTGAATTTTTTATAAAAGCTGGCTGTTAGCCCATCCAGCCCTGGGGCCTTCCCTGGTTTCAGGCCCTTGCTCGCCAACTCCACTTCCTCGACCTGTATTTCTCTGTCCAACGCTTCCCTTTCCCCTTCCTCCAATTGTGGGAGTCCTGCTGCCTCCAAATATTCCCGTATCTCACCCTCCGGCCTATCTAGTTTTGCTTCATACAACCTCTGATAGAACTCCACAAATTCTTCTCGAATCTTCTGCTCGTCTCTTTCCACCCCTCCCCTCCCCCTGATCTGCGTTATCAGTGACATATTCCGCTTCTGCTTTAATCTCCTCGCCATGTACTTTCCCGCTCTATTTCCTCCTTCAACGAACTCTTGCCGCAATATTTGTAACCGGTATTGAATCCCTTCAGCTTCCAGCGCATTCAGCTTGGCCCTGGTCTGCAAAACCTCCCCCCTATATTTCCCGCTTGTATCTAGGGTGTCTGCCTCTTCCAACATAATCAGCTGCTGCTGTAGTTGGAGTTCCTTCTCCTCCCTTTCCCTCTTTATTCTCGCCCCCCATTTGATCAAGGTGCCCCTTGCCACCGCCTTAAACGCATCCCAGACCACTCCCTTCTGCACTTCTCCATTGTCATTATGTACAAAATAATCAGGTATCAACTCTTCTAGCTCATGTACTACCCTAGTATCCCCCAGTAATGCCTCATTCAATTTCCAATAGTGCAGCCCCCTATTATCTCCCCGACATCTCAGACTCACAATCACTGGTGTATGATCCGACCATGTGATCGGCTCCATCTCTCCTCTAATCCTACTTGATATCTCTTTCTCTACCCAGATGGTGTCTATCCTTGAATATGTGCCATGCACCGCTGAAAAGAAGGAATACTGGTGCCTGCTCGGGTTAAGCAGCCGCCACGCATCAATCAAGTCATTATCCTTCACAAATTTCTGATATCGTCTCCTGTCTGCACCTCTCCCCTCCCTGTAGAATCTCTTCCCACCTACCAAGTCATATTAAAGTCCCCTCCACAGATTCTCGCTCCCTCCTCCAACATATTCACTTTCTTATCCACTTCTTCCCAGAAATCCTTTTGAGTCCCGGTGGGAGCATACACATTTATCACACAAAACCATTCATCTCCTATCTTCATTCGTACCATTAGGTATCTTCCCCCTCTGTCTCTAATTATTGTGTGCATCTCTGAGTGCCCCACTTACCAGCAACGCTACCCCCCCTTTCTTCCGCTCCCACATATTAGAGGCAAACACTAACTCAGTATATCCCTTAGGCTTTACTACAGACTCGTGCCTCCGCTGCAAATGTGTCTCTTGCAATAGAACAAGTGAGGCTTTCTGTCTATATAGTTCCCTATACAATTTCTGCCTCTTAAAGGGTGAATTTAACCCTTTCACATTTAATGTAACAATTTTCAGGTCACTTGTGCTGTTCCCCCTCCCCCTTCTTCTCCCCCTCTACCCCTAACTCCCCCCCTCCCCTTCCCCCCGTCCACCCCCCATCCCCCTCTCTTGCCCTCCCCCCGTCCACCCTACCACCCTCCCTTAAAGGGAGAACCGACTTCCCTAATCGTGACCCTCCTCTGCTGTTTTTGACACAGTTGACCACAACCTTCTCCTTGATACCCTGTCCTGCTTGGTTTTAAGGGCTCTGTATTATCCTGGTTCTCCTCCTCTCTCTCCCATCGCTCTTTCAGTGTTTGTTCTGGTGGCTCCTCCTCTGCTGCTGTCCCACTCTGTTGATGTACTCCAAGGATTTGTCTTGGGTCCACTGTTCCCTCTAAGCTGTGCGCGTGTGCACACGCACACACTTCACCAAGCGAGCGCACATACTTTACAACAGAGCGCACAAAAATTACGGTTCTGATTCTGATAGAAAACAACACAGACGTCTTAAAATGTAAAAGTTGTGATTGTAATTACTAGAAATGTTCCGCTTCATTTAGTAATCGTCTATTTTCATTTAATTTGATTAAAATCAATGTGGTGTACATCACTGTTCCCTCTAAGCTGTGCGCGCACACACACCTCGCCGAGCGAGCGCACATACTTTACAACAGAGCGCACAAAAATTACGGTTCTGATTCTGATAGAAAACAACACAGACGTCTTAAAATGTAAAAGTTGTGATTGTAATTACTAGAAATTTTCCACTTCATTTAGTAATCGTCTATTTTCATTTAATTTGATTAAAATCAATGTGGGTGTACATACTGTATTCTGACGTGTAGTCAAATTTTAAAGTATATAACTCCGAGTGTCGTTATGTGGCGCACAAAACTTTAACCTTCCTTCAAAAGCTGCACAGCTGATATTTTATGTGCACACAGCCTACAGAAAATTAGAGGGAACATTGCTTGGGTCCACTCCTTTTCTCTCTCTATACCCAGTCCCTTGATGCACTCATCTCTTCCCATGGCTTTCAGTACCATCTTTATGCTGATGACTCTCAGATCTACCTCTCTACACCTGAAATCTCTCCGGCAATCCAAACCCAGATCTGTCTGCCTTTCTGACATTGTTGCTTGGATATCTCACCACCACTTGAAATTGAACATGGCCAAAACTGAACTACTTATTTTTTCCCCCTAAACCCTCCTCTCCCCTTCCTCCTTTCTCAGTCTCTGTGGATAACACTATTCCTTCCTGTTTCCTCGGCTCGCAACCTTGGGGCCATCTTTGACGCCTCTCTCTCCTTCTCCACACACACATCCAACTGATAGCTAAAACCTGCCGTTCTTTCTCTATTACATAAAGAAGATCCGCTCATTCCTTTCTGAACACTCTACTAAGACACTTATCCACTCTTTAATCACCTCCCGTCTTGACTATTGCAACCTACACCTTGCTGGTCTCCTGCTGAATCATCTGTCTCCTCTTCAATCTGTTCAACATTCTGCCGCACGGCTAATCTTCCACCAGTCTCATCATGCTCATATTACCCCTCTTCTCAAGTCACTTCGTTGGCTCCCTGTTCATTTCCGCGTCCAGTTCAAACTTCTCCTGCTGACCTATAAGTGCATTCCCTCTGCAGCTCCTCACTACCTTTCCTGTCTTATACCTCCCTACACCCCTCTCTGGAAACTCCGCTCTTCTGGCAAGATGCTTCTATCTGTGCTCTTCTCTTCAGTTGCTAACTCCAGACTTCGCTCCTTTCATCTTGCTGCCCCTTATGTCTGGAACAAGCTACCTGAGTCTGTACGCCAGGCACCTTCTCTGGCCCTTTTCAAAATCCAGGCTGAAAACTCACCTCTTCGCTGCTGTGTTCAGATCTTGACTCATCTGATCTCCTTTTTGTTTCCTTACCATTCCCTTAGATGTATCCCTGTCTACACCTATTGTGTTTGTCTTGACTAGAGCTCTGATAAGCAGGGACTCTGTCTTTCATATCTGTGCAGTGCTGCGTATGTCTTGTAGTGCTATACAAATGCTCAGTAGTAGTAGTTGTATTCCTTTATTCCCCCCCTTTCCCTGCTTTCAAGCATTCTTTCAGTTCTTTCCATTCCCAGTGAACTTGACCACTTGGTCTGCTGCCAGCGGCCACAGATTCTCTGTGCTGGGCCCCTTCCAGTGCCAGTCATGGTAGTGCTCCCTTTGAGTACCTGTGGCATCTCCTCTGTTAGGTGCTAGGCCCTAAGCCAAAGCTTTAGAGGCTTTATCTTTGCTGGAAGTTTAACCATAATGAAATATGAGATGATTACCAGTATTTCAAGATGTCAGAATAGATAAGATTGAATTGCCCATTACTTAAGAGGCGTGCTATCTCGGTGGTGTGATTGTTGTGGAGTTAATGTTTCAGGTACACATTCACTGGATGATTACATGATTTTTCTTCAGATTGTGGCTATTGCTAAAAACACACCACTTAAGCTGCTTTTGAAGTCTGATCCCCTTATTCTCCTGTTCACCACCTATGTGTATCTTTACCATTTCCCTTGTTCCCAGTTGTGTTGTCTGTCTTGGTTAGATTGTAGGCTCTGAGCAGGGGCTGTCTTGTAGATGTACAGTGTTGCATATGACTTGTAGCACTATACAAATAAGTAATAGTAGATTGAAAGACTATGTATTGACCACTGACTTCCGGTCAGTTTTACAACAATGGATTATTATAACACTGTTCTAGTGGGCTCCTAGACGGTTCTATAAAAGTCCTTCAGCACCGGTCTCAGATGAGGCCTGAATTATGGAGCACAGGAACAAACATAGATTGATGGGAAAATTCCTGCATGGTTGTAGCAAGATGAAGTCGTCTTACTGATTGATTAGTATTCTTGAAGGTATAAGTGAGTAGATATCAGTGATTAAAGTCAGTATAATGTATTGGGCTTTTCAGAAAACATTTGATTAGGTTTTGAGACCCCTGAGAAATTTTTAAACATAACATACGAACATAAGAATTGCCATACTGGGTCTGATCGAGGTCCATCAAGCCCAGTATCCTGTTTCAACAGTAGCAAATCCAGTTCACATGTACCTGGCAGGTTCCCAAAAAGGCGCACAGGTTCCACAATGCTTGTCCCAAGGTAAGCAGTGGATTGCTTGGGTCCTCAATGGTTTATGGACCTTTTATCCATGAAGTCGTCTAAGCCTTTTCTAAACCCAACTACACTAACAGCTTTTACTACATCCTCCAGTAACGAATGCCAGAGTTTGATTACGCGTTGAGTAAAAAAAAGTATTTTCTCTTGTTAGTCTTAAATGGGTTATATTGTAGCTTCATTGCATGTCCCCTAATCTTTCTACTTTGTGATGGCGTAAACAACCAATGTACGTTTACCCATTCCACTCCATTCATTTATTTATAGATCTCTATCATATCCCCCCTCAGCAGTCTCTCTTCCAAGTAGAAGAGCCCCAAGCTTTTAAGCCTCTCCTCATAAGGGTATCCTTCCATCCCCTTTTACCATTTTTGTTGCTCTTTTCGGTACCTTTTCTAATTCTGCTATATTCTTTTTAAGATATGGCGACTAGAATTGCATACAATATTCAAGGTGCGGTTGCATCATGGAATGATAGAGGCATTATAATATCCTTGGTTTTACTCTCTGTTCTTTTCCTTATGGTTCCTAGCATTCTATTTGCTTCTTGGCCACTGCTGCACACTGGGCGGAGGGTTTCAATGTATTATCCACAATGACTCCTAAATCTTTTACCTGTGTGGTGGTTTCTAATATGGAACCTTGCATTGTGTAACCGTAGTTTGGGTTGTTCTTTCCTAGGTGCATAACTTTGCACTTGTCCACATTAAATTTCATCTGCCATTTGGATATGCAGTCTTCCAATTTATCAAGGCCCTCTTGAAATTTTTCACAATCCATTTGCATTTTAACAACTTAGAATAATTTTGTCTCATCTGCAAATTTTGATCACCTCACTTATTCCTATTTCCAGGTCATTTATGAATATGTTAAAAAGCAGCGAGCCCAGTACAGATTCTTGGGGTACTCCACTATTCACCTTTCTACATTGAGAAAATTGGCCATTTAGCCCTACTGTCTGCTTTCTATCTTTTAACCAGTTCCTGTTCCAAAATACTACACTGCCACCAATCCCATGATTTTATAAATTTCACCAAGAGTCCCTCTCATGAGGGACCTTGTTTCTGAAAATCCAGATGCACTATATCAACCGGCTCACCTTTGTCTACCTGTTTATTCACACCTTCAAAAAAATTTAACAGATTAGTAAGTCAAGACTTTACTTGGCAAAGTCCATGTTTGTTTTCTCCCATCAAACCATGATTGTCTACATGCTCAGTAATTTTACTCTTTATAATATTTTCTACCATTTTGCTCAGTACTGACATCAGGCTCATCGGTCTGTAATTTTCCCATCATCCCTGAAATCCTTCTTAAAAATTGCGTTACATTGGCCATTCTCCATTTCTTTCAGTACTACAGATGATTTTAATGATAGTTCACAGATTATTAATAGTTGGTCTGCAATCTCATATTTCAATTCTTTTAAAACCCTCGGATGTATACCATCCAGTCCAGGTGATTTGCTACTCTTCAGTTTATCAAATAGTTGTAATACATCTTCCTGGTTTATGAATATTCCTTTCAGTTCTTTCGATACATCACCTTTATATATACCATTTCAGGCACGGGTACCTTCCCTACATCATATTCAGTAAAGACCAAAGCAAAGAATTCATTCAGTCTCTCCGCTATGGCCTTGGTCTCACTTAACACTCCTTTTACCCCTCTATCATTCAGTGGTCCAACTGCCTCTCGGGGTTTTTTTGCTATGAATGTACTTGAAACAGTTTTTATTATGTGGTTTTGCTTGCACGGCAAACTTCTTTCAAATGCTTTGCCTACCTTATCAATGCCTTGTATCTAACTTGCCAGTGCTTATGTTGTTCCCATGTTAGTCATTTGGCTCTTCTTTCCATTTCCTGAAATATGCTTTTTTGGCAACAGCCTCTCCGACTTGGTCTTTAAACCATGCTGGCAGTTTATTGGCCTTCCTTCCACTTTTCTTAAAGCATAGAATATATGTGTTTGGGACTTCAAAGAGAGTGCTTTTAAACACCACCCATGCTTGATGTAAATCTTTAACCTTTGTAGCTGCCTCTTTTATTTTTTTCTTAACTATCTTCCTCATTTTATCATAGTCTCCCTTTTGAAAGTTAAAAGGTAATACTGTGGATTTCCTTGCCATCCTGCTTTCATCTGTTAAATCAAATGTGGCTATGCTATGATCACTATTGCCAGGTGGCCCCCAAATCCTTATCTCTAGCACTAGATCCTGTGTTCCACTAAGGACTAGGTCCAAAATGGTTTATGGTTTAGGCATTTGATATACCGCCCTTTACTTATGCATCAGAGCGGTTTACATGTGTATATATTAACAGGTACTTTTTATTCCCTTGTCCCCGCAGGGCTCACAATCTAAGTGCACCTGAGGCAATAGCACCCCCTCTTATAGGTTCATGAATCAGCTGCTCCAGGAAGCAGTCATTTATTTCATCTAGAAACTTTCTCTAATATGTCCTGCTGGGGCATTGACCCAGTTGATTCTGGGGAAATTGAAATCACCCATTATTACTGTGTTGTAACTTTTGTTAATTTCCCTGATTTCTTTCAGCCATTTATCATCCATCTGTTCATTCTGGCCAGGCAGTCGGTAGTACACCCCCACTGCCATTGCTTTCCCCATTTTACCTGGAATTTCTATCCATAGAGATTCTACACTGTATTTTGTTTTCTGCAAAACTTCAATCCTATGTGACTCAAGGCCGTCTCTAACATAGAGGATGGGTAACCCCTCCACCAATTTGATCTACCGTTTCATTGTGATATAGTTTGTATCCAGGTATCAGTGGGCCCATTGGTTGTCCTCCTTCCACCAGGAAGGATAGGATGTAATACCCTATTAAGGATTGGTAATCAAGGGGGGTGGGAAGAGAGAATTGGGAAGGGCAGAGAGAGAATTACAGTAGATCTTGCTGTCAGTAGGGAGAGAGAATAGAGGGGTAGAGAAGGAAAGAGCTTGGGGTTGAATCAACCAAGAGGGAGGGGGGATATGAACTGTTCGAAGGAGACTCTAAGCTAATTATAGAGGACAGAGAAAACTGGAAGGATTGAGCCTGAGGAAAGAGAAAGTTGGAGGTGTCAGGCCTGAAGCGGGAAGCAGTCAAATCTTCTGATGGGAATTCAGTGCAAAAAATACAAACAAAGCATGCAAAGTTAAAAAAAAAAGAATATGCATGGAATTTGCAAAATGTTTGCGCCGAATTCTCCCAGGAATATGAAATTCTAAACTCAGTAGTGACTTGCTGGACTTGTGAATACTAATGGCCTGGGTATTACTCATTCCTGTTTTGATCCAGTCTTCCTATGGCTTGTATTTGGTTCTTTCCCAACCCCCTTTTTTTTTTCTATGTTGTGGACACGGGTCCCATTGCTAATATAATAGGTTGTATTTTTTTTAGGGGACATGGAATTTTTTTTTCTCAGACTTTGATGTAATTTAAATTGGGGGAAAAATAATTTAAAAAAGCACTTTGATTTCAACATGACTTCTTGAATAGAAGACTTCTGAGCCTATGCAGAACTATCACCCATGAACTTTCAGCCCACGCAGGATGCTTTTAATTTCCAAATGAAGTATTATTATGTTTATAATGATACACTTTACAGAATTAAAGAATTCAAAGCATGACTGTACAGAAACTAAGGATGACTTAATGTCTTCCTTAGCTTGCAGCTAATCAGCAAAAAATAGCTTAGCGTTCTTATTACTGCATATGCAGCTCTCAAAATAATTTATTTACCTTTTACAATGGCTACGCACATTTCAGGGTCTGTCTTTTGCCTGCAAATTGGGTCTCTGCCACAATAACTTTGACTTTGATTTTTGTCCTTTCAGATATTATCTTCCATAGAATTGCTTCAGCATTCGTTACCTAAAATCAATCGCAGTGCTTCAGAGCCTTCACTGCATCGTGCAGCCCATACAGAGGACATCAACTCCTGCACACTCACATCCACAAGACTGCCTATTTTCTAATAGGAACTCTCTCCTGACTTCCCTATAGACCAGGAATAAATTGGAAAGCAGTTTCCAAGGCCTTCAATTTTGCTTTCTTTGCCTCATTCATACAGGGTTATAGCACCATTAAAAAAACAAACTATTTTTTTTAACAACTCAGCAGTGAAATATTCTTGTGTTGCCTGTCTCCATCATCTTTATTCTGTTGGTGCAACATCTAAAAAGTGATTAATTCCCCCACTTTGCCCAAATCAAGACAGTTTTGTGGGTGGTGTTGCAAAGAATGCACTTGAGCCAAAACTTGACAAAAAAAGAGAACTTTGGCACCATTCTTGAGGAAGCAGATGTACAACTGTAGGGCAGAGCCCCTCAAATGGTTTCATTGAATAAACAGCCACTGGAGGAGGGCAGAGGAATGCTTAAGAGACCAACAAAATAAAGCTATTATGCTCTGGTGAGAAGCAACCCCATTATTTGATGGAGCAGCTCCGCGTATAAGCGGAGAGGAAAAACAAAGCGTAAAGGAATACCCGCACAAAAGTGGCTAAGGGAAAAGCAGCACAGTTGGCTTCTGCTCATTTTAAGTAAAAGAAATGGAATTTACCTTGGTACTATACTTGACTTTTTTTTTTTGCACCCAATGATGTCTGACAGTGCAAGTCTCTGTTGACGTTTTTTTTGAAAGCTCTGCTTAACTGCAGAGAAATATGGCAAATAGGTTTTGAACTGTGTTAGCAAGTAGCTAAAGCTGTCCTCAGAGATGCACTATAAAGGGGAATCTGCAAGCGTGGATACAGTTTTTATTTAGTTGCTGACTTGGGTTTAAATTTTGGTTGGTCATGTTCTTTTATTGCTCCTTGGCAGATGCATCTATTGTTTAAAATATGGTTTCCCAGATTTTTTTCTGGTTATTTTAATAAATTAAATGTGTGTTTCAGTCTCATGCTGTCGTTTTTTAAAATTTCATTCTTTGCTGCTTATCTTCCCAGGTTCTAGGGATCTCATTATCTAATAATTTCTGTTTACAGAAAAATGTCTGGCAAAGTTTGTGACCAATTGTAGATCTCATTAGTCTTTGCTGTCTTGGGACATGAGTCTCTTTTAAACCCAATTATGTGTGGACAGACAATGCAGCTTTGTATAATGGTTGTTACAACATGACAGCACATTAGTGTGCTTGTAAATCACCCTGGCTTGAGAAGACGTTTTATCTGCTCAGCTATGACACATATGTAAGGGGCAGCGCTTTAACACCACCACTTGTTCAGTGCAACCTTCTGACTTCGACAAGTGCCTTCACTCCTATGCTACTGTCCTACCCCCTCCTAAATCTCTAATTGTCCTTTTGAGCGTGAAAGCCATGTGGCATAGAGGGCGGGTAAAGTTTCTGGGGTTTTTTTTTCCATTTTAATTCCATTTTAACATGAGAATGGGCTTCTCTAGTTACCTTGCATTTGTATTCCTATCTTCAGGACAAGCAGTAATGCCAAGAGTGCAATTTGTGCTCATAAGTGGGGGTAAAACATTTACTTCACTTTTTCTAATGAAACATTTTGAAATAAAAGAATATGACTTAATGTTTCTGCAGCCAGCAAAGGTAAGAAACAGGCTGCTACTGTTCAGTTCCCTCTCTTCTTTACTTAGACTGAATTGCAGCTCTGCATAACTTCCACTCAATTATGTTTTTTCATGATTAAAGGAAATACATTAAAAGTTGATATTAAAATTACAAAATACATTTGAGAAATGTTATGTTGTACAGAGAACACTTACAAAATGCATTGATGTTGCCCCGTTAATAAAAAAAAAAAATTCTTATTTGTACTTTTGAGTTCACAGCTTATATGCCAGATCAGCCCCCGAGTACAAAACTAGACTGTGGTCTTTTCGGTAGCCATAGGAGTAAGGAAAATTGGTTCAACTCCACACCCTCATGAGCAGCCACAACTTAGAAGGATTTGTAAGGATCTAGAAGACTACAGCAGCCTCACACTACCTCAGAGCCCCCTCCCTTCTCCTCTGCTCTCTCTGGAAGATTGCAGAAGGCTCTCAGAGGGTGCCAGCCATCTTTCACACAGTGCTGTTAAAAATAAACCCAGCCAGCGAAGTAGTTCCAGGGGAGTAGAGCTGAGCCCAGCATGAATCCTATGCCTGGGGCTCTCAGGGGGTGAGTACCAAAGCTTGACCTTGTCATTGTCCTTGTTGGGGGCTCCTGTCTCTGAAGGACGCAATTCAAGGTGGACTGCTAGTGACCGTTGGCGCTGTGTGGAGGTTTCCTGCTGTTTTCTGCATGCATTAGTAATTTTTTTGCCTATTGTGATCCTGGGGTTCACGCAGTCTTAAAGTATGTCCTTCCCAAGTGTCTCCAACACACATGCCTTACATAGCACCTTTAACACACATTATGTAAAAGCATAGTTCATGCGTGCTTGCAGGCTGACACAGCCTTAACTGGTGCTCTGCTGATACCCTAACTCTGTCTTTTTCCAGAAAACGTTTGACCTGTGGCAAGCGAGGAGCCTCATCCTTGGATTCTGGACGCTGCCTTTCCTGTATGGCAGTTTCAGAATCACCCCTGGATGACATACCTTCCCCCTCTGAGGCAGAAGGTGTAGGATGGCTCTAAGGGTAAGGATGCTTAGCCAGAGGCTCTGGCAACTGTGCTGTGGGCCACTCTTCATCTTCTAGAGGATCTGTGGTGGCTATGTCCCCTGGTGTCGGGGAGCCTTTTCTGAGAGACGAGCTTCTGAAGTCTGGCTTCCCCTCCCTAGAATTCTTTTCCTTTTTTGCAACAGGCCTGGTCCTTCTGGTGTGCAAATACAGACCCTGCGGCCTCTAGGTGTCCCCTGACACAGTCTTGTGCCAGGCAGGCTGAAAGTAGAAGCCCTGTGCACTTAACTTTGGCTAAACAGCCCTGGCGAGGGGTGCTCCCTGGAGATGAACAGCTGGGAGCTATCCAAGATGTTTAAGTTGACTCTGATGTACTAGGATGTGGATGAGAGTGTGCTCTCACCTTCGGAAGATTATGCAGAAGCCAGTGTGATCCACCTATTCTGGAAGGAGGAGCTGGCAATGATTCCAGGATCTCATCCACTTTTGAATGGATGGTTTCCAGCACGGAGCAGGAGCCAAAGGTGTGTAGACCTGCTTCTTCAAGGGCTGTAGAAATCCACTACTGTCTTCCCATTCCTGGAGGTGATCAAGGATATCCAGTCAGTGTGGAACTCCCCCAACTCCCTACCTAAAGGGTTAAAGGTGTATAAGAAGATCTCTGCTCTCCTGGAGGAATAGCATGTCGAGTAGTTTGAAATTCCCTAAGTGGATGCCAGGTCACAGCGGTTACCACATGTACCTTCATGCCTGCTGGAAACGAGATCACCCTTAATGGATTTTCTGCATGTAAGGTGGATCCCTTGCTGAGGAGCCTGTTTGCTGTGGCAGCGGTGGCTTTTCTACAGTTGGTGGTATGTACCAGCCTGACATCAAGCTCTTTTCAAGTGGATTCAATCTCTTCTGACTGATACTACCCCTCCTTTTAAGTCTGCTGTGGCCTTCCTTTCCGATATCATGTATGACCTGGTACGTTTCACGGCCAGGGATAGTAACCCAAACGACTGTGTCAGAGCACTGGATTTGGCTCTGATGCTATGCAGCTGACATATCCTTCAAAGCCCCGTTGGCTCAACTGGCCTTTAAGGGGAAGATTCTGTTTGAAATAAGTTTGGTGAGACAAAATCTTACCGCTTCTTGGAAGACAAGTCAAAGGGGCTGTGAACAGGGCTAGTGTCTTTTCTTAATCAGTCTTGGTATGCTAGCCAGATTCCTAGGGGTCTTGGGACTATCACTGTTACTACCTTGGAAAACATTTATTCCCTCTGCCTTCAGCCTCGGGCTCGTCCCCAGTTCTTACGAAGAGCATATGAACCCAGGGATTCGATTCCTTCCAGAGGTGGACTATCATGGGCTGTGCAATGAAGGTTTGGGGGCCCGTTCCTCTGGTGGATGACAGGCTTCACCTCTTCTTTCAGGAATGGGCCTGGGTCACCAAGGATCATTGGATGCTAGATGCCATTCAGTTTGGCTATGTCTGGAATGCAAAAACTAGATTCTTGATGCCTGTCATCATTTCCCCATGTGTGGGTCTGCAATCAAAGGTGCTGCTGTGCAGACCATCTTGGACAAGTTGCTGTGCGTGAAGATGTTGGTACCAGTCCCCTAGATAAGTGGGGCAAGGGCAGATACTCTATCTATTTTGTGGTGCCAGAGAAGGACTGTTCCTTCCAGCTCACTGGACCGCAAGGAGGTCAACGGGCACTTGCCTGTCCTGTGCTTCTGGATGGCGACCTTGTGCTCAGCGATTCAAGCAGTGCACTGAGGGGGATTCTTAGCATTTCTAGATCTGGCAGAGGCATATTTTCATGTTCCGATCTGGGCAGATCAGCAGGAGTGTTTGTGTTTTTGCGATGTCTGGCTCTCACTATCAGTTCTCCACCCTCCCTTTCATGCTATCCACCGCCTCAAAGACCTTCTCCAAGGTCACGGTGGTGACTGTTACAGTGCCAAGGGATCTATGTCCATTCCTATCTGGAAGACTGGCTCACCTGAGCCTATTTCTTCTCAGAAGCTTCTCTGGTGACATCCCAAGTGATGTCCTTTTTAGAATGCCTTGGCTGATTAATCAGGATAAGAGAGTCAGCTGTTGTCTTCCTAATCCTTGGAGTTTCTTGGAGCATGTTGCGACCCTCAACTGGGCAGAATTTTCCAGCCTGGGGCAAATGTTTTCTCTTTTTTTTTTTCTGTTGGATTGCCTAGCACTGTTCTGTGTGTAGCAGGCCTCCAGAGTCTGGGATTGGCTTCAGCTCCTCTAATTGATGAAAGCGACCATAACATTTGGTGCCATGGGCCCATGCTCACATGCAACTGCTTCAGTGGTCCGTGGTCCCTGAGTTCTCAGGGGTTAGAGCGCAGGCTTCCACTCCCATTGATGGTGAAGGCTAATGTGCAGTGGTGGCGGCAGCAGCCGCCGCCCTGTCATCTGAGGAAGGGCGTACCACTGGATGATTTCTCTTGGATCCTGCTGATGAATAATGCCAGTCTTTTGGGCTGGGGAGCTCATTGCCAAGACCATATGGACAAAGGCCGTTTGAACTGCAGGGAAGCAGTATGGCCCATCAATCACCTTGAGGTGAGGGCCATCACATCAGATTGGTGGTTCTCAGTTTCTGGCCCCTGGTTGTGGGTTGGGTGGTTTGCGTGTTTTCAGACAATGCCATGGTGGTGGCTTATGTCAATTGGTAAGGAAGCACAAGGAGCGCCAGGGGTGGCACTGGAAGTGGATTTCCAGTTTACCTGGGTGGAGGAGAATCTCCTAGCCTTGTTGGCCCTGCACATTGCCGGGGTGGACGCTATGGAGGCTGACTTCCTCAGCCGGCACACTCTCAATCCTGGAGAGTGGGAGTTGAGGTAGAAGGTGTTTCAATTGAGGTCGCCTTGAAATGGATCTGATGGCTACCCACTCTAATGCAAGGTTTATCGTTTCTTCAGTCGCCACACAGAGAGAGAGTCTGATGGCATCGACATCCTGACCCAGCTTTGGTCAACAGTCCAAAAAATACTATCTGAAGATTTGCTTTTATTCCTGAAGATTTGGGATTAGCTAAACATGGCATCAGTAACAAAATAGTAGAAAACTATTTATTGTGTTTGGCAGTCTTATATAGCTGCTTTAAAACATCAGTTGCCACACCATCCACTTTTAAGCTATCATAGCTGACAAAATAGAAGAAAAACATGGTCACTTATCTTCAAATGACCATGTTAAGACTTCAGTGCCAACTCTACAACAACTCTACCTCAGCGCTGGCAGGGTTTGTAACTCTAGCTGCAGCAGGAAGCTTACAATTGATGCGGACTGTATTGCACTAAAGACAACGGGAAATACAAAATTTATTGTTTCTCTTGTCTGACAACAGTCGCTATTGTGACAAGTCCTAGAAGACCCTGCTCCCTTCTTGCTTACTACCACTAAACTAAACTCCTAACCTTCTTACACCAAACACAACCAATCAATCCCAAGAAGGAGGATTCTAATAACAACCTGCATGGAGAAAAATAAATCCTTCACCCATATGGGGGCCCACTGACATTCCCTGGATGTCTTTAATACTTCTACTGCTGGATTGTCCTGATGCAGCCCATTTAAACATACAGGACAAAATGCAAGTCAACAGCCCACTTACAGTGTGATTGATGTCATCGAAGTCTGGTGAACATGTGGGCTCGTGTTGCCAGTTAAGTGCTTTAGATAAGTTTTTAAGTGGTTTTAAATGCGTTTAAAAAATTGTAAAAACTGTTATTGCACTACAGGAGCCTATGAATGACAGCTGGGGGATAGCGTATGTGCTGTGCAGCAGTGTGTGCTGCTGTGTTCAGCCAGCACCCCCGTCTGAGGCTTCCTATCCCATCCACTCCATTGCGGTGTACTATTATCCTTTTAGTGGGCCCCCCTCTAATAGGTGAAGGATTTATTTTTCTCCATCCAGGTTGTTAGAATCCTCCTTGGCACCGTTTGGCCCTTCTCACGGCATGGCTCTTGAAAGGAGACAGGGCATAAGGGCTACTTTCCAGCAGTAATCTCTACTGTATGTGGTGCCCGAAGAAAGTCTACCAAGCTAGCTCGCGTATGGATATGGTGCTGCTTGAGTGCTGGTGCAGCACTTGGCTTCTGAGACAGCCAGTGTGTTTTCCCAGTTGGCCTTTCTGCAGGATGGCCTAGAGCAGGGGTGGGCAATTCTGGTCCTGGAGGGCCGCAGACCACTCAGGTTTTCATGATGTCTCTAATGAATATTCATGAGATCTATTTGCATCCACTTCCTTCCCTTGTATGGAAATAGGTCTTTTTAACATCTTTGTTAGTGATATAGTGGAAGGGCTTTCAGGTAAGGTTTGCCTCTTTGTGGATGATACCAGAATCTGCAATAGAGTAGACACCCAGGAAGGTTAGATAACATGAGGAGGGATCTAGCTAAGCTTGAAGACTGGTCTAGAATTTGGCAGCTGGTATTTAATGTTAAAAAATGTAAGGTCATGCATTTGGGCTGCAGCAATCCAAGGGAGAAATATAGTATAGGGGATGAAGTACTTTTGTCAACTAAAGAAGAGCGGGACCTAGGCGTGGTTGTGTCTGATGATCTTAAAGTAGCTAAACAGGTAGAAAAGGCGACACAAAAGCTAGAAGGATGCTTGGGTGCATACGGAGAGGAATGGCTAGCAGAAAAAAGGAGGTGATAATGCCTCTGTATAAGTCTTTCGTGCGACCTCATTTGGAGTATAGTGTGCAATTCTGGAGACCACACCTTCAAAAGGATGTGAACAGAATGGAGTCGGTGCAGAGGGTGGCTACTTAAATGTTTAGTGGTCTTCATTATAAAGCATATGAGGACAGACTGAAGGATCTTAATATGTACACCTTAGAGGAAAGGCGGGATAGAGGTGATATGATTGAGATGTCTACCTCCATGGCATAAATGTTCAGGGAGAGAGCCTCTTTCAATTGAAAGCAAGTTCTGCTACGAGGGGACATGGGATGAGGGTGAAGGGAGATAGATTCAGGAGTGATATGCGGAAATATTTCTTTACGGAAAGAGTAGTGGATCCATGGAAGAGTCTCCCAGTGGAGGTGGTAGAGATGAGGACAGTAACTGAATTCAAAAAAGCATGGGACAAACAGAGGATCTCTAAAGGTAAAAAGGGGACTTTTGTAGTTGTTATGGAAGGACAGACTAGATAGGCCATGTGGTCTTTTTCTGTCATATTTCTATGAATATTCATTAGAGACATCATGAAAACCTGACTGGTCTGCAGCCCTCTAGGACTGGAATTGCCCACCCTGGGCCTAGAGAAAGGCCTCTCCTCTAGCTCCCTAAAGGTTGAGGTGACAGCTCTGACTTGTTTCTGTTGTCTGGTGGCAGGCAAGTCCTTGGCCTTGCACCTGGATGTCTCATGTTTTCTCCAGGGGGTTTGGCCTCTGTGCCCTCCCCTTCGGTCTGTGATCCCTTCCTGGGATCTGTGTCTAGTGCTCAGGGCTCTGATAGCAGCCCCCTTGAACTGTTAAAGTGCATTATCTTAAAGGCTTTAACGCTCAACACTGTCGTCTTGGTTGCAATTGTCCTGCAAGGTAGACCTCTGAGCTGCAACTTCTGTCTTGCTGAGATCCTCATCTGTTCCTTTCAGAGGCGGCCATTTCCATTCAGCCTGTGCTTTCCTTCTTGCCTAAGTGCTGTTGCCCTTTCATATGAACTAGGTGGTTTACCTTCCCTCCTCGCTAAGGGGCAGTGTCTGGGGAAGGATAATGATCTTCACCTTCTGGATGGCTGGAGAATGCTGCTCTGGTACTTGAAGGATATGAATTCTTTTTATAAGTCAGACTTATCTTTTTTGTGCTCTTTGCTGGCCCACAAGGGTGAAGTGGCATTGGGTCCAAGTTGGCATTGGGGCACTGGATTAAGGCAGTCGTTGCCTCTGTTTATCTGTTGTGAAACCAGATGGTTCTAGAGGGTTTGTGCACCCATTCTATTCAAGTACAAGCATTCTTGGGGGAAGTTGGTAGCCCCTGTAGACATTGTCGGGCAGCAACATGGGCTTCATTTTCCACTTTTGTTGAGCATTACTGCTTGGATGTCCATGTGTGGGCGGACATGTCCTTTGGCTCAAGAGTTATGTAAGTTACTGTCTTCTGACTCAGTGGTGGTGTAGGTTTGGTACATACCACTTGTCTGGACTAGTCTAGCAGGACCATATGGAAGGTGACATTTTACTTACCAGTTAACATCCTTTCCTTGAGTCCTGCTAGACCACGCCAGAGCCCGCCACTGAAACTGTATTTACTCTGCTCTTCTGCTGTGGTACCCTTGGGGTTGCTTTGATTTTTATACTAGACTGCAGGTTCATCTTCTATGGCTAGCCTTCTGTTATGCTTTACTGTACCTAATTCTCGACTGTTGATTCCTTATGGCCCACAATAGAGGCTGTGTGAGATTTGCCATATTTTCTCAGATGCTTTGGGACAAATACTGAGGGACCTCTGGTAGCTGAGGTGAATAGAGGCATGGGAATAATGTCATTGAAATCTGGGCTTTTCATTAGTTCTTTATCTCCACCAATCTGCTGGTAGGGGAACACAACCCACTTGTCCTTTCCTTGAGTCCTGCTAGGCCAGTCCAGACATTAACTGCTAAGTAAAATGCCACCTTCCTTAAGCTGGGCCACATCTAGGCATGCAACAGAAGAGGTCAGTTCCTTTTATCTAATGATAACTGAGTGTAAAAGCAAAAATAATTGCTGTAATGCAACTGCTATAAATTTTCCCCCAAAACATTGTTAGTTTTGAATGCCATCTTCAACATCACAGCATGATCTTGAGGAATGTTGGTACTATATAACAAGCTGCAGTTCAAACTAATCAAAATTCAGTGATCTAGAATACCATGCTAAAAACAGTAATTTAAACAATAATTGAGCCCTAAGAAATCATCACATATATTCCTAAATCAAGATGACTTCCTCCCAATGATTCATAAACAGTCCACCTATGTGATAATTTTTGTCAGATCGCCTTCCTTGAAAGGTCCCCTCTCTCATAGCAGGCCCTCCTTTTAATCAGACTTAAATAAGACCAAAAAACAATATGGTGAAGGCCATATGAATGCGTGCCCCTCCCCGTGCTCAAAACAAGGAATATGATCTCAATTGTCCAAAACAGTATTTAACAAAACTGCCACGGCAAAAAACTTATCTTAACGATGAGTAGGTCATGTAACCTCCAAGGATATCTGGTATTGAAACCCGGGATGGAGGGTAGGAGTTGATTTAAGTCGGAAAGAGATGCTGGAGAACAGCTTGGCCAAACAAGGCATCCCAGTGGGAGTCCTTATCCAGGCAATAGTGGGCAGCAAAAGTGTGGACAGAAGACCAAGTTGCTGCTTTGCATAGCTCATCAATTGCTACGGAGCATAGATTTGCCATGGAGGCAGCCATAGCTTGAATATTATGTGCAGTGATGTGACCCTCAAGAGAGAGACCTGCACTTTCATAAGCAAATGAGATGTAATCCGCAATCCACCTGGAGAGAGTTTGCTTACATACTGGCAAACCCAGGTGACTCGAGTCAAAGGCGATGAAAGGTTGGGAAGCTTTTCTGTGCTCTCGAGTTCTCTGGAGATAAAAAGCCAAGGCACATTTGCAATCCAGAGTGTGAAGGGTTGTCTATGTCCTAGAGAAATGAGGTCTAGGGAAAAAGACAGGAAGGTAGACTGGTTTAAATGGAAGGGTGAGACCGTCTTTGGCATAAAGTGAGGATGGGTCCTAAGGACTACCTTATCATGGTGGAATCATGTATAAGGAGGATTAGCCACCAAGGCTTGAAGCTCACTAATGCGTCTCGCTGAAGTGAGAGTAATAAGGAAGGGTAACCTTCCAGGTGAGAAACTTCAGAAGTGGTGGCTAGAGGTTCAAAGGGCAGCTTGAGAAGCTGACCTAGAACAACATTGAGATCTCATGCCACTTGAGGGGGCTTAATGGGAGGTTTGGTCAATAGAAGACCCCTCATGAAGTGTGCTACAAGCAGCTGAGAAGAGATGGGTTGACCATAGAAGGGCATGTGAAAGGCTGCAATTACATTGAGGTGTACTCTTACTGGTTGGTGTTAAGACCAGAGGAAAACAGGTGGAGAAGATACTCAAGTAATGCACCCACCAGAGCTGAGACGTAGTTAAGTGCCCTCTCCAAACACCATTTGAAGGTGTAGGAACACCTGGTGGAAGGTTTTCTGCATGCTAAAAGGATATCTTTAACCTGCCGAGAGAGGTTAATGTCCTGGAATGCTATGCCTTCAGCAGCCATGCTGTAAGATGGAGGGACTGTGGATTTGGATGGAGCAGTGTCCCTCTTGAGAGAGAGATCATCTGGAGCAGATCCCAGATCTAAGGGTTGAGCCCGAGACAGACATAGAAGGAGAGGATACCATGGTTGTCATGGCCAGCGTGGGGCTATGAGTATCATGAAGACCTTGTCTCTCTGGAGTTTGAAAAGTGTCTTGGGGAAGGGAAGGCATACAGGAAGCCTTGACCCCTGTGGAGGTGTAAAGCATCCATCTGCTAGCTGTTCAGAGCAGGGGTCCTGGAGCAGAAGCGAGGAAGCTTGGCATTCTGAGGACTTGCAAACAAGTCCATCTCTGGGGTTCCCCAGATCTGAAAGATGTAAGCTACCCTGTCTCTATGGAGAGACCACTTGTGGGGGAGGAGGACTTGACTGAGTTTGTCTGCCAGGACATTGTGTTTGCCCAGAAGATACACCGCAAGTAGGTGAATGTGATGCTGTATGGCAAAAGACCACAGATGCAGAGCTTCGCTGCAGAGAGTCGAAGACCTGCCCTGCTTGTTCAAGTAGAACATGGCTACTTGATTGTCTGTCTGGACTAGAACTGAGCGGAATCGAAGATGGTCTTGGAAGACCTTGAGAGCATTGCGAATGGTTCTGGGCTCCAGCAGATTTATGTGGAGTTGTGACTCCTGCTGAGACCAAAGCCCCTGAGTGGAGAGATTGTCCAGATGAGCTCCCCAGCCCAGTTTGGACACATCAGTTGTCAGGGTACATTGATGTGCTGGCATCTGAAAAGGTGACCCTACGGGGAGGTTTTCTGGGGATTGCCACCACTGGAGAGGGTGAGATTAGGTGGGTAGAGACCATTATCTTGTTTCCCAGGTGACCAGATACTTGAGACCACTGGGAAGCCAGTGTCCATTGAGCTGCACGCATATGTAGACAAGCATATAGGACAACATGCACTGTTGATGCCATATGACCCAGCAGTTGTAGATCTTGAGCTGTGAGAAACTGCTTGAGGCTTGCTTGAGATGCTAACTGATTGAGTCATGCACAGCAAGAATTAAAGCAAAAATGCCTTTGATTGCTGAGTGTCTAAAAGAGTCCCTATGAACTCTAGAGTTTGAGAGGAAACAAGTTGGGACTTTGGAAGATTTATTACAAATCCCAAGTGTTGCAGCATCTGCATGGTGTGCGAGAGAGAAAGACAGGCCTCTAGAGGTATTTGCTTGAACGAGCCAGTTGTCTAAGTAAGGGAAGACAAATAGTTTGAGAGTTCTCAAGAATATGGCTACTACTGCCATGCACTTTGTGAAAACTCTTGGGGTGGAGGCAAGGCCGAAAGGCAGGACTCTATTGATAATGTCTCCCCTGAAACGTGAAGTGCAGGAACGTTCTGTGCTGTGAGTGAATCAGAATATGAGTATATGCCTCTGAGGTCCAGAGAACAGAGCCAGTCCTGACTCTGGAGATAGGGAGATCATTTTGAATTTCTCCAGTACGAGGTTCTTCTTCAGTTCTCCAGGACCAAGCAGGAAGTCAGTCCTCACATATGGGTGACGTCGGCGCCGACGGAGCCCTTGCGGAGCAATTTTCCCTAGCTTTCAAAGAAAGCCTTTGGGAATTGCAGCACGCATGCGCGGTCTCCTTCCCGCCCAAGGGTGCCATCTTAGTCAGTCGTCTTTTTTCCGCGGAGCCCTACAGACGTACCCGTCGTGTCCCCGCGAAAAAGTTGATTTTCCAGTAATTTTTCTCTTTTTTCCTTCGGTTCGACGCCGGTCTTTTTCCTGCCCGGACTCGCGACACCGTCACGAGTCCTTCTCTTCTTTTTCGGTTTTTCTGATTTTAGTCAGTTTCGTTTTCGGTTTTTCACTGGCAGCCCGGTCCTTTGACCTTGCAGGGGCCCTTTTTCCCCCGATGGCTGCCAGTGGTTTCAAGCGGTGTGGTCAGTGTGACAGAAATATGTCACTCACTGACACACACGACAATTGCCTCCGCTGCCTGGGCCCGGATCATGAAGAAATGATCTGTGGGGCCTGTGGCAAAATGTCCTCCAAAGCGTTGAGAAGTCGGCGGCACCAGCGGGATAGAATCTTCGCTGACCCCAGCCGTACCCGGACCTCGTCGGAGGCCTCGATGTCCAGAGGATCCAGCTCTGACCGTCTCCGAAGCTCCTCCGACAGGGGTTCTCCCTCCGGGGACCATCGACGGAAGGTGAAACCCGCGAGGGCGGCGTCGGTGGACGCTCCTGGCTCCGCGAGGGCCAGGTCGCATAGCCCCGATAGCCGTCCCGGGTCCTTGGAGAAGGAGCACCTCCCGAAGCGACCTCGCCTGGAGTCGGAGTTGCCTGCTCGGGTAAGTCCTGTAGTCCTCCTGGACTCGCCTCCGAGACTGCCGCCGTCGGGGCCCGAGTCGGGGACTGCTGGGTCGCCTGAGGTCGGACTCAGGTTGACGGCCTTGGAGAGCAGACTGTCTGCCTTCATGGACCAGCAGCGGGCGCTGATCGCTAGCCTCGCTGGCGCCACTGCCCCGACCGCCGGGACGTCGACGTCTAAGTCGACCCCGGAGACCGAGCCGATCCTCGAGTCCATGCGAACTCGAGTCGATCCTCGGTCGAGGTCACCCTCGGCCTCCCGTTCGGGACCGAGGTCGTCGCCGCCGACTCCCTCGGCGTCGGGGCGGCCGACGCCTCAGCCTGCCCGGGCCGACCCCACTGATTCCTCCTCGGAGTCGGTCTGGGAGTCTGAAGAGGAAGAGTCACCTGATTCCTTTCGGACTTGGTGTGTCCCCTCGGACTCGCCTGAGTCCGAACCTCGGAAGCAGTCCCCTCTGGAGGATGCCCGGTTCTCGGACTTCGTCAGGGATATGGCCAAGGCTTTGGCCTTCCCTGCGGATCCCGAGGAGGAGCCTCGAGCCGAAGAGCTCGACGCCCTCCAGTATGACTCTCCCGCCAGGGAACACTTTACTGTACCGGTTCCTCCCATGCTGGAACGACTACTCTTCCGCATGTGGGAGAGTCCGGCCTCCTCGCCGGTCTTGAGCAAGCGGGTCGATTCCATCTATCAAGTCCGCAAGAGTCCTGGCTTCCAGAACGCACAGCTACCACACCATTCCATGGTAGTGGAATCGGCCATGCATAGGCTTAAGAGCCAGAAGATGCACTCCTCGGTGCCTCCTGGCAGGGAGGCCCGTAACCTGGATGGCCTTGGTAAGAAGTGTTTCCAGGGCTCTATGCTTGCTTGTCGTGTCCAGACCTACCAGCTCTACATGGGCATGTATCTCCGAGACCTGGCTAAAGAGATAGCCGGATTCTCCGCTGGATTGTCCGAGGAACCTTTGCGGAGGTTCCTAGCCTTGTCAACTGGTATTCGGGAATGCTCCAAATTCATATCCCGAGCAGCCTATGATGGCTTTGAAGCATCGGCTCGAGTGGCCGCAGCCGGCATCGGTGCCCGCCGACAGGCTTGGCTTCAGTCGTCTGACCTTGAACCCTGGGTGCAGGACAAGTTGGTCGA
This sequence comes from Ichthyophis bannanicus, assembly GCA_033557465.1. Lineage (NCBI taxonomy): Eukaryota > Metazoa > Chordata > Amphibia > Gymnophiona > Ichthyophiidae > Ichthyophis > Ichthyophis bannanicus. Next base: position 99,460,043 of record CM066046.1, read on the forward strand.
TGTCCCCTGCCGAGGTGACAACCTCTTTGGCAAACCCATGGCAGAAAAGGCTGCACAGATCGAGACGGAGACTCTCACCAGGACTAGGCTTTCTAGGAAGACCTCCGCCCCTTCCCAGAAAAAGAAGGGCTCGGGAAAGAAGTCCTTTTACCCGAGAAAGGCAGCTGCCTATAAACACTACCCCCAATATCAGGCCCCCGCAGCTCCCCAACAGGGCCAGCAGGCCAAGGGACGGGGTAACGGGTCCCGTAGGCAGCAAACCCCCAAGCCTGCACCACCAGCCCCTGCTCAGCAGGGTGGGGGTTTTTGACTTCTTCAGCATAGCCTCTCCCCCTCCGCTGGCCCCTCCCAGCACCGGAGGCCGGCTGGTTCACTTCGCCCACAGGTGGTCCAGCATCACTTCAGATGCCTGGGTGCTTCAAGTCGTGCGAGAGGGTTATCTTCTCCACTTCCACCAGGTCCCTCCCTCTTATTTTCCGGGAGAACCTCCACGACTCCCTCTGCACAGGGACTTACTCCTTCAGGAGTTAGCAAGTCTTCTACAGGAACAGGCTGTGGAACCGGTGCCCCACCACCTGAGAGGTCAAGGCTTTTATTCCCGGTATTTTCTGGTACCAAAACGGACAGGAGGCCTCAGACCCATCCTCGACTTGCGCAACCTCAACAAGTTCCTTGTACGGGAAAAGTTCAAAATGCTTACCCTTGGAATCCTTCTGCCCTACCTCCAGCAGGGAGATTGGCTATGCTCCTTGGATCTAAAGGATGCCTACACACACATCCTCATCCACCCAAGCCACCGCCAATACCTAAGGTTTGTGGTGGCAGGAAATCATTACCAGTACAGGGTACTGCCCTTTGGCCTGTCCTCCGCACCGCGAGTCTTCACAAAATGTCTCGCGGTGGTGGCCGCCCATCTCCGGCTTCACGGCCTCTATGTCTTTCCGTACCTCGACGACTGGCTCATCAGAGCAGCGTCCGCTCCGGAGGTCACCACCACCACACAACGCACGGTGACCCTTCTGCAGTACTTGGGCTTTGTCATAAACTTCGCAAAGTCCACTTTGCTCCCCTCACAGGATCTCGAGTTCATCGGCGCAAGACTGCACACTCCTCAGGCGCGAGCTTTCCTGCCTCTCGACAGGGCTCAACGGCTCATGGACCTAGCCGGCCGTTTTCGCAGCCAGTCCCTGGTCTCCGCCAGGCGCTTCCTGAGACTGCTCGGCCATATGGCTTCCACCATCCATGTGACCCCCAATGCCCGCCTGAATATGTGGCCTGCTCAGTGGTGTCTTCGCAAACAGTGGCAACAGGCCACAGGCGGCCTAGCCGACTTAGTGCGCATCTCCGAGCCGCTGGCCTCTTCTCTCCAGTGGTGGCTTCGTCGGCCGAACCTGGTACTCGGCATGCCTTTTCAGTCACCTCAGCCAGCTCAAGTGCTGACGACAGATGCGTCCCTCCTGGGTTGGGGAGCACATTGCCAAGGGGCATGTACTCAGGGTCTCTGGACCGCGTGGGAGTCTGCTCAGCAGATCAACTTCCTGGAGCTCAGAGCGATTCGTCTGGCGCTCAAAGCGTTCTCCCACCTGACCTCTCACCAGTCCGTCCTTGTCCAGACAGACAATCAAGTGGCCATGTTCTACGTGAACAAACAGGGGGGCACGGGCTCCTTCCTTCTCTGCAGAGAAGCTCAGAAGCTCTGCTCTTGGGCCGTCAGTCACGGCATTCTTCTCAAGGCAGTTTATCTCCCAGGCCAGGAAAATTGCCTGGCGGACAAACTCAGCAGGATCCTCCAGCCGCACGAGTGGCGCCTGGATCCCTTGGTAGTTCAGAAGCTCTTTCTAAAGTGGGGCCTCCCCACGATGGATCTATTTGCCAGTCCTCTCAACCGGCAACTTCCTCGCTTCTGCTCTCGTCAGCCACACCCCCTTCGGGTTGCGGCAGATGCTTTTCTACTCTCATGGTCGGAGAGCCTTCTGTATGCTTTTCCTCCCATCCCGCTAGTCTCTCGAACTCTTTTCAAGGTTCTCCGAGACAAAGCTTCCATGATCCTGGTGGCCCCTCGCTGGCCCAGACAGCCGTGGTTTCCACTCCTGCTGCAATTAGCGGTAGAGGATCCATTCCCTCTGGGGTTTCAGCCGGATCTCCTCACTCAGGATCAGGGGTCTCTGCTACACCCCAACCTCAGATCTCTCAATCTAATGGCCTGGCTGCTGAAAGGGTACTCCTTGCTCCCCTTCTCCTGCCGGCGGAGGTGGAAGAGGTCGTCCTAGCTTCTCGGCGACCTTCTACCCGCAAATGCTACGCTCTTAAATGGCGTCGCTTTTCCGTTTGGTGTACCCAACAGTCTCAGGATCCCTTCTCCTGCTCGGTGTCGGTGATCTTGCAGTACTTGCTCTACCTCTCTAATCTGGGACTTAAGTCCAACTCCGTCAAGGTTCACCTCAGTGCTCTTTCAGCACATCATGTACCGGTGGACGGCAGACCTCTTTCCAGCGACCCTCTCGTAGCGAGGTTTCTCAGAGGTCTCCTCCTACTTAAACCACCTCTCCGCCCGCCAGCGCCTGACTGGGATCTGAATGTGGTTTTACAGCGGATCACCTGTCCGCCTTTTAAACCTATGGCTACCTGTTCTCTACGTTTTCTTTCTTGGAAAACATTGTTCCTGATAGCCCTCACTTCCGCTAGACGCGTGAGTGAATTGCAGGCCCTCGTGTCTGATCCCCCTTACACTCGGTTCTACAAAAATAGGGTAGTCCCGGTCTCCAAGCGTATTCTGTCCATCTGGGTTGCGGACTGTATTGCTTGGGCTTATGGGGCAGCCGGACTCTCCTTAGATGGTCGAGTCACGGCTCATTGTGTTCGGGCAAAGGCTACGTCAGTGGCTTACCTCCGCTCTGTTCCGCTGGCAGACATCTGCCGGGCCGCTACTTGGTTTTCGAGCCAGACTTTTGCGGTCCATTACTGTCTCGAGAGGGAGTCCCGCAGGGACAGTGCTTTCGGACAGGCAGTCCTCCGTAATCTCTTTGAGGTTTGAGCAACTCCTACCCTCCATCCCGGATGTGGGCTACCGGTGGGTAATAATTCAGCGAAGATTCCTTCCTCCTGTGCTGCTGAGCTAGAGGGAGCTCATTTTTGTGCTTAGGGTCTCCGGTAGCCTTAAGCTTGGGAGTCCCATATGTGAGGACTGACTTCCTGCTTGGTCCTGGAGAAAGCGTAGTTACTCACCTGTAACAGGTGTTCTCCAGGAGCAGCAGGAATCAGTCCTCACAACCTTCCCTCCTCCCCTTGGAGTTGCAATCATCTGCTTAAGTTTTTTTGCAAATTTTTATGCTGTCTTTTTTAGCTATGTCATCAGACTGGCTAAGATGGCACCCTTGGGCGGGAAGGAGACCGCGCATGCGCGCTGCAATTCCCAAAGGCTTTCTTTGAAAGCTGGGGAAAATTGCTCCGCGAGGGCTCCGTCGGCGCCGATGTCACCCATATGTGAGGACTGATTCCTGCTGCTCCTGGAGAACACCTGTTACAGGTGAGTAACTACGCTTTCTCAGAGGTCCAGAATGGGCCTGTATCCCCCTGTTTTCTTTGGAATGAGGAAGTAGGGAGAATAAAAGCCCATTCCCTGCTGGGATCTCCTCTATTGCTCCTTGAAGAAGAAGGGAGGTGATCTCTTCTAACAGTGCAGAAAAAGGGTCCTGAGAGGGGAACTCGGAGGAGAGGAGTCCGGGGAGAAGGGGGGCAGATGTTGTAGATAAAGTTTGTACCCTTCCCGTACTATGGACAGTGTCCACTGCTCTGATGTGATAAGATGCCACCTGTGGGCAAAGTGACAAAGCCTGCCAGGGATGAGGATAGGATTTGGAATCTCCAGAGGCAGAGCAGCTATGTTCTCTAGAAAGGAGTCAGACCCTGAGGAGGTAGGGTCTGTTGTGGTGGCTGTGACATAGGAGTCTGAGCCTTCCTTTGCTGTTTTAGTGACTGCTGCACCTTCTGAGGAGCATGGTGTTGACACTGTACAGCAGAGGAGTAAGAAGAATAGTACTTCTTATTGAAAAAGCCACCTTTGCTGATTTCTTCTTAGCTGTGTTGGCTGTAGATCTTGATGATCTATTAAATGGTGGTCTCAAATTCTTGCCAATAAGATTTTCACCAGTGCAAGGGATGTTACCCAGTTTGTCCTGAACCCACTGTTCAAGATCTGATGCTTGAAGCCAAGCAATTCTGCGTGCACTGATGCAGATAGATGAAGTTCTACTGCTGCACTCAAGACAGTCAAAAGTTGCCCTGTTAAACTTTGAAACATTGAATCTGCTCTCTTGTCATCAGGGAGAAGAGGAGCCATTAACTCCAAATCCTTAGCCACCTCTCTGAGGAACATGTCCATATAGAGTATGTAGGAACTGATTCTAGCCGATAACATGGTGGCTGAAAAGCAATGCCGACCAAAGGTGTTGAAGGTTTGATTCTCTACCTGGAGGGTTTGAGGAATGTGTCTTACCACTCTTTATTCGATGCATCATTGATTCTACTACCATGGAATGGTGTGGTAATTGTGTCTTTTGGAAACCGGGACACTCTGGTACCCGATACATGGTATCGGAGTTGGTATGTGGGGAAACGGTAAGGGGTATTGCCCACATACAAAGCATAAAGTCGTGAAGAATGCGATGAATCAGGAGAGTTGCAGCTTCCTTTGGGCTGCAGGGTACTAAAGAATTCCAAGTTCTAGGCTCTTTCTCTGATGTCACTGTTATGGAGAGACCCCGAGCAACATCACGGATAAAGTCTTGGAAAGATATGTCTGGCGGAGGGGACATGCGCCGTTGTGGGGACAGAGATGGGTCTGCCGAGAGAGTTCTCTTTCCTGGGTATCGGCTGATTCATCATCCGAGGAATCTGAGTCTGAAGACTCAAAGTACCAATGGTCAGGATGTTCGCACTGTACCCGATACTGATCAAAAGGTGAAAGCGGTGGAACCTTGGTACCGGAAATGGATTTGAGGGCCAGCATGGGTGGAAGCATAGTAAGCGGCAAAAAAGTCAATGCAAGTGTGTTGGTGTCAGAACAGGTACCAGTGCCTGAGGGATCAACTGTAAAGGCTTTACCGGTATGGTGGCTGCCAGTAAGACCACTAAGCTATGCTCAATAGCCAGGATATGTTGATCCATGGAAATTGCAGATACTTGGACATCGGTACTGGAATTGTGGACCATGATCCCTGAGCATGGCACCTGGAGTTCTCCAGAGGTGGAGGCCTCAGGAACCCCAGTAAGGCTTTGGAGGCAAGGTCCTCCTGCCAGGGCAACGCCCGAGGCATCTCGATGCTTAGAAGGATATTTACCCTTGGAGGGTTGACCAATCTTTGAAGAAGACCTAGGTTTCGATACCTGAGATCAGAGGTACTCAAATCCAGTCGTGAAGGGCTGCAAACCAGTCAGGTTTTTGGGATATCCCTACTGAATATGCATGAGATATTTGCATGCACTGCCTCCATTCTATTGGAATCTATCTTGTGTATATTCATTAGGGATATCCCAAAAACCTGACTGGTTTGCGGCCCTCCAGGACTGGATTTGAGTACCTCTGCCTGAGATCCTTAGAAGGAAGATGAAGCTCTTGATGCTAAAGATGCTGCAGCGGAGGCAAAGAGGGTGCCAAGTTTTGCTGCTCAGTTTTGAAGGCCTCTCTTTGTCATATTCCTGCAAAGAAGACACTCTGACGGTAGATGAGCTGGACCTAAACATTTTAGGCACCAGTCTTCGGTGTCTGTGGCCGAAATGGTACTACCATATTTTGAACGCTTATTAAAACCACTGGCTGGTTTTTCTATTTTGCCTATGACAAAAAGGGGAGGCCTAAGATGGTGTCTGTGCCTGAAGGCAGCTCTGGATAGCCTTGCTGGATATTTTTTTTGCATAGGGGGCCATTCCTCTGGGTCATGGTTGGCACCCAGACACCAGAAGAAACAATCATGTGTATCGGTGAGACACATGTTTTTGGAGCATGGATCAAATTTCTTGAAACCAGTGGCCATTGCAGCAAAAAAGGATCCTTGTGTGGTCAATGACCTTAAGTACCTCCAGTGCTTTTGCACCTTTTTCAATTGCTGGCCGTGCCAAACAAAAAATAAAAATATGTTGTGAGGCTTGAAGGCAGGTGTACAAAAAAATATACATCTTGTCCCCTTGGGAAAAAAAGTTTTATCTGTAGGGCTCTGTAGAAAGAGGGAGACTGACCAAGATGGCACCCTTGGGCAGGAAGGGGACCATGCATTTGTGGTGGCATCTCCCAAAGGCTTTCTTTGAAAGCTGGGGAGATGCTTCCATGAGGGCTCAATCAGTGTCTACGTTGCCCATATTTGAGGACTGACTTCCTGCCTATTCCTGGAGAAATAGGTGTACACATAATGCTTGGTGGTGTAGCACAGCAGCAGAGAGTCCATCTTTCTATCCAAAGTGCCCTTTAAGGCCAATTTGCCTTCCATAGGAATGGAGGCCTGCTTTGACTGCCATGGGCGAGCCGGACCATGAGATACACTCCTTTGGGAAAGCGTATATTCTTTCCCACCCCTTTAATCCCTTAGGTGGCCAATCTGCAAAGACCCATTCCAACCAGAACATGTTCATGATAATCTCCAGGAACAAGCAGGAATGAGTCTTCACATATGGGTACGTCGGTACCGACGGAGCCTGCACAGGAACGCTCCCCAGCTTCCCAAAAAGGAAAGCTTTTGGGAGCATCCCACAGCGCCTGCGCGCTGCCTTCCCGCCTTTCCTAACCAGCTCTCCTCAGTTCTTCTTTGCCACGGAGCCAGCAGGTCGAGCCCTGTCACCGCTGAAGAAGTTCTTTATTTTATTTTATTTCTTTGGTCGTGTGTCTGCCTTCCCCGACCCCGTACCGGTACCGCCGGTCTTTTTCTCTTTCTTTCTTTAAAAGAAAAAAGATATATCTTTTTTCTCTTCACTTAGTATATTCTCTTCTTAGGCCTCAGGGCCTACAAGAAAATTTCCCTCATGGAAAAAACAGCCTCCGGGTTTAAAAAATGTACTAAGTGTAGCGGTACTATTTCTGTTACAGATACCCATGAATGGTGTCTTAAATGTTTGGGTCCTGAACACTCCATTCCGGATTGTCCGTCCTGCTCTCTAATGTCTAAACGGGGGTTACAGAACCGAGCAGCCAAGCTCCATGTGCTGTTTCCCGCTGATGCACCGTTGGTAGCATCGACATCTTCCAGGTCTTCTTCTCCTGATGGATCTCAGGTAACCAAACATAAACCTAGCAGGTCCTCGAAGGGAAGATCTCCCTCTAAGCATCGAGATGCCTCCGGGCTTGCCCTTGAGGATCCTGCGCCAGCAAAACAACCCCAGCAGGAAGCTCTGGCTTCCAAAGCTCCTCCTATGGGGTTACAGGTTGACATCGATGGCACGGCCTCGACCGATCACCTGTTAGATTGCTCTGGGGTACCGGCACAATCTCCCGGTACTGACTTCCAGGCATTCATGGCGTCGATGGATCAAAATGTTCTGTCCATGCAGCAGGCTATTACGGCCTTCATTCAAGCTGCAACGCCGCTGGTACCGAAACAAACTCCGTTCTCGGTATCGGCTCCGATACCGGCACCAGCATCGATACCGGTACCGACTACATCGACATCGACCAGGATACCGGCTGCAGCGGTTCCTTGTCCAGGGCTGCTTACCGGTACTGATCCAGTACCGGGGACGCCCGATGTCGATACTGCTCGATACGCGTATCGAGCATTGGAAGAGCACCCTGACAGGCGATACTTCGATTCCTCTGATGATTCTGATAGTTCAGATGAGTCTCCTGCAGTATCCATAGCCCTTCCTGAAGAGCCTTCTTCTCCAAAAAGAAGAATGTCTCCTCCAGAGGATTTGTCCTTTCAAGACTTCATTATAGAAGTAGCTAAAGGACTTTCTATTTCAGTAACTTCTGAATCAGAGCCTAGAGCAGGGGTCTCAAACTCAAATTGCTTTGAGGGCCAAATGAGGACTTGTAAAGTAACCCGGGGGCCGCACAAGACGCAGGCCTAATTTGCATAAGGGACCTCATTTGCATAAATATTTGCATAATGTTACCATAAACTAACTTTTAGTAAACATGCCTCTTAATGAGCGTATGGATAAAGAAAGACTAAAAGATTTCTACATTACTATAATCCAGTGCCAACCGCCAGGCACATTAGGAACTACTACAAACACTACCCATTTAGAACCCATAGCAAACCCACCGTATCGTAACAGCACTACCAGGACTCACAAAGCACCATACCCTAACTATCAAAAGGCAACACTGCAAATATTAAACCAATACATTTCAGAGAATAACAATACATGACCTACTGGGGAAAGAGAACAAGTGGCAATGTCAAATAGGAATTACATAAACAGAATACCTCAGCTCAGTTACACATGCAGAACATACACCATCACCAAACAAGGAATCAAAATTTAGAAACAGGAAGACAATAATTAAACTGGGAACCCCAAAAGCCAAACTTGGAATGTACAACAACACTGTAGAAATAAAACTATAAATTAATTTCCTCTTGTATTAAATAAAGCACAGACGTTAATGATGCACATTTCCCAGAGCTGACATATTCCAGTTAATTCAAAATAAAGAGATATTTTTCTACCTTTTGTGCATTTTTTTTTTCAGTTGCAATTGTGCCAGCCACTTTCTTCTGGTTTCTTGGTGTCTTCTGCTAACTCTCCATGGTCTGCTGTCCATTTGTACTTTCTTCTCTCTTCTAGTTTTTTTTTCCTTTCTCTCTCTGCATCTGCTTTAACATACTAATCTTTTTCCTTTTGCTCTTTCCTCATTCCTATTTCATCCACTCAAATTTTACCCCTCCATTCTCAATCCACACTTACTCACCCAGTACCTGGCCAATTGTAGATTTTTCTTCCCTCCCACACAAAATATTTTTTCCCCTCTCCATTTTACTCTCCCAGCCCTATCCCATTCTAATCCTCCCCCAACATCAGCTCCCTTGTAGTTTCAGCCCCACCCAGCATCTGCTCCCTTCTAGTCCCCGCATCATCAGCCCATTCCAGTCCTATTCTAGCCCCACCATCAGCCCATTTCCTGTCCTTGCTCCCCCCAACTAAGCCCATTTCCAGTCCTAGCTCCCTCCCCTCACAGCCCATTTCCTTTCTAAGCCCCCTCCCCATCAGCCCATTTCCATTCCAAGCCCCCCTCCCCATCAGCCCATTTCCATTCCAAGCCCCCTTCCACTCAGCCCATTTCCATTCCAAAACCCCGTCCCCATCAGTTATTTGCAGTTCAAGCCCCCCCTTCTACTCAGCACATTACCAGTACTAGCAACCCCCCCAGTCCATTACCAGTTCTAGCCCCCCCATAGCCCATTACCAGTCCTAAGCCCCCCAACAGCCCACTTCCAGTCCTAACCCTCCCATCACCCCATTTTCATTCTTAGCACCCCCATAACACCATTTTAAGTCTTAGCCCCCCCCAATCAGACCACCTCCAGTCCTAACCCCATCTGCCCATTTCCAGTCCTCGCCCCCCCATAGCCCTTTACCATTCCTAAGCCCCCCAACAGCCCACTTCCAGTCCTAACCCTCCCATCACCCCATTTTCATTCTTAGCCCCCCCATAACCCCATTTTCAGTCTTAGCCCCCCCCAATCAGACCACCTCCAGTCCTAACCCCATCTGCCCATTTCCAGTCCTCGCCCCCCCATAGCCCATTACCATTCCTAAGCCCCCCAACAGCCCACTTCCAGTCCTAACCCTCCCATCACCCCATTTTCATTCTTAGCCCCCCCATCACCCCATTTTTTGTCTTAGCCCCCCCCAATCAGACCACCTCCAGTCCTAACCCCATCTGCCCATTTCCAGTCCTCGCCCCCCCATAGCCCATTACCATTCCTAAGCCCCCCAACAGCCCACTTCCAGTCCTAACCCTCCCATCACCCCATTTTCATTCATAGCCCCCCCCTCACCCCCTTTTTTGTCTTAGCCCCCCCCCAATCAGACCACCTCCCGTCCTAACCCCATCTGCCCATTTCCCGTCCTAACCCCCCCCCCCCCCCCAAATCAGGCCAAGTAAATAAACTAAAAACAAAACCCTGTCTGCTGCTGCTGCTGCTGCCGCCGCCGCCGCCGCCGTGGTAGCAGCACAATCAGCTGTTCGCGGTCCCTTCTCCTATGCCCGGAAGAGCCCCGAGTCTGCTCCTTTAGCGGTGAGCTTTTCAAGCCGCGAAGAGAGTATTTTCCTCTCGCGCGGCTTGACAAGCCGCGCGAGAGGGAAATATTCTCTTTGCATCTTGAAAAGCCCGCCGCTAAAGGAGCAGACTCGGGGCTCTTCCGGGCATAGGAGAAGGGACCGCGAACAGCTGATTGTGCTGCTACCACGGCGGCAGCAGCAGCAGAAGACAGGGTTTGTGGTTTTTTTTTTTCCTCCGTCGCGGGCCGCACAAAGTTCGGTTGCGGGCCGCATGCGGCCCGCGGGCCGCGTGTTTGAGACCCCGGGCCTAGAGCTAAAAAATGTGATATTTTAGGCTACTCTAGAGCTCCTAAAGAGGCAGTCACCTTACCAATTCATGAGATTCTTTATGAACACATGATTGATCTATGGGAGACTCCTCTCACTCTCTCTCCTCATTCTCGTAGATTGGACACTATGTATCGTGTCCCTCCTTGTCCTGGATTTCAGAAAACTCAGCTTCCTCACCATTCCATTGTGGTGCAGTCAGCTATGAAGAGGATAAAGAGTACAAAGAGACACTCTTCTGCTCTTCCAGGAAGAGAATGCAGGACCTTGGATGCCTTTGGTAGGAAAATCTTCCAAGCCAGTATGCTTATTGCCAGAATCAACTCATATAGCCTTTACATGGGTATGTTTCTAAAGGAAGTTGCACAAAAACTGCACACTTTCCTCCCTTTTCTTCCAGAGGATAAAAGGGAGGAATTCCTCATTTGGCTTAAGCATACCCAAGACATTTCAAAGTTTTCCAACAGGGCAGCCTTTGACTCCTTTGAAGGTGCCAGCAGAGCCTCAGGCATTGCCATAGCTGCTCACAGAATTGCTTGGCTCCAGGCTTCTGATTTAGAGCCCTGGGTTCAAGATGGCTTAGGAAATCTTCCCTGTACAGGTGAAAACCTATTTGGCAAAGAAGCAAATAAAAGCCACTCAAATGGATGCAGAAAACTCTGCTCTGGATAGACTTTCAAAGTCAACCTCCATTCCTGCCAAGAAAAAGCCTTTTAAAAAGTCTTTCTTTAAAAAGGGCAGATTTCCTTCTACTTCTGGCCAACAATCTTCTACAGGTCGCTTTGCCACTAAACGTCAGCAACCTAAACAGGCCAGGCCTAAGCCTACAGGGGCTGCTGCAACTCAGCAGACCCAACCTCCTCAGGGTTTTTGACTTGATGCTAGAGAACTTAGCCTTTCTGGCTCTAAAGCAGCCAGAGCCTCTCACCATTCCAGGAAGGTTAGCTCATTTTGCTCCCAGATGGGAGCAAATAACATCAGAGCAGTGGACCCTCTCCATCATAAGAGAGGGCTACAAGCTTCATTTCTCAGACCTTCCTCCCCACACCATGGTGAGACACTTCAATTCTCCCACATCTCTTCTCGACCTTCTAGGTCAAGAGGTAACTACCCTTCTTGCCCAAGGGGCAATAGAAGAAGTTCCTCTTCTTCATCAAGGGTCAGGGTTCTACTCCCCCTATTTTCTCATTCCAAAGAAGACAGGGGGATTCAGACCCATCTTAGATCTCAGAGAATTGAACAAATTTCTATGCAAGGAGAAGTTCAAGATGCTTTCTCTGGGCACTCTCCTTCCATACCTTCAAAGTCAGGATTGGCTTTGTTCTCTAGATCTCAAGGATGCGTACACCCATGTCCTCATCCATCCCTCTCACAGAAGATTCCTACAGTTTCTTTTCCAAGGAAAACATTACCAATACAGAGTTCTTCCTTTCGGTCTGGCCTCTGCCCCAAGAGTGTTCACCAAATGCATGGCAATAGTTGCTGCATTTCTACGAACTCTGGGAATATTTGTCTTCCCATACCTGGACGACTGGCTCATTCGAGCTCCAACTCAGTCAGAGGCCCAGAATTCCTTGGACTGCACAAGGCGCATTCTGCAGTATCTGGGACTTGTGATAAACCTCCCAAAGTCTCAGCTCACCCCTACTCAGTCCCTAGAATTCATAGGGACCTGGTTGGATACCACTACTGCAAGGGCTTACCTTCCTCAGGCCCGTTGCCATCGTCTAGTGCAGTTAGCCTCCCAGATTCAGTCAAAAAGCCACTTAACTGCTCGGGAGATGCTACAACTGCTAGGCCACATGGCTTCCACAGTGCATGTGGTTCCCTATGCTCGCCTACACATGAGAGCAGCTCAATGGACTTTGTCCACCCAGTGGACTCAAGCTTCAGGAGCTCTCTCAGACCAAATAGCAACCACCAAACGTCTCTTTTGGTCTCTCCAATGGTGGATGTCCACTCAAAATTTGTTGCTGGGGTCCCCCTTCCAACAGTTGTTGCCCCAAGCGACCCTCACAACAGATGCCTCCCAAACAGGTTGGGGAGCCCATCTACAGGACCTCTCCACTCAAGGTACTTGGCCCCTACAGGAAACCTCCCTTCATATCAACCACTTGGAGCTTCGAGCAGTTTTTCTAGCTCTCAAGGTCTTTCATACCCTCCTCAGCTACAAGACAGTCCTCATTCATACGGACAATCAAGTAGCCATGTTTTACATAAACAAGCAAGGAGGAACTGGCTCTCTGTCGCTTTGCAACGAAGCTTTAAGATTGTGGGCCTTCGCCAGAGAGCATCAAATCCATCTCCTGGCAGTATACCTCCCAGGAGTCCAAAACTCTTGGGCAGACAGACTCAGTCGAGTTCTGCTTCCACACGAATGGTCCCTGCACATGGATCAGGTACTCAGAATCTTCCAAGAATGGGGAACCCCGGACATAGACCTCTTTGCAAGTCTGTGGAATGCCAAACTTCCCCGGTTCTGTTCCAGAATTCCGTGTCAGGGAGTTCAGGCCAAGGATGCCTTCCTCCTCCATTGGGGTCAGGGCTTCCTGTATGCATTTCCACCCATTCCCTTGATTCCCAAGACTCTGTTCAAACTCCAGAGGGATCAAGGATCTATGATCCTCATAGCTCCACGCTGGCCACGCCAAGTGTGGTACCCTACATATCTCCCAAGCCCCCTCTCTGGACTTGGGAGCTGCTCCAGACCTTCTGTCCCAGGAGGAAGGGACTTTGTGGCACCCAAACCCCAAGTCCCTACACCTCAGAGCTTGGTTACTGAAGGCCTAGACCTTCAAGACTGGAATCTTTCTCAACAAGTGAAGGATATCCTCCATGCTTCCAAAAAAACTTCCACCAGGCGTTCTTATGCTTTTAAATGGAAAAGGTTTTCCATTTGGTGTGCTGAGAAGGGTCTTAACCCTCTAGCACTACCTTTGAATTCTCTATTAGACTATCTCCTGCATCTTTCCAATGCAGGCCTTAAAACGAAGTCAGTAAGAGTCCATTTGAGTGCTATTGCAGCATCCCTTAAGCCCATCAATGGACAACCTATTTCCTCTCATTGCAAGATTCATGAGAGGCCTAACTTTAACTAAACCTCCCATTAGGCCTCCTCCGGTGGCATGGGACTTAAATTTGGTTCTTGGTCAGCTTATGAAGCCACCTTTTGAACCCTTAGCCACTACCTCCTTGGTTTCTTTCCTGGAAGGTTATTTTCCTCATTGCAGTCACTTCAGCTCGCCGCATCAGTGAACTGCAGGCATTAGTGGCTAATCCACCTTATACAATTTTTCATCATGATAAGGTAGTCCTTAGGACAAATCCACACTTTATGCCTAAAGTGGTCTCACCTTTTCATCTTAATCAAGAGGTATATTTACCTGTCTTTTTTCCAGCTCATCATGCATCCAATGCAGAGAGGAATCTTCATACTCTGGATTGTAAGAGAGCTCTTGCTTTTTACTTACACAGGACACAGCAACACAGAAAGTCTTCCCAGCTTTTTGTTGCTTTTGATCCTTCTCATTTGGGACTTCCAGTCTCCAAGAGAACACTGTCCAATTGGATTGCTCAGTGTATTTCTTTCACCTACCAGAGTAAGAACCTTTCTCTGGAGAGCCATGTCACAGCTCATAATGTGAGGGCCATGGCCACCTCTATGGCTCATCTAAATTCTGTGTCCATCGACCAGCTCTGTCGAGTAGCCACCTGGGCCTCGGTTCATACCTTCACAGCCCATTACTGCTTGGACAAGGACTCCCGCTGGGATGCCTTGTTTGGTCAGGCTGTCCTCAAACACCTGTTCCATTCTTAAACAACTCCTACCCTCCTTCCCTGGATGGATGCCTGAGCTCCATAGGAGGAAGTAGACCCCTCTCCAGGGTCTCATATCCTTGGGGATCTCCCAGGCATCTTAGCTAGGGAGTCCCCATATGTGAAGACTCATTCCTGCTTGTTCCTGGAGATAGCACAGTTACTTACCTGTAACAGGTGATCTCTGGGAACAGCAGGAATAAGTCTTCACAACCCACCCACCTCCCCTAGGAGTTGTATCTCTTTTTTTATCTTTCCTTTCCTCTCTATTTTTTCAGCTTTAAACTTAAACTGAGGAGAGCTGGTTAGGGAAGGCAGTGTGCAGGCGCTGTGGGATGCTCCCGAAAGCTTTCCTTTTTGGGAAGCTGGGGAGCGTTCCCACCCAGGCTCCGTCCGTACCGATGTACCCATATGTGAAGACTTATTCCTGCTGTTCCCAGGGATCATCTGTTACAGGTAAGTAACTGTGCTATCTCCAGCTATGGGAAGACTGCCACGAATACCCACATACTTTGTAGAATTAGGTGAACCTGAGTCTTCTGCTCCATCGCTGGAGCAACAGCTAAAGACCAGGCAGAAGAAACCTGCGCAATCAATGCTGTCAGCTGTCCCTTCTGAGACAGGTGGGAATGCTAGCTGCTACCTGATCTCTGAAGGTGAATATACTTCTTTATCTGCAGCAGCCTCCTCAACTGTGATGTCAATCCAGCATTTGAGTCCAAGTCTCAGATAGACCCCAGCCAATCCACATTTCCAGAACTCATCCTCTGTCTGGATAGCTTAGAAGGGGCACGCAAGTTGGGCTTCTACACTCTACCTGTCCTCACATGATCTGATCTGAGCTTGAGGGAAACCAAAGATTGCAGGTTCTACTACTTAGTTTCCACACCAAACCCCCCCCCCCGCCGACTTGCTGTAGAAGGAAAAGAATGCCAGGAGCTTCCTTTTCTGAGAGATCCCCACTCTAAGGGGTCACAGCTGTAGCTGCAAACCTCTGAAGCAGGGGAGTGGCCAGAAGAGCGGTCACCAGAACTCAAACCTGGGCTATTATCCTTACCCAAAGCACCATCAGTTGCCTCCTACCTTGAGGCAGAAAATATTGGGCTACCACATCCCCTTCGGAGGAAGGGCCCACCAGAGAAGTCTGAAGCTGCTATGCAAGATGAATCTAGTACTGAGGCTCTTTGCTTGCCATAGCTCAAAGGATGCTTCCTGGAAGATGACAAAAAAAGTTAAGGTAAACAATTACACAGGCTGAGGCATAAGCGTGCACACTGAGCATGTGTGTTGGAGCTGCTCAGGCAGAATGTGCACCAGGATGCTTGGACATAAGGTGTGCAAAAACAGAAAATGTGAACAGCACATGTTGGAAGATTCTGAAAATGGCAGGAAGCCCCTGATGCTGATGGTCCACCCTGACATACGTCCCAAAAATAAATGAGTTCAGGAGACCCCAACCAAGGATGGTGACTAAAGATGAGCCTTGGTACTTGGCCCCTAGGTGGGGTGCAACCATGCCAGGCTCTGTGCTACTCAGACTGTCTTTCTTTTGTCCTGAATTTTTAAAAAGGCTTGCATGTAATTCTAAGCTGTCTTCAGTTTTTGGGGGAGAGCAAGGGGGCCAGAGGGAGGGAGGGATAGGGTACTGAGGTCATGTTAGGTAGTTGAATTCCTTCCAGTATTCTGGCTGCTCAACAGGCCCTTAACAGAAGAAGAGTGAAACTAAACCACATTTCCCCTCCTCTTATGGCTAAGGAAAAGACCTTTAGTCTAGTGGAGCTGCCCCTATCGTGCTCAACTGAGACGCACCTGCAAATGGTCATTTATGAGCAAAATCAATTTTTTCCTCAATTTATAGATTTTTTTCAGAGCTGAGAAATTCCAACCACCATCTGCTAGAGACAGAAGAATACTAAGTTGTCCTCTCATGACAGGCTGATGGAGGCATTGGGAGTGATGCCATTGAAACCTGGCCATTTCATTGGCTGGCTGTCTCCACACATCTATGGGTAGGAGAACACAAAAAAATAGACCTGATGCCAGTCATAATTGGTCTACTCCAAAGAGCAGGGCTGACTCCAGAGTTGGTTCAAGGCATTATTGTCCTAGGCAAACCTTAAGACTGTCACCTTCAAATCTAGCTTTAAATACCCTGCTCGTTACTGCTCCAGGTGGCTGGCCCTGCCAAAGTTACAAATGGAATAACTGGATACTTGCTGCAGCCATGTAGAAAGCAGAGCAAAATGTAAATGTTATCTACCACCTAACAATTTTCCTAATACATTATTCAATCAAGGTTTTTCAATAGAGCCATAGAATAGGAGATATGTGCTTAGAGGGAAATAAGACCGTGTACTTTGTATCCAGAGGATTATAAGCATATTGTCAAATGCTCTGCAGCATTGTGAGGGGACAGCTGATACAAGGTCGTTACTCACATGTAGTAGATGTTCTCTGTGGACAGCAGAAATAAGTCCTCACATATAGGTGACGCTCTGACGGAGCCCCATACAGGAATGCTCCCCAGCTCCAATTGGAAGCTTTTGGGAGGCTACACCTCACCTGCATGTCTGCTTTCCCCCCCTTGCCACTGCAGCACCATCTTCTCCAGTCTGATAACAATGCTGTAGCAGAATACGACGCCTCAGGGAGGTTGTAAGGACTTATTCCTGTTGTCCATGGAGAACACCTGCTAAGGTGAGAACTACCTTTTCTCCATGGACAAGCAGGAAGTAACTTCTCAAGTATAGGACTCCCAAGTTACAGGCTACCAAAAACTGAGGAGGCCAAGAAGCCCAACGGGGGCAAAACTGAACTGAGAACTAGAGAATCAACTATGTACATAAGGTGTAGTTCGCAAAAGGGAACGCATCTGATTCAGTTTCTTCACCATTAGGGGTTTGTTTTTTTTAGGAGCCTGGAGGGACAGTGGGGGTGATGGAGTTAGATTCTAATCTCCAAAAAGGTGCCGGAGCACCGATTGGCTGAAGTTGCTGTCCCTCCAGACAGTAGTGAGATGTGAATGTGTGTCACAGTTCTGCAGATCTCTTCCATGAAGACCAGTTGGCCACCAATGCAGTTATGACATGACTATTAAGACTCAGGCCAGCCGGGGCATAAGCAAAAGCAATGCAATCTGCCAGCCAAATTGAAAGAGTGTTTGGAAATAATAGCCCCCTAGCTTGCTGGGGTCAAAAGAAATAAACAGCTGGATAGGCTTTCGGCCTTTTTCTGCTCCCAGAAGAAAGCTAAGGCTTATTTACAGCCCAGCATGTGCAGTGCTATTTCCCCTCTGTGGGCCCGATGACTGATTAAGATGGAAAGTGGATACTACTGTTGTAAGGAGTAGAGGATGAGTGCACAGGACCATTCTATTATGATGAAACCAGGAGCTCACTTACCGGGCATACTGACATGACCTCCACCACAAACATGATAATCATAGCACAGGAATCAAATGCAGCTAATATGAGCTGTGCCAGAACCACATTGGGGTCCCAAACCACCGCCAGGGACTTGAAAGGCGGCTTCGATAGAAGCAAACACACATGAAGTGAGTAACAGCTGAGCAGAAATGGACCTCCCTTCTATTCCACGATGGTATGCCTCAGTCGTGCTGAGGTGAACCCTGACAGAGTTGGACTTGAGACCTGACTTGGAGAGGTGTAGGAGGTACGCAAGCTGTCTGTCAGTGGAACAAGTAAAAGGATCTAGTGCCTGTTCTGGGCACCAGATCATAAATCTCTCCTATTTGAATGCATAAGCCCACCTCGTCGAGGCCCTCCTAGAGGCCAACAGAACATTTGTCACTGTCAGGCAGCTTAAGCTCCGAGAGGACTAGCCTCTCAGCCATGGACTGGACATTGGAATGTAGCATCCTACCATCTTCCTAAGATATAAGGTCTGGGGGCAGAGATAGCCACAGAGGTTCCCACTGGGAGAGTTGAAGCAGAGACCATAGCTGTCTGGACCAATACAGCATGAGGAGTATCATCACACCAATGTCTGTGTGGAGCTTCAGCAGGGTCTTTGCTATGAGAAGTATGGTAGGGGGATGGGATATGCATATAACAGGCCCTTCCCCCAGTGCAGGAGGAAAGCATTCAGCGTCAGCCTGCTGTGCGAGGTAACTCTGGAGCAGAACTGATCCACTTGGGTGTTTTGTTGGGTGGTGAACAGGTCTATAGAGGGGGTACCCCACTTTTGAAAAATGCTGTCCAGTGTCCATCTGTGTGGTTGGAGGATGTGACTCAGTTCCCCTGATAGATATATGGCCCTGAGCTTCTTTCCTTAGATGGTGGTGAACCTCCACAACCAGACTGCTTCGCAGCACAGGTGATATGAACCGTTGGCCCCTTTTTGTTTATGTAGTAGATCACAACGTGATTGTCGATCTGAATCAGGACAATCTGGTTCGCTAGTCGTTCTCAAAAAGCCCCGAGGCTCTCAATTCCAAGACATTGATTTGATGTAGGCTCTCCTGTTCGGAGCAGATGCATTGCGTGTGAAGGCCATCCAGGTGTGCTCCCCAACCCAGTTTGGATGCGTCTGTTAATGTTTTCTGAGCCAACGCCTTCTGAAAGGGGATACCCCTGAGCAGGTTATGATGATCCAACCACCAGTGCAGGGACTGGCCAAGAGGGCCAATGATAGCCACCTGATCCAAAGGTGGCCAGTGGCCTGGTTCCACTGTGTCCTCATTAGTCATTGAGCCAGTCTCATCAAAAGATGAGCCATGGGTATGATGTGTACACAATAAAGGCCATCTGACAGAGCACAGTCAGCATCTTACAAGTAGTTGTCTGATGACTCCAGTGGCTCTCTAGGATCAAGGTCATCAATCTCTGGTGTTGGTCTAGCAGAAGGAAGGCCTTTGCCCACATCATGACAAGGAGAACCCTTATGAACTTCAATTGTTGGGCAGGCTGAAAGTGGGGACTTTGGGTAACTAACTACAAACCCAAACAGCTCTAGCATCTAAATGGTCAACTGGTTGAATTGCTGGACTCTGTTTACAGTGGTGCCTTTTATTAGCCAGTCATCCAGATAAGGGAAGACAAAGACCTCTAGTATTCTGAGAGAGGATGCTACCACCGCAAGGCACTTTGTGAAGATTCAGGGTGCTGCAGTCAGCCTGAAAGGTAGTACTTGGTACTGAAAGTGCTTCTCTGTCAGGACGAATCTGAGATACAGATCCATCCTGCTCAAGAGAGGATATGTCGGTATACATGTCCTTTAGATCCAGGCAGCATAGTAAATCATCTTTCTGAAGATAAGTTCAAGATGATATCGCTAGGTATCCTGCTCCTTATCTCACACCAGGAAAGTTCTGAGGTCCAGGATAGACTGAACCCCCCCCCCCCCCAATCTTTTTGGGGACCAGAAAGTACCTGGAGTAGAATCCCCATCCGATCTGCTCCTGTGGCACAGGCTCGATGGCAAGATTGGCCAGAAGGGCAGATATTTCTCCTTGAAGGAAGTTTAGATGCAGGAGGTTGAGGGGATACGCCCTCAGGGGGCAATGTGGCAACAGCTCAGAGAAGTGCAATATGTAACCACGTTGGACTATTTATAGCACGCATGAGTCTGATGTTTAAGTGGCCATCTGTGGACAAAAAGGAGTGAGCCTTCCACCAGAGAGCTCTTCTCTGTGGACATGGGAAGACTGCTATGCTCTGAAGGAACTAGTCAAAACCCCACTCCAGGCTTTGATTGCAGGGCATTTTGGGCCTTTTGAGGCTTTTCTCAATGCTGTGGGAAAGGAGCCTGTGTTTTTTGTTAGGAGGTTTGAGGATCAGGAAAAGTACCACGCCTAAGCAGACAGTAAGCTTTCTTCTGGCCTCCACTTCGATACCTCCTCCGATAGGCAACTGGTTTGAATGTGCATCTCGAAAGCCTGATGAGGGCGATGTGTTGCTTCTCTATGATGCCTGCCTTCTCCACCTGCTCTCCAAAGAAGTTCTCTCCCCAGCAGGGCATGTCTGCCAGCTTATTTTGTACCAAATGTTCCAGGTCCGAAGGAGGAAGCCAGGTGAGCCTGCAGGCTCCAATGCCCACTGCTGCTGTTCTAGACACAGTCTCCACAGCGTCATAGGTTTCCCGGGCCAGGAACTTACAGTAATCTTTGCTATTGCCCATCAGGACATGACGGTGTTCTAATTTTTCTGAGGGAAGAAACGCATGATCTCCTCCAAGAACATGCTTGGGTAGAGCTGGTACGAGTGAACTCGAGCCATAAGCATGGAGCTTTGGAAAAACCTCCTTCTGAAGGAGTTCAATGTCCAAGCCTCCCTACCAGGGGTTGTTGAGGAAAGTGTCTTGGTGCTCTTAATCCTCTTAAGGGTGGACTTTACCACCAAGGAGTGGTGTGGGAGCCGAGGCTTCTCAAAACCCAGAGCAGTTTGGACTCTGTACATAGAGTCCAGCCTCCTACTGACTGGTGGCACAGAGATGGGATTCTCCCCACATCCTCATTTGTAGCTGCTGTAGTATATGGTGCACTGGTACAGTCACTGCTTCCTTAGGGGCCGAGGAGTACTGAAGGATCTCCAACTCGTCCGCCTTGGGCTTATCCTTAGTCTCCAGTGAAAATGGGATGACCTTTGCCATATCCTTTACAAAATCTTGGAAGGACATGTCTTATAGAGGAAACTTCTGCCTTTCGTGCAGAGGAAAGGGGTCTGACGAGAGTTAAGAACATGAACATAAGAAATGCCATACTGGATCAGACCAAGCCCAGTATCCTATTTCCAACAGTGGTCAATGCAGGTCATAAGTACCTGGCAGGTACCTAAAGTCAACAGCTTTCACAATGCTCATCCTGGGGTAAGCAGTTTCCAGGGTCCTCTTTAATAAAGATTTATGGACATTTCCTCCAGGAACTTGTCCAAACCTTTTTTAAACCCAGCTACACTAACAGCTTTTACTACATCCTCTGGTAACAAATTCCAGAGTTAAATTATGCATTGAGTGAAAAAATATTTTCTCTTATTAGTCGTAAATGGGTTGCATTGGAGCTTCATTGTGTGTCCTCTAGTCTTTCTACTTTTTGATGGCATAAACAACTGATTTACGTTAACCTGTTCCACTCCATTCATTCAATTTATAGACTTCTATCATATCTCCCCTTGGCCTTCTATTTTCCAAGTTGCCCTAACCTTTTAAGCCTTTCCTCAACGGGGTATCCCCTTCCATCCCCTTTACCATTGTGGTGGCTCTTTATGAATAACAAGTGAGGTGATCAAATTTGTAGATGACACAAAATTATTCTAAGTTACTAAAACGCAAGAGAACATTGATAAATTGGAAGACTGGGCATCCAAATGGCAGATTAAATTTAATGTGGATAAGTGCAAAGTTATGCACCTCGGAAAGAACAACCCAAATTTTGGTTACACAGTGCAAGGTACCACCTTAGAAACCACCACCCAGGAAAAAGATTTAGGCATCATTATGGATAATACGTTGAAACCCTCCACCCAAGAAAGCTAATAGAATGCTAGGAATCATAGGAAAGGAATGGAGAATAAAACCAAGGATATTATGATGCCTCTCTTATCATTCCATGGTTCGACTGCACACAATCTTCATTTGGATGCCCAGTCTTCCAATTTATCAATGTTCTCTTGCGTTTTAGTAACTTAAAATAATTTTGTGTCATCTACAAATTTGATCACCTCACTTGTTATTCATAAATGACCTGGAAATGGGAATATGTTAAAATGCAGCAGCCCAGCACCGATCCCTAGGATACTCCACTATTTACTTTTCTCCACTGAGAAAATTGGCCATTTAGCCCTACTCTCTGCCTTCTAATCTTTGCTATTTGCCAGTTTCTGATCCACAATCTTACACTGTCTCAAATCCCATTACTTTTTAATTTCACCATGAGAGACTTTGTCAGGAAACCTGCCCTCCATTCCACATTGGTTACCCAACCATCAGAGTCAGACTCTGAACGGAAGTCTAAGTACCTCTGAGACTCTGCCCAGAACTTTCTCCTGCCTTGAGGGGAGTGATCATCTTCGGGATGGATGATGCATTGAGGACTTCTGAGGTTCTGTAACTTGAGACACTTGGGAGGGAGATAGCCCTGCTGTTAACTGGCATCGAATATCATCGATGGTTCTGTAGGCAGAGCATGTGTGTTGAAGAATGGTTGCACAATGCCTTGGGCAGTAAGGTACCAGCCAGCTCGTTCTCCAGCAGTGATGTGATGTGGACTTTGAGCACCTGAAGGTGGTGTTCCTCCATGGTTGCTGATTTCAAAGGCCTTAGGGTCTGAGCAGCTTTGACCTATCCATGTGGCTATTGGGAGCCGACTGGTGCCCTTCTGAAATCCTGGAGGTTATGGGGTCTTCCTTCTAGGGCGCCTTGGTGGGCTACTTGCGCTTGATGTCCTGCTTGGAAGAGCTTTGATGTCAATGAACCCAGGTCTTCACCTGATGCTTGGATGGATTTCTATTCAAATAATCTATTGCCTGCAGCCAGAGACAGACTGATGCCGATGCTCTCAGGAACTATTTATTTTTATTTTATTTATTTAGTAAACATTTGTATACCGCCGCTTCCTACGATCAGCCGCGGTTACTTTACAGAATCATCATGTATCGTACAATACAATGAATTTTTAGAGTACAATTTTGATTTTGGCAACGATTTGCATATCACACACGAAATAGAGACTAGATACTTTTCATAATTTTAAATAAACATTCGATTCAAGGGTACGAGGGTGGGGGATACAATATACATATATACATGATTACCTATCGGTCGTCAAATGCTTCATTTGTTCCAAGTGTCATTAGAAGATAA
The DNA here is from genome assembly GCA_033557465.1 of Ichthyophis bannanicus. Classification (NCBI taxonomy): domain Eukaryota; kingdom Metazoa; phylum Chordata; class Amphibia; order Gymnophiona; family Ichthyophiidae; genus Ichthyophis; species Ichthyophis bannanicus. The sequence continues at coordinate 99,483,219 of CM066046.1, forward strand.
CTGGTTGTGGTAAGGTGCTGCAATTAGGTTGGGTTGTAGAATGTCTGAAATAAATGCGTTTTGAGGTTCCTTCTGAATTCAATAAGGCTATTTGTCATTTGGAGCTCAGGAGGGAGCTGGTTCCAGTGGATCGGTGCTACATAGGTGAATGCTCTGTTGCTCGTTTCTGTTTTAACAGATCTCATGCTGGTAGGGACACAGAGCGTGTTAAGATGTATGGTTCTTCTGTTCCTGTTGTGTGTTTGCTTAGTGATTAGGTTGTCAAGGTATGAGGGAGCAATATTGTGTATGAGTTTAAACGTTGTTATGAGTATTTTGTAGATGATGCGGGCGGCTACTGGGAGCCAATGTAGTTCCATAAGCACTGGCGTTATGTGGTCCGTGACGTTTTTTTCCATGATGATTCTTGCAGCAACATTTTGGGCCATTTGTAAGATATTTAGGGTGTTCTTCGGGAGACCTTGTAAAATGGCGTTGCAGTACTCCAGGTGAGGAATGATTAGCGCTTGAGCGACAGTCCTGAAGTCTGATTTTTCTAGGATACTGCGAAGTGGTTGTAGAACTTTCAATTTGTAAAATATGGCTCGGTTGACTGTTCGGAGATGTTTATCCATCTTAAGGTTGTTGTCTATTAGGACCCCTAGGTATTTTATTGCAGGCTTTGCATGGTAAATGTTTTTGTTGAGGGTTACTGTAGTGGGTGGGTCGAAATTAGTTTTTTTGGAGATAAACATGACCTCTGTTTTCTTGTGGTTTATTGACATGTTGTTTTGTTGAAGCCATGTTTGTAACATGTCAAGGCATTTTTCTAGGGGAGTGAAATCCGGCTGTGCTGCGTTTAGGCGTGTGTACAGCATCACATCGTCAGCATAGATGTGGTAGTTGATGTTGCACCTCTGAAAGATTTCACAGATTGGTTTTATGTACAGGTTGAAAAGTAGTGATGACAAGGCAGATCCTTGCGGGATGCCCTGTGTTTGGGGGAAGGCATCAGCTTTATCGTTGTTGAATAGGACTTGTTGCATCCTGTTGGAGATGTATGATGCAAACCATTTTAGGGGGGTCCCTGTTATACCTATTGATGATAGTCGTTTTAAGAGGGTGCTGTGATGTACTGTATCAAATGCTGCCGAGATGTCTATAAATACAAGTATGAACATGTCCTGTTTGTTCTCAAGGCCCCTGAGGAGGTTGTCGAGGAGTGCTAGCAGAAGGGTTTCTACTCCGTGATGTTGGCGGAAACCATATTGATGCATGTCTAGGGCTTTCCTATCGTCAATGTGATCTTGCAGCTGCTGCTGCACCGCTTTTTCAATGGTTTTTGCTAAGAAAGATATACTCGATATTGGCCTATATGACGCGGGGTCGCTTTTGTTGAGCGATCTGTTCTTTAAGATGGGCCTAATGAGTGATCTCTTGAGATAGGCAGGCATTTCACCTTGATGAAGTGATTGATTGACAATGTGGGTGATAGGATTTGCTATTTCATTTTTGGTTGCTTTTATCCATGCTGCAGGGCATGGGTCAAGAGGGGAGGTGGTGGATTTTAAATTGGTTATAATGTTTATGACCTGTTTTTTGTTTAATTGGTGGAAAGTGTTCCATTCTGCAGCCGATTCCTTATGAGGGACCGTGTTGGCTTCCTGAGAGGTGAGTGCTAAAGACATCCTGTGATCCGTGACTGTGGGTACTTGCGGATTAAGTTTCTTGGCGTAGTGGTCTGCAAGCATCTGGGAACTGATTTCGTCGGTCCAACCGGTGTCCTGGAGGGTTTTGGTGAGAGATTTGACAATCTCAAATAGTTCTCTGGGTCTGTTGATGGCTTTATTAAGTAGTTTAGTGTGGTGATTCTTTTTTGCCTGGTTGACCTCATTCTTGTATTCCATGAGTAGTGTTAGGTACAGTCGTTTGCATTCCTGGGTTTGCGCTTTCCTCCATTTTTTCTCTAACTTGCGTAGTTCCCTCTTCATCTTGCATAATGTAGGGGAATACCAGGGTTCAGATCTTGTTCTTGTTGGTGCGTTTGTGGTTTTCCAGTTTGGACTTGCTGCTGCTTCGATCCTTGAGTTCCATGTGTCTACAAGCTTGTCTAGGTCCGTGAGAGTGTAATCGAAGCCCGAGGATATAGATGCCACCAGTGTTTCACTGTTGAATTTTCGGAACTTCCTTTGTGGTATTTTTGTGTCGGCTTGGGGTTTCTCCTTTGTGGTTGGTATTTGGATTTCCAGTTCAATTAGGTAGTGGTCAGACCAGGGGACTTGTGTTACTCGGGTTTTAGGTTGTTGCATTTCATTCAGTTTAGTGTTGGATGATATGAACACTAGATCTAGGGTGTTGCCTTTGATATGAGTGGCTTCCTGAATGATTTGGTTGAATCCGAGCTGGTCCATTGCTTCAAGGAAGGTATCGGCCTGGCTGCGCGGTATGGAGGGAAGGTTCAGGTCTCCCAGGATAATTCGCTGTTTCTTTGGTGCAGAGGTTGAGATAGTTTCAAGTGCAGTGGCCAGGTTGTCGTGCTGGGGTGTGGGGGGTCTGTAGATTAAGCATATTGCTAATGTTTTGTTCTCAATCCTAAGTATATCTATGCCCTCAGAAGGAGCTAGGGATGCGTTCGTTAAAAGAAGGGAGGATCTGGCGAGGATTAGGACTCCCCCACCTCTTCTGTTAGGACGTGGGCAGTTGAAGATAGTGTAGTCAGGTTGCGTGAGTTGGTTTACTATTACTGGATCAGTGTCTGTGAGCCATGTTTCGGTGATGCATAGAATATCAGGTTTGTTGTCAGTCATGATGTTGTGTATGACGTGTGTTTTATTTCTAATAGATCTGGCGTTGATGAGGCATATCGTGATGGTGGATTGCGGGTATGGTTGTGTGTGTTTGCTTTTATGAGTTGAGGCTGTTGGCTTCCGTTGCTTCCTTTTTGGTTTGGATCTGCATTCATTACGTGGTTTGTCAGGGGTTTTAGATAGTGCGTTTTGGTTTGTTTTATGGCTTTCCATGACTGGGTCCGTGTAACTAGTGATGAGCATGGGGATAATTGGCAGGAGTACTGGGCTATGGATAAATATTGGTTGCCATAATATTGTCTGGTAGTGTGGTGTGTTGTATATATGCGTTTGTGGCAGGCGTTAGGCAGAAGCAGAGAGTGATGATTGTGGTGATGAGTGCCATGATGTGAAAAACCAGATTCAAAATGTAATGCTATTGGATGTCCCAGACTTACGTAGATTCAAATGCAATATTATTGGATGTCACAGACTTACGTAGATTCAAATGCAATATTATTGGATGTCACAGACTTATGCAGTTTCAAATGCAAATATTATTGGATGTCACAGACTTATGCAGTTTCAAATGCAAATATTATTGGATGTCACAGACTTTCTGGTAAGGCTAGATAAGAGTGATCATTGACAATATAGTAGAATACACTGCATACTATGAGATATTTGCCACATTCTGATACAATGGAAATACTCTCTATAACGTTTGGATAGACTAGCTATATCGGAAGTGACTAGCTATATCGGAAGTGGTTCAGTGGTTAAGCTGTGGTTAAGGTTAAGTATGTAGTTCCGCAGTGAAGAGTTTACCTGGTCAGGTGTGTTGGGGCTAGTAGGCGTAGCTGGTGTGCTCAACCTGTGTTCAAGGGAGCTCTTGTTGGATGGTGTTGTTCCTTCGTTGTTCAGTTGGTACATGGGAGACGCGTTGTAGATGGTAAATTGTGCCGGCGAGCTCAGACCCGGATAGGGGAGCTCGAGCCAGGTGAGGTTGCAAGCGCCTTGCTTTTGGTTGTGTTCTCGTATGTGTCTCTAAGTTCCGGTTGTACGTTTGTGTTTCCTTTTTGGGCCTGTCGGGCCACGCCAAAGGGCCCTCTGGCGAGGCCCTCAGGCGCGGGCCCGCCCGGTAGGGACGCCGCTTTAATGCTGCTCTGGGTGCCTGCTCCCACTGCCCGGATTGGGCAGGAGACCTCCCACTGTCCCGATTGGACAGGAGTGCACCGGGGGAAGGCTCTGGCTGAAAGCGGCTCCCTCGGGGTAGGGACGCCGCTTTAATGCTGCTCTGGGTGCCTGCTCCCACTGCCCGGATTGGGCAGGAGACCTCCCACTGTCCCGATTGGACAGGAGTGCACCGGGGAAGGCTCTGGCTGAAAGCGGCTCCCTCGGGGTAGGGACGCCGCTTTAATGCTGCTCTGGGTGCCTGCTCCCACTGCCCGGATTGGGCAGGAGACCTCCCACTGTCCCGATTGGACAGGAGTGCACCGGGGGAAGGCTCTGGCTGAAAGCGGCTCCCTCGGGGTAGGGACGCCGCTTTAATGCTGCTCTGGGTGCCTGCTCCCACTGCCCGGATTGGGCAGGAGACCTCCCACTGTCCCGATTGGACAGGAGTGCACCGGGGGAAGGCTCTGGCTGAAAGCGGCTCCCTCGGGGTAGGGACGCCGCTTTAATGCTGCTCTGGGTGCCTGCTCCCACTGCCCTATAGGTGCTCGGCTCCGATTGAGCCCCAAAACTGCTTGATATCTATGCACCAGCTGCGGATTCCTGGGCAACCATTGAGTCTGACAGTGTTGCTGAATCAGACCTCTGCCCCTCAGGCCTCTTCTTGTCATCTGAAAGTACAATGCAAGAAGAGGACTGGTGCTCGGGACCCAGGCATGGGAGGCACCAGTCGTGCCTGTTTGTTACAGAGATAGTCCTGGCCCATTTGGTGCATTTCTTGAACATGTTTGAGAAAATGGTCATGGTCAAATCAAACAGCTTGATGGTGACCACAGGCTCAGCTGGGCCCCAGGGAAAACTGAAAAAAGGAAACTTTACCAAAAGCGCCAGAACTGATGAAGGAACACCCCTGAAGGGAAAGTGTTTAATGGTGGAGGACCGAAACAATGTCTGGGGCTCTGTAGAAAAATGAAGACGGAAGAAGATGGTGTTGTGGTGGCAGGCGGAAAGGCAGACACAGTTACAGTGCAGCCTCCCAAAGGCTTCCAATAGAAGCTGAGGAGCGTTCTTGGGTGGAGCTCTGTTGGAGCCGTCACCCATACGTGAGAACTTAATTCTTGTTTGTCCATGGCGAATTTGTTTGCCTGCTTCAAAGTAGATACAAAGTAAGCCACTGCTATTTCAAATGAAATATACCATAATCACTGGATCAAAAGGAGTGGGGAGAAGGCAACCCCCCGCCCAGGCATGTTTATCCACATAAGGTACTAATTACACTTACCTGGTAATTGTTCTTCCTTGAGGGACGACAGTTTAGTCCTCCACCTCTGGGTTGTGCACTTCCTCCTGCAGCTTGGAGACTGGCATGTCACAAAAAAGTGACATCACTGGATATAGCCTGCTACTCTCTCCCATCATCCCCAGTGAACTATTGATAAAGCACACTTAAAGGAGCAACAAATAAGTAGCTAATAAAACAACAATCTCAGTGAACACATAACAACCACTTTAAACCAAAACCAATGTCATCTTGGAAGGTAGGCTTTTCTTCTTGTGCCCTCGCCTTCCGCCTGCGGCAAAGACAGATCAGAAAGAATCAGAAGCGACATAGCATTTTAGGCAAAAACCATGTACCTACCGGTAATCTCATCCTTCGGCCAGCTGAACTTCCACTGCTTAGCTCCATACTACCCCGGGTGGGAATGAGGACTAAACTGTCGTCCCTCAAGGAAAAACAATTACCAGGTAAGTGTAATTACCATTTCCTTATTGGTCCTCCAGTTTAGTCCTCCACCTCTGGGATGTAACAGAGTAGTACTCATCGGGAGGGACCCTTCCAACCAGGCCTGCAACACCGCTGCCCCAAATACAGCATCCTTTGCTGTTAAGACATCTAAGCGGTAGTGTCTATTGAAAGTGTGAAGAGAGGCTCAAGTAGCCGCCCTACAAATTTCCACAGGCGACACCAAATTGTGTTCCGCCCATGAAGCCGCTTGCACCGTGGTAGAATGAGCTCGCAAACCAGCTGGCACCTGTTGTCCCGACAACAGATAAGCCGAAGCAATCACCTCTCTAATCCATCGAGAAATGGAAGCTTTCGCCACCGCCTCCCCCTCCCCCTCCCCGACTGCACCGAACAAAACAAACAGGCGGTCGGATTTGCGAAACGCCTCTGAGACCTTCAAATACCAACGCAGCACTCACTTTAAGTCCAACCGATGCAATCCCTGGTCCGTCGCAACGTCTTCTACCGAACCCAGCACCGGAAGGGAAACAGTCTGGTTTATATGAAATGGAGAAACCACTTTGGGCAAAAAGGAGGTAACTGGACGGAGCACCACCTTCTCCTTAGAAAATGACAGAAAAGGTTCTCTACACGAGAACGTCTGTAACTCAGAAATTCGCCTCGCTGAGCAAATGGCCACCAAAAACACCGTCTTCAAGGTTAAATCCTTCACGGACACTTGCTGTAAGGGCTCAAAAGGTTCCCTAGCCAGGGCTGCCAAAACCAAGTTGAGATCCCACAGAGGGACCACAATCCTATGCGAAGGACGCAACCTTGTCACTGCTCTGAGAAAACACAACACATCAGCATGTGCCCCTAAGGCTATCCCCTGCACGCCAACACAGCTAACTGAACCCTCAAGGAGCTGGCCGCAAGGCCCTTGTTGAAACCGTCCTGCAAGAAGCTCAAAATCACTGCCACGGACACGGTTGCCATGCGCACTTGCCTCCTAGAACACCAATCCTCAAATATGTGCCAAATGTGAACATATGTCAGAGACGTAGATGACTTCCGAGCCTTAAGGTCGCAATGACTGCTCCAGAATAACCTCTTTTCTTCAAACGCGCCCTTTCAATGGCCAGACCGTAAGCGAGAACTGATCCACTTGAGGCATCTGCAGCGGCCCTTGCAGTAGCAGACTAACGTCGGCAATCTCCACGGATCCCCATTGAGAAGCCGCATGAGGTCAGCATACCACAGACGCCGTGGCCAGTCCGGAGCTACCAACAACACCCTTCCCGGGTGGGCCTCGATCCATTGTACCACCCAACCTATCAGGGCCACGGAGGGAATACATAGAGGAGACCCAACACCGGCCAGCGTTGCAGCAGGACATCGATCCCCTCCGACATCCTTTCTCGATGTCTGCTGAAGAACCGACTGGCCTTTGCTGAGTGGAAGGTCGCCATGAGATCCATGATTGGCGACACCCATCTGCGCACGAGTTGTGGATGCAATTCCCATTTGCCGGCATCCACCTGGACTCTGCTGAGAAAATCCACCATCACATTATCCTTCCCGGCAATGTGTACCGCCAAAATTGCCATCAGCCGAAGCTTGACCCAAGCAAATAGCTCCTCTGCTTCTTTTTCCATGGCCGTACTTCATGTACCACCTTGTCGATTGATGTAGGCTACCGTTGCGGAGTTGTCTGATAGAACCCTTACCGCCCGACCCCTCGAATGCTTGTAATGCTAACGCTACCGCTCTGAGCTCCAATCAATTGACTGACCAAGTGCTCTCCCGAGCTGACCAGAGACCCTGCGTGAAGAGCTCCCCATCCCCCGAGACTTGCATCTGTCAACAATGGTTTCCACTCTGGCTGCTCCATGGGCATATCGGCCTTCAACGACTCTGGAAGTAGCCACCACTTCAACGCTCGTCGAACCCTGAGAGGACAAGGCAAATGTCTGCTCAGCGGATCAGTTTGATGAGACCAACGGTGAAGCAACGACCGCTGCAGCGGCCTCATATGAGCTCTGGCCCAGGGCACCACCTCCAAGGATGCCGCCATCATACCTAACACTCAAAGATAATTCCAGGCCGAAGGAACCAGAATATTCCTGAACTGGTGCACCACTTGCTTGTAGGGGTTGGACCCACAGATCGGGCAGAAACACCATTCCCCTCTGAGTGCCGAACTGTACGCTGAGGTACTCGAGGCTCTGGGATGGAGTAAGATGACTTTTGCTCACATTGACTACCCAACCGAGCTTCTCCAAGAATTTCACCACCTTATCTGTAACTTGCACGCTCTCGGCTCTGGACTTTGCCCGAATTACCCAATCGTCGAGATAGGGATGAACCAAAATACCTTCCTTTCGCAACGCCGCTGCTACCACCACCATCATCATGATCTTGGTGAACGTTCGCGGCGATGTTGTGAGACCGAAGAGCAAAGCCTGAAACTGATAGTGGCCCCACGGCAGAGCAAAGCGTAGAAACTTTTGATGACCCGCTCTGATCGGAACGTGTAAATACGCCTCCGTGAGATCGAGGGATGTCAAGTACTCTCCTTGGCGTACCGCCACAATGATGGACCACAACATTTCCATTCTGAAATGCGGTACCCAAAGACAGTGGTTCACCCCTTTTAGATCTAAAATCAGATGAAGCAACCCGTTCTTTGGCAACACGAAATAAATTGAGTATCGACCCCTACCGTAATCTTCCTTGGGCACTGGGACGACCACACCCAAGCGCAACAGTCAATTCAGCGTGCAACGGACTGCCTGTGCTTTTTGCTGCCCCCTGCAGGGCGACACTACAAATAAAGCCAGCATGAGCCATGCGAATTCTAGCGCATAGCCCTCCCGAATGATTTCTAACACCCACTGGTTGGTCGTTATTTGGACCCAGGCAGGAAGAAAGTTCCGAAGTCGCCCGCCTATCGGCAAACTTCCTGCCAGGGTCCCCCTCACTTCATTGCGGCTTACGATTGGCAGTTGAGGCTGCTGCTGCAAAACCTCTACCTGCTCCCCAAAACCCTCGGGCCTGAGGAGCAAATCTTCCTCTTTGGAATCTGCCCATGCGAGAAGTCTAAAATCTCCGAAAATCTCTAAAGGAACCCCGAAGGTTCGACCCAGACTTCCCCTGTTTGGGCTTATCTTCCGACAACTGGCCACCTTTAGACTCCCCTAAATCTTTTACCAAATTATCGAGATCCTCACCGAACAACAACTTTCCTTTGAAAGGGAGCTTACCGAGACGTGCCTTGGAAGAACCATTTGCTGCCCAATTCTGTAACCACAGGGATCTGCGAGCGGCCACCAGTGATGCCATACTATTAGCCAGGGCTCTAATTAAGTCATAATGAACATCTGACAGATAAGCCGACCCTGACGGTCCAGCTCTCTCAGCTCCTCTTGCGCCAACTGAGGAGACTGTCTTAAACGCTGCGACCATCGAAGACAAGCCCTTGCCACCCATGCCCCACAAATGGAGGCTTGTAATGACACCGCATTGGCTTCAAAGGATTGTTTCAGCAAACCATCCAACTTTCTATCCTGCGCATCCTTCAAGGCTCAACTGCCTGCTACTGGCATCATTGTCTTCTTGGTCACCGCTGCATCAATCTGCGGTAATTGAAACCTCTCCTTGTCTTTATCTGCTAACGGATACAGTCTATTCATAATGCAAACACCCCGGAGCCCTGCCTCTGGCTGATCCCACTCATCCTGTATCATTCTGTCAACTACCTTGTGGACGGGAAAAACCACCTGCGTTTGCCTCACAGCCTGAATAATCGGGTCTTCACCACTGTCATCCTCCACAGGCTGTTACGTGGCGAGCTTAAGCGTCTGAAGGGACTTGGTGATAAGTGCCATCAATTCCTCCCTTTGGAACACCTGAATAATTTTTGCCTGATCCTCTGGCTCAGGAATCTCTCCTTCCTCCAACTCTTCATCTCCACCTTCCAAATTGACCTCGTTCTCCTCAAACTCATGTCCCTCAAACTTAGAAATTGAGGGCTCCCGAGTCCTTGCTCACTTTGGCAGTCGCAAAGAACTAGCACTCGGCTCAGCCGGACCTGTCTGTTGCGGCGCTGCCGATAGCGACAGGCCCTCCGGCACCTTTCCTTGCCGCCGCAAACAGAACGCCTGATGCATAATTAACATGAAGTCAGGACAAAAATCCCTGGTCTGCAGCCCCACAGGTACAGGACCCCCTGACTGACCGGTGACCGCCTCGACCCTGGCCACTGGTGTGAGAGACTGCAGCTCCTCTATGTCCAAAGCAGCTGAGGACCCTTGACTCTCCTGACCTACCTTAACCTCCATTTGGTGCTCCACACTGGTAGACACCTGTGTACAGCCCTGACATATGCTGGAATCGGCGATAGCCCCTCTATGGGTACCGCACACTGCAGGTGGGAGGTCATTGCTTAATTATTATTCTTTGGGGGGTTTTTTAAATCAAAGTCTGCTCTAATTATCTGCCTATCCTTTTTTTTTTTTTAAATAGCCAAGGCAGTCAGCCAAGGACCCTGACCAGAAGCAGTAATAATGAGGATTTGCCCCGGGATCCAGGTAGCAAAAATAGTAGTATTTGAGTAACAACTCCCCACAAAAGAACCTGCTAGAAAACCCCCCAAGGAAACAGCCAGGTAATTAAAACAATAAAATAAAATAAATGAAAATCAAAGAAATCCAAAAAGTGAAACTTGTGTACCTCACTAGAATTGAGCACTGCGGCATGCAGTTGCCTGCTTGAAAAAAACTACATGCTGCTAAAATGGCTGCCGCTGCCTGAGAGAGGCAGGAAAAGGCACCAAAAATGTTGAGGCCTGCACGGCGTGTTTGTGCTGACCCCCCTGTATTAAAAACCCACTCTTGTCCCCCCTACTCACAGGGTGATACGACGAGAGTGCTTCCGGCACCGCGGCGCTTCAAACCACGCGGCTCCACTGTGCTTACAAGCGGGGAGCCGAAGGGCAGACTTCCGCTACAAAACTGAAGCACGGCAGCTTTCTGCTGCCGGAACCCAAGCTGACTCTTCGTGCTGCTGAGCTCTCCCCTGTACAGATCAGGGGGGAGAGATCGTCGCCGGCAGAAAAGTGAACAGAAGAAAAAAACAAAGGCAGAGGAAAGCAGGACCAGGCACAAGAGGCAGCACTCTTCCTAAGGTGTTTTTTTTTTTATTTTTTTAAAGGTATCGCCCCCCCCCCCCCCCCCCCAAAAAAGGGACAAGATACAAAATACCCACTAGGACCAAAACTAACAGAACCTAATCTAACAGTTCCTTATCTGCTCTCAAGTGAGCCCAGCACCTAGGCTCACTATGTCGTCCTGCTGCATGGAGACTGGATGATGGGAGATACCAGCAGGCTATATCCAGCGATGTCACTTTTTTGTGACATGCCCAGTCTCCAAGCTGCAGGAGGAGGTGCACAACCCAGAGGTGGAGGACCGATAAGGAAGATCCTATTTATGTATTAAAGTTAGTCTTTCTTTGCACCAAGTGTGGATGATATAGCTTTCACTTTTGAATTTGATGTGAGCGAGTTGGGCTTAGCAACAAAAGTAGGCTGTCTGTGTAAAAAGACTCAGTGATTCAGAACCACCTGTTTATAAAGACCTGGCTAAGCCAAGCATTTAATCACACTACTAAGCCAGCACTTGAACACATAGCTTGACACCCCCCCTCACTGAATAAGGCCAAATGTGAAGAGAAAATGGCACAAGTTACAGCATCCCATTCTGTAAAACTTTATTAGTAAGTTACAAAATACAGGAGTAATTCTACATTTCTCTATTCAAGGCACTAAATGATGTACAAATGCACAATCTCATTTTTATATACATAGTGGAGGTCAGTCAGATACACATCTCAATTGTAAGAATGACCATGGCTGCACAATTTTTAAGTGAATATATGAGTTGAAGGTTCACTAGTACAGTTCAGCAGCAAGCCAGTGACATTTTGGACAAGGGCTGTGCCGCAGCAGGAAATAGATAGTGATTACTCAAATACGAAAGAAGGTCAAGACTCCCAAATGCCCACTGCAGGACAGGCTATTGCTAGTACTTAGAGACTGGGTTGACAACACAAGTTAGAATTAGTAAGATGCTGTGCTACTAATAGAATACGCAAAGCTTTTTTCTTTTTTTTTTCAAGCCAGCATATGTTTAGAGGCCTAATAGCCAGGAACTAGCGTGGTTGAAGTTCAATCCTCAGCATTCACAAACAACATAATACCCTAAATAAAAGAATGACCATCTAAGATTTCTGATATTAAATTCTTTAGACTTCCGCTTCTCCTCTATCCCTTGCATGAGGTAATCATAGTTATGTTATTTTGGATGCAACTATCAGAACATGCTGCCTCCAGGGCCACAAATCTTTGGAAAAATTATATCAAATCATTAAAGACAGCTCGAGAGAAAGTATTTCAACCTGATTTAAAAGGTTTTGTCGCAAGGAAAATTATACAAGCTTTTGCTCTTTCAACTTTTTTTTTTAATGAAGAAAAAAAAAGGTACATGCTGTTTTTGCATGAACATCCACGTTTGCTTTAGCCCCTCCTCGCTACTAACATAAGAAAAAGCATAGTAAGAATGTGCAGCTAGTAAAAACAGGGGCAAGCAAACATTTTGCTACAGTGGGGGGCCAGAAGCGTTCCCTTCCCCTCCCTGTTCTCGCTTCAGGCCCAGCCAGAGGTGATGTTCTCAGGCATTATGGACTGCAGCATATCCATCTTTACAATACAATCACCTTTCCCCTCGGAGAAATGAACGTTTTCCAGCACAACTTTGCTAATGGGCATTGTTTAATTTTTTTGTTTTCATAATACAGTGACTTTTTATTCAGGCCCCTATTGACAAAGCACGTGACAATTTCCATAGTAAACAGCTTTTAGCACATACTAATTGCACCATTAATCAGCTAATGCAGAAATTGCTTTGTTGGTGCATGTAATGCGGACAGACAGCACATTAACTGCTACTGCGGTAAACACCTCCTTTTGCTGTCACGGACTGTATTCCACATGCAGTAGTGAACTCTGCTCTATGTTAACTGCATAGCAGCTGCACACACCCGGAAGGGAACCCTCAACAGTAGCGTTTTTCCACCTCGTGCGCCTTTATTTATTTATTTTTTTGCACTTAAGCTGCAAAAGGTGCAAAAACCTTTCATAAATTGGGTTGTAACAATATTACAGAAAGGAAGCCCAGCTCCTGAACATTAAACCACCTACCATGGGAAAAAATCTAAATAAAACCTAAGTCTAGGTCTAAGGTGCTATTGAGATCAGGCTGAACAAAAAGACAGTTAAAATCTGCACCGGTATACAACTAACTCACATTAACCCACTGAGAAACAACAATGTATTTTAAGCTGCAGGTGTTATGTCATCGTTAAGTTATGAGCCCTGATCTTTTTTTTTATCAGTAGCTTCTATGAAGTTATAGAAGGAAACATTTCAGTAAAGCTTTTTTTTTTAAGCCCAACTGTAAATATTTTTCTACAACTAGAACAGGTAAGAATTACAATAGTCACAACTGACTTGCTGAACTCTTGCAAAGTAGCAGTGTGAAGATGGAATTTAATTGCAATGCAGGCGCTCTGTTTCCTTAGCTAGCCAGGCCTAGAAGCAATGGACCCAATAGTCAAAGTGATTAGCGCAGTGACTGGGATAACGGGGTTAGTGCTGCTGAATGTCTGCGGTTCCCAGCTCTACATACCCTAATGCTAACAGCTTAGCATCAGGGCATGGCTGATCAATAACTAGTCAGCAGCGATACTGAGCTGCTGCCCAGTTAGCAATATGCAGTGAAAACCAGGTACAGGTAACCCTGGCCTTGCTTCCACAATGTATCCCTGACCTGACCGTGCCTCAACATCACAGCTGCCCAGCATCTTCAATGCCAGGGCCATACAGGTCACTGGCAATGAATAGCCGGGTTTACTGTGCCATGTTAGTAGCACTAGCTGCCGGTGCTGAATATAGGACCCAATGGTCTTAGCCCTGGAGGAAAGGGGTTCAAGCTCACGGGCAGACTTATGGTCTTAGTTAATCAGGTTCTGAAGGAAGGTGTGGTCCTGGCCCAACACTATGATGGCTGGACAAATGGAAGACGGTGGTTGCAAATGAAGACCCAGAGTGGTATATCCCAAAGTTGAAGCCTACAGGAAGTGAAGGCTGCCAGGACCCTTCCTTCTTCGCCCTCAGTTCTAGTACTTCAAAGTTTCTCCATGGTGAAGCAGACAGGCAGAATCCTCTATAATTACAGAGTGACCACTGCACGTCCAGGGAACAAGCTGAGGTAGTCCTGCTTTTACCCTATGGCATACATGGAGATGTAGCTCAGCTTTTCTACTTCAGAGCGTAACCAATAAAGCAGAACTACATTACTATGCAGGCCATGAAGTAACGCCTGGACAGTCACCTCCATCTAACTATAGGTTTCAAGTTCACAAGTAAAAGCTCATTTGATGGAAACTCTTATGCCCAAATATGTTCGGTAGCTTTTCTGCAGTGATAAGCCATTGTCTTGAAGGCCTGAATATGACCAATTGAAGTAAAGTACTTCATCCTCAAACAAGTTCGATTGACACAGCATGGAAACTTCCAGAAAGTGAGGACCTTTGCTCTAGAATACATACCTACCCCAAAATTCCAGCATTTACACACGTCACAGTGCATCAAGCAACTTTTCATTCCCTTTGGGCTCAGGCCACACAACACTTGAAAGATTTCAAAGTTTAAACTAATAAGCTGCTGCTGAAAGCATTGCAAGCTCATTTTCTCAAATAAAAAAGTTAACTAAACCTCCTCGAGGAGTAGCTGTCTTGCTTCAGTGCCAACCTAAAGAAAAATGGCAATTTTGCTACCTGTCTCATTTGCATGGAAGGCAAGCTTGCACGTAGTTGTGGCCACCAAACTGTGGGAAATCCCACTCGTTAGTAGTTTAATCTCTGTTTTTAACTATGAGCAATAGTTCTATAATGCCTAAAACTTTTAACCATGAGCGCCACACAAGAGAGGCGTCAATGCACTTGCCCATGAGCTATGCTATTCACTAGAAGAGCACTTCCTCACAATAAATGATAAAAATACAGAATATTTCCATTTCCTCGTAGTACCTGTCTAGATGCATGCGGTGGGCAGAGTTTACAGATGGGATCTTATGCCACTTGTCGCCGACCCAGGCACCTAAATCTAATTTCAATATAACCAAATATTTCAGTGCATGGCATGACATCTATAAAACCACTTCACATTCCTAAATAGAGTTAAAGACTTCTAATCCCCAGTGCTAGGAACTAATTACTTTAATTAGAAGCACAATTCATAGATTTTCAGGCTGGCTAGTTCAGGGTTTCCATACAGAGGGCTTGAGATGCTCCTCCCCCTTTCTTCTATCTTGCAGAACTGTTAAAACGCTCTAACGCCCCGTAACTCTGTTTCTGCAAAGAACGATAATGCCCGACTGTGTCCTTCATTTTTATTTTCTTGCTACACAAAGATGTTCATTAGGCCAAGGCTCTAACTTGACTTTTTTTTTTTTAAGCTCAATGGTGTTTAATGCTACTGTTACAGAAAAAGTCAGCAAACCTCTCTAATAAATAACTGAATTGATACATAAGGAGTTGTGCAGTCCTTGAGTTCTCATTCTGAGGGAGCTATAGGCTCTTGCTCTACTCCTGATAGATGCATGAAGAGCTCACCCATCTCTGCCACTTCGTCATCAGCTTCAGTGCTTGGTATATTCCGACTTTCTCGATCTTCAATGAAATCCCAAAGCCTGACAGAGTTGAAGAACTGAAAGCAAGCAGCAAACTATGGATTACAACAAAACCCATGCCACTATAAACAGTAAGACTTCTATAGCAGGCTTTGAAAGATCTTCTGACTCCAGGAGCTGGTGCCAGAGACCTTTTATTCCCATCCCGAAGGCTGGAGGAGAGATCCTTTGACAATTGTTGCAACTCCTTCAGGCCCTTATTTACTAAGGCTATATTCCCATTCTGTGCTGAACGTGAAAGAAATCTTAGTAAAGCAGGCCCTTCATGTACTATTGCATGGCCTGGCAAAGGTCCACAGCCAGAAGCCCCTATTACTTCCAATTTCAGCCCCTTATCTACACTCTCTCCTCTTACCTCCAGCTTCCTCCTCATTAGCTCTCTCAACCCTCCCTTTTCTAGTCACCTTTCCAGGCTACCAGCCACCTCAAGCTCCTAAACCCTCCTTTCATCCCCCCCTCTCACCCTGCAGTCCGTTCCTCCACACAGCGCTCAGTAACTGTATGTGGTACAGGAACTCCTGTGCTGGTCTTGGGGTGTTAAGTCTTGTAAGATCAGCATGGAGCTCCTGCGCCACAGTTCGAATTCACCAAAAGCTGCATAGTAACAATGAGGAGGCCACACCCATTTCTCTGGTGGCATGAAAATGCCAGGCATAATGGGGACGTTTTTAATCACCATGGAACGCACTACCAGCAACTATCAGAACCATCAGTGAACTCTCCCAATTTAGGAAGGCACTGAAACGGCACCTCTTTCTTCATCACTACGATGATGCAGTCTTCCACCCACTCTCACATCTCAATGCAGCACCTCAAACTCATGCACGTCACATTCCCAGACTGATCACTCGCAATGACACCTTCCCCTCCAACCACCATGAGAAACTTATGCAGTGCCGCATAACTCATTATATTGTTGCATAAAGTAGACTGTATTTATTCATCGTGTCTCCTTGTTAAGGGACTGGTTATTTATACCCTATTTTACCTGTTATACCTGCTTAATGCATACCCAAGTTTAATTTTCCTGTTTAATGTATACCCAAGTTATTATACCTGTTTCACTGTAAGCACAAATCACGAAATTGAGATGTGCAACTCTTATGTTCATTGTAAACCGCACTGATGTCGAATAGCGCGGTATAAAAGAGACTGCAGATAAATAAATGGCAAGATGGCACCTAGGCTTTGTTAAGCCTCAATTTCCACTATTGGCCCTTTGAAATGTGCCAGTGATCAGCTGGCATGCCATAAACATTTTGTTATCTTTCCATTTGGTTTGATAGCAAAGGGCATGATTTGTGATTCCTTACAGCAGAGATGTCAAATTCCATGAGATGTTTGTAAGCAATGGAAGCAGTCTAGTCTTGAAGGACTAGAAAGGGGGGACTGTTACTTCTGGAGAGAAATCTGCAACTATGAGTATATACTTCTGGTAATTTTCTAAAAGGAATTCTTTGTATTAAAGCTACTTAATCTGTGAACCCACTGTTTTTTGTTGGATCAGTTGGGGCCTAGTAGCAGCAGCAGTTTGAATTTAAAACACAGAGGAGAGCTTTCTGGTTACATTTCATACCCAGCAGAGAGCTTGTAGTTTAAATTTAATAGTCACTCAGGGCCAAGTAACAGCAAAGTACTTTTAGTTTAAATTTAACACACAAATGAGAGCTTTCTGGTTACATTTAGTACCCAGCAGAGAGCTTGTAGCTTAAATTTCATAAGAAGTTAGAGCCTAGCAGCAGCTAAGAGCTATAATTTAAATCAAATCAGAATTTAGCTTACCTCAGCAGCACAGGACAGGGTACTGTGTAGCAGCCCTCTTTTAATAAGTGTTATTTCCCACCCACCCCTGGGATAATCATAGCTTTATAGGTACTTACACATCTTAAAAGACAGGAGGTGCTTTCAGGTGAAGCTCATTACCCAAATCAGTCATACACTAAGGACCTGAGATTAATTAAGCTTCAGGTGAACAAGGTATATTAAACGTATTAGGTACAGTTTTATTGATATAAATACCCATAACAACCCCTAGTAAGTAATAACTTAAAGATCTAGACACGAACTTAAAACTAAGATGCAGACAGCAGTCCAGCAGCGGGATGGGGGCTTTCCAGTCTTTTGCATTGAGTGTCACATGTATGATTTTCTCCCAGTTGGTGAGAGGTCTTACGTGTGCACTAGGTGCAAGGAGCTCTTTTCTCTCAGGGAACAAGTCCGTTCTCTAGAGGCTAAAGTAGCAGACTTGGAAAACATAAGACAGACAGAGAGGTACATAGACGAGACCTACAGGGATATAGTCCTGAAGTCCCACCTCCAGTCTGGCAGCACCCCTGTTGCCATGGAGGAGAGAGGTCACGTGACAGGAGAGCATCACCCTGGTGTGGCAGGAAGTGATCCTGTAACTAGGACCTGTCCTCCAGGTGATGTAAAACCCTCTCGCACCGAGGAAGTTTCTCCAGGGCCATGTGCCCATGAGGGAAGGGTTAGGACAGCCGTTATAGTTGGTGATTCAATCATTAGGCATGTAGACAGCTGGTTGGCTGGTGGACATGAGGATCGCATGGTAACATGCCTGCCTGGTGCGAAGGTAGCGGACCTCACGCGACACCTAGATAAGGTCTTAGATAGTGCTGGGGAGGAGTCTGCTGTCTTGGTACATGTCGGTACCAATGACATAGGAAAACGTGGTAGGGAGGTTCTGGAGGCAAAATTTAGGCTTTTAGGTAGGAAATTGAAATCCAGAACTTCCAGGGTAGCATTCTCCGAAATGCTTCCTGTTCCACGCGCAGGACCCAAAAGGCAGGCAGAGCTCCGGAGTCTCAATGTGTGGATGAGACAATGGTGCAGAGATGAGGGTTTTGGATTTGTTAGGCACTGGGGAACATTCTGGGGAAAGGAGGGGCTCTTCCGAAGGGATGGGCTTCACCTTAACAGGGATGGAACCAGGCTGCTGGCATTAACCTTTAAAAAGGAGATAGAGCAGCTTTTAAACTAGATATTAGGGGAAAGCCAACAGTCGCCCAAGAGCGGATGGTTCGGAAGAATGTATCTTTGAAGGATACTACCAAAAGCAGAGTGGTTCCATAAAAGAGTAAAGTAGCCCAAATGCCCTCAAGTATGGAGCAGACAGAGCTTAAAGATCCCAATTTACCCATGTCTAACAATAGCCAAATTAACATGAATAAAATACATTCTCTAAAATGCTTGTATGCAAATGCTAGAAGTCTAAAGAATAAGATGGGAGAGTTAGAATATATAGCACTAAATGAAAGGTTAAATATGATTGGAATATCAGAGACATGGTGGAAGGAGGACAACCAGTGGGACACTGTGATACCTGGGTTCAAACTATATCGTAATGATAGAGCTGATCAAATTGGTGGAGGGGTTGCACTCTATGTTAGAGAGGGCATTGACTCAGAAAGGATTAAAGTTTTTCAGGAAACAAAATCTGCTGTAGAATCTATATGGATTGAAATTCCATATAAAAGGGGTAAGGCGATGGCAGTGGGGGTGTACTATCGAGCACCTGGCCAGAATGACCAGATGGATGATGAAATGCGCAAAGAAATCAAGGAAGCTAACAAAATTTACAGCGCAGTAATAATAATGGGTGATTTCAATTACCCCGGTATCGACTGGGTCAGTGTCACGTCAGGACATGCTAGGGAGATAAAGTTCCTAGATGAAATAAATGACTGCTTCTTGGAGCAGCTGGTTCATGAACCGACCAGAGGGGAAGCCATATTAGACCTAGTCCTTAGTGGAACACCAGATCTAGTGCAAGAGATAAGGGTGTTGGGGTCACTTGGCAATAGTGATCATAGCATGATCGCCTTTGATTTAATTAGTGGAGGAGGGATAGTAAGGAAATCCACAGTACTACCTTTTAACTTTCGAAAGGGAGACTTTGATAAAATGAGGAAAACAGTTAAGAAAAAACTAAAAGGAGCAGTTGCGAAGGTTAAAGACGTACATCAAGCTTGGGTGTTGTTGAAAAATACTATCTTGGAAGCCCAGACCAGCTGTATTCCACGCTTTAAGAAAAGTGGAAGGAAGTCCAAAAAACTGCCAGCATGGTTTAAAGGTGAGGTCAGATAGGCTGTTGTTGCCAAAAAAAGCATCTTTCAGGAAATGGAAAAAAGAGCCAAACGACAAAACCTGAAAACAGCACAAGCACTGGCAAGTCAAATGCAAGGTATTGATAAGGCAGGCAAAGAGAGAATTTGAGAAGAAGCTTGCTGCGGAAGCAAAAACGCGAAATAAAGACCTTTTCAAGTACATTCGTAGCAAAAAACCTGTGAGAGAGTCAGTTGGTCCATTAGATGATAAAGGGGTTAAAGGAGCACTAAGAGGCGACAAGGCGATAGCGGAGAGACTGAATGAATTCTTTGCTTCGGTCTTTACTGAGGAAGATGTAGGGATGTTACCCATGACTGAAGTGGCATTTAAAGGTGCGGAAGAATTGAAGGAAATATCGATACATCGGGAAGATGTCTTACAACTATTAGATAAACTGAAGAGTAGCAAATCACCTGGGCCGGATGGTATACATCCAAGGGTGTTGAAAGAACTGAAATATGAAATTGCAGAACTGCTATCAGTAATCTGTGAACTATCATTAAAATCATCTTTAATACCTGAAGATTGGAGGATCGCCAATGTAACACCAATTTTTAAAAGGGGTTCCAGGGGTGATCCGGGAAACTACAGACCGGTGAGCCTGACGTCAGTACCGGGAAAAATGGTAGAAACCATCATAAAGAATAAAATTACTCAGCATGTAGATAGTCACAACCTAATGGGAGACAGCCAACATGGCTTTAGACAAGGAAAATCTTGTCTTACTAATCTGTTATGTTTTTTTGAAGGAGTGAATAAACAGGTGGACAAAGGTGAGTCGGTTGATATTGTTTATCTGGACTTTCAGAAAGCCTTTGACAAGGTCCCTCATCAGAGACTTTTGGCAAAACTAAAGAGTCATGGGATAGGAGGCAGTGTACTATTGTGGATCAGGAACTGGTTAAAAGATAGAAAGCAGAGGGTAGGGCTAAATGGCCAATTTTCCCAATGGAGAAAGGTGAATAGTGGTGTACCCCAGGGATCTGTGCTGGGTCCGCTGCTTTTTGACATATTCATAAATGACCTGGAAAGTGAAATAACGAATGAGGTTATCAAATTTGCAGATGACACAAAACTATTTAAAGTTGTTAAAACCCAAGAGGATTGTGAAAAATTGCAAGAGGATCTTGATAAATTGGAAGACTGGGCATCAAAACGGCAGATGAAATTTAATGTGGACAAGTGCAAGGTTATGCACCTAGGGAAGAACAACCCAAACTATGGTTACACGATGCAAGGTTCCACATTAGGAACCACCACCCAGGAAAAAGATTTAGGCGTCATTGTGGATACCATGTTAAAACCCTCGGCCCAGTGTGCAGCGGCGGCCAAGAGAGCAAATAGAATGCTAGGTATGATAAGGAAAGGAATGGAAAATAAAACTAAAGATATTATAATGCCTCTATATCGTTCCATGGTGAGACCGCACCTTGAATATTGTGTGCAATTCTGGTCACCGTATCTTAAAAAGGATATAGCGATTTTAGAAAAGGTACAGAGAAGAGCCACCAAAATGGTAAAGGGGATGGAAGGATACTCCTATGAAGAAAGGCTAAAAAGGTTAGGGCTCTTTAACCTGGAAAAGAGACGGCTGAGGGGAGATATGATAGAAGTCTATAAATTAATGAACGGAGTGGAACGGGTAAACGTAGATCAATTGTTTACCTTATCAGAATATAGAAAGACTAGGGGACATGCAATGAAGCTACAGGGTAAACTATTTAAGACTAATAAAAGAAAATATTTTTCACTCAACGTGTAATCAAACTCTGGAATTTGTTACCGGAGGATGTAGTAAAGGCTGTTAGTGTAGCTGGGTTTAAAAAAGGTTTGGACAAGTTCCTGGAGGAAAGGTCCATAAACCATTATTAAGAAGTGACCGAAGATATCAATGCTTGACCCAGTACAAGCATTGTGGAACTTGTGTCTCTTGGGGAAACTGCTAGGTACATGTGACCTAGATTGGCCACTGTTGGAAACAGAATACTGGGCTTGATGGACCTTGGTCTGACCCAGTATGGCATCTCTTATGTTCTTATGTATATCCATTAGGGATACCCTGAAACCGATTGGTTTGCGGCCTTCCAGAATTGCAGAATGAATCCTCCAGAAAGCTGTAGTGCAGGGATATCAAACAGCCAGAACCATATATGAGGTGCGATCAAAAAGTACAGACACTTGTACAATAACACAAGAAATATAACACTGACAGTTATTGCACTCAGTCTCCTTCAAAATAGTCCCCTTCCAATAAAAACACACTTCCTCCAGCGTTCCTGCCACTGCTGGAAACAATTTTGAAATGCCTCCTTCATTATGCTGTGAAGCTGCTGTGTCGAAGTTTGCTTAATGCTCTCCAAGTCGTCGAATCTCCTTCGTTTCAGTGGTAATTTCAGTTTTGGAAACAAGAAAAAGTCACAGGGTGTGAGGTCAGGTGAGTACGGAGGCCGATGGACTTGTTCAATTTGGTGTTTGGCCAAGAACTGCTGGACAAGATGTGATGCGCGAGCTGGGGTGTTATTATACTTAAGAAACCATTCACCATTCCTGTAGAACTCTGGCCTCTTACGAAGTGCATCTCTCAAATGAGTCAGAACTTGGACGAAGTACTCCTTATTTATGGTTTGGCCTTTTGGAGCATACTCATGATGAACAATACCCTGGTAATCAAATAAAACTGTGAGCATGACCTTGACATTGCTCCTCACCTGATGGGCTTGGGTCTGGAAGAGTCTGGAGTCTTCCACTGTGAGGACTGAGCCTTAATTTATGGGTCATAACCATAAATGCATGGTTCATCACTAGTAAAAATCTTTTTGATGAAATCAGAGTCATTTCCAACGCATTCCAATAGCTCCCTGGCTGCACACAGTTGATCTTTATGATCAGGGGAAAGGAGTTTTGGCACGAATTTTGCAGACATGTTGAATCCCCAAATCGACCGTAAGAATGGACTGTACAGACCCAAAACAGATGCCCATGTCCTCACCAAGCTTCCTGATAGTCAACTGGCTATTTGAGTGTATTGCGTCATGCACTGCTTCAACTTTGTCTTCATTCCTGCTGATGGATGGTCTTCCAGAACGTTAATCATTGTCAATACTTTGGCAGCCCTCTTGAAAACGTTTATACCAGTCATAAACATGTGCACAACTCATGCATTTATCACCATACACTTGCTATAACTTGTCATAAGTCTCTATGCATGAATCTCCAAGTTTCTGGCAGAATTTAATGCAAACTTACTGTTCAATTTTTTCACTCATTGTAAATCTGAGGAACTGCTTTTACACGATATCAAACATTACATGATTAAAAAAGGTATTGGTGTGCTTCAGCCATGCTACACTCTGCACATGAAGAGCACATAACTAGGTCACTGCATGCTTAATAGCAACATGGTGGGATGAATTATTATATAGCTACACAACAAGTCTTGATACTTTTTGATCTCACCTCATACTTAACAGACTATGAATCAAAAAAGACCAGAAGTGCATTTAGTCTAGCCTTCTTATAGCCTGTAAATGGCAAAATTATTTCAGTGACCCAGCTTTGCTTATTGCTTCTGTGACAAAGAAGATCAACAGGGAGGCAGAATAAATCAGCACTGTTCCAGAGCAAAATGTTCTCAAAGGCAGAATATACAGACTACTGGAACAGGCAAGGGAGTCATCTAAAGATCAAGCAATTCCACAATCTAATTGTCCATCTCAAATTGTATGCAGTTCAAAACATGTCAAAATACAAAACTCATTGTATAGTGCATGCACTATTCAAGGTAATATTTTAGTTACCAGATAATGTCCTTTCCTGGAGTCCTGGACTTGGCTAGCAGGATTCCAGAAAAAGACATTATCTGGTAAATAAAATGTCACATTCCATATCATCCTGTTATACAACTCCAGACAAATGGGAGGTACTAAAGCTAAGACTCCACTGGGTGGGAAGACAACATGGCAGCTTTCAAGACCTCTGCATCAAAGGCAGTGTCTACCTGAGCATAGACAACCAAGCAGTAATGCTTGACAAAAGTGCAAAGTGATACTCATGTTGCTGCCCAACACATGTCTGAGGGTGTAACCAGCAGGTTCCGTAACAAATAAGCTGAGGGTAGACTTGGTGGCCACATCACCCTTATGCTGACCTGCAAACAAACACAAAACTGGTCTAACGAGCGAAGAGTTAGTGACTTTGAAGTACTGGAGAAACACCCTCCTGCCATTCACCAGGCGATGGCCCTTATTCTTCCCCAGGCACTGCTCCTTAGAAAAAGGAAGACAAAAACAGACTAGCTGATTGACATGAAAAGATGATATCACTTTAGGTAAGAAGGAAGAGAGATGGGTTGAATACACATAGCCTCCTTTGAGAATGATAGATAGAGAACCCTACATGACAATGTCTGCAACTCTGATATCCGCGTCACCATGCAGATTGCAACCAGGAAGATGGTCTTCAGGGACAGATCTTTAAGCGTGGCCCACCTCAGGGGCTCAAAAGGGCTCCAACATCAAAGCGCAAAGAACTAAGCAGAGATCTCATGAGGGAATGATGGACAGCAGGGGAGGATGTAAATGTCATATTCCCTGAAAGTAATAAGCCACATAGGGTGCAAGGCCACAGAACTCCTCGCCACAGCCCCCTAAAGCTGGACAAGGTCACCACCTGAACTCTCAGGGAGTTAAGGGGGAGGCCCTCATCAAGGCTGTCTTGAAGAAAGGTGAGCAAGGATGGCAAGTCCGCTGCAGTAGGGCTGATCTGATGCTCAAGGCACCAGTGCTCAAACAGGTACCAGATGCACATGTAGAGAAGGCTTGTAGTGCTTCTTCTTGCTTTCAGGAGCATGGAACCACGGCAGGAGAATAACCCTTACACATGAAGCATTGCCTCTCAAGAGCCAAGCCCTAAGCAAGAACGGAGCTGGATCATCCAGATGGACGAGCCCCTGGGCTGATCCTCAAACCATTGTTTCTATGGCCAATCTGGTGCCACCAGGACTACCAGGTCCAGATTTCACTATGTGGTGAAGTATGCACCCTATGAGCAGTCATAAGGAAACACATGCAGTAGACACTTTCTTGGCCAAGGCTGAACCAGGACATCTATGCCCTTGGAGCCTGCCTCCTTGCAGTGATTGAAGAATCTGCATACCTTGGCAATGGCCCAGGTCACCATCAAATTCATGCTGAGATGACCCCAGAGATTCAGAATCTTTTGAAATGCCAAATGGCTCAATTTCCACTCCCTGGGATCGAGGGAGTGGCACTCAAAGTCTGCCTCCACCAAGAGTTATTCTGTTCTGCCAAAGAAAACAAGGAGCCATCTCCAGGGCCATTCTGGCACTCCTCATGCCCCCTTGCTGGTTGACATGCCACTGCTGTGACATTGTCTCTGAATATCTTTGATAGGTCTCTCTCGTTTACTTCAAACAGGTACCAAAGCTCCACCAACTGAATGATGGCTGGTAAAAATCGTATTGCCAAAGCTGTTGTTCCCGTAATAGTTTCTGCCTCTGTCCAGACAAAGAGCCTGATGCCAGTCGAAGAATCAGTTCCATGTGCAGGATGCCTGCAAGCTGAAGCCCTCATGAAACAAGTGGAGGAGCTCAGAGAAGAGGTGGCAAGACTGAAAAGCATTCGAGATAACAAAAAGTACATTGAAGAGATGCATCTTGAAATATCCAAGCTGTCCGACAGAGGTGAAGATGGGAGACTACAGAATGAAGAGAGTTGGACAAGAGTCACCAGAGCCTGCAGAATCAACAATCTAACTCCACCAGTCCTTGAATCGAAGAACCAGTATGCAGCTCTGGCAGTGGAGGAGGTGAAAACATCCCAGGAAAGGGAAGGACCAGAGCTCGAGCACCCCAAAGTTGCAGAATCAGTGACCAAAAGGAAGTGAAGGGTAGTGGTGACAGGTGACTCTTCTGAGGGGTTCTAAGGCACCCATCTGCCAACCAAACAATGTCCAGAGAGGTGTGCTGTCTGCCAGGTGTCAAAATCAGAGAAGTTACAGAGAGTTTGTAGAGATTCATCAAGCCTACCGACTATTATCCGATGTTGCTCATCCATGTTGGCACAAATAATACTGCTAGGTATTCCTCCAAGTGTATCAAAAGTGACTTCATGGCTCTGGAACAGAGGGTGAGGCAGATAGGTGCACAGGTGGGGTTCTCTTCAATCCTTCCTGTTGAAGGTAAAGGCTGAGACAGAGAAGCTCACATCCTGGAGATGAATGCATGGCTGCATGGATGGTGTCATTGAGAGCGTTTTGGTTTCCTGGACCATGGGATGATGTTCCAAGGGCTGCAGAGCAGAGATGGCATCCATCTGTCCAAGAAGAGTCAAAGTGTTTTCCGCAGCAGGCTAACCCACTGAAGACAGCTTTAAACTAGATTCATTGGGGATGGGTGAAGAAAGCCACCAGGTAAGTGAACCATTAATACCTCTGTAGAAATGGGTAAAAGGCGCAAGATCTGGAAAGTGGGGTGTATAAATGCCTGTAGCTTGGGAAATAAAATCCCAGATGTTGAGGTTTTAATGGAAGAGGCTGACTTGGATTTAGTATTTCTCCTTCAAATCCAATGTTGTAAGAACGTTGCAGCGAAAGGGCAAATGCATAGCCAGAATAAAAACAACTACTTGGCAGTAAACGCTTAGCATCATACAAACAGGCTGTGATAGTCCAAAAAAAAAAAAATCTGATTCTGGTCATCTCATTAACATCAAACATTTTCCAGTACCAGGCATATTGTGAACTAATATGAGGATAAAGCAGGATTGCTTAACAAATATTTCTGTTGTATGTTCACAGATGAAGAGTCAGGAGCAGGACCTCAGAAACCATCCACAAATAGGAACCGAACGACGGGATCTTGAATGATTTTCAGAAGATTGTGTTCATGAGGAACTAGCTAAACTAAAAACAGACAAAGCCATGAGTCCGGATGGGATACATCCAAAAATACTAGGGGATGTTCTAGCAGCTCCACCGTCTGATCTTTTCAATGCCTCTTTGGAATCGGGAGTGGTGCCAGAGGACTGGAGAAAAGACACAGGTGGTTCCTTAACACAAAAGTGGACTTAAGGATGACATTGAGAACTAACTACAGGCCAGTTAGTCTAACCACTATGGTTAGTAAATTATTGGAAAGACTACTAAAGGAGAGAATAGTGAGGTTTCTGGAGTCCAATGGAATGCATGATCTGAGGCAGTATGGATTCATCAGAGGCAGGTCTTGTCAGACAAATTTCTTTGATTTCTTTGACTGGGTGACCAGAGAGTTGGACAGAGGGAGAGCCCTAGATGTGGTGTATTTAGATTTCAGAAAAGCCTTTGACACTAAATCAAAAATACATATATATAGGGAGGCGTAGCCTAGTGGTTGGGGCAAGGTACTTCAGGCCGGAAGGTCAGGGGTTCAAATCCCACTAGAGGACAGCAACCTTGGGCCGGAAGGACTGGGGTTTCTAGTCCCACAGATGCTCCTTGTGGTCTTGGGCAAGCCACTTAACCCTCCATTGCCCATGTTCCCTGTAAGTATTAGTGTATGTGTCTCATATCCCCACGTGTTAAATGTATCCCCCACTTGTGTTGTGACCGCTTTGATTGAAGGATAAGGCGGTATACAAAACTGTCTAAATAAATAAATAAAAAAATATTTTTACCTTTGTTGTCTGACTGTTTTATTCTCTGATCATGCTGGTCCCAATCTGAGGCTTCTGCTTTCCTCCGTCTTCTCTTAGCTCTCTTTCTATGTTCTATAGTCCATCTGTCATTTCTTGTCTCTCCTTTTGTTTTCTTCACTTCCTTCCATCTTTGATGTTGTTTTTCCTTTCAGCTTTCTTCATTTATTTCTCTCTCTCTCTCTCTCTGTCCAACCAGATTTCACTACTCCATACTATTCAGTTCTTTTTTAGCCATCTACCTACCACTTTTCAACCTTCACCCCAGTCCTCCATGGGCCGGCCACATGGGCTGCTGATCCATTTGCTGGTGGGTTCCTGGTTCTGTGAACACCCTCATTGCAAGCTTCAGCTATCTTTGTATGCTCTGTTCAGGTATTTTCCTGTGCCTGTTCAGTATTCTAGCTTATTGTTTATTTATTGTTTTGCATATATTTGTTTTGTCAGTGTGTCCTACCCAGCTCCTGCCCTTTGCAGTGCTGTGGCTTTCTTCTTACTAATTTATTACCTTTGTTTTCTGACTAGTTCTATCTGACTACACATTTTGGTGTGCTTTTTTCTCTCCTTCTCCCTATTCCTCTACAAGGCCTCCCCTAGTTGGTATTTTAAGCCCTCAGTTGTTTACATAGAAACATGACAGAAAAGACCACATGGCCTATCTAGTCTGTCCTTCCATATCAACCACTACAACAGTCCCCTTTTTTTCTTTAGAGATCCTCTGTGTTTGTCCCATGCTTCTTTGAATTCAGATACTATCCTCATCTCTATCACCTCCACTGAGAGACTATTCCATGGATACACCGTTTTTTCCATCAATAAATATTTCTGTATATCTCTCCTGAATCTATCCCCTTTCACCCTCATCCCATGCCCCCTCGTAGCAGAGATTGCTTTCAATCGAAAGAGGCTCTCCTCCTGTGCATTTATGCCACGGAGGTATTTAAACATCTCAATCATATCACCTCTATCCCGCCTTTCCTCTAAAGTATACATATTAAGATCCTTAAGTCTGTCCTGATATGCTTTATAATGAAGACAACTAACCATTTTAGTAGCCACCCTCTGTACTGACGCCAGCCTGTTTATATCCTTTTGAAGGTGCGGTCTCCAGAATTGCACACAATACTCCAAATGAGGTCGCACCAAAGACTTATACAGAGGCACTATCACCTCCTTTCTTCTGCTGGCCATTCCTCTCCCTATGCACCCAAACATCCTTCCAGCTATGCCCAGGTCCTGCTCTTTAGTGGACAAAAATACTTCACCCCTATACTATATCGCTCCCTTGGATTGCTGCAGCCCAAATGCACGACCTTGACATTTTTTAACATTAAATCTCAGCTGCCAAATTCTAGACCATTCTTCAAGCTTAGCTAGATCCCTCCTCATGTTATCTACACCTTCCTGGGTGTCTACTCTATTGCGGATTTTGGTATCATCCGTAAAGAGGCAAACCTTACCCGACAGCCCTTCTACTATATCATTAACAAAGATGTTAAAAAGAATCGGACCAAGGACAGATCCCTGGGGCACACCACTGGTAACCTCCTCCTCCTCAGAGTGAGCTTCATTTACCTGTACCCTTTGTCGCCTCCCACTCAACCAATTTCTAACCCAGAGCACCTTCTGTAGACTCTGTCTGCTTTCACTTGTTTGCATTCAACACTTGCCTCTTCAGCTCTGCCTTCTTGTTTTCAGCTATGTGTCTCTCTCTTCTCTTCCTTATTAATCACCCCCCTCGCCCCCTGTGGCTTATAGTTTCTTATAGCTGCCCTATGCTCATTATCACGATCACTCACAGGAACACCTTATCCCCTGCAATCTCTACCACCTATCCTTTTCTGTCCTCTGCGCCTCTCCATCTCTCTATGGCTCCTCATCACTTTCTTTTCTTATTGCTCATACTTCCTAATCGTCTCCCCTTTTACCAACACCTTCAAGCCTCCCCCCCTTATCTCTCCTTTACCATCCTCACTTCCCCCACCATCCTGTCCTCTACCCTGTCATCAGCTCTTGAGCTTCACCACTTTCTCCCTCTCATTCAGCCATCTCCTCTCTCTCTCTCTGAAACAACCTTATCCTTGTTACCGCCATGCTGTCTCCTCTATGCCCCGTACTCTTCTACTCCTCCTTCGCTCTTCCGGAGATAATCAACCCCAACCCTGGCCCCCCTAGACTTCTGTCACATTTCCAGAGCAGTTCCTCACACAACTGCTCAAATCTTATTCATATCCCTCTCTTCTCCCCCTCCTCGCTCCCTTTCTCATGTGCCCTGTGGAACATACACTCCATCTCTTATAAACTTGCTTTTACCCATGATCTCTTTATCTTTAATGCTCACTATCTCCTTGCTCTAACTGAGACCTGGCTCTTCCCTGAGGACTCTGCTTCAGTCGCTACTCTCTATCATGATGGCTATCAATTCTCCCACATGCCTTGTCCCACTGGTCTTGGTGGTGGTGTTGGGCTTCTACTCTGTCTGTCTCTCTTTTGTCTGTACAGCGCTGCGTACGAATGGTAGCGCTATATAAATGATAAATAGTAGTAGTAGTACTCTCTCCTTCCTGTAAGTTTCAACCCCTCTTTCTGCCTCAGTCTCACTCCTTTCCCTCCTTTGAAGTCCATTCCCTCCAGCTTTTTACCCCACTACCTCTCCGACTAGTTGTTATTTATCGACCCCCCTGACAAGTCAACTTCTACTTTTCTCTCCAATTTTGACTCATGGCTTTCCTTCTTTTTGGATTCATCTTCTCCCTCCCTTATTCTCAGGGATTTTAAAATTCATGTTGATCTCCAACCCTTCTTTTTTAAAGCTCCGCTCCCTTACCTCATCATTCAACCTCCAGCTTTGCTCTACTGCCCCTACTCACCAGCAAGACAACTACCTTGACCTTGTATTCTTCTCTAATTGCCTACCCTCAAACTTCTGTACCTCACCACTTCCCTTATCGAACCATCATCTGCTAAGCTTCACTCTTCATCACTCGCTGCCTCAACCTTGCTACGTCTCCTCCAACCTCTTTAGAAATAGTCATGCTATTGACCCATTGACTCTCTCCTCCACTGTCATCACCTCTTTCCTCCAGTATGTCATTGTAGCTTCATTGCGTCTGTTGATGAGGCAGTAGCTTCCTATAACACTGCACTCTCCTCTGCTCTAGATGCTCTTGCTCCATCCATGCCACATCCTGTGAGGCGTACTTTACCTCAGCCCTGGCTGACTTCCACTACCCACTATCTACGTTCCTGCATCCGGTTCAGCTGAGCATGCTTGGCTCAAATCCCACACCCTTGTGGACTTTCTAAAACTTCGAATTCATGTTTGTCTCTTTCCAGTCAGCCAAAGCACTCGCCAAACAAGACATCTAACTAACTCTCTTGCCTCTGATCCTCGCAGTCTCTTTACAAACTCTCAACTCTCTCCTCAAGGTGCCTCTGCCTCCAACCCCTCCCTTTCTGCCCAAACACTGGCTGACTACTTCCATGACAAAATCCACAAGATCACACGCCAATTCCCCACACGGTCAGCTACTCCTCCTCCTCACTCCCAACTCCCCCCCCCCCCACCTCTGCTATCCTTTCTTCCTTTTCTATGATCTCTGAGGAAGAAACTACTCGCCTTCTTTCCTCATCCAAACTCTACCTGCTCCTCTGATCCTATTCTCACCCATCTTCTTAGCTACATCTCCTCCACTGTAATCCCTTTCATCTCATATTCTCAACCTATTGCTCTCCATTACAGTCCCTTTCATCTCATATTCTCAACCTATCGCTCTCCACTGCAACTTTCCCTGCAGCCTTCAAGCATGCTGTGGTCACTCCTCTCAAGAAACCCTCACTAAACTTTACCTGTTCCTCTCACTATCGACCCATCTCCCTCCTCGCCTTCATTTCTAAACTACTTGAACATGCGGTTCACCACCATTGCCTCAATGTCCTCTCCTCTCAAGTCCTTCTGGATCCTCTACAATCTGGCTTTCATCTTGCCAAAGTCTGTAGTGACCTGTTCCTGGCAAAATCCAAGGGCCTTTATTCAATCCTCATCCTCCTTGACCTTTCTGCTACTTTTGACACTGTTGACCTCAACCTTCTTCTTGATACCTTGTCCTCGCTTGGTTTTAAGGGCTCTGTGCTATCCTGGTTCTCTTCTTATCTCCCATCACTCCTTCAGTGTTTGTTCTGGTGGATTGTCCTCTACTACTATCCTACTCTCAGTTGGCGTACCCCAAGGATCGGTCTTGGGTCCAACTCCTTTTTTTCTCTCTATAACTAGTCCCTTGGTGCACTCATCTCTTCCCATGGCTTTCAGTACCATCTCTATGCTGATGAGTCCCTCTCTACAGCTGAAATCTTTCCGGCAATCCAGGCCAGGATTTCTGCCCGACACTGCTGCTTGGATGTCTCACTGCCGCTTGAAATTGAACTGAGCTGCTTATTTTTCCCCCTAAACCCTACTCTCCCCCTTCCTCCGTCGCTATGGATAAAACTCTACTCCTCCCTGCCTCCTCACCTCGCAACCATGGGGTTGTCTGACTCCTCTCTCTCCTTCTCCACACACATCCAATTGAGAGATAAAACTTGCCAATTCTTCCTCTACAACATGAACAAAATTTGCCCATTCCTTTCTGAACACACTAGTAAAACACTTATCCACTCCTCGGTCACCTCTCGTCTAGACTATTGTAGCCTACTCCTTGCTGGTCTCCCTCTGAGTCATCTCTCTACCCTTCAACCTGTTCAACACTCTGCTGCGTGGCTAATCTTCCGCCAGCCTCGTCATGCTCATATTACCCCTCAAGTCTCTTCATTGGTTTCCTATCCGTTTCCGCATCCAGTTCAAACTTCTGCTGACCTATAAGTGCATTCATTCTGCAGCTCCTCACTACCTTTCCTCTCTCATCTCTGCCTACACCTCTCCTCGGGAACTCTGTTCTTCTGGCAAATCACTTCTATTGCTAACTCCAGACTTTGTTCCTTTCATCTTGCTGCTCCTTATGCCTGGAACAAAGTACCTGAATCCGTACGTCAGGCAACTTCTCTGACCCTTTTCAAATCCAGGTTGAAAATTCACCTCTTCGCTGACGCTTTTGGATCTTGACTCATCTGATCTCCTTTGTGTTTCCTTACCATTCCCCCTAGCTGCATCCCATGTCTACAGCTACTGTGTTGTCTCTCTTGACTAGATTGTAAGCTCTGATGAATAGGGACTGTCTTTTACATGTGTCTGTGCAGAGTTACGTATGCCTTGTAGCGCTATACAAATGTTCAGTAGTAGTAATAGCCCTCCCATTCACTAGCTCTTCTTCCCTAGCCCATTATTCCCCACAGTCTTTTGCTCACTCTGTCTCTTCCTCCCATGTCTATCATCTCTCACCCCTCCCATGTAGTATGCTGCGGCAGAGGCAAACTCTCCATATAAACAGCATCAGTTCCCTTCCAGTTCCCCCAAGCATAAACCTATTTCCTGTCCAGCCTCAGCATTAGCCTCCTTCCAGTCCCAGTACCTCACTCAGTATGATGAAATTAGAGACGTACCTGCTAATTGTTGTTCCTTGAGGAACTCCAGTCCAGTCCCACACCTCTGGGTAGTGCACCTCTTCCAGCAGCTTGGAGACTGAGCCCGTCATCTTTGATAACACCAGTACTAATAAAGCAAGGAGTGCCCCTCATCTTCAGTAACCTACTGACAAAGCAGACTCACAGGAGCAACAAATAGGTAGTTAAAACTTGAACAAAGAATACTATCTCTCTAGAACTAGCAAAAAACACAATGTCCCCCTTCCCCACTCCAGGATGAGGAAGCTTACCAGAGGCCCTACCGGGCCACGAAATCGAGCACCGAGCGTGATATAGACCATCCTTCCGGTCCGCACTCAACCACTGCCCTCCCCTGAAATTGTGGACCCCTCCTCCTCCTGGCTCTACCTTCAGCCAAGGGGACCGCAGAAGACTCCCATCGCTGACTGGACTGGAGTGGAGTTCCTCAAGGAACAATAATTAGTAGGTAAGTCTATTTTCGTCTTCCTCATTGTCCCTCCAGTCCAGTCCTGCACCTCTGGGATGTAACAGAGCAGTCAACACTAATGGGAAGGACCTACTGCACTGACCTGAAGCACTGCCAATCCAAAACAGGCATCTCTGGCTGCCTGGACGTCCATGCGATAATGCTTAGCAAAGGTATGAAGCGAAGACTAGGCCGCTGCCTTACAAATTTCAGCCGGTGACACCAAACTGTACTCCGTCCATGAGGCCACTTGAGGCCTCGTGGAGTGAGCACACAACCTCGCCAGCACTTGCTTACCTCTCAGGATGTATGCCGACGAGATTGCTTCTCTGATCCATCCAGAAATAGAGGCCTTGGCTGCTGCTTCACCTTTGCACGGACCTTCAAACAGTACATAAGGACGATTCAATCTGCGAAAGGATGGAGTCCTTTTCAAACAGTGGCGCAAGATGCGATGCACATCCAGCCGCCGCAACCGCGGGCTGGCACCCACATCCTCTGAGTCCACCAGGACTGGTAGAGAAACAGACTGATTCACATGAAAGGGCGAAACCATCTTGGGCAAAAAGGAAGGTACTGGGCGCAGCACCATATTCTCTCTTAAAAATAAAAAGAGAAATGGTTCCTGGTAAGACCAGGCTTGCAGCTCCGAAATCCTGCGCGCTGAGCATATTGCCACTAGAAACACTGTCTTAAGGGTCAAATCCTTCATAGAAACCCAAGCTCTAACGGTTCCTCACATAGAGCTGTTAACATTAAATTGAGATCCCATACGTGGGGGCGCAGGTGGAGCATCACCCTCAGGAATTGTGCCACGTCCGGATGCGTCCCCAATGCTACCCCCTTGGACCTTTCCGGAATAGCATGCAATCGCCGCAAGTTGTACTCTCAAGGAATTTGCGGCTAGGCCCTTATCAAACTCGTCCTGCAAGAATGCCAAGATGTTAGGCATAGAAGCCACAGATGACCGAACCTTCCTGTCTGCACACCACACCTCAAAGAGATACCAGACCCGAATATAGGCCAGAGAAGTAGACCTCCTAGCCTTCAGCACAGTCAAAATGACTGGGCCCGAATAGCCTTTCTTTCTCAGTCGCACCATCTCAAGAGCCAGGCCGTAAGCGAGAATCGATCCACCTGAGGCATGAGCACTGGCCCATATGACAAGAGATCTGTCCACGATGGGAGACGCCATGGCTGATCCACCAGAATCCTCACCAGGTCCGCATACCATGGGTGTCATGGCCAGGCCAGGGCAATGAGAACAACCATCCCCCGAAGGGGTTCGATCCTCTGTATGACCCTGCCTATGAGAGGCAGGGGCGGGAACACTGAGAAGCTCTTCCGTGGGCCACTGCTGCACCAGGGTATCTAACCCTTCCGACATTCTCTCTCTTTTCCTGCTGAAAAAGTGGCTTGCTTTGGCATTCTCGAACTTTGCCATCAGATCTATGACTGGGGCACCCCAGCAGCGTACCACCTGGTCAAACACCTCCTGGTTAAGGACCCACTCTCTGAGGTCCACCCACACTCGACTCAGGTAGTCCGCTGTGACATTGTCAACGCCCGCTATATGCACCGCTTGACAATGCTTGGAAATGACTTTCTGCCCAGCTCAACCGTGCCTTGGCCTCCACCTCCAAGGCTGCGCTGCCTTGCCTGTTGATGTAGGCTACCATGGTTGCGTTGTCTGACAGAACTCGTAATGCCTTCCCCTGCAACCGTGCCTCAAAACTCCATAGCGCCTGCATCTCCAGCCTATTGATGGACCAACGAGCCCTCCAGCGGGTTCCACTGTCCCTGTGCAAACTGCCCCTCACAATGGGCTCCCCATCCGGAGAGGCTGGCATCCATCATCAATGGGATCCATGATGGCGACTCGAGAGGCATTCCGCTTTCCAGACTTTCCCTTGAAAGCCACCACCTGAGTGCTCTCTTGGTCACCGGTGGGCAGGGAAGCTTCTGGGGGATAAGGGATGAGACTGGTGCGACCAGCACCGGAGCAAAGCCCTCTGAAGGAGCTACATACGTGCCCTCACCCAAGGGACAAGCTCGAGTGTGGCTGCCATCATTCCTAGGACCTGTAGACTGTCACGCCGTCAGCTCTGACATTCTCAGGAACTGCCATACTAAGCGTCAAAGCCCCTGCACATGCTGTTCTGGTAGGAAGTCTCTCCCCACTTGGGTGTCAAAGTGTGCTCCTAAGTACTCTAGTACCTGAGACGGGTGCAACTGGCTCTTGGCCATGTTGACCACCCACCTGAGACTTTGAAGGAATTGCACCACCCGGGCTGTTGCTCGTTTGCTTTCGTCCCTGGATTTTGCCTGAATGAGCCAGTCATTGAGATCCGGATACACTAGCACGCCTTCCTTGCGCAGCACCAATGCTACCACCACCATAACCTTAGTGAAGGTGCGTGGCGCTGTTGCGAGACCGAAGGGCAGTGCCCGAAACTGAAAATGTCCCAGGGGCACCGTGAACCGGAGGAACTGCTGATGTTCCGGCCAAATGGGACTATGCAGGTCCGCCTCCATTAGGTCGAGAGATCGCCACTATGATCGATCGCAAGGTTTCCATGAGAAAATGTGGTACCCATAGGCAGCAATTTACTTGCTTGAGGTCAAGGATCGGGCAGAAGTCCCCATCCTTTTATGGCACCATGAAGTAAATGGAATACCGACCGCAGCCGTACTGGTCTCTGGGAACCAGCACCACAGCCCTGAGATGAACCAGACACTTCAAAGTGTCTGCTACTGCAGGAGCCTTGGCATGCGCTTTGCAGGGAGACTGCACGAAGGATTTGCCCACCGGATGAGTCCATTCGAGGGAATACCCCTCACGAATGACCTCTAACACCCATTGATCGGATATGATCTGGGCCCAGGCAGGGTAGAAGTCCCTCAGCCAACCTCCTACAGGCTGCTGCACTTCCACCTGGGCCCCCCCCCCCTCGTTTCATTGGGATTTCTTTGGTCCCGAGGACGAGGCGGCAGCAAATTCTCGCCCACTCCCCGAAAGTCCCAAAACACCTGTGCCCTGGAGGGGAATCACCCTCTTTGATAAAGGGCAAAGTGTGTGGAATGAAAATGCCTGAACTCCCTCTGCTGTCCATGGGACATGGGAGAAGCGCAGCTCTGTTTCTGCTTATCCTTTGGCAAATGCCCATCTTTAGACTCTCCCAAGTCTTTGACCAACTTGTCCAGGTTTTTCCCGAACAGCAGGCTACCCCTAAAGGGCATCTTGCTGAGCCGAGCCTTGGAAGAACTATCCACCGCCCAATTCCGGAGCCACAGATAGCGGTGGGCCATGCCCTTAGAGAGTCCTCTAATAAGGTCATAGTGGATATCTGCCAGATAAGCCGCTCCAAACTCCAATCTGGCTGCCTCCCCCGACTGGTCTGGCTCCCCTGATGCTGAACTCGCTGGGACCAGTGGAGACAGGCTCTAGCCACCCAGGTCCCACAAATGGAGGCTTGCAGGGAAAGGGCATTAACATCAAAGGCCTGTTTCAACAAGGTGTCCAACTTTCTATCCTGGATATCCTTCAGAGCCGCCACACCTTCCACTGGAATTGTCGTCTTCTTGGTAACAGCCGAAACAGCCGCATCCACCTTCGGAGACCGAAAAAGCTCTCAATCCTGATCAGACAATGGATAGAGGCATGCCATGGTCTTAGTCCCTCAAAGGCTAGCTTCTGGCAGATCCCACTCATCGTGAATCATCTGCTGGACCACCCTATGACTAGGGAAGACCTTATGCATTTTCCTCACTGCCTCAGAAGCGGGTCCTCCAGAGACTCATCCTATGCCAGAGGACCCATGGGCATATAAAGCGCCTTCAGGGACTCCATGATGAACGCCGGCAACTCTTCTCTACGGAAGACCTTCACTATCCACGCCTGGTCTTCCCGTTCCGAAGTTCTCCTTCTTCCAGCTCTTCCTCCAAATCCAGCTCCATGTCCAGGTCCTCTCTCCCTCCAGACTCTCAGACAACAGACACTGCCCTTGCCCATCCTCCATGGGCTTGGGTTGCTTCACTGACAGTGCTCCAAGCTCTTCATTTAGAACTCCTGGCTTCTTGGAGCCATGCTCCAGTGCCGCAGACCCTCCCACTGACCTCTGCTGGCGCAAGCAGAATGCCTTATGGAAAAGCACAAACTCCGGTGAGAAAATCCCAGGGACCCCCACTTCCCCCAGACTTTGAGAAGCAAAGGGTCCGGGAATGGCCAGGTGGAGGGGGGGTGGTAGGAAGATTGCTCCTGAGGAGCAGGCGCTGCACCCATCGCAGCCTGCTCCTCCAGAGACAGAGACCTCTCCTGTCCTGCCTTCTCTTGCAAGGTTTGCTCCATTGAGGCAGCCTCTTGAGCGCATCCCCTACAAATGCCCGCCTCCGAGACTGTACCTATTCTAGTTCCACAGACCAGGCAATGTGGTCTGGCTGGCATAACAGCACCAGTAGACACTATCCAGGCCCCTGGCCTGCCTGCCCACTTTGAAATCCAAACGGGGACCCCGTGCCTCTTAAACTGCAGTGCCAAAAATAGCAGCTCCTTCTCCCAACCATAAAAAGGGGAAATTGCTTCTCTGTGTCCTCTTGCTCTTTCTGTGTACGTATTTTGAACTAATGGAGGAGTCCCAACCTAAATTTAAAATGTCAAGGGTACCTCTCCAAAACACTCAGGGAACCCTTTTTTAGCAACGTGGGTAAAACGCTGAGAAACAGAGCGACAGCAAGCCCCAAACATCCACCATGTGGTTGCAAGCTGCACATGGGAAAAAACTCTGCTGCAGGCCTCCGGCGGGAAAATAGGCCCTAATACGTCTCACACACTCGCTCTCTCCATACGCGGCCTTCCAATGCACCCCGGACACTGCCAGCCTAAACTGAGCCTGATACACATAAATACCGTGTTTCTTGGGTCCCAGGGATGATTCTGAGTCGTCGCTTCAGTGCTGCACGTCTCTGCTGCCTCTCCTGCGCTCAGCCAGAAACTGACTGCTTCGGCGTGGCGGGGCTAACGGGGATCAAAAACAGCTGCCGCCTTAGGGCTGTAAGAACCAGGCAGCTCCTCACCCAAAACAGGGTTCGGGAGCTGCGGGATCTCCAGTTCAACACAACCACCAGCACACCACCCCCATTCACCAGAGGGGAGGGGGCTCCGCTCCACACAGTTTTTTTTTTAAACTATCAGATAAAGCCAAATAAGGTGCTCTCCAGAGAGAGACTTGTAAAAATAAAGCAAGAATCAAGAAAAACTAACTAAATTGCTCCTTAGTTGTCCCTTCAGCGAGTCCAGCACTCCTAGCTCACTACCTCCTCCAGCTGCTTGGAGAATGAGTATACTGAAGATGAGGGGCGGTCCTTGCTCTACTAGTACTGGTGTCAAAGATGATGTGGCTCAGTCTCCAAGCTGCTGGAAGAGGTGCACTACCCAGAGGTATGGGGCTGGACTGGACTGGAGAGAAAAGGAACAGCCTATTTCCAGTCCCAGTAACCCTCCCTAGTGTCAGCCCCCTTTCCAATCCTCTTCTCCCAGTATCTTCCAATGTCAATCCACTTGCATTCCCAGCACCACCACTGGTGTCCATTCCCTTCCAGTCCTCCTCCTTCCCTACTGTCCAGCCCCTTCTAGTCCAAATATCATCCCAGGTATCATCTCACTTTCAGTCCAGGTGTTCCCACCCCCCACATCAGCTCCCTTCCAGTCACCCTCTCATTTATCCATCCCCCTTCCAGTGCCATCCTCATGTGTCCCCTCACTTCCAACCTCCCCATTACCCAGCAACCTACCAGTCCCATCCCCAAGTGTCAGCTCCCTTCCAGTCCCCCTCCTTCCCCACTGTCCAGTCCCTTCTAGTCCAAATACCATCCAGGTATCAGCTCATTCCCACTCCCAGTGCCAGTGCCACCCCTCCCATGTCAGCTCCCTTCCAGTCACCCTCCCCTCTCTGTCCATGCCCCTTCCAGTGCCATCCCCAGGTGTTAGCTCCCTTCCAGTCCCAGTGCCCCCTCCTTTCCAGCTCCACCCCCCCCCATTACCCAGCCACCTTCCAGTCCCATCCCCAGGTATCAGCTCCCTTCCAGTCCACTCCTTCCCCTCTTTTCAGCTCCCTTCCAGCCCCCCACCCTGTGCCAGCTCCCCTTCAGCCCTCTTCTTCCCTCTTTTTGGCTCCCTTCCAGCCCCTTCCTTCCCTCCTGTATCTGCTGCCGTTGGCACCCCCCCCCCTCACAGATTCACTGCTTGAGAGAGCCGTGGGAACACTTCTCTGCTCCCGTGGCTCTTTCTTATAATCTGCTGGCTGTGGCATTTCCAGCAGAAATTAGCATTTCCGTTTCTTGTAAGAAACTCTTTAGAAATGCTGCGGTCCAGTAAGTTCTAAGACAGCAGAGCCGTGGGAGCACAGAATTATTCCTGCGGCTCTCTCAAGCACGAATCAGTGAAGGGAAGGGAGGGGAGGCGGGCGGCTAGTGACGGCACCCCCTACTGTTGGCACCCCCCTACCGGGTAGCGCCAGCTCTGATAATATTCTAGGGGGGGAGCGAGCAGGATGTACCCAGCAAATCAAAAGTCATATGTGCCACAGCAAAGATACATTGATAGAGCACTTCTGTGTTTTACTTTTTTCTAAACAAAAATGTACATTATACATACACACTCACAACAAGCTCCCAGGTAACTGTTTACCTATTATGGTCCAATGGCAGAATATGCACAACTAATTCTAAAACTTAAAACAGAACATCACTATGCAAATATGTGAAAACTGCATAAAATTATGTCAGACACTATCTGAAAGTTCAATAATCTGCTAATGAGTATGTTAAGAGTTCAGACAGTTCTGTCACTAGAGACTATTCTGCTCTCACTTACCCGGACAGTGCCCTCCGAGCTGAGCTGCTTCCGTGGTTTCTCAGGTTCTGCTTTTGTCCCATCGGAATAAGCGTGCAGGTACAGACATTTTCCTCCAAACGGACAGGTTCCTTTCCCTTGCTCGAAATACTTGCAGGCCTTTTTACTGAATAGAAAAAGAAAGAATGCTGTCAATATTTATCATAGAGCCCATATTTCTACAGGGTACATCATAGGAAACACTTTTTACCCCTGTTGTCACCGTTAGTACATCTGAAGAAAATCTAGTAAGAGCAGATCCAATTCTGTACCAATACTAGATGGCCCATACTGATTTCCAACTTTTCTCACTCTAACGTATTTTGCTGTCATCTCCATCTCAGATTTCTTTCCTTCTTTTGATAGCTATCCATATTTTTGTCTTAATTCATTTCTCTGTATATTCCAGTGGTTAATCGTTGCACTTTTCTCTCCCTACTCTTCCCAATTTTCTCACCAAATCCCGTTTTCTGTAGTCTTATCCCTGTGTCCTACTCACTGCTCCTTCAAGGGCAGAAGACGCCCCAGGTGCAGGAGGCCCTTATCCCAATAGTACATGTGCTCCAGCAGAATTCTTCCATCTCCACTGCATTCACCTTCTCTTTCAGTATCATCTACAGGCAGAAAGGCTGTAC
The DNA here is from genome assembly GCA_033557465.1 of Ichthyophis bannanicus. Classification (NCBI taxonomy): domain Eukaryota; kingdom Metazoa; phylum Chordata; class Amphibia; order Gymnophiona; family Ichthyophiidae; genus Ichthyophis; species Ichthyophis bannanicus. The sequence continues at coordinate 99,524,033 of CM066046.1, forward strand.
TCCCCTGACATAACATCTTCCAAGGTAGCACTATGGTTTCCAGCAGCTTTAGAGAACAGCTATATGATAACTAGTGATATGCAGGCTTACTATCACACTGCAAAAACCAAGGTTTGTTTCACTTTTGCTGCGATACGGTCAAATAGCTCCACTGCAAAGAAGTACAAATGGTAGCATTCTCCTAAGTGTCATAAGAGAAACATAAATAGGTTCTAGAAAACAAAATAGGCCACAATCCTATGGAGACAAAGCTGACCTTCACCCTCCTGGATTGGCCACTGTTGGAAACAGGATACTGGGTTTGATAGACATTTAGTTAATGCTACCTTAAATCTATTTTTTACTCCATGCATATAGCTATTCTAATTTACGTTATGATGTTCTATGTTATGTTTGGCTGCTAACTGTTCCATGTAATCCAAGTTCTATGTAATGGTAAGTTCAATTTCCATGTAAACCGCCTTGACCTTTGGAAATGTTGTATATAAAACCTGCTAAATAAATAAATAAAAGATTCAGCATTTGCTGAAGTACTAAAGCAAAGCTCAACAAAATACGGAAAAGATATGAAATGAATCCCATTTTGTTTCAATTTACAGAAGCTTGTCCCACACACTCTGAATAGTTATTTGGATAGACGTTTAGTTCACCCTTTATCAAACATTTACTTCAAGGTGAGCTGAATTCAGGTACACTATATATTTCTCTGTTCCAATGGAAATAACGAGGAGATCAAATTTGCAGATGAGACAAAATTATTCAAAGTTGTTAAAATGCAAGAGGACTGTGAAAAATTGCAAAAGGACCTTGATAAATTGGAAGACTGGACATCCAAATGGCAGATGCATTGTGGACAAGTGCAAAATTATGGTTACACAATTCAAGGTACCACCTTAGAAGCCACCACCCAGGGAAAAGATTTAGGCATCATCGTGGATAATATATTGAAACCCCCCACCCAGTGTGCAGCGGCGGCCAGAAAAGCAAATAGAATGCTAGGAATCATAAGGAATGGGATGGAAAATAAAACCAGGGATATTATAATGCCTCTATCATTCCATGGTGCGACCGCACCTTGAATATTGTGTGCAATTCTGGTCGCCGTATCTTAAAAAGGATAAAGCAGAATTAGAAAAGGAACAGAGAAGAACAACAAAAATGGTAAAGAGGATGGAAGGATACACCTATGAGGAGAGGCTAAAAAGGATAGGGCTCTTCAACCTGGAAAAGAGACGGCTGAGGGGAGATAGAAGCCTACAAATTAATAAATGGAGTGGAACGGGTAAAAGTAAATTGGTTGTTTACACCATCAAAAAGTAGAAAGACTGGAGGACACGCAATCAAGCTACAATGCAACCCATTTAAGACTAATAAGAGAAAGCACAGTTACTTACCTGTAACAGGTGATCTCTGGGAACAGCAGGAATAAGTCTTCACATATGGGTATCGTCGGTACCGACGGAGCCTGCGTGGGAACGCTCCCCAGCGTCCAGTAAGAAAGCTTTTGGGAGCATCCCACAGCGCCTGCGCGCTGCCTTCCCGCCTTTCCCAACCGCCTCTCTCCAGTTCGAGTTTTAAAGCTGAGACAGAGAGAGGAAAGGAAAGATAGATAGAGAGATACAACTCCTAGGGGAGGTGGGTGGGTTGTGAAGACTTATTCCTGCTGTTCCCAGAGATCACCTGTTACAGGTAAGTAACTGTGCTATCTCCAGGAACAAACAGGAATGAGTCTTCACATATGGTGACTCCCTAGCTGCAGATGCCAGGGAGAGACCCCATGGTTGTGTGCCCTTGCAGAGGGCTGCACTTCCCCCCATAGATCTCTGGCATCCGACCAGGGTAGGTGAGTAGGAGTTGATTAGGAATGGAACAGGTGTTTGAGGACAACCTGACCAAATGAGGCATCCCGGCGGGAATCCTTGTCCAAACAGTAATGTGCTGTGAAGGTATGAACCGAGGCCCAGATGGCCGCTCGACAGATTTGGTCGATGGACACAGAGTTTAGATGAGCCATTGAGGCTGCCATGGCTCTCACATTGTGAGCTGTGACATGGCCCTCCAGAGAAATGTTCCTACTCTGGTAGGCGAAAGAAATACACTGAGCAATCCAGTTGGAAAGTGTTCTCTTAGAGACTGGAAGTCCTAAATGAGAAGGATCAAAAGCAACAAAGAGTTGAGAAGACCTTCTATGTTGCTTTGTTCTTTGTAAGTAGAAAGCGAGAGCTATGGACTCTTACTGAGTTCGTTTTCAGGCCTGCATGGGATAGATGCAGGGGATACTCTAATAGAGAATTCAGAGGTATTGCAATAGGGTTTAGACCCTTCTCTGAACACCAAATGGTAAATCTTTTCCATTTGAAAGCATAGGAACGCCTAGTAGAAGGCTTTCTAGAGGCATGAATAACATCTCTGACCTGCTGAGAGAGATGAAAATCTTGAAGGTCTAGGCCCTCAGCAACCAAGCCCTGAGATGGAGCGACTGGGGGATTGGGTGCCATAATGTTCCCCCTTCCTGGGACAGAAGGTCTGGTGCAGAGCCCAAGTCCAGGGAAGGAGCTTGAGAGAGATGCAGAAGTAGAGGGTACCACACTTGGCGTGGCCAATGTGGAGCTATGAGGATCATGGTCCCTCGATCTCTCTGAAGCTTGAATAGTGTTTTGGGAATTAGGGGAATTGGTGGAAAGGCATAAAGGAAGTCTTGACCCCAGTGAAGGAGGAAGGCATCCTTGGCCTGAACTCCCTGAGACGGAATTCTGGAACAGAACCGGGGAAGTTTGGCATTCCACGGACTTGCAAAGAGGTCTATGTCCGGGGTTCCCCAAATTCGAAAAATCCTGCCTACCTGGTCCATGTGGAGGGACCACTCGTGTGGGAGCAGAACTTGACTGAGTCTGTCCGCCCAAGAGTTTTGAATGCCTGGAAGATATACTGCCAGAAGATGGATGTGATGCTCTCTGGCGAAGGCCCAGTCGCAAAGCTTCATTGCAAAGCAACAGAGAGCCAGTCCCGCCCTGCTTGTTTACATAGAACATGGCTACTTGGTTGTCCTTATGGATGAGGACTGTCCTGTAGCTGAGCAGGGTATGGAACACTCTGAGAGCTAAGAATATTGCTCTGAGTTCCAATAGATTGATATGCAGAGAAGTCTCCTCTGGAGACCAGATGCCCTGGGTGGAGAGATCTTGTAGATGAGCTCCCCAACCCCTTGGAGAAGCATCTGTTGTGAGAGTTGCTTGGGGTAGCGGTTGCTGAAAAGGGGATCCCAGCAACAGGTTTTGAGAGGACTTCCACCACTGGAGAGACCAAAAAAGGCGACTGGAGTTTGCTATTTTGTCTGACAGGCAACCTGATGCCTGAGTCCATTGGGTGGACAAAGTCCACTGAGCTGCCCTCATGTGAAGGCGAGCATATGGAACCACATGCACGGTGGATGCCATGTGGCCTAATAGTTGTAACATCTCTCGAGCAGTTAATTGGGACTTTAACTGAATCTGGGAGGCTAACTGCACCAGATGTAGGCGACGGGCCTGAGGAAGATAGGCCCTTGCAGTTGTGGTATCCAGCAAGGCCCCTATGAACTCCAGAGACTGAGTAGGTGTGAGATTGGATTTTGGGATGTTTATCACTAGTCCCAAATACTGAAGGATACGCATTGTGCAGGTTAGACAAGTCTGGGCCTCTGACTGGGATGGGGCTCGAATGAGCCAGTCGTCCAGATATGGGAATACGAATATTCCTAGAGTGCGGAGAAATGCAGCTACTACTGCCATGCATTTCATGAACACCCTTGGTGCAGAGGCCAGACCGAAAGGAAGCATCCTGTATTGGTAGTGCTTTCCTTGAAAAAGGATCCGAAGGAACCGTCTGTGTGTTGGATGGATGAGGACATGGGTGTACACATCCTTGAGAACAAAGCTAGTCCTGACTCTGAAGGTATGGAAGCAGAGCCCCTAGAGAAATCATTTTGAATTTCTCCTTGAATAGAAATTTGTTCAATTCTCTGAGATCTAATATGGGTCTGTAGCCCCCTGTTTTCTTTGGAATAAGAAAATAAGGGGAGTAGAACCATGAGCCATGTTGAAGAAGAGGTACTTCTTCTATTGCCCCTTGGGCAAGAAAGGTAGCAATCTCCTGACCTAGAAGGGTGAGGAGAGATTTTGGAGAATTGAACTGTTTCACCATGGTGTGAGGAGGAAGGTTTAAGAAGTGAAGCTTGTACCCTTTCCTTTATGATGGAGAGTGTCCATTGCTCTGCTGTGATTTGCTCCCATCTGGGAGCAAAGTAAGTTGACCTTCCTGGAATGGTGAGGGGCTCTGGTTTTTCCAGAGCTAGAAAGGCTAAGTTCTCTAGTTGCAAGTCAAAGGCCCTGAGGAGGTTGAGGCTGCTGGGCTGTGGTAGGCCTGGCAGCCTTTGACTTGGCCTGTTTAGGTGGCTGCTGACGCTTTGCAGGAAAACGACCTGCAGAAGATGTCTGCCCATGAGCAGGATAATATCTTCCCTTTTTAGAAAAAGATGTCTTTTTGAACAATCTTTTCTTAACAGGAGCAGAGGTAGACTTTGAAAGTCGATCCAAAGCAGAGTTCTCAGCATCCATCTGAGTGGCCTTTGCTTGCCAATCCCTGCCAAACAGGTTTTCACCTGTACAGGGAAGGTTTCCCAACTCATCTTGGACCCAGAGTTCCAAATCAGAGGCTTGTAACCAAACAATTCTGCGTGCACCTATGGCAATAGCCGTGGCTCTGCTTACACACTCAAAAGAGTCAAAGGCTGCACGGCTGGAGAATTTGGAAACATCTTGGGCATGTTTGAGCCAAGTGAGAAATTCCTGCCTTTTATCTTCTGAAATAAAAGGAGCTAAAGTCTGCAGATGATCTGTGACCTCTTTTAGAAACATCCCCATATAGAGACTATAGGAGTTGATTCTGGCAGCAAGCATATTGGCCTGGAAAATCCTTCGGCCAAAAGCATCTAGAGTCCTACATTCACGTCCTGGAGGGTTAGATGAGTGTCTCTTTGCACTCTTTATTTTCTTCATAGCAGACTCAACCACAATAGAGTGGTGAGGAAGCTGAGTCTTATGAAAACCAGGACAGGGAGGGACACGGTACATGGTGTCTAACCTACGAGAATGAGGAGAGGTGGTGAGAGGAGTCTCCCACATGCCCAACATGAATGAGATCATAAAGAATCTCATGAATAGGTAAGGTAGCTGCTTCCTTAGGAGCCTTAGGATATTGCAAAATATCTAATTGCTTGGCTCTAGGCTCTGACTCAGAGGCCACTGTAATGGAGAGGCCCCTAGCCACTTCCCTGATGAAGTCTTGAAAAGACAAGTCTTCTGGAGGAGACATTCTTTGTTTTGGAGAAGCAGACTCCTGAGGAAAAAGTACCGGTGCATCAACAGAAGCCTCCGACTCATCAGAGTCTTCGGAGGAATTGAAGTATCGCCTGTCTGGATGCTCCTGTAAAGCCCGATACGCGTACCGAGTGGGATCGACATCGGGAGTAAGCGGTACCGGTTCGGTACCGATGGGCATCATAGGACAGGGTACCGTTGCAGTCGACACCGAAGCCAATGTCGATGCAATCGGTACCGGTACCGGCACCGGGAACGATGCTGGTGCCGGAGTCGGTACCGGCAACGGAGATTGTTGCGGTACCGAAGGCGTCGAAGCCTGCATAAACGCCGTTAGGGTGCGCTACATGGACAGAATTTTCTGATCCATCGACGCCACCAGAGTCTGGATGTCGGTACCAGTGGAGGCCACCGGTACCCCAGAACACGGCAACAGGTGATCGGTCGAGGCCAAGCCATCGAAGTCAACCTGTGACCCCATAGATGATGCTTTGGAAGCCGGAACTTCCCGCCGGGGTAATTTTGCCGGTGCGGAATCCTCGAGGACAAGCCCGGAGGCATCTCGATGCTTAGAGGGAGATTTGCCCTTCGAGGACTGGCTAGATTTATGTTTGGTTACCTGAGATCCATGGGAGGAAGAAGCAGCCCTGGAAGACGTCGATGCCACCGAGGTTGCATCAGAGGGAAACAGGGTACTGAGCTTGGCTGCTCGGTTCTGCCGACCCCTTTTAGACATCATGGTATAGGACACACAATCCGTGATGGAATGGTCAGGACCCAAACATTTTAGACACCAGTCATGGGTGTCGATGACGGAAATAGTACCGCCACACTTCGTGCACTTTTTAAACCCGGAAGCGAGCTTCTCCATGAGGAGAAAATGTTCAGGCCTAAGGCCGAAAACGCAATGCACAGTTGAAGAAAGAAAAGTTTTTTGTTTTGTTTTTTAAATAAGAAAGAAAGAAAAGACCGGTGACGTCGAAGAAGGCAGACGCGACACAGAAAAATAAAGAAAAAAATAAAGAATTCTTCTGCGGTGACAGGAACATGACCTGCTGGCTCCGCGGAAAAGAAGAACTGGAGAGAGGCGGTTGGGAAAGGCGGGAAGGCAGCGCGCAGGCGCTGTGGGATGCTCCCAAAAGCTTTCTTACTGGACGCTGGGGAGCATTCCCGCGCAGGCTCCGTCGGTACCGACGATACCCATATGTGAAGACTCATTTCTGCTTGTTCCTGGAGATAATATTTTTTTCACTCAATGCGTAATCAAACTCTGGAATTCATTACCGGAGGATGTAGTAAAAGCTGTTAGTGTAACTGGGTTTATAAAAGGTTCGGACAAGTTTCTGGAGGAAAGGTCCATAAACCATTATTAAAGAGGACCCAAGAAATTACTGCTTACTCCGGGACAAACACTGTGGATCCTGTATGCCTTTCTGGGAACCTGCCAGGTACTTGTGACCTGGATTGGCCACTGTTGGAAACAGGATACTGAGCTTGATGGACCTTGGTCTGACCTAGTATGGCATTTCTTATATTCTTATGTTTACAATTTATTTTGCACATCCGGCAATGAGGGCTTAATTGACTTGGCAAAAGTCATAAGGAGCCTCACTGGGACTTGACCCCCATTTTTCCTGGTTCTCAGTCACTATTCTAACCACTAGGTTATTCTTGCAGTTGCTAGAAACAAATATGACGGCAGAAAAAGACCACATGGCCTATCTAGTCTGCCCTTCTCCTGCTACTGCAGACTGCATGATCCAGGGAATGGAAAACTTCATCCAGGAATTGAACCCATATCTTTTGTTAGTTGGCCAACAGGCTTGCCCAGCTCATTACTTTGAATATCACCTACACATGCTATTTTGGCTCAACTTTCTCTTGGCTAAGGGAAAAAAAATTAAGAAAGGTCTAAAAATGCTGACATGCAGACTGGATTTTTTTGGGGGGGAGGGGAGGGGAATCTGCATAGAGCAGCAGGCACAATCTTCAACAAAGGCATGGGGGGAGGGGTAGCCTGTATGGTATGGCAGGTACAGACTCTAGCCATCTTACTGAGCAGACTAGATGGACCATGCTGATCTTTATCTGCTATCATTTATGTTACTATGTAAACACAGTGGATTTTCCTTTTTTATGCTAAACTCTAATTCACTGCACAAAAGCGACACCTAGTGGCTGGATTTAGGGCCCACAATTGAAGGTTGGGAAGCTTGGTGCATGGTCCCCAGCCAAGGACCACAGAATCGAGCTAGAGCACCTTTCCAGCAACTTTGCAGACTGAAGCAACACATGCACAGCTTTCAGCAGACCAGGATTAACTAGATGATTGCTGGAAACAGGTTTGCCATCACAAATACTTCTATAGCTTAACACATTAAGTCCACCACTGGTGCTCCATCACCCTTCCACCTAAGGCCAGTCCCATAGACACAATGGATCCAACCTAGTCAGTGGCAGATCCAGCACTACTGAAGCCAGCTATAGCTCCACTACCCAACGGAAAACAGCCTGCCCTCACACAAATATGGGACGAACCCACCCAGACTATTCCCCTACTGCCACCATCATCAGCGCTCGGTACTGTAACAGCCCTCCACATGTGCAGCAAGCCACATAGGCCACCAGACAACTCTCCTATGCAACACACCAGACCATCACGGTCCATCTACCCCCCCCCCCCCCTCCACATAATTCTTATTCCCTCAAGCATAATGTTCCACATAGCCTCATACATCATCATCTTACTCCTTGTCAGCCACGCCATCATTCAATCCTCAGGTCTTCTCATAACATCATTCATTCCAATTATACATCACTCATACGACCGACAATAGGCTCCAGCCCACCATACTCAAACCTAGAAAAAGTAACACCTACAACCTAATCAATATACAGCCCTCCCACAGTTCTCCCTCTCTACTACAGCATTCCACCCCCTTCCCAGCCACTCAGATGTGCCCTTATAAACACCAGGTTGGTCTGCAACAAGATCCCCTAGTGATGGACTATATAAAAGAAAACCATATTGACATTATTTTCATGGCTCGAAAAAGAGAACAGTGTCCTACTAAACCAGCTCGCCATCTCTTTGTATCAGCTTTTCCACTAACCAAGATCACACAAAAGAGGAGGATGAGGAGCAATCATTATGGCTAGAAAAGACCTCCACTTCAAAGCATTTACTTCATTCTCTCAAAGCGATCTAGGTATCATCTCTATAACCAATTCTTACTTATCAATATGTCTCACATACAGATCTCCATCAACAGGGCCCACTGACCTCTCACCATTCATCGAAGAAGCATGCTTGGGGCACCACAAAAACAAATGGTTCATCCTCCTGGGTGACTTCAACCTTCCCTCCTTACCGACTAGCCAGATCACTCCCTTCCTCCAAGCGCTTGAAGCACTATAGCTCAACCAGATTATCACAGGACCAATGCACAGCAAAGGAGGAACCCTTGACCTTATTTTTACACCAACCACCTGGCCACACCGAGACATTTCCCAGAAGACCCACATCACATCTGTGCCGTATTCAGATCACAACCTAACCACACATACCTAAAGCAACCACCTTCAAATCACCCTCTCCCAACTCAGGGAGATTCAGGGCCTTCAATAAAGACACATTCAGTACGATCCCACCTCCTCAGGTTAACCTGACCAGAACTGAGACCATTTTCGAATGGAATGCAAAACATCTCTTCACATGCCATCATGCCAGACAATGCAACCAGGATGGAGCGACTACACCAAGCTCCATGGTTTACCCCTCAACTCAAAACTCTAAAAAAATAATCTTAGACAGCTCAAGCGCAGATGGACACAAAAAAACCCCAACCAACCTTTCAGCCTATGCAAGTGCACAAGCAGACGACTGTGCGCTCACGCTCAGCAAAAATGAAAAACATGAATATCACTCCAAGCTGCTAAACGCCTCCCTCAACAGACCCAGAGAGCTCATCAATATAGCCATGAACCTGCTTCAAGCTCCAAGTACGAAATCTAACATCACCTTAGCGCCTGATGCCATGGCGCATCTCCTCCAATCCAGACAACCGGCTACCACAGTTCAGCCCCTGCCTGCTATTGACCCCACCAACACCCCAGACAAAAAAACCTCACCAACATTCAGGCACATCCACCAGGGAGTTTATTGATATTATAGCAAACCTCAACTGCACAACCTCACCACTCGACCCCTGCCCCTTCTCTTGGATCAAGATGACCAGACATAGAAACATGACGACAGAAAAAGACCACATGGCCTATCTAGTCTGTCCTTCCATAACAACTACAACAGTCCCCTTTTTTCCTTTAGAGATCATGACCTCACCCCAACCATCATCACCTTGTCCATGCATCTCTGACACTCCACTATATGCCAATTCACCTCAAGCAAACCTCCATCAGACCCCTACAAAAAAAAACACTCAGCCGAACCCTCAGCCCCAGCCTCCTACAAATCCATATCGAGCATCCCCTCCCTAGCCAAAATCATAGAAAAGGCAGTGCAGCTTCAGTTGCAAGAATTCATAGACACCCGTTCCCCTCTCGACGTGCACCAGCACGGATTAAGACCATTCCACAGCACTGAAACCCTTCCCACCTCTCTTCTGGATAACTTAATCAAGGGCACACAGAAAATCACTCAAGGATTTATGCTCAGCTTTCTCGACATCTCTGCCGCCTTCGATTCAGCCACTCAATCGGAAACAGAAATACAGCTCTACAGTGGTTCCAATCATACCTTTCCAACCAATTCCAACAAGTAAAAATCAGAACTGAAACCTCCAAACCTTTCCAGCTACTACAGGGATTACCTCAAGGTTCCGCATTATCACGTCTGTTCAATATCTTCATCCAGCCCTTATACAAACTCGCAAAACACCACAAGATCCACTATCATCTGTATGCAGATGACATACTGATCTACACTCCATTCTCCACTACCAATCCAGACTACTCCATGATAAGTAGATGCCTAGAAACAACCATCCAATGGCTCAGCAAACACATACACATCAACCCCAGAAAAACAGAAGTCCTCCTCATGACCAAACACTCATCCTTCACTCCTTCAAATTCTGTCAATCTGGCCAATTTAACTCTCCACATCAAACAAATAATAAAATATTTGGGCTTCACCCTGTATCGGCACCTGAGCTTCCACCAGCACATTAAACAGGTGACTAAAGCCACCTACTTCAAGATGAGAACACTCCGACACCTCCGCCCACTGCTGGACCCTAATGACTTCAGAAACGTTTTCCCAAGCACTCATCATCCCCATCCTGGACTGTGCAAACATAATATACCAGGGACTCCCCAAAGCTACCTTAGTACCCTTACAGCTTGCACAAAACTCTGCACCCAGAATAATCACAGGCACGGGCCCACGAGAGCACATCAACCCCACTCCAAACCATCTACACGGAATGCCCATCCACATGAGGATTAAATATAAAGTCACACTAACCATAGTCAAGACCATCCACCACCTCTCTGCAGACATCCTTTGCCTCCTTCTTCAACAACCACTCAACAAGAGATCAACATGGTCCACCAATCACAAGCTCTTCTCGATTCCACCCTCTTTCAGCCACTCCAACATCAGCACCACTAGCAGAGACTTCTCCTATTATGCACCATTCATCTGGAACGCCCTCACTCCAAAATCCGTGCCCTCACAGGTGAATTCCGGCGCAAGATAAAAATCACCCTCTTTTTGGAACACTTTGGCACAGACTCTTAGCCGCCCCTCCCAGCACATCATCAAATCGATCTCCCACAGCACCAATTCATCCTATGTAAATACTGCAGTTATTTTGCACTCACTTATCTATTGTTTCCTATGTTCGATGTAACGTTACGTGTTCTCTTGTTCAATGTAAACCGCTGTGACTAGTAGGTACAGTGGTATAAAAAAGTTGCTAAATAAAATAAATACAGTGAATGGGCTAAGGAATCAGGAGGTGGATTAAAAGGAGAAATCCTTGGCTAGTTGTGACTGAAGGCTCATGGTACCAAATCATTTCCAAATGAGCTGAAAGCCTGGAGGAGGAGAAGGAAAACTTTCTGGAGGGGAGAGGAGGGGGACAATACACAAAATGATGACCTCTACTGTACACAGATGTGAACAATCAAATGTGGCCACGGTTGTCATTCTCCAATTAGCTTAGCTGGAATGAAGCAGATATTACACCAACCTCACATGTAAACAATAGAAATTCTTTTGGGTTTGCTTATAGCAGCAGCGCCACTGACAACGTGCTAAAGGAGCTAAACTAATTTGCACACATGTGATTAAAGAACTAGCACAGAAACCTAATGTTGTTTATTTTCTCCCCCAAACCTAGATCAAAGCACATAATCAAAACAAAAAAAATAAATCTAAAAATATTGTGCTATAAAGCAAATTTTGCTGGGTTCTTTTCCATTCACAAATCAGATCTCAGTGCTATATTCTCTCTGTTATAGATTCTCTTTATGTAGGGGTATTTTAATGTAAAACAGAACAGAATTCCCTTTCTCCATATGAAACAGATTTATCTAAGGACACCAGACAGTTCCATCTGTAAGTCAGCAAATATACTAAACATGTAATCCAGCTCAAGCATCGCTACTACTAAATACAGGGTCTGCTCCCAAAATACTGCAGTGACCTACAGTTCTGACAAACAAACACTGTGAATTTGTAAATGTTTCTGGAAAGAGACACGTGTCAAGATACCACAGGTAGGAATAGATGTTTACTGCAGTAGAACTAGGTAGAACTAGGAAACCCAGGTCCAAAATCTTACTTCTCCTACAGACACTGGATTACAGTGTCACGATTTAGACACTATATAAAAATTATCAAGTTACACAAATCCTCATAATTCATTGCAATGATTTTATTAATATTGTATCAACAATTCAAACATATGAAGTGTAGGAACTTTGAGATCCTGGTTCCTCTAGTGTGATTAATTCTACCGGTAAATCATGAAGCAAAAAAAAAAGAAGTAAACTTTTTGTTTTGTTTTGTTTTTTTAAGCAGATTAACATACTTCACTCTAAAATCTGAAAACCCTTTTTGAGGGGGAGAAAGACATCATCAAGCTAGATGACTACATGAGTCCTTAGCTCCAAGACACTAATCTGCTGGCATAAGCCATCACTTCAGCATCCTCTCATGGCCTGGTGTGGTATAACCTAGTGGTTATCTGATGGCTTCCAAGAAGCAATTGCATGATCTACAGGAGTTTAATCAGATGGGGAGCAGCCAGGCCCAACATGATATAGTGCCAGTCGCAGCAGTCAACTGAGCAGGCGGGTAAGCTCGGCAATGAAGACATGGACAATGATCTATCGGAAGGCACGTTAGCGCTGATAAACTAACTACAGGATATAAAATCAGAAAATGCTTGTGACCATACAGAGGATTGCAGTTCAGGGGGCAGACCTGAGGTCAGAGCTGCACAAAATGGGCCAAAGTCTGAAGGAGCTCAAGCCGTGGACTGAGGAGCAGATGGAAATGAACAGAGATCTAGAAAAGCAAATGGAAGACTTACATAGGGTCAATGATGGGGTCACAGACAAATTGGAGGACTTGAAGAACCCACAGTCGGTGGTGCATCCTTCAATTTCAGGGTGTCTCAGTATTCCAACTGTGAACTTCTGGTGTAATGTATCTCTATGGTTTTGTTAAGCAAGGTGAAGAAGATGAGGAGGTTCCGACGCCCAAGAAAGGCTGGGCATAAAAGATGTTCAAGTGTCGGCACTCCAGTGTGGCAGATGGACATCATAGCTCCATAACTTTAAAGATCAGGAGAGCGTGGTGGTTAAGAGCATCAACATGGGGGGGGGGGGGGGGATGTTTCAGGTCATCTAAGTCAGTCCTTGGGAAAGGCCTTGGTGCTGACAGCCAGAGATGTGGCTAGACAATGGCTAATGAGGCACTTGCCCCATCTCAGTTGGACAGTGACCCTGAAAATAGCCATCTGCTTCCTGCTCCAGTCCCTTTTTTTCCTGTCCTAGATGTAGGAAAAAATAACTTATGTTCAGGTTAGAAATCGTAATGTGTGATTTACAGTAGTAGCTGTAGGTTTCAGTTTACTCCAGGAAGCTTATCTCCAACACATAATTTACATATTGGGAATAGTTTGATTGTAAGTTAGGTAATGTGATTTTTCTCTGGGGTATAACTAATTGTAGGCAAGGATATACAAATGCCTCAGGGCTGGTGGGTATTGAACCGAAAAATATTTTGTAGTAGCAAAACTGAAAGAATGTGATTTTAGGTATACAGTAGTTTGAGAGTAGATTACTACAATTTTTCATGGAGAGAAGCCCACTGGACTCCTTCATCCTCTCCACCAAATTGAACTGATCACTTACTACTAGCATTCTCCCCTTCCATCGGTAGGACAGAAGCACTTCTTAGGGGGCAATTTCTCCAAATGGATTAGTTTTGCACACACCATTGACAGTAATGAACCTCATTCTTAAGCCGGAGTATGTGGGGCAGTCTTACCTATGTGCTTCCTCTGCTGGCTTTAGTCTGGTGTCTGAATGCATAGAGCCCTGCCATCTTACATGACCTGCTGGCCTCATATGTTCAGAAGCAAGATTGAATCTAGCAAAATGAGGTACTCACAGGTTAAAAATGCTGCTCTTTCTGCTGGTGGGAAGGACCCAAGCAGTGAAATCTCCTTTATTTTACATATATTTACAAAACAAGTTTAATATTTAAAAGCGTGATATACAAATATACATTTTTCTAGGATTGTTCTGAGTGAGATGGTGTTGAGATGGTTACAATTGAATTTGATAATCAAAATCTTGGGGGGGGGGAGGGGAAGGGGGAGGTGTCTAAAAACTAATTGCAAGGGGGGTGCAAGTGTGAACTTTTGTCTAGGGAGCACCCTTACACCAGCCACGCATGCAAAATTTGGTTTGTGTGCCCTGAGGCCTGAATTAAAGTGTGCCACAAAATAAAAAAATATCAAGAAGTACGGATCTAAGTGGTACACGTAAAAGATTTAAATCTTCCATGACATCTCTGCTACCATGTTAAGAAAACGATGGAATTGCGAGCCCTTACCTCCAAACTGCTACAGATAAGGTATTATATTGGTGGTCATTTCTGTTCACCCTTGCCTTTAAGGGGCAAGGCTTATTAGATCCAATCCAAGAAGGAAGCGGTGTCTATTTTTATGGAGCTTGGCACAAAAGACATGGACGTGGGTAAAAAACAAGAAGCCTCGTTTGACACAGAGTACTCCGTGGTGGTGGCATGCTTCCAATGGCTGTAGCTGACCATATTAGCCGTCTCTGGAGAAATGAGCAGCAGACTGAGTCACCAGGGGACCACTCTGGAATAGAGACTTGAGAGCTGGTGCTGAATGGAAATGTCGATGCATCGTGTGGTTGTGGAATTTTTATGCAACTTGTGGAAATACTTGGATATTTAATGGAATGATGGTTCCTGGAGTCACTGTGTGGCTGGTATGGCTGAGGTATGGTTGCAGCAAGTTGAATGGGCTATATGAGAGAGACTTCAGTTGAGGGTGTTTGAAAATGGAACTAGGCTTGAACGAGTACTTGAGAGTGATAAAGTGGGGAATGTATTAGCTGGGTGTGGTTTGCTTGAGAGGTCATTTCTTTCTGAGGGTGCCTGCCAGAGTGGAATGAGTGGAAGGTCGGGGGTTCAAATCCCACTAGAGGACAGCAACCTTGGGCCGGAAGGACTTGGGTTTCTAGTCCCACAGGTGCTCCTGTGGTCTTGGGCAAGCCCCTTAACCCTCCCTTGCCCATGTTCCCTGTAAAATAGTTATCTCCAAGTTATAATGCCCTGTTCAATGTAATTTCAGTTTGTTCAATGTAAACCGCCTTGAAATATATAGTTTTGATCAATGCCAAGGGGTTTAAGAACTCTCCTTATAAATGAGGCAGTCATTGTTTCATGAGATGACACATTTGAATCCATGTTTGGTACAGGAGACTCATTTCCTGTGTAAGGATGAACGCTTAGTGCGCTCGTCCCATATTTCAGAATATTTACTGCTTCCAGCACACTGCCTGAATGGAGTGGAACAGGTAAACGTAGATCGGTTGTTTACGCTATCAAAAAGTAGAGAGACTAGGAATGAAGCTACAATATTTAGGATTAATAAGAGAAAATATTTTTTCACTCAACGCATAAACTCTAGAAGTCATTATTGAAGGATGTAATAAAGCTGTTAGTGTGACTGGGTTTAAGAAAGATTTGGACAAGTTCCTGGAGGAAAGGTCCATAAACCATTATTAAAGAGGACCCAGAAAATCCACTGCTTACCCCGGGACAAGCATTGTGGAACCTGTGTGCCTTTTTGGGAACCTGCCAGGAACTTGTGATCTGGAATGGCTACTGTTGCTGGATTTTATGTACAAAAGAAAAAGTGTTTTTTTCTAGACACCTGCAGTCAACAGTACATGATCTGGTAAGACACTCAGAGGGGAGATTCTCAGTATTAAGATTCACCATTCCTAATGTGGAACTGAAGCTGGCCTGCATTTATCAATCCGAATTTTATCAGAAACTGGAGAACCAATGCCTTTGATTGGGGGAGGGAACCTGGGTGATATGAGGGGCAGGAAATGTTACATTAATCCCAACATTGGACTTTGTCTCAGCATGAACATCAAGCCAAGATTTGTAAGATGGTCAAAGTTCTCCTGAGTAACATGGGGGATTATGATGCATGATGGAAGTAGTATACCCCAACAGATGAAATATACTTGAAGGACTACCAAAAGAGTCTGCTACGGCTGGAAAGACATCTGCAATTGTAAGTATTTACTTAAGGGAATTCTCTAAATCTTCTCTAATTCTTTGGTTTAGAGCTGATTAATCTGTGTAATTTAGAATCCAGTATATTTGTTAACTCAGTCAGGACCTAGTATCAACAGATAGCTTTTAATTTAATCAAATCAGAGTCTAGCGTAACATAGAAGGAAGAACAGAGTAAATATTCTGAGTAGAAAAAAATATATTGTTTCTAGAGATCTTTACAAAGAGGCCTCCCGGTGAGAAGGCAAGAGATCTGTGAATTTGTTTTAAATAGGTATTAAAGCCAAGTGACAGATCAAAGAGGTAATTTCAAAGGCTCCCTCTATCAAACCAAGGGCTGTGTGAATCACCCAGGAAATTGTGAACAAATTACCTTACAAGCACAGGTTTGGGACCTGTGTAGCAAGCCAGCAAGCCAGTGTTAATTCCTGCCCACTGTCATGGCGCAAGGCAGATTGTGCCGATGGAAGTAGAGGAAAACACACAGGGCAGTTTTAAAATCAGCAGTGCAGAGCACATGGCTAGGGGTTGTCAGGAGCAACCAAGCAAAACAAGAGCACAGGCTGTAGATAAACGCCCAGAAATACCATTACGTCATAGCTCATCAGGGAAGCAGAGACAGCTGCAGAGTGTTGAGCTAACTCGAGTCTCAAAGAATGACGCAGATAAAAAAAGGTCAGTCTTGAGCAAAGCAGATTCACGCACAGATTCACGAGCAGAGACTCGTGGAGAAAGAAGGAAACACAGAGACGCAAGCCAGGAGTCAGACTCAGTCTCTGAGGCAGAGAGAGAAAGAGACATTGAGAGGACTCAAGGGAAAGGAAAGTACAGAGCTCAGAAAAACCAGGAGCCATACCTGGAAGGTTCAGACGTGGAATCAATCTGCACCTCAGAGGGGTTTATCCAGGAGGAGGTCACAAAGGTTAGTGCTGGGAAGTTAGGCTGCACTAAGCCCAGGTCCGTGTGGGGCCAGAGAGTGACTCCAAGCTATAAACCACGAGGAGCAGGGAGAAGGGATAACCACGGAAGCAGGTACCTGGGGAGCCAGAACACTTGTCCAAGGGAGAGTTCCCATATATCTGAAAGACGTCCTGTGAAGGGAAGAGAGGGGAAGAAAAGTTTCCACTTCCCGTTTACACACCAGCCAGGCAGAGCTCAGCCTGAAGAAAGGCAAAGTACCTGGAGTAGAGGAGCACTGAATTTTACCCCCAGTGGTCAGGAAGTGTGTAGTCCTCTAAGGGGAGAATCCATAGCGTATGGTAAAGAGCCTTTCTGCAGTGATAGAGGGGAGTGGTGCTCTGGCCAAGACGAGAGGAGAGAAACAAACACTAATTCACATTACAGCCCTGCAAATTATAATTACCAAGAAGGACACGAAGATATGGATTGTGACTTTGGTGATGATAGCTCTGATATGTGCAAAATGGACTGTACACTTGTTTTCTCCGATAGCATAACCTCTTTTTGTTGAGGGCCTAAGAAAAGCCTGCCTAAGTGAAATCTGTGGGAGAACACGGATTTCACAGTTCAACGTGTGTGATTGAAAAACCCGTTTTTCCCCTTTTTGTTTAGTTAAAGCTGACAAAAAGCATTTTTGTTCTAATTTGTAGTCCCTCACTTGTGTTGTACCAGCTTATGGTTTATTTGCTTTTGACCCTTGTTGCAAGAATTCTCCCGGGACGGGAAAATAAAACCTCTTTAAGCATAGCTACTCGACCACAACTACCTCCTTATTTTGATTAGCTATTGGGACTCAAAATCCCAGAGGGCAATACCAAGTCCTTGCTGTTATAAGAGGAGCCGCACCGAAGCCTCAGGCTCCCGCCTTGGGGGCAAGTAGGTGCGTTGACACCACCCACCCACCTGAGGCATAATTTTAGCTTTATAGGCTCTTAGACCTAATAAATGGGGAGAGGCAGTCCATTTCACTTTCAGGTTCAGCTGGTTATCCTCACAAGGAATAAGTTAATTAAGGCCCTGAAAATAATTAATCTTGAGGTGAATAAAGTCCCTTAAACTTATCTGGTATGGTTGTATCAGTACCAAGTATCCCTACTAACATTAAACAACTTAAATAGATTAGCAAAACCTTACAACTAAGATGCAGATAGCATTCCAGTAGCGAGATGGGGACTATCCAGTCTTTTCACAGAGTGTCACATTATTGGAAATGCTGCCGAAAGAGAAAATAGTGAGGTTTCTGGAGTCCAATGAATTACCATATTAGAGGCAGTATGGATCCAACACAGGCAGGACTTGTCAGACAAATATGATTGATTTCTTTGACTGGGTGACCAGGGAGATTTTATTTATTTAAAAGGATTTCTATACCGCCTTTTCCTGAAATCACAGGGAGTTGGACCGAGAGAGAGCCCTAGATGTGGTATACTTGGATTTCAGTAAAGCCTTTGACACCATTCCGCAAAGGCGACTTATAAGCAAACTGAGCACTCTAGGGATGGACCCTAAAGTTACTGATTGGGTTAGAAATTGGTTGAGGGGGAGGCAACAAAGGGTTCAGGTAAATGGAGCTCACCCTGAGGAGGAGGTGGTTATCAGTGGTGTGCTGCAGAGATCTCTTCTTCGTCTGATTCTTTTTAATATCTTTGTTAGTGATATTGCGGAAGGGCTGTCAGGTAAGGATTGCCTCTTTGCGGATAATACTAAAATCTGTAATAGGGTAAATATCCAGGAAGGAGCAGATAACATGAGGAGGTATCTAGCTAAGCTTGAAGAATGGTCAAGAATTTAGCAGCTGAGATTTAATGCTAAGAAATGCAGGATCATGCATTTGGGCTGCAACAATCCAAGGGAGAGGTACAGTGTAGGGGATGAAATATTTCTGCCCACAAAAGAAGGGCGGGACCTGGACATGATTGTGTTTGACGATCTTAAAGTAGCTCAACAGGTAGAAAAGGCGATGGCGAAAGCCAGAAGGATGCTTGGGTGCATAGGGAGAGGAATGGCCAGTAGAAAAAAGAATGTGATAGTGCCTCTGTATAAATTTTTGGTGCGACCTCATTTGGGGTACTGTGTACAATTCTGGAGACCATACCTTCAAAAGGATATAAATAGGTTGGAGTCAGTGCAGAGAGTGGCTACTAAAATGGTTAGTGGTCTTCATTATAAAGCATATGAGGACAGACTGACTTAAGGATCTTAATATCTATACTTTAGAGAAAAGGCGGGATAAAGGAGATATGATGGAGACATTTAAATACTTCTTTGGCATGAATGCACAGGAGGAGAGCCTGCTACGAGGGGACACAGGATGAGGGTGAAAGGGGATAGACTCAGGAGTAATATGCAGGAAGAATGGTAGATGTGTGTAATAGTGCGTGGAGGTTGTAGAAATAAAGATATTATCTGAATTTAAAAAAGCATGGAACAAATAGAGAGGATCTCTAAAGGAAAAAAGGGGACTATTATAGTAGCTGATATGAAAGGGTAGACTAGATAGAAATATCAAGGCAGAAAAAGACCACATGGCCTATGTTTTTCTCCCAGTTGGTGAGGGGGGGGGGGGGTCCTACGTGTCCACAAAGCACAAGGAGCTCTTTGCCCTCAGGGAACGAGTCTGATCTCTGGAGGCTAGAGTAGCAGACTTGGAAGACATAAGGAAGATAGAGGTACATAGACACGACCTACAGGGGCGTAATCCTGAAGTCCCACCTCCAATCTGGCAGCCTCTCAGTTACTATGGAGGGGAGAGGTCATGTGAAAGGAGAGCATCACTTTGGTGAGGCAGGAAGTGATCCTGTAGTAAGGACCTGTCCATCAGGAGATGTAAAATCCTCTCGCACAGCGAAGGTTTCTCCAGGGCCATGTAACCATGAGGGAAGGGTTAGGATGGCTGTTATAGCTGGCAATTCGATCACTAGGCATGTAGATAGCTGGGTGGCTGGTGGACATGAGGATCGCCTGGTAACATGCCTGCCTGGTGCAAAGGTAGCGGACCTCATGCGCCACCTAGACAAGGTTCTAGATAGTACTGGGGAGGAGTCTGCTGTCTTGGTACAAGTTGGAACCAGTGTGGGAGGGACATTCTGGAGGCCAAATTTAGGCTTTTAAGTAGAAGTTGAAATAATCCATTATTAAAGAAGACCCGGGAAATCCACTGCTTATCCCGGGACAAGCATTGTGGAACTTGTATACCTTTCTGGGGAACCTGCCAGGTACTTGTGACCTGGATTGGCCACTGTTGGAAACAAGATACTAGGCTTGATCGACCTTGGTCTGACCCAGTATGGCATGTTTTTATTCAGCAATGCCTTCTATGTTGACCAGGATAGATTATCTGTTTCTGTTTAAGATTTTCAGTCCGCTGGTAGTGGGAGTTGGTTTTGCTGACAGGGCCTGGTTGGACTGTCCTCAGTTTGGGTGGAATGGGAGCAAAAGCAAATGAAACCAGGATTAAGATACTAGAGGCTTAATGGAAGCCTTTTGGACAATAAGGAGACGGAGCAGACCATTAAGGAGTATTTTGACATCAATACAAGGGAGAAGATTTCACCTGGCATACTATGAGATGTTTTCATGGCAGTGGTGCAGGGTATGTTTCTTCAGTGAATGAGTAGGCTGAAGGAGAGGGAGCAGGAATTGAGTAGCCTTGTTGAAGAGATCCAACAGAGAGGGTGCACAGTGGGGGATATAGAAGGGCCAGGTAAGAGTGGCTGCAGAGGTTTTGGAAGCTGGGTACCTTAATACACATTTGGTGGGAATGTGAGAGTTGAGAAGGTATGGTAGATATGTGTGGATGGTATTTTTTTGCTTCAAGTGATGCCAGATGATATTGATGCAGGAGTAGCTAAGATCCATGCACTCGTCCTGCCCCACCATATTAAGGATTTAATACCTCCAATTTCCCCAGATTCATTTTAAAGTTCAAAATCTGACTATACTCCCGAATTATCTTCAACACTGGTAGTGACAATAGGTTGCTGAATAGCAAAAATCACATCGTCAGCAAAAAGGCAATATGATGTTCCTCCTTGCCAACCGTCATGCCCCTATAATCACCACACTTCCTTACCATTGCTGCCAACGGCTCAATGATCACTGCGAACAATAACAGTGATAAGGGACATACCTGTCGAGTACCTCTATGTGAATCAATTGCCTACCCATACCTTCCACTGACCCACAAACGTGCCTTCGGTCTGGCATAGAGAGCTGCAATCTACTTCCAGAAGTTCACCTCCAACCCCATGTTGCTTAGCGCTGCAAACTCCCACTCCATGAGATCAAAAGCCTTTTCGGCATCCACTGCCAGGAGTAAGGCAGGTTCCCCTCCCAGTTTAGAAACCCATAATCACATTCAAAATCCTACAAATATTATCCACCCCCTCCCCATTGCCCTGATATGATGCCCACCTGATCTTCACGAGTTAACTTTCAGATCACCCTCTTCAACCTTTCAGCCAGCACCTTAGCCAAAATCTTGGCAGAGATTAATAAGTGAGATCGGTCTATACAACACACTGCATAACATCCTTTCCTGGCTTAGGTGTCAAGGTAATTCCCACCTCAGCCATAGACTATAGCAACTCATCACCCCCCAATACACATTAAAGATGCGAGTCAATGGCTTCATTAAAACCCCTTTGAATTTTTTTTTTTTAAATAAAACTTTGTTGTGTACCCATCCAACCCTAGCGCTTTCTCATCCTTTAAGGACCTGATGGACCTCTCTACCTCCTCTCCCTCTCCCTTCTCTCCTCTCCCTCTCCCTTCTCTTCTTGTCATGTTGAATGAATCTGCCTGGTTTGCTGTCCTATTAATATTGTAACTTCCTTTTCCTTTCTCTACCATATGGTTTCCTTTTTGTACTATGTGAACCGCTCTGATATGTATTTGTTGAGCGGTATATTAAGTCAATAAACATAAGTGATCAAAATTGTCCCTATCCTCACACCCCAACTGTGGCAATCCACATGCATCTAAAAATTCCTTAGTTTCTTGTACCTTTCCAAACACTTTTTAAGAGTACAAGCCTGACAAAAATCTCTGAAAAGCTGCCTGTATACCTTCAAAATCATTCACCAACATTCCCCCCTCCTTGATACCAGTAATCTGCTGTTGCTTAGTTGACTCCTTCAATTTCTGAGCCATCAGCCTGCTAGCCTTTTTCCTGTACTCAAAGTGCACTTGCCGAAATGGAGCCAATTGACAAATAAACCCTTGCACCTCTACCTATAGTAAACTCTCTCTGGGTTCTCAATTCCTCCTTCTCCAACTTCCCCCCATCCTACTATAACCTATCCTCCAAATCCTGCACCTTATCCTGCAACCTTCCCACCCTAACCGCCCTATCCCGCTTAACCTTAGTACCTAAAGCCACCAATTGCCCCTTACCACCGCTTTCATACCGTCGCAGAAGTACCCAGTGACACCTCGCCTGTATCATTAACTGCAAAAGTAGTCTTATTCGTTTATCCAGTTTTGGTACCTCTTTCCCTTAATCAAGCAACGACTCATTGAGTCTTCAAAACTGCAGCTCCTCTAGTCTCCTCTCCACCATTAATTCCAACAAAACTGGTGCATGATCTGATCATATTATTTGGGAAATCTGCGCATCTTTAACCCCATGGAGCAGAATTTAGTCCAGCAGAAAAAAAAAATCAATTCTGCTATAAACATCATGAGGATGGGAGTAGAACATGCATCTCCTCTTCGTCCTTGATCGCCTCCTCCAAATATCCCATAAGTTACATTCCTCCATCAACTGAAACAGTTTTTACCAATAAGCTACCTGCGCCCTCCTCCCTTCAAGTGATCTAATTTTGGATTTAGCACCATATTAAAATCCACTATAATAGATTTCTTGGCAAAGCTGAAGCAGCACCTCCCCTCATTTGATCATAGAACTACACTTGCTGCACATTCTATGTACAGACCTCCACAAGCAGCCCCTCAATTCACAGCTTCCACCACCAGACACCTCCCCAAAGAATTCTTCGCCACCCCTTTAAGTGCCAATACCACCCCTCCCACACCAGTTAGTATATCTGCCCTTCCCTTTTTGTGGTGCTCCCCACTGGTTGCCAGAAAGGCATGTGGATTGTGGATACCCTCGTTTTCTCAGTAAACGTGCTTGTGATATTTTGTGTCTCTTGCACAAAAACGAATCTGCTGCTCCTTACATTTCTGACATTAAAAAAATACTTTTTTTGCCACGTAGTTAGCCCTTCACATTAGTTGACAAAATTTAGCAAGACATGTCTCATCAGCCTCCCTCAAGTCAACACCTTACTCCCCCTTCAGTGCCCATGCCCATCCCCCCCTCAAATAACCATGGACAACCACCATCCATGGCAGTCACCACCATCAAAGAAGCTCATTACACAGCAAAATCAGCAATTCCATCTCACCCCCAGCCTGTAATCAATACTCCATTCCCACCCTCATTCTCACAGCTCCCAACCAATAATATCCAGGCGACAACCATCCTCCCTACCCCTCTCATCTGACATCTCTCTCACACACACACAGCGTCCCCATTCCACATCTCCACTTAACCAGGAAACCGGGCGCACAATGAGTCCATCAGTCCCAACTACGTGCTCCTCCTCCATGTTGCGCTGACTCTTCCCCACCATCTGCCACTTCTCTTGTGCAGGACCTCTGGGCTCTGCTGCCTTCTCTGGTATTTTCACCTCTCCAAGCCCAAGCTCTTTCACCATCTGAACTGCTTCCTTAAGTGTCACTGCTTACTTGGCAGATTATTTTATGTCATAGCAATGCAAACGGGAAGAGCCAGAGGTACTTCACATTCTTACTCCTAAGCTGGGGAAGTGATACATCGAAACTCCTTCCTCCTCAGCAGCGTGGCAGGCACTATTATCAGCAGACAAATTCACTGACCTCATCTTGGCCGTAATTTTTTTCTTTACAACAAAATCATGTAGGCAGATAACCTTTCTGCATGTGGCAACCCTTAGGCCCAATGCACCTGATCAAATTTTTACTGTCCTCCAGCCACAGTTCCTTCTCGCCCGTACTGAAAAATGTTTTACACACCTCCACAGCAATGCTTCTACATTCTTTGGCACCACCGGTCTCCACCACACCTCTTATGTGCAATTATTGTGCCTCTGTTGATTCTCAAGATCCTTGATTTTAAGGCCAGCTCCTCTCTGATATTCTGCTTCATCTCTACCCACAAGTGCATTTGTCAGCTCCTTCTCCTCCAAATTTGACCACCTGTCCTTCACTTGCTGGCCTAACTCCTTCAGCTCAGCCCATACCTGCTCACCCAAAGCACAGATTTTGCTGCTCACCTTGGTGAGCTCAGTTTTCAGTTCTCTGAGCCAGCCCTGAATTTTCTTCCGCAGGGCACTCAGCAATATCGCCTCCTCCACCACAGCCATCTCAGATTGCCTCATCTCATAGGTCCTTGCGTGCAGCACCCTTGCCGCCATATTTCTATTACCATGCATCAATTGTTTTCTCCCCTAATACGCAAAGTCCTTAAGGTCGGAGGCTTTCTTTAGAGTTGCTATCTAGACCGCCCGAGTTATATGAGTTAGATTGTACCGACTTCATAAGGTAGTGAGAGAAAAATCACCTAATTATTGCAAATTAAACAGCCAGCATACCAGAGCACAGGACTCAAGAGTCCATCTAGGTGAGTGACGTCACTTCCTCCCCACTTTTTAAACCCACTGACTGGTTTTTGGGACATGTCGTCTGGAAAAATACCTGTGGTGGAATCAAAATGGTCCGATCCTGAAAAAGAACAGGACCACAGCTGAAGCATCAGTGTCCAAGGGGGTAGAGGTACCATGGAAAAGAAACTTAAATTAACAACTTTACACTAAATACAAAAAAAAAAAAAAAGCCTGCGAAAATCCCCCTGAAAATCTCCATAAAGAGGCAGGATCCTTGGAGGAGGAAAATTAACAGAGCAGCAGAGACGACATGAAACACGTCTGCTGGGCTCTGTGCAAAAACGAAGACTGTCCTAAAATGGCACCACCGCAGCAGGTGGTAAGATGGCATGCATGTGCAGCGGAACCTCCCAAAAACTTCCACTAGTAGCTACAGCGAATTGCCACACGGGCTCCATCTGATGTCACCCATACGTGAAGACGTCATTCGTGTTTGTCCACAGAGAAAGGCTGTCAATGCTGACATGTTGCTTTAAGCAAAAGCCTGGACAGTCTCTCTCTAATCATATACACACCCCTAGAATATCTGTAATAAAGAAAAGTCAATTTTTCCAGTAACTGAAAAAAGGAGGGATAGCAGGTTTTCTGTCATCTGAGGCCTAAACACAGGCCAGGTCACGAGGCGCACAGCCAAATTGTGTGTGTTCCCTCCTATTCATCTTTGCTTATACAACAGACATTAAGCAATTGGCAAGCTGAGCCTTCTGAAAACTCAGAAATGGTGCATCCCACAGACGATGAGGTCATGTGCACAGACAGCAGGGCTGAGAAAATTAAGCTGGTTGTTGGGAAGTTGGTGGCAGCTGTGAGCTCCACTCCTGAAGTATTAATAGCAGAGACCCTGATGTGACCGATAATGGTACGTGCTACAGCTGAAAACAGACCAACACAATGTAAACAGAAAAAAAAAAGAAAAAGAAAAACAAAAGATTGGCACTCTTGCAACAAACCAAAGGTTTAGGAGAAAAACACCCTGCAGCCTCTGGACTATACTTATGCTACATTTTAATTTCTTCTATACCAGGGTGAGCAATGCTCATGCCAGGCTGTGCTGGAGTCCTCTGCCCCCACTGCTACTGGCAGGGGGAGGTGCTGCAAAATCACATTTTTAGTGACTTGGACGGTACAAGCAGTGCCTTAGGCGGCATCCAAATCTGCGACATGCAGTCAGAAAATTTAACTGCTTTTAAAAATACATTTACATAAAGGATAAATAAACATGTATTTTTCTCCCAAATGGTTTATTTTTTAATATTATTTATCCTGCCTGATAAGTGCTCTATATGTGTCTACCATGGAAAAAGAAGTTCAGTGAAACACAGTAAAACACTTATAAAGAATGCTGGAAAGCATCACTAATGTTTCAAACCCTCCTCTTGGGGGACTTGCATCCAGGCTCAAGAAGAGAATTCGGCTTATGTCCACTCAATCTCTGGTGCAGGGGTTGGAATTTGGCTTGTCATGGATGCTGCAGCATCTCCCATCATGCACAGGTAAAAATCAGGCTTTTTGTCCTCCCACTATAAAAATATATCCAACATCCCTCATCTTTCGTTTCTTTGCTGAGACTGTCAACAAGGCTGAACACTGAGAGACACTTTACTCAGCCAGATGGACATCTGCTTATTGGAAACTAGACTAAGGCCACCAGCTAGTCACATAAACCGTTGAACAACTTTCAGGCTCAACTACGCCAAGCTGGAGTTGAACTGAAGACAGAAAAGAAAGAAGAGTCAGAAATCTCAGGCAAATCCCTATTTCTGGATAATTCTTTAAGTTGGTCCAGTAAAGGCATCATAGTCGGCAAAGAAAAATTCTCTAACTAAATGACTTGGGCGGCTCTTGATTTATTCAGGTATTTTATCCTCTTTCCATGCCTCTGTGCACATCTTTCAAGCACGTTTGTGAAAATTTGGTGACATGTCAGTTAGTTTCATTTGCTTCTAAGTGCCATT
This sequence comes from Ichthyophis bannanicus, assembly GCA_033557465.1. Classification (NCBI taxonomy): domain Eukaryota; kingdom Metazoa; phylum Chordata; class Amphibia; order Gymnophiona; family Ichthyophiidae; genus Ichthyophis; species Ichthyophis bannanicus. The sequence continues at coordinate 99,550,836 of CM066046.1, forward strand.
CTCGAACTCCTAATGCTTCAGCAAAAGCCTATGAACAGCTAGAGAGATTCAAAAGGACCCTAGTGCTGCACCATTTATCAAGGAATAAAATGACAGAAATTCCTCTTACATTGTCTCATATCTACTTTCAGTTTCTGAAAATTCTCTGCCTACCTATAAACTCCATATCCATTCCAATATGGGTGAAGAGTATTCTCAAGTGTAAATACCCAGTTCTACCGTAGATGAGCTGTGAATGCATTAATAGTTGTGTTATGTCCAAGTGACCATGATTTTTTCATTACTCTATACCTTTCCCAACAAAATAATTTTGGAGAGCTTGTCCTGTACAAGGTAGCATATCGGGAGGCGAGTGCCTAGTACCGTAGAAGCAATGTATAACATCATAAAAACTTTCCCAGAGTTATACAAAGCTGTGATACGTTTGTGAAGGCAACGCTCCTTGAACGCTCTTTGATGCATCATGCTAGTGGAAGTGGGGGCAAGACAATTGATAAAGGAGATTAGAATTTTTTTGTAATTTAACTATCAATATTAAATATTCTCTCTGCTAAAACGCATACATTTCCAATGCAACTAATCCTTTAGCCATTAGATCTTATGAAGCCGAGTCACATACATGTTTCTGAAGATATTTAAATGAGCCAATGTGGTGCATGAAGTATGAGAAAGCGTACTTATGCACTTATGGCAGGTGTTCTCCGTGAACAACAGGAATAAGTCCTCATGTATGGGTGACGCCCCCCTGATGGAGCCCTAGTGTGGGAACGTTCCCCAGTTTCCACTGAAAGCTTTTGTGAGCTTCCATTGTGCATGAGCGCTTGCCTTCTCGCCTGCCACGGCATCATCTTAAACTTGGTAGAATACAAAAGCTAGTAGCTGAAAAACAACTCCACAGGGAGGTGGGAGGGTTGTGAAGACTTATTTCTGCTGTTCACTGAGAACAGCCCTAGATATGGTGTATTTAGATTAAAGTAAAGCCTTTGACACTGTTCCTCACAGGTGACTTATAAACAAACTGAGCACCCTAGGGATGGACCCTAAAGTTACTGCTTGGGTTAGAAATTGGTTGGGTGGGAGGCGAAAAAGAGTACAAGTAAATGGAGCTCACTCTGAGGAGAAGGATGTTATCAGTGGTGTGCCACAGGCATCTGTCCTTGGTCCGATTCTTTTTAACATCTTTGTTAGTGATATAGCGGAAGGGCTTTCAGGTAAGGTTTGCCTCTTTGCGGATGATACCAAAATCTGCAATAGAGTAGAGTAGACACCCAGGAAGGTGTAGATAACATGAGGAGGGATCTAGCTAAACTTGAAGAATGGTCTAGAATTTGGCAGCTGGGATTTAATGTTAAAAAATGTAAGGTCATGCATTTGGGCTGCAACAATCCAAGGGAGCAATATAGTATAGGGGGCGAAGTACTTTTGTCCACTAAAGAAGAGCGGGACCTAGGCATGGTTGTGTCTGATGATCTTAAAGTAGCTAAACAGGTGGAAAAGGCAACGGCAAAAGCTAGAAGGATGCTTGGGTGCATACGGAGAGGAATGGCTAGCAGAAAAAAGGAGGTGATAATGCCTCTCTATAAGTCTTTGGTGCGACCTCATTTGGAGTACAGTGTGCAATTCTTGAGACCGCACCTTCAAAAGGATGTGAACAGGATGGAGTCGGTGCAGAGGGTGGCTACTAAAATGATTAGTGGTCTTCATTATAAAGCATATGAGGACAGACTGAAGGATCTTAATATGTACACCTTAGAGGAAAGGCGGGATAGAGGTGATGATTGAGATGTTTAAATACCTCCGTGGCATAAATGTTCAGGGAGAGAGCCTCTTTCAATTGAAAGCAAGTTCTGCTACGAGGGGACATGGGATGAGGGTGAAGGGAGATAGATTCAGGAGTGCTATGCGAAAATATTTCTTTACGGAAAGAGTAGTGGATCCGTGGAATAGTCTCCCAGTGGAGGTGGTAGAGATGAGGACAGTAACTGAATTCAAAAAAGCATGGGACAAACACAGAGGATCTCTAAAGGTAAAAAGGGGACTGTTGTAGTTGTTGTTATGGAAGGACAGACTAGATAGGCCATGTGGTCTTTTTCTGTCATCATGTTTCTATGTTTCTATGTAACAGATGCTACAGGTGAGTAACTATGCTTTCTCCGTGAACAAGTAAGAAGTAGTCCTCACATTTGGGACTCGCAAGCTACAGGCTACCGAACATGAAAACAGCCCAACCCGGACATCAAGAACCAGAAGAAACAGCATGTGTAATCCCTCTTTGGGACTCAACCGATTCTACATCCGCTGCAGACATCCACATCAGGACGACTCGTGGTAGCCTGGACAGACAGGTTCAACTCCTTCCCACTGGCTATTCTAAGTCTCAAACAGATGCTGGAGTACAGCCTGGCTGAAGTTACCGTCATGCTGGGAATCACCATCCAAAGGGTAGTGGGATGAAAAGGTGTGAACAGAGGACCGTGTGGCAGCCCTGCAAACCTCTGTGGAGACAGTGCAGATTGGTCAGGAACTTAGCCATTGCCTCGACATTGTGAGTCATGACATAACCCTCGAGGTTGAGACCTGCCTAAGCATAGGCAAAGGAAATACAATCTGCAACCCAAAGGGACAGCATGCGATTGGAGACAGCCATGTCCAGCTTGCTGGGGTCAAAGGAGACAAAAAGCTGTGCAGAACGACGGTGCAACCTCGTCCACTCAGTGGAGAAGGCCAGCACATGTTTAAAGCCCAACATGTACAGCAGGGCCTCTGCCCTGCTGGTATGAGGCCTAGGAAAGAAGATGGACAATACCACTGACTAGCTGAGGTGGAAAGCAGAGACCACCTTGGGCAAGAAGCGCAGATGGGTACGCAGTACTACCCGGTTGTGATGGAGCCTTGTGTACTGTGGGTGAACCCACCAAGGCCTGAAGGTCGCTGACCCAGTGAGCAGAGGTGACAGTCACAAGAAAAACGACCTTCCAGGTCAGAAATTTCAGTGGGCAGGTTGCCAGTGGCTCGAAAGACATCTACAGGAGCTGCCCCAACATCACATTTAGATCCCATGCCACTGGCAGAGGCTTAAGCAGAGGCTTCAACAGGAGCAGGCCCTACATGAACCAGGCCACCTGCAGCTGAGCTGAGGTTGGCCTCCCCTCCAAGCTGCAGTAGTAGACACCTATTACACTCATGTGGACTTGCACAGAGTTGGATTTCAGGCCCGACTTAGAAAGATACAGGAGGTACTCCGGAAAGCTTTCCATCGAGCAGGAGAAGGGATCCAGAGCCTTATCAGCGCACCAGAGCACAAACCTGCATCACTTGAAGGAGTAGGAGCAGTGTGTCAAATCCCTTCGGGAGGCTAGGATGACATTGGTCAACTCCCCTGGGAAGTTAAACTCTGACAGACCTACCCATTCAGCATCCAAGCCATGAGGGCCAGGGACCTGACATTGGGATTCAGCTGGCTCCCGCCCTCCTGAGAGATGAGGTCTGAGTCTCATCTCAGCCAAGAGGCTCCCAATGAGAGAGCTGAGCAACAGGGAGAACCACAGCTGTCTGGGCCAGTATGGGGCAATGAGTATGATCGACCCCCTGTCCACCTGGAGCTTTAGTAATGTCTTTACCATCAGCGGGATCAGAAGGTATGTGTAGAGCACACCCATGCTGAAATTTAGGAGGAAGGCATCTTGAGGCCAGCCTGTCCTTGGAAGCCATGCGGGAGCAAAAGAGATCCACCTGTGTATTGCATGCCATGGCGAAGAGATCCACTTTCAGAGTGCCCCACTCCTGAAAGATGCACTCCACCACTCTTACTAAGGATCCATTCATGCGGCTGGAAGACTCAGCTGAGATGGTCTGCCTGGGTATTGAGCTCTTCAGGCAGATAGGTTGCCCACAGCTCCATTCCATGGGTAACTGAACTTCTAGAGGTGCACTGCTTTACAGCACAGGAGGCACGATCCCTTGTCCCCCCCCCCCCCCCAGTTTGTAGACATAGAACACTGTCACCTGATTGTCCACCTGGTTGGCCAGGTGTACCTGGAACACCTTGGAGGGCATTCACAATCGCCTACAGTTTCAGGAAGCTTATTTTGTGCAGGCTCTTCTGCTCCAACCACAGGCTCTGTGTCCGCAGGCCATCCAGGTGTGCCCCCAGTCCAATTTGCACGTGTCTGTGGCGAGTGTCCAGTGAGGCAGCATTGACTGAAAGAGGAAGCCCCAAAGCAAGTGTTGTGGTTCCAGCCAACAACTGTAGGGATTCCATGAGAGACCTGGAAACCTGAGGAGGCCCATGGTCTGTCACCACTGATTGCTCAGAATCCACAGAGTCTGGCAATCCTGAGATGGGCCAGCAGGGTCACATGCACTGTAGAGGCCATGTGGCCCAGCATTCGCAGCATCCCTTGTGCAGTCGTGTGCCGCTTCTGATGGATGACAGAGACCACCTCCATAAGCCGCTGTTGGCGGTCCATTGGGAGAAAGGCTTGGGCCTGCATGGTGTCCAAGAGGGCCCCGATGAACTCAAGCTGCTGCGACAGCAGGAGATGACACCTGGGGTAGCTTATGACAAACCTCAGTCGTTCGAGCACCTGAATCGCCAGGTGGGCTGAGTGCTGCACACTGTCCGGCATGGAGGCCTTTATAAGCCAGTCATCTAAGGAGGGTAAGACGAAGACCCCCAGGGTCCGGGGGTAAGTGACTATGACCACAAGGCACTTCGTGAAGACCTTGGGGGCTAATGCCAGCCTGAAGGGAGGTTCTCTGTACTGGAAGTGCTGGCCATCGAGCACGAAGCACAGGTACTTTCTATGAAGACGATGGATCCAGATGTGTGTGTACGCATCCTTCAGATCCAAGAAGCATAGCCAATCACCTTTGAGGAGATATGGGATCAATGTACCCAGGGAGACCATCTTGAACTTCTCAAACCAAAAAGCGATTCAGGCTCCCGAGATCAAGGATGGGCCGGAACCTCCCCAACTTCTTGGGGATAAGGAAGCACTGGGAGTAGAACCCTTGCCCCATCTGAGCCAGGGGCACCAGCTCGATGGCCAACTTGGCAGCGACCTCTGCCTGGAGGAGACCATGGTGGTATGGGTCTAAAGGATACTCCCCTGTGAATAACCAAGGTGGCAGCTGGGCAAAATGCAGCAGATACCCATCCCACATGAGCTGTAGCACCCAGGCATCAGTGGTGATGAGACGCCACCTGTGCACAAAGTGGATGAGCCAACCGCTCACCTGAGGGGGCACCCCGTCAGTGAGCAAGTGATGGGCTATGCTCCTGAAGAAGGCGTCAAAAACCCACCTTCGGCTGTGGTGTGGGCAGAGTCTTCTGTGGCTTCGCAGACCACTGCTGGTGCAAGGTCTGTGCCTTGGGGGCTTTGGTAATACAGTAGCTTCTGCATGTAGAAAGGCTTCTTCCCTTGGTGCTTCTTCTTGGACGGATCAGCCATCTTGCATGAGAGGTAGGAGATGGTCACCTACTCAGTCTTTATCTCGGCCGCCCTCTCTTCCATGGGCTTGCCAAAGAGGTTCTCACCCTTGCACGGTACATCTGCCTGCTTGTCCTGAATCCACTGCTCTAAGTCAGAGGACTGGAGCCAGGCCAGTTGGCATGATCCGGGAAACTACAGGCCAGGGGTGATCCGGGAAAACTACAGACCGGTGAGCCTGACGTCAGTACCGGCAAACATGGTAGAAACCATCATAAAGAACAAAATTACTCAGCATGTAGATAGTCATGGCCTAATGGGAGACAGCCAACATGTCTTTAGACAAGGAAGATCTTGTCTTACTAATCTGTTATGTTTTTTTGAAGGTGTGAATAAACAGGTAGACAAAGAAGAGTCGGCTGATATAGTGTATCTGGACTTTCAGAAAGCCTTTGACAAGGTCCCTCACAGACTTTGGGCAAAACTAAAGAGTCATGGGATAGGAGGCAGTGTACTATTGTGGATCAGGAACTGGTTAAAAGATAGAAAGCAGAGGGTAGGGCTAAATGGCCAATTTTCCCAATGGAAAAAGGTGAATAGTGGAATACCCCAGGGACTGGGTCCGCTGCTTTTTGACATATTCATAAATGACCTGGAAAAGGGAATAACGAGTGAGGTTATCAAATTTGCAGATGACACAAAACTATTTAAAGTTGTTAAAACCCAAGAAGATTGTGGAAAATTGCAAGAGGATCTTGATAAATTGAAAGACTGGGCATCCAAATGGCAGATGAAATTTAATGTGGACAAGTGCAAAGTTATGCACCTAGGAAAGAATAACCCAAACTATGGCTCCACATTGGGAACCACCACCCAGGAAAAAGATTTAGACTCCCTGGATCTCCTTTACCTGAGACTTGGATTAAAGATGGGAAGCAGCCCTTCATTTCCGGTTGCCTTCCACCCAACTACTCCTCCTTCTCTGTTCCCCGTATTGGTCGGAACGGGGGAGGAGTCGCCTTACTCTATCGTTTCTCCCTTCCCATCATTCAGGTTTCCTCCTCCCTCCTGCACTATGCTGAATCCCTCCTTTTTTGCCTTCAGTCCTCCCCTCTCATCCATTTCCTCCTTCTCTACGTCCCCCCTTCTTTACTGCCCCACCTCTGGGAAGCTCTTACCCTTACCGTAGCCGTTATCTCCCTACAGTTCCCAGTTAATTATTCTTGGTGACTTAAATGTTCATTTTGACTCCCCCTCCTCTGCCAAGGATCTCTCCTTTACCACTTTACTTCAAGATCTCTCCTTTCAACAGCTTGTCATTTCCCTAACCCACATTGCCGGCCATATCCTTGACCCTGTAATTATTCCATCGTTTCCTCCTTTTCATGTCTCTGTACCTCTAGTAAAACCGCTCCCCTGGTTTGACCACTTCTGCATAACTTTCACACTAGAATTCCATGCCCCCTGACCTTCTTCCTCCACGATTCCTCTTGCCTCTCTGCCCTCCATTCCTCTGCGCCGTCATATCACTCCTTCTACTCTCCAGCTTTTCCCTCCAGCTTCCCAACTCCTCCCTTCAGACTTCCCTGTTCTCTCCCCTAGTTCCCAGGTATCTGTCTTCAACTCCTCACTTTCTGCGGTCCTTGATAATCTTGCCAGTCATTTCATTCAAAACGTTCATCCCCTCATCACCCATGGTTCCATGCAGGGTATCGCCTCCTGCACACTCATCTCCGTAGATCAGAACGTATCTGGCATAAATACCATACCTCTCATACCCTTACTCAATTTCGTGAGCTTCACCAACTCTGTCGCTCCTCTGTTCATCAAGCCAAACTCTCTTTTTTCTCCGATTCTATTACCACCACTACCAATCCGTCTCGACAGTTTTTTTCCATCCTCCGGTCACTCACCTCACTTCACTCTAGTCCTGCACCTGCTCCCAACTAGCCTTACATTTCACCAGCAAAATCCAAGACCTCCGCGCTAGTCTTCCCTCCTGCCCCCCTCCTTTATCTTCTCCCCCACCCCTTTCCCCTGCTTCTCCCTCCCCTTCTCACACATGGTCTACTTTCTACCACATCACCACCGCTGAGCTACTTTTGTCACTTACTTCAGCCCGCAAGACTACTTGCCCCCTTGATCCCATCCCTACTAGATGGTTCCTGGAACCATCACTAGGCCTAATGACTCCCATATGCACTCTAATCAATTCCAGTCTCTCTAGTGGTATTTTCCCCTCCCCCTGGAAACATACCCTTGTACGCCCTATCCTCAAAAAAACCCTCCTTGACCCTTTGGTTCCCGCTCATTACCGCCCTATTTCCAACCTCCCTTTTCTTTCAAAGATTCTCGAGAAAAATGTCTTCGACCAGCTTTCACAATATCTACAATCCATCAATTACCTTCATCCTCGACAATCTGGTTTCCGCCAAGGCCACAGTGTGGAAACAATTCTGACTGCCCTCCTTAATGAATTACACACCTCACATGACCGGGGTGACATCACGGTGGTGGTCTCTCTAGATCTCTCCTCCGCTTTTGACCTTGTCGATCATGCCCTCCTCCTTTCACAACTACGAGATGCTGGCCTCCGTGGTGCTGTCTTACATTGGTTTCACTCCTTTCTTTCCTCTCATTTTTTTTCTATAGCTCCCCCCCTCAGGCTCTCCCTCCCTCTCCGAGGCTTCCCTTCTTCCCTGTAGTGTCCCTCGAGGCTCTGTCCTGGCACCCTTATTATTTAATCTTTTCCTTACACCACTGGCCCTTTGTATTCAGCAGACTGGTCTGTCCACATTTTTCTACGCCGACGATATCATCATCATCTATCACACTAATCCACCACCCTGATATCACACCCTTGAATGCATGCCTCACTCTCGTCTCCAACTGGCTATCCTCTAACTGCCTTCACCTCAACTCCGCCAAATCTTCAGCCACCTGGTTCACGTTTCGATTTCCTTGCCCCTCTCTTGCTCCAACCCTTGGCTGTTCCACGATCCCTGTTGTCTCCTCTTTCAAATATCTAGGTGTCTTTCCAATCTTTCCTTCAGAGACCACATATCACATCTAGCCAAGACATCCTACTTCTTCCTCCGCCAAAGTCGATCCATCCATCCATTTCTATCCACCTCAGCTCTAACCATCCTCACGTTATCCATAGTCCTGTTACGATTAGACTACTGCAATTCCATCTTTGCTGGCATTACCAAAACTCACCTCCGTCGGTTACGACTTATTCAAAATAATGCAGCTAGAATTATTTCCCATGCTTCCCGTACTGACCATATTACCCCCTACTGCTCCATTTACACTGGCTCCCAGTTGCCTATCACGTTCAATTCAAGATATTAACCCTGGTCCACCATGTCCTTCACACGCACACCCCACAATACCTAACCGATCTTCTCCATTTTCACATCCCCTCGCGTAGTCTCTGCTCCCTTCATATCAACTGCCTTCACCGTCACATGCTCACCTACAATCCACTCGTCACTCTGCCTTCTTTTTCTATGGTCCAGCTCTCTGGAACTCTTTGCCCACCACGCTCCGTTTAGAAGAAAAACTACATCACATTTAGGTCCCTACTTAAGACACACCTTTTCACCACCGCATACAACCTGCTGGCCGCATCCAATTGACCTGGTTTATATATGTACATGTTTGTCTTGCCATCCACTCACTTTTGTCCCGATTCTTGCTCTTCTTTTCTTCTCTTTCCTGTCCCGAATATGTAGTTCCTTTCCTGCTATGGGGTCCTGTGCCCCATCCCAATTTTGATTTATGTATGTAAACCGCCCTGCTGTAACAAATAGCGGTATATCAAGCCAAATAAACCTAACCTAACCTCTGTATCGTTCCATCGTTTCAATCGGGGAAAGAGCTAGTTGTTGCCTTCCTAGTCCTTGGAGTTCTGAGAGCACACTTCGATACTCGGGTGGGCAGAGTCTTCCAGCCAGAGGAGAAAGTCAAAAGGCTGTTGGATTGCCTGGCATTGTTTTGTTCACAGCAGGCTCCTAGAGTCTGGGGTTATCTTCCTCCTCAGATTGATGGCGACGATAATCAAGATGATGCCGTGGGTGCCTGCTCATATGCGACTGCTCATACAGTGCTTGCTGACTCGGTGGTCCTCAAGTTTTCAGGAGTTCGAGCTCAGGCTCCCGCTCCCAATGATGGTGAAGGCTAGCCTGCAGTGGTGGCAGCAGTTCTGTCATCTGAGAAGGGCATGCCATGGGACGATTTCATGTATCTTTCTGACGACTGATGCCAGTCTCTCGGCCTGAGGAGCCATTCCCACAACCAGGTGGCCCAGAGCCATTGGAACCACAGAGAAGCAGTGTGGTCCATCAATTGCCTCGAGGTGAGGGCCATCAGGGTGGCTCTTCTGTGTTTGACCTCTGGTTGAGGGATGGGCGATTCAAGTGTTTTCAGACAATGCCATGGTGGTGGCTTATGTCAATCGGCAGGGTGGCATGAGGAGTGCCGGGATAGCCCTGGAAATGGCTCTCCTGTTTGCCTGGGCGGAGAAGAACCTCCTAGTTGTATTGGCTCAGCACATTGCCAGGGTGGACAATGTGGCAGTGGACTTTCTCAGCCATCATTTTCTGGATCCAGGAAAATGGGAGTTGAGTCAGGAGGCATTTCAGTTGATTCTGCACCGCTGGGGTCACCCGAGATGAATCTGATAGCGACCTGCTCCATTGCCAAAGTTTGCCACTTTAGTCGATGCATGGAGACTGAGTCCAAGGCATGGAGACCGAGTCCAAGGGCATCGATGCCCTGGTCAAGTCAGTGTCTGTATGTGTTTCCACCATGGCCCCTGGTGGGGAATGTGATTCGACATATGGAGCGCCACCTAGGAAGGATTATTCTGTTGGTGCTGGATTAGCTGAGGAGAGTGTGGTTCAGAGATCCTTATGAAACTTCTGCAAGCGCCACTTCTTTGTTTGCCTCCATCTCAGGGACCAATTATCCTGGAGGACCCAGTTCTCTTCTCGCTTATAGCCTGGCTCTTGAGAAAATATGGTTAGTGTATAGTGGCTACTTTCTGGCTGTGGTTTCCACTCTGCTCTGAGCCCAGAGGAGGTCTGCCAAACTCACATATATGTGGGTCTGGTGTTTCTTTGGGTGATGATGTGGTGCACAGCAGGTGGCGCCTGAGGCAGCCAAGGTACCGTCCCTGTTGGCCTTTCTGCAGAACAGTATAGAGAAGGGTTTTTCTCTTAGCTCTCTGACTTTGGCCTGTTACAGAGGTCTGGTGGCTGGTAGGTCTCTAGCCTTACACCCGGATGTTTTGCACTTTCCTCAGAGGGTTTGGCATCTGCATCCTCCCCTTCCATCTGTGGTCCCTTCCTGGGATCAGTGTCTGGTGCTCAGGACCCTAATGTCGGAGCCCTTTGAGCTGCTGAAGCACATTGCTTTGAAGGATTTGCCACTCAAGATGGTTGTCTTGGCTGCAATTTGTTCTACAAGGCAGATTTCTGAGCTGCAGGCTCTGTCTTGCCGATATCCTTATTTTTACTGAGAAGGCCATTTCCTTTTGGCCTGTGCCTGCCTTCTTGCCTAAAGTGAATTCTCCCTTTCATCTGAACCAGATGGTTTGCCTGCCCTCCTTCTCTAAGGAATAGTGTCGGGAAAAAGGATAAGGATCTTCGCCTTGTGGATGTCCGGAGGGTGCTTCTCTGGTACTGGGAGCTTACAAATTCAGTCAGACCATTTTTTTTTGTGCTGTTTGCTGGCCTGCCAAAGTTGATGTTACAGCTAGGTCTATCTTGGGGTGCTGGATTAAGGAGACCATTGCCTCAGCATATGTACTGTGGAACCGGCCAGTTCCAGAGGGTTTGCATGCCCATTCTACCTGAGCATAAGTATTATCATGGGCAGAGCGAAGCTTGGTAGTCCCTGCCGACATTTGTCAGGTGGCAACGTGGGCATCCCTTTCCATTTTTATCTAGCACTACCGCTTGGATGTCCATGTGTGGGTGGACATGGCCTTTGGCTCTAAGGTGTTGCAAGCTGCTTTGTCTTGTTTCCAGTTAGTGGAGTCGTAGCTTTGGTACGTCCCACTTGTCTGGACTGGTCTAGCAGGATGATATAGAAAGTGACATTTTACTTACCAGATAATGCCCTTTCCTTGAATCTTGTTAGACCAGTCCAGGACCCACCCCTAGACCTGCATTTGCTCATTTCTTCTTCTGTGGTACCCTTGGGTACACTATGATTTCTATACTTGGTTCTGCATCTTCTACTGACAGCCTTCTGTTTCTCTACTGTTGTTTATTCACTGTGGCCCACGTTGAGGTTGTGTGAGGCTTGCCATGTTCTCCCTTATGCTATAGGATGGATATTGAAGAGACCTCTATTGGCTGAGGCAGATAAAGGCATAGGAGTGATGTCTTGAAACCTGGGTTTTTCATTGGTTCTTTGTCTCCACCAATCTGCTGTTAAAGTAATACAACCCACTTGTCTGGACTGGCCTAGCAGGACTCAGAGAGGACATTATCTGGTAAGTAAGATGTCACCTTAACACACTCCTTTGAATCATTAAAGGACATAGATGGCCAAAAAAAGTATTCCTGAGTGGTGGTCTTTGTTTTTAGTGTGGTGTGCTCTCTGCTCCTGAGCACATTTTTTAAGGATGTGATAGTTCATGGAGGGAAGAGGTTTAGTGCAAGGCTTGATGTGTAGAATTTCACTAGCTAAGAGTTAAGTTACTTGTCGCTGTCACTAAACTGAGCCTATATGAAAAGGAAAACAGCACTTCAAAGAAGATCTTTGAGAACAGAAGTACAGTGAATCAGATTAATATGATGATCGATTCACCACCAATTTAAAGTTCCAATAGGTCTTGTGTCTATTTGCTATGACATTCTATTTCCACAACTCTTAGTTAGTGCCAGCGGGCATGATCTCTAGTCATCACTTCCATGGGTGGTTAGTAAGGAGCTGCTGGTACTCCCAGGGCTTTCTGTACTGCCGATGAATAGCCCACTGAACAGTGAGTGGAAAGTGGAGAAACTAGATTATCCAGACATTCTAGATTTAAAGCAATATTTAACAAGTGAAAATGTTCCTCTGTCAAGATGCTTCATTTCCGATATCCATGTCATCACTAGTCATAATTGTCAGAACTTTAAACTGAAAAACATTATAACCATATAGAGAACTTTTATAAATTATATATATATATATATGGAACCAGATAGCACTTTTGATTGATTGCTTCCTAACGGTTACTTAAAATAATGTTGACTTATTTTGTATGTTTAGTTGTTACATGAGGTGGAATAGCTAAGGTGGGAAGGGATAAGTACTGTTAAGTTGTTGATTAAAATTTAATGATTTTTAACTACAAATTCAGAATATATACAAAAGAAAATCATAACGTAAGATATGCCTTGCTGGGTCAGAGTATCCTAGAGGAGACCAGGAGATACTTCAACTTCTTCTCGAAGTCTGATTCCAATGGCTGGGAAACGGAGGAAGAGTCACCAGTCTCTGAGAAGGAGTCTCCTGACATCCCCCTCGGAGCCTTCTCTGCCTTACAAGAGGCAGAAGTCACCCTCAAAGGACAATTACTTTCAGGACTTCAACTGGGACATGGCGAAGGCAATTCCCTTCTCCCTCAAGGCAGAGGATGAGCTGAGGGCAGAGGAACTTGAGATTCTCCAGTACCCCTCAGCACCGAAGGAAGCAGTTACGGTGCCCATGCATTGCATATTGCAGGGGCTCCTGCTCTGAATGTGTGGGAGAACCCCATGATGGTGTTGGCTGTCGGCTGCCAACTCAACTCTGTGCCAGGTACAAAAGGCCCCCAGTTTCAAGATGCCTCAGTTGTTGTACTACTGCCTGGTGGTGGAATCCACCATGCGGCACATTAAGAGCTTGAAGACCCACTCTTCGGTGCCCCCTAGCCGGGAACAGAGGACCTTCGATGGCTTTGGGAGGCAGTGCTTCCAAGGCTCAGTGCTGGTCGCCCGCATTCTGTCCTGCACTCTACATGAGGATGTTCTTAAAGGACATCATGGGAAACTCAATGAGTTTAGCTCCCTCATCCTGGTGGAGCACTTGTAGGCCCTTTTGCACCCTTGTGGGCCAATGGAAGGATGTTTTCAACTACATGGTGTGGGCCACCTATGAAGCCTTTGAGTTGGTGGGCACGGTGGCTGCAGTGGGAATCAGAGCATAAGAACAAAAGATATGCCATACTGGGTCAGACCAAGGTCCATCAAGCCCAGTATCCTGTTTCTAACAGTAGCCAATCTAGGTCATACGTACCTAGTAGTTTCCCCAAAAGACACAGGTTCCGCAATGCTTGTACTGGGTCAAGCATTGATATCCTGGGTCCCTTCTTAATAATGGTTTATGGACTTTTCCTCCAGGAACTTGTCCAAACCTTTTTTAAACCCAGCTACACTAACAGCCTTTACTACATCCTCCGGTAACAAATTCCAGAGTTTGATTACACGTTGAGTGAAAAAATATTTTCTTTTATTAGTCTTAAATAGTTTACCCTGTAGCTTCATTGCATGTCCCCTAGTCTCTCTATATTCTGATAACGTAAACAATCGAACTACGTTTACCCGTTCCACTCCGTTCATTAATTTATAGATTTCTATCATATCTCCCCTCAGCCGTCTCTTTTCCAGGTTAAAGAGCCCTAACCTTTTTAGCCTTTCTTCATAGGAGTATCCTTCCATCCCCTTTACCATTTTGGTGGCTCTTCTCTGAACCTTTTCTAATAACGCTATATCCTTTTTAAGATACGGCGACCAGAATTGCACACAATATTCAAGGTGTGGTCTCACCATGGAACGGATATAGAGGTATTATAATATCTTTTGTTTTATTTTACATTCCTTTCTTTATGATACCTAGCATTCTATTTGCTCTCTTGGCCACCGCTGCACATTGGGCCGAGGGTTTTAACATGTTATCCACAATGACGCCTAAATCTTTTTCCTGGGTGGTGGTTCCTAATGTGGAACCTTGCATCGTGTAACCATAGTTTGGGTTGTTCTTCCCTAGGTGCATAACCTTGCACTTGTCCACATTAAATTTCATCTGCCATTTTGATGCCCAGTCTTCCAATTTATCAAGATCCTCTTGCAATTTCCCACAATCCTCTTGGGTTTTAACAACTTTAAATAGTTTTGTGTCATCTGCAAATTTGATAACCTCACTCGTTATTCCACTTTCCAGGTCATTTATGAATATGTCAAAGAGCAGCGGACCCAGCACAGATCCCTGGGGTACACCACTATTCACCTTTCTCCATTGGGAAAATTGGCCATTTAGCCCAACCCTCTGCTTTCTATCTTTTACCCAGTTCCTGATCCACAGTAGTACACTGCCTCCTATCCCATGACTCTAGTTTTGCCAAAAGTCTCTGATGAGGGACCTTGTCAAAGGCTTTCTAAAAGTCCAGATACACTATAATCAACTGACTCACCTTTGTCCACTTGTTTATTCACACCTTCAAAAAAACATAACAGATTAGTAAGACAAGATCTTCCTTGTCTAAAGCCATGTTGGCTGTCTCCCATTAGGCCATGACTATCTAAATGCTGAGTAATTTTATTCTTTATGATGGTTTCTACCATTTTTCCGAGTACTGACGTCAGGCTCACCGGTCTGTAGTTTCCCGGATCACCCCTGGAACCCTTTTTAAAAATTGGTGTTACATTGGCGATCCTCCAATCTTCAGGTATTAGAGATGATTTTAATGATAGTTTGCAGACCTGCTATTAGAAATCTGTGATCTCATATAATCGCACCTATGGGGAGAGGCAGATGGGAAAGGTGCTCCTACCCACTTCACAGGCCTGTTGGACCTGTCCTCCAGAAGGCAGTAAGAGTTCATCTCACCCAAGCCCTTTACCAGCTTCTCCAAATCGACCCAAAAAAGAAGCTTCCCTTTAAAGGCCAGTCGGGTCAACTAGGCTTTGAAAATGTGTCCACCGTCCAATGTAGGAGCCAAATTCAACATCATGTCACTGTCAACAGGGTACTATCCCTGACTGCTAAACATACCAGGTCACATATGGCATAAGCAAGGAAGGCTGTAGCCAACTCCAAAAGAGGTAGTATCACCCGACGGAAGAGACTGAATCCACTGGAGCAGGGCTTGAGATGTCAGGCCTGCACATGTTCTTCAGCAACAAATCCACCTTTCAGTACAGGAGCTGCCTTTAAGGTCGATCTGCCTTTCACAGGAATGGTGGTCCGTCTGGTAACTGCCGTGACCTGCGCATCCACCTTGGGAATATCAAACCACACAATATACTCCTTCTCTGGGAGTGTTCATCTTATGCACCTTTAAGTCCCTTAAGCGGGGAGTCAGGGGAATCCCAGTACAAACCAGAACATGGGGAAAGTCTGCACATATAAAATTCTGCATTCTTGATTTGTAATTTGGCAAATTTTGCTTAAGCGCTTATTGGAGAGGGTCCATCCAACTGCACATATGCATGCACAAACAGATGCATACTGCTTCACTTCGCCTGCGGAGAAGAGCTGTTGATGAGCAACTGGTCAGCTTCAGAGGCAAGTGTGGCTTTCGACAATACATTTCCACAAAGCTAGGAAAATATGGAAGAAAGATATTCTGGAACTGCAATGCAGAGACCAGCTATCCACTGAAAGGAGAAGTTTATCTGAGGAAGCAACCAGGAGCAGCGGTCGAACTGAAGAACGGAGTTGAAGTAATGAAAAGATTGACTAGACATTGGTGGAAACTGGCCGCAATGTTACATGTGATAATTTCTTTACTGATGTAGGACTGGCTGAAGATCTTCTGATTCAACACACTACAGTTGTTGGCACCATGAGAAAAAACAAAAGGGACATACCAGGTGAACTGCTGATTTTGTGGAACAAGGAACTGTTTTCATCACAGTTTGTTTTTTTTGCAAAGAGATCACACTAGTGAGTTATGTTCCAAAGAAAAACAAAACGGTCATTGTTTTGAGCAGTATGCATCATGACAAGACGATAGACGACAAGAATGAAAAGAAGCCTGAGATGATTCTGCACTATAATGCTACTAAGTCTGGAGTAGACAATCTGGACAAGCTTGTGCGTACATATACATGCAAACGTTGCACTAGAAGATGGCCGTTCTGCCTACTGATGAACATGTTCGATGTCGCTGGTGTGGCAGCTTAAATAATTTGGGTGCAGCAAAAACCCGAATGTCAAACAGAGGTGTCCCACAAACGGCGACTGTTCCTAACAGAACTGGCAAAGGAGTTAGTTCTGCCACAGCAGACATTGCGATTGCAGAACCCAAGAACACTTCAGAAAGGGGTGCGGATCTGCATGCAACGACTTGGATTCAGCTTACCTGGTCCTACAGGCTGTGAATCCAGAGGGGCATGATCGCACTGCCAGCTTTGCACCAGATCATCAGATAAGAAAACATCAAAATACTGCAAGCGATGTGGTATAGCCATATGCCCAGAACATTGCCAGCTGTTTTGCAATGAATGTGCTGACTAAAAGACGCCTAGAGAGATGATTATACTAGGGGTGTCGAGACTTAATTACAATTAAGTGATAAACTGAAGTTAATAGTTAGACTACTTTTATATCATAAATACTGAATATTTTTAATCATCAAAAAATGGAAATTACACTAACCTGGTAATTGTAGTTCCTGGAAGGTCCAGTTTAGTCCTCCAACATCGGGTAGTGCCCCTCCTCCTGCAGCCGGGAGACTGGACCAATCAAATCTTCTGTAGTATATATGCAGCAGGAGCTCCCAGAAGTCCCCAGTGTACTAGTAACAAAGCATACTTAACGAAGCAACACATTAGATTAATATACAAAATGACCTAATTAAAGAACAATTTGTTCCCCCCCAAGGAATATCCAACCCCCTCCCCAAACGAGGAAGTCAGAACACTGCATTGCGCCGGCACCGACGCCTCAGGAATCAAAACACCGCTCCCCACCAGAAGTTCAGGAGCTGCTTGAACCCCCGAGACAGGGAAGAGCCTCTGCAAAAAACGCGGCTGCCACAGAGGGACTGAACGGCAAGAGGAACCGTCTTAATATCAACCGTTCGGAAAGGCGCGCCGCACCACATTAGCAGATAGTCGGGAGGGAAGGAGGACTAAACTGGACCCTCCAGGAACTACAATTACCAGGTTAGTGTAATTTCCATTTCCTGTTCGGTAATCCAGTTTAGTCCTCCAACATCGGGATGTAACAGAGCAGTTAAGACCGGGCGGGACCTTGCCATCCGGCACGCAGAACCGCCGAACCAAAACAGGAATCCAGAGCCGCTGACACATCTAAGCGATAGTGTCTACTGAAAGCATGCAGAGACGACCAAGTGGCCGCCCTACAGATATCTGCCGGCGGAACCAGGCTATACTCCGCCCAAGAGGTCGCCTGAGCCCTAGTAGAATGAGCCCTCAGACCCTCCGGAACAGACCGCTGTTGCAACAGATACGCGGACGCGATCGCCTCTTTGAGCCATCTAGCAATGGAGGCTTTAGCCGCCGCTTCCCCTTTACGCGCACCCCCGAAGAGCACGAAAAGCCGGTCAGATTTCCGAAAAGACTCGGTAACCTTTAAATAACGATGGAGCGTACGACCCACATCAAGCCGGAGAAGACCTTTGTCCGTTGACCCGACAGATTGCGAAGAAAGCACTGGAAGAAACACTGCCTGATTCATGTGAAAGGGAGACACCACCTTTGGCAGAAAGGAAGGAACCGGACGGAGAACGATCTGATCCGCGGAAAAAGACAAGAAAGGCTCTCGACAGGACAATGCATGCAGATCTGAAATGCGCCGTGCCGAACAGATGGCTACAAGAAAAAACGCCTTCAGCGTGAGATCTTTCAGAGACGCCCTGCGCAGGGGCTCAAAAGGTTCACGAACCAGGGCCCTCAGAACTAAATTCAAGTCCCAAGGAGGAACGAAAACTCTGCGGGAGGGCCGCAAATGAAAAACAGCCGTAAGGAATCGGCGTACATCCGGATGAGCCCCGAGCAGACGACCCAAAACCTTGCCGCGGTAACACGAGATAGCCGCCAGCTGGACTTTTAGGGAACTAGCCGCAAGGCCCTTATCGAAACCATCCTGAAGAAAACTTAAAACGACGGGCACTGAAACCGTCGCCGCCCGGACTCCCCGCCGGGAGCACCAGTCTTCAAAAATCCTCCAAATCCGAACATAAGTAAGAGAAGTGGACGTTTTCCTCGCCCGCAGAAGGGTAGAAATCACCACGGGGGAGTAGCCCTTCCTTTTCAGCCGAGCCCTCTCAATGGCCAAACCGTAAGCGAGAATCGATCCACTTGGGGCATCCGCAAGGGACCCTGAAGAAGAAGATCCGGTAGAGCGGGCAGGAGCCAAGGAACGCCGTCGCTCAACCGGACCAGATCGGCATACCAGGGCCTCCGGGGCCAATCCGGGGCCACCAGTAACACGCGACCCCGGTGGCTCTCGATACGTTGTACGACCCGGCCGATCAGAGCCCACAGAGGAAAGACATAAAGAAGACCGGACGTTGGCCACGGCTGAATGAGAGCGTCGAGCCCCTCGGACATGCGCTCCCTTCGCCTGCTGAAGAAGCGCCCTGTCTTGGCTGATTGAAAGGTCGCCATGAGATCCATGATGGGTGGACCCCACCGCCGGACGATTTGTGCGTAAACCTGTGGGTTTAGCTCCCATTCTCCGGGGTCCACCCGCACTCTGCTGAGAAAATCGGCCTGGACATTGTCTACGCCCGCAATGTGAGCCGCCGAGATTGCTGGAAGGCGAGTTTGCACCCAGTTGAACCAGGCCGCCGCTTCTGCCTCCAGGGCCACGCTGCCGGTACCCCCTTGGTGATTGATGTAAGCTACAGTGGACGCATTGTCCGACAGGACTCTCACCGGCCGTCCGAGAACCAGGGTCTCCAGGTCCACCAGGGATAGCCGGACTGCCTGCAATTCGAGACGGTTGATCGACCAAGAGGCCTCCAGGGGAGACCATTCCCCCTGAGCAAAGCGGGACTCGCAGTGAGCCCCCCAGCCGGTTAAGCTCGCATCCGTCGTGAACGGAACCCACAGAGGAGGCTCCAAGGGAATCCCTCGCGACAGGTTCTCGGCGGAGAGCCACCACTGGAGGGATCGGCGAACCGTCTTTGGGCAAGGCAATCTCTTGTTCAGCGAGTCAAACTGGTTGGACCAACGTCGCAGAAGAGCACTCTGCAGCGGACGCATGTGGAAGCGCGCCCAAGGCACCACCTCCAAGGTCGCCGCCATCGTGCCGAGGAGCCGCAGGTACCACCACGCCGACGGAGCTGGCATCCCCCGGAAGAGACGGACCAGAGCCCGCAACGCCAGCACGCGTCGCTCCGGAAGGCACACCAAGCCCCTTGCTGTGTCGAAGCGGACTCCCAGATACTCGAGATCCTGTGACGGAGACAGACAACTCTTGCATTCGTTCACCACCCATCCGAGGGACCGAAGGAGATCCACCACCCTGCTCGTGACTTGCACACACTCCCGACTGGACTTCGCTCGAATCAACCAGTCGTCGAGATATGGATGGACCAGGATGCCCTCCTTGCGCAACGCCGCCGCGACTACAACCATTACCTTTGTGAAGGTGCGGGGAGCCGTGGCGAGTCCGAACGGCATGGCCCGGAATTGAAAATGGCCCCACGGGAGCGCAAAGCGGAGAAACCGTTGATGGGAGGGCCGGATGGGAATGTGTAAATAGGCCTCTGTAAGATCGAGGGATGTCAAAAATTCCCCTTGACGCACCGCTACGATGACTGACCGCAGGGTCTCCATGCAAAAGTGCGGTACTCTGAGAGCGCGATTCACGCCTTTGAGATCCAAGATCGGACGAAGGGAACCGCCCTTTTTGGGAACCACCCTTTTTGGGAACCACAAAATAGATGGAGTAGCGACCTGCGCCTCTTTCCAAGGGCGGGACCGGAACCACGGCCGCCAGAGAGAGAAGCCGATCCAGGGTCACGCGGATGTCCCGCGCCTTTTGAGCTCCCTTGCTGGGAGACAGAACAAACGAATCCGGAAGTGGGTGCGCAAACTCTAGGGCATAACCTTCTTCTATAATCTGCAGCACCCACCGATCTGACGTAATTTGGGCCCAAGAAGGAAGAAAGTCGCGCAAACGACCCCCGATGACCGGGTCTTCCTCTAGAGCCCGCCTTGTTTCATTGTGGCTTGCGATTAAAGGAAGAGGCCGAGGAAGAGGCGGCTCCGGAGAAGCCCCTTCCCGCTCCTCTGAAACCACGAAACCCTTGATGACAGGTTCCAAAACGACCGCGCTGCGAAGTCCACAGCCGGGAAGAACGAAATCTGCGCGCATCCCGAAACTGGCCGCGCGCTGAGGTGGACGACCTATTAAGCTTAGGCTTATCCTCTGGAAGCCGACCACCCTTAGACTCACCGAGATCCTTCACCAACTTATCCAGAGCCTCACCAAATAACAACCTGCCCTTAAAGGGTAGTTTACTGAGGCGAGACTTGGAAGAACCGTCGGCCGCCCAATTGCGCAACCAGATGGACCGTCGTGCCGCTACCATGGAGGCCATGCTATTAGCTAGGGAGCGTATTAAATCATAACACAGATCCGCCAAGTAGGCCGATCCCGACTCCACGCGGGCAACGTCCAACAGCCCCTGTTGGTCCATACCGGACCCCGAGCGCAGGTGCTGCGACCATCGCAAACAAGCTCGAGCTACCCACGCCCCACAAATAGAAGCTTGTAACGATAAGGCGTTGGTCTCGAAGGCTTGCTTCAACAAATTATCAACCTTTTTGTCCTAAACATCCCTCAGGGCCGCGGCCCCTTCAACCGGGATGGTGGTTTTCTTAGTCACTGCCGAAACGGCAGCATCCACCCGTGGAGACTTAAACAAGTCCCTGTCCTTGTCTGCAAGGGGGTAAAGACGATTCATGGTCCGAATCCCTTTCAAAGCGGATTCCGGTTGCTCCCATTCCGCATGGATCATCTGCTCAACTACTCGGTGCACAGGCAAAACTACCTGGGCATCCCTGACCGCCTGAATGAGAGGATCCTCGAAACCCTCCTCCTCCAGCGGCCGCACCGCAGAGAGGTTAAGTGCTTGGAGAGACTCCGTGACCAAAGGTACCAGCTCGTCCCTTCGAAACACCCGAATGATGCGAGCCTGATCTTCCAGTTCTGGAAGCTCTCCGTCTTCTAACTCCTCCGCCTCAATATCCGGATCCCCCTCAGTCTCGGAATCCGGGAGGCAAAGGGCGCCCTGATCCTGGTCCCCCAACCTGGGCCGCTTGACCGCGGGTTGGGAAGACCGCTGAACCCCCCCCCGCGGATGCTGGGGGGAGAGAGGCGGGCCAAGCCTCCGGCAAATGACCAGACCGGCTTAAGCGGAAGGCCTGATGCATGAGAAGAACAAAATCCGGGGAAAAGTCTATAGGCGACGCTACCATAGCCGCCTGCTGGAGCTCAGGGACCGACGTATTAGACGCCGGGCCCAGACCAGAAGGAAGGATGCTCGGTGAAGGGACACTGTCCCCCGAAAGGGAAGGGTCCCCGGGCACATGCTGTTCCTTAATTTCAATATGCAGCTCCAGTTCTGAAGAAACTGCAGCACAGCTCTTACAGATTCCAGAGTCAGTCATTGTACCTCTGCGGGAGCCACAAATTACACACTGAGGTTTGGCAGCCATGCCCAGGCCACCTGCTCTCAGGGAAAAATAAGGCAACAGGAACAGGGAAGCCCACACCAAGGGGACTAACCTTATTCAATTCAGCACAGTATTAAATTTAAAAACCTTTTTTTTTTTTTTTTTTTTTTTTTTTTTTTTTACAGTAAACAAAATACTCCCCAGAATCCTAGGGGTGCCTTGAGCAAAATCGCCAGCAAAAGAAACCCCAAAAACACCAGGGGAACCCGTGCGCAAGTGTTAAAAAGTGCCCTTAAAAAGCACACTTTAGAAATCCAAAATGGCTGCCGCACTTTTTCACCCGCGGTAAAAAACGGCGCGAAAATACAAAGGTACCCAAATAATATGGAAAAGAAAGAAAACGACCCTCTAATACAGGGCAAGCGAAAAAAAGCAGGAAAAAGTGCAATTTGGAAGCCAGGGGAGCCGACAGAGCCTCTGCCCAAGCAAAGAACAGAGAGCTTAAAACAAGGAAAATTCCTACCAGCTCTGGGAACAGCAAGGAACTCAGCCCACTTCTCCAAGTGACAGGCAATGTTGCAGCCGGTATGGCTCTTCCCCGAACAGCCTTGGGGAGAGCTCAACCCAGGCTTCAGAGATTCCCAGGCAGAAAGGCAGGAGCCCAAGGCAGGTCTGGCTTTCCCCAGAAAGTCTCCTGTGTCTTTTTCTTTTTTAAAGATACAGCTACCTAGCAAAAGAAATAGAATATAAAGGACCAGAAATAAACCCCAAAAGAACTAACTAACTAGTGTTGCTCCTTCAAGTGTCACTTAGCGTGCCCAGCAAGGGCACAGAAGTCCTCCAGCTGCAGGGAGACTGGACACACTGGGGACTTCTGGGAGCTCCTGCTGCATATATACTACAGAAGATTTGATTGGTCCAGTCTCCCGGCTGCAGGAGGAGGGGCACTACCCGATGTTGGAGGACTAAACTGGATTACCGAACAGGAACTAAGAACTGTTTTTAATAAATGCATTAAAATACCAATCCTATCTGGATGAAATTGTTCACGGTTACTGGTCATTTACTGATGGGGTCAATTTGACCCCAGCTGTGTAAAGTCGTCGGTAATTTAACATGTGTGATGAAGGGTTAAAGAACATCTTTTTGATAAAACCTTTTACCCAGACCAAGTCCTATATTGGGACTATTGCTTGACTTCCCTCCATATCTAACTGTAATAGTATATTATAATTACTGTCCTATAATGTCCCTTCCTTTAGCCTTGTTTTTGGGTTTTAGTAATAGTGTGGGGGATTTACTGTACTGTTTCAGACTTTTAACTTGGTTTTGTAAACCACTCAGATGGTCACTGGCTAAAGAATGGTATATCGAACAACAAATAAATAGAAAAAAAACCCACGTGTCTTTATATTAGGTTGTTCCCCCCTCCCCCCTGTTTGTCTAAGACCCACCAAAAGGTTATTCCTATCCTTTTTTTTTTCTAGTGCCATCAAGTCAGTGTTGACTCATAGCGACCCAGCTACCTCTGGGTTTTCTTAGCAATGTATCACCAGAAGTAGATTGCCAGCCTTTTCTTCCGAGGCAATGGAGGGTAAAGTGACTTGCCCAAGGTCACAAAGAGTGCCAGTGGGAATCGAACCCTTGATCTTCTGGGTACTAGGCGGTTTGCTCTACCATTAGGCTACTCCTCCACCCCATCCTATCCTGCACATTAGTATTTCTGAATGTCAACATCAGGGTATATTGTAGGCTTGGGAAGATTTTTTTTTATTTTAAAAGGTTGGAAGTGGTTTGTCTGTTTGGATGGATTGTAAGCTCCTCTCTAACCAAAAACGTCTTCTATGATAGATGTTATTCTTATTTTTATATTTGGATGCACTTTTAAACTTTGTGCACCACACTGGATAATTGGTTCCAATTCGAAATGTGGGTTCTAAGTATGTATAAATAAAATCAATTAATTGTTAAGGTGATTTGAAATAAAATGCTCATCTCTGTCAAAAACATTTTTATGCATATAAACATACATAATCAAAAATTTGGGAAGAAGTTTTTCATCTTTTTATCAGACTTCGGGTAAGTTAAAGAACTGTAACAAAGAACCCCAAAACCCGCAGCCAGCGACTACAGTCTGCTTTAGGTCACATTCATACATAAATGCGGAGGTGGAACTAGGCCCACTTTCTTCACATTTCATCAAAGCTTGCCTCATCTATAGTCCAGAGGAGAAAAATAAAGCATATATACATTGTACATGAAATCAGCCGAACAGGGCCGCACCAAGCCATAACTGCGCCCTGTGCGACTTGCACATCGGGTGTCCCCCCTCACCCATACCTCCGTCCAGCCGACTGCCTGCTTGCTCCTGCCGGCACGTTTGTCGTCTCCATGGTGGTGCCGGCAGCAGCGGAGCAGAGCTGACCTTAAATTTGAAAAAAAAAAAAACAACACACCACGTGGGTCTTTCAATTCTGCGCTTTAGGCAGATCTGATCCCTCTCTGCTCTGAAGTAGGTTTGTGTCAGAAGAGGACATGACTAGACCAGCCATTCAAATGAGGGTCTTTGCAACTCCAGGTCTGAATGGCTGGCCTGGTCCCTTTCTTCTGTGACGCGACCTACATCAGAGAAGGGAGGGAGGGACCAGACCTGTGGAAGACCAGCATGTTTGTTTTTGGGTTTCTTTTAAAGTCAGGTCTGCTCCGCTGCTGCCGGTGTCACCACCACTGAGAAAACAAAAAGTGGTGGCGGCAGGGCAGCAGCAGGCAGTGTCAGAGGGAAGCAGAGGCTGGCAGACCGAAATGCACCCCTAAGCCTTTGCGCCCTGTGCGGCTGCACAACTCGCACAGGGCTAGGTACGGTGCTGCGGCTGAATTCCTGAGGATCATCACTTCTACCTGGAGTCCCATCTCATACTTGATGCCTCTTCCTGCAAAATCCTGCCCCGATTATGTTGGATGCTCTTTAGGGCTCTAGTTATGTAGGTCAGTAATGATTTGCAGTACTTCTGAAAAAAAGGTACTTACCCCATTCCTTCTTTAAACGCCTCAATCAGTTCATTCTTCTTATTCTGGTCTTCTACCCAGTAAACACTTGGAATTACGAACTCCGATATCACTCGACATTCAGGACAGGATCTGTAAAGTTCAAAGCAAGTTAGATAATAAGCCTTCTGGTGAAAAGAAAAAAAACCCACCACATAACATTTTTCAGGAGAAAAGGAGGACACCAAACAAGGTGACATCTTTTCCTGTACTCGAGACGACGAAGTGACTTGCCCAATGTCATGGTATGAATAGTGGATTTGAACCCTGGCTTCCCTAGTTCGCATTGTGCTGCTCTAACCATTAGGCTAGGCCTCCATTCCTATGAGGTAAAGCAGCTCTACACAACACCTTGTATGCTGTTACATGCAAAGTAAACAAAGCTGTCCCCATTAAAACTACTCAAGTTTTTTCAGAGTGACATCGAAAAGTTCTGTCATCCATTTTAGGCCAGGTGGAACGATCATCTCTCTCAATGCTACAACTCAAAAAACTACAACATTTGGATTTTTTAAAAACAGAATGCATTAAAGAAACCAAAACAAAATAAAACTGATAATAAAATCAGTTAGCTAATCCCTTGCTCAGCCACGAAGAAAGGTAGGATACAGCTATAGCTGTCTCAGGCCTCGATGTAATAAGTCATGTGTTAACACACTGTACTAAGCTTCAATGAACAGCATTCTAAGGCATATGCTGGAAAAATTGTATTCCCGATGCAGTAAACTAATGGCATGCAAATTACTGTGGCATTAATGGTTATACAATGACAGAAAAGTAGTGTGCACTTCAGCAGGGAATAGCTCCATCAGGGGTTAAAAATGTCCATCTTCCTATCAGAAGGTAAGCAGGTACTGAATCATGCACTGATAGGAAGGAAAACATTTAAAAAAAGCCAGACCCACTGATCCCAACTATATCCCTACCTTATAAAGATTCCGACTTCACCCCCCCTCCCCAGAGCTATCAGTTTCAGGGCACCCCTGAACCAAGCACAGGAGGCCCACAACCAGAGAGCCTCCATATAGTTGGAGCCCCAGGCCAATAATTAGTTGGTCTGGTGAGACATCCAGTGGTATCCTTCGTGTACCACCATTCATCTTGGAAAAGCGTAGTACCCGACTCCTAGCGCTGTGCTGGAGTGCACTGCTAGGGGGATCACTCCTCCAAATAAGGAATGGTCTCCAGAGTACTGCCTCACTTTGCAGACATACCACTAGTGTTGTGTTCCAATGCGTTACTGGGGGTCAAGCGCCACCATTTTCCAAGATGGTGGCAGCATGCGAAGAAAACTGGACACCTTCCCAGACCAGGCCATGTAAGTATTACTGGTCTAGGGAGGTTCAGCAACATGGAAGCTCTTCGATCAAGGGCCTTTCCAAGCCAGGTACCCTGGAACAGATAACCCCGGGGGGGGGGGGGAGGGGAAGGCAGGAGTTCAGGCGACTACAGAGGTCACTTGGGCCACAAGTCCTCTGATATGAAGTAAAGATTCTGCACCCATAAGAGAAAATAAAAGAAACCATACCAAAAATAATTCAGGGGTTTTGTTTTAAAACTGGGAGCAAGTCTTGATTCATTGGGTTTGCATGCAATTTACTTGCGAACCACACTACCCCCTTTAGCGTGATGGCTTTACTGCAAATTTTTCCACACTAAGATCCCTATCGCATTGAGAATAAGGTTAGCACAAAGTCCAAAGTGAAATGCCACACTTTCAGCTCTCCAACCAACTGGGAGCTTCCCCCCTCTGGGCCAAAATCTCCCTCGCCTTCCATAAGGCAAAGCTTGTGCACACTGGATGTGCCCTGTAGGCAAGAAGTCGTCTCAGCACCCAAGCTGAGCTCCTCTAGCAGCACAGAGCCACCCTTACCCTGATGCTAACACCTGTCCTCCTTTTATTCCTCTGAAGATTCCTCCTTAGCACGAGACCATTTCAGTAACTTTACAAAGCTAGGATGCTCTCGGTTTATTTGAGGGGGAGGGGGGAGATTAATTTAACAAAAAAAACCCACACCTTTGTTTTGGAGCATAACACCATAGCTTCAGGAGTTGGGACAGCTTTAAAATAAACACTCACTCAAAAGGTCAGAGGATTTAAATCTCCAGGGGAGCTTCAAGGGATTGACAACAGTACATGATTTAGCAACTCTTTGACAGTAATATGACAAGCAGATGGATTAGACACGCATGGTCCCTCGAAGGACATCTGTACTTACTTTATGACTGGATTCTCAAACTGCTTAGCACACCTCCACTTCCTGATGCAGGACAGGCAGTATGTATGGTTACAGTTGGAAAGGATCCCAAACCGTCTTTCAGAGGCAGAGGGCTTATCATACACAACTTCCATGCAGATGCTGCAGACCTTCTCTTGACTTGCCTGAAAGGCAAATGCTTTCTCCATCTCATGTTCAAAGGATGCCATGCACATCTGTAACAGAATGCAGCATGTTACTCAGGCCACCGCTCCCCGTGGCCACACTGAATACCCAACTCTGGGGCTACTGCATGCGTCGAGATCAGCAAGCTGCGCCGAAGCAGCCAATGGCTACCACAAAAACTAATTTGGCCAGAAGTTTTCACTGGTAGGCATCAATGTAACCATTAAGCTTCAGAAGCAGTGTTGCAAAGTCTAGCAGATGTTTAGCCAATGGCAACCACAAGAACCAAGTTGTGAGCCGTTTTTAATCATCCAAACTGCCAACTTTTCTGCGGCTCTGATGATTTTCAACTGTTCTATTGATTTAAGAGAGGACATTGGCATGGTAAAGACGGCATGTGGGCCCAATCGTTTGTTTTTCTGAATGGGCTTTTTGAGAGCTGCAGTCAATGATAATACAGAAGGATAGCTGAACCTCACATTCACCTTAAGATTGATAAATTATCAAGCATCTGGAAAAAAAAGCCGATTCCTCCCTAGCATCCTTAACAGATGAGTTGTTCTAAGATCAATGGGCTCTGTTCATTCACATATTACACTGGTTTCTGGAATACATAAGTAAGTTGGATACACAGAAGAGCAGTGACTGACAAGTTCAGACCCAATGGAAAAGAAAAAAACAAACAAACAAAAAAACGAATGCCCCATGCTATGGTGGCCCATTTTGGCAAATAATGAAGGCCGAGCTGGATTATGATCTTGAGACCCATGGCATCATCTAAGACTCTTGGCTCTTTTTATCATGAAAACAGAACTAATATCAAATGTGCTGCAGCAGTAGTTAGCACCCTTCCCACCTACTCATCCCAGAGATCTGTTTAATATGGTGCCAATTTAAAAAAACAGGATCAGTTAAAGGAACTACTTGCCTCACTTCAATGACTTAGAATTACAATTAAAGTTAAAAATTAGTCAAACCTAAGGTTAGCAAAATCATTCCTTCACTCTCGAGACTGACAGTGGAGCACAAGCCCGCTGGCTCAGTGCTAATCTAATACAGAGATTGTAGAGAAGGTTCCTGGGCCAACCAGGAATGCCAATGCTGTCGAGATGGTGCTCACAGCACCTGGGCATGGGGGAGTTTCAGAGGGAGAAGAGCCCCAGTCATTGCTCAATGACACCTCCTACTGGTCACAAGTGGAGGGTAATTTTATAACAAGCCACCGAGATGCAAAGACCACATAAGTGGCCACTTTATAAAGGCACATAGACCCTTGTGTATCTTTATAAAACGCTAGGGGTAAACCAGCAGAATACACCTAGACTGAATCCACAGACATTAACGCCTGCTTAAGAGCAAACGTAGAATAATGTATGCATGCAAGTTGCGACTCCACCCCAGAACACACAGGTCATGTAAAATGTACACACCTTCTTGTCACCGCATATACTTATACACACATAACCCCTGAGCTTTTGCTCTACATTACTTGGGCTCCAATGGCACTGTGGTTGGTTGTTTAGATTTAGCTCAGGCCTTTTCAATGGCAGCTTAAGGCAGTTACACGCAAGTAACATAGTAACATAGTATTTGACGGCAGATAAAGACCAGTATGGTCCATCTAGTCTGCCCAGCAAGGCGGTACAGTAGATATTTCCCTCTCACTTGAAGAGCATAAGAACATAAGAAATACCATATTGGGTCAGACCAAATTCCATCAAGCCCAGTATCCTGTTTCCAACACTGGCCAATCTAGGTCACAAGTACCTAGCAGTTTCCCCAAATGACACAGGTTCCACAATGCTTGTATTAGGGCAAGCAGTGGCTTTTCCTGGTCCCCTTTAATAATGGTTTATGGACCTTTCCTCCAGGAACTTGTCCAAACCTTTTTTTTAAAATTTATATTTTTAGAAAACATAACCACCATAGCTGAACTTTTACAACATATTTCTCAATGCATCTATACATCTGCATAGCCTTACACAATACAAAACCCCTTTTAACATGTGGTTCTGATTTTGATTTTCCCCTCCACCCCCAGAAAATTCCCATCTACACTTGTCTGTTGTCACAATTCACTTCTAATTACTTTAAGTACTTAAACATTTGAAATAATTGGGTGTGTTACATAGTTGCCATCCACTGTATATATTTCCCTCACACTTGCATAAATTATTGTGGCCTGCCCCGTTTAAGCGATGTTAGCTTGCTCATTAAGTAAATATGTGATAGCGATCTTTCATATTCTGCCAACTGTGGTACCATTACTTGTTTCCACTTCCGTGCAATTAGTACTCTAAGGGCAACACAACCCAAATCCACGAATTGTCCCTCTGCTTTAGTCAGATTTGGGGGCTTTATCCCTATCATCACCGGGGCAGGTTGTGGTTCAATATTTTTCCTCAGTATCCTCCCCAACAGTTCAAACACCTCAAACAACAAACTGTGCAGTGCCGCACAGTGCCACCAGATATGGAAATACGTTCCTCTCTCACCACAGTCTCTCCAACATTTATCTTCCACCTGTTCATATATTTTATGTAGTCTCACCGGTGTCAAGTGCCATCTATACAGTATTTTATAATTATTCTCAATTAAATTTATGGCTAATATTCCTTTATATCTATTCAAATATATTCGTTCCCATGTGGTACCCTCCCATTGTACCCCCAAATCCACCTCCCACGCTGTTTGATACTTTTCCCGTACCGCCACTCTATTCATCAACTTGTAAAAACTTGTCAGGGGTTTCTTTTGTTGCCCCAGCAGGAAAAACCTCTCAATCCCCGTGGGCTCCCCCTTGAGATCTGGTAGAATCCTTCGCTGAATATAATGGCGGAGCTGTAAGTAGCTATATATCTTTCTCCTCTAACTTATACAATGTTTTAAGTTCAGCGAAATCTTTTATATTCATACCTTCTATTATTTGACCTACCCTGCTTAATCCAAGTTGTCCCCATTTTTCAAAAACATTCTTCCCTATTGCAGGCATAAAATCTGGATTTCCCCGAATAGGTACTAATCTAGAAACTCCATGTCCCCCCAACCAGATCTGCTTCCACTTATTCCACTCTCGCAGTGTGCCTTGTACATGGGGGTTGGAACCTTGGTATCGTTTTTTTACATTCTTAGGGAGCCACACATAATCTCCTATCACCCCCTCTTCCAGATCCTCCAATTCCATCTGCACCCACTCTTTTGGTTCATCCGCCCCCCCATTCCACAATGGCCAACATTTGTGCTGCTTCCCAGTAGTTTAACAAGTTCGGTACCAACATTCCCCCTTGTTCTCTCTGCCTCATCAATACTCTCCCTGCAACCCTATTTTTCTTCCACCCCCCAATGAACCGCAGAATCATCCACTGTAATTTCCCAATGTAGTTCTTTGATACCCACTTAGTGAGATTTGTAAATAAATATAGCCACTTAGGTAGTGCTACCATTTTTACAGCAGAAATCTTCCCCATCCATGATAAGGATTTACTACGCCATTCCTCCAACTCCCTCTGTATTATTTTTTCCAACCTTATATAATTTTCTCTAAACATGTCCCCTTCCCTTGAGGTTAGATAAATTCCCAGGTACCTGATACTATATTTTGCCCACTTAAAGGGAAATTCTGCTTTTATCGTTGCCTGTATATCTCCACTTGCTGAAATATTCAGTATTTCTGATTTTGTAGCATTAATTTTGAAGCCTAAATATTTTCCAAACTCCAACAGTAGCTTATATAATGCTATTAACGAGTCCCTTGGTTTCGTCAGCAGGAACAGCAAATCGCCTGCAAAGAGAGCTATCCTGCTTTCCAACTTTTTCCATTTTACCCCTTGAATTTCTCCACTTTCCCTCACTTTCTGAGCTAAAGGTTCCATGGAAAGCACAAATAGGAGCGGGGATAAGGGACATCCCTGCCTCGTCCCTCTAAACAACTCAAATGACCTAGTATACTCCCCATTGACCCAGATATTTGCCATAGGTCTTGCATAGATGGCATTAATCCACTTCAAATAATTCCCATCAATCCCCATTCGTTCGAGTACTTTGAATAGGAATGGCCATGAGACACGATCAAACGCTTTTTCAGCGTCAATTGTCAATAAAATCATTTGCTCTCCCCCTGTTCTCCCCTTCCACATCACATTTAGCATTTTCCGCATATTGTCCATTGTATATCACCCCGGAACAAACCTGGATTGGTTTTCATGGACTAGTTTGGTCATATACGGGAGTATCCTATTCGCCAAAACTTTGGTAAATATCTTGAAGTCCGTTCCCAGTAGGGATATGGGCCTATAAGATCCACATAAATCTGGATCCTTCCCTTCCTTGGGCAGGATTGTTATTCCAGCTGTCCTCATTGTCTCTGGGATTGCTGCTCCTTCCTTAAAGGAGTTAAAAAGTCTAGTCAAAGGCCTACACACCTCAGCCCCAAATATTTTATAAAATCTGTTCGCAAAACCATCCAACCCCGGGGCCTTATTGGGTGAAAGTGTTCTAATCACCTCCAACACTTCTTTTTCTTGTATGGGTTTGGAGATCTGCTCGGATTCATCTTTCTCTAACCTCGGTAAATTCATTTGTAAGTATTTTTCTATTTCTCCCTCTCCAGTACTATTCTCAGCAGTATATAACTGTGTATAGAATTCCACAAACCTTTGTTGGATTAGAGCCTTTTGCCTCAATTCCTTTCCCCGTGCATCCCTTATTTTGGTTATATCATTTCTGTATTTTCGTTGTTTTAGTGTATGTGCCAAAAAGCGACTGGGTTTATTTCCTAATTCAAAAAATTGCTGCTTAATTTTATCGTGTGCATGCTTAATTTCTACTAATTCTAACTCATTTAATTCCCTTCTCACCTTCGCTAGTTCCTGTAATATTGCATTTTCCATTCTCCCCTGTATTTGCAAACTCTCTAGTTCTCTGATGTTTCCCCGTAGGGATTCTTTTTGATTCTCCTTAAGCTTTTTCGTATAGGTACCTACAGATGTTAAGTCCCCTCTTACCACTACCTTCAGACCAATCTTACACTCATCCCTATCATTCTCCTGCAAATACAGTTTTATTTTTTCCCTTATTTGTTTGATATTTTCCTCATTCTCCAGTAAGGATTCATTAAGTGTCCACACCATCCACTTCTTTCCATTTTGTCCCAATTTGAGTTCAATCCACACCGGGACATGGTCGGACCATGTCCTCGCCTCTATTTCACACCATCCTATCCCCTCCAATAAAGGTATGGATACCCGTATCATATCTATTATTGAGAACGATTTATGTGCTGGCGAGTAAAATGTAAAACGCTTTTCTCATCCTCTCAATTCCCGCCATGTATCGAGTACCCCTAAATATTTCCCCATGGACTGCAAACTCCTCCGACTTTTATCACATCCCATCAATTTTCCCGTTGAGTTATCTAGTATTGTATTGGATGTTAAATTGAAATCCCTCCCCCCCCCCATAATTATTTGTCCTTCTGCAAACTTTGCCAACAAGGTATTTAACTGTTCATAAAATGCACCTTGAGCCACATTTGGACCATATACATTTACTAGAGTACACATTTGCTCCTGTATCTTCATCTTAACCATAACATATCTCCCCCCTCTATCTTGCTGTACAACACATTCTGAGTACGGGACCTGCCCATTCATTAGAATTCCACTCCTCCTTTTTTCAGTTCCATTCTATTTGAAGCAAACCATCTCCCTGAGAATTTTTTATGCGCCACTCTCCATTCATCACATTTTTGTCAGGTGTGTTTCCTGTACAAATATAATATCTCCTTTAAGCCTTGTTATTTCTTTGAACATTTTCTGTCGTTTAAGTGGGGAGTTCAAGCCCCTTACATTCATCGTTAGTACTCTAAATTTCTCCATTTACAATTTCTCCACCCCCTTGTTGTTCACTCGTGTAAATGGGAACCCATGGACCCCCTCTCCTCCCCCCCTCCCTCACCCGTACTCCCCACCCCCACTGCTTTCCTCCCGACCCCCTTCCATACTACATCTTTGAGGCATGGCTCATCACTCCTCTCGGAAGCTCCATACCTTCCCACTTTCTTTTTTCCTTTGCCCTCTTAACTTGTTACCAATACCTTCAACTCACAACTGACCTGCAACATAACTTATATCAACATTTTACAATAATCACATTGCTCTCCAGTCTGTCCAACTCTTCATCCTTCTCCTTCTACTTCCCGGGTGGACTTCTGCCATTGTCTACGCAGCCTGCGGTCTCCTTGCGGCGCTCGTCTCCATTCACTTTCTTTTGCTTGCCGCCTCATCCCTTTGGTGTACATTAGGGGTAGTGCTTCCGGTATCTCAGTCCATCCTGTGTCTTTCATCACCTTTACTGCTTCTTCCATAGTTTTAATATAAAATGTCTTCCCCTCAATACAAAATTGTAAGCCATTTATATCGTACAGACTTCTCCCTCAATTTCTTAGTAACTGCTGCCATTTCCCTCCTATTTCTTATTGTGATAGACGATAGATCTGCATACAGCTCAATTCGGTGGTTGTCCCACTTGAAATTAGTGATCTTCCTTGCAGCTTCAACCACCTTGCTTTTTGCTAGATATTCATGGAAGCACGCTATTATGTCCCTGGTATAGCCATCTCTTTTTGGCCCTAGTGCTCTATGCGCTCATTCAATTTTCCAACATAATGTAGAGCCGTCCTGGCCTGCTTCTTCTACAATTCGTTTGCAAATTTTTTCTACCAGGCTTCCACAATCCGAGCTTTCCATATTCTCCGGGACCCCTTTTATTCAGATATTTGCCCTCCGTGACCTATTTTCTAGGTCTTCCACTTTAGACCATAGATCCTCAGCCTCCAGCTCCAGAGTTTCCACTCTATCTTGCATTTTTTGCACTACACCATCCTGTACCTCCATTTTAGTCTCGATATCCTCCACACGCTGCCCAATATCTCTCTCATCTATTTTTAGATCTTCCATCCATGTTTGCGCCTCCGTTTTAAAATGTGCTAGGTCTTGCCTGAGAGTACTGAACCATCCTTTTCTCTCACCTCTCAATACCTCCAGATCTCCATTCTGATTTTGCACCCCATTCTGTGGCAATCCATTATACACCACGTTTCCAGCACTCACCGCGGCCATTTTGTTCTTTCCTCCGGTGTTCCCTGCGGCAGCTTTGTACGCGAACGATTTCAGGTCCGTTGTGTTTTTCTTCAACATTTCCACGAAGCCTCACCTCCACGACACTTGCTAGGTTATTTTTCCACTCGTTTATTCACTCCACTACTTTATTTCTGGGCAATGTTCCTCGTGCTTCCACAGAGCTCCACGTTCAAACGTCCGCTCCGTTTGGTGATGTCATTTCCTCCCTACAAACCTTTTTTTAAAACACAGTTCAAAGGGACTTCCAGACTTTGGGAGAGAAACTCAAGCCCATTGTTAACACTGTAGCATTCTCAGACGTTCTACCTGTTTTTGGTAAAGGGGCAGAAAGGCTATATCGCATAAACAACTTTAATACATGGCTCCAAACTTGGTGCAAACAAGAAGGATTTAGATATATAGGCAACTGGGGAAACAGATGGATCAACAGACTATACTGTGCCGATGGACTACATCTCTCTGTCAAAGGGAAAAGGATCCAGAGTGAAAAATTCAGGCAGTATGTGGACAGGCATTTAAACTAGGGAAAGGGGATGAAGGATGGAGAAGGACAAGTTCAGTACATCACTCCCAGCAAAAGCAAAACATCGGAAACAGCCACACTTTTGAACATCAGTGGCAAGCGGGAAGAGGTGTGTAGAACAAAATCCATGCAAAATACAGGCAAGCCAGTCAACAAATGCTGGAAAGCAATGAGCACAAATGCTCAAAGCCTAGCCAACAAAGTTCCTGACCTGGAAGCCCTAATGGTGGAAATGGACTTGGACATTGTGGCCATTACAAAAACATGGTTTAACAAGTCGCACAAAAGGAATATAGCCATAGCTGGCTATAATCTATTTAGAAGAGACAGAGAGGGTAGAAAAGGAGGAGGAGTAGCCCTATATGTTAAAAGCAATACTAAAGCTGCTGAAATGCAGGGGATGTGGGGAAAAGAAGAAGCGCTGCGGATTGTGCTGGAGAGAGAAAATGGCACCATCATCCATACTGGTGTACTCTACAGGCCTCCAACTCAAACCGAAAAAATATAGAGCGATTTGATTATTGATATTGCAAAGATAGCCATGAAGGGGGAAGTGATCATACTGGGTGACTTTAATCTTCCCGATATCGACTGGAACATTCCTTCTGCAAATCTGGAAAAAAGTAAAAAAAATTGTGGACGCCTTCCAAGATGCGTTATTTAGACAAATGGTGATGGAACTGACCAGGGAAAGCTTGATGCTGGATTTAGTGCTTGCCAACGGAGAAAGCATGTTGAATGTCTGGGTGGGTGCCCATGTAAGCAGCAGGGATCATCATACGGTATGGTTTGAGATAAAAGAAATGATAAAGCGGTATATAAAAAATGTTAAATAAATAAAAAAAAATAAAAGCCAAGGTGGAGTCCAATCACAGCAAGCTCAAAGTCCTAGACTTCAAAAACATTGACTTTAATAAAATGGCCAAGTACCTTAAGGAGGAGTTGGCAGGGTGGGAGGGGATAAGGGAAGTGGAATTGCAATGGGCTAAACTAAACTAAAGGAGGCAATAAAAGGGGCAACAGATACATATGTAAGGAAAATAAATAAAAAACAAGAGGAAAAGGAAACCTATATGGTTCTCCAAAGAAGTGGCTGCACAAATAAAGGCAAAAACCACAGCTTTCACGAAATTCAGACGTTCGCAAACAGAGGAACACAGAAAAGAATACAGGATCAAACTAAAAGAGACAAAAAGAGAAATGAGGATAAAATCTAAGGCAGAAGAAAAGACAGCTAAAGATGTAAAGTGTGGCAACAAAACTTTCTTTAGTTATATTCAGGAGAGGAGGAAAATCAGAGGTGGAACTGCAGGATTCAAAAGTGCTGGGAATAGATTTGTGAAAAGCAAAAAGGCTAAACAAATCTTCTGCTCTGTTTTTACTAAAGAAAATCCTGGAGAAGGACCACCTGTGATTCCCAAATATACAAATGGGAATGGAGTAGATACCACACCATTCTCAGAAGAGGTGTTAGAACAGCTTGCAAAACTGAAAGTGGACAAGGCCATGGGACTGGATGGGATACATCCCAGGATACTGAAAGGAGCTCAGAGAGGTTCTTGCAGGGCCGTTAAAGGATGTTTTTAATAGAGCCTTGGAGACAGGAGAAGTTCCTCAAGACTGGAGAAGGGCTGATGTGGAACCTCTTCACAAAAGTGGTGACAGGGAAGAAGTGACAAACTTCAGGCCCGTGAGCCTTACCTTGGTGTCAGGAAAAGTAATGGAGGCGCTCCTGAAAGAGCAAATAGTGGGCTTCCTCGAAACCAACAGGTTGCATGACCAGAGGCAACATGGTTTTACCAAAGGACAATCTTGCCAAACAAATCTGATTGAGTTCTTTGACTGGGTGGCCAGAGAACTAGAACAAGGGCATGCGACGGATGTCATCTACCTGGATTTCAGCAAAGCCTTTGATACTGTTCCTCATAGGAAGCTTATCAATAAGCTCAACAGCTTGGGGATGGGTCCTAAGGTGGTAAACTGTATCAGAAATTGGTTGACTGACAGACGACAGAAGGTGATGGTAAAAGGAACTCACTCGGATGAAAGGAAAGTGATTAGCAATGTGCCCCAGGGTTCGGTTCTGGGACCGGTACTGTTCAATGTATTTGTGAGTGATATTTCTAAAGAACTGCATGGAAAAGTCTGTCTTTTTGCAGATGACACAAAAATTTGCAACAGAGTGGACTCCCCTGAGGGAGTGGAGAAATGAGGAAAGATCTACGAAACTTGGAAGAATGGTCTAATGCTTGGCAGTTAAGATTTAATGTGAAGAAGTGCAGTGTCATGCACTTGGGAAGCAGAAATCAAAGGGAATTGTATGCAATAGGGGGCGAGAGGTTGATTTGCACAAATCAGAAGGACCTCAAGAGTGATTGTTTCTGAGGATATCAAGATGGCAAAAAAGTGCAACAAGTAGGTGGCAAAAGTCAGAAGGATGCTGGGTTGCATACAAAGAGGAATAACCAGCAGAAAGGAAGAGGTACTAATGCCACTGTACAAGTTGCTGGTGAGGCCTCACTTGGAATATTGTGTTCAATTTTGGAAACCATAGCTCGCAAAGGATATAAAAAGACTGGAAAGAGTACAGAGGAAGGAGACCAAAATGATTTGGAGCCAGCGTCAGAAGACTTATGAGAAGAGACTTAAAGACATAAATATGTCCACCTAGAGGAGAGGAAGGACAAGGGAGATATGATTCAGACCTTTAAATACTAAAAGAGTATTAATGAACAAACACATCTCTTCCAAAGATGGGGAAGCTGTTCAACTAGGGGCATAACGAAGCTGCAAGGGGGTAAAAAGGCAATGTCAGGAAATACTTTTTCATTGAAAGGGTGGTGGATGCTTGGAATGCCCTCCCGATGGAAGTGGTGGGGGCAAATACAGTGACGGAATTCAAAATGGCATGGGACAGACACAGTGGATCCCTTTACAGCAACAGGTTAAAATCAAAATAAACATAACTATCACTTATATCTCAATAAACAGTGGTGACCTACACGGAGCGGTGGGTTCACCCCTAAACAAAGGCATGGGGAGCGGCACATGCACCTGCTCTTGCCGCCTTGCTGGGCAGACTAGATAGACCACGCTGGTCTTTATCTGCCGTCATATACTATGTTACTAAATCCTCCGGTAACAAATTCCAGAGTTTAATTACATGTTGAGTGAAAAAATATTTTCTCTTTAATCTTAAATAGGTTACACTGTAGCTTCATTGCATGTCCCCCAGTCTTTCTATATTCTGATAACGTAAACAATCGATCTACATTTACCCGTTCCGCTCCATTCATTAATTTATAAACCTCTATCATATCTCCTCTCAGCTGTCTCTTTTCCAGGTTAAAGAGCCCTAACCATTTTAGCCCTTCTTCATAGGGGTATCCTTCCATCCCCTTTACCATTTTGGTGGCTCTTCTCTGTACCTTTTCTAATGATGCTATATCCTTTTTAAGATACGGTGACCAGAATTGCACACAATATTTCAAGGTGCAGTCACACCATGGATTGATAGTGGCATTATAATATCCTTTGTTTTATTCTCCATTCCTTTCCTTATGATTCTTAGCATGGGTGGAGAATTTCAACATGTCAGCCACGATGACGTCTAGATCTTTTTCCTGAGTGGTGGTTCCTAATGTGGAACCTTGCATCGTGTAACCAGAAAGCTTACAATTTAAGGGCTATACTTAGTAATGTGTATTAACTAAGCACATAACTCACATTAATGCACATTAAGAAAGAAGACCTACTGAGAACTGCCCTTTCACTAACATACATATTAGAAGATCTAGCTCTATGTTTGTATCTGAGGCAAGGTCAGTAGAAGCAGACACGGGATTTACAGTAACTCTAGTTTCCTGGGTCTCAGCCTGTTGCTCTATACATCAGGTCACTTATCCATTCCATTTCCCTCTCTACCAGGCCCATCGGCCAGGCTGCATTAAGGAGAAAGATAAAATGGGGAGGGGGCTGTGAACCTTGGGATGTTGCCAATGAAGACTCATAGCATTTAGGTTAATAAAAGCCAGTTCTGATACAGCTGGAAAACTAGGGGAGGAGGAGGAAACCGTGGACTCTGAAGACGGGCCATGGCATGCGCAAATATGTCATGCATCAGAATTCCCAGCAGACTGCAGCCCGTTTGTGTATTTATAAGTTGGGCATCTGCTAGTGGCTTGGTCTGGTCATTTCTGGGCTGCTTCTCTTGTGCAGCTCTCATCAATTTGCTAAAACAAATCTCCTGATGCTCAGAAGTACCAAACTAAAACGGTTTTCACATATGCAAACAAAGCAGAGCAGAGCAATAAAGCACTTCTGTTCCATTCAAATCTTCCCCTCATTGCTTTCCTGTATGATTTAGATTTTTATTCCAAATCTCTCTGGGGAACATGAACGCACTTAAAAACCCCGCAGCATTAGAAGATTTTAGGTCATGCCCTGATTCAGCTAAGGCCTGGGATTTCTGCCCCACGTGGAGCGCTCAAGTCTGTCTGCTGCCAAAAAGAGACTAAAATCATGGGGACATTTGGAGGCAGTAAGGAGGAGGAAAACAAGGATCAGTGGTAATGCCCCTGCTGCGTCATGTCTGCAACCTAACTCTAGTGGGCATAAGGGTTTTTTTTTTGGGGGGGGGGGCGGGAGGGTGTTTGTGTGGGTTTGTTTGCTTTTTACCTTTTCATGCATCTTCCTCTGATCCTGGTCAAAGGGGTGCAGAACTTGCAGCTCGCAGATCTCGCACACGTCCCCATGCAGATAAAGGCAGCTGTCGCCATAATGACACGTTCCAGCTGTGGCAAATGGGCACAGCTGCTGAGCATCAGGATACGAACTTGCAGCCTCTACATCCTCAAGTCCGGTCCGGATGGCTTCCAAATAGGAATGAGGCTTCACCTCCACACTCTCACTTGGATCACTGCAACAGCCGGGATTACAAGCAGGGCTGGGCATGGCAGCATCTTCAGTCAAACCACACAAATCTTTAAAAAAAAAAAAGAAGTTACACAAGACCAAAGAGAAGCGGTGATCACCATGAGACAATCTGGTCGAAAAAAAGTCTTTACAGTACATTGATTAGTATTTCAAAGGTATATTTTTGTTTAGTCTGAATATTCTTAACTACTGATCGCCTAAGAAGATAAAAAATTTAAAACAATTTCACTAACAAATCAAGTTGAAGTCCTGACAATGTAACTGCCCACAAGTTTCAAGCATGTGCTAATTCAACCGAGTGCTGTCTTAGGCAATGAAAACTAATGCAACTAAATCACTAAAACCCCAGAAGAGAATACCATCTAAAACAGATGCAAAATGTGTTCATTAGAAAGAAAAGATTCCATAACAAAATGTTTACACATGGGAAAGGGTATTTTGAAGACAAATTGCACAGATGTGCACTGTTGATTTTGCTTGTTTGTAAATATTTATAAGTGTATATATCATCATTGTCTATATAGAAAGAATAGCCAAATGTAAAAAGAGGAGGCACGTGTATTGCTGCTAATTCAGTTTCCATCTCCCTCCTTGTGAGTACAGTGTAGAACAAATCCTTTAACAGGCACGGAAAGTTGACTATGGTAGCCCTACTTCCAACAGTCTACCTGCATCCATCTTTAGAAATAAAGATCTCTGTGGATAACCCATGTTCATACTATCACAATCCTAATTATCTTTCCTCGAGACCTAACAGACCATTCTAGACAAGTAGGCATTTGCTCTCCTACCAGCAGATGGAGACAGAAACCTAGGGGTTTGTTTACAAAGCGACGGTGGTGGTTCGCGATCGTTATCGGAGCCGCAGCCCCATTGATTTCAAGCCCCCAAGATCTTCAAGACAATATTTCTCCCTATAAGGGCATAGTGCAGCAGGAAGCACTTCAGTAATCCTGTGATACCCCCCCCTCTCAACTGAGGACTTCTCAAACGTGTCACTGTCTATCTAAATGCACTAATCCTGAGAGGAAGATAATCCTCCACCATGGCCTAAAAACCTTGATGGGTGGGGGAGGGGGGGTGTGGAGAGAAACTTCATCTCAATGTGCCTGGACCCAATACCCATAGATCACCTATGCATTCCAGGAGGTGTTCTGGACTGGCCCACCAGGACTCAAGGAAAAGGCATTATTAAATAAAGTTTCTCATTCCTAACCATCTTACCAGTCCAGAGGAGTAGGATTTACCCAAGCTTCAAGTCAGGTGGAAGTAAGCCCACACTTGAGAACACTCAATCTGAAGGCCTCACATGGGCATCCAGTCGGTAATCTCTTGAGAAGGAATGTAAAGAAGCCCAAGTGACTGCCCTGCAAATGTTCAGCAGTGAAAGACTTGTGCTTCACCCTGAAGGATGTCTCTGCTCTAACAGAACAG
Organism: Ichthyophis bannanicus; assembly: GCA_033557465.1. Taxonomy (NCBI): domain Eukaryota; kingdom Metazoa; phylum Chordata; class Amphibia; order Gymnophiona; family Ichthyophiidae; genus Ichthyophis; species Ichthyophis bannanicus. The sequence continues at coordinate 99,592,365 of CM066046.1, forward strand.
ACTCTCAGAAGGGCCTAGAACACAAAGGGGCTTGTTTACAAAGCCGCGATAGCAGCTTTCGCCTGATATCGGAGCCGTGGCCCCATTGAATTCAATGGGGCCACGGCTCTGATATCGGGCGGAAGCCGCTACTGTAGCTTTGTAAACAAGCCCCTAAGCCTTCTATATAGAAGCAGGGCCATACAGAGCCATAATTGCACCCTGTGCGACTTGCACATCTGGCGTGTCCACACGTCCCGTCCCCCCCCTCGTCATCATTTCACCGCCTTCATGTCCAGCCGGCTGCTTGACCTTGTCCTGCTGCTGCCACTTTTTGTCTTCTTGGAGGTGGCAGCAGCAAAACAGACCTCAGACTTCCAGTTAAAAAAACAAAAACAAAGAAAAACCCTACCATGCAGTTCTTGTCCCTCCTTCCCTTCTCTGATGTAGGTCGTGTCAGATGAAGGAGGGACCAGGCCAGCCATTCAAACGTGGGTCTTTGCAACTTCATGTTTGAATGGATGGCCTGGTCCCTCCTTCCTCTGACACGACCTACATCAGAGAAGGGAGGATTAGACCAGAACTGCATACGAGCGCGGAGCTGAAGGACCTGCATGGGGGTTTTTTTTGTTTTAAATTGGAAGTCAGGTCTGTTTCGCTGCTGCCTGTGCCACCGCCACTGTGAAAACAAAAACGTGGTGGTGGCAGGGCAACAGCGGGCAGCATGGAGGGGAGCTGGCAACCTGAAATGTGCCCCTAAGCCTTTGCGCCCTCTGTGACTGCACCGCTTGCACAGGGCTAGGTAGGGCGCTGTATGGAAATGCTGCTTTCTCTGTCTAACAGGATGATAGACTATGTTCCCACAGGCAACTGTGTTCTTCCCAACAACTTCTGTTGGAACTGTCAGTTCTTTCCATGCTGCGGCTATCTGTGATGAGAAGTCAAGCATTTTGTTATACCTCGTACAGACTCTTCTTTATGGAATGCCTTGCCTTATGAGTTGTACAATGCGAGCGATTATCTGGCCTTCGGAAAAGTTTAAAAAAAAATGTAGGTTTTCAATCAGCATTTTAATTAAATGAGGAGATTTTGGTGCCTGTACATGGTTATGTTTATTAAAATGTTTGCTATACCAGCACACAGCTGGTAGGCACCATAACCATTTACAATATCTAAATACACAAACATCAAGAAAAGAACTGCAATAATATCAGCAATGGGATAGAATAGTAAGAAAAAGATATACGCAGATAGAGAAAAGAGCAACCAAGAGAAGAACTTAAAAAGTAATATAGGACAAGAGTCAGAAGATGTTACTTCCACCGCTGCTGCCTTCAACTTCCCCCCTCCCCCGATCTGGGAAAGACTGTATAAAAGTACATAGGTCTTTAAAGCAGATTTGAATTTTGTAAAATTATTCCAAATGGATATATTTCAGTAGCAATTTCTAGAGGGAAGGGGCTAGAAAGTAAAAGCAGTGCGACAGGTGGACTCTTATTTTGCATCCTAACCAGGCTTTCCTAACCAGGGCTCCACACATCAAACAGTAAGTAAGGATTTGAGGGTTTCTTTGTTTGTTTGTTTTTATTACATTGCTAGCTCTCTGACTGGGAGCTCTTAAATGGGTTTTGTGTATAGTTTTTAAAGCAAGGTTACTTTCATTTTTGCTGTTTTAGGGGAACTTTACTTGAGCACAGTAGGTTGCTGACTCCAGTAACCTCCTCAGGTTTAGAAACTCTTAACACCTAATCAGGCGTTAGTTCCCTCCCTACCCACCCCGACACCCACCCACCCTTAGTGAGCAGTCTTGCTTTATAGGGCACCTCCCCCTTTAACATATCACAGTGAATTGGACCAGCACATTTGTATATAATTAAAGAGTTTTCACTGCTTTTTCTCTGAAAGGACAGCTGCGAAACCGGCTGGTACTTGGTAGATCTCTCTCTTTTGCTCTAACAGATACCTAAGCTCCACGAAAAGAACAATGGCTGGGAAAAATCGTATTGCTAAAGCTGTTACCCCCGTTACAGCTTCTGCCTCGGTCCAGACAGAGGTCCTAATGCCTGTTGAAGGACCGGTCCCATGTGTAGGGTGCCTGCATGCTGAAGCTCTGAGGAAACAGGTGGAGGAACTCAGAGAGGAGGTGGCAAGGCTGAGGAGCATTCAAGACAGTGAGAAGTACATTGATGAGATGCTTCTTGCAGCAACCAGGCTCTCCAGCACAGGAGAAGATGGGTGCCAACAGAATGTCGATGGTTGGAAACAAGTCACCAGGGCCTGCAAAATCACCAATCCAACTTCTCCAGCCCTTGAATTGAAGAACCATTATGCAGCCCTGGAAGTGGAGGAGGTGAAAGCATCCCTGGAAAGGGAAGAGAACCAGAGTTCAAGTACCCCAAAGTTGCGGAATCAGTGACCAGAAGGAAACGAAGGGTAGTGGTGGTTGGAGACTCTCTTCTGAGGGGTACTGAGGCGTCCATCTGCCGACCAGACTTGATGTCCAGAGAGGTATGCTGTCTGCCTGGTGCCAAAATCCAAGATGTTACAGAGAATTTGCCGAGACTCATCAAGCCCACTGACTATTACCCAATGTTGCTAATCCATGTTGGAACAAATGATACTGCCAGGTATACCTCGGAATGTATCAAAAGTGACTTCATGACTCTGGGGCAGAGGGTGAAGCAGTTAGGTGCACAGGTGGTGTTCTCTTCAATCCTCCCTGTTGAGGGTAAAGGCCAAGGCAGAGAGGCTCGCATCCTGGAGATGAATGCATGGCTGCGTGGATGGTGTCATCGAGAGCGTTTTGGTTTCCTAGACCATGGGATGCTGTTCCAAGGGTTGCAAAGCAGAGATGGCATCCATCTGTCCAAGAGAGGTCAACGCATCTTTGGTAGCAGACTGGCTAATCTACTGAAGAGGGCTTTAAACTAGATTCATTGGGGATGGGTGAAGAAAGCCCCCAGGTAATTGAAAGCCACCAGGTAGGTGATACATTAAATACCTTTATGGAAATGGGTAAAAGGGGTAACATATGGAAAGCAGTGTGTATTAATGCCCGTAGCATGGGAAATAAGATCCCTGAAGTTGAAGCTTTGGTGGGAGTGGCTGACTTGGATTTAGTGGCAGTTACAGAAACGTGGTTCACAGAAAACCATGACTGGGATGTAACTATACCTGGCTATACTTTATTCAGAAAGGACAGGGTAGGAAGAAGGGGAGGAGGAGTGGCACTATATGTAAAAACTACTATTAAAGCTTTGGAATTACAGAGCTTAAAAGGGAGAGAGGAGGCATTGTGGGTTAAACTAGAAAGAGGGAAAGAGAAATCTATTTGCATTGGAGTGATATACAGACCTCCCTCACAAGAGGAAGAGGTGGACAGAGAGTTAATTGAAGACATACGCAGCATTGCTAGGAAAGGGGAAGAGCTACTGATAGGAGATTTCAATATGCCAGATGTTGATTGGCACATTCCTGCTGCAGTATCATCTAGAAGTAAGGAGATCCTGGATTCTCTACAGGGAGAACTATTCAGGCAATTGGTAACAGACCCCACACGTGAAGGGGCCATACTGGACTTGGTGCTTACCAATGGTGAAAGTGTTTCTGATGTTGTAGTGGGAGATCATTTTGCATCCAGTGATCACCAGATGGTGTGGTTCAGTATTAGGACTAGGGCTGTTAGAATCCATTCCAACGTGAGGATCTTAGACTTTAGGAAGACCAACTTTGCGAAGATGGGCCAATACCTCAGGGAGTCGTTAGTGGGATGGGAACAGCTGGGGGTTGTAGAAAAACAGTGGGCAAAACTGAAAGGGGGTATTTTAAAGGCAACCAACCTTTTTGTTAAAATGGTAAATAAAGGCAAAAGGAACAGGAGACCGCTATGGTTTTCGAAGGAAGTAGCTGAACAAGTGAAGAAAAAGAGGGAGGCCTTCATGAAATACAAGAGATCACAGAGAGAGGAAGACAGGCATCTGTATTTGGAAAAACTTAGAGAAGCTAGCAAAGTAGTCAAGAAGGCAAAGATTCAAAAGGAGGAGGAAATAGCCAATGCAATAAAATGGGGGGATAAGACATTTTTCAGATATATTAGTGAGAAGAGGAAGGGCAAAAGTGGTATTGTCAGACTCAAGGGTGCAGGGGGAGAATATATAGAAGCTGATAAGGATAAAGCGGAATTGCTTAACAAATATTTTTGTTCTGTGTTCACAGATGAAGAACCAGGAGCAGGACCTCAGAAAACACCCACAAATAAGAACAGAAGCGAGGGACATCTTGAACTATTTTCAGAAGACTGTGTTCGTGAGAAACTAGCTCAACTTAAAGTAGACAAAGCAATGGGACCGGATGGGATACACCCTAGAATACTGAGGGAACTTGGGGACGTTCTAGCAACTCCACTGACTAACCTTTTCAATGCCTCATTGGAGTCGGGAGTGGTGCCAAAGGACTGGAGAGAGGCTCATGTGCTGCCTTTACACAAAAGCGGAAGTAAGGATGTGGTTGAAAACTACAGGCCGGTTAGTTTAACTTCGGTGGTGAGTAAATTATTGGAAACGCTGCTGAAAGAGAAAATAGTGAGGTTTCTGGAGTCCAGCAGATTACAGGATCCGAGACAGCATGGATTCACCAGAGGCAGGTCTTGTCAGACAAATCTGATTGATTTCTTTGACTGGGTGACCAGGGAGTTGGACTGAGGGAGAGCTCTAGATGTGGTGTATTTAGATTTCCGTAAAGCCTTTGACACTGTTCCTCACAGGCGACTTATAAACAAACTGAGCACCCTAGGGATGGACCCTAAAGTTACTGCTTGGGTTAGAAATTGGTTGGGTGGGAGGCGACAAAGAGTACAAGTAAATGGAGCTCACTCTGAGGAGAAGGATGTTACCAGTGGTGTGCCCCAGGGATCTGTCCTTGGTCCGATTCTTTTTAACATCTTTGTTAGTGATATAGCGGAAGGGCTGTCGGGTAAGGTTTGCCTCTTTGCGGATGATACCAAAATCTGCAATAGAGTAGACACCCAGGAAGGGGTAGATAACATGAGGAGGGATCTAGCTAAGCTTGAAGAATGGTCTAGAATTTGGCAGCTGGGATTTAATGTTAAAAAATGTAAGGTCATGCATTTGGGCTGCAGCAATCCAAGGAGCAATACAGTATAGGAGGTGAAGTACTTTTGTCCACTAAAGAAGAGCGGGACCTAGGCGTGGTTGTGTCTGATGATCTTAAAGTAGCTAAACAGGTAGAAAAGGCGACGGCAAAAGCTAGAAGGATGCTTGGGTGCATACGGAGAGGAATGGCTAGCAGAAAAAAGGAGGTGATAATGCCTCTGTATAAGTCTTTGGTGCGACCTCATTTGGAGTATGGTGTGCAATTCTGGAGACCGCACCTTCAAAAGGATGTGAACAGGATGGAGTCGGTGCAGAGGGTTGCTACTAAAATGATTAATGGGCTTCATTATAAAGCATATGAGGACAGACTTAAGGATCTTAATATGTACATCTTAGAGGAAAGGCGGGATAGAGGTGATATGATTGAGATGTTTAAATACCTCCGTGGCATAAATGTTCAGGGAGAGCGCCTCTTTCAATTGAAAGCAAGTTCTGCTACGAGGGGACATGGGATGAGGGTGAAGGGAGATAGATTCAGGAATGATATGCGGAAATATTTCTTTACGGAAAGAGTAGTGGATCCGTGGAATAGTCTCCCAGTGGAGGTGGTAGAGATGAGGACAGTAACTGAATTCAAAAAAGCATGGGGCCAACACAGAGGATCTCTAAAGGAAAAAAGTGGACTGTTGTAGTTGTTGTTATGGAAGGACAGACTAGATAGGCCATGTGGTCTTTTTCTGTTGTCATGTTTCTATGTTTCTATCCGACACCAGTGATAAGACCAGGAGATTTGTGTTCCGAGTACAAAGAATTCTTCTTTCCCTCCTGGACTGGGGGGGGGGGGGGGGGAGAGGGGGGCGAAAAATCAAGAAGTGGGAAGATAAGGGGTTGGAGCAGGTGGGACAACTATATGCAGAGGAGGAGCATTTAAATTTGAAGAGCTCAGCAATAGGCAGGACTTAGCCTGGACAGATAGGTAGTGATGAAGCTGGAAGTATCCAAACCTACAGGAGGGAGAGGGAGGGGAGGCTGGGGATAACATGGCATATGGGAAAACCTTCTTTGAAGTTCTCTGTGAAGGGTGGCAGGAGGGCTAAGGGGGAACATCTCTAAAATCTATTAGGTTCTTCGGCCCCTGCAGGTCGACTCTCCTTGCTATATACAACAATGGGAGCATGACCTGGGGGAAGTGACGGATGATAGAGCGTGGAGGAGGATCTTCCAAAACATACAGAAATTCCCTAATAGCGGTGAATGTGGTGGAGAATGGTATGATAGATGATACTTAATGCCGCAGCGCCTCAGGAAAATGGGGAAAGCAGAGAGTGACTGCTGTTGCTGTGGTCAGAGTAGAACCTTCTTTCTTATGTGGTGGCAATGCCCAGATGTGAAACATTACTAGGAGAAATGGATTAGATGTATGGAGGAAGTGGTGGGGCTCCAACTGGACCGTGATCCCAAGGAGTTTTCTGTTCCATGACTATTCACCTTCTGTTCCGACGGTGCTGGGACTTCCTTAAGTTTGCCATTTTAGCTGTGAGGGGGGAAGCTAGCCAGTAACTGGAAGGTAGGAGTCCCCCAGGACCTGGGGGGGGGGGTTCATGCTTGCTTACAAGACTATTTCAGCTTGCAAAAATTGTCACAGATCTGCAGGAAGCAGCGTGATTGGGCTGAAGAATACTGGACTCACTATTGGACTTTGTGGAGAAGATTGATTGGAGAGTAAGTGGGTTGTGATGGGGGTGGGGGCTTTGTGGGGTTTTCTGTGTGCATTCACATGGGGAAAGTTTTGCTTGATCTGCAGCCGGTTTAGCGAGGTCACTTGTGTGCGTTTATGATTCTAAAATGTCAAGAATACATGGGGAAAAAATTGAAAAAAAAAAAGAGAGTGGAAAACAATGGTCGTATCTAGTCATGCTCATACGTAGTCCAATTGCTGTGTTCTGTAGTGAAATGTAATTTTTTCAAATTGGTCGACTGAAGATCACAGTAAACAGTATTACAGTAATCTAGTTTGAATGTGACCAGAGTATGAATGAATGTGTGAAAAGCTTAAAAGGTTACTAGTGGCTTTACTGTACAGATTCTATGGAGAGAGAAAAAGGCTGAACGAATTGTCAAAGACACATGCAAATCAAATGACAGTCTGATCGAATATAACACCGAGGTGTGTAAGGGATGTAGCTAAAGGATTAGGAATACCAGAAATAGATGGCCAAGCTGATAGACAGATAGAGTCAGAAATCTAGATAGCCTAAGATTTGGTTGGATTAAGCTTTAAATGATAAGATGCCAACCAAGCAGCAATCGGAGGAGTTTAGACAATTATCTAGGGAAGTAAGATCTAGGTGAGGTGATGAAGAATGCAAATGCAAATGCAATGATGAAGAATAGAAAAGCAAAATATCACCATCCGCATAATAATATCCACTAATTCCATGATCCTGGATAAGGGTTGCTAGTAGCAAAAGAAATATACAGTATTAAGAGAGGTAGACAGAATGGACCATGGGGGACACCACATGATAAAAATCGGTCAGCATGAATAAGAGTTCCTGCCTATAAGCACCTTAAAAGAGCTCTCAAGAAACGATGAAAACCAACTGTGGACATGTCCTTTAATGCCTATTTCAGCAAGGCGCTGTAGGAGAAATGAATGGTTAACTATATAAAAAGCAGTGGATAAGCCTAATGAGATTAACAAAGCTTTATTGTATTGTGTGTCCTATTTTATGAATGATTTTTGCATGTTCTATTGGGTATTGTATGTTTTTATTGTATTTTTGCTATTTTATTGTGAACTGCTTTAATGCAGGTGGTGATTTTAATGCTCACTTTTCCTCCCCCACCAAATCGCAGGACAAACTTCTCTTAGGGCTCTTTACTGATCTCTCACAATTGGTTTCTTTTACCACTCACACTGCCGGTCAGGTCCTAGATCTTGTCCTTTTCTCACCAGCCCTTCGGTCTGCTTTCTCAGCCTTTACACCTGTCAATCTTCTATGACTACTACCCTCAACCATTCCTCTGGTTTCTCCTCTGCAAGTTTTAGCCGAAATCTCTCCATCCACATCCTTGAACCATTCCAGTCTGCAAACAGCATCTTTCCCTCTGACTTCCAGTCTCTTCCAATCAACACACAAGCCCAACTTTAGAACTCTACCCTATCTTCCATTCTGGATAATACTGCCCCACTTCAGCCTCATACCCACCCTCCCAGGAAACGCTACCCCTGGTTACACTATGGCCTTCATCTCCAGCACAGACAGCTCTGCCAGGCCAAGCGCCTCAGGCGAAAACATCCTTCCCCTACTTCTCTCCAGTTCTTTAAAACTCTCTACCGCCAATATCAGTCTATGGTTCATGATGCTAAGAAACAATACTATGCCACTTTTATTTCTTCTATTAACTTTTCCCATCATTTGTATTCAGTTCTAGCAATTCTTTTGAACCCATTCACTTCACCACATCCTGGAGTGGAGGAGTGGCCTAGTGGTTGGGGGAAGATACTTCAGGCCGGAAGGTCGGGGGTTCAAATCCCACTAGAGGACAGCAACTTTGGGCCGGAAGGACTGGGGTTTCTAGTCCCACAGGTGCTTCTTGTGGTCTTGGGCAAGCCACTTAACCCTCCATAGCCCATGTTCCCTGTAAAATAGTTATCTCCAAGTTATAATGCCCTGTTCAATGTAATTTCATAAATGACCTGGAAAGTGGAATAACGAGTGAGGTTGTCAAATTTGCAGACAACACAAAACTATTTAAAGTTGTTAAAACCCAAGAGGATTGTGGAAAATTGCAAGAGGATCTTGATAAATTGGAAGACTGGGCATCAAAATGGCAGATGAAATTTAATGTGGACAACTGCAAGGTTATGCACCTAGGGAAGAACCACCCAAACTATGATTACACGATGCAAGGTTCCACATTAGGAACCACCACCCAGGAAAAAGATTTAGGCGTCATTGTGGATACCATGTTAAAACCCTCGGCCCAGTGTGCAGCGGCGGCCAAGAGAGCAAATAGAATGCTAGGTATGATAAGGAAAGGAATGGAAAATAAAACAAAAGATATTATAATGCCTTTATATCGTTCCATGGTGAGACCGCACCTTGAATATTGTGTGCAATTCTGGTCGCCGTATCTTAAAAAGGATATAGCGATTTTAGAAAAGGTTCAGAGAAGAGCCACCAAAATGGTAAAGGGGATGGAAGGATACTCCTATGAAGAAAGGCTAAAAAGGATAGGGCTCTTTAACCTGGAAAAGAGACGGCTGAGGGGAGATATGATAGAAGTCTATAAATTAATGAACGGAGTGGAACGGGTAAACGTAGATCGATTGTTTACCTTATCAGAATATAGAAAGACTATGGGACATGCAATGAAGCTACAGGGTAAACTATTTAAGACTAATAAAAGAAAATATTTTTTCACTCAACGTGTAATCAAACTCTGGAATTTGTTACCGGAGGATGTAGTAAAGGCTGTTAGTGTAGCTGGGTTTAAAAAAGGTTTGGACAAGTTCCTGGAGGAAAGGTCCATAAACCATTATTAAGAAGGGACCCAGGATATCAATGCTTGAAGCAATACAAGCATTGTGGAACCTGTGTCCCTTGGGGGAAACTGCTAGGTACATATGACCTAGATTGGCCACTGTTGGAAACAGAATACTGGGCTTGATGGACCTTGGTCTGACCCAGTATGGCATATCTTATGTTCTTATGTAATTTCAGTTTGTTCAATGTAAACCGCACTGATGCAGAATAGCGCGGTATATAAGAGAATGTAAATAAATAAATCCTCCCAACCCTGTCGTCTCCCCCTCTCTGCACCTTTTTTGTAGACCACTTCCTTAATAAAAGTTCAGACTCTTCGGGCTACCTTCTCAATTGTCTCCCTGCCTGTTCTTCCCTTCCAGATTACCCCACTACTGACGATCTCCCTCCTTCAGAGGGCACTCTTTCTCCTAATCACTCTTTAGAACCATACCTGGTCTTCTTTCTCTGCCATCTCTTCAACTGAATTTCTCAAAATTATCATGTCATCCCGCAAGACTACTTGTTCAAATGATCCCATCCCATCCCATCTGCCTGGCTCACCACTCCTCTTGCTCTAACCTTAGTCTATCTTCTGGATCATTTCCCTCACCTTGGAAACATGCTACCATTTGTCTCATTCTAAAGAATCCTCTCTTGACTCCTCTGTCCCTGAAAGCTACCGCCCTGTTTCTACTCTCTCTTTATTTATCTAAATTATTGGAAAAAGTAGTCTTTTCCCAGCTTTCCTCCTTTCTGGATTCCACCTACATCTGGCTTTCATCCTTGGCACAACAGGAGACTATCCTTCTTTCCTTTCACAGTGACGTGCACAGGGCTCACGATTGAGGTAACATCACGGTGGCAGTTTCTCTGAATCTCTCTTCAGCTTTTGATTTAGGTGATCACGCCGCACTTCTCTCGCACCTTCACGGTTTTGGTCTTAGGGGTGCTGAACTTAGTTGGTTCCGTTGATTTCTGTCACAGCGATCCTTCTCCATTTCCACTGGCGCTTCCTCATCCTCCGCCACCCTTGGCTCTGCGGTGTTCCTCCTCAAGCTTCTGTCTTAGTCCCGCTTTAATTCAACCTCTTCCTGATCATGCTCACACTCTTCATTCAGCAACACTGTGCCAAAGCTCATTACTACACAGAAAATATCCTCTTATATCAGTGGTTCTCAACCTTTTTTGTACCGTGACCCCTTTTACCATTGGTCAACTTGTGGTGACCCCCAATGATAAAATCAAATGCGTCTTTCTTCCTTCCTTTATCGTTAACGCATTGTCGCTGTAATCATTTGTTGAATTATTAATATATTATAGGCCTTTGCAATATGTTTTTATTTATAAATTTTACTTATTTAAACCACAACAACAAGTAACAATATTTGATTTCAAAATTATGATAATTTTGTAGTCAAATCACTAATATGAAATACAATTATTTTTTCTACCTTTGTCTTCTGACCAATTTATTCTCTGATCATGCTGGTCCCGATCTGAGGCTTCTGCTTTCCTGTTTTCTCTTAGCTCTCTTTCTGTGGTCTATGGCCATTTCTTATCTCTTCTTTCGTTTTCTTCACTTCTTTCCATCAGCCTATTTCCAGTCCCAGTAACCCTCCCCAGTATCAGCCCCTTTCCAGTCCTCACTCCCAGTACCTTCCAATGTCAACTTGCATTCCCATGACTGCCACTGATGTCCATTCCCTTCCAGTCCCCCTCCTTCCCCACTGACCAGTCCCTTCTAGTACAAATATCATGGCAGCCCCTCTCAGATCCACTCCCTTCCAGTTCCATTCTCCCATCCCCTCATATCAGCCCATTTGTAGCCTTAGCACCCAGTTTTCTTCCAGGTCCAGCAGCTCTATCCTCCCCTCCACACAATCAGCCCATTCCCAGTCGAAGCCCACAATCAGCTCGCTTCCAGTGCTAGTCCCCCCTCAAACCCATTACCAGTGCTAGCCTCCCCTAATCAGCCCAATACCAATCCTACCCCCCCCCATCAGCTCATTACCAGTCCTAGCCTCCCCTAATCAGTTCATTTCCAGTGCTAGTCCCTCCTCAACCCCATTACCAGTGCTAGGCTCCACTAATCAGCCCATTATCAGTCCTACCCCCCCCCCATCAGCCCATTACCAGTCCTAGCCTCCCCGATCAGCTCATTTCCAATGCTAGCCCCCCCATGTCCATTACTAGTCCTACCCCCCTATCAGCACATTACCAGTCCCAACCCCCCTTGATCATCCATTCCCAGTCCTAGCCTTCCCTAATCAACCCATTACTAGTCCTAGCCCTCCCATCTGCCCATTATAATCCTAACCCACACTGTCTCGCCCCTCTGTCCAGCATTTATCCCAGTCTGTCCAGTATGTCCCCGTCTCTTCCCTTTGTCCATGTCAGCCCCCCCTCTGTCCATGTCAGCCCTCCCTCCATCTATCCATCCCTCAATGTCAGCCCCCTCCATCCCTCCCTTATGTCAGTCCCGTTGCAGGTTCCCTGCCCCCTCCTCCCCTCTCCCTGTCTGCCTACTACTGCCCTGTTCTTCTGCAGCCGCGGCTCCCTGCCTCTTAGGGAACTGCGGCTGAGCCTGCTGTGAGTGAAGCCGCTGCTGAGCCTGTCTGTCTCTCGACGGGCTCCGTGCAGCATGCCATTGTCCCGCCTCCAAAGGAAGTGGTAAACAACTTCCTTTGGAGGTGGGACAATGCTGCACGGAGCCCATCGAGAGACAGAAAAGCTCCGCAACGGCTTCACTCACAGGCACAGCTGCGGTTCCCTAAGAGGCAGGGAGCCGCAGCTGCAGAAGATTGGAGTCTGTCAGTTTGCCGCTGCCGAGAAGCAGACTCGGCAGCGGCAGCAACTTGTGCGTTTTTTTTTTTTTGGTTTTTTTTTTTACAGCGGAGTGAGGCGACCCCCGCTGAATTCTGTGACGACCCCCGTGGGGGTCGCGACCCACAGGTTGAGAACCGCTGTCTTATATCATCATACCAGTCTCATCATCTCTCCCCTCCTCCCCTTAATGCTTGTCTTTCTTCTATTTCTACATAGTTTAGTGACAATTTCCTACACCTTAATCCCACCAAATCTGCAGCAATCTGGTTCTCTTTCAGTAGCTTCCCTTCAACCCTGACCCTCCCCTTTGCTGATTGCATACAGTATTTAAGTGTCACACTGGATTTATCTTTATCATTCCATGCACATCTCTCCTCATTAGTCCGTCTGTCTTTTCTTTCTCTTTGGCAAATTCGAGCAGTCCGGCCTTTCCTGTCTCCTTCCGCCTTGACCACTTTTGCTCACACTTGTCATGTCTAGATTAGATTATTGTATCTTTCTTGGTCTTCCTCAGCATCAACTTCACCTGTTACAACTCATCCAGAACACTGCTGTCTGTATCCTTGCCTATGCCTCTCATTTTGAACACATTACCCCCCCTCCTAGTTCATTATCACTGGCTTCTCATTAAATATCGACCGCAATACAAGTTTTATACTTGTCCACCATGCATCCCACTGGTTTCCCCCATTACCTTGCAGACTGGAATCCACCCACTCCTCAGCTTTCTACTTTCTTGCTCCTACCTTAAGAGATGAATGTCTTCCTGCTCTCAGCCTTGAATCCTCATACCTCAGGTTCAAATCTCTCCTCAAAACCCATCTCTTCTATTCAGTATATGACTTATAGCCCCTATAATTGTATTTTCTCCCCTGTCCACCTCATCCTCTTTAATAAATTCCCATTCCCTCTGTTTTCTTTCCCACCCCCCTCCCCCGGATGAATGTGGTTATCTTTCCTGTTTAAACTGGCATTCCTTTCTTTCTCTGACAGCAAAAGCTAGAACGATGCTTGGGTGCATAGGGAGAGGAATGGCCAGCAGAAAAAAGGAGGTGATAATGCCTCTGTATAAGTCTCTGGTGCGACATCATTTGGAGTATTATGTGCAATTCTGGAGACCACACCTTCAAAAGGATATAAACAGGTTGGAGTCAATGCAGAGGGTGGCTACTAAAATTGCTAAGTGGTCTTCGTTATAAAAGCATGTGAGAACAGACTTAAAGATCTTAATATGTATACTTTAGAGGAAAAGCGGGATAGAAGAGATATGACAGAGATGTTTAAATACCTCTGTGGCATGAATGCACAGGAGAGTCTCTTTCAATTGAAAGAAAGCTCTGCTATGAGGGGACATAGGATGAAGGTGAAAGGAGATAGTCGTGGTAGTAATATGCAAAGGTATTTCTTTATGAAAAGTGTGGCAGATGCGTGGAATAGTCTCACAGTAAAGGTGGTAGAGACAAGGACAGTATCCGAATTTTAAAAAGCATGGGACAAACACAGAGGATCTCTAAAGGGTCCTCGCTATCTGCCCTCCTCTTTAACATTCATGTACAACCAGTTTGCAATATATTCAAGAAGCATAAAATATACAATACACCATATATGCAGATAATATTATGGCGTACACCCCAATTCAGTTAGGCACACCAGACTACACCACAATGTCAACATGCCTCCATGAAATGGTAACCTGGCTTACCAACAATAACCTCAACATCAACATCAAGATCAAGAAAACTGAGGCAATGATCATCACAAGGAACACGGAGTTCACCCCCTCCCTACCTCAATCAAAATTCCTAATTCCCAAATTACAATAAAGGATGAAGTCCGCTACGTTGGTGTCATCATTGACAAGCATCTCAACCTACAAGCTCACATCAATAAGACTTCTAAGTCTGCCTTCCACAAATTTACAACGATAAGAAGATTAAAGCCTCTCCTTGGTCAAGAACATTTCCGCACAGTATGTCAGTCCATCATAACACCAGCACTCGACTACTGTAATGCCCTCCTCCAAGGTTTGCCCAAAGTACCCAACCTCTGCACTACAATTAGTCCAAAACACCACTGCCCGAACCATCAGTGGATCATCTCAATGTGATCATATAACTCCCCTCCTGTACCAACTACACTGGTTGCCAATTACTTCATGAGCTAAGTATAAATCAACCCTTACCATCTTCAAAATCAAAAACAACATAACAGCTAGAATTTTGCAGGGCTTTATCTGTACCAAGCCCAAAAACAGGCCTGAGAGAGGCAGTAACATTAACACCATACCTACATCCAACCTGTTCGCAAAAGCCAAAAAGGACTTGCCACCCCCTCTATCTGGAACTCTCTCCTGCAAAAACTAAGAACAACCTCAGACCAGAGGACTTTCGGCAATAGCTCAAGACCTTCCTCTTCGTCAAGCACTTCAATGAACACCCTTAACTTCACAGCATAATTCAGATCCCATGCCCACTCCACATGACCAACTGCAAATACATTTCCTTGTACATAAGTTATGTTTTAGCACTCCCAGTCCCCCCCTTTTGCATGCTAAGAAAGTTATCTAGTAATGGTTTAAATTGTTAAGGGTATTTCTCGCAAGTTCTCTGTAAAAATTGAAGTTACATTGAAAACCACCTTGATTATAAGATAAGGCAGTATAAAAAAACGTGTTAAATGAATAAATAAAAGTAAAAAGGAGACTACTGTAGTCGATAAGGAAGTGCAGACTAGATAGAAACATAATTGCAGAAAAAGACCACATGGCCTATATTTATAAATGGAGTAATGGCCTTGTCTTAACTGATCTGCGGGAAAAGGCACCACTACCTCCAGCCGCAGGAGCCGCTGTCAGATGTCCTTCAAGGCCTGCCATTTGGCCAAGACACTGCATGGTGACAACAGAAAGGCATAGGCAGTGAAGGGGGGGGGTCCTTGAGGCTAAGGAATGGAGCCAAGAAGGTATGGACACAAAGTGGCCACAGCGAACTCGAATGCAGGAGCATGGAACAAGGAGCGAGGTGCCAAAGAAGAATAATAGTAGGAGTTGTGATTAAGTCCCAAAGAGATGCTGAAGAACAGTCTGGCCAAAGACAACGTCCCGATGGGAGTCCCTGTCAAGGCAGTAGAGAGTAGTGAAGGTGTGAAAAGAGGACCAGGTAGCTGCCTGGCAGATCTCCTCTATGAAAACAGAATGGAGGTTGACGACTGAGGTAGCCATAGACCTCACATTGTGAGCGGTAACGTGGCACTCAAGAGAGTCCTGCTTGGGCATGGCAAAGGAAATGCAGTCAGTAATCCAATTGGATAGGGCGCATTTCGACACAGGAAGACCTAAATGGCTTGGATCAAAGGAAACTGCTAGGTACGTATGACCTAGATTGGCCACTGTTGGAAACAGGATACTGGGCTTGATGGACCTTGGTCTGACCCAGTACGGCATATCTTATGTTCTTATGAAATAAATAATTGAGAGGATTTCCTAAAATCCTTGGTCCTGTCCAAGTAGTAAGCAAGGGTGAGCTTGCAATCCAGGTATGCAATGCTACCTCAGCCCTGGAGATATGTGGCCAGGAAAGAAGACTGGCAGCATGACAGATTGGTTGAGATGAAAAGTTGAGACTACTTTTGGGAGGAAGTGTGGATGAGTACTGAGAACCACCTTATGGTGGAATCGAGTCCACTTTAGAGAAGTGGTAGCCAGAGACTCAAACGGGACTTTTAGAAGCTGTGCTAAGATGACGTTGAGGTCCCAACTCACCGGCAATTGCTTGATTGGTGACTTGGAAATTATAAGACCCTGCATGAATCGTTGCACCAAGGGTGCAAGGAAATAAGAGTTCTTCTCAGAGCCATCACAGCCTAACAGAGTTAGTCTTAAGTCCTGAGGAAGACGAGTGGAGAAGATATTGTAGAAGATGCTCCACTGGGCAATTGGAAGGGTTAATTTGCTATAGGGTGCACCAAAGGGTGAAACACCACCATTTGAAGGCATAAAAAAACATCTGGTAGATGGCTTGCGGGAATCAAGATGTCCCTGACTGATGAAGAGAGATCCAGGTCAAAGATCATACCTTCAATAGCCACACTGTGAGATGGAAGGCTTGTGGATTGGGATGGAGGAGTTGCCCATGATCCTGAGAGAGGAGGTCAGGGGCATGACCCAAATTGAGGGGTGGAGACTGTGCTAGACGAAGCAGCAGAAGAAACCACGGCCAACAGGGCCAATAAGAGGCTATTAGAATCATGGAGCCCTTGTCAGCCTGCAGTTTGCATAAAGTTTTGGGTATGGGGGGGGGCAGGGAGTGGGTGGGAATGTGTAAAGCAAGCCCATGCCCAATGAAGGAGAAAGGTATTTGCTGCCAGACTGTATCTGGAGGGAATCCTTGAGGCAAAAAAAGTGGAGGAATGTCATTCTCTGGGGGAGGCAAACAGATCTATTCTGGGGGTTCCCCAGATATTGAAGATCCAAGATGCCATGTCCTGATGCAGCGTCCACTCGTGTGGATGTAGGATCCAGCCGAGTCTGTCCGCAAGGACATTGAGTTCACATGGGAGATACACCACTCAAAGGTGAATGCAGTGTGTAATGGTAAAAGACCAGAGGTGAAGGGCTTCGTGGCAAAGGGGATGAGAACCCATTCCCCCCTGCTTGTTCAAGTAGAACATTGCTACTTGGTTGTCTGTCTGAACTAAGATGTGTTTGCCCGAATGTTAGGATTGAAAAACCCCTAACGGCATTGGTGAGAGCATGAAGTTCTAGGAGACTGATCTGCATTTGAGATTCCTGCGTTGTCCACTGACCTTGCATAGAGAGATTGTCCAGATGTGCTCCCCAGCCTAGCTTGGAAGCATCCATCGTTAGGGTGCATTAAGGAGGAGGTACCTGAAAAGGTGACCCTCCTAGAAGATTTTGGGGGGAGCACCACCAGTGAAGGGAGCTGACAAGAGGAGGAGTGATGCAAATCTTGTCTGAGAGACGCCCAGTCACCAGAGTCCGCTGGCATGATAGGCCCACTGGGCTTGTCGCATGTGCACGCAGGCATATGGGACGACATGGACTGTGCAGGCCATGTGTCCCAGAAGAAGTAGCATGTCCCGAGCTGTCACAGTACTTTGACCTCATATTTTGAGGGCCAGTTCGATTAGACAAGCAGAGCGATCCTGAGGAAGGAAAGCTCATCCCTGACGAGTGTCTAAAAATGCTCTGATGAACTAGAGTTGCTAGGATGGTACTAGGTGAGACTTTGGAAAGTTAGCACAAAGTTTAGACTTTGGAGCACCGTGATGGTGCGAGAAACTGACTGTTTTACAACTTCTGGGGATTCTCCTCTTATCAGCCAGTTGTCTAAAGTAGGGGAACAGACCCCCAAAGTACGCAGGTATGCTGTGACCACTGCCATGCATTTTGTGAATGCTTTGGGTGCAGACGCTAGCCCGAAAGGGAGCATCTGATACTGATAGTGGATTTGCTGAACTCGAAAGTGCAGATACTGTCTGTGGTGAGGGTGGATCAGCAAATGAGTGTAAGCCTCCTTGAGGTCTAGAGAATATAGTCAGTCATACCTCTGAAGGTACGGCAGAAGGGTGCTGAGGGAAATCATTTTCAACTTTTCCTGAACCAGGAATTTGTTGAGATCTCTCAGACCTAGAATTGGTCTGAAGCCTGTTTTCTTGGGAAGAAGAAAATAAGGAGAGTAGAAGCCTTTGCCTTCCTGGGCGGGGGGAACTCTTTTTGATTGCCCCTTGGGCTAGCAAGGTGAACACTTCTGAAGAAAAGGAGATTATCCTGCAAATCCCTTGCAGGCCAATCTTTTGTGGAGGTGGTTAGGGGCAAGCTTTGGAAGTAAAACTGATAGCTCCCTTGGACGATGCCCAGAGTCCATTTCTCTGATTGAATGAGATGCCACCCAAGTCAAAAGCTTGTCTGCTATGTGCAGGAGTCACTCCAGTGGAGTGGAGAAAGGTTTAACACAAAGATCTAAATGCTGTCTAAATGCAATAATTACAATGAGGTGTGTACACATGAGTTGCCAGAGGTATAGGTGACATCATATGAAAAACATGAGCAAACACACGTATCAATAAGCGGTGGACAGAGAGAAGGTAAAAAGGCAACTATGAGATATAAATATGCCAGCTTAGTATGAAGTGAACAAATGGCCCATTTTAGGTGTCAGAAGATGTGCAGAGCTAACAAGATATATTTCTTGGGAACTGAGAAGTGGGGAGGGGGGAAGAAACCAAGTAAAAGAACTGAGTGAGTGGGAGCAAAGGTCAGATAACAATATAAACATGGGCTTAAGAATAAACATGGGCTTAAGAAAGGTCAACGGAGATGGGTATAGACAAAGGAGAGCCCCAGATAGCTGGAACAAAATTTAGGTAATTAGAAAAAATCCCAGAACAGCAAATATGGTCCTGAGCAAGGGTATATAATGTGACAGGATCAGATAGGCGATGAATTTGTCTCCTGCGTAGTGAATGCTGCATACAGTGCGAATTCCCTGGGTTCTCTATGTTCCCAGTATTCTCTGTGTACCCCTTTTGTTCAGGAACTATGTCTTCTGGGCAGTAAAAACTGCACGGAGGTTTCTCATTGTCGTGTGTGTTTTCCGACCAGTTTGTCTTGTGTAAAATTGTTCTTGTGCCATGTGTCTAATACTGATTTTTTTTGTCCGGAATGCCTGTCACATATTCTCTTACTCGTTGCTATAGATAGGACAGAAGGATGCACTTTTGTTTGCTATTTCTGAATTAGGAAGTAAGTCAGAATCTTGCAGGGAGGAGGAGACATTCTTGCTTTTAGCTGTTACGAGAGCTTCTCACAGCAAAGAAGCAGGATAATTCTGTTCTTACCGTGGCAAGATCTGTAATGTCACAACTGCTTTTTCTTTGCTCTTAGTCTGTTTGCTTCTGTAAGATAGGGAATAAATATAATAAAGGATCCTTTTGCAAAGAAAAATCTGTGAGATAGTAATACCATGTATGCGTGCACTGTCCTACACGAGGTGAGTTTTTAATCGGGAGGTGGTAAATGCTCCACATGTGTTGGTTTGTCCCCCTCTTAGATGGAGGGAGGGTCTGTTTAGGAGCCGTCTGGCCCATAGTCCAAGTGACTCTTCACCCTGTACAGGTTCTTGCAGAGGTAGAGTAGCTATGCTCTCTAGGAAGGAGCCAAAAAATAGGTGCTGGTTGGGGCTGAGCAGCTGGTTGATATTTAGGACCCTTGGTCTTCTTAGGTTGACGAGGACCCAGAGGCCTTTGCTGCTGCTGAGGTTGACAGGAAGCAGAGGGATGGTATGAAGAGTAATCTCTCCTCTTCCTGGCATAGAAAGACTTCCTGGAAGTAGCTTCCCCTCTACAGGGGTCTGACATCTTTCTTGAGAGACATTTGAGGGGGAAGATTATCTGCCTCAAGCTCTCCTGCTTTTTCTCGCCAACCCTTACCAAATAAATTTTCTCTAGAACAAAGAATATTGGCTAATTTATCTTGTACCCACTGCTTGAGGTCCGATGCTTGGAGTCAAGCCATTCTACGGCTCCTATACAGACTGCAGCAGCTCTGCTAGTCAATTCAAAAGGTACTAAAGGCTGGCCTGCTCAGAAACTTGGAAGTATTTTGAGTTGCTTGACTATAGTCATGTAAGCATCATGTCTGTCATCTAGAAGCATAGGAGCAAAGTTTGCTAGATTCCTGGAGACATCTTTGAGGTACATGCCCATGTAGAGGGTATAGGATGTAATCCTAGAAGCAAGCATACATGCTTGGAAGCAGTGACGTCCAAAGGCATTGAGAACTCTGGTATCTTTGACCGGCAGTAACAATGAATGAATCTTAGAATTCTTAATGCGTCGCACTGCCGATTCCACTACCATTGAGTGTTGTGGTAATTGAGGCTTTTGAAAGCCTGGGCATAGAGGAATTTGGTACATAGTATCAAGGCATTTACTGACCGGTGGAACAGT
Source organism: Ichthyophis bannanicus (assembly GCA_033557465.1). Classification (NCBI taxonomy): domain Eukaryota; kingdom Metazoa; phylum Chordata; class Amphibia; order Gymnophiona; family Ichthyophiidae; genus Ichthyophis; species Ichthyophis bannanicus. The sequence goes on from CM066046.1 coordinate 99,612,784, forward strand.
TAGTAGGGCCCCCCACTAATGTAGCATTAGATCCTATAGGATTCGATGCACTGGTAACATTGTTGAGTCTTTGGGGGTTGAGGAATATTGGAGGATTTCTAACTCCTTAGACCTAGTTTCCATTTCCAATGTTACAGTGATCTGGAGACCTGCTGCCATGTCCCTATTGAAGTCCTCAAAGGACATGTCTTCTGGTGGGGACTGACGCCTCACATGAGAAGGAGAGGGATCGGAGGGGATATCCCAGGTGGCCCTGGAATCCTCTATGTCTCCTCAGAGTCAGAAGAAGAAGATTCCGATTCAGAAAGGAAATTGAAGTATCGACTATCTTAAGCAGATGATGAAGCTCGATGTCGATGCTCCAGTCGTGCAGTACCTATACCAGGAACCGGTTGGGTACTGACAACAGATACCGGGTTCCAAGGGAGAAATTGGAGGCAGGAGCCCCAGCAGCACCGATTCCAATGGAGGAATCAGAGGAAAAGGAACCGCCGATACCGGTTCCAGGGCTGGTAACGGAGGCAAAGGCTCCTGCACCTGCCTGACAATACCTTTGGTACCGCAGCAGCCAGGAATGCTGCCAAAGTGCTCTTGATAATTAGAAAATGTTGATCGATAGTGGACACTGATGCCTGGGTGGAATTGAGCACAGGGCTCTGTGCCACCATCCCAGAGCATAGTACCTGAAGCTCTGCGCATGTCGATGCCTTGGGAGCGTCCTAGAGCCCCTGTGTGGCTTTGGAGGGCTGGTCCTCCTGCTGGGGTTGTTTGGCCAGCTGGTCAGCATCAGAGCCCCTTTTGGAGCATCTCGAGAGTGCAGGAACTTACTTAGATGCTCGGTATCTGATTTCGATGCAGAGGACTTAGTCTTTGGTTTATGTTTGGACTTTTTGGAGACCTGGGAACCAGCTGACGATGTCGACATTCTCGATGATGCTGAGGCCACTGAAATAAAGTTCATGGCAAACAGTGAGATATGCTGTTTGGCCCTGTTCTTTAGGCCTCATTTGCTCATTTGCTTACACAATGAACAATTGTCTGGTATAGGGTCTGGGTCCAAACATTTTAGACACCAGTCATGAGAATCAGTGACTGACATAGTGCTGGAGCACTTCAAACATTTTTTGAAGCCACTGATAAGTTTGTCCATGGTGATAAACGGAAAAAAATTTAGGTTGAGGCCTAAGGCCTCACAGAAGAGAAAAAATAATTAAACTGAAGAAAAAAATAAGAAAAGAAAAAAAAAAAATACCCGTGGCCGGTATCAGGGAAGGTACCAGCATCGACAGAAAAACAGAGCACAGATACCAAAAAAGAAAAAAAAAAAAGTTTTTGGGCGGTGACAGGAAAGGTGCTTCCCGCTGGCTCTGTGGAAAATGAAGAACTGAGGAGGAGATGGGAAGGCAGATGCGCAGGCACAGTGGAGTGCTCCCAAAGGCTTTCCTATTGGACGCTGGGAGAATTCCTATGTGGGCTCCGTCGATACCAACGATACCCATATTGAAGACTGCATTCCTGCTTGTTCCTGGAGATAGCAATATATTCCCAGGCTATACAAGGATTTTTGTTTTCTTTTAAACTTTATTATGCGTTTTTTATACAGCAAAAAATGTAGCACATTAGATTCCCAGGGCTATATAATCAATGTAAAACATTGACCCCTGGCATTGCACACTGGACTGGTGTACTATTAAATGCAACTATACAGTCTGTAAAAACAAAGGAGATGCCAGATGATCCCAAACAAAGGAGCAAAATGAAAAAAGCAAGAACCACAGTTAATTTTATTTTGATATATAAACTGTGCTGTGCTTCTCGCTTTTTATTTTTGAACATATATTCTATATCCAAAGAAACCCTTCTCCCTATGAGCACAGAGGACATTTCCCCATAGAACTCAACCAGTATTCTCCCCAGACATTTTTGCCAGCCAGATGGCATGAAGGCGTAGCCGGACGGTTTACATTATAAGCTGGCTGGCAGCAGATAATATAATTAGTCGTCTTTCCTTTTTCCATTCCTTCTTATTTTGCCACGATTATGTTAGCTGGATACTCTGTAAAATCAGCTGGATGGCATATCCATTCAAAACATAGAAACATAGAAACATGACGACAGAAAAAGACCACATGGCCTATCTAGTCTGTCCTTCCATAACAACTACAACAGTCCACTTTTTGCCTTTAGAGATCCTCTGTGTTGGTCCCATGCTTTCTTGAATTCAGTTACTGTCCTCATCTCTACCACCTCCACTGGGAGACTATTCCACGGATCCACTACTCTTTCCGTAAAGAAATATTTCCGCATATCACTCCTGAATCTATCTCCCTTCACCCTCATCCCATGTCCCCTCGTAGCAGAACTTGCTTTCAATTGAAAGAGGCTCTCTCCCTGAACATTTATGCCACGGAGGTATTTAAACATCTCAATCATATCACCTCTATCCCGCCTTTCCTCTAAGGTGTACATATTAAGATCCTTAAGTCTGTCCTCATATGCTTTATAATGAAGCCCATTAATCATTTTGGTAGCAACCCTCTGCACCGACTCCATCCTGTTCACATCCTTTTGAAGGTGCGGTCTCCAGAATTGCACACCATACTCCAAATGAGGTCGCACCAAAGACTTATACAGAGGCATTATCACCTCCTTTTTTCTGCTAGCCATTCCTCTCCGTATGCACCCAAGCATCCTTCTAGCTTTTGCTGTCGCCTTTTCCACCTGTTTAGCTACTTTAAGATCATCAGACACAACCACGCCTAGGTCCCGCTCTTCTTTAGTGGACAAAAGTACTTCACCTCCTATACTGTATTGCTCCCTTGGATTGCTGCAGCCCAAATGCATGACCTTACATTTTTTAACATTAAATCCCAGCTGCCAAATTCTAGACCATTCTTCAAGCTTAGCTAGATCCCTCCTCATGTTATCTACCCCTTCCTGGGTGTCTACTCTATTGCAGATTTTGGTATCATCCGCAAAGAGGCAAACCTTACCCGACAGCCCTTCCGCTATATCACTAACAAAAGAGCCTGGGGAGAGCAGCGTCAACATATACAAAATAATTTCCGATTCTGGCTTCATCTCAGTATCAGCAATATAAACCTTCACCAGTCATGGACATACTGTTAGGTAATATAAAACCTTACAAAAATTATTCATGACCTATAGAGAAAATCTACTATACGATAACAGTGTCCACTTCCAAAACTCACACAAGGAGCCTAGCTGGAAATGAGCAGCACTCTAACATGGCAAAAAAGTGCCGGTAACACACAGCTTTTGCAGCTAAAGCCATGCTATCTATGGGAAGCGTGCACAGCATTTCCCCGGAAGATTCTGCAATCTTGGTGCACTGAGCGTTCCCCAGCAGCACCATGAATGCACATAATGCTACCCACTAAAGTGTCATTATGAGCACCCATGTTGTCTTCAACTTTGACGGTTACTGCACGCTGTTGATGCCCACAGTAACTGTGTATTGCACACACCCACTCTCCATCCATATCCCACCCCACTCTTACAGATAACAGAATTTCTGCAAATAGCACAGAAATATTGCTGCATTATCTGCAATTTCCCTGCGTTCTGTTAATGCATCCAGATAGCATGCACTGCCGGCCATGTTACCAGTTAAACCAGCTTAGTAAATATCCTCCTAAATAAGAGGTAACTGCCTCTTCCTTCCCTCCCCCGCACAGGCCCACCTCGAACTTATCCGTCACTCCACTTTCTTTTCCTAGGCCCCGCCCTCTGGAATTAACCCCCGCATACCCTTTACACAGAACTATCTTTCCCTCGTTTCAAAAACATGCTCAAAACTTACCTCTTCCACCAGGCTTTTGATCTTCCTCTCCCCAATTTCTAGAGCCCCTCCTTCCCTCCTCCTCCATATGACTGGAGTCTGTGTCTCCCCTTTTCTCTCTGATCCTCTGCCTGTCACTTTCCTATCCAAACAATGGTGTTCCTTTCTCTTTGTTTCACCTGCAGCCTGTATTAATTGTACACTGCCCCGATGCTTGTGCCTGGGCGGTATATCAAGCACCAGAATAAGTATAAAGGTAAAGTGGGCCCTAGAATATCCATATACCTAGTCAGATTACTATTGATCGTTACATAGAAACTTCATGCTAACAGAATACCTGGCCTTGGTCACACACTAAGAATATAGATTGTTTTAATTTATTTTATTTCATTCTTGGTGAAGATCTAACTAAAAATAAAATTATGTAGACAAGAATTAAATTGAAATCCCAAAAACTCAGAGTCTGCATGCAATACACCAGAGAAACAGAAAGAGCTGGAGATGCCCCTGTACTGTGCAGCTTATATTATATATATCTCCATACAGCCCAATATTTAAAGGGGTTTCTCTGGTTAGCAGGACCTGTTAACTGGCTAAATCCCACTGAGAGGGCTATTCAGCAGCACTAACCAGCCAGTACTATTGAATACTCCCTCTACACTGTCTGGAGAGTTCCAGGGCGGTCTATATGTGGGGCGAAGGTAGTCCCAGCGCTTAGCGATTTTCAGTCTGCTAACCAGCTATGTGCCCGTATAAAGTCAGGTTCTCAATAACTGTCCTAACTTTATGCGGTTTCAGCTATCTGGATAGCAGCTGCATAGTTGTGTTGGTCAGGGCTGAAACCGGATATTCAGCGCCAGAGGATATCCAGATTCTAGCACGGAATATCTGGTTTCATTTTTGCCCATGATGGTCAGATGCTCTTAAAATGCTGACTGTCGCAGGTTGGATATCAGGCCTGTGAAGTCCAAAGACAGAATATTCCAATCACAAAATTGAAAATTATTTTTAAATTTTCTACCTTTTGCTGTGTGGTCATTTTATTCTCTATTCGTACTGTTCCAAGTCTCTGGTTTCTGCTTTCCTAGTCTTAACTCACCATCTAGATTCTCTGGACCATCTGCCATTTCTCTTCCCTCCTGTCTTCTTCACTTCCTTCAATCTATTATTAACTACTACTGCTACTAACCTCTACTACTATTGAACATTTGTATAGAACTACAAGATATTCGCAGCGCTGCACAGATACATGTAAAAAGACGGTCCCTGCTCATCACAGCTTACAATCAAGAGAGGAAATGATCTAGAGCTTTTGGCTTTCTTCCCTTTTTCTCTGTCAACTCATATTTCATTTCTCCTTTTTACCATCCAGTTCTCAATCTTCATCTTCCTACCACTCTTCAACCTTTAAACACAGCCCTCTCACACCCCATCTCTCTATCCTTCTCCAGTCAATTATGCCCACTCTAACTCTTTCTCTCTTCTGCCCCGCGTCCAGCATCTCTTGCCTGTCTTGTCTTGTGTCACCCCTTCTCTCACCATCTAGTGCCTCTTCCCTTTCTCATCCTGTCCCCTCAATGTCCAGCATCCCCCTCTCTCCTGCACCCCATGTCCAGCATCTTCCCTCCATCTCTACCCCATGTCCAGCCTCTGCTTACTATCCCCTATACCCCACCCCGTGTCTAGTATCTGCCTTTCTTACCCCTGACCCTCACCCTATGTCCAGCTTCTGCTATCCACCCCATGTCCATCTGCTTGCCATCCCCCATTTTGCCAGCCTGTGTCCAGTAACAGCCCTCTAACCCCTATGACCCCAACCCCATGTGCAGCATCTGCCTCTCCACTTCCCCACCCTATATCCAATATCATCCCTCCTCAACGGGTCCACCCTCTGCTCTGAATGGCATGGCCAACATCTCTCCCCCAGTCCAAATACGCGGTTTAGAGGAAGGAATTTTATTCAGTATCAATGGTTCTTTTCATTAAAGGCCTGAAACAGCCTGACACAGGCCGTGTTTCGAGTTCACGTCATCAGGGGATTTCAGGCATACTCTATTGTAACGCAAAACTCAATGTAGTTGTTCTTGTGCTAATACTTTCACGGAGATTATGCATATTCATCTCTTTAACCCGGAGGTCTCTCCTCTTAATTCTCCATCCGTGTCTTTGAAGGTATGTTTCCTTGATAGCGCCTCACCCCATCTAATGATTCTATGCTTCTTCGTGGTATTAAATTTCAAAGTTCAATGTATCTTTTCAACTGTAGCCTTCAAAGTTCTAGTTTCCTATGTTCTATGTAATAGTTTGAACTTCACTTAATTTTTAAGCTGCTTTTACTCTGAGATAAAAGCAGCATATAAAAGATAGCTAAATAAATAAATAAAAGGGCAAGTGCAAAGTCATTTCAACCACTGCTAAGTCTGTCTAGATCAGATGGTTGAACAAACAGAAGGAAGACATGCTGCTCTCCAAAAGATCTGTACCAAAAAAATTGACAAAAGCCTGACCAATAAACCTAGGGGCTTATTATAGCGTGCTACGCTGCTGCTCAGGACCAGGGTCTGGACAGCTGCACTTGCAGACAAAAGGGCCACATCAAAATTAAACCAGACGTGCACTTTAAAAATTGCTTTGAAATGTATTAAATACAAGGACACCTCACACACAGAAGTTCCTAAGTCTGAAAAAACCCTGCAAATTAAATACTTTCTCTAGTTTCCCACTTTGGGATCATAATAGCCTTTCTTCTCTGTAAGATGAAGGCTGATGTCCAGAGTAGTTGTCTCTTAGCAGAATATCTGCTCTGTTTTATACCTTACAGCCAGCCAGCAAAAGCTTATTCAGTACACAGATTCACACTCTTGAGCTATCCAAACTAAAATGCCTAAGAATTGTTCCCTATATTACTAACTTAAATGTGTATCACTATGCAGCTATGCAAGAGAAGAAGGAACTGTTATTCCAACTCACTTCTGTCCCGGAGTACTAGAGTCTTCTTTTCTCGTCTTCCAGTTTCTTTCTTGCTTTGGATAGGTGGTATGATTTCAGGTATCGGGACAGGGATCTGGAAAGCTGGAGGAGGAACACTTGGGTATACAGAAGTCACTGAAACATTGGTTGTAGGATGTGGTCGAATGTGATCATATCTGAGAAAGAACAGGAAACAGATAAGCTGAATTCTAGGCCAAAGTGTTAATAGAAACTTAATAAATATCCCATTTTACCTAAAATATTTCTGTTATAGTAGCAATTTTTCTAAACTGCATGCTCTTTTTTTTTTTTTTTTACCAGTTCTCAAAGCAAAATGTACTATTGCAATAAGACTTACTGCAGGTAAAAAGGTGTGCAGAGTTACCATCATCTGTTATCAGGAAGAGTACATTCAAAGACTTGAAAATACCATCTGTGTGCCCACAGCCGCTCCCTTGGCCTAAACACACTGCTGAAAGAGTCTCCTCTCCATGCAGCTAGAAGTTCATGTGCTAATTCTTAGCTGCATTCAGGCAGGGACATTTTCAGAGTAAAACCTTTTCACTTCCGTTAATTTACTTTGAAAATGGACCTTAACATGGATTCTTCCTACATTTTAAAGAAGGGCCAAAGAGAAAAACATGGAATACTCAGACAAGGATTACACAGGTACACTAAAAAATTTTTTTTTTAAACTGCCTCTAATGTTTCGATTGATTTTTACGTTTTTTGGTGCACTGAATCCAAACCTGGTAACCAATTTGCTCCATCACGTACAGATTTTTTGCTACATTGGGTTAGCAGTTTGAGGTGAACGTTTCAGATTGAGTGTGATCGAGATAAAAGTTTCTTGGATGAATTCTTTATACTAATTGTTTAGTAGTTATTCAAATAAGAATAAAGAAAATTGTAACAAGGCAGCACATAAGAATAGAGTAATGTCAACAAAACACACTGTGATGGTAGCAAAATTGTCTGCACTTAAAACAGCCACATACATGTGCACAAACATTGAGCATATAAGAGCGAGGTTAGACACAAAGCAAAGCAAAGAAATGTGCAAAAAATGTTGTACAGGTATGTATGTAAGAATAGAAAACGCAAACCGCACCATTGCAATACATGACGACAAACACCCGATGGTGTGAAAATAAAATTCTAATAAATGAGATCCGACACTGTGGTAATAACTAGCAAATTTTTATTTCAAAGTTGAGTAAAAACACGATATTTGTCAACACAGTTTAGATTTTAAAGTCATTCTTGGGTCAATCAATCTCCTGGTGGGCCCGTTTCTTCTTCCCCCGAATGCTTCTCTTGGTGCGCTGCTTGGCGTATTTTTCATCTGGGGTTTCCCACAGCAGCAACCAGCAGAAATCAGCCATCATAGTGGTGTTTCATCTTCCTTGGTACCTTCTCTCTGCGTCCTTGATGTCCTGGTGAAACCTTTCACCTTGTTCTTCACTGTACGCCCCCAAGTTTTCGGGAAAGTAGTTCACATGGGAGTGCAAGAAATGGACTTTCAGGCTCATGTTACAGCCTTGTTCTTTGAAGGCATTGAGCATCCTGGCAACAATATCCTTATAGTTCTCATCCCGCCTGTTCCCCAAGAACTTGAGAACAACATCCTTGAAGGAATCCCAGGCTTCTTTTTCCTTATCAGACATCGTTTCAGCGAATGCTCCATCTGAAATGAGTTTCCTTATATCAGGGCCAACAAACACTCCTTCCTTTAGCTTTGCTTCAGAAAGTCGGGGGAACTTTGAGCAAAGGTACCAAAAGCACTCACCATCTTTTGGAAGGGACTTGATGACTTGCTTAATGAGACCCAACTTAATGTGGAGAGGTGGTAATAGAATTTTATCACGAGGTACCAAGCTCTCATGAAGAACATTTTTCTCACCGGGTCTCAAATACTCCCGAATTGGCCAGTCTTTTTTCCCCCAGTGTAGGTCGCGGGCCCGGCTATCCCACAAGCAAAGGAAGCAGGGATATTTGGTGAAACCGGATTGCTGCCCTAATAGCATGGATAGAATTTTAAAGTCTCCACAAATCATCCACTTATGCTCATCATAACGAATCTTCTGAAGAATCAGGGCCAAATTCTCGTATTTTTCTTGGAGAATAACAGAGTGAGCAATAGGAACTGAAGCAAATGTGTTGCCATTATGAAGAACACCTTTTATGCTGTCTTTTGACGAATCAATGAACAGCCGCCATTCAGCAGGATCATACTTGAGTTTAAACTTTTCCATCACTCCGTATATATCGTTGCAAAATACCAAATCTTCCTCTTTTTTTATTTTATTTACATTCTCTTATATATCGCGCTATTCTGCATCAGTGCGGTTTGCATTGAACAAACTGAAATTACATTGAACAGGGCATTATAACTTGGAGATAACTATTTTACAGGGAACATGGGCTATGGAGGGTTAAGTGGCTTGCCCAAGACCACAAGGAGCACCTGTGGGACTAGAAACCCCAGTCCTTCCGGCCCAAGGTTGCTGTCCTCTAGTGGGATTTGAACCCCCGACCTTCCGGTCTGAAGTACCTTGCCCCAACCACTAGGCTACTCCTCCACTCCTCTTTGCTGAAATACTTCAAAAATTGTGTCTCGCGGTTGCGGTACCAATAAAAAGTTGTTCCTGGTGACAATAGATTTTTCTGTTTAAGCCGAGAACCTAGCAGTTGGGCAGCATCTTTTGGGAGTCCTAAATCCCGGACTAAATCATTCAATTCAGCTTGAGAGAAAAAGTTCAGGTTTCGGATCTGGTTCAGTTTCAAACTCGGAAGTACTGGACTCATCGGGAAAAGCCATCTGATGAGTCTCATCATGATCAGAACCGTCCACACAAATATGATCCAAAGATTTTGGTGGTTCAGGCACAGGTACTTCGTTGCTATGAGGCATAGGCCTAATTGCTGAGGGAAGGTTGGGGTAACTTATTACGTTCTTATTTTTTAAGTTGTATCCCTTCACAATGCAAGAGCAAAAATAGCAGTCACTGCTGTGGTCTCTTTGTTCACGCCACATCATAGGTATTCCGAAACGAAATGCTCGTTTTTTACCTTTCATCCATAAGCGTAGATCTTCCTCACATGTCTTGCACACTTTGTGAGGAGCCCACGGTTTGTCTTGATCACCTAACTTCAAACCGAAATAGGCGAAATATACTTTTTTAATAAATGCAGAAATGTTCCTCTGCCACTTTTTCACGGTATATTCCCCACAAATAAAACAAAAACTGTCCGGAGAGTTGACGCAACCTCTGGCTCTGTGAGCCATCACAAATACACAGCACTGCAAACTACAACTGTAGTGAACCACTTCGGAATAAAGCTGGATTACGACTGAGCAAACAAAAGGTAATAATGAACTTGCAAGAAACTGAAGTTTGACAGGAACGTTCATGTCGCAACCACCGTGTTTGAGCGAGCGAGCGAACGAGGCGAGGCGAACAGGAAAGAACATGCGCCAGCGCGAGTACTGGATTTAGCCCCCCGCCTCCCAATTGTCCTGTTAATGTATAAAATGAATACAAAACACTCTAAAATATCATGAGGGAGTGTTTCTAGTTAGTTAACCATTACAACCTCTATTTTGGGCCAAGAAAATAAACTGCAGTCGGCTAAAAAGAAATTATGTGAACATTCCTTATATGGGTAAGAAATCTAATTTTGCAAGAAAACGTGACGTGATGGAACATTTTGGCTATTTTTCCTGGATTCAGCACCCCAAAATCTATAGGAATCAGTTGCAAAACTGGAGGCAGTTTTTTGGTAGGGTACCTGTGTTATTTCTGTTTAAAAACACTCCACTTCTGGAGAGTGGAATAGTCAGAGACTGCTAGGTTAGGGGTTCTCAACCCAGTCCTGGAGATACACCTAGCCAGTCAGGTTTTCGGGATCACCACAATGAATTTGCATGAGAGAGATTTGCATGCACTGCTTCGATGTATGCAAAATTTCTCTCATGATATTAATTGCTGCTATTCTGAAAACGGGACTGGCTAGGTATGCCCTGAGGACTGTCTTGAGAATCCCTGTACTAGAGCAGAATGATGTTAGGGCAGAAAATCACCTCTACAGAACTGCAGGGCAGAGTCTGGTCCTCCAGTCCTTACCCTCTCTATGCATGCTACTGAGAGAGGAATCATACTTTACTAATACACATTTCACAGTACCAAGTATGCCAACAAGCTTATATCATTAGAACATTTACCGCCCCCTCCCCCCAAATCCCTTTTCCTTGGGCAGAGAGGATTCCTGGAGCTTGGCACTGTGGGAACTATGAAAAGCCCTCAGAGTCAAGATACTTGATAATGGGGCAGTCTAAATACTGTAAAACAAAACCTGAAAACTAAAACACAAAGCTTTCCTTCCTGTTGTAATATAGTCTGTGCTTCTATAAGGATATGGTTTTCAGTATTTGTGAAAGTCTACAAATTTCTCATTGTAAGTCTCCTTCAGAGATGGTACGGTACTGGTATCTTCTTTGCTATCAGATTACAGCCTCCTGAATATCCTGGTACTTCTTTTGAGACCTTGTCAATATTTCAGATTCTTTAAAATGCTCCACCAAAACAAAATAAACATCCATCTAATCTCACATTTTTCTGCACTATTGCTTCTGCAATCAGCATCTTCTTGAAGGCGTTCCCTACCCTAGACCATGGAATAACCATGGAAGACAATGGTCTTCACCTGCAGCGGGTGCCGTAAGCACATTGTCCCTTTTGGTAGAATTTACAGATGGTGGACGGCTTGCTCGTCTGCAGGTCATGTGAAAATAAACACCTGCTGCCTTCCCGGCACACACCATGCAGGAAATACCTGTGAAAACACAAAATTATGCATGAGTTCCGGAGCCTGAAACAGAAGAACGCTTAACCTGAGAGCAAGCTACCATACTTCAGATTATTGGGTGTAGCATTTACAGAATGGGACTATGAATAGGAAGTGGTTTTGCATGTGCGCGCACACACATTCCACAATTAGCTGGGAAGGAATAGCAGTATAACACCTGCACCAAAACATAAGTCAAAAGTAGACATTTAAGCCTCTCCTACTGCACTAGTTACCAGTTCAATAATGCATTATGTTTAAAGCTGCAAAGTTTCTATTCAAGACTCTACCTGAGCTGGCACCTGTCCCCCAGACCAGTTTTAATCGACCTTCTTAGTCACTGATTGGCCAGAGTTACTTTTTGCCTTGTGTCTGTTCCTGTGTGTTCTCTGTGACTGGCCCTACCTACTGGATTTCACTGCCTCTTGAACTTCATTTAGAAGACAATTTACTTGCCTTCTGCAAAGACTTGAAGACTTTTTAAAAAATTTTCCCAGCTATTTTCTGTTTGATGTTGACCATTCGTTTGTTTGAATCACATTTTTCCAACATGTCATTAGTCTCGTTTTATCCTGATTTATGTACTCTCTTGGTTATTTATGCAATGCAATGTATGCCTTTGACTCAATGCTGTCTCCTGGTAACCCAGCTGCTCCTGGGTTTTCTTGGCAGTGTGACCAAAAGTAGATTGCCGGGCTTTTTCTTCTGAGACAATGAAGGGTTACGTAACTTGCCCAAGGTCACAAGGAGTGCCAGTGGAAAATTAACCCTGGTCTCTTGGTTACTAAGCCAGTGCTCTTACCACTAGGCTACTCCTTCACTAGGCTGCTCCCCACTTTTATTTTAGGTCACTCCATTAAACACTGATGCTGAGAAGATCAAGAAGAGGTGGAAAAAATATACAGAGTCATTATATGATAAAGATCAAGTGGAACAACAGCCGTTTCAAACCTCTGCCTTATGATCTGGAACCATTGGTGATGAAAGAAGAAGTTGAAGCAGCATTGAAAGCCTTATCAAAGAACAAAGCACCAGGCATTGATGGCATTCCCATAGAGATCTTACTGCAATCTGATGTAGCTGTCACCATACTAACAAAGCTCTGCCAGGAAATTTGGAAGACAACATCGTGGTCAACTGACCGGAAAAGATCTGTGTTTATACCAATACTAAAGAAAGATGTTTCAACTGACTGTGGAAATTATTGCACAATCGCTTTGATCCCACATGCCAGCAAGATTCTACTGAAGATTATTCAACAGAGACTACAACCATACCTGGAACAAGAACTACCTGAATTGCAAATAGGGCTCAGGAAAGGGCAAGGAACAAGAGACATCATTGCAGATGTGAGATGGATCCTTGAAAAAAGACTAAAGAATATAAAAAAGGTATCTATATGTGTTTTATTGACTACAGCAGGGCTTTTGACTGTGTAAACCATGAGAAACTCTGGGCCACATTAGGAAGCTTGGTTATACCAAAACACCTTATCATTCTCTTGCACAAACTTTACATTGATCAAGAAGCAACAGTTTGAACAGAACAAGGAGAAACAGAATGGTTTAAAATCAGCTATATGTGTACAACAAGGCTGCATACTTTCCCCTTACCTATTTAATTTATATGCAGAACAAATCATCAGAGAAGCAGGATTGTATGAAGACAACAGAGGTGTGAAGATTGGTGGGAGACTCAACAACCTTTGCTATGCTGATGATACCACATTACTGGCTGAAAGTGAAGACGATCTGAAACATTTGCTTCTCAAGAATAAGCAACACAGACTTAAAATGGGCCTGCACCTTAATGTAAAGAAGGCAAAGATCCTGACAACTGGCAAAATCATTACGTTCATCATTGATGGAGAAGAAATTAAAATAGCGGACAACTTTAACCTACTTGGATCAATTATCAATAAAGAAGCAACAAGCAGTCAAGAAATCTGACGACGCATTGCTCTTGGCAGAATGGCTATGAAGGACCTAGACAAGATTCTCAAGAGCAGAGATGTCTCTCTCTATACAAAGATTTGACTTGTTCAAGCCATGATATTTTCAATAATGTCATATGGATGCAAAGGTTGGACAGTGAAAAACACTGTTTCATTATATGCAACATGTATGTTTTATGTTCTATGTAAACCGCACTGATGTTGAATAGCGCGGTATAAAAGAAATGTAAATAAATAAAATAAATAAATAAAACATAAGACAGGAAGAAAATTGATGCCTTTGAATTATGGTGCTGGCGACAAATACTGTGTATACCATGGACTGCCTGAAGAACAACAGTACTAGAAGAGATCAAACCTAAGCTTTCTTTAGAAACGCAGATGACAAGACTGGACACATCATGTGAAGAGAGAGATCGGTAGAGAAAGACATCATGCTTGGCAAGGTAGGTGGTCAACAATGAGATGGATCGATACAATAACAGCAGTTACGAGTGCCAGTCTGTTAACAATGAGCCGCCTGACTGAAGACCAAACACAGTTTAGAACTATCCAGGGCATCATCATGAGTCGACACAGACTCAACAGTACTTAACAACCACCACCATTAAAAATCGTTACTACTTGGATTGCTTTGTTCAGCACTCAGAACTGTAGATGGGTGATATAGAAGTATTCTTAAATAAGTCTAATCTTCATACAACTCTTACCTGGAACATAAACAAACATACCTGTCAGAATAGTAACATAGTAAGTGACAGCAGATAAAGACCAACATGGCCCATCCAGTCTGTCCAGTAAAGTGGCTAGAGTTGTGCAGTTGTGCCTGCCACACTGTGCGGGTTATCCCTCTCTATTTTTGAAGTTATTTAAGTTTGCTCTGATAACATCCTCTTGTCATATAATGATCCCCTGTGTCCGTCCCATGTCTTTTTGAATTCTGTCACTGCTGTTGTCCCCACCACCTCCATCAGGAGGGCATTCCAGGCATCTACCACCCTTTCTGTGAAAAATTTCCTGATGTAACTTGTAACTTTACCTCCTTGTAGCGTCATTCATGACCTCTAGCTCTATAGATTCCCCGTCTTTGAAAGAGGTTTGTTTGTTGATTAATACCCTTTAAGTATTTAAATGTTTGCATCATGTCCCCCTGTCCCTTCTCTCCTAGAGTATTGTCACGCCCATAACCCCTTACATGTGTATGGAGGGGCAGGCTTATTATATAGAGTTCCCCAATTAAGCAATGTTCCAGACTGGCTAGCTTGCAAAGGATTCTGGTAATGGTAGTCCAGTCATACGGTGCTTGCCTTGGAGGTCAATGAAAACAATTGTAGTTGGCTCGAGTGTAAGGCAGTGACAGAATATTTCTTTATGAGGTTAATCCAAATGCACACAGATTCACTTGGTAACACCTTAGGATGTATTCTCCAGGATTTTATATTCAAAACAATAATAATACAACTGAATGGTTAAGCAAACAGCTTGTAAAGTCCATTAACAGAAATTCTCTCTCAGACACTGCTGACAAACCTTGCTCAGCAGTGCCGGTGTAAAGGAAACCCCAAAATAGTAAAAGCTTCTTCACAAAAAAAACAGTTTTTTTACATTCTACGTTCAAAGCACTTTTGTATCCAACATGTGCATAGCCTGAGTTGTGTGCTGCTCTGGTACCAGGCGGCTAACAAGTTTCAATCAACAGCTCTGCTCGTCTCTGCACAAGTATTTACACAAACCTCTAGTGCCAGTTACTAGGACGTTTCCTTTTATGTTGATCCTACTTTCAGGATTTCTCTGTGCTAGCAACCTTGCATAAAGAACAGTCCATGCGACTATCGTCTCCCTCTGTAATTATGGCTTGGTCTTCTACTTGGTCTTGACTAGGTTCTATGTCAGGAGCTGGATCAGAGGGCTTTATTAACTGACCTTCCTTAGGACAGGAACTGTGTCTAAACACCTTGCCTTGCTCTAGAGGTTAAACAAACGTTCATAGTTCCTACCTGAGTTGCTGGCATTAGGCTGTCCTTTCAAATATTCTGGCCAGTATGCATTGGAGTTTTTATAACCTGTCCTCCAGTCTATATTCCTGGACCTCAGGGCATCTGCTCCATACCTCTGCTTAGGGTTCCTAGCTGCAGTTCTCCAAGCCTTTGGATTTCCCCAATCCCTTGGAGCTGGCTTCTCCCAGGAATCTCCCCAAGAACATGGATCTCTCAGAGCTCCTCTCTCCTTGCTCTCACGCTTGCCTTCAAGCCTCCTCTCAGGCTTCCTCTCCGTCCCAGGCCTTCCTTGTCCTCTCTCTGCATATTCAGTTCTAGTTTTAAAGTTCCCAGTTTCCAACCCCTCCCTTGCAAACCTCAGGTGTTGTTGATCAAAGTCTCTCCTGGCAACTGAGTAATTAGGAGCGATGTAAGGGTTTCTCAATCTGGACTTAAACTGCTGCACCTCATCTCCACTAGAGGCTCTCTGCAGGCCACTGCAGCCTGAAATAACCTGTCTTTTAGGTAAATATGGAGTTTTATTCCTGTGACCTGGCAAAACAGGTCCCTTGATTAGGGTAAATTCTCTTCCTTTAACACTATTCTCTGGGCAGCTTCCTCATCACAGTATACATATCAAGGTCAACAAGTTTCTTCTCATACGTCTTCTTGTGCAGGCCCCATATCATTTTGGATACCTTCCTCTGAACTATTTCAAGTCTTTCTGTATACTTTGCAAGGTATGGGCTCCAAAACTGAGCACAATACTCCAGGTAAGGTCACACCCAGCAGCCAGTAAAGGGGCACTAACACCTCTTTCTTTCTGCTGGTTATTCCTCTCTCCGAGCAGCCTGGCATCCCTTCTGGCTTTGACCACTTCCCTGTCAAAGGCAGATGCCACAAAATTATTTAAAGTTATTAAAACTCAAGTGGATTGTGAAACGTTTCACAATGATCTTGGAAATTGGGAGACAGGGTGTCCAAATGACAAATGACATTTAATGTGGAAAAGTGCATTTAGCAAAGAACAACCCAAACTACGGTTACATGATGCAAGGTTCCATATCAGAAATCAAAACTGCAAAATATGCTGTCGAGTCAATGCTGACTCCTGGAAACCTAGCCCCTGGGTTTTCTTGGCAAAGTGTGATTGGAAGATTGCCAGGCCTTTCTTCCATGCAGTGAGTTTACAGTCCCTGGTATTTCAAGGTGGTCACCCATCCAAGCTCTAACTGGGCCCAACCCTGCTTAGCTTCAGAGATCAGCTGCAAGCAGGTTCAGTCGGGATAGCTGAAGATTCAAGGATCTAGGCATTGTGGTAGGCGAAGGCCTATGCTCCATGCTGATTGAACTAAGCAGGCAGGCCTAAGCAGCTTGACCTGTAAATGAAGCCTGTGGCTAGGCCAGAGGAATGAAAAAAACCATTGAATGCTGCCACCATAGAATCAAAACTTAACTAAGCATAATCAAGCATAGCTAAGCAGAATCGAAACTTAGGAGAAATAGAAAAACTGCTTTAATTGGTACTGATAAGAATGTGAGAAGCTTCTATGGAATTAATTAACTCTGTTGAAAGAAAAGTTACAGTGCCCTGCTTTCACACATCTTCCAGCCAGCTAGTGACCTTGGAGAAGAGATGTATCAAGAGCCTAAGAACTGACCATTGTAATGAGGGCTGTAAGGGGGGGAAACAGGTGCTGAGCCCAGACAAAGGTCCTCATTGGATAGCTACGTAAAGGTACCGGGACCAATGAAAAGTTTGCCTATGTCTAGACTGGAAAAGAAAAGTATAAAAGTTGTTGTTTTACTAACAGCCATTGCTCAGCCATTTTTGAATGTGATTCTGCTTGAGTCTTGTGCACAATAAATGATTTGGACCTTTTGAACAGACTCCTGGTATTATTGGATCGTTTGTGCTCTGCCACTACATATTCTTGGTGCGTTGGCCGGGAAGGTGTGGTTGGTAGAGGGTATATGGGCTGATATACCACGACTTTCCGCCTCTATAGGTTTGGTCCTGCCAGGCTCGTGCCCTCCCGACGTGGGCTCGGCTCCCAGGCGCCACCGGTCCCGTTGCATCGGAGGGAGCTGGGCCAGGCCTTGGCGGATGCCGGACCCGGTCGGAGCCAAGACCTCGAACCCGTGAGGGGAGTCCGAGGTCCAACTCATGCGCTTGCTCGGGAGCGGGGACCGGATCCGGTGAGTATAGATTTTGGGAATGTCTAGACAGATGAGTCAGAACTGCAGCTTGAAACTTGTGAACTTGTGAATTTTGGTAAGAGAGCTTGATCACCTCTCAAGGCGGTGCAATTAACCTTGCATAGTGTATTCGCGAGGTGAACCTACCGTCTTCTTGGTACGAATTTGGTATAGCCTAGTCAGAAGAGACAGGATTGGGTTTTTTTGGGATACGTTGCTAGCATGATTGTGTGAATGAAGTGTGATTGAGAGGTCTAGTAACATAGACCAAGCGAAGGCGGACTCCTGAGTAACGCAGTTCCTGGCTGGGCGACCGCGTCCAGGTCGTAAAAAGGAGGAAGCGACCGTCATCTTGTCTTGTTTTTTGTTTCCCTTGAATGTTTCTAGGGCCGTGAGGACCCCTTACCTACGGTCCGCCCTCCTTTTCCCTTCTGTTTGATGTTGCGCGCA
Source organism: Ichthyophis bannanicus (assembly GCA_033557465.1). Lineage (NCBI taxonomy): Eukaryota > Metazoa > Chordata > Amphibia > Gymnophiona > Ichthyophiidae > Ichthyophis > Ichthyophis bannanicus. Next base: position 99,630,983 of record CM066046.1, read on the forward strand.
CACATCGATATGGGAGGGGCGGGGTCTACTATGCACACTCCATTAGAATGTATGATTAAGTATTTCAATAAAGGATATTCAGGAGACTATGGGGTGAAAATGACTGCGTCACGATTGCAGGTTCTGTGCACTAGGGAGTGGCCTGCATTAGATCCTATGTGGTCCCGAGATGGAACATTTGCCATAGGAATCAAAGTCAATTTATCAGAAGGTGCGAGTAGCGCACCCCGATCAGTTTCCCTATATAGATTCCTGGTTAAGCATTTGTGAAAGCCCGCCCCCTTGGACCCGGCGCTGCTATGAAGAACAGTGCAGAAAAATGGTAGCACTGACAGGACAGGGATAGCTAAGAAGTCTATTTAAGTTGATCCCGAGTCCCCGTAAGTTGTAACTAGACAGCCCCTAGCTCAGCGCCCAGTAAGAGTACCACCGCGTCCCGCGGCAGCCCCCCGGGACCGGCAAATTCCACCCCCTGACTCGCCAGTAGCTCCGCCAGATGATTTGCCCCCTGAAGAGGCCGATCAGCTCGAGACTGAGGAGAATCTTGAGTCAGAACATGAAGAAGAATCGTCTTCCCAGTATGAGACTGACAGTGTAAAATCAGTTGTCAGTGCAGGCTCATCTGCTGCAAGCGAGGGCTCCCAGACTAAGCATAATTTGAGGAAGAGAGGCCCTACTAAGAAATTATTGCCACTGCGGCAGGTCCCGGGAGTGCCCGTGAGGAATAATGAAAACCGGATAGTAGCGGGACCCACAAGTTTAGTCTATGTGCCTTTCTCCACTACTGATTTGTTGAATTGGAAAACGCATTATGCCTCTTACACGGATAAGCCCCAAGAATTAACAGAGTTAATGAATACAATTATACAAACCCACCAGCCTACGTGGATAGATTGCCGTCAACTCCTGTCTACTCTATTCACTACTGAGGAGCGGACGAGAATTATGCAAGCAGCTGTCAATTGGCTAGCAGAAAATCCTCTAGCACAGGGAGGAGGAGGAATAGATAATCGCGAAGCAGCAAAGAGAGAATTTCCTAATGAAGATCCTCGGTGGGATCCAAACACCGATGTAGGATCCAGAGCCCTAGCTCGGTTTCGCCAAGGCCTTTTACAAGGTCTGCAAAAGGGGGGTCAGAAAGCCATGAACCTTTCCAAGATAGCCAAGGTTATCCAGGGCGCAGATGAAAGCCCAGCAGTATTCTATGAAAGATTAGCTGAAGCATACAGAATGTACACGCCCTATGACCCAGCTGCATCAGAGAGTCTGTGCATGGTAAATGCCGCTTTTGTCAGCCAGTCCCAACCAGACATTAGACGTAAATTACAGAAATTAGATGGGTTTGAGGGCATGAATACATCTCAGCTAATGGAAGTCGCTCAAAAGGTGTATGTGAATCGTGATAATGAAAGGCAGAAAGAAAGTGATCGTAAAATGAAGAAGATAGCCGATCTTTTGGCTGCCGCTTTAGTTGAACGGAGAGGGGGAGGTATCCCTAACCGAAGGAGCAGAGGCAGAGGGAGGGGCCGAGGAGATAGCCGGCCCACATTAGGCGTGAATCAATGCGCCTATTGCAAGGAAGAAGGACATTGGAGGAACGCATGCCCGCAATTCGAAGACGCCTCACACGAAGAAAGAGAGAACGCCCCTTGGAGAGAGAGGCCGATCGCAGAATCGCAGAGGAACAAATCAAGTACATTTCCAACGGGAAAGAGAGGAGGCCATAGAAGGAGTTGCAACCGCAACGAACAGTGATTTAGATGAAGCAGATTAGGACAGACCGGGCAACGAATTTGCCTTAGGTCCCCAGGAGCCTATGGTCTGCTTAAAGACAGGGGACCAATTCATGGACTTTATGGTTGATACTGGAGCAGAACATTCTGTAGTAGATAAGCAAATAGCTCCTTTGTCCACAAGAGCAGTCACTATTATGGGAGCAACTGGTGCCAGAGCCACCAAGTCCTTTCTGCAAAACCGCGTATGTGAACTAGGAGGACAGCAAATAGCGCACCAATTCCTCTACATGTCTGAGTGTCCAGTGCCACTATTGGGACGAGATATGCTAGCCAAACTGCAGGCCCAAATATCCTTTACTGAGAAAGGAGAAATACAAATGACTGTGAATTCGAAGCCTGCAGGATTAATGGTGCTTACTGTTCCCCGAGAAGAAGAGTGGAGATATTACAGTACTAAGCCAGCTCCTGATACCAATTTTAGTTTGCTAACGAACATTATGGCTCCTCCTGGGGTATGGGCAGAAGGTAATCCACCAGGTCTAGCTAAGCACATAGCCCCAGTAATTGTGACCCTTAAGCCTGGAGCAGAACCAGTACATGTTAAACAATACCCACTCCCAAGACCAGCAATTGAAGGCATTCACCGCCACTTGTTAAGGTTACTGGAGTATGGCCTTCTCAAAGTATGTCAATCACCTTGGAATACACCTCTTCTGCCAGTTAAGAAGCCTGGGACAGGTGATTACCGCCCAGTGCAAGATCTAAGGAGAGTGAATGAAGCAGTTGAAACCATACATCCAGTTGTGCCAAATCCCTATACACTCTTAGGACTGATACCTGCTGAAGCTACCCATTTTACTGTCCTGGATTTGAAAGATGCATTCTTCTGTATACGATTAGCCCCGAGTAGCCAATTGCTGTTTGCCTTTGAATGGCAGGACCCTGTCTCAGGAAGACGGGGCCAACTTACCTGGACACGATTGCCTCAAGGATTCAAGAATTCACCCACCATCTTTAGTGCTGCACTAAACCAAGATCTCTCAAGCTATCCTGTAATTCCTGGAAAAAGAGTGCTTCTTCAGTATGTGGATGACCTATTGGTAGCAACCACATCGGAGAGTGAATGTGTACAAGCCACAAATGACCTTTTACAACTCTTAGATGAAGCTGGATACAAAGTTTCCAGAGCAAAAGCACAGCTATGCCAAACAGAAGTAAAGTATTTGGGTTTCCGGCTGACCAAAGGAAGCCGATAATTAGGACCAGAAAGAAAAGAAGCCGTGTGTAGTATCCAAACCCCAACCACCAGAAGGCAAGTCAGAGCCTTTCTGGGAGCAGCAGGATACTGCCGAATATGGATATCTAATTTTGCTCAGATTGCTAAACCACTATATGAAGCCACCAAAGGAGAAGAGAAGTCACCACTAGAGTGGGGACCCGATCAAGATGAAGCTTTTAAAACCTTGAAGAAAGCATTAATGTCATCACCAGCACTTGGACTACCAGATGTCCAGAAGCCTTTTCATCTATTTGTACATGAAATGCAAGGGAACGCTCTAGGAATGTTAACTCAGACATTGGGACTTTGGGAGCGACCTGTAGCATACTTATCAAAACAATTGGACACTGTAGCCAAAGGATGGCCACCATGTCTGAGTGCTGTTGCAGCCACAGCATTGTTAGTGAGTGAAGCAGACAAACTCACCTTAGGACAGAACCTACGTGTTACAGTACCACACGCAGTACTTGCCCTTGTGGAACAAAAAGGAAATCATTGGTTCACCAACTCTCGAATGCTGAAATACCAGAGCATGCTATGCGAAAATCCTCGAATACAACTGGAAGTGAGCCATGCTTTCAACCCAGCCACATTGATACCAATCAGCGAGGACCCACCAGAACATGACTGTATAGAAGTCATGGACACTGTGTTTTCAAGTCAACCTGATCTAACTGATGTGCCGTTAGAGAACCCTGACCAGACTTACTTCGTGGATGGAAGCAGCCTCATCATCAATGGACGACGCTGTGCCGGGTATGCAGTAGTTACCTGGGAAAAAGTCATTGAATCATCAGCTCTTGCATCGGGAACATCAGCACAGAAAGCGGAATTGATGGCACTCACAAGGGCACTAGTATTAGGTGCCGGACTTCAGTTGAATGTATACACAGACTCAAAATACGCTTTCACTACTTTACATGCTCATGGAGCTCTGTACAAAGAACAAGGACTCATTACTTCCGGAGGCAAATCAATTAAGTATGGTCCAGAAATATTAATGTTGTTAGATGCGGTATGGGCCCCTGTACAAGTTGCTGTCATGCACTGCCGAGGACATCAAACAGGAAAAGGAGAAGTCGCCCAAGGAAACAGATTTGCTGATGTCTCAGCACGCAAAGCAGCCATGACAGGACAAATTTCATCACAAGCAACACCAATACAAGCAGTATTGTTTCCTGTACCCCTTAACCTATGGACACCACGATACACCACGAAAGAATTGGACTATTATTGTACTATAGAAAAAGGGGTACTGAAAGATGGATGGATTGAGCTGCCACCACCAGAGGGTAGCCAACCTCCAGGACGAATAGTGATCCCTGAATCATTGGGACCAGCCTTTGTAAAGGCTTTTCATCAAGCTACACATTATGGGAAAAACGCAATGGAAAAGGCACTCAGACCACATTTTTGCATTGCGTTGTTGGGAGCTCTGTCAGCCTCGGTAGCTCGCCAGTGTTTAACTTGTGCTAAGAACAATGCCAAGCAGGGTCCTACACCACCACCCCGAGTTCAGTCAGGTGGTGTAACCCCTATGCACAATCTACAAGTGGACTTTACTGAAATGCCAAAAGCTAGTGGATATCGTTACTTGTTAGTTTTAGTTTGCACCTTCTCTGGGTGGGTGGAAGCTTTCCCCACCAGGACTGAAAAGGCCAGAGAAGTCACCAAGGTCTTACTGAGGGAAATTATCCCCAGATTTGGAATTCCTGCAGTAATAGGGTCGGACAATGGGCCCTCATTTGTATCTCAAATTACCCAACAATTAGCAAGTGCCCTGCAGATACAATGGAAGTTACACACTGCATACAGACCCCAAAGTTCAGGGAAAGTTGAGCGAATGAATCGTACTCTAAAATCTCAGTTGTCTAAGCTATGTCAGGAGACCCACCTGAAGTGGCCCCAGGTTCTCCCAATAGCTTTACTTAGGATACGCTCAGTTCCTGTGAAATCATCAGGATTTTCTCCCTTTGAAATCATGTATGGTAAACCCCCACCAATAGTGCAGGGAGTTAAGGGTAGTTTGACACAAATTGGTTCAGAGATAACCAGACAAGAACTCCTAGCTCTTAGTTCTGTTCTGCAGACTCTTCATGTGTGGATACAGGACCAGTTACCTATCAACTTGACAGAACCCCTGCATCCCTACAAGCCTGGTACCTCGGTGTGGATCAAAGGTTGGAAGAAGACACCGCTGGAACCCCATTGGAAGGGACCATACAACGTCATCCTGTCTACACCAACAGCCGTGAAGTTAGCAGAAGTCGAATCCTGGATCCATCATAGCAGAGTCAAGCCAGCAGCAGTTCCAGACCCAGATCAGTGGACTGTGATGCAGCATCCTGATATTCCTTTGCGACTCACCCTGAGGCGGCAACCAGCAGCCTAGAACTTCTCTGGGCCACCCAAGAACTACAGTGCTCTACAGTATACAAGTCTTTCGAAGAGGATTGCTGTTTCCAATACAGCAAAACTTGTTCTTTCAATTGGGATTGGAGAGGACCCAATGTGTACATTTGTGGTACACTGAATAACTTTACATTCACAGACTTTATTCAGGCCAACTACGATTGGTAAGTTGGCATACAGCGGAAACTTGAGGATCTTCAATCAACATTGACACCCGTTGAATTGCTTCATTAGCAGACGGGTCAACACTGTGTCAAGAAGCAGTGAACGTCGAGGTCAAGATTTTCCAGCGGAGATTCAGAATGACTACAATCAACATGCATCCTTGCTTCTATTTTGTTCTGGTTGCCTGCATGGGGGAGCTTTGAACTCACTTTTGCCTTACCCCCATGTACTGCCTGCATTACTTCTACTCGGACTGGAATGAAAGTAACTCAGACTTTGCTTTATCATTCTCACTACACTTGCACTGGTACAGTAAGTCGGTGTATATATAATACCACTGAACTGAATATTTGTACTAAGGGTAATACTAAAGTTTGTCTTAACCCACATCAGAACCCATCCTATTATACTCTAGAGATACGATGGAATGATGCAGATGGAGCTTTACTTAATGCTACACCCCCACTTACTGATCCTACAAAGAGTGCTGTTTTGTATTTTGATGCTTGTGATGCTATAAATAGAGATAGTCTGTCTAATTGTGCTAACTGGGAAACAGCATATTATCATGATCACAAGTATATGTGTCCAGAGGGAACCACTGGATGGGGAGCATGTACAGGAAAACGAGTTTTATCAAATGAATATAGCACAGCACCAGTTGACGATTACTATTGCCCAAAGTGGGAATGTGTTTTCTATGCCACATGGAAAACTGGTATGATAGAGAATACCAGAGATAATCGAATGGCTGCTTTACATCAGCCATATGTAAAGAATCCAGAAAAATGTAAGAAGGGTGCCTGTAATCCATTAGAGTTACATATAATCAATCCTAGTGCATGGACACAAGGGTATAAATTTAGACTACGTATTGCAGGCTCTGGGTCAGATCCAGGAACTACTGTATATATTAGACTGAATACCCAGGCCCATCGTTCATCAAGGTACCACATACATAATACCTTCTATGAAATTATGCATATAAATAAGTTTGACATCCCTCACCCTTCTCAAAATCTGTTCTTAGAATTAGCTGGAGCAGTAGTATCCAGTCTCCACATTTCAGATTGTTACTTTTGTGGAGGAACTAGAATGGGTGATCAGTGGCCCTGGGAGGCCCAAGAATTAAATTACTCAGTAGCTTATAATCATACTGAGCTACATAAGACCACAAGTGAATGGGTATTAGCACACCCAATAGTTGGACGTCTGTGTTATGCTCGAACTGGACCCCAGTTCAATTTGAAAGTGGGACAGCTTGTCTGTCTTAGTCAAAAGTTTTATAATGACACCACACGACAGACGTCCTGGTGGTCAGGAGTTAATGTACCTGAACCTACCAATCCATTAGCAAAATTCCCTGAGCTTGCCGATCTATGGACCGACCTTGCCCAGCCTCATGCCTGGCAAGCCCCACCTGGTTTGTATTGGATCTGTGGAACCCGAGCATATGCTCGACTCCCTATTCATTGGGGAGGGGCATGCGTCTTAGGAACCATCCGACCTTCTTTCTTTCTGTTACCCACAGAGCAGGGAGAACAGTTAGGTTACCCAGTGTATACTAAGAGACATAAGAGAGCAGCTTTACAGATAGGCAAATGGGAGAAATGGGATGGTGATGATTGGCCACCCGAAAGAATTATTGCCTACTATGGACCTGCCACTTGGGAGCAAGATGGCACCTGGGGATACCGAACCCCTGTATATATGCTCAATCGTATTATACGCTTGCAAGCAGTTGTTGAACTAATAACCAATGAAACCAGCCAAGCACTCACACTTCTAGCTAGACAGAGCACACAAATGCGTACTGCAATATATCAAAATCGCTTGGCACTGGATTACTTATTAGCAGCTGAAGGAGGAGTATGTGGTAAGTTGAATCTAACCAATTGTTGTTTGAAGATAGATGACAAAAGGTCAAGTAGTTGAAAATATTGCTGAAAACATGCGAAAGCAAGCCTATGTGCCAGTACAGATTTGGCATGGTCTTAAGATACCTAATTGGTTCGAATCTATCTTCTCCGGATTGGGAGGACTTACTACTTTTGCTATGATAATATTGGTATTTGTAGCCTTGTTTCTGCTGTTACCATGTATAATCCCATGTTGTATGCGCTCTATTAATAGTGTTATAGAAAATACAGTAGAACGAAAGACGGCCACTAAGATTTTAGCCTTATGGGCACCCTAATCCTGGTACGCTTGGTCGTAACCCAACCCCAGTGTAATTAAGTGATTTAAATCTCACACCTTATTAGCTATAGGGTGGGATTAATCAAAGGGGGGAATGTGGTAGGCGAAGGCCTATGCTCCATGCTGATTGAACTAAGCAGGCAGGCCTAAGCAGCTTGACCTGTAAATGAAGCCTGTGGCTAGGCCAGAGGAATGAAAAAACCATTGAATGCTGCCACCATAGAATCGAAACTTAACTAAGCATAATCAAGCATAGCTAAGCAGAATCGAAACTTAGGAGAAATAGAAAAACTGCTTTAATTGGTACTGATAAGAATGTGAGAAGCTTCTATGGAATTAATTAACTCTGTTGAAAGAAAAGTTACAGTGCTCTGCTTTCACACATCTTCCAGCCAGCTAGTGACCTTGGAGAAGAGATGTATCAAGAGCATAAGAACTGACCATTGTAATGAGGGCTGTAAGGGGGGGGAAACAGGTGCTGAGCCCAGACAAAGGTCCTCATTGGATAGCTACGTAAAGGTACCGGGACCAATGAAAAGTTTGCCTATGTCTAGACTGGAAAAGAAAAGTATAAAAGTTGTTGTTTTACTAACAGCCATTGCTCAGCCATTTTTGAATGTGATTCTGCTTGAGTCTTGTGCACAATAAATGATTTGGACCTTTTGAACAGACTCCTGGTATTATTGGATCGTTTGCGCTCTGCCGCTACAGCATCATAGCGAATAATATGTTGAAAACCTCTGCTCAGTGCATAGCAACGGCCAAGAAAGCAAACAAAATGCTAGGAATCATAAGGAAAGAGGCATTATAATATCCTTGGTTTTGTTCTCCATTCCTATCGTTCCATGGCGCTACTGCACTTTGAATATTGTGTGCAATTCTGGTTGCCATACTTTAGATAAGAACTGCCTTACCAGATCAGACCAAGGTCCATCAAGCCCAGTATCCTGTTTCCAACAATGTCCAATCCAGGCCACAAGTACCTGGCAGGTTCCAAAGAGGCACACAGGTTCCACAATGCTCGTCCCAGGGAAAGCAGTGGATTTTCTGGGTCCTCTTTAAGGATATCGCAGAAATAGAAAAAGCACAGATGAAGAGCCACCAAAATGGTAAAGGGAATGGAAGGATATCCCTATGAGGAAATATAGTAATATGATGGCAGAAAAAGACCACATGGCCTATCTAGTATGCCCTTCCATATCAACTACAATAATCCCCTTTTTACCTTTAGAGATCCACTGTGTTTGCCCCATGTTTTTTTTTAAATTCAGATACTGTCCTCATGTCCACCACTTCCACTGGGAGACTATTCCACACATCTATAGAGTAATTAGACCTTACCTGCTAATTAATGTTCCTGAAGGAACTCCCAGTCCAGTCCCTTTTCTCTGGATTGTGCTCCCCTTCCAGCAGCTTGGAGGTTGAGCTCATCATCAATTTGATGACCCTCTGGTATAAATACCACTAGCACCACCCACCAGCACCAGTAATCTATTGAAAAAGCAGACTTAATGGAGAGACAATCAAGTAACAATAACTTCAAAATTAACTGCCAAACTCTAGAATATCCCCTCCCATCTCCCCTGGAAGGAACTTCCCATCCCCCGGGAAGAGGAGAAGGCGGCTTACCTGAATCCGCACCAGCCATTACCTAACCACTCCGCAGGGCCACTGCCAGTCCATACTGCCTCACCACTGAAAACCTTCAGATATCTTCTTCACTCCTTTAACAGAACTTCGGTCCGGTGATATGATTCCGGAAACTGAATCCTGAAAAGAAAACTCGGGTGGGATCAGGGACTGAACTGTAGTTCCTTCAGGAACACTAATTAACAGGTAAGGTATAACTCTTTCCTTATCGTCCCTCCAGTCCAGTCCCTTTCCTCTGGGATGTAACAGAGCAGTTACATCCCAGAGGAGGGAGGGGTCCACAATCCCGGACCGAAGCACCGCTCTCCCAAAACCAGCATCTGCTGCCGCATGAACATCCAACCTGCAATGCTTGGCAAAAGGTTTGTAAACACGACCAAGTGGCCGCTCTACAAATGTCCATCGGCGGAACCAAACTATACTCCTCCCACGAGGCCGCCTGGGCTCAAGTTCAATGCACTTGGAAGCTTTCCGGAACCTGCTTCCCCTACAGGATGTAGGCCGACGCAATGGCTTCCCTGATCCATCTGGAGATGGACGTCTTGGCCGCTGCTTCACCCTTACGTGGGCCCCGAACAGGACAAATAACCGCTTGGACTTATGAAATGGCTCCATGCGATTCAGATAACGCTTCAGCACTCTGCGCACATCCAGACGGCGTAGCCTCGCATCGTTCACCTCCAGCCCCTCTCTAGGAAAGGATGGGAGAGAGACGGACTGATTCAAATAAAAGGGAGATACTACCTTTGGTAAAAAGGAAGGTACAGTATGCAAGACCACCTTCTCCTTAAAGAAAGACAGAAAAGGCAGAAGCGACGACAGAGCCCGAAGCTCCGAAATACGGCTAGCGGAACAGAAAGACTGCCTTGAGGGTTAAGTCCTTCAAAGAAGCCTTCCCCACTGGCTCATAAGGTTCTCCAGCTAAAGCATTCAACACCAGATTGAGATTCCAAGGAGGGATCAATGACATCTGCTGAGGCCGCAGGCGCTGAACCGCTCGCAGGAACCTACTTATGTCCGCGTGCTCTCCTAAGGCTTTTCCATGGACTTTACCCCTATAACAGGAAATGGCCGCCAACTGAACCCGCAAGGAGCTGGACGCCAGGCCTTTTTCAAAACCTGCCTGCAAAAACTCCAAAACCTCCAGCATGGAGACCACGAGGGGCCTCTTCTTCTGAACCGCACACCAGGCCTCAAAAATATGCCAGATCCTCACATAAGAAAGGCAGGTCGAGCGCTTGCACGCGTTCAATAAGGTCGAAATCACTGCTTCTGAATATCCCCGCTTACGGAGCCTAGCCCTTTCGATAGCCAGGCCCGTAAGCGAGAACCGATCCACCTGGGGCATCCGCCCAGGTCCCTGCACTAGGAGATCGTCTCTGCAGGGAAGCTGCCACGGACGATCGGCCATCAGCCTCACGAGGTCTGCGTACCACAGCCGCCGAGGCCAGTCAGGGGCTATGAGAATCACAAATCCTCAGTGTGCTTCCACCTGCTGTACAACCCTTCCTATGAGAGCCCAAGGCGGGAAAACGTACAGGAGACCTTCCGTGGGCCACTTCTGGACAGAGCATCCAGGCCCTCCGATATCCTTTTCTTTCTCCAGCTGAAAAACCGGCTTGCCTTGGCTGACTCCCATCGTGCCATGAGGTCCATGACTGGAGCCCCCGAACGGGCTACCACTTGCTCGAACACCTCCTGACCGAGCTCCCACTCTCCGTGGTCTATCTTGTACCTACTCAGGTAATCCGCGTGACGTTTTCTACTCCGGCCACATGCTGTGCCGACAGGGCTATTAGGTGGGCTTCAGCCCATTGCAACAGACTCTCCGCTTCCTCCTCCAATGGAGGACTACTTGTCCCACCCTGACGGTTGATGTAGGCCACTGTCGTGATGTTGTCGGACAGCACACGAACCGCTCTTTGATGGACTAAACACTCGAATGCTCTGAGAGCTAAGGCTACTGCCCGCATCTTCAGTCTGTTGATCGACCACTGGGCCTCCACCGAATTCCAGAGACCCTGAGCAAAATGGCCTTCGCAATACACCCCACCAACCGGCTAGACTTGCATCTGTCATCAACTGCACCCACTGAAGAGGCTTGAGGGGCATTCCGCATTCTAAATTCCTCAGGAAGAGCCACCACAAGGCCCCCTTGGTCGCTTGGGGGCAGGGTAGCACTATGGACAAAGGCTGATGCTGATGGGACCATCGCCGCAGCAGGGCCCGTTGAAGTGGCTGCATGTGAGCTCTAGCCCATGGCACCAATTCTATTGTTGCTGCCATGGTCCCCAGCACCTGCAAGTAGTGCCAGGCCGTAGGCACCTGCCTGTCTAGAAACTGCGACACCAGGTGTCTCAGGTTCCTTACTCTCTGAACCGGCAGGAACACCTTGCCCCTTATGGTATCGAACCTTGCTCCAAGGTACTCGAGTCGACCACTCTGGCCGTTGCTTTGTGACTCTCTGTCTCGGACTTCGCCCGGATCAGCCAGTCATTGAGGTACGGATGGACCAAGATTCCTTCCTTGCGCAGCGCTGCGGCCACCACGACCATCACCTTGGTGAAAGTCTGCAGGGCCGTCGCCAGGCCGAAAGGCAAAGCTTGAAACTGAAAATGCCCCCTGGGCACCGCAAATCTCAGAAACTGCTAATGTGCCTTGTGAATGTGGATATGCAAATACGCTTCTGTCAGGTCATAAGAACATAAGATATGCCATACTGGGTCAGACCAAGGTCCATCAAGCCCAGTATTCTGTTTCCAATAGTGGCCAATCTAGGTCATACGTACCTAGCAGTTTCTCCAAAAGACATAGGTTCCACAATGCTTGTACTGGGTCAAGCGGAGTTTAGAACACTGCCGACCACCAGAGCCGCTCTCCCAGGAGGGATTGAGCTTCCCCGGAGTCCGCCGCAGCCGCCAGTCACATGCTCTGTCCAATCGGGGCAGAGCACCAGGACCATTTAAAAGAGGAGCGCCATCGGGCGCACAGCAGAATGCCGCCGACCACCAGAGCCCCAGAGCAGCTCTCCCAGGAGGGATTGAGCTTTCCCAGAGCCCGCCGCAGCCGCCAGCCACGTGCTCTGTCCAATCGGGGCAGAGCACCAGGACCGTTTAAAAGAGGAGCGCCATTGGGCGCACCCGCGCCTGGCGGGCCCGCCTGAGGGCCTCACCAGAGGGCCCTTTGGCGCGGTCCTTAGGCAGAGGCCAAAACCGGAGGCCACTCACCACCAAGGAGTCACGGAAGCAACCCAAAGGAAGCTGAAAGGCAAGCCGAGACAGAAACGCAAGTAAACTAACTCTCCACTCTGTTCAAAGAGTCTACAATATCACTACACAACTATGTAGATCGGAACCTAGGGAATTCATATAATAGTGATACAACAGCTCTCCGGATAGTCCATACCAATGCCAGATAGCATGATACTCAATATACTAAGCTCTACTTGTCTTTAGTTTTCTACCTGCTATACCTGCTTTACTAAGTTGATTTGCCGCTATACCGCATACCTTGTACCTACATACTACAAGCCTGCTGAGTGATACCCATGACTGTAATAATTGATCTATAGCCTGGTTTGAATTGCACAAACACACCTATTTACCTGTATGCCCGACAGCACAATTATCCGCTTATCTGTGTACCCACCTGTGATAGACCTTCCTTGCTGTCCTACCAATCACAACCGGTATTGCCCAACCCCCTGGCCCACATAAGGGCGGATACATAAATGGCCCTTTCAAGCATTTCCATTCTTGCCCTATATCTCCTCTCTGGATGGCTAGTTAATGCCAGAGCATTTTCTCCAAACCAGAATCAAATACCTATTCTTCATAACCATAGGAGGAGGTGGTCAAGCACTCCCTACCAAATATCAGAAGGGGCTTCCCACTCTCGCCACCCCCACTTACTACATATAGCACTACAACACAATGGGAAAGCAAAGAAAGAAAACATACACACGCCCCCAGAATCTAAGATGTGCCCTCATAAATGCCCGATCAATACGCAAGAAATGGCCAGTCATCTCAGACATGATTTCACTCCACGTACTTGACATACTCTTGATTACTGAGACTTGCTCTCCAGTGATGATAATGTTCTCCTCAACCAGTTTCTACCTACCAATTTTTCAATACACACATGCCATAGAAACGTCAAACGAGGAGGAGGAGTACTCGCCATCACCAAAACGGACCTCCAGTTCCACCTGAGCAATACAACCAGCGCAGCATACCTCGACACAATCATCATAACCAACAAGCACTGCTCCATCAATCTTTTATACAGGGCCCCATCAACAGACATAGATGCCCTCGCAACAATAATCGACCTCGCCTCCAATTCCCAGTGCCCAAGCACACCAAACTGGGTTCTAGGAGATTTCAATCTACCCTCCTTGCAAGATGCTCAGGCATCAGCATTCCTCGAGGCTCTTGAAGAATTAGGATACAGACAACTGGTCAATGAACCCACCTATGTGAAAGGGGGTATATTGGACCTGGTTTTCGCCCCACAGACTACCTTCAATGCAACCAACACCCCTATGCTGTCCACCACCGCAGTCCCCTGGTCCGACCACAAGCTGATCATATTCCAAATACCTCTGCTCAACAAATCTCAGAAGGACGCCAATAGGCTCATCAGCACCGCCAAAACACCACCACGTAGGTTTCAGGCCTTTGACAAAAACATGATCTTAAACCAAACCCGCCCACTCCTCGCCATGACAACACAAGATCCCGAGGAGCTAGTTTCCGACTGGAATAAAAGCCTTAGTTCTATTGCTCTACGTTCACCTTCAAACAAACCGACAGGGAAACAAGCCACTGCAGCTTGATACTCCACCAAGCTAAGATCTTCACTCACCCTCCTAAGGAAGCTGGAAAGATGCTGGCGCCGATCACACGCCACTGAGGACCTAAAGGCATATAACTTGCAACTGGTGAAGCACCGCCAAGCAGTAACAGAGAGCATGAAAAGATTCCACACGGACAAACTAATGCGGTCCCTGAACAAACCTCACGACCTGTTTGCTCTTGTCAAGAACCTAACAAAAGAACCAGCACCTGAGCAACCAACTGAGATCCACCCCCAAGAATTTGCGGACTACTTACAATCAAAGCTTTGCCAGACAAATACGTCCTCAGCACCCAACACCGCACTTGAGCCAAGATACCTAACACCCCTGGCCATATTCTCCACGCCTCCCAAGAAACATATTGAAGACACAATTGCCGGGATCAACAAGACCACTGCACAAACCGACCCTTGCCCTGCGTTCTGGATAACGGAGTTACGATCAGACATCAGCCCTTTTATAGCCAGGCTCATGGACCGTTCCTTCACAACAGGCACATTCCCCCAATCCCTTAAATGCACTTCCATCAGACCTTTTCTAAAAAACAGCAAGCTCGACCCCAAGAAGGCAGACTCATACAGACCAATATCGAGCATACCACTTCTGGCCAAAATTATTGAAAAAGATGTCCAAAGACAAATTCAAGAACACATCAAAGCTTCTACTCCGCTGGATCCCTGTCAACACGGTTTTAGAGAGGCACATGGTATTGAAACACTCCTCACCACACTCTTTAGTACATAATGACTGAAACTGATAATATCCGTCAAGGGTGTGTTCTCATTTTCATGGACATAGCAGCCGCTTTCGATTCAGTAAGCCACGAGCTCCTCCTGTGACGTCTCAGGGAGAAGGGGATATGTGACAGCACTAGAATGGTGCAAGTCATATCTCTCGGATAGATGGCAGTACGTACGATCAGGGGCTGCAACATCAGAACCATTCCACCAGAATCAAGGCGTCCCACAAGGATCCTCCCTCTCTGCGCTGATTTCAACATTTACATGCAGCCTATGTGACATCATCCGGTCTTTCAATGTGAACTGCTTGATATACGCTGATGATGTTCTCCTCTACATGCCATTCTCGACAGAGAACCCAGACCTCTCCCCACTGACAGACTGTTTTAACGCAGTATCCATCAGGCTCCAAACGCAAAATCTTCGAATTCAGCACAAGAAAACAGAGGTTCTATTCATCACAAGGAATCCAAACTTCATCACACCACCCTATCTGAAGGTCAAGGAAGGAGAACTTCTTACCAAACCCACGATCAGATACCTTGGAGTCACCTTAGACCAGCGACTAGACATGAAGATACACATAAGCAATATAGCAAGAGCAGTATACCACAAGATCCGATCTCTCAGGCACCTACGCTTCCTGCTGGAACCAGATGACCTCCGGACAATCTTTCAAGCGTTGATCATACCGCACTTTGACTATGCAAATGCCATACTGCAGGGACTCCCTCAGTATACTCTGCGCCCGCTACAGCTCACAATGAACTCAGCAGCAAGAGTTCTTCAGGGAACATCCAGGAGAGACCACATAAGGCCCATCCTGAAACAGCTCCACTGGCTCCCTATACATGGCAGGCTCACATTCAAAACCTTACTGCTGGCCTTCAAAGCCATCAATAGGCACTCCTCCTCAGCTCTAACAGAGCTCATACAGATCAACCCGCCTAACAGATCTAGAAGATCAGTAGCGGTCAACACGCTAATAGTCCCGAAAGCAATAACCCAGTGCACCCAGGCAACAATAAACACAGCTTTCAAATTCTGTGCGCCTAGATGCTGGAACACCCTCCCTCCCAACATCCGGGCAATCCCTGATCTAGCCCAGTTCAGGAAAGCATTAAATCATCACCTCTTCCTCTTGTATTACCTGAAAAACAGTACCACTAGAGCCCCATCAACTAGCTAGCCAATGCAGTACAAAGGAATTCTTCTATACCAGATTGTCGAGATGTAAATAGTTACCCACGTTTTGATCCAAATTCGAATACCTGTTCATTGTAAACACAGATCAACTACTGAAATGTGTAAGTTTTGATGTTCCATGTAAACCGCACTGATGCGGAATAGTGCGGTATATAAGAGAATGTAAATAAATAAAATAAATAAAAAATATCCTGGGTCCCTTCTTAATAATGATTTATGGACTTTTCCTCCAGGAACTTGTCCAAACCTTTTTTAAACCCAGCTGCACTAAACAGCCTTTACTACATCCTCCGGTAACAAATTCCAGAGTTTGATTACACGTTGAGTGAAAAAATATTTTCTTTTATTAGTCTTAAATAGTTTACCCTGTAGCTTCATTGCATGTCCCCTAGTCTTTCTATATACTGATAACGTAAACCCGTTCCACTCCATTCATTAATTTATAGACTTCTATCATATCTCCCCTCAGCCGTTTCTTTTCCAGGTTAAAGAGCCCTAACCTTTCTAGCCTTTCTTCAAAGGAGTATCCTTCCATCCCCTTTACCATTTTGGTGGCTCTTCTCTGAAGGTTTATGGATTTATTTATTTATTTATTTTATTTATTACAATCTCTTATATACCGCACTATTTAGCATCAGCGCGGTTTACATAAAACAAAGGACCATAACATCAAGCTGTTTGGTTTTACAGAGAACAGGAAAGGCAACTTGGATAACATAGGGAAAAATGAACTGGAACTATTTACATATGTACAGTATACTTTGTGCTACGGATTAGGATATTGTCAAAAATTCTCCCTGCCGAACGGCCACAATCACCGACTTCAGAGTTTCCATACGAACGTGTGGCACTCTGAGACACCGATTGAGCTGCTTTAGATCGAGTATCTGTTGAAACGCCCCTCCTTTTTTGGGTACTACAAAATAAATTGGAGTATCGACGGCAACCGTACTGGTCTAAAGGGACCGGTACTACTGCCCCTAACAACAGCAGCCGCGAGAGTGTCTTCTACCGCTGCCACCTTTGCCGGGGATCTGCAAGGGGACTGTACGAATGCAGGTTGAACTGGTCTCGCAAACTCAAGAGCATATCCTTCTCAAACCACCTGCAAAACCCATTGACTGGACGTGACCCGGGCCCAGGCGGGAAAAAACTGCCTTAGCCGTCCTCCCACAGGCAGAACTTCCTCCTGGGCCCCCGTTGTCTCATTGTGCTTTCCTAGCACCCACAGAGGAGGAATGTTACTATGTTACTATGCTCCTCAAAACCCCCGGAAGCTTTGTCCCATCGAGGGGAAACGGCCCCTCTGAAAGGGCGCCAATCTATCCGGCCGAAAGCTCCGAAAGTCCCTCGGCTGGCTACGAGTGGGAGCGGGGGTACGACCCTGCTTCGGCCTATCCTCAGGGAGGATGTCTCCCTTAGCCTCACCTAGCTCCTTCACCAACTTATCCAAATCTTCTCCAAAGAGCAACTTCCCCTTAAAAGGGGAATCTGCTGAGACGGGCCTTCGAGGATCCGCCACCCAGTTCCGCAGCCACAAGTATCGCTGAGCTGCCACCACCGAGGCCATATTCTTTGCTAGGCTCCTAATGAGGTTGTACTGACTATCTGCCAGGTAGGCCGCCCCGGACTCTATCCTGGCCGCTTCCCCCTGTGCATTTCCAGCAAGGTCACCAGCTACCTGAAGCTGCTGTGACCACCTCAGACAGGCCCTGGCAACCCAAGCCCCAGACATCGAAGCCTGTAATGCCAGGGCACTGACAGCAAAAGCTTGCTTCAGCAACGTATACAGTTTTCTATCCTGGGCATCCTTCCCAGTCGAGGGCAGCGCGGCTCCGATAGTCGTCTTCTTTGTGACCGCAGACTCTGCTGCATCCACTCTAGGGGATTGCAGCAAATTCCTTGTCCAACTCCAGCAAGGGATACAAATGAGCCAAAGATCGTACCCCCCCCCCCCCCTTAAACTGGATTCTGGCTGATTCCATTCCTCCTGAATCATCTGACGCACTACCTGGTGCACTGGAAAACCTTCTGGGATTTCCTGACGTCTTGAATCAGCGGATCTTCCCAACACCTCCTCGTCCGCTGGCGCGTCTGCCGCCATATTGAGCACCTTCAGCAATTCACTCATATTGAGCACCTTCAGCGATTCACTAACCAAAGCCGGGAGCTTCTCCCGACGAAAAACTTGTACTATCCGGGTTTGTTCCTCCTCCGGAATCTCTCCCTCTTCGAGTTCCTCCTCATCTTCACCAAACTCCCTGTCCAAGGCCTCCCCCTCCAGAGTCTCAGACAGAGGGGACATGAGACTCTCCTCATTCACCAGCCTAGCACGCTTAGGTGGGACACCCGCCTCCTGTTCCTTGGCCATTTCCTGCCTGGTAGGCCCGCATGCCTGCACTGCCGGGAAACCTCCCATCCCGTCCCGTCCCAAAAGGCCGTGTGCAGCAGCAGAACAAACTCCGGGGAGAAGTCCCCTTGTCCTCCACCTTCCCCCAAGGACGTAGATGTGGTGGGCTGTGACAAAAAAGGCCCCGGCAGTTCCATGGTTAAGGGTAGAGGAGAGGCCCACTCACCTCCCACTTCCAGTGGATCCCCTGACCCTTGGGAGTCAGAAGTCTGCAACTCCTGGGTTATACCCACTTGCATTTCCTGTTCCACCGAAGCAGCCTCTGCAGCGCAGCCTCTGCAGACCCCTCCTTCTGACACCGTGCCCCGCCTGGTGCCGCAGACCAGATACTGCGGCTTACCCGGCATGGTTCAGTGCCCTTTAACAACTTCCAAAACCAAAAGAATATGACAATAAAGAAAAAAAAACCAACTATCTCTATCCCCCCCTTACTCCTATTTTAAATTAATTTTTTTTTTTAGAAGCAACTCAAACTGAGTGTCAGAAACTCCTGCTGACAAAAGGGAACTCAAATCTTAACTTTCCCTGAGAGAGCATATGAAAACGCGCGGAGAAACCCAGCCACCTATCCCCTGCCGCTGCTGTTTAGCCGGCGAAGCTAAAAAGTCATGGGATAGGAGGCAGTGTACTATTGTGGATCGGGAACTGGTTAAAAGATAGAAAGCAGAGGGTAGGGCTAAATGGCCAATATTCCCAATGGAAAAAGGTGAATAGTGGAGTACCCCAGGGATCTGTACTGGGTCCGCTGCTTTTTGACATATTCATAAATGACCTGGAAAAGGGAATAACTAGTGAGGTTATCAAATTTGCAGATGACACAAAACTGTTTAAAGTTGTTAAAACCCAAGAGGATTGTGGAAAACTGCAGGAGGATCTGGATAAATTGGAAGACTGGGCATCCAAATGGCAGATGAAATTTAATGTGGACAAGTGCAAAGTTATGCACCTAGGAAAGAACAACCCACACTATAGTTACACGATGCAAGGCTCCACATTAGAAACCACCACCCAGGAAAAAGATTTAGGAGTCATCGTGGATAACATGTTAAAACCCTCCGCCCAGTGTGCAGCGGCGGCCAAGAAAGCAAATAGAATGCTAGGTATCATAAGGAAAGGGATGGAGAATAAAACAAAGGATGTTATAATGCCTCTGTATCGCTCCATGGTACGACCGCACCTTGAATATTGTGTGCAATTCTGGTCACCGTATCTTAAAAAGGACATAGCATTATTAGAAAAAGTACAGAGAAGAGCCACCAAATTGGTGAAGGGGATGGAAGGCTACTCCTATGAAGAGAGGCTAAGAAGGTTAGGGCTCTTTAGCCTGGAGAAGAGACGGCTGAGGGGAGATATGATAGAGGTCTATAAATTAATGAATGGAGTGGAACGGATAAACGTGGATCAATTGTTTACGCTATCAGAGTATAGAAAGACTAGGGGACATGTAATGAAGCTACAGGGTAAACTATTTAAGACAAATAAGAGAAAATATTTTTTCACTCAACGTGTAATCAAACTCTGGAATCTGTTACCGGAGGATGTAGTAAGGGCTGTTAGTATAGCTGGGTTTAAAAAGGTTTGGACAAGTTCCTGGAGGAAAGGTCCATAAACCACTATTAAAAAGAGACCCAGGATATCAATGCTTGACTCAGTACAAGCATTGTGGAACCTGTGTCTTTTGGGGATATTGCTAGGTACGTATGACCTAGATTGGCCACTGTTGGAAACAGGATACTGGGCTTGATGGACCTCGGTCTGACCCAGTATGGCATGTCTTATGTTCTTATGTTCTTAAGGCACCCGATTCATCACGCAGCTGTCCGCCGCCGTCCCCGCCTGCCTCTCTCTTGCTCAGTCACCGGATTCCTTCCTTTTTGAGGGCCATTTTCCGGTGTCGGCGATTCTCCTGCCCTGCGCTCAGCCACCTGCAAGGGCTTCGGTTCGAAGCGGAACAGGCAGGCAGGCAGGACCTTAAAATATACCGGCCGGCCCTCCCTTATCCAGAAGGGGGGACTCCACTCTCCTTCTCCTCCCGCTCACTGCCCCAATGCGACTGCCAGCAAGCCTCCTCCTCTCTCGGAGTCTGAGGAGAGCAAGAACCGTGGGGGTGGGGAGGCAACCCCTGTCCTTAAGGACCTAGAGGAAAGAAAAAAAAGGAACCAATAACCAAATAAATATAAAATTAAATTAAATTAGCTCCAGATCAACAAACAAAAACAAAGATTATACTAAACCCTAGAAAAAGAAGCTCTAACTACTCCCCTAAGGCCTGTCTCTCCAGTAAGCCCTGAGCTCTGGCTTACTGCTTCCCTCCAGCTGCTTGGAGGCTGAGCTTACTGGTGCTGGTGGGTGGTGTCAGTGGAATTTATACCAGAGGGTCATCAAACTGATGATGAGCTCAACCTCCAAGCTACTGGAAGAGGAGCACAACCCAGAGGAAAGGGACTGGACTGGAGGGACGATAAGGAACACCCTTTCCTCTAAAGCATAGGTTCCCAAACCTTTTTGCCCTGTAGACCACTTGCCGATTTTTTTGTTTTCCATAGACCCCCCCTGCCTGTCTAATATTGAATTTTCCTAAACTTATTAACTTCAAATGTGTTTTTGACAGCTGGAACAGTGCTGCTCATTTTGATAGGGATTTTTGTAGAGTGGACAACTGTAAAAAAAGAAAAAAAAAGTACAATTTTTATTCATACCTTTATTGAAGAGACACAAAATGCAAGTAAATATTTGGATTTGAAACGAAACCAACCAGAACCTAGTAAAATTCTTACATAAAATTAATACACAAATAATGCTGTTAATGAGAGGGATGAACTTGATGCTCTGATAGCAAATGTTCAATATTTGGCTTCAAATTAGTGAGGTGTAGTCTTAAATCTCCACGTCCAGTGATTGGCAACCGCGCTAAAACCCCTTTCCATGAGGTATGAAGATGGAAAAGCTATCAAAAACTTTCTTGCGATAGTCCATAATGCAGGATAAGCAACTGCTGATACCCCTTTCTGAACTGCACCTTAAGTTCTTTGTTAGTGCTTATTCCGGTCAGTTGTTCTTGTAATATGACATCCGATTCTTCGATGTCACCGTATGGCTTGATAATCCACTGTGGGATTTCCATAGTCAAAACATCCTCAAACCTGGTTTTAAAGTCTGTGTGAACGACATTTAAATGTTGAACGGAGACTAAAACATCATCATCCTGGACATTTGTCAATGACAAGTTGGGTAACTGGGAAAATTCTCTCCACCCAATGTTTTGCTTCATTAGATTCATTCTGGCAAGAAAAGCTGCAATGATAAACTTTGTTTTTATTAAATTCAGACTGTCACCTTGTAAGTTAACCTCAATAAATTTAGTAAACAAATCTGTTAAATAAGCAATGTCTGGTTTCCATTTGATTAAATTTTCTTTCAAAATGGGATGTTCAGCATCCAAAAACTCTAAAACGGTCTCAAAAAGTGAAAAAATCTTGTCAAACATAAGCCTTTCGAGAGCCAGCGTACTTCAGTGTGAAGGAGTAATCGATGAAAGTCTTCATCATTTTCTTTACACAACTGCACAAATAACCTAGAATTCAACACATTGCTACGAATCTTGTTTACTGTGTTTATGACAAATTGTAGAGATTGATGCAATCTGGCACTCAGATTTTTAGCTACTAAATGTTGTAGATGAATGACGAAGTGAATTGCAAACACCCCGGGTACATTTTGTTTTAAATGGCTTATAAAACTGTGATAGCGCCAAAACATGGCTGCTGCTCCATCTGCTGCTGCCGCCGATATTATATTTGATAAAGGGATCGCTTTTTCCATGAAATAATCTTTCAAAACACTGAATATTGATTCGCCTTTAGTGTCTGTTGTCAAAGTTCTCGCAAAGAGCCGTTCATGGATTTCTTGGTCCATAACAAAACGAACATATGCCAATAATAGTGCTTCATTACCAGGTAACGTTGACTCATCCAGTTGAATAGAGAAATGGTTTGTTTGCAGATAATTACACAAGAAGCTTTCAACATCATGACTCATTTCATCAATACGTCTTTGAACTGTGTTGTTGCTCAAAGGAATTCTTTTGAGTATATATGGTTTCCTAGTGTCATTGCTTAAAACTCTGTTGCACAAAAGTCACATGGGCAGATGTTTGTCCGACAGGGATGGAATGAAGCCGAACTTCAAATAATCAACGCTATACTGTCTACATTTCTTTTTAGCCTGGGCCATGTTGGGTAGAGGTTATCTGTCAACAAAAATGAAGCTATTTAAATATGATAAGACAGAGCAATTCAAAATTGATTCCTGTCCAGACAGCACACACATATTTTAAAAATATTTTTTAGGAATTTAGGAAAAATCGACTTTACCTAAAGTCGTGATCAGCATCTACGGCTCTACGCAATCGGAGCAACTACAAAAATATGTATAAAATTTTGTACTTACTTTTCTTAGGCACTCCTAAAGAAGATGATTTTGATTCATTTTGACTTGTACCTATTTATATTTTTGAACATATTTTCAAACCACTTTTCTTCTCAAAACTCAGAAAACAAATGAACAGTGTTTGTCTCTAACACTCTTATTTATAATTGATGAATCAAACAAGTCTGTGCAAAGCTTTGGTACAAGTCTGGACAAATGTTATTCACTGCACGTACGCACACGATGCATTGCTGCTGGTATGAAAACTTGTAAAAACTTGCACATGAATGTAGCACACCACAAAGCAGATAGGTACTGACGTACTCGGGAGTCGCTTCACTGCTCCGTCCCTTTGAATTGGAAAAAGGTTTAAAAGAATTGTTGAACCCATACATTTATTCTATCAATTTTTGTATTTATGCTTTTACAAAGTTGACCCTTTTTAACCTCCTTGTTTTAAATTTGGCGATTTTCAGCCATCTCAATATCACTGGAGAACTTTGGAATGATATGCTTCTCGCATGTTTCCTTTGTATATGAAGCCTCCTTTCCTCTGCTAGTTTTGTCTCCTGTCATAAGGAGGTATATTAAATTTTACCAATGGGTCGTATGGTCTTTATACGACAGGTACTATATATATATATATATATATATATAAATAAAAGTACCTGTCGTATAAAATTGTTTAAGTAATTTCTATGTCTATTATAAGTATTATGTACACACAATCTGTGTTAGGTGTAATAAGACATTTACTGAACGCCTAAATGTTGATGATGATCTTCCTAAATGGGGGGGGGTCCGCTCACACAGACCCCCATTTACATCTCGTGCACCCCCAATTTTTTTTCTCGCTGACATGGTCCCCCTGCAAGTCGAAATCGACCTTTGGGGGTCCATATAGACCACTAAGGGAACCACTGCTCTAAAGCATACATATTAAGATCTTTAAGTTTGTTCTCATATGCTTTATAACGAAGACCACTAACCATTTTAGTAGCCACCCTCTGCACAGACTCTCCATACTGCTTATATCCTTTTGAAGATGCGGTCTCCAGAATTGTACAAACTCCAAATGAGGTTGCACCAGAGACTTATACTGAGGCATTATCACCTCCTTTTTTCTGCTGGCCATTCCTCTCCTTATACACCCAAGCATCCTTCTGGCTTTCGCAGTCGCCTTTTCTACCTGTTTAGCTACTTTTAAAATCATCAGACACAATTACACCTAGGTCCCACTCTTCTTTTGTGGACAAAAGTACCTCACCCCCTACACTGTACATTGGATTTTTGCAGCCCAAATGCATGACCCTGTATTTTTTTAGCATTAAAGTTCAGCTGTCAAATTCTAGACTATTCTTCAAGCTTAGCTACATCCCTCCTCATGATATTGACTCCAAGTGGATGATATTGACTCTATTGCAGATTTTGGTATCAACCGCAAACAAGCAAACCTTACCTGACAGTCTTTCCACAATATCACTAACAAAGATGTTAAAAAGAATTGGACCAAGGACAGATCCCAGCGATGTGGCACACCACTGGTAACCACCTTCTCCTCAGAGTGAGCTCCATTTACCTGTACCCTTTGTCGCCTCCTACTCAATTAATTTCTAACCCAATCTGTAACTTTAGGGTGCATCCCTAGGTTGCTCAGTTTGTTTTTAAGTTGCCTGTGTGGAACGGTGCCTAAGGCTTTACTGAAATCTAAATGCACTATATCTAGGGCTCTCCCTCTGTCTAAGGCTTAAATGTTTAGGGCTCTTCAACTTAGAAAAGAGATGGCTGAGGGACATACAACAGAGGTCTATAAAACAATGAATGGAGTGGAAAGGGTAAATAAACGTAGATTGGTTGTTTACTCCTTTAAACAGGACTAGCAGACATTCAATGAAGCTACAATGTAGCACATTTAAGACTAGTTAGAGAAAATATTTTTTTTCTACTCAACGCAAACTCTGGAATTCATTGCCAATGGATGTAGAAAAAGCCGTTAGTGTAGCTGGGTTTAAGAGAGGTTTGGACATGTTCCTAGAGGAAAGGTCTATAAACTATTATTAAAGTGGGCTCTGAAAATCCACTGGGATAAGCAGCATGGAATCTCTGTACCTTTTTGGGAACGTGACAGATACTTGTGACCTGGATTGGCCACTGTTGTAAACAGGATACTGGGCTTGAGGGACCACTGGTCTGACCCAATATGATAGTCCTTATGTTGTCTGAGGATCTCAAGGTGGTGAAGGAATGTGACACCGTCACCCCATGGTCCCTCTCCCTATCCATACACACCAGCCTCTCACTCTCTATCGTACACTGCTCCTTTGGATTTTTGTTCCAAGTGCATCACTCTGCACTTCTTGGTATTAAATCTCAACTGCCAAGCATTAAGACCATTCTTCTGATTTTTGTGGATCTTCTCATGTTGTCCTCTCCCTCCGAAGTGTCCATTCTATTGCCTCATCTGCAGAAAGGCAAACTTTTCCTTTTAACCCTTCAGCAATATCACCCACAATGATACTGAACAGTACCATTCCTGGGGCCGATCCCTGTGGCACTCCACTACTCACCCTTCTTTCTTCAGAGTGAATTTTATTTACCACTACCCTCAACCAATTTCAGATGTGGTTTACAACCTTGGGACTCATCCCCAGACTACTCAATGTAGTCAGCAAAGCATTCATTTATTGCATGCCCTTGATGCAACCATATAAACAATTCTATTTTTACACAATTCATGCCCATTCCTTCCCCACTCTTCTAATTCATATATCCCTAAACATTCATGTACAATTCCTGCATATTTTCAAACATACAAAATCATTTAAAATAAAAGCAGCATTCTTTCTAGCGTGGTCATTATTTTGAGGGGGGATGAAGGCTTAAAGCAAACATTCTCTGCCCCTTCATTGTACAGTTTTCTTTCAACTGAAAGAGGTTCTCCTGGCATAAATGCAATAGAGGAAATACTCTTTCAGTTGAAGGAAAACTACTACTACTACTACTACTGAGCATTTATATATAGCACTACAAATTGTACGCGGTGCTGCACAGAGATGTAAGAGACAGTCCCTGCTCATCAGAGCTTACAATCTAATCAAGACAAAGAAGGTGTAGGCAGGGATAAAGCAAGGGGAAAGAAAAAGGAGATCAGGTGGGTCAAGATCCAAAAGCAGCAGCGAAGAGGTGAGTTTTCAGCCTGGATTTGAAGAGGGTTAGAGAAGGTGCCTGT
Organism: Ichthyophis bannanicus; assembly: GCA_033557465.1. Classification (NCBI taxonomy): domain Eukaryota; kingdom Metazoa; phylum Chordata; class Amphibia; order Gymnophiona; family Ichthyophiidae; genus Ichthyophis; species Ichthyophis bannanicus. Next base: position 99,657,298 of record CM066046.1, read on the forward strand.
CTGTACACCAGGCACAGAAGATTCTGCAAAGCATGGGCATAGGATATCTGCTTGAAGATGACAGGGGATAGACTCAGGAATAATTTGAGGAAATATTTCTTTATGGAATAGCTTCCCAGTGAAGGTGGTAGAAGCAAGGACTATATCTGAATTCAAGAATACATGGAACACAGAGGATCTCTAAGAGACAAAAAAAGGGATGGTAAAGCATAGTAGTTGGTATTTGAAGGGCAAACTAGATAGTGAATAAAACCATATATATGGCCTGTCATTTTTCTATGTTTTTATGCTATAACAGGAGTGAAGGAGTAGCCCAGTGGTTAGAGCAACTGCCTAGTACCCAGAAGATCAAGGGTTTGATTCCCACTGGCACTCCTTGTGACCTTAGGCAAGTCACTTTGCCAGCCTTTTCTTCTGAGGCATGGAGGGTAATCTACTTGCCAAGAAAACCCAGAGGTAGCTGGGTCTCTATGAGTCAATACTGACTTGATGGCACTAAAAAGAAAAAAAAATGCTATAACAATCAGCACAGAAATATAATATTTTAGACTGCCAATACATAATTTCTTAAACTTTGTGATGTACGTATCAGGATAATGGTAATTCTGCTTTTACCCTTTTGGATTTTTGACAGTATGCTTATTATGACCACATCTGTTTGCCTTCAATATATTTTGAGCAGTTTTCCTCATGGCAGGACCAAAAGGGCCTCTTCACTCTCCCACTGTCTGACTTTACAGAAAGCCACATACCAATCAGGGCTGGAGTCACAGATTCTATCCCTGTCCTTCTCAGCCTGTCACTTTAATAGGCATTCCATGTCAGAATGCTCTCTCTCAAGAACATGGTCACTGGCAGTATTTTTAGAACTCATTGTACAGTTGGGTGCTGAATAATTACTTTAAAATGACTTGAAAACTGCACTTTTAAAAGGCCAAAGGGATCAGATGGCTGTCAATCACCTAAATTTGCAGTGTTATACATTTACAGACTTTATTCTCCCCCAGATGCTGGCAGAACAGTGTCAAAGGGATAGAGAGACATCACCATATAGGAAGCTTCAATCCCCACAGCTCTACCTGACAGTTTAGGCCTATGGCCTTTTCACCTTCTACACTATTCTAAGGACATAAGAAAAATATTTTTCATTTTTCTCTCTCAAATTAGATTGAATATGAGCACCTTAAACTAGGAATTACAGAATATAAACTTCAACAGTCCACATTTTAAAAATCATATTGTAACATCAATTTTCAGGGATAGCACAGTACAAGGGCAAAAACAAGTGACACATAGCGAGAAATAAAAAGTGAATATTAATGTGCAAACTCCAGTGATGTGAGGCATAAGGGAGGCTCATCCAATGACATATTCAGGCATCAACAGAAGTCTGAACTTTACCGATCTTGCATTAATTTTCGGCTATTTTCCTCTACCACCTTTGTACACAGGTGTACAATAATTCTACAGATCCCCACCTCCAAAATAGTTGCAAACTTTACATTAAATGCTCTAACTCAAGGATTCATCCTAAAAACGTCCAAGCAAGAGTGACTCTTAGCCACAGGAACAGGAAAGTCCATGCTATGGTTAGTTTATCATTTGCATACTGAAAAGCTTCAGAAAAAAACTCCAGATCATGAGTGAAAGCAGGCTGGCTCAACCATTAGACACAACTAGGCAGTCACCTAGGGCAACAGCTTCTCAAGGATAACAAAGAGCAACAGTAGTCAAAGCATAACAATAGATCCCTGACAGCTACACAAACTCAAAGAACCATCAGCACATTCTTTTAAATGTGTGTGTGCACAGTTTAATATTTAAAAGTACGCCGTCCACTTATGCATTTTTACAGGATTGTTTTGGGAGGGGTGATGTTAGGATGATTATGACTGTTAATTATCAAGATCGGGGGGGGGGGGGGGGATAAGGTTCGCCTAGGTCAGGAGGACACCCAATACCCTTGCACCGGCCCCGAGTGAAACACCCTGGGCTGAATCGTCAGCAGCAAAAGATCCCAGGAAACCAGCACCTGCCGGAAGGTGAGCAGTCTATCCGAAACGAAATGGGACAGAGCCCCACTCCCACGAACAGCCGGGCAGACAGACAGAGGGCCAGCCAATCCCAGGCGGAGCCCGCCGGAGTCACAGTTACAGGGAAACTACATCACAGTCAGTACTTCAGCCATGTGCAGGGGCAAGTCACGGGGCGGACTCCAGAGCGCAGCTGCCTCCGCCTCCCGCCCCGGTCCTCCGACGCTCTTCCCGGACGCTTCCGAGAGCGGCGACGCCCACGCGGGAGGAAGCCCGAGGTTCGGGGCCGCGCGGGGGCACCCGCCACTCACCTGCACGTGACCTGTCTGGTGCTGGTCATCCTGACGGCCCCGCCGCTGCACCTTTCCCTCGCGCGCGCTAGCGCCTCCCCCTCTGCGTCACAGGCTGTGCAGCAAGTTACGGGCGCCGGCTGCGCTCCGGAGCCCTTCCTCCGCCAGTTCCGCGCCGCCCGCGGCCCGACGTTAAAAGGCTCCTGCTGCAGTGAGGGGCCCGGCAGAGGGCGAGCGTGTTCCGCTTCGATGGCCTGAGCCGTTGATGCATGCACCGGTGGTTAAACGGCCTGCCGAAGCCTGGACCGGGCACGCAGAGGCCCGCGGATCTTGCTAGGTTTGCTAGCTGCCCCCTTCTCTTAAAGGAAACGTGTAATCCAGTTTTAGATTTGCTTCAGTGCGTGCATGGATCGTGATGAACTGGGATTTCAGGTTCATGCATGAAGCAAAACTAGGGCTGAATGAAACCGTTTCTTATGTCAGGGAGACAGTTTATTGGGATTCGTAGCTGCTATGGAGGACAAACCAGAAGTGGCTCATGTGTCTATTGCAGGGCGGCTCGTCCACTAGGTGAGCTAGGTGGTCGCCTTGGGCAGCCGATCCGGGTGGGCGGCGTTGTGCTGCCGGTTTGTTGCCTGTGGCAGGCCATGTGCTTCAGCACACATGACCTGTCACTTCTGGGCCCCCCTGCAAGCAAGCTACTGTCAGAGGGGGGTCAGAAGCAGCAGGCACATGGCCTGCCACAGGCAACAAAGTGTCTGCACTAAGCCTCCACTTTTAAAATACTGCCACTGTCGCCTTCCCCCAGACGGAATTGGCGGCAGCGTGGATGGCTTGGCATGGGGAGGGGTGCACGGCTCGTCTATTGACTGCCAGGGCTGGCCTCAGAATTGTTGGTACATTAGATTGTAGGCTCTGATGAGCAGGGACTGCTTCTTACATCTATATGTACAGTGTTGCATACGCCTTGTAGCACTATACAAATGTTTAATAGTAGTAGATGGTAAGCTGGCTCCACATTCACCTGTCAGGTTGGATCCAGTCCTGGATTTAACCTATTATATATAATTCTGATTTCTCAATTATACCTTATAAGACTAGCAGGGCTACAAGTCCCAGCATGCAGTAAGTAAACTCAGGACTGTATCAAACCTGTCAGGCAAATTAGAAGCCAGTTGGGCAAATCTTAAGGCTTATACCTCCCCCTCCCCCAGCTGTCAAACTCTGTTGTTTAGTTTTGAATGTCTTGCTCTTTATCACCCACCCCAGAAGTGTCTGCCTAGTTTGCCTATTGGTTCAGCCAGCCCAAGGGTATCTGCTGCTCTTGGCAAAGACTTAAACCCCTCCTCACCACCGAACACTTCCGTACCGTATGCCAAGCTCTAATTACTCCCCTACTGGACTTCTGCAACCCCATTTACCTTGGGCTAGCAAAACAAACACTCAGACCACTACAACTAGCACAAAACACTGCAGCCCGCATAATATCTGGTTCAACAAGACACGAACACATTACTCCAGTACTGAAAGACCTACACTGGCTCCCAATCAGTTCACGCATCAAATACAAAACAATCATAAACATATTCAAGATCAAACACCACACATCAGCCAACAGCCTGCACACCCTCATCCAACCAGACACCAGCACTCGCCCAAGAAGAAAAGGAACCTCCAACAGAGTCAACACCCCGAATGACTACAGAAAAACACGCAAGGACACCACAGAGAGAGCCCTCTCCCTGGCTGCCCCAACAATATGGAACTCCCTCCCAGACGAACTGCGATCGACAACGGATCTCAAAGACTTTCGCAAACAGCTGAAGACAACGCTGTTCATTGAACACTATGGACATGTCACTTAATCGTACCAATGGGAACCACCAACTTACCTCTACAAACCCTGACCAGAAACTGTACAACGGCACATGATATATCTTAAACCCCAATTGTATAGAACAATGTATTATAGCTCATGCTGTACCATAGCTCACAATGTACATAGTTCAACCTAATCTAATACACTAAACCTCTTACACGCAACTCATGACATTTTTTCACTGCATGAAATACCCTTCCACTACTTTTGATTTTATTGCTGTGACACTGCCTTGATTGTAGGATAAGGCGGTATAGAAATACTGTTAAATAAATAAATAAATAAAATTGTCCTTCGGCCATTGTGCCCTCCCCCCCCCTCCCTTCCTGGTTTGACTCTAGACTTTGCTACTGCTGACCCTGTCCCAGCAGGACTGGCCCTAGAGCTAGTTCAAGATGTTGGTGCCCAAGGCAAGCCATATGCCCTCCCCCCCCCCCCCCCGGCTGTCAGAATCTGTTGTTTAGCTTTGAATACCCTGCTCTTTATTGCCTCCCCAGAAGTTGACACCCTAGGCAACTGCCTAGTTTGCTTGATAATTGCCCCAACCCTGCTCCCCTGTTGGTTCAAAGCTTTGCTGCTACTGCTGCCACACCCCCTCCCTCCCTTCTCCATCCCCCCCCCCCCCCCCCCCCCCACACACACACAATTTGCCTCCTCAAACCTTCCAGGAGCAGATCCTTTCTGGTATCTCTGCATGTCAGCACTTGAAAAGTAAATGAAGCTGCATGAAGCCTTGCAGTCAAGCACACTTGAAGCCCTGTCAGTCCCACTCTCTCTGATGCACACTTCCTGCTGCTTGGGCGCAGGACCAGCAGGGGCTTCAAGTACACTTGAGGATGAGGATCCGTGCAGCTTCATTTACTTTTTCAGTGCTGATATTTAGAGATACCAAAAAGAAAGGAGCTGCGCCTAGAGGGTGGGGGTGGAGGAGGGCGCACTCTTCCTGCAGTGGCTAAGTTGGTTGCCTTCTATTGCAGATGTGCCCCTAAAATTGTGTTGCCCTCAGTGAATGCCTAGCTCATCTAGTGGAAGGGCCGGCACTGCAGTTAACTCTTTCAGAGAGAGGAGACAACATCAGCAGGCAGAACTGCCCATCAGCTCAACCCCAGATGTGATGACAAATAACCTGTTAAATAACTGAAACAACTCTTGAAAGAATTGGCCACAGTTTTATTAAATAATAAAACCAGACTTCTTTGGGATGAGAAACCTGCCAAGTCACCCAAAACAAAAAAGCGGTGCAAAATTGCTTGCCATACTGCCCATCTGCTGCCACTGGGAGTCCACCTTACCATACCAAGCTAGGCCCGCACCCATGCCCACTGTCTCACCCGGCAGTCGTGTAGGCTGCCTTTGCTGGGCTGACTGCTGTGATCAAGGAGACTTGCCAGGGTGCCCTACCTTGCTGCCAGCTAGGCTGCCTGGTCCTTCATTTGGAATTCTGCACATGCCTGAGATTTGTCTCACGTAACACCCATAGACATGGAGAAGCTCTGCTTATTCCTGATAACCAGTTCTTGGGTCCCTGCCCTCAAATCTGAATCCCTTTTGGCTGAATTGACATGTCCAACAGCTGACTGTGAGAATTGCCGCCAGGATGTATGTTAAGGAAAATTGCAGTCAAATGTCCAAAAGGGTGAATTAGATCATTTCAGTCATATCCAATCTGACAGCTGCCAGCATCAGTAGTCCACCAGCTGATTTGTCTGATGACTTAAGTTCTACAGGCCATGATATTGTGCTCACCCACTTGAGACAAGGTGTTGCAACTGACAGATTCTCACTGCGTCTGGGTACACCAAACAAAATGTGCACTGCAGTTCTGCTGCCACTGAATTACTGGGGTTGAGCCACTGAAGCTGAGTTGGCTGTTACCTCGAATAGCATTTGCCAAGCACTCCACTGTTGCTATCAACGAGAGTGCCCTGTCCCCTGCTACATTCACCCACCACTAACTGACTGATTGGCCCAGGTACCTGTCACAAACGAGCTGTACAAATTGCTTTGCATTCCCCAATGTACACCCATAACCAGCTAAGAATGGGCACTGGGTGGTTGATGCACACATTCCCAATGTTAAGGTCCTTGCTCTCTTCTAAACCTGTTTGCATCACCTCAAATGTTTTGATATGCCGTTTATGCCCCAGTCCAGAGCAATGCCCGATAAGTGAATAATGTCTGCCCTGTAGTTTACGAGAATGAATGAGTATGACCAGTCATGGCGTATCTGTCAGCTGCCGGCTTCTAAAATCCACTGGCTTATTAGTCTGTTGGCCTCAGTAAGCCCAGGGCCCAAAATTAGGTGTCTACCCATCATAGTGTGATGTTTAGGCCAAGTCACCAAGATGTTTGGGAAAAAGAAGGGCCAGTCTGTCCAAGCTGAGCATAAGATATGCCATATTGGGCCAGATCAAGGGTCCTTCAGTATCCTGCGCTTTGCTATTTTGATAAACTGGCCTGTATAAGTCATTACCTCCAAGGATATCAATACCATGTTGGAGTGAGTGGATCCGATGTTCTGTAGTTGCGGGAACACGGGAACAGAAGGAATAGTGTCATCTAACACTATTCCTGTCTATCTCATCTGCATATCCTTTCAAATCCAGTTGTTCTGGCTGTGACGGTGAAAAGGTTGTTATGAACAAGTCCAGAGGGCTTTTCTGCTGGATCACTACACCATGGAGACTCGAGAGGAATTGGAGCTTCGGTTTGTATCATGCTGCATAGGACATGATAAACAGATAGGTTGGTATTATCTGCTCCTAATGTAGGCTGCTAGCCAAGTACATGGTACTAGCCCACCATGCCATGCAAACTAGGCTGACTACTATGCACACTGTCATGCAGTTGGTATGTCCACCACTGACTGATGTCTTCATGGGAACTTGGCGGGACACTCTGCCTTGACTCTGGCTAAAGCAAGCAGCCCTTTGAGTGTGACTGTGTTTCAGCAGCATCATTCAGCTCAGGTAACTTCTATGATGATGGAGAGGCATGATGCATCCTAGGTTCCCACTATAGGGTCTACATCCCTGTGGTCGATCTTGTTCTTATTTAATGTTCACCTACTGATGAAATGCTGTGACGATCTCTAGTGTGACCTCAAGAGTTGCCTGTAGTGGTAGGCTCCTAAATTTGGGTCAAGTGTTGCCAAATCCCTACAATTTGGAGAGCTTTAACTTTTAGGGTGGAACAAAGCAGGAACATTTTCAAAAGAATTTAAAAATGCTTGCTGAGGAATGTTTTGATAGAGGTACTAGATTTTTAAGTGCCATCAAGTCAATGCTGATGTGTGGATTTTCTTGGCAAGGAAGTAGATTGCCAGGCTGTTTCTTCTGAGGCAATGGAGGGTAAAGTAACTTGCCCAAGGTCACAAGGAGTGCCAGTTGGAATCAAACCCTGATTGCATAGGTACTAGGCTGTTGCTCTAACCAATAGGCTACTCCTCCATCCCAAAGAAGTGAAGCTGTTAAGAGCAAGTGAAATAATATGAATGTCCTGGTTAGTGGAAGAAGGAAAGGAGGAGGAATTACTCGATGGCCTCCAGCTTTGACTTGCATTTAGTGAAAAGAATGACCCCCAGAGTAAGGATATGAAACCAACTCTTTTTCATCAGATGTAGGATCTGCCAGTAACAGGATACTGACCACTAGATCACACAGGCATTGGTTTCCTGAGTCACTTTACAATCCGCTCTTTATCATCTCCAGGTTACTTGCCAAAAAAATCAGTAACTGACCCCTGCTGCATTGAATGGAATCTTTCTAGTTTACATATGTTCTTTCTATCAAGATATTGATTTTCAGCACTTTTTCAGCCACCTTTAAATCCGAGGCAACCATATACTCTCAGGGACACTAAATTATGCTTCACAGTGAATATTACTGCAAAAGGGGGAATTTTATTCCCCAATTAGGGTTAGGTGGTAAAGTATTAATCCCCCTCACTTGTGTTGTACATGTTCTTAAACTGTGAAATAAACTGCCAGTAGAACTGAAAATAGACACTGCTTATCTTGTGTTTGGAAAAAAAATTGAAAGCGTGGGGGGGGGGGGGACTGGTTGTCCATGTTTCTATGCTTATTTAGGTGTTTTACTTGTACTTAGTTTTATTTGTTAGCCGTTTATTAGGTATGTTTTTAGCTGTACCCTGACCAGAACATTGGATGAAGAGGGCTATAAATATTTTAAATAAGTACACATAAATTAAGTCTAGGTAGTGTTTTATTTGCAATTTTATGCTATGTGCCAAATCAGGTTTTATGTATTTTGTATTTGTAATCTGCTTTGATACAGAGGGGCATGTTTACCAAACTGCACTAATGTTTTGCAGGTATCATGCGTTGAAAGTAGAAATCAACATGTGGTACATACAACAACCATGCTGTACATGCCCCCAACAGGTAGCGCATGTCTTCAGCAGATGACGCACTTAAGATGAATGCACTTAACGCAGGGGTCTACAGTACTGGAAGGCCGCAAACCAGTCAGGTTTTCAGGATGTCCCTAATGAATATGCATGAGATATATTTGCATGCACTGCCCCCATTGTATGCATGAGATATATTTGCATGCACTGCCCCCATTGTATTCATATTTATCTCATGCATATTCATTAGAGTCTTCCTGAAAACCTGACTGGTTTGTGGACTTCCAGGACCGGAATTGGAGACCCCTGAATTAATGCCATAACACCACCCATCGATGTGATGTTAAGTGCACCCATTCAAACTACCACAGTGACGATGAATGTGCAGTCATACTCATTCTCTGCTCCTATCCTGCTGCCTGTTTTGTGTTCGGCTGTTAGCATGGCTCCACACAGACTGGTTAGGATGTGCTCAAGCATGCGTTAAAAGCATAGATGAATAAATATGTCCCTGAGTTGTGTAAGAGGAAGACGAAGCTAATAAAATCTGCCAAAAGGTCAAGAAGGCATATCACCCTCTATTCATATTTCAGGCTGGATCTTAGGTAAAATTCATTCATTCATAAAAATTTAATTATTTGTATTTATAGACACCGATCCGGTAAACTGCTCCCAGTGGTGCATAATGCAATAACATACATTACATATAAGAAAAAAACCCTAAAGTGTGTATTATGGAGATCCAGTCCCTGGGTTTTCTTGGCAAGGTGTAATCGGAAGTAGATTACCAGGCCTTTCTCCCTACAGTGGGTCTGCAGCAGGCATGCCAAGTGGTTGCCCATCCAAGTACTAGCCAGGCCCAACGCTGCTGAGCTTTGGAGATCAGGCTCATTCACTAGGGCAGCAAAGCTGTAGCTAAACACAATGAAAGACAGAGGAAAGACCAGTAAATAGCCATTGTGGAATTCTGCACTACAGTATCAGGCAGCAGACATCGCTTACGTCCAACGCTGAAGGAGACATAGCCTGCAGGCTAGCTTTGGGACTCCCCTCAGCATTTTCTGCCCTGGGTCCCTGCATGTCTAACACCAGCCCTGCTGCACGGGAGTCTTCTGTCCATGCTGCTGCCAATAGGGAAAGGTGCTGTGATATCAGATTTTTAGGACCAATTTTTAAGAGGGAGATTTTTATCCATCTCCCAAACCAGTTCATGCCTCACCCCATTCTGCCCATGCCCCACCCCCTACTCCAAGCCCTCCACAACACTTCTCTGTCCAAACAGCTGCAGATCTCGCCACCTACACTTCCTGACTGTTAATCTTGCAGCAGGGAGTGTCAACGTTAAAATTCATGGATGCGTGCAAGCAGAGAAAAAGTGAGTGGCTAGTCCTAGGTTCTGTGGGAGATAGCCTTCCAAAGTACAAGGTGTGCATATTGTATCCCAGTCTCATTTCATATTCATGAGAACATTGCAGCAGGGCCGAAACCACATTCAAATACACATCATCAGCAAATGGGGCTGACTGGTAGTGGCTAAAGGTACGGGATTTTCTTTGCTTTAATTTCTTTATTGTCATTTAGCAGTAGTTTTATGAAAGTAGCAATGATAAAGAAATGTTATTGCTGTGTTAGACCATTTTCATGGTTGATAAATACCTTTTTATTAGACTAATATAATACTGTTATCATCTTATTTTCTTTTTTTTTCCCCTTTTTATTCATCAACCATAAAAGTAACTTTTCTGTACTAACAACATCTTTCCTTGGGTTCTTTAACAGGTGGATCCACTCTGCTTCCTGCTTAGTAGTGGTTGGCCCTGTGTGCTGTCAATCTGCTTGAGCTCCCTGGCTTACTGCCAGTTATTGGTCATGATTTACAGGTAGTAGGAGGAAGGAGGGCTTTGGAAATGCTTCCTTCCCTGCTGAAGGAGATGCAGGGTATCGAGCATGCTTTTGACCTGAGTAAAGGTTTAGTGAAGTTCAGACACTGTAGGAAGGAGATTTTCTGCTGCTATGTGCCGCAAAATTGCCCAATTTGTGGGCAGCCCGCTGTGAGCTCTAGCAACCTCAAGGATGCTCCTGTCAGTATCCCTAGTCCCTTTGTCAATGGTCACAAAGAAATCTGTTCGTTCTTGTTAAAACCTACCGAAGGGGCATTCCTCAGGTAACCAATTATATTCCTAAGGGAAGTTTCCTGTGCGGCTTTTGTTCTTAATATGGGAAGGGACTTGAGGCTATGGGAAGGAAAGCAGGAGGGGTGGATGAACTGATCTCACCTTCCGTATGCTCCAGACTCAGAAAGCTTCTTTTCTCGGTTTTTCCCCCCCTCCCTTGCTCCTGGGCTTCCGCTGCGGCTCCCCCATACCACCAAGGTAAGTGCCTGCTTCGGAGTTGGTTTGTTGAAGGGGGGTGGGGGGGGGGGGAAGCAGCAGAAATCTAAGAAGAATCTCTCTCCTCTGCCTTTTCCTTTACATATCCACTCACCCAGCACCCACAGTTTATTTTCCCACCTTCATAAACTCGCTTTATTTGACTAAGCAAAGCTTGGTTACTGCATTTGTTTTGTCTGTTAATTAGTGTCTTGGACTCCCTTTCCTGCCCCCCTGCGGTGCCCTTTTAGTTCCTGTTTTGTGCTGCATCGCGCATGCGTGTGTGTGTGTGCTCTGTGCTCTAGTTGTACTTGTACCTCCTTCAGTGTGACTAAGTGCTTACTTTAGAATACCCCCTCTGTTTGATTCCATACCATGCTATCCTGGCTACTGCAGCATCCTCAGAAATATTTGGCTTCCCCTTAGCACCACTGCTTTCAGTGAGCAGCAGGTTTCCCACCTTTAGGTCTGTCTTTGTACCTGTTTGGGAGCCTGTAAGTTCCTCTCGCTGGCTTACATTTTTGCAGCACGAACCCCTTCCCTAGGTTACCCCCTTTTTTCTGTTCACCTTCAGTTCCTTTAGCAGGTCACAGAGCCTGGCCATGCAATTGCAAGGCAGCTCTGTGGCAAGCTGAAGTTCAGGGTTCAGCATTTTTTGTACCCATTTTGCCATGGTGCTGATAGGTTAAGCCTTGGCACAGTTTTTGCCTGGTTTCTCTCCTTTCTACCCCGCCAAGAATAAGGCAGGAGCTAGTAGGCTTCATTTTTTCCATCCCCTCCCCTCTTGGTTCCAGATACTTAATTTTTTTTTGTTTCATTTAACCCCCCCCCCTCCCCTCTTTTAAAAAGTTTCCTCAAACTGATTAACAGGGTGTTCAACACCCCTTGCCTTGCCAAAATGTCTAAAAAGAGTGACCAAGCTGGGCCAGATATGTTATCATTCTCCTGGGTGATGGAGATGCTGGGGAAATCCCCCCTGAGGTAGTGTAAGACATTCCCAGCACCATCCTGGGCTTCAATAACTACTTATTTGATAATGGGGGAAATCAGTGTGGCCTCCATGATTGGCCCCCCTGGATTCTGCAAAGACAAGCAGCAGGAGCCCTTGCCAGACCCTCCTCCCCCCCCCCCCAAATATGCAGAGCAATGCTGGAGTCCTGACTAGATTACTGTGCTCTTTCAATACCTGACTAGCTAACTATTGGCTCAGGATTCTAGTCTCTTACCCACTACTCAAGCTGACATAATTCTCCCACAGGGGAGTGGTGGTATCTGCTATCCCCACGCACATATTGGCTAGTGCTGAGGTGGAAGAGGTTCTTGCCATGTGCATCCCCTCAGGGAGATCTCAAATGAATGGGGAGAGAATAAAAAAGGTAGGAACAACCCCCCCCCCCCCCCAATGCACCATGACCATGGAATCATTTGCTCTCGACCAATTAGCCTGGTGAGGAACAGTTGTGCTGTAGTGAACCCAGGAGTTAGTGTAGCTGATAGGCCATCCCTCGGAGGAGTAGCCACTTGCAATGGTTGGGCCAGCCTGTAAGCTGAGGGAGTCTTAGGAGGGTTTTCAGGGTACCCAAGGCCCTGCGGGACACAACAGCTGCAAAGGCCTCCCTCTGGCTCTGACCACTGCCTTATATTGCTGTTTCACTATTTTGAAATCATGAGACATAATCATCCAACATCTCTAGCTCGTACACATCAATCTCTCACTATCCACTATCCACCATCCACTGCTTTCTTAGACTTATGCATTCCAAATTTACAATTCTACATTTTGACTAGAATCTTAAACTGCCAAGCACTCGCCCACTTCTCAAGTTTGCAAAGATCACATCTCATTCTGTTTACTCTATCTGGAGTGTATATTGTGCTTTAGATCTTAGCATCCAGAAAAGGCCAAACGTCTTCCTAACAACCAGCTTCAAATCTAGTCTACCACTCCCATCCCAAAACTGCTCGGTTTATTTATGAGCTTCCCATGGAGGACAAAAGCTTGGCTGACAACCAAGCAAGCCACATCCAATACACTCTTTTGATCTAATTCTCTAGGCATCCCATCAAAGAAATTGATTAAGTTTCTTTGACAGTCTCCTTCTAGTAAAAGCAAATTACCTGGGACCCTTTAACGTGTCAGTTCTAGATACTTCACTGTCCTTTCCTTCAGTAAGTCTCCATTAATTTCCCTGCCACTGAGGCAGATGGTCGTGGTTCCATCAGTGCCATCTTTTCATCCTGGTTATCAAATTTAGAAATTCTTTCCTTTTGTGGTCGCATAATGGAGTCTTTTTCCCATTTTAGGAAGTCTCGGCCTGGGTAACAGCCATCCAAATATATTAAAAAAAAAAAAACTCCTTGCATGCCGATTCAGACATAGGATGAACTACCACATTCAACCCTAGCAACCCTAGGGGTGATGTTATCACCTGAGAGAGTTGCCCATCCCTCCCCTCCACTAGACCCAGTTGTGATGTCCTCAGTGAAACTTATAGTCGGGACCTACATAGAGGCAATGTCCTGACCCTCAATCCAAGAGAACAAGTCACTGACTTCTCTATTTCCCACATAGGTATGTGTGTGTGCATATATATGGCATGGGGGGGGGGGGCTTGCCTTGTCTTGCTTTGTAAACATAAGGCTTTAGAAGGGGAAGGACTACTCACAACCCGAGAAGTGATAGCAGCCATGGCAGTTTTTCCTATGGTCCTAACAAGGATGGTCAATAAGGCCTCGGATTCCACACACACTTCCAACACTTTGCACTTTAACATTCCTTTATCCATATCAGGTACTCCACTCCTCAGTTGCTGCAAAGGGTCATGACCCTTTGGGCATGGGCCCATGACACACTTCCACTTTTGTACCTCCTTCCTTAGAGGTTGATGACGTCAATCAGGGCACCTTGTTCTGCCCGCAGGGCCAGTCTCTTTGCGCTCCCCTCTCCTGGACTGGCAGATAGGGTCACACTTCTTCCTCACATATCCCGAGGATGTATTTCTTGTATTATTGTGTACTGTAAATCGCTTTGAGTTGAACTTTGAGGAAAGCAGTCTATAAAATGTAATATAACATACCAATCCTTTTGTCACAGCTGTATTTCATTGCAAAATATACAACTTATGGTTAAGTCTTATTGTCAGAGAGAAGATGCTGCTTCAAGACTGATGGGGAATGGCCGCTTTTTAAAAATTTGTCTGAACATGGCATTATCCTGCTGTAGGTTAGTTCTCTGCTCTTTCTTTCAGAGAATATGATGGGAACTCAGATCTTCATGTCGGAGTAACTAGCACAACTGGTAAGGATCTTGTCGTAATGATTTCTGGGGCTTTTCTGTATTTTGTGGTCCTGGTGGTTGTAAAACAGCAGTTTAGGTTTAGAGGAAATAACATTTTGGTTCTGTTTAAGGCAGCGTTGCTTCTGTCTCTTCTCTTTGTCCTGCTTCTAGCCATAGTTGAGTTAACAAATATCTGTTAATGGCCGGAAGCCAAATACTGGCCATCTTCTGAGCTCATGGCTATTTCCATTTTAAGCTTGTATGTTCTAAAGATTTTACCTTCCTACTCTTGACAGATGATGTTAGCTACAGGTTGGCAGTGCTTCTCTGATTAAAAAAATACAAATGAGTCATGCCGAAATGTTAAAGTTAAACCAGTACTGCACTTAGCTGTTTTGAAATTCAGCTGCTGCTTAAGTGTGTGATTTACTAAGCTTTTTTCCATTAAACACAGAATCCCTATTTACTAACATTTAATAGACGATAATGTCATTATTACACGCTCTCTGGACTTTGTGGCAGATAGTGCACAGTAACACCCTTTATCTGCCACAAAGTCCAGAGAGCATGTGATAATGACAGATAATGCACAGTAACACTCTTTACCTCACTTGGTTTGCAGCTTGTCGTGCTGTGAGGGCTTCTGTGCATCAGTGATGCTGAGGGCTAAGCTATATCGGTAGCTTAACTAGTGACAGGGTCACCCAAGATGGACAGGTCTCAGCTGAGGTGCCAGACCAAGACAAAGCAACCATCTGGACAGCAGCAGAATGGGATGGTGTTGGCACCGGAGGATCACATTTCTGTGACAATGGCAACAACACTAAAATTAAACTGCGTGGAAGAAAGACCTGCCAATCTACTTCCGTATTTTGCAAGGAAAATCCTATGGATAGTCACAACAAAACAAATTGCACTATAGTGCTGGAAGATGAGACCCCCAAGGTCGGAAGGCACTCAACTGGCTACTGGGGAGAAGCTGAAGACGTTTTACAGTAAAGCCAGCATTCATGATGTGGTTGGATCAAAGCCCTTGGGGCGTCTGACTGCTGATGTAGCGGCGCATGAAATGAGAGTCAGAAACTGCAAAGATCTCTTACATATTGGGACATGGAACATATGAAGCATGAGCTAAAAGAAGCTGGAGGTGGTCAAGAATGAAATGGGACTACTACTACTACTGAGCATTTGCAAAGTGCTATAAGATCTACGCTGAACAGACATGTAAGAGACAGTCCCTGCTCATCAGAGCTTACAATCTAGTCAAGACACAGAAGGTGTAGACAGGGATAAAACAAGGGGGAATGGTAAACAAACAAGGAGATTAGGTGAGTCAAGATCCAAAAGCAGCAGCGAAGAGGTGAGTTTTCAACCTGGATTTGAAGAGGGTTAGAGAGGGTGCCTGGTGTACAGACACAGGTAGTTTGTTCCAGGCGTAAGACGCAGCAAGGTGAAAGGAGCGAAGTCTGGAGTTAGCAATAGAAGAGAAGGGCACAGATAGAAGCAATTTGCCAAAAGAGTGGAGTTCCCGGGGGGGGGGGGGGGGGGTGTAAGGAGAGTAAGAGAAGAAAGGTAGTGAGGAGCTGCGGAGTGAATGCACTTATAGGTCAGCAGGAGAAGTTTGAAATGGATGCAGAAATGGATAGGGAGCCAATGAAATGATTTGTGAAGAGCGGTAATATGGGCATGGCGAGGTTGACAGAAGATTAGCCGCACAGCAGAGTGTTGAACAGATTGAAGGGGAGAGAGATGATTCAAAGGGAGACCAGCAAGGAGTAGATTATAGTGGTCAAGATGGGAGGTGATTAAGGAGTGGATAAGTGTCTTGGTAGTGTGTTCAGAAAGGAATGGGCTGATTTTGTTGATGTTATAGAGAAAGAAACGGCAGGTTTAGCTATCAGATGGATGTGTGTGGAGAAGGAGAGGGAGGAGTCAAAGACAACCCCAAGGTTGCAAGCTGAGGAAACAGGGAAGAGTAGAGAGTTATCCACAGAGATTGAGAAAGGAGGAAGAGAAGAGGAGGTTTTAGGGGGGAAAAATAAGAAGCTCAATCTTGGCCATGTTCATTTTCAAGTGGCGGTGAGACATCCAAGCAGCAATATCAGAAAGGCAGGAAGAGATCCATGTCTGGATTGCTGGAGAGATTTAAGAACATAAGATATGCCATACTGGGTCAGACCAAGGTCTATCAAGCCCAGTATCCTGTTTCCAACAGTGGCCAATCTAGGTCATACGTACCTAGCAGTTTCCCCAAAAGACACAGGTTCCACAGTGCTTGTACTGGGTCAAGCAGTGATATCCTGGGTCCCTTTTTAATAATGGTTTATGGACCTTTCCTCAAGGAACTTGTCCAAACCTTTTTTAAACCCAGCTACACTAACAGCCTTTACTACATCCTCCAGTAACAAATTCCAGAGTTTGATTACACATATATACATGTATATACAGGCAAAGAGAGGTAGATCCGGGAGTAATTGGCATAAAGATGGTACTGAAAGCCATGGGAAGAGATGAATGCACCAAGGGACAGGGTATATAGAGAGAAAAGGAGCAGACCCAAGTCAAATCCTTGGGGTACACCAACTGAGAGCGGGATAGCAGCAGAGGAGGAGCCAGCAGAAGTAACACTGAAAGATCAATGGGAGAGAGAAGAGGAGAACCAGGATAGTACAGAGCCCTTAAAACCAAGCGAGGACAGGGTATCAAGGAGAAGGTGGTCAACAGTGTCAAAAACAGCAGAGAGATCAAGAAGGATGAGGACAGAGTAAAGGCCCTTGGATTTTGCCAGGAGCATATCTCTGGAGACTTTGGCAAGAGCTGTTTCAGTAGCGTGTAAAGGATGAAAGCCGGATTGTAAAGGATCCAGGAGGGCATGAGAGGAGAGGAAGTCAAGACAGCAGGGTGAACTGCGTATTCAAGTAGTTTAGAAACGAAGGGGAGGAGGGAGATGGGTCGATAATTAGAAGGACAGGTAGGATCAAGTGAGGGTTTCTTGAGGAGAGGTGTTACTACAGCATGCTTGAAGGCTGCAGGGACAGTTGCAGTGGAGAGCAATAGGTGGAGAATATGAGAGATGGAAGGGGCAACAGTGGAGGAGATGGGGCTTAGGAGACGGGTGCGGAGAGGATCAGAGGAGCAGGTAGTGAGTTTGGAGGAAGAAAGAAGGTGTGCAGTTTCCTCTTCAGAGATCACAGAAAAGGAAGAGAAGGTAGCAGAGGTAGAGGGGGAAAGTTGGGAGTGAAGAGGGGGAGGAGGGGAAATAGCTGACTTTTTGGGGAATTGGAGGGTGATCTTGTGAATTTTGTCATGGAAATAGCCAGGGTTTGGGCAGAAAGGGAGGAGGGGTCAGAGGCGGAGACACTTTGAGGAGAGCGATCTGTTGGGTGGGTGTCAGCAAACTGAAATAGACTGGCATCGGGACTTTGCATCTGATGATCACATGATCTACTCTGCTGGAAATGAAAGCTAAAGAAGAAATGGTGTTGCATTTATAATTAAGAAGAAACTTGCAAGAACCATAATGAAATACAATGCAATTAGTGAACTCTTAATTTCTGTTTGTCTACGAGGAATGACTATCAACACAACTATAATTCGAGTATATGCCCCAACAACAGCTGCAGAAGAGGATGAAGTTGATGAGTTCTATGAACAAGTACAAGCTGAGATTGACAGAAAATGCAAACAGGATATCCTGATAGTTATGGGTGACTGGAAGGCAAAGGTTGGCAGCAAAGAAGAAGGCAAAATAGTTGGAAAATATGGACTTGGCAACAGAAATGAAGCTGGAGAAAGACTGATAGACTTCTTCAAGACAAACAATCTATTCATCTCAAACAGCTTCTTCCAGCAGCACAATCGGCAACTGTACACATGGACTTCACTCAAAGGATTGTATGAAAATAAAATTGACTACATTTGTGGAAGTCAATGATGGAAAAGCTCTATAACACCAATAAAGGCAAAACCTGGAGCTGACTGTGGTACAGATCACCAACTATTAGCATGCAAACTCAAGCTGAAGTTGAAAAACAGCAAGCTGCTCATGAATGTAGCAAAATATGATCTTGAGAATATACCACCGGAATTTAAAGACTGCCTGCAAAATCGATTTGCTGCTTTATATACAAATGACAGAGCTCCAGAAGAGTTATGGGATTGCATCAAGAAGGTTGTGTTGGAAGAAAAAGAGAAATCTCTACAAAAGGTGAAAAAAGCAAAAACGGTCAAACTGGATCACCGAAGAAACTCCGAAAATTGCCCAGAAACGCAGAGAAGCTGAAGTCAGAGGAGAAAGAGAGTCAATCACAGAATTCAACAGAGATTTCCAACATGCAGCAAGACAAGACAAGGAGAAAAGTACTATAAGGATGCATGCAAGGAAATAGAAGCATAAACCATTAGAGAAAGAACAAGATCAGCTTTCCTAAAGCTACGAGAGTTAGAGAAAAAATTCCAGCCTCAAACTGGAATGTTACAAGATGCTCAAGGATCCATGTTGAATGATGCTAAGAAGATCAAGAAAAGATGGAAAGAATATATAGAGTTATTATACCATAAAGATCAAGTGGACCAACAGCCATTTCAACATGGTGATGAAAGAAGAAGTTGAAGGAGCATTGAAAGCCTTATCAAAGAACAAAGCACCTGGAATTGATGGCATTCCCATAGAAGTATTACAACAATCTGATGCAGCTGTTACCATACTTACAAGGCTCTACCAGGAAATTTGGAAGACAACATCATGGTCAACAGACTGGAAAAGATCTGTGTTTATACCAATGCTAAAGAAAGGTTATCCAATTGACTGCGGAAATTATTACACAATTGCTCTGATACCACATACCAGCAAGATTCTACTGAAGATTATTCAGCAGAGACTACAACCATACCTAGAACAAGAACTACCTGAAGTGCAAGCAGGGTTCAGAAAAGGGCAAGGAACAAGCAACATCATCGCAGATGTGAGATTGATCCTTGAAAAGACAAAAGGACTTGCTAACTCTGGGCCACATTAAGAAGCATGGATATACCAGAACACTTGATCGTTTCTCTTGCACAATATTTACATTTGGTCAAGAAGCAATTGTTTGAACGGAACAAAGAGAAACAGAATAGTTTAACATCAGCTAAGGTGTACAACAAGGCTGCGTACTTTCCCCCTACTTAATTAATTTATATGCAGAACAAATCATCAGAGAAGCAAGACTGTATGAAGACAACAGAGGTGTGAAGATTGGTGGAAGACTCATCAACAACCTTCGCTATGCTGAGGATACCACATTACTAGCTGAAAGTGAAGACGATCTGAAACATTTGCAACTCAAGATCAAGGAACATAGTCTTAAAATGGCCCTGTACCTTAATGTAAAGAAGACAAAGATCCTGACAACTGGAAAAATCAATAAGTTCATCGTTGATGTAGAAGAAATTGAAATATTGGACAATTTTAATCTACTTGGATCGACTATCAATAAAGAAGCAAGAAGCAGTCAAGAAATCAGAAGACTCATTGTTCTTGGCAGAATGGCTATTATGGACTTAGACAAGATTCTCAAGAGCAGAGATCTCTCTCCATACAAAGATTTGACTTGTTCAAGCTATGGTATTTTCAGTAACGTCATATGGATGCGAAAGTTGTACAGTGAAAAAGATAGGAAGAAAATTGATGCCTTTGAATTAGGATTCTGGTGACAAATACTGTGTATTCCATGGAGTGCCCAAAGAACAAACCAGTCAGTACTAGATGAGATCAAACCTAAGCTTTCTTTAGCAGCTCAGATGACAAGACTTCGACTTTCATACTTTGGACACATCATGCGAAGAGCAAGATTATTAGAGAAAGACATCATGTTTAGCAAGGTAGTAGAAGGTCAACGCAAAAGAGGAAGGCCGGCAATGAAATGGATACATACAATAGCAGCAGCTATGGGTGCCAGTTTGTCAACAACGAGCCGCCTAACTGAAGGCTGAACATACTGTAGTTTAGGACTACTATCCAGAGGGTCGCCATGAATCGACACTGTCTCGACAGCACTTAACAACAACAACAACAACACCCTTTACTGAATGCTAAGCATTAGTAAAAAAGAAAGAAATCTAAATCTATATATATTTATTTATGTATTTATCTATTTGGTATGTAGAGGCCAAAATGGGAAAAATTCCTTATTAACTCATGCCTTCTTTGTCTTAGTGAGTATCAGTAAGCGATGTAGGAACTGTGCAGGAAGCCAAACCCATAGTGCTCTGGAACCTGCTGGAGGGTTGGATTCAGAGACCAGTCTACTGCCTAAAAGTAATAAAGTAACTGGCAGCAGAAAAAGACCAGCATGGCACATCCAGTCTGCCCAGTAAAGTTGTTAGGATTGTTACTGCTGCTCCATGGAGGTTCCCCCCTCTATGCTTTTTGAGGTGTGAAAGTCATTTACATTTTTCTTTTGAGTGGATGTGGAGATCCTTTGCGGTCAAGAAGGCTGCATGTGTATTTTCCCACCTGCAGTGTCTTATACTCATCATAATACAGATCCTAACATTTTATAGGATGAAAATGAATATTTAAATCTAGCTCTGGAGAAGTAATATGATTGGTGAGCCCACACTTATTAGTCAGTGCTGCATCAGATTACTTATGTCTAGGAGTCCAAGTGACTGTGTCACATATGAACTTTGGTTCTAAGCTGCTTCTTACTTTTTGTTTTCAGGAACTGTATATCATTACAATGAAACAGGAATCCACAGAGATGATCTTGGGTGGGAAGAGTGTGTGTGCGTTCCCCTGATACAGCCCGGCCAGTATGGTCTGATTAAGCAGTGGGATCAGTGCCTGGAAGTGTGCTGCGCCTCTGAAGCCTGGCTACCATCTAGGTATGCAGATAAGCAACAGAACATGAGGGGGAGCCCTTGAAGCCAGAGGCACAAAGCCAAAAGTGATGATAGCATGTGGTGCCATCAGTTTGGACACATGGCTCAGTACCCTGCCCCACAGGTTGCAACATAGGTCTGAGCCCAGGGAGATTGTGTACTTTGACCTTGAGTGGAGTGGAAAGCAGGAGTAATCCAGATTCATAGGTCTTAACCCATACCTCAGTCCTCACAGAATTTACTTGAAAATGATGCTTTTAAGTCTTGCATTCTCAAAATAATGTGCCCCTTTGATGGCTATCTAAGATCTAACAGGTAACTTGTATTTCACCAGTAGCCTAGATAGTGAACTAGGTGGCATTACAATGCTAAAATTCTAACAAATAAAAATAGCATAAAATCAACATTTAAGCATCAAAGCAATACCATCATCTGTTTATAAATATAATGTGTTAAAAATGCCTGCTTACAGTATGTCTAGAAGCCCCGGCATCACACTAAGCCTTAATTTCTGGCCGTGAACTGGTTAAATGGCCACATTTAACAATTCTTTTTCCTAAATGTTAAGCAACATTTCTCCTTTTTAAAATCACCAGAGAGGCTGTTCCACAGCTGTGGCACCTTTCCTGAGTTTGTACTCATGTGTGGAAGTAAGTCTCATCTCTCTTGGAGATGGAATAACTCAATTCAGATCTGTTTGCAAATACAAATCATGAGTTGGATCCTACTTGATCACACAGGTTTACAAATATGTTGGGCCTATATCCCTAAGCATTTTAAAAAACAAAAATAAGAAGCTTAAAGCCAGCTCTGAGATCAACAGGAAGCTAGTGCACTCTAAGCAACAAAGGTGTCTGGCTCTCCTGTCTTTTTCCTTCTAAGAGGAGTTCTGCTGTGTTCTGTAGCAGGTACAACCTGCATTCCAGACGTTTGGGCAGCCCTACCTAAAGATGGTTACAATAATAAAGATGGGACCGTGTGACCCCTTGGACAACCTGCTTTAAGTCTGTATCATTTCAAAAAAGGAGGATCTGCCAATAACGTTTCCTAAATGCAGCAGAGATTTGATCCTCCTTTGAAAGTGAGGTGTCAACTCTTAAATTTCATGCTTCAGAAAACAAAAGTATTCTTAAGCTACCTGTAAGGTTTAGGTTTTGAGCATCATGATATAAAAATATCCTGGGACTATTCTTGAAATACTATTTAGTTGTGTGGATCTGGTTTGTCTGCCTCAGGACCTTGCTATGCACATTTGTAATCCTTATGCCGTGCACAAGATAACAACCCAATGCGAAGAAGCATGAGCAGTGTTACACAGTGCACTTGCAAAATGCAATTCTGTGCACAGCAACTTGGACCTCACACCTCTTTGCTTGCTCCATTGCATTGTTGTAGTGTCTGCAGATACGCTGTTCCTGATCCTGCCACTTCTCATCTCTCTCCACCACAAGCCACCACTCCATTATCATGCCATTATCCACACCAGAACACAGTCATTCACCAGCACACACAATCAGCTTTGTCTACTACTACTACTGAACATCTGTATAGTGCTAGCTACAAGACGAACAGGGACTGTCTTTTACATGTGTCTGTGCAGCGCTGCGTACATCAGAGCTTACAATCTAGTCAAGACAGATAACACAGTAGCTGTAGACATGGGATACATCTAGGGGGAAATGGTAAGGAAACACGGAGGAGATCAGGTGAGTCAAGATCCAAAAGCGGCAGCGAAGAGATGAGTTTTCAGCCTGGATTTGAAAAAGGTCAGAGAAGGCACCTGATGTACAGACTCGGGTAGTTTGTTCCAGGCATAAGGAGCAGCAAGGTGAAAGGACCCTTCACGTCTAAAACAGCAAACTTGTATTCCTATTAAAAATTCCACTGCTCCCCCTCCCCCCAAAATATTCTGATGGCATGGGGGACTTTTCCCGATGCCTGGGTGAAGTGTCAAACTTCACTTCAGATGATACTTTTGCTCCCGGCTGGATCTTTACGCCTGCCCAAAGCTGGTGGAAAGATCTAGTGTTAAAAACCAGTGTAAAAACTGCATTAAGTTTCAGCGCAGTTTTTTTACATCAGGCACAATTATTTATGAGCCTTTATGTCAGTTTTGATGGACTTCCACTAGTATCAAATTAATATCACGCTCCATCTCACTATGATTTTAGTACTTACCTAATTCTATTTTAAGAGCTTGAGAATTAATCTGAGTGTCTGACAGAAAAAGGGTAGAAACCTGCTGCTTGCTGACAATCAGTGGGCTGATTTTCGAATGACTTGTATATTTACCGGTGACTAGCATTCTTAGATTTTCAACAGTTATACTGATCGTGTCAGACCGAAAATCCCTCTGACTGGCCTCATACTGTCCATATAGTGAAGGGGTGGAGCAATTGTCAGCCATTATCTCAACAGGATAACAGCATTGGCTCTATGTATAGTGATGCTAACCCTTAAATGAATATATTCATTTAAGCGTTAGCATTTACATTCACCTGCTTGCTGCCACTGCTGAACACTGACCCTCATATTTTTACTTTGATATTAAAGTAAACTTCACATTTGGGTCCAGATATTCTAAGGTAATTTTTCTCATTTTGCTTATTGCATTTGGCTGCCTACATACGTCTAACAGATTCACGGCATGCAAACTGTATTAAATGAATCCTCATTTACAGATATGAAGAGCACAGCCACAATTGTTACACATTCGCCCTGGCATTGATTAACAGGATGTTAGCTGCAGAAGAGAAGCAACAGCTGAATAAGTACGAATTCACGGAGAGATTTGTGCTACCGAGAACAAGGAGAGCATCCAAGTATATTACCATTTGCAAGGAGATAGCTCAGAATCATTTCTACTTTGTGGACTGTTCTGACTGAGAAGAGATAAAGAATCCAGAAAGCAATGCAATGCATTAATTTGTGGGCTCAGATTTTGGTACAGAATACATGGCTTCCTAACCATGTAGCTGTGTAGTGTTGGTTAACTGGTTAGTCCACTATTTGCATACACGTACGTGTGTGTGTGTGTATATATAGAAATAATGCTCAGTGTCTTTTTGTTTTATAATAGTTCCCAAAGTTCTGAAAAGAAAATATAAACTGTAATCATTAGATTAGGGGTGTCAAATGTTTTCAGCCCACAAGCCTGTGTAATCTGGCCCCATGAGCACAGCTGGACGTCACCCCTGAGGGATTTACCTTGTGGCGGCAGCAGCGTTGCAGACGAGCTGGCAGGCAGGATGGCTCTGGGGAGCAGCAACTGCTAGGGAGTGTGGACTAACATGATCGGCAGCAGGATTGTCACCTGCACCATCCGCAGCAGCACGAGAGGCACAGACGAGACTCCTGCATGATCACCACCTCTTTGCACCAGGGGGCAGTGGTGACCGATGGGGAAAATGCCGGCATTTTTTAACATTTGAACCTGCTCATTCCAGGGTTGCATGGAAAATGAAGTGTACAGATCCTGATACACAGAAAATAAAGTAACAAAGCCCACGTTGGGATCAAGAATTGATAGGCTGAACCATAAGACATACATTCAGTAATGTGTAGTAGCACAATAATTGCCAGTAGACATAAACAGAGACAGACACTAAAGACCGGGCAAAGGAGTCATATGTTACAGCTAAGCTTAAGTGAAGGACGTAGAACCTGGTTCTTCCAGAAAGCCTTTAAGACCTATTTTGAACTTTTTATAAGAGGATTTTAATCTGAGATCAAGGGGTAATGTGTTTCAGAGTAGAGGGGAATACCAACTGTACCTGAATGTAAAATTGCCTTGAACTGTGATTGGAATGGCGTGATAAACACAAATAAATGACATCCAGCACCATGCTTTCAGCTATTTCCAATAAATATCTCTGTTTCTCATTTATAGGCTAACTGAAAGAACCATGCTTTCTGAAACACAATTCACTTTGTATTAATCATGTCTCTCTTGGTATATAAAATTCCATAATTGTGGACCTGCAATTGATATTGCTCATAGAAATAAAAAAAAATGTATTGCTAGATAAAAATAGGCAAAGGCTAAACCGCACCAAGATCCTGTGCTGATCAGAGAATGCATGTTGATCCTGTCTTTTGGGTAGGATGGTTCCTCTTCATTTACTCTTCTTAAAAACTCATGGTCAAATGTTGAATAAAACGCTCTACTGCACCAGTAATCAATATAGTTTTCTCAGGGTGGGTGTAATATGATTAAATAATTTTAACCCCTTCAGGATCCAGGCAATAGCATTCTTCCTTGATTGTAAGTACATAAGTTGCTGCTTCTGAACACCACCTTACAGTGCATCCCATGGTGCTTTCCTGAGTAAATGTAGCCAGGTGATAAACAGGGGCACAAATTCTGAATAGGACACAACTGCCAAAAAGTATTTGTTACTGCTGTTAGCTGAGTCTCCATTGTTTAACCATAGAAACATAGGAAATGACAGCAGATAAACACCATAGGGTCTATCCAGTCTGTCCATCCATATCAACTATTAAGTTCTACATTCCCCTCCTCTCTCTCAGATAGCCTTTAAACGTGTCCCATGCTTTCTTAAATGAAGATACAGTTGTCATCTTCACTACCTCCTCTGTATCCGTTGCCCTTTCAGTAAAGAAATATGTCTTCAGATTACTTGAGTTTACTCTCTTGCATTCTCAACCTACAGCCCCTTTTTCCAGAGCTTGCTCTCAATTGAAAGAAACTCACCACCTGTCCATTTATGCCATTGGGGTACTGAAATGTCGATATCATCTCTCTCCTGTTTTTCTTCCAAAGTTTACATATTGAGTTCTTTAAGTCTGTCCCCATATACTTTATGACGAAGACCACCGACCATTTTAGTGGCCAACCTGTTTATATCTTGTAATACCACCAGCACTTTCACAATCGGCTTTGACTGTAAAATATAACCATCCAAAGCCAATGCTATCGATTGTAGCCCAACCATTTGTCTGGTGACCCAGAAGAGCTCAAATTTCTTCCAATAGGGAGGAGAGAGAGGAGACGGAGGGTAACAGCATCCGTACAAATAACTGAACGGCAGTAGTGATGGCAATGCTGGGAGGGGTTTCCTCAGGTCTGAGGACTCGGGGATGTCGTTCATCAAATTATGAATGAGAGTTCCCTCAGTGGTCACAAGGCAAGGAGAATAGTCAGACAAAACATTATGAATAATGATCATTTCAGACAAGGCGAATAAAAGTACCTTTCTACACATTTTGGATTCCTCACAAATACAGTACATTGTTATGAATTTCAAAATACCAGATCTTGAAAACGGTCTTTCACCTCAGTGACTTCCTCAGTGACAGTTTCATAAGCCTCAAAACCCTTTTTCTGACAGGTGGGGCATGGAACATCGCTTGCCACGTCTAGACAGTTCCACCGACACAAAGCAGAAAGAAATGGCCTCTTCTTAGCTGGGCCAAGAAAGATACCTAGAGATAGGAAGAAATAGGACTGGATATGGCTTGGTGAACACTGATTTTTTTTTCTCTTAATACCAAGGCAAAACCTCAAACTCAGTTATTTGGATTTTCATAGTGCCTTTCAACCAAACCACATCCTGGGATGTTTTACACTGTCATAAATTGATACTTTCTCTGAAGATTTTGGGGTATGGAGAATACCAGGAATAATCCAGGAGTACTACCAAAGTCCTGCTGTGAGGCAACAATGTCTGAGATTCTACAGGCTACTGAAGAACAGGTGCATGTGGTACTTGCCACAGATCCCAGCAGTTATTATTAAGGAGTTCTGAATCTGATACATGGTGACACGCTTGAGATATGATCTAGATACTAGAGGTATGCACTCACAGGTTGATGCAGAAACCCTGTGTTAGAGCCCCGTCCTTAAAGCTCTAGCGCAGGGTTTCATAGTGCAACTTGAACTGACTCTGTGCTGGAATATTCAAATCACCCAGTGTGCAAAAGGTCAGTGGGAGAGCAAGGCAAACACATGCACACAGATAAAGAATGCACAGAAGTCGGTGCAAGTTTGGCACGCCGTCCCAGAGAAATAAGGTCATCTGAGGGTCATTTGACACTTGAAACTTCAGCTGACCTAGGCATTGGGAAAAGCCCCCCATGCCATCAGAATACTGTCAGGGGGCCAGTGTCCCTGACACTGATCCCCACTTACAGAAACCAAATCCCTGGCAGCCTACCCCCTGCCCACCCAATAAAAAAATCCCTGATGGCCCAGCTACCTCGATTCTCCCCACCCACCCAATAAAAAGAAAATCCCTAGTGGCTCAACGGCACTGATCCCACCAACCCAATAACAAAAAGCCTGCTGGCACCCTTCCCCCTCCCCCTCCCTGTACCTTTAATCTGGAGCAGGAGTGTTGCCCATGTGCTCCTGCCCTTGTTCTGTCATGTTGAAAAATGGCACCACCTGGCCTCACACGGTGCATTCTGGGATTCATGGGTGGAGGTCAGGCACCACCATTTTTCAAGATGGCCGTGCAGGGGTGGGAGTGCATCGGCAATGCTCCCGCTCCAGATTAGAGGTACTGGAGGGGATGGAGGGTTTGGGGGCCACTGAACTACCAAGCCTTTTTGTTATTGGATTGGTGGGATTGGGGCTGCTGGACCATCAGGGTTTTCTTTTATTGGTTGGGTGGGGGGGGGGGGGGTCGGGGACACTGGGCCACCAGGGATTTATTTTTAGTGAGTGAGTGGGTAGGTGGGGGATCGGGGCCACTAGGGATTTTTTTTAACAGGTAAGTGGGGATCAGAGCCACCGAGGATTTGGTTTTTATTGGGTCAGTGTCGGGGGCACCCCCCCCCCCCAAGAGTATTCTGATAGCATTGGGGATTTTCCCCAATGCTTGGATCATCTGAGGTGATGTGTCAAACTTCAGATATTACTTTAGCTCTGGGCTGGATCTTTATACCTGCCCGAAGCTGGTTTGAAAATCTAGTGTTAAAAAACTATGTTAAAAAACCACTAAGTTTCAGCACAGTTTCTTACATAGGCACAATTTTTTATGCAGCAATTTGCATGTCAAGTGTGCTGCAGTTTAGTGCAGTTGTTTTTTGGCATTTTTCTGGCACTAGCTTGCTTTCTGCATCGGAGAGCAAGCCTAGCATGGGGAAAGCGCCAGAAAATGCTGCGCTAAGCTTTTCCGCATCTGCCCATCAGTTTATCAGGGTGTCTTAAAAAAGGAGCATGTTTACTAACATGCGCTAACCATTGCATGGGAGTTTCCCGAGCGGTAAGCATGCTCTGTGAACTTAACCTGGGGCCCTGTAGTAAAAATCCCATGCTAACTGGGTAGTGTGTGATTGGACAGGGATGCGTAAGGGGTGGAACATGGACTTTGGTGCAGCATGGTTGTTTTTGGGGTGTGCTAATCACAAATGTTGCCATTAATGCAGGTGCACTTAATACCACCTCAAGAGGTGTCAGTAAGTGTATCTGTGTGTCGGTTAGAGCAATGCAGCAATAGCTGAGGGACAGGTGCACACACACTCGGGCCTCAGTACCACAAACCTGCACTATCGGCACGCCATTTAGTAAACATGCTACGAAATACTTATCCTTTCATTTTCAGCAAATCTGTTCCTACTGCCCATGGTTAAAAATAAATGAGGACGCATGTCGGAGCCAGAAAGCTTTTATTGGCATAGCAGTTTCTGCGGGTGTTCCAAAGTAATATACCTCCCCCCCCCCCCTCCTCAGTTCCTTAAAGTTTCCTTTGGCTGCATTTCCATCACTTGGCTTCCATTAAACATAGTGAGAAGACATGTAAGTAAAGAGAGAGAGGGGAGAAAAGAAGTGGGGAAGACCGGGGATATGCATAGTTGCAAGACGTACTATGGATACAGTAAATTATTTTATCACTAGGGGGCGCTCTCAGCCCATTTACCATCCTGAAAACTTCCTAAATGAGTGGTGGTGAATGCAGCCTTATCCTGATGACTCAGCATATTTTTTTTTCTTTTCCAGTGACCATTTTCATTTTCTGTGTATTCAAGCTATGTTTTTGTCCATTCTGATTTATATGTAAAGTCGCTTGTTCTGGGGAAGGAATAAGGTGCTGTCTTTTATGAGGCAGACTCCTGACATAGAGAAGCACAAGATAAAGTAGGTAAATGCAAAAATGTACAAGGAAATATTGCCACTAGGGAATAATAGCACTAAAGGAATATCTAAAGCAGAATCTGTTTTATAGTAAACAAGGTTTACGTACTGAATTGAGTTTAGGATTATGTCAGTCTATATGTCACACGCTATATTTATTTTATTTATTTATTTAGCTGTATTTATATCCCGCTTTTCACCGGGTCAAAGCGGCGTTACATAAAGGGGAGGGGAAATTAAGTATAAGGGGGGGGGGGCCATCACCGGGGAGGCAACATTGATGATTTTTTACATAGGATAGACTTTGGACATGGGACAGACATTGGACATGGACAGGTTAGTATGGCTTTGAGTCAGAGGTCCATGGCGGGCGAGATCAGGGGTTAGTGCGCTTTTTTGGTGGGGGTCGTGTTGAGGTATTTTGGAAAAGGATGGTTTTTAGCTGCTTTCTGAAAGATAGTAGATCGGCATTGTTCCTGAGACAACTCGGTAGGGAGTTCCATAAGGATGGAGCGTAAAGTTCAAAGGCTCGATTGCATGTCCGTTGCGAGCATTTGGTTCTTTTGTGAGGGACGGTGAGGGAATTGCTGGAGGCTTGTCTGGTAGCTCTGCCGTGGGCTGGACGAGACAGTAGGGTGTGAAGTTGGGTGTTCTGGGTTTGATGGATGGCTTTGTGGGTGAGTAGGATGGCTTTGTATTTAGTCCTTGCTTCGAGGGGAAGTATGTGTAGGTCTTTCAGAATTGGGGTGATGTGGTCGGTTTTCTTTGCTCTCTGAATGATTCTTGCTGTGGTGTTCAATGCTGTTCGGAGGGGGTTGGTTTGTGTGGCTGGGAAGCCATGGTAGATTATGTTGCAGTAGTCCAGATGCGGGAGCATCATGGCTTGCATTACAGTTCGGAAGTCTTGATGTTCAAGAAGGGGTCTGAGACGTTGCACTGTTCTTGCCTTGTGGAATATAGTTCCGGAGGTTTTGGTGATTTGCTGCTTTAAGGTGAGGGCTTGGTCAATAATAATGCCCAGGTATCTTATTTGTGGTTGTATTTGAATGCTTGTGGTTCCTATGTTGAGGTGTGTAGGTGGTGTGAAGTCTGGGTCCTTTGTCACTATGAGGGCTTCAGTTTTCTTTATGTTTATGGATAGGTTGTTTGCTTGTAACCAGTCGGACACCTCGGAGAAGCATGCTGGTAGATGGGTGTTTGTTGGGTTCGTGGTTGTAATGGGGGCGTAGAGCATGATATCGCCAGCATATATGTGGAAGCTGATGTTGTGAGTGTGTATGACTGAGCAGAGTGGTTGAAGGTAAATGTTGAAGAGCATGGCTGACAGTGTGGATCCCTGGGGCACTCCTTGGTGTTGCTGGAATGGGGGGGATGTCGAGGTGCTGGTACGGATTGATTGTTCTCTGTTAGGTAGGTAGGACTGGAACCACTTTAGTACGGTGTCTTTGATCCCAATTGTCCGTAGTCTGTGTATGAGGATGTTGTGGGAGATGGTGTCGAAAGCTGCAGATATATCTAGGAAGATCATGGCATATCCAGAGTGTTTCTCTTGTGTTCCTATGAGGAGAGTGTTCATCAGTGTGGTCATGAGGGTCTCAACAAAGACCTTATTGCTTTCAGGAAAAAACTAAAGACACATCTATTCCAGTGTCAATACAATTCGATGTAAATCCCAGTGGGCTACAAGATGACATAAAATGAAACATGAATGCTGCTCTGTAAAAATTGTAAATATGTAATTTCTAACTCCTATCCTTAAGACCTTATTACTGTGTGCCGTGCCTTCCCTTCAAATCAATGTGTCTATACCCCAAAATTTCTGTCATGATTTGACATTTCCCAATCTGTAATCAAACCGCTACTGATCGCTGGAAGTAGCGGTATACAAGTGTGTACTAAATAAATAAATAAATAAATAAACTCCATGTAGAGGGCGGAAGCCGTGTTGTTGTGGGTCCAGTATGTTGTTGATATCCAGGTGTTCCTGTAGTTGCTGCTGAACGATCTTCTCGATTATCTTGGCAGTGAAAGGTAGGCTTGCAATGGGTCTGTAGGATGCAGGGTCTAGGGGATCCAGGTTTTGCTTTTTTAAGGATGATCGGATGATTGTAGTTTTGAGGGCATCTGGCATGTGACCTTGGGAGAAGGATTCATTGACGATATGGGCTAATGGCGTGCTCAGTTCATTTTTTGATTTCTTTATCCAGTCAGTGGGGCAGGGGTCTAGCGGGGAGGTGGTGTTGTTGAGGCAGGAGATGGTGGTTGATATTTCGTCTGGTGAGGTTTCTTTGAATGTGGTCCAGTCACTGTGTAAGTTGGGGTGGAGGTCTGTTGTAGTTGTCTCTACGTTTAGCTGTGAGTTCTGCGGTCTTGTAGTTGTTTGTATTGACGGGCCAGTAGCTCTGGTGGGATCTTCGGTAGTTGGTCAGAGTTTTGGGGTGCTTTTGTCAGTTTTTTGACAATCTGAAAGAGTTCACGAGGTTTGTTTATGGAGGTATTTATGATTTTCATGTGGTAGATTTTCTTTGCTTTGTCGGTCTCGTAGTGATATGCATTGAGTTCATATAAGTATTTTGTTTTGACATTTTCGTCTTTGGTTTTTCTCCATTTTCTTTCGGTTCTTCTGAGTTTTGTTTTTAGTTTCCGGAGACTGGGAGTAAACCATTTGGCCTTTATGGAAGGGGGTCTGGTGATGGCTTTGTTTGTTGTTGCTTCAGACGCTGTGGAGATCGTGGTATTCCAGTTGTGTATTAGATCATTGATGTTACTGGAGTTTGCTTGTAGATTGGGTAGGGTTTGTGCTAAGAAGTCCTCTTTGTTAAATGTTTTAAATCTTCTCATGTGGGGTCCATCTTCCTTGTTGGTCTTATGTTGGTAGGTGTAGGATATGGTGATGAGGTGGTGGTCAGACCAGGGTACTGGCGAGATCTGTAGGTTCTTTCCTGAGGCGGCGGTTGTGGAGTTTAGGAATACGAGGTCTAGGGTGTTGCCTTTATCATGGGTGGGTTCTTGTATGATCTGTACCAGATCCATCGCAGTCATGGCGGTGCGGAAGGTTGTTGCTTGTTCTTCTTACAGCGAACTATAGACCTCTGGATCTCAAGGCAGTCCTGGAGCACCCAACTAATCATGCAAACAATGCATTATAAGATAGATCTGCATGCATTGCTTCCATTTTATGTAAATATGATGTTAAGTGCCATCGAGTCGGTGTCAACTCATGGTGACCCTCTGGATAGTTGTCCTAGACTGTGTTCGGTCTTCAGTCAGGTGGCTCATTGTTGACAAAGTGGTATCCATAGCTGCTATTATTGTATCTATCCATCTTATTGCTGGCCTTCCTCTTTTGCGTTGACCTTAAGAACATAAGAACATAAGATATGCCATACTGGGTCAGACCAAGGTCCATCAAGCCCAGTATCCTGTTTCCAACAGTGGCCAATCTAGGTCATATGTACCTAGCAGTTTCCCCAAAAGACACAGGTTCCGCAATGCTTGTAATGGGTCAAGCATTGATATCCTGAGTCTCTTCTTAATAATGGTTTATGGACTTTTCCTCCAGAAACTTGTCCAAACCTTTTTTAAACCCAGCTACACTAACAGCCTTTACTACATCCTCCGGTAACAAATTCCAGAATTTGATTACACGCTGAGTGAAAAAATATTTTATTAGTCTTAAATAGTTTACCCTGTAGCTTCATTGTATGTCCCCTAGTCTTTCTATATTCTGATAACGTAAACAATCAATCTACGTTTACCTGTTCCACTCCGTTCATTAATTTATAGACTTCTATCATATCTCCTCTCAGCCGTCTCTTTTCCAGGTTAAAGAGCCCTAACCTTTTTAGCCTTTCGCCATAGGAGTATCCTTCCATCCCCTTTACCATTTTGGTGGCTCTTCTCTGAACCTTTTCTAATAACTCTATATCCTTTTTAAGATACGGCGACCAGAATTGCACACAATATTCAAGGTGTGGTCTCACCATGGAACGGTATAGAGGCATTATAATATCTTTTGTTTTATTTTCCATTCCTTTCCTTATGATACCTAGCATTCTATTTGCTCTCTTGGCTGCCACTGCACACTGGGTCGAGGGTTTTAACATGTTATCCACAATGACGCCTAAATCTTTTTCCTGGGTGG
This sequence comes from Ichthyophis bannanicus, assembly GCA_033557465.1. Classification (NCBI taxonomy): domain Eukaryota; kingdom Metazoa; phylum Chordata; class Amphibia; order Gymnophiona; family Ichthyophiidae; genus Ichthyophis; species Ichthyophis bannanicus. Next base: position 99,690,620 of record CM066046.1, read on the forward strand.
TGGTTCCTAATGTTGAACTTTGCATTGTGTAACCATAGTTTGGGTTGTTCTTCCCTAGGTGCATAACTTTGCAATTGTCCACATTAAATTTCATCTGCCATTTTAATGCCCAGTCTTCCAATTTATCAAGATCCTCTTGCAATTTTCCACAATCCTCTTGGGTTTTAACAACTTTAAATAGTTTTGTGTCATCTGCAAATTTGATAACCTCACTCGTTATTCCTCTTTCCAGGTCATTTATGAATATGTCAAAAAACAGCGGACCCAGCACAGATCCCTGGGGTACACCACTATTCACCTTTCTCCATTGGGAAAATTGGCCATTTAGCCCAACCCTCTGCTTTCTATCTTTTAACCAGTTCCTGATCCACAGTAGTACACTGCCTCCTATCCCATGACTCTTTAGTTTTGCCAAAAGTCTCTGATGAGGGACCTTGTCAAAGGCTTTCTGAAAGTCTAGATACACTATATCAACCGACTCACCTTTGTCCACCTGTTTATTCACACTTCTACCTTGCAAAGCATGATGTCTTTCCCTAACGATCTCTCTCTTTGCATGATGTGTCCAAAATATGAAAATCAAAGTCATCTGAGCTTCTAAAGAAAACTTAGGTTTGATCTCCTCTAGTACCGACTGGTTTGTTCTTCGGGCAGTCCATGGTATTATTTATTATTTATTTATTTTTTTTATTTACTACACACTTATATACCGCTACTTCCAGCGATCAGCAGCGGTTTGATTTATCTTTGGGGATAGCCAATCAAGACTTGGGGGGGGGGAGGGGTGGTATATACATAGATCTGTGGTGGCGAATTATGGTGCTGGCGACACAGTATTTGTCGCCAGCACCATAATTCAAAGGCATCAATTTTCTTCCTGTCTATCTTTTTCACTGTCCAACTTTCGCATACATATGATGATATTGAAAATACCATGGCTTGAACTAGTCAAATCTTTGTATGGAGAGAGACATCTCTGCTCTTGAGAATCTTATCTAGGTCCTTCATAGCCATTCTGCCAAGAGCAATGCATCATCTGATTTCTTGAGTGCTTGTTATTTCTTTATTGATAGTTGATCAAAGTAGATTAAAGTTGTCCACTATTTCAATTTCTTCTCCATCCATGATGAACTTATTGATTTTGCCAATTATCAGGATCTTTGTCTTCTTTACATTAAGGTGCAGGCCCATTTTAAAACTATGTTCCTTGATCTTGAGTTGTAAATGTTTTGGATCATCTTCACTTTCAGCCAGTAATGTGGTATCATCAGCATAGTGAATGTTGTTGATGAGTCTTACACCAGTCTTTACACCTCAGTTGTCTTCATACAATCCTGCTTCTCTGATGATTTGTTCTGCATATAAATTAAACAGGTAAGGGAAAAGTGTGCAGCCTTGTTGTACACCTTTGCTGATTTTAAAACAATTATTTTTCTCCTTGTTCCATATGAACGGTTGCTTCTTGATCAATGTAAAGCTTGTGCAAGAAAATAATCAGGTGTTCTGGTATACCCTTGCTTCTTAATGTGGCCCAGAGTTTCTCATAGTTTACACAGTCAAAAGCCTTGCTATAGTCAATAAAACACATATAGATATCCTTTTGGTATTTTTTAGTCTTTTCAAGGATCCATCTCACATCTGCAATGATGTCTCTCATTTCTTGCTCTTTCCTGAACCTTGCTTGTACTGTACTTCAGGCAGTTCTTATTCCAGGTATGGTTGCAGTCTCTGCTGAATAATCTTCAGTAGAATCTTTCTGGCATGTGGGATCAGAGTGATTGTGTGATAATTTCCACAATCAGTTGTATCTCCTTTCTTTAGTATTGATATAAACACAGATCTTTTCCAGTCTGTTGGCCATGATGTCTTCCAAATTTCCTGGCAGAGCCTTCTAAGTATGTAAACAGCTGCATTTGATTGCTGTGATACGTCAATGGGAATACCATCAATGCCCCATGCTTTGTTCTTTGATAAGGCTTTCAAAGCTGCTTCAATTTCTTCTTTCAACACAAATGGTTCCTGATCATAAGGTACATGTTGAAACAGTTGTTGGTCCACTTGATCTTTATCATATAATGACTCTGTATATTCTTTCCACCTTTTCTTGATCTTCTCAGCATCATTTAACATGGATCCTTGAGCATCTTGTAACATTCCAATTTGAGGCTCGTAGCTTTAAGAAAGCTGATCTTGTTCTTCCTCTAATAGTTTCTGCTTCTATTTTCTTGCATGTGCCATTGTAGTACTTCTTGTATTGTCTTGCTGCATGTTGGAAATCACTGTTGAATTCTTTCTCTTCTGGCTTTAGATTCTCTGCATTTCTGAGCAATTTTCAGAGTTTCTTCGGTCATCCATTTTGGCTGTTTTTGCTTCTTCACCTTTTGTAGACTTCTCACTTTCTTCCAACACAACCTTCTTGATGTCATCCCATAATTCTTCTGGAGCTCTGTCATTTGTAGCTAAAGCAGCAAATCAATTTTGCAGGTAGTCTTTAAATTCCGGTGGTATATTCTCAAGGTCATATTTTGCTACACTCATGAGGGGCTTGCTCTTTTTCTGCATATGTTTGAGTTTGCATGCTATTGCTGTCGATCTGTACCACAATTGGCAACAGGTTTTGTCTTTGTTGATATTATTGAGCTTTTCCAGCGTTGACTTCCACAGATGTAGTCAATTTGATTTTTGTACAATCCATTGGATGAAGTCCATGTGTACAGTCACCGCTTGTGTTGCTGGAAGAAGGTGTTTGAGATGAATAGAACGTTGGTCTTGCAGAATTCTATCTTTCTCCAGTTTCATTTCTCTTGATGTCCATATTTTCTAATCATTTGCCTTCTTTGTTTTGCATTCCAGTCATCCATGACTATCAGGATATCCTGTTTTCATGTTTTGTCAATTTCAGCTTGCATTTGTTCATAGAACTCATCATCTTCATCCTCTTCTGGAGCTGTTTTTGGGGCATATACTTGAATTATAGTTGTGTTGATGGGCATTCCCCGTAGACAAATAAAAACTAAGTGGTCACTGATTGCGTTGTATTTTATTACAGTTCTTGGAAGTTTTTTCTTAATTATAAATGCAACACCATTTCTTTTTTGTCTTTCATTTCCAGGATAGTAGACCCTGTGATCATCAGATGCAAAGTGCCCAATGCCGGTCCTTTTCAGTTTGCTGACACACATTTCTCATGCATATTTATTATGGTTATCCCAGAAACCAGCTTGAGAAATATGACCTCAAAGTCACACCTGGAAATAAAGGCTAGCAAATAAAAAATAAAATGGTTCTTTGTTCATAGACTAACAGTAGTAAGTCAGTCTAATAAAATATTATCATTTTATATATTCTTTTTTATATTCAGTGTTGTATGACATTTATACCTTGTCTTATCAGTTGCAAAGGATAACCAAAGTAGATGAGTGTGGGTAAAGATTGAAATGACTCATCTAGTTTATCCAGTAAGGTGGTTAGAAGTTTAATTGTGCTTCATGCAAGTGAACACTCGTCTTTTTTGGAAGCATAGTGCAGCCATTTAACTGTTACGTTGCTCTTTGCAGATTTAAGACTTTATTTCCATTCTCTTGCTCTTAAGGGATTCTCTGTGTTTATCTAAGGCCTCCATCACTATTTCTCTCTCCACAGCCTCCTCTGAGCGGGCATTCCAGGCATTTATCAACTTTTATGGAAAACATATTTTCTGATGTTACTCCTGAGTCTTCCTCCTTGTAGCTTTACAATTCAGAAAATACAGTTCATAAGCAATTCAGCATTCACAGAAACATAGAAACATGATGACAGAAAAAGACCACATGGCCTATCTAGTCTGTCCTTCCATAACAACAACTACAACAGTCCCCTTTTTACCTTTAGAGATCCTCTGTGTTGTTCCCATGCTTTTTTGAATTCAGTTACTGTCCTCATCTCTACCATCTCCACTGGGAGACTATTCCATGGATCCACTACTCTTTCTGTAAAGAAATATTTCCGCATATCACTCCTGAATCTACCCCCCATCACCCTCATCCCATGTCCCCTCGTAGAAGAACTTGCTTTCAATTGAAAGAGGCTCTCTCCCTGAACATTTATGCCACGGAGGTATTTAAACATCTCAATCATATCACCTCTATCCCGCCTTTCCTCTAAGGTGTACATATTAAGATCCTTAAGTCTGTCCTCATATGCTTTATAATGAAGCCCATTAATCATTTTAGTAGCCAACCCTCTGCACCGACTCCATCCTGTTCACATCCTTTTGAAGGTGCGGTCTCCAGAATTGCACACCATACTCCAAATGAGGTCGCACCAAAGACTTATACAGAGGCATTATCACCTCCTTTTTTCTGCTAGCCATTCCTCTCCATATGCACCCAAGCATCCTTCTAGCTTTTGCTGTCGCCTTTTCTACCTGTTTAGCTACTTTAAGATCATCAGACACAACCATGCCTAGGTCCCGCTCTTCTTTAGTGGACAAAAGTACTTCACCTCCTATACTGTATTGCTCCCTTGGATTGCTGCAGCCCAAATGCATGACCTTACATTTTTTAACATTAAATCCCAGCTGCCAAATTCTAGACCATTCTTCAAGTTTAGCTAGATCCCTCCTCATGTTATCTACACTTTCCTGGGTGTCTACTCTATTGCAGATTTTGGTATCATCTGCAAAGAGGCAAACCTTACCCGACAGCCCTTCCGCTATATCACTAACAAAGATGTTAAAAAGAATTGGACCAAGGACAGATCCCTGGGGCACACCACTGGTAACATCCTTCTCCTCAGAGTGAGCTCCATTTACTTGTACTCTTTGTCGCCTCCCACCCAACCAATTTCTAACCCAAGCAGTAACTTTAGGGTCCATCCCTAGGGTGCTCAATTTGTTTATAAGTCGCCTGTGAGGAACAGTGTCAAAGGCTTTACTGAAATCTAAATACACCACATCTAGAGCTTTCCCTCGGTCCAACTCCCTGGTCACCCAGTCAAAGAAATCAATCAGATTTGTCTGACAAGACCTGCCTCCGGTGAATCCATGCTGCCTCGGATCCTGTAATCCCCTGGACTCCAGAAACCTCACTATTTTCTCTTTCAGCAGCGTTTCCAATAATTTACTCACCACCGAAGTTAAACTAACCGGCCTGTAGTTTTCAACCACAGCCTTACTTCCGCTTTTGTGTAAAGGCACCACATGAGCCTCTCTCCAGTCCTTTGGCACCACTCCCGACTCCAACGAGGCATTGAAAAGGTCAGTCAGTTGAGTCGCTAGAACGTCCCCAAGTTCCCTCAGTATTCTAGGGTGTATCCCATCCAGTCCCATCACTTTGTCTACTTTAAGTTGAGCTAGTTTCTCACGAACACAGTCTTCTGAAAATTGTTCAAGATGTCCCTCGCTTCTGTTCTTATTTGTGGGTGTTTTCTGAGGTCCTGCTCCTAGTTCTTCATCCGTGAACACAGAACAAACATATTTGTTAAGCAATTCCGCTTTATCCTTATCAGCTTCTACATATTCCCCCCCTGCACCCTTGAGTCTGACAATACCACTTTTGCCCTTCCTCTTCTCACTAATATATCTGAAAAATGTCTTATCCCCCCCATTTTATTGCATTGGCTATTTCCTCCTCCTTTTGAATCTTTGCCTTCTTGACTACTTTGCTAGCTTCTATAAGTTTTTCCAAATACAGATGCCTGTCTTCCTCTCTTTGTGATCTCTTGTATTTCATGAAGGCCTCCCTCTTTTTCTTCATTTTTTCAGCTACTTCCTTCAAAAACCATAGTGGTCTCCTGTTCCTTTTGCCTTTATTTACCATTTTAACAAAAAGGTTGGTTGCCTTTAAAATACCCCCTTTCAGTTTTGCCCACTGTTTTTCTACATCCCCCAGCTGTTCCCATCCCACTAACGACTCCCTGAGGTATTGGCCCATCTTCGCAAAGTTAGTCTTCCTAAAGTCTAAGATCCTCACCTTGGAATGGATTCTAACAGCCCTAGTCCTAATACTGAACCACACCATCTGGTGATCACTGGATGCAAAATGATCTCCCACTACAACATCAGAAACACTTTCACCATTGGTAAGCACCAAGTCCAGTATGGCCCCTTCACGTGTGAGGTCTGTTACCAATTGCCTGAATAGTTCTCCCTGTAGAGAATCCAGGATCTCCTTTCTTCTAGATGATGCTGCAGCAGGAATGTGCCAATCAACATCTGGCATATTGAAATCTCCTAACAGTAGCACTTTCCCTTTCCTAGCAATCCTGCGTATGTCTTCAATTAACTCTGTGTCCACCTCTTCCTCTTGTGAGGGAGGTCTGTATATCACACCAATGCAAATAGATTTCTGTTTCCCTCTTTCTAGTTTAACCCACAATGCCTCCTCTCTCCCTTTTAAGCTCTGTAATTCCAAAGCTTTAATAGTAGTTTTTACATATAGTGCCACTCCTCCTCCCCTTCTTCCTACCCTGTCCTTTCTGAATAAAGTATAGCCAGGTATAGTTACATCCCAGTCATGGTTTTCTGTGAACCATGTTTCTGTAACTGCCACTAAATCCAAGTCAGCCACTCCCACCAAAGCTTCAACTTCAGGGATCTTATTTCCCATGCTACGGGCATTAATACACACTGCTTTCCATATGTTACCCCTGTTACCCATTTCCATAAAGGTATTTAATGTATCACCTACCTGGGGGCTTTCACTTACCTGGGGGCTTTCTTCACCCATCCCCAAAGAATCTAGTTTAAAGCCCTTTTCAGTAGATTAGCCAGTCTACTACCAAAGATGCGTTGAACTTTCTTGGACAGATGGATGCCATCTCTGCTCTGCAACCCTTGGAACAGCATCCCATGGTCTAGGAAACCAAAACGCTCTCGATGACACCATCCACGCAGCCATGCATTCATCTCCAGGATGCGAGCCTCTCTGCCTTGGTCTTTACCCTCAACAGGGAGGATTGAAGAGAACACCACTTGTGCACCTAACTGCTTCACCCTCTGTCCCAGAGCCATGAAGTCACTTTTGATACGTTCTGAGGTATACCTGGCAGTATCATTTGTTCCAACATGGATTAGCAACATTGGGTAATAGTCAGTGGGCTTGATGAGTCTCGGCAAACTCTCTGTAACATCTTGGATTTTGGCACCAGGCAGACAGCATACCTCTCTGGACATCAAGTCTGGTCGGCAGATGGACGCCTCAGTACCCCTCAGAAGAGAGTCTCCAACCACCACTACCCTTCGTTTCCTTCTGGTCACTGATTCCGCAACTTTGGGGTACTTGAACTCTGGTTCTTCCCTTTCCAGGGATGCTTTCACCTCCTCCACTTCCAGGGTTGCATAATGGTTCTTCAATCCAAGGGCTGGAGAAGTTGGATTGGTGATTTTGCAGGCCCTGGTGACTTGTGTCCAACCATCGACATTCTGTTGGCACCCATCTTCTCCTGTGCTGGAGAGCCTGGTTGCTGCAAGAAGCATCTCATCAATGTACTTCTCACTGTCTTGAATGCTCCTCAGCCTCGCCACCTCCTCTCTGAGTTCCTCCACTTGTTTCCTCAGAGCTTCAGCATGCAGGCACCCTGCACATGGAACCGATCCTTCAACTGGAATTAGTACCTTCAAGTGGACTAAGACGACAACCTGAGGGGATGCCCACAAACTTTCTTGCCTCCATTCCTTCCCCCAACAAATTTATCATATTTAACAATAGAAGAGATGGCAAACTACAGGTCAGTAAGTCTTACCTTGGTGGTGGGAAAAGTAATGGAGATGCTGCTGAAAGAGAGAATAGTGGGCTTTCTAGAATCCAAAGGGCTGCAAGATCCGAGGCAATACGGTTTTACAAAAGGAAGATCATGCCAAAGAAATCTGGTTACCAGAGAACTAGATCAAGGGCATGCAATGGGTGCGGTCTACTTAGATTCCAGCAAAGTCTTTGATACTGCGCCTTATTGGAGGCTTGTGAATGTGCAGTCTGGGGATGCGTCCCAAGGTGATAAACTAGATCAGGAATTGGTTGACTGGCAGACTACAGAGGGTAGTGGTGAATGGAACTCACGCTGAAGAAAAGAGGGTGAGCAGTGGAGTACCTCAGGGATTGGTCCTGGAACCGGTACTGTTCAATGTTTTTGTGGATGATAAGGGTATGTCCACTAAGCTGGGCTAACAGTTAAGCCTGGCTGTCTTCAACTAGGGCCCATTGAATATCATGGGACCTAGTTGCAGATAGCCCAGGATAACTATTAGCCCAGCTTAGTAGACATACCCCTTAGCGTTTCCTTTTTCTACTAATGGCTGATAGTATTAACATTCATATACTAAGAGGCTACTTACTATAATGTGCTAAGACGTTAACATACGGTAACTGTTACTGTATGCTAAAAAAGCATGTGGGTGAAAAATTCTGTTTTAACTGCTTAGAACACAATGGAGAAGGGATAAGGTGGGTTATGGGCAAAGAGTTGGCGTAGACTACATATGATAGCTAGGACACAGTACTTGGCACATAGTAACTGCATCTACGCTAATTGCAAATAAACATTACCACCTTGCACCAAAGTATTAAAGCAATTTACAATACAAGAAGCAAAGCAATAAACTGATTACAATATCACATAGTAACAACCCCCTAGCAGCGATCTTGGTAAGGGAAGTAGTAAGAAAAGAGCAGAAATGATGATGCCAGCGCTCGTAACTGATGGTAATCTGTATATCGTCTGCATAAATGTGCAAACCAAAATTGAAATCCTGAATCAGAGTAGCCAAAGGAGCAATACAAATGTTAAACAGAATGGGGGACAAAACAGCCTTGTGGAATGCCATACCGAAGGTGGAAAGAGGAGGAAATTCCGGCTGCAGTGACCACTCTTAAAGTAATGATGTGAATGTGTGCTAACTATGCCTGTTGTTGTTAGTGCGGGTGCTCTTACCACCACCTCATATCAGTCACCTACTGTTTTCATCTGTAATGAGCCCAAGGCCAAGTGATGACAATATGGGGTCTGATCGTGTCAAGAACCCAACAGAAAGTCAAGAAAGAGAATATCCTGGAAAATAATTGTTTTATTTATTTGATTTAAATACTCTAATTAAATAAGGCACAACCCTCACTTAGCTTTAAATGTTTCAGAGGGGACATTTAGTAATGGTTAACACATGCTAATGCCATTATTTCATGTTATGTGCCTCAGGGCCTTTTTATGCAGATAATCCATGATAACGGTATTAATGCATGGTAACCGTTAGTAAATGACCCCCTAAGTGCATACCAACTAAAGCGATGTTTGGCATTGAAATGGAATGTATGTCCGGCTTACCTAAGCAAACACAACATAAGGGCAGATGTGATTTCTGATCTGTTTGTTTAGTATCGGGAAAAGTATTACATTGATAATGTTTTAGATTTAATTGTGATATTCTTTAAGCTATTGTTTTTCAGGTTGAAGTTGTATTCCAAAGGAGATATCCATTGGGAGACACGAAGGAGCCTATTTGTAGAGTATTTGCAAGTTCCGAAGGCAATTGCCCTGGAGGCAGCCGTCTGATCTAGATTCCTGGGATTATCGATTTGCCTGTTTGTTACAGTAGCATTGTTGCTCCATTTTAGCTTCCTGCTTTAAGCCTCTTGTCGCATGTTAATGTTGCATTCCTTCTATTGTACAGTACATATTGCATACACCATTTACTGATGTCATGTCGTCTCTTTAAAAAAAGCCGACTCTTTTCCTGAGTTTTCCTCTTGGGTTCGTTGTGTTTAATATGGTAGAGCCAGTGCAGGTGCACTCCAGTGTTCGAAGATTTATAATGGTTGGCATGCTCAAATAGGAAGGAATTTCAAAACTTCAAACGTGAATAATATGGCACTTTTACAGAGATGTGTACCCTGTGATGTGGAGAAAATAGCTTATTTGCTGTGAGGAGGATAAATGGGCTACCAATTCTTTTTGAACCCTCTGTGGCAGATCTCTGCTTGTTGACTTTCTTGTAGATGCTAGGAAAGCCTTGGTAGAATGATGAAATAAGCTTTTGTAAAAAAGAAAAATAAATAAAGGATTTAGATGGTCAGTGTGTAGCAGTGTGACTAATGTTGAACTGGCCCCTCCGATTGAAGTTTTAGAATGAATTACATTTGTCCATTATATCAGGCCAGGGGTTCTCAACCTTGTCCTCAGGACGTGCCTAGACTGTGGAGTTTTCAGGATATTCACAGTGAATATTTATGAGATACAATAGATGTGCAGGCCCTGCCTCCCCTCATCTCATAGATTTTCATCGTGGATATCCTAGAAACCTGGTTGGCCTGTGTGCCCAAGGACTAGGTTGAGAACTGCTGTCCTAGACACCTGTTCTGTTGGTATCTTTGGGGCATGTTTACTAAACCGCTCTAATCAGTAGTGCGGGATTCAATGTATGGAAAGCACACCATGCTAAAAGTTAATGTGCGGCTTCATGCTGAAAATCCGGTACTAGTAGGGTAACGTGAATGGGCACAGAAAGGGCAGTTTGGAGCGAAACGTGGGCATTGACGGTGCATCGCAGTTAGTGTGGATGTAATGGGTGCAGGGCCAGCATGACCATCAGGTGAATTAGGTGGCTGCCTACAGTGGCAATAGTCCAGGCTGTTTGGCTTCCGCCCCATCCCGATGCCTGATTCCTGATGCAGGGCTGTTTAAGGCCATTGCCACCACTGTAGACTGCTCTATTTAAACCCTATTAAAGATGTAAAATCAAGGTCACTTCACCTGGTGTTTTTTTTTATATACTCATTTTCAGTTCAAACACTAAATAAGTGTATTATTTACAAAATATCTCTATTGGCCAGAAATAATCTTCCTGAAGGGAATTAATTAGTTACATATTAAAAGATCTTTATATGCATGGCATGCAACAGAAAACATTAGTCTGCTGTTCTGGAACAATTTGTGGTTTATTTGTGGAACAATAGAATATTACCGCAGAGAGAAGCAAGCAGCCTGGTACTTTGAAGGAGACAGTAGCTGGAGATAGGACTTTAATTAAGATTTCATCTAGGATTTGGATTTTAGATTTAATAACTTGCCTTTTTAAATCCAAGCTCAGACCAAGTAAATTCAGGTCATGTAGGTTTTTTCCTGCCCCCAAAGGGTTTACAATGCACGTCATTTGCAATTAATTGGCAATAACATGCCCAACAGTACCCTACCTTCTCTGCATGTCACACACTCATTTTGACTCTGATAATGTCCCGGACTGAATATTGTAACAGCATCTTTAATGTTTTCACTACTGTAAACCTGACCAAACTTCAACATGTCCATACTCCTCCATAATGCTTCCAAATTTGACCACAAAACCACAGGCTATCCATTTCCTACAGATTAAAATTTAAAGTACTGACTACAGCTTGCAACGCCTTTTACACAAGTACTGTATCCCCCTCTATTTGACTAGTCATCTAGTTCCTTACTCCCCCAGTTGAATCCTCTGCTCACTGAAAGTCTACCTTCTAGTAGTCTCCACCAAGTGCACAGCTCAGCTAGAATCCACCCACGTCAGTGTTTTATTACCTGGTTCCACACCTATGAAATTCTCTCCTCCTATATCTCAGAGACATGCTTACATTTAAGAAAGCCTAAAGGCCTCCTATTTGGAGTTTTCCTATGGCCAACCCATTTGTTCACTCTGGGAGCGTAGAAAGCCTCTACCTCCTGCCTTCCCTGCCTCCTGTCTCTCAATTACTGTAACTTTTTATCCACTCTATTCCCTTCTCTGCTTATTTTTAATCTTGATTTTGGCTTTTATATTGTAAACCACCCTGATATACTGTGATAGGGCAGTATATCAAATCTGAAGTAAACTATAAGCTGTATTTATATGCGTGCACTCTAGTCTTGGTGAGATCTCGGTGTAAGGGTGAATATGGACAAAGAGAATGAGCTGATGGTTATATGTGTAGTGTTTGTGATATTTTATTCTACGTGTTGGTTTTATGTGAGCATATGCACATTAAAGGTTATTTACTATATTCAGCAATGGCCGCCGCCATTGCCGTTTTAAATTTAACCCTGATATTCAATGCCAGGGCCGTACCCAGCCACCACATTGAATATCTGGTATGTCCAGATGGAATTTTAGCTAGCCGGTCAGTGGCAATATTCAGCTTTTTTGGCCTAACTTCAACCAGTTTAACCAATCAGCTGCTGAATATAGCCGCTGTCCGACTAACTCTGCCACCCTGGCTCTGTCCCCTGAATGTCCTGACACTAAACGGCGCCAATGAATATTCCTTTGACCATGGTTTAACCGGTTAGCAGGTCTACTAACCAGTTAAACTGTTTTGAATATGCCCTCCTATGATTTTATTGTACTTTGCCTAGCTCGGGAGAGAGGAGGGCTATAAATATTTTTAAATAAATAAATAATGCAACTTAAATGCAAAATTTGGACCCTAACGTGCCTTAAATAATGATGACACGTGATGCATGCAAAGTGGCTCATTATTATTCAAAATGAATAATGCAACTTGTAAATTTCAAATGACATTCTTAGCTTTCACCCAGGAACATTGGCTTACTAATGCACCAGTCAGAGTTCCTAGGGGCACTGTTCCCTCTAAGCTGTGCGCGTGTGCGCGCGCACACATCTCGCCGAGCGAGCGCACATACTTTACAACAGAGCGCACAAAAATTACGGTTCTGATTCTGATAGAAAACAACACAGATGTCTTAAAATTTAAAAGTTGTTGTGTATTTACGGTTTTCACAAGTTCTACAATATTTTCTAGTGCAATCAATGTGGTGTACATACTGTATTCTGATGTGTAGTCAAATTTTAAAGTAGTTAACGCCAAGTGTCGTTATGTGGCGCACAAAAATTTAACCTTCCTTCAAAAGTTGCACAGCTGATATTTTATGCGCACACAGCCTACAGAAAATTAGAGGGAATATTGCCTAGGGGTGCTCTTGAAGGGGTCGGTGATTTGTGCAGAGTAGTCCTTACACCCTTGATCCCTTCATATAAAAGAACACCCATTACCCCCTGACCAATTCTCCCACCTTTTGATGTCCAATCCTCGATAAAATGTAAGAATCCCTAAAATGGACCCCTACCTCCTGATCCCTCATGTGTACAGTCACCGCTTGTGTTGCTGGAAGAAGGTGTTCGAGATGAATAGATCGTTGGTCTTGCAGAATTCTAACAGTCTTTCTCCAGCTTCATTTCTGTTGCCAAGTCCATATTTTCCAACCACTTTGCCTTCTTCTTTGTTGCCAACTTTTGCGTTTCAGTCACCCATAACTATCAGGATATCCTGTTTGCATGTTCTGTCAATTTCAGCTTGTACTTGTTCATAGAACTCATCAATTTCATCCTCTTCTGCAGATGTTATTGGGGCATATACTTGAATTATAGTTGTGTTGATAGGCATTCCTCGTAGACAAATAGAGATTAAGGGGCTTGTTTACAAAGCTGCAGTAGTGGCTTCCGCCCAATATCGGAGCCGTGGCCCCATTGAATTCAATGGGGCTGTGGCTCCGATATCGGGTGGAAGCCGCTACTGTGGCTTTGTAAACAAGCTCCTAAGCGTTCACTGACTGCATTGTATTTCACTACAGTTCTTGCAGGTTTCTTCTTTATTATAAATGCAGCACTATTTCTTCTTTGTCTTTCATTTCCAGCATAGTAGGCCATGTGATCATCTGATACAAAGTGCCCGATGCCAGTCCATTTCAGTTCACTGACACCCAACAGATCAAGTTATACACGTTCCATTTCATATTTGACCACCTCCAGTTTCCCTTAGTTCATGCTTCGTACATTCCATGTCCCAATATGTAAGACATCTTTACAGCTTCTGACTCTCATTTCATGTGCAGCTATATCAGCAGTCAGACGTCCCGAGGGCTTTGATCCAACCACATCATAAATGCTGTCTTTACTCTGAAAAGTCTTCAGCTCTTCCCCAGTAGCTAGTTGAGTGCCTTCTGACCTGTGGGTCTCATCTTTCAGCACTATAGTGCAATTTGTATTGTTGTGACTATCCATTGGGTTTTCATGGCAATATACAGAAGTATATTACCTCCGCGCAGTTTAAGTTTAGTGTTGTTGCCGTTGTCACAGAAATGTGATCCTCCGCTGCCAACACTGTCCCGTATAGCTGCTGCTCAGATGGGTTTTCATGGCAAGAGACAGAAGTAGATTGCCAGGCCTTTCCTCCACACATTTTAAGTTTAGTGTTGTTGCCATTGTCACAGAAATATGATCCGCTGCCGCCAACACTGTCCCATTCTGCTGCTGCCCAGATGGGTGGTTTTTCTTAGTCTGGCACCTCAGCTGAGACCATCCCTGTACATCTTGGGAGACCCTGCCAGTAGTTGAACTACAGATAGCTTACCCCTCAGCATCACTGATGCACATAAGCCCTCACAGCACTACAAGATGCAAACCAAGTGAGGGAAAAATGTCTTATCCCTCCATTTTATTGCATTGGCTATTTCCTCCTCTTTTTGAATCTTTGCTTTCCTGACTACTTTGCTAGCTTCTCTAAGTTTTTCCAAATATAGATGCCTCTCTGGGATCTCTTGTATTTCATGAAGGCCTCCCTCTTATTCTTCACCTTTTCAGCTACTTCTTTTGAAAACCATAGTGGTGTCCTTTTCTTTTTACCTTTATTTACCATTTTAACAAAAAGGATGGTTGCCCTTAAAATATCTCCTTTCAGTTTTGCCCACTGTTCTTCTACATTCCCTAGCTGTTCCCATCCCACTAACGACTCCTTGAGGTATTGGCCCATCTTGGCAAAGTTAGTTTTCCTAAAGTCTAAGACCTTCGCTTTTGAATGGATTGTATCAGCCGTAATCCTAATACTGAACCACACCATCTGGTGATCACTGGATGCGAGATGATCTCCCTCTATAACAGCAGAAACACTTTCACCATTGGTAAGCACCAAGTCCAGTATGGCTCCTTCACATGTGGGTTCTGTTACCAGTTGCCTGAATAGTTCTCCCTGTAGAGAATCCAGGATCTCCTTACTTCTAGATGATACTGCAGCAGGGATCTTTCAACATCTGGCATATTCAAATCCCCCATCAGTAGCATTTCCCCTTTCCTGGCAATAATGAGTATGTCTTCTATTAAATCTCCCATCCACCTCTTCTCCCTGTGAGGGAGGTCTGTATATCACGCCAGTGCAAATAGATTTCTCTTTCCTTCTTTCTAGTTTAACCCATACTGCCTCCTCTCTACCTTTTAAGCCCTGTATTTCCATAGCTTTAATATTATTTTTTACATACAGTGCCACTCCTCCCCTTCTTCCTACCCTGTCCTTTCTGAATAAAGTATAGCCTGGTATAGTTACATCCCAGTCATGGTTGTCCGTGAACCATGTTTGTGTTACCACCACTAAATCCAAGCTAGCCACTCCCATTAAAGCCTCAACATCTGGAATCTTATTTCCCATGCTATGGGCATTTATACATACTGCTTTCTATATGTTGCCCCATTTACCCATTTTCATAAAGGTATTTAATGTTTCACTTACCTGGGGGCTTTCTTCACCCATCCCCAATGAATATAGTTTAAAACCCTCTTCAGTAGGTTAGCCAATCTGCTATTAAAGACACGTCGACCCTTCTTGGACAGATGGACGCCATCTCTGCTCTGCAACCCTTGGAACAGCATCCCATGGTCCAGGAAACCAAAACGCTTTTGATGACACCATCCACGCAGCCATGAATTTATCTCCAGGATGCGAGCTTCTCTGCCTTGGCCTTTATCCTCAACAGGGAGTATTGAAGAGAACACCACCTGCCCACCAATGTGCTTCACCCTCTATCCCAGAGTCATGAAGTCACTTTTGATATGCTCAGAGGGATACCTGGCAGTATCATTTATGCCAACATGGATGAGCAACATTGGGTAATAGTCAGTGGGTTTGATGAGTCTTGGCAAACTCTCCATAACATCTTGGATTTTGGCACCTGGCAGACAGCATATCTCTCTGGACATTGTCTGGTTGGCAGATGGATGCCTCAGTACCCCTCAGAAGAGAGTCACCAACCACCACTACCCTTCACTTCCTTGTGGTTAGTTATTCTGCAACTTTGGGGTGCTCGAACTCTGGTTCTTCACTTTCCTGGGATACTTTCACCTCCTCCACTTCCAGGGCTGCATAATGGTTCTTCAATTCAAGGGCTGAAGGAGCAGGATTGGTGATTCTGCAGGCCCTGGTGACCCGATGCCAACCTTTGCTATTCCGTAGGTTCCCATCTTCTCCTCTGCTGGAGAGCTTGGATGTTTCAAGAAGTATCTCATCAATGTACTTCTGATTGTCTTGAATGCTCCTCAGCCTCGCCACCTCTTCTCTGAGCTCCTCCACTTGTTTCCTGAGAGCTTCAGCATGCAGGCATCCTGCACAAGGAACTGATCCTTCAACTGGCATTGGTATCTCTATCTGGACACAGGCAGAAGCTGTAGTGGGGGAAACAGCTTTGGTGATATGAGTTTTCCTAGCCATTGTTCAGTTGGTGGAGTTTAGGTACCTGTTGAATCAAAAGAGAGAGAGACCTACCAAAGTACCAGCCGGTTTCGCAGCTGTCCTTTCAGAGAAAAAAACAATTAACCTCTTTTAAGTGTATTCTAAATGTACTTTTCCAAGTCTCTGTGTATAGTTAATTAGGGAGGTGCCCTATAAAGCAAAACTGCTCACTAGGGGTGGGTGAGAGTTGGGAGGGGGGTAGGGAGGAAACTAACACCTGATGAGGTGTCAGTAGCTTTGAAGAGCTGAGAAAGATACTGAAAGCAGAGTTTCTAAACCTACACCAATGGAACAGAAAAAGCGGTAGCGTAGCAAGGGAAATCCAGGCAGGCAGTATGGAGGGGGGGGGGGGGGGGGGGCGGAGCCAAGCTGAGGCCAGTGGTCAGTAGAAAACTGGCCCTTCATTGGCAGATTTTACAATTCTGCCAGCTGCCAGACTCCAGCCCCTAAATCTTGCCAGGCCGGCCTAAAATCCGTTGGTTGGCAACCCTACCTGTGCCATCCCCAAGCCTCAGACCCTTCTAACATGCCTTCCCCTTCTCCCAACCTACCTTCTGCTACTACCAACGTTGTTCCTTCCTCCTCCAATCCTGTCTATCCCCACTGCCTCCTTATTTCCCCCCTCCTCTTCCCTGTGTCCGGCACCCCTTTCTGTCTTCCTCTACCCTTCCATGATCCAGCATCTCCCCATCTCTCTTCTCTACTCCCCATCCAGCATCTCTTTCTGTTTTCCTTACCCCCAGTGATGCAACATATCCCCCTTCAGTCTTCCCTACCCCCACATTCAGCAGACGCGGCTGCAGTAGAAATAATTTAAAAAACCCCTCTCCTCCAATCTAGCCGCAGCTTCTGCATCTTACACAGCCATGACTGCAATAGCAAAAATAATTTCAAAAAACCTCTCACCTCTCCTCCAATCCACTTGTGGCTGCGATAGCAAAAATAATGAGAAACAAAACAAACAGGTGCGCAGCCGCTGCGAGCCCTCCAGCCTGCGCTATTGAACCTCTGCCGCTGTGTCCCACTCCCTCTAGTGTAGCTTCCTTTTGGGGGTGGGGCGCAGCAGCAGAGGTTCAATAGCGCAGGTTGGAGGGCTCGCAGCGGCAGCGCACCTGTTTGTTTTGTTTTTCGTTATTATTGCTATCGCAGCCACTGGTAAGGTGCAGGAGCTGCGGCTGGATCAGAGGAGAGGATGAGGCCGTGGGGGGACAAAGAGAGAGACATAGAGCCCCCCCAGCCCCCCCAGTCCCGCCAGAGCAAAAAAAATTGCTTTTCAACTGCCAGTTTTAGTTTTATGCCGGCAGCCGGTCTGGCTATATGAAAACTGGCCATTCTGGCAGAAAACCAGCTGGTTGGCAACACTAAGTACTATAAGATGATTGTAATCCATGTAAGACATTTATTTTGGATTGTGCTGAAGGGAAATTTGTTAAAGAAATCAATAAATACAAATAAATGAGGGGAGGAAACTATATAATGCATTGCCTTACCCCTCATAGCAGAGTCAATAAGAGAGGAAAAAGATGGCAGATGACAAGGTGTGAGAGAGGAGAGGTTAAGGTGTGAGAGAGGAGAGGTTAAGGTGTGAGAGAGGAGAGGTTGCCTTCCCTCTCTTGCCCTTCATCCTCTCTTTAGGATCAGACTAACCCCTGTGGAAGCCAATTCAGAGCCATAAGAACATAAGATATGCCATACTGGGTCAGACCAAGGTCTATCAAGCCCAGTATTCTATTTCCAACAGTGGCCAATCTAGGTCATATGTACCTAGCAGTTTCCCCAAGGGACACAGGTTCCACAATGCTTGTATTGGTTCAAGCATTGATATCCTGGGTCCCTTCTTAATAATGGTTTATGGACCTTTCCTCCAGGAACTTGTCCATACCTTTTTTAAACCCAGCTACACTAACAGCCTTTACTACATCCTCCGGTAACAAATTCCAGAGTTTGATTACACGTTGAGTGAAAAAATATTTTCTTTTATTAGTCTTAAATAGTTTACCCTGTAGCTTCATTGCATGTCCCCTAGTCTTTCTATATTCTGATAAGGTAAACAATCGATCTACGTTTACCCGTTCCACTCTGTTCATCAATTTATAGACTTCTATCATATCTCCCCTCAGCTGTCTCTTTTCCAGGTTAAAGAGCCCTAACCTTTTTAGCCTTTCTTCATAGGAGTATCCTTCCATCCCCTTTACCATTTTGGTGGCTCTTCTCTGAACCTTTTCTATAATCGCTATATCCTTTTTAAGATACGGCGACCAGAATTGCATACAATATTCAAGGTGCGGTCTCACCATGGAACGATATAGAGGCATTATAATATCTTTTGTTTTATTTTCCATTCCTTTCCTTATCATACCTAGCATTCTATTTGCTCTCTTGGCCGCTGCTGCACACTGAGCCGAGGGTTTTAACATGTTATCCACAATGACGCCTAAATCTTTTTCCTGGGTGGTAGTTCCTAATGTGGAACCTTGCATCGTGTAACCATAGTTTGGGTTGTTCTTCCCTAGGTGCATAACCTTGCACTTGTCCACATTAAATTTCATCTGCCATTTTGATGCCCAGTCTTCCAATTTATCAAGATCCTCTTGCAATTTTCCACAATCTTCTTGGGTTTTAACAACTTTAAATAGTTTTGTGTCATCTGCAAATTTGATAACCTCACTCGTTATTCCACTTTCCAAGTCATTTATGAATATGTCAAAAAGCAGCGGACCCAGCACAGATCCCTGGGGTACACCACTATTCACCTTTCTCCATTGGGAAAATTGGCCATTTAGCCCTACCCTCTGCTTTCTATCTTTTAACCAGTTCCTGATCCACAATAGTACACTGCCTCCTATCCCATGACTCTTTAGTTTTGCCAAATGTCTCTCATGAGGGACCTTGTCAAAGGCTTTCTGAAAGTCCAGATACACAATGTCAACCGACTCACTTTTGTCCACCTGATTATTCACTCCTTCAAAAAAACATAACAGATTAGTAAGACAAGATCTTCCTTGTCTAAAGCCATGTTGGCTGTCTCCCATTAGGTTGTGACTATCTACATGCTGAGTAATTTTATTCTTTATGATGGTTTCTACCATTTTCCCCGGTACTGATGTCAGGCTCACTGGTCTGTAGTTTCCCAGATCACCCCTGGAACCCTTTTTAAAAATTGGTGTTACATTGGCGATCCTCCAATCTTCAGGTATTAGAGATGATTTTAATGATAGTTCACAGATTACTAATAGCAGGTCTGCAATCTCATATTTCAGTTCTTTCAACACCCTTGGATGTATACCATCCGGCCCAGGTGATTTGCTACTCTTCAGTTTATCTAATAGTTGTAAGACATCTTCCCGATGTATCGATATTTCCTTCAATTCTTCCGCACCTTTAAATACCACTTCAGTCATGGGTAACATCCCTACATCTTCCTCAGTAAAGACTGAAGCAAAGAATTCATTCAGTCTCTCCGCTATCGCCTTGTTGCCTCTTAGTGCTCCTTTAACCCCTTTATCATCTAATGGACCAACTGACTCTCTCACAGGTTTTTTGCTACGAATGTACTTGAAAAGGTCTTTACTTCGCGTTTTTGCTTCTGCAGCAAGCTTCTTCTCAAACTCTCCCTTTGCCTGCCTTATCAATGCCTTGCATTTGACTTGCCAGTGCTTGTGCTGTTTCCAGGTTTTGTCGTTTGGCTCTTTTTTCCATTCCCTGCATGTCTGGGCTGTCCAGACGTCCAGAAAATGGACAGGGCATATCTGTACCTGATTCTGCAACCGCGGGAGCTATATGTTCCTGCGGCTGCAGAATCGGGCACCTAGATGTTCCCAGAGTGCATGGCATTCAGAGTGGTGAGACGGACAGATGCTGCCAACTATACCGCTCTGTGCTCCTGCTGGTGTGCTGGTGCTTTGGCATCCCATAGCCATGGCAGCAGGATGCCCAGCAGGAGCAGGTAATACCCGACAGCAGAATTGCTCTCCTTTCCCCACTGCCCAATCCTTGGCAGGGGCAGCCAGTCCTGGGATCAGGTGGCGGGGGCTCACCTGCAGCTGCTCCGGTTCTATGGGTGGTCTGCATGCCCTGATCATTGCCGAGGTGGAATAAGTCTGACATCTATCCTACCCCTGCTGGACATACAGAGGCCTGTCCTGAATGGCCTCTGTATGTCCGGATTCCAGGCTATGACCCTGCTCCACCTTCGCACTGCCCAGGCACCTTCCCCTTCCACCCCATCCGGCGCATCCCGCACAATGGCCCTATACATGCAGGGAACAAAAGGGGCTGCATACGGTCCCAGCCCTGAATGGGGGTTGGACATCCAAACCCACTATTCCTGCAACAGAATGCCCCCCTTAGCGTCTAATAACATTTTTGAAATCTTTCCACGGTTGTCCATTTATTGTCTGATAATGTCCCGGTTACATGTCATATTTAGACTAAGAACAGTGTATTACAGCTTCATATAAATATCAGTTCTGCCACTACTGTTGGTAGTAAAATGAAAAATGTTGAAAATTATATAAGTATCAGGTACTTATAGGCATGGTCAATGTCTATTTATCAGAACTGGTATGCTTAGTGGTTCAACCTGGAATTCAAGGTTGAGCTCTCAGTCAGCTGTCGTGCTTTCCGGTTTGATTCAGTAACAGGGACATTGATTATGTCATCTGTAATAAACAGGTTGAAATATTCCAGTGGATCTGTACTGTCAGATACTGTTTCACGCCAACTAGGTGATCCTGTAAATGGTAAGCGAGTTCTCTGACTGTAGTCCGCACTAGATCAACTGAACACTGTAGAACCGTGTGTCTGATTTTCATCATCGTCCATCAAAATATCATCAAGACTATCAGTATCTTCCACATCTGCATCACTAGAACCAGATTCACTGCCATCATCACTATCATATTCAGAGGTACTATCATCAGAATTGAACAATTTTGCCCTAATTTAGCTAAAACAATTATGAATGAAACCAAGTGGGTGTGGCCTCTCACACTTCAGGTGACACTTATGTTAGCCTCCCTCTGCTTGCCAATAATGTAAGAACCACCCACAGCAGCTAGGACGAGATAACTTGGGGTAAACAGTGGCAGAATGGATGTCAAAACTGATGACGGGTATACTCGGGGTAGAAATTATGGAATGCATTTTTCTTGGATGAGTTAACTTGGGGTAGACATGAAAGGGGTTAAAGCACAGGCAGACTAGTCACATGCCTAGGGACCAAACATTTAGGGAGTCCCCATCAGATGTGTTTCAGACTCAGGAGGTCAGGGTTGCCAACCGTCTGGATTTTTTTCAGGACTGTTTCAATGTCTGGAAGCCAGAAGGATGGTTAAACTGAAAAATATCCAGAGTTTAGACCTCTACCTGCAATTCTCCGGTCCTCCCCTTCTGTGAGAGGGCCTACCTTACCCATCTCCATTGTCACTAGCAGCACCAGCAAGGTAATTAGTTTCCAATGATCAATCACATGTGGGAAGCAGCCAAGACAGGAGTCAATGACTATAGATAGGATGCAGTCAATGGGAAGGCACCAGGAAGATGGGAGGAGGTGTGTCGGGGGAAGCTCCTAAGCTGTTCATAAATTGGAGGATTGTGCATTGCACGAGACCCTGGGCTGATCTTGGAAAGGCTCAATAGAATTAAGAGTGTGTGTGTGTGTGTGTGGGGGGGGGGGGGGTTGAATGGTAGAGGGATGAGAGAAGTATGATGGGCTAGGGAAGGAGCTAATGTGATTTTGTTGGGGGGGGGGGAAGTATGATCGATAAGTAAATGGGCATCCATAGAAGAGGCCCACAAATATGTTTTTCAAGGACCCATTGTAGTGTTAATTCAGCTCTGCATCTCCCTTCCCATTTTCCTCATCCACCTACTGTGTGCTGGACCACTCTACTTCAGGATCTCACCACCTCCCAGCCCAGTATTGTCCTCTTTCCTTTCCACCTGAGATCTGGCCTTTGATGCCCTCTTCCTCCCATAAGAAGTGATCATTTAGAAAGCCCATTGCAAGGTGTGCAGCTCAATCTGGCATAGTTACTAACATCAGGCTGTACTAAGCCTGACAAAGCTGGGATGTTGTTGCCTTTTTTTAGTCCCCTAGTCTCTTGCTCTATGTCCTTTCCTCTTTTCCCTTCTATCTCCTTCTCTTTTGCTTGCTCACTGCAGTAACCCAAACTCCAACAAACTGCCTCTGACTGTCAGATAGCTTCTATAGCACGTGCAATCGGTGCCTTTGGTCTGAAGCCAGTAATATATTTGGACAGTTGTGTGTTGGTTATTATTGTGTAGGGTGGTAATCTGCAAGTGCTCGTTATACTTTCATTTGTATCTCATTAAGCTTATTAGCATGTATGAGACCTTATAGTTTATCATCTGCACACAATGGAGTGTTAGCAGGTGCCTTGCCGTGCAGGTTGGGGCTTTGGTGAGTGCCATTTATTGTGAATACTAAACCAGTTTATCATAGATGACAACCTTTTGTGAATCAGCCCCTTTGTATGGTTCAGGAAGTCAGATACTTCAAAGTCGAACAAATGAATTTTCCCCTATTTTAATGCTCCCAAAAGTGATTGCCGAATCAGGAAGAATTTAAAAAGCTTCAGCAACTTTTTTTCAGTTTAGACTTCGGCTTGGCATACTTCCAAACAGCAGGTGGATGCTCCTGTCACACCAGCCTAACAAGAAAATCCCCCGAGAAACAGAGGAACAAGCCTTCAGAGAAATGAAAAATTCCAGCTGTCCATGGGGAAGCCACTGGTGAAGCATGCATTGGGCTGATTCATTTTTGGCTATTTCTGGTGACGTCTGTACACATGTTTTACAGCTGGAATAAAGAGGGAGCTGTAAAGCTTTCTAGAAGTCTGCATGCTGTTCTTTTCTCTTTGGGAATGATCCTGCTTGGCAGACCCCAACAAATTTAGTCTGATTTAAGAATCAGGTGAAAAAGTGGCCAAAGCCATAGGCCTGCTTGCACTATTTTGATGCATCATTTGCAGAAGGCTCATTTATTACTGCTAATGAAAGGGATAATTAAAGCTATTTAAACAAAAACACTTGTTCAATGTACTATGGGAATTGTGCTCCTTAGTGGAGCGGAAGACTGGCCTGATGGTTAGAGCAGTAGTCTAAGAACTCAGGAAGCTAGGGGTTCAAATCATGCTTCCATTTATTTAGCTTTGGACACTCTTTGTGACTTGAGCAAATTGTTTCACCCTCTATTGCCTTAGGTACAAATTTAGGGTCTACACTATCAAAGTGCACTAACATGGTATTTACTGAGGTGGAGACATAGCCCACAAATACAGCAAGCAAAGGTTCAGATCCCACTGATTTAATGAAAACCTAGATGTGGCATTGTAAGACACAAAGGTGCTGAAGAAAAATTTGTTGAAATGCAGAAGTGCTAAACAAATACTTCTGTTCTGCATTCACAAAAAATAAATCCTGGAAAAAGAACAAAGCGTGATAGTACTAATGCAGTGCTTTTTAAACTTTTATCCCATATGACCCCCTTTTAACAACTGAAAATTCACGTGAGCCCAGATGATGATGAAATCAAACTATCAGGTCTCTAGCCTCCTTCCCCTCCTTCCAGTCATCCAAGGTAGGAAGGCGGCAGTAACAGTAGTGGCAACAGCAGCAGCAGTCAGTACAGGGTCCCTTGTGACAGTGTGCAGTGTGTGCTTACAGACCCCAGTACTCAGCACGGGTTTCCAGCCTAACATGACGCTTACTCAGGTGGGGGGGACAAGGGCCAATGAATGTTCACTGGCTCACAGACCACATGCTGACCAATGATTGCCACTACTTGTCATAGGTCACAGTGAAAGTCCAGAGAGAAGGGGAAATGGCCACGTTTCTGTGACCCCATCCACTGATGATGTGGCCCCATTTGGGGTCCTGACTCCAAGTATTGGAACCACTGTACTAATGGGAATGGAGTAGATACTGCACCATTCATGGAAGAAGGCGTTGATGAACAACTTGCAAAATTGAAAGTGGATAAAGCCATAGCCACTGGATGAGATTTATTGCAGGATATTGAGATGGAGTCTTGCAGGACCTTTAAAGGATGTGTTTAATAAATCCCTGGCGACAGGGAGGTCCTATGAGACTGGAAAACATAGAAACATTGAAATATGACAACAGAAAAAGACCACATGGCCTATCTAGTCTGTCCTTCCATATCAACAACTACAACAGTCCCCTTTTTACCTTTAGAGATCCTCTGTGTTCGTCCCATGCTTTTTCGAATTCAGGGCTGATGTGGTCCATCTTCACAAAAGTGATAGCAGAGAAGAGGTGGCAAAATACAGGTGGTAAGCCTTACCTCAGTGGTGGGAAAAGTAATGGAGATGCTGCTGAAAGAAAGGATAGTGAAATTTCTAGAACCCAATGGATTGCGCAAGATGAGGAAACATGGTTTTAGCAAAGGAAGATAGTGGCAAACAAATCTGATTGATTTCTTTGACTGCGTGACCAGAGAACAGGATCAAGAGCATGCATTGGATGTAATCTACTTGGATTTCAACAAAGCCTTTGATACTGTTCCTCAGGAGGCTTATAAATAAACTGAGTAGCTTGGGGATGGGTCACAATGTGGTGAAATGAATTTGAAATTGGTTGACTGATGGAAGACAGAGAGTAGTGGTAAACGGAAATCACTCAGAAGAAAGGAAGATGAGTAGTGGAATGCCCCAGGGATCATCCTGGGACTGGTACTGTTCAGTGTCTTCATGAGTGATATTGCCGAAAAGTTAAAAGGAAAAGTTTGCCTTTTTGAGGATGACATGAAGATTTGTAACAAACTGGACACCTTGGAGTGAATAGACAACATGTGTAAAGATCTACAAAAATGAGAAGAATGGTCTAAGACTTGGCAGTTAAGACTTAATGCAAAGAAGTGCCGAGTGCTGCACTTGGGATGCAGAAATTCAAAGGAGCAATATGTGATAGGGGGCAAGAGGCTGGTATGTACAGACCAGTAGAGAAATCTCACGGTCTGAAGATCTGGTCTGAAGATCTCAAAGTGGCAAAGCAGTGTGACAAGGTAGTGGCCAAAGCCAGAAGGATGCTAGGTTGCATACAGAAAGGCAGAACTAGCAGAAAGAAGGAGGCATTAATGCCCCTGTACAGGTGAGACTTCACTTGGAGTATTGTGTTCAGTTTTGGCAGGGCTGGCATATCCACTAGGCTTGTTACGCAGCCGCCTAGGGTGGCAGACCTCTGTGGGTGACATATCATTAGTGGCAGGCCATGTGCTTCAACATACATGGCTTGTTGCTTCTGACCCCCCCTTCATGGAATCAGCACAGGGGGGTGGCATAGCTTGGCACAGGGGGTGACACAGTTTGGTGCAGGGGGGTGGCAAGGCACAGCTCAGCAGGGGGGAGGCGGCACAGCCAGAACTTCTGCCTGGGGGTGGCAGAAACCCTTGGGCCTGCTCTCGGTTTTGGAGACTACGCCTTGCAAAGGATATAAAGAGACTTGAAATGGTTCAGAGGAAGGTGATCAAAATGATATGAGGCCTGTGCCAGAAGACGTATGAGGAGAGATTAAAGACCTAAATCTGTAAACTCTGGAGGAGAGGAGGGACGGGGGAGATAGGATACCGATGTTTAAATACTTAAAGGGTGTTAATGAACAAGTTGCCCCTTTTCAAAGATAGAGAAGCTGTAGAACTAGAGAACACGACATGAAGCTACAGGGAGGCAAATTAAAAAGCAATGTCGGGAAATACGTTTCACGAAAAAGGTGGTGGATGCCTGGAACGTCCTCCCCATGGAGGTGGTAGTGGTAAAAACAGTGGCAGAATTCAAAAAAGCATGGGACAGACACGGAGGACCCCTGTGTAACAAGAGGATGGAATCAAAGCAAAGCTAAGTAACTTTTAAACATCAAAAAATGGAAATAGGTAACCTGAAACTCTAAAGAAAGGCACCGGGGGAGGGGGGGGGGATAACCTGTATAGAGCAGGAGGTACGACCCTAACAAAGACACAGAGGGGAGTAACCTGCACAGAGCGACGGGTACAACCTTCACCACCTTATTGCACAGACTAGATAGACCATGTGAGTCTTTATCTGCCGTCATTTACTACGTCACTGTATTGCTACGTATGCTACTATGTCCTGTTTTATGCACTGGATTTTGTTTAACAATAACATGAATTAAGGGTCATGCTTACCAAAATGTGGTCAAGTTTTGCATTTTGTAGAAAACCTAGCGCCAGTAACTGCAAAGCCTCTTTGGTAAATGCAGGGGACGTGCACAGCATCTGCAGACACTTACCACATGGGCCCAAATTCCCTGCCTTGGCACAGCACCAAAAAGGTCTTCAGAAGGCAAGTGGCTGTGACCCTGATGCCCCCCCCCCTCAATCCAACCCGCCAATCCTAGCAGAGATCTCTCGCTCTCTGATCCCACCCCATGGCACACAACCCCTCTGAGAACAACCCTCCCAAGCACAGCGCCCCCCACAAACCACCCCGGATCACACCTTCCCTTAAAGCAAAGCTCAACCCTTAACTAACCCACCCGAGGACCCTCATCCCAAATATACCCCTCCCCTGCAAGGGTCTAGCCCGGAACCTCCTTCTGCTCCCTTACCCCCATTCTTCCTGGGTTAACCCCGGGGATCCCTGGAAGTCCAGTTGTCATCAGGGCTGGAGTGATCACCCCTCTGCTCCCGCTTGGGCTATAGAGACTTTCGAAAGGGCAGTGGTGACCCTTAGTGGTAGTCTCATGTTACTACTGCTAGGGCCAATCCCTAGTGGTAGTACCACAAGACGACCATAGGAGTTACTGTTGCCGTTTTGGAACCTGCAGCAACTGGGGCACGAGGGGAGGGGGATTGCTGCTGCCCTGAAGACCTCTGGACAATCAGGGTTCTCCGAGTAAGATTGGGGGGATGAGGAGGTGGGGAAGATTGTGGTGAGGTCCTTGGAGAGGGATCTTTTTGGGAATGGGAAGAACTTGGGGGAGGGGGGCTAGTTAAGGGTTGAGCTTCCTTTACACATTAGGAGATACTGAGGGGCGGTATGACTTGGGGGAGCTCATGTTGGGGGGTTGTGCTATGGGGAGGGGATTGTAGTAGGGGAAGGTCCATGTGTGGAGTGGTGGGGTGCTGCCATGATCACTGCGTTTGTTTTTTTTGTGATGGGCAGTGAGCAGGCTAGTGGACTGCCGGTAGTGTCGCTCATTGAATGCTACCTCTTGAGGTGATGCGAGGTATAACCACGCTTTCAGCAGTCGTGACAGCTAGCGCACAGCACCATCCAATATGCCGCTGTCACCTTCTGCCACACCCCCTCTCCACTCTCTACGCTGAACCCACACTAAGCAGTTAATGTGGGATTTTTACCACGCTGGCTGATTGTAGCGCACTGTAGTAGTTACTTGTGCTATCGGTTAACGTGCAGTAAACACCCATTAGTGTACTTTGGTAAACATTCCACTAATAGCATAAATATGCGCCAAGACATCAGGGCATTTTAGTATAGCCATAGATTGTAAGCACCACGGGGCGGGGAACTTCCTAGTGTACCTGGATGTAACTCACCTCCAGCACAGTTTGGAAAACTGAGTAATAAAATGCAAAATCAGTGCCTTTTCACATGTTTTTGATTGAGCAATATTTTCTGTGAATTTTTTTCCCTTCCAACTTAAATCCTTGGACAAAAGATTTTCTGTTTCAAAATTGTCCAGTCTTACAGCATTTTTGCCCTTTTTCTTGCCCGACTGTTGCCCTAAGCTTAATTCTAGGCCTTGATCTCTCCAGTGTTCTTTCTACATGGAAGAGATTCAAGGAAGGCAGGACTGTTTAGTCTTTGTTACCCCAAAACAAATGTGACGTGCATTGCTAACCTCACCTAGGGAGATCTTTTCAAACCAGAAAAAGCAGAATACTGGGGTACTTGAAATGCAAAACTATTGACGTTCCACTGCTATGTTCACTGTAAATCTCACAACATTTATCACTAATGATATATTATTCTTAACATCAAACTGTCTCTTATTTGAGAAGTTGCCATATCCACAAAGTATCCTATGAGTCTATAGCCAAAACAAGAGGTGAGGCGCAAATACTAGCGTTAGGAAGTGATACTGTTATCAGCTCTGGCCTGCCGAATGTCATTGAAGCAAACGATAAAAGCTGCTATGTGATATGATTTGGCAGGCTTCTAATTAAACTGTCTTTGACGCTCTCCGCCGTGAGTTGGATTCCTCGGCTCTGTTTCATTTTGTCTCTTTTTCTCTCTGTCTGCTTCTTAATTTATAAAGTCCTTCACAGCTCATACGTGTATTGGGGCTCTTGTATAATGTGAAGCACATGCATGCTTGATAAAGTGGGGGTACAAAGACATGCCTCAATTTAGCCCTGGCAGTTACGCCTGCCCTAGAGCAGCTTGTAAATGCCTGTGCCTACAATCTTTAGAAAGGTGCGCAAGTTATACTATTTTACAATTTACGCTGTAAATTTAGGCTCCGCCCCTGTGTACGACAGGACTTATACATGCTCTTAGAGAATAGCAATTGCTTAAAATGTGCACGTAAGGACTGACGCATGCAACTAGTGCGTAACTTTCCAAATGTCACTACTAAAATCAGCCCCTAAATCTATTTCCTATTGTCAGCTAGGTCTCGATGAATCCCCTTTTCCTCCAGCTCCTGAGCAGTAATAGAGAGTTATAGGAACCAGCTTTACGTCATCTCAGTAATATACACACAGATATATTTTAATCGAAGAGTGACTGTAAGAAATAATTGTGATCTGGTCTGATTTAATGTAGAATTCTCGTAACCTATTGGTTCTAGAGAAATCTGGATTCTTTGCAGACTACTCCGAGATGTTCTTCTTTAGTTAATTCTTATGATGAGCCAATAAAAATTTCTTAGACTGATGCACCTGCAGGAGGTGTGCTGTTCATGAGAGCATCCTGCCAGGAGCTGCCTGAAAACTGACAAAGCAAATACCGTCACCCCCTGCTTGAATGGCTTTCATAGTACAACTCAGAATTCAGTTCTTGGTAACCTGGTTTACTGCACCTACGCTTCGAGAAGTCTAACATCTCGCTTTGTCATTGTCCTACCAGGCACAGTGTGTCAGCATGAGTTACGGCCTGACTCTGAGTGCTACTGTTAAGACAAAAGTTAAATATTCTTGCTCAGTCAATCCCTTATCATCTTGTGGTAGACTACTGCTGTCACTTTGGCATAAGCTCAGCCAATCCTCCTCTGCTTACTGTTTGCCGTTCTGTTATTTTGTCTAGTTGCCCAGTCCTGTGCAAGCGAGCCAAGGAATTCTGCAAGCTCAGCCACACTGGGCCCCTCGGCGTTGTAGTGTGCTGTAAAAGATGTGTCCCCGGAGAAGAAATTCAAGAATACAGTGCAGCAATGAAATCCTGACTTAAACACACCGATTGAGATTGGAATAGCTCATCAGTCAGACAAATGAAAGTGAAGTGTGATCTGCTTTGGTAGATTAGAAGGATGTCAATCAGCAGAAAATCAGAATTGTGCTCTATTTTGTGTTTCAAGTGCAGTCCCAAAAGGCACAGTTTAGAAAAGACATCTAGTTGCAACCTGGGATATGCAGGTCAAACGTGTGAAAAAGGCTGGTCATGTGTGAGTTTGGCCTGATTACAGAAATTTGTACATGCCCAAAATGGATTGCATTGGTCATGGCCACAGAGATGTTCCAGTGACAAAGGTTTAGAATGGAGGCATCTGTCCATGCTGCGTACATAGCCTTGCCTACTATTTTGCAAGCAGAGACATGCGTCAGTGTATCAACCAGAAAACAAGTGTCTGTACTGCTCCTCCATTTTCTTTTAGGTCTTAAAGTATGGGGAATACCAGAGTATCTTCTTTTCTACTACCTCCAGGTATCTTGGTGGCAGAACGAGAGTTTTTCTGATCCTATTCATGCTCTGGTGCAGGGATAGAAATGAATGTTACCAATGATGTGTTTAGACATGTTTGCCATTTCTGAAATCAGGGGCACGCATGTATCTTTTCTGGAATGCTCCGGGCACATGTCCGCAGGGCCGTACCGATGGCGAAATGCGCCCTGTGTGACTTGCACATCATGTGCGCCCTCCCCCCCCCACACCCCCATCTAGCCACTTTATGGGGGCGGGAGAGAAGAGGAGTGCACCTGATGTGCGAGCCGCCTGCCGCTGGCACGCTAAGCAGGTCTGGTCCCTCCCGGAGAGACCAGACCTGCTTAGTGTGCAGGTGGGAAGATTTCAGGGGCGCATTTCGGCTCAATGCTGTTGCCTGCTGCTGCCGGGCGGCAGGCAAAGGCAGAGAGCCGAAATGCGTCCCTGAAGTCTTTGCGCCCTGTGCGGCCGCACCTCTCGCACAGGGCTCGGTATGGTCCTGCATGGACGCTTTCATCCTGGAGACGTCAATATACCTAGCTTTCTAAAAGGCTCCGGGGATATCTTCAGGATTTGCATGTGCCCTTTTTTAGACATCCAACTTATGAATAAAGCTTCTAAAGTGACCCCCATCCTGAATTCCATGAAAGACTCCAACAAGAAGCGATCAGGATGGATATCTCACTTAAACTTTCTGAGAGTGGTTGAGCAATACTAGCTGTCAAATGAGTGATCATCAGCAATTTTACACTGATCCAAATGGAAATGAGAACTCTCTTCCCAAGAAAATGAAAATACAGAAACTTCCACTTTAGTTTCTTCAGCATTAGATTGTTTCAGAGCCCTGAGGAATGTCCGACACCACTACTTTCTTTGAGAGGGTGGAGGGACTTGGATTTCATATGACTCTGGCCTAGTGAAGAAATGAAAGGTTGGGAGCAACCAAATAGCATTCCAACATTGCTTTGATCCCAATGGAAGCTTTGCAGAAAGCACCAGTCACCCTCTTGCCAGAATGGCCAACTTTTCAAAAGAATTGGGGGTGCTAAACTCCACAAAAATTACCCCTCTTTGGTCAAAAGCAACAAGTTTGGGTAATATGGAAAGTGAACCCACAGATCTGTAACTTATGCATCTTGTTCAACTTTCTTGCAAGAGTAGAGCAGATTTGCAAGAACAGAAGCAGACCCAGTATCAGTTGACCCATTGAACAAAGTTTCTTAGTCATTCGTATAGACATAAGGCATAAAAATGGAAAGACTGTGTTTTCAATAACTCTCCTCCTTTTCTGTTCCCATGGTAAATAACTATGATGCCATTTAATGTAGATTATTTTAAAATAAAGTCTATTTTCAGGACTGTCTGGGGGCAGTTTCTCCAAATGGGTTAGTTTTGTGCATCACACCAAACCAAGAAAACGCCCAGTCACACACTAAATTACCTCAAAAAAAAATCCTCACATACTAAAAAGGGCCAACCCTACTATCTTTACTCATTTAAACTTCTGCCTGAAGAGCGGCAATCAACTAGCAAGAAAACAGAAATATGAATTCAAATTTCATTACAAATTTTATTAAGAGAGAAAAAGGCCTCAGCGATTAAACTAATTTCCCTCTATGGGGCAGAAATCTGCGTAAAGGGGGAAATGCTACATCTTACCATCACTGGCCAAAAAAACTCCCCAATTTTTTATTTATTTCCAATCAAAACTGTTTTATTAATATTTTAAGATACTCGTTAAAAATATTGCAACAAAGTCTCCTTTCATCAAAGTATTCCAGTGCCCTGTAATGGTAGCCAGCACGCTGATGTTGCCTAATAATAACACTGTTTCTGAAACGGAAAAAGAGGAAGACTACACTGGAGGAGGCAACAAATGACAACAATGCTCAAAACTATCTTGTAATTGCCAGCTCTTCAAGTAGAACAACCACCCAACAAAGATCTTTGTTTCGCGGTTCCCAGCTTCTTCAGGGGTGATATTTATTTTATTTATTTATTTAACAGTTCTTCTATACCGCGCTTTTCAGATCAGTGCGGTTTACATTCAACGTCAACTATACAACACAGGCATTCTGAGTTGTAAACTTTACAATAAACAGGGAAATCAACATGGAAACAACTGGGGAAACTATCTACATTGTATTTACACTATTACCTTTTTCAAGCAGGGTCTATCTACATCTTATTACTTTTGAAGGATCGGTGGGTTAGCCTTTTTCATACTGAGTCTGATTGTTTAGGTGTGGTGCGTGATTGTCTGAGGGGCAACATGTATGAATACTGAGGCTGGATTCAGGGTAGTATGTGGTGAACAGGTGGTGCTTTAATGCTTTCCTGAATTGGGTTAGGTGGGTGATGTTTCGTATATAGGTGGGGAGGGCATTCCATGCTCTAGGTGCATAAATTGTAAAGGCTCTGTTTGTTGTTATTTTTGTGCATTTCGTTGTTGCCTTTGGGACCTCGAGGGTGTTTTGCGTCGTAGGTCTTCTGTTTCTGTTATGTGGTACTTTGTGTATCATCTCACTGATAGCTGTGGGAGTCAAAGTGTTTAACGCTTTGAAGGTCAAGGTTAGGACTTTGTGTAGGATTCTTGCTTGAACAGGTAACCAATGGAGGTTCATCAGTACTGGCGTTATGTGCTCTCTCCGTGAGGCCCCTGTTAGTACTCTCGCAGCAGTGTTCATTGCGAGCTGGAGTGGTGCTAGTGTTGATTGGGGGAGACCGTGTAGGATTACGTTGGCGTAATCAAAATGTGGTAATATTAATGCTTGATAGATTGATCGATAGTCGCTGAAATCTAGTAGTGGTCGGAGATGCTTTAAAGTCCTTATTTTCATGTATACTGTTTTTACTGTGTTTTTTATGTGGGTTTTCAGATCCAGGTGTTGGTCCAGAGTAATGCCAAGGTAGCGGATGGTTGATTTGGTTTTCAGTTCTGTGTCGCCGATTTTTAAGGAGGGTGGAGGGGTGAAGTCCTGGTTCCTTGAGATGAAAAGGACATCTGTTTTGCTGTAGTTGATTCTTAAATTTTGTGTGTTGAGCCATTCTGCTACTGCCTCAAAACAGCTTGTTAGAGGGAAGAGGTCTGGTTGGTTGGTCCTGAAAGGGATGTATAGCAGGATATCGTCTGCGTAGGCTAAACAGTTGACCTTGAATGAACGTGCTAGGGCACATATGGGCTGCATGTAGATGTTAAACATCAATGCAGATAGAGAAGAACCCTGTGGCACGCCCTGGTTTTGCAAAAATGGTTTGGAGGTTGTGGAGCCAGACCTTACATGTTGCCATCTATTGGTCAAGTATGACTTGCACCACTCTAGGGCTGTCCCTTGAATTCCTTTTTCGCTGAGGCGTTGTATGAGGATCTCGTGGTTCACAGAATCGAAGGCCGCTGCAATGTCGAGGAAGATGAGAGCATATCCCTGGTTAATTTTGTCTGTTCCGGAGACTAGGTTGTCAAGTAGGGTGGTGAGGAGGGTTTCCACCCCGTGTGCTTCTCTGAACCCATGCTGGGAGGGGTCCAGTGGGGCTTCAGTATCAATATGCTGTTGAATTTGGCGCTGTACTAACTTTTCAATTACTTTGGCAAGCATGGGGATACTTGAAATTGGCCTGTATGATTCCACCTTCGTTGGGTCCATCTTGTTATTCTTCAGCAGTGGTCTGATTGATGTTTGTTTCAGGCTCTGTGGGAATGATCCAGTTGTGAGGGATTGGTTTATTAATTCGCTCAGATATTGGCTTAAGTCACATCGCAACTCCTTTATCCATAGGGCTGGGCATGGGTCGTTGGGTGCAGTAGTAGGGTTGATTGCAGCGATGGTGTCTTCAATCTCTCTGCGTGATATTTTGTCAAAATTGGCTAGTGGTGATGGTTGGGGTAAGTTATGCTGAAGGGTGTTGTTTGCGGAGCTCGAAGTTTCGCCAGCGTGGGTTACTCCTGGTTGTAGATAGTTGGTTGAGGTTGCGCCAGTCTGGATTATTTTTGTTTGTAGGTAGTTAGAGTATGCTTGGGGTTGTGGCATATGTGATTGGTCTGTGGGAGGTTCTTTTATGAGGGATTTTACTATATTGAAGAGGTCGTGGGGTTTGTTTAACGATCGCTTCAGTATGTCGGAATGATATTGTTTCCGCTTCTTTGTTAATTCATCACGGTATGCTTTTAGGTGAGTGATGTAAGTACTTTGTGCTTCGGTAGAGCGAGTCCGGCGCCATCTTCTCTCAAAGGGACAGTTTAACATTCACTCCAGAAGTGGCGTATTGCACTGCCACCTATATTTTTAAGCTGAAACCTAGCCAATTGAGCCCCATAGTAGCCTGTCACTGAACAGATAAACACAGAATATGGAGAGCTTTAAAGAGAGCTCCAATCAGTATTGCTCCCAACAATCCATCCAAATAGATCAACAGATATCCTTCCAGTTTTAGCTTTAAGAGTCACAGCAGCCCGATCAATCAAGGCGCAAGCCTTAAAAAATATTCCAATCAATTTTATTATTTAATCCTTCAGGTTCAATAGCATGGAACCATTTCTACTCTCTTTGAAGGAGGATTTTCCTGCTGTCTCCACTGTGCAACGACAGGGGAATATGTGCATTGGTGCTGTGACTCCACAACGTAGGAGACACAACGCCTGTAACACAGACTCCAATTCCTCACCCCAGGCAATTGCCAGCGGCCACACCCGGTAAGAGTACGTAAGGTGGGCTGAGTTGCTGGCTGGGTTGGGGGAGGAGGGGTGCTGCTGAAGTAGAGATGAACGGACCCCATGGGGGATGCTTAGGCCCATAGGGAGCCACACTTGGTTTTGTTTTTGTTTTTGTTCTGGTTGCTACACAATTCCAAAAGCAGAAAGAAGAATTCCTGAGGGCCCAGCAAACCACTCTAGCGGCCAAGCAGGAACAGCAACAGCCTCTGTTGGACCTTCTACAGAATTATCTTAAAGCTACAACAGGAGGTGCAGACAGGGGACCTTCCAGAAAGCAAGAGACCGCTGCTGCTCTCGTGGACTCGGTAGGATTGCCTCCTTATGGACCTTTTACTTTTGGAAAGTTAACGGACACAGATGACATAGATGACTTGTTGGGGACTTTTGAGAGAGTGGTCACTGCCATAGGTTGGGCACAGGAACAGTGGGCTATCAGACTGGCTGTCTCCCTAACTGGGGAGCCTTTGGCCGCCTACCGGACCTTAATGCCTACACAGGCCATGAACTATTCTGTTGTGAAAGCTGCCAAAAAAGAGCGATATGGCTTGACCAAAGACTCTTACAGAAGAACCTTTTGAAAAGCCATGTTGGCGAAAGATGAGAGGCCCCGAGCCTTGGCTCAAAGGCTAAGAGATTTAGCAGTGAAATGATTAGAGCCTGAGGGTAGGACAACTGCCCAGATAATGGAAGATATAATATCTTTATCTTTATTTTAAAAAATAGTCGAGCAATTCCTCTTTGCAGTCCCTGAAGAAGTAAGGGCGTGGCTAATTAAGCAGGGCTGCAAATCCCTAGAGAAAGCCACCTGGCAGCAGAGCTGTACTACGAAGTGCAGCTGGCTTGATCTGACCCTGGGGTTATGCCTAGAGGAACCCCCTTGGGAAGGCCCTCTGGCCATCCTAGTAAGGGATCCCAGGACGGAAAAGGGAAGAGGGGATGAATTCCTACATAGGAACGCTCTCTAGAAGGATGTAAGTGCTTCCAATGTTGAAAAGGGGGACATTTGAAGAGGGATTACAAGGCATAAGCTTGGGACCTGGGAACGAGGTCTGGGTGGATGTCCTTGTTGAGGAAGTCCCTATTAAGCCCTATTGTACACAGGGGCCCGAGCAAAGCA
Source organism: Ichthyophis bannanicus (assembly GCA_033557465.1). Lineage (NCBI taxonomy): Eukaryota > Metazoa > Chordata > Amphibia > Gymnophiona > Ichthyophiidae > Ichthyophis > Ichthyophis bannanicus. The sequence goes on from CM066046.1 coordinate 99,726,824, forward strand.
TAATCTCTCAGAGTAGCAGATCGTAAAGGCAGCTCTCTGTGGAAAAGGAGACAGATATAAGGGTGCTGTGAGAATTCACTGCAGTCACGGAGCCCATGTCTCCTATCTTGTGTATGACCTGTATGTCCAGGCCTCTAGTTTCAGTAGGAGAATCTCCCTGATGATATTCTCCTGGTTACCATGGCCCTTAGTATTGGGGTGGGATTGGCCCCCATTCACACACGGTTTAGTTAAGGTGGAGGGATTGGTTTCCACACACTCCCAAGCCTCCCGGGGAGAAACAGTCCAAGGGGAGGAGGAGGGGACCCCAGCTCAATTATTCCCTTTCTACAGAGATGTACTGTAGTAGCTGATCTGGGGAAAAGCAGGAAGGATAAGGCGGTTCATAGGAAGGAACGCCTGGACAGGGCCCAAGGACAGGCACTTGTTAGGGCTGAGCAGGAAATGTCATGGGCCCCTAATAAACTTTTGAAGTGCTTCCCTTCCTTCCAGCAGGAACAAAAGGCCCATTCGGCTCTTAAGGGGGCTTATGAGCAGGCTCAGAACCCCCTTCTGACCGATCTTCCTGCCTTCCTTCTGGAACAAGGAATCTTATATAGGGAAAGTCTAGATCCCATAGGACAAGGGAGAAGGAGGCAGTTAGTGGTGTTGTAATCCATCACAAAATTAGTTCTGCAGTTAGCCCATAATCATCTTTTATCAGGGCATAAAGGGATTCATAGTACCCTGCAGTAAATTTTGCGGAGGTTTTATTGGCCAGGGATTTATAAGGAAGTAGAGCGGTACTGCTCTACTTGTCTGCAATGCCAGCAGATCTCACTCCACCCTGGTGCCACTCCAGGCATCCCCTGTCATTACGAACCGGCAATCCGATTGGCCATGGACATAGTAGGTCCTCTTCCCAAGACCCCTCAGGGCTTTGTGTACATACTCGTTATCATGGACCAATTCACCTGATTTCCGGGGGGAATTCCCCTATGAACTACCTCCGCCAAGGTGATAGCAAGAGAAATTGTTGAGCTTTTCTGTGAGATCGGCTTCCCGAGAGAAGTGCTGACCGACAGAGGGATAAGTTTTATGTCTGGTCATTTTAAGCAGGTATGGTAGGCATTTGACATTGTACATTTAAAAACCTCCGCCTATCACCCCCAGACAAATGGGCTGATGGAACGATCAGGGGCGGCCCAAGGGGGGTGCGGGGCCATGTGCGGAGACTCGGTGTGGGGCCTCATTTGCATAAGGGAACTCATTTGCATAAATATTTGCATAATGCTACCTTACACTAACTTTTAGTAAACATGCCTCTTAATGAGCGTATGGATAAAGAAAGACTAAAAGATTTCTACATTACTATAATCCAGTGCCAATTGCCAGGCACATTAGGAACTACTACCAACACACTGCCCATTTAGAACCCATAGCAAACCCGCCGTATCATAACAGCACTACCAGGACTCACAAAGCACAAGACCCTACCTATCAAAAGGCTACACTGAAAATATTATACCAATACATTTCAGAGAATAACAATACATGACCTACTGGGGGAAAGAGAACAAGTGGCAATGTCAAATAGGAATTACATAAACAGAATACCTCAGCTCAGTTACACATGCAGAACATAGACCATCACCAAACAAGGAATCACAATTTAGAAACAGGAAGACAATAATTAAACTGGGAACCCCAAAAGCCCAACAACACTGTAGAAATAAAACTATAAATTAATTTCCTCTTGTACTAAACAAAGCGCAGACGTTAATGATGCACATTTCCCAGAGCTTTCATATTTCAGTTAATAAATTCAATAAAGAGATATTTTTCTACCTTTTGTGCATTTTTTTTCAGTTGCAATTGCTCCAGCCACTTTCTTCTGGTTTCTTCGTGTCTTCTGCTAACTCTCCATCGTCTGTTGTCCATTTGTCCTTTCTTCACGCTTCTAGTTTTTTTCCATTCTCTCTCTGCATCTGCTTTAACATACTAATCTTTCTCCTTTTGCTCTTTCCTCATTCCTATTTCATCCACTCAAATTTTACCCCTCCATCCTCAATCCTCACTTACTCTCCCAATATCCGGCCAATTGTAGATTTGTCTTCCCTCCCACACAAAATATTTTTTCACTCTCCCAGCTCTTTCCCATTCTAATCCTCCCCCAACATCAGCTCCTTTCTAGTTCCAGCCCCAGCCAGCATCCGCTCCCTTCTAGTCCACGCATCAGCCCATTTCCAGTCCTAGCCCCCCATAAGCCCATTTCTAGTCCTATCCCAGCCCCACCATCAGCCCATTTCCAGTCCTAGCTCCCCCATCCAAGTCCCTCCATCAGCTCATTTCCAATCCCAGCCCCCCATCAGCCCATTTCTACTCCTTTCCTAGCCCCACCATCAGCCCATGTCAAATCCTAGCTCCCCTCCATTCAGCTCTCCAATCCAAGCCCCCCATGAACCTACTTCCAGTTCTAAACCCTCCATGAGTCCATTTCAATCCAAGCCCCCCAACAGCCCATTTCCAGTCCTATCCTAGCCCTCCATCAGCCCATTTCCTGTCCTAGCCCCCCTCACTCAGCCCATTACCAGTCCTAGCCCCCCATAGCCCATTACCAGTCCTAAGCCCCCCTAACCCATTACCAGTCCTAAGCCCCCCATCACCCCATTTTGTCTTAGTCCCCCCATAGCCCATTACTAGTCCTAACCCCCATCAGCCCATTTCCAGTCCTAACCCGCCCATTAGCCCATTTCCAGTCCTAGCCCCCCCCATAGCCCATTACCAGTTCTAACCCCCCATCAGCCCATTTCCAGTCTTATCAAGCCCATAGCCCATTACCAGTCCTAACCCCCCATCAGCACATTTCCAGTCTTAGCCCCCCCATAACCCATTACCAGTCCTAACACCCCTCCCCCCATCAGCCCACTTCCAGTATTATTCCCCCCCCATAGACCATTAGTAGTCCTAACCCCCCATAGCCCATTACCAGTCCTAGCCCCCTCCCCCCATCAGCCTACTTCCAGTCTTAGTTCCCCCCATAGCTCATTAGTAGTCCTAACCCCCCCATAGCCCATTACCAGTCCTAACCCCCTCCCCCATCAGCCCACTTCCAGTCTTAGTCCCCCCCATAGCTCATTAGTAGTCCTAACCCCCTCATAGCCCATTACCAGTCCTAACCCCGTCCCCCATCAGCCCACTTCCAGTCTTAGTCCCCCCCATAGCTCATTAGTAGTCCTAACCCCCCATAGCCCATTACCAGTCCTAACCCCCTCCCCATCAGCCCACTTCCAGTCTTAGTCCCCCCCCCCATAGCCCATTACCAGTTCTATCCCCCCTCCCCCCACCAGCCCAGATAGATTTAAAAAAAAATACCGGCTGCTGCTGCTGCCGCCGTGGCAGCGGCAGAATCAAACGACTGCCCGGCAGAACCTCCCTCGAGCATCAACTCCCGAGTCCCTCCCAAAGCGCGGGCTTTCAGAGCCGCGAGAGTTTCCCTTTCTTCTCGCGGCTCTGTTAATCTCGCCGGGGCTGATGGGCTGGCGGGATTAACAGAGCCGCAAGAGGTCAGAGAAGCTCTCGCGGCTCTGAAAGCCCGCGCTTTGGGAGGGATTCGGGAGCTGATGCTCGAGGGAGGTTCTGCCGGGCAGTCGGGGCCCTGTGGCGTGGACGTTGGATTCTGCCGCTGCCACGGCGGCAGCAGCAGCAGCAGCAGCAGCAGCCATTTTTTAAAAAAAATCTACTTGGGCTAATGAATGTTTTTTGTGCGGAGCCCCCTGAAACGCGGGGCCCTGTGCAAAAAACATTCTTGCTCAATGGATGGGCCGACCCTGGGAACGATATAATAAGACCTTGAAATCCATGCTGAGGAGAGGGTTGGGGAAGGATCAGTCAGAGTTGGATAGCTTGTTGCCCTTTGCCCTCTATGCCTGATGGGAAGTCATATAAACCTCACTGGATGTATCCCCATTCAAGCTGCTACATAGGACCTCCCCTAGGTGGGTCCTAGCATCCTAAAAGACAGCTGGAGAGGGACCTCCAAACCGTGCCTACCTTTCTGAAGAACCTCCAGACGAGGTTACAGAGGCTCTCTAGTTATGCAGAGGACAATTTGCGGCATAGCCAAGAGAAGGAATACTACGACCGCAGTACTTGGCCGCAGAGTCTAGAGGAGGGCAAGGTCCTAGTAATGATTTCGGACAACCCCCATACATAAGAACATAAGAACATAAGATATGCCATACTGGGTCAGACCAAGGTCCATCAAGCCCAGTATTCTGTTTCCAACAGTGGCCAATCTAGGTCATATGTACCTAGCAGTTTCCCCAAGAGACACAAGTTCCACAATGCTTGTACTGGGTCAAGCATTGATATCTTCGGTCACTTCTTAATAATGGTTTATGGACCTTTCCTCCAGGAACTTGTCCAAACCTTTTTTAAACCCAGCTACACTAACAGCCTTTACTACATCCTCCGGTAACAAATTCCAGAGTCTGATTACACGTTGAGTGAAAAAATATTTTCTTTTATTAGTCTTAAATAGTTTACCCTGTAGCTTCATTGCATGTCCCCTAGTCTTTCTATATTCTGATAAGGTAAACAATCGATCTACGTTTACCCGTTCCACTCCGTTCATTAATTTATAGACTTCTATCATATCTCCCCTCAGCCGTCTCTTTTCCAGGTTAAAGAGCCCTAACCTTTTTAGCCTTTCTTCATAGGAGTATCCTTCCATCCCCTTTACCATTTTGATGGCTCTTCTCTGAACCTTTTCTAAAATCGCTATATCCTTTTTAAGATACAGCGACCAGAATTGCACACAATATTCAAAGTGCAGTCTCACCATGGAACGATATAGAGGCATTATAATATCTTTTGTTTTATTTTCCATTCCTTTCCTTATCATACCTAGCATTCTATTTGCTCTCTTGGCCGCCGCTGCACACTGGGCCGAGGGTTTTAACATGGTATCCACAATGACGCCTAAATCTTTTTCCTGGGTGTTGGTTCCTAATGTGGAACCTTGCATCGTGTAACCATAGTTTGGGTTGTTCTTCCCTAGGTGCATAACCTTGCACTTGTCCACATTAAATTTCATCTGCCATTTTGATGCCCAGTCTTCCAATTTATCAAGATCCTCTTGCAATTTTTCACAATCCTCTTGGGTTTTAACAACTTTAAATAGTTTTGTGTCATCTGCAAATTTGATAACCTCACTCGTTATTCCACTTTCCAGGTCATTTATGAATATGTCAAAAAGCAGCGGACCCAGCACAGATCCCTGGGGTACACCACTATTCACCTTTCTCCATTGGGAAAATTGTCCATTTAGCCCTACCCTCTGCTTTCTATCTTTTAACCAGTTCCTGATCCACAATAGTACACTGCCTCCTATCCCATGACTCTTTAGTTTTGCCAAAAGTCTCTGATGAGGGACCTTGTCAAAGGCTTTCTGAAAGTCCAGATACACAATATCAACCGACTCACCTTTGTCCACCTGATTATTCACTCCTTCAAAAAAACATAACAGATTAGTAAGACAAGATCTTCCTTGTCTAAAGCCATGTTGGCTGTCTCCCATTAGGTTGTGACTATCTACTTGCTGAGTAATTTTATTCTTTATGATGGTTTCTACCATTTTTCCCGGTACTGACGTCAGGCTCACTGGTCTGTAGTTTCCCGGATCACCACTGGAACCCTTTTTAAAAATTGGTGTTACATCCAATCTTCAGGTATTAGAGATGATTTTAATGATAGTTCACAGATTACTGATAGCAGGTCTGCAATCTCATATTTCAGTTCTTTCAACACCCTTGGATGTATACCATCTGGCCCAGGTGATTTGCTACTCTTCAGTTTATCTAATAGTTGTAAGACATCTTCCCGATGTATCGATATTTCCTTCAATTCTTCCGCACCTTTAAATACCACTTCAGTCATGGGTAACATCCCTACATCTTCCTCAGTAAAGACCGAAGCAAAGAATTCATTCAGTCTCTCCGCTATCGCCTTGTCGCCTCTTAGTGCTCCTTTAACCCCTTTATCATCTAATGGACCAACTGACTCTCTCACAGGTTTTTTGCTACGAATGTACTTGAAAAGGTCTTTATTTCGCGTTTTTGCTTCCGCAGCAAGCTTCTTCTCAAATTCTCTCTTTGCCTGCCTTATCAATGCCTTGCATTTGACTTGCCAGTGCTTGTGCTGTTTCCAGGTTTCGTCGTTTGGCTCTTTTTTCCATTTCCTGAAAGATGCTTTTTTGGCAACAACAGCCTCTCTGACCTCACCTTTAAACCATGCTGGCAGTTTTTTGGACTTCCTTCCACTTTTCTTAAAGCGTGGAATACAGCTGGTCTGGGCTTCCAAGATAGTATTTTTCAACAACACTCAAGCTTGATGTACGTCTTTAACCTTTGCAACTGCTCCTTTTAGTTTTTTCTTAACTGTTTTCCTCATTTTATCATAGTTTCCGTTTCGAAAGTTAAAAGGTAGTACTGTGGATTTCCTTACTATCCCTCCTCCACTAATTAAATCAAAGGCGATCATGCTATGATCACTATTGCCAAGTGGCCCCAACACCCTTATCTCTTGCACTAGATCTGGTGTTCCACTAAGGACTAGGTCTAATATGGCTTCCCCTCTGGTTGGTTCATGAACCAGCTGCTCCAAGAAGCAGTCATTTATTTCATCTAGGAACTTTATCTCCCTAGCATGTCCTGACGTGACACTGACCCAGTCGATACCGGGGTAATTGAAATCACCCATTATTATTACTGCGCTGTAACTTTTGTTAGCTTCCTTGATTTCTTTGAGCATTTCATCATCCATTTTGTCATTCTGTCCAGGTGCTCGATAGTACACCCCCACTGCCATTGCCTTCCCTCTTTTATATGGAATTTCAATCCATATAGGAGGGAGGAGTGGCCTAGTGGTTAGGACAAGGTACTTCAGGCCGGAGGGCCGGGGGTTCAAGTCCCACCTGGGGACAGCAATCTCAGGCCGGAGGGTCTGGGATTTCTAGTCCTATAGGCACTCCTTGTGGTCTTGGGCAAGCCACTTAACCCTCCATTGCCCATGTTCCCTGTAAGTATTAGCGTATGTGTCTCATATCCCCTCGTGTTAAATGTATCCCCCAATTGACCGCTTTGACCCTGTGAAAAGTGGGATATAAATACAGCTAAATAAATAAATATAGATTCTACAGCAGATTTTGTTTCCTGCAAAACTTTAATCCTTTCTGAGTCAATGCCCTCTCTAACATAGAGCGCAACCCCTCCATCAATTTCATCAGCTCTATCATTACGATATAGTTTGTACCCAGGTATCACAGTGTCCCACTGGTTGTCCTCCTTCCACCATGTCTCTGATATTCCAATCATATCTAACCTTTCATTTAGTGCTATATATTCTAACTCTCCCATCTTATTCTTTAGACTTCTAGCATTTGCATACAAGCATTTTAGAGAATGTATTTTATTCATGTTAATTTGGCTATTGTTAGACATGGGTAAATTGGGATCTTTAAGCTCTGTCTGCTCCATACTTGAGGGCATTTGGGCTACTTTACTCTTTTGTGGAACCTCTCTGCTTTTGGTAGTATCCTTCAAGGATACATTCTTCCGAACCATCCGCTCTTGGGCGACTGTCGGCTTTCCCCTAATATCTAGTTTAAAAGCTGCTCTATCTCCTTTTTAAAGGTCAATGCCAGCAGCCTGGTTCCATCCCAGTTAAGGTGAAGCCCATCCCTTCGGAAGAGCCCCTCCTTTCCCCAGAATGTTCCCCAGTTCCTAACAAATCCAAAACCCTCATCTCTGCACCATTGTCTCATCCACGCATTGAGACTCCGGAGCTCTGCCTGCCTTTTGGGTCCTGCGCGTGGAACAGGAAGCATTTCGGAGAATGCTACCATGGAAGTTCTGGATTTCAACTTCCTACCTAAAAGCCTAAATTTTGCCTCCAGAACCTCCCTACCACATTTTCCTATGTCATTGGTACCAACATGTACCAAGACAGCAGACTCCTCCCCAGCACTATCTAAGACCTTATCTAGGTGGCGCGTGAGGTCTGCTACCTTCGCACCAGGCAGGCATGTTACCAGGCGATCCTCACGTCCACCAGCCACCCAGCTATCTACATGCCTAATGATCGAATCACCAACTATAACGGCTGTCCTAACCCTTCCCTCATGGGCACATGGCTCTGGAGAGACTTCCTCGGTGCGAGAGGGTTTTACATCACCTGGAGGACAGGTCCTAGTTACAGGATCACTTCCTGCCACACCAGGGTGATGCTCTCCTGTCACGTGACCTCTCTCCTCCATGGCAACAGGGGTGCTGTCAGACTGGAGGTGGGACTTCAGGACTATATCCCTGTAAGTCTCGTCTATGTACCTCTCTGTCTGTCTTATGTTTTCCAAGTCTGCTACTTTAGCCTCTAGAGAACGGACTTGTTCCCTGAGAGAAAAGAGCTCCTTGCACCTAGTGCACACGTAAGACCTCTCACCAACTGGGAGAAAATCATACACTGTGATACCTGGGTACAAACTATATCGTAATGATAGAGCTGATCAAATTGGTGGAGGGGTTGCTCTCTATATTAGAGAGGGCATTGAGTCAGAAAGGATTAAAGTTTTGCAGGAAACAAAATCTGCTGTAGAATCTATATGGATTGAAATTCCATGTAAAAGGGGGAAGGCAATGGCAGTGGGGGTGTACTATCGAGCGCCTTGCCAGAATGACCAAATGGATGATGAAATGCTCAAAGAAATCAAGGAAGCTAACAAAAGTTACAGTGCAGTAATAATAATGGGTGATTTCAACTACCCCGGTATCGACTGGGTCAGTGTCACGTCAGGACATGCTAGGGAGATAAAGTTCCTAGATGAAACTAAATGACTGCTTCTTGGAGCAGCTGGTTCATGAACCAAGCCATATTAGACCTAGTCCTTAGTGGAACACCAGATCTAGTGCAAGAGATAAGGTTGTTGGGGCCACTTGGCAATAGTGATCATAGCATGATCGCCTTTGATTTAATTAATGGAGGAGGGATAGTAAGGAAATCCACAGTACTACCTTTTAACTTTCGAAAGGGAAACTATGATAAAATGAGGAAAACAGTTAAGAAAAAACTAAAAGGAGCAGTTGCAAAGGTTAAAGACGTACATCAGGCTTGGCTGTTGTTGAAAAATACTATCTTAGAAGCCCAGACCAGCTGTATTCCACGCTTTAAGAAAAGTGGAAGGAAGTCCAAAAAACTGCCAGCATGGTTTAAAGGTGAGGTCAGAGAGGCTGTTGTTGCCAAAAAATCATCTTTCAGGAAATGGAAAAAAGAGCCAAACGACGAAACCTGGAAACAGCACAAGCACTGGCAAGTCAAATGCAAGGCATTGATAAGGCAGGCAAAGGGAGAATTTGAGAAGAAGCTTGGTGCAGAAGCAAAAACGCGAAGTAAAGACCTTTTCAAGTACATTCGTAGCAAAAAACCTGTGAGATAGTCAGTTGGTCCATTAGATGATAAAGGGGTTAAAGGAGCACTAAGAGGCGACTAGGCGATAGCGGAGAGATTGAATGAATTCTTTGCTTCGGTCTTTACTGAGGAAGATGTAGGGATGTTACCCATGACTGAAGTGGTATTTAAAGGTGCGGAAGAATTGAAGGAAATATCGATACATCGGGAAGATGTATAACAACTATTAGATAAACTGTAGCAAATCACCTGGGCCAGATGGTATACATCCAAGGGTGTTGAAAGAACTGAAATACGAGATTGCAGACCTGCTATCAGTAATCTGTGAACTATCATTAAAATCATCTCTAATACCTGAAGATTGGAGGATCGCCAATGCAACACCAATTTTTAAAAAGGGTTCCAGGGGTGATCCGGGAAACTACAGACCGGTGAGCCTGACATCAGTACCGTGAAAAATGGTAGAAACCATTATAAAGAATACAATTACTCAGCATGTAGATAGTCATGACCTAATGGGAGACAGCCAAGATGGCTTTAGACAAGGAAGATCTCGTCTTACTAATCTGTTATGTTTTTTTGAAGGAATGAATAATCAGGTGGACAAAGGTGAGTCGGTTGATATTGTGTATCTGGACTTTCAGAAAGCCTTTGACAAGGTCCCTCATCAGAGACTTTTGGCAAAACTAAAGAGTCATGGGATAGGAGGCAGTGTACTATTGTGGATCAGGAACTGGTTAAAAGATAGAAAGCAGAGGGTAGGGCTAAATGGCTAATTTTCCCAATGGAGAAAGGTGAATAGTGGTGTACCCCAGGGATCTGTGCTGGGTCCGCTGCTTTTTGACATATTCATAAATGACCTGGAAAGTGGAATAACAAATGAGGTTATCAAATTTGCAGATGACACAAAACTATTTAAAGTTGTTAAAACCCAAGATGATTGTGGAAAATTGCAAGAGGATCTTGATAAATTGGAAGACTGGGCATCAAAATGGCAGATGAAATTTAATGTGGACAAGTGCAAGGTCATGCAAATAGGGAAGAACAACCCAAACTATTGTTACACGATGCAAGGTTCCACATTAGGAACCACCACCCAGGAAAAAGATTTAGGCGTCATTGTGGATACCATGTTAAAACCCTCGGCCCAGTGTGCAGCAGCGGCCAAGAGAGCAAATAGAATGCTAGGTATGATAAGGAAAGGAATGGAAAATAAAACAAAAGATATTATAATGCCTCTATATCGTTCCATGGTGAGACTGCACCTTGAATATTGTGTGCAATTCTGGTCGCCGTATCTTAAAAAGGATATAGCGATTTTAGAAAAGGTTCAGAGAAGAGCCACCAAAATGGTAAAGGGGATGGAAGGATACTCCTATGAAGAAAGGCTAAAAAGGTTGGGGCTCTTTAACCTGGAAAAGAGACGGCTGAGGGGAGATATGATAGAAGTCTATAAATTAATGAACGGAGTGGAGCGGGTAAACGTAGATCGATTGTTTACCTTATCAGAATATAGAAAGACTAGGGGACATGCAATGAAGCTGCAGAGTAAACTATTTAAGACTAATAAAAGAAAATATTTTTTCACTCAACGTGTAATCCAACTCTGGAATTTGTTACCGGAGATTGTAGTAAAGGCTGTTAGTGTAGCTGGGTTTAAAAAAGGTTTGGACAAGTTCCTGGAGGAAAGGTCCATAAACCATTATTAAGGAAGGACCCAGTATATCAATGCTTGAACCAATACAAGCATTGTGGAACCTGTGTCCCTTGGGGAAACTGCTAGGTACATATGACCTAGATTGGCCACTGTTGGAAACAGAATACTGTGCTTGATGGACCTTGGTCTGACCCAGTATGGCATATCTTATGTTCTTATGTTCTTAAACTGCAGTACCAGGTGAAATCCATCTTAGTACGCACATAATCCATACAATTCCTGATACAATAGTAAGGCAGCACCTCTATAGACTACCAGAGGCCAAAAGAAGGGAAGTTATTAAGCAAGTGGCAGAAATGGAGAAGTTTGGGATGGTGACAAAACCAGTGGTTTTGCATTGACTTCCGCTGGGTTAATACCATCTCCACCTATGATGCCTATCCAATGCCATGGATGGAAGAACTGCTGGATAAGTTAGGGCAAGTGCAGAACCTAACTACCTTAGACCTTACCAAAGGCTACTGGCAGATCCCTTTATCCAAGGACTCTCAGCTCAAAACGGCATTCAGCACTCCCATAGGCCTGTACCAGTTCCATAGAATGCCTTTTGGCCTGGGCTGCTTGACCAAGTCCTTAGAGGTCATCAGGACTACGCAGCCGCTTATATTGATGATATCATCATTTTTAGTCTTGATTGGAGGACACATCTTCCAAGGGTACAAGCTGGTCTAGCGGCAGTTCACCAGGTAGGACTCATCCTAAACCTACAGAAGTGTGTGTTTGCTAGGCATGAGGTATAATACCTAGGTCAAATAGTGGGGCAGGGAAGGATAAAACCCCTGCTGAATAAAATCCAAAGTATCTGGGAGTTTCCCCGACCGACAACAAAGAAACAGTTAAGGAGTTTCTTGGGGTTGATCAGATATTGCAAAATGCAATGTGTGCCTTCCGGCATTTTATTCCAAAGTTTGGAGAGAAATCGGGCCCCCTCTCAGATATGTTAAGAAAGGACAGATCCAACCACAGCTAGAGTGGTCTAATCATGAGGAGGCTGCCTTCTACAACCTGAGGAATAGCCTGTGTAATGAACCTATCCTAAAGGGGGTGGATTTTACTAAACCTTTCATTCTACAGATGGATGCATCAGAATAAGGCTCAGGTCCAGTTTTATCCCAGGAACAAGATGGGGAGGAACACCCTGTTCTGCACTTAAGCTGGAAGCTAACACCCCCAGAAAAGAATTACGCCACCATTGAGAAGGAGTGTCTGGCCATCAAATGGTCCATAGGGGCCTTAAATTACTACTTGATGGGCCAGACTTTCACACTCATGACCGATCACATCCCCTTAAAATGGCTCAACCAAATGTGGAATAATAATGCCCGTCTGACGAGATGGTATCTTGCCTTACAGAGCTATAGCTTTAGGGTTGAGCATCGGGCAGGGACGTTGCAGGGCAACACAAATGTACTCTTGTGGATTTCTGATCCCGCAGAGGACGTGGTACAACCCCTACAGTGTCCGCAGTCACTTAAGGGAAGGGGTGTGTAGTGATCAGCCCCTGTGGAGCAGAGAGGGCCATGGTTATGGGATGGTGCAAGCTCCCTTGCAGTCTCACAGGCAACTTAGAGGTAACATGCATAGGGAAGACCCAGTCTGGATCCCTGAAGGGAAGGCCCACACCAACCAATGTTCCCTCTAATTTTCTGTAGGCTGTGTGCGCATAAAATATCAGCTGTGCAGCTTTTGAAGGAAGGTTAAATTTTTGTGCGCCACATAACGACACTCGGAGTTATATACTTTAAAATTTGACTACACGTGAGAATACAGTATGTATACCACATTGATTTTAATCAAATTAAATGAAAATAGACTATTACTAAATGAAGTGGAAAATGTCTAGTAATTACAATCACAACTTTTAAATTTTAAGATGTCTGTGTTGTTTTCTATCAGAATCAGAACCGTAATTTTTGTGCGCTCTGTTGTAAAGTATGTGCGCTCGCACACACGCGCACAGCTTAGAAGGAACAGTGACACCACCCAATTCCTGTTAGGAGGGAACAGGTCCAATCCACCCATCAATCTCGGGATTCTGCTCTGGATGAGTTTCCCTGGCTCACCAGGAATTACTCCTTGGATCCAGAAAGAAGCGGGGGAGGGGGGGGAGGGCTCAGGTAGTTTGGGCCTAGAAAAACTCCCGCAGTTCCCAAGTAAGGAGGAGATCTACCCTGACAAGGAGGAGGCCATGGAAACCCAGCCCTGTGAAGACAAACCCATGGAGGTACAAGGGATTGAACACTAAAAGTTCTAGCCCTGGGACAGATTCTGCTAAGGATTAAGTGAACATGAAGGGAGGAAGGGTGGGGCGGCTGCAAAGCTTCTAACTTTGCAGCTGAGCTTTGTAGTGCATTCTATGAAAGACTTTGTATTGAACTGATTTGAGAAGCAGTAACGAGAGCAATTAACTTTGTGTTGTGAACTGGAGAGATTGGAGTTAGTGGCCAGTTTCTAACTCTGCAGTTGAACCCCGGTGCCCTGGTGATGTAGTTGCCACTCATGGGGCTCTGCTTGCCCATTTTCCTGCCGTGAGTGGGGAAGAGAAAGAGCCATTCCAGGCCTGGAGGCTCAAGAGGCCTAGGGGACTGAACTTGAAGCAAGAGGACTGTGTGCTGCCCTGTGCGTGGAACAGCCATAAGGAGCCCCGGATTGTATTATAGAACAGCCATAAGGAGCCCCGGCTTGTATTAGCTCGCTGCTGCTGCTACCAAGAGGGTTCAACTCTGGTACTTAGGATTGCCAACTTTTTGAAAGAGAAAAATCCACCACTTGTGGCTAGTCACACTCCGCCAATGCCCACCCCAACCCCGCCCCTGCCCTGCCCCACCCAACCCTTGCTCCACCCCCTGTCCCCAAAAAAATTGCAGAGAGGGCAATGTGCAAACTAAATGAGCAAGATTTCTACACATTCTTAAACAGAAATTCTATACTGACCAAATACGCAGCATTGGTTGTACACACACACACACACACATACACACACACACACACACACACAATACAGACAGGTCTTCATCAATAAATGAGCACAGAAAAAGAAATATATAGACAAAAATTAAACTGAAACCCCAAGAAGACGGATTCTGCATGCAGTGCAATATCATATAAATAAGAGATACAGTTCCCCATACTGTGTAAAATATAAAGATAGTACAAAGTCCAATCATTAAATTGAAAATAAAATTATTTTTTCTACCTTTGTTGTCTGACCATTTTATTCTCTGATCATGCTGGTTCCGATCTGAGGCTTCCGTTTTCCTGTCTTCTCTTAGCTCGTTTTCTATGGTCTATAGTCCATCTGCCAATCCTTGTCTCTTCTTTTCTTTTCTTCACTTCCTTAGCCTATTTCCAGTCCCAGTAACCCTCCATCAGCCCCCTTTCCAGTCCTCCCCTCCCATTACATTCCAATGCCAGTCCCCTTGAGTTCCCAGGACTGCCAGTGGCGTCCATTTCCTTCTAGTCCCCCTCCTTCCTCACTGTCCAGCCCCTTGTAGTCCAAACACCATCCCAGGTATCAGCTCACTTCCACTCCCAGTGCCTTCCCCATGTCAGCTCCCTTCCAGTCACCCTACCCTCTGTCCATCCCTCTTCCAGTGCCATCACTACGTTTCTGCTCCCTTCCAGTCCCAGTGCCCCCCTCCCTTCCAGCCTCCTCCCTATTACCCAGTCACTTCCAGTACCGTTCCCAGGTGTCAGCTCCCTTTGAGCTCCCTTCTTACCCCCTCTGTCAGCTCCTTTTCAGACACCTCCTCCCCACCTTTCAGCTAACTTCCAGCCCTCACCTTCCATCTGTCAGTCCCTTCTGCCACCTCTTTCCCCTTGTAGCCGCTGCTCCTGCTTCTTACAGGGCAGCGGCTGCAATAAAGTTAAGATAAAAATAAATTTAAACCTGTGTGGAGCCTTCCGCCCCCCCCCCCGCCCAGTGCACCTTCATCTTCCCTGCCCAATACAGCGTCACCCCCCCTAGTAAAGCTTCACCTTCCTCCAGTCCCCCCCAGTACAGCTTAAACCCCCCTTCAGTGCAGTTTAAACCCCCCCAGTGCAGCTTCACCCCTGGCAACTGCTGCTCCTGCTTTTTGCAGAGCAGCGGCTGCAATAAAGTTAATTTTAAAGAAAAGAGAACCTGTGAAGAGCCCTCGGAAACTCCTTCTGATGTGCCCGGGCTAAAAAGGAAGTGATGTCAGAGGGGGCGGGTGCTGCAGAAGTTGTTTCCTAGGATAGGAGGGCTCCTCACAGGTTCTCTTTCCTTTTAAATTAACTTTATTACACAGCCGGGATCACGATCGCAAAGCCGGTTTTCTGCTTTGGCCGCTTCCGATCTCGCGGCCAGAGCAAAAAAATGGCTTTTCAAGGGCTGATTTTGTATTTTTGCCGGCAGCCAGCCTGGCCACGGAAAAACCGGCCAGGCTGGCTGAAAACCGGCCGGTTGGCTACCCTACTGGTACTACACATGACAGTCATGAACCTCACTTCTAAGCCAGAGTATGTGGAGTATGATCTCAGTCTCTCAAATTTACTGCTAATGTTCAGCCTAGTACTTGCATCATGCCAAAGAGAGTCTCCTTCTGGAGTTCGTAAGATGTAAAATGTATGGATAGTTTGTCAAGATGTGCTTCGAAATTCCTTTTTATCAAACCTCTGGCTCACAATACAATGGAAAATATTTCTACCACATTTTCTTAGTTTCTGTCTGCATTTCTTGATACTGCAGGATCTTCTGCCTCTCCACGCTAGTCACAGAATAATCATTTGGAACTGACACCTCTATTATCAATGCCGTTCTGGTGCTTTTCTCCTTTACTACTGTGTCAGGCTTCCTCACATCCATTTTCTTATCTGTCGGAATGGAAATGTCCCAGGTGATCATAACCTCTTCATTCTTTGTAATTCTCTTAGGGTCATAATCCCAGTGCTTTTCAGGCACAGCGATGTTGTAATGTTTACAGAGTTTCCAATGTATGAGGCATGTTACTTTGTTGTGCCTTTCTGTATAGCTATTTTCCACCATCAGAACTTCACAGCCAGCTGAGGTGCAGTGCTGTACCTAGTCCTGTGCAAATGGTGCCGCCACACAGGACACAAAGGTATAGGGGTGTATTTGGGACTGCTGGCCTCAGCTCGCCCCACACTGCCTGTCCTTGCCCAGCCACCACCGCTCTTAGTGTTGCCTTGGCAGTAGCGGTGACAGCAACGACATTCAATTGAAAAACAACCCCGTGGGTCTTTCTGACTCCATGCTTGCATGTTGGCCTGATCCCTCCCTTGGGTGCATGCTCATGTCGGAGGAGGTCGGGACCGAATTGCAAATACCCGGGTTTGAATAGCTGGTCTGGTCCCTCCCTCCTCTGACACATGCATTCAACAGAGGAGGGAGGGAACAGACCTGCAGGCAAGTGCAGACTCAGAAAGACCTTGCTGCTGCCAAGGCAACACTAACAGTAGCAGCGGCTGGGCAAGGTCAGGCACCGTGGGGGAGATCCGGCTGGATATGGAGGTAAGATGGGGAGATGCATCGGGCAAATGACAAACCTGTGATTGGGGGGGGGGGGGGGAGGGGAGAGGAGTACCAGGAGTACAAGTTGCATAGGGTGCATTTATGGCTTGGTACGGCCCTGATGAACCAAGTCACTGTTTCCAGCTCTTTCTTGCAGAATTGACATATGTCTGTTTTGCCAGGTTTTTTTCAATGCTCGCTGTAAACCATCTCATCCGTACTCCACTCTCTGTGCTGCAACTATCAATTTCTCAGCCTTCGGTTTCAGTTCATCTCTCCTTAAGCATTCATGTGTTCATACTTGATCGACACAGAGTTCCTGGAGTAACACTTTGTATTTCCCACTGTATTTGTGCACTTGCCACTTGTTTTACCTGTCTGTTGTGAGGGGTACTTGGTAAACTCAGTAATCCAGACTTTTCTCATATATTCACAATTTAAACAAACTGCACCAGTTTGGAAAATTATACATTTATTTGTCACTTCATTTTTGACAGCTAGGACAGACGTTCTTCATATAGAGTATCATTGGATAAGATGCACTGATCTTCTGAATGGAAGGTGTTTATAACAGAAAATACTTTCATAAACCCAATAAAACTTTAAAGAGGAGTTACCTGTTGGAACCACCTCTCCTAATCTTCATTGTGGTGTATTGTTCCTATCATATTTCAGCTACAATAAATATGTCAGACTGACAGCAGTGCTAAATCATTACATTCTCCATATACTTTCGAACAGGTACAGTGTGTGCTAGAGCTATGCAGAGTTTCCTGTATTTTTTCTCTGGAGACTGTGGTTAGGATCCATGCGCTCCATTTTCCTCTGTTCAAATTAAGGGACCTAAAAGGTCTGGCTGCATAAACCATTGCCCAGCTTGGCGTCAAAACCATTTGTACCATAGACCCACACCATATGCAGACAATATCATATTTAGACCCTGGACATTTTGCGTGATGCTAGCTAGGCATTTTAGCCAATCAGCTAAAATGCTTTGAATATCCCCCTAAAACTTTAGAAGGGTAGAAATTTAAAGCAACCTGTATATCAATTGTAAATCCAATTAATATTTATATTCACATAGAAAATATAGAGCTATGGGATATAAGCAGAGCTCAAAATCTTTTATGTATTAGAACAGATACACGCTCTTGGTGCTTCTCCCAATTTAATATTTTTTATATTATATTTAAAATCACTGATGCATTCTTCATAGAGACAACATAAAATTAAGCTTATCTTGATTGCCCAAAGCGTTTTCATGATAAATTTGCCCTTCTAAGAAGTTAGTTATTTTAGTACCGAAACAAAGAGTTAAAGTATTATCAAAATATATATTAACAATGTAACCTCAAGAGAAAAGGCAAAAAAGTATCAAGGTTGCTCTGTAGTGGCAAATACTTAAAACACCGCAAACCTCAATGTTATGTACCCCATTCAAAAGCCAAAGCGTCTAAGTAAGGAAGACAGAGGGGCCCCAGTACTCAGGCGAGTGGCTGCACTTGTGGTGTGTGGGTTGTTTTTTTTCTCCGCTGCAGACCATGTTCGTTATGCCCTTGTTATCATTCATAGGCCTCCAGAATGTATTTTAACAACTTTCAAATGCATTTAAAAAAATTGCAAAGCACTTAATTGACAACTGCTATGCTTCCGACACCATAGAATCCTTGTCACTGCAAACCTCCAGTCAACATTTATTCTATGTATATAGTTCTCCCATGTTATCCAAGTTTATACTCCTGTTATATGTAATACCGAACAGCCTGTTGTTCTGGTCTTTGTGTTCATCTGTAAACCGCGCTGATTATAAATAGTGCGGTATATAAAAAACTGAAATAAATAATAAATAAATAAATAACTCAAGTTTTACTTTTTTAAATTTCTCGAGACTGCATCAGGACTGGTCTACACAGAAGTTAGGCAACTACTGTATGTTGATAATCATATCACAATCCCAGCCTGGCTGGTGGTTTCGTCCAGAAGAACGGTCTTCATCAGGGAAAATCTATTAAAACAGATTATTTATTTATTTGTGCGCTTTTCTATACCGCCCCTTCCAGAGATCAGGGGCGGTTTACAGAGAACATGGTAAACATCAATTACATAGAACATTTTTGAGCACATAACTATTTTACAGAGAAAATAACTATTTTACATAGATTGAGCACATATTCATTATTTACAGAGATTAAACATCAGAATCTCTTCAAAAACTCAATGATTTCTCATTCAACATAAAAACATAAGAACATATGAACATAAGATATGCCATACTGGGTCAGACCAAGGTCCATCAAGCCCAGTATCCTGTTTCCAGCAGTGGCCAATCTAGGTCACAAGTACCTAGCAGAATCCCCAAAAGACACAGGTTCCTCAGTGCTTGTATTGGGTAAAGCATTGATATCCTGGGTCCCTTTTAATAATGGTTTATGGACCTTTCCTCCAGGAACTTGTCCAAACCTTTTTTAAACCCAGCTACACTAACAGCTTTTACTACATCCTCCAGTAACAAATTCCAGAGTTTGATTACATGTTGAGTGAAAAAATATTTTCTCTTATTATTCTTAAATAGGTTACCCTGTAGCTTCATTGTATGTCCCCTAGTCTTTTTATATTCTGATGACGTAAACAATCGATCTACGTTTACCCGTTCCACTCCATTCATTAATTTATAGACCTTTATTATATCTTCTCTGAGCCGTCTCTTCCAGATTGAAGAGCCCTAACCTTTTTAGCCTTTCTTCATAGGAGTATCCTTTCATCCCCTTTACCATTCTGGTGGCTCTTCTCTGTACCTTTTCTAATAACGCTATATCCTTTTTAAGATACGGCAACCAGAATTACACACAATATTCAAGGTGCAGTCACACCATGGAACGATATAGAGGCATTATAATATCCTTTGTTTTATTTTCCATTCCTTTCCTTGTGATTTCTAGCATTCTATTTGCTTTCTTGGCCGCCGCTGCACACTGGGCCGAGGGTTTTAACATGTTATCTACGATGACGCCTAAATCTTTTTCCTGGGTGGTGGTTCCCAAGTTGGAACCTTGCATCTTGTAACCATAGTTTGGGTTGTTTTTCCCTAGGTGCGTAACTTTGCACTTGTCCACATTAAATTTCATCTGCCATTTGGGCTTACTTCACAGCTCACTGATTCACTGTCTTAGATTCAGGGTGGCATAACCGAAAAGGACGCTGACACCTGCTCTCTGTATTATCCTCCTCTTGTCATTCATCAAGAGAAATGTTACCATTGGACCTCTGAATTGGGACCAGTCAGAGATGGGGCCAGTGCTATATATCATGCAAGGTAAGCACGACAGGAGATCGCCAACTTTGGGGGATGCCAAACTGCTGAAAAAGAAAAAAAACAGAGGAAATGAAATTTAAAAATGAGAAAAATAAAATGCCAAAAAAGGAAAGAAACATTAAAACTAAAGTGTTATCAAAAACAGCATTGTGGGCATAGCCATGGGTCACTGAGAAACACTCTCTCCCTCTCTCCGAGGGGCACAAACATGAACTCTCTCTGAGAAGCCAACACTCTTCTTAGTTGTGAGAAACACTTACCTGAACGCTCTCTCTGTCTCTCTCACTTTCTCTCTGAGAAACACATGTACACTTTTTTCCTCTAAGAAACACACGCGCACACACACACACGCCTCCTTTCACTCAGCATCAGTTAAGGTAATGAGTGTTTTTCTAGGGACTCTGTGCTTCTCTAATGGTCAGGCTTATGTAGCATGCACAAGGGTTTGAACTGGAAAAAATGAGTATGTATTCACCCCTAATTCTAAAAAAAAGCACGTCATATATCTAAAGCTTTGCAATAAAAATCTGATCTAGTGTATAATTTGCAATGTTTATTTCACTTTGTTTGTTTAAGAGTTTTCTATTATGTCAACCAATAGATACTGGGTTTCCTGAGCAAGACTGGGCTCAGCTCATTTGTTTATAGTTTTGCTGTTTTTTTGGTGTATTTTTTGTTTTTGTTTTTTTACTTATTGCGTAGTAGCATAGTAAATGATGGAAGATAAAGACTAGCAAAGCACTTCCAGTGTGTCCAACAAGCTGCTTTTATTTTGGATTGGAACCATTGCTTTGTGCAGGCTACCCCCACTTTGTGCTTTTACTTTGGTTGGAACTGCTGCTCCTTGCAAGTTAGCCCTGCTCTGTGCCGTTTTTGAAGTGTTAAAGTCATTTAAGTTCTGCTTTGAGCAGGAACATTCTTCTTGCTATATATGAATCCTCTGTGTTCACCCCATGCCTTTGGAATTCAGTCCCCACCACCTCCATCGGGAGGGCATTCCAGGCATCCACCACCCTTTCTGTTAAAAGGTACATCCTGATGTTGCTTTTAAGTTTACCTCCTTGTAGCTTCATTTCGTGTCCTCGAGTTTTATAGCTTCCACTTCTTTGAAAAAGGATTGTTTGTTCATTAATACCTTTCAAGTATTTACAGATCTGTATCATGTTTGATGTATTTATTTAACGACTTTCTGCACTGCACTTCTGGGCAATTGCCAAACAAGGCAGTTTACAACATATTGAAAAAACGTGACGCACAGAAAAGAAAAAAGATTAGATCCAATAGCTTACAGAGTACAGATTTAGTGTGGTCATGCTAACCATCCCCCTCCCCTGACTGATCCCATTAATCACCAAAGACTTGGACATAGAAATGTGACTTTAATGCTGCCTTAAACTTGCTTAAAAATTATTCTCAACTCTCAGACTAGGAGGAAGGGAGGTCCAGAGTGTAGGAGCAAAAAAACCCCCCCAAACCCCAACATAAAAGGTAGATTCTAAATGAAAATGTGAAGGCAGAGGGAGAGTTAAAAGGTTCATGTGTTGGGACCTGGTGGATCTCGTGAATTGAAGAGGAATCTGCCATTGTGAAAGGAATAAAGGTTAACTCGGGGTAGTTTCTCCAAATGGGTTAGTTTTGCTTGTATTATAGCAGTGATGAACTTCGCTTCTAAGCCAGGGTATATGGAGTATGATCTTAGTCTCTCAAATTTACTGTTAATACTCGGCATAATACTTGTATCGTGCCAAAGACAGCCTCCTGCTGGAGTTCGTAAGATGTAAAATAAAACCACGTGCACAATCAGCAGCACTTTGAAACAAATTCCGACAGTTACTGGCAGCCAATGAAGTGATATAGTGAAATCTATTGGTGCCTGTAATGAGTCCAGCTGCCAGTCTTTTGCAAGAACTGAAGGCGATTTAAGGAGGATTGTTTGATGCATTGTATGAGTTGCAATAGTCCATTCTGCTAAGTAACATGGTAAAAGTGTTATCAAGTCTTGCATGGAAAAGCAAAATTTTAATGGATGCAACCTGCTTAAAATCATATACCCTGATTTAATTACCATGGCAATTTGCATTTCCATTAAGAGCAAGGGATCTAATGTAATCTCAGGAACTGTGACGGAGGCTCCCCTGTCCCTCCTTTCTTCTAAGGTATATATACATATTGTTCTTCAAGCCTCTTCTCATAAGGCTTCTGGCGCAAACGGCCTACACTTCTTCTGGTTACTTTCCTCTGAACCGCTTCAAGTCATTTTACATCTTTAGAGAGATAACAGCCTCCAAATCTGAACACAGTATGCCAGCTTCCTTTCATCTGGTCGTGCCCCTCTCTCTGCAGTCTAGCATCCTTCAGGTTTTGGTCACTGCCTTTTCACGTTGTTTCACCACTTTGAGATCCTCAGACATTATCACCAGGCCCTTACACACCAGCCTCTCACCCCCTGTCACATACTGCTCCTTTAGATTTCTGCACCCCCAAGTGCATCACTTTGTACTTCTTCACATTCAATCTTAACTGCCCAGTATTAGACCATTCTTGTAATTGTCATCGATAATTTCTCATGTTCTCAAATCCCTGGGGGTGTCCATCTTGTTGCAAATCTTTGTGTCATCTGAAAAATGGTGAACTTTTCATTCCAACCCTTTGGCAATACTCACTCATAAACATATTGAACAGAATCATAAGAACATAAGAAATGCCATACTGGGTCAGATCAAGGTCCATCAAGCCAGTATTCTGTTTCCAACAGTGGCCAATCCAGATCGCAAGTAACTGGCAGGTTCCCAAAAAGGCACACAGGTTCCACAGTGCTTGTCTTAGGGTAAGCAGTGGATTTTCCAGGTC
This sequence comes from Ichthyophis bannanicus, assembly GCA_033557465.1. Lineage (NCBI taxonomy): Eukaryota > Metazoa > Chordata > Amphibia > Gymnophiona > Ichthyophiidae > Ichthyophis > Ichthyophis bannanicus. Next base: position 99,749,639 of record CM066046.1, read on the forward strand.
CTCTTTAATAATGGTTTATGGACCTTTCCTCCAGGAACTTTTCCAACCCTTTTTTAAACCCAGCTACACTAACAGCTTTTACTACAACCTCCGGTAACAAATTCCAGAGTTTGATTATGCATTGATTGCGTGATTGATTTTCAGAAGACTGTGTTCATGAGGAACATGCTAAACTAAAAGTAGACAAAATAAGAATCCAGATGGGATACATCCAAGAATACTGAGGGAACTTGGGAACGTTCTAGTAGCTCCACTGTCTGACCTTTTCAATGCCTCTTTGAAGTCGGGAGTGGTGCCAGAGGACTGGAGAAAGGCATATGTGGTCCCTTTGCACAAAAGTGGATATAAGGATGATATTGAGAACTACAGGCCGGTTAGTCTAACCCTTGGTTAGTAGACTATTGGAAAGGCTACTAAAAGAGAGAATAGTGAGGTTTCTGGAGTCCAATGGATTGCAGGATCTGAAGCAGCATGGATTCAATAGAAGCAGGTCTTGTCAGACAAATCTGATTGATTTCTTTGACTGGATGACCAGGGAGTTAGACCGAGGGAGAGCACTATATGTGGTATTTTTAGATTTCAGTAAAGCCTTTGACACTGTTCCGCACAAGCAACTTATAAACAAACTGAGCACCCTAGGGATGGACCCTAAAGTTACTGCTTGGGTTAGAAATTGGTTGGGTGGGAGGCGACAAAGAGTACAGGTAAATGGAGCTCACTCTGAGGAGAAGGAGACTACCAATGGTGTGCCACAGGGATCTGTCCTTGGTCTGATTCTTTTTAACATCTTTGATAGTGATATTGCAGGAGGCCTGTAGGGTAAGGTTTTCTTGTTTGAGGATGTTACCAAAGTCTGCAATAGAGTAGACAGCCAGGAAGGAGAAGGTAACATGAGGAGGGATCTAACTAAGCTTGGAAAATGGTCTAGCATTTGGCAGCTGAAATTTAACATTAAAAAAATGCAGAGTCATGCATTTGGGCTGCAAAAATCCAAAGGAGCAGTACAGTGTAGGGGGTGAGATTCTTCTGTCCACAAAAGAGGAGTGGGACTTGGGCGTAATTGTGTCTGATAATCTTAAAGTAGCTAAACAGCTAGAAAAGGTGATGGCAAAAGCCAGAAGGATGCTTGGGTGTATAGGGAGAGGAATGGCCAGCAGAAAAAAGGAGGTGATAATGCCTCTGTATATGTTTCTGGTGTGACCTCATTTGGAACATTGTGTGCAATTCTGGAGACTTCATCTTCAAAAGGATATATTAGCAGATTGGAGTCAGTGCAGAGAGTGGCTATTAAAATGGTTAATGGTCTTCATTATGAAGCATTTGACAACAGACTTACAGATCTTAATATGTATACTTTAGAGGAAAGGCAGGATAGGGGCAATATGATAGAGATATTTAAATACCTCCATGGCATAAATGCATAGGGGGATCTCTTTCAATTGAAGGCAAGCTCTGCTATGAGGGGGGCATAGGATGAGAGTGAAAGGGGATAGACTCAGGAGTATTATGCGAAAATATTTCTTTACGGAAAGAGTGGTAGATGTGTGGAATAGTCTTCCACTTGAGATGGTGGACACGAAGTCAGTGTCTGAATTCAAAAAAGCATAGGACAAACACAGAGGATCTCTAAAGGTAAAAAGAGGACTATTGTAGTTGATAAGGAAGGGGAGACTAGATAGGTCATGTGGTCTTTTTCTGCCGTCAAGTTTCTATGTTTCTTATTAGTCTTAAATGGGTTACATTGTAGCTTCATTGTGTGTCCTCTATTCTTTCTACATTTTGATGGTATAAACAGTTGATCTACGTTTACCTGTTCCACTCCATTCATTAATTTATAGACCTCTAACATATCCCCCCTCAGTCGTCTCTTTTCCAAGTTGAAGATCCCTAACCTTTTAAGCTTCTACTCAAAGGGGTATCCATCTATCCTTTTTATCATTTTTGTTGCTCTTCCCTGTACCTTTTCTAATTCTGCTATATTCCTTTTAAGATATGGTGACCAGAATTGCACACACTAGTCAAGTGTGGTCGCACTATGGAATGATACAGAGACATTATAATATCCTTGGTTTTATTCTCCATTCCTTTCCTTATGATACCTAGCATTCTATTTGCTTCCCTAGCTGCCATTGCACACTGGGTGGAAGATTTCAACATATTATCCATGATGAGGCCAAAATCATTTTCCTGTGTGGTGGTTTCTAAGGTGGAATCTTGCATCATGTAACCAACGTTTGGGTTGTTCTTTCCTAGGTGCATAACTTTGCACTTTAAAGTTCATCTGCCATTTGGACTTCCAGTCTTCCAATTTATCAAGTTCCTCGTGTAACGTTTCACAATCACTTAACCCTCCATTGCCTCGGAAGAAAGGCCTGGCAATCTACTTCCGGTGACACTGCCAAGAAAACCCAGGAGCTTCTGGGTCACCAGGACTCAGGACTGACTCGAAGGCACACACTGCATTTGTTGTGTTTTAACAACTTTGAATAATTTTGTGTCATCTGCAAATTTGATCACCTCACTCATTATTCCTATTTCCAGGTCATTTATGAATATGTTAAAAAGCAGTGGGCTGAGCACAGATCCCTGGGGTACTCCATTATTCGTCTTTCTCCATTGAGAATATTGGCCATTCAGCCCTACTCTCTGCTTTCTGTCTTTTAACCACTTCCTGATCCACAATACTACACTGCCTCCGATCGCATGACTTTTTAATTTCGCTAAGAGTCTCTCATGAGAGACCTTGTCAAAGGCTTTATGAAAATCCAGATACGCTTTATCAGCTAGCTCATCTTTGCCTACCTGTTTATTCACACCTTCAAAAACATATCACAGATTAGTAAGACAAGACTTTCCTTTGCTAAATCCATGTTGACTTTCTCCCATTACACTATGACTACCTACAGTACATGTTTAATAATTTTATTATTATAATGGTTTCTACAATTTGCCCAGTATTGACATCAGGCTCATAAGTCTGTAGTTTCCCGGATCACCCCTGGAACCCTTTTTTAAAATTGGTGTTACATTGGCCATTCTCCAATCTTTTGGTACTACAGATGATTTTAATGAGAGTTCACAGATTACTAATAGTAGGTCTGTAATCTCATATTTCAGTTCTTTCAACACGCTTGGATGTATATCATCCAGTCCAGGTGATTTGCTACTCTTCAGTTTATCAAATAGTTGTAATACATCTTCTCGATTTATTGATATTTCTTTCAATTTTTCCAATACATCAGCTTTATATACCATTTCAGGCACAGGTAACTTCCCTATATCTTCAGTATAGACCGAAACAAAGAATTCATTCAGTCTCTCCGCTAAGGCCTTGTCCTCATTTTTACCCCTCTATCATCCAGTGGTCCAACTGACTCTCTCACAGGGTTTTTTTTTGCTATGAATGCACTTAAAAAAGTTTTTATTATGCGTTTTTTTGCTTCCACGGCAAGTTTTTTTTTCAATTTCACTCATTGCCTACCTTATCAATGCCTTGTATCTAACTTGCCAATGCTTACAATGTTTCCCGTTTTCATCATTTCGCTCTTTTTTCCATTTCCTGAAGGATGTTTTTTTGGCAACAGCCTCTCTGACTTCACCTTTAAACCATGCTGGCAGCTTTTTGGCCTCCTTCTTTTCCTAAAGCATAGAATACATCTGTTCTGGGCTTCCAAGATAGTACTTTTAAACAATGTCCATGCTTGATGTAAATCTTTAACCTTTGCAGCTGCTCCTTTTTCATTTTTTCTTAATTATTTTCCTCATTTTATATAGTCTCCCTTTTGAAAGTTAAAAGGTAGTACTGTGGATTTTTTTGCCATCCTTCTTCCATTTATTAAATCAAATGTGATCATACTATGATCACTATTGCACGAGGCACTTATGTACTCACCTTTCTTCCTTCCTAGTGAATTCTATTTATCACCACCACCATCATCTGTCTATTTCACCACTTTGGTCCTAAACCCAGGTTTCTCAGTTTGTTCATGAGCATCCTGTGAAGAATAGTATCCAAGGCTTTGCTGTAATTCAAGTAGAGCATACCCAGTAGACACCTCAGATCTAGTTCTCTGGTTACCCAGTCAAAGAAGCAATCATTTATCTGGCATGATGTGCCTTTGGTAAAACCATGGTGCCTTGAATCTTGCAATCTTGCTTGTCAAAAGTTGGCTATCTTTTCCTTCAGCTGCATCTCCATTACTTTTCCAACCAGGGAGGTAACTCACACCAGTCCATAGTTTCCCACACCTCTGGTACCACATTTGCGAAGAGGGACCACATCAGCCCTTCTCCAAACCTATAAAACCTCTCCTGTCTCTAAGGATCTATTAAACACATCCTTAAGAGGACCTACCAGAGCATCTCTGAGCTCTCTCAGTATCCTGGGATGTATCCCATCTGACCCCATGGCTTTGTCCACCTTCAATTTTTCAAGTTGTTCATAAACTATTTCTTCAGTGAATGGTGTGGTATCCACTCCATTCTGTACCTTTTCATTTCCTTGACTTGTACATATTGAAATGCAAATAAAAATAATATGTTAAGAAGAGGAGTTACCAATTGGAATGATTTTTTCTGCCTTGGCACTTTCTAAATATCACTGACATTTAAATGGACTTTACTGTGCTGCACTGATCCTGTAGTAGTGTGAAATATGAAGTTAGCTTCATTTAGCCCCAGCATAGGTACAAGGTGTGCTCGAGCTGTGCAAACATCCAGCCACTGAACATGGTGAGAGCAATATTAAACAATAAGCAATCTGGATGAAATTAACCAAATAGTTATCTGATTAACTTTAAACAGATTTCAGTGATTTAACTAAACAAGCCAGTGCCATTGACTACAGCCTGTTAAAGATACTGTATCTGGATATCTTTATCCGGATAGTTTAGGCCTGTTATATTTGCGACTGAGTTATCCAATTAACCTTAACAGTATAGTGGTTGAAGATCATCACCATTTGCTTATTTATTTAGTTATTCACATTTATGAGATGCCTGCCCAAAATATCCCCAGTGACTTACAAATTAGACATACAAAATTAAAAAAAAAAAAAAGTCTATCCCTTGCCAGTCTGGGCAGCGGCTATTTGCAGCTATTTGGCAGATTTGAGGCCTAACTTCAGGGAGATAGCAGTGTCCTTGCAGGCTTAGGTTGTTGGGGATTTTAGGGTTCTAGGTTGGAACCAGTAACACTGGAAGGCCATTGGTACCTTAGATCCATTCATTCCAATCCTCATCCACCTCTATAAATCATTCCGGACCAGAACTGGTTGTTCTTACCCAAGAGTTTACTGAATGTACTGGGAGACAGGACCATAAGAAGCTAGAAATGCACACTGTGTAATTTGTGAACCTAGCACCCTCCTGCCTCCCCAGAAACATACAGGAACTCGCTCTTATCGGGTTTCCTGAAAGCCCAATGACGACATCAGCACTCCTTCCATTTATGTTCCCTGCTCGCATAGCCTTGGTACAGCCCTGCTGGGAGATAGTGACAACAAAAATAATGTAACAGCAGAGCAAAAATCAACAGACAAAAATAGTCACTTGGATTTAGTTGGACTCTCCCTTTCCAGTGGAGAACCCCTCCTCACCAGCAAATTTCTGCTTAACTCCTTCTCCAGACTGTTTGGAATAGCTGGATGTGAACTCGGACCTTGCACTTACAGTTTATTCAGCTTCATTCATCACCTATAGCAGTGCAACTAAGCGGTTTACAAAGAAAATAATGGGGAAGGAAAGCAGAGCAAAGCACAGAGTAGGGAAGGAAGGACATAACAGCGGTGGAGAAGGACGGAGGAGGGCCTAGGTTACAGAACAGTGGTGAGTGCAAGTAATATGGGAAACCAAAGGAAAGAGAAGGGAAACAATGGCAGAGGCAGGCAAGCCCATTGGCTGGAGCTGCGAGGGAGGCTCAGATGGGAAGACGATGTATCAGGCGAACAAAGGTCAAGGAGCAAAGACTGCAGGAAAAGCCAGGGCAAATAGTTACGTTTTTAACTGGGATTTAAAACAGATATAGAATAATTGAGAGCAGAGAGCGGCAGGTAAAGAATTTCAACGACAAAAAAGGAGGAGGAGTGGGCCAGGGAAGGGTGGATCAAACGAGGACCGGGGATGGTTAAAAGATTTTGGGAGGCAGATCGAAGGGCGCATAGAGGGATATAAGCAGAGAGCAACTGTGATAGAAAGGGGGGGATGGGATTACCAGTGAGGATGGCACAATGAGTCACTACAGAACCTTATACTGAATGTGGAAAGATACGGGTAGCCAGTGCTCAGTGAGGAGAGGGGGTAATGTGATCATATTTACGGGCACTGTAGAGGAGTCTGAGAGCGGTGATTTGAATTAACTCTAGACGATGGATTTGACACTGGGGAAGGCCTGCAAGGAGGAAATTGACGTAATCAAGACAGGTAATGACCGGAAAGAGCAGGAATAAATGGATAGATTGGTCAAGAAACACCCCTTTGGCATGGTCCTCCTTGTATTTGCTCTAGGGGATGTCCACTGCATCCTTTCCTTTCTGTTCCAGGATCAGGGCTCCCTGTTTTACCTTCATCTCTAAAGCTCCTTCTCTCCTGCTTTCTCCTTTACTCATTAATGTGTAGTGCAGTGACCTAAGCTGCCCTTGCCACTACTTCTGTTAGTTGTTTTCCTGGCTTGGCTATACAGAGACCTATCCTTCTCCCCTAGGGTCAGTAGCTGCCCGAAGAGGATGTAGGGCCATGTGAAGAAACGCATTGTGGGGCCTCATTTGCATATTTATTTATTTATATTCTCTTATATACCACGCTATTCTGCATCAGTGCAGTTTACATTGAACAAACTGAAATTACATTGAACAGGGCATTATAACTTGGAGATAACTATTTTACAGGGAACATGGGCTATGGAGGGTTAAGTGGCTTGCCCAAGACCACAAGGAGCACCTGTGGGACTAGAAACCCCAGTCCTTCCGGCCCAAGGTTGCTGTCCTCTAGTGGGATTTGAACCCCCGACCTTCCGGCCTGAAATACCTTGCCCCAACCACTAGGCCACTCCTCCACTCCATATATCTGTATAATGGCAGGGTCTCATTTGCATATATTTGCATATTGGATTTATTTGGTCAGTGCCATGACTAGGTTAATGACAAAAAGAGAAGATATAAAATGACAAAGAAATCCTTGTAAATGTGAATTCAAAACTTATTTTTTTCGTCTCACTTCTATTTTCATCTAAACCTCACTACTTGTTCCTTTGATCTTCTTCCTAACCAGTTCCTCAGTTTTATTTCCTCTTAAGTCATATCCTCCATCTATCTTGTCCTCAATCAATTAGTTTCCTTGGCAATTATCTTCTCTTTCTTCCACTACCCAAAAAAGTATCATTGGATCCTACTGACCCTGCCATTGTCCATCTCCCTCCTCCCTTTCATATCCAAACTGCTTGAATGTACCATTCAGTTTACTATCTTGATTTTATTTAAAATCAAATTGCTCTGAGCCACTTCCAGTCTGACTTTGCCACAGAAACTGCTCTTGCCAAAGTCTCCAACACTCTTCTTATGGCCAAGGCCACAGGCCTTTTCCAACCTCATCCTCCTTGATCTACCTGCTGTTTTTGACACTGTTGATTGTCTTCTACTCCTTGACACACTGGACTCTATTGGATTTATTTTATTTTTTTTATATAGACAGTTTTGTATACCACCTTATCCTTCAATCAAAGTGGTCACAACACAATTGGGGGATACATTTAACATGAGGGGATATGAGACACATACGCTAAATACTTACAGGGAACATGGGCAATGGAGGGTTAAGTGGCTTGCCCAAGACCACCTGTGGGACTAGAAACCCCAGTCCTTCCAGCCCAAGGTTGCTGTCCTCTAGTGGGATTTGAACCCCTGACCTTCCAGCCTGAGGCAATTTGCCCCAATCACTAGGCCACTCCTCCCTGGATCTCATGACTCTCCTCTATCTTGGTTATATTCTTGCCTCTCCCATCATATTTTCAGTATATTCTTTGGTGGTTATTCCTCCACCGCTACTCCACTATCAGTCAGTGTACTTCAAGGTTTGGCACCAAGTCTTCTTCTCTTTTCTTACTACACTTGTTCCTGTGATGCTCTAATCTCCTCTCATGACTTTCAGAACCATTTTTTTGCTGATGACGCCCAGATCTACCTTGATACTCTAGAAATTGCACTAAGAATTGAGCCCCAAATTTCAAGCAGCTTGTCTGATATCTGTGCCTAGATGTCACTTTGTCATCTTAAATGTAACATAGTTAAAAGAGAGCTCCCTAATCCCCGCACTGATGATGTCTCCTTGGAAGGAGATGAAACATCTGCAATCAAGCTACCAAGCTCAGAGAACAACCCAACACCAAGGGCTCCTTATCTTTCCCTTCAATCCACTTCATCTCTTCAATTGTATTCTATCTCTATAGATGTTATGCTCATCCTTCTGGCTCCTCTGGCTTGTAATCTTTGAATGATCTCCGATTGCTTTCTCTTATCTCCTTTACTATGTACATCCAAAATACTGCTAAAGCATGTTGCTTCTTCCTTTTCAATATTCTTAAAATGTGTCCCTTACTTTCTGAACATGCTACGAAAATCATCATCCACACTCTTATTTCCTCCCACTTAGACCACTGCAACCTACTCCTGGTGGGTCTCCATGCAACTGTTTTTCTCCAAAGCAATCTGTTCAAAATGCAGCCGCATGATATCTTCAGGCCTGTACCAAGGGCTCTGTGAGCGATGCGGTTGCACAGGGTGCCACTATGGAAGGGGCTCTGATATCATCACTGAGCTCCCAGTAAGCTCAGAAAGAGTGAGTTACTGCACGTGGCGAGGTGGGTGAAGGGCACCAGATTCGTCAGTCACACAATGCACAATGCAGCAGGGCACATTTCTAGCTTGGTGTAGACCTGCTTATCTTCCTTCAAATAGCACAGCAACCATGTAGCCCCTCTCCTCAAGCCATTACATTGGCTTTTCATGCACCTCTGCGTACAATTAAAACTTACATTGCTCACCTGCAAATATATTCTCTCTGCGGCTCCTCATTCCTTCTCTTCTCTCTCCCTATACTTTCTTGTGAACTTTGTTGATCTGTCAAGTTTCTCTTATTCATTCTATTTCCCTCCTTTGCTACCCCCCATCTCTGATCTTTCAGCCTTCTCTGCTATTGGCATAAACAGACTTCCACATCTCTACAACACATTCTCCTAGAATCCTGTTGGTCGTGTGTATCCGTCTTGACTGGATTGTAAGCTCTTTTGAAAAGGGCCTTTCTCTTCTGTGTCTGTACAGCACTGGGCATATCTGATGGTGCTTTAGAAATTCAAACTAATAGTTGTATCAGCAAAGACACAAAAAAAAACAAAATTTAAGCAAAATATAGCAGTTTAAAAATTAAATTTTGCACATATTAAAAATTGAAGAACATTTATATAAGATGTACTGCATATATATATATATATATTATATTGATTTGTAAACTGTTTTGTATCCTACTGGGAAAGACAGTATAAAAGATAGATAAAGAAATAACTAACAATGATCCAGGAACCATTTTGTAATATTATTGTAAATAAGATATTCAGGTGACCTTCCTGATCTGTGGCTTCCTTTCAGGTCCCCTCATGACTAAATTGACTCCTCGTATGGTTAGGACAGATTGCATCCATAGCTGTTGTTCAAATACCATCTCTTCTTCTAGAAAAATGACAACAATGAATACATCAGTCCCTGGTCAAAGATCAAACCAACTTTCAAAATATAGTTCAAGTGTTGTAACACAAATGCCAGAAGAGTAGCCAAAGTTGAGCAAGATAAAACTGGCATGCTACACTCTCAGATCTTAAGTCATGGCTTGATAAAATGAGTCGATGCTGGGCACACATAGAAGGATTTGATTGCCTAAACATGATCACATGGGTATGCCTTAGAACCAAAAGGCAGATTTCAAAAGCTGCTCCTTTCCACCGTAGCTCTTTCAAAATAATATTAAGACATGCCAAGACCATAGAGTGCACTTCTGAGGATTAATGTCCTATTGCTTACTGTTTTGACTCTATGTGCATGCAGGCTGTTCCCTTAACCGGTCCCCAGTGCCTATTTGAGTGCACATAGATTTCTTGGCTCTCATATAAGACAGAGGAGCAAGGACATGCTGTTCTTTAATTAGATAGAAAAAGATGAAGAAATTTTCAAACTTTGATAACAGCAATTGCATTTCAATGTGGGAAAATTCCTGTGAATTCTGAAACTACTGCTATACTATCCATACAAAGCAGTATTTGAAAAAAGGGCTGCGATAGAATAGAGAAAAGAAGAAGTACACTTTAAGAGAGGGGCAGAGAACGAGGCACAGTTGGGAGCTGAAGGCCAGTGAGAAATAATCCGAAACTAGTCAGAAAAATGAAGTAATGGCAAAGACAGTTCTAGGTGAATCCAATGAGCAGAGCCTCTTGATGAGGAAGGTAACCAAGGAAGCTGGTTGCAGTGGGACTGTACTAGGCTCTAGGTTTAGTTTATTTGCAGTCTTGATATATTGCCTTCCATAAAAATATGTTAAAATGGTTCCCAGTAATAAAATCAAACATACTTTCAATAAATGGCATAATATAAAACTAAAAATCAGATATAAACATTAAATAATATGCAGATTAAGTACCAGATGACATGACAAACCAAAAAACAGATTATTCTCACTAAACAAAACAACAAAAACAAACCTAAGACAAAATCAAGGAAACTTCTACTAGTTGACCAATATTAGCTACATGAGCCAAACACAAAATACTACAGTATACAACCAAACAACGGGTAACAAAATTGAATACTGCCTATCCCTCTCCTCAGCAAATGTCGAAAGTCTTAGTGATAAAAAGGTTTTTAAATTGCCTTGGAAAATATGACAATAAATACCATAGTTTTGGAGCAAGACAAATAAAGTTGACTGTTAAGTCAACTCCAGAAAAGCACACAAAACTGAGGGGATAAGCAAAGGATTATGGGCTTGAGTTCTCTAAGGGTGCTGGGATAAGGGAATTAACAGGCCGATATTCAGCCTGTGGGGATCAGCAGTTTTTAAATGCTATTTGCCTTGGGCAAAAGTAAAACTGCATAATCAGAGGATGTGCACGGATAGTGTCTTCCGCTGAATATCCAGTTTCAGTAGTGGCTCTCTGGTTAGTGGAGATATTCAGCTGCTATCCATAAAACCCGACCACACAGGGCCGGCTCTAGAGTTGGTCCAAAGTACTCAAGCCCTAGGCAAACCTCAAGCTTTACACTTCCTATAACTGTCAATATCTTTTATTTAGCTTTCTTAGGCCTGATTTTGCTGCCCTCCAGAGTTTGCTGCCCTAGGTGACTGCCTAGTTTGCTTAGTGGTTGGGCCAGCCCTGGGACCACAAAGTTAGGCTGCTTTTTTTCGGGCTTATCTTTACGCAGTCATTCATTCAGTTAGCGAACTGAAAATCACCACTAACTGAATAAATGTTCGTACCATCCTCGTACTGCCCAAGGATGGCCCGAACGCTATCCAGAGAGACAAAATAGTCAGCAGTATTATTCGGATAATGTCACTGAATATTAGGCTTAGCAGGGTTTATTTGGTTAGCAGGTTCTGCTAATCGGATAAACCCTTCTGAATATCATGCCCTAATATACGGGTAAACCAGTATAAACGGCCTTATGGGCCAAAGGTACGATCTCAAAATAAGAACGATAGACCATGGGAATCCAATGTTCAATTACAAGAAATGGTGTAACATGAACAAATTTTGAAGCCCATATAAGATTTTAACAGTAGTGTTCTCTATATTTTGCACACGTTTCCTTTCAGGCTTGTGTTGGCTTTACATTGACATTTTGTTTCATTATCCTTCTACAGAATATGTTAGTCGCTTGTTGCCATATTTTTTCTCTCTCTCCGCCTCCATATGTCCAGTGGATCTATATTTTTATTTTTATTGATATTGACATTTTTTATAGAGATATGAAATTTCTCATCCCCGTGTTTCATTTTGGAGTTTGAAACTTTCCTCCCTGTCCTCACCAGTTACATTCCAATTGCTAGAGTTATTTGGGTCTCTTTTAACTGTTGTCATCTATCTCCTTTAGCGTTTTTAGCTTCACTAGTATACAAGATTTGAGAGCACACCAGTGTGTTAATCTTAAATGGTGAGTTTTCTCATATTTATTACTGATTCATTCATTGTCTATGATGTTTATGTGCGCTTCAGCACTTTGTGATTTTTGGTGTGTATGTCTCATTTTAACACATGTGGTCATTAATTCATTATTATTTATCATTTTAATGACTAAAATGAAGCTAAAAATGCTATTACTTTTTTAAAATCAATTTTATGCTCATTTGAGCTTTAATATTACTTTGTTACTATTGTTCATTTATATTTTGGGTTTTAATGTTAGATTTTTATGTTAATTTTCATTATGATTTGGCTCTTTGTACATATGTATTTTTTTAGCTTTAACATATTTATTCATTGTTTAATTATGATTTTCTTATCTTTTTATGGTTTCTGTTATAATGCTTCTGTATGAGTTTCTTGAAAGTCGTAGTCCCCTGAAGAAGGCCATCGGCCGAAACACGTGTTGGGCAGACCTTGACACAGTAATAAAGCTCTCAGCCCTTCCAGTGGGGTGTTATCCTCCTGCTCCTCTTTGTACCACAGTAGAGAACATTGCTATAATCTAATCAAAATATGACAAGAGAGTTAATAAGTGTCCTCAGGGTCTGTTGAGCAAGGAAAGATTGGATGCAGAGTTGGTTCAAGGTGTTGGCACCCTAGGCAAACCTTAAGCTTTACACCCTCCCTGGCTGTCAAAATCTATTGTTTAGCTGTGAATGCCCTGCTCTTTGTTCCCCCCCCCCCCAAGAAGTTGTTTCCCTAAGCTACTGCCTAGTTTTCCTAATGGTTGGGCTGGCCTTGACTGGATGGTATGAATTTCTTAAAGGAAGAAAAAAGGTTATAGATTACTGATGAGATCTGAACATTAAAAGAAAGTTCTGAGTCAAAAAAGCAGCCCAATACTTTAAGAGAACCTACCAAGGTGATCTGATGTTCCTTCAAGAGTAGTGCAAGTCTGGGTTTAGCACGATGACAGGTAACCGAAAGAGCCATTGATGGGGTAGGGTTAAGCTTTAACTTATGATCCTCTAACCAATCTACAATATCATTCAAGCAGGTATTAAGCAATGATTTTTGGGATCCATGTAGAGAGTGCAGCTAATATCGTCTGCATAAAAATAACCCCATATGCCTGAGTCAAGACTGACTAGGTGTTGAAAAGAAACATAAAAGCACGACAGCTAATAATGACCTTTGGAGGATAAAAGGTGGATCCGAGAGGATGACAACCCTGGGAATTCCTATATTATGGAGACATGCTAGAAAGAGATGATATTTGACAAGGTCAAATGTTATGTCAGATCGAGGGAAAGTATAATTACAACCCTATCTCCATTTAATGTGCCGAGCATGTTGCTAAGTAAGGCTGATAAAATGGTCTTTATACTAAAATCAGTCTGAAGAGCTTGCTGCTAAGGGTTTAGCACCTCATTCTTCATTCCCAGTTCTCGAGAGCTGCTATCAGGCCATTTTTTCAGGATATCACTAATGAATATTGTAATGAGCCTTGTCTTGTTTTGGCTTTGTCTCTGCTCATGCTTTCCCTACTGGTTCTCCTTTGTAGTATCCTCCTAGCTCTGTCTCCAAACTCAATATGTTGTAATAGACCAGTGTTCAGACTGATTCAGAACTTTCATTCCATCGTCACATCTCTGCTTGAACAAAATCCACTTTCCTAGCCCTCCATCAGTTCCATGACTCTCATTGGTTTCTAGACTCCCCACCCACTCTTATCCAGAATACCCTGATCGACACACTAGTCCCCCTCACAGTTTGGCTTCTGCAACATCATCTATTCCAGATATTTTGCTGCTGAAATGAGAAGGCTGCATACATTAAAAAAATACCGCCATCCGTCTTTTATCACATGCCACTAAATATGACCGTATCTCTCTGTTATTCATTTAATTTCATTGGCTTTCTCCCTCAAAGGATCCATTTCGAAATACTGGTTCATACACACAAAGCTTTTTACACTAACACCCCCCACACCCTTATCTAGCCTCTCTTAATATTCCCTATGTGCTGACTCATGCGTTACGTCCAGCTCCCTCCAGTGACTTCGGCTAGACTAGAATTCACACGCACCTCAGCTTTCGTTTTCACTGCACCTTCCCTCTGGGATGCTCCACCATCATACCTATATATGGAATCTTTCTACAGGTTCTTTCATGCCAACTTGAAAACCCACCTTTTCCAATCTGTGTTCGCAGTTCAGGGCTAAGATCGACCAACTAAGCCCTATGTTGCTTTCTGTCTTTTTTTTTGGCTGTCCTATAGAAAATGATGTTCCTTTCCTCTTTCACTCTCTATCTAACGCTATTTAAATTTTAATTTTGTAAACCACTTTGTTGGCATCTAAAGGTGAAATACTAAAATCTCACAGCTATGATCTACGTCCAAACTTTCAGTCTTTCAGTCTACTTGGCTCTGCCCAGTCTGCCATCACCTTCCTTTAGTTTTTATCTGGGTTCTTCCTTATCTGTACCGACCATATTCTAAGCATTCTACCAGGGAACCCTTACCACATCACCCACTACAGAAGTCCCGCTCTAAAAGTTCTCTAGGACTGGCCCATATAGCCTTTTCCTTGATGGTCTAATAGGATGTTCTTCTCCACTGCCACCCTGTCATCTGCCCCTGGGATCTCCACTCTCCCTACTCTCAAAGACCCGCCTTGAGAGCCTCTTTGCTTTTTGGGAATTGCAGTTCTTCCCTCCCCCTTTCTGCATTTTCCTTCTCTTCTGAAGGCTCATTCCCTATCTCTCTTTTAATTAGAATAGAAATTCCATCACAATATGCATAAAGAGGTTTATATGATCTCATTCTTGCTGTGCATGACCTTTTGGATGTTTAAGGAAATTTATGTGAATCAATGCTTACTCTCATACATGAGAAAGGAAAAGATGCTGGAATGTGATGCCTAGTGATCAATATGGGGGTTAGTTTAGAAGCCCTATGCCTGTTTTGGATGTTTGAAAATGGACATTCAGATGTCCAAATCACAAGGATGTCCCCAGAGCTATATTAGAAACCAGGTGCCCTCAGCACGAGGATGTCCAAATAGACTGGGGGCCTGCGATTTCAGAATGGTATAAACAGCGCTGGCGCTGGTGGTTGTGGTGTACATGCCTATACATGCTCCCGATCATGAAGAAGGAGCAAAAAAGTGCTCATTTCACGGCAGCCATGCTACCATAGGGAAGAGCACAATAAAGAAACCAGCGTGTAAATACAACTTCAGACAGATTACTATCCCGCCACTGCCTGTCTAAGGGGTATGTTTACTAAACTGTGGTAATGTTACAGACCGCGCGTTAGGTAACGTTAACAATCGTTAGGTAACGTTAACGTGTGGTATGTTACGTTAACATGCGTTAACGTTAACTAATTAACTAATGATCCTTAACGTTCCCGGCCGCGGTAAACACCACAGAGGGTTGAGAGAAGGGGTTAATGGGCGGGGAGTGGGTGGGGAGAGGCTCTCTGCACACTAATGCGCTGACTTGAAGGGCTAAATCCTACCGCGAATGAAAACCTGCCATTAGATGCACATTTGCAGGAGAGAGAAACCATTTATGTGTCGGCAATGTACAGCATAGGCAGGGAGCCCAAGTAAGTGATAGTAGTGCTCAATTTACAGCAACAGCATAGTGCCCAAGTATGAAAGGCCACTATGGCGATGGTGCAAATAGGGCATAGAGGGCTGCAGGCGGGACATGTAGCGGGGGCAGCTGGGGCACAGGGTGGACTAGGCAGGCATCTAGGTGGCACATAGCAACATAGAAACCGGAAATCAGCAAGACAGCAGCTGACAAAGGCCAAACACAATCTACCTACATTTACCTGGTCCACCCGAGCTAACAGTTGCCAGGGCACTGACCTAACATCCCCCCAGCCAACCCTCCCACAAGCGGAAGGGACATATTATTGGTAGGCGGTGATGGGGGGGATGTGAGGATGCTCATGTATGCCCCCTGCCCCAGACCCCACTCCTAGGCGACCACCTACGCATACAGTGGATGGCCTGGGACTGCACACTACCAGCACCGACAGCATATGGTCATGTCAGCATGGTGGTGGGGGGGGGGTGCCCGTGCTGGAGGGGGCAGTGGAACCTGCCTGCAGTGGACCTAGGCCATGCCCTGTACCAGTACGTGGTGTGTAGTGCAACATAAAAGGTCTGGCTGAGGAAAAGTACAGGTAGCCCCAGGGACTACCATGCATCTGTGGCAACAGTGTGGTGCAGTACACCCAGCCAGTGTATCCAGAAACAGAGGGTCACAGGTTCAAGTCCCAGCTGTGGTTCCTGCAGAGCATGTCCCTATATTTTATCCTACAATGCAGATACAACAACAACATGTGCAAAGCCCAAAACAGCGGCAAACAGGGGTACAAACACCCACTCATACAGGCTCCACAATCCAAAGATGCATGGAGAGTCAGGCTGTTGGCCCCAGCTTTGAGCTGCAGTTATCACCAGAGCACTACTACTACCTCCTGCACAGTTTAGCAATGTCAGCACTATGATCAGGACCAGTGTGGCGGGCAGGGGATGCCAACCACCCCTATCTTTGCACAATGCTGCAATAGGAGTGTGTGTGTGTGTGTATGTCTATTCATTGTTCTGTGGCTGCCCACCCCTCTCTGGGCCCAAAATGTCCCACTTTTGCCAGCATTAGCCTGAATATGTGCATAATGAGGAGCAAGGTGTTGTGGGTATGGCCCGGACAGGGAAGATTGGCTAGGATGCATCTTCACAGGGTGTGGGACAATGGCTGGGATACTATAGTGTCATGCTGGGAGGGCACTCACTCTAACCGAGCAGTGACTATGGCATGTCTAGGTTCCCACATAGAGCTCCACACTATCTGCCTCCAGTGATACCTTTGTGATCCCAGTGCTGGGGCTCCAATCACTGAGATGCCTGCTTGGTGCACATAGTTCCTCTGTGAGCATGCACTATGGACTGGCTAGTGGACTATCTGCAGTTAGACTGTGCATGGTTGGAATACCTATAAGGTGCAGTCTGACTGTGCTGTCTGCTAGTGACTGGCAGACAGTGGTGTGAGGCAGTTGGGGTTTTCCAGACCTAACCCCAACATTGCTGCTGGTCTGCCACTGCCCCAGTCACAGGTATGGCTCTGGCTCACCAACCCTGGAGGGCTGTCTTATACAAGCAGGATGGAGGTTGCTTCACCGGGGCTGGGGCACCTGTCCCTTACCTACAAAAAGGGTGATGTGGGCCCTTTGGGATATGTAGTGTATACCACTTTGACCTTATAAAGGCACTGCTACACAAACCTCATGCAAATCTAGAAAACCCTCTGCCCTGATAACAGGTGCCCATGTCAGCCGGACCCTAACATGGGGTACACACTAATCTGAGTGGTGTCTGGTCCCAGAAGGCCACCTGTGACTGCAGGATACAGATGGACACCGAATTACCTTTGGCTGCACTGCAAGGAACACCTGTCACACACTGGTAGTGATGGGGATGTAGAGCAGGACCTATCTCTGGCACCACATGTACTGCGGACCTAGTGCTGGGCACCCATCCTATCCCTCAGGGTGAACACAGAACCTGCACAATGGCACAGTCTGTAGCTACACTGTGCTACACACTGTCAGTTCATCTTTCCAAGCTGAAGTACCGGAGAGGTGCAGACCCCATTTGGTGATCAGCTGTAGACAGCTATTCAGCATGTGCATTGCATCATGGGTAGCGGTGGGGTTACCCTATCCTGGCCTCAGAGCAGACAGTTTGTGTGGTGACCTGCAGTCCTTCTGTACCCAGCCATTGCTGTGACATACAGCACGGAGGTATAGCCTACTGGTTAATACAATGCCATGCTCAGCAATGTTCATGGGTTCAATTCCTCATTGTTCCCTCCTCTCATGCATGTCTTACTCAAATAGTGTGCATGTCTCTAACAGTCATATTTTTGCAGATCTGTGCTGCCAGCCCATAATACCCTCGCCACAGTTGCCAACATTTCCTCGATCTGTCTATCTGTGTCTGTCAGCTGTGTAGAATCCTGTCTGCCTCTGCAGGCTGCCACCCCATGTCCTGCACTGCTATCCTTTCCTGCATTGTGCCTCATCGTGCTTGCCTCACCTGTGCCTGATCTGCATGGCACCACCACTCCTCTGTCCACCTATCATTGTAACTATCCTGCCACCTCGGCCTCCACTGGGGGACATGTATTCCCATCGTCTACCACCAACTGTCTTTCCAGTACTTTACATTGCCAACACTCTGTGCTGTGGTACAGTTGACCCCACCATGTTTGTCATCAGTAATGGCAGCCACATGGGATGCCCGCAGATATGGCGGGTCCAGCGGCTCCCAGCTCTCCCTCCTTCACTCACCTGTTCATTGCCGTTCCTGAGTGTTCTATCTAGTGTTAGGGCTACATCTGTCTCTGTTCCTCACAGGTCATGCATGTCATCCTGACGTACCTTGCAGCCCTTAGGGCACACTAACCAAGGGCACCCTAACCTTGTTAGGCCACCTTAACCTATGGTTCCATAGCCTAGGGTGCCTTGTCCAGGGGTGCCTAATATGGCGCTTAGCCTAAGGAATCCTATAGGGAGCCTTATAAGGCACCTTACAAGGCACCTTACAGGGCACCTTACAAGGCACCTTACAAGGCACCTTATAGGGCACCTTACAAGGCACCTTATAGGGCACCTAACAAGGCACCTTACTTATAAGGCACCTTATAATGCGCGTTAGTCTAAGGCGCCTTGTAACATGCGTTAGCTGATACAGCTTGCTGTAATGATGCACCGCCCACGCCTTTATATGGGCATCTGTACCTTTATCGTGGAACCTAACACGAGTGACATTACTGCAGTTTAGTAAACATACCCCTAAGTGTCTGTAATGTCACTGAACATCGACATCCCCCTTCTGGAAAACGCCGGCCGGACATCAAAGCCATTTCTGCAGCCGTCCAATTTGGGGATGTCCATCTGACTAAAATGACCCACAGGTTGACCTTGCAACCTGCATGGAGCCCACCTCCATAACCGTATGGGGACGTTCATGTTTCGGGGTGGAGACGGAGCTATTTCAGAAGCCACAGCAGCCACTCTCCTGGTTTTTGGTTGTTCTTCTCTGGAAGTTCCTGATTTTTCCTAGACTAAAATGCCACTTTATCATTTTAACACATCTGGATCAAATGGGAGTCATTAAAGGGAGATCCTCCATCACTAACATTTTATATAATGGAGCCTGTTGGGGTTGAAACTTTCCTGTGATTTTAATGTTGCTACATTTTCTGCATAAGAGCTTTTCATGTTGAAGGACTTGTGATTCCCTGCTTTGAAAAGAATAGATTGTAAACTATAAACTATATTCTGTAATTGCAGATGAAAACTATCAGTAGCAAAGTGCTTGCCAACCCTTTAATCCCTATGAAGGTCATGTTCTAATAGGAAACTTTGTACTGTAAAACCCAAACTTTCCTGCCGATTGAGTTTTATTAGCCATGTTTACATTCCACAGCACAAGCACAGAGATAGTAGATACTCTTCTCTTGTAGTCAAAACCCCTTCTTCAAATAGTCTAAGCCCGGATAACTCTGTAAATAAACAAACAATACTAATGAAGCTAATGCATAACACATCTTGCCTAGGTAAGCAGTTTCAGCAGCAATCCTCAAGACCTTCATGCTAGGAAGGCAAGCTTCCATGGCCAAGAGACGTGGAATTGCTATTCCTGTTCAAGAGATGATCATGGAAATTGTGGAAAAAGTTTGGTCAATGTTGTGTCCCCACTCTATTGAGCAAAACCGACATCATTCCTAGAGCAGCACATGGAAAGAAGTTTTCTCATTTGGTTAATTTGAATTGACCACTGTCAGAATCTACACTGCCAAATACAGCAGAAATCATAAGGAATGTCTGAAATGGGAGCATATCTCGGTGAAATTCCTGCTACATATTTTCAGATTTACAGAGTCTACAAAATATGCCAAAAAAGAGAGAGAAAAAAAGCCATAGAAGACACGGTAAGTGACATGATTGCCAAGGATATTCTACCATATCTAATAAAACAAAAACAAAATTAAGAGGACTGCAAGGTAATCTAATCATAACACAACCCATTCAAAATGTTCCAATGTATCAAACACAAACTGATGTTTAAGTACTCGACAGTCTGAGAACGATATAAAATGATAAAATGAAAAGAAATGCACTATTTAGGGCAACAGTGTTTCCTCCCACCCTCAAAAAGAGAATGTTTTGGAAAACTTATCCTAGAAACAAGCTACAGCATCTCATCACTAATATTTAATGCTGCTGCTTTTGGTGAGGGGAGAGGAGGTCAAGACTGCTTGGCTTGAGTCCCTGAGACAGCTGAGATTTAGCACTAACAAAGCAAGGATGTGCTGACACAACAGACTACTTTAATTGCTCTTGCGACAAGCAGGATGGGATCCAGTGTTCCACTGCCAGCTCATCCCATTGTGAGAACCAATAGTGCTGCTCTTTCTCTCTTCCCTCCCCTGCCTCTTGAGAGTACCGATTTCTCTCGCTGTTTCCACTCATCTGAAAGACTCATTGGGCAACATAACCCCAGCTTAATGAGCAGTAGATATCCCTGATGGCCAAAAAGTACTGGTAGAAAACTCAAAAATGTTTCTGACACTCTAAGGGATTTTTTCACTTTTGAAAAATGCATTTCCACATATAGAGGGGGATTTTATAACGGGGAGCCTACAATATGTGAATAGTGTGCCTACGTCATGCTCATTTGATAAAGGTCGCGAAAACCCAAATCCAAAATACTAGAACACTACAATTCAAAAGTATTTTTTTTACCTTGATGTGTTAAAATGTTATCGAGAGGCATCAAAACAAGGTGTGGGTTCGGTCAACTTGTCTTAGGCTCACATAGTGGGCGAATATCATTATGTGTGTCCAAAAATATATTTATGAAAATTAAAATCCCAGCAGTGGGCCATTAGAAAAATCATGCCTTACACTGTCCATGTTTATGTGCTTTTGTGGATTTTATAAAGGTCGCACAGATGCCTATGTGCCTTTCATCAAATAAGCCCCCCAAATTAATGCAAATACACAACTTTGCACCTGCATCTATTGTCTGTGTGTATGTGGATATTTTATATAAAGGGCGTGCCCACATCACAGCTTTGCCCTGACTCTGCCCCTGGGAATACCTACTTGCAGCAAACATATATGGATGCTCGTTACTGTCAGTGTGCATACATACATATATCTATACTGCCGTGCAATTTTAGAAAAGCCCCTTTTCTGCATTTTAAAGAAGTGTTAAATGTGGAGAAATCTTTCTAGAATGATTTCCATAACCTGCATTCTTCTGAAAGGGATATTCCCTGGTCCCCCAGTGTTGTCCTGATAACCATTGAATTTGAAGCAAACATCAGTGAGAAGCAGGCTCCCAATAGAAGTCCAAAAAGAAGAGAATGGCACAAATCCCTACAATATACCAATCTGCAAATTAGGTCAACACATATCACACTTACCCACTTGGGAAAAACATTCAACGTCAGGGGATTCTACTCATGCACTTCTCATATATTATTCAGTGCAGAAAATATGGAAAAGTATGGGGAGACGGGACAAATGTTAAAAATAAAAATCAATTCACACAGACATAAGATCACACAGTAAAAGGTAGACCAAGGTGTCACCTTTTTTTTATTTTTTTTATCAGGGAGCATCTCTCAGGGGCCAGAACACTGGATGAGTGACTTTTATGGTGAGAATCCTAAGAGGAATGTTCAGAACAGTCCAGGAACTTTTGAAATTCAAATGATAAGACACTTCCAAATGGCAGGACAGGGCTGAACAAAGATCTGGGCTTTCTATCACATTATAAACCATGCATTTTTATGACTTTGTCACCTTCTGATCACCTATCCATCTCTCCCATTCTTCCACCCCTCCTCCTTCCTCTGACACAATTACTGGAATGCTTTTATAGATTATGGTGTTTTCTCATCGCTTGCTCATAAATCTTTGGACTAGCTTTTGAAGGTTAAAATCTTCTTCTTTGGGTCAGGAAAGTACTGTTAAGTTCATCTTCTTTTTTTTTCCTTTTAATCTATCGACCGTTAAAGGACTAACATAGTAAATTTCTTTCTTTCTTTAATGTCTCTTTTAAATGCAACGTCATCTGAAAAAGTAGATGTTGCTCGAACACAGCGATGATTTTGAACTCTTACTGCTCTCTGTCTCTTACTAAGTGGCACATCAAGCCAAGAAAGGGTCTGATATGTTCCTTTCTTTCTATGTGCTCCCTTCATACTTCAGAGATTTATTTTACTGTACCAGAAAACGTCTACACTGGACAGTTCAGCATATTATAGCTTCTAAAGGCTATGGGCTTGATATTCAGCGGCCACAGCTCGCCGTTCTAAAGCAGCTAGCTGCCGCCGCTGAACCTTAGCCCCAGATATTCAAAGCTGGGTCCATATACTGCCACTTGCATTGAATATCTGGGTCAGTCGGATAGCACAGAAACTCACCGGGCAGCAGTGATATTCACTCAGGTTAGCTTGGTAGCAAAAGTTAGGACAGCCTTTACTGTGCCTAACATTTACCCCCAAGGGTGCCACACCCACTGCATCCATGGAATTCCCTGGTGCAAGTCAGTTAGTGCTGGGCATGTGGTGGCGGCATCCGCAGATATTCAGCCGCACTATTCCCGGTCAGTGTGATTAATGCGGTCAGCAAGTCTGCTAACCATGCTAATTGCACTGAATATCGGGCACTATCTGCTTATGAGACGAACAAAAGTGAAACCAATTTGAGGAAACAGTCACAGTCCATGGGATGGAGCAAGGAGATGTCCAAGTCAATAGCAAGCATTTACTCAGTAATGGTTCCACCCTTCCCTGCTGTTCATCGGGGTAGGTACCAAAACATCACAGTAACCTCATTTAACCCTATTACCTTGGACAGTCTAATCCACGACAGCCTGGCAAATTCTTGGGTCCAAAATTCAGTTTTTCAGACTTGCTGCAGGAGTAGGAACATGTATGATTCAACCAGTTGTATTATTTGGAAAATGGTGTATCACACAATATCTCAGCATTTGAAAAGAATAGAACTATTCTACATTTTTTTAAGAAAAAATTTGTAACAACTGAATTACAGTATACTTAGTGGAATCTAGGTGCATGTTTGTTCATTGTATATGAACGTCTATGAGCCTACTCCATGGGTTTTATCAGCGATTTTTGAGATTTTACAATTGCATTCATTTTATTAGATCTGACAGATTTTGCCTAACTCCTAGTTCCTTCTTGTTGGTAACTGTTTCCAGTTCATTTCAGCTTGCTCTGCTGATATTTGCATAAGCCGGTGAGAACAGACTCTTCTGACAATATCCCATGTGTAATGTTTTTACCTTAGTTCCTGTAGAGGAACTAAGTGGAAAGTGTTCTACATTCGATACTAATACTACAGTTTTCTAATTGTATATTTGTCACAGAGAGCTTGTAGTTTAAATTTCATAATAGGTTAGAGCCTAGTAGCAGCAAAGAGCTGTAATTTAAATCAAATCAGAATATAGCTTAGCACAAGAGGCAAAACAAGGTCAATTCTCCTTGAGCAGCATATAAAGTCTTCTAGAGACCTTTACAAAGAGGCCTTCTACCTAGTGGGCAAGCAACCTGTGAAGCTTTTTCAATAGGTGTTAACACCAGCTGGCAGTTCAAAAGGCCATTTTGAAAGACTCCTTCTATCCAAGCAAGGACTGTTAATTACCCAGGAAGTAGGTCACTGCTTACATCATCAGCACAAGCATAAATAGCTCAACCAGAGCTCTGTGACCCTGTCTTGAAGGACTGGAAAGGGGGGCTGTTACTTCTGGAGAGAAATCTGAAATTGTGAGTATATACTTCTGGGAATTTTTCTGAAAGGAATTTTTTTTCTTTTAAAGCTAATTAATCTGTGAACCCACTATTTTTTTTGTTAAATCAGTCAGGGCCTAGTAGCAACAGTTTAAGATTCAATTTAAAAACACAGAAGAGAACTTTCTGGTTACCTTTCATACCCAGTAGACAGCTGTAATTTAAATTTCATAGTCACTCAGGGCCTAGCATCAGCAAAGTACTTTTAGTTTCAAATTAAAACACAGAAGAGAGCTTTCTGGTTAAATTTAGAATCCAGCAGAGAGCTTGTAGTTTAAATTTCATAATAGGTTAGAGCCTAGTAGCAGCAAAGAGCTGTAATTTAAATCAAATCAGAATATAGTTTTCCTCAGCAGCACAGGACAAGGTACTGTGTAGCAGCCCTTTTTTAATAAGTGTTATATCCCTCCCTCCCTCCCCACACCCACCCTCCCCTGGGAAAATCACAGCTTTATAGGTACTTGCACACCTTAAAAGACAGGAGGTGCTCTCAGGTGAAGCTCATTACCCAAATCAGTCATACACCAAGGACCTGAGATTAATTAAGCTTCAGGTGAACAAGGTATATTAAACTTCTTAGGTACAGTTTTAGTGGTATAAATATCCATTGCACCCTTTAGTACATATAGAACTTAAAGATCTAAACACAAACTTAAAACTAAGATGCAGACAGCAGTTCAGCAGCGGGATGTGGGCTTTCCAGTCTTTTGCATTGAGTGTCACATGTATGATTTTCTCCCAGCTGGTGAGAGGTCTTACGTGTGCACTAGGTGCAAGGAGCTCTCTGCTCTCAGGGAACGAGTCCGTTCTCTAGAGGCTAGAGTAGCAGACTTGAAAAACATAAGACAGACAGAGAGGTACATAGACGAGACCTACAGGGATATAGTCCTGAAGTCCCACCTCCAGTCTGGCAGCATCCCTGTTGCCATGGAGGAGAGAGGTCACGTGACAGGAGAGCATCACACTGGTGTGGCAGGAAGTGATCCTGTAACTAGGACCTGTCCTCCAGGTGATGTAAACCCCTCTCGCACCGAGGAGGTTTCTCCAGGGCCAAGTGCCCATGCGGGAAGGGTTAGGACAGCAGTTATAGTTGGTGATTCGATCATTAGGCATGTAGATAGCTGGGTGGCTGGTGGACGTGAGGATCGCCTGGTAACATGCCTGCCTGGTGCGAAGGTAGCGGACCTCACACGCCACCTAGATAAGGTCTTAGATAGTGCTGGGGAGGAGTCTGCTGTCTTGGTACATGTTGGTACCAATGACATAGGAAAATGTGGTAGGGAGGTTCTGGAAGCTAAATTTAGGCTTTTAGGTAGGAAGTTGAAATCCAGAACTTCCAGGGTAGCGTTCTCCGAAATGCTTCCCGTTCCACGCGCAGGACCCAATAGGCAGGCAGAGCTCCGGAGTCTCAATGCGTGGATGAGACAATGGTGCAGAGATGAGGGGTTCGGATTTGTTAGGAACTGGGGAACATTCTGGGGAAAGGAGGGGCTCTTCCGAAGGGATGGGCTTCACCTTAACCGGGATGGAACCAGGCTGCTGGCATTAACCTTTAAAAAGGAGATAGAGCAGCTTTTAAACTAGATAATAGGGGAAAGCCGACAGTCGCCCAAGAGCGCATGGTTCGGAAGAATGTATCCTTGAAGGATACTACAAAAAGCAGAGAGGTTCCAAAAAAGAGTAAAGTAGCCCAAATGCCCTCGAGTATGGAGCAGACAGAACTTAAAGATCCCAAATTACCCATGTCTACCAATAGCCAAATTAATATGAATAAAATACAGTCTCTAAAATGCTTGTATGCAAATGCTAGAAGTCTACAAAACAAGATGGGAGAGTTAGAATATATAGCACTAAACGAGAGGTTAGATATGATTGGAATATCAGAGACATGGTGGAAGGAGGACAACCAGTGGGACACTGTGATACCTGGGTACAAACTATATCGAAATGATAGAGCTGATCAAATTGGTGAAGGGTTGCGCTCTATGTTAGAGAGGGCATTGAATCAGAAAGGATTAAAGTTTTGCAAGAAACAAAATTTGCTGTAGAATCTCTATGGATTGAAATTCCATGTAAAAAGGGGAAGGCGATGGCAGTGGGGGTGTACTATCGTCCAACTGGCCAGAATGAACAAATGGATGATGAAATGCTCAAAGAAATCAAGGAAGCTAGCAAAAGTTACAGTGCAGTAATAATAATGGGTGATTTCAATTACCCCGGCATCGACTGGGTCAGTGTCACAACAGGACATGCTAGGGAGATAAAGTTCCTAGATGAAATAAATGACTGCTTCTTGGAGCAGCTGGTTCATGAACCGACCAGAGGGGAAGCAATATTAGACCTAGTCCTTAGTGGAACACCAGATGTAGTGCAAGAGATAAGGGTGTTGGGGCCACTTGGCAATAGTGATCATAGCATGATCGCCTTTGATTTAATTAGTGGAGGAGGGATAGTAAGGAAATCCACAGTACTACCCTTTAACTTTCGAAAGGGAGACTATGATAGAATGAGGAAAACAGTTAAGAAAAAACTAAAAGGAGCAGTTGCAAAGGTTAAAGACGTACATCAAGCTTGGGTGTTGTTGAAAAATACTATCTTGGAAGCCCAGACCAGCTGTATTCCACGCTTTAAGAAAAGTGGAAGGAAGTCTAAAAAATTGCCAGCATGGTTTAAAGCTGAGGTCAGAGAGGCTGTTGTTGCCAAAAAAGCATCTTTCAAGAAATGGAAAAAAGAGCCAAATGATGAAACCTGGAAACAGCACAAGCACTGGCAAGTCAAATGCAAGGCATTGATAAGGCAGGCAAAGAGAGAATTTGAGAAGAAGCTTGCTGCGGAAGCAAAAACGCGAAATAAAGACCTTTTCAAGTACATTCGTAGCAAAAAACCCGTGAGAGAGTCAGTTGGTCCATTAGATGATAAAGGGGTTAAAGGAGCACTAAGAGGCGACAAGGCGATAGCGGAGAGACTGAATGAATTCTTTGCTTCGGTCTTTACTGAGGAAGATGTAGGGATGTTACCCACGACTGAAGTGGTATTTAAAGGTGTGGAAGAATTGAAGGAAATATCGATACATCGGGAAGATGTCTTACAACTATTAGATAAACTGAAGAGTAGCAAATCACCTGGGCCGGATGGTATACATCCAAGGGTGTTGAAAGAACTGAAATTTGAGATTGCAGACCTGCTATCAGTAATCTGTGAACTATCATTAAAATCATCTCTAATACCTGAGGATTGGAGGATCGCCAATGTAACACCAATTTTTAAAAAGGGTTCGAGGGGTGATCCGGGAAACTACAGACCGGTGAGCCTGACATCAGTACCGGGAAAAATGGTAGAAACCATCATAAAGAATAAAATTACTCAGCATATAGATAGTCATGACCTAATGGGAGACAGCCAACATGGCTTTAGACAAGGAAGATCTTGTCTTACTAATCTGTTATGTTTTTTTGAAGGAGTGAATAAACAGGTGGACAAAGGTGAGTCGGTTGATATTGTGTATCTGGACTTTCAGAAAGCCTTTGACAAGGTCCCTCATGAGAGACTTTTGGCAAAACTAAAGAGTCATGGGATAGGAGGCAGTGTACTACTGTGGATCAGGAACTGGTTAAAAGATAGAAAGCAGAGGGTAGGGCTAAATGGCCAATTTTCCCAATGGAGAAAGGTGAATAGTGGTGTACCCCAGGGATCTGTGCTGGGTCCGCTGCTTTTTGACATATTCATAAATGACCTGGAAAGTGGAATAACGAGTGAGGTTATCAAATTTGCTGATGACACAAAACTATTTAAAGTTGTTAAAACCCAGGAGGATTGTGGAAAATTGCAAGAGGATCTTGATAAATTGGAAGACTGGGCATCAAAATGGCAGATGAAATTTAATGTGGAGAAGTGCAAGGTTATGCACCTAGGGAAGAACAACCCAAACTATGGTTACACGATGCAAGGTTCCACATTAGGAACCACCACCCAAGAAAAAGATTTAGGCGTCCTTGTGGATACCATGTTAAAACCCTCGGCCCAGTGTGCAGCGGCGGCCAAGAGAGCAAATAGAATGCTAGGTATGATAAGGAAAGGAATGGAAAATAAAACAAAAGATATTATAATGCCTCTCTATATCGTTCCATGGTGAGACCGCACCTTGAATATTGTGTGCAATTCTGGTCGCCGTATCTTAAAAAGGATATAGCGATTTTAGAAAAGGTTCAGAGAAGAGCCACCAAAATGGTAAAGGGGATGGAAGGCTACTCCTATGAAGAAAGGCTAAAAAGGTTGGGGCTCTTTAACCTGGAAAAGAGACGGCTGAGGGGAGATATGATAGAAGTCTATAAATTAATGAATGGAGTGGAACGGGTAAACGTAGATCGATTGTTTACCTTATCAGAATATAGAAAGACTAGGGGACATGCAATGAAGCTACAGGGTAAACTATTTAAGACTAATAAAAGAAAATATTTTTTCACTCAACGTGTAATCAAACTCTGGAATTTGTTACCGGAGGATGTAGTAAAGGCTGTTAGTGTAGCTGGGTTTAAAAAAGGTTTGGACAAGTTCCTGGAGGAAAGGTCCATAAACCATTATTAAGAAGGGACCCAGGATATCAATGCTTGAACCAATACAAGCATTGTGGAACCTGTGTCCCTTGGGGAAACTGCTAGGTACGTATGACCTAGATTGGCCACTGTTGGAAACAGAATACTGGGCTTGATGGACCTTGGTCTGACCCAGTATGGCATATCTTATGTTCTTATGTTCTTATGTTCACAGCAGTTTCCTCTTGCTCCTTTGAAACTATTCTTTATTGATTTATGGTACCATGTGTCTTCATTCACAGCTACTCACGGTTTAACCTCTACATTTTTATACTCCCACCACCACCTAGTTCGTACATTCTAGTAAGGAAGCCTGATATATGTGATCACAGACTGAGACTCCCTACCCTCAGAGGCTGGAAAATGGCTGACCAGATACTAGAATTGAACCCAGGTCCTCTGCTTTGCAACATAGCCATTCATCTAGTAGCCTGGGCCATTCCTACATCACCACACAATATGTTGATTTCTTAGACTTCTTTCTCTTTATCTGTTAGAGAAACACAGATGTTGGCAGATGTGCACAAGCTGGTCCAAGCAGTCCGCCCATTTGTGCTTTGCCTATTGTTCTTCTATTAATTGAGAGCAAGCCCATACATACCAGTTATTTGTAAGTGAGTAGTTTGTGCAGGACTAGTATAATTAAATGAAAATGCCTTTGGCAGTGGATACTGTTGGAAGATATTGCCTGCAATGTTCCCACCAAACTGCATAGGGTTCTCCCTCTTGCGCTGCTGCTGGTAGGGGAAGTAGCTGCATTTTTAGTCACGAGGAGCAGATTGCACAATATTGCAGAACCTCCCCCTCGCTGCAGCAGCATGGGTGAAGCTTGGAGGGACGTTTCATTTGCCTGTTTTAGAAAAACAACCTGAGTGAAAGGTCGTGTGAGAATCTTCGATGTTTCTCTCTATTTTTTGTAAATGAGCAATTTAAGAGTCTCTCAATTAGTGTTCGTTTAAGAAGCAGAATTTCAAGGTATCATTAACCTCCTTTTTAGTGCATTTCCTGGTAGTGTAAGACAGAAACCTTGCCTGACAGGTCACTCATACCCAGCATATGTGAAAAATATTTTTTTATTGCTTATGCAGTGAAGGACGGAGATTTACAGAAGTCACACCTCATTTTCTTTTATTATCTGCTCCACAGGCAAGTTTACCATGAGAACATTCATTCTTATAGTATGTAAAATAGCTGGTATCCAAAAGTCTGTGCATTGATATGTTTTGACATTCTGGTGAGGGCTGTGTGGTTAAAACTGTGGTTAGTCCGCCATCTGTGCCCTTTCTTAGGGGATTCTGCTTTGCGCTTGGTGGTATAGATGTCGGTGCAGGGAACATTAGACTATTGTAATGTGCTCTCTGTTGGGCTGCCGAAGAGGCATAGGCTGCAGGTTGTGCAAAATGCAACGGCGCATCTTCTTATGGGGGAACACCTTCATGAAAGGGCAAGCCCTTTGTTGGTACAGCTGCATTGGCTTCCTATCCAGGTGCGCTGTAGGTTTAAGTTGCTGCATTCCAGCTTGTCTTATGAGGCTCGTCCTGGGTATCTGCAAGATCTTCTGCAGTGGTAGGATCCCCCATGGGCTCTGCGGTCTTCGCAGGGCCAGTTATTGGTGATCCCGGGTTTGGATGTGGTCTAGAAGACGTATGGGCGATCTCGGGCATTTTGGGTGGCAGGAATAGAATCTTGGAATGTGCCGCCAGTGGAGCTTTCGGGCGCGGACTAATTTACCGGGTTTCAGGAAACTGTTAAAAATAGGTTTGTTTGTAGGGGGATAACAGGAGGAGTTTAATGGGGGTGACCTTGGTCAGAAAAGTGGTCTAAGCTTTTATAAATAAATACATAAATTCTGTGCGTTTTAATATACATAAGCAAATCATTTCATATGGAGGCCTGTGCTTGGCTCTGTGGCAGTTTTCATGATATCGGTTTATATTTGGTTTCAGTGTAACTTAATTCTGAAAAGAAAAATCTTTGTGCCTCTGTACTGCAGGATTGCAAGAGACTGAAACAAGCAGAACTCTTTTTTTTTTTTCATATTAAGCGATTTCAAATGTAAAAACAGTAAAAAATGTGTATGTGTGTGGCAGGGGTGGGGGGGATATTCAGCGGCAATGGCTAACCTGGTTTCAGCGGCTAGCCATCGCCACTGTAATTTAAAGCCGGCTATTGAATTCCGGGGTCTTATCCGGACACCAGCATGGAATATCCAGGTCGGCCAGATAGCAGAGAAACTAATGGGGCAGCAGCTCAATATTGCTGCTGCTTAGTTATCGCTGGGTGCTGCCCCGGGGCTTCAGCGCTGACACCTGTGGATATCCCGGTCAGCGCAATTAGCAGATCCGCCAACTGCATTTATTGCTTAGAATATCCCCCCTACGTTTATGAGTCTTTAAATATTACAAATGGTAACAATGTACATTCAGTTCTTTTCTTTTGTTATTGCTTTAAGGAAAGGGAGACTATGTGCTATAAATCTAGACAAGAAAATTGCATGATGCATGCAGCCTTATGTTTTACTGAGAGGGCGATAGAAACTGGAATACGCTACCACCAGGGGTTATGCAAAGTGGCAGTATGACCGAATGCAGTCTTGCCTGGGAAAGATCGAAGGTCCTAGTTACAAAGTTCTGCTAGCTGTTTAATGCAGGAATTAATGCATGCTGATGGTGCATTGCCGCGCAATCTCTTAGGGGTATGTTTACTAAGCAGCAGTAGCGGCTGCCGTGCAGTATCAGAGTTGCGGCCACTGGGCAAAATCTTTATTTAAAAAAAAAAAAAGCTATGTCATACTTTCTTATAAACTTGGAGCCCAGTATTCAAAGGCACTTATGCAGCCATTTATTTCATCTAGAAACTTTATCTCCCTAGTATGTGCCATGTTTTTTTTTTAAATCCAGATACTGTCCTCGTCTCTACTACCTCCATTGGGAGACTATTCCATGCATCTAGCACTTTCTGTAAAGAAATATTTCCGCAAAATACTCCTGCGTCTATCTCCTATGCCGCTTCGATGCAGAGCTTTCTTTCAGTTGAAAGAGGCTTTCTTCCTGTGCATTTACGCTGCAGAGATTCTATCATGTCTCTCCTCTCCCATCTTTCTTCCAAAGTTTACATATTGAGATCTTTAAGTCTTTCCCCATATGCCTTAAAGCGAAGCCCTCTGATCATTTTGGTAGCCACCTTCTGCACTGACTCCATTCTATTTATATCCTTTTGAAGATTTAGTCACCAGAATTGCACACAATACTCTCAATTAGGTCTCACCAAAGATTTATACAAAGGCACTATCGCCTCCTTTTTCTACTTTGGAGGAAATGTGTAAGAGAGGAGATATAGCGATGTTTAAATACCTCTGTGGCATAAATGCACAGGATGAGAGCCTCTTTCAATTGAAAGCAAGCTCTGCTACGAGGGGACATAGGATGGGGGTGAAAGGGAATAGACTCAGGAGTAGTATGGGAAATATTTCTTTATGGAAAGAGTGGTAGATGCGTGAAATAGTCTCCCAGTGGAGGTAGTAGAAACCAGGACAGTATCTGAATTCAAGAAAGCACGGGACAAACACAGAAGATCTCTAAAGGAAAAAAAAGGGACTATGGTAGTTGATATCGAAGGGCAGACTAGATAGGCCATATGGTCTTTTTCTGCTGTTATGTTTCTGTTTCTGGAGCATGGCTAGAATTTATGAAGAAAGTTGTAGCGTTTAATTGCTCTTTGTTAGACTTCTGTTTTCTAGTCTGAATGCAGAAATAACTTTAAATGAATAGGTTATCTATTTAAAGTTAGGCTAGAAGAGGGGTACTCTACTACTAATACTAGTATTTAGCACTTATAAAGCGCCACGCACGCAGCGCTGCACAGCTACTACATGAGGCAGCTAACATACAGAGATAGTCCCTGCTCATCAGAGTCCTGCTCATCGGAGCTTACAATCTAGTTAGAAAAGTACAAAGCATTACAGAGCATTAGTCAATTTGGACTGTAGTTTGGTCATAAACGTTGACGGGGGTTAGGGTAAGTTGAGGATGGAAGTCAGGATCTGAATGCAACGGTGAAGAGGTGGGTCTTCAACCTGGATTTGAAGAGGGCCAGGGAGGATGCCTGGTGCACAGACGCAGGTAGGCTGTTCCAGGCATATGGTGCAGCCAAGTGAAAGGAGTGCAGTCGGGAGTTTGCAGTGCGGGTGAAAGGCATTGATAGTAGTAGTTTGTTAGTGGAGCGTAAATTCCGAGAAGGGACGTAAGGAGGGATGAGAGATAGGAGGTATTGCGGGGCCATGGAGTGTATGCATTTATAGGTAAGTAGGAGAAGCTTGAATTGGATGCGGGATTGGACAGGGAGCCAGTGAAGCAACCTGAGAAGAGGAGTAACGTGGGCATGGTGAGGTTGGCAGAATATTAGTCGAGCAGCGTGATTTTGTATAGACTGAAGGGGAAGGAGGTGGTTCACGGGGAGACCAGCAAGAAGCAGGTTACAGTAATCGAGGCGAGAGGAGATTAAGGAGTGGATAAGCATTTTGGTAATGTGTTCAGAGAGGAAGGGGCAGATTTTGTTGATGTTGTAGAGAAAGAAGTGGCAGGTCTTAGCTACATGCTGGATATGAGCGGAGAAGGAGAGAGAGGTATCAAAGATAACCCAAAAATTGCGGGCCGAGGGAACTGGAAGGATAGTGGATCCATCCACATGGACTGAGAGAGGGGGAAGTGGGGGGGGGGGGAGGAGTTGGGTGGAAAGACAAAGAGTTCAGTCTTAGCCATGTTCAGTTTTAATCGGCGATGAGACATCCAGGCAGCGATGTCCGCAAGACAGGCAGAGATCTTGGACTGGGTTGTCGGAGAAATATCAGTTGTGGAGAGGTAGATCTGGGAGTCATCAGCATAGAGATGGCACTGGAAGCCATGGGAGGAGATAAGTGCGCAAAGGCCTTTGATATAGAGAGAGAAAAGGAGGGGGCCCAGAACATATCCCTGGGGTACACCTACCTGGAGCGGGGTAGGGGAGGAGGACAAGCCGCCAGAGCAGACACTGAATGAGTGGTGGGAGAAGTAGGAGGAGAACCAGGACAGTACGGAGTCTCTAAAGCCAAGCGAGGAGAAGTTGTGGTCAACGGTGTCAAAGGCAGCAGAAAGGTCAAGAAGGATGAGGATAGAGTAGAGGCCCTTAGATTTAGTGAGGAATAGGTCATTGGTGACCTTTGTGAGAGCCGTTTCAGTGGAGTGTAGGGACGGAAGCCGGATTGTAGTGAGTCCAGGAGAGCCTGGGAAGTGAGGAAGTCGAGGCAGCGATGGTGGACTGCTCGTTCTAGTAGTTTGGATGTGAAGGGAAGGAGGGAGATGGGTCGATAGTTAGAAGG
Source organism: Ichthyophis bannanicus (assembly GCA_033557465.1). Classification (NCBI taxonomy): domain Eukaryota; kingdom Metazoa; phylum Chordata; class Amphibia; order Gymnophiona; family Ichthyophiidae; genus Ichthyophis; species Ichthyophis bannanicus. Next base: position 99,783,661 of record CM066046.1, read on the forward strand.
GCATGTGGGGTCAAGTGAGGGTTTCTTGAGGAGGGGTGTGACAACAGCATGTTTGAAGTCAATGGGGACCATTGCAGTGGAGAGTGAAAGGTTGAGGATATGAGTGATGGCGGGGACAATGCTGAGGGAGATGGGATGAAGGAGATGGGTGGGGATAGGGTCTGATGAGCAGGTGGTGGGTTTGGAGGAGGAAAGAAGGAGTGCGGCTTCTTCTTTGGAAATCGGAGGGAAGGAGGAGAGTGTGGTAGGCGGAGTATGGATGGGGGAGGAGGGGAGGTAGATGAGAGGATGGGGAATTGGAGAGTAATTTTGTGGATTTTGTCGTGGAAGTAGTCGGCTAGGGTTTGGACAGAGAGGTAGGGCGGATCGGGGGCGGGGGGGGGGGCCTTGAGGAGAGAGTTGAGGGTATTAAAGAGATGGCGATGATCAGAGGCAAGGGAGTTGGTCAGATTTACATAGTAGTCTTGTTTGGCAAGAGCAAGGGCTTATTGGAAGGAGTCAAGCATAAATTTGAAGTGAAGGAGGTCTTCTGGGTAGCAGGACTTGGGCCAAGCACACTCGGCAGAACGTGCACAGGTGCGTAGGTAACGGATCATGGGTGAAAGCCAGGGTTGGGGAGTAGATCGTTTGACAGGACGTGGGGTGGGAGGGGCAAGAGTGTCAAGGGCTGAGGATAGTGTAGCATCGTATGAAGATAATGCCTCATTGACAGACTTGGAGGATAAGATGGAGGAGAGAGATGGAGAAATGGTGGAGGAGAGGGACAGGGGGTCAATGTTGTGAAGGTTTATAAATAGGTCGGAGGAGACAGGATGAGGTTGGGATGGCGGAAGCTGAAGGGTAAATGTTAGAAGGTGATGGTCAAATGAGGGAAGGACTGAGTTGCGGAAGTTTGAGGGAGAGGAATTGGAGAAGAGTACTAGGTCAAGGCAGTGGCTGTGTAGGTGTGTGGGGGCAGTGGAGCAAGGTTGGAGGTTGAACGAGGAAGTAAGAGCGAGGAACTTAGAGGCATGGGGGTCGGAGGGGTTGTTGATATGATGTCAGCAGCGATATGGAGCAGCTGGTCCATTAACCCTAACTACTTAAAGTTAGGCCAAAAAGAAAGCTGGCCTAACTTTATCTGGTTTAGCTATCTGGCCAGCATTTCAATATCACCGCTGAGCAGATAGCTAAATTGCTATCTAGGCAATCCATATATTCACTGCTTTAAGAGCACTGGGTGCCACTGCAGAATATGCCCCCCTAGTATTCATTTCTGAGACCTTGGCCGGTGCAACGATATGAGGCGCCCTAGGCAAACCCTCATTCTTACTGCCCCCTGCTCCCACCCCCTCTCTTACTGCCACCTCTGCTGCCATTGCCAAATCCCTTTGGAACTTGCAGCAGTGCAATGACAATAACACAACAAAGAAGGGTTTAGCAGAGCCTGAACCGCTGTGTGCTGATGCTGCACTCTGAAAGGCCAGCCACTGGTTCTGCCCCCAAGCAAACAGGAAGTCTGCTTCAGAGGGGCCAAGAGCAGCTGAACTTACAGAGTACAGCACCGGAGCATAGTGATTCAGGCTGTGCTACACGCGTCTTTGTTATTTAATTGTTATCGTTGCCACTGCAGGTCCCGGAGGATTGTGGGAGCAACAGTATAGCAGGAATGGGCCACTCTCCAAAGTTGGTGCCCTAAGCAGTTACCAAGTTTGCCCAATAGTAGCACCAGCCCTGCTGAGATCCATCTTCACTGAATCATTGCATGATTTTACTCTTTTCAACATAAATAAAGTCTGTCCTTTTCCTTCCGAGCATTCCAGTATAATGCGTGTTCACTTTCTCATCTCCTACATAGACTACTGCAACCTAGTCCTCCTCGCGGGACTCCCATGGAATCATCTTTCCCCACTGTAATCTATTCAACATTCAACTGCTCAACTTATCTTCCTTCAGTAGTGCTACACCAGGTAACCTTTCTCCTCAGGTCATTACATTGGCTTCCTCTCTGCTTCCATATATAGTTCAAACTGCTATTACTCGCCTACAAATGCCTATTCACTTTGCAGCTTCTCGGTACTTCTCTTCTCTCTCCCTAAACTCTTTCTCGTGAACTCTGTTAATCTGGCAGACCTCTCCTATTTGTGTTCTTTTCCTCCTCTGCAAATTCTCATCTCTGCTCTTTCAACCTTTCTGCACCATTAGCTTGGAACAGACTTCTGGAGTAGATGTGTCATTCGCCCTTTCTGGCCATTTTCAAGTCCAGAATAAATCTCACCTTTTTGAGGTTGATTTTACACCTTGACCACATCCCTATAATACATTCTTTGCGAATCTCTTGCTTGTCTTAACTAGATTGTAAGCTCTGTGGAGAAGGGACTCACATATGTGTCTGTACGACACTGTGTATGCTGGATAGTGTTTTAGAGATGTAGTAATCTAGAATTACGGATAGGCTTTAGGGATACATACGTGGACAAAAGGTTTTCTGTTCATGTTTGCAATCTTTGGAATCTTTCCCAGTTTTAAGTATTTTAAATCAATTTTACTTGCAAAGCGATCTGATGGAGCCAGCATATCAATAATATTTTTGTTATGTAAGGCAAAGAGGATACACTGACAGAATTGTTCTCAATGGTTTAATCACAGAGATGAAAAATTGAGGTTTCAAATGAATTACAACTCACAGTGCATGCCGTATTTGGATATCTCGATTAAGAGGTGTAATAGCAGGTTGATTACGTCACTATGCTGGAAACCAATGGATCGGAACACGTTTTTACATTTTGAAAGCTTCCATCATCGTCCTTCCATCCCATGCATCAATGTCTCTAATCCAGTCCTTTCTCATCCTGAAAAAGCCCATTAGCATTTAATAGGAATAAAGATGCAACTGTTTTGCCAACGTGCAGCAGAATTGCTAAAGAATTTCAGACTTCGCTGCAGGAATTTCAAATTCTTGTTGTGGAATCTCCCTGGAGCTGCCGCAGGAACAGTGGCGGACTGTACCCTAGACTTGCTGCTCCCTGTTGTCTGAATTTCTTAGGAGGGTAGGAAAAGGAGTAAAGGGAGAGGGGAATGTGACCACAACAGTGCCTAGGGGCAGCCTAAACATAGATCCATCACTGATTATAGCCCAGTACAGGCCAGTTTGAACCGAGCTGGAGACCAGAAGGGGCAGGAGAATACTGCTGAGCCCAAAAATATTTTATACATTTGACGTGCAGTAAAATATGTGGGTTTTTTGCTCCCAAGAAAACCACCTCCTGCATTCCATTTCCTGTCCCTTTCTTCCTCCAGCATAATAAATCATACGAAGGAGCAGTGATAGTGGTTTAACTTAAAATCACAAAAACAAGGAAGCTCGGAATTGCTTAGACTGGAGCTGTGACCCTCGCCTTCGAGCATCGATGTTCATGGCACTTTGCCTACTTTCTGCTGCACGTATGTGTATGTGGGGAACGATGACCATGTGAGGGGCTGAATTCTCCCAGGTGTGTCTTCGTTGTATATGAATGGAACTGTGCGTGCGTTTTCATGCGATGTCCAGAGAGGCATTGCTAGGTACTTAAAGAGCCCAGAGCCTGTGTCCATAAGCATGTCTCCAACATACACGTGCCTCCCTTATCCTCTCCCACATAAAAATTGACATACATACATAATCATCTTCATGATTTAAAGGGCTAGCAGCTTATAGACAGGCCAAAGAAAACTTTGCATCTCATAACTTTAAAAATATTGTTTTACCACAAAATATGAAGATTTAATGCAGACTCTTGGGAATGGAGGGCGTGTGTGCCTGATAAAGCCAAATCAACCAATTTAATCTCATGAGTTTCGGACTTGTAAATTCTTTCTATATGGGAGATATGTCCAGGTTCTGATCAGTGCTGGCGTTACTATTAGCACACAAGGCGGTCGGAGGGTAGCAGAAAGGGTCCTTGTAAAAGCCCTTATACTGGCGGCCTTTAACTTCTTGCTCATGAAAATCTCTGTGACAATTCAGCCAGTCCTGCCCCTCTAATCTGACTCAACCAGGAAGACTGTGTCAAGGGGGCGGGACTGGCTGAATTATCAGAGTGCAGTGTGCAGAGATTTAGAGGCCCCTCCCTGTGATGCTTTTATGGTTTATTGCTTTTGTCTCCACCACCAGTCCTGGGGAGATGTGGCAGTAGTATGAGCAGGGCCGGCCCCAGAGTTGCTTCAAGGTGTTGGCACCCTAGACAAACTTTAAGTCTTACGCCCTCTCTGGCTGTCAGAACCTATTGTTTAGTTTTGAATGCCCTACTGTTTGCCACCCCACCGAAGCTGCCGCCCTAGGCGACCACCTAGTTTGCCTGATCGTTGGGCCGGCTCTGATAGTAAGGGCAAGGGCGACGTCAACAAGGGATGCTTAGAGCGCTAGTGTCCTTGCACTGGCCCTGGTTCTGATGCTTTACATTAACTAAACTAATCAAATTCTTTTTCAAGTAATTTTTTTATCTTTATTGTCTCTGCATGTCTTTTTCCCATTCTCTGTTTATGTCACTGTTTATTTTTTCATTTTTTGGTTTTTGGTGTTCTCTTTCTTTTATCTTTTTGGTTTTGTGTATCTTCCTCTTTTAGCTCTCTTTTCTTCAGCAGTATATTTATTTTACTTCTTTCTTTTTGACTCTTTTCTTGCCTCTCTTCTTCCTTCTCTAGATTCTCATGTGGTCTCTTCTCTTCCATTTTCCCCTCTCTGCCGCCATTGTCTTCCTATACACTCTCTCACTTCTCCTCTTCTCTCACCTCTTCATCTTCTTCTACTGATTACTCCCAAATCCTTTTCTTCTCTCCCCCCATCTTGTGCTCTTTCCTTATGCCCTTTCCCTTTATTCCTATGCTCACCTCTAGACCTTTCTCTTGTGTTCTGTTTCCATCTGCCTTCTGTTCTCTCCTTTGTGTCTGTTTCCTGCATTCTCAAATGCTCTGCAGTCTCCTTGTTCCTTCTGAGAACTTTCTTTTCTCCCCTTCCTGCCACCTCTCTTTCCTCCAGATTCTCCCTTCTGTTCTCTCACTTCTGCACTCTCCTTCCCCTTTCCTCTTGCTTTATCTCCTTTCCCCGCTTTCTCTACCCTTCTCTCCTTCTTCCTTCACTCTGCTCCTTAATTATCTGCATTCTTCTTGCAGGTGCTCTCTCTCTTTTTCCCATTTTTTGTGCAGGTTCTCTCTTCCCTGCCTTCAGAGCTAGTGGAAAGGTATTGGTACTGTAAAGGTATTGGGTGCGCTAGGTGAACCTTCAGCCTTCTACCTCCCTCTTCAATGAACTTTCAGGCCCCTAGTTCTCCCCCCTCTAAGAGGCCCTTTTGCTAAAGAGCGCTAGTTGTCAGTGTGGGTCTGGGTGTGATGAAGGCGCTCGTTGGACACACATTGACAGTTAGTGCAGGACCATGACAGCATTGATGGATTTAGGTGCTAACTGTTGATAGCACGTTAGGGTTGCAAGTGGGAGGGTTAGGGGGCGGAGAATGGGTGGGGCGAGTGATGCGCAGTCTGCGTACCCGTGCTACCTGCATGGCATTCAAATAGCGCAGCTACACTCACCGTAGGTGGCATTGAGCGAATTGAGGGAGGAGTGGTCTAGTGGTTAGGACAAGGTACTTCAGGCCGGAGGGCTGGGGGTTCAAGTCCCACCTGGGGACAGCAATCTCAGGCCAGAGGGACTGGGATTTCTAGGCCTATAGGCACTCCTTGTGGTCTTTGGCAAGCCACTTAACCCTCCATTGCCCATGTTCCCTGTAAGTATTAACGTATGTGTGTCATATCCCCTCATGTTAAATGTATCCCCCAATTGACCACTTTGACCTGGTGAAAAGCGGGATATAAATACAGCTAAATAAAATAAATACATTTGTGCTATTGTTGTGGTGCAGCATGGCCGTGTGCACCGCTGGAACTGTTGGGAACAATGCTTTCCATGCTCCCAGCAGTTAACACTGTGGTGTTGTCTTAACGCGTTATTGGTGAATTTGGTGCCACACCACAGTGTCCTTTTGTAAAAGGACCCCTAAGATTTAGATAAACTCAGTCATGATCATTGCAATATCACTCCTCCCACAACAACCCTGCAAAAATGCATAACTGGACATCCTATTTTTAAGTATTACCGCAGGTGCCCATGCTAACAGCATGGTTTAATAAACATGGCCCATTGTGCTGGCATGAAGTTTGTCTTAGTCTGCAATAAAATGTCTGCATGTAGGTTTTGCAAAGTGTTGAACCGTCTGACCTTATCTGTAATCTTGTAATGCACAGAACATTCTTTTACATCTCTCGAGTTATTTCCCTCGCTCTGAGGATATGATCATGATATTTAAATGGGGAAATGCAGTAGTGTGACATTGTCAGAGTAACAGGGCAAATGTTTAATTTGTCCATGTTGGCATGAAGCACACCATCTCCTCCCACTGTGAGGCTGTGCGATTTTGTGCTTCTTGAGACTTGGCTCTGGGGCTGATGCATTTAAGCACTGGATGGGGTAATTGAAGAACAAGATCAAGCGGTCTGCTGGAGGTCACCTCAGGATGAGGAGGGGAGGGAGAAGGCAAGGGAAGGGAGGTGTGAGGCTTACTGTTTCCTTAAACCTTCCATTTTACTTGTGCACCTACCTCAGATACTTTGCATACCACTGCCCAAAGCACTCCATCAGACCCTACAGTGCACCCCCCCCTCTTCCTGGGTCCATGACACACAAACCCTTCCCTTCTCAGGCACCCCTGCTGAACCACTGCCCAAAATATCCCACCTGCAACCAACACCCTCCCCTCCACACACTCCCACATACCATATCCCTTCACATGTCCCCCAACATACACAAACATTTGTTCCCCCACCTCAGATATGTTACCCTCAGCAGATACCTCCCTATATAACTCGCCCCCTGTCCTGCACACCATACCTCCTACTTTCTATACCCTCTCCTACCCTAGAAACCTGTCCATCTACAGCCCTTTTCCAGCTATGGCTATATCAATGAGGAGATGAGGAAAGACTCCCCCTATTTCCTCTCTGCTCCTGAATCTTGAGAGGGAACCTCTCCCCCTACTCCAAGATCAGTGGGGTAACCTCCAGTGCAATGGGGGAGCCCTGTGCAAAAGTGTTGAATACACTGTAAGCTCCATGGAGAAGGGACCATCTTATATGTGTATGGGGGCAGTGCTCAATATCTCTAGTAGTGCCAAATAAATAATAATCAGTAGTAGATAATAGTAGCATAATTTGGATTTACACTACTGATGCTAAATTTCCTTATACAACGATACATTACGGACCAATTTGTTTACTCCTCTTTTACTCTAGCACATAGTAGTCTTTCTACAGTAGACAGAAATTTTTAGTGAACTAAAAGAGTATATGTAATTCTTTGGGCTGAAAAATCACAAATCAGAATTGGCTAACCAGGTCCTGTTTTGGAACCCCATGCCACATACAATGCAGCATCTAGAAGACATTGTGGGCCAAAGTCTGTGGAATGACTTCCTGTTATTAAGCATGTGAAAATCTCTATGAAACTCGACATATTAGTTCTGATTGTGGCTGTTCTGTTAAGCTTATTTGCAGAAAATCAGCGCTTTGCAAGTAATGGGACCTGCATCCGTTGTGCATAGTGTCACCTCATGGAGCATTAAGTATTAGGAATTCATTCCAATCAAAAACTGACTTTTCATCTTCACATCTCTGCTCTGGTCAAGTCCTCTTTTTCTGCAATGGGCATCATTTGATCAGTTTGTCCCTTTGTTATGTTAAGGATATGAACATGTTAATAGGCATGATCGTGCCGTCATACTGTTAAAGACACCACACTCGTTGCCGGTGTCTTATCATACTCATTTTAAACTCCTGATTCACACTTACTGACCTCTTTACTAATTTTCTTTGCAAGTCTGATCACATCTTATGCTCCGTCTTGTGCACTCAGATCTTCCCAGGATAATCTTTTATCTATTTCACACATGAGCTGCTGCTCCTGACCCTCTCTGACAGGAAGATGTGGTGGAGACGGGATCAGAATTGGCAGGCTATGTGTGTTGAAGCACATGGCCTGATGTGGGCCGGTGCTGTCGACGGAATTGGCATGGCAGGGGTGAAGGGGGGGGGGGGCGCAGCCGAGTCTTCTGCTTGGGGCCGGCTCTGGGTGCAAGGTATTGGGTATGCTAGGCAAACCTTCAGCCTTATGCTCTCCTGAGATTTGATAATTGAACTGAACAACTTAGTAACATAGAAACATATCTGAACACCACCTTTCCAACAACCCTGTAAAAATATGTAAATGAATATCCTACTTTTCAGCATTAAGCTTTCTTTGTATATCTGTGTGTGCCTGCTCTCTCCGCAGGTGAAAGAATATGCTGAGGACTCTGAGTTTCTGGGGCTATCAGGATTTACTGTTTTGCCTTGACGGCTGCTGCCCTTTTCTGCACCACAGAAGATGCTGACCTAGACAACCGCCTAGTCTTTCTTAGTGATTGGGCTAGTGCTAGCCCTTCTTTCCAGCATTTCAAGAAGTCTCTGAACAACTGCTTTAACCTTGCTTTGGGAGTACAGGTCAGAGGAATGGAGGGAAGATAAAAATTACTGATGGATTTCAGAGAGTTTCCTTTTGTAGAACAGGAGCGCTGGACCGGCTTGCATCTTCCCCACTGGTCTAGTTTTCCCTTTTTGTCTTACTTTCCTTCTTTGCAGTTTCCTTCTCTATACTGTATTGAATAGAATGTTTGGTTAATTAGGGCCCGATTCTGTCCCGCACGTAGATCCTCTCTGTATGTCTGGCCTGAGCTGGACATACAGAGGGGATCGCGATTCTGATCCCACGGGGCACGTCTAGCCCCGTGGGATCAGAATCACGAACAGTCATGTACATACAGGCCAGGACTGTGATTCAGTCTGGCCTGCACGTACATGAAAAGCCCGGCTAACTCAGTCAGGGCTTTTAAATGGAGCCACAGCGCCATGGCGTCCGCTTGCCATGGCACCATGGCTCCATGTAAAAGCTGCGATGCCAGCCGCCAGCAAAAACTGCTTATTCCCTGCAGCCTGACCTCCGATCTGGCCTCCTACGGTCAGAGTCGGGCTATGGGGATTCTCCCCTGGCCCTCGCCCTGCCCCATCCGCACCCTGGGCACAAACTTTATAAACATCCAGGGAAGTTATTCCACCTCGGAGGTGGAATAACGTCCCCGCACATGTTGCCGGCCCGGGAGAAGGCACGAATATTGGGGATGGACGTCACAAAGTGCCATAGAATAACCTCGTTAGGGGTTATAGTATTTTTATTTTGTAAACTGCCTTGATATGAAAATGTTGATGGTATATAAGTTGCAATAAAATGAAACTAAATCTGCAGTACAAGTGCAGATTTGATATTTTGAATGCTCTTCTGGGCATGTCGACTTAAAACTTTTCATATTTTTTGGCATCACACAGCATATGTTTTAAAAATCTGTAATGAAAAATGCTCAAAAATACTAGCACAAGTTTCATAATATAGACAACTTTTAATATTAAAAGTAAATTGTAAATGTATCTTTATAAACAACAAACATAAAATAGACCTATAATTCTAAAGCTATCTTCTCTTAGAAGCCATTTCACAGTAATTTTTAAGGCACTTCTTTTCCCTCACAGAAACAGTGCAATTTGCTTGTGGTTTTCAGTACAAGTCCTTATAAATTTCTTGGAGGAGTGGGTGAAGGTTCATCTCTGTCTCCGTTTTCTTGATCATTTGCAACAGCTGCACGTGCTCTGTTACAATCTGTCTGAGGTCTGTCATTTTCTGAAGCACTTTGGCAAATAACTGGGAGGACTCAGGGTGGTTAAGCTTTAGCTGGAACTCCAAAGCCTGCAGGACGTTGTCTTGTAGGTCCTCAATGGGCTTCACATTTAATAGACCAGGGCGATCTGTTGAGAGTAAAAAGAAATAATTAAAGAAAATAAGTAGCTCATCTGACTGAGTCTAGGACGTTGGCTATTCCTTCACCCTACTCCACCTTCCTCCAGACTAAGATACTGGGGCTGATAGTTAATGGCAGAAGCCAGTGGTTGTAAAGCAGATGGCAATCATCATTTAAAATTAGACCCGGCTATTCAATGCTGGGTCATATCTTACTACCGGCATTGAATATATGGGCTGGTTGGAAAGTGTTTCAGCTAATTGGTCAGCGGCGATATGCAGCCATTGCCGGAGAGCTAACCAGCTAAAGTTCGGCCAGCCTTTTTTGTGAATTATTTTAGCTAGTTTAAGTTAACTGACCAGCAAGTAAATATTACCACTGACCAATTAACTCCAGTGCTATCCCTGGAACCCCCCGATGCTCTGAGGTTAGCTTCAGGGAGTGCAATGGAGTTAGGAGGGGATATTCAGACATTTTCTGGCACTATGTGCTGCTGAATATCCCACTCACTGGGATTAACGTGATTAGCAGACCTACTAATCCCGTTAATCTTTTTCACTATGCCCCCCCCCCATTGTTTTCAGTTTAGAGACTGTTAAAAGAGCACTTCATAAGAGAAATAGGAAAAAAAAGGAAGCTCAAACATTAAACAGAATTTGTCTTTCACTGTAAACATTAGAGGATAAAATCTAAGGTTTAAAAAATTATTTACTATACATTAGGGGATAATTTTATAAAAGGCTCCGATGTGGGTTGTCGAAGTGTTTATTTTATGCCCGTTTTATAATGACTCCCAGCAGCATACAAATGACGCCTGCGCTGAGGGAGGTGTAAATGTACGCATGCACCCTCTTTGGGGGTCATTTTATATAAAGTCACCTATAAAGGAAGTGTTTTATAAAGGCACAGAGGCCCCTACGAGTTGTTATAAATGCTAGAAAACATTCTGCAGAAATCTCGGGTAAAACAAATCCATCTTCCAATTTAAATGTGGGGTAAAAGAAACCTTGAGAGCAGGTGTAAACCTAGGTGTGATTGCGTATATTTTATTACATACGGGGCATGCTTACTAAACTGCTGCTAGTTCAGTGTGCGGTAAGTGCGCCATGCTAAAATTGAGCAAATCCCATGCTAAGTACTTAGCGCGTGAATTGGGGGAGAGAGAGCAAGTTGAGGATATATTGTGGGTGTTGATGGAGCATCATGGTTAGCATGGGCGTTTCGGCGGTGCACTAACCATGATTGTTGATGTTAGCAGGGGTGCCCTTAATGTCGCCTCAAGGGGTGGTTAGGCACACAGGCACACTTAACTCCACCCATGGAGGTGGTGTTAAGTGTGCCAGATTACCAGGGTGCCTTGGATTAACAATGTGCCAAAATGGCAGGGGGACAGATGCACAAACCCCCTGAACATGGTACCCGTTTCAGAGCTAATATCGTGGCCTGACCACGTTTTTCCAGTGCATCTTTTTGTAAATAAGCTCTTGTGTGTGTAAACTGCAGCTCTGCCCATCCTCCACCCACTATCACAAAAGTCACATATAAGTAGGTGTAATTTTGTCATTGTAACCTGTTTAAGACTAATAAGAGAATTTTTTTTCACTCAACGTGTAAGCAAACTCTGGAATTCGTTACCAGAGAATGTAGTAACAGCTGTTAGTGTAGCTGGGTTTCAAAAAGGTTTGGACAAATTCCTGGAGGAAAGGTCCATAAACCATTATTAAAGAGGACCCAGGAAATCCACTGCTTGTGGAACCTGTGTGCCTTTTTGGGAACCTGCCAGATACTTGTGACCTGGATTGGCCACTGTTGGGATGAGGATACTGGGCTTGATGGACCTTGGTCTGACATTTCATATTCTTACGTGTACATATGGGGTAACTTCATAAGACTACAAATCACACAGCAATGGGGATCAGTGAGATCAATATCACAGTATATAGGGCATGTGGCTGATATACTATAGGGGCTTTTGGGAAACTGTCCTTGATCCTCTGTTAACTCTGGTGTGGCTCAATGTTGCTGTGTGGGACTCTGCTGCCTGCAGGGGGAAGTGCTGTGATATTACATTTTTAGTACCAGATTACTGCAGATCAAATGTGTTCAATTGTTTCATGACACAGCTATTAGATTGCTATATTTATTTAACAGGTTTTATACCACTTTATCATTTCAATCAAAGTGGTTTACATTGTAACTTAAACTTGGTAATGTACATTAAACAGGGATATTGATAACTTGGATTTTTCTGAGGCAATGGAGGGTTAAGTGACTTGCCCGAGGCCACAAGGAGTGCTGGTGGGAATTGAACCCTAGTCTCTGGGTTCCCAAGCAAGAGCTCTAACCATTAGGCTACTCCTCCACTCCTATATAATGTTAATAGGCATGATCATGTCCCTGCATTGTTAAAGAAACAATACTGGTTACAGGTGTCATATTACACCTGTTTTAAAATCGTGATTCTCACTCTTTGAACTCTCTCCACTTATCGTTACCAGGTTTCATTGCAAATCTGATCACACTTTTTGCTCTATCACTCAAGCTCGTATCTTCCCAGGCTAATCTAGTCCACCAGTTACTAAAGTTTGTCTTCTATCAGGCCCCTGTTATGCAGAATTCAAGGCCCCTCTTCCTTTGGCTTGAACCATCTTATCAACGTTTCAATAAGTTCCTTTTTTACTTGCTTTGGGGATGTAAAAAACACTGATGGATTTCATAGTTTGCTCTTGTAGAACAGAGGTGCTGGTCTGGATGGCATCTTATCTGCTGACCTATCTTTTCCTCTCCTTCTTTAGAAAGTAATATTGCACTACCTCCCCCTACTGGCAGTAGCATGCGTGGAGGACTCCCACAGAGCTTCATGTGAGCATTGGTGTGATGAGATACTAAATACAAAAGATACTGGGGAGAAGGGGCGGAACACAGAGACACAAATATATACATAAATATGCTGATCTCCTTAGCCTTCTTCCTCTTGGAAAGAGTATTAAAGATGCCACTTTTAGTCTCATTCTTTTTTTCTTTTTTTATAAAATGTACAGCGCTATTCTGTAGGGATTAAAATGGTATTTGCTTTAACTGAAAAATCTGCATTCAAAAAGGGCATTTGATTTAATGGAACTGCAACAGGGCAGGAAAATGCTATTATCTTTTAAGATGGATTTTTATTATAAGGCTAGAACCTTTTCTCTGTCCTTTTTTTTTTCTTCTAATACTAGTCATTGTTGGAAGAAACTACTGCAAAAGTGGCCAAATAGTAACTGATTTTATTCTAGATTGCTAAAGTTAATGGATTGGAAGAGTACTGATGTAGCAGCAGTTAGGCTGCCAGGCCTGGGACTGACTTTCAGTAACTATTTACTATTCCTATTGCTATTAACCAGGTCAACTGTTGTGATACAGAGTCATCATAAAAACCTGGGATCCTAAACCTGTGCGGGACACAATAAAGCCGTACAGCTGAAGAGGAACTCGCTGCTCGGTCAAGGTCACACAATCTACAGCAGAAATCCTAACCTATCCTGTGTCTCAACAGGACCCAGCTAAATGCAGATCTCAAGCATGAATGTCATCACATATGTAAATGTCTGCTATACTCTCGCTTATATGCATCTAGGAATGATGTTAGAGGTGATTGTGAGTAAAAAGGAACCCTGCGCTCTCCCGAGCTTCCCACATCCCTGCACACACATACAGGCTTGCATAGGAAGGGACTGATCCTATATACAGCACGTGCAGGACGGTAAGTGAGCGTAAGTCCCTTTTCTGAAGGACTTAGGCGTGTGAATGGGTAACGACATGTGTGCTTTAGGCACTTGCTCTTCTGTATTCACATACTTGCAGTTGGGGTGTGCATGAGGGTGGAGCTTGGGTGAAGCATAGGTGGGGACAAGATTTATGTGTGTAAGTATTATGACTTAAGTGTGTTACCGTGCTGATCTAGGCTCTAGAGCAGGCATAACTACCTAGACTAGACTCAGGCACGTCTGTACACGCCTGTTTTATGAAGTGAAGCCTATGCGTGCTTTACTTTATAGATTAGGCCCCAAATATGTACATGGCAGTGAGCTTTGCCTGCAAGTGAGATTACAGAATTACTCTCCCAGTGCATAAGGAAGAAAAGATCGGAGTATCTGAGGACAGCTTGTTGGCAGCACTACTTATTAGATTTGAGAGTACAAAGGTCCCAAGTAACAAACACCCACAGCACATGGGCACATTCTGTAACTTGTACAGTCAGTGACCAGCACTGGACAGTCTCTCTTTTCAGACGGCCTGAGGGATGTTGAATTTGACGTCCTAAGGGGGAGGGTGAAACATACTTTATCTATACACTAGGTCAGTGATGGCTAACCTTTTTGAGCCCGAGTGCCCAAACTGCCGCACAAAACCAAAGAATTTCCTCAAAGTGCCAGCACGTCAATTTGCATAAATATTTGCATAATGCTAACATACACTAACTTTTAGTAAACATGTCTCTTAATGAGTGTATGGATAAAGACAGACTAAAAGATTTCTACATTACTATAATCCAGTGCCAACCGCCAGGCACATTAGGAACTACTACAAACACTGCCCATTTAGAACCAATAGCAAACCCGCCGTATCCTAACAGCACTACCAGGACTCACAAAGCACCACACCATACCTATCAAAAGGCAACACTGCAAATATTAAACCAATACATTTCAGACAATAACAATACATGACCTACTGGGGAAAGAGAACAAGTGGCAATGTCAAAAAGGAATTACATAAACAGAATACCTCAGCTCAGTTACACAGTTGCAATTGCTCCAGCCACTTTCTTCTGGTTTCTTCATGTTTTCTGCTAACTCTCCATCATCTGCTGTCCATTTGTCCTTTCTTCTCTCTTCTAGTTTTTTTTTCCATTCTCTTTCTCTACATCTGCTTTAACATACTAATCTTTCTCCTTTTGCTCTTTCCTCATTCCTATTTCATCCACTCAAATTTTACCCCTCCATCCTCAATCCCCACTTACTCTCCCAATACCCGGCCAATTGTAGATTTTTTATCCCTCCCACACAAAATATTTTTCCCCTCTCCATTTTACTCTCCCAGCCCCATCCCATTCTAATCCTCCCCCAACATCAGCTCCCTTCTAGTTCCAGCCTCACCCAGCATCCATTCCCTTCTAGTCCCTGCATCAGCCCATTTCCAGTCCTAGCAACCCCCCAACCCAATACCAGTCCTAGCCCCCCCCATCAACTCACTTCCAGCCCTAAACCCCCATCACCCCATTTCCAGACAGCCCCCATCAGCCCACAGCCCATTAGCAGTCCTACCCCCCCAGCCCATTAGCAGTCCTACCCCCGCCCGCCCGCCCATTAGCAGTCCTAACCCCCCCGCCCATTAGCAGTCCTAACACCCACCCTCCTGCCCATTAGCAGTCCTAACCCCCCCCCACCTCCTGCCCATTAGCAGTCCTAACCCCCCCTGCCCATTAGCAGTCCTAACCCCCCCTCCTGCCCATTAGCAGTCCTAACCCCCCCCCCCCCCTGCCCATTAGCAGTCCTAACCCCCCCCGCCTGCCCATTAGCAGTCCTAACCCCCCCCCCCCCGGCAAATTTTTAAAAAAAAAAAAGCAGGCTCTGGCTGCTGCCGCGGCAGATTGCAATGTCCCGCGGGGCCCCCTCCGCCCGCTAAGCCCCTCTGCAAGGGCTTTCAGATTCGCGAGGGAGAGCGTCTCCCTCGCGTCTCTGTTAAGCCCGCAGGGGCTAATGGGAAATTTCCCATCAGTCCCTCGCGTCTAAAGGGGCTGATGGGAAATTTCCCATTAGCCCCTGCGGGCTTAACAGAGACGCGAGGGAGACGCTCTCCCTCGCGAATCTGAAAGCTCTTGCAGAGGGGCTTAGCGGGCGGAGGGGGCCCCGCGAGACGCTGCATTCTGCCCTTGCCGCGTCCGCAGTCAGAGACAGCTTTTTCTTTTTTTTGCGGACCTATGGCCCGCGTGCCAGCTGCAAGGCCTTCGCGTGCCACAGCTGGCACGCGTGCCATAGGTTCGCCATCGCTGCACTAGGTGCACCACATTGTTCCCAAGCACTTGCAGTTCCTAAATGTAGGTGCCTAAAAAGTGGGTGGAGTCAGGGGTGGGGCCAGGAAAGGGAAGTACATTAGACACTCAGCACAGAATTCCAGCTCTATGTTCTTAATTTTGGCACCTAAATGTAGGTGAAGAAATAGCATGCTTAACTTAGGAACATTGGTTTCGGGTATGTAAGTTATGTGTTAATAATATGCACCTAACTTTAAGTGCTCATCTGTTTTTGAATAGTGGTCTGCATGTTACCTGCCTATCCCAATTCTTTCTTGAAATTCTGATGAAATCATACCTCTGCTGTGTAGAGTTGTAAATGAGCACTTCAGTAGTAGTAGCAGTAGTGACCTCACAATTCTTTAAATGCAAGAGGTGAGTACAGAAATATGTAATTGCTTGAGAAAAATAGTTATAGAAAGGCCTGCCTCTTACTTAGAAGAGTCCATATGAGAAAAAACTGCATTTGGAGAGGATGGGTGTGAGGCAGATTGAGAAGAACTCTATTTTACCAGAACCAGGGGCATTAATTTTTGTCTACTTTCTTTGGGCATAAAAAATGTATTTGCATGCCTAAAAACTGCTTGCACTCGTACTAACAAAGTACATTAAAAAGTAAAGAATAATTAAAAGGGGAAAATGAAATGAAACAAAAAGAAATGCTATGTTCTTGCTTTCTCATACGGGCTTTCGTCTTCCAACAGTGTGAATTTAGTAGCCACATTCACTCCTAATGCGTGTTTTCAAATTCAACAGTAAAATAGCTTAACCTCCACAGTCCTAAACAGCTTTTCCTTAAAAAAGAGCCAAGTGGGCACCGATTGACTAGCAACTTTAACCCAAATGCACTTTTAATCTCATAGTCTGCCTCTTTACTTTAAGGAACCCTTTGTAGGATATAGTTTGTCTCAAAATCTACTAGGACCGAGACATGAAAGATAAACTACACCAAGTTCAGTGCAGATGAAAATATCCAAAGCTGTTTTAAACCTCCAAAATGACCTAGCCATGATTAGAGCCGAGCTCCGCTGTGAGATACAGGAGGCAAGTGAGCTGAGGATAGGGGTTTACAGCAAAACATTTTCATTTTGCTTTGCTTCCTGTGTCATTTGGGGTTTTTCGGGGGGGGGGGGTTCATTTTCATTTTGGGGGCCAATGTTAATAACTTGTGCTATTGAGCAATACTTTTTCATTGCATTCCAGTAGCAGTTAAAGGTGCGTTACATTCAGGAACCGTGGGTATCTTCCTATTCCTTAGAGGACTTGCAATATTTACTACCATGAGGCGGAGGGGGGGGGGGGGGGAGGTTAGTATGTGGCGTTGGTGTCATGGGGCTCCACACTCTCTCTGTAGTGCAAGTCTGGGCAAGACAGGGGCATTTCCCACCACAGGTGTTTAAAGCCTACACTACCTGTGCGTAGTACAAGCAGCAGGGGAGCAACTAACGCCATCTCATTGGGTGATACTAGTTGCTGCCACAACGGTTTTGCCATAGAAGAGCATGGTAAATGCAGGGGGGGGGGACCCAGGCAACAACCCAGCAAAAGAGTAGATGTAAAGTTCACTCCACAACGTTGTCCACGTAACCCATGTGGATATGGCGGACTATCCAGATAAAATTAAGCAACGTTGTTCATTTAGCTGTATCTATACAAGGCCGACTGAATTTCGGATATATTGCTCCTGCGGCCTCTTCCCGTCCCATTCCGCATCCCAACTATGTCACTCGGCTTCGTGCAGCAAATCCAGAATTCAAGTCTTCATTGCACTGACTCTGTACAGGTGTATTGGAAATGCCTTTGAGACTTAAGGTCTAAAAGATTCACAATTGCTTTCACCTACAGTAGGAAGTCCCATCAGCCTTAATGTGTCTTATTACTGCAAACCACGGGGTGGTTTTGCCCTGCTAGCTATTTCTGCTATTCAAGGTCAGCTAGAGTTTACGCCTAGTTTCATAATGAAAGATTGTTAGTTAAATCAGGGTTTATAATGACTTTCTAAGCATGTTTCAGTATTGCAGTTGCAACTGTTATTTGGTGCTGAGGCAAAAATGACTCAACGGTTTAGAATTTAGTTTCTCGTTCATAGAAAAATAGATTCACACACAGGCACCTCGCCTCCAGACCACACACAGGCACCCCACCTCCACAACACTGATACACAGGCACCCCACCTCCGCACCACACACAGGCACCCCCCCATCTCCGCAACACTGATACACAGGCACCCCACCTCTGCACCACACACAGGCACCCCATCTCTGCACCACACACACACGCACACACACACACACACAGGCAGGTGTAGCTTAATGGGTCACTAGGGGTGGTGGGAGAGGGTGAAGGGGGGCCATTGCCTTTTCTTGGCACTGTGCAGAAACCCATTAAGAGCCTGATTTATTAAGCTTTTTACCATGTCATTGATTAATAGGGCTCACTATTGCCCCCAATATGAAAAAAATTAAAAGTACCACAAATAAAACAAAAAAACCCTGTAAGTGATACAAGCAACCAAACAAAATGAAACTTTGTGACCCGCATACCCCTAACATTTAAATGCTTTTGCTGAGAGATTTGCTGTTTCTTCTAATGAGCGTGCTTTCAGTTTATTTGGGTACCTAAAGCTTTTAAGTGTGTGGGACACCTATGAATTTATACCTGTCAGCTACACACTTCAAGTCCTAGTGTGCATTCAGTGTGGCCGCAAACAAAAAAAAAAATAGGTGAAACAAATATAGAACAATAAGGATGTGCTTTTGTTTTAAAACTAAAGCGGCAATAATGCGCCCTATAGATCAATGTCATGTGCGAACAGTGCTCCTTACTGCTTAATGGTGACATTATAGGGTATACTATTTAAAAAAGGATAGGAAGATGCAAAAAAACAGCAATTGAAATGAAACAAAATGTTTTGTCCTTCACATCTCTATAAAACAATGCCTGAAAACTGGGCTGTAGGCACCTTTAATTTCTTCTATGTTAGCAGGACGGCCTGATCTTCTAAGAATTTATCTTGGGTTACCTTGAGGGGTGACAATATCTGTTCACCTAGCATTTTTTTGGGCCCCTTCTTTTTCTCTTTTGTGCCCTTAAGGGCATTTTTTTGGCAACAGACATTCATAAAATCAGACTCCAGGTCAGGGTATCAAGCAGAGGCTTGAAAGTGGAGCACTGGGGAAGGGTTTCAAGGCCAAATCTAGGCAATAAACAAAATTGCATTTTGTAGACATACCTCCGGCACATGCTTTCTCTGACTTGTTAGGGCTGGTATCAAATTTAGAAAACTGAACAAATTTACTAGCCAATCAGAGGTGAGGTTCAACAGAGATTAGGCAGCAGTAGAAGCCAACTAACACTCATATCTCACTGAACATAGTAATTGAAAAATCGTATTTTTTAAATGTTATAAAAATGTGTTCAGTTTCATTTTCTTCAAGCGAAGGTCTAATGGGTAGCAGACTTTAATATGATAAGGGCCTTTGATTCAGGACATCTAGCTTCAGAAGCAGGTAATCATTCAGTAAAGACCCTGCTTACTCAGGACGATCCCTCAATGACTACTTAACTGGAAAATATTTCAATAGAAAAAGCAGATCTTACCACCACTGAGTATGATGACCGCTATAAATATCGCCAGGTCACTGTCATCTAGTTCCAGTGCATTGAACTTCACTGCAAATTCAAACTTGGGTTCCATAAAGTCGCAAAACGGTTTCCTCAGGCTCTTTAGGAACTCCCGAGTCATGAATCCTTGTCCTTCAGTTATTAGGACGCCATCTTTATTCATCAAGGAGGCCAGCATTGTAAATATTATCTCATGGACCCCGTACTTCAGGAGAGTTACTTGGTCATTGAGGTCAAGATTCACAAACCCTGGAATGCTTTTGGCAAATTCAGTAATTTCTCTCACAGATTCCACCGAGCGGAATTGACATCGCTGAAAGATACGAATGGCCACCTCTTTGTTTTGCTCAGACAGGGATGGTAAGTGTTTGTATTTGATTTGATCTTCACACATCATTAAAGAGTTCATGTCATAGATAACGAATGGCTAAAGGTGGAAAGGAAAAGTAGAAAATTAAATTTGCTGGATTACTTTGTACTGCTGAAAGGGTACAAAATTTAGCTTCAGCATCCGGATAGTTTTCCTGCTATCATGAGTTAAAAAGTAGGATGTGACCATGCGACAAATAAGCTATTGTCATTTACTGTAGCTCAATTTTCAATCATGTTAATGTAGAGGCAAATCGACAAAACTGCATTAACTAATAACGGAAATTTTAATGCACATTAAATGTTTGTATTTTCTAATGCAAGCATTTAACATGTTAATAGCACTGTTAACACAAGTTAGCCATTTTGATTTCATGTTAATGCTAAATTTGTGCTAATAAGGTACAAAACTGTTCTAAGCAGCTCATTGCTTATTAGCTCTCATGAATAACACGTTAAAACAAAATGTAATGTAGACCCATTAATGCAAAAAACATAGCTACATCTTGAGGAAATATAATTCACCTTTTGTATTAATGCTGGTATCAATGCACAGGGTGCACAATCGGTGTGTGTTTGGGCAGTGAAACTAGCATGGAGGCCCGTGCTAACGTTTGGTGATATAGACATCCACCCCCCTGCTAACATGCCGCACCATGTGAAGACACACACGGTTGAACTTGCCACCACCCTTTGAAGTGGTGTTAGGTGCACCAAAGCTAACAGCAACATTCACAGTTAGCACATACGTAAAACGCCCATGCTAACTGTGATGCGTCGTCAGTGCCCACATTACACCCCTAACCTGCCCAGTCCCCGTCCAATAGCATGCTAACCAGTTAGCATGTAATGTTTACCTTGGAACCCCATGCTAACAGATCAGCTTGCTTATGTGCGGCAAACCTCGCAGTAACGGTTAGCGCAGTTTAGTAAACATGCCACATACTTTAATTTCCATATTTTAACTTGCATACATTATTGCCTGATTTGGATCAGTAGCATCAGCCATTAACACATATGTTAAGCATCACTGTGTGTTAACACAGTGCCGTACACTGGTTTCTTAATCTATAAAGAGAAAAACACAGTTCTAAAAAAAGAAAAGACCACGTAAGTATATTATAAAGCTCCAAGTGTTTGGCAGGTGATCTGTACAGCCAGGGCAGATACAAACATACCACAAATGCTGTTTTGTCTAATAGATTTCTACCCTTTGTGGTTCTAGAATTATATTTTAAGCTTCAAAACAACAGCAAAAGAATTGTATCACTAAATGATATTTCTCCCCAAAGAAATGTGCCACATCAGCATCTAAATATATGAGAAGGCACTGAGACAAAACTCAATTTAGAAGACTTCTTTTTCTCATTATCTGCCTGGAATTTGCAGTTCCCCACAAAGTCAATTAAAATCATTTGACTCCCTACAGGACTCTATCAGGGGTCAATCAGGCATCCCAGGAAATGTGAGGAAAACAAGTTTCAGACCAACAGTTCTTTATCTGTGACAGACACAAATTTCAACCTCACTGAATTTTGGTTGGCGAGATTGAATTAATACTTCATAGTCTGGGCATTTTATTAAATTTATTTCAGAATAAAGAAAACAAATGGCAGTCATTAATTTGAAGCTGAAGAGTATCACTGCAGACAATTATTAAAAAAAAAATACATCTGCACTCTGTAAAAATCTCAGCTTCAGCTGCAGACGTTCCAGTAATGCAGATGTAACATAGCATGAGCTATGGAAAGGCGCCAGTTTTCTTAAGTCTTGTAGATGCTTGTTTTTGCACAGTAGCTATCTGATTAGAACTAGTACTGCAATAGTTGAGTAAAACACGCAGATGTTGGATGAACCTTATGACCTTCATTTCCAATAATCTCTGTTTCTGCTTCTCGAAGAGCAGTCTGATCCATGGTTTATTGCAGGATTTAGGTCCCGTTGTTTGGTGGAAAGGAAGTTGATGCGGAGTATCTAATAACACCTGAGGAGCAGAAGCTCTGGTATTGGTCTCAGTAGTACTGGTGTTCATTCTGAAAGCAGAACACAGAGCTCTTGGGGAAGCCGCATCAAAAATGATTTCTAAAGTCATTAACCTGGGTAAATGGCAATTTAGCTGTGTAATCTGACCGTCTGAAAATTGCCCTGTCAGTCTGTCTGAAAATATAAGGGCTGTTCTACACCATGCATATTTTAGCCACGTTTGGGAGAGGCATGTTTTGGGCAGGACTGGAAAACAATGCATGTAGATTGAATTTTCAAATTCATGTACATTATTTTCCATGAAAAACCTACCTGCGCAAAAGCAGGCCCAAAAATTGATGGGTATGTTGTACAGGCATGCTCTCCTTCTGAAATTTAGTGCAAGCTTTGCAGGTAAAAAGTACCCAGCAAAGAGGCCAGTTGCCCCCACGGTATTCTACCTTGCCCAAGATGATGACAATAAGAAAGATAAGAGAGAATAACGAAAGAGGTCTTGCAAGGGTAGATAGGAAAGAAAAATTATAGGTTCTTTGTATTCATCTGGGTAGATGATGGCCCAAATACATTCACCAAGCAAAGTATCAGGGGACTGGACAGCTAAGATATCCAGCCCCTCCCTCTGGTTATATTGTCCAAATTTTGAACTGCTGGGTTCCGTTTGAGCTCTGTGTTGTTCAAGATTATCTCGATCTTAAAAAAAAATTAAAGCTTTTTACTTTGGCAAAGTCTGCAGGTAATTTTAGTTATAATATGTTATGTTATTTATACTGTGTTATTGATTTTGCTTTAATTTTTATTTTATGATTTCTATTTTATCTTTAAGAACATAAGAACATAAACGCCTTGATTGGTCAGACCAAGGTCCATCAAACCCAGTATCCTGTTTCCAACAGTGGCCAATCCAGGCCACAAGTACCTGGCAGGTTCCCAAAGAGACACACAGGTTCCACAATGCTTGTCCCGGGGCAAGAAGTGGATTTCCCGGATCATCTTTAATAATGGTTTATGGACCTTTTTTAAACCCAACTACACTAACAGCTTTTATTACATCCTCTGGTAATGAATTCCAGAGTTTGATTACATGTTGAGTAAAAAAATATTTTCTCTTATTGGGCTGTATTGTAGCTTCATTGTGTGTCATCTACTCTTTCTTCTTTTTGATAATGTAAACACCAATCTACGTTTACCCATTCCACTCCATTCATTAATTTATAGATCTCTATCATACCCCCCTCAGCCGTCTCTTTTCTAAGATGAAGAGCCCCAACCTATTAAACCTCTCCTCACATTGGTATCCTTCCATTCCCTTTGCCATTTTTGTCACTCTTCTTTGTATCTTGTCTAATTCAGTTATATCCTTTTTAAGATATGGCAACCAGAATTACACACAGTATTCAAGCTGGGGTCACAACATGGAACGACAGGCATTATAATATGCTTGGTTTTATTCTCCATTCCTTTCCTTATGATTTCTAGCATTCTATTTGCTTTCTTAGCCACTGCTGCATATTGGGCAGAGGGTTTCAACGTATTATCCATGATACGCCTAAATCTTTTTCCTGGGTGGTGGTTTCTATGGTGGTACCTTGCATTGTGTAACCCTAGTTTGGGTTGTTCTTTCCTAGATGCATAACTTTGCACTTGTCCACATTAAATTTCATCTGCCATTTAGGCATCCAGTCTTCCAATTTTCAAGGTCCTCTTGCAATTTTCCACAATCCTCTTGCATTTTAACAACTTTGAGTAATTTTGTGACACCAGCAAATTTATTATTTATTTTTGTCATTTTTTTATAGCACTTTATGTGGAATCAAAGCAGTTTACATGGAACTGAGAAAAAACTACATATAACAAAGAACATGTGCAGTAACAAGTAATAATAACATAACCATGTTTACAGGTAACTAATAACTATTTACAGATAATCCTGATCCTAATACAGGAATGTATTGGGCCGGTTGTGGTTTTATGTTACTGATTCTTCAAAGTATTCTTTAAATAGGAATGTCTTTAGGAGTTTTCTGAATGCTTGTGGGTTGGTTGTATTTTGTATCTCGTCAGGTCGTGAGTTCCACAGTCCTGGTGCGTAAAGTGAGAAGGCCCTTCTGGCCATTGATGTCTTGCATTTGTATTATTATTAATTTATTTATTTATTTAACATTTTTATATACCGCACTATTTATTATCAGCGCGGTTTACATAGAACTACAAAACATCAGATAAGATAAGATACATATATCTGTTTTTACATGGAACAGGAAGAAAAACTTGGAAAACAGGGGTAATTGTAACAAAGGATAATAGAACTTGAACTATATACATATGATAGTAATATTACTTGAAAAAGTATCATGTTAGATAGGGATGGGATTGGAGCTGTTTAGATGAACTTGTGTTATTGTGTTCTCTGGAAAGTATATGATGAAAAGGTGATGCTTCAAGGCCTTTTTGAACTGGGGGATATCAGAGATGGCCCTAATGTGTGGTGGGAGGGTATTCCACAGTTTTGGAGCACATAAGCTGAATGATCGGTTCACAGTTGCAGAGATGTATTTTAAGGATTCTTTTGGAACTTTAAGCATGTTTAGTTCCGAGATTCTTCTAAGCCTGTTGGAGGGGATAGGTTGGATCAACTCTGATAGAGAGGAGGGAGCAGGTCCTTTGTGAGCTTTGAAGACTAGTAGCAGGGTCTTGAAGGTGATTCTCGCTTGGATAGGGAGCCAGTGCAATTGTTTCAGGAGAGGTGTTACATGTTCTCTTTTTGGTGCCCCGAAGAGCACTCTTGCAGCACTGTTTAATGCGAGTTGAAGCGGGTTGAGGGTTGATTGGGGGAGCCCCTGTAGTATACAATTTGCGAAGTCAAAATGTGGGATAATTAAAGCCTGGTAGACAGTACGGAAATCATCTGGATCAATTAGTTGGCGAAGGTTTCTAAGGGAGCGAATCTTGAAATAAATTGCCTTTACAGTGTTGGCTATGTGGGTCTTCATGTCTAGATTCTGATCCAGGGTAACACCAAGATAACGGATGTGGGGTTTTACTTGCAACTTAGCATCTTGGACTTCAAGGAATGAAGGTGGTGTGAACTTGGGGTTTCTTGAAATGAAAAGTACCTCTGTTTTCTTGTTCTGGATTCTGAGATTTTGAGTCAGTAGCCAGTCTGAGATGGCGTTAAAACAGTTGGTTATGTTGGTGAGATTCATCTTATCAATGCAAAATGGCATATATAATAGGACATCATCAGCATAGATCATATAATTGACTTTGAAGGACCTGATAATGTTGCATAGGGGTTGCATGTAGATGTTGAATAATAATGATGACAAAGAGGAACCTTGTGGGACTCCTTGACCTTGGTGAAATGGCTCTGATGTTTCACCATTTGAGCGAACTTGCTGCCATCTTTCTGAGAGGTAAGAGTTGCACCATTCAAGAGCATTTCCACAGAGGCCCTTCTCTCTTAGGCGGACAATAAGAATGTCGTGACAGGTCGTGAGTTCCACAGTCCTGGTGCGTAAAGTGAGAAGGCCCTTCTGGCCATTGATGTCTTGCATTTGTATCTCGTCAGGTCGTGAGTTCCACAGTCCTGGTGCGTAAAGTGAGAAGGCTCTTCTGGCCATTGATGTCTTGCATTTGTATCTCGTCAGGTCGTGAGTTCCACAGTCCTGGTGCGTAAAGTGAGAAGGCCCTTCTGGCCATTGATGTCTTGCATTTGTATCTCGTCAGGTCGTGAGTTCCACAGTCCTGGTGCGTAAAGTGAGAAGGCCCTTCTGGCCATTGATGTCTTGCATTTGTATCTCGTCAGGTCGTGAGTTCCACAGTCCTGGTGCGTAAAGTGAGAAGGCTCTTCTGGCCATTGATGTCTTGCATTTGTATCTCGTCAGGTCGTGAGTTCCACAGTCCTGGTGCGTAAAGTGAGAAGGCCCTTCTGGCCATTGATGTCTTGCATTTGTATCTCGTCAGGTCGTGAGTTCCACAGTCCTGGTGCGTAAAGTGAGAAGGCCCTTCTGGCCATTGATGTCTTGCATTTCACATATTCCGACGGTGTGGATAAGGTGTTTCTTGTGGAGCTTCTCCGTGCTCTGTTTTCTGGAGTGGTCTTGAGGAAGGTTCTTAGGTATGTAGTTGATTCATTCTGTAGAGTTTTGACAGTGGTGTGTATGATTTTGAATTTTATCCTGCTTTTCAAAGGTAGCCAGTGAAGTTGTCTTAGTATTGGTGTTATGTGTTCGCGTAATGGGGTTTGAGTTGTAATTCGTGCAGCAGTATGTTGTGTCATTTGTAGTTGGTGTATGGCATGTATTGGAATTTGATCACCTCACTCATTATTCCTATTTCCAGGGCATTTATGAATATGTTAAAAGCAGCAGACCCAGCACAGATCCCTGGGGTACTCCACTATTCATCTTTCTCCATTGGGAAAATTGGCCATTTAGCCCTACCCTCTGCTTTCTATATTTTAACCACTTCCTGATCCACTATACTACACTGCCTCCAATCCCATGATTTTTTAATTTTGCCAAGTGTCTCTCATGAGGGATCTTGTCACAGCCTTTCTGAAAATCCAGATACACTATATCAACCGACTCACCTTTGTCTACATGTTTATTCACACCTTCAAAAAAATATAACAGATTAGTAAGACAAGATTTTCCTTGGCTAAATCCATGTTGGCTTTTTCCCATTAAACCCTGGCTATCTAAATGTTCAGTAATTTTATTCTTTATGATGGTTTCTATCATTTTGCCTGGTACTGACGTCAGGCTCACCGATCTGTAGTTTCCCAGATCACCCCTGGAACCCTTTTTAACAATTGGCATTACATTGGCCATTCTCCAAATCTTCCGGTACTACAGATGATTTTAATGATAGTTCACAGATTACTAATAGTAGGTCTGCAATCTCATATTTCATTTCTTTCAACACCCTTGGATGTATTGTCAGACGGCTGCCTGGGTGAGAATCTTCACACTCTTGGCAAGTGCATATTTCTATATGATTTGCAAGGTATTGTGGGCAATGTAGTTCTTTCACACCAGACACAGCTGCTGACAATAATTTAGTTGTGCTCTTGGGTAAAGCCAATAAGATATTTATTTATGGGGTTATTTCTCCCAACACAGATATGCTTGGTAGCACATAAATTAGGTAACTTGCTTTCAGTGTTAACTTGGAAAAACAAAGTCAAAATCAGGAAAACAACAAATGAAAAGCCACAAAGCAAGAAACAAACTGTTCTTTTTAGGTTAACTTCTGATTACTTCTCACATAGATACAGAAGTGATTCTCTTCTTAGCTCACAAGCAATTAGGTAAGGCTTAATTGCTAGCAGTTACCAGCTGAAACCCCTTAGCTGGCTTGCCTTCCACTGTGTGGGTCAAATCCTGCTTCAGGAGCTTTTCAGAGTAGATTAAAGAACAAATTTGTATTTCTTTGTGATGGTTGCTGTACTTTTTAACAGAAAGTTACCAACGGAGTTTAGATAGAGAGCAGTCCATATAAACAGGATCCTCATCTGCTATTATTCCCCCTTGTTCAACAAGCATGGGTTCAATATCATGGATTGGCACAGATGAATCTCTCAATGGAACATTTTCAGGAGAATACTTGTTTCCCTGCTGTCTTTCAAGGTTATAGCTAGGGCATAGATCAGTGTTCATACCTGAGCTTCCATTGCTGCTAGAGTTCCTCTCTATATAGCCTGGCCAGTATGTAGTCCAGTTCTTATGTCCAGCCTTCCAATCCAGATTCCTGGACACTGGATCTCTCTTCACATACCTTCTGGCACAGGTCTTAGGGTCCCTTCCACGTGCAGCCGTCTCCCTCACAGGTAGCCTCTGGTGATTCCTAGCTCTGCAGCAACATTCCTCTGGCTTTCCCCAGTCCAATGGTGTATGCTGGCCCTTGGAATACCTCCCAGTATACGTACTGCTTTGGACTCTTCTAGACCTTTCAAAGGCTTTTCTCTTCCTTCTTCCAAAGGGTCTCTTTCCCTCTCTGTCCGTCCGGTTTGGCTTCTGCTTCTGATGATCCTTCAGATGAAACTGATGATCAAACTCAAGCTGATTCTCAGGATACTGAGGACAATTCTCTGGATATCCAAGGTGATCATGAAGATGGTCATCTGTAGAATAAACTCTACTCTTATTCTGCTTGGATGAGTGCTTTTCCCTAACACAGCGCAGCTGTGCTGAATCAGGCCCTGCCCTTTGAGATGAGTGCTTAGGGATTACCTCATAGCCCTCCTGATTGAACACACGTTTCTCCACTTCAGCTCCTCTAATGGCTGTTGGAAACCTGGTGCATTCTGGGACTGGTAGTCTTTTATGGGAAAATTCTGTTTTCTTATTTCTACCAGCACTGACAGGTTGCTTGTTCAGAGACACTTCACCTTTTCTATAGCTCCTTCCTGAGCTATGATAAGCTTCCTTATCACAGTATACAGTCCAAGTGATTTGCAACTCTTCAGTTTATCAAATACTTGTAATACATCCTCCTGGTTTATCAATATTTCTTTCAATTCTTCTGCCAGATCACCTTTATATACCATTTCAGGCATGGGTAGCTTCTCTACATCTTCTTCAGTAAAGACCAAAACAAAGAATTCATTCAGTCTGGCCTTGTCCTCCCTTAGCGCCCCTTTTACCCCTCTATCATCCAACTGACTCTCACAGGTTTCTGGCTATGAATGTACAGGCCCAATTCCTCCTCCATCTCTCCCCGCAAGTCCTGAGCAGCAGGACAGGGAGAACCGGTGGTGGGCAGGAAGGGGCGGGATCTGGGCGGAGCAGGGGCGGGCCAGCCCAGCAGGATGTACAGGGCTAATTCAGGTCACAGCCCTGTATGTTCTGCCGTGTCAAAGGGGACATGCTACTTATTCTACCTCAAAGGTGGAATAAGTAGCAGTGACCCGGCGATCAGGCCCTGGAATCCACCCTGGGGCCAGGGCCAGATGCAGGAGGTCCCCGCTGCCTGATCCAGGCCCTGGCAGGCCAGCTGTGGGTCAGGCAGTGGGGGCCCGAAGCTGTGGGAGTTGGGGGCTCCTGCGGGGAGGATGTCCCTGCAGGTGGCAGGGGCACACTGGGCAGTCCACAGGCCCGATTCTGTGTACCGCAGGAATGTTTTGTTCCCGTGGTCCAGAATTGGCTTCTAACTGGCCCATCTTCCTCGGGGATGTCCAGATGGCCTGGGCGTCCCCCTCCCGGAATTGGGCTCTATGTTTTTGCTTCAACGTGCTTAGATGACTGTAATTCTGTTCTCGCTGTTTTACCTAACTTTCAGATTAAAAGACTTCAAAATATTCAAAACACTGTGGCCCGTTTACTCGCCCATGCTTCTAAATCTGATCACATCACCCCTCTCCTGTATTGTTTCCACTGGTTCTTGTCTCGCTTCATATTCAATTCAATATTCTTACATTAATTATCAAAGTTTTTTACACTGGCACTCCTGCGCACCTTTCATCTTTGATTATTCTGTATGCCCCCTCCCGTGCACGATGTTCCATCTATGCTAACCATCTCTTCCTTCCTTCTGCTTTGCAAGTCAGGTATGAGTCTACATGTCACTCAGATTTTTATTTCCTTGCACCCCATTTATAGAATAACCTACCCCCTGAACTATGGCTGGAGCCCTCCTTCAAAAAATGTAAGTCTTCACTGAAAACTCATCTGTTTTCTCACCGCCTTTGATCATTCCATAAGCTAACTCTTGCGCTGTATAGCCTGTGCTTCCCTACATCCCTTTTTATCCCTACCCCCACTTTCCCTTCCTCCCCTCTTCTTTTTCCTACCATAATTCTCCGATCTACTGTCTAATATGAATACTGCTTTCCTATCTTTTATTGGAGTTCTTTTCCTTTAGAACTTTATCATATTTTTATTGTAAACCGCTCTGACACTACGAAGGGCGGTATATCAAGTTTTTAATAACCAACAAACAATCTCCGCTATGCTGATGATGGCACATTACTGACTGAAAGTGAAGACAATCTAAAACATCTGCTTATCAAGATGAAGGAACCTAGTCTTAAAATGGGCTTGCACCTTAACGTGAAGAAAACAAAGATTTTGATAACTGAGACAATCAATTTCATCCTTAATGGAGAAGAAATAGGAATGGTAGACAACTTTAACATGCTTGGAGCAATTAATAATGAAATGACAAGCTGTGTAAGAAATGCAACAACATACTGATCTTGGCAAAATAGATCGTTTCCAAACCATGGTATTTTCAATAATGTCATATGGATGGGAAAGCTGGACAATGAAGATGACAGACAGGAAGAAAGCCTATGCCTTCAAATTATGGTGCTGGTGAAGAATACTATGTATATGATGAACCACCCCAAGAACTAATCAATTGGTACCAAAAGAGATGAAACCTAAACTGTTCTTAGAAGCTCAAAAGACTTCAGCTTTCATACTTGGGACACATCATGTGAAGAGAAAGATAATTAGAAAAAGACATCATACTTGGCAAGGTTGATGGTCAAAATTGGAAAACGGCAATGTGATGGATCAGTACAGCAATAGCTATAGATGCTACTCTATCAACAATTATCTGCCTGAATGAAGACCAAACACAATTTAGGACAACTATTGACAGGTTTGCCATGAGTCAACATCGACTTGATGGCACTTAATAACAAAGTGTTTGAGGAAGTGAGAACCATAATGCAATCATTAATAGGAGTTCTGTTGACCTGACTGTTTAGGAACTTGAACTTATAAAAATTGGATCAGACTTGTCTTTGAAGGGTAAACAGTGATAATCCCTTTAATATTATTATATCATTTGTATAATTCTCAATGGAAATTCTGAATTAATGTTGTATGAACATGAATGGAATTGGCTGCTGATAGTTGGTAGGCTGCCAATTGAGTCTTTCAGCAGATGATTAAAATGGATGCAGGTGTAGGCACCTGGCAGAAGAGACCCTACTCATTCCTAGGAAAGAAGGGAAGGTAGCTGCTACTGTTGTGGTACAGCCTGGTGGCCATAAAGAACCGTGCAAAAGAATCATCTCCAAGAAGACAAACCAGAAGCCCTCAACAGGGCTGGCCCAACAATTAGACAATGCTAGGCAGCTGCCTATGATGGGCAGCAGACAGCAGCACCAGTCAAGCAAAATAATAAGTACTGACAGCCAGACAAACTCAAAAAGCCTGCAGGGAGAGTACAAAGCAAAATTGCAGTCCACTTATATATTTTTACAGGATTATTGTGGGAGGGATAGTGCTGCGAGGATCTGGTGTGTGTGTTTGTGTGCAGGGTTGAAGATTCACCTAGGGCACCCAGTACCTTTCCATCAGCCCTGGGATGCCTGGTGTCACCCAGGCATACCGCTTGGAGTGAGACATTTGAGATGGAAAATGGGCAGGGGGAATGTACTCCCATCGTTGTGGTTCAAACATTATTAGTATTTTGACAAAGAAGCCTCTATTACTGTACCAGTTGCTTGATGTAAGCAACTAGGACAATGAAGACAATTTCACATATTTTTCAGAGGTTTCTTAGAAAGCAAGGGTGAAATCTTTTAAAAAAATAACCAAAGAATATTTGGAAATGCTCAGTTTGGTATAATTTTAAAAACTTGACTAACATCCTCTTGTGTTTCGGTATCTGCCAAAGCTTTTTCTTGTTAAAATTCTACTTCCATATTTTATGGGTGTGGCTTGCATGCAAACCTCCTTATAAAATGCGGTTTCTGTTTCATGCAAAGCTTCAATTGGAAAAAGACAGAAACAAACAGGTTGGTAGTAGTGAATGGCTGGCTGGAGCACAGGATTTTACCCTGCCTGCTAGTTAAAGGAGACCATGTAGAGAAATTAAATAACAGCCCTCAAAACCAAAAACTTAGGCTATGATATACCTTAAATCTAGTAACGTGAAACTTGAAGTATATAGTAGAAGGGAAAACAGGTCTCAGACTTTATCAGACACACTCCTGCAAACTATGTCAAGGGATGTGTGTCATATTTGCATCAACGACCCTTAAGTTTTCACTTCTGTAATTTAATTGTGCCAGATCTTATAGTATCAGACAAAAAGTATTTAGAATAAATCGTTTTGCTTATCATTTGGGGATCATCAAATGATAAGCAAAACGATTTATTCTAAATACTTTTTGTCTGATACTATAAGATCTGGCACAATTAAATTACAGAAGTGAAAACTTAAGGGTCGTTGATGCAAATATGACACACATCCTTTGACATAGTTTGCAGGAGTGTGTCTGATAAAGTCTGAGACCTGTTTTCCCTTCTACTATATACTTCAAGTTTCACGTTACTAGATTTAAGGTATATCATAGCCTAAGTTTTTGGTTTTGAGGGCTGTTATTTAATTTCTCTACATGATTACCACCCTCTATAACATGACCACACTTTGAGAGTTAAAGGAGGCCGACATGCATGCACGCTCGGTGGATGATTGTCCTCCGTTATCTAATTGTCCGGTTTGGATACAAAGTAGGTTCCCAGGCAGTGCCCGTTTTTCTTCTCCCCCAGCTGCAGTGGCCTCTGGTCTGATTAGTTCTAGAATAAGCTTCAGATGAATTGAACAGATGGAAACCCTGGAAGTTGATGTGTCTGGACTCTGGAGCACTTGAAGCTTTACATTATGCACAGGGAGAGTGGCAACTGCTTGGAAGAAGATGGTTAACCTCGAGCAGCACTGCAACCTTATTTGACAGAAATAGCCAAAGTAAGTTAGAGAGTGATTTTCAAAGTCATTTACCCAGGTAAACTGCACTCCTCAGCATGGGTAAAGAGCACACACTAACCGCCACAGCACGCATGTTATTCTATGGTCATAGTGGCAGATAGTGCGCCCTAATGTTCAGTAAACATGGCCCATACTTTCAGCCTGTGTTTAGCTCAGGGTAATAACACAGCACACATAATTGTCATTTTCACCCATCAAAATGGCTTTTCAAATTGCCCTCTTAATATTCTTGGCTAGGCTATGAGAAAAAAATCTTGGCTTTGCCATTAAAAACATAACCAGTTTGTGATATAAGACTGGTCTTCCTACAAATGTCCTGACAAACCAGTTCAATAAGTTCTACGGCTGGAGAATTTTCCAGGCAATGAAAAAGATTCTCAGGTACGATGGTTTTTAAAAATCAAACGGATGTAGTAGCCTGCAGCAGAAATTAAGGTGTATGAACTGGTTATTGAGTAATGCTCAGTTCCACACACTGTTCCCAAGACTCTTTTTTTTTTTTTTAAAGGTGACGCAAATACCACTGCAATTAAAATGAAAGGAAGCTTAAACCGTGCCTATGGTAAACAGAGCAATGTTCTGCAGCACAAAGTCCACTCGAGTACAAACAGTGAAAAATCATTTACTGATTATTTGCAGGCTAAGAGCTGACATCCTTTCATGTCGCACAAAAAAGTGGAAAGAATTAACAGGGGATCGTCTATTTACAGAACTATGGATAGCAGTACTACGGCAGTAACAGGCGTGTTTTTCTTTATTCTTTGCCGGTAGCGAGGCCCTTTTATTGGCCCAACCGGAAAATTATATAAAGATAGCTGCTGTCAGGACACGTCTGTGCAATAAAAGATGTTACAATCTGCAAATGCTCTTGATTTCTGCTGCATCAATGGAGCCACTAGAGCTTTGGCCTAGTGGTTTTCACTTGTGGCCTATGCTGAAATAAAATACTTTTTGCCTATAGCATGTAGCAGTGCTTTATTATTATTATTATTAGCATTTGTAATGAATTTATTTAGCGTGAGGTACCCATGCTAGCAGTTCTAAAATAAGCGTGACAACATGTTTCTGCTTTCTGAAATTTGTGAACATGGTCCAGTGTATATTTTCAGGAATAGAATCTTCCCAGCAGATTCCTAATAGAAATACACTTTTGGACTAGAGGTGAGCTGATCCATTTGCATGAGCTGGGTTCAGAACTGGCATTTAGGGTGTCTAGTGATATGAGATTCATTTCAAGTTTTCAGAATAGTCTCTGAGAACAAGTCACACATGGAGGGAAGTTGGGGTGACGTAAGAATAGCTTTATTTAGTCAACCTGACTTAAACAAGTAAGGAGAAAACTAAACTATGCATACCTGTAGTTGAAAAATATAGTAACATAGTATATGACGGAAGAGAAAGACCATCATGATCCATCTAGTCTGCCCAGTAAGGTGGCAAGAGTAGGTGCACCCGTTGCTCCGTGCAGGTCACCCCTCCCCATGCCTTTGTTTAGGGATGTACTCATCGCTCTGTGCAGGTCACCCCTCCCCATGCCTTTGTTTAGGGATGTACTCATCGCTCTGTGCAGGTCACCCCTCCCCATGCCTTTGTTTAGGGATGTACCCGTCGCTCCGTGCAGGTCACCCCTCCCCATGCCTTTGTTTAGGGATGTACCCGTCGCTCCGTGCAGGTCACCCCTCCCCATGCCTTTGTTTAGGGATGTACCCATCGCTCCATGCAGGTCACCCCTCCCCGTGCCTTTGTTTAGGGATGTACCCATCGCTCCGTGCAGGTCACCCCTCCCCATGCCTTTGTTTAGGGATGTACCCATCGCTCCGTGCAGGTCACCCCTCCCCATGCCTTTGTTTAGGGATGTACCCATCGCTCCGTGCAGGTCACCCCTCCCCATGCCTTTGTTTAGGGATGTACCCATCGCTCCGTGCAGGTCACCTCTACTTGCTGAGATATTAGAGACAGTTAAGTTTATTTTTATTTTTCCTGTTTGTATAAAGGGATCCACAGTATCTGTCCCATGCTATTTGGAATTCTGTCACTGTATTTGCCCCCAGCACTTCCATCGGGAGGGCATTCCAAGCATCCACCACCCTTTCAGTGAAAAAGTATTTCCTGATGTTACCTTTC
Source organism: Ichthyophis bannanicus (assembly GCA_033557465.1). Lineage (NCBI taxonomy): Eukaryota > Metazoa > Chordata > Amphibia > Gymnophiona > Ichthyophiidae > Ichthyophis > Ichthyophis bannanicus. The sequence goes on from CM066046.1 coordinate 99,818,434, forward strand.
AGTTTACCCCCTTGCAGCTTCCTGTTATGCCCTCTAGTATTACAGCTTCCCCATCTTTGATAAAGGTTTGTTTGTTCATTAATACTCGTCAAGTATTTAAAGGTCTGTATCATATCTCCCCTGTCTCTCTTCTTCTCTAAAGTATATATCTTTAGGTCTTGGATTCTCTTTTCATACGTCTTTTGGTGCAGGCTCCAAATCTTTTTGGTCGTCTTCCTCTGAACCATTTCCAGTCTTTTTATATTCTTTGTCAGATATGGTCTCCAAAACTAAACAGAATATTCCAAGTGAGGCCTCACCAGTGACTTGTACAGGTATTAGTACCTCCTCCTTTCTGCTGGTAATTCCTCTCTGCAACCCCGCATCCTTCTAGCTTTGGCCACTGCCTTGTCATACCATTTCACTACTTTGAGATCCTCAGAAACAGTCACTCTGAGGTCCTTCTCCTGGTTCATGCACACCAACCTCTCGCCCCCTATCACATACAATTCCGTTGGATTTCTGCTTCCTAAGTGCATGACACTGTACTTCTTCACACTAAATCTTAACTGCCAAGCATTGGACCATTCTTCCAGCTTTTGCAGATCTTTCCTCATGCTATGCACTTCCTCAGGGGAGTCTACTCTGTTGAAAATTTTTGTGTCATCTGCAAAAAGACTGACTTTTCCATTCGGTCCTTCAGCAACATCACTCTCAAATACATTGAACAGTATTGGCCCCAGGACCAATCCCTGGGGCATGCCACTAATCACCTTCTTTTCATCCAAGTGAGTTCAGTTTACCATCAACTTCTGTTGTCTGTCAGGCAATCAATTTCTGATCCAGTTCACCACCTGGGGACCCATCCCCAGGTGGTCAGTTTATTGATAAGCCTACTATGAGGAATAGTATCAAAGGTTTTGCTGAAATCTAGGTAGATCACATCCATCGCATGCCCTTGATCTAGTTCTCTGGTCACCCAGTCAAAGAACTCAATCAGATTTATTTGGTATGATCGTCCTTTAGTAAAACCGTGTTGCCTCGGATCATGCAACCTGTTGGTTTTGAGAAAGTTCACTATTCACTCTTTCAGGAGCGCCTCCATTACTTTTCCCGCCACTGAAGTAAGGCTTACTGGCTTGTAGTTTGCCACTTCTTCCCTATTACTTTTGTGATTAGGTACCACATCAGCCCTTTTCCAGTCCTGCGGAACTTCTCCTGTCTCGAAAGATCTATTAAAAAATCCTTTAAATATGCATGTGGAAAAATAATTAAAAAGAAATAAAGTGACTTTACTTCTACCTTTTGAATGAAGCAGTCAGTCTATCCCAGTGTTTCCCAGTCCTCTCCTGCAGACAAACCTAGCCAGTTGGATTTCAAGCTACCCATAATGAATGTGCATGGGATAGATTTGCATGTATTGGAGACCCAGTGTATGCAAATCTGTCTCGTGGATATTTATTATAATAACCCAGTTGGCTAAGTATGCCTTCAGGAGTTGGATGGGAAACACTGATCTACACTATGGGCTCGATTCTGGGATGTGGGTTGCGTGTAGCCCCACAAGTCATCTGGGCCCAATTCCCCCTCTGGCTCTCCCCGTACGTCCTGAGTATCAGGACAGGGAGAGCTGGGAGGGGGCGGGATCGAGGCGGAGTGGGGGTGGGCCAGCCCGGCAGGACGAACAGGGCCGATTCAGGTCATGGCCCTGTACGTCCTGCCAGGCCTGTGAGGTTGTGCTGCTTATTCCACCTCAAAGGTGGAATAAGCAGCAAAAAACCTGCAATTGGGCCCAGGGCTCGGTGGAGGAGGGTCCTTGCCGCCCGATCCAGGCCACAGCAGGCCATCTGTCAATTGGCAGCAGAGAAAAGGGGGGCCAAGGCCACAGGAGTTGGGGACGCTTGCGGGGAGGATGTCCCTGCAGGCGGCAGGGGCACGCCGGCCGTCCTTGGGCTCGATTCTGGTTACCATGGGAATGTTTTCTTCCCACAGTCCAGAATCGGGTGCCAATGGGCCCATCTTGCTTGGGTCCATCCGGACAGGTTGGACTTGCCCCTACCTGAATCGGGCTCCACATAAAAATAATGATGCCCATCCCAGATGTTAGAACTGCACCTGCCAAGTCACAATAGGATGACATTGTCAGTGAGAGATGACAGCTGGAATGCATAGCCAAAGCAGACTGTGGGAAGAGGGCCTAGGTTTCAAGCTGACATCAGGAGCTGAGTGCTGGAAAGGAGGCAAATGGGGGAGGACGCAAACAAGCGGCACAGACTGCAGACCCTGGATTCGAAAAGAGGAGCTACTTCAAACACACACAAGAGGAGAGGGGTATTGGGCAGGGCTGGGGAAGGGAGGAGGCTGCAGATCACTCCTGCTACACAACAACAGGGCTGCCACTAGAACTTGTTATTTTTTTTTTGTGCCATCAAGTCAGTGTTGACTCATAGCGACCCAGCTACCTCTGGGTTTTCTTGGCAATGTATCACTGGAAGTAGATTGCCAGCCTTTTCTTCTGAGGCAATGGAGGGTAAAGTGACTTGCCCAAGGTCACAAGGAGTGCCAGTGGGAATTGAACCCTTGATCTTCTGGGTACTAGGCAGTTGCTCCAACCACTAGGCTAATACCTCCAAATTGTTATTAAGTGCAGTCTAGTCTGTGTCAACCCGTGGTGACCCTCTGGATAGTTGTCCTAAACTGTGTTTGGTAGAACTAGAACTTATTTATTTAACTGAGTTTATATACCTCTCTATTTTGTAGGCAAAATGGTTTACAGCAAACATTACAACAGAACATTTTACATTAAACAGGAATGTTAACTCATATGAATTTACAGAAAACATTAGCTATTACATAACAGTAGAACTTTATGTTTACATAGGAGTTAATTTGGATGATTTATAATGATATTTGGGAAGTTGGTTAATGAAGTGGAGCCCGATTCTGAAAGGGGCACGTCCAGGCCATCTGGGCAGACCCGAGCAGGAAGGACCCATTAGGAGCAAAACGTTCCCGCAGCATACAGAATCAGGCCCAAAGATAGCCTGATGTGCCCCTGCATGCCTGTGGGAACTCCTACCTGCAGGTTCCCCTGGTTTCCACGGTGCCAACCCTCCTCTTCCCCGCTGCCCGATACACAGCTGTCCCATTGGGGCCTGGATCAGGCGGCAGGAACCTCCTTACACCTGGCCCCTGCCCCGGCCCCGGGAGGTGGATTTCCAGTCCCAATCGCCCGGTTTGAGGTGGCGTAATCAGCACGTTCCCACTGACCCCACAGGACATACAGGGCCATGACCAAAATCGGCCCTGTACGTTCTGCCCCTGCTCTGCCCAGATGCCACCCCTCCTGCTCCCCGCTGGCTCTCCTTGTACTGCTGCTCTAGCTGTGCGGGTAGGGCCTGAGGGGGAATAGGGGCAGGACAGCTTGCGTTGCTGCACGCCCTGCCGGCATATGCAGCTCCGCAAGTCACAACTCAGAATTGGGCCCATAGTGTAACCAGTGGTGCTTTATAAAAGTCTTTGTGGTGGGAGGATGATAGGTGGCAGGTTTGATGAGGTACTGGATAGGTAGATGCTGGGGTTTAATTGCTGGAGGTTCCTTTTGGCTACTATGGTATGTGTTCACAGTACTGTTTGAAAAAATGGGTCTTTAGAGCAATATCATACCTAGCCCTGTGTAAGTGGTGTGCCTGCACAGGGTGCAAAGGTTTAGGGGGCACATTTTGGCTGCCTGCTGTTGCCCTGCTGCCAGCACTTTTTGTTCTCTCAGTGCCAGCCGGGAAACAGCAGGCAGCCAAAATATGCCCCCTAAGCCTTTTCAGGTCTTTCTGCAGTTCTGGTCCCTCTCTCCTCTGACACAATGTCAGAGCAAGGAGGGATCAGATCTGCTGCCGGCAACTTTCACATCGAGAAGGCGCCCCTCTCCTCTCCATACCTCTGTCCAGTCTCTGCCTGCTCTTGCTCTGCTGCCGCTGCCGTGGAGAAAACAAGGGCGGCAGCAGGAGCAGGCAGCGGCTGGACGGAGGTATGGGGGGGAGGCACGCACCCGATGTGCAAGTCGCACAGGGCACGATTCTAGCTCAGTACGGCCCTGCTTTAGTGCTTGATGGAAGCATATGAGATCTGGGTTGGTTCTATTGATTCTGGAAGTGTGTTCCAGAGGGTTGCAGCATATAAGGATATAGCTCGGTTGAAGGTTACTGGACTGCTTTTTATATTTGCGGTGGGGATTTTGAGGGTGTTTTGCATGTTTTGCCTTCTACTGTTGTGGGGGTGTTCTATGTATGAGTGATGAGAGAGAGTCCATGGATATGTCGTGTATGATTTTAAATATTGCCAGTAGTGCTTTAATTTTCTGTGGAGACTTATAGATAGCCAGTGCAAGTGCATTAGAATTGGTATGATGTGGTCTGACTTCAAGGCTCCCTGGAGGGCACGGGCCGGCAGTGGTTTGTGCCATTTGTAGTGGCTGCAGGATGTGTTTTGCGAGGCCTTAGTAAATAAGGTTACAGTGGTCAAACTGCAGAAAGATGAGGGCCTGGTACACAGTGTGGAAGTCATGTGCATTGAGGAGGAGCGAAGATGGTGAAATGTTCTGATTTTATGGTATATTGATTTGGGGTTTTATTGATGTGGAATTGCATGGTTACGTGCTGGTTGCGGGTGATTCCGAGGTAGCGGACGTCAGGTTTTACCTCTAGTTCAGCATTTCTTACTCTCAATGAGGATGGGGAGGTGAATGTCAGGTCTCTGATTATGTACATTACTTCAGTTTTCTGGTGGTTCACTGTAAGGTTGTGATTTGTGAGTACTCTCGATGTGGATGGGGAGATGAATTTAATGATAAAAATTGGTTGCTTTCCTTTTTATCATTGGTATCATGGTTACTGCCATTTACCTGGCTTCTATACCTGATGAGGATAATTTTATTAACTCTGGCACAATTCCTGTGCATTTGGGACCAAGTGTACTTTATTTTATAGATTAGTGGCGTAAAGATGCGTTTCCATCTAGTTGTGGCAGTTAGCAGGCCTAAATGCCTGCATCAGAAACACACATAAGTTATAATATTTTATGCAAGCTTTAGCCACGGTCTGCCCCTGAGCACATCTAAACTGGAAGTATATACCATAGGACTTGCACATGTGCTGACAGGATAGCGACTACCTTAAGTGCTTGCTTAAGTACCCATTCACTTGCATAAGTTCTTTAAAATAGAGACTTAAGTATGCAACTAGTGTGTAATGTTCAGCTGGCCCTTATAAAATGAGCCCCTACATATCTAATTTAACAAAGGTTATTTTTTATTTAGTGTCGGTGGAAAAACCTTTGAGAATCAGGACTTTCAAATAATAGTGAGCAAAGTGTCAGTCTATAATAGGAAGGCACTAAAGCACCACCTCTTCCTTCAGTACTACTCTCATACAAACGACATATCTCAACCAGACACACTCGACAGCCAGGCCCTCACCTCCAGCGCACCAACGCCACACGATTGCAGCCCCACCCCCTTGTTCAACAATACCCCAGTCTACTGAATGTGTACTTAGTGACCTACTGCTGTAAATATTGATGTAATACTGTAAAGATACAACCAGGTAATAGATGCTAAGTGTATATACCCTGTACATAGTTACCCCCGTTAATCCCAAGTTATCAACCCTTGTTCATTTTAAGTCCAGTCCTGCACTGTTCAAATGTTGCTGACTGTAAACCGCACTGATTCCAAAGAGTGCGGTATAAAAAAAGACATGAAATAAATAAATAATAATAGCGATAGGACCACAGCACTCTCTCTCTCTGTCCTTCACTGCTATGTGGTAATGGAAATAGTAGTGGCAAATGGAGTTCACTCCTGGGAAAGAAGCATTACCAGTGGTGGGCAGAGGGATTGGTTCTGGATCCTGTTCTTTCTAACATTTTTGTAAGCAACATTGAAGAAAAGGTCTGCCTTTTGTGGAGGATAGACCTATGAAGACTAGGAAGTGTCATATTCACAAGCCCTAGCGGAGTTTGGCCAATTAGTTCTAAAACAGTGCTAGGTTCAGGTCGAGTGGGGTGGGGGATCTATCATCCTTCTCTCCTATCAAGCTGGCATTTGAAGGGCTTTCTTGCTTATGACATGAGTGAGACAGAACTGGTACACGCACAGCGTTCTGTGAGGTAGAAAATAACTAAGCATGAATTCACATGAGGCCTTTTTCTTATTACCTGAAGATCATCTAAGATCTGCTTTCTTCTTCCTAAGTTCTACTTCTGTTCTTTAGAGTCTGTCCATTAGATAATGTGTTGAGACAGCATTTGTTAGGATGGATATAAATCTGGGGTAGGTGATAGCCACGGAAGCAGAAAATAAGAATTAAAAGGGGCAGAAAGCAAGCAACATTTTAGTAATTAATCTTGTGGGCTGTGACAGAAATTAGAAGGTTAAAATTAAATATAACTAGCCTACTTTTATTAATTCATTTTATAGTTGTAAAGATAAGTGTAAAGTTATAGTATTCTGCATGATGCTGCCCCACAATAACCATCGTCTATTATTTCACTTCATGCTCCAGTATGGGCACTGCAAACACTTCACGGACAACGCCTCCAGTATCCATCCTTTACTTCGGTCAGTTATAAGACCACATGAAAATCATATTTTTCTTTAGTGGTTCCCATCTTTTGGAACAGCCTCCCAGCCCCTATTTGTCTGGAAACCTGCTTCAAGAGCTTTAAAAATGCAAGTTACCTGAGGATTGGAGTCTGGAATGTTGGGCAAGAGGAGGGAGGATAGGTATTGGGAAGCTGACAAGAGAAGACAGTTGTATGTGAGCAGAAAAAGCTTGAACTGGATGTAGCGACTTGAGTAGAGGGGTTACAGGGCCATAGCAATAAAGGCAGAAGGTAAGCCACACAGCAGATTGTTTTAAAAGATTGAAGTAACAAGAGACTTTTGACGGGAATCCTGTGAGAAATAAGTTGCAGTAGTCTAAGCTAGAAGTGACAAGGCAGTGGAAGAGGAAAAGATAGATTTTGGAAAGGCCTCTAGTAGTCAGATCAAAGTTGTTTCATAGGTGCTCTTACACATTCTAATGTACCCCTGAAGTGTTAAATTTAGAGCAGTTGAGTAAGTTATAAGAATGCAGTTAACTAAAACCCAAAGATGACACAAAACCTTCTCTTTCTGTAAACTGAAGGAATTATACTGTAAACTGAAGGAGTTCTACTGCTTTCTAAGAATGAGTCATTTCCTGAGAACATCTGTTCTCTGCATTAATTTAATCTAGTTTAGAGATGGGCTCAACTGCTTTGAAATTAACCCAAACCTGCTTTGATTTTGGACTTCTGATGGATCATGAGCTGAAAGAGACGATTTGCTGGAAACTTGATTTCCAAATCATTAGCCACCATCACATCATTTATGGTTCACAGTGATATATAATGAAAATGACATCAGCTAGCCATTCCCACAGGATTGGAACACCTCTGTGGATTTGAGCATGATTCAATCAATCTGTCTCGCCACTTTAGAGCAGAACTCAGCGAGAAAGATTTGGCTGAACTTCTCTATGAGTACTGAATAGGAATGGAGAATTATAGGCAATTACATGAGGGAAGCGACAGAGTAACTGTGAAGAAAAGTTAGATATCTATTTGACAGGTTTGGGAAAAGATGAGAGACTAAGAGGATAAAAGAGTCTTTGGAAGCCAGCCTCACTTGAGCATTTAAGAGGAAATTTTATAAATCGTTTCCATGCGTAAAACTGTGATTTATGCATGTAAAAGGCACTAGATCATGCCTGAAATACATGCAACACATTTAGGAGCATACTTGTAGAGTACGCATGTTCAGGAGAGGAGTTTGGACTGATCCTGCTGGCTTTTGCCATCATTTTACCTCCTTAAGACGATCAGATATGATCGTGCCCAGCTCCCGCTTCTGTTTTATGTACAGAACTTCCTCTCTTATACTGTACCATTCCCTTGGGATTTTCCATTCCTAGTGCATGACCATGAATTTTTAGATCTTAGCTACAAAATTCTAGTTAATTCTTCACCTGTTTATGGTTTTATTCTCCAAAGTTGATCAAGCAATGGCTATTGGCACTACATGTTATTATGAGAGCCTTCACTGGTCTGTAGAATGATGAAAATATTAAAGCTTATATGACTTTTATATCTAATTAGGTCATAAAAAGACATTTCTCTAAAAATACAATCAAACACATAAAGTATTACACAGAACCCCTCTCAATATGTGCATTTTGAAGATAATACAGTCATTATAAAAAGGTAGCTTAATGCTTGCATATACAATTGTTAAGCTAGTTAGATAGAGCGAGCGGAACTATAGTGTGAGCTTCAATCATTATCCTACCCCTCCCCCTCCCCATGTGACATGCTTCAAATGGCAAACGGCACAACCTGAAGCACTAGAGCTTGGCATCATCTATTGCAATATAATCAATTAAATCACTTTGATAGCTCCAAAATCAGCATTATGGTTTCTAGATGGAAACTTTATTGGGGTTGGTCTAGGCAACAAACTCTTGGTTTTGGAGATATTAAAATGAGTTAGTAGATGTTTTCCAGAAGGAAGCCTCTAGCTTTCCAGTTACTTTGATCATACTCTTTCTGTAAACATTAGCATTCATTTGACCAAATACATCATACTTTTATATTTTTTGGGCTTCTACATTTGAATAATTATATTTGCATCACAGATTTGCACACATTGAAAAATAGCTTATAAAACCTTATAAATTGCATGTTGAGAACAAAATTAAGACGTGGAGATTAATATGCCATTTAGAAAATAGACAAACAAGAACTATAAACTCAAACAAGAATGAGACCTAGGAGTAATAACCTCAAGTTCTTAAAGATGAGAAAATACTACTTTACTGTGAAGGAGCAGCATCACCAGAAGAGGCGGTAGACACCATGACGTTTCTGGAATTTCATTTCATTTGCTATTTATATACAACTCTCCCAGTAGCAAAGACTGCCCAGCACAGTCCACAGAACAATTAAAAGCGTACCAATAACCATCCACCATTAAAGCCCCCTTAAAGATTATGGACTAAAAACTCATCCTCCCAGGGCCGATGTGAGGTGCCCTAAGTGAACCTTATGCTTAGCTCCTCTCTGATCCTGCTCCTACCACCATTACTGCTGCTGCCCCCCCTTCTCTGGGTTGTGCCGTGGTGGCAATGCTTCCAATACAGTGCGGCAGCGCTTACCATCACCTCTGATGCTACGGTGCGGCTCCTGCTTCTTCCCCCACGCAAACAGGAAGTGGAAGCGGAGGGGGTGGATCTGTTTTTAAATCTGTTACCTAGTTTCATGGAGTGTCTCCTAGTTGTAAAGGTAGACAACTATTTCCTAGTTGTGTCCCATCCCCTTCATGATATTCTAGACCTCTGTCATGTCCTTTATCATTTATGTCTTCTCCAAGCTGAAGAGCCCATGCCTTGGGCAGATATACAGGCTGGTGGTAGGAGAATGATTTGCAGTAGGAACGTGCTTTCATTTTGAAACAAAAGCAGCAATAATGCACCCAACTGTGTAATAGGGTGTCCTATTGCTCAATAGGCACACTATTGAAAAAGAACGATACAAAGATGAAAAAATGAAACCAAATGAAATTGTTTGGCCTGTACTTATTGGCAGAGAAGGAGCCTACTCTTGAGCATGTATTCCAGGACTCTTCCTGAACCATCCTTCCTAATGCTATTTTGAAGGGTTAATCTTCCGATAAGGGGGTGTTATCTAACTATTGACTGGTGTCTAATTTGCCATTTTTGGGCAAGTTGTTGGAGAAAGCGGTTGCCGGTCATTTGTTGGATTTTTTGGATGCACGTCAAGTTTTGGACTCCTGTCAAGCTAGGTTTTGCTGGTTTCATAGTACAGAAACCTTGCTGGTGTCCGTAACGGATGATGTTCATTCCATTCGGGAAACGGGTCAGAATGCTATTCTGCTGTTATTGGATGTGTCTGCAGCTTGTGACATGGTTCAACATGGTCTTCTGTTGGATTGTTTGTCTTGTTTTGCGATCATGGGGACAGTGTTATCATGGTTTTCCTCCTATTTGAGTGCACATTTGCAAGCGGTTAAGGTGGGGAATGCATTGTCAGCTTCATATATGTTGGATGCAGGGTTGCCGCAGGAGTCAATTCTTTCACCTTGGTTGTTTAACATTTACCTGGTACCCCTATGTAGGGTGATGCGGGCTGCGGGGCTGCTATTTTATGTTTATGCTGATGATGTTCAAGTTCTCATTCCACTTACCACAGGGCAGTCAGATTTGGAGGTTTCAGTTTGGGAATTCTGTCTCTTTTATTGGGCTGTTTTTGACTTTTGGGGCTTAAGTTGAATGTGTCAAAGACTGAGCTGCTGCTTCTTGCAGAAAAGGGCTTGGATGGGCGGCAGGTTTGTGTCGGTCCTGAAATGGTGTGGGTGGTCCAGTCAGAATGTCAGGATTTGGGGGTTCAGCTATTGTGGAGGATCTGGCAATTATGCCAATATCTGAATGAAGCCAGTTTGAGAGCGGTGACCCAAGTATTAGTTTTGCCCCAGATAGATTATTGGAATGTTTTGTTTCTTGGTTTAGCCCAGAAGGATATAGTGTGCATTCAATTAATGCAAAATACTGCTGCTAAATTAGTTAAGGGGGTCGCAGAAATGTGATCATGTCACCCCTGTTTTGCAGGAATTGCATTGGCTACCGGTTAAGTTTTGGATTGAATTTAAGGCCATTGTCTTGATCTTTAAGGCTTTGATTGGTATGGCATTGTCTTTTCTTAGGGATAAATTAGTGCCATATGTTCCTGATTAGCCTTTAAGGTCTCAGACCGGTTACTTCTAAGTGATACCTTCTTATGGAGAAATGCAACATGTGGCCCATTGTAATAAGACTTTTTCGGTTCAGGACCAGTGTTGTGGAACGCATTATCACATGAGTTGCATCTGCGCCCTGACCTTGGATCATTCCGGAAGGCACTGAAAACATTCTTCTTCTGGAAGGCCTTCAGAGATGGTCGGATGGGATGAGAAACTGGCCATTGTGTTCTTTGTTTTTTGAGAGGTGGGGGTGGGAGATTGAGGGGTGGTAGTGTTGTATGTATTGTTTTTGTGTATCGACTGTTCACCACTTTGGGCGGTTGTTCGATAGAGCAGTTTAGAAGTCTGACTAAATAAATAAATTAAAAAATAATGCTCAAAAACGGGATGGTTTATTTGTTTTGATACTAGTAAAATGGTGGCTGTATATATACACAAGCAGAAGAGTTTCGCAGAAGTCCATTTGTAATCCTCAGGGAGACAATATTCATTTAGATAACTCTAATTTATAACACTTAAAAGAAGCTGAACAGAAAAGAGAAAATAAGGGATATGGGGAAGAAATTTGGAGGCATTACAGAAATGCCCTTCAAAATTCTTGTACATAGTTCAAGTGCTTTAATAGGTGAATTTAATCTTTTTTCAACAGTAAAGGGGGGAGAGAAGGGTATGCATACTAAATTATTTACTCAGGAGTGAGGGGTGGAGGCCAGAGAGTGGAAGAAGTATTACACCATAGAATACTAACTGATTTGCCGGTCGTCCTTCCTGTCAGGATGGCTCTCGACTTGGCTTTGGTCAGGGGGAAGGACTTGAGGTATGAGTCATACAAGTGCTTGGCCAGAACTCGCAGATCAGCAGTCTCGGGGCTCAGCTGGTCGATGTCACTGCAGATCTCTGCCAGGAGCTTTTCTTTCTCAGCCTGTGGCATCCGACCAAACCTGATGGCTGAAGACAACAACAAGATAAACCCTAATGTCAGTGAAGACTTCATTTACATAACTGTATTGCTTTGGCTCATTTTCATGATTTCTGGTTTCATTATGACAGTCCTGAGAGCAGCAAAGAGTCCCGAACTCTAGTACAGGGTGCAAGTTGCTGTGAGCTACTGGAGGAAGATTTAGGCAGGAAAGGAAATGGAAACCTCATGGGGCCCACACAGTCTGCTATGAAGCCACAGACTGGTATAGCACTCAGAAGTGGTGCTACTTTACAGAGCGATGCTCTCGTTTGAAAAGCATAGATGACCACAGTACTGCTTTGCATACTAGCTTTTTTTAGATGAATGATTACAGGTCATGAATGCTACAAGGAATTAAAAAAAACAACCCATAACTTATCTAGTATCATGGCGACATTGTAGTTGTATTTTGACCATGACCTTTCTTCCTACCCAGTCTGTGATCTCTCTACCTTGCCTTTACTAATACTGTTTCTTATTTCTGTAGCACTGCCAGGCATCCGGAGACCTGTAAATACACATGTAAGAGACAGTCTGTGCTCCACAAGCTTACCATCTATTCGAGACAAACAGAACTGGGGAGTTTCATTTATTATGGGAAATGATTAGAAAGAGCATGGAGATTAACAGGAGAATAAAGGGTTAAGATTTAAAAGGAGCTTCACAAAGGATTTGAATTAAGGCACAGAGGAAGCCTGACATACTGTCTTGAGCAGTCTTTTCCAGGGGCGTAGCGCAGCAAGGTGAAAGGAATGGCATCTGGAGCTAGTGGGGAGGAGAAGGGTAGAGACGAGAGTGACTTACCTGATGGGCAAATTTCCCGAGGAGGGGTGGAGGAAAAAACGAAAAGGGGAGGAATGAGGCGCTGCAGAATGAATTTCCCTGTTGGTGAGTAAGAGAAGTTTGAACTGTATTTGGGAATGACTAGGGAGCCAATGAAGTGATTTGAGACGAGGGGTTATGTAAGTGTAGCAGCACTAGCAGAAGATAAATTCTTTCATCATTTTGACTGCTATTATCTCAGCTGGGGGGCAATTCCAAGCATCCACACCTCTCTCACTAAAGAAGGATTGCCTCCAAGTCTCCTATTTTTCAATTTCATTTCAAAGCCAATTGTCCTTCAATTTTTTTCACGTAGCGAAATTACTGCCTTCTTGCACATTATGGAAATCTGCCAACTATTTGAATGTTTTGATCTTTGGAGGTCATTAAGGAGTGTGCCGAAGCTTTGCACTTACCTCTCATTAAATGCAAAAATGAATGTGCAGTAAGGGCAAGGCTTGTGTGTTAACCGCTGAGGGCATTCCCGGCATGTTCCCATACAGAGGAGCATTCGTTACCACGTATTGAGCACATCTGCACTAACTGCAACGTCTAGTGCACACCTACTTCCCACCCGTAAGCTGCACATTTCACACCCTATAGCGCACTCTGGGGGTCTTTCTGATCCTCGTTTAGCGGCGCTGCCATGGCGACGGGTTGCCATGACACTGCGGCTCCATTCTGGGGCCTGGCTGAGTTAGACGGGTAGGTGCAGGATGTGGCCGATCAGAATCGGGGCCAGGCCTGTAGACCCAATTCTGATTCTGCAGGCATGTCTAGCCCCCACGGGATCAGAATCGGGTCTACCACCAAATGCCCTGAGTCTGACCGGCTGTACAAGGGGTAGATGGCCGGCACAGAATGACCCCCTATGCTGGAAGGACCATGTTTACCGTGTAGCATGGGGTTTAGCACGTGGAAGTGTGCTGTGTTAAAAAGTAGAATGCGACCTTGCACAAAAAATCCTGTGCTAACTGGGTAGCACATGATAGGGCGGGGACTGGGTGGGTCGGGGCATAACAGAGGCATTGATGGCAATTTGCAGTTAGCTCAGCAGCATTCCACCAATTAATAAACTCTCAGCACATCCCCTGGCTCTTCCAAAAACAGAAAATCCCCCAACAACCCAAATCCTTTCCTGTGCAATCGAGATGATTCATGAATTCCTGAATTCCACTCAAACAGAGGTATGATAACAATATCCCACAGTATTTGAAATTCAAGTATCAGAAGATAAGACATGTGAAGCATCAGGAGGAGACAAACTGTGGAATGTGCGTAGTGTGCTGCCACCTCATCCAAGTCAACCCAGAGAGGCTGACAAATTATTGGTTTCATCCCATGGCTTGCTAATATTCAGAAGGGTTTATCTTTTTAGGAAAACCTGATTACTGGATAAACCTCGCTGAACCCAATATTCGCTGGTACTGTCCAGACAGCAGAACTGAGCATTTTCTCTAACTGCCATGGCACTACCCGGATAGTGCTGGGATAGTCTGTGGGCAGGGTGAGGGCAGTCCGATAGCTTATCCATGATAATTAGCAATAATTTGCAGAAACCACATAAAGTTAGGCCGAAGCAAAGCAGGCCTAATTTTATGTGACTTGGCTATGGAGAGCAGCTAAACATCATCAGTATCCAGACAGCCAGCGGCAGTCACCGTTGAAACCAGATATTGAGTAAAAGCCGTTACCTGGGCACTGCCGCTAATTATCCACTTTCATTTTGCACCTGCTGCAGACTGAATACCGTGCAAGCAATCTTATTTTTCTGTGGGAAATCAGAACTACAATTCCCAGCATGCAATGGAACTAGAGCAGAGCTGGATCAGTTTCACTGGGTTGACCTGAGTGGGTAAGGTGGCAATCCTAAACTTATGCATACAGGCAGCCTTCAATTTGCTGGTATCATTTTAAAGGGACGGAGAGAGGGGGACTATTAAGAGAAAATAACTTCTGCCTTCAAGTGGCTTTTTCCTGTGCTGTGCTCCACATTGAAAAATGGCAGGAAACACTTGACCTGGACATTGTGGTACCTCTTGGATGCATTTCAAGCCAAGAGCCAAAGGCTGAATTTATTATTTATTTAAAAAATGTACAGCCTGCACTATAATCTAGGTGGATTACAGAGAAACATACATAAAATAATCTAAAACAAAAGCAATCAATAATAACAAATAATTAACTAAGTATGACTAAACGAGCTGTACAAAATAGACTATCCACATTTATTTGGCTGCAAAAGGGAAAGCCTGTTAAAGCAAATATGTTTTCAATCTATGACAGAACAACAAGTTCAGAGGTACAACACAGATCTCGTGGCAGAGAGTTCCAGATACTTGGAGTGCATACAGAAAATATCCTTGCATCAAGTGATTGAAAGTGTATCCCTCGAAAGGATGGCTTATGGACCTTTCCTCCAAGAACTTGTCCAAACCTTTTTTAAACCCGACTACACTAACAGCTTTTACTACATCCTCCGGTAACAAATTCCAGAGTTTGATTACACGTTGAGTGAAAAAATATTTTCTTTTTAGTCTTAAATAGGTTACCCTGTAGCTTCATCGCATGCCCCCTAGTCTTTCTATATTTTGATGGCATAAACAATTGATGTACGTTTACCCGTTTCACTCCATTCATTAATTTATAGACCTCTATCATATCTCCCCTCAGCCATCTCTTCCACATTGAAGAGCCCTAACCTTTTTAGCCTCTCTTCATAGGGTTATCCTTCCATCCCCTTTCCATTTTGGTGGCTCTTCTCTGTACCTTTTATAATAATGCTATATCCTTTTTAAGATACAGTGACCAGAATTGCACACAATATTTAAGGTGCCGACGCACCATGGAACGATACAGAGGCATTAGAATATCCTTTGTTTTATTCTCCATTCCTTTCCTTATGATACCTAGCATTTTTTTTGCTTTCTTGGCTGCTGATGCACACTGAGCAGAGGATTTTAACATGCTATCCACAATGACATCTAAATCTTTTTCCTGGGTGGTAGTTCCTAATGTGGAATCTTGCATCGTGTAATCATAGTTTGGGTTTTTCTTTCCTAGGTGCATAACTTTGCACTTGTCCACATTAAATCTCATCGGCCATTTGGATGCCCAGTCTTCCAATTTATCAAGATCCTCTTGCAATTTTCCACAATCCTCATTGGTTTTAACAACGTTGAATAGTTTTGTGTCATCTGCAAATTTGATAGCCTCACTCGTTATTCCCATTTCCAGGTCATTTATGAATATGTTAAAAAGCAGCGGACCCAGCACAGATCCCTGGGGTACTCCACTATTCACCTTTCTCCATTGGGAAAATTGAACATTAAGCCCTACCCTCTGCTTTCTATCTTTTAACCATTTCCTGATCGATAATAGTAAGTTGCCTCCTATCCCATGACTTCTTAATTTTGCCAAAAGTCTCTCGTGAGAGACTTTGTCAAAGGCTTTCTGAAAGTCCAGATACACTATATCAACTGACTCACCTTTGTCTACCTGTTTATTCACACCTTCAAAAAAAACCCCATAACAGATTAGTAAGAGAAGACCTTCCTTGGCTAAAGCCATGTTGACTGTCTCCCATTAAGCCATGACTATCTACATGTTGAGTAATTTTGTTCTTTATGATGGTTTCTACCATTTTTCCCTGTACTGACATCAGACTCACTGGTCTGTAGTTTCCCGTATCACCCCTGGAACCCTTTCTAAAAATTGGCATTACGTTGGCCATCCTCCAGTCTTCAGGTATTACAGATGATTTTAATGATAGTGCTTGATGGTGGAGACATTTGAATGTGAGCATTATGATTTTATACAAAATGCTAAATTTAATTGGAAGCCAATACAAATGATATAGTTGTTGTAAAATTTCATCAGAGTGATTGTGACCAGTTATTTAATGAGCTACAGCATTCTGAATGGATTGCAAAAGCTGAAGGGAAGAAGCTGAAAGACCCAACAGAAGACCATTACAGTAGTCTAAAGGACTCAAGACCACTTTCTGAACAACATAATGAAAATTATCAAACAATAAGTAAGGTCTCAGTCTACGAAGAAAATATAATTTATAAGGAGCTGATTTGGGCAATTTCTGAATAGGCATTTGCAGATTTAATTGAGTATCAAGAAAGACACTTAAGTCTCTAACAACCAAACTAAGTAATGGCATAGAAGTATCTGCTATCATTGAACTAGAAATATGCTCTGGAAGATCGCAAGACAAGTAGAGAACTTCCATTTTCTTTACATTTAAAGCCAATTTACTGCAAGTTATCCGTGCTTTTATTGAGGTAAGATAAAAGTTAGCATATTTCAAAGAATCTTCAACAGAGGAAGAAACTGGAATGATCATCTGTGTAAATGCGAAATTTCACATTTAAGATATTTAAAAAAATTATGAATGGGAGCAATATAAATGTTAAATAATATAGCTGATAAGGCAGAGCCTAGTGGCATGCCAGCAGTTAGTGACCACCAAGAAAATACTTTACCGGCTGATCGTACTTGTATTTGTCTATTAGACAGAAAAGATGAGAACCAGGAAAATACAGTGTCATAAACTCCAATGTCATATAAACTAGATAGCACTAAAGAATGATCAATAGTATCGAAAGCAGCTGAGATATCTAACAGTACTAATAAATAAGTTTTATCCTGATCAAATCCAGTAAGAGTCTTCCATAAGAGTCAACAGAAGTGCTTCAGTTCCATGATGGGGACGGAAGCTAAATTGGTAACTTGAGAGACTATTTTGATGATCAATAAACTTTTGAAGCCATTTCAAAATAATTTTTTCAAGAATTTTCACTAAAAAAAGGCAGCGAAGAGATTGGTCGATAATTCAGTGGATCATCTTCGTCAAAAGGGTTTTTCAACAATGGAAAAACTGAAACTTTCTTAAGAACATCAGGTAAAACTGCATGAGATAAAGAACCATTAACAATCACTGTAACAGAGCTACTAAGGGGTTCTTTTAATGTTTTAAACAATTGGCTAGAACAGGAATCCAAAGGGCTAAAAGTGTTATTCAAGGAGGCCAAAACTTTGAGTATTTGAGATTCAGAGATCATCTCAAAGGCAGTTTAGAAATTATCCTCATTGCAGCTTTCAGAAGAAACCATAATAAACTTAGATGAAGATTCTGATCACAACTGAGATGAAGTAGTAAGAAAGGAATTCTTAATAGATGAAATTTTATTAGAAAAGGAAGTCAGAAATAATTGGAAATTAGAGAGTAAGAAACAGGTGCAGCTAAATGCTTTACTTCTGAAAAAAGGTGATTAGGAGCTCCTAGTCACATATGAATCTGAATATTGTAATATTGTTTCTTACAGTCAAGTATTTGTGAATTATTTGTGTCCATTTGCATTATATTATTTCAACCAGTGATGAGTCTTGTATTGCAACAGCTTCTTGCTGCACAAGACAAGGTTGGAACTACTGTGGAAGAACACTTAAATTTGGATTTACTATCCCCCAGCCCCTGATGCAACACTATCAAAACCAAGGCACCAGGTCAGGCAAGAAAGGATGGCGGTGAGCAGACTCAGGGCACCGTGAGAGCAGTGAGAATGTGGGGAATGGCTGGACAACACTCTAAGCTAAGCATTGTAATAGAGTGCAAACAGAGTTTAATCATGTTTTTAGCAGCAATACAGTGATTGTTGGGATACATTTTAATTGCAAGCCATAAAATTGTGCATAAATGGGACTGATGACTGAAACAGTGAGCAAATCTCAGTGCCAAAGTTCAACATGCACAGATATGGACGAAGTGGATTCTGGTCCTAGAAAGCTCATGTGCCAATAAATTGTTTAGTCTATAAGCTGCTACCTATCACTGTCATTTTTGCTACTCCAGACTAATACTGCTACCCCTCTGAAAATGCCTAACTTGTTTTTGTGGTGGATGGAGGATGGGAGCTTAGTGCTATAAATCTAATTTTTTAAAACACTGTTATTATTTCTAATGATTTACTCATGCTTGGAGAGCAAAAATTGTAACATGCAAAGCCCCCTACTTAAAAGCAGGAGTATACTCATGAACTTACTCAATTTCACCAGGTCAACATCACATAGCCTATGTTGATGTCATGTGAAATCACCAGGATTTGGCCACTAAGGAGCTGAAACATTATTGCTTTGTATGGATGTGATGATGACTCGTTACTCTACATCAGACATGATGCATGTGCAATGAGTCATCACTAACTGTGTCACATGATTACATCTCCATCATCACCAAACAAGTGGCCAAGTTGCACTGCACCAAAGGGGCCTCATTTCTACATCTGATGCAGATAAATGTTCAGACAGTTGCTATTTCAGTGGCTTCTCTTGTCACAAACTTCATGTACAATCACTCTCTTTCCCTCTGTGTTAATCTGTAATTGCATCCACTGGAACAGGAAGACTTTTATTGTAGTAGCCCCCAAGGGTCCAATCAATTTTTTTGTGTGTGTGGAAATAAAATATGTCACTAAAGAAGAAGGAAATCTACTTCAACGGTCCATCTGTGATTACTCTTAACCTTCTATACTTAGGCTTTTCCCTGAAAATGTTCCATCTGTCAGAAATGCATGAATTATTGCCAATTCATTTTTTTCGAAAGGGAGATAATATAATGCCCTATGGGAAGTCCCAGGACAATTTAGATAAATTTAGGGTTTCAGGGCTGCATTTGGAAATGCAGGTCCCATTTATTCCATGACTACTCCCCCCTTCTTGAATCTCTAGGTGTCTCCACTGGGTCAGTTGTATAGCATTAGGTAAAAAAATAATACTTAAATTGAGATGCCCTTATATTTCCGGCCTGTATTTTCAAAGATAGAACTAACGAGTTTGATGCCATGAACATGAGCATTTTGGGTCTGTCTTAGTCCAGGCTCTCAGTCTTTAACTTAATGATCATTTGAAGAACAAAATATAGAAAGAAATTATGAAGACAAGCAGAAAAATAGGACTGGAGTTAGCTGGAAATAGGATACAACTCATTGTTTCTTTCAAGTCCTTAAGCATCAAACTGGATAAGCTAGAAGGGCGACATAATCCAGATGTACAGCTTCCTGACACGTTGCCCAGGGGAATCAGGCTACATTTCCTTCATAGCATTCTGTTGCATGATTAGACTTCCACAGATTATGACAATAATGTAGAAAGATTGGACTCGACAACTTATTTGGAACAATCTGGAAATGAAATGGCCTTACAGGACATTCTGCTGGTCACCTTTGTTTATGAGACCGATAAGGACTCTATAATATGCATATTTTTTTGTACGTGAGAGACTTTGGATGTTTTTGATGTTGCTGGATCAACTCAAGAGCAAAGCAAACAGTTCCTATCCATGCAACAGGAGGGCTTTGTGCAGTGGGCATCTTTTTTCCTTCATTATCCATGTAAATGCTGTATCAGGTTTGCTGGTAATAACTACTTATTTTTCAAATCCTACCAATGATGTCTTTTTCTAGATAGTGGGAGACAGGGCCGGGTTGGGAGCACTGGGTAATTGTAGCTTGGGGTGCTTATGGTATTGGTAAATGGTTGCCCCACCTTTTCTTTTTTGATTTTTCCTGCTATCCCCCTATAACTTAGGCTCTTGGATCCTCTTTATTGTGGGCTATGATGGAACACAGGAAAGAAGCTTTGTAGTTTACTAAAAACATTTTCATGATAGATGTCACTTTCTGTCTTTATAATGGGGTGAAGATTTTCTTGATATGTATTTTGTGACTATTATAAAACTAACTAAATAAAAAATAATAATAAACAGTCAAGGGCTCCGTATAAATATTAAGTGATAATGGTAAGAGGGAAGAACCTCAGCGCTTTCCATCTTCACGTAATGGCACTTAGCCAACAAAAACGGCCAAAATTTGGATGACTTAAACCCAGTGCTTCTGACCTCTCCATGAAAATCCATGTATCAGATGTGGCGGAAAGTTCTAGAAGCACCAGCAGACAATTCTCCATGATCCATCAAACTTAAAGTTGTAGCTCTCAATGATACCTGAACTGTTTCATGGAAGCCAATGGAACCCTGAACTTATTTTAAGACAGTGGCTCCCAAACTGTGGGTCAGGACCCAAATGGGGTCACATCATTAGAGGATGGGGTCACAAACAGAGCTGCTCCCTCACTCCTCTGGATCTTCCACCATGACCTATTCTCAGTAATGAAGTCTGTGAGTTAGTGAAGTCCACAAATCTGCTCCTCCTCCCGTGCAGGCTTTTTGGTAGACTGTTGCTGGGGGTCTGTGAACACTCAATGGCTAAGGGAGGGGAATGAATGGGAGGTTTAGTATGTCGATTTCATCATCAACTGGGGTCATGTGAATTTTAAAGTGTTAAAATAGGATCCTATTGCATAAATGTTTGGGAAGCACTGTTTTAAGATATTCTGCCATTCACATATTATAAGGATAATGCATTCTAAACTCTTAGCCAGAAATGGACTTCTGACAATAGGACAGTGACAGGGTAATTTTAAGACAGGTTGCCTAGTTAGAAAATCAAAATAGGTGCTTATTTTGGGACTATTTTATAAAGATAGCATAGATGCCTATGGGCCCGATTCTGGGACGCAGGTTGTGGGATTGCACGTCCCGCTGGGACTTGGAGCCCCGCAAGCCGTCCGGGCCCAATTCCCTCTCCAGCTCTCCCCGTATATCCTGAGCATCAGGACGGGAGAGCTGGTGGGGGGCGAGATCTGGGCAGAGTTGGAGAAGGCCAGCCCAGCAGGATGTACAGGACCAATTCAGGTCACGGCCCTGTACGTCCTGCCAGGTCAAAGGGGACATGCTGCTTATTCCACCTCAAAGGTGGAATAAGCAG
The DNA here is from genome assembly GCA_033557465.1 of Ichthyophis bannanicus. Classification (NCBI taxonomy): domain Eukaryota; kingdom Metazoa; phylum Chordata; class Amphibia; order Gymnophiona; family Ichthyophiidae; genus Ichthyophis; species Ichthyophis bannanicus. The sequence goes on from CM066046.1 coordinate 99,839,858, forward strand.
CACAAATCCAGCGATCGGGCCCCGGCAGCCTGATCCAGGCCCCAGCAGACCAGCTGTGGGTCGGGCGGCAGGGAAGTGGGGGGCCTAAGCCACGGGAGTCAGGGACACCTGTGGGAGGATGTCACCGCAGGCAGGAGGGGCATGCCAGACCATCCATGGGCCCGATTCTGTGCACCGTGGGAATGTTTTGTTCCCACGATCCAGAATTGGGTCCAAACGGGCCTGTCTTCCTTGGGGACGTCTGGATAGCCCGGACGTCCCCCTACCTGAATCAGGCTCCACGTGTCTTTATAAAACAGCTTCAGAAAAGCTACAACAATCGCACCCACACACTCACCTCTGCTTACCAGTAGGTGTAAATGTATGTGTGTGAGGAATGCATGTATGTACATATTTTATAAACTATATATAGCATCTTTCCTCACAAGGAGTCAAATGGCATAGCTGGTGCATTTATGCCGTTTTTGTGAATGTTATGTTTAGTCATATTGAATTATACAGGAAATAGTGAGGAGTTACACAAACAATAAGTATCATATTTTATAAACGACATGAGTATCTCACGACTGTGCCTGTGGTCTGCCCAAACAGTGCCTCTGAACACTCCTACATGTGAGGCACATAAAAGATGCACCTTCTTGTACTCTTACATATCTATACCAAGGAGTAATTTTATAAAATCCATTTTCTACAGATAAAACGGAGTTTAGGTGCGGAAAACACTTCATAAAGTTATCCCTCTTGTGTACTTACTGAAGGGGCCAAACCTGCCTTCTTTAACATAAGAGTTACCAAAGATGATGCCTTCTTCTCTGGCACATATCCCTCAAATAAAGAAGCATTTAAAATATTATACAATCAAAGAAGAGTCTCTTCACTAAACGCTTTCATCAAAAATACCAGACACGGGTCCAGCTCAGAGCAAGCAGACCTAAGCTTCTCTAAAGCCTAACACAATTCATTCTTAGAAAGTCGACCAAACTGTTCTGATTTCACAGGCAACTTGCTCTCCAGTTCCTTCCATGACTCAGGCCTCTAGAACAGTTTCCATTCTACCTCCTTCCTTATCCCCTTAATTTTATGCATAAAATAGGAGACAAAATTCTTGAATTTTAAAGGAGAAACCACACAGCTAGGTGTATACCAACAGCATATGAGTTGAGTATTGTCCTGGTTGGCGATTTGAGATCTGGTTGGGAACTTGAGATTGACTGATGGTGGTTCCTCCTGTAAAGGAGGTGTAGGGGACATGTTGGAGATCCCCGATGTTCTTTGTTATGGTGCTGATCTGGTGGAATGAAATGCCCAGGGAAGTATGGTAGGAGCTGTACCTAGGCTCCTTTTATAAACCGATAAGAATCGGACTTTTCCCTCAAGAATTAGACATCAGGGAATAATGACTGACCTACTGGGGCACTGTGTTAACCTGGCAGCTTGGGAGGCCAGTTGTGCACATGGATTATTCTGTTCTGTAGTTCAAGGGGTTTGTGTTTTTATTATGCAGGTCATTCCAGAATGTGAATAAGGCTATTGGACGTGCGGCATAGATGTTTTCCTAGTGAAAATGTCTACAACCATATTCTGCAACATCGCAGCCCTGCACAGATACGGTGGTTGTGCGGGGATCTCTGACTGTGGGCAGGAGGAGATGGAGAGGGGGTGTGGTCAGCTGCCAGGACATTCACAGCATATTCATGAATGGCCTGTGTATGTGCTCTGTGGTACCCCCAGACGTACAGGTTAGTCCTGCAGGAACGTGGAATAAGGGCAGGACTTTGATTATTTTTTGTTCTGCCCTTCAATGCATCCCATAGTGCTGACTGACTGTGACAAGTATGCATCAAGGTGGTTTGGAGGCCCACAAGAAACAGTCATAGAGAACAGAGTGGGGGCAGAGTGGATGGGAATGGAACATGACTACACACCACTACCAACATACGTAGCTGAGCAATAGTGTTTCTTCGGGCTATGATGAGAGGTCCTCCGTGTTGCATATCGGGCCTGTGGATGTATGGATAGAATGTAGGATACTATAGGATGGCATCTTGTTTGGGGGAGAAACACAGATCAGACTCGTAGTCCTGGGATACCATGCCATGCTGATATGCCTGCTGTTGTATATAGGTGCAGGGCATCATCTTGCCAGGTTATGTTTTCTGTGCGTGCAAGTGAGAGTGTGTATGTGTGTATGCAGTTTGAGTGTTGCATGGGCCATGCAACAGGTAAGTATAACTGGTCTGTATTGCATCTGCACTATTGTTCCATCAGCTGAAATGTGTCGTTGTCATGTGCAGAATGCTGTCAGTGAGAGCAGCGGATTGGGGGTACACGTTGTCACAGCGGAAGTGTGGCGACACAGAGACAGGAAAGACCGGAAACATCTACCTTTACAGAATACAGTGAGCGTGCGTCTGTCTATGTCCCTGATTCTGAAATCGTGGGTGCGTCTAGATCTGCAGTTGCGGAATCGGGTCTACATCAGCCCTGTGTTCAATTGGTATGTGCCTGTGAGCTGGAAGTACATGTTGTGCAATAATACTCCATGTGTATAATTCTGGTAACCTCTTCGAACAGACTGGTTTCTGTATTTTCTGTATGTAACTATTTTAGATTAATAAATAAAATTGACTGGCTTAAAACATAAAAATCAATCCATCATCTTTTTGGAAGATACTAATACAGCGGGACTCCAGCAAAATAAAAAAGTAATTATTCATGCTGTTTACTGTATGGTGGGTTGAGATATTTTAGAACCGCTCAACTCTACTGTTCCTTATGTTAGATTATTTCTCATTGGCTGTGTTCTCAGTCAATGAGAAGAATGGATCAAAATTAATATTTTCTATATAGCACGGGGGCAGTGGAATACTTTCTTGATTGTTGGGGCAAACCAAATCAACCTTCACCATCACTCTCAAGATCCCTATTTGCTGATGTCATGTGCAGCAAAAATTTGGTTAAGACATGGTCCCGGTAGCCCACCTCATTCTGCACACAATGTAGCATCAACTGAAGATGTGATGCGATGCGACACATAGGCAGGGTGGTACGGCAGAAAGAGAAAATGTAATGACACACAGTTCTGTACCTGATTCTAAATAAGAATGATTGTTTCACACATTACTAGAACAATTAGGGTGAAAAATTCTCTAGCTTTAATACTTTATCAGAAACACCAAAGGGAGTGTTGACCTTCCATAAAACAAGCTCTTCCTGCCAACATAGTTACCAGCCTGAAATAGTTTCTACATGTCTTATGATTAATATGTCAACCGTTTTGTTTTTTTTGCTGTTTCTCTCTTTTGCAAAATCCACTTACACAAACAAGAGTGTTTTTGCAAAACGTGTGCATTTTTAGGAGGGCGGCCAACACATTTTCTCTGAGATGAGAGATTGCAAGTTGATGTGGCAACTTATACCAATCCTAGTCAGTCTCCCAAGGGGAAAAGCAATAGTGCCAGCTGTGAGATGAAGAAATTTGCCCTATAAAAAGAAGAGATGGATAACCGTGTTTTTATTAACAATGTTCTAAGTCTACCCAGAAGCTCGCAAGACAGCAAAGAGTTTTCCATTATTCAAATGGTGTTCTATGTTTACCGGTGGCCAGTGAATGCACTACTCTGCTATCCGTAGACATTTGGGATACTGTATCAATAACTCTAACCAGCCTGATTCTATCCATACGGCAAAGGGGCAGAGGGAGGGTGGAATGCATCAGTGTTGCAGAATTATTCAGATAGGGGCGATATTCAGCTACTGCTCATACAAGTTCTATGTTTAGTTTAGGCCATGTCCCAAGAGCCATTATAGAATGGTCCAAATTTACACATGTCCGGCACGATAGTGTCTGTGCCAAATGGTGAGGCAGAGGCGTGTCTGAGGCGGTCTGTAAAAGATCCTCATGTAAATCCAATTTAGGAAGAGCGGCACACATTTAGGACTGCTAGCAGACACGTCTATGTCTATACCTGCTCTCGGGCACTGAAAGGCATTTGAAAAATGTTTGTTATAGCCAGCAAGAAACAGTAGAGAGAAAAGGAGACTGCTTCTCACTTCCCTGATAATTTTTGTCCCCTGATAAAAGCCTACAGGTAAATACAGAGACACTTTTGTGAGTGAAGTACCACTGCACGTCTTTTCTCGTAAAACAGCAGGCCGAGACTTGTATGTAGCAGGAGATATACATGCACATTATGAAATACCCCTGCGAACATGTCTATGTTGCTGGTTTTGCAGCCGTTTATATTTTGCAGGTTTACATTTCTAAAATTGGGGTTTGATGCTCAGTATCCCCATAAATAGCCAGTCTGCTGATTGTCTCTGACCCCTATTAAAAACCTCCATAAATGGACCAAGAAGACATAACACAGACAACCTATTGGAGATACCTACTCTCATAATCACAAAGGGCCAAAGGACATGCAACAGGGCTTTCTCTATTTATGCCCCGACCACGTGGAATGATACACCACCCTAGCTAAGAGCAATTGAAACCATGGGAGACTTCCGTAAGAAGCTAAAAACTCTTCTTTTCCTAGAATATTATGGAGGTGACCCACACTAATCCAAGCCCAACTAATACACCAAAACCGTTTATCTTTCACTATACTGTATATAGTTAAATTTAACTCTCAGTTCTCTCCTCCCCCTTTTACTGTTCAATGTACCGAGCACATTTGTTACTATGCTTTAATGTTCTATTGTACATTGTTATATGTAAACCATCTTGACTAGTAGAAAGACGATATACATAAATAAATAATTTTTGACTGGACTTCCCAAATGGTACTTAATTGGCTATTCTATAATGCTGCTTCACATGTGTAGCAGCACTGAAATATGTATTAATTCAGTGGCCGCTGCCTCTAAGTATTGGCCCAAATAATTTAAAAGAGCTGGCTTGGTGTCTCAGTCAGTATCCTCGGGCACTGCCCTGTAGATCCGGCTTGTGATTCTCTGGCCAACCAAGGCTAGATAAGCTCTAGAAAGATTTCCTCCTATTCCATCAGGGACGCAGAAAAAATTTAATCTCACTTGACTCTAGCTACATTCATAAAAAAACAGTAACATCAAAATATGAACTTGAAAAATGGTAACTGCGTTTGTCATTCATAAAATATTAGGGTATTTTAACAATATACCGTATATATTGGGAGGAATTCAGTTTGGGGGGGAAGCGGGCAGCAGCGTTATTTCCAAAAGCGGCGGCAAAAAGCTGCTGATTTTGGAAATACTGCCGCTGCCCACCTCCCCCTCCCGAAACGGAATCGGTGGCAGCTGGGGGGGGGGGGGGGGAGCGGGCCTGGCAGTGGCGGTGGCTGCTGGGGTGGCGGCATCTGGGAGGGATGGCGAGGCTGGGGTTTCTGCCTAGGGTGGCAGAAACCCTTTGGCCGGCCCTGGTGGAGTTGGAAGAAAAATAAAAAATTAGGGAGAAAGGCCCTTGGTAGATGTGAATAAAAGGCTCACTGTGCCATAGCCCAATAGAGGCGGATTCCAACTGAGTTATAAGCCCAACAGGAGCAGTACAAAACTGATGAGCCAAAATTTAAAAAGGCCCAAAGGTGATAGTGTTTCTCTGGGGCTTCTGCGAGGGTCAGGGCTCTTGGGTTGCCTTTTGGTATCATCCTTGATCAGTGGTTTTCCCTTCTTTTGTTTGCTGATCTGCGCCTTTATGTTATTTGCCTTTTGTACTCTACTCGGTTCTGTAAATTTGTATTGTACTGTTTGGATGTTATACTGTTCTGGTGTGGATCTGAAAATTTGAATAAACAAATTTGAACATAAAAAAAAAAGATTTGTTTGAGAAGTATTAGTTTACAGGATAAGACACACTAAACATACTAAAATAGCCTTCTGCTTCTTCCAAGCTTTGCAGTTTAGTGTAATACCATTAAGGCTGACATCATGAACTATTGTTTACATGAGATAAAAGTTTTTCAGTTGCAAAGGCTTTTTCTTAGCAAATCTTTTCACAAAGTCTTTGGATTAATGAATAAGTCTGATGTAAACAAATGGTTCTGCATTAAAATATTTTGAAGCCTCGGGCACAGACAAATAGGAAGCCTAAGGCTGAATGTCCCTGGAGAGAGGGTTACTAGAAATGGCTTAAAGGATACCAAGATTCCTCACAGATGGAGAAAAAGAAAGTGGGGTGAAGTATGGAGTAACAAAGAAAGGAAGAGGCGGGAAAGCGCCATGGACCGTCCTTGAGGTAACCAGGTCTAAATGTGTGCATGAACACCCAGACTTAATTCACATTCCTCAGCTAAAAAGAGCCAATGTGCCTTTGTAAAAATAGGTTGCCTGAAAGTCGTTCCATAATGTTACATTACACCCACTCCAAAGCAGGAATAACTCTGCGCGTTTGTGTTGATGGACGTCAGTGCATACCCATGCGTTTTTAAAATACATGCATAAGTGCCAATCCCACGCCCACTTCACCCATTCTCCACCTCTGGGAATGCCTACAATATGTGCACATCACATGCAAATAATGGGTGGGTGGGGGGGGGGCATATTTAACAGCTGCGGCTAGGCTATTTAAAGCACCTAGTCACTGCTGCTTTCATGAAACCTGGATATTCAACAGCAGGCCACATCCGGTTTCCACCACTGATTCCGGATCGTCAGACAGCGGCGCCGCTATCCAGTTAGTGGTGATATTCAACGGTTAACCGGATAGCACTAAGTGCAGGGCCGGATTTACCTATACGCCATGTACGCCATGGCGTAGGGCCCACAGCCGGCAGGGGCCCACAAAAAAAGAACCAGGTAATTTTTTTTTAACTCAATTAAAAAAAAAACCTGGTGGCTGCCGCCGCGGGGCCCCCTCTGCTGCCGCGGGGGCCCCGTCTACAAGGTGAAGCGGTGCGGTGCGGTCGGGTCGGGTCGGGTCGGGTCTCTCCCTCCCTCCTTCCCTCCCTGCAGGCTGCGAGAGACGCGAAGATAGAGCGTCTCCTCGCGTCTGTGTTAAGCCCGCAGGGGCTGATGGGATTTCCCATCAGCCCCTGCCGGCTTAACACAGACGCGAGGAGACGCTCTATCTTCGCGTCTCTCGCAGCCTGCAGGGAGGGAAGGAGGGAGGGAGAGACCCGACCCGACCCGACCGCACCGCACCGCACCGCTTCAGCTTGTAGACGGGGCCCCCGCGGCAGCAGAGGGGGCCCCGCGGCGGCAGCCACCAGGTTTTTTTTAAATTACATTTTTCTTTAGGCCGGGGGGGGGGGTAGGACTGGTAATGGGCGATTGGGGGGGCTGGGGCTGGAAATGGACTGGGGGGGGTAGGGCTGGTAATGGGCTATTGGGGGGCTGGGGCTGGAAATGGGCGGGGCTGGGCTGGGCTGGGCTGGGCTGGGGGGGTTAAGGCTAGAGGTGGGCTGATGGGGTTAGGACTGGTAATGGACTGTGGGCTGTTGGGGGGGGCTTAGAACTGGCAATGGGCTTTAGGGGGGGGGTTAAGACTGGTAATGGGCTGTGGGCTGATGGGGGTTGTCTGGTAATGGGCTATGGGGGGCTAGGACTGGAAATGGGCTGGGGGGTTAAAACTGGAGGTGGGATGATGGGATTAGGACTGGTAATGGGCTGATGGGGGGGGTAGGACTGGCAATGGGCTATGGGGGGCTGACTGGAAATGGGTTGATGGGGTTAGGACTGGGAGTGGGCTGATGGGGGGTTAGGACTGGTAATGGGTTATAGGGGGGGCTTAAACTGAAAATGGGGTGATGGGGGGTTAAGGACTGAAAATGGGGTGATGGGGGGTTAAGGACTGTAAGTGGGGTGATGGGGGGGCTAGGACTGGTATTGGGTTGGGGGGTTGCTAGGACTGGAAATGGGCTGATGGATGGCTAGGACTGGAAATGGGCTGATGCAGGGACTAGAAGGGAATGGATGCTGGGTGAGGCTGGAACTAGAAGGGAGCTGATGTTGGGGGAGGATTAGAATGGGATGGGGCTGGAAGAGTAAAATGGAGAAGGGAAAAATATTTTGTGTGGGAGGGATAAAAAATCTACAATTGGCCGGGTATTGGGAGAGTAAGTGGGGATTGAGGATGGAGGGGTAAAATTTGAGTGGATGAAATAGGAATGAGGAAAGAGCAAAAGGAGAAAGATTAGTATGTTAAAGCAGATGTAGAGAGAGAATGGAAAAAAATCTAGAAGAGAGAAGAAAGGACAAATGGACAGCAGACGATGGAGAGTTAGCAGAAGACACGAAGAAACCAGAAGAAAGTGGCTGGAGCAATTGCAGCTGAAAAAAATGCACAAAAGGTAGAAAAATATCTCTTTATTTTGAATTTATTAATTGGAATATGTCAGCTCTGGTAAATGTGCATCATTAACATCTGCGCTTTGTTTAGTACAAGAGCAAATTAATGTATAGTTTTATTTCTACAGTGTTGTACATTCCAAGTTTGGCTTTTGGGATTCCCAGTTTAATTATTGTCTTCCTATTTCTAAATTGTGATTACTTGTTTGGTGATGGTCTATGTTCTGCATGTGTAACTGAGCTGAGGTGTTCTGTTTATATAATTCCTATTTGACATTGCCACTTGTTCTCTTTCCCCAGTAGGTCATGTATTGTTGTTCTCTGAAATGTATTGGTTTAATATTTGCAGTGTTGCCTTTTGATTGGTAGAGTATGGTGCTTTGTGAGTCCTGGTAGTGCTGTTAGGATACGGCGGGTTTACTATGGGCAGTGTTTGTAGTAGTTCCTAATGTGTCTGGCAGTTGGCACTGGATTATAGTAATGTAGAAATCTTTTAGTCTTTCTTTATCCATACACTCATTAAGAGGCACGTTTACTAAAAGTTAGTATATGGTAACATTATGCAAATATTTATGCAAATGAGGCCCCTTATGCAAATGAGGTCCGCACCCCCCTTGGGCCGCCCCTGCTGGGGGCCCACAATTTTTGTTGGCGTAGGGCCTCACTCAAGGTAAATCCGGCCCTGACTAAGTGGTTAATGTTAGGATGGCCAGTCACCTGTCCTAACTTCAAGCTCTCAGTTAGCCACTGAATTTACCACTAGCCAGAAAGCCACCATTGGCTTCCCCGCTCTGGTCATGGACTGACCCAGTTTTAACTGGCCATTTTTTCCATGGTCTGTAGGGATTTTGAGTGGTATTATCCAGTTAGTATCACCGAATATTGGGCTGAGCATTTTTTAGCCGCTTAGCAGGTCTGTGAACTGGCTAAAACACTTTGAAGATGCCCCCAATGTTTAAGGTTTAAAAAGAGGCGCTATGTTTTCTGAGCGCTTCCGGTAGTGTGAATATACAGTATCCCCAGGCAAATTTATTAGTGCCTACTTGAGTGTATAGAACACTGTTCTATAGGCTCAGATCACCTTACAGAATGACTCCCTATAGTGCCGGTGCTATCATCAGTTGAAATAGGCAGTCACCTAGAGAACCATTTTCCCTGGAGCACACCATTGCTACCGCCACCGTCCTCTCCAGGACATGCAATGATGGCAATGGGTTTGAAACCGTGACACAGCATTTTCCTAAACTCGCCATCGCAGTTCATAGTTTGTATGAGCTGTCACGTCCGCCCTCCTCCAACACAGCAGCAGGGGGGCAACAGGATACTCACCTAAAGCGCTTCACACCACCCTGACTCCCTAAATGTGAGGAAGCCTGTTCGCCACATCTTAGAGTTGATATGATTCATTTATGCATTTTACTGATGCAACTGCTCTGTGCATCTCTGGTAGGAGGACAGGCTGTCAGAAAGTACAACGAAAGCAGGAAGAGAAGTCTTAGGTGGTTTTAAGACATACAGCTGCCTTAAGCAATCAATCTTTTAAACTCAATATAAATCAATGATAGTTACAATATAAGAATATTTTATAAATGACAAAAATGCAATTACAATTTCCTGCCCCTATTTTGATGTTGCTGATATCTTATGAATGTAGCTAATGTCTGAGTCCCTTACAGAACAGTAGGAAATCTTTCCAAAAGCTGCTTATAAGAGAATGGTTTTGACAGCAATATGTTCCATTTCCAACATGACAGCAGAGGTTGGCAGCACAATTACCAGACTTCAATACAAATTCTTAAGCCTTACGTGAGCAACTGGGATTTAACCGCTTATATTTCACACAGAGTAGTGCAATAGTGTATCTCAAAAGACAGATACAGAGTAACATAATATATGAAGGCAGAAAAAGACCAGTATGGTCCATCTAGTCTGCCCAGTAAGGTGATTAGAGTAGTTGTACCAGCCGCTCCGTGCAGGTCACCCCTTCTATGCCTTTGTTTAGGATTATACTCAGCGCTTCAGGCAGGTCACCCTCCTCTATTTGTTCAAGTATAAAAGATATCTAAGTTTATTTTGATTTTATCCTGTTGCTATAAAGAGATCCACTGTGTCTCTCCCATGGCAATTTTGCATTCCATCACTGTATTTGCCCCAACCACCTCCATCGGGAGGGCATTCCAAGCATCCATCACCCTTTTAGTGAAAAAGTATTTCTCCATGGACAAGCAGGAAGGAAGTCCCCACATGGGTAACGTCTCCGACGGAGCCCCATACTGGAATGCTCCGCAGCCTCCAACAGAAGCCCCCGGGAGGCTCCATCATGCCTGCATGTCTGCCATCCTGCCTGCCGCCACGGCCATCCCCTCCAGTCTTTGTTTTTCCGTGGAGCCTCCCCACTGACGTTATTTCGGTCCTCTGCCGGTAAACGTTTTTCCGCTTCAGGGGACTTCCTGGCAAGTATTGTTGTAAGTATCTGCCTTCAATCACATGGGTTCTGTTGGTTGTGGTTCCTTCATTGGTTCTGGCACTTTTGGTAAATTTTCATTTTCTCGTTTGCCTTCCCTGTGGCCCGACCAGGCCCATCGAGTCATTTGACTTAGCCATGGCCGTCTTCCTGGATATGTCCCAGAAACTGATCAGCAGGTTCAAGAAGTGCATCAAGTGTGCCAGGACCATCTCTGTCACTGACAGGCACAGTTGGTGCCTCCAGTGCCTGGGCCCTGATCACCAGCCCCGTTCTTGCAGTTTGTGTTTGCAGATGACAAGGAGAAGCCTGAGGGGTTGGGAGAAACAGAGAGAATCTCTCTTTGGCCAGAGGTTTGATTCAGTGTCTTTGGCACCGGCATTGGTCTCAATGGCTTCCCAGGAATCCACTAATGGTGCACTGACATAGAGAATTTCTCAGGCTCAATCAGAGCCGTGCACCCACAGTGCCCCGGAGCATCGGCCATAGGTCAGTTTCTGGCTGGAGTTAAGGAAGGATTCGGTCTTGTCTCCATCTGCATCGAAGGGGGATCCATCTCAGCACTGGGCGAAGGCCCGTGTGCATCAGCATCAGAGCCCTTCCAAGCGAGACGTTAAGAGTGATTGGGCATGAATGGCCCTTCAAGGTGCCTCAGAGAGAGTGCTCAACCTGCAGAATTTCAGAGGGGCACCGGCCGTCTCCTGACAACAGAGGTCATGCAGATACCCCTACATGGATGCCAGAAACATTGGTCGAAGCTGTCTCAGGCCTCAAGGCCCTCAGAATTGGCAGCCATGGAGAAGCGCCTCCTTTAGGCACTCAAAGTCCGCATCGTGTCGTCGTTAGAGAAGCAGCTAGCCTTGGTGCCCGCGGCATTGTCATCAAGAATCATGCAGCCAGTCCTCAAGATGCACATTCTGCCTGTAGAGGCATCGACATTGGGGCATCGAAGAGATCAGATACGGGTTCTTGACGGAGCCATCTCCCTCTCGAGTGTCTCGGGTTCTGATGCCCCGGCTAATCAAGGTTACATTTTCGTATTAGATATATTATTGTATTCATTTAACATCAAGGCTCTTAAACCTCCTCTCTTGGGCTTCAGGCCTGCAAAATTCTAGAGTCATATAACTGGTTGAATGTCTAAAATTATCCAACTTGTGTGGTATTTTTCACCATGTTGTACAAATTCTATTCAGGCTATATCAGAGGAAATGCAGCTCTGTCCTCAGGAGATTTTTGCATGCCTCTGAATTATGGAAGCTGGAGACCTTAAGGTAGAAGCTATCCAATATATGGAATTGGGTATCACGCGAAGAATTCAGCAGAGCAGAACTTCAAAGCCAACAACTCCCACCCCTTAGAATGTGAACTGAATCAAAACAGCCTTCAATTATCTGAATAAATTCAGGCAAAATGCTGAATTTCTCAGCTTGGAGATGAAACACATTGGAGTTGGGTCTCCTATACGTCATGTTTTATCATTTTCGCTATTAAAAGACCAAACATTTGAATTGTCCAGGTGATCAAGCATATGTCATGTTGTACAAGTGTTTTCATTACAGTGGGATAGATCACAGCCATTGGTGTAATTTGGGGGGGTGGGGGCAATGGGAGAGCTCTACCCCCTCAATGCTGGCATGCACTAATAGTGAACTGGTCTCCCTGCCCTACTGCCAGTATGCCTTTGCCTCTCCCCACCACAAAGTAAGACGACAAAGTACACCGATGATCAAAACCCGACATTTCTCATACTTGTTAATACGCCTAATGGGCACAGCTAACATAAGAATCCACGAAGTGAGATAACGATCCTAGTTCCAGCATATGACCTTTAACTGGCATTGTGCAGTTGTCATGTACTGTATGGGGATTTGTCACAGCTTTATCTGAAGTGCAAACAGGTATCCGGCGGTGGTCTAAGGTGGTTTCTCAGCAGCGCATTGCAAAAACGTACACAGCATGGATCTTTTCCAGCCCCATTCACTGTAAGAACGAACCACACCAGATTCAAAAACTTTCCAAACCACTTTCCGAATCTTTCCACCCTCATCCTAATAAAAAGAGCAATTTCACGCAGGAGGTCCAGAGCTCCCGGTTTCAATCCCAGCCCACTGAATTCCCTTCCATTGGGTAAATCAACACACCAGCTCATAAAGTCTGAGTCAGGCATATTGTGTCAATGAAATACAGTTAAATGAAGGAAGGAAATCTATTTCATCATATGCTGTTGACAGAGACTAACTGGGGGCCCAGTTATCACAAGAATTTCACAATAACCATAAAATGGCAAAGTTAAGAAATCTTTTAAAATAACAAAGTTTTGGCATTTAATTTGTTTATGCATACTTTATACTTTCTATATTGTCGTGCCTATCTTGAGTGGAATATTTGGAAGATAAATTTAAAAGAGCATAGTCTAATTTCATCCCAACCGCATAATTGGTCCCCCATCATCAGACCTCTCTTATCCTGGGCCTTCTCGGACCCTTCCCCCTAGCTGTTGTTCTTGGCTATACTGAGTTTCTTGCCTGAGAACATCAGAGACATTTGAATGCTGAAAATCAATTTTCTTTTCGAAAGAGATAAAATCATCTGTGCAGCAAAGAACGAATGCATTTCAGGTTGTGATACTTTCAGATAACAATTATCCGCGGATGCTTTTCAAGGTCGCACAGGCCATTTCCTTACAAGTGAAATAAAAAAAATAGCATTTGTGGACTTTTAATTTAATTCAGTTTAATATTGGCACTTTGATTCCACTTCATCTAAGAAAAAAGTCCCAAGTTCAGTTTCATACTTCAATACACAGATACTAACAGAAGACTACTACGGTATACCTTACTGCATTTTACTCTATGTCAGGGGTGGGGAACCCTGGTCCTGGAGAGCCGCAGACCAGTCAGGTTTTCGGGATATCCCTAATGAATATGCATGAGATATATATGCATTAGAGATATCCTGCCAACCTGACTGGTTTGTGGCCCTCCAGGGCTGGATTTGGAGACCCCTGCCTTACACCTCTGTCATTTAAGATTGTGAGTGGGCAAGGTGCAGATGTCCAAGACATCAAAAAGGTTAGATAGAATGTGTCACATTCCTCCTCGATTCTCACCACCACCAAAAAGTTGTCTAATAGACAATATTTTGGTGGTGGTGAGAAGTGAGGAGGAATGTGACACATTCTATCTAACCTTTTTGATGTCTTGGACATCTGCACCTTGCCCACTCACAATCTTAAATGACAGAGGTGTAAGGCAGGGGTCTCCAAATCCAGCCCTGGAGGGCCACAAACCAGTCAGGTTGGCAGGATATCTCTAATGCATATATATCTCATGCATATTCATTAGGGCTATCCCAAAAACCTGACTGGTCTGCGGCTCTCCAGGACCAGGGTTCCCCACCCCTGCTCTATGTGATTGATTTATTTTTGTTTGTACCATGTATTTATATAAGGCATATCAAGTTAATGAATACAGACTGCGGGGCTCTTTTACTAAAGTGAGGTATGTTTTTGTACTTACCGTGCATTAAGAGCAAAAGTTGCTTGATAATTGTCAGAGATGTTCACAGCATGTCCCTTACCACACGTTAACTCCATTCACAAGTATCGCTGGTGCACTTAATGCCCCTTATCGAGCTGGTGTTAAGTGCATCTGCGTTAACTGCAATATTCACAGCATGTGGCAAGTAGCGTGCACTAATTGCAATGTACAGGCCATGCCCACTTTCTATCCATAGCCCATTCAATCCCCGTCCCTGGGTGCTATCAGTCAACATGTGCTAAAATGGGCATTATCTGCTTAGCATGTTTTAGTAAAAGGCCCCCTATATGCTTGTACTGAGCATATAGGATTTCAAGGTCTCTTAGGGAACCCTGATAAAAATGCTTTTATTTTTAATTATCTATACTGCATACAGTATTTTGTGGCGGTCTAAAGAAGCCACAACAAAACACTCAAAACTGCCCAAAGGTTTGCAGTTTTCATCCAAGAGTCCATTGTGCCTAGCTTATATTTTCTTGAATGCTGATATGGGACGGTAGGAGGCTGGGTCTTCTCCGTTGAGTGTAGTGTTTTTTAGGATTGGTCTAATGACTGATTTCTTTAGTTCTGAGGGCATGATTCCTTGTTGTAGGGATAGATTAACTATGTGTGCTATGTGAGGTGCTATGTCTTGTTTCACTGCCTTGATCCAGGATGCAGGACAGGGATCTAGTGGGGAGGTGGTGCTTTTCAGGCTTGTGACAATGGCTGTGATTTGCTGGGTTCCTATTTTGTGGAAGTGCTCCCATAACTGGTTTTGCGTTGTGTTGTTCTCACTTCTGATTTGTGGTGTTGGTGGGGGGGGGGGGGTGGAGGACCAGGGGCCGTCAGTTTGGTCGCGTAGTGGTTTGCCAGTGTTTGGACCTTGATGGATTTGTTGAGGTTGGCATTTTGGTCGGTTTTGGTTAGTGATTTGACTAGTTCAAATAACTCTCGTGGGCGATTGATTGCCTTGTTTAGGATGTTGGTGTGATGTAATTTTTTTGCATTGTTCACGTCGTCTTTGTATTTTGCGAGATGGGCCATGTATTTAGTTTTGAGATCGGAGGATTTGGTTTGTCTCCATTTTCTCTCTATTTTACGGAGCTCCCTTTTTGATTTTATTAGAGTTCCTGTGTACCAGGGTTCCGAGTTGATCTTATGTGGGTTTGATGTGTGTTTCAAAGTTGGGTTAGATGTATTTTGGATGTGTGTGTTCCATCTGTTAGTTAGTTCGTCTAGGTCTGTGGAATCTAGGTTTATGTGGGATGCAATGGTGCTTATGAGGTGTTCCTCGTTGAGTTTGCTGAATTTCCTAATGGGGTTGGTCATTCTCATCTCCTTTGAGTTTTTGGGTTGGCACTGTAGTTTAAGTTTACAGTTGATTTGGTGGTGGTCTGACCATGGTACTTGAGTTATGTTTATTATAGGTGGTTCATTGCTTTGTTGTGGATTTCTGGGTATGAAAATCATATCTAGGATGTTTCCTCTATCGTGTGTGGGGTTGCTTATTATTTGTTGGAAACCCAATTGGTCGATGGCTTCATAGAAGGAGTCCGTGTGGGACGGAGGAATTGATGCTAGGTTCAAATCTCCGAGGATGATCTGGAATTTTTTGCTTTGTGTGGATGTGATGGTTTCTACTGCTGTGGCTAGTGTTTCGTGCTGTGGTGAGGGAGGTCGATAGATTAGGCAGATGGATAATGCCATGCTCTCGACTTTAAGTAGGTCAAGATCGGGATTTGTGACCGTAGATGTGGTTGTGAGTTGAAGGCTGGTTTTGGCTGCTATAAGGACTCCGCCTCCTCTTCTGTTGATGCGTGGGCAGTTGTATAGTTGGTATCCAGGCTTCTGTATTTGATTCATTGTTGCAGAGTCTGAGTCAGTGAGCCATGTTTCTGTTATGCATAGGATATCTGGTTGTTCGTCAGTTAGAATGTTGTGGATAATATGCGTTTTATTCCTTATTGACCTAGCATTAATAAGGATAATGTTACATGTGTGATGTTCTTGGTGTGTGGTTCGTGTGAGTTGTATTTGAGATCCAATAGTGTTCTTTGCTTTGGTTTTAGGGTGTTTTTGAGATTTGTTCCCTTTGATATGGGTGTGTCGTTGGGGTAATTTACTTGGTGTTTGTGTGGTGGTGATAGGATTTAAGTTGTATTGATGCAGGATGGGTAATGGAGGGGGGGGGTGGAGAAGGTAGATTGGTGTATATAGTAGAGGAATGCAGTATTGTGAGTGTGGGATGGTTCTATATGAAGATGTTAGTATACACATGCACAAAATCAGGAAGGTGTGAGCAGGCTCCATTTTATGTCTGCCAGAAATATTTGGATTTTGGATTCGAGTGGCGCAGTGTGGGGTGAAGTCAAGGCAGCTGGCCTAGAGATGTGTTAGTGTAGGCCGACAAGATAGTTGTTGGGTACCAACAGTCTAGCAGGGATAGATGGGTTGGGGTACAGCGTTTCTTATTACTTTAACAAAATAGGGATACAGTCCTAACGTTCCTTATCACTCAGTATAAACAGATACAGTATTGTGCGATACAGTCCTATCGTTACCTATCACTCAGTATAAACAGATACAGTATTGTGCGATACAGTCTTAAGGTTATTGCAAGAAGGTTATTGGGTTACTGCATTGAAATGTAACAACTTGCTGGTTAGAGATACTTGGTTTCATTTAGCTCTAAATAAACAGTAGTAGCCTTTAGAGTTGGTAGGGGTTTACAATGTAACAGCTGGCTTGAGGAGAACAGGGCTTGTGACAGTGGGGAATTTACACATTATATATACAGAGGTATGTTGGCTCCTATTTGGGGGGGGGGGGGTTAGGCCAGGGTTGCACAGTGGTCTTTTGCATCAGGAGGTAGATAAGTCCAGTAATTGATTACCTGGGTGATATCGTTGTAGTTGAAAGCTCTTGATGTCGAATTTTGGTCCAGCTATGGGAATCTCGTGGAGCGTGGTGGTCGGGACCGGTGAGCTCAGACCCGGCCTGGGGAGCTCAAGCCGTCAGTCATTTGATTGCTGCACTTTCGTTTTCTGTCCGTTATCGGAGTTTTGGTCATGTGAGTCAGGTTTCTTGATACTTGCAGCCTTGTTGCGGTTCAGTGGATGATGTTTCAACTGCGCCTAATCTCCACCGCCTAAGGGCCACCGCCAAAGGGCCCTCTGGCGAGGCCCTCAGGCGCGGGCCCGCAAGGCGCGGGCGCGCCCTGTAGGGACGCCGCTTTTATGCGGTTCTGCCTGCGTGCGTGTGAGCCTCCCACTGCCCGGATTGGGCAGGAGTGTGTGGAGGGAGGGCTCCCACTGCCCGGATTGGGCAGGAGTGTGTGGAGGGAGGGCTCCCACTGCCCGGATTGGGCAGGAGTGTGTGGAGAGAAGGCTCCCACTGCCTGGATTGGGCAGGAGTGTATGGAGGGAAGGCTCCCACTGCCCGGATTGGGCAGGAGTGTGTGGAGGGAAGGCTCCCACTGCCCGGATTGGGCAGGAGTGTGTGGAGGGAGGGCTCCCACTGCCCGGATTGGGCAGGAGTGTGTGGAGAGAAGGCTCCCACTGCCCGGATTGGGCAGGAGTGTGTGGAGGGAAGGCTCCCACTGCCCGGATTGGGCAGGAGTGTGTGGAGGGAAGGCTCCCACTGCCCGGATTGGGCAGGAGTGTGTGGAGGGAGGGCTCCCACTGCCCGGATTGGGCAGGAGTGTGTGGAGAGAAGGCTCCCACTGCCCGGATTGGGCAGGAGTGTGTGGAGGGAAGGCTCCCACTGCCCGGATTGGGCAGGAGTGTGTGGAGGGAAGGCTCCCACTGCCCGGATTGGGCAGGAGTGTGTGGAGGGAGGGCTCCCACTGCCCGGATTGGGCAGGAGTGTGTGGAGAGAAGGCTCCCACTGCCCGGATTGGGCAGGAGTGTGTGGAGGGAAGGCTCCCACTGCCCGGATTGGGCAGGAGTGTGTGGAGGGAAGGCTCCCACTGCCCGGATTGGGCAGGAGTGTGTGGAGGGAGGGCTCCCACTGCCCGGATTGGGCAGGAGTGTGTGGAGGGAGGGCTCCCACTGCCCGGATTGGGCAGGAGTGTGTGGAGGGAAGGCTCCCACTGCCCGGATTGGGCAGGAGTGTGTGGAGGGAAGGCTAACACTGCCCGGATTGGGCAGGAGTGTGTGGAGGGAGGGCTCCCACTGCCCGGATTGGGCAGGAGTGTGTGGAGGGAAGGCTCCCACTGCCCGGATAGGGCAGGGGTGTGTGGGGGAAAGGCTCCCACTGCCCGGATAGGGCAGGAGCTTCACCAAGGCGGTTGGAGGGCTAGCGATGCTCAGCAGCTCCCACGAAGTAGGGACGCCGCTTTTATGCGGTTCTGCCTGCGTGCGTGTGAGCCTCCCACTGCCCGGATTGGGCAGGAGTGTGTGGAGGGAGGGCTCCCACTGCCCGGATTGGGCAGGAGTGTGTGGAGGGAAGGCTCCCACTGCCCGGATTGGGCAGGAGTGTGTGGAGGGAAGGCTCCCACTGCCCGGATTGGGCAGGAGTGTGTGGAGGGAAGGCTCCCACTGCCCGGATTGGGCAGGAGTGTGTGGAGGGAGGGCTCCCACTGCCCGGATTGGGCAGGAGTGTGTGGAGGGAAGGCTCCCACTGCCCGGATAGGGCAGGGGTGTGTGGGGGAAAGGCTCCCACTGCCCGGATAGGGCAGGAGCTTCACCAAGGCGGTTGGAGGGCTAGCGATGCTCAGCAGCTCCCACGAAGTAGGGACGCCGCTTTTATGCGGTTCTGCCTGCGTGCGTGTGAGCCTCCCACTGCCCGGATTGGGCAGGAGTGTGTGGAGGGAGGGCTCCCACTGCCCGGATTGGGCAGGAGTGTGTGGAGGGAAGGCTCCCACTGCCCGGATTGGGCAGGAGTGTGTGGAGGGAAGGCTCCCACTGCCCGGATTGGGCAGGAGTGTGTGGAGGGAAGGCTCCCACTGCCCGGATTGGGCAGGAGTGTGTGGAGGGAGGGCTCCCACTGCCCGGATTGGGCAGGAGTGTGTGGAGGGAAGGCTCCCACTGCCCGGATAGGGCAGGGGTGTGTGGGGGAAAGGCTCCCACTGCCCGGATAGGGCAGGAGCTTCACCAAGGCGGTTGGAGGGCTAGCGATGCTCAGCAGCTCCCACGAAGTAGGGACGCCGCTTTTATGCGGTTCTGCCTGCGTGCGTGTGAGCCTCCCACTGCCCGGATTGGGCAGGAGTGTGTGGAGGGAGGGCTCCCACTGCCCAGATTGGGCAGGAGTGTGTGGAGGGAAGGCTCCCACTGCCCGGATTGGGCAGGAGTGTGTGGAGGGAAGGCTCCCACTGCCCGGATTGGGCAGGAGTGTGTGGAGGGAAGGCTCCCACTGCCCGGATTGGGCAGGAGTGTGTGGAGGGAGGGCTCCCACTGCCCGGATTGGGCAGGAGTGTGTGGAGGGAAGGCTCCCACTGCCCGGATTGGGCAGGAGTGTGTGGAGGGAAGGCTCCCACTGCCCGGATTGGGCAGGAGTGTGTGGAGGGAAGGCTCCCACTGCCCGGATTGGGCAGGAGTGTGTGGAGGGAGGGCTCCCACTGCCCGGATTGGGCAGGAGTGTGTGGAGGGAAGGCTCCCACTGCCCGGATAGGGCAGGGGTGTGTGGGGGAAAGGCTCCCACTGCCCGGATAGGGCAGGAGCTTCACCAAGGCGGTTGGAGGGCTAGCGATGCTCAGCAGCTCCCACGAAGTAGGGACGCCGCTTTTATGCGGTTCTGCCTGCGTGCGTGTGAGCCTCCCACTGCCCGGATTGGGCAGGAGTGTGTGGAGGGAGGGCTCCCACTGCCCGGATTGGGCAGGAGTGTGTGGAGGGAAGGCTCCCACTGCCCGGATTGGGCAGGAGTGTGTGGAGGGAAGGCTCCCACTGCCCGGATTGGGCAGGAATGTGTGGAGGGAAGGCTCCCACTGCCCGGATTGGGCAGGAGTGTGTGGAGGGAGGGCTCCCACTGCCTGGATTGGGCAGGAGTGTGTGGAGGGAAGGCTCCCACTGCCCGGATAGGGCAGGGGTGTGTGGGGGAAAGGCTCCCACTGCCCGGATAGGGCAGGAGCTTCACCAAGGCGGTTGGAGGGCTAGCGATGCTCAGCAGCTCCCACGAAGTAGGGACGCCGCTTTTATGCGGTTCTGCCTGCGTGCGTGTGAGCCTCCCACTGCCCGGATTGGGCAGGAGTGTGTGGTTCTTGGATATGAGGAAGTAATGGTTGAAGCCAGAGGCTGGGTGGCCTCTGCTATATACTGCATTAGGAATGGGCAAGCTAGATGGTCCTATTGATCCTAATCTGCTGTCGTTTTCTTTCTTAAGTGACCTGATCACCATTTACAAATGAGCTGGTGAGGATATCATGATAAACTCTAAGAACATTCTGCTTAAAAGCAAATACATGACGGCAGAAAAAGACCACATGCTTATCTATTTTGCCCTTCCATATCAAATACTGAAGTCCCTTCTTTCCCTTTAGAGATCCTCTGAGTTTGTCCCATGCTTTTTTGAATTGAGATACTGTCCTCATCTCTACTACCTCCACTGGGAGACTATTCCATACATCTACCACTCTTTATGTAAAGAAATATTTCCACATATTACTCCTGAATCTATCCCCTTTCACCCTCATCGTATGTCCCCTCGTAGCAGAGCTTGCTTTCAATTGAAAGAGGCTCTCCTCTTGTGCATTTATGGCATGGAAGTATTTAAATGTCTCTATTATATCTTCTCTATCCCGTCTTTCCTCTAATGTAGACATATTAAGATCTTTAAGTCTGTCCTCATATGCTTTATAACAAAGACCACTAATCATTTTAGTAGCCACCCTCTGCACCGACTCCATCCTATTTATGTCCTTTTGAAGGGGCGGTCTCCAGAATTACACAAAATACTCTAAATGAGGTCGTACCAGAGACTTATACTGAGGCACTATCACCTCCTTTTTCTGCTGGCTATTCCTCTCCGTATGCACCCAAGCATCCTTCTAGCTTTCACTGTCGCCTTTTCTAGCTGTCTAGGCACATTAAGATCATCAGAAACAATCATGTCCAGGTCCTGCTCATCTTTCTAGACAGAGGTACCTCACCCCCTACACTGTACCCGTTCCCTTGGATTTTTGCAGCCCAAATGCATGACCCTGTAAGGATAAGAGAAGCTTAATTTTACTAAAGAAATATATCAATACAAGTGGGGGAAGCTACAGAGCATGGCTGATGGAATTCTTTCCAATCCCTCTGATATTTATTATTTGTTAAAGGGTAATGCATTGAAAACAGTCGTATGAATCTCTGTTTCTGCTAGAACAAACAAGGAGATCGTTGCTCAGTGGCTGACTATAAAACCCTTACAGTTGTGCATTAGACTAGCCAAGAACAATTACAGTCCATTTTACTAGCTGGTATTGTGCATGTACCTCCACCCCCTGTCTGTTTGTATCTGCACTGCCTCTGTGTGTGTGTGTGTGTGTGTGTGTGTATCTATCTTTGTTTGGTATGTTTAGCAGTTGTGTATGTGTATCTTTATTTTGTGTCCATGTGTGTGTGTGTATGTATTTGTGGACTGGTATGTATGCTTGTATGTGTGTCTGTGCATGTTTGCATGTGTAAGCATGCATGTATGTGTCTATCCATGTGTGTGCATGTTAGTTATGCGCATGTATGTGTGTATTTATATCTGTGCTGTTTCTGTGTGTGTCTGTAATTGGGAGGGAGATGAGAGGGCTGTTCGGCAGATGCACTTCTGCAATTCCTGTTACTGTGAATTAGTATTTGCATGCCGTAGCTGTTTGAGCAGATTTCCCTATAGAAATACACTGAGGCACGTTTTTTAAAGTTGGGGGAGGGGGAGGGGTGAAGATGCGGTGGAGGGGGGGGGGGGCTTTATTTCTCTCTCATCTCCCAGCATACACAGAATGTTAACTTGTTTAAGTCTTACATCACACACAGACTAATACGTGTTCAAATAGACCAGGAAGTATCAGAAACCTTCCCCCAAGGACAAGGAATACCCCAGGGATCTGCCCTTTCTGCCCTCCTTTTCAACCTGTACCTCCAACCCATTACAAAAATATTCAGAAAACACAAGATTAGTCACTTTATCTATGCTGACAACATCATGCTTGCTCTCCCCATAACCACCAAAAACCCTACCTACGATGCCCTATCCGAATGCATGGCTGAGACCACCTCTTGGATGGAATCTAACTACCTCAGCATCAACCTCAAAAAAACCGAAGCAATGTTCGTAACAAGATCACTCGTGACCGAGGACACTTATCCAACATCAATCTCAATCAACAATACGACTATACCTGTCAAAAAGGAGGTAAAATACCTAGGTGTAATAATAGACCGTACACTCACCATGCTACCACACATAAAACAGACAGTAAAAACCATATTCTACAAACTCAAAACCATACAACACCTAAGGCCCCTTCTTGACACCCATGACTTTAGATCAGTTGTTAACACACTCATCACCCCACACTTTGACTATTGTAATAGTCTCTTAATTGGCCTACCACAATAAAGTACATACCTACTTCAAAGAGCCCAGAACATCTGTGCAAAAGTAGTCACTAAAGCCCGCCTAGTAGACCATGTTACCCCTATAATTCTAGAACTGCATTGGCTCCCTATAAACAGCAGAATCAGATACAAAATTCTCCTAACCACATTCAAGCTCCTGAACGACATCGCCCCCTCATATCTATCCACACTATTACACGCCCCATCTGAATCAAGAGCTCGCAGACTAAACGCAGCCCACTCACTTGAAATACCAAAATCATTCAAGAAAACTAAAAAATCCACCAGCACCAGGGCCTTCACATTCACTGCCTCCATGCTCTGGAATGATCTCCCAATAAACCTTCGGATCATAAAAGACCTCACCCAATTTAGGAAGGAACTCAAAACATACCTTTTCTCCGAACACTTTGAAATCCCATACCCCCAAGTCCAACCACACAGCATCCCCAGACACATAAACACAAAACCCTAAAATCACACTCAACTAACCACACACAG
Organism: Ichthyophis bannanicus; assembly: GCA_033557465.1. NCBI lineage: Eukaryota > Metazoa > Chordata > Amphibia > Gymnophiona > Ichthyophiidae > Ichthyophis > Ichthyophis bannanicus. Next base: position 99,863,137 of record CM066046.1, read on the forward strand.
ACACCCACCACAGACACCCCAAAAAACTCACGAATAAAAAAATGGAAATAAATTCCACCACACACATGACTAACGAATGCTTCACCCTGTAATTCATTGTATATAACCTTTTGGTAATTAACCATTGTAAATAGTTCGGCAGTTCCTCGCCTCACTACCTGTAAAAAGTTAGAAAATTCTGATCAATATTATGATACAGAAATTTATAAAAGTATACAAAATGTAAATAGTTCCGACAGTTTAATGCACTGTTATCTGTAAAATGCAATGTGTGCCTTTGAGTCAGTCCTGACTCCTGGCGACCCAGAAGCTCCTGGGTTTTCTTGGCAGTGTCACCGGAAGTAGATTGCCAGGCCTTTCTTCCGAGGCAATGGAGGGTTAAGTGACTTGCCCAAGGCCACAAGGAGTGCTAGCGGGAATTGAACCCTGGTTGCTTGGTTACCAAGCCAGTGCTCTAACCACTAGGCTACTCCTCCACTCCCTGTTATCTGTATAAAGTTATAAATCTCTGTTTCATGTAATATATTAACTATTATCTGTATAAAGTTAGAAATCTCTGTTCCATGTAATGTATACAGTAGTATACAAATTTGTTTACTTGTTCCATGTAAACCGCCCCTGATCTCTGGAAGGGGCGGTATAGAAGAAATAGATAAATAAAAAACATAAATAAATAAAATAAACATACATTGCATGAATTTCCCCCAGCTCACCATTTCCCTTCCTCTGACTACAGCGGCATTCCAGTGCCCTGCCCCCACAGCCTTCCCATTGGCTGGATCCTAGCCATAGTCCCCGCTGCTAGTCACATTGGAAGCAGAAAGACAGGTTCACTCACATGGGGTGGGGGGATAGAGAAGTGCAGATAGAGGTTTGAAATTATGAAAAATGAGCAAACATGTTAGCAATCGTAGCTTCCAGACATTAATATAAGGATGAGTAGAATTCTGAAACAAAGCAGAAAGTTGTCACTCCTATCCTCCTGAATACAGAGCACATCTGATAGGGCCCCCTCTAAACTTTGGAATGTTCCTCTCTTACTAGTTCATTAACCTAGCCCTAGCCATCCATGGCAACAGAAGTTTTTGCCAGTACACATAGTAGTCAATAAGAAAGCAGTAAAACTCAGTCAGCTTTCACAGTAGAAATAATAGCAAAGAAAATGAAATATATGAATACTTTAAAATGCAGTACATCCCGGCTAGGGAATTATTAGGAATCTCTCCTGTATGTGCTATGCATGTACTGTGCCTGAAGTCTGGAAGCTGAGGGTGGCGGCTGGGGCATCTCTAAGTTATACAGTTTTGGTGGTGGAGTCAGATGTGGGAAGGTAGTTTTGTAGGTGGAAGTAGTTTGTAGAGTGGGGTTGTTGGGGTGGGGTAGTTTGCTGGTTGGAGGGCCAATTGGGTGGGGTAGTTTTCGGGGATTGGAGTAGTTTACAGCGCAGTGGACCAGTTATGGGAAAGTAATTCTTGGGGGCGGAAGTAGTTGGTGGGGCACTGGGGCACTTTGGGTAGAGCTTTTTTTGGGCGTGGCGGTATCCAAGTAAAATTTCCACTGTCAGGTGATGAGTGAGGCAACGCATTGCATATGACTGGAAGAGGAAGCAAGGGCATGAATGTGTGTGTTTGTGTACAGATATAACAGTTTATCTGCAGCCTTCTGTCACATTTTATTACATGGTTCTAAGGGGTCCTTTTACGAAAGTGCAGGAATAGCTAATGTGCGCTGAAAACCCTCACTAATGACCTATGCTAATGGTCAGTGTGCACTTAAAGCTGCCAGTGTGGCAAAAATCCTATGCTAACTGCTTAGCGCATGATGGGGTGGAGGCTGGGCAAGTTATAGGCAGAGAGTGTGTATGGGCTGCTCTTTTTGGTTAGTGCACAATACTTACCACACATTGTTGATTTTGCAGTTAACACAGGTGACTTAAAGCCTCCTTAAGAGGAGACAATAAGGGCTCGATTCTGATCCCGATGTACATCTCCTTTGTACGTCCAGGCTGACTCGGACGTACGAAGGAGATTGAGATTCTGATCCCGCGGGGCACGTCTAGTCCCACGGGATCAGAATCGCGAACAGGCATGTACGTGCAGGCCAGGACTGTGATTCAGTCCCGGCCTGCATGTACAGGCATAGTCAGGCTAACTCAGCCAGGGATTTTAAATGGAGCCATGGTGCCATGGCACTGCGGCTCTATTTAAATGCCGTGATGCCGGCCGCCTGCAAACCAAGGTAATTTCCCACAGCCCGACCCCCAATCCGACTTCTAAGGCCAGAATTGGGCTGTGGGGAATTAACTCTGCTCCCCCCAGCTTCTTCCGTGCCCTGGGCCAATTAAAAAGAAACATCCAGGGAAGTTATTCCACCCCCAGCCATTTTGCTGCCCCTGGACATACAGGACTAACATTAGAATTGGCCCTGTATGTCCAGGGCCAGTGACTGCCCATTGCCTGCCCACTCCCCGTCCCTGGGCCACCTCTTCCCTGCCCCCAACTAACTTCCCCGCACAACCAGTGGGGACATTAGTCAGGGCATTTAGCCGTGTCTCAGAATAACCCCCTAAGTGCACACACATTAATTGCGAATGAGCCTAACATTCGGTAAAGAATTTTTCAGTGAGATAACTGTAGGTGACATGCTGGCCACACCCCTAACAGCACAGGGTATTCGCAATTATTGCATGTTATTGTTTACATGTAACACGCAGTAAGTGTAAAAATGTAACGCACATTAGTAAAAGGGTCCCTAAATGTTCTAGAAGATGAACTGGAATCCCCCGAAGAGCTATCTCTGAATGAGAGAGGGCTTCCTTGGTTTTGATTCTGCAGCTGTAATCCCAGAGCACCTAAACTCTGCTGTGGCTCTTTTCCTCGCTACACCTCTTTGTTTCTTTAGTAACCTGGAATGACGCTCTCCTCACAGTTCTGTCGCTTCTTACTTATTACTATGCTGCCACTGATCCTGCGTACATAGGCACCCCCCTCCTCAATGTGCCATAAATCTTACTGGACAGGACGCAACAGAGCAGGGCGATGAACCACACCGTGCAATGAATTCCTCTTGAATATCTAATAAAAGGATTTTCGATCCATTGCACGGTGTGGTTCATCGCCCTGCTGTGTTATATCCTGTTCTTTAGTGTGCAGGTGTGGTTGCTCTGTTCTTACTGGACACATTCTTTAGGAGCAAGGGGGTCGCAATATGAAGTTCAAAGGGACTCAGGAGTAGTATAACAAAATATTGCTTCATTTTATTTATTTAACAAGTTTTTTATACCGCTTTATCATAAAATCAGAGCTGTTTACATTATAACTCAAGCAATTACAGAGAGCTTATTTTGGAAACTTGGGGAGAAACATAGAAACATAGAAACATGACGACAGAAAAAGACCACAAGGCCCATCTAGTCTGTCCTTCCATAACAACAACTACAACAGTCCACTTTTTACCTTTAGAGATCCTCTGTGTTGGTCCCATGCTTTTTTGAATTCAGTTACTGTCCTCATCTCCACCACTTCCACTGGGAGACTATTCCACGGATCCACTACTCTTTCCATAAAGAAAGAGTAGTGGAGGGTGAGGGGTGACATGCAGGGGATGCTTGGAGCGTAACTTATTTACAACGGAACATATATACAGACAGTGTGCGGCATTGGAACAGGAGTCCTGTGGTTGGAACAATCTCATAATGGATATGGTGGAGGCCAAGACACTCATATAATTCAAAGCAATATGGGGTAATGTAGCAGAAAAATAGTAGGATCACAATCCTAAGAGAAGTACGGGGAATGATGAGGTTATGAACGCCTGAGACATTCCAATTCTGACCGATAAAAAGCTCGATTCAAGAAAACCCGACAGAGTGATAAAGGAGAAAAATATGAGAACAGCATCGATAATGCAGATGTCAGTGCCGAGTGATTATTTAGTAAATTCTCTGGAGAGGGAGAAGTTCCTCGAGTACCAAGAAATGCAGCCAGAGAGCAATAAAATGTTGCAGAAAGATAGAGAAATATTTCCCATTGTATTGGGAACCACAGGCCTGATTAAGAGGAATTTCCAATTATATCTTGATGAGTTACTCCTTATGAATTCCAGAAGGAAGCTCTCTTTGGCACGATGCAAGCACTACTGTGAGCACTAGCAGTACATTTGAAAGACTGAGCTCATTCTTGACTAGTGGTGTAAATTCTGCCCAGCAGCTGCTATCTCCCATTGCTAGGTAGTAGCGTACAAAGGGCGGGGTGGTGGCTGGGGCTGGAGGGGGATGCACCCCCGCTGGGCCCATGGTGGCAACGTGGCAAACATAATTAAGATGGGTTGCTGCAGTGCCTCACGCTCCATGGGACGGACACTCTTCTCCTCCGGCCGAAGTCTTGTGAATTGCTGGCCAGCGATGGGGGGCTGCACCTTGGCAATGCAGTGCCATGCTATAGGGGGGAGGGGTGGCAGTGTAGGGGGATGCCTGCTCTGGGTGATGGGGGGTGGGGGGGTTCAGAATGCCATTATTGATGGGATAAGGTCTTGCGATAACAGCAACACTGCAAGACTTTGGTCTAGCGGTGTGGGGCAATCTGGTGACGGCTGCCGAGACTCAAAACTTAAAAGAAAAGTGGAGGAAGTGTGGCAAACAATTTATGGTATGTTTGCCTGCAGAGGGGGGCATGCCATCGCTGCCACCATGACAATTTTGCTTGGGAACCCCACATTAGAACTCACGCCGCTGTTCCCACATGCTTTAGCTTAGGAGTGAGGTTCATTACCCTCCTGGTATGCACCAAACTAATTCTTTTGGAGACATTTCCCTGAGAAAAGATTATTGGACAGGTAGCACAAGCAGCTAAATTCAATCAGTTATCTGTAGAAGATCATTCAGCTGAACTTAACTGGCTTGGTTCTTTTAAACAAATATACAACTGAACATCTTTCTAATTCCTGCTGGGCAAAACTTTACCAGTTAGATTTAGTACAGCTGGGTTCCTTAGGTAACGTTTGATGGTAAGTGCACTGTGGTAAGCGTGATGTGCAGTGGGAAGGGGTTTTCTCCAAAACACAGATCACCAACTACTAGTATGCAAACTCAAGTTAAAGTTGAAAAGGAGCAAGCCATTCATGAATGTAGCAAAATATGACCTTGTTATTTGTTACCTTTATGGAGTTTCTGAAATCCTTTGGAAGAGTAAATTTGTTTTTGTTGCAAGCGCAATGAGAGCAATTGTTGTTTTCCTTGGAAATGAGTGTCGAGAGATGAGAGGGAGCGATGCAATTAAATAGTTTAAACGTGGTTATAAGGATTTTGTATGTTATTCTGCAGTTTATGGGCAACCAGTGAAGCATGTATAATGTTGGCGTGATGTGTTCCATAGAGTTGATGTTCAATGTTATTCTTGCGGCCACATTTTGAGTTATTTGAAATCGTTTTAAGTCATGTTTGGTGATACCTTGTAGGATGGTGTTAGCGAAGTCGAGGTGTGGGGTAATCATTGCTTGGATTACTGATCTCAGATCTTGGAGGTGGAGTAGCAGATGGAGCTGTTTGTAGAGTTTGAGCTTGTAAAATATCTTTTTGGTTGTTTGCTTTATATGTGATGTAAAGTTGAGGGAGCGATCGATAATTACCCCTAAGTATTTGACCTCGTTTTTAACTGGTATGTTAATGTGGTTGATTGTGATTGAAGTTGGGGGGGGGGGGAGAAGTTCTGATTTCTGGTGACATACATGGCCTCTGTTTTTGTGAAGTTAATATAAAGGTTGTGGTTCTCAAGCCATATCATTATTTCAGAGAATCAGTCGGCAAGAATATTGGTTGGGGGGGTTCGAAATGTCCCATGGGATATAGATCATAATGTCATCCGCGTAAATATGATAATTTATGTGGAATCTTTTAAAGATGGAGCATATAGGTTGTAGGTATAGATAAAAGAGGAAGGCGGAAAGGGCTGAGCCTTGGGGGAGACCTTGTTCTTGTTTATAGGTGTCTGAGATTTGTTGTTCTATTCTGACTTCTTGTGTTCTGTCAGATAGGTATGAGGAAAACCATTTCAATATGGTGTCTGATATCCCTATCTGTTGTAGTCTGTATTGCATTATGTGAAGGTTGATGCTGTCAAATGCCACTGTAATGTCGAGAAAAATGAGCAGAAATGCTTGTTTGGAGTTATCAATTCCTCTTACCAGGGTGTCGATTAGAACTGTAAGGAGTGTTTCCACACCGTGGTAAGGACGGAAGCCATAATGTTGTTCGACTAAGAGGTCAACGGAGTCGATATGGTCCTGTAATTGGATTTGGACCATTTTTTCTGTTAGTTTCGCTAAGAGTAGGAGGCTTGAGATGGGTCTGTAAGAGGATGGGGAGGTTTTGTCACAGGATTTGTTTTTTAGGATGGGGCAGATTTGAGCATGTTTAAGGGAGGCTGGTAGGAACCAGGGCCGGATTTAGCTATACGCCATGTACGCCATGGCGTAGGGCCCACAGCTGCAAAGGGCCCACAAAAATTGAAGTAGTTAGGCTTTTTGTTTTTAATAAAATAAAAAAAAACCTGCTGGCTGCCGCCGCGGGGCCCCCTCTGCTGCCGCGGCAGCATGGACTGACCCGCGGGGGCCCCCTCTGTAAGCTCGGTCCCTCCCTCCGTGCCTCCGTGTCTCCCTCCGTGCAGGCTGTTAGAGACGCGACGGCAGACTGTCTCCTTCGGCCGTCCCGACTCTGTTACGCCCGCCGGGCTGATGGGAAATTTCCCATCAGCCCCTGCGGGCTTAACAGAGACGCGAAGGAGACAGTCTGCCTTCGCGTCTCTAACAGCCTGCACGGAGGGAGACACGGAGGCACGGAGGGAGGGACCGAGCTTACAGAGGGGGCCCCCGCGGGTCAGTCCATGCTGCCGCGGCAGCAGAGGGGGCCCCGCGGCGGCAGCCAGCAGGTTTTTTTTTTTAAAATAAATTTTACTTTAGGCTGGGGGAGGGGGAGGGGGTAGGACTGGTAATTGGGGGGGCTGGGACTGGGGCTGGAAATGGGTTGGGACTGGGACTGGAAATGGGTTGGGGGGATTAAGGCTGGAGGTGGGCTGATTAGGAGGACTGGTAATGGGCTGTGGGCTGTTGGGGGGGGGTTAGAACTGGTAATGGGCTTTGGGGGGGTTAAGACTGGAAATGGGCTGTGGGCTGATGGGGGCTGTCTGGTAATGGGCTATGGGGTGGGCTAGGACTGGAAATGGGCTGGGGGGGGTTAAGACTGGAGGTGGGCTGATGGGGTTAGGACTGGTAATGGGCTGTTGGGGGGGGTTTAGAACTGGTAATGGGTTTTGGGGGGTTTAGACTGGTAATGGGCTGTGGGCTGATGGGGGCTGTCTGGTAATGGGCTATGGGGGGGCTAGGACTGGAAATGGGCTGGGGGGTTAAGACTGGAGGTGGGCTGATTGGGTTAGGACTGATAATGGGCTGTTGGGGGGGTTTAGAACTGGTAATGGGCTTTGGGGGGGGTTAAGACTGGTAATGGGCTGTGGGCTGATGGGGGCTGTCTGGTAATGGGCTATGGGGGGGGTTAGGACTGGAAATGGGCTGGGGGGGTTAAGACTGGAGGTGGGCTGATGGGGTTAGGAATGGTAATGGGCTGTGGGCTGATGGGCTGATGGGGGGGGGTTAGGACTGGCAATGGGCTATGGGGGGCTGACTGGAAATGGGTTGATGGGGTTAGGACTGGAAGTGGGCTGATGGGGGGTTAGGACTGGTAATGGGTTATAGGGGGGGCTTAAACTGAAAATGGGGTGATGGGGGGTTAGGACTGGTATTGGGTTGGGGGGTTGCTAGGACTGGAAATGGGCTGATGGGTGGCTAGGACTGGAAATGGGCTGATGCAGGGACTAGAAGGGAATGGATGCTGGGTGAGGCTGGAACTAGAAGGGAGCTGATGTTGGGGGAGGATTAGAATGGGATGGGGCTGGAAGAGTAAAATGGAGAAGGGAAAAATATTTTGTGTGGGAGGGATAAAAAAATCTACAATTGGCCGGGTATTGGGAGAGTAAGTGGGGATTGAGGATGGAGGGGTAAAATTTGACTGGATGAAATAGGAATGAGGAAAGAGCAAAAGGAGAAAGATTAGTATGTTAAAGCAGATGTAGAGAGAGAATGGAAAAAAACTAGAAGAGAGAAGAAAGGACAAATGGACAGCAGATGATGGAGAGTTAGCAGAAGACATGAAGAAACCAGAAGAAAGTGGCTGGAGCAATTGCAGCTGAAAAAAATGCACAAAAGGTAGAAAAATATCTCTTTATTTTGAATTTATTAATTGGAATATGTCAGCTCTGGTAAATGTGCATCATTAACGTCTGCGCTTTGTTTAGTACAAGAGCAAATTAATGTATAGTTTTATTTCTACAGTGTTGTACATTCCAAGTTTGGCTTTTGGGATTCCCAGTTTAATTATTGTCTTCCTGTTTCTAAAATGTGATTACTTGTTTGGTGATGGTCTATGTTCTGCATGTGTAACTGAGCTGAGGTGTTCTGTTTATATAATTCCTATTTGACATTGCCACTTGTTCTCTTTCCCCAGTAGGTCATGTATTGTTGTTCTCTGAAATGTATTGGTTTAATATTTGCAGTGTTGCCTTTTGATTGGTAGAGTATGGTGCTTTGTGAGTCCTGGTAGTGCTGTTAGGATACGGCGGGTTTACTATGGGCAGTGTTTGTAGTAGTTCCTAATGTGTCTGGCAGTTGGCACTGGATTATAGTAATGTAGAAATCTTTTAGTCTTTCTTTATCCATACACTCATTAAGAGGCACGTTTACTAAAAGTTAGTATATGGTAACATTATGCAAATATTTATGCAAATGAGGCCCCTTATGCAAATGAGGCCCACACCCCCCTTGGGCCGCCCCTGCTGGGGGCCCACAATTTTTGTTGGCATAGGGCCTCACTCAAGGTAAATCCGGCCCTGGTAGGAACCCATTCTTGAGAGAGAGAACGATGATAGGGAGATTTTATCCAATGTACATTTACTCATGCCAAAATGTACACCTGCTTCCTGTCATGTGCAGATTTTTAAAAAGCGCTCATTTCAGCCAGCCCTTTAAAGGAGGGAGTAAGGGGATCATCCCCTTTAATGCACTCTAGGTTATTCCTCACTCCAAATTGTATTTAGATTGAAATAATAGTCTCCATAGTTAAGCAGCAGTAGTCAGGGCCAGTACAATCCAATAGGTGAGCTAGGCAGTCGCCTAGAGCACCGATGTTCCCAGGGCAGCTCATTGCCGTCCCTCTCTGGAACCTGCAACGGTGGCAATTGCATTTATACCACAATGCGGCATGTACCCAAACTCTCCTGCCCTCTATGGCCGGCTGCTTTTGTCCTCTTTGACGACGACGCCTTGCACTGGTCCTGGCAGCAGCTACATGTTTGCGTTCATAAAACAGTTCCGTTGTATGTGTGCGCGCCGACATTTACACGTGCAGGTTGTAAAACACCGGCACTTGCTTGTGTAAGTTGACAGATTTCCTCTGATGACTTTTCCCATGTGTAATGTTGTAACATGGCTCCTCCCACTGTGTGGAGCTGTTTAGATAGAGCTCCGCTTTTACCAGAGCGTTTCTAAACTACCATCGGAAGTAAGTATGTCTCGACCTCAATATCTGAAGTCCAATCTCCACATGCTATCTAGAATGTGCCTTCAAATGAATGGACATTGTAGAGCAGACTACATGGTACTTCTGCTATTTTTCTTAGTTATAACTGAAGCTGGATCCAATACTACACTAATAATTTGTACCCGATCTTGAGGCACTGGTCCAAGTTATCATCTAATTGGGACACCTAAAAAAATACACCGTGCCATGAAATCAGCAAATCCTGAACATGGTCTGATTAGAGCTTATGTTCCCTTTTAACAATGTAGAAGGATGGGCAACGTCAACGACCAGCCGAAATACAAGAAAAACATCATTCCAGCAAATGGGATGCCTGCTACCGGGCTAACTGAATAAACAGGTTTATCATGCTGAATGAGTTCAGTTGTTATCAAATCTGAAGCAGGGAAAGAACATCAGTAAACTCATTTCAGATTCACAAAAGTAGTACAGAACAAGATGGTGACATTATGGAACAGTCTTTTGGCTAAAATACAAACCTTTTGGAGGAGACAAAAAACATGTACAATACAAGGGGTGGATGCACTACCACCTGATCTCACTAGGGATTAAAAGCCTCTCAAACCCAGACAAACCAGGAGGATTAAGTCTCTTAAAATAATCATACACAAAGTGTGGTCAGCAAATACACCTTCAACAGTGAGCCCTTTTCTGATTAACCTAAAACTTCATACTGCCACTTCAATAAAAAGGGCCCAAATCAAACAGCCGTTACCATCCCAGCATCAAAGCTTTTTGTATGGCCGCTACAATATTCATCATAACTCTCATCAGAACTGCTTCCAGCTTTGTGACATGCAGTCGAAATATTTAAAGGCTGTGGATTTACATGAATTCCCTGGGTTATTTGTAGACAACTTCTTTAAAATTGCTCTGCTGACCATCAGGTTTAAGTTAAATTAAGTAATGGAGCTACCCACTGTTACCCATGAATTACCTGTGGTTTATTTTTAGCAGTTTGTACTGCAGAATACGATTTTAAGTTGTGCAGGCTGTAATTCCATTAACGGGACCAGCATGAAAATGAGTTGAAAGAGATAGAGCTTTGTAAACCATATGGATCCTTACTTTGAATGTCATATGATCTGGAGAAAGGACCCAGGTACTTTTGAAAGCTCGCATACAATATCCTCTTTCACAGTAGTATAAGTTTTGCAGTAATTATTTCTTGCTCTCGAGTTTGATTTTATTGATATTGATGGGCTGGATTTTTTGCACTTAACTGTTTGCACAAGCAATTTGTGCATACAGACAGACAGACAGATGGACTGTCCCTAACACATGCTAGCACTAGCATGAAACCCACCTAAAACGACAAAAGAGTTTCCAGGAAAAAGAGGATGATCTCGAGTAAAGAGGAGGAAGAAGTAACAGGTTGAAGAGTTATGCGACAGATCTTTGAAAAACTCTCTGTACAGGAATAGCAGGAAAGGAAAGCACATTTTCTTTCTGCTGGAATCTTTTCCAATGGGATACGCATCCTGAATTCTAACAGCCTGATCTGTGAAACCTGGACTACTAAGATTTTTCCCAACAAGCTGCCAAACAACATCACAAAGCTGCTAAGAAATGAAAAATCAACTTTTCTTTTCTATTGTCAATACCTAGGCGGGATATCAAATCCAATAAACAATAACAAATATTCCAGGACCCAAGGTACTTTCAGTTCTTTTATATTTAGCAAGAATTAACAGTTTTTCCCCAATAAAAGGGCAATAATTGGACGTTAACACCATATTTTGGACAGAAGACCTTCATCAGCACAGTCCCTCCAAACATTTGTTGAGAAACTGCTACACTACATAGACAGTATATCTTATTTAAACCACTAGTAAATCCATTCTCTTATACATCTGATAAAATGAAACATTTCTCAAGCGCCCTTTTCAATAAACTCCATTGACCTTCTGCAAAATTACAATTAACTCTTTTTTTTAAAGTGTTGCCAAGTCAGTGCTGACTCCTGGTGACATAAGAACTTAAGAACATAAGATATGCCATACTGGGTCAGACCAAGGTCCATCAAGCCCAGTATCCTGTTTCCAACAGTGGCCAATCCAGGTCACAAGTACCTAGCAGTTTCCCCAAAAGACACAGGTTCCACAATGCTTGTACTGGGTCAAGCATTGATATCCTGGGTCCCTTCTTTTTTTTTTGTATTTAACTTTTTATTGTCAAAAAATCCTTCACAACAGCAAATACAACATTCCCCAACAGGTCACCATTAACATATACAGGTAATAGCATGCGTCCTTTCCAATTAACAAATCCCCCCTCTCTTCAACCAAACGCTACAGTTGACCCACTCTCGAGGTCCCCATTAGGATATCCCCCATAATCAGAGGTCGCCAAATACAAATTTGTCAATTTAACACCCCCCTCCCCCCTTTAAAAATCCATGTCCCAACCACAGCCGCACTCCCCCCTACCCCCCCCCAACCCCTCCATCGACCCCCCCGGGGAGTGCTAATCCCTCCACACGCCCCCCTCCCACCCACCATATGGACTACCCTCCCACTCCATACCCCCCCCCCCGCCCCCTTATACTACTACAAATACAAATACTCCCCCTAGAACCCACCCTGTGCCCCGGGCCCCCCCCCCACCAACCGGTCTAAGGAACACATGGCCCTAGTAACCCCCTCCCCTACAGAAACTAACCCTCCCGCCCTTCCCCAATCCCCTCATCCCCCTACCCTTCTACCCTCCCCCCTCCCCCCTGTCCTCCCAACCCCAGAACGCCCCCCAATACTCCCCATTGTTCCTCATATCTAGCTAAGGTCTGCTTTCGTGCAGCCGTTAACATTTCCATCAGAACCGTGTGCCGAACCCGCCTTTCGAACTGCTCTACCATGGGCAGCTCACTCTGCTTCCAGGTGGCTGCAATTTCACATCGAGCAGCACTTAAACAAGCCAGCACCATCCTACCCCCCCCCCCCCGTTACCCTGCCCCTCCTCCCACAGGGTCAGTAAACAAATGGTAGGGACCACCGGCACCTCTACCCCTAAATGCTCTAGGATCCATCCTGTAATCCGCCTCCAATACCCCTGAACTTTCACACAGCTCCACCATACATGCCAAAACGTCCCAACTTCCCCACACCCCCTCCAACATAGGGGAGATACCGATGCATATATCTTATGCAGACGGCTGGGAGTATAGTACCACCGCAGTAGCACTTTATAGCTATTTTCTTTAGACCCACTGGAGCTAAGCCCCCTCCTACTCTGATCCCACACCCTCTTCCACTCCACCTCCGACACAGTGCGGCCGAAATCCACCTCCCACTCCTCCATATACCTATGCTTCCCCCCCTGTCTGCCGCTAACCGCTTTATACAACCCACACACCATGCCCTTAGCTCCCTTCTTCCCGAACCACAACGCTTCCAAGCCAGATATCTCCCGTCCCAACCCCTCCTTCCCCAATACCTTCCCCAAAAACGATCGTACTTGCAGATATGCATACCTATCCCTGTCCTCCAGATGAAATTCCTCTTTGACCACCTCAAAACTCTTCAGTTCACCCTCCTGATAACTGCATAATAAGCCTTTCTTCGTCCACTCATCAAATCTCCCGCCTTCCCACCCCGGCTTAAAAACTCGAGACCCCCCTCCAAGGTGTCATCACGGAGAAGCCCCTGGGTCGAAGAGCCCCCTCCAGACCACGTACTCTGTCCCAGATCTTCACCCCTTCCCTCATCGCCGGTGACCCACCCCCCAGGCACCTCCTCCCCTCTGTATCCGCCCACAACCATGCCGTCAAATGGCCCCCCCGTATTCTCCCCGCTTCTAGGGACACCCATGGCCGCTCCTCCCCCCCTTCCCTCCAACTCATCACATGCACCAACTGAACCGCCCAATAGTAAGCCATCAGATTCGGTACTCCCAGTCCCCCTTCTTCCTTAGGGGCATACATCACCGCCCGCGTTACCCTTGGCAGCTTCCTTTTCCAAATATAAGTACACACCCGCCTTTGTAATGCCTGCATCACCCCATCAGGCACCGCCACCGATAAGGCCTGAAACCAGTACAAAAGTCGAGGTAAAATATTCATTCTAATAGCCGCAATCCTCCCCAACCAGGATATCTCCAACCCCATCCACCCCTCTAAGTCCCTGCCGATAGTGTGAAGCAATCTCGGGTAGTTAGCCTGGTATAAGGTTCCATACCTATCCGTAATTCGGACCCCCAGGTACCCCAGAGACCCACTAACCCACCGCAATGGAAACTGCCTTTTCAAGCTCTCCTCGGCCGCTACATCCAACTGCACTTTCAAAACCTCCGTTTTATCCACATTCATTTTAAACCCCGAAACCGCTCCATACCTCTCCACCTCCTGCATTACCTCCGGTAGCGATAATAAGGGTTGACCTAAATAAAGCAAAATATCATCGGCGTAGAGGGAGATTTTATGCATCCGCCCTCCTCTACTCAAACCAATAATCCTGTCATTCCCCCTTATTCTTTCTGCGAGAGGCTCCACCACCATAGCAAAAAGCAGGGGGGACCGGGCACCCCTGTCGAGTCCCCCTACCCAGTGCAAAGTCTCTGGAGTACTGCCCAATAACTTTGACTCTAGCCCTCGGTCCCCGATACAACGCCCTTACCCACCCCATTAGATTGGGGCCACACCCCATACACTCCAGCACTCGCATCAAAAAGGCCCAGTGAACCCTATCGAATGCCTTTTCGGCATCAATAGACATCAAAATCAAGTCTTCGCGTCCCTCCCTCGCCTCCCAGATAACCCCAATCGCTCTCTGGATATTATCCGCAGCCTGACGTCCTGAAATAAAGCCAGCTTGATCCCCCTTTATAATCCCCGGTAACCACTCAGCTAACCGCCCTGCCACTACTTTGGCCAACAATTTAGTATCCACATTCAACAGGGATATCGGCTTATATGAGCTACATTTCCCCGGATCTTTCCCTGGCTTCAACAATACCGTTATCCCCGCTGTCAGCATTTCCCCTGATAACTCCCCCCCCGTCCACCAGCACCCCATTAAAAACCCGTCCCATTATACCCTTTAACTCACCCCAAAAAACCTTATAAAAATGCCCTGTCAACCCGTCTAAGCCTGGAGACTTCCCCCCTACCAATCCCTTCACCGCCCGTGCAATTTCTTCCTCTCGGATTTCAGCCTCCAGGATCTCCACCACCTCCGCCGGCAGAACTGGGAGCGAGATCCCCTCTAAATAGGCTTCTATCTCCCCTGCATCCCCACCTTCCATCTCCCGGTACAAGTCCAGGTAGTAATCCCGAAACCGCTCCCTAATTTCTTCTTCCCCCCAACACATCTGCCCATCTGACCCTTCTATATAAGATATAGTGGCAACCCCTTTTTGCCTCCGCAATCGCCGAGCCAGTAACCGCCCCGCTTTATCCCCAAATTCGTAGTGTGTCTGTTTCACTCTCTGTAAGAGAAAAGCCACTTTCTCTAATTGTAATTCCTTTAACGCATCTCCTGCCCGCTCCATCTCCCTTCTATCCTCCTCCTCTCCAGAGCCCCTAAACCGCTCTTCCTTCTCCCCCACCTCCTTCTTTAATTCCTCCTCCCTCCGTTCCCTCTCCCTCTTTTTCTTCGTTCCCCACATTATGAATCTCCCCCTCAACACTGCTTTCAACCCCTCCCAGACCATAACATCCCTTACCTCCCCCGTATCATTAAAGCACAGATACTCCTTAATGACTGCCCGGACGTCATCCACCACTCTCCGATCTCTGAGGAGACTATCATTCATTCTCCAGAATACCCCCCTCATCCTAGAGGTCTGGATAAGAATCTCGACTGCCTTGTGATCCGACCACCCCACTTGCACTATACCCCCATCTTTGACCTCGGGCATCCAGCTCTGATCCAGCAACAGCATGTCTATCCGGCTCCAACTGGCATGGGGAGCCGAATAGAATGTAAACCCCTCCCCTTGCGGGTTCATCACCCTCCACACATCCAGTAAATTATAACATCTCATCAGCCCTCGCAACACTTGTCTGTTCTTTCGCCCTCCATCCCCCCCCCCTTCGGCTTCCTATCCACCCCTGGGTCCAACACCACGTTAAAGTCCCCTCCCACTAACACCTTCCCCCCCCTGCCTTATCAATTAAAGACCGAACCTCTCTCCAGAAGCCCCGCTGCTGCCCATTGGGCCCATACACCGCCACAATCACAATGTCCTCCCCCCCCCCCGATTTCCCTACAATCCCCACCACCCTCCCCTCTTAAACGAACTCACCACCTGTACCCCACACCCACCCCTTATCAAGATGGCCACACCTCCTTTCCGTCCCCCCTTCCTATTACAGGAATAATATTGGTCAGGAAATTGCCGGTGCCGCATCCGTCCCACATCCCTGGCCCGGAGATGAGTCTCTTGTAGGAGCACCACATCCCATTGATTCCGCACCACCTCCCGGAAAAACAGACCAGAATTGCACACAATATTCAAGGTGCGGTCTCACCATGGAACGATATAGAGGCATTATAATATCTTTTGTTTTATTTTCCATTCCTTTCCTTATCATACCTAGCATTCTATTTGCTTTCTTGGCCGCTGCTGCACACTGGGCCGAGGGTTTTAACATGGTATCCACAAGGACGCCTAAATCTTTTTCTTGGGTGGTGGTTCCTAATGTGGAACCTTGCATCGTGTAACCATAGTTTGGGTTGTTCTTCCCTAGGTGCATAACCTTGCACTTGTCCACATTAAATTTCATCTGCCATTTTGATGCCCAGTCTTCCAATTTATCAAGATCCTCTTGCAATTTTCCACAATCCTCTTGGGTTTTAACAACTTTAAATAGTTTTGTGTCATCTTCAAATTTGAGAACCTCACTCGTTATTTCACTTTATGAATATGTCAAAAAGCAGCGGACCCAGCACAGATCCCTGGGGTACATCACTATTCACCTTTCTCCTTTGGGAAAATTGGACATTTAGCCCTACCCTCTGCTTTCTATCTTTTAACCAGTTCCTGATCCACAGTAGTACACTGCCTCCTATCCCATGACTCTTTAGTTTTGCCAAAAGTCTCTGATGAGGGACCTGGTCAAAGGCTTTCTGAAAGTCTAGATACAGCAGCCCAGCAGCCCCTGGGTTTTCTTGGCAAGGGATGACTGGAAGTAGATTGCCAGGCCTTTTCTTCCGAGGCAAGGGAGGGTAAAGCGACTAGCTCAAGGCCACAAGGAGTGTCAGTGGGAACCAAACCCCAATTCTCTGGGTAGTAAGTTTGCTCTAACCACTAGGCTACTCTTCCACTCCAATGGACTCTATTTACACAGATAACTTAAAGAATAAACCATGACTGAGTGTGTGCTTCATTTTCTTTTTCAGTATGATTAGACTGTCTTGTAAGTAGCTAAACATCTAATACCATGCAGTAACGTGAGATATGGAGTATGAATAAAAGCAATGGTTTGTGATGCCATGCCTGTGCTTGCTTTAGAGACTGTATGACATCAGCAACAGAGCACTATCACGGAATTATAGAGAAGCACGTAAATATAAGGGTATATTCTTAACAAAGGGTTTTGATGGTGGCACACCATAGGAGGGCTCTGAGAAGTCAAAGAATCTGATTAGTCAGACAACTGTTGATCAAAAGTCCCTTTACATACCCTCAACTTTTTTTAGATTGCTTAAAAGATAAATATATCCATAAACCATCACAACTCGATACTCGGTAGGAAGGATGCGGGCAATGAGATTACACGTCCACAACCATCAGGTGTGTGCAGTTGCATGATAACACACATCTCCCTGTTTCAGGGTCTCTCGTGCTTCTCCTGCTGACCCTACCGTCAGTCAGGTTTTTAGGCTAGCCACAATGTATATGCCTGAGATAAATTTGCATATATTGGAGACTTGGTATATGCACATTTATGTTGCGCATATTCCCTGCGGATTCCTTGAAAGCCAGACACGTTGCAGGGTCGATAATAAAAGTCTGAGGAGCCCTTAATTTTTTAAAACTGTGGATAGCCTATTATGTTCAGCAGAACCTGAGAAAAACATACTCTTGGAATTATGTAGGGCCCTATTTACTATGAAGGTAATTTTATAACAGGCAAGGGGGAGCCTATTTGTAGCATGGGACATCTTTACTAAACTGGCTAACGGTTAGCATAGAGTTTAGCAGGCCATGCTAAAAGTGCAAGATCCCGTATTAAAAATCCTGTGTTAACTGTATAGCTCGCAATTGGGTCAGGATTGGGCAGGTTGGGGCAGGATGTGGCTGTTGATAGTGCATCATGGTTAGCGTGGTCATTTTGGGTAAAAGCCACCTCAGGAGGCACCCATCGCTAACTGGGCAGCGGCAATACTGAGTCACTGCCCAGTTAGTGACACACGGGTAAAGCAAAGCGCAATAAATGCTGACCTAACTTTACCAGTGGAAGGTAAAAGGGCAGCAGCTCAATATGGCCGCTGCCTGGTTAGCTTCTGGGTTCTGGGGCGACCCGGATATTCAACACAGGTGGCTGGATATGGCCCTGGCATTGAATATCCCGGATTGGATTTCAGCGGCGATGGCTAGCTGTTTACAAGCACTATCCGCGACCACGGAATATCCCCCCTACATGTCTACTTCACAACTCCGCCCATGCTCTGCTCACACTCTGCCTCAGAACACACCTATACACAAGTCACGTGCAAGTATAAAATTTGCAATTACCAAAACCGTACTGCACTTAGAGTTAGCAGTGAAATTTAAGGCACAGTCATTGCACAGCCTCTTTGTTAGTTATTGAGGGCATTTCCAACATTTTGCCATTTAGATGCAATGTAATGTGTACTGTCAAGTCAATTCTGACTCCTGGTGACCCAGGCCCTGGGTTTTCTTGGCAAGGTACAACCAGAAGTAGATTGTCAGGCCTCTCTTCCATGCAGTGAGTTCACAGCCCCTGGTATTCCAAGGTGGTCACCAATGTTTCCTCTAAGCAGCTTGCACTGTGCTGCAGTCCTTCCCCAGCATTCCTGCCAGTGAGGGAAGGTGAAATGCAATTGCACTTAGGATTGTGCAGCATAGGCAGGTCCCAAGGTCACACCGGCAGGAATGCTGGGGGAAGGACTCCAGCACAGCGCAAGTTGCTTAGGGGGAACATTGGGGGTCATTCATTCAAAAGCAGTGAAAAATCCTTTACAGCGCATCAACTGTATAGTAGATAATGTGATGCACTTAGCTACATCT
Organism: Ichthyophis bannanicus; assembly: GCA_033557465.1. Lineage (NCBI taxonomy): Eukaryota > Metazoa > Chordata > Amphibia > Gymnophiona > Ichthyophiidae > Ichthyophis > Ichthyophis bannanicus. The sequence continues at coordinate 99,881,972 of CM066046.1, forward strand.
ATTGACGCATCAACCGCACAACATTATCTGCTGCATCAACAGTAAACTCTAAGGGACATTTCTCACCTATTTCCTGTCCTCTTCCACATTAGATTATTAATGCAAAAATACCTGCTTAGTATTAAGGCACCACATAAACTGTTACAGTGGGCTCCCATTAATTGCTTGCATGCAGTAATTCTTACATTAACCACCTATATAGGGCTCTCGATCTTTTTATTTTTGGAAGAGGCTCTGGAATCACCAAGATCCAGTTGCACTCATTTGAAGGCTATCTCACTCTCAAACTCATTGAGCTCCTTATCTCTGGCATTGGAGCCTTAATACCAGGGCACTGATCTTGAGTACTACTTTCATGCGAGACAAGCCTAAGAGAAGTAAAACCATGTGGCCCAACAAGTAAGATATCTGAGCTCACCTTCCTGTGCACTGCCTCTACCTGCACCATCCCTTCTCCCTGTACCTACAAGTACAGGTGCTGTGAAACCTCTGCAGGTACTTTTAGCTACTGAGTGGAGAGCAACTTTCAGTCCAGAGAGTTTATCCTATTGCCTCTACTAAGTCTGTATCACCCTTTGGGATTGTTCACCCTTGGTATCTCTGCATATGTGCAGGCCCATGCTTGTGGTGACAATCAAAGGGTCTTTGCTTTATAATAAAGCTAATATGTAAAATTAATTACTCCAATATATTAATATTTCCTTCATTCAAGTATTCTATAAACAGTCTTCCTTATAAATCTACTTATCTTTTTCTAAGCGGGTCTCAGACTTACGGGCTACTTCAAAAAGGAACCACCAGATGGATCACCAATGTTTTCTGTAAACCAACAGATAGAAATGCCCTGCTGCACTATGATAGTCTACACCCACGCAGACTAAAAGATAGTTTACCATTCTCTCAATTCCTCCGATATCGGAGGAATTGTACTGACACGCAACAATTTAAAATGCATGCAAAGAGTCTAAAGAATAAATTTTTACAACGGGGGTATCCAGACCGCATAGTAAATACTGCATATAAAAGAGCATTGTACAATCATAGAGAGCTGTTACTAACTCCGCGATCTTCCACATCAATCACTACATTGGATTCTACAATCAATATGGTCACTCAATTTTCGTCTCATAGTAAAGGAATTAAAGACATACTTCAAAAACACATGAATGTCATTCAAAGTGTGCCTGCACTGAAAGAAAAACAAATTAGATGTGTGTGGACCCGAAATAGGAATCTAAAGGAACTGTTATGCCCCACGGTCCTTAAAACACCGAACAGTTTAGTTCTCAATGAATCAAAGGGCCATTCACAGTGTGGAGATTGCTCTTTGTGTGAGGTTAATGAAGAATTAACGTGGTTTCAATATCATGACAAGAAGTATTCCTTACGTCACACGACTAATTGCTGCTCTCCACAGGTCGTATATGCTATACGTTGTCCATGTCAATTACTATATATTGGTAAAACCATGCGCCCTTTTAAGGTCCGATTATCTGAACATAAGAGCAGGTTGAAATGTAAATCATTGTCAGCCCCAATAGTGGAACATTGTCTCCTTTTTCACCATACATTCACAGATTTGCGCTGTTTCTGTATAGATAGAGTTTATAGCGGCACGGGGGGTAGAACCCTTGATCAAACTTTGGTCCTTCGAGAGCAACGATGGATTTACACATTGCAAACAATAACCCCTCAAGGCTTGAACACTCAAATAGATTGGGCTTTATGCACCTGATCATAATTTTAACTAAGGTTGTTCAGTCTCACAAGCCTGATTATACAGGAAGTTAAAAAGACCTTTGGAAACGCACATCCGCATGCGCGTCCCTTTGTTATCCAAAACCAGGTTTCATCTTAGTAGCAACAGAAGGTGAGCAGCACTCAGTTGTCATTTTTTAACAATATTAGATATATAGTCTCTTCTGAAGGCATAAAAGAGAATGATTTTAAATTTGATGTCTTTCGTTGTTCCAGAGATAATTGATACTACAAGCCTGTCTAAAACCAGGTTCAATCTTAGAAGCAACGGACGAGATAATTGATATTACAAGCCTGTCTAAAGAAAAAACCCCTGATGAAACATAAAGGCTGTGAAACGCAGAGGCGCCCAGTCTGGCGTTGGGAAATTGAAGAAAAAGACAAAGACAAAAGATAAGCTTGCTGTTATAAGATATCTCATATTATCCAACTGAACGTTTGAAATATAAGTTTAGAAAAAGTTAGAAGAAAGATATAAGAAATATATGAAAATGGGTCATTGATGCAAAAAGGTGCACTAAGTGATACATATCACCGGAAGTAGCCCGTAAGTCTGAGACCCGCTTAGAAAAAGATAAGTAGATTTATAAGGAAGACTGTTTATAGAATACTTGAATGAAGGAAATATTAATATATTGGAGTAATTAATTTTACATATTGGCTAAACAGTGGTATTACTCTGAAGAATTTTGGATCTATTGCGGTTATAATAAAGCTATACTATAAAAATAAGCCATAGGTCTTATCTGTGTCTTTGATGACATGCTAGCTCCATAGATGAGTGAAAACATGTTTTCTCCTCATCTAAACTATTGCGAAGCAGTCTGCCTCATACGTCATTAACTGCCATGAGCAGTAAACATTAAGAGGTCCAGATATCTTTTTTTGTTTTGCTTTGTGTTATGGAAGAAGAACCCTGCTGGATTTTCTCTCAACCAAGCTTGTTTTGCACTTTAGAAGACAGTAAAACGTGCTGTGAGCAAAAATGACATGGCACATATATTTATATAATATCACAGTCTTATTCCTATGGTTTACTATGCTGGAAATGAAAGACAAAGAAGAAATGGTGTTGCATTTATAGTTTAGAAGAAAATTGCAAGATCTGTAATGAAATACAATGCAGTGAGTGAATGCTTAATTTCTATTTGTCTATGAGGAAAGCCCATCAACACAACTATAATTCAGGTATATGCCCTAACAACAGCTGCAGAAGAGGAAGACGTTGATGAGTTCTATGAACAAGTACAAATTGAAATGAACAGAACATGCAAACAGGATATCCTGATACTCACAGGTGACTGGAATGCAAACGTTGACAACAAAGAAGAAGGCAAAGTGGTTGGAAAATATGGACTTGGCAACAGAAACGAAGCTGGAGAAAGACTGATAGAATTCTGCAAGACCAATGATCTATTCATCTCAAACACCTTCTTCCAGCAACACTAGCGCCGACTGTACATGTGGACTTCAGCCAATAGATTGTACAGAAATCAAATTGACTACATCTGTGGAAGACAATGATGGAAAAGCTTGATAACATCAACAATGATAAAACCTGGAGCTGACTGTGGTACAGATCACCAACTACTAGTATGCAAACTCAAGCTAAAGTTGAAAAGGAGCAAGCCATTCATGAATGTAGCAAAATATGACCTTGAGAATATACCACTGGAATTTAAAGACTGCCTGAGAAATTGATTTGCAGCTTTAGATACAAATGACAGAGTTCCAGAAGAGTTATGGGATGACATCAAGAAGGTTGTATTGGAAGAAAGTGATGTCTCTTCATAAGGTGAAAAAGCAAAAACAGTCAAAGTGGATGACTGAAGAAATTTTGAAATTTGTTCAGAAACGTGTAGAAGCTAAAGCCAGAGAAGAGAGAGGCAATCACAGAACTCAACATAGATTTCCAACATGCAGCAAGACAAGACAAGGAGAAGTACTACAATGACGCATGCAAGGAAATAGAATCAGAAGCTATTAAAGGAAGAACAACATTGGCTTTTCTAAAGTTACGAGAGTTAAAGAAAAAATTCCAGCCTTGAATTGGAATGCTACAAGGATCAATATTGAATGATGCTGAGAAGATCAAGAAAAGGTGGAAAGAATATACAGAGTCATTATACCATAAAGATCAAGTGGACCAAGAGCCGTTTCAACCTATACCTTATGATCAGGAACCACTGGTGATGAAAGAAGTCGAAGCAGCATTGAAAGCCTTATCAAAGAACAAAGCACCAGGCATTGATGGCATTCCCATTGAGTTATTACAGCAATCAGATGAAGCTGTTACCAGGCCTTATAAGGCTCTGCCAGGAAATTTGGAAGACAAATTCATGGTCAATTGACTGGAAAAGATCTGTGTTTATACCAATACTGAAGAAAGGTGACCCAACTGACTGTAGAAATTATCACACAATCGCTCTGATCCCACATGCCAGCAAGATTCTACTCAAGATCATTCAGCACCGACTACAACCATACCTGGAACGAGAACTGCCTGAAGTACAAGCAGGGTTCAGGAAAGGGAGAGGAACGAGAGACATTATCGCAGATGTGAGATGGATCCTTGAAAAGACAAAAGAATACCAAAAGGATATCTATATGTGTTTTATTGACTATAGCAAGGCTTTTGACTGTGCAAACCATGAGAAACTCTGGGCCACATTAAGAAACATGGGTATTGGGTATACCAGAACACCAGATCATTCTCTTGCACAACCTTTACACTGAACAAGAAGCAATAGTTCGATCAGAAGTAGAAGAAACAGAATGGTTTAAAATCAGCAAAGGTGTACAACATGGCTGCATACTTTCCCCTACCTCTTTAATTTATATGAAGAACAAATCATCAGAGAAGCAGGACTGTAGGAAAACAACAGAAGTGTGAAGATTGTTGGAAGACTCATCAACAATCTTCGCTATGCTGATATCACATTACTGGCTGAAAGTGAAGACAATTTGAAATATTTGCTTCTCAAGATCAAGGAATATAGTCTTAAAATGGGTCTGCACCTTAATGTTAAGAAGACAAAGATCCTGACAACTGGCAAAATGAATACGTTCATCGTTGATGGAGAAGAAATTGAAATAGTTGACAACTTTAAGCTACTTGGATCAACTATCAATAAAGAAGAAACAAGCAGTCAAGAAATCCGATGACACATTGCTCTTGGCAGAATGGCTATGAAGGACCTAGACAAGATTCTCAAGAGCAGAGATGTCTCTCTCCATACAAAGATTCGACTTGTTTAACCATGGCATTTTCAATAACATCATATGGATGTGAAAGTTGGACAGTGAAAAAGATGGACACGAAGAAAATTGATGCCTTTGAATTATGGTACTGGCAACGAATACTGTGTATACCATGGACTGTCCGAAGAACAAACCAGTCAGTACTAGAGATCAAACCTAAGCTTTCTTTAGAAGCTCAGATGACAAGACTTCGACTTTCATGCTTTGGACACATCATGCAGAGAGACATCATTATAGATAGTGCACCCCTTAAGCATAACCCACTAGTTTTAAATCTGTCGTACTTCAATTTGGTCTTAGATTGCAACGTTTGTAACAGTTTATCTCGTAACAAGTCTTCCCGGTAACAATTGTATATTACATAAAACTGTTGTATTTCAACCTTCAATCTTGTCTTAGCTTGCAACATTGTACAATTATTATCTGTAACAAGTTTTTCCCGGTAACAGTTGTATATTGCATCCTCCCTGTCTCTCTACCTTAGTCAGTTTAACTAACTCCAAACCAAACCCTCAATTACACGAAAGGTTTGCAACATTGGTAATCTATATTCTCCTCTATTGTCCTTAACATTGCTACATATATTCTCTATCACCCTACTGCACTATTATACAGTTCTACTAACAACTCTAATACTCAACCCTAACCCAATTCAAAATGAAGCTAATGAATTTAATGATGCACTTTCTATATATACTAAGTATCTTCATGTGCCTACTACTTACTTCCAGATTATGCCTACAAACACCATATTCATCTCTCAACCATATTGGAATGGTTCACATTCATATTATCCCCTACCAACATAGAAAAATATCTCAATCATCCCAACCCATACTCTTCTACATATAGGAACCCCCTCCCTCGTTATTCTGTAACGCAGTCAAACAGGTTAATCCACATAATTTTAAAACCAAAAAGTGAAATCAAAGAAATTAATCCAATTACTCAAACACTAAAAATCTTCCTTATAAATGTAAGATCTATTAGAAACAAAATCCCACTTATAACAGACCTCATCACTGACGAGAATCCAGATTATCTTTGCCTAACTGAAACCTGGCTAACCAATCAAGACACAGTCTTATTGAACCAAATAAAAATAAAAGGAAACACCATATTTAATTGTAATCAAAACCAAAAAAAGGAGGTGGTGTACTCATATTAGCTAAAACTAACCTAAACTCTTCTCCCACAATCTGTGAAACTAAAGAAAATATAGATATCCTAAAGATAGAGAATAAAAACATAGTAATCTGCCTCTTTTACAGGCCTCCTACATCCGATGACCAAGCAACCCTCAATAACACACAAACCTCGGCTTTTTTAGACTCAATGGCTGACATGGGCTTTAAGCAAACAATTAGGCACCCTACACACATCAAAGGTAACACCCTTGATCTAGTATTCATTCCTGAACATTTGTTTGAATTACCCCAATACACTCCTCCTACTATAACTCAGATTCCATGGACTGATCACTTTATGATTCAACTGTCTATCAATATACCCTGCAAATCTAATCCTCACCAAGCTAAATCACACCAAGGGCCACGATTTCGTCCATTTGTATCAGACGAATTCCTTGGAACAATTGTACCCCAGCTAGATACAGAAAACAGTCTAATCAAAGCTATTAATAACTGGAACTCTGTAATAAAAACAGCATCCAAACCACTAGCTAGTAAAACTAACAGGCAATATAAAAGATCATCTGAAAAATGGTACACACAAGAACTAACATTACTCAAAAGAAAACTTAGAAAATTAGAAACTAAATGGAGAATAAATAAAACACCTGAACTCCGTGAGCTATATTTTTCAACTCTTAATAACTATAGGTCTGCTACAAATAATGCCAAAAAACGATATCATACAACTATTCTATCAAAAGCTATCAACCGACCAAGGGAATTATTTGAAATTGTAAAATCATTAACTAAAACCTCAACTGCCAAAACAAACCTGGTACCAATTAACCCACAAGAATTAGCAGACTATTTTGCTAGTAAACTAAAGCTATCTTTCATACCGATACTCAACCCCCTCCCAAATACAGGCAACAATGGCAATGCCTGGGACTCTTTTCAACTTATTGATAAAAAACAATTACTTAATATAATTACTAAAATTAACACAACCACATCCATCCTTGATCCTTGCCCAGTATCCTGGATTAAGACATCTAAAATGACACTAGCTCCCTTCATACTAGATATAGTGAACAAATCACTTCAACAAGGCCTATTACCTAAGGAACTCAAAATATCAGCAATCCGCCCGATTCTGAAGAACAAAACACTAAGGGGTATGTTTACTAAACTGTGTTAGTGCGATTCGCGTTAGGAGCCGCGGTAGAGACAGAAATCCCAAATAAGGACATGGGCGGTACATCGTTACCGATAACGCACGTTACCAGGCGCCATAAATGAACGAGCGCTACAGGGCACGTTACCGCACGTTAATCTTAAGAAGGCACGCAGGCATACAAGGACAACAACAGAGCTGTAGCACAATGGTTACAACACTGACTGATGGTAAAGGGGTCATGGGTTCGATTCCCCAGTGGGCCTAATGTATAAGGCTGGCTGAGGCAGCACCCTTTACATTTAAGTAGTGATTGTTGAGGCAGTTGACGTGTATTTTAATTAGTGCTGCCAGCAAACACACCCTCACGGTGGCATAACCTAAGGTGCCGCATAAGGCACCCCATAACGCACTCCATAGGCACATTATAAAGTGTACTGTCCGCCAAGGCACCCTATAATGTCCCCTATAGGACACCTTATAAGGCTGTGAACAAAGCCTTGGCTGGCTGCAGAAGGACTACACATGACCACACGAACTGTCTGCTGTGGTTACCAGGATAGGTGTGGTGAGGCAGGTGCAGCACAGACCTGGGAAAGAGAAAAAAAAGGTTTTTCTCCTAAGAGGGGGATGGGCTCACCTAAGCATAGGTCCCAAAATGAAAGTAACACTGAAACACACACTTGCAAGGCTAGCTTGAAGCCACACCCAGTCTCCAGGGCAACAGCAGGGAGAGAGAGGGTGGGGCCAGAAAGGGAAGCACGCTGGCAAACATTTAAACGTGGTCAGTCAGCAAGTGAAGGGAGAGAGCACAGCAGAGCTGAGAGAACTGGGGAAACCAGGAGAAGCAGACAGAACTGCCAAGGCGAGTGGCAGGGCCAGAGAAGAGCAGGAAGAAGCTTGAGAGAGTTCCAGGACTATAGTTCTAACTCAGAAGCAAGCAGCTCAGACTCTGAGCCAGAAACGGAGCCTTTTAGAAAGCCTGACAGGAGGAAGGTTTCTGCAAGCAAGGTAATCCAGACAGTACCTTTAAGTGACTCACTAAAGGGAAGGAAGTCTAGGAGCACTGACATTATTCCAGGGGGAAGAAGGAATGTTCATTGGGGAAAACCTTTTAAGCTTTTAAGGAAAGTGAAACTAGAAGTCCCTGAACGTATCCCAGTCCCTGAGCCTTGCAGCTCAGAGGAAGAAATGGAGGTGGAATTCTATAAAGGGGATTCAGATTCTACAGAAGTTTCAATGGAATGTTCATTATGCATGAGAAGTGCTTAGGAAACATTTATTAGATGTTATGAAGAAAGCCAAGAAGTAGTTATGCTGAGCATTTGATACTGTGAAGTGCTGGAAAGAGAGAAGTCTCATTTTAAAGCTGAAAAAGTACTTGTGCTATGAAAATGTTTCAACAGCAGTTTAGTTCCTATGCTGAAAAGTAGAGAGTGTTTTCAAGCTTACCTGAAACAGCTGGGAGAAGCTAACAAGGTTAGCTGGACTTTACCTGCAACAGTGATTTTCAACTGTGTTTTGTTTGGATGAAAAAGGAAACTGATTTCGTTCCAAAGACTGAAGGAAACTGCTTTGTTATAGCACTGCTGAAGTACCTTTATAAAGAAGCTTTTTGTTGGAGAAAATATCCTCACTTTCTGTTAATGGTTTGGAACCTTCTGCCAAGGTCCAATTTACAAACTTGATGATTAAAATAAAATTTAGAAATAAATTTTCCTGTGTTGGCCTATTTCCACTTGGACTGCTTTAACAGCCCCACAACTACACAATTAAGGGCCTCAGCTACCAGGCTGAAGCAAGACACAAGTAATATGGCCCGCGGCCCCTACTAGGCAGCCGCCTAGTATGACTGCCGGCCCACAATAGGGTAACCCACCCGTACCCATGATGCACTGCACATGCAAATCAGCAGTTGAGAGATGGGCACAAGATTGGGTATGCACCCCCACAGCACCTCGGCCTGGTAGGGGGAACAGACCGTGTGTGGCACTGCCACAGAGTAGCCACAGACAGTCACATTGTGTGGGTACTGTGCCCACCCTGAGGTTGAGGTGGGGCGCCCAGCACTAGGTCCACAGCACCTTTCATGGCTGGAATGCGCCATGCTTCAGGTCCCCAGCGGTGTGTGATAAGTAGTTCCATGAGACACACCTAGGATACATCTGTGTCCTGCTGTATGTCTCGGTCATGTCTAATCCATATGGGCGATGATGCACCCAAAATAGTGCATATCCTGTGTTGGTGCCATGGTTACCTGCTGTAGGTGAAGGAGGGAGGGGGGGTGTATGGACCCATAGGCAGATCATGTACCACCACACAACCCACCCTCTGGGGCTCAGGGTGGGAAAAAGGATCACCCACCAATAGAGCCACAGTCTACCTCCCTGCAATGGTAGCAGTAGAGGGGAGCATCAACCCCAGTCCTGCTGGGGAACAGACAGAGCGGTACACATCCATAACACAATAGCAGACAGACAGCAGGCCTGGAAATGCTCAGCTGCCCCCCACCATTATCTGACATTCTCCAGCAGCAAGCCTCCAGCCGCTGCACCCTGCAAGGTGTTCCAGCAAGACACATACTAGCTGCAGACAGTCTGCCAGCTAGTCCATAGTCCTGGGGGAGATGCATGTACCCAGAACGGGGATGTCAGCATACACACCAAGCAGATAAGTCAGTGATTGGGCCCCAAAAAGAAACCCATAAAGATCACATGAAAAAAATGCTATAGAGCACTATGGGGGAACCTAGCCATGCCATGGTCACTGCTCAGTCAGGGTGAGAGTGACCTCCCAGCAGGACATGCTATGGCCACCCTGTCCGTGCAGGTGGTGGCCAGGCACTACAATGTCCGAGCCATTGCCCTATGCCGTGTGCAGATGCATCCAGGCCAGGCCACCCTATCCAGGCTATTCCCACAGTACCTTGCTCCTCATTATGCACATTGGCAGGCCAATACTGGCAACAGTGCTAGCAGTGTGGGCTGTGGAGGGTGTTGGCAGCCACCACACACTGGATAGACAGACACACACTCCCCACACCTATGCCAGCATTGTGCAACTATAGAGGTGTTGGGCAGCCCAGGCCACCACACCAGTCCTGGGCACAGTGCAGGCATGGCTATGGTACGCAATACTGTAGGAGTCACTCCCGAGGTTGGTGAACACTGTCAGACACAATACCTGTAGCACACTCCACAGACATCAGAAAGGTTGCTATGATGCAGCTCACTCAGGAAATTGTACCTACCCTAGGAATTGCTATCTGCCAGTAATCATAGCAACCTTTTGATAGATGTGTACCATATTCCCAGGTTTAGGGTGGCATTACTAAGGTATGCAAGTACTAGTATTGGGAGAAGCACGCAGAGCCCAAAGTCCTGCCTCTCCAGGAGGCTTTGGATAATGGGGCATGTGGGTGCGGGTGTGTCTGCCCCTGTTGGCTGCTGCTTTACGGCAGAGGTTCCCAACTCCAGTCCTGCGGTGCCAAACACTGTTCGGGTTTTCATGCTGTCTCTCATGAATATGCATGAGATACATCTGTATACCATGGGGGTGGCACATAGAAATGCAGCACAGGCATCTTTATCAGAGGCAGCATGGAACCGGAATGGTGTTTGGCCCTCCAGGACTGCATTTGGGTGACTCTGCTCTAGGTAATGTGCATGTTTATGGTGTCTGTGCTCTGTAGGGTAAAATGTAGGTGTCTTCGGCATGTTTACGTCATCTGCAATAAAGGTGCTGTCTGTATTAGCACATTGTAGTAGTGGGTAAAATATGGGGACTGGGTTGGCAGGAACCACAGCTGGGACTTGAACCTGTGACCCACTGCTTCTGACTACACTGGTTTTGTACACTGCACCACCTTGTTGTCACAGAGTCAGTACATTCCTTGGTGATACCATGACTGTTCGTCAGACAGGGCCCATCTGTTGCAGTACACGGCACCCACCTACACAGGGCTAGGCCACGGTCTGCTCTGGGCAGCTGCCACTGCCCCCTCCACCACCAGTATCCCTCTGCCACCATGCTGACATGCCCTTCTGCTGGTGGTGCTGGTGGTGTGCAGTCTCAGGCCATCCAGTGTGCAGGTAGGCGGCTGCCTATGGTGCGAGTTCTGGGGTAGGGATGCCTGCATAGACGTCCATGCTCCCCCCAGCCCCGCCTGCCAATGTTCCGTGCCCTTGGGGGTAGCTGTTGGGTACTATCCCCTGTGACACTGTGGGAAATACACTTGTGCCCATGTTGGCCCTTCAGCAGTTGCTGTCTGGCTGCTCTGCTGTTTCAGCATTCGTATGGGCCACCTAGGCATCACCCTAGTCCGCACTGTGGCCCAGCTCCACCACAGCATGTGTCGCCTGCGGCCCTCTGTATCCCCTTCTCCGGCATCTGTCCAGTTGCCGTTTCGACATGCCCGCCCTAATGTTGCGGGACATGTGCATGCCATAGGAACCCTGTCCGATGGTCGGGAAAGCCCTGAGCAGCGCTATTTCACTGTGGGCTCATTCACCTTGTATGGGGACGGAGTATAGACCCTTCCACGATTTATATCTTTTCTATGGAGCTTACTCGGTGGGGGGGGGGGGGTTGATGTTTCTCATTGCTACCACTATTGGCCAGCTTGGTTATGGATTTTTTCCAGTTTGTTGGGGTCATTTTCAGTGTTTATGTGCCCTTTTGTTCTGTGCACATGTATCACACTTATCACTTTTTTAAGGTTTCCCTGCCTGGGCTGTACATTGCTGACACTGAAATGGTTTCTCTCCCCTCTAATGTGCATTTAACGGCAGGTTTTCAATCGCGTTTGAATTCAGCTCTTCAGATCAGCACGTTAGCGTGAAGGGGGCCTCTCCCCGCCCACTCTCCGCCCACTGACTCCTTCTCTCCACCCTCGCTCCACCTTCTGCGGTGTTTTATTTATTTATTTATTTATTACAGTTGCTTATATACCGCACTATTCGATATCAGCGCGGTTTACAGTATAACAAAAACGACCAGAACAACAAGCTGTTTGGTTTTACATGGAACAGAAGTACCAACTTGGCTAACAGGGTTGAACTATATACATGAAATAATTAAAAAGAACCATATTGAATGCCACAATCAAATGAGGAAAGTATGTGTATATTCTGCAGGAGGGAAGTTGGGACTATTCAGCGCTAACAATGGATACTTTCTTAGGCGAGGTTATTTAGATTCCATTGCTGGCTGAGTAGTATTGGAGGAAGAGGTGAAATTTGATTGCCTTCCTGAATTGAGTTAGGTCTACAATGGCTCGAATGTCGGGTGGTAGCGCATTCCAACATTTGGGGACGTAGAGACTGAAGGCTCTATTTGCCATTGTATTGTTGCATTTGGTCAAGGCCTTCGGGGTTATTAGCAAGTTTACAGCTGTTGCTCTTCTGGATCTGTTGTGGGGCACTGTGTGAATGAGTTCCGTAAGTGAAGAAGATGAGATGCCATTGATGGCCTTGAATGAAAGGAGTAAAATTTTAAAGATAATCCTTCCATGTATAGGGAGCCAGTGAAGGTGCTTAAGAATAGGGGTCACATGGTCATTTCTGGAGGCTCCGTGGAGGACCCTTGCTGCAGCATTCATGGCCAGCTGTAACGGGCTCAGTGTAGATTAAGGGAGACCTTGTAAGATGGAATTGGCAAAGTCAAAATGGGGTAAGACTAGTGCTTGGTATATGGTCCGGAAATCATCTGGGTCCAATAGGGAGCGCAGATGCCTGAGTGAACGGATTTTGAAGTATACAGCTTTGACTATGTTGCTTATGTGGGATTTCATATCCAGACGTTGGTCTAGGGTGACGCCAAGGTATTTTATTGTTTCTTTAGTTTTTCAATTCCGCTTCCTTGACTCTTACATGGGATGGCGGAATAAAGTCGGGGTCTCTCGAGATGAACAGCACCTCCTTTTTCTTGTGCTGAATGCGTAGGTTTTGGGATTGCAGCCAATCTGATATCGCATTGAAACAGTTTTACTGCGCCGCGGAGCTTTACGATCGTTAATGTTGGTTAACATGCGTTATGTAACGTTAACAATTGTAAGCGCATCATAATGCGTGTTATGATGCGCTTACGATCGTTAACGGTCCATAACGCGCGTTATGTACCGTTACCGCAGTTTAGTAAAAATACCCCTAAATGACAATGACCCATCATCCTATCGACCGATTGCAAGTATTCCCTTTCTAACTAAAATTATTGAAAAAGTCGTCCAACTACAACTTCAGGATTATATAGATAATCTGCCCCTCTTGATGATCACCAATACGGGTTTCGCCCCTTCCACGGTGTGGAAACCTTACTAATTGCACTTTTAGACACTCTCATTAAAGGTCTAGATAACACAAAACAAACCGTCATTCTGGTATTTCTAGATATATCTGCAGCTTTTGATAGTGTAAACCATAATATACTCATATCAAGACTCAGTCAGCTAGGTTTACAGAAACTAACTCTTGAATGGTTTAAGTCATATATCGCAGACCATTCACAATATGTGCAAGTTGACCAAATGTCTTCACATACATTTCCCCAAGAACAGGGAATACCACAGGGTTCTGCTCTGTCTGCCCTCCTATTTAATCTTTATCTACAGCCAATATGCACCATTTTTCAAAAATATAAGTTGAATTATCACATATATGCCGACAACATTATGTTGTACTCCCCATTTAACATACTTGATCCCAACTATGACAATTTAGCATCATGCCTCACCGAAGCTGAACTCTGGCTTTGATCAATCTGAACATAAATTTCAAAAAAACTGAAGTATTATTTACCTCAAGAAACATGAATTATACCCCACCATCAGACATCAAACTCCTGAACTTTACCCTTCCAGTTAAAGACGAAATCAAATATCTAGGAATCACTCTTGACAGAACACTTAGCTTTACGTCCCACATTAAGAAAGTAACCAAACCATTTTATTACAAACTCAGATCGATACAACAACTAAGACCACTACTGGAAAACAATGACTTTAGAACTATTACTCAAGCCTTGATAACCCCTCACTTTGATTACTGTAATGGTATTCTATAAGGAGTAATAAAGAAAAATTTAAAAATCCTTCAAATGGCCCAGAATGTTACGGCAAGAATAATATCCAAAGCTAAACTTACTGACCACGTTACTCCAATCCTTTACGCACTTCACTGGTTACCCATATCGAGTAGGATTCAATATAAAATCATATTGACTACATTCAAATTAATCAATAAGATTGCCCCATTACGAGGTGGTTCCAAGATGGCGGAGGAGTAGACGCCGCCAGTCTGAGCTCAGGATAGCAGTGAGGTGGACGCGGCTCCGATGGGGAAAAAGCGGAAGCAAAAGTCAACACAGCCCTCGGCTTCTTCTACCCCTATTGGGGGCTTGGTACAAACCTCCATTGCTTCCTTCTGTGCTCGTCCGACGGCTATCATGGCTTCAGCGGATCCCTCTGAAGTGTCGGGGGATCTGAGCAGCGACGGGGTGGATCTCAGCCCTGTCAGTCAGCTGTTGCCGCCGCAGCCCAGTGGTCGGCGAGAGGAAGCAGAGAGAACGGGTTTGCCTCCGGGTCAGGAGGAACCTACCGTGTGCGAGGGCGCTTCCTTTCTTCCGCCTAGGAGCCCTGCGGTACATTCAGGAGGAGCAGTGGCAGCGGAGCGTTTTTCTGTCATGGGACCCGGTAGGGCTCCAATATCAATCGAGTCGACAGGACCTCCAGCAATGCGGGTGATATGCGGCTTGAAGAAACCAGCTAAGGTAACCTTAGATAGCTTATGGGAAGCTATCTCTTCACTCCAGAACTCCCTTGCTCTGGTAGTGGGAGCATTGTCTCAAGAATTTTTACTTGTGAAAGGCCGGTGTGTGGCGGTTGAGTCCAAGTGTGTGGAGCAGGCTGATAAGATGGCAGTATTGGAAGCTAAGGTGGAGGAGTTACAGAATGTGGGGGAGGCTTCTACCAAGGAACGTTTGATATCTTTGCGACGATTGGAATCTATGGACAATGCTTTGCGTAGGAATACGCTGCGGTTTTTGAACGTTCCGAGATCACCATTATTGGAACCACTGGGACTGGTTCGGAAGTACCTTACGGAAGTCCTCCTGATGCCATTGGACAATTTACCGCCTATTGTTAGAGTGCAGTATGTTTTGCCTTTTGGGTCTGGGGCGAAGGGAGGGGATGTGGGAGCTTCTGAGCCGGCCCAGTTGGAGTTAACGGATTTCCTGGAGAGCTCCCTGGAGGTGGTTACCGGTAAAGCCACCTTGTTAGTCTCCTTTGCCTTTGAGTCTGACTGCAATACTGTGCTTAGGTTATATTTCACTAGAATGTCATTCTCTCAGTTTATGGGCTCAAAGGTAATGTTATTTCCTGATTTGTCTAGAGACAACCAAAAACGGCGGAAGGAGTTTCTGGCTTTACGCCAGAGAGCTACTGCCTTGGGTGCCCAATTTAAGTTGAGGTTTCCTTGTAAGTGTGCATTATTGTATCAGTCTAAGCATTTCTTGTTTTTTGAACCCTTACAACTACTTAAATTTCTACAGGCGAGGGAGGCGGGAGGGGGGGGAGGTGGGATAATTCCTGTACTGGCTGCCATGTGATATATCTTTGCTCAATTGATTTTACATTTTTTCCTTTATATGATTACTTTGTTTGGAACCCTATAGAGGTGTATCTATTGGGGACTAAGTTAATGGAACTATTCTACTGATTATTGTGAAGCAAGTATATTTTGCTGTATATATCTTTTGCGTGGAATGTTCCTAATTTTTTGTGTTTGTAAAAATGGGAAATTGTTTAAATATTAAATAAATAAAAAAAAAAAAGATTGCCCCATTACACCTATCCACATTGATTCAGAACCCGCTTGACAACAGAGCAAGGAGAAGAAGAAGGAATCTTAATACAATCCTAGTGCCTGACTTAATAAGGAAGACTAAACAAACAACGAGCAACAGCGCCTTCTCATATATTGCACCAACATTGTGGAATAACCTCCCCGACCAGCTTAGAGAGATAAAAGACCTACAAATGTTTCGAAAAGAACTAAAAACACACCTCTTCACTCAGCATTACATCAATATGGATTGTCACATGGATGTGGTTTCTTATCCTCCATAACACAGTCAGAAATCATTCTTCATACTCAATCCACGACTACCCACATTCTACCCAAGCTAATATCTATAACCTGTATATATGTAAAATATGTAATAAACTGTAATTAGTTCAGAACTGTACAAAGTTGTTTAAAGTTACATGTATTTTGTTACTAGTTTAATTATCGTTTCCTCTATATTGTTTACATTGTTCTCTGTATTATGACATTTTGTTTGATGTAAACCGCCACTGATCTTAGGAATTGGCGGTATATAAAAACTTTGCAAATAAATAAATAAATAAATAAATAAAATAGACATCATGCTTGACAAGGTTGAAGGTGAACGCAAAAGAGGAAGGCCAGCAATGAGATGGATTGATACATTAACAGCAGCTATGGGTGCCAGTCTGTCAGCAATGAGCCGCCTGACTTAAGATCAAACACAATTTGGGACAACTATCCAGAGGGTCGCCATGAGATACCAACTTGACAGCACTTAACAACAACAACACAACAAAATTCCTTATAACAGTCCTCAGGGCAGGGCTGTATCAACCATTAGGCAAACTAGGTGGTCACATAGGGTGGCAGCTTCTGGGGGATGGCAAAGGGCAAGGGATTCAAAGCTAAACAATAGATTCTGACAGCTGGGGGAGCTGGGCATAAGGCTTAAGGTTTGCCTAGGGTGCCAATAACGAACCAACTATGGGGCCAGCCCTGACTCAGGACATACCAACCAGTATGATTTGCAGGCTATCTATAATAAATATGCATGAGGTATATTGCATACAATGGAGGAAGTGCATGCAAACATGTTTAATATATATTCGTTGTGGTATCCATCCAACTGGCTGGGTGTGTCCCAAGGATAAGGTTGAAAACCAAAAGTCTCTACTCAAATTAGCTGCTTCTAGGCTCTTTATGAACACACTAGGCCAGGGCCATACTGAGTGTGAATCGCACTTCGGGTGTGCGCCCCCCCATCCTTCCATCCAGCCACTTTCTGGACGGCGGCAGGAGAGAAGAGGCGTGCCCGATGTGCAGTCGCCGGCACTCTAAGCAGATGTGTCCCTCCCTACACTGATGTTGCGTCAGAAGAGGGAGGAATCAGACTTGCTTAGAGTGCCGCAAGAAGGCTTAAGAGGCGCATTTCAGCAGTCTGCCGTTGCCTGCCACCACTGAGAGAAGAAAAAGTGGCGGCGGCAGGCAATGGCAGGCAGCTGAAATGCACCCCTGAAATGCACAGGGCTAGGTACGGTCCTGCACTAAGCACTGAAATAAGTACAGTTTATATCTGTCTTACATATTGCATATCAAATACCTGAATAATAGCTTAAAATGTATTCCTAAATATTAGAGTCCAGTGGGTTCTAGTAAACAATTCAGATGAGAGGGTGGAGCCAGTGTAGCCCCTCCCCTGTGTTCCCTACTGTAATTATACCTAGTTTATGCTACTTGCCTTAACTGTAATTATTAGGATTTGGTAGACTGCTATTTGAATAAAGCATTATGGCGGTGAAGAGAGTCAGTAATTATTAAAACATTCAACAGCAAAAAGTCAGTGAAAGGAGGGAGTTGTATAACAAAATATTTTAATAAGACTAAAATTATCTAACTGGAGGTAGTAGCTTAACAGTAAAGTAAGTATCAAGCAACCAGTCCTATGGGGAGGATAGAATCTGAGTAAATCATGTAACAGACCCTGATTAGCAGAATGTAAGGATCGACTTGGCAAATAAAAATCCAATAAGGCTTGAAAATATTCAGGAGAAAGGCCTTAATAACAATCAATGTAACCAGGCAGTAGCCAAAGGCAAAAGGGGCCCTCTAACCAAGAAAGAAAAATTGAACCAGACAGATCCCAACTCCTTTACTCACTTTAATTTTAAAAGTGCACCTTGCAGACTTTTGTTCGAATGTTCACTAGCTGGGCGGTAAATCGTTGAAGCTGAGTAAATTGTTACGGGTTTGATTTTTGGATACTTGCCTATTTTTTGTTCATTCTGACTTCCTAAGTCCTGTTGTAAATGGATGTATGTAGCTTGTCTAAGGCAGAAGCCATGGAATAGCTTTTAAGATGGAGGGGCCAAAGAGACCAATCCCTGGCCTCGCCCCTAAGCGCTCTAATTGCTAAAGCTGTGTTGGGCAAAATATTGGCTGGGCCATGGCTCTGAGTCTAGGGGCTCACTCTGTTTCACTGCCTATGGCCTAAGGGGTGACTTCTCCCTTTGCACGTCCTCATATTTTTTACTTTATCTGAGCCCTGAATCTACTGAAGACGGTAGCCAATCTAGTGGATATTACAAGAAAGAAAATATTATATACTTGCTGATAAAAACAAGGGTGATGGAGTGTAGCATGGCTGATGGAGAAATATTAAAGTTAATTGTCAATCTGATGACCCCTACAGATGTCTTCATTACAGAGCCCTAACATGCAATACATATGTTTTAACAACCGTGTACTTACCATTATGTGACATGCCAACTGAGAGACACTTCTGAAACCTGCAGTACTGACATTTATTTCTGCTTTTCTTGTGAATTCGACAGTTAAGGTTGCATCTGTCGTAAATTAACTTTAATCTGATTGTCCTCCGAAAAAAACCCTGCAAGAGAGATCCCCCCAAAAAAGATGTGAAAAATGATTGCAGCGGAAAGTTTTCTTACACAGAAAAATGTAGTTGACAAGGAACCTAAGGCCCATCTAGTCTACCCCCTACTGATGCACAGAGTCAACAGCCCGAGACTCTACCTTGCAATAAGAAATCTCCCTGTTGTCTCGTTCTTTTTTGAATTCTGTTACTGATGTGGCTTCTTCTGCCAATATTGTGAAACGCTCATCTATCCACATCCCGTCTGTGAAAATATATTTATTCCTGAGTCCACCCCTTTGATTTTCATATCATGGTCTCTTATTTAGAACTTCTTTACCACACAGACCTGTTTCTTTACCCAAAGCAGTCCTAGGCCTGCACTGAACCTTTCCACTATAAACTGGGAGTAGATACAGTGGGTCCCTCTAGATAACCCAGTTCCTGATTTTATTATCTAGGTTGTTAGTGAGACAGAGGCATGATTCTGACAGCTTTAATCGGTTAACTAAGTGACTTATAAACAAATCTTGTGAGAGTGCTTTAAGGTCCCCTTGACTGGATAACCAACACTAAGTAAGGGTTGAAAGGCTTTGTGCTTTGCTTCCTATTTGGAGAACCATGTGGAAAGGATTCAGTACAAGGGTTCTTTGTCTATCTCAGTGGGTCTCAACCCTGTCCTCTAGGTTTTCAGGATATCCACAATGAAAACTCATGAGATAGAGCTGCACTACTTCCATTGCATGCAGATCAGTGCCGTACCGAGCCCTGTGCGAGCGGTGCAGCCACACAGGGCGCCAAGACTTAAGGGGCGCATTTCGGCTCTCTGCCCTTGCCTGCCGCCGCCACTTTTTCAGCGGCAGGCAGCAGCAGAGAGCTGAAATGCGCCCCTTAAGTCTTCTCGCTGGCACACTAAGCAGGTCTGGTCTCTACAGGAGGGACCAGACCTGCTTAGTGTGCCGGCGACTTGCACATCGGGTGCGCGCCTCTTCTCTCCTGCCCCCATAAAGTGGCTAGATGGAGGTGCGGGGGGGAGGGTGCAAGTCGCACAGGGCGCATTTCACTCTCGGTACGGCCCTGATGCAGATATATCTCAAGCAGTCTCATTGTGGATATCCTGAAAACCTGACTAGCCTGGGGATCTAACTGCTGTTCCACAAGGATCCACCCTGTCAGAATTGTTATTTAATGTCTGTTTAAGACCATTGGGCAGGCTTCTATGATCCTTGGGGCTTGAGAATCTCTGCAGATGATATTTTGTTTTTTATGCCTTTCTTCACTTGATTTTTTTTTAAATCCTGTTTTAGGACAGTAGCTACTTGCTTAAGAGATAATAAGCTTGCCCTAAACCTGCTATTGGTCTATTATGATCCTGACTTACGTAGTTTGCCAGTCAGGTCATAAATACATTATCTGGGGATTTTACTTGATTCTAGATAGTTATCAAAACCTTAGTCCCTCGGTCTTCACACCCAGTACGCGAGGGCTGCCAACAGGCCAAGTTTTCAGGATATCCCTAATGACTATGGAGAAGAGGAGTAACCTAATGGTTAGAGCAACAGCCGAATACCCAGGAGATTGGGGTTTGATTCCCACTGGCACTCCTTGTGACCTTTGGCAAGTCACTTTACCCTCCATTGCCTCAGGCCTGGCAATCTACTTCCAGTGATACATTGCCAAGAAAACTCAGAGGCAGCTGAGTCACCAGGAGTCAGCACTGACTTGACAGCACTTAAAAAAAAATGAACATGTGAGGGATTTGTATCTCCATCACATATATCATAAGCAAATCTTTCTCATGCATATTCATTAGGGATATCCTGCCCCCTGCTGACCCTCAAGAAGGAGAGTGAAGACCAAAGCCCTGACTGCTTGCAGTGGCAAAATCTTCATTTCATAAACTGAACTTGCTGCATTGCTGGAAACCTCATTTATTAGATATAGAATTTCACATTGTTGGCAGCCATTTCTTTTATCATCATAGGATTACTGTAACTCCGTCTATTTGAGTCTCCCTAGCAGTTCCCTGAGAATCTTACCACTTCTGCAAAATGTGGCCGTGAGGCTGATTTTTGGAATTTGTAAGTTTGGTCCTGTTAGTCCATATTTGATGGAAAAGCATTGGTTACCTGTTGAATGGTGCGTGACATTCAAAATCTTTATGATTGCTATTAAGGCTTTGCATGTCCTTTCTCCTGAATGTTTTCAAGCTGCATTGCGGTTTTTTTTTTGTCTGAGTTGATCCTTGTTAAATGTTCCTTTTGTGAATCCTGTTTGCGGGCTTTTTCATATGTCGTTCCACATGTGCACAATATTCTGCTATCAGAGCTGCATTTAGATGTTTTACAGAAGAACATAAGATATGCCATGTTGGGTCAGACCGAAGGTCCATCAAGCCCAGCATCCTGTTTCTAAAAGTGGCCAGTCCAGGTGACAAATACCTGTCAGGTTCGCAAAAAGGTAAACAGAGTCCATACCGCTTATTCCAGGAATAAACAGTGGATTTCCCCAGTCAACTTTAATAACGGCTTATGGACTTGTCCTCCAGGAATTTTCCAAACCTTTTTGAAACCCACCTACACTAACAGCATTTACTACATTCTCTGGCAATGAATTCCAGAGCTTAATTACTTGTTGAGTTAAAAATTGTCATTGTAGAAACTGACCTACACTAGTTGGTAGGGGGTATAAAAGAGGGGAAAATCTCCAGATAACTATGCATGAAGGATCATAGCACTGCAGCCCAATGGAGGTCAATGCCCATTGAAATGGAAACCCAGAGGAGCAAGAGAAAATTGCCACCCGCCTATCCCCAACCCCTAAATAAATATAAAAAAAGCTCTATACTCTTTTGATATGCCTAACACAAATAAAATCAAGACGTTATCTCAAGGACAAATGTACAATTTTGGTGCCCATAGACAGGACTTGAGATTGCCAAGAAGAGGTTTCTCCCCCAAAGATAATACAGCATAGTCCTAAAACATGAGGAATCAGGCTCCTGCTTAGCCCTGGTATTAAGTGCCTAGATAATTGCCTATGCTCCCTATTCCTAATCTGTGCATCATTTAAGTGAACTAACATTTTAAAGTATCACTTTGACATGATATAGGCAAATAAATGTTCTGCCATTGGTACGTAAACTCTTCTTGCAAGTACAGTTTGTAATATACAAATGGGATAAATGTGAAGGTAAGGGGGTTTGAAACAAAAGCAAAAGACTGGATTTCTCTGCCGTTTTTATACCCCATATTTATGAGCACAAACATGAATGTCCAGTTGGGAAAATAGCTTCTTTTCATGTACGCAGTGCTTTTTGGTGGTTAACTCACTTTACATCCTTCACACGCATGTACTCCGTAATGAAACCCAGAAGCCTTATCTCCACATACTCTGCATTCTATAGCCATGAGCGAACTGGAAGTTTCTTCTACTGGAGTTCTGCTGTACAACTGAGTATGTTCTGAGTAGTAAGGCGGAGACGGAGGCTCCATTTTTATTACATCTGTGAGTGCAAAAACATGACAAAAGCAAAGAGTTTAATCGTGTCTGACTGCTGTAAATGATGCTTTTCAGTCACTGAGAAATACAAAGTCCAATCCGCCTTGCAATGATGTTATATAACTACTTAGGACATATAAATTAAATAGGATGTTCAGATTGGTTTGAAATTATTTGGTTGGATGGAGCCATCTTAATTTCTTAAATACGCTTGTTTTGCAAAGTCGGCTATTTAGACTGAAGTTTTTGCTCTTAAAGATGTCACAAAGCAGGACTTATCAGGGCTTATGTTATAAAGAGGCCTGAATGAGTAGAACAGTGTTTTACAAGTTCAAGAAGATGCTTATAAAATTGTCCCAGTGCATATACACATAGACGTAAGTGCTCCGAAAACATAAAGGCACATTTTAGAGAGTATGTGGACATCGGATGTGAGATCTCCAGATCGTAATGTACACTTTTCCAGCAGTATTTTAGAAAAGGTTCCAATAAAAGTTGAGCCTGTTTTTTAATAGTACAGGAGTGCATATGATTTGCCAATTTGTGGAATCAGAGAAGTCTACACCTGGGAAAGTCATACATATGTTGCATTCTCTATATAAAATGGGAAAATGATAACGTCTGGTACTTTATCAAAGACTGCTGGGTACAATATTTGAATATTTCATATTTCACATTTTTTTTCTTTCTTGTGGTAATTGAGGGAGTTATTCTGTCCCCTGAATAGCAGTGATGGATGTCCCAATGGGATGTCCATTCCTGCTATTCATGGGCCACCCCGACGGAGTCTAACTTCCTCGACGGTTGTATAGAGAAGTTAGACAGGGGCGGGGAGGGGGTGGATCTGGGGCGAGAGCAGGGCAGATCAGG
Organism: Ichthyophis bannanicus; assembly: GCA_033557465.1. Lineage (NCBI taxonomy): Eukaryota > Metazoa > Chordata > Amphibia > Gymnophiona > Ichthyophiidae > Ichthyophis > Ichthyophis bannanicus. The sequence continues at coordinate 99,905,366 of CM066046.1, forward strand.
GGCGGAGTTAGGGCAGGCGGTGGGTGATCGCCGGCCCTGGATGTACAGGGCCGATTCTAATTTCAGCCCTGTACGTCCAGGGCTGACAATTTGTACAGGGAAGTTATTCCACTTTTGAGGTGGAATAACTTCCCTGGACAACATAGATCGGTGGACCCGGGGTGCAGATGGGGCAGGGGGGGCCAAGGACATTCCCCGCAACCAAACTCTGACTGTAGGTGGCCGGGTCAGGGGTCGGGCTGTGGGGAATGCAGTGCAGGAGCCAGCGGCCAGGATTGCAGCTTTTAAATGGAGCTATGGTGTTAGTCAGAATTACCCTTTCAGCAGCCATGCCATCAAGTTGAGGGAGCTGAGATTGGGGTGCAGAAGAGAACCCTCCTTCTGAGACAGGAGGTGTGGGGAGGACCCCAAGGGAATTGGGGCCTCACCACTAGCTGCAGCAGAAGCGAGAACCAGGGTTAGTCAGGCATGTCCTGTATGTGCAGGCCGGGCTGAATCACAGTCCTGGCCTGCGCATTCAGGACTGTTTATGATTCTGATCCCACAGGGCTAGATGTGTCCCACGGGATTAGAATCGCAACGCCCTCTGTGTGTCTGGTTCCAGCCGGGAGCACAGAGGGCTTCTACGTACGCACTGGAATTGGGCACTGAATCTTTAACTCCCTCACTTTCTCTACCTATGGCTTATATTGCAGGCCAAGCATCATGTTGGTGGTCGTCCTTTGAATGATTTCTAATGGTCAATACCCTTTTCTATATGTGGTCTCTAGAGCTGAAGACAGTACTTGAAGTGCGTACCATCAGAGACCTGTAAAAAGGAAATATTACTTACTCTTTTTATGTACTCACATATACTATTAATGTTCTAAACTACCTTGATCTATTAAGGGGGTTATTTTAGAAGCCTTATTCATAATTTCTACATGGAAAACCTGGCATTTATTCATGGAAATGGCATCTACATGTAAAGGCCAGTTCTAGAAAGGGCTAAAGTTACACATTGATGTCCACAGTAAGCAGAGATATCGTAAAGGGGAATGGTTTGAGCCTGACCTAGGTAAGTCAAAAATCTACACGTTCTCCCCATTCTGTATAGGGAAAGCAGCTATAAGACCAAAATTGCCCCTGGCACATATAGGTTTGTAAAAAGTGCTTGTTTCGGCCAGCCCTTTACAAGAGGCATTAAGGAAACTATCCTTCTTAATTCCCTGTTTTCTCCCCCTTCAAACTGAAATAAAATACACATAGTGGCCTTTGTAGCTAATTGATGGGATTTACATATGTCGACCTACAAAATGCAAACATTTCTTCCATTGATCCTTCCTTCATATAGTTTTGTAAAATGTATCCTCTGGCTCTGCCTGTCGGACACTCCTACATGTCCTTAGATGTATTTTAGAAAAGGCTCCATGTTTGGCAAAGTCTATTCTAAAATATCTGTGGAACGGTACATAGCGCGACCTGGACGACTCAATTCCAATCTGCCCATGCTATCTAAGATTTGCCTTCATCTGTGTAGCTCCCTCACCTTTAATTTTAACCCTTATTATGGCTTTTCGCAGACTAGTCACTAGATACATGCACCACCGAATGTGCAATTGAATGTGGCCTTGAAATTTCAGACTTGCTCTAATTCAGTCCCACGTGTGGCTATGGAATTATAAAGTAACTTTCGCTGAACATTACACTAGTACAAAAAGTACCACAAAATTGTAAGATCTCAGGAAATTTATGCCACAAAAACGGGGCCAAAACTCTACCAGTCACTCTTTGATGTAATGCCGGGCAATTTCTACCACCTTCTCCTCTTTATTCTGCATCCGTAAATAATATACTCACTTAGGGCCCTATTTACTAAAGTGTGGTAAGAGTTTGCGATTGCTGTTTATCAACTTTCAAAATAAATGCATGATAACTGCAAAACCTCTGCATGAATTCTGCAGGACACCCCCAACAGTTAACGCAAAGAAATGTTTTTAATGCACGTTAAAAGCATTGCAGGTGACGTGATGCAGTTAGTTAAATCTATTCATGTGGGGTTAAATATGGTATGCTATTTTATGCTATTTGCCATATTAACAGGTAACAAGCAGTAACTAACTCCACGTATATTTATTTAAAGTATTTATAACCCACATCATCTACAATTCTGAATGAGGTCCAATGTACACACATAATAAATTCATTGTACAAATAAACATAAAATAGTAAAATGGATTAAAACAAAAATAGTAAGAGAATAAGATAAAGAAAGAAGAACACTGACAGAATACAAGACATTCTGCTGCACCATATCATATTAGCCAAGACAATCGTGTCTGCTAACTACATCTCTTTATTGTAATTTACTTTGAATGAAAAACCTAAGCCAATTTCACTGCCAAAGCCTTAACTGTAAGATGCCGTCCCTGCCCGTCCTCTGCCACATTCCACATTATCTGCCAATGCAGAAAACGCATTAATTGTTAGCGTGAACCTCAACAGCTCACGCAGAAAAGTAAATAAGGCCCTTAGTGTGAGTGCCACAGAGCTCTTGAAATGATACCATGGTGATTATTTTAGAAGTCTGGCTTGTGATTTACATGTATAAATACTGCAACTTTCATACGGAAATGGTGATTTCGGAAAGGGCTCGGTCTACATATGGATAGCCTTACTACACAGAAGTTGCGAGGGGACACGGTTAGGGCGTGACCGGGATGGGTCAAAAACCCGCACATGCATTTCCCATTTCGTATGACCAAAAATGTCCACATTACAGGGGAGACTAAGGGGCTTATCCTCATTAATCCCTCATTATATATTCCCCCTCTATATTGCAATTACAGAAAGATAGTAGCATTTCTAGTTAACTGCTGGAATTTACCCAGGTAGCCTTGCAAAATGGCACACATACACATGTAAGTCACAAAATGCTGGGACTTACACATGTATGTAGCCACGTCTTCTCCCATGGAGGCTTCTAAAGTGGCCTCTGCTGCTGTCCTTGGAGGCATCTCCACGTGCATTCCTGCAAGTCCTTTTCTAGGAAGAGCTCCATGTTTAGCAAAGCCCTTTCTTAACTAACACTAGAAATGTAAACGCCATGATCTCAATGTCTCAGTTCTGATCTCCAACTCTTTTCTAGAATGTGCCTTCACATATAGTAAGGAATAAGGGTGATTATTTTACTATTTCATATGGCACATTTTCCCTTACTCAAAGATATTTGTTGCTGGAGGAATGGTCAGGTTTTTAAAGGACAAAAACCTCATGAGAATAAAATAATTTGACATAAAGAGGGACAGGGTCTTTCTTCTCATAACACAATGTCATGTCATGAGACATATGCTGAATAAAATCCAGTTATGCTGACATTAGAAAAAGGAAATCTATTGCTTTTTATCTCATACAGGGTTACTCTGAGCAACAAATAGTGGGGATGGACGTGCCTTCTCCTACCCGCGAATAACTTCCCCGCCGGTTGTGCAGAGGAGTTAGACGGGGCAGCCTGGAGGTGGAGTCTGGGTGGGCAATGGGCAGTCACCAGCCCTGGACGTACAGGGCCAATTCTAATGTCGGCCCTGTGCGTCCAAGGCTGGTGACATGTACGAGGAAGTTATTCCACCCCCAAGGATGTGTTATTTTTTTATTTTTTTATTTTTTAAATTTTTATTAATCATTTCAATGAAAATTACAACCTTTTTGTACTCAACATTATACAATATTCACAATCGTAACATAATGTAGCATGTGTGTTCTCTCCCGTGTTATTTCCTCCTTGTTTATTTTTAATTGCCCGGAGCGTGGATGGGGCAAGGGGTACCAGGGGACATTCCCCGCTGCCCAATCCTGGCCTTAGGTGGCTAGATGGGGGGGGGGGGGGGGTCGGACTGCGGGGAATAAACACTTTTTTCAGGTGGCCGGCATCGCGACTTTTAAATGGAGCCATGTTGCCGCGGCTCTATTTAGAAGCCCTGAATGAGTTACCCGGGCTGTGCATGTATGTGCAGGCCAGACTGAATCGCAGTCCCAGCCTGAAACATACATGCCTGATCCCGATTCTGATCCCGTGGGGCTAGGTGTGCCCTGCGGGATCAGAATCTCGATTCCCTCTGTACGTCCGGCTCAGACCGGACGTACAGAGGGGATCGACGTCGGGGATGGAATCGAGCCCATAGTGAATATATTTCCTCATGAGCTCCTTCAGCTTCAAATATATTTTGATTTGATTCTAAAAAGAAAACATTCTTGGGGGAAACCAATAGATTAAAACAACCTGAAAAGAGGAGAAACCTGCATACTTTGGCATTCTTGTAGCTTTATGTCATATTTATAGTCAAGGGTTATCTGGTCAGCTCTCGCCAAAGCAATGTCTTCATAGTGTGCACTGGATATGCTCGAGAAATCTACTGTGGTAAAAGGCTTTATGTCAAAAGACTCAGAGTGGTCATTCACGCCAGAAAGGTCGACTGCGCCGATTCCAAAGTTCATGGGCCAAAATGGGATCTCTGTATCAACCATGTTAATTCCTGGAAGAAAATATGAAATGTGAACAATCAAACTTTTGGAGTAATGATAAAAAGGTGAATTCATAAACATATGTTATTGATAGAAATTAAACATGTTGCATTTAAAACTAGGTAAAGCAATAAGAATGTTATATCCAAATCACTGTTGCCATACCTTTAGACTACTCTGGACCTCTGAAAAACATACTATTTGCAAATAAAAACATACGGGTCAATATTTAAATTTTGCGGTCAGCATTTTTCTAAGCACTGGCCATGGCATTTAAAACTGAAACCAGATATCCAGCACCAGAATATGGATATCCTGTTTCTGCGCTGACCATCAGTGCTGTCTGCACAGCAGAAATATTCAACCACTATCCAGGCTGCTCAGCCACATCAAGTTAGGACAGCCTATTTCTTGAACTAACTTCACGTGGTTGCTTATTCGGTTACTGGACTGAAAATTGTCACTATCGGGTTAAACACTGGGAGCGCCTCTGCCCCACCCATGGAACACTTCAGCGCTCTCTGGAAAGTGCCGGGGAGATTAGAGGGACTAGTCAGTGACACAATCCAGTTACTGCTTCTGCGAATCCCTCTTAGAGGGGCTTTATCCAGTTAGCAGGTTTTGCTTACCAGAAAAGACCTTTTGAATAGCAGCTTGATATTTTATAAAATGAATTATTACTAACAGATTGAACATCGGACACCCTGTACATGGATAAAAGCATGTGCCTAGTTCTGCAACACTTGCGTTTAATGGAGGTGAGCCCAGAATTAGATTAGGTCAGGGACTGAAACAACACAGGTTTCCATTTTCAATAGTGCATGTGTTATGTTAGTTGGAAAAAGTACCTACAGACATAGGCAGTGGAATAGGATGGGCCACTGGAGCCATGGCCTGACCAATATTTCCAAACAAAAAAAAAGGAACAGGAGTACCACTACTTCAAGAGAATCCAACTTACTGTGAGATTGAAATTGGAAACATGGCCACGTTAGAGGTTATTTTATGAGTTTTAATTTTGTTTTGACAAATGTGCCTTTAATGCAGGCAATTTCTGCTGAAACACAGCTGTGTCGGGCATAATAAAAGATTCTCTTGAAGTAGTGGTACCCCTGCTCCTTTTTTTGTTTGTGATCTTTCTGGGGGTGTCCCTTTGTTTTTCTTCTTTTTTATTCACTGAACAATATCTTCTCCAACATAATTTTAGCGAATAGAGTGCTTGGAGATGGGGCTGGAGATTGCTTAGTTTGACCTCTCCAACCGAAAAAGTGTTCTGCTGCCTCTGCCCAGAGATGAAATAGGCACCAGTGCCTGTGGGTACTTTTTCTTTAGGTAATTTCCAGAGTGAAAGTACATGCTTCTGAATATTTTATAAGTCCTTTCACTTTGAAAGCTGGTGCAAAGACCCAAGATATAATGCACCTGTGAACTTTGCAGCTACTGTGAGTAGGTGGTACAATGATTGCTCACTGGTGGAGGCCAATCCTGTTCTGGGTATCCCCACCTGTCCAGGCACCCAGAATCTGGATGTGCCCCAGTTGCACCTGATTATGATCCCACAGGGGCTAGACGTGCCTGTGGGATCAGAATCAAGTACAGCTGGCCGGACATACAGGCCATGCCCTGATTGTGGGCTCCTGGACATCCAGCCCACTACCCGGCTAGCCCAGCCAGGCTCCTGCACGGAGCCATGGCGCCATGGCATCCTGTTTCCATGGCACTGCGGCTCCATGATCCCCGGCAGCCCTGAGATGTTCCTTTCCCTGCCGCTCAACCCCCAATCGGGCCTGTTGTGGTCAGGATTGGGCCACGGGGAACCCCCTGCACCCCCTCACCTTCCTTTCCGGGCCCCTGGTCCTCCATCCTCTGCCATCTAGAGGGACGTATTCCACCTTTGAGATGGAATAAGTCCCCGTACAATTGGCTGACCCTAGATGTACAGGACTGACCTCAGAATTGGCCCTGTATGCCCAGCGTCATGGCACTGCCCACAGCCTGCCCTTGCTCTGTCTGCAGCCCACTCCTGCCCAGAAACAGATCTCCCTGCACAGCTCAGATCTACGTGTGGGGAGCTCTATTTCCAGGACATGGGCCAGGCATTTAGTGGGGCTGGACATCCAGATTGGACATCCAGACTCACTAACACGGTTCAGAATGACCTCCCCCATGTACAGCTTACTTCCAAGAAGGTCTTCCTGAAAGACCCCAGCCTCCTCTTATCACTCTTCAGAAATGAGGAATAGGTGAATTTTCATGGACTGAAGTTTTGTATTTTTAAGACTATATAATCAGATCTTAATTTTTTAATGATCCTCCAAGCTGGCTGGACTACCTTTTAGAATGTCTAATTTTGTGGACATGTGAAGACTAAAAAAAGATAACATTAGAAAATGTCTTCTCTGAATCAGTGCAGACCTGAATCAGAGGAATTTTAGAGTGTTTTTACTATAGTGTACTAAGCAGTTGATGCATGTTCTAACTCATAGTAACCCTTAGGGTAAGCCTATGCAGTAAAAATTACACACTAACCTCTGAGCATGTGATGGGGACTGGGCGGGCTGTGGGTGGAGACTGGGCGTGGACTGCACATTGTGGTTAGTATGCAATAATTATTGCACATTAATTGTAAACGAACTTAATGTGCAGTAAGGAACATTTCTTTGCAATGATTGTAGGGACATGCTGGGCACGCCCCCAACAGTTAGTACATAGCCTTTGTACTTAGTTTTTGCCTCTAATGCGCAGTAAGTGCAAAAACATTGCATTTTAGTAAAAGGATCTCTTACAGTCTTCGAACCATGTACTATACACTGAACTCTAGATTATCCATAGTACAACAGCTTCTTTTGATCCCTTATCACATAGACGGTTAAATCAAGATGCATGATCGTCCGATACTGAAATATGTTCATAGGTCTGTTCTTTGTAGGAATTTGATCTGTACCCATAATTGGCAGGAAATGTAGACTTTAAAACCCTGGCATAATAAGAACTTATGTAGCTGAGTTTTTCTATGGCTGTTGCAGGGCTTACCATAGTTAGATAAACTCTACAAAATGGGCTACAGCAATCTGGACATTTCTCATTGTCCAACTGTCCTCAAACTCCTTCTGTCCTTGGTGTCTATCACTCAAATTAACATTTTTTAACTTTATTTTTAATAAACCTTTTACAGTTTACATTCATATTAGCTCTGCAACTGTCTCCTGTATGCATCTGTACAGTGCTGTGTATACCTTTAGTTCTGTACAAATATTTAATAGTAGTCGCTATTGTTATGTGCCATCAAATCGAACGTCGACTCCTAGTGACCTCTGGAGAGTTGTCCTAAACTGTGTTTGGTCTTCAGTCAAGCCGCTCATTGTTAATAATAGTAGTAGTTTACAAATGAGCAAATGATTTTGCCTTACACCAATACCAACAGTTTCCCGAGACCTCCTTTTATTAATGGAGTAGACAATCAACAGAATCTAACGTAGACAGTTCCATATTTGCATCACAAAGTTACTTCAGTCTCCAAACTGCACATGGTAGCAAAAATGTATTATTTGGGCTCCTCATTTAGAGCTGGAGTCATGTCAAGGTGGACTGTCAACATTGCTTTCACCCCTTCATACACTTAACTTGGGACAATTAGCATAGCGCTTTAGTAGGAATAACATAGTAACACCTTCGGTATCTATGTATTTTACATTAAAAAGGAGAATGTGATAGTGACAGTACATTTTCATTCAGTTTTACAGAATGTCTGCTAGACATAATGCTCATTTATTCTTTAAAATTTCACATTCCAAACTTTCAAGTCAATGTTTTGTGCACTATCATGTTCGGCTGACAAGGTGAAGAGCTCCGCATCTTTTTCCGGGATGAACGAGGAAAGAATGTAGATTTTGATCCTCTTTAACTTGGAAAAACTTCTTTTATCACTGGACACAGAAAGAGGGAGAGACAAAAACAGGGCCGGTGCTTGCATTAGGAAAATTAGGCCATCGCCTAGAGCACTGGTCTTCCTGAGGCACTGCTGTCACCCCTTTCTGGGGCCTTCAGCAGTGACAATGATTCGAAAACCATGATACAGTGCTTACTAAAGGCTTGGTTTCCATGCGCTCCTGTCTGCCACTTTGCCCTCTTCGGACCTGGAAGTCTGTGTAGGAGGAGGCGGAAGCACATGGAAACTGACACAGCACGGAAGCCTTTAAGTAAGTGCTGCGTCCTGTTTTTTGCCGCACCTGCAGCCCCGGAGAGGTGTGGCAGTGGAAGGGGCAGCAGTATGGAAGGCTTGCCTAGGGCGCTGCCATTCCTTGCACCGGCCCTGGTCAAGAGGATGTGAAAGGTAATTAATGTACTGGGGCTATTATCTGTTAGATTATTTTTGCACACGAAGTTCAGTTTACCCTGTGATGATGCTGACACTGTCTTTGGAGCTCACCTTACTATGGCTTACATTTCACTGGATGGATTTAAGGCACCAGTATAGGCATGAATGTCTTTATATTACATTTATATGTGCTCTGCCGTGCCTGCTAGAACAATTGAAAACCCTGCAGAAAACATATTCAGAACCTATGGAGCTAACCTGCCATATCCAAATAGCACTCACTCCCGGATCTCAGATACAAGAAGACAGCCGTGCACCAATACAATCCACTTCCTGCTATAAAAACAGGACAAGGTCGACTTCTACACACTAATAAAGCAGCTCACCTTGGTCGCATATATAGAATACAGACAGATCATCACCAAATACAGAATAAGCGATCACAACATAGAAAATGGAATGTGCAGATCAAAAATGAAAAGAGATAGACTCTGCTGTTTAACGCTGTTGAAATGCAGCACTGCTCTTCACCTCCCAACCCTTTCTTCCCCTTCTCTCGCCCCAGAAGATACCCCAGTTGACTCTTCCAGCTCCTGAGACCTGATCAGGACAAAGGCAGTTACTGTGCGGCAACACTTCTGCTTGACAAGAATGATGGAGAAACTCTCTGATGTACTTTTACCAGAACTGGGGTCAGCATTATCTTCAGATGATCAGATTTATGCCTCTCCTTTGAAGTTTCTTTTCTGTGGCTGCTGGCACCTCTACAGTGTTAGCTCCTTTGGCAGTGACTCCGGCACCGCATACCCCCCACCGCATACACCACACCTGGCAACCTTCTCTCTCTCCTATAATCTGCTGCCTATCACGACCCTCTTTTTCCACCACACTTCTACCCTTCACCAGAATCCTTCCTTGCTCTTATCCCTTGTAGACAATGCCAGGCTTTCTCCCCCTCCTTGAGGAGCCAATCTGCCTTGGACATAATACTAAAAAATACAGAGTCAGGTATTTGGGCTGCAAAAATCTAAGGAAATGGTACTAGATGGACCATACTGCCGTCATTTACTATGTTACTAATATAGGGAGTGAAGTACTTCTGGCCATGAAAGAAAAGTGGTGTGATTGTTTCTGATGATCTCAAGTTGACTAAACAGGGTGAAAAGGCAACAGCAAAAGCCAGAAGGATGCTTGGGTGTATAGGGAGAGGAATGGCCAGCAGAAAAAGGAGGTTATTGTGCCTCTGTATAAGTTTCTGGTGTGAGCTCATTTGGAGAATTGTGTGCAATTCTGGAGACTGCATCTTCAAAAGGACATAAATAGGATGGAGTCAGTGCAGAGGGTGGCTACCAAAATGGGCAGTGGACTTCATCATAAGGCATACGGGGACATGCTTAAAGATCTTAATATGTATACTTTGGAAGAAAGGTGGGAGAGGGGAGATTTAATAGAGCTGTTTAAATACCTCCGTGGTATAAATGCACAGGAGGAGAGCCTCTTTCAATTGAAAGCAAGCTCTGCAATGAGGGGACATAGGATGACGTTGAAAGGGGACAGACTCAGGAGCAATCTGAGGAAATATTTCTTTATGAAAGAGTGATAGATGCATGGAATAGCCTCCCAATGGAGGTGGTAGAGACAAGGACTGTTTCTAAATTCAAGAAGCATGGGACAAACACTAAAGATCTGTAAGGGAAAAAAGGGATTATAAACCTTCATAATTGTAATGGAAGGGCAGACCAGATAGTCTTTACCTGCCATCATGTTTCTATGTTTCTATAATCAATGTGCAGACTTGTGTGCTTCACCAATGCTGTGTCCAAACACCACTCCTGTGCATGTCCACAGTGAAAGTACCCACACTGAAATCAACACAAGCACTTTTACGTAGGGCAACTACCCATTTAAATGCCTTTTAGACAGCTACTTTCACATGTAAAATAAGCAGCACCTTATGAAAATTACCCCATAATGCATATATTTACCAATGTAATGATCTTACCTATCTATAACTGAAGACAAGCAACTTAATGAAGGATGAATTAGTATCAATCCATGAAATGACTATAAACTATTGTCAAGTTCTGTCTCGCTCAGAATTTCCTTAGTAATTAACACACTGGATGGCGTTGTACCAACTGTTCTTAAAATACTGAAGCCTGCTTCGTAAAGGGAAGCATTGGTCCCTCCGGAGGCAGTGACTGGCAAACAGACAAAATAAGAACCTTGAGGGCTGAGGTTGAATCATGGTCAGTTTCACACACAGGAAAGATGGCTTCTTGTTTGTAGCCTTTGCCCTAGTTTGGCAAGAAGCAATGCCAAAGAGTCAACGTGGGAGTAAACTTCTCCTTATCAATCAAGTGGCCTCACAGCATTACGATGACTTGCTGATTTAAAAATAAACTTCTGGTTTTTAGATGTTGAAATCTTCAGCATTACGGAACTTTCTTCGATGATCTATCTGCTGCGTCCGCTTCCTTGGGATGACATCATGGTTTATGGCCACGGGTTTCTCTTTCTAGGAGGTCTACTAAAGCAAAGCAACCTGGAACCTTTAGCTGACATCTTTTTAGTAGCAGCTGAGGGTAAGCTACATTCAGATACAGTCAGTGACTTGACCAAGAGCAGGAGGCATAGCAGTGGGATTTGAACCATGGTGTTTCTGGTTCTCAATCCTGCTGTTAGAAGCACTAGCCCACTCCTCCTCTCTAAGACCTGCAGGGGACACTAGATGCTGCAGGAAACTTAATAATGAGAATGTTGCCTTCTCATCCAGATCTGGTCAGTGCCCCAGCGTGAGGTTAAAGGGAAGTTATTGCCAGACTGCTACATTTCAGGTGAAATGTTAAACTTGGTATAATCTACCTGCTTTATAGATTCCAAGGAGCTTTTTGAAAAGGAAAGCCCATAGAATAACAGCGTGCATTTCTTTAACATTGTACAACACTTTGGAAAAAAGAATTACACAAATAAGTTAATAAGAGATCTCACCCACCCTCCTTCTCATTTTCTAGGTTATAATCATAGTAACCAAACGTAGTAATTTTTTAGAGATCTTGTTTTGGATTTTGTACTTTTTGTCTTTAGAAATAGGAGGAACAATCTTTTTGAACCAGAAAGTAAAAATACTCAAATAAGCTGAATCATATTCTATAACACATTTTGACTCTCTCTTAATATAGAAATATGCAGAAAGCCAAAAGATGTGGATCGAGATCAAAACACAATCACCAAAAAATCAGTCCAAAAGAACGTGCATTTAAACATGTGTATACATGCAACAGCACAAACATCAGATCATTCGTGATGAGGGCTTTTCCTCAGTTTTCAAAAAGGTCCATTTTATTCATTTTTATATATACAACCCTTATGTAACTGAAACTAGCACTATGACCACTTGAATAATTCACTTATACAAAAGCTGATGTACTTATTCAAAACGTGGGGTTCACTAGGAGAGATTCCCTTGATTGTCTTCCAACTGCTAACATTGACACCTCAAGTTTCCAAAAGGTTCTGCGTCAGGAGGAAACATACACTTAGGGGTATGTTTACTAAACCTTCTTAACATGCGCGCTGTGCAATTATCACGTGCTAAGGTACCTTAGCGCACGATAATGATGCTTTACGGGACACAAATGTGCCTTAGCGCGCGCTCACACGCGCAGCGGCGCAAACGAGCGCTGAAGGCGGGGAAAGGCTCCCGGAGGGAGGAGGAAGGCTCCCCAGGGGCGGAGAGAAGGGGTCAATGAGTGGAGAGTGGGAGGGGAGAGGCTCCCCACACACTAACGATGTGAAATCCGAGGCCAAAACTAACGCAAGTGAAAACCTCGCGTTAGAGCTGATTTAAAGGGAAAAGAAACCATTTCTGTCAGCAATGTACAGCAAAACCAGGGAAACCTACAAAAAAGTGATAAGTGTGATACATGTGCACGGAACAAAAGTGCAAATAAACATTGAAAATGACCCCAACAAAATAAAAAAAAATCATAATCAAGCTCGGCAATAGTGATAGTAATGGGAAACATCAAAAAACACTCCCAAGAGAGCCCCCAAAAAAAGATATGAATTTTGGAAGGGTCTATGCTCCATCCCCATACAAGGTGAATGATCCCACAGTGAAATAGCACTGATCAGGGTTTCCCTCTCCATTGGACAGGTTTCCTATGGCATGCACATGTTCCACAACAGCAGGGCGGGCATGTCGGAATGGACAACTGGACAGATGCTGGGAAAGGGGATACAGAGGGCTGCAGGCGGCACATGCTGTGGTGCAGCTGGGGCACAGTGCGGACTAGGCAGATGCCTAGGTGGCACTTAGGAATGCTGAAACTGTACAGCAGCCAGACAGCAACTGATGAGGGCTCAACATGGGCATGAGAGTGTTTATCACAGTGTCACAGGGGATAGTACCCAGCAGGTACCTCCAAGGGCACAGAACATTGGCAGGCGGTGTTGGGAGGAAGCGTGGACGCCTATGCAGGCACCCCTACCCCAGAACACGCACCATAGGCAGCCGCCTACCTGCACAATGGATGGCTTGAGACTGCACACCACCAGCACCACCAGCAGAAGGGCATGTCAGCATGGTGGCAGAGGGGTACTGGTGGTGGAGGGGGGCAGTGGCAGCTGCCCAGAGCAGATCATGGCCTAGCCCTGTGTAGGTGGGTGCCATGCACTGCAACAGACAGGCCCTGATGGACAAACAGTCATGGTATCACCAGGGAATGCACTGTCTCTGTGGCAACACGGTGGTGCAGTGCACACAACCAGTGTGTTTGGAGGCAGAAGGTTATAGGTTCAAGTCCCAGCTATGGTGCCTGCCAACCCAGTCCCCATATTTTACCCACTACTACAACGTGCTAATACAGACAGAGCCTTTATTGCAGATGACGTAAACATGCCCAAAACACCTACATTTTACCCTACAGAGCAAAGACACCATAAACAGGTGCATTACCTAGAGCAGAGTCTCCCAAATGCAGTCCTGGAGGGCCAAACACCATTCAGGTTCCATGCTGCCTCTAATAAAGATGCCTGTGCTGCATATCTATGCACCACCCCCATGGTATGCAGATGTATCTCATGCATATTCATGAGGGACAGCATGAAAACCCGAACAGTGTTTGGCACACCAGGACTGGAGTTGGGAACCTCTGCCTAAAGCAGCAGCCAACAGGGGCAGACACACCCACACCCACAGGCTCCATTAGCCAATGCCTCCTGGAGAGGCAGGACATTGGGCCCTGTGTGCATCTCCCAATACTAGCACTTGCATACCTTAGCAATGCCACCCTACACCTGGGAATACGGTACACAGCTATCAAACGTTTGCTATGATTACTGGCAGATAGCAATTCCTACGTTAAGCACAGTTTGCTGATTGAGCTCCATCATAGCAACCTTTCTGATGTCTGTGGAGTGTGCTTCAGGTCTGGTCTCTGACAGTGTTTACCACCCTGGGGAGTGACCCCCACCAGTATTGCGTACCATATCCATGCCTGCACTGTGCCCAGGACTGGTGTGGTGGCCAGGGCTGCTAAACACCTCTATAGTAGCACAATGCTGGCATAGGTGTGGGAGTGTGTGTCTTTCTATCCAGTGTGTGGTGGCTGCAAACACCCTCCACAGCCCACACTGCCAGCACTGTTGCCAGTATTGGTCTGCCAATGTGCAAATGAGGAGCAAGGTACCATGGGTATAGCCCGGACAGGGTGGCCTGGCCAGGATGCATCTGCACAGGGCATAGGGCACTGGCTGGGATATTGTAGTGCCCGGCCACCACCTGCACAGACAGGGTGGCCACAGCATGTTCTGCTGGGAGGTCACTCTCACCCTGACTGAGCAGTGACCATGGCATGGCTAGGCTCCCCCATAGTGCTATACAGTATTTCTCTCATGTGATATTTCTGGGTTCCCTTTTGGGGGCCCAATCACTGACTTATCTGCTTGGTGTGTATGCTGACATCCCAGTTCTGGGTGCATGCATCTCCTCCAGGAACATGCCCTATGGACTTGCTATCAGACCGCCTGCAGCTAGTATGTGTCTTGCTGGAACACCTTGCAGGGTGCAGTGGCTGCAGACTTGCTGCAGGAGAATATCAGATTGTGGTGGGGTGCAGCTGAGTATTTCCGGGCCTAATGTCTGTCTGCTATTGCTTTATAGATGTGTACAGAGTTGCATTGACTGCCCTGTAGGGTGTCTGTTCCCCAGCAGGATTGCGGTTGGTGGTCCCCTCTACTTCTGCCATTGCAGGGATGTAAAATGTGGATCTGTCAGTGGGAGACCCTGTTTCCCACCCTCAGCCCCAGAGGGTGGGTTGGTTGGTAGTACATAATCTGCCTATGGGTCCATAAGGGTCAAACCTGACTGAGAAATACAGATGCATCCAAAGTGTGTCTGCAGGAACTACCTATCTCACACACTAGCACTGCTGGGGATCTACAGCATGGCCTATTTCTGCCATGGAAGGTGCTGTGGACCTGGTGCTGGGCGCCCCACCGCACCCTCAGGGTGTGCACAGTACCCACACAATGTGACGGTGTGTAGCTACTCTGTGCCAGGAACACACATGGTCAGTTCCCCCTACCAGGCCGAGATGCTGTGGGGGTGCATACCCCATCTTGTGTTCATCTGTAGACGGCTGATTTGTATGTGCAGTGCATCATGGGTACAGGTGGGCTAACCCTATCCTGGTGACCACAGCAGACTGTTTGTGTGGTGACATGCAGTCCTTCTGCAGCCAGCCAGGGGTTTGCTAGCAGCTATAGAGCTGTAGCCCACTGGTTACTTCACTGCCTGTGGAGCCAGAGGTCATGGGTTCAAACCCACAGTGGGGTTATTTGATAGGGCTGTCCAAAGCGTTATCTATTTTTAATGTACATTAGTGCTGCCAGCAAAAACACCCTCAGCGTACTGTACCCATAAGGTGCCTCAGAGGGCGCTTTATAGGGCGCCCTCTAGGGCACCTTATGGTTACAGTCCATATAAGGTGCACTATACAGTATCCTATGGAGCGACTTATAGGGTGCCCTATAGGGGACATTATAGGGTGCTGTGGCGGATAGTGCACTTTAAAATGTGCCCTCTGGGGTACCTTATGGGGTGCCTTATGCAGCACCTTATGTTACAGCGCTTTGAGAGTGCGTTTGCTAGCAGCAGTAATTAAAATAAAATTAAAAAGCCTCATAATGCAATATTACACATAAATGGCAGTGCCTCAGCCAGCCTTATTCATTGGGCACAGTGGGGGATTGAATCCATGACCCCTGCACCATCTGTCAGTGTCTTCACCATTGTACTGCAGCCCTGTTCCTCTGTTTGCACATCAGCGCGCCTACTTATGCTTCCCGCGTGCGTTTCTCGTGCGCTAATGTGCACGGCGCACAAGAGCGCGCGCTAATCCCGTTTTGATACTTTAAACTGAAACGCCCACTCCTTATATGGCATCCTGCACACTAACGCTGGGCGCACATTAAGAAGGTTTAGTAAACATACCCCTTAGACTCTCTCTCTCCAAACACCCTATGAATACCACAAATTCTGCAATGCCTTCCAATTGCAGATCCTTTCAATGCCATAAACATGCTGTTATGGACAACATAGCGCTCTTCCCTCTCTTGGGCCTCTGTCACCAAAACTTTAAATTGGCTTGTGTCACACTTCCAGGTTACCATTGGCCAATTAGATCCAAATATACCTCAGTCATAGTAACCAGCCCTTAGGAATCACAATAATGAATGCTATTTGATTTCAAGGTTTAGTCCCCCGGCGCTGACCGTGCCCAAATTAAAAATCCATCTCTGTTCACACATCTAAAGACTAAGCAGCCAGTCACCACCCTGCCAGTGTGGTTGCACTTGATTGATACACTGGTCAACATCGAAATCGTTACTTACTTTAAAAGGCCCTAATCTGTAGTATCTTGGTAAGCTGAACATGAATATAACATTAAAAACATTTTATTGGCTCTCGTTTTGAAGATATTGCATGTAGTTCATTTTTGACATTTCACCGTGTAAATTTATCCAGTAGGATATCAACAACATCCCAAATAAGCCTTGAATGATGTAATATTGCATCACATTGCATAATACCAGCATGAACACATCATCCAGAGTTGATTGCATCATTTTCTGATGCAATGCAATACTACTGCCAGACGGCTGCTGAAGCCATCTGACGTCAGCAGTGTACTATACGCAGTCGGAAAGGAAAGTAATCTGGTAGTCTGTTCCGATATTGAAAGCCTCATGAATGCCTTAAAAATCACTCATGACCCACAAGACTGGAGACTATTTATAGACTCTTCAAAACTGAGTCTGAAGGCTGTGCTTTTGAACAATGGAAACCGTCTTCCATCTATTCCAGTAGCACATGCCGTCCACATGAAAGAGACATATGATAACTTAAAGCATCTACTGACTTCTATTAACTATAACAAGTACAGCTGGCACCTCTGTGGTGACTTGAAGGTAGCTGCCCTTTTAATGGGACTGCAGCAAATACATGTGTTTCTTATGTGAGTGGGATAGCCGGGCAAGGGATTGGCACTACTTGCAGAAGGAATGGAATCGCAGACAAAATGTAACAGCTGGAGAGAAGAATATCCAGCACCCAGCTCTGGTTGAGGCTCACAAAATCCTGCTACCACCCCTTCACATCAAACTAGGTTTGATGAAAAACTTCGTGAAAGCCATGGACCGCACTTCGCCAGATTTCCGATACCTGCATGAAAAATTCCCTCGACTCAGCGAAACAAAGATTAAAGAGAGAGTTTTTGTGGGTCCTCAGATTTGAGAGCTCTTCAAAGATGACCGGTTCAACAACTTGCTGCAGGGTGATGCGAAACAAGCATGGAATGTAAGAAAGTCATCCAACAGGGACCTGTGGCCAAGCCAAATGAAGAAAACATCATCTAAAAAACTCTTCCATATCATTATGTGCCAGAATCATTGTGACTAGTAAATATAAGTGCCATGCCATATATAGGATGGCCACATAGAGCTACCATTGCACCCATAGCAATAGCAAAGATTTGCAAAAAGAATGTGCCATCAAACCAAAAATAGTTCTTGTTTAACACTAGTGTCAAAAGTTGTAATACAAAGTCCTAAGACAATATTTGTGGTAATTCAAAAGGAAGTCGCCTTATGATATGGAGTGCCTTATCTTGGTCAATATTGGTGTACAACACTGAAACGTCCATACCAATCAGCTAGATGGAGGAATGTCTGGTAAAGCATGTAATTGTGTAATGAAATGTGTAGTATCCTTTATATAATATGGGACCTAGCCTGCTTGTTGTTGCAGAAAAATATTACAAAATTTGGACAAAGGCTCCAAAACCAATAGGTCTACATGGGGGCGGGGGCGGGGGCGGGGGGGGGGGGGGAGGGAGAGGGTGTCTGCAAAGATTTATGTATTTAAGGTACTGTGTAAAGAATAGGTATCTTCAGATGTAAATTGCACAAAAACTGTTTTCCCTTGATGGTTTATCCAACCTTCCTCCAAGGCATTAGTGGTCAAGGATTGTATTTGAGCTTGAAGTGATTGATTAGGGTCAGCAGGTAGTACCTAATAATACTGTCCATTAGCCAATTGACCCTGAAGTTTAGAGTACTACTGGGCTTTAGTCTGAACCACAGTGGCTCCCTCTTGTCAGATGTTGTGTATAAATGTTTAAATGCATGTTCCTTTGGATTGCTTTTTTGGTGATTCTCTCGTAATATAGTCAGATCATGGCTTGTTGAAATTTCTTGTTTCATTTCAATTCATTTTTGAAATAAAGAAATACATTAAATTTCATTAGTTTTCATTTCTGCTTCATATAATATCCCTTGCAGGAGCAAGTGGGGATTGCTTCTTCCCCATGAAGATACAATGAAAGGGGTAAGAAGCTGAGGTGGGGGAGGGGAACACAGAGGTGGAAGCAGAGCAAAGAGACTGAGGGGAGTACCTGGGAGAAATATTTGTGTTTGCTTTCACAGTGGGAGGAGGGGGCATGGTTGAATCAGATATTGTTTTATGTTTATGTTTATTAATTTGATATACCGCTTAGGAAAAAACGTCAAAGCGGTTTACAAAGTACAAATTTCAGAAAAACCATAAGGTGGGAAAAGGAAAAGAAGTTACAATAATAAGATAGGAAAGCATACCAGTCAGAATCACACAACGAGACAAAAGTGGGACAGAGAGGAGGACAAGGAAAAGAAGGTCATACAGAGGGATCGGGGAGGTCAAAGGCAAGGGCAAAGAAATGGGTCTTGAGGCTGTTCTTGAAAGCAGAGAGCTCATGCTCAAGCTGAATAGAGGAAGGGAGAGAATTCCACAGGGCGGGGGCTAGGAAAAAAAATGCATGGGCGAGTGGATTGGAGGCGGGCAGAAGTAGGCGAAGGGAGGTGCAGGCGGTTGAGGTGGAAGGATCGGAGGGAGCGAGCAGGGGTGTGCAGACAGACGAGGTTGGCCAGATACTGGGGTGAATGGGTGTGAAGAGCACGATGAAGGAGTACCAAAATATTATAATGTATACGGAATTTGATGGGGAGCCAGTGAAGTTGAATGAGGAGAGGTGTAATGTGGTCACGGATGGAGGAGTGAAAGATGAGTCGAGCAGCTGTGTTTTGGATATATTGGAGGCGGTGAAGTTGGATGTTGGGGAGGCCAGCCAGGACTGAGTTGCAGAAGTCAACGCGGGACATGATGAGGGACAGGAGAAGGGTAGTAAGGGCCTGTGAAGAGAGAAAAGGTCTGATAGCACGGATTTGTCGTAGATAGAAGAAAGAGGTCTTAGAGACATGGGCAATGTGGTCACGAAAGGTCAGGCGGGATCAAAGAGGACTCCCAGGTAACGAAGAGAGGAGACGATGGGAACAGGTGAACTGGAGAAGGACGGAGAAAGTGTCAGTGGGGAAGCATCACGAGAAAACCATTATCTTTCTTTGGGTTTTTTTTTGTTCAGTTTTTGAAATTTTGTTTGTTTTTCTCATTTCATAATAAATGATAAACTAAGTTAAAAAAATTTCTGGGTAGGACCGGTCTTATGATGTTTGCTTTTGAAAATTATATAAATTTCATTATGAGATTGTTTTTTAATAGTAGAATTAAAGGCATATTTTAGATAGCATGTGAAGATCTGAACTGAGAAGTCCAGTTCATGATGTATTCATGTCCAGCAGTATTTTAGAAAAGGCTCTGCTAAAAGTGGAGCATATTCTAAAATATTGCAGAATTCAAGTGTATGTGTATTTGTTGATACATGGAGCTGGAAGACCCATTTTGCATATCTACACCAGGGAAAAACCAATGGGGGAAACTCGGCAACTTTCACATGTAGGTGTTGGCATTATAGGCGGAAGATGGTATTTCATAACTTTCACATGCAATTGCCGGCACTTACGCATGTATGTTGGCCTTTTTGCAAACATACAGGTACAAACACTGTCATTTAATTACAGATGTCATTATCTTGGATTACTATAACAAAATTCTCCAAGGCCTATCAGCATCTGTAACCCACCCCTTGCAAGTGGCCCAGAACACTGCTACCTGAGTCCTATGTGGATCCTCCATTCAAGAACACATAGCACCCATACTTCAAAATCTCCATTGGTTTTCTATTGCATCACATGCCAAATACAAGGCCATTATCACAACTTCAAAACATACCACAACCTCTCCTAAGATTACTTGCATTCACTAATCCAAAAGATGCCAGATGTCAGACTGAGGAGAACCAATGCATAATTCACACTAACCATCCCTACACCATGCAGAAAAAGCAGCCATGCAACATCAAACAGAGCATTCATGCTTTATGCTCCAACCCTATGGAATACTCTACTACCTGACATCCACTCCACAAGAGACCTGCAAGATTTTAGAAAGAAACTGAAGACACATTTATCTAAGGAACACTTCGGTGAAGCCCCTACCTAATTTCAACCCACCCTCTGCCTGCACACCTCCTCTGCCCACCCTGTTTCCACCTTACCTAGCTCCCTGTCTCACCTACCCTCACAACAGTTCAACAGATTCTAATGCTAACAATCCCACTCTTTGATGTTATTTAAGTTATTAAGTAATTATTGTTCTAGTGTTCTAGCGTTCTAGCGTTTTCTATTTAAGTTATTAAGTAATTATTGTTCTAGCGTTCCTGACCAGACTAGTTTAATTATATTAAGCTAATTCCAACCTGTTCCATGTAAAGTTAAAGTTAGGTTAAGTTCTAACTGTTCCATGTAAACCGCCTCAACTTTATGATATGGTGGTATATAAAACCAGTTAAATAAGTAAAGTAATACAGTGCCCCTCATCTTTTGGTTATCCACATGTCTTCAGAAGCCTGCAGTGCTCTTCCAATAAGTACATACAATCTATTGAGACTAATTATTTTAAGGTGGCCTACAGTTTATTCTGTAGTCATGCTTTGCATGTACGGGCATGATACCTGCACAGGATTCTGGTAACAGCATCGCAGGACAAAGAGTTCATAAAGAACTGTAACGATAGAAAGGACAGAGGATGAAAAGCTTTCAAGAACTTGAATTATCGATCTCTTCAGGAATTCGTAAGAACATAAGAACATAAGATATGCCATACTGGGTCAGACCAAGGTCCATCAAGCCCAGTATCCTGTTTCCAACAGTGGCCAATCTAGGTCATACATACGTAGCAGTATCCCCAAGAGACACAGGTTCCACAATGCTTGTACTGGGTCAAGCATTGATAAACTGGCTCCCTTTTTAATAATGGTTTATGGACCTTTCCTCCAGGAACTTGTCCAAACCTTTTTTAAACCCAGCTGCACTAACAGCCTTTACAACATCCTCCGGTAACAAATTCCAGAGTTTGATTACATGAGGATCTGGATGGGTATTTTAAATGTCAGGGGATCAAAGCGGAAGCTAATGACCACGGCCAACACAATGAAGATGGTATAAAATAGCCTTTATTAACAGACCCAGGGTCTGTTAATAAAGGCTATTTTATACCATCTTCATTGTGTTGGCCGTGGTCATTAGCTTCCGCTTTGATCCCCTGATACTCCTGCGGAAGATTCTCTTCTCCTTTCTTCCTGTTATTTTAAATGTCAAACAAATTGCCACAAATTATTTTCCCCAGTGCTCTCGTTTAATGCTGAACCTGTGTTTCAGAAGTTCTCTAATTTGTAGTCATTTGCCAGGATGCTATGCTCAATACTGATTCCCCGTATGGGCAGGAATCCCACTGCATGCAAAAGATCTTCCTGAAAACTCATGGGAGTTCACTTTTAGTCTTTAAAAATGGGAGAACAGCCATTAGAAAAAATTTACAACTCACATTTCTGAGAATCCCAGGGAATATGGGCCACTGAGAAATTGCTCAACGCATACAGTACATGAAAATTGTTGTCAGGCATCGCAGGCTACACAGAATCAGTTGTTTGAGTTACAGAGAAAATGGGATTCTCAAGAGGCAGTGTTACATTATATAGGATCACCCTCCCTGGATGGCAATACTCAGGGCTGAACCAGGGGGTGATCTCCAGGAAAACAAATTGTTCAGCATTCACAGCAAGGGCCTTGGAGACAGACTCTTCCTCCAATCCTTTAGGAGCCTACAAATAATAAATAGTTCTGTAGCCCCCTGAATCTGCCACTATCCAAAAGAGTTTACTAGGTGTCTGGTTACAGTACTGTATTTTGTTTTCTTAAACAAATGAATTACTTAGGAATGTGTAGGCAAAAATTGAGTAACGCTGGTTTGCTGATTCTTTCATAAGAGGACGAATGCAAAACTGAATGTGCTGTAAATGTGCCTAGAGATATTTGCTACCGTGTTCTGCAAATAGATCCATCTGTTCCCAGAACACCGTAAACATATTAGTAACGTAGATTTTAGAATGATTAATTTCTTTTCTCAAGCTATTTACGAAGGATACACATGCTAAAAATATTAAAGGGCAGACTATATTAATGTGCTAGCTAGACTCTATTGGTGACCTAGATTACATCCTGGCATTATACAAAGAAAAACAAAGTTTGGATAGAGTTCATACCTGCCTTTCCAAATGATGCTCCATGTAACTTACAATATTATTAGTTTTCAGGTACAATAAGGTCTTTCCCAAAGAGCTTATTATCTAGGTGGGTTCCTGAGGCAATGGGAAATAAAGTGACTTATCCAAGATAAGGGATGAGGGAGGAGTGGCCTAGAGGTTGAGGCAAGGTACCACAGGCCAAAAGGTTGGCGGTTCAAATCCCACTAGAGGACAGCAACCTTGGGCTGGAAGGACTGGGGTTTCTAGTCCCACAGGTGCTCCTTGTGGTCTTGGGCAAGCCACTTAACGCTCCATTGCCCATGTTCCCTATAAGTGTCTCATATCCCCTCATGTTAAATGTATTCCCCCAATTGTGACCTCTTTGATTGAAGGATAAGGTGTTATATAAAACTGTCAAAATAAATAAGATCACCAAGGAGTGTCTATAGAGGAAGTGAGATTTGAATGGTTCGCCTGATTCTTGTTCCATTTCAGTAACCACTAGGCCTCAGCTCAACACAACTCTGACCATATGACCTTGTCCTCACTGTCTTTTCTCTTGTGCGTCCCAGTCTCTTTTTTCACTTGTTTTTGGTTGTAGATTATTGTGCAGTTCATCCTTTCCTATTGTGTCTGTGTTATGTTGTTTTTGTTGTTCTTGTTTTGATTTTTTCTGTATTGCTTTATTAGTACTGGTTTGTAAACCTCCTTGATGGTCTTTGGTCTGAATGATGGTATATTAAGTTTCTTAAATAAATAACTAATTACTGAACCATTTGGCTCAACTGATAGTAAAGTATGAGAGCTGGATAGGCACCCCTGAGCAGTATAGTCTGCCCCTCGCTTTTAACAGTAGCCCCCTTTCTACCATGGTACAAAACGTTGTTTAACTGCTTCTGTTGATATATTAAAACGTTTAACGTTTCTAACTAAATTCACTATTTCCTCTAAGCACACCTCATGTTACGATGTATGTCAACAGATAAAACATCTCATCTAACTGCAGAATGCCCAACTTGTTGCTGCACGAAAACTGATGCAAGTAAAACTCTTCTGAAATTTTAATTCTAAATCCAGCACTGTAGCTGTCAGACACAGCCATCAAAATAAAAACTAAAAATGTGATTCTTTTCATTGTGCACTAATGCATTCCACAAAGCAGCTCTACTGGTTGTCTTCCAATGCAACTTCCCATCTAGTCTGTGCAAACATTTGGTGTACTGCCATTTAGTTGTTCGGTTGAATTTTATAATCTACAGATTTGTACTTTTATTTCAGTTTTGAGTTTCTTGTTATATGTTTGTATGCTCTTGATGTTTTATTATGAATGTATTTATTGTGATCTGTTTAAGATATTGATTGCATAGATAGATAATAAATATAATAAATGAAAGCAACTTTTATATTCATTTAGCTCACATCTTCCCAGTAGCAGTTTGAGACAAGTAACATTCAGGCACAGTAGGTATTTCCTGGCCCCAGAGGATTTACAATCTAAGTTTGTACCTAAGGCAATGGAAGGTTAAGAAACTTACCTAAGACCTCAAGGAATACCAATGGGATTGAACTCTGACTTCTCTAGTTCATAGCCTGCTGCTCTAAACTCTACTCTACTTTTAAAATTGTCTGTTGTAGTCTGGCAAAACATACTGTTGCACAGCTTAGGATATCAGAAGATTTTTCATATAGTCAAATGAACAATAGATTTTTATATGGGAGGAGCTCCCAACTGCTGAAGAAGAGGTGCCTTTAATATTACATCTGTCTGTTTGCTTTCCCCCTCCTCCGAAGTTCTCTACTTAGTCTATGTGCAAAAAGCCAATGACTTAGGATAAGGAGGCAGTGGTGGGAGGCTGCCATAATGTGTCATGCCTAAAGAATTTGGATTTAATTATTTGCCTTTCCAAATATATGCACCAAGTAAGCTACAATAGGCAAGCCCCAGCCTCAAATGGGTTCCAGTCTAGGTTGATAATTGAGGCAATAGAAGGTGAAGCAACTTGCACAAGGTTAGGACTGGCAAATGCCTTTGGCCCTCTTGCTACAAGGGGCCCCAAGCCTGCCTGAAACTGAAGGAGATATAGCCTGCAGATCGACTTTCTGGTCCCTTCCCAAATTTGCACCCTGGGCCCTAGCCTGCCTAAGACTTTGCTCTGTACAAGGCCTCAAGCTGCATCCATGGGAGAAGCACAATCTGAACGCCAGGCTCCCTAAGGCTTAGCCTGTAATGCTGACCCATTAGGCCACTTTTCCACTCACCCCGCCCTGCTGGGGATTGAATGGGATGAAAGGCAGGAAGGGGTTCTCTGCCGCAGAGAAAGGGCTTTATCAGGTAAGCGGTAGAGAGCCCTAAGCCAATTCCAGTCATCATCTACTCTGACTTTGATTTGTACCTCTCTTAAACTGGTTCAGAGGGGGTTCAGCTGCCCCTTTCTAATTCAGAGTATGCAACAAGGTTCGAATAGATGCTTTGCATTTGCCTGGTGTTCTCTGTGTTTTATCAGAGCTATTTGTCAATAATCTTTGCACTTGTTAACAGTGTAGTCATTATGGGATTAATCACGTGTGTCATACCTCTTATTTAAATGGACTGTGAAAAAAATTTCTGGATTGCTTCACAGACATCCATAAGGTGGACATTCGGACTGGCACCACGTGAAGTGGCAATTTGCCAACTTTTAACAGTCTGCTTGCCTCTGAGAGAAGTCGCTGGGAATTTAGAATTTTAACACAAGGGCAATAAATAAGTTATTAACATCTGCTGTGAAATATAGCCAGTACATTTATTTAATAGCATTTCATCTAATAACCTCAGACACCCATTTCTAAAGCAGTGGCTCTCAGCCCTCAGTCCTCTGTCTTCAGGGTGCATCCATCCTGTCTGATTTTCAGAATATCCACGATAATCATGATAGAGATTTGCATATAACTGGAAGCAATGCATGCAAATGTTCCTCATGCATATTCATTGTGGATATCCTGAAAGCCTGAGTGGCTGAGTGTGTCCTGATGTACTTCAGGATTATTCCTGCTTCATACTTTGCCTTGTGACCATAGATATGTTTACTCCTGATTTCTCTGAATTGTTTTTGATACGATTTCTAGACAGGAATCATAAATCCTTCTTGATGAGTGATTTCTGGATTCTGGGTGGGGTTTAAAATCACACCAAGAGAGACATTATCTATTGGTTTATCTCTACGGTTTTGTGCTTATGAGAAAATCCCTTATGGGACTAAGACACCTGAGAAATTCCCTTGGAAGCAGATTTCTTTTCAAGTAAAATATTAATCTGAAATATCGGTGTCTTCTAAAGGAGAAAAATATACAGTTCAATTATTTCCAGTTCTTTCCTTTGTTCTCGTGTTGAGATATCGAGACCTGGCAATAGTTTTAACAATATTAGGTGTGCTTTACAAAAAGCGAGAACACTTACTGTGAGAGATCTCTGTCTGTTTGTCTGTATGTCCGTCCAGGGGCAGTGGAATGCCGATATGATTGGCGGGGCTCAAGCTCCGCCCTAGCTCTACCCAAACTTCCTCCTAACTTTGCCTTGTCATCGTCCCAAGCTCCATCCTAACTCCGGCAAGTCCAACCCTAGCTCCCCGCCCTCTTCTCCTCCTGTTCTGCCCGCTGGGATCCCCGTCAGCAGACTGAAAAAGTCTTTGCCGCAATCGCAGCCATTCCCTTCTCTTCTGCCTGCGGGAGATGGAATCCTCGCAGGCAAACAACCTACATCGAGGCCAC
Organism: Ichthyophis bannanicus; assembly: GCA_033557465.1. Taxonomy (NCBI): domain Eukaryota; kingdom Metazoa; phylum Chordata; class Amphibia; order Gymnophiona; family Ichthyophiidae; genus Ichthyophis; species Ichthyophis bannanicus. The sequence continues at coordinate 99,931,952 of CM066046.1, forward strand.
GATGGTGGCCTTTCCCTCCTGTTCTGCTTGCAGCCTCGATGCAGGTTGTGGCTGGCGGGCAAAATTTTGGTGGAGCCAGAGCACATGTGGCCCACCCTGTTCCAATGCCTATGTGTCTGTCCATATACACATGTCTGTGTGCACACGCACTGATAAATATGCGTATGGCAATGAGAAGAGCAAGAGAGCTGTAGCAGCAGGTGGCGGGAAGGCCAGGCCCTGTTCTTAAAGAATAGAAAAGCTGGTAGCTGAGTGACAGGGAGCCAGAGACCCCACCCAGTGATGGGGCTGCCGGCAACATGAGAAAGTGACCTGCAGCACGGCACAATGAAATGTAGGTAGAAGTTCCCAGTCCCTGCCAACAGAGATCTTTCCTCATCCCCAGCCCTGTAGAGCAAGGTGCCAGCAGTGGTCTTCTGCTCTCCTGGTAAAGATCCCTGGGCACAGAGGTATTATGAGGAGGGAGTGCTTAAGAGTGGAGTAAAATGAAGGAGAGGAGATGAAGGGGGGGGGGGAGGGGCTGAGAGAAGGAAAGAAGGAAGATGGGAAGGAGCAGATTTGCATTTACACATTGTATGGAGAAGGCAGGATCCTTGGAGGCCCCACCTCTGAAGATGGGGCTGGCCGGAAGAGAAAAACAGGAAATGGAATAAAGAAATTGGGGAGATAGGGGCTGAAGCACGTAATCCTTGCACACATCTTGCTATACACATATCTTCCATCCTTCCCTACCCGTTATCTGTCAGGAAGATGCTGATTAACCCCCGACAGTTAACACGGAGGCTTTGCACCTAGCATGCATTAAACATGTACGTTTACGGGGATTTAGTAAAAGGGTCCCTAAGTTTTAAAAGCAGCTCGAAAGAGGTGAGTTTTTAGGATGGTTTGATTCTGGCAAGTGAGGGAGCCTCATGCACCCATTTAGAAAGGCTGTTCCAGGTATTTGCTGCAGTATGTTGAAAGGTGTGGAGTCTAGAGGAGAAGAGCAAAGAGCCCGATGAAGGTCTACTTTAAATTTTTAATCCACATTCTGCAGCCAGGTTAATTTTTGCATATTTCAGGAAAATTGTACCCGTCTTATTCAATATGTTCTAATAGTGATTTTCCTTCTGCTATGGTCATGTATTATATACCATTTGATAGGAATATTTGGTCAGAATTTTGGATCCCGAGAGTTTTGGGCTCGGAATCACAACAGTTTTGTACATATCCAAGTCAAAAGATCGTTACTTGCATAAGGGCAAACTTAGAGATTAGCATACGTTTTTCTCAGCATTTTTAACACAATTCTTCGATTTAAGCATAGTCCTCCACTGATTATTTCCAATATGCTGTTTAAAGGGGTGATACAGCCCTCAAAGTATCACTTTGCCTCTTTCATACAGCCCTGGAGCTGATGCGCTAATCAGCTAATTTTCATCATGGCTGTGCAGGCCAAAATGTTTCATTTTGTTTAGCTACCTATGTAGGATTACCGGATTTTTAGAGAGAAAATCTGGGATACCTGGGGGTCTGTTTACTAAGCGGCGCTAGTGGCTTCTGTGTGAAATCGGAGCCGTGGCCTTATTGAATAAAACAGGGCCAAGGTTCCAATTTCACACAGAAGCCAATAGCGCCGCTTAGTAAACAGAACCCCCCCTGGTCAGGACTGAGCTGGGTTGGGGGGGCAGGGGTCCTCCCTCCTCATACATCTTTTCCCCATATAGTTTGAAACGATCAGTCTGGGTAACATTCAGGAATTTCAAAAGTTAAAAAAAAGACAGTAGCAGCCCTTCTCGAGTTCTAAGCGCATACATATATATACACACTTAAACTTTACTTTACAGTCCATAATCCAGGGCAGAATCATATCACATCTAATCATAAACCCCAAACTCTTACTTCACTTCTTACTTCCCACAGTAATGAAAGACTGATCAATGAAAAATATTTTTTGTCGGACCCCACAAATAACATTATGATTGAATGTTAATCTTAATAACATACATATATATTCTATACATTTCTAAAATTCCCCGTCTTTTTTTCAGAAAAGAAATTAGTTTTACATCTTCTCCTACTGGGATTGAGAAGACTGCATCAGAGGGGCCGCGGCTCTGATATCGCACAGAGGCCGCTACCGCTGCTTTGTAAACACACTCCTAAAATTCTGCTGGCTAGATTGGTTAATCAGAACCACCAGAACGGAACTGACAAGGCTGAAGATTAGTGCTAGCTGACTGTCCTACCTCACTGTAAGGTGTCATTAGCACCCTGCCATTGCTTGTCTCTCTCAACTAAATTGAATGCCAAGCTGGGAAGGGGGGAGCACATCATCCCAGCTCAGCTTTGAGAAAGTTTGAGGGGCCTTATGGAAAGGGTCACGAGTGTCAGAAACCATCCCAATACAACTTAAAATATTTAGATGGGAGGGAGGGGGATCCTGCAGGGGGTTTGATGGCCCCCAGTTCGACTTTTACCTTGAGTGGGAGGGTGGAAAACTTTGGCTAGCCAGATTTAGGTCTGCTATGGAAGTGCATAGATTTGACTGACCAAAGTTAGACTGCAAGTGCGGAAAATCAGTACTAGCTACCTGACTTTCTCCTCCTGACCTAACCCTGCCCCAGAGCTCACCCAAAATTTGACTAACTAAATTTTTTTCGTAATGAAAGTTAGTTGGATACACTTAGCCATTGCCGCAGATACAAGTTTAGGTAGTAAAGTCTATAGGGACAGCAAACTACCTACTGTACCTGAATGTAATTCATTTTGAGCCACTAGTGAAATACATGGGCAAGAAAGTAAATAAATAAAAAATGCATGCATTGATCCTTAGCCAGCTAGATTCCCTCTAAAATCGCCCTCTGCTCTGCATCTATTTTCTCCTCTTCCTACCGCACTCCTAGGTCTCTTTTCCTTTTGCTACAATGAATTTTAATTCTTTTATGTCTCTGTGTTTGCTGGAATGAAAAGGAGGGAGGCGTACATTGTGGCCACACGTGGAGGCACATTGTAATATGTGTACCCAGGCTCCTGTGTGCCCGATCGGAATCAAGATGCATGGAGGTAGACCTGATTCCGTTCCCGTGGGGGCTAGACGTGCCTTGCGGGATCAGAATCGAGTCTAGAGTCTGTATGTGCTGCCCGGGACCCGATTCCGATCGGCCTGCACATACAGACCCATGCCCGGCTAACTCAGTCAGGCTCCTGAATGGAGCCACAGTGCCAGGGCGTCCCATTGCCACAGCACTGCATCTCCATTCAGGACCTGCGATCCCCAGCTGCCGATCACACTATCCTTTCCCCGCAGCCCGACACCCAATCTGGCCTTCCATAGTGCTACCCAGGCCTGCCATCCCCCATCCAGTTTGCTGACCCCGGATGTACAGGGCTGACTTCAGAATTGGCCCTGTACATCTGGGGTCGCAGACCACCTATGCCCCGTTTTCACTCTCCCTCCAGAATGCCCCCTCTTGCCACTGACTAAGCCTTCCCATATAAACTCATTGTTCATACAGGGAGGCTTCTGCCGGGGACAGAAGGGGAGCATTGCAGAATAGACCCCTTACTGTTTTAAAAATCGTCTTTGGCCATTCATGCTATGTTCTCAGTTTTAAGCGAGTCAGTGTAGAGTCCTGATAAATATCAGTGCAGCGATTCTCCAGTTTATCCAATGCCATGATGGAAGGAGGGGGCAAAGTAGGTGGGATCTTCTCAGACATGAATTATACCTCAGAATAGAATGGAGAGATCTTAATGATTGTTTCAACTACTCTGTAAAATTGCCTAACATCATTTCGCTAACACTGAGGCTTTAGAACTTTTTCAAAGCTTTTCTTTCATCAAACTTTCCCATCCTGTGGCTTCTGGAGCTTGGTGCTTAGTCAAATGGTTTCAAAAAGGAAAAGCATGCCTACACTGCTGTTAACCTCAGACAGGAAGATCAGGGTTAACACTACAGTGCAAGACATCCTAAACTCCTGACCTTGCTGGGGAGGTAAAGATAAACAGCATTTACTAATCTAATAAATCTTGTGGCATGCCAAAACTCACTCATCATGCAAATACAAAGGAAAAAAACCCCGTAAAGCTAAGCCTTTTTTCTAACAGAATACATCAGATAATGATATTCTGTTCTTGCTGTCAAATACTTCTCTTTCCTCCTTCTGAGTGAATATTCATAAAGAAAGCATGGAATAAAATTGAAATTTGGAGGTCAATATGCAGTCGTGTGGTGAACATCTAATTTGAAAATGTCTAACCTAGATGTTTCAAACTATATCTATATTCAAAGGCACTTTTCTTTTATAACCAGAAGAGGGTAATTTTATGAGATACTGCTTACAGTTATGTGCCCTTTATGCGCACAAACCATGGTATTTTAGTGTGTTACACACATAAATGGGAATTTATGTGCGTGAGGAGGTCACTATTCTGAACATAAATGCAAGGGGTCAATGGCATGTAATTTCATTGAGGGTGTGCAGGCGCACAGAGCTTGGAGAGTGCATAGGTGGGGGTCAGGACCGTACCTAGCCCTGTGCGAGTGTTGTGGTCGCACAGGGCACAAAGGCTTAAGGGGCGCATTTCGGCTGTCTGCCGTTGCCTGCCACTGCCGCTTTTTCTTCACTCCGTGGCGGCAGGCAACGGTAGACATCTGAAATGCACCCCTTAAACCTTCTCACGGCACGCTAAGCACATCTGTCCCTCCCTGCTCTGACATGACATCAGAGAAGGGAGGGAAAGAGCTGCTTAGCGCGCCAGCAACTTACACAGCGGGTGCACCTCTTCTCTCCTGCCACAGGGGAGGGGAGAGGGGGGCACGCACCCATTGTGCAAGTCACACAGGTCGCGATTCAACCTCGGTACGGCTCTGGGTGGGGTATACAAGCATTCATGTAAAGTCTAAGATACTATAATTTGCTTTCATTCTTGAAAAATCTAGGCATGGGTGTTTACATGATCTCTAAGGCTGGTGTACGTGATCACACCTTAGGTTTAACACATATCTTTGGCCACTTACCCTAGTATAAAGAAATGTAGGTGCCAACTGTCATTTATAAAATAGGCTTGGCATGGGCATGTGAAAATGTGTGCTAACTCTATGGGACTTGTGGGGGCCCCTTGCTCAGGCAACAGCCTATGGGCTTAGGGCTGCACTTGTTAATCCTTTAATTAAGGAGTGTTTCCACATCCAGAGCAGGGGCTGCTGGGATTTGTAGTTGTGTTGTTTAGAAAAACAAGTAGTGTGGAGACCGAGGGTTTACAAGGCAAAACACAGGAATTTTATTTCTTTTCTAAAGAGCATTAAGGCTCAACACAAAACAAACAGGATTTTCTCTCCAAACAATAATCCATAGGCATTTATACCAAACAAAACAATGTAACTGCTTTTGTTAGCTTTTCAACATGTGTCGCTGTTTTCCAAACCATTCAGCAATCAGACATGGTTTCTCTTTTCTTCAAACCCAAAAAGAAATATCCTCTCTTCAGCAAACAGGGTTCTTAGCATTCCTGGCTAAACACAATTCTCCCTGTTTTCACACTGCCATTCAGGACATTCAGGTTATAAACTTTTTCCTTTTTATCCAAGAACTTTTATTCTGCCTTCTGACATAGTGAACAGTCCATTACTGAATCTTCAGAGCTTTCATCAGATTCATAATAGTCTATCTGCATTTCCTCAGGACCTGTGTCTGGTAAACCTGGCTCTAAGCCAGCATGAAAAACTTCAGGCTTAATATTCTCTAAAAGTTCCAGAACCTTTCTCCACTGAGGCTTTTCCCTATGCAAAGGGTTTCCACGAGGAACGTGGAGATTCTTCTCTTGCAACAAATGGCACAATGCCTCTAACTGGCTCACAGCACTTTTTGCTACACTTTTATTCACGCACCTTTTTGGAAGTTGCAGCTCTTTAGCTGATTCAGGAACAGTTCTCACTGCAGCCTGACCCTTGTCAGCACGTCTCTCTGGCACAGCTCTCCTAGTTTTAAAACCAATTGCAGTTTCCTTGCAATCCTGGCTTTCTTTCTGACTAGGGCTTTCACCTCTGAGATTCCCCCGGAAGTCTCCACCGTTCTCCTCTATGGTGAACTCTCTGGGCCTGTCTCTGGTGCTTCTCTCCCCGCTGAATTCTCCAGTGTTCTCCCTGGTCAGCTCTCTCGAGTGCTGCTTCCCTGTCTCCCTCTTTCCAGGGTGTTGCTTCGTGGGCTGCCTTCTCGTAGTGCTGCCTCTCTCAGGCTGAGTCTCCGTCCCGATCTCAGTCCTGGTTTCAGGCTCCTTCCTGGTCTCCCTTCCTTTGCCTTCTGTTTCCCTGGGTTTATAAGAGTGTCTCTGAACTACCGTTCACTGCCCTTCACCCAGGTGTCTCTCATTAGTTTCCAAGCCTACCCTTAGATTAGCAGAGCTTGGGTGTGTCCTGTCCTCAGTAGCTGCTTGTTTTTTTTTTCTTGCCTGCACTTTGAGAGCTACTGATTCCTTGCCTGTCTCTTTCTTTAAAGGTAAATGTCTGATTTTCTCCCAGTTCCATGGGCTCAGGCATACTCTCCTCATCACAAACTTTATAAAATTACCCCACATGTCTAAATTATACCCGCTATTTGCACGGCCACAGTGGCTGGCTATCTTATATGTTTAGGGCTGAATATTGCCACTTAGATGTATACTGCTATATGACGCCACTCTGGAATTCTACAAATCCCTCACCTCCTTTTCAGCTTGATAATTTTAGCCATAGCCTAATTTTTTTTTGAAAAAGAACTTATACAGTTGATCCAGCCACCAACAGTACAGATGCTTTGAAGAGCAACCCACTGGTGATCAGGTTACATACAGTAATAAGGTTTTGCCCCCATGAGCATGCTTCAGTTTGGCACTGTTTGGGCATCTAAAAATTTAAGATGCGCACAAATCACTTGTATGCGTGTATGTGGTACCAAATAAAACAAAACTGCAGAGAGATCATTCGGACCTCTGGAACTGAAGTGTGCCCGTAGCTTTCTGTTTTGTTACAAGGCCAGAGATGTATCAGCCCCCCCTTCATATACCTACAAATGAACACCCATAAAATCAATTGAACACATTTTAAAGCCTCTTCACAGAGCCAGACAAGAGTCAAACTCTTCTTTTCCTGGCTGATTCATCCAAGCACGCTTCCTTGGTTGAGGTTTCACTAGATAGTAGGTAGAGACAGTGGAAAACGTATTAATCCATTCATGAGCATCACTGATTAGATGATGAGACAATTGGCAACCTTAAAAGAATCATAGTTGTTCCCGCCAGATATGTCTAAAAAACTGAATAGGTCAAAAAAGCCCCCAAAATGCCTGAATATCAGGAAAAATGGGGTATTAAATGAGCACAAACCAATATTTTTCTCTGGCAATGTACACCCCTATTATAAAAACCAGTTGGCCCATCTGCTCACTTATTCTGGTCCATACTGGTAAGGATTTCTTACAGCTGCAAACCGTAGAACTTTGAATACTTTTATAATATCTGTCTTTACACAAGTCTGCTTTGTTTTTACTGCTTAGATATCTACATGTGGTCAAGCCCAGTGACTCAGTGGCATTGCATGCGGAAGGATCTAGATTTGATTCTGAGCTGAGACCTTGTGTTCACAGTCCCTATAAGGGTGCAACTGCAGCCATGACACACTGATGATCCCTAGTGGTCAGATTCAGGGTTCATGGTTGCAGGGTTCTGGAAGAAGCCCTAGTACATAGCCCTGGCCAAACCCATTGCTGCAATGACTGGAACAAAATGTGATGCAAAGGTTTATAGAATGCGGAAAATATGAGAAAGGCCATGTTCGTTCAAACCAAAGGTTCATCAAGCCCAGTATCCTTTCTCTGAAATTTGCTGATCCAAGCACCTGGCAGAATCACAAAGGACTGATGTATTCCTTGTGCTGTTCCTTGTGCTCATTCCTAGGGATATGCGGAGATTTTCTCAAATCTATGTGGCTAATAATGGTTGGGGACTTTTCCTAAACCTCTAAACCTCTTTTAAAACTAGCCACGCAAGACACCTGGCTAAGATCCTCTGGTAAGAGGTTTCACAGCATGGCAGTGCGTTGCATGAAAAAAATATTTTCCCTGAATTATTTTAAATCGGGTAACTATTATTTTCATGGACTATTCCATAGTTAAACATAGAAAACAAGGGCAGATGAAGACCATGCAGCCCATCCAATCTGCCCATCCATGAGATCTACAGTATCAAGTTCTACAATCTCTTCCTCTCCCTCCCTTTCTTGGATTCAGGTACAGTTCTGATCTCCACCACTTCTACTGGGAAGCTGTTCTATGTATCCACCACCCGTTCCGTAAAGAAATATTTCCTTGGATTACTCCTGAGCCTATTCCCTTTCATCTTCATCCTATGACCCCTCATTCTAGAGCTTCCTCTCAACTGGAAGAGGGCCGTATATACCACATAGGTATTTAAATTTCTCTGACATATCACCCCTCTCTCACCTTTCCTCCAAAGTAAACATATTGAGGTCTTTAAGCTTATCCCCATATGCCTTACGACCAAAACCACTGACCATTTTAGTAGCCTATTTACCTGTTCGACTCCATTCATTATTTTACAGGCCCCTAATACCATATTCCCGCTTAGTCTTCTTCAACATAAATAACCCTAATCTGTTTAGCCTTTCTTCATATTCAGGCAATTGGTAACAGACCCCACACGTGAAGGGGCCATACTGGACTTAGTGCTTACCAATGGTGAAAGTGTTTCTGATGTTGTAGTGGGAGATCATTTTGCATCCAGTGATCACCAGATGGTGTGGTTCAGTATTAGGACTAGGGCTGTTAGAATCCATTCCAAGGTGAAGATCTTAGACTTTAGGAAGACTAACTTTGCGAAGATGGGCCAATACCTCAGGGAGTCATTAGTGGGATGGGAACAGCTGGGGGATGTAGAACAACAGTGGACAAAACTGAAAGGGGGTATTTTAAAGGCAACCAACCTTTTTGTTAAAATGGTAAATAAAGGCAAAAGGAACAGGAGACCGCTATGGTTTTCGAAGGAAGTAGCTGAAAAAGTGAAGAAAGAGAGGGAGGCCTTCATGAAATACAAGAGATCACAGAGAGAGGAAGACAGGCATCTGTATTTGGAAAAACTTAGAGAAGCTAGCAAAGTAGTCAAGAAGGCAAAGATTCAAAAGGAGGAGGAAATAGCCAATGCAATAAAATGGGGGGATAAGACATTTTTCAGATATATTAGTGAGAAGAGGAAGGGCAAAAGTGGTATTGTCAGACTCAAGGGTACAGGGGGGAATATGTAGAAGCTGATAAGGATAAAGCGGAATTGCTTAACAAATATTTTTGTTCTGTGTTCACAGATGAAGAACCAGGAGCAGGACCTCAGAAAACACCCACAAATAAGAACAGAAGCGAGGGACATCTTGAACAATTTTCAGAAGACTGTGTTCGTGAGAAACTAGCTCAACTTAAAGTAGACAAAGCGATGGGACCGGATGGGATACACCCTAGAATACTGAGGGAACTTGGGGACGTTCTAGCAACTCCACTGACTGACCTTTTCAATGCCTCGTTGGAGTCGGGAGTGGTGCCAAAGGACTGGAGAGAGGCTCATGTGGTGCCTTTACACAAAAGCGGAAGTAAGGATGTGGCTGAAAACTACAGGCCGGTTAGTTTAACTTCAGTGGTGAGTAAATTAATGGAAACGCTGTTGAAAGAGAAAATAGTGAGGTTTCTGGAGTCCAGCGGATTGCAGGATCCGAGGCAGCATGGATTCGCCAGAGGCAGGTCTTGTCAGACAAATCTGATTGATTTCTTTGACTGGGTGACCAGGGAGTTGGACCAAGGGAGAGCTCTAGATGTGGTGTATTTAGATTTCAGTAAAGCCTTTGACACTGTTCCTCACAGGCGACTTATAAACAAACTGAGCACCCTAGGGATGGACCCTAAAGTTACTGCTTGGGTTAGAAATTGGTTGGGTGGGAGGCGACAAAGAGTACAAGTAAATGGAGCTCACTCTGAGGAGAAGGATGTTACCAGTGGTGTGCCCCAGGGATCTGTCCTTGGTCCGATTCTTTTTAACATCTTTGTTAGTGATATAGCGGAAGGGCTGTCGGGTAAGGTTTGCCTCTTTGCGGATGATACCAAAATCTGCAATAAAGTAGACACCCAGGAAGGTGTAGATAACATGAGGAGGGATCTGGCTAAGCTTGAAGAATGGTCTAGAATTTGGCAACTGGGATTTAATGTTAAAAAATGTAAGGTCATGCATTTGGGCTGCAGCAATCCAAGGGAGCAATACAGCATAGGAGGTGAAGTACTTTTGTCCACTAAAGAAGAGCGGGACCTAGGCGTGGTTGTGTCAGATGATCTTAAAGTAGCTAAACAGGTAAAAAAGGCGACGGCAAAAGCTAGAAGGATGCTTGGGTGCATACGGAGAGGAATGGCTAGCAGAAAAAAGGAGGTGATAATGCCTCTGTATAAGTCTTTGGTGCGACCTCATTTGGAGTATGGTGTGCAATTCTGGAGACCGCACCTTCAAAAGGATGTGAACAGGATGGAGTCGGTACAGAGGGTTGCTACTAAGATGATTAGTAGTCTTCATTATAAAGCATATGAGGACAGACTTAAGGATCTTAATATGTACACCTTAGAGGAAAGGTGGGATAGAGGTGATATATCTTGAGATGTTTAAATACCTCCGTGGCATAAATGTTCAGGGAGAGAGCCTCTTTCAATTGAAAGCAAGTTCTGCTACGAGGGGACATGGGATGAGGGTGAAGGGAGATAGATTCAGGAGTGATATGCGGAAATATTTCTTTACAGAAAGAGTAGTGGATCCGTGGAATAGTCTCCCAGTGGAGGTGGTAGAGATGAGGACAGTAACTGAATTCAAAAAAGCATGGGACAAACACAGAGGATCTCTAAAGGTAAAAAGTGGACTGTTGTAGTTGTTATGGAAGGACAGACTAGATAGGCCATGTGGTCTTTTTCTGTCATCATGTTTCTATGTTTCTAGGATGCATTCCATTTCCTTTATGATCGGCTATCCTTCTGAACCTGTCTAGTTTCACGATATCTTATCTGAGCTGGGACAACCTGAATGGCAGATTACTCAAGCAGTGGTCTCACCTTGGATTGATAGAAAGACATTATGATATTCTCCATTTTATTTTCCATTACTTTCCTAAGAATTTCTACCCTTCTATTTGCATTTTTGACTGTTATAGTACACTGTGTTTAGGATTTCAACATAGTAGGCTCAATTCCGTCCCGAATATAGATCCCCTCTGTACGTACAGAGGGGAACGCAATTCTAATCCCATGGGGCAAGTCTAGTCCCACGGGATGAGAATCGCAAACAGTCATGTATGTGCAGGCCAGGACTGCGATTAAGTCCGGCCTGCACGTATATGACTAGCCCGGCTAATTCAGTCAGGGCTTTTAAATGGAGCCACGGCACCGCAGCTCCATTTAAAAGCCGAGATGCCAGCCGCTGGAAAAAAATGCATATTCCCCGCAGCCCAATCCCCGATCTGGCCTCCTAAGGCCAGGGTCGAGCTGCGGGGAATATCTTCCGGCCCCCCTACCCCATCCGCGCCCCAGCATTTAGAGAAAAACACTTCCAGGGAACTTATTTCACCTCAGAGATGGAATAACCCCCGCAATGTTGCCAGCCCTGGACGTACAGGGCCGACATTAGAATTGGCCCTGTACATCCAGGGCCGGCGACTGCCCAGACTCCGCCCCCGAGTTGCCCCTTCCCCGCCCCCGTCTAACTTCCCCACACAACTGGCGGAAAGTTAGACATGGGCAGAGAAGGCACAGAATAACCCCGTTTGTCTATAACGACTACAAGATCCTTTCCTGGGTTATGACTCCTTAAATGGAACCCGACATTTTGAATCTATTATTTTTCCAATGAGCATCACTATGCATTTCTCTACATTAAATTTCATCTGCCATTTAGATGCACAGTCCCCCAATCTCACCAGGTCCTCCTGTAATTCCTTACCATCCTCTTGTCTTTAACAGCTTTGATTATTTTGTATCATATACAAATTTGATCACTCCACTCGCTCCCTTTCCAGATCATTTATGAATATGTTAAAACACCTGACGGCATTATAAATCCATGAGCCAATCTACTCTATTATTTAGCCAGCCCTCATTCCCACTTAATCACAACGCTGAGGGAGTGGGGGAGTAGCTCAGTGGTTAGAGCTAGGGGCGGCCACTTTTTCACAAGTCATCAGCAAGCGGGGTGGGGGAAGAATGTAACAAAACGTATTAAGAAAAGATAAATTATACATCAACTTTTTCACTGTATTGATAACAGACCTTACATGAAATCCCAAAGTGTAGTATAATATTACTACTACTACTAGTTATTTAAATCAATCAAAACTATCCAAATAGGAACAATAATAAGGAAATTAAAATAAAGTAATAACCATGCGCCCCCCCCCAAAAAAAGATAATGCAAATTAAGACTTATAGAAAGTATTAAAAGGACATAAGTAGTAGATCAAACTCAAGATATTTCCTATTAATCACTCTTTCTCCGTCCCCTGCTGGTCCTCATCAGACATTCTCCGTCCCAGTCCTCATCACTCACACTTTCCCTTCCTAACCAGTCCCCATCATACGCATTTCCCTCCCAGTTCCCATCACTCTGTCTCTCCCAGTTCCCATAACTCTCTCTGTCTCTCTTCCACTCCTCAGCAAGAACAAAAATAACCCCTACTTGCTTTATTTGTTTGGAGTCTCCTCTCCACCGCGGTCAATGGGTTGGTGCAGTCAGGAGCAAAGAGAGGAGGGACTACCAAACTCAGTCTCTGAACACTACAGCCCTGGGATGGGGTGGAGCCGGTTTGGCTGACTAGAAAGTTGACCATTGCCAGCCTGGAAGGCTGCATGGGCTGGCCAGGATCAAGGCAGGTCAGTTGTCACTTGGCAGTCTCTTGCTGATGGGCAGCAAGTGCCGTGTACACTTGTGACTTGGTCCAGACTCCCTCCGGAGCTACCTCAGGATGGGAACAGAGCAGCCACCAAGGCCCTGGGGCCCAGCAGGGCTGCACTGGGGAGGAAGGAAGGTGAAGTGGCTTGTCTGTGCTAGTGGGGGCTGGTCAAGCTGCTGTGCCCTCTGGGACAGACAGCAGGTGTCAGCAGCAGGGAGGCGGTGCTAGAGGTGTGTGTGTGTGCCAGGGATGGGTATGTGTCAATGAAGAACCTACGGTGGGACACTTTCAAATCAGGTAACAGCAGGTGCAGGAGCATGCAATGTGGACTGGTGCAGGCGTAATGGTGTTCGCTGTGCAGAAGGCATGTACCGCTGTACACGTGAATGCTCCCCATGCACATGTTACTTGTCTGTGGCTGTGCAGCAGGTTAACACTGGTAGAAAGTTGTAACTTGATTGGCCTGCTGTGCTTGACTGGGCATGGTATCTGCTTACAGCTTGTAACGAGATGCTGTACAGTGGCTCAGAAACTGGACTGTCCAGTCCAACATCATTCAATGGATCACCCTAGATAGAGCAGGAGGCTAGAAATCCGGGAAACCAGGATTCAACTGGTGCTGATTCCTTGTGATCTTAGGGAAGTCACTTTCACCCTCTGCCGCCTCAGATGCTAGATCCTGGTTTGCTAAATGTTATTTCCATGTTCACAGAAGAGTAACTCGCCTTGAGCTACTGATGAGAAACGTGAGCTAAATCTACATAAATATGGAGAGGGAAGAAACTATCAGGGTACGAAAAAAAGAATTATGGCCTTTTGTCACCCTTTCTGTTCACAGCTTGCAAAACTAGCTAGACTTTGACAAAAAGCATTTTTTCGGTTGTTCAGAGCTTGACTTTTGCTGAGGTTTTTGCGAAAGATGAAAAGATGAATAGATGAGGGCCTGTTCAGCGATCAAAACCTTACAATGAAAGATCATTATTCAAAGTTAAACAAGTTATGAGATTTTGCCTGTGGACCATCTGTGCCTGTCCTATTGCCCACCTGAGGGAATATTTTACTTTAATCATCGAAAATAGTCCTTTTGGGTCATTCCAAACTATAGCATATGCAAAATCCAACCATGCAATTAAAACTGTCATATGGTATATATTACCTTTCTTAGATATTTCACATCAACAGGGTGCAACACATGGGGAGTATTTGTCAATATAGCATAGAAAAAATGTAGGAGTATGGCCCGGGAGACCTGGCGGTTTTCTGTTGCAATCAGATTTCTTTTTTATCTTTACTGCCCTGTGTAATCTATCAAGTGATGCTATCAAATGCTGAACATTTTTTTAAATTGCTGGATCGGTTTGAGGAAGTATATCCTGGGGAACTCAGCGTTCATGCAGTCAGTGTGACATTAGATAACCTCTCTGGTGACAGAGCCGTACAGCTAAACGTCATGTGCTTCAGCTGTTACGCACAGAGGAGCTACAGTAGCTTTTCACGCTTTGGAAATAATTTGGGTGCTAAAGCCTTGATGGTCCCAGTTACATGGGGAAAAGTGATTTCCTTGTGCACATTGGCTAGATGAAGACTTCTCTTCCTCAATACAGATAAAGGTATATGGGGTTTTTTGATGAATTTGGGGAAGGGGCCAGGATTAGGAATATGACATACATGGATTTTCAAGTCTAAAGCGCGGCATTTTCCTTCCATCAGTGCAAATTGCAGGTGCAAAAGAGGGACCATACCAATGTCCTTTGCAGTGTCGCTTTTACCTGTAGGCAAAAGAAGCAGCTACCCATAGGTAACAGTGGCTCCGCTCCCGCCCCATGCCCATTGCCGCCCCTCTCCAGAATGTGCCTCCCTGCTGGAGCTAGCCCCTCCAAGGAGGCAGAAGCGGAAGTGTGAATGGCACCATGGCACTGGAAAATAAAGCAACTCCAATTCCACGGTGTCTCGCCATTGCTGCCCTGGAGATCAGCCATAGCAGTGCTGGCAGGAGGGGCCCATGAACAGAGGGGGGGCCCGGCGAATGGGGAAGGCTTGCCGGAAACATTTGCTCAAGGCCTCATAAGAGGTTGAAGCAGTCTTGGGTCCTTTCTCTTTGAAACTTGATGCAAAGTCCACTGGTAAAAGTAGCCCTGCACTTTCTCCCAGTATGAAACAAAGAACAGGATGGCAAACAGGGAGAGAAAGGGACTGTAGAACTGAGCAGTTGATATTGATAGCCAGTCTGGATAGGCTGTATGAGTTTTATCTGCCATCCTGTTCTCTGTTTTATATTTCTGTGTAGGAAAATTTGATGTATTTTTTATTTTATTGTGCTATTATTTGTGATTTTGTTTACTGTACATCACTTTGAAGTATAATTGATTTAGCAGTACATAAATGTTGTAAATAAAGTAAATAAGTGAGAAGAGAGAAAAACGAGGTGCAAGAGAGGCGAGGCGAGGCGAGGCCCCTTCTTTTCACCTCTTATCCACTATCAATACGTTCTGAAGGAAGGGGAGATACATTACAAAAGTCTCTTCCACTTATGAGGTCAATTATCATGTGCTACCAGTATTGCAGCATATCTTCCGCCAGCTCAGTAGGAGGAGTTATGTGCTACCAGTATTGCAGCATATCTTCCGCCAGCTCAATAGGAGGAGTTATGTGCTTCCAGTATTGCAGCATATCTTCCGCCAGCTCAGTAGGAGTTATGTGCTTCCAGTATTGCAGCATATCTTCCACCAGCTCAATAGGAGGAGTTATGTGCTTCCAGTATTGCAGCATATCTTCCGCCAGCTCAGTAGGAGGAGTTATGTGCTTCCATGCAAACTGTGAATGTTGCTAACGCGCGGCGAGGAACTCTTCTGTAGAGGACATGCTGGCTACATCCCCGACAGTTAGTGCACAGTCCTTGCACGTACCACGTGTTAGTGTTTACTTCTAAAGCATGGTAAATGCACAGACTCACTGTGCTTTAGTAAACACGCATGCGAACTAGCACTTGCTAATTGTCATGCCAGTATAGCAATGGTTAAGGTGCTCATGCGCTAATTCACCAGCTAACCGATTAGTGCAAAATTTAGCACTTCCACATTTAAAAAATGCACGTGAAGTTTAATAAATCTTCCCCAAAGTCAGACTGAGGGCACCTTTTGCTAAAGCCCCCTAAGGATTTGCCATTAATGCGCCGATTGTATGCGTGTTAATGGCAAAGGCTGAACATTAACTGTCAGAGGCATGTTCAGTATGTCCCTGGCAGCAAACATGCAAAGGGTTTTCCTAATGTTTGCGTCTCTATGTCTTGTTCACGCTAGGAGCCGGTAATGTGCTCTTCATGCTCACTCTCCACCAATTCCCCACCTCATCCTGCAGTCGCTGATTAACATGCGTTCTAGCGTGCAAAGGCAGGCACAATCGCATGTTAGTGTTCCCAACTGCCTGTAGCTGCACGTTAAAACATCCATTAACTAGCTAATGGGCTTTGGTAAAAGAGGCTCTGAGTCAAATCCAGGTTGTCAATGAGGTAGCCCTTGAGGTGCTCCTGGTTCTCTCTTCTTGGAGTTATTTTCTCATAAAATTACCAGTTAAGAGGAAGACTATTTTAGAAACACGAGTCTGATCAGTTTAAAAGACTGCAGTAAGTTAAAACTCATTGTAAACCACTAGGATACCCATTTTTGTGCCTATAGTGGTATAACAAATGTTACAAATAAATAAATAGCTTAAAAACAATATTCAATCACAATACGGAGAAAAATTACAGTGGGCCATAAGATGATGCTAATCTTCCAGAGCCTTGAATTGCATTGCAGTGACTTCCTCACTTTAACTACCATGAATATGACAATTTAAAATAAAAGAGATTAAATTGAAGTCCTTTTTGGGTCAATATAAAGGCTATTTGGGGCTGATGCTATAATGGGCGTGCAGAAAGTAATGCACTGTTTATGCGCATAAGTCCCTATTCTGAAGGACTTATGTGAGTGAAGGGGCACTAACACACATGCTTTAGATAGTCACTGTTCTGTAAGCGCAAACATATACCTTATCACATGTACCTTCAATTTGCATAGCACAGGGGTTGGAGCTTGGGTGGGGCATAGACAAGACCTAGATTTACACAGATAAGTTATAAAATATATAACTTACATGCCTTCTTTACAAATTTAGTTGTAGGCATTTGCACCAAATCTAGGGTTGGTGTAAGTGGCTGGACCTAGATTTTGCTATTCTATAAGGCAAAGAACTTTTATACTTTACTATATAGAATAGGACCCCACATTTACATGTGGCAGCGCACGTTAACTGCGTGGGAGTTTATAGAATTATCCTCCACGTATCTAGTATTCTAGAAAAATTGTATAGGAAACAATGTCCTGGATTGCTGCCAAAGCTTGTACAAGTCTGAGGTGTTCTGCTGAAAAAGCGTTGGCTGTGCTAGTTTATGCCACCCTGAACCCTCCCAGTCTTTCCAAGAGTTCAAACTATTTGCATGAAGAACATGTGTGAAGTCCAGTGTTGTTTTCCTAGTCAGGTAGTCCCCCTTGCTTTACTTTATCTGCGTTGCAGCACTGGTTTTCTTGTTCACACTATTGCAACGTGTGTTCTGAGTTTGCCGAGGGACAGCATGATCCATGGATGAGAAATGATGGCCATGTTTCCTTGGCCACTCAACTAATGGGTAAAATCATGATAAGAAAAAGTATCAGGCATCACAAATGATATCCTTTTAGACTACCGGTCTTACTTTTGCAATAGTCTTTCAAACCAAAGCATACAAAAAGCATCATTTGGAATATTTCAAAAACGGAACTACTGTACTACGAGGATGAAATGCAAAATGCAGACGATGGAGATCTGGTGTTGTACCAAGTTGTCTGAACACCACAAGCTAAAAGCAGTACGAGGTGAGAATTCCTATAAATCAAAAAAGCTTTTTCATTCTATTATTTTGTTTGTAATGCTAACTTATCAAAATGTTTTTATGTTTATCCTTGACCACGAAAAGGACAAGAACCACATAATTAACAAGTTCTTATTATAGTACAAGTGAGAAGACTAGAGAAGAGAGGATGGCAATATCTTAGCCTTAGGTATCAGAGTTTGTCAGCAACCTCTAGGTCAATGATTTAATAAGGGAGAAGAGATTTTATCAGGTGCCTCATTGCCTTCATATTTGGCTATTTTGGATTCTAGCTCATTTTCAGGACAGTTTGCTAAAAAACTAAATTTTGGTTCCTGCTCCCGAGATATTCTGACATTGAATTCATCATAGAAAAAGAGATTTGGGAAGCAAGACAGTTAGACAACAGAAAATGATAACATGTAAACCAAGTTGGTGCACTAATTCTATGCCTGAGATGCAGGGTTTGGAGTTAAGGCTGGTTTCAAGATTTTGAACTAAGCCTGGCATTTGCCTGTCTACAAATGATGCAGAAGGGCTGCAACATAAGCAAAACTGTGTGGGAATTTTCTCTCTCTCTGCAGACTTTCCTTTACAAGTTGTGTGATTCTGTTCCTACGCTACATGCAACAGACAGATTAATTAGTGCAAATAAAATGTGCATTTGCAGTATTAAATATTACTGTAGTACTAGCATAATATGCTTCACCAACAAATGAAAATAACTGCAAGAAGACTCAAGAGCAGAGACTATCCAAAAATAAATAGAAACATAGTTTTGAAGATGTAAGGAATGTGGGAAAAACCATGGATCTATACCTTCCCTTCCAATTCTACCAAATATAAAAGTTTATTACTAAGTATGAACCCTATCTTACAAGATGTGGGGCTATGCACCAGGATGCCACGATGTGTTTTGAAATATTTCCTTTGGTTGTGTTGGTCTAAGTACAGTTTTCCTGTTTAAAAATGTTATTGGCAAATCCTGCATTTTTTTTTTTAACAGGAAGGCCATCCTATGAGCAAACAAAGTCATAACTCGTATACATGTTGTTGTTAAGTGCTATCTAGTCGGTGTCGACTCAAGGCGACCCTTTGGATAGTTGTCCTAAACTGTGTTCAGTCTTCAGTCAGGCGGCTCATTGTTGACAGAGCGACATCCACAGTTGCTGTTATTGTACTGATCCATCTCATTTGCTGGTCTTCCTCGTTTGTGTTGACCTTCTACCTTGCCAAGCATGATGTCTTGCTCTAATGATCTCTCTCTTCGCATGATGTGTCCAAAGTATGAAAGTCAAAGTCTTGTCATCTGAGCTTCTAAAGAAAGCTTAGGTTTGATCTCCTCTAGTACTGACTGGTTTGTTCTTCAGGCAGTCTATGGTACACACAGTATTCATCATCAGTACCACAATTCAAAGGCATCCATTTTCTTCCTGTCTATCTTTTTCACTGTTCAACTTTCACATCCATATGATGTTATTGAAAATACCATGGCTTGAACAAGTTGAATCTTTGAATGAAGAGAGACATCTCTGCTCTTGAGGATCTTGACTAGGTCCTTCATAGCCATTCTGCCAAGTGCAATGCATTTTCAGATTTCTTGACTGCTTGTTATTTCTTTATTGATAGTTGATCAAAGTAGGTTAAAGTTGTCAACTATTTCAATTTCTTCTCTATCAATGATGAACTTATTGATTTTGCCAGTTGTCAGGATCTTTGTCTTCTTTACATTAAGGTGCAGGTCCATTTTAAAACTATGTACCTTGATATTGAGAAGCAAATGTTTCAGATCATCTTCATTTTCAGCCAGTAATGTGGTATCATCAGCATAGTGAAGGCTGTTGATGAGTCTTCCACCAATCTTCACACCTCAATTCTCTTCATACAGTCCTGTTTCCCTGATGATTTTTTCTGCAGTTAAAATTAAAGAGGTAGGGGGAAAGTTATGCTGTCTTGTCATACACCTTTGCTGATTTTAAACCATTCTGTTTCTCCTTGTTCTGTTCAAACTGTTGCTTCTGGTTCAATGTAAAGGTTGTGCAAGAGAACTATCAGATGTTCTAGTATACCCATGCTTCTTAATGTCTCCCAGAGTTTCTCATGGTTTACACAGTCAAAGACCTTGCTGTAGTTGATAAAACACATATACAGGGTGACTCAAAAAAAGTGAGAACATCTCGTAAATTAAAAGCTTAAATAGTTTACTTATTTACCCTTTTTTAGCTATATAACATCTTTATTTCGACAATTTCCGGTCACCATCTTATTTTTAAAAAATTTGTCAATCATTTACATCTGTCTTTTTGAAATTTTAAATAACTTATATGCTACGAGATGTTCTCACTTTTTTTGGGCCACCCTGTAGATACCCTTTTGGTATTCTTTTTTTTTTTCTTTCAAGAATCCATCTCACATCCACGATGAGGTATCTCGTTCCTCACCATTTCCTGAACCCTACTTGCACTCCAGGCAGTTCTTGTTCCAAGTATGGTTGTAGTCTCTGCTGAATAATCTTGAGTAGAATCTTGCTGGCATGTGGGATCAGAGCAATTGTGTGATAATTTCCACAGTCAGTTCTTTAGTATTGGTATAAACACAGATCTTTTTCTGTCAGTTGGCCATGATGTTGCCTTCCAAATTTCCTGGCAGAGCTTTGTAAGTATGGTAACAGCTGCATCTGATTGCTGCAATACTTCAGTGGGAATGCCATCAATGCCTGGTGCTTTATTCTTTGATAAGGGTTTCAGTGCTGCTTCAACTACTTCTTTCATCACCAATGGTTCCTGATCATAAGGTACAGGTTGAAATGACTATTGGTCCACTTGAATTTTATGGTATAATGACTCGGCATATTCTTTCCACCTTTCCTTGATCTTCTCAGCATCATTCAACTTGAATCATTGAGCATCTTTTAGCATTCCAATTCGAGGCTGGAATTTTTTCTTTAACTCTTGTAGCTTTAGGAAAGCTGATCATGTTCTTCCTCTAATAGTTTCTGATTCAATTTTCTTACATGTGTCATTGTAATACTGCTCCTTGTCTTGTCTTGTCTTGCTGCACATTGGAAATCTCTGTTGAGTTCTGCGATTGTCTTTCTTTCTCCTCTGGCTTTAGCTTCTCTGCATTTCTGGGCAATTTTCAGAGTTTCTTCAGTAATCCATTTTGGCTGATTTTGCTTTTTCATCTTTTGTAGAGACTTCTTGCTTTCTTCCAACACAACCTTCTTGATGTCATCCCATAACTCTTCTGGAACTCTGTCATTTGTATCTAAAGCAGCAAATCAATTTTGCAGGCAATCTTTAAATTCTGGTGGTATATTCTCAAGTTCATATTTTGCTACATTCATGAGTAGCTTGCTCTTTCTCAACCATACTAATAGTTGGTAATCTGTACCACAATCAGCTCCAGGTTTTCTCTATGGATGTTATAGAGCTTTTCCATTGTTGACTTCCACAGATGTAGTTAATTTCATTTTTGTATAATCCATTGGGTGAAGTCCATGTGTACAGTCACCACTTATGTTGCTGGAAGAAGGTGTTTGAGATGAATAGATTGTTGGTCTGGCAGAATTCTATCAGTCTGTCTCCAACTTCATTTCTGTAGCCAAGTCCATATTTTCAACCACTTTGCCTTCTTGGTTGCCAACTTTTGCATTTCAGTCACCCATGACTATCATGATATCCCGTTTGCATGTTCTGTCAATTTCAGCTTGTACTTGTTCATAGAACTCATTAACTTCATCCTCTTCTGCAGCTGTTGTTGGGATGTATACTTGAATTATAGTTGTGTTGATGGGCATTCCTCATAGATGAATAGAAATTAAGTGTTCACCGATTACATTGTATTTCATTACAGTTATTGCAAGTTTCTTCTTGAGTATAAATGAAATACCACTTCTTCTTTGTCTTTCATTTCCAGCATAGTAGACCATGTGATCATCATATGCAAAGTACCCGATGCCAGTCCATTTCAGTTCACTGACACCCAACAGATCGAGTTGTACACATTCCATTTCATTCTTGACTACCTCCAACTTCGCTTAGTTCATGCTTTGTATGTTCCATTCCCGATATGTGAGACATCTTTGCAGGGTCTGACTCTCATTTCATGTGCAGCTACATCAGCAGTCAGACATCCCGAGAGCTTTGATCCAACCACATCCTAAATGCTGTCTTTACTCCTAAAAGTCTTCAGCTAATCTCCAGTAGCCAGTTGAATGCCTTCCGACCTGGGGGTTTCATCTTCCAGCACTATCGTGCAATTTATTTTATTGAGACTATCCATTGAGTTTTTGTGGCAAGATACAGAAGTAGATTGTTAGGTCTTTCTTCCATGCAGGTAATTCTAGTGCTGTTGCCGTTGTCAGAGAAATGTGATCTTCTGCTGCCAATACCATCCCATTCATCTGCTGCCCAGATGGTTTTTTTGTTTTGGTCTGGCACCTCAGTTGAGACCTGACCATCTTGGGAGATCCTGCCAGTAGTCAAGCTACCAATAGGTTAGCTCTCAGCATCACTGATGCACACCAGCCCTCACAGCACGGCAAGCTGCAAAGTGCTACTCAAGTACATGTGAGGAATCAGAATTATACAACTTGGGAGTATATTTGTTGACAAGATTCACATAGTACAGAATTTACAGATACAGTTGACTTCATATACCAAAGTAGGCTGCTAGTAAGAATAGCACAGTAATAAAGTTTAGGAATATGACCCAGACAAAAGATCAAAAACACTCATTGTACTCATTGTTAATAGGGCTAAGCGCTGGCAACATTTTTTCATTCCTTTCCATTTTGCATTTTTTAATGATTTTTTACACACTGCAGCAGCACTTATTTGGGTAGAAGCACATGCTACAGATAGAGTTTCTGAATATCCATAAAGTCTGCCGTGGCACAATACGGATTGTGCCAGGGCAGTCTGTGGGTGGAGGCAGGGTCAGAGCCAGAGGTTATCCATATAATGCTGATAGTCAGCGTCAATATATAGAAAACTATCCAAATAACTTAGGACAACAAAAAAGCTGTGTAATGGTGCTGAATATTACCTTTGTGTTAACCATACTCTCTGGATATGCAGTGCCGGCCACCGTCCAGTTTCCAGCAGTCAATATCTAGATTTTTTTTTAGTTGCAGTGACCCATATTTTAAAAAATGTCAACTATTGACCTCTTAAATTTTTGCATGTATTTCATTGCGTTTAGTTATTCCCCTAAGTCTGGCTTTTATGCGCATATATATATATATATATATATATATATATATATATATATATTAATGTCTGTAAAAAATGTAGATGCATAAACATGAGGCTCATCCTAAAAGGATAAGTCATCATTTGGACATCTGCAGACAGGCAGATGGACCACAAATGCAGCTCTCAGACGTCTCCAGTATGGGGATGTTCAAGTAGGCACGAGGGCGTGGCAGAGGCATGTCTAGGGAGGGGCAATGGACCTACATGTCCCCATTCAATCCCAGAAGCAGCAGAGCCAGCTACAGGCACCAACAGGTAACAGGAAAGTATTTGTTTTCACCTTAAAACATCCAGAGAGTGTAGAGAATTAAGTGACTAGCCTTAGATTACAAAGTCCCATAGTGGGATTTCAACACTGGCCATACAACTCTCAAGCCACTGCTCTAACCATTATGCTATTAGACATATTGGTTCTGAAATACTCTCTGGGGACGTCTATATAGACATTTGATGCACGTGCATATCGGGCACATCCATGTTTTTGGAATTGGGCCTGCCTTTCTTTACAGACGTTATGGCTTTGACGTCCCAGATTGCACTTGGATGTCCCATTTGGAATGTGCCTCAATGGGGGGAATATTCAAAGTGAGTAATGCAATTAGCAGACCTGCTAACTGCATTGTTCCTGCTAAGTGGCATATTCAGTGGCACATACCCAGTTTGTACCACTGAATATCCAATCTTAATAAAGCTGAATGCGCCAATGCTAACTACTTAGCATCAGAACATTCTGAGAGCAGAGCAAGAGAGCCAGTCGTTAACCCTAACCAGCTAAAGATAGGCCAAAACAAGCCGTCCTAACTTTAGTTAGATAGCTATCCCACCAGTGACTAGATATTGACGCTAACCGGATAGTTAATTCGCTATCTGGGCAACCTGGTTATTCAATGCTGCTGCCTGGATACGGCCCTGGCATAGAATATCTGGGGTGAAGTTAAAATGGCAACAGCCAGTCGCTTTAACTGTGCTGGCTTCTACCACTGAATATGCCCCCAATAAAGAAATAAAAGAATGGATATGCCAAATTCTTTAATATGAAGCAGTTCGAAGGAAGAGGCTCCCACTCTTTCAGCTACCATGACCTATGCAATGGATCACATTTTATCAAGAGACAATAAACCAGAGCAACAGGTACCAACAGCACAGCAACTGAGAGTCAAAGGAGCTGGTACACATGCTGGTGGTCAAACAGGACTTTATTGAACCTCCGACGTGTTTTGGCCATCTAGGCCTTCTTCAGGGGGAAACAAGCCTCAAAGAACATATTAAGAGCAAAATTAACAGCATAAATGCAAAATTAAACAAATAAAATAACATATCACACATACAGGGTGGCCCAAAAAAAGTGAGAACATCTCGTAAATTAACAGCTTAAATAGTTTACTTATTTACCTTTTTAGCTATATAACGTCTTTATTTTGACAATTTCCGGTCGCCATCTTTTTTTTTTTTTTTAATTTGTCAATCGTTTACATCTGTCTTTTTGAAATTTTAAATAACTTATATGCTACGAGATGTTCTCACTTTTTTTGGGCCACCCTGTATAATAAATTATATATACAGCGACCAATACGTATACAGCATCAGAATCGATATACAAAAATAATTAAAACATATAATACATATGTTAAAAATAACAACCAGATTATATAAAACTGTATTTATAAAAACAGAGAATGAATATAATGCTTAAGAGGCTAACGGACAGACGTTACATAACACAGAGGGAACCAGTCATACTCAATACCAACATATAAAGTTCCATTAAGAAAATGTAAAAAGCTCATTCGCAAATGAATAAAACCTCTAGCGGCAACACTAGAATGAGATGAGGAGGACAAAAAGCAGGGAAGGAAACTGCTGTAAACTAAAAATTTCATTCAGAGAAAGAGAAAAGGAGCCAGCCATTTTGTAAGAAAACCAATACGGGGGGAGAGAAAATAGAACGGTAAATATCTGTATCTTGTAATCACTTATAAACTGTTGAAACTAACCATCCAAATCAAACCAGCACATTCCTGTCAAACTAAAGAGCAGCAAAATATGAATTAATACTTGAAGGATAGAATTTCCCACAAATGGCAATATGTATTATAAATTTAAAGACCTACCTAACAGGTTGCAAAGTGCAGATGCACTGTAATGTGAATGAAGAAAACGCATGCTCAGCCTGTCAGACTTTTAAAGCGCCAGGCTGAGTTCATGCCAAACCAAAGGGACAAGGGTCAACTTCAAAATCACAAATAAAATAATAATATAAGAGAGCTTTTTATACTAAATATTGAAATAAATACAATCCTTAACGTCTGTGGTGAGGAATTCCTATAAACTGTTTTAAAAAAAACTTTATAGTGTATCAATTGCAAGAAGGACAAATTATCATATGAATTATAGGACCTTGTGGTCATGTCCGGCAGATTAATGAATATATCCACATTGCGGTTTAAGTCAAGAGGATGTGCGCTCAGTCCACACAACGTTTTGAAAGCTGGGCTGAGTCCACGCCGAAAACAAAGATCAATCGTAACCACCAAGAACATAGGGGAATGTAAAACATATAAAACATAGGGGAATGTAAAACATATAAATCTAATACAAATTGATCAGTACTATGTGTTACTACCGTGAAACTGCTGTGATGAAAATATTTTTGGGAATGCTTCAAAACTATGATCAAATGTTTGGCACTATTGTTATTCCATGTGGATATTCAAATGAAATATAATGTGCCGTGTGAGTGACAAAGGGCTACTTGTCTCAAAACTTAGAGCTGTCAAGGACTGAAAAATTTTAAAAAGAACACATTCACACCTTGCAACATGTCATATGAAACATGTCCAGCATAGTTTTAAGCTCAGGAGGGACAATCATGCTTATCGCATGATTATGGGCCCGATATTCAAAGGCATTTACATGACATTATTTATTTAATTATTGTATTTAGCTCACACCTTTCCCGTAGTAGTTCCAGGCACATTACAATCAAGTAAAGTAGGTATTTCCCTGTCCCTGGAGGGCTTATAATGCCGCTAAGCAAGATATTCAGAGACACTAACACAGTTAGAGCTGCTGAATATCCATCGATACTGCTGCTATAATCTCTGATAACTGGTCAGCATCGGAGAGTTCCAGGGGCATCTCATGGTGGCATCTAGGGATAAGCATTCAGTGATGATATTCAGCCACTGACTGGTTATCTCTCAGCAGCAAAAGGTAGGCTCAGAAATGGCTAGCTCCCCGCTTCAGCAGCAAACCCAGATATTCAATGCTGGTGGCCGGATATGGCCCCGGCATGGAATATCCAGGTTTAGTGTTCAGTGGCGGCAGCTAGCCGCGGCCATTGTTCTAGCTTCTGCCACTGAATATCAGGCCCTACATGTCTAAATGTTACCATTTGAAAGAAGCATTCCAAATGGCAGTGTTTAAATGCTATGCAAAACATCCAGGCACAGAAGGAAAAGAAATAACATTTCTAAAATATTTAGGGATGTGCATTCCTTTGAAATGATATAGGAAATATTAACAAAATTTCCTATTTTATTTCATATTGATTTTAATCTGAACACGATACTAGAAAATCTAAAAAGATTCTGTGAAATAATGTCTATTATCAGTGATATTTACCAAGCCTAATCCAGATCCTGGTTGATCATCACTAATTGGACAACCAAGATCTGGATTAGACAATAAATGTCTCTGATAGTGTACTTAGACATGGTTTCACAGAATTTCTGGTGGAAGAACATAGCAAAAGAAACATCTTTGGAGGAAATCTCTACAGCAGGAGTCATTAGATTCACAAGATAAAAATATCCAGTTAGCGTTTTCCATAGAGCTCCAGACCAGACAAACTTTGGACCAATCAGAAAACTGGAAAGATCACCAGCAATACAAACTTTAAGAGCAGAAAGGCCAGAGCTAGTCCACATGGAGACATGATGGCTCTTCCACAAGATATCTGCCTTATGACTGAAGGTTACTGGTTCAAAGCCTGTCTGATTGTGAGAAAAAAGAGCCAGTTGGGATGTTTTATTTGCCTGAAACCTATCTCTACTCCAAAAGATAAATCTCTCCGTAAAATAAGAAGGAAATGAAGACATGCAATATAAAGCCTCAGACGTGTAGGACAACGTCCAATTTTAGAAACATCCACATGCAAAACATGGACATTAGCAGTTGCAGCAACATGCATGTGTTTGCACTGGTATTTCCTAATGTGCATACATATAAGTTGCCACAAACAAGGCCATATCAAGAGCTGTGCGAACAGTGTGGCCACTCAAGGAGCAAGTATGGAAAGGGCGTTGATGTCATCTCTGGGCTACCAGGAAGCCTGAATTGAGCGAGTCCCTCATAGTCTGGGTGGGTGGGGGTACCAGGTTCTCAAGTCGCACAGGGCGCATTTCTAGTTTGGTATGGTCCTGACCACAAGTACATCTCAGCCTACTATTTTGCAAAAGAGATGTGCAGCACAGCAGTAGGATGCAAGGAGACCCTGATGTTCACCTGCTTTCCTTCTTTGAGAGGGAAGCAAATATCAAAAGCAATAAGGAGGAATGCCTCTGTCATCACTGGTGTTGAAAGTTGGCTGAAACAAGCACTTTTAACATTTTTATTCACGTCAAGGACCAGATCTAGACATAGACATGTCAGCTATCAGGTTTCCATGTGTGGTGCATTCTGAAATTGGGTTCACGCCTGTATCTCTTTTGGAACATCCTGGACATGCCTCCATCACTCCCCCATGAGATATGGAGATGACTACGCTGGACAAGTATAAATTTGGATTTTTTTAAAATGGCTCTTGGGATGGGGATTTGATTCACACTTCTGAATGGGTGTTTTCAGATGTGCAGTCATGTATAGAGCTTCTAAAATGACCACCTTAGTTTAGGCCAGCTGAATAACAGGCCTAAAATAAATATATAGTGCTGGCATGGAACCACACAATATGCATATTCAGTGCCGCTGATTATACGTATTCAGTTACATGCCAGGCTTGCCAGCACTGGTGTACAGCTATTCTGGTCATAGCTACCATTGAATGATTCCATAGAGACTGGGCAATTTTCTAATAGTGCATTTCCACATATATACGGTAGTTTATGGTTTATATTATGTTTGATCTACTGCCCTTCCACAAATACAGAACAGTTTACTAATTAAAATAATTTAAGGGGGCTATTTTAGAAGTCCTAATAGTGCTTTGGACCTCTGAAAATTGGCATAGAGAAATCCAAAGTATGGAGAAGTCTCCAGAAGCATTTTAGAAGCTGGGTCTGTGGACGTGCCCAGTCTCAACAGCAGCATGCTAGAGGTGTGACTGGTGCGTTCTTATGAACCTGGATGTCACTGTGTGATTTCAGAAATGTCCTGGATGTCTGGAGTCATGTCTAAGGTTAGTCCTGCTCCAGGCATGAAAACTAATTGAAAAACCCCCTCCAATGATGGAACTCCAAGGATTAGTACAAAACCATCATATAAATAAACCCACCAAATAAATTTAATTTTTGTTTTGTCGAAGCCCACCGAGGGAAGGCTAGAACTATTTACCTAACCCCCATCAGACGGTAGACTCCTTTTATTTTATATTTCACCATAGTGCAATTAAAACGAGTACTTATCTTCAGACCACAAAACTCCGTATTTATTATCTTCCACGTTGCTGATCGCTGAGGTGCACGACGTGCACGTTTCGGGTGTGCGCCCTGTTTCAAGTGCTCCTAAGCCGTTCAGATATGCAACAAAAACCGCCGTCGTTGCGGCCGTGGGTAATGGACAATGGATTACCCACGGCTGCAACGACGGCGGTTTTTGTTGCATATCTGAATGGCTTAGGAGCACTTGAAACAGGGCGCACACCCGAAACGTGCACGTCGTGCACCTCAGCGATCAGCAACGTGGAAGATAATAAATACGGAGTTTTGTGGTCTGAAGATAAGTACTCGTTTTAATTGCACTACGGTGAAATATAAAATAAAAGGAGTCTACCGTCTGGTGGGGGTTAGGTAAACAGTTCTAGCCTTCCCTCGGTGGGCTTCGACAAAACAAAAATTAAATTTATTTGGTGGGTTTATTTATATGATGGTTTTGTACTAATCCAGGCATGAAAAGGCATCGGAAAAGTGCTTGTTTTGGCCATAAAACATCCAGAGGGTATAGAGAAGATGGCAATCCACAATCCCCAATACTCTGCACAGTCACAATGACCTAGAACCAATATTTTCCTATTTAAACAAATTAAAAATTTTTTTTTGAAATATTAGGAAGATATTGGTTCTAGATTAGAGGCATTCTCCTACATGGGTTGATAGTATTTTTCAATCGTAATGATAGCAGCAGTGGAATTTTAACCCTGGCCCTAGCCCACTACTCTAACCATTAGGCTATTCCTAAACATCCATTCTCTGCAAGACATCCATATTGGGCATATCCATTTGTGTGAAATGGTGCCCGAGTCTGGATGTGCCTGCTTTTTTCAGACATTCTGGCTTGGACATTTCAGATTGCTCTTGGATGTCATTTGTAAAATTCCACATTACGATTTTTTTCATGGAAATTGCTTTGATTAATCTTTTGCTCATCAGAGTTTGATGCTACGTTAGCATCTCTATGATAGAGAGCATTACAGTAGAAAGGAGCCTGTGTGTGGAATCTGGGAGAAAATATTCTCTTAATAAAATATAATTTCTTCTTTTTAAAAGGCATATATTACTCTGTCTTAGAGTGCTTTGCCCAGACTGTAATACATTGCATATTTTGAGTTGCCTGGGTTAAGTGCTGCTTTAACTTAAACTACTGTTTCTGGAGTCCAAGATGATTTTTGGCAGAAGTTCAATAACACATTGTTGACAATATTCTTAATGCACAGCAACATTATTCCAAAGCTCCATGGGAATTTTGATTTGAACAGCTTATTAGGATGTGACCTCTCTCTTAGATTTCTTATTTTAGGATCAACTTAACATGTAAGTATCCCACTGGGAGCTGATGTACTTCCTCTTCGGATAACGAAAACAGCAATAAGCCAGTCATATCGAACCTCTCTCTAATACACATGACACTATGGTCTTGACAAAAGACCACAACATTCCTAGAAATTAAGAGGAAAGCCATGTGATAGGTTAACAGAAATGGAAAGAATGCATACAAGGTATTTCTATGAATCACTGCTGTAAGCAGGCACTTTTTTGAAAAATTGTTGACAGGGAGAACCAAATTTAGACAAATCCTTTTTTTCCCACTGGATTTTCAACAATTGAAATTAAGGCTCCCCCTCCCCCAATGACCAGAGGAGGGTGGAGGGAGAGAAGAGTCCACTTCAGGACAACCAAAAGTAGCTGTAAGTGGCCTTTTTCTTCCTTGGGCCTAGCTATACTGCAGGAGTTGCTTACATGTAATTTACATTCTTGGTTCCCAAAGCATGTGGCAATAAAGTGACTTTTACCAGGGTCACACAGAATATCAGGGCAGAGAGGAGTCCTGGAATGCCTGCCTCATGGAACTGTACTTTTGGTTCGTGAGTGCAGCAGTGTGCCTTCGAGTCAGTCCTGACTCCTGGCGACCCAGAAGCTCCTGGGTTTTCTAATTGGAAGAAATTTCATAGATCCTGGACTTAAATACCAGCTCTAAACATTAGCGGGTCAATATTTCCCAGGACTTATTCCACATTTCGAAAGGAAAGGACACCCTTATTGTTTCTTTGAGTATTGTTGCAAACAATTTTTGAGTGTTATTTTTTGATCATGACCCAAAAAGGTTCCTGGGACTGCCTCATTGAAATGCCCTGATAGTATGCTTGTTGTGCGGCACCACATTCTTTTAGGTAGCTTGAGGGAGGCCAAGTTATAGGCAGTTTGTTTACAAAGCTAAAGTGCTATGTACCTATGGGTGGATATTTAAAAGCACACGTTAGTAACTACTCCCTCACCCCCAAATGGTGCTATATAAATAGCAGGCATAATGTTAACAGGGCAATTTTATAAAGCAAGTATATGCGTAGAAAAGGTTCTTACAAAATGACCCTAGGCATCAAAGCATGTGTGACAATAAGAACATGCATGCTCTGACGCGATCTAGGTGTAGGCATGTTCAGGGGAGGTTGTTTGGGCACGGCATAGAGTCATCATGAATGTGCTTATTTTAGAAGATACGCTCATAAGCACATCTGTTGCATGTAAACGTTTACACATGCTCCCAAGCAGTTCAGCAGTTGATGTGAAGGGAACGCTAGCAGGATAACGAAACATGTCTTAGCAACTCCCCTGAAGAACCCTAAGTGGCGAAACGCCGAGTGCTGGGTAGCGTCGGGAGAATAAGACAGCAGCTGTGCAAATAAGACATCAGCTATGCTGTTCGATTGAAGTTGAAGCTCGATCATTCTAAGCTAAGCAAACCAATTTTTTGGATTATTTTCCTGTGGATGGAGGGAGCATTTTATCAATAACACCTTTGAAAAAATGGAAGCTATATAGTGTGGTCATTGATGTAAAGTCTATGACAGTGAATTTGAAGCGTTGTGTTCCTGTCTAATAATACTGAGACCACGTTAGCTTCCGTTGTAGAACTGTGGCAGATATTGATGTTTTTTGTTCTCTGATCCACAAGTGAATGTGCCAGACTTTCAAACTATATTACAGAGTTTTTGTTTTTATTAGTCATAGTTACTCTGTGCAAGTTGTGACCAAATTACAATTTGTAACCCATCAACAGGGACATACATGGTAGTTGGCTTAGAAGATATTTTAGAGAAGAATCATCTAAAAATACAAGCTAGTAGACCTGATCAGATCATTTTTTTATCACCTTTATTTGTGAAGATGTAGGGACCTCCTATAAGAAACAGCAGAAGACAACTAAGGTACTTAGAGACAAGGTGAATGTGGAAAGATGGGAAAAACTGCTCTGGAAAGGAGAAGGCAAGAAGGGTGGGGGGGTGGGAGAAGAAGGGTAGAGGACTTGGTTTAAATTTACAGGGCGAGCATTAGGAGTTATGTGTGGTTTGTATGGGGGACAGAAGAATTAGTACACAGAACAGCTGAAATTGCAAAAAAGAAGAATATATAAATTAAATCTCAGAGTTTAATAGAAGAATTTGGAAGAAGGAAACTTATAGATATATGGAGGGGAATTTTAGAAAGAACATCCAATGCAATTTGGGACATCTAAGCCAAAATGTCTGAAAAAAAAGCAGGTACGTCTAGGTGCAGACATGATTTCACAAACATGAATATGTCCAATATGGATGTCTCCAGGGGCATCTACATAGACATCCCCAGAATAGTATTTCATTGTAACATACTATATAGTAACATAGTATATGATGGCAGATAAAGACCATTATGGTCCATCTAGTCTGCCCAGTAAGGCAGCTAGAGTAGGTATTCCAGCCGTTCTGTGCAGGTCACACCACTCTATATGTTGAACTATAAAAGATAGTTAAGTTTATTTTGATTTTATCCTCTTGCTATAAAGGGACCCACTATATCTGTCCCATGCCATTTTGAATTCCATCACTGTATTTGCTCCCACCACTTCCATCGGGAGGACATTCCAAGCGTCCACCATCCTTTCAGTGAAAAAGTATTTCCTGTCGATTTTAAAGTTAACCTCCTTGCAGCTTCATTTTATACCCTCTAGTTTTACAGCTTACCCTTCTTTGAAAAAGGTTTGTTTATATGCCTTCAAGTCAATGCTGCCTCCTGGCATCCCAACAGCCCTTGGGTTTCTTGTTAAGGTATGGCTGGAAGCAGATTGACAGGCCTTTTCTTCGGAGGTAATGGAGAGTAAAGTGACTTACTCAAGGTGTGCTAGTGGGAATGAAACCCAGATTACTTGGATAGTAGGCTGGTGCTCTAACCACTAGGCTACTCCTCCACTCCTGTCCAGCAATACCCTTAAAAAATTATTTAAACATCTGTATAATATCTCCCTGTCTCTCTTGTTCTTTAGGGTATACATATTTAGGTCTTCAAATCTCTTCTCATATGTTTTCTGGTGCAGACTCCAAATCATTTTGGTCGCCTTCCTCTGAAATGTTTCAAGTCTTTTTATATCCTTTGTGAGATATGACCTCCAAAACTGAACCCAATATTCCAAGTAAGGCCTCACTAATGACTTGTACACAGGCATTAATATCTCCTCCTTTCTGCTGGTTATTCCTCTCTGTACGCAACACAGCATCTTTCTGGCTTTGGCTACTGCCTTGTTATATTGTTTTGCTACCTTGAAATCCTCAGACACCATCACTTTGAGGTTCTTCTCCTGGTCCATGTGCACCAGCTTCTCCCTCTCTATCGCATACAATTCCCTTGGATTTTTGCATCTGCACTTCTTCACATTAAATCTTAACTGTCAAGCATTAGACCATTCTTCCAGCTTTTGTAGATCTTTCCTTATGTTGTCCATGCCCTCAGAGGAGTCCACTCTTTTGCAAATTTTCGTGGCATCTATACAAAGGCAGACTTTTCCCTTCAGTCCTTCAGCAATATCACTCAAAAATATATTGAACAGTACTGGTCCCAGGATTGCTCCCTGGGACACACCACTACTTACCTTCCTTTCTTCTGAGTGAGTTCCATTTACCACCACCTTCTGTCATCTGTTAGTCAACCATGTTCTGACCCAGTTCACCACCTTGGGACCCCTCCCCAGGCTACACAGTTTATTGATAAGCCTCTAGTGAGAAACAGTATCAAAGGGTTTGCTGAAATCTAGGTAGATCACATCCATCGCATGTCCTTGATCTAGTTCTCTGGTCACCCAGTCAAAGAACTCAATCAAATATATTTGGCATGATTGTCTTTTGGTAAAACCATGTTGCTTCAGATCATGCCACCCATTGGTCTTTAGAAAGTCCACTATTCTTTCTTTCAGGAACGCCTCCATTACTTTTCCCACCATCGAGGTAAAGCTTACCAGCCTATAGCTTGTCACCTTTTCCCTATTAAGGCTTTTGTGAAGAGGTACCACATCAGCCCTTCTCCAGCCTTGCTGAACCTCTCCTGTCTCCAAGGATCTATTAAAAATATCCTTTAAAGGCCCTGCCAGAACCTCTCTGGGCTCCTTCAGTATCCTGAGATGTATCCCATCCAGTCCCATGGCCTTGTCCACTTTCAGTTTTTCAAATTGTTAAAAAAATCATCTGTGAATGGTATAGTATCTACTCCATTCCCATTTGTATATTGTCAATCATATGTGGTCCTTCTCCAGGGTTTTCTTTAGCGAATATAGAAATATTTCTTTAGTAGTTTCTCTGTTTCAATGTCACTTTCCACAAAATTGTCCTCAGCATTTTTGAGTCTTGCAATTCCACCTCTGATCTTCCTCTTCTCTTGAATATAACTGAATCATGTTACACCACATCTTTAGTCATCATTTCTTCCCTCTTTGCTTTTACTATCCTTCTTTCTCTCTTTGTCTCTTTTAGCTTTATTCGTATTCTTTTCTGTCTTCCTCTGTTTGTATCTTCTGAATTTTGGGAAGGTTGGTTTTTGTCTTTATTTGCGCAGCCACTTTGGAGAACCACACTGGTTTCCTTTTCCTCTTGTTTTTATTTACTTTCTTTACACACACACACATATATATATACACACACACACACATATATATATATTAGTAGTGGTCACCATGGCACAGCAGTTCCATTCAGAAACTGCAAATGCCAGCTGCCACAAATATTCTTCTTTCTCCACAGCCAGACCTTCGATCCAGCCTCCCATGGTCAGGGTCCAGCTGTGGGGATCCTCCTGCACCCCCCTACCTTTTTGACTCGGCCCGGCGGCATGATCCACTGATGTCCAGGGGGACTTATTCCACCTTTGCGGTGGAATAAGTCCCCCATCCATGTTCACGGCCCCGGACATACATGGACCTCAGAACCAGCCCCGTACGTCCAGGGCCGCAGCCTGCCCAAGCTCTGCCTCAGTAATACTCCCTCCTGCCCCCATCTAAGCCTCCCCGTACAAACGAGCTGTTCATACGGGGAGACAGTAACCGGGGCAGCAGACGAACAGCGGGGATGGACGTCCAATCCGGATGTCCATCCCCGCTATTCACTGTACTGAATGACCCCCTAAAAGATCAGATATAACATTAGATGTGTTTTAATCAATAACAGTAGAGGGAATTAGGATAGTACTTAAGGCCCTGAATACCACGTTCTCTTTAGATCCCGTTTCCATTATAACTTTTAAACAATGTTCTGAAGGTATGTTGGATTGGATACAGGTGTGGATAAATTCTTTGCTAGGAGGAGGGCAGGTGCCCCTACCCTCTTTAAAAGAAGCCTTAGTTTCCCCAATTTTGAAAAATGCAGGTACTGATAGAAATAACTGAAAAGTAGTTCAGAAATATAGAGTTATGATTTACGCCTATGCAGATGACATACATATCGTAGACTTCATAGCTCCATTAGAGATTTTACGGTTATTAATGAATATTTAAATGAGATCAAGATATGGCTAGATTATAGTGGAGGTATTGAATGTAGCTAAGAGTGTTTGTTTAGGTATGGGAGGAATTGATAAGAATATGCTAAGTATACGGCCGATGAGATTGATGGTGTCTCAATCCACTGGGTTACAGAACTTTGATCTTTAGGAATGTTGATAGAAAGAGAAGGAATTGACTCTAAGCAGATTGCCTGAATGACCAGCTCTGATTTTCATTTCGTCAATTTAGGCCATACATATGCAAAAAGGAACTCGGGTGGATAGTGCAGTTATTATTATTAAGTGTTCTTGATTTCTGTAATGTGTTATTCAGGCGACTTAAAGGAAAACGATTAAGAAAGTTACAGATTATAAAAAATACTGGAGCTATGCTTTTATTCAGAGGCAAGAAATATGAAAGTGCTTGACTGTTGCTGAGAAAATTTCACCGGCTTCCAGTTAGGGAGAGGTATTGTTAAAAAACTACTAGCGTTAACATTTAAGGCTATAAGAAATGCCAAACCTATGTAGTTAATAGACTGCAGGGGTACATTCCAAAAAGATAACTATGTTCCTCCTACCCTAGTATGAAGCTCATTCATAAGGTAACATGGATATCTAAGGCCATTAGCATGACTGGTCCTGAGTCATAGAGTGCCTTACCAGCTTATTTAAGACAGAACACCAATTTATAGAGTTGTAGAAAAGAGGTTAAAACAAAATCAAAAAGTGGACAATCAAATGTTTTCTGAGGAGGATGATAGTCTGGCTATCAGTCTTGATAATATCTGCAATCACTATGCATACCTGTGCTCTCCGTATAGATGTAAAACATCAAGCAATAGTGCTAGGAGCTGAGAATTTGTTTGCAAAGGGTAGGGCTAAGCTTTGCGTGTGAAAACATACTGAACATGATAGCAATCTTTCAGTCCTTTTAATATTTTACTGAATCATGATTGGTCCTTCTGAACACACCTGTAGTTGAATTTCTCTACAATAATAATAATAAAAAATTTAGTAGGCCCAACAAAGTTAAGATATCCTTGGCAAATAGTGAACACATTTCTTATTTAACTGGCCTGTTTTTTATAGGATCATTTATTTGCGTTATAGATTAACCTGGGATGAGCGTGCTTTGACTTACAAGTGTGTATTAAGTAGTTCTAGTGAGTGATAAATTGTTTTAGCATGTGCTGAAAAACGGATCGTGTGTGAAACAAAATGAAACCAATGAAAACCCATCCCAGCAAATGAGAAATTTTCAGCCTCTAGGGAATATGCATGGGAAAAATTTTGTTTCATTTTTGAGCCATTTTTGGACTTTTTTGATTTCACCTATTTCTTTAAATAAACTTCTTTCTGACATGTGATGCAACGTTTCAATGCATGGCAATTAACTTTGCATGCATTAATTTGTGGGTTAAGGTATATTAAACCAATTTTGTGCGTACTAACGTTTTAAAGGCATGCTAATAAAGTGAATGTGAGCTAACAAATGCATAACATCCATTGCTGTTGTTAAATGCCGTCGAGACGGTGTCGACTCATGGTGACCCTTTTGGTAGTTGTCCTAAACTGTGTTTGGTCTTCAGTCAGGCGGCTCATTGTTGACAGAGTGGCATCCATAGCTGCTGTTATTGTATCGATCCATCTCATTGCTGGCCTTCGTCTTTTGCATTGATCTTCTTCCTTGCCAAGCATGATGTCTTTCTCTAATGTTTTCTCTCTTCGCATGATGTGTCCAAAGTATGTAAGTCGAAGTCTTGTCATCTGAGCTTCTAAAGAAAGCTTAGATTTCATCTCTGCATGTTTCTAGCACAGGGGAATACAAATTACCCTCATATATTATTTATTTGTTGTAAATAATTACCCCGGTTACCCAAGTTATTGTTCCTGTTATATGTAAACAAAAAACAGATAATTGTACTTTGTCTGATGTTTTCTTGTTCTATGTAAACCGCGCTGATTGTGAATAGTGCGGTATATAAAAGATGTTAAATAAATAAATAAATAAATAAAATAGCATATTTCTCTTTTCCTCCATTCACAGACTCAGGCATGCATTTTTTATTTATTGACATTGTCTTATATACCGCGCTATTCTGCATCAGTGCGGTTTACATTGAACAAACTGAAATTACATTGAACAGGGCATTATAACTTGGAGATAACTATTTTACAGGGAACATGGGCTATGGAGGGTTAAGTGGCTTGCCCAAGACCACAAGGAGCACCTGTGGGACTAGAAACCCCAGTCCTTCCGGCCCAAGGTTGCTGTCCTCTAGTGGGATTTGAACACCTGACCTTCCGGCCTGAAGTACCTTGCCCCAACCACTAGGCCACTCCTCCACTCAATGGGCATGTCTGTGTGGGGGATTTCACTGAAAAAGCCAAGATAAAGTATGTCTCAATGGGGTAGCAGGAGATCTCTCAGTAGGTGAGTGTGCATAGTATGGGTAGTAAATGATGGTGTATGTGGGCTTCATTATAATGAAATGATGGTGTATTAGTGGGCTTCATTATAAAGCATATGAGGGCAGACTTAAGGATCTTAATATGTACACCTTAGAAGAAAGGCGGGATAGAGGTAATATGATTGAGATGTTTAAATACCTCCGTGGCATAAATGTTCAGGGAGAGAGCCTCTTTCAATTGAAAGCAAGTTCTGCTACGAGGGGACATGGGATGAGGGTGAAGGGAGATAGATTCAGGAGTGATATGAGGAAATATTTCTTTACGGAAAGAGTAGTGGATCTGTGGAATAGTCTCCCAGTGAGGTGGTAGAGATGAGGACAGTAACTGAATTCAAAAAAGCATGGGATCAACACAGAGGATCTCTAAAGGTAAAAAGTGGACTGTTGTAGTTGTTGATATGGAAAGACAGACTAGATAGGCCATGTGGTCTTTTTCTGTCATCATGTTTCTATGTTTCTATATAAGGGGTTTGGTGGGGTGTGCTATATCTCTACAGGCAGAGTTCAGCTGTGGGAATGTGAAGATGAGATTTGAGAGGGTGAGGGAATGTGTGCTGTATGTCATAGGTGTTTGTGTGTGTTAGAAGTGTGTGCTTGTTGGCATTGTGTGTCAGGGGTATGCACATTTTGGTAGTGTAGGGGGCAATTTCTCCAAATGGGTTAGTTTTGCACAGACCATGACAGTCATGAGCCTCACTCCTAAGCCAGGGAATATTGAGTATGATTTCAGTCTCTCAAATTTACTGCTAATGCAGAAATAGAGGGAGGAGTGGCCTAGTGGTTGAGGCAAGTTGCCAGAGGGCTGGGGCATCAAATCACACTGGAGGACAGCATCCTTGGACTGGAAGGACTGGGTTTTCTAGTCCCACAGCTGTTCCTTGCGGCCTTGGTCAAGTCACTTAACCCTCCGTTGCCTCAGGTACAAAAAAATAGATTGTGAGCCCTTTGGGGACAAGGGAAATATAATACTGTACCTGAATTTACATTGCTTTGACCTGGTGAAAAGTGGTATATAAGCATTGCTAAATAAATATATAATGGTCACCATAGTACTTGCTTTGACCAAAGACAGCTTCCTTCTGGTGTTTATAAGATGTAACATGTATGGGTAGTTTGCCAAGATGTGACTGAAAGTTCTTTTTATAAGGGTTGTGGTTCCTAATATGATGGGAAATATTTCTTTACCTTTCTGCCACATTTTCTTGGTCTCCGACTGCATTTCTTGGTACTTTGGGATTTTCTCCCTCTCCATGCGATTCACAGAATAATCACTCGGAACAGACACATCTATTAACGATACCATTCTAGTGTTTTTCTCCTTTACCACTATGTCAGCTTTCCCCACATCCAGTTTCTTATCCGTCAGAATGGGAATGTCCCAGGTGATCATAACCTCTTCATTCTCTGTAATTCTCAGTGCTTTTCAGGGACAGTGACGTTCTAGTACTTACAGAGTTTCCAGTGGATGAGGCATGCTACTTTGTTGTGCCTTTCTGTATAAAACTTTTCTGCCATCAGAATTTCACAGCCAGCTATGAGGTGAGTCACTGTTTTTAGCTCTTAGTTACAGAATTGACATATTACCTTCACTCCTGCGCGCTCCCATGTCTCCCCCTGCCTCCTGGCCTTACACTGGCTCCTGATCAAGTTTCGTTTCATCTACAAGATTCTTATTATCACTCACAGGGTTCTCCACACCGATACCCCTCAGTACCTAGCTAACACTATCTGTTTCCAGCCCTCTCCCCGTCTTCTCCGCTCATCCTCTGGTGGTCGTTTGTTCCTTCCTACTCCCTCTCATGCCCGCCTAGAATCAACTCGTCACTCTGCTTTCTTCTTTCTGGGCCCTGCCCTCTGGAACTCCCTCCCTCTTCCCCTCCGCATTGAACCCTCCTATC
Organism: Ichthyophis bannanicus; assembly: GCA_033557465.1. Classification (NCBI taxonomy): domain Eukaryota; kingdom Metazoa; phylum Chordata; class Amphibia; order Gymnophiona; family Ichthyophiidae; genus Ichthyophis; species Ichthyophis bannanicus. The sequence goes on from CM066046.1 coordinate 99,971,835, forward strand.
CCCACTTTAAAACCCTTCTAAAAACCCACCTTTTCTGTCAGGCCTTTGACCTTCCTTCTTCCTCTGACGGCACCTCATCCCCCAGTTCTGCCCTCCAACCACCTTGAATCACCTTGTCCGTTTCCTATTTTCCTTCTCCTTCCCCCTGGTTCTTTTGTTTTCTGTCTTATCTTGCTATTCTCTCTCTGTCCTATAAGCTTTGGCGTTCTTTTCTAACTTTATTTTCTGCAGTTGCCATTTTGTTATTGTACACCGCCCTGATGCTTCGGCCTGGGCGGTTAATCAAGAGACTCAATAAAGATAAAGATAAAGATGTCTGTTTTGCCAGTTTTTTCAATGCTTGCTGTAAACTATCTCATCCATAATCCGCTGTCCTGGGCTACAACTATCAATCTCTCATCCTTCTGTTTTAGTTCACTTCTCCTTAAACATTCATGTATCCATTCTTGATCGACAAAGGGTTCCTGGAGTAACACTTTGTATTTCCCACTGTATTTGTGCATTTGACACTTGTTTTTCTTCATTTGCTGATTCTTTGAAGAGTTTTTTTCTTTTGTTTTGCAGATTCTGTTGCTTCCTTCCCTGTGTGTGCTTGTGGATTCTCACTCATTCATTCTAGTCATCGGAAAGCCTGTCCAAGTTTGATGATGGAGGCAGATTCTGGACATTTAATTCCATATTTCAGCATTTTTTGCATGTTTGGATCCGATGAGACTGTTAGACAGTCCTGAAGGCCTATGATAGTAGCTCTGTACGTGTAATTAATCTCTATGATGCCTAGTCTGTGTGTGTCTGGACATGTAGCCTGTAGCCTTCTTGCACTTTTCCCCCATCCCCCTGCATTGTTCCCCTTTACTCTCCCTCCATTCCTTTCTCTGCCTCCCCCTTTCACTCCCTCCCTCTCTCTTTTCTTGCACTCTCTCCCCTACTTTCCATACTCTCCTTATGCTCTCCTAAATCCACTCCTCCCTCCTCCCTCTTCCTGCACAAGACCCTTTTCCTTACTTCCTCTCTAACCATACCCTTATGCTCTGCTGTCTCCTTACCCCGCCCTTTTCTTTTCCTCCTCTCTAATCCTAATCTTTAGCTTTTGTGCTGCCCCAAAGCCCTACCCTCTCTCATGCTAATCCTGCTTCCTTTCTCTTGCCCGCAATGGGCATCTGCTCTGCAGTAGTGGGAGACAGGGACTCCCCCCTCTGGCCCTTCATTGGTGCTGGACTCCAGCTATCTCTTCATCTGCGTCAGGAACCACTCACTGCCGGGAGAGGATGATGGGTGCAAAAGTAATCCATTTGGAGAAATTGCCCCCCAAAATTCCTTACTGTGTGTTAAGTACAAGCAGTTAGTGTGGGTGCACTTTATGCGTTCATTTGAAGAGGTGCTCAGTACACCCATGTTAACTGCAAAATTGACATCTCATGATAAATGCCTGCACTAACTGCAATATTCACCCACTCTCCACCTACAAGCCACCCAGTCTCCAACTTTACATGCATTAAGCAGTTCATATGGGATTTGTATTGCACAGACTGTATTTATTGGGCAGTAGCTGGTCCCTGGCCTGCACTAATGGATACCTTACAGTAAAGACATGTGTTAACTGGTTAGTGCATTCTAATAAATGCGGCCCCCTGAGAGTGGTATAAATATCCTGCCAGCATCCAGATCAGGGCAGTTTAGCCCAGGCAGTATCGGCCGGGATGTCTGGGTCAGGGATGCCCTAGTATAGAATGTCTGGGTCAGGGATGCCCTAGTATAGAATGCCTGGGTCATGGATGCCCTAGTATAGAATGCCTGGGTCAGGGATGCCCTAGTATAGAATGTCTGGGTCAGGGATGCCCTAGTATAGAATGTCTGGGTCAGGGATGCCCTAGTATAGAATGCCTGGGTTAGGGATGCCCTAGTATAGAATGCCTGGGTTAGGGATGCCCTGGTCAAAGATGCCCTGAGATCCATGGGTTTCCGACTTGGAGATCCTCTGCTAATTTTTATTCTTTCACCCCAAAAGAATGGTGGAAAGAAATTATACATAAGAAGTTGAAAATATGAGTCCATTCTTCTGGGGACAAAATAAGCTTCTGAAAACTTAATGGAATGGGACCAAATTTGGCATGGAGGTAAAAGCAAATTGAGATTGGATATGAGGGTTTAAAGGAATAATGGGGGAGGAAGGATACCTCTATGAGGAGAGGCTTAAGAGGTTAGGGCTCTTCAACCTGGAAAAGAGAAAGCTGAGGGGAGATATGATATCAGTCTGTAAATTAATGAATGGAGTAGAATGGGGAAATGTAGAATGATTGTTTATGCCATCAAAAAGTAGAAAGACTAGGGGACATGGAATGAAGCTATAATGTAACCTATTTAAGACTAATATGAGAAAATATTTTTTCACTCAACGCGTAATCAAACTTTGGAATTCATTACCTGAGGATTTAGTAAAAGCTATTAGTGTAGCTGGGTTTAAAAAAGGTGGACAAGTTCCCGAAGGAAAGGTCCATAAAACATTATTAAAGAGGATCTGGGAAATCAACTGCTCCAATACAAGCATTGTGGAACCTGTGTGTCTTTTTGGGAAACTGCCAGGTACTTCTGACCTGGATTGGCCACTGTTGGAAACAGGATACTGGGCTTGATGGACCTTGGTCTGACCCAGTATGGCATTTCTTATGTTCTAAGTCCCTCTAAAATGACCCAATGCATTGGGGAGGGTATTCCAGTAGCTGCAACATAGAAGCATTGAAATGCGGTGGTCAGGGAATTTCTCTTCTTGTTCACAAACACAGAACCAACAGAAATACACACATACATGCGTACATACACAGAGATACACACATACATGCGTACATACACAGAGATACACAGGCATGCACAAATGCACACACAGGCACAAACACAGAAAACCATAGATACATGAATGTACCAACAAACATATAAACGTACATGCCTACAGATATACAGAAACATACATACACACATACTAATCTTGTTCCAGGGGTCATTCAATTGACAGTTCTTTGTAAAGGAAAAGCCAAATGAAGTTTTGAAAATGCTTTACAATTTTTATTGTTAGGTTTAGCTAATGCGACAATGCCTATTGGGGAGGCCCATTCATCTGTCCGTTTGTTTATCTGCATTTGTGCAGACAAACCTGTGCAGAATACTCCTGCTGGAATTCTGCATATAATAATTCAAAATGTTGAGCTTTTTTGTGATAATTTATTTCTGTATTGTATTTTAAATTAAGCATCACTCAAAAACAGTACGCTTTGTTAGTTTGACACAGCCTGCCGAATTTTGCGTAATTCAGACCTTTTGACACAGAATTTTGAATTTTGTGGGCGGAATTCGAGCGGGAGTAGCAGAAAAACAAGCAAAAGGAAGCACCAAAGACTGAGAGGGGCGGCTGCAAGAAGAATGATGTAACCAACGAATATGCAGACAGAAACACACGCACGTACCCACAACCAGACACAAATACACACACGATACACAGACGGATCCCCCAGTCTCTCACCCAACATAGTGTGTACTAGATGGTGCCAGCCACGAAAACGGTCTTCTAGTCTACCTTTTCGGTTTGCGCGGCTATCCTAGCTGAAGTATGCGGAGGTATCTTCGAAAAGTGGGAACGAGCAGAAGGGGGGGGGCGGGGGGTTTAAGGTAGACAAGATGAGTACTTACCTATCAGCCTCCTTCTGGCATTCCCGTCCTCCTTGAATTGCTAGCAGAGCGTGGAATGGTGCAGGACACGGGAGTTGTGGAAGAGCCCACAAATCCGGCCATTACATTTAATATTTAGATGTGCGAGTCACACACCACTTGAATATGCAGGAAATGAAAGGACTTCCCTTTTCTAAAAATTCTTTTCTTTCCGTGAGTCGGTGTGTTAAAGGGTCAGTCAATTGTATTCAGCACTTTTGAGGTTCTGCTTTTGCGGCCTCCGACTGTAATACCAAATAATCCTCCCAGCTAATCTGTGAAGGACTCGTAATACCTGGAGAAAGTGCTTTGTCTATCCTAACCACTGCAGCGACTGTAGTTTAGTAAAGACTCAGAGGCTAGGAAACTCAAAAGTTTTGCCAAGACTTTCACCCAGTTTTTCTGGCAAATATTTTTAGCACCCCCCACCCCGGACTAAAAATAATAATAATTTGATTTTTCCCCTACAGGCAAATGTCAACCGAATGACCCCTGGAAAGAGATTAGTAAGTGCCTTTGTGGCACAAGTCTTTCACAATGGCATCATTGCATCACAATGAGAATCCTAACAAATGATGTAAAGATCACATTTGCTATGAATGTGTAGAGTGTCTTGCTAAACCAAAGCAGGAAGCATTTCAGAAAGGAAAAACAAAGTGTAGCAGACCTGAGAGCACAATCCTGACAATGCATTGCCTGATACAGATGAATGTCAAAAGCAGTAATAAAGGAATCCAGAAAAAAATGCAGAATCTATTATCACAAGACTGGAATTTAAAAATCTCACCATGGTCCATTGGGCCTACTACTCTTGATTCGCTCCTACATCTTTCCAGTCTGATTTCCCCCTCTATCCCCCATCGCTCTCTTTGCACCTCCCAGACCCTATTGCTCTCCCTTCCTCGCTTTTCTTGCTTGTGCCTTGAAATTTGCTATCTTTCTGCTTTTTCCTACCTGGGCTCCTCTCTCTGCAATTCACTAACGCTATTTCTCCATCAGGGTTCCTCCTTTTCAAATTTCAAGAAAGCCATAAAAACCTGGTTCTTTCAATTTGTTTATTCACAGGCTCTTGGGAAGGAGAGCTGAAGTATTTCTATCTGCATCTTCCCTTCCCCCCTATGTATGTGCCCTGTAGATTTTAATATAACATAACATAGTATATGACGGCAGATAAAGACCAGTATGGTCCATCTAGTCTGCCCAGCAAGGCGGCAAGAGAAGGTGCACTTGCCGTTCTGTGCAGGTTACCCCTCCCCATGTGTTTATTTAGGGGTGTACCCACCGCTCCGTGTAGGTCACCCCTATTTGTTCAGATATAAGAGATAGTTATGTTTATTTTGATTTTATCCTGTTGCTATAAAGGGAGTTATAATGGAGGAGTACCTTTCTATGTTTTGGGGGTTTTTTTGTATACTGCCCTGATGGCTTTCCTGTGTTTGAAAGGTGGTCTAACAAATACTATGAATAAATAATAAGAATCTAGAAAATTCTAAGTTCTAGAACAATACTTTATTCAAACTAAAATCTCTTTCTTACCAGGATTCATTTTAAGATTTCTGTGCCCACAGGCATGGAGCAGCGGAAAGAAGCAGGGATTTCCTCGAGAGATAGGATGGTACACATGGGAGGGGAGACCCCCTGCAATGCCAGCACAAGAGAGGAAGTGACCCCAGAAAAGCCACTGGGAGTCCCTAGTTCTTGCTGGTGCAGAGAAAGGGCAGCAACTGAGAGAAGAGCTGGCTCCCCTGCTCCCACAGGCACAGAGAAAGGGTAGTGGCTAATGCAGCTCACAAGTACCAATCAAAAAGACACACATGTTCCACAATGCTTGTCCTGGGGCAAGCAGTAGATTGTCTGGGTCCTCTTTAATTTCCTCCAGGAACTTGTCCAAACCATTTTTAAACCCAGCTACACTAACAGCTTTTACAACATCCTCCGGTAACGAACTCTAGAGTTTGATTATGTGTTCAGTGAAAAAATACATTGAAGCTTCATTGCGTGTCCACTAGTCTTTCTATTTTTGGATGGTGTAAACAATCGATCTACGTTTACTCATTCTGTGGCAGGCTTTGGCCTATAATAGTCTGCAAATATGAAAGGCCTGTAAGTTAGGCCCTGATTCCAACCCCCATCTTAGTAAGAACTAAAAATCTGTAAAAGTCTGAGAAAGCTGTTCTAAATTGCTTAATAAGACGTTTTCATGAGTGCATAAATCTTCCATTATTCTTTTGTGTTCTGATTGTAGAAATGTTTCAATACATGCATTCCTAGAGCTAGAAACGACCTCGGAGCAGGATAGTATCAATGCCTAGAAACTGCACCTTTGTTTGAACAGTCCGGGAAGGGGGAGCAGGGAGCTAGGCCCAGAAAGGATCTCTGATTGGACAAGTGCAGGGGGCGTTGGAACCAATAGAAAGTCTGCATGTATCAAGCTGAAGAAAAATGTATAAATGAATATGTTTCTGTAAGAACTTTGCTCAGTCCTTTTTGAAGCTTTGACTAACTGAGCCATGTGCACACTAAATTGGCTTGGATCTTTGGACTGACTCCTGGTATTATTTATTGCATGCTTATCAGCTGCTACATATTCTTGGTGCATTGGCCGGGAATGTGTGATCAGGGGATGGTATGCAAGTGAATATACCACGACTTCTTGCCTCAAAGGTTTGGTCCAGTTGGAACCATGTCTGTCCGACTGCAGGGGAATTCTCTGGCGCCACCGGGTCTTATTGTATCGGAGAGGGTTCCGCCTTGCCTCGGCGGGCCACTGGGTCCAGCTGGCCAACAGCTCCGAACCCGAGGGGAGTCCAGGATCCAACCCAAGAACTAGTGTGCTATCCGGATCCGGTGAGTAGACATTTTCTTGTTTAAAAGTCAGTGAAGCCTGGGGAACGTCTTGCCTGAGTATGTGAGACTGGGATAGTCAGTGAAGCCTGGGGAAAAAGTCTTGCATGCGTGCGCGAGACTGAATTGGTATAGATTAACTGGGAAATTCTTGCATGGGTACGCGAGACAAGAGAGTTTGATCACCTCTCATAAGGGCGGTCCTAGTACGCTCCGCATAAGGGTTAGCGGAAGCCAAAGCCACCGACCCTTTGGTTGGGAATAGTCAGTTAGTCAGAAAACCTTGGGCATTTGAATAATGATTTCTTGTGATGATATGATTGCTTGTGTGATTGAGAGGTCTTGAAACACAGACCGAGCGAGAGCGGACTCCCGAGTAGCGCAGTTTCTGGCCAGGTGACTGCGCCCAGGTCGCGAAAAGGAGGAAGCGTTTGGTATTTGTCTCCCCCGTTGTTCCATTTTTCTTATCTGTTGAAACCGCAGGTTTCACTTCTGGTATAATGTAAGGTTATTAATTAAGAAACAGTACTGAGAAAAGGAAAAAACACTCTGGAATCACTTTAAGGAATCAAGTCTAAGCACAGCACAGTGAAGACAAGCTGTCTCTGTGATTTTATTTTTCTTCAGCACAGGGTAAGACTGGCAAGCAGAGAGAGAAGGGGCATGTCTGTACAAAGGAATGTTTAGTATCTTTTAACCCTGTGAAGGCTTATTTTCAATGTTCTGCAGCTGGGTTAATTTGTGCTTATTTCAGGAAAATTGTACCTGTTTTATTCAATATGTTTTAATAGTAATGTTCCTTCTGCTATGGTCATGTATTATATATCATTTAATAAGAATGTTTAGTCAGAATTTTGGATCCCAACAGTTTTGGGCTCAGCCTGGAAAGGGTTAAGTTCTTATTAACCCCGTTCGAGTTCCTCAAACTGTTCTTGTACGGACCAAGTGAGGAGGATTTCTGTAGAGCTATAGGTATAATGCATTTGTGGGCTTAGCCTTGTCTTGTGTCTTTTTATGTTCCAATTTTCAGCAAGCACTGTAATGGTTCAAATAGAAATGATAGAGAAATTAAGGAAACTGCTTTTGTTTTTCCTTTGACCTTTGAAGTAGAGGTTAAGAACCCTGGCAGGACTATGAAGCATCCCGAGCCAGTAGTTACCAGATCGTGATTTGAACGTGATTTAAATCCTGAGTGAATGAGGAGTTAATCGTGCTTGAATTCTAATTCCTGATATACTGCGGCAAGCACCTCATAGAGGACATACTTATTGTTAATAAAAATAAAAAGGAAGAAAAAGGGGTGTATATGTATTCCAGATATCCACCCACTTTATGAAAAAGTATCCGGAATGTCTTTTGAATATCTGCTTCCTAAACTGTAAGATTTAAAGTAATTTCTTTTGCAGAGACATTGTTCAGCTTAAGTGCTGATTACGGCTGGCAGTTAGTTTCCATGCCAAGTAATTTCATTCCAGTCATACGTAACAGTTATGTGGCCATCATGTTAGGAGCCATAGTTCTTTCTGTTGGGATTGTTGTTATAACATGTTGCAAAATAATAGTTTTATATTTTAAGGACTTTATCTAAATTGATCCTATTTAGAATGAGCACACACATCCATTATGTCTAGTCCACAAGAAAATGCAGCCTGACTGCCCGCCCCCTCTGTCTGTTGTCAAGTACGTCACCATGGGGGGGGGGGGGGTCGGAGTCCACGCAGATTTTGTTGAAATGTATAACTAGGAATTTTAGCAAGGGATTTTCTGGAGACTACGGACTTAAAATGTCTCCGTCCCTATTAGAAATGCTCTGTGAAAGGGAGTGGCCAGTGTTAGCTACTTCATGGCCCCATGAGGGCACCTTTGATGTTAATGTAGTTTCCCGTGTTCATCTGATTGTGCAAAAAATGTTCCCTGATCAGATCCCCTACATAGACTCCTGGTTAAATGCTTGTGAGAAAAAAAAAACAGTGTAGGAGATTAGTAGCAGCCACAAAGGGGGGGGGGGGGGCCCGGAAGTCTGAGAAAAAAAAAAGCTGCCTGTTTATTCTGCCCCAGAATCTCCAGACATTCCACTCTGTCCGTCCCAGTATCTTTATAGGCCAGTCCCCTCAGCTCTGTCACCACCCCGGGCAGAGCCTGGGGCAGGGGGGGACACCTCCCTGCAGATGTACCCCAAGTAGTTCACCAGCCACCTCCGCAGCAGGAGGACATGCACCCCCTCTTGACCGAAAGCCCCGGCTCAGTTTAAAGTACTCCGAATGGGCCACAGTCCATCGATGACACAAGCAGGGATTCATTTGCCAGTTCAGGGTCACTCACAGCCAGTGCCCAAGAACATGAAGTAGAACCCAGACAGTCCCAATTGCCGTATACCTTCAGAAGTACAGCTACCAGTAAAAGGGATGGTCACGTTATACCACTGCACCAGGTCCAGGGCCTACCCACCCTTAATACCAAAGCCAGCCGACCAGCCTTGTTTCTGCCACTGATTTACTGAACTGAAAGATGCATTATGCTTCCTACAATGAGAAGCCTTAGGATTTGATTGAACTAATGAACAGTATTATGCAGACCCATCAGCCTTGATAACCCCAAATGGGATCCAAATAGTGCAGGCAACCCTCACTATATACCCCATTCGATTCAGCAGCCCAGGAGAATTTGCGCATGGTAAATGCAGTTTTTGTCAGTCAGTCCCAGAGAGATATAAGACGAAAATTACAGAAAATGAATGGATTTGCGGGTATGAATACAGCACAGTTAATGGAAGTTACTCAGAAAGTTTTTGTGAATCGTGAAAATGAATGTGACAGAGAAAGTGAATGTAAGATGAAGAAAGCAGATCTTCTTGCTGATGCTTTAGTTGAATGACGTGGAGGAGGGTTTCCTAATCGAAGGAGCAGAGGAAATGGAAGGGGTGGTGAAAATGATCGGCCCCCACTGGGTGCAAATCAGTGCGCCCATTGCAGAGAAGAAGGACATTAGAGAAGTGAATGCCCGCATCTTGACTCCACCCCCAGGAGGGGAGGAGGGAGCACTTGGAGAACAGGAGGTTGATTTCAGAGTCATGGAAGAATAAACCGAGCACAGTGTTCCAGCAAGAGAGGGAAGAAGCTATTGAGGGAGTGGCAGTTGCAACAGGCTATGACATGGATGAAGACTAGGCCAGACCGAACTCCAAGTTTTCCCTAGGTCCCCAGGAGCCTATGGTCAGTCTGAAAATAGGGGACCAATATATGGACTTTATGGGGGATACAGGAGCAGAATACTAAAGCCAGTAGCCCCTTTGTCTTCTCGATGCATCACCATTGTCAGAGCTACTGGGGCTAAGGCCACAAAGTCTTTCCTGCAGAACCGTATGTGTGAACTAGGGGGACAAAAGATAACGCACCAGTTCTTGTATATGCCTGAATGCCCTATTACACTTTTGGGCCGAGATCTGCTTGCAAAGCTCCAGGCACAGATATCCTTTGCTGAAGGGGGAGAAATGCAAATGACTGTGAACCCAAAGCCTGCTGGATTGATGGTGCTGACTGTTCCCCAAGAAGAAGAGTAGTGGTTCTATAGTGCATCTGCAATCAAGCCAGCTAGTTCCTGTATACCTCCTAACCTTTTAGCCCCACCTGAAGTATGGGCAGAAGATAATCCACCTGGCCTAGCGAAGAACATAGCCCCTGTCATTGTCACTCTCAAGCCAGGAGCGGAACCAGTGCATGTGAAGCAGTATCCTCTTCCGTGACTGTCCTGGACCTGAAAGAGGCCTTCTTCTGTATACGCTTAGCCCCCACCAGTCAACTTTTGTTCGCTTTTGAATGGCAAGACCCCACAACAGGAAGGCGGGGTCAGCTTACCTGGACTCGATTACCCCAAGGATTTAAGAATTCACCTACTTTTCTTCAGTGCTGTTTTAAATCAGGATCTTTCAAGCTACTATGTGAACCCAGAAGAAAGGGTTCTTCTGCAGTAAGTGGACGACTTGCTCATAGCCACAAATTCAGAAAGTGAATGTCTGTCTACAAGCCACCAGTGAACTTTTGCACCTTTTAAATGAGGCTGGATACAAAGTCTCAAGAGCCAAGGCGCGATTATGTCAAACAAGTTAAATATCTGGGATTCCAGTTGTCCAGCGGAATTCAACGCTTGGGACCAGAACGCAAAGAAGCTGTATGCAGTATTCCTACTCCAACCACCAGGAGGCAAGTGAGAGCCTTCTTGGGTGCTGCAGGATACTGTCGTATATGGATACCCAATTTTGCGCTGCTAGCAAAACCATTGTATCAAGTTACCAAAGGAATGGAAAAGTCTCCATTGGAATGGGGACTTGAACAGGATGCAGCCTTTCGATCTTTGAAAACCGCTCTGATGTTATCACCAGCTCTGGGTCTACCAGATGTCCAGAAAACCTTTCAGTCTCTATGTCCATGAGTCACAAGGAAATGTTCTAGGAGGGTTGACTCAATCTCTTGGATCATGGCAACGGCCTGTAGCCTGTCAAAACAGTTGGATGTGGTAGCAAGGGGTTGGCCCCCTTGTTTGAGAGCTGTTGCAGCTACAGCCCTCCTAGTGAGCAAAGCAGACAAGCTCACTTTGAGACAGAATCTTCAAGTTACTGTACCACACTCTGTTCTGACCATTATGAAATACAAAGGAAGTTTCTGGCTCACAAATTCACAAATGTTGAAGTATCAGAGTATGCTGTGTGAGAATCCTCGATTGCAATTGATGGTCAGTCAAGCTTTGAATCCTGCTACGCTGTTACCAGTTGGTCCTGGTCCCCCTGATCATGACTGTTTAGAAATTATGGACACTGTATTCTCAAGTCACCTGGATTTGACTGATGTTCCTTTGGAGAACCCTGAACGGACTTTCTTTGTAGATGGAAGCAGTCTTGTCATCATTAATGGACATTGTTGTGCCGGGTATGCAGTGGTGACCCTTGATCTGGTGGTTGAGTCCACAGCTCTGGCCCCAGGAACTTCAGCACAGAAAGCTGAACTGATAGCTCTTACTAGAGCACTGACAATAGGAAAAGGGCTCTGTCTAAATGTGTACACAGATTCCAAGTATGCCCTTACAACCTTGCATGCACATGGGGCCCTGTACAAAGAATGAGGGTTGATAATCTCAGGAAGTAAGTCCATTAAGTATGATCCCGAGATATTGACATTATCAGATGCATACTGCCTACAGATCTCAGAATTTAGGAAAAGTAGAACGTATGAATAGAACCCTGAAATCTCAGTTGTCCAAACTTTGCCAAGAAGTTCACCTGAAGTGGCCCCAGGTTCTTCCTATAGCCCTTCTTAGGATATACTTAGCCCCTACTAAGTCTTTAGGAGTTTCCCCTTTTGAGATTCTCTATGGGCGACCCCCGCCTATTGTATAGGGAATGAAGGGAGATATGGAACAGATTAGATCTGAAATTACTAGACAAGAACTATTGGTTTTAAGTTCTGTTTTGCAGAGTCTTCATACGTGGGTACAAGATCAGCTGCCCATCCATCTAACAGAACCCCTGCATCCTCTCAAGCCTGGAGTCTTGGTGGGGATCAAAGAGTGGAGAAAGACACCGTTGGCACCGCATTGGAAGGGACCTTATGTTGTCATCTTATTAACCCCAACAGCAGTTAAAGTTGCAGAACTCGAACCCTGTATTCATCACAGTCGAGTAAAGTCAGCAGCCATTGATAGCATTGCAGAAAGGAAGGCAGCTATGAAAAGTATTAGCTATGTGGCAATATTACCCTATACCCCAAAATGATGCTTTTACGCAAGTATAATATGTGATTTAATTCTCACCCTCTCACTTGCGGGTGAGAATAATCAAAGGGGGGAATGTGGCAGGCTATGGCCTATAATAGTCTGCAAATATGAAAGGCCTGTAAGTTAGGCCCTGATTCCAACCCCCATCTTAGTAAGAACTAAAAATCTGTAAAAGTCTGAGAAAGCTGTTTTAAATTGCTTAATAAGAAGTTTTCATGAGTGCATAAATCTTCCATTATTCTTTTGTGTTCTGATGATAGAAATGTTTCAATACATGCATTCCTAGAGCTAGAAACGACCTCGGAGCAGGATAGTATCAATGCCTAGAAACTGCACCTTTGTTAGAACAGTCCGGGAAGGGGGAGCAGGGAGCTAGGCCCAGAAAGGATCTCTGATTGGACAAGTGCAGGGGGCGTTGGAACCAATAGAAAGTCTGCATGTATCACGCTGAAGAAAAATGTATAAATGAATATGTTTCTGGAAGAACTTTGCTCAGTCCTTTTTGAAGCTTTGACTAACTGAGCCATGTGCACAATAAATTGGCTTGGATCTTTGAACTGACTCCTGGTATTATTTATTGCATGCTTATCAGCTGCTACAATTCCACTCCATTCATTAATTTATAGACCTCTATCATATCTCCCCCAGCCGTCTCTTTTTCAGGTTGAAGAACTCTAACCTTCTAAGCCTGTCTCATTGGGGTATCCTTCAATCCCATTTACCATTTTGGTGGTTCTGCTCTATACCTTTCTAATTCTGCTCTATCCTTTTTAAGATACGGTGACCAGAATGGCACACAATACTCAAGGTGTGGTCGCACCATGGAATGAAACAGAAGCATTATAATATCCTTTGTTTTATTCTCCATTATGATCCTTATGATTCCTAGCATTCTATTTGCTTTCTTGGCTACCGCTATACACTGAGTGGAGGGTTTCAACATGTTATCCACGATGATGCCTAAATCTTTTTCCTGGGTGGTGATTCCTAGGTGGAACCTTGCATCGTGTAACCATAGTTTGGGTTGTTCTTTCCTAGGTGCATAACTTTGTACTTGTCCACATTACATTTCATCTGCCATATGGATGTCCAGCCTTGCGATTTTTCACAATCCTCTTGTGGTTTAAAAACATTGAATAATTTTGTTTTATCTGCAAATTTGATCCCCTCACTCGTTATTCGGATTTCCAGGTCATTTATGAATATGTTAAAAAGTAGTGGACCCAGCACAGATCCCTGGGGTGCTCCACTATTCACCTTTCTCCATTTAACCCTACCCTCTGCTTTCTATCTTTTAACTAGTTCCTGATCCACGATATTAAATCGTCATGGGATTGGAGGTAGTGTAGTATTGCCAAGAGTTTCTCATGAGGGACCTTGTGAAAGGCTTTCTGAAAATGCATATACACTATATCAACTGGCTCACCTTTATCTACCTGTTTATTCACACCTTCAGATTAGTAAGATAAGGCCTTCTTTGGCTAAATCCATGTTGGCTTTCTACCATTAAACCATGATGTCCATTAAACTGCTGGATCCACATCAACATGGGTTCCAACAATACTATGAGGCAGAAACTCTCTTAACATCACTATTGAACGCAGTACTTAAAGGAACCAAGAACACCAAATAAGGCTTCATACTCATCTTCATCGACATAACATCTGCATTGGATTCCATAATCCACTCCATACTCCAACAGACTGATGGAGATAGGAATTTTGGCACCTCATTGCCATGGTTTCACCCATTCTTATCTGAGCGACAAGTTCAAATCAAGATCAAGAACAGAATCTCAAGTCCTTTCCCACTGCATCAAGGAATATCTCAGGGCTCTGCACTGTCTGCCCTTCTATTCAACATATACATACAACCTGTCTGTAAAATTATACAGGAACACAATATTCAATACCACCTTTACGCAGAAGACCTGATGATCTATGCCCTAAGATCACAAGGAGTGCCGGGGGAATCAAACCAAGATCTCCTGGATGCTAGGCTACTCCTCTACGCCTAGTGCTAAAGGAATGATCAGTAGTAGCAGCAGTAGTAGGGCATTATACCAACACTATGCTCGCACGTCTACTGTTTCAACCAGATTCCTGAGTCTGCAAATGGAGAAAAGTGGAAATGAGCCATTTTGCACATTGTAAGGGTGCAAGTTCCAGTTTGTTAAACTTGTTGTTGCCATTGCAGGTGCTAGCTCACGAGAACAGTTAGCTGGGTTTTTTCCTCTTACAGGCTGGTGGTAGGTGCACTCATTCTGCACCTACCACCAGCCTGGAACAGTATAATGGCATGGCACCTTCAAAATTAGGTATCATGAGCAGTTGATTACATTTCTTACCCTAAAATCTAGACCTTTTTCTTTCTTTAAATAAGGGTCAGTCTTCTGTTCAAGGCCAGTTTTAATTTTCCACAAATAGAAGACACTACAGTTTAAAACTTAGAGAGGCAGGATATCCATGGCTTGTTCTTTTGCATGTTTCTCACACAGGGAATAAATCTCAATAGACAAAAATCTAAACTTTCCTGATAATTTTAGTATCAAGCTTGTATTAAATACCTTTATACATATTGGGGGAGGTTTACTAAAAAGTGTGCCAATAGTGCATGATTGTGCCACAAAACCAGTGTAGAGACCCAAGCCAACCTCAGGGGAGCATGTGCTTCCAACCCCCTGAAGTTGGCTGTTGCTAACTCATGGCACTATGGTAACCAGGCAGGTGGGGTCACTTAATCTGATTACCAAGAGTTTCCTACATCTGGAATATATACTGTAATGGTGAAAGTCCCCAGGAGGAGATGGAGGTGGAGGAAAATCCTGTTGAATTAAATGACACTGCACTTGTGCACAGGATTTCCAAGTCAGATAAGAAAAAGCACAGCTCTCTGCTGAGCTCAGGCCACACCCCAGCTCAGAGGGAGAGACAGGCTTCCTCACTGATTGGTCACACCTGGGGGAAGGACAGGGAGTGCCGGGAAGCAAATGCTTTTTAAATCCACAAACAGAGCAGAAAGTAAGCACGAGAAGAGGCAAGGAAACAAGTACGGGAAGGCACAAAGGAAGTGGAGAGGAAGGAAAAGAGCAAGCAAGAAAGGAACCTTATGAAGAAGGTGAAGGAGAGAGAGAATCTTGGAGAGGACGTTGCAGCAAGGCAGAACCTTGGAGCAAGAGAGCTAGCAAGGGAAGCCATTGGAGAGACGGCAATTGGACTTACAGCAACAAGGGCTATAGCAGCTGTAAAGGAAAGAAGGAAGAAAAGCCTCTTCAGAGCAGGTACCTAACGGGCACTGGAAATAGACATAAGGAAGCTGAATTCCAGAACCTGGAGGATAGCAGGAGAAAAGGGTTCAGCAGTTGTCTAAGAAACCCTGCCAAAGGTAATGCTAGCTCTTCTAAAGCTGAATCATTGTTAGAGAAGCCATTTGCCTTTGCTACTGTCCAGAAGGCAGACCCAACACTTTTAACTGATAATAGGTGGGGGGAGAGTCTTACATACGGGGGAAGCTATAACCCTGACAAAAGCAAAACAGCCGAGCCTTCAGAGTTAGAAGCCGTAAGCAAGCTGTTGTCAGAAGGAAACGTTTTCTCTCCTAATGCTAATGTGCCTGTACATGCTGAATTGCTCCTGAACCAGTTCAAGGAATTTCTGGAGGAAAGAAAGTCAGGGAGAACTGTTAAACCTGATAGAGATGCCAGTAATTCTAATACTGTTGAAAGAATGCAAATAGACTCTTGTTTGCCAGCTTTAGAAAGTGAATCTTCTCCCATGGATTGCTCTTTATGTTTAAAGGAAGAAGGCATTGTTGAACAGCACTGAAACTGTATGAAATAATATAGAAAGCACTTGCCATACCTGCCGAAGAATTGGAAAGGCTTGTTTTATGTTTAATAAGCTTAATTGTCTTCTGAGGATAAGAAGCCATGCTGTGAGAAAGAAAATCAGCTGTTGCAGTTTTATTGTTTCTGTTGAATAACCACATGGGGCAGTGTCCTGTGGAAAGTTTATGGGACTGAGAAACAACTGACCAGTGCTGAGATATTACTGTTACGTTTTCTTCTGTTCCTGAAATACCTATATGTTGGAGATGCATCCTTTATGCTTGTGTTTGAGCTTTGATGCGCTGGAAATTCCCCACAATAAATATTCTTGCAGCCTTGAAACACTCATGTCATAACTACAATTTAGTCCTTAAGGAAATAAGCAAAACTACAAGTCCCAGAATCCCTGGCGACAATAGGAATAGCTTTATTCAAAAGAGGACATTCAAAGGCCACTTCCAGCTGGTAAGCTCTCGGGCCCCAGCGGAAGCATCGCAATACTTAGGGGGTTATTCTGTGCTACGAATAGTGGGGATGGACAGCCCGAAGGGACATCCATCCCCGCTATTCGTGCTGGCTCCTGCCCCTGACTAACTTCCTTTCCGGTTGTGCGGGGAAGTTAGATTGGGGTGGGGAATGGGTGGTCAGGGGGCAGAGTCTGGGCAGGCAGCGGGTGGTCGCTGGCCCTGGATGTACAGGGCTGATTCTAAAGTTGGCCTTGAATGTCCAGGGCCAACAACATATGCGGGGAAGTTATTCCACGTCTGAGGTGGAATAACTTCCCTAGACATGTCTTAATTTTAATGCTGGAGTGCAGATGGGGTGGGGTGAGCGGGCCGAGGGACATTCTCAGCAGCCCGACCTTGGCCTTAGAAGGCCAGATCAGGGCTTGGGCTGTGGGGAATAAATCCATTCTCAGGTGGCCAGCATTGTGGCTTTTCAATGACGCAGCTTTGACCGAGTTAGCCAGGGGTAGCCCAGCACGTGCAGGCCGGACTGAATTGCAGTCCCGGCCTGCACATGCAGGACTGTTCACGGATTCTGATCCTGCAGGGCTAGACATGCCCCACAGGATCAGAATCGCAATCCACTCTGTGCGTCCGGTTCAGACAGGATGCACAGAGGGGATCTTCATGCGGGACGGAATCGGGCCCTTAGTGATGGCCTAAGAAACAATGGCCACACTAAAGCATGTCCTATGTCCTACACACAAACATTGCCTTTGGTTCTTCTCAGAACTATGTGTCCTTAAGCGTCAAGGATGTAACTGGGAAGGAAATGGCAAAAATCTCACCTGGACAAGGACAGGTTCAAATGTAGGAAACACATGGCAATGTACTGCCAAGCCTTAACAGTTGTCAAAACACAATACTTCTCTCATCACATTGAACAAGGTGCAAATTCAGCCACACAGCTATTCAAAATAATAAATAATCTACTGCAACCCCCACAACAATCAGCCTTCCTAATCACAACCGACCAGTGATGATTTTGCAGCATACTTGGGCAGCAAAATTAAAGCTCTCCATTAGGGCCTATAGATAGCACCAGTGAGTTTACTATCAGCTCAAAGAAGACACTTCCTTGTCACCCACATTCACATATGAGACTCATTCAACCAGGTTACGAAGGAGGTTCTTGAAAACATTTTGAAAGGCCTATGGCTGACATCCTGCTACCTTGCCCCTTGCACAGCAAAGATAGTACAACTGGCTAGCAGAGTCCTCACTGAAGAGGCCAGAAAAACAGTGAACTCCTCTCTTATGGTAGGGCAGCTGCAAATAGCACTAAAAAAGGATGTGGCGTGCCCCCTCCTGAAAAAGAATTCCCTTGACCCAGACAAGTATTGACCGGTATCAAACATCCCTTTTCTGGGAAAACTTATAGAACAGTCTGCTTTCGAGTCAATAACTGGCTCATTGAAAGAAACTGGCTATACCCATATCAATCTAGTTTCAGATCTCTGAATGCAACAGAGATGGTTCTTGTACCCTGCTTGATGATCTCCACAGAAATCGTGACTTGGGATCCACCTCATTACTAGTGCTGTTTGATTTCTCATCAGCCTTTGACACAGTGTTTGCATGGTTCAGTTCCTATCTGTCAGATAGAAGACAGTCAGTTCTGTTGAAGAACACTGTATCATTACCTTGAGCAATGAGCTGCGAGGTACCACAAGGATCCATACTGTCACCTATCTTGTTTAATATCTACCTCAAGCCTCTAGTTGAGCTGTTTAGAGCGATTGACACAACTTTCTATATCTATGCCGATGATGTTCAGCTACTCATACCTATTGAACAAGATCTACCCACAGTTTTTGATAAAATTGACTGCCTGTCTAACAGCATCTCAATGATGGGCAAAAAACAACAAACTTTGCCTGAACCGAAGTAAAACAGAGATTCTATGGGTTCCTAATGCTTAAAAATCCTTTTTGGAAACTATGATCTCCCCCTAAACTTACAGGTCAGGAATCTTGGGATACTGCTGGACTCATCATTTACTTGAGCCCACATATTCAGGCAACCTATAAAAACCGCTTCTATCACCAATGACAACTACAAAATCTCACTCCATATATCAAAAAGACAAATCAGATCACCATAGTCCATGCTGTGATAACATCAAGGCTAACCTACTGTAATGCCTAATATTTCCTAGACCACAAAGAGTTTACACCAGCTCCAATTAATTAAAATGTCACAGCAGCACTGATAGAGGGTTGCAAGTGACAGGACCACATCACACCTTTCCTGCAAAAATTGCACTGGCTACCGGTACCCTATAGGGCCAAATTTAAAACTTTCTCTCTGATTTTCAAAGCTCTAAGACAAAATGGGCCAGAAAACCCAAAGAATAAGTTAGCCTGCTACATACCTTCAAGGTCTCTAAGGTCATCTCAAGAAGCATCTCTAACTATACCTTCATCAAAGGAAATCACACCTGCCAAACAGCTTTTTCAGGAGTAGCCCCCACACTTTGGAATTCACTCACAGAAGGACAACATCTAACTCAAAGCTACATGTTCTTCAAAAGGCATATAAACACCTAACTCTTCTCCCAGGCTATGGTGACTGACTTTCCATTCACTCATACTGTCTCAGGATTAGCTTGCTGTACACCCTGAACCTCTGTCCAGATCTACATAACTTATTCTTCTCTATTTGTTAAAGAACATAGAAACATGATGGAAGAAAAAGACCAGACGACCTATCTAGTCTACCCTTCCATATCAACTACAATATTCTCCTTTTTACCTTTAAGATCCTCTGTTTGTCCCATGCTTTTTAAATTCAGATACTGTCCTCATCTCTACCACCTCCACTGGGAGACTATTCCATGCATCTACCACTCTTTCCATAAAGAAATATTTCCGCAAATTACTCCCAAGTCTATCCCATTTTGCCCTCATCCAGGTGCAATCTGGGATGTTTCACTGTATGGTACCAACATTGTCAGCATCCTATTTATGTCATATGAATGCTCTTTTGTATTGTTCTATGTTATTTGAGTGTTCTACTGGTCTGACTATTAAGTAATGTCATTTGTATTTAACTGATACTGTATCATATTGCTGTTATTTGAATGTTTTACTATGCTGTTTTAAGGTGTATGTTACTGACATTGTATCATATTGATATCTTTTATTGCCTACCTCCAAGTTTCTCACTGTTCTAATTGTTTATTATGCTGGCATGGTGGTGGTTTTGCTATTGTAAGTTTTGTATACCACCTTGGATGAATCACTTCATAAAGGTGGTTAAAAAATTCTAATAAATAAATAAAGTTAAATATTTAGTTAACTGGGTTTATATACCACTATTTTGCAGGCAGAATAGTTTACAGAAAACATTACATAACAGAATGGCTTTATACATTAAACAGGAAGGCTAACTTGGATGATTTATAACAGAACTTGGATAACTTGTAGTAAGATATGATATAACCAATGGCAATTAACAATATTCCTTATGGTGGGAGGGGTGTTAAGGAGTAAGCTCAATGTGGTGCTGGTCAGATAGATGCTGGGGATGTCTGCTGGAGGTTCCTTCTGGCTGAAGTTGACACCAACATTCAACATCTAAATTGAGAATATGGAGGTCATTCTCAAAAGCGGGTTGCGGGGCTGCACGTCCTGGCGGGACATGCACCCTGCAAGCTGCCTCGACCCTATTCCCCCCATCGGCTCTCCCTATACATTCTGTGCATCAGCATGGGGAGAGCCGGTGGGGGTGGGAGGGGGCGGAGCAAGGACAGGCCCCAGCAGAAGTACATACAGGGCCAATTCAGGTCATGGCCCTGTATGTGCTCCGGGCTCATGGGAACATACTGCTTATACCACCTCAAAGATGGTATAAGCAGCATTTTGTGCATGATTGGGGCCTGGGCTCCCCCACCCCAGGGCTGGGGCTGGGTACGGGGGTCCCTGCCATCTGATTCAGGCCCCAGCTGGCCAGCCATGGGTCAGGTGGCGGAAAATAGGGGGGCTAGAAACACTGGAGTTGGGACACCTGCAGGGAGGATGTCCCTGCAGGTGGCAGAGACACACCAGGCCATCCACAGGCATGCCAGGCCGTCCTTGGGCATGATTCTGGCTGTTGCAGGAATGTTTTGTTCCCGCAGTCTAAAATTGGGTCTAGTCTTGCTGGGGGTCATCAGGACAGCCCAGATGTGTCCCTCTTGGAATTGGGCTCTCTATGTCTTTCTTGATATGTCGTCTGATCTTTTTTTCTCTCGTCCAGTTGTTTTCTGTCTGTCTTTCATCATGTGCATCCTCTCCTTGTTCTTCCATCTTATTTTTCATTCACTGCCTGTCTACCTCTCTGCCACTGACCTACTTTTCACATATCCATTTTCTCCCTTTTCCTATGTCTTATGCATCTCTCTTTTTATTTATTTTATTTATTTATTTGAAAACTTTTATATACCGCCCCTTCCCAAGATCAGTGGCGGTTTACATAGAACATTGGTGAACAAATACATGGAACATTATGCAACATTGCAACTATGTACAAGGAACATTATGAACAAAAGCAAACATATATAGCTCATAACAAGAACCTTTGATTATTTAGACAGTTAATTATTTACAGAATTATAACAAAAAATCTTGATTATTTGCAGAACTATGGTATTTACAACCTGTGACATAACATCAGCTTTGGGAATGATAATATTATTAAGTGAATGAGTATTTGTTTGGCAGCTTAGCATCCTCACCCTTCTTATGCTCTACTTATTGCTCCCCTAGTCATCTATCTTCCTACCTCTCACCTCCTTTGGTCCATTCTAGCTTGCAGTCTCCCACTTTTGATCATCTCCCTTCATTTTCTCAACCTCTTGCTCTCCAGTTTCCTCTCTTTGTTAAATCTCTCCCTCTGCTTTTTTTTCCACCCATGTCTTCTCCAAACGCATCCACTTTCTCTGCATCTCTTTCCTCAGATGCTGCCTTCTTTCCTTCTGTTCCTCTCTCTTCTCCCATCTCTACCACATCTCTTTGGGTGACTGAAGAAGCAGCAGACAGCCTTGTGCCAGTTGTTGGAGGAGGCAGTGATTCTAGACTAGTGAGAAGAGAAAGAACTGGAGGTGGTGTAACAGTGAACAACCTGATGAAGGGGAGAAGAGGAAGCAAGGTGCTTGTACTGGTGATGGCAGCAACAACAAAAACCAACAGTGCGGCAAGGAGAAAGAATGGAGGCAACTTGCCAGTCCTTCTGCAGATTTTCCCCTTTGTAATTTGCTTTTTAGAAAGGGAGGAGAAATGGCTGCAATGGAGACCAAGAACTTGAGATCCTTTATCTTTCTGATTATATCATTGATGCCTTTCTGCCCTATATCAATGCGATCACTGAAAGTAGCTGTGATAAGGACAAGTGCTAGGGCATATTTCTGTATTTCAGTTTATAACAATTTGTAGTGTTGCTATTTCAAGAGGTGCTTTGGCCCCTATTTACTAAAGCGAAGTAAGGTAACCGAGGCAGGCCGTATCCGGTGCCCTATGCCCGTCCTTCCGCACCCCACCTCCCTCGTTCTTCTCACCCCCTCCCCCAACCTTCCCCCCACCATTACAAAATTTCACAGACACAATTTTCTTATTGGAAGTACCAACCGGTCGCAGCTTTATTAAAATTCAAACAATTAACTTTACAATATCAAACAGTCTGTAAACAATCTCCCCCCAGCGGAGTGATACCCCTCCAGCCATAATTAGCAAAGTGGGGTCGCCTCCGCTCCGGCCGTGTCCGACACCGGCCAATTTCCTACCGCCCTTTCCCCGACCTCGCCATATGACTAGCAAAGGCCAGCAGGGCTTATCCGGGTCGGGGGCACCCCGCCCCCACCCAAGTCTGACCAAACGGCTCCGGGCCCCGGAAACCTCCGGGATCCCGCCTTGCCCACCCCACCCAGCTGCGACACCCCGAAAACAACACCACCCCCACATACCAAAAGATTAAGGGAGGGAGGGCGGGAAGCCGTCCTGCCTCCAACCCGCTGCCGAAAAAAGGAGGGGGTAGCGTAACAGCTCCCTCCTTATCTCGCCTAACGCCGGCAGCACTGATTGGCTCCGCTCACTCCCTCTGCGGAGCCAATCCCTTCAAAAAATGCTGCCGGCGTCATCAGCCTCCGCGCATTCTCCCTCATCCCTCCCCCCCCCCTTCCTTTCTGCAGAAGCCGGAAGGACGAGCCGGGACCGGGCCGACCGCCCGGTTACCGGCGTCCTTCGCGACTCCGCGCTGGTACTTGCTTTAACCGAGGCAGGCCGTATCCGGTGCCCTATGCCCGTCCTTCCGCACCCCACCTCCCTCGTTCTTCTCACCCCCTCCCCCAACCTTCCCCCCACCATTACAAAATTTCACAGACACAATTTTCTTATTGGAAGTACCAACCGGTCGCAGCTTTATTAAAATTCAAACAATTAACTTTACAATATCAAACAGTCTGTAAACAATCTCCCCCCAGCGGAGTGATACCCCTCCAGCCATAATTAGCAAAGTGGGGTCGCCTCCGCTCCGGCCGTGTCCGACACCGGCCAATTTCCTACCGCCCTTTCCCCGACCTCGCCATATGACTAGCAAAGGCCAGCAGGGCTTATCCGGGTCGGGGGCACCCCGCCCCCACCCAAGTCTGACCAAACGGCTCCGGGCCCCGGAAACCTCCGGGATCCCGCCACCGGCACTGGCATCTTAATGCCCTTGTGCCGCCCCCCCAATGCTCAGCTGCGACCAGTTAGTATCCCCGTGTAAAAACACCTTCCAAGGCCTCTTGCCAATCATTCAACAGTAAATCCATACCCACAGGGGACAAATGAACCCCATCAATCCTGTACAACCCCGTACAATCCACTTCCACCCACGGGTGAAGAACTTGAATCCCACCTTGGCCAGTTAACCACCGTCCTATTTGACGATTTATTTTTGTAAGACCCCGCGACCAACGCCGCTGGGCCGCACAAACAGGCCTTGGAATAATGTCTGACCAAATTAACTGGATTCCCGGGAACATCTGCAATAACATAGTTAAGTCTTTTATAACAATTCTTATGAGTTGCTTACAAGTCCAGGTAACTAGGTCGTTGCCACCTAAGTGCAACAGCAGCAGCCGTGGCTTGCCCCTCACTCGCTCATGGTGCCGGAGCAAAGGCAGAAGCTGAGACCACCTCAACCCTCTCTCACCCAGCCATAGCAGCGACACTTGAGCAGGATCCAGCCCCAGATTATGCCCCAATGGCCTTTCAGCTGCTCGCCGGCCGGCCCAGTACATGAAAGAGTGCCCGATCATCCAACAGTTCCGGACACTCCCTCCTGCAACTGCAAAAGAAAAGAAGAGTTAATCCATAGCAAGTTGCCCCCCCCCCCCCCTTTCTTTTCTGTTTTTGTTTTTTTTTATCCACGAACATAACCCCGGAAAGCCTGGGAACGCCACCTCCCAATACCCTGAATGTCCTGCTGCGACAGGCCCGCAGCAGCAGCGCTGGTGGCCGCGCCAATACGAAAAGAATGAGCCGCATACTGTTCGGGGGGCTCACCTACTGCCTTCAATGCCAACCTCAGAACTGCTATCACCTGAAAATGTGTAAGCAGCCGTCCGTCCGCATGCAGAAATAACCCCCCAACTTTCACGGGGCGGTCCCGCAAGAAAGCACGCATGGCGCTCACCGGACAAGTGTGAAACCCTGGAATCCCACTCAGCCGTACCCACAAACCCTTGCCCCGCTGATCAGTCTTAGATTTTGCCAACAAAATTCGCAACTGCCCGTTTTCAAAGCAAACATGCTGACGCTGTAGAATCCCCAAATCTCCCGCTCTGGATGATCGCGCCACCAGCTCCCCCATGCGAAAAGCCCCAAAAAATGCCAAAGTAAAAACTGCTCGAAAAAGCGTCGCCTCATATTGCGACGAGGCCACCACCGCTAATGACTTGCATATTTTTTCTAGTAAATCATGCGTGATGGGACGCCGAGCATCCAGATGTATAGGTGCTGCCCGACCCCATCCTTGCAAAAGCCGACGAGCTAAGGCACCCCCTGACGGGAAGTCCCAGCCCACTGCCTTCACAAAATACTCGAAACCCGCCAAATGACTACGCACAGCCGAGCGAGTCACTCCATTCTCTTTAGCCCATCCCACATATAGTCCTAGCAATTGAGCTGAAACCGGCCCAAACCGCCAACCCAAGCGTTCCAAAAAGTCGACCACCTTCTGACATCCTCGCCGATATGCTGCCCATGTCCCAGGCGCTACAGAACACCGCAACAAGTCTTTCATCCCGGATGGCCAAGACTCCACAACTTCCAAGGGACCGCACGTCCTTCTGCATCTGCGTGTGGTGTCAATCGTCGGAATTGCTCGAACTTGAAACGGGAAAGAGAATCAGCGATGGCATTAGCATACCCTGGAATATGTTTGGCTTTCAGATACACATTTAACCGCAAACAGGCTAAAGTCACTTCCCTCATCAAGTTAGCCACCAAAAGACAGTGCGGTGAATAATGGTTCACCACCTGCACTACAGCCTCATTATCACACCACCACAAAACCTTTTTGTTAGCAAGTCTATCCGACCACAACTCCAAGGCAACTAAAATGGGAAACAGTTCCAAAAAAGTTATATTACTGGTAAGCCGCGACTCGAGCCAAGACTGCGGCCAACGCTCCGCACACCAAGCCCCAGCGAAGTAAATGCCCAGACCTATGCCACCCGCCGCGTCAGTGTATAATTGCAAATCCGCACTACTGATCTCTGGTTCCATTAAAACTGTGGTCCCATTAAAATCCTCCAAAAAGACCTGCCAAATCCGCAAATCTGCCTTAATTGACTTCGAGACCTTCAGATGATGATGAGGCCTACGTACCCCCGCCGTAGCTGCTGCCAACCGCCTCAAAAACACCCGGCCCATCGGTATCACCCGACAAGCAAAATTTAACGAGCCTATCAAAGCTTGCATCTCCCTCAGCGTCAAGGACGATGATGCTAGCACATTGGCCACCAACACCCGCAATCTGCGAATTTTATCTTGGGGAAGACGTGCCACCATGACGTCCGAATCAAGCTCAACCCCCAAAAAAGTGATCCGTGTAGTAGGACCTTCCGTCTTTTCTTTCGCCAATGGTACTCCCAATTCCTTGGACAAATCCACACAAAACCATCCAGCAATACACGGCAGTCCCCAGAGTGTTCCGACCCGACAAATAAAAAATCATCCAAGTAGTGCACTACCTGCGCTATACCCACCTTACGTTCGATTGCCCACTGTAGAAAAGTGCTAAACTTCTCGAAGTATGAACAAGAGATGGCACAGCCCATGGGCATGCATTTATCAAAATATATTCCATCCTCAAAGCAAAAACCCAACAAGTAGAATGACGCAGGGTGCACTGGAAGCAGCCGGAACGCCGACTCAATATCTACCTTCGCCATCTGCGCCCCACGCCCAGCGGATCGTACTAAGCTCACTGCCTTGTCGAACGACGCATATCGCACGGAACATAATTCCCGCGGAATATAGTCATTGACCGACGCTCCTATGGGGCTGGACAAATTATGTATCAGGCGGAATTTTCCCGGCTCCTTTTTCGGTATTATACCCAATGGAGAAATTACCATGCTTGCGAATGGCTGACTGACGAATGGGCCCGCTACCCTACCAAGCGACAATTCCGCTGCCAACTTTTCTTTCACCACTGACGCGAATCGCTTCACTGACACCGAATTCCGCCCCGCCGATCCCCCCACCTGCCCACACACTGGGATCACAAAACCAAAATTAAAACCAGAATATAACGCCTCTCTATCATTTTTTCGAGGGTACTGGCCCAACCACGCATTCAGTACTTGCACGTTAACAGGCGTGGGGGCGAGGCCAAACAGCTCCGCATCATTTTGTGCCAGAAATAGGGGGCTGGGAGCTCCCTTTTTTGACACATTTGACTGCTGAATGCACTCCCCCGCAAAGGGAACAGACGTGCCGGAATTTGCAATCTGGGAAAGGGCACGAGGTCTTGTTGAACCTCCAACAAACATCACCTGCCCCATTGCCGCCCGTACGCTGCTGTGCGATACTTGCTCCCCCACGAAAGGACCGACCAGTCCCCACCCCGCTCACGACTGCACCTTTTGTCCCTCCTCCGACACTACTCCTGGCCGACATCTGGGTCAACCATAAATTAATGTCCTGCATTCCCCACGACACAAGTCTATTCTCTTCCATCTTGTCTCTAAACTTTTCGTCATAGTTTAACCATGACCACCCTTCATGTGTCTGCGACGCTTCCAAAATTGAATCCGCGTAAGATAAAAGCCTCTCGTATTGCCCCGGGTAATGCTGACCCCAAACACTAATCAACCGCAGAAACGCACGCGTCCAATTGACCACATTTCGTGAAACTTTCTTAATACGCCCTGCTTTCTCATCCTCCTTACGTTTTTTCCTGCTTTCTCCCGAACGTTTGCGACCTTCTAACAACCGAAAAATATCTATATAACGCCGCTTTTTAATTTTATGGCGCAACTTCCGTGGAACTCCCTCCCATAACTCCGAAATTACCACTGCTGAAGGCAAACCACCCTCCGGACCCCGTCCTGAGACTTTTTTATCACCCGTCGACCGCCGACACATACTATCTGCTGATGACGTCAGTGACGAAGACGACACCGAGGACGACACGGACGACGAACTGTACCTGCGACGCCGTCTACAGGAATGTTTCCTTTTTGCTGTCCTCTTTGCCTTCTTTTTACCACTCTCTCTACTCTTCTCACCCAAATCTACATGTAACTCACCTGCAACGCCCGTCGCAGACGCCACCACCTCCTCCGGATCAACATCCACTGCACTGAGCTCCGCATCCTGCTCTCGTCTGCCCGCGTCGCGAACCGCACCCTCACCAGACATCTCCCGCTGCTGGATCAAAGACGAAGCCACGCCTTCTACCTGCTGCAGTCCACCTTCAGCTCCTCCTGATAAACGTGTTGGGCCCTGAGGAGACATAATAGGAAAAAGAGGGGGAGGGGGAACAGGAGAAGACCACCCTGGCTGCCATGCTTCCAACCACTCAGCTCGAGAGGAACCCTGCCCACCCCCCAACCAGTGTCCCCATTGCGAGGGGCCACTCCAAGCCCCGTAGGAACCATGGCCCCTCTGCACGCTCTCCCAGGAGGCCCTGTCTCGAGGATTTATGGCATGTGCCGCCGCAGGCATAACCATAGGTCCTAAACCTAAATTCCCATAACCCCATCCCCCCTGGGTTACACACCCTTGCTCCTGCTCCTGCCCACCCACTAATTCATCCCCAACCCTAGCAGATCCCTGCTCATTTAAAGCCGCAGGCGGAGGCCCAGAATTAGCCCCCAAACCTCCTCTTTGAGGCTGACCCCGCCTAGCTTGCCCCCTTGCTCTGGATCCTGCAGCCCCTTTACCCCGCCCCAATGACAACCCCTCTCCCCGACCTCGTTGAGGCGCCCTTGCTCGAGGCAGCCCCCGACTGGCCGTTCCCCGATGACCCCGGCCCCCCCCACCAACCCCCCTCACAGCAACCCTACCCCTATTACTCGTTTGAGCACCCCTTGCCTGTGCAGCCCTATCAGGGCCACCTGCCCCAGCCCTCGCTCCACGTGCCATTCCACACAGGAGCACAGGCCCCCCAGCAATAAGAATAAAGTCAGCAGTAGTTCGGCTTTTTTTTTTTTTTTTTTATATCACGTTTCCCCCCCTTTTGCCAATTGCACCCTCAGCTGGCAAAAAACCCCGGCGACACCCCACCGAAGAGCACACTACACCCAAATTGCAAAGCCCCAACAAACACCGCTCAGGCCCCCCCCCCCCGCAACTTACCCGGCTGCCCCAACCACCTTAGCAGCTCTGCTTCCCCGATTCTCCGCACTCTCCAACCCGCCGGACCAAAAAAGCCGTCCTGCCTCCAACCCGCTGCCGAAAAAAGGAGGGGGTAGCGTAACAGCTCCCTCCTTATCTCGCCTAACGCCGGCAGCACTGATTGGCTCCGCTCACTCCCTCTGCGGAGCCAATCCCTTCAAAAAATGCTGCCGGCGTCATCAGCCTCCGCGCATTCTCCCTCATCCCTCCCCCCCCCCCTTCCTTTCTGCAGAAGCCGGAAGGACGAGCCGGGACCGGGCCGACCGCCCGGTTACCGGCGTCCTTCGCGACTCCGCGCTGGTACTTGCTTTTTTGCAGCTACTGTGAGTTAACAGCTAATGTTAACGCCTGGCAACTACAAAAGCTCCATGTTAACTCCTGGGACCTAGGCGTGGTTGTGTCTGATGATCTTAAAGTAGCTAAACAGGTAGAAAAGGCGACGGCAAAAGCTAGAAGGATGCTTGGGTGCATACGGTGAGGAATGGCTAGCAGAAAAAAGGAGGTGATAATGCCTCTGTATAAGTCTTTGCTGCGACCTCATTTGGAGTATAGTGTGCAATTCTGGAGACCGCACCTTCAAAAGGATGTGAATAGGATGGAGTCGGTGCAGAGGGTGGCTACTAAAATGATTAATGGGCTTCATTATAAAGCATATGAGGACAGACTGAAGGATCTTAATATGTACACCTTAGAGGAAAGGCGGGATAGAGGTGATATGATTGAGATGTTTAAATACCTCCGTGGCATAAATGTTCAGGGAGAGAGCCTCTTTCAATTGAGAGCAAGTTTGCTATGAGGGGACATGGGATGAGGGTGAAGGGAGATAGATTCAGGAGTGATATGCGGAAATATTTCTTTACGGAAAGAGTAGTGGATCCGTGGAATAGTCTCCCAGTGGAGGTGGTAGAGATGAGGACAGTAACTGAATTCAAAAAAGCATGGGACCAACACAGAGGATCTCTAAAGGAAAAAAGGGGAATGTTGTAGTTGTTATGGAAGGACAGACTAGATAGAAACATGATGACAGAAAAAGACCACATGGCCTATGTTTCTATGTTTCTTATGCCATTCAGTTAATGCAGAGAAAAGAGCTTTACCCTGCATTAATTCAATAGCAGATAACACGATGCAGTTAGCTATACCCCTTGATTTGGGGTTAACTGTTCCACATGATCAGAGAAAGGCTGAACTTTTACAGAGCTCTGCTAGTGAGTGGATTTTTGCCTCCTGGGACATCTTACTGTGAGTTCTAGCTGTTTATTTAATTATTTACTGTTTGTCTAACTGTTGTTTGTTTAATTATTTAGTGTTTGTCTTAGTGGTGTGCAAGTTTCAGCCTTCTCAGCTGTACTTACCTTGCCTCTCTCAACTGGGCTTTGTGTGGTAGCCATTTTGAATTAATCTCTCTCCCCAGAGCCTGTTGTTTGTTAAGCTTTTCCTGTCCTTGCCTGCCTGAGTGACTCCTCCCCCTGTGTGTGTGGTAGCCATTTTGAATTAATCTCTCTCCCCAGAGCCTGCTGTTAAGCTTTTTCCTGTCCTTGCCTGCCTGAGTGACTCCTCCCCCTGACCCCCTCCCCCTGAGGTATCCTGTAACCTTGTTCCTGTTTTCTCCACGTGTGCATAGGCTGTTTTAGTTTGCTTTTCTCTGATCAGAGAAAGGCTGAACTTTTACAGAGCTCTGCTAGTGAGTGGATTTTTGCCTCCTGGGACATCTTACTGTGAGTTCTAGCTGTTTATTTAATTATTTACTGTTTGTCTAACTGTTGTTTGTTTAATTATTTAGTGTTTGTCTTAGTGGTGTGCAAGTTTCAGCCTTCTCAGCTGTACTTACCTTGCCTCTCTCAACTGGGCTTGTGTGGTAGCCATTTTGAATTAATCTCTCTCCCCAGAGCCTGTTGTTTGTTAAGCTTTTCCTGTCCTTGCCTGCCTGAGTGACTCCTCCCCCTGTGTGTGTGGTAGCCATTTTGAATTAATCTCTCTCCCCAGAGCCTGCTGTTAAGCTTTTTCCTGTCCTTGCCTGCCTGAGTGACTCCTCCCCCTGACCCCCTCCCCCTGAGGTATCCTGTAACCTTGTTCCTGTTTTCTCCACGTGTGCATAGGCTGTTTTAGTTTGCTTTTCTCTGATCAGAGAAAGGCTGAACTTTTACAGAGCTCTGCTAGTGAGTGGATTTTTGCCTCCTGGGACATCTTACTGTGAGTTCTAGCTGTTTATTTAATTATTTACTGTTTGTCTAACTGTTGTTTGTTTAATTATTTAGTGTTTGTCTTAGTGGTGTGCAAGTTTCAGCCTTCTCAGCTGTACTTACCTTGCCTCTCTCAACTGGGCTTGTGTGGTAGCCATTTTGAATTAATCTCTCTCCCCAGAGCCTGTTGTTTGTTAAGCTTTTCCTGTCCTTGCCTGCCTGAGTGACTCCTCCCCCTGTGTGTGTGGTAGCCATTTTGAATTAATCTCTCTCCCCAGAGCCTGCTGTTAAGCTTTTTCCTGTCCTTGCCTGCCTGAGTGACTCCTCCCCCTGACCCCCTCCCCCTGAGGTATCCTGTAACCTTGTTCCTGTTTTCTCCACGTGTGCATAGGCTGTTTTAGTTTGCTTTTCTCTGATCAGAGAAAGGCTGAACTTTTACAGAGCTCTGCTAGTGAGTGGATTTTTGCCTCCTGGGACATCTTACTGTGAGTTCTAGCTGTTTATTTAATTATTTACTGTTTGTCTAACTGTTGTTTGTTTAATTATTTAGTGTTTGTCTTAGTGGTGTGCAAGTTTCAGCCTTCTCAGCTGTACTTACCTTGCCTCTCTCAACTGGGCTTTGTGTGGTACCCCCATCCCCCTGCTGAGGGTTCAGGACAGGGTACCTTGTAACTGCCCTCTTAAATAGGACTTATCTCCCCCCCTCCCTCCCCAGCACCCACCCACCCCTGGGGAAATTGTAGTTTTATAGGTACTTGGACATCTTAGAGGAAAGGGGCTGCTCTCAGGTGCAGCTCTTAATCCAAATCAGTCATACACAGAGGACCTGTGATTAATTAGCTTCAGGTACACAGGGTGTATTAGGGGTATTAGATACACTTTTATTAGTATAAGCATCTACACCAATCCTTATTATATACCGATTTAAAAGACCTAAACACAAGCCTTAAACTCAGATGCAGTCAGAGGTCCAGCAACGAGATGGGGGTTCTCCAGTCTTTTGCATCGAGTGTCACATGTATGATTATCTCCCAGTTGGTGAGAGGTCCTACATATGCACTAAGTGCAGGGAGCTCTTTGCTCTCAGGGAACGAGTCCGTTCTCTAGAGCTAGAGTAGCAGACCTGGAAGACATAAGAAAGACAGAGAAGTACATGGACGAGACCTACAGGGATATAGTCCTGAAGTCCCACCTCCAGTCTGGCAGCATCCCTGTTGCCATGGAGGAGAGAGGTCACGTGACAGGAGAGCATCACCCTGGTGTGGCAGGAAGTGATCCTGTAACTAGGACCTGTCCTCCAGGTGATGTAAAACCCTCTCGCACCGAGGACGTTTCTCCAGGGCCATGCCCCCATGAGGGGAGGGTCAGGACAGCTGTTATAGTTGGTGATTCAATCATTAGGAATGTAGATAGCTGGGTGGCTGGTGGACGTGAGGATCGCCTGGTAACATGCCTGCCTGGTGCGAAGGTAGCAGATCTCACGCACCGCCTAGATAGGATCATAGATAGTGCTGGGGGGGAGTCTGCTGTCTTGGTACATGTTGGTACCAATGACATAGGAAAATGTGGTAGGGAAGTTCTGGAGGCTAAATTTAAGCTTTTAGGTAGGAAGTTGAAATCCAGAACTTCCAGGATAGCGTTCTCCGAAATGCTTCCTGTTCCACGTGCAGGACCCAAAAGACAGGCAGAGCTCCGGAGTCTCAATGCGTGGATGAGGACAATGGTGCAAGGATGAGGGTTTTGGATTTGATAGGAACTGGGGAACATTCTGGGGAAAGGGGGGGCTCTTCCGAAGGGATGGGCTTCACCTTAATCAGGATGGGACCAGACTGCTGGCATTAACCTTTAAAAAGAGATAGAGAAGCTTTTAAACTAGAAAATAGGGGAAAGCCGACAGTCACCCAGGAGCGCACGGTTCGGACAAAGGTATCCTTGAAGGATACTACCAAAAGCAGTGAGGTTCCAAAAGGGAGTATAGTAGCCCAAATGCCCTTGAGTAAGGAGCAGACAGAGCATAAAGATTCCCCATTACCCATGCCTACCAATAGCCAGATTAATATTAATAAAATACAGTCTCTAAAATGCTTGTATGCCAATGCTAGAAGTCTAAACAATAAGATGGGAGAATTAGAATATATAGCACTAAATGAGAGGTTAGATATGATTGCACTCTCAGAGACATGGTGGAAGGAGGATAACCAGTGGGACACTGTGATACCTGGATACACACTATATCGTAATGATAGAGCTGAACAAATTGGTGGAGGGGTTGCACTCTATGTTAGAGAGGGCATTGAGTCAGAAAGGATTAAAGTTTTGCAGGGAACAAAATATGCTGTAGAATCTCTATGGATTGAAATTCCATTTATGAAGGGGAAGGTGATGGCAGTTGGAGTATACTATCGACCACCTGGCCAGAATGAACAAATGGATGATGAAATGCTCAAAGAAATCAAGGAAGCTAACAAAAGCCACAACAGAGTAGTAATAATGGGTGATTTCAATTACCCCGGTATCGACTGGGACAGTGTCACAGCAGGACAAGCTAAAGAGATAAAGTTTCTAGATGAAATGAATGACTGCTTCTTGGAGCAGCTGGTTCATGAACCGACCAGAGGGGAAGCCATACTGGACCTAGTCCTTAGTGGAACGCCAGATCTGGTGCAAGAAATAAGGGTGTTGGGACCACTTGGCAATAGTGATCATAGTATGATCATGTTTGATTTAATCAGTGGAGGACAGATAGTAAAGGCATCCACAGTACTACCTTTTAACTTTCAAAAGGGAGACTATGATAGAATGAGGAATATAGTTAGGAAAAAACTAAAAGGAGCGGTTCCAAAGGTTAAAGACTTACAGCAAGCTTGGGTGTTATTTAAAAATACTATCCTCGAAGCCCAGACCAGCTGTATTCCACGCATTAGGAAAAGTGGAAGAAAGTCCAAAAAACTGCCAGCATGGTTTAAAGGTGAGGTCAGAGAGGCTGTTGCTGCCAAAAAAGCAACCTTCAGAAAATGGAAAAAAGAGCCAAATGATGAAAACTGGAAACAGCACAAGCACTGGCAAGTTAAATGCAAAGCATTGATAAGGCAGGCAAAGCGGGAATTTGAGAAGAAACTTGCTACGGAAGCAAAAACACGAAATAAAGACTTTTTCAAGTACATTCGTAGCAAAAGGCCTGTGAGAGAATCAATTGGACCATTAGATGATAGAGGGGTAAAAGGGGCAATAAGAGGAGACAAGGCTATAGCAGAGAGACTGAATGAATTCTTTGCTTCGGTCTTTACTGAGGAAGATGTAGGGGTGTTACCCAAGACTGAAGTGGTATTTAAAGGTGATACTGCAGAGGAATTGAGAGAAATATCGCTACACCGGGAAGATATATTACAACTATTTGATAAACTGAATAGTAGCAAATCACCTGGACCGGATGGTATACATCCCAGAGTGTTGAAAGAACTGAAATATGAGATTGCAGACCTGCTATTGGTAATCTGTGAACTTTCATTAAAATCATCTGTAATACCTGAAGATTGGAGGGTCGCCAACCTAACACCAATTTTTAAAAAGGGTTCCAGGGGTGACCCGGGAAATTACAGACCGGTGAGCCTGACGTCAGTACCAGGGAAAATGGTAGAAACCATCATAAAGAACAAAATTACACAGCATGTAGATAGTCATGGCCTAATGGGAGACAGCCAACATGGCTTTAGACAAGGAAGATCTTGTCTTACTAATCTGATATGTTTTTTTGAAGGTGTGCATAAACAGGTAGACAAAGGTGAGTCGGTTGATATAGTGTATCTGGACTTTCAGAAAGCTTTTGACAAGGTCCCCCATCAGAGACTTTTGGCGAAGCTAAAAAGTCATGGGATAGGAGGCAGTGTACTATTGTGGATCGGGAACTGGTTAAAAGATAGAAAGCAGAGGGTAGGGCTAAATGGCCAATATTCCCAATGGAAAAAGGTGAATAGTGGAGTACCCCAGGGATCTGTACTGGGTCCGCTGCTTTTTGACATATTCATAAATGACATGGAAAAGGGAATAACTAGTGAGGTTATCAAATTTGCAGATGACACAAAACTGTTTAAAGCTGTTAAAACCCAAGAGGATTGTGGAAAACTACAGGAGGATCTGGATAAATTGGAAGACTGGGCATCCAAATGGCAGATGAAATTTAATGTGGACAAGTGCAAAGTTATGCACCTAGGAAAGAACAACCCACACTATAGTTACACGATGCAAGGCTCCACATTAGAAACCACCACCCAGGAAAAAAATTTAGGAGTCATCGTGGATAACATGTTAAAACCCTCCGCCCAGTGTGCAGCGGCGGCCAAGAAAGCAAATAGAATGCTAGGTATCATAAGGAAAGGGATGGAGAATAAAACAAAGGATGTTATAATGCCTCTGTATCGCTCCATGGTACGACCGCACCTTGAATATTGTGTGCAATTCTGGTCACCGTATCTTAAAAAGGACATAGCGTTATTAGAAAAAGTACAGAGAAGAGCCACCAAATTGGTGAAGGGGATGGAAGGCTACTCCTATGAAGAGAGGCTAAGAAGGTTAGGGCTCTTTAGCCTGGAAAAGAGTCGGCTGAGGGGAGATATGATAGAGGTCTATAAATTAATGAATGGAGTGGAACGGATAAATGTGGATCAATTGTTTACGCTATCAGAGTATAGAAAGACTAGGGGACATGTAATGAAGCTACAGGGTAAACTATTTAAGACAAATAAGAGAAAATATTTTTTTAGTCAACGTGTAATCAAACTCTGGAATCTGTTACCGGAGGATGTAGTAAGGGCTGTTAGTATAGCTGGGTTTAAAAAAGGTTTGGACAAGTTCCTGGAGGAAAGGTCCATAAACCACTATTAAAAAGGGACCCAGGATATCAATGCTTGACCCAGTACAAGCATTGTGGAACCTGTGTCTTTTTGGGATATTGCTAGGTACGTATGACCTAGATTGGCCACTGTTGGAAACAGGATACTGGGCTTGATGGACCTCGGTCTGACCCAGTATGGCATGTCTTATGTTCTTATGTTCTTATGATTTAATAATTGGAGGGAGGGAAGGTGGCAAGGAAATCCAGAGTATTATTTTTTAACTTTCAAAAAGGAGACTATGAGAAAATGAGGAAAATAGTTAAGAAAATCTAAAAGGAACAGCTGCAAAGGTTAAGGATTTACATCAAGTAGGGGTGTTTAAATATACTATCTTGGAAGCACAGACCATATTCCACACTTTAAGAAAAGTGGAAGGAAGGCCAATAACACAGGTACACTAAAAAAGTTTTTTTAAACTGCCTCTAATGTTTCGATTGATTTTTACGTTTTTTGGTGCGCTGAATCCAAATCTGGTAACCAATTTGCTCCATCACGTACAGATTTTTTGCTACATTGGGTTAGCAGTTTGAGGTGAACGCTTCAGATTGAGTGCGATCGAGATAAAAGTTTCTTGGATGAATTCTTTATACTAATTGTTTAGTATAAGATATAAGAATAAAGAAAATTGTAACAAGGCAGCACATAAGAATAGAGTAATCTCAACAAAACACACTGTGATGGTAGCAAAATTGTCTGCACTTAAAACAGCCACATACATGTGCACAAACATTGAGCATATAAGAGCGAGGTTAGACACAAAGCAAAGCAAAGAAATGTGCAAAAAATGTTGTACAGGTATGTATGTAAGAATAGAAAACGCAAACCGCACCATTGCAATACATGAAGACAAACACCCGATGGTGTGAAAATAAAATTCTAATAAATGAGATCCGACACTGTGGTAATAACTAGCAAATTTTTATTTCAAAGTTTAGTAAAAACACGATATTTGTCAACACAGTTTAGATTTTAAAGTCATTCTTGGGTCAATCAATCTCCTGGTGGGCCCGTTTCTTCTTCCCCCGAATGCTTCTCTTGGTGCGCTGCTTGGCGTATTTTTCATCTGGGGTTTCCCGCAGCAGCAACCAGCAGAAATCAGCCATCATAGTGGTGTTCCATCTTCCTTGGTACCTTCTCTCTGCGTCCTTGACGTCCTGGTGAAACCTTTCACCTTGTTCTTCACTGTACGCCCCCAGGTTTTCGGGAAAGTAGTTCACATGGGAGTGCAAGAAATGGACTTTCAGGCTCATGTTACAGCCTTGTTCTTTGAAGGCATTGAGCATCCTGGCAACAATATCCTTATAGTTCTCATCCCGCCTGTTCCCCAAGAATTTGAGAACAACATCCTTGAAGGAATCCCAGGTTTCTTTTTCCTTCTCAGACATCGTTTCAGCGAATGCTCCATCTGAAATGAGTTTCCTTATATCAGGGCCAACAAACACTCCTTCCTTTAGCTTTGCTTCAGAAAGTCGGGGGAACTTTGAGCAAAGGTACCGAAAGCACTCACCATCTTTTGGAAGGGACTTGATGAATTGCTTCATGAGACCCAACTTAATGTGGAGAGGTGGTAATAGAATTTTATCACGAGGTACCAAGCTCTCATGAAGAACATTTCTCACCGGGTCTCAAATACTCCCGAATTGGCCACTCTTTTTTTCCCCAGTGTAGGTCGCGGGCCCGGCTATCCCACAAGCAAAGGAAGCATGGATATTTGGTGAAACCGGATTGCTGCCCTAATAGCATGGATAGAATTTTAAAGTCTCCACAAATCATCCACTTATGCTCATCATAACGAATCTTCTGAAGAATCAGAGCCAAATTCTCGTATTTTTCTTGGAGAATAACAGAGTGAGCAATAGGAACTGAAGCGAATGTGTTGCCATTATGAAGAAGAACACCTTTTATGCTGTCTTTTGACGAATCAATGAACAGCCGCCATTCAGCAGGATCATACTTGAGTTTAAACTTTTCCATCACTCCGTATATATCGTTGCAAAATACCAAATCTTCCTCTTTGCTGAAATACTTCAAAAATTGTGTCTCGCGGTTGCGGTACCAATAAAAAGTTGTTCCTGGTGACAATAGATTTTTCTGTTTAAGCCGAGAACCTAGCAGTTGGGCAGCATCTTTTGGGAGTCCTAAATCCCGGACTAAATCATTCAATTCAGCTTGAGAGAAAAGTTCAGGTTTCGGATCTGGTTCAGTTTCAAACTCGGAAGTACTGGACTCATCGGGAAAAGCCATCTGATGAGTCTCATCATGATCAGAACCGTCCACACAAATATGATCCAAAGATTTTGGTGGTTCAGGCACAGGTACTTCGTTGCTATGAGGCATAGACCTAATTGCTGAGGGAAGGTTGGGGTAACTTATTACGTTCTTATTTTTTAAGTTGTATCCCTTCACAATGCAAGAGCAAAAATAGCAGTCACTGCTGTGGTCTCTTTGTTCACGCCACATCATAGGTATTCCGAAACGAAATGCTTGTTTTTTACCTTTCATCCATAAGCGTAGATCTTCCTCACATGTCTTGCACACTTTGTGAGGAGCCCACGGTTTGTCTTGATCGCCTAACTTCAAACCGAAATAGGCGAAATATACTTTAATAAATGCAGAAATGTTCCTCTGCCGCTTTTTCACGGTATATTCCCCACAAATAAAACAAAAACTGTCCGGAGAGTTGACGCAACCTCTGGCTCTGTGAGCCATCACAAATACACAGCACTGCAAACTACAACTGTAGTGAACCACTTCGGAATAAAGCTGGATTACGACTGAGCAAACAAAAGGTAATAATGAACTTGCAAGAAACTGAAATTTGACAGGAACGTTCATGTCGCAACCACCGTGTTTGAGCGAGTGAACGAGGCGAGGCGAACAGGTAAGGCGAAATTATAATTGGCCAGCATGGTTTAAAGTTGAGGTCAGAAAGGCTGTTGTAGACAAAAAAGCATCTTTCAAGAAATGGAAGAAGGAGCCAACTGACAAAATGTGAAACATTAGCATTGGCAATTTATACACAAGACATTGATAAGGTAGGCAAAGAGAGAATTTTTTAAAAAGCTTGCCATTGAAGCAAAAATGCATAATAAAAACCTTTTCAAGTACATTCTTAGCAAAAAGTCTGCGAGAGATTCAGTTGGACCATTAGATGATAGAGGGGTAAAAGGGGTGCTAAAGGAGGACAAGACCATAACAGAGAGAATGAATAAATTCTTTGCTTCGGTCTTTACTGAGGAAGATGTAGGGATGTTACCCATGCCTGAAATGGTATTTAAAGATGTATTGGAAGAATTGAAAGAAATATCTATAAACTGGGAAGATGTATTACACCTATTTGATAAACTGAAGAGTATCAAATCACCTGGACCAGATGGTATACATCTGAGGGTGTTGAAAGAACTGAAATATGAGATTGCAGACCTACTATTAGTAATCTGTGAGCTATCATTAAAAGCATCAGTACTACCTGAAGATTGGAGAATAACCAATATAACACCAATTTTTAGAAAGGGATCCAGGGATGATGCGGGAAACTACAGACCATTTAGCCTGATGTCAGTACTAGGCAAAATGGTAGAAACCATTATAAAGACTAACATTACTGAACATATAGATAGTCATGGTTTAAGGGGAGAAAGCCAACATAGTTTTAGCCAAGGAAAGTCCTGTGTTACTAATCTGTTATATTTTTTTGAAGGTGTGAATAAACTGGTAGACAAAAGTGAGCCAGTTGATATTATCTGGATTTTCAGAAAGCCTTTGATAAGATCCCTCATGAGAGACTCTTGGAGAAATTAAAAAGTCAAGGGATTGGAGGCAGTGTAGTATTATGGATCTGGAGCTGGTTAAAAGATAGAAAGCAGGAGAGGGGTGTGGGGATGGGGAGTAGGTTAGGGGAGGTGGGTGAGGGAAGGGAAAAGAGAAACAAAAACAACAAAAATCAAGGGCTGTAGAAATTCAATTAAGAGGTTATAAACAACATTAGAAAAACCAAGAAAACAATGAAAAGGACACATATACCAATAATGATATTGCCAAAACCAATTCTTAAACCAGAAATCCTCCAGGTATATGAAAAGTACAGGCAAGTTATGGTCTTCTGTATCGGCATGTAACCAAAAATGAACATCCAAAAAAATATTTATAATGAGATACGAAAAAAAAAGGAGAAACTGTAAACCAGCCAAACTTTAGTCTTCTGTACCAGTATTTAATTGAAAATGACTTTTAAAATGGCACAGGAATAATCTTACCTATACATCAGACAAAATGTGGATATTTGTAAAATGGAAACACGACATATCCACTGTCCTTAAGTAAAGTGGTGCCGGCATCAGGCTCCTCCCCCCTCCACAGTAAATTTACACATCCCTTGGTAATAGCAACAACGTCAAGCTTAGAGCCGAAGTTGCCTTTGAATGATTTCTGGTTTAAATTTTTAGGTCTTTGTCTTACTACTGACAATATTGTTTAGCATTTTTGTTGAGTGAAATTTTATCAAGACATATTTGTACTGGAAACCTTTTATTCCATCTTATTTTTAATTTTTGTGTACTGCATGCTCTTCATTTGTTTATGTTCTTTTATAATTTTTTATAAATAATTTTGATTTATACAATGTTCTTTAATGTAATTTTTATATCTTTATCTTTATTGCAGTGCTTGATATACCACCCAGGCAGAGCATCAGGGGGGTGTACAATCAATGTGGCTGCGAGGAAGGTAAAAAGAGAAAGGAACACCATCAAAGTTGTCAGGAAAGCAGCAGATAAAGCACTGTTACTTACCTGTAACAGGTGATCTCTGGGAACAGCAGGAATAAGTCTTCACATATGGGTATCGTCGGTACCGACGGAGCCTGCGCAGGAACGCTTCCCAGCGTCCAATCAGAACGCTTTCGGGAGCATCCCACCACGCCTGCGTGCTGCCTTCCCGCCTTTCCCAACTGCCTCTCCTCAGTTGAGTTTTAAAGCTGAGACAAAGGGAGAGAGAGAGAGAGAAGGGAAAGAGATAGAGAAAACAACTCCTAGGGGAGGTGGGTGGGTTGTGAAGACTTATTCCTACTGTTCCCAGAGATCACCTGTTACAGGTAAATAACTGTGCTATCTCCAGGAACAAGCAGGAATGAGTCTTCACATATGGGGACTCCCAAGCTAAAATGCCTGAAGGAGGCCCCAGCATGTTGCAATCTAAAGATGGGCCATGCTTATCCCTAAAACCCTCAGGCATCTGGGGGATGGAGGGTAGGAGTTGAACTAGAAAAGAAAAAGAGATGCTGTGAACAGCTTAAGTAAACAAGGTATCCAAGGGGGGCCCTTGTGTAAATGATAATATTAGAAAAAAAAAAGTTGAGTCCTAATTATCTAATGTGGATCTCACT
Organism: Ichthyophis bannanicus; assembly: GCA_033557465.1. Taxonomy (NCBI): domain Eukaryota; kingdom Metazoa; phylum Chordata; class Amphibia; order Gymnophiona; family Ichthyophiidae; genus Ichthyophis; species Ichthyophis bannanicus. The sequence continues at coordinate 100,012,801 of CM066046.1, forward strand.
CAGAAATATTGCAAAATATTTGTTGAGGGTAATAAGGGTCTGTGTTGAGAGCCAGATCATTATCCTCAGAGAAATTTCCCCAATGTGAAGTAGAGGGAAAAAAATAATTTTGCAATACAGGAAGAGATGAGAAGTCCTCATGGCTAGAACTAACCCTAGAAGACGTACTGGGGGAGTTCAAAGAGGTTGGACTTTTGAGAATAGGTAAAGCTTCTGTAAAGTCCAAGAAATTGAACTTCTTGTCCTTGGAGCAGAATAAGGTCCTAGGAAGAGTGGAGATAATCTGACTGGTTTGGATGAAAAGGTAGAAATACCCTTTGCAGAAAAAATAATCAAAGGCGATAGATACTATGTTACAGGCTGTAAATACCACAGTTCTGCAAATAATCAAGATTTTTTGTTGTAACCTCTGTAAATAATTGACTGTCTAAATAATCAAAGGTTCTTGTTATGAGCTATACATGATTGCTTTTGTTTATAACGTTCCTTGTACATAGTTGCAATGTTACATAATGTTCTATGTATTTGTTCACCAATGTTCTATGTAAACCGCCACTGATCTTGGGAAGGGGCGGTATATAAAAGTTTTCAAATAATTAAATAAATAAATAAATAAATAAATAAATAAATAAATAAATAAATAAAAGGGGATAGGTCTTTAAGACCCCCCTTATTCCAATGAAAGAAAAGATATTTATACTAGGCGTTGAGCCTCCAATTTTTTGAGGATCATTAAAAGTCCTTGTAAGTGATGTCACTTATGATGAAGACTTTACATGTAGAGCTTCAGGTGTGACGTAACCCAAAAGGTAACGGTAAAGAAGGTATTTGGTAAAAAACCATAGAAATTGATTGTCTACTGAGTTTATGGTATGCTGGGGCAGCATTAATATGGACAATAGACAAATCTTTCAAGTCAGATGATGCATAGAGATTGATGCTACAACAAGAACGATTAAGACCTACTTGAGAATCTCTGTCTGGTTAAATATGGAAGAACTATAGAAAAAATTTATGGAAACTGGTAATATGTTCTTCACTTACAGGGATAGGATTAGACTTCTTGAAAAGATCTATCCCCTAAATAACCAGGTCTCGAGACGTAAGTGAATGAGTGCAGGGGAGCTCCTTAGTCTTAAGACAGCAAGTCTGGATCCTTCTACAATTTCAATTAGTAGCTGGAGAAAAAGACGCAATATAAGGGGATACCATGTTTGACTCTTATGAGGGCAATATGAGTATCATGCGTTCTCCTGTGTAACATAAGCTACCATGAAGTATAGGAAATTAGAAGGAGAGTAGTGAATAAGGACCAACTGCAGTGAAAAAAATGCATCCCTGTTGAGGAAGTTCCAGTGAGATGTGGAACAACCAGGGAATTGTGCAATTTTTTACACTTTCACGTGGTCTAAACCCTGGTTACCTTTCCTTAAAAGGAAATTTTAAGGAATATGGCAAAAGTAGGAAAAAACCAGTCATGTAGGAACCATGACTGGTAGAGACTACCAGCTGAAGGCCTTATTAAGTATCTGGCCAGCTACCTATTAGGAGTAGCTGTGAGGCTCTCTGGCAAAGGCCCACAGTTGCAGAGCTTTGTTGTAGAATTACAGAGAGCATGTTGTAGGTTGCTTAGAGCTGGCTATTGAACTGCCAGTGTGCAACCAAATCTATTCTGTTGGAACCAAGAGAACTGAATGTGGCTAAGAATAGTCAACAGGCCTGATGCCTGCAACAATAAATAGTCCAAATGAGTTCTGGATCTCCTTTGGACTTATCTGTTATTAAGGCAGCATAAAAGTTAGGTCCCATGAGTTGGAGAGGACCGACAGACATAATTTGGAGTAGTAATACCCAATTTCTGTGCGAACAGCTGCCTTAAAAAGATATGTGAGAAGGAGATGAACTGCAAAAAAGGGAGAAAAAACTCTGTATGAAAACTAGTTACTGGAGTAGGTTCTGAAGAAAAACCTATGGCTTAGAGGATAAGCCCTCCAGTTGATTAGTAGTACTCTTAGAGACTAAATGTCTGGACTAAGAGGGATAGAAATTAATACAGAGTTGAAAAGACTTAAAATTTAGTAAGTCTTTGAAAGGATAGGGTGCCCTGCAGTTAAAAGTATGAGATATCCTTGTACAGGAAAACTGACAAGGTGAAAGTTATAGTTCACCCTATTGTTCTCTTTTTTGTTTTAAAAAGAGAAACCTGTTATCTCTGGGGTATGATAGTCCCTAATAGCTTTTAGCTAGAAGGATAGATTTCTCTTGTAGCAAGAGATTTATACCCAGAGCCGAGGATTGAGTCAGTGTATGATGGATATCTCAGCATGAATGAGATGATCGTTAGATGCTTCTGTTGAAAGAAGGAGGTTCAAGTTCTAAACCTCAGACAGAAAAAGTGAATAAAATATCAGAAACCCTGCGATTGCTGGGTTTGCTGAGCCTGTTGAGGTTTTGGTTTTCTTAGTCTGGTGTGGTGTTGCCCATCTTTGGAAACATCTGTAGAATGGGTAGAAGATGGATAAAAAATTTTCCCCTTGGGGGAATAAAGCTTTTTATGAGATTTTTTATTAGCTGGAATAGAGGAGAGTTTGGACAATCCTCTGAAAGAAAGAGCATCAGTGCTCAACTGATTAGCTTGAAATAAAGCCTCCTTGTTGAAGAGATTTTCACCAGTACAAGGAGTATTTTCCAGCCTTTCCTGAACCCATCTATCCAAGTCAGAAACTTGGAGCCAGGCTAAGCATCGTGCACCTATGGCTATAGCAGAAGTTCTACTAATAGATTCAAAACAGTCCAGGGAAGCACGATTAAGAAACTTAGAGATATTTTGAGCATGATTGACTAATAAGGAATAGTCTGCTCTTTTATGCTCTGGAAGAAAAGGGTTCAAAAACTTTAAGTTCTTTGTGACTTCTTCAAGAGATAATCCCATATAGAAAATATATGAGGTAATTTTTGCTGAAAGCATGGATGCCTGGATGCATCGACGTCCAAAGCCATCTAACGTTCTAGAATCACGACCTGGCAGATAAGAAGAGTGCTTCTTTGCACTCTTAATACGCCTCATTGCTGATTCTACAACAATAGAATGATGAGGAAGTTGAGTCTTTTGAAAACCTGGAGAAGGTGGCACCTTGTACATAGTGTCAAGTGTCTTGGAATGTGGGGATACCGTTAAAGGAGTTTCCCACATTTTTAACAGTAGATCTAGTAAGATCTGATGCACTGGAAGCATGATCACCTCATTTGGAATCCAGGGAAAATGCAGTGTCTCTGAATTCCCCGGTAAGGATTCTTTACCAGGTATAGAAATGTCAAGTAACTTTGCCATATCAAGCAGAAAAGCTTGAAAAGAAACCTCCCCCGAAGAGGACTCGTTGAAATGAGGCGTAAAGGCTAGACTTGTGGAAAAATCAGCCTTGATACCAATGGATTCATCCCAGTCATCGGGATCAGAAGACTGAAAAGGATGAAGCATCGGATTTTCTTTAAAGCGATGTCTTTGGTACCACCCGAGGTCGGTACCGAGACGAGTCGGTACCGAATCTTCCATGCTAGAGATCGATTCCAGGCTCGGCATCAAGGGAAGCGATTCTGTCGAAGCAAGCATGGACGGTACCGACACCGATGCCGATGTCAATACCAGTACCGGTACCGAAAGCGATACCGATACTCGAGGAACGGTCTGCAACAACTCTAATGGTACCGAAGTAGCCGAGAGTGCTAGACTATGTTCATCAGTGAGGAGTGTTTCGTCCATCACCATAGCCGATGCCGGGGTGTCGGTACTGCCTGAAGCGGCCACAAACACCGAGCATGGCCTGGGTGTGTTCATCGAGGTAAGAACCTCGGGAACAACCCGGAGCCCCGTTAATGCTTTGGAGCCTGAAGATTCCCGCCGGAGCTTTGTTGCCAAGATGTCCGAGGGCAAGGCCGAAGCCATCTTGATACTGGAAAGGAGATCTACCACTCGAGGACTGTCTAGTCTTTACAGACTGTTGTTTGGTTACCTGATCCTGTGAAGAAGAAGATATTTTAGCTGCTCGATTCTGAAGACTTCTTCTGTTTGAGCTCCAGCAGGAGAGACAGTCCAGAGGACAATGGTCAGGACCTAAACATTTTAGACACCAAATATGAGTGTCTGAAAAAATATCTGTACCGCCACACTTTGAGCATTTCTTAAGGATAGTGGCTGACTTTTCCATAATGGAAGGGTAGAGGCCTAGTGGCCTAGAAACCGTCAGGCACTAAACAGGAAAAAATTTTCTTAAGGAAAGAAGAAATTCTTCAGGAAAAAGAAAGAAAAGTACCGACGGTACCGGTAGCATCGACGGAAGGCAGACGCGACCGCAAAAAAGTAAATAAAAAGAAGAATTTTCTGCGGTGACAGGAATACATCCTGCCGGCTCCGCGGAAAATGGAAAACTGAGGAGAGGCAGTTGGGAAAGGCGGGAAGGCAGCACGCAGGCGTGGTGGGATGCTCCCAAAAGCGTTCTGATTGGACGCTGGGGAGCGTTCCCACGCAGGCTCCATCAGTACCGACGATACCCATATGTGAAGACTCATTCCTGCTTGTTCCTGGAGATAGGAGATAGATAGAAAGATAAAGGGATAGATGCACCAAACATATGTAGATAAAGGGGAGGGGGAGAGGGAGGCCTAGAGGTCTGGAGGGGGAAGATCAAAGGTGAGGTGGAAGAGGTGGGTTTTAAGCGTTGCCTTGAAATGGGGGAAAGACATGTCGGTGCGAATGGTATGAGGGAGCGAGTTCCATAGTGCAGCACCAAGGAAAAAGAAGGCGTGACGGGTGTTCTAAACAGGCCTGGGTGGGGGAGGGAAGGAAGAGGTGGCTGCCGGGAGTGGATTGGAGGGGGCGTGGGGAGGGCTGGTGGTGGATGAGATCTGCGAGGTAGCGGAGGATACCAGTGTGGAGTACTCGGTGGGTGATGGTATTTTATGGATGAACCGGGATTTGAATGGAAGCCATATTTTGTATGGAATGTGTATGTACGTTTTGATGTATTTTGTTAATTCATTTTAGGCATTTGTGCCAAAACTTGGCCAAGTCGGGTTTTTAAATAAAATCTTCTATCCATGAAGACACAATTGGTGTGGCTGTGGTTCGTATCTGCTCCACTGGCGTGCTGTTATGGACTTTTTCTCCAGAACTCGTCCAACCTTTATTAAACCCAGCTACGCTAACAACTTTTACTACACCCTCCAGCAATGAATTCTAGAGCTTAAGGATACATTGAGTGAAGAAATATTTTCTCCAATTAGTCTTAAATATACTACTTTGTAGCTTCATTGCATATCTCCTAGTCTTCATACTTTTAAAGAAGTAAACAACTGATTCCAGTTTACTCATTCTACTCCGCTCACTATTTTATAGGCCTTTATCAAATATCCCCTCAGCTGTCTCTTCTACAAGCTGAAGAGCCTTCACCTTTCAAAGCTTTCCTCATAGGAAAGATTGTTATAATCTCTCTATAAAGCATAATTTGCACCTGACAATTGTAGCAATACACTTCCGGCAGTAAAATATATAACAGTCTCTGATGAAGCTAAAACAATGTTACAATTTGAGTTACAATGTATATAGTTTAACAAGTATCAATGTACCTAGTTACTTCTGAGTTACAATGTATATAGTTCAATTCTGTTCTATGTAACTTGTTGTTCCATGTAAACCGCCCCTGATCTCTGGAAGGGGCGGTATAGAAAACTGTCCAAATAAATTAATAACAGCATCTCTATCATTTTGGTCACCCTTCTCTGTATTGCAAATTCTTTAAAAACTGTGGCTCTAAAAGTGATCTGATTTTCATATTCATGTTGATCTTTGAAGCACCAGATTCGCCATTCCAACATGCAATGTTCAAATTTTATTTAAATTCAAATTCCAGATTATGTTCGTATATCAAGCGAAATAACAGCACTTATACAACGCACCCCTGAAAACAAAATCAGGAGATCAGGCGTGGTGAACTCACTTGTCATCCCCTCAACAATAAGAAGATGCACCCAGACCACAAAGAATCATGCCTTTCCCTATATGCACCAACCCTTTGGAACGTCCTACCCCCAGCAATCCGAGCCATCTCAGAACAGTCAGCCTTTAGGAAGGTCTTAAAGACATACTAGCGTTCAACCATCCACCCTAAACAAGGCCTGGTGCTATGACTCCACTGTCCAGCTTTCCATCAGTTCTCCCCCTTGCTCATTCGAAGTTCATGCCCCCGTTTAACATTTAGGGGTATGTTTACTAAACTGCGTTAGTGCAATTCGCGTTAGGAGCCGCGGTAGTGACAGAAACCCCAAATAAGGACATGGGCGGTACATCGTCACCACTAACGCGCGTTCAAAACATTAACGAGCATTACCGGGCATGGTGGCGCGTTACTGCGCGTTAATCGTAAGAAGACGTACAGACACAAAGCACTGAAACAGAGCTGTAGCACAATGGTTACGGTACTGACCGCTGTTACAGGCAGCATGGGTTCGAGTCCCCAGTGTGCCTAACGCGGAAGGCTGTCCCAGGCATCACCCTGTACATTATAGAGGGAATGAGGAGGCATGTTTTTCGTTACGTTGAGTATTGGTGTCAGAAACACACCCTCGGAGTGTGCCCAGCCACGTACGTCGGTGCGTGCAAGGCTGCGTGCGTGCGTGGGTACATGTGTTTTTACCAGTGGGGGCATCTTATATTACAGACTCTGTAGGGTGTCTTGCACCTATGCATTATGCTAGCAGATGTACGTGTGATGGCCTATGGTTTATCAGAGCCTGTGAGCAGGTGCTGGAGTTTCACAGGGTTGGATTGTGCCAGTCACACCCATGATGCACTGCACATGCAAATCAGCTGTCCACAGATACACACCATGGGGAATGCACCCCCACAGCACCTCGGCCTGGTAGGGGCAACTGACCATGTGCACCCCCACAGCACCTCGGCCTGATAGGGGGTACTGACCGTGTGTTGTACTGGCACAGAGTAGCTACACACCGTCACATTGTGCGGGTACTGTGCTCACCCTGAGGGTGCAGTGAGGCACCCAGCACTAGGTCCACAGCACCATCCATGGCGCAGGTCCAAAGCAGTGTTACAGTGTGAGATAGGTAGTTTCTGCAGGACCACCTTGGACATCTCTGTCTGCTTCAGTCAGGTGTAGCCCCATGCACCACCACCCCCCCTCCCCCAGGGTGGCAAATAGGGCCTCCCATCAAAGGTGGCAGTAGAGGGGAACATTAACCCTAGTCCTGCTGAGGAACAGACACCCCACAGGGTAATCAATGCAGCTCTGTACACAGCCATAACACAATAGCAAACAGACATTAGGCCTGGATATGGTATGCTGCACCCCACCACTATCTGATATTCCCCTGGTGCAAGCCATCAGCCACTGCACCCTGCAAGCCACTCCATCACAACACCTACCAGCTGCAAACAGTCTGCTAGTGCCCAGTGGAGATGCCTGCACCCAGAACTGGGATGTCAGCATACACAGCAAGCAGATACATCAGTGACTGGGCCCCAAAAGGAAACCCATATTTATCACATGAGAGAAATACTAGATAGCACCATGGGAGTGCCTAGCCATGCTGTGGTCACTGCACAGTCAGGGTGAGAGTGATCTCTCAGCAGGATATACTGAGGTCACCCTGTCTGTGTAGGTGGTGGCTGGGCACTACAATGTGCCTGTCACTGCCCTATGCCCTGTGCAGATGCACCCTGGCCAGGCCACCCTGTCCGGCCTATACCCATGGTACCTTGCTCCTCATTATGCACATTGGCAGCCCAATACTGGCAACATTGCTGGCAGTGTGGACTGTGGAAGGTGTTTGCAGCCACCACACACTGGATAGACAGACAGCCACCCCCACACCTATGCCAGCATTGTGCTACTATAGAGGTGGTCAGCAGCCATACCCACCACACCAGTCATGGGCATAGTACAGGCATGGATATGGTACACAAGGCTGTTGGGGGGTCACCCCCCAGGGTGGCGAACACTGTCAGAGACCAGACCTGCAGCAAACACCGCAGACATCAGAATGATTGTTATGGTGGAGCTCAATGAGCAATATGTGCTTAACGTAGGAATTGATATCTGCCAGTTATCATAGGGAACGTTTGATAGCTCTGTACCATATACCCAGGTGTAGGGTGGCATTGCTAAGGTATGCAACTGCTAGTATTGGGAGATACAGGCAGGGCCCAATGTCTTGCCTCTCCAAGAGGCATTGGCCAATGGGGCCTGTGGGTGGGTGTGTGGCCCTGTTGGCTGCTGCTTTACGGCAGAGTTCCCCGACTCCAGTCCTGGTGTTTCAAACACTGTTCGGGTTTTCATGCTGTCCCTCATAAATATGCATGAGCTACATCTGCATACCATGGGGGTGGTGCATAGCTATGCAGCACAGGCATCTTTATTAGAGGCAGCATGAAGCCGGAAAGGTGTGGGGCCCTCCAGGACTGCATTTGCGGGACTCTGCTTTAGGTAATGTGCCTGTTTCTGGTGTCTGTGTTTGGTGTGGTAAAATATAGGCCATGCATATGTTCTCTGCAATGAAGGAGTGTCTTAACTATCACTGTTTAGTGGTGGGTAAAATGGTGGGGATTGGGTTGGCAGGAGCCTCAGCTGGGATTTGAACCTGTGACCCTCTGGTCTTACAGGCACTGGCTGTGTCTGTTGCACCACACTGTGGCCACAGAGACAGTGCAGTCCCTGGAGTTAGTTAAACCGGCCTGACGAGTCAGATACCCTGCTCTGCAACAGGTTTACTGTGGCCTCATTTACCTTGTATGCAGACAAAGGTGCACATAATCCTCACAGGAGACCTCAGAAAAGGGGCACACACCCATAACCAAGCTGGGCAACAATGATATCATTGGGCAATATTACACAACACTCCCAGGACAGCTCCATTACAATGACATGATTTTGAAAGGGTCTGTGGAGCGTAGACCCTTCCACACATCATTCCTTTGTTATTTGGTGCTTTCCAGGGAGTGTTGTTCCTTGTTGCCCATTGCTATCACTGTTGCCCAGCTGAATTATGCTTTTTAAAATGTTTCTTGTGGTCATTTTTAACGTTTTATGTGAAATTTTGTTCTGTGCACATGTATCACACTGCTCACGTTTTGTGGGTTTCCCCGGTTTTTCTGTACATTGCTGACGGAAATGGTTTCTCTTCCCTTTAAATGCCTTTAACGACAGGTTTTCATTCGCGTTGGAATTGAGCTCAGAAATTCAGCGCGTTAGTATGAGCCTCTCCCCGCCCACTCTCCGCCCATTGACCCCTTCTCTCCACCCACTCTCCACCTTCTGCGCTGTTTTAACGCGCCGCGGAGGTCTACGATCGGTGACTGGTGTTAACGCACGTAAAGTACGTTTAACGATCGTTAGCACGTCAGAACGTGCGTTCGGACGTGCTAACGATCGTTAAGCATACTTTACGCGCGTTAATCACGATTACCGCACTTTAGTAAACATCCCCCTTAGTGTTATAGTCACCCGTCCTTAATACCTGTATTATACAGTTCTATGTAATTTCCTGTTCTATGTAAATTGTTTAATTGTTACTGTTTCATGTTATATGTAAACCATGCTGATCTTAAAGAGTGGAGTATATAAAAAACAAATAAACCATAAGGATTTAGTAGGGTCTTGCTTCTCCTAGCCTCCATGATATTACAGATTTCACTAATCCTTCTCTTTTCAAGAGTTTATTCTAGTCCTGGTTTCCCTGAGAGCTTTCATTTCAGTAGAGAACATTTTCATAGAATGGTTTTCCTATTCTTCTTCTATTGAATAGCTCTTCCCTCCCAGTGAATACAACCTATTCCAGAGATACCAACATGTCCTCCATGTATACTCACAGTTCCAGTTTTGGAGTTTTCTTTCTAACAGACCACCTCTAAACACTGAGGTCAATTTTAGTGGCATGGAAACTGCATAAAATTAAGCTAACTGATCCATTCAATTTTATGTGAATTTTAAGTGATCCTAACCATCCAAATAGAGTCATTGAATATATATATATGGATAAGTGAATGGAAACCTTATCCATTTAAAATTATACCTGCTACTTGTGTGGCTAAATTTGGGCAGATAGGCTTTCCAATGAGAGGTTCGATATTGACTTGGCTACTTATTTGCTGCTTCTCAGTTCACTCATACACAGATTCTCTTCAAGACTCAACTCAATGGTCTGAGTGAAAATCTTCCCTCTCTAGAGCATGTGCAGAACATCTGTCTGGGGGAAACTACCACTAGGGCTCAGAACACAGGGTTCACACTATCTGGAATATACCATCTTGCTCAATGGCTACAAAACAATTAAATAAAAATGAGTTCGCTTCAAGACAAATTCTACAATGCAAAATAAAAAATAAAAAAAAAGATATACTAATGTTTATAATACCTTCTTTAAAATGTGCCAGCTGTCCCATTATTATGAGCATATGGAAAAGCCATTGAAGGATACAAACTAAATGACAGAACCAGTCTCAAATTACAATTCAACCTCCAAAATACCCAATTGCATCATTCAGAGATGCTTTAAGGTCCATGCATTGAGAGGAGCCAAAATAAATGGTGATATGCAATTGCAAATCCTGACCATAATCCAAGCATTAGCCTGAAGGAGGAGTCAGTTGTCTTATGGTAACATGAATGTTGGAAACAATGGGAAAATCTCTAGTAATTACACTGTGCTTTCCACTTTTGCTCTTAATCCAGCCCAATAGACAAAAACATTTTCTACGAAAAACATTGAAATCTGGAACACTGCATTTTTCTGAGACAGAGAGCTCTTCATATTCTACAGTATTTGTCAGGGAATTGAATAGAACAAAACTCCAGTGAACTGCAAAAGTGTTTGCAGCAAAGATTCTTTTACTGGAGAAATTATTTTGTCAGACTACCTGCATCCTCCATCTTTCCAGATTGTGAAGTGAAAAAAATGCCTGCAATTACTTCACAAAATAAAGGATAAAAGACATTTGTGTACTAATGATAGATTTTGCTTTATGACAGCATATACCAAGTTGGAGAGAGAGAGAGGGAGAGAGAAAGAGAGAGAGAGAGAAAGAGAGAGAAAGAGAGAGAGGTTCATTTTTCTTTCTTTCTTCAGAGTAGGAGAAATCACAAAAATCATGTAGACTTCTTTACTCTTGACATACAAAAGGGAGTTTGAATTAAAAGCAAGTCACAGGCTATTTCAGTGTGTTTGGTAGTCATAGTTTCTTCTGATCATAAAGTTAGCTGATTTATTCATTGATGGTTTTAAAATGGTACTTTCTGTACAAGTGAAACAAACCATGGAGCCTTTTTTTAACACTACGTTTCAATGAAACACACTGAGATATGAGAGTTAGTACTATAAAGACATGGTTTTCAAGCAGTAAACATGGTAGATTGCATTGCTTTGGCCTTCAGGTAACAAAACCTGTTTTGGCCATTAGTGCCAATATATTTACAGCAAATCTGTCTGTTTAAACCTATAATTAAGATTTTTGCATTGTTTTTTTTTATTGTACTGGTCTCTGAGCAAACCAGTTCTTTCTAGTCTTATTGTTGGATCAGTTACTATGACTGATTTGACCGAACCACTGAAAAATACATCAAACTCACCATTTCCAAAGATACATAAAAAGGATATTAGCATTTAAACAACTACACGTCTCAAGGCTTTGTTCAGTGCCATTGTTTTATGGTACTTGTTCCACTAACAAAGTTTTGGGATAGATTTGTGCTGTATCATCAGTGCTGGCTACCGGAATCCCTCCTGTTATTCTGTAAGCTACATTTTGGGCAGTATTGTTAGGAGGATAAAATCAAAGATCAAAAATGTCCTTTGCTCAGAAATATTTAGGACTACGGGGGTCATTTTATAAGGAGCCATCTAGATTTTTGGGCAATGTGCGTAAATTCCAGTATTTTAGTCATTTACAAAGCTAAGTGGCGAATTATGTGTGTAAATTACTTCTTATGAAATATTGATTAGTGTGAAAATACACACAATTTGCATCACATGCACTTTCACTATAGGTATACGCATGGGTGGAATTTGGGCAGAGCATGGGTGAAGCAAGCAATTATGGGCATAGATTATGAAATTCTCTCATTTATGTGCATAATTGAAAATATAAGCATGGGCATTTACATTAGCTCTAGGGTTACTGTAAGCGATTGCGCCTCAGCATACAGTATGCATGTACTTGACTTTATAAGACAGGCATAAAGTATATGCATGAAAATGTGCATGAACTAGATGCCGGTTCATGGGATTATGGGGCCCTTTTTTCCAAAGGTGTACACTTACTGTGCAATTAGCAGCAATACCTTTGTGCGGTAAGTGCAATGCTCTTGCGCTCTCGTGGGCATGTTCAGCATGTTCCCGGCCGTCAGCATATGATCGTGAATGCTAATGCATGACACACTTAAAGCATGTGCACCTAACAACTCTCAGAAGTGTCATTAGGTGCACTCGTGCTAATTGCCGCATTACCAATGAGCGGTGACAATTGCCCTCACGCTAGCGAAAAAGTGCTCTCCATAGCCATTCCCCATCCCACTGCATGGTGGCCAATTACCGTGGGCTTTAAATGTTTATGTTTATGAATGGTTTGGTATGCCGCCTTTTGCATAGTTAGCAGCAAAGCAGTTTACATAAAACAAACGAAAGCATGATCGCTGGCATGTCCCCATGTTAGTGTTCCCAACTGCAGATGTTGCATGTTAAAATGCACATTCACCAGTTACTGGGCTTAAAAGGTCCTCCGTATTCCATGGAAGGATATTAAAAGGGATTAACACAATTAACAGACCTTAGCTATATTCAGATATTCAGCAGCACTAACACGTTTAGTGCTTCTGAATATCCATGGGTGCTGTCGCTGCATGCCGTGAAGCTAACTAGCTACCTTTGGGGTGTGCTGGGGTGGAATCTGTCAATAATCGATCAGCAGCAATATTGAGCCATTGCCTGGTTATTGACATGCATCAAAAGTCAGGCGCAATAAAGGCTGGCCTTACTTTCACTGCAGAAGCTAAGTGGGCAGTTGCTGAATATTGTCGCTGCTCAGTTAGTTTACCGGCCATCTGGGCAACTCGGATATTCAAGGCTGGAGTCCGGATATGGTCCCAGCATTGAATGCATGGATTTAGAGTTCGTGGTGGCAGCGAGCCACATTAGATCGGCTAGCTGACACATCGGAATATCAGGACCCATATGTTTATTACATGAGACATTAGTACCTTCTACCTTCCCATTAGAGCAGACACATATATTGTGAACATGCTCTAAATCCACTATGATTGTAATACTATATTTCTTGAAACTATCTAGTTGAAAAATTCACTGGAAGTAGAACACAAGTTTGATTTATTCTTGAGCAAACTAGAACGTCTGCCATCTTTGTAGTTGAGGGACCCAATGGCATATTTGCATCCAGAAAAATGCAATAACAATGATAATCATTTGACTGGTCTTGCACTTTTAATGCTAACCAGAGAAGCAATGCATAAAATTTTAGGCATCTAGTTCTTTTTACTTGTAGAATACAAGTTCAAATCTAGTTCAATGAAACAGGGACTTTATGTTGTTACCATGTGACTTTTTTTGGCCTTTGTGAAACAAGGTCTCAGTCCTGCCCTATCCTCAGTGAACCCATTCTCTTATCTTAGTCAAAGTTGGACTTTGCCTTAGCGATCTGCAGACAACAAACACTAAACGGCAATCAACCAGGGCAGGCACAATAAGCGTGAATAGTGTGATGAAAGCTTTAGTCCGTGCGATGAAACAAGAAAACAAGCCAAAACGTGGGTGAACATTTAAAGATAAACTACAACGTCCCAATGGCATTGCATCTGAACTCTGTTCGCCTTGTGAGGATGCATCCTATTGGTTCACGTTAGCGTGCCCTCTTTCGCATGTGCTAAATAGAACCCACTTGCACAAAGCAGCAGATGTTATTTCATGTCAGTGCACGCTAAAAACCAAAACGAATCCTTCCTTGCCAAAATGAAATATAAATTAAAAAAGCTTTTTATCTCAGCACACCCCTACCATCTGTACAAAACCCAACTGGGATCTTGCAGCATGTCTGCTGCTCTGTCTGCCAAAGGTTTGGTTGATGTTGTGTACTGTACTGAAGGAAAGATTTGCTCGTTTTCACATTCCCACCCTTATTCCTGCTTATCATGCCTGGCCTTGCTAAGAGTAGATCTTTGCTTGTTGTCCCTTTCAGTGAAGATCTTCCTGTCAGCTCCTGACACTAGGCAGAAAAGAGACCTGAAATGTTCTGTGAGAGCTGCTTTGGCTTCCTCAGCATGCAACACAAATTAGCTTCTTAACCCTAGAGATGATCTCTTTAAGAGAGGGTTAAGGTACTGTATGCTGGCAGTTCCTATAAGCTATAAGTGGTATTTTAGAAAGGGCATCCAGGTGCGGTCTGGGACGTCCAGGGCAAACATCCAAAAAACCTGTTGTGGACGTTTACATTTTGGCACAATTTTAACAACTTGGACATCCCTCAAAGAATGACCACATAGACGTCCTCGCTACAAACACTTGGGGAGGGAACATCTATCCTATGCTGAATGCATATCCATGCAAGCTACATATTTTGCATGCAGGAACGTGCATCAGCATGCCAAGCCAAAAACCAGTATCCTCCTTTCGCTGCAGCTTTGTTATCAACATGAAAGTATAGGAGTGATCAGATACCTTTGGCTCTGTGCTTTCCAGGTGTCTGGATGGCAGACTGAGAGCTTAACTGATGCCTGTTCAGGGCCGGAGTGAAGGTTTCTGCTGCCCCACCTGCAACCTATAGATCGGCAACCCCCTCCCTCATTATCATCAATGCTGGCTACACCCCATCCCACTCCATAAGGAGCCTACCCCAAAAAAAGCAGCACTGTAAATAGTGCAGCGGACCCTAGAACATCCAAACGCGTATTTGAAAAGCTGAACAATTCAGTTTACTACAGTACTGATCCCCACATACAAACTCCATGTTAATAGAACATGTGGCCTCGGTCACACACTCAGAACACAGACCCTCACCAAGTACAGAATAAGTAACCAAGCCTAAAAATAAAGATGTGGATAAAAATTAAACTGCAACCCCAAGAAGCCAGATTCTGCATACAATGCAGCACCAGAGGAATAGAAGGAGATGCATTTCCCTGTACTGTATAAAATAGAAACATTGCAAATTAAATTATTTTTTCTACCTTTGTTGTCTGACCATTTTATTCTCTGATCCTGGTGGTCCCAATCTGAGGTTTCTGTTATCCTCTGTCTTCTCTTAGCTCTCTTTCTATGGTCTCTAGTATATCTGCCATTTCTTGTCTCCTCTTGTTTTCTTCACTTGGTTCCATCTTGGGTAGTGCCGGCCCTGTGCCTGTTCATCTGCTGAACCAGGAATAGACATGGACAGTCCCACAAGTGGGTGTGGATGTGCTCTCCATTTCTGATATTGGCTGCACATTTCCAACTTGCCCAGAGGACCCCGGTCATGCCTCCATTACTCCCTTACATGACTTGGATGACCTTGCACTGGGGATGTCCATAGAACCGGCTTCTAAAATGGCTCTAGGGACGTCTCTGTGATTTGGATGTCTCTATGCAGTTTCCAGACATCCAAAGCACAAATAGGGCTTCTAAAATAACCCCTTATGTGCCAGTTCTGAAGCTGTCTTTGCTACTTTGTCCAGAATTCTAGCCTTAATCTGTATCTAATGCATGTGCCTTAACAAGACATGAACCCATTTCAGCTAGATCCCAATTTTTATCAATATATATTTTATATAGCCTGTAAAAACAATAACAAAACAGCCAGTCTTACCTACATCAATTCCAGACATTTAAGTATATTATAAGGCCAGAGCTGCCCATTTCCTAGAGGGAGATTCCTAGATTCCTGACAACCACATCCTGATGCATTATGGGATCCTCAGCACTGATTTCATTGAGTAGTGTCAGGGACTACAGATCCCATGCTGCTTTGAGACGTAAGTCAAAACCAGAGCTGGCCAAAACGTCCCCCTCCTGAAACTAGGTAACTTAGCATTTCTCTAAGGCACATTTTAGATAGTACATAGGGAATGGAACTGAGATGTTGAGGTCACAATGTAAATAATTCCAGCAGTGCCTTAGAAGGAGGTACAGTCAAAAGCGGAGCCTTGTCTAATATAGAAATAAGGCGGTGCAGGACTGCACATGTATGTGCTGATAGTTGGAGCTGAAGGTACTATTTTACAAAGCTATTACATGTGAAAAATCAACAGAGGAATCTCAGCAACTTACATATGCTTAAGTGCTACCACTTACTCAGTAGTTGGTTGGGCCGGCCCAACCATTAGGAAAGACTAAATGATTACCTAGGGCAGCTGCTGCTGAGGGACAGCAAAGAGACAGCAGGAATTAAAGCAAAAACGATAGTCTGACAGCCACAAAAACTTTAAATATTGATTTTTTATTTATGAATTAACCATATTTCCAAGCATATCGTCTTGCACAGAAAATAAGGGGGCAATGGCAAACCAACAAAAGGAAAATACAAAAAAAGGCACTCTCTCCTATTTAGTACCCCTTAAGAAGTGCACAATACAGGGGGAGATCCATGTACAGGAAAATAGAAATAGAAGGAAAAGCGAAGGAAACAAATGAGTACCAGTAACCTGAGAACAATGGGTCTGCGTGAATTAATAAAGAAATCAGCAGGGAGGATTCCAAAAAAATATAACTGATAGAAGTTTAACCAAGCATTTACAGGGGAACTTAAAAAAATATAAAGCCCCCAACTGCGATACCCAGTGTCTCAAAAGCAAGAATTCTCCTCTGAATATCCTTGGCCAAATCAGGAAAGATTTGAACCATAAGTCCCTTGAAGGAAATATTCTTTTTTTGAAAAACATTCTGAACAGCCAATCACGATCAGACAATAAGGCAATTTGAATAAAATATAAGAAATCCTATAGTGGTTAATCAATTGACATGAAGGCACATCCCATTCTCCACGTCCTGGCCTCTGTGTGTCTGGTCGGCAAGTCGAGCCCCTGCAGGATCAGAATCATGTCTAGGCCTGTACATTCAGGCTGAGACTCAATTCCTATTGGCCTGCAGGTACAGGCCCCTGCCCGGCTAACTCAGTCAGGCTCCTGAATGGAGCTGCGATCCCATGGCATCCGGCTGCCATGGTACCACGGCTCCATTCAGGAGCCGCAATCCCTGGCCGCCGTCCACTTTCACCTTTTCCCACAGCCCAACCCCCGTCCTTGCCTCTCATAGCCAGGGTCAAGCTGCAAGGAATCTCCTGCAGCCCCCTCAGCTTTTTGCTCCCGGCTGGGCATACCATCCCCTGACGTCTAGGGGGACTTATTCCACTTCCAAGGTAAGATAGGTCCCCTGTCTAATCTGCCGGTCCTGGATGTACAGGGCTGATTTCAGAATTAGCCCTGTATGCCCAGGGCCACGGACCGCTCATTGCCTGCCCTAACTCTGCACCTCCCCCTCCCGCCCCGGTCTAAGCCTCCCCGTACAAGCTCCTTGTTTGTACAGGGAGGCTTAGTTGGGGATGGCAAGGGGGATGGATAGAGGGGATGGATATCCCAACTGGATGTCCATCCTCGTTATTCGTGGGACAGAATAGACCTCATAGTTAGAAGCATAAATCCTTTGAATATTGGGTCCATAACTCAAGTTAGGAGCATAAATCTTTTGAACTGGGCAGAGATATTTCCTTTTCTGATAATGACTCCCTTCTGTCAGTGACTGTGAATGTTACTTTTACAGCATCTCCAGCACCAGACAACCCATGGGGTAGAATACCTCATAACTGATCCAGGAATTGAACTTCTGACCCTCAACATAGAAGTACACAGCACTGCAGGCTAGCTAAGCTATATATAAGCAGTGCGCTTTGTATAAACTGATATTAAATGCATATTGGCAGTCTTAAAGAAGAAACCTCTGGTGATTATTTCAAGGTGGAATTAGCAATTTATTTATGTCCAGAGATTCTGTTCAAACCACCAGAGCCAACCCCACCACTAGGTGAAATAGGCAGTTGCCTAGGGTGGTGACATTTTGGGGGGGGGGGGGTGTGAACCCAATTACCATTTACTGTGCATTAGATTTAGCACTAATCGCACATTATGCGCAAAATCCTAACGGGCTGCAGTAAAAGGGTGTGTTGGCCTTTTAAGACAGATCTCTGATGCAATTGTAAGTGATTCTTTCATTGTAGTGTTGCCACAAAGTTTTAACACAAGTAACATATGTATATGATGGCAGATAAAGACCAGTATGGTCCATCCAGTCTACCCAGCAAGGCGGCAAGAGTAGGTGCACCCGCTGCTCCGTGCAGGTAACCCCTATTTGTTGAGATTTATCTCGATTTTTAACCTGTTGCTATAGAGGAATCCACTGTGTCTGTCCCATGCCATTTTGAATTCTGTCACTGCATTTGCCCCTACCACTTCCATCGGGAGGGCATTCCAAATATCCACTATCCTTTCAGAGAAAAAGTATTTCCTGACATTGCCTTTCAGTTTACCCCCTTTCAGCTTCATGTTATGCCCTCTAGTTTTACAGCTTCCTGGGTCATTGGAAGAGGTTTGTTTGTTCATTAACACTAAGGGGTATGTTTACTAAACCGTCTTAACGTGCACTCTCCCATGTTATCGCACGATAAGGCGCCTTATCGTGTGATAATGGCACCTTAGCACGCGTTAACACGCGCTAAGGTGCAAACGAGCGCTGAAGGTGGAGAAAGGAAGGCGGAGGAAGGCTCCCCAGGGGCGGAGAGAGAGGGTTAATGGGCAGAGAGTGGGAGGGGAGAGGCTCCCTGCACACTAATGCTGTGAAATCCGAGGCTGAAAACTAACGCCAGTGAAACCCTGGCGTTATAGCTGATTTAAAGGGAAAAGAAACCATTTCCGTCAGCAATGTACAGCAAAACCAGAGAAACCTTACAAAAAAGTGATAAGTGTGATACATGTGCACTGAACAAAAGGGCAAAGAAACAGTGAAAATGACCAGAAGAAAATGTAAAAAAAAACATAACCAAGCTGGGCAATAGTGATATCAATGGGAAACATCAAAAAACACCCCCAAGGGGGGCGGAGCCTAGCGGAGAAGCGAGGTGGACGCATAGGTTCTCAGCTCCTGCAGACCAGTTGAAATATTCCTGATTTAATCGCTTATCGCCTTTATATTTTGAGGTGATTTCCTTTCTGGTGAATAGTTTTAAGGGAAGCCTACAGGATGGCATCAGGGAAACAATCCAAGTTGGACTTTGCTTCGAGAGGGAGCGTGGGCTCTAAACGGGCCAAGCAAGATCCTCCTTCCCCCATTAAGATGGCGGCAGGGCGCGATGCTGACGACGGGAGGAGTGAAATATTGGCTGAGCTACGGGCAGTGAGAGCAATGATATCGGCTAATGGAGATACCTTGATGCAGATGCAGGCGGACATGCAGGAATTTAAGGAGAGAACGCAGGGGCTTGCAACGCGAGTAGAAAAGATTGATGGCATGGTGTCTGCGCACGAGGACCGCCTGCAGAAGCTATCCAAGGCCTTGAAAAAGGTGAATCTGCTGGAGGCGAACCTGGAGGACCTATCGAACAGATCCTGCAGGAATAATATCAGACTTATTGGGGTCCCTGAGGGAGCGGAGGGATCGGATACAATTGGCTTCCTAGAAAAAGTCCTGCCTAATATCCTAAAAAAAAAATTTCAGCAAACCGTTGGAGGTGGAACGGGCGCACCGAATACCTATGCATACGGGCGGTCGCAGCCCGAGACCAAGACCCCTAATTTTTTGTTTACTAAGGCATCAGCAAGCCATGCAAATCATGTCCGCGGCAAGGGCGTTGTCATCGGTGTCTTTTGAAGGGCATAGAGTTTCTTTCTTTCCAGACCTGTGCAAGGCGACGATGGATAAAAGAAAGAAGTTTTTGGATTTGCGACCCCGCCTTCAACAGCTGCAGGCGAAGTATGGTCTTTTCTATCCTGCGCGATTCAAAGTGACCTTGGATAACCAAACGAAATCATTTGAGGATCCCGAGGGGCTTCTGCAGTTTATAGAAGAGCAGGAAGCGCTGAAAATGCATATGGAAAGTGGATCCTAGCCCCTGTTGTGGAAGGACTTCCTCTCTCTCTTAATCTGTACAAGTAGCATGTTTTTGATTCAAATTGGTGTAATGTGTGTCTCGATTGCACTGCAGAAAGGTACTGTTCTGATGTAAACGTTGGCATCTGAGGGCTCCGGGGGGGGGGGGGGGTAACAACTCTATCACTGTATAGTTGTATGCCATGCTATGCTAGTTCTTTACTGATATTTTGTCACTGCATGGTAGAATAATATGTAGGATATTGTCTATTTCTCTCTTTTGAGGCAACTGAGCGGTTTTAGTTTTTGGGTCTTGCAGTTGCTGCTGTGTTTTTCTTTCTTGCATTCACGCTGTCTCACCCACTGTTGCTATTCCTCATAGGGGGAGATAAGTCGAGGCACTGCAGACAAGTAGGGTTTTCCTTTACATCATGGGGTAACATGCGAGTTCATAAGTTGATCACGGCCACGGAGAGGTTTGCATATTATATTAAGCATCTTGATGTTAACATCTCCCCTTAAAGTCTTATCTCTGAATGTGAAGGGTATTCAGCATCCCGCAAAAAGAAGGAAGATATTGGTCTATGCTCAGAAGCAAAAAGCAGACCTAGTCCTCCTTCAAGAAACTCATCTGTCATCTAAGGAATCTCTGAAGCTGGGCTCAAATCATTTCAAGTTGATTGCTCACTCTCCTGCTTTGGGGAAGAAAAATGGGGTTGCAGTGCTTGCCAGAGGAAGGATTCCATTTCAGGTTCTGGCTACAAGGGCAGACAAGGAGGGGCGGTGGGTTAAAGTGCATGTATCTATGGGAGCCAAGCATCTGGTCATCGTTAATGTCTACGCCCCCAATGGCGATCAACCTAATTTTTTCCTTTCCCTCGCAGAAGTGATACAGGAAGATGCTTCTCATCAGTTAATCCTTGGGGGAGACTTCAATTTGGCACTGGACCCCTTGTTAGACTGTAATCCAAGTCGGGCAAGAAGTGGTAGAGCACAGATTGTGCTCCGGTCACTTATGCAGGAGCTTGGGCTTGTGGACGTCGGGAGGATCCTGTTTCCGAGAGAGAGAGAGACAACACTTTCTTTTCCTGTCCACACGGCTCGTATTCCAGGATAGATTTTTTCTTGATCTCCAGACCGTTGATTCCAGAAGTTCGTGGAGCTAGTATTCTCAGTACCCATATATCTGATCACGCGGCTATAGTACTAGAGTTAAGTCCTGAAGAAGACCCATCTAAGCAGCAACTTTGGTCCTTTAACAGATCCCTACTCGGGGATGTGGATTTTCAGGCTACCATAAAGCAAGGTATAGAGGAGTACTTTGCTTACAACAAGCAGGAAGATTCTTCAAACTGGGCATGGTGGGAAGCTTTTAAAGCATCTATTAGAGCACGTATAACCAGCTTCAGTATATCTAAGGCCAAGATGGCGCGAGCTAAGCTCCAAGGTCTTGACCAACAGATTAGGGCAGGTGAAAGATTGCTACAGAGACGTCCCGATGCTAATGTTTTGAATCGTGTACAGAAGCTGAGATATCAGTACAATATGATATTAAGTGCAGAAGTGGAGCAGAGTATGTTTGAGAGCCAAGCTCAGTATCATACAGATAAAAATAAAGCGGGCAAGCTGTTGGTTGCCAGTCTGAAGGCCCGCCGCAGCAGGGCACACATCTCTCATATTGTTGATGCACAGATGAACCCTCTGACTACTAGCTGTGAGATCGCAACAGCATTTCGGACATTTTACGAGCAACTATATACCTCAGAAGTGTTGTTTGATGCTAAGGCCTGTGAAGATCTTCTAGCCAAGGTCGAAAGGCCTACTCTTCAGGCGCATCAGGAGTCTGCCTTGGGGGAGCCCTTGTCTATTAGTGAACTGCGGGAGGCTTTGGCTGCTATGAAGATCGGCAAGGCCACCGGTCCGGATGGGATACCGGTTGAATTCTACAGAACGATCGCGGACGTACTGCTTCCGCAGCTACTAAAATATTACCATAAATTTCTTTCTTCTGACCAGAAGACCGGGGCTTTTGCAGAAGCAACTATTGTAGTGCTTGAAAAACCAGGGAAGGATCCAACTGTGGTCGGGAATTACAGGCCTATCTCCCTTCTCAATGCCGACTACAAATTGTTTTCCTGCACGCTGGCTAGGCGATTGAATAATGTGCTGCATCTGTTAATTCATCCTGACCAATGCGGCTTTGTCTCTGGACGATCTACGGCTGATAACGGCCGCCTACTTTGCGATGTGCTGGAGAGGATCCATAATAATCGATGACCCTGTAGTGGGCCTCTCCATAGATGCGGAAAAGGCCTTTGATAGGCTCAAGTGGCCTTTTTTGTATCATGTGCTGGAGTGGTTTGGACTGCCCAAAGAGCTTGTAGCCATGGTGCGGATCCTTTATGATAATCCCACTGCACGAATCCTGGTCAATGGTACCCTTTCTCAGCCCTTTCCTCTGCGTCATGGTACGAGACAGGGATGTGCCCTTTCTCCACTGCTGTTCAACCTCGCCTTGGAGCCTTTGGCCTTGCTAATCCATCAATCGGAAGAGATTCATGGTGTTGCGATCGCTGATCTCCATGTGAAATTGTCAGCTTACGCAGACGACCTGCTGGTCTTCCTCCGGCCAGAATCAGTATCGCCGCTTTTGCTCTTCATCTCCCTATATTCTCAGCCATCAGGCTACAAAGTGAACTGGGCGAAAACTGTGGCTTTCCCAATGAACAGGTGGGCGTGTCCTTCTCTGGTTGACAAGTTCCCCTTTCGATGGGAACCTGGGGCTATAAAATATCTGGGAGTGTTATACTCTGCCTCCATAGAAGAAACTGTCTGGTTGAATGCTGAAAAGCTGCTGGATATAGCCCGTTCTTACACCCTGTCGTGGTCTCCACTCCACCTTACATGGTGGTGTCAGTTGGAAGCTATTAAAATGTCTCTGGTGCCTAAGATAAATTATATTCTGAGTATGCTTCCCTTTCTGCTCCCTCATGCAGTATATAAGACTATGGAGCGCATCATGAGTGCCTTCCTCTGGGCTGGGAAAACTCCTAGAATCGCATTAAAGAAGTTAAAAGCTGCCAAGGAAACTGCTGGAACATACTTTCCTGATTTCTTATGGTATCATAAAGACTTCCTGCTGAAGCAGGGATCAATATGGGCTCTTAGCGAAACTTTGGAAGATAAGCCCACATGGCTCAAGCTGGAGGAGCGTCTGGTTGCTCCCTGCCCAATTAAACTACTTATAGGAATGTCTCACCCAGAGACCTCTGATGTTGGGAGAGTGATAACTTCAACCCAATCGGTGTTTCGCTCCTTCCTCCCCATTATTGCACAACGAAACCCTCCCTCAAGGTCAGTGCCTATCTGGTTTAACCCGGATCTGAAGATCAATAGAAGGGTGTGCAGCTGGGGGAACTGGCAAAGACTAGGAGTGTGGACTGTCGGGCAGCTAATGGAGGGGTCAGCATGGAAGCCCTTCAGCACTCTACAGCAGGAATTTGACTTGCCGTCTACTTGTTATTTTCAATGGCTGCAGCTACGGCATTGCATCGGCAAGGCATTTCCATCCCTGGCGGGCCTGACCTGCTCCTGGGGTTTGCAGAGTGTGGTAGAGGAAATTAGTGCCACGAGAGGTGCAGTCTCACGCTTCTATGCTATGTTTGTGGACCACTTTGCCCCAGTCAACGTCGGGCTGCATCGTATATGGGAAGAAGAGACACAGATCACTTTATCGTCGTTGGAATGGAAGAAATTTTGGGGCTCCTCGATTCGTGCATCGAAATCTGTAGCCCTCACTCAGTCTATGTTTTTTCTGGCTCATTGGGCTTACATTACCCCCTATGCCCTGAGTAAATGGAATAAGAATGAGAATAAGATGTGCTGGGCCTGTCAAGGTGAGCTGGGCACGTTAAGACATATGCTGCTGGAGTGCCCTCACATTCAGAGGTTCTGGTCGAAGGTCTGGGGTCAGATTCAACGAGTATTGAAATTCAAGGCTGACTTGACCTGGCGAATAATTGCTTTTCGGAACATAATGAGGATCCAGGAGTTGGATAAAAGCAATTACTTTCTTCTCAACTTTGTTAATGGTGGCAATAAAACTTATTCTAATCCGCTGGAAGAACCCCTGTAAGCCTACTTACCAAGAATGGTGGAATCAGCTGTGCATGTTTGCCAAGTACGAGAAAGCCTCTGATAGATGCCTTTGTATAAGGGGTAGAGTGCCAAACCTCTCTAAATGGTCGGCGTTAGATCAATTCACCTGTGCAACCTGTTAAAACTGTACATCTTTTTGCTTGTAATGTGGTATCTGCTGTATTTTAGTTATATAAGCTTTAGACCCCGGGTTGCTTCCTTGTTCTTCTTTCTTTTTCTCCTTTTTGTTGACTGCAGCGCTTCGGGGGGTGGGGGATGGGGGTTGTCTCGCTTATCCTGATTATGATGTATGATTTTCTTTTAGATGTGGGTATGACGTTATTGTTTTGTTCTTAAGGTGTGAAGCATTATGGGTATGGGATTGGGGCATATCATGTTGCTTGTGTACCACCTGAGCTGTATTATGTTTTGCTTATAACATTGTATGCTTACTATATGCTCCTTTAGTGGTGTGTTATGAAATACTCAATAAAAACATTATAAAAAAAAATTAAAAAAAAAAAAACACCCCCAAGAAAGCTCCAAAAAAAAGATATGAATTTTGGAAGGGTCTATGCTCTGTCCCCATACAAGGTGAATGAGCCCACAGCGAAATTGCGCTGATCAGGGTTTTCCTCTCCATTGGACAGGTTTCCTATGGTGTGCACATGTTCCACAACAGCAGGGCGGGCATGTCGGAATGGGCAACTGGACAGATGCTGGCAAAGGGGACACAGAGGGCTGCAGGCGGCACATGCTGTGGTGCAGCTGGGGCACAGTGCAGACTAGGGTAATGCCTAGCTGGCCCATAGGAATGCTGAAACAGTAGAGCAGCCAGACAGCAACATGGGCAAGAGTGTGCTTCCCACAGTGTCATAGGGAATAGTACCCAGCAGGTACCCCCAATGGCACGGAACATTGGCAGGCAGTGCTGGGGGAAAGCGTGGACAGCTATGCAGGCACCCCTACCCCAGAACCCTCACCATAGGCAGGCGCCTACCTGCACACTGGATGGCCTGAGACTGCGCAGCACCAGCACCACCAGCAGAAGGGCATGTCAGCATGGTGGCAGAGGGGTACTGGTGGTGGAGGGGGCAGTGGCAGCTGCCCAGAGCAGACCATGGCCTAGCCCTGTTTAGGTGGGTGCCGTGCACTGCAACAGACAGGCTCTGTCTGACAAACAGTCATGGTATCTCCAGGGAATGCACTTTCTCTGTGGCAACACAGTGGTGCAGTGAACACAGCCAGTGTGTTCAGGAGCAGAAGGTCACAGGTTCAAGTCCCAGCTGTGGTTCCTGCCAACCCAGTCCCCATATTTTACCTACTACTAAAACGTGCTAATACAGACAGAACCTTTATTGCAGATAACAGAAACATGCCCAATAAACCTACATTTTACCCTACAGAGCACAGACACCATAAACATGCACATTACCTAGAGCAGAGTCTCCCAAATGCAGTCCTGGAGGGCCAAACACCATTCAGGTTCCATGCTGCCTCTAATAAACACAGCTGTGCTGCATGTCTATGCACCGCCCCCATGGTATGCAGATGTATCTCATGCATATTCATTAGGGACAGCATGAAAACCCGAACAGTGTTTGGCCCACCAAGACTGGAGTTGGGAACCTCTGCCCTAGAGCAGCGGCCAACAGGGGCAGACACACCCTCACCCACAGGCTCTATTATCCAAAGCCTCCTGGAGAGGCAGGATGTTGGGCCCTGCATGCATCTCCCAATACTAGCACTTGCATACATTAGCAATGCCACCCTAAACCTGGGAATATTGTACACACCTATCAAACAGTTGCTATGATTACTGGCAGATAGCAATTCCTAAGTTAAGTACAATTTGATGATTGAGCTGCATCATAGCAACCTTTCTGCTGTCTGTGGAGTGTGCTTCAGGTCTGATGTCTGACAGTGTTTACCACCCTGGGGAGTGACCCCAACAGTATTGTGTACCATAGCCATGCCTGTACTGTGCCCAGAACTGGTGCGGTGGCCAGGGCTGCCAAGAGCCTCTATATTTGCACAATGCTGGCATAGGTGTGGGAGCGTGTGTTTGTCTATCCAGTGTGTGGTGTCTGCCAACACCTTCCTCAGCCCACACTGTTGCCAGTGTAAGCCTGCCAATGTGCCAGTGTAAGCCTGCCAATGTGCATAATGAGGAGCAAGGTACAGGGTGGCCTGGCCAGGATGCATCTGCACAGGGCATAGGGCAATGGCTCGGACATTGTTGTGCCTGACAACCACCTGCACGGACAGGGTGGCCACAGCATGTCCTGCTGGGAGGTCACTCTCACCCTGACTGAGCAGTGACCACGGCATGGCTAGGTTCCCCCATAGTGCTATATAGTGTTTTTCTCATGTGATGTTTATGGTTCCCTTTTGGGGCCCAATCACTGACTTATCTGCTTGGTGTGTATGCATCTTCTCCAGAAACATGCACTATGGACTAGCTAGCAGACTGTCTGCAGCTAGTATGTGTCTGGATGAAACATCTTGCAGGGTGCAGCAGCCTGAGGCTCGCTGCTGGAGAATGTCAGATAGTGGTGGGGGCCAGCTGAGCATTTCCAGGCCTTCTGTCTGCCTTGCCTTATGGATGTGTACAGATCTGCATTGCCTGCCCTGTATGGTGTCTGTTCCCCAGCAGGACTGGGGTTGATGGTCCTCTCTACTATCACCATAAGAACATAAGATATGCCATACTGGGTCAGACCAAGGTCCATCAAGCCCAGTATTCTGTTTCCAACAGTGGCCAATCTAGGTCATATGTACCTAGCAGTTTCCCCAAGAGACACAAGTTCCACAATGCTTGTACTGGCTCAAGCATTGATATCTTCGGTCACTTCTTAATAATGGTTTATGGACCTTTCCTCCAGGAACTTGTCCAAACCTTTTTTAAACCCAGCTACACTAACAGCCTTTACTACATCCTCCGGTAACAAATTCCAGAGTTTGATTACACGTTGAGTGAAAAAATATTTTCTTTTATTAGTCTTAAATAGTTTACCCTGTAGCTTCATTGCATGTCCCCTAGTCTTTCTATATTCTGATAACGTAAACAATCGATCTACGTTTACCCGTTCCACTCCGTTCATTAATTTTTAGACTTCTATCATATCTCCCCTCAGCCGTCTCTTTTCCAGGTTAAAGAGCCCTAACATTTTTAGCCTTTCTTCATAGGAGTATCCTTCCATCCCCTTTACCATTTTGGTGGCTCTTCTCTGTACCTTTTCTAAAATCGCTATATCCTTTTTAAGATATGACCAGAATTGCACACAGTATTCAAGGTGTGGTCTCACCATGGAATGATATAGAGGCATTATAATATCTTTTGTTTTATTTTCCATTCCTTTCCTTATCATACCTAGCATTCTATTTGCTCTCTTGGCCGCCGCTGCACACTGGGCCGAGGGTTTTAACATGGTATCCACAATGACGCCTAAATCTTTTTCCTGGGTGGTGGTTCCTAATGTGGAACCTTGCATCGTGTAACCATAGTTTGGGTTGTTCTTCCCTAGGTGCATAACCTTGCACTTGTCCACATTAAATTTCATCTGCCATTTTGATGCCCAGTCTTCCAATTTATCAAGATCCTCTTGCAATTTTTCACAATCCTCTTGGGTTTTAACAACTTTAAATAGTTTTGTGTCATCTGCATTGCGGGGAGGTAGAGTGTGGTTCTGTTGGTGGGAGATCCTGTTTCCCACCCTGAGCCACAGAGAGTGGGTTGGGTGGTGGTACATAATCCACCTATGGGTCCAAATACCCCCCCCAATCATGTGACCATGGTACTAACACAGGATATGCACTCTTTTGGGTGCATCATAGCCCATAAGGGCTAGACATGACTGAGAAATACAGATGTGTCTACAGGAACTACCTATCACACACACTAGCACTGATGGGGACCTGCAGTATAACCTATTTCAGCTATGAAAGGTGCTGTGGACCTGGTGCTGGGTGCCCCACCTCACCCTCAGGGTGAGCACAGTACCTGCACAATGTGACGGTCTGTAGCTACTCTGTGCCAGTAACATACACGGTCAGTACCCCCTACCAGGCTGAGGTGCTATGGGGGTGCACACAGTCAGTTCCCCCTACCAGGCCGAGGTGCTGTGGGGGTGTATACCCCATCTTGTGATCCTGTAGACTGCTGATTTGCATGTGCAGTGCATCATGGGTATGAGTGGGTTAACCCTATCCTGGTAACCACAGCAGACTGTGTGGTGACATGCAGTCCTTCTGTAGCCAGCCAGGGGCTTGTTAATAGCTGTAGCCCACTGGTTACTTCACTGCCAGTGGAGCCAGAGGTCATGGGTTCAAACCCACAGTGGGGTTATTTGATAGGGCTATCCGGAGCATTGTCAATTTTTAATGTACATTAGTGCTGCCAGCAAAAACACCCTCAGAGTACTGTAACCATAAGGTGTCTCGGAAGGCGCTTTATAGGGTGCCCTATAAAGCGCCTTCTGAGGCACCTTATGGTTACAGTCCATATAAGGTGCCTTATAAGTTGTCCTATGGAGCACCTTATAGGGTGCCGTGGCAGACAGTGCACTTTATAATGTGCCCTATGGAGTGCCTTATAGGGTGCCTTATGTGGCACCTTAGGTTATGGCACGTGAGGGTGTGTTTGCTGGCAGCAATAATTGAAATACAAATAAAATGCCTCAAGAAACAATACTTACATGTCAAAGCTGATGCCTCAGCCAACCTTATGCATTAGGCACACTGGGGGAATCAAACTCATGACTTCTGTATCATCAGTCAGTGTATTAACCATTGTACTACACCTCTGTTTCTGTGTTTGCATGTCTGGGCGCCTACTTAAGATTACCACGCATTAATGCGCTTAGCCCGTTAATGTGCACAGCAGCGTGTATTTTCACGCGATAATCCCATTTTGCTACATTAAGACTGAAACACCCACTCCTTTTATGGCAGCCTGCACACTATCGCCGGGCGCACATTAAGACGGTTTAGTAAACATACCCCTAAGTATTTAAAGGTCTGAATCATATCTCCCCTGTCCCTCCTCTCCTCCAAAAAGTGTACACATTTAGGGCTTCAAGTTTTGACCAAACGATTCAAATTGTAAGGTAAATGTCTTCGAATTAGAAGTGACAGTACTCTTTAAAGCTTTTCATTAAAGCCAGCTTTACAGTGGATAAAGCAGAGAATGAAAATCATGATCTGCTATAGGAAGCTCCCCATTATGAGAGCACTTTTATAAAGCATTTTCCTCCTGTGAAAATGTTTTACACGTGGAAAATGGTTAATTGTAAAATTGCATGGATCGATATGTGCATGTAAGACCATGTGCCAACAAGAGCATGCACACATTTGCGTAGTTTGCTTGTTGGCGTTGCAGGGAGCAGCATTTGGCTGGAGCTGGGGCAAAGCTGCAAAGTGCATATTTACGTTATAAAATGCGCAATGTCCATGCACATAGCAGCACCTGTAACTGTGTGAGAGAATAGTGGGCTACCAACGGTTAGTCTACATTGAATCACAATCTTTGGATTAAAAGAATTCAGTAACACTAGATCATCAAGAGCCAAGCTGTCAATCAACATTTATAGCACAATGTTATTGAATCACTTTAATACATTCTTGGATCATAATCCACTAACATGAGTTAGAAACATAAGTGTAGCTTGGGGCAGGGATTATGGGGGGCAGCACCCCCTTTCTGGGTTTGGGCTTCCATTCTCCCATCACCAATACGACTTCACTATCCCTTGCTTCCTCGCTTCCCCCTCCCCCCCCCCCTCCCAAATAAGCAGGCAAACTACACTTATGGTAGAAGGGAAAGATTCAGGTTATCAGTGGGATTTTGAATTTCAAATTATGATTTTTCGAGCCCTCTCTAAAAGAAATCATCAAAATGATTCCCCACTAATTCCCAAACAAAAATGTCCATGTATTGTTGACCAATATGTTATGAGAATTCTAAAGACCTTATGAAATATTAGAACTGAATTGAGATCCTTACAACGTCAAAATCAGGAAACTTAGGAAATTTTCACCAGTGGCCTGAAATTTTATATTTCCTTGAATATAGTGAATATGATTGAAGTATATTATGATACTGAGTTTATGAATCTGAGGTTGTTACTTGCTGGCTTTCATTCCTCTTGTCCTGAGAGGCAAACAAATTTACAGGGCAGCTGGTGTGCTGCCAAGTGTAAAGTTTTGAAACAACAACCCCCCCCCCCCCCCTAAATTGCATTTGAAGTTTTGTGATTGCTTTCCCATGCACCATTGTTTCTCATTTGTGTTACTTTATTTTCTTTTGAACAGAATCACTTGTTCTGAGGTAACAATCTTTAGGACATCACAATGAATGGATCTAATAAACCGTTTTATTAGAGGATGTAAAGACAGATGATGCAATATGAGCGCCTCCTAGAGCTCTGCATTTCTTAGTGCACATTGGGCTCATTAGTGCAACATAAAAAGCTTTCAAACATACTACTACTACTACCACCACTACCACTTATCATTTTTATAGCACTACTAGACAGCAACCTAGGAATTAACATGCATTCATAGGTTAAAATGCTATAGTATGCACTAAAACATTTCTAATGTGTGAAACGAACCAAAAATAAGCAGGAGAAATTCAGGACCCCCCCCCCCCCAATTAACTATATTTTCTTTTTAACCTGAGCACATTCCTAGTGCCTCCACCATTTCAAAGTCAAAAAACCAGATGAAGGCTGCTGTCACTGCACAGACATCCCAGGGTCAGGTCTCAGACTCCAAACGGCCTACGTAGGACACTGAAGCTCACTCAAAACTCTTGCTGTGACTAAAAAGCAGCCAGTTTTGTCTATGACTTAAATAAACCTCTTGGTTATAAGATAACAAGGGGGTCATTTTAGAAGCGCTATTTGTGATTTGCATGTCTGAAAATGCCTATTCAGAAGTGCAAATCACATTCAAGTCCCAAAAGCCATTGGACCAAAATTTACTCGTGTCCTGCACGATCGTGTCCATGTCGCACGCGCACACAGCTGAGGTATGTCCGGAGCAGTAGCTAAAAGAATCGCATGTATCTCTGACTTCACAATAGCATCGCAAGCTTAAACCCACCAGCGGACACGTCCATATTTAGACCTGCTCCGTGGCATGAATAGGCATTTGAGAAATATTCATTTTAGCCACCTCTCAACAGTAGGGATGACAGCGGCATTCCCTCTTATCACCACCATAATTTGCTCCCCCTCATAGAAGGATAGCAGATGAATAGGACAGCCTCTGTGCCAGGCCAGTGCAAGGGTATTAGACATCCTAGGCATACCTTTAGCCTTGCGCTCCTTCACAATTAGCTTTTAGACCCCTAGCACCCCCCCCCCCCCGCCCCCAAGGTTTTGATAATTAAACTCAAGCATGATCATCTCAACACCATCCTATAAACACATAAAAATTCATATGTGGACAGCAGACATTTAAAAGTTAAACTTTGTTTTGTAAGTATATACATAATGGGGGAGATTTTCCAAAGCCACAGACAACAGTAAACGGAGTATTTGCATTTTGCCCCTTCTTCCTGCGAGTAAAGCACACACTGATCAGTCTTTGAGTTTCTGCCGCTGTTAGGATCCATCGTTTCGCTTTGACTGTTGCTGTTTTTTGCTGCTCCCAAAAACCTGCTGCCCTAGGCGACCACCTAGTCTGCCTAGTGTTTGGGCCAGCCCTGCCTCTGTGTATATTGCCGGGGCACTGGGTGCCTCTATTTGAAAAAGAGTAGGCTCGGACATGTATCTGGTAATATATCCATGTTCGTGTTCTGAAATGCTAGTGAAAACAAGTCTATGTTGCCGGTTCCACCAACATCCATTTTCCGCACGTGTATGTTTCTAAAATCACCCATTTCCCTGCATGTTTGGGGCTTTATTTTCTTCATGTCCCCGTTCCCTTGTATTTTGACCAAAACGTTTATCTTTTGGAGCGGAAATAGGTTGATTTTAGATTGCATATACATGAGTCCACCTTCTCTGCTGCACCTCCCATGACATTTCGGCCGTTTTGATTTGTACATCCCAGATGACACCTAAAGAGGCCTTGCTAAAATGAGCCTTCACACGTACGTAGCTGTTTCACATATGACTCTATAATTTATTGAAAGGCATTGAAGTGGATTGATGTTACATGAGATCAACAGGAAAAACCTGTCAGGGGGAGAAGGCCACAAAAGCTTGTTCATATTTAACATTCCTCCCTCGCATTGCCTTAGTGACAAGTGAACTCAACTCACCTGTGTGAGCATTTCTTGCCTTTTGCCTCCCCTTTCCCTGCGCTCTAGGAACACCAGGCCTGCCTTCAGCTTCAAGAAAAGCAAGGGTAGTTCGTGCCTCTAGAGAGGGGAGTTAGGATTCATGATGGGTCAAAATCCAAGCAGTTACCTAGACTCAGTTCATTATTAATGGACTTTGAAATGAAATAAAATGTCAAAGTCAAAAAGTACCAACTGCTGCTTTGCATATCGGGACCCTTGTAGGGTGCTAAAAAGCTGGCAGAGATGAGTTCCTGCAGTTTCTCATACAGGAACTACGAGTGACTAGATTACTGAATCCGATCCCCTCAATGACACTGGGAGATTACAAAATCCTTCAGCAAACAGTGACACACCAGTTCAGGCAAGAAAAAAAAGATATATTACTTTTGTAGCTCGAAATTCACCATATTCAAGTTTTCCGAGGTTAATAAAAAAAAAAAGTCTGGTTTTGCTCTCATTATTTATCATTTTACTATGTCTAGTTGAACCCACTGTCGCAAAGTAATAAAATTGTGCATTCAGATAAACCATAGAATTAGTTAATAATCTGGTGGTCTTGTAGTAATTCCACAAGCAATATCTTTGAGATTAAGGTGTTCACTGACCTGGTCTGAGTGTGAAGCCAAAGTGAGAACTGGTTCCCTTCTGAGAGAGAGGAGCAGGCGCTGAGTTTTTCTTTATGATCACTCAGCCATCAGCAGTTAGTTCTGGGGAAAGTGCCGGTCTTGTCCCTTTCTCCGTGTCAGTATGGGTGACATTCGTTCAGGGAAGGGAAAGTATCTTCAGTGTGTGCTGTGAGCGTTTGCCTATCCTCTGTGCCCGTCAGAGCTCTGAGAGGAATCTTCAAGCTTATGAGCTGAGCCGGCTGGCTCTGCCTCTCCCTGTGAAATTGCTGCAAGGAGCTCACTGATAGATTTGCCTTCCTTGGGCTTGTCGGGTCTGGCTACTTGCCCTCTCCTTCCTCTATCTCTATCTCCCTCCTTTGGGTACCTCCCTCAATCGTTTCACTCCCTTAAGCCCTCCCATAGATTCAAAACTTTTTTTTTTTTTAAAGTCTTCCTGCCTCGTCGTGTGCATTATACACAGAGATGTGCGCTTTCTTCATCTGCCACTCATGATATGAAGGTGCAGAGAGCTGACAATGAACCAATTACAGGAAAAAATAAAAGCTGAACAAAAATGCAACTTGCAAAAGCAAATCACCTCTGCTTTGATTTTCATTAATCAGGAAATGAAAAAAATGGGAAAGTGCTCTGGATGCAAAAAATCTAAATTTCTTTTCTTTTATTAAATGTTAATAGGAGAGGGAGTCGATAAGTATAAGCAAGAAAACACAAAAATTCACCTTATTTATTGACCTCCCTCTCCCCCCTCCCCCATATTAATTAAACTTTGAATTTTAAACTGGCACTCTGGTGAAAAAGTCAGAATAGAAATCAAGCCCTCAGGTTGCCCTTGGTATCTTGCAGTTTATTTTCATTTGGTTGACTAGTTAAGATCATTTATTTATTGGATAGTGAAAATAGATGAAGCTTAGAAGTGCAGATTTCTCTTTATGACATGATCATCACTATCATGTCATAAATTGTATAAATGATGTCTTGGTCGCTGTGGGGCATGTTTTCTAAGAGTTTTAACATGTGTTAATGAAGTTTTGCCCCAGTGAAAAGCAGTATAAAAAAAAAGTCAAATAAAATAAAGTTAACATGCGTTAAGTGCCCACAGCCCTTTGAATTCTATGGGGGAAATGACATTTAATGTACATTAACTTCATTAACACATGTCAGCCTTTAGTCAACATGCTTCTGTGTATGTCGTGCTCCAAAAAGCATATTTGCACTACATTTTTGGGCTGACTGATTTTGTTTTCTTAGGATGTGGATGCCTTCAAATTTTGCTGCTGGCAAGGAATATTGTGTATACTATGGACTGCCTGAAGAACAAATCAATCAGCATTGGAGGAGATCAAAAACTTAAGCTTTCCTTGGATGCTCAAATGACAAGACATTGACTCTCATACTTTGGACACATCATGCGAAGACAGATCATTTGAGAAAGACATCATGCTTGGCAAGGTTGAAGGTCAATGCAAAAGAGAAAGACTGACAATGTGATGGATCGATACAACAGCAGCAGCTATGGATGCCACTCTGTCAACAATTAGCCGCCTGACTGAAGATTGAACACAGTTTAGGACAACTATCCATAGGGTCGCCATGAGTTGGCGTTGACTCAACGATACTTAACAACAACATCTGTCATTGAAGAGGAAATAGAGGGAAAAGGATATTTTCATGGGACACAAAAGATAACAATTGTCTGAGTGTTTCTTATGTGTGAGAATATATGCAGAGAATTAAAACACGCTTCAGATTTGTCTGGCTTCTGTACACATGTAGTGTCAAATGTTCTATCACCTGCTTTGGGAAATACTGTATGTTCATGACAATGTCAAATCTATAATCAGAATAATGTAAGTCAAAATGGCGTGCAATAAAGGTATTTATATGTATAATCTCTCTCCCCACCTTCCCCTCATCTGAGAACATACCATGTCTCTCTGCCATAGTATGACCACTAGGATCAATTGTTACAGGTGCCATTTTGGATCCCGCAGTAGATAGGGCAGGAGCAAAGGTGGATTGCTCCTGCCTCCATCACCACTTGGACCAACCAGGAGCTTCTGGATAGGTTCCGGAGAAGGGTAGAGGTTGAGTCTTGGGGGTCAGTCAGTTGGGGGTGTGGTGGAGTGGGTTCATTTAGAAATGGCCTGTATTTCCAATGTAGAGAGTAATTGTATTGGTATTTGCTTTCTGAAGGTAGGTGGTGCTGTAACATATTTTGGAACTGAGATTAATGGCACCATCCAGTGTCCTTACAAGTTATTGCTAGAAATAAATAGAAGAGCACTGGTACTTTCCGGATCATGGGATATCCGTCCTGCCATTCACTTTAAGATAGGAGGAGGCTCCATTGAGAAGGGAAAGCAAACCCAGTAAAAGAATCTCATCCTAAAAGGAATACTTTGTTTTTTACTTTTGCCACTGCACCAAGATGATATAGATGGGTCAATGCCCCAAAAGGGGGCAATTGCCCCTGGTGCACAGCCAGAGTAGACAAACCACTAGAATGAGGATCTGCATCAACCACCCTAACCATCAATAAAAATGAGAGGCTTGGAGCCACTGCGAAGATGTGGGGAAGGAGTGCTGAACCTGAAGATAAAGGTTTCTGAAGAATATCTACCAGAAAATACAAGAAGATCTACCAAAGAATACAAGGAGAATACAAGGAACCAGCAACAGAGAGGGAACTGCAAGGCTAGTTCCGGGTTTTGTGTACTCGGTAAGGGTTCATCCTTAGCAGTTGTAGAGATGACCAGAGCAGGAATCACAGGGGCTGGTTCCTAATGCCACAGACTATTTGATGCAAGATATGTCCTGACATACATGTTCATATTTACATTCTCATATACCATATTGGGGTGCACTGGGATTACCTGGCACTTTTCAGGGCATGAGGAGGACTGGTATATGGTCTAGGATGCAGCAGCTGTTATTTCTCATTGGTATTTATGTCTAGTGTGCATCCGCAGATTGTCTGATTATCAGCTTAGGAGATGCACTTTTTTCCTGAAGGACATGGCATCCGTGGTTATATCGCGGGATGGGCAGGATGCAAAATGTGTAACTTTTCAGAATACGGTCAGCACGATCATGTCCACAATGTTTACCCAAGTCCACGCCCGGATGCGTTCATGGGCTGGCTGAATAGCACTTGCATGTGCCGTGCCGTGCCAAACATGTCCATCTCCCCAATTCTGGACCCATGGGCACATCTGGACTCACCGATGCAGAATTAAAGTTCAAAGGGGTCCATTTTTAGTTTAGATGTGTCTGTGGGCCGAACGTGCATGCTATGGAGTTGGGCTCCACACAGGCAACCCAGAGAATCAATGCCAGTGGTTGGATATAGTCCCAGCATTGAATATCCAGGCAAGTAATGACAGCCAGCCATTTTAATAGCGCTGGCCGCCTCCGTTGAATATGCCCCACTATATGTGCTATCTACTTTGCTCATCCATAATCATTATTAAATACAATCCCTTCCTCTCCCTCTGAGATTCTCTGTGCTTGTCCCATGCTTTCTTGAATTCAGAAACAGTTCTTACCTCCACCACCTCCATTCTGAGACTGTTTCATGCATCCACAATCTTTTCCATAAAGAAATATTTCCTCAGATTACTCCTGAGTCTATCCCAATCCTAGGACCATGATGGTATGATAAAGACATTTAAATATGTCCCCCTTCCAACTTTCCTCCAGAGTACACATATTGGGATCTTTGGGTCCTATATTCATTTGGGCAGGCTGTGCATCACGTCATCATATAGCCCTGCCCGCCAACCCCTAACCCCAGATATTCAATACTGTGGTGACAGCATTGAATATCCGGGGTCAGCACACAAGCCCTGGAGCCACCGAGGCTAACTGGGTAGTGGTGATATTGTACTGCTACCCAGCTAGCATCCACAGCTAAAACTAGGCAAGCCAAAAGCCAGCTGGATAGCATCAGCGCGTGTAGGGGACTAACCATGTAGGTTCCATTGAATATTCCTGTTTAAGGCATTTACACGGTTTACTGGGCTGTAAACTGTGAAATGCCCTTTCGATTATCAGGGCCCTTTATCCCCAAATACCTTATGATGAAAATCACTGATCATTTTAGTAGCTGCCCTTTGGACTCCATCTGTTTATATCCTTTTGAAGTTGTGCTCCCCTAGAACTGTACACAGTAGGAGTGTGCACGCCAAAACTTAGTTTTGTTATTTGCCCATGGTTTTTTTTTTTCATTTTGTCACTGTCTAGTGCATACTACCATGCAATAGTGCACACTATGGGCAAATAGTACACCCTATTAAACAATAATGCGCACAATTTGCACATGCACTAATAAGCACTATCGCTCATGAGCATTATTGATCAATAATGGACACCATTAATGACAGATGGGAAGTGACAAAATTTGGGGTGCTTTTCTTCTGTTTTCATTCAAAAAAACATGAAGTGATATAGGCACTGTTGACGTTTCTCATTTTGTTTCAAATAAATGCACATCCCTAGTACACAATGCTCCAAATGAAGTCTCACTAGAGGCTCGCCTAAAAATACTATTTCCTCCCATTTTCTGTCGGCCATTCCTCTCCCTATGCTCCAAGCATCCTTCTGACTTTTGCCATTACCTTTTCTATCTGTTTGGCCACTTTAAGATCTTTTGATATGATCAGCCCTCTTTTTGTACACTGAAGTACTTGATCCCCTATAGAGTACCACTTTCTTGGTTTTTTGAAGCCCAAAAGCATGTCCTTGTATTTTTTCGCATTAAATCTTAGCTGCCAAATTCTTTGCTAGATTCCTCCACATTTTATCCACGCCTTCCAGGGTATCTACCCTGTTGCAGATTTTAGTATATCTTCAAAGAGGCACATATTTCTGGACATACCTTCTCCAATATCACTTACAAAAATGATTAAAAAAAATAGGACCAAGGACTGAACCCCATTATACACCATTGGTAATGCTTTTTCAGAAGGAACTCCATTTACCACTAGCCTCTGGTACCTCCCATTCAACCAATTTCTTATCAAGTCAGTAACTAGGGTCCATCCCAAGGACATTCATTTTATTTATAAAAGTTGCTGATGTGGAACAGTGTCAAAGGCCTTGCTGAAATCTAAGTTAAACATATTTAGTGCTCTCCTCCAATCCAATTCTCTGGTCACCCATTCAAAAAAATCAATCGGATTTGTCTTACAAGACTTGCCTCTAGTAAAGTCATGCTGTCTCGGCTCCTCTAATCCCTTGGATTCCAGAAACTGTACCACCCTCTGTTTTAGTAGGGTTTCCATTAATTTACTGACCAGAGGTCAGACTAGTTCATCTACAGTTGCCAACTTCTTCCTTACTTCCACTTTTGTGACAGGAACCACATTCACCTATCTCCAGTCTCTGGGATCATTCCTGACCCTAAAAAGCATTGAAAAGAGTAGCCAGCTGAGCCACCAGTACTTCCCTAAGTTCTTTGAATACCTTTGGATGTATCCTATCTGGCTCCATCGTTTTGTCTACTTTTAATTTGTCTAGCCTCATGAAAACAGTCTTCTGAAAATAGTTCAAGTTCTACCTCACTTCCATTTGTATTTGTATTTGTTTTCTGAGGACCCATTCCAGGCCCTTCATCTGTGAACACAGAACTGAAATATCTGTTAAATAAATCTGCTTTATCTTCCTTAGCCTCTACATATTCCTCCCCTTACCCTATGAGTCTGATAATACCACCTTCGCACCTCCTCCTGTCACTAACATACCTAAAATATGTCTCATCCCCATGTTTTACTGTTTTGGCTATTTTTCCTTCAAATTGCATCTTTGTTTTCCTGAGTACTTTACCAGCTTCCCTTAGCTTCTTCAGATGTTGTTTGTCTCCTTCTTTCTTCAGTCTCTTATAGTTTATGAAGGCTAACCTCTTTCTCTGTACCTTTTCAGCTACTTGAAAACCATAGTGCTTCCTTTTCTTCTTACGTTTATTCACTTTCCTAACAAAAAGGTTTGTTGCCCTGAAAATATTTCCTTTCAGTTTGGCCCACTGTTCTGCTTCCCCCAGATATTCCGATTCAGCTAATGACTCCTTTGAGTATTTCCCCATTTCTGAAAAGTTAGCTTCCCCGAGGTCTAGAACCCTTGCTTTTGAATAAACCGTCTCCATCTGTGTCCTAATATTGAAGTTCACCATCCAGTGATCACCATATGCCAGATGACACCTACTACAACATCTGAAATACTCTCCCTATTTGTAAGTACCAAGTTCAGTATCACCCCTTCCCACAAGTGTTCCATTAGCAGTTGCTGGAACAGCTCTCCCCATAGAGAATCCAGAGTCTCTCTACTTCCAGATGATACCGCAGCCGGGATATTCCAATCAACATCTGGCTAACGGAAATTTATTTATTTATCTATATTGTTCTATACCACCCCTTCCAGCGATCAAGGGCAGTTTACAAGAAACATTTTAACAATTGTACACAGATGTATACATTTACATTGAACAATCGGATTCAACTATTTACAATGAACGGTTAGGTTTAACTATTTACATTGTATTATTAATATATCATGAAGTTGAAGTTTTGTTCAAACAACCATTAAATTATTTACATTGGATATTTACAGTGGTAGTGTGTTGTGTATATTTTGGAATTGATTTCCTTTTATGACATAAATCGGGGGTGTGTATGGGGTGTCAGACAGGGGGGGGTGAGTTATTTAGCTTTGAGTAAGGGGGTTCGTGTGTGTAATACCATGGTTATGGAGGTGTTTTGGGGGAATATGGGATTTCAAAGTGTTCAGTAAAGAGGTAAGATTTTAGCTCTTTCCTGAACTGATAGAGGTCATTTATGATGCAAAGGTCTATTGGGAGGTCATTCCAGAGGGTAGGGGCAGTGAATGTGAATGCTCTGGAGCTAGTGGTTTTCTTTGTCTTCCTGAAGGCTTTTGGTGTGATAAGGGAGTGGGCTTCATTTTGTCTGTGTGATCTAGTTTTGTTTGGTGATTGCAGTAGTGTGGATAGGTGTGAGGGGGCTATGTCTTTTATGAGTTTAAAGGTTGTTAGGATAGTTTTGTATCTGATTCGGCTATTGATTGGGAGCCAGTGTAGTTCTAGCAGTATTGGGGTTACGTGGTCTGTTAGACGTGCTTTAGCTATTACTTTTGCACAGATGTTCTGAGCTCTTTGAAGAAGGTATGTGCTTTTTGAGGGAGGCCTATTAATAGACTGTTGCAGTAGTCAAAGTGGGGGGTGATTAGTGTATTTACTACAGATCTAAAATCTTGAGTTTCTAGGAGTGGCCTTAGGTGCTGAATAGTTTTTAGTTTGTAGTAGATGGTTTTTACGGTTTGTTTTATGTGTGGTAGCATGGTGAGTGTGTGATCTATTATCACACCTAAATATTTTACTTCTTTTCTAACAGGTATGGATGTTCTGTTAATTGTGATTGTTTCTGGGAAGGTGTTCTCTGTGGTTGATGACCTTGTTACGAACATTGCTTCCGTTTTTTTGAGGTTGATGCTGAGGTAGTTAGATTCTAACCAGGAGGAGGTCTCAGTCATACATTCTGATAGTGTGTCATATGAGGGGTTTTTAGCGGTTATAGGGATAGCGAGCATGATGTCATCGGCGTATATAAAGTGATTAATCCTGTGTTTTTTAAATATGTTTGTTATTGGTTGTAGATACAGGTTAAATAGGAGGGCGGAGAGGGCTGATCCTTGGGGTATTCCTTGGCCTTGGGGGAATGGTTCTGATGCTTCTTGGTCAATTTGTACGCGTATTAGTCTGTTTGAGATGTAGGACTTGAACCAATCAAGGACAGTCCCGCCTATTCCTAAGCTTTGTAGTCTGTTGATCAGTGTGGAGTGGTTAATGTTGTCAAAGGTGGCAGAAATATCTATGAATAGAAGTAGGAAGCCTTGGTTGTTGTCATCTGTACCTCTGATGAGGAAATCCATTAGGGTGATTAATAGAGTTTCTACTCCATGGAATGGGCGGAACCCAAATTGGTGTGAGTCAAGTGGTTTATGTTCATCAATGTGTTCTTGTAACTGTATTTGAATTGTTTTTTCTATTATTTTAGCTATAAATGGGATGCTGGCTATGGGTCTGTATGAGTTCGGGTCTTTTGGGTCAAGCTTGTTGTTCTTTATTATTGGTCTAAGTGTTGTGAGTTTTAAGGCATCGGGCATTGTGCCTTGTGAAAGGGATTGGTTCACTATATGTTGTAGATTTTCCGCCAGTTCCTCCTTTGCACATTTAATCCATGATACAGGGCATGGGTCGAGTGGGGAGGTTGTTGTGTTGATCATTGTTACGATTTTAAGGAGTTGTTTTTGGTCTATTATGTGGAAGTTTGTCCATTCGTTTATGAGTTTAGTGCTTGTAAATATTGGTGTCAGGGTAGTGGTTTTGTTTTTTAGTTTCGCTGCAAAATGTGTTGCTAGTGTTTGTACATTTATTGCTGGTTGTTTAGACTCAGTGTTATTAGTTTTAGTTAGTGTTTTTACTATCGCAAATAGTTATCTCGGGCGGTTGATGGCTGAGTTTAGTACTTTAGAGTGGTAGTCTCTTTTTGATTTGTTGATTGCATTTTTGTATCCAGTAAGTAGTAACATGTATTGGGATTTGTTTTCATCCGATTTTGTTTTCCTCCATCTCTTTTCTTGTTTCCTTAGTTGCTTTTTTAGTTTTGCTAGCTCTTTCGTGAACCACTTTTCCGTCTTTTTTGTTTGTCTATGTAAGACTTGTGTGGGGACAGCTGCATTTTGAATGGTTGAATTCCAGTGTGTTATGGTTGAATTGATGTCTGATGAGTTTGTGTTGAGTTTGGGTAATACTTCGTTGAGGAATGTATTCTTGTTAAAGTGTGCGAATCGTGAGGTATGTGGAGATGTGCTTGTAGTGTTTTTTGGAGCTTGTATTGGTAGGTAAGTTGTAATAAGGTGGTGGTCGGACCATGGTACTTCGGTTATGGTTGGAGTGGTGTGTGGCTGGTGACTGTAGAGCATAGAGGGAAGGAAGATTAGGTCAAGTATGTTACCTTTATTGTGTGTGGGGGCTTGTATTATCTGTGTATATCCCATTTGTGTCATAGCTTCTATGAAGTTATTCGATTGTGAGTTGGTCAGCGATGGAAGGTTCAGGTCACCAAGGAGTATGAGTGGTTTGCTTTGAGATGCTATGCATGCAAGTTTAAGGATAGGGGTGAGGTTTTTTTGATCGGATGATGGGGGTCGGTAGATGAGGGCGAGGGCAAGGGTTCTATTTTCTATATTGACAATGTCCATTCCGTCTATATTGTCTAAGTTTGTTAGGGTGAATTTTAGGTCTTTTTTGGTGAGTATATCCTAGCAATATCCTAGCAATATTACTTCCCCTTTCATAGCAATGGCTTCAGTTAAATCTCCATCTATTTCTTCTGCCTGTGAAGGTCTATATATCACACCAGTTTAAACAGATTTTCCATCCCCTCTTTCCACGATGCTTCCTCTTTTCCTTATAAGTCCTGCATCAGTTCTGTGGCTTTAATATTATTTCTTACATATAGCACCACTCCCAACCCTTTCTTCCTATCCTGTCTTTCCTGACTAGTATTTCCTGGTATACCAATGTCCCAGTCATTGTTCTCTGTGCACCATGTCTCCATGATTCCCTATAATCCAAGACAGCCTCTTCCATTGCAGCTTCTAAATCTAGAACTTTGTTTCGTGTTTTATGGACATTATTATAAGCAGCTCCAGACGTTGCCCTTTTTTTCCCTTTTCTAGTTTTTAATGTTGTACTTACCTGAAGGCTTTTACTTACCTGAGTATTTTGTTCACCCCTCCCCAATGATCCTAGTTTAAAGCTCACCTCAGTAGATTAGCCAGTCTGTTGTGGAAGACACAAAAGAG
The DNA here is from genome assembly GCA_033557465.1 of Ichthyophis bannanicus. NCBI lineage: Eukaryota > Metazoa > Chordata > Amphibia > Gymnophiona > Ichthyophiidae > Ichthyophis > Ichthyophis bannanicus. The sequence goes on from CM066046.1 coordinate 100,055,857, forward strand.
GAGAGTGAGTTGTGTAAGGGAGTGGATCTGAGCATAGGGACGCTGTGATTGAGGTGGGGGGCTTTGAGATGGGGGGGCTAGGAGTTGCACAACTCTTTTTGTTGATGGGTTGTGGCCATGCTGCACAGTGTTGCTGGCGTGAGTGCATATAATGCTATCTCTTGACGAGGCATTAAGTACAGCCACACTATCAGCTGTGGTGATAATGCGCATCCCACGCGCTAGTTGTTACCAGCTAACAATCCCGCTTTCCACCCTGATCCTGCCACGAAGTGCTAAGAGCAGCCAGTGCAGGGTTTTTACTGCCCTGGTTGTACTTAGCGCATGATGGCAGTTACTGCAGGTGATCAGAAGGTGCTAAACCTCATGGTAACTATTAACATAGTTTAGTAAAAGAGCCCCTTCGTGTCCTTGACAAAAAAAAAATAGCATGTCACATGGCTTGACAAATTTTCTTTGGCTTTTGGAACCAGCAGCTCCCAACTGTCTCCACTGAGGAGTGAGAAAAGGGGAGGAAAGAAATCTGAGGTCCACCAAAGCTCCTTTAGGACATAATTTATTGAGGCTGGTTTGCCATTCCATGTATAAGAAAAAAAAAAAAGCTTAGTAAATCGGGCACCTCTACAGGCAATTAGCAGAACTGTACAGCTAGCAGCCCCCTCCTCATTCAGTCTCTCTCTTACTCTCTCCATTCCCATCCTGTTGTCTCCGTCTCCCTTTTTAAGCCTGTTGCTCCCCTTCAGTTCCCCTTCCGTATTCCATCATTTCCCTTCTCTGTTAAATCAGCTAGCCCCCCTCCCAGCCCCAACCTCTCCATTCCCATCCCAGCTAGCCCTCACCACCCAGCTAACCAGCCATCCCCAGCATATACTCCACCTCCTGCTAGCCAGTTATCGCTACACAGTCTTTATCCCACCCACTAGCCAATCAGGCCCCCATTCTTTCCCAGCAAGCTAGTCAGCCCTCAGCTCCTACTTCTGGTCCAGCAAGTATCCATCCCCCCAGCTCCTAACTCTGCAAGCCAGTCAGCCACCACTCTCCAGCCTGCCCTCAGCTCCCAGGAAGTCAATCATCCAAAAACCAGTCAACTCCTCCCAAGCCCCTACCCCCGCCCCATCAAGCCATTCAACTATCGTCTCCCAGTTTGCCCATACCATCCAGAGAGTCAAACTCTCTTCCCCCCCCCCCCCCCACCCCAACAAGCAAGTCAGTCAGCCTCCTCCTCCCCAACAGCAACTCCTCAGTCTTGTTTGCGGCACTGGTCCCTGCACAAACTGCTTCCTCCCTCCACAGCATGGGTCTATGAATCTCAGCCACGCCATGCAGGAACTCTTGCACTGGTCTCACAAGGCTTGAGAAGCAGAGGCCAGTGCAATAGTTCTCCATGGACAAGCAGACTATGTCAGTCATTTATTTATTTATTTTATTTAACAGTATTTCTAAACCGCCTTATCTTAATAATCAAGGTGGTATCACAGCAAACAATCTGGTAGTGTGAGTGTGTTATACATGCAGTGAGGGTGAAAATTTAGTTGAGTGCGTGTTGAATTGTGTGCTAGATTTGTTTGAGCTATGTACAATGTGGGCTATATACAGTGGTGCTAAAAACTTTTTTTATATACATACAGTGTTAGGCGGTAACATGTGATGTGTCCATAGTGTTCTATGAACAGCATGGTTTTCAGCTGTTTTCTAAAGTCTTTGAGGTCTGTAGTTGCCCTCAAATCGTCCGGTAGTTTGTTCCATATTGTTGGAGCAGCCATGGAGAGTGCTCTGTCTGTTGTGTCCTTGCGTGTGTGTTTGTATTCACTTGGGGTGCTGACTCGGTTGTGTGTTTGTTTTCTTCTAGGACGTGTGCTAGTGTCTGGTTGTATGAGGGTGTGCAGGCTGTTGGCTGATGTGTGCTGTTTTATCTTAAATAGGTTTATGATAGTTTTGTATCTGATGCGTGCACCGATTGGAAGCCAGTGTAAGTCCTTTAAGGTAGGTGTGATGTGCTCCTGTCTTGCAGTTCCGGATATGATTCGTGCTGTGGTGTTTTGTGCCAGTTGGAGTGGTTTGATGGCTTGTTTCGGTAGTCCAAGGTATATCGGATTGCAGAAGTCCAGTAGTGGGGTTATCAGTGCTTGAAAGATGGTACGGAAGTGTTCTGGGGCAAGGAGTGGTTTCAGTCTCCTGATGATTCGCATTTTGTAGTAGGCTTTTTGGATTGTTTTGTCTATGTGTGGCTTGAGATTGAGTTTATTGTCCAGAGTAACCCCGAGGTATCTCACTTCTGACCTTATTGGTATGGTAGTGTTTTGTATCTGTATATTTGGTGGGTGTATGAAGCTTTGGTTCTGAGTGATGATTAAAGCTTCAGTCTTGTTGTAGTTTATTGCGAGGTTGTTTGACACCAACTGGTCATTTGGGTAAGGCAGTCTGTTATCTTAGAGAAGTCCGGGTTGTCGATTGATATCGGGGTGTATATCATGATGTCGTCCGCATAGATTGTGTATTGAATGTTGTTCTCTTTCATGATGTTGCATATTGGTTGGATGTAGATGTTAAATAGGAGTGCTGAGAGCGCAGATCCTTGAGGTACTCCTTGACGGACTTTTATGGGTCGGGAGGTGATGTGTCCCACCTTGACCTGTAGCTGTCTTTCGGTTAGGTACGAGTGGAACCATTTCAGTGTGATACCGTGTATACCAGTGTTCTTTAATCTTTCCAGGAGCGTGTTGTGGTCCACTGTGTCGAAGGCTGAGGAGATGTCGATGAAGATCATTATGATTCCATTCCTGGTGTTGTCAATTATTCTTAGGATGCTGTCGAAGAGGTAGATCAGTAGCGTTTCAACACCATGGTTGGGACGAAATCCGTGTTGGTTGTCGTCGAGTGTTTCGTGTTCGTCGATGTGATCCTGAAGTTGTAGTTGAACCGTCTTTTCGATGATTTTTTGCGAGGAAGGGTATGCTGGAGATTGGTCGGTATGCTGCTGGATCTTTTTTGTCGAGAGTTGTTTTCTTTGTGATTGGTCTTACTGAGGCAAGTTTTAGTTGCTTTGGCATGAGTCCTTGAGTGAGTGAGTTGTGTACCATTTTATGTATGGTGGGGATGAGGCTTGATTTGGTGGCTTTGACCCATGACACTGAGCATGGGTCTGTAGGAGCAGTGCTTGTGTTGATTGTAGAGATGATGTGGGATATCTGTTCTGTTGAGGGTGAGGAGAATGTGCCCCAGGTTTTATTTATTTATTTTATTTATTTAACAATCTCTTATATACCGCAGCTTCCAAAGATCAGCTGCGGTTCACAAATAACAACAGGCAACAAATCATGGATTTGTTTTACATATAACTATAACCAATGTACAGTAAACAGAAATGTTGAACAGATAGCACTGAACAGTGCAACACTATATACATTATGTACATTAACATTATATTATTAAATACATATACAAGTTATGTGGGATATAATCATTATGAGTAGTACAGATGCAGATTTGGGGTGTACGTCCATCCCGGTGGTCCTACTAGGTGTTGTTCGTTCTGTGGAGTGAAATTTGTCTTTGATGTGGTCGGCGAATTCCTGTGGATCAACTTGTACTTCCCCTTCTGTTTGCTCTTTTGTGAGGATTTTTACTATTTCGAAAAGCTCTCTGGGTTTGTTGATGGAAGTATTTATCATGTTTGTGTGGAATTCCCTCTTTGATTGGTTGATGTGTTCATTGTATTGCTTTTGCTTCGTTAGATAAAGATGCTGGTCGGCAGTTGCTTTGTTTTTTCTCCATCTCCGTTCAATCTTTCTGAGTTCCCTCTTTTCCTGTCGTATTTTTGCTGAGTACCATGGTTTGTTTTGTCTCTTGTTGTGGTGTTGTTTCTCGGTCCCGCCATCAGATGGTTTGGCGGCGCTGGCTAAAATGCTGTTCCAGCTGGAAACTTGTTCCTCCAGGTCGTCTGTAGTAATGTTCAGGTGTTGTATTGTGTCCTGTATGAATTCGTCCTTGTCGAAACACTTGAATCGTCTTTGTGTGTGTGAGATGTTTGCTCTATCGTTTGTCTGGTCCTCTTGTGACCGCAGCTTTGTCTCGATTAAGTAGTGGTCAGACCATGGCACTGGGGTAATGGTGGGTGGAGAAATCAGGTCTCTTGATGTTAGGTAATTGGATGCGAATATGAGGTCTGGGGATGATCCGTGTCTGTGTGTTGGTGCATTGATTATCTGTGTGAATTGAAGTGAGGACAATGCTTGAAGGAAGGCCTCTGCGTCTTTGACATTGGTGGACTTTAGGTTGAAGTCTCCAATCAGCAGCGCTGGTTTGTTGTTTGTTGTTATGGCACAGGCTTCTTCGAGTGTGAAGGCTAGTTCGTCGGGTGGAGCTCTGGGTGCTCTGTAGGTTAGGCAGATTGCAATGTTCTTGTTCTTGATGCTAATTGTGTTACATTGCTGTGTATCGGTGAGGCTCTGTGTCTTGAACTTTAGTTTTGTTTTCGCTATTATCAGGACTCCTCCTCCACGCTTGTGGGTGCGTGGGCAGTTGTACGCTGAGTAGTTGTCCGGTACTAGTTGGTTGAGTAGTACGTTGTCAGTCGGGTTGAGCCATGTCTCTGTGATGCATATTATGTCGGGCTGTCACTCTTCAATGTGGTCTACAAGAGTGTGTATCTTGTTGCAGACGGATCTGGCGTTTATGAGCTCAATCGTTGTTGTCTTTGTTGAGGAGGTTGCTGTTACATGTGCTTCCTTTGTGCCGGTGTGGGAGTTTGATTTGTGTCTGTTTGGTCGCTTTGACTGGGAGGTTCTGAGTGTCTCTTTGTATGTGTGCTGTGGTTCTAAATATGGCAATACAGTTAGTGGGTGCCATGTTGTGTTTGCTTGTGGGTAGTGGAGGTGTGTGGTTGGTGGGAGGAGTTGTGTGACGAGTAGGTAGAGTGGGAGGAAGTATGTGGCGTGCATGTTGGTTTTTTGTGATGTTCTGTTAAGGTGATGCCTGTTTTCTTAAGTCTTCGTCTGTTGGCTGTTTGGTGAGAGCTGTCTATTGTGCGATAGCCTGTCCTGTGGAGGGAGCCTGTCCCGTGGGGGGAGAGCCGGATCTGTGTAGGGCGTCTATACTGACAGTCATGCCTAGGTAGGCCATCCGCAGGGACCAGATTAGCTCTCCCATGGCTCAGAGGAATTCCTTTTTTTTAGGGGGGGGGGGGGATTCATCTGAGCATGCTCTCTCTCCTTCCATCCCCCATCCCTGCACTTCCTGCCTCAGTATTTTTCCATCCACCTTTCCCGGGTGGACGGATTCTTCAGTTCTCCTCCATATTCTTGCAATCTCCAACTTCATGGTTTTTCTCTTACCTCTGAGAGATCCAACTTAGAAAAGCCAGGGTTCAAAAAATGCCCTCATTGCTCCAGGAAGATGACCTTCAAACACTACTGCCTCGACCGTCCACTCCACACCCCCTAGTGGTCCTACAGGCAGCAGAACAAAGACTGATTTACAGTACCGATTTGCAGACTGTCTCACCACACAATGGGCAATGTCTTCTAGCAGACTCCATGCGGGGAGATACACTGTGCAGAAAGAAAGAAGGTCATGCTCAGAGCACAGCACTTGCAGCTAAAAAGAAACAAATATAAATAAAAGAAGAAAAGTAGGAGGGACTTACAAATCTCAGGTGCCAGATATAAATTTCTAGTTGCCATGGCCACCTGGTGCCTGGAATTTGATGAGGCCTGGTCTGTCAGGTCAATGTACTGATGAACTGCTACATATAGCACTATTCTGTTATTCCGTGAAAAGAAAAATATTTATCTGTTTAACTTGGGGAGGAATCAGGGGCATTATGGGGATGGACTATTTTTTTTTAAACTGTTATTTTTGCATTTTCAATTACAATAACAAAATCAGCAACAGCAATACAATAACAAAATCAGCATATATCACAGTAATCAAAATTATCCATATAAGTGTATCATATAAATAGAAGTCCTAATTTGATATAGATATCTTATCCCTATTCGGCAATCTGACTTATTTGGATAAATTGTTTGTAAAATGCACATAAAAATATCCATACAGTTATATGAATAGCTTTCTACAATGCCATCCCACTAAGTACTGCTCTCTAGTGATCCATGTGCTGAACGAGTGAGGCCTGAAATGAAAATTTGTGCGGGGCCTGCCCAACTTTGCCCTCTGGGTGGGTTCTCCCAAGAGTTTCCATGGCAATATGAAACTCATACAGGAGTAGGGGCCAAGGCACCACAGGAGCTGCCAGAGTGTGAAGGCAGCTAGGCCCAGCTAGGGTTGCCAACTTTTTGAAAGAAAAAACCCACCACCGATGGCTAGTCATACTCTGCCCATGCCCACCCCCACCCCACCCTGTCTCCTGTCCTGTCCCATCACAACTTTGCCCCACCCCCTGTCCCAAAAAAATTGCAGAGTGGGCAATGTGCAAACTGAACAAGCAAGATTGCTGCACATTCTTAACCAGAAATTCTATACTGACAGAATACGCAGCATTGGTTGAACACACACACACACTCACTACAGACACACACACACTACAGACAGGCCTTCGTCAATCAATGAGCACAAAACAAAAAGAGAAATATATAGACAGAAATTAACCCAAAACCTCAAGATGCCAGACTCCGCATGCAGTGCAACATCAGATACGTAAGAGATGCATTTACCTCTACTGTGTAAAATATAAAGATAGCACAAAGTCCATTCATTAAACTGAAAATAAAATTATTTTTTTTACGTTTGTCATCTGACCATTTTATTCTCTGATCATGCTGGGCCCAATCTGAGGCTTCTGCTTTCCTGTCTTCTCTTAGCTCTCTTTCTATGGTCTATAGTCCATCTGCCATTTCTTGTCTCTGCTTTTGTTTTCTTCAGTTCCTTCCGTCAGCCTATATCCAGTCCCAGTAACCCTCCCCAGTATCAGCCCCCTTTCCAGTCCTCCCCTCCCATTACATTCCAGTGTCAATCCCCTTTGCTTTCCCAGGACTGCCAATGGTGTCAATTCCCTTCTAGTCCTCCTACTTCCTCGCTGTCCAGCCCTTCTAGTGCAAATACCATTCCCAGCTCACTTTCCAGGTATCAGCTCACTTCCACCCCCCAATGCCTTCTCCATGCCAGTTCCCTTCCCTCTGTCCATCCCCCTTCCAGTGCCATCCCCATGTGTCTGCTCCCTTCCAGTCCCAGTGTCCCTTCCCTTCCAGCCTCCTCCCCATTACCCAGTCACCTACCCAATCACACCCTCAGGTGTCAACTCCCTTTGAGCCCTCTCCTTCCCCCTTCTGTCAGCTCCCTTCCTGCCACTTCCTCCCCCCACCCCCACCTCTTTCAGCTTCCTTCCAGCCACCTCCTTCTCCCCCCTCTTTCAGCTCCCTTCCAGCCACCTCCTTACCCCCTCTTTAAACTGCCTTCCAGCTCTCACCTTCCCCCCATGTCAGTCCCTTCCTGCCACTTCCTTCCCCTGCTGCAGCACCATGCTCAAGAGGAAGTGATGTTACAAGGGGCGGGACTCTACAACATGGGTTCCATAGGGCCGGCGGGCTCCGCACCGGTTTCCTTTTGTTTTTAAATTAGCTTTATTGCAGCCGCTGCTCTGTAAGAAGCAGGAGCAGTGGCTGCAAGGGAAAGGTGAGGCTGCACTGGGGAGGGGGCCTGGGACTGCAGATGAAAAGCCAGTTTTCTGCTCTTGCTGCTGCCGGTCTCGTGGCCAAAGCAAAAAAATGTCTTCTCAAGGGCTGGTCTTTGATCTCTGCCAGCAGCCGGCGTGGCCATGGAAAAAACAGTCAGTTGTCAACCCTAGGCCCAGAACTGCATTTTTACTTAGTTTGCTGCTACTGTTGTGTGGCTGATGCGGGAAAGAAACCCCTCAGATATGCAGATGAAGGAGGGAGGAACTGAAGGGAGATTTGAGGGGCCATGGACAACTGAAATATAAATCTGATGCTGGTATAGGTGAGTGGGCATGTATGTATGTATGGGTTGGGCTGGCCCCAGAATTGATTCAAGGTGTTGGCGTCCTAGGCAAACCTTCAGCCTTATGCCTCCCTGGCTGCTAGAATCTATTATTTAGCTTTCAATGCCTGCTCTTTGCTGCATTCCCCTCCCCCAAAAACTGCTGCCCTGGGCAGCCACCTAGTTTGCCTAGTGGTTGGACCAGCCCTGGGTAGAGGATATCTGGCAGAGGGATGTGTGTGTGTGTGTGTGTGTGTGTGTGTGTGTGTGTGTGTGTGTGTGTGTGTGCGTGCGTGCGCATGTATGTGGGCAACGGGGAGTGAAGGATGAATGGATATGGGGGGGCGGCAGTGTACTTGTTCAGCTGGTTAGGGTGTTGTGCATGTGGGTGTCAGTATATATGTAGGGGTGGTGGTGGGGTGTACAAGTGTTGGGTGAGTTGTGTGCTGGCCTCAGAAAAAGTGTGTGTGTGTGTGTGGCAGGTACTGGAGGCTGTATGAGGGTGGACGTGTATGCAAAGATTTACTTGAATTCATTATTAATGAGCTTTTGTGATGTAAAAATCACACAAAGCAGTTCATTAATAATGCATTATGCAAAAATATGAAATAAAATGATTTTGCAGACCAGTTTTTAAAAACAATGTTAACCACACTACCCGTCAGGGGGTATGGTTATCTCTTTCGTGAGGTTGCCCATAGAACAGATAAGTACTGAAGAAAAGTAACATGCGTATTTGCATGTGAGTCCCTGTAGAAAAGTCACTTGCCTAAATTCACAGCTTTTCCTCAAAACTCTACACAACTTAGTACAGTATATCGGCTTCAAAGTGTGATGATGGATAACAAACAGAAATTAGGTGGATAAATATCAGGTAGGTTGAGCAGTGGAGTAAGGTTTATTTTGGGAAATAAAATCTTCAGCCCTTTCCAGGAAACAACTTTTTGTTTAAAAACAGCTGCTTATACACCAATATAGCTACAATTAATTTTATCTTTGTTGAGTTCTACTATCTGGCATGGTTCCATTATTGTTTGGTGAAATAGTTTTCATGTGAGCTAGGACTGCTGCCCACTGTGCGCCTCCAGCCCCTTAGGTCCCCTTTGCGCGCTTCACTTCACATCCTCTTGACAATAGATTTTTATGTGACATATTTTAGTATAGGTTATGACCCATTTCACAACTGGACATATGCCAGCCTAAAACATTTCAAAAATAAACTGCAACATTGGTGGTTTAAAGCAACCAGAAGACATTTAGGATTAAATCAGTTGATGGGAATATCAGAGTTATTACACTGTATATTTGCCACATTGATTTTGCAGCACACTATATATATTATAAAGGGGTACATTTATAAGGCATTTTTCTTATCTACAGAGTTACCATGTTGCCCAGTTCCAGGAGTGAGATTTTAAGCCAGTCCTGGATTTCCGACAAGCTCATCCTGATGCATTATGGGACCTGCAGTACTAATTTCAAAGGGTAAAAATCAGAGACCACAAACACGTACTGCATTGCAAGGGAAATTTAAAATCAGAACTGGTTGAAAAAAGTCTCGCACCTGCATTTGGGTAACTTGGCTATTCTTTATGAAAAATACACATGGAAAACTGTCTCATACTTGCATGCGTGAATATAGGTATATGTTGAAACAGTTGGCAAAGAAATACGGCACCTACTTTAATGCGATATTTGCATAGACATTCCGGGGCATAGTTTGCGTGGAGTAGGAATGTAGTTCTGATCTAAGTGTGTAGTTTATAAAACATGCAGCAGGGATTATTATAAAGGATTTTTTGTGCATAAATGCCAGCATATGGATGTAAAATTCCACTTCCAAAATTACTTAGTGGGAATTACTTACTAAGGCAAGTAGGAGTATGTGATCAGAATGTAGCTGTGTTTGGAGGAGTCTGCATTGTGGGGGGAGAGTCACAAAATACAGATGTAGTTTATAAAATGATGCACCTATCACCTGGGCCGGATGGTATACATCCAAGGGTGTTGAAAGAACTGAAATATGAGATTGCAGACCTGCTATTAGTAATCTGTGAACTATCATTAAAATCATCTCTAATACCTGAAGATTGGAGGATTGCCAATGTAACGCCAATTTTTAAAAAGGGTTCCAGGGGTGATCCAGGAAACTACAGACCGGTGAGCCTGATGTCAGTACCGGGAAAAATGGTAGAAACCATCATAAAGAATAAAATTACTCAGCATGTAGATAGTCATGGCCTAATGGGAGACAGCCAACATGTCTTTAGACAAAGAAGATCTTGCCTTACTAATCTGTTATGTATTTTTGAAGGTGTGAATAAACAGGTGGACAAAGGTGAGTCGGTTGATTATAGTGTATCTGGACTTTCAGAAAGCCTTTGACAAGGTCCCTCAGAGACTTTTGGCAAAACTAAAGAGTCATGGGATAGGAGGCAGTGTACTACTCTGGATCAGGAACTAGTTAAAAGATAGAAAGCAGAGGGTAGGGCTAAATGTCCAATTTTCCCAATGGAGAAAGGTGAATAGTGGTGTACCCCAGGGATCTGTGCTGGGTCCGCTGCTTTTTGACATATTCATAAATGACCTGGAAAGTGGAACAACGAGTGAGGTTATCAAATTTGCAGATGACACAAAACTATTTAAAGTTGTTAAAACCCAAAAGGATTGTGGAAAATTGCAAGAGGATCTTGATAAATTGGAAGACTGGGCATCAAAATTTAATGTGGACAAGTGCAAAGTTATGCACCTAGGGAAGAACAACCCAAACTATGGTTACACGATGCAAGGTTCCACATTAGGAACCACCACCGAGGAAAAAGATTTAGGCGTCATTGTGGATAACATGTTAAAACCCTCAGCCCAGTGTGCAGCGGCGGCCAAGAGAGCAAAGAGAATGCTAGGTATCATAAGGAAAGGAATGGAAAATAAAACAAGATATTATAATGCCTCTATCGTTCCATGGTGAGACCGCACCTTGAATATTGTGTGCAATTCTGGTCGCCGTATCTTAAAAAGGATATAGCGATATTAGAAAAGGTTCAGAGAAAAGCCACCAAAATGGTAAAGGGGATGGAAGGATACTCCTATGAAGAAAGGCTAAAAAGGCTAGGGCTCTTTAACCTGGAAAAGAGATGGCTGAGGGGAAATATGATAGAAGTCTATAAATTAATGAATGGAGTGGAACGGGTAAATGTAGATAGATTGTTTACATTCTCAGAATATAGAAAGACTAGGGGACATGCAATGAAGCTACAGGGTAAACTATTTAAGACTAATAAAAGAAAATATTTTTTCACTCAACGTGTAATCAAACTCTGGAATTTGTTACTGGAGGATCTAGTAAAGGCTGTTAGTGTAGCTGGGTTTAAAAAAGGTTTGGACAAGTTCCTGGAGGAAAGGTCCATAAACCGTTAAGGGACCCAGGATATCAATGCTTGACCCAATACAAGCATTGTGGAACCTGTGTCTTTTGGGGAAACTGCTAGGTACGTATGACCTAGATTGGCCACTGTTGGAAACGGGATACTGGGCTTGATAGACCTTGGTCTGACCCAGTATGGCATATCTTATGTTCTTATATGTGTGTACTTCAGCCAGGACTGGTGCAAGGATTGGAGGTGTCCTAGACAGGTCTTCTATTCTGCCACCGCTGCTGCCTCCCCCTGTGCCCATTGCTATAACCATCGCCTCTCACCGGGGCCGACAGCAGCAGCAATGACTCATAAATTACAACACAATGCTTACTTAGTCTCCGGCACTGTGTCATGTTTTTTTCTTTTCATTATCTGCTACTTCGACCCCCTTCAATGCAGACTTCTGGTTTTGCATAAACCGGAAGTCCGCATTGGAGTGACATGAAAGCAACAGATGGTGCATTTCTGCATTTATTAATATTAAATCTCAGCTGCCAAATTCTTAACCATGCTTTCAGTTTCTTTAGATCCTTCCTCATGTTATCTGCACTTTCCTTGGTGTCTACCACTGTTCCCTCTAAGCTGTGCGCTTGTGCGCGCGCACACACCTCACCGAGCGAGCGCACATACTTTACAACAGAGCGCACAAAAATTACAGCTCTGATTCTGATAGAAAACACAGACATCTTAAAATTTAAAAGTTATGATTGTAATTACTAGAAATTTCCCGCTTCATTTAGTAATCGTCTATTTTCATTTAATTTGATTAAAATCAATGTGGTGTACATACTGTATTCTGACGTATAGTCAAATTGTAAAGTATATAACTCAGTGTCGTTATGTGGCGCACAAAAATTTAACCTTCCTTCAAAAGCTGCACACAGCTGATATTTTATGCGCACACAGCCTACAGAAAATTAGAGGGAACATTGACTGTCTACCCTATTGCAGATTTATGTATTATCTACAAAGTTGCAAATCTTATTCAACAGCCCTTGTGCAATATCCTTAGGCGGTTCAGTCTGTGTTGACTCATAGTGACCCTCTGGATAATTGTCCTAAACTGTGTCCAATCTTCAGACAGGTGGCTCAGAGTGGCATCCATAGCTGTTATTGTATCAATCCATCTCAATGCTGTCCTTCCACCTTTACGATGACCTTCAACCTTGCCAAGCACAATGTCTCTCTCTAAATGATCTCTCTCTTCGCATGATGTATCCAAAGTACGAAAGTTGAAGTCTTGTCATCTGAGTTTATAAAGAAAGCTTAGGTTTGATCTCCTCTATTACTGCCTGGTTTGTTCTTCGGGCAGTTCATGGAATAAAACAGTATTCTTTGCAGCACCATAATTCAAAGGCATCAATTTTCTTCCTGTCTATCTTTTTCACTGTCCAACTTTTGCATCCATGATGTTACTGAAAATATCATGTCTTGGACAAGTCAAATCTTTGTATGGAGAGGCGCATCTCTGCTCTTGAAAATTCTCTCTAGGTTCTTCATAACCATTCTGCCAAGAGAAATGTGTCATCGGATTTCTTGACTGCTTGTTTCTTTGATTATTGATCCAAGCAGGTTAAAAGTTGTCCGCTATTTCAATTTCTTCTCCATTAAATGATGAACTTAGACTTACACAGTCAAAAGTCTTGCTGTAGTTAATAAAACACAGATATTATTTTGGTATTCTTTTGTCTTTAAGGATCCATCTCATACCCACGATAATGTCTCTTATTTCTCATCCTTTTCTGAACCCCACTTGCACTTCAGGCAGTTCTCATTCCAGGTACGGTTGCAGTCTCAGCTGAATGATATTGAGTAGAATCTTGCTGGCATGTGGGATCAGAACGATTGTGCTATAAACTCCTGTCAGTCGGATCACCTTTATTCACTATTGGTATATACACAGATCTTTTCCAGTCAGTTGGCCATGATGTTGTCATTCAAATTTCTTGGCAGAGCCTTGTAAGTATGGCAACAGCTTCATCAGATTACTGTAATACAATACTTCAATAGAAATGCCATCAGTGCCCAGTGCTTTGTTCTTTGATAATCCTTTCAATGCTGCTTTGACTTCTATCATCAATGGTTCCTGATCATAAGGTACAGGTAGAAACAGCTGTTAGTCCACTTATTCTTTGTGGTATAATCTGTATATTCTTTCCACTTTTTTCTTGATCTTCTCAGCATCATTCAACATGGATCCTTCAGCATCTTGTAGCATTCCACTTTGAGGCTGGAATTTTCTCTTTAACTCTCGTAGCTTTAGGAAAGCTGATCTTGTTCTTCCTCTAATAGTTTCTGATTCTATTTCCTTGCATGTGTCATTGTACTACTTATTGTCTTGTCTTGCTGCATGTTGGAAATCTGTTGAGTTCTGAGATTGCCTTTCTCCTCTGGCTTTAGCTTCTCTGCATTTCTGGGCAATTTTCAGAGTTTCTTCGGTCATACATTGACCGTTTTTGCTTTTTCACCTTTTGTAGACTTCTCACTTTCTTTGAGCACAACTTTCCTGATACCATCCTATAATTCTTCTGGTGCTCTGTTATTTGTATCCAAAGCAGGAAGTCAATTTTGCAGGCTTTAAATTCCAGTGTTATATTCTTAAGGTTATATTTTGCTATATTCATGAGTGTCTTGCTGTTTTTCAGCTTTAGTTTGAGTTTGCATACTTGTAGTTGGTGATCTGTACCACAGTATTCTCCAGGTTTGGCTTTGATGTTATTGAGCTTTTCCATCGTTGACTTCCATGGACATTCTCAATTTGTTTTTTGTACAATGTACTGGGTGTACAGTCATTGCTTGTGTTGCTGGAAGAAGGTATTTGAGATGACTAGATCATTGGTCTTGCAGAATTTTATCAGTGTTTCTCAAGCTTCATTTCTGTTGCCAAATCCATATTTTCCAACCACTTAGCCTTCTTCTTTGTTGCCAGCATTTGCATTCCAATCACTCATGACTATCAAGATATCCTGTTTGCATGTTCATTGGATTCCAGAAACCTCACTATTCTCTGTTTTAGCAGTGTTTCTATTAAGTTACTCAACACAGAGGTCAGACTAACTGACCTGTAGTTTTCAACCTTATCCTTACTTCCGCTTTTGTGCAAAGGGACCATATGTGCCTTTCTCCAGTCCTCTGGGACCACTCCTGACTCTAAAGCAGCATTTAAAAGATCAGACAGTGGAGTTACTAGAAATTTCCCAAGTTCATTCAATACTCTGGGATGTATCCCATCCGGCCCCATTGCTCTGTCTGCTTTTAGTTTAGCTAGCTTCTCATAAACACACTCTTCTGAAAATCATTCAAGATTCACCTCATTTCTTTTCCTATTTGTGGGTGTTTAAGGTTCTGCTCTTGTTACTTTATCTGTTAAACACTTCTGCTTTATCTTCATCAGCTTCTATATATCTCTCCCCTTAACCCCTGAGTCCGACAATACCACTTTTGCACTTCATTCTCTCACTAACATATCTGAAAAATGTTTTGTCCTCCCATTTTACTGCATTGACTATTTTTTCTGCCATTTGCATTTTTGCTTTTCTACTTTTCTAGCTTCTCTTAGCTTTTCCAAACATGGTGGTCTTCATCTTTCTGTGATCTCTTTTTTCCCACCTTTTCAGCTACTTCTTTTGAGAAGTTCCTTTTCCTTTAACATTTATTTACTTTACTGCCTTAAAAAATCCCATTTCAGTTTTGCCTACTGCTTTTCTACATCCCCCAGCTGTTCTTATCCAGCTGACTCCTTGAGGTACTGTCCAATTTTGACAGTTTTTCTAAAGTAGTAATGCCCAAGCTCCTCATTTGGGGTTGCAATCACACGTTGTGCTCGAAGGAGGAGGATGCCATATCAAGCATTCAGGTAGAGCAGAGGCAGCACAAAATAAGTCAATTGCTCCAAAAACATCAGTGACCACCTCATTTAAAATCCAGCCCTCTACCAGCTGCTGCCCACAATCAAGGAGCACAGGCACGGGGCCTTTCTGATACGGGTCACGCACACCTCTAAGACCCTGCCAGCCATCCCTGTCCCACCCCCTCTGACACAACAAGTATGCATCAAAGGGGGCAGGACAGAGAGAGCTGATAGGGTCTTAGAGATGAATGTGTGCCTGTATCAGAAAGGCCCCATGCTTGTGCCAACTTTGGTTGCCAGCAGCAGGGATGAGGGCTGGATTTGAAGATAAACTTATGGGACTCATATTGGGGTGTTGGCAGATCAATGCAGGGCAAGGGGAAGAAAGAAACAGGAAATCTGAGATATGGGGGTGGAGGGAGACTGAGGAGATGCTGGATAGGGAGGGAGACATTGGGTGAGAGTATGATGATACTGTACATAGGGGGAGACATAGGGGTGATGCAAGATATGGGGAGGAAAGGCCAAAGGAGAGAAGTGCTGAGGCTCGGGAGATCCTAGACATGGGGGAAGAGAGAGAGAGAGCGAGAGAGAGAGAGAGAGAGTGTGAGAGAGAGAAAGAAGGGGAAAGACATTGGGGAGGGAAGGGGAAAGAGGGAGAGTGGGAAAGAGAAGGGGGAAGACATTGGGTGACAGAGTTGTGATGCTGAACATAGAGGGGATATAACAAGATAGAGGGGTGATGCTGGACTTCAGGGCAGAGAGAGAGAGAAGGGAGATGCTAGATGTGGGGAATAGTGAGGAGGGGAGAGAGAAAGGGATAAAGGGAGAGTAGGGAAGACATTGGGCAGGGAGGGGAAAAGAGGGGTGAAAGACTGGGGAATAAGATTAGAGAATGGGAGGATAGGATGAGGGTTGGATGCAGTAAAAAGTTAGACATTATGGACTGAGCTGTAAGGAGGAAGAGGAGTGAAATTTGAGTGGACAGAATGAGAAATTATAAATGGAAGACAGCTGACATGAAAAGATTGATGTCGGAGATGGATATAGGAGAGCAAGTGAAGACAGGAGGGGAGAGAAGTGGCAAATGGACTGCAGACTCTGGGAAAGAGAGTTAAGAGAAGACAGAGGACACAGAAACCAGACACCGAGACCAAGGGAATTAGGAAAATCAAAGTAGCCATCCACAAAATGTCTTTACCTTTTGGCTTAATGGTTGGAATATATCAGTTTTTGGATTTGGTATGTGCCATCTTTATGTTTTGACCAATACAAGGGGAACTGCATTTGTTTATTTCTCCGGTGCTGCACTGCATGCAGAGCCTGGCTTCTTGGGGTTTCAATTTAATTTTTGTCTACAAGGTGGTGCAGGACTAGAGGAAGATGTTGGACCAGTGAGGAGGGAGAAGGAAGGTTGGATGCTAGACCACCAGGGAAGAGGAAGTAGGGAGTATGCTTGACGGGGGTGATGCAGGGCAGGGAGACAGAGGATATGCTGGGCATGGGGGAGGGGGAATGAGGGAGACAGATGGGATGGACAGGGGAGGGAGGGAGATAGGAAATGCTTAACTGGGCAGGGAGATGTGTGAGAGAAGATTGGTGAGACAAACAGAGGAAGTGAGAGACTTTGGTGGGCAACTAGGGAAATAAATGAGATGAGATAATAGTCATGGGGGAATCTATGGAAACGGAGGAGATGCTGGACATGGGAAGAAGAATACAGACAGATGTTTGATGGGGGGGGGGGGGTTCCTGGGGAGGTGAGAGAGAAGAGATGCTGAACATGGAAGATGCAACGACTGGTGAGACTGAAAATTACTGGGCAGACGAGAGGGACCATACTGGTCTTTATCTTCTGTCACTTACTATGTTACTAACCCACACTGCCTCCTCCTTCCCTCGTAAGACCTGCAATTCTGTAATTTGAATATTTTTTTTATATATATTGCCACTCCTCCTCCCTTTCTTCCTATCCTGTCCTTCGTGAATACATTATAGCCTGGTATAATTTCCAGTGATGGTTCTCCATGAATCATCTTTCCAGGTCAGTCCATTAAAGCCTCAGTATCCAGAATTCCATACTACAGGCATTAATACACACCACTTTCCAGATGTTGCCCCTTTTCCCATTTTTACAGACGGATTTAATGTTTTAGTTACCTAAAGACTTACTTTCCTGGAGAGTTTTCTTCACCCATCCTCAAAGAATCTAGTTTGCAGTCCTCTTCAGTGGGTTAGCCAGTCTGTTGCAGAAGATAGTCTCCTATCCAAGAAGGGTCAAAGTATCTCTGCTCAGCAGCCCTTGGAAAATCAACATTTTCCATTTGCAATGCAAATTGATCTATTTAAAATTTCACACTGCAAAATCCATATGTACTCTACTTTCAAAGTGTATGTGCATGCCTGCTTTCACTTTGAAACTTATTGCAGGTATAGATAGAAGCACTCACTTGCAGCTCCTATTACTGCAGGTAACGTTTTACTGGAAAAATATGCACAAAGACTTGAAAATGCCATCTGTGTGCTTATCGTTCCTCCCCCCAACCTGACTTCCCTGGGAATACTTCCACTGAGTGCAGCTTAACAATGTGTGCACATTTTTACTGACACTGAAGGAAGGTAACTTTAAGACAGTCGATTAACATGGGTTAAACACAACTTTTTAGCTGTAGATATATTGCTGTGAAAATTATCCTCCCGTTTTTTCAGGCTCCCTTTTTAAAGCAACGCAGTAATCCATAATCCTGAAAAGGCAGCAACTTTATTCTCTCCTGACTTATCCCAGAAGCTCAGTTTGTTGTTATTGAGGCGGTATGGGATGGACGGCCAAGAAACAGTATGGGAAAATCAGCTTGTACAGAAGAAAACTCATTTAAGTCATAAACACTGCACTTTAAACAACCTTGTTCCTCAAGGACAACAGTACTAGGAAGTCGCAGGTCAGGCAGAAGCGAGAGAACTGGTTGTGTCAAGGCTATAGCAGTGCACAGTAGAATTAAGCTCCTGCTACTGACCTAAAACAACAGGTCTGCAAAAAAACAGTGGCTCCATTTTTAACTCAGTATTTCAAAGAGGGCAGGAATAAAATACTAGATATGTGCTATATTTTTCAAGTAAAATGGAAGGCACCGTGACCACTTTTTTTGGTCAACAGTTTTATATTAAAAAGATGCAATTTATGTAAACTAATATCTCGAGATAAAATCAATTCTATGGTGCCTATGTTGTAGAGGAGTGGCCTAATGGTTAGGGCAGCACCATAGAACTGGGATGACCAGGATTCAAATCTCACTGATACTCCTTGTGGCCTTGGGCAAGTCACGTAACCCTCCATTGTCTCAGCTCAGGTACAAACTTAGTATGTGAGCCCTCTGGGGACCGGGAAATACCTACTGTACCTGAATGTAGCTCACCTTGAACTGCTCCTGGACAGGCAAGAACTAAATGCTAATAAACCACAGAAGTTTTAAAAGCAGCCAGGGATTTGCAGGATTATAGATGTTTTGCTGTAGTCATCTTATATGGATCAACTGATCACGTTCCAGTAATAAACTTTGGTTTCTCGCATTTGTCTTTTCTTTATGCCTGGCATGACACTAGGTGTGCTCTAATTTGAAATCTAACTGCATATTGTGGAACAGGGCAAGAAATAGTCAGGAAACAATTGGATTGGACATCAAAATTCCTGCAAAGCTGTGAAAGAGTCCTCTGCCTAAGCTACTGCCAGTGAGGGGGGGGGGGTGTTACTGCAATATCTTGTAATTAGCCATGTGCAGCAGCACCTCCCCTCAAAATTCCTATGAAGTTGCCATGTGACTAAAAGTGCACTCTCATAACGCCTCCCCCCACCAGCAGCAAACTGGGTGGAGCCCTCCCACAAAGCTTCATGGCAGGTTATGCAGATCACTTAATGCCAATTCCATAAGCAATGTTAAGTGGATAACTAATGGGACACTGTGATGATGGGTATAAATTAAATCACAGTGATAGGGTAGATCAAATTGGTGAAGGGGTGGTGCTATATGTTAAAGAGAGCATAGAATCAAAACAAACAAAAGTTTGCAGGAAACAAAATGCACTGTAGAATCATTATGAATAGAAATTCCATGTGAGAAGGGAACAGGAAATAGAAGGTATGTACTACTGTCCGCCTGGCCAGAATGAACAGATGATGAAATGCTAATGTAAAGTAGGGAAGCTAACAAATTGGCAACACAATAATAATGGGTGAGTTCAATTATCCCGATATCGACTGGGTGAATGTCACATCAGGACTTGCTAGGGAGACAAAGTTTCTGTATGAAAGAATGACGGTTTAATGGAGCAGCTGGTTCAGAAACCAACATGAGGGGAAAGTACATTGGACCTAATCCTTAGTGGAACACAGGATCTGGTATAAGAGGTGATGGATTTGAACCATTTGGCAGTAGTAATCATAACATACCATTTAATTTAATAATTATAATGAGAACAGTAAGGAAATCTATTGCATTAGCATGTAACTTTCGAAAGGAAGACTGTGGAAAAAAATGAGGGAAATGGTTAAGAAAAAACTAAAGAAGCAGCTTCAAACATCAAACCTGGACATTATTTAAAAACACCATCTTAAAACCCAGAACAGATGCATTCCACACTTTAAGCAAGGTGGAAGGAAGCCAAAACAAACATCAGCATGATTTAAAGGTAAGATGAGAGATGCTGTTATAACCAAAGCAATTTTTTCAAAAAATGGAAAAAAAGAGGATCCAAATGAAGAAAACAGGAAACAGCATAAGCACTGGCAAGATGTAAAAGAGAATTTGAAAAGCAGCTTGCCATGGAAGAAAAAACTCATAATAAAAATGTTTTCAGGCATATTCAAATCAAAACACCTGAGGGGGAGTCAATTATGACCATTTGATGAAAGAGGAGTAAAAGGGGCACTAAATGAGGACATGACCATTGCAGAGAGAATAAATGAATTTTTTGCTTCAGCCTTTACTGAAGATATAGTGGAGATATCCAGAAATGACATTTAAAGGTAACAAAATGGAGGAATTGAAACAAATCTTGGTGAACTTGGAAAATATAAGACAATTTGAAAAACTAGAGTTGCAAATCACCTGAACCAGATGGCAATACATCCCAGGCTACTAAAAACTGAAAAATGACATTTCAGTCCTACTATTAATAAATTTTTAAACTATCATTAAAATAGTCTATAGTACCTGAAAATTGGAGAGTGACAAACATAACGCCAATTTTTTAAAACGTTCCAGGGTTGATCCAGGAAACTACAGACCAGCAGGCTTGACCAGTGCCAGGCAAAATGGTAGAAATTATAAACAAAATTACTGAACATATAGATAGATGTAGTTTAATGGGATAGAGACAAAATGGATTTAGCAAAGTGAAGTCTTGCCTCACCAATCTGCTACATTTTTTGTGAAAGATGTGAATAAACAGGTAAAGATAAAAGTGAGCCAGTGAGCATAGAGGGGCATTTTAAAAGGTCTAGTTGTGATTGTGATGAAGATATGCAGGTCAAAGTCACAGACACTTCTTGACGTTCACAGGGACATCCAAGTAGGCATGGGGGTGTGGCAGAGACATGTCTAGGGAGGTGTGATGTACTTACACATCCCAGTTTAATCTCAGAAGCGTCTGCAGACACATATCCATGTTTATGCCTGCTCCAGGCATGAACAAACATCAGGAAAGTGCTTGCTTTCACTTTAACAGCCACAGAGTACAGAGAAGATGGAAAGTTAAGTGACTAGGCTTAGATCACAAAGGCTCACATGGAAATTTGAACCCTGACTGAAGCCACTACTCTTAACCATTATGCTATCAGATGTCTTTGCTCTGAAATGTGATTCTGGGGATGTCTATATGCACATTTGATACATGTGCATATCAGGCACGTCCAAGTTTCCGAAATCATGCTTGAAGTTGCATGTGTCTGCTTTTTTTCAAACATTCTGGCTTTAACGTCCCAGTTTGCACTTGCACATCCCATCGTGAAATGTGCCTCAGTGTATCTGGATTTTCAGAAAGCCTTTGAGAAGGTCTCTCATGAGAAACTTGAAGAAATTAAAAAATCATGTGATAGGGGACAGTGTCCTATTGTGTACTGGGAACAGGTCAGGATAGGATAGACTGCATCTTCCCCATACACACTACCACAAGGAGTGCCCCAGCGATCCACACTTTTGTCATTGCTATTCAACATATACATCTGCCCTCTAGGCACAACTATCCAGAAATTCCACGTCAGGTATCTACGCCAACAACATAATGGGGGCAGCTATGGAGAATGGGATGTATACCAACTACTCCAATCTCTCAACCTGTTTTAAGGAAATTGTCAAGTAGCTCTAGCACCGAAACCTCACAGTCAACTTCAACAAGACTGAGATCTTGCACATCACCAGGGACCCCAAGTTTGTACCTCCAACAACTGTCAGACTGGGAGACACAGACCACCAAGTCCAAAATCAGCTTAAATACCTCAGAGTCACGCTTGATCAGCACAAACTTTCATGCTCACATGCAAAACACCAAGGCATTTGCTACAAACTTAGGACAGTACACAACCTGCACCCTCTCCTCCCCTCCGACAACTTCTGTGCAGCATGTCAGGCAACAGTCACTCCCTTGTTGGACTATTGCAATTCCATATTTCACAGATTACCCCAGCACACCATCCATTCGCTACAGCTCGCTCAGAACACCACCACACACACGATCTTCCAAATGCTTAGGCACTCCCACATCACACCCATCCTAAAATCCCTCCACTGGTTACCCATCGCCTCTGGGATTAAATTTAAAGCCCTCACCAGCATCCACAAAGCTCAGAATGGCCTCACAGCCCAACAACTCCAGTTGTCAATTAACACCCCCAGCTCCTTCAGACCCTGCAGACAGATCGCACTAAACCAGCTCAGCTTGCCAACGTGGATCCACAAGAGCATATAGTATGCCCGACTGAGATCCTTCCCACTCTATGCCCCCACCCTCTGGAACACACTACCACCCACACTAAGGAGTATTCGGGCAACAAAAGACTTCTGCAAGTACCTGAAAACCCATCTGTTCCAAGAACACTACAATGCATGTTAGCCCTACTCAAGAGACTACCGGACGGACTATTGCACTAGACCTGCTGGACCTCTTCCACCCAACACTATCCTCACTACTGTGTTTACCCCACTGACCACTCCTGCACCTCTGTTAAATGTCCACCGCTCTGATTGAACCTGTTGTACCCCTCTACCTCCTCACCCTCACCTCTCTACTTTTGATTGTTCACCGTTTTGACTGGTAGAAAAACAGTATAACAAAATCAGTTAAATAAATAAACAGTAGACCTAAACGGACAATTTTTCTCAGTCAAGGTAAATAGTGGAATACTTGAAGGATCTGTGCTGGGCCCACTACTTCTTAACATATTCATAGATGATCTGGAAATGGGAACAAATAAGATGTTCAAAGCTGCAGACAAAAAAGTATTCAAAGTTGTTAAATCAGTAGAGGATTATGAAACTTTTCAGGAGGACCTTGAAAAATTAGGAGGCTGAGCATCCAAATGGCAGATGAAATTTAATGTGGACAAGTGCAAAGTTATGCATTTGGGGGAAGAACAACCCAAACTATAGCTAGACAATACAAGGTTACAATTAGGAACCACCTAGGAAAAGGATCTTGGTGTCATCATACATGATTTATTTTATTTATTTGTTTAGACAGTTTTGTATACCACCTTATCCTTCAATTTATTTATTTATTTTATTTAACAGTTTCTTCTATACCGCCCCTTCCAGAGATCAGGGGCGGTTTACATTAAACAGTGAACAGAACATTTGTATATCAAAGTGAGGGACTTTGATATACAAGTGCTCACAACACAATTGGGGGATACATTTAACACAAGGGGATATGAGACACATACACTAATACTTACAGGGAACATGGGCTATGGAGGATTAAGTGGCTTGCCCAAGACCACAAGGAGCACCTGTGGGACTAGAAACCCCAGTCCTTCCGGCCCAAGGTTGCTGTCTTCTAGTGGAATTTGAACCCCTGGCCTTCCGGCCTAAAGTACCTTGCCCCAATCACTAGGCCAATGAAATACTCTTCTTAGTGTGCAGCTGTAGCCAAGAAAGCAAATAGAATGCTAGAAATGATAAGGAAAGGAATAGAGAATAAAACAAAGATATCATAACACCTCTGCACCTTGAGCATTGCATGTGTTACTCAGTCCCAGGTCCAGTCCATCCAGTCCAGTACCATTCATCATCAGGTCCAGCAGGCAAGTATCTGGTAGCTCTTTCAGGTTCCACTGGTAGTCCTCCAAGCTTAGTCTGCTCTCAAAGAAGAATCCAAGAACCACCATTTATTGGTTCCTTTAGCAGGGAGGTCTATCTCGGGGATTCCCTTGTACATTAGGGTGAGTGATCCAATAGTCCCAAAGTCCACATTTGATGGCATCCCTTTCTATCCTGGGGTCTGCCCCCTCCCCCCTTTCTGGGCAACTGTCCCCTCCCTGGACCCAAAATAGCCCTCACCAGGGTCCTTTGTATCAATACAAATGTGAATGATATTCAAATTAGGTAAGGAATATGCAAATGACATCTTCCCATTGTCCTTCAGTTTAGACAAACATATACATCAAACATTACAATAAATTCACCCCCCCCCTTTAAATCTCAGATTCAGCCAGGGTGCATCCCAGCTGTGGAATTACCTGGATGCCCTGATATCTCCCATGTAGCTGCTTGTTGCTACTACCACCCCAAATCTGGCAGGTTATCCACTTGTGAATATCCATGAGGGTCTCTTCAGTGACTCACTGTTGCTTATTTCCCCGCTCCATCTCCTCCTTCCACTGGGGTTCACCTTGATCCTCCCCAAAGATATCTATCTCCCAGGGGGTCTTGGCCAAGTCCCGCACCTCCCTCTCATCTCAGGTGTTGTCAGGGAGCTGGGCCCTATATCTCCTGGCCGGGGAGGGAGCAGAGGTTTGGGCCCTTCCTCGGCCCCTGGGTGTCGTCGGGGGCTCCTCCTAGACAGGTCCATACCACCCGAGCCAGGGCTGGCTGGGGTTCACTGGGAGTTCTGCAGTGATGGGACATACACCCTGTCATAGCATACATCTAAAAAACGATATAGAGGAATTGTACAGATATAGAAAAGAGTGACCAAAATGATAAAGGGGAATAGGTTTAAAAATGTTAGAGCTCTTCAGCTTGGAGAAAAGGCGACTGAGGGGAGACATGAGTGGAGTAGAATGAGTAAAGGTGGATCAGTTGTTTACTCCTTCAAAGAGCACAAAATCTAGGTGACATGCAATGAAGCTACAAAATAGTACATTAAAGACGAATTGGAGAAAACATTTCATTACTCAATGCTTCTCAGTGTGGAGGAGTAGCCTAATGGTTAGAACACTGGCTTAGAAACCAAAAGACCAGAGTTTGGTTCTCACTAGTATTCCTTGAGGCTTTGGGTAAATAATCCTCCATTGCTTCAGAAGGATCCAAGTTATTAATGTACATGATCAAGTTTAAGTTACATTGTAAACTGTCTTGATTAAAATGATAAAGCAGTATAAAAAAAAACGTTAAATAAAAACACTTCAGTAAGCTCTGGAATTCATTAACAGAAGATGTAATAAAAGCAGATAGCTTAGCTGGGCTTAAAAAGGTTTTGGACAAGTTCCTGGATGAAAAATCCATAAATCATTATTAAAGTGGACTGGGGAAAATCCACTGCTGACCCCTGGGATCATAGAGCAACATGGAATCTGTCTATCTTTCGGAATCTGCCAGGTATTTGTGACCTGATTGGTCACTATTGGAAACAGGATGCTGGACTTGATGGACACTAGTCTAACACATTATCTTATGTTCTTAATTTAAGGTGTGTTCTCTGCTACTTATACTAGTATTTGATAAAGACAAACAGGTACCTGCTTGTTTTTAAAATAGGCTTAATTTAGACACATTAAATTCAATGTAACTTGGCACCCTGCTATAAAATTACCCTCCGCTTGCCCACTTCTGTGTGGGAACATGAATAGGTCACTAGTGGAGTGCCTCAGGGATCTGTACTGGGACCAGTGCTGGTTAACATATTCATGACCCCAGGCACGCTAGACTGGCTTCAGGCCCTAGCTATTCCCCTTTTCCCCTGCCCGTCCCCCCCTTTTCCCCTTTTTTGCAATTAACGGCCTGATCCTTCATTTCCTTAAACTGTTTTATTGGTGGATCTTTACAGGCCACAGCTTAGAACATAAGATATGCCATACTGGGTCAGATCAAGGTCCATCAAGCCCAGTATCCTGTTTCCAACAGTGGCCAATTTATTTATTTATTTATTTAGCTGTATTTATATCCTGCTTTTCACCGGGTCAAAGCGGTCAATTGGGTGATACATTTAACACAAGGGGATATGAGACACATACGCTAATACTTACAGGGAACATGGGCAATGGAGGGTTAAGTGGCTCGCCCAAGACCACAAGGAGTGCCTATAGGACTAGAAATCCCAGTCCCTCCAGCCTGAGATTGCTGTCCCCAGGTGGGACTTGAACCCCCGGCCCTCCGGCCTGAAGTACCTTGTCCTAACCACTAGACCACTCCTCCCTCAATCCAGGTCACAAGTACCTAGCAGTTTCCCCAAAAGACACAGGTTCCACAATGCTTGTACTGGGTCAAGCATTGATATCCTGGGTCCCTTCTTAATAATGGTTTATGGACATTTCCTCCAGGAACTTGTCCAAACCTTTTTTAAACCCAACTACACTAACAGCCTTTACTACATCCTTCGGTAACAAATTCCAGAGTTTGATTACACGTTGATTACGGATTGTGGATTGCGGATACACGGATTACGGATTGCGGATACACAGTTGCTTTGAACATTAACAACAATAATCATAATCACAATAAACCATAGGTACACAATAGGTAACAATAAGTAATGATGAGTAAACAATGACCCTAGACTAGCTAATGTGGAGGGGCACCACCGTCCCAGCTGCCTGGTTCAGCAACCCTGACCCACCCCCCGTGGCCAAGGTCGCTGCCCCATTACACCTCCCTGTCACCAACTGCTCCATGTTGGTGCCCAGGTGGCCCCCCCACTCCCAGTAATCGAGACCAGGCAACCCTGTCCCCTGGTACATGGCCCCCCTTTGTCACCGGGCCCAGGCACCCACAGCCTGGTACCTGGCCCCCTTTTTCTTTGCGGGATACCCTTCCCCTCCATCGGTGAGGTCCCGCCACTAGGAGGGCCCGCAGCCCGACTCATCCCATAGTGAGTACCGAAACGATGGCCCGCCACAGACCCTCAATGAACAGTTCCAGGCCAATTTCGTTCAGGTGAACCCCATCCCCAGCGTACATGGTTTGCTCCCCTCCAGTATGCCCCGATGCTCTACTACAACCCCTCTCACTGCTCACACCAATGTCCCGACCTCCTTATTCAGCTTCAATCTGCTTTTCTCAATACCCCTTGGGTGATCTGCTCCCCTCCACTGCTGCCGCAGGATGATGGGGGACCAGATGACTTCTGCACCCAGTTCAGCATGTATCCAGGCCACATCTGCCTTGATCCCAGTGATAAGACTGATGCTCTTCCTGGACACCAGATCATTACCACCCAGGTGGAGGGGTAATGATCTGGTGTCCAGGAAGGGCATCAAGAAATCAGTTTAGGCCTGCTCTCACCATCCGGAGACAGGTCAGTTGCCCAGGTGGAGGACTACAAAGCCGGGTGGGTGGCTGACCTGTCTCCAGACGGTGAGAGCGGGCTTAAACTGATCCCACCTCATCCCTCTTTGTCCCGTCCATTGTATACGGATGCTGTTGGGGTGGAAGCTGAACTGCCTGCCATAGTGATGTTTCGCTGCCCTTTGTCCAGTAGACATAGGAGTGTCCCACAATCCAGACTGAGATCGCTCTGAGACCTAGCAGGCAAGAAAGGGAGCAGCATCACCCAATGTCAGTGGTGGCGAATGTACTGCTTATACCAGTAGGAAGCCCACCTCCCGATAGCCTGTATCTGCTGTTCCCCCAGATTCAGCCTGTGCACTGTGGTAACTCCTAATTCTAAAGGAGTGTAGAGTCAGCCCCCTGGCGTCAAACCCTGCTGCCTTCACTGCCCACAGCCACAACGCCTGGAACTGGTACTGTGAGAGGCAGGAACCATCCTCATGCTAGAGCAGGGGTCTCCCCAACTTTTTTTTCCCCCCCTTATACCACGCTCTTTAGAATCAGTGTGGTTTACATATATACTAACAGGTACTTTTTATTCCCTTGTCCCCAAAGGGCTCACAATCTAAGTGTACCTGAGGCAATGGAGGGTTAAGTGGCTTGCCCAAGGCCACAAGGAGTGGCCATGGGACTAGAGACCCCCGTCCCTCCGGCCTGAAGTTGCTTGTCCCCATGTGGGAACTGAACCCCCAGCCTTCCAGCCTGAGGTAACCGGTCCCAACCACTGAGCCACTCCTCCCTTGCTTGGGGGTGCATTCGCAAATATGCACAGATGGTCACCACCGGGCAAAGGTCCCAGACCATCGTAGTGTTTAGCTATATCGCTTTCCCCTTCCCAAGCCGATCTGTCTTTGATCTGGCCAGGAACAGGCGTACCCTGTCTTCCATGACCACGGCATCACCCACCCGGCTAGCTGTGGCAGCTGTGGCAGCCCTGGAATGAGGCAGGACTTCGCTCATGCAGAAGGCCCCAAAGAACATCAACAGAGCGTCCAGCCAAAACAGTTTTTCCTCAAACCCATCCCAGGTGATAGCCGCTGCCTGCCAGATGACCCTGTCCAGCATGGGAAGAGAGACGGGCCTGTGACCATCAGGCCACAATGTGGCCTCCCTTGCCCAGCCTTCCATCAGCTTCCGAACCAAGAATTCCTTCGTCACATCACTATATCCCCCAATTTGAGAAAGAAGGCCATCCCTGCCTGCACCAGTCTGGCTTGCCTCACTGATGCCTCTTCTGCCTGTAAGTGCATAAGGAACTCGAGCAAGAGCCCAGTTGTCACCCCTTGCATGCTGTTGGCTCCCCGCTGCTCCATGAATCTCTGAAGCTGACCCAGGAGTACCCATAAGCCTTCCATGTACTGGCTGCCAATGAAGCCGTCACCAATCTGCCAGGGCTCCGCATCCAAGAGTCCACGTCTCTTCCGGCATATGGGCTGCCTGGGGCGCCTTGTTCAGGGGGAGCTGCTGGAATCATTGGAGCTGGAAATGAGAAAGAGCGTCAGCCAACTCATTGCTTTCCCCTGGGACGTGCCAGGCCGTGATGAATGCATTCAGTTCCAGGCTCCTCAGCACCAGCTTCCTAACCAACTTCATCACTCTCCCCGCCCTCGCTGTTTGCTTAATGATGGTGAATACCACTGCTGCAGTATCTGAGCGAAAAACTATTCTTCTATTGGCGAAAAGTCGCTTCCATATGACCGTGGCTACGACAATGGGAAACATTTCAAGGGACGTAATGTCCTTGGTCATGCCGTGCTGATGCCACTCCACTGCCAGTGCTCATGGCACCATTGCCCCTTGAAGTAAATCCCAAACCCCCCCCCCCCCACCACCACATCGGCAAATAGTTTCAGCTCCCAATTGCAGGTGGCCAGCGCCCTCCACATCTTCCTGCCATTGTAATGCAACAGGAACCGCTGCGACATGGCCAGGTCCTCCCTCAGGGGTGACTCTAATGAACTGATGTTTTCGGAACATACCCCTTGTGGCATCCACCAGCCACCGGATAAAAACCCGCCCCATGGGCATCACCCAGCATACAAAGTTTAGGTAGCCCTACAGGAATTGCATCTGCCCCAGTGTGACCTTCTTTTGGCCACCGCCCTGATCTGATTCGCAAGGTCACGCATACCTGGGACCTCTGTCTCCTGCTGGTCCACGCCACACAATGGGGCAGGCTACTGGTTGCTGTTTCCCATGCTGTCCTTCCCGGTCCTGATGCAGGCTCTGCTCGCCAACGCATGTTGCTTCGCCTCACCTTGCCGGTGCCACCACCAGTTTTGGACCCTCCATTCAAGCGCTTGTCTCCTTCCCTTTTCCCGCTGTCTTCACCGGACCCTTCGTCCTGGCTCTCTCAGTCGCTGGTCTGCTGGTCCTGCCGCTGGGTCACTGCTGCTTGGTCATGTCATGCCTATCCCGCTGTCTCTCTGCCTCAACCGCCGATCACACTGCTGCCCGCTGCCGTGCCCCTTCAGAGGTGGCTGAGATACTTCGCTGGTATTACTATATATATATATATATATTTTTTTTTTTTTTTAACTTTCTGTCCTGCTGAGACTTTCTTCAGTGATACAGTTCTTCCCTATCACCACCAGGTGGTGCCCTTGACCAGGGGTTGTTTTCTTTTAACTCGTGGTCTTAGCAAGCTCTCCTCTCCTGTTGCTGCTGCTGTCATGCACGCTCCCTGACCTCGTGGCCCGAACCGGCTCCCATCTCCTGCTGTTGCCTGCTCACCTCTGGAGGCCTCCTGCACTGGATGCTGCCAGTAAGCACATGGGGATGGACGCCACACTCTGATGCCTGACGGTGCACTCCCTTCTGCTGCTCTGAACTGCTGCCTCCAGCTTTGCTGCAATCCGCGACTCTGAAAAGAGCCTTTTCTCTCTCCTCCATTGGCTCCGAAAAGAGTCTTTTGTCTCCCGCAACTCTGAAAAGAGCCTTTTCTTCCTCTCTCGCAGCTCTGAAAAGAGCCTTTTCTCTCTTCTCCATTGGCTCCGAAAACAGCCTTTGGTCTCCCGCGACTCTGAAAAGAGCCTTTTCTTTCTTCGCTGTCTTCTTTTTTTTTGCAGCTAGGGAAGCACTGAGCAGGGCAGTGCTGTCTGCTGGGGGGAAAAGGAAGTGGCGACCTTTGCCCTTTCCTTTTATCCCAGCCCTTGCCTCCACCCCCTCTTCCTGCCTTCCCTGGCTGCCCCTTCCTGGCCCTCCTCCGTCTGCGGCCGGGTCATGGGCCCTGCCCCCTCAACATAGCCGGTCCCACCATTAATAATTTAGAAAATAGAGCAACAAGTCAACTGATCAAATCTGCAGAAAAATCATCCTTACTGCTGATACTGGTAATGTGGTGTTGGGAAACAATTCAGAAGAGAGAAAGATCAAAACATTTACTCGTGGCCACAAAGACAATTCTTAGTACAACAGATTTATAGGATCTTCAATTTTTAAAGAACACCTGTTCAAATGCCCATTCTTTTTTTTCCTTTGAAAATAACTGGTTATATAGCTATTTTTGTGGATAAGAGACACTGTAGCACTACCAAGGAAATTCTCTAAGGATATTGACTTCCTTGTGATGTATTGCTTTTCACCATAGGTTTTCCTATTAATCCCAGGGGAATCATTGCCATCTCAATTCCCCACATACCGGGAACTGGGAACTGAACTATACTGGCAAAAGCCCATCAGTCATATCCAGTCTTGGCAGCCAGTTGAGTCTTGGCCATTAATTCTTCCTGATTCATAGAGCTTTGTTTACTATGATGTTCACAATAACTTTCTCGAGAATGTGCCCTCTGGGAATGAAATGTTCCACCTCCAGAAATATTGCCATGAGAAGAACTTTGACTTTTCTTTGGCAGTGTCTAAATATAGGTCAAGCTAAATAAAGGTCATTTTCCAAAAAGAAGGACATAATTAGGTAATTTTCTTGCAGTGCTTATTTGTAATAGCTTTAGATACATTATATTTATTTGTGAATTTGTATGATGAGAGAAAGAGGAGATAAAGGACGGAATCTATTATTTTTAGAAAGTAGAAGTAAATGGAGCTCCAGAGTTACATGGAGCTAAATAGAGCAGGCTGAGCTGCACCATCAACCAGTGTAAGAGGTTCAGGGATTGGGGGAGGGGTTGGCCATTGGGCAGGAAAGCCCCTTACCCATTTCTATGGCAGTGTTTGCCCTTCCCTCCCATCTCTGAATTGAGTTGGGAATGGAGGCAGCGGTTGGGAGCTTTTATTTATTTATTTAATTTATTTATTTAACATTGTTTATATACCGCACTATTGTTTATATACGCATTATCACGATGACTGCATTTAGCATGAAATGCAGATGTGAATTGTCAGCACCAGTTCCCTGGTGGCCAGTGGATGCCAGGGCAGGTGGGACACAGAATATAAAGAGCAGATTTGAGAGTGTTATAAAGGCCCAAATGGCTCTTGGTCCTTGTATTTTTCTTGAGCTCCAAATCTTCAAAGAACTACGTATGCAGAGTGGTGGGAAAAATAAAGGCTTTTATTTCCCTCCTTCTCTGAGGTTCAAAATATTGGGTTACAAAGCAAAATGTCCTTACTTCAGGTAGAAAAACAAACTTAGGCTTTTCAAACAAAACTATCATATATTACCAGAATGGTGGTTCTTAGACAAAGTCAAGAATGCTCTGTTGTTACCTTAACAAATCACACGCATGGCAGAGATTCTAGACTTCCTGAAAAACACATTGTACAATCCATTTCTTGATCAGATAAGTCTCCTGGGGGATCCACTTGCATTTGCTCATACTCTGATACTTCTGATTCAGTATCCCTGGTTTCATGCAAACCACTCTCAGGAGTTTTGTATAGTTGCTCTAGCACTTTCCAATGTCCTGGGCCTAACCTAGGGCGTCGGCCACTTGCTGTACTGAGCTCAAAAGTATCTCCTTTTCTTGGAGGTTTTATATCAGCATTATGTGAACCTTTATCATTCACAGTATTCTTCTTAGGCATATATTTTCCATACCTTATTTTGCAGCAGTCCACAGGTAAACAGTTTTCTCCCCCTGCTTGCTTCTCCCAAGCAGCAGCCTGTTGAAATCCCTTTTTAAGAAAGCGTGGTTTACCTTGTGACTTTTGAATCTCTTCTCTTGCTGAAGGCCTGCTCCTAGACCAGACCAGCTCCTGGCTTACTTGCTCCGCGTGGCTTGGCCTCTTCAGCTGTTTCTCGTTTGGCTGAGGGTAGCACTTGTAGCAGCCGTGCTTTTGCCTCTGTGGTAGGGTTGCCAACTGGCCGGTTTTCAGCCGGCCTGGCCGGTTTTTCCACGGCCAGGCCGGCTGCCGGCGCAGAGGCAAAACCGGCCCTTTAAAAGCCGGTTTTTTTGCTCTGGCCGCAAGATCGGGAGCGGCCTGAGCAAAAAAAAAACGGCTTTTCTCTCCGCTTCAGAGGGAGCCGGGGAAGCCCGCGCGAGGTCCCGGCTCCCTCTGAACAGCCACCAGCGTGAAGAGCCTTTCCCTTCACGCTGGCGGCTGTTCCTGTGAAGCCGCGAATGCTGGGAAAGGTTAAAGGTTGCCCTTTAACCTTTCCCAGCATTCGCGGCTTCACAGGAACAGACGCCAGCGTGAAGGAAAAGGCTCTTCACGCTGGTGGCTGTTCAGAAGGAGCCGGGGCCTCGCGCGGGCTTCCCCGGCTCCCTCTGAAGCCTCAGACAGCCGCGATGCTGGTCGGGGGGGGGGGGGGGCAAGGACTGCATGGGCTGTGTTGGGGGGGACCGGGACGGGAAAAGGGCTAAGGGGGGGGGGACTTGGACTGGAAAAGGGCGAAGGGGGGGGCCATGGACGGTAAAAGGGCGAAGGGGGGGACTTGGACTGGAAATAGGCTGTGATGGGGGGGGGGGACCTGGACTGTAAAAGGGTTATGGGGGGGGGACATGGACTGGAAATGGGTTGTGATGGGGGTGGAGGGGACCTGGGCCAGAAAGGGGCTATGGGGTGGGGAAACTTGGACTGGAAATAGGCTGTGATGGGGGGGGGACCTGGACAGTAAAAGGGTTATGGGGGGGGGGGGGGACATGGACAGGAAATGGGTTGTTAGGGGGGTGGAGGGGACCTGGAAAGGAAAAGGGCTATGGGGGGGGGAACATGGACTGGAAAAGAGCTATGGGGGGGGGGGAACTTGGACTGGAAATGGGCTATGGTGGAGGAAGGGGGATCTTGGACTGGAAATAGGCTGTGATTAGGGGGGCTAGGACTGCAAATGGGCTGTGATGGTGCGGGGGGACTCGGACTGCAAATGGGCTGTGATGGTGCGGGGGGACTCGGACTGCAAATGGGATGTGATGGTGGGGGGGCCTAGGACTGGAAATAGGCTGTGATGGGGGACTTGGACTGGAAATGGGCTGTGATTGGGGGGGGGAGCTAGGACTGGAAATGGCCTGTGATGTGAGGGCTAGCACTGGAAATGGGCTGATGAAGAGCTGGAATAGGACTGGAAATGGGCTGATGTGGGGCATGGGAGAATGGGACTAGAAGGGAGTGGATGCTGGGTGAGTCTAGAACTATAAGGGAATTGATTTGGGGGGAGGACTAGAATGGATGGGGAATGAGAATGGAGAGGGGAAAAAATATTTTGTGTGGAAGAAAAGTCTATGATGGGCTGGGTATTGGGAGAGTAAGAGGGGCTTGAGAATGGAAGGGTGAAATTTAAACGGATGATAAAGGAATAAGGAAAGAATTGGGGGAAAGAGCAAAAGGGAAACAATCAGTATGTTAAAGCAGAAATAGAGAGAGAATGGAAAACATCTGAAAGAGAAGAAAGGACAAATGGATAGCTCGCAGAAGACACGAAGAAACCAGAAGAAAGTGACTGGAGCAATTGCAACTGAAAAATAAAACGCCCAAACAGAAGGTAGAAAAATACTTTTTATTTTGAATTTATTAACTGGAATATGTCTGGTCTGGGAAGTGTGTATTGCTAACATCTTTGCATTTTTGTTTAGTGCAAGAGGAAATTACTTTATAGTTTTATTTCTCCAGTGTTGTACATTTCATGTTTGGATTTTGGGGTTCCCAGTTTAATTATTATCTGACCAAGGAAGTTAGCCTACACGTATCCTCGGTAATTTTTGTGGGTGGGGCTGGGGCGGGGCAGGGGTGGGACTAGGGGCGGAGAATGGGTGGAGCATGGCGAGCCACAGGTGTCGGGTTTTTCTCGGTGAAAAGGTTGGCAAGCCTACTCTGTGGACAAACAGCCCTCTCAATGGCTTGAGCTGAAACCTCTTTAGGTTCTTCTTCAGCTCCCAGGAAATCACCTCTCACCCCTGGAGATCCTCTGGCACTGGAGTAATCAGGTTTCCCATTCAACCTTTCCTTGCCTGTGGTGATTCTGCTTCCATTGGCTTCTCTTCTGCCTCTGCCAACTCCTACTCCGCCGTCTCTTACTCTTCCACCTCTGACTCCGCTGTATCTGCCAGCTCTGACTCTGCCGTCTCTGACTCCGCTGTCTCTGCCAGCTCTGACTCCGCTGTCTCTGCCAGCTCTGACTCTGCCTTTCCAGTCCTCCATACTTCCCTTATGAAGCACTTCTCTGTCTGTGGATTGAAAGCTGGTTGGCACTCCCTTGTGACCAGCTGGACGTGGCTCCTCAGTCTCCCTGAAGACGCTCTTGCTCCCTCTATCTGGTCCCTGGGAATATTGCAGGTTATGCACATCTTTTTCTCTGTGTGAAACAGTTTCATTTCTCTCATCAGGGCTCTCATCAGCCCCCGCTGCATGACAGAATTAATGTGAAGTTACTTATTTGTTAAATATGTGCAGTATGTGACGTCATTACATGTCATCGTGTATTTGTTTGTAATGTTGGAGTAAAACTGTAAACAGTGATTGAGATGCGCCACCTAGTGGGAACAAGAATTTATAACTAGAAGCCCCAAAGTACGTCAATTGACGCATTGAAAACAATTGAGTGCGTCAACTGACGCACTTTGGGGCTTCTAGGTATAAATTCATTTTCCCGCTAGTGGTGAATCTGTCATTAATTTTTGTTGCACATATTTGAACATCTTGACCTTGCTAACAAAGTCATGGAACATGACTGACATGGTTCTAGCAGTGGCGCTGGCATACAACGTCGAAGATGCATTTGCATCAATTGACGCACTTTGGGGCTTCTAGTGTTAAAGCCACAGATGATTTTTAAAAAACATTTTTTGCTTCTAGATTCTAAACTTTCCTCTATTTCCACTCAGCTTTTCTTACTGTTCGCTTTAGAAATTGAAGCTGATTGTTGTACCACGGGGCAACATGCTTGCGGTGCACCCATCTCTGACCAGCTGGATATAAAGAGGTATGCCCAGACAACCCATTGTTCCATATACCAGCCAATTGGTTTATATCTTGGTTAGAAGGGGCATCATCTTTGTAAAGCCAGCTATTCTCAAAACCTTTCACATCTGAGGTTGATCATTTAGGGGCCTTTTTATTAAAGAGCATGAGTTCAGGCACATGCTAAAGGCTGGGACACATGTGGACAGCTGGCGTGGGGTCATGATACTTAGCACTGCTGGATTTGGGAGTAATTCAAAGTGAGGGCCCCCAAGCAAAATATCTGAAAGGGCCCACAGAGCAGGGAGGAAATCCACCTCAGAAGATATGTGAGTGGCTATAAATGGGCCCCCTCTTTCTCTGGACCCCCCTGCAGTGCAGTGATGGCTTGGGTGGAATTTATGCCATTGAGATAAGGTTATAATCTGATCAGAGACTACATAGTATTTACTCATACTGGATCTTGCATTTAAAAGAGTTCATGTTGAGGAACTTAATGGCACAATAGGTGTTATTGAAGAATTAATTAAATGCAAATATCTATCTGATGTTATAAACAATGGCTAGACCAGAAGCTTAACTCATTATATCTACCATATCCAGATATGACTGGAAAGACCTGTAAATAGTTGACCCTTATACTTCATCCTGAAGACCTTAGTATGTAGTAGCAAATTAATTGTTCATTGTACTACCTAATCTGTTCCTTGTTCATTGTAAACTGCCCAGTGCAGTACGAGCTGGGTTCTCTGTAAACCACCATGATTATGTGATAAAGCGGTATATAAAACTAAAAAAATAAATAAATAAAAATAAATAAAGTGAGACATTATCAACAGTAATAAAATAAAATCAAAACCACACAATATGTGACATCTTATTTAAATAGTCACTGCTAAAATAGCAGACAATTGAGCATTTGCAAACATACTTGAAGTTATGCCAGGCAGTTCTTTAAAGAAAACGTGCAGCCCCAAACTTGAAGCGAGAGTGGTGCCAGACCCATGCTAACAAATGGGACATGCATGGAATGTCTCCATACAGTTATCACGCATCCAGAGACAAGCCTGGGCTGAGCTGTTTGCTGCAGTTACTGCAGGTATAGTTACCGCCACCCATTGAGGAGGCGCAAAGTACACTTGCATCCGCTGCGACATTGACCGTGAGCGCATGCCAGTGGCATACACGCTAACTGCAATGCGTAGTCACCACCTACACTCCACCCTTAACCTCCCAGGCTTTGCCCCAACCTGTGCTAAGTGGTTAGCTGTGATTTTTAGTGTGGCCACATTTTTAGCTTACATGAATGGTTACCGTGGTGGGCTTGATGTGTGGTAAAACCTACGCTCACCATTAGCGTGGTTTAATAAACATGCCCCTTAGTGTGCACTAAATTGATATAAGATGCACTAATATATTAGTACATCTTAATTTGTCAGGTAGTGTGGGTTAGATCAATTTAGAATGCACTTGACATTCCCTATTAACACAAATGTGCGAAATTAACTGAAAAATCACTAAACATCAAGAAAGATTCATCAAAACCCCAACGATTAACCAAATCTTTCTTGCATGTGCACATCCCTTGTAAGTAGGGGTTTTATATGGAGTTATTTGTTCATTTATCAGCATATATTAACTGCCTTTGTAATAATAACGTGTCACTTGCATCTTGGTTTTAATGAGAGCAGAACGCTATTGTTTTGCAAAAACAATGAACATTTTGTCTGTAACCATTTATTTTTCACACATGGGTATTTTATGAAAGCCATCATTATTTTTTTAAGAATTATGATTTCTAATATTCTATATGGTAATATAGATTGGTGATAGTTCAAACATTTAAGTATTTTTTAAAACACAGACTTGACTTCAGATATGAGTAACTCTGTTTCCATTGAATTGCCTAATAATGCTTCTGTGAAGCTCATTTAAAAATGTAGATGACAAAACATTTGGAAATGCATCTTTATGGATACATCCATTTGCTAACAAAAGTGTAGAGACTGCTTGGATATCACTGTGAGAGGAGCAGCAGCATCCATTGTCCCTACTAAATCGCTAATCTATGCAGATGACGTGCTGATTTTCACACCAATCAACGTCACTCTGCCTGATTATACAGTACTAACAGAGTGTTTTGATGCAATTACAGACTGGCTCCTCACACAGAATATGAGAATAAACTTCAAAAAAACAGAAGCCCTAATCATCACAAAAAATAAAGAATTTTCACCCCCGACAACTCTAAAAGTACGTGACGCAGAGCTTCCTATCAAAACCCACCGTAAAATACCTAGGCGTAACCCTTGATCACCGACTGGACTTCAAAGAACACATAAACCGCACAGTGAAAACCGTCTATTTCAAGATCAGAACCCTCCGAAACCTCAAGAACATGCTCGACCCTGACAACCTCCGCACCATCTTTCAAGCCATAGTCATTCCACACTTTGATTATGCAAACATAGTTCTACACGGCCTCCCAAAAAGCACACTAAACACGCTGCAATTAGCGATGAACACCGCTGCCCACATCCTCAATGGTGCATCAAGGAATGACCACATAACCCCCATCTTAAAGGAATTACACTGGCTCCCAATATCCTGCAGGACTACATACAAAGCATTACTCATGACATTCAAAGCCATTAATAACTTAGCTCCCCTAGCAATCTCTACACTCATCACACACACCCCTAACACTAGATCTAGAAGATCAGTTGCAGTTAATACTCTAATCATCCCGACTGACTTTATAAAATGTACACACGCAACCACTGCAAGAGCATTCGTTTACTTTGCTCCCAAATGTTGGAATGATCTTCCACCCACCATAAGAGAAATTAAAGACCTCAAACAATTTAGAAAAGCCATAAAACACCATCTGTTCCTTTCATACTTCTCTCAATACCTGACCCCAACTTAGCCTAAACCCCATTACAAACCAAAGTTGAAATGCTTTATTCACTCCTGTATAACAAGAAGAATATCACTGTATATAGTTAAATAATTTATATGTACAAAGTTTTTCCCCGATGATGTATCATGTTAGACTTCCTGTTACATGTAAACTCACGACAGCCTGTTGCTATCTGTGAGTACTTTATGTTTACTGTAAACCGCGCTGATGGTAAAAGTGCGGTATATAAGAACATTAAATAAATAAATGAATAAATAAATAAATATTGCAAGTGTTTAGAGAGAAAAGTCTGACATTTTGCAGAACAGGGGAGCTTCTTGCTGCCAGTCATTTCATACTGGGAGGAAACACCTCTGAGAAGAAAAATCTCCTTCCAATATAAACCACTCTCAAAGGCACACTGAGCAGGTTTCAGCATATTATTCATAATGACACCTAAGGCCTTTTCTTAGGAATCGCTACTACCCAGGAAAAAGATCTAGGCATCGTCATGGATAATACGTTGAAACACACTGCACAGTGTGAAGAGGCAGCCAAAAAAGCAAATAGAATGCTAGGAATCATAAGGAAAGGAACTGAGAATAAAACCAAGGATATTACGATGATTCTGTATCACTCCATAGTGTGACTGCATCGTGATTCAGCAGAATTAGAAAAGGTACAGAGAAGAGTGACCA
Organism: Ichthyophis bannanicus; assembly: GCA_033557465.1. Lineage (NCBI taxonomy): Eukaryota > Metazoa > Chordata > Amphibia > Gymnophiona > Ichthyophiidae > Ichthyophis > Ichthyophis bannanicus. The sequence continues at coordinate 100,094,727 of CM066046.1, forward strand.
AAGTGCTAAAGGAGATGGAAGGAGACCTCTGTGAGGAAAGGCTTAAAAGGTTAGGGCTCTTCAGCTTAGAAAAAGAACAGCTGAGAGAGTTATAATAGAGATGTATAAAATAATGGGTGAAGTGGAATGCGTAAACGTAGACTGGTGGTTTGCTCCTTCAAAAAAGTAGAAAGAGTAGGAGATATGGAATGAAGCTACAATGTAGCATATCTAAGACTGATAGGAGAAAAGCCAGTGCTCACTGTAAGTTCTTTGTTTCCATAGGCCTAAAATTTAGAAGCACCCATTATAGTTGAGGGGAGGGGTGGAGTCTTTGCAAGTTATTTCCCCTCCATACCTTTGTTTAGGGTTGCACCTGCCATTCTGTGCACAAGTCCAGGCTTGGTAAAAGTTGCTCCTGTAGCTGGATTTAAAAGAGATTTGGACAAGTTCCTGGAAGAAAAGTCCATACAGCATATTAAAGTGATCAGGGGAAACCTACTGCTTACCCCTGGGATAAGCAGCGTGGAGTCTGTCTACCTTTTGGGACCTGAATAGTAGTTGTAACCTGGATTGGCCGCTGTTGGGAAAGAGGATACTGGGCTTGATGGACCTTTGGTCTGACCCAGTATGGCACATCTTATATTCTAATCTTTTTATATTCTTAGGGGCGTGCATCCTGGCCCCATGGTAGCCGAGACTGCGTGGGGAAAATGTATCCACGCTAAAACTCCTGCGCTGTTGGAGTACCACCCAAAAAGATGGGGTCAGGTCAGATTTGGGTCAGACAGCGGGCGTGAACAGCCATGCGCTGCTAGCGTAGACGTGCTAGTGATGCTTTAGATCATGAGAAACGCCACTAGCCCAGGTACAGATGCTCCTGCCTTTGAGCACACGCCACACCAGCACATTCCAAACACGCCTGCGCGTCATATTTCAAAATAGTCTCAGCCAGAACTAAATAATGAGATTTCATATTATCTTATCCCTATTGAATTAACATTTCTGACAATTGCCATCTAGGATGTATGAAGGTATTTATGCAGGTATGTAGAACCTGTGTACTTAATCATTTTCCCCCCGGATTCAATGGATTCTCGCATTCTGTATGAATGGGGAAAACCCTTCAGTATCTCTGGCCTATAGTAATATAGAAAATGATGGCAAATAACTGACTTGGCCAACTCACTGCCCAGTTACTCCAGTCCACATTTCTAAGGATAAATCCCAGCTGTCAGCATGTGAGTGCCTGTAAGATTCCAAGCCTATTTCTAGTTAGGTTTATTGATTTTCTCATTGGTTCTTTATCATTCTGGAAGTTCAATATATCACTGCAAGCAACACTTTAAAATCTGCGCTGCAGAGTTGTATTAAACTTCGTAGCCTTTTGATGGAAGTACTACTTAAAGTCCTGTGACATGACAGTCATTACAGTATGACTCACTTATTAACCAGCCATAAAGAAAACAAAATCACATTCTTTAGCTGAAATCCTGAGTCATGCTGTTGATTGCAGTCAAATGTTTGCACCCTTCCTCTCTTTATCGCAAGAACATCAATTCTAGGCACTTCCCTTATTAAACACAGTAAAAAAGCCAATGCATAACTGAACATCTGTGCATTCATATATATGCAACATACAGTCATCTCTATATAGGACACCCACTCACATATATAATGCATATGTAATTTGCAAGCCTTCTAGGTTTTTTTTAGCATGTGTAATCTCTCAATGTAGGCCTCAGGTGCTTTTATTCCTGTTGCCAAGGTATTAAGTCACACGTGAAAGGGGAAAAGGATTTGGATTTAGCTCATGCTTCTGTCTCAGGTCGCTTACATTCAGATGTATTAGGTATTGTGAGTGGAGGCATGGCTGCAGAGAGACAGGGGGCCTCTGCAACATCTAATGTCTTGGAATGTGCAGGGCACAGGGATGTATATCTCCCTGATCCCGAAACAGCAGGTGCATCGATACCCGTGGTTTCGGCATCAGGTTACTACCAGCCCCGTTTCCTGTTTGTATGCGGCCGCAGGCCAGACGCGTCTGTTACTGAATCGGGCTCTATGTGCCTACTTTTGGCACATGTACCACTGGGGGATTTTATATGCATCTAATTCATCATATAAAATACTCTTCTACATGCCCGGGCTGCTCACAAAATCCCCCCCCCCCATACTGTGTGTGCCCCAGTAAATTGCATGGGATATTCCATATGAGTCCAAATCATCTTGTTTACTGTCCAATATACAAGTAAAATCATCACGCTACTTTCACAGCAGAGGAAACTTGGTGCCACTGAACAGTTCATGGATTTCGTATGACCAGTGCACTTGTTAGATGGTGCTTAATCCCATTATTTAATCTCTAGAGGACTCAGGCAGTCTGTTCTACTTGCGTATATTGGTGTTTTACTGCTTAATTTATCACCATTTCACTGCACTGACTTGTACTGCATGTGCATTTAAGCATGACCTAATTTTATAAGAGGCCTTTTCCACGTGGAAAAGGTTAATCAAATTACCCCCTTAACATCTAAATGGGTACCCGAGGCCATGGGAGACAAAGTGACTTGCCCAAAGTCACAAGGCATGTGAGTGAGGGAAGTGGGATTTGAACCCTGGTTGTTAACTTATTGCTCTATCCACTAGGTCACTCTTTTTCCACAAGTTCATAAATTAAATGAGGCATTCATGGATTGGCTCAGTCTGTCCGAGATTACTTGACGCCTGCATGTATTTAAAGGAGAAGGGGAAGGCAGCACGCCCAAGTCAAGAAATGTAATCACAAATCTATCTACAGAGAAGGAGGTATTGGAAATCCTTATTCAAAGAAGAGTAAATAAGGACATGAGACCTGATGAAGTATATCCAGCATACTGAAAGAGCTCAAAAAATGCTGGAGTTCCAAGAGAGGAAGGAGAGATGATGTGGTACCATTCCACAAAAGCGTGAACCAGGGGGAGGTTGGTAACTGTAGACTCCTCCATCAACTTCAGTGGCGAGCAACTAAGCAAAGTTATTGAAATATACCATAGACCTCATATAATGCTGACATTGGGTCCAAAATATTTTACCATACGATAAGTGAGTCTGCATTATATTGAGTCAACCATTTAGTATTGGGTTCAATCCTTGATTGTGTTCTACGCAATCCCACATTATACTGAGTTATGTTAGAAGGGCTACAATGTACTACTTAGGACTGTGAGTGGGCTAAATAGTGCCCTAGGTAGTCGGAAGGTTCCTCCTCAATGATGACGTTGACCAACTGGTTCACTTCCGATGATGTAGACACATGGGAATAGACATGTGGGAAAACTTTTATCTGCACTGTAATGATAGCATTGGCATGGTGCGCTGGTGCCGTCCTGCTGAACCGGCCCCTGGGAAGACACCCACCTGACAGTGCTACAGAAACTCCTTGAAGCAGGTAAATACCAGGGTAATAGACAATATGGTTTTAGAAAGGTAAAATCCCATCATACAAACTTTAATGAGATGACAAAAGTTTGGGATCAAGGAGGTGCAGTAAATGTTACTTATCTAAATATTAGTAAAGTTTAAAAACTGCTCTGCACAGATGAGCAAAATAGCCAGTAAGGAAGTAGAACAGAAAACCGCTAATGGGTTGAGTAACATCACTTAGGGCCCCTTTTACTAAAGCCCACAAAGGATTTTCAATTAGCGTGCCAAACAAACGCACATTAATTTCAAAGCCTCCGCGGCAGCCGTCAGAGGTGTGACCACTATGGTCCCGGCAGCTAACGTGTGACGGGCCAGTCTAAGATGCACTCCACCAAGGCGGATTCACTTAATGACTCCCATAGAGGAGTTGTTAGGTGAACACGCATTAAGAACTGCATTGCCACTGAGCACACAGCCATAGTCCTGGTGTTGGTGGCAACGTGTCTCCATGCACACACTCCTCCCACTCCCGGCCCCATCCTGCGAGCGCCAACATGCTCTCACATTCGTGTTTCTGACTGCTGGTCACTGAGTATTAAAACACACACTAACCTGTAAAAGGGGCCCTTAGACTGGTACTCAGCGAAATCCTTTCTAATAACCAGCAGGGGCTTGGATTGAATTACCTGCCTTTTTAACTCATGCTTGAAATTCAGGTGTTGCTCCTATATAAAAACAGAAATATTTGCGTCGTGCTGCTTTCTAAAATTGTAGGGGACTCTATCCAGTGGCAGCGGATAGGCTTTATAAAGTGCCCAGCTGCTGCTGCTTTAAAAAAATCGGAATATTCAGCACTGGAACTAATCCGTCAAGCGGCACTGAAGATCTGGGTTCGCCAGTTGGCACATCGCTATCAGATCAGTGGCGCTATTCAGCTGCTATCTAGATAGCAATAACCGGTTAAAGTTAGGACAGCCATTGAACTGAGCTTAATCGGTTAAGCTATCTGGTTAGAGGCTGAAGATTGCCGCTGAGCAGTCAGTGACAGACACCGTCCCCGATCCACCCACAGACCTCCCTGCTTTTAACCGGGCATGTCTTACACAGTCTGTGGTGATATCAGCAGCACTATCCTCTCCTCTGCAAAAAATAAATCTACTCACAACTCCAATGCCAGCAATGTATTTGTGAGTAACTTTGTTTTTTGCAGTGAAGATGAGTGGAGTACCAGCTCTTATATTTTATTTATCTGATTAAGAAAGTGCCTCTCGAACAGTTTGTGATATGATACGTGTGAACGCATAGTGGCTATAGTTTGTCCTTTTATTGGGGTTTGGTTTCTCCATTTTTCAAAATGGCATTACCCCTGCCCCCTCATGAGACCCCAAATATAGCAAAGTAGTCTAGAGAGGGGTCCAGCTGTCTAGCTTAAAAGGCAACTACTGTACATGCCAACACTAAATTTTCAGCAGCAAAGATTGACGTGGTTAATTCCAAAGTTGATCATCTAAATTGTTCTGAATTGACCCTGTAGTGTTTCCCAGATCTCATGCTCCTCATTTCTCCATACAAGACCATCCTCAGTTAGCAATAATCTCATTTGCTGTATTGACTGTAAATTATTCTCTTTAATTGTGTGTGATATAGCAGAGGTTGTACATCCACCACCTCTTTATGAGAACCAAGCCCTCGTTCTGTAGTGTATATAAAAATGACCATTGTTGAGCTAGCTAAAGGTTTATATTGCACTATATTGATGTGAAAGCTTCTGGCATCCAAACAATAGCAGAGGTGGAACTAGGGTGTCTTTCCTAATTTTACTGATTTGCATTGATGAGCTTGTAGTTGCACCTTTCTTAGAAAAGCTTTGATTTTTCACTGCCTTAGCAAGCTCAAGGCACGGGGTAACAAAATAAAACATTTCAACATAAGAAAAACAAAAGCAGAAATCTCCCGGGGGAAAACTATAGATTGGCTCAACCATGCACATGTATCTAGCTCCAGCTAACCTGAGGTCAATAACTTTGCGCTAAGCTTTGATAAACTCGCAGGATTCATGCAAAATCAGTTCCTATATACAGTAAGTTGCAGTGCAGACACATTTTTTCTATTCTACGTTCACAGAGAGTTCATATCTGAGGCATATACATGTTTAAGCAAACAATGATAAAGTTAATGTTTTAAAGCTGTAACATAAAATTATTCAGACCGATATACAAAAGAATTTACGTGTTCATTGATGGCTGGTTAATGTATAACTTCACTAGCCATATATTTTTAGATAGCATTGGGATGAATATCTGAGTGAATGACCTAATACTATTCGTATAAGAAGGAGCCGAGTTTGGGGCAGGGCAAGAGCTGGAGAAAAGATTATCTACATAGCAGTGATATTCAGCCGCTATGCGGATAACATGTACCTTTATTATAGCCAGACAAATAGCACAATGCCCGCACTCTCTGTTCATTCAGCACCACTGCCTATAGGCATAGCAAAGCTGAATACAAGTATTAATTTTAGCAGAAATTCAGGCCGCAGGAATTACATTTCTTGGATTGGCTAAAGGATGCAATATACTAGATAGGATTAGGAAATAGTGGACCATGGATGATTCCTAAAAGAAGCTTTTTAACATTGGCCTAGAGGAAAAAGAAATCCAGCAGACCTAGGAAAATGGACGGATGGTAATCTATATTGAAACCAGAACAGGCATTGTCGCCGCATCTGTCATAGAAGATACATAAGATGAGCTCCCCGCCCCCATCCAATTTGCTGTGGGAAAGGGGGTTGTGGCGGATAGAGAGTGGGTAGGGGAGGAACAGTGGCTCATCTTATCTGGCAAACAGATGGTGGTTGTGCGAGTGCCAATGTTATGATGTCACATTATGCTTTGATTGTATGTATTGTCCATTGTTTCAGAGAGGGGAGGGATTTGGATTTTTCTCATGCTTTTTAGTAGTAGTTAAGGTGAGTTAAGTTCGTATACAGTAGGTATTTCCCTATCCACAAAGGGCTTACAATCGATATTTGTAACTGAGGCAATGCAGAGTTAAAGGATTTGCCCAAGGTTACAAGAAGCAACTGTGAGATTTGAACCCTGCCATCTCTGGATCTCAGCTAACTGCTCTTACAACTCTTGCAATCCAATCCACTACATTTATGTGCAGTGCAACTTGTGTATTGTAAGATACGATTTTTGTGCAATAATAGAAAGAGTTTTCATACTGCTTATAACTAGAGTCTGTAGGCAAGGTCAGATTTAAGCTTTTGGGTAAAACAGAATTCCCAGGTTAACAGGACAGGAAGGCACTTATTTTTCCCCTTAGTGTAAGGCCGCGGGGCAGGGTCCCGGCGGCCGTCCGTAACCGGGTGATCGGCTGGGTGCGGGGACCCTGTGTGCGGCCGTAGGAGGCGTCGGCGGCATCATGGAAACTCATTGACTCTGCTGCATGCAGGCACGCGGTGGAGCCAATGAGAAGAGAAGCAGGAAGGTGGGAGGGAGGAGGAGTGATGCAGCAAAGGGCAGTTGAGAGCCTTGTGCCATCGTGGCTGGTGGAGCTGGCTTGGGGTCCGGTGCCTGCTTTGCCGGGGTGGCTGCATGAAGAGCCCTTGAGGCGGGCCAAGGGGTGGACAGGCGGCAGCAGTGAGGAGAGAGATGAAGTAAGGCACGGGAGCCAGTGAAAAGGTGCAGAAAGGAGGCGCCAGTTCACGCGGCCTCTTCCTAGGAGCTGTGCCTGGAGGCGGGGAGCGTTTTTGGCGCAGGCCGGAGTGGAGACATTGGGGCCGGTGGAGAAGTGTGCGAGGGCAGCAGGAGCTCTTGAGACAGCGTGATCAGGATGACTCCAGGATTTCACCCTGTATTGGGCAAGGGAGGCGAGTGTCGGCCACGTGGCAGCTTAAAAAAAACCCACACACACAAAAAATAAATAAATAAATTAAGAATTAATTTAATAAAGGGGGTGCAGAGTTAGGGGGGTTTGGATATTTTGGAGGGCTGGCTACAGAGGCGGCGGGGCACAGGTTAAATTTAGCAGAACCGTCTGGGGTATGGGGAGGGTTACACTATGGGGGGATTGGGTCATGGCCTAATAGTACCTTGGGGCATTGGGCTGGTTAATTAATGGTAATTTATGTCGGCCTCAATTTATATAAAAAAAAGAAAAGAGAAGTAAGGGAAATCGGCTCTATGAGAGCTGCGGGGCCGGCAGGAGGGAGAGGGGTGTGGGGGCGGAGATGAGTGCGGTCTCGTGGGGGCTCGGGTGAGGGCAGGAGGGCATGAAGGGGATGTCCTAGGGTGTTAATAGCTCCGGTCTTGGAGGGGTAATTGGTGGGAAGGGTAGGTGCCGATACGGTCATGCGGAGTGGGGGGTACAGAGTTTGGTGGCAAGGACAGAGTGGCACCCCCCTCACATAAGGGGAGGAGAACGGGGATGATGGGAAGCTAGGCAGTCCTGTTGTGGGGACTGTGGGTGTCGGAGGCAGGGTTAAGCTGGTTCCAGTGGGGAGGGCCTTTTACTGCCCCGCTGGGGTGTTCGGCAGAACAAAGGGGTGATCAAGGGGGGGCAAGGTTTGTCCGGGGCTGAGTGGTTGGCAGCTGGACAGCTGCAGTGCTCTTCGGCGGGTTCCCCTCCTGGTTTTTTTGTTATGTCTCCACAGGTGCCAGCAATGAATCCACCCAAAGGGTGCAAGGATGAGGAGGCCAATTCGGAGTGGAGGACCGAGTGTGGTGGAGCAGGCTTCATATGCGAGGCGAGACAAACTGCAGGAGCCAGGAGGACGGTCCACGCCTGGTACAATGGCGGCATTAGCTGCGGTTTGGTGGCTGCAGGTGAGTTGCAGGATAGGCGGGGGGAGGTATCGGGGGGGGAGTGGAGTGGGGGGGTGGGGGGCCTCGGAGGAATAAGCGGGTAAAAAACAGAAACATTCCTGTCAGCGGCGGCATGGCTCACAGTCTTCCTCTTCCTCATCAGCGGATGCATCATCCTTGTGGTCAGCAGCTGTGGGGGTGGGGCAGGTGGTTAGCAGCGGTGCGGTAGCAGCGAGTATGCTGGGAGGTAGTGCTCCTACAGTAGCGCCATTTTAGGAATTATGGAACGGAGTCCCGAGGAAACTACGCTGTAAGAGTAGGAAGTGCAAATATATATATAAAACTTTGGCTTGCTTGAAGGTAGGAAGGGGTCCGGGGACAGGAGAATGAAGGGAAGGGCAGACGAGAAGGCGGCCAGATTAGAAGGTAAACTGTAAGGCGGGCAACTGGGCGAGAGCCTATTGGCGGCTTGCGAGGTAGGGGGTCATCAACATTCGGGGCAGTACGGGATGTGGTTGGCGTATGCAGATTCCCTTCTCGAGGCATCTCAGCCCCACGAGGGAGGGGCCTGGGTAAATTATGCCGAGATGTTACGCGGAAAAAGGGAGGAGAATAAATAGCGGTCAAGGGGCATGCAGGATACTAATCTGCGGTTGACGCGGAGGTCAGCCAGGGGAGGGTTGGGGGAGAGGGGGGATGTGCCTAATGTGGGGGGGGGGGGCTGCATTCCTTTCAGGCAGTGAGGGCTATGCCACAGCAGATGTCAAGGGGAGGGCGGGGCGAGTGGCTCTTCAAGTTCTCCTGCCCGTTTCAGAATGCAAATTCCGACATGTGTGTTCTTTGGATAGTGGGGGACATTCAGCGGCTCAAGGCCTTGGAAAAGGGGCCTCAGGGACCCCTGTCCCGGGCCACCAGCAAGAGAGTGGTATTTGGTGTTGCCCCTACGCCCATATAGATGGGGGCTTTATGGACACTGATTCGGCAGTACCTGCAGCGGGGGGATAGGGAGGTTTTACGGCTCCATGGGAAGCATCAGCAAATGATCACTTTCCTCGGGAATTGGGTTCGGATCGGTATGAGTCCTGGGATAGGGCAGTAGAGTTGGTTCGAAAGGCGGGTGGCAAGGTGTAGAGGGACAAGTGGATGTCCAAAGGGGATATTGAGTCGGTTTTTTGTTTGCTGCCAGTACACCCGCGGCAGTTGGTGTGCGGGGTTTCCATAGTGAGGAGCATATTTAATTTGACACTGGGGGGCTTATGGATTGCTCAATTGCATGGGTGTACTTGGAGAAAGTTAGCACTTCCCGGCAGTGGGTGATGGTCCAGAATGGGGGCTGGGCAGATGTGCGCAGTATCTGGATGGATTTTCGTTCATAGGTGCAGCAGGGGCATCGGGGTGCCAGGAGCTTTTGGAGGGTTTTGTGGAAGTGTTGCGTGATTTGGGTGTCCCGGTGGCCACAGGTAAGACCGAAGGCCCGGCACCGTGGAGCAATTTTGGGAGGGGAGTTAGATTATGTGGACAAGGTGGCTCGAGGTTGCGAGTGTGGGTGGCGAACGTAAGGGCCTCCGATAGGTTAGCGTTGAAGGAGATGCAGGCTTGGATAGGCTCTCTCAATGTCACCTGGAGGGTTCGATCAATTGGATGGGTATTTATGTGGCAGCTAGTGGCGTCAATGGCGGGAATACACAGGCACATCACAGTATTAGTGTATCGAAGGGCTGCGGGCTGATCTGTGCATAGGTAATGTAATTTTGTAGGATGTCAATGGGGTGGCAGTAACGATGGAGGTTGAGATATTCAATGTAAATTCGCAGCTCTACACGGATGCAGTGGGGGGTAGGGGTTTAGGAATTTACTTTGGGGGGCGTGGAGGGCGGCTAGATGGCCACAGTCTTGGCATGAAGGGGGGTCTTTGAAGGCCACAATGTGTTGCGGTGGCGGCACTAGTGCGGGACATAGTGCAGCAGGTTGGCGTTTGAATGTGTTTGTCCAGGCACAGCATATGGCGGGTGTTACTAACAAGATGGATGATGCTCTTTCTTGTTTTCCATGGGAGCGATTTCGGAAGGTGGCCCCAGAAGCAGACACAGAGGGATTTGAGGTCCGGGAGTAATTACGGAGCGTTGGCCTAAGGGGAGGATGCATCTACTGGGGAGTTTAGTGTCGGCGGCAGCATGATCAGACTATCGGCGGGGTTGCAGAAAAGTGGTAGAATTATTGGTGGCCAGAGGTTGGCGGCTTGGTCCGGTGTCTGATCAGTTGAGGGGTCAGAAAAAATAAAACGCGGGATCGACGGCGCGTACCCAAGTAGCGGGATTTAGCTTTTTCTAGAGCAGTAGGAGGGGGCTCCTCAATTAGGGGGAGTCCTAGTCCACAGGCTATTCAAAGGGGGGAGCGGTCGCAGCCGGCTGCAAGGGACTCCAGGCGGCCGATTACTCATGAATGGCTTGGGAGGCTCTGTGCTGCGTTACCCATAGTTGCAGGTTCACGGCAGGTTTGGTCTTGCAATTTTTGGCACCTTCCAGATGAGATTTGGTGGCGAACTCCAGTAGGTCAGGTGGATGCCGGCATGCAGTGACAGCGTGTGCAGCTGAGGAAGGGCGATTGCAGGTTCTTTTAGCGAAATCTAAGACAGACCTGCTAGGAAAAGATTTGTGGGTTGTCTGGACTGAGATTGTGGGCCTGTCCACCTGTCCCAAAGGCGCATTGTGGGGGTACTTGAGGGTGCGTGCAGTGGCAGAGGGAGTGCAATTTATAGCAGTCCCGAGGTGGGAGTGGCAGTACATAGGTAAAGATCTGAGGCTGTCGGCTTCACATTCCTTCCGCATCGGTGGCGGTAGGCTTCCCGGAATGGGAGATACGAAGCATTGGCAGATGGTGTTCTCCAGCTTTTGGGTTATGTTTGTTTGAGGGGGGGGGGAAGGAAGGGTTCGGGAAATGAGGGCTGCTAATGGTATTCTCTGTTTCAGTTAAGGGACAGAGTCATCGTGGCTGCTGGGGCATGCTTTCGCTTAGTGGACTGGTCAGCGAGCAGCGGTGCGGCTGGTGGGTCCTAGTTTGGGTCTTAATTCAGCTGTGGTGTCGAGTTATGGCTGGGCAAGTGCGGTCTACGGGGACACAGCTTATGCCTTTGTTTCGGCACCAGGAGCGAGTATGGAGTAAGCCGGGGAGGCAATGACCTAGTTGTCTGGACCGGCAAGCAATTATGCGAGCAGCGAAGAAAGATCTTGGGGTGGTGTTCCATATGGTTTTAATGTCTAATGTGGTCGGATATGAGTCCAAGGCCTGCTTTCCGGGACCAACGGCGTTTGTCGTGGGAGCTGACAAAAAATTAACCGACAGATTGGCCTTCGTATTTCTGAGCTGGGAGCTTACCGAATCGGCATTCAGGGGCGTCAGTTGACTGTGCAGGCTTGGTTTGATGGGAGGGGGCACACTTATTCCCAATGGGGAGAGATTTGCTCTTGAATGACTGGCAGGAGGCCTTGGAATGTGTGGGGCAGCAGGAGGCTCGCTGGTCGCAGCTTGGTAGTGGGGGGGCGGCACAGGGACATTAATGTCACCTTTGCTGGTGGTGGGATCCCGGAGGTTTCCGGGGTCCGGAGCCTTGGCTATACTTGGGTTGGGGGGCGGGGTGCCCCAGACCCGGACAACCCCTGCTGACTTTTGCTAATTACATGGTGAGGTCGGGGAAAGGGGTAGGCGGATTGCCAGTGGCCTGACCATGGCCGAAGTGGAGGTGAGGTCACCTTGCTAATTGTATGGCTGGTGGCGCATGGTTCCGCTTTGGGCTGGCTAAGAGGTTGATTCCTGGATTGTAATGTTTAACATGTTAAAACGTTAATAATTCTGCGACCAGTTGTTTGCCATGAACATGTTGTGTATGTAGTTTTTTGGGCTGATGGGGGTGGGGGCAGTAAAGGGGGCAAAAAGAGGGGGGGGAAGAGGGGGATGTGGCAAAGGGGACTGGGAGCACCTGGCCCGATCTACCTTGGTTAGTGTAAGGCCACGGGGCAGGGTCCTGGCAGCTGTCCATAACGGGGTGATCGGCTGGGTGCGGGGACCCAGCGCGGCCATAGGAGGCATCAGCGGCATCATGGAAACTCATTGGCTCCGCCACATGCAGGTGCGTGGTGGAGCCAATAAGAAGAGAAGCAGGAAGGTGGGAGAGAGGAGGAGTGACGCGGCAACGAGCATTTGAGAGCCCTGTGCCGTTGTGGCTGGTGGAGCTGGCTTCCCCTCCCACCCAGTAGGGGATGTTTGACGTGAGGGGTGTCACAGCAGGGGGGGGGGAGGATCCCGGAGGTTTTAGGGGTCCGGAGCCTTGGCTATACTTGGGTTGGGGGGCGGGGTGCCCCAGACCTGGACAACCCCTGCTGACATTTGCTAATTATATGGCGAGGCTTGGGAAAGGGGTAGGCGGATTGCCAGTGGCCTGACCGTGGCCGAAGCGGAGGTGAGGTCATGTTGCTAATTGTATGGCTGGTGGTGTGTGGTTATGCTTTGGGCTGGTTAAGAGGTTGATTCTTGGATTGTAATGTTTAACGTGTTAAAACGTTAATAAAGCTGCGACCAGTTGTTTGCCATGAACATGTGTGTGTAGTTTTTGGGCTGATGAGGGTGGGGGCGGTAAAGGGGAAAAAAAGAGAGGGGGATGTGGCAAAGGGGACTGGGAGCTCCTGGTCTGATCTACCTCAGTTATTATAAAGATATGTGAAGACATATTTTAGAAAAGCCAAATAAGTGCAATCTGGGAAGCCCAAGTCAAAACACCTGAAATTCAGTGGAAGGCACAGCGGTGAAGGTGAGCACATGTGAGTGCTTCATAAAATCAGCCCATCTCCACCTGAATAGATAAAGATTTCCGTCAGACGGAAAAGATGCAGATATGCACCTGAGACACACGTAAGTTTCAGGGCAATTTTAAAAATGTGCACATGGACAGCTGTGGACAGCAATATGGTATTGCAAACTGGGCATGTGTATTTCTCGAGTAGCCTAGGGGTTGGAGGCACAGTCTGTTCACCACAGAGACCAGGCTTTGAATCCCACTGATACTCCTTGTGGCCTTTGGCAAGTCATTTAACTCTCCGTTGCCTCAGGTACTAGTTTAAATTGTAACCCCTCTATTCTACCTGAATGTAACTTGCCTTGAACTGGAAGTCATGAGGAAAATATGAAAAAGTTAAATAAATAAATTGATATGTGGCAGTTAGGAAAAAGGCCCCTCTATTTACTGGCATGTCTTTTCGAAGGAGACCAAATTATTGGGGGAGTGAGCAGGCATTTTCCTCTTCCCTCTACACTTTTCTGATGGCTATTCATTCCCAGGAGCAAGTATAGGCGTAGACGTATCCGCCAACAGGTTTAGACATGCTGGCCATGAATCTTTTCTGGAATGCCTCAGACCCGCCTCTGCCCTGCTCCCGTGAGACATAGCTGTGATCGCACCAGACATGTATGTTTGGGGCAACCTAGAATTGCTATTGGAACATGGATGTGACTGGGATGTCTGAATGGTTGTTTTCACATATCCAAGTCATGAATAGGGTTTCTAAAATGACCCCCATAGGCGCCTATGGGTCTTTATAAAAAACTAGCAAAAATCATGCAAAAATTGCACCTAGACTGAAGGCATGGCTTTTAAATCTTGCATGCAGATTTTATAAAATATTCCCATAAATCGTGTTTCTGTTCGTGCTCCACCCAAACTCAGCCATTCTGGCTTGCACTGTGCACACTCTTAGGCATGACCTGATTTTATGAGAGTCCATTTCTGCATGCAAATCAGCTCTTTAAGCATGAATATTATTTATAAAATTAGCCTCTTGAGACCTATAGGCAAGACCGGACAGCAGAGCCCAGAGAATTGGGGAGGGGGGTTTGAGATCTCAAAGACTGAAGAAACAGCAGAGCAGCAAAGGAATGCCCTAGTGTCACAGTAGTGCAAGCCCCTGGCCCTAAAGTAACCAGCTGCAGGCTTCTCTTTCACCTGGGTATTTAGCATCTTCATAAATTGACACTCTAGGGAGTTGCCTATGTCTAAATCCAGGCCTGTCCTCAGGCAATTGTTACTCGTGTGGCTTGCATCAGTTTTAAAGGGGATACATATGCATACTTAAACTTTGAAAACTGGGTACAGAAAAGAATGTATGGAAACTTGGCATCTCTTTTTTTGTGGGACTTTTTCAACTAAGAGCAATAGGTACTAAGCTGCTGTAAAATAACACATTTTATTATATAATTTATATCTTTTCCTCAGTACCACTCTCTGGGTTACTCTTGCAGTAAATATAAATTTGCTTTGCTGCTCCTGGGGATATTATGTATTTCTGGCTGCAGCAACACAGAGATAGCAGGCCACAGGTTGGGCCCCCTATCTCTTAAAGGAGTCAGTGAGAGGTGAAGCACTTTACCCCTTTGATATCCTATATTCACCCACCCCTAACAACCCCCCACCCACACTTCTCAATCAGAACCCCCCCTTCAAGAGCCCCCCATATTACACCCCTTTCCCCAAAAAATGATCTCTTACCTCCCCACCAAATCACCTCCTCCACCCTCCAAAACAGATCCCTCATCCCCTATTTCTCCCAGGACTACCAGGAATTTCAGTAGTGTCTAACGGGGGCATGAGTGATCCCCTGTAGCTCCTGCCCTGTTGGGTTCCTGGCTACAAAATGGCACCTCTCAATCTCTAGGGGTAGTCAAGCTGCCAAATAAGGGGTACATTCCAATAAAGCTTTGAAGGTGCGGTAAATCAAGCATTTTAATAAAGAATAAAATGGTAATAACCAGTAAAGGTATGGATTGTATTACTTGCCTTTTTAAATTCATGCTTGAAATTTAGGTAGAGCAGGCAGTTCAGATGACAAGACCTCAACTTTCTTACTTTCAACACATCATACAAAGAGAGAGATCATTAGAGAAAGGCATCCTGGACCCACCAGATCTACCTGACTAGGGAACTTATTCCATCTCAGAGGTGGAATAAGTTCCCCTTTCAGGCCGCTGGCCCCGGATGTACAGGGCTGACATTGGAATCGGCCCTGTATGTCCGGGGCTGCCGACCACCCACTGCCTGCTCTAATCCTCCCCTGCACCGCCCTTTACCCGCCCCCGTCTATCCTCCCCCTACAATGTACGAGGAAGTTAGTCAGGGTTGGCAAAGGGGCTGAATAGCAGGGATGAACGTGCCAATGGGACGTCCATCCCCGTTGTTCGTATCCCGGAATGACCCTCACTGTATATAAAACCCATCCAAGGCATTCTCCATCACCTCATAGTCATATTCTCCACTAGTTTAAAGATATGATGACTTCCCCCTCCATCCCTTCATTTTAACCCTCATTAAGGGTATAAACTTCCCGCAATACCCTGCAGAGTTTCAGAAAATCGGCATAAGAGGTTAGTGACTGATATTCAGCAGCAGCAGTCAGGCAATTCTAAAGTGCCTGGATGCTGCTGCTTTATTCATGCTGGAGCCTATCCAGTGTCCAGTGCTGAATATCCGCTTTTGCCAGGTGATATCTAGTCACTAAACAGATAGCCCAAGCCAGATAAAGTTAGGATTTTATCCAGTTTAGCTTTCTAGTTAATGGCTGAATATCTCCACTGACTGAATAGCTCAGTAGTTCTCAACTCAGTCCTCTAAAAATCCTTAGTCCAGGTTTTCAGGATATCCATAATGAATATGCATGAGATAGACCTGCATACAATGGAAGCAGCACATGCAGATCTCTCATGCATATTCATTGTGGATATCCTGAAAACCTGACTGGCCTAGGGGTCCCAGAGGACTGAGTTGAGAACTACTGGAATAGCTGCTGGGATGGCCTCCTATCCAACCACAAATCACCCCGGTTTTAACCAGTCATCTTTTCTGTTGCCTGTGGGTATATTCAATGACACTATCCGGACAGTGCTGCTGAATATTGGGATTGCCATGGTTTAACCAGTTAGCAGGTCCTGTTAACAGGCTAAACTCCTTTGAATATGTTCGCCCACCCCCAAATCTTTTAGTGCCCATTTCAACTGCAACAAATGCAACAGCAGGGGCAATTTCTCAAATTGGATTCCAAAGATGGGAAAGCTTGTTCTTTGTAGTGCTAAGGAAATAACTTGGTGTTTCATACAGAACAGGAGAACCTTGGACTTCTCTCCAGTCATGATGAAGCAATGGTGAAAATGATCAAATTAGGAGCCCCGTTAGTTCCACAAGAGAGGTATTCTCAGACTTTGGAAGAATCAAGACTTGATCCAGTTGGAGTCCAAACCATTTGCAAATGCCAAAACCTTATTGGTAGCCATCAAAAGGTAGAAACTACCTGGAAGGCTTAGTAAGTCAGGAGAAGCAAGTATTGAAGATCGTCTGGTATTATTGAATTCCAAGGATCTAGTCAATTCCAAAATTGTCCTCCTGTGGACAATATTACTATCCAGACCCATCCAGGAAGGATCTTCTTTAGGTGACTATTCACTAGCCATACAGTGTGTTGCATTTGCCTCTTCCAGTGAATGAAATGGAAGTGGGAACCCTGTTACTATTCGGTCTCTGTCTTTCATTCCTTTTGTTCAGCTCCATGCCCACCTAATGATACTAAATTAGAGGCTCATGTTTCATTGTCAACTACATTGTATACTTTAAGTGGTTGGATCTCAAGCCCTTCTTATATAGATGCTAGAAAATCATATGCTGCTATTCCCACATTTAACAGGAATTTTGCAGGTTAGGATCAACACCAGTTTAGGCGTCATTTGAGCTCTAATCTTAGGAGATCATGCATTGTCCTTACTGCATGAAGTAACAAACAGCAAACCCACCAATATGAGTGCCGCTAGTTTCTTCTACAGCACTGAAGAACACCAAAATAAACACATGTGAGGCACACGTGTGTGAAAATTATGCAAGTGTGCTATTTTTTGCTCCAGTTGATGACCTACACTTGCATGGCATTGTGCTTTCATGCAAAAATTATTATGAAAAGAAAGCAACCAAATATTTGAAAGACGACCAAAGTTATAATAGCCACATTGGTCTTGAAGAAAACTCTATTGGTCACAGGCCGTGATCTTTTATTGAACCAACATAAGAAATATCCAGTGATATCATACATGAGCACATGGGACCATACGGGTTCCGTCTTCATATGACGCAAGCATCAAAAGAAAAACACACATATTAACAGACACCTTTCTGAAGTTATGGTCAAAATATAAATAAATTATATATATATATATATTTAAACTCAAAACAGGCATTTTAGGAGATTGTATTTTATCAAGCTCAAGGGCTTGTCATTTATTAGAAGGTGAACACGAAAATAGGTTTGACACAGGATGATCATGCATGTTGTTTTTACTTTTAACAACTCGACTTCCGAATTCACCATTAACTACAGAGGAGAAGGGAATGCACCACAGACATGCGCGGAGATCAAACAGTACGTACATATACTCTGTATAATATGGCGTTTGTTAACATGCTGGTACTGCTCAGTGATACGATTTATAATCAGATGGCAAAGGTGCTATCAAAGAGCAAGCAGGGAAATGCTCAAATATTTTATGGCATGACAATGAATATCAGTATATCACTGTCCCTCTTTGTCTTCTCACGTTTTCTGTGGCTAGCCTTGACACTTCCTGTCCTCTGGGTCCAAAGGAGTTTTTACAGTCAACCACTGGGAAACAATTGAACTATTGAAATCCTATTCAATAGACTGTACTGAACATGAGTTGTGGGATATAACGCTAACAATGATAAGAATGAGGGGGGATTTAACTGCATGTTATCATCGGCCCTGTACATGACAGGGGACTAGCAAAGCTATTTGCCTTTTATCCATGTTCGCTTTTACTTAAAGCTGAGTGAATTGTTTTGCCAAAAATGCTTCTTCACAGATATACCGTATTTAATCAGAGTCAATTTTCAGAAGCACACCTTGGTTACCCACAAGCCTGGTAAGCAATTTTTTTTTAAAGCCTGTTAGTATAATTTTTATTTTGGAAATTTGCTTAAGTGGGAACCCAGTACTTCATTTTCCTGTGGCTAATGGAAAAGGGGAAAAGAGATGTGAAAATTCCAGTATGGATTTGTACTTTACTCTCTCGACTTAACCACGCCCCTTTTCAATGAGTAGGGGTAATCTTCAGAAAAGCCAACTTACTTCGGTAAATGGCTTTGAAAATTGTCCTCTTCAATTTCTTCATTTTTGAAAAGTTTATATAAATTGTGCAATAGTTTGTAGAAGTGTATCAAGGTTACTGAAAATGTTAATTGATTATTAAATGCAGATGAACATGTGTATTCCTGCAGTATACCGCATGCACAGCAAAGCAAAACTGAACATACTGTATCAGCAAGAAAATAGTGAGAAAATACACAAGCCGTTCATAAAATAATAAGCATCCTTTCAGGTCCTGGGTTTATTTAAATTTTGATATATGTGCAACTAGCAACTTCTTGGTTCTCTGTTGCTTCAGAAACATTTGCTGTAAACCAGTTCATATTTTTACTTTTTCAGTGGCATACAGTAGCCATTAATATTGAAAATAGTTCTAACAATATTATTATTTAAAGAGGATTTGACATGTTTGTAACATTTTAATCAAGGCTTCTTGGACCCATCCTGGTGATCACACTAGAGTTGGGTTTTCAGGATATCCACTATAAATATTCATGAGATAAAGTTGCATGTATTGTGTCTGCAATATAAGAAGTTTTATATTAGGCATATTCATGGTGAATAGACTGAAAATCCAAAAGGTTGTGTGGTCACTGGGACATATTTGGGAAGTCCTGATCTTAATGATTTTGCAGATGACACTAAAATAGGCAACTGTCCAGCTCCATTCTCCTGAGTTAGTGGTCCCCCAAACTGGTCCTCAAGGGTGACAAACTAGTCTGGATTTTAGGATTTCTACAAGGCATATTTATTTATTTATTTATTTGGACAGTTTTCTATACCGCCCCTTCCAGAGATCAGGGGCGGTTTACATAGAACACAACAAGTTACATAGAACCAAGTATTCTTTGCAGTAATATTCTGTGTAGAAATCCCCAAACCCAACTGGGTTGTGGCCCTGGAGGACTGAATTTGGCGACCTTTCCCCTAAATGAGCCCCCCTACATCACGCAATGCTTTCAAACAGAAAAAAGAGCTGGGATATGATAGTACACAGTAAGGCCACAATATCACAGTTAAGGATTTTCATATTGAGCTCTAAGTAGTAATAATATACCCCTACCTATATCCAGTTAACTTGCTTACAAAACACCGATTTTGTATTCCACCAATTGTCCTTTTATAAGTTTTACATATTGCTTTATACAACAGCAAATGAAGGTTATCGGTTTCCACGTAAGGGTCACAGGAGAAGAAATAACCACTGCTTCTCTAATTATCTTGGGCTCTGCAAGAAACATGCCAATTTCAACTACAAGAAACTGCTGTTTTTTGGCTAATCAGAAAAAAGACTAGCAAATGATTTCCTTAGATTTCGGATAGTCTCAGCCTTGGCTTCATCTTCATTATGACTTGATCGAAAGAAGGACGATTCAGTGAAGCTAAAGGCATTTGTCAAAGACTGCGACTTACTGGAAAACAACAAAAAAAATATTATGTTTAGTAAGTATACAGTATTCAGTATAAAGCAACTTCAATACCAGTACAGCATGTGGATCAGTTATTCCCAAAGTAACTTAATATTGTTTGTATAATGAGCACACAAAAATGAATCGAGGCATGCAGATTAGGTGGCCTGAAAGGTCTTTGTTCTGTATATCAACAATGTCACTGTGTTATTATTTCAGACTTGAAGCAGACTGAAATCTGTTTCTGTCAAGTTTTTCAAAAACAAAAAAAAGGGGTTTCTCCAAGGAAGAAAATCTGAAGTGGTTCTGGAAAATTTGTAGACATGTCTGCTCCCATGAAATTAGCTTTGGATCTTCCAAAGATTCAAAGTAATTTTCCGAAGCTTTGACACAGAGGGTCATGTTTGCTAAACTGCAGTATTCGATAGCATGGCATTTAGTATGCTTAGCGTGGGGCCCCATGCTAAAACTCTCTTGTCAACAGGATAGTACGCGATTGGGCAGAGATGGGAGTATTGCAGTGGAACATGGGCTTTGAGAGCACATAGAGCCCGATTCAGAAAGGGGCACATCCGGGCTATTCAGATGGCCCTGAGCAGAATGGGCCTGTTAGGACCCAATTCTGTACCGTGGGAGCAAAACATTCCTGCTGCATACAAAATTGGGCCTGAGGATGGCCCGGTGTGCCCCTGCATGCCTGCGAGGACGTCCTACCTGCAGACTTCCCTGGCTCCTGTGGCACCAACCCTCTTCTTCCCCGCCGCCTGACTCACGGCTGGGCAGCCGGAGCCTGGATTGGGGGTCGGGGACCTATCTACACCTGGCCCCAGCCCTGGGGGGAGGAGGGGGTTCTAGCCCCAATCGATTGGTTTGTGCTGCTTATTCCACCTCCGAGGCATGTTCCCCCTAACCCCGCAGGACATATAAGGCCTTGACCAGAATTGACCCTGTACCTCCTGCTGCCTCAGCCCATCCCCGCTCCACCCAGACTCCACCCCTTCCCACCCCACAACGGCTTTCCCAGTACTGATGCTCTAGCCATTTAGGGAGGGCCTGAGGGGGAATAGGGGCAGGATGGCTTGCAGGACTGCATGTCCCACTGAGACATGCAGCCCTGCAAGTCGCATCTCTGAATTGGACCCATGGTAGTTAGTGTGGGCATTATGGGTGGGTCCTAAGTGCGATTGTTGCTGTTAGCATGGGTACAGTTGACACCACCTCAATGGGTAGTGCTAAGTCCACCTGCATGCTGGTTTCTGCAGTGCCACTGTCAGCAGCGCCCCAATGCCAGGCAGATGGATGCACACGCGTCATGAAATTGGCGCTGGCTTCTGCATTGGTTTCATGGCTGAACCCTTAGTAAACATGCCCCAAAATCCATAAACTCCTACTCAAAGTTGAAATCTGTTCAAACTTGCATAATTAGTTCAAAAATCTGAAAATATTCTGATGACTTTCAGATTTTGTAGAAAACAAGCAGATTTTCCAACAAGCTTATTTTTGAAAGATTTGTACAGGTAAATGAAGGTACAAGAACATTTACACAGAATAGCTAGCTATCTGCCAGATTATAGTGCATGTAAATTAGAGATAAACAAGTTGCATTTCTTACAGCATATTTTTTAAATTCCAGAAACATTTGTTGGGACATTAAAAGAGATAATGACATAACCTGGTGCAAATTTCTATTCACTCATTTTGTCTTCATGACTACAGAATTCCTGGGTCTTTATCCTCTTGCGGCAATGTCTGAAGGGCGTCCACCTGATGATTTGAAGACTCAATATCCAAATTTGGTATTAAATTAAAATTTTGTGATACTTGGTGTTGTTGCACTGGCTAACTATGCCTGTTATTATTTTCCATTTCTTTTGTGATATTTCACAATGCATCTCCCAATAGGCTAGAAGACCATTATTGACTACAAGAGGACATATGGTGAGTTAGTGAAATAGCCTTTGCAAAATTCCTCTATTAAAATCACAGGTCTCCAGCCAGTATATGTCAGTAAAACACATGCAGTATATAGACTTGAAACAATTGTGGATACCAGAAAATCATGTGTTTTTATGGGAAGCTTACCATGAAGGTAACTGGGAACTCACTGATCACATATATTAGCATTGTGTTTATGCATCTTGCGATCAGGTCTCTGAAAGTACTGTGAAGATTGACTAGAGATGACTGGTTGAATTTTTATGAAAACATAGGTCCATCTTCAAATGGATTATTTTGTTGTTGTTGTTAAGTGCTGTCGAGTCGGTGTTGACTCATGGCGACTCTCTGGATAGTTGTCCTAAACTGTGTTCGGTCTTCAGTCAGGTGGCTCATTGTTGACAGACTGGCACCAATAGCTGCTGTTATTGTATTGATCCATATCATTGCTGGTCTTTCTCTTTAGCATTGACCTTCTACCTTACCAAGCATGATGTCTTTCTCTAATGATCTCTCTTCGCATGATATGTCCAAAGTATGAAAGTCGAGGTCTTGTCATCTGAGCTTCGAAAGAAAACTTAGGTTTGATCTTCTCTAGTACTGACTGGTTTGTTCTTTGGGCAGTCCATGGTATACATTGTATTCGTCACCAGCATCATAATTCAAAGGCATCAATTTTCTTCCTATCTTTTTTACTGTCCAACTTTCTCATCCATAGGATGCTATTGAAAGGACCATGGCTTAAACAAGTCAAATCTTTGTATGGAGAGAGACATCTCTACTCTTGAGAATCTTATCTAGATCCTTCATAGCCATTCTGCCAAGAGCAATGCGTCGTCTGATTTCTTGTCTGCTTGTTGCTTCTTTATTGATAGTTGATCCAAGTAGATTAAAGTTGTCCACTATTTCAATTTCTTCTCCATCAACGATGAACTTACTGATTTTGCCAGTTGTCAGGATCTTGTTTTCTTTACATAAAGGTGAAGGCCCATTTTAAGACTATGTTCCTTGATCTTGAGAAGCAAATGTTTCAGATCGTCTTCACTTTCAGCCAGTAGTGTTGCATCATCACCATAGCGAAGGTTGTTGATAGGTCTCCCACCAATCTTCACACATCTGTTGTCTTCATACAGTCCTTCTTCTCTGATGATTTGTGCTGCATTTAATTAAACAGATAAGGGGAAAGTAGGCAGTCTTTTCATACATCTTTGCTTATTTTAAACCATTCTGTTTCTCCTAGTTCCATTCAAACTGTTGCTTCTTGATCAGTGTAAAGATTGTGCAAGAGAACTATCAGATGTTCTGGTATACCCATGCTTCTTAATGTGGCCCAGAGTTTCTCATGGTTTACACAGCCAAAAACCTTGCTGTAGTCAATAAAATACATATAGATACCTTTGGATATTCTTTAGTCTTTTCAAGGATCCATCTCACATTTGCGATGTTGCTCTCCCTTTCCTGAACCCTGCTTGCACTTCAGGTAGTTCTCGTTCCAAGTATGGTTGTAGTCTCTGCTGAATAATCTTGAGTAGAATCTTGCTGGCGTGTGGGATCAGAGCGATTGTGTGATAATTTCCAGTCAGTTGGATCACCTTTCTTTAGTATTGGTATAAACACAGATCTTTTCCAATTAGTTGGCCATGATGTTGTCTTCCAAATTTCCTGGCAGAGCCTTGTAAGTATGGTAACAGCTACATCAGATTGCTGTAATACCTCTATGGGAAGTTGCATGTATTACAGACTGAGCATTCCTAGCACTGAAGAACAAGAAAATTGACACAGAAGGAAACTGAAATAGAACTTTATTTAGTATACCGGAGTTTTCTTCTAGTTACAGTTTGAGACAGGGAGCGAATATCATCTCTGTGAAAACTTTAGTGAAAAGAGTGACTGAGCAAAAAGGAACCGACAAGTCAATCCCTAGTATAGAATACTGCCATCTAGTAGCCTTGCATTAGATTGCATGCTCTTTAATATAATAGGCTTTAACTTACGGCTGTTGTCCATATCAGCAATATGCATACAAGGGATCTAGAGACTTGAAAAACCTGATTCAGTCAATTCAAATGGCTGTTTTAGCATGGAAGACCTTTCAGACAGCTGGTGTCTGAAAGGATCCATGAAAAATTGTAATTAAGACCTTGAATTCTTGCCCTTAAATTTGTATTTTCACACGGGAACACCTAGAGGCCCTCTTACTAAGATGCGCTAAGTGGTTACCATGGAAATTAGTTTGTCGTAATTGGTAGGGTGGGCCCATGCTAACGGTTACCATGCAGACATGACAGTTACCATTCCCACCGTAACTGCACATCACGCTATGGGGTGGGGAATTGGAAAGTTAGGGGAAAAGCGAGGGCATGGAGAGCACATTGCAGTTAGCATGGGGTGCATATCACATGCGGTCAATGTTGCAATTAGCACAGATGCAATTCATGTCACTTCAATAGGTAGCATTAAGTTCACTCATGTTAATTGTGAATGCCGTTGCTGCAGGCAAACTACTTAGGTATATTTCAGTGTGGTAACTGCTGGGGGCATGCTGGACACACTCCTGATAGTACATGCCTGTTGCAAATACTGCATGTTAGAGTCAAATATTGTTTTGTTATTAACAAAACACAAGCACACAGTGCATATATACATTCCTCAAAAATTGTAAGAAAGATAAGGCACCATCTGCGTTGACAAGCAGTAATAGCAAACATTGTTTCCCTTTGGTTTTAACACTTTACTCCCCCACCCCCTCCCCTTTTCACATCCCACCTTCTACCTCAAACACCTGATGAACTCTCCCGGGCTGTGTGGCTCTTCTACAGTGTTGGAAGAATCCTTGAAACAATTTTCTATTCAACAACTTCCATTACCCCTCACCACCCTCCCCCCCCCCTTCATTCATTCTTAGATCAGGCTGGTGGCTCAAGAGAGCGAATTCAGGAAAACAATAAAAAAGACAAAGGCAGAAAGGCACCCAAAGAATAGATCCATAACAACATCCCATTCCAGCAAACATTGGTTAATGAAATGCATGTATGTTAATTCCTCTATTCAATCTTCCAAGGATCTACTATTCACTTTATTGTGCTTGGGGTCCCAACAATCCCAGTATTCCCCCCTGCCTTCTTCCAATCTCAGGTTCCGTTATTTATCCCATCTCCGGACTATTGTACTCATTCAATCACCCAGAGCATTGGTTTAGCACATGACTTCTAACCTTGGGGGAGAGAGTTTGGATGTAGGGCTCCCACGTTTCCAGAAAGACTTCTCACACCTTTCTTCCTCTGTGTCTATGCTCATGCTCTAGCCACCCATTACCAAGCAAGCCTCAAGAATAGTCTTAAGTGCTAGTAATAGGGAGAGGCACAACCATTTGTCATCCTTCATCCACCATGACCCATCCCCTGTTCCACAGTCTAATACAGTGATCTGAAGCATTAACACAAATGACTTACTGAGAACCTTTCCCATGAAACACTGAATGTGTTTCCAGAAAGCTGCTACAACTGGGCAATTCCAAAGCATGTGTACAGAACACCACATACAGTTTGGAGACATCGCTATTCCACAATTCTGGTTTTTCTCTCTGGCCCTGTCATTAGTATTTCCTCTACCATAGAGTTGAAATGGCATCTAAGAGCCTGCCTGGATAGACTATTAATATAACTTTGTACCTGCAGGTATGGAAACTGATCCATCGGGCCTAAGCTAAGGCCTTCCTGCAGCTTTGAGAATGGGACAATCTGACCTTCCTCCGTTACCACCTGATCCACCCCTGTAATCCCAATCTGTTCCCATCGGGCAAACGTTTGCCCCATTAGGCCAAGAAGAAAGTCTGCATTGCCTCATATTGGGAGGAACAGAGTACATCGGTGTGACCACTGCAATTGCCGACATAAGACATGCCAACCCTGGCATACTGAAGACAAGAGGACATTTTTCTGAGGAGAGGTCCCATGTTGCGAGGGTTTCATAAGAAGCACATACCAACGTGCGAGCGGGCCCATCAGACAGCTTTCCATTTCAATTGGCGTATATTCTGTTGTATCATAAAGCCAGTCCCGTAAGTGGCTCAGTATGCATGCCAGATTATAACCCTGCATGTCCAGGAGGCCCAGTCTCCCCCCTACCAGCCCACGGTCATTTCAGAGCCGCAAAATGCAGGAGGGCTTGCTTCCCCTTCCAAAGAAAAATCCCTAATATTCGATCCAAACTCTTCTAGTCTTTTGTTGTGAGAAAAAGGGGTAACACCTGAAGTATATATAACCATTTAGGAAATATAGTCATCTTATATGAATTAATATGTCTCTTGGGAGAGTGTGTGTTGTGTGCGTGGTGTGTAGCTGGGGCATGTATGTTCCTCTCTCCCTTGCAGTATTACCTCTCTTTCCCCTTCAATACCCTTTCTCCTGCACTCTTCATCCTCAGTTTCCATTCAGCCATTTTCTTCCCTTCTCACCCAAATTTACTCTCTCTCTCCCTTTTCTGCCTTTCATTTCTTCCCTTCTACCCTCCCTTCAGTTTCTCTTCCGACCCGATCCCTCACCTTATGATCCATCCCTTTCTGTCCTCCTCCACCTCTGCCTTTCTCTTATGATCTGCCCCTTCTCCTCTAGTCCCATCCCTTCCATCAAACTCTGGCCACTTCCCCTTCTTTCTAACCCCACCCCTTAACCAAATGCTCTGCCCCTTCTCTTCTTTGAAGCTGCCAGCTCGCTGATTGTAGCCTTAAAATGCTAGTGGTACTTTGGGACGCCCACTGACATTTTTAGGACACAGTTCTCCACAGTGGCCTTGGATCGAATTTTTAACCACTTATGGGAGATGGCAGGTAGACCATTTATTACCACAGCTGCAGTGGCACCATCAGCTCCTTTTTGCTGCCAGTGGGAGATGGGGTCCCCACTGGCGGACACTTCAATTTTTAACTGCACGCCATGGCCTTGGGTTCTTCTTGCCACCTGCAGGGGATGAAGAGATGGGGAGCCCATGTACTCTCCACCCATTCCAATGCTTAGGCTAGTAACTGATTGGCCACAATTCTCCTGAAGGTGGAGAAAGGAAGAGGATCTGTTTAACTTAGTGTTCACCATACCTCCTGAAGCCTGCACAAGAGTCAGGGACAAGTGATGGGCCAAGCACGTGGGACTCAAATCAGGACAAGCCCTGAAAGTTAGGGATATCTTCCCACTCCACTGTTACTATTTTAACTCCATTTCATATAAAGCACAAGGAAATATATGAATGCCACAATTAGTCTGTAGCAACATCTAGATAAATTGTTATATTATTTTTTAGATGCATTTTAGATATTTATTCTCATAAATCACTTCAACTGGATAATCATAGCATTAAAAAATTACCACAGATAGCAATTTCTTTTTTAGGTTTCCACACTACAGTGACCATACCTCCTAAGCACATGATAAGGACATAAATAGAGAAATGACCGAAAAGCCCTTTAAGTCATCATATAATTAGTAACATGTGGGCTGATATTGGGTTCTTAAAGTCAAGTAAAATTGTCTGGATCTGCAATTCATGGGTAGCTTTCCTACTCTGAAAATCAGAAATCTTATGTTTCAGATCCTGCGGTTCCTTGTTAGGTAAACTATTCAAGACTGGGCAAGTAACTTTCATCAGCTCTTTGAACTCAAAGGGATCTGGCCTCCATTGCTTCATGGTGCCATGAACCTTTAATTGCAAGTTCCCAGAGCTCTTCTGCTCATCTTTTATAGCCTCTCCCAACTTCTTGTAGTCATTAGCTTGATGGGCCTTATTCAAGGACCACACTCTGTGGGTCCCTCCAGAACCTGGCTACCATAAACACTATCTGGCCACTAGATGTTGCTGTTGAGTGATGCTCATGACTCCCTTTCCTCTGGGTCTGTGCATTCTGCCCCTACAATATTCTCATGCAGCAGAAGCTGGACCTAGGCATCAAACCTTGGTCTTCTTCCTGTCAGTGCACAACACTTGCCATTGAGCAACCAGGCTAGTCCTATAGTCACTGCTTCGAAGTTCCCAACTTGTTAGTTTAAATACGCAAAAGATTTATATGTAAAGGAAAGTGTAAAGTAGTGCTAGCCAGAAGTCTTTTGCAGGCCATCTGGTCTCACCTGCCGAAATCCACTCTACAACATTGAGTTTCTGAATTCGGAGCAAATATAGGTTATGTGTCCCTTAATTTAGGAATGTGTGAACTGGACTGTAGCATAGATCAGACCTTTGTTCCAATGTTTAGCTCTTAGTTGACCCAACTGGGTATGGTTCTTCTTGGACTTGTTTTTATTTCTAATCTTTTCTGATTTTGCCTGTATCAAGAACCTTCTTTCCCAAAATGTAAGAAAGCCTTGAAGGAATGGCTATTTCAGCCTGCCTTTGGGGAGCCCTAGGGGGACAGAGTTGACATGTTGTCCTGACCAGTCTCTTCTCTCCTCTTTTCTATCATAAGAACATAAGATATGCCATACTGAGTCAGACCAAGATCCATCAAGCACAGTATCCTGTTTCCACCAGTGGCCAATCCAGGTCACAAGTACCTGGCAAGTATCCAAAGTCCACAGCTTCCACAAGGCTCGTCCTGGGATAAGCAGTTAATTTCCCGGGTCCTCTTTAATAATGGTTTATGGATCTTTCATCGAGGAACTTGTCCAAACCTTTTTTAAACCCAGCTACACTAACATCTTTTACTACATCCTCCGGTAATGAATTTCAGAGTTTGCTTATGCATTGAGTGAAAAAAATATTTTCTCTTATTAGTTTTAAATGGGTTACACTGTAGCTTCATTGCGTATCCTCTAGTCTTTCTAATTTTTGATGGCATAAACAACCGATATATGCTAACTCGTTCCACTCCATTCATTAATTTATAGACTTGTATCATATCTCCCCTCAGCCTTCTCTTTTCCAAGTTGAAGAGCCCTACCTAATCTTTTAAGCCTTTCCTCATAGGGGTATCTTCCATCCCCTTTACCATGTTGGTGGCTCTTCTCTGTAACTTTTCTAATTCCACTAAATTCTTTTTAAGATACAGTGACCAGAATTGCACACAATAGTCAAAGTGCAGTCGAACCATGGAATGATACAGAAGCATTATAATATCTTTGGTTTTATTCTCCATTCCTTTCCTTATGATTCCTAGCATTCTATTTGCTTTTTCAGCTGCCGCTGCATACTGGGCTGAGGATTTCAACGTATTATCCACGATGATGCCTAAATCTTTTTCCTGGGTGGTGGTTTCTAAGATGGTACCTTGCATCGTGTAATCAAAGTTTGGGTTGTTCTTTCCTAAGTGTATAGCTTTGCACTTGTCCACATTAAATTTCATCTGCTATTTGGACACCCAGTTTTCAAATTTATCAATGTCCTCTTGCAATTTTTTACAATTCTCTTGGGTTTTAACAACTTTGAATAATTTTGTGTCATCTGTAAATTTGATCACCTCACTTGTTATTCCCATTTCCAGGTCATTTATGAATATGTTAAAAAGCAGTGGGCCCAGCACAGATCCCTGGGGTACTTCACTATTTACTTTTCTCCATTGAGAAAATTGGCCATTTAGCCCTACCCTCTGCCTTTTATTTTTTAACCGGTTTGTGATCCACAATACTACACTGCCTCCAATCCAATGACTTTTTAATTTCGCCAAGAATCTCTCATGACGGACCTTGTCAAAGGCTTTCTGAAAATCCAGTTGCCCAATATCATTTGGCTCACCTTGGTCTACCTGTTTATTCACACCTTCAAAAAAAATATAACAGTAAGACAAGAATTTCCTTGGCTAAATACATGTTGGCTTTCTCCCATTAAACCATGATTATATATATGATCAGTAATTTTATTCTTTATAATGGTTTCTACCATTTTGCCTGGTACTGATGTCAGACTCAGAGGTCTGTAGTTACCCTTATCACCCCTGGAACCCTTTTTAAATATTGGTGTTACATTGGCCATTCTCTACTCTTCAGGTACTTCGGTTGAAATTGATTGTAATTTCCTTTTCTCTATTCTTGTTTTTAGTATTGTAACCATCCTGAGTTTCGAAGGGTGGCTTATCAAGCTCTGAGAATAATAATAATAAAATTAATGTTTACTGGGGCACGTCAAAATGTTTACTTCATCCCAGAAATGCCATTGGAATATTCAGCATTTGGGTTTTCATGGAAAGAGAAGTGCCAGTGAGGTTTGTGAAAACTGCTGTGAGCCTTGACGGAGACTGGATCAGAAGTGCTCTGATTACTTCTGAACTAGAACTAGAACCAGAATGGCCCAACAGGATGACGTGAAGAATCATCCTAATAACTGAGACAAGACTAACCATCCAACCTCGATTTCCAACTGGGCTTTCTAGCATATATTGCATGGGCATACTAAACAGATGTTTATAGGAAAGGAAATACGATTAATTCAAAGGAAGTACAGTCTTATACAGAAAGGATCTTACTTTAGTTGTGGGTGAGACTGTGGCTTCTGCTGTGGAGCAGGCTGTGCCTCTGGTAGTTTGTTGGCACTGGAAGTCCCTTGGCTTTGAGGACGTGGTTGTTGAGTTGTGGGGCCAGGAGGCTTCACTGGCTTGGAACCTGCAGGCCGGAGAAGTGGTGGCTCCTGGGCGGGCATCCCTGGAGGCAACGTTTGCTGAGGTTGCAGAGACTCTTGGCTTTGAGATTGCATTCCTTGGGGTTGCACTGGGCCCCCTAAGTTCAGTACAAGAAAAACTTCATAATGTTACAGTATCAAGGGGCATCTATTATATCCAGTATGTTTTTGAAATAAAAGGTGTTAAAACTGAGAAACATGACTCTACAACACTTGGACAAGTTATGCGCCAACAAAGCTACATTGCTTTCATGAGCATTACTAACCAGGTCCATAAATAACATTATGCTCTGTAAGTTACTTTTTAAAAAACAGACAAAATGCTATGAATGTAAAGAACAGCAAAAGTAATAAGCAGAGTTATCCTTTGTGTGTGCTCTTCCTGCAAATAATTCTGGGGGCTTAAAGTTTGTAATTTCCAAAGAGAATCAGTTTATGCTGCTTCTAATGGACACTTTTATCATCATTATACCAAAAGACAATTCAAATGTCATTGATGTTGACTTTCGAGATGATTTCACAACATGCCGAGTATGTTAACAAATACTGTAGTTCACTCTTATTGTAAAATCTTAATTGTCACACCTCATTGTATCAAAAAAGACAAAGAACACAGGTTTTTCTATTAAAGAGTGTCAGACAACTACAGTTAGAAAAACATAGTAAATGTATGCTTTAATTGGAACCAAAATGGTAAGATGAGTTTCAATTGCATCCCTATCCTAGTGCTTGACGATTTAGCAATAGCAAAGTCTCTTCGCATTTATAGTTATGCTGAGAAGGAGATGGAAACGTTTTGCTAAGTTTCTATTTCATGCTAATGCTGTGTTTTTTTATTCACTGGAAAGAAAGGCAGCCCTGGAAATTGTTCTCCGTAAAAGAAAATTCACAGTAATACAGTTCCACTATTTGAAGAAAATCAGCGGCCAAAAAGAGGGCAGAGGAACAAATAGCACACTCTCTCCATTTGCTTTTTTAAGAACTGCTGATTTTAAAGATGATCTAACCACAATGAGTGTACCAAGTACTTCCTCTGATTGAGAGGCCTAGCAGTTGGCACTGGAACACTCTTCCCACCCGCGACATGCTCGTAAAGTTCACTTTTGGACAGAATGACCTTTTTGATACTGTGGATGCAATCTGGTGTACAGACTTCTGAAAGCTCAGCTACATATGGAAGAGCAGCATGTATGTACACTGATCAGCAGCTCTTCAGAAGAAGGCTGTATCATCAGACTGTTGGTTTCAGGCTTCCTGACCGAAACTGCATTCCATCTGATTTTAACAGACAATATGACATAACATTTGACCTAGTATCAGGTGTTTGCACGTGGTCTAAGGCAATCCTTTGCTGGGTAAGCAGTTGTGGCTGATGTCTTTTTACCCACTGATGAATTGTGGTGAAGACATGGCCCAGTGCACGCTCCCATCCATTTTTAAAGTTACCTCTTACCACAAGGCCACCTCTCCTAAGCAGCAATGAATGAAGGCAGACTTTGAAAACGTTTGATAAAAGCGATTGCGCCTCTGTTTGTGTGGGAGAGAGAGTGGTAGAGGATGGGGCTGATATTAACACAATTTAATTCCTGTCACTCTTGGGAGAGGGAGGAGGAAAAAATGTGCTGAATTTTTGTATGTAATTTCAGCTTTCTAGGGATAGAAAGAGTCCTCAGTGGAGATCCCAGAACCTAACTAGGTGAGGGGACCATTCAATACATGACTGAAGGAGAATGAACAGGAGATGATAAGAGTGACGTTCCCAGATAGACCCAGTTCATCAGCACAGGCTCATCCAATCTTGATTTTGTCCCACGATGCACATGGACTTGTAGTTCTGATTTCCTTAAGAAACGAGACTAGATCTCCATTCTAGTCATAAAATGAAATCAGGACTGGATTAGCCTAACCAGAAAAAATGGAGCCAAATAGGAAGGGAAGGGAGAAATAATAATATTGCTCTTTCAAGAATACTGATGGAATAAAACAATTAAACAAAAAGGGACAAGCTTTCCTATGGGTATAAAAGGGCCCTACGTTCTCACAAATGCCTTATAAGAAAGCATAGTTGTAATATATACAAGGTGGCCCAAAAAAAGTGAGAACATCTCGTAGCACATAAGTTATTTAAAAATTCAAAAAGACAGATGTAAACGATTGACAAATTTAAAAAAAAATGATGGCGACCGGAAATTGTCGAAATAAAGATGTTATATAGCTAAAAAAAGGTAAATAAGTAAACTATTTAAGCTTTTAATTTACGAGATGTTCTCACTTTTTTTGGGCCACCCTGTATAGTAACATAGTAAATGATGGTAGATAAAGACCTGTATGGTCCAGTTAGTCTGACTAGTGAGGTGGCAAGATAGCAAGTATCTGCCAGTCTGTGCAGGTTAACCCCCCCTTTCCCATATCTTTGTTTAGGGTTTGCAGGTTACCCATCTCCATTTATTTATTTTTTTTAAGTGACGTAAGTTTGCTTTGATTCCCTCCTCTAGTTATAAAGGGGTCCTCTGTGTCTGCCCCATGCTTTTTTGCATGTCATCACTGTTTTTCCCCCACCACTTCCACTGGGGGACATTAAAAGCCATTATGCAGAACATTCATCTTCCCCATGCTCACTAAAGTGTGGGTCTCATCTTAGTTCCTGGAGGCTGCCTTTCCTTCTTGGAAGCCCACTGGAGCCAAACTAATAAAAGCCAATAAACAAAGTTCATCTAACATATCAACCAGAGTTCATACATAATATTCTTTTAAAACAAATCATTTGGGGGAAAAAAGCAGAAATAGATATTAGGTCATCCTAGTCACCAGCAGTATCACAATCCATTTCCAATCTTTTAAACTCACTATTTTTTCGGAGTCCTGCCTTTCCTCCTCTTCTTCTACAGTCTACTATCCGTTCTATTATCTAATATCTGGTCCTTTCGCTTCTGGTTTGAATCTGCATATGCTGAACCAGATGACAATTACCCAGACACAAATTTCTTCTCGTGTGAGCACCACTCTCAACCAGGGATTTGTGAAATCTGTGTTGTTGTTTTTTTACTCTTTCAATGCAAAAACGACTGCATATAGGCCATTGATTCATAGGTGAGCAAGGGCCTGATTCACTAAGACTCTTTTACCATTCTCAGGCATAGTTGTTAACGTTGGCATCGTTAAGGCACATTGATAGCAACCAAATCCACTTCCATAAAATGGGACTTGTGGTAAAATAATGCATATTAACTGTTAATGCTTGCAGAACTGGTGTTGCACATTAAGAACTATGCCTCTGTGTTTATGGGAATAAAGCTTAGCAAATCAGATTTTAAATCTGCAAATGTACATAGACAATGTCACTTACCATGCTCATAGACACATATATTTCTTTTACAGCTTTTTGAGATAGGTCTTTCTCCTGGTGATGATTATGTAAGCCATGATCATGTGATGTTTGTATCTTTTTTCATCCTGAGGCGATTGGCTTTCATTCAGCCATCTGATTTCATTCATTAAGACTGGGGCTGTTCAGGACCTACCCTTTGCGATGATGTCAGGGGAATCCCATAATGTTCCTTGGCTGTAGATGATCATGTGAATAACAGAAATATAATATTAATGTCTTCTTTTGAAAAAGATATTGTTCGGCTACTGTAGCATGTATTCACTTTTGAAGATTATGGCGATGAGCATCAGGAAAATGATGAGGTGATCATTTCATTGGACTTGCCCTGAAGCAGGCATTTTCATGTGTCAAATCACAGTTGGGGTAACACTGGTAGGCGGCAATCTTGGGAACGTGAACCATTCAGGACAGCTCAATGTGATCTTCTTTTTTCACAGATAATTATGCTTCTTGGGGAGATCTGAGAGCTTGAACAGACTGGGACCTCTCAATGTGAAGTCACTTTACTATACAGAGTGCAGGACTAGCCCAGTGCTTCGAGCTGTAGACTGAAAACCAGGGAGGCTAGAGTTGAAATCCTGTTGCTTTTACTGAGACTCCTTGTGACTTTGGACAAGTTACTTCATTTTCCTAAGCTTTACCATCTGGAGCAAGGGATCGTCTACTGTACTTAAAGTAACTCACCTTGAGCACAGATTTTAAAAGTTAAATGATCAAGGAGACCATTTTAGAAGCCCTGTGTGGCAATTCCATGTGTAAATAGTAAGGATGTGCACTTGTTTGAAACTGTCCATGTCGTTTCATGTTATATTCAACCTGTAATTACAGGAAGAACCTTAAAACATTTTTTTTGGGGGGGGGGGGGATATTCAAGGGTAGCAGCTAGCACTTGTAAAGCGCCTAACCATCGCTGCTGAATTCTAACCTTGGAAATTCAATGCCGGGGCCATGTCCAGCCAACAGCATTGAATATCTGGGTTGCCGCAGAAGCTGAAAGTTAACCAGGCATCAGCATTATTGAGCCGCTGCCTGGTTAATTTCCGTGGCTAAAGTTAGCCGGCCTTTGCCTTGCGTGACTTTACCCACTTGTCACTAACCGAGCAGCGGCAATATTGAGCCATTGCCAGGTTAGCAACAGGTCCCGCCTCTGCTCTGCTCTGGAACACCCCCCAGAGCTAATCACGTCACATCAGGGTGCGCAGCGGCGGCATCCATGGATATCCAATTCAATGGCATTTACAGGGTTTGCAGGTCTGCGAACTGTATAAATGCCTTTGAATATCCCTCCCTTGATTTTCTTCCCATGTCCTCAATAGTGTACAGTATTGAGCAATAGAAAACACTATTAAGCAGCAGGGCACACTGTTGTGCATAATGTTCTCTATTGTGCAACAGTGTGCACTATTGATGACTTTGCTCCCAAAACAAAAATAGATTAAAAATCTGAATAAAATGAAAAATCCTGTAAATGACATAGAAAACTAAATAAAAAGAAAATCTTTGGCCTGCACACCTCTAGAAGCAGCTATTATTTACACATGTAATTGCTGTAGGACACATTTATTCAAAAGGGGAGTGTTCTGGGTGGTCTAACAAATGATATATGTATTTCTGATCTTGCACAGGAATACGTGTATATTTTTTAAAATGCCTCTTTTGGCTTGTGCATCTTTTCTGAGGCATGCATTAAGTGACAGTAAAATGCTTGTTTTGGCCAAGGATTTAGCAGTGTGATTGAGGGGACAAGCTGAGCCCTCTGAAATGATAAATAACCTTACAAAGGTAAATATTTGCCTTTAGGAGTTGGTTCCTTAATTGGCTGCTTTTATACATATCATTTTGCAAAATATGACTCTTATACTTGCAGTGCAACCATTTAGTATAAGTAAGGAAAATTGGCACTTACACATGCGCCAGTTCTTGCCTGTACAAGGCACTGAATGATAATGATCTTTTTGTAAATGTGTGATTTCATAAAATATTTGCTCCTGTTGCATATTTAGGGAAATATATGCGAATTTCCCATTCTCAGCAGGCCTTATGTAAAATAGACTGGAAACTGTCAAAGCCCCAACTTGGGCTTTCCATTTCCAAACTAGACGCACTATGTAAAATGGGGATTCTAGTATATTTAAGTAGAATTTCATGTATTCAAAAAATATCTAACAAAAATTTGGCAAGAATTACAAAGGCCCATGATTATAGCAAATGGCATTGTGAACATTTGTAAATTTACTGACAAGGGAATGAGTTCCCCTATATACAGACATTCTTTCATCGGAAGAGAGAGTTTTAAAATTAAAAAAGAGAGATTTCAAAAATTCCTGATTGAATGTGGTGCTTACAAGAAGAAATTTACATTTATTTTTCTTTTAGTAGTCCACTTGTTCAATGTGCACTTTTGATTGCATGCAGATCATTGGGTTTTTTACTGAACTGATTCCAGTTTGCATATATGTTAAGTGGTGCAATACTTCAAGAAGCATTTCATGGAGGTCTGCTGCCTCTACTGGTGACATGTTAGCATTGTCTAAGATTTTGTTAAAAGAAGTTTAAGCAAGTTTATTTAGGTTTATTAAAACTTGATATATTGATTCTCAAGTAAGTGTTTTTCACATTTAGCTGGCAGCTTGTTTCAGTTTTCATCTATGGAAGTCAAAATTCCACCAGGTCATGAGATATGTGAAAATCTTCAGACCAAAAGTGGAGTTTTAGTATGTAAAAAATGATTGGCGGAATGAAAATTCTATTTTTTAGGCTTTGATGGGAGAATATTTTTAATGGTCCACTGATTTCACAGTACATGCCAAAGGTTTTGTAGCTGATTTGGTATAAATCCTTTAAGATTGTACCACTTTTCCACTTTAGGTGGAACATGTTATTAAGTTGCATAATGAAAGTTTCCATGACAAAAGGCATGACAAAGAACCGATTTTCTCCAAATTATTGGTGAATGCAAAAATGATTTTCCTACATCCTACTTTATAGTGTTTAGAAGAAAAAGACATCTGCTGTATTCTTGAGTAGGTTAAAATCGTTATGCTCATTTTCATTGCTCTTCTGATAGAAAACTCTAATACAGGGCTTACCTTTGGCATTATTATGGAATAAATAGGAGGGAAAACCCTTGACTGTTATGTACCGTTATGACACAATTGCCTTTTGGTGTCCTGAGTTGAAGACTAATACATCTAATCATAGGGCAGGGAAGTTGCCTAATAATACTCAATGTCATAGTATTGATTTAAGAAAACAAATTTTAGATTTTTAAAGGATTTCTTTCAATGTTTGTTTAAATTCATTTATGTTTATTTGCTGGCATTCAACAGGCTTTTGTTAATGCTTGCTGAATCTGGTTGCAAATTGGTATCCTTTAACATTTCATTAACAAAAACATTGTAGTGAAAGCTGTTGTATTTTGAAAAGTCTTTTAATAGTGTTTAAAAACCCCACAGAACTTACATTGAAAATGCTACGACATATCTCTCACTTTTATTCTCTGATGGTGTGCAAGAGACCTTGACCGATCGATGCATTTGTATGGAAAAAAAACATTTCTAGCTTAATTCTTCCATACGTATCTGTATCATTTGAGGTGCTCTAGAGCTGTATTTTGAAGCCGGTCCTGGTGTACTCCTAACCATTCTGGTTTTTAGAATATCCAGTCATGAATATGCATAAGATAGATTTGCAATGCACTGCCTCTATTGAATGCAAATCTATCTCCTGCATATTAATTGCAAATATTCTGGAAACCAGACTGGATCGGGAATACTGCAAGAACAGCTTGAGAGCCACAGCTCTAGAAAATGATGGAGAAGAAATGGTATAGTCCAAGAAGGATGGTGCCTCATCTGAAACCTTCCTTTCCAAACAGCACACATTTCAAAAGTCAGCTCCCTCACTCTGAGGCAGAAACTTTACAGAGTTCCACGCCCACCTCGACCACGCAGAAACTTTACGACTTTACACTGAAAGCAGATATAATTTTCTCTTTATTGCACATTAAGCTGTACAAGATATTTCACAGAAAAGAAAATACTGCAATCACACTTCCAGCATTTGCTCGAGGTCTCACAACTGGGGTTGTACAAAAAAAGGAACAATCATAAATGGAACATTTACAAAAAAAATAAAAAAATAAAAAAGTAAAACCCCAAACGTTAAACCTACACTGTGAAACACCCGTCTCCCAACCCCCTTGCCCAAAATATTGCATCTAGGCATGCTTGCATGCAAAGACAGTCATGTGACTTGACTGCATGTGTTACTGTAGACGTATATAAGCATTAGCTTCAATAATCCTTTGACAGACAACAGACAGCAGTCTACCTTGGCTTGAATCTTTTCATTAGAATTTGTACAGATAGTTCACAAATATCACACGTAAAGCACCTCAGAACACTCACACTAGTGCATGCATTAACACACCCTGCCAAGAAGTAAAGAGTAGACTCATTATCTATGGTCTGGGGCAGTTTGTTCATTTATCTACCTGTAGCATTTACTCTGAAGGTCATTTCTCATGACCTAAGCCCATTTCAACTCGCCCCTTATCTCTCCAATCAGGTGATCAGAATAAGACTAGTGACCCTAAAACACTGATTACTACTAAGTGTGGCAATTTAGCAATAGAAAAACACTACATAAATACCGATGGCTTTGTATTCTTTGTTAGCACTTGAAAAGACATTTAATGCCAGATGGGAGGCTAACCCCATCGGCCGGCTTTGCAGTTTTATCCAGAAAATGCTAATCCAGCAAGGGCAGCTTTTTCTGATAATGATATGTTGGTGGGAGTATAGGCAGGCAGGATATACAACTACGTTTGCACTGAAAGCCTTTTGCTTGATGACTGAATAGCATTTTGTTTTTACATGAGCTTGCAACAATGTGGTTTAAGGTAATGTAGGCTTGGTTTTCCACAACTATTTAACTGCTAAAATAAGCATCGTTCCTGCCATTAAAGAGAAATTATACTGGTTGTAGGAATGTCATATTGGAACTTATGGCTATAAAACACTCTGTAGGAAACACCATAAACATTTCAATGCTTTGAACTTCATTATTTACATGCTGATCTAACAGCAGGTAGAATAATTAAGTAGAAATATAAAAATCCCCTGCATTACAGCCCCCTAAGATATTTTGGTTATGGGAGGTGCATTGCTTTTGGGGCAAACATAGAAAGACTGAAATGGAAAGCAAAATAGCAATTTGTATTTCTAGCTCATCTTACAAATATGATTTGAAAAAAGAACGCATCTTTATCAGGGTTTAAGACAGTCCAGACCCCAATAAGAACCCACTTAAAATGAACTCTTTGCTTAAGAAAGGCAAAGCCTCAGCATGTTTGGAACCAAAAGAATAGCTCATTAAAGCCACACAAAATCTCACACTTTTCATTGTGATATTGCACGTGAAGCGGCCCATTTACATAGTGCACAATGTATAGGTTGTGTAAGCAGAACTGCTGAGAAACTGATCTAACATTTCTGCAAAGTTGCACGGGAGCCCTCGCCCACACTACTATGGGTGGGGAGAGGTGCTGCAGTACTGAATTCTCAGGTGTGAGGAGCAGGTAGAGCTCCCATGCAGGACTCCCGCGCAGCTCTGTGGGAATATCTGCATGTTGAACAACATCTGCCCCATCTCAGCGTTTCTGGGAGCAACTTGGGTTTCGTGCTTCCCAGATTCACCAAGACCGTAAGGAAGTTGCATCTCTGATATAGAAGTATTAGCACAATTATCAAACTTTATAAAATGATTTTTAAAAAATGCCTCAGACTTTTGACACATTTGCTCAATTCTAGCTTGGAAATAAATTGTCTCTTTATCTGTCTATGTTACTCATGCATGAAAAGAAAAGGAGCAGAAAAATTGCAATTAACACACACACACATGGTCCATTCCATTCCATTCAAAATCTATTTTTTTAGCCCCACAATATGTAATACTTAAAAAATACTATCTATTCATCCATAATATACAGTCACACTGGACTTCATAGAGGCACAATTCTTTGTACACTGCTGACAACAATCCTAAAGCCACAACTTATACAGAGAAACATGGTTAACCATTACAAGCACAAACGTGAACAGGTAAACAACTAGACAGGGATAGTTGACACTGCATAGAAAACCACAGTCCAGGTCAGCATGGAAACATTGCGAAAAACTGCACAACTAGTTTGCCTGCTCTTTTGTTTTTGGCTAAGCCCCGTTCTGACACTAGCATTTGGTTAGGTAGCCTGGACTTGTTTTGATCCTACTGCAATGCCATTACAGTCGAGAATGTACTGTAAACAACCTTGAGGCGGAGGTCGCTGAGGTGGGATCTTGCTTAGTTCAGAATCCTTGAGGGTTCCACCCTGTAATACAGAAAACAAGAACAAGAGTGAAAACAAAAGGGATTTGTTTTTTGCCTCAGGTCTCCAGTTGGAAATTTTGCAGCTCTGGATATTTCTCACCGAGGTGAATTTGACCAGAACTGATGTATTGTATGAAGCTATACACAATTTAAAAAACAATCATTTTACTCAAGGTTGTACCAACTATGCTGAACAAAGATATTTTATTAATTATTAGCATTTTCAGTTGCACCAAAGAACTAAAGAAGCTTATTACCAGGATGTAAGTGTGCATGCCCTCACTTGGTTAATAGGCTGTCCTTCTGTGAGGACTTGTGTGCATCAGTGATGCTGAGAGCTAAGCTATTGGTAGCTTAAGTAATGGCAGGGTCTGCCAAGATGGACAGGTCTCAGCTGAGTTGCCAGACTAAGACAAACCACCCATCTGGGATGGTGGTGGCGGCGGAGGATCACCATTTCTGTGACAATGGCAACAACACTAGAATTACCTGCGCAGAGGAAAGGCCTGGCAATCTACTTCAGTATCTTGCCATGAAAACCCAATGGATAGTCACAACAAAACAAATTGCACTATAGTGCTGGAAGATGAGACCCCCAGGTTGGAAGGCACTCAACTGTCAACTGGGGATGAGCTGAAGACTTTTCAGACTAAAACCATCATTTATGATGTGGTTGGATCAAAGCCCTCGGGACATCTGACTGCTGATGTAGCTGCGCATAAAATGAGAGTCAGAAACTGCAAAGATGTTATACATGTTGGGACATGGAATGTACGAAGCATGAACTAAGGGAAGTTGAAGGTGATCAAGAATGAAATGGAACATGTACAACTTGATCTGTTGGGTGTCAGCAAACTGAAATGGACTGGACTGGGATCGAGCACTTTGCATCTGATGATCACATGGCCTATTACGCTGGAAATGAAAGACAAAGAAGAAATGGTACTGCATTTATAATTAAGATGAAACTAGTAAGAACTGTAATGAAATACAATGCAATCAGTGAACACTTAATTTCTATTTGTCTACAAGGAATGCCCATCGACACAACTATAATTCAGGTATACATATGTCCCAACAACTGCTGCAGAAGAGGATGATGTTGATGAGTGCTATGAACAAGTACAAGCTGAACTTGATAGAACATGCAAACAGGATATCCTGATAGTCATGGGTGACTGGAACGCAAAGGTTGGCAACAAAGAAGACAAAGTGGTTGGAAAATATGGACTTGGCAACAGAAATGAAGCTGGAGAAAGACTGATAGAATTCTGCAAGACCAATGATCTATTCATCTCAAACACCTTCTTCCAGCAACACAAGAGCCGACTGTGCACATGGATTTCACGCAATGGACTGTATAAAAATCAAATTGACTACATCTGTGGAAGTCAATGATGGAAAAGTTCTATAATATCAACAAGGACAAAACCTGGAGCTGACTGTGGTACAGATCACTAACTACTAGTATGCAAGCTCAAGCTAAAGTTGAAAAAGAGCAAGTCACTCTTGAGAATAAACCACTGGAATTTAAAGACTGCTTGCAAAATTGATTTGCTGCATTAGATACAAATGACAAAGCTCCAGAAGAGTTATGGGATGACATCAAGAAGGAAGTGTTGGAAAAAAGTGAGAAGTCTCTACAAAAGGTGAAAAAGCAAAAATGGCCAAAATAGATGACTGAAGAAACTCTGAAAATTGCCCAGAAATTCAGGGAAGCTAAAGCCAGAGGAGAAAGCAAGGCAATCAGAGAATGTAACGGGTCTGCTCCTTGTTGGTCACTCCAGGCCAGGGAAGTCTCAACATAGATTTCCAACATGCAGCAAGAAAAAACAAGGAGAAGTACTACAATGATGCATGCAAGGAAATAGAATCAGAAACTATTAGAGGAAGAACAAGATCAGCTTTCCTAAAGCTAAGAGAGTTAAAGAAAAAATTTCAATCTCGAATTAGAATGCTTCAAGATGCTCAAGGATCCATGTTGAATGATATCAAGAGGATCAAGAAAAGGTGTAAGGAATATAAAGATCAAGTGGACCAACAGCCATCTCAACCTGTACCTTATGAGTAGGAACCACTGGTGATGAAAGAAAAATTTGAAGCAGCATTGAAAGCCTTATCAAAGAACAAAGTACCAGGTATTGATGGCATTCCCAATGAAGTATTACAGCAATTGGATGAAGCTATTACTATACTTACAAGGCTCTGCCAGGAAATTTGGGAGACAACATCATGGCCAACTGACTGGAAAAGATCTGTGTTTATATCAATACTGAAGAAAGGTGATCCAGCTGACTGTGGAAATTATCGCACAATCGCTCTGATTCCATATGCCAGCAAGATTCTACTCAAGATTACTCAACAGAGACTACAACCATACCTGGAACGAGAACTGCCTGGAGTGCAAGCAGGCTTCAGGAAAGGGCGAGGAATGAGAGACACCATTGCAGATGTGAGATGGATCCTTGAAAAGACAAAAGAATACCAAAAGGATATCTATGTGTTTTTTATTGACTACAGAAAGGTTTTTGACTGTGTAAACCATGAGAAACTCTGGACCACATTAATAAGTA
Source organism: Ichthyophis bannanicus (assembly GCA_033557465.1). NCBI lineage: Eukaryota > Metazoa > Chordata > Amphibia > Gymnophiona > Ichthyophiidae > Ichthyophis > Ichthyophis bannanicus. The sequence goes on from CM066046.1 coordinate 100,137,378, forward strand.
CCAGAACACCTAATAGTTCTCTTGCACAACCTTTACATTGATCAAGAAGCAATAGTTTGAACGGAACAAGAACAAACAGAATGGTTTAAAATCAGTAAAAGTGTTGGACAAGGCTGCATACTTTCCCCCTACCTGTTTAATTTATATGCAGAACAAATCATCAGAGAAGCAGAAATGTATGAAAACAACCGATGTGTGAAGATTGGTGGAAGACTCATCAATAACCTTCCTATGCTGATGATATAATATTACTGGCTGAAAGCGAAGACAATCTGAAACATTTGCTTCTCAAGATCAAGGAACATAGGGGTATGTTTACTGAATTCAATGGGGCCGCAGCTCTGATTTTGCACAGAAGCCACTACTGCCAATTAGTAAACATACCCCATAGTCTTAAAATGGGCCTGCATCTTAACGTAAAGAAGACAAAGATCTTGACAACTGGCAAAAACAATATGTTCATCTTCGATGGAGAAGAAATTGAAATAGTTGACAACTTTAACCTACTTGGATCAACAATCAATAAAGAAAAGACAAGCAGTCAAGAAATCAGATGATGCATTGCTCTTAGCAGAATGGCTATGAAGGACCTAGACAAGATTCTCAAGAGCAGAGATGTTTCTCTCCATTTAGAGATTCGACTTGTCCAAGCCATGGTATTTTCAATAATGTCAGATGGATGTGAAAGTTTGACAGTGAAATAGATAGACAGGAAGAAAATTGATGCCTCTGAATTATGGGGCTAGCAACGAATACAATATATACAAACCAGTCAGTACTAGAGGAGATCAAACCTAAGCTTTCTTTAGAAGCTTTAGATGACAAGACTTCGACTTTCATACTTTGGACACATCATGCAAAGAGAGAGATCATTAGAGAAAGATGTCATGTTTGGCAAGGTTGAAAGTCAAAGTAAAAGAGGAAGGCCAGCAATGAGATGGATTGATTCAATAACAGTAGCTATGGGTGCCACTTTATTAACAATGAACCACCTGACTGAAGACCGAACACAGTTTAGGTCAACTATCCAGAGGGTCACCATGAGTTGATACCGACTTGACGGCGTAGTAACTCACCTGTAACAGGTGTTTTCCAGGGACAGCAGGAATCAGTCCTCACATATGGGGTGACGTCAACGTTGACGGAGTCCCCATGTGAAGCAAATCCCCAGCTTTCGAAGAAAGCCTTTGGGACTGCATCACGCATGCACGGTCCCCTTCCCACCCAAGGGTGCCATCTTGCTCAGCCAAATGACATAGCTAAAAAGATGGCAAAAGGATAAAAATTAATCAAAGGACTGCAACTCCAGGGGAGAAGGGAGGGTCGTGAGGACTGATTCCTGCTGTCCCTGGAGAACACCTGTTACAGGTGAGTAACTACGGTTTCTCCAGGAACAAGCAGGAAGTCAGTTCTCACATATGGGACTCCCTAGCTATAGGCTACCGAGAACCCATAACTGAAAAATAGGCTCCCTCTAGAAGAGACGCAGCAGCCATGATAGGAGTTCAACCGAGAGCGTAACACTCCGGTAGCCTGACACCAAAGGGTCAGAGGGTAGGAGTTGCCTAAACCTCAAACAGATTACGGAGTACAGCCTGGCCAAAAGCACTGTCCCGTTGGGACTCCCTATCCAGGCAATAATGGGCTGCAAAAGTCTGGCTTGAAGACCAGGTTGCAGCCCGGCAGATGTCTGCCAGCGGAACAGAGTGGAAGTGAGCCACTGATGCGGCCTTAGCCCTGGCCCGGTGTGCCATGACTTGACCCTGCAACGAAAGATCAGCCGCCCTGTATGCCCAGGCGATGCAATCCGCCACCCAGGTGGACAACGTATGCTTGGAGACAGGCATTCCCAGCTTACTGGGGTCATAAGAGATGAACAGCTGAGGAGCTCTTCAATGTCCTGCGTACGCTCCAAGTAGAAGGCCAATGCCGTCTTACAGTCCAGGGTATGCAGAACTGCTTCTGACAGGCTGGCACGGGGCCTGGGAAAGAAGGTCGGAAGCACCACCTCCTGGCTGAGGTGGAAAGAGGAGACCACTTTCGGCAGGAATTTGGGGTGCGTGCGAAGTACCACCCTGTTCCTATAGAACCGTGTGAACGGTCTATCAGACACCAGAGCTTGCAGCTCACTCACTCGTCTAGCCAATGTGAGTGCCACCAAGAAAAGCGTCTTCCAAGAAAGGAAGTGAAGATGACTAGTAGCCATCGGCTCAAAGGGTGGGCGAGTAAGCTGCTGCAAGACCACATTTAGATCCCATTCGGTTGCTGGGGGGCGAACCGGGGGTTTCAGCAGAAGCAGACCTCTCAGGAACCTGGACACCAAGGGGTGTACAGAGAGAGGTTGCCCTTCCACTGGAGAGTGGTGTGCTGATAAAGCACCAAGGTGAACTCGGACCGAGTTTGACTTGAGGCCTAAATTGGAAAGGTGAAGCAGGTACTGCAGCACCGCAGCCACCTGGCAGGAGAATGGGTTCTCACTCTGTTGAGTACACCATACCTCAAACCTACGCCACTTAAATGCATAGGTTTTCCTAGTCGATTGCCTTCTAGAGGCTAGCTACACATCCTCTATCTTTTTTGGGAGGAGAAGCAGTGCAAGGACTACCCTTTCAGCAGCCATGCCATCAGGTTGAGGGACCTGAGGTTGGGATGCAGAAGTGAGCCCCCTTCCTGCGACAGGAGATTGGATGGAAATCCCAGAGGAATTGGTGTCTCCTCCACTAGCTGCAGGAGGAGTGGAAACCAAGGCTGTCTCGGCCACCTGGGGGCCACCAGGATGACCGAGGCCTTGCCCTGAAGGATCTTGATTAAGGTCCGAGCTACCAGTGGTGTGGGAGGAAACGCATAGAGGAGGCCCACAGACCATGATATTAGGAAAGCATCTGCCGCTACCCTGTGTGGTGCGGCTGTCTGGAACAGAAGCGGGGCAACTAGTGATTTTGAGGGCTCGCAAACAAATCTATGGATGGCCACCCCCAACACTGGAAGAGTTGCTGGGCTACGTTGGGATCCAGTTACCACTCTTGTGGCTGGAGAATTCTGCTTAGCTTGTCTGCTAGGAAGTTCTCCTGACCTGGTAAGTAAACCGCCTTAAGAAACATACGCTGGCTGACTGCGAAGGAGCATAGGTCCAGGGTTTCCTGACACAGGATGAGAGAGCCTGTGCCCCCCTGTTTGTTCACATAGAACATCGCTACCTGGTTGTCTGTCTGAATCAAGACAGATTGACGAGCCAGGGTTTGGCAGAAGGTCCAAAGAGCTAGGCAGATCACTCGAAGCTCTAGGAAATTGATTTGTTGTGTGCTCTCCCATGGAGACCACACACCTTGAGTTCAGACCTGCTGGCAATGAGCACCCCATCCCAGCAGGGATGCATCCATAATCAGCACCCGCGAGTGCGTGGGAGGCTGAAAAGGCACTCCCTCCAGAAGGTTGTGAGGTTGAAGCCACCATTTCAAAGACTGTATTAGGCGATGGGACACTTTGATGTTGTCTCCGAGTCTGCCTGTGGCTTGTGTCCACTGGCCTCTGAGGCACCACTGAGCTGTTCTCATGTGAAGTCAAGGAGGCACAGAAAGTGTCTTGATGAGATGCGGGATCTACGACTCACTTGCTGCACAAGGGCTACCAGTCTTTGAGCCCTTTCCTCTGGTAGATAAGCCCTTGTCTGAAGGGTGTCTAACCTTGCCCCTATGAACTCCAGTCCCTGAGAGGGAACCAGAGTGGACTTTGTGTAGTTGATCACAAAGCCCAGGTGCTGAAGCAACTGGATAGTGCGGGACGTGGCCTGTTGGGCTTCTAGAGCTGACTGTGCTCTGATGAGCCAGTCGTCTAAGTGGGGGAAGATGAATACCCCTTGAGTCCTTAGAAAGGCTGCCACCACCGCCAGGCACATTGTGAATACCCTGGGTGCCGAGCCTAGGCCAAAAGGCAGCACTTTGTACTGAAAATGGATTCCTCCCACTACAAATCTTAGATATTGTCTGTGGTCTGGATGAATCAAGATGTGTGTATACGCATCTTTGAGATCTAAGGAGCATAGCCAGTCTCCCTGGCTGAGGTAAGGCAGCAATATTACAAGGGAAAGCATCTTGAACTTTTCTCTCACCAGGAACTTGTTCAGGTTTCGCAGGTCGAGGATAAGTCTTAGGCCTCCAGTTCTCTTTGGTATCAGAAAGTACCTGGAGCAGAAGCCTGTACCCTGTAGAAGGTGAGGCACTGGTTCTACCGCCTGATCCTTGAGAAGACCTGTTAACTCCTGCAAGAGGAGGTCCCTGTGAAGAGGGGGTCTAAGAGGCTCCCCTGGAAAGTAAGAGGGAGGCACCTGTTCAAGGTGCAACCGATAGCCCATTTGGACTATCTGGAAAACCCAGGTGTCTGTTGTAATAGCTGGCCACCTGTAGGCATACAGGGTCAGCCTTCCTCCTGTGCAGAAACTATGTACTGGGAGTCAAAAGCCCCCTCCAGGCTGGGCCGGAGCTGGTGCCTGGGGCTTGGGGGCCTTTTGCTTACGCGGGCCCTGCCCCCGTCCCTTGGCCTGCTGCCCCTGCTGGGGAGCTGGGGAGGCCTGATACATGGGGTAGTTTCGGTAAGCTGATCCTTTCCTCAGGAAAAAGGGCTTCTTACCCGAGCCCTTCTTCTTAGAAGGGGCAGAAGTCTTCTTCTCGAGTCTTGTCTGGGTCAGGTATTCGGACTCGATCTCGGCAGCCTTCTCAGTCATGGGCTTGCCGAGGAGGTTTTCACCTCAGCAAGGGACATTGACCAACTTGTCCTGAACCCATGGCTCCAGGTCTGATGACTGTAGCCATGCCTGGTGTCGTGCACCAATGCCGGCCCCCGCTACCCGGGACGAAGACTCACAGCTGTCATAGGCTGCTCGAGTCATAAATTTTGAGTACTCTCGAATTCCAGTGAACAAAACCTGGAAGTGCTGCAAAGATCCCTCGGAGAGACCAACAGAGAACCCGGCAATCTCCTTTGCCAGGTCTCGCAGGTACATGCCCATGTACAGCTGGTACGTCTGGATTCAGCATGACAGCATCGATCCCTGGTAGCACTTTCTGCCGAAAGCATCCATGTTGCGGGCCTCCCGGCCAGGAGGCACTGAGGAGTGCATCTTCTGGCTCTTGAGCCGGCGCATGGCCGATTCCACAATCATGGAGTTGTGCGGCAGATGTGCCTTTTGGAAGCCAGGGCTCTTGCGAACTCAATAGATGGAATTGATTTGCCTGCTGAGGACCGGCATCGAGGCTGGGGTCTCCCACATTCGGAGGATCAGCCGTTCCAGAATGGGGGGCACTGGTATAGTAAGTGCTTCCTTTGGAGGAAAGTCATACTGGAGGACCTCGAGCTCCTCAGCTCGAGGTTCCTCCTTGGCATCCATCGGGAATGACAAAGCCTTTGCCATGTCCCAGACGAAGTCCAAGAACCAGGTGTCCTCCAGGGGTGACCGTCTCTGAGGTTCAGATCCCGGGGAGTCTGACGGGACGTACTTAGTACGGTGGGTGCCCGGGGACTCCTCGTCCTCCGTCTCCCAACCGGACTCCGAGGAGGAGTCGATCGGCTCCGGCCTCGAGGGCTTCGATCTCGACCGTCCCGACGCCGAGGGAATCAGCGTCAACGACCTCGGTCCCCAACAGGAGGTCAAGGGGGACCTCGGCCAAGGATCGACTCGAGACCTTATTGTCTCAAGGATCGGCTCGGCCTCCGGGGTCGACTTGGACGTCGAAGTCCCAGTGGTCAGGGCGGATGGATGTGTGAGACTGGCCATCAGTGCCCGCTGCTGGTCCATGAAGGCAGACATGCTGCGCTCGAAGGCTGCCAACCTGAGACTGAGCTCAGGAGGCTCCGCAGCCCCCGACTCAGGTCCCGATGCCATTGGGCCCGATGCCGGCTCTCCCAGGGGTGAGTCAATGATGAGGACAGTGCTTACCTTCCTTGGCGTCTCCGGGTCCTTTCGAGGGAGTTCGGCAGGTTTCTCCGACTCCGAGGATCCGGGGCGGTGAGCCGGGCTCCACGACCGATCCCGTGAGGGACCAGGCTGCTCGGAGCTCTCAGACGACACCACCCTCACAGATTTTTTCTTCCTCTGGTGTTCCTGTGAGGGAGACCCCCTTTCAGAGGACACCCGATGCTGCTCGGGATCAGACAGCTCACGAGAGGTCAAGGCCTCTGACGAGGTCCGGGCCTGGGCAGTTGCGGACTCGGGAAAAATCCTGTCATGTTGCTGCTGCCTGCTCCTCAATGACTTAGAAGACATCTTTTTGCACAGGCCACAGACCACGGGGTCATAACATAAGAACATAAGATATGCCATACTGGGTCAGACCAAGGTCCATCAAGCCCAGTATTCTGTTTCCAACAGTGGCCAATCTAGTTCATATGTACCTAGCAGTTTCCCCAAGGGACACAGGTTCCACAATGCTTGTATTGGTTCAAGCATTGATATCCTGGGTCCCTTCTTAATAATGGTTTATGAACCTTTCCTCCAGGAACTTGTCCAAACCTTTTTTAAACCCAGTTACACTAACAACCTTTACTACATCCTCCGGTAACTTGTCCCATGGTTGGGCCCGAGGCATTGGAGGCAGCAGTCGTGTGCGTCGGTGAGAGACATTAGCTTCGTGCACCGATCACACTTTTTAAACCCGCTGGCAGCCATCGGGGGAAAAAGGGCCCCTGCAAGATCGAAAGAGCAGGCTGCCAACTAAAAAGAAAAAAAGAGCGCAAACACTAGTCACTAAGGACAAAACGAAAAAATAGACCGGACTCGATACCGGTGTACAGAGCCGCAGGCAGGAAGGGGAACCGGCGTCAAACTGGTTAGCAGAAAATAGAATTTTCTAACTTTTATCAACTTTTTCCATGGGGGAACTAGGACGACGCCCATTGTGCTCCATGGAAAAAGGGAGACTGAGCAAGATGGCACCCTTGGGTGGGAAGGTGACCGCGCATGCGTGATGCAGTCCCAAAAGCTTTCTTCGAAAGCTGGGGATTTGCTCCGCATGTCGACGTCACCCCATATGTGAGGACTGACTTCCTGCTTGTTCCTGGAGAACAACAACAATAACAGGTGTGTATGCATGTCTGTGCATATTATATTTTTTTTAAATTAAGTTTTTTTGCATTTATATTCCACCTCTTTCAGTTTTACGACAGTACAGAAAGAATTACAATATTCCTGCCTCCGAAATTCCCTTCCTGTCTACACCTTTGCTGCTCACCTAAGCATTCAAAATTTAAAAATTCAAACTTATTATATTAAAACAGCCCAGGATTATTCACCAAATACCCTTTAGCTTTCTTCAGGTGAAGGCTCATTTTAGATTAGCCGTTCAGGTGGCCCCAGAGATGTTCAAGTCAAGGCATCCCAAATTTCTTAGGAGGGGCAGTAGACAATATAGACATGTGTAAAGGCGTTTGAAAATTGACCTATCTCTCTTCTGAATGATAAAGCTCTCCATCAATGTTCTAGAAAATGGGGACATGCAGAATACAGGCCTGGACAAATGCAGGGAGATGGGCGATTCCAGAAACATGCACATGCAAAACATGGATGTGGGAGGAACCAGTGACGCAGATGTGTCAGGAGCAGCGTCAATATCCCGGAACCTGCATGTGGATATGTCATCGCATTCATGTATAAACCAGCCATTTTGCAAACAGAGACATGCATGGCACAGCAGTAAACAAAGAGGTCTATCTTCCTTTCAGGTGGAGAAAATTATCAGGAGATTGAGAAGGCATTCCTCTATTATCCCTACTAGTGAAAGTTGGCAGAAACAAGCACTTTTGAAATGCCTGTTCATGTTGGGAGGCAGGTCTAAATATGGATGTGTCTGCTAGTGGGTTTAAATGTGAAATCCAAGATGTACATTGATCTTTATAAGCCCGCCCCGGACACACCTCTGCTATGGCCCCATGTAACATCAATATTATCGGGATGAACACGTGTAAATCCCAGATTTTGTAAAATAGCTTACTGAATGTGGACATGATTTGTAGTGTGTGAATGGGCATTTTCACATGTGCAAATACAGAATAGGGCTTATAAAATAACCCCCGTGCATGTAAAATAAAATAATTCCAATCAGTACTTAATCCCTCCAACATGTTCTGAAACAAAAAAGATATTAAGGGACCGATAGGCATATAGGGCCCGATATTCATCTGGGCAGGGCTAAGCGCCATAGCTGCTTAGCCCTGCCCGCCGACCCCTTAACCCCGGATATTCACTTCTGCGGTGACAGAAGTGAATATCCGGGTCTGGCCGCACTGTCTGGTAGCCGCTGAGGCTAACCATGCAACATCGATATTAGATGCTGCGCAGTTAGCGCTCGGCGCCTATAAGATAGGCGGGGTTTTTCCTTGCCTATCTTATAGGTGTTGAGCACTAACTGTGCAGCTTCCAATATCAGTGCTGCATGGTTAGCGCTGGTCCCTGCCTCTGCTCTGCTCAGGAACAGCCCCAGCATGCCCCGGGGCACGTAGGGGATTTAGTTGGGGATATTCGACAACACCACCCGTGTTAAGTGCTGTCAAATATCCAGTTAGCAGGCATTTATATGGTTAACTGGCTGTTAACCGTGTAAATGCCCTTTGAATATCGGGCACATAGATACAACAATTTCAAAAGTCTTTTGTTCCTTCAAAAGAATAGGATAATAAAAAAGAAATGCTCTCATTGTACAGATAAATAATGTAGTTTTATTAAAAGTGAAAACATGAACTTTTCTTCATTCTTAGCTGCTTCTCATGATCATGCAATATGGTATGTGTGGGACTGAATTCAGTATACAGTACTCATTACAGTAAATTATGGATAAGTAACTGCTTTGTAAAGAGAAAAATATGATAAATATCTGAGCATTCATCTTCCACAGTACTTAAAGTGGTGTCTCTCCTCTGATGGTCTCACTGTATCTATTTACATTATCTCATTAGTGATATTATCGAAACTTAAAGCCCACTGCTGTTTATTTAGTTCACACCTTCCCCGTAATAGTTCAAGACAAGTTACCTTCAAGAACAGTAGGTATTACCCTGTTTCAAGAGGGCTTACAATCTAAGCTTGCACCAGAAGCAATGGGGGGTTAAGTGACTTGCCTAACATCACCAAGAGTGTAAGTGGGATTTGAACCCTGGCTTCTGTGGCTCTTGGCCTACTGCTTTAACTAGTAGGTTGCTCCTTCATCTTGTCTGTCTATCGGCTCTCAGAAAACACTATAGGGGTCACATTCCGAGGCACGGATAGAGGGGATGGACATACCATTGGGATGTCCATCCCTTCTATTCATGCCCTCTCCCGATCCCATCTAACTTTCTCGTGCATTGTACGGGGAAGTTAGACGGGGGCAGGAAAGGGGCGGATCAGGGGCAATGTTAGGTTGGGCAGTGGGTAGTGTCACCACCAGGGGGCAGTGTGCTGCTGATGGTGAAGAAATAGTTGTGCAGACTCGAATGGTAAAGCAAAATGTGGATTTATTCCCCTCCCGGGGTGGATTAATAAACAAGTGAACAGAACACAAGCAGAAACAAAAGTATTCCAATCTTTTGGCAAAAACACAAAGGACATACAGCAATAACTTCTTGCTTCAAGGTAGGAACTTAAACTGTAGCACACAGGCTTTTGCTCTGTCTAGCGCAGAGATATTCTTTCAGATGAGACTAATGTACAGTCCATTAGGTCAGATATAGATGAGGATTCACTGAGAGAGTCCACTAACATGGGTTCCTCCTCACGTTCCAAACCCTCTTGGTGGAAATATGTTTGGACATTTCCCTTTGGCAAGCCCTCACGGTAAGTTTCTCTGTTGCTATCTTCTGTTTGGGATAGAGGAACTCTCTGTCCCCTCTTGCTAACAGACTTTAGCTTATAAGGCTTCTTTTGGGGTTTAAAGCTTACTGCCAGCTCCTCTTCTGACATATACACGTCTTCTGGCCAGTCTCTAAGCTTTTCTGACGGCTGTGAATGCTCTCTATTCAGGTAGTTAGGTTGGGAGTAGCTGCCCTGCCCCCACCTCTGGCTTCCTGTGTAAGGTTGCTCTGCATTCACTCTACAAACACTTTTATTCCTTTTAACTTTCAATGGCTCACATTCATTCCCCAAGTCCCAGCTTCTTGTTACATACTTTTTAGCTACTGGCTTGCAGTTCCTCTGGTTAGGACGTAGGTTCCATGCTGCCGTGTCTCTGCAATCAGCAGGAGCTGCCCAGCTGGCCTCGGCTCTAGCAAGCTGCTTCCTCCTAGTGGATTCTGGGTATCTCTGAGGTTGAACGCTTCCTGGTTCAGACTCTGAGTCACTTCCTATACTGAAGTGAGAGACTCTTCCTGGTTCCTCTCTGGTAACTGCTGTAGGTAAGACAGGCTGTCTTCTCTTCCTACAGTGCTCACCTTGTCCCAGGTTTCTCCCTCTCAGGGTTTGTTCCAAATCTGAGCTCTCTGACAATTCCTCTCCTCCTGGCAACTCTTTGGAGGTGTCGTCCTTGTAATGCTTCTCCCTTGTGTTCCCTGCACTATCCTTATAAGGGCTGTGCATACTCCTCCCTACCAGGTGTGTGCTATTGGGATTTAGGGCGTTTCTTCTTACTACACGTTTCTCCAGACCTCGTGGCTGCCTTTGTTGTCGTTGCCACTGACAACAGCTATCCACCTGGTCTGTTCTCCTGTCAGCTTTTGCACTGACATGCTGCATGTTTTGTATTTTAACAGTGGAAATTGGGGCTTCTTCATCACATATCCCCCCCCTTAAAACCTTACGTGTTGCTGACGTTTCCGTCTGACAGCACGTAAGCCGAGATAACGCATCTGCGTTGCCGTGCAACTTGCCCGCCCTGTGTTGGACATCAAAATCAAAGGCCTGTAAGGCTAGGTGCCATCTTGTTAAACGGGCATTATCGTTTCTCATGTGGTTGAGCCACTTCAGTGGCGCATGATCCGTGACTAGGACAAACTTGCGCCCTGATAGGTAGAAGCGTAATGCCTCCACAGCCCACTTGATCGCGAGGCATTCGCGTTCCACCGTTGAATATTTCCTCTCAGCATCAGAGAGTTTCCGGCTGAGATACAGCACGGGATGCTCAATCCCCTCAAAAGTCTGTGACATAACAGCACCTAAACCTGTCTCAGAGGCATCGGTCTGCACGATAAATGGTAGCCGAAAATTAACCCCTCTGAGAACTGGGGTCTTACAGAGTTTCTCCTTTAAAGAAACAAAGGCCTCCTCAGCCTCTGAAGTCCACCGTACAACGTTTGGTGCGTTCTTTTTGAGCATCTCTGTAAACACCATACTAAGCTCCGCAAATCTAGGGATAAATCGCCTGTAGTAACCTACAAGGCCTAAAAAGCTGCGGACGTGTTTCTTGTCTAGGGGCCTAGGAAAATCCCGAACACTGTCGATTTTTCCTGTGAGTGGCTTAACCACCCCATTCCCCACTATGTGCCCTAAATACTTTGCCTCCCTAGTGGCAAATAGGCACTTCGCCGGATTTAACGTTAAGCCGGCTTTTCTAATAGCTTGTAACACTGCCTCCACCCTAACCAAATGCTCGGCCCAAGTTCTGCTGTGGATAACAACGTCATCCATATATGCAAGGGCGTACGAGTGGTGAGGCCTCAAGACCTGGTCGATGAGTCTCTGGCATGTGGCTGCTGCACCATGAAGGCCAAATGGCATACGCCTAAATTGATAGAGGCCCACCGGTGTGCTAAAGGCGGTCTTTGCCTTGGAGTCCCTGGTTAGTGGGATCTGCCAGTATCCCTTCGTTAAATCAAGAGTAGTCAGAAACCTGGCTTGGCCTAACTTGTCCAATAAATCGTCTATCCGTGGCATCGGATAGGCGTCAAACTGCGATATGTTGTTCACCTGTCTAAAGTCGATACAAAATCGCAGTGTCCCGTCTGGTTTTGGGACCAGCACGATTGGACTTGACCATGGGCTTTTGGACTCCTCAATGATGCCCATTTTTGCCATTTCTTTTACCTGGGCTATTACTTCCATTTTTTTCGCCTCAGGTAACCTGTAGGGGCGCTGTCTGACTATTTTCCCTGGTGTGGTAATGATCTCATGCGCGACGATACGGGTTTCCCCCGGTGTCGTCGTGAGAACATCTTTGAACCTATTTAGCACCTGTATCAATTCCTTCTGCTGGGGTACTGATAAGTCCGCGCCTATGCGTGGCTCTGGGTGTTCGTTCCAATCGGCAGGTTGGGGGCCTAAGTCTTCCTCCTTTTTCCTATCTGTCATGGCTGTTAGACTTTTTACTTCCCCCACCCCCGTGGAGCCAAATCCGCCTGTACCTCGTGCTGTACTTGTTAAAGCAGAGACTTCTTCCACTAAGGGAAAACCTACTCGCTCACATATAAATTGGGCGATTCTGTCCCCTTTCTTTACTGCATAGTTTTCTCTACTGAAATTGAACAGCAGGACTTTTATTTCGCCCCGGTAATCGGGGTCCACTACTCCCGCTCCAACATCTAAGAAATGTTTTGCAGCTAATCCAGATCGCGGGGCTATTCTGCCGTAGCAGCCTTCGGGTATCTGGATCTGCAAGCCTGTATTAATAAGGGCTTTTCCCTCCCTCGGGACCACCACATCCTCTATGCTACACAGGTCATAACCTGCTGCAGCTTCAGAGGCTCTCTTTGGACTCTGGGCCAAAGGAGATAGTTTGGCGAACCTCAAAACAAACTTTTTTTTCAAAGAGGCTTCCTCCACTACCTGAAGTTTTGTGGGACCCTTGGGCCTTTTTACCTTCTCAAATAAAGGTTTTGGGACCTTTTGAGCTATGGCCTCTGTCCTCAGTATCTCGGGTTCTTCAATAAGGCCTTCCTTCATCTGTCTGGAAAATGGGGGCCAATCACGCCCTAATACTACCTCATACGGGAGATGTGGGACTATGGCTACTTGTACTTTTTCCCGAATACCTGCTCCTTCCACACACACGCTATACAAGGGATAATGGGACGAGGTGCCATGCACGCATCTCACACTCACTCTTCCATCGATTTGCCCTTCTACAGAAGGTTTATGGGCTGTGATGGTCTGCCATACCTCCTGGGAGACCATGCTTTGGTCAGCTCCGGAATCCAGGAGCGCCAAAGCTTTTACCCCTTCAATCTGGACCTCTACCTGAATGCCCTTCTCTAGGGGGTTCTGTCCTCCCACTACTAGAGCACTACGTTCAGTACACTTTTTGTACCCATGTCCAGGCTGGCCACAGTTAAAACATTTCCTTTGAATCATTTTCACCCTAGTGTTACCAGACATCTTAACATTACATGCAGTATCACCATATGCATTGCTTTTAAAAGACTTTTTCACACCATGCATTCTATCAATGCCAGCCATTTTTAAAATACCGCCTCCGGAGGTACTGGCTAATTCAGCCTCAAAATAGTTCTCCGTAAGGATGGCTGCGTCATTCGTAGAATTGCATTTTTGTAGCAATATAAATGCCTTTATCTCTTGTGGAATGGCTTCCAAATACTGTTCCAGGAGGACGGTATCAAATAAAGACTCGACCGTCGCCCTTTCTGGAACGAGCCATTTGGTCGCTAGACCTTTTAGTCGTTGTAACAAGGCTTTAGGCGTTTCCTTATCCAGGAGTTTGGCCTCTCTAAAGAGCCTTCTGTAGTGCATGGGCGTTAAACCCAGCCTATCTCTAATAGCTATCTTCACGTCGGGGTAACTGGAAGACAGATCAACGGGCATTGTTTTGTATGCGGCGAGCGCCTCACCAGACAAAGTCATGGCGAATCTTACTGCCCACTGATCAGTCGGCCATTTAGCCGCTGCTGCTATTCGCTCGAACGCGTCCGCAAAGTCATCAAAACTATCGTATGACTTTAATTGTCCCAATGACAGAGCATTGTATTCATGTAGTCCTACCGCCCTCGGTCCTGCAGACTCAACTGCGGTAGCAGTTTTCTTTATCAGAGTCTCCAGCAACTCTAGTAGCGGCTGCTGCTGCTCAGTCATTGCATGGATCATTCTCTCTTGGCTTTGCCGGGCCAGTTCTCCTTGTGCTTTCCACTGGACCTCCATCCAGTCTTTCATTTGCTGGGGATCCATCTTTGCGCACCTGTGAAGAAACAAAAGACAAGCCCACCAAGTGCGGCACCAAACAAAGTGTTTCCACTATAGGTAACTTTTTTTTTTTCTGCTATTCCTCTTGCTGCTCCTAACACCACAGCTCCCCCTTTCTCAGATCCAAATCACCCGTGCCCTCCTACCTTTACCTCAGCACGGTGAAGGATCGTGCGTTGAGAAAGCTCCAGGCTTGCTGCACTCCAGGTCAGGAATTTTGAAAAAAAATCTGCTCCGGCTTTTTCTTTCTTTTTTTTTCTCCGGCGGCAAACTTTTCCTCCTTCAGCAAGGTAAATCCTATGTGGGTCTTCGGTGCTGTGTTTTTCATCCACTTGAAAAATCCGAAGAACTACGCCACTTTATGTCACCACCAGGGGGCAGTGTGCTGCTGATGGTGAAGAAATAGTTGTGCAGACTCGAATGGTAAAGCAAAATGTGGATTTATTCCCCTCCCGGGGTGGATTAATAAACAAGTGAACAGAACACAAGCAGAAACAAAAGTATTCCAATCTTTTGGCAAAAACACAAAGGACATACAGCAATAACTTCTTGCTTCAAGGTAGGAACTTAAACTGTAGCACACAGGCTTTTGCTCTGTCTAGCGCAGAGATATTCTTTCAGATGAGACTAATGTACAGTCCATTAGGTCAGATATAGATGAGGATTCACTGAGAGAGTCCACTAACATGGGTTCCTCCTCACGTTCCAAACCCTCTTGGTTGAAATATGTTTGGACATTTCCCTTTGGCAAGCCCTCACGGTAAGTTTCTCTGTTGCTATCTTCTGTTTGGGATAGAGGAACTCTCTGTCCCCTCTTGCTAACAGACTTTAGCTTATAAGGCTTCTTTTGGGGTTTAAAGCTTACTGCCAGCTCCTCTTCTGACATATACACGTCTTCTGGCCAGTCTCTAAGCTTTTCTGACGGCTGTGAATGCTCTCTATTCAGGTAGTTAGGTTGGGAGTAGCTGCCCTGCCCCCACCTCTGGCTTCCTGTGTAAGGTTGCTCTGCATTCACTCTACAAACACTTTTATTCCTTTTAACTTTTAATGGCTCACATTCATTCCCCAAGTCCCAGCTTCTTGTTACATACTTTTTAGCTACTGGCTTGCAGTTCCTCTGGTTAGGACGTAGGTTCCATGCTGCCGTGTCTCTGCAATCAGCAGGAGCTGCCCAGCTGGCCTCGGCTCTAGCAAGCTGCTTCCTCCTAGTGGATTCTGGGTATCTCTGAGGTTGAACGCTTCCTGGTTCAGACTCTGAGTCACTTCCTATACTGAAGTGAGAGACTCTTCCTGGTTCCTCTCTGGTAACTGCTGTAGGTAAGACAGGCTGTCTTCTCTTCCTACAGTGCTCACCTTGTCCCAGGTTTCTCCCTCTCAGGGTTTGTTCCAAATCTGAGCTCTCTGACAATTCCTCTCCTCCTGGCAACTCTTTGGAGGTGTCGTCCTTGTAATGCTTCTCCCTTGTGTTCCCTGCACTATCCTTATAAGGGCTGTGCATACTCCTCCCTACCAGGTGTGTGCTATTGGGATTTAGGGCGTTTCTTCTTACTACACGTTTCTCCAGACCTCGTGGCTGCCTTTGTTGTCGTTGCCACTGACAACAGCTATCCACCTGGTCTGTTCTCCTGTCAGCTTTTGCACTGACATGCTGCATGTTTTGTATTTTAACAGTGGAAATTGGGGCTTCTTCATCACAGTAGTCATCGGTCCTGTACCTCCGGGGCCGGTGGCTTGGATGGGGAACTTATTCTACCTCTGAGGTGAAATAAGTTCCTCTAGTCAGCGGGGGATGGCGGGCCTGGGGCGCAGGAAGGGGCAGATGACATTCCCCGCAACCCGACCCTGGCCTTAGGAGGCCAGATCAGGGGTCAGGCTGTGGAGAATGAACCGTTTTGTCTGGCAGCCGGGTATCGCAGCTTTTGAATGGAGCTGCAGTGCCATGGCAACCAGACGCTATGGCAACGCGGCTCCATTCAAAAGCCCTGACTGAGCTATCTGGGCAAGGCCTGTATGGGCAGGACAACCTGAATTGGGTCCTGGCCTGCAGGTACATGCCTGGATGCGATTCTGATCCCGTGGGGCTAGATGGGCCGGGATGTCCAGGACTGAATCGGGCCCTTTTAGGCACTGTCATTAATTTTACTGACAAATCACATAAAATTTTTGTGGTTGCCAAGTTATTCCACTTGGATGTATACAACAAAAGGTTACAAAGCAAAGCAAAAAAAAAACTAAACAGTAATACTTAACCACATTAAGTTAGTCCAATAAGAAAGTATCATCTTATAGCCTTTTATTTTTGGTTTGGTTTGGTTTGTTAACTTTGATTTCCATATATCAAACTAAGGCATACATAATAAAAGCAATTCTATGTATTTACTGCCATCTATCTGAGCTGTGCCTTCCACGCATAACACTTAAAAGCCAGTACACTGTAAGGAAGGAGGCCATAGCAACTGCAGACAATATTGGGCACTACTGACACCAACCTCCAAAGTGAAAGAAGGGAAGGAGACTAATGAATACTTAGGGCCCGATAGTCCAGCCGCTGACTATCCCTGCTGCACGCCCCAGCGTTAACCAAGTCACATCAGGATGTTCCGGGGGTGGCGCTACTGAGCTGCTGCCTATATATGGCAAAGCAGCTAAAGTAAGACGCAGCAAAGGCAGGCCTAACTTTCACCACAGAAGCGAACCAGGCAGCAAATGAGTATCGCCACTGCCAAGTTATCTTCCTGCCAATCCGGGCAACCCAGATAATCAATGCCGGGGCCAGGTTTAAGTTTCATCGGCAGCGGCAAGCCCACTGCCCATAAATATTTCCCCCTTAGTGAGCTACGCGCTAGTAAAGCGATCTGCCCCCTTGGCAATACCTGGAAACTCATTCTGCATGCCTATGCGGGTAGAGTTGCCATTTCGGCTGTTCCTTTCCACATAATTCCTGTGGCAGTCTGCTTGTACATTTGCTTGAGAAAAGCCTTCAAAATGACTTATTGAGTTACATACAACTGGATCATAAAAGTCATATTTCATCATTTGTAAACTGCAGCTGCCATTATTGTGAAAGAATGATCAATAAATCTATCAGAAAACTGTGATGGAGCAACATTCCTTTTATTAGATTCTGCTTGTACAATCCGATCTGCTCTCAATACTGTTATGTTGAAAATGACCACCTGCATTATAAACGGGTTTTGATTCCTGTACTGCGTATCTCCTGAGAGGTTAATTGCAGCTCTGCCTTTTCCTCCTATAAACTGCAGGTGAAATGCAGCTGTGCGTATTTATACCTTCTCGGGGAACTGGTGTAAACGTACGTGCATCTGGTCTGACATACATGTGTACTTATTTTATAACCTGCATGCTTACTCAGTGACGCTGGCGTTAAGTGCAGCCAAAATCACAGTTAGTGTGCACCCAGCGTGCTGATGCAAATGGGATGTGTCATCAATGCCCATGTTCCGTTCCAAGTCACCCCGTCTCCGTCCAATCACATGCTAAATGTAGCACAGGATTTTTTTAGTGCAGGGCCACATGCTAACATTTAGGGCAGCACGCTTACCGACGCTAGACCCCACACTAGAGGTTAGCGTGGTTTAGTAAACATATCCCCCTAGAGCACAGGCACGCATTCACACTTTCCTCAAAGTAGGTGTAAATGTGTGCATGTTCCAGCTGTTTATTTTATGCACATAAGGTTTTCAGATTTTTTACTACTACTACTACTACTAATCATTTGTATAGTGCTATGAGAAATACATAGTCCTGTATATATAGATGTAAGACACAGTCCCTGCTCATCAGAGCTTACAATCTAATATATGCACTGATGGATTGACTGTTTATGCAGATATGTATTTTCTAAATTAAGATATACAGAAAAAAAGGAAAAGACAAAAAACAATGGAGCAAAGATAAGGGCAGAATGATCAGAGTTCAGAGATTATCCAGTAAGTACGAATATGATAAAATGAGGAAAATAGTTAAGAAAAAATGAAAAGGAGCAGTTGCAAAGGTTAAAGACTTACATCAAGCTTGGGTGTTATTGAAAAATACTATCTTGGAAGCCCAGAACAGCTGTATTCCACGCTTTAAGAAAAGTGGAAGGAAGTCCAAAAAACTGCCAGCATGGTTTAAAGGTGAGGTCAGAGAGGCTGTTGTTGCCAAAAAAGCATCTTTCAGGAAATGGAAAAAAGAGCCAAACGACGAAACCTGGAAACAGCACAAGCACTGGCAAATTAAATGCAAGGCATTCATAAGGCAGGCAAAGGAAGAATATGAAAAGAAGCTTGCTGCGGAAGCAAAAACGCGTAATAAAGATTTTTTCAAGTACATTCGTAGCAAAAAAACTGTGAGAGAGTCAGTTGCTCCATTAGATGATAGAGGGGTTAAAGGTGCACTAAGAGGCGACAAGGCGATAGCAGAGAGACTGAATGAATTCTTTGCTTCGGTCTTTACTGAGGAAGATGTAGGGATGTTACCCACGACTGAAGTGGTATTTAAAGGTGCAGAAGAATTGAAGGAAATATCGATACATCAGGAAGATATATTACAACTATTAGATAAACTGAAGAATAGCAAATCACTTGGGCCGGATGGTATACATCCAAGGGTGTTGAAAGAACTGAAATATGAGATTGCAGACTTGCCATTAGTAATCTGTGAACTATCATTAAAATCATCTGTAATACCTGAAGATTGGAGGATGGCAAACATAACAACAATTTTTAAAAAGGGTTCCAGGGGTGATCTAGGAAACTACAGACTGGTGAGCCTGACGTCAGTACCGGGAAAAATGGTAGAAACCATCATAAAGAACCAAATTGCTGGACATGTAGATAGTCATGGCTTAATGGGAGACAGCCAACATGGCTTTAGACAAGGAAGATTTTGTCTTACTAATCTGTTATGTTTTTTTGAAGGTGTGAATAAACAGGTGGACAAATGTGAGCCGGTTGATATAGTGTATTTGGACTTTCAGAAAGCCTTTGACAAGGTCCCTCATCAGAGACTTTTGGCAAAACTAAAGAGTCATGGGGTAGGAGGCAGTGTACTATTGTGGATAAGGAACTGGTTAAAAGATAGAAAGCAGAGGGTAGTGCTAAATGGCCAATTTTCCCAATGGAGAAAGGTGAATAGTGGTGTATCCTAGGGATCTGTGCTGGGTCCGCTGCTTTTTGACATATTCATAAATGACCTGGAAAAGGGAATAACGAGCGAGGTTATCAAATTTGCAGATGACACAAAACTATTTAAAGTTGTTAAAACCCAAGAGGATTGTGGAAAATTGCAAGAGGATCTTGATAAATTGGAAGACTGGGCAACAAAAAGGCAGATGAAATTTAATGTGGACAAGTGCAAAGTTATGCACCTAGGGAAGAACAACCCAAACTATGGTTACACGATGCAAGTTTCCACATTAGGAACCACCACCCAGGAAAACGATTTAGGCGTCATTGTGGATAACATGTTAAAACCCTCGGCCCAGTGCACAGCGGCAGCCAAGAGAGCAAATAGAATGCTAGGTATGATAAGGAAAGGAATGGAAAATAAAACAAAGGATATTATAATGCCTCTATATCATTCTATGGTGAGACCGCACCTTGAATATTGTGTGCAATTCTGGTCGCCGTATCTTAAAAAGGATATAGCATTATTATAAAAGGTTCAGAGAAGAGCCATCAAAATGGTAAAGGGGATGGAAGGATACTCCTATGAAGAAAGGCTAAAAAGGTTAGGGCTCTTTAACCTGGAAAAGAGACGGCTGAGGGGAGATATGATAGAAGTCTATAAATTAATGAGCGGAGTGGAACGGGTAAACGTAGATCGATTGTTTACCTTATCAGAATATAGAAAGACTAGGGGACATGCAATGAAGCTACAGGGTAAACTATTTAAGACTAATAAAAGAAAATATTTTTTCACTCAACGTGTAATCAAACTCTGGAATTTGTTACCGGAGGATGTAGTAAAGGCTGTTAGTGTAGCTGGGTTTAAAAAAGGTTTGGACAAGTTCCTGGAGGAAAGGTCCATAAGCCATTATTAAGAAGGGACCCAGGATATCAATGCTTGACCAATACAAGCATTGTGGAACCTGTGTCCCTTGGGGAAACTGCTAGGTACATATGACCTAGATTGGCCACTGTTGGAAACAGAATACTGGGCTTGATGGACCTTGGTCTGACCCAATATGGCATATCTTATGATCTTATGTTCTTATGTAAGCATAGCTTAGACGGGACAGAAAGAGCAGCAGCAGCAGATGCAGAAGAGAGAGGAAGGAGACGGCTCTGAGGAGAGAAGGAGAGGCAGTTGGATTTGCGGTCCTTACAGAGAAGGAACAAGTTCCAAGAGAAACAGTTCCACGCTGAAAAGCTCCATGGAGAAGTCTTCAAGGAAGACAGAGAAAGGAGAGGGACCTGGAAAGTGCCTGGTAAAGAAAGTACCAGAGAAGCACAGCTCAGAGAGCAGAGGTACCTGCATACTTCCTTTCCTGACCGTGAGCTACAAGGAGTTCAGCATGGAAGCCAGAGAGCCGTAGGTGCAGTAAACACAGCTGGAGAGAGGTTTGGGAACCTGTACAAAAAGTGCTGACTAAAGGTCCTGTTACCTGTTTTCCAGACCAGGTAGAGCAAGGCTGGAGAGTTTTAGAGAGAAACTCTGAAGTGAAGCCAGAATTACATGAGGAAAGCTCAGGGCCAGCAGATATATCGTCAGAACAGGAGGAGATGCAAATAGACCCTGCTGAACCCGATTCATTGCTACCTGACTGTCTCATGGATTGTAGACTTTGTCTAGCCGGGAGTTTGGAATCCTTGGCAGAAGTATAGCTTGCAGGGTATACGTTAAAATACAGTTTTGATAAGCCAAAATAAGAAGCTTGCTTTTGTTTGCATGAACTGGTTTGTTCTAACACCTGCATAGCTAATAAGACTGTGAAGCACGTCTAACTTCTGAATTCTGTAAATACCTTTTTGAAAATCCTGAATGAGGTGAGACTCCTGTTTTCCTTCGTTGAACCTTTGTTTGTGCATTATGGGAATAAACCTTATCCTTTACCTTACACATAGCTTTCACAACTAATTATTTCAAGAAAGGGACTACTAGTACCAGCATGCAGCGGGGCTAAGAAACGTTTCTCCCTTTGATGAAAACAATAATGTCCACCCTGACCCTTTAAGCATGTGGCTCGGGGGCCGGGGTTGCGACAGTACGTATGACCTAGATTGGCCACTGTTGGAAACAGGATACTGGACTTGATGGACTTTGGTCTTACCCATTACGGCATATATTATGTTCTTATGTACCTTCAATGAAGGTCCATTATTTTATTCTATAAATATTTTTTGATATGAAATAGATTACTAAATGTGGTAAGAAATTCGTTTAATATTGCATTGATGTCACTGTGGGTAATCCTGTTGAGGTTCTTTTTTAAGGTAAATTCTGCCTTTATAAAATAATTGTAAAATAGGCACCCTATTCACCTTCTCTTAGGCCTCCTGTTATAAAATTCCCCTCCAGATGTAACATCTGAGCTAAGGGCTGAGGATAATCACTTCTGGCATTTTGGCAGGCACTGTAGAATATGAGGGGTTAAGACTCTCCTGCCCAACTCCATTGGAGACACAAAATAATGTTTAGACCCTCCTGAAACCAGGAGGATTAAAGTCTCCTTAAAAACTAAGGGCCCGATTTTCAGTTGACTTAAGAACATGGCACAAGAAAAGCTTTTGGCCTAATCCTCTAGAGTAGGCGTCAATAGATTCACAAGGCAAAAAATTCAGAAAAGGTTTTCCACAGAACCGAAGACCAGAGAAACTTTGGGTTAATCAAGAAAGAGGGCCCGGCACGGAAGAATAGCTTAATGGTTAGAGCAGCATGCTAAAAAACAAGATGGTCTGGGTCACATCTCCTTGCCATTCCTTGTCATTTTGGGCAAATCACTTAACCCCTAATTGCCTCAGGTACAAAGTCAGATTGCAAGCCCTCCAGGGAGAGGAATATCCCCACTGTACCTGAATGTAACTTACCTTGAACATCTGAGAAAAGTGTGAGTTAAATCAAATATCACCAGAAATACAGGACATGGTTAAGAGCAGACTGGCTAGAGCCAGCCCCCAGGAGACATAACTCCTCTTCCTGGAAGGCAATACCTTCTAACCCAGGGCTTGCCAAACTCCAGCTGCCAGGTTGCCATGGCGACTGAAAACTCCAACCTGGAGCCTGGGGTTCATGAACATGTGGGCCGGCGCTGTCTGCCCGCAGGAATTGAGGCCCTTTGCGGCCCTTCTGCCCAAAGGAGATGGGATCCCCGCAGGCAGAAGGGCTGAATCATGGCAGAAAAAGAAAGGTTAGAGGCTGCACAGATGGATGAGGAAATTTACAGGAGCAGTCGTTCTTTTTTTAATAAAGGGGTGGGGGCAGGAGATGAATGCAAGAGGGAGGGAGATGAGGGGTGGGGGAGGGACTGCAAGAGAGAGGGGGAGGGAATAATGCAAGCTGTTGGAGAGTGAAGAGATGAATGCATGGGAATGTGTATCTGCAAAAGGCGCACCCCTTCCCCCCACCCCCCTCACACACATAGATGTCCAACCTGCACATCCCTCCCCCTTCCCCCCACACTGACAGGCACTCCAGCTCTGCACCTCCCTCATCAACCCCCACACATAGGCACCCCACTTCCACACCTCACACATACGCACCCACATGCAAACACTATACACACACAGGTACAGCACCTCCACATCCCACTACATATACTCATGCTAGCAACTCCACTGACTGACCTTTTCAATGCCTCGTTGGAGTCGGGAGTGGTGCCAAAGGACTGGAGAGAGGCTCATGTGGTGCCTTTACACAAAAGCGGAAGTAAGGATGTGGTTGAAAACTACAGGCCGGTTAGTTTAACTTCGGTGGTGAGTAAATTAATGGAAACGCTGTTGAAAGAGAAAATAGTGAGGTTTCTGGAGTCCAGCGGATTACAGGATCCGAGGCAGCATGGATTCACCAGAGGCAGGTCTTGTCAGACAAATCTGATTGATTTCTTTGACTGGGTGACCAGGGAGTTGGACCGAGGGAGAGCTCTAGATGTGGTGTATTTAGATTTCAGTAAAGCCTTTGACACTGTTCCTCACAGGCGACTTATAAACAAACTGAGCACCCTAGGGATGGACCCTAAAGTTACTGCTTGGGTTAGAAATTGGTTGGGTGGGAGGCGACAAAGAGTACAAGTAAATGGAGCTCACTCTGAGGAGAAGGATGTTACCAGTGGTGTGCCCCAGGGATCTGTCCTTGGTCCGATTCTTTTTAACATCTTTGTTAGTGATATAGCGGAAGGGCTGTCGGGTAAGGTTTGCCTCTTTGCGGATGATACCAAAATCTGCAATAAAGTAGACACCCAGGAAGGTGTAGATAACATGAGGAGGGATCTAGCTAAGCTTGAAGAATGGTCTAGAATTTGGCAGCTGGGATTTAATGTTAAAAAATGTAAGGTCATGCATTTGGGCTGCAGCAATCCAAGGGAGCAATACAGCATAGGAGGTGAAGTACTTTTGTCCACTAAAGAAGAGCGGGACCTAGGCGTAGTTGTGTCCGATGATCTTAAAGTAGCTAAACAGGTAGAAAAGGCGACGGCAAAAGCTAGAAGGATGCTTGGGTGCATACGGAGAGGAATGGCTAGCAGAAAAAAGGAGGTGATAATGCCTCTGTATAAGTCTTTGGTGCGACCTCATTTGGAGTATGGTGTGCAATTCTGGAGACCGCACCTTCAAAAGGATGTGAACAGGATGGAGTCGGTGCAGAGGGTTGCTACTAAGATGATTAGTAGTCTTCATTATAAAGCATATGAGGACAGACTTAAGGATCTTAATATGTACACCTTAGAGGAAAGGCGGGATAGAGGTGATATGATTGAGATGTTTAAATACCTCCGTGGCATAAATGTTCAGGGAGAGAGCCTCTTTCAATTGAAAGCAAGTTCTGCGACGAGGGGACATGGGATGAGGGTGAAGGGAGATAGATTCAGGAGTGATATGCGGAAATATTTCTTTACGGAAAGAGTAGTGGATCCGTGGAATAGTCTCCCAGTGGAGGTGGTAGAGATGAGGACAGTAACTGAATTCAAAAAAGCATGGGACCAACACAGAGGATCTCTAAAGGTAAAAAGTGGACTGTTGTAGTTGTTGTTATGGAAGGACAGACTAGATGGGCCTTGTGGTCTTTTTCTGTCATCATGTTTCTATGTTAAAGGGTCAGTGGCAATAGTTGGAGAGGGAATAGAGAGAGGAGGAGGAGGAGCGGGGCCACTGCCTTCTGTTGGCACTGTGCAGTGGCTCATTAAGAATCTGATTATTAAGCTCTTTTTCATAGAAAATGGGAAAACAGTCTTAGTAAATTAGGCCCTAAAACATTAAAAAATAACTGTTACACACCGTTTTGGGGGATGGGGCATGCACTGTGACCTAGGTTTCAGCGGCCGGCTCCTAGATTTTAAGGCTGGCTCCTAGATTCCAAGAAAATTTGTCAAGGACTGTTCTAACCCAAGAGTCACTGGTTTGAAGCCAGGCCATGACAACTGCTAACAAAAATGAAAAAAAAATCAGGTTTTCTGTTTGCCTGAAAAGCTCTAGTGACATTTCAGCTCATTTTTATTTGTTTGTTTGGACAACAGACACAGCTATGTCTTAATTAACAAAATTGCCTCAAAATAAAATGTATAAAAGCAAAATTAAACAAAATAAAAATATATAAAAATCAAACACAAATGAAAAATGACACAGGAAACTTGAAATTCTTTTGCCTGCACACTCCTATTTTATCACAGATTATTTATGTGTGAAGGCTACTAATGGTTAGAGCGGTGGGCTAAGAAGCAGGGAAGCCTGTTTCAGATCCTGCTGCCACTATTTGTGATCTTGGGCAAGTCACTTAACCCAGGGCTTGACAAATTCTGTGCACAAGTCATCATGGTGCCTACAAATTGTGCCCTGAATGTTCAGCCCTGGGTTTTCCTCATTCTATCACTATCGGTTCTCTACAAAGAGCTTGAGCCCGGCAGTGCAGGAAGTTCCCACTGATCTTGCTGTTTCAAGTCTCACAACACTTGAAATGGCAAGGTTAGCACAAACCTTCTGCCCCTCATAGCTCAATCTCTTTGGAGAAAGCTGACTGCGGTGGAAGGAGGAAGCACAGCTTTTTCGGTGCCGCAGGGCTGGAATGGTGGGAGACCCAGGGTGATGGCGGCGGGGGGGAGGGGTGAGCAATTATTTATTGCATTTATTTATTTAACACTTTTTTTATACCGCTTTATCCTGTGGTCAAAGTGGTTTACACTGTAACAAAATAGTATACATTATAATAGGGTAATCAACTTGGAGTATCCGTAACACAAGAGGGTTGAAGTATCATGTTAGTGGGGGAAAATATTATCATTGGGATATGTCATAAAAGGAAAATCAACTTGGAGGATTCATAACATAGGGGATGAGCATGGGGGGAGGGGTGGTAAGA
Source organism: Ichthyophis bannanicus (assembly GCA_033557465.1). Taxonomy (NCBI): domain Eukaryota; kingdom Metazoa; phylum Chordata; class Amphibia; order Gymnophiona; family Ichthyophiidae; genus Ichthyophis; species Ichthyophis bannanicus. The sequence goes on from CM066046.1 coordinate 100,162,975, forward strand.
GGATGGCCTTGGATATTGCACGTTAGGTGGTTATGTTATGTCTTTGGAGAAGCAGTCTATAAACAGATCTATAAAATGATGAGAGAGAAACCCGAGGTAATGGCTACGGGGGGGGGGGGGAGGGGCAGGGTCAATGATGAGAAAGAGTCCCAGGGTGATGGCTAGGAGGGAGCTAAGAGAAAGAGACACACACACATTGGATGATGACTGGGGGAGGCTATGAGAAACAGAGAGACACTGGGTGATGGCTAGTGGGGGCTATGAGAAAGAGACACTCAGTGAGTAATGACTGGGGGTGCTATGAGGGAGACACTGTTGATGGCTGGGGGGCTATGAAAGAGAGAGAGATATGGGATGATGGCTGGGAGGCTATGAGAAAGAGACTGGGTGATGGCTGAGGGTTATAAGAGAGACACTGGGTAATGGTTGGGGGGCTATGAGAAAGAGAGAGACAATGAGTGATGGTTAGAGGGGCTATGAGAGAGACAGAAACGGAGTAATGGCTGGGAGGGGGCTATGAGAGAGAGACACACACACACTGAGTAATGGTTAGAGAGGCTATGAGAAAGAGACTGGGTAATGGCTGAGGGTTATAAGAGAGACATTGGGTAATGGTTGGGGGGCTATGAGAGAGAGAGAGAAACAGAGTAATGCTGGGAAGGGGCTATAAGAGAGAGAGAAACTAGCTGAAGGCAGGATGCGGGGGCTATGGGAGATTTTTTTGCTTCATTTATTATCAGGCTATGATGATATGTGAAACAGAAGAGGAAGTTGCCTCAGGCACAACCATAAAGGGTCACCAATATGCTGCTGACAGTATACATACTGGGGTTGGTGGGAGGGGAGGGAGGAGAAGCGTCGCCGCCTTCTGTTGGCACTGTGTAATGGCACATTAAGGGCCTGATTTATTAAGCTTTCTTTTCCCAGAGAAAATGGGAAAACCCAGTAAATCAGACCCTTTAAAAAGGAGCTATGATATACTTTTTGAGGGACTGTGACATAGGTCTTCGTCGACAGCTCCTAAATTTTGAGACTGGCTCCTAGATTCCAAGCAAATTTGTCAAGGCCTGACTTAATCCTCCGCTGCCTCAGGTGCAAACTGAGAGTATGGGGCTTGTTTACTAAGGTGCATGGTGGTAGTGTGCAACTGGGCTGCCAAATTAACTTGGAGGTCTGTGCTAAAGTTTGGGAACGTGTGTTTCTGTTCCTCTGCCAATTGCACAATTACATTGAGATTACATTAAGTGCACCCATGCTAACAATAACAGGCACAGTGAGTGCACAACCAAAATGTCCATGCTAACCATGACACATCATCTACATGCACGTAATGCCCCTAACCCTCTGAGTTCTGCCCAATTGTGTACTAACCAGTTAACACTGTATTTTTTTGCATTGGGCCCCACACTAACTATCAGCACAGCACCCTTAGCAGTGTCAAACCCCATGCTACCGGTTAGAGCATCTTTATAACCATGCTCCTATAAACCTTCTAGAAATGGGGAAATACCTACTGTACCTGAATGTAACTCATCTTGAGCTACCACTGAAAAAGGTGCCAGTTAAATCCCAAATCCCTTTATAAATTGCTAACACAAGTCCAGCAGAAAGAGAGGCTAGACTGAAGCACAGACATTTATGATGTCATTGTTAGCATGTGAAGTGCATGCAGTCACATATTTTATAAAATACGTATATAAATCCCACCTCCATCCCCTGAGCTCCTCCTCTGAACACACCTACTCTAAAGTCACATACAGGAATGCGCCCAATTGCACTAAGCTTACTTTATGCCTGAAGTGATTTTATAAGAGGCCTTTTAAGCATATGGAGCCCAATTCAGAAAGGGGCACGTCTGGGCCATCCAGACAGCCCCGAGCAGAATGGGCCTGTTAGGACCCGATTCTGTACTGCGGGAGCAAAATGTTCCTGCGGCATACAGAATTGGGCTCGAGGACGGCCCGGCATACCCCTGCATGCCTGCGGGGACATCCTCCCTGGCTCCTGCGGCCCCGACCCTCTTCTTCCCTAACACCCAACGCACGGCTGGGCAGCCGGGGCCTGGATTGGGCAGTGGGGACCTACCTGCATCCAGCCCTGGCCCGGGGGAGGGGTTTTCCGGCCCCAATCGCCCAGTTTGTGCTGATTAATCCACCTTCGAGGACCCCGAAGGACGTACAGGACTGTGACCGGAATCGGCCCTGTATGTCCTGCTGCCTCTACCCGCCCCCATTCAAACTACACCCCCCTCCCACCGGCTCTCCCTGTACTACTGCTCTAGCCGTGAGGGGAGGGCCTGAGGGGGAATAGGGCCAGGATGGTTTGTGAGGCTGCACGTCACCACTCTGAATCAGGCCCATAGAATGGCATATATGTGGGGAAAAATGTTCATTAAATTACCTCCACCCTAGCCCAGAGCTTTTCAACCCTTCCCTGGACACACACTTAGCCAGTTGAGTTTTCAAGCTTAGCACAATGAATAGTCATGAGATAAATTTGCATGACATTGGTCCCCAAGATATGCAAATATATCTCATGCATATTCATAGTAGTAATCCTGATTTGGCTAGATATAGAAACATAGAAACATGACAGCAGAAAAAGACCAAATGGCCTATCCAGCCTGCCTTTCCATACCAACTACTATAGTCCCTTTATTTCCTTTAGAGATCTTCTGTGTTGGTCCCATGCTTTCTTGAATTCAGCTACTGTCTTGGTCTCTACTACCTCCATTGGGAGACTATTCCATGCATCTACCATTCTTTCCGTAAAGAAATATTTCCACATATTACTCCTGAGTCTATCCCCTATCACCCTCATCCTATGCCCCCTCGTTGCAGAGCTTTCTTTCAATTAAAAGAGGTTCCACTCTTTTACATGTATGCCACGGAGGTATTTAAACGTCTCTATCATATCTCCTCTCTCTTGCCTTTCCTCTAAAGTATACATATTGAGATCTTTAAGTCTATCCCCATATGCCTTATAACAAAGTCCACTGACTATTTTGGTAGCTACCCTCTGCACAGATTCCATCCTGTTTATATGCTTCTGAAGGTGCGGTCTTCAGAATTGCACACAATACTCCTAATGAGGTCGCACCACAGACTTACACAGAGGCACCATCAGCTCCTTCTTCCTGCTGGCCATTCCTCTCCCTATGCACCCAAGCATCTTTCTGGCTTTTGCCATCATTTGCTACCTGTTTAGGCACCTTAAGATCATCAGAAACAATCATCCCCAAGTCCTGCTCCTCTTTTGTGAACAGAAATACTTCACCACCTATACTATTCTGGTCCCTTGGGTTTTTGCAGCCCAAATACATGACCCTGCATTTTTTAGTGTTAAATCTCAGCTGCCAAATTCTTGACCATTCTTCAAACTTAGCGAGATCCCTTCTCATGTTATTTACACCTTAATTTATTTGATTGAACAATTTTTCTATACAGCCCCTTCAAAAAATCAGAGGCGGTTTACATTGAACAAACAAGGACAGATCCCTGGCGCACACTACTGGTTACATCCTTCTTCTCAGAGTGAGCTCCATTTACCTGTATCCTTTGTTGCCTCCCAGTCAACCAATTTCTAACCTAGTCAGTCAATTTAGGGTCTATTCCTAGGATGTTCAATTTATAAGTCGTCTGTGAGGAACGGTGTCAAAGGCATTACTGAAATCTTAGTATACCACATCTAGGGGTCTCCCTCAGTCCAACTCTATGGTCATTCAGTCAAAGGGATTAATCAGATTTGTCTGACAAGACCTGCCTCTAGTAAAGCCATGCTGCCTTGATCCTGCAATCCATTGGACTCCGGAATCCTTACTATCCTCTATTTTAGCAGTGTTTCCATTAATTTACTCACAACAGAGGTCAGACTAACTGGCCTGTAGTTCTTAACCTCATCCTTACTTCTGCTTTTGTGTAAAAGGACCAAATACAAGTTTCTCCAGTCCTCTGGGACCACTATAGAAGCATTGTTCCCTGTAATTACATGTTCCCTGTAATTACACTTGTATATAGTTAAAACATAACGTTCCTTGTAAATGTATACAGAAGTATACAAATGTTCTGTTCACTGTTTAATGTAAACCGCCCCTGATCTCTGGAAGGGGCGGTATAGAAGAAACTGTTAAATAAATAAATAAATTGAAAAGTCAGTCAGTGGAGCCGCTAGAACTTCCCCGTCCCTTCAATACTATGCCTTCAGGAGAGTGTTGAGAAACACTGGTCTAGCCCTGCAAGGTCTGAGACAAGTAGGTAAAAATGCATTTTTAAAGTAGCATTAAGAAAGTGTTGTTATCATACTGAATAAGCACATCGAATAAGACTGGAACAATTTAATTGTTAATTATCTGCTAAGTTTCAGTAAATTTGTTAGCGTGCTCTGTAATATGCCATAAAGCAGAATATGATTGTTTGGACACTCGCTAAACACTTCTTATGGATTCGCAATGTGGCGTGATCAGCAGCATACTGCACCTTTCTCTGCACTGCAGGTCTGTATGTTATAAATGCTGAAAGAAATCAGTGATACACTGATACCGAACTACTATGGGACTATGCCCCGTTAGCCCGTAAATGGAACAGCCACAAGTAGCCACAACAAGCCATTTGCTTGTGTTTCTGTAAACTGCCCTCTCTCAGTTTGGCTAAAATTTGTATCATTTTAGCCACTTCGAGAAGAGGAGATCCCAAGGAGTGTGTTTAATTAGGGGGAGAACAATAATGTGTCTAGGTGGACTTTTTAAATATAGATGTCTTCTTTTCCATGGGACAAAGTGCTGGCACCGAAAGCGGTTATGCTTTAGGACAAAATCCACAGTATTAGTCATCCCTGGACTTTGCACCGGTTTTCAAAGTGAAAGTCTGTATGTAGCCTTGTGTCTGTTCTGGCCCATAAAGCTGTATTTACCTATGCAAGCAACTTTGAAAATTGCCCTTATGCTCACCCCCTCCCCATGTTAAACAATGTTCATCTTTATGAAATCCACAGCCAATACTGTCAAAGCACCATGGTGACTGCTGATTCTCCTGAGTAATAGAACCTCCTGCTCAGTTACAGAATGGGGCGATCATTGGCACATGTTACTCTTGCGTTGCAGATTATTGCAGACTCTACCTTGTCGCTTTCCACGGTTTGGTCTTTACATAGAGTAATTGCACTGAATATGTGCAGAATGGCAGACACAAAAGAAAATAGCTTATTTCTCAGCTAATGGCTCTTGACTGCTCTTGCAAACGTAACACAGGGCCAGATATACTAAGAATTTTACCATCCACAAAACCAAAAAAAACCCTTTTAAAAACCTGACCTACAGACAGAAAAAAAACCCTTGGTGAAATATGGCCCACACATATCGGGGCTAATGCAATTAATCAGGCAACACAGGCGGCCGTCTAAGGTAGTATTGTAAGCGAGGATAAATATATCGAGTGAATACAGTTGGCGTTTGGTTTTTACTTTTACTCATAACGAAGAACCAGTTATATCCAGGGAAATTGCCTCTTTGATTCTGGCTACCCTGAATAGAGGTAAAATGAGGTGCTTTGTAAGAAACATAGAAAAATAACGACAAAAAAGACCACACGGCCTATCTAGTCTGTCCTTCCAGATCAACCACTGCATCAGTCCCCTTTTTCCCTTCACAGATCCTCTGTGTTGGTCCCATGCTTCTTTGAATTCAGTTACTGTCCTCATCTCTACCACCTCCCCCGGGAGACTATTCCACGGATCCAGCACTCTTTCCGTAAAGAAATATTTCCGCATATTTATTTACCTAACAAAGGTGTTCCAGCGGGGGGAGAGGAGTTTAGATCAAGGGAGGGAAGCACACATTTTGTTTTGAACAGAGCTAGGTGCACACTTTTACCTAAAAAGGCACCGGGCAAAGAGCAGGTGTAAATTTGTGCTGATGTTTTTCCTTCAGCAGTACTCAAAGGCAAATTATGTGCATGGTTTGGATTATCGTGGCAAATTCTGCAAGTGGGAACTAGCGGCGGGGTTTGCTGAAAAGCGAGCAGTGTCATCATTTGCTCTGCGCTGCATACGCAGGAGCCAGCCTTGGATTGTCTTACATTTTGGACAGGAATGTTTGGGGGCCAGCAGCAGCAGCATGATTCTCTTGGACTTCCAAAAGGTCTTTGTGCATCGCTCTAATTCTCTTTGTAGAGTTTTGCTGATGCAATCTATAATGAAGCAGCTGAAATAATTAAGGATCTGTAGATTCTCAGTCTGTACAGTGGAAAACATTGATCGTTACAGACTGAAAGTGAATGGAAGTTATCACAAGATGGCACTGCAGTCTAAAGAATAGCAAAGCATGGTCCATTTATTCAAGGACAGAAACAACAAAGTGAAGATTCTCTTTTAGCTATCCTGCAAGTAGTAAAAAAGCCACAGGAGAACAGAAAACAATGGGGGGTTTTGTAGGCTCTTTGGAGGAGGTAGATGGTGGTATGAAGTACCAACACCTTTTTCACTGCCTGCTAAAATTGACTCATGGTCCTAATGTATTAATGAGAGTCCTGCATGTGAGTACTGGCACCTTCTTTGCTAGGAAAAATGGACTCGGATTATGTAATTACAGAAAAACTAGAGAACATGTTTTAAAAATACGGCTGGCAATATCTGAAAATGAACTGATGGTGCATGACCTGGAAGCCCTAATGGTGGAAATGGACTTGGACATTGTGGACATTACAGAAACATGGTTTAATGAATCACATGATTGGGATACAGTCACAGCTGGCTATAATCTATTCAGAAGAGACAGAGAAAATGGAAGAGGAGGAGGAGTAGCCTTGTATGTCAAAAGCAATATTAAAGCTACTGAAATGCAGGGGGCATGGGGAAAAGAAGAAGCGCTCTGGGTTGTGTTGGAAAGAGGAGATGGCACTGTCATCCATACTGCTGTAGTCTACAGACCTCTGACTCAAATCGAAGAGCTAGATAACGAATTGATTATAGACATTGTCAAAATAGCCACAAAGGGGGAAGCAATCAAGAGCTATAATTTAAATCAAATCAGAATATAGCTTACCTCAGCAGCACAAGACAGGGTACTGTGTAGCAGCCCTCTTTTAATAAGTGTTATTTCCCTCCCTCCCTCCCTCCCCACACCCACCCACCCCTGGGATAATCGTAGCTTTATAGGTACTTACACATCTTAAAAGGCAGGAGGTGCTCTCAGGTGAAGCTCGTTACCCAAATCAATCATACACTAAGGACCTGAGATTAGTTAAGCTTCAGGTGAACAAGGTATATTACACGTATTAGGTACAGTTTTATTAGTATAAATATCCATAGCAACCCTTAGTAAGTAAAAAACTTAGATCTAAACACAAACTTAAAACTAAGATGCAGACAGCAGTCCAGCAGCGGGATGGGGGCTTTCCAGTCTTTTGCATTGAGTGTCACATGTACGATTTTCTCCCAGTTGGCGAGAGGTCTTACGTGTGCATTAGGTGCAAGGAGCTCTTTGCTCTCAGGGAACGAGTCCGTTCTCTAGAAGCTAAAGTAGCAGACTTGGAAAACATAAGACAGACAGAGAGGTACAAAGACGAGACCTACAGGGATATAGTCCTGAAGTCCCACCTCCAGTCTGGCAGCATCCCTGTTGCCATGGAGGAGAGAGGTCACGTGACAGGAGAGCATCACCCTAGTGTGGCAGGAAGTGATCCTGTAACTAGGACCTGTCCTCCAGGTGATGTAAAACCCTCTCGCACCGAAGAAGTTTCTCCAGGGCCATGTGCCCATGAGGGAAGGGTTAGGACAGCCGTTATAGTTGGTGATTCGATCATTAGGCATGTAGATAGCTGGGTGGCTGGTGGACGTGAGGATCACCTGGTAACATGCTTGCCTGGGTGCAAAGGTAGCGGACCTCACACGCCACCTAGATAAGGTCTTAGATAGTGCTGGGGAGGAGTCTGCTGTCTTGGTACATGTCGGTACCAATGACATAGGAAAATGTGGTAGGGAGGTTCTGGAGGCTAAATTTAGGCTTTTAGGTAGGAAGCTGAAATCCAGAACTTCCAGGGTAGCGTTCTCCGAAATGCTTCCCGTTCCACGCGCAGGACCCAAAAGGCAGGCAGAGCTCCGGAGTCTAAATGTGTTGATGAGACAATGGTGCAGAGATGAGGGTTTTGGATTTGTTAGGAACTGGGGAACATTCTGGGGAAAGGAGGGGCTCTTCCAAAGGGATGGGCTTCACCTTAACCGGGATGGAACCAGGCTGCTGGCATTAACCTTTAAAAAGGAGATAGAGCAGCTTTTAAACTAGATATTAGGGGAAAGCCGACAGTCGCCCAAGAGCGGATGGTTCGGAAGAATGTATCTTTGAAGGATACTACCAAAAGCAGAGAGGTTCCACAAAAGAGTTTAACTAGCCCAAATGCCCTCAAGTATGGAGCAGACAGAGCTTAAAGATCCCAAATTACCCATGTCTAACAATAGACAAATAAATATGAATAAAATACATTCTCTAAAATGCTTGTACGCAAATGCTAGAAGTCTAAAAAATAAGATGGGAGAGTTAGAATATATAACACTAAATGAAAGCTTTGATATGATTGGAATATCAGAGACATGGTGGAAGGAGGACAACCAGTGGGACACTGTGATACCTGGGTACAAACTATATCGTAATGATAGAGCTGATCAAACTGGTGGAGGGGTTGCTCTCTATGTTAGAGAGGGCATTGAGTCAGAAAGGATTAAAGTTTTGCAGGAAACAAAATCTGCTGTAGAATCTATATGGATTGAAATTCCATGTAAAAGGGGGAAGGCGATGGCAGTGGGGGTGTACTATCGACCGCCTGGCCAGAATGACCAAATGGATGATGAAATGTTCAAAGAAATCAAGGAAGCTAACAAAAGTTACAGCGCAGTAATAATAATGGGTGATTTCAACTACCCTGGTATCGACTGGGTCAGTGTCACGTCAGGACATGCTAGGGAGACAAAGTTCCTAGATGAAATAAATGACTGCTTCTTGGAGCAGCTGGTTCATGAACCGACCAGAGGGGAAGCCATATTAGACCTAGTCCTTAGTGGAACACCAGATCTAGTGCAAGAGATAAGGTTGTTGGGGCCACTTGGCAATAGTTTTCATAGCATGATTGCCTTTGATTTAATTAGTGGAGGAGGGATAGTAATGAAATCCACAGTACTACCTTTTAACTTTCGAAAGGGAGACTATGATAAAATGAGGAGAACAGTTAAGAAAAAACTAAAAGGAGCAGTTGCAAAGGTTAAAGACGTACATCAGGCTTGGCTGTTGTTGAAAAATACTATCTTGGAAGCCCAGACCAGCTGTATTCCATGCTTTAAGAAAAGCGGAAGGAAGTCCAAAAAACTGCCAGCATGGTTTAAAGGTGAGGTCAGAGAGGCTGTTGTTGCCAAAAAAGCATCTTTCAGGAAATGGAAAAAAGAGCCAAACGACGAAACCTGGAAACAGCACAAGCACTGGCAAGTCAAATGCAAGGCATTGATAAGGCAGGCAAAGGGAGAATTTGAGAAGAAGCTTGCTGCGGAAGCAAAAACACGAAGTAAAGACCTTTTCAAGTACATTCGTAGCAAAAAACCTGTGAGAGAGTCAGTTGGTCCATTAGATGATAAAGGGGTTAAAGGAGCACTAAGAGGTGACAAGGCGATAGCGGAGAGACTGAATGAATTCTTTGCTTCGGTCTTTACTGAGGAAGATGTAGGGATGTTACCCATGACTGAAGTGGTATTTAAAGGTGCGGAAGAATTTAAGGAAATATCGATACATCGGGAAGATGTATTACAACTATTAGATAAACTGAAGAGTAGCATATCACCTGGGCCGGATGGCATACATCCAAGGGTGTTGAAAGAACTGAAATATGAGATTCAGACCTGCTATTAGTAATCTGTGAACTATCATTAAAATCATCTCTAATACCTGAAGATTGGAGGATCGCCAATGTAACACCAATTTTTAAAAAGGGTTCCAGGGGTGATCCGGGAAACTACAGACAGGTGAGCCTGACGTCAGTACCGAGAAAAATGGTAGAAACCATCATAAAGAATAAAATTACTCAGCATGCAGATAGTCATGACCTAATGGGAGACAGCCATCATTGCTTTAGATAAGGAAGATCTTGTCTTACTAATCTGTTATGTTTTTTTGAAGGAGTGAATAATCAGGTGGACAAAGGTGAGTCGGTTGATATTGTGTATCTGGACTTTCAGAAAGCCTTTGACAAGGTCCCTCATCAGAGACTTTTGGCAAAACTAATGAATCATGGGATAGGAGACAGTGTACTATTGTGGATCAGGAACTGGTTAAAAGATAGAAAGCAGAGGGTAGGGCTAAATGGCCAATTTTCCCAATGGAGAAAGGTGAATAGTGGTGTACCCCAGGGATCTGTGCTGGGTCAGCTGCTTTTTGACATATTCATAAATGACCTGGAAAGTGGAATAACGAGTGAGGTTATCAAATTTGCAGATGACACAAAACTATTTAAAGTTGTTAAAACCCAATAGGATTGTGGAAAATTGCAAGAGGATCTTGATAAATTGGAAGACTGGGCATCAAAATGGAAGATGAAATTTAATGTGAACAAGTGCAAGGTTATGCACCTAGGGAAGAACAACCCAAACTATGGTTACAGGATGCAAGGTTCCACATTAGGAACTACCACCCAGGAAAAAGATTTAGGCGTCATTGTGGATACCATGTTAAAACCCTCGGCCCAGTGTGCAGCAGCGGCCAAGAGTGCATATAGAATGCTAGGTATGATAAGGAAAGGAATGGAAAATAAAACAAAAGATATTATAATGCCTCTATATCGTTCCATGGTGAGACCGCACCTTGAATATAGCGTAGTTACTCACCTGTAACAGGTGTTCTCCAGGAGCAGCAGGAATCAGTCCTCACTTATGGGTGACGTCGGCGCCGACGGAGCCCTCGCGGAGCAATTTTCCCCAGCTTTCAAAGAAAGCCTTTGGGAATTGCAGCGCGCATGCGCGGTCGTCTTCCCGCCCGAGGGTGCCATCTTAGCCAGTCAGATGACATAGCTAAAAAAGACAGCATAAAAATTTGCAAAAAAGAACATAAGCAGACGATTGCAACTCCAAGGGGAGGAGGGAGGGTAGTGAGGACTGATTCCTGCTGCTCCTGGAGAACACCTGTTACAGGTGAGTAACTACGCTTTCTCCAGGACCAAGCAGGAAGTCAGTCCTCACTTATGGGACTCCCAAGCTCAAGGCTACCGGAGACCCTAAGCACAAAAATGAGCTCCCTCTAGCTCAGCAGCACAGAAGGATAGAATCTTCGCTGAATTATCACCCACCGGTAGCCCACATCCGGGATGGAGGGTAGGAGTTGCTCAGACCTCAAAGAGATTACGGAGGACTGCCTGTCCGAAAGCACTGTCCCTACGGGACTCCCTCTCGAGACAGTAATGGACCGCAAAAGTCTGGCTCGAAGACCAAGTAGCGGCCCGGCAGATGTCTGCCAGCGGAACAGAGCGGAGGTAAGCCACTGACGTGGCCTTTGCCCGAACGCAATGAGCCGTGACTCGACTTTCTAAGGAGAGTCCGGCTGCCCCATAAGCCCAAGAGATACAGTCCGCAACCCAGATGGACAGAGTACGCTTGGAGACCGGGAGCCCCAATTTATTGGGGTCAAAAGACACAAAAAGCTGAGCAGCTTTACGGTGCTCCCGCGTACGGTCAAGGTAGAAGTTCAATGCCCTTCTACAGTCCAGGGTATGGAGGACCGTTTCAGCTCGGCTGGAGTGTGGTCTGGGAAAGAAGGGTGGAAGTACCACCTCCTGATTGATGTGAAAAGGGGAGACCACTTTAGGCAGAAATTTTGGGTGAGTCCGTAGGACTACCCTATTCTTGTAGAACCTAGTGTAAGGGGGATCAGACACGAGGGCCTGCAATTCACTTACGCGTCTAGCGGAAGTGAGGGCTATCAAGAACAGTGTTTTCCAAGACAGAAAACGGAGAGAACAGGTAGCCATAGGTTCAAAAGGCGGACAGGTGATCCGCTGCAAAACCACATTCAGGTCCCAGTCAGGCGCTGGCGGGCGCAGAGGTGGTTTAAGTAGAAGGAGACCTCGGAGAAACCTCGCTACGAGAGGGTCATTGGAGAGAGGTCTGCCGTCCACTGGCACATGATGTGCTGAAAGAGCACTGAGGTGAACTTTGACGGAGTTGGACTTAAGTCCCAGATTAGAGAGGTGCAGCAAGTACTGCAAGATCACCGACACCGGGCAGGAGAAGGGATCCTGAGACTGTTGGGCACACCAGACTGCAAAGCGACGCCATTTAAGGGCGTAGCATTTGCGGGTAGAAGGCCGTCGCGAAGCTAAGACGACCTCCTCCACCTCCGCCGGCAGGAGAAGGGGAGCAAGGACTACCCTCTCAGCAGCCAGGCCATGAGGTTGAGAGACCTGAGGTTGGGGTGCAGAAGGGACCCCTGATCCTGAGTGAGGAGATCCGGTTGTACCCCCAGAGGGATTGGATCCTCCACCGCCAGTTGCAGCAGGAGCGGAAACCACGGCTGCCTGGGCCAGCGAGGGGCCACCAGGATCATGAAGGCTTTGTCTCGGAGAACCTTGAAAAGAGTCCGAGAGACCAGCGGGATGGGAGGGAAAGCGTACAGAAGGCTCCCCGACCACGAGATCAGAAAGGCGTCCGCCGCCACCCGAAGGGGGTGTGGCTGACGAGAGCAGAAGCGAGGAAGCTGCCGGTTGTGAGGACTGGCAAAGAGATCCACCGTGGGGAGACCCCACTTGAGGAAGAGCTTCTGAACTACCAAGGGATCCAGACGCCACTCGTGCGGCTGGAGGACCCTGCTGAGTTTGTCTGCAAGGCAATTGTCTTGGCCCGGGAGATAAACTGCCTTGAGGAGAATGTCGTGACTGACGGCCCAAGAGCAGAGCTTCTGTGCCTCCCGGTAGAGGAGGAAGGAGCCCGTGCCCCCCTGCTTGTTCACGTAGAACATGGCAACTTGATTGTCCGTCTGGACAAGGACGGACTGTTGGGAAGTCAGGTGGGAGAAGGCCTTGAGAGCTAGGCGGATCGCCCTGAGCTTTAGGAAGTTGATCTGCTGAGCAGACTCCCACGTGGTCCAGAGGCCCTGAGTACGTGCCTCTTGGCAATGTGCTCCCCAGCCCAGGAGGGACGCATCGGTGGTCAGCACCCGGGTCGGCTGAGGTGCCTGGAAAGGCATTCCGAATATCAGGTTCGGCTGTCGGAGCCACCACCGGAGAGACGAGAGCAGCGGCTCGGAGACGCGCACTAGGTCTGCCAGGCCGCCTGTGGCTTGTCGCCACTGCTGGCGGAGACACCATTGAGCAGACCGCATATTCAGGCGGGCATTGGGGGTCACATGGACGGTGGAAGCCATATGGCCGAGCAGTCTCAGGAAGCGCCTGGCGGAGACCAGGGGCTGGCTGCGAAAGCGGTCGGCTAGGTCCATGAGCCGTTGAGCCCTGTCGAGCGGTAGGTACGCTCGTGCCCGAGGAGTGTGCAGCCTTGCGCCGATGAACTCGAGATCCTGTGAGGGGAGCAAAGTGGACTTTGCGAAGTTTATAACAAAGCCCAAGTGCTGCAGCAGAGTCACCGTGCGGCACGTGGCGTTGGTGACCTCCCGAGCGGACGCTGCTCTGATGAGCCAGTCGTCGAGGTACGGAAAGACATAGAGGCCGTGAAGCCGGAGATGGGCCGCCACGACCGCGAGACATTTTGTGAAGACTCGCGGTGCGGAGGATAGGCCAAAGGGCAGTACTCTGTACTGGTAATGATTTCCTGCCACCACAAACCTTAGGTATTGGCGGTGGCTTGGGTGGATGAGGATGTGCGTGTAGGCATCCTTTAGATCCAAGGAGCATAGCCAATCTCCCTGCTGGAGGTAGGGCAGAAGGATTCCAAGGGTAAGCATTTTGAACTTCTCCCGCACAAGGAACTTGTTGAGGTTGCGCAAGTCCAGGATGGGTCTGAGGCCCCCTGTTCTCTTTGGTATCAGAAAATACCTTGAGTAAAAGCCTTGACCTCTCAGGTGGTGGGGCACTGGTTCCACCGCCTGTTCCTGCAGAAGACCTGCTAACTCCTGAAGGAGCAACTCCCTGTGCAGAGGGGGGCGCGAAGGTTCTCCCGGAAAATAGGAGGGAGGGACCTGATGGAAGTGGAGAAGGTAGCCTTCTCGCACGACCTGAAGTACCCAGGCATCTGCGGTGATGCTGGACCACCTGTGGCCGAAGTGAACCAGCCGGCCGCCGGTGCTGGGAGGAACCAGCGGGGGGGGAGAGGCTATGCTGAGCGAGTCAAAAACCCCCACCCTGCTGAGCAGGGGCTGGTGGTGCAGGCTTGGGGGCTTGCTGCCTACGGGACCCGTTACCCCGTCCCTTGGCCTGCTGGCCCTGTTGGGGAGCTGCAGGGGCCTGATAATGGGGGTACTGTTTGTAGGCAGCCGCCTTCCTCAGGTAAAAGGACTTTTTTCCCGAGCCCTTCTTTTTCTGGGAAGGGGCGGAGGTCTTCCTAGAAAGCCTGGTCCTGGTGAGAGTCTCAGTCTCAATTTGTGCAGCCTTTTCCGCCATGGGCTTGCCAAAGAGGTTTTCGCCTCGGCAGGGGACATCGACCAACTTGTCCTGTACCCAGGGCTCAAGATCCGACGACTGAAGCCAAGCCTGTCGGCGGGCACCGATGCCGGCTGCGGCCACTCTAGCCGAGGCCTCAAAGCCATCATAGGCTGCTCGGGACATGAACTTTGAGCATTCCCGAATGCCCGTGGACAAGGCTAGGAACCTCCACAAGGGCTCCTCGGAGAGACCAGCGGAGAATCCGGCTAGCTCTTTAGCCAGATCCCGGAGATACATGCCCATGTAGAGCTGGTAAGTCTGGACACGACATGCGAGCATAGAGCCCTGGAAGCACTTCTTGCCAAGGCCATCCAGGTTACGGGCCTCCCTTCCAGGAGGCACCGAGGAGTGCATCTTCTGGCTCTTAAGACGATGCATGGCCGATTCCACTACCATGGAATGGTGTGGCAGCTGTGCCTTCTGAAAGCCAGGGCTCTTGCGGACCCGATAAATAGAATCGACCCGCTTGCTCAGGACCGGCGAGGAGGCCGGACTCTCCCACATGCGGAAGAGTAGTCGTTCCAGCATAGGAGGAACCGGCACAGTAAAGTGCTCCCTCGCGGGAGAGTCATACTGGAGGGCGTCGAGCTCTTCGGCTCGAGGCTCCTCCTCGGGATCCGCAGGGAAGGCCAAAGCCTTGGCCATATCCCTAACGAAGTCCGAGAACCGGGCATCCTCCGGGGGGACTGCTTCCGAGGCTCGGACCCCGGTGAGTCCGATGGGACACACCGAGTCCGGAAAGAATCAGGTGACTCTTCCTCCTCAGACTCCCAGACCGACTCCGACGAGGACTCGGTGGGGTCGGCCCGGGCAGGATGCGGCGCCAGCCGCCCCGACGTCGAGGGAGTCGGCGTCGGCGACCTCGGTCCCGAACGGGAGGCCGAGGGTGACCTCGACCGAGGATCGACTCGAGTTCTCATTGACTCGAGGATCGGCTCGGTCTCCGGGGTCGACTTGGACGTCGACGTCCCGGCGGTCGGGGCAGCGGCGCCAGCGAGGCCAGCGAACAGTGCCCGCTGCTGGTCCATGAAGGCAGACAGTCTGCTCTCCAAGGCCGTCAACCTGAGTCCGAGCTCAGGTGACCCAGCAGCCCCCGACTCGGGCCCCGACGGCGTCGGGCCCGACGTCGGCTGTCGCGGAGGCGAGTCCAGAAGGACTACAGGACTTACCCGGGCAGGCATCTCCGACTCCAGGCGAGGTCGCTTCGGGAGATGTTCCTTCTCCAAGGACCCGGGGCGGCTGTCGGGGCTATGCGACCTGGCCCTCGCGGAGCCAGGAGCGTCCACCGACGCCGCCCTCGCGGGTTTTTCCTTCCGACGATGGTCCCCGGAGGGAGAACCCCGGTCGGAGGAGCTCCGGCGACGGTCCGAGCTGGAGCCCTTTGACACGGAGGCCTCCGACGAGGTCCGGGTACGGCTGGGGTCAGCGAAGATTCTCTCGCGCTGATGCCGCCGACTTCTCAACGCCTTCGAGGACAGTTTGCTGCAGGGCCCACAGATCAGTTCCTCATGATCGGGGCCCAAGCAGCGGAGGCAAAAGTCGTGTGTGTCGGTTAGTGACATATTTCGGTCACACCGACCACACCGCTTAAAGCCACTGGCAGCCATCGGGGGAAAAAGGGCCCCTGCGAGGTCAAAGGACCGGGCTGCCAGGGAAAACGAAAATGAAAGCTGACTAAGTCAGAAAAACCGAAAAAACGCTAGAGGACTCGAGACCGGCGCCGCGAGTCCGGGCGGGAAAACGATCGGCGTCGAACCGAAAGAAAAAAGTATAAAATAAAGAGGAAAATCAACTTTTTCGCGGGGACAAGACGGGGACGTCTGCAGGGCTCCGCGGAAAAAGAAGACTGGCTAAGATGGCACCCTCGGGCGGGAAGACGACCGCGCATGCGCGCTGCAATTCCCAAAGGCTTTCTTTGAAAGCTGGGGAAAATTGCTCCGCGAGGGCTCCGTCGGCGCCGACGTCACCCATAAGTGAGGACTGACTTCCTGCTTGGTCCTGGAGAATGTGTGCAATTCTGGTCGACGTATCTTAAAAAGGTAATAGCGATTTTAGAAAGGGTTCAGAGAAGAGCCACCAAAATGGTAAAGAGGACGGAAGGATACTCCTATGAAGAAAGGCTAAAAAGGTTAGGGCTCTTTAACCTGGAAAAGAGACGGCTGAGGGGAGATATGATAGAAGTCTATAAATTAATGAACGGAGTGGAATGGGTAAACATAGATCGATTGTTTACCTTATCAGAATATAGAAAGACTAGGGGACATGCAATGAAGCTACAGGGTAAACTATTTAAGACTAATAAAAGAAAATATTTTTTCACTCAACGTGTAATCAAACTCTGGAATTTGTTACCGGAGGATGTAGTAAAGGCTGCTAGTGTAGCTGGGTTTAAAAAAGGTTTGGACAAGTTCCTGGAGGAAAGGCCCATAAACCATTATTAAGAAGGGACCCAGGATATCAATGCTTGAACCAATACAAGCATTGTGGAACCTGTGTCCCTTGGGGAAACTGCTAGGTACTGTGATAAGGAAGCTTATCATAGCTCAGGAAGGAGCTATAGAAATGGTGAAGTGACTCTGAACAAGCAACCTGTCAGTTCTGGTAGAAATAAGAAAACAGAATTTTTCCATAAAAGACTACCAGTCCCAGAATGCACCAGGTTTCCAACAGCCATTAGCTGAAGTGGGGAAACGTGTGTTCAATCAGGAAGGCTATGAGGTAATCCCCAAGCACTCATCTCAAAGGGCAGGGCCTGATTCAGCACAGCTGCGCTGTGCTAGGGTGGAGCACTCATCTAAGCAGAATAAAGGTAGAGTTTATTCTACAGAGAATTATCCTCAGATTCATCTTGAAGATCCTCATCTTGGACAGCTTCATCATCTGGAGGATCATCAGAAGCAGAAGCCAGAGCGGACGGACAGAGAGGGCAAGAAACCCTTTGGAAGAAAGAAGAGAAAAGCATTTGGGAGGTCTAAAGGAGTCCATAGCAGTACGTATATTGGAAGGCATTCCAAAGGCAAGCTTACACCATTGGACTGGGGAAAGCCAGAGGAATGGTGCTGCAGAGCTAGGAATCTCCAGATGGTACCTGTGAGGGAGACGGCTGCACGTGGAAGGGACCTTAAGACCCGTGCCAGAAGGTATGTTAAGAGAGATCCAGTGTCCAGGGATCTGGATTGGAAGGCTGGACATAAGAACTGGACTACATACTGACCAGGCTATTTAGAGAGGAACTCTAACAGCAATGGAAGCTCAGGTATGAACACTGATCTATGCCCTAGCTATACCCTTGAAAGACAGCAGGGAAACAAGTATTCTCCTGAGAGTGCTCCATTGAGAAATTCCTCTGTGCCAATCCATGATATTGAACCCATGATTGTTGAAGAAGGGGGAGCGGTTATAGATACAGGCTGTGAATACATGGATTGCTCTCTGTCTAAACTCCTTTGGTAATTTACTGTTACAAAGTACAACAACCATCACAAAGAAATACAAACTTGTTCTTTAATCTACTCAGAAAAGCTCCTGAATAGGATTTGAGCCAAGCAGTAGAAAGTAAGCCAGCTAAGGGGTTTCAGCTGGATAACTGCTAGCAATTGAGCCTTACCTAATTGCTTGTGAGCTCTGAGGAAATCACTTCTGAGTCTATGTGTGAAGATATAAGAAGTTAACCTGAAAAGAATAGTTTTTCCCTACTTTGTGGGTTTTGTTTGTTGATTAAAGCACTGCTAAGAAAATATTAGCCAGAGCCTACAGAAAAGACCAGTTTGTTACCAACCAGGTCTTTATTCTTTTGATTTGATTGTCTGACAAGTTCAGCTGTTGTTTTCCTGATTTTGTTTTTCTAAGTTTAACACTGAAAGCAAGTATCCTGTTTTATGTGCTACTAAGCATATCTGTGTTGGGAGAAATAACCCCATAAATAAATATCTTATTGGCTTTACATTCAAGCACAACTAATTATTGTGAGCGGCTGTGTCTGGTGTGAATGGACTGCATTTCCCACAATCCCTTGCAAATCATATTGATATATGCCTTTGCCAAGACTGTGAACATTCTCACCCAGGCAGCCGTCTGACAGTACATATGACCTAGATTGGCCACTGTTGGAAACAGAATACTGGGCTTGATGGACCTTGGTCTGACCCAGTATGGCATATCTTATGTTCTTATGTTCTTATGGGTGACTTTAATTTACCCGATGTGGATTGGATTACTCCTTCTGCAAATCTGGAAAGAAGCAAAAAAATTGTGGATGCTCTTCAAGATGCGTTACTTAGACAAATGGTGATGGAACCAACAAGGGAAAGCTCAACGCTGGATTTAGTCCTCACCAATGGTGATAGCGTATCGAATGTCTGGGAGGGTGCACCTGTGAGCAGCAGCGATCATCACACGGTGTGGTTTGAGATAAAAACCAAGGTGCAGTCCAACTATAGCAAGCTCAAAGTCCTAAACTTCAAAAACACTGACTTCAATAAAATGGCCATGTACCTAAAGGAGGAGTTGACAGGGTGGAAGGAGATAAGGGAAGTGGAATTGCAATGGGCTAAACTAAAGGTGGCAATAAAAGGGGCAACAGATAAATATGTAAGAAAAGTAAATAAAAACAAAAGGAGAAGGAAACCTATTTGGTTTTCCAAAGAAGTGGCTGCTCAAATAAAGGCAAAAAACACAGTTTTTGTAAAATTCAAAAACTTGCAAACAGAGGAACACAGAAATGAATACAGGATCAAACTCAAAGAAACAAAAAGAGAAATAAGGATAGCAAAATCAAAGGCAGAGGAAAAGATGGCTAAAGATGTGAAGTGTGGCGACAAAACTTTCTTCTGGTATATTCGGGAAAGGAAGAAGATCAGAGGTGGAATCGCAGGACTCAGAAGTGCTGGGAATGGACTCGTGGAAAGGGACATTGAAAAAGTGGAATTGCTAAACAAATACTTCTGCTCTGTTTTTTACTAAAGAAAATCCTGGAGAAGGACCAACTGTGACTCCCAAATATAAAGATGGGAATGAAGTAGATACCACACCATTCACAGAAGATGATGTGTTAGAACAACTTGCGAAACTGAAAGTGGACAAGGCCATGGGACTGGATGGGATACATCCCAGGATACTGAAAAAGCTCAGAGAGGTTCTTGCAGGGCCGTTAAAGGATGTTTTCAACAGTTCCTTGGAAACAGGAGTAGTTTCTCAGGACTGGAGAATGGCTGATATCGTACCTCTACACAAAAGTGGTGACAGGGAAGAAGTGTCAAACTACAGGCCTTTGAGCCTTACCTCAGTGGCGGGAAAAGTAATGGAGGCACTTCTGAAGGAGTGAATAATGAACTTTCTCAAAACGAACAGGTTGCAAGATCCGAGGCAACATGGTTTTACCGAAGGACGATCTTGCCAAACAAACCTGATTGAATTCTTTGACTGGGTGACCAGAGAACTAGATCAGGGGCATGTGATGGATGTCATCTACCTGGATTTCAGCAAAGCCTTTGATACTGTTCCTCATAGGAGGCTTATCAATAGCTTGGGGATGGGTCCCAAGGTGGTAAACTGAATCAGAAATTGGTTGACTGATAGATGACAGAAGGTGATGGTAAATCGAGCTCACTTGGTGGAAAGGAAGGTGATTAGCGGGGTGCCCCTGGGTTCAGTCCTGGGACCGGCACTGTTCAATGTATTTGTGAGTGATATTGCTGAAAGACTGAATGGAAAGGTCTGTCTTTTTGCAGATGACATGAAAATTTGCAACAGAGTGGACCCCCCCCCCCCCCCGAGGGAGTCCTTAACATGAGAAAAGATCTACAAAAGCTGGAAGAATGGTCAAATGCTTGGCAATTAAGATTTAATGCAAAGAACTGCAGAGTCATGCACTTGGGTAGCAGAAACCCAAGAGAAATGTACACGATAGGGGGCGAGAGGTTGGTGTGCACGGATCAGGAGAAAGACCTTGGTGTGATTATTTCTGTAGATCTCAAGGTGGCAAACAGTGTGACAAGGCGGTGGCAAAAGCCAGGAGGATGTTGGGCTCCATACGAAGAGAAATTACCAGCAGAAAGAGGTTCTAATACCACTGTATAAGTCACTGGTGAGGCCTCACTTGGAATACTTTGTTCAGTTTTGGAGACCATATCTTGCAAAGGATGTAAAAAGAATGGAATCTGTTCAGAGGAAGGCGACGAAAATGATTTGGAGCCTGCATCAGAAGCCTTATGAGAAGAGACTTGAAGACCTAAATATGTACACTTTGGAGGAGAGGGGAGATATGATTCAGACCTTTAAATACTTAAGGAGAAATAATGAACAAACAAACCTCTTCCAAAGACGGGGAAGCTGTAAAACGAGAGGGCATAACATGAAGCTGCAAGGTGGAAAATTGAAAGGCAATATCAGGAAATATTTTTTCACTGAGAGGGTGGTGGATGCTTGGATGCCCTTCCGATGGAGGTGGTGAGGGCAAATACGGTGACAGAATTCAAAATGGCATGGGACTGACACAATGGATCCATTTATACCAAAAGAATAAAATCAAAATAAACAGAACCATCTAACTTCTCAACAAATAGGGGTGTCCTGCATGGAGCGGTGGGTTCACCCCTAAACGAAGACATGGGGAGGGGTGGCCTGCATAGAGTGGCACCTACTCCTGCCATCTTACTCCGGCCTTCTTACTGGGCAGACTAGATGGACCATACTGGTCTTTATCTGCCGTCATTTACTATGTTACTATGAATGAAACATACAACCAAAACTGTGCTGAGGGCCATCAGCTCCCATCCTTGACCACCTCTTTGATGTCATTCATGTCTATCACTTGTGCCACTAGGAATGCAGAGAGAGAGAGAAGCTTTGCAGTGTTTTGGGGTCATCTAATGATGATTTCTCCTGTAATTTACTGGCTTATAAGATGCACAAAGGATTTTAGCCTGAAGAACTATACGAAACAATACTTACTCAACCCATGCTCTTGAAGCCTGATAAATATGGGCACCAATAAAGGATAAACCAACAATATAGTTGAGCCTTTCCTAGAAGTAAGTAGCCTCAAAGCAGATACCGGGGTAGTGTTTGTTGCCACTGAGCACTAGGGATGGCATTCTTCCCTTAGGATTTTCATTGCCACCTTGAGTCTCTCCTCTGTCTTTCCTCACATCTCTCTGACTTCTTAAATTCCCACACCTGCTTCTACTCCATGATGTCATCACTCTCATATCTCCTCACAAGCTCCCAAACTTGCCACAATTGGTGACTCTCACTGTGCCTCTTACTCTGTCACAGGTATCATTCTGTCAGTCATTAACTGTGGGGGTAGGCTGGGAAGAACTGAGGGGATCAGCTCCAGTCGGGTGCAGTTTCGGCCTTCATGGGGAATAAAAAGGTTATAGTCCAGAACAGGTAGCTTCCATACTTGGAGGAGAGGAAGGGGTATTGCTGGGCCCGAAGTGGGGTTTTTATTGACCTGGTTAAGGGGGAATATTAGATAACAAACAGACCTTTCTACACATTTAGGAGGTAGAGGTTGGGCCAAGCCATTGGCAGGCACCTTAGCTTTGTAGCTATCTTTTGGGAAAGCCATTTTAATTTGGTGTAACTATTTAAATATTAATGAAGTACTTTGAATGAATTTTTATGTGATAGATGCATTTAAATTTCTCCTTCATTAAGACATATTTTCTGCATTAATAATAATTTAAGTGCATTAATCAGCACTAAGAGGCGGTATATCAAATAATAAAGTAAACTAAAGATGTTTAATCTGCATTAATGCTTTAATGCACTTTAGTAAATAGGCCCCCATATCAGAGTGATTTTGCCTTTTCTAACCTTTATGTTATTAATCAGCATCTGTATTTATTGTCCTAAGATGAATCACGACGAATTACAGGTTCATGCAATACGACTATCAAAAAATATTTCAGATTAAAATTGAATTTATTGAAAAAGTATTTATACATTCTTGCTTCTGTGCAAATAAATCATACAACACATTCTAAATGGGTACATAGCAAATAAAGTATTCTTGGGTGTCCAGTGGATTATGAGAATAGCCACAGTGTGGCAGTTGCTGCGCAATTTGGAGATGCTTATATAGTGTAACCTGCAATAATTTAGTAAAATTGGAATGATAATCCACTGTGATAATATATTAATCGACACTGAAACTGACATGGATGCTGACATAGCCCCAGAATGCAGAACATGTCCTGGGTAAAAGCCACACCAAATATTTGCACATCTAAAAGCCTGACCTTCCTCTACCTCCATCCTGCATCCTCCCTGGCATTAAATCAGCAGCAGTGAAGGTAAGCTGGGACATCTAGTTTATGGTGCTACTCGTCTTGTTCTCCTCTGGTCTCAATTATAAAGGAAGGATGCACAAAGAGCAGTGGAAAGGATGGGAAGCATATACTCACCCTGCCCCAAGAAATTCCTGAAAGGCGTGTGTGTGCCATCGAGTAGACTCCAAGTAGATTACCGGGCCTTTCTTCTACACAGTAAGTCTACAGCACATGGCAGGCCTGACCCTGCTTAGCCGAAGTAAATAGAGTGAAATGAAGCAACGGGAGGAGGAAAGGCAAGACGGGGAGGAATGTTGACATAATAACTCTCAAGCCTCTATGATGTGTGTAATTAAGTAGAGGCAATACGAACATGGGTCCAATCCCTGAATCTATTTGCAAGTGGTCAAATTCTAGCAGCCTGTGAGCTGCTGTGCCATTATTGGGATGGCTCTACGGGAAGCTGCTGGTCAATTGACTGTATAGCTGAGCAGCAGTGCTGGAGAGGGAGCTGTCGGAGCAGAGAAGGCGCCCTCATCTCCTAGACTTATTATGGAGCCCCCACTAGTGCATATTTGGAGGGAATTCTTTTTTCCCATCATCTTTGGAAGGGTACTCACCCCCTCCCCTCCACGCGCACATCTGAAGCGAGGACCCAAAGCTTTCTGCTGTCTTAAAATGCCTTTGCAGCTGTCTTCCAAGACTTCACCACCGCAGGCACTGTTCTACTTCTTCGTCTTTTCCCCACACAGGGACTTTTAACAAGCTCCCCAGATACCAAACTTTAACAATGACAAGGAGCCATCTCATATTTCACACTCTAGGAACAGTTAACCATCCATTACTAACATCACCGAATGATGGCTGCGTATGTCTAATAATGTTATAGAAATAAGAAGTAGGACCAAGAGAGATGGGGCGGAGAAATGGGCCTAAGGGAAATGATGTGAGAGAAAGAGAGAAAATCCAAGGGCCGGAGAAGATGAAGCTTAGCCTGGCATGGAAGGAGGAGATAGTGATGAACATTTAGGTGAAGGTGACAAGGAGGTAGAAAGTAATGGTGGGATTGAAGTCGGTGTGAGATTGAGAGGCACCTGTGGAAGAGGAGGAAACAAAATGGTCCATGGAAGAGAAAGAGAGAAATGGGAAGGAGCAGGAGAAGAGCAACACATCTTTGGGGAGAGATGGAGAGAAAATCTGGAAAGAGCAGAACAGAAAATGAGAGGGAGTGGAATAGGGATATGACGATGCACCTCATCCTCTGCAGTCCTCTTTAGCATCCAAGATCTGCCCATCTGGGTCATGCATGAAATCCAATCAAATTTTTTTTTCGGTGTATGGCCAGATTGGAAAACAAGATAACTGGAGGATACAGGATGATTTCTTTAAAAGCAGTCCTGTCCTATATAAAACATAATACCGACAACCCTGGTTTAAATTAGAGTGCATTGAAAATAAAAAGAAACATAAGAATATAAGATAGGCCATACTGGGTCAGACCAAGGTCTATCAAGCCCAGTATCTTGCCTCCAACAGTGGCCAATCTAGGTCACAAGTACCTAGCAGTTTCCCCAGAAGACACAGGTTCCACAATGCTTGCATTGAGTCAAACAGTGATATCCCGGGTCCCTTTTAATAATGGTTTATGGACCTTTCCTCAAGGAACTTGTCCAAACCTTTTTAAAACCCAGCTACACTAACAGCCTTTACTACATCCTCCGGTAACAAATTCCAGAGTTTGATTATACGTTGAGTGAAAAAATATTTTCTCTTATTAGTCTTAAATAGGTTACTCTATAGCTTCCCCTAGCCTTTCTATTTTCTGATGATGTAAACAATCGATCTACGTTTACCCGTTCCACTCCATTCATTAATTTATAGACCTCTATCATATCTCCCCTCAGCTGTCTCTTTTCCAGGTTGAAGAGCCCTAACCTTTCTAGCCTCTCTTCATAGGGGTATCCTTTCATCCCCTTTACCATTTTGGCTCTTCTCTATACCTTTTCTAATAATGCTATATCCTTTTTAAGATACGGCCAACAGAATTGCACACAATATTCAAGGTGCAGTTGCACTATGGAACGATACAGAGCTCCCCAGTTTCTATGCAAGTTTAAAGAAAAAAAAAACAAAAAAAAAATTTCATCTGCCATATGGATGCCTAGTCTTCCAATTTATCAAGATCCTCTTGCAATTTTCCACAATCCTCATGGGTTTTAACAACTTTAAATAGTTTTGTGTCATCTGCAAATTTGATAACCTCACTTGTTTAATTCCTATTTCCAGGACATTTATGAATATGTTAAAAAGCAGCAGATCCAGCACAGATCCCTGGGATACTCCACTATCACCTTTCTCCATTGGGAAAATTGGCCCTTTAGCCTTATCCTCTGCTTTCTATTTTTTAACCAGTTCCTGATCCACAATAGTACTCTGCCTCCTATCGCATGACTTTTTAGTTTTTCCAAAAGTCTCTGATGAGGGATCTTGTCAAAGACTTTCTGAAAGTCCAGATGCACAGTATCAACCAACTCACCTTTGTCTACCTGTTTATTCACACCTTCAAAAAAAACACAACAGATTAGTAAGACAAGATTTTCCTTTTCTAAAGCCATGTTGGCTGTCTCCCATTAAGCCATGACTATCTACATGTTCTGTAATTTTGTTCTTTATGATGGATTCCACCATTTTTCCTGGTACTGACATCAGGCTCACCGGTCTGTAGTTTCCTGGATCACCCCTAGAACCCTTTTTAAAAATTGGCATTACATTGGCCATCCTCCAATCTTCTGGTATTACAGATGATTTTAATGATAGTTCACAGAGTACTAATAGCAGGTCTGCAATCTCATATTTTAGTTCTTTCACAACACCCTAGGATGTATACCATCCGGTCCAGGTGATTTGCTACTATTCAGTTTATCAAATAGTTGTAATACATCTTCCCTGTGTATCAATATTTCTTTCAATTCTACCACAGTATCACCTTTAAATGCCACGTCAGTCATGGGTAACATCCCTATATCTTCCTCAGTAAAGACCGAAGCAAAGAATTCATTCAGTCTCTTCGCTATGGCCTTGTCCCGTCTTAATGCCCCTTTTACCCCTTTATCATCTAATGGTCCAACTGATTCTCTCACAGGTTTTGTGCTATGAATGTACTTGAAAAAGTCTTTATTATGCACTTTTGCTTACACAGCAAGCTTCTTCTCAAATGCCTTGCATCTAACGTGCCTTATCAATGCCTTGCATCTAACTTGACAGTGCTTGTGCTATTTCCAGTTTTCATCATTTGGCTCTTTTTTCCATTTCTGAAAGATGCTTTTCTGGCAACAACAGCCTCTCTGACCTTACCCTTAATCCATGCTGGTAGTTTTTTGGACTTCCGTCCACTTTTCTTAAAGCGTGGAATACAGCTGGTCTGAGCTTCCAAGATAATATTTTTAAACAACACCCAAGCTTGATGTAAGTCTTTAACCTTTGTAACTGCTCCTTTTAATTTTTTCTTAACTAGCATCTAAAAAGTTAAGGACCAGATTTAGGGTTGTCATCTCTCTTGGTCAGCACAAAGATGATGATCCATTCTTGTTTTTGAACCACTGTATGCATAGTGTTGGACTTCTTGAGGCCAATATTAATCCAGGCAATGAATGTGTAAGTTGAAATGTTGGACTCAGATGGTTGAACATTATACATATATTCAGTGGTGCTGTTTAGGCATGTCCACTCAATATACATATATAACTTCAAATGCCTTGGCTGGATGTTTAGAGGGTAATTTTATAACAGCTTGTCTAAGTTTGGAGATTGAGAAGGTAATTGTTTTTACCCTATTTTATAAAGACACATAGGTGCCTGCAATGCAATGTGTGTGTTTTGAGTCAATGCCGACTCCTGGGTTTTCTTGGCAGTGTGAATGGAAGTAGATTGCCAGGCCTTTCTTCTGAAACAATGAAGGGTTAAGTGACTTGCCCAAGGCCACAAGCAGTACTAGTGGGAATCAAACCCTGGTCTCGTAATTATCAAGCCAGAGCTCCACACACTAGGCTACTTCTCCACATTGATACTTATGGGTCTTAATAAACCACTAGCAGTAAACTGGCCGACTGAAGCCATGGGCATTTATGTCTGCTTAGGAGCTTGTCTAAACACTTGTGGATAAAGCAGATGCGTAAATCACAACCCTGCCCTTGTTTCTCCCAAACTGCTCTTCAAGTTCTACCCACTAATTGTGTAGGCTACTTCGATGTATAATTATACAGGGCCAGCATTAGATATGCTGGGACCCAGCATGGAAATTTGGGAGGAAGCTCCAAAATCTGCTGGTCGACTTTTCCTTCTTAAGCTTTGAGAGGCTTGGCACCCAGAGCAATTGCCCTGGTTGCACTCCCTAATGCTGGCCCTGAGCTTATATGCTTAGTGGCTGAACACTGTCACTCAAACATGCAAGTTATATGGTTGAGTGGCACCACCCTTGAACACCCCAATCCTGTCCTCCTTTGGCCAGATACATCCAATATATTTGTCCAAATGTTGCATACTTTTTTTGAAAAAAAGCACTTATGTGGTCAGCAGTGTTGCTTCCAACTACATATGTGCTTTCCAAATAATGATTTTCTTATTTCCCTAAGAACTATCATGCATGCAGTGAAGCAAAGCTAGCGGTGGCTTTCTATCTTCAGGATGGGCCACAATCCTAGCCCAAAATAAGTTTCAGGAAGGACTTGCAGACTCTTCACATTTTTACCCTTCTTTAGAGCAAGACAAAAATATGGGCTTCTCTTACAGCAAAGAAAATAATAATCAATACTAGATAGTAATAAAACAGTTGTGGTCAACATTATTAGCACCTTTGCATTTTAGGTATGTTGTATACAATATCTTGAGAAATAATTGGAAATATTCCAACTGTGTCATCATAATATTTTAATAGTATGTTCAAAGGTATACAACATAAAAAAGACGTCTGTGCAACTTGGACATGGTGCAACTTGGTACCCTTCACTAATATTTGGTTGCACTACTCCTGGCAGTGATGACAGCCTCCAAACATTTATTGTAGCCATCTTTAAGTTTCGTACAACTGTCTGCTGGTAGTTTCTCTCTCTCTTCAACTATGATTTGTTCCAGATCATGAATGATTTGAGGGGTCCTTTTACCAATGGCAGATTTCAGCTCTTTCCAAAAGTTCTCGATTGGATTGAGATCAGGACTCATTGCTGAGTTCATTTGTTCTTTTTAAACCATTCTTTTTCACTTTTGGATGTATGTTTTGGGTCATTGTCTTGCTGGAGGACCCAAGACCTTCAACCCAGACCTAGCTTTCTGACACTAGGTAGCACATTTTGATGCAAAATACCTTGGCAGTGCTCTGACTTCATGACATTTCAGGCCTCCATTTCTTGAGGCACCAAAACAGCCCCACAACATTATGGAACTTCCACCAAATTTAACTGTAGGAAGGGTGTTTTTTTCCTTATAAGCTTCATTTCTTCACCTGTAAATGTATTGCTGGTCTGCATTGCCAAAGAGCTCAACTTAGGTTTCATCTGTTCACAGAAGATTTTCTCAGAAGGATTACGGTTTCTCAGTGCGGGTTTGGGTAAAGATCATGCATGCTTTTTTATGTCTGTCTTTGAGCAGTGGGGTCCTCCTTGGCCTTCACCCATGAAGTCCTTTGTTTAGTGCACGACATATGGTATAGGTTGAAACCACCACTCCAGATTGCTTCAGGTCAGCCTTAAGCTCTTTGGATGTCGTACATGGTATTTTTCCAAGAGTTCTCACTAACCTTCAAGGACTTGGATTAATTTTCCTCTTCCCACCATGTCCTGGGAGGTTCTTGAGAGTTACATGGGCAGAAAACTTCTTAATAACATTACAAACTATAGACACAGCAATCCCAAGGTCTTTGGAGATGGCCTTGCACCCCTTTGAAGTTTGATGTTTGGTGATAATGGCTTTTATGATGGTCTCAGGCAGTTCTCTTGTCTTCACCATTGTGAAAATGGAGCAGGGAGTGAATGTGGTCATTTTAAACATTAGAGTCATCATTCATTGGTTGATTCAAGTCATATGAGTACTGACGATCACAAGTGCATCTAATTTTACTGCAATGGGAATGTGGTTCTTCTGTTCAAACTTATTTGAATTGTTTATAAGGGTGCCAATGATCATGAACTGGCAATGTCCCAGTTGTTATACTATTTCCTTGTTCTAATTAGTCTTCTTTTATTTGATTCTTTCATATGTCAAATATGTGTGCATATATAGTCCAAAGCCATTTCACTGGCCACTTTTTTTAGGAGCTATTGGACAATAGTGCCAATAATGTTGACCACAACTGTATAAAATTAAGGGAGCTTATAAAGTCTTATTCCCCAAGTCTATGTGAAAACAGCAGCATTTCAAAATTTCAGTTGCGTATCAGTGATGTTGAACAGAAAGGGGGTCATTTTAGAAGATCTATATGTGATTTGGATGTCTGAAAATGGGCATTCAGGTGTGCAATCATAAAGGCGTCCCCGGAGCCATTTTACAAAGACAGATATATAGACGTCCTTGGCATCATGATCATGTCCATGTTGCAAGGGTGTATAGTGGAGGTATGCCGTGCAGTCTCAGAATAGCCCAAGAATGTCTTGCCCTGGCTTTCAATGTGTCCATGCTTATACCGTAGCTGCTCCTGATCATGAATAAGTTGCAAAACAGTGCTTGTTTCATGACAGCAATTGATCCATGAGGAAGAGCAAAGTGTGGTCTCATGTTACCTGACAGTCTATTCATTGTCCTGGCTTGTCGTTGCACATGCATGCATCATAGCTTAGATATCCCCATTCTGAAATACCTTGACCGGCATGTCTATGCACCCCTTTTCTGCAGCCATGCATTTTGGGGACATCTGCATCTCTAAAATGGCCTGCAAACATGCACCCAGCCTTGCTGTATGTGCAGGCCCATCTCCGGAACTAGTTGTGCAACCTTTGGGGCAGAGACGGATTTGAGACGGCACTTACATGTGCCTCCCCTTCATTGCCACCACTCCCGCGGTAATTTGGAAATGGTGACCTGGACATCCCAGACTCTTCCTAGACGTCTCTTCTATAAAAACACTTCATGTGCATCCAACAAACTTACATGTAGATCCTTGTCCTTTTGAAATGATTAAATCTTCCAACTATGGGCTGTTCAAAGCATTAACAATAATAGTTAATGCCTCACTGAAGGAAGGAAATATGTCCAGCAATGAATACAGAAATCATGGTACTGCTGAAAAAGTCTAAAATTATAGATGAAAAATGCTTATGCACACAGTTATAAAATTACCCCTGTGAAGATTAATTTTATAAACTTGCACCTCACTGCCACGTGTTTTCACGTATGTATTTACACCTGTTTTATAAAGTCAGGCACATACATGCTTGACTTCTTAAAACAGAGCATTAAGTGCAAAAGTATGAGGTATGTTTACTAAACCTTCTTAATGTTACCGGCGTTAGTTGCAGTCTTACTGTGATGAATGCCATATAAGGTAGTGGGCATTCCGGTCTTAAGGTAGCATTTCAGGTTATCGCACGATAAAGTCCGATATCGCGCGATAGAGGGAGCCGTGGCACGTTAACACGCGTTAGCCTTAATTAGGAGTGCTGACCTACAAACACAGCAACAGAGGTGTAGCACAATGGTTAATACACTGACTGCTGATACAGTGGTCATGAGTTTGATCCCTCAGTGGGCTCAGTTAAAAGGCTTTCTGAGGCAATCCCTTTTCCTGCTTGTAACAGTCAGACACGTCCTAACAATTTGCACTGCCAGCCAAAAAAGCCTCACCCCAGTGCCGCAACCTAATGCACCTTTTAGGGTTCACCATAAGGCACATCGTAAAGCACCACGTCATCCAAGGCAGGTCATAATGTGCCCCAGAGGGTGGCAGGAAAGGTTGGCACCCTCCAAGGCAGCATATAAGGTGCCCCATAAGCTGGCCAAACCTAAGGTGCCGTGAAAGATGCCCCAGGGGCATGGTGCCCAGGGGCACAAAGTTGCCCCAAAGTCACAAGCATGAAATGTATGGCTCAAACACAGATGTAACCATAACACTGCACAGAGCACCAAGGAAAGGCAATGAAGTGATTCTGCGTGTAGCCCATGTGGCAGCAGGTAAAGTGGACAAACATATCGGGGGCAGCTGTACCGTTGTACAGGGTGATGGTAATGTACAGTGCAACAATGACAGTGTGTGGCAGAGGATGGGGATACGTTTCCACCAGAGGAGATAGAGGTGGCAGGATAAGTGCAATCACGTCTCAAATGGTCCATTAAAGAACGCTAATAGTCACTTAGTAAATGGAATTGCGCTCAATATAACAAAGTGTGATAATATCTTCAATCCTTCAACAACTGTGCTGGTAATTTCCCTATTAATAATTACTAATCCCCCTACGCGGCGTTTTTTGCTTTCAACTTGATGAGAAAACACAGAGGGAAGAGTGATAAAGAAAAATTTGGAACATAACGCGGGCAGCAGTTTGCTTTACACCCCACCCCCTGAAGAACCGCATCAGGAGAAACGCTCTGAAGCGCTGAGGGGAGGCGTCGGGAACGGGGCGATTTGAACATTTGAATTATCTAGCGGCAAAGATCATTTCAATGAAGGCAACTGAAAGGAAGTATTTGTGCTTTATGTGACCAAAGTGCTGAAGATGTTAAACTGAAAATAATCAGCAGCCTTCTTTATCATTATCACCGCACACCATAGAGGAGGTCGTTGATGCTAACTAGCATACTGTTCCTTTAAACCGGCATAGCCGCAAGGACAGTTGCTGTCACAAGTCTGAGACCTCCTAGGGGGATTAGTAATTATTAATAGGGAAATTACCAGCACAGTTGTTGAAGGATTGAAGATATTATCACACTTTGTTATATTGAGCGCAATTCCATTTACTAAGAGGATAAGTGCAATGACAGGAGGACAGAGGAGAGCAGTGTCATGCAGAGCAGACACAGGAGAGGCAAGCATGAAGAGCCACAATGCAGAAAAGTGTGCCAGTGCAGGACATGGGGTAGCAGCCTGCACATAAGGGCAGGACGCCACACAGCTGGCACATACACATAGATGGACAGAAGGATGGATGGCAACAGTGATGAGGGTATAATGTGGCGGCAGCACAGATCTGCACAGATATGACTGTTACACGAATGAAATGTAGTTGTGTAGGACAGCCGTAAAAAAAGGGGAACAGAGAGGAATCAAACCCATGACCTCTGCTACTGAAGTCATTGCATTAACCATTGTGCTACATCACTAGGGGAGTTATCATACCAATGGCTGGCTACAGAAAGAGTGCACGCCACCATAAAACTGTCTGCTGTGGCTACCAGGATAGGATAGAACCAACAGTACCCATAATGCAATTCACATGCAGAACAGCAGTCTACATCTGCTCACCAGATGGGGTATGCACCTCTACAGCACGTCAGCTTGGTAGGGGGGAATGACCGTGCGTGTTACTGGCACAGAGTACCCACAGGCCATGCCAATGTGTGTGTTCTGTGCTCACCCTGAGGGTGAGGTGGAGTGGCCAGCACCAGGTCCGCAGTACCCGGGTTGGTTGAGGTGGGCTGTGCTGCAGGTCTCCATCAGTGCTAGTGTGTGACAGGGATTTGTTGCAGACACCTTTAAGAGGTCTCTATGTCCATTTGTAATTGCCAGTCATGTCTGGCCCTTGTGGAACATGATGCACACAACATAGTGCAGTCTTGAAAGACTAGAAAAGGGAACTGTTACTTCTGGAAAGAGATCTGCAATTGTGTGTATATATTTCTGGGAATTTTCTGAAAGGAATTCTTTCTATTAAAGCTATTTAATCTGTGAACCCACTATTATTTTGTTAAATCAGTCAGGGCCTAGTAGCAGCAGTTTAAGTTTAAATTTAAAACACAGAAGAGAACTTTCTGGTTACATTAAATACCCAGCAGAGAGCTTGTAGTTTAAATTTCATAATAAGTTAAAGCCTAGCAGCAGCAAAGAGCTATAATTTAAATCAAATAAGAATATAGATTAGCACAAAAGGCAAAACAGTGTCAGTACTCTTTGAGCAGCAAATAAAGTCTTCTAGAGACCTTTACAAAGAAGCCTTCTAACTAGGGGGCAAGAGACCTGTGAAACTTTTTCAATAGGTGTTAACACCAGGTGGCAGTTCAAAAGGCCATTTTGAACGACTTCTTCTATCCAAGCAAGGACTGTTAATCATCCAGGAAGTTGGTCACAGCTTACCTCAGCAGCACAGGCATAAATAGCTCAACCAGAGCTCTGTGATCCTCAGTCTTACCTGTCCTAACTTTATTTGGTTAGTGGACTGAACACCACCACTAACTGGAAAGGTGCCTGTACTGCCTCACCTCTGCCCACTGATTGCCCTGGCATCATCCGGTTCATGCCAAGGCAGACCGTGGGGATATTCAGCAGCACTAGGGGCTAGTGCCCCTGAATATCGGGATCAGCAACGTTTACGTGGCATGCAGCTCCTACAAACTCTTTGAATATCGGGCCCTTTGAAAACTTTTTTCTTATGTCTAACTGCTGATATCTGAAAAATAAATTTAAAAACCAGCTTTCCTACCTGAGGCTGTTGAGTGGCAGTGGGCCTCTGGGGGGATGGTACTGATGTTTTTGGTAACAACTGGTTCATCCTGGCCACCACGAGGTCAGCGATGAGCTGTCTGTCTTCAGCTTGGTGTTCACCAATTATAGGCATTGCACAGTCCATAACCTACAAAGCAAAGCCAATCTGATTAGCTAGTGAAACCGCTTTGCAACAACTTCTTGTGCCATTACATATCTTAATTTAGCATTTTGATGTTTAACCACTGGAACACTGAAGGCCTTGAAGCTCCTGCAAACAAAATTTACATATGGTTTTCTCCCAGAAGGTTTGCCAATTGTACTTTCAATCGAAGAGAAGAAGAAGATGAAACCATCCAGCACCGGTTACTCAGAAAAAAAGATCAGCAAAGCATACTACAAGGGCAGAGATCAAACACAAGCTATGAATCACCATACAATCCTTACAGTAGCTCCCCAGAGATCTTGAAAAATTGGAAGCAAGATCGAGGAAACTTCTCCATATAGAGTAGTTAATTTAGAAGAACCAATGTATGCTGAGCTTGCGTAGGTCGTATAGAAATAGATTATGGTGATTATTTTAAAAACATCTCCATGTTACTGTATAATGACATTTGCACATGTAGCTTTGGTAAATGCCATTTTTAGAGAGAGGCTATGTAATGTGGTGATGCGCAGCATGTTTAGTGTGGCAAGAGACGTGTTAAGGGCGTGGAGAGGTCTTACCAGGGATCCCTGGTGTCTATGGAAGCAGGAGAAATCCTCAGTCACTCCTGCTCTTCTGGCCCTGGGCTTCCATTTTGAAATCTGGGGCTAGAGCAGGAACATTTAGGGATTATTCATGCTGCCACTTGACACTAGGGATCCCGGTAAGAAATATATAATTAACAGATGTTTTTACACCACTTTATCAATTTAGTCAAAGTGGTTTATATTGCAACTTAAACTTGGTAATGTACATTAAATAGGGACATTGATGACTTGAATTCTTCTGAGGCAATGGAGGGTTAAGTGACTTGCCCAAGGCCACAAGGAGTGCTAGTGGGAATCAAACCCTGGTTTCTTGGTTCCCAAGCCAAGTGTTCTTAACCATTAGGCTACTCCTCCACTCCAGGGAGAGGATTAGGGGTAGAGAGTGGGGGGTCTCCCAAGGGGTCCTCAGGAAGGTTCCTTTTTGCTGGGGTGTTAGGTGGGGAGGATCTTTATGCAAGGAGTCTAGATGAGAAGATTACATGCCTTGGGAAGAGGTGGGGAGGATTGGATATCCTGGGATTTGTCAGGGTGAGATCAGAAATCAGACAGGAGTGATCTGGAGAAGATCGATGTCGAGGGGGATGGGGGGAAATAGTGC
Organism: Ichthyophis bannanicus; assembly: GCA_033557465.1. NCBI lineage: Eukaryota > Metazoa > Chordata > Amphibia > Gymnophiona > Ichthyophiidae > Ichthyophis > Ichthyophis bannanicus. The sequence continues at coordinate 100,197,835 of CM066046.1, forward strand.
TGCAGGATTGGGGTGTGTGTGGAGATCGGGAGCAGCAATTTTTAAAAGCTGCTCCCATACTCATGTGCAGCTTTTAAAATAGCGGCTCCTGCTGGACTTGGATAAACATCAGCATGCAATCTACACGTTCTTACACATAGTTTACAAGAGGCCGTGCGTTTGGCAGTGTCTCTTGTAAAATACAGAGGGAATTTTCCACGTCTTGGCTTGGACATCTTAATTCTCTTCTCTTAATTTTCTTTTACATCTATAAAGCTACTACCGCAGGACTCATACTTAACAGCATCAATATGGAGGCATGTGATTAGTAATTAGCACCATAGATGGCGGTAAGTGTACTGGTGCTAATTTTAGGCCACGTTAGAGCAGGGTGCACCATGTTAACTGCCAGGAACATGCTTTCCACACCCCCAACAGTTAACATGGTGGTGTTGCACCTAATGCTCCATGGTTTTGAGCGCTATCGGCATGTTCAGTGCAATACCATATTGCCCCCTTTAGTAAAAGGGCTCCTAAGTGTTAGTAAACATATCCCTTAGAGCTTTAGCAAGTTAAACCACCCTACATGCACCATGAAACGCTGTCATTTGCCTTATCTGTTTGGAGAAAAGCTTTTTCTTTCTTTCTAATACAATCAGTATCAAGACCAGTCATACAGGTTAAAAGAAAATACTGAGGTACTACTATTGTTAGTATGCGTTACACTAAGGGGTCAATTTTCAGCAGTGGTAGCAATGGTGTTAATTTAAATGTCAACACCAGTGTTTAAATGAATACATCTATTCAGCATCACTAGATGTATGGTTGGTGGTGCTTAATATATGTATTATAAGGTCACTGTGTCACTGCTATGCATTTAGGCCTGCTGTACAGGCTTATCTGGTAAGCAGGTGGCATTTTGGCCTGTTACAGATAGGCTACCGCCGGTGAACAAATGATTTGCTTTGAATATCAGCCCATAAATTTCCATAATATTTAAGACTTACTGTATAACGTCCTAGTAGTTTTATAATCCCATTAAAAAGCAAAATGAATGTTTAGGGAATTATTTTAGAAGTCTTATTTGCAATTTACATGTCTAAATACTGGCATGTATATGTGGGAATAGCATCCACATTTTACTACGTGGAAGTTGCAAGGGGGTGTGCCAGGGGCGTGGATATGGTAAAGCTAGGGTGGCTCAAAAATCGACATGTGTATTGGTCGTTCCTTGTGGGGCATGAATGAGTATGACCAATACTGTCCACGCCAGGATTTACACCTGCTCTCTGACATGTTTAAGTTTTTAAGAAGTGTTGGTTTCAGCCAACTCTTCACAGGGGGGATTGCAGTTACAGTTTTGATTTATTTGATACACCGCCTATGGCAGAAGCAGCTAGGTGATTAACAAAGGAAAAACATTCAATACAAAGAGTTAAAATAAATATACACTGAGGGACGGGTGGCAAGGACAAAAGACAATGGAGTAGATAAGGGATGAAAGACCGAGGTTACATTCTAAGCAATTGACATGGATAACAGGGACATGGGAGGAAGGAGGGATAAAGGGGCACAAGGATAAGAAGAGGATAGACAGTGATTGATGACTCTCCCTAGGTAGCTGAAAAGAGGGATAATCAGATGGGGATTGGGGAGTGAAATACTAGAACAAAGAGGTGGGTCTTCAGCTGGGATCTGAAGCAGGAAAAAGATGACTGATCACGAAGGGAAGAGGGTAGGGAGTTCCAGAGAGAAGCGGCTACTACCCTAAAGGAAAAGGAACGTGCTGTAGAGGTACATACAAGGTGAAAACTGGGGACCACAAGAAGAAGCTGAATGGAGGGTGTGCGAAGGAGGGTAGGGGACCAGGAATTGTGAAAGAAAGACAGGGTTATCAGAGGGGAGGATACAATATGTCAGAATGAGAAGCTTATACCTAATACAGAAGATTACTGGAAGCCAGTAGTCAGTGATGAAAAGAGGAGTGACTCGGTCGAACTTGTGGACGCTGTGAAGACTGATAGCAGTATTTTGGATCAATTGACGATGGTGAATTTGATAGAGGTGAAGACCAGAAAGTAGAGAATTAGCATAGTCAAGACAGGTCATAATGAGAGAGAGAATGAGAAGGTGAATAGACAGGAGAATGAGGAGTTTGTGAACTGAACGAAAGGAGAAACAGCGCTGAACGGTTAAGGAGACATGTTGCCTGAAGGAAAGCTGATTGTCGAAAGCCAACCCAAGGATTTTGACGGTTTCCTGGAATGCAAGGGCAATGGCATAAGTAGATGGTGGAAAAGGGGGGTGGGTGTGACATTGGAAAAGAGGATAACAGCGGTTTTAGAAGTGTTAAGTTTAAGTCCATGATCCATCAGCCAGTCTGCAGTTTTGGTGAGTTGGAGAGAGATCTGAGAAAGAACTGAAGAAGAATAAGTATGGAAGGGAAAGAGAAGCTGGATGTTGTCAGCATAGACGAAGAAAGAGATGCCAAGTAACTCAATTAGAAAAGCTAAGGGGGCCAGGAAAGCATTAAAAAGAATAGGACCCAGGACAGAGCCCTGGGGAACACCACAAGAGTCTGAAGAGGAGAAAACAGGAATGATCACGACACTTGGAAAGTACATTCTGGAAAGGAGCAGAACCAAGCCAAAGCCATGCCTGAAATTCCAAGTGGAGAAAGGAGAAAAGAGTGGTTAACCAGATCAAAGGCAGCAGAAAGATCAAGAGAAACCAACATAGCCTCATGAAGAGAGTCAAGGGAAATACGAAGGAAATCAGTGATGGCTAGAAGACAATGTTTAGTGAATAGATGGAGGTGAAAACTGGTCTGAGTGGAGTGAAGGACACCAGAGTGGAAGAAGAAGGTTTGAAGTCTTTGAGCAGCTAAACGCTTGGTAACTTTAGATAGAAAAGGGAGGAGAAAGATGGGCCAATAATTAAAAGGGTCAAGGGGATCGATAGCAGCAGGTTTAAGGATGGGGTGGACAATGGTTCTTTCCAGCAGGTGGGAAAAGCGCCAGATGAGACAGACAAGGTGATAATAGAAATTAGAAAAACACAGTGGCATCTGTAGTTAACTGCTGGTATAACACATGTAGGCTTGCAAAATTGTTCACATACATGTGTAAATGTACAGCACCTATGCGTGTAAGTTGCAAATTCCAGCCTGTATGTATAGATGCTGGCCCTTAGACACTTATGGAGCCATGTCTCCTCCACTGATCATTCCCACATGCAAGCTTGTAAAGTGCCTCCTCTCTCTGAATGTGGCTGCATATCCACTGCTCCCCTGCACTTCCTTTATGGTATGTTAGTAATGGCTCAATGTTTAGCAGAGCCTTTTCTAAAATACTACTGGAAGTGTAACCATCATGACCTCAAGATCTCATTTCCATTCTCCAGGTATTTTTTAAAATGCACTTGCATAAGTTTAATATATATTTGTTATATTGTCTTCACTCTCATGGCCCTGAAGGTGGTGTACATGTGACGGCACATTCTGGATACGCCATTTAGGTGCCCTCTGAGAAGTACAAATCAGAACGTCTGAAATTCCATAGGAGGGGCAGTAGAGAAGGCGGACACATGTAAATGCATTTGAAAATTAACATATTCCTATCCAAAAGATAAACATCTCCATCAGTGTCCCAGAAAGTGGGGCCATGCAGAATAAAAGTCTGGACATGTGCAGGGAGATGGTCGATTTCAGAAATGGGACCCAGCAACATAAACATTTCAGTGCCAGTATTTCAGAACCTACACATGGATGTGCATTACATAGAGGTGAAGGCTGGCCATGTTGCAAATGGAGTCATACAGCAGTAGGGCAGTACACAAAGAGATCTCAATATTTACCTTCTATACTGGTTTCCCCTATCATCTGTACTGTTGAGAGCTGGCCGAAATGAGCACTTTTGAAATCCTATTTACTGCAAAGCAGGACTAAATATGGCTGTGTCCACTGGCAGATTTACTCATGCAGTGCCTTTGTGAAATTGGGGATGCATGTGCATCTTTTTTGGACCACCCTGGAAATGTCACCACTACACCCCCATGTGACTTAGACATGATCGGAGCAGACATGTACAAATTTGGACCTTTCTAAAATGGCGTTTGGGACATGGATCTGATTTGAACATGAGAATGGTTGTTTTCACACGTAAAAATCATAAATAGGGCTTCTAAAATAACCCCCTTAATCAATGAAATTTACAACGAGAGAGAAGGAAGAAGGGAAATCAGTGTACATCTTGATATTAAAGTTCACAGAACATAAGATATGCCAAACTGGGTCAGACCAAGGGTCCATCGAGCCCAGTATCCTAATATAGTATGAAACATCTAGTCTGCCCAGAATGGTGGCTAGATTTGTTGTAACTGTTGCTCCGTGCAGGTCAACCCTCCTCTATTTATTGAAGTATAAAAGATATTTAAGTTTGCTTTTGATTTTATCCTTGTGCTATAAAGAGATAATCTGTGTCTGTCCCATGCTATTTTGAATTCTGCCACTGTATTTGCCCCCACTACCGCCATCAGGAGGGCATTCCAAATATCCGGCACCCTTTCAATGAAAAAGTATTTCCTGATGTTGCTTTTAAATTTAACACCTTGCAGTTTCATTTTATGCCCTCTAGTTTTTCAGTTTCCCCTTCTTTGAAGAACCAAAACCCACATGCACAAGCATTTCGGGAGTTGGGCCTTGTTAATTCTGATGTAAGGTTCTGGAAAGGTATGGCGGTAGACCACCATTACGTGGCGGCATCATATCATCAGTCTCTGTCTGGATGAGATGTCTCACAACAGGCTGTTCCATTCTGATGGTATGTCTCAGCAGTTTCTGGCATACTCCACACGATCTGCCAGGCAGATGGCTGGACATTGGTATTGCCAACAATGTAACAGTGGACACTGTACATGGAACCAATGTTCCCTCTAATTTTCTGTAGGCTGTGTGCGCATAAAATATCAGCTGTGCAACTTTTGAAGGAAAGGTTAAATTTTTGTGCGCCACATAACGACACTCGGAGTTATATACTTTAAAATTTGACTACACGTCAGAATACAGTATGTACACCACATTGCTTCCACTAGAAAATATTGTAGAACTTGTGAAAACCGTAAATACACAACAACTTTTAAATTTTAAGACGTCTGTGTTGTTTTCTATCAGAATCAGAACCGTAATTTTTGTGCGCTCTGTTGTAAAGTATGTGCGCTCACTCGGCGAGGTGTGTGCGCGCGCACACGCGCACAGCTTAGAGGGAACAGTGCATGGAACCCATGCAAATTTAAGCATATCTGTTCGGCATGTGGACCCAGTCACCTGCTTAGCTTTGACCCTGTCACCTATCAAGCTTGATTACATGCTGGCATGGTTGTGGTCTTACTCCCACGGGACAGGGCACGCAGCATTATGGACAGGTTTGCCCAGGGTTTCCATGTCCCCTTCTCCGGACCCATGAGCATCACCTGGCACCCAGTGCACAAAACCTTGTCTATTCTTAGGCATATATCAATAGTAAGAGAAAAACTCGCCAAAGAAATCAACCTGGGAAAAATGACTGGCCCTTTTCAGGAACCCCCATTCGCTAATTTAGTCATATCCCCGCTGGTATAGTCCTAAAGAAGGATCCAGGCAAATGTTGCCTAATACATAACCTGTTGTACCTGGATGGTAACTCAGTCAATGACCATATCGACCCACAATTGTGCTCAGTCCAGTATATGTCTATTGAGCAGGCTATAGCGTTGGTGCGGGGTTGAGTCTTTGAGCACATCTGGCCAAGGCAGACATTGCGATGACTTTCTGCATGCTCCCAGTACACCCAGAGTCCTTCTACTTACTCGATTTCTGTTTTGAGGGCAATTATTACTATGATAAATGCATGCACTGGGTGGTCAAAGAGATCTCGGGGCCAGGAAAGGTGGTTCACTACCTAGATGATTTCTTGTTCCTGGGGTCAGGTTACGAACAGTGCAAGCAGCTGCTGATCTCTTTCAAGCATATTGCCCAGTGTTTGGAGATCCCTCTAGCAGTCAGAAAGACTGTTGGTCCCTCAACAGTAATTACATTCCTGTACATTGAATTGTATGTTCAACCTCAGGTATCGCGATTGCCCCCGATAAGCTTGACAAATTGCAAACAGCCATTAGACAAATGAAAGGTGCATGGAAAGCAATGCTCGAGCAGTCCCAATTGCTGCTCAGTTTACTGTGCTTTGCGTCTCGAGTCATTTCGGCACCTGGCTTTGGTGACTAGGGGGGTTAGTAAGCGGCATCACCACATTAGGGTTAGTAAAGACATATGAGAGGATATGGGCATATGGGAATGTTTCTTACAGTCCTTCAATGGCAGAGTGTTCTGGCAGGAGTCCCCCATTTTCAGCCCCGCCCTGGAACGATTCAACGTCCAGTGGGTGGGATTTGTCATATATTTCAAAGGGGCTAAAAACACTCAAGAATCTTTCAGAACTGACATCCAAATATCCCACCCATAAACCTCCCAACTCCCCTACACATAACTTCCCCCGAACAACCCCCAAGTCAAACCCACCCCACCTACCCAACCATTCAATCCCCTGTATATAAGTTGACTGTTCAAAGTTATAATTCTCCCACTATACCCTTTCCCCAGTGTTCTCTGCATCAAGTGGTTGGTCTCTGTAAACTGCTTTGATAGCTTGAAAAACGGTATATAAAAATTTTTAAATAAATAACTAAAGTGTCCCAGTGCTCCAAACCCAGGCCACAGGATTGGCACATTTGCGGCACCACCAGGATATCACCTTTCTTGTTCCCCATAATGGCAGCTATGTTTCTTTGGGCGCCACACTCAGCCAATAAAGCAATTACCTTTCGCACTGATAATATGGTGATGGTGCAGGTGGTGAACAGGATATATGCCAGAACTCAGGGGGTGGTGGTGCTGCTACAGGAGATAGTGCTGCTTTGCTTGTTGCATAATATCTCCTTTAGGGCAGAGCACATTCCTAGGTATCATAACACTATTACCGATGCCCTCTCTCATTTCAATATGTCAACATTCCGGGTCAGCACCCCAGGGATGGATGCAGACAAGACCCCCATCGCAGTGGCAGTTTGGGCTTTCGGCCCACCAAAGTATGGAGCCTTCTGATGAGTTCCCTCACCACACCTACCAGACAGAAATATGTGAAGGCTTGGGAGCACTTCCAGGAGTTCAGTATGCAAAAGGGATCAGGGACAGTGACCGGTTTAAGGGAAACAGAGCCCTTCGGCTCATTTTATCATTGCTAGGGTAATCAGGGGATGGGTGGCCAGGTGCTGACGCCTACTAGACTGCAGATGCTCAATCACGCGCAAAGTGATGAGAAAGTTGGTTGTAGCCACTGATGCGGTCTGTCACAACATGTTCAAGGCACGTCTCTTCAGATGCGCTTTCGTGCTAGCGTTCTTCAGGGCACTGAGGGTGGGAGAATTGGTATCACCCTCAAAACGCACACCCACTTGCCCTGTTGAGAATTCAGTCTCTCTGCTATGGCCTTGCTTTCTCTTGGTGCCCCTTTTAACCCTCTATCATCTAATGGTCCAACTGGCTCTCTCACAAGTGTTTTGCTACAGACATTCTTAAAAGTGTTTTTATAATGCATTTTTGCTTCCACAGAAAGCTTCTTTTCAAATTCTCCCCTTGCTTGCCTTATCAATGCCTTGCATTTAACTTGCCAGAACTTATGTTGGTTCCTGTTTTCATCATTTGGCTCTTTTATCCATTTTCTGAAGGATTCTCTCTTAGCTATAACAGCTTCTCTGACCTCACCTTTAAGCCATGCTGGCTGTTGTTTTTCTTTCCTTCCACCTTTCTTAAAGTGTGGAATACATCTGGTCTGAGCTTTCAAGACAGTTTAAAAGGTGGCCCAAAAAAGTGAGAAAATCTCATAAATTAAAAGCTTAAATAGTTTACTTATTTACCTTTTTTAGCTATATAACGTCTTTATTTTGACAATTTCCGATCGCCAACTTTTTTTTTTAATTTGCCAATCGTTTACATCTATCTTTTTGAATTTTTAAATAACTTATATGCACTTTTTTTGGGCCACCTTGCATTTAAATAATGCCCAGGCCTGATATAAATTCTTAACCTTTCAGTTGGTCCTTTTAGTTTTCTCTTAACCATTTTTCTCATTTTATCATAGTCTCCTTTTTGAAAGTTAAATGCTAGCACAGTGGATTTCCCTGTTACCCTCTCTCTATTTATTAAATCAAATGTGATTATGTTATGATCGCTTTTGCCAAGTGGCCCCAACACTGTTATCTCTCGCACTAGATCCTGTGTTCTACTAAAAACTAGATCTAAAATAGTTTTCCCTCGAGTCGGTTCCTGAACTAGCTGCTCCGTGAAACAGTCATTTATTTCATCTAGAAACTTTATCTCACAAGCATATCATGATGTAACATCGACCCAGTCAGTACTGGGGTAATTGAAATTTCCCATTATTACTGAGTTATAAATTTTGCAAGCTTCCCTAATTTCTTTTAGCATTTCATCATCTATCTGTTCATTCTGGCCAGGTGTGAGGTAGTACACCCCAACTGCCATTCCCTTTTTTACATGGAATTTCTATTCATAAAGATTCTTCAGTGTATTTTATTTCCTACAAAACCTTTATCTTGTTTGAGTCAATGCCCTCCACCTATGAGATCTACCCCACCTATGTGATCTACCCTATCATTGCAATATAGTTTGTAGCCCAGTTATCTATCAGGTTTCTGAGATGCCAATTATATCTAACCTTTCATTCAGTGCTATATATTCTAACTCTCCCATCTTATTTTTTAGATTTCTAGAATCTGCATACAGGTATTTCGAAGTTTGTTTTTTGTTCACATTAACAGTCTGGCTATCGGATGACAGGGATAATTTGGAATCTTTCAACTTGGTCTGGTTTTTACTTAAAGGCACCTGGGTTACTTTTACCTTTATTGGAACCTCTCTACCAGGATTCCCTGACTTTCCTGTATTGCTAATATCCTTCAAGGATACATTGTTCCAAACCATGTGCTCTTGGGTGACTGTCAGCTTTCCCCCATTTTCTAGTTTAAAACCTGCTCTACCTCCTTTTTAAAGGTTAATGCCAGCAGCCTGGTTCCACCCTGGTTAAGATGGAATCCATCCTTTCAGAAAAGCCCCTCTTTCCCCAGAATGTTGCTCAGTTCCTAAGAAATCCAAAACCCTCTTCCTTGCACCATCGTCTCATCCATGCATTGAGACTCCAGAGCTCTGCTGTGCATGGAAGCACTTCTGAGAACGCTACCCTGGAAGTTCTGGATTTCAACTTTGTACCTAAAAGCCTAAATTAAGCTTCCAGAACCTCCCTCCTACACTTTCCTATATGATTGGTTCCAACATGTACCAAGACAACAGGCTCCTTCCTAGTACTATCTAAATCCTTATCTATGTGGCGCGCAAGGTCTGCTATCTTTGCACCAGGCAGGCATGTTACCAGGTGATCCTCACATCCACCAGCCACCCAGCTATCTACATGCCTATTGACTGAATCGCAAACTATAACGGCCATCCTAAACTTCCCGCATGGGCACAGGAAAGAGGAAATTCCAGAATGAAAACCCAAAACATCCCTTGCACTCTGAATTTATTGACATCATACTGAAAGTAACAAATCGGTGAGGCAGATGTTATAGACCCTGGCCTCCTCAACAGTACCAACAAAAATGGCCACAATCTCGTGGTACTGCCATGATCTTGGCCATTTTGAACAGGCCCAATGACTGGTACAGGAGCAGGGAGGACCGCTTCTGTCCCCAGTAACCACTGGAGCACTAGAGATTAAAGGTATGAACTGGGGGCTCCCCCAAGTCAACTGGGTAACTGGGACACATTGTTTTAAGGGGGGAAGGTAGGGGAGGGGATCGGGGCTCTGACTGGTTAGCCAGGAATTTTTTTTAAAGGATAGGGAAGAGGGGCTTTGGCCATCCGACTATCTGGGTTAGTTAATTTTATCTGAGAGCTCTGTCCACCTGATCGCCACCTGTCCTCCCCTTGGATTTACTGAGGAGACTCACAATACCTGCATCGGCATGCACCGCAGGACTTCCTTTGCTACGTGCTGATGCAGGTATCTTGCATCTCTGCAGTAAATCCTAAACCTTTGCAGTATCTGCAGGGGGAAAGCTTGGAATGCCTCTTGCAGATACCGTGAAGGCAAGCCGGCCCAAGGGTTTCTGCCCTAGGCAGAAACCCTGGACTTGCCACCCCCCCCCCCACCAGCTGCTGCCGATTCTATCTTGGAAGGGGGAGGCAGACAGTGGCAGTGGTAGTATTTCCAAAAGTGGCAGCTTTTTGACGCTGCTTTTAGAAATACTGCCACTGCCCGCCTTCCCCCCCAAATGGAATCGATGGCAGCTGGGGGGGGGGCAGTGTGACTGCCTATGTGTGTTGCTGCCACCACCGCCCACCCGGGCCGGGCAATCTAGGTGGCCGCCTAGTTCGCCTAGAGGACAGGCTGGCCCTGCGTGAAGGTTTTGGACTTAATCATAGGTCTTTTAGCTGCAAAAGGCTGCCACGGTTTAGTAAACATGCTTTCCTAGATTTACTTTGAGCATTATTGTTGGGTTTTTGAGAATTCTGCAGTGATCTTTCTTACCAGTGAGCTATAACATTGTTTCTTTTTCAGTATCTGTTCAGTATTACATTTGCAGACTGGGAGTTGATATTGGATTACAAGCCATTGCTTGAGATAGTTAAGACATTAGAGTTACCATCAAAAAGATTGGAATCCTTATATCTGTTTTGACCTCCCTGATGTAAGACTGAGATTTTTCTCTCTCTGGCTGCAATGGTATGAACTCTGTTCTTAGGTATTTGATAGATTTGTATATTCTTTCTGGGGAGAGTTCATAAAACTTTCCATGATCCTCTATTCCTGTTGCATTCTGAAAACGTAGGGGGCGGGGGAATATTCAGCAGTGGTGGCTAGGTTAAATAAAGCACAAGCCGCTGCTTTTTTAATTAAAACCGGATATTCAGCGGCGCAGCATATCTGGTTTCTATTGCTGAATATCTGGGCTGGCCAGATATCAGAGACGCTATCCGGTTAACGGCGATATTCATCTGCTGACCAGATCATGCTAACTGGTTAAGATTAGGAAAACTACCGACAATGGCCATGGAAACAGCACTGGGCTCTGGTCCTCTGTGGGGAGTCTCAAAATGCTGTAAAAAGGATGCATCAAGCTTTATAGCCATAATGGAGGCAAAAAGAAGCAGCGGCAGAAAAAAAACGCTGGGGATTGCAGGCTGCATCTGGCCACGCAGCTGAGGACTGCAGCAGTAAAGGAAAAACATGTGTGAAAAAACTGAGCTGAGAAAAGCAGAGGCATAATGAAAAGGAAGCGCTGAAAAGAGAATCCCAGCACCTGTTGGGCAGACCAGGGGAACCCCTGCAGGGAGGCCCTACATGCACATGCGAAACAAAAGCCTTTTTTTTTTTTAAATGTGGATCTGCTTTATTGAAAGCAGTAGATAGCCAAATACTGCTCACTGAAACCAACGGGGGAGAGAGAAAACAGTAATTCATAAAAAATCAGAAAAAAATACAAAACATGCAGCTAGAGGGAACAAGACCTGGGTTACCGACTTATTGACCCCCCTCAGTGGCCCCATGGGTTTCTGCTGCTCCACTTCAGGCAAACCAAGCGCTAGGCACCTGTGAGTAACAGCATTGAACACAGGGCGGCTGTCAGCTCCAGAAGGCAAGGACATACCCCTCTCTAAGGTGGGCCTTACCAGATTCAGTCACAATGACCACAGCACCGTGGTGTGGGCCAAGAGATTCAGGCCTATCTGCTCTGCTGCAGCAGTCCACACACCCTGTCATCTGCTGGAGGCAGAAAATACTGGAGTCTCTCAATGTTGCACCAGAGGATATACCAAGTGATGACATCACTGACAGTTGTTCAGGTCTGTCTCCACCTGCTGGCAAGTGAGCATAACCCACGCATTTGGACTGGTCTTGCAGGATGATAAAAGCTGAAACAACCGCCCAAAAGTGTATATTACCCAACATGCAATTAGTCTGAGAGTGCCGTTAGTCCATAGCAACATTTGTGGCATACCTTGCCGATTAAACAGCACAAATGTATATAGTTGTTTATAGTTGTATATAGTTACCCCTGTTAAATCCAAGTTATAAAAACCTGTTATCTGTAATGCACACTGCATTGTTCTGCTGTGCTGTACAATTTATTGTTACCTGTAAACTGCGCTGATTGTAAAAAGTGCGATATAGAAATAATATAAATAAATATCACCAATTCTTTTACCATAAATAGAAAGACAAGCATTGAGTTTTCTCCTTGAGAAGTATAGTTAATACATTACCTGCATCCCCAACAAATAACAAAGGCACAAAGCAGTAATAATTACTGAAGTACTAAGAAATGCCACAAACACCATAATATAAAGATATACTTTGCAAAGAAAATGCAAAGGAGTTCTAGAGTTGAAGTTCAAATGGTTGCCCAAAAATCCGCTGCCATTTTATTGCGGCCTTAGCAAGAGTCTTTCAGAGAAATACATACAAAAAAATATAGGGGGTTATTTTAAAAGAGGTATCTGTGCTTTGTACATCTGAAGGCATTTTAGAAGCTGGCTCCAGAGACGTCCCTGGTGCAAGAACATCCATGCAGTGAATAGGGCATGGCAGAGGTGTGTCCAAGGTGTGTCCAAGAACATGGACATCCTGATTTCAGCAACACCCTGCATGTCCCAGGCACAAATAGGCATCGGAAAAGTGCTCATTTTGCCAGCCAAACACTTGGAGGGTTTAGAGTAGAAGGTACACTCATATCCCCTATATTTTCAACAAACAGTGACAGCGAATGAGAGCTCTTGTTTTAGTTTTGTCATCCCCTTATGCAAAGTCGGATGTGATAGCGTCCCCGCCCCACGTTTTTATAGTGGGGACATCTGTGTGGATGCCGGCATGGGCGTCCATGTCAGGGAGCTCTATCTTTTTATAATCAGGTTGAAACAGAGACGTCCCTGGCATTTTTCTACACATTTTGCTCTGGCCATCCCGGATTGTGCTTGGATGCGCTTTCTAAAATGCCACTTTGTGTCACTCTTAAAAAAAACAACGTTTAACTGCCTAAAATGAGTTTTCTATGGATTTAAGATTGTTTAAAACCTAAATGGAATGCATTGCTTAAAAGTTAAATAAGGACCGCATTGTCCTTGTTCCTTTGTAGCAACTCCGGTCACCATGGAGACACTTTGCAGCTTAGTTCTACATCTTCATTTTTATCTCTCAGTTAATGGCACCATAATGACACTATCTTAGATCGATTTGCAATGCAAGTTTTTATGTCTGCAGCGTAGAGCTATGAGAGCTGTAAGCTGTCAAGATGCTTAACACTAAGAAAGTTCCTTCCTTCCCAATAGCAAGCCATCGTCTTATCACGCTTATTGAAAAAGGATATCTTTCTGACAGCAGCTTACGCTTCCTTAGTTCTCTATTAGGAAAGACAACATAAAGCAGAGTGCAACTGGGATGAAAGGAAATGTGCTTTTTTATAAACCCTTTCACTTCATCTAATGAACATTATCTGCCTGCACAATACCATGAACGTTTTCGTGATTTCTGCCCACTGATGTTTTTTGCATCTCTTCTGCAGCATAAGTTTTATTTTAGTAAAGAAGACAACTTTAGCAGTTTTTAAAGAACAACGATCGGAATGTGTCATTGCAGTGAAACGTAGTATCAGGGATTTGTTTAAGGGGACATATGATATTAATAATCGTTTGTCGTCAAGCCTTTGCAAAACTCAACTGGGCATTAGCATATCAGCAAACCAAAAGGGACCAGTCCTGTTTTCCGGATCTCTATTACTTCTGATGCTGACATTTCAAATAATGGAGACCAATTTATGCATCTAGCATCAGGTCTTAGCTAAGTTTGTATTTCTCAAGCACTTACACAGATAGATTGACTTATACAGCCAAAAACTACGGTCAAGGTTTATCTGTGTATGCAAAGGAGGAGTTGGATAACTCTGGGGAGAGGACATAAAGTTGTTCATGTGAAGAGCAACCGGCATGTAAAAGTGTGAATCCATTGTTTGCACATTTGGGAGCTATAGTGTTCAGATGGCAAGTCTAAAAGTTTAAGCAGTGTAATTTAACACTAGAAGCCCCCAAAAGGCATTTTACCAAGAAACTCCAAAGTGCGTCAATTGACGCTTTATCATGACGACTGCATTTAGCATGAAATGCAGATGTGAATTAATTTGAAGTTATTTATTTGTTAAATACATGCAGTATGTGACATCATTACATGACATCATCGTGTGTTTATTGTTTTGTAATGTCGGAGTAAAACTGCAAACAGTGATTGATTTAAAACCGAAATTTATTCTGTTACACAGGTATGTACAATGTTGTGACTTTCGAACACGCCCTAGAACAAGCAGACACTCCAGAACGTTTAGCATATCGCTTCCTCCCTGAAATTGTATTCATTTTTTTTCTACGATTCTATTTACAGAGTGCCGAGACCTTGTAAGAAGACAGCAGTGCCTAGATGTGCTGGTGCAAAATCAGATTCAAACATTGACCTACCTGTTACAGGTTGTGCAGGCGTACATGCTTATCCTGTTCGTTCGTTAACTGACATGGACTTTGCAGTTACTTTTGAATTTGCAGTTACTTTTACATTTAGTTAACACTGTTCTTATGTTAGTCGTTGTACGAAACTTGTGAAAACCACTCAATTTTCTTGGTTGCGTCAATTGGCGTACTTTGGGGCTTCTAGGTATACAGTCATTTTCCCGCTAGGTGACACATCTGTCATTAATTTTCGATGCACATATTTCAATATCTTGACCTCGCTAACAAAGTCATGGATCATGACTGACGTGGTTCTAGCAGTGGCGCTGGTATACAACTTCGAAGATGCATTTGCGTCAATTGACGCACTTTGGGGCTTCTAGTGTTAAATAATGGCACAATGTGTGAATGTTGACAGCAGCACCAGTTCTGTAATGTCATACCAACGATAACAGCAGCCTGTTAAGTGCTGTACTTTCAAGTGCATTGGAGACATTTGATGTATGAACAGTATATTTATTCAATATTTGTGAGTGAATGAAACGGAAGGGGACACTGACACAGTGGACATGAAGAAGGTGCTTTAAACGATAAAAACCATGCCAAAACAACTACAAAAAAGTAAATAAGCAAATAAGCACGAAAATTTAGTATAGTTAAAATAAAAGATGTTTTGGTTGTGTTTGGGTGTGAAAAGGAACTGATGACTGATAATGGGGAGTGAGTTTGCAAGGTTAATACAACTACCTGCATGGTTCCATTCTGATGGTTCCACACACCTCTTTAATAATGTTCTTTTATCTATTCAAAGTGTGTGTGAAAGTGGATATTATCTGCGTAGGGAAACCCCATATATAATAATACATTTTTTGTACAGAAGAGAAAGAGTTTGAGGACCCTAGTCTTTTTTTTTCCTTCTGAAGTGAAGGTTCTTTGTACTATTAGAATTGTTCGTGTCAGGGAGTAATAGCAAAATGTATCCCCTACAGAGTGGCAGAGTAGCCTAGTGCTTAGAGCAGCAAGCTCATGACCAAGAAACCAGCGTTTCAATCCCATGGCCTTGGGCAAGTCACTACACCCTCCATTGCCTTGGAAAGAAAGGTCTGGCAGTCTGCTTCTACTCATACCTGGCCAAGAAAACTCCAGAGCTGCTGGGTCACCAGGTGTCAGCATTGCATTGTATTCCATAGAAAAAAATGTAGATACATACCTCCATGTAGCTTGGACGTGCTTGGAGCAGAGACAAACAAATTGGGGGCCTCTCTAAAATTTGCTGTTTGCACGTGGTAGTAGTATGTATGTATGTTTATGTTCCAGTACATCCATGTGCAAATGCCAATAGGGCTTCTAAAATAACTCCCTTAGTCTTACATATTTATATTTAGTAATAAGGGACTTCAACGTCACTTAGAATGAACATGCTATTTATTACCCTTTGCGACTGGGATGAGGAACAAAAACACATCAATGAATGAGAGAAACTGCAGAGATTTGGTTCACAAGGTCTGAAAACATTACCTCAAGCTGCTGACTTATAAAACGATTTAATGGAAACAGTTCCCAGCAACGGGCGTGCGAAAGAAGAGTCTTATTCATTTATAAGCCCTGGAACTGTTTGGTTTTAATGGCTGTGAACTTGTGCAGTCTACCACTTCCCACACCCTCCAGACTCAAGCTTGCTGGATAAATGTCTCATTTCTTGCAATCCTATAGAAGAGAGAGTGTGGGCTCTGTAGTGTATATACTGCACTGTAGCTGTCCTGCAATGAAATCCTTCTGTTAGCTATAAAGCATAGGCCATGGCTGAATGATCTCTGATGAAAACATTTGTTTGAAATGCAAACTGGATGTGGCCGGGATCTTGTGGCCAATTCAGGGCATTTTCACAGTATGGTTGAAATTAGAGAATTGCTGATCTTCAAGAAAATGATCAGGATAAGCAGAAAGTCAAAGATTTGGTTGTGTCCCCCGCAGCCCCCTCTGGTGGCGGCGTAGTGGTTCCACGGGGCTGGGGAGCTCATAAGAATAGGAGTATTAGGGTTGACCTGTTCCGAGGGTCATGAGGTAGCGGCCCTCTGTGTCAGCCTCATGGTCAACTTCCCAATAAAGCAACATTTAGCCAAGTGTAGGGAAAAAGAAAAGGCATTTATTTCACCTTTACGCAAACGGTCCAAAATATGCGGTTGAGAAAAATAACAGGGCTGTATCCTTTCTTGTATCACTTGCAATTCACAAAAACATTCAAAGTAACATTGTTAATCTTCACAAACTCAAAACATAAAGCATCTTGTATTCTCTTCATACATTTGGTGCTCCAAATAACTTAAAACTTTCCTATTGTGCAATAATTACAATCCATGGGTTCCACGGCCTCATTAACCTCAGATTCCCCTGGCATCCACTCCATCTCTGAGGGGTCCGAATCTGAAACCTCAGGAAGGTTGGATTCAGGCTTTCTAAAAGCATGCCATACTGTGTTCCAATGTTGGCTTGTCAGTTTGGGGCGTCGGCTTTTAGCTATATTGTAGAACCCTGGGTTTTCTTCTGCTACAGGATTAAAAGTTCGCTTATCCCAGCCTTTATTATTAGTAGCCTTTTTCCTAGAGAGATTATCTGGTATTTTTGGCATAAAAGTGTCCTTATCATACAGATAAAAGTTATTCCTTTGTTTCTCTCTTGTGCTAGGCTTAGGTAAACACTTGCAGGCAACCACTGTTTCACCTTTAAACTTCCTGCAGTCTCTTTTGGGAAAGGCTTGAGGCCTAGCCTGAATGTCCTCCACTTCTTGCAGGCTCAAGTGTTCCCTGGGTGTCTTTCCTCCTTTAGAATGGGGAGTAACTCCTCTGAGGCATGGCTGCTGCTGTGGCGCTTGTCCTCCACTTCCACCCCTGTGGCAGTTGGCTACTGGCCGCGCCCTCTCAGCACTTCCCTGTTCCCCAGGCCTCTGAGTTTTCCATTCCTCTTTCAGGTTACTTTTATAAAAACTTTTAAAAGTACCTTTTTTTCCTTGGGTATTCCTTGTAACCGGATATCTCCTTCTTAGCTTGTATCCCAGTCCTTCTCCCTGGATAGGGCTTCCTTTCAGGCTGGAAGGGAGAGCACCTCCTTCCTTGGCTGCTCTCTGCAATGCTGCTCCTTCCAATTGTATCTGGCCTTCCTCTAGGCCTGCTCTTGGGCCTTCACCTCGGCCTGCTCTATGAGTTATTCCTTGGTCTGCTTCTCGGCCTACTCTCTGGCCTGCTCTCCAAGCTGCTTCAACTCCTTGAGCTGTTCTAGGTCTGACAGTGACTCCAACTCTCTGAGCTGCTCTTTCCAGTCCGGCTTTGACGCTCACTCTGGCGCCGTCTCTGTCTCTCCGATCTGCTCCGCTTAACTGAGCTCTGTCCTTGCTTAAATCGGGACTAACTGATTCAAGGTCCTGCCCATAGAGGCGTGGTTCCTCTGCTTCCAGGCTTGCTCTCCTGCTCCCTCTATGTGGACCTTCAGGCAATTGCATGTAAATCTTGTTTTTTTCAAGATTTAAAACTTCTTTTCTTTCTGTCAGAGGGTCCGCAGTATCACAGTTGCTATCCTGGTTTCTCAGCTTCCTTGAGTCACAAATGGGTAGCAGAATCTAATCAGAAAGAATTTCTTACTGTGCATGACGCCATGTTTCTGTTGTGTTCTGTTACATCTGGCTACTGAAGTCATTCCATAATGATGTTTTCATGGGCATCGAATGGGACAAAACTTGGGTGCTACCAGCAAACAGGAACAGCCGCTGACCATCAGTGAGGCCACTAGTTCCTCCTGCTCTGGTGGGGCTTTCTTGTCAAACATGTGGGAAGAAGAGGCGGCGACACCACCAGCACAAGTGGGGAATCATTTTATACACCACCGTACCCCTAAAATGCTGTCTTTGGTGTGTAAATGGGCTCTTACAGAGTTAGGTTGGCTGTAGTAGTATATGTGGTGCAAACGGCATGCACAGGGGCGGAGAGTGGGTGGAGTGAAGTCAGCCGAGATTTTATAAAATATGGGCATATGTGCATAAAGTGCATACTAACATTAACACGGAGTCGTGATGTATGTACATATTTTATAAACTGTGAGCCCGATTCTGGAAGCGGGACGTCTAGGCCGTCTGGACATCCCCACTGAAGATGGGGCCGTTAGGACCCGATTCTGGTATGCGGGAACCAAACATTCCTGTGGAAGCCAGAATCGGGCCGAAGGATGGCCCAGCATGCTCCTCCGGCCTGCGGGTATATCCTCCCTGCAGATGCCCCAGACTGCCGTGGCTCTGGACCCCAAGATCCCTGCCGCCCAACCCATGGATGGCCTCCTGTGGCCTGGATCAGGCTGCGGGGACCCTCCTGCATATGGCCCCAGCCCCAGTTGTGGCTGCCGTGCCCCAATTTGTTGAAAAAACTGCTTATACCACCTCTGAAGTGGTATAAGCAGAATGGTCCAGCAGGCCTGGCAGCACATACAGGGCAGTGACCTGAATCAGCCCTGTATGTGCTGCCGGGTAGCCTGCCCCAGTTCCGCACCTGATCCCGCCTCCTCCCACCCCCTGCCAGCTCTCCCTTTCCTGAAGCACAGGACATATAGGGAGAGCCAGTGGGGGAATTGGGTTTAGGCAGATTGCGGGGCTGCACATCCCAGTGGGACATAGAGCCCCATAACCCGCATTATAGAATGAGGGCCTATGTGGGTACACACATAGTGTACCCACACACATGTACAACATCTTCAGAGCAGCTGTAAATAAGTGAGCCAAATATGGTGGCTGCCGTGGCAGCCCGCTTGAATGAAGAGTAGCCTAAGGTTAGAAGAGCAGGCTGGAAACCAGGAGAGCCAGTTTGTGCATCCCACTAACGCTGCTTCTGGCTTTGGACAAGTCACTGAACTCTCCATTACTTCATGTACAAACTTAGTGGCCCTTTTACACTGAAGTCCATTAGGTTTTTGCTAGCACAAAAACCTAACGTACGTCAAATGCAAAGCCTCCCCGGTAACTGTTGGGGGTGTGACCAACATGTTTCTGACAGTTAATGTGCGGATACATACCCTAACATACAGCGCAGTTACTGCCTCCACCTACTGAGATGCAGGTAATTTTACCCATTTGAATCGCCATATTGAGAGCACTAACTGCAATGTGCTGACCACACCCACTCTCCACTCTTAACACACCCACTCAGCATTCTAACTCATGATTGGCAGTTAGCATGTAAATTGGCGCATGGTAACTGCTCCATGGTAACTGTTATGGCCGGCCCAAATGCACAGTTACCACATGTCAATTTGTGTGTTACCTGTGTGGTGTACTTTAATAAAAGGGCCTCTTGGACTGTAAGCCCTCTGGGAACAGGGAAGTACCTACTGTGCCTGAATGTATCTCATCTTGAACAACTACTACTGAAGACGCATGAGCTTAATACAAATAAATATGAATATACATTATTAGCCAATAGGCTCTACTGCATAAAACAGAACCTGCCGTAAATGATGCACGTGGAAGTGTCTTTTAATAAGTCTAGCTCATGCAGCCTCCCAGGAACAGGGAATGTAACTCACCTTGAATTGTTACTGCAAAGATATAAGCTAAATACAAAAATACACACAGAGAGAGAGAGAGAGAGAGAGAGAGAGAGAAATAAGGGTCAATAAATACGTTTTAGGAGATACCTCTTTATTGGACTAACTGAATGCATCTACCTTTCAGAGCAATGTTCCCTTTTTCAGATCAGCTTTTGAAAGCCTGTTACAGACAAATTCAGTTAGTTAAATAAAAAGGTATAACTATAACTCGTTTGTTGATCCTTATTTCTGAAAACAGGCATGATGCAATGCAAAAAATCTGCATTGGACCAAGTGCGCTATGAGGCTATTTTTTATCTGCTTATCTACAGTTAAAATGACTAAAGATGGTTTATCACAGGGTGACCTGACCCCAGCCCTCAGTAGTCCTTTAATTAAAGCATAATGAGCAAGTCCTAGAGAGAGATCAAGCCAGTTAAAGAGGCATTTCATTTTCATTTTATTCAAAAGGTCAGCCAGGTTGAAATTCTCTACATTTGTGTGGTGTTAAAATATAGCCCTGCACATCCTCGGGAAGGAAAAAATAAGTCTAAGTTATTTTCTGCACAAGTTCAAAGCCTGGGTGCTTCTGGAAGAGCACAAGACTCTCTATTAAATTTCATAGTGACCGTAGCACCACCAAGAAGCAAATGTTTGCTCTTTAGGTTTTTGCTTTGGCCGATATACTGTGAGGGTCACTTTAAAAGGTTTAGTTGTGATTTGGATGTCAAAATCATAGCCACTCCACAAATGATGCTCGCTGACGTCTCCAGCGCAGGGATGTCCACATAGGCATGGTGCTGTGGCAGAGGCATGTCTAGAGAAGAGCAATGGGCTTACACTTCCCCATTCGATCTCAGAGACATCTGC
The DNA here is from genome assembly GCA_033557465.1 of Ichthyophis bannanicus. Taxonomy (NCBI): domain Eukaryota; kingdom Metazoa; phylum Chordata; class Amphibia; order Gymnophiona; family Ichthyophiidae; genus Ichthyophis; species Ichthyophis bannanicus. The sequence goes on from CM066046.1 coordinate 100,218,851, forward strand.
AGGCACCTCCGTGTGTGTACCTGCTCCGGGCACAAATAGGCAACAGGAAAGTGCTTCTTTTCACCTTAAAGCATCCAGGGGGTTATTCTGAGCCACAAATAGCGGCGAAGGGCGTCCATTCCCGCTATTCATGCTGGTGGCAGCCCCCGACTAACTTCCCCTCCAGTTGTGTGGGGGAAGCTAGTCAGGGGCAGGGAAGAGGCGGCCTGGGGCAGAGAGTGGGCGGGCAGTGGGCGGATGTCCAGGGCCAATTCTAATTTCGGCCCCGAATGTCCAGGGCCGGCGAAATGGCCGGGGAAGTTATTCCACCTCCGAGGTGAAATAACTTCCCTGGATGTTTTTTTTTCCCACCTTGGGGCGGTTTATTTTCCGCAGCCCGACCCTGGCCTTAAGAGGCCAGATCAGGGGTCGGGCTGTGGGGAATAAGCCTTTTTCTGTGGTGGCAAGCATTGCGGCTTTTAAACGGAGCTGCGGTGCCATGGCTCCATTTAAAAGCCTGACTGAGCTATTCGGGCAGTGCCTGTATGTGCAGGCTGGAACTGAATTGCAGTCCCGACCTGTACGTGACTCTGATCCCGTTGGGCTAGACGTGCCCTGCGGGATCAGAACTGTGATCCCCTTTGCACATCTGGCTCAGACTGGACATACAAAGGGGATGTATGTGCAGGACAGATTCAGGCCCCCAGAGACTATAGAGAAGGTGGAGAATTAAGTGACAAGCCTTAGATCACAAAGGCCTATGCTGGAATTTGAGCCCAAGCCACCCTGCTTGTAAGCCACTATGCTAACCATTATGCTATCAGATGTTTTGGTCCCATAATACTCTCCTGGGGATGTCTATATAGATGTTTGATATATGAGGGGCATGTCTACTTTTCCGAAATCGTACCTGAACTTACACATACCTGCTTTTTTTTTCAGATGTTCCTGCTTTGACGTCCCAGATTGCACTAGGACGACCCATTGTGAAATCTTTCTCTGTGTTAACATATATAAAACTATACATGCTATGATTTGCAAAAGAGAGGCAAGAAGATTTTAACATTTATTTAAACAAATCTTAGGGAGTATGTTTACTAAGCTGGGCTAACGGTTAGTATGTGCTATTTGTAACTAGGTCCCATTGAATAACATGGGATGAAGTTACAAATACCACATGCTAACCATTAGCCCCATATCTTTATCTTTATCTTTATTTAATATTTGATATACCGCTAGGGCAGAAGCATTAAGCGGTGTACAATAAAATTGATTAAACACTGCAAACCAGGAAGTAGAACGCCAAAAATAGATAGGAAAGAAGGGTACAGAAAGGGCAAACAAATCATACATTAATACCAACTCACGATAAACCATAAGGACAGAAAGGGAGACCAACAGAGACAATTTATAAAATATCAGACAAAAACAAAGGACAGTCAGATGTTGTTTGTAATTGTTTGCACAGATGTGGGCCCAACTTCCGTACTGAAAAAAATTGTTTTTGAACCCAGCCTTTTCTATTCTATTTCAAAAACAAAGCTGCAATTTTTCATTGCTTTACCTGTTTCATTGACACAAGCATAAAGAGCTGTAATTCCATAAAATCATTTTTGGAAGTTAAGGTTTTCACTTTTGCAATATTCTTCTTTACCATTTGCTTAGGAGTTCTGAAATGATATAGCAGTTCAGTATGATGTAGCTGGGCTTCCCAAAACTGCCCTATAGGCCCTTAACGCAGTCATATTTTCACAATATTCACAAGGAAAAATGCATGCGCTGGGTCTCCAGTGCGTACAAAGGAATCTCATGCCTATTGATCACCGATATCTGAAAACCCTGGGCGCTGTGGGGTTCCTGGGACAGGTTTGAGAAGCCCTGCTTGTACAGGGTATATGCTTGTTACTACTAATATGATGGTCATACAGGAACTATAGTTGGCGCATATCCTGGTGCAGAAATACTGTCAAAAACTGGGCTGATATAGCGCAGGGATACTGCACACTGACCTCATTTAGATGAGAATTCCAATATTCTCCATGGCATAATGTACATGTCTTATCTGCTAAAAGGTAATGAGGATAGAAAAAGGGGTTATACCAGCTAAAAAGGGGCATTTACATGCATCACCCATCTCACACAATTTCCATCCGAGCTTTCAGATACAGTAATGAAGTTGAAGGAAGAAGAACTATAGAGCTGAACTATCTTCTTACCTAAGTATCAGTCATGTCATATTTCTTACTAACATCTGAGACACCACTTACCATAAGTGGGTATGCTACAAACGTTTAGATATTTTACAGAAATCGCCATTGTTGTTGTTACATTACAGGTACAATTTGAGAAGAGCTTACATCAGCGGTAGATCAAACACATCGATATCTATTTTTGCAAGACGGCTGCAATGGCTGTACTTAGCAGCGGAAGCATAATGAAACGGGTAAAGGAAAGATGAACTGTCAGGCGCTATCAATTATTTTGCGAGCAGGAGAAACAGATCCTGTTTTAAGGGACATTAATATAACAATTTATGAACAGGAATAGGCCTAAAAGGCTGTGTGTTGAAATGATGCTTTCATAAAATGCTCCCATATTTCTGCCGCTTGCCTCCTGTACAATGGTGCCTAGTTGCGGAGCAGTAGCTAAATAATCAGCGTCGATAGTTGCTTGGGTAATTACTGGACTTCACTTTCCACTGATTCTTCTGGCTAAGTGATCATCTAATTAGGTTCATTACTTCCTAAAAGTGTTTTGATTTAACACATGACCTAGCGGAATCCTAGTTTGAAAGCATGCGTCAGGTTTTCTTTTGTCCCAGTTTATAACCTACTGAAACTGTAGCAAAACACCGACAGTTTGTCAGAACTTAGGGGCCCGTTTATAGAGTCTGGTATGTAGTTATCACATGAATTAGCATGCTCTGCTACTCCACAGCCATGGTTAACATTTACAGTTGGCCACAACACTTAACTCATGCTAATGCAAGCACTACGAGGGTTATTTTATAATCTCGTGCACAGGCAAATTGCGTTGCCCTGCGTGTATCTGGGGACATTCTATAAAGTAAAGCGCATGCACCTGAGTCTAGTCACAGCAGTTCTGATTGCTCTAAAGCAGGCACAACTGCCCATGTCCACATCGGTGCAGTAATGTGCATCAGTCATAGTGTTTTAGAACTTACGCATGTAGATTTAGGCCTCGCCTTTGCTCAGCCCTCATGCACACCCCAAATGAATGCACACGTGATGGGAATTAGGCTTGCACTTGCAAAATAGCATCTGCTCAAAGCACACGCATATGTGCCCATTCACTCACACAAGTCCTTCAGAATAAGGATTTACACAAGTTTCAAGCCCATAACTCTCTGCACGCCCCATACAGAAACAGCCCCTAAGTGTTTACCTTTGAATGGGTGGGGTATGGGCGGGCTCTGGGTATGATTACACCTTGCAGTTAGCACATGGTAATGTTGCCATCGCTGCAGATAGCATGGATCTTTATCTTTATTTCGGAATTTGCTATACCGCTTACATCAGAAGACAAAAAGCGGTGTACAATACAAAATAGACTGCTGAGGAAATGAAGAAAGGAACGCTAATAAACAACAGGACAGAAAGGATGGACAGCAGAGCAAGAGAGAAGAGAAGGAGCAGGGATGCATTTTATGATTCCTAAGTGCATCTGTGTTACACTGATGGTGCATGTACCATGGACCTGTGCAATAGAATACCCTCACCCCCTGGATCCTCCCCCTGGATCCTCAACATAACCTCACTCCTGTATTCTCCAACATAAACACCATCTTTCCCCCTGGCAGGCTCAATAAAGCTCTCTCACCCCCTGATAACCCCCAAGCCCTTATCAGGGGTTCCCTGGTGTCCAGTTTAATTTACACAATTTGCTAAACAGCCTATGACACACAAACTCAAACCAAGGTACAATCTAGTAATATAAAGTTGAGGAATGTGGAAAGGGGGCTGTCAAAGAGAACAGGGAGAAGGGAAATAAAGATGAGGCCTCACAAATCATGGCTGAGACCGTCCACAGAACTCAGTCGGCAAAAGCCCGCTGAAATAGCCAGGTTTTTTAACCCAATCTCAGATTTAGAAACAAGATACACCTGAAGCATACAGCAGCTATTAGGTAGTTCATGGCCAAACTAAGTATAGTTCATGCTCATTTAAAATTATGTTTTCCCCAATTTTGGGGCATTTTTCCCATTCATTTCATCTATTCGTTCTTGTGTGCACCTTGTAGACATGCTAGAACTTCTTCCTGCATGCAGATCAATCTTACACACGCTTCATATTCACAGGTATAATTCAGGGAAGCAGAAGGAGCTACTTTTTTGTCCACGAGGACTGAGCCCCTTAAACAAAAAACTGATTTATAAATGTTTTGAACACTAAGCACCGGGCTGTAGGTTTGGATGTTAAGAAATTTGGAGCTCATTCATTCCAGCCCATGACTAATAGCGCGAGTTACCAGCATGAGCTGCCACGTTACTATACACTAACGCCATTAAGGGGCTTGTTTACAAAGCCGCGGTAGCGGTTTGCGATCGTAATCGGAGCCGCGGCCCCATTGATTTCAATGGGGCCGCGGCTGCGATCGCGATCGCGAACCACAACCGCGGCTTTGTAAACAAGCCCCTAAGTGTGTTAGCAGTAACTAGGTTTCAATGTATAAAATGTTACATATTAAAAGAATGCACGCTGGTGCATGCTAATGTTTTAGCGCATGTTAGTAGCATTGGCCAAAAATGCTTTTTCTGATAGCGTTTTTCTCATATACTGTATTAGTATGAATAAGAAAACTTCCTTTTTTAGCACAGGATATTTTGATCTCATTTCTTAGATGGCAGCTTGCTGGCTTCTTCTGCTCGGTGGCTGGAGAGTCAGGGAAAGATGCGTGCGGAATGGAAAATCCGAGAAATCTAAATCAGGTTCGATATGTGCTTTATGCTGATTCCATCAGATGAAAAGTCAGTGTTATTTTGTGGCATGGTTCTACTTCCCATACAAGGCTGTCACTGGTAGCTGGATAAGGAGCCAACGTCCATCAGAAGTTAAACATCAGGCAAAATTATGGTTCATTCCCTACAACCGAGCAATGTCCTAAGACACAAAAACACCCTTTAGGATGAAAAAGCTTAGAAAGGCAAGTTTTGTGATTCTTACCTCAATAATGTAATCCTTTCCATCCTTGCCATGCACAGCTTTCACAGCACAGACATCCAAGCCCCCAAAGATTTCCGAACAGGTGTCCACCCAAAGCCTGTACCTGCAGGCAAACAGATTTGACCTCATACATGAGTTTCAAACAAGGTTCTTCAAAAGAAACACTGCATAGCTCTCAGTATACTTTAAACTGCTTTGGCCAAGCTTATTGTGTAATGTGGCGTAGAGATGAAGTAGATACAGTTCCTTAAGTTTTGCTTTCCTCATCTTTTACGCCTATGCCAGTTTAAAGCCGGGGCTCTCAGTCCTGTTCTCAGGACGCACCTAGTTAGTCAGGATTTTCAGGATAAGCAAAATGAATGTGCGTGCAAATCTATCTCATGGATACTCTCTGTGGTTATCCTGAAAACCCGATGGATAGATGTGTCCTGAGGACTGGGTTGAGAAGCCCTGGTCTAAAGTCTTGATTCACTAAGGTTTTTTTACTCATGAACACAGAATGGGAGAAAGCCATTGTAAATCAGGTCCTAAGTTTGAATTTTTTGTAAGCCATGATAACTTTGAATGAACCAACTTAAGAATTATCCTAAGACAGGCGTGGCTAACTCCAGTCCTGGTGCGCCACAATCCATCCTGGTTTTTAGGATGTCCCTAATGAATATTCTTGAGGTATATTTGCACCCACTGCCTCCCATTGTATGCAAATATAACTCATGAATATTTATTAGGGGTATCCTGAAAACCAGGCTGGATTATGGGGCACCAGGACTGGAGTTGGCCACCCCTGTCCTAAGAGGATGCTATACATGAGTTTTTGATACCACACAAATCTTCTTTTCAGTTGCAGCCGATGTGTTTTGAAAACTCATGAAGATCTGGGAAAAAAATTTAAGTTGGCCCAATAAAAAGGTCATTCTAATTGTAAAAAATCCAAGTTTCTCCAGGTTCCAGGGGTGTAAAACCGGCCCAGGCAGCCCCTGCAGTGTGAGGGACCCAATCAAAAAGGGGGCCCATGCATCCCCAGGACCCACACTGCAGCAACCAGGCAGAGTGAAGCAAACACCTTAGATTAAATTAAGTTTGCCGCGCTGTCTCCCATCCCTGCTTCTAAATGCAGGGGTGGCCAACTCCGGTCCTGGTGCACCACAATCCAGCCTGGTTTTCCGGATATCCCTAATGAATATTCATTTAGATATATTTGCATACAATTACAATAGGAGGCAGTGGATGCAAATAGATCTCATGAATAAGGCTGGATTGTGGTGTACCGGGACTGGAGTTAGCTACCCCTGTAATAGTGCTTGTTTTGTTCAGCGGCTATTACTTCTCGCTGCTGGGCCAAAGTCTTGTGATAACAGCTGCAAAGTCACATAGGCATATGCATGTGTTTGCAAGATAGAAACTGCCTAAAGCACACATGTACGTGTCCATTTATGCACATAAGTTTCTTATATCTTCATTGTACATCCATAAGTATTTTATAAACAGCAGCTAAATAATTGACTAGAAGCCCGCGTGGACGAAAGGAGGTTACAAGCCCTGGAATGTTCTCAATTCCTGCCCCCTTTTATAACTGATAACTAAGGGTCCGATATCCGGCAGTAGCAGGTAGCCGATCTAACGTGGCTAGCCGTCACAGCTGAACTTTAAACGCAGATATTGAATGCCGGGACCGTATCTGGGCTGCAGCATTGGGTTGCCCGGATTCTGGCAAAGCTATTCAGCCGCGGCCCACTTTGCTTCTGTGGCAAATGTTAGATCAGTCTTTCCAGCGCCTGACTTATGCCATGTGTTACTAGCTGGGCAGCGGCGATATTGAGCTGCTGCCCTGTTAGTGATGGGTGCCGCCCTGGAAAGTCTCCAACATGCCCTGATATTAACGGCGTTAGGGTGTAGCGGTGGCATCCGCGGATATTCGGCAGCACTATGTTAGTGTCGCAGAATATCCCGCCGAGTGGCATTGACAGAGTTTGCAGATCCTCAAACTGTATAATGCCGTTGAATATCAGGCCCTAGGTGGATAGCTGAGGTCATAGTGCCTGTGCTAGACGTGGGATTCAAATACTGGTGTTCCTGGGTCTAAACCCATTGACCTAACCACAAGGCTTCCTCCTCTCCTATGCTATCATTGAATGCATAAGTTCTTCTAAATCTTGCACTCCTCTAGTTGTAACCTTTTTAAAAGGGGATCTGTGAGTTTTGGAAAGAAAGAGCAAATATCTCACTGCTGTGAGCTCCTGTGCGTCACATCCATTTTGTAAGGATTTTATGTCAAAGGTTTTGGTTTATTTTTCCTTCTATTTTCTCTGTGCCTGGTAGAGATCGCATCCTCCATTCTGCCTCCACACAGGATTTACTTTGTTGGTGCCCACAGGCAACAATGGGAGGAGGGGAGAATTTCTCCCCCCCCCCCAATGGCTCTGGCACCCCCTCCCCCCACCCCAATAGGCTCTGCCCCATTGTCCTGTTACCGGTGCAACCCAGGCTCCGAGCAGCAGCAGCAAGTTCATGAATTAAATGCAGCCCAGGGCTGCCCCGGCCCTTCCTTCCCTTGCACAGGGCTTCCTGTTACCATAGCAACCCTGCCGAGGAAAGGAGAAGGCAGGACGCAACACGACCTGGGCAGCCCCGGGCTCTATTTAATTCATGAACTGGCTGCTGCCGCTTGGAGACTGTGTTGCGCTGGCAAGCAAGACATCAGAGCAGAGCTGATCAACGATGCTGACTGAAGCACAGCAGTTGAGGCAATATTCCGGCATCTACCAAAATTTGGCACCGGAGGCAGTTGCTTCCATTGCCTGTGCCTAAACTTGGGCTTTCCTCCAGAATACCACCTGCTGAACTTAGATGTTGCGCGTCCCAACCAGCAATGTATCTCCTTCACCAAACTGGCTAAAACATCTTGTCTGCCTCCATAAAAGTTTATTTTGAATAGCTGTCAAATTATACAGCTGTAAATTTGCTAACTGTATGGAAGGTGGACCTGTACTTCAAGTCCCAGAACCAATAAATACATTTTTATTTCCCTATAAAATAACAAAGCAGGGGTATCGCAACAAACCACAAAATGGATGTCTTCCGAGATCTTCACTAAAAGCAAATATTTGTAAAGCTGTTGAATGTGTTTTTTAAAAAAACACGGAGTAGCATGGGTTTATCTGACTGAAGCAGCTTTCAGTTTGTCTTCGAGTTCAATTATAAAACAACATGAATGGAAAATGATACATTTTGAAGTAGAAAATCTTGCCTCGCCTGAATTAAATTAATATGCATAAATGGTTCTCTTGCTCAAATATTTTCTAAATCTCCTGCTGTGCTATGAAATAGTTGGCTTTGCATGTGCTTCTGTGGTATGCTAAATGACAAGACAGAAGAGACTATTTTTTTAATGAACGTGAATGTCACTTTGCCTTTATCCTGGTAGAGGAGGCTGCTTATTGCATCGTGTTTGGAATCAAGGGGCCACAAGCTGATGAGAGGTTCTGGCAAGCTGAACAGATGAGCAGGAACACAGCTACATGGTATGAACTAGTGCACCAAATTCTGGTTCTGACAGGTTGGAGGATCAAGCCATGGTGATGTGAGTCTGCTCTCTGCAGGCCAAGGTCTGGCAAGGAGAAGCACACCACAGAAAGAATTTTCTTGGGCCTGGGAAGGGACGGAAGGCCATAGTCACCACCGGGATGGACCATGCTGATCTAAGAAAAGATTTACCTCCAGCCCATGGACTGTTGAGAGGGCCAATGCTACCTGGCCAATACACCTGGGATGGAGGTGGGGATGGGTGGGGTTGAAAAATGAGAGAACAAAGGAGGAAAAACACCCCGTGTGGATCCCATGATAATCTTCAAAATAGTCTGTAGGCTTCCTCGCCAGAGGTGTCCTAGAACAACTTCTCAGAGTTCAGAATTCGATCTTCTTTTGACCCCCAAACAGGGACAGACATAACACTCAACCTTTGTACATCCCACACTGCTTCTAAAGTAGGTTTAGCCAGCAATTACCTCTTAAGCACTAAAACCCTTGCCATTTCTTTCTAGAGGAAAGATAGACAGACCTTTCAGTTCTAACTCACATATGGTCATATACATGGATACATATAGTTTAGTGATTTTGCCTAAATATCTGCATTTTGGTGGGCAATGGTAAAGTCAGGAATAAAAACCGGGACCTCTGCCAATCCTCGTGCTGCGCCTGATGCATTTTCACCGCTCTCCTCTGCATTCCTCTTGACTTACCCACCTGTCAGACATTGCGATTTGCTCCAGCATTGCTGAACCAGTGTTGGTCTTCCAGTTTCCAGAGATGGACGTTCTCCTGACAGAAAGAAAAGGAAAGGTTTTTATCACAGGCACGCTTTGCAAATGCTACGTACTAATGTGCATTTTATACCGAGGCCTCCTCAGGCAAGGAGCTTAAAGTACATTCCTACCAGTTTTTTTACCCAGTTAACTCCCAGTCAAAGGCTAAAGCATTTTTTAAATGCTTATTTTTTTCCTACATATTTTTAAAAATAATTTTAACAAAGCTCTTCAAAACAATAAAACCACATGCATTACTTACAAGGTTCTGGGCCCTTTTACTAAAGTCCGCTAAATGGTTAACGATCCCAGCGAACGTGTGGCCTGACTGCAACCATCCGCTAAACAAGCATTGATCACCCATCGCATGAAGGGTGGGGAATGAGCAGGGTTTGCGCGGAGTGTGGGTGCGGAGAGCACATTGCAGTTAGCGTGGGGTAAACAGCACGTCCTGTCAATGTGTCAGTTGGCATGGGCGCACCTCTATGGGTGGTGTTATGTGCATCCGCATTAACTACATCATGCATACCATGCAGTGACTGTCGTGCATATGTTGGTGATGCCCTCAACAATTATCACAGAGGCTTTGCACGTAACACACATTAGTTTTCCTGTTGAAATGCATTAAGTATAACACCCTAAAAGGCCTTAGTAAAAGGGCCCCTTAGTGTTGATAACATTTATTAAGGGAGCATTAGATCCACTCCTCGACCCCTCTAATAGATGTTAGTAGAACAAATCAGAAACAGTATCGTAGCACCTCCATAGCTCAGAGTCTCTAAATCATTCTTCACAGCTTCCATCGTTTCTTTATGGAAGTACTTGGTCACAGTATAATGTTCATTTAAATGTACATCATGTGTCCGGCCTCAGAAGAAGCTTGCTCTAGAGGTGTATTAAAAGAAGAATTAAGAATGAGAGAACACCGACAGAAGACAACCGTGCAGGATGAACAGATGTATTTATTCTGTTAAAAAGTGACAAGAATTTATTTAATTTCCCTTTCCCCCCAAAATAGTTGCACCAAAATACTAGGCAGTAGCCAAAGACTGAAGTAGAGCAGACGTCTGAGCACACAGCTGTGAGTCTGAAGCTTAAAATTCACATCTACTACTGCAAAGCATGAGTTGCAAGTCATGGGTAGAATGTCCCAAAATGCCGGTCCAGGGGATTTCTTCATATAGGCCCAATCCTTCACTTTACCTTGCCTCCCTAGTTGGCAAAGATCGCTGCGGTGTGGCGCAGCTCGCAGCAAAGTAAAGAAACAAAGTGCGAGGCCACTGGGCAGCTTCAAGGTTCAAGACCCTGCCACATTCCCGCTCCCTCGTTCAGGAGCAGACTTTCTGTATTGTTGAAATAAGTTCAAAATCCAAATTAGACAGATGCGTCTCTCCTGAAACCATCTCACTTGGGACCATTATGTAATTCTTCTTCCTTTCTCATTGTCTCTTCTGTGGAGTATCAGTGCTTATAAGCAACAAAAAGCAAAGTCGAAGTCTGTTCTTGTGGCGATGATCACTGTGAGGACACAGTGCTGGGGTTGCTTAACTCTACCAGAGCGCATATGTGGAGCAGGTATGACATGCTTCTGAACCATGCATTGAGTGTGTGCATACAGTGGGGGCAGACCCCTTCCCTCCAGAACTATATGTGTGGAGCAGGTATAGGGCAAACTTCTGAAACTGTATGCGTATTCTGCAGGCCCCGTCCCTACAGAAACATTAAGGCCTTTTGAGTTTGGCATAAAAATCCAGAATCTCTCCTCTTGCTTTCTTCTCTAAAAACATGGTTCTCATGTTCAACTTGTTGCTTGTACTAAAAACAGGAACGTGGCTCAGAGGCCCCGTGCTTTGCGCTTTATTTTTTACTTCTTCTTCTTGGGTGGCAGCACTGCGGGTGCCCCCAGTTCCAAGTCCCGACCCACTCGGCCTACTGGGGCACGTCTAAATGTCCGATAGGAAAATCCACCGCTGCTGTAAGTCCAAAAAATAATCGTATTAAAAGACTTTAGGGAAGGCACTTGAGGAGAAAACTGGTGACTTTAAACCAAGGTCGACCAAAGCTATGTCAACAAAAGCACAAAGTCAAACCAGAGAGATGCAAGTTGGAAACGAAAATGACCAGTGAAATTCAGCCAGCCTTCATGCTGTAGACATATGTATTCATAAATGGTGGGATAATGAATAAATCTAAACCATAACCACAAATGGCAATAGAACTTACAGCCGTAACAGAAGACAAGCTGTCCAAGGTACAATAATCCAATAATGTAATTAGTGAACAAAATACATCAATCTGAAATATCTAGTGGGAGACCCAGATTCAGTACAGATTCAAAACAAATAATTACTAGATCACATTGAAGACCAAGAGGACAGGGGAAAGAGAAGTACCATTCCTTTAATAGTGTTTCCTGAAGCAATCTGAGAATTAGAATTGCACTGGATAGTCGAAATGTGGCTAACAAATATGCTAGGCCTTCCATAGGAAGAAGAACCATAAAAGGTAGAAAAAGTGCAGCATATGAGAGATGGCGACAGTAGGCCATGTCCAGTCTTAGTAAAAATTCTACACTAGGCAAATAAATAAAAAATGATGGTTTGTTTACAGACAAAAATGAGACGAATTACAAGGGAGCAAAGAACATCCTTTCATTTCCTGATTTTTTTGTAAACGTTTCAGAGAGCAGACATACATGACATCATCATGCATGATACTTCATAACTGTAACATAAAATTCACTCTGCAGTTCCTGGAAAGAGTAAAACTCACACACAATTCTGTGCAAACCTCTGACAAGCTGGACTATCTAAAAATGTTCCTTGAAAATTGTCGAACAGCAAAATATAAGTATAATATTCCATGCAGAACTGCTCAAACTTTTGTTGGCTGGTATATAATATTAACATCATAAAAGCACCTAAAGGCCCTGTTGCTTATAAAGGCAAATGCAACTGGGAAAGGCAATTCTGGTAATAAGACTGACTAAACAGTGATGAGCTACAAAGAAATACATGGAAAAAGGAGTGAATTTCTTACGAAAAGAGTTGAACTTTATCGACATCTGGAGAACACTCAACCCAATGGAAGATTTAGTTTACTTTAGATGAGTTTAATTTCATTAATTGATCATGTTGCTATACTGTCTTTCAAAAAGCCATAATAAGGCAGTTGACAATCAAATAAAATACTAGGGAATCAAAGTCAAATGGGAACAGGAAAGACAAGATAAAGCAAGTGAACACAAGTACAAGACAGACATGACAAATGATTCTAACAAACTAGAGGTGCTATAGAAAATGACGTGGGAAGCAAATAGGGAATGGGGAGTAGGTTAGGCGACTGCATCCGCTGCTTCACCATAGGCCTTGACAAAGAAATTGCTTTTAACCCCTTCTTGAATCTAAGATGCCATGTTTCAGTACATAGATAACTGGGCAAAGAGTTCCCGAAGAAGGAAACATGTCCTGTGCATTCGTAGCAGGCTCGTGAGACTGAAGGGTAGGTGGCAGAGATTCTCTTGCAGGGTTTGTCTGGCTCCAGAAGGAGATATGGGCAGCTGACTATTTATCAGGTAAGAAGGGACACCCATGAAGAAGGCTTTATGCGCCTGGAGTAAGACTTTAAAATGTGCACGATATACTTCTGGAAGCCACTGCTCAGTTATAAGCAGTGGAGCAACACGGTCATATATAGAAGCAGAATGGAGAAGCTTCACAGCAACATTTGGATAGTTTGTAGCCTTTTCGTATGATATTTCCCAATAAAGTCCACAATAAAGGACCTTGCCATACTCAAGGCAACTGATGACAAGGGCATGGGTCAATGTCCCGAGGGCATTGGTATCAAAGCATGAACAGAGAACTTGTAACTGTCACAGAGAGAAAAAACATAGGCTTACTACTGCTGAGACTTGCTCTTGAAACGTAAGCGAGGAATCAATATGATGGTCAAAGTCTACAAGAGTGACTGGGTTTCCTAGAAGCCCTGTAGAGGGACATGGTCTTTACATCAGAGCCCATCACACACAAGGCCACAGTCTTGGAAGGATTCAGCTACAACCTGACAGTGACCATCAAGAAATCTATGGCATCTAAGCATAAAATTCAGAGATGAAAGATATACTGTAAATTGCAGGGCTTAACATAATAAGTAAGTTGAATTTTGTTAGTGTAGTATAAATGTATCAGCATGCAATTGGACAGAAAGGCTACTCAGTGAGGAAAATCAACACTATCAATGGGGTGGGTCGGTTGTTAGAGATGGGAAATTAAAGCAATGCCACCCCCGGTACAATACAGCCTACTCTTAAAGAAAGCAGTTACTTACCTGTAACAGGTGATCTCTGGGAACAGCAGGAATTAGTCTTCACATATGGGTACGTCGGTACCGACGGAGCCTGCACGGGAATGCTCCCCAGCATCCAATCAGAAAGCTTTTGGGAGCATCCCTCGCGCCTGCGCGGTGACTTCCTGCCTTTCCCACTGCCTCTCCTCAGTTGAGTTTCATAGCTGAGACAGAAGGAGAGAAAGAGGAAAGGAGATAGATAGATACAACTCCTAGGGGAGGTGGGTGGGTTGTGAAGACTAATTCCTGCTGTTCCCAGAGATCACCTGTTACAGGTAAGTAACTGTGCTATCTCCAGGAACAAGCAGGAATGAGTCTTCACATATGGGGACTCCCTAGCTGTGGGTGCCAGGGGAGATCCCATAAAATGCGTATCCCTGGAACAGGACGGCATTTCCCAAACCTGGATCCCCGGCATCCCCTGAGGCATGGGGGGTAGGAGTTGAATAGAGAAGAGCTGTAGAGGAACAGCGAATCTAAAGACTAGAGAAAAATTGAGTCTTTAGAATGTATGTCAAGTATCATTAAAATATTTAATGAACTAGTACAATATAGAGCTTACCTACTGGATTGTAGGAAGTAGAACTGTGATGGAATGTACTGTAGATGCAGTAGCGGAATCCTCACGGTAACTTCACAGCAGTGAGGATGAAGTTCCAAACCTGGAATGGGCAGGTAACCCAGGTGTCAACTGGGGCAGGAGAAGAACAGCAGGTCTTCAATGGAAAGCTTTATGGGAAAAAGCTGAAAACTCTTTTAGGTACAGAGTTATTAACATTGAGGATTAAAAGAAGAAGACTGACCGATCTGGAGAATTAGCCCAGTCTTGAAGGGAAGAGGGGGTATGGAAAAAAGCCCCTATTCCCAAGGAGAACAGAAATGTACTCAGAATACTGAAGATGTACATTGTCTTTCCTAGCTGGTGAGAGATAGGAAGACATTGAAGTTTGATATTTCATAGACAGGGAGATCTGTAACAAAAATAGAAGCTGTTGACATCACAGCAGTAATTTTGTGTATAACCGCTCCCACTTACTGAGCCGCATGAGAATAGGCAAGTAGACTGTCTGGACCTCTTAATAAGGTAAAAGCTTTATAGCACAGACAGTGAGGGAGAGAGCAGGTAATACATGGCGTCCTATGGACATCTCCCAATGGGCATATATATATATATATATAGATATATATATATAGATGGAGAGACATACATATCTATATATATGTGCATATATGTCTAGATATGTGTGATATATATATATATATATATAGATATATATAGATATAGATATAGATATATATATATAGATGGGCACTTATGCCTACACAGACTACAGAAATATGTATGAATAGGACATATACATATATGAAGATGAGTCTGAGGATACATGCCTGCAACTGAGCCCCACAAAAACATTCCCTTGGGGAATGTGATGGGAAAAGATTCATCTAATAATAAGGAGGTGAAACCCACCTGAACATATATAGAGAATCTATTTCTGCGGTGCAGGAATGTAGTTTAGTGGAATAACCAGGATGGTTGCGTGAAAAACAGAGGACAATAGCAGTCTGGCAAGAGCACGTCAGGAGTACTTTAGGACTCTGACATGTCCAAAGGACAAAAGAAAAATGCATAAACTAAGATACCAGGATGACCCAGCCAAGGGACATAGGGGTATCAGGTACAGTAAAAGAGTATGCGTTGTCCAAGTGGAGCAGAAAAGCATAATACCAAACTGTAAGGAAAAAGGGGTAGATTCCTGCAAGATTGGGAACTCCTTGGACATTCACGCAGAAAAAGCTTGTCTTCTGTTTCACAACAGGAGACAAGAGGGTATAAAGAACCCATATAGTCAGGGAATGATTATATAAGTTTTTTCTACTATATGGAAAAAACCCTCAGAGATAAAGTCCAATGCTCTGTAGCAAGGGCCCATAGTAGTAAGCTTCTCTGAAGATTGCAGAGAGCATTGTGCAGGAGAATTATGAGATAAAACTGACTGAAGTCAGGTGTGTTGCCACATCCTAGGAAAGGATATGGCTAGAAGAAGATAACTTGCAGTGAGTAGTATTATGCAAGATAGTTGAAAGTAGCTTGCAATGAGCACTAGAGTAATCACTGGAACTCCTGCATGCACAGCAACTGAACAAAAGAGCAGAGGGGATTCTCCTGTATAAAGACAGAGAGAAAAAAACAGACAAAGGGAGTGGAGATATTCCCGTCCCTGTCTGATGAGTTGCATTGAAGGATAACAAAAAAAGTCTACACTGGAAAGAAAGAGAAGTGTTTCAGTATGGTACCAACTCAAGCAGGGGAAACCCTGGAAGAGAGGGGGATGGAAGGTGACTTACCATATGGTAAGTCAGCTGAAGGAAAAGATGTCCATATGGGGACAAAAAACTATCATCGGATAGTTGTAACCTCCCTTCGTATTTTTATTTATTTATTTAACAATCATTTATATCCCGCATCTTCCAGAGTTCAGATGCGGCTTATAATTGAAACAACAGTCAACAAAGCAAGGGCTTGTTTTACATGGAACAATTTTTGACAGTAAACAATGTAATAGTTAAATACATAACAGAACGGTGAATGGTTAAATACATAACAGAACAAGAACAATTTAAGAACTATGTACAGATACAGGTTTGTAAGTTCCTTAAATTTAAAACATGGTTATTTACAAGAGGGTGTAAATCTGTTAATTGTGGGGTTTAGCTTTACTCAGTTGGGTGTTATTTAGCCTTTTTCTGGGATGATTAGTGTATTATCAATGTTGTTGTAGTGCATGGCAAAGAGGTAGGTTTTCAGTTTTTTGCGGAATTCTATAATTTCTGTTGTGGATCTTAGGTCCTCTGGGGTGGAGTTCCAAATAATGGGGGCCGCATGTGAGAAGGCTCTGTTATTAGTTAGTTTGGTTGCTTTTATAAAATCATTTGGAGTCCTTAATTTATTTGAGTGTCCTTTTCTGTGAGTGACTTTTTGAGTTTCCTTGCTTATAAGATTGCTTAATGGGATTGGAGCCATGCCATTGAGAGCTTTAAATGTGGTTATTGTGGTCTTATATATTATCCTGCTTTGTATTGGGAGCCAGTGCAGGGTTGCTAATATTGGAGTAATATGTTGGAATGAGTGTGCTTTCATTATAATTCTAGCTGCTGCGTTCTGTGCTAGTTGTATTCTTTTAATGTTTTGTTTCGTTATACCTAAGAGAATTAGGTTGGAAATATCAAAGTGTGGGGTTATGGTTGCCTGTATTATGTTAATGAAATCTTGTAAGTGGACTAAGGGGCGTAGTTGCTTGAGTATTTTGAGTTTGAAATAGATTTTCTTTATAGTGTTTCTAATGTGGGTGTTCATCGTTAGGTGTGTATCTAAAATGACTCCTAGGTATCTTATTTCGTTTTTTATTTTGATGTCATGGTTTTGTATTGTTATGTGGGTTGGAGGGACATATGAATGGTTTTTTGTTACAATTAATACCTCTGTTTTTGAATGGTTTATGTGGAGGTTTTTCGCTTTTAGCCAGGTTGCGATTTCGTTAAGACAATCTGTTAAGAGTTTTATCGGTACATCAGGGATGGTGAATGGAATGTATAACATAATATCATCTGCGTATAGATGATAGAGTACACCGAATTTTTTGAAAATGTCACAAACTGGTTTTATATATATGTTAAATAGGAGGGCTGATAGAGCTGAGCCTTGTGGGAGACCAATTTCTTGTTTATATGTGGTGGATGTCTGATTAGCTATTTTTACATTTTGCGTTCTATTATGTAAATATGAGGTGAACCATTTGTGTACCGTGGCATTTATACCTATTTGTTTTAGGTTATTAAGCATTATAGTGTGATGTACACTATCAAATGCGGCTGATATGTCAATAAATAGGAGTATGAATGCTTTTTTGTGATTATCAATCCCTTTAAGGAGTGTATCAATTAAGACTGTTAAAAGTGATTCTACTCCATGCTGAGGTCTAAAACCATATTGGTGTTCATCAAGTGGGTAGTAAGAGTCTAGGTGTTCCTGTGTCTGGATCTGTACCACTTTTTCTATTATTTTAGCTAAGAAAGGGATACTTGAAATAGGTCGATACGATTTTGGGGATGTTTTGTCCGTAGTACCATTTTTGAGAATTGGGCGGATTTGTGCATGTTTGAGTTTAGGAGGGAGGTAACCTTGGAGTAATGAGAGGTTGACTATAGGGAGGATGAAAGAGATTAGTATTGGAAGTGTGCTTTTTATCCATGTTACAGGGCATGGATCAAGATAAGAGGTGGTAGTGTTGAGGTTGGAAATAATATTCTTTAGTGATTCTTTGGATGTGGGGTGAAAAACTGACCATTCATTTGCGAAATTTAAGGCTACGTTATGTTTGTCTATGGACATTATAGGTTGTGTGGATTTATTTTGATAGTAGTCAGCTAAAGTTTGTACTGATATGTCAGTAATTTCATTGTTATGTGTTTGAGGGTTATTAGTGAGATTTCTAACAATGGAGAATAGCTCTCGTGGTCTATTATAGGATTTTGATAAGATTGCAGCATAGTAAGTCTTTTTTGTGCTATCTATAGTGTCTTTGTATTTTGTAAGAATGGTATTATATATTTCCTTATGTATAGTTAGTTTGGTTTTGCGCCATTTGAGTTCTGATTTTCTTAGTTGTCTCTTCATTTGTTTTAGCGTGTTGTCGAACCATGGAGCTTTTTTGGAGTTAGAGGGTTTTTTGTTACTTCGGTCAGATTTAGCTGCATCAGTTATTGTGTCATGCCAATTTTTGATAGCTTCATCTAAGTCCGTTGGGGGAGACACAAGGTGGGGTATTATTGTATCTAGGAATTCAGTTTTGTTAAATCTTTTGAATTTTGTGGTGGAATCACTTCTTGAGTAGTTTTTGGTGCTATTGGTATGGAATGTGAGTTTTGATTTAATGATGTAATGATCAGACCAAGGAATTTGTATGTATTCTATAGTATCTGGGTTGAATAGTTGGAAGATTGTGTTTGGGAGGAGTATAAGGTCTAGAGTGCTTCCTTTTGTGTGTGTTGTGTTGGTGATTATCTGGTGAAAATCCATGTCAGCTATAGTTTCTAGGAAAAGGTTGGCTTCTGATACTGGAAGTGAGGGGAGGTTGAAATCACCTAGCATGATTATTGGATCTTGATCGGTAGATGAGCCCAGAAATTCAATAAGTGGATCTAGGCTATCTGCTTTTTGGTCAGGGGGTCTGTATATTAGGCAGATTCTAAGATTGTTAATCTTTATGATGAGGGTATCTATGTTATTGGTTATATTATGTCTTATTGATTTGGCATTTAATATCTTTCTTGTCATGATAAGTACACCTCCTCCTTTTTTGTTGGGTCTGTGGGTAAAATTTATATCATAGTCATCAGTGTTAAGCTGGTTTAAGTAGACTGTATCCGTTTCAGATAACCACGTCTCAGTTACACATAAAATGTCAGGTTTTAGGTCTGTTATTAAATCATTAAATATGGGAAGTTTATTTTTCATTGAGCGTGCATTGATAAGTATACATGACAGTGAATTGTTGTTTTTGATGTTGTTTTCTTTTATTTGTTGTAAATCAGTTTGTTTTATTTGTATAAGTCGGTGGTAGTTTATTTTTGCCTGGTGGTATGGGTTTGTGTGGGCAATATGGTAGTTATTTCTGGGTGTTGTTCGTATTATGGGGATTGCCATATGATTTTTAGTAGATAAGGTAAGTGTTAGATCGATTAGGATTGTCAATAATATGAAGTTGTAGGTTATTTTTAGAATCATAGTTTTTGTGAGTGTCATGTTCAGTGTCAAGGTACTGCTTGGTGAGATTTATGTAGTGGATTGAGTTTCGTAGTTCGATGTAATAATGTCCGATTCTATTACCGGTGATGGTAATTATTTGGTTAGGAAGATTATGGAGGAATAGATCAGGCAGTAGTTTTCTGTACTTACAAGCAATAAAGATTATGTAGGAGGTAATGGAGACAGTAATAGTCGGACAGTTGTGAATAAATCAGGCAATATAGTTATACATAAATGAGATTACTGGTTACAGTAAAACAGACAATAGCTATAATGTTTGAGATTACTGGCTACAGTAAAACAGGCAATAGCTATAATGATTGAGATTACTGGCTACAGTAAAACAGGCAATAGCTATAATGATTGAGATTACTGGCTACAGTAAAACAGACAATAGCTATAATGTTTGAGATTACTGGCTACAGTAAAACAGGCAATAGCTATAATGATTGAGATTACTGGCTACAGTAAAACAGGCAATAGCTATAATGTTTGAGATTACTGGCTACAGTAAAACAGGCAATAGCTATAATGATTGAGATTACTGGCTACAGTAAAACAGGCAATAGCTATAATGTTTGAGATTACTGGCTACAGTAGAACAGGCAATAGTTATTAGTGACAGTCAGGTAGGAAATACTTGCTGTGATCGAGACGCTGGTGGATCAGTTGAAGGTACGTGAGCTCGACCGTAGGGGAGCTCCAGCAGTACCGGAGGGTGAGAGATGTAGTTGGGGTTTCGAATATGGTGTTTACGTGTCACCGATACCACTTTGGAGAGTCCCTTAAGCGCCTTTCGCTCTCTTTTTAAAGTGAGAGGCCAGTCCCGAATGGGTCAAGAAGCTCGGTGATGCGCTGGGTGGGTGGTTTTCGCTATCACCTTTTCCGGTGGGCTCTTCTGTGAGGCCGATTGCCTTACTCTGAAATCTATATATCAACTTGCTGTGATCGAGGAAATCTCCGTTGAGAGTGGGGGCGAGCTCAACTTTGTAGGAACTCAAGCTGCTTGGATTCTTGGGAGTTTTGCAAACGGCGGTTTTCCTGTTAGCGTGAGTCTGCTTGTGAGATGGCTGTATGTTAGATGGCTGGTCGTTGGAAGTGCCTGCTGTTCAGGTTGTTGTCGTTTTTTGCCTGTCGTGCCCCGCCTAAGGGCCACGCCAAAGGGCCCTCTTGCGAGGCCCTCAGGCGCGGGCCCGCAAGGCGCGGGCGCGCTTGCCGGCGGCGCCTTTTGAAGAGTAGCGCTGGTTCCTCCCACAGCCCGGATAGGGCTGGAGTGCAGAGCGGGAAACTGCTTGTTGCTCGACCCCGACTGGGGAGCCTCTGAGATGGCCGCAGATGGGAAGGGGCTGCTTCTCTGCCGGCGGCGCCTTTTGAAGAGTAGCGCTGGTTCCTCCCACAGCCCGGATAGGGCTGGAGTGCAGAGCGGGAAACTGCTTGTTGCTCGACCCCGACTGGGGAGCCTCTGAGATGGCCGCAGATGGGAAGGGGCTGCTTCTCTGCCGGCGGCGCCTTTTGAAGAGTAGCGCTGGTTCCTCCCACAGCCCGGATAGGGCTGGAGTGCAGAGCGGGAAACTGCTTGTTGCTCGACCCCGACTGGGGAGCCTCTGAGATGGCCGCAGATGGGAAGGGGCTGCTTCTCTGCCGGCGGCGCCTTTTGAAGAGTAGCGCTGGTTCCTCCCACAGCCCGGATAGGGCTGGAGTGCAGAGCGGGAAACTGCTTGTTGCTCGACCCCGACTGGGGAGCCTCTGAGATGGCCGCAGATGGGAAGGGGCTGCTTCTCTGCCGGCGGCGCCTTTTGAAGAGTAGCGCTGGTTCCTCCCACAGCCCGGATAGGGCTGGAGTGCAGAGCGGGAAACTGCTTGTTGCTCGACCCCGACTGGGGAGCCTCTGAGATGGCCGCAGATGGGAAGGGGCTGCTTCTCTGCCGGCGGCGCCTTTTGAAGAGTAGCGCTGGTTCCTCCCACAGCCCGGATAGGGCTGGAGTGCAGAGCGGGAAACTGCTTGTTGCTCGACCCCGACTGGGGAGCCTCTGAGATGGCCGTAGTAGTAAGAAGGGGAGAATTTTGTAACCCATGGACAAAAGTATCCTAACAGCTTAGCATACTGAAAAACCAGTGTAGAGTTTGAAGAATAAACCTCTGCTAAGAAGAAGTTAACTGTAGATTGCAACATATAGGAACCTATGGTTGCTGTTTATGATTAGACTGGCTAGAGTCTGGAGACCTCAGACTAGGATGAGATGTCCCTTGCTTGGGTACATCTGGAGGATGGGCAGGAGAAGGGTGAAGCCTCCTTTTCTTAGGGAAAAGAGGTTTGGTAGGACATTTCCTACGTCCTGGGGAAAAAAGAAGGCTTAGGATGGTTTCGAGAACCAGGGAAGTCAGTGGAGCAATGAGCAACCTGACGTAAAGCCTCTCTTTTGAAGAGATTTTCTCCAGTACAAGGAGAATTACCCAGTGTATGTTGTGCCCATCTGCTCAAGTCTGAAGCTTGCAGCCAGGCTTTACGACGTGCCCCAATGGCAATAGCAGAGGATCTGCTAACAGACTCAAAAGAGTCTAGGGAAGCACGAGAAAGAAACCAAGAGATATTCCTGCTATGATTAAGAAGCAAGGAATAGTCAGTGGCCTTAGGCTCTGACAAAAAAGGGGACAAAAGAGATAATTTCTCTGTGACCTCCTGAAGTGTCAGACTCATATAAAAAATATATGAGATAATTCTTGAAGCCAGCATAGAAGTTTGGAAGGTTTGACGTCCAAAGGTATCAAGTGCTTTAGATGCACTACCTGGCGGATAAGAAGAATGCTTCTTCTTGCTTCTTACCTTCCTCATTGCTGATTCCACTACAATGGAATGATGTGGAAGTTGATTTTTTTGAAACCCTGGAGAGGGAGGCACCTGATACAGAACATTCATGGCTGTAGAAGGCGAAGGAACCTTTAAGGGTGATTCCCACATCCTCAGAAGAAGATCCTGCAAAGAATGATGTAAAGGAAGCATTATATTTTCCTTATCTGCAGGATCTTGGTCCAGAGTAAAGCCAGGAATAGGAATGGCAAGAAAGGTTGCCATGTCAAGGAGAAATTTCTGAAAAGAAGGATCTCCAATAGGAACTATTCCTGGGTAAGCTGAGGTTGAAGGAGCAGCTTGAGCACCAGAAGACATACTGGTCTGGTGCAGAAAAAGATTCCTGCTAGATGGACAGTGATACTGACAGTTCTGATTTGAGGCAGTTAGTACTGCATTGTCAGTGCCTGGGATCGATTCCAAACTAGACATAGAAAGGATCGATGGCACCGATCGAACTGCAGGAATCGACATCGATACCGGTACCGGCATCGGAGACGATAATGTCATCAAAGCAGGAATCGGGGGCTGCTGAAGCGGTGCCGAGGTAACCAGAGAGCCTTGGTAAAGATCCTCGGTACTGCGTAGTTGGAAACGAAATGGATCGGTTCCGAAACGCGTCGGTACCAAGTCATCGAGACTGGATATCGATTCTAGACTCGGCATCGAAGGGAGCGAGTCCATCGATGCACGTCTAGAAGGTACCGACGGTGGTGGTGATATCGGCGATGCCGATACAGGAAATTCAATTGGAGTCGTATCGATCGGTTCCGAAGGTACTGAGGACGTCCGAAGACGATGCCTGGTGAAGAGTGGAACACTCGACACCGGCACCAATGTCGGGGTATCGGTACCGCTCGAAGCCGATACCAACCCTGAGCATGGCGAAGATACAGGAAAGTCAATCTGGTTCGTATCGATCGGCCCCGAAGGTACCGAGGATACCAGATGACGATCCCAGGTGAAGAGTGGAACACTTGACACCGATGCCGATGCCGGGGTATCGGTACCGCTCAAAGCCGGTACCAACCCCGAACATGGCTGGGATACAGGAAAGTCAATCTGGGTTGTATCGATCGGCCCCGAAGGTACCGAGGACACCAGATGACGATCCCTGGTGAAGAGTGGAACACTCGACACCGGTGCCGATGCCGGGTTATCGGTACCGCTCGAAGCGGATACCACCCCCAAGCATGGCTCAGGTATGTTCTGTGAGGGGTGAGCCCCAGGAACAACCTGAAACCCCGTAAATGCTTTGGAGCCCGAAGACTCCCGCCGGGGTTTTATTGCCAATGAGGTCTTGAGGGAAAGGCCGGAGCCGTCATCATGCTGGGCATGAGACTTACCCTTCAAGAATTGGCTAGTCTTAACAGACTGTTTGTGGGTTACCTGATCCTGGAGAGAAGAATAAACCGGTGTCCTCACCTCAGGAGGAAAAACGGCATCGAGGGAAACTCGAAAAAGGGAAGGTCTTCTCCCAATAATATAGCCTGAGGTATCAGGGAAAAAAGGGTCAGGACCCAAACAGGTTAGACACCAAGCATTGGAGTCTAAAAAGAAAACTAAGTTTCCACAGTGAAGGCACTTCTTAGGGGAAGAAGGCTCCATGCTGGAAAAGGCCTGGTAGGCCCCAAAAGTTAAAACAAAAAGCTGAGGAGAAAATATTTCTCTAAGTTTGAAAAAGAAAAGAAAAAAGCACCGGCGGTACCGGTATCGGCGGGAAAGACAGCCGCGACCACAAGAAAACAAGAAAATAAGGATTTTAAAGAAAAAGGTTTCTGTGGTGACAGGAGGACGTCCTGTTGGCTCCGTGGAAAAATGAAAACTGAGGAGAGGCAGTGGGAAAGGCGGGAAGTCACCGCGCAGGCGTGAGGGATGCTCCCAAAAGCTTTCTGATTGGATGCTGGGGAGCATTCCCGTGCAGGCTCCGTCGGTACCGACGTACCCATATGTGAAGACTCATTCCTTCTTGTTCCTGGAGATGAAGAATTAACCTGGAGGTGTAGTGTGAATAAGGGGAATCCCCATTCCTAAATCAGGTTTCAGTGATATACACAGCAGTGAGATATTCTAGGCGAGAATGAGATCATGAACGGGGAATGTTCTATGTCTAACAGACCTTGTACTTAAAAAGTCAATTCCACTTCTTATTTAAACACCCAGACGGTTTACAGCAGAATTAACCATATACATTACTAAAGTTGAAATGCCTACTATGTCAGATTATTCTCCAATTTTATTAGAAGCTAGCACAGGTTTCATGTGGAAGTTAAACCCACTTGACTCCCAAAATAAAGTCAGAAATGCCTTAGACAATTCTGGCAGGACTATGAAATAAGTAATAAAAATGGGAAAATAAACTCTCTAACATACTGGGAAATTGAAAAAGCAGTATGAAGAGGACAAATGATTTCCTACAGAGTGCATACAAAAAAAAAGAAACAGAGGTAAAGAACTTATTAAATTAATACAGGAACTCTAGCATTATCATAGAACAAACATCTACTAAACGACAGCTGAATCTAAAGAAAAAATGGCCAACACAATGAAGCGATGCAAAGGCACATTTTAGAAAGGCCATGTACGTGCAACCTGGGATTTCCAGAATATCTGAAATTCCATGGGGGGGCAGCAGGGAAGGTGGGGAGGTGTAAGCACATTCTAAAATAAGCTGTCAGCACCCTAAAATACACAAGAATAATGGGCCAGCCAAGTGCAAGTTTCTGGCTGATTTTAGCAACTTGCCCACGTCCGATAGGGACAGCGGTGGCTTGGACAACAGACGTACCTGCAATGGTATTTCAGAATGGGAATCTCTATCTGATGCCACAAAGACATCTTCATCTGACATTTTAAAAGCAGTGGTGAGCCACAAAAACGGTCTCATTAGTTAACCACATGCTTTTTTAGCACAGCGGAAGTATTGGGAGAAAAACAGGGCTTTCTCCTCTTCTCTCCACAGGCCAAAATGAGCACTTTTCTGCCGCCTATTTGTGCCCAGGATGGGTGTGGATATGAACGTGTGTGCTGGAAAGTTCCAACATTCTAAAATCTTTTTGGTAACATCCTGGGCATCTCTTCACGATGCCCCCATCTACTATGGATTTGATTGTGCCAGATGCATGTAAATTTGGGGTTTTCTAAAATGGCCTTTGGGACAGTGATGTGATGTGCACATCTGAATGGCTATTTTCAGATGCGAAAATCACACACAGAGTTTCTAAAATGACCCCCAAAATGACCTATTGAATAAAAGAGCAGCGACTATCTAGTCTTATAAATATAAATTACATAGATACAGGAATAAAACAGGAAGCTTATCAGGAAACACCAACAGGTGTGAAGCAGTGACATTGTTAGTCTGCTGAGAGCCACCTAGTCTCTGTCAGCACTGAAACTGAACACGTCTCTCCGAAGCTGCATTCAAGGCATAGTGAATAGGAGCCAGCAGGGTCGTCAGACCCCACCGTCCGAAGAAGCAGTGGTTTCCATAGTGTGGCTTGGCGCAGAATGAGGTAGGCAAATAGCCCCAGACTGTCTGACAAAATGGAAGCGATGCTAGAAAAGTGAGCTGCAAAGCAGGCAGGGCTCCCAGCTCATGCCTACCGAAGGAAATAGAAGAGATAATGGTGGAAGTGAGCAGCAAAGCAGGTGGGGAACCCAGTTGATGGGAGATTTGACCAGTGCAGCATGGGAAGGGGGCTAGGGCCTGCCTCTGGAAGCATGGGAGGAGGTACTGAGGTGAGCAGCAGGGAAGGACTGGAGGAAGGTGTGTGAAGTCAGGGAGGGACTTGTGTGAGAAAGGGAGCTAGACACCGTTTGCAAGTAGACGCTGCAATCTTCCATCATCCCACTCACTGGACTATTACGCACATTCACACTCCTAATCTACTAACATTCCTGCATCCACTCACAGACCCCCCTCCCTCCTCCTTCCCTAATCACTCATCACAAACACCAGCCATTCATTCACATGCACGCACTCACACACACACACACACCTCACCCACTCAAAACTAATCCACTCACTCATGCACACACACTTGCAAACACTGAATTTTAGTCATACTATGGGAAATGCACCTATCTGCAATGCTTCTACCATGTACCCTTCAATATTATGATGTTGCAGTGGTTCGCAGAGGAAAACATTTTGCTACAGTTTATGTATTTTTTACTTCATTCAATTTTGTTTCATTTTCAGCCATGCTATTTAGTTTTAGCCTATGCTAACATAAAATAAGACACACTAAAAGGAAATAACACATAGCGGCACATAGTACTGCCAACACTGGGCAATTATAATGCTGCATTGTCACTGGCTAGCACCCATTGTCACCAGGTGACTCTGTTTCTTTCCTAGTTACCTATCAGGAAAAAATGATCTCCTATATTTAATGCTGTACTTATTCCATATAAAGAAACTAAGTTTTCTGAAATGTTCACACAGCTGCTTGTTTACAGTAAGATCATTTCAGCTATGCAATATGTCGTCTTGCGTTTGTTCCCCTTGTGATATCTAATACTAGAGCAACTAAACATCTAGGAATTGGACATTATGATGTCACTCTACGGCACAGGCTTCCACAGTCAAATTTCACAAATCCTCTCCTTACCCCAAAGTAAAGAATCGGGGATGTACTAATTCTACAACCAAGACAGGAAGAAACTCCCTGCATTATACTGCATCATGTGCTCATGTTCATCGAGAAGAGAAGATAGCAGGTGGCATCTCAACCACGACTCCCAGCTATCATGCAACTGCTTTACATAGTAACATAGTATATGACAGCAGATGAGCTTTCTTGCCTTTGCTCCTCTGGGATGAGGAGGACTACCATGGGTGAATCTTCCTGCCAGTACGGCACATCTTATTTCCAGTCTTTTTCTGGGGGAAGGGTAGGCCCGACACATATTGTTAATGAGTCCCATTTGAGCTGCTACATTGAGAGTGGGTCTTTTCTCTAGAATAATGCTTTGCACTTGTTGGAGTCAGTCTTGTAACAAAGCTTTGCTGCGATTCCTCCCCAACGGAATCTGATAAATTCAATGAAGAGATGTGGCATGGGCAAGCAACTGCACCTTGAATATTGTGCGCAATTCTGGTCACTGTATCTTAAAAAGGATATAGTGGAATTAGAAAAGGTTCAAAGAAGAGCCACCAAAATGGTAAAAGGGATGGAAGGATGCCCATATGAGGAGAGGCTTAATAGGTTGGGGCTCTTCAACTGGAAAAGGATGGCTAAGGGGGGGGAGGGGGATATGATAGAGGCAGGGCCGGCCCGTCCATTGAGCGAGAATGTGTTTTGCACAGGGCCCCGCGTTTCAGGGGGCCCCGCGCAAAAAACATTCTGATCCTAAAGTCAAATTTAAAAAAAAAAAGCTGTCTTCTCCCGCTGCCGGGGCCGCCGCGGCAGAATCGAGTGTGCCGCGGGGCCCCCCCTGCCCAACAGAGCCTGCCCTCCCCTGTATCCGCTCTCTCGTACAGCTGCCTGCAGTCTCACGCGCCGACTTTCAGAGCGCGAGAGGAGAGTTTCTCCCTCGCTGCTCTGTTAAGCCCGCGGGGGCTGATCAGCCCCCGCGGGCTTAACAGAGCCGCGAAAGGGAAACTAGTCCCTTCGCGCTCTGAAAGCTGGCGCGTGAGACTGCAGGCAGCTGTACAAGAGAGCGGATACAGGGGAGGGCAGGCTCTGCTGGGCAGGGGGGGCCCCGCGGCACACTCGATTCTGCCGCGGCGGCCCCGGCAGCGGGAGAAGACAGCTTTTTTAAAAAAAAATTTTGGCTGGGCTGGGCTGGAGGGGGGGGGGGTTAGGAGTGCTGTTGGGGTATGGGGGGCGGGGGGGGGTTAGGAGTGCTGATGGGCTATGGGGGGCTATGGGGGGCTGGGGGGGTTAGGAGTGCTGATGGACTATGGGGGGCTGGGGGGGTGTTAGGAGTGCTGATGGGCTGGGGGGGTTAGGAGTACTGATGGGCTATGGGGGGATATGGGGGGCTGGGGAGGTTAGGAGTGCTGATGGGCTGGGGGGGTTAGGAGTGCTGATGAGCTATGGGGGGGGGGTTAGGAGTGCTGAGGGGCTATGGGGGGTTAGGAGTGCTGATGGGCTGGTGGGTAGGGTGGGTGATGGGCTATGGGGGGGGTGGGGGTGGTTATGTGTGCTGGTGGGCTATGGGGGGCTATGGGGGGGGTAGGAGTGCTGATGGGGCTGGGGGGGTTAGGAGTGCTGATGGGCTGGGGGGGTTAGGAGTGCTGATGGGCTATGGGGGGCTGGGGGGGTAGGAGTGCTGATGGGGCTGGGGGGTTAGGAGTGCTGATGGGCTGGGGGGGTTAGGAGTGCTGATGGGCTATGGGGGGCTATGGGGGGCTGGGGGGGGTTAGGAGTGCTGATGGGCTGGGGGGGTAAGGAGTGCTGATGGGCTATGGGGGGCTATGGGGGGGTTAGGAGTGCTGATGGGCTGGGGGGGTTAGGAGTGCTGATGGGCTATGGGGGGCTATGGGGGGGTTAGGAGTGCTGATGGTCTGGGTGGTAAGGAGTGGTGATGGGCTATGGGGGGGCTGGGGGGGTTAGTAGTGGTGATGGGCTATGGGGAGGCTGGGGGGGTTAGGAGTGGTGATGGGCTATGGGGGGGCTGGGGTGGGGGTTAGGAGTGGTGATGGGCTATGTGGGGCTGGGGGGGTTAGGTGATGGGCTATGGGGGTGATGGGCTATGGGGGGGCTGGGTGGTTAGGAGTGGTGATGGGCTATGGGGGAGCTAAGTCTATATATGGGCTGATGGGATTAGGACTGGAAGTGGGTTGATGGGGGGTTAGGACTGCTAATGGGCTATGGGGGGCTTAAACTAAAAATTGGGTGATGGGGGATTTGGATTGGAAATGGGCTGGTGGGATTAGGACTGGGAGTGGGCTGATGGGGAGGTTAGGACTGGTAATGGGGTATGGGGGGCTTAAACTGAAAATTGGGTGATGGGGATTAGGACGAAATGGGCTGATGGGGGGGTTAACACTGGAGGTGGGCTGATGGGGTTAGGACTGGTAATGGGCTGTGGGCTGATGGGTGGTAAGGACTGTTAAAGGGCTATGGGGGGGGTTAGGACTGATAATGGGCTATGGGGGGGCTAAGACAGGAAATGGGCTGATGGGGAGGGGTTAGGACTTGAGGTGGGCTGATGGGGTTAGGACTGGTAATGGGCTGTGGGCTGATGGGGGGGGTTGGACTGGCAATGGGCTATGGGGGGCTGACTGGAAATGGGTTGATGGGGTTAGGACTGGAAGTGGGTTGATGGGGGGGGCTAGGACTGGTATTGGGTTGGGGGGTTGCTAGGACTGGAAATGGGCTGATGGGGGGCTAGGACTGGAAATGGGCTGATGCAGGGACTAGAAGGGAATGGATGCTGGGTGAGGCTGGAACTAGAAGGGAGCTGATGTTGGGGGAGGATTAGAATGGGATGGGGCTGGGAGAGTAAAATGGAGAGGGGAAAAATATTTTGTGTGGGAGGGATAAAAAATCTACAATTGGCCGGTTATTGGGAGAGTAAGTGGGGATTGAGGATGGAGGGGTAAAATTTGAGTGGATGAAATAGGAATGAGGAAAGAGCAAAAGGAGAAAGATTAGTATGTTAAAGCAGATGTAGAGAGAGAGAATGGAAAAAAAAACTAGAAGAGAGAAGAAAGGACAAATGGACAGCAGATGATGGAGAGTTAGCAGAAAACGAAGAAACCAGAAGAAGGTGGCTGGAGCAATTGCAACTGAAAAAAAAATGCACAAAAGGTAGAAAGATATCTCTTTATTTTGAATTTATTAACTGGAATATGAAAGCTCTGGGAAATGTGCATCATTAACGTCTGCGCTTTGTTTGGTACAAGAGGAAATTAATTTATAGTTTTATTTCTACAGTGTTGTTGTACATTCCAAGTTTGGCTTTTGGGGTTCCCAGTTTAATTATTGCCTTCCTGTTTCTAAATTGTGATTCCTTGTTTGGTGATGGTCTATGTTCTGCATGTGTAACTGAGCTGAGGTATTCTGTTTATGTAATTCCTATTTGACATTGCCACTTGTTCTCTTTCCCCAGTAGGTCATGTATTGTTGTTCTCTGAAATGTATTGGTTTAATATTTGCAGTGTTGCCTTTTGATAGGTAGGGTATGGTGCTTTGTGAGTCCTGGTAGTGCTGTTAGGATACGGCGGGTTTGCTATTGGTTCTAAATGGGCAGTGTTTGTAGTAGTTCCTAATGTGCCTGGCGGTTGGCACTGGATTATAGTAATGTAGAAATCTTTTAGTCTGCCTTTATCCATACACTCATTAAGAGACATGTTTACTAAAAGTTAGTGTATGTTAGCATTATGCAAATATTTATGCAAATAAGGCCACTTATGCAAATGAGGCCCCGCACCGAGTCTCCGCACATGGCCCCGCACCCCCCTTGGGCCGCCCCTGGATAGAGGTATATAAATTAATGAATGGAGTTGAATAGGTAAACGTAGATTGGTTGTTTACACCATCAAAATATAGAAAGACTAGGGGACATGCACTGAAGCTACAGTGTAACCCATTTAAGACTAATAAGAGAAAAGACTAATAAGGTCCTTAAACCATTATTAAAGAGGACTTGAGAAATCCACTGCTTGCCCCAATACAAGCATTTTGGGGAAACTGCCAGGTACTTGTGACTTAGATTGGCTACTGTTGGAAACAGGATACTGGGCTTGATGGAACTTTGTTCTAACCCAGTATGGCAAATCTGATGTTCTTATGTTCTCCATTGTCAGGTTACATTCCATTGCAGCCCTGCCCTCAAACAGTTATTCCTTCATCTAGACAAGAGGCTTTTATTTGCTTTCTGAGGGCTCTGCCCTACATATATTTACTTCTGCTCAAGCAGGAATAAGTGCAGGCTGCCTCCCTTCTGACTGCTTGCCTTCTGTAATTTCCTATGGGAGGAAAATCATTGAACATAAGAACATAACATATGTCAAGGTCCATCAAGCCCAGTATCCTGTTTCCAACAGTGGCCAATGCAGGTCACAAGTACCTGGCAGGATCCCAAAAGATAGACAGGTTCCATGCTGCTTATACCAGGGATAAGCAGTGGCCTTTCTCCAGATGACTTTAATAATGGTTTATAACCTTTTCCTCCAAGAACTTGTCCAAAATGTTTTTAAACCCCGATACACTAGCAGTTTAACTACATCCACCAACTTTGAATTTCAGAGCTTAATTATGCCTGGAGTGAAAAAAACATTTTATCTGAGTAGTATTAAATGCACTGTTTTGTAACTTCATTGAGTGTCCCCTATTCTTTGTAGTTTTTAAAGAAGTAAACAACCGATTTCATATTTACTTGCTCCATTCCACTTTATTTGATAGACCTCTATCATATCTCCCCTCACCTGTCTCTTCTCCAGCTGATCAGCCCTTTTTTAAAACAGATTAGAAAAGCTAAAGAGAAAAGTGACCAGAATGATAAGGGGGATGGAAGGATGCCCCTATGAGCGTATAGACTGTCTCATCCTTCTATTGCATGCTACGAATATCTTTATTTGGGTCCTTCTAAGTAACCTTTGGAATGTTTTGAATAAGCATGAATAATGCAGATGTTCAGCAGGGATCATTCCATAAAGTTAGACTGAAGGCCAAAGAGTCCTATTTTCAGAAGGTGTCATGTTGCTCTGCAAATGAAAGAAGCAACATAAAATTATTTATTTATCTGAATCTTTTTCTCACCTATTTACAAGCCAAGGTGAGTTAGAAAGGACATACATAATAAAATGATAAAAAGTTGCAAAAAAAACAAAAACCCATAAACAAACAATAAATAACATTTTAAAATAGAGTATCTATAAACAAACAAGATATAAAATAATTAATATACGGGGTGCCTCTGAATCAATTAGTTAAGGACCATTCCATTCGATAACAAAAGCCTGCTTAACAATATAGACTTTCAACAGCTAAAGGAAAGTTAAAAACTCTTCCATCATCCTCAAATCAGTAGGTAGCTTATTCCAAAGTGATAGACCAATAACAGAAAAGGCTCTCAGCTTGAGGTCGCCTAAATAAACTTGTTGGAAAGAGGGAACATGGCCAATGACTTCAGATCAAAATACCCAAGCAGGATGATATAATTTAAAACAGCCAAGAGACAGACTGGGGCCTTAAAATGCAGATCATTGTGGATTAATGAATGGAGTGGGACTCACCATTTGATAGGGAACCAACGTACTTCTGCCAGAACAGGGGAAATGTGGCCAAATTTCTTAATACCACCTATCATCCTGCACCATATGTAAAGAGCGCAAAGAACTCTGTGTAAGATCTACATAAAGTGCATTGCAATAAAGTACGGTGTGATTAACGCTTGGACTACTGTCCGAAAATTGGTTGATTTTAAGTATATCTTGAGCCTCCAAATCATATGTAGCTTATACATAGATTACATAACTACCTCTTTGATGTTTGGCTCCATCAACAGAGCAGAGTCCATGATGATACCCAGATCTTGGGCTTGATGCTTAATTACAATATCATGCCCACCCAAATGAATACTTACAGGAGAACAAATTGCCGAGTGCTTGCCTAAATAATCTCAGTTTTGCTAACATTCAAATCCAGTCCACTTGATGACATTCACACCTTTACTGTCATCATATACAATTTTAAAAAACTTAGAAGCTTTGTCTACTCCTGGTTGGAGGGGAACAAAAAACTGGATTACCATTAGCATATAAATGATACAGCACTCCTAGACAACTAAAACCCTGGCAAATAAGTAACATAAAAATGTTGAACAACAACGCCAATAAGGCTGATCCTTGAGGTATCCCAGTAGTTACTTTGAACCAGGATGACATATCTTGCCCCACTCTAATCTTCAGGGTTGAATTGGTCAAAAAGGATCGAAATCATGTGCGCACCATCCCTGATATTCCCAGTTCTGCTAATCGATACATCAAAATATCGTAGTTTATAGTATCAAGTTCTGATGAAATGTCCAGCAGCACAAGATAAAAAGCTGTGCCATGATCAAAACCTTGCAAGATATTATCAGACAATTACAATATCTCTGTACAATGTCTTGGACAAAACTAGTATTTCATACTTGTCCAAAACGTTTGTTAATGATATTCAGCTTGATTTGATGCCTCTGACAGATAGAAAGATAGAGGGTGGTATGGGGAATATTTTTGAAGAAATTTGCTCAGGTAATTAGAAGTGGGGGGGGGGGGGGTTTTGTGCCATCAAGTCAGTGTTGACTCATAGTGACCCAGCTATCTCTGGGTTTTCTTGGCAATACATCACTGGAAGCAGATTGCCAGCCTTTTCTTCTGAGGCAATGGAGGGTAAAGTGGCTTGCCCAAAGTCACAAGGAGTGCCAGTGGGAATCAAACCCTTGATCTTCTGGGTACTAGGCAGTTACTCTAACCACTAGGCTGCTCCTCCACTCTGAAAGCATGCGTGCAGGTATTTTTGTATCCATAGACTTCACTAGCCCAAATTTTCAGGTGAAAGCTCTATTTGTATGACACTGTCCCTATCACAGAAAAACATAGAAAATGCATACACAATCGGAGGGAAATAAAGATATATCCATACAGATATACAGTAATAGGAGAGATACACAGATGGAGATAGACTCAGACCCATAAACTCACAGATGGAGGGCGAGATAAGCATGCATATACACAAAGATGGAGAGGAGGCACATGTACACAAATGGAGAGCAAGACAGAAACACATACACAAGATGGAAGGAGATACATACACAAGGATGGAGGGGAAGACTCACACACATGCATATTAATTGAGGACATACAGGACTGTTGATATAAACTAGAAGAAAATGCTTCCCTCTTTCTTCTCCTGCTAATTCTCTATCCTCTAGAGAGTACAGGCAAGAAATTTCATTTTTATGTTGTTTTCAGGCCTTTTTGTTTTGTTTTTATAAACTTTTGTTTTTCGGCAATTTTGTTAGGTAAGAGGTGACTGTGACTGCTGTCGAAATAAAAAAAGGTGAAAGGTTATTAGAGGTTTCCAGGCAAAAAAAGTCAAAATCTTGGGGGGTTTCCCCCTCTTTTGTTGATATGGGCTTGCCTCAAACCAGTGACCCTTGGGCACTAGTTGTCAAGGAGGAGCTAGTATGTCTGTTGATGGAGGGTAGGATGGAAAGCTCTAATCAATCTATTCTTTTCTGTGTCTTGTATTTATGTTACTATTTGTTCCTGTTTTCTGAATGGCCCAAAGTTTGTCTAGTCTGTAGAAAACCCTTCCTGACTTTTTTGCCTTATGAATCTACTGACTCATGCTCTAGAGACTTACTCCAAAGACTTTTCTTGCGCCATGTTCCTAGCCCTGAAAGTTCTTGGAAAAGTTTCCTGGAACCCTTGTAATAGTTTTTTTTCTTGGTGAATTGTTGGACTTGAAATCCTGATTAATGTGTGAAATTTCCAGTTACTATTATACTATCAGAAACATTTATTAAGCTTACTCCAGATCCAGGTTGACCAATTAGTGATCCCATCCAGAAATTCTGAAATGTATCATGGTTTCACAGAGCGTGCCACAAGAATAATCTTTAGAGTAAGTCTCTAGAGCAGGAGTCAATAGATTCACAAGGCAAAGAATCCAGGAAGGGTTTTCCACGGATCTCAAGACCAGAAAAACTTTGGACCAATCAGGAAATGGGACCTAATAGTACGAGAAAATTAGGAATAGGCTGGTTAAACCTAGACCCCACAGAAGACATAATAGCTCCTCCTGGAAGAGGCCTGTTTTCCAACCCAAGGATCATTAGTTTGAGGCCAGGGCAGGTTATGATAATACTGGGGGATAAAAAAAACAACATTTCTGGGGGGTTTTCATCTCTGCTTCAAAACAAAACCAATATGAAATGACATGGGAAATGTCACTGATATTTCCAATGTTGTTTCAAATGAATGAACATCCCTACTATCATCCTGCTTTTGTGCCTATGAAAAGTGTTTCCGGGTACAGCTGATTAATTTCCATCTTTCAGGGTTGATTGGTTCTCAGGATTTGACTGAATCAATCAACCAATGAAGAGGGAAGACAAACTGCAGTGTGGTCAGATTTCATTAACTAGTAGGAACATCTAGCTTTTTTTCCTCTTACGTTTTCCTCTTGTCAATGATCAGGATTCGTGTAGGGTTACTGAGGATTTGATATGTGAGAGAAGGGTCTCATTGTGTGTAGAGTAAGAGAGGTTCCAACTGTATGAGACAGATACTCAATGAGTGAGACATAGCATCTCTATGAATACTTGCCAAATATTCCCTTTTATGAAAACCCTAAGATTTGGCTATTACTCACCTCCACAAGGCCCAAATCTCTGAGAGTGAATCAAACCCATTGTGATTACCTTGATGTAGTCTTCCATTTTGTTTTTACACAAGGGAAAAAGAAATTTGTTCTCTAATGACCAATTGTTATTTAAAGCCCAATTTTTCATAGGCTATCTTGGTTCAAAAAAGGGTGCAAAGCCTTTTGTAAAGTACTGTGGGAAGTACATGTGTATTTTTCAGTATGTCTAGTAGGAAAAATCATTTTACAGAGGACCATCTTAAGTAAAAGTGACATCACTAAGGGTTTGAATGTATAAGTGTTGATAAATATACATGTAAGAAGTGATTTTGCAGCCTACACATATAAGTGCCACCACTTATATGTGTAAATGCCAATGTTATAATGCTAGATACCCAACTGTGGAACCAATTAAGGATCAAAGCTCCATGCTTTGCATTTTTGCAATAGTTTATATTGGATGCGAGACCACTTTGGAATACCAGATGCTGTAGACTTACTGTGTGGAAGAAAGGCCTGGCAATCTACTGCTGCTCGCATCTTGCCAAGAAAGCCCAGGGGCTGGGTCGCCAGGAGTCAGCACTGACTTGATGGCACACACTTACAATGCCAGAGACAGAGATATAGGGCCATTGCAAAGGTACTGCGCACCCTAAGCAAACCTTCAGCCTTAACTCGACACCACCCTTCCCACAATATTCCAATAAATGCATAATTGAACATCATGCTTTTAAATGCTAAATTTTGCTTTGTATGAGTATGTCTGCCCGCTCTTCCACTAAGTAAAAGAATGTGTTGCTGGCTCTTTGAGTTTGTGTGGCTGTGAGGATCTGTTGTTTTGCTCTGACTCCCTCAGAAGCTACCACCTAAAGCCATCGCCTTGTCTTGCCTAATGGTTGAGTTGGCCCTGCAGAGAGATGAGCACAACTGTACTCCTTCAATGACCCTCCCCCCCCCCCATCAAGCCTCCAAACATCAGGTCCAAATGAGTATTTAGCTGACACAAATGCACTGGAGCAAACATTTGAAGCACAGATGATTTGTCTGCCTGTAAGGAAAGCATGACTGACGCCTTGTTATCCTTGATACTACAGAATACGATATCTAGAATACGAAGGAGATGTGTATTTCCTTTGCAAAACCGACATACTTTTGAGGATATCCAAAAGCACGTCTAGAATGCCCTTTTGGAATCTGTGCACACTGCAGACATACATATTCAAGAATGTTCAAGCTTTTCTGAAACTGCTACTTAAAAGACATTTGATCATTTACATGTGTGAACTCACTATTTATACTTGCAAATGCCACAAAGGTCTTCTTACATTACTTCCACAAGGGCTCTAATTATTTTCATTATGGTTCGTTTCTGGATCCATTTCTCATTTCTGCAAACCCTTGTTTGTTTTATTTCAAGGCAGGCATCTGAGTCTGCTGAAGGATGCTGCCATAAGATTCAGATGAACTTCTCAAATTGAAATTCAAAACTTCAATTGATGGCTGCACAGAATGAGCATTTGCATAGAAAAGATCCTCAGTTACATCTATTATCCTATAATGCCTTTAAAATCATTCCCAATGACATATTTAAAATAAATTATGAAAATGTAGAACTACCAGAAGAATTTCTATTAATTCTGTCCTACTGAATACAGCATCTATTAGCTGCGAGACAAGGTATGAAAAATGAGTATGAGTGGATCTTGGCCTCCCTTTCCTAGCAGCTGAATGCATGCAGAAGAAGGAGGGGGAGATTTGCTCACATGTAAGCTTTGTAGTTACTGCCTATTTTTTGGATTCTGATGTCATATTTAGAATCTATGAAGGGTTCTGTGGTAGCATAGGTCTGAGTGAGGGCAACCACGCTGGCTATGTCCTGAAAATCATAGTGGTTGTCTACCTTGACCTTTCAGTATCCCACAGATATGCAGCATGAAGAAGAGAAGGGAAAAGAAGAAGAAGAATTAGATTTTGAAAAATACAATTCTAGGTAACACATGTTCAAAAGATGAGATCACCTTTTTACATGGGGTACCATCTAAGACGTAATCTTTAACGCTTTAAAACATTTTGCAACTAAATGTCACCAATTCAAGTAATACGATAAATATCAGCAATTCAAATCTGAAACGTAGGACCTCTTTTCCTAAAGCATGCTAAAATGCACGTTAATCGGTGATGATAGGACGGGACGGGCAATGGTGGAGAAATGGGCATAGAGATCACATTGGCACTGGCATTGGCCAATTGCACTCAGTGGCAATGTGGCTCCTAACGTGGGTTTACCTAACGACTCCTCTATAGGAGTCATTAAGTGAACCCGACGTAAGCGAGCACACATTAGGAAAATCCTTTGCGTGTTAGCTGTCAGGGACACACCCTCGACAGCTAACCTATGGCCTTTGCCATTAATGCGTGTGAGATTGGAGCATTAATGGCAAATCCATAATGGGCGTTAGTAAAAGAGGCCCTTAATCTTTCTTTACTACTTGTGCCTGCCCATTGCCGCTGCTGTCACCCCTCTCCAGGTATCGGAGAGGGGGTGGCAGCAAACAGTGCCTTGGGGCTGTTTGCGGCCATTGCCACCATTGTACATCCTGGAGAGGGGTATCAGCAGTGGTAATGGGGGCCCCTAAAGGGCCAGCCCTCTAGGAGACTGCCTGGTCGGCCTATGGGCGTTTTTAGCATTTCATCGCAGATGTCAGATATCCTTCTGTAGTAAATGCACTAATGTAAGCTTTGCGTTTGTATTTATGAGTTCATTCCCAGCTTGTGGATGAAATTTGACCTTCAGAAGGAACCTAGAGATTGAACATCTGTGAGGAATTTGCAATTTCTCTCTTTCTACTCTTTGCTTTCCAATGAGTAAGTATCACACTGGATATTCTCCTCAGTGGTTTCTACTTAACTGCCAGGACGCCCGTGATATTTCTCAATCAATTGCATTTTTCAGTCATGCAATAATGGCAAGACAAACCAATTGCTTGGAGAGCTGCTTAAACTTAGTGGACCTAAGTGGGGATCTTCTAGAGTGGTTTGTCAAAGACTGCGTGTGCCATGGTGATACTGAACTGGGTGATGGGAGCAGCCAGAAGGCATCAGTCAGGAGCATGTCCTGCTGGCCAGTTATGGAAGCACTGCTAGTGCTGCCGGCTGAGTTGGGCTATCTCAGATGTCATACGGCAATTACAGGGCCAGTCAGGGCCTCTTTTACCTATGGGCAAAAGGGACAGCTGCCTTGGGCCCTGCACAATGGGGGCCCAGCTGCCCTGCTGCCTGTAGGTAAAAGTGGCTCAGTTTCTCCCTTTGGCTCCCTCAGGCCAGTTGCAAGAGAAGTGGGTGGCGCCTTAGCGAACAGATCGATGTCTTCCTGCTTCCGATCTGTTCACTAAAGCACTGCTCACTTCACTTTCAAGCAGCTCAAGGGAACAGAAGGGAGGAACAGGGCGGCTGACTATGCTGTTCTGGGGGGGGGGGGCCTGTGAATGGGTGGGAGGGGCCATGCATGGGAGGGGCTACGATTGGAGGAGGGCATTTGCAAATATTTTCCCAGGACCCCATAAGGGGTTGAAGTGGCCCTGGGGCCAAAGGAGTATAAGCAAAGAGCTATGTGGTGTACAAGACTGGGTAGGAACTTCTCAACACTTGTTCAGACCCCAAAAGACCATAAAACAATATTTTCTGGGAAGTAACTATCTAGTCATGGATATATATACACCACTTGCAAATGTTACAAGTACAGATGAAATGTCTGATAATTAGGAAAGCATAATTGGGAACTTGTTACCCATGATACTGCAATATTTTTCTGAGTTTTACATTATCATGGTGAAATATGTTCTTGAAAACAATAGCCTGCAGTGAATATATAACTTTGCTTATGCCTGTATTTGCAACACTTATAAGGATAAAATCTAACCACTAAACTTAGCAAATGGCAATATTTTATACATATAAGAAGGGTCCTGCTTTGGAGAAGGATGGAAAGAGTCAACCTTAAGGAGAGTAATTTTATAAGAGGCGCCTAGTTTAAGTATGCTTTCAGGAGCTAAATTAAGGTAATTTTTGTAAGAACAAGTAAGCCCTACTAGGCTTCATAAAATACTAACTTAAGTGACTGGTCTAGTGCC
This sequence comes from Ichthyophis bannanicus, assembly GCA_033557465.1. Classification (NCBI taxonomy): domain Eukaryota; kingdom Metazoa; phylum Chordata; class Amphibia; order Gymnophiona; family Ichthyophiidae; genus Ichthyophis; species Ichthyophis bannanicus. The sequence continues at coordinate 100,258,761 of CM066046.1, forward strand.
TACATTGCTGGAGCTGGGGTAGGTGTCTGTGCCTATAATTTTTTTGTTAAGTGCATAAACTATAGTATTTTATAATCTACATGCTCTGACTAAACTCTGCTGTTGTACAGGCCTACTGGAAAAGGGTGCAGCAGGTCAAAGTGCATTCTTTTCCGCCAGCTAGAATTTTATCAGAGGCCATTTATGCACTTATGTGCCCAGGTGAGCATGAAAACGACTTTATAAAGTTACCTCCTAAAAGGATACGTTATGCATTTAAAATTAGGTCTGCTAAATAGGTTTCAGATGACCACATATCATCTCCTGGAAGATAAGAAGGCATCCATCGTTATGCCCATTTAGGCTTTCTGGTGCCTGTTTAAATCTGAAATTTAAAGCTGCAGTATTAGTTTCTTCAAAATACCAACGTGCCTGTTTCTTGGCACTATTGCTGCTTCCCCCCCCCCCCCCCTTTTCCCAAATCTGCTTTATTTTTTTACATAGATTTTCTATTTTTCATGTTTTCACATTTTGAACAATCTTCATGCCTGTGTAGTATGTCTTTGAAAATCCCCTTCTGTGTGCTCATGCTATTAAAGCTTCACACACATCAGTGTGATGGCTGTATGGCCCAGTGCCCGTTATTTGTTTATACGCTTTGGGGAGGAGGCATATTCAAAGCATTTTAGCTGGTTAGCAGACCTGCTAATCGACTGAACCGTGGCGATCTCGATATTCAGCGATACTATCTTAAAACCAGGGTGGTCTGTAGACACATCGGGAGCAGAACAGGTTAGCGACAATATTCAGCCACTGACCGGATAGCTAAACCAGTTCAAATGAGTACATTTCAATGGCTGTCCTAACTTTAACTGGTTTTCGTGATCTAGTGAGTGGCTGAATGTCACTGCTGAACGGATAGTGATGCCGTTGTCTTGTGAAACCAGATATTCTGTGCCGGTTGCCGGATCATTTCCAGCCCTGAATATCTCTATTTTTTTAAAGCGGTGATGGCTGGGCCCTGGAAAAGCACCTAGTCACCACTGCTGGTGATGGAATTAAAGGAATTCAACAAAAGAGTGAAATAAAACTATGATTCTAATGACTTAACTGCTAACTGAACCTCCAAAAATGAGTCTGGTTAGCACTGCTTCTTTAAATACACGTCTTTTTTCTCAAAATGTTTTTCTGCCTACTCGGTTTGCTACTCGCTTCCCATAAGACCCTAGTCGCCGTGAACCTTCTGCCCCTATCTCAAAACAGAACCCACTGGAACATGCAGATGAAATAATTATTTGGTTTACTGTAGGAAACCAATGCAGAAAAATAAAGCATGACTTCACCAGATCCAGAGCCAGCGATGGTCCCATGGCTTCCTCTCTAGCTGACATGGCAGCCAACTAGCTCGCCATTGACTACCGTGGGAATTGTGGCAGATTTCCTGAGGAAATTGGCCATGCACCTGACATTCTGTTTTCTTTAAAATAATATCAAGCATGGAGGAGCGGCCTAGAGGCTTCCACCACAAGCTTCAAATCCCACTCTCCCACTGATAATTCTTGTGGCATTGGGTAAGTCATTTACTTTTCACAGCCTCAGGTATAACTTAAATGGAAAACCCTCTCAGGTCAAGAGCTACCAACTGTAGCAGAATACTTAACTTGTCTTCAGCTTGGTTTTTGTAAAAAGGTAAATAATTAAATCCAAAGTGGTCATTAGTTCCATGAAGTTTGACTTAAAAACAATATCAGCTACCATCCAATAGCATGTAACTACCACAATAGAGGAATAATAACTGTACCTTTCCCATGCCTGAATGTGCATGTCCAATCTTCACAACGACAGGAAATGTTGGCATCGTTAACTGAGAAAACAAAAGCATCAATCATTTTTATTTGGACACATGTTAAGGAAGATCTAAAATTCAGGTTAGTGGGATGTTAGTGGGAATGTTAGAAGGACTCCTTCCCAATAGGATTAGTTTGGTTTCTTGACATACTGCTTCTTCAGGTCTTTTTTAGGGGCCCAATGAAGTGGTTTATAATTTAATTACCAATATAAAAACAGGAAAGAAAAGAAATTACAACATTGTAAAGAGATTAATTAAAGACATTTTATAGGATAAACATATTCATACAAAAAAATGGCTGAAACCATTGGACACATTCAATCTTTAGACAGCGCCACGCTGGACGTCTAAGCAAGAAGGCATATTTCCTGAGCCTCTCTCGGCCCTTTCATTGCACTCTTTCTCTACACCTGACCGGCCGCTGTTCGCTTTTCTTCCCGAAACGGCACAGCAGGGAAACAGTGGCTGCAATCCTTCTTGTCCTCCTCCTCCATGCCATTTCACCATTTTTAAAAATATTTTTAATAGGGAGGGGGCACTGTTGGGGAGAAATGGATGTGCCATAGAGGTTGGCTACTACTGTCATCTGCCCAGATCCCACATGGCCTTAAGTATAGTGAATGTGGTTGTTTAATGAAGCCAGCCCCGCTCACAAACACCTAACACACAACGTTAGGGCTGAGATGTTTAAAGATGGATGTACAGTCAGGTGACACACGCTTAATAATAGGCGCTCTGGTGAAACATGTCTAAAAAAACAACAGACAACAAATTTATGACGGATCCATAATTATGGAAACCCTCGTTTGCCTCTCCTGGCTCGAAGTTTTAATGTGGCATATTAGAAAGGACATCCAACTCAAATCAGGATCGTCCGGGGCAGAACATGCAAAAAAAGGCCATGGGTGTCTATGTCTCCAGCTGATTTTAGGAAAGCCTGGGGCGGGGACGTCCGTCTCAGGCAAGCTAGCATAAGGGGATGTCCAGCGGAGTAGCAAAATAAAAACATGGGCCCCCATTCTCCCATCAGTGTTCGTTGACATATTATCGAATAAAGGGACTGTTAGTGTAACTCCTTCTCCACGCCCTCCAGCCATTTTCCTAACAAAACAAGCACTTTTCAGATGTCTGTCCATGCCTGGAGCAGGTATAACCTTAGGCATGATTCCGGACGTCCAGGACGATTCTGAGATTAAGGAGGGATGTCCAGCTTCTTTGGAACACCCTGGCCACATCTCTGTCATGCCCCCATTCAGACTTGAATGTTCTGGCACTTCTAAAACGGTTCTGGATACGTTTCTGTGCTTGGACATCCCTATGCCCATTTTCAGACTTCCAAAGCATGAATAGGGCTTCCAAAATAACCTCCTTAATCTGTCTCCTTTAGCAGTACCAGTTCCTGAATATGTCCAACTTATGCCAAAAATTCCCATAAAGAAATTTTTCTTACATGTTCTTGTATGCTTAGCAACCCTGATGTTTCCACAAATGCTGAAGATGGACGACCCTGTTCCTTTAACACAGTAGCACAATAGAAAACAGCAAATACAGACCAACTGGCCCATACAGTAGTTTTTCAGGTCTATCCAATTTCCAGCTGTAAAAACTTGAAGTATTTCATCCCTTTTTGCTTGTCTTCTTATTTGGTTCTCTAGATAGATGAGCATGCAAGTTCTCATACTCACTGAGCAGCTTATTCCCCCACCACACATACCTTGACAGCAAACTTTGCAATAGTCTAAACAGCTGCCAAACCTACAGGCATGTTTACTAAAGTGTACTAACCATTAGCATGATGTTTAGTGTGCACAGAACAGTTCATGTGGACCCCATGCTAAAACTCCTATGATAACTGGTTATCGTGATTGGGTGTGGACTGGGTGGGATGGGGGCAGAACGTGGGCATTGATGATGCATCACGGTTAGTGTGGGTGGCTTGGGTGCATGCTAAATGCAGCTGTTGCTGTTAATGGGGTGCACTTACAGTAACACCATCTCAATGGGTTGTGTACAACAGTGCTAACAGCAGGGGGGTGGATGAACACGCCTCCTGAGGTTCATACTGGCCTTCGCACTAAATTTGCCCCCCATTTGCACACTAACTGTATTTTAGTAAACATGTGCCCCAGTGGAGCTATCATCCAAAAACTAGTGGTGCTCTTGCCCAAACATCCAGCCACCTATATCTCTGCTAACACAATTTTCCCAAGAAAAGCCCATTATTTTCTGGAGAATGGTAACCTGCTTAGGACCATATTTAGAGATCTGTGACCTCTGTGGTTGATAGGGCATTTCCACTGCAGAGTACCAGCTGTGGCAGTTTTGAATGGATGCCACCAACTGCACTGCTCAAAGGCGAGAAAGGTCGCCATGTGGCTATGGGCAGGGCCGGATTTACCTTGAGTGAGGCCCTACGCCAACAAAAATTGTGGGCCCCCAGAAAAAATAAAAACGAGATCAACTTACCAAAACAGAAATGGCAATAGATGTATAGAATTGCCTGACATAAAGAGGCAATAGGGACAAAATCAGCATCGGAATTCAAGAAATACATTAAAAAAGACATATTCCAGTTAATAAATTCAAAATAAAAAGTATTTTTCTACCTTCTGTTTAGGCATTTTTTCAGTTGCAATTGCTCCAGTCACTTTCTTCTGGTTTCTTCGTGTCTTCTGCGAGCTATCCATTTGTCCTTTCTTCTCTTTTAGATGTTTTCCATTCTCTCTCTATTTCTGCTTTAACATACTGATTGTTTCCCTTTTGCTCTTTCCCCCAATTCTTTCCTTATTCCTTTATCATTCATTTAAATTTCACCCTTCCATTTTCAAGCCCCTCTTACTCTCCCAATACCCAGCCCATCATAGACTTTTCTTCCACACAAAATATTTTTCCCCTCTCCATTCTCATTCCCCATCCATTCTAGTCCTCCCCCAAAATCAGTTCCCTTATAGTTCTAGACCCACCCAGCATCCACTCCCTTCTAGTCCCATTCTCCCATGCCCCACATCAGCCCATTTCCAGTCCTAGTCTAGCTCTTCATCAGCCCATTTCCAGTGCTAGCCTTCACATCACAGGCCATTTCCAGTCCTAGCCTCCCCCCCATCACAGCCTATTTCCAGTCCTAGCCCCCACCATCACATCCCATTTGCAGTCCGAGTCCCCCTGCACCATCACAGCCCATTTGCAGTCCTAGTCCCCCCCCCCACCATCACAGCCCATTTGCAGTCCAAGTTACCCCCCCTCCCATAGCCCTTTTCCAGTCCAGGTCCCCCCCCCCATCACAACCCATTTCCAGTCCAAGTCCCCCCCCATAGCCCTTTTACAGTTCAGGTCCCCCCCCCCAAATCACAGCCCATTTCTTTCCAGTCCAAGTCCCCCCCCCCCATAGCCCTTTTCCAGTCCAGGTCCCCCCCCCCCCCACCACAGCCCATTTCTTTCCAGTCCAAGTCCCCCCCCCTAGTCCTTTTCCGGTCCAGGTCCCCCCCCCCCAATCACAGCCCATGCAGTCCTTGGTCCCCCCCGACCAGCACCGCGGCTGTCTGAGAGGCTTCAGAGGGAGCCGGGTAAGCTTGTGCGAGGCCCCGGCTCCCTCTGTACAGCCGCCAGTGTGAAGAGTATGGGGAGTATCGTTCCTGGTGCTTGCACAGGTCACCGCCTGCACCCATGTCGGCCCTGAGCATCTCGATTCCAACCTAACAACTTTACATCCTGTCTACATCCATAAAATAAGCTTAAAAATGTTATTGCATTATGGCATTCACTACGGATTGCTTGAATCCACACCTCTATTCTGCCTGGGCTTTTTCAGCCTCTTTCTTTTTATCTCATTCCTTTGCATTTACATACAACCATATTGTATAACAGTAATGCAGTACTACTTAAATGTTAGAACTGATCTAGCACGGCAATATGTAAAAGATTTTAAAGCACAAGTTTATGCAATTTTTAGCAGAACAAGGGGTCAGGGCATGAACCTTAAGATCTGTATCTGTTGTCAAAATACTCTTAGGCATTGAATGTTCAAATCCCATAGCTGGTGGCCAACAGGAGGTCAGCAGACTAAGGCACTTATTGCGATATTCAGAGGAACTATCCAGAGAGTGCTATGAATAGCCCCACAGACTGCCCCGGAACTATCCGTTAGTGCAGGAGTGACCGGAGGAGGTGTGCGGACAGTGTTGGTGCTAACCCATTAACTGCTAACCCCTATCCGGTTAGTGGATTCTTAGTCGGCACCTATCCAGCCAACGTAAGCCACATGGAAAGATGGCCCTTGTCACAATCTGAAAATCTGCTAACCACACGTATCTGGGTAGCACCGCTGAGCCCCGATATTCAGTGTCAGCTCCTATTCAGATACTGCCGCTAACTATTCTGCTGATATTTAAGTGCCATGGTGTTTTGAAAATGGGTCCCTCTGTTCCTATGTATATTCAGAAACTACTGTACACCAAATAACCTGGATTACGTTTTCCAGAAGGAAAACCACATGAAACGCAAACTCTTTCAAGAGCAGTTAACGACAAAACCCCCCAACCAGCTCATTTAGTGTAATCTGTACGTCGAAGTGTATGTGCTCTTACTTCTCATGGTCCAGCCTTCTCTCTAAGAAAACCATTTCAACACAAAGGCTGCTGTTTAACAAAATCTGGGGTGCATTTGCATAAAGCATCTCACTGCTGTTTAATGGGAAATGGTCAGAATTCCTTCATGGCCATTACGTTGTAGCCGGAGGGGGAGGGAGGGGGGGGGGACTGTACCAACTACAGTTGTAAGGTTTTCATCACATTTTCCTCCTTTTGCAGAGATTTTGCAAGAGTTTGGCTGAAGATGCTATGTCCTATGCCGTGTCTGTAGGCACTGAGCAATCCCAGAATGAGCCTCAAGTCTCAAATAACACATTTCCACTATGAGCGACTCCCTGTTTATTCCTCTTGTCCCTTTCGCCAGAAAAGTCTTAGCTTTTCTGTAGAAATGTTTCAAGATTACAATTTTCTTTATTGCAAGATAGTAGAAACTATTGCTAGCACTAGAAAATAAATTAATATTAACAGCAATAATTTGCATGTACTGTGCCCACTAAACCCTCCCCCCCCCCTCCTTCCTCCTGCATCATAACCGTAATCTTTCCATGAAGGTTCAGTTCTAAACTTGGCTACTCAACAGCATTTTTATATTAAATATAAGGAATTCATATGAAGGGAAGGGGAGAATAAGTTCTCTCATGAAGAATTTTTTTTTTTCAGTATTCACACTAGATGGAGTGGCAAATGTGCTCGTTTGCAGAAAATATAAAAATCTGCAATTGAGTGGACATGGCAGGAGATTAGGATGAAAGATGACTTTAAAAACTGGAAGAACAGTTAAAGGTTTTGATGACTTTTATTTGAAATCAAGCAAGACATTTCAGTGGCATTCACTGTGTGATTTCATGTTATCGTGATAAAAAAAGAAAAAATTAGTGTTTTTTATTTCCTTTTGTTTTAAAAAAATTAGGACTTGCCCTTGCTGTGAAAGAAATAAAAGTGCTGCATATTTTCTGTCCCCTTTTCTCCCCAAACCTTTTCCCCCATCTGTGGTGCATGAACTCTTCTTCACAGGGGGCACCAGCAGTCCCAATTACTTTCTGTCAAACTAACACCATAATACAAAAGGCACAAGCCAAAGGATGGCTGGCACCATTTAAAGTACCCTCTATACAACACAGTGGCATTGTTGAAATGTCATATTTTTATTTCAAATGAAACCACATCAATGTAGGCTCCCAGAACTCCTTCTGACACATCAAAAAACAGGCCAGACTCTAATGGAAAATTCTGATCTATGGAAGCATTTATTTTCAGTCCTACTGTGCCATCCGCAAATGCTTGGCAAATAGTATCGACTTATTCTAAATAAATGTATGTTTGGGGAGCTCAGTCATATCATTTGAAAATGGACCTTTTTATGCCTATTTTATGAAGGCAATATAGACGCCTGTCTGCCTTTATAAAGCAGGCATTCAAAACTATCCCCACTAGCACATACATTCCTAGACAAATTCACTCCTGCTCTGAGGACATATGTATTTTATAAAGTGTGTATGTTGTGATGCAGCAAGGGGCACACAGCCCAGGGAAAATAAGATAAAAGAAAGACTTACCTCAGAGTCAGCTGTAGAAAGCAGCACTAGGCACCATGGTTCACTGCAGCAAGGGAAATTCTTGCTACGTAGCAAACAAAAGTCCCATCAGGAACACCTGAGTGAGAGTCCCCAGGTCACGTGTAGAGCTAGGGATTATTTAGGGCAGGGTTCCAGTCAGTTAGAGGGCAGAGTCAGAAGCAGGATCACCACGGGAAGCAGTAGGAGAGAGAGGAGCAGGAGGTGTGTCCCAGGTCAGCTGAACAGAAGCCCCAGGGGATTGCTGGGAGGAAATTCTTCTCACGAGGAGTCAGGAAGTGAGTCTGTCTCCAGCTCTCGAGAAGGAAGGTTCAAGGCAAGCTGCACTAAGGGAAGACCTGCTACCAGGAATAGCTTTGGAGAGAAGCCAGGATTACCCCACTACCCCAGAGGCCAGTATTTGCCAGCTCAAGGCAGAGGTCACGGTGAGAGGGAAGTGTTGGGGGATGGGCACTCCATGCATGGCTACAGTTTAAGAAATAGGAGTAACGCTAGGAACAAATATATTCCTGTTCAACCAGCCCGGGAGGCTAGAAGCAAAGGCTATAGAGAGCCAAACATAAAGACAAGCCCTGCAGAGAGAAGGAAACTTCCCTATAATAACAAAGAGAAGTTTAAAGCTTATAACTGCAAAGGGCGGGGTTCTGATTACAGACATAAGAAGCAAGATGTTTCAGAGCTAATGTTCTGGGAGGCAAGCCCAGGCAGAACCAGCTACAGAGAGAGATATAGACCCAAAGGGGGAAAAGCCTCCAGTGACTGTTATAGTGAAGTGTCACAAGACGCTATAGCTGAATACCGTTCTCAAGAAGGGTCTGATACCAGCAGTGTGAGTAGTGCTGGGGAAATGATATGGGAAGACGCTGCTAGTCTGCAAGAGGATATTCCTATGGATTGCAGTGTCTGTGTTAAATGCAACCGTATGATGTAAATACTGGATGAAGAGAACTCTGTGAATATAACAAGAGAAAATACGTGTGTCACCACTTTTGTTGCTAAGCTTATCTGATTTAAAGTTTCTGTTTCCTTTGACAATGTCCGAGCGGGACGGGGAATAAAACCCACTTTTCATTTCAAGTTGCTCTGAAAGACTTTTTATTTACAAGGCCAGAGCAATTACTTGTGCATACGCCCTAGGCAACCGCCTATATAGGGCTAAACAGGCCTCTAACCACAGGCCCCATCACAATGTACATCACAGAGTTGCCAAGGTGCCCAGTTCCAGGAGTGAGACTTCTTGCCAGTTCTGATTTTGAATTTGCATTGCAAAGCAGTATGGTATTTGCAATCCTGCCTTTACCCATTGGAATCAATCTTGCCGATCCCATAATGCATCTGGATGAGCTTATCAGAAATCCAGGATTGGCTTAAAAATCTCACTCCTGGAACTGAGCAACTTGGCAACTCTGACATCACAATCCTGTTCTTACTCCACTAAACTACACCCCCATGAATGTCCGATAATGAATTTTTAGCAGAGCCATTCTCTACATGTAAAACCATGCTTTATACATTGGAAATGGTTTATAAAATTATTCCTTAAGTGGTCACCAGTAGAATAGCAGTTTACAGCATTATTGTGTTTTTCATTGTCACTGACTTCTAATGGTTGGATAAAGTATTGCAGCTTACCAGAATAACAACGTAAGAAATGCCACAGTGAGTTAATCTAAAGGTTCTATCAAGCCCAATATGCTGTCTCTGAGATTGGCCAGTCCAATTCACAATTGACCACACCTTGAATATTGTGTGCAATTCTGGTTGCTGTATCTTAAAAAGGATATAGCGAGTTTAGAAAAGGTTCAGAGAAGAGCCACCAAAATGGTAAAGGGGATGGAAGGATACTCCTATGAAGAAAGGCTAAGAAGGTTAGGGCTCTTTAACCTGGAAAAGAGACGGCTGAGGGGAGATATGATAGGAGTCTATAAATTAATGAACGGAGTGGAACGGGTAAACGTAGATCGATTGTTTACATTATCAGAATATAGAAAGACTAGGGGACATGCAATGAAGCTACAGGGTAAACTATTTAAGACTAATAAAAGAAGGGGAGAGATTTCTGCTGTTGCTCCTCTGTGGAGGGGGCGATTCCATCCAGCGCGTGCAGCTTGCCGGCTTCCTCGGGGCAGCTCCACCTACGTCATCGAAGGCCCCCAGGCTTCCCTCCCCCTTCTGGATAAAGTTGTGGTACTCTCTTTTGGCGTCAGTCGTGGGCGTATCCTAAGGGGCGTATCGAAAGGGGCAGGACACGCCCCTTGGGAGCCCCTTAGGAGCAACTTAGGAGGTCGTGCTGCTGTGTATCATGCCAGGGGGCAAGAGGAAGAAAAAGACCCCTCCCACAGAAAAGACCACGGGCCCTATGGACCGGCATGTGGTATCAACGCCGGTGACCGTTCCTTCAGGTACTGCTTCTTCTATCCCCGCCTTGGAGGGCGCTAGCCTTAGTTCGGTGGAGCGAACTCCACCTTTGCCTCCGGGTTTTCTGGAACTCTCAGAAGGGTCTTCTTTTCCTGTAGAGTCACTGGAGATTGGTGTATTACCTAAAGTTGTTAATTGGAAGGAGTCTGTTCCTTCGGCTAGTTCCCCTACTGGGGCTTCAATTTCCCTGATAGATACATGGCAAGTAGTTAAAAGAACTGAGTCTGTTTTAATGGAGACTGTTCCTTCACTATGCCAATTTACCAGGGATACATATTGTAAGTTCCAGTCAGTAGATACTCAAGTGAAAAATCTATCTTCCAATTATTTTCAACTTGATACTCAGGTTAAAACATTGTTATCCTGGCAGTCAGATAGTGTTAAGGATAGTTTGGTTTATTCCCAGAAGCTTGAAAATTTGGAAAATATGCATAGATCAAAAAATCTTCGAGTGCTAAATTTCCCCTGTATATCTTTATTATCGCCTTCCATTCTTTTTAGAAAATATCTGAAAGATGTATTGCAAATTACTAATGCAGATACCCTATTATTGTTAAAATATTACCTTCCCTCAAAGGTAGTTAAACCCAACAGCGATGACTTAGTTATCTCTGAAGAACCAGCGGTCTTTGATCTGACAGCTTTCTTAGAGGATACTCAGGACAATATTTCCACGAGGGCCACATTATTAGTTACCTTGTCCTCAGAGGAAGAGAAAATCTCCCTCTTAAAAGCTTATTTTCGAAAAAAAGATGTCTTATATTGTGGAGGGAAGATTCAATGTTTCCTGATGTGTGCCGCACGACCCAGCTCCGTCGGAAGTCTTTTCTTGCCTACAGAGATCGAGTTGTCGCTGTTGGGGCTACCTTTTTTCTCCGCTATCCTTGCAAATGTATTATTACTATGGATCAAAATAAATTCGTTTTTTTGTTATCAACTGATCTGGACAGGTGGCTCTCGGATAAGGAAAGGCAAACACAGAGGGTTTCCTCTTCTTCTTCTTCCTTATCTGATGATTAATTGCTATCGGAAGCGAAATTTAGGCTAGTTTAATGTTAGTCGGACACATAGTTGTGTCTGATTTTGTTTCTCCTGCGAATTTTGTTTCTTCACTTGAATACTCCCCGTGATGTGGTCTGTTGTACCTTGGAATTGTTTTTGCTTTTAGTTGAATTTCTTTTGTTTTTTATTCTATTTCTTTTTTCTGATTTGTATTGTCAGAATGTTAAAAATTCTCAATAAAAATAAATAAAAAAAAAAAAAAGACTAATAAAAGAAAATATTTTTTCACTCAACGTGTAATCAAACTCTGGAATTTGTTACCGGAGGATGTAGTAAAGGCTGTTAGTGTAGCTGGGTTTAAAAAAGGTTTGGACAAGTTCCTGGAGGAAAGGTCCATAAACCATTATTAAGAAGGGACCCAGGATATCAATGCTTGAACCAATACAAGCATTGTGGAACCTGTGTCCCTTGGGGAAACTGCTAGGTACATATGACCTAGATTGGCCACTGTTGGAAACAGGATACTGGGCTTGATGGACCTTGGTCTGACCGAGTATGGCATATCTTATGTTCTTATGTTCTTATTACCTGGCAGAATCCCAATGATCCTTCTCATTCAAATCTCCTTCAGAAGCGGTAGGTCCTAGAAGCCATAAATTGTGACACAGTGCCAGAGGCTTGAGGTAAGCACTGTGTTGTGGTTTGAGAACCATTGTCACCACGGCAGACCCTGAAGGGGCAGCAGCAATGGCAGTGGGCACCCCTGGGAAGGGGGAAGCAGCAGGATGGAGGGCCCACCTGTAATCTTTGCACAGGCCTTGTACCCTGCAGTTACTGCACAGGTGTGCACCCAGTGTACAGCAACAGCATTCTCACATTTAAGACTAATTGGAGAAAATATTTTTTCACTCAACGTATAATCAAACTCTGGAATTCATTACCAGAAGATGTAGTAAAAACTGTTAGTGTAGCTGGATTTAGAAGAGGTTTGGACAAGTTCCTGGAAGACAAGTCCATAAATCATTATTAAAGAGGGCCGGGGAAATCCAGTGCTTACAGATTGGACATGCAGCAAGGAATCTGTGTACCTTTTGGGAACCTGACAGGTACCAGTGACCCGGACTGGCCACTTTTGGAAAGAAGATACTGGGCTTGATGGATCATTGGTCGGATCCAGTATGGGTATCTTATGTTAATTAATGCATCAGCACCCATAGAGGTATCACTATGTGCACCTTGGCCGATTGCCACATTGCATGCTCACTGCACCGTGCTTTCCAGCCCCACACTCTGCCTATATCCTGCCCATTCCCCACTCCTTTGCACAGTGAGAAATTCATGCGTATTTCAGCTGCTGGTAGCCGTCATGTCCACGCATCAACTGTCACTGTGGCCCTATGAGGTTAATGCCGATAGCCTGAGTGCGGCCTACATGAACCAAACAAGATGGATTCTTGCTAAAAGGACTCTGATGTGTTCCAGGCCATCAGAACTGCTGACACTTCCAAATCACTGCCTGCAAAACGTATATGTGTACGGATTCAAGACTATTCTTTCTTGCCCTACTTACTGGAAGTAAAGCTGTGTTTCAGGCCTTTCTGCTGTTCCTACAGACCTCAGAAGCTGTAGCAATAGGTTGGGAGCAGGGCCGTACTGAGCCAGAATTGAGCCCTGTGCACATCTTGTGCGCCCCCGGTCCCCCCCCCCCCCACCACACCTCAATCCAGCCACTTTCTGCTCTTACTTTGCTGCTGCCGCCCTCTGTTTTCTCCACAGCAGCACCAGCAGCAGGGCAAGTGCAAAAAGTGAATGGACAGAGGTGAGGAGAGGGCGCACGCCCGATGTGCTAGTCGCCGGCACTTTAAGCAGATCTGTCCCTCCCTGCTCTGACGTCATGTCTGAAGAGGGAGGGACCAGACCTGCTTAAAGTGTTGCGAAAAGGCTTAAGGGGCACATTTTGGCTGCTTGCTGATGCGCTGCCACCACTGAGAGAACAAAAGGTGGTGGTGGCAGGGCAACAGCAGGCAGGCAAAATGTGTCCCTTAAACCTTTGCGCCCTGTGCGACCGCAGCGCTCGCACAGGGCTAGATACGGTCCTGGTTGGGACCCTGGTCATCTGCCTATGCATTGCAGGTCTCACCATGGACCCTTTTGTGTGGGTGACCACCTCATGAAAGCTGCAAATAGACTAGAAAAGATCCTGTATGTGGAAGATGAAAACATGCTGTTACGTCCTTTCCAATGCAGTCTACCAAAGGTATTTTCAAATGCACAAATGTTTGAACCTCATCAGCAATCCTTTTCTGCCCGTTTTACTGTGAAATCTTGCATCCAAGAATGCCACAGTCTGAATTTGATTTCAGCTCCTTCCAGCATGAGACTTTGTACCACCTGCCAAGTTCTGCCATGGCAAGTCATGTAAAAATGTTTATGATTAACTAATCATGTTTTCTTTTCTTTGTTTAGCGGGTTCTGAGAAAAATTTGCTTTGTTAGAGTAAAACTAAGATTGTTTTATTTTGGGTGTTTCAAAGGCATGCCCCAGGGAATGTAAAAATTCTCTAAAGACAGAATGTACATTTCTGAGGTCACCTGGCCTCCCAAAAATAAAAGGTTTTCTTTAGTTCCTATAGGAAAGCTGACATTAAGGGGCATGTTTGCTAAAGTGCGCTAGGCTTTAGAAGCTAACACCGGGCAACAGCTGCAAAATGTCTCATTGTATCTGTAGGAGATGTTCCTAATGATTTCCCTTCAAATTCTGCGGAGAAGAGGCAGGGATCACAGAGAGGAAGCTTCGCGGATGTAGCTATCGTTCACCTATTGAGGTGGCATTAGCTGCATCTGCAAAGCCTGCAAACTGTGGCGATTACTGCGTGCTGGTAGCGTCTTCAGTAATCATTCATTGAAGGCACCCCCACTCTCCTCCCACTCTCCGCCCTAATCCCACTCACGTCTGCACCATGAAAAAAGCTCTGCGATGTCTGTATTCTTCGCTGCTACTGCCGCACGATAATTCCGCATTACCGCCACAGTAGCAGCTAATGTCCTTTAGTAAACATACCCGTAAGGGTTCTATTTGTGGCTACGTTTGGACCAAAGTGAATTTATAAACACTCTTAAGACAGAGTTACTCCAGCCTTGATTTATGCAAGTGTGGGATAGATTGAGAGGTTCTAGTTCTATGGAACTGAGGAATTTCATCTGCATAGAGTTTCCAAGTTCAGCTAACAGTCTCTGAGCTTCTGAAAAAAGCATTACAGCAGTAGGGGAAGTTGCATTGACAAGGGTTACGTCTAACTCATTTGCTCTTTTTGACTATTTCCTAGGCAGATGTCTACCTACTTACACCTACTGGAGTCTCTTAGTATTCATTTACATCTGAATTCATGTCTCGCTTCCTAGGGCTTGCAAAACGTCCAGAAGGGGTTTGAGTTTGTTTTGTACATAGTTTGAAGTAAAACAGGAAACTTTAATGAACATTTCCAGTTTTTCTTTTTAAGAGAAGAGATCTTAATTCCATAGTTTATCCTTGCTAAGAATGTCTCTTTAGAGACAGAGCACACATAGGTTTAGTGAAAAATAGAAATTTTGGAGCCACCTAGACTAGAGGATAGTCTTTAGGCACAAGTGATGTTTTTAGGCACAAGTTTAGGCACAGGTTTTTGATGTTTGTGAAGCTATAAGTGAAAGCTACTTATAGAAGATAAATTTTTGAACCTTTATAGATACAGAAGCTGCACAAAGATCCAGATTTGCTTAGTGATTCCATCCTGTATATGACGAGGGAAGTTTGCCGTTTGAAATGATTGATATTAATTCTGAACAGGATAGCCTTTTTGTTTTATTGTTCAGGTGGATAACCATACCTTGAAGGTTCTGTTTCTGATTTTACTGCTGCCAAGAGACAAAGCCAATGGATTGATCAAATCTGGCCTGCAATCTGGAATCGTGCTACGGGAAATCCCTGGTTTCCCAATCACCCAGTCACAGATCATCACACAGAAAGTCTTTGTTTGGATCCACAACATAGTTTACAGAAACACTTCAATAATTCTGATCAAACATTCAACTTATGCACAACAGTGGTTAAAAGCACAAATGGACTACACCACTGCCAACGTACAGAACATTTTGAGCCAGTTAGAGAAGGTTATGATCCAACTCATGCAACTGGAACACCCTAAATCTAAAAGATTTATTGGATTTGCTACAGGTGCAGGGTTTTTTTTAAATGTATATATTTAGAAGTTTTTTTAACAAAAGATACCAAGAACAAGCTTGTGCAGCAAAGGCATAACGTTAAGAAAAAATCAAAAGATAATACAAAGGAAATCACACTATAAAACATTAAATACCTGTAGTCCACAATATGGGAGCATAAGTTAACAGAAAAAATATAAGCAGAGGGGCCAGAGGCACCCAACTGCCCAAAATTCAATAGGAAAAGTACAAGGCAAAACAGAGGGCCACCGTGGATCCAACACGCATACACTACCCACACAGTCACTAAATCCCAACACCGCCCCTCCTCCCCCACCAAAGGAGACAACGTGATTGGTAATCTTGCATTAATAAATGCAGAAAGGCCTAAAGGCTGAAAAAAATGCCTTTGTGATTGATGTACAAGCAAACATTTACATGGAAAATGAAGGTGAAAGGTGGCCCCCAATTCCAAAACCCCTGGCTTTAACAACAAAAAATGTTTACGCCTTTTTTGTGTTTCTTTTGAGAGATCTGGGAAAATTGAATTTTTTTGTCGATGGAACGTCGGCAACTGCTTAATATAAAATAACCTAAGCAGCCAGTCTCTATCAGATGTGAATGCAAGCATTACTAATAAAGCAGACAATTTATCAACAGGCCCAGGAGATCGTAAGAATTCCGACGCATTTAGAACGTCCATTACAGGAACTTCTTCAATCAGACTTGGATCTTTCTTCCCCAAAGGCAAATAAAAGGCCTTCACAATCTATGGCATTAACTCCAGCGATACAGCTAACTTCTCAGACAGGTACTGTTTAAATAACTCAACTGGAGAAATACCCTTAATTACCGGAAAGTTCAAAACACCCAAAAGCTTGAGCAGATTTTTCCAGGTTTTCCACCTTAGCCCTGAGCAGCGTATTATCCTTATTCAACACTGCATTAGTATTGGCAACAGAATTCAAAATCTTCTGCTCTTCAACTTTCCTCATAACAGAATCAGTTATAACATAACTGTCCAACGTCTGGGTAACGAAACCAACCTGAGCCACAATGCCTGCGGCCTGACACCCCACAGCATCAGAAAGAGAGGTAATGGCCTCCCAAATGTTCTCCAAAGTGATTTTCTTAGGGTAGGACAGAGAGAAGGCAACAAGTAGGGTTGAGGTCCTGGAAGGTCCCAAATTAATCACCTCAGCCTCCCCTCTGAGCTTGGGTAGGTACCCACCAAAGAACTCTCATGAAAAGGGACAGATGATTGAAGGATATCAGCTCCACTCCTCTCCATCGAACTTCGCTGCGACAGCGCAGCCTGAGAGCCACCTTCCGACTCTTCAGGAGCACTCAGCAGTGGGGAAATGATTCCACCAGGGAAAGAAGGCAGGGTTCGGGTTTCAGGGGAGAGAGGAACATCCAGGGCAGACAGGTGAGCAAACTCCTCCAGTAGCTCTCCTGTAACAGGTGCAGATCTTTTCACAGCTTCGGGTTCCTTGTTTGGTTCTGCTATATCTTTGGCAAATGCTGTTTCTGTGAGTAAATTACAGACTTGTGTTCAAGAGCTCCAGTAGCAGGACTCAAGTTCATTCACAACAAAGTCCACACAAGGCAAAACTCTAGTTCGGTAACTGCGGTTCACCTTCATTCTAAAGATATTGAACAAAAGACATTTATAGGTGTACTGAATGAAGAATGTACTTTTACGCAACCAGTGTACGAACATACTTATGATTTGTTTAGAGAACTGGACAATAGCATCAGTAACATGATGCAAGTCCAGATTTCCACCTATCCGGTGTCATCATCTTATTAGTCAAACCTTTTACTAAGATAATCCAAAATAACATTGAACCTATTCAGATCCAGGTAGCTTTTCACATGGGAACTGCTATTCCTGTAGATGTATATGTGCACAGAATAGAAATTGCTTTTCTTTTGAATTTACCTATTTTACCTGCAAATGTTTTTCAGTTGAAACAGGTGCTTAATGTCGGCATCTGGACTGACAGTCTTTACATGCGTATCGATATGCCTGAACTTTTCAATTACCAGTATGATGATTCGAAACGATACCTAGTACCTAATTTCGGGATGTGTCAACATATCAAAGATATTCAGTGACTGTGCCCAGGTAAACCTTCCCCGAAGGACAATACTAAAGCTCTTTGTGATTTGACAACACAGAACGTGAAGGAGTAATGCAAAGTTATTTTGATTATGGTGATTTCTCTGAAACAAAAGTTGCTATTGTAAATAATGTTCGGCTGGTTAGTACACCAGTGAATGAAGTAGTCTTATCATGAACAAAGATGACAAGCATGGCAGAGTTCCTCTTCCTAGAAATATCTGATTGCTCTTCCAAAGGACTCTCTTGTGAATGTTGGTGGACATTATGTAAGTTTGAGTGAAATGACATGGCTGACTAAAGCATAACAGTAGTATAATATTTATAGCCCAATAGATGATTGAAGGCAGGCATGTGTAATCACAAACACTTCAAATACCCTTCTAGCCCATCCCATCTTAAAAGGGGGAGAAATGTGAAGCTAATGCCAGTAGGCTGCCTGGGGCCTACATGAACCAAACAAGATGGATTCTTGCTAAAAGGACTCTGACGGGTTCCAGACCTTGGATCTGGTGACACCTCCAAATCACTGCCTGCAAAATGTGTATGTGTATTGACATAGAAGACTATCATTTCCTGCCATGCTTACTTGCTGATACCCTGTGTTTTAGGTCTTTCTCATCTGCAGACTGCTCCTGCAGACCTCGAAAGTTGCAACAATGTGTTGTGATCCTGGTCATCTGCCTCTGAATTCCATTTAGTATTCATTTATTTAACAGTTTTTCTATACCGCTTTTGTTCAAAGCAGTTTACATTGAACAGAATAACAATCTTGGCAGTTTTGTTTTACACTGAACAGGGAGAAGTAACTTGGAGAACAAAGGGGTTAATGACAACAAAAACAAGGGGTAGGGGGAATAGATCCTTGTTGGACTGCGGATTGGTTAGGGGAAGAATAATATGGGAAGTGGGTTAAATGGGGGGAGGAGACTAAGGTTATCTGTTCATGATAGTGTGTAGTGGCAATAGTTAGGTGTCGTCATCTGGTCCATAGTGTTCCTTGAAGAGGTGTGTTTTCAGTAGCTTTTTTAGGTCTTTGATTGATTGTGCAGATCTGATTGTTTCAGGCATAGAGTTCCAAATTGTGGGGGCATACAAGGAGAATGCCCTGTTGCTTGTCTGTTGTGTGGTCTTAATCTTGAGAGGTGGGATGGTCAGGAGATTTTGGCTGGCAGCTCTTCTTGGTCTTGTTGAGGATGCTATAGTGAGCTGATCAGAGAGACAGGGAGCTGAGAGGTTGTGGAGGATTTTGAATGTTGTGGTGATGGTTTTGTGTTTAGCCCTTTGGGAGATTGGAAGCCAGTGTAGACTTTTTAGGATTGGTGTTATGTGTTGTCCGTTAGCACTGACTGTTAGTATTCTGGCAGCAGTATTTTGCACTAGTTGAAGTGGATATAATGCATGTTTGGGTAAACCTTAATAGATGATGTTTCCATAGTCCAGGTGCGGTGTGATAATGGCTTGCAATAAGGATCTGAAATCATTGTACTGTAACAGGTGTCGAAGGGGCTTGAGGAGCTTCAACTTCCAGAAGACTACTCTTGATGTGTTTGTAACATGTGCGCACACGTTGAGATTGCAGTCAATGGTTATTCCTAGGTACTTAATTTCTTTCTTTATAGCTATTTCCGATGTCTATTTCCGATGCTTGTGTTACAATCTTTTTTGGTGGTTTGAATTCTTGATCTCTGAATATGAATAAGGCTTCTGTTTTGTTTTTGTTGACTGTGAGATTTATGTCTGCAAGGAAGTTAGTTACTGCAGTGAAGGCGTCAGATATGATCGTAAAGTCTGGTTTGGTGGTGTTGAATGACATGTAAAACATGATATCATCTGCGTAGAGATGAAAATACATGTTCCAACTTCTTAGCAGGTTACAGATTAGCTGAATGTATAGATTGAATAATAATCCAGAGAGGACTGAACCTTGAGGGATGCCTTGTGTTAAAGAGTTTTGACTCTGTGTTACCGACCTTTACTTGTATTGTTCTGTTCTGGAGGTAAGATGTAAACCATTTTAATGTTTCATCTGTTAATCCAATGCTGGTGAGTCTATTTAACATGATGTGATGTGCTACTGAATCAAATGCAGCACTAATATCAAGGAAGATGATCACGAATCCCTGTTGAGGTTTGTCTAAGCCAAGGATGAGTCTGTTGAAGAGGTCAATTAAAAGTATTTCAATGCCATGGTGAGGGCAGAAGCCGTGCAGTTGTGGATCTAGTGGGGCGTGTGACCAGGGAGTTGGACCGAGGGAGAGCCCTAGATGTGGTGTATTTAAATTTCAGTAAAGCCTTTGACATTGTTCCTCACAGGCGACTTATAAACAAACTGAGCACCCTAGGGATGGACCCTAAAGTTACTGCTTGGGTTAGAAATTGGTTGGGTGGGAGGCGACAAAGAGTACAAGTAAATGGAGCTCACTCTGAGGAGAAGGATGTTACCAGTGGTGTGCCCCAGGGATCTGTTCTTGGTCCGATTCTTTTTAACATCTTTGTTAGTGATATAGCGGAAGGGCTGTCGGGTAAGGTTTGCCTCTTTGCGGATGATACCAAAATCTGCAATAGAGTAGACACCCAGGAAGGTGTAGATAACATGAGGAGGGATCTAGCTAAGCTTGGTCTAGAATTTGGCAGCTGGGATTTAATGTTAAAAAATGTAAGGTCATGCATTTGGGCTGCAGCAATCCAAGGGAGCAATACAGTATAGAAGAGCGGGACCTAGGCGTGGTTGTGTCTGATGATCTTAAAGTACCTAAACAGGTAGAAAAGGCGACGGCAAAAGCTAGAAGGATGCTTGGGTGCATACGGAGAGGAATGGCTAGCAGAAAAAAGGAGGTGATAATGCCTCTGTATAAGTTTTTGGTGCGACCTCATTTGGAGTATAGTGTGCAATTCTGGAGACCGCACCTTCAAAAGGATACAAACAGGATGGAGTCAGTACAGAGGGTGGCTACTAAAATGGTTAGTGGTCTTCATTATAAAGCATATGAGGACAGACTTAAGGATCTTAATATGTACACCTTAGAGGAAAGGCGGGCTAGAGGTGATATGATTGAGATGTTTAAATACCTCCGTGGCATAAATGTACAGGGAGAGAGCCTCTTTCAATTGAAAGCAAGTTGTGCTACGAGGGGTCATGGGATGAGGGTGAAGGGGGACAGATTCAGGAGTGATATGCGGAAATATTGCTTTACGGAAAGAGTAGTGGATCCGTGGAATAGTCTCCCAGTGGAGGTGGTAGAGATGAGGACGGTATCTGAATTTAAAAAAGCATGGGACAAACACAGAGGATCTCTAAAGGAAAAAAGGGGACTGTTGTAGTTGTTGATATGGAAGGACAGACTTGATAGGCCATGTGGTCTTTTTCTGTCGTCATATTTCTATGTTTCTATGTTTCTAATATGATCTTGAAGTTGCTGCTGTGTGACTTTTTCTATTATTTTGGCAAGAAATGGGATGCTGGTAATTGGTCGATATGAGCTGGGGCTTGTTAAGTCTGATGAGGCCTTTTTTAGAATGGGGCTTATTGCGGCTTGCTTGAGTGCAGGAGGTAGGTGTCCTTGCATGATGGAGGTATCCACAATCCTTAGGATGGTCTGGGCAAACTGACTGCGCAGGATTTTCAGCCAGATCTTTTCATGTCTCACCATGGACTCTGTTGGGTGGGTGACCACCTCCTGAAAACTGCTTCCTGATTCACTCAGCCACCCAGCAATGCCTTGGTTCCAATCCAGCCCAAGGAAGCAGCATGGACTAAGATAACAATTCTGCAGTAACAATAAATATGTTTGCATGAAAACACATTGGGCGTTTTGGGCTTTCTTGTTCCTGGGTCTTTGTTTTTCTCTTCGGAACTTCTGCCTGTGGTTTTTGCCACATCATGTGCTCTTGTGTTTGCATCAGTATAGAGATATAATGAGACCAGCTAAAACCGTTGAAGGTACCTTAGGTATACTGCATTTCTTACTATCACATTACGCTGCTCGCCAGCCACAGGTAGAGCTTGCTTCACCAGCTTATCATCCTTCTGGGCTTCTGACTTGGACCCGTGTGTGTGTGTTGTGGGGGGTGCTAGCTAGATAGTTCCATTCTGTGCTGTAATGAATACAGAGTGAGTCATGTGACTAATGCTCTCACAGCCCCCATGCTGACAGTTCCTGCCTTCTAAAACCTACTAATATGGCCCCTTAAACTTAAATATATTCAATGCTGTTCCTTTAAAACTGGGAGCTATGAGCTTGTGCTTGCACTGAAAGGAAGCCATAACGGTCGCATGGGCTGATGCAGAGAACTAGCGCGGCCTTTAAGCACAGATAATGCACTTTTAGGCGGAATTACAATCATGGATGGACATGCGTGTGAACAGCAAAGGAAAAACTAGCACACAATTAACACCAAGGCCAGAATTCTCTCCCGTGAACAGCGGGGTTGGACATCCAACCTACACGCACATAGCGTTTGTGCAGGGAGCACTGGATGGGGGCGGCAGGGGGCAGGACAGAAGTGGAATGGAGGTGGAGAGGGGCGGATCATGTGCCGGGATGTACAGAGGTCATTCCGGTCAAGCCTCTGTAGTCCCCCGGCACATGGATGGACGTCCGCCTTATTCAATGCCGATGCTGGAATAAGTGCCGGCAGTATGGAGATTGCATGCTGCAGCCCCTCTACCCAATCGCGCTACCAGTGCCCCCAACAGAAAGCAAATCCTAATTTTAGTCCATCGAATGATAATATACAAAAAAATATTTATTTGTCAAAACTGATATAGTTATGTGTATTAGCTATATTCTTTAAATTTTATTAATGCATTTTATTTTATAAGCTTATACAGTAATTGTATTTTCTGTACTTATACAGCTATTACAAAAAGCAAGGAGTAACATAGTACTGTAACATAACATAGTAAAGACCAGTATGGTCCATCTAGTCTGCCCAGTAGGATGGCAAGAGTAGGTGCACCTGCCTCTCCATGCAGGTCACCCCTCCCCATGTCTTTGTTTTAGGGGTGAACACTCCCCCTGTCTTTGTTTTAGGGGTGAACCCATCGCTCCGTGTAGGACACCCCTGTATGTTGAGAAATTAGTTAGTTAAGTTTATTTTGATTTTATCCTGTTGCTGTAAAGGGATCCACTGTGTCTGCCCCATGCCATTTTGAATTCTATCACTGTATTTGCCCTCACCACTTCCATCGGGAGGGCATTCCAAGCATCCACCACCCTTTCAGTGAAAAAATATTTCCTGACGTTGCCTTTCAATTTACCCCCTTGCAGCTTCCTGTTATGCCCTCTAGATTTACAGTTTCCCTGTCTTTGGAAGAGGTTTGTTTGTTCATTATTTCTTTAAGTATTTAAAGGTCTGCATCATATCTCCCCTCTCCCTCCTCTCCTCCAGAGTGTACATATTTAAGTCTTCAAGTCTCTTCTCATAAGGCTTCTGACGCAGGCTCCAAATCATTTTGGTTGCCTTCCTCTGAACAGATTCCAGTCTTTTTATATCCTTTGCGAGATACAGTCTCCAAAACTGAACACAGTATTCCAAGTGAGGCCTCACCAGTGACTTATACAGTGGCATTAGTACCTCTTCCTTTCTTCTGGTAATACCTCTTTGTATGCAACCCAACATCCTCCTGGCTTTTGCCACCGCCTTGTCCCACTGTTTTGCCACCTTGAGATCCGCATAAATAATCACACCAAGGTCCTTCTCCTGGTCCGTGCACACCAATCTCTCTCCCCCTATCGCGTACATTTCACCTGGATTTCTGCTTCCCAAGTGCAGGACACTGCACTTATTCGCATTAAATCTTAACTGCCTAGCATTAGACCATTCTTCCAGCTTTTATAGATCTTTCCTCATGTTATCCCTCCCTCAGGAGAGTCCACCCTGTTGCAAATTTTCATGTCATCTGCAAAAAGACAGACTTTTCCATGCAGTCCTTCAGCAATATCACTCACAAATACATTGAACAGTGCCGGCTCCAGGACCAAACCCTGGGGCACCCCACTAATCACCCTCCTTTCATCCAAGTGAGCTCCATTTACCATCACCTTCTGTTGTCTGTCAGTCAACCAATTTCTGATCCAGTTCACCACCTTGGGACCCATCCCCAAACTACTGAGTTTATTGATAAGCTTCCTATGAGGAACAGTATCAAAGGCTTTGCTGAAATCCAGGCAGATGACATCCATTGCATGCCCCTGATCTAGTTCTCTGGTCACCCAGCCAAAGAACTCAATCAGATTTGTTTGGCAAGATCGTCCTTTCGTAAAACCATGTGGCTTCAGATCATGCAACCTGTTGGTTTTGAGAAAGTCCACTATTCGCTTTTTCAGAAGCACCTCCATTACTTTTCCTGCCACCGAGGTAAGGCTCACGGGCCTGTAGTTTGTCACTTCTTCCCTGTCACCACTTTTGTGACATCCACCACATCCGCTCTTCTCCAGTCCTGAATAACTACTCCTGTTTCCAAGGATCTGTTGAAAACATCCTTTAACGGCCCTGCAAGAACCTCTCTTTCAGTATCCTGGGATGTATCCCATCTGGTCCCATGGCCTTGTTCACTTTCAGTTTTGCAAGTTGTTCTAACACATCATCTTCAGTGAATGGTATGGTATCTACTTCATTCTCATTTTTATATTTGGGAGTCACAGATGGTCCTTCTCCAGGATTTTCTTTAGTAAAAACAGAGCAGAAGTATTTGTTTAGCAATTTTGCTTTTTCAATGTCACTTTCCAGAAATCCGTTCCCAGTACTTCTGAGTCCTGCAATTCCATCTCTGATTTTCCTCCTCTCCCGAATATACTTGAAGAAAGTTTTATAGCCACACTTCACATCTTTAGCCATCTTTTCCTCTACCTTTGATTTTGCTTTCCTTATTTCTCTTTTTGTCTCCTTTGGTTTGATCCTGTATTCCTTACTGTGTTCCTCTATTTGCAAGCTTTTGAATTTTGTGATAGCTGTGTTTTTCGCCTTTATTTGAGCAGCCACTTCTTTGGAGAACCAAATAGGTTTCCTTCTCCTCTTGTTTTTATTTACTTTCCTTACATATTTATCTGTTGCCCCCTTTTATTGCCACCTTTAGTTTAGCCCATGCAGTTCCACTTCCTTTATCCCCTCCCACCCTGCCAACTCCTCCTTCAGGTACTCGGCCATTTTATTGAAGTCGGTGTTTTTGAAGTTTAGGACTTTGAACTTGCTATGATTGGACTGCACCTTGGCGTTTATCTTAAACCACACCGTGTTGTTTTTGCCTGTATTGTATAAGGGTGGTGGTGGATTTTGTCTGTCTCCATTGTCTCTCCAGTTTCTGTAATTTATTTTATTTATTTAACAGGTTTTTTATACTGCTTTATCATTTCAGTCAAAGCGGTTTACATTGTAACTTAAACTTGGTAATGCACGTTGAACATTGATAACTTGGATTTTTCTGAGGTAATGTCTGTTTATAAAGCTAGTGATAACTAGCTCTCTCATTATGAGAAGAACTTAACATCTAACAGTGGTGAACTGAGTCATTTTTATGTTTCAGACTTCTGAAGGCATATTTTTGGTTGTTGTTGTTAAGTGCCATTGAGTCGATGTCGA
Organism: Ichthyophis bannanicus; assembly: GCA_033557465.1. Taxonomy (NCBI): domain Eukaryota; kingdom Metazoa; phylum Chordata; class Amphibia; order Gymnophiona; family Ichthyophiidae; genus Ichthyophis; species Ichthyophis bannanicus. The sequence goes on from CM066046.1 coordinate 100,284,077, forward strand.
CTCATGGCGACCCTCTGGATAGTTGTCCTAAACTGTGTTCAGTCTTCAGTCAGATGGCTCATTGTTGACAGAATGGAACCCATAGCTGCTGTTATTGTATCAATCCATCTCAGTGCTGGCCTTCCTCTTTTGTGTTGACCTTCTACCTTGCCAAGCATGATGTCTTTCTCTAAAGATCTTTCTCTTCACATGATGTGTCCAAAGTATGAAAGTCAAAGTCTTCTCATCCAAGCTTCTAAAAGAAGCTTAGGTTTGATTTCCTCTAGTACTGACTGGTTTGTTCTTCAGGCAGTCTATGGGATACACAGTACTCGTCGCCAGCACCATAAATTCAAAGGCATCAGTTTTCTTCCTGTCTATCTTTTTCACTGCCCAACTTTTGCATCAGGTAGCATAGAGCGGTGGATACACTCCTGAACAAAGGCATGGGGAGGGGTGACCTGCATGGAGCGGTGGGTGCACCTACTCTTGCCACTTTGCTGGACAGACTAGATGGACCATGTTGGTCTTTATCTGCCATCATATTCTATGTTACTATGTTCTTATATGACATTATTGAAAATATAACAGCTTGAACGAATTGAATCTTTGTATGGAAAGAGACATCTCTGCTCTTGAGAATCTTGTCTAGGTCCTTCATAGCCATTCTGCCAAGAGCAATGCATTGTCTGATTTCTTGAATGCTTGTTGTTTCTTTATTGATAGTTGATCTGAGTAGGCTAAAGCTGTCCACTATTTCAATTTCTTCTCTATCAACAATGAACTTATTGATTTTGCCAGTTGTAAGGATCTTTCTCTTCTTTACATTAAGGTGCAGGCCCATTTTAAGACTATGGGGTAGATTCTGTGCTATGTTTAGCGGGACCGGATGTCCAATCCAGATGTCCAGACCCACTAAATGTCTGGATCACCCAGCCAGGAACAGAGCTCCCTGTACATATAACTGGGTTGTATGGGGAGCTCTGTTCATGGGCGGGACGGGGAGTGCTGAGGGAGGGGTGAGGGCGGATGGTGGGCGGTGCAGCAACCCCGGACATATAGGGTTGATTTTGAGGTTGGCCCTTTACATCTGGGGTAGCCTTAAAGGTGGAATAAGTCCTCCTGGACATCGGGGGACAGCAGCGATGCAACAGTAAGGGTGCAGAAGGTTCCCCACAGCCCAACCCGGGTCATGAGAGGCCGGATTGGGGGTCGGGCTGTGGGGAATGGAGCATTTCGGCAGCAGCATGCAATCATGGCTCCTGAATGGAGCCGCAGTGCCATGGCACTGTGGCTCCATTCATGAGCCTGACTGAGTTAGCTGGGGAAGTCGCTAGTCCGGCATGTCTGAATCGTGGCACCTCCTGGACATCCAGCCACTATTTGTGATTCTGCTCCCATGGGAATGTCTAGCCCCTGCGGGAGCAGAATAGGGTGCATATCCGGGCAGTCCAGATTTCTGGATATCCAAATGACCTGGAAGTGCACCTACAGAATTGGCCTCCATGTTCCTTGATCTTAGAAACATAGAAACATGATGACAGAAAAAGACCCCATGGCCTATCTAGTCTGTCCTTCCATAACAACAACTACAACAGTCCACTTTTTACCTTTAGAGATCCTCTGTGTTGGTCCCATGCTTTTTTGAATTCAGTTACTGTCCTCATCTCTACCACCTCCACTCAGAGACTATTCCATGGATCCACTCCTCTTTCCGTAAAGAAATATTTCCGCATATCACTCCTGAATCTATCTCCCTTCCCCTCGTAGCAGAACTTGCTTTAAATGAAAGAGGCTCTCTCCCTGAACTTTTATGCCATGGAGGTATTTAAACATCTCAATCATATCACCTCTATCCCGCCTTTCCTCTAAGGTGTACATATTAAGATCCTTAAGTCTGTCCTCATATGCTTTATAATGAAGCCCATTAATCATTTTAGTAGCAACCCTCTGCACCGACTCCATCCTGTTCACATCCTTTTGAAGGTGCGGTCTCCAGAATTGCACACCATACTCCAAATGAGGTCGCACCAAAGACTTATACAGAGGCATAATCACCTCCTTTTTTCTGCTAGCCATTCCTCTCCGTATGAACCCAAGCATCCTTCTAGCTTTTGCCGTCGCCTTTTCTACCTGTTTAGCTACTTTAAGATCATCAGACACAACCACGCCTAGGTCCCGCTCTTCTTTAGTGGACAAAAGTACTTCACCTCCTATACTGTATTGCTCCCTTGGATTGCTGCAGCCCAAATGCATGACCTTACATTTTTTAACATTAAATCCCAGCTGCCAAATTCTAGACCATTCTTCAAGCTTAGCTAGATCCCTCCTCATGTTATCTACACCTTCCTGGGTGTCTACTCTATTGAAGATTTTGGTATCATCCGCAAAGAGGCAAACCTTACCCGACAGCCCTTCCGCTATATCACTAACAAAGATGTTAAAAAGAATCGGACCAAGGACAGATCCCTGGGGCACACCACTGGTAACATCCTTCTCCTCAGAGTGAGCTCCATTTACTTGTACTCTTTGTCGCCTCCCACCCAACCAATCTCTAACCCAAGCAGTAACTTTAGGGTCCATCCCTAGGGTGCTCAGTTTGTTTATAAGTCGCCTTGGAGGAACAGTGTCAAAGGCTTTACTGAAATCTAAATACACCACATCTAGAGCTCTCCCTCGGTCCAACTCCCTGGTCACCCAGTCAAAGAAATCAATCAGATTTGTCTGACAAGACCTGCCTCTGGTGAATCCATGCTGCCTCAGATCCTGTAATCCATTGGACTCCAGAAACCTCACTATTTTCTCTTTCAGCAGCGTTTTCAATAATTTACTCACCACCGAAGTTAAACTAACTGGCCTGTAGTTTTCAACCACATCCTTACTTCCGCTTTTGTGTAAAGGTACCACATGAGCCTCTCTCCAGTCCTTTGGCACCACTCCCGACTCCAACGAGGCATTGAAAAGGTCAGTCAGTGGAGTTGCTAGAACGTCCCCAAGTTCCCTCAGTATTCTAGGGTGTATCCCATCCGGTCCCATCGCTTTGTCTACTTTAAGTTGAGCTAGTTTCTCATGAACACAGTCTTCTGAAAATTGTTCAAGATGTCCCTCGCTTCTGTTCTTATTTGTGGGTGTTTTCTGAGGTCCTGCTCCTGGTTCTTCATCTGTGAACACAGAACAAAAATATTTGTTAAGCAATTCTGCTTTATTCTTATCAGCTTCTACATATTCCCCCCCCCCCTGCACCCTTGAGTCTGACAATACCACTTTTGCCCTTCCTCTTCTCACTAATATATCTGAAAAATGTCTTATCCCCCCATTTAATTGCATTGGCTATTTCCTCCTCCTTTTGAATCTTTGCCTTCTTGACTACTTTGCTAGCTTCTCTAAGTTTTTCCAAATACAGATGCCTGTCTTCCTCTCTCTGTGATCTCTTGTATTTCATGAAGGCCTCCCTCTTTTTCTTCACTTTTTCAGCTACTTCCTTCGAAAACCATAGCGGTCTCCTGTTCCTTTTGCCTTTATTTACCATTTTAACAAAAAGGTTGGTTGCCTTTAAAATACCCCCTTTCAGTTTTGCCCACTGTTTTTCTACATCCCCCAGCTGTTCCCATCTCACTAACGACTCCCTGAGGTATTGGCCCATCTTCGCAAAGTTAGTCTTCCTAAAGTCTAAGATCCTCACCTTGGAATGGATTCTAACAGCCCTAGTCCTAATACTGAACCACACCATCTGGTGATCACTGGATGCAAAATGATCTTGAGAAGCAAATGTTTCAGATTGTCTTCACTTTCAGCTAATGATGTGGTATCATGAGCAAAGCAAAGGTTGTTGGTGAGTCTTCCACAAATCTTCACACCTTGGTTGTCTTCATAGAGTCCTGCTTCTCTGATGATTTGTTCTGCATATAAATTAAACAGGTAGGGGGATAGTATGCAGCCATGTAGTATACCTTTGCTGATATTAAACCATTCCATTTCTCCTTGATCTGTTTGAACTGCTGCTGCTTGATGAATGTAAAGGTTGTGCAAGAGAACAGTCAGATGTTCTAGTATACCCATGCTTCTTAATGTGGCTCAGAGTTTCTCATGGTTTACACAATCAAAAGCCTTGCTGTAGCCAATAAAACACATATAGATATCCTTTTGATATTCTTTAGTCTTTTCAAGAATCTATCTCACATCCGCAATGATATCTCTCATTCCTCACCCTTTCCTGAACCCTGCTTGCACTTCAGGGAGTTCTTGTTCCAGGTATGGTTGTAGTCTCTTTTGAATAACCTTCAGTAGAATCTTGCTGGCCTGTTGGATCAGAGCAATTGTGCGATAATTTCCACAGTCAGTTTTCTTTAGTATTGGTATAAACACAGATCTTTTCCAGTCAGTTGGCCATGATGTTGTCTTCCAAATTTCCTGGCAAAGCCTTGTAAGTATGATAACAGCTGCATCAGTTTGCTGTAATACTTCAGTGGGAATGCCATTAATGCCTGGTGCTTTGTTCTTTGATAAGGCTTTCAATGCTGCTTCTTCTTTCATCACCAATGGTTCCGGATCATAAGGTACAGGTTGAAACGGTTGTTGGTCCACTTTATCTTTATCATATAATAGCTCTGTATATTCTTTCCACCTTTTCTTGATCTTCTCAGCATCATTCAACATGGATCCTTGAGCATCTTATAACATTCAAATTCGAGGCTGGAATTTTTTCTTTAATTCTCGTAGCTTTAGGAAAGTCAATCTTGTTCTTCCTTTAATAGTTTCTGCTTCTATTTCCTTGCCTGCATCATTGTAGTACTCCTTGTCTTGTCTTGCTGCACGTTGGAAATCTGTTGAGTTCTGCTATTGTCTCTCTTTCTCTTCTGACTTTAGCTTCTCTGTGTTTCTGGGTAATTTTCAGAGTTTCTTCAGAAATCCATTTTGACCATTTTTGCTTTTTCACCTTTTGTAGAGAATTCTCACTTTCTTCCAATACAACCTTCTTGATGTCATCTCAATTCTTTAGGAGCTCTGTCATTTGTATCTAAAGCAACAAATCAATTTTGCAGGCAGTCTTTAAATTCTGGTGGTATATTCTCAAGGTCATAGTTTGCTACACTCATGAATGGCTTGCTCTTTTTCAACTTGAGCTTGAGTTTACATACCAGCAGTTGGTGATCTGTACCACAGTCAGCTCCAGGATTTGTCTTTATTGATGTTATAGAGCTTTTCCATCATTGACTCCCACAGATGTAGTCAATTTGATTTTTGTACAATCCATTGGGTGAAATCCATGTGTACAGTCGCCACTTGTGTTGCTGGCAGAAGGTGTTTGAGATGAATAGATCTTGGTTTTGCAGAATTCTATCAGTCTTTCTCCAGCTTCATTTCTGTCACCAATCCATATTTTTCAACCACTTTGCCTTCTTCTTTGGTGCCATCTTTTGCATTCCAGTCACCCATGATTATCAGGCTATCCTGTTTGCATATTCTGTTAATTTCAGCTTATACTTGTTCATAGAACTCATCAGCTTCATCCTCTTCTGCAGCTGTTGTTGGGACATGTACTTGAACTAAAGTTGTGTTTATTTATTTTTATTTATTTAGTAAACACTTGTATACCGCTGCTTCCTACGATCAGCAGCGGTTTACTTTACAGAATCATAATGTATTGTACGGTACATTGAGATTTCAGTTTTACATTTTGATTAGTCAATGATTACGTAACACGGGACAAGCATTTGGATACGATACATATTTGATTAAAGCACACAGATCAAGGTATACATTTGATTTCAGTAGATTGGGGGAGGGCCCCATATATACAATTTGTACAGAATTAGTTGCCAAGGTGTACAGACTATACATGGTTATATACAATTTGTACGGAATTAGTTGCCAAGGTGTACAAGTTATACATGACTATATACTATTAGATTATATGCTACCGAGTGCGGCAGAGGAGATCTGGTTGAGGTAGGGTATCGCAGTTAGATCAAGTTGTAGTGGGTTTGAAACAGATAGGTTTTCAGTTTTCGTCTAAATTCGTTCAGGTTGTTTGTGAGCCTTAATTCATGCGGTAGTTGGTTCCATGTGTTGATGTGCATTCCTCATAGATGAATAGAAAATAGCATTCACTGCATTGTATTTCATTATTGCAAGTTTCTTCTTAATTATAAATGCAACACCATTTCTTCTTTGTCTTTCATTTCCAGCATAGTAGACCATGTGATCATCAGATGCAAAGTGCCTGATGCCAGTCCATTTTAGTTCGCTGACACCCAACAGATCTAGTTGTATGCATTCCATTTCATTCTTAACCACCTCCAAACTCCCTTGGTTCATGCTTCGTATGTTCCATGTCCCAAAATGTAAGACATCTTTGCAGCTTCTGACTCTCATTTCATGCACAGCTACATCAGCAGTCTGAGAACCCAAGGGCTTTGATCCAACTACATCATAAATGTTGGCATTGCTCTGAAATGTTTCCAGCTCCTCCCCAGTAGCCATTTGAGTGCCTTCCGACCTGGGAGTTTCATCATCCAGCACTATAGTGCAATCTGTTTTCTTGTGACTATCCATTGGGTCTTCGTGGCAAGATACAGAAGTAGATTGCCAGGCCTTTCTTCTATGCAGTTTAATTTTGATGTTGTTGCCGTTGTCACAGAAATGTGGTCTTCCGCCGCCAATACCATCCCATTCTGCTGCTGCCCAGATGAGTCTGACACCTCAACTGAGACCTGTCCATCTTGGCAGACCCTGACAGTAGTTAAGTTATTGATAGCTTAGCCCTTAGCATCACTGATGCACACAAGCCCTTACAGTATGACAAGCTGCAAACCAAATGAGAGTCATTTCTCATTATAACTTTCCAAGAAAACCCAGGGGCTGCTGAGTTGCCAGCAGACAGCACTTAAAAAAATGCCATTACATTTCTGGTAACTGGATTTTTTTAAAGTGCTGTCTCTTGGCAGCTAATAGGGATCTGTGCTGGACTCGCTGCTTTTTAAAATATTGACCTGGAAATGGGAATAACGAGTGAGGTGATCAAATTTGCAGATGACACAAAATTATTCAAAGTTGTTAAAGTCCAAGAGGATTGTAAAAAATTGCAAGAGGACCTAGATAAATTGGAAGACTGGATGTTCAAATGGCAGATGAAATTTAATGTGGGCAAGTGCAAAGTTATGCACCTAGGAAAGAACAACCAAACTATGGTTACACGATGCAAAGTTCCACATTAGGAACCAACACCCAGGAAAAAGAGTTAGGCGTCATCATGGATAACATGTTGAAATCCTCCACCCAGTGTGCAGCGGTGGCCAAGAGAGGAAATAGAATGCTAGAATAAAACAAAGGATATTATAATGCCTCTATATCGTTCCATGGTGCGACCGCACCTTGAATATTGTGTGCAATTCTGGTCGCTGTATCTTAAAAAGGATATAGTGTTATTAGAAAAGGTACAGAGAAGAACCACCTAAATGGAAAAGGGGATGGAAGGATATATGAGGAGAGGCTAAAAAGGTTAGGGCTCTTCAGCCTGGAAAAGAGATGGCTGAGGGGAAATATGATTGAGGTCTATAAATTAATGAATGGAGTGGAACGGATAAACGTAGATCGATTGTTTACGTCATCAGAACATAAAAAGACTAGGGGGACATGCAATGAATCTACAGGGTAACCTATTTAAGACTAATAAGAGAAAATATTTTTTTCACTGAACATGTAATCCAGCTCTGGAATTCATTACCAGAGGATGTAGTAAAAGCTGTTAGTGTAGCTGGATTTAAAAAAGATTTGGTCAGGTTCGTGGAGGAAAGGCCCATAAACCATTATTAAAGGGAACCCGGGAAATCCACTGTTTGACCCAATACAAGCATTGTGGAACCTGTATCCTTTGGGAAACTGCTAGGTAGGTACTTGTGACCTAGATTGGCCACTATTGGAAACAGGATACTGGGTTTGATGGATCTTGGTCTGACCCAGTATGGCATTTCTTATGTTCTTATTCTGGATGGGAAATATTCTGGATGGACTGTTGCATTCTGGATGGGAAACAAAGCATGTTTTATGTACACCTTATTTATTTATTTATTATTTATTTTCTATACCAATATATCAGGTAATCATCGAGGTTTACAATTGAACAACAAGTACATAGGACATGTAACCAGAATAACTCGTGCTGCAATCAATAATTTACATGATTCAGGAGAAAATAACTTATTTACAATGAATAATTAATATACAATAAATGCTATGATGCAAAAATGGTAAGTCCAGGGGATACTGGCGAGGGAGACTGTAATATTATGGGTTCGTATAGTTTGAATAGTAGGGGGAGAGTAGTTATTTATGTAGGATCCATGTTGAATTGTGGTGGGTTTTGACCAAAATGTTCAGTAAAGAGGTGAGTTTTTTTAAGAAGCAATCCAAAAGGCAGATAATACATTAATGAAGCAGCATCCCAGCTGCCTTACTGCACGTGGCTACATGGATCTGTAAGCTTATTTTCAAAAGTTTCTTTGAAAATTTGGGCCAGTGTGCCTACCAGAGTTACAGAAGACCCCGAGGCTTTGCACCTGCATCAAAGCAAATACAATGCACTTGCTCAAAAGTATATACAATGAATTCACTTCTCCTGCTCTGACCTAACACTACCCACTTTTTCCTGTGGCAGGAAAATATTCATACCATATGGGGAAAACGCGAGCACAAAAACATTTGTATAGTCTTCTAAACTAGTGGATACAGGCATATGGTAATTTATGGTAAATTCTCAGTGTTTTTGTGAATTGCATACATGGTACTGTAACAATATTTTGCCATTAGGTTGCAAGATATCTGTAAGGGAGCCCTCGTCTCGGGGCTGTCCATACTTCAAAGGGCCCACAAACAGCAAGTTATTTTCTGGGTTCTCTGTCTCCACTACTCAGCTTGCACATACTTTTCCCCAATAAGACAGGTTTGGGGGTGGGGGGGTGGGGGTGTGTGTGAGGAAAATGGATTTCCCTTCAAGAGTCAAGCTCAACATTTCCGACAGAAACTCAAAGACTAATTGGGGTGCTCCAACTGACTTTACAGTTTCCAAATGCATACAAATATTGTCGAAAATAGCAGTTCATATATGATATTGAGTACTCGGATGAAAGGAAGGTGAGTAGCAGGGTGCCTCAGGGTTCAGTCCTGGGCCCGGCACTGTTCAATGTATTTGTGAGTGATATTGCTGAAGGACTGAATGGAAAAGTCTGTCTTTTTGCAGATGACACGAAAATTTGCAACAGAGTGGACTCCCCCGAGGGAGTGGTTAACATGAGGAAAGATCTACAAAAGTTGGAAGACTGGTCTAATGCTTGGCAACTACGATTTAATGCGAAAAAGTGCAGTGTCATGCACTTGGGTAGCAGAAACCCAAGAGAAATGTACACGATAGGGGGTGAGAGGTTGGTGTGCACGGAGCAGGAGAAAGATCTTGGTGTGATTATTTCTATAGATCTCAAGGTGGCAAAACAGTGCGACAAGGCAGTGGCAAAAGCCAGGAGGATGTTGGGCTGCATTCGAAGAGGAATTACCAGCAGAAAGGAAGGGGTACTAGTGCCACTGTATAAGTCTCTGGTGAGGCCTCACTTGGAATACTGTGTTCAGTTTTGGCAACCGTATCTTGCAAAGGATGCAAAAAGAATGGAAGCCATTCAGAGGAAGGCGACCAAAATGATTTGTAGCCTGCATCAGAAGCCTTATGAGGAGAGACTTGAAGACCTAAATATGTACACTTTGGAGGAGAGGAGGGATAGGGGAAATATGATTCAGACCTTTAAATACTTAAAGAGAAATAATGAACAAACAAACCTCTTCCAGAGACGGGGAAGCTGTAAAACTAGAGGGCATAACATGAAGCTGCAAGGTGGTAAATTGAAAGGCAATGTCAGGAAATACTGTTTTACTGAAAGGGTGGTGGATGCTTGGAATGCCCTCCCAATGGAGGTGGTGGGGGCAAACACAGTGATGGAATTCAGAGTGGCCTGGGACAGACACTGTGGATCACTTTACAGCAACAAGATTAAATCAAAATACACTGAACCATCTAATTTCTCAACAAATAGGGGTGTCCTACATGGAGCGATGGGGGGAGGAGCGGTGTGTTCACACCTAAACAAACAAACAAAGATATGGGGAGGGGTGAAGACATGGGGAGGGGTGCACCTACTCCTGTTATATTGCTGGGCAGACTAGATGGACCATACTGGTCTTTATCTGCCGTCATTTACTATGTTACTATGAGTAACTTTGTATCTCTTTATCCCATACACTTTCGATATTTGTGCATTGTGTCGGTTTGTCAATCCTGAAATTGGCAAGGGTGTTCCCAGGGTAGGAGCGCCCAGTCCTTTGCTGCATGCATGAATAATTCGAGCTCTTGCAGAAGAGAGTGCACTGTTGTAAAAGATCACATGCTCTTACACATTAATGCACACTATTGAGGAAAGAAAGAAGAGATGAAAATAAATACAAAATTAAAATGAAACCAAACAAACGTTTTCGGCCTCCACATCCCAGTTGGTCAGTAGTCTTTTAAAGTCAAAAGCAGCTGCTTATTACTACTATATTTTGTGATCTCTATAGAAACATGATGGTATAGTGAGTCTCTCTTCTTCTTCCACCTTTTCCTTCTTTCACACACTCTTTATCACACTCCAATATGATGCTCTCACCCTCGCAGTTATTTTTCTAGAGGTGATGCTAAGTGTAGTCATTCTTGGGCATTTGCAGATTCTCAGCTTTTCCTTAAACCACAGCAGTCAGCTTTTTTTTCAAGTACCAGATTCCCCGGTTACCTAGATTCAGGATATTCAGCGCTGACATCTGAGTACCAGCTGGCGCTGAAAACATGGATTCAGCCACACTGGTGACTATCTGATTAGCCAGATGTACAAAGGAGATCGCGATTCTGATCCCGTGGGACATGTCTAGCCCCACGGGATCAGAATCGCAAACAGGCATGTACGTGCAGGCTGGGACTGTGATTCAATCACAGCCTGCATGTAAATGAAAAGCCCGACTAACTCAGTCAGGGCTTTTAAATGGAGCTGTGGCGCCATGGCGTCATGTTGCCATGGCACCGCAGCTCCATTTAAAAGCCACAAAGCCAGCCGCCTGCAAAAAGAGTTAATTCCCTGCAGCCTGATCCCCAATCCGGCCTCCTAAGGCCAGAGTCAGGCTGTGGGGAATTAACTCTGGTCCCCCCAGCCCCATCCGCGCCCCAATGAGGAACACAAACGATGGGGGTGAAATAACTTCCCCAGCCATTTTTCCGGCCCTGGACATACAGGGCTGACATTAGAATTGGCCCTGTATGTCCAGGGCCAGCAACCGCCCACTGCCCGCTCACTCTCTGCCCATGGGCCGCCTCTTCCCCACCCCGACTAACTTCCCTGCACAACCTGCGGGGAAGTTAGTCAGGGCCTGCAGCCATCATGAATAGCGGCGGATGGACGTTCATGGTTCAGAATGACCCCATATCTGAATAGCCAATCTGCATACACTTGGGGCAGCTTTTTTGCTGTCCTGCGTTTGTGGATGGCTAACCAGATAGTGGCTCTGAATGTTGCTTCGAACTGGATAACACTTAATGAAACCCATGGACTGTCCCAGCCCTATCTAGACAATGCCAGGTGTTCAGACGTATTATTCAGTGGCACTATCTGGATGGTGCTACTGAATATTGCTCTCATCGGCACATCTCTGGTTAGCAGAAAAGTGTCATTCAGTGTCGGTCTCTAAATAACATAGGATTTAATTTTATAACAGGACACCTATGTGGAATGTCAAAAGGGCAATATAAGCACCTGTATGCTTTTGCAAAATAGGCTTCTAGAACCAGATCTTGTAAACACAACTCTTGTCACTCAAGTTTATATTTATTCCAAAGAAAAAGGAAATATATTTGTGTGCATCTGTATTTTATACAATTCTCATCAACATCTCATCTCACCTTTTCCTGCTGTGCACAAACTACGCTCCTCGGAACCCCCAAACACAGCCCCCTTGAATGCAAACATGATCTTTTAATGTGTAATTTTATAAGCGTCTTACCTCATGCCAAACAGGCCTTAGATGTGGAAAAAGCTTAATAAAATGACCAAGTTTGCCTCTGTTGCCTTAAAAAATGTTTGATTCCTTTCAGGCTTGAGTATGTTCTGAAGCACTTAAGCTCATACTGCAGAGTTAATTGAAATGCAAATCGTGTCATGTGGTACCATTAAATATGCAAATTATCATTAATAAATCATATCCATTTAAGAGTATTTACATGCTGTCAATCTGGCTCACAAACTAAAAAACAAATATTCATTTGATACATAAAAAACAAATACAAATGTATAAGGCAAAACAACTTCACTACCTGCCATAGGCCATGTTTACTAAGGTGTAGGAGACACTAAGGGGCCCTTTTCCTAAACTGCGCTAAGCAACCAGTAGAGCAGGCCCATGGTAAGAGCTACCGTGCAGTGAAAACAGTCCATGTGGTATAAACCTGCGCTAACTGTATAATATGCGAAGGGGTGGGGACTGGGCAGCTTCTGGGTGGACAGTGAGCACGGCAGCTCACCACTGTTAGCACACGCCACTGTACTTATTGCACCTATCGTGCACTGGAGTTTGCTCCAAACACGTGGTAAGTGCACTTTAGTAAAAGGACCCCTAAATGCATTAACGCATGCCATTTACCATCATGACCCATTTTATTCCTATGAGCCATGTGGCACTTAGCGCACGCTAATGTTCCTGCCGGCATAATAAGCTTTAGTAAACAGGGACCATAAGAAACTACAACGATTACCGAAATGTGCACTTAGGCTTGCGGTCAAAAAGCTTCCTAAAACAACACAACCTGCATTTTCTTTCTTAATGACAAATCATGTTTCTCCTGCCTCAACTCCAAAGAGTTGAGCTTGTGACAAATGAAACGCAGTGGCGGGTTTCTGCTAACTGAATATATTTTGGTGAAGGAATACAAACAAGCAGAAGATTGAACAGAGGGCTTCATGCAGAAAATGCTAAAACAATTTTCTATCCTGATGCAGTAAACAAATGACATGCAAATTACTGCTGTGTTAAAAATTATATGATGTCAGAAAAAACAGTGACATCAAAGTGGCAAGCTTCCTGAGTAAAAATCTCCCTTTCTGTCAATGCATGAGAGTGGCTCATGCACTGACAGGAGGGAAGATTAAAAAAACCCACCCAGGCCTGTCTCCTGATCTTCTCCTACCCAACTCCTCTCCCGCTCCCGGCATTCCCAATCCATGCCCCAATCCCACTCCTGCCCCCAAATTCCCAAGAAATCATATTGGGGTCCCAGTGGATCCTCCAACCCAAATCTCATTCCCCAAAGCCCCCAAGATACCTGGTAGGTGGCCAGTGGACCGCTAACCATAGCTTCCCCATATCCTCCAATTGCATCCAGTACCTCCAGCATTGGGAAGAAGGAGCGACGCCCACATGCTCCTGTCTTTGGAGCACCTTCTTGAAAAACTGTGGCACCTGACCCTGCGTGGTGCCTACTGGGATGCACCATGTGGGGTCGGTCTGCAAATAAGGCAATAATTTCCTATCGCGATTTGTAACCAGTCTAAGAAGCCTTTTTACTAGAATGTGTTAAGCAGTGAACAAGCATTTTTGTGCATGATAATTGTCTGTTCAAGCCTACAGTAACAGTTACAGCAGGGACATGACAGTCAATGCAAGTTGATTTGAACACTAAGGGGAACATTTTAAAAGTCTTAGTTGTGATTTGGATGTCTAAAGATGTGTACATAGACATCTCTAGAACCATTTTATGAATGATATTTAGAGACGTCTCTGGTGCAGGGACATCCATGTCCAAATAGGTAGGGGGTCTGATGGAGGTACACCTGGTGAGGTGCAAGCATGTCCACATTTATAGCTGCTCTAGGCAAGAACAGGCTTGCTGTTGTCTTAAAACATCCAAAGGGTGTGTTAAGTGCCTAGCCAAAGATCACAAAGATGCACACTGGGATTTGAACCCTTGCAAACCCAATTCTAACACACTGCTTTCCTAATGTCAAATGCTATTCTGGGGATGTCGATGTAGATGTCTTCATAGACATTCCTATCAGCTGCGTCCACATTTCTGAAATCATTTTTTCAGACATTCTGGCTTTGACATCCCAAATTGCACTTGAACGTCCTTTGCAAAATGTGCCTTTAACTGCCAATGGCACACTGAAGTGCTGAATACACAGGGTAGGGGCAGAGAGCAGGCAGGGAAAGTACACTGCAGTTAGCTTGGGGGCACATATCACACGCTGTCAATGTTGCCGTAAGCATGGGTGCACCCGATGCCATCTCAGTAGGTGGCGTTAGGTGTGCTCGTGGTATTTGCACTGTGTTAGGGTATGCATGCATGTGTTAACCTCTGAGAACATGCTGGTCATGCCCCCAGCAGTTATCGTGGAAGCTTTGCAAGTAATGCATGTTAGTTTTCGCACTAAATGCACATTAGGTGCAAAAACCTAGTGCAGATTAGTAAAAGGGCCCCTAACTCTTTGTTTTGCACTCTTCACATATCTGCACGGTTTTGTTTTATTACTGAAAGGCCTTCTGGCCAGACCACCATATAAAAGCTGAAATAATAATTCTAAAAATATCTAGTCTTATTTAAAGAAGATTTAAATATATCTCAGTGTTAGCGAATCCCATACTTTCCCGTAAATAAATGGAAAATGGGATCCAAGGATAAGTTTCTGAACACTAGTTTTATTTTCTTTAATTTTCAGAGGTCTGCTGTGTTCTGATTGGGATCTTTCTAAGATCCTGAATGAAATGCTGCCAGCAGATGAACTATGGGCACATTACTGAAATCTTTTCTAGGATGCACTTGGGTCACCAGAGACCCTGGGTCCTCTGAGGTGAAGTGTCGCATTTCACTTCAGGTGCCCCATTTGCTCCCAGCTACAGTTTATTATTTTATTTTAGCTTTTCTAGATTAGGAATTGAAAGTTTAAGGCTGGTTAAGATTCTTAAAGGATGGGTTACTTTTTTGGGTCAGTGATAAAATTTGTTAGTTTTATTAGGAAGCTATTTTTAGTTCCATCTATGCATTTTACATGTTTGTGATTTTATTACCCACCTAGCATTTAAGGTAGTTCCGAGCTGGCATAAAGAGTTAGCATGAAGTAAAGCGTAAAAAAACTGCTAATTTTCAGTCCAGGTTTTTGCATCAGAAACAATTTTATGGGTTTGCATGCAATTTGCAAGTCCACTACACTGTTATTTAACGCAGTGTTTTGCTTTCCACGCTAGATGGTTTTCTGCATCAGATGTAAGACTAACATGGGTGAATCTCGCAATTGTCATGCTAAAACAACAAAGTTTACTGCCTCGGTTAGTGTGTAGGTTCTTTCAATGCCTCTTTCAGACAGACTGGAACATCACCTTTTCTGGACAATGGGAAGCCAATGGAGTGCTTACAACCCATAATAACACGAGCGGCAATGCTTTGAACCAGTTGCAGTACTTCAATTAAAACATTTGCTGCAGTGCTGTCTTTTTAGGTTTAGCAGTCAAGGCCTTTTAATAGCAGTGCTAGAGCTACTGATCTTAAATCCAAAAAACCATCATAGTAATTTCAACTTTAAAAAGTATGAACCACAGTTTTAAGTTACATGTATGACCTCATGGTCAACATCAAATTAAGCATCATCATCAACTTTTTGCCACAGAAAATAACAGTAAAGTAACATCAGCAAAGTGAAGAAAGGGGGACATTTCATGCTGCTAGGGTTTACATCAAGAACGACAATAGGAAATAATGAAAAAGGAAGCAACTTGGCCATAGAAATCCCAGAAAGATATTTCAACAACATGATTCACCTCATGTTCAACCTTAAATATTTGTCTTTCAAGTTATCCCGCAGTCTCTTGAGCGGTGCCGTTTGACCGCACACGGGGAGCCTGTTTCTGGTTTTAAATACAAGCCTGAATCGAATTTTATTCTGCTTACTTTGGATCAACAAGTACAGCAAAGTTTTAAAAGGAGAAAACTTGCTCTTTCCAGTCTCCGTATTCACTGAAATTTGTCAAGCAGAATTCTAATACAAAGCAGTAAACTGAAGCGTGCTTGGACTGTTATAATTATCCAGTACTATGGGCATGTGAAAATTTGATGAAAAATGGTCTTTTTTGGTTTATGACCTGACAGTTTCCTCTTGCCCAGTTTTTACTTCCAGGTCATTAGGAAGCAGAAATGGACTTGCGCAGCATGAGCCGTCATTCGCCACTACCCAGCGGTTTCCCCCTTTTTCCTGAGGTTGCTATTCAGTGGGGCAGCTAAACATACTGCAAAATGCAGACATCCACTTAATCTTTCTGCTGGCCTCTCTGTTGAAGAAGGACCCCTGAATATGTAGCCCTAAGCATAAATGGATACTTATAAGGAGCTTTATTTAACAGGCCTTATGAGGATGAAGATTTATGTCCTGCTTGATTTTATAGGCCATAGCAGTTACAATCACCATATAAATGCAAAGTATTTTTCCTAAAGTCATTTGTTCAGGAAAGACTAAGGGGCTAATTAAGGTTAGCGACTCCTGCAATTTGTGATCAACCTCACAAGCTGCATTATTCTGCTTCCTGGGAGCACTGAACTGCTAAAACGGGGCTTTTTAAAAGGTGAATGACTGTCCCTCCCTACCCAGTCAAGACCCCAGGCTCCGGTCACGCCCGATCCTCTTCTCCCCCTCCAAAAAAGGGCCCCCTACCTGCGAACCCCCTCAAAGACCCTCACCATCACACCACCACGGACATACCTTGCCAATCCCTGGTGGTCTAGAAGTACAGGGAGGAGTAATCCCCAACTGCTCCTGAACCAGTGGCTCTGAGTTCAAAATGATGGCTCATGACCTTTAGTGGTAGACTTATCATAATCTCAATAGAGGTCAAGCTACCATATAAGGGCTTCTATATGGAAGCTTGACCACTAGTGGTAGCACTGCAAGACTACTACTAGAGGTCATGAGGTCAAGCTACCATATAAGGGCTTCTATATGGAAGTTTGACCACTAGTGGTAGCACTGCAAGACTACTAACTAGAGGTCATGAGGTCAAGCTACCATATAAGAGCTTCTATATGGAAGCTTGACCACTAGTGGTAGCACTGCAAGACTACTACTAGAGGTCATGAGTCACCATTTTAAGCTGGAGCCACTGGTTCAGGAGCAGCTGGGCATTGCTTCTGCTCTCTACCCACTAGATCACCAGGGAGGCATATAGGGGAGGGAGGCCTTCAGGGAGGGTGAGAGGTCTTCTTCGGAGGGAGTCACGAATGGGGGGATTTCTTCAGGTGGGAGAGAGGTCAGAGGGGCAAGAGGGTCTTAACTGAGGGAAGGGTGGTCCATGTGTCTTTTAGCAATCATTAGCTCCCTTAAAGATGGTATCTGTGATTATCAGGCAATGTGTTAGTGGCCAGAGGCCGCAGCCAGGAAAAATAATGCCAGCTCAAAGCTGGCGTTATTTTGCCACAGCTTGTAAAGTTCACTGCAAGCTGTGCTATTTGATTTGCATAATAATGAGGTGTTTTACATGCATTAACATGCATTTGCATCACATTATTATGTGACCATAACATACATTGCCTTAAACTAACCTTTAACAGTAAAATAAGGCATGATATCGCCATTTAATGTACATTAAGGAGCAAATATTGTGCATTATTTTTGAACGCATGTTAGTAACTATCCCCTTTGATGGCACAAATGGCTTTTGGGAAATGATCTGCATAGTGTATGTGTGCACACTTGCATCTGCCTGGGAGCAGGTGTACATTTGTGCACTGTTGGGGATTATCGTAGAAGCTTGTTTCATAAAGGCACCTAGACGCCGCCAGTAGGCTACTACACTCCAAAAGAAAAGGGCATGATTATTAAAATGTTATATTTCCTAACCTGCAAATTTAAGAAATCTACCAGAAAATAAATGGAGATACAATAATAAAACAGTATACTCACTCTCTCCATAGAGCTGTTTGCAAAGGTATGAAACTATGCACGCACAGAATTTCTGATCTGAATATGAACTTTAACATTAGCTAATGGACTGTAACTACCATGAATTCCAGTTTTAAATGCATTTTATAATATATGAAAGACCCAGGAACGTGTCCATCTGCCTGCCACTATTTTTAAGCCACTCACCACTTTAATAGATTTTTTTCTTTCAGTTTTATTAAATATTTGTGTGATATGCATTTAGGAATTCTTATGATTGAGGGCTTTTATGTTAAGTTTGTATTTGTAATTCAATTTGTGTTACAGTTGGGTAAGCGCCTAACAAAGTCTAGTAAATAAGTAATATAAATTCAATATCGTTGCTTTTATTAGATAAACCATGGAGGAAATGGGAAACCATAATGAAATCCTTCATGGTTGA
Source organism: Ichthyophis bannanicus (assembly GCA_033557465.1). Lineage (NCBI taxonomy): Eukaryota > Metazoa > Chordata > Amphibia > Gymnophiona > Ichthyophiidae > Ichthyophis > Ichthyophis bannanicus. The sequence continues at coordinate 100,302,482 of CM066046.1, forward strand.
AAATATTATCTAAAATGGTTCTTTATCTGTTCACATTTTGCATATTCTGGTCCTTGTAATTCTCACTGGTGCTCAAGGCTGCCTGACTGAAGACCAAATGCAGTTTAGGAGAACCATCAACAGGGTTGCTATGAGTCGACATCAACTCAATGGCAATTAGCAAACCAACATTCAATAATACAGAAAATGCTACCACATGGTGGGCAATATCATAACAAGATGCCTATAAAAATTCTCAGAAATGTGCTTATTAAATGCTTATTTTCTGGTAGGTTTCTTACATTTACATTAGAATATATCATTTTAATAATCATGCCTTTTTTTTTTTTAGAGTGGAGTATCCTAGTGGTTACAATAGTGGCTTGGTAACCAAGAGATCAGCGTTGAATTCCCACTAGCACTCCTTGCAATCTACCTCTGGTCACACTGCCAAGAAAACCCAGGAGCAACTGGCTTGGCACACATTGCATTTGCAACCGAATCTTAATTCACTCTAATATAAGGTGATTTTTTAGTCTTAACATATCACAGTTTCTGATTATAAAAATTACAATCATGCCAAATTAATAATTTCTCACTCTCTCTTTTAATGTCTAGAATTGATAGGTTTGATCTCATTGCTTGATTAACTTCCAAAATTGCTATTAAGGCTGTTGCTTGCTGGTATGGTTCTACTTTAATTACAGAACGTTGTATGCTTACAGTATTAGCTCATTTGGAATGGAGCCTACTTTAAAATGAGACTGGTCAGCTGAAAACAATAATATGGGCCCCAAATCTCATGGGATGAATACATCAAAGTGACTCACCTGGTGGACAAAACGTGACGTCCCTGGTAGACGTGCCCCGCGGGATCAGAATAGCGATCCCCTCTGTACGTCCGGCTCAGACAGGACGTACAAAGGGGATCTATGTCCGGAATGGAATGAGCCCTAAAGTGTATGAAGTTAGCCCTTTAGCAAGGTATCACTTGCAACATTTTTGTTGCCCATTATTTCTACTTTGCTTGCCACTATGTCTTTATGATGTCACTTGCCATTGTGAAAACTGTGCGGTGTAGCCACCAGATTTGTGGGGTTCATCGCACACGGGGTAAAAAGGGCTATCATCCTAGAATATGCCAGTTCCAAAGAAATGCTGGTTGTTTCCATATTAAAGACATTTCCTGATGTTTATTTAAGGGCAACTCAAACAAAGTTTTAGAGGATGGTCTGTTTATGGCTATCTGTTTTGGGTTAAAAAATAAAAGTTTGAGATTATTAATGCTAGCACTGACTCACAGCAATAACATTGTGATGCAACCAAGCAAGGTAGCTGCCTTTTATTGCAATAGACCTAAGAGGGGATTCTCACCAATGATGTGCCGATTTCTCCTCAGGAAGGTGGAGTTACTAGTAAATGTCAGAGTCATAAATGAGAGGACACGATGTCAAGGAAACTAAACATCCAACAGCATAGATATGCGCTTAGGCTGAGCACTGGTGGACGGCTTGCTCTGAACCACCACAGGAAGCCTGCAGAAACTGCACATTTCAAAGGAGGAATCCTGACAGCGCTTATCCCAGAAAGTAGAGCAGGGAGCAGATTTGTTTCGTTTGGCTCTGCAGTCAGTTGCATGAATAGTAGACCGACATGCAAACTGTAGCCAAGCTCAGTACTTTGCTGCTTTCAGGACTGCTGCTGCTGCTTCTGACTCTCCAGCTTCAGGGGTTGGTTGAGGCGTGCACCTGCGGCCTTGTGCACCCACAGACGCTGATCTGCGAGGCTGCCATAGGTGAGTCCTGCAACGCGCACGTTCAACCAGGCTGCTGAGAGAGCCCCAGGAGACAACATTTTAAATGACCTGGGAGAACGTATTTGCATTTTTAAAAGCATCTAAAATGTGGTTGTTTAGTAATAAATTAAGTTGGTTCCACTTTCTAGTTACATAGGGAATGTGGATAATGTGCTAAATAACACAAGCACACTTAACTAAACAGAACATTTATTGTAGGCATTTCACTACATTCTTTAAAGTGCTTTTGAAAAGTATATAGGACTAGTTTTGTTTCCTACCCGGATCAGAATGTTTGCACACTTTCTGGGAAAAAAAGGTTAGAAAAGATTTCCCTACATCAATGACGAAATGTGCAGCACCTGAATAAGCTCCATGCTAATACCAGCTGTGGGTGTTTGTGTAGCAAGTTCCATTGAAGTTCTCTTAAATGATCGAGATTGTGCTTTTCTGAGCCAATTGTGTTTGTTTTCGCATATCTCAAGCTGAAACTCTTCTACTGTGACTTTTCTGCCTTCCTTAACAAACAGCGAATAAACCCAGGCAACCAGAACTCAAAAGCTTCCGCACTAATGTTCTCACTGATCATTGACTTTGATGGTCGATCACAATTCCACAACAGCACAGAAAAGAATATGCAAAATAGCGCGAGGCTTACTTGAAGAACCTGTCATTCTGGAGGGCTCGTTTCTCTGTTATATTTACATGCAAACCAGAAACATGCAAAAACACTCAGTGGTTCGGTTAAACTGCACTGCCACAATTCACATTATTAACACCTGCAAAGTGTTAGGTCATGCTAATTCTGTAGCACACTTCATTTAACTTAGCCCTCTGTGTGACCATTATTCAAGCTAATTTTTAAGTGAAATTGATTGGAGGAACGTGAAGAACCCCCTTAAAATTAAAATCCTGTATGCACCTTGACGGGAGAATGGGCTATTACAGAATTTTGGTCAGAGTTTGGAATTTCAAAGCAAACCAAAAAAGCATGTTGCATTTTCACCTGGGTCAGCTGGGAGCAACCCGCCAGCAAATATCCTATTTACTGAAAGACAGTGCTAACGTTTTCATCTGTCTCTTTCATTTCCTAATTGGGCCAAGCAGCAAACACAGAAACATTTCAACGCTGCACACTTCATTCTGTCTAGAGCTGGAAATCCTAACTTTTGTAAACAAAACAGTGCGGAGGCTGAGAAACGGGATATTTTTCAGTGCTTTCAATTCAACAGCTGAGGCAGTGGCTGGCTGGTAGGAGCCATCTAGTGAGAAGGGTAAAGGTGGAACACCAGTTTTCAAAGTATCATCAAATCACTGTATCATCAAATCATCAAAACACCGTATCTGGAGGAGATGATATGAGCTGCATACTGATGCACTAGTTTTAATACAAGGACAGAAAATCTTTGTTGGCCTGACAAGCCTTCGGCTCTGTTTGAGACCATCAGTTAAATTGGATTTAAATTGCACTGCATGTGAAGTGATTTGTTGATTAAGTTACTTAGGTAAAGCGGTAGAGGCATGTGTAGTAAGCCTCGGGAGGTTAAACTCTTCTGGCACCAAGCAGTGGACCAAAATAGCCGTGGTGTGGTATGTAGACCATATTGTGGTCTGAATGTTGTGGGATGTCTTATGTAAATTCTTTGGATGAAAAAAGGAAGCATGCTGTAAGTCTTATGACCCTCAGATCTCCTGGAAGTATATATTTTAGTTTTGTTTCTACATGTTGTATTTTCTTAGTTTTCATCTTTAGCAATCATTTCTTGAAAGTGTGAAGTGGCATTTTAGATGGGACGTCTAGAAAAACGTCTGGAACATCTAGAGCAGAACAGCAAAAAATTGGGGGGGGGGGGAAGAGGGGATTGGCAGTAGTGAAGTTTAGGTACATATAACAGCTTTCTGAAATTGCTTCATCTCCACCCCATAAAAACGAACATTCCTGTAACCGCTTATCTGCAAGTTCCAGGGTAGAGTTCTCCGAAATGCTTCCCGTTCCACGTGCAGGACCCAAAAGGCAGGCAGAGCTCCGGAGTCTCAATGCGTGGATGAGACGATGGTGCAAGGATGAGGGTTTTGCATTTGTTAGGAACTGGGGAACATTCTGGGGAAAGGAGGGGCTCTTCCGAAGGGATGGGCTTCACCTTAACCGGGATAGAACCAGGCTGCTGGCATTAACCTTTAAAAAAGAGAGAGAGTAGCTTTTAAACTAGATAATAGGGGAAAGCCAACAGTCGCCCAAGAGCACATGGTTTGGAACAATGTATCCTTGAAGGAAACTACCAAAAGTAGAGAGGTTCCAGAAAAGAGTAAAGTAGCCCAAATGCCCTTGGAGCAGACAGAGCTTAAAGATTCCAAATTACCCATGCCTGCCAACAGCCAGATTAATATGAATAAAATATAGTCTCCAAAATGCTTGTATGCAAATGCTAGACGTCTAAAAAATAAGATGAGAGAGTTAGAATATATAGCACTAAATGAAAGGTTAGATATGATTGGAATAGCATAGCCATGGTGGAAGCAGGACAACCAGTGGGACACTGTGATTCCTGGGTACAAACTATATCGTAATGATAGAGCTGATCAAATTGGTGGAGGGGTTGTGCTCTATGTTAGAGAGAGCATTGAGTCAGAAAGGATTAAAGTTTTGCAGGAAACAAAATTTGCTGTGGAATCTTTATGGATTGAAATTCCATGTCAAAAAGGGGAAGGCCATGGCAGTGGGGGTGTATTATCGACCGCTTGGCCAGAATGAACAAATGGATGATGAAATGTTCAAAGAAATCAAGGAAGCTAACAAAGGTTACAGCACAGTAATAATAATGGGTGATTTCAATTAACCCAAAATCGACTGGGTCAGTGTCACGACAGGACATGCTAGGGAGATAAAGTTCCTAGATGAAATAAATGACTGCTTCTTGGAGCAGCTGATTCATGAACCAACCAGAGGGGAAGCCATATTGGACCTAGTCCTTAGTGGAACACCAGATCTGGTACAAGAGATTAGGGTGTTGGGGCCACTTGGCAATAGTGATCATAACATTATGTGGTTTCCCCTGGAAGAGTTATAGCTATGAAACAGCACTTTTTTCAACTTATATGTGGTCAGAAGCAGGCATAGGGATGGACACCTCACCAACCAGGGTCAGGTATGCTTTTGCTCTTCTGAAATCGCACTGTGACATGCATCGCCCTCCATCATGCTCCTGTGCTACATGGATGTTCTCGTGCTGGGGACATCTCTATACCTAGTTTCTAAATTTGCTCCAGGGACATCTCCATTTTTTGCATATCCAAGTGCCCGTTTTCAGATGTCTATGTCACGAGTAAGGCTTCTAAATTCCCCCCATAGAGCATTAACCAATGAGACTTGGAATCAGTGATTATATATAGGAGTATATGACTACATGTTTGTTATTGTAGGCCTTTATCTATAAATTTGTATTCTCCTATTAATAATTCTGAATTACTTTTTCAATCCAGACCATATTTGAAGTCCAGATTGCAGACTCTGTATGTCATTATGGAGAACTTTATCACTTTCTTATAAGCAGATCATACCATGTTTTGAAGACAGGCATTTTCCAATTAGCCACTGGTCTGTTTTCAAATTATGCAACAGAAGACAGAAGTCATCTGGAAATGCAATAATACACATCTGGTTTGAGAAGATTAAACAGTAATTCTGATTTTATAATTGTAAGTTAAAGGTAATGAAATGGAAGAATTAATTATGCATGTAAAATTTCTAGTCTCTCACTGAAAAGATCTTAATCCTACTTTATTTCATTAAGGCATTTTTTTCTATTTGCCTTAATGATAAATGCAGCTATTGGAATTAATTTATACTACCAAAGTAATGTCATAGAGGGTTACTTGAATACTTTGGTGATCTGACTGTACAACGCAACTTTGTCGTTCTCTGCCTTAACCTGCTACAGCAAGGTGAGATGCAAATAAAGGTCTGATTTGATTTGAATTAAGGGTACTGGGAACCAGGAGACCAGATCTCAAATCCTGCTTGCCTCACTAATGCTTCTTGAGCGAGCCACTTTGCAGATGACTCACTATAGCTCAGTAACCCACATTACTGTCACCACCTGGTTTTTAATGAATTGGTCCCACTGAAAATAATGGGACAGGCAACAATTCAAGCGTGCAGTGAGTCATGGTAAGGATAGCTTGGGCTACTATGCTTTAGTGACTTTGCTCCTTTATCTTTCATTTCCTCACGTCCATAGTCTTACGCTCTATGAAATAGGTAAAGCACCTTGATATAGAGTACTGTGCTAATGCGGAAATAAAATTGTATAGGTAGTCTATAGGAAGTTATGTGCCATTCACACAATCTACTTGATACAAGTCCTTATCTGCCATTTGACGATGCCACTTGAAGCATTCAAAGATTCGGTATCTGTAACACTGGTTACATTTCCTTCCAGTATTAAAGTCAGAAGAGTATATTAACTAACAAGCTCTTAGAGACATCAATCTAGAGCAGTGTTGCCCAGCCCAGTTCTGGAGGCATACCTGACTGGTCCAGATTGAATAGCAGGATAACCACAGTGAACATATATGAGATAGAACTGCACACACTATGGGCTCGATTCAGCAAGGCGACTTGCAGAGCTGTATGTCCCGGTGGGCCATGCAGCCCCACAAGCCATCCTGCCTGTATTCTGCAACACCTGCTCCCCGCACAGACAGATCAATAGTGCAGGAGAGCCGGAGGGGGACGGGAGGGGGCGGAGTGTGGGTGGAGCGGGGGTGGGCTGAGGTGGCAGGACGTACAAGGCCGATTCAGGTCATATCCCTGTACGTCTTGCAGGTCAGGGGTGGACGTGGGCGTTTAGATGGCCTGGATGTGCCCCTTTTGGGATCAGACTCTATATGCAAATATATTCCCTCTTTTTTCATTACAGATATCCTGAAAACCAGACTGGTTTGATGGACTTTCATGACAAGGCTGGGAATTCCTTATCTATAGTACTTTTCAGTATTTCTGTTGATGCATCAAGAAAACTGGTATTTATTAGTTGTGGTTCTTGTGAGCTCCGATTAGCAAGGCAGCAAGCGATTAGAATAAAAACCTTAAGCTCATGTACACAACCCTGCCATGCACCAGGCACATGCCTCTCAAGGACTGGCCTCAGTCATTGTAATGGCTAACTCGGAACCCATATTCTCATCCAGGCCCCACTGTCACTGAAAAAAAGGACTGACACCATTTTCTTTGGCAAGAGGTTCTTTATGCGGGTAGTTATGGCTGCAGCATAATACAGTCCAAAAACTGCAAAGTTGATTTCTCAGCAATACAACTCCAAACTCAGCTGCTTCAATCAATGTTCTAGCTCCTTGGGATGGCTACACTAATTTTAGGCCTATCTCTTTCCTTGAGAGCCAGCCATAGCAAGCTGCACCCTTGGTGTCTATTTTCTTGAGGTGTTGTCTCTTTTGCAATAACAAATGATGGAGGGTTGCAGCTGTTGAAGCCTTGCTCCTTTCTGAGCATACCATGAACTGTCCTGTGCATCATACCCCTAATCCATAAAAGATATGGGTATTTCCAGCCCTTAGTTTCAGGTAGATTCTATAATATATCCCCTCGACCCAAAATGGGACTTTTGGGTCCAATCAGAATCATATTATTCTTCCTTTGACTTACACATATGTCCTCGTTCAAGCAATCTTCACTAAATTTGTGAATGCTTATGTGGCATTACTTTGTGCAATGGCCCATGGTAGTGACTCCTCACTTGCTATAGGCTCTCCTCAAACTCTATTACTGCGGCCATAATCCACAACTTATTGCATATTACTTGCGAATATATCCAACCACACTTCAGATAAATGGGTTCTATCTGTCCTATATAGCCCTAGGCAGTTTTCTACAATAAAATAGTGGGAAAAGTAGCAATCCTGAATGTTTTGAATGTATTTGTGCATCCATTTGTTCAAAATTTTCCTAGTTCTCTCAATAGCTTGATGTGACTTTTCACCCTGCAGTACAATCCTGGGAATGAAGGGTCCTGCTATAGTTAGGTAATCATGCTGCATCTTTTGAACCAATTCCACACTATAGTTGTGATGTCACTACCTCCTAGGTGTATTATTATTACTGACAGACAGGGTTCCGGCTTGTTTGCTTACATTAATGTAGGCATTAACTAGTCCAATCTCAACCCTTGATGCCCTAGCCACAGAAAGCTCACGTTGCTGTTAGCTATGCCCAGGTATTCATCTAATGGTTTATCTAAGGCTCTCTTATAGGCCCAGTAAACAAAGGAGTGTCCACAAATCCAAATTATTCGCTCCCATTCTGATGCACCTTGAAGAAATTGAACAAACTGGGTTGGCTTAATATAATATATAGTTTGTATCACTGTGATCTCCATCATCCTATAGCCATAATGTTTTCAGTAGGTAAGCCAATGAATGTTGCTATTGTTACTGCAACAGAATGAAAGGAGTGTGTCTTCTAATAGGTTGGGTCTAGACCTACGTGTGCTGTGCATCTCTTAAACGCTCTGGTGAATTGAAACCGGGATATAGCAGACCCAATCTTGTGTATCAGGAAGAAAGGGAAGCTATGGGGACGAATGACCATGATTTGTTTGGAGTTTCTATCAGGACATGTCTCATCACTCTGAATTTTTGATACGGTTATTTGAGAGGTTAGATATGATTGGAATCTCAGAGACATGGTGAAAGGAGGACAACCAGTGGGACACAGTGATACCTGGGTACAAACTAAATCGTAATGATAGAGCTGATCAAATTGATGGAGGGGTTGCGCTCTATGTTAGAGAGGGCATTGAGTCGGAAAGGATTAAAGTTTTGCAGGAAACAAAATTTGCTATAGAATTTCCATGGATTGAAATTCCATGGAAAAAGGGGAAGGCGATGGCAGTGGGGGTGTATTATCGACCACCTGGCTAGAATGAACAAATAGATGATGAAATGCTCAAAGAAATGAAGGAAGCTAACAAAAGTTACAGCACAGAAATAATAATTGGTGATTTCAATTACCCCGGTACGGACTGGGTCGGTGTCACGGCAGGACATGCTAGGGCAGCGATGGCGAACCTATGGCACGCGTGCCAGCTGTGGCACGCAAAAGCCTTGCAGCTGGCACGCGGGAAGGTCCGCAAAAAAGAAAAAGCTGGCTCTGACTGCTGCCGCGGATGCGGCAAGGGCAGAATGCAATGTCCCGCGGGGCCCCCTCCGCTCGCTAAGCCCCTCTGCAAGGGCTTTCAGATTCGCGAGGGAGAGCGTCTCCCTCGCGTCTCTGTTAAGCCCGCAGGGGCTTAACAGAGATGCGAGGGAGACGCTCTCCCTCGCGAATCTGAAAGCCCTTGCAGAGGGGGCCCCGCGGGACATTGCATTCTGCCGCGGCAGCGGCAGCAGCCAGAACCAGCTTTTTTTTTTTTTTTAAATTTGCCAGGGGGGGGGTTAGGACTTCTAATGGGCTAGGGGGGGGGTTTAGGATTGCTAATGGGCTAGGGGGGGGTTAGGACTGCTAATGGGCTAGGGGGGGGGGGTAGGACTGCTAATGGGCTGGGGGGGGTTAGGACTGCTAATGGGCTAGGGGGGTTAGGACTGCTAATGGGCGGGCGGGGGGTAGGACTGCTAATGGGCTGGGGGGGGGTAGGACTGCTAATGGGCTGTGGGCTGATGGGGGCTGTCTGGAAATGGGGTGATGGGGGTTAGGATTGGTAATGGGCTATGGGGGGGTTAGGACTGCTAATGGGCGGGCGGTAGGACTGCTAATGGGCTGGGGGGGTTAGGACTGCTAATGGGCTGGGGGGGGTAGGACTGATAATGGGCTGTGGGCTGATGGGGGCTGTCTGGAAATGGGGTGATGGGGGGTTAGGACTGGTAATGGGCTATGGGGGGGGTTATGACTGCTAATGGGCGGGCGGGCGGTAGGACTGCTAATGGGCTGGGGGGTTATGACTGCTAATGGGCGGGCGGGCGGGAGGGCGGGTGGGGTAGGACTGCTAAGGGGCTGGGGGGGTCGGACTGCTAAAGGGCTGTGGGCTGATGAGGGCTGTCTGGAAATGGGGTGATGGGGGGTTAGGACTGGTAATGGGCTATGGGGGGGTTAGGACTGCTAATGGGCTATGGGGGTGTTAGGACTGCTAATGGGCTGGGGGGGGTTAGGACTGGTAATGGGCTGTGGGCTGATGGGGGCTGTCTGGAAATGGGGTGATGAGGGGTTAGGACTGGTAATGGGCTATGGGGGGGTTAGGACTGGTAATGGGCTTTGGGCTGATGGGGGCTGTCTGGAAATGGGGTGATGGGGGGTTAGGACTGGTAATGGGTTATAGGGGGGCTTAAACTGAAAATGGGGTGATGGGGGTTTAGGACTGGAAGTGGGTTGATGGGGGGGCTAGGACTGGTTTTGGGTTGGGGGGTTGCTAGGACTGGAAATGGGCTGATGGGGGGCTAGGACTGGAAATGGGCTGATGCAGGGACTAGAAGGGAATGGATGCTGGGTGAGGCTGGAACTAGAAGGGAGCTGATGTTGGGGGAGGATTAGAATGGGATGGGACTGGGAGAGTAAAATGGAGAGGGGAAAAATATTTTTTGTGGGAGGGATAAAAAATCTACAATTGGCCGGGTATTTTATTTATTTATTTATTACAGTTTCTTATATACCGCGCTATTCGGCATCAGCGCGGTTTACATTATAACATAACTACCATACGACAAGGTGTCTGGTTTTACATTGAACAGGGAAAAGAAACTTGGATAACTGGGTTAACTATATACATGAGCTATTTACACTGCAGGATAGGTAAAATCAGATCATAAGTAAGGGGGCATTTCTAGAGGGGTGATTTCTTGAGAGGGATATCTAGGCTCAAAGGTTGTCTGGAAAGTATTGGATGAAGAGGTAGGTTTTGAGTGCCTTCCTGAATTGATATAGATTGGTTATGGCTCTAATGTCAGGGGGTAGAGCATTCCAGCATCTGGGGATATAGAAACTGCACGCTCTGTTTGTGGTTGTCTTGTTGCACTTTGTCGATGCCTTTGGTGTGATTAGCAGGTTGACAGATGTTGCTCTTCTAGATCTGTTGGGGGGAACCATGTGGGTATTGGGAGAGTAAGTGGGGATTGAGGATGGAGGGGTAAAATTTGAGTGGATGAAATAGGAATGAGGAAAGAGCAAAAGGAGAAAGATTAGTATGTTAAAGCGGATGTAGAGAGAGAGAATGGAAAAAAAAAACTAGAAGAGAGAAGAAAGGACAAATGGACAGAAGATGATGGAGAGTTAGCAGAAAACATGAAGAAACCAGAAGAAAGTGGCTGGAGCAATTGCAACTGTGTAACTGAGCTGAGGTATTCTGTTTATGTAATTCCTTTTTGACATTGCCACTTGTTCTCTTTCCCCAGTAGGTCATGTATTGTTATTCTCTGAAATGTATTGGTTTAATATTTGCAGTGTTGCCTTTTGATAGGTATGGTGTGGTGCTTTGTGAGTCCTGGTAGTGCTGTTAGGATACGGCGGGTTTGCTATTGGTTCTAAATGGGCAGTGTTTGTAGTAGTTCCTAATGTGCCTGGCGGTTGGCACTGGATTATAGTAATGTAGAAATCTTTTAGTCTGTCTTTATCCATACACTCATTAAGAGACATGTTTACTAAAAGTTAGTGTATGTTAGCATTATGCAAATATTTATGCAAATTGACGTGCTGGCACTTTGAGGAAATTCTTTGGTTTTGTGCGGCAGTTTGGGCACTCGGGCTCAAAAAGGTTAGCCATCACTGTGCTAGGGAGATAAAGTTCCTAGATGAAATAAATGACTGCTTCTTGGAGCAGCTGGCTCATGAATCAGCCAGAGGGGAAGCCATATTGGACCTAGTCCTTAGTGGAACACCAGATCTGGTGCAAGAGATAAGGGTGTTGGGGCCACTTGGCAATAGTGATCATAGCATGATCGCCTTTGATTTAATTAGTGGAGGAGGGATAGTAAGGAAATCCACAGTACTACCTTTTAACTTTTGAAAGGGAGACTGTGATAAAATGAGGAAAATAGTTAAGAAAAAACTAAAAGGAGCTGTTGCAAAGGTTAAAGACTTACATCAAGCTTGGGTGTTGTTGAAAAATACTATCTTGGAAGCCCAGGCCAGCTGTATTCCACACTTTAAGAAAAATGGAAGGAAGTCCAAAAAACTGCCAGCTTGGTTTAAAGGTGAGGTCAGAGAGGCCGTTACCAAAAAAGCATCTTTCAGGAAATGGAAAAAAGAGCCAAACGATGAAAACTGGAAACAGCAGAAGCACTGGCAAGTTAAATGCAAGGCATTGATAAGGCAGGCAAAGGGAGAATTTGAGAAGAAGCTTGCTGCGGAAGCAAAAATGCATAATAAAGACTTTTTCAAGTACATTCGTAGCAAAAAACCTGTGAGAGAGTCTGTTGGTCCATTAGATGATAGGGGGGTTAAAAGGGCACTAAGAGGCGACAAGGCGATAGCGGAGAGACTGAATGAATTCTTTGCTTCAGTCTTTAGCAAATCACCTGGACCGGATGATATATATCCAAGGGTATTGAAAGAACTGAAATATGAGATTGCAGACCTGCTATTAGTAATCTGTGAACTATCATTAAAATCATCTGTAATACCTGAAGATTGGAGGAATGCCGGGAAACCGCAGACCGGTGGGCCTGAAGTCAGTACCGGGAAAAATGGTAGAAACCATCATAAAGAACAAAATTGCCGAACATGTAGATAGTCATGGCTTAATGGGAGACAGCCAAAATGGCTTTAGACAAGGAAGATCTTGTCTTACCAATCTGTTATGTTTTTTTGAAGGTGTGAATAAGCAGGTAGACAAAAGTGAGTCGGATGATATAGTGTATTTGGACTTTCAGAAAGCCTTTGACAAGAGACTTTTGGCAAAACTAAAGAGTCATGGGATAGGAGGCAGTGTACTATTGTGGATCAGGAAATGGTTAAAAGACAGAAAGCAGAGGGTAGGGCTAAATGGCCAATTTTCCCAATGGAGAAAGGTGAATAGTGGTGTACACCAGGGATCTGTGCTGGGTCCGCTGCTTTTTGACATTCATAAATGATCTGGAAAAGGGAATAACGAGTGAGGTTATCAAATTTGCAGACGACACAAAACTATTTAAAGTTGTTAAAACCCAAGAGGATTGTGGAAATTGCAAGAGGATCTTGATAAATTGGAAGACTGGGCATCAAAATGGCAGATGAAATTTAATGTGAACAAGTGCAAAGTTATCCACCTAGGGAAGAACAACCCAAACTATGGTTACACGATCCAAGGTTCCACATTAAGAACCACCACCCAGGAAAAAGATTTAGGCGTCATTGTGGATAACATGTTAAAACACTCCGTCCAGTGTGCAGCGGCGGCCTAGAGAGCAAATAGAATGCTAGGTATCATAAGGAAAGGAATGGAAAATAAAACAAAGGATATTATAATGCCTCTGTATCTTTCCATGGTGCGACCGCACCTTTAATATTGTGTGCAATTCTGGTCGCCATATCTTAAAAAGGATGTAGCGTTATCAGAAAAAGGTTCAGAGAAGAGCCACCAAAATAGTAAAAGGGATGGAGGGATACTCCTATGAAGAAAGGCTAAAAAGGTTAGGGCTCTTTAACTGGAAAAGAGACAGCTGAGGGGAGATATGATAGAAGTCTATAAATTAATGAACGGAGTGGAAAGGGTAAGCATAGATCGATTGTTTACGTTATCAGAATATAGAAAGACTAGGGGACATGCAATGAAGACTAATAAGAGAAAATATTTTTTCACTCAACGTGTAATCAAACTCTGGAATTTGTTACCAGAGGATGTAGGAAAGTGTAGCTGGGTTTAAAAAAATTCCTGGAGGAAAGGTCCATAAGCAATTATCAAAAAGGGACCCAGGATATCACTGCTTGACCCAATACAAGCATTGTGGAATCTGTGTCTTTTGGGGAAACTGCTAGGTACGTATGACCTAGATTGGCCACTGTTGGAAACAGGATACTGGACTTGATGGACCTTGGTCTGATCCAGTATGGCATATCTTATGTTCTTATGTGTTCCCCTGCCCTGGTCCGTTTTGGATCTTCTCATCTTAAATATGATATAGCAATGAAAAATCTCAACATCTTTGACAAATAGCCCTTGCTCCCTACTAGGACTCATGATTCATGGAAATAGTTCACCTGTGCTCAAGGCCCTGAAGCTTCTAAATTTCGGCACCCTGAAATTAACCTTGGGTTTTCGGAGGCCCGGGTGATGCTAATGTGATAAAAATTGCTTAATATAATATGAACTGTTAAAGAAATGTTGCTAATGGCTCTCATTCAAAATCTACTGCTGTAAGCCCTGTTGCCATGGAGGAGAGAGGTCACGTGACAGGAGAGCATCACCCTGTTGTGGCAGGAAGTGATCCTGTAACTAGGACCTGTCCTCCAGGTGATGTAAACCCCTCTCGCACCGAGGAGGTTTCTCCAGGGCCAAGTGCCCATGAGGGAAGGGTTAGGACGGCAGTTATAGTTGGTGATTCGATCATTAGGCATGTAGATAGCTGGGTGGCTGGTGGACGTGAGGATCGCCTGGTAACATGCCTGCCTGGTGCAAAGGTAGCGGACCTCAAGCGCCACCTAGATAAGGTCTTAGATAGTGCTGGGGAGGAGTCTGCTGTCTTGGTACATGTCGGTACCCATGACATAGGAAAATGTGGTAGGGAGGTTCTGGAAGCTAAATTTAGGCTTTTAGGTAGGAAGCTGAAATCCAGAACTTCCAGGGTAGCGTTCTCCGAAATGCTTCCCGTTCCACGCGCAGGACCCAAAAGGCAGGCAGAGCTCCAGAGTCTCAATGCGTGGATGAGACAATGGTGCAGAGATGAGGGGTTTGGATTTGTTAGGAACTGGGGAACATTCTGGGGAAAGGAGGGGCTCTTCCGAAGGGATGGGCTTCACCTTAACCGGGATGGAACCAGGCTGCTGTCATTAACCTTTAAAAAGGAGATAGAGTAGCTTTTAAACTAGATAATAGGGGAAAACCGACAGTCGCCCAAGAGCGCATGGTTCGGAAGAATGTATCCTTGAAGGATACTACAAAAAGCAGAGAGGTTCCAAAAAAGAGTAAAGTAGCCCAAATGCCCTCGAGTATGGAGCAGACAGAGCTTAAATATCCCAAATTACCCATGTCTACCAATAGCCAAATTAATATGAATAAAATACAGTCTCTAAAATGCTTGTATGCAAATGCTAGAAGTCTAAAAAACAAGATGGGAGAGTTAGAATATATAGCACTAAACGAGAGGTTAGATATGATTGGAATTTCAGAGACATGGTGGAGGACAACCAGTGGGACACTGTGATACCTGGGTACAAACTATATCGTAATGATAGAGCTGATCAAATTGGTGGAGGGGTTGCGCTCTATGTTAGAGAGGGCATTGAGTCAGAAAGGATTAAAGTTTTTCAAGAAACAAAATTTGCTGTAGAATCTCTATGGATTGAAATTCCTTGTAAAAAGGGGAAAGCGATGGCAGTGGGGGTGTACTATCGTCCGCCTGGCCAGAATGAACAAATGGATGATGAAATGCTCAAAGAAATCAAGGAAGCTAGCAAAAGTTACAGTGCAGTAATAATAATGGGTGATTTCAATTACCCCGGCATCGACTGGGTCAGTGTCACAGCAGGACATGCTAGGGAGATAAAGTTCCTAGATGAAATAAATGACTGCTTCTTGGAGCAGCTGGTTCATGAACCGACCAGAGGGGAAGTAATATTAGACCTAGTCCTTAGTGGAACACCAGATGCAGTGCAAGAGATAAGGGTGTTGGGGCCACTTGGCAATAGTGATCATAGCATGATCGCCTTTGATTTAATTAGTGGAAGAGGGATAGTAAGGAAATCCACAGTACTACCTTTTAACTTTCGAAAGGGAGACTATGATAAAATGAGGAAAACAGTTAAGAAAAAACTAAAAGGAGCAGTTGCAAAGGTTAAAGACTTACATCAAGCTTGGGTGTTGTTTAAAAATACTATCTTGGAAGCCCAAGCCAGCTTTATTCCACGCTTTAAGAAAAGTGGAAGGAAGTCAAAAAAACTGCCAGCATGGTTTAAAGGTGAGGTCAGAGAGGCTGTTGCCAAAAAAGCATCTTTCAGGAAATGGAAAAAAGAGCCAAACGACGAAACCTGGAAACAACACAAGCACTGGCAAGTCAAATGCAAGGCATTGATAAAGCAGGCAAAGGGAGAATTTGAGAAGAAGCTTGCTGCGGAAGCAAAAACGCGAAATAAAGATTTTTTCAAGTACATTCGCAGCAAAAAACCTGTGAGAGAGTCAGTTGGTCCATTAGATGATAGAGGCCTTAAAGGGGCACTAAGAGGTGACAAGGCAATAGCAGAGAGACTGAATTCTTTGCTTCGGTCTTTACTGAAGAAGATATAGGGATGTTACCCATGACTGAAGTGGTATTTAAAGGTGCGGAAGAATTGAAGGAAATATCGATACATCGGGAAGATGTATTACAACTATTAGATAAACTGAAGAGTAGCAAATCACCTGGGCCGGATGGTATACATCCAAGGGTGTTGAAAGAACTGAAATATGAGACTGCAGACCTGCTATTAGTAATCTGTGAACTATCATTAAAATCATCTCTAATTCCTGAAGATTGGAGGATAGCCAATGTAACACCAATTTTTAAAAAGGGTTCCAGGGGTGATCCGGGAAACTACAGACCGGTGAGCTTGACGTCAGTACCAGGAAAAATGGTAGAAACCATCATAAAGAATAAAATTATTCAGCATTTAGATAGTCATGGCCTAATGGGAGACAGCCAACAAGGCTTTAGACAAGGAAGATCTTGCCTTACTAATCTGTTATGTTTTTTAGAAGGTGCGAATAAACAGGTGGACAAAGGTGAGTCGGTTGATATAGTGTATCTGGACTTTCAGAAAGCCTTTGACAAGGTCCCTCATCAGAGACTTTTGGCAAAACTAAAGAGTCATGGAATAGGAGACAGTGTACTACTGTGGATCAGAAACTGGTTAAAAGATAGAAAGCAGAGGGTAGGGCTAAATGGCCAATTTTCCCAATGGAGAAAGGTGAATAGTGGTGTACCCCAGGGATCTGTGCTGGGTCCGCTGCTTTTTGACATATTCATAAACGACCTGGAAAGTGCAATAACGAGTGAGGTTATCAAATTTGCAGATGACACAAAACTATATAAAGTTGTTAAAACCCAAGAGGATTGTGGAAAATTGCAAGAGGATCTTGATAAATTGGAAGACTGGGCATCAAAATGGCAGATGAAATTTAATGTGGACAAGTGCAAAGTTATGCACCTAGGGAAGAACAACCCAAACTATGGTTACACGATGCAAGGTTCCACTTTAGGAACCACCACACAGGAAAAAGATTTAGGCGTCATTGTGGATAACATGTTAAAACCCTCGGCCCAGTGTGCAGCGGCGGCCAAGAGAGCAAATAGAATGCTAGGTATCATAAGGAAAGGAATGGAAAATAAAACAAAAGATATTATAATGCCTCTATATCGTTCCATGGTGAGACCGCACCTTGAATATTGTGTGCAATTCTGGTCGCCCTATCTTAAAAAGGATATAGCGTTATTAGAAAAGGTTCAGAGAAGAGCCACCAAAATGGTAAAGGGGATGGAAGGATACTCCTATGAAGAAAGGCTAAAAAGGTTAGGGCTCTTTAACCTGGAAAAGAGACGGCTGAGGGGAGATATGATAGAAGTCTATAAATTAATGAACGGAGTGGAACGGGTAAACGTAGATCGATTGTTTACGTTATCAGAATATAGAAAGACTAGGGGACATGCAATGAAGCTACAGGCTAAACTATTTAAGACTAATAAAAGAAAATATTTTTTCACTCAACGTGTAATCAAACTCTGGAATTTGTTACCGGAGGATGTAGTTAAGGCTGTAAGTGTAGCTGGGTTTAAAAAAGGTTTGGACAAGTTCCTGGAGGAAAAGTCCATAAACCATTATTAAGAAGGGACCCAGGATATCAATGCTTGACCCAGTACAAGCATTGTGGAACCTGTATCTTTTGGGGAAACTGCTAGGTACGTATGACCTAGATTGGCCACTGTTGGAAACAGGATACTGGGCTTGATGGACCTTGGTCTGACCCAGTATGGCATATCTTATGTTCTTATGTAGTATTTGGGATATTCTATAATAAGATGGCTTTTTCAAACAAGCATTGCCTCTTTTAAAACTGGCTGCCATGTATCAGATTTTGCTTCTCTTAAAAATGGCTGCTTTGTACTTGGTATTGCCCCTTACTTATTTATTTTATTTAATAATGTATTTGATATACCACTTTAGGTGGACAAAAAGAAAAATAAGGATAACAAAATCAAAGGCAGAGAAAAGATGTCTAATGATGTGAAATGCGGCAACAAAACCTTTTTCAGGTATATTTGAGAGAGGAGGAAAAAAGAGGTGGAATTGCAGGCCTCAAAAGTGCTGGGAACGGATTTGTGGAAAGTGACATTGAAAAAGTGAAAATGCTAAACAAATACTTCTGTTCTGTTTTTACTAAAGGAAATCCTGGAGAAGGACCACCTGTGATTGACAAATATACAAATGGGAATGGAGTAGATACCACACCATTCACAGAAGATGATGTGTAAAAACAGTTTGCAAAACTGAAAATGGACAAGGCCATGGGACTGGATGGGATACATCCCAGGATAGTGAAGGAGCTGATGTGTTACCTTTTCACAAAAGTGGTAATAGGGAAGAAGTGTCAAACTACAGGTCAGTAAGCCTTACCTTGGTGGTGGGAAAAGTAATGGAGATGCTCCTGAAAGAGCGAATAATGGACTTTCTCAAAACCAACAGTTTGCATGATCCGAGGCAACATAGTTTTACCAAAGGACAATCTTGCCAAACAAATCTGATTGCATTCTTTGCCTGGGTGATCAGAAAACTAGATCAAGGTCATGCGATGGATGTGATCCACCTAGATTTTAGCAAAGCCTTTGATTCTGTTCCTCATAGGCGGCTTATCAATAAACTCAACAGCTTGGGGATGGGTCCCAAGGTGGTAAACTGGATCATAAATTGGTTGACTGACAGACAACAGAAGGTGATGGTAAACGGAACTCACTCTGATGAAAGGAAGGTGCTTAGCAGTGTACCCCAGTGTTTGGTCCTGGGATCAGTACTGTTTAATGTATTCGTGAGTGATATTGCTGAAAGACTGAATGAAAATGCCTATCTTTTTGCAGATGACATGAAAATTTGCAAGAAAGATCTACAAAAGCTGGAAGAATGGTCTAATGCTTGGTAGTTAAGATTTAATGTGAAGAAGTGCAGTGTCATGAACTTGGGATGCAGGAATCCAAGGGAACTGTATGTGATGGGTCAAGAGGTTGGTGTGCACGGACCAGGAGAAGGACCTTGGAGTGATTGTTTCTGAGGATCTCAAGGTGGCGAAACAGTATGACAAGGTGGTGGCAAAAGTCAGAAGGATGCTGGGTTGAATACAGACAGAAATTGCCAGGAGAAAGGAGGAGGTACTGTACAAGTTGCTGGTGAGGCCTCACTTGGAATATTTGTGTTCAGTTTTGGAGACCGTATCTCGCAAAGGATATAAAGAGGCTGGAAGCAGTACAGAGGAAGACGACCAAAATGATTTGGAGTCTGCGTCAGAAGACTTATGAAAAGAGACTTGGAAGACCTAAATATGTACACTCTGGAGGAGAGAAGGGACAGGGGAGATATGATTCAGACCTTTAAATACTTAGAGTATTAACAAACAAATAAACCTCTTCTAAAGACGGAGAAGCTGTAAAACCAGAGGGCATAATATGAAGCTGCAAGGGGGTAAACTGAAAGGCAACGTCAGGAAATAATTTTTCTTTGAAAGGGTGGTGGATGCTTGGAATGCCCTTCCAATGGAAGCGGTGAGGGCAAATACAGTGAGAGAATTCAAAATGGCATGGGACAGACACAGTGGATCCCTTTATAGCAATAGGATAAAATCAAAATAAACAGAACTCTCTATATCTCAACAAATAGGGGTGACCTACATGGAGCAGTGGGTATACCCCTAAACAAAGGCATGGGGAGGGGTGTTTATCTCAAAGAAGTCTTTGATAGCTTGCTGGACATATATAGTTTAAAAGGTTCCTCTGCTAGCAGTGATCTTGGGAAAGCCCATCCACAATTCTTGACTGACTCCGTCGGGTGATCAAGTTCGAGGGTGATTGCTGCATGGTCTGAGATATGAGTGCTCATGATATCTGCACTTCTAATTTCTTTAACTAGTGGTCTGGACACCAAGAAAAAATCTATTCGGGAGTAAGACCCGTGTGGGTGTGAAAAAAAGGTGAAATCTTTTTCAGATGGATGAAACAATCTCCATATATCTATCATGCCAATGTCCTCCATGACAGATACCAGTACCTCCGACGCTCTACTTCTCCTATTCACCCTACTGAGTTTGCAGTCAATTAATTGGTCCAGGACCATATTAAAGTCCCCTCCTACAATGGTAGGTAGGAAAGAAAATTCTTGAATTGTTTCCGCCAGGGTCTGGAAAAATTTGTGACTGT
This sequence comes from Ichthyophis bannanicus, assembly GCA_033557465.1. Classification (NCBI taxonomy): domain Eukaryota; kingdom Metazoa; phylum Chordata; class Amphibia; order Gymnophiona; family Ichthyophiidae; genus Ichthyophis; species Ichthyophis bannanicus. The sequence goes on from CM066046.1 coordinate 100,322,826, forward strand.
CACAGTTTGGCGCATATATATTAATTATCGCTAGGTGCCTTTTCTCTAATACAACCTGGACGCACGACCACCTGCCTTCGAGATCAACTCTGGTAGAATGGAACTGAGCCTTAAGTGACTTTTTGATCAGAATTGCCACCCCATTTTTTTCCCAGTGGCTGGTGCGTGGACAGCTAAGCAGTATTTTCCCAGAGCTAATTTCATTGCCTCCTTGGTAGGCAAGTGGGTTTCTTGAAGCATTACTATGTCAGCTCCCTCCTTCTGACAGTACACAAGAATCTTCTTTCGCTTGACAGGATGGTTTATGCCCTTTACATTCAGGGACAATACTTTAAGGCAGGAGTTCTCAACCCTGTCCTCGGGACCCACCTAGCCAGTCGGGTTTTCAGGATAACCACAATGAATATGTATGAGAGAGATTTGCATACACTGCCTCCATTATATGCAAATCTCTCCATGCATATTCATTGTGGTTATCCTGAAAACCCAACTGGCTAGGTGAGTCCCGAGGACAGGGTTGAGAACCCCTGCTTTAAGGGGATACATAATTGTTTTGTGGTTTAGGGTCCCTATACCTTCCTGGGTTCCCTTGGTAGTGGATGTCTTGCATCCAAAACTTAGGTGGGAGAGGTTTGCAAGGCATCAGGATCGCCCTTGCTATACAGCGATCATTAAAATTTGGGTGAGGCAGCGTGCCTGCAATAAGGCCACAGCAATTCCCATTCATATAACCAAAAAATACAATGCAAAGAGAAATACCCTGTTTACTTCACAGTTACCTAATAACGCTACTGTAAATTCGATTGCATTGGTGGTGTACATCATACTATCCCAGACGAGAAACACATGCTTCATAGACTGATATTATCATGAGTAACAGACCCCTCTCCCATAAATAAATTCGTTACCTCCCGAAGACCCTCATTCTAGGCTAAAAAATAACTGCCAGACGCCTCTTACAATTAAGTCTTGCGCAGTCAGATTTAGCTTTTATACAATTACATACAACCAGCAAATTCTAACTTCGGCCCTGCAGAAGGTTTTCCCTTTCCTGGGAAGAGTTCAGTAACGTCCATATCCTGATCCGCCAGACGTTCGAGGAAGGGCACATACCAACTTTTTCTGCCTGCTGTCGTGTCCCGGGGGGGGGGGGTCCTCCGCTTTGGCAACCCCCTCTATCAAGATGGCTATCAAACCTCTGATTCATTGCATCTTCAAAGCCTCCTGTTCCTCGATAAACTGTACAGTGGCTGCAGGGTCATCAAAGGATTTGGTACAATTGTCCAATGTTACTTTGAGCCGGGCAGGGTAGAAAAGACCATATCTTGCTTGCAGATGCTGTAGTCTGGGCCTCAATGCCAAAAATTGTTTTCTCTTTTCCACAGTGGCTTTACAGAAACCCGGAAAGAAGGAGATATTATACCCTTCAAACGAAAGTGAGGAAAGCGATCTTGCGGCTGCTATAATCTGTGTTACTTGTTGGTGCTTTAACAAGCAGAAGATTATCGGTCTTGATCTTTGTTTGTGCGGGCCCGTTTGAGCCGGAACTCTATGAGCGTGTTCGAGTTCGATCGGGTCTGTGGTGTTTAAACATAGCATTTTGGGTATGATCTTTCCCAGAAATGAGATTATGTCAGTTCCTTCGGCCCCCTCTGGCATACCTATTAATCTTATATTATTCCTTCTGTTTCTGTTGCTAAGATCTTCAATAGCCATTTCCATGCGTTCTATCTTCTTGAAGGCCTTGTTGAGTTGGATCAACTGTTCTTCATGCGTTACCAATACGTACCAATACAAGCACCCTGAGTGCCACGATAGCACTACCAGACCCCAGCTAGAGCATGTATATAGTTACTAGAATTGTAAAACACTGTAGCCCAAAGCTTGTACATAGTTCCCCCAGTTAATCCAAGTTGAATACCCTGTTATCTGTAAGTCCATTACGGGCGTTACCCGTGTCGGGACAAAGCTACTGTTATCTGTAAACCGAGCTGATTTTGAAGAGCGCGGTATAGAAAAGACTTTAAATAAATAAATAAAATAAAAATATCCGCTTTATCCATGTGGCCTGCGAGCCCCTCCAATTGCGTTTTCATATCGTGTAGGTCTGATTGCATTCGTGCTAGTGTGTCGCCGTTCACTTCTACTATATCTCTCACTGATCGTTTCTCCCCCAGTAGCTCCTTCGTTGTTTCGTCCGATTCCTGGGTGGCAGCCATCTTATGCGGGGAGAGGGGCTCAGACTTACTACTTTTGGAGCCAGGATTTATGCTTGTCGTGAAGTCTAGCTTCGTGGGTTTGCCGCTCGACATGTCCCCACTGTTGCCAGGAATTCAGGGTAAAACTCTGGAGTAGTAGAAATAGCATAATGATTGGGTAAATCTCAGGATTTTAGTCAGGAATCACCGGAGAAACGCTCCTAAGCAGCCATCTTGCTGCGCCGCTGGCTCCGCCCCTCCCATAGGGATGGATTCTAAAATTGCCCTCTTAGTGGCTAATCAGTTTCTAATATTAAGACGCTGAAGTATGTGCGCATATCTTGGACATACAGTACCAGACAAATATGATGGACTCTTCGGCAGTCTGAACTTTGTGAGCATTAGCATCAGCCATCAAAGTTTCAGCCTTAATTACTGACAGTTTGTGACTCTTATAGCTAATCATATTGGAGTAGCTAATCATATTGGAGGGTTTGATCCTCAATAGCACTTCTTGTGACCTTGGGCAAGTCACTTAACCCTTCATTACCTTGGAAGAACGGCCTGGCAATCTACTTCTGGTCACAGAGCCAAGAAAGAGCTGCTGGGTTGCCGGGAATCACAACTGGCTTACAGGCACACTTTGCGACTGAATTATGAAAGTTGAGTTAATTATTAATAGTTTTCGATTTGTGCTTAGTCAACCATTTTGCCATAATATTAACACACATATATTTAATATACTCTGAGTCTGGTTTATAAAAGTTTAAAATCTTTTACAGCATTCCTATGCACCTTTTTAACCGCAAGATCCAGGGTATGCTGGCGTACATAAGAACATAAGATATGCCATAGTGGGTCAGACCAAGGTCCATCAAACCCAGTATCCTGTTTCCAACAGTGGCCACTCCAGGTCACAAGTACCTGGCAGTTTCCGCAGAAGTCACGGTTTCACTGACTCTCTTACCTCTGAAGCTGTTTAAGGATGGGAGTGAAAGGGAGGGAAAGATTACTTCCCATGCCCTATCAACAGTATATTTTTCCTAGCAAAAAAGCTGCTGGTATTCATCTGCAGAACTTTCATTAATATATGAGGACCTTGGGTCAATTTTAGCAGGCAAATGAAAAAGGTGCCGGTGCTCAGTCCCACCAAATGGCCCCTCAAAATAAGTGCTACATATGACCACTGGTTCTCTCCTCGCAGTTGTTTTTCATTCCACTCACTCTCCTGACTTTATTTGCCCATACAAAAGCCTGACTGAGCAAGATCAAACATCTTTACTAGGGAAATGCAAAAGAAAAAAAAAGATAGCCAAATCAGAGTAATCTGAATTAGATAATCAAGCAAGACAGGCACAACTGAAGCAACTTTTTGTCTGCTGTCCCTGAATCAGTATCTCCTCTTAAGATTCAGATTCACTGAAGACTCTCAGAGGAAAACATTTAAATTGGATTGTATTTTATTAGAATTCACTATGTACATTCCAGATGTCAACAAAATGTAATGGCATATATCAAATCATGGAATTTATAAATCATTCACACAAAAAAAAATCACAAGAATGTTTTGTGTTTTGGACTTCTTTCAAGTCAGAAGCAGTTTGCAAAGATGCTTAAGAGCTGTGCATTGACTGAAACTTAATTTCTTTAAAACATTTTCATTCAAGAGCAGCAAAAGCCAGTTGAATTGTAAAGCCATGTAAAACTTACAGAATTAGCTGTGTAAGAAAAGTTTCAAAAGTGAAAATGGAAAGACAGGAAATGATGGCAGCCAACATGGGGATGTGATGCAGCTCAGATAGTCTCTGTATTTTCTAGAGCGCAAATTCTCACTACATAAAAGGACTTTGGCAATTAATTCAGAGGCAAATTTTCAAAGGCCTTCTCAAGAACTTTATGGGTAAAAATGTGTGTGTGGGGGGGGGAGGGTTGGGGCGGGGGGTTATGTAGGTATAATGGGTTTAATCCACATTCATGAATTTTCAGCCAGCTAGCGACACTGACATAATATCACAGTGACTGCATGTTTAACTGCAATGAGAGAGGTGCTCCTAGGAGTTTAACTTGTTGGGAGGTGGAATGTATCTACAAACGTGGAAGTTGAAACCTGTATGCAGGTAGTGAGGATGTGCACTTTCTATCCTTTCTGCAGACAATTTAAAGTGCATGTTGTATTTTTTTAATCTACTTGATCACCATATCTTCAAACGTGAACTATAAAGGTAGTTTATGTTTGCAGATCCGATTGCTGTAAGTTGTATGCAGGGCCGGCTCCAGAGTTGGTTCAAGGCATTGGCAAACCTTAAGCCTTATGCCCCCCTCCCCCGCCAGCTGTCAGAATCTCTTGTTTAGCTTTGAATGTCCTGCTCTTTACTGCCCCCACAGAAGCTGATGCCCTAGACCAGGCATGTCCAACTTCGAACAGGTCGTGATCTACTTTTTCCGGCCAAAAGTGCCAGTGATCTACCACCATGAAAATTAAGTTTCAAATTAGTTTCAAATTAAATTTTAACCCAATAAAGTTGGAGGATACCCCCCCCCCCATTTTTAATGAACCTTCTGTCATTTACTTGGATGTGATCAGCTGTTAAGCAAATTAAGCAAAAACAAAACAGAGAGACGAAAATCCAGTAAGAACTGCGAGGGGAAATGGAAAGTATATTTTTCTTAAAGTTTTATTGAGTAATAACTTTCTTTAACTGTCTTAATAACTTTCTTTAACTTTTATTGAGTAATTTCGGTTAAATTTAGGTCGAGTAATGATCCAGGCTGATCTTGCACAATCTTTAATATTGCGCTCTTGCTCATTAGTGAGACATCTGAGCCTGCATTTCATCCACCAGCTTTTTGAAGTTGGGTGAATATTGCGTGAGGGCCAGTCTCAGGGAATCCTGAAGATGTTCATCTGTCATGTTGGAACGTTGTGTACCCTTCGTCATTTTCAGATAGGAAAACGCAGATTCACACAAATAAGTTGAAACGAAACAGGAGTGTACAGCTTCACTGCATCTTCTCAAGTTGGGAAATTTGTCTCTAGGCACTAGCTTCCAAAACGATTCTTGCTCAGCACGGGTCTTGAGAAAAATGTCATTTTTAAGGGTTAATATTTCGTTTTCAAGAGATGGCTTGTTCAATGAGTAATTTTTACTGATAGCAGCTGCAGTTTCTTTAATAGGTATGACAAGTACTCCACAGCTGTTCCAATTTTTTGGAAGTCACAGAATCTATTTTCGAATTCCTGGATAACAGAACAGATTTCTGTCACATACTTCTCGTTCTGAAAAACAAAATTTGGATATTGTCCCAGATGATCCTGTGTATTAGGAAAATGATCAAAAGTGTTGTTTGCAAGGTCATTCATCATTAGCTCAAATTTGCTCTTGTAGGATGAAACTGTACTCATCATCTTGCCAATGCATTTGTTTTTACCTTGTAGTCCAAGGTTCATATCACTTAGTTCACCTGTAAAGTCAGCGAGAAATGCCAGATCACATAACCACTGCTCATTTTCCAACTCTGTTTGGTCATCTCCCCTCTCCTTCAAAAAACTTCTTATTTCATTCAGCAAATCACAAAATCTTTGCAGAAATTTGTGCCTACTTAACCACCATACATCTGTGTGCAAAATGACTTCCGCTGCCCCTTCATTAGAGTGAGATTGAAAAGCTGTCTTTGAAGTGATCTTCTATGAGCTGAATTTACAATTTTGAAAGTGATGTCCATGACAGTCTTGGTATTGAGTCTCTTGCTTGCCAAAACTTGCTGGTGAATGATGCAGTGGTAAGAAAGGAAATCTGGGAAGTCGTCATGCTGTCTACAGAGGGCTATGAAACCGTTAACATCACCTGTCATTGCTCTTGCTCCATCAGTAGTGATGGAAACAAGTTTATGCAATGGAAGATTACACCTTGTCACAAAAGAATGGGAAGAACTGAATATTTCCTGACCGGTAGTTCTCCCTTTTAAAGAAATCATTCCAAGTAGTTCTTCTTTAACACTGAAGTCTTCAAAAAACATCTGGATAAAGACTAGTAACTGGACTATGTCTCTTATGTCTGTAGAGTCATCCAGTTGGAGTGAGAAAGCAACACAATTTGAAACATCCTCCAACAATTGTTCAGTTGTGTCTCCACACATCTTTTCTATTCGCCGCACGATGTTGTTTCTTGACAATTGTACATCTTGAATAGCAGCTATGATTTCTTTCTTATTTTTAAATCCTTCAAAAAGATTGTCAGCTGCTTCAAGAAAACAATCTTTTACAAATTCCCCTTCAGTGAAAGGTTTGTATTTCTTTGCAATCAGGTTGCTGACCTTGAAGGATGCTATGGTTGCATTGACCGAATGTGACCTTGGCTTCGCCATCAACTGTTGCTGAGTAGCCAATTTCGATTTAAGTTCTTTGAGCTTCAGTTTACGAATTTCACTTTTGGGTGGAAAATCAGCATCAAACTTATTGCTATGCAGAGCCGTATAATGACGTTCCAGATTACCCTTTTCGGGCAAGGATACTGGGGCATTACAAATTAGACAACAACACTTGTCTTTCACCATGATGAAGAAGTAGTCCATTTCCCATTCATCATGAAAGTGGTAGGTTTTGCTCTTCTTTGGAATACTCATCTTCGTTATACTGGGGTGGCTGGATGTAAGAAGGCCAAATCTGCTAAGTTAGTATAAACACTGGCTGAATCTGGTCCAAAACTGTCACTGTCCCAAAGTATTAAAGATCAACAGGAACTGAAGACTTCTGGATGATGTGCAATACAAGGACTGGAGATGCCAAAACCACACATGCAGTTCTAAAAGTAAAAATAAGAATTCATCATACTGGCACCAATAATCAAATACCACCAAACAATCATCAAAAAAACTCAAACACCTGTCCAGCAAATCAGATAAAATCAAATACCACCAAACAAGTTCAAATACCACCGCACGCGATTTAATAAATTCTGCACACAGTGTAGAATTAATGCAAAGGCTAGGCAAAATAAAATTGCAGAGGCAAGCAAAGGTCACAGTGGTTTGAACCAATTCGAAGGCAAGGCATAGGCAAGTTATAGTAGAACAAAATTGGAAAAACCTGCCAAAATCACCAAATTCTTGACACTTTGTTGTGTCTGCCCGAAAACGATTAATGAAAGCGAACTATAAAGCAACCAACGACCAGCACACGACACAACTAATACAGTAAGTGTATTCAGGCAAAGCCTGGGCAAATGGATATCGCCCAGTATATAACACACTTCTAAGGGGTGTTGGGGCGGGGGCAGGAATGGATGATTCTGAGAGGCAGGAGACCAGGTATGATGCCGGGCCTGTGGCGTCTCGTCGCGGGGCGCAGGTGGTGGCCCCCTGGAGTACCCACAAACTATTGGCATGAAAACAACAAGCACCCCCAATACACCCACAGGCAAGATTCCCGCAGGCAGTGAAAAAAGACAGGCAAAGGATCAGCAGCAGCGGCAAGCCCTCGGCAGACGACCTGCCGGCACGAGCTCTCTCCTAGCGATGGGGCAAGCTGCTGGAAAGATGAAGCCAAGTGGGGCTGGCGATCTACCTCTGACCCCCCCCCCCCCACGATCTACAGGTAGATCGCAATCTACCTGTTGGACATGCCTGCCCTAGACGACTGTCTAGTTTGCCTGATGATTGAGCTCGAACACTTACTTTTCTCCGGCAACTTACTGAAAGTGTACCTGCATATGTATAGAACAGGAAACCTCATCCAGCAAAGTTAATGAAAATCATAAATAATCTTTTATAAAATTTGTGGATCGTGTAGACACTTGAATTCTTCTAAGATTTTTATCAGAGGAAGGGTAACTGTCATCTTGTCCAGTCGGTTTTTGATGAGATGCCACTCTGGGAATCTTCAACCTCTTCTCCAGTTGGAATACAAAGCAAGACTATTTGACAGGTATAATAGCCCAAAGTTGAATAAGGTAGGAATGTGCACAATCCCAAAAAAATGTTTGGTTTGTGCTCATTTAAAATGAATTTCTCAGGGTTTCCGTTTCAGTTTTTAAATGCAAGCCGCCTGTGTTTTTTGCATGTGCAAATCAATTCTATCTACATAGAAGCGATTTGCATGCCCTTAAAATTTGTAGGCGTCCAAATGAAGCGAATGCGTGACCATTAATACACACCTCTAGTCAGAGGCAAATCATTTGACAGCAACCAGTTCCTCAAAGAACTAACAGAATCTGCTTTCTGGGACGTGTAAATGTGTACAGATGTAAAGCTGGATCCTTTCTCCCCCAGAAAATAAGCCCGTCAGGATGTTCTTGGACCCCCTGTCATATGCTTACAATTTAGGGCCCTTTTACCAAAGCCCGTTGGAGTTTTGCATTTAACGCATGTTTTGCACTAAAACTAACTCATGGACGTGCAAAGTCTCTGTGGTAAGTGTCAAGGGCAACAGTTTCCATACGGACGCCTACTCTAATGTGCAGCAAAAGGGTGCAGTTAATGCCAGCCATAGAGGTGTTGCTATGTGCATCCACACTAACTACCACAATACGCGGCAACTGCCCTGCACTAACTGCAATGTGCTCTCCAAACCCACACTCCACCCCAACCCGCCCATTGCCCGACCGATCCCGCAATGTGCAGTTACCGCAGGAATTAGCGTGCAGTCATGGTAACAGACGACAGTTACTGCACACTAAAACACATGTTCACTGCTCAGTGGGTTTTAATCAAAAGGACCCGTTAGCGCTGATGAGACCCCAACCACAAAAGCTATTGTTAGGGGCGGAGAAGAAAATACACAGACACGGAGCTCGCATAAGCCTATTTGTTTTCCCTTGAAAAGTAGGCTTAAAAAAAAGATAATATGTACCCAGCTCATTTAAATAAAACATGTTATTACTTGAAGCGATAGTTAGCTAGGAGCCATGAGAACAACGTGGGAAGTCATGTCTCTGCAGACATTTCGTGCGACCGGACAGGCTGTTTTGTTTCCCCTTTGATTGAAAGCGCTTGGATTTGGGATGCACAGTACCTGTCTAGGTGTATACTATGGAGTGCTGAGTATACAGGTAGTGTTGTCTAAGAAAAGGGATCTTGAGACGCTGAGGCAGCAATGCTCATACATATTTTCTTTCCCTTTCAGTGATTCGGGCAAAAGTATCTGGTGAAAAACTGGTTAATGTCGACAATACTTTGCCCATCAAGAAGAAACAGTATGAAGTCAAACAAGTTGAGGTACGTAACTTTTATCTAGTTATGTTCTTTCATTTCAAGCACAATCCATAAAAATACCCGACTCCCCTATTTCTGAGAGACAATATGTTTAGATACTTTCATTTCAGGCGGCACAGTTTGAAACCATTAGAGCTTGTTTTGTATAAGCTGTAGTACTGCTACTAGATGATTCTATCCAGTTTAAACGTATATAAATGTAAAATAATACTTTCTAGTACTTTTCGTTTTCCTCTCATGCTCATTGCCTTTGGCGCGATCAGCACAGGTGCACATAACGCTACCCTTTGAGGGGGCAGTTGGTGTACCCATGCCAAGTGCCACATCGATGGGAAGCACGTGCCAATGATGGCTGTGCTACCTATGATGCAGAGCTCTGCCCAAGAACTACCCATTCTCTGCCCCAACCCGTGCTGCTAAGGTAGCATGGGATTATTAGCGTGGCCAAAATTTTAGCATGCGGTACTTTCCACCGCACTTTAGTAAACATGCTCCGAGTCAGCCATCATTTGGACAAGGCATTCAGAGTTCATCAACTATTTAACCCTCTTCTCTTTCCCACTGTTGCAGCAATAATCTTTGATAAGGGGCTGCATCCTGTGACTTCTTGCAGAATCTGATACACATGCAACTGAGCATGACCAGTAGATGTCCCCAGTGGCGGCACAAGGGTTTCTGCTGCCCTAGGCAGACCCTTCATGCCGCTACACCCCAAAGACTCTGTCCAGCCCGCCATGCCGCCTCCACCCCCTTGTGTTGAAGTGGCAGAAGCTGAAGTGCGCTTCAGTGCTGCAAAGGTCTTCAAGTGCCCATGCGCATGCATGCTCATGTCCTGCGCTCCTGATTGCACATGCCTGAGCGTTTTAAAGCCCGCCACAGCACTGAGGTAGCAGTTCAGCTGCTGCTTCCTGGGGGGGGAAGGGGGAGTAGTGATGCCACAAACCAGGGTCTGCTGCCTTAGGCGACCACCTAGTTCGCCTAATGGATGGGCCAGCCCTGGATGTCCCTCCTGAGCAATGACTGGGACTCCCTGCCTGTGGAGGGCTGTTTATGCTGCCCTGGTCGCATTTCTCAGTTCCTTCTAGGAGCTGAGCTTGGGAAACAAACTTGAACTTTCTTCATAGCAATACGCAATGCTGCCACTGAGCCAGCAAGCTAGCCCACGCATGCAAGCCATAGATAAATTTATCAGTTGTGAAGTGTGTTCAGGGCTGGCCCATCGACTAGGCGGGCTAGGTAGACACCTAGGGCGGCAGACCTCTGTGAGTGGCCCGGCGTCCGTGGCAGGCCATGTGTGTCGAAGCAAATGGCCTGCTGCAGGCCACTGCTACTGCGTCAAGCTGAGCCTTCCCCTCTCCACCGACCCCGCCAATAGAATCGGCGGCAGTGGGCAAGTGCAGCATGGCTCATCTTGGAAGGGGGGGAGGTGCAGTCCTTGAGCTGGCCCTGAAAGTGTTGATTAAAAATGGGGCTATTAGATCCCTAGGATATTGATTGGTGGCTTGACATCAAATCATCCTGAATATTGTGATTGTGTATATGAATTATTGTATTTGCTATTTTAACAATTTGCATAAAATGTTGGCACATTATTAAAACCTGATTTGGAATAATGGTGGCATCCTATAAACAAACCCACAGAAGGATGCATAAAATCTGTAAAACTGAAATAATGTCTTTGTCTTCTTCTACTAATAAAAAATTACTGTAGTGTGTCAGACGGCTGCCTGGGTGAGAATCTTCACAGTCTTGTCAAGTGCATATATCTATATGATTTGCAAGGTATTGTGGGCAATGTAGTTCATTCACACCAGACACAGCTGCTGACAATAATTTAGTTGTGCTCTTGGGTAAAGCCAATAAGATATTTATTTATGGGGTTATTTCTCCCAACACAGATATGCTTGGTAGCACATAAATTAGGTTACTTGCTTTCAGTGTTAACTTGGAAAAACAAAGTCAAAATCAGGAAAACAACAAATGAAAAGCCACAAAGCAAGAAACAAACTGTTCTTTTCAGGTTAACTTCTGATTACTTCCCACATAGATACAGAAGTGATTCTCTCCTAGCTCACAAGCAATTAGGTAAGGCTTAATTGCTAGCAGTTACCAGCTGAAACCCCTTAGCTGGCTTGCTTTCTACTGTGTGGGTCAAATCCTGCTTCAGGAGTTTTTCTGGGTAGATTAAAGAACAAATTTGTATTTCTTTGTGATGGTTGCTGTACTTTATAACAGAAAGTTACCAACGGAGTTTAGATAGAGAGCAGTCCATATAAACAGGATCCTCATCTGCTATTATTCCCCCTTGTTCAACAAGCATGGGTTCAATATCATGAATTGGCACAGATGAATCTCTCAATGGAACATTTTCAGGAGAATACTTGTTTCCCTGCTGTCTTTCAAGGTTATAGCTAGGGCATAGATCAGTGTTCATACCTGAGCTTCCATTGCTGCTAGAGTTCCTCTCTAAATAGCCTGGCCAGTATGTAGTCCAGTTCTTATGTCCAGCCTTCCAATCCAGATCCCTGGACACTGGATCTCTCTTCACATACCTTCTGGCACAGGTCTTAGGGTCCCTTCCACGTGCAGCCATCTCCCTCACAGGTAGCCTCTGGTGATTCCTAGCTCTGCAGCACCATTCCTCTGGCTTTCCCCAGTCCAATGGTGTATGCTGGCCCTTGGAATACCTCCCAGTATACGTACTGCTTTGGACTCTTCTAGACCTCTCAAAGGCTTTTCTCTTCCTTCTTCCAAAGGGTCTCTTTCCCTCTCTGTCCGTCCGGTTTGGCTTCTGCTTCTGATGATCCTTCAGATGAAACTGATGATCAAACTCAAGCTGATTCTCAGGATACTGAGGACAATTCTCTGGATATCCAAGGTGATCATGAAGATGGTCATCTGTAGAATAAACTCTACTCTTATTCTGCTTGGATGAGTGCTCCTCCCTAACACAGCGCAGCTGTGCTGAATCAGGCCCTGCCCTTTGAGATGAGTGCTTAGGGATTACCTCATAGCCCTCCTGATTAAACACACGTTTCCCCACTTCAGCTCCTCTAATGGCTGTTGGAAACCTGGTGCATTCTGGGACTGGTGGTCTTTTATGGGAAAGTTCTGTTTTCTTATTTCTACCAGAACTGACAGGTTGCTTGTTCAGAGTCACTTCACCTTTTCTATAGCTCCTTCCTGAGCTATGATAAGCTTCCTTATCACAAGTGACATCTCTTATATAGTAGCTTTAATTTATTTTATTGATTGATTTATAACATTTTTGGCCTGTCAATGAAAATCTTCTTGATGGGTAACAAAAAACACATCTGAAATCATAAAACCAGACAAAACAATAACATGGAGGTGCCTGCAGATGCCTTTGCTGTTTCTGAGATGGAATGGGGATGTGTAAGTCCATTGCTCCTCCCTGGAAATGTCTCTGCCATGCCTCTATGCTTTCTTGGACGTCCCTGCACTGGAGATGTCTGCAAATGTCATTTGTGAAATGACTATGGAGATGTGCCAGTGATTCCAATGTCCAAATCATGACTAAACATTTCCCTCAGTCTGACCCAGTACGGTATATCTTATGTTCCTATGTGAAAACATCTTGAGTCAGGTAGGATATAATAGAAGGGATTTGTCAAAGGAAAAATAAACGGGATTTGACAAGGAAGAAATTGGTGGCTTGAATGAGGGAGATGGATCACAGAAACCGTGTAGGACTTTAAGTGAATTGGTCAAGGTGAGGTCTTCTTCATGGAGCTGAGGAGTAAAGGAAAGCCAGATGTCACGGTCAGAAATCCACATCATATTGGATTTGGAGTTAATGAGAGGTGATGCAGGTAGCAGCATCCTCTAGGCAGCAGTAGAGGGGGGAAGTTCAGAAGAATGGAGACTAACAGGAAAGTCCACTTTCATGTACTGTATTTTCATATAAATAACACGTCCATGCATATAACGCACAGAAATGATGCCATTCTTTGTATAACATGCCTACGCACACCCTTTTTGCTGCTGACCATGCCGGGAATGAAACACATGTCCTACACTGTTGGCTTTAAACTAAAAGTCATATTGAGAGCGGAAGAATCAAGCAACAGAGTGGCAGTGAGAGAGTTCGAGGTTGGAGAGATGTCCATTCGTGAATCGAGACGAGAGAAAAAGGGGCTTGGGAATATGAACCTCCACAAATGCTCATGGCTTGGGAACAAAGCAAAATGGCCTACACTGGAGAGTGACTTGAGAGATTGGGTTCTTTCTTGGAGGGAACAAAATCAAGCTATCTTTACTATTGCAATTCAGATCAAGCTAAGCTTCTGGCAAAAAAAAAGAAGAATCCCAAATTTCAAAATGGGTTTCACCTGAATTTCTAGATTCATGAAAAGGAATGGACTTTCAGTGAGAATGAGAACCACTGTAGGCCAGCGACTTCTGGATGACTGGGAGGAAAAGATAAACAACCTTTGTTAATTCATCTCCAAAGAAATCTCTGACTATGGAATATCTGCAAAGGACGTTGTAAATAAGGACAAGATTCCAATGTCTTTCGACATCCCTGTCACCAGGACTGTTGCTGCTTCAGGTATGAAAATTGTAATCATTACAATCACTAGACATGAGAGGGCCTGCTTCAGTATAGTCCATCGATGCACTGCAAATAGAGTGAAATTGAAACCAATGGTAGTTTTCAAGAGAGTTAACATGCCCTGCAAAAAAATGCCCACTGGTGTGGTTGTCCATTGCAATAGGAAGGGATGGATAGACACTGACCTTACGAAAGTCTGGGTTGATAAATGTTAAAGGGCCAGGCAGGGGGGATTCTTCTGCAAGAAGTCCTTACTAATTTTTGACGTTGTGGCTGCCCACATGAAAAAAAACTTTGAAAAATATATCAACTCCGCTGGTGCCCACATAGCTGTAATACCTGGCAGTCTTACTTGAAAGCTACAGCCGTTAGATAAAATGGTTAACCACCCATTTGAGATGTTCGTGAGAAGAAAGTTGGACGAATGGATGGAATCTGGGGTTCACAAATTCACGCCATCAGGAAGACTGAAATAGGCAAGGTTTTGGAAATCTGAAACTGAGTGGCTTCTCTTTTGGAGAAAATAATGCCACAAACCACCGACAATGGCTTCAGAAAGACTGGGATTGTCTTCCAGCAGAATGAGACACATTCAGATACCAAACACGAAAGTGACGATGCCGATAGCAGTGACGACGACATCACTTTAGAAATCACAGAACAGCTCCTGCAGTAGGTTCTTAGCTGTTTCAACGATGATAGTGAGGAAGGAACGGACTTTGAAGGGTTCAAGGAGTCAGATCATGATGAGTGAACTGGAATTGGCATACTCTAATTTGGCATAGTCTAATTTGGTCTTTTCATTGACATTCAGCTGTTCAGAAATAAAGAAGTTGTAAAGAAAGGGAAAATGACTCCAAGTTTAATGCGCTTCTGCATATAACGAGCAGAGGGATCTGGCTGAATGAAAAAAAACATATAACGCGTGCGTTATATGCATAATAATCGATATACACCTGTGACATCATGTTTTATTCAGCCTGCCACACCATAGTCCCTGATTACTCAATCGTCTCAGACTGTTTCTCAGTCCTCACTGATTACCTTGCAAATCTAAATCTAGTAGTAAACAAGAACAAATCCGAAGTGCTACTAGTAACAAGGGACCCCCCCCCCTTTATTATCCCTCCACCAAAAATAAGACTATACCATATAGAGATCTCAGGAAAAATTTATTTATTTATTTACATTGTCTTATATACCACGCTATTTTCCATCATGAAGTTAAATATCTGGGTATAACACTAGACCAAAACCTTAACATGCTATCATATATAAAGAAAACAGCTAACACAGCATACTTCAAGATGAGATCACTTCAAACCTTATGCCTGCTACTTGAGCACAATGACTTCAGAACAGTTTTTCAGTCTTATCATCACATCCCACTTAGATTATGGCAACATTCTCCATCACGGCCTACCAAAGCATGCATTGTACCCGCTGCAAATGGCGCAAAACACTGCCGCCAGAATATTCGCCAGGACCTCTATATTTCACACATCACACCTACTCTTAAGAACCTCAACTGGTTACCGATAGGACTGAGAACAAAACACAAGGCTGTTACTACAATATATAAGATACTTCATAACAGCGCCGTAGCTGTTATGTGTGAGTGGTGTGAGTGGTGTAGCAGCACAGGGCGCAAAGGCTTAGGGGGCGCATTTCAGCTGTCTGCTGTTGCCCTGCCACCGTCACTTTTTGTTCTCTCAGTGGCGACGGTACTGGCAACAGCTGAGCAGACCTAAAATAAAAAAACCCAAACCATGCGAGTCTTCACAGGTCTGGTCCCTCCCTCCTCTGAAGCGACGTCAGAGCAGGAAGGGATCAGATCTGTTTAAAGCACAGAGTTGAAAGACACGCATGGGGGTTTTTTTTGTTGGTTTTTTAAATATTTTAAAGTTAGGTCTGCTCTGCTGCTGCCGGTGCCGCCAAGGAGAAAACAGAGGGCGGCAGCAGCAAGGCAAGAGCAGGCAGCGGCTGGATGGAACCACGGAGGTAAAGGTGAGAGGGGGGGCACACCTGATGTTCAAGCGACACAGAGTGCAATTCTGGCTCGGTATGGCCCTGCTAAATAACCAATCAGGCCCCAGCCTAGAGTCTCTTATAAACAAAGCACGTGAAATAAGATCAAGATGATGTATAAATCAGAATCTGCTATCTATGCCACCGCTCAAGACAAAATGCACGCAACATACCAGCAACAGTGCCGTTACCATCTTTGCTCCTAAAATTTGCAGCTCCCTTCCGCAACCCATTAGATCAGCCCAGACCATACAAGATCTGAGACTCGCCTCTTCATAGAATACTAGCACCAAGCTTCTAAGAAGGCCATCAACCACAAATGCTCAGAATAAGTTTACGCCCCCATTGTTAACTCCCAGTTACATGTACCCCGCTAAAGTTCTATGCAAATCCATGACAACTTACTGTTCTTTGTAAACCATTTTGATTATAGAAAAAGCGGTATATAAAACTTGTTAAATAAATAAAGCAGAGACAAATAGGAGTTTTTGATTTTGGTGAAAATGATCTTAGGAAGGACTAAGGGTGGGTTCTTAATGAACCAAGAGGTGGAGGTTATGGTCTGCATCCTGGCCAGTGTCTTGTTGATGAAGAGAGGAGTTGGCTTACTGAAAGAGCAGCTTTCTTATTTAAGGTCTGAGGGGAACAGAATAATTTAATAAATTTTGTGATGGCGCAGAAAGCAGAGAGAATAGAGAAAGAGGGAAAAAACAGGCATTTTCCCCAGATAGTAGGAAAAGAACCAGAAGTTTAAGGGTTAAAACCTCTGAACTAGAAAAAAACTCTCCACAGAAAGCAGGTAGCAAGAAGACACACCCCAGCTCCATGGTTACCAACCCTGCTCACGAGGGACAGCTGGGTGTGGGGCCAGGAAGCCAAAGGGGAAAGCACTCATATAAACTGCCAGAGAGTGAACTCAGGGGAGAGGAAGCAGCAGAGGAGGACAGAGAGAAGTCTGACTTCAGAGGGAAGCCTGAACTCAGAGAGAGGTCTGAGAACCGTGAAGGGAAACGCTTGACGAGGATTTCTAGTCCTGGTTCCAGTGCAGCTTGGAAGAGGTCAGAACGTCCCAGGAGGGGAGGAGGTCCCAGAAGCTCTGGAGAACCACGCAAAGAAGGTACCCGGGGAGTCAAGGGAGCTTAATGGGAAACCTCTGGGAGAAGGGCAGAGCCAGCCAGAGGATTTGGAGCTAACCCAGGGTCCTGTAAGGGAGACAGGAGATATACTTCTAGAAGGAAAGCTTACCCAGGGGAGTTGGTCAGCCATGTTGGCAGCAGAAGCCCTTCCCCCGAAGTATGCATGGAGCATGAGCCTTCAACAGTAAAGCCTGTTAAGTACTTGATTCCGAAAGATAAGGTAAGCAGCCTAAAGCCTTCTATTAACTCCTCAAAAGCTAAGAGACTTTCTAACTGCTATACTATTCCTCAGAGAAGGAAGGACACTGCCTTGACTAAAGTCTTAGAAATCCTGAAGGGATTAAAGCCAGATAGTTTTGAGTCTGAATCCTGTGCTTCTCAAGCAGACTCTGACTAGGAGAGTATGGAGATAGAGATGCCCGGTTTAATAGAGGAGAATTCTGATGAGGAAATGGAATGTTCGGTAGCCTCTAGGCATTGAGAAAGGCTAGAACATTTGCAGAAGCTTTAAACCTGGTAGCTGCTCCTTCAAGAGAGCACGGCTGGGAAATAAGGTTCCTGAAGTTTTAAGCCGTAGCTGAGTGTGTGAGCATTTGTATGCTAGAAAGTGGAAAGCCTGAGACACAACAACCTGAAGGAATTACTTGGTGAAAGGAAAGAAAAACCAATGTGTAACGGAAGTTTGCCTGCTTGGAAATGTAACAACTTCTGTTTGTTTTAAAGCTATGAAAGAAGATGGGTTTTTTTCTAATTCTTTTTGCACCGGAGTTTCAGTGCTGTGTTTGGTTATAGTATGAGGAAATACTGTGTTTTCATTTAAGTGCCAAAGCTGAAGAGAAGCAAGTTTGCCTTTGTTTGATGCTGTTGGAAAATATCCTTACCATATCCTAATATTTGGAATCTTTAAAATTCCTTTGGCTGAAAATAATAAAAATCCTGTGTGCCTATAATTACCATCTCGGCTGGATTATTACACAACTACAAGAAATAGGCACTTAGAACAAATAAATATATTGACTGCCCATTCCCCAGGCCTTAGGCAACCGCCTGGGCAAGGGAGGCGGTGACAATTTATCTCACTAGGTCTTGCTGAGTACCTTCATGCAGGGACCTTGTTGAATAAATCCTAAACCAAATCTCCACAAAGCAATTGATATCATTAAAATGTGAAACATAGAAGCATGACGGCAGAAAAAGACCACATGGCCTGTCTGCCCTTCTATATCAACCACTACCAGAGTAAGAAAAAAAATAATGTGCAGAGCAGATTTCAGAAGTGCTATATGTATATGATAATAAATGCTGTCCTCCTGCACACTGAAGAAGTTCTTCGCCTCCAATATGCAGGGCAAAAACATCTCACACTTATTTTCAGCCCTTTGGCTTTGGCCAGTATCTTGTTTTTTGAATTTCATGATCTCTTTTTATCAAAAAGTTAAAATTAGGATCTGAGCACGTGGCAGTCTCCTTATCACCATACTCTCCTGCTGCCTCTGAAACTGGTGGAGAGATGTTTGCACTGACATAATTCTGGAAGGGTGTTTTATTAGTTTCTTTTGGTAACTTGAATCACATATCAGAAGAGCTGGGGAGCTCATGGGGTGTGCTGGACTGAAAGATCCTGAGGGATCTGACTTGAAAAAAAAATGGAGCTTTCCCAGCTGTTCCCTGCTAGGATGAAGAGAGGGAGAGCAATCTCTTTTACTCTGAAAGGGTCATCTTTACCACCCAAAAACTGTCTTCACACGTTGTATCATATCTGAAAACAGCTTTACAATTTGGAAGAGGGTTTTTGTGAATGTGAGGGATGGATTTTTGGAATCAATCAGTTTGAAAATAAAATGCTTTTAGTGAATCAACTTATATTTCTTAGAATTATGTTTTCCCTTTGGCAAGGTGATCATTTTAAAAAAAAAATAACGGCACTGGAATTGATTCTAGAAAGATTAGGGAGAAGATTCAATCCAGATTATGCCTTGTGTTTATTCTTAAAGAACCTCTAATGACCCTGGCCAGAGTCAGCCCCAAGATCCTTTGTGGAGGGATTGGAGCAGTCTTGAGACTTTAGATAAATATTGTAGCAGCTGGGGGTAAAACATAGTTGCATCCTTATCTGGGCATCAAAACAGAAATGTCCTCTTATCTCAGGTTCCAATAAAGATAACAGTAACCCAGATGCCCTTAAGTACAGAGCTGAAAGATTCCAAATTACCCCTATTAATTAATAACCATATTAATATGATGAAATACAACCTCTAAAATGCATGTATACAAATGTTAGAAGTCTAATAAATAAGATGGGAGAACTAGACTAGACCGCACTAAATGAAAGGTTAGATATGATTGGCATCTCATAGATCTCGTGGAAGGAAGACAGCCGATGGGATACTGGTATACCTGGGTTCAAACTATATCGCAATGACAGGGTAATCAAATTGGTGGAGAGCATTGCATCACATAGGATTAAATCTCACATGAAACAAAATACTCTGTAGGATCTCTATGGAGAGAAATCCCATGTAAAAAGGGTAAGGTGATTGCACTGGGGGTGTGCTACCGACCATTTGGCCAGAATGAACAGATGGATGATGAAATGCTAAATAAAATCAGGGAAGCTAACAAAATTTAAAACAGAGTAATAATGGGTGATTTTATCAACTGGGTCAGTGTCACAGCAGGATGTGCTAGGGAGATAAAGTTTCTAGATGAAATAAATGACTGCTTCATGGAGCAGCTGGTTTATGAACCAACAAGAGGGGAAGCTACTGTGGACCTAGTCCTTAGTGGAACAGGTCCAAGAATTAAGGGTATTGGGGCCACTTGGCAATAGTGATCATAGCATGAACACATTTGATTTAATAAATAGAAGCAGGACAGCAAGGAAATCCACATTACTACCTTTTAACTTTCAAAAGGGAGAGTATGATAAAATGAGGAAAATAGTTAAGAAAAAACTAATAGGAGCAGCTGCAAAGGTTAAAGACTTATATCAAGCATGGGCATTGTTGAAAAAAAAACTATTTTGGAAGCCCAGAACAGATGTATTCCATGCTTTAAGAAAAGTAGAAGGAAGGTAAAAAAACTGCCAGAATGGTTTAAAGGCAAGGTCAGAGAGGCTGTTGTAGCCAAAAAAGCATTTTTCAGGACATGGAAAAAGGAGCCAAATGACGAAAATGGGAAACAACATGAGCACTGGCAAGTTAGATGCAAAGCATTGATAAGGCAAGCAAAGAGAGAATTTCCAAAAAAGCTTACCATGGAAGCAAAAACACATAAAAACATTTTCAAGTACATTCGTAGCAAAAAACCTGTGAGAGGCAGTTGGATGATAGAGGGGTAAAAGGGGCACTAAGGGAGGACAAGGCCATAGTGAAGAGGCTGAATGAATTCTTTGTTTCAGTGTTTACTGAAGAAGGGAAGTTACCCATGCCTGAAATGGTATTTAAAAGTGATGTATTGAAGGAACTGAAAGAAATATCGATAAGCCGGGACAATGTATTACAACTATTTGATAAATTGAAGAGTATTAAATCACCTGTACTGGATGGTAATCATCCAAGGTTATTAAAAGAATTGACGTATGAGATTGCAGACCTACTATTAGCAATCTGTGAACTATCATTAAAGTCATCTGTCATACTGGAAGATTGCAGAATGGCCAATTTTTAAAAAGGGTTCCAGGGGTGATCCAGGAAACTACAGACTGGTGATCTCGACATCAGTACTGGGCAAAACAGTAGAAACCATTACAATTACTGAACATATAGATAATAATGGTTCAATGGGAGAAAGTAAACATGAATTTAGCAAAGCCTTGTCTTACTAATTTGTTATATTTTTTTGAAGGTGTGAATAAACAGGTAGACCAAGGTGAGCCAATTGATATTGGGCATCTGGATTTTCAGAAAGCCTTTGACAAGGTCTCTCATGACAGACTCTTGGGGAAATTAAACAGTCATGGAATCGGAAGCAGTGTACTATTGTGGATCAGGAACTGGTTAAAAGATAGAAAGCAAAATAGCCAATTTTCTCAATGGAGAGTGGAGTACCCCAGGGATCTCTTTTGGGCCTGCTGCTTTTTAACATATTCATAAATACCCTGGAAATAAGAATAACGAATGAGGTGATGAAATTTGCAGTTGACATAAAATTATTCAAAGTTGTTAAAATGTAAGAGTATTGTGAAAAATTACAAGAGGATCTTAATAAATTGGAAGACTGGACGTCCAAATGGCAGATGAAATTTAATGTGGGCAAGTGCAAAGTAATGCACCTAGGAAAGAGCAACCTAAACTATGGTTACACGATGCAAGGTTCCACATTAGGAGCCACCACCCAGGAAAAAGATTTAGGTGTCATCATGGAAAATCGTTTATAGTTTATTTTAACTTGATATACCATCCTTTGTGGAACATACAGAGTGGTTCACTCGTAATAGTTAAAAATAATATTTAAAAGGCAGAAAAGAATGCCATTGTGTAGACAGGAAAGGAAAAAGGACATGGGGGAGGGAGGGAAGGGATGTGGAGTCACCTAGACACCAGGACAGTGTGACAAGGGAAAGACATCAGGATTGTAGACAGCAGATAGGGAATATATGCACAAGGACACAAGGCCAGTGCAGTCTTCTAGGCTGGCTGGATGTCAAAGTCCCGCTCAAATAAGTGTTTTCAAAAGGGCGTTGAATTTCTTGAAGGAGAGTTCCAAAAGGATGTAAGAAGGCAAGCAATTCCAGAGGGCATGGGCGACAAAAGAGAATGGGGACTGTCTGGTAGACTCATATTTAGTGCAGGAAGGGGAGGGCTGAACTAATCTGTTGTCCTAAAGGGAGAGCAGACATTGAGGGAGAATGTATGGAATGGTCAGGCATGAGAGATACTGAGATACACTTTTGTGCAGAGCTTTGTGTGCCATAATGAGGATCTTGTAGTGTGTGCATTGAGGGAATGGAATCCAGTGGTACTGAATGAAGAGAGGAGTCGCGTGATGAAATTTCTTTATGTGGGCTAATGCCTGAATAACTGTAATTTGGACGGACTGAAGTTGCTTTAACTGGGAGCTAGGAAAACCAGAGAAAATGATGCTGCAATAGTCAAGCCTACTGATGACAGCACTGAGGAGGACAGAGATTTGTGTGGTAATATCCAGGAAAGGGCGTAAGGCTCGGAATGTACAAAGGGCAGAAAAGGTTAAAACCTTCTGCCCAGTATGCTAGGAATCATAAGGAAAGGAATGGAGAATAAAACAAAGGATATTACGAGTATAATGCCTCTGTATTGTTCCATGGTGCAACAACACCTTGAATAATGTGTGCAATTCTGGTCGCCATATTTTAAAAAGGAGGGAGGGAAGAGTGGCCTAGTGGTTGGGGCAAGGTACTACAGGCCGGAAGGTCGGTGGTTCAAATCCCACTAGAGGACAGCAACCTTGGGCCGGAAGGACTGGGGTTTCTAGTCCCACAGTGCTCCTTGTGGTCTTGGGCAAGCCACTTAACCCGCCATTGCCCATGTTCCCTGTAAGTATTAGTGTATGTGTCTCATATCCCCTCATGTTAAATGTATACCCCAACCGCTTTGACCCGGTGAAAAGCAGGATATAAATGCAGCTAAATAAATAAATAAATATAGCAGAATTAGAAAAGTTACAGAGAGAAGAGCCACTAAATGGTAAAAGGGGTTAAAGAGTACCCCTATGTGGAAAGGCTTAAAAGTCAGGGCTTTTCAACTTGGAAAAGAGAAGGCTGAGAGGAGACGTGATAGAGCTCTATAAATTAATGAATGGAATGGAATGGCTAAATGTAGATCGATTTGTTTACGCTATCAAAAACTAGAAAGATTAGGGGATATGCAATGAAGCTACAACATAACCCATTTAAGACTACCAATAGAAAAATAATGCTTCACTCAACATGTAATCAAACTCTTGAATTCGTTACTGGAGGATGTAGTAAAAGCTGTTAGTGTAGCCGGGTTTAAAAAAGATTTGGACAAGTTCCTGGAGGAAAGGTCCATAAACCATTATTAAAGGGGACCCGAGATATCCACTGCTTGCCCCAATACAAGCATTGTGGAAGCTGTGTCTTTTAAGGAAACTGCTAGGTACCTGTGACCTAGATTGACCACTGTTGGAAACAGGATATTGGGCTAGATGAACCTTGGTCTGACCCAGTATGGTATATCTTATGTACTTATAACACAGATTAATCAAGACAAGATGTAAAATAAGAAGCTGGGCAGAACAAGAGTTGATATCATATTTATTTATACACTTTATAGCCTGGCTAAGCTTGCCAATGGGGCATTGATGTCACTACTCAAACCTGCAGCCATGATGTAGAGATAAGCAGATGATTTATCCATTTATCTTTATGTCCAATATTCAGCGGCCCCGTCTGTTTAGTAAGGCGCGTTGAAGATGCAGTCCCAAACTTAAAAGGATAACTTATCCAATTAAAGTTAGGCTTGCTATTTGTGTGGTCCACCTAAATGGATACGCTTATCTAGAATGTGGCTAACTAATGCTGCTCTCTGCAAAACCTGTGGCCCTGTCCCCCTTAAATTTATATCGAGAAATTTTGACTGGACAGTAAGTTGTTCTTCCAAAAGAAAAACAGCTTGTCATCACCCACTGCTAACTGCATGACATCTTTTGAACATCAATCTGTTTATTCTGTAAGAAGTTTCAAAAAAGGCCCTGTATCTCAAATGAACATCTGGTGAAATATCAAAACATTTTCTATGGTTTTAAATTTGCATTTCAATGTAGTGTGGTATTTGTAGTCTGGCTTAAAATTTCATTCCTGGAACTGGGTAACTTGCCAGCTCTGCTTTATATCAGCAGTATAGTATGTGTTTCCAACTAAGGTCATAAACTATGAGGGTAATTTTCAGAATGATCTAGTTAGCTCACCAAGAAGAAGTCCAAACAAAAATATCTGTTTAGCAATTTTTCTTTTTATCTTGTGCCCTTCCACACATTTGTCCTTGTCACCGCTCAATGATTCTGCTTTTACATTTCCGCCTTTCACTTTCCAGGCCGAGCCCAAAACTCTTGGGATCCAAAATTCTGACTAAATATTCCTATCAAATGGTATATAGTACATGGGCATAGCAGAAGGAAAATCACTATTAGAACATGTTGAATAAGATGGGTACAATTTTCCTGAAATATGCAAAAATTAACCCGGCTGCAGAATGTGGATTAAAAATTTAAAGTAGGCCTTGAAAGGGTTAAAAAAGATGCAAATTCTCGTTTTACCTTGTTAGCTGCCTTTCCTTATCTTCACATTTTTGCAATTGTGACTTCTTTTTCTTTCAGCTTTTCCAGATACATTTGATTGTGTTCACCTCTTTGAGATCCTTTGTACTTTTCAATGTTAATCTTCTTGTACTTACTTTCATGGCCACATTTTTGGAAAACTACATCCGTTGCTTTTTCTCTTTACTATATCTGGATTGGCGAATTATAAATTTCCACACAATAAATGCATTCAATTTCTTGACATAAAAAATGTTTTGCTTTCAGTATAGCTTCAACCTGCAATAGGCTGTGCAATAGTGGAGGTTTTTCAGATTTTAGCCAATACCTCTTTCAACTGGGTTAATTCCCTTTCACTGCAGAGCGTTGCAGTCAAAAGATGGCAGCTTTGAGCCTGTACATAATTTGCCATGGACCCCCAGTTATTGCACTGTATATTAGTCACTTATCTCAATTTGTTTCTATGTAAAATGCCTGTAGTTTGATTGCAAATAAACAGAATCCCCAGATCCCATACATCACCAATCAGTTTATCTGAACATCTGGGGAGGTGCTGGTGGGGGGGTTTCAGATTTTGTTAAGCGGAAAGTATTTAAATTAGATTGTATGTTATTACAATTCACTGTGTACAGTACAGATGGCTGAAAGAAGCAGAATATGAATTTGGGTATTAAATTAAACTATGCCTTAGAAACACAGACACTGGAGTGAGTGGAGTTTTAAGTAGCAAAAATCCCATTTGGCGAGATTAACTTTTCTGTGTTAGTTCAGTGAAATACAAAGCCCCTCAAAGGCATTCCAGGATGTTTTTCTGGCTTGAGCTCTAGGAATGTTCATATTACAAGATAAAAGAATAAATAAGAAGTTTGCCAATATTTATTGTTTGATAATGAACATTTGTGACATCAAACAAAATACTAAGAGGGGTAGTTACATGTGTTAAGGGAATAACTTGTTTTGACCAAATAATGCATATTAAATGGCAAAGACATGCATTATTTGCTCTTAATGCATTCTCTTGCAGTACAATGCATGCAAATGCATGTAAAGCACCTTATGCAAATGACTAATGAAGTTTATGTGTGGAAAGATAAGGTGACATTTTACTTACCAAATAATGTCTTTTCCTTGAGTTCTGCTAGACTAGTCCAGACAAGTGGGTTGTGTTCCCCTACTAGCAGATTGGTGGAGACAAAAAAACCAATGAAAAGCCCAGGTTTCAATGACATCACTCCCATGCCTCTATTCGCCTCAGTCACCAGAGTGGCTGTATCCATCCCAAAGCTTTTGGGAGAACATGACAAGCCTCCCACAGCCTCAATGTGGGCAACAATGAGCAATCAAAAGTAGAGAATTTTGTACAGAAAAACATAAACAGAAGGCTGTCAGTAGAAGATGAACCTGCAGAGCCAAGTAGAAAATCACAGTGGACCCAAGGGTACTACAGCAGAAGGACAGAGCAAATACAGTTCCAGGGGCGGGACTCCGATTAGTCTAACAGGACTCAAGGAAAAGACATTATCTGGTAAATAAAATGTCACCCTCCATATCGTCCTGCTAGACCAGTCCAGACAAGTGGATATATCAAAGCAATGACCCCAAGGGGCAGGAAGAAGATACAACAGCTCTCAAATCCCCTGCTTCAAAGGCCTTGGCTACCTGCGCAAGAACATCCAAGCAGTAATGCTTGACAAAAGTGGAAAGTGATGCTCATGTTGCAGTTCAACAAATGTCTACAGGGGCTACCAAGCTCTGCTCTTCCCATAAGGATGCTTGCACTTGGGTAGAATGGGCATGCAAACCCTCCAGAACTGGCCTGTGTGCCGAGGCAATGACCTCCTTAATCCAATGCCCCTAAGTTGATTTACCCATTGCGTCACCCTTGCATGGGCCAGAAACAGCAAAAAAGATGGTCGGATTTACAATATGAAAGAAATTTCATAACCTCCAAGTACTGGAGAAGCATCCTCCAGACATTCACAAGATCTTCAGATCATTATCCTTCCCCCAACATTGCTCTTTAGAAAAGGAGGGCAGGCAGACCAGCTGGTTCACAAGAAAGAAAGAAAGCACCTTAGGCAAGAAGGAAGCCAAAGGCCAAATGGAAACAGCCTTCTTTGAAAAAGATAGATAAGAATCTCAGCAAGACTGAGCCTACAACTCGGAAATCCACCTTGCAGAATAAATCTCAACCAAGAAGACCATCTTGAGTGTTAAATCCTTCAAAGCAATGCACTTCAATGGCTCAAAGGACACCGCCATCAGAGCCCTGAGCACCCGACACAGATCCCAGGAAGGAACGGAGGGGATGATGCAGATGCCGAACTCCCTGGAGAAAGCGCAAAGCATCCAGGTGCAAGGCTAAAGACTTACCAGCCACCAGACCTCAGAAACAGGCCACAACTGCCACCTGACTTTCAGAGAGATAAAGGCCCTTTTCCAGGCCACCCTGTAGAAAGGCCATCTCAGGAGCCAATTGCCGATCGTCACACCATCACTAAAAGAGGCACCAGCCCCACATGTATGCTAACTTGGTAGACCTCCTCCGGGATCCGAGCAGAATGCAGACCACTGCTGGAGAGTAACCCTTATGCGCTATCCATCTCATTTCATAAGCCAAGCTTAAGCAAGAAGGGAATTGGGTCCTCCAGGATCATCACCACAATAGACCCTGAGTCAAAAGGGGCCACAAAAGAAACATATACAGCAGATGCTGCTGCTGACTTGGCCAAGGCTGGGCCAGGGAATCAACACCTTAAGACCCATCTCCATGTGGCGACTGAAATAATGGCAAACTTTGGCACTGAAGCGGGTTACCATCAGATCCATTTCGGGGCAACCCCAGTGGCGAAGAATCAACTGAAATTCCTCCTGACTTACAGTAACTCCCATTCTTTGGGATCCAGAGAGTGACAGCTGAGAAAGTCTGCTTCCACACTGTCCACCCCAGCAATGTACTGAGCTCATACTCCTGAGAACTCAGGGACCACTGAGTCAACAAGGACTGCTGGAGTGATTGCATGTGAGCATGCACCCACGGCAGCATCTATATGGTTGCTGCCATCAATCTGAGTTGCTGAAGATAATCCCAGACTCTGGGAGTCTGTTGCACACAGAACAGTGGCAGGCAATCCAACAGTCTTTTGATTTTCTCCTCTGGCAGGAAAACTCTGCCTGCTTAAGTGTTGAAACGTGCTCCCAGGAACTCCAGGGACAAGGAAGGAAACAGCTGGCTCTTTCCCCGATTGATCACCCAGCAAAGACTTTCCAAAAATGACACCATTCAGGATGCCACCTGAGATACTTCTGAAAGAGAATGAGCCCGGATGAGCCAGTCTTCCAGATATGAATAGACACAGATTCCTTGGTGCTGCAGTGAGATAGTGAGAACCAAGCATGGCAAATTGCAGATACTTTTGTTGATCCACACAGATCAGAATTTGAAAATACGCCTCCGCCAGATCCAGAGAAGCCAAGAATTCCCCTCGGCGCACTGCTTGAATCAAGGAGTGCATGGTTTCTGCTGGAGGTGCAGGATGCACGTGCTCATTGACACCCTTGAGGTCCAGAATGGCACCATGAAATAAATGGAGTATCTGCTCTTACTCCACTCTTCTGGGGGGACAGGCACTACCATCTTTTGGAGCAACAACTCATCCAAGGTGGTCCACACAGTGGTACTTTTGATTACAGACCCACAAGGGGGAATGACAAAGGCATCTGGAATTGTCTCTTTGCATTCCAGGACATAGTTGAACTGAATGGTGTCTAGCACCCAGCGATCCTTGGTAACCCAGGCCCATTCCTGAAAGAAAAGCCTGTCTCCAATTGGAGGAAGCAGGAAATGGGCCCCCAAACCTTCAGTGTGTAGCCTGGAAAGGTCTTCCTCTGGTGGGGACCGAGGACTAAGAATGAGCCTGAAGCTCGAATAAAGAGGGACGAAAGGTTTTCCAGGTTGGTAATGACTAGAGTCCCGAGATCTCCAGGGTTCTGGCTGCGTGCACTCGGTGGATGGGCAGAGGCAGATGAAAAAGGGGTACCAGCCCATTTCATAGGCACTCTGGACCTATATTCCAAAATGCAGTAAGATTTTGTCTCACCCAGGTCCTTCACCATCTTCTCGAAATTGGCTCCAAAAAGAAGCTTCCCCTTAAAAGCCAGTTGGACCAACAGGGCTTTGGAAGATGTGTCTACCACCCAGTGCCAGAGACAAATCCAATGCCATGACACTGTCATCAGGGCATTATCCCTGGCTGCCAAATGTACCAGCTCATACATGGGATCAGAAAGAAAGGCCATAGCCAACTCCAAAAAAGGGGTAGTACCATTCAGTGGCATCCACTGGAGCAGGCTGACGCTTACCACTAATTGAAGAATAGCAGCCGCCATGGAGAACTGTATGCCTTTTTTAGGAACCTGCCAGTACTTGTGACCTGGATAGGCCACTGTTGGAAACAGGATACTGGGCTTGATAGACCTTGGTTTAACCCAGTATGGCATTTCTTATGTTCTTATGCTATGTTCTTAGAACTGGTTCTTTAACAACAAATCTACCTTTCAATCCAGAAAATCCTTTAAGGTCGATCTGCTTTCCACAGGAATGGTGGTTTGCCTGGTAACCACCATGACCTGCACATCCACCTTGGGAATATCAAACCACCAAATGCACTCCTTCTCTGGCAGAGTGTAAATCTTCTTACACACCCTTAGGCCCATAGGTCGGGAGTCAGGAGAATCCCATTCTGACCTTATCATATCCTTGATCTCATCCAGAACTGGGAAGATAGTAGTGATTTTCCACAACCCTTGAAGGAGAGGGTGCACCTTCAGTTCCTGCTCCATACTGGGCACATTCATCAAGTTCAAGGAGGATGAGGCCCTGGAAATTAATACCGCCAGCTCCTCCTTCCAGAATAGGTAGATCTGCCTCTTTGCAATCCTCTAGAGGCAAGAGTACTTTTTCATCCACGTCAGAGCCCAATACCGAGCCAGCTGAATCCAAGTCAAAGTCAAAATCTTGGACAGCTCCCAGCGGTTCCCCATCTCCAAGGGGCACCCCTCGCTGGGGATACTTAGCCAAAGGCAATCAAACAGGGCTTTCACTCTCATTGTGCCCATCACGAGACTGTGCCTGAGGGCACCCAGAGATCGCAAGTTCTGAATTTCCATGCCAGAAGGATAAGGCCTGCTGCAAAAAGGAAAAGAATTTCAGGGAGAACAATCCAGAGTCTGGATGTTCTCCTCTCATAAATGCCCCCCCCCCCCCAATACAAGGGGGCATAGCCACCACAGACCCCCTAGAGGATGAGGAGCAGCCCATAGCACTCTCACCAGACCCTTCGGCTTCCCTTACCCATAGTGCCATCCATCACCTCCTGCCTGAGACAGTCAATGCCAGACTAACTGCATCCCCCAGCTGAGAGATGGGAGCAGGCCCTCCAGGGACAACTCAGAAGCTGCCATGCAAGTAGAGCAGAGTCCTGAATCCAGAGATGAAGCATCTTGCTTGCTACAGGCCAAACAACATTTCCTGGAAGAAGAAAGAGAGTTAAGGCAAGTATCACAACAGGGATTGCTAAGGCTGTGGCAGCCCGAAAGGTGCATGGTAATTGCACTTTTACTGCAATGCACATTACAGGCCCTAGGGTAGGAATGCACGTTGTGGCTGCTTAAACAGAATGCGCGCTAGGACCGTGCAACTGCCGGGCATGCAATAGATAAAAACACTACTAATGTGTGCAAAAAGCAGCAGGGAAAACACCACATTGGCCATTGGTTGCCAGTGTTCCACCTCAAATTGCGTCCCAGGCAGACGAATCAGGAGCTCCCAACAAGGAGAATGACAAATTCAGGCCTTGGTACTCACCCCCTGAGAGACAAGGCAAAGAATTTGTGCCGTGCTCAGTTCTTCTACAATCTTCAGGAGAGAGCAGGCCGGACAGAGGAGGAGAGAGGGGACATTAAGCTTATGGGAGGCTGCTGTCCTCTTCAAGATTGTTCCAAATCCTTCCAATTTCTGGCTGCTCAACAGGCTCTTACAATGATAAGCGCATGGAGCTGAACCTTCCTCCCATTGCTACCAAAAAGACCACAGTCTAATGGAGTCTCTCATATCATGCTCAAGTGAGAGCATCATCCTCAAGGTTCATGAGCATTTAATCAATCTTTTCCTCTCAATCCTCAAATTTTCTTGAGAGGAGAAAATCCCTCCACCATCTGCTGGAGACAAAGAAATACTGAAGAGACCTCTGGGTGGTTGAGGCAAATAGCGGCATGGGAGTGATGTTAATGAAACCTGAGCTTTTCATTGGTTCTTTGTCTACACCAGTCTGCTGGTAGGGGAACATAACCCACTTGTCTGGACTGGTCTAGCAGGACAATATGGAATGCCAGGTTTGTGGCCTGATGTTCTGGTGGAGTCTCTTAAAGGGGCTGATGCCAGCACTTATTTCACTCCAAACACCCCCTCACTTACTGGAGGGATTCTCAGTCACTACCGCTTCATCAGCTGGCGCCTGGCAGTCTTGAAATGGCATCTCATGACCCCTAGAAGTAGTCTTATAGTACTAGTTTACTGGCACTAAGGATCAAGCTTCCAAACAAAGGAACCCACTAGTAGGTACTAGGGAGTGTCAGAGGACGTGTTAGGGTAGTGGGGGGATTTATTCCACCACCAGCCCGTTTAAGAGCTAGTGGACCTGACTTGGGCATCATATTCCTGGCAGCAACAATGCAAGTTAGTAACTCTTGCGGTATATATCAATTTGCATTGCTGCAATCAGGAACATCATGCGTTCCTGGCTGCAGTAATGCAAATAGTAGGCCCACTATCTCTTAAAGGTATCAGTGGTGGAATAAATCCTTCCATCAGCTCGATACTCCTCAACAGTCCATCTCCATTCCTTCCACTCCTGACACCCTCATCATCTATCCTAGTTTAGTGACTTCCACATTAAAGATTGCTGCAGTAAAATGCTTTGTTTTACTGAAGATTAGTAGCTGCCCCACCTCCAAGATGTTAAAAAAATATTCCAGCAATTTAGTTAGAAACTGGTCTCTTAGTTATATCTGGAAAAATGTGCAAAGTAGAGCTTAATGGCTCAGGAGGAGTGCTATGTGCTGAAGGCCCAAGTTAGTCCAAGTTTTGTTTCTTGGGTTGTCCATGTTTAGGGATTTCCTCTCACTGTGTGGTTACCAGATGACCCTGATTTCTGGGGATTGTCCCCCATATTAGAGTTGTGTCCCTGACTCTCACCTGTTTGGCAGCCTTCTCTCCTTGATTCCAGCAATGGAGAGGTTAGAAAAAAATGTATATTTAATTTAGTGAATATGTCACTTTTTAGAATTTACATCTATTATCTTTACATTTTACACAATACAGGGGAAATACATCAGTGTTTCTATTTCTCTGTCAATTTGTCTGCTTGGAAGTGATATCATGGGATGGATGGGGGGCAGGGGGGCATGGTAATGACTCCTCTTTGCTACTACATACATAGTTGCTCAAACCAGGAACTAAGGTGTCACTTCTTCTCTACCCACACACACACACACACAGATTTGCCTGCAAAAAACTGCTAATCTTACCCCACTGTGCAGTAGTTACACTTGCTAAGAGCACACAGGTAGCGGTGTCCAAAAAGAAATCACAATTTGCATTTCTCAGCTAGAGGGCCTTCTCTGCCACTGATGGACTGGATGAAAGGGGGACAGAAATGGATGGCAAATCCCAGGGACCCATGCATAAAGTTTCATGGTGCCATAGTCTTATTTCATTCTGCTCTCAATCAAATTGGAAGCCCAAAGGAGGAAGAGAAGGCTCCTAGCTCAAAACGAAAACTAACAGAGGAAACAATTTCTTCTCTATGGTAATTCATTTTTCTCTTGTACGATTTTCAGATATTCAGAGGTCCCAAGACATTAACAAATGTACAGCATGTATACACATCTATTGATGAATCCCTCTGTGGAGTGACACTACATGCGAAGAAGAACGAGCAATATCTCCTTACGGGTAAAGCAATGAGAATAAATGACTTACGAAATGGTAGCTCTTGCATCATTGTATCAACATTCTTTAGGGGGCATTCATCAGTCGGCCATGTTGGTTTGCCATTCTGAAGATGTCCAGTAATTGTGCTACATAAGTGTATGGTTTACAGCAGGGATATACAAACAGTCCTCAAAGAACCAAAACGAATTAGGTTTTCAGGATATTCTTAATGCATATGCATGCGATAGAATGGTTTGCACATGGCCTCAATAGCATCCAACTCTATATCGTGCATATTCATTTGGGATATCCTGAAAACATGACCTCGAAGACTGTAGTTGCCTGCCCATGGTTTATTGAGGCAAATATGAGAGCTGGCCCTAAGCTAAAAGTGTGATATACCCATCCTCTCTGTAATGTGTTTCCATAATTACTATAATTCAAATCCATATTATCAGCCTGGGCATAGCGGAATCTCATACGGTTATTAATGGATAGTGAACAAAGGAAAAAAGGGCAAAAAATCTTTACCTATAAAACCAAATACTACAAAACTCCCAAACTATTTCATAGGATATCACGAGTTAAAGAAACTGTTTTAGTTTGTTAAACCCAAGATTATTAAGCAGCCAATAAAGTACCTTAATCAAAGACACCAAAAAGTGTCCAAAAGATAGAAACATAGAAACATTATGGCAGAAAAAGAACACATAGTGTATCTAGTCTGCCCTTCCATCAACTACAATATTCCTCTTTTTTCCTTTAACAGTTTTTTTTATACTGCTTTATCATTTCAATCAAAGTGGTTTACATCGATAACTTGGATTTTTCTGAGCAATGGAGGGTTAAGTGATTTGCCCAAGGCCACAAGGAGTACTAGTGAGAATCAAACCCTGCTCTCTTGGTCCTCAAGCCAGTGCTCTAACCACTAGGCTACTCCTTTAGAAAGCCTCTGTGTTTGTTCCAGGCTTTTCTGAATTCAGATACCATCCTTGTCTCTATCACCTCCACTGGGAGGCTATTCCAGCTATCTACCACTCTTTCCGTAAACAAATATTTCTGCATATTACCCCTGAATCTATCCCCTTCCACCCTCATACTATGTCCCCTCGTAGCAGAGCTTGCTTTCAGTCACAAGAGACTCTCCTCTTGTGCATTTATGCCCTGGAGATATTTAAACATCTCTTATCATATATCCCCTATCCCGCCTTTCCTCTAAAATATACATATTAAGATCTTTAAGTCTGTCCTCATATGCTTTATAACAAAGACCACTAACCATTTTAGTAGCCGCCCTCTACACCGACTCCAACCTGCTTATATCCTTTTGAAGGTGCGGTCTCCAGAATTGCACACAGTACTCTAAATGAGGTCGCACCAGAGACATATACAGAGCATTATCACCTCCTTTCTTCTGCTAGCCATTTCTCTCCCTATGCACCCAAGCACCTTTAGCTTTCGCCGTTGTCTTTTCTACCTGTTTAGCTACTTTAAGATTGTCAGACACAATTATGCCCCAGTCCCGCTTTTCTTTTGTGGACGGAAATACTTCACTCCCTACACAGTACCGCTCATTTGGGTTTTTGCACCCCAAATGCATGACCCTGCATTTTTTAGCATTAAATTTAAGCTGCCAAATTCTAGACCATTCTTCAAGCTTAGCTAGATCCCTCCTCATGTTATTTACTCTTTCCTAGGTGTCTACTCTATTGCAGATTTTGGTATCATCCGCAAACAAGCAAACATTACCTGACAGCCCTTCTGAATATCACTAACAAAGATGTTAAAAGGAATCGAGCCAAGGATAGATCCCTGCAGCACACCTCCTTCTCCTCAGAGTGAACTCCATTTACCTGCACCCTTTGTTGCCTCCTACACAACCAATTTCTAACCCAATCAGTAACTTTAGGATCCATCCCTAGGGTGCTCAGTTTGTTTATAAGTCACCTGTGCAGAATGGTGTCAAAAGCTTCACTGAAATCTCAGTATACCACATCTAGGGTTCTCCCTCGGTCCAACTCCCTGAACCCAGTCAAAGAAATCAATCAGATTTGTCTGACAAGACCTGCCTCTGGTGAATCCATGCTGCCTCGGATCCTGTAATCCGCTGGACACGTTTCCAATAATTTACTCACCACCGAAGTTGAACTAACCAGCCTGTAGTTTTCAACCACATCCTTACTTCCGCCTCTGGTGAATCCATGCTGCCTTGGATCCTGCAATCCATTGAACTCCAGAAACCTCACTATTCTCTCTTTTAGTAGCCTTTCCAATAATTTACTAACCACAGAGGTATGTCCACTTTTGTCTAAAGGGACCACATGTGCCTTTCTTTAGCCCTCTGGCACCACTCCTGACTTCAAAGAAGCATTGAAAAGATCAGACAGTGGAGCCGCTAGAGCATCCCCAAGTTCCCTCAATATTCTTGGATGTATCCCATCTGGACCCATCGTTTTGTCTACTTTTAGTTTAGCTAGTTCCTCACGAACACAGACTTCTGAAAATCGTTTGAGATCCACATCACTTCTGTTCCTATGTGTGGGTGTTTTCTGAGGTCCTGCTCATTTCCAAATACTTTCTAAAAAAAAAAAGTGTCAGCTAACCTTATCAATAATTAATACAAATCATATTGTCATGAACTAACAGTTAGTATTCCATTGCATACATTTATTTTAAAGGTTAAAAAATAAAAGGCAGAGAAGCATTTCTTACTTTTAAGCCATGCCATCATGGACTCATTGGGGCTGATATTCGAAGTGGCTTATCTGGTTAGTAGGATGCTAAGAGGGCTATGCCATTGAATAACCCCTCAGACTGCCACAGCAGTGTGCTGGGGTGGTTGAGGGCGGTCCCAAAGGTTAGGATAGGTCAGTGGCTGTCTTATTTTATGCAAATTTATATCTTGTAAGTGGCTGAATATCACTGCTAACCAGATTGAAAATGTGGTCAGCGGCAAAGCCAGACGTCCCATGCTGGACGCCAGATCAGCTCTGCCACTGAATATCCAATTTTAATTTCAGCCACTTGAAAAACACAGACTGCCATGGTTGAATATTGACTCGATTCTATATAAATGTATAGAGATATATCAAGAGGAATTTTAGAAAATCCGCCCAAATGCAGTCGGAGACATCTAAGCCAGAAAATCTGAAAAAAATGCAGGCGCATCCAGGTGTGGACATGAATTCACAAACCAAGATGTGCTTGATATGGATGTTTGCGGGGGAGGGGGAGAACGTCTACCTAGACAGCCCCAGAACTGTATTCAGAATCCAGACATCTAGGACAGCCTAACCGTAAGAGTATTTTGGCTAGGAACAGTGCAACCAAAGTTTAAAATTGTGGCTGCTGTTACTGACATCATGTTGAGTACTGGGAATGAGAGAGTGCGTTCTTCTGTACACCCTCTGGATGGTTTTCAGCTAAAATGAATGCTTGCTTGTTGCTGTTTGCACCTCGAGCGGGTCTAGGGTTAGAAGTGACCAGGGCTGGCCCCAGAAATGGTTCAAGGTATTCACGCCGTAGGCAACCTTTATGATTTACACATTCCTGGCTTTCAAAATCTATTGTTTAGCTTTGAATGCCCTGCTCTTTGCCGCCCCCCAGAGGTTGCCACCTGGTGGTTGGGCCAGCCCTGGGTGTGACGCCAGACATCCATGACATTTCTGGGATCAGGCGGGGACATTCTGCTCCCTGGGAATGTCCTAACTAGGCCTCCAGGTCCCCAGGAACACCTTGCCCATGCCTCATCCATCGACCCCCCCATCCCCTCCCTTCAGATTTGGATGTCCTCATGCAGGGAGTGTCCCCAGAGCCGGTTTCTAAAATGGCTGTGGAGATTTTTCTGTGTTGTGGACATCTCTAAGCCTTTTTTCAGATGTCCAAAGCATAAATAAGTTTTCTAAAATGACGACCATACCATTTTATCTAAGATAATAGTCCTTGAAGGAATCAAATTCTTTTTCCTCTCTTGAAGGCAGGATTTCATATGATGGCAACGTCAACATTCAT
This sequence comes from Ichthyophis bannanicus, assembly GCA_033557465.1. Classification (NCBI taxonomy): domain Eukaryota; kingdom Metazoa; phylum Chordata; class Amphibia; order Gymnophiona; family Ichthyophiidae; genus Ichthyophis; species Ichthyophis bannanicus. Next base: position 100,359,234 of record CM066046.1, read on the forward strand.
TTGTGTGGATTCAATGCGCCATGGAATAGCTTGACTCTGACTCAGAAGATGAGTGCCAAGGAGAGATACCTAATGAACTGTGATTGTAAAGTAAGTCTTAAGAGTTGATTTCACTATAATAATATTTATTTATTTATCATGGGATGGATCAAAGGAATTGCTTTCGGTACAACAGTGTTTTGCCTATGAAAACTGAGAGACTGAAAATTGTTTTTCCCTTTTCTGTGGGTATAAGTCCCTGCACGGGTCACAGTGTGGGCATTTTTCTCATGGCAAAAAAGGGGCAAGGTTAGGTTGGGAGGGGAGTGACTGCATTTTAAATCCCCATGCCAGTGTTAAAAAAAACAGTCCCGCACAGACCCTCTTTTCCTTCCCAAGACCTACTGGGGGTTTCTCTGCTGTCTAGCAGCTGGGGCTCCCTAGTCGCACCTGCCCCATCAGACTCCAGGTGGAATGGTGCTGCTTCACACCTAGTAAAGGCTGTTTGAAATTTCCCCTCTCCGACCCTCCGCTATCCTGCATACACAAGTATGTAAGTTTTTATACCTAGTCCAATATGTTATTCTCCCTTCTATTTTATTTTACCAGTCCTCTGCCCTGTTCCTAGCCCTGCTTTCTGTGTCTGTCCCAAGCATGCATGAATTTTTTCACAGTATAAGTTTCTCTTACTTCTATTTGTGGGTTACTATGGGTTCTTACCACCTTCTCAGTAAAGAAGCATTTCCTCATATCTCCTCCGAGTTTCCTACCTCCTATTCCATATCATAATTCCTTGTCCTGCAACTTTATTTTTTAATGGAAAATTCCACCTTGTATTTTGTTGAAATCTGCTAAATATTTCAATACAGGCGTCCCTCGCCACTTCGCGCTTTGACTTTCGCGGCTTCACTCTATCGCATTTTTTTCAAATATGAGGGTAATGGTGACTAAAGGGGTGTTATAGGTCGTAAACAGGTTTTCTATGCTCTAACTACGAAAATATTCGATTTATAAATAAAGAATCCTACTTCGCGGAAATTCACTTCTCGCGGTAGAGTCTGGAACTGATTAACCGCGATAAACGAGGGACGACTGTAGTTCCAATATATCCCCCTTTCCCTAGTTTTCTTTTTTTTCAAAATAGGACATTTTGGATGCCTCTATATTCTTTATGCTGCAGACCTGGTTTTGTAGCCGTGTTCTCAACAGTTTCATGTTTACCATTCCCCTTATGGAAGTGTGACCTCCATAGCAAGGTCCCCCCCCCCCCCACCGCCATGTGTGTTTCTCTATCCTGTGCTGTTATATCTCTCTCCCATTTCCCTCCTCTCCCTCCTCTGTGTCCTTCACTGTCTCTCTTACTTTCTTTTCCTCTGTGGCTCCCATGTGGATTTCTCTTTTCCCGTTTTATCCCACATTGAGCCCGATTCTAAAAAGGGCACGTCTGAGCTGTCTGGACAGGCCCGAGCAGGAAGAGCTCGTTAGGACCTGATTCTCTACTGCAGGAGAAAAACGTTCTGTGGCATACAGAATCAGGCTCGAGGACGGCCCGACATGCCCCTGCATGCCTGTGAGGATGTCCTCCCTGCAAGCTCCTCTGGTTCCCGGGGCGCCAACCCTCTTTGTCCCCGCTGCCCTACTCAAGGCTGGGCAGCTGCAGCGGGGAACTACCCACACCTGTCCCCCAGGGCGGGGGGATCTGGCCCCAATCGCCCAGTTAATGCTGCTCATTCTACCTTTAAGGTGGAATAAGCAGCATGTTCCCCCTGAGCCCGCAGGACATAAAGGGCCATGACTGGAATTGGCCCTGTACAGCCTGCCGCCTCGGCCCGTCCCCACTCCGCCAAAAACTCCACCCCTCTCACCCCCCCTCCCTGGCTGGCTCTTCCCATACTGCTGCTCTAGCCATGTGGGGAGAGCCTGATGGGGAATAGGGGCAGGACGACATGCGGGGCTGCACGTCCCGCAAGTCATGACTCAGAATCGGGCCCTCTGTGTCTCTATATCTTCCTCCCCTGTACCCTCCGTATCACATTACTGATAAATCCTGTGCTAAGCAGTTAGCGTGGGACTGCAGTAACCACTATCAAATGCTAAAACAGCTGCTGTGTAATGACTTAGGAGTATGTTCACTAAACGGCGGTAAAGGAGCAAGTGTGCTGTTAATGCGCACTAATGACGGACTTGCGCCTTTAGCATGTCCTAAATGTCACCTTAGCGCGCGATAATGGTACCAGCGTCATAAAGCGCCCTATGGGCAGAGAGTAGGGGTCAATAGGCAGGGAGTGGGTGGGAACAAGGTACACTCCCTTAAGATCAGCACCTAAACGTCAGAAAACTTAACGCATAACAAAACCTTTCAGTAAGGGTGCATTTTGAGGGGAGAAAGCCTATTTGAATGTGTGCAATGTGCTGCACAGACAGATGAGCCCAAGGAAGTGATAGTAGTGCTCCATTAGCAGCAACAGCATAACGGGACTTAACAAAAATCAACATGCACGCAACACTGTTTCTCCCACTCAGCCTCCTCATCACACAACTCCTGCCACCAACCACACACTTCCACTACCCACACTCAAGCTCACCATGGCACCCACCAACCACTTGGACATACATAGAACCACAGTACACGCATAATGATACACACAGAACATCAGGGACAAAAAGACAAACCAAACACAAATCAAACTCCCACACTAGCTCAAAGGAAGCACACGAAACAACAAACTCCTCAAAGCAGTCAACAATTGAGCTCATAAACGCCAGATCCATATGCAACAAGATACACACAATTGCAGACCACATAGAAGACCAGCAGCCTGACATACTTTGCATCAGAGACATGGCTCAATCCCACCGACAATGTACTGTGATGCAGCGGACCCTCTGGCAGAAAGAGAAAAAGTTTTAAATTTAGAAAAAAACAAGTTTCAGTTGCAATATCCTGAAGGCCCACATAGAGGGAGCAGGAGAGCCAGCTTGGATGCAGAGGAACCACGCCTCTATGGGCAGGACTTAGAATCAGTCAGTCCCGATTTAAGCAGGGACAGAGCAGTTCAAAGGGGAGATCAAAGAGCAGGCCGAAGAGCAGGCCGAGGAGAAGGCCAAGAAGCAACTTGGAGAGCAGACCAAGTAGTAGGACAAGGAGTAGGCCGGAGAGCAGGCCAGAGACAACTCCAAGGAGCAGCACTGCAGAGAGCAGTCAAGGAAGAAGGTGCTCTCCCATCCAGCTGGAGAGAAAGCCCTATCCAGGGAGAGGGGCTAAGCCACGATCTGAGAGAAAGATATCCAGCTGAAAAGGATACTCAAGAAGAGAAAGGTACTCTTAAGATTTCTATAAAAGTAACCAGAAAGAAGGGTGGAAAACTCAGAGGCCTGGTGAACAGGGAAAAGCTGAGAGGGCGCGGCCACTAGCTAACTGCCACGGGGGTGGAAGCAAAGGCCGAGCGCATCAGCTGCAGCCCTGCCCCAAAGAAGTTTATCCACACTCTAGAGAAAGAGAGACCCGGGGGGATTACTTGAGCCAGCAAGAATTAGAAGATAATCAGGCTAGGCCTCAAGCCTTTCCTGGAAGAGACTACAGAAAGCTCAAAGGTAAAACAGTTATTGCCTGTGATTGTGTGCCTAAACCCCGCATAGGAGAAAAGCAGAAGAGAGGATTTTATCAGTATAATAATGACACTTTTAAGCAGAAAATAGCAGATGATTTCCCCAGGAAGAAAACTGTTAATGCTAAAGGTTGGGATAAGAGAACTTTTAAAACCATAGCAGATGAACAGCCAGGGTTCTATCCTATAGCCAAGAACCGACGCCCCAAGCTGACAAACAAGCATTGGAACACGGTTTGGCACGCTTTCAAAAAGCCAGAACTCAGCCCCATTGAAGCTTCCGATTCAGAGCTCTCGGACATGGAATGGTTGCCAGTGGAATCTGGGGGTGAGGAGGCGGAAGAACCCATGGAATGCGTTTATTGTACAGTAGGAAAACTATAATCTGTTTGGAGTTAAAGAATGTATAAAGTGAATACAGGATATCTTATGTTTTGAGTTACTGTGGAGATTAACAGTTGTTACTTTGACCGTTTTTATATATATGGAACCTGATGTAAGGATTGTTAAAGCCCTGTTACTTTCTGAACCGTATATTTGGAACCATATTGCGCAAGGGAGAAATAAAAGCCTTTTTCCTTACACTTGGCTGTGAAGTCACTTTATTGGGAAGTTGGCAACGAGGTTGGCACGAAGGACCGCTACCTTATGACCCTCGCAACTGGCCAACCCTGATACCCCAAATCTTATGCGCTCCCCAGCCTCCGGTGGAAACACTGCGCCGCCACCAGAGGGGGCTGAGGGGGACAGTACTACTCAATCAACTGGTGCCAGACAAATACACAGCATACAACTGCCCACGCACCCACAAGCGTGGAGGAGGAGTCTTGATAATTGCAAAAACGAACCTAAGGTTCAAAGCTCAGAGTTTCACTGACACACAACAATGTAACACAATCAGCATTGAGAACAAACACATTGCAATCTGCCTAACCTACAGAGCACCCAGAGCCTCACCTGAAGAACTAGCCTCAATGCTCGAAGCAGTCTGCGCTATCACCGCATCTAACAAACCCACGCTGCTGCTAGGAGACTTCAACCTCAAGTCCACAAACACCAAAGATGCAGAAGCTTTCCTACAGGCAATGACTTCACTTCAGTTCACCCAAATAGTCGATGCCCCAACGCACAGACACGGATCATCCCCAGACCTCATCTTTGCATCCAATTACCTAACCTCGAGAGGTCTAATATCAACACCCACCATCACCCCAGTTCCATGGTCAGACCACTACATAATTGAGATAAAGATACAACTACAAAAAGACAAGCTAAACGAACGCTCAGACAACACACCCACACAAAGACGATTCAAGAATTTCGACAGGGACACGTTCCTACAGGACACGATACAACATCAGACCATAGAAACAGACGACCTGGAGGCTCAAATCACCAACTGGAACAGCACTTTATCTAACGCCGCCAAAGCAACTGATGCTAGACCCAAGAAACACCGTCACAACAAGATACAACACAAACCATGGTACTCAAAAACCATACGACAAGAAAAGAGGGAACTCAGAAAGATAGAACGGAGATGGAGAAAGACCAAGACATCGGAAAACCAGCAACTATACCTAACAAAGCAAAAACAATACAATGAACACATCAACCAAACAAAGAGAGAATACCATACAAACATGATAAATACCTCCATCAACAAACCCAGAGAGCTATTCGAAATCGTGAAAATCCTCACAAAAGAGCAAAGGACAGAAGATGAAGTACAAATAGACCCGCAAAAATTTGCTGACCACATCAAGGAAAGATTTCACTCAGCAGAGCGAACAAGACCCAGCGCACCCACCAGGTCTAACTCACACCCTAAGACCTAGGACACATTCTCCTCACCTTCAACGGAGCAGCTATCCTTCATCTCCACAATCAATACAAGCACCGCCCCTATAGACCCTTGCCCAGTGTCATGGGTCAAAGCCACCAAATCAAACTTCATCCACATCATACACAACATAGTGCACAACTCCCTCACTCAAGGACTCATGCCGAATCAACTAAAGCTCGCCACAGTAAGACCGATCCCAAAGAAAACAACTCTCGATAAGAACAACCCAGCAGCATATCGACCAATATCCAGCATACCCTTTCTGGCAAAAATCATCGAAAAAACAGTACAACAACAACTACAAGAACACATCGACAACCATGCACCACTGGATGACAACCAACACGGCTTTCACCCCAACCATGGAGTCGAAACTTTACTGATTTACCTCTTCGACAGCATCCTACGAACCATAGACAACATCAAGAATGGAATCATAATGATCTTCATTGACATCTCTTCAGCATTTGACACAGTAGATCACAAAACTCTCCTGGAAAGACTAAAAACATTGGGCTACATGGACCCACCTTAAAATGGTTCCACTCATACCTAACCAACAGGCGGATACAGGTAAAGGTAGGCCACAACACTTCTCGACCCATAAAAGTCCTCCAAGGAGTACCACAAGGATCCGCACTCTCAGCACTACTGTTTAACATCTACATCCAGCCAATATGCGACATCCTGAAAAAGAACAGCATTCAATATACTATCTATGCAGATGACATCATGATATACACACCTATCTCAGTTCACGACCCGGACTACTCTAAAATAACAAACTGCCTCACACAAATGACAAGATGGTGTCAAAACAACAACCTCGCAATCAACTACAGCAAGACTGAGGCACTAATCATCACTCGTAACCCAGACTTCATCCACCCACCGGACATCAAGATACAAAATACAACCATACCAATAAAATCGGAAGTAAAATACCTCAGAGTGACTCTGGACAATGAACTGAACCTCAAGACACACGTAAGCAAAACAATCAAAAATGCATACTACAGAATGAGAATCATCAGAAGACTGAAATCCCTCCTCGCCACTGAGCACTTCCGTACCGTATGCCAAGCACTAATAACCCCCTTACTGGACTTCTGCAACCCAATCTACCTTGGACTAGCAAAACAAACACTCAAACCACTACAACTAGCACAAAACACCACAGCCCGCATAATATCTGGATCAACAAGACATGAACACATCACACCTATTCTGAAAGACTTACACTGGCTCCCAATCAGTTCACGCATCAAATACAAAACAATCATAAACATATTTAAGATCAAACAACACACTTCAGCTAACAGCCTGCACACCCTCATACAACCAGACACCAGCACACGCCCAAGAAGAAAAGGAACCTCCAACCGAGTCAGAACCCCAAGAGACTTCAGAAACACACGCAAGGATACCACAGAAAGAGCACTCTCCCTGGCTGCACCTACAATCTGGAACAACCTCCCAGACGATCTGAGATCAATGACAGACCTCAAAGACTTTCGCAAACAGCTAAAGACAACGCTGTTCATAGAACACTATGGACACGTCACATGATCTAACTACCAGGAACAACCAACATACCTCCCTCCGACCCACTGAAAAGAGAATGTATAATGGCACATGATGTTTCTTAACACTAAATGTATAAAAGAATGTACTATAAAACACGATGTATCATAGCGCACAATGTACATAGCTGAACATAATCAAACACACAACACAACATACACACAAGTCACGATATATCCTTCACTGCATGAAAAACACTATCACCCCTTTTGATTGTTTGCTGTGAAACCGCCTTGATTGTAAGAAAAAGTGGTATAGAAATACAGTTAAATAAATAAAATAAATAAATAGTGCCCAAGTAAGAAAGGGCACTATATTGATGGTGCAAATGGGGCAAAAGAGGGTGCATGTGGGTCATGCAGTGGAGGCATCTAGTGCACTGGGCAGACCAAGCAGTTGCCTAAGTGGCAGATAATAACATAAGACTTGCAAATATGCCAGACTGTGTCAGACCAAGGAAGAAAGGGGGCTTCATTATTACTCCACACTTCCAAGCTGCCTTGGGCCCTCAGCAGACCCAGCAAACAAAAAAGCCAGGGACATTGTCCCAGAAAGCATAAAGCCCTGAAGCTCCAGGCACTGGCTCAGGCCCAGCCTTGGGGAGGCTTTTATTTATTTTATTTTATTTATATTCTCTTATATACCGCGCTATTCTGCATCAGTGCGGTTTACATTGAACAAACTGAAATTACATTGAACAGGGCATTATAACTTGGAGAAAACTATTTTACAGGGAACATGGGCTATGGAGGGTTAAGTGGCTTGCCCAAGACCACAAGGAGCACCTGTGGGACTAGAAACCCCAGTCCTTCCGGCCCAAGGTTGTTGTCCTCTAGTGGGATTTGAACCCCTGACCTTCCGGCCTGAAGTACCTTGCCCCAACCACTAGGCTACTGACTGCCTGGAGCGACCCCCACTCCACCAGGGGATCCTTTGTTACTCACAGGGGGGGGGGGCACCTAGCCCTGTTTGCCCATAGGTGGACAACCATCACCACCGATGCTTGAATGTTACAAGTGGTCAAGGAAGGCTATCTCCTCCACCTCAGCAGACGCCACCCTCATTCTTCCCAGGAGAGCCCACCAGGGTCTACTTCACCAGACCCTGCTCCTCACAGAGCTAGCAGGACTACTCCAGGAAAAAAACAGTGGAACCAGTTCAAAAATACCTCTGGGGCACCAGCTTCTACTCAAGAGGACTGGGGGGCTCAGGTCCATCCTGGGCCTGCAAGAGCTCAACAGGTTTCTGGTCAGGGAGAAGTTCAAGATGCTCTCCCTTGGAACACTGCTGCCATTCCTCCAGCAGAGAGACTGGCTTTGCTCCTTAGACCTAAAGGATGCCTACACTCACATCCTAATCCACCCCAGCCACAGAAAACTCCAATCTGTGGTGGGGGAACAGCACTACTAATACAGGGTACAGCCTTTTGAGCTGGCCTCGTCTCCAATGGTCTTCACAAAATGCCTTGTGGTGGTCACAGTCCACCTCAGGCTTCAAGGGGCCTTTGTCTTCCCCTACCTGGATGACTGGCTCATAAAGGGGGACATAGCTGCGGATGCACAATGTGCCACCAGATGCACAGCTGGGGGACACGTCTGCCTCCGCTGGGGGACACGTCTTCCCCATCCTATGCTACACACTGTCATTGCAGCACTTTACAATGGCACCACTCTGTGCATCAGTACAGCTGCCTCCCACATGCTCGTCCACTTTACTGGCTGCCACATAGGGAGCTCACTGACATGGCAAGTCCATCAACTCCCACCTGTCCTTCCTTCCATCACCTTTACATTGACATTCCTTGGTGCTCTATCCAGCATTTGGGTTACAGCTGTTTTCCTGCCTTAAGGTGCATGCTTTCCACCTTAGGGCACCTTGTCTCTCTTTAGGATGCCTTATCTACTGTTAACTAGTAACAAAAAAACCCAAATATGGTGAATAAAAGGATATAATATGAAGCAAAATTCACCATGAAAAACCCGTCCCCGAAATGTATATATTTTTTTGTCGAAGCACACCGGAGGAGGAATGGAACTGAAATCCACCCACACCAAGCGGTGAGCTGCTTTTATTCAAATAAGGTTCTCCACCACATAAATCTTATAAAAACGTAACTTAACTTGGAATGTCCAGGTTCCACATATGTATTATCGCACCGTTGCCTCGCCAAAGAAAATTGTCTTGCATGACGTGCATATTTCAGGATAGAACCCTGTCTCAAGTGCCTGTGAGTCGTTTTCGCCAGCAACTGTGATTGAAAGAACGCCGTCCCCGCGGCTTAGGACTGCGTTATCAAGGCCAATAGGACAAATTTAAACAGAGAACCCTCCAATCAAAAGAGGGATTTCCTCATCGTCAAAGAGGAAGCCCTATGATAATTGGATAATGAGTACAATCACCACGAAATCTTACAATAGGCTGCCCCAGTCAATCTCACGATTCAGACCATGGGGATGCATGGAATTAAAAAGAAAAATCCAGCGCTGTTCAGTCCATTGTAATTTTTTGATCCTATCACCTCCCCGAGGATCAAAGGGAACGTGGTCTATGATTGTCCATTGAAGATCAGTGAACTGATGATTATTTGAGACACAATGCTGAACTATCAGAGCCGAGATGATTTTTTGTCATAGACGTGAGGCATGTTCAGCCAATCGTTTTTAATCTGACGGGTAGTTCTACCCACATATAAAAGTTTACAAGGGCATTGCAGCAGGTAGACAACATGAGTTGATAAACAGGTAGTATCCCAGCGGCGCACAAACACCTCAGTCGTAATCGGATGGTGCCAATCCTCACCCGAAATGGTCAGTGGGCAATAAATACATTCTCTACAAGGCACCTTATCCCCTCTTAAGATGCCTTGTCTCTCCTTAGGACGTCTTGTCACCTTACTGCACTTGGTCCTGTTAGCCCATGTTAAATGGCCCAAGGCACCCTAACGCTGGCACGCCCCCTACACGCCCATTGCCTTATATGGCTTCAGGCACCTTAACACTGCCCTTACCACCGGTGACTTTACCACGGCTTAATAAACATACCCCTTAGGGTGGCTGTGGAGGGTTGAGGTAGAGAGTTGGCAATGGCTGCACATAGGGATTAGCATGGACGTCATTAGCTTGCGCTAACTGTCCTTTGTGCAGTTAGTGCAGGTACTTGTGCCGCCACCAGTCAAAGGATTCCTCCTGCTGCCTCAACTCATCGAGTAAAGACCCATGTTCAGGCATTATCTTTGGAATATCCCACATTTTGACATCTGCAGTGAAATAGAAGTTGTTCAATTGTGGAAGAAGCTGAAAACCTATTATTTTCAAATGCTTTTAACTAATTATGGTAACATTGGTCTGTGTTCTATGTCTTTGGACTTATTTATATTTTGTTGTGGTTCACCTGGATTACTTGATAGGGGAGCTAGAAGTACAACAAATGAAAATGAAATATGGAGAAAAACTGAAATGTCTACTCCAGCTTCATCCCATTCCTTCTGTTGCCTGCAGGATAAGACTGACAGGGAAAACAGGAGAGACAGTCCTGGATTAGAGAGCAAAGTGGCTCTTCTTTGCTTTGCTCTGTCCATTCTAGTATCCTGTTCCCTGCGTGACAAGAGGGAATGGGCTAAACAGGAAGGGAGATTCTGGATTAGGAAGCGGTGTAGCTCTGTCTGCTCTAGGCCCACGCCCTTCCCACTCTGTTCCTTTGACACTACCTAGGAGCGAAGGGGCTGGAGAAGGAAGCAGCATGTTGTTCTCTGTTGTATGAGATTCAGGACACGGTCAAGGTCAGAGCAGAGTCCTTTGTGCTCATACTAAGAGAAGTCCCTAGTGTCACTTTCAAATTATTGTGCTCTAGGCAATGGTCTAGTATGCTTAATGGAACCGTCAATCCAAGTGTTGCTGCGGAGAGAAGGAGTCACAAGACACAGTGAGTCTTTTGCACTAAAAGACCTTTGGTGTCTGGTCAGTATTTACAATCAGATACTGTACAAAATGCTTAAAATCAAACTTTCCAGTCCAAAACTGGTCAGTTGACAACCATAGACAAAAGTGCTCTAATCCCTATCAAACCACCTGTTCCTCAAATCTCTTCCAGTCAAGTAGCACTGCCAACTTGACCACAATCCTTTTTCTACAGGTCGCCACTTCAAATCCCTTCAGCCATGCCTCAACTTCACCTCCCTTCTTACTGCACATATCCACTTTAATCCCCTCCCCTCCGACATATCTCTGTCCCTCTCCTCTTCACGTCTGTTAGAAAGTAGGAGCTACTAGGCTCAGTTCCTCTCTAGAGCTGTCGCTGTAGTGAGTGCATATCAGGATGAGCACATACAAAGTCCCTGTAATTACGACAGAGAGATGGAACAAGGGCCGCCCCTTTCAGCTGCCTCTTTGTCAGACGTAAGATGAATAAGTCGGGGAGAGTCATGAAGACATCTCCAGGAAAACTGAAGTAAAATGAGGATGTGCACGGGAGAGAGAGAGGAAACAGGCAGTGCCAGCTGATCACCACAGCTGAATGCTGACCTGGCTGTGCAACAGTTAATCAAAAACAAGATAAAATTAAAATCATTAATGTGTTAATTGCTGCTTTCAACTACATCACAACGTATCCTATAAAACAATACCAGAACAAGAGAGTGGAAGGAGGTGTTGAGCCAGAGAGTCCTTTATTAGTAAAACCCGACTCGGCTAAGTTTCCACAAGAATCAGCCTTCATCAGGGCTCTAAAAATATAAACATAACAAATACAAATAAAGCCAATAGAATATATGATTAAATAGAGAATACTACAAAAAAGGAAGCATACATAATTTACATACCAGACTCCTCTTAACAATGAACACTCAACGAAGGAAATAAAAACGACAATTTAAAAAAACTCTAAAAGATAAAAAGTGAAAGTCAAAAGATTAAAAACCAAATAGGAGAACAGGAGGAAAGAAAAGAAGGGGGAAAGAAGAAGAGGGGGGGGGAAGGGGAAGAGGGAGGGGGAAAAAGAGGGGGAAGGGAAGGAAAAGGAGAAGAAAGGGAGAAAGGAAACCATATGAAGTAAAATGTGCCAATATGTAATAGTGCAAAGGTGTGCTTTAATATAAGCCTGAAAACAATTGTCTCAAGCAAATAATGTACAATAGCCTTAAGCACTAACAACATTACCAATAAAATAATAGCAAAGTGCAAAGAAACAGATAAAAAAATCAAGGAAGTACCTGTAGACAAAGCCAAAAAAGACACTATTTTCAATAGGTAAAAAAAAGCAGAAAGGAAGAGGAGGACATTTAATTAGCTAGTCTAGTGGGTTTCCCGCCTAAGAGGAAAATTTCTCCTCTTCAGTTGAGACTGACAAAAGTAGTCACAAAAAATTAAGACGGACCATAATGTAACAACATTTAAAAACCGCAAGTAAAAAGAAGCCCCGGCATCGAAAATCTGGGGGTCACCGCACAGACAGGAAGCCGCAGGAGCTACCTGTGTAGCACTGATTTTCGATGCTACACGGTTCACCCCAGCACCTTAAAGACAGGCGAGGTTTACCCACACCTATCTTTATGGTGCAGAGCGCTAACCGTGTAGCATCGAAAATTGGTGCTACATGGGTAGCACCCTGGCCTGCCTCCACTCCACCCCAGAATGCCCCCAACACACCCCAGTGCTATGCGGATACGATCTGGGTGTGTTATGGACATATCCAGGATTTTTGAAGGGCACTGCCTGTGTAGGTGCCCTTCGAAAATTACGGATAAGTCCTTTACACGGGTAACTAGAGAAGTTGCCCGTGTAAAGGCCTTCGAAAATCGAACCCCACATCACTAAGCAACGGGGGAGGGGACTGATAAGGAAAGGCATATGAGGTACATAACAACAAAAAAAGAAGAAAGGGGATATGAGGGGGGTTGACAATAAAAAGTAACAAAAGCATTGCAACAAAAGACCATTGGGAAGGGGTAATAGAAACACAGCATATAGAAACCACTGGTAAGGAGTAATAGAAATAAAAATAAAAAGTAAAAATAAAAACACCGCCATGGCTGAATCAAGGATACAAAAACATATGAAAAACTCTAGTAATAGGAAATGAAAGGGATGGGAAAATGTAAAAGAGAATGGAAGAAAGGAAGCCCGGGGAGGGAAGAAGGGGATTGGAGGCAAAGGAAAAGGAGGGGGGAAGGAGAAGAGAGGGGGGAAAAAGGGAGAAGGTGGGAAAGGGGATAGGGAAGGAGAGGAAAAGAAAAGGGGGAGGGGGGAGGCGAGAAAGGGGGGGGGAAGAAAAGGGGAACATAAAATACTAAAAATCATTTACCAATAAAAATTATTAATAAGTATAAAATAAAAATAAATATAACTAAAAACGTGCTGTTTAAATACATATTATGAACCATACTATGGCAAAGGTAAGGGAGAGAAGGGAAAGGGAGGGAAAGAGTGGAGGGCAGGGAAAGGATGGGAAAAGGGGAAAAGGGAGAAACGTATGTCATAATCTGCTATGCCGAGGGCTCCAACACTTTGGACCAAATCTAGGGCCAGCCCTAGAGCCCACTACACACCTCCCACATCTGTAGTGTCCCATGGGAAGAGCCAGATCTTTATAAACATCCAGTAGTGCAGATGGGATCAGCACATCTTTGAGATTTTTATCTCAACTATATGTATTCAACAAGTAACCTTTTATCTTTAAGACATGCATGGTTTGCAAAAATATGCCAGTGTTTCTTTAAAATCCTCGGAATTTGACTTGATAAACTTGAGAACCTCAATATACACACAAGAGAGGGCTCAGGAATTTTAGCCTTTGTACTTAAAAGTTCTTTGCATGTGGCTGTCCTAGCTCTTGAGTACCCAAAGGAGATACATCTGACCGGGTAGCCCCTTTCTGTGAACCCGCTCATTGTCATGCCTAACCTGCCCAACCTCAAGAATTGGCAAAAGAGGAAGTTCTTTTTTTAGATGTTGGGTATGAAAACTATCATAAAGGAGTAATTTATTCTGATCTGTAGGCTTCCTATAAATACTAGTGGTAAAACAATATGCATTCTTAGAAATCAAAATATCTAGGAATGCAATTTCATTTGTACTGTAATGGAGTGAAAATTGAAGATGGTCATTTCTTAAATTCAACCATTCATGAAAAGCCAAAAGGGGATCCTCTCTGCCTCTCCATAAGACTGAAATATTGGCAATGTACCTACGCCAAAAAAAAAGATATTAGAGGACTAGGGACAATCAGTGAAGACATGCTTCTCAAAGTCAGCCATACATAGGTTTGCAATATCTGGGGCCACAGTGATGCCCACAGTTGTACCTTTCATCTGTTGAAAAAACTTATTTTGAAAGCAGAAATAATTGTTTGTGAGGGTTATGTCAGCTAGTTGCATAAGGAATTCATTGAGAATGTGTGAATTAGTATCTCTCTGGAATAGACTATTCTGTAGGATAGAAAGAGCTTCATGTTGGGGAATATTAATATAAAGGGATTCTATGTATAGTGTAACTAGATGAATATCAGTAAGATCCCCATCAAAATCATCAAAAGTAAGTTAATTATATGTGTGGGAATCATGCACACATAAGTCCATTTATCAGACCATTGGTCTAAGAAAAATATCAATAAATTTAGACAATGGTTCTAAAACAGAACCAATGCCCGGCACAATGGGTCTACCAGGTGGCTTCGTTAAGGATTTAAGGATGCAAAAATATTAAAGTAGCAAAATTTTTGGCTGTGCAACAGTTAATCAAAAGTAAGATAAAATTAAAATTGTTAAGGTGTTAATTGCTGCTTTCAACTACATCAAAATGTATCCTATAAAACAATGCCAAAGTATTTGCAGCACTGAAGGAAAGTGTACGAGTGTAAGCTTACCAGGGGAAGATATGCTGGAGAACCTCATTAACTGAAGCCCTGTTTCACATTTAGATTACAACATGCCAGCCTTCCTGTCCTGTTGCTACGCCCAGCGAGTGCCTTTGGACAGACTGGCTGAGAGAAAGAAAACTTTATGGAAATCAATTCAAGAGCAATGTTTGCGTCAAGCAAAGTAACGGCTCCTGTAGCTGGAGAGACTTTTATGACAAGGAAAAACCCTAAAAAGCTCGAGGGACCTATTCCATCAGTGTATGCTTACAGCTTTGAAGTGGCGGTGCCTACTGTAGGTCTTAATTAGAAACAGGATCAAATTGTGCTGTACATGAATAGAATTTGTGGAAATGTCAATGATATGTCGGGGGCATTGGTGATAGTGAGTGGGTGTGATCCTGGTGACTTCCAGGAGCCCCTTATAGAATTTTAGGTAAACTCATTGAGTAGAGGTGGAGAGGAGCTGGTGAGAATCTGTTGATATGACCTTGGAAGCTGATAGCTGAGAATTGTCATCTACTCAAGAAGAGAAGCAAACCTCTGGGATGCACAGTTGATGTTCTGATAAGTTGTGCTTTGTGTTCATGGATGCTAATTTAAAATACTCCTCCCTGACAAAAAGCACAGCACATTCAAGAGAGACTCCTCTTTGTCCACCTCAGGGACTGCTGCGATCGGGATCCGAAACCACCGAAGGAAACAGTGCACTAATCTCCCTGCATATCAGCCGGCTCAGCGGATAACACTGGATCGCCTCCAGGACTAACGCTAGGGACATGAGATGAGGCTCTTCTCCTACCGGCTCCCTCTGCGCTTCCTGATTACCTCATCCCAACATCTCCCGGTTCTCCATCAGCTGTTCACAGAGCACACACGCTGACCAGAAAGGAAGAGCAAATTCCTCCTCAAGCACAAGACCGCACACTTCCGCCCAGAAGGCATCATCACTGAGCGGCCAAGCTGCCCTTTAAAGCATGGCACATTCAGGCACGCCAGAGCCTGAGGGCCTCTCCAGAGGGCCCTTTGTCGTGGCCCTTAGGCCTGGTCCTGAGGCGTGAATTCTCCCAACCTAGTGTATCATAAGCTAATGATATAAACAATAGCTCTCAAGCCAAACTGAATTTGAGGGGGACAAATTGTAAGCTTGAATATCTCCCTTTCAGGACCTTGATTTACCAAATTACCCAACTAAGTAAGCAGTTCTATCATGAATGCTACCTTCATTAGAGTAAGTAAAGAATTTCTACAGTAATGTATTGTTCATATTAGAGTATACCTGACCGCTGTATCTTCTTGTAACAATCAGTCCTAAGCTATAATCTACATTTGAAGTTAAGTGTAATACTCAGTCTCAACTGCCGCGTATCTAACTTTATATACAAACTAACTAATGAGTTACCAGACAACCCTGTAGCAAAACTACTTCACCATTATAAATCACTCCTTAGCATACTACTAGGTCACTGAGCGATAATAGTATCTATATTAAAAGTCCTCAGCACTCTGTACAATGTTTTTACAAACACTAAACAATGTCTATACAAGCTTAAGTTTCATGTTACCAGATTTGTTTACCTAACAGACCAGAGTTGCATAATTAGCCTAAATAGATCTGTTGATATAACCTGAAACCTCCTATTAAGTACGGTTTACTCTAAATTTTTCCCTGCATTTCAAAATGGAGAATAGCAGTCTGGTTTACTGGATCCTCACCTTACTAATTCTCTTTATCCTAGCCCAACACTATGGCTCTTTCCCAACAGCCTCAGTACAATACTACCATATCCCCATTATACAGAATCAACACAAACACAACCTATCCTATCCACCACATAACACCACAATCATCATCATCAAAGACTAATATTCATCACCCCGCATGATCCAAATCAGCAGCTTACTCCCACAACAACCACAGTTCCTTTAAAATGTATTCTCCTAAATACAAGATCTATTAGGAATAAACTACCAGTGATAATAGACCTTGTTAACGACAACAACCCAGATTTACGTGCATCACTGAAAGATAGCTTTCAGATGCCGATAGCGTTCTGAGTAACAAATTGAATCTCACAGGATATAAACTTTTCCAGTGTCCCAGGGTTTCGAAAAGAGGTGGAGGAGTCCTCATTTTAGTAAAACAAAAACTCAAGATGTCCCTACATTTAAGCAAACACTCCAGGACCCCTGGACAGACCACTTATTATTGGAATTCACAATACCAGGGCACTCTCTGCCTCGCTCTCCTAGCATTGAAGTCCAACATAAAAAGAGATTTGGCCATTTGAGAAAGAAACATTTCTAAATGATACCCTTCCTTTTATTGATACCACACTGGTTGATCTGGATGACATTATATCGAACTGGAATACCTTCATAATCAATGCTGCTTCAGCACAAGACACATCATAGAAGAGATCTTAGGACATCAAAGAAATGGTACACTCATGAACTAAGAAAATTAAAACAAAAACTACGAAAACTGGAACACAAATGGAGGATTACAAAATCTGCAATGACAAAATGCTATATTTGAATACACTACAAATATACAAAGAATCTATCAACAACAGAAAGAAACAGTATCAAAGCACAATCCTCAAACAATCCCTTAATCGGCCTAGGGAACTATTCAGCATTGTTAAATCCCTAACTCTAACTCCAAACCCAGAAGCAAACACTATTACCATCAAACCACAGATTCTCACTAACCATTATATGAACAAACACAGACGCCAGGAAACAGGTGACATCCCCCCCAACGATACTAATTTGCAAAACATAAATAAATGGAATTCCTTCCACCATATTGACCTAAAGCAACTGAAAAAACATAATCACCAGTATTAACACAATTACATCACCTATCGATCCATGTCCGGTAAGCTGGTTAAAAGCAGCTAAAGCTGAACTCACCCTATTCATACTGACTATGGTCAATCAATTCTTGATGCAAGTCTATATGCCTAAAGAACTAAAACATGCAATAATACGTCCTATATTAAAATCACACTCGGTAGACAAGGAACTTCCAAATTCATACAGACCAATTTCCAGTCTCCCGTTCATGGCCAAGGTTATTGAAAAAATTGTTATGACTCAGCTACAGGATTTCATTGAGCTAAATGCCCCACTAGATGAACAACAATATGGTTTTATACCATCCCATAGAGTAGAGACCCTTATGTTAGCTGTCTTTGACAAACTTATCCGTGGCTTGGATAACCCCAGACGGGCCTTTGTATTAGTATTTCTAGACATTGCCTCTGCTTTTGACAATATTAGTAATAAAATATTCATTTAAAGACTACAGCAGTAGGCATAAATGGCACAGTAATCCAATGGTTTCAATCCTACATTTCCAATCACACACAACAAGTCCGGATTGGACAAACAACATCAACTATCTTCAAACAGGAACAAGGCATTCCTCAAGGGCCATCCCTCTTGGCACTTTTATTCAACGTGTATATCTAACCAATCTGTAACATCTTCAAAAGATACAAAGTGCGTTATCATATCTATGCAGATGATATCATGCTGTAACTCCCCATAGATATAACCAACCCCAACCATCACCAGATAATAGTGTGTCTCAACAAAGCAGAAAATTGGTTTACCACACACAACCTAAAAATAAATTACAATAAAACTGAAGTGCTTTACATAACCAAAAATCAAAACTTCACTCTCCACCCTCCCCCCCCCCCATCAAAACTTCCCAAATAAGGGATGGAACTGGACGTCAAAAAAGAAGCGAAGTACCTTGGGGTCACCATTGATCAATCTCTTATTATGCTAACATACATAAAATCAGTTACTAAAACTATCTTTTTCAAATTACGTATGATTCAACACCTCAGACCACTACTTGATAGTATGACTTTAGATCTGTTCTTCAGGCTCTGATCATACCTCATTTTGATTTTTGTAATAGCATTTTCAAGGCTCACCTAAGAAAACAATCAACCAGCTCCAATTGGCACAGAATCTTGCAGCCCGAATCATTTATAAGGCCCACCATTTGGATCACATCTCCCCATTTCTTTATAATCTACACTGGTTGCCCATAGCAAATAGAATTAAATATAAGTAATTGATGACCATCTTTAAGCTGATTAATAACAGTGCCCCATCTCATCTATCCTCCCTTCTTAGCACACACTTGACTACAAGATTGAGAGGAACCTGCTTGCAAAACACCATTGAAATTCCTTCAATATTCCATAATACCAAACAAACCACTAGTAGTAAGGCATTCACCTATGTCGCCCCTATTCTCTGGAATGCCTTACCAGATGAAATAAGATCTATTAAAGACCTCCAAATGTTCCACAAGGAGATAAAAACATTCCTGTTCATCAAACACTATGACAACACAGCTGACAATAAAGAAATTTATCAAACATAGCAAGTATATTAACTTAAGACTTATTAATGACATCCTTCCTAGTCCATCCGCCACCACAGATATCTCATTATTATTACTGTCTCCAAACATAACTACATATCTTAACATAGTCAATTATACATATTGCCAAATAAAAGTAACTGAGGATCACATGTTCCACTCCTTCATTGACATATATTATATAAGAGCCACTCTGGTACTAGCCATAGCTAATATGTACATAAGTTGATAAGTTACCTGTATATACCTGTTAACCGACTGTTTATGTGTTACACATTGTTTCAAGTTAAAATGTAACTTCCTTGTCCAATGTTAACTGTAAATGGCCCTTGATCTTTGGAAGGGGCGGTATAGAAAAGTTTTTAAATAAATAAAAATAAAATAAAATGTAACTGTATAAAGAAAGATCAAGATGTCCTCTTCTCAGTCATTAACTCTTCATTTGAAACCACATGTCCTCCCTCTTCCCACACGCCAAAGTTTGATTAATCACTTGACCAGAGCAAAAGCTTATGGGTCCGATATTCAAAAGGCATTTACACAGTTTACAGCCCAGAAAACCGTGTAAATGCCGTAAACCGGGATATTTAACACCGCCATATGCCACGATGCTATGCGGTTAGCATCAGGGCTTGTTGGGGAGTTCTGGGACAAAGCGGAGGCAGAGACTGTCACTAACCTGGTAGTGGTGATATTGCGCTGCTATCCAGTTAGCAATTGGCAGGTAAAACTTGCCGAAGCAAAAGCTGGCCTAGTTTTACCCGTGGAAGCTAACCGAGTATCGGTACGATATCGCCACTACCCAGTTAGCTTTGGTGGCTCCAGGGCATGTGCGGCGACCCCGGATATTCAATGCCGTCGCCACAGCATTGAATATCTGGGGTTAAGGATCAGCGGCAAGGCTATGCGCAGCCTGTCCGCTTCAATGTCGGGTCCTAACTGATTAGCAGAGTTGTGCACGGACCTTGACCACTATGAACCTATTTATTTGGCAAAGTGCAACTTTATTAGCGTATATGCCACACTGATGTACAAACTTGTGCTCTTAACAAAAATAAAAGCAGAAATAAGCATGTGCTCAAGTATTTGTCACTTCACCTTTACAAATGAAGCCATTACTGTTAAATAGAAATACATATTTATATTTCCATGCCAAAGTCATCTATGACAAAGAATTACATATAAGATACTATATCATGTATAAAAATATTCAGACAAGTGTTTTCTTCCTTATGTCAGACTTAATAAAACTTCTTATTGCTATTTCCTATTTTTTTTATATGTATCTCGTGCAGATACACTATTGGGCTTCTTTGATTTCTTCACACGGATTGTTCTTTTCCACTAGGGACATATGACTGTCCTCCAAGAGATAGCCACAGTGATTCCAGAATTCATGTGACCCTCTCCATTCATGTCTTTTGGAAATGGCCTATCTTTCCCAAAATCAACAGTGGTGTGCAGGCCAAAATTTTTCATTTTAGTTGGTTTCCCATCTCGTTTGGGAGATTTTGTTTAATTTTCATTTGGGGGGGAAACATCATTAGTAGCAGGCACTATTGAGCATTAATGCACATTATGACAAATAGTGCACACTAGTGAGTGATAGAAGGCACTATCGCTCAATAACACATACTATAGCTCAATAGTGCATATTATTGAACGATAGTGCCCTCGCTCAATGACAGACAGGAAGTGATGACATTTCAGGGTTTTTCTTCTGTCTTTGACATTTCCTATACCATTTTCAAATGACAGTACAACCTTAAAACCAAACAGGCACAACTCATTCTGTACACCTACTACTACTTCTAATCATTTGTATAGCACTACAAGGCATACACAGCTCTGTACAGAGACATGTAAGAGATGGTCTCTGCTCATCAGAGCTTACAATCTAATCAAAACAGACGACACAAAAGCTGCGGACTAGTGGGGCATGGTAAGGAAACACAAAGTGGGAGAGAAAGAAACTACACAGATCAGGATCCAAAAGCAGCCTTGAAGAGATTCATTTCTAGCCTGGATTTGAAATGGGCCACAGATGACGTCTGATGTCCCAACTCAGGTAGCTTGCTCCAGCCATAAGGAACAGCAAGGTGGAAAGTTGGAAGTCTGGAGTTGACCGTAGAAGAGAAGGGCATAGATAGAAGTGATCTCCCAGAAGAGCGGAGTTCCCAAGGAGGGGTGTAGGGAGAGATAAGCGAGGAAAGGTCGTGAGGAGCAGCAAAACGAGTGAACTTATAGGTCAGTAGGGGAAGTTTGAACAGAAATGGATAGGGAGTCAATGAAGCAGCTTGAGAAGAGGGCTTACATGAGCATAGCAAGACTGGTGGTGGATTAGCTGCTTTTATAGAGAAAGAAATGACAGGTTTTAGTTATCTGCTGGATGTATGTGGGGAAGGGCAGTGATAAGTCAAAGATGACCTCCTAAGGTTGCGAGCTAAGGAAACAGGGAAGAATAGAGCGTTATCCACAGAAATAGAGAAAGGGGAAGGGGGATGTGAATTTAGGGGAAAGATAAGAAGCTCGGTTTTGGCCATGTTCAATTTCAAACAGCAGTGCGATATCCAGGCAGCAATGTCAGACAGAGATACAGGCTTGGATTCCCAGAGAGATTTCAGGCATTGCGATGAAAATATGAGAGTCATCAGCATAAAGATGGTACTGAAAACCATGGGAGGAGATGAATGTACCAATGGACTGGATATAGAGAGTAAAGGAGCGGTCTCAAGACAGACCTTTGCAGTACACCAACTGAGAGTAGGATAGAAATAGAGGAGGATCCACCAGAACATACACTAAAAGTGCAGTGAGAGAGATAAGAAGAGAACCAGGATAGAACAGAGCCCTTAAAACCAAGTAAGGACAAGGTAATGAGTAGAACGTAGTGGTCAACAGTATCAAAAGCAACAGAAAGGAAAAGAAGGATGAGAGGCGAGTAAAGGCCCTTGGATTTGGCCCAGAATAAGTCACTGGACGGTTTGAAAAGAGTCATTTCAATAGAATGTAGAGATGAAAGCCAGATTGCAATAGAGACAGAAGGGCTTGAGAAGACAGAAAGTCAAAACAATGGCTGTGAACTGCATGTTCAAGTAGTTTAGACATAAAGGGGAGGAGGAAGATGGATCGACCTGACTTTACACCCATTAACACTTGCTTAGACTCAGTCGCAATTTGGCTTTCTATCCACCACTCAAATTAGATCTGGAAAAGTCACAAGCTCTATGGATCACCAAGGATTCCTATGCTCCAACAATTAGCCCTCAAATACTGGTTCCATTAGTGAATTCTTTAACACATTTAGATATCACTTTTGACACCCAGTTCTCCTTCTACCACCAAGTTCTCCTTCTACCACATTGATGAACACAAACCACTTGACTCACACCAATTTGGATTCCGCCCCTTCCATGGAGTAGAAACTCTCTTAATCACCCTAATGGACTTCCTCATTCGGGGTACAGATGACAACAACCAAGGCTTCCTACTCCTCTTTTTAGATATTTCAGCCGCCTTCGACAACATCAACCACCTTACACTGATCAAAAGACTAGAGAACCTAGGAATAGGCGGGACTGTCCTTAAATGGTTCAAGTCCTACATCACGCATAGACTAATACGCGTCCAAATTGACCAACAAGCATCAGAAACATTCCCCCAGGGACAGGGAATACCCCAAGGATCGGCCCTCTCAGCACTCCTATTTAACCTGTACCTGCAACCTATAACAAACATATTTAAAAAACACAGAATTAAACATTTTATATACGCTGATGACATCATGCTTGCTATTCCCATAGATACTAAAAACCCCACCTATGACACACTATCTGAATGCATGGCAGAGACGTCCTCCTGGATGGAATCTAACTACCTCAGCATCAACCTCAGAAAAACAGAAGCAATGTTCGTAACAAGGTTATCTATGACCGCGAACACTTACCCGGAAACAATTACAATCAACAAAACTACCATACCTGTTAGAAAACAGGTAAAATACTTAGGTGTAATAATAGACCACACACTTACTATGCTACCACACATAAAACAAACAGTAAAAACCATTTTCTATAAACTTAAAACTATTCAACACCTTAGGCCACTCCTCGAAACACAAGATTTTAGATCTGTAGTAAGCACCCTGATCACCCCTCACTTCGACTATTGCAATAGTCTCCTAATAGGCCTTCCTCAAAAAAGCACATACCTTCTACAAAGAGCTCAGAACATCTGTGCAAAAGTAATTGCTAAAGCTCACCTAACAGATCACGTAACCCCAATACTACGGGAACTACACTGGCTCCCTATTAACAGCCGAATTAGATACAAAATCGTCCTAACAACCTTTAAACTCATAAATGACATAGCCCCCTCACACCTATCTACACTACTGCACTCTCCAACCACAACCAGATCCCGCAGACAAAACGCAGCCCACTTCCTCATCACACCAAAAGATATCCGGAAGACTAAGAAAACCACTAGCTCCAGAGCATTCACGTTCGCTGCTCCAACGCTCTGGAACAACTTCCCAATAGACATCCGCATCATAAAAGACCTCTCCCAATTCAAGAAAGAATTAAAAACCTACCTATTCACTGAGCACTTTGAAATCCCTTACTCCCCCAAAACATGCTCCACAACAAACATGGACACACATACACAAACCCCCTAACCCCCTGCTAACTAACTCCCTGTCTGCCCCCCCCCCCCCGCACCCCTCACCTACGACATAAAAGGAAATTATGCATAAAAGGAAATAAATTCCAACTCCCTACACTTGCCCTTCTCACCACACACAGCCATTGTAAATACTTATTGTAAATAGTTAACTGTTTTACTTAATACCTTACAAAGTTAAATTTTATTGTTCAACGTAAATAGTTGATTTCTACTGTTCAATGTTCAATGTAAATGTATACAAATGTGTACAATACTGTTAAGCTGTTACATGTAAACCGCCCTTGATCTCTGGAAGGGGCGGTATAAAAGAAATAGTTAAATAAATAAATAAAATAAATAAATAAGTTACTGCTACTGTTTGCATTTCCTGCTTTCCAGTCCAAACAGAGTCAGGTTACTGTTTCTCTGTCAGGGTTACATTGCTTTCTCCCTCTCTTAGCAGGAGAAACACTTAGCTGCTTTGGTGGAGTGACGTATCATTTCTTCTGACTCTTCTTCAGTAGGCAAGGACTGTTCTGTCTCCATATCTTCTGGGCTAGACTGCCCTCTTTTCTCCTGCTGATCCTCCAGGGTGTCTGGTGCTTCTCCCTTCCTGGTTCTGGGAGGTCTCTAATTATAGGCTAGGTCAGACGTCTATCCCATCCCCAGCTTCCCCATGATCCTCCCCTGTTCCTCCACTTGCTGCTTCTGGTCTGAAGAGGATAACATCAAAAGGACAGAGACATGTTTTAAGTTATCTCAGGATATCTACCTGACTTATCCAAGCCTGGGTACCTGGCTCTGCCAGAAAACTGGTGATGCAGAAGTCATTTTTTTTACCAGGACCCCATTTCTCCATCCTACCCCACCATGACAACCACTTCCATTACTAGTCGGTCAGGCATTCATGATGGCCTTTCACATGGCAAGTAGTTCTTGATTTTTGCATTACTCCACATTGTAGATATTAAATATTGAAGAACAAAAAGACAAATTATAGACAGGACATGGAGAGGAGAATTAAGATGTCCAGGTCGGGATGTGCAAAATTTCCCATGGCATTTTACAAAAGGCCATTATTTGGCAGTCTGCTCCCTAGTGGTAGCACCATGAAATTACCACTAGGTGTCATGGATACCATTTTGAAACC
Organism: Ichthyophis bannanicus; assembly: GCA_033557465.1. Classification (NCBI taxonomy): domain Eukaryota; kingdom Metazoa; phylum Chordata; class Amphibia; order Gymnophiona; family Ichthyophiidae; genus Ichthyophis; species Ichthyophis bannanicus. The sequence continues at coordinate 100,384,328 of CM066046.1, forward strand.
CAGAGCTGGTACAGCAGGAGTGACTGGGGATCCTACCTGCTCCCACTAGACAGCAAGAACTCTGGTAAGACCTGGGAATGGGACTGGTGGGGGGGGGGGGGGAGTTCTGCCAGGGGAGCCTTGGGGACTAGAGAGCACTCGGAAGCCTCTGGACATAAAAGGGATTGATGTTGGGGAGGGGGATGATCAGGAAAGGCAGACCTTAGCCCTTCCAGCTGCCCCTTCCATCAGGTGCTTATTCATGTCTTGGGGCAGCTGCAAATACAGACGTCTAGATTGTTCCATATTGCTGTGAATTCTTCTTATAAGCTGGGGCGAACCCATCAATATTTTAGGCCCATCCATACCATTCCCGTTCCCTGCCGAAGTAAATATGATGTGCATCGCAACATGTAAATAGCCCCTTTCTGAAATGGCATTCACAGGTGTGCACCAAGTTATTTTTATTTATTTATTTATTTAACACTTTTCTATACCGCACTATTCGGCATCAGCGCGGTTTACAAGGAACAGGTTTGAACAATGAGGAACCGCCGTACATTGAACTTACAAAGAACAGGGAATTTAAACATGGATAACAGGTGAACTTTATACATAATAAATAATAGGGAGATTTAAACAAGGATAACAGGAGAACTTTGTCCATTATATACAAAAGGGGATTGCATCATATCTGAGTTTATGATACAGGCCCTAAAGGGGAAGTTATATGTGTAAATACTGTTATTACAAGTGAGGATGCTTTTAAAAGCACCACACTATGCGCCATCTGTTATGTTGTAAAGGTGTTGAATGGATTCTGCAGTAAATGGATTTTTCAAAATGTTGTTTTTTCACTTTTCAATGATCCAGTGTTATATCTAAGCAGTTAAATAGATCAGAAGCTGAGTGCATTTGATAAGTACTCTTTTTTTTATTGCATTGTGAAATAAGTTGCTTTCATACAATATTTATATTTGTAGGACCTGTATCACAGAGTCATAGGAAACTTCGCCCCCCACATTTCGCCCCCGAGGAAACCTCGCCCCCCACATTTCTTCCCTGCACATTTCGCCCCAGGAAATTTCGCCCCTGAAGTAGACAAGCTGTTTTCAGAATATTGCCATAGTTCATATTTTGGAACAACCTTCATTTGCGAAGGCGCTAACTGAAGGACGTTGGCTAATTTTTCATGTTTTTCAATTTTTGCACAAACTTTATGTTTGTACGTTGCGCAAATACTGGATCCACCACTGAAAGAAAATTACTGTTTAAAATTCAAAATTATACGAAATGCCTCGTAAGTAAACAATCAAGTTCCTGTTGTCAAAATCTTGAACAATACGTTGAACTCTAACAGAAATTGACAGATATTTTTTGTTTCTCGTATTGTTTTGGTTTCCTGCAACCAGTTGAGAAATTTCGTAGTCATGCAAACCTTGCTGCCTTTTCAACACTGGATAAAACGGTATATATTGGGGTAGAGCGTTCCACTGGTTTCTTGGAAGCTACGATGCCACCCTTCGATATCATTGTTTGTTCTGTGCCGACCGTCCAGAGTTCTTTGGTATACGTTCCAGAAATGTGTAGGAAATGGAGGCATTTGACGACCAAAACGCTGCCTTCTTCTGATGTACATATCTTCAAAATAATTGGCAATAGGCATCGCCTCAGCAGGAAAAGCGTAGTTACTCACCTGTAACAGGTGTTCTCCAGGAGCAGCAGGAATCAGTCCTCACATATGGGTGACGTCGGCGCCGACGCAGCCCTCGCGGAGCAATTTTCCCCAGCTTTCAAAGAAAGCCTCTGGGAATTGCAGCGCGCATGCGCGGTCCCCTTCCCGCCCAAGGGTGCCATCTTAGCCAGTCAGATGACATAGCTAAAAAAGACAGCATAAAAATTTGCAAAAAACTAAAGCAGATGATTGCAACTCCAAGGGGAGGAGGGAGGGTTGTGAGGACTGATTCCTGCTGCTCCTGGAGAACACCTGTTACAGGTGAGTAACTACGCTTTCTCCAGGACCAAGCAGGAAGTCAGTCCTCACATATGGGACTCCCAAGCTCAAGGCTACCGGAGACCCTAAGCACAAAAATGAGCTCCCTCTAGCTCAGCAGCACAGAAGGAAGGAATCTTCGCTGAATTATTACCCACCGGTAGCCCACATCCGGGATGGAGGGTAGGAGTTGCTCAGACCTCAAAGAGATTACGGAGGACTGCCTGTCCGAAAGCACTGTCCCTGCGGGACTCCCTCTCGAGACAGTAATGGACCGCAAAAGTCTGGCTCGAAGACCAAGTAGCGGCCCGGCAGATGTCTGCCAGCGGAACAGAGCGGAGGTAAGCCACTGACGTAGCCTTTGCCCGAACGCAATGAGCCGTGACTCGACCTTCCAAGGAGAGTCCGGCTGTCCCATAAGCCCAAGTGATACAGTCCGCAACCCAGATGGACAGGGTACGCTTGGAGACCGGGAGCCCCAATTTATTGGGGTCAAAAGACACAAAAAGCTGAGCAGCTTTACGGTGCTCCCGCGTACGGTCAAGGTAGAAGTTCAATGCCCTTCTACAGTCCAGGGTATGGAGGACCGTTTCAGCTCGGCTGGAGTGGTCTGGGAAAGAAGGTCGGAAGTACCACCTCCTGATTGATGTGAAAAGGGGAGACCACTTTTGGAAGAAATTTAGGGTGAGTCCGTAGGACTACCCTATTTTTGTAGAACCGAGTGTAAGGGGGATCAGACACGAGGGCCTGCAATTCACTTACGCGTCTAGCGGAAGTGAGGGCTATCAAGAACAATGTTTTCCAAGAAAGAAAACTGAGAGAACAGGTAGCCATAGGTTCAAAAGGCGGACAGGTGATCCGCTGTAACACCACATTCAGATCCCAGTCAGGTGCTGGCGGGCGCAGAGGTGGTTTAAGTAGAAGGAGACCTCGGAGAAACCTCGCTACGAGAGGGTCGCTGGAAAGAGGTCTGCCGTCCACCGGCACATTATGTGCTGAAAGAGCACTGAGGTGAACTTTGACGGAATTTGACTTAAGTCCCAGATTAGAGAGGTATAGCAAGTACTGCAGAATCACCGACACCGGGCAGGAGAAGGGATCCTGAGACTGTTGGGTACACCAAACGGAAAAGCGACGCCATTTAAGGGCGTAGCATTTGCGGGTAGAAGGTCGCCGAGAAGCTAGGATGACCTCTTCCACCTCTGCCGGCAGAAGAAGGGGAGCAAGGACTACCCTCTCAGCAGCCAGGCCATTAGATTGAGAGATCTGAGGTTGGGGTGTAGCAGAGACCCCTGATCCTGAGTGAGGAGATCCGGCTGTAACCCCAGAGGGAATGGATCCTCCACCGCTAATTGCAGCAGGAGTGGAAACCACGGCTGTCGGGGCCAGCGAGGGGCCACCAGGATCATGAAGGCTTTGTCTCGGAGAACCTTGAAAAGAGTTCGAGAGACTAGCGGGATGGGAGGGAAAGCGTACAGAAGGCTCTCCGACCATGAGAGTAGAAAAGCGTCTGCCGCAACTCGAAGGGGATGTGGCTGACGAGAGCAGAAGCGAGGAAGTTACCGGTTGAGAGGGCTGGCAAAGAGATCCATCGTGGGGAGGCCCCACTTTAGAAAGAGCTTCTGAACTACCAAGGGATCCAGGCGCCACTCGTGCGGCTGGAGGATCCTGCTGAGTTTGTCCGCCAGGCAATTTTCTTGGCCTGGGAGATAAACTGCCTTGAGATGAACGCCGTGACTGACGGCCCAAGAGCAGAGCTTCTGTGCTTCCCGACAGAGAAGGAAGGAGCCCGTGCCCCCCTGCTTGTTCACGTAGAACATGGCAACTTGATTGTCCGTCTGGACAAGGACGGACTGGCGAGAGGTCAGGTGGGAGAAGGCCTTGAGAGCCAAGCGGATCGCTCTGAGCTCCAGGAAGTTGATCTGCTGAGCAGACTCCCACGTGGTCCAGAGGCCCTGAGTACGTGCCCCTTGGCAATGTGCTCCCCAGCCCAGGAGGGATGCATCTGTCGTCAGCACCTGGGCCGGCTGAGGTGACTGAAAAGGCATGCCGAGTACCAGGTTCGGCTGATGAAGCCACCACCGGAGAGACGAGATCAGCGGCTCGGAGACGCGCACTAGGTCTGCTAGGCCGCCTGTGGCTTGTTGCCACTGCTTGCGGAGACACCATTGAGCAGGCCGCATATTCAGGCGGGCATTGGGGGTCACATGGACGGTGGAAGCCATATGGCCGAGTAGTCTCAGGAAGCGCCTGGCGGAGACCAGGGGCTGGCTGCGAAAACGGTCGGCTAGGTCCATGAGCCGTTGAGCCCTGTCGAGCGGTAGGAACGCTCGTGCCTGAGGAGTGTGCAGCCTTGCGCCGATGAACTCGAGATCCTGTGAGGGGAGCAAAGTGGACTTTGCGAAGTTTATAACAAAGCCCAAGTACTGCAGAAGAGTCACCGTGCGGCGTGTGGCGTTGGTGACCTCCGCAGCGGACACTGCTCTGATGAGCCAGTCGTCGAGGTACGGAAAGACATAGAGGCCATGAAGCCGGAGATGGGCCGCCACCACCGCGAGGCATTTTGTGAAGACCCGCGGTGCGGAGGACAGGCCAAAGGGCAGTACTCTGTACTGGTAATGATTTCCTGCCACCACAAACCTTAGGTATTGGCGGTGGCTTGGGTGGATGAGGATGTGCGTGTAGGCATCCTTTAGATCCAAGGAGCATAGCCAATCTCCCTGCTGGAGGTAGGGGAAAAGGATTCCAAGGGTAAGCATCTTGAACTTTTCCCGCACGAGGAATCTGTTGAGGTTGCGCAGGTCCAGGATGGGTCTGAGGCCTCCTGTCCTTTTTGGTACTAGAAAATACCTGGAATAAAAGCCCTGACCTCTCAGGTGGTGGGGCACCGGTTCCACCGCCTGTTCCTGTAGAAGACCTGCTAACTCCTGAAGGAGTAATTCCCTGTGCAGAGGGAGTCGTGGAGGTTCTCCCGGAAAATAGGAGGGAGGGACCTGCTGGAAGTGGAGAAGGTAGCCTTCTCTCACGACTTGAAGCACCCAGGCATCTGAGGTGATGCTGGACCACCTGTGGGCGAAGTGAACCAGCCGGCCTCCGGTGCTGGGAGGAGCCAGCGGAGGGGGAGAGGCTATGCTTAAGGAGTCAAAAAACCCCCACCACCCTGCTGAGCAGGGGCTGGTGGTGCAGGCTTGGGGGCTTGCTGCCTACGGGACCCGTTACCCCGTCCCTTGGCCTGCTGGCCCTGTTGGGGAGCTGCAGGGGCCTGATATTGGGGGTATTGTTTGTAGGCAGCCGCCTTTCTCGGGTAAAAGGACTTCTTTCCCGAGCCCTTCTTTTTCTGGGAAGGGGCGGAGGTCTTCCTAGAAAGCCTAGTCCTGGTGAGAGTCTCCGTCTCGATCTGTGCAGCCTTTTCAGCCATGGGCTTGCCAAAGAGGTTCTCGCCTCGGCAGGGGACATCGACCAACTTGTCCTGCACCCAGGGCTCAAGGTCAGACGACTGAAGCCAAGCCTGTCGGCGGGCACCGATGCCGGCTGCGGCCACTCGAGCCGATGCTTCAAAGCCATCATAGGCTGCTCGGGATATGAATTTTGAGCATTCCCGAATGCCAGAGGACAAGGCCAGGAACCTCCGCAAGGGTTCCTCGGACAAACCAGCGGAGAATCCGACTAGCTCTTTAGCCAGGTCTCGGAGATACATGCCCATGTATAGCTGGTAGGTTTGGACACGACACGCAAGCATAGAGCCCTGGAAACACTTCTTACCCAGGCCATCCAGGTTACGGGCCTCCCTGCCAGGAGGCACCGAGGAGTGCATCTTCTGGCTCTTAAGACGATGCATGGCCGATTCCACTACCATGGAATGGTGTGGTAGCTGTGCTTTTTGGAAGCCAGGGCTCTTGCGGACTCGATAGATAGAATCGACCCGCTTGCTCAGGACCGGCGAGGAGGCCGGACTCTCCCACATGCGGAAGAGTAGTCGTTCCAGCATGGGAGGAACCGGTACAGTAAAGTATTCCCTGGCGGGAGAGTCATACTGGAGGGCGTCGAGCTCTTCGGCTCGAGGCTCCTCCTCGGGATCCGCAGGGAAGGCCAAAGCCTTGGCCATATCCCTGACGAAGTCCGAGAACCGGGCATCCTCCGGGGGGGACTGCTTCCGAGGTTCGGACTCAGGTGAGTCCGAGGGGACACACCGAGTCCGAAAAGAATCAGGCGACTCTTCCTCTTCAGACTCCCAGACCGACTCCGACGAGGACTCGGTGGGATCGGCCCGGGCAGGACGCGGCGCCTGCCGCCCCGACGCCGAGGGAGTCGGCGTCGGTGACCTCGGTCCCGAACGGGAGGCCGAGGGTGACCTCGACTGAGGATCGACTCGAGTTCGCATGGACTCGAGGATCGGCTCGGTCTCCGGGGTCGACTTAGACGTCGACGTCCCGGCGGTCGGGGCAGCGGCGCCAGCGAGGCCGGCGAGCAGTGCCCGCTGCTGGTCCATGAAGGCAGACAGTGTGCTCTCCAAGGCCGTCAACCTGAGTCCGAGCTCAGGAGACCCAGCAGTCCCCGACTCGGGCCCCGACGTCGGCAGTCTCGGAGGCGAGTCCAGGAGGACCACAGGACTTACCTGAGCAGGCAGCTCCGACTCCAGGCGAGGTCGCTTCGAGAGGTGCTCCTTCTCCAAGGACCCGGGACGGCTATCGGGGCTATGCGACCTGGCCCTCGCGGAGCCAGGAGCGTCCACCGACGCCGCCCTCGCGGGTTTCACCTTCCGATGATGGTCCCCGGAGGGAGAACCCCTATCGGAGGAACTCCGGCGACGGTCCGAGCTGGAACCTCTGGACGCGGAGGCCTCCGACGAGGTCCGGGTACGGCTGGGGTCAGCGAAGATCCTATCCCGCTGATGCCGCCAACTTCTCAACGCTTTGGAGGACATTTTGCCGCAGGGCCCACAGATCATTTCTTCATGATCCGGGCCCAGGCAGCGGAGGCAATTGTCGTGTGTGTCAGTTAGTGACATATTTCGGTCACACTGACCACACCGCTTGAAACCACTGGCAGCCATCGGGGGAAAAAGGGCCCCGGCGAGGTCAAAGGACCGGGCTGCCAGGGAAAAACCGAAAACGAAACTGACTAAGTCAGAAAAACCGAAAAAGAAGAAGAGGACTCGTGACCGGCGTCGCGAGTCCGGGCGGGAAAAAGACCGGCGTCGAACCGAAAGAAAAAAGAGTAAATTATGAGTAAATATCAACTTTTTCGCGGGGACACGACGGGTACGTCTGTAGGGCTCCGCGGAAAAAAGAAGACTGGCTAAGATGGCACCCTTGGGCGGGAAGGGGACCGCGCATGCGCGCTGCAATTCCGAGAGGCTTTCTTTGAAAGCTGGGGAAAATTGCTCCGCGAGGGCTCCGTCGGCGCCGACGTCACCCACATGTGAGGATTGACTTCCTGCTTGGTCCTGGAGAAATCAGGGCTCTCTGTTAATTCTTCGAAGGCATCAACCACGTTTTCGGGAGGGACAAATGCCAAGGCAGGGATCATTCATACCCAGCATGCAAATTCGTGATCGTCGGACGTGTATATAAGGGTGAAGCGAATATCTGCAGTCAATATATATATCTGCAGATATTCACTTCACTCTTATATACACGTCCGACGATCTTGGCAACCAATAGGCTGCAAAACTTTCCCCGCCATCATTTATGATTGACTGATCATCGGCAACAAGAGATAAACAATAATAACTGCACAATGTCAAATGTATTAGAACTTCGGGGGCGAAATTTCCCGGGGGCGAAATGTGCAGGGGCAAAATTTCCTGGGGGCGAAGTTTCTTCGGGGGCGAAATGTGGGGGGCGAAGTTTCCGTATCCCGTATCACAGATCATTCTATTCAGTATTAGCTTTACAACATGACAAAAGTGTTCTATGTCTATACGATTTAAAGCATTTTAGATTCATCAGTACATACTGTTTGGCTCTAAGGATCCTGTATTGTGATGTATTTTTAATTGGCACTTTTCTGGAGCATGGGTCTCTATACCAAATCCATGCATTAAATAGTCTGTCATGGGATCAACCAGTCAATCACAGATGAGCCTGGAGATGGTTTAGTAATGCTGGAGTTAATGCCGGTACCCAGAGCAACAGGCTAGCTGTGCAAGCTTCTCCCATTAATCCCCCTTTAACACTTACAAGAGAACTGTCTCTTCAAAATCTTGTTAAATATCTTGTTAAACATGTGACTCAGTAGGAATTGATTTACTCAGCTGGTTCTAAAAACATGGTTAAAACATGATGTAATGCTACATTGATATGTAGAGCCCAATTCCATAGCGTGTACGCCTGGCCCATGGACACGTCTAAATAAAACGGGCCCCCGTTGAATGTAATTATGCCTCCGTGGGTCAGGACATGCCTGGGAGGGGGGGGGGGGCAGAAGTAGGGAGATAGACATGTTCAGTGGGCACGTGGAAGCGCTATCCGGCCGGCCGGCCCCATGCCTCGGACGCAGGTAAACAGTGTGGATGTCCCCATGCCCACCGTATTCTGAAATGTTCTATGTGTCCGATGCTGCCCGTCTCCATGCGGCCACGCCTCTGCTGGTAAAACGTTTGTCTCCTAAGCTGATGCTACCACTGACAGTGTGCTATCCATGTAAACAAGATATGAATACTGATGAAATAGGCATGTGCATGGAAAGGAGACTATGCACACTTGTCTGGTGCCTGCCCAGAACAGTACAAGGTTATCTAAGTGCACCAAGGCTACTGTAACAGTAAGTGGAATGTGAGATGTTTGTCCTGACTGCAAAACATACTTGGCATTTGCAGGACACCTTTGGTATTCTTGGCTAGCACTGCAAACAGTATTTGCAATGCCACGTATGGGTCAGACAAGAACAAAATGGGTCCCTACAGCTACCTGTCAAGACATAGCCCTGTCAATAACAGGGACCCATCAGGATGAGAACATGCAAGAGTGAAAACATGACCAATACAGGCCTCTGTGCACCATCAACCGTCCTTCCAGATGTGCACGATGTTAGGGACCTCTGAGGGTGCATTTGGATATGTAGTCATACCGTATGCACTGCAACACGCCCCCACTCTGAGGATCCCCCTCCATTGACAAGGCAGCTTGTAAGACTATACTGCCCATTCACACTGGCGCCTGGTGATGCTGCAGTTAGCCCTACAGTCCAGGTACTGTTCAGGCATACAGCACACTAGGGCCTCTCCTGCAGCCTATATACATCCAAAACACACACACACACACACTCCTGCTTGCCGTCACAGATAACATACCTCTGCCACGACCATGCCCTGCACCTATACACAACTGCTTCTACTGCATAATTGCATGGCGTCTCAGGACTACACATCTGATCTGCATTTCTCAGCCAAACACACACCATCCCTACAGCTATGTCCCCATTTTTCCTAGGCACTTTTTGGGGAGGTCTTGCATAGCCCCTTTGGCATATCCAGCTCATGCCCAAATAAAGACTATTGTAGTGCTTTAAATTGCTGTCGGAGTGTTTTGTACTGTTACTGCACCTTACAAATGTCCCTCTCCTGTGCAATCTATTCATTCCCACTGCATCTTGTGCTGTCCCAGACAGCAGATACAGCAGATCAATACGGACTTGTCACAGCCATTCATCTCTATGGGACGCATTGGGGTTAGGAACAGGCTTTTCTCCTAAGCCCAGACCTTATTCTCCATTTCAGCAGGTATAACGTGGGCATATGGGTGAAATGCCGGGGACGTACACGGGCCTTTCCAGGATACACTTTTTGTACGTCTCCACGCCAGACCACGCCCCCATTCCGTCCCCTCCTGCCCACATTCTACTACTACTACTACTACTGAGCATTTATATAGCGCTACAAGTCGTATGCAGCGCTGCACAGAGATGTAAGAGACAGTCCCTGCTCACCAGAGCTTACAATCTAGTCAAGACAAACACAGAAGGTGTAGGGAGGGATAAAGCAAGGGGAAAGAAAAAGGAGATCAGGTGGGTCAAGATCCAAAAGCAACAGCGAAGAGGTGAGTTTTCAGCCTGGATTTGAAGAGGGTTAGAGAAAGTGCCTGGCGTACAGACATGGGTAGTTTATTCCAGGCTAAGGTGCAGCAAGGTGAAAGGAGCAAAGTCTGGAGTTAGCAATAGAAGAGAAGGGCACAGATAGAAGCAGTTTGCTAGAAGAGCGGAGTTCCCGAGGAGGGTTGTAAGGAGAGATAAGAGAAGAAAGGTAGTGAGGAGCTGCAGAGTGAATAGGTCAGCAGGAGAAGTTTGAACAGGATGCGGAAATGGATAGGGAGCCAATGAAGTGACTTGAGAAGAGAGGTAATATGGGCATGATGAGGCTGGTGGAAGATTAGCCGTGCAGCAGAGTATTGAACAGATTGAAGGGGAGAGAGATGATTCAAAGGGAGATTCTGGGCTCCCCATTTTAGTGGCATGTGTATGTAGGACCGCCTAGTTTCAGAATGCGGATCTAAACGTTTTTGTCTGTCTTTCTCGCTTGTAGACAGGCTTATTCATGTTTCAGAAGGACCTCCTCTGGGGGATATCTGAAAACAGGCACAGAGATGTCTACAGAGGCATTTTAGAAGCCGGGTCTATGGACATCCTCAGCGTGAGGATGTCCAAGTCTGGTAAAGGTTGGCCAGGGCATTCCTATGAACCTGGATGTCACTGCTTGATCGAAGAATTGTCCTGGCCATCGAAGTCGTGACTAAGGTTATACCTGCTCCAGGCACAAATAGGCATCGGGAAAGTGCTCATTTTGACCATAAAACATCCAGGGGATGGAGAGAAGATGGCACTCTACCACCCCAGTACAATGCACAATTACAATGATAGCAGCAGTAGGGTTTGAACCCTGGCTTCCCTGGTCCTAGCCCAGTACTCTAACAATTAGGCTATTCATAGACATCCACAGTCTGGAATACCATTCTAAGGACGTCTATATAGATGCTCCTGCAAATGTCCATTTCGTGTGCCATGGGGTGGAGGGGCATCAGGGGGTTTGTGCATTTATGTGGGTGTCATGGAGAGTGTCAGGAAGTGCATTCGTGTGTGTGTGTGTGTGTGTGTGTGTGATGGGGAGGTTCAGAGATTTATTTACTTATTTATTTAATTAAACTTATTGTTATACCGCCTTTCTACTATTCAAAGCGGTTTACATTTAACAACATATTAACATGACCAAAGGTGCGATGTTTTACAGAGAACTGTAACAGTATACTAGCTTAACAATATAACTGGATAATAATTGATATAACTAAATATGAACTCTTTACAACATTGTATGTTTGTTTTAATGAGTCCTTTTTACATTGTTAGAGTCTGTTGGGTTGAATTACGGGATTTATGGTGGTTGAGTCTCCAGTTCTGGGTGGGTATTATATTGTTCCCTGAAAAGGTACGTTTTCAGTTTCTTTCTGAAGTCTGACAGGTGTGACAGGCTTTGCAATGATGGTGGTAGTGTGTTCCACATGGATGGCGCAAATAGATGGAATGTCCTATTGCAGGTGGACTGTTTGCTTTTTGTCTTTAGCTGTAGAATGTCGAGCAGTTTGACGGTAGAGTTTCTTCGCAGTCTTTCGTTGTTATTAGTTGAGATTAGAGGTTGAAGGCATGCAGCTTATTCTTTGTGGAGTATCTTGAATATCATGATAAGGGTTTTATATCGGATCCTGGCAGTGATGGGGAGTCAGTGCAATTGAATCAATATGGGGGTCATGTGTGAACGATAAGAGGGACCAGTGATTATTCGAACAGCAGTATTTTGGGCCATTTGTAGTGTGTAGAGGGTGTGTTTGGGTAGGCCCTGGTAGACGATTTTATTTTATTTATTTATTTATTTATTTAACAGATTTTATATACCGTCTTTCTACAAATCAAGACGGTTTACATAGAACATTAAAATAGAGTGTTTCCACGGTTTACATAGAACAAGTAACATATATACATAAAATAACAATGAACTAATTATATGAATAACATAAAATAAATTAAAAGAACAACTATTTACAGAGATATTTACCGAGGTATCAGTTGTCAGTGTGCAGGTTTAGAAGGGGTAGGCGCTGGAGGGAAGCAGATGAGGTTAGTACTAGGGTGGAAGGGAAAAATGTTCCTGAAAAAGGAGGGTTTTAAGTTCTTTCGGAACTCAAGGTGAGTTCTAGAGTTCCGCAGCTCATGGGGAAGAGAGTTCCATAGGGTAGGAGCATAAAGGGAAAAGGCCCTGTTACAAGTAAATTGTTTACTATATCTTATGGTTGTTGGGATAGAGATGAGGTTTTTGGTAATGGTATGGCGGGTTCTAGAGCTAGCAGAGAGGGGAGTGAGAGGGGAAAGGCAAGGAGCTGATTTGTTGGAAATGATTTTATGTATAAGGGTAAGAACTTTGAACTTAATCCTACAGTAGATGGGGAGCCAGTGGAGGTCATATAGGGCTGGTGTAATGTGCGATTGCCAAGAGTGCTGGTTAAGAGTCGAGCAATCGTGTTCTGGGCAAGTTGGAGCGGTTGTATAGAATTCTTTGGAAGGCCATGATAGATTAGGTTGCAGTAATCAAGAGAGGGGGTTGTGAGGGCTTGGCAGACAGATCGAAAGGAAGTGGGGCTTAAGAGGGGTTTGAGGTTCCGGAGGGTACGTAGTTTGGCATATATTGTGTTAGTAGTTCTTTTTATTTGATTAGTGAAGGAGAGGTTCTGATCGAGGATAATGGCAAGATACTTCACCTGGTTTTTTATAGTTAGGGACGATATTGCTGAAGTCCAGCAAAGGTGTGACCATTGCTTGGCATACAGTTCAGAATAGGTCTGGGGCGAGTAGTGGATTCTTAGTTTATAATAAACTGTTGTGGTTATTCTTTTTATGTGGGGTTGGAAGGAGAGTTTCTGACCTAATGTTATGCCCCAGAATTTTGTTTCAGAAATTACCTTGATCTTTACATTGCCAAGTGTGATTGTTGATGAGGAGGTTATGTTTCCCAGGCCAAGCTTTTACACCTGTGAAGTATTTATGTAGGCTGGTAAGGTCAGGGGAGAGGAGATTAATGGGTGTGAAAAACATGATGTCATCTGCATATATTAGATATAGGATTTTATGCGCTTTGAAGATCTGACATCATAGATGGATATAGATATTGAAGAGAAGGGCAGATAGACTGGATACTTGGGATACTCCTGCCATTTGAGGAAATGGGTTTGATGTCTTCATGCCAATCCATACTTGCTGCTTTGGGATTCCAGGTAAGAGTGGAACCTGATGAGGGTGGTGCCATACAGGCCGATTTTAGAGAGTCGCTGTAGTAGTTGGAGGTGCAAGAGGGAGTCAAAGGCTGCAGAGATGTCAAGGAAAATTAGGACAAATCCATTCTTGGTGTGTTGTAAGCAGGTTATAAGGGTGTTTGAAAGGCAGGTGATGAGAGTTTCGATTCCATGGAACTGTGCGTGTCATATGGAGTATTGGGCGGGGTCATACATATTGGACATAAGACATTCAGCACTAACTCTCAGTACTCAAACAGCAAAATATCAGGGCAGAAAAAAGCAGCATTATAAAATTACACAGGCTTTAGAACACCAATACCTGCTGTTGGAATAACAGAACAAGCTGGACTTTTGCTACAGATCTCCACAAGAAGCTATATGCCACTCCTCAAAGCACCTCACAAGCAGAACACAGCCAGACCTTCATCAAATACAGAATCAGTGACTACAAATTAGAAAGAGATGCATCCATAGAGAAACTAAAATGGAAAGCCTGAGAAATCGGACTCTGTTAGCAAAAGAACACTGAAGAAAGAGAAAAGGAAATGTATATTGTCCTGAACAAAATATAAAGACTTACGAATTGCACATCCTCAAAGCTGAAATATTCCAGTCAACAAAAACTTGAAATAAAATGTTATTTTGTACCTTAGTTTCTGGTGGTCTTGGTCTCTTCTTCCATTTTTTTCGTGTTGATCTTTTCCTAAGTCTTATTGTAGGGTCTCTTTACTAATTTCTGTTTCTTCTCCCTCCTGTCTTCTTTCCTTCCTCCCTTCTATTTCTCTCTGAAGTAATCTTTTATATTTTTTTTGTTTGATTTCTCTAGTCTACTTTTGTCTACCCATAGCTAGATTTTGCTCCTCTTTTTCTCATTCTCTTTATATTCAAATTTTCAGTTTATCTCTTTTTATGAAGAAGTTCTTTTTGAACAGGTTAATATAATGAACTTTCCTGTTGTGCATGCTGCCAAATATATGTTTTCTTGTTGGTTCTACATGTGTTTTAAAAAACGACTGTGTTGGCTGAGACTTCTAAAACACTATTAAACATATGGACCTAAATGTCTGCTTTCCCAGCAAGATGACCTATCTAGAGTTATCCTCCCTAAGTGAAAGCATTTAACATGGGGCTTGCTCTCATGCTGAATGATCCAATGGTTTCAAAAAAGCGCAAATAGTTGCATGCACACACTTCAGCACCTTATTCAGATAAGAACTCAGTGAACGCAATAACAGTTGCAGGTTGTGTATTTCCAGGTAAGCAACAAACAATGCATTTTTCATTTGTAGAACAGTACAAAGTCAAAATGTCTGGTTCCACCTGTGACTACAAGGATGGTTACACATTCTAGTTTCTCTGGGAGTAGGGAAAGTAGGAAAATTCCTATGATCAGTGGAGTAAGTCACAATGAGGGTCTCCCAGGGTCTCACCATTGTCACGGTGGTGGCATGCTCCCCCATCATGCAGCCCCCCCTCCCATGCAGTGGTGGCAGTGGCAGCAAAACTTACCTCATTGTGTTTGCCATGGTGCTCTGCTCCTTAAGTTTGCTGTGTGCCCGGCAGCTGTACTCCTCCAGACTGAAATCTCACGATGTGGCTGTTATCGCGAGACTTCAGCATTGCGAGGAACACCCGCTAGGCCCATGGCAGACTTACGAGAGCGGAGCAGCGCAGCAAATGTAATAAAGCACGTTTTCTGCACTGCTGCCGCCGTCACTGTGTGGGCCCCCTTTCTGCTTGCCCCCCCCCCCCCCGCTCCCCGGCATTGCAGGGGCTGCTTGGGTAGAATTTATGCCACTGCCTATAAAGGATAAGGACTTGGGGTCTACTGGAATAACATGAAAGCCAAGAAAGAGTTACTTGTTTATACTCACCATTTCCTTGTGATTTGGATAAAATGTCTGTTCAATCAGTGGAAATTTCTCAGCTCCCAAGGCTTTGTAGGTGGATATCAACTGGGCAAACTATAAAAAGAAAAATAATCAATATAGTCCTATAAAATGGAGATGATAAAATCCTTGCTCTTGCTACGCTGCAACCTGATTTTAAATCGACGCTTCTACGAGCTTGATTCGCTGAAATTTAGGACTTAGAAACATTTCTAGCCAAAAAATGTTGGATCTGATGATGCTGGATTTTCCCCCTGAGCAATTTTACTATAAAGTCTGTAACTAAGGTAGATTTCCAGTAAATAGATCTAGTATTAACACTAGAAGTCCCAAAGTGCGTCAATTGACGCAAATGCATCTTCGAAGTTGTATACCAGCACCACTGCTAGAACCATGTCAGTCATGTTCCATGACTTTGTTAGCAAGATCAAGATGTTCAAATATGTGCACCGAAAATTAATGACAGATGCACCACCTCGCGGGAAAATGAATTTATACCTAGAAGCCCCAAAGTACGTCAATTGACGCACTCAATTGTCTTGGATGCATCAACTGACTACTTTGGGGCTTCTAGGTATAAATTCATGTTCCCACTAGGTGGCGCATCTCAATCACTGTTTACAGTTTTACAGTTTTAGCTAAGTGATGGCTTTCGATTGACCTGAGGCAGGGCGAATTAAAATTTGTGCCCGAAACGCAGGACTGTGTCGTGTGTGTCTCTCACCTTGAAGAGTTTGCCGTGGGCAGTTAAGTTTGAATTTACATTTTACTGCTTAATTGATTAAAATGGACTAGGATTTACCAGGGTCTGGGGGTCTGTTTCCTATGACCCCGGACAAGGTATCACGTAGTCCAACAAAAAAATTATTTTTTGCATGGGAGTGTATCTTGTTCCCTCACTTTCCTATATGTACAGATTTACTCCGACATTACAAACAATAAACATACGATGACATCATGTCGGAGAGGAAGAGTAGCCTAGTGGTTAGAACACTGGCTTGGTAACCAAGCAACCGGTGTTTGATTCCCATTAGCACTCCTTGTGACCTTGGGCAAGTCACTTAACCCTCCATTGCCTTGGAAGAAAGGCCTGGCAATCTACTTCCAGTGACACTGCCAAGAAAACCCAGGAGCTTCTGGGTTGCCAGGAGTCAGGACTGACTCAAAAGCACACATTGCATTTTGACGTCATGTAATGACATCACATACTGCACGTATTTAACAAATAAGTAACTTCACATTAATTCACACCTGCATTTCATGCTAAATGCAGTCGTCGTGATAATGCGTCAATTGACGCACTTTGGGATTTCTAGGTAAAATTCCTTTTGGGGCTTCTAGTGTTAAGAAGACCTGCAGGAAGAGGGGCAGAGGGGAAGACACCTGAGCAGGCTGGGTAGTGGGAAGTAGGGAAAGGAAGGGGAGAAGCTGGACACTGGGGAGGGGAGCACCTGGGTTAAAGTTTGCCTGCGGCACCAGGTAATCGTGGGCCAGCCCTGACCATAGTACTGTAATCAAGAGCATAAATACACTATTTTGAAATGTTTTGGTTTTTACATCTAAAGCAAGGAAGGTAAGCAAAGAAAAGAAAGTTGGATCTGAGAAAATTACAGCGATGGCTCCAATAATTTCTGGGAGTACTGTGAAATATTTCCTGGGATTCTCTGAGACTTTGTCAGCAGCTTATACAAGGGTATGTTCACATTTATTACCACCCGATTTTATACAAGAGCTTATTAAACGAGAACTTGATACCTGAAGAACAGTAGAAAATAATCAATAAGAAAATGCTAGATAGACAAACGTCTCACCTTGAGAGCAAGTGCATTATTGACTCAGAACTCTAAATGGATTAATGTAAATGAAAACTATATTATGTTCATCAGTTCATAATGAATACAAAGTTGATCACATAGGTCATCTGTGCTTTCTAGAGCAGCTAAAAACTTAATGAGCTGCAAATTAAGTACTGTGATGAGGAGAGCCCTGCTGAACCGATGGAAATAGGAAAAGATAGTGAATATACCTTTAAGGAAAGAGACATTCCTGAAATTCACAGGTTCCAGACTGCAGTCAAAGAAAGAAAGCACGGAGTTGATAGAGCCAGTTTGCCACACCCAAACTCTGCTGACGTAAGTGCAAGCTTAGGGGGTAATGGCAAACACCTGTGCAGAGACAGAGAAAGGCTAGCTAAGAAGCAGCCTTATAAACCCTGCTCAGAAGTGGAGAAAAGGGTTCAGGATCAGGTTGCGGTTCAACTTGTGTTCCAGTTCCAGTCCAGAATCGTGGGCAGGTTCAGAGAGTTCAGCGTGTTTCAGCTGTTCCAGGAGTTCAGAGAGAGGAACTCAGAGGAGGAAACATCAGGGGAAGGAGAAGGACGTGGAAGGAGCCTGAGAGCCAAGAAACCACGTGTGCTTTGCTTAGAGAAAGAAAGCAGAGAAGTCTTCTACTTTGGGTCTTGGACCGAAGGTTTCAAGCTGCTCAAAGATGGGTGAACAAGGCTATAGCTAGAAGTAACCAGAACCCAGCCTGGAGCAAAGAACCGTGGCTGAACAGCAGAGAGGAACCAAGGCAACTGAACCAGGGAGAGATATCCCATACTAGAGGTACAGACATTCCTTACCGGGGAAGCCAGTGCTGGAGGGAGGTCCAGGGATTTCCCCAGAGCATTCACTGAGGAGCAGATTGTGGGAGTTCAGAGCCAGACGTATATGCTTTAGAACAAGAGGATATGCAAGTGGACTGTGCAGAGCAAAACTCCATATCAGGTGAATTGCCAATGGATTGTACATTATGCCAGACAGAAGCTATGAAAATCTGTTGATAAGAAATGCTTGATAAAGAAAGGTCTTGAGAAGCAGTGTGAATGAACCTAGTTTTGTTTTGCTAAGAAATACCTACTAACTCAAGAGAACATTGCCAGCTTCTACATTTGTGTGTTTAAAGGAGCAGAAGGTAAATGAGGACATTTAACTTTGCTTAAACAGAGAAGCTGTATTTTGTTTTGCTGATTACCTTATGAAAACAACTGCACAGGTTTTAAAAGCTTATGAAGCTTCCTCAGTTTCAGCTTATGTATAATTTCTGAAGTATTGCTTGGAGAAGAATATCCTGACGTTGTGTGTTTGAACCTTAGTGCTTTTTGGGGAAAAATAAACTTTTGTCTTTGCCTTTAACCCTTGGCTCACACGACTATCCTTGAACGAGGAAAAACTACAAGTCCCAGAATGCCTCAGTGGAGGAGTAGCCTAGTGGTTGGGGCAAGGTACTTCAGGCCGGAAGGTCGGGGGTTCAAATCCCACTAGAGGACAGCAACCTTGGGCCGGAAGGACTGGGGTTTCTAGTCCCACAGATGCTCCTTGTGGTCTTAGGCAAGCCACTTAACCCTCCATTGCCCATGTTCCCTGTAAGTATTAGTGTATGTGTCTCATATCCCCGCGTGTTAAATGTATCCCCCAATTGTGTTGTGACCGCTTTGATTGAAGGATAAGGCGGTATACAAAACTGTCTAAATAAATAAATAAATAAAGAATAGTTTTTAATTCCTTTATTAGAGGACTAAAATTGGCAGCACTATGCCTCTAGGCCCTCGGCCGGGGCTGGGGTCACGACAGTACTTAATCAAAAATCAGATCACTGATGTACAAAGGGGCAAATATTCTGTTTAAATATTGAGGTGCCATTATAAGAATAATTTAGCTAATCAGTTAGTCTTTGACAGTCAGTTATGAAACAATTTGAAGAACTTTAGTGGGTGACAGTAAACATTACCAGAAGGTTAGGAATTAATTGCATCCCATTCACTATCTGGGTGACTGATCTTCCAATAAATGGGACCAAGAAATCCTATCGATCAGGGTAGCAAAACCCTCATTCTGGAGTCCTTGCTCCCAAGTAGAGCTCTGGACAGGATGATGCAATAGGGAAGGGCCTTCCTGTTATTCAAGGGGCAGGAGACAGTCCCTTGTACCTTTAGGGGGGAGGCATAAAAAGGCTCTGCAAGCCAATATCTAGAGAGAAAGAGGAATGTGTGCAACAAACGGGGGTTTTAAAATTTTTATTTATTTTTTATTTCATTGGTAGCTTCTTTCATTTCACTTGTTCAATAGTAATATTAATCAAGGTGCAAACTGTATCGATAATCTGATTTGTTTATCCCAAAGATATAGCTTTAACAAAGGTCTATGTCAAACATATGGTTTTCCACATGTTTAATAGTTAAGATAATGTATTGTCATAGCCTATGATGCATTTTACATAAGTGTGTAGAACCATCTCACCCCCTGAGAAAGTAAAAACACTTGTTAGAAGATCAGCTGTATTCTCTTGGTGAGATGACTTCCTTATTTTTGGAGATTTTGAGAGAGCTATCAATAGTAATTACAGAAACATTAGAAGAGAAGGCATCTAATTCTCTATGCATTCTCTGTACAGTGAGTGAATATCTAGTACTTACCACCCACGGCTTGTCGCAGAAGTTGTAGATTGATTCTAGGGAATTCACACTTGGAATACCAGCGTATTGCATTCCAATGATTAGGTTACGATAATCTTCGTTCTCGGTCATACTGAAGGAATGTTGTCGAACAAGAACAAAGTCAGGTCTTATTGATCTAAAAAGAGGAGAATATAATTATTAATATTATTATATGGCGTCGAAACCCTCCTCGCCACACTTATCAACACTCTGATCACAGGGATTGATAACATCAAACAAGGATATGCCTTAATTTTCCTTGACATTGCTGCTGCATTTGACTCTGTAAACCACGAGCAACTCTTGATACGGCTGCAGGACAAGGAAATTATTGGCTCAGCGTTGAATTGGTGCAAATCCTATCTAACGGAAAGATGGCAGCAGGTAAGAACAGGAGCCACAACTTCTAAGTCCTTCCAGCAAATACATGGTGTACCGCAGGGCTCCTCACTCTCTGCCCTTCTATTCAACATATACATGCAGCCCATATGTGAAATAATCCGATCATTCAACATATCATGTCTCATCTATGCAGAGGATGTGCTACTTTTCACCCCATTCACGGTCAATATTCCGGACTTCTCCCCGTTAGTAAAATGCTTTGAGGCCGTAACTGACTGGCTCCATTCACAGAGCCTCAAGATAAACTTTAGCAAGACTGATGCAATGTCCATTACTAGAAATCAGTCCTTCTCCCCACCGCCGACATTAAAGACAAGAGATGCTGAACTTCCAAGTAAACCCAGCATCCGATACCTAGGCGTAACGCTAGACCAGCAGCTCGAATTCAAAACGCACATCAGCAACACCATCAAACAAATTACCACAAACTACAAACATTGCGACATCTCCGACCCATGCTGCAACCGGAGAACTTCAGAACAGTTTTTCAGGCACTGGTGACCCCCCACTTCGACTACGCCAACGTGATCCTTCATGAACTACCCAAACACACGCTAAAACCATTACAGCTGGCAATGAACGCTGCAGCACGCTTCCTACATGTATCCTCTAGAAGAGATCACATCACCCCCATCTTAAAAGACTTACACTGGCTCCCAATCTACTGCCGTCTCACCTATAAAGTAGTCATGATGACCTTCAAGGCCATTAACAAGACATCAGCCACCTCCCTATCGGATCTCCTCCACCCCACTCCAGCGAACAGAGCAAGGAGAACATTCACCACCAACAACCTTCAGATCCCCAACGAAATAACAAAATGCGCCCAGGCAACATAAAACCGAGCTTTCAAATTCTATGCCCCCAGCTGTTGGAATGCACTCCCAACCACCATCAGAGCAATCACAGATCTCGCCCAATTCAGAAAAGCACTAAAGCATCACCTCTTTCTCCTACACTACTCTCAACCCTGTAATTCAACCCAGTAATTTAACACCACCAACCTTACACCTTGCCATGTCAAGTTTGTATATAACTGTAAAAAGATGTAGATAGTTACCCCAGTTGGATCAAGTTGTATGTACCCGTTCATTGTAAGTGCACAGCAGTATGTCTGTTATGTGCAAAAATGTTAAGTGTAAACCGCACTGATTTTAAAGGGCGCGGTATATAAAAGCAATAAATAAATAAATAAAATAAATAAATAATTATCTTATGACCCTATTAAGGAAAAGATACTACAGATGAAGGGAAAATTGCAAGTAATATAATATTAAGTATGGTGTGAGAACACTATCAGATTCACTCATACTCTATGAGGTCAATTCAAAGCTGTGCGTCCCCAAGCTGTCTGGGTATCTAGATATCCGGACAACCCGGGAATGCACCCAATTCTGCTCCCATGGGGGCTAAATGGCCAGACGGGAGCAGGAATCGCGGCATAGTGGCTGGACGTCCGGGACGTGCCCCGATTCAAGCATCCCAGACATCTAACCACATCCCTGGCTAGCTCAGCCTGGCTCTTGCATGGAGCCACAGTGCCATGGCATCATGTTGCCTTGGCACTGTGGCTCCATGTAGGAGCTGCATTCCTGGCAACAACAGCAGACTCTGCGTTCCTCACAGTCCGACCCCCGATCAGGCCTTCAATGGCCAGGGTTGGGCTGAGAAGCACCCCCTGCACCCCTCACCTGTCCTTCACACCCCGGCTCCGGTATTCCCAGACGTCCAGGGGGACTTATCCCACTTCTGAGGTGGAATAAGTCCCCATTTAAATGGCCAACCCCGGATGTATAGGGTTGACCCCGGAATAGGCCCTGCACATCCGGGGTAGGTGTCCTCACGCCTTCCTCGGCCTGCCCCTGTACAGAGCTCCCCGCACATCTTTGCTGTACATGTGGTGAGCTCTGTGAGTGCAATCGCCACCCAAGAGTTTAGCGGAGATGGACAGCAGAACCAGACTCCATCTCCACTAAACACCATCCTGAGTCTATCCCTATATGTTCATATTCCAGTTAAAAGCAGAACATGCATGCAGTCATTACATTTGTTTATTATGTTTTTCATGCTCTAAAATAATCATGATGTCATCTGAATCAACATTGTATATACTTGACCACACAGATTTAGGCCTATTATTGGTTTTCCTAAAAGTGGGCGCCTAAAGTGGGCTAGCTGATAATAACATAAGATATGCCATACCAGGTTAAACCAAGGGTCTATTGAGCCCAGTATCTTGTTTCCAACAGCAGCTAATCCAGGTCACAAGTACCTGTCTGGTTCCCAAAAGGTGTCCAGGTTCCATTCTGCTTTTCTATTGGGTAAGTACTGGATTTTCTCGGTCCCCTTTTAATAATAGTTTATGGACTTTTCTCCAGGAACCTGTCCAAACCTCTTTTAAATCCAGTTACACTAACAACTTTTACTACATCCTTTGGTAACGAATTCCAGAATTTGATTATGTGTTAAGTGAAAAAATATTTTCTCCGATTAGCCTTAAATGTGCAACATTGTAGCTTTATTGCATATCTTTTTACTTTTTGAAGGAGCAAACAACTGATCTACATTTACCTGTTCTACTTCATTTATTACTTTATAGACCTCTATCATATCTCCCCTCAGCCGTCTCCTTTCCAAGCTGAAGAGCCCTAACCTTTTAAGCCTTTCCTCGTAGGGATATTTTTCCATCCCCTTGACCATTTTTGTCACTCTTCTCTGTACCTTTTCTAATTCTGCTATATGCTTTTTAAGATATGGCGACCAAAATTGCATGCAATATTCAAGGTGTGGTTGCACCACGGAGCGATATAAAGGCATTATAATATTCAGCATTCTATTTGCTTGCTTGCCGCCGCTGCACACTGGGCAGAGAGTTTCAACATATTATCCTTGATGATAGTCTAGTTCCTTTTCCTGGGTGGTGGTTCCTAATGTGGAACCTTTGATTCTGCAGCTGTAGTTTGGGCTGTTCGTCTCTCACGTGCATACTTTGCACTTGTCCATATTAAATTTCATCTGCCATCTGGATGCCCAGTCTCCCAATTTATCATGGTCCTCTTGCAATTTTACGCAATCCTCTTGTGTTTAAAAACTTTGAATAATTTGGTGCCATCTGCAAATTTGATCACCTCACTCGTTATTCCCATTTCCAGGTCATTTACAAATATGTTAAAAAGCAGCAGGCACAGCACATATTCCTGGGGTACTCCACAATTCATCTTTCTCCATTGAGAAAATTAGCCATTTAGCCCTACTCTCTGCTTTCTATCTTTCAACTAGTTCCTAATCCACTATAGCACATTGCCTCCTTTTTAATTCCCACAAGAGCCTCTCATGAAGGACTTTGTCAAAGGCTTTCTAAAAATCGAGATACACTATATCAGCCTGCTAACCACATTAATTGTGGTGAACGGGATATTCAGCAGTACTAACACCCCTAAACAAAGGCACGGGGAGGGGTGACTTGCACGGAGCGGAAGGTGCACCTACTCTTGCCGCCTTGCTGGGCAGACTAGCTGGACCATGCTGGTCTTTATCTGCCGTCATATACTGTGTTACTAACACAGTTCATGTCGCTGAATATTTGTGAGTGCCACTGCTAATTCGCCCCGATGCCAACCAGCTAGCATCATGGCGTTCCAGAGATGGCACCCAGGAACAATCAGCCAGCTGCAATATTCAGCTGCTGCCTGGTTACCCCTCGGTGGCAGAAGTCAGGCACAGTAAAGGCTTGCCTAACTTTCATCACCACAGCTAATCAGCCAATGACTGAATATCACCAATGTCTGGTTGGCTTCCTCGCTATCTGATTGCACCAGATAGTCAATGCCGGTGGCCAGATCTAGGGTTCACTGGCAACAGCTAGCTGCTGAAATCATGCTAGCCGCCTTTGATGAATACCGTGCCCCATACTGATTGGGAGTAATAGATATTGGGTTAGCTGATTGCTCATGAATTGGGGCTATATGCCAGACTAGGCAAAATAATTGGCAGGGAAAGTTTCCTTTTGATTCAGTAAGTTTATCATAACAATCCTTAGACTTCCTTATTAATGCCTGATATTCGGTTTGCATGGTTTTATATCTGTAGAGTGCTTCTAGAGTCTTTTCTTTTCCTTCAGTCTCTTCAAGCTCTACAAAGTTGTGTTTTAAATTTTCTGAATTCTTCTGAGTGCTGTTGGTTCTAATGGCTCTCAGATTTTATCTCCTTGGGTGGTGCTAGTTGGTCCAGGGTATCCCTGAGCAGTGTAGCCCAACCTTTAAGACTAAGGTATTAGGAATGTCACTATTTAATTGTTTATTCAAGCCTTTTAAATTCCTTATAATTTTCCTGGAATTATTGTTGAGTCTGAACTAAAGATTGGGGGCAGTTAAATTTAATCAAGTCATGATCTGACTAGGAAACTGGTGTAATGGCTATAAGAGGAGAGGTCATTTGATCCCCTTTAAATAAAAGAAGATTTAAACAATGATCATGCATGCATTGGTGAAATTGATAAGAGAGTCCTAAATCCTTGAGAGAACGTAAGAATGTCTTTTCTAGTCAGCATGAATGTTCAGATCACCTAATATAAGAAGATTACATGGGGTAATAACATATATCAGCTGTAAGTAGGCTGAGTTCATCTAGAGAGGATTGGGAGGATGATAAAGTAATAATATCGGAAGAGGTGATGTTGAAGTAAGCTGAACAAATAATATACCTGAAAATTTAATTTTAGAGTTGGTTTCTTATCAGAAAGCCTTTTAGAAATCAATAGAGCAATTCTTCCACCTAGTTTGAAAGGACAATGAAAGGGGCACAAGCTTGAAAAGATGAAGGACTAGACTGAGTAAGATAAGTATGACCAGCGGATTTTAGCCAAGTTTCTGTAAGAGCCACAGATTTAGCCAAGGGAAATCTTGTCTCCCCAATCGGTTACATTTTTTCGAAGGCATGAATAAACACATGGATAGATGGGAGTCAGTTAGTATAGTGTTAGTGGTGTCTCTAGGCAGATGTATTTGGGCAGGTGACAGGAAGGGAAAGCCAGATGGGGGAGGGGGGAGAGGGGGAGGCAAACCGAAATAGCATTTGCTAACAACACACCTACCATATCACAGCCCTCCACTCTCCACATTTAAATTATCTATAGAAGATACTACACAAAGGTCTCAACAGTATTTTATATATAATGAAGCCTCCAGTCTCAGAGCAAAAATTTAGAAAGGGACTCCAAAGCCTGCCAGCAGGCTGCACTTTCTGCAGCTTTCAGTAGACTTGCGCCCCCTATGGCAATTGTGCTGTCTGCACCTCCTAACTAGCCCTGTACAGTTGGACTGATTTTCAGTCTAAACCCTGCTTCTATTGGTTCTGTAACAAACTCTTCCCTTTCTCCCAACAATGGACACTTCACTTAACATTCAACATTCAGAAATGCATAAATATTAAAATTACGGCATCATTTCAAAAACAACATACTTGTATTCCACTGCCAGAGACATTGTGAAGTACATTGCAAAAAAAGACACTCAGAACCTTTATAGCAAACACCATAGCAATACAGAGCTAATGCCTAGGTCTCACACTGCAACAACTCTACTTTGAACCAGGAGAGAAGCGCCACTGGGCCTGGATTGAAGGCAGCACGGCACGCCACCCAGCTTTAAGGTACGTTTGCTCCACTGACTCCGAAGTGTGGGCCCAGCAAGGGGACTGGAACACCACTGCTCACTCTCTCTCGTCTATCTGCAGGATTTCCCATCTCTTCCTCATTCCCTCGCCAGTACTTCCTCCGCCCCCTCTCTCTTTCAATGAGTGGCATTAAATGCATCAGCATACCAGTCATCATGGTGCACGTAATAGTGTAGGAGGTTAAATGCACATGCCCGCAAATATTACGCAAGCTTCCACGCTAATTTGACAGCACAATTACATATTCCCAATGCATCCATTAGTAAACATGCCCCTAGAACTTATTCAAGCACGATGACTTATCTCTTGCACTTTCAAGCTGCAATCAAGCCAACGTAGGCCCTCGTTTCACCATAGGCTGTTGAAGGGATTGAGTTTCTTTTGGCAGATCATGATGTGTTTTGGACCTAAAACAGATCTAATGCCCACTGAACAGTAATAGCATGATGCTGAGTGTCCAAAACCCCTTTTTCCCCATTATTTTGGAAGGATCAAACAAGTTAAGGATTAAGGCTTTGTCTTTTTTAGATTGTAAGCTCTTTTGAGCAGGGACTGTCTCTTGTATGTTTTCATTGTACACCGCTACCTGCGCCTAGTAGCGCTTTATAAATGCTTAGTAGTAGTAGTAGTAGTTATTGTTAAAACTATTTTGTAGACAGCAACAATCAAAGGATCTTCTAATCGTATTTTCGGAATAATGCACATTTAAATACCCCATCTTGAGTTATATGCAGTGCTAGCATCCATATTACCTGCTCATTTTATTTATTTAAAATTTTGCTTACCTGACAACTTTGGTGCTGTTTCTGAAAACTGTTAAGTCTACCGCATAGGTTCCATCAGCATGGGCCACCAAGTTGATTTCTGAAAATTCTGCCTAGACAATAAGAGCATGCAAATGAGTCAACCTGATTTTAATTCATATAAATTTAGTTTGATGGTCTCTTTTGAATGAAGAAAAAATTATGTTAAAATAAATTTGATCTATTGAGAAAAAAAGTAAGAAAGATTTGGGAAGCAACAACAGAGCGATGGAAGCACAAGTTGGCCAAAACCAAGGGTAGAGGGATTTTAAAATTCTTTTATATACAGAGAGTAGAAACAAATTGAACAAAACTTAAATGACCCAACACTGCCAAGTTTCAGTAATTAAGCTTTTGTCACAGGTCCATAGCTGTATAATACATACAATTAGAATAGTCCACAAACAAATATTATTGGGTTAGGGGTAAAATCTGTGACACATGGGATAATAAAGTCCATCTCTCTGGCATGACGCAGAGGTCCAAGTCTCTCCAATCGAGGCTGGAACTATGTTTGATGTTAAGCTGCTGGAAGTGGTGCACAGGACACCAGCATTCAGTTTTCTCTATAGTTTTTATTCAAAATAAGTGTTAAAATCCATTGAAGGCTAAACACCAAACAAGATCAATCTAGCAGGTACCATAAGGAAATTTGAAGGCAGAGTTCAAGAGGGTGTGAAACTACACCACTGGAGGTAAATGAGCCCTCTGGCTGTTACTAGAGATTGGAATAGCTGGCTGCCCCTTTCTGTCGGGAAGAGAGTCCCCCTCTGAAATCATGAACTGCTGCAGGCCTGGAAGAGTCCTTGATGTTCTGTTGGCTGGATGGCCCAAATAAAGATGGTACTGCTCAAGAACAGCACATTCAATAACAGGAATAGTCTTTCACTGGTGGGGAAACGGCCCTCAGGCAGTTGTCTACTCTGCCTAATGGGTAATATCTGCCCCTATGGAGTGATAGGGTATGTTATGAAATGACGGGAAGTAATGAAATTTCAGGGTTGTTCTTCTTCTTTCATTTGAAAATGAGATGAAACGAGATGAAATGAGATGAAACGATATAGGAAATATTATTATATTATTATATTTCCTATATCGTTTCAAACAAGTGCAGATCCCTACTTTTAAAATCAAGCCTGCACTGAAAATGATTTGGATTGTGTCTCATGCTTCTTAACGCTTGGTAGTGCTCCTTGACAAATGTCTGAATAGTTCCATGATTTGGCCATAATAAATAAATTAAAATAGTCCTTCCCCGTTACTTTGCTTCTGTGATGCAGCGGGGGCTGATGAGAGCCCTGATGAGAGAAATGAAACTGTTTTACACAGAGGAAAAGATGTGCACAGAGTGCAATGTTCACAGGGACCAGCTAGAGGGAGCAGGAGTGCAGTCAGAGAGACTGGAGTGCCACGCCCAGCTGGTCAGGAGCACATGACAAACAATTCACATGCCTCAAGGAGAGGAGTTCTTTATAAGGAAGAACTGCCTCAAGCTAAACAGAGAGGACCAGGTCGGATTCGGAGAGGACCGAGTCAGGTCCATGAGAGAGGACCAGGTCGGATCCAGAGAGGACCGGGTCAGGTCCAGGAGAGAGGACCAGGTCGGATCCAGAGAGGACCAGGTCGGGTCCAGGAGAGAGGACCGGGTCAAGCGGGAAGAGAATCGTCTCAAGCCAGAGAAGGACCTAACAGAGAATCTCCAGGAGCTAACAGGAAGCTACAAGGAGCCAAGGAAGGACCGGCTCAGGTTGGTGAGAAAGCGGTTGGCTGGCAGAAGAGAAAGCCTTACATTGATTGCAAGCAAGAAGCAAGTGGGAATCAGCTGGGAAGGAAAAGCCAGGCTGAGCACGGAAGCCAGGATTTGGGCTGTTGCAGGAGCAGGCACTTACCAGGAGAGCTGTTCCCACGGTTGAAAGCTGAAGCAAACTTTCAGAGAAAGGATTGGCACGAAGCTTCTGAGGGGAGGAAGCAAGCCAAAGGAGAAAACCTTTCATCACCAGGCTGCTGCAATAAAAGGTATGGAAAATATATGCCTAAGAAGAATGCTGTGAAGGATAAAGGTTTATATAATGCTGATATAAAACCTCCAAGAAGAAGGGATACTTGCAAGCTCAATATAGCACAGGGCCGACGCCCTAGGTTAGGCCCAGGACATTGGGACTTGATAGAGCAAATATACAAAACCCCTGAATATGGTTTGCATGAAACCAGGGACACTGAATCAGAGGTATCGGATTATGAGCAAATGCAAGTGGATCCCATAGAAGATGTATCTGACCATGACATGGATTGTACATTGTGTATTTCAGGAAGTCTAGAAGCTCTGGCAGGCTTATGATCTGTTTAAAGCATCAACAGAGCATTCTTGGTTTATTTAAGCATTTCCATTCCTGTAATGTATGATAGTTTTGTTTGGAAGCCTAAGTTTGTTATTCTACCTGAAGTAAGGACTTTTGCTTTCACGTTGTAACCCAATATTTTGAACCTCAGCAAAGACGGGAAATAAAAAGCCTTATTTTTCCCACCACTCTGCTTAAGTATCTTATTAAAGATTTGGAGCTCAAGGAAACTACAAAGACCATTTGGGCCTTGTAAAAGACTCTCAAATCTTAACTTTATATTTTGTGTCGCACCTGCCCTGGCATCCACTGGCCACCAGGGAAGTGTTGCTGACACTTCTCAGATCAACAAATATAACAGATTTGACTGTAGTCATGATGGACACTGGTAGGTTTAAAAAGTAGTGGTTTTTGAAGACCATAATTTATTCTGGACCATGGAATATAAAACATATTTAAATAAAGTGATGAAATGATTGATAGCTTCAAGTCGACATCAGAGTACATGCCCAGTACAACCTGGGTGCTTAAAGAACTGAAATATGGATTGCAGAACTACTATTAGTAATCTGTGAACTAGCATTAAAATTATCTCTAATACCTGAAGACTGGAGAATGGCTAATGTAACGCCAGTTTTTAAAAAGGGGTCTAGTGGCAATCCGGGAAACTACTGACAAGTGAGCCTGACATCAGTACTGGGCAAAATGGTCAAAACCATTATAAAGAATAAAATTACTAACATGTAGACAGTCATGGCTCAATGGGAGACAGCAAACATGGCATTAGCCAAGGAAGGTCTTCTTTTACTAATCTGTTATGTTTTTTTGAAGGTGTGAATAAACAGGTAGATAAAGGTGAACTGATTGATATAGTGTATCTGGATTTTCAGAAAGCCTTTCACAAGGTCCCTCATGAGAGACTTTTGGCAGAATTAAAAAGTTATGTGATTGGATGCACTGTAGTACTGTGAATCAGGAACTGGTTAAAAGATAGAAAGCACAGAGTAGCGCTAAATGACCAATTTTCTCAATAGAGAAACTGAATAATGGAATACCCCAGGGATTTGTGCTGGGCCCGCTGCCTTTTAACATATTCATAAATGACCTGGAAATGGGAATAATGAGTGAAGTGATTAAATTTGCAGATGACACCAAATGATTTAAAGCTATTAAAACACAAGAGGATTGTGAAAAATTGCAAGAGCACCTTGATAAATTGGAAGACTGGATGTCCAAATGGCAGATTAAATTTTAATGTGGGCAAGTGCAAAGTTATGCATTTAGGGGTTCATTCCGAAATGCAAATAGCCCACCTGGACATGCAGGATAGATGTTTTCCTCATGAAAGCAGTTGGACCTGTATTCTTAAACCAATCGGCCCTGCATGTACACAGTGAAAAAACAGGGATCTTAGAATGTGGGCAGGAGGGGGCGGAACAGGGTGTGATAAGCCGCGGAGATGTGGAAAGCGTATTCAGGAAAGGCCCATATACATCCTCAGTGTTTCCCATGGATGCTTATGTTACACCAGCAACAACATGGAATAAGGTCAGCACTTAGAAAAATATCTGCTCTGAACTTCAACACACTCCATATAGATAAATGGCTGTGACATGTCTGTATTCTGGCTATACTGACATTTGCTGTTTGTGCTAAAGGGGCTATTCTAGGCTTTGCAAATAAGTCCAGTGTTCGGAAAGATGCAAATGTAGATGTAGGGATGGTATGTGGGGTAGTATGGAGTAGATTCGTGTTTAGCTGAGAAATGCACAGTAGTTGTGTTGTCCTGAGACCCCGTTTCATCATGTCTTACCAGCAGTTGTTTAGGGCATGGACTTTGCAGATATACGTTATTTGTAACAGCAAGCAAGAGTGTGTGTGTGTGTGTGTGTGTGTGAGTGTGTGTGTGGTATGGGAGTGCAGGAAAGGCCCTGGTGTGCTAATCCACAACTCTGGGGGGTCATGTATGCTTGGCCAGTACCTGGACCACAGGGCTAACTGTAGCATCACCAGGCACCAGTGTGAATGGGCAGTATATTCTGAAAAGCTGCTCTGCAGCAACATAGCAGGGCATGTCCCTGTCAGTGGTGGGGGACCCTCGGAGTGGGGGCATGCTGCAGCACAAACAGCACTGATTCATATCGGACTGAACCATGTTATTTGTGACTGCGGTTACTAAGGGGTACTTCAAATGCCATGTTTGTTTTGATGCAGGGTCTGTCTGGACAAACATCTCACTTTCCACTTGCTTATACAATAGCTTTGGTGCACGTACATAATCTTGTAGTGTTATGGGCATGCAACAGACTAGTATACAGTTGTGACCAACATTATCTGCATTCTTGAGAAATAATTGGAAATATTCCAACTGTATGTCCTCATATTTTAATACTACACTCAAAGGTATACAACAAAAAAAAAAAGATGTCTGTGCAATTTAGACGTAGTAATTTCTGTGAAAAAACAAATTATGACCGGGACAGAATTATTGGTACTCTTCACTAATATGTGGTTACATAATCCTTGGCAGTGATGATAGCCTCCAAATGTTTCTTGAAGTCATCTATAAGCTTTGTACATCAGTCTGCTGGTAGTTTCTCCCACTCTTCAACTGCAATTTATTCCAGCTCATGAATGTTTCCAGGATTCCTTTTACCAAGGGCAGATTTCAACTCTTTCCAAAGGTTCTTGATTGGACTGAGATCAGGATTCAGTGTTGGCCACTTTAAAACCACCCTTTTTTCTCCTTTGTAACCATTCCTTTGTACATTTGGATCTAGGTTTTGGGTCATTGTCCTGCTTGGGGACAAATGACCTTCGACCCAGACCCACCTTTCTGACATCAGGTAACACATCTTGCTCTAAAATACCTTAGATGTCCCCTGACTTCATGACTCCTTTAATACGTTTCAGGCCTCCAGTTCCTGAGGCAGCAAAACAGCCCCACAACATTATGGAACCTTCACCATATTTAACTGTAGGAAGGGTGTTTTTTTCCTTATAAGCTTCATTTCCTCACCTGTAAATGCATTGCTGGTCTGCATTGCCAAAGAGCACAAGTTTGGTTTCATCTGTCCACAGAACATTTTCCCAAAAGGGTTGTGGTTTCTCAATGTGGGTTTGGGCAGAGATCAGCCGTGCCTTTTCATGTCTGTCTTTGAGCAGTGGGGATCCTCCTTGGCCTTCACACATAAAGTCCTTCTTTGTTTAGTTTTGTGGCGTATGGTGCAGGTTGAAACCACCACTCCAGATTGCTCCAGATCAGCCTTAAGCTCTTTGGGTGTTTTACGTGATGTTTTTCCAACAGTTCGCACTAACGTTTGAAGACATCTTGGATTAATTTTCCGCTTCCTATCACATCCTGGGAGGTTCTTGACAGTTTCATGAGCAGAAAATATCTTAATAACATTGTGAACTGTAGATACAGGAATCCCAAGGTCTTTGGAGATGGCCTAGAACCCCTTTGAAGTTTGATGTTTGGTGATAATGGCCTTTCTGACGGTCTCAGACAGTTCTCTTGTCTTCACCATTATGAAAAGGCGCAGGGAATTAATGTGGCCATTTTAAACATTAGAGTCTCATTAATTGGTTGATTCAAGGCATGTGAGTACTGACAATTGATCACAGGTGTGTGCAAATTTTACTGCAGTGTGAATGTGATTCTTCTGTTCAAATTGATTTGAATCGTTTATAAGGATGACAATAATCATGTCCTGGCAATGTCCCAGTTTTTATACTATTTCCTACTATTTCCTTTTTTATTTGGTTCTGTTTTATTTGATTCTTTTATGTGTCAAATATGTGTGCATATATAGTCCAAAGCCATTTCACCCACCACTTAATTTTAGGAGATATTGGACATTAAAGGATTGAAGTGCAAGTGTGCCAATCATGTTGACCACAACTGTATATAGTCTGGTTTGTATGACATATCTGTTTCATCCATACTGATGTGTTGTTTGCTTGAGCACATCACTATCAGTGTGAGCATTAGCTTACGAGATGTACATTTTGCCAGCGGGGGCGTGGCCACATGGATACGGGAAGCATATGAGACATCTGTCTTGACAGAATATAGTGGACACGGAGACATAGGCCATGCCGGGGATGTATATCTCCCTGATTCCGGAACCGCAGGTGCATCTATACCCACAGCTTCAAAATCAGGTTTATTACGTGCCCGTTGTCAGGTTAGATGTTTCTGCTGGCTGGATGTGGCTGTTATAGAATTATGCTCTTAGGGAAGAGCAACCAAAACTATGGTTACATAATGAAAGGTTCCACATTAGGAACCACTACCCAGGAAAAGGATCTAGGCAACATCATGGATAATACGTTGAAACCCTCTGCCCAGTGTGCATCCGCGGCCAAGAAAGAAATATAATGCTAGGAATCATAAGGAAAGGAATGGAGAATAAAACCAAGGATATTATAATGTCTCTGTATCATTCCATAGTGAGCCCGCACCTCCAATATTGTCTGCAATTCTGGTCTCTATATCTTAAAAAGGATATAACAGAATTAGAAAAGGTACAGCAAAGAGCCACCAAAAATGATAAAGAGAATGGAAGGATACCCCTATGAGGAAAGGCTTAAAAGGTTAAGGTTCTTCAACTTCAAAAAGACGGCTGAGGGGAGACGCAGTTGTGGTCAACATTATTGGCACCCTTGCACTTCAACCCCTTTATGTCCAATGTCTCCTAAAAATAAGTGTCAAGTGTTGGGCTATATATGCACACATATTTGACATAAAAAAGAATCAAATAAAACAAGACCAATTAAAAAAGGAAATAGTATAAAGAAAAAAGCACGATACTTATCAGAGATAAGCGTATATCTCTGATAAGTATCGTGCTTTTTTCTTGTCTAAGTACTTTTGTGAATTTAAACATTTCGAATATTTACACCTAAGTGGTTGAATAAAAGGGATATGTATCGTGTTAGTGGGTTGGTCTATAGTGCCTTCTCCTCACGATCTATGTCCGACAAAAATATTGGATGAAAAATTTTGTGGAACACAACGGGGTCTTGTTTTGTATGGTGTTATTTTGACCACCGTCCTTTTGGGGTTTTTTGGTATTGAGGACATGATAACTGGCACCCTTATAAACGATGCAAATCAGTTTGAACAGAACCTCATTCTCGCTGCAGTAAAATTTAGATGTACCTGTTAACAATTGTCAGTACTTACATTACTTGAATCAATGTATCAATCAATCAATGCTCTAATGTTTAAAATCGCCACATTCACTGCCTGTTCCATTTTCACAATGGTGAAGGCAAGAGAGATGCCTGAAACTGTCAGAAAAGCCATAATCACCCAAATATCAAACTTCAAAGGGGTACAAGGCCATCTCCAAAGACCTTGGGATTCCTGTGTCTACAGTTTTCAATATCATTATGATGTTTTCTGCTCATGAAACTGTCAAGAATCTCCCAGGATGTGATGGGAAGAGGAAAATTAATCCAAGATGTTTTCAATGGTTAGTGTGTACTGTTGGAAAAACACCACATACAACATCCAAAGAGCTTAAGACTGACCTGGAGCAATCTGGAATGGTGGTTTCAACTTCACCATACGCCACAAAACTAAACAAAGAAGGACTTCATGTGTGAAGGCCAAGGAGGATCCCCACTGCTCAAAGACACACGAAAAGGCACGGCTGATCTCTGCCCAAACCCACATTGAGAAACCACAATTCTTTTGGGAAAAAGCTCTGTGGACAGATGAAACCAAACTTGTGCTCTTTGGCAATGCAGACCAGCGATACATTTACAGGTGAGGAAATGAAGCTTATAAGGAAAAAACACCCTTCCTACAGTTAAATATGGTGGAGGTTCCATAATGTTGTGGGGCTGTTTTGCTGCCTCAGGAACTGGAGGCCTGAAACATAATAAAGGAATCAAGAAGTCAGAGGACTTCTAAGGTAGTTTAGAGTAAAACGTGTTACCTGGTGTCAGAAAGGTGGGTCTGGGTCGAAGGTCATGTGTCCTCCAGCAGGACAATGACCCAAATCATAGATCCAAATGTACAAAGAAATGGTTAAAAAGGAATAAATGGGTTATTTTAAACCTGCTAGCAATGAGTCCTGATCTCAATCCAATCGAGAACCTTTGGAAAGAGCTGAAATCTGCCAAAGGTAAAATGAATCCTGGAATTATTCATGCGCTAGAATTGCAGTTGAAGAGTGGGAGAAACTACTATCAGACAGATGTATGAAACTTATAGATGGCTACAAGAAAAGTTTGAAGGCTGTCATCACTGCCAAGGGTTGTGCAACCACATAATAGTGAAGGGTGCCATTAATCCC
Source organism: Ichthyophis bannanicus (assembly GCA_033557465.1). Classification (NCBI taxonomy): domain Eukaryota; kingdom Metazoa; phylum Chordata; class Amphibia; order Gymnophiona; family Ichthyophiidae; genus Ichthyophis; species Ichthyophis bannanicus. The sequence goes on from CM066046.1 coordinate 100,419,470, forward strand.
GTCCAGATCATAATTTGTTTTTTCACAGAAATTACTACGTCTAAGTTGCACAGACATCTTTTTTTTTGGTTGAATACCTTTGAACATGCTTTTAAAATATTATGATGACATATAGTTGGAATATTTCCAATTATTTCTCAAGATATTGTGCACAACATAGCTAAAATGCAAGGGTGCCAGTGATGTTAACCACAACTGTAGATGATGGATCATTGGTATTATTAATGTGTTTCCAGCAGCTAGTAGAGCTTAATTACCTGTTCAATTTTGATGTCATATTCTCCAAGAACTTTTTTCCCACGAAAACATTTGGCCCTAAAGGAACAAAGAGAAAGGAAATACAATTAAGTACAATGAAAACTCATTCAATACTGAACAAAGGAATGCTTTTCAGGCAGATTAGGTGACTAAAATAAGCAACCAGAGCACTTCCTGATATTTTTAGTTCCTGTTCTTTTTCGACATCTTCTCTACAGCTTGTTATCGCTGCTACTCTTTACCCAGGGCATTCCCCATCCGATAAAAAGGATTACTCAGAATGACGCTTCAGAATGAACGAGATGTAGAATATTGGACCAATCCTTAAAGGTTAAATTGTACATATTAACCAGTAAAGACAGTTCCGTTTTTATATCTTTCCCTTAAAAATATATTAATTTTCCTTCTTTACTGAATTGTTAAATGTCCGTTGAAGGCTTATATCATGGCACTTGATCTGAAGCAGTAGTTAATATCTTAATCATATGGGGGGACGGGGAGGGGGGGAAATATTCAAAAGCATTTTCATGGTTTGCAGACCTGCCACTCACCAGTGCCATTCACCAGTTAGTGCTGCTGAATATCCCCAGTTTGGGCAGCTGAATGACTGTCCTAACTTTAGCCGGTTTTGTAATCTGACCAGCGGATGAATATTGCCGCTGACTGGCTTGCAAAATCACAATCCAGGCAACCCGGGTAATCAATGCTGAGGCCCGGATATGGTCCTGGCATTGAATATCCGGGGCGGAGTTAAAACGGCAATAGCCAGCCGCTTTATGTGTGCTGACAGCCACTTCTGAAAATCCCCCTCCCCATAGTACTTTCATTATATTCAGTGGTTCAGTGCCATTGCCATCTGTTCTCCCTAGAGTTTCCATACTGACACTAAATACCTTTTTTACATTTTTCTTCCTAATTGGACCAGAAAACGTGGCATTGGAACTCACAACCCCTGGATTACTGTGCTTCAAAGCACGCTTATACTTGGTCAGCCACCATAGTTCTCATACTGTAAACCATTGAAAAATGGACCACAACATATTTGACTTGGTGAGAAACTAAGAAACATGAACTCTCTTAAAAAAATCATCTTTTTTCAGTTTTCCACTGGAGCCTGACTTGGGCTGACAAAAATCAACTGATTGTTTACAACAGCACCTATGAGATGTAACAAAAAAAAAAAAAGCAAAATGAATTGTGTCTCAAATATAACAGAGCTGCCAAGTTACCCAGTTTCAGGAGTAAGACTAAGCCAATACTACATTTCTGACAATCTCATCATGAACTATGGAACCTGCTACACTGGTTCCAATGGGTAAAATAAGGGACTACAAATATCATACTGCATTGTAAGGCAAAACCAGAACTGGCAAAAAACCTCACTCCTGGAGATGGGTAACTTGCAGCTCTAATGCAATGATTTGAAAGGAGGAAACTGGATTTAACTCATGTTTTTCTCAGAAGTTCAAGGCAAGTTACATTCAGGTACAGTAGGAAGGGCCGGCCCAAGGGTTTCTGCTGTCCCAGGCAGAAGCCCGGACCGTGCCCCCCCCTTCCCCCATGTGCCAAGCCGCTGCCCCCTGCTGCCACTGATTCCGGTGGCAGGGTTGGGGGGGGACTTGGCTCAACTCAGCAGCAGTGGCAGCACACATGGCCTGCCGCTTCTGACCCAAGTTTGGGGGATGCTGCTGATCCTAGCTGCCCTGACCGAGCTGCCGGAATCAGCGACAGCAGGGGCAATGGTGTGGCTCAGCACAGGGGGTGGGCAGCATAGCTCGGCACGCAGGGGGGTGGCAAGCTACGTGTGCCATGCTGCCCACAGAGATCTTTTCCTGTCCCATGAGGGCTTACAATCTAATTTTACACCCGAGATAATGGAGGGTTATGTGACTTGCTCCAGATCACAGAGAGCAGTAGTGAGACTGAGACCTGACTTCCCTGGTTATTAGCCTCCTTCCCATTAGGTTACTCTTCTGATCCATGTCATATTCATGTTTTTGCACTTTTAGTTTATGGTAGAACATTTGTCACAACTTTTCTATAGCTCCAAAGTCACCCAGCTCCAGGAGGGACATTAGGCCAGTCCTGGATTTCTAAAAACTCCATTCTCATGCATTATTGGACCTGTTACATTGATTTTAATGGTAGATTCAGGGACTACAAATACCACACTGACCTGGGATGTAAAGACAAAACCAGGACTGGCCAAAGCATCTCCCATTTGGAAATGGGTAACTTGGCAGCACTGCTCTCCAGCATCAAATATGAGGTTCATGATACTAGTCATTAGATTTATCCTGGCAAAAATGGGATTCCTGGCAGTCTGCGATGCCTGTAGGAATTATTTGAAGATCAAAGCTCTGGATACAAAAGGTAGCAAGTTACGATATCTTTTAAAGGAACAATACAAAAATGATGCTGCAGTGGAGCCCCCATGGGTTCCTTCTTCAGATGTCTTTGGAAGTTGCTACCAGCTACTCTGACTGAGCCTGATCTGGGCTAATCTCCAAAAGCTAAGCAGGGTTAGGCACATCTAGTACTTGGATGGGTGACCACCATGGAATACCACATGCTTTAGGCTTACTGTGTGCAAGAGAGGCTGGGCACTCTATTTCCAGTTGCACCTTGCCAAGAAAGCCCCAGCAACTGGGATGCCAAGAGCCAGTACTGACTTGATGGCACCCATACCAGCTAGGGCTGTTAGAATCCATTCAAAGGTGAGGGCCTTAGACTTTAGGAAGACTAACTTTGCCAAGATGGGCCAGTACTTCAGGGAGTCGTTAGCAGGATGGGAACAGCTGGGGGATGTAGAAAAACAGTGGGCAAAACTGAAAGGAGATATTTTAAAGGCAACCAACCTTTTTGTTAAAATGGTAAATAAAGGTAAAAGGAAAAGGAGACCGCTATGGCTTTTGAAAGAGGTAGCTGAAAAAGTGAAGAAAAAGAGGGAGGCCTTCATGAAATACAAGAGATCACAGAGAGAAGAAGACAGACATCTCTATTTGGAAAAACTTAGAGAAGCTAGCAAAGTAGTCAGGAAAGCAAAGATTCAAAAAGAGGAGGAAATAGCCAATGCAATAAAATGAGGGGTGGGGGGGATAAGACATTTTTCAGATATGTTAGTGAGAAGAGGAAGGGCAAAAGTGGTATTGTCAGACTCAAGGGTGAAGGGGAGGAATATGTAGAAGCTGATGAGGATAAAGTGGAATTGCTTAACTTATATTTCTGTTCTGGGTTCACAGATGAAGAACCAAGAGCAGGACCTCAGAAAACACTCACAAACAGGAACAGAAGCGAGGGACATCTTGAACAATTTTCAGAAGACTATGTTCGTGAGAAATTAGCTCAACTTAAAGTAGACAAAGCGATGGGACCGGATGGGATACACCCTAAAATACTGAGGGAACTTGGGGATGTTCTAGCAGTTCCACTGACTGACCTTTTCAATGCCTCGTTGGAGTCGGGAGTGGTGCCAATGGACTGGAGAGAGGCTCATGTGGTGCCTTTACACAAAAGTGGAAGTAAGGATGTGGTTGAAAACTACAGGCCGGTTAGTTTAACTTTGGTGGTGAGTAAATTATTGGAAATTCATCCAGCGGATTACAGGATCCGAGGCAGCATGGATTCACCAGAGGCAGGTCTTGTCAGACAAATCTGATTGATTTCTTTGACCGGGAGTTGGACCGAGGGAGAGCCCTAGATGTGGTGTATTTAGATTTCAGTAAAGCCTTTGACACTGTTCCTCACAGGCGACTTATAAACAAACTGAGCACCCTTGGGATGGACCCTAAAGTTACTACTTGGGTTAGAAATTGGTTGGGTGGGAGGCGACAAAGAGTACAGGTAAATGGGGCTCACTCTGAGGAGAAGGGTATTACCAGTGGTGTGCCCCAGGGATCTGTCCTTGGTCTGATTCTTTTTAACATCTTTGTTAGTGATATAGCGGAAGGGCTGTCAGGTAAGGTTTGCCTCTTTGCAGATGATACCAAAATCTGCAATAGAGTAGACACCCAGGAAGGTGTAGATAACATGAGGAGGGATCTAGCTAAGCTTGAAGAATGGTCTAGAAACTGGCAGCTAGGATTTAATGTTAAAAAATATAAGGTCATGCATTTGGGCTGCAGCAATCCAAGGGAGCAATATAGTATAGGGGGTGAAGTACTTTTGTCCACTAAAGAAGAGCGGGACCTGGGCGTGGTTGTGTCTGATGATCTTAAAATAGCTAAACAGGTAGGAAAGGCGACGGCAAAAGCTAGAAGGATGCTTGGGTGCATACGGAGAGAAATGGCTAGCAGAAAAAAGGAGGTGATAGTGCCTCTGTATAAGTCTTTGGTGCGACCTCATTTGGAATATAGTGTGCAATTCTGCAGACCGCACCTTCAAAATGATGTGAACAGGATGTAGTTGATGCAGAGTGTGGCTACTAAAATGGTTAGTGGTCTTCATTATAAAGCATATGAGGACAGACCTAAGGATCTTAATAGGTACATCTTAGAGGAAAGGCAGGATAGAGGTGATATGATTAAGATGTTTAAATACCTCTGTGGCATAAATGTTCAGGGGGAGAGCCTCTTTCAATTGAAAGCAAGTTCTGCTATGAGGGGACATGGGATGAGGGTGAAGGGAGATAGATTAAGGAGTGATATGCGGAAATATTTCTTTACGGAAAGAGTAGTGGATCCATGGAATAGTCTCCCAGTGGAGGTGGTAGAGATGAGGACAGTATCTGAATTCAAAAAAGCATGGGACAAACACAGAGGATCTCTAAAGGTAAAAAGGGACTGTTGTAGTTGTTGATATGGAAGGCCAGACTAGATAGGCCATGTGGTCTTTTTCTGTCGTCATATTTCTATGTTTCTATCTGATGATTTATCCATCTTTATTATCTTGTTGGATGTCTATAATAATGTATCTATGTTTTCTACACTGTTTTGAGTTTTTAAAGTATGAATAATTAATTAAATCTATGAATGTTACATATTTGGTTAATTCTTATATAAGCTCAATCAGCTATTACAACATGCTAAAAATCTATTATCCATCAATAAATCTTTACTCATAACCTTTTTGCCTTTGCTAAAATAAGTTAATCTGATCATTAAACCCTGGCATGCATACTATTTATTAAAATATATCACCCAGCAATGATTTTTTTTGGCAAAAGATGAGGGTTTCATAGGATTCTGTTTCAGAACTTCTTACTTTAAGCACAAATTTGGAAACCAGTAACTGTGATATCACTATTATTCAGTTTCAGGAATAATTCATTTACAAGGGTAGAAAATACAGAAGGTTATCAAAAAACATCAGTGGGATCAACTTAACAGACATGAAGCCTGATTCAGATAGGGGCATATCTGGGCCATCTAGATGGCCCCAAGCAAGATGGACCCATTTGGACCTGATTCTGGACTGTGGGATGCAACCAGAATCAGGCCCGAGGATGGCCTGGTGTGCCCCTGCCGCCTGTGGGGACGTCCTTCCCACAGGCACCCCGACTCCTGCGTCCTCAGCTCCCCCTTTTCCCACCGCCCGACCCAAAGCTGGTATGCTATGGCCTGGATTGGGCAACGGGGACCCCCCGCACCCTGCCCCGGCTTTGGAGGGGGGGGGGGATCCTCAGGCCCAATCGCCAGGTTTTTGCTGCTTATTTCACCTTTGAGGTGGAATAAGCAGTGCGTCCCCATGGGTCCGGCAGGATGTACAGGGCCGTGACCTTAATTGGCCCTGTACATTCTGACAGGCTGGACCACCCCTGCTCTGCCCCGATCCTGGCCCCTTCTGCCCCCCAACGGCTCGCCCCGTCCTGTTGCACAGGACATACAGGGAGAGCCAGAGGGGGAACCATCCCTGCAACCCGTGTTTCAGAATCGGCCCCATAGCCTTGAACTATCGGGCCAATGCAGAAAAGCTTAGGGGCATGTTTAGTAAACAGCGGTAGTGGACTCCGTGCGATATCAGAGCCGCGGCCCCATTGATTCCGCTAGGCTTGTTATCCAATGAAGAAAGCAAGTTAGTGCTTGGAAAATGCAAAAAACAAACCAAAAGGAAAGGGAGTGGAGGGGTTTGGGGCCCACTGTGCCACCAGGGATTGCATTTTTGTTTTATTTGGGGGGCTTGGGGCCGCTGGGCCACCAGAGATTTTTTTTTGTTTCAGTGGGGAGGGCACTGGGAATTGCTTTATCACGTGGGTGGGGGATCAGGGCCACCAGAGATTTTTTTATTGGATGGGTGGGGATTGGGGCTGCTGACCACCAGGGACTTTGTTTCTGTCAGGGGGTCAGTGTCTAGGGAGCACCAGCACCCCCAATAGTGTACAACGGCATCAGGGGCTTTCGCTGATACCTAGGTCATCTGAGGTGAAATGTCAAACTTCACCTCAGATGACGCTGTTTCTCTGGGACAGTATGCCAAACTTGCGCCGACTTCGGTGTGCATATGTTTGGCTTGCTCTCCCAGTTTAATGTGGACTTTTTGTGCACTGGGTAATTTGAATATTGCATTCCTGCACAGAGTCAGCATTAACGTCGTGCCATGAAACCCTGCGCTACAGCTTTAAGCACTGGGCTCTACAGTACAGTTTTTGCATTGACCTATATGTCAGCATTTACTGTGAATATATGTCTGTGTGCGGTGTGAGGCTGGTGTGCATGTGTGCATACGTGCAGTGAGGGTGTGGTGTGCATATACACATCCTGACCTCTTGCTGCATTAGCTGTCGACCTTGCACATATCATTCCATGATCTTGTGCTGCTCTATTCATGCATATCTTACAGTTTTATTATTATAAATGCTTCACAGTAGATCAATAAAAACAAATGAAAACGTGCATGCCATAAACAGTGCAGAAAGGCATGTTTCACTAATGGAGTGCGTGCTTGCCATATGTGAGTGAATAGATGGAACACTTAAAAGGATTAAGGACCTTATGGCACATTTACCTTCCTCCAGTTGCAAACTAATATGTCTTGGGGGAGGGGGGAAGTAAAGAGACACGATAAAGTGTGTCTCCTTAGGGTGGCAAAGGCTGTGGGGCTCAATGAGGCATCTTTATGACTGATGTTGTCTATATATTTGTGTGTATCATAAAACAGGGTCTGTGTGTGTAGAACAGGGGTGAGGTGTCGGTGTGTGTATGATGTGGGGCTGAATGTGTCTGTGTATGTGAGGTGTAATATGTATTTGTGGTGTAGGGGTAGGGGGTGTTGTGTGGGAATGGCGTGTGCATGTGTGTGTTTTGTGTGAATGTGGGGAAATTGTATATGGGGGTGGACTGTATGTGTGTGCGAAGCAGGGCTGGGGGTTATTTGTTGTGGGTGTGGCTAGGTGGTGTGGGGGGTGGGGTGTCTGTGTGTTGGTGAGGGGGTTGGGTGTGTGTGCATTTGGAGGTGGGTATTTATGGGTGTGTCATTTAGGAGTGGGTGGTGCATGCGTGTATGGTGTGGGTGTGGAAGGACTGTGGAGGTGGGGTGTATATGTTGTACAGGTGTTTGGTGTATGTTTGTGTGTGTGAGTTGCAGGAATGAGGTGTGTGTCTGTGCACGTATGTGTGGTGCGGGATGGGGTGTGTGTACATGCAATGTGGGAATGGGGTGTGTATGCATTCTAGAGGTGAAGTTTATGTGCGTGTGTGTGTGTGGTGTAGGGGTGTGTGTGTGTGTGTGGTATGCGGGTGGGGTGTGAGTCTGTGTGTGTGAGTGTGTGTGTGTGGTGTTGGGGTAGGATGTCTGTGTGTTTATGTGGTTCAGGGTGGTGTATGAATATATGTCTGTGTGCGGTATGAGGCTGGTGTGTGTGTGGTGTGCGGGTAGGGTGTGGGTGTGTGTGTGGTATGTGGGTAGGGTGTGTGTGTGTGTGGTGTGCAGTTAGGGTGTGTGTGTGTGTGTGTATATACACATCCTGACCTCTTGCCCCCCATTCACTTATCTTCTCTACCTCTCACCCCTTGCATTCTTCCTTCCCCTCCAGTGCCTCTCCTGTTGCCTTTCTCCCTTCTACTCTGCCTCTCCTCCCCCGCACTCTCTTCCTCTTCCCAGATTCTCTCCCTTTCTCTCTCACTCCGTGCATTCTCCCCCCTGCCCTCCATTTCCCCCCTGGATCTCCTCCTCTATTCTTCCTTTCCCTTTCCCACTGCCCCTTTAATTGTCTCCTGCTTTTTTTCATTTCCCTCCCCCCTCCCCTGGATGTCTAACCTTTTTTCCTGACCTGTAGGTAGACCCTGCACTACCAAGGGTTCTTTTTCTTCCTCTGCGGGCAGACTGAACCAGCCTTGCCACAATCATGGCCTCGTCCCCGTCCACCTTCAACCTGGTGCTTGCTCAGATCTTCAAGTCATGGCTTGCTGTCTGCTGTGCTGCCTCGGGATTGGTGTGTTTGTTGACTGGTGGTGTCTCTGCTCCCACCTACCATGCTGCCTCCAATCTCGCTTCTTCAGCAGGTGGGGCCCGGGCTCCTCGTCAGCCGCACGTCTTACATCGTCTCTCTTTATCATTGTCGATCACTGTTGCCTGCTGCATTCTGTCTCTACAGGCATAGCATTGCACATGCAAAAGCAAAACGATGCGTACGGACAGACAGACAGATGGATTGACCCTCAACAATAGGTGATTTTGCCCATTTCAAAAAATGCCTAAAATCTAAATGCTCACGGAAAGCTTATCAAATAGCTGCTTTTCTTCTCAAACATACCACATAAAATATTATTGCTGGAATAGAATGACTTGTTCCAGTTTAAACAAATCAATAATTGATTCATTTAGCAATTCACAGATATTAGCACTTAAATGCCTGTTTATGTCTGCTTCTGTTGACTTTGATGATTGCCCAGTAGGTGGGCATTGTTTTCAATGTATATTCGCTACACCTCCCCTTATCAACAGCATCACAAGTGGAGGACTCCCGCACAACTCGTGGGAATGTTGGTGTACTGTAGAGATATCCTCATGCCTATCTACTAGATTTCTAACCAAGAATGAATGTAGGTGAATATAAAAGGGTTTGAAAGAACTGACTCAGAAGATAAAGCTCATTCTCAGACAATGGATAGAAAACGTCTTTCTAAAAGGAATTAGATATTGAAAAAAGGTTTCCATCTCATGGTGTGGTTCTTCTCAAAAGCTGACTATATGAGACTGTACAGTTTTCCTAATTAACATAAGCACTGGAAAAATACATCTGTTAAACGTCTCATCTAAACTACAATCCACACTATAGTGCATGATTTCAACTTTGAAAAGAAACAGGCACGGCAAGTGCTGTGTAAATCCATCTGGAACCACCACGGTTATTAAACAAGATAGAGCTGGACATATTTAAAGTAACTTAATGCTGTAGGGCCATTAAAGTCTAGGATATGTGCCAGAAATCTACTTCCCAACTTTTAATTGCTAACTACAGCAGAGATTTTTTTAAAGATGTCACTGAAACACGATAGGGACCTTTCACTAAATGGTGCTGTGATGTTGTACCTAACGCACCCAGGGCTAGTGCTACCATCATAAGAACATAAGATATGCCATACTGGGTCAGACCAAGGTCCATCAAGCCCAGTATTCTGTTTCCAACAGTGGCCAATCTCGGTCATAAGTACCTAGCAGTTTCCCCAAAAGACACAGGTTCTTCAATGCTTGTACTGGGTCAAGCATTGATATCCTGGGTCCCTTTTAATAATGGTTTATGGACCTTCCCTCCAGGAACTTGTCCAAACCTTTTTTAAACCCAGCTACACTAACAGCCTTTACTACATCCTCCGGTAACAAATTCCAGAGTTTGATTACACTTTGAGTGAAAAAATATTTTCTCTTGTCTGTCTTAAAAAGTTTACCCTGTAGCTTCATTGCAATCGATCTATGTTTACCACTTCCACTCCTTTCATTAATTTATAGACTTCTATCATATCTCCCCTCAGCCATCTCTTTTCCAGGTTAAAGAGCCCTAACCTTCTTATTTTTTCTTCATAGGGGTATCCTTCCATCCACTTTACCATTTTGGTGGCTCTTCTCTGAACCTTTTCTAATAACGCTATATCCTTTTTAAGATACGGCGACCAGAATTGCACACAATATTCAAGATGCGGTCTCACCATGGAACGATATAGAGGCATTATAATATCCTTTGTTTTATTTTCCATTCCTTTCCTTATGATACCTAGCATTCTATTTGCTCTCTTGGCCACCGCTGCACACTGGGCCAAAGGTTTTAACATGTCATCCACAATAACGCCTAAATCTTTTTCCTGGGTGGTGGTTCCTAATGTGGAACCTTGGATCGTGTAACCATAGTTTGGGTTGTTCTTCCCTAGGTGCATAACTTTGCACTTGTCCACATTAAATTTCATCTGCCATTTTGATGCCCAGTCTTCCAATTTATCAAGATCCTCTTGCAATTTTCCACAATCCTCTTGGGTTATAACAACTTTAAATAGTTTTGTGTCATCTGCAAATTTGATAACATCACTCATTATTCCACTTTCCAGGTCATTTATGAATATGTCAAAAAGCAACGAACCCAGCACAGATCCCCGGAGTACGCCACTATTCACCTTTCTCCATTGGGAAAATTGGCCATTTAGCCCTACCCTCTGCTTTCTATCTTTTAACCAGTTCCTGATCCACAATAGTACACTGCCTCCTATCCCATGACTCTTTAGTTTTGCCAAAAGTCTCTGATGAGGGACCTTGTCAAAGGCTTTCTGAAAGTCCAGATACACTACATCAACCGACTCACCTTTGTCCACCTGTTTATTCACACTTTCAAAAAAACATAACAGATTAGTAAGACAAGATCTTCCTTGTCTAAAGTCATGTTGGCTGTCTCCCATTAGGCCATGACTATCTACATGCTGAGTAATTTTATTCTTTATGATAGTTTCTATAATTTTTCCCGGTACTGACATCAGGCTCACCGGTCTGTAGTTTCCCGGATCCCCCCCTGGAACCCTTTTTAAAAATTGGTGTTATGTTTGCCATCTTCTACTCTTCAGGTATTACAGATGATTTTAATGATAGTTTACAGATTACTAATAGCAGGTCTGCAATCTCACATTTCAGTTCTTTCAACACCCTTGGATGTATATCATCCAGCCCAGGTGATTTGCTACTCTTCAGTTTATCTAATAGTTGTAATACATCTTCCCGATGTATCGATATTTCCTTCAATTCTTCCGCACCTTTAAATACCACTTCAGTCATGGGTAACATCCCTACATCTTCCTCAGTAAAGACCGAAGCAAAGAATTCATTCAGTCTCTCCGCTATCGCCTTGTCGCCTCTTAGTGCCCCTTTAACCCCTCTATCATCTAATGGACCAACTGACTCTCTCACAGGTTTTTTGTTACAAATGTACTTGAAAAAGTCTTTATTATGTGTTTTTGCTTCCGCAGGAAGCTTCTTCTCAAATTCTCCCTTTGCCTGCCTTATCAATGCCTTGCATTTAACTTGCCACTGCTTGTGCTGTTTCCAGGTTTCGTCGTTTGGCTATTTTTTTACATTTCTTGAAAGATGCTTTTTTGGCAAGAGCCTCTCTGACCTCACCTTTAAACCATGCTGGCAGTTTTTTGGACTTCCTTCCACTTTTCTTAAAACGTGGAATACAGCTGGTCTGGGCTTCCAAGATAGTATTTTTCAACAACACCCAAGTTTGATGTAAGTCTTTAACCTTTGCAACTTCTCCTTTTGTTTTTTTCTTAACTATTTTCCTCATTTTATCATAGTCTCCCTTTCGAAAGTTAAAAGGTAGGACTGTGGATTTCATTACTATCCCTCCTCCACTAATTAAATCAAGTGCGATCATACTATGATCACTATTGCCAAGTGGCCCCAATGCCCTTATCCCTTGCACCAGATCTGGTGTTCCACTAAAGGACTAGGTCCAATATGGCTTCCCCTCTGGTCGGTTCATGAACCAGCTGCTCCAAGAAGCAGTCATTTGTTTCATCTAGGAACTTTATCTCCCTAGCATGTCCTGCCGTGACACTGACCCAGTCGATACCGGGGTAATTGAAATCACCCATTATTATTACTGTGCTGTAACTTTCGTTAGCTTCCTTGATTTCTTTGAGCATTTCATCATCCATTTGTTCATTCTGGCCAGGCGGTCGATAGTACACCCCCACTGCAATTGCCTTCCGCTTTTTACATGGAATTTCAATCCATAGAGATTCTACAGCAAATTTTGTTTCCTGCAAAACTTTAATCCTTTCTGACTCAATGCCCTCTCTAACATAGAGTGCAACTCCTCCACCAATTTTATCAGCTCTATCATTACGATATAGTTTGTACCCAGGTATCACAGTGTCCCACTGGTTGTCCTCCTTTCATCATGTCTCTGATATTCCAATCATATCTAACCTCTCATTTAGTGCTATATATTCTAACTCTCCCCTTATTTTTTAGACTTCTAGCATTTGCATACAAGCATTTTAGAGACTGTATTTTATTCATATTAATCTGGCTATTGGTAGACATGGGTAATTTGGGATCTTTAAGCTCTGTCTGCTCCACAGTTGAGGGCATTTGGGCTACTTTACTCTTTTTTGGAACCTCTCTGCTTTTGGTAGTATCCTTCAAGGGTACATTCTTCCAAACCATGCACTCTTGGGCGACTGTCGGCTTTCCCCTATTATCTAGTTTAAAAGCTGCTCTATCTCCTTTTTAAAGGTTAATGCCAGCAGCCTGGTTCCATCCCGGTTAAGGTGAAGCCCATCCCTTCGGAAGAGCCCCTCCTTTCCCCAGAATGTTCCCCGGTTCCTAACAAGCAGATTAGGTGGTCACCTAGAGCGCCATTCCTTCGGGGCTGCCCATTGCCATCACTAATGCCTCTCTGCGGGGCTTGCAGCAGCAGCAATGGCTTGTAAATTGCAATGCAGCGCTTACCTACATGCTGCAGTGCTGCGTTGCGGTTCCTTTCTCCTATTATCTTCCACTTTCACCATAAACCATAAACCCCTCCAATGCAGACTTCTGCTTTGCATAAACCAGAAACCTGCGCCAGAGGGGGACAGGGGCAGATAGGAGGAGAAGAAATCACGATGAAGCACCAGAGTGTGTGGGTAAATGCTACATCGTGGTCTGCAAGCAATTGCAACCGCTGCAGGTCTCCAGAGAGGGGCGGCAGCAGTAGCAATAGGGGCGGGGCCACGAAAGGGGCTGCAGGATGGAGGGCCCACCTAGGGCACCTCCAATCCTTGCACCGGTCCTGAATGCACCCATAAGGTGTGAATTCGTGGTGTGTTAAGGCAACAACACAGCATTAACAGCTGGGAACATGGAAAGCCTGTTCCCGGCAGCTTCTGCAGTGCTTGTGGTCCTGCTGCGGCACTACAAGAGCGCGAGTGCACTCAACACCACCTGTGGAAGTGGCCGTGAGTGTACCTGTGCTACTAGCCCACCACTGCCTGCACAGCGCTTGCCTCATCCACTCTCCACCCCTAACCCTCTCACTTGCAACCCTAAAGTGCCATAGACAGTTAGCGTCAAAATCCGGTGGCTGGAACTGTCATGGTTCTGCGCTATCTGTCAGTACATGTCCAATGCACACCTTTAGGGCACTAGACACAAGCTGACAGCTTGCACCCTTTAATAAACAAACCCCTATAACTTTATGGACCTGTCATTGTCATTTTCATATGAGCAAATATCTGGCAATCTTTTAGGGTGCTCATTTGCACTCTTGAAGAAATGTTGCCAAACAAGCAAACAATAAGCTTTGGGTCTTGCTATAGTCCTATCAGAGTAATGTTCGTAATGACAATGTCTGTCCTTTCCTACATTTGCACACTTCTATATTAAAAGTTATTGGTAGAACTGTTCTGCAATAGTATAACGCGTATTGAATAAATTAATTTTTTCACCAGGAAATCAAATGACTTTTTTCAACTGCTTCCAGAGTCATAGGAGAATGATACGACTTTCCCTCAGGGGACCTAAAGGTAAAGACAAGCTTCAAACTGACGACCCCCAGGACTTCTGATAAGAGCAACGATCAATGCACCAACCACTAGACAGGCATATGACGTTAAGGGCTTGAGGATCACTACCTTTTATTAACAGGTAAACATTTTAAAGATGCAAAGCCCTATTTTAAAAGGGCTGCAATATTCTGTTTCATTGGCTGTCAGTTTTCAAAATATGGAAGAAAGAGCTCTTAATTTATTTCACTGGAATCGGCTCCCCCAACCCAACCCCTGAATTCATATATAGTACTACCACTTTCTAGAAAGACAATCCTATTTAGATTGTACAGTCTTATGGTATCTGTGCCTAGCCTAGTATAGCAGCTATATAGAGAGGCCATGATTCAAACAGCAACACTGATGGGCAGGGTTCAGGGTACTCGTATACCAGGCCACAGAGAAAGTTAAGATACATGGCCTGCTGGCAAGGCTGAATGACTTATAAACAGGGCTGGCCCAAGAGTTTCTGCCACCCTAGTCAGAAACCCCGGCCTTGCCGCCCCCGTCCCCCACCTGCCGCTGCCACCGCCTCCCCAGCTGCTGCCGACTCTATCTCGGGAGGGGGAGGTGGGCAGCGGCAGTGGTAGTATTTCCAAAAAATGGCAGCTTTTTGCTGCTGCTTTCTTGCCCAGCTGTGGTACTATATATGGGGGGGGGGGGCGGCGCAACCAGTCATGTGTGCTACTACCGCCGCCCAAACAAGCCGGCCGCCCTAGGTGGCTGTCTAGCTCACCTAGTGCACGGGCCAGCCCTGCTTATAAAGGGAGGCGGATGAGGGAATTAAAACGACAAAGAAACTGTGGATTAAGATTCATGACACCATAGTTCTTGTTGGCTCAAGTTCTTAGGGGCATGTTAACTAAAATGCGCTATGTTAGCATGCGATAAGCCCCCAAAATTAGCATTGGGAGGTGATGGAGACCAGCACTAACTGTTTGGGGACAGCAGAAACTCCTCCTGGCACTAACCAGCTGGCACATCTAATGCAGATGCATTTACCACCAGTCAGTGAGGAAGCAGTAAGAGCACCAACGAAAGTGCACAGCAGTGATGCCCGTGCTAACCACAATCCGCTGCTCCTCACTCACCCTGTCGCTTTCACCCACAATAGATGTGCCGGCTGGTAGTGCAGTGAGATGAGCCTCTGCAGTTACAGCGGGGAGGCTCAGGCCGGGCACACCTCCAACAGTTAGCATGGCTGGATGCCACCTCCTGTGCTAATTTTGGGAGCTTACCTCATGCTAACTTGCTGCATTTTTGTAAACATGCCTGTTTAGGAGCCTTCTTCACAATTTTCTCATGGAGAAATCAGGCATTTACACGTGGAAATGGTGATTGTAGAAAGGACTGACTTTAACCCCCTGGGCAGGTCACATTCTATACATATGTATTCCCCAGTTCATATGGAGTCTATAGGTGTATGACTGTAATTTTCTGTGTCAGGCTCTCTGACACATATAAGTTTATAAAAAGGGCTTATTTTGGCCAACCCTTTAAGGGGGGGATTCAGGGAGTTATCCTCCTTGATCGTCCATTGCTTATTTCCCCCTCCAAACTGAAATTAGATCAAGATAGAGGTATTTGTAATTAATTGGTGGCATTTATATGTGTAGGTTTGCAAAATGGCTGACGTACAAGTGTAAATAGCGGCATTAACACATGGAAGTTGCAAAATACCAGCTTCCATGTGTAACCACCAGCCCCTATATGTGAAAAGTGCCCCCTTGATTTTTTGCACATGTAGATTTGTAAAATGGGTCCCCCAGTTCCATGTGTCAGCAAATCCACATGTGCTCCTGCACTATTTTAGAACAGGCTCCATGTCTGGCAGACCCTTATCTAAAATACTGCCAGAAATGTGTACATCACAATCTCGACTTCTCATTTCTCATACTCTCTAAAATGTGCCTTCAGCTATGAATGTATTACTGCTACCCATCTAGGCGGCACATTAGGGTAAAATTCAAGGGAATTACTAAAACTAATATTTTCACAAAATGGCAGTAATAATATACTGGTGAAAAGTTGGCCCAAATGAAGCTCTAATTTTTTGAAGAAGGTTCTGGAGATAAAGAAAGAACAAGCCCAACAAGTGAATCTGGGGAACAGAGCAGCAGGTAATTTTGCCCACACCACTTAATTTCCAAAACCACAATCATCTTCCCAACTAGAATCATCTTAGTTTGGCAATGGCAGTAAATCTATCTCTTCTCCTAAGCCCAAACCCCATGGGCAAGAGGAAGGAAGCTCATCACACTGGGGCTGGAGCATAGATCTGGAAGGCCCCGATCACATAAAAATGCAACAGTATGATTCAGGGTTTCATGCATGCTGGCAACATCATGGAAAGTGGTTCCAAAGTGTCTTTACAAATTGACAGTTTGTGGAACTAATACTAGCAAAAGAGAAATGTTAGCTCAAGAAGATAAACTGTCGGGGGCATGGCCAGCAAGTCCCCAGCAGCTAATGAATGGATGCGTAACCTAACGCATGGTACAATTACTATGGGCGCACCTAACACCATCTATGAGGTGGTATTAGGTGCACCCGTGCTAATCGCAACTCTGACAACACCCGATATACTCCCCTGTGCCAACTGCGATGTGCTCACCATGCCAACTCTCCACTCCTAACCCGCCCATTCCCCACTCCAGCGCATGATTTGCAATTAGTGCAGGAATTAGCATGTGGTAACTGTCCTGCCTAGGGTTGCCAACCGGCCGGTTTTCAGCCGGCCTGGCCGGTTTTTCCATGGCCAGGCCAGCTGCCGGCACAGATGTAAAACTGGCCATTGAAAAGCCGTTTTTTTGCTCTGGCCACAAGATAGGGAGCGGCCAGAGCAAAAAACCGGCTTTTGTGCCGAAGTCCGCAGTGCGAACGCGATTCCCCATAGCAGTGCAGCCGCTGCTTCTGCTTTGTACAGAGCAGCGGCTGCATTACACTTACATTGAAAACTAAAGATAAACTGTGTGAGGAGCCCTCCGGTCATCGCAGAGCCCAAGGAAGTGATGTCATGGGGGCGGGCTCCTCACAGGTTGTCTTTCCTTTTCAAATTAACTTTAGCTGCAATAAAGTTAATTTGAAAAGGAAAGACAACCTGTGAGGAGCCCGCCCCCATGACATCACTTCCTCGGGCTCTGCGATGACCGGAGGGCTCCTTACACAGTTTATCTTTACTTTTCAAAGTAAGTGTATTGCAGCCGCTGCTCTGTACAAAGCAGAAGCAGCGGCTTGGGCAGGGGGGGGGGGGGTGATGGTGTGGGTGAACCAGCAAGGGGGGGGGGTGGTGGTGTGAGTGAACCAGCAAGGGGGGGGGCTGGTGGTGGGAGTGAACCAGCAAGGGGGGATGGTGGTGGTGGTGTGTGTGAACCAGCAAGGGAGGGGGGGGGGTGATGTGAGTGAACCAGCAGGGGAGGGGGGGTGAGTGAGTGACCCAGCAGGAGGGGTGAATAAGTGACAGGGGGGTGGGTGAGTGAATCAGCAGTGGAGTGGGGGTAGTGTGAGTGAACCAGCAGGGGAGGGGGGTTGGTGTGAACCAGCAGGGGAGGGGGTTGGTGTGAGTGAACCAGCAGGGGAGGGGGTGAGTGAGTGACAGGGGGGTGGGTGAGTGAACCAGCAGGGGAGGGGGTGAGTGAGTGAACCAGCAGGAGAGGGGGGTGAGTGAGTCAGCAGGGGGGGTGAGTGAGTGAACCAGCACTGAGGAGAGGGGGGGTGTGAGAACCAACACTGAGGGGGGGTGTGACTGAATCCTCGGTAATTTTTGTGGGTGGGGCTGGGGGCGGGGCAGGGGTGGGACTAGGGGCGGAGAATGGGTGGAGCATGGCGAGCCACAGGTGTCGGGTTTTTCTCGGTGAAAAAGTTGGCAACCCTAGTCCTGCCCTCATGGTAACGATTACCGCAGGACCTTGCGCATGAAAACGCACGTTAATTGCATCACGCATTTTAGAAAAAGGGCCACTGAGATTTTCTAGATGCCTTCCTTTTAAGATATGTACACTAGGACAGGTCTCAAACAGAAAAAAAGCTGACTTTACGTTCTAGCTGAATAAACCTACATCTTGTGGAGTTTTCTTTCCTGTTGTAGGCTAATTTTGTTTCACAGCTGCAGTCTTGTCTTTCTTTATTAGTGTCACCACAAGTTATCAGACTGAAACAAATTGCAGCATGAGTTTCAAGGTATTTGGGGTCAGAAACCTCTCAGTACATTATTTCATTTAGCATTGCTTGCACATAGATCACTTTGTAAAGTGGGTAAAAATATAAATACAAAGTATTTCAAATCCAAAATAATTAGCCTAAAGCAAATGAAAGTTTCATTTTTTTTATCAAGGCCTTCATTGAGGCTTGAGACTGAAGAGTCAGGTGGCTGCAGGGCTGACGTTATCATTAGGCAAACAAGGCAGTTGCCTAGAGCGGCAATGGTCAGAGGGCTGCACATGGCTACCGCTGCTGCCCCTCTGTGGTGTGTGCAGTGGTGGTAACGCTTTTAAAATGACGCAGCAGCGCTTACCATCACCTGTGGCACTGTGGGGCTGTTCCTGCTTCTGCACCCTCTGATTCCACTTCCTGTTTGCAAACCTTTAGCGTGCTTTAGAAAACCTTCCCCACAGAGTTAAGACAATCTCCATTCAAACTTCTTGAGCACTCACTGAAAGGCTTCCAAGATGCTGTTTTAAAAGCACCTCTATGCCTCCGGCAAACCTTTCCTTTTAGTTTCCTTCTAACATCCACATTTTTTCAGTTTCCCTTTTTAAAGTTACTGATGCTGTAGTACTTGTATGTATTATTCTCTTTCCAGTGACTTTGTCAGATTTCATTGCGTTATGATCACTACTGCCAGATCCTGCATTCCACCGAGAAGAAGGTCAGATTTTGCTCCCTTCTGGTCGGTTCCAGGATCAGCTCCTCCATGAAGCAGTTATTTATGGCATCTATAACTTTATCTTCCCTGAGAAGACCGTCCCTAATCAATGCTAGAGCAATTAACACTTCCCATAATTATTGTGTTCCTAGTTTTATTCGCCTATCGAGTCTCTGCTAGTGTTTCACAGTCTCTTTCCTCATCCAAGTGCTCCGGTCTGGATTGTAACATTAGTATCAGGTTTTTTTTAAAGCCCAATATAAACAAATTTGCTGACTGCAAGACGCTCACCAGGCCCACTCTCCACCCCTAACCCGCCCATTTACCACCCAATGGGCAGGTCGCAGTTAGCATGGAAATTAGTCTGTGCTGTCAAACCTCCACAGTAACGATTATTGCAGGCCCCAGCACACAGGTACCATGTACCTAAACCCGCGTAGCGCACATTAATAAAAGGCCTCCTTAACTACTAATTTTCATAATAAATTTAAAATAATAGAACATTGATTCCTCTTCTGCTGCCTCTTGCAGATCTCTTGTTAAGAATCATTGCTAAGTTAGTGCCTGATTAATTGAGGTCTTCTGGCGGGGTACCCAGATGGGAGAAATACCTTTAAAGGTCATTGCCCAGCATAAAGCAGTTTTATACATGAAATAGGGGCTTTTAAATTTACACATATCAGGAAGCCATTCCCAAGGGTAGAGATGGGGTAAAAAGTTCACTTATATGCATGGGCATAGTTTGGAGGGGACCGGAATGCCAGAATGGGGGGGGGGGGGGGTACTCTCCGGACGCTGTAGGAAGGAGCACCCGTACCTCCTTTCCTCTCCCCCACACGTTCCAGCATCACTTCCACTTGTCTCTACTACTACTACTACTGAGCATTTGTACAGCACTACAAGACATATACAGCGCTGCACAGACACATGTAAAAGACGGTCCCTGCTAGTAAAGACATTCAACACAGTAGTTGTAGACATGGGATACATCTAGGGGGAATGGTAAGGAAACACAAAGGAGATCAGATGAGTCAAGATCCGAAAGCGGCAGCGAAGAGGTGAGTTTTCAGCCTGGATTTCAAAAGTGTCAGAGAAGTCGCCTGATGTACAGACTCAGGTAATTTGTTCCAGGTATAAGGAATATGGTCCATACCTTCTGGCAGTGTCTGTGGCGTCTTGGTGCTAAGAGAAAAGCAAACTGCATTGGAACTTTGTCATGCTCAAACACGCTGCAGCTGCAGGAGTCTTTGCAACTCGCCCTCCCTGACATACACTTCCTGTTGCCCTAGGGGCAGAAGTAGCAGAGACATGCTCTTCTGTTAGCGCTCTTGACACTGCCAGGAAGGTTTAAGGTAAGTAAAGCAATGGACTAGGGGTGGGGGGCAGGCATTAAAAGGGACAAATGATGGACCACGTGGGGGAGGAGGAGAAGAAGAAAGATAATGGGCCATTTTTTGGGCGGGATAGGGACAAGAGACAGGAGGTGCTGGTCAATGCAAAGGAGGAAATAGAGTGAAGGCAGATTCTAGGGCTGGAAGAAGGGGGCTGGAGGCTGACTCCAGGGCTGGGGCTGGAGGGTTGATTCAGAGACAGGGTTGAATTTGGGAGAAGGAACTAGCTTTTTTTAGATAACCATATACAGGGTGGCCCAAAAAAAGTGAGAACATCTCGTAGCATATAAGTTATTTAAAAATTCAAAAAGACAGATGTAAACGATTGAAAAATTTAAAAAACAAAGATGGCGACCGGAAATTGTCGAAATAAAGACGTTATATAACTAAAAAAGGTAAATAAGTAAATTATTTAAACTTTTAATTTACGAGATGTTCTCACTTTTTTGGGCCACCCTGTATATGAGATGTATGTATGCCGATGAATATGACCAGTAAAACAAAATTCCAAAAAATGGGTCAAAAAGTCTATAGATAGAATAGCTGATTGAAACCCACTCAATATGTCTCCATAAAATGGGAATTCTTCTATTCAACAATCAGGGCTAAGTCCACGGACTGATGGCAGCAAACAACTGCATGTCATTCAAAAACTGTCATTATCGCCCCCAATTGACAGAACATCAGACTTGTCCAAGAGTAAAGTGCTCCTTTCTTGTTAAACATAAGCTATATTACTCATAGCATACTCAACTTAATTTGCTGGCACTGACTCCTCCAGGCATTAACTCAGGCTACAAATGGAGGTTAACACCAGCCAGTAGTTTGCTGCCGTCAGTCCGTGGATTGAGCTCCGATGGTTAGAAGAATTCCACATTGCATGAAGACATATTGAGTGGGTTTCAATCAACCGTTATTCTGCCAATGAATATGCAAATATGGCCCCAACATTTGTCCCTTCCCCAAATGTTTTGTAAATAGTTACCCCGGTTATCCAAGTTATTTATACCCTGTTACCTGTAAACTCATACGTGTTATATGTACTGAGCATTTTGTTCCATGTGAACCGCGCTGATGATGAATAGTGCGGTATATAAGAGACTGTAAATAAATAAATAAATAAATAAATGAAACAGTAAAACTCTGCCCATGCTTACAAGCATACTCTAGCGTTCACACGCCTTTTCATGGAAGAAGCTGCTTGTACAAAGATGAGGCATAGATTTGCACTTGTAGCTTTCTTCGGTCAATTTTCAAAGAAACTTTTCCCGTTTAAGAAATAATGGGAAGTTGAGGGATAAAAGTATATTTTTTTAAATGCCGTCAAGTCAGTACTGGGTTTTAAAAAGTACCCATGGGCTTTACACAAAGAGATGCTTTGCTTGAAAGCTGCTCCCTTTTTGAATCAGACCCATAGTAGGTTAGTATCACCACTGTTTAATTTTGGCAACTGTGTGTTAGAAGAAAACTGGAATAAACGTTCTGAAGTGTGCTGCCCTCATCTGTTCAAATAATGTATACAGTGATGATGATTGATTTTCATGAGCCTGATTCAGAGAGGGGCACATCTGGGCCATCCGGATGGCTTCAAGAAAGACAGGCCTGTTTGGACCTGATTATGGACTGCGGGAACAAAATATTCCTGCGATGGCCAGAATTGGGCCTCAGGATGGCCAGGCATGACTCTGCCGCCTGCGAGGACATCCTTCCCTTAGGTGCCCCCCATTTCCCACAGCCCGACCCACAGCTGGCTTGCTGTGGCCTGGATCTGGCCTCAGGATGGGGGGATCCCTGGGCCTGATTACCAGGTTTGCGCTGCTTATTCCACCTTTGAGGTGGAATAAGCTTCGTGCCCCCATGAGTCCGGCAGGACGAACAGGGCCATGACCTGAATCAGCCTTGTACTTCCTGCCGGGCTGGCCCACCCCTGCTCCACCCTGATCCTGCCCGCTCCCGCACCCCACCAGCTCTCCCCGACCTAAGCATCAGGAAGTACGGTGAAAGCCAGAGGGGGAATCGGGCCCAGACAGCTTGCAGGGCTGCATCCTGGAATCGGGTCCAATTTCTCCACTATTATGTGACTGCCTTTTTCGTCTGCATATGTCAGTCTTTACTGAGGAAGATGTAGGGATGTTACCCATGACTGAAGTGGTATTTAAAGGTGCAGAAGAATTGAAGGAAATATTGATACATCGGGAAGATGTATTACAACTATTAGATAAACTGAAGAGTAGCAAATCACCTGGGCCGGATGGTATACATCCAAGGGTGTTGAAAGAACTGAAATATGAGATTGCAGACCTGCTATTAGTAATCTGTGAACTATCATTAAAATCATCTCTAATACCTGAAGATTGGCGGATCGCCAATGTAACACCAATTTTTAAAAAGGCTTCGAGGGGTGATCTGGGAAACTACAGTTCCGTGAGCCTCACGTCAGTACCGGGAAAAATGGTAGAAACCATCATAATTACTCAGCATGTAGATAGTCATGGCCTAATGGGAGACAGTCAACATGGCTTTAGACAAGGAAGATCTTGTCTTACTAATCTGTTATGTTTTTTTGAAAGTGTGAATAAACAGGTGGACAAAGGTGAGTCGGTTGATATAGTGTATCTGGACTTTCAGAAAGCCTTTGACAAGGTCCCTCATCATTGACCTTTGGCAAAACTAAAGCGTCATGGGATAGGAGGCAGTGTACTACTGTGGATCAAGAACTGGTTAAAAGATAGAAAGCAGAGGGTTGAGCTAAATGGCCAATTTTCCCAATGGAGAAAGGTGAATAGTGGTGTACCTCAGGGATCTGTGCTGGGTCCGCTGCTTTTTGACATATTCATAAATGACCTGGAAAGTGGAATAACGAGTGAAGTTATCAAATTTGCAGATGACACAAAACTATTTAAAGTTGTTAAAACCCAAGAGGATTGTGGAAAAATGCAAGAGGATCTTGATAAACTGGAAGACTGGGCATCAAAATGGCAGATGAAATTTAATGTGGACAAGTGCAAGGTTATGCACCTAGGGAAGAAAAACCCAAACTATGGTTACACGATGCAAGGTTCCACATTAGGAACCACCACCCAGGAAAAAGATTTAGGCGTCATTGTGGATACCATGTTAAAACCCTCGGCCCAGTGTGCAGCAGCGGCCAAGAGAGCAAAGAGAATGCTAGGTATGATAAGGAAAGGAATGGAAAATAAAACAAAAGATATTATAATGCCTCTATACCATTCCATGGTGAGACCACACCTTGAATATTGTGTGCAATTCTGGTCGCCGTATCTTAAAAAGGATATAGCGTTATTAGAAAAGGTTCAGAGAAGAGCCACCAAAATGGTAAAGGGGGTGGAAGGATACTCCTATGAAGAAAGGCTAAAAAGGTTAGGGTTCTTTAACCTGAAAAAGAGACGGCTGAGGGGAGATATGATAGAAGTCTATAAATTAATGAACGGAGTGGAACGGGTAAACGTAGATCGAGTGTTTACGTTATCAGAATATAGGAAGACTAGGGGACATGCAATGAAGCTACAGGGTAAACGATTTAAGACTAATAAAAGAAAATATTTTTTCTCTCAACGTGTAATCAAACTCTGGAATTTGTTACCGGAGGATGTAGTAAAGGCTGTTAGTGTAGCTGGGTTTAAAAAAGGTTTGGACAAGTTCCTAGAGGAAAGGTCCATAAACCATTATTAAGAAGGGACCCAGGATATCAATGCTTGACCTAGTACAAGCATTGCAGAACCTGTGTCTTTTGGGGAAACTGCTAGGTATGTATGACCTAGATTGGCCACTGTTGGAAACAGGATACTGGGCTTGATTGGCCTTGGTCTGACCCAGTATGGCATATCTTATGTTCTTATATCACATTACTTCATAATATTTCAAGACTTTGCATTGATACTGCCCAAACATCTCCTGCAAAAGTAAAATATAAACAGCTTGTTTTACCTGCAATATGAATCTATGAATGTGGCCACTGTCTCAGGGCAAATCATTCCAAACCAACATTGGTTGAATAGAACAAAATCAGTGTAGAACATTTCAGCACTCAATAATACCAACTGTACTAAATAACAAATGTATTTATTTATTTAAACTTATTTTCATACCACCTTTCTACTATTCAAGGCGGTTTACAACAGGGCCATGAGAGGCGAACTGTTGTACAGGGAACTAAACTGATGTAACAGTTGAATGGTAAATACTACAACCAGGGTATGCAGATGCCTTCAAACGATGTACAATGTATTCTAGAGCTAGATTTACTAAAGGGAACTACAACTCAGGTCCCATTTACTGCAATGATACCTTTTTATTAGGATGTGTTTCCTATAGTGCGCAAGCCAGTAGCGTGGTGCTTAGTGTATGGTTTGAGCACCGTGCTAAAAAGTAGCAGGACTCCCACACTAACCGAGTAGCAGGTGATGGGTCAAGGATTGGGCAGAACAGAGGTGTTGCTGGTGTATTGTAGCAAGAACAGGCATCAGTAGCTTGCACTAACCACACTTCCTGCCCTTAGCATGTCTGCACTTAAAGCTACCTCCATGAGTGGAATTGTGCGCCTGCGTGCCGGCTTGCATGGTGCTGCGTCTTCACACTATCATACTACAGGAAAGGAAGGAAACAAAACATACGGGGAAAAGGAAAGGAGAGGAAGAAAAACAAAGAGAGGACACAAAGGCAGCAAAGCAATAACAGCGGCAGGACATGACTGAGAAGTAGTAGAGCCTGTGCTAAGGTTCAAGCCTATGTACATGCATATATACATACGAACAGCCCTACTAGGCTGGGCCAAGGTCAAAAGCCTACTCAAACGAGTGCGTTTTTAGAAGGGACTCAAACTTGCTAAAAGAAAGCTCAAGATGGATATGTGAAGGCAAACAATTCCAGAGGGTCGGGGGCACAAAGAAGAAAGCAGCGCCTCTAGTGGATTTGTGTTTGGCACAGGAGGGGGGAGGTCAAACAAATCTGTTATCATGAAGGGAACACAAACACCGAAGAGGGACATATGGAATACTAAGGTGGGGGAGGTACTTAGGAGCGTTATTGCGAAGAGCTTTGTGTGTCAAAATGAGGATCTTCTACTGAATGCATTGGGGAAGCTGGAGCTAGTGGTGTTGAATGAAGAGTGAGGTGACATCATCAAATTTCTCGGCTTGCGCTAATGCCCGGAGGGTGTATTTTGAATAGACTGAAGCCTCTTTTTTAGGCAGACTGGTGTAGATGATATTGCCGTGCGATTACAGTGCTAAGAAGGATTGATACCTGCGCTGCAGAGTCCAGGAAGGGGCGCAACGCTTGGAATCTACAAAGAGCGGAGAAGGCGGATTTAGAGAGGTGACTGATATGTGTACTAAAGGATAGCTCAGAATCAATGTAGGAAACATGCAGAGCAATGGGAATGGAACCAAAAGATGGGGCTAAGGACGGAGCTGTTTCCGAGTCAGTGATCCGTGTGGCTGTAGTAAAGGCCTGCCCATAAGCCTCTATTCATTACAGTGCAATAAGGTTTTACATTTATTGCTTAGTATTGGTCAAAATGTATGCACAGTCCCTGCATGGGACCTGAAACACTGATTTTAGTGGGTAGAATCACAGACTGAAAACAGCACGCTGCGCTTGGATGTAGGTTCAAAATCAAGACCAGCCAAAATGCCTAGGGAACAGCTTAAAAAGCCTCATCACTACCAGCTTACAAGCAAAACATTTAATTGATGCAGCATTCACATTACTAGATGCCTTGGAACATTCCACAGTGCACGGTGGATATCCTTTGCTTTTTAAGTGCTGGAGCGAACAGTAGTCAAAAGCAAATTCTGTTCAACTACTGCCATCTGCTGGCTAAACTTGTACTGCAATGCATCCTTCACAGCTCAAAGATTGTATATGCCCTGCAGTGCAGATCTCACATCTAAACCCATCAGAAATTCTGATATAAAATTCTACTGTTTATTATTCTTCCCCATCACCCCTCCAAAATCATTACTTTAGGCTGAATGAAAAATTCAAATGTTCTTTGTGATTTCACGTTACACCAAGCAACAGTGGAACCGCAGCATCTCGGAAGCAAAAGTCAGGAAATACGAGACTCTCTTCTGAAGGAAAAATGGTGGCTACTGGTGCTGGCTAAATCAATGGAGACCAAAACTCAAAAAGAGTGGAAATGATCCCCGCCCTTACAGCGTCAGGGGCATGCATCTCCGGCAGCAGAGCGAACCATTTTCTCCCAGCAAGATTTCATTTCAAGCTCTCATCACTGCAGAAATGCTGCTCTGACTGACAGCAGTCAGAAAACCTAGGGGGTCGCCTTTTCCTGCCATCTGTGATCAGGCAGATGCAACTGCAGAGATAAGAAAACATGAGGTCCATTGATATTTTTTTGCAAGAAATAATTTTTTGTTGCATTCATACTGTAGATAGATACTTTTGTCCTAGAGGTACAACTTAAGGATATTCATATGAACGCCCTACAATAATGGAGGAAATGGAACATAGACAGCACTCGATAATCATCATTTATCATAGGTACATGGCTTCTTTTCTTAGTGTATCAAAACGTAGGGATGTAAGTCATTACAGTGAGCATTCAGTTCATTAATGTGCCTTAAAACATATGAAGGGCATTTTAGAAAGGATGTCTAGGTGCTATCTGGAACATCCAGGCCAAAATTTCCCCCAAAATGGCGGGAAAGCTTAAGTTCAAAGGTGATTTCATAAACGTAGATATCCCTGATATGGCAATGACGAGGCCATCTACATAGACATCCCCGCCAGGGCCGGTGTTAGACGTGCACGAGCTAGGGAAGAAACTGGTGAGGGGGCCCCAAAACCTACCTGCAGACTATGCCCCCTTCAGCTTGAGGGAAGCTAAGGGCCCTCTGTGATATGGGGGCCCAGGACAGTTGCCATATTTGCCACTACCTAGCTCCATTCCTGGTCCTCACAACTGTATTACAGATTGGAGGTTCTCCAGCCTGTCATACAAATAGTGGAGATCTTTTGCAACTCAACAACCACACAACGGGTATCCACAAATGCAATCAATTCTTTTTACTATTGTGGACTGTACCGAGAACAACAGATTTCTATCTCCATTGTGCCCTCCAACTATTTTTTTGTGAGTATGATTGAGATGCCTATTCATGCCCTGCAGCAGGTATACACGTGGATGGGAGTGGAGATGGGCTTGACATTTCTGAAATTGGGTGTGCATGTCTACGGGCTCTCGCCATGCCTGGATATTCAGCACCGGTAACTGGATACATTCTGGTGTTGAATATTCTGGGTTTAAATAAAGTGACAGCGACTAAGCACTTTTAAAAAGATCTCAAGACATACCTTTTTTATTGAACATTTTGGGTCACTTAAAGAACCAGCCAAAATGTATCCGACTTAACCCTCAATTCGATCCCTGTCTTTCAATCCCTTCTTTCCGGTACTTAAGCCCTTCCTACTTCGGCATTCATCTGTTTCATTCACAACCATAGTGTAAATAAGGTAACGTACCAATGAACTGTGAGGGCCAGAGGAGAAGGGGGTTAACACAGTAACACAAAAAAAATCATTGAAATGTGTGAATGCTGGAATTGTACTGAGGTGCGTACGTGAAGCTTTCAGAGGTATGTGACATCATATGGAAAAGATGTGAAAACACACTTATCAGTAAATGGTGGACCTTGAGAAAGGGCAGAAAGGCAATCATGAGATATAAACATGCCAGCTTAGCATGAAGAAGAACATATGGCCCTCACTATAGTTGTCAGAACACGCAGAATTAAAGAGATATATTTCTTGGGAACTGAGGGGTGGGAAAGAACCAAGCAAGAGAACCAGGTAAAGAACTGAGTGAGGGGGCAGAGGTCAGTTAACAATATAAATCTGACAAGGCCGCGACTGATAATTGCAGACATGGGCCTCACAAAGAAGATCAATGGAGAGGGGTACAGACACGAGTAGCATAACATGGCAAATCACACAAGTGGGGGCCCTAGACAGCTGGAACAGGAATTAGCTAGTTGGGGAAGAATGCCCCAAATTGTAAGTATGGTCCTGAGCAAGGGTATATAATGTGACAGGACCAGACAGGCACTGAGTTTGTCTCCTGCGCAGTGAAGGCTGTGTGGGGTATGTATTCCCTGGGGTCCGTATGGTCCCAGTATCCTTGTTGTTGTGTCTGAGAGTTTTGTGTGCATGCTAGTTTGTCTTGTGTATGTCTGTTACACTGATCTCTGGTGTTCAGGAAAGTCTGTCATACATTCTCCTATTGGCTCTTCAGTCAGGAAGTAAGACAGAATCATGCAGGCAGGACCAGACATTCTGGCTTGTAGCTGTTTAGAGATCTGCATCTGAGATAAGACAGAATGACCCTGTTTGCCTGCTGTGAGAGGTGGCAAGAGCTGTAATTCCACTGGACTGTTTTTCTTTTTTCTTAGTTTCCTGTTTCTGTAAGATAGGGAATAATAAAAGGATCCTTTTGTAAGAAAACTCTGTGAGTTATTACCATGTACGAGCATGTTGTCCTGCATAAGGTGAGATTTTATTGGGAAGTGTAAGTTCTCTCTGTGATGTTTCTTTTATTGGGAACTGATATGTCCTCCCTGAGTAGTTCCCCCTTTGGACGGAGGAGGTATCTGCTTGGGAACTGTCTGGCCCACAGTCCAGCTGACCCTTCGCCCCGTACAGACTTTTCTGAGTTGAATAGTTTAATTGTACATATTTTTCCCATCTACTGTTATTATGTAAGTATGTTATGTTATGATGTAATGATTTTTGTTCTTTGTAAGCTGCTTTGATTATACAAAAAGGCGGTACAGAAAACTCTTAAATAAATAGCCTAGCTGCTGTTGCTGAATGTGCCCCCCAGTGTTCTGGGCTCCTTTTATGACTGTCTGCATTGCAAAGTAAATGAAATGCTCAGTTCGATTACAAGTACTCTATTCGGTTTGAGAGGTGTTTGTTTCCCTTATGTGTGTGCCATCAAGTCAATGCTGACTCCTAGAACCCCAGACTAGAAGTAGATTGCCAGGTCTTTCTTCTGTGAAGTAAGTCTACAGCACCTGGTATTCCAAGTGACCTCCCATCCAAGTCCTAACCAAGTCTTACTTCGCCTCTGAGATCAGACAAGATCAAGTTCATTCAGGGTGATGAAGCTGTAGCTGTTTCCCTGGATGTGTCCAATTATAGAAACCAAATGATTTGAAACACACATGCCTTCTATTTAAACAAAAAGTCTAAAAAATGAACCATGGCTCAGCAACATAACTCAACGGTTGCCTGGTGTAGGAGACTTAAGTTTGAGTATCTTGTCTGATAAAGCCAGCAAGACTTGAGCGCGTCATGTTACGCACACACCGAGGAAGGAAAGAGAAATGGCTATTGCCCCCCTTAATGACTCCAGTTGACTACAGAATGCCGCTCAAGGATGAGAACATAAAAATATAAGACGCTCCATATTGGATCAGATCAAAGGTCCAGGAAAACCAGTATTTTGTCTTCAGTGGTAGCTAATCCTGGTCACAGGTACCCAGTAAGATCCCAAGGAATAGATCCACTCCTTACCGTTCATACCCAGAGATAAGTGGTACCTTTTCCAAGCCTACATGGCCAATGATGGTTTATGGACTTTTTCTCCAGGCGCTTGTTTAAATCCAGCTCTGCTAACTGCCTTACTCAGACTGTCCAGCAACAAAGTCCACAGGTTAATTGTACACCGCGTGAAGAACGACTCTCTCCTAGTTTTTTTAAATCTATTACCTATTAGTTTTCTGGAATGCCCCCTCATCCACGCAGTATTTTAAACAGTAAATAACTATTCCCTATTTGCCAGTTGCACCTCACTCATGATTTTATAGACTTTAATCCTATCCTATCTCAGTCATCTCTTTTCTAAGCTAAAGAGTCCTAACCTGTTTACCCTTTCCTCCCAGGAAGCTGATCCATTCCCTTTGGCATGGTGTTTGCCTTTCTCTCAGAAGGGACTTTCCTCTAACCCTCAAGATCAATGAGGGTAGGCACAGGAAAGGATATAAAGAGAATAAAATGTGACTATGAAAAGCTATTCCCAGTGGTATCTATTGTCCATTTACATCCTACTTATATTTATTTTGAATAAAATTATAAAGTACTCTGACCAGACAGAATTATTGTTTAAATACTGACCTCCCCCTTCACCCAGCACTGTCCTTGCAATATCAGGGCATGGCAAAATTAGAGTTTGGAAAGTACCGTGCAGTTTTACCTACTGCTCAACTACAGAAAGATGTTGCCTCTGCGACCCCTATCTCCCATCCTGGAACTTCTAAAAAGGATGTTTTGGTGATGGAAGGGCAGTCTATCCCCTCTGGAATGAATGAACTGATTTTTATGTATCACAATGGAGTTCCTTTCCATTTCCTTTAATATTTTAAACTATGTGAACCACCCTGCTGTTATAACGAAGGATGGCATATCAAGTTTCAATCAACTATAAACTATTTCTGGAAGTTCGATGTAATCATCTGTTTTGGTGGCAATGGGTAAGTCGGATCTTAATGTGCCTTTAGCTCCATCTGAAACACCGCAAATTACATTGCAATCTATATGGGGGATGCTGCTCCAATTAGATTCCACTGTTTCTAAATGCTCTCAAGATATAAACACTTTAGTACACACAGTGGGTCACTTGACCTTGAAGCAGGATTCTTTTGCAAAAGAGTCTCAGGAGAAAATTATTGCCTTGGAATAAGATGTTAAAGATTCAAGGTCAATTATGTTGGTTGCATCAAAAGCTTGAACACTTTGAAAACCAGATCAGCTATTAGAGCTTAAGAGTGTTGAACTTTCCTAAGGTTTTAAGTATGCTTCCTTTGGACAATCTTAAGTCTCTTGATATATCTGCATTATTAGAAACCTCCATCTTGGATGTTAAAGAAAGGTCCATTCTTCTTGTTAGTTGCATCTTGAACCAGATTTGAGCAGAATATTGTGTTTGTATTTCAAGAAGATGGATGAGCCCTTTTTGGGCCAATCTGTGCGAATATTTTCTAACTTTTCTTGCCCTACCCAAGAGAAGATGCCTCTTTCTAGCAATGTAGCAAGAGGCCTTGGCACTGGATGTTGTGTTTCACTTATGTTATCCTTGTAAACATGTGGAAAGTATTTGGTTATCAGATATATTTTTTTTCCAGAACAATTGTGCTGTTCCTAGATTTGAAGAAGATGCTGCTACTACTACTACTACTACATCCACATCACAAGATTTGGAAGAGTTGAAAGATGCGAATGATGAAAGATTTGGAGGACTTTTATGCCTAATGACTTCATTTTCCTTGGACTGATTTTTCTTTTTATTCCTCAACTTTATTTCCATTTCTCCCCTCCCCTCCTAATTTATTGTGGTCTAACTTAAGAAATCAAATTTACTTTCGTTTTCTTTATTTCCTGATTTCTTCAATTACTTGTAATTTTGTTTGTCCTTCGTTTCTTATGTTTCCTGAACAAGTGGATATTTGTGAATATTTTCTTGACATTAATAAAGTTAAAAATAAAATATTGACCTCCCATGTGAGTATTTCCTATCTGTAGTTAGCCTCTGTGATGCCTCTGAACTCTCAGTTCAGCCAATGCGGCATTAAGAAATGTTCTTCCTCTTTAAGCATGATTTCATTCTCTATCTAGCTGTGGTTAGCAGTTAGTTTAGGAAGTTCTCCAAAATCATCAATCATTTCCTCACTGAGGCTAATACCTTAGGCCTTGTTTCTGAACCGCATACATTTCACGTTGCCTTTGGCTCTTTTGGCAGCTTTGTATGTTTGAGTGAACAATAATTCTCTTTATATGGCAAGTAATTATGACGTACAACATAAGTTCATCACAATGATGAATGATGCAGATCACTAAACGGAAAAAATGTAGTTATGCCCATTGACCGATATAAGATAATGTAACTGTGCTGTAATAAAAATTGTGTTAGAACTTATTATTTCAGCATTGTTATAGTGTCCTAAAGCAAAATGCTTTCCAGCAAATTCAACACAGATAAAGCAAATACTTTCCCCCAGAGAGCCGGGCCTCTAAGTGGGTCTCAGAGACAATGGGAGATAAAGTGATTTGCCCAAAATCAAAGCAGCAGAAGCAGGGTTTGAACCCAGGTCTCCTGGTTCCTCGTCAATTATTTTGACTACTAGGATACCCTCCTTTTATAGCATAGGAGCTAAATCCATGCTCTTCTTTATTTCCTTTGGCTATACAGTATTTTGTGCTTTGCGCCACAAAACAACACTGTAAGCTACAGGGTATGTCTTCTTTTCCTTTAATATTTTATTACTTTCATCCAATGCTTTATCTAAAAGCCCTGAATTCTTTTGGCTGAGACTGTTCTTCTGAATGCCCCTGTGATTCTCTTCTGCTGTGCTCTATTGTAAGAGTTTTCTTTGAACAAAATTATCTAGCAAACTTGAAACCACATATAGCCCAAAATAGGGCTTGATTTATAAAGGACTTGCTCCCATTCTGTGCCCATGTAAAACACCTTTATTGAATAAGGCCAAAAGAAAGGACAGGCCGGAAGTGCTTCAGATTGCCGGCCAACTTGCCTTTTTCAGCTATGACACAATGCTACTGGGTATTGAACACCTATATTTAGCTGATTGTTGTTGCTAAGTGCTGTCGAGTCGGTATCGACTCCTGGCGACCCCCTGGATAGTTGAAGATCAGTGCTAGTCCCCTGCTGAGAGCCCTTCCCTCCCAGAATTGCTTCAGGAATCGCCCATTTTCTCAGTGGCTAAATTAAGCCACGTGATAAAACAAATGTTTCACACCTTCAGAATCAGCCTGGGGAGATGGACAATTAGATCTCTATATAGAGAAATCTGTAGAGGGAGTTCCAGAGAGAGATAGGAAACATGAAGAAGAGTGGGCCACAGGATTGTAAAAGCAGAAGGAAGAGGAATAGAGAGCTTTGGCCAAGAACAAAATCAGGAGAAAGATAGCGACCACCACATGGTGAAAATAACTAATGGCTGCCCGAAGCTAATTAGAAAGCTACTGCAAGCCAGTTAAGTATGAACTGGATGCTTGAGCACAGAATAAAGACATTCCTTGCTACAAGTGACTGGCCCTGACCTGTATTTTCTAGGGACTGACAGTAGATAAAGAGGGATGTAAGCAGTATGCTGTGACAAGCTGCCTAGGAAATTTAAGTGGCTAAATGTAGTCATTCAGTGTTGGAAATGTTTTGTCCTGATGGCAGGGCTGGATTTAAGGTGCTGGCAACAACAGGCAAACAAGGCGGTCACCTAAAGAGACAGTGCTTGGGTGACTTCAATTACCCCGGTATCAACTGGGTCAATGTCACTGCAGGACATGCTAGGGAGATAAAGTTTCTAGATGAAATAAATGACTGCTTCTTAGAGCAGCTGGTTCAGTAACCAAAGCTATTCTGGACCTAGTCCTTAGTGGAAGATAGGATCTGGTGCAAGAGTTAAGAATGTTGGAGCCACTTGGCAATAGTGATCACAGCATGATTGCTTTTGATTTAATAAATGGAAGAGGAGCAGCTGCAAAGGTTAAAGATTTACATCAAGAATGGGCGATGTTTAAAAACAGTATCTTGGAAGTCCAGGCAAGATGTATTCCATGCTTTAAGAGTGGAAGGTAGGCCAAAAAACTGCCAGCATGGTTTAAAGGTAAGGTCCTAGAGGCTGTTGTAGCCAAAAAAAACATCATTCAGCAAATGGGAAAAAAAGCCAAATGACAATGGGAAACAACATAAGCAATGGCAAGTTAGATATAAGGCATTGATAAGGCAGGCAAAAAAATAATTTGGAATAAAACTTGCCATGGAAGCAAAAATGCATAATAAAACCTAGCAAAATACCTATGAAAGAGTCAGTTGGACCACTGGATGATAGAGAGGTAAAAGAGGCGCCAAGGGAGGACAAGGCCATAGCAGAGAGGTTGAATGAATTTTCTGCTTCGGTCTTTACTGAAGAAGATGTAGGAAAGTTACCCATGCCTGAAATGGAATTTAAAGATGATATATCAGAAGAATCGAAAGAAATATTGATAAACCGGGAAGATGTATTACAAGTATTTGATAAACTGAAGAGTAGTAAATCACCTGGACCAGACGGTATACATCCAAGGGTGTTAAAAGAATTGAAAGATTAGACTGCAGACCTACTATTAGTAATCTATGAACTATCATTAAAATCATCTATGGTACTGGAAGATTGGAGAATGGTCAATGTAATGCCAATTTTTAAAAAGGGTTCCAGGGGTGATTGGAGGGAGTGTATTATTGTGAATCCAGAACTGATTAAAAGATAGAAAGCAGAGGGTAGGGCTAAATGGACAATTTTCCCAATGGAGAAAGGTGAATAGTGGAGTACCCCAGGGATCTGTGCTGGGCCCACTGCTTTTTAACATATTCATAAATGACCTGAAAATGGGAATAATGAATGAGGTGATCAAATCTGCAGATGACACAAAATTATTCAAAGTTGTTAAAACACAAGAGGATTGTGAAAAATTGCAAGAAGATCTTCATAAATTGAAAGACCGGGCATCCAAATAGCAGATGGACAAGTGCAAAGTAATGCACCGAGGAAAAGAACAACCCCCACTATGGTTACATGATGCAAGGTACCACCTTAGAAACCACCACCCAGGAAAAAGATTTAGGCGTCATCGTGGATAATACGTTGAAACCCTCCGCCCAGTGGGCAGCGGCAGCCAAGAAAGCAAATAGAATGCTAGGAATCATAAGGAAAGAAATGGAGAATAAAGGATATTATAATATCTCTGTATCGTTCCTTGGTGCGACCGCACCTTGAATATTGTGTGCAATTCTGGTTGCCGTATCTTAAAAAGGATATAGTGGAATTAGAAAAGGTACAGAGAAGAGCCACCAAAATGGTAAAGGGGATGGAAGGATACCCCTATGAGGAGAGGCTTAAATGATTAGGGCTCTTCAACTTGGAAATGAGACTGCTGAGGGGGGAATATGATAGAGGTCTATAAATTAATGAATGGAGTGGAATGGGTAAACGTAGATTGGTTGTTTACACCATCAAAAAGTAGAAAGACTAGAGGACATGCAATGAAACTACAAATTTAAGACTAATATATTTTTACTTAATGCATAATCAAACCTTGGAATTTGTTATCAGAGGGTGTAGTGAAAGCCTTTACTATAGCTAGTTTTAAAAAAGGTTTGGACAAGTTCCTGGAGGAAAAGTCCATAAACCAAAAGGACCTGGGAAATCCATTGCTTATCCCAGAATAAGCATTGTGGAACCTGTGTGCCTTTTTGGGAATCTGCCAGGTACTTGTGACATGGATTGGCCACTGTTGGAAACAGAATACTGACCCTGTATGGCATTTCTTATGTTCTTATATCTTCAGAATTGCACACAATACTCCAAATGAGGTCTCACCAAAGACTTATACAGAGGCACTATCACCTCCTTCTTCCTGCTGGTCATGCTCGTAATGTTCATACTACCCCTCTTCTCAAGTCACTTCATTGGCTCCCTATCCATTTCCGCATCCAGTTCAAACTTATCCTACTGACCTGTAATTGCATTCACTCTGCAGCTCCTCACGACCTTTCCTCACTTATCTCTCCCTAAACCCCTCCTCGGGAACTCCGCTCTTCTGGCAAATCACTTCTATCTGTGCCTTTCTCTTCTACTGCTAACTCCAGACTTTGCTCCTTTCACCTTGCTGTTCCTTATGCCTGGAACAAGCTACCTGAGTCTATACATCAGGCACCTTCTCTGGCTCTTTTTAAATCCAGGCTAAAAACTCACCTCTTTGTTCCGCTTTTGGATCTTGACTCACCTGATCTCCTTTGTGTTTCCTTAGCATCCCCCCTCCCCCCAGCTGTTTTCCGTGTCTACAGCTACTGTGTTGTGTGTCTTGACTAGATTGTAAGCTCTGATGAACAGCGACCGTCTTTTACATGTGTCTGTGCAGTGCTGCATACCTCTTGTAGTGCTTTACAAGTGTTCAGCAGTAGTAGTAATCATTCCCCTCCCTATACACCCAAGCATTCTTCTGGTTTTCACCGTCGGTTTTTCTATCTGTTTAGCCACCTTAAGGTCCTCAGAAACAATCACGCCCTGGTCCCGCTCTTCTTTCATGGACAGAAGTACTTCATCCCCCTACACTGTACTGCTCCCTTGGATTTTTGCAGCCCAAATGTATGACCCTGTATTTTTTAGCATTAAATCTCTGTTGCCAAATTCTCAACCATTCTTCAAGTTTAGCGAGATCCCTCCTCATCTTATCTATGGTACTCCTTCCTGAGTGTCTATTCTATTGCAGAATTTGGTAACATTTGCAAAGAGGCAAACCTTACCCAAAAGCCCTTCAGCAATATCACTAACAAAAATGTTAAAAAGAATCAGACCAAGGATAGATCCCTGTGGCGCACCACTGGTAACCTCCTTCTCCTCAGAGTAAGCTCCATTTACCTGCATCCTTTGTCGCTTCCCACTCAAACAATTGCCGACATAGTCAGTCACTTTAAGGTCTATTCCTAGCAGACTTAATTTATTTATAAGTCGTCTGTGAGGAATGGTGTCAAAGGCATTACTGAAATCTTAGTACACCACATCTAGCGCTCTCCCTAGGTCCAACTCTCTAGTCGTCCAGTCAAAGAAATTAATTTGATTTGTCTGCCAAGACCTGCCCCTAGTAAAACCATGTTGCCTCAGATCCTGCAATCCACTGGACTCCAGAAACCTCACTATTCTCAGTTTTAGCAATGTTTCTATTAATTTACTCACCACAGAAGTCAGATTAACTGGCCTGTAGTTCTCAACCTCATCCTTAGTTTCGCTTTTGTGTAAAGGGACCACATGTGCTTTTCTCCAGTCCTCTTGGACCGCTCCCGACTCTAAAGAAGCATTGAAAAGGTCAGTCAGTGGATTCACTAGAACTTCCCCAAGTTCCTTCAATTCATCCAGCCCCATCATTTTGTCTACTTTTAGATATGCTAGTTTCTCACAAACACGGTCTTCTAAAAATTGTTCAAGATCCCCTTCACTACTGTGACTATTTGTGGATGTTTTCTGAGGTCCTGCTCCTGGCCCTTCATCTGTGAAGACAAAACAAGAATATTTGTTAAGCAATTCTGCTTTATCCTCTTCAG
The DNA here is from genome assembly GCA_033557465.1 of Ichthyophis bannanicus. NCBI lineage: Eukaryota > Metazoa > Chordata > Amphibia > Gymnophiona > Ichthyophiidae > Ichthyophis > Ichthyophis bannanicus. The sequence continues at coordinate 100,457,069 of CM066046.1, forward strand.
CTTCTACATATTCCTTCCCTTCATCCATAACTCTGAACAATACCACTGTTGCGCTTCCTCCTCTCACTAACATATCTGACAAATGTCTTGAGGCCCTCATTTTGCTGCATTGGCTATTTCTTTTTCCTATGAGTATCTTTGCTTTCCTCCTCCCCTTCTCCCTACCCTGTCCTTCCTGAATAAAGTATAACCAGGTATAATTACATCCCAGTTGTCCGTGAACCATGTCTCTGTAACAGCAACTAAATCCAAGTCAGTCTTTTCCATTAAAGCCTCAACATCTCGGATTGTATTGCCCATACTGAGAGCATTAATGCACACTGCTTTCCAGACACTGCCCCTTTTACTCATTTCTACAGAGGTATTAAATGTTTCACTTACGTGAGGGCATCTACTTACCTGAGGGTGTTCTTCCCCATCCCCACCGAATCTGGTTTAAAGCCCTCTTTAATCTAGATTCTGAGTGCAATGAGCCAAAAACAGTGGCAGATCAATCTTCCAACAAATTTTGAATTTAAGAACATAAGAACTGTCACACTGGGTCTGACCAAAGATCTATCAAGCCCAGTGTCCTATTTCCACAGTGGCCAGTCCAGGTCACAAGTACTTGACATATCCCAAAAGAGGCCCCAGGGATAAGCAGTGGTTTTCTCTTGGACTATCTTAATAATGGTTTACGGACTCTTTCTCCAGGAATTTCTCCAAACCTTTTGTAAACCCAGCTACACTTCCTGCTTTTACCACATCCCCCGGCAAATGAGTTCTGAAGCTTAATTATAGAGTCAAAGAAAAAAATATTTTCTCCTTTCTGTCCAAAATATAGAGGGGGGGGTGATATTCAAAGGTATTTACAGGGTTTGCAGGCCTGCAGATCGTGTAAATGCCGGTTAGTGGGATATTTAGCGGCACTAACATGAATAGCACTGCTGGATATTTGCGGGTGCCACCGCTACACACCCCTATGCCACGTGGTTAGCGCTGGGGCGTTCTGGGGTGGAGTGGAGATGGCACCCATCGCTAACTGGGTAGCAGCAATATTGAGTCGCTAGCCGGTTAGCGACCTGTGGGTAAAGGAAGGCATGCCAAAGGCTGGCTAACGTTACCTGCAGGAGCTAACCGGCAGCAGATGAATATCGCCGATGCTCAGTTAGCTTCTGGGCTTTGCAATGACCTGGCTGTTCAATGCTGTTGGCCAGATATGGCCCCGGCACTGACTATCTGCAGTTAGTATGCAGCAGCAACGGCCATGTGCTTCCGCCACTGAACATCCCCCATACTACGTTAAGGCTTCATGACATGTTCTAGTCCTTGTGCTTTCTGAAACAGAAAACAAGCAATTTGCATATACCTATTCTACTCTGCTCTGGATTTTATAGCCCCAGCTCCTCCTCAAAGGATCGATCTCTTTATCATTTTGGTTGCCCTTCTCTGTACCTTTTCAAATGTCACTGCACTGTATCTTTTTGAGATGAAGAGACCACCATTGCACACAATACTCAAGATGAAGTCGCACCAGGGAGTGATACAGAGGCATCATAATATTCATTGTTTTATTCTCCATTCCATTCCTAATGATTCCTAAATTCTGTTTACTTTTTTGGTCACCACCACACACTGAACAGAAGATTTCAAAGTTCAGATCTATTGAGTCCAAAATGTGCTAAAAAGAAGAGCTGGTGGTCCTCTCTACTTCAAAGAGAGCTAAGTCAGCAGCAGCCTGAAGACAAATTACTCACAGTATACGTTCAATTACAGAGGCGATTCTCTAGGGAAGGATATCACCAATGAAAATGTGGTGTGCGTGATTTGTCATCCTGGGATTTATGTGAGTAGGCATCCTTTTCTATTCAATGAGTTTATAGTCCACAGCTCTGAAGACTGGCGTAAAGAAGTAGCACAGTTATACTGACTTAAAGTTGCAACCCAAGAGTAAATACAACATTGAAATATACCATGCTTCTCCCTTCCCTCTTCCTAAAACAGATTTCTTTTTTCTAAAATAAAACTTATTTCCTTAGTCCTTGGTGGACATCAAGAGAGGTCTTGTGTGCCTTTCCCAACCCCTCCCCAGGCAGTGTTTTAAGACGTTCTTAAGCTTCTACACCTACTTCCTGATTGACTCTGCAAGAATTAAAGGGAAAAAAGTCCAAAGAAAACCCAGCATACAATAAACCACAAGTAAATATTTTTTTGTTGGAATGACCAGCAAAGTGTGCAGGAGTAAGCCTGCCACCACAGTGGTCGGTCCGTTTTAATCAATTATAATACAAAGTTAAAACAGCTCTCATTGAAAAACGGCTGTACTTAGCTGTGTAGAAAAAATCTTCGGCTGAACGAACGTTGTTTGCAGCGATAAATCGATGTTTGCCTCAGCGGGTCAGTAAAGTAACGACGTGTCACGTTTCGGGGGTATACCTATCAACCCCCTGCTTCAGGTCAGACCTCTGAATCAGGTAAAGAATATCAGCCTCATGGTATTATTCTGGCTCATGGCTGATATTCTTTACCTGATTCAGAGGTCTGACCTGAAGCAGGGGGTTGATAGGTATACCCCCGAAACGTGACATGTCGTTACTTTACTGACCCGCTGAGGCAAACATCGATTTATCGCTGCAAACAACGTTCGTTCAGCCGAAGATTTTTTCTACACAGCTAAGTACAGCCGTTTTTCAATGAGAGCTGTTTTAACTTTGTATTATAATTGATTAAAACGGACCGACCACTGTGGTGGCAGGCTTACTCCTGCACACTTTGCTGGTCATTCCAACAAAAAAATATTTACTTGTGGTTTATTGTATGCTGGGTTTTCTTTGGACTTTTGTGGTTATTGGACCCAGTTTCGAAGCATAGATTATTCACTTTGGAGAATTAAAGGGAAGGCAGACACACAGGCGTCTATGTTCAAAGCCAGAGATCAATGGGAGTTACATCTGTGGTTCTCAACCCAATTCCCTGGGACCTCTAGTCCAGTTGGGTTTTCAGAGTATCTACTATTACTACTACTATTAAACATTTATAAAGTGCTACAAGGCATACGTAGTGCTATACAAACACAGAGCTTACAATCTAATCAAGACAGACAAGACAAAAGATAGGAATAAGGGTAGAATAGGGAAGAGTAAGGAGACACAAGGAGACAAGGCAGCCTCAAAGAGGTGAGTCTTTAGCCTAGATTTGAAAAAGGGCAGAGACGAGCCTGACATACAGCAGAAGGTTGTGGTCAACAGTATCAAAAGCAGCAGAAAAGTCAAGAAGGATAAGGCTAGAGTAGAGGCCCTTAGATTTAGCCAGGGACAAGTCACTGGAGACTTTAGCAAGTGTTATTTCAGTAGAATGTAAGGAGCAAAAGCCAGACTGAAAAGGATCCAGAAGGGCTTGAGAGGAAAGAAATTCAAGACAACGGTGGAGGACTGCGCACCCAAGGGGCAATAGCCCAGCAGAGTGAGAGGCTGAGAATATGTGAGATGGAAGTTGCTGCCGTGTCCGCTTCTCGGCAGCGGCAGACTCACCCTCTCCTTTCACTGGCAGCCGCGGCTTCTGCCTCTTAGATAGCCGTAGCTGTGCTAGCGATATTCAGTTTAAATAAAAAGCCAAACCAGTGCGGAGCCTTCCCGCCTCTGTGAAGGAACCGTGCAGCCGTGTCCCGCCTCTAAAGGCTGCCTAGGTTCATTCTCCATACTGCTTCCACTAAACCAAGGAGGGAAGAGGCTGCCTGCTCCAGAGGACTTTCGAGGGAGAGGCAAATTGAAAGCATTATAACCGGTTAGCAGAGATGCACTCGGCCTGATATTCTAAGACTAACCACTTAGTGCCACTGAATATCGCCAGAGACCGTGTAAAAAAAAAAGTCCTCTTAAAATCACGATGGTCTGTGAGCCAATCGCAGGCAGTAACGGTGGTTATCCAGGTAATGATGATATTCAGCCACTAACCGGGCAGCTTAACTGGTTAAAGTTAGAGCAGGTGAATGGCTGTCCTAACTTTAACCGGTTAGCACTATCTGGTTAGTGGATGAATATCGCTGCTAACCATATAGCAGTTCTGCCGTCCAGTCACCATTGCTGAATATGCCCCCCCCCCTGGGTATTTATATTCCCTCTAAGGCATCTCCCAATCCTTCCTCATAGGCTGGGCTCCTACTGTCCCCTTGTCAATCTCCTAGACACATTCCCAGGGCCCAAACCCTCTCTGTTAGTATCCCATCAATAGCATAGTCGGGTTTGAAGGAAGCTTTAGCGACACCCAGGTCACAAGCTTATAACATTATAGTCTAGCGCTGCCCATCTTCAGGGAGTATGCTAATTCATGTGCTGATGCAGAAAAGCTTAGTGCGGCATTTTCTGACGCTTTTGCCCCGGTAGGCTTGCTATCCAATGCAGAAAGCAAGCTAGGGCCAGAAAAACACAAAAAAATCAAACATGCTAAACTGCAGCACACTTGACGTGCACATCGCTTGCAAATCGCTGCATAAGCAATTGCAACTGATGTAAAAAACTGAACTGCAACTTAGGGCAGTTTTTTACACTGCTTTTTAACATTGGTACTTCATGCCAGCTTTGGGCAAGTGTAAAGATCCAGCCTGGAGCAGAAGTATCATCTGAGGTGAAGCTTCATAATCCAGGCATCCCAGGAAACCCCCCAGCTGCCATCAGAATACTGTCGGGAGCCAGTGACCCCAACATCGGTTCCCCGGCAGGAACCAAATCCCTGGGGGCCCTGATCCCCATCCACCTCCTGTCTGATAAAAATTATCCCTCGATCCCCCCCACCCACTCACCCAATAAAATACACTCTTGGTGACCCAGCGGCCTCAATCCCAGCTACCCAATAACAAAAAGGCCTAGTGGCCCGGTGGTCCTCTAACCCCCCACCACTTACTGGTACCTTTAATCTGCAGTAGGAGTCTTGCCCACGCGCTCCCACCCCTGTGCTACCATCTTGAAAAAATGATGGTGCCTGGCCCACTCAGTGCATTCTGGGAGTGGGATGAGAGGTTTGGGGGGCCACCGGACCACCAGGCCTTTTTGCTATTGGGTGGGTGGGACTGAGGCCACTGGGCCACCAGGGATTTTTTTTTATTGGGTGAGTGGGTGGGGGGATTGGGGCCACTGGGCCACCAGGAATTTTTTTCAGGAGGGCAGGGATCGGGCCACCGGGAATTTGGTTTCCATCGGGGGCACCAGCCCGCCGACAGTATTCTGATGGCATCAAAGGCTTTCCCCAATGTCTCGGTCATCTGAGGTGAAGTATCAAAGTTCCCTCAGATTACCCTATTTCTCTGGGACAGCATGCCAAACTTGTACTGACTTCTGATCATGTGTTTGGCTTGCTCTCCCAGTTTAATGCTGACTTTTTGCGCATGGGATAATTTAAATATGGCATTCCAGTGCAAAGAGTCAGCGTTAAAGTTGCGCAATGAAACCCTGAGCTAGAGTTTTATGCACTGGGAACTAGCACGGGATTTCTGCATGGACTCCATGGAGTTGAAACATTTAGAAATAGCAGCTATGCAAGAAGGAAAGGCACTCAGACTTTTTGCTGTGGTGCAGTAAAGCACAGTTACTTACCTGTAACAGGTGATCTCTGGGAACAGCAGGAATAAGTCTTCACATATGGGTATCATCGGTACCGACGGAGCCTGCGCGGGAACGCTCCCAAGCGTCCAGTAGGAAAGCTTTTGGGAGCATCCCACAGCGCCTGCGCGCTGCCTTCCCGCCTTTCTCAACCGCCTCTCTCCAGTTCGAGTTTTAAAGCTGAGACAAAGAGAGAGAGAGAGGAAAGGAAAGATAGATAGAGAGATACAACTCCTAGGGGAGGTGGGTGGGTTGTGAAGACTTATTCCTGCTGTTCCCAGAGATCACCTGTTACATGTAAGTAACTGTGCTATCTCCAGGAACAAGCAGGAATGAGTCTTCACATATGGGGACTCCCCAGCTGGAGATGCCTGGGAGATCCCCAAGGTTGTGAGTCCCTGAGAAGGGCTCTACCTTCCCCCATAGATCTCGGGCATCCAACCAGGGATGGGGGGTAGGAGTTGATTAGGTATGGAACAGGTGTTTGAGAACAGCCTGACCAAACAAGGCATCCCGGCGGGAGTCCTTGTCCAAGCAGTAATGGGCTGTAAAGGTATGAACCGAGGCCCAGAGTTTAGATGAGCCATAGAGGCTGCCATGGCTCTCACATTGTGAGCTGTGACATGGCCCTCCAGAGAAAGGTTCTTACTCTGGTAGGCGAAAGAAATACACTGAGCAATCCAATTTGACAGTGCTCTCTTAGAGACTGGAAGTCCTAAATGAGAGGGATCAAAGGCAACAAAGAGTTGAGAGGACTTTCTATGTTGCTGTGTCCTTTGTAAGTAAAAAGTGAGCGCTCTCTTACAATCCAGGGTATGGAGATTCCTCTCTGCACTTGATGCATGAGGTCCTAGAAAAAAGACAGGCAAATACACCTCCTGGTTCAGATGAAAAGGTGAGACCACTTTAGGCATAAAGTGTGGATTGGTCCTGAGGACTACCTTGTCATGATGGAACCTTATAAAAGGAGGATTAGCCACCAAGGCTTGCAGCTCACTGATGCGGCGAGCTGAGGTGACTGCAATGAGAAAAAGAACCTTCCAGGAAAGGAATTTCAAGGAGGTAGTGGCTAAAGGTTCAAAGGGTGGCTTCATAAGCTGACCAAGAACTAGATTCAAATCCCATGTCACTGGAGGTGGTCTAATGGGAGGTTTAGTTAAAAGAAGGCCTCTCATGAATCTTGCAATAAGAGGATGAGAGGAAATAGGCTGTCCATTGAGAGGCTTGAGGGATGCTGAAATAGCACTCAAATGGACTCTTACTGAATTCGTTTTAAGGCCTGCATGGGATAAATGCAGCAAATACTCTAGTAAAGAATTCAGAGGTATTGCAAGGGGGTTAAGACCCTTCTCTGCACACCAAATGGTAAACCTTGTCCATTTGAAAGCATAGGAACGTCTAGTGGAAGGCTTTCTGGAAGCATGAAGGATATCCTGCATTTGCTGAGAAAGATGCAAATCCTGAAGGTCTAGGCCTTCAGCAACCAGGCCCTGAGATGGAGAGACTGGGGATTTGGATGCCATAACGTTCCCTCCTCCTGGGACAGGAGGTCTGGAGCAGATCCCAAGTCCAGGGAAGGAGCTTGAGAGAGATGCAGAAGTAGAGGGTACCACACTTGGCGTGGCCAACGTGGTGCTATGAGGATCATAGACCCTTGATCTCTCTGAAGCTTGAAGAGAGTTTTGGGAATTAGGGCAATGGGTGGAAAGGCGTAAAGGAAGCCTTGACCCCAGTGAAGGAGGAAGGCAACCTTGGCCTGAACTCCCTGACACGGAATTCTGGAAGAGAACCGGGGAAGTTTGGCATTCCACGGACTTGCAAAGAGGTCTATGTCTGGGGTTCCCCAAATCTGAAAGATTCTGGTTATCTGGTCCATATGGAGGGACCACTCGTGTGGAAGCAGAACTCGACTGAGTTTGTCTGTCCAAGAGTTTTGAACGCCTGGAAGATATAATGCCAGAAGATGAATTTGATGCTCTCTGGCGAAGGCCCACAATCTCAAAGCTTCATTGCAAAGCGACAGAGAGCCAGTCCCGCCCTGCTTGTTCACGTAGAACATGGCTACTTGGTTGTCCGTGTGGATGAGGACTGTCTTGCAGCTGAGCAGGGTGTGGAAGACTCTGAGAGCTAGAAAAATTGCTCTGAGCTCCAAGAGGTTGATATGTAGAGAAGTCTCCTGTGGAGACCAGATGCCCTTATTTTATTTATTTTTTATTTATTTAACATTTTTTATATACCGCACTATTCATCATCAGTGCGGTTTACATTGAACAACAACATACCTGTCAGTACATGACTGATCTAGGTTTACAGATAACAGGGAGGATAAACTGGGTGTAAACTGGGGATAACTATCTACATAATTATACATAATTATATATACATTAGATAGGTTAGAGAGATGGGTGGAGAGATCTTGTAGATGAGCTCCCCAACCCCTTGGAGAGGCATCTGTTGTAAGGGTTGCTTGGGGTAACAACTGTTGAAAGGGGAACCCCAGCAACAGGTTTTGAGTGGACTTCCACCACTGGAGAGACCAAAAAAGGCGACTGGAGGTTGCTATTTTGTCTGATAGGCACCCTGATGCCTGGGTCCATTGGGTGGATAAAGTCCATTGAGCTGCCCTCATGTGAAGGCGAGCGTAAGGAACCACATGCACGGTGGATGCCATGTGGCCTAACAGTTGTAACATCTCTCGAGCAGTTAAATGGGACTTTAACTGAATCTGGGAGGCTAACTGCACCAAGCGTAGGCAACGGGCCTGGGGAAGATAGGTTCTTGCAGTTGTGGTATCCAGCAAGGCCCCTATGAACTCTAGTGACTGAGTAGGGGTGAGATGGGATTTTGGGATGTTTATTACAAGTCCCAGATACTGAAGAACACGCCTTGTGCAGGCTAGGGAAGTCTGGGCCTCTGACTGGGATGGAGCTCTGATGAGCCAGTCGTCCAGATATGGGAATAGGAATATTCCTAGAGTGCGTAGAAATGCAGCTACTACTGCCATGCATTTTGTGAACACTCTTGGTGCAGAGGCCAGACCGAAAGGAAGCACTCTGTATTGGTAGTGCTTTCCTTGATAAAGGACCCGAAGGAACCTTCTGTGTGTTGGATGGATGAGGACATGGGTGTACGCATCCTTGAGATCTAGAGAACAAAGCCAATCCTGGCTCTGAAGGTATGGAAGGAGAGCACCGAGAGAAATCATCTTGAATTTCTCCTTGCATAGAAACTTGTTCAATTCTCTGAGATCTAAAATGGGTCTGTAGCCCCCCTGTTTTCTTTGGGATAAGAAAATAGGGGGAGTAAAACCCTGAGCCCTGTTGAAGAAGGGGTACTTCTTCTATTGCTTTTTGAGCAAGAAGGGTAGCAATCTCCTGACCCAGAAGGTCGAGGAGAGATGTTGGAGAATTGAACTGTCTCACCATGGTGTGAGGAGGAAGGTTTAAGAAATGAAGCTTGTACCCCTCCCTTATGATGGAGAGGGTCCATTGCTCTGCTGTGATTTGTTCCCATCTGGGAGCAAAGTGAGCTAACCTTCCTGGAATAGTGAGAGGCTCTGGTTCTTCTAGAGCCAGAAAGTCTAAGTTCTCTAGTTGTAAGTCAAAGGCCCTGAGGAGGCTGAGGCTGTTGGGCCGTAGCAGTCCTTGCAGCCTTAGGCTTGGCCTGTTTAGGTTGTTGCTGACGCTTTGCAGCAAAACGACCTACAGAAGATGTCTGCTGACCATAAACAGGAAAATATCTCCCTTTTTGGGATAAAAAGCCTTTTTGAACAACCTTTTTTTAACAGGAGCAGAAGTAGACTTTGAAAGTCTATCTAAAGCAGAATTTTCAGCATCCATCTGAGTGGCCTTTGCTTGCCAATCTTTCCCAAAAAAGGTTTTCACCTGTACAAGGAAGATTTCCTAATCCATCTTGGACCCAGGGTTCCAAATCAGAAGCTTGTAACCAAGCAACTCTGCGTGCAGCTATGGCAATAGCCGAGGCTCTGCTGGCACACTCAAAAGAGTCAAAGGCTGCACGGTTGGAAAATTTGGAAACATCCTGGGCATGTTTAAGCCAGGTGAGAAACTCCTCCCTTTTATCTTCTGAAATAAAAGGGGCTAAAGTCTGCAGATGATCTGTAACTTCTTTTAGAAACATCCCCATATAGAGACTATAGGAGTTGATTCTGGCAGTAAGCATGTTGGCCTGGAAAATTTTCCGGCTAAAAGCATCTAAGGTTCTGCATTCTCTTCCTGGAGGATGAGATGAGTGCCTTTTTGCACTCTTTAACTTCTTCATGGCAGACTCCACCACAATAGAGTGGTGAGGAAGCTGAGTCTTATGAAAGCCAGGACAGGGAGGAACACGGTACATGGTGTCCAACCTACGAGAATGAGGGGAGGTGGTGAGAGGAGTCTCCCATATGCCCAACATGTGATCATAAAGGATCTTATGAATTGGTAAAGTAGCTGCCTCCTTAGGAGCCTTAGGATATTGTAAAATATCCAATTGTTTGGATCTAGGCTCTGACTCAGGGGCCACAGAGATGGAGAGGCCCCTGGCCACTTCCCTAATGAAGTTTTGGAAAGACAAGTCTTCTGGAGGAGACATTCTCCTTTTTGGAGAAGAAGGCTCCTGAGGAAGGAGTACCGATGCTTCGACAGAAGCCTCTGATTCATCAGAGTCCTTGGAGGAATCAAAGTATCACCTGTCTGGATGCTCCTGCAGAGCCCGATACGCGTACCGAGTGGTATCGACATCGGGAGTGATCGGTACCGGTTCGGTACCGATGGGCATCCTAGGACAGGGGACCGCTGCAGTCGACCGCGAAGCCGATGTCGATGCAATCGGTCCCGGTACCGGAACCGATATCGGTGCCGGTGCCGGAACCGGTACCGACAACGGAGTTTGTTGCGGTACCGGAGGCGTCGCAGCTTGTATGAATGCCGTAATGGCACGCTGCATGGTCAGAATATTCTGATCCATCGACGCCACCAATGTCTGGATGTCGGTACCAGTGGAAACCACCAGTACCCCAGAACATGGCAACAGGTGATCGGTCGAGGCCACGCCATCGATGTCAACCTGTGACCCCATCGATGAAGCTTTGGAAGCCGGGGCTTCCCGCCGGGGTAATTTTGCCGGTGTAAGATCCTCGAGGGCAAGCCTGGAGGCTACTCGATGCTTGGAGGAAGATCTACCCTTCGAGGACCGGCTGGACTTATGTTTGGTTACCTGAGATCCATGAGAGGAAGAAGCAGCCCTGGAAGACGTCGATGCCACCGAAGCTGCATCAGAGGAAAACAGGGTACTGAGCTTAGCCGCTCAGTTCTGTCAACCTCTTTTAGACATCATGGAACAGGACGCACAATCCATGATGGAATGGTCAGGACCCAAACATTTTAGACACCAGTCATGGGTGTCGGTGACAGAAATAGTACCGCTGCACTTTGTGCACTTTTTAAACCCGGAGGCGGGCTTTTCCATGAGGAAAATATTTCCTAGGCCTAAGGCCGAAGAAAAAAAATGCACAGACTGGAGAGAGGCGGTTGGGAAAGGCGGGAAGGCAGCGCGCAGGCGCTGTGGGTTGCTCCCAAAAGCTTTCCTACTGGACGCTGGGGAGCGTTCCCGCACAGGCTCCGTCGGTACCGACGATACCCATATGTGAAGACTCATTCCTGCTTGTTCCTGGAGATATTTGATAATCCTGACAGATTGTCGCTGTCATTGTAATCCTGTGCATGAGGTTTGCTTAGAGGGAAAAAAAACAAAAACTGATCTGAAATCTAGACTCCAGAAAAAAGCATTTGAGCATGCCACATTTGAAGAACAGAGTTTACAATAAAGCCATGAACCAGTGCCTTGCAGTTGGAAACATGTATTGCTGTTGGTTATATTAACGTAGCAGAGAGTTAAGTGGTTTTCACCACTATACAGCACTTATCACAGTTTGTAGTCAATTTAAATACAGGCTCGTTCATAACTCTCCAACTGAGTCCTAAACGCACTTCAAAAGCTCCCTGAGTTAACGGAGAAAGCGTAGCATTTTCCCAAGAGGCAGAAACTCATATCAGTAGGGAGTATGAATTACCCCCTGACACGTGGGCTGGACTGAAGTTTAGGCAAAGCAGGAACAATAAGACCCGCCAAATCGTGGCATCATCTTTGGCCCACGGACTGACATCCCTGCCACTTTAAAAGTTCTAATTTTAAGAACTGGGAAAATGCCTCACAATACCTTCATTATAAAATGTTTTCTTGCCCAGTTTTTTTGATGACGTTTTTCCTCCTGAAGCTGCAGGAAATTACATCCTGGGCAAAAGCTGTGTTATTTGGGGAGAAGGGGACGAGAAGAGTGTAATGCATTATTTTCTCATGTGCAGGCATCGACATAGATAGATAGAAATAGAAGAACATTATATTAAAAGTGTTTGTGAACCTGCAAATCAAAAGCAAGTATTAAGAACATACACTGGTAACAGAAAGATTTGTACTTAGGCATTTTAATATAAAAATATTAAACACGAATTGTCAAAGGCTGGTGTTTACAATGCTTTCATTTGCAGCCAGTTGCAACCTAGCTACCGGTTATCATCAGATATAAACAGTATGTCCTGCCTTCTCTTTCCCAACAAACGCACACGTCCTTGCTTCCAGTCCTCTGCAGAGCACGCCTAGGGCCAGGATTTAATGAGTCTGCATTAAGGAATATGTTGTAGCCAGACCGCTGAGATCTATTCCTTCTCAGACGTGCTTTGATGTGGTTGGAAACCCATCGATAAATAAAGGGCATGGAGTAAGTGAATGCCTAAGTCAGCAGAATAAACAAAAAGAGCAGCTGTGGCAATTGATTACCTTCAGGAAACTGCTGCTGTTCATAGCACCGTTTAGGGCATTACAGAGGAAACCATCCTTAGAAGTCAATAATAAAGGTATGCATGCTGTTTGTTTCTTGTTTTGCTTTGGGGTTTATTTTTACAGTTTTCATTTTGATTTGTGTGTGTGTGTGTGTGTGTATGTGTGTTTTTGTTTCATTTCAGAATGCATGATTTGCAAATGAGGCACCCTATTTGCAAACAATGTGAATCAAAAGAGGAAACAAAACAATGAATTTCATTGCAATTGTATCCATTCGTTTTGAAACTAAACATAGTTGTTCCGCTATGTTCTTCATTTTACTTCTACTTATTATTTCTAAAGCACCATCTGCAGCACTCTAGAGGCACACATTTGGTTTCAAAACAAAAGCATAGCTCTAGTCAATAAAAGAACTAGCAAACAAACAAACCCCCATGTGTCGAGTGACTACAAGTTCATATGAAAACAGAAAGTCATCGAAAAAACCATAAGGATTCTCCCAAAACTTTCAATGAGCTTGTCTAAGTATGCTTTTTTTGTCGGGACCAGACCGACATGAGAGGGGAGGAGACTCCCTCCTCAGCGTCAGACCCTTTTACTCAACAAGAACAAGCAAAAACAGTGAAGTGAGAATAGTGCAAAAAAACACTTATCTGAAGGAGTAGGCGATAAAACTTCATGAGGATTCAGTACAGCACGACATGCATGTTTCGGGCATGGACAGCCCTGTATCAAGTGCACCTTAGTTGAACCGAAAAATCGCCTCCAGCAAGACCGGAATCCTCGGATTACTTATACATAGCAAGTTGGCAGCTGATTGGTTGCGTTGAACACGTGATGAGAGGACGCGGAAAGGAATGATGAATAGCAAGGCAGAATCGGTACAGCTGTTTAGCAATCAAATCACACTCCACCAGTCACACTCCAAGTTAAGACCCAAAGGTTCTATCGTATGCAGACGAAAGATCCACCGTTGTTCGCTCAATTGAAGTCTATGCTCCCGATCGCCCCCCCCCCCCCGCAAATTGGCAGGAATTAAATCTATTACCCGCCAGCGCAGGTCCGAAAACTCATGAAGCTTATCCATGCAATGAGCCACGATAGGTGCGGAGACAGTCTTGTTACGCAAGCGAGAAGCATGCTCGCTCAATCTAATCCGCACCGGCCGAATCGTCCTGCCAATGTAAGAAAGACCGCAGGGACAATTGAGCATATAAACTACATAGGACGACTGACAGGTAGAACTCCCAAAAAAAGTGAAAGTTTCACCCGTGGCCCCATGGGTAGCTATGGAAGAACAGCACATCTATCCTGCAGACCAATTTCGACACGTTAAACTGTGGTTGCGGTTTTTAGATGACATTTTCTTACTGTGGTCATCAACTGAACCGCATTTGAGGGAGTTTTTGGCTTGGTTAAATACCCTTAAGTCCAACATCCAGTTCACCGCTCATGTTAGTCATCAGCAGATTGAATTCCTTGACGTGGTGGTATCAAAAACAGCGGGTGCTTTTTCTACCACGCTCTTTAGGAAACCGAGCCAAAAAACCAGTTTATTGCGATACCATAGCCATCACCCCGCTGCTTTGTGCCGGGGTCTCCCTTATGGTCAGTTTTTACGATTACGTCGCCTCTGCTCTTCTCTGCAGGGTTTTAAGTTACAGGCAAAGGCCCTCCAATCCCGGCTTTTAGATAGGGGATATCCACGGAAGGTGATTCATCAAGCATATCTGCGGGCGCGTTTTTCACACCGTGAGTGGTTGATGGATGCTTCAGCCCCCCATCTTACCTCAGGAGCGGAGGAGGATTTATCAGTCATTACTGGAGTGCTCCCTTTTATGACTGATACAGCCCAGGTGACTGGCCTGTTGAAGAAACATTGGCACATTCTGCAATTACACTCTTGTTTTCAGAAACCTCTACGTTTGGCTTATACTAGGGGGCCTAACCTCCGTGACCGTTAGTCCATCCTTCTCCCCCTTTTGTACCCCAGTCAGCTGTCAGACAGGGTCATTGGGCTTGCCAGAATTGCAAATATTGTTCCACCACCATGGAGAGCACCCAGTGGACCCATGGGGCCATGGGCGAAACTTTCACTTTTTTTGGGAGTTCTACCTGTCAGTCCTCCTATGTGGTTTATATGCTCAATTGTCCCTGCGGTCTTTTTTACATTGGCAGGACGATTCGGCCGGTGCGGATTAGATTGAGCGAGCATGCTTCTCGCTTGCGTAACAAGACTGTCTCCGCACCTTTTGACTTTCCATAAAGGTTTAAAAACCTCTCTCTTTCCTTAGTTCGTGTTTGTTCGGGGGGGGGGGGAGGGAGTAAGGATGCAGCAGTAAGGCAGTAATGAAGCAGCTGGATGAGTTCTAAGGGTTAGCTGGGATTACTGTAATTTGTATTTGATTGTTTTTTGTTTTTACATAGTAACATAGTAAGTGACGGCAGATAAAGACCAGCATGGTCCATCTAGTCTGCCCAGTAAGATGGCAGGAGTAGGTGCACCCCTCCCCTTGTCCTTGTCCAAGGGTGCACCTGCCACTCTGTGTAGGCCACCCCTCCCCATGTCTTTGTTTAGGGGTGAACCCACTACTCCATGTAGGATACCCCTATTTCCCACCATGTATGTATTTTGTATGGCGGTTGTGCATTGTTCTTTGGGGGGAGGGAGGGTTAGTCTCTTGTGTTGAAATGATCGGTAAACAGATGAGTTTTCAACTGTTTGTGGAAGGTCTTGAGGTTCGTGGTGTTCCTGAGCTGGTCTGGCAGTCTGTTCCATATGCAAGGTGCATAGAGTTGGAAAGCTCTTTTGCATGCCTGTTGATTTGGTTTTGATGTGGGGGATGTTGAGGGTGTTCATTGTCACAGTTCATCTAACTCTGTGTGATTCTGAGGGCTGTATATGTGATCGTAGGTGTGTGTGGGAGGGGGTCTGAATGGATTGCTTTGTGGATTAGTATGATGGTTTTGTATGTTATGCGGTTCTTGAAGGGGATCTAGTGCAGCTGTTTGAGTATTGCGGTGATGTGTTCTTTTCTGGTTGTTGCCTGTAGGATTCTTGCTGTTGAGTGGAACGCTGTCTGGAGAGGTAGGAGTGTGGATTGCGACAGTCCTTGGAAGATGTCATTGCAATAGTCCAGGTGGGGTGTTATTGATGCTTGGAATACAGTGCAGAAGTCATCTGGTTCGAGGAGAGGTCGGAGACGTTGGAGTGTCTTCGCTTTGTAGTATATTGTTTGGGTGGTTTTGTTTATGTGTGATTTGTAGGTTAAGGGTTGGTCAATGGTGATCCCTAGGTATTTCACCTTGGCCTTGGTTTTAATTGTGGTGGTGTTCAGTATTATCGTAGGAGGAGGGATAAATGTAGTGTCTCTTGTTATGTAGAGGACCTCTGTCATATTATAGTTTATTTGTAGGCTGTTGTCTGTTAGTCATTTTGTTACTTCTGTGACGCATTCTTGGTGAATAAATAAATACAATAAATATAACATTCTGAACATTCATAAAAATAATTCATATAATAAACATAAAAAATACATAAATGGATATAATATACTATATGTCTCATATATACAAATGATATCTTAAAAGAAGTGCAGTTCATAAACATAAAGCATTGCAGGCTTCTACACAATCACCAAAGGATACGAAGCACAACAACAAAATTTTTTAATTGAAGTCTGTATAATGCCTAGAATATTTCACACTTGGGTGGTCTATAAATGTTTTTAAGTAAGTAAGATAGGGCACCTGCCCAACTCAAACCAAACTCATTAACAAATTCATTCCCCTGTCCATAAAGTGACACTGAGGAACCACTAATCGAGTGATCGCAGGTGAATGGGAATTGGTACGAGTGCCACGCAGCTTGGAAACCTTAACCACAATCTCTGTTGCCTACTCCTAGGACCATCCCCAGAAAAATGCAGATCCTACAGTTAGTGACAATGGCCAGTATGGAATAAATGAGCTGAATAAGGTCTGCAAAGAAAATCCCAGAAGGGAAGACCCCTTGAGAAGAAAGTTACTATCCAACAGCAGTAACCCCAATCAACTTGGCAAGGCCCAAGAAAGCGCAACACTCTAGAAATTTATTGTCTGAGGATATAGTAAGGGGTGTTGAACAAGTCCCTAGAGCAGTGGTTCTTAACTCAGTCCTCTGTGCCTCCAGGCCAGTCAGGTTTTCAGGATATCCACAATGAATATGCATAAGATAGATCTGCATACAATGGAAGCAGTGCATAACCTGAAAACCAAACTGGACTGGGGGTCCCAGAGAACTGGTTTGTGAACCACTGCCTTAGAGGAAACACTTGGCCAATCCACTGCTTGCTTCTGGAACAAGCACCTTGAAATCTACCTTGCCAAACACTTGCACCCTGGATTGGCCACTGTTGGAAACAAGATCCTGGTTTTGCTGGACCCAGGAAGCGTATCTCATGTTCCTCTATTGCTGCTCATCACTTACAATGGTATCTGCCAAAGACTCAGTGTCCCACAGACCATGCCTCTGTTTTACATAAGAGTCATTCCCCCTGAAGCTCCAGGGGCCATGCCCATTTGCCTTCTATGTCGCGAATGGCAGTTACACCACCGTACTCAACAACTGACCAGGGTTGTGGTGCAAATCCAAACACTTTACTTACCACATTGACTACCATGATCTCCAACCTGGAACCCCCAGATAAGCTGACATCTGGTCATCCAACCCCTGAGAATGAATGGCTTAATACCGCGAAGTAGCCACACTGAGGAGCCAGAGGCATAATCAGGAGCATCAACAGAAGCCCGCTGCCAAGAATTGTATGCCACCCACCAACACATTAGCCCCTGAAGGCAATGTGTATGTTCATTGTTTATTGTAAACCGCGCTGATGCTGAATAGCGCGGTATAAAAGAGACTTTAAATAAAATAAATAAATAAATAAAATAAAATAAATAAAATAAATAATCAGAAAAACTCATACTGGCTCCTACCAGGACTACGAAGGGGCTCTGAAGAAACAGCCTCAGAGAAGACTTGCAGATACACAAACTGCAGGGCACCAATCTCCTCAGGGAATCCCCCCTTACCGGATGTTCCCCAGAGGTTGGCTCTAGGTCCCAAGGCAATTCAAGTCCACACAGAAAATGAACAGTCACCATGCAGAGCCCTGAGAAAGCTGTTGCTTAATATGCCCCGGCAGCCCTTAGAGCCATTCATATATTATGAATATTAAGGCTGCTCCAAGCTCCCCACAACTACTAAACCAAACACCTTCCCCATTGGCAAAGACTAAGAGGCAGGCCAAAAGAAAATGGTGACCTTCTTGCCAAAAATCTCCCTACGCTGACTGAGGTAGCTGCCCAGCCTGCCGCGGCACTTCTACCTTAGTACTGGTGGAACTCCAAATGTGATCTTGTTCGGGTTTTTTCTTGTTGTTGGGGTTTAAAATTCTGGTTTGGGAAAAAAGAGACAAAGCCTGCTATTAAAGAATCAACACTGACTAGCCCAATGCTGATCAAACACTGTGGGGGTTCAGGACACCTTAACGGATGTTCCCACCAAAAACGGAGCTTAGCTCAGTTATGTATGGCACTGTCGCTACCCCTGCTTTTCACAGCATATGTAGAGAGGCCTCTGACATGGCTTTAAAGAAACTGCATTGACTCCTCATCTCATCATGCATCAGATTCAAAACTACACTGAACATTTTCAAAGTCAAGTACAACATGTATGCATGCAGCCTGAACGAATTAATTAACCCTGATACAAGCACCAGACCAAGAAGACAAAGCAAAAAGGATACCATATGAATGCCCAGTCCTACCCAAGGACCACAAAGACCGTATCATCCAGAGCATTGTCCCTTGTAGCTCCTTTCCTCTAGAATATTCTCCCAGCTGACTTAAGAGCCACAACTGACATCAAAGACTTTCGACCACTTTGGGGCTACCTCTGCCAACTACTAACCAACCCATGAAGTACCCTGAACAAGTACTGCCAAGACTTAGGATCTTGCATAACATCCAATACCCCCTCCGGTCCAGATGTACATAAGCAACTCTGTAAAAAAATTACCTATAATCCTCTGCATGAGCAATCACTATCTCTTTCCTAGAGCATTAACCTACTTTTGTAAATACCCTATTCAGTATGAGCCCCCCCCCCCTGCTTGCTTCCCCCTTGTTAGATGATTATTTTGTTCCTCAAACTATGTAAATCACTTTGACTGAAGGATAAGACAGTATAGAAAACCTGTTAAATAAATTAATTAATTTGGAGTAAGGCTGTGCAGGCCAAAAAATACTGTTTTGTTTTGATTTGATTTTGTTTCTGTATGTTTTTTTTTAACAGAGCACCCTATTCCCTCAATAGTGCGCACTCTTTTGTGAGACTGCGCACTATTGAGTAACAGTGTGCACATTCTTTTGTGAGAGTGTGCACTATGGTGCAAATGCTCCTGAAAGAGTGCATATTATTGCTGAATACTGCATGCTTTCACAAAAGAGTGCACATTATTGACAGCAAATAGGAAATGCTGACTCAGTCATCATTTCCTGTTTTGCCGGGATCCCTGCTTTTGTTTTAAATGAAAGCATATCCCTACTTTGGGGTGGATCCTGATTGCACCAGGTGTGCCTTAGGGTTCAAATCTTCCGCCATTGCTATTTAATATCGACTAACCCCACTTTGCTTTCTATTAAAAGAGCTTAAGCGCAAATAATGTACAGTTGATCAACTCACATATACCACTGGGAGAATAGCTGGTGAATTGGGACAATGTATGGATAAGGCGACTAGCTGGCTTAGACAAAATTAATTAGTTTTAAATGTGACTAAGAAAGAAATGTTGGGGATATCCTTCTCAGTATTGCAGGGTTTGTGTCCATCTCCATTATTACAGAAATGGAAGATTGTCGAAGAGATAAGAATAAATTTCATTTAATTTCAGTATTTTTTAGTCTGCATTTTAACAGCAATAGCTGTTTCAAAGGAGATTACAAAATTTATAATCGAATTTGTAAAGTAAGAGCAAATTCATGCAGTGCATCAACCAATAAAAATACTAATTAGGCAAATACTTTTTGAAATAAGTAGGTTTTTAAACCTTTCCTAAAATCGGGATAGTTTTGTTCCTGTAGCAAAGAATTCCTTCCAATAGCTATTCTAAAGTTAAAAATCTGTTCATATACAACTTGGAAAAATAATTTTTAGAAGAAGGAATAGCATCAAAACGTTATTCACATACGAGGTGTAATCAAAAAGTATTGAAACTTGTTGTGTAGCTATATAACAATACGCTGCACTGTGATGCAATTAAGCATGCAGTGACCTAGTTATGTGCGCTGCATGTGCAGAGTGTAGTGTGGCTGCAGCACACCTGTACTTTTTTAATCACGTGATGTTTGGTATCATGTAAAAACAGTTCTTCAGATTTACGATGAGTGAAAAAAATTGAACAGCAAATTTGCATTAAATTCTGCCAGAAACTTGGAGATTTGTGCAAAGAGACTTGTACGACAAGTTACAGCACGTGTATGGCGATGAATGCATGAGACGTGCTCGAGTTTATGACTGGTACAAACATTTTCAAGAGGATCGCCAAAGTGTTGACAGTGACAAACATTCTGGAAGGTCATCCACAAGCAGGAATGAAGACAAAGTTAAAGCAGTGCATGCCGCAATTTGCTCAAATCATCGATTGACTATCAGGAAACTTGCTGAGTACATGGACATCAGTTTTGGGGCAGTACAGTCCATTCTTACTGCCGATTTAGGGATGAGATGCATGTCTGCAAAATTCATGCCGAAACTCCTGTCCCTTGACGAATAAGAAGATCGACTTTCTGCAGCCAGGGAGTTCTTGGAATGGATTGAAAATGACTCAGATTTCATAAAAAAGATTATTGCTGGTGATGAATCATGGGTTTATGGTTATGACCCGGAAACTAAGGCTCAATCCTCACAATGGAAGACTCCAAACTCTCCCAGACCCAAGAAAGTCTGTCAGGTGAGGAGCAATGTCAAGGTCATACCAGGGTATTGTTCATCATGAGTAAGCTCCAAAAGACCAAACAATCTATAAGGAGTACAATGTCCAAGTTCCGATTCGTTTGAGAGATGCAGTTCATTGTAAGAGGCCGGAGCTGCACAGGAACGATGAATTGTTGCTTCATCATGATAACACCCCAGCTAATGCATAACATCTAGCCCAGCAGTTCTTGGCCAAACACCAAATCGAGCAAGTCCATCAGCCTCCGTACTCACCTAACTTTGCACCCTGTGACTTTTTCTTATTTTCAAAACCGAAATTACCACTGAAAAGAAGGAGATTCGATGATTTGGAGACCATTAAGCAAAATTTGACACAGTAGCATCACAGTATAGTGAAAGAGACATTTCAAGATTTTTTCCAGCAGTGGCAGGAACGCAGGAGGAAGTGTGTTTTATCAGAAGGGACCTCTTGAAGGAGACTGAATGCAATAACTGTCAATGTTATACATCTTGTGTTATTGTACAAGTCTCAATACTTTTTGATCGCACCTCGTATCACAATGTATTACTACTACTACTACTGAGCATTTTTATAGCGCTACCAGTCGTACGCAGCGCTGTACAAACATGTAAGAGACAGTCCCTGCTCATCAGAGCTTACAATCTAATCAAGACAAACACAGAAGGCATAAACAGGGGTAAAACAGGGGGAAGGAAAAGGAGAGCAGGTAAGTCAAGATCCAAAGACAGCAGCGAAGGGGTGAGCTTTCAACCTGGATTTGAAGAGGGTTAGAGAAGGTGCCTGGCGTACAGACACAGGTAGTTCCAGGTGTAAGGTGCTGCAAGGTGAAAGGAGTGATGTCTGGTGTTGGCAGTAGGAGAGAAGGGCACATATAGAAGCAGTTGGTTAGAAGAGCGGAGTTCCTGGGAGGGGTTGTAAGGAGAGATAAGAGAAGAGAGGTACTGAGGAGCCGCAGAGTGAATGCATTTCTAGGTCAGCAGGAGAAGCTTGAATTGGATGCGGAGACGGATAGGGAGCCAGTAAAGTGACTTGAGAAGAGGAGTAATGTGGGTATGACAAGGCTGGTAGAAGATAAGTCATGCAGCGGAGTGTTGAACAGATTGAAGGGGAGACAGATGACTCAAAGGGAGACCAGCAAGGAGTAGGTTACAGTAGTCAAGACAGGAGGTGATTAGGGAGTGGATAAGCGTTTTAGTAGTGTGTTCAGAAAGGAAAGGGCGGATTTTGCTAATGTTATAGAGAAAGAAGCTGCAGGTCTTAGCTACGAGATGGATATGTGTGGAGAAAGAGAGGGAGGAGTCAAAGACAACCCCCAGATTGTGGGCTGCGTTAACACGAAGGAGTACAGAGTTGTCCACAGAGACCGAGAAAGGAGGAAGAGGAGGGGAGGTTTTAGGGGGAAAGATAAGAAGTTCATTCTTGGCCATGTTCAATTTCAAGCGGCGGTGGGACATCCAGGCAGCAATGTCAGAAGGGCAGGCAGAGATCCGGGTCTGGATTGCTGGAGAGATTTCAGGCGTAGAGAGGTAGATCTGGGAGTCATCAGCATACAGATGGTACTGATGGTACTGGTTCGATGAGAACAGTGACTAGTACATTTCTATATATAATTATGGGAACTAAACTAAAAAGTTTAATAAGAATCTAAAAACTGATTAAATAAGGGGTAGTAACCCTATCTAGTTTTACCCCTAAATATCATCCTAGCTGCCAAGTTTTGCAAGAACTGAATTTTCTTATACAATTTCAAAGGTAAGCCTATTGCAATACTCATTCTGGGATAAAATATGATTTTGAGTCAAAATATGAAATAAGCAACCTGGCAATCTCAACTGTAAAATTAACTTTTTCACAAAATGATTCACTTGAAGTTCAAAGGTTATCTGAATTGATCACAATCCCAATATTTTATAACTAGTGGGAGAATTTAAATCCAAATTCTTGCCTTTAAGATAATATCACCAATGTTCTTCATGAAATATTCAGTATTTAAAGATTCAGTGATATAAATCCACAGCCACTGTAATGCTAACAGCAGAATATCTGCAAATAATGAAGTAGGACAAGGATCTAATTAAGAATTTGATTTAGCAAATTTCTTAAGTAAAATCTGAAGTTCTTTTACTGAAACGTGAATATAAAATCAACATATACTGCTTTGCTCAAATTATCTTTCGTATACAGAACTTGCAGATTAAGAGTTACTTGCTTCAATTCTGATCTTAATTGAGCTCCAAATCCTTTGATGTTATCTGTAAACTAACTGGATAAGGAAACTCCTTCGAGCATTAGCTGTCGGGGACAAACTGAACACACCCCAACAGCTAATGTGCAGCTTTTGCCATTAATGTGCATGAGAACAGTGCATTAATGGCAAATCCTTAGCAAGTTTTAGTTAAAGAGGCCCTTAGTTACATTTGGTGCGCAAACTGCAAAATGTCTTGGGAAGGCCAGATTTTCAAATAAAGATGCAATCTTTCATTTGATCAGGTCTGGATTCTTGTAATTCAGTTTATTTGGGTTTGCCAGAGGGTTCAATCAGAGTGATGGATCCAGTACAGAATATGGCGATGTGAGTTATTAGTGAATGTCGTTATTATGAGCAGATTGCTCCACTGGTTACCTACTGCTGTCCCAGTGAAATGTAACATTCTTTCCTTGATGTTTCGTGTTATTCGTGGTTTGGCTTCAGCAAATTTAGAAAAGTTGGAGAGTCCTTACGTTCTAGATCAAGCTTTGAATGTGGATGGTGAGGAAATGATGAATGTTTCTTCAAGTAATGCTGCAAGATTGATTTCAAATAGGCTAAGGGCATTTTCTGTAGTTCAAGCCAGTTCTTTGAAATCATCTGCCATTAGAATTACATATGAAGGAAGATCTAGAAGTGTTAAAAAAAAAGTAAAATCAGTGTTGTTTGTAGAGGCTTTTGGAGTAACAGAGTATTGGTTCGAATCCCACTGACTTTCCTTGTGGCCTTGAGCAAGTCACTTAACCCTCCATTGCCTCAGGTACAACCTTAGATTGTAAGCCCTCCAGGGACAGAGAATACCTACAGTATCTTATTGTAACTCGCCATGATCTATTACTGGAAAGGCGTGAGCTAAATACTACTAAATAAAATAAATAAAAATCTTTTATAGTGTGGGATAAGAGAGGTTGGGATGCTGATTATATGTTATGTTTTCAGTGATTGTGTTTTTATGTACTTGTATGTGTGACAAAAAAGAAACGAGACTGTGGCAGACACGCCCATGACTCAATGCCAATCGGCTAACCGCTTATGTCACTGTGTTGTGCAACATCTCGCCACTATTCTGCTATAATATTTTTCATCTCTCTCACTCTGTTTTCTTTTTCAGGTTTTTTTGTAGCACACTGCTCCATCGCTTTGTCACGCAACTGGAGGTGGCAGGAATATGGAGCAAAGAATAAACTTGAAATTTCTGGTTAAGTTGGAGAAGGGTCCAACTGAGTGTCTCCAACTTCTCCAAAAGGCTCATGGAGAAGATGCAATGTCAAGGCTGCGAGTCTTCGAGTGGCACAAATGCTTAAAGACTGGCCGCAAGGAGGTGGAGGATGACCCCAAGTCAGGATGGCCTTCCACGATAAAGACGGCTGAGAACATTGACAGAGTGAACCTGCTGGTGCGGATTGACAGTGTGGATGACAGCTGAGGGGCTCAGCCTGAACAGGGAGTCAGTGCAGACCATCTTGGTGCAGGAGCTGGGGATGCGGAAGGTCTGTGCCAAGATGGTGCCCAAACTTTTATCGGACGACCAGAAGGAACCCCGGTCAATGTTTGTTGAGAGTTGCTAGAGAAGATCGGAGAAGATCTAGAGTTCGTTGGCTGAATCATCACAGGAGACAAGACTTGGGTCTTGCAGTATGACCCTGAAAGCAAGAGACAGAGGCTGCAGTGGAAGACTCGACTGTCACCCAGACCCAAGAAGGCATGCATGTCTAAATCAAGGATCAAGGTCATGCTGATCGCGTTCTTCAACCAGAAGGGAGTGGTCCATCATGAGTTTGTGCCTGAGGGTCAGACAATCAACCAGCACTTCTACCAGCAGATCCTCAATCGCCTCCATGACCGGGTTTGGTGCAGCAGGCGGGCTCTGTGGAGAGACAAGTCGTGGCTGCTAGACCACGACAACACGCCCGCACACACCACACTGAATGTGAGGCAGTTCTTGGCCAACAAACAGATCACAGCTCTTGACCACCACCCTCCTTATTCCCCAGATCTCATACCATGCGACTTCTGGCTCTTCCCCAGGCTGAAGACTGTGCTCAAAGGAACTAATTTTGCTTCTGTAGACGAGATCAAGGCCACTGTGACGAGGGAGCTGAGGAACCTCAAGGAGGAGGACTTTGCCGAGTGCTTCCGTACGTGGCAGAAGCAAATACAGACGTGCATTAACTCTGGGGGGGATTACTTT
Organism: Ichthyophis bannanicus; assembly: GCA_033557465.1. Taxonomy (NCBI): domain Eukaryota; kingdom Metazoa; phylum Chordata; class Amphibia; order Gymnophiona; family Ichthyophiidae; genus Ichthyophis; species Ichthyophis bannanicus. Next base: position 100,481,921 of record CM066046.1, read on the forward strand.
GAAGGGGACAATGCGTAATTTCTCTGTAGATTTTGTAATAAAACATTTATGGGACAGTCTCGTTTCTTTTTTGTCACACCTCGGATATGTAAATTGTACCTTGCTAAGGGAAAATCTCTTGGATTGATGGGTAACAACTGTTGTAACTAAAAAAAATCCACTCTGCTGTTGTTACCATGGAAGATAAAGAGCGCTGATGGTGACATTTCCTTTATTATTTTTCTGTTGTACTTCCTATATTGCTGTGTTGTTTTGAAAAGTAAAATAAAAAATACATTTTGTTTGTTTGTCATGTTACACCTTGAAACATAAACACTTACAGTCTACACAAATGTTAGTGAGACTCTCAGTCAGGCAAGCTTATACTCATACACCAGAGCCCCAATTCTGTAAGGTGGATAGCGGGGCTGCACATCCCGCTGGGATGTGTAGTCCCATTATCTGCCTTTGTCGTATTCCCCCCTGCACACACAGAGATGCTATGCATGCTGTGGGGAACAGGACGGAGAATGAGAGAGGAATCCCCGTCGCCCAATCCAGGCTCTTGCTGGCCTATTCACCCGACCTTAAAACATTCAGCAGAAGTGATGAAAAGCCAATCTCTAAAGCATATTTAAAGTGAGTTATCGATGTTCCGTTTGATGCAGCACACTGGCTTTGTCGTGCAAGCCTAGTGTAGTTGGAACTTACCAGGTATATAGATTTTTAATAGCAATTTAAATATGCTTTTGAGACTGGCTTTTCATCACTTCTGCTGAATGTTTTAAGGTCGGGTGAATAAGGCTGATATCTCTCTCGCTATTTTTAATGGGTGGATTTCGGAGGTCTCTTTGCAATGCCTTGGGAGCACCGTTTCTATATATAAACAAGAAGGCGGTGTTAGTTGAGTACACACGCATGTCGGCAATGTTTGCTTTTTAACTTTGTAACAACTGGGTTATATGTTGCAACTTCCCAAGCCTTGATACAGATTTTGGTGTCTCTTTGTTTTTTAGCATTTACTGTTAACCGGCATGGATTAGTGAGATCGGGGTGTTTGGAAGCAGCGCTCTAATATTTACACTATACAAAATGTTTGAGGTGTAGGCAGGTCCATCAATTCCATATTCGGTTGAACACGAGGGATTATATTTCGCAGTAAAGTGCAATGAATGATTTCCATGTCTCTTTTTCTCTTTAGCGTCGGGTCGCTGTTTTTCCTTTGAAGATATCATTTCTGAATGAACAAGCATCGTGCTCATAGGTAACATATTCTAGATGCACAATTTATCTCATTGAGACAGATCTGAATATTAGGCATAGTAAAGAATTATAAGTGGTATGATGATACACTTATCCATAAGGTTTTCTTCCTCTTCCCTGATAATATGTAGAGCATTATGGAAGCCTGATTGCTTATGAAGGTATGCATTGTTGTTTTTACACATTTACCATTTAGTTTTGCACATGTTAGCAACTTTTAAACACCCATTGCGTATTTATTTATTTATTTATACATGTTTTATCTTTGATATATTTGTCTGTCATAAGATGTCTCTGCAGATCTTAGTTTGCTGGTGCTGATCTTTTAATTTATCTGTTTTACTTTTGATTACTCATAGATGTCTTAAATGTCTTTTATATGATATTTACGTATTTATGATATTAAGTAATTATTATCATCCTTTGGCATGACGTTTTTTATGTAGTAATTTAATTATTTATTGATTGTTTTATTTTTGTAGCCTGCTCCTGAAGAAGGCAACGAAACACGGCCTGTGTCGGGCCATAGGCTTTTTCTATCAATAAAGAATACCCTTCCATACGCTATCCACGTTTTCTTACTGGGACCCTTGTAGCACGTGGTTTTTGTGCTTTCCTGTTGGTACCCAGCATTGAATATCCAGGCATTATGTAAAGTGGCGATAGCCAACCACTTCAAAAGCACTGCCCACCTCTGTTGAGCACTGCCTCCTTTAATTTTTTAAACAAGCCTTTTGGCAATAGATTCTGCAGGATAGAATAAATTTATCGGCTCTTCCTGTTCCTTACATCCAGATGATCCTGTTGGTCTCCCCAGTTTCTGTTTTATTTTTTGTATATTTTATGCTAACTTTATGTATGGTTTAATTTTATCCGCTCAAACCAGTGGAAGACATGGAAAGCAAATCTTCTAAAATAAATAAGTATCTTTTTACCCTAGCATTTTCTCTGTCATGATAGGTTTTCCAGCCCCTGGAGCCTGTTGCTAGGGCAAGGTTTGTGAGTCTTCATTCCAGCTGTCTTATGTTGTTCAACTGTTACCCATCATATCTATTCCCTGGTTGTGAGGTCCTGCCCTATAGTGTGTTGCTTCTGTTTTCTATGGTACTATTTTACTAAAGGGTGGTAAGTGCTTACTGCAGATTTCAACATTTGCCAAACCCCTGTAGTAACCACTACCCTGTAGTAACCACGGAGCAAACCCTGTAGTAACCACGGAGCAAATGCAAACAGTGCAGGGTAAAATCTGGACTGCCTGCATTTGAAGAGGCAAGGCAGGATCGAGGCGGGATCAGACTGGGAAGTGGGCATGGTGGCCAATGACAGCTAGCATGCACAACATTGTTGAATGCTGGCTGTCATGACTGCCAATAGCACGGCTGCAATTACCGTCATCTTAGAGGTGGAGGTAACTGCAGTTATGCCCCTGGCAGCCCAGTAGCATGGCCACAGCCATGAGCCACTGTGACTTCAGCCCTCCAGTCAATAAATCCCCCTTAGCTATCCTTCCAAAGATATCTACTGTGATCCCCTTGGAAAATTTCACCCCTCCTGCAATCCTCCCCCCTCCCCAAGAGGTACCCCTTTGGAGGACCACCAAGGCTGAAAAGCCTTCCTGCCATGGTAGTCCTGCAAAGGGAACCACCAACATCAGAGTAAGAAAACCTCACCTACATGCCCACCCGCAACTTTCCCCTCTCCGATATCTACCCAGGGCCTACCTGGTCCTTCCTGGTGGTCTAGGGATGATCAGGGCAGGAGCAGTCCTCTTCCTCTTCTCCTGCCTCACTTTTGGCAGTCTTCAAAATGGTTCTGGGATCACTTTGTGCTAGTCTTGTAATCCCTAGCAAAATGGCACTGGTCTCATGGTATTGACCCCCCAGTGGTAACAGTACCTTGAGACCAGTGCCATTTTGAATGCTGATGGAGACAGGGCAAGATTCGAGGGAACAGCTCCTGTCTCAATCACCACTGAACCACCAGAGAGCCTCTGGTAAGTCTTGGTGAGGGGGGGGGTGAGGAGTGGAAGGAGGTCAGGGGTGCTTCCCTGGTGTTTGGGGGGACTGATCAAGGAGGAGTCTAGGCTAGATGGTAATGTTTTGGTTGTTGTCTGGGAGGAAGGGCACTGAGGTTGGAGTGTGATTGGAAAAGGGGGCTGGCTCTGCAGGAGGAGGTCTTCATCCATAGGATAGGCTTTGTTCTGCGGAAGGTGCCTAAGCTAAGGGTGGCTGGATCTGGGGGGAAAGGAGGAGAGGAAGGCTGGGATGGTGGCGAGGGGACATTGCAGCTACTTGTCCTTTTCCCATGCTTTTGCTCTGGGCCCCCATGTTCCCTTTCTCCGCAGGAAGCGCAGGTGCTCACGCACTATCTTCCATGGTGGGGAACATGGATCAATGAGGTCAATTTCTGTCCTATACAGTAAATGCAGGGCAGCTGCTGGGTACATTTACTGCATACGATTTTTCTCCTACGCACTGGCGTTTTTGCACATGCTGCGTGGTGGGTGAAAAATCTTACCACATCTTAGTAAAGATGTCCCTAAACTTCCTTTATCCCTCTAGTCATTCCTATCTCTAAATGCACCCAAACATCCTTCTGTCTTTTGTAGGGGTGTGCATGGCCAAAAAAGGTTCGGTGCATGCTCATTTCAAGCAAATGTTTCCAGATTTTCAGGCCTTATTTCATGTTTCTTCCACATATTCATCCATTTCCAGTGCACTTCATGCACACATAAAATTTAAAAAGCACGCATCAGTTGTATACATGTACTATACATGTACACAAATGCTTTGAGTGAACTTTCAATCGTTAGGTGCAGAGACAAACAGAATCAGCCACAACGAATACACACCCCTAGTCTTTTGTTTTCAACTCATCTACCTATTTGGCCACCTTAAGATTTGATTATCCACAGGTACCAAGAGAAAATTTAAAGAGTAAGGAATTTTAAAAAGTCAACATTTATCTGGATAACTCCCAAAGCTACTCAGACAAATCTTTTGAATATTGGCCTTTATGTGGCCCAAAGCTTCATTGAAAAGCCAGACCCAGAATTGTAGAGAGGAGTATTTGCATTTTGGACATGGTAGGAGAAATAAGTGAAAAGTCGTTCTGGGTTCACCTCTTGCTGATTGTCTTGACAGGATGGTCCTATTGTGCTACCCAATACAAATTAGGCATGAAGAAGAAGTGCTTTCATACACACGTACACATTAGTTGCATGGGTGAAGGGGTGCTTACTCTCGGCCTTAATACGAGGGCCGATGATCATCACCAACTCTATATCACCAAGAACACTCACTGTGGAGATCATCCATGATGCACTTGTTCAGAAACTACTGCTGCTGGAAACTTGCCAAGGAATTTCATGGAAAATAGGAGGACGTGTTCACCAGCATGAAAACACTAGCCTGTCTTCCTTTGATTTGTTTTTGAGGAAAAACTAGAACTGAAGGCTTTTTTTTCCAAAATAAAACTCATAAATTTGGCACCTTTAATCATTTCTCTGTCTGCAATTGATGTCACCAGGGATTGGATGGCTGTTGTCTAATAATGCCTAACAATTAACTAAATGAACGGATCACATTAGTTATAGATAGAATATAACCTTAGCTTTTCATAGTGTTTGCATGGTGCAGAAATTGTGTGCAAAATAGTGGATTTTAATTAGTAAACTTAATAAGATGAGCACAAAAGCAACATAACCAGTCTTGTTTTTACACATTCTCAATCACCCAGCTCTTCCTCTAAGATTTTCCTCTTTTGAAATGTAAAGCGAGAAATGGATGATTTACTAATGATCCGTCCTTGTGACTTTTTTCACTTAAGGGGGGCCTATTTTTGCCCAGTTTCTTGGCCTCTGGATCATCAGAAAAGAAATTCTGTTTCCTGGCAGCTTCCAATAAATCTGTTGTACCTACCCGTGGAAGCCTTCTCCCTCCACTCATTTTTACCCGTGACAGAACACATTTTCCTCGTGTTCATATTTCTTTCAGCTAGCTAAATTACATTGGAAATGTCAGCAGTAGTGGAAAGAGGAAAGGTGGGGGAGTTGTCTGGTACTGTGAGCATTCACCCAGTGGCTTTCAAACATGTTCTCCGGGCTTTCAGGATAATAAATATTGAAATGATGTATATGCATAATACATTTGGTCTACAGACCTCATTAATTTGCATATGTTATTCATCCTGACAAGCAGATCTGTTGGGGGATGGGCTGGATGTCAGGAATGGAGCTGAGAACCACTGCTCCTTTAACTGTATGACCAAAGCTTGAAACCACTCATATCGATGGGAACTCGTAAGAGAGATTATTAATACTGCATTGGTCCAATTCTGTAAACAGAGTTGGGGGGGGGGAAAGAAACAATTGTTAAAAACTGATCATTGTTTTAGTGTATCCAAGAAAGACTGCACAAGACAAACTTTATATACCATGGACATTGTCATAAGCAGTGGATAATCCAACAGTTTGTCTTGTGTTACCTCCCTGGAAGTCTGAAATTATCCCCTTTCACGCTCATCCTATGTCCCCTCATAGCAGCGCTTGCCTTCAATTGAAAGAGACTCTCCTGTGCATTTATGCCACAGAGGTATTTAAATGTCTCTATCATATCGCCCCTATCCCGCTTTTCCTCTTGGTGACCAAGGCATAGATTAAAATCAAGACCAATCAGGTTGTGCTAAGAGAGGGGGGAACCATGCCAGTGTTCAATACGCTATTTTGCACAGAAGTAACTACAGTGCAGCTCTCTCTTCTCATGAAGAGTGGATGGTTCAGACTGGTTTTAAATTTCAGAATAAATTCTTTACAGCTGCCATTTAAAACTAGTTTGAAACTAATTTGCACAAACATTAAATGTGTAACATACTGCAGTCTAATCGCAGCTTTTGAGAATAATTTGTACAGTATGAAGAAAGGAAAGTGATCATTTTAGCCTCTCCCACCTCCCATAATTTGGGTTGCCAACAGGCTTCAAATTTTCAGGACAGATTGACCCAGTCCTGGTTTTATACCATTGAACGCAGGCTCTTGTAGTTTTGATTTCTCTGTTGCATTCCCTAAGCAAAGCAAGACGATGGGCCCGATATTCTTCAGGGCAGCCCTGGCACTGAATATCCGGGTATCACAGCACAACCCAGAAGCCGCCGAAGCTAACGGGGCATCAGCCATATTGTATGCTGCTCGCTTAGCACCTCCACCATAAAGGGAGGCAAAGGTTTTCCTTGCCTATCTTTTCGGTGCAGAGCACTAACCAGGCAGCATACAATATCGCCGCTGCCCGATTAGCTCATGCCCCCACCTCTGCTCCGCTCCAGAATATCTGTGACACCCCAATACTAGCCTTATAACATAAGGGCACATAGACAGGGGCATTCAACAGCACTACCCATGTATATGCCATTGACTATCCCTATCTAAGGCATTTACATAGCTCACTAGGTTGTAGAGTCCATGTAGGCACTAGAGTAAAAGTGGGACTGGAGCAGCCTGTCTCAAGGACCTGGGACAACTCTACACATAATTTCAGTCAGGCTTTCTATTTGTTCCCCTAGATCAGGGGTTTTCAACCCAGCACTCGGGGAACCCTAGGCCAGTCAGGTTTTCAGGATTCCCGCAATGAATATGCACAAGATAGATTTGCATACAATGAAGGCAGAACATGCAAATCTTTCTCACGCATATTCACTGTGGGAATCCTGAAAACCCTAATGGCCTAGGGTTCCCCGAGGACTGGAGTTGGGAACCTCTGCCCTACATAGTTGAATAAAGGATAGGTTTCCTTCTTTAACTACCATTCTTTACTCAACGTGTAATGAAACTCTGGAATTCATTACTCAAAGAAATAGTAAAAGCTGTTAGTATAGCTGGGTTTAAAAAAGGTTTGGACAAGTTCCTGGAGGAAAAATCCATAAACCATATTAAAGAGGACCAGGGATCCCCTGGGATAAGCAGCATGGAATCTGTGTACTTTTTGGGGAACCCAACATATACTTGTGACCTGGACTGGCAACTGTTGGAAACAGGATACTGGGCTTGATGGACCTTGCTCTGACCCAATATGGTATATCTTATGTGCTTATGTTATGTTCTTATCTTTTCCCCATATATTTTGAAATAACCAGTCTAGGTAGTAGTCAGTCATTTCAAAAGGTTAAAAAGACAGTAGCAGCTCTTCTTGAGTTATAAGCGTGCCTACATACATATATGCTTAAACGTTTTTACAGAAGCTGAGAGGCACCCATTTCAGCTAAGGGCAAACCTTCTATCTTCTCTGCTGGCTTAAAACTATAAATTCTAACTGTTGATTTTTGGGGGAATTACTATTATAGCGTTTAACTGTGGTTTTAGACTAAACGTGGGGGCATTTTGACTGCTTTCCTTGTATAGACTTACATCAGATATCTGTGTGTGTGACAAATAGAGCGTTAAAACTAACAAACTAGGTTTTTTACTCCTGCTGCACTGGTTGGTGAAACCCTATTCCCAGGGAGGAGCTGATTTGGAGCATAGTACACCTGACCTGACACTGGTCTGAGCCAGTTTTACAGAAGCTGAGAGGCACCCATTTCAGCTAAGGGCAAACCTTCTATCTTCTCTGCTGGCTTAACACTATAAATTCTAACTGTTGATTTTTGGGGGAATTACTATTATAGCATTTAACTGTGGTTTTAGACTAAACCTGGGGGCATTTTGACTGCTTTCCTTGTATAGACTTACATCAGATATCTGTGTGTGCCCACGGTTCAGGAACAGCCTACTCGCCAAAGACACTTAGGTTCCCGCCCACCCTACCCCTCACCCCACCCACCCCAGGGGCTACATTGCCTTTATAGTGGTCACATACGTGCTATCTATCCTTTCTTACTTGGGTTAAAGTCCACATCTTCTTCATCCTTTCTTCTTCTTCTTCCTCTTCTGGGACTGCTTAACCAACATGTCATGTATTCAGTGCAATAACTGTGGTACTTTCATTCCAAGATGAATCATTTGGAGCCTAAGAGCTTGTCCTATGTGCCTCAGGTCAGCTGCCATGCATGACAAATTAACTCTACTAAGGAAAGACCTAGCTGCCATGCATAAAGAAGTGACTCTACTGAGGGAGGAAATGGCTGCAATGAAATACACCTCTTCTAGGATACAAACTGAACAAAGTCCACCACTGCTCCCACAAAGAATCAAACACCCCAGGAACAAATGGATCACAGTGGGTTCTGGAATATTACGACCTGTACAACAGAGATATCCTATACATCAAGAGATATCCCTGCATAATGCCTTCTCTGCCTTGGCTAATGAGGATGCTCAATCCAAAGAAACTGAAGGGCCCTTAAATGAGTCAGACAATATCCAATCTCCTGCTAAAGGACCAAATATGAAGAAAACCTCACCAAACAGAAAACTACTACTACTTGGAGATTCCATCATCAGAGGCACCAACTTGAGAACACAGTTCAAAGGAGAGAAGATAGTCATGTGCCTACCAGGCTCGACAGCCAGCAGGAATACAAACCAAGTTGTTGAAGTACTTAGCGCAAAAAGTGAACACTCAAAACTTGATGTTGTTATCCACTTGGGCACAAATGACCTGGCTAGAAACAGTCCAACCAGGAAGCACTTGACCACGTTAGGTAAACAAACCCAGTCTGAGAAACGTGGTGATAAGAACAAGGATACTTTATTAGAAACAGTGCCTCTACAATCCAAAAGGACTTCCAATCTCTGGGAGAGAAACTCAAGCCCATTGTTAACACTGTTGCATTCTCAGAAGTTCTACCTGTTCTTGGTAAGGGGACAAAAAGGCTGCATCGCATTAACAGCTTTAATACATGGCTCCAGACCTGGTGCAAACAAGAAGGATCCAGATTTATTGGCGACTGGGGAAAGATGGACCAACAAGAGACTATACTGTGCTGATGGACTACATCTCTCTGTCGCAGGGAAAAGAATCTTAAGTGAAAAATTCAGGCAGTATGTGGATATGCATTTAAACTAGGAAAAGGGGGTGATGGATGTGGAAGGTCAAGACCTGCACGCCACCCCCTGCAAAAGCAGAACAACATCAGAAACAGCCACACTTTTAAACCACACATCAAAAACAAGTGGGAAGATGTGGGCAGAACAAAATCAATGCAAAATACACACAAGCCAGGTAAATGCTGGAAAGCAATGAGCACAAATGCTCGAAGCTTAGCCAACAAAGTTCCGGACCTGGAAGCCCTAATGGTGGAAATGGATTTGGACATTGTGGCAATTACAGAAACATGGTTTAATGAATCGCATGATTGGGATATAGCCATAGCTGGCTATAATCTATTCAGAAGAGACAGAGAAAATGGAAAAGGAGGAGGAGTAGCCTTGTATGTCAAAAGCAATATTAAAGCTACTGAAATGCAGGGGACATGGGGAAAAGAAGAAGTGCTCTGGATTACATTGGAAAGAGGAGATGGCACTGTCATCCATACTGCTGTAGTCTACAAACCTCCGACTCAAATTGAGGAGATAGATAACGAATTGATTATAGATATTGCCAAGATAGCCATAAAGGGGGAAGCGATCATTTTGGGTGACTTTAATCTACCTGATGTGGATTGGATTACTCCTTCTGCACATCTGGAAAGAAGCAGAACAATTGTAGATGCTCTCCAAGATGCATCACTTAGACAAATGGTCATGGAACCAACCAGGGAAAGCTCAACGCTGGATTTAGTGCTCACCAACGGTGATAGCGTGTCGAATGTCTGCGTGAGTGCCCCTGTGAGCAACAGCGATCATCACACAGTGTGGTTTGAGATAAAAGCCAATGTACAGGCCAAACACAGCAAGCTCAAAGTCCTAAACTTCAAAAACACTGACTTCAAGAAAATGGCCGAGTACCTAAAGGAGGAGATGACAGGGTGGAAGGAGATAAGGGAAGTGGAATTGCAATGGGCTAAAGTAAAGGTGGTAATAAAAGGGGCAACAGATAAATATGTAAAAAAAGTATATAAAAACAAGAGGAGAAGGAAACCTATTTGGTTTTCCAAAGAAGTGGCTGCTCAAATAAAGGTAAAAAACACAGCTTTCGCAAAATTCAAAAGCTTGCAAACAGAAGAACACAGAAATGAATACAGGATCAAACTCAAAGAATCAAAAAGAGAAATAAGGATAGCAAAATCAAAGGCTGAGGAAAATATGGCTAAAGATGTTAAGGGTGGCGACAAAACTTTCTTCAGGTATATTAGGGAAAGGAAGAAGATCAGAGTTGGAATTGCAGGACTTAGAAGTGCTGGGAAAAGACTCGTGGAAAGTGACTTAGAAAAAGCGAAATTGCTAAACAAATACTTCTGCTCTGTTTTTACTAAAGAAAATCCTGGAGATGGACCAGCTGTGACTCCCAAATATAAAAATGGGAATGAAGTAGATAGCACACCATTCACAGAAGATGAGGTGTTGGAACAACTTGCTACACTGAAAGTGGACAAAGCCATGGGACCGGATGGGATACATTCCAGGATACTGAAAGAGCTCAAAGAAGTTCTTGTAGGGCCGTTAAAGGATGTATTCAACAGATCCTTGGAAACAGGCGAGGTTACTCAGGACTGGAGAAGGGCTGATGTCGTACCTCTACACAAAAGTGGTAACAGGGAAGAAGTATCAAGCTACAGATCCGTGAGCCTTACCTCGGTGGCTCGAAAAGTAATGGAGATGCTCCTTAAAGAGCGAATAGTGACCTTTCTCAAAACCAACATGTTGCAAGATCCGAGGCAACATGGTTTTACTGAAGGACATTCTTGCCAAACAAATCTGATTGAGTTCTTTGACTGGGTGACCAAGGAACTAGATCAGGGCATGCGATGGATGTCATCTACCTGGATTTCAGCAAAGCCTTTGATACTGTTCCTCATAGGAGGCTTGTCAACAAACTCAGTAGCTTGGGGATGGGTCCCAAGATGGTGAACTGGATTAGAAATTGGTTGACTGACAGATGACAGAAAGTGATGGTACATGGAGCTCACTCGGATGAAAGGAAGGTGATTAGCGGCGTGCCCCAGGGTTCAGTCCTGGGCCCGGCACTGTTCAATGTAATTGTGAGGGATATTGCTGAAGGACTGAATGGAAAAAAAGTCTGTCTTTTTGCAGATGACACAAAAATTTGCAACAGAGTTAACTCCCCCGAGGGAGTGGATAACATGAGGAAAGATCTACAAAAGCTGGAAGAATGGTCTAATGCTTGGCAATTATGATTTAATGCGAAAAAGTGCAGTGTCATGCACTTAGGTAGCAGAAACCCAAGAGAAATGTACGCAATAGGGGGCGAGAGGTTGGGGTGCATGGTTCAGGAGAAAGACCTTGGTGTGATTATCTCTGATGATCTCAAGGTGGCAAAGCAGTGCGACAAGGCGGTGGCAAAAGCCAGGAGGATGTTGGGCTGCATACAAAGAGGGAATACCAGCAGAAAGGAAGAGGTACTTATGCCACTGTACAGGTTGCTGGTGAGGCCTCACTTGGAATACTGTGTTCAGTTTTGGAGACCATATCTTGCAAAAGATGTAAAAAGACTGGAAACTGTTCAGAGGAAGGCGACCAAAATGATTTGGAGCCTGCATAAGAAACCCTATGAGAAGAGACTTGAAGACCTAAATATGTACACTTTGGAGGAGAGGAGGTATAGGGGAGATATGATTCAGACCTTTAAATACTTAAAGAGGAACGATGAAGAAACAAACCTCTTCCAAAGACGGGGAATCTGCAAAACTAGAGGGCATAACATAAAGCTGCAAGGTGGAAAATTGAAAGGCAATGTCAGGAAATATTTTTTCACTGAAAGGGTGGTTGATGCTTGGAATGCTCTCCTGATGGAAGTGGTGGGGGCAAACACGGTGACAGAATTCAAAACAGCATGGGTCAAGCACTGTGGATCCCTTTATAGCAACAGGATAAAAACAAAATAAACGGAACCATCTAACTTCTCAACAAATAGGGGTGTCCTACATGGAGTGGTGGGTCCACCCCTAAACAAAGACATGGGGAGGGGTGGCCTACATGGAGCAACGGGTGCACCTACCCTTGCCGTATATTTGCTGGGCAGACTGGATCGACCATGCTGGTCTTTATAAGCCGTCAGTTATTATGTTACTATGTTACTTCATTTTCTACATATAGATAAATATTCTATATATTTCTAAACCCTCTTTTTTCCCTTGGGGAAACTGCTAGGTGCATATGACCTAGATTGGCCACTGTTGGAAACAGAATACTGGGCTTGATGGACCTTGGTCTGACCTAGTATGGCATATCATATGTTCTTATGTTCTTAAGAAGTTAATCTTACATCTTCTCCTACCAGGATCAAGAAGACTGCATCAGAAGGATGTGTAGAAGAAAAGTCCTTTCTGTCTGTTCCCACTGAAATGGAGGACAGGAGGTGGTTATAATCCATGGACTTACGGACATACCCCAAAAGAGGAGACAATCTGGAAAATTAGGGACATCTGGTAACCTTAGACAAAGACTGCGTAATTTTCAGACCACTAATTTACCCAGGTCAATCAGTGCTAACCTGAGAAATTCTCTCTTAATATGTAGTACAGGGAGTGGAGGAGTAGCCTATTGGTTAGAGCACTGGCTTAGTGACCAGGGTTTGATTCCTACTAGAGTTCTCTGTGACCTTAGTTGAAAGCCACTGGGTAACCGTACACTGCCGCAGAAGAAAGGCCTGATGGTCTACTTCTGGTCATGCTGCCAAGAAGACTCAGAAGCTGCTGAGTTGTCAGGCATCAGCACTAAAATCAGGTGCAATATTAGTAGGGCTTCTGTTTTTTTTGTTATAATTGAAAACCCCTGATAAAACACCCCCAAAGGGGAATTTGGGATTTTTGGTTATAACCGAAACCCAAATTCCCCCCCCCCCAAAAAAAAATAGCCCCTTCATGGGCACTCTGATGTCACCCAGCAGCTACCATCTACCATCGCAGCCGTGTGATGTCAACGGAGCACAAAAGCTGCAGGTAGAGTCCCTTCAGTAGCAGTGGGATCTTGTGGGTTTTGCTCCTGTCACTCTTGCTCAAAAGATTGAAATGCAAGAACAGGCACTTCCTATCCTCGAGTTTCAAACCCTTTTCAGTCTGGTTGCAGAAAGAAATAACAGAGAGCAGATACAGCAAAAAGCACAAGCTCTTGCCGTTTTGTGCAGGTAGGGAGGGTAGAAGCAGGGACTGAGGGGACTATTGCTGGGGCTTGGAGAAGGGCGGGATGCTGATGCTGGTTCTGAAGTTTGGAAAAGGTGGGGGAAGCTGATGCTGTTGCTGGGATTGGAGAAGTGCAGGATAGAAACATAGAAATATGACAGCAGAAAAAGACCACATGGCCTATCTAGTCTGCCCTTCCAAATTGACTACAATAGTCCCCCTTTTTCCTTAAGAGATCTTCTGTGTTTATCCCATGCTTATTTGAATTCAGGTGGAGCTCAATCCTAGAAGGGGCACGTCTGGGCTATATGGACAGCCCAGACCAGGATAGGCCCATTAGGACCTGATTCTGACCATGGGAGCATGACGCTCCCGGGGTGCAGGATCAGGGCCTGGGACATGGACCAGCTGTCCCTGCATTGCCGCGGGGACGTCTTCCCCACAGCACAACCAGCCCACTGCCTGCCAAGATCCTGATTCCCCACCGCCCAACCCCCCCCAAAGGGCGGCAGCCAGGGCCCTGAGTGGGCAGCAGGGACCCACCTTGAATGCCTCGCCTTGGGGGGCCTGGCTGGCCGATTCAGGGGGGGGCAGTCAGTGCTTATTCCACCTCTGAAATGGAATACTCTGGCCATCACCCTGGTGCTCCTAGGACGTACAGGACCATGAGTGGAATCGGCCCTGTACGTCTGGATGCAAGTCCTGCCCACCCCACTCCCACTCTCCGCCCCATCCCCCACAGAATGCACAGCAGCTCTTTGCGTGAAGGGAGGACAGAAGGCAAAATACGGTGAAGGTGGATAGCAGGGCTGCACGTCCTGGGATGTGCAGCCCTACTATCCACCATAGAATCAGGGCCATACTGTCCTCATTTCTACTATCTCCACTGAGAGACCATTCCACATTTTCCATAAAGAAATATTTCCGCATATTACTCCTGAGTCTATCCCCTTTCACCCTCATCCTATGTCCCCTCATAGCAGAATTTGCTTTCAATCGAAAGAGACTTTCCTCTTGTGCATTTATGCCATGGAGGTATTTAAAAATCTTTATCATATCTTCTCTCTCTCGCCTTTCCTCTAACAGATGTTGATGCTGTTGCTGAGGCTTGGAGAAGGTGGGGGGAGGGTGGCTGGGACTTGGAGAAAAACAGGATGCTGATGATGTTGCTGCGCTTTGGAGAAAGGGGGAAATGCTAGGGCTGGGAGAAACAGTTGACATTGGAAAATTGTGCTATAAAATGAAATCCACATGAAAGACATTAAAAAATCTTTTTTTTGTACCTCTAATATACCAATAAACCCCTATTTTTCTGATCCTGGGAAAGCACCTAATTACCTCAAAAATAAACCCCTAAATTTCCAAATGATAAGCACTTAGGGCTTGATATTCGAAGGGCATTTACATGGTTTACAGCTCAGTAAACTGTGTAAATACCTTAGAGGGTGATATTCCACAGCACATACACAGTTAGTGCTGTGGAACATCCCCTTCTACGCCCCCTATATGCCCTGAGGCTATTTGGTTAGCATCAAGGCTTGTTGTACCCATTCTGGGGCGGAGCGGAGGACGAGACTGTCACTAACTGGGCAGCAGCAATATTGCATGCTGCTTGATTAGCGCCCTGGGCCTAAAAGATAGGTGAGAAACACCTTTGCAGTATCTTTAAGGTGCAGGAGTTAACCAGGCAGCATCTAATATCGCTGCATGGTTAATCTGGGCAGCTCTCTGGATCTGCGGCAATCAGCGGATATTCAATGCCGTTGCCAAAGAGGCGCATAGCCCTTCCAAAATACAGCTGACTGAATATTGGGCCCTTAGAACCAGCAGTCCTAAATATTGGCCATGGAATTAAGCTGTGTTGCATGCTAAGCAGATCATACCAAATAGCAGGGCTCCTGAGAAAACCTGCACTGCTCTGGGGAAGCTTATACCATAAAACTTTATACTGGGATTTTTGCCAGGCCAAGTTGCCCGATGAAGCTCCCAGCTGAAAAGGGCTACAGAGTCCTATAATATACCCCCTAATCCCTTGCCAGAAATTCTTGGTAGCCAGTGACAACAAGTTAAAGTCTTTGGGCCTTTATTTCATCTACCCAGTTCATAAATATTCAAAAATGTTCCAGTGATTAAGCCTCACCCTAAACAACTAGCTCTGCCCATGATCTGAAAATCTCATCCCCCTTCCATTCAAAATATTTCATACCACCCCTACCCCTTCAGCTCCCCCCAGCATACTTTATAAGCTTGGAAATTCAAAAAGGGGTCTGGGGTGGGAATCGTACCTCCACTACCCAGACCTTCGCCGCCCAGCTTATTCCTTAAAGTAAGGAGTCCAAAAAGTACAAGAGCAATCCCCAATCACTGCTGTGCGGCCAGCACCTTACTACAAAATGGCACCTACTCACCTCAGGGACTCCTTTGCATAGGTCACCTAGTGACATTTTGAAAAACATCATCAGTGGAAGAGGAAAGGGTAGAGGTTGCTCCTGTATCCTTTGGATCACCATGCTAATCGGGTACGCTGAAGAGAGAAGAGGGACACTCCATCCCTCAAAATATGCCCAAAGGTAACCCCAAGACTGACCTACAGCTTACCCCATAGCTATGGGACCCAAAATGGGAGGATTGATTGCCATTGCTTCTTCATTTGTACTGTATTCCAAATGACTTTAGCTGACCCCAGGCTAGACAGCATTTCTGTGCATCCCTAAGTCAAGCAAGAGATGGAGGTGGTGACATATGGTCAGTACCGTAGGCTGCCAGCAAAGCAGGAGCAATGCTCTTACAGAATTGTACTGCCCTAGGATCAGGCCTAATAGGCCTGTGAGAAAATCCATGAGGATAGTTTGAAAGCCTATTGTATTTAATAACCAAGCCTTTCTAGATTATTTATGAGGATTTCAAGAGCTCAGATGTTTTAGTGGGGGTTTTGTGGCATACTGCTGAAGGAGGGAGGAGGTGCGTTTTGATTAATTTTATTAAAATGTGTTAACTGCTTTAACAATACTTGGTAAAGTGGTCCATCAAGTTTAATAAAATAAAAATTAGCATTCAGATACAATGTCTCTTTATTTTTTAATTAACATTATTAGCTCATGTCAATTAGTGATCTAGGCTTGGGTTGTGGCGTTCTTCATTGCAAAATCATATCTCTAATTTCAAAAATGTAAAAGCATAAAAAAATAGAATAACAGGAAATTAATAACAGAAGAAGCAGCAAGTAGGTTGTTAATTTGAACAAAATGCCCTGTACTGGACAGTGACAAGTGTCATTCACTGCCATGCAAAGAATTTGGGTTTGACTTCAGTTTCCCAGCTTAGCCAGGACAGGGGATGCAACATCACCAGCATTCAGGGGGAAGGGTCTCAGTCATCACTCAATGCTGACAAATGAATGGCAGTAACCTAAGGTCCACAAAATCCTGTTCCAGAGAGAGCTTCAGTTGTTTCACCCCTGGTCACAGACTGCCTGTGTAATGCTGATCTGAGTCAGGAGAGGATTATAAAAAATAGGGGAAAACCCCACATAGGTGTGATTGAAGTTTCGTGACATCATAATCCTACAGAGGCAAGCTTGGATTTAGTTGGAAACCCAAAGAAGCAGGAGGAAAACCGTGGGTCCAAAATTCCCTCCAAAACAGTCTTGCTTCTTTAAATTATTTCTGAAGTTCACAGCCTCCATTAGGCTTCAAGCAGAATGTTCTTAAAACATCTTATTTGATATATTCCTGGAACATCTGAAGCTCAATTCTTCTTTAATGCCAGGACTTATCTTCAAGATCCCAGCTAATGGAACATCCATCTCCAAGAAAGAGCAAAATGGCAGGACACAACACTTTCAAGATAAAGATTCATCCAGGGGAGCATATATTTATGGTATGAATCTTAACACATGTACTAGCACAAAATATTAAAATAGCCAAGGTCAAGGGATAATTATTTTAGAAATAATTCACTGGCGATTCAGAAATTCAAGGTAAGAAGTGTTTGTTGGAAGCTACTGTACTTCTTTTGATGGTTAAGTCAAAGCTTTTTAAAGGAATTTCCTATGCTGTGAAACATTAAAAGAAGAAGCTAAGAAAAGGAGACCATAAAGCCAAAAGAAGATCAAAGATAGCCTTTCATGCCTTATTCCATTTTTCTGCAGCTGTTTTCTTCTAAGAGTCAGTACGAGGTCATAGTTAAAAAGGAAAATCTCACAGTCTCATGTCCCTAACACAGGAAAAGATAAAATATTCCAGATTTCATTTATTAAAAATATTCTTCCATGATCAGTCTACGGAGAGAAGGTTCAGCAAACTTTTGCCAGCTGTTCTAATCTATACACGCTAAATACTACTCAATGTAGTAGGGGTTCTAGTGCAAACAAATCCACACTAAAATCATTCTGCTAAAGGACAGTGTGGTGAATATGCAAACTCATGCAAATTGGTAGACTAGAGCATTAACTCCTGATGTAAAAAAAACACAGTTAAAATCAGCATGGCTTTTTACTGCTTTCTAAATGCAGAATCTTTGCTCAGTCTTCTGAGTTAAGTGAAGAATTTGATGCAGTAACTAGGAGCAGTTGGGTGCAGAAATAAAGCATTATACAGCATCACACAAACAGCTAACTGCAAGGTTCCAGTAGAAACATGGTTGACCCAACTACTATTCCTCTAGGATTTATCAATACATAAATATCATCTGAGCAAATAAGGGCTTGGTGGCATGTTGCGTGAGGACCAAGGGTTGGTTGCTTCCTGCTGCTAGTACCTATTCAGTAGCATTAGCTTCCCTCCACCATGGGAGCACGGTACAACACAGAACCACTGATAAGACGGAAGACACAAGGAGATCTGTCAATGACCCAACCAGACACCTGAAGCAATTATATTCTTCTCCTTCCCCTTCACCACTGAGTGCTGATGTCAGGACCTGTCTGGAACAACTGCAGTGCCTTTGCAAATAAGCAAGAGTGCAAAAGTCCAAAAGGTATCTCAAAGACAAGCTTAATGACGCTTTACGTTAGGTGAATTAAGCAGCACTTAACTTTTATTATAGAAAGACAACTTCCCTTGATGTGTAAGAATCAAACAAGGGAAAACATGGGAAGGAACACAGGAACAAGATAATACTAGGATAGGACTAGAATCCAAGGAGATCAGAACAAGGGAGGAATTCAAGACAAGATTAGAACCCAGGAGCCCTAGATCAAGGCAAAAACCCAAGAAAGACTAGAACCCAGGAAGGCTGGAACAAGGCAAGAATACGAGACCAAAATTACAATACAAGAAGACTGAGCAAAGCAAAAATCCAAGACAGGCCTAGAATCCAGGCATGCTATAAAAAGGCAAAAATCCTAAAACACAAGAACAAGACAAAAGAAATAAGAAACATGAAGCGAGAAGCAATGACCCTGCTGGGAACAAGCCCAGAGGCAGGGCTGACATATCCCACACCTTCTGGGGTGGCCCCTATAGAGGGTTACTTCTTTTCTGCCTTCTCTATCCCTTTTAAGTAGATTATAGCCACATATGATGAGATCCTACTCATGAGACTCATTGAACCATCTTTCTGT
The DNA here is from genome assembly GCA_033557465.1 of Ichthyophis bannanicus. Classification (NCBI taxonomy): domain Eukaryota; kingdom Metazoa; phylum Chordata; class Amphibia; order Gymnophiona; family Ichthyophiidae; genus Ichthyophis; species Ichthyophis bannanicus. Next base: position 100,500,897 of record CM066046.1, read on the forward strand.
AATGGCCACAATATCCAAGTCCATGCACTCTGTCAGGTTAAGTTAGAGTTCCTGTTTTATGTTCTATGTACATTGGTTGCATTTAATTTACACCTATGTTCTATGTACGAGCAATGTAACCGAGAAACATAGAAACATGATGACAGAAAAAGACCACATGGCCTATCTAGTCTGTCCTTCCATAACAACAACTACAACAGTCCCCTTTTTTTTTTTTTTTTTTTTTTTAAACTTTTATTTTCATTTTGCAACAAACAAAAGAAACAACACACCAAAGGAGACAAAACAAGTATACAATAAGGAAAAGCAAACCCTATTACCCCCCACCCCCATGCTTCTTCTCTAGCCGATAATATCAGCATGTGAGCGCTTCCAAACAACAGTGATTGTACATCAAAACGAACAAAAGAGTATCTACGATACAGAATGATCATGGGACAGAGATTTATACAAATTTAAACAGTCAGATGAGAGCATTTAGCAGTGTGAACATAGTCATTGAGCATCTTCCATTTAGACAGATGATGAGGAGTCTGAACGGAAGAAGCAAACATACGAGGTATTTGTTCATATTTACTGTAGAGACAGACATGATTCCACCATTCATTGGGGCTCAGATGGGAGCTATTTTTCCAGTATTTCGTAATTAGGGAAATAGCAATGCCTAGCATAAAGTCCAAAAGGAAGTAAGCCGTTTTTGGAAGAGAGGGGATCCCCGCAGCTGAGCGAAGTCCCACTATCCTCCAAGAAAGGGGCTCTTGAAAGTGCAAAATAGACTGGATACGACCCCAGACCCGACGCCAGTAATACTGTAGTGCGGGACATTCATACATAACATGAGGTAGTGAACCAATGGCCGCATGGCATGTCCAACAGCTATTGCCCTGAGTGGTGTTCCATTTGGCTAATCTGTCAGGAGTGTAGAAACACCGGTGGGCTAGAAAGAAGAGTGTCTGAGTGAGTGAGGCGGATCGAGAAACCCGTGTCACTCTACTCCAGACAAGGCTCCATTGCTCCGGGGTCAAAGTTACATGCAATTCTCGCTCCCATGCTTTCTGCGCTATAGGGGTACCTCTAATTATAGCATTACATAAGGTTTTGTAAAAATTAGATGCTACACCCGGTGAACTACCGATAGATTGGATAGTCTCCGACCAACCTTGTGTAGGGGATGCCGATGGCGGGAGCACCTTAGCACTCCGAAGACAATGCTGAAGTTGCACCAACTGAAAGTAGTGTTTTGCTGGGAGACCAAATTCAATTTGCAATTCACTAAAAGTTTTCCAGCGACCATCATGGAACAACTGGTTAGGAATCCAAATGCCCCTAGTGTACCAGGGGCTCCACGCCATCGGTTTATTTTGTATTCGAAATCGAGTATTGTACCAAAGCGGGAGCCTGTCTAACGGACAGAGTCGGGAGTCTAAAGATTGCATAAGAGTATTAAAGGCACCTAAAGTGTCTAAAAGCATTGGTGGATAGTGGGAGTCTGATGGGAGAGTCATACCAGGGAGAAAAGTAAGAGGAATCGGTTTGCAAAGGTCCTCCTCTATGTCTAGCCACACAGGTCTACTCGGTACTAGATCTTCCAGCCAACGAGCGCCTTGTTTGAGAAGAAAAGATTGATGGTATTTCAGGAAATCAGGGAATCTGACACCCCCATTTTCCTTATCTGCTTGCAGCTTATGTTTCGCTATCCTAGGTGTCTTGTTTTGCCATAGGTATCTAGTCAGAAGGCCCTCTATATCTTTATATGTACGTCGAGGTAAGAGACAGGGCAACATTTCTAAAATATAATTCACTTTCGGAACAATCATCATTTTTATGGTTTCTAGGCGACCCCACCAGGTAAGTGTTAAAGGAGTCCAACGGTGAGTAAGCGCCCGGACTTTAGAGGTTAAGTCTTTGGCATTAAAAGAGATAGTGTCTTCCAAAGGAGAGCAATAGTGAACCCCGAGGTATTTGACCATGCGAGGTTGCCATAAAAAGGGAAAGGGTTGCATATCTGCCTGATGAAGCAAAGGATTTAGTGGAAAGGCTACCGACTTGGTCCAATTTATCTTATAACCGGAGAGTTGTGAGTATTTACCAATTTGCTCTAGGACAGCCGGCACTGAGTCTATAGAGACAAAGAGCATAAGGTCATCAGCATATGCTGAAATTTTGATTTCCCTATGAGAGAAGGGGACTCCATGAATCTCCTCCGATTGCCGGATCAGTAAAGCTAAGGGTTCGAGTGCAAGATCGAAAAGAAGTGGAGACAGTGGGCATCCCTGGCGAGTACCGCGTTGAAGGGGAAATGGCTGAGACTTTAAGGCATTAGCACAGATACTGGCTGTAGGCTGTGCATACATGGTGCGGAGACAACGGAGAAAACCTTCTCCGAATCCGTACCAGCGGAGGGCTGCAAACAGGAAGGGCCATTCTAAGCGATCAAAGGCCTTCTCAGCATCAAGTGAGAGGCCAACAAATGGGCGATCAAGATTAACTGCGGCAGTCAGTACATGACATAGAGTCCGAGCATTGTCAGCAGTTGATCTACCGGGAATGAAACCGCATTGATCTGGGTGTATTAAGGTAGACATCCTATCAGAGAGCCGGGTGGAGAGAATGGTGGCAAATATTTTATAGTCCGCGTTTAGGAGGGAAATTGGACGATAATTAGCTGTTAGTTGCGGGTCTCTCCCCTCTTTCTCAAAAACTACTACATTTGCCATTGAAAAGGACCCAGAAGGAGATCCCTCCTCGGCCAGAGCAGAAAAATAAAGTTTCAAAACTGGAGCTAAGTCAGCGTTAAAGGTTTTGTAGAATTCAGCAGGGAGACCGTCTGGGCCTGCAGCTCGACCTGTGGCACATTTCTTGATTGCAGAATGAATTTCTGATAAAGTAAATGGTTTGTCCATGGCCACTCTATCTTCGTCAGATAGGGTCGGTCTTTGTACCCCTGAAAGTAAGCGTTCAAATACTTCTGGCTCAAAATCACATTCAGATTGATAAAGCCGAGTATAAAAATCACGAAAGAGTTCTAAGATTTCTGTATCTTTAGTGACCAAGCCCCCCCCCCGACGGATTACGGAGAGCGGTAACACGCTTGGCTTCTTTTTGACCTTTTAGGGCATTTGCTAACAATTTGCCAGCACGGTTATTTTCCCGGTAATATATCCCTTGTTGTGATTCAATATTTTTAGCAGCAGCAGTATACAAAAGCTGATTGTATTGAAAACGCAAGCGTTGTAAACGGAGTAAAATACATGGGTCAGTACGAGACATGAGGAGACGCTCCCCAGCTTGTATCTGCTGCTCTAGAATCAGTAAGTGCTGCTTTCTTTGTTTCCCCTGCCGAATTTGATAGCTAGTTATAGTTGCGCGGATAGATGCCTTAAAACCCTCCCACCAAGCCCAGCTCGCTGTATCATGGGGTGAGTTAAAATGAAAATAATCTTGGATAGCGGCCTTTATATCAACCTGAAAATCTTTTTGATCTAGTAGGGATCTATCAAAAAACCAAGCTCGGGGAGAATCGTCTCGCGCAGTGACATGTAATGATAAAGATATGGCAGCATGATCTGAAATATGGAGAGGATGAGTCCTAGCCGTGTCCACTTGAGAAATCAGTGCTTTGGAAATGAGAAAGAAATCTATTCTAGATTGTGAGTGATGGGGGGCAGAAAAAAAGGTGAACTCTAAGTCGGAGGGGTGAAGCAGCCTCCATATATCTACTAGCGCAAGATCTTGCATCAGAGCTGTAAGGGTAGCAAGACTCTTGGGTGGACTACTCGTTCTAGGCGGTTGTCTATCTATCAAAGGGTCTAACACTTGATTAAAATCACCACCAAGTATTAATGGAGTATTGGCAGAGGCCTGTGCCAACTGCGCAATACTTGCATAGTAAGCAGGGTTGTCCACATTCGGGGCATAAATACAAATACACGTGAATTCACTATCTCCAACCTTAAGGTGTACACGGGCCCATCTACCCTCCTTGTCAGAGCTAGTATCCATAACAGTAGCTTGCAAAGACTTCTTAACCAGAATGGCTACCCCACACCGTTTGGAAACGGCGGGAGAATAGGCAGCCACCATGTAAGGCTTAGCATTGAGTTTCAGTGTTTCAGCAGAGTTTAGATGCGTTTCCTGAAGAAACACTAAATCAGCATGCTCATGGCTAAGATAGCTAAGGATTTTCTTTCTTTTGATTGGACTATTGATGCCTTTTACGTTGAGTGATAAGATTTTACATAAGGCCATTCAGAAAGGTTAAAAATTCTGAGCATGATAGCGCACATAATTTCACAATGTCCCTCATATTAACTGTATCTGGCTGTACACATGACATGAAAGAAAATAAGCTAATATAATACAATGAAGCGCCCCACATTAAAAAAGAAAAACCGCGGTGCGGTAGAGAAGAAGCAGAACCCCAGAAATTACTGGCGACCATGTGTCTGCGGGGAGAAACCCCAGAGAAGGCCGAAATTGAAAAAACATATAACCTGTAGAACTGTGCGTGCTCCGAATCCGACCGAGGCACACATCATGGAGGGATAGGAGACCAAAAAACAAAAAAGTCATATAGAGAAAGAAAGAAAGTCCAGGTAGTCTCTGTGCTTGGCTATGACCGCCGCGTCGGGCCTTTCAAAATGGCGGACAGAGCCGGCAGATAATAAGTCCAAGTTGTTGGATTAGCGCATCTGCTCTGCTTCTTTGGAGTCTAAAAATGTTGATAGTAGATCAGGATCTTCGAATGTCCTGGTTTGGTTGTGGAGAGTCACTCGGAGCTTCGCTGGATACAACAGGCCAAAGCGAGCCTGTAGCTGTTGAAGTCGAGGGCGAAAAGCAAGGAGTTTCTTCCGACGGTCAACGGTAGGCTTTGCCAAATCAGGGAAGAAGGAGACTTTATGACCTTCAAATTCCAAATGATGGTTCGCCCGGGCAGCATTTAAAATTTGTTCCACTTGTTGATATCGTAGTAATCGAAAGATAATAGGCCGGGGGGTCGTTCGGTTGAGCGCCATGTGGGTAGGAACACGGTGTGCTCGATCGATTTCCAGTTCTCTATGAAAAGTGATCTTCAGCAAGGAGGGAAGAGTTTTGAGCAGGAATTCTCTTATATCTCCTGCTTCCACCCCCTCCGGTATTCCAATGAGCCTCACATTGTTGCGACGGGCTCGATTATTGCTATCTTCTAACTCCTTTTGAAGATTCTGTATCTGGCGCTCAGCCTTGTCCAGTTTGCCCAAGCGCACCGCGTGCGAGTCGAGGACCCCCGCCATGTTGTCCTGCCGTAATGAAAGACTTTCAAGTCGGTCCTGGAGCACTCCGAAGTCTTCTCGCATGGCTCGAAGCGCTTCTCCATTGGACTGCACCAGTTCCTTCACGCCGCGTATTTCCTCTAAAATCTCCAGGTGCATTTCGGGGTTTTCACGAAGTGGAACCATCTTCTGTGGGGAAGACACCTCTGTTTTGGAGCGTTTTCCGTGTGAAGAAGAAGGAGACCCGAAGTCCAAGCGCGCTGGTTTATGGGCCGCCATCCCCCCCGAGGTACCCCGGTAAGCTCGGAGCAAAATAGTAAGTTTGTATAGGTATTAAGTCAGGATTCTGAGTAGGCCTCTCGGGAGCTTCAGCGCGAAGCGTCTTACCCGCTGGACATCAGGCTCCGCCCCCCCAGCATAGCACTTCTTATGTTCTTGTGATTCATATGATTTTTGAAAGCATTTTCACAACAGTCCCTTTTTTACCTTTAGAGATCCTCTGTGTTTGTCCCATGCTTTTTTGAATTTAGTTACTGTCCTCATCTCTACCACCTCCACTGGGAGACTATTCCATGGATCCACTACTCTTTCCGTAAAGAAATATTTCCGCATATCACTCCTGAATCTATCTCCCTTCACCCTCATCCCATGTCCCCTCGTAGCAGAACTTGCTTTCAATTGAAAGAGGCTCTCTCCCTGAACATTTATGCCACGGAGGTATTTAAACATCTCAATCATATCACCTCTATCCCGCCTTTCCTCTAAAGTGTACATATTAAGATCCTTCAGTCTGTCCTCATATGCTTTATAATGAAGCCCACTAATCATTTTACTAGCCACCCTCTGCATCGACTCCATCCTCTTCACATCCTTTTGAAGGTGCGGTCTCCAGAATTGCACACTATACTCCAAATGAGGTCGCACCAAAGACTTATACAATATAGGTTCTCTGTAAACTGCCTAGACTTTTAGATTGGGCGGAATAGAAAACACTTAAATAAATGAATAAAATTTCCACAATCAGGGCATCCAGGTCAGAAACTTTGCTGCCTGGACTGTGAACATTTGTGCTCCTTGCCTTCCAGCAATGTTTGTATGGCTTGCTTGAATTTTGTATGGTTTTATTCCTGATTCCTCTTCCCCTTTGTTACTGAGTTAAGATGATGCCACTTTCATTTTTCAACATTACTGTAATCTGAGAGACAATGTGTATGTGTGTCTGTACCTATCACCAACAGAAAGCATCCTTTCAGTATCTACATGAGTGAGCCTCTCTTTTCCTTCATCTGTGTGGGTCTGCATCTGTGTCTCTTTCCATCTTTGTCTGTCTCTGTGTGTCTCTGCCCCTCCTTCTGTGTTATCTCCTTCTGTGTGCATTTCTCCTATACTTATACAGATGCAGCTTTATTGCCCTCTGTATGCATATGTGTATGTTTCTATGTCTTTTTCTGGTGAGGACAGTATCATATAAATAGTTTTCCTTTGAAACTTTGGGTCAGTGAAATCTACTTGTGCAAAAGTAGCCATGCATCTTCTAGCCCATGAATGACAGTGATGCTGCCAGGACTCTCCCCTCCTTTGTGCGACTACTTCCAGGCAGCAGCTGATGACAACGATAGACTGCAACAACCCTCTGATTCTTCCGCTGTCTAGGCAGGTATACGGCTCGACAAGTGACTAATGCTACTTTTTCTTTCTTCGGCTGTATGTGTGAGGCCACCAAAGCTCTGGAGTCAAAACAATCACCCCAGTTTCACTCTTCCCTTCACCTCCCTCACCCTCCACAAATCCAAGGACAGCCCTATGAGATATAGAATAGAAAATAATGGCTAGAAACCATACCTGGGACATAGGATCCAATTTTATCTTCATAGAAAAAAAGAGTAGTTACTCACCTGTAACAGGTGTTCTCCAGGAGCAGCAGGAATCAGTCCTCACATATGGGTGACATCGACGTCGATGGAGCCCCCGTGGAGCATTTCCCCAGCTTTCTATGAAAGCCTTTGGGAATGCAGGCACGCATGCGCGGTCCCCTTCCCGCCTAAAGGTGCCATCTTGCCCAGTCAAATGACCTAGCTAAGAACAGCACACAAAAACAAAATAAACTATATAAAACTGCAACTCCCAGGGGAGGAGGGAGGGTTGTATTGACTGATTCCTGCTGCTCCTGGAGAACACCTGTTACAGGTGAGTAACTACTCTTTCTCCAGGACCAAGCAGGAAGTCAGTCCTCACATATGGGTGACTCCCTAGCTCTGGGCTACCAGGAACCCAGGCTGAACAAGAGAACTTCCTCTAGTCCCAGCATCAAAGAAAGGCTTTTCACTGAAAGAACCTCCACCGGTAGCCCAACGGAGGGCTGGAGGGCAGGAGTTGCCTAAACCTCAAAGAGATTCCGGAGTACTGCCTGGCCAAAAGCACTGTCCCTATGGGACTCCCTCTCTAGACAGTAATGGGCCGCAAAAGTCTGGCTTGAGGACCAAGTTGCAGCCCTGCAGATGTCTACCAACGGTACAGAGCAGAGATGAGCCACTGAGGCAGCCATTGCCCTGACACGATGGGCTGTGACCCGACCCTGCAAAGGAAGGTCAGCCGCCCTGTAAGCTCAGGTGATACAGTCAGCCACCCAGATGGACAAGGTACGCTTGGACACAGCTAACCCCAAATTATTAGGGTCAAAAGATATGAAGAGCTGAGTAGCCCTCCTATGCCCCTGCGTACTGTCAAGGTAGAAGGATAAGGCCCTCCTACAGTCCATGGTATGCAGAACTGCTTCAGCCTGGCTTGCATGAAGCCTAGGGAAGAATGTCGGAAGAACCACCTCCTGGTTGAGGTGGAAAGAGGAGACAACCTTTGGGAGGAACTTTGGATGAGTCCTAAGGACTACCCTGTTCCTATAGAAGCGGGTGTAAGGCCTGTCACAGACCAGGGCCTGAAGCTCACTCACTCGTCTGGCCGAGGTTAGGGCTACCAAGAAGAGTGTCTTCCAGGACAGGAAGCATAGAGGACAAGTAGCCTTCGGCTCAAAAGGTGGGTGAGTCAGTTGCTGAAAAAACACATTCAACTCCCACTCGGGAGCTGGAGGATGGATTGGAGGCTTTAGCAAGAGCAAGTCTCTGAGAAACCTGGACACCAAGGGGTGAACCGACAGAGAATGTCCTTCCACCAGTGAGTGGTAAGCTGCTAGAGCTGAGGGGTGGACCCGAACAGAATTGGACTTAAGTCCCTGATTAGATAAGTCTCCTGTGCTGAAGCACTACTGGTACAGCACAGGAGAAATGATCTTCTGTACGTAGCTGACACCACACAGAAAACCTTTTCCATTTCAGGGCATAGGTTTTCCTAGTGGACTGCTTTCTAGAGGCTAGGACAACCTCCTCAACTTCCTGAGGTAGGCGCCAGGGAGCCAAAACTCCATGCCATCAAATTGAGAGCTCTGAGATTTGGGTGCAGAAAGGAACCTTGATCCTGAGAGAGAAGGTTGGATTGCAACCCCAGAGGCAGTGGGGGATCCACTGCCAGCTGAAGCAGAAGAGGGAACCAAGGCTGTCTCGGCCATTTGGGAGCTACCAGCAGGACCGAGGCCTTGTCCTGTAGAATTCTGAATAGGGTTTGGGCCACCAGGGGCGTGGGAGGAAACGCATACAGGAAATCCTGGGACCAGGAAATCAGAAAAGCATCTGCTGCTAGCCGCAGAGGATGCGGTTGCCTGGAGCAGAACCTTGGCAGCTGTTTGTTCAATGGACTGGCAAACAGATCTATGGATGGAAGTCCCCATTTCAGGAAAATCTTCTGAACCACTAAGGGATGGAAATTTTGTTTATTGACACATGCAACAGAAAAACAAACAAAATCAAAAACAATCACCCCAACCAAGTCCCACACCCCCCAAAACCCCCACCCCCCCAACATAGCACAAAACAAGTATCACAAACCCCCCCGTGACCCACCTCCCCAAACCCACCACCAACCCCAGCAATCAACACACGTGCCCTCCTCCCAACAACAACCCCCAAAAAGTCCTTGTCAATGTCCATGTCCCTCCCCCCCCCTCAGTCCAATGTCCATACCCGACCCAACCTCCCCCTGCAAGAACACCCCAGCATAGTCCACACATTGGTCGTCTTGCAATCCCTGAACCCCTGCCCCGCACAACCCCCCCCCCCCGGCCAAATGTCGCTTTTGTCTGACTCTCAGACTCCCTCCCCCCACCCATCCAGAAACAGAGCCCCCTATCCCCATCCCTCCCTCCCCCTTCAGATCCATCCCATCAAATCAAACACCTCAAAAACAAACCTCCTCACCCCCTCCCCCCAAACCAAATGAAAACATAAGGGCCCCTTTAGCCCATCCCCAACACAGTCCCACCAAAACAAATCATAACTAATCATACAAATCAAAAAGCTAAATACAAACGAAAAACATAACCCTTGTGCTGCCCTGCACTCCAGACAACGGAGCGGGATGCCCAGAACACAAAAAGGACAAACATAAACACTAATAACAAAAAATGGGGACGGCCACCCCTCTAAGGAGAAAGGGAAAGCGGACAACCGGTCAAACCCCTCATGGAGCACCAGCTCACCCCCCCCCCTCCCCTCCCGCGAGAAAAACACCCCAAAATCATACCGAGACGTAAACCCCAGGGAAGGAAACCAACCCCTTCTATCACACCCCTCCCCCCAGGGATACAAAACAAACCTCAAAGTCCTACAGGGACGAGAACCCCAGGGAACCCCTCCCCCTCACGGGGGGCGAAGGGTGAGGTGACGCCACAGACGCTCCCAACGATGAGCCTCCACCACCCGCCTTTCACGTTGCGCCATGCTGGACACTTCCTCTAGAATGTCCCGCACCACCTCGTCGAGGGGCAGGACCAACCCCCGGGTCGAGACATGACAGCGCGCTTGCCACAGGTGGTAGCGCACTACGGCCGTGACGAGGTAGAGGGTCCCGGAGTCCTGCCTTAGAGGAAAGGACCAGGCCCCGTACACCCACTCCGCATACGTGAGGAGAGAAAGGTCGCGCAGGTGAAGAGCAGCGGACACCAACCGGCAGGCCTCCACGTTGAAGGGGCACTGCCGGAGGAAATGGTCCATGGTCTCCGTCTGCCCCTCACACCCGGCCCTCGGACAGACCCGCTCGGCCTGTGACCTGTACTTGAGGTTGTCCCTCACGTACAAACGCCCGTGGAAAGACAACCAGGCCACATCCCGAACCTTCTTCGGTAGCCGAAGGGAGTTCAACAGCCGAAGGCCCCGCTGCATCACATCCGCCGGACAGTCCCGCAGGGCCCACCGTGGTTGATAGTGAGAGGTGAGTACCATCCGGTATAATCCTTTTCGCCCCAAGGACTGGGCGAGCGGGTCGGTCACCCCCACCGCCGAATGAGCCCCACCATCACAAATACGTACGATGGGGCCTGTTCCCCTCTCCGGCGCACACGTGGGACCGAGGACGCCCCCTCCCACTGCTCCCAGAAGCGGGAGAACCATTCCCGATAGGAGGCCACCCACCAAACCCCACCCCCTTCCCTCATCCTACCTAAGTGAAACGCCATAGACAAGACTGACAGGAAAACAAGGGGGTGCAACATACCCAAACCACCCTCTGCCCGATCCAGGCAGACGATGTTGCGCTGGACAGGGTTCAAGCGGTTACCCCACAGAAAACAGAAAAAGACGGCACAGACAGACGCCTGATGGGACAACGGAAGGACGAAGACCGTGGCCACGTGCAGAAAGAGAGGAAGCAGAAACATCCCGAGGAGTTTGATCTTCTCCTCGTACGTACACCTCCACCCCCTCCACCGCAGCACCCTACACCGTGCAGTCTCAAGACAACGGTCCCAATTGGCCTCCGCACAGTCCTCCGACCCGAAGACGAGGCCCAAAACGCGGACCTCCCCCACGGGAGGAGGAAAGGGGGCGCAGGAAGGCGGGGAGGCCTCCGAGGGGCCCAACCACAGCGTCTGGCACTTGCTGTGGTTGACAACAGAGTGGGCTACCTCCGAGTACTCCTCCACGGCCTCCCGCAGGGCCTCTACCCCCTCAGTGCCGTCCACGTAAACTGAGATGTCGTCAGCGTAGGCAACGACGGACACCGGGGACGCACCAGGCGCCTCCAGGCCCCGTAACCCACCTGAGGACAATCTCCGGAGGAAGGGGTCGAGGGAGAAAACATACAGCAGGGGGCTCAAAGGGCACCCCTGCCGCACCCCCGAGGCGACACCAAACGGCCGTCCGAGCCACCCGTTAATAAACGGGAAGCTCACCCCCCCTCGGTACAGTGCCTGCACGACGAAGAGGAAACCTGCAGGGAGGCCGAAGTGCTGGAGCACCACCCACAGGTACCGGTGACTGACTCGATCAAAGGCCTTGGACTGATCCAAGGAGACCAACCAGTGGTCCCGTTGGAGCGACCGGCCTCTTTCCACCATCTCCCGGACTGTGGCGACAGCGTCCAGAACCCCTCTCCCCCGAACGGAACAATACTGGGAAGGGGACAGCAAATCGCCCGATACCTCCACCAGTCGGTTGGCCAAACACTTGGCCAGGATCTTCCGGTCCGCGTTCAGAAGAGATAGCGGCCGCCAGAAGTCCAAGGAGCTATCGTCCTTCCCCTTGGAGAGCAGCAGCAGGACAGACTCGCGAAATGACCGCGGGAGATACCCCGTGTCCATGATCTCCTGAAACAGGGAGGTCAGGAAGGGGGCCAGCTGGGCAATGAAAGTGCGATAGAACTCCACAGGGAGCCCATCGCGCCCAGGCACCTTCCCCAACGGCATGGCACGAATCGCCCTCTCCACCTCCACCTGCTGAATCGGTGCAGCGAGTGCATCAACCTGTGCCTGGACCACAGCCGAATACACCGGGGGAAGGCCCAGGTACGTTCGGAGATGGGTGAGGTCCACGGGGCGATCCCCAAACAGGTCCGAGAAGTATTCCCCCACCATCCGCAAAAGGTCCTCCTGGGAGGTATGAATGGTACCGTCCTCGCCCCGCAGGGCCATGACCTCCCGACGCTGAACCCTCTCCCTGCAAGTCCGGAAAGGGTCTGGAGTGGCGCCCCCACCGGCCGCCCCCTCGAAGCATAGGGAGGCATGGCGATCGTAAAGCAGGCCACGGAGCTGGACGCGCACCTCTTCAACCTCCTCCCGCGCTGCCCCTCGGGATACCAAACGATCCAGCGACCTCCGGAGGACAGTGTAGGTGAGGTAGCGGGATCGAGCCATGGAGGTACCCCGGGAACGGAAGAGTTCTCGGGCACGCGTCTTCACCTCATCCCACCAGGCGCCACGGGAAGGAAAAACACTCAGCAGGGTCTCCTGGTCTGCGAGAAAGGCCAAGAACTCCTGGACCACCTCTGATGTTGCTAACAACTGCACATTCAGTCGCCACAGGCCAGGACCCCTGCTAAGCTCCTCGTGGTTAGCCAGGAAGGACACGGAGAGGACGCGGTGGTCCGAAAAGTCAACCGCCTGCAACTGCGGAGGGGAACACTCCACCCGGGCACTCACATATATCCGATCGATACGACTCCTGCAGGTCCCATGGTAGTAGGTGAAACCCGGCGACCGTGGAAAGGCCCGGTGGAAAACATCCACCAGGTCAGCCGTCCGGGTCATCTCGGCCAAAAAGAGGCCCTCGTAACTAGGTGGGCAACGCTCCCCCCCTCGGTCCTGCAAAAAGGTGGTGGTGTTGAAATCCCCGGCGAGGACCACCAAACGGGAGGTGTGTAGGTAGGGGCGGATGACCCCAAACAGGGTCTTCCGCGCCAACTTAGACTGGGGGCCGTAGACCACCACGAAACGAAACCGATGAGGCCCACAGTAGCCGTCTAAGAGCAGACACCGGCCCTGCTCCAGTTCCCACACGTACTGCACCTGAAATCGGTTAGACGTGAACAAAACCGCCACTCCTGCGTAGGGCTGTGCCGCAAGCGACCAGTATGAAGGGCCCCACCTCCACTCCCGCTTTGCCCGATGAAGGCTAGCGAGCGAGGTGAGCCTGGTCTCCTGCAAGAAAATGACATCCAGCCCACTCGTGGAAAGAAAATCATAGGCCGTAGCCCGCGCCTGGTCTGAGAAAATGCTGGCCACGTTGAGGGTGGCGCACGAGAACGCAGGAGTGCACGCCATGCCTAGTTCGTGTGCAGTGACCCTTTCCTCCTCTTCTCACCATACCCGGGATCCCCGGAATCCCGCTTGCAGGATAAGCCCGTGAGCTGGAGCAATTCCTCACAGTCCACGTCGACCACCTCGAGGATCTCTTCCCCCTCCTGCTCGACCCTGTCACCCCACGAGGTGCTGGTTCCCCTGAGACCACCAGGCAAAGCTGTCGCAGGGGCTAACCCAGTTCCCATGGGGCGAGGGGGCACGGACAGGTCAGGGGTCGGAGGAATGATCTCCTCCGTGGGGTCCACCACCGGTGCCTCCCCCCCCTCCCTGGACAAAGACTGAGACAACGTACCAGTGCCCACCCCCGCGGGGGAGGCCGGGACGGCCGGGTCAGCAGGGGGCTCCTGCGAAGGCCCATCACCCAACTGCGGGGGCAAAGACCCGTCCTCCCTCACCCGTCGGGCGCCAGTATCCCCCTTGTTTGGAGGACCCTGACCGCGGCGCGCCTTCGTTACTTTGGAAGGCCGCCGCTGAGGAAGAGGGGCCGCCCCCGCCGCTAACCGTTCCGAGCGCCGCACAGGAAGCCCTGCCTCCGCAGGCATGCCCTCATCCGCCTCAGCCGCATCAGCAGCCAAAAAGACGAAACGGTTGATGTCCAACACGGGCTCTGCATCTGGCAACGGGGATGTCTCCCGTTTCTTCCTTTTGGACTTGCCACCCTTGGAAGGGACCGTAATCCATTCCTCAGGTGGCACCACCCTCAACCCACTATCCTGTCGTGATACATTAACCTCCACCACATCAACCCTCTCCTCCTTCCTACCCGAATCCCCTCCCCCTGGTGGCTCCCTCGGCTCGATGGACTCCTCTACCCTAGGGCCCTCGGACTCCTCCTGAGGGAGAGGGGCCTCCACAACCTCCTCCCGCACAGAAGCCTGAGGTGGAGTGACAGCATCCCCCCCGGTCCATTGTGTGACGCGGAGGGGCAGCGGGCGAAGGGGTGGCCCAACTCCCCGCAAAGGTTACACCGAATTAGCAGACACCCGGCCGAGGCGTGACCCCGTCCACCACAACGGGTGCAGACCTGCTCGGGACAGTTCATGCTCAAATGGCGAAATGAGCCACAGCGGTGACACTCACGGGGTTGCCCGGGGTAATAGCACAAGATGCGATCCCGACCGAGGAAACCGGCCGAGGGCACATGCTGCACCACGTTTCCCACCTCACGCAAACGAATCCTACCCTTCCACGACCCGTCCCACACCCCTAGGGGCCCAGCGCCCTTAACCAGGGGTGCGAGGAGCACCGCATGGCGCGACAACCAAAACTGGATGTCCTGCCCTGGGAGCGACTCATTCCGGGATAGGATGGTCACAGGTACCGTCCCCTGGCGAGAGATAGGCACAACACGAAAGTCAGCCCACCCTCCCTGCCCCCTCTGCTGCTGGTATCGGTCCCAAAAATCTCCAGCCCCCGTCTCAGCATGAAACTGACATCATATTCAATGGTGTTGTTCATGTGGATGAAGGCATAGAGATCTCCCGGGAGAAACCCCAGCCCAAGGACCATCCTCAAGACCTGTTCCCTGGCTGGAGGGGGTCCCTCCCCAGCCCACCGGATCTGCGCCACATTGCGCCGTCTGACCTCACCCCCTACCCCTTGGAAACCTCCCCCACCTCCTCCCCCTCCTACGGGATCATTCCCCTGAGAACCCCCCCTCCCCCCAGCCCCACCCGATGTCCCAGGAGTGGTGCCCGACCCCCTTAGAGCCTCCGCAAAGGTACGGGGGGGGGAACCGACCGCCCAGCTCCCAACCCCTGTCCTCCTTGATCATTCCCTGCTACCACCTGCGGGGGATCCCGCTGCTGGTCTGCGGGATCCACAACCTCCGCACATGGGGTGACCTGAGGACTGGGCAAAGTCAGCTCTGCCAATACTGAATCAGGGATGCTCTCCCTTCCGGATCCCTGGGTGCCACCGAGAACCCCCTGATTAGCCCCTGCGTCCACCTCAAGCTGCCGAAAGGCAGCAAAGGCCCCAGGAAGGCCTGTCGGAGTCTCCAGAGCTAACTTAAGGGCATCACGGACCTGGTTCTCGGTAACACCCAAGCGACCAGAAAGCCCCCACACACCTCCGTCCCCTGTTTCCGACCCAGTGCAAGGCTCCTGGGTCTCGGCCACCACTACCGGGGACGGACCCTGCTCTCCTCCATTCCCGGGATCCAGGGCGACCACCCCATCCCCCAACCCCACTGAAAAAAAAGACCCTTCCCCCTATCCGGACCAACCACTACCTCCTTCCCTACCACCAAACCTGTTGTCCGCTCCCCCTTTCCCTCTGCCGAACCCTCCACCGACCCACCGTCCGCTGCCCCCTGTACGGCTACCGGCAACAAGGCAGGACCATCCCGGGACAGTAGGGCAGGTTCCCCCATAACTAAATCCCCCAAACCTCCACCCCCCTGCCCCCCGTCACTCCCTGGTCCTACCTTATTGTCGGTGCCAGACGTGGCACAGGGTTCCAGAACCTCTCGGCCGGTGGCCAAGGCTTCAGCAAGAAATGCGGATGCCCCCTTGCGAGCCAGACCTCCCTCGGCCACATCAACAAATGGGACAGACAGCTGCACATCCCGCTCCTCTGCCCCACACTGCAAGGACAGCCGACCAGCATTCTTCTTCCCTTGGCCCCCCTCAGGGGCTGCAGAAAAGAAATAGCAGCCCCCCCCCCTGTTCCTTTCCCTCTTCAGCACCCCTCCGGCGCCGGACAGCCTCCCCAGAGGACTGGGGCCGACCAATCCGCAGCTGCCGGGGATCCTGAAAAGGGGAAGCAGCACCTCCAGCAGCCCCCTGCACAAACGCAAGGCGCTCATCCCCGGCAAAGGCTGAACCGGCAGGTAGCCGACAATCCAAGGAAGCAGCCACGGACCCCCCGACGTCGAGGAACCGAATCCGGGAAACCGTCATAAGCTGCAGGAGCCCCTCCGATAGAGGAGCCACGGAAACGGTCCCGGACTGTCACCGCCGATCGCCGCTGGTGCTCCTTCAGCAAGGCAGAGAGTCGAGGACGGTCGGCTTCACACTTCCGGGAGAACCCGGAAGTGACATCATTTTCATCGCGGCGGCCATCTTTAGAGCACGATTGAGGAGAGGGAAGCCCTACCGCGTCATCCAGCAGCGGGGAAGCCCTCTCCGGAACCCGGACACCATCAGGAAGCATTCCCCGGCGAACAGAAGAGGAAGATCCGGCTGTAATCGCTGTTGTTCGGGACGCAGGGCAACCGGCCAAAAACACCCGCGGATGGGGGGGATCGATGCCTCCGGACCCCCCCCTTCAGTACCGGACCGTCAGTGCCTGAAGCAGGAAGCAACACATGAGGTGCCATTGCAGAAGCCTGTACACTCTGGAGAGTTATACCGTCCCCTGAAAAAGGCAAAACGCCAGCATGGGAGACGGGATCAAGTGAACCAGGAATCGCCGGCCCAATCTCCTGGAACGAGACAGCCCTACTGCCACCAACACCAGTTTCCTTCAGGTAAGGGTCTTCGGACCATGATGACACATTAGGGAATGGTAGGAAAGCTTCTTTTCCCCTCACAGGATTCGGATAGGGGATGGGCAGGCTGCGGGATGGGGGATATCCACCCTTTCTACCTACCCCCGGGGGCCCCCCCTGGACTGCAGACATACCATATGTAACGGCCCATCGATCATAGTGTTGGTAAAGCTCTGAGAGGGACCCACACCCTTGGCTCTTGATAGATGTTATTTGGTGATACTTGCCCTTCAGGGCCCGCTTTACCCCCTTCCGATAGGTGTTGTAGGCCACCCATTCCTCACCTGGAACGGTGGCCTGCAGGCTCTCCAGGTGGGAGAGCTGGGCTTGCAGCTGGGCCGCCTCCTCCTGGAGGCCCCGGAGCTGCCGTACCGCCGCCACGATTTCATCTGGGGCCCTAGCTGGCTGCTGGAAGGACGGCAGGCCCGACCCCCCATCCTCATCCTCACTAGAGGAGGCCTCCACCTCCTCCAGGACCCGAGGTGGAGGGGGGAACCCACCTCCTCCAGCATCGCACGAGGCATACCTCCAAGGCCTCCCTAGGGCCTCTCCCTGCCTCCACCCAGCCTCCACACCCTGCCTGGGGAGGAGACAGGAGCCTCCTCCCTGGGGTAACGGGCCCAAACCTCCATACCTGTGGGTCCCTCCTCCCTGGCCAGGCACAGTCCTACCTGGGGGGTCCCCCACCCGGGGCGCCGGCTGTTCCATACTGCTTGTTCCCCCATCCAGGTTCAGTGAAGGAGGCCCACCAGGCTTGGCAGGCCTCTGGGCCTGGGCCTCTCCTGCTGGAGGTGGCCCAGGGCCCGACATCCAAACACAGGTAGGGAGCAGGAAATCCTCCCTAGCAGGAGCTCTGCAGAACAGGTCCTCTCACCACAACAGCCAAACAGGAAGTGGGTGGAGCTGCCACTCGTGGGGCTGCAGAATCCTGCTCAACCTGTCGGCCAGGTAGTTTTCCTGGCCAGGGAGATACACAGCCTTGAGGAACATGTTGTGCCTGAGAGCAAATAAGCAAAGGTCCTGTGCCTCCTGACAAAGGAGCCTGGACCCAGTGCCGCCCTGCTTGTTCACATAAAACATGGCTACTTGGTTGTCTGTTTGAACTAAGACAGACTGATGAGCCAGGGTTTGAGAGAAAGTCTTGAGGGCTAAACGAATAGCCCTGAGTTCCAGTAGATTGATCTGCTGCGCGGCCTCCGAGGGAGACCACAGGCCCTGGGTGCACTTTCCCAGACAATGAGACCCCCAACCTTGCAGGGAGGCATCTGTGGTCAACACCACTGTGAACCCAGGAATCTGAAAAGGCACCCCTTGCAGTAGATTGGGTGGGTGCAGCCACCAGCGGAGGGAGTTCAGGAATGGTCTGGACACCCTTACTCTGTCTCTGAGGCTCCCTGTGGCCTGTGTCCACTGAGTTCTGAGGCACCACTGTGCAGGCCTCATATGGAGCCGGGCATTGGGGGTCACATGTACTGTCGAAGCCATGTGGCCAAGAAGCCTCAGGCAGAGTCTGGTGGAGACCAGTGACCTGCTGAGAAACTGGTTTGCCAAGTTTATCAGCCTTTGGGCTCTGTCTTCTGGCAAGAAAGCCTTTGCCAGCAGAGAGTCCAGCCTTGCTCCTATGAACTCCAAGTTCTGGGAGGGGACCAAAGTGGACTCTGCGAAGTTTATGACAAACCCCAGGTTTTGAAGAAGAGCAATAGTTCAGAGGGTGGCTTGTCTGGCCTCCTGGCACGTCTGACCCCTGATGAGCCAGTCATCCAGATAGGGGAAGAGAAAGATACCCTGATTTCTCAGATAGGCCGCCACCACTGCCAGGCATTTGGTAAAGACCCTGGGGGTGGAGGTGAGGCCAAAAGGCAGTACTCTGTACTGATAATGGTTTCCTCCCACAATGAACCCGAGGTACTTTCTGTGGTCTGAATGAATGAGGATGTGAGTGTACGCATCC
Source organism: Ichthyophis bannanicus (assembly GCA_033557465.1). Taxonomy (NCBI): domain Eukaryota; kingdom Metazoa; phylum Chordata; class Amphibia; order Gymnophiona; family Ichthyophiidae; genus Ichthyophis; species Ichthyophis bannanicus. The sequence continues at coordinate 100,519,772 of CM066046.1, forward strand.
TTTAAATCTAAGGAGCATAGCAAATCTCCCTGCTGGAGGTAGGGCAGAAGTGTTCCAAGAGTAAGCATCTTGAATTTTTCTTTCTCTAGGAATGTGTTGAGATTTCTGAGGTCGAGAATAGGCTGGAGGCAACCGGTTCTTTTTGGTACGAGAAAGTACCTGGAGTAGAACCCTTGACCTTGGAGGTGGAGAGGCATAGGCTCCACTGCCTTGTCTTGCAACAGACCTTGGAGCTCCTGAAGGAGAATATCTGTGTGTAGGGGAGGCCTTGGAGGCTCCCCTGGGAAGTATGGAGGAGGCAGCTGCTGGAAGTGTAGCATATAGCCCTTGTGGATGATGCTTAACACCCAACTGTCCCCAGTGATGAGTGGCCACCTGTGGGCAAACAGGGTAAGTCGACCTCCTATGCAGGGTTGGGAGAGCAGGGACGGAGAGGCTATGCCTAAGGAGTCAAAAACCCCCACCCTGCTGAGTGGGAGCAGGAGCCGGAGGCTTGGGGGCCCTCTGCCTACGGGGCCCATTCTCCTGCCCCTTGGCCTGCTGACCCTGTGGGGGAGCTTGGGAGGCCTGGTACTGTGGGAACTGTTTGTAGGCAGTGCCCTTCCTCAGGTAAAAGGGCTTTTTACCCGAGCCCTTCTTCTTCTGAGAAGGGGCAGAAGTCTTTCTAGACAGCCTTGTCCTCGTGAGGTGCTCGGTTTCGAGCTGTGTGGCCTTCTCGGTCATGGGCTTGCCAAAAAGGATCTCACCTCGGCAAGGGACATCGACCAACTTGTCCTGAACCCAAGGCTCGAGGTCCGATGACTGCAACCATGCCTGGCGTCGGGCCGCGATGCCGGCTGCCACAACACGAGCCGAAGCCTCACAGCCATCGTAGGCAGCGCGGGACATACACTTAGAGCATTCCCGTATCCCCGAGGACAAGGACTTGAACCTCTGCAAAGGTTCCCCGGAGAGACCAGCAGAGAACCCGGCCAGTTCCTTGGCCAGGTCTCGCAAGTACATGCCCATGTACAGCTGGTAAGACTGGACACGGCAAGCAAGCAAGCATCGAGCCCTGGAACACTTTCTACCAAAACCATCCAGGTTCCGGGCCTCCCTGCCAGGGGGCACCGCGGAGTGCATCTTCTGACTTTTCAGACGATGCATGGTCGATTCCACCACCATGGAATGGTGTGGTAGCTGTGCTTTTTGAAAACCAGGGCTCTTCCGGAGTCGATAAATGGAATCGACCCGCTTGCCTCGAACCGGCGCCGAGGCCGGTGCCTCCCACATCCGGAAGAGGAGCCGTTCCAGCATCGGAGGAACCGGAACGGTAAAGGCCTCCTAAAGAGGAGAGTCATACTGGAGGGCCTCGAGCTCTTCGGCTCCTCCTCGGGGTCCGCAGGGATAGCCAATGCAGTGGCCATATCCCGGACAAACTCCGAGAACCGGGTATCCTCCGGAGGGGATCTACTCCGGGGCTCAGACTGCGGTGAGTCCGACGGGACGCACCGAGTCCGGAAGGTATCGGGGGACTCCTCATCCTCCGTCTCCCAGGCGGACTCATCCGATGACTAATCGGGCTCTGACCGCACGGGGCCTGTGAGCACCCGCCTCGACGCCGAAGGCACCGGCGTTGACACCCTTGGTCCCGAGCGGGAGGTCGAGGGTGACCGCGACCGAGGTCGACCTCGAGCCTTCATGGTCTCGAGTATCGGCTCGGTCTCCGGGTTCGACTTCGACGTCGATGTCCAGGTGGTCGGGGCAGATGCACCAGACAGGCTGGCCATCAGCGCCCGCTGCTGCTCCATGAAGGCAGACAATCTGCACTCCAAGGCTGTCAGCCTGAGACCCAGCTCATGAGACTCAGCAGCCACCGACTCGGGCCCCGGCAGCGCCAGGCCCGACGTCGGCTCTCTGGGAGGAGAGTCCATGAGGACTACAGGACTTACGTGTCCAGCAGACTCCGGCTCCACACGAGGTACTTTTGGCAGCTTCTCCTGTTCCACGGGCCCGGGACGGCGGTCGGGGGTCTGAGACCTAGCTCTCGAGGAGCCAGGGACCTCCTCCGATGCTGCCCTCACGAGCCGCTTCTTCCTCTTTCGTTCCCGGTCGGGGGACCCCCTGTCTGAGGAGCCCCGACGGTGCTCGGGATCAGACTCCCGAGATGTCGAGGCCTCAGATGAGGTTCGGGCCTGGCCGGAGGCCGAGTCGGAGAAAAGCCTTTCCTTTTGGTGCTGACGACTTCGAAGCGCCTTGGTGGACATTTTTCCACATAGTCCACAGATCTTAGGATCGTGGTCAGGACACAGGCAGCGAAGGCAGCAGTCGTGCATGTCGGTGAGAGACATTAGTTTCTTACACCGATTACACTTCTTGAAACCACTGGAAGCCATCGGGAGAAAAAAAGAGTCCCCACGAGGTCAAAGGACTGGCCTTCCAGGGAAAAAGAAAAAAAGGGTGCGAACGCCAGCCACGAAGGGCAAAAACCGAAAAAAGAAGATCGGGCTCGATACCAGTGTACCGAACCCATCGGGAGGGGAACCGGTGTCAAACCAGAGAAAAAATAGCGAAGGAATCGCAAAAAAATCCAAATATTTTCCGGGAGGACCAGGACACACATCCGACGGGCTTCATGGAAAAAAAGAGAGACTGGGCAAGATGGCACCTTTAGGCGGGAAGGGGACCGCGCATGTGTGCCTGCATTCCCAAAGGCTTTCATAGAAAGCTGGGGAAATGCTCCGCAGGGGCTCCATCGACGTCGATGTCACCCATATGTGAGGACTGACTTCCTGCTTGGTCCTGGAGAAAGAGAAATGTTCAGCCTCTACTGGCACAATGTAGTAGACTAAGGCCCAGGGGGAAGGAAAAAGCCGCTGCATCTCAAATTAAGGCTACGAGTGGCAGAAAGGAGAAGGTGACAACACTAAGTTGTCTGGAGTCTGCCTACCTTTAGGAACCCTGTCAGGTACTTGTGACCTGGATTGGCCACTGTTGGAGACAGGATACTGGGACTTGATAGACCTTTGGTCTGACCCAGTCTGGCAGATCTTATGTTCCTATGATAAAGAGAAAGTGATTGTTGTAGCAGTAGATCGAGGCCCAAAAAAGAGGAGAAAGAAGCAGCAGCAATTGCAGAAAGCCATCAGATCCTAGGAGGAAGGGAAGAGGTAGTGACAGTGACTGATGAAACCCTAGAAAGACAGAAGATGGAAACCGCAGATCAGGCCTGGGAGACGAGGAGGAGGAGGATGGAACAGCAGAAGATCAGACCCCGAAATGGAGGGATGAGGTGGTGGCCATGTTCAATCAAACCTGGGATGGAGGAGGTGGTGGCTGCATCAGCAGATTGAGATTGAGAAGGAAGAAGGAAGAGTTGACAGCAGCAGGTCAGTAGTGGGTAGAAGAGGAGAGGAAATGGTGGGGGTTAAAGCCGCGACCCCAGCCAGTAAATATTCTTTTACTGTTATTGTCATATTTTCTAACGTGTTTCGTGTGGGAAAGAAGATGAAAGAACAAAATCAAATCAGATCCGATTGGGGATGGAGGGCAGAGGCAGAGCTAGTGGCCGATAGACTAGGCAGGGCGCGAGAGGGGACTTGCTTCCTGCAGCAGCTTATTTAGGTCATGCGGAGGAGGCAGGGGGTCAGTTTGTATGTGTTGCTAAACCACAAAAAAAGCAAACTGGAAAAAATCAGATGAAAAAACGCCCTTTTTCTTGATAAAATTTCTAGAAGAGAGACAGAGTATAATCAGTCCCTGGATATATATACATAACAATAAGGTGAAGAAGACTGAATAGTAGTTTTCTCATGCTAAAGGATACAAGATTAGTGGCCTTTTGCCTTTAAGTAGACAATAGTGCTCTCTTTACCCGATTTACCATAATTATGTACCCTACTCGATTATTTTTGAGAACATGTATTCCATGTGTGCTGCTGCTGCTGCCTTTTTGACATGTGGCAATACTGTCTCTCTAACTAGCAGATTTTTGGCATATCCAACCAATAAAGGAAACTACCGAGGAGGAGTGTGGCTGCCAAAGATTACAGCACAGATTTCTTATTTCATGCGTGATTTATTTGCCCTTCCTTCTGCTCATCCCCTTTCATCCTTTTATCAAGCACAGCCAGGCCTCTGAGTTTGCAGCTTTAACCATCAGAATGTCAATAATTAGTGCAGACAACGCAAACAAATTTGGAAAATAAATAGACTGAATTATCCACGTGATGCAGACTTTTATTTTGGGAACACCAGAATTGTGTGGAGATTTTTTGTCGAGAGGAGAGAGTCGAATGTCTTAGGCCCTTATGGAAATACCCTTTTCCCCATCTGAGAACCCATCCAAGGGGTTCAGAGGCATGAGTCAGAATTCAGTCCTGGTACTAAGTGGATCCCATTGTCTGGAGGACATGCCAGAGGAGGGTTACCTATTATAGCTTAAAAAGGAATAGGAACATTTCCTGCGGCTAAGCGTCTATCTCAATATTCAGCCAGGCAAATCATCCCAAAGTTAGGGATGACACCATGCAGTAACATTGCTGCCATCTATACCTCCAAGCAAAGGTTCCGTTAAACATCCTCAAGGTTTTTTCCTAGGAAATTAGCTAGGCTCTTTTTTCAGAAAAATATAGTGGGGCATATTCAGGCAGCAGCTAGACAAACTAAAATGCCCAGCTGTTGCTGTTTTAATTGGGATCAGATAATCAGAAGCAGAACATACATGGTTTCTGCCACTGAATCTCCGGGTTGGCTTGGCCACCGAAGATGCTATGGCGGTTATTCTGGAAGCCCTATCCGTGCTTTGGAGGTCTGAAAATGGGCATAGAGAGATCCATGGCACGGAGGCGTTTCTGGAGCCATTTTAGAAGCTGGGTCTGTGAATGCGTGAGTCTGAAGGGAGGCGAGGTGGAAGTATGACTGGGGCATCCCTGATCTCAGAAATGTCCTGAATGTCCAGAGTCGTGTCTAACTTTAGACCGGCTCCAGGCACAAACAAACATCAGGAAAGACTCGTTTTGACTGAAAAACATCCAGAGGGTGTTGAGAAGAAAGCGCTCAATCGTCTCCAGCACAATGTCGATGATAGAGCAGTGGTATTTGATCCCTGGTTTACCTGGTCCTAACCCACTACTCTAACCATTAGGCTATTTTTAGATGTTAGGGTTCTGAAATCCTAATCTGGGGATGTCTATGTAGATGTCCCTGCAGACGTCCATATCAGACACGTCCACGTTTGTAACATCGTGTCTGCACCGTGCCTGCTTTTCTTCAGACGTTCTGGCTTAGAAGTCCCAGATTGCACTTGGACGTCCTTTCTAAAATGCCCCTCCACCCGGTTAGCAGCGACATTCAGCCAGCAACTGGATACAGCTAAGCAGTTAAAGTTAGGACAGCCATTCACCTGTCCTAACAGCTGAATATTGCTCAGTTGTGTTGTCTGTCCTCAGTTGTGTTGTCTGTCCTCAGTTGTGTTGTCTGTCTTGACTAGACTGTAAGCTGTGATGAGCAGGGACCATCTCTTACATGTCCCTGTACAATGCTGCATATGCCTTGTAGTGCTATACAGATGATCAGCAGTAGAAGTAGTAGTAGGATAGTGGTTGTCACCATCCCCTGGTCCACCTACAGACTGTCACGATTTTAACCGGCCACTTTTTCAGCAGCCTGTGGGGTATTCAACAGCACTAATTGGTTAGCACCTCTAAATATTGCAGTGACCTTGTTTTAACTGGTTAGCAGGTCTGCTAACCAGCTAAAATATTTTGACTGTACCCCCCCATATATTTCTCCTTTGTTGATATGGAAGATTTGTTGCTGTTCTTTTAGTTCTCCGGCTCAGTTGGACCCTGGGCTGAGAGATGGCATCATGAGCTGTCATTCACAATATCACTGGATTTCTTCCTTTCGCTCCATTTTATATAACTTCTTGACTGACTCAGGTTGATTGCTTGCACCAATGGCTCTCTGTAGGGATGTGTATGCGTTAGCTCATATTTGGCTTATTAGCACCCCATAAAATATGTAAGAGGTTGTTTATTAACAGTTAGTACATGTTAACTTCATTAATTTATGTTATTTGTCGCAGTTTCCATTCCATAAACGTACGCACCCTCCCTCTGGAACTCCCTTCCGAGCCAGATCCGAAGCACCAAAGACCTCTCCACATTCCGGAAACAGCTAAAAACCACCGTTTCATGAATATCTTCGACCTGAAACAGACATCTCTCAATGACTGTACACCCGGACCCTCTGACCTACCCCCTCAGCTACCATCTAAGAGACTTCCGTCAAGCGTCAACTGTCTAGTGCTATTACTTTCTGTTCAGATCATCTATGTTATCCCCCTGGTGACGGCCCTCCCCCCCTTTTTGTTAAACCACTTTGACCCGGTGAAAAGCGGAATATAAATGCAGCTAAATAAAAAATAAAATAAATAAATAAAATAAAACTGGCCCTGTGGAATAACAGAGGCTGCTAGATACCACTAGAAAAGGAAAGCAGCGGTGTTTTTCCCTTGAAAGATTACTGGACATTGATGATTCACCTAGAAAAGCTAAAGTTGTGATTTTATTATATTTTGTTAGGGGCTCATGGGCTGTGAGGTCCCTAATTGCTCACTGGTTTGGTGAAGTTGAGTTTACTCATTAAAACGAATAAAAGGAAGGTTTGCTACAGGAGGGAATATTCATTCATGGCAAACAGTCCAACAAAAATAAACTATTAAAGTTAGGGTAGAGATAGGGGGTATTCATAGGGAATTTGATAGTATTTGTGTTGGTTGAAGTTCCCTGGGTATTTTGTTATATTTTCATATTGGACCCAATAGTTAGAATGACATCAGATGTGGATCAATCAAAATCTAATAAGGCTACTTTTGCCTTTTCTGAGGACAATATATCAAAATTAATGGAACATCCAGCTTTGTTCGATGGAGGTACTAATCCAAAACTAATGGGATCCATGATTAGATTTTAAGAACATTCATCGAAAGGCAGTTATACAATTACATGCTTTGACTATGACTCAATACCTTAAACAACAAATGATACCGAGGGGATTGAGGATGTTGAAACCACCCCACATGTTTATTGATGATGCTGGATTTCTACAGAAATGGAACATGATACTAAATAAGTTCCCTGGGTATTTGTTATATTTTCAAATTGTTAATAAATGACATCCTTAGCATTCATGTGCCCTAATTCCCACCACCAGGTGTCCATATTATGAAGTTACTATTACTTTCCTGTGAGGCTGTGAATGCTGTCTTCACCATATCTTTATCCCCAACCAACCCAGGAAGACAAAAGTCCAAACACGGGATCAATCTCGAGTCCCTCCATATGACAGCATAAGCATTGTCACTAAGCTGTCAGGTTAGCCTACGTCTAGAGTCCTAATGTCCCATCGCCAGGAGTGTCTATATTTTATCTATTGCCTAAAAATACAAAAAAGCTTGACAAACCTCCTAGGAAGACCGATTGTATCTACTAAGGGGTCTTTAATGGAACCACTTTCAGTTTATATTGATTCCTTTTTGCATCCGTTATTAAGGACCATTCCATTGTACATCGGAGATACAACCCATTTTTTTAATATATTGTCTGAAGCTGAAGGGTATTGTACCAACAACGATATCCTATTGGTCACCATGGATGTCTCCTCCTTGTACACAAGCATTACACAAGAAGAGGCTGTTATGATTGTGAAATTATCCCTATCCAATCGAGGGGATCTATGAGACAATGATATTGCCTTTTTGATGGAATTAAATACCTTAGCGTTAAGACAGAATTGTTTCTGTTTTGAAGATCGTATATCTCATCAGTTTACAGGGGTTGCCATGGGTGCTATCTTTGTCCCTTCTATTTCTAATCTATTTATGGGAATATATAAGGCAAAATGGCTGTGTCAGTCACCCCTCTTACAACACATTAAGATGTAGCGACGATATCTTTGTGTTGTAGGAGGGGATGGTAGATCTCCTTCAGTTTCATACTTGGTTAAATCAAAGGGACTCTAACATACAAGTCCCCCTGAGTTTTGATAACACAACGCTTCCATTTTAGATGTTTTGGTTTCGAAAAAAGATGGAAAGTAGCACATTATGGTATACAGAAAAACCGCTGATAGGAACACTTTTTTACATTTTTTGAGTATGTATCCATGTCAGCTTAGAGAAGGGTTACCCTATTCACAATTTATTCATTTACAACATAATTATTCTTCATTGTTTGAATTTAAACATCAGCCAAAAAAAATTACAATCTGAATTTTTGGCTAGAAGGTACCCTTGGTAAATAATTGATCATGCATATAAATGAGCCAAATATAATGATAGGGAATGGCTTTTACATCCACAGTGTGTTGACCAGAGTAAGACCAAGATAGAGTTTATACATTTTGTAACACTGTATTCTCCTTTGAGTTCTAAGATTCAACGCATTGTGAGAAAATGCCTTCCAATGGTTCAAACAATTCCAGATTTAGAATATAAACATGGTCGATTTGTATGGTCAAAGGGTCATAATCTCAAGGAGATTCTTAGTCCTTCTCGGCTAAAGCCTTTGACTACTTTGGGGTTGAATCCAGGATATCTTTATCTTCATTTTGACGCTTGATATACTGCCCAGGCATGGGCGTCAGGACGGTGTACAATCAGTAATGGCTGCAGGTGAAAGACAAAGCGAGAAAGGAACGCCACTGTTTATATAGGAAAGCAACAGACAGAGAAACAGAGAGAAAAAAAAGAAGAAGCAAAGACTCCAGTCATAAAGAAAAGGGGGGATGGGGGTTGGGGGGAGGTCCTGCGGCAAGGGGGGGCCTAATGTTCAGGGAGAGGAAGGTCAAAGGCCTGGTCTATGTTCTATTTGTGAGGTATCTCTTGAGGTTAGGAGTTTTCAGCATGGAGGATAGGAATACGTGTTGTGTCATCAGACTACATGTGCTTCTAGCTATGTGGTTTATCTTGTGAGGAGCCCTTGTGGGCTCTTGTATATCAGGAAAACCATTCGCCCTTTTAAGTTAAGAATGCGGGAGCATAGATGTAGACTCCAGCGGGTTTGTAGAGAAGCCCCGATGGTACAACATTGCATGCAGACTGGACATGTCTTTTCGGATTTAAGATGCTTTTGCATTGATCAGATTTCACGAGATGTTCTTAACAAGAATAGACTTCTGCTGCAATGTCAACAGAAGTGGATCCACCATTTAAATATGGTAGATCCCTTTGGGATAAATGCACAGATAGGTTGGGGATCTTGTCTGTGAATTGTGCAGACTGAATTATGCGGTTGGTTTTTATGGGATGCCTAAATATTGTGGTGGTTCCCACTGAAAATAGTTAGTTGTCGGGAAGGATAGTTTTGTGTAGTTGTGATAAGTGGCTTCAATTGTATAGATAATGAGAGATGCCCGAGGGCTTTTCTGCACTTGATTAACTGCGCTACACTAAAGAGGACACATGCGCAGCGATCTTAGCTGTGATCCACTGAGCACTGACTCCTACCTTCTGCTTGTCTCTCTGATCCGTTGATCGGTAGGTTTAAGGATTGATTTTGAATGCTTGGCTTTTGTGTAAAAGTTTGGATGCGAGGTATGATGTGAGAGATCAGTTCTTGCCGTTTACATATTGGGTTGAATATAAGATGCATTTTGAAATTTGTGTGTTAATTTTTTGCCTGCAAGTCCACACAGCATTATTATCCCCGTGAGGAAGCGACTGCAAATGCCAGGGTTGGCGTCTGAAGTGGCGTTGAGGATTCTCTTTGCAGCAGATAAGTGTGATTATCTGCTACTTGTGGTCAGTGGGTGTAAGTTTGGTATATGTAAGGTCTAAGAAGCAGTCTCTGAGCAATGCTCTGTGGATAAGAAGGCATTAAGTTCTTTCTAATATGTTAATCACAAAATTGCTATTGCTAATTCATGCTTTAATTTAAAAGTAAACCCATAATGAGTTTTTCAGGATCGTTGATGTTTGGAGCATATGTCCATGGTTAAGATATTTAATGCCTTGATGGTGAGCTCGTTGGTGCTGAGATAGTTTTCTCCTTGAAATATACAAAGTATTTTTTTAACTCTATTTTGTTGATTTGCTGAGTGAAGTCATTAATTTTGATAGGTCTAGAGTCCAGCAGAAAAACTCAGGATATTTATCCAAGTTCTACACAAAGAGAATTGCTCACATTAGAGCAGCAAATTGCTTTAAATTCTGAATTATTGCCAATCTTTGTAATATACGCCATGTTCTATAGCACAGTAGTTTCACTTAAATTATGCCATCTGGATATCACACTCAAAACAACTGTGGAACATTACGTTATAAGATAACATATTTTCTCTAATCTTCTCAGTTCCATATTGCCTTGAAATTAGGAGCTTTGGAGTGGATTAGTCATCTTCTCTTTATAACACTGAAAACGTTAATATGCTTCACAATGCTATTGGCTCTTCTTCTCCTACAGCATTAGAACATATGCTTTTGTTACTGCTCTTGCTGGAATCACTGTACCTTCTCACATTTTAGCAAGCACAGAAATACTCGTGTCTAATAGATGAGTACAGAATATTAACCCAGCAATGGCGACACTTTACAGAATGATTGAGAAGTGTGAACTGATGAGGACTGCCGGGATGGAAGAGGAGACAAGGAGAGAAACAAAATGGTATCAAGATCTCCTGCCCAGCATTATGTTCCTATTCCAAACTCTGGGCCACTGGCTGCCAAATCTGTTTCAAAGCACCACCCAACCAGTCTGCTTTTCAACATGTCCATCATGAATATGCATGAGATCTATTTATATGCCCTTTAGGGACCAGGTTGTTTTGCACATCCGGGAGATCCTTGCGGACCATAGTTGGAAACCACTGCTGCAGACTCCGATATCACTGAAATAACTATGCAAAGTGAACTGAACCCAGTAAAGCCTCACTACTACTAGTTTTTATCCTTTGTGTAGCACTCTGGGACATACACAGCGCTATACATATAGACGTAAGAGAATACAACTTCAACAATGCCAAAGATAATAGGGTATCATTATCAGCAATACAGGAAAGTATTCCTTTACTATACAGAGGTAAAACTATATAGGGTGCCTGAAACATGCATTTTTATTTGCGTATTTTGCAAAGGTAAAAGGGCTGTACATCAGTATTTGCAACAAGGGAAATGTGAATGCTATAATGCAGGGGTCCTCAACCCCATCCTTGGGGCACATATGATCAGCTGGGTTTTCATGATATCCACAATGAATATGCATAAGAGAAATTTGCATGGACTGCACCATTGTATGCAAATCTATCTCATGCATATTCATTGTGGATATCCTGCTTTAATGGGAAAACATGAGCCTTAAAATAACATATTAGACACGGACAAGACAAGACAAGGGACTAAGAGACCATCTGAGGCATGCAGCTTATGTTCTCAACCATCTTTAAAAACTGAACAACCATCTTTAGAAATTGTGATGTGAACTTTGATACTTTTATTACAAAATGTGGTTCCTGTTGTGTAAATATTTTAAACTGTTCAATTTATCTGGAGTCTTTCTTATTCTGCCTGCCACATATACATTTTTTGAACCACTACTGAAAAAGGTGTAAGCTAAATCCAAATGTTTTCCTTCACCCTACAATCCACTTGATACAGAAATAAAAGAGGTACCAAAGAGGAGTTACACGTTAATTGGAAGTCACAGAGACAATCAAGTAGTTGTGTTCTTCTCGCAGGCTATGCCTTTCTTGTGTCTGTCAGGCTGCTTTGGCAAGTCAATAATGGCCAAGTAGATTGAAAAGAAATCGAAGAAAGTCAATTTTCACTCAGCTCTTATTTAAGCTGTGCAATCCGTTGCCAGAGGATGTAATCAAGGCAACTAATATGTTGGAGTTCAAAAGAGGTTTGGGCAAGTTCCTGGAGGAAAAAGCCTAAAAAAAAAATATTAGTCAAGTAGACTTGGGAAAGCCAATACTTATCACTAAAGATGAGCTATGAAAAAATGTGATCTACGTTTTGCGATCTAGTTTGGACAAACTACTGTCAGAGCCAGCTTCCTGGGCTTGGTGGATCTTGGGCAGTAATACTCAGCATGGCTTTTCTTATATTCAGGTGAACTGCATGATAATTTTTTGAGAATGTTATTGATAGAACCTGGGTAAGTTAGTAAAGCATTGTATTATAGGATTAGAGCCATCTTCCAGGCAGGCCGGTAGGTTCAGGCCTACATCTGGTCTGAACTGGATGCACAGAAGGGATTGCGATTCTGATTCTGCAGGGCTAGATGTGCCCCACGGGATCAGAATCGTGAACAGTCCTGAACGTGCAAGCTGGAAAAGCGATTCTTTCTGGCATGCACATTCAGGACTGCACCCAGCTAACTTAGTCAGGGCATTTAAATGGAGCCACGGCGCCATGGCATCATGTTGCCATGGCACCGCGGCTCCATTTAAAACCCACAATGCTGGCCGCCGACCAAAATGGTGCATTCCCCACAGCCCAACCCCCGAGCCAGCCTCCGAAGGCCAGGGTCGGGCTGTGGGGAATGTCCCCTTGCCCCCCCAGCCCCTTCCATAACCCGAATGTAAAAAAAAAAAATCTCCAGGGGAGTTATTCCACCTCGGAGGTGGAATAACTTCCCCGGCCATTTCACCAGCCCTGGATGTACAGGGCCGACATCAGAATCGGCCCTGTACATTCAGGACCAGCAATCACCCACTGCCCGCCCACTCTCTGACCCCCGGCTGCCCATTTCCTGCCCCCTACTAACTTCCCCGCACAACCGGTGGGAAGTTAGTTGGGGCTGAAGCCGGCATGAATAGCGGGGATGGATGTCCCATTGGGATGTCCATCCCCGCTGTTTGTGGTTCAGATTGACCTTCTATGGCAATTGGGACCTCTGGGGTGGAAACAATACAGTGATAAGGATTTCCTCCTGTTAGGTTCATCTCGGGGCTCTGTCTTGGGATTTGTTCTTTTCTCTCTCTATACTCATTCCCTTGGTGCCCTGATGTCCTCCCATGGTTTTCAGTACCACCTTTATGCAGATGACTCTCAGATTTACCATTCTATACCAGAAATCTTTCCAGGAATCCAGGCCCATCTCTCAAGCCTGCTTGTTTGACACTGCTGCCTGGATGTCTCAGCACCGTGAACATGGCCAAGACAAAGCTCCTCATCTTTCCACCTAACCCCACCTCCCACCTCCCCCCTTTCTCCTTTCTGCGGATAACATTATCATGCTCCCTGTTTCCTCAGCTCATAATCTTGCAGTTATCTTTGTCTCCTCTCTCTCTTTACACAATTAACTAAAACCTGTTGTTTCTTCCTCTGTAACATCAGCAAAATTCATCCTTTCCTTTCTGAACACACCACCAAGGCCCTTATCCATCTTCTAGTCAACTCCTGCTTAGACTATTGCAGCCCGCTCCTCAATGGTCTCTCACTGAATCATCTCTCTCCTCTCCTGTCCATTCAAAGCTCAGCTGCATGGAAGTCAGCAGCAGATCATAGTGAGAAGGAATGGCAACACCCTGCCAGAGAGTTCGGGTATGTGCTGCTTTGCTATTTAATTTTATTGCCGCTGGTGCAGGCTCCAGAGAGGGACCGCTGGTATTCTAGGCAGCTGCCTAGTTCTCCTATGGTGTCATGCTGGCCCTGCGGCAGAGGTCATGTTGATGAGGACTATATCTGAATGCAAGAAAGCACGCGACAAGCACAGAGGATCCCTAAGAGAGCGAGCAAGGGATTGCAGAGCTTAGTAGCTGGTATGAATGGGCACACTGGATAGGCCATATGGTCTTTGCCTGCTGTCATTTTGTATGTTTCTATGATTTTTGGAAAGTGCAAATGCAATGCGTGCCTTCGAGTCAATGCTGACTCGAAATTATAGGTCTCAAATTAAGCTCATATTTCTCTTTCACCTCCCCCCCCCCCCCCTCCCACCAATGTTTTGCATTCTGAATGTTAATACAGCTCTGGACATTTTATTCTGTTCTGTCTGTCTCAGAATTCATTGTTGTCTGTGAGAAGGGGCAAGGAGGGTAGAGGGTAAGAGTTGAAGATTCAAGTGGGCTAAGCTAGGGCTGGCTGTCAGTGCCTGTATTAAGAGCTGGGGCTTTTTTGAGATTTGTAAGATTGTACTGGGATATGAGCCATGACGCCATTCTGTAACTAAACATTTGCATGAATTATCCTCTGGGGCTGCAACCCATTTGAAGTTTCTCTAATGAAAAGATTCACGAAGGTCTAATGTAATTTAAGAAAACGAATTTCATGAAGAATTTACATGAGAGAGAGCTTTGCCCGAGGAATTTCAAGCTGCCAGGATGACTTTCGTTTAGGTTTTTGTTGTCCTTGTTGATTTTGTTTGTTTGTTAGTTTAATAACAAGCAGGTTTCTAAACCACAGCCTAGACTCGCCCAACTGAAAACCAGGTTACATTCATTTTCATCAGGCTTTAAGCTCTAAAGAAATCATTTCTGATTCATGTCAGCAGCAGCAGCAGAAAAGACCTCAGTGCAACAAATTCAACAGAAGCAGGTGCCGATGCGCTAAGACCAGCGATTGAGTTTTCCCCCAACCTCTTATACTGGAGCTTGAGTGTTCTTCCAAGACAGTACAAGCAATCAGAATGGAGAGAGAGTAAAGCTTTAGTCTCAATCAAGAGGCTGACACATCCTAGGGTTGCTTCTTGCAGTAAAATGTTTTTACGAGTCCATCTAAACTACTGAACAGTTCCAATTGCAAAAAAAAAGTCAGATCGCATTAAACCTGCCTCATCCATTACATTTCTAGTATCTAACACCTCGGTTATCAACCAATCAGATGCCATTATGGCCCGTCCCTTATTTCTGTAACAGAGAAGTAGATATTCGAAAGTGTTTACGCAGTTATCACCCAATGTTAACGGCAAGAGCTGTGCCGTTAGTGAATATATTTGCACCAGCTCTTTAAGATCTGCAGATTTTGAGGGTTAATTTATGCATAGATGCTTGAATTTTCAAATGGATGCATGTATGTCTATGTTTATTGGCTTGATACACTGCACTGTAAATTATACATATCTAGACAATGTACAAATTAATACAATGAACATGTTGTCTAAAAAGTTAAATGCACTCATAAAAGCAAACAAAATTAAAGATAAAAATCTATTTTCCTTTCATTTTCGGTAGAGTCCAGAGCACAATAATATTTGGTGACCAAAGAGCAGAGAAAGAGATGAATCATTTCCATTAGCTATGGGGAGCGAAAGCAAGCCTGAAAATCCAGGTCTTATTTCCCCTCAGCCTGCCACCAGGAACACCGCTGCTTCTTGTGGATAAAAGTGCACACATACAGGCCGCATGTGCATGTTAGATAGGTAATTTTTTAAAAGCCCGTTTTCATTCTAAAACATGGTTTCCCTGCAACGATGCTTTTGAAAATTGTCATTTAAAAGTATAAGACATTTTTCTTTCACAAAAAAATGTATTAATGAAATCATATAAGTATCACATTCATGACAGACGTTTTCTGCAGTAACCAATTATGTTTTGTATGGCCCAATCACAGAATATAATTTTATTTTGCTTAGTGCACTCCCCTATGGACCTCTGTTCACTATTAAATGGCCTGTAATATTCCCAAAGCACCCATGTATACAAAAGACAGTATAGTGTGATCCACTGAATAAAAACTAGTCGTATATATAGAAACACTGAAATATGATGGCAGATAAAGACCATGTGGCCTATCAAGTCTGCCCTTCCATACCAACTACTGAGCTTTAGAGTCCCTTTTTTCCTGTAGAAGTCTTCTATGTTTGTCCCATGCTTTCTTGAATTCAGATAGTCTCTGTCTCTACTGTCTCCACATATCTACCACTCTTTCCGTAGAGAAATGCTTCTGAAAATGACTCCTGAGTCTACCTCCTTTCATCTTCATTCTATGCTCCCTTGTTGCAGAACAATATCAACATTCTATTTCGTTTCATATCATTTTTAGTCCAAACACAGCACTTATTGTTTCATCACAGGCTGGTCTCAAACCCTTATTTAGATTTGCTGCTTCTGAGGCACCCATTAGCATCTGGAGATACTTTACCTGTATTTGGTAAGGGCTTACTTAGAAAGCCAGAAGAATTCCAAGTTGTTTTCTAGTTTTGTTAAGCTGCCATATTATAAAACGTACAGATGTGCCTGGTAGCTCGGCTGCCTTGACTGATGCAGATTATGGTAAAAGCATTCTTTGCTGTCAGGGACAGCCTATGGATTTCTGCCACCCCAGGCAGAAGACCCATCATGCTGCCTCCCCTCGTTGCCGCCAAATCCGCCAGTGGGGTCAGTGGAAAGGGGAAGGCTTGGCTTGATGCAGCTGCGGAGGGAGGGCAGAAGCAGCAGGTCATGTATGTCGAAGCACGTGGCCTGCTGTGGGTGCTGTGCCATGCCACCCACAGAGGTCTGCTGCCCTAGGCGGCCACCTAGTCTGCCTAGTGGAAGGGCCAGCCCTGTCTGCCATGATAACATCACAGGAAAGCCACTGATACATTGCAGTCTGGAAAACCAGTTCTGATCTTTATTTTCTAAAGACTTTAATGTTTGCACACCTTTGAAAAAAATGCATCATTTTGTTATTTGAGCTGTGCAGATGTTTGGTTACCAGTCCTACAGTGATCAGTGTAACTAACTACATTTTGGGAATGCTAAATCTACCAGTGCCATCACAGCCTGAACTGCAATAGTTTCTATGTTGCCTTTTAGGTGTATTTTACTCTAGGCCTATTATTGAGGGTACATCAATGGCTGTCTGTATGCATGGGAGAGATAGATGCATTTTCAATCTCTCAAGACCATATACCACTGCTCAGCAGAAATTCTACAGACCACAATAATCAAAGACACAAGCAGCAGACCCAGGTGAACCCAAGGCACCAAAAGACTCCTCACCCCGGCCGGATACCACAAAATGAAGCAATCAACTTCCAGAAGAGCCTTTTCACTCTCGGAGCCGGACCTATGGAACTAGCTCCCTGAGGAACTAAGAGCACAAAAGGACCTCAAGGACTTCCGCAAATCCCTCAAAACCCACCTGTTCATGGCCTCATATGAACAAGAACCTTAACTCCCAATCCACGCAGCCTTGCCGATACAGCCACCATACACCAACATTTCAGACCTGGGACTCAACCCCCAGAGATACATGTACGTCTTGTCACCTATGTTTAATGTAGACCCCTTGTTATATCCCTAACCACTTTGACTGAAGGATAAGGTGGTATACAAAACTGGCTAAATAAATAAATAAATAGTTATACCCTTACCCCAACTGAGGCCAGGGTTCTCAACAAAAGTTTATCCTTCATTCCCACAAGAAAACATGATCCGTTTAATACCCAAATAGAACTTTTTAAGTTTTTTTGGAAATTACAAATTAGATTTTTTTGATAATCATTCAGACACCTATAGTGATCCTTCCATAATCCATAAACCTTCCAATTGGATGCCCCCCAAGACAGGCAATGCAATGATTTAGGCGTTTCAGAAGGTAGGTACTTCACGAGATACAAAAGCTTTATGATAGTAAAAAAAACCACATACTTATTTTAATCTTACTCACGAAGAAAAAGAAGCCCTGATACGCCTTAAGAGTAACTTTGATATTATAAGGCCGGCTGACAAAGGCGGAGCCTTAGTGATACAAGATGGGGATGTAGACATTCAAGAGATCTTACACCAAGTAAAGGACACCACTTACTATGTAAGATTACATGATGGCTCTACTTCTGTCCTTGAGTAAAATTGACACTCTATGTGGGTCAACAGGCTGGTTACTTGACACGGAAAGAATGTAATTTTTTGACAGTGTCCTCTCCTGTCATGCTAACCATTTACATTCTCCCTAAAATACATAAATCTTTGGATAATCCACCTGGTCGACCAATAATATCAGCAATTGGATCTTTATTTGAACCTGTATCAAAATTTCATGATGTTTTCTTCTGTCCCTTTGTCCAACAGGCATCTTCTTTTGTTAGAGACTCTTCACATATTATACATATTTTAGATACATACTAAGGTCCACAGGAAGGGATCCTTTTAGTTACCTTAGACATTAAATCTTTATATACTAATATATCTCAGGATGCTGCTATTTCCATTCTAGAGGATGTTCTCATTACACGCAATAGACCAGTATGTACTCCAACTTACTTTCTAATGCAAATGGCTACTTTAGTTCTAACTCATAACTACTTTTGTTTTCAAGAACTATACTACCAAAAGATAAAGGTGTAGTCTTCCATGGCACCCGATGTGGCCAATCTATATGTGTCATATTTTGAAAAGAAATTTCTGACCTCACACCCTTATCAAGAACACGTCTGCATGTGGAAACGTTATACAGATGATGTTTTTTTTAATCTGGAATGGCACGCAAGATGCCTTGTTACAGTTCTCAGCTTGACCTAACTCCCTTGATCCTCATTTGCAATTTGAATTTTCCTTTAGCTCGGATCAAGTAGCATATTTGGATATTTTAATTAAGAACACATCCTGTGGTTTTGTCACTACAATCTATAGGAAGCCTACGGATAGAAATTCTCTTCTACATTTCAGTAGCTTCCATAATCAGGCTTTAAAAGAGAATTTACCCACTAGTCAATTTCTGAGAGTTAGGAGGCTTTGTACCACAGATGCTGACTTAGAGACCCATGCAACAGACATGAGCAAGAGATTTATAAACCGTGGATATCCTCCAGCATGTATCCAGAAAGCCCTTTATAGAGCCCGTTCTTCAGACAGAGCAACCCTCCTACAAGGCCGACCCCAAAGACAGGGTAACAATATCGTTTGTGCCATCACTTTCTCAGAATATTCAAAAGACATTGCTCGTATTTTGAGAGAGGCATGGCACATACTAGATCTGCTCCCTTCTCTCAAAGATAGCAAGCTCTTGATAGCCTATAAGAGGAACTCAAACCTCAGGGACATCTTAGCACCCTCTGCTCTCAGTAAGCCCTATTTCACACCTAAGGCGCGTGGACATTTCAAATGTGGTACATGTGGAGTCTGTGAAAATTCACTAGTCACTAGAGATGCATTTGTACATCCTACTTCCTCATGTAGGATATATCCTCATGACTTTTCTAATTGTGAGACCACCCAAGTGGTCTACTTAATTATTTGTCCATGCCAGCTTTGCTATATTGGGAAAACAAAAAGAAGCATCAAGACAAGGAACAGTGAACATAAGAGCTTAACATAAGAACATAAGATATGCCATAATGGGTCAGACCAAGGTCCATCAAGCCCAGTATCCTGTTTCCAACAGTGGCCAATCTAGGTCATACGTACCTAGCAGTTTTCCCAAAAGACACAGGTTCCACAATGCTTGTACTGGGTCAAGCATTGATATCCTGGGTCCCTTCTTAATAATGGTTTATGGACCTTTCCTCCAGGAACTTGTCCAAACCTTTATTAAACCTAGCTACACTAACAGCCTTTACTACATCCTCCGGTAACAAATTCCAGAGTTTGATTACATGTTGAGTGAAAAAATATTTTCTTTTATTAGTCTTAAATAGTTTACCCTGTAGCTTCATTGCATGTCCCCTAGTCTTCCTATATTCTGATAACGTAAACAGTTGATCTATGTTTACCCGTTCCACTCCGTTCATTAATTTATAGACTTCTATCATATCTCCCCTCAGCCGTCTCTTTTCCAGGTTAAAGAGCCCTAACCTTTTTAGCCTTTCTTCATAGGAGTATCCTTCCATCCCCTTTACCATTTTGGTGGCTCTTCTCTGAACCTTTTCTAATAACGCTATATCCTTTTTAAGATACGGCGACCAGAACTGCACACAATATTCAAGGTGTGGTCTCACCATGGAACGGTATAGAGGCATTATAATATCTTTTGTTTTATTTTCCATTCCTTTCCTTATGATACCTAGCATTCTATTTGCTCTCTTGGCTGCCGCTGCATACTGGGCCGAGGGTTTTAACATGTTATCCACAATGACGCCTAAATCTTTTTCTTGGGTGGTGGTTCCTAATGTGGAACCTTGCATCGTGTAACCATAGTTTGGGTTGTTCTTCCCTAGGTGCATAACTTTGCACTTGTCCACATTAAATTTCTTCTGCCATTTTGATGCCCAGTCTTCCAATTTATCAAGATCCTCTTGCAATTTTCCACAATCCTCTTGGGTTTTAACAACTTTAAATAGTTTTGTGTCATTTGCAAATTTGATAACCTCACTCGTTATTCCACTTTCCAGGTCATTTATGAATATGTCAAAAAGCAGCGGACCCAGCACAGATCCCTGGGGTACACCACTATTCACCTTTCTCCATTGGGAAAATTGGCCATTTAGCCCAACCCTCTGCTTTCTGTCTTTTAACCAGTTCCTGATCCACAGTAGTACACTGCCTCCTATCCCATGACTCTTTAGTTTTGCCAAAAGTCTCTAATGAGGGACCTTGTCAAAGGCTTTCTGAAAGTCCAGATACACTATATCAACCGACTCACCTTTGTCCACCTGTATATTCACACTTTCAAAAAGACATAACAGATTAGTAAGACAAGATCTTCCTTGTCTAAAGCCATGTTGGCTGTCTCCCATTAGGCCATGACTATCTACATGCTGAGTAATTTTATTCTTTATGATGGTTTCTCCTTTGGAGAAAAGTCATGGACAAACACCTGGTGTCACACTGGATTCAGGCTCATCACTCGATTTCAGACCTTCGGTTTCTTGTATTAAAGGTACTGTATTTCGCACTCACTGGCTTGGAGGGTATATGGTGTGATGGTGAAAGCCTGGTGGAAAGCATGGACACAGAAGAGAATCCAGAAATCCCCATGGAAACGGATGACAATGCACAGCTACAAGGAAAACTCAGCCTACGTCAGAGAAAATGGCAGTTCCCTGTAGGATACAAACCACGCCCTAGTGCAAGGGTGGAGACTAACCCCCTTCCTGATTGGTCACAAGGAAGCAGGAAGCCAGGGTTAAAAACCACGTGCAGAGGGAAGGAAGAGAGACCTGATTGGGGGCCCGAGGACAGACCCAATTGGAGACCCGAGGAGAGACCCGATTGGGGGCACGAGGACAGACCCGATTGGAGACCCGAGGAGAGACCCGATTACAGACCCGATTGGAGAACCCACAAAGAAGCTGGTCAGGAAAATATCCAGAGAGCCAGGTGGAAGGCAAGAGAAAGCCAAGACCAGAGTCTGAGACCAGAGAGTTCAGGCAGAACAGCCTGTGTGAGAGAAGGTGCCAAGGGAAAGGCACGCACTCAGACAAAGCCAGCATTCAAAGGTAAAAGCACAGACAATTGGAGAAGCCAGGCAGGCCAGTCAAACAATTGCTACAGCTGGGAGGATTGGAGAGGTGGAAAGAGCACCAGTGCTGACACAGAGAAACAGCATCAAGGTGAAACTGACCATTTTATATCTGATAAATTGGCAAAAGAGATAAAGGCTAGTTTTAATGAGCAGGAGCTGGAACCCTCCCCCTCTACTGTGAAACGTTGGATTGAAAGCCTAGTACCTGCTGCAAACTCAAGACCAGATAACTCTGACGTTTGTGAAGCTTCTAAATTAGGGGCACTGCAGAGACTATTCTCTAGTGAGAGGATTCAAACCCCTAGTACCAAAACACCTGAAAAGGCTGACTTGCTGTGGGATCACTTCCACCAGTTTCTAAAGAGACAGAAGCTAAAAGAAGTCCCCACATATGAGAAAGACTTTGGTAATTCTAATGGCATTGAGGAAATGCAGATAGAAACCACTGTGCCTGAATGTGATGATTTCCCTATACCAATGGACTGTTGTTTAACTCACAAGAATACCACAGTAAGAAAGTGAAACAGGAGAGAGTTTTAAAAGTCTTTTAATAAGGTAGCTTTTACCTGTGACTCAGAAGAAAGCAGTGCTGTGCTGTATTCATTGTAGAGAGTAACGGTGTTTGGGAAGACGTTGTTTGGTGAAAGTGAAACCAGCTGTGTTTAGTTCTGCTGTAGTATAGTGTGTGACCACACGGAGCAGTGCAGAGAACAGCAGAGAAGAAAAGTTTTGTTTTTCATTTCTCCTGGTTTTTCCTGTGTTCATCCTTTCATTTGAAGAAGTTATCCTAGTGCATTTGTTGTGTTTTGAACCTACGCGTGCCTTTGAAAATCCCCATTGTATAAATAATAAAAATCTTGCAAAAGCCTTACCACCTGCCTCAACTACAATTCATTCCTACGGAGTAAAGAACTTTTATTCTAAAGGACACTAAGGCCGCCTATCAGCTGTCAGCCTCTTGGCCCAGCCGGTGGGTGTCGCAATGGATAAGCTATTACTCCGTATAGAACAGCGTTTTATATATGAATTACACACGTTACACCCCTTGGGCCTCAATCAAGAGTTAGATCTTTCTGTTTTTTTGTAAGTTTTTTTGCAGTGTTTAGTTATCTTTTTTCCCTCCTTCCCCTTTTCCTCCTCCCCCTCCCCCTTCTCCTTTCCCTTCCCCTTTCCCTCCTCTCCCCCTCCCTTCCACCTTCCCCTCCCCCTTTCCCCTCCTCCCTCTCCCACCCCCTCCCTTTCTTCCTTCTCCTTTCCCCCTCTCCTTCCTCCTCCTTTCCCCCCTCTCCCCTCTCTCCCCCCCATCTTCCCCATCCCCTTCTCCCCCTCCTTTCCTCCCTCCCCATTTTTTCACTTTCTCCCCTTTTCCCCCTTCCCCCTCTTTCACCCCACCCCACCCCACACCCCCACACCCTCTCCATACATATATGTATTGTAACACGGAAGATCTGCCCTCTGCCTCAGAAGCACAGAAATCTGCTGTTTGCAGTTTAGATTCTGACAGGCAGGCAAGTCACAAGGCATAGGCATAGGCAACGTAAACAAACTCAGACACGAGGTCTGCAGTCACGCCTAGCTAGTAAGCATTCCCCAGCTGCTGATGAAAACGGCTTTCACCTGTGCAAGGGAACGCCCAAGAAGCTGTATAAAAAATACTCAGTGCAGTCAGAGTTAGACTGGCAGGACAAGAGAAACTTGCAAGACACGAGAGACTTGCAAGACTCAGAAGAAAGCTCAGAATATTCAGGAAATACAGACACAGAGTCAGAACTGCCTGGAACTTCTAGCAGGAAGCCACAGAGAAATTCATAGAAAGAAACACGGAGAGTTTCCCACAGAGAGGTCAGCTGTAAGAAGCACTTACCTCTGACGCAGCTTGAATTTCCTAAGCACCGGGCTGTGCTGAATGAATGGGAGGCAGTGGAAGGCAAACCGTATGTATCTGAAAAGCATGGCAGCTTAAAACAGTTACAAACCCTAGAGAGGGAAAGAAATGCTATTGAAGATGTGTGTATGTCTGACCCTGAAGAGTGTGTGCCAGTGAAACCCTGCAAAAGATTTCCAAGAGAGAAATCCTCACATAATAGAAGAGAACAGTGTTATGGTTTACAGCCAAATGTAAAAGGCAGGAAGTTTAAAAGTTTTAAGGATAAAGCTTACTCAGAGAAAGGTGTTTCTCCTTCCTGCTATTACCAGCTTTATGACAGCTATTTGCCCTGCTGTGAAGAAGGCTGTTCAGAGAGCACTGATAGAGATACGGGACTAAGAAAGGTGCAAACTTTCTTTTCTAATGAAAATACTGTAAATGATAGAGCAAAGTGTGAGCCTATGATTACAGAGGCTGGTATGGAAAGCCCATGTGATGAAGCCATGGATTGTACGCTGTTGTTATCCGATATGGTTTCCTCCTTATGCTGAAGCCAGGATAAGAGTGCCTCGTGAGTGCTGAGAAAGCTAAGAAGAGACAGCTAGCATATCGGATAAACTTTATACTGTGATTTATGAGTTCTGTTGAAGCAAGATGCTATGTTTAAGTTTTCTTCAGTTTACCAGAAGTATGGTTGTATCCTGAGTTTTTTTGTATTATAACCTTTTTGAAAATCCAACCCCGGGAGGGGAATAAAAATCCTTTTGAAAAACCTGACCACTTGATTCACAACTACAACTTTCTATAAGAAAGGTCAGGCCCAGCAGTCTGGCTGTTAGCTTAGGCCACAGTCCAGTTCCTGCTGGTGACAGTATATATATATTTTTCAATACATATGCACTTATGGTTTCAATTTAACTATGATCCGTCATTGAAATGTAGCAGCATCTTGAGATATTTATCTTTTACAACTTAGTTATATGCAACACATTGCCTACATTTAGATTCGTTTTCTGATGTCTTTTAAAAATTTCCAACCAATAATGTATGCTATTGACATAACTCCCTCGATAATTGGGTACCTTCCTTATGTTATTTGTAATACAATCTTTTTTGTAGTTTACTATATTGGCTGACTTTGATGATGTTTGATTGCTCTCTTAGATAGTATTCACATAAGACCTACGAAACAGCACACAGGAGAGCAGGGCTCCTGCAGAAACCAGTCAGTACACAGGGAGCAGAAGCAATGGACGACCCAGTTGCTTAATGTAATCTCAAACGGCTTTATTGTAGATCCCCGACGCGTTTCGGCTTACGCCTTTCTCAAGGGGAGAGTTGTGAGTGATGCACCAAAATGCCGTTGAAATTCAAAGGACACTAAATTCCTTATTGTGCCATGAGACAGGCACCTAAGTGCTAAGACACTGCTGTACGGTGAAATCTATAGTGGCTCTGATGGGAGATGCACAAACCGTTCCACAAAACAGATAGTGAATACTAGAAAATCTTAGAAAATCTTAACACAGCAGGACACTGTTGCGTTCTCCAGATTCGAATCAGAACGCCGTTTCGGGACCCTGTTTTTAGAACGCCGAGTTTCGCGCCGAAAGAGGCGTGGCTAACTACCTCCAATCACTGAGTGATCTGAAAAAGACTGTACAGCAAAGCAAATCCGATGAAACTAAACTAGTAAGGCGCTGGCTACACAACCCTCACTTCAGCTTAGGGTTGCTGCTTCCGCCGTCACCGTTTTCTCGGAAGCAGCAACCCTAAGCTGAAGTGAGGGTTGTGTAGCCAGCGCCTTACTAGTTTAGTTTCATCGGATTTGCTTTGCTGTACAGTCTTTTTCAGATCACTCAGTGATTGGAGGTAGTTAGCCACGCCTCTTTCGGCGCGAAACTCGGCGTTCTAAAAACAGGGTCCCGAAACGGCGTTCTGATTCGAATCTGGAGAACGCAACAGTGTCCTGCTGTGTTAAGATTTTCTAAGATTTTCTAGTATTCACTATCTGTTTTGTGGAACGGTTTGTGCATCTCCCATCAGAGCCACTATAGATTTCACCGTACAGCAGTGTCTTAGCACTTAGGTGCCTGTCTCATGGCACAATAAGGAATTTAGTGTCCTTTGAATTTCAACGGCATTTTGGTGCATCACTCACAACTCTCCCCTTGAGAAAGGCGTAAGCCGAAACGCGTCGGGGATCTACAATAAAGCCGTTTGAGATTACATTAAGCAACTGGGTCGTCCATTGCTTCTGCTCCCTGTGTACTACCTTCACATAAGACCTGTCATCAGTGTCAGACTGGGATTTTAATTGAGACTGCCTTTTTGATTCGGCACTTTCAACTGACAGAGGCTGTCACACCGATTTTTTTATTTTTTTTTTTCTTATTTTTTATTTCTATTTATTCTCTGGTTCACATATTTTAAGATAATATGTTTCGACCCTTTCTTTTTATCTTTTGTCCAGTTTTAAGATTGAGACCCGTTCTTTTACCTTTGACCTTTGGTGGCGGGAAAAGTGGTTTAAATACCATCTCTGTCGGCTGGCCACTCCTTTCCAGTCATTGGACTTGAGAAATTACTACAGTGCATTTGTTTGTAATGTTTTTTATTATATCAAATATTTCTCTCTCAATATGTTTGTACATGGTTTTTACTACAATATATTTTGTTTTATTCTCCACAAGTTCTAACTGCAAATACTCCAGTTGCTTTTTTGGCTACTATTGCACAATGAGCAAAGGATTTAAATGTATTGTCCACTATGATGCCTAGATCTTTTTCCTAGGTGAAGACTCCTAATGTGTAACCTTGCATCATGTTGCTAAAATTTGGTTTATTCTTACTTTGGTGCATCACTTAGCACTTTTCCATGCTAAATTTCATTGGCCATTTGAATGTCCGTCTCCCAGTCTCGCAAGTTCCCCTGCAATAATTTCTCACAATCTGCATGTGATATAACAGCTTTGGATAATATTTTATCATTTGCAAATTTGATCATTTCACTCATTGTTCCATTTCAAGATCATTTATAAATGTTAAAAAGCAGCAGGCCCAGCACATATCCCTGGGGTACTCCACTATTCACCTTTCTCCACTGAAAAAATTAGCCATTTAATCTACTCTCTGTTTTCTTTTAACTAGCTCCCAACAGGACATTGCCTCCTAAGGCATGGCTTTTTAATTTCCTGAGGAGTCTCTCATGAGGGACTTTGTAAAACAGTTTCTGAAAATCCAGATACACTGTCTCACCTTTATCCAAATGTTTATCCATGCCTTCCAAAAATGCGGCAGATCAGCTCAGCAAGATTTCCCTTGGCTAAATCTGCGTTGGCTTTCTCTCATTAAGCCATGACTATTAGATCAGTAATTTTGTTCTTTCTAATTTGTACCATTTTTGCACTGACATCAGGCCCACTAGTCTGTAGTTTCTTGGATTACCCTTCGAATCCTTTTTTCAAACAGGCATTATGTTGGCCACCATCCAATCTTCAGGTACAGTAGACCATTATAATGATAGGCTAATAAAATGCCTGCAGGATGAAACACAGAAACTGAGAAAAATGGCGACAGAAAAAGACCACATGGCCTTTCTAGTCTGTCCTTCCATAAGTGAAGCTTTATCTCATTAGAGTATAAATACAAGAATTATGTTGACTTTTCTTACTAAAGGGGTCTAATGATTCACCGGTGCTATGAATATACAAATGAAAACTCTACTGTATTAATTCTCTTCTGGTCATATTCATGGTTCCATTATTGCTTATTAAATATTGCTAATCTGGAGGGATGCATTCTGTATTTCTGATAAATAGAAGATTGGATGCTGCTTGCCAAGAAATGAGCAATTATCTACAAATCGGTATGCAGCTGCACAGCTTCACCTGTCAGAGCAATTTTTAACCCTTTCCGTTCTCTTTATTTTCTACACTATTCTGATTAGGATGCCCTTAGTTCCTGGAGCAGACCATGCATTAGAGGTTGCTGTTGATGACTGTTATTCTCATAAACCTGAGTTATTGCTTTCTCTAATCAATTATAAGCTTATATTGCTAATTCTGTTGCAGACAGATGTTGTCCACTAACTTGATTGCTAATTGTGGCTAATCACAATGCACAACCTTTGACTTAATTGCATTATATATCCATTTTAAAGGAAACAGACCTTTTCTTTTTGTGCTTCACCACAAGAGGATTATGGGAATCTCTTTAGTAGAAATTCACCACCAGACGTAAAAACCCTTCGGTTTGTTGAATCAACAACCTTAATTTAAAGGGTAAATTTGGGTTTCCCCATTTATTTATTCATTTATTAGTTTCAAGATGCTTTATTAATAATAAAGTAGGTAATACAAAAAGTCCCCATCAAGAGGGAAGTCAGCCAACTAATTAAAAATGAAAAAGTAAACATCAAAGAAAACATACATAACCAATATTAACAAGGAAAGCAAGAAACATCAGAGCTCCTGATTTACATACAAACACTATACTCCCATTAACTTAAACCAAGAGGCCAATATAATTAATTATCAATAATATTAGGTCAATTAACCATCTAATTTCTTCCCAGATAGATACAGTAACCTTCCAATTGGACTGGGTTAAAAAACACAAATTTCTCATTCCCAAGAGTCACCAAACACTTACTTTGGTATTTTAGGTAAAAGGAAGCCCAGAGGGTCAAGACCTGGGATTTCAGATTTAAAAACTCCTTCTGACATTTTAGAGTAATTTTACATACATCTGGAAAGATCTGAATCACCCTACCACAAAAGGGAGCATTCTTTTTTGTAAAGTACAAACGCATCACCATATTTTTATCCACCAAGGAAAAAAATGAGATCACTAATGTAGCACAGGTAGGGATAACATCTTCCAAGGATCCTAAAAAAGCTGAGACATCCAAGGTCTCATTTACAACTAAATGATCAAAATGAACCTCACCCTGTGTTTCACCCTGGTCCTTTGAAGAGCATAATAGATATCCGAAAATTTTATCAATTCCCCATCATTAACAAAATTTCTTTTAAATATTTTTGAAAGAGGATAAGGGGAGACAGATAATGGATTTGAGGAAAATTAATAAATCTTAAATTCTTCGCCATATGTCCTGCAGTGAAATATCCTTGGGCTCACTTATATTATCCAAGGGAACCAAGAAATGAAGAGGTTCTGGAATTTTAATCCCAGACATACTAGAAACCCGGTCCAAATCAGAGGAAGCAATCTGAGAATCCTGAGGCAAAGTTACCTCTTCTCTCATAGCAACCGAGGGGGAGTTCACTCTTTAATTTCCTCCCAGTTGGGCGGAGGAGAGATGTCTGGGAAAGTACTCACTGTGCCAGAGGAAGCTTCAGCAGCAGCGGTTGAGGCATCCAGGGCAGTCGGTAGAACATGCCGATCCATTGCTCCATAATAGCTTTAGCCATAATTGCCGGCAGCACTTTCTTCTTCCTTTTCCCCATATGGACCTTCCTCAGAAACAAAACACCTCCGGGCAACAAAGGGGCACCAAAGGGACTGGCGTGCCCCTTTGGGCATGCGCCCACAGGCATGTGCCCATGGCCGCATCCTGCAGCATGCCAAAGATTTTAAACCTGGCGGGGGCAACGTCAGCTGTTCAACTCCTTCTTCTCAGCCGCGGCAATCAGGAAGCACCAACACAATCAAGCAGGGAAGCAGCAGACGTTCCCCGAGTTTCCCCCTTTAACTTGCAGAGCTGTGAATACTTATTACGCAGAGTACTGCCAGTCAGCTCTTCACTTGGTTTCTCTTTACAACTAGGCTGGCCATGGGGATATTTCTGAGCCCATGTGCTTTGCAATGAAAAATAGGCAGGATAAGTATGTCAACTGACCCATCCCAGCCTCCATACTACCTGCTTTCACTGCCGAGAGTATATGTGCTATTGACAGCATGGATATTTTTCCTTGCGGAAGGTCCTTGGCAATTTTTAAGGGAGTCTTCCCTGCAAATAAACTCTTGTTTATCCGCAGAATATCCCTTCAAAGATCAACCCAAAATTGCATTAGGGTCAAACTCTGCAGCAGATTTTCAGCAACGGATGTAGAGGGCTAAACCGGTTTTCTATGTCTGATCTTGGAGGCCCGATTACACTCTTGGTTCTTAGAAGGAGTCCCTCCAGAGCAGGCTGGAGACACACTCTCAGGGAAATGTGCAGAAGTCTGCAACTATGTACTTGCTCTAGTAACGTCAAGCAACACTTTTCATGCATACAGAAGGTAATTTTATAAGATCCTAAGTAATTCATGTACATTTTTCTGCACATATTTCATGCCTATCTTATAAAATTCATGCATACTTTACTTAATAAAATAGGGGCATAAGTAGTCCAAAATGTATATTAAATCTAGGCATAATCACTTGTACTAGCCCCATAGATGACGTAATGCTGGTGCCTAGCAAAAGCAAGTATACACATAAATTAAAGTATTTTATAATTTAAATGCATATTTGTGCACTCCACCTACATTATGCTCAAATTCTGCCTATGAGCACGTCAACAGTAAATGTACTTGCCATTGGACTTATGCATGTTCTGATAGAATTGCAACTGTCTAAGCCTCATTGGAGTCGGGAGTGGTGCCAAAGGACTGGAGAGAGGCTCATGTGGTGGGTGCCTTTACACAAAAGCGGAAGTAAGGATGTGGTTGAAAACTACAGGCTGGTTAGTTTAACTTCGGTGGTGAGTAAATTATTGGAAAGGCTGCTGAAAGAGAAAATAGTGAGGTTTCTGGAGTCCAGCAGATTACAGGATCCGAGGCAGCATGGATTCACCAGAGGCAGGTCTTGTCAGACAAATCTGATTGATTTCTTTGACTGGGTGACCAGGGAGTTGGACCGAGGGTGAGCCCTGGATGTGGTGTATTTAGATTTCAGTAAAGCCTTTGACACTGTTCCTCACAGGCAACTTTTAAACAAACTGAGCACCCTAGGAATGGACCCTAAAGTTACTGCTTGGGTTAGAAATTGGTTGGGTGGGAGGCGACAAAGAGTACAAGTAAATGGAGCTCACTCTGAGGAGAAGGATGTTATCAGTGGTGTGCCCCAGGGATCTGTCCTTGGTCCGATTCTTTTTAACATCTTTGTTAGTGATATAGTGGAAGGGCTTTCAGGTAAGGTTTGCCTCTTTGCGGATGATACCAAAATCTGCAATAGAGTAGACACCCAGGAAGGGGTAGATAAC
Organism: Ichthyophis bannanicus; assembly: GCA_033557465.1. Taxonomy (NCBI): domain Eukaryota; kingdom Metazoa; phylum Chordata; class Amphibia; order Gymnophiona; family Ichthyophiidae; genus Ichthyophis; species Ichthyophis bannanicus. The sequence goes on from CM066046.1 coordinate 100,550,162, forward strand.
ATGAGGAGGGATCTAGCAAAGCTTGAAGAATGGTCTAGAATTTGGCAGGTGGGATTTAATGTTAAAAAATGTAAGGTCATGCATTTGGGCTGCAGCAATCCAAGGGAGCAATATAGTATAGGGGGTGAAGTACTTTTGTCCACTAAAGAAGAGCGGGACCTAGGCGTGGTTGTGTCTGATGATCTTAAAGTAGCTAAACAGGTAGAAAAGGCGACGGCAAAAGCTCTGGTGAATCCATGCTGCCTCGCATCCTGTAATCCGCTGGACTCCAGAAACCTCACTATTTTCTCTTTCAGCAGCGTTTCCAATAATTTACTCACCACCGAAGTTAAACTAACCGACCTGTAGTTTTCAACCACATCCTTACTTCCACTTTTGTGTAAAGGCACCAGATGAGCCTCTCTCCAATCCTTTGGCACCACTCCCGACTCCAACGAGGCTTAGACAGTTGCATACGGAGAGGAATGGCTAGCAGAAAAAAGGAGGTGATAATGCCTCTCTATAAGTCTTTGGTGTGACCTCATTTGGAGTATAGTGTGCAATTCTGGAGACCGCACCTTCAAAAGGATGTGAACAGGATGGAGTCGGTGCAGAGGGTGGCTACTAAAATGATTAGTGGTCTTCATTATAAAGCATACGAGGACAGACTGAAGGATCTTAATATGTACACCTTAGAGGTAAGGCGGGATAGAGGTGATATGATTGAGATGTTTAAATACCTCTGTGGCATAAATGTTCAGGGAGTGAGCATCTTTCAATTGAAAGCAAGTTCTGCTAAGAGGGGACATGGGATGAGGGTGAAGGGAGATAGATTCAGGCGTGATATGCGGAAATATTTCTTTACGGAAAGAGTAGTGGATCCGTGGAATAGTCTCCCAGTGGAGGTGGTAGAGATGAGTACAGTAACTGAATTCAAAAAAGCATGGGACAAACACAGAGGACCTCTAAAGGTAAAAAGGGGACTGTTGTAGTTGTTATGGAAGGACAGACTAGATGGGCCATGTGGTCTTTTTCTGTCATCATATTTCTATGTTTCTATGTTTCTACGTGCGTAAATACCATTAATGTGCCTAAATCACTAAAATATCTAAGTGGGGCATAGATTTATATGACTGCTTATAAAATGATTAGAAAAATTAAAAGAAAAAAAAAAGAAGCAACTATTCAAACAATTTAATTGAGAAAAAAATCCAAGATCTATCCAGAATTATTCCAGACTAAGCTCTAGGCTGCACATGCACACATCTAAGGTCCATGCATAGAAGTGGATCTCCAAAAAAAACAACCCAAACTCCAGTAAGAATAATGCTATTCTTTATTTGAACAATAAAATGCTACATTTTCTAATTCCAATTTTACATTGTAAAGCCATAAATGCCAGCAGAGAAAGACCAAAATGGCCCATCTAGTCTGTCTTGGGTAAATACAGACAAAAAAGTCCCAATGCAAAAATCAGAGAAGAGAAATATCAAAATATAGCGCAGTGGGGCAGAGCATTAGCAGAGTGAAAATACCACCAACTAAAGTTGAAACAGAAAGATTTACATGAGGACCAAGAAGCAGAATGATTGCCTGCCATACCAGAACCTTTGGAAAACGCAACCATCAAAGTAACTACAAAGAAGTTGGAAAACAGGTTTTAAAGAGCCCAAAACTCTGGCCCAGAAGAAGTGCTCAGTTTTTGACTCAGTTAACATCCCTTCACTGGTAAACTGTAAACAATAATTAATCAGGCAGCCAGACTAGTTAGTAACAAGAAGAACATTTTTCGTTCTAAAGGGAAATCCAAGTAAAGTTACAGACTAATAACTTGTCCTCCTACAATCCATAAGCTGTTCATGGCAATAGATGCTGATAGAATATACGATCATATTGATTCCAATAATTTCATGGCAATAGAATAAAAGAGCAATAATGGAGGAATAAATAGATCCAAGCCTAAATAATGCCGACTGGAGCCATCATGGCCAGTGCTAAGAAAAGCAGACAGCTCAACATAGCATGCATTGATAATAAAGATATGGATAGCATGCCATACTCATGGATAATAAATTGCTTTGGCATGTACAAAATAAACTCCAGACTGAGTACATCAGGTTCACAATTTACATATTTTACATATATTCAGCACGGCTATCTGTAGAAGTGGCAGTGCTGAAAATAGAAATATAGTCGCGAGCGTTCCCCTTATACAGACAGCCAGCGATATCCAGCCGCAGATATTCATAAGCTATGGAGGTCATTCCATAACATGAATAAGCCATTTGGATGTGCGCCGTAGAAGGTTTTCTAACAAAAACATCTATGACCGTATTCTGAAACCCCCATGGCTGTGCATGTCCACGGCACTAGCACAGGGATCTCAGAACAGGGAGGAATGGGGGTGTGGTCAGCCACGGAGACATATAAAGCGTATTCAGGAAAGGCCTGTGTACATTTTGGGTGGTCCCCACAGACATGCCCATTATTCCTGCAGAAACATGGAATAAGGCCAGGACGTTTTTTGTGAGCACTACGTTTGGTTAAGTTCAGCTCCTTGTGTGAAACGTGGGCAGCAGCAGTGTATACCTAAAGTTCGAAATCCCCCTGAAGAAACTCATTTATTTGAGTGAAACGCAATGAATGGCGCTATGATAGCTGGCGTTGGGGCATTTTTAAGCTAAGTACTACATTTCAAACTATTTTTCAGCATGTTGTTGAATACTTTTGATAGGAGCTTTAGAATCATTTAATCGCATATACAAACAATTTTTGAGACACATTGTTGGCAAAGGGACAGTCATTGATACTATAACGGCATTTTAAGACACTTTTGTGCCTTTGTTTCGAGCCGCTGGTCTGAGACATCCCTGAGCCTTTAAACATAATGTTTTTGCTCCTTTCTTAAGAATCTTCATTTTGATATGTTATTAATGGAGTAATTATTTATATTTGGGATCACTTTTGATTGCTCTACGATTTGACCGACATATATTTTTGAATATCAGGGCAAATAAATACAAAATAGTAAATCATTAAATAAATGTAAAAATAACAATAAAACAACAGCATAAAATACTTGCACATACAAAAATACTAGATGAAAAGAGTGAATCAATATAGTTAGATTAAAAGTAAAATATAAAATTAATTGACAATTCTATGACATGAGGGACTGTTTCAGCAAGTCCTGGTTTTACCAGGAGGCATACAAGGAAATCTGATTCTGTGCTTTTAAAGAAATCAAACCCTCAAGACTATCTATTAGTGGGGTAAGATCAGGACTGGATCAGCCTGTTGTTACTGACATGAAACTGTGGGAACCTGCAGATGAAAAAAGGCTTATAGTCAGGAGCAGCCTGAGGGGAATGTGAAGGCATGTGCAGAGACTCAATGTGGGGCCTCATTTGCATAAATATCCTATGTGAGAGGCCTCATTTGTATACATATTTGCTTAACTAGAGGGCCCTGTTTACTAAAGTGTGCTAAACAATTAGTGAATCAGTGACGTGTTATGGGGCAGAAATTGGGCAGGTTATGGGCAGAGAATAGGCCTTAACTGCACACTGAGTTAGTGCATGGTACTTTACTACATGCCAACAGCACAGGTGCACTGAACGCCTCCCAAGAGAGGGTATTAAGTGCACCTATGTAATCAGAAGGCAATTACTGTAGCCCATTGCCCATCCTCCTACTCCCCCTGAACAGCATCCTGATCCCCTTTCCACTCACCCCCGATAAGGCTCCAGAACCCCTCTCAGCCCCCCACCCCTGTACTTCCCTGGCATTTACTGGGGCATCCCTGGTAGAGTCGTAAGGGGTGGCAGGAGCAATCCCTGGACACTCCTGCCCCATCGTTGACCCAGGTGCAAAATGGCAGCTCTGACTCCTAATGGTAATCTCACAGTACTCCCACTAGGGGTCATCCTCATCATTTAGCAGCTTGACCCCTAGCAGTAGCACTGCAAGACTACCACTAGGAGTCAAAACCATCAATTTGCATCTGATTTGGTAACAAAGCAGGAACATCCTGGAATCATTCCCCACCCATCACCCCCATTATCCAGCCAGGGACATGTCCAATAAGTGTGGAGGGTAGGGGAGGATCTGCACCCCATTAGGGGTTGGGAGAAGAGTTGGGATGTGGCCAGAGGGGTAGAAGAGGTTTGCAGCCTGATCACAAGGGAATGAATTTATTTTCATGGTAGCTGCATCATCAGATAGTGCAGATGTACTGAGCGTGCTGTCTGCCCATGCATTTATTGCTTGGTAAACGTCTGCCCTGTGTCGTAACTGCAGGGTAAATGCTGGCTATGCCCCCAGCAGGTACTGGAAAGGTGTTGCACTTACAAGTGTCTTTGCACCTATCCCTCCACCATCCAGTCTGTTTAATCATGCACACAATAGCTTTTATGTTAACAGTTTAAGCAGTATTTGTGCCTCTTAGAGGTTAAATTAAATCTGATAACTGACTTAAATGTTCAGAACAGCATATTATATGCTTAAGTTGGAGCTTAAAAATTTGCCCCAGAAAAGATATCGCCTACTTTTATGCAGTATGGGATAATTTCATAACAGGTCATCTAAGTTAAGAAGGTGAAACTCCACTCTTCTGGCAAATCGCTTCTATCTGTGCCCTTCTCTTCTATTGCTAACTCTAGACTTTGCTCCTTTCACCTTGCTGCTCCTTATGCCTGGAACAAACTAGCTGAGTCTGTACATCAGGTGCCTTCTCTGGCCCTTTTCAAATCCAGGCTGAAAACTCACCTCTTCACTGCCACTTTCGGATCTTGACTCACCTGAACTCCTCTGTGTTTCTTTACCATTCCTCTTAGATGTATCCCGTGTCTACAGCTACTGCGTTGTCTGTAAGCTCTGGTGAACAGGGACTGTCTCTTACATGTCTGTGCAGCACTGTGTATGTCTTGTAGCATTATACAAATTCTCAGTAGTAGTAGTAGTAATCTATTCTATAAAGACACATAGGAGCCTCTGGGGGGGGGGGGTTGACTAAGATAAAGCGGTCTATAAAAACAGTTCAGTAAATACATAAATTTTAGAAGCTTTATTCATGCTTTGGACGTCCAAAAACAGGCATAGAGATGTCCAAAGCACAGAGACTGTCTCCAGAGATATTTTAGAGGTCAGCGGTGGGGATGTCCCCAGTGTGAGGATGTATGACTCTGAATGGGGGCAATGAGGAGGGTGACCAGGGCATTCCTGGGAACCTGGAGGTGTGGTTAGGGTGTCCCAGGGACCAGGACATCCCTGCTTGATCACAAAAATGTCATGGGCCTCCAGAGTCATGTCTAAGTTTCCGAGGCACGCATAATAACAAACAAGTTATCTATAAGTGCAGAGGGCGTAGAGAAGAAAGCGCTCTATCATCCCCACTATCCAGCACAATTTAAATTATAGTAGCAGAAAGATTTGAAGCCTGGCTGCCATGTTCCTAACACACTACTGTAACCATTATGCTATCCTAGACATCTAGAGGGTTAATTTATTTATTTATTTATTGAACAGCTTTATATACCGCCTTTCAGAAAAATCAAAGCAGTTTACAAAGAACAAAACTTGAACATTACATTGAAACTTATTCAAACAATTGAAATTACAGCGAACATTAAATTGTATATAATAAAAATGATAATTTGAGGGTTACAATGCTGAGTAAATGCTGATTAGGTATATAGATAGTTTAAACATATATATAGATTTAAATATTTACAAATTTCAAAAATCTTATCATCTTATCTGAGCAAGGAAAAATGTATTGTAGTTCACTAGAATTATTAGTGTAAAGAGTAGATGTGATAATGTGGAGAATTGGGTATTGTAAGATAGAGCAAGAAAAAGGAAAAAGTAAGTTGTGAATTAATGAATATGAGTATACATGAGTTTAAGAGGGAAATATTTCATCTATTGGGAATGAGTCTCCAAAGTGTTCTATAAATAGGTGAGTTTTAAGATCTTTTCGAAATGCTGAAAGATCTGTGATATCTCTGAGTTTATCCGGCAGAGCGTTCCATATTAAAGGAGCATTGAAGCTGAATGCCCTATTTGTTGTAGTTTCATTGAGTTTTGAAAAGTTGTTTGGAACAAGTAGTGTGTTCAGATTCCTTTGTCTCACTGTTCTGGTCCTTGAATGAATTGTCAGTAGATCAGTTAGATATGATGGGGCTATATGTCTTATCAGTTTGAACATTGTTATGATAACTTTATATTTTATCCTACTTTGTATAGGTAACCAGTGAAGTTTGTACAGTATAGGGGTTATGTGTTCAGTTGGACCTGCATTTATAAGCATTCTTGCAGCAACATGTTGTGCTACTTTTAGTTGGTGTAAAGCATGTTTTGGAATACCTTGAAGAATTATGTTACTAAAATCTAAGTGAGGCAGGATCAGGGCTTGAAGGACTGATCTGAAGTCCAGATTTGATAATAATGGTTTTAGATTTTTAAGATATCTTAATTTATTATATATTGTGTTTGTTGTATTCCTGATGTGTGTTGTTAGACTTAACGTTCTGTCTATGATAACGCCAAGGTATCTTATTTCATCTTTTATGGGGATGCTTATGTTTTCAATTTTTATTTCTGTTGGGGGGGTAAATTTTTGATTTCTAGAAACAAATAATGCTTCTGTTTTCTTGAAGTTAATGTGTAGATTGTGTTCATTTAGCCATTGCGTCATTTTAGTGAAGCATGATTTGATATTGGAGAAGTCCAGGGAGTCTATGTTAATGATAGATGCTTTGCTGGTGTGGTACCAAAATTGCGGAATGATTTACCTTCTGAGATTAGGGATCTTGTGGACTATGTCCAGTTCAATAAAGCTCTAAAGATGTGGTTATGGAAGACATTTTTTAAGTGTATTTTATTTGACGTGTTTTTTGTATTGTAGGTTTATATTCCGCTTTGTATGTCTTTGGATAGTAAAAGCAGAATATAAGCAATGCGATTAAATTCAATTAAATTAAATCTGGATTCTGAAAAACGGTTCTGGGGATGTCTAAGCAGATGCCCTGCATGTCCAGGTTTGTGAAATCAACTGAACATGCCTGCATTTTTTCAGACTTTCTGGCTTAGATGTCCCATATTGCACTTGGACAGATCTAAAATTCTCCTCTATGTTTCTTCATAGAATAGTAGAGATATATTGGCAGAAATCACAGCTAGATCTAATCACAGACTTTTACAACCGATCAGGGTAATTTTCTACATCTCCGTGCAAAGCCTTGGTTTTCCAGGTCCTCTGCATGCAGTTAACTGAGCCCATTCGATAGAATGCACACAAGCAATTTAAGACCTGCTCTTTGGTAGGTGTTTATTTATTATTTATTTTATTTAACAATTCTTCTATACCGCGCTATTAAAATCAGCGCGGTGTACATCGAACAAAGATACTACAATGTATACAAACAACATCGAGTTTTACAGAGAACAGGGAATTGAACATGGAAGAAAAACCGGGGAAACTATATATATATTATACTCAAACTATGTACAGTACTCTAATATAAAATGGTAGTGGGGGCTACCTATTGTCTGAGGTCTTGACGTGCAGGGGTGACTGGTGTCTGGCGGAACTTTGCTGGTTGGTGGTTGTGCTATTATCGCTTGAAGTTCCTGGGTAACATTTTGTGAACAGGTGGAATTTTAAGGCTTTTCTGAACATGATGAGGCTTTTTATTCCACGGATGTCATGGGGGAGTGCATTCCAGTTTAAAGGGGCGAATAAGGAGAAGGCTCTGTTGGAGGTAGCCTTTGTGCATGTGGTCATTAGCTTGGGCACTGCTAATGTGTTCAGTGCAGTGGACCTTCTGCTTCTATTTTCCAGGGTGCCATGGACTAGTTTGCTGATTGGCATTGGGGGGCAGTTATTTAGGGCTTTGAAGGTGAGGACCAATGATTTGTATTGGAGTCTGGCATGTAGAGGTAGCCAGTGCAGATCCTTCATGATGGGTGTTATGTGATCGGATCTTGACGATCCGGAGAGAACTCTTGCGGCTGTATTCAAGGCTAAGCGGAGTGGGTTTAAGGTTGATTGTGGGAGGCCATGGAGGATGATGTTCGCGAAATCGACATGTGGAAGGACTAGTGCCTGGAAGGTTGTTCGGTAGTCTGTGAAGTCCAGCAGGTGTCGGAGGTGGCGTAGCATTCTGATCTTATGGTATATTGCCTTTGTAGTGTTTTTTATATGCGCTGTCATGTTCAAGTGCTGGTCCAGGGTGATACCGAGGTAGCGGATTGTGGATTTAGACTTCAGGTCTACGTCGTTGACGCGTAGTGATGAGGGAGGTGTGAATTTGTGGTTCCTTGTGACAAATAGGACATCTGTCTTGCCGTGATTGATGCGTAAGTTTTGTGATAATAGCCAATGGGCTACTGCTTCGAAGCAGTTAATTATTGGGGAGAGCACTGGTTGGTCTATCAAAAATGGCATGTAGAGGAGGATGTCATCAGCGTAGGCAAGGCATTTTACATTGAAGGATCGGATTAAGTCACATATCGGCTGCATATAGATGTTGAACATCAGTGATGATAAGGACGATCCTTGGGGAACTCCTTGTGTTTGCAGAAATGGTTTGGAGGATGAGTGGCCAGTCCTGACTTGTTGCCACCTATTGGATAGGTAGGATTCGCACCATTTTAGAGCTGTATTTTGGATCCCCTTTTCCTTCAAGCGTTGTAGAAGTATGTCATGACTTACCGAGTCAAAGGCAGCAGAGATGTCTAGGAAAATAAGGACAAAGCCTTGTTGGATGCTGTTGGTTCCTGTGATCAGATCGTTGAGCAGGGTTGTGAGGACTGTGTCTACCCCATGTGCTTCTCTGAATCCGTGTTGGGCTGGATCTAATGGTGCTTCGGTGTCGATATGTTGCTGGATTTGTTGTTGAGCGGCTTTTTCGATGATCTTGGCTAGCTGGGGGATGCTCGATATTGGCCTGAAGGATTCTACTTTAGATGGGTCTAGTTTGCTGTTTTTTAGTAAGGGCTTGATGGAGGTGTTTTTAAGGCTCTGCGGGAATGATCCTGTGGTAAAGGATTGGTTCAGTATTTTGGCCAGGATGTTGCTTATGTCATGGCGGAGCTCTTTGAACCAGTTGGCTGGGCAGGGGTCATTGGGTGCTGTGCTGGGGTTAACAGAGGCAATGATGTCAACAACCTCTTTATTGGATACTGTGGTGAAGTTGCATAGTGGGGTTGCTTGAAATGTTTTGTATGGTGTGGAGGGATTGTTAGTGTCTATGTTTCTATTGGTCTTGACCATCTTCGATTGTAAATAGTCTGCATAGTCCTGTGGTTGAGGCATTGGGAGGTGGACTGAGACCGGCTCTCCTGTTATGGACTTTACTATATTGAATAAGGTATGTGGTTTGTTGATGGAGCGTTTTAATATATCAGTGTGATAGAGTTTCCTTTTCTGCATTATCTTCGCACGGTGGATCAGCAGGTATGAGTTGTATGCAGTGTGTGCTTCAGTGGAGTGGGTTCGGCGCCACTGTCTCTCGAGTTTGCGTAGATGGTGTAGAGATGTTCGTAGGTCCATGGAGAACCAGGGTGCATGTTCTCGTCGTTTTGTGGTCTTTTTGGCGTAAGATGGACAAGACGCAGCTCTAAGGTTTTCGTCCCATTTAGATATGAGGTCATCCAAGCTGAGGGAAGTATTGGTCATGAGAGGTTGGAGGTTCTCTAGGACTTCGCTCTTGTTGAGTGGGCGGAAGCGGACTGCTGGCGTTTTGGCATTATTTGTATTTGATGTTGTTTGATTGTTACTGGGAGTGCTTATGGGTATGTGGAATCTAAGGAGATGGTGGTCGGACCAAGGCACTGGTGACACGGATAGTGCGAGGTCTTGGGATGATGAGGCGTTAGGAAGAGGTGCGAATATGAGATCCAGTTTGCCTCCCTTAGTGTGGGTGGCAGAGTCAACACATTGTTTGTAACCTAGATCCTCTAGGGCCTCAAGGAATGCTACTGAGTGGCTATCTTGGAGAGATGGGAGGTTAAAGTCGCCGACTAACCAATTTGGAGAATGTGGGGTGGAGGTGGTGGAGGTGGTGCATGCTAGCTCAATTATTGTTGATAGGTCGTCTGGTGATGGAGTGGGTGCCCGGTATATGAGGTTGATTGCGCATAGTTTACTTGATATGGTGAGAACGTCAAGGTGAGTTGAGCTGGAGGCGTTCCGCAACTTGAATTGAAGGTCGGCTTTAGCAAGGATGAGTGTCCCGCCTCCTTTCTGAGTAGCCCTGTGGCATGTAAATATGGAGAATCCTGGGGGTAGCATTTGATTCAAGAGGATGTTGTCGCAAGCGGACAACCATGTCTCGGTGATCATCAAGATGTCAAGATTGTGTAGTGGAATTAGGTCAATGGCTGCGGGCCATTTGGAGCGTACTGATCTGGCGTTTATCAAGGCACATTTTAGTAGGCGTTGCTGACGTTCTTTCTTGGTGTGTGTCTTTGTGAAGAGTTGGAGGGGTATGTTGATTAGGTGGGAGTGCGGTGAGTGGTTGGTTCTTGTTGAGGTATTGTGTGGAAGTTCAGGCCGTCTCCTTCCATGGAGTAGGATGGGAATGGAGTTGGAGCCCTGGTTGAACGCGTTTGAGAGGTTGGGGAGCCCAAGGATGAGGAGGGAGATGAATGCTATCAGGGGCTTGTACATTCTGGATTGGCAGCAGTATATGGTAGTAGTGAAGGGTGGTAATTAATGAGGGTGAAATTACTGGCAACAGTAGAGGAAACACAGTGAAAAGGGGAGAGTTACTGGCAACAGTAGTACGCTGATACAGTTGATTGGGGATAAATTACCTAGCAACAATGAAAAAAACAACTTTAGCACGGTGAAATTACTGGCAACAGTAGAGGAGGCACAGTGAAAAGGGGAGAGTTACTGGCAACAGTAGTACGCTGATACAGTTGATTGGGGATAAATTACCTAGCAACAATGAAAAAAAAACAACTTTAGCACGGTGAAATTACTGGCAACAGTAGAGGAGGCACAGTGAAAAGGGGAGAGTTACTGGCAACAGTAGTGCGCTGATACAGTTGATTGGGGATGGATTACTTAGTAACTATGAAAAACAACTTTAGCACGGTGGGTGAGAGTTCTTATGATAGCTTTGGTGATACTTGCAGTTCAGAGTATAGTTCCGATTAGGATGAAATACTTGCTGTTTCGGAAGTTCTGAGATCTATCAGAGTGTCATCACCGAGGGGCCACGCCACAGGGCCTGTGGTTGGGTTCTCAGAGAGGTGGAGATATCCTTTCTTAGGGAGAGCTTGCAGCACGAGGATGGTTGTTCGCTGGTTATTCGTTTTTCGCCTATCGTGCCCCGCCTAAGGGCCACGCCAAAGGGCCCTCTTGCGAGGCCCTCAGGCGCGGGCCCGCAAGGCGCGGGCGCGCCTGCCGGCGGCGCTTTTTAAATCGCGCGCTGAAACCTCCCACAACCCCGATTGGGTTGGAGTGCAGGGGCAGGAAAGCGCTGATTGCCCTGTGCTCAACCCCGATTGGGGAGCCTTTGCAGATGGTTGCTGGACTCGGAGAGGGCTGCTTCCTGCCGGCGGCGCTTTTTAAATCGCGCGCTGAAACCTCCCACAACCCCGATTGGGTTGGAGTGCAGGGGCAGGAAAGCGCTGATTGCCCTGTGCTCAACCCCGATTGGGGAGCCTTTGCAGATGGTTGCTGGACTCGGAGAGGGCTGCTTCCTGCCGGCGGCGCTTTTTAAATCGCGCGCTGAAACCTCCCACAACCCCGATTGGGTTGGAGTGCAGGGGCAGGAAAGCGCTGATTGCCCTGTGCTCAACCCCGATTGGGGAGCCTTTGCAGATGGTTGCTGGACTCGGAGAGGGCTGCTTCCTGCCGGCGGCGCTTTTTAAATCGCGCGCTGAAACCTCCCACAACCCCGATTGGGTTGGAGTGCAGGGGCAGGAAAGCGCTGATTGCCCTGTGCTCAACCCCGATTGGGGAGCCTTTGCAGATGGTTGCTGGACTCGGAGAGGGCTGCTTCCTGCCGGCGGCGCTTTTTAAATCGCGCGCTGAAACCTCCCACAACCCCGATTGGGTTGGAGTGCAGGGGCAGGAAAGCGCTGATTGCCCTGTGCTCAACCCCGATTGGGGAGCCTTTGCAGATGGTTGCTGGACTCGGAGAGGGCTGCTTCCTGCCGGCGGCGCTTTTTAAATCGCGCGCTGAAACCTCCCACAACCCCGATTGGGTTGGAGTGCAGGGGCAGGAAAGCGCTGATTGCCCTGTGCTCAACCCCGATTGGGGAGCCTTTGCAGATGGTTGCTGGACTCGGAGAGGGCTGCTTCCTGCCGGCGGCGCTTTTTAAATCGCGCGCTGAAACCTCCCACAACCCCGATTGGGTTGGAGTGCAGGGGCAGGAAAGCGCTGATTGCCCTGTGCTCAACCCCGATTGGGGAGCCTTTGCAGATGGTTGCTGGACTCGGAGAGGGCTGCTTCCTGCCGGCGGCGCTTTTTAAATCGCGCGCTGAAACCTCCCACAACCCCGATTGGGTTGGAGTGCAGGGGCAGGAAAGCGCTGATTGCCCTGTGCTCAACCCCGATTGGGGAGCCTTTGCAGATGGTTGCTGGACTCGGAGAGGGCTGCTTCCTGCCGGCGGCGCTTTTTAAATCGCGCGCTGAAACCTCCCACAACCCCGATTGGGTTGGAGTGCAGGGGCAGGAAAGCGCTGATTGCCCTGTGCTCAACCCCGATTGGGGAGCCTTTGCAGATGGTTGCTGGACTCGGAGAGGGCTGCTTCCTGCCGGCGGCGCTTTTTAAATCGCGCGCTGAAACCTCCCACAACCCCGATTGGGTTGGAGTGCAGGGGCAGGAAAGCGCTGATTGCCCTGTGCTCAACCCCGATTGGGGAGCCTTTGCAGATGGTTGCTGGACTCGGAGAGGGCTGCTTCCTGCCGGCGGCGCTTTTTAAATCGCGCGCTGAAACCTCCCACAACCCCGATTGGGTTGGAGTGCAGAGGCAGGAAAGCGCTGATTGCCCTGTGCTCAACCCCGATTGGGGAGCCTTTGCAGATGGTTGCTGGACTCGGAGAGGGCTGCTTCCTGCCGGCGGCGCTTTTTAAATCGCGCGCTGAAACCTCCCACAACCCCGATTGGGTTGGAGTGCAGGGGCAGGAAAGCGCTGATTGCCCTGTGCTCAACCCCGATTGGGGAGCCTTTGCAGATGGTTGCTGGACTCGGAGAGGGCTGCTTCCTGCCGGCGGCGCTTTTTAAATCGCGCGCTGAAACCTCCCACAACCCCGATTGGGTTGGAGTGCAGGGGCAGGAAAGCGCTGATTGCCCTGTGCTCAACCCCGATTGGGGAGCCTTTGCAGATGGTTGCTGGACTCCAGTCATTAACAAGCACTTACTAAAGAGCATATGCTAGTTACTTTTCACATGCTAAAGTCTGATTTGCATCTGATGGTTATTTATATTCATATATACACTAATTTTAGCTGAAGAGGGCTTTAAACTAGATTTGTTGGGGATGGGTGAAGAAAGCCCCCAGGTAGATGAAAGCCCCCAGGTGGGTGATATATTAAATACCTTTATGAAAATGGGTAACGGGGGTAACGTATGGAAAGCAGTGTGTATAAATGCCCGTAGCATGGGAAATAAGATCCCTGATGTTGAAGCTTTGGTGGGAGTGGCTGACTTGGATTTAGTGGCAGTTACAGAAACATGGTTCACAGAAAAGCATGATTGGGATGTAACTATACCTGGCTATACTTTATTCAGAAAGGACAGGGTAGGAAGAAGGGGAGGAGGAGTGGAACTATATGTAAAAACTACTATTAAAGCTTTGGAATTACAGAGCTTAAAAGGGAGAGAGGAGGCATTGTGGGTTAAACTAGAAAGAGAGAAGGAGAAATCTATTTGCATTGGTGTGATATACAGACCTCCCTCACAAGAGGAAGAGATGGACAGAGAGTTAATTGAAGACATATGCAGCATTGCTAGGAAAGGGGACGTGCTACAGATAGGAGATGTCAATATGCCAGATGTTGATTGGCACATTCTTGCTGCAGTATCATCTAGAAGTAAGGAGATCCTGGATTCTCTACAGGGAGAACTATTCAAGCAATTGGTAACAGACCCCACACGTGAAGGGGCCATATTGAACTTGGTGCTTACCAATGGTGAAAGTGTTTCTGATGTTGTAGTCGGAGATCATTTTGCATCCAGTGATCACCAAATGGTGTGGTTCAGTATTAGGACTAGGGCTGTTAGAATCCATTCAAAGGTGAGGATCTTAGACTTTAGGAAGACTAACTTCGCCAAGATGGGCCAATACCTCAGGGAGTCGTTAGTGGGATGGGAACAGCTGGGAGATGTAGAAAAACAGTGGGCAAAACTGAAAGGGGATATTTTAAGGGCAACCAACCTTTTTGTTAAAATGGTAAATAAAGGTAAAAGGAAAAGGAGACCGCTATGGCTTTCGAAAGAAGTAGGTGAAAAAGTGAAGAAAAAGAGGGAGGCCTTCATGAAATACAAGAGATCACAGAGAGAGGAAGACAGGCATCTATATTGCATCTATATTTGGAAAAACTTAGAGAAGCTAGCAAAGTAGTCAGGAAGGCAAAGATTCAAAAGGAGGAGGAAATAGCCAATGCAATAAAATTGGGGGATAAGACATTTCTCAGATCTGTTAGTGAGAAGAGGAAGGGCAAAAGTGGAATTGTCAGACTCAAGGGTGCAGGGGAGGAATATGTAGAAGCTGATAAGGATAAAGCAGAATTGCTTAACAAATATTTCTGTTCTGTGTTCACAGATGAAGAAACAGGAGCAGGACCTCAGAAAACACCCACAAACAGGAACAGAAGCGAGGGACATCTTGAACAATTGTCAGAAGACTGTGTTCGTGAGAAACTAGCTCAACTTAAAGTAGACAAAGCGATGGGACCGGATGGGATACACCCTAGAATACTGAGGGAACTTGGGGACGTTCTAGCAGCTCCACTGACTGACCTTTTCAATGCCTCGTTGGAGTCGGGAGTGGTGCCAAAGGACTGGAGAGAGGCTCATGTGGTGCCTTTACACAAAAGTGGAAGTAAGGATGTGGTTGAAAACTACAGGCCGGTTAGTTTAACTTCGGTGGTGAGTAAATTATTGGAAACGCTGCTGAAAGAGAAAATAGTGAGGTTTCTGGAGTCCAGCGGATTACAGGATCCAAGGCAGCATGGATTCACCAGAGGCAGGTCTTGTCAGACAAATCTGATCGATTTCTTTAACTGGGTGATCAGGGAGTTGGACCGAGGGAGAGCCCTAGATGTGGTGTATTTAGATTTCAGTAAAGCCTTTGACACTGTTTCTCACAGGCGACTTTTAAACAAACTGAGCACCCTAGGGATGGACCCTAAAGTTACTGCTTGGGTTTGAAATTGGTTGGGTGGGAGGCGACAAAGAGTACAGGTAAATGGAGCTCTCTCTGAGGAGAAGGATGTTACCAGTGGTGTGCCCCAGGGATCTGTCCTTGGTCCAATTCTTTTTAACATCTTTCTTAGTGATATAGCAGAAGGGCTGTCGGATAAAGTTTGCCTCTTTGCGGATGATACCAAAATCTGCAACAGAGTAGACACCCAGGAAGGTGTAGATAACATGAGGAGGGATCTAGCTAAGCTTGAAGAATGGTCTAGAATTTGGCAGCTGGGATTTAATGTTAAAAAATGTAAGGTCATGCATTTGGGCTGCAGCAATCCAAGGGAGCAATATAGTATAGGAGGTGAAGTACTTTTGTCCACTAAAGAAGAGTGGGACCTAGGTGTGGTTGTGTCTGATGATCTTAAAGTAGCTAAACGGGTAGAAAAGGTGACGGCAAAAGCTAGAAGGATGCTTGGGTGCATACGGAGAGGAATGGCTAGCAGAAAAAAGGAGGTGATAATGCCTCTGTATAAGTCTTTGGTGCAACCTCATTTGGAGTATAGTGTGCAATTCTGGAGACCGCACCTTCAAAAGGATGTGAACAGGATGGAGTCGGTGCAGAGGGTGGCTACTAAAATGGTTAGAGGTCTTCATTATAAAGCATATGAGGACAGACTGAAGGATCTTAATATGTACATCTTAGAGGAAAGGCGGGATAGAGGTGATATGATTGAGATGTTTAAATACCTCCGTGGCATAAATGTTCAGGGGGAGAGCCTCTTTCAATTGAAAGCAAGTTCTGCTATGAGGGGACATGGGATGAGGGTGAAGGGAGATAGATTCAGGAGTGATATGCGGAAATATTTCTTTACGGAAAGAGTAGTGGATCCGTGGAATAGTCTCCGAGTGGAGGTGGTAGAGATGAGGACAGTAACTGAATTCAAAAAAGCATGGGACAAACACAGATGATCTCTGAAGGTAAAAAGGGGACTGTTGCAGTTGTTGATATGGAAGGATAGACTAGATAGGCCATGTGGTCTTTTTCTGTCGTCATATTTCTATGTTTCTATTCTCATGCTAACTGCTTCCCAAAGCACTTTCATGTGCATGTTACAGTCTTATTCCATAGCACATAACTTTTAGCATGCAAAAGAGCGCACCTTAAAATTTCTTACAGAGATATGTAAATCTGATGAACATTCTTGGCAGATATCCTGAAAACAGACCTGTTTGGTGCTTTCTAGGAATCAGTCTGAAAGACTAAGATCATATTCTTCATACCATGGCTTAGGTGTGAGTATCATTCCTGGCATGGTTTGAGAAAAACAAACCCACTTGGAGACGAGAAGGATCATTTTAGAAAGGAGGTTTAGGTGTTATCTGGGATGTCTAGGCCAAAACATCCTCAAAAACAGCAGCACATTTAAGTTTGGAGCTGATTTCAGAACTGTAGATGTCCCCGATATGGACATTGCTGGGGGCATCAACACAGATGTCCTTGCAACTGTATCATAGCCCGGGGATGAGTCCCAGCCTGCCATTCAAGTAGCGGAGATGATAAGAGGTCCATCTCCTCTGTACCCTCCATCTGTTTTTCTGGAAAACGATTACTTTTCAGATGCCTATTCATGTCCTGGAAAAGGTCTAGACTTGGATGGGGGCGAAGACGTGCTGGCCATTTCTGAAATCCTATGTGCACGTCAGGTATGGAACACCCCAGACACATTCCTATGCAGGATGGATGCCCCTAGCGTGGGGACATCTCTGGAGTCGTTTGATAAATTGGCCCTGGTAACATCTCCATAATTTAGATGTCTGCATCCCCATTTTCAGATGTCCAAATCATGATCAGAGCTTCTAAAATGATAAAGACACCAAGGAGGGGATTTTGGAAGATTGGTACAGTGTTTGCACTTGTAAATAGTGAGCTTGCATGTGTAACTGGTCCTGTGTGTGTAAGTAGTTATTTTTGAAAAGTCACTACTTACAAGTGAACACCAGCAGCACACAGGGTTTTTAAGGGGCCATGTCCTGAGCTATGGTTTGAGCAGAATTAAATAGGATATGTGCATTTCCTATTTTTCAATGCAAAATGTCCCTGTCAGGATTTTACACGCGCTCCAGGGCATGCATAAGTATTGGTTACCCGCTTTTGGACTTGGTGTCTAGAGGACTTCAAGACAAGCTATTATTCTGGTTCACCGCGCTCTTCATTCTGGACTTCCCCGCTACCTCTCAGACTCCCTTATCCCTCATACCCCTCACTATGCCCTCAGAGAGATTCATGCCAACCGTTTATACCTCCCCTCCGTTTCACAAGCTCATTTATCATCCACCCGTTCCTCCGCCTTTTATGTTCTTGCCCAAGCTCTGTGGAATTCACTACCCCCTACCCTCAGATTAGAAGCATCTTACATTCATTTTAAGTCTCTTCGAAAGACTCACTTAGTTAACCTGGCCTTCAACCTCTTGATCTCCTCAAGCTCCACTCCCTCTCCTTAAACCCATGCTTTTTCTCTTTGTGTGAATGTAATTGCTCCTGTCCTATGATTTATGGCATCCTTTTCTATTTCCTTTTAAGTCTGTTTTTATATTGTACACCACCCTGCTGCTAATGTGAAGGGCAGTTAAGAAAGTTTTAATAAACATAAGCAAACATAAATATGTATATAGCACGTGTATTTAGCTCATCGTGTAAATAGCTCATCATGAAATTAGTGATACGTTATCTACACCTACACAAACGCATTGAAGTAGCCGCTGCATGCCTACACCCATGTACAATGTAACATGATTTGGTTGAAGTGTAAACCGCTTTGATTTACAGGATAAAGCAGTATATAAATCCTTTTAAATACATAAATATGAACAATGATTGAGGGGAGAACAGTGCACACATCTGCAGTATTCAAAACCACTTGAAAAAGTCCAAAATTTGAGTTTTGTACTCAGCTCCTTAATTGGCTCACCCTGGACGTACGTTTGGGTAAGTAGCAGAAAGATACTTGTGTAAGTTGAAAAAGTACCTCTGTTTACAAATTCCAAGTCCCAAATAATGCCACTCTACTGGACATGTATTTTTAAAAAACAGATTTTTCCAGTATACGTTCTGCTAAATACATTATCCACGGCCTTATACATATTTTACAAAAGGCTCAGTGTTCTGCAAACCTTTAGTAAAATACCATGCGCATGTTGAACATCCTGACTTGAATGTCCCTTTTCTGACCTAGATGCTTTATACAAGATTGAGCATTAACTTGTAATATGTTTTATTTACACAGATTGCAAAATGCAAACATATGTAAACAGCAGGCATGAAGCTACGTTGCAGCAAAGTATGACAGGAATATATTAGAGACTTTGTCATTCTATATTAAGATAAACACTAAAATCTAAGGGGTTAACCCGGGCTATCTGCAACTAAGTACCAGTTATTCAATGGGACCTACTTGCAGATAGCCTGATTTAGTAAACATACCCCTAAGACTGATGGTCTCTTGCCAATGACGGTCATTTCTAAACTTATTGCACATCTAAAGGACAAGCCAGTTTCTTGGCCAAATACAATCTTGTAGGCTCGGTGTTAAAATATATTTGAGCAGATCAGGATCTCTTAGCATATCCACTTGCCTTTGCCTATTGTGTCACTGCTTCTCGAGTGCGACTCTTCCCACGTCTCTAAATCCATTCTATTCTCTTCACCAAAATTAGGGGATAAAACATGTACAATCAATGTAGCTTGTGGAGTTGAAAATAATCATATCAGGTCTGATTTTCAATTGTGCAGATTTTGGAAGGGCTGTGTGCTTCAGCAGCCTCTCAACTGGATATTCAGTGCCGCGGCGACGGCCATTGAATATCCGGCGATCACTGCAAAAGCCAGAAGCTGGCGAAGATAACTGGGCAGCAGCGATATTGGATGTTGCCTGATTAGCTCCAGCGTTTTAAAGCTAGACGAGGGTTTCGGTGCAAATTGCTAACTGGGCAGCATCCAATATCGTTGCTGCCTGGTTAGCGCCATTCTCTGCCTCCGCTTTGCCCCAGAATGTCCCCAACATGCTTCGATGCTAACTGGATAGCATTGGGGCACGAGGGGACTTAGGAGGGGATATCTGACTGCACTAGCCATGTAAGTGCCATTGAATATCCCCAACTGAGGCATCTACTTGGTTTACAGGGCTGCAAACCGGGTATATGCCTTTCGAAAATCGGGCCCATCCTCTTTTTAAAATTCATTTTGGCAGTCTTGAACATCTCAAAAAGATTAAACCCCATTTCACAAACCTTTATTGACAAGACATCTCTCAGAGACACTTTTAGTGGTGTTAATCTTTGGCTCACCCAAGGCTTTGCATACTAACAATTCAAGCTCCATCCCAGAGACAGTAACACTTACGACATCTAGCAAAGAGACGAAGTGGCTTTAATTAATGCCATTTACTTACTTTCCATACAGTGACTGCCTGTTTCTTAAATGCTTGTTTTATTTTGAGAGAGCACAGCCCAGCCTCTGAAGTAAAGCAATTACTGTAAATCATGGCTTACAATTACAGATTCCATGAAGAAAGAAATATACATTGGAAAATATCAGTGATGGAAAGTTTCCCGGGTAGTGAGGTAAAAAGAATGGGAGGTCTTTCCATGCCAAAGTGGGAAAGGGGAGTGGATGAGCCCCGAGGAAGCAACTTGGAGGGTTGTGCTCCAGGGAGTGTCTCTTGGAGGGGAGGAGGAAGCCTTCTCTTGCCAGTAGTGTTTTCTGAAGAGTATGAGAGCAGTGGGCAGTTTCCGGGAAGGTGACAATCTCAACCAGTGACGAGGATGAAAGCCAAGAATCCGAGACTTGGTTCTTGAAGGTATTTTGTAAATTAATGAAAATGGAAACAAGGAGTTTCTCCTTTTTCTGGAGTCAAAGGAGAAGAACGCCTTTCGAGGAAGCAAAGGAATGCCCAAAATTTCCAATGAATGAATGTTCAAGAAGTTTCAAGTGGATTTTCTATGAAATGTGCGCATATTTTATTTATTTATTAAAAGAGTTTGTATACCATCTTTTTAACAAAACATTATTCAAATGGTTTGCATGATAATATTTTTACTTCAGTGGTAGAGTTTCACAAATTTTTTCAACTGTTCTGTTCAGGTTTTCCTGCTGTGCTCTCATTGAGTAAATTCGCTTTGCTTTGGAACAGCAAATGTGAAATGGACTAATGTCTTTCTTGGACTAGAGTGAGACAAGTGAATAATCCCTCAAGGCCAAAGCATCCCGGCACCTGCTGGTCCCGCCCCAAAGACTCTGCTTCTCAGATATAGTAGAAGTACCTAATTGCTGCAGCCCCATCCTTAATCTCTACCTGGGGTGTTCCCTCACCAACAGAAAATAGGGAGTCGCATAAGCATACCTGACCAATGGCTGAGTGACCGTTCACCATCGTTATCTATTCTGTTAACTGTAATAACCGATTTCACCTGGTTTCCCAGACAAATAAGTAACAGAAGGCTCAGTCTAATCCTATAATTAGATTCTACTTGCTAAGCACATCAGTAGGTTGTTGTTTGGGCTAATAACAATAAGGTGAACCGTCTCCCTTTACCAGTTAACCCGTTATGGTTCCATTCTGGATCCAGTAAAAAGCTGGGTTTAAACAGTTAATCTCTATATAGACTATGCAGTTCTCCCACCTACTTCTAAAGGGCAAAGCACCCACCTCCAAGCACACAGAATTGCCTCCAAAACCCAAGGACCCTTCTCTCTCCTCCCATTGGGGGTACACATCACTACCGTATATGCGTAGGGGGGTTGTGGCTTCTAAAAGTGCTTCCACATTTTGAAAAACAGAGTTCCAATATAGAGAATGCACCAGATACATTATTATTTTTCTTACAAAATACACAATCCATATTATCCATTTCCCAGCATGCAACATCGCTCTTTGTGATATTACTGTCTTCTAATGTGTAAAGGAAGCAAAAGACACATGATCCCACAATGAGTGGCTTTGATCAAATTAACACAATCAAACAATTTGCCAGCACTTCAGTCACCATACTGTCACCTTTAAAAATGCTGGAGACTAATGATGTCACCACACTTCATAAATAAGCAAAAGGAAGAAAAAAAATTAAAATGATAGAAATATATTATTCCAGATGAGAAAACCATTTCTCTATTTAAAATGCTATATTGAATTTAAGAGAGATGCACATGAATGCAGAATAAAGATTCAGGTTAATAAAATGATTTATCCAATTGCACACCGACCTACTGCTCACTGCCTTGCAGCTCTCTGCATGAAGGAGATACAATAAAGATAAAAAAGATTGTGATTGGATTTTAATTTGGTATGCATATATCAAGGGATATGCATATCAGGTTAAGGGGAGAGGGTTTCTACTCTCAGCTTTCACTCTTCTCTCCAGTCTTTTTAGGATAGGAAGCCTGCTGGCTGCGATCTGCGTTCTACAGAACAACTTACCCCAGAAGAAATACAAGCAGAATGAAAACACAGAGGGGCTAATTAAAAGCTTCCCCTAGCAAACAATTAGTGAAGCTTTAGATAGATCAAGCCTCTACTGTTGAAAAATGTTTACCAGAGGAATAAAATCTTCATCAGCTTTAAATTCTTTTTCAGAAAGCAAATCTGACCTTAAGAATAGACCTGCGTGTTCTGGAAAGCCAATGATGATATCAGAATCTTTAGATAATTCTTTCATTGCTTCAGTAAGAGGTATTACACCCAGTCTTCTACAGAATTAATTTCGTTAAAGCAATAGGCCTTTTATAATATCCATGCTTTCTTGTGTCCTTGGTAGCAGGGTATTTACTTGGTAGAGCTCTGGGCCAAGCTAACTTTGCATATGTAATAGGAGCACGAAGCTCTCTTTTGTCTTACATTGTATAATTTACAATAGTCAATGACTTCAGTAAATCGTTTACACTAAGCAAAAGAAACAGGCAGACTATAGCCGAAACCCAGGGCAGCAAATGCATGCGGCAGTGTCACTCAGTCAAATGAAATGGTGAAAGCTGTAGCCTATGGCCTTGATATTGAGTGGCGATGGCTAGCGAGATTACAGTGGCTGGCTCGGATATGCAGTGCCAGGTTAACATGCAGTCGCCGTCACTGAATATCCGGAGCAGCTGGCCAAGCAGAAAGCTAACCGGGCTGCAGCGATATTCAGCAGGGACAGCCTTTAATGTGCCTAACATTCACCACTCGGGGATAACCGGGAAATGGTTGAATATTGCCGCGGACCAGTTATTCCCAGGTGCCGCCCACAGAACGCGCCCAGAAAGCTCCAATGCTAACCAGTTGGCATTGGGGTGCCAAGCAGAGGCGCCAATAGATATTCAGCGGCACTGTTTTACTACTACTACTCTTACTCATCATTTATATAGTGCTACAAGACATACGCAGCGCTGTACAGACACATGTAAAAGTCAGTCCCTGCTCGTCAAGCTTCCAATCTAATCAAGACAGATAATACAATAGCTGAGAACAAGGGTACAAATAAGGAAAGGAAGGAAAGTGAGGGATCAGAATCAAAAAGCAGCCTGAAAGAGGGGAGCCTTTAGCATGGACTGGAAAAGGGGCAGAGCTGAAGCCTGACATACTGACTCAGGTAGTTTATTCCAGGTGTATGGAGTAGCAAGGTGAAAGGAACGACATCTGCAGTTGGCAGAGGAAGAAAAGGGCATAGAGAGAAGCGAGCCAGAAACATAGAAACACAGAAACATGATGACAGAAAAAGACCACATGGCCTATCTAGTCTGTCCTTCCATAACAACAACTACAACAGCCAGTGGAAGAGCGGAGTTCAAGAAGAGGGGTATAGGGAGAGAGGAGAGAGGAAAGATAGTGAGAAGCAATAGCATGAATGATTTGTAGGTCAGAAGGAGAAGCTTGAACTAGATATAGAAATGGAAGGGAAGCCAATGAAGAGGGGTTATATGAGTAATATGGGGCTGGCAGAAGATTAGCCACACAGTGGAGTTCTGAACAGATTGAAGGGGAGAGAGATGACTCAGAGAGACCAGTAAGGAGGAGGTTGCAATAGTCTAGACAGGAGGTGACTAGGGAATGGGTGAGAGTTTTAGTAGTGTGCTCAGAAAGGTAGGGGCGAATTTTGTTGATGTTATAGAGGAAGAAACAACAAGTTTTAGCAATCTATTGGATGTGTGAGAAGAAAGAGAGGGAGGAGTCAAAGATGACCTCAAGATTGCAGGCTGAGGAAACAGGAAGTAGAAGAGTTTTATCAACAGAGATAGAGAAAGGAGGAAGGGGGAATGAGGATTTAGGGGGGAAAATAAGAAGTTTGGTTTTGGCCATGTTCAATTTCAAACGGCAACGAGAACCCGTGACATGGGTTCCCGACAATATCATGGGGTAAAAACACTTCTAATCTCCCTAAGCCACTTAACCCTCCATTGCCCATGTTCCCTGTAAGTATTAGTGTATGTGTCCCATATCCCCTCGTGTTAAATGTATCCCCCAATTGTGTTGTGACCACTTTGACTGAAGGATAAGGTGGTATACAAAACTGTCTAAATAAATAAATAAATAACCAACACAGTACTGAAAGGAAATGAAAACCTCAAACAAGGATACATACTTATCTTCACAGACATAACAGCTGCCTTTGATTCAATAAACCATACCATACTCCTAGACAGACTGATGGAGATAGGAATCAGTAGCACACCATTGTCATGGTTCTGTTCTTACTTATCTGGTTGACAGTCCCAAATCAAGATCAAAAACAGAACTTCTAGACCTTTCATTCTGCATCATGGAATTCCACCGGGCTCTGCACTATCTGCCCTTCTAATCAACATATATGTTGTCGTACCCCCTTGCCTAGGCCAGAGGCTTAGGGCAAAAAGGGCTGCCTTATTTGTCCTTAAATAGTCAATGATTTTCTCCACCAGGGAATTCTGGGAGTTGTACTTCTTACTTAAAGACAAAGTAGTATGACCACTCAGGTTTGTTCAGGCAAAACAAGAAAATTTATTTTGGGTTCCCCTTTCGCATCAAATTCAAACACATGGCAAAATAGGATTATTCTCCAAAGATAACAGGAACAAAAATTGCATCGGGAACCTCAGAACTGAAAACACCTTTTCACATCACAGCTGTTCCCAGCTAATTCTTCAGCTTGTTAATTCACAGCTACCTCTTGTCATTCAAACCAGGTAAATTCATTCCATTTATATCCAATGTAGCTTTAGTTAATAAACTCAGGGTTCAGGGAATGTTCTTTAGCTTTCTCCTAGCTAAGTACAATATTGCTTTTCAAAGACTTCCTGTCTCAGTCCTTTTCTTAGCAATAATTAAACCTCCCTTCTACATAGAGAACAATCCATCGGTGCTTCATTACACCTAGAATCTTCCTCACAAGAATCAATCTGCATGTCCTCTTGCACCATACATTGCTTATCTTCTCCTGGGTTTTCAACAACACGTTCAAACTTACTGTTTTGTAAAAACTTCTGGAGTTCCTCTAAAAGCTGCTCTCCTGGATAAGAACTCGCTGTACCTTGAGAGTAGGCTTTTCTGTCTTGGAACAGTTTCTTTAATACTTTAATTGTATTCAGGTCTATCTCTCTGCTCGAGGCTGGGTTCTGGTTATCTCTGTCTATAACTGCTTGCACCCACCTTCTCTCAGCTTGGGTTCCTGGAACCGGGTTTTGCACACTCTGCTCTGCAGTCTTGCTCAGCTCATTAGCAATGTCCCCAGCTATCCATCTGCTGGACTCTGCAACAGGCATACCTTTCACCTTAGAACTGCTTCTTTGGTTGCTAAAACCTTTTTCCCACGTGGAGTAAAGCTTTCCACGTCTGCCTTCTCTTGGCTTTCTTGAACCAGGCTTCACTGCTCCTGAACCCTCTGGCTTCACAGCTGCTGGACTCTCAGCTGCTCTTTCTCCTTCTCCTTCCTCTGCTCTCACTGAGGCTGGCTTAAAAAGCCGCTTTCCTGCCACCACTCCCTGCTCCCTGCACATATGCCTGTGATTAGAGCTCAAACCTGCACCTACGTTAGGGCTTGGGCGTGGCTCAGCCTCAGCTAGTATGTGTTTCTTTAGTTTATCTGAAGCTTGAACCCTGTGGAAACCTTGTCTGTCTCTTGTCTTAAAGGCGTATTCCTTATTTTCCTCTGTTTCCATCTGTTCAACAGCACTATCATCGTCACTATGTGCAACCAGCCTGTAATATTACACATGTACAGAATATACATCCTCTACATGGATGACCTGATGATCTATGCTCCATTTAATACCAGAAAACCAGATTACTCTACCATAGCTTCATGCATGACATCAGTTACAAATTAGCTGGAATTTAACAATCTCAAATCAACTATAACAAATCAGAAGTCCTCACAATTATGAGACACCCTGCCTATACTCTACCAAATAATCTACTAATAGGCAATCACTCGATCCCCGTAAAGAAGGAAGTAAAATATCTAGGTGTAACCTATGACCAAAGGCTCAACTTTCAAGTACATATTAAGAAGATTACATCCACACCTTACTATAAAATGAGGACTCTATAAAACCTACAACCTCTACTAGACCATAACCACTTCCATACCATATGTCGGGCAATAATCATTCCACATCTAGATTATTGCAACCTAATACTTCAAACGCACAGCACAAACCCTGCAACTTGCACAAAATACTGCAGCTTGACTAATCACTGGATCCAAAAGAAAAGAGCACATCACTCCAGTTTTAAAATCCCTTCATTGGCTATCCATACAATTCTGTATAAAGTACAAATCAATAATGATGACATTCAAGACAATACACAACCTGTCTATTGACAGCTTAAAGCAGCTATCCAGATGGTTCCAGATACTCAATCAAGGAGGAAACAACACCAAAACATCCTCTCCACCATACCTCTCAAACAGCACTTCAAAGAGTGTTCAAATACTTCAGTCTGTCCCTCTGGAATTCACTCCCACATCAATTAAGATCAATTAAGGACACCTCTGACTTCCGAAAAAAACTAAAAACTCACCTGTTCACTGAATACTTCGATACAACAATGGGCATGGAGCCTTAATACTCAAATACTTATGCCAGTCACCCCTCCCACACTATCACCTGGTACCCTAAACTGAGTATCCTATATTAAAAATTGTAAATAGTTGTTGTTGGAATGCTACACAGTTCAACGTTGTGATCTATACAGTTATAATGTTATCTGTTCTATGTAAAATCATTATGTTCAATGTAAAATGTCTTGATAACACTGAAAGGCGGTATATAAGAAATGCTAAATAAATAAATCCAGGCAGCAATGTCAGATAGGCAGGCAGAGATTCGGACTTGGAGTGTCAGAGAAATATCAAGTGTAGAGAGATAGATCTGAGAGTCATCAGCATAAAAATGGTACTGAAAACCATGGGAGGAGATGAGAGTACCAAGGGACTGGGGATAAAGAGAGAAAAGGAGAGGGCCTAGAACAGACTCTTGGGGTACACCTTCTGAGGATGGGATAGCAGAAAAAACACTGGAAGAATGATAGGAGAGATAATAAGAGCCCCTAAAACCAAGTGAGGACAAAGCATCAAGGAGAAGGTGATGAACAACAGTGTCAAAAGCAGCAGAAAGGTCAAGAAGAATGAGGACTGAGTAAAGGCCCTTGGATTTAGAGAGAACAAATTGCTGGAGACTTTTGCAAGAGCCATCTCAGTAGAATGAAAGAGTTGAAAGCCAGATTGAAATGGATCTAGTAGGGATTGAGAAGAGAGAAAGTCAAGGCGACAGGGAAAAGGGAGATGGGTCAATAATTAGAAGGACAAGTAGGGTCAAGTGAAGATTTCTTGAGAAGAGATGTGATCAAAGCATGCTTGAAGGCTGCAGGGACGGTTGCAATGGAGAGTGATAGGTTGAGAATATGAGAGATGGAAGTGATGATACAGAAGACGGGGGTGGGGGGGAGAGATTGGGTCAGAGGTACAGATAGTGAGTTTAGAGGAGGAGAGAAGATGAGAGGTTTCCTCTTCAGAGATAGTAGAAAAGGATGAAAGAGTAGTAGATATTGAGGGGAAGAGTTGGCATTGAAGAAGGGGAAGAGGGGATGAAGCTGATCTAGTGAGGAACTGGAGTGTAATCTTGTGGATTTTATCATGGAAATTGTCGGCTAAGGGTTGGGCAGAAAGAGAAGGAGGGATCAAAGGCGAGGCTGCCTTGAGGAGAGAGTTGAGAGTTGAGAAGAGACGATGTGGGTCAGAGGCAAGACAGTTAGCCAGATGGACACAGTAGTTTTGCTTGGCGATTGCTATGGCTGACTGGAAGGAGGCGAGCATGAATTTGAAATGAAGAAAGTCAGAAAGGGTGTGGGATTTGAGCCACAAATGCTCAGCTGAGAGGGCAGAAAAGCATAGATAATGGGTAGCTGAAGACAGACAGGGCTGAGGTATAGTGCGCCTCACAGGATGAGGCAGTGGCGGAACAAGGGTATCCAGGGCAGGAGAGAGAGCAATATTATTAGTGCTGCTGAATATCCTGCTGAGCAAAGGCATTTTACATGTAAATGCCTTTGAATATCATGCCCTATAATCCTAGCATTAACTAACAGCACTTTCTTGAACTATGATGGTTTGCAGGTTGAATTGCTCTACTGTGCCTTGCAAAGCCGAAGACACTGGATTCCATTTACTGACTTTCTTTAATCTGAAAAGGAAGAGCCTGTAAAAAAGAATGATTATCATACCTGGGAAAGTGAGGATTCTGTTCTCTTCGTCTAGGATAGTTAGAGACAGAATATCTAGAGTGGACTGATAGCTTAGGAAATTCATATAGGCAAGATGGGCTATAGCATAGGCAGCGGATAAGGGTAGGCCTTTGGGCTATAGCCTGACCAACTTTTTTGCCTCATACAGCATCAGTAAGTAGAGAGCTTTAGGGAGGGTAGGGTTGGTGATTGGCTTGTTTAGCCCCCATACCAAAAATACATTCCACTGTCCCTGGCCTATACTTTGGTAGGGGAGCACCACAGTATTGGGCATACAAATTTCTAGGAGCCTTTCTTGGGCCTATCTCATCATCTCTCAGGTCACTGCCTGTGTTCAATATCCTTGTATCTGTCTTCATAACTCTCTGCCTTTCCAAAGGAAATAGGCACCACCACTAAGAAACATATACACTGTGTAGTTGTATATCCCATTGGAAGTATATGAGGCAGTCATCATAATGTTGCTCTCTTGCCTATCATGTGGAAGCCCATCATCACAGCTCTGGCCATGTGAGTAACGGATACGTTTTTACTTCTGATAGGGTCAGGTTTTCATAACCTTAGATCTGTAGTTCAACATTGCACTCCTGGCTTTATCTCATGAAATCCATTTGTGGCAGGAGTATCACTGTGTGCATTAGCTCTTTCCCCTTGAGCCATTAAAGACATCTTGATATGGCTCCTTGGTGCACCTTAGTGGTGTGAATGGCCTTGGGTGTACATCTATGACCTTCTGCTGGTCCTGGCTACCCTCTTGCCATTTTATCATCAGTATAACCCCCTCTGATTCACTGTGCTGATCCCTCCATCTTGGGAATCTTTCCTTTACCAGCTAAGATGTTCCATTCCTAGAGTGCTGGCCTCTGCTGCTGCTGTTGTTGCCCAGTAAATCTAGCAAGTGCCTTTCCAGGATGCCTCCAGTAAGGAGGGTCAAAACATCATCAAGCTATAACCACAAAAAGGCTCCTGAATAATCACTGTCTCTCAGTCCACTGGCTCAGCAGCTGAAGCTGCTGTGTCACAACTGCACGTGCAGGAAGCCACAGCAGCACTGTCAACCATAACTACTTTGTTTCTGATGGGTTGAGAAGCCATTTCTAGATATGACTGGAAGTGGGTGGGGCTGCAAGGAAGAAGTTCTCAGCTGTATACTTGCTTTTATGAGCTGTAGGAGCCAGCCTATGTTATGCTATGTGAACGGCTAAACAGACCAGGAAAAGATCTAATATATGGGAACTGTTAAATGATGTTAACTGGCATTCCAAAATTCAGTCTTAAATTTTAATTCCTTAATCAGAATTATATGTAACATTTTAAAACAATTTTTGATAATATGGATCTCAATACATTTTTTAAAAATTTTCTTTTAAAAAAATGTGACTAATGTGGATTTTCATACTTCTCGATTACAGATATTTCAATCACATTTTCTCTTTTCCTATATAATCTTTGGTCCACTATGTGAATAAAGTGCTCTACTTCAAACATGCTATAGCATATAGTAGGCTAGTTACTAACGTATGCTAACATTAATGCGTGTTAATTCAACATTTATGTGAATTATTTTAGCACGGATCCCAAGTTATTCAATGGGTCTTCGTTACTAATAAAGCACCTTAACATTAGTAACTACCCCATATAATCCAACCCAATTACTTCAGATGATGTTATGCATATAAATGGTCAACCTATCTGACTGATAAACCTGAAGGGCTAGAACATGGATTTCCTGCAAAGGATTCTAGAACTATCAAACAATCATGACGGTAAGGCTGCAGTGCGGCCCGAAGGGAGAAGATGGCTTTGAATCGAACCAGAGACTGAAATAGAGAAACTTCTGTCTGCTCACTCTCACCCAGGTTCTTCCTGATATCATGAGCTCAAATTCCAGTGGGAAGACCCAAGAAAGCTGGAAAGAAGACAAATGCTAGAGCCTGCACAGTTCATCACACTCCTTCAAATATCTACAAGAAAAGAATTTTATAAATTAATACCTCGCTTCTTTCAGCCATTCTTTCTTGATTCTAGGCATTAATATAAAGAGCTAAGATAGTCCTATTTTTCTAAAAAATCCTTTAGATTTGGGCAGAAAATGAAGGCTCATTTGACCCTTTTTCCAATTACCTCCGACTCCCAAGCTGAGAAAGGCAGCAGGGGAAGTGGTGCTGTTCTTCTGATCTTTAACCTACTAGTGGTGCAAATTGTGAAGTGTAAGATGTAGGCAACTAACAGAGCGAGTCTAAAAGAGGTGCCATATCCTACTCCTTATTCCTTTGTTTCTTTTATCTTTTAAAGAAAGAGGCAAAATGCTTTACAGTAAATTGACTGGATCTCAATCAAACTGAAGATTATAAATGAAAAGTGAACATTTTGAAATCCCAAATGTGCACATATGCATAGTGCCAGCAAAATAGATCTAAGAGATAATTATGAGTAATAAACAGGTGCACTGCTAATCTCTTGCTGGAGTCTATCCTACTTTCAAACCACCAAGATTTAGATCACAACTGCAGCCATTCCCCAGAAAGTTCCAATTTTCTTATTGTAGGGCTGATATCGGTGGCCTGTTCTGAACCAAAACCTGAACCATGCAAGATGGCTTCCTTTTACGAGATGGAACTCTTTTCTGCTGTTCAAGCTTCAAGCCTGCAGATCAAGCAGTTCTGTAAAGTTATGTACCCTACAGCAGAGCTATTGTTTTCGAGCCATGGCTACATGCAAGAGAACTCGCTGCTGAGGCTAGAGACTGTACTACTGGTCCTAGCATTTGCAACAATGTATGAACCTGCATACCAGCATCTTCTCTCATCATGGACCTTTGTTTGGAGAAGGAACACCTGATAACTGTTAGCTGATTCGCTGAAGATGACATACAGTATCTGAGACCAGCCAGTCCTCGTGCTGTGCTAAGGAAGTCAGGACAAAATTATACGCTGGGCATATAAGAACTTTGAGAGACACTTTTCAGACACTTTTTGAGGACTTTTAGAAACTTTGCTCCCTGACACATTTGCAGTTTGCTCTCAGCATTCTGGAAGTCCTGCTTTCTCTGCCATTTTCTGCACTTCGTGTGCTTTGCTTGCCAGCCTGCTTCCTTCTAAAAGACAGTGTGCAAGGACAAGGCCTAACCTTGGGAATGAGTGAATCTCTCCCACAGACCAAAGCTCTGTGTTAGGCTGCTTAGCCAGATGCCTGCAGCCTGTGTTGGACCACTGCCATCCTTTGGACTTTGTGCCATTCCGGAGATGACTTCTCAGACCCGACCACAATTGTCCTTCTGTGAATAAAAGTTCCTCAGTGACCCAATGACACAAACTGAATCAAAATTTACAAAGTCATCGGTAAGTGTAGTCCCTGCAAGCCAAATATATACAGATGAATTTGTCGGGTTAAGCAGACAGGAACAGCGAGAGAGAACTCTCTGCTCAAAAAGTCTGCAAATCCCTTTTTATTTTATTTTGTTTAAATTTTCATACCCATCAAGTGATTAAAGGAAACTTATCTCAGTCCTCGGCAATACAAAGCTGGTCCACTTTCTCTGGCTTCAAATTGCACCTGCCAGTGAAAGCAGACTGGCTTTGTATCGCCGAGGATTGAGATAAGTTTCTTTTAATCACTTGATGGGTATGAAAATGTAAACAAAATAAAATAAAAAGGGCTTTGCAGACTTTTTGAGAAGAGAGTTCTCTCACTGTTCCTGTCTGCTTAACCCGACAAATTCATCTGTATATATTTGGCTTGCAGGGACTACACTTACCGATGACAATTGTCCTTCTGGCAAAGATAAGGTACTGGTATTCATCCTCCCAGGGGTGAGCCTAGACAGACAGAACAGCTAATTTTCTGTATGTCTGAGTGAAGAGCAAATCAGTGGCTTTAGCTGCTAAAACAGTGATTTATGAACTGGTAATTGTAATCATAGGGCTACATAACTTGCTACCGCATAAGTCTAATTAATTCTATATTTGCATTATTTTTCTATCAGCAATAAAGTCTAATTTATATATAAACACAGTGTTCGATCCCTTTATCTCACATGGTTCATTTGGCAGACAGACCTATAGAATCTTGGGAAAAGAGGGAAGTAGCAATTACCCCTGGACCTATCAAGTATTTATATATTTATTTGCCACTGACAATAATCCCCGCGTTACGCAGCTGGGAATATATTACAATTTTGATTTCCAAAACTAAAATAATTTTAAAAAACGAATACGGTATGAATTTATTTATATTTATTTATTTATTTATTTATTACAGGCTCTTATATACCGCTCTATTCAGAATCAGCGCGGTTCACAATATAACAACATACCATAACAACAAACTGTTAGGTTTTACAGAGAACAAGGTCAGAGAACTTGGATAAAACATGGGACGTCATTACTGCAACTATTTACAAGAGTATTTACAAGAGTATTTACAAGTATACATTACAGGATTTGTTCTTAGTTTGGGTAGTGATTAAGATTGGTTAGTTGGTCAAGTAATATTGGGGGAAGAGGTGGGATTTGAGTGCCTTTCTGAAAAGGGATAGATCATTGATAGTACGAATCTCTGGGGGTAGAGCGTTCCAGTACTTAGGGGCATAGAATCTGAAGGCCCTGTTAGATGTCACTGATAGGCATTTTGTCGCTGCTTTAGGGATGATTAGAGTATTTGTTGATATCGTTCTCCTGGATCTGTTGGGTGGGACGGCCTGAATGAGGTCTATTAGAGAGGAGGAGGTGATGCTTTTAGTGGCCTTGAAAGTTAGTAGTAATGTTTTGAATAATATTCTGCCATGTATGGGGAGCCAGTGGAGTTGCTCTAGGATGGGTGTTATATGGTCCCTTCTTGATGCTCCGTAGAGGACTCTAGCAGCGGTATTCATGGCAAGTTGCAAAGGGTTTAATGTGGAGTGTGGGAGGCCTTGGAGAATGGCATTGGCATAGTCAAGGTGTGGTAAGGTTAAGGCTTGAAATATAGTTCTGAAGTCATCAGGATCAAGCAGGGGGCGAAGATGTCGAAGAGTCCGGATCTTGAGGTAGATTGCTCTGACTACGTTGGTTATGTGTAGTTTCAGATCCATGCGTTGGTCAAAAGTGACTCCAAGGTAGCGAATGGAAGGTTTTGATTGGAGCTCAGCTTCTTTCACCTTTATATGGGGTGGGGGGGTGAAAAGTGGGTCCCTGGTGATGAAGAGAACCTCGGTCTTTTTGTGTTGAATTCGGAGGTTCTGGGATTGAAGCCATTCGGATACTGCATCAAAACATTTAGCTAGCGGGGAAAGGTCCATATGAATTGTGGAGAAAGGCATATATAGGAGGATGTCATCTGCGTATATCAAGCATTCAACCTTGAAGGACCTGATGATGTTGCAAACCGGTTGTATGTATATATTGAAAAAGAATGAGGATAGGGATGATCCTTGTGGTACGCCTTGCTTTTGGTGGTAAGGTGTGGATGTTGTGGTCCCTGAGGTAACGTACTGCCATCTCTGATCAAGGTATGACTTGCACCACTCCAGGGCAGTGTCATTGATGCCTTTTTCTTTTAGTCGCCCTATTAACAGATCGTGATGTACAGAGTCAAAAGCCGCAGCAATGTCTAAGAAGATGAGAGCAAAGCCTTGGCGGATGTTATCAATGCCTGTGATGATGTTGTTGCAGAGAGTGGTGAGGAGGGTTTCAACACCGTGGAACTCTCTGAAGCCATGTTGGCAGTGGTCCAGAGGGGAGACGGTGTCAATGTGGTCCTGTAACTGTCTTTGAGCTTCCTTTTCAATTATTTTCGCTAGTAGGGGTATGCTAGCTATGGGTCTATAAGATTCAACCTTTTGTGGGTCGAGTTTGTGGTTTTTCAAGAGGGGTCTTATGGATGTTCTCTTGAGGGCTGGTGGGAAGGAGCCGGTTGTAAAGGATAAGTTCATCATTTTAGTGATGATGGGGCTGAGATCTTGGCGTAGTTCCTTTATCCAGTGGGCTGGGCAAGGGTCAGTTTGTGCAGTAGTCGTGTTAAGAGCAGCGATGGTGTCTTCAACATGTTTTCTGGATGGTGTGGAGAACATGGATAGGTTTGATATGCATATGGTGACTTGAGAGGAGATTGTTGCAATGTTGTTGGTTTGAAGCAACTTGGATTGCAGGAAATCGGCGAATGCTTGGGGATGGATGGGTTCAGGATGTTTTGGTGAAGGTTCTTTAGATAAGGTTTTGACTAAATTGAAAAGATCACGTGGTTTATTTAGTGATCTTTTCAGCGTATCGGTATGGAATTGTTTCATCTTGGCCATGACTGACTCCCTGTGTACAGATAGATGTGTTTTATAGGCTGCTTGGTCTTCTGAGGAGTGTGAGCGACGCCATCGTTTCTCCAGTTTTCTTAGGTGTGTGAGGGAGGCTCGTAGGTCAGGGGAGAACCAAGGAGAAGATTTTCTTTTCTTTGGGTTGTTACCCTGGACTGGTTGAAGTGCAATGGTACTGATAGTGCTGTTCCAGGATGTGATCAGATTTTCCAGATTGAGAGAGGTGTCATGTAGGAGAGGGAGGGTTTCCATAACTATATGTTCTTTGTTGAGGGTTTTGAATTTCCGAGATGATACTCTTGTTGAGTCAATGGAGTTTTTGTTTCTGTGTGGTGACTGTTCGCCATTGATGAGGATGGGGAAGGTGATTAAATTATGGTCTGACCAAGGTACTGGGGTTACAGAGTTGTCAAGTCTATTGTTGGAGTCGAGAGCTGTAAGAGGGGCAAAGATCATGTCAAGGATGTTTCCTCTCTCGTGCGTGGGGGTGTCAACAATTTGCTTGTATCCCAGTTCGTTGATTGCTTCAAGGAGGGCTGAGGCGTGGCTGGGATGTAGTGTTGGGAATTTCATTGGAATTTACAGTCCAAAGGCTTTGCAGTTATATCTACTACTTAAAGGTGTCACTCATGACTTTAACAAGTTTCAACAAAAGGATTCAGTGCAGTGCACCAAAGATAGGATCTCTTTTCATAATCAGTGATGCACATCCATTCTTTTCACTGTTAGAGGGCCGTCTTCTGCCTCTGCATATTCACCCTGGCAGAACGTTCCTTTTTGAAAACATTTCAGCATAGTTTCTTTGCCATTTCTTCCTCATCCACCACCAGAGTCAGTGCTTTTGCTATTCTGAAAGTAATTCACTGACTGAAGTCCTCCTGCACGAGGATAAAGAGTAGTTACTCACCTGTAACAGGTGTTCTCCAGGAGCAGCAGGAATCAGTCCTCACATATGGGTGTCATCGGCGCCGATGAAGCCCCAGCGGAGCATTTCCCCAGCTTTCTATGAAAACCTTTGGGAATGCACGCACGCATGCGCGGTTCCCTTCCCGCCTAAAGGTGCCATCTTACCTCAGTCAAATGACATAGCTAAGAACAGCACACAAAAATGAAAAATAAACTATGTACAACTGCAACTCCAAGGGGAGGAGGGAGGGAGGGTTGTGAGGACTGATTCCTGCTGCTCCTGGAGAACACCTGTTACAGGTGAGTAACTACTCTTTCTCCAAGACCAAGCAGGAAGTCAGTCCTCACATATGGGTGACTCCCAAGCTCTGGGCTACCGAGGAACCCAGGTTGAACAAGAGAACTCCCTCTAGTATCAGCGGCAAAGAAAGGCTTTTCAAGGACACAACCTCCACCGGTAGCCCAACAGAGGGCAGGAGGGCAGGAGTTGCCTAAACCTCAAAGATTCCGGAGTACTGCCTGGCCAAAAGCACTGTCCCTATGGGAGTCCCTCTCCAGGCAGTAATGGGCTGCAAAAGTCTGGCTTGAAGACCAAGTTGCAGCCCTGCAGATGTCTACCAAGGGCACAGAGCGGAGATGAGCCACTGAGGCAGCCATTGCCCTGACACGATGGGCCGTGACCCTACCCTGCAAAGGAAGGTCAGCCGCCTTGTAAGCCCAGGTGATACAGTCAGCCACCCAGATGGACAAGATACGCTTGGACACCGCCAACCCAGCTTATTGGGGTCAAAGGATACGAAGAGCTAAGTAGCCCTCCTATGCGTACGGTCAAGGTAGAAGGATAAGGCCCTCCTACAGTCCAGGGTATGCAGAACTGTTTCAGCCTGGCTCACATGAGGCCTAGGGAAAAATGTTGGAAGGATCACCTCCTGGTTGAGGTGGAACGAGGAGACAACCTTAGGGAGGAACTCTGGATGAGTCCTGAGGACTACCCTGTTCCTATAAATCCTGGTGTAAGGCCTATCACAGACCAGGGCCTGAAGCTCACTTACTCGCCTAGCCGAGGTAAGGGCTATTAGGAAAAGTGTCTTCCAGGCGAGGAAGCGTAGTGGACAAGTAGCCATCGGCTCAAAAGGTGGGCGAGTCAGTTGCTGCAAGACCACATTCAGCTCCCACTCAGGGGCAGGAGGACGGATGGGAGGCTTGAGCAAAAGCAAGCCCCTGAGAAAGCGGGACACCAAGGGGTGACCAGACAGAGACTGCCCCTCCACCAATGAGTGGTGAGCTGCTACAGCTGAGAGGTGGACCCGAACAGAATTGGACTTAAGCCCCTGATTGGATAAGTGCAGTAAGTACTGAAGCACTACTGGTACAGTACAGGAGAAAGGATCCTCTGTACGTAGCTGACACCACACAGAAAACTTCTTCCACTTGAGAGCATAGGTTTTCCTAGTGGACTGTTTCCTAGAGGCTAGGACAACCTCCTCAACTTCCTGAGGTAGGCCCCAGGGGGCCAAAACTACCCTTGCAGCATCCAGGCCATCAAATTGAGAGACTTGAGATTGGGGTGAAGAAGGGAACCCTGGTCCTGTGTGAGAAGGTCGGGTTGCAAACCCAGAGACAGTGGAGGATCCACCGCCAGTTGAAGCAGAAGAGGAAACCAAGGCTGTCTCGGCCACCTGGGAGCTACCAGCAGGACCGAGGCTTTGTCCTGAAGAATCTTGAACAGGGTTCGGGCCACCAAGGGCGTGGGAGGAAACGCATAGAGGAGGCCCTGAGACCAAGATATCAGGAAAGCATCCGCTGCTATCCACAGAGGATGTGGTTGCCTGGAGCAGAACTTCGGCAGTTGCTTGTTCATTGGGCTGGCAAAGAGATCCATGAAAGGGAGACCCCATTTGAGAAAGATCTTCTGAACTACCGAAGGATGCAGCTGCCACTCGTGCGGCTGCAGAATTCTGCTTAACCTGTCTGCCAGGTAGTTGTCCTGGCCTGGAAGGTACACAGCCTTGAGGAGCATGTTGTGCTTGAGGGCAAAAGAACACAGGTCCTGGGCCTCCCAACAAAGGATCCTGGACCCAGTTCCGCCCTGTTTGTTCACATAAAACATGGCAACTTGGTTGTCCGTCTGGATCAGGACAGACTGTTGAGCCAGGGTAGGAGTGAAAGCTTTGAGTGCTAATCGAATAGCTCTGAGTTCGAGGAGATTGATCTGCTGTGCAGCTTCCCAGGGAGACCAGAGGACCTGGGTGCACTTGCCCTGACAATGCGCTCCCCAGCCCTGCAGGGAGGCATCTGTTGTTATCACTACTGTGTAACCTGGAATCTGAAAGGGCACCCCTTTTAGCAGATTGGGTGGGTGTAGCCACCAGTTGAGGGAGTGCAGAAATGGTCTGGACACCCTTATTCTGTCGCTGAGGCTGCCTGTGGCCTGTGACCACTGAGCTTGAAGGCACCACTGTGCAGGCCTCATATGGAGCCTGGCATTGGGGGTCACATGCACTGTCAAAGCCATGTGGCCTAGAAGTCTCAGGCAGAGTCTGGCGGAGACCAGGGACCTGCTGAGAAACTGACTTGCCAAAGCCATCAACCTCTGCCAGGAGAGAGTCCAACCTTGCCCCTATGAATTCCAAGTTCTGGGAAGGGAGCAAAGTGGACTTTGCGAAGTTTATGACAAACCCCAGGCGTTGTAGAAGAGCAATGGTCCTGAGGGTGGCTTGATTGGCCTCCTGACCTGTCTGACCCCTGATGAGCCAGTCGTCCAGACAGGGGAAGACAAAGATGCCCCGATTTCTCAGGTAGGCCGCCACCACTGCTAAGCACTTTGTAAAGACTCTGGGGGTGGAGGTGAGGCCGAAAGGCAGCACTCTGTACTGATAATGGTTTCCTCCCACAATAAACCTTAGGTACTTTCTGTGGTCTGGATGAATGAGGATGTGAGTGTACGCATCCTTTAGATCTAAGGAGCATAGCCAATCTCCCTGCTGGAGGTAGGGCAGAAGGGTTCCAAGAGTAAGCATCTTGAACTTTTCTTTCACTAGGAACTTGTTGAGGTTCCTGAGGTCCAGAATGGGACGAAGGCCACCAGTCCTTTTGGGCACCAGGAAATACCTGGAGTAGAATCCGTGACCTTGCAAGTGGGGACGCACAGGCTCCACCGCCTTGTCCACCAACAGACCCTGAAGCTCCTGATGGAGAAGATCTGTGTGCAGAGGAGGCCTTGGAGGCTCCCCTGGAAAGTATGGGGGAGGCAGTTGGTGGAAATGGAGGGCATAGCCCTTGTGGACTATCTCCAGCACCCAACTGTCCCCGGTGATAAGGGGCCACTGGTGGGCAAAGAGGGCGAGACGACCTCCTGTGCAGGGTTGGGAGAGCAGTGGAGGAGAGGCTATGCTCAAGGAGTCAAAAGCCCCCACCCTGCTGAGTGGTAGCAGGGGCCTGAGGCTTGGGGGTCCTCTGCCTATGGGGCCCATTATCCTGGCCCTTGGCTTGCTGACCCTGGAGGGCAGCTGGGGCAGCCTGATATTGTGGGTACTGTTTGTAGACAGTGCCCTTCCTCGGGTAAAAGGGCTTTTTACCTGAGCCCTTCTTTTTATGAGAAGGGGCAGAGGTCTTCCTCGACAGCCTTGTCCGAGTGAGGTACTCGGTCTCGAGCTGAGCGGCCTTCTTGGTCATGGGCTTGCCAAAAAGGTTTTCACCTCAGCAAGGGACATCGACCAACTTGTCCTGAACCCATGGCTCAAGGTCCGATGACTGCAGCCATGCCTGGCGTCGAACTGCGATGCCGGCTGCCGCAACTCGGGCCGAAGCCTCGAAGCCATCGTAGGCGACGCGGGACATGAACTTCGAGCAGTCCCAAATCCCCGAGGACAAGGACTTAAATCTCTGCAAGGGTTCCCCGGAGAGACCAGCAGAGAACCCGGCCAACTCCTTGGCCAGATCCCGCAAGTACATGCCCATGTACAGCTGGTAAGACTGGACACGGCAAGCAAGCATTGAGCCCTGAAAGCACTTTCTACCGACGCCATCGAGGTTTCGGGCCTCCCTGCCAGGAGGCACCGCGGAGTGCATCTTCTGGCTCTTCAGACGATGCATGGCCGATTCCACAACCATGGAATGGTGTGGTAGCTGTGCCTTCTGAAAGCCAGGGCTCTTCCGGAGCCGATAGATCGAATCGACTCACTTGCTAAGAACCGGCGCCGAGGCCGGTGCCTCCCACATACGGAAGAGGAGCCGTTCCAGCATTGGAGGAACTGGGACAGTAAAGGCCTCCTTCGGAGGAGAGTCATACTGCAGCGCCTCAAGCTCTTCAGCTTGAGGCTCTTCCTCGGGGTCCGCCAGAATAGCCAAGGCAGTGGCCATATCCCGGACGAACTCCGAGAACTGGGTGTCCTCCGGGGGGGACCTACTCCGGGGCTCAGACTGCGGTGAGTCCGAAGGGACGCACCGAGTCTTGAAGGTATCAGGAGACTCCTCGTTCTCCGTCTCCCAAGCCGACTCATCCGAGGAAGAGTCGGGATCCGACCCCGTGGGGCCCTGGAGCACCCGCCCCGATGCCGGAAGTACCGGCATCGACGCCCTCGGTCCCGAACGGGAGGTCGAGGGAGACCACGACCGAGGTCGACTCCGAGCCACGATGGACTCGAGTATTGGCTCGGTCTCTGGGGCCGACTTCGACGTCGATGTCAGTGCCCGCTGCTGCTTCATGAAGGTAGACATTCTGCTCTCCAAGGCTGTCATCCTGAGACTCAGCTCGGGAGATGCAGCAGCACCGACTCGGGCCCCGGCGGTGCCGGGCCTGACGTCGGCTCCCTGAGAGGAGAGTCCACGAGGACTACGGGGCTTACGTGTCCAGCAGACTCCAGCTCCACACGAGGAACTTTGGCAGGCTTCTCTGGTTCCATGGGCCCGGGGTGACGGTCGGGGGTCTTAGACCTGGCCCTCGAGGAGCCAGGGACCTCCTACGACGATGCCCTCGCAAGCCGTTTCTTCCTCTTGCGTTCCCGGTCGGGGGACCCCCTGTCCGAGGAGCTTCGACGGCACTTGGGATCGGAATCCCAAGATGTCGAGGCCTCAGACGAGGTCCAGACCCGGCCGGAGGCTGAGTCCGAGAAAAGCCTGTCTTTTTGCTGCTGGCGACTTCGTAGTGCCTTGGAAGACATTTTTCCACAGGCCCCGCACGACTTAGGATCGTGGTCAGGGCCAAGGCACCGAAGGCAGCAGTCGTGTGTGTCGGTGAGAGACATTAGTTTCTTACACTGATCACACTTCTTAAAACCGCTGGAAGCCATCGGGGAAAAAAAGAGTCCCCGCGAGGTCAAAGGACCGGCCTTCCAGGGAAAAAAGGGCGCAAACGCCAGCCACGAAGGGCAAAAACCGAAAAAGAAGAATCGGGCTCGATACCGGTGTACCGAACCCGGCGGGAGGGGAACCGGCATCGAACTGGTAGAAAAAAGAGCAAAAATCGCTGAAAAATCTAATTTTAACCGGGAAAACTGGACACACGTCCGGTGGGCTTCACGGAATAAAAAGAGACTGAGGTAAGATGGCACCTTTAGGCGGGAAGGGAACCGTGCATGCGTGCCTGCATTCCCAAAGGCTTTCATAGAAAGCTGGGGAAATGCTCCGCTGGGGCTTCATCGGCGCCGATGACACCCATATGTGAGGACTGACTTCCTGCTTGGTCTTGGAGAATCATTATTCCTGTCATACTTCATTGGCATCATAAGCTAAATATCACTTTTACAGTACTTTGATGCTACAGGCATCAAAGCTGCAGATGTGCATTTGTTGCTGTGCGTAAGGTTTATTAGCGCAGCTTCAGAAATTTAGGGGAGTATTCACTGAATTGAATGCATATGTTAACATAAGAACATAACAAATGCCATACAGAATCAGACCAAAGGCCCATCAAGCCCAGTATCCTGTTTCCAACAGTGACCAATGGATAACACAAAGACACGATGCTTAGGAGTATTTTTACCAAAGGTTAACACACATTAGCAAGCATTAGCGTGCGTTAAGTGCCACTGCTCCCATAGAGATAAAAGGGCCGTGGCAGCACTTAAGGCACATTAATGTTCATTAATGATGTTAAACTTTAGTAAATAGTGTGCTCCAAATCTCACATTAACTGTCAAAATGGAATGGGGCGGGACAGCGCCTTATACATAACACGATGATACCGTATTAACGGTTAAGGCAGCAAGTAATGCAGAGCAGTTAACACTACCTCAGTAGGTGGTGATAAGCACATCTGCATATCTGCAGTGCCGTTAACGCATGCCAAGTGTTTTTTTCTGCATTAGCTGCATGGGCAGGTACTGGGAATGCCCCTAACAGTTAACTCAAGAGGTTTTGCAGTTACCACACAGTAATTTTGGCAGTTACTACAAGGTAACTGGAAAAATTTAACACTCTTTAGTAAAAGAACACCAAACATACATTAGGACCAATAAACCAAACTGTTTTTTCAGTGGACCTGTGAAAAAAATGGAACCAAAAGACTGCATTTTCAGCAGCATAAAAACAAGTGGTATGTGTGTCACCAACGGACACAGTTTCATACTGCCAGATACACTGTCTTGTCTCTGCACAACGGTCTCCCTCTCCAGCTCAGACAAATATCTAGGTGCTTTTTTCTCCCTATTTTTGGTACACCTCATCCCTTGCACACACACCGGCTGTCCATCTGCCCCTCATTGTCACTGCTGTCATCCCTCACTAGGACCTACAGCGGTGGCAATGGTTTGAAACAGCCCCGTGGCGCTTACCTTCAAACATCGACATTGTGGAGCTGTCTGCTTCCACACCCTTCAATGGCTGACTTCCTGTTTGAATGAGGGCAGAAGAGGCTTCTGCTCACACACAAACAGGAAGTCAGCCACCGCTGAGGACAGAAGCAGAGAGCCCTGTGGCACCGAAGTTTGCAGTTGAGCACCATGAGGCTCTTTCAATCCATTGTGGATATTGTAGGTCCCAGCAATGGGTAACAGTGACAGCAATGGGCACCACCGGAGGGCTGGCAC
Organism: Ichthyophis bannanicus; assembly: GCA_033557465.1. Taxonomy (NCBI): domain Eukaryota; kingdom Metazoa; phylum Chordata; class Amphibia; order Gymnophiona; family Ichthyophiidae; genus Ichthyophis; species Ichthyophis bannanicus. The sequence goes on from CM066046.1 coordinate 100,592,488, forward strand.
TCTAGGTGGCCATCTAGTTTGCCTAATGGCAGCGCCAACTCTGTCTACATACATAGGTGCTGAATTTTGGTGTTTATGTGTATCCACTATGGGGGTCATTCTGACCCATAAATTGCAGGATTAGACTCCGGGTTGGACATCCAACCCCTGTTTAGGTCCGACATGCTATTCTGGCTCCAGCACTCCCCGCACGTACAGAGGGTTTGGCAGGGAGGTCTGGACGGGGGCGGGAGGGGGCAGTGCAGAGGTGGAGTGAGGGTGGTGTAGGGGAGGGGCCAGTAGTCGTGACCTACAGAGGCAATTCTGATCATGCCTCTGTACGTTCCCCGCCATCGACTTGGATGCCCGGCTTATTCCACCCTGAGGATGGAATAAGTGCAGGGCTCTGAGCCAATTGAAATTAGCGCATTTCAACACCGCTTCCACACATAGCAACAAACTGTTTTTGTTGAGATCTTGCCATTCAGATCTGCCAACTATCTCACTCCTATGATTGCATTTCATTGTATTCTCTACCACTGTATATAGTTTTACACTGTATAATGTTTTCAGTTCAATGTATTTTGTTCTATTGTATATAGTCTATATAGTTCCATGTAATTGAACATGTACCTGTTCTTCCTGTACTATTCATACTGTTGTTAATTGTAAACCGTGCTTGATCCTTTGGAAAGCACGGTATAGAAATTTTAAATACATAAATAAATAAAAACGGCAGGCTGCCCCCCCCCCCCCGCTGCACCAATGCGCCATTGCGGGAAGGCTCCTGCTGCCCGATCCTGGCCTTGAGGGCCCCCAGCAAGGGTCAGATGGTGCGGCAATGGGGCTGTTCTGTGTCCAGACCATCGGTTGCTCCTGCTGGATGTGCTGGTGCCATGGCAACAGGATGCCACTGCAACCGCACACCAGCCAGAGTGTTGTGAGGGCTGATCGGGTACATTATGGGACTTCTCCCTCTTCTGAATCATGTGCATGCCGGGCCATCTAAGTGCCCTGATTCAGCAATTGCAGGAATGTACAGTTCCCGCAGTTGCAAAATCGGGTACAAAGTAGCCAAGCCCATTTTCTGGGCACCCGGAGGCCCGGTCATGCACATTCCTAAATCGGCCTCCATGCATTTGGCTGAGACACAGAAATATCAGGTATAACATGGGGTGTCTGGGCCAAACACATTTTAGAAGGGATGTCAAGGAAAAATCCAGGATTTCTAGAGCAGAACATCCAAAAACTGGTTGAATGACAGCAGCACCTTCTGAAATCGCTTCCTCCCCATCCCGAAAAATGTCTCAGTAACAAGTTCTGGAGACAGGCCTTGTGCCGATAGCAAGGTCTGGTACAAGCACGGGTGTAGACCATTTTACAAATGTGGATTTCCCCAAAGTGCATGCCTGCAGAACTGGGTACTTGAAAGCCCCGGCCTAGGTAGGTCAGAAGGGGCACAACTATGTCATGAGACTTGTATGTCCTGGCTTGCCACTTCAGATACTCAGATGTGTGATGGCAGGCCAGTAATATATTTGGAGTATGTATTCAAATGCAGATTTCATGGGGCAGGAAATAATAATTGCAAGGAAAGCACATTATGCGTTTTCCCCTGGAAGAGTTACATCCGTGAAACAAGCACTTTTTTCACCTTAATAATGGTCAGCAGCGGGTATAGGCATGGATGTCACACCAGCTAGGGTCAGACATGTATGTCACGGTGTGATTTCAGAACAGCATCAGCATCTCCCTTGTTCTGCCCAAGCCAAGTCTCCAACATGCCTCCTTGCTACATGGACCTTCTCAAACCGGAGACATCTATATACCCAGCTTCTAAAATGGCTCTGGCAACGTCTCCATGCTTTGCACATCTACGTGCCCATTTTCAGACATCCAACTCATGAATAGGGTTTCTAAAACTCCCCCCATAGCCTATATGTATAAGACCTATATTTGGCAACTATGCATAAGCACCTATATTGGGTACCTATGTATATAAAGTATGCGCATACCCATGCACTCATATTCAGAAAAAGAAAAAGAAAAAAACATAGTGCCCCTGGATACTGGCATAAATTGAAATGCCGATCTAAAGCAGCTGGCCGTCACTGCTGAAACTAAGACCCAGATGTTCAATGCCAGAGCCATATCTGGCCATCAGCATTGACTATCCAGGGTGGCCGGATAGCAGCAAAGCTAATCAGGAAGCGGCGATATTCAGCTTTGGCAGTGAAAGTTAGACCAGCCTTTATTGCGTCTGTCTTTCACTGCATAGCAATAACTGGGCAGTACTTCAATATTGCCACTGCCCGATTCTCGCCAGCTGCTGCCCCTGGAACGCCCCAATGCGTGCAGCGGAGGCACCAGCGGATATCCAGTGGCACCGACCATGTTAATGCTACCGAATATCCCGGCCAAGGCAATTAACGCAGTTAGCAGGTCTGCAACCGTGTTAATCACTTTGAATATCCTCCCCATAAGCTTACAATCCACACAACTCCACTGGCTATTCTCCAGTCCTTACCTACGATGGAAAATCTGAATAACCACAAGGCCTATCTATTCAGCTCATCTCTCTTTCTTTTGCAGTACTAGTTTGGTCTCTGACATTGCCTTTGCTTTCCCATTGCAGAACACTCTTTCCTCGGTGGACTGGTTGAAAATGAGCTATTTACCCTACAGCTGACATACTAAGAGATTTGAAGGACAGTTAATTTGTCTTCCAGTAACAACTCCATAATTAGCTATTTTCTGTAATTAACATTCACGGCCACTGGCCACCCTGTGTACACGAGAATACAGTTAACACTGATTTTCTTATTGCTTCTTGTTCCAACATTAATAAATTATATCAGCCTTTGTGAGATGGTGTATCATGTTAGCTGGATTCTTTTCAGTGCTTCCACATAGGGCTGCATACATTAAAGTAAATAGATTTTTAAAATAATCCAAATTTTAAAATGCAATTCGAGATTTTCTTTCCATTGCCGAAGCCAGTAGGATCACTGCAGCGTCTCTCCTCCTGCTCAATAACAGCCCCTCATCAATGAGGCAGAAAGAAAGATTGTTCATGCAAAGCAAGCATGTGGAGGGGTTTAGAAGCTCATGTGATGTGAGCTAAGATCCTGCTCTCACAGATTCTTTTTGAAGCCTTCTGCAAGTTACTTCACTGCCCTGTTCCTTTAGTCTATGCATTCAGTCAGAACTGGCTAGAGGTATTTCCAAAAAATATATAATTATGACAAGGCTGATTTCAAAGCTCCCCACAGGACTCGAGGGGCCTGCAGGCTTATTTTCAAAAGAAATCTCTTTGTGGAGTTGCCCTTTGAAATTCCTGCAGCAGAGCAGTGCTATAAGGAGTATTTACCCTGAAAAGTATGCAGGGTAAAGCAGGAATGGGGATTTCAGAATTAAATATTTCCTCTTACTTCATTGCCCCAGTCTAATCTTGGCACTGCTCCTTTCTCACATGGTGAGCTGGACAGTTTTCAAAAGATTTCTTTTTCAGTAGGCAAACCTCTACTTACCCACAGAAATCCTTTTAAAACGTGTCCCCAAAATGTTTTGGAAGCATGAATGAATGGAAGGCATTGCATAATGCAATTTTTCTTATTTTCAGTGAAAATAGGATACCATTTCACTACTTAAAAATTAACTCACAGAAAATAAGTCTAAAATTGCAAAAATGAATGGTGTATAGTAAATGATAGCTGATAAAGACCAGCATGGTCCATCTAGCTTTCCCAGTAAGGTGGCTAGTTGTCGAGATGTACCCACTGCTTTGTGTAGAGTACCTCCCTCTATGCCTGTGTTTAGGGTTATGGGGCCCAAATTTCAGTTGTGTGGTGCTATGCACCGCGTCGGCACATAGCACCGCCCACCTCCCGCCTAACCTGGATTTTCCATGCTGAGGTCATACGTGGCCCCGGCATCGAAAATCCAGGTGTCACCGCACAGCCAGGTAGCTGCAGGAGCTACCCATGTAGCACCAATTTTTGATGCGACACGGTTCGCCCCAGCGCCTTAAAGATAGGCGAGGTTTTCCCATACCTCTCTTTAAGGTGCAGAGCGCTAACCGTGTAGCATCAAAAATCGGTGCTACATGGGTAGCGCCATGGCCCGCCTCTGCTCCACCCTGGAACGCCCCCAACACATCCCGGTACTATGCGGATAGCATCCGGGTGCATTAGTGATATATCCGGAATTTTCAAAGGGCTCAACCCGTGTAGGTTCCCTTCAAAAATCCCAGATAAGGCCTTTACATCGGGAACTAGGGAAGTCGGTTTATGGTTTAATCCGTTTTTATAGACCGTCCTTTACTAAGTAGGCAAGGCAGTTTACAATCAAATCAAATGTAATATATTATAAAAATAAAATTTAATATAGAAAAAGAAATATAATAAGTATAGGAATGAAAAGAATCAAAAGTTCCAAATAATATCATTAAAAAAAAACGAGCAACAAAAATGTCCTCTGGTCTGCAGTTCACAAAGGGAGGTCAATATTGAATATCTGCCTGAAGAGATGAGCTTTCAAAGCCCGCTTCATTGGAAAGAAGGATCCAGCTGCACCTTTGGTGGGAGACAGTTTTAAAGGGCGGGGGCTAGGTGCAAAAAGGCAGAACAGCATGTTGATTCGTGTTTGATTTTGGCAGGGGATGGAAGGACCAACTGATAGGTGGGACATACGGGATAATACAGGAGGACAGGTAAAGTGGAGAGAAATTCTGTAAAGCTTTATGAGTGAGAGTCGAAATCTTGAATGCAATCCTCTGAGCTACAGGGAGCCAGTGGTTCTGAATCAAAAGGGGGGATATGTGGTCGAACTTGTGTGCTGAGGAGAGGATGCGAACTGTAGTATTCTGGATGGACTGAAGACGCTTTAGTTGCTGTTGGGAAAGGCCGACCAAACAAATATTGCAATAATCGATTCTGGCTATTACTGTACTGAGCAGAAGAGTGGTAAATGAGGATTTATCTAGAAGGGGACGGGGGGCTCTACATCTTCTAAGGACAGCAAAGCAGGAACAGGTTAGATGGGAGATGTGGGTAGAAAAGTAGAGATCCGCTTGAAGGAGGAGCAAAGGGATATAGGGTGAGAACCCAAAACTGGAGCTAGGGCAGGTGTATCAGGGGAGCAGGTGAACCAGGTAGCTGTTGTTTTGCTGGGATTAAGGACGAGCGTATTTTGGCTTGGTAGCCAAGCAACCAGGGTTCAATTCCCACTAGCACTCCTTGTGGCCTTGGGCAAGTCATTTAACCCTCCACTGCCTCAGAAGAAAGGCCTGGCAATCTACTTCCGGTGACACTGCCAAGAAAACCCAGGAGCTTTTGGGTCGCCAGGAGTCAGGACTGACTCGAAGGCACACATTGCAAAATTTGCATTATCGAAAAGCCAAGCTGAGATGGCTTCAAGAGCGGCATTAAGTAAAGAGAGGTCAGGTGAAGTAGAATCCAGCTGGGTTAGTAGAAGAATGTCATCTGCATAGAAGTAGAAATTGATCCCCAGTGTTTGAATGAAAGCAGGTAGGCACTGAAGAGGAGGGGTGACAGAGAAAGATATCGAGGAGGAGCCTCGTAGTGAGACCTGATAAGAGCAGTCATGGAGAAAAGAGGAAAACCAAGAAAGCTGGACCTCAAAGAACCGTATCATAAAGATGGGAGAGAAGGCGATCGTGATCCCCTACGTCAAATGCTGCTGTAAGGTTGAGCAAGACTGCCAGTACGAGATAACCTTGATCTAAGTGGGAATGTATGTTGTTAAGCATTGAGGTGAGATTATGCCTGTTGCTCCCTGCAGGCCACCCCCTCCATTTTAAAGGATCAGTTCTGCAAAATTTCAGGAATGCACAGGCAGAAATTTTTCACTTCATTCTGTTTTGTATTTTTTCTCATTCTGGGTTTTTTTTGCCTTTTCCTTTTTGTTTGTGTCATTCCATGTCACTTTGTAGTAGCTGTCGCTATTAGTAGATAGCTCGAGATAAGGCCACTTTTAGATAGGATGTCAAAGATTTTCCCCATATTTTACAAAGGCTCTGCTAAACACAGAGGGGGTCATTCTGTGCCACGAATAGTGGAGATGTACTTCTTGGCGGGACATACATCCCCACTATTCATCCCCCTGCCGCCCCAGTGAACTGGCTCCCCATATGTACAGCTGTGTTTTCCAGGGAGACGTAGACGGGGGCGGAAGAGGGCAGGTAGGAGGCAGTGCAAGAGCAGGGCATGGGTGTTGCAAGACCCTAGACGTACAGGGTTGATTCAGAGGTCAGCCCTGTACGTCTGGGGTTAGCTAGGTAGATGGGGGACTTATTCCATCTCTGAGGTGGAATAAGTCCTCCTGGACATCAAGGGACAGTGGCGGATGGAGGGGACAGACAGGTGAGAGGTGAAGGGGGTTCCCCATAGCTGACCCTGGCCATGGGAGGCCAGATTGGGGGTCGGGCTAAGGGGAAAGGGTATTTTGGGTTGGCAGCTGGGGACCCCTCCCACCTCATGATTCCATCCTTGGCTGTTACTGGGATCTCTTATGTCCACTGAGAGGAAAAGCGATCCCCAGTTGCTCCTATCCATGACAGCCCCGGGTTCCAAAATAGTGCTCCTAATCTCGCATTATTACTGCTAGGGCTCAGGTTGCCAAATAAGGGAAGATGTTGCCTAGAGAAGAAGACTTGTGAGCTGAAGGATGGCAGTGAGTTAGCAGACTGTCTATGTTAGCACGATCCCTCCTACTATATGACTGCAAACAGTCACTTTTTCATTTCCTTGTTTACGCTCAGTTTGATCAAGTCTGTTGTATGTCATTTTGCTTACACAGATTTCATTAGTGTTATTTTTAAAGCCACTTTAAATAATTTAGCATGCTATCATCTTTGTTAAATTCCTGCCTTGAAAGAAACATGTAGTTGAGACCTAAGGAGAAAATACTGTGTTTGTTTCTTTACAAACTACATAAAGAAAGCACATTATGTTGCTATATGCCTCTGCAGGCTTCATCAGCAATTGCAGAAGATCAATTTTGAATCTCCAGAGTTTCAGTGAAATAAAATTAAAGACATCACTTTGTTCTGATGTAATTTTGGTCTGGTTTTTCAAAAGAATTGAATTCATCCCTACTATTTAATAAGTGGGTGTAAGGGTGTCATAAAAGTACCACCTATTAGTGACTTCAGTGTCTCTTCATACATCAAGGAGACATTTTAGAAGGGAGTCACATAAAGATACGTATCATTTACATGCGTAAGTCACTATTTTCAAAGACCATTTTCAAAGCCCATCCTTTAACTGGTTGCTCTTCTGTAAGTTTGTGCTTAAGACTGTGCGTATTTTCAGTGTGGATATGCACAGGAGTGGAGCACAAATTTATGCAAGAGAGTTATAAAACAGAATAACTTACACATGTCCCTGAATAATCTAGGCGTGGACATTTACACCTGTTCTAGGACAGGCATAAGTGTCCACAAGTACAGTAGTTTGATACATCTTTTCACATCTCTTGCGCCTCTATTTTAAAAACTACGCACATATTTCATTTTATAAGATAGGCCTGAAATATGCACATACTAACACATATTAACTCTGCGGGAGTTTATAAAGCTACCCTCTCAAAGGGTAATTTTATGAAGTCAGCCTAGTTAACACAAGGACAGACTAGACAGGCCATGTGGTCTTTTTCTGTCGTCATATTTCTATGTTTCTATCTGCTACGAGGGGACATGGGATGAGGGTGATGGGGGATAGATTCAGGAGTGATATGCGGAAATATTTCTTTACGGAAAGAGTGGTGGATCCGTGGAATAGTCTCCCAGTGGAAGTGGTAGAGATGAGGACAGTAACTGAATTCAAAAAAGCATGGGACAAACACAGAGGATCTCTAAAGGAAAAAAGGGGACTGTTGTAGTTGTTGATATGGAAGGACAGACTAGATAGGCCATGCGGTCTTTTTCTGTCGTCATATTTCTATGTTTCTATGTTTCTACCGCGTACTTAACTTTATAAAAAAAGGGACGTAGGTTGTGTCAGTCTAGGTGCAATCAGTTACACCAACTCTGGGGCTGACATAAATGCCTGTGTCTAGATTTTAAAGGAACCCGTGTAAGTTATAGCATTTTATAACTTATATGTGTAGATTTGCGCTACACTCAAGCTCCGACCCTGTGCATGCCAACAGTGAAAGTGCACGCCATCAGTCTGATGCATATATTTATAGAATAGCGACTGGCTAAATTATGTGCCTGTCCCATCCACAAGTGTAAGTCTCTGAAAATGTATGTGATTTACGCGTGTCGATGATACATAATGTTATGCAAATCCTTATAAAATTACCTCATAAATGATAAAGTCAGAGAGAAGGCATGTGTTGCTTCTTCTGCTGAGAGAAATCTTGAAAAGATTGTGCTTCTGCAACACTCAGGAGCCCTGCTCGTGTCCTTTCTATCCTGCCCTAGGAATGTGCTAAGACCCAAGGAAGGTGCTTTCAGGCACCCAGGAGTGGACACCTCTTCAGGTCTAAGGGGATCTGGAGACCAAGAGGACCTGAGAAAAGTGGAGTATCTTCTGGGAGTCCCAGGAAGGGCTACCAGACAAATGGAAAGTTTGTAAGAGTTGCTATTCGAAACTCAGAGTGATTTAAGGACTAGTACAAATTTTTCTATTAACAAGAGAGAGAGAGAGAGAGAGTCTGCATTAAGCTTTACAGGTACCAATATGGGGAAAATCCAGGGTGAGTCTACATCCAAGGAGTAACTTTGCTAGGGAGTGGTTGGTGAAGAATGCTCTAGTTTGTGCAAAGTGCTGTGACTGTGGACCTTTGAGATGTTCTGACCTTTTGATATTTGCATGGATTGCCCCAGATATTGGTGTTCTATTTGCCAAGTTGTTCATCTGTTTTGAATTTCACAAGAGACCAGTTTTTCTTTAGAACAACCCCAGCTAGTGCATGGAATAGTGTTTGTTTTCCTGGAACTCTTCCACTAACTTGAGGGCTTTGACAGACCCTTTTTCTCCTGCCAGAAGCATGGATTGTCTGATGAACCCTGCACACTCAAAAGATAGTCCGATTAAAGGGTGGCCCAGGGGTTACACAGATAAACAAGACTATCCTGCTCTTGGGATGCACTCATTTTAAATTCCATCAGTTGTGATATATGAATAGTATGTGAAAAATTGTTTTGCACTTTTCCATATTAATATATTCTTGATTGATGTACACTGCAGATCCAACCTGCCAAAATGTTAAAGAAAATGGCCCCCCAAGAAATCTCTCTGCATAAAGGAAATAACTGGAAGTTGTGTTCTTTAAGGTTTATCATGATTCTATACATTTTTCACTCATTTTTCTACAGGGTTATGATAAACCAATTGCTAATGATAGGGATATTTTGAAACGCTGCTTAAACTGGTACTTCGCAGTCATCTGGGACAAGCATAGATAGCCCTGGTTTTCCCTGTTGAATATGAAAACTGAACGTCTGTGCATGAATTAGATAAAACCATAAATGACTTCACCTATCCTTCTTCAGACACCCCCAAGGCAAAAAAAAAAACCAGGCGTTTCTTGGATAAACATTGAAAAATAACCCCACTTTCCCTAGTACTCTGTCAATCATCCCCTGGCTTGAGTGATTCCATCAAAAAAGACATCTGGCAATAGTACCCGCGGTGCAAAAAACACTGGCAAACAGTGATAGTTTGTAACTTCAAAGAATCCCTAATTAGCTGGAAAACAAACATCTTAAATTTGCAATTTCAAAATATCTAAGAACAAAAAGCCCTATATAATTGCAAAAACTGGTTTATGCCTCTGTTTGCATTCCTATCAGCTTTGGTGCTTCCTTGTCTTCACTGGTTTTTGTCACCTTGCACATTATGTTCATCATCTCAAGAGCTCTTAACTTCTCCACACTTTTATTTTTTTTTAAGATTAATGCGGAAAATGATATTTGTCTTAGCATTATTTGTACACTGCTGTAGGGAGGCGTTTTGCTATAAAAGTTGACACAAGCCGCAACCGCATGCTGGGTGTCATTTTTTTCTTTTACCAGCTACTGCTAATTTTCAATGTTTGGTGATTTCTATAGTGCTAAAAAGAGTTTTCTTTTCTTGAAGCAAAAATGCCTTTCTCTGAAAACCAGTCCATCTACGATAAATGCAGACTGTTGAAATACAACTTGTAGAAAAATTCCTTCTGGTCTATATCCTATTCCCAATCTCATTTATTTGCAAGATGCACATTCCAAATACACAATGGGAGGCTGATTAAACGATTTGAGCATGTAGAACAGTGTTTTATGCGCTTAAGTGGGCACTTATAAAATAGCCTGGGGATATAAGTGCATAAAAGTAGGTCACTATTTCAAACAAAGACAGCAGGGATCCTAGAGACTCCGTGGTGATATGTAGGTGTATGTGTTCGGTCTCCCTCTCACCTGTGTCTATAATTATAATTATACCACTGCTTTATTTTCTATGGTTTGAATACAATAAACCCCTCCTGCAAGATTCTGTCTGTTATTGAGTTGGATATCTCTGCCTGTTTATCATTTTTTGACTGTTATCTGTCTTGTTATGATGTTGGTTTTCATTTATTTACATTTTTCCACTGCCTCTACAAAAACAGCCCAAGGTGATGAACGACAAATTAAAACACAAATGCAATCATATAAGACTCATAACATATACTGATACATAAAATCAAGTAAATCACTCAAAGAAATAGCCCTTAGGGAATCAGGAATAGCCGCTGTACCCCTTGAGCTATTGCTGAAAGGCATGAGCTAAATCCCAAAAATAAACAAATAACTCAATCAAATAAATAAATAAATTGGACCTATTTTCATGCTATAAAACTGTAGGTGTTCCTGAAGGTGGAAAATGGGTAGAGTAGGGACAGAATCAGCACCTATGTGCATATTTTATAAAATAACCATATATATATATATATGCTGATTTCTATCAGCACACAACCACACGCACACGTACACATGCACACACGCATGCGGACATACACAAATTTATTCATGTCTCGGAGCAGATCTAACTTTGCACATCATATTTAAGGAGGCAGTTTTAAAAAAGGTCCCACAGTTGCTTGGCTTACCTTTACAGAATAAGCCTAACTTATACACCTAGGTGACTTTTGAGGATAATTATATTACAGGACGCCCAGATTAAGAAGCCAAGATGGTGCCTGCTTAGGTTCTATTTTATAAAGCCTATGCATCTTAATAAAATACTACTGTAAATGGCAAAAAATGTTCCTTGAATGCAGGAATGAATGTTTATGCCTGCTTGAGAGCAGGTGTAACTCTTCATGCACAAAGTTTTTACATATGTGTGTTGAGTAAAGAAAGAGTAGTTAGTCACCTGTAATAGGTGTTCTCCAGGAGCAGCAGGAATCAGTCATCACATATGGGTGACATCGACGTCGATGAAGCCCCTGCGGAGCATTTCCCCAGCTTTCCATGAAAGCCTTTGGGAATGCAGGCACGCATGCGCGGTTCCCTTCCCGCCTAAAGGTGCCATCTTACCTCAGTCAAATGACATAGCTAAGAACAGCACACAAAAATGTAAAACAAACTATGTACAACTGCAACTCCAAGGGGAGGAGGGAGGGTTGTGAGGACTGATTCCTGCTGCTCCTGGAGAACACCTGTTACAGGTGAGTAACTACTCTTTTTCGAGGAAAAAGCAGGAAGTCAGTCCTCACATATGGGTGACTCCCTAGCTCTGGGCTACCAGGAACCCAGGCTGAAAAAGAGAACTCCCTCTAGTCCCAGCATCAAAGAAAGGCTTTCTACTAACAGAACCTCCACCGGTAGCCCAACAGAGGGCAGGAGTTGCCTAAACCTCAAAGAGATTCCGGAGTACTGCCTGGCCAAAAGCACTGTCCCTATGGGACTCCCTCTCCAGGCAGTAGTGGGCTGCAAAGGTCTGGCTTGAAGACCAAGTAGCAGCCCTGCAGATGTCTACCAACGGTACAGAGCGGAGATGAGCCACTGAGGCAACCATTGCCCTGACACGATGGGCCATGACCCGACCCTGCAAAGGAAGGTCAGCCGCCTTGTAAGCCCAGGTGATACAGTCAGCCACCCAGATGGACAAGGTACGCTTGGACACAGCTAACCCCAAATTATTAGGGTAAAAAGATATGAAGAGCTGAGTAGCTCTTCTGTGCCCTTGCGTACGGTCAAGGTAGAAGGATAAGGCCCTCCTACAGTCCAGGGTATGCAGAACTGCTTCAGCCTGGCTTGCATGAGGCCTAGGGAAGAATGTTGGAAGAACCACCTCCTGGTTGAGGTGGAAAGAGGAGACAACTTTTGGGAGGAACTTAGGATGAGTCCTGAGGACTACCCTGTTCCTATAGATTCTGGTGTAAGGCCTGTCACAGACCAGAGCCTGAAGCTCACTCACTCGCCTGGCCGAGGTTAGGGCTATCAGGAAGAGAGTCTTCCAGGACAGGAAGCGGAGAGGACAAGTAGCCATCGGCTCAAAAGGTGGGCGAGTCAATTGCTGCAAGACCACATTCAACTCCCACTCAGGAGCAGGAGGACGGATGGGAGGCTTGAGCAAGAGCAAGCCTCTGAGAAACCGGGACACCAAAGGGTGAACCAATAGAGAGTGTCCTTCCACTAGTGAGTGGTGAGCTGCTAGAGCTGAGAGGTGGACCCGAACAGAATTGGACTTAAGTCCTTGGTTGGATAAGTGCAATAGGTACTGAAGCACTACAGGAACAGTACAGGAGAAGGGATCCTCTGTACGTAGCTGACACCACACAGAAAACCTTTTCCATTTGAGAGCATAGGTTTTCCTAGTGGACTGTTTCCTAGAGGCTAGGAGAACCTCCTCAACTTCCTGAGGTAGGCCCCAGGGAGCAAAAACTACCCTTGCAGCCTCCATGCCATCAAATTGAGAGCTTTGAGGTTGGGGTGCAGAAGAGAACCCTGATCTTGAGAGAGTAGGTCGGGTTGTAACCCTAGAGGCAGTGGGGGATCCACTGCGAGCTGTAGCAAAAGGGGAAACCAAGGCTGTCTCGGCCACCTGGGAGCCACCTTCAGAACCGAAGCCTTGTCCTTGAGAATCTTGAACAGAGTTCGGGCCACCAGAGGCGTGGGAGGAAACGCATACAGGAGGCCCTGAGACCAGGGAATCAGAAAAGCATCTGCTGCTATCCGCAGAGGATGCGGTTGCCTGGAGCATAACTTGGGCAGCTGTTTGTTCAGAGGACTGGCAAACAGGTCTAAGGATGGAAGTCCCCATTTCATGAAAATCGTTTGATGGAACTGCCACTCGTGGGGCTGCAGAATCCTGCTCAACCTGTCCGCCAGGTAGTTCTCCTGGCCAGGTAGATAGACTGCTTTGAGGAGCATGTTGTGCTTGAGAGCAAACAAGCAAAGGTCCTGTGCCTCCTGACAGAGAAGCCTGGACCCAGTTCCTCCCTGCTTGTTCACATAGAACATGGCTAGCTGGTTGTCTGTTTGAACTAGGACAGACTGATGAGCCAGGGTTTGAGAAAAAGTCTTGAGGGCTAACCAAATAGCACTGAGTTCCAGGAGATTGATTTGCTGTGCAGCTTCCCAGGGAGACCACAGGCCCTGGGTGCACTTACCGAGACAATGAGCCCCCCAGCCTTGCAGGGAGGTATCCGTGGTCAAGACCACTGTGAACGCAGGACTCTGAAAAGGTACTCCTTTAAACAGACTGGGTGGGTGTAGCCACCATCTGAGGGAGTGCAGCAAGTGTCTGGACACCTTTATCCTGTCTCTGAGGTTGCCTGTGGCCTGTGACCACTGAGTCCGCAGGCACCACTGTGCAGGCTTCATATGGAGCCTGGCATTGGGGGTCATATGTATTGTTGAAGCCATGTGGCCAAGAAGCCTCAGGCAGACTCTGGCGGAGGCCAGTGACCTGCTAAGAAACTGGTTTGCTAAATTTATCAGTCTTTGGGCTCGGTCTTCTGGCAAGAACGCCTTTGCTAGCAGTGAGTCCAACCTTGCTCCTATGAACTCCAAGTTCTGGGAGGGGAGCAAAGTGGACTTTGCGAAGTTTATGACAAACCCTAGGCTTTGAAGAAGAGCAATAGTTCTGAGGGTGGCTTGACTGGCCTCCTGGTATGTCTGACCTTTTATGAGCCAGTCGTCCAGATAGGGGAAGACAAAGATTCCCTGATTTCTCAGGTAGGCCGCCACCACTGCCAGGCATTTGGTAAAGACTCTGGGAGCGGAGGTGAGGCCAAAAGGCAATACTCTGTACTGATAATGGTTTCCTCCCACAATGAACCTGAGGTACTTTCTGTGGTCTGGATGAATGAGGATGTGGGTATACGCATCCTTTAAATCTAAGGAGCATAGCCAATCTCCCTGCTGGAGGTAGGGCAGAAGTGTTCCAAAAGTAAGCATCTTGATCTTTTCCTTCTCCAGGAACTTGTTGAGGTTTCTGAGATCCAGAATAGGTCGAAGACCACCGGTTCTTTTGGGTACCAGGAAGTACCTGGAGTAGAACCCTTGACCTTGCAAGTGGGGAGGCACAGGCTCCACCGCCCTGTCTACCAACAGACCTTGGAGCTCCTGAAGGAGAAGATCTGTGTGCAGGGGAGGCCTTGGAGGCTCCCCTGGAAAGTATGGAGGAGGCAGTTTTTGGAAGTGTAGTGCATAGCCCTTCTGGACTATGCTTAACACCCAACTGTCTCCAGTGATGAGTGGCCACTGGTGGGCAAACAGAGCGAGGCGACCTCCTGTGCAGGGTTGGGACAGCAGGGACGGAGAGGCTATGCTTAAGGAGTCAAAAACTCCCACCCTGCTGAGTGGGAGCAGGGGCCAGAGGCTTGGGGGTCCTCTGCCTACGGGGCCCATTACCCTGCCCCTTGGCTTGCTGACCCTGAGGGGCAGCTTGGGCAGCCTGATATTGTGGGTACTGTTTGTAGGCAGTGCCCTTCCTCGGGTAAAATGGCTTTTTACCCAAGCCCTTCTTTTTGTGAGAAGGGGCAGAGGTTTTCCTAGAGAGCCTTCTCCGTGTGAGGTGCTCTGTCTCGAGCTGTGCGGCCTTCTCGGTCATGGGCTTGCCAAACAGGTTCTCACCTCGGCAAGGGACATCGACCAACTTGTCCTGAACCCATGGCTCGAGGTCCAATGACTGAAGCCATGCCTGGCATCGAGCCGCTATGCCGGCTGCCGCAACACGGGCCGAAGCCTCGAAGCCATCGTAGGCAGCGCGGGACATAAATTTTGAACATTCCCGAATCCCCGAGGACAAGGACTTGAACCTCTGCAAGGGTTCCCCGGAGAGACCAGCAGAGAACCCGGCCAGCTCCTTGGCCAGGTCTCGCAAGTACATGCCCATGTACAGCTAGTAAGACTGGACACGGCAAGCAAGCATCGAGCCCTGGAAGCACTTTCTACCAAAACCATCGAGGTTTCGGGCCTCCCTGCCAGGGGACACCACGGAGTGCATCTTCTGACTCTTCAGGCGATGCATGGCCGATTCCACAACCATGGAATGGTGTGGTAGATGCGCCTTCTGAAAGCCAGGGCTCTTCCGGAGTCGATAGATCGAGTCGACCCGCTTGCTTAAAACCGGCGCCGAGGCCGGTGCCTCCCACATACGGAAGAGGAGCCGCTCCAGCATCGGAGGAACCGGTACAGTAAAGGCCTCCTTCGGAGGAGAGTCATACTGCAGGGCCTCGAGCTCCTCGGCTCGAGACTCCTCCTCGGGGTCCGCAGGTATAGCCAAGGCAATGGCCATATCCCGAACGAACTCCGAGAACCGGGTATCCTCCGGAGGGGATCTACTCCGGGGCTCAGACTGCGGTGAGTCCGATGGGACGCACCGAGTCTTAAAGGTATCGGGAGACTCCTCATCCTCCGTCTCCCATGCGGACTCGTCCGATGAGGAATCGGGGTCAGACCTCACGGGGCCTGCGAGCACCTGCCCCGACGCCGATGGCACTGGCATCGACGCCCTCGGTCCCGAACGGGAGGTCGAGTGAGACCGCGACTGAGGTCGACCTCGAGCCTTCATGGCTTCGAGTATCGGCTCGGTCTCCGGGGTCGATTTCGAGGTCGATGTCCCGGTGGTCGGGGCAGATGCACCAGACAGGCTGGCCATCAGTGCCCGCTGCTAGTCCATGAAGGCAGACAGTCTGCTGTCCAAGGCTGTCAACCTGAGACTCAGCTCAGGAGACTCAGCAGCTCCCGACTCGGGCCCCGGCGGTGCCGGGCCCGACGTCGGCTCCCTGGGAGGAGAGTTCACGAGGACTACAGGAATTACGTGTCCAGCAGACTCCGGCTCCAGTCGAGGAACTTTGGACGGCTGCTCCTGTTCCACAGGCCCGGGGCGATGGTCGGGGGTCTGAGACCAAGTTCTCGAGGATCCCGGGACCTCTTCCGACGACGCCCTCGTGAGCCGTTTGTTCCTCTTGCATTCCCGGTCGGGGGACCCCCGTTCCGAGGAGCCACAACGGTGCTCAGGATCGGACTCCCGAGATGTCGAGGCCTCAGATGAGGTCCGGGCCCGGCCGGAGGCCGAGTCAGAAAAGAGCCTTTCTTTCTGGTGCTGACGACTACGCAGTGCCTTGGAAGACATCTTTCCACATGGTCCACACGTCTTAGGGTCGTGGTCAGGACCGAGGCACCGGAGGCAGCAGTCGTGTGTGCTGGTGAGAGACATGAGCTTCTTACACCGATCACACTTCTTAAAACCACTGGAAGCCATCGGGGAAAAAAAGAGTCCCCGCGAGGTCGAAGGACCGGCCTTCCAGGGAAAAGAAAAAAAGGGCGCGAACGCCAGTCACGAAGGGCAAAAAACGAAAAAAGAGATCGGGCTCGATACCGGTGTACCGAACCCGGCGGGAGGGGAACCGGCATCGAACCGGAGACGAAAAAACAGTGAATCGCCAAAAAAATCAAACAATTTTCCGGGATGACGAGGACTCACGTCCGGCGGGCTTCACGGAAAACGAGAGACTGAGGTAAGATGGCACCTTTAGGCAGGAAGGGAACCGCGCATGCGTGCCTGCATTCCCAAAGGCTTTCATGGAAAGCTGGGGAAATGCTACGCAGGGGCTTCATCGACGTCGATGTCACCCATATGTGAGGACTGACTTCCTCCTTGGTCCAGGAGAATTTTATAATCCCTTGGCTCGCAGCTCTATCCTGGTGTACTCCCTAGACCATAGGTTTTCAACCCAGTCCTTGGGGAACCCTAAGCCAGTCAGGTTTTCAGGATTCCTACAATGAATATGCATAACATAGATTTGCATACAGTGAGGCACATCTTTCTCATGCATATTCAGTCTGGGAATCCTGAAATCCTGACTGGCCAAGGGTTCCCCGAGGACTGGGATGAAAACCCCTGCCCTAGACCATGGGTTCCCAAACCTGTCTTGGGGCATCCCCAGCCAGTTGAGTTTTCTGGATATCCACAATGAATATGTATGAGAGAGATTTGCATACAATTGAGGTCATGCATGCAAATCTCTCTCATGCATATTCATTGTGGATATCCTGAAAACACAATTGGCTGGGAGGCAGGTTTGGGAAACCCTGCACTACATAGTCAGGTTTTCAGGATTTCCACAATACTGTAAATATGCATGAGAGACATCTGCATGCATTGGAGGCAGCACATGAAAATCTGTCTCATGCATATTCATTGTGGATATCCTGATAACATGACTGGCTAGCGGGTGCACCAGGGCAGGGTTGAGATCCACAGTTATAATCAACACATGTCCTTGTGAACTGCACCCACGCTCCACCCAGACTGCATCCTCTGGCTATGCCTACCAAGCCCTCAATCTTGCCTCCCCACTACCCCCATTACTGCCCATCGCCAGGACCTGCAGCGGCAGCAATGGCATTCGAACTCCAATGCAACACTTCCCTGAACTCCTGGGCGCTGCATCGTGATTCCTGCCCTCTATTGCTTGCCACCTCTGCCCCTCTCTGATGCAGACTTCCGGTTTACATGGGGGCATGGGTAATTCTTAAAAGGAAATGATTAAAATGTACATGGGTGTAGGCAGGAGAATAAGGGGGTCAGGATCAAAAGCAGCCTCAAAGAGGTGAGCTTTTAGCCTGGATTTGATTTGGACCAGAGGGGGAGCCTGACGTACCAACTCAAGTAGTCTATTACAAGCAAATGGTGCAGAAAGGTGAAATAAACGGAGTCTGAAGATGGCATTAGAAGAGAAGGGTATAGATAAAATGATTTGCTTGATAAGCGGAATTGTTGAAGAGGGATGTAGGGAGACATAATTTAGCAAGGCATGGTCTCAAAAATTGAATTCAGTTCTCCAAGGGAGGCCTCACAAACAGCTTGTACAGGAGCATTAATGCCACTTTCCTTCTGCTGGTTATACTGGATATTTACACAATCTATACTGGGGTAATTAAAATCTCCTATTATTCTTGTGTTGCTGATTTTATTTGTTTTTCTAATTTATGCTAACATTTTATTGTCCATTTCATTCTGGCCATATATGGTAATATAACCCCTCTACTATACTTCTGTCAGCAACACATGAAAATGCTGCAAATAAGGATGTTGTTGTTGTTAAGTGCCGTTGAATCAGTGGCGAATCATGGCGACCCTCTGGATAGTTGTCCTAAACTTTAGTCAGGTAGCTCATTGTTGACAGAATGGCACCCATAGCTGCTGTTACTGTATCGATCCATCTCATTGCTGGCCTTCCTCTTTTGCATTGACCGATGACTTTCTCTAATGATCTCTCTCTTCGCACGATGTGTCCAAAGTATGAAAGTCGAAGTCTTGTCATCTGAGCTTCTAAAGAAAGCTTAGGTTTCATCTCCTCTAATACGGACTGGTTTGTTCTTCAGGCAGTCCATGGTGTACACAGTATTCGTCGCCAGCACCATAATTCAATGGCATCAATTTTCTTCCTATCTTTTTCACTATCCAACTTTCACATCCATATGACGTTATTTAAAATACCATAGCTTGAACAAGTATAATCTTTGTACGGAGAGAGACATCTCTGCTTTTGAGAATCTTGTCTAGGTCTTTTATAACCATTCTGCCAAGAGCAATGCATAGTCAGATTTCTTGACTACTTTTCCTCTCTTTATTGATTGTTGATCCAAGTAGGTTAAAGTTGTCCACTATTTCAATTTCTTCTTTATCAATGATGAACTTACTGATTTTGCCAGTTATCAGGATCTTTGTCTTCTTTACATTAAGGTGCAGGCCCATTTTAAGACTATGTTCCTTGATCTTGAGAAGCAAATGTTTCAGACTGTCTTCACTTTCATCCAGTAATGTGGTATCATCAGCATAGCGAAGGTTGTTGACGAGTCTTCCACCAACCTTCACACCTCGGTTGTCTTCATACAGTCCTGCTTCTCTGATGATTTGTTCTGCATATAAATTAAACAGGAAGGGGGAAAGTAGGCAACTTTGTCGTGCACCTTTACTGATTTTAAACCATTCCATTTCTCCTTGTTCTGTACAAACTGTTGCTTCTTGATCGATGTAAAGGTTGTGCAAGAGAACAATTAGGTGTTCTGGTATACTCATGCTTCTTAATGTGGCCCACAGTTTCTCATGGTTCATACAGTCAAAAGCCTTGCTACAGTCGATAAAATACATATTGTGGCGACGGCGCCCCCACTAGGCGGTTGCCTAGTAAGGCGGCGGGCCATCTTGTATCTTGTATGTTGCTTAAGCTTCAGGGCTAAGACCTCTGAATGTGTAGTTGCGTGCAAAAAGCAGTCCAAGTGGTATTTTTGGCCAACACAGGAAAATTTATTAAATTTTTTGTTTTAAATTTCAGCTTTGCACACAGACCTTTGTAGAAGGCTCCAACCACAATAACAGAAAAAGGATGCTTTCTCCAAATAAACTTTCTTTACAAAAAGTGTATTTCAGCAGTGTTATCAATGAGCAGTTTCTTCCAGCTCTTTAACAAAAGAATTTCTTCTTCCAGAAACAAACATAATTGAACTAGTATTTAACAGCAGAGTCCAGCCAACCTTTTAGCTTCCTTTAGCTGCTTCAGGTTTTAACTTTAAAACACTTCTCTGCTTGTCAGCACAGAAACTAAAACTGCTGTATTTAAACTTTCACTCAGCACAAGTGTTCTTGCAGCTTTAACCATGAGATTTCCTTCTCTCTCTAAAGCTTCTTAGCTACAATAATCAGGATAACTGTTTCCTGGGTTTCCTTCCTAGTAACCCCTTAGCTTTTCTCAGTCAGAGATTATACACAAAGAACATTCCATTTGAGAGTCTGTGGAGTCAGGTTCCTCTCCACAGAATTCCACCTCCATGTCTTCCTCTGCATTACATGACTGTGGGCTTGGACAGGTTCAGGGATTTCAAGTTTTACTTCCTTTAAAAGCTTGAACAGTCTTTCCCACTGAACTTTCCTTCTTCTCTCCTCTCAGACTTCTTTCCCTTTAGTAAAACATTTAAAGGCTTTGTTTGCTTTACCTTATCTGTAAAAGCATTCTTCCTGGCATGCGTCTCATAAGGTACAGCTTCTTCCTCAGAATCGTGTATACTTATTTCTGAGCCAGAGTCACACACATTAACTCCCTCAAACTTTCCCCTCCTACCTCTGAGTTTGACTGTAGACCTTTTACAGCAAGGGCATCTCTTAGGAGTAGCGTCCTCTGAATCAGAGCTGCCTGGGGGATCACTGCAGTGTTTGTCTCTAGCCCTTCTAGGCCCTCCAAGCCTGAAGACTTGTTCCTCTTCAGATGGAGCTGAGACCTCCTGCTCCAGCTTACTCACAGCTCATCTTCTCGCTTCCTCTCTCCTGGAAGGAGTGCAATTAGCCTGGATTCTGGCTCTTTCCCGACTGCTGTCTTTCAAGCTGTTCCCGTATCTTGCTTCTCTCCTGCCGGTCTTGCTGACGCTTCCTGCTCTCTCTGTTTGCCTGTGCTTAAATGTTTGCAAGCGTGCTCCCTCTCCTGGCCCCACCCACAGGTGTCTAATATCCCTTCCTATAGTTGCCATGGAGTCTGGGTGTGGCCTCAGCCTAGCTTTGCAAGTGTGGGTTTTTCCACTGCTTTCATTTTGGAACATGTGCTTAAGTGAGCCCATCCCCCTTATGGAAGAAAAAGTTTCTTTTTTCTTTGTTTCCCAGGGCTTTGCTGCACCCTCCTTACCACAATATAGATAACCTTTTGGTATTCTTTTAACTTTTCAAGGATCCATCTCACATCCATGTCGTTCCTCACACTTTCCTGAACTCTGTTTGCAACTATACCTGGAATGAGGCAGTTCTCATTCCAGGTATGGTTGCAGTCTCTGCTGAATAATCTTGAGTAGAATCTTGCTGGCATGTGGTATCAGAGTGATTGTGTGATAATATCCAGAGTCAGTTGTATCATCTTTCTTTAGTATTGGTATAAATACAGGTCTTTTCCAGTCAGTTGGCCTAACTCCAAGAGAGCATACCCACAACAATCCAACAATAAACCTAAATTATATTTTCCTAACACTTTGATTGAACGTTTGCCCAAAAAACTAGGCCTTGACTTTCTTATGAAACATCAAGTACGTTTTTTTTCCTGCTGCAACAGAAACAGAACAGCATCTCACAATTTAGTAGCCAAAAAAGTGAATGTCCACCAAATGAGGCTGCAGTCTAACTCTATTTGTTAACTGCAACAACTGCTGTGATAACTGAAGTTGGCCCATTTAGGAGCTAACATCTCTTATAAATATTGCATCCTTCATGATTCACTTATCAGAATAGTTTTGACTGAATTCCCTCCTCCACAGGAAGACAATGGAGAGATATAAGAAGGGAGAGGGGTTATAGGATCGTAAGTCCTTTTCCAGAGTAATAGGCGAATCATGAAATGCAACACTGTAGATGCCTAAGTTGTTTCTTAGAGAGGGCAATACTAATTAATACAATAGTCTAGTCTGCTTATAATCAGTGTATGTAGTAAAGTAGTCATATCTCTTTTTCAGCAAAAAATCGCAACAACCTCAGCAACCACAACCCAGCAAAAAGTAAGGACCATCAATGAAATCTGATCTTCTACAGCCAGTTGATCATCCAAGAGAATTCTCATGATCACTTTCAAATCTGTGGTCAAAAATATCCCTGTAATATCAAGCAAACATCTCATGATCCTATGCACTCTCCTGACCGATAACGTTTAATCTTGGTCTGATTTAACATAGCTGATTTGCCTCAAATCAGATCATCACTGAATCTAAGCATGCCACGATGTTTCTAAAACAAGTGCTTTGATTGGTTCCCACATAAGCGATTACCTGTATGCTGACTGCAAAACGATGGCAAATCAGCCCTAAGAGCAGAATTATAGACACCAATGGACTGAAATACATATTGAATAATAATGATAACATGGAATCCAGAGGCACAAGGGAGGGGCAGGGCCTCAGTTGTTATTATCTTCCTACTACAACTACTTATCATTTATATAGTGCTTCAATATATAGAGCTTACAATCTGTTTAAGACAGACAAACAAACAGAAGAAACAGGGGACTTGGGTAATTCTTTAAGGGAAATGATTAAAAACACACATGGGTACAGACAGGAGAATAAGGGGGTAATGGTAATTTCTTGTATTCACAACCAGCCTAGCAGTTAATAAGGGTTATTTGGCATTATTTATACTGTCTGCTCTTTATTTAGATACGTTTTGGCCATTTCTGCTTTCTTTACAACCACTCTACTGGAATATTCCAGCTTCCGTAGCTTTCCATCTCAGTCCAAACCATGTGCTTCTAAGTAGTTGTCAAGTTTCCCCTTGATCTGGTATAAAAGCTGCAAGGGTTGTTCCAAGCCTTCCTCCTGTGCATATACCTCTGGAGGCACATCCTCGGTGTGAGAGAGTACCACATCACCCTGGATGGCAGGTACTAGCTAAAGCTGGGGTCACCAACCTCCAGAGGGCCGCGGGCCGCACAGCCGACTACCGGGAGCCTCGCGGGCCGCACCCCCCTTCTCCCCGCCCCCGTGAAAAAAAACAACAAACGCAAAATTATGAAAACAATGGCTGATCACCTTTATTGAATTTAATGAAATGGCTGATGATTCATGCTAGCAGACAAACGCCTAAAGTCTGGCTTCACAGATGACACTGACAGGAGAAGGGACGCTTGCAGGTGGTCGTCGGTGAGCTGCGAGCACGTGGATACAATGGCGGGAATCCTTGGCGGGCCGCACGTAATGTTAACCGGGGTAGAGCCTCGCGGGCCGCACGAAGGGACCTCGTGGGCCGCAGGTTGGTGACCCCTGAGCTAAAGGATCACATCCTGCCACACCAAGGGGGTGATCTCCTTATAGGTGACCTTGCTACCATATTGGAGGTAAAATCATTCTATTGAAGGTCTCCTCCATATAGTCTGCCTGAGCTCCTCCAGGTCTGCCACTCTAGTTGCTAAAGATTGGACTTCTTCTCTGAGAGCCAGGAGCTCCTTGCACTGTCTGTGCATATATAAACGTCAACCAACTGGTAGATAATCATACATGAGGTACTCAGTGGAAAAGACAACCTAGACCCCTTTCATTGCTGCACTGCTCTCTTAATATTGCTGAGTCATGACTTATTCAGAATCGCTAAAGGAGTAGAGATGCTCAGTAAATTTTAAAGTCCTTTAAATTTACCTAGAGGCCAATTCCATAACATGCACGTCTGGGCCATAGGCAAGTCCAAATCAAAAATGAGCCCGATTTCACCCTAATTCCACAGCCATGGGTATAGATGCGTCCGTGGTTCCGGAATTGGGGACATGGGTGTTTCCGGCACAGCATGAGCAAACCACTGTGGAGAAACATGGGCCCCGCTGTTATAACGAGACATGGGTATACACAGCAAACGGTTTGGACGTCCCCATCCTCACCGTATTCTGAAAAGATGGACGTTTCCGATCCTGCCCATCTCCGTCATATACCCTTGGACGCCTCCTCTGTTAAAACACACATCTCCTAAACTGCTCCTCTCACTGACAGTGTTGTGCTGATGCAAAATATACATGAATACTGATGATACATATATGTTGATGCAAACGAGACTAGATATACTAGTCTGCTGCATGTCCAGAACAGTGCAAGGTGATCTCAGTGCACTTAAAGATATAATAACAGCACGTAGAAAGTGATATGTTTGTTATGACATACCTTGCATCAAAACATACATGGCAGTAGAAGAGATCCATAGTTATTCTTTCATTGGTCATCTCCAAAAACAGTCTATACAATGTTAAGTATGGACCCTCACCAACCTCACAATAAATGGTGCTTTTGGGCATGTTTTAGTGCTGTTTGCACTGTTGAATGCTCTTATTATGAGGGTCTCTTATTATCAAAAGGGATATGTTTTGACATTTAGCTATGGAGAACCTTTTGTGCTTTTTCTGCCCTATCACACTGGCACCTGGTGACACTGTGGTCATCCGTACGATCCAGGTACTGGCCAGGCATTCATGTCCCCCCTGAATTGCAGATGAGCACACCAGATCCTTCCGGGCAACCTCAAACTACACACACTCTCACGTTCAGTCACAAAAAACATCATTCTGCAAAAAGATGCCCTGAACCTATGAATATCAGCTGGTACAACTTAATGGCATGGAGTCCCAGGACTAAAAATATGATCTCTGTATCTCACCCAAACAAGAATCCTTTCCATACTCACATACTATTCCTACATCAGTGTCATTTTTAAGGACACAGGAATTGTTAGGGCCCCCTAGATTAGCTTCCTTAGCACAAACTGCAAATGTCACATTGCTAGAATAGTCACTATTGCTCTTCTTAATATATCTTTCAGGGCAGTTATTACTGCCTCTTTAGATTACAAGATTCCCACACCTCTGATTTCTGTTCTTTATAAATTCATCTTGTGGTGTTTTTCCATACTGCAGTCCACCAATTTAGAACAGACTAGTCACCGCCTTTATACAAACACAGTAGAATATTTTCTAAGTAATGAATATCCCATGTCTCAGGCAGGTATAATGGGCATGTCTATGGGGACCATCCAAAACATACACAGGCCTTTCCTGAATACGTTTTATACGTCTCCACACCAAACCATGCCCTGTTCCGCCCCTCCTGGACATGTTCTGAGATCCCCATGTTAGCGAGATAAATGTCCATGGAGGCTATGTAACAGAATATGCTTGTACACATTTTCAGCAGATAAACATTCTCAGAGCACATACAAACCCTTATTCGGTTTCTGGAATGACCTCCTTAGTGTACTGATGTCTGACAAAGACCAGCAAAAAAGACTACAGTTCAGCTCTTGATAAAGTCAGGGTCTTTCATGTGTAAATGAATGTTCCTAATTGGCTCTTGTAAAAAAATATCCCTCTTACTTTCTAACTGTGATAACAGCTTATATTTATGTGCCTAGGATGGGTGGGAAAAATCATTACAGACTAGTACTTTATAGTTCTTTATAGTACTTCTTATTGGAAAATACCTTTTGTAAAACCTTTGCTTCAAACGGTATTTCTCCACGCTATACACACAGCAAATCTTTAATCAAATAAAAGAAAAATGCTACATAGAATTAGCATTACTTTAACTAAAATCTAATTTGCTTATTTTTGTACATGTTAATGGCCAACTTAAAGCACAAAATTCTCTGTTTCCAAAGCTAGTTACAAAACTTAAGCAACATCACTTAAGAAACTCAAAAATCATGCAAATCAGCTCATCTACAATTCTGCAGGAGTGAAATATTGTACACAAAATTTTGCTAAAATGTTTTGTAAGAAAAACTTACACCTCAAAGAGGTGTGGCTATTGCTTTTTCTGGCAAAAACATTCATGATTTTGCACAAACATTTCGCCAAGAAAAACAAACAATGTGCTTCTAATTTGCATATTATTTAAATGAGCTAGCACTGAAAAAAAGTTTCCCCAATGCTGGCTTGTTTCACTGAAACCTTTGAGAGGCAAAACTGAATCATTCATCTGTAAAAAAAAAAATTATTTTCATGAATAAAAAGTCACCATTAGCTATATAAATTCTCTAGTGTATTTGCATTTTCTGAAGTCTGAGAACAAATACAGAGCGCTCACAGGGAGAGACAGGGCCTTTGATTAATGTCTTAGGGTCTGATTTGAGAAGCTGATGCTGAGACAATCTAGAAAGTACAAATGTCAAAAAATAAATAAATATCACAAAGAAAATATCCAGCAAAGAAGATATTTTATAGCTAAATAGACACAGAATACAAGCCAAATGCAGATGGTATTTTAGAGCAAGATCCATACCGATATTGAGGTATATGTGCTGAATTTTTAGATGCTATGCGCCTAAATGAGTAAAGTTGCATTTTTCCGTGGAAAAGGTCCCTCTAAAAACTCCTCTTGGTGTTCCATGTGTAAAATACTCATGCCGCCAGCAGCGTACATACTGTTCCCCTTAGAGAAAGGGGCTGAAGTAAGGTAGGCCAGAGAAATTAAGCAGGATTTTGCCTACTTTCTGCCGTTTTCCCTTCCATACTTTCCACTGCATCTGACGTCTCACCAGCTCCAGACTAAGAATGACCCTCCAAATGTCTTCACAGACACTAGACTATGATGGCAGATATGAAGCTTCCTTTTACATAGGATGTTGAGGTGGGAAATGGGATGTCCAGGTCAGAGCCAGCATGGATTCAGGGAAGCACATGGCGTCGAGACCCTCATGACCTCCTTAATCAATACACTAATCATCACGATCAATAACATAAAGTCAGGTGTAGCAATGATTTTCCTAGATATATCGGCTGCATTTGACTCAGTCGACCACAAGATACTACTATCACGACTCTTTGAAAAGGGTATTCAAGGTCTAGCATTGAACTGGTGTAAATCATATCTGGAAAATCGACAGCAACAAGTTCGCATTGGCTCAAACACATCTGAACCATTCCTCCAAACGCAAGGTGTCCCACAAGGATCCTCCCTCTCTGCGCTGCTTTTCAATATATATATGCAGCCAATCTGCCAAATCACCAAATCCTTCAATGTATCTTGCCTCATCTATGCAGACGATGTGCTTATCTTCACTCCGATTGACACCACGAGTCCAAATTACACTAACTTAACCAACTGTTTCAATGCAATAACAGATTGGCTCTTAGCCCAAAACATGCGAATTAATCTCAAAAAGACAGAAGTCTTGGTTGTCACCAGAAACAAGCTATTCTCCCCACCAGTTTCACTCAAAGTAAGAGACGCTGAGCTCCCAATTAAGAAGTCAATCCGCTACCTAGGTGTTATACTAGATCAACGGCTAGATTTTACTGAGCATATAAAAAGTACAGTAAAAACGATTTACTTTAAGATAAAAAGCCTACGCCACCTAAAACCCATGTTAGAAGCGAATGACTTCCGTTCAATATTCCAGGCAATAGTCACTCCTCACTTTGACTATGCAAATATTGTCTTACATGGCCTACCAATGAACACCATCAACCCGTTGCAACTAGTAATGAATGCTGCGGCACGTCTCTTAGTTGGTGCATCAAGAAGAGACCATATTACGCCAATCCTAATGGACCTACACTGGCTCCCAATAAGATGCAGAATTACTTATAAAGCACTCCTTATCACATTCAAGGCCTTCTATAACATTTCGCCATCAACGATCGCTGACCTCATCTGTAAAGCACCTAGCACAAGAGCAAGAAGACCTCTCACTGAAAACATGCTAGTCTAACCCAGTGAAACCACAAATTGGTCCCAATCAACGATCAACAGGGCATTTAATTCTTTTGCTCCTAGATGCTGGAACAAACTCCCCCCAGATATTAGAGCAATACGAGATATTAAACAATTCAGAAAGGCTATCAAGCACTATTTATTCACGGAATACTTTCAGCCACCGTAACATAGATCACCTGCAACATATACCTCCAATGCTTAACAAAAACCCAAATGTATTAGAATTACGCAATGCAGTTGTATATACACTTAGAAATACTTATGTTGTTGATCTCATGTAAATTTAAATACATATGTTTTTGTTGATCTTATGTAAATAGTTTATGGAATGGTTCTACAAATAGAGTATCCCAGTTATCCAAGTTCTTAAACTGTTATCTGTAAACTCATACTTGTTAAATGTACTGAGATGTTGTTGTTCCATGTAAACCGCGCTGATGCCGAATAGTGCGGTATAAAAGAAACTTTAAATAAATAAAATAAATAAATAAAACATTCACAGTTCTCCAAGTGCTTTACAAAAGACTCTGCTGAATGTGAAGCCTTTTCCGAAATATTTATAGGGGTGCCAGCACATAGACATACATTTGCCGGAACGTACAGCATTGATTTAAAAAATCTACACATGCAGAAAAAGTGTGTCATCATTTAGCAGCTTCCATATTTAAGTTTCAGTGATTATTCATTGTACTGATAATTTTCGCTACTTTCACATATAAATGCCAGAAAGTATATCTATAGGAGTCATATTCCATAAGTGTGTCCAGTGAAATGTTTACATTTTAAAAAGTACACAAAGTATCAGTGCATATGCACAATTACCCCCGCAATAACTCGTTTCAAGCCCTGGCTGAAACAAGCATTCTGCACAAGCTTATGCGTGCCTTAGAGAAGCTGCAAAAGCCAATGGGGGAAATTTTTCAAAATCTATGCATCATTTTTGGCCCACCCAGGATATGCCCCCTTTGAATTTGGGCATCCTGGGCCATCTACATGTATAAAGTGTGGCATTCTGAGATTCTCACCTACATGTGTATGCAATGTAGTTCAATTTTGTTTAGTTTTATCAGCATCTTGATATACTCAAATTATCAGTGAAAATTTAACAGCAAACAGCAACAATAAATAAACAAGAGGAAAAAAGTACAGATACAAATACAACCATGAAACACCAGTGGTCCCTGCCCTGTGGATAAGCACGCACGCCTTCGAATAGACCTTGGAAAAAAGTTGTCTTCAGGGAAGCCTTGAACCGTGCACTAGAAGATTCACACTGTAGATCTGGAGGCAGAGCACACAAAAGCAATGGAGCAAAGTAACTAAAAGCTGAGCGATATGTGATTTCATGACACATAATTTGCTGGGGAAGGAAGGACAGGAAGATTGCCATGGAATCTGAAGAGATTTCAGATAGAGGGAGGAGCTGAAGAAAAGGCCTTATGAATAAGTAACAAAATCTTAGAACAAATGTGATATACAATCGGCAACCAGCGAGGAGAATGACATGATCAAACCAGCCAGCCCCAAACAGTAAGGGGCAGCAGCATTCTGTAAAAGCTGAAGGCATTATAGCAAAGCTAAAGTAGAACCGCAATAAAGAGAGTTACAGTAATCCAGCCTACTGAGGAGAATAGCTGAAACCGGGACATGAAGATCGTCATGGTTAAAGAATGATATTGATCATAGTTGTCACAGAACAAAAAATAAAGATTTGACCACATGTGAAATTTGAGGTGCCAAAGAAAGATTAGCGTCAAGACGAATGCCTAGTACAGTAATGTCCATGTGTAAATGCCGTTATTTACATATGGAGATACTGCACCAGGCTTCTAAAATGACCTCCAAAATCTGCAAGGACAATTTAACTTCTCCTTTTCTCCATCCTACTTCAGTGCGGCAGATGCAACTTGAACTTTAGTCGTATTCTTGACTTTCTATACTTTAGGATTGTTTGTGCTTATACCCTACGTCTTTGAATTATGTTAGTTTGGTCCTCTAGAACTTCCACTGGGAGGCTACTCAATATATCTACAACCCTTTCTTTCACTGCTCCTGAGTACTGCTCACTAGAACTTCCTTTCCAGTGGAAAAAAAAAATAAATTCTTGCCTCTTATACATTATTTATACATTTTAGGGATTTGAACAGCTCCTGAATATTCTCCTTGTCCATCCTCTCCTGCAGTTTCACCTCAGAGACCTTATGGTATCATGTTGTTAATCTTATAATCAAATAGGTTCAACCCTCAATTCCTCTCCTGTTTGGTGCACATCAGTACCTTTCCTACCACATGATTTTTAGCCAGACAAACCAGGGATACTATAAAAAATGATCTTACTCATCCATCATCAGAGTAAAGATATTGTGCCTTCTAAAAGTTATCACATCCTTTTCAATATTCTGCTGCCTAAAAAATATAATTCAAAATACATTAAAGCAGGAATTCCTTTCACTAATCTACACAACGTACTCTGCACTTTCAATGTGAAAGAACAATTGTAGAAATAAGCAAAAAGTACTTAAGAATAAGAAACCAAATAGCTTGGACTGGATAAGTCTTCTCACCCTTTGAGTCAGTTCTTGGTGGAAGGCCCTTTTGCAGCAATAACAGCCATGAAGCATAGGATAAGCATTTACCAGCTTTGCACAGTGGGATGGTGCGGTCTTTACCCATGGAACAATAGCTCACACTCTTCCATGTTGGCTGTGAATCATCCGTGGACTGCAGTCTTCATATCTTGCCACAGGTTTTTTATTGGATTCAGTACTAGGCTTTGAGTGGGTCACTTAGAAAATTCACTTTCTTCTTGCTGAGTCATTCCATTTATTGCTTTTGCTCTGTAGTTAGGATCAGTCTCCTGCTGAAAAGTAAATCTCCTCCCAGCCCCAAGTCTATGGCAGATTGGGATAGATGTTTCTCCAGGATCTGCCTGTACATTGCGTCATCCATTTTTCCCATGACCTTCACTTGCATCCTTGTCCCTGCTGATATAATGCTGCTACCACCATGCTTTACTGTAGGGATGATGTGCTGTTTGTTTTATGCAACACATATTGCTTAGCACTGAGACCAAAAAGTTCCATGTGGTCTCATCAAACCAAAAAACCTCCCACATGTTTGCAATATTGTCTAAGGGCCCCTTTTATTAAACAATTAGCATGTGTTCTCTGCTGCATGGCCCATTTTATTCCTGTGGCTGATAGCATGAGCTAAGTGTTAGTAAAAGGGACAAATACTATGTGGCCCCTCAAAAGACTTTTCTTCAACAGTGGCTTCCTTCTTAACCATGGTCCCATACAGCTATGTCTGGGACATAATCTTGTCTCAACATTTTCCCAACCTCAGTCAGAGACCGCTGTAATTGTTTTAAAGTAATCTTAGGGCTCACAGTGATCTTCCTCAGCAGTTTCCTTAACTTGGGAGGGATGGCCTGATCAAGTGTGTTTGTGGTGTCAAATTTTTTTCACTTTACAATAACGGAGCTGGCAATGTCGCAAGGGATATTTAAACACACTGAAATTTTCTTACATCTTTCCCCTAATCTCTATCTTTGAATAATTTATCCTGGAAGTCTTTCAGAAGCTCTGCGCTTTGCATGTATTGACCTTTATTTCAAATTGACTTCATACAGCAGAAATGACTTCACTCGTCATCCAGGAGTTATTTAAATTAGCTCAGCTACTGTGACTAGACAGAGGTGGGATCTATTTGCCTTATTATCAGTGGTGCATTGCCCTATTGGGGGATTGAGCATCCCCTGAAAAAACAAACAGCATATCCTCTCAGAGTGTGCCCTCTTAAAGGCACAGGGGATTGCAGACCAGCAGGGATATGACTAGCTACCCGCTCATGAGCCCCTGTGCCTTTATGAGGACAGACTCGGAAGGGATATATTGCTACTGGCATCTTTTACATCGCTTGAGGCGAGGGCTTGCAACAATAGCAGCTCGAGCCTGAAGCAAGAGAGGTTGCAGCATCAGAGGGAGAGAGAAACTGAGGGGAGAGGATGGACTGGGGGTAGGATCCTCATACCTGGGCCAATTTCTGCTTATTATGGGCCTCGTTAAAGTAATTGTTGGTAACAAATCAAATTTGAGTGTGGACACTTGCACAATCAAAAAATTTTGAATTTCTTATTCTTAATTACTCTATAATTGTTCTTTCATGCTGAAACTGCAGAGTATGTTGTATAGATCAGTGAAACAAACGCCTACTTTAATGCATTTTGAATTGTATTTTTCAAAGAACAGAATGTGAAAATGTACAAAGTTTTACAAGGCACCGTACATAAAATACAGATCAGAAGGTTTCAGATAGCATCAATATAGAGGAGGTATTTTACTTCCAAATCAATAATGAAGTACAATAACTGATTTCTGCAGTGTGTTCTTCTTCTTCAAGCTCCATCTTTGGTCCTATTCAAATCCAAGCTTCGAGGCTGCTTTTGGATCCTGTACACCTTATTCTTCTGTTTACACCCATGTGTATTTTAATCATTGCCCTTAAGAATTCCCCAGTCCCCTGTTTGTTCTGTTTGCCTGTCTTAGTAGATTGTAAGCCCTGTGGGGCAGAGACTGTCTGTTATATGTATGTGTACAACACTGTGTATGGCTAGTAGTGCAATATAAATAAGTAGTAATAGTAATAGTTGCAGTCTTTGTGATAGTAGTAGTAGTAGATGACTGAGTAGAGTACCGCTAGGTATTCTGTCAGACTGTTAAGTTTCTAATTGGATACTCCAGTTTCAAACTGAATTTCAAACCAATACTCTAGTGGTGGAGATTTTTCTGCTTGATTTATGTTTTTGAATTATTATTTTATGGTTTAAAATAGTTATTTTATGGTTTTAATTTG
The DNA here is from genome assembly GCA_033557465.1 of Ichthyophis bannanicus. NCBI lineage: Eukaryota > Metazoa > Chordata > Amphibia > Gymnophiona > Ichthyophiidae > Ichthyophis > Ichthyophis bannanicus. The sequence continues at coordinate 100,624,991 of CM066046.1, forward strand.
ATTGAAAGTTTTATTTGATGTGTGTTTTTAAATGCTAGATGTTTTGAGTGTTTTATTATGTTGTTTTCATGTTTATGGATTTGATTGTACATTTATTTATTTAACAGTTTTTCTATACCAATTTATCCTATGGACAAAGCGGTTTACATTGCAACAGAATATTATTCATTGAACAAGGAAATCAGCTTGGAGGTAATAGTTAACATTAGCGTAGGTTTGTAAGTCTAGGGCATAGGTTTTCAAACCAGTCCTCGGGGAACCCTAGGCCAGTCAGGTTTTCAGGATTCCCACAATGAATATGCATAAAATAGATTTGCATACAACAAAGGCAGAACATGCAAATCTTTCTCATGCATATTCATTCTGGGAATCCTGAAAACCTGACTGGCCTAGGATTCCCCGAAGACTGGGTTGAAAACCCCCAGTCTAGGGTATCATTAATGACATAAGGTGTTCAGGGTGAGTGAAGTATGAGGGGGTAAACCTGGGAAGGTGGGAGGGGCGGGGGCTGAGTAGTTGATTGGTGGCAGATTAAGTTATGTTGTCCGAGAAGCAGTCTTTGAATAAATGCATCTTTAGAGCTTGATTTGATATGTGTTCCTTTTTTTCTTACTTAGATTCGAAACCACCTTGAAGTGCTTTTTCTAAGTCTGAATGGCAGTCAAGCAAATGTTCTAAAATCAATAAATAAAATAATAAAATATATTAATTTTGGGCACAGTCTAGGAGGAAAAGAAAGGCTTGCTTTTGATATTACCTATACATTCATCTGATACTATAAGGATAAATGATTAACACACGCCATACCAAGTCAGTAGATAAGGATCTTACGGGATAGACTGCGGCTGTTAGTGTGGTAGAATAGCAAACTAGGCACAAGGGTAACATGCACAAAACATGGGGCATTCAGAGTCAAACCAGATTGGGGAGAATTAGATAGAGACTGGTGGAATATCCTTGAAGTTGCTGAGAGATGAGGCTCAGCCTGTTGCAAGAAGGAGAGCATTTTGGATGTAAAGAATAGCAATACTAGACGAGAAGAGTGACCAAAATGACAAAGGGGATGGAATGATACCCCTATGAGGAAAGGATAAAAGGTTAGGGCTCTTCAACTTCAAAAAGAGATGGCTGAGGGGAGATATGATAGAGGTCTACATAGTAATGAGTAGAGTGCAATGAGTAAATGTAGATTGGTTGGTTGTTTACTCCTTCAAAAAGAAGAAAGACTAGGGGACATGCAATGAAGCTACAATATAGCACGTTTAAGACTAATTGGAGAAAATATGTTTTCACTCATTACATAATTAAGCTCTGGAATTCGTTACCAGAGGATGTAGTAAAAGCTGTTAAGAATATAAGATATGTCATATTGGGTCAGACGAAGGTCCATCAAGCCCAATATCTTGTTTCCAACAGTGACCAATCTAGGTCACAAGTACTTGGCAGTTTCCCCAAAGACACAGGTTCCACAATGCTTGTATTGGGTCAAGCAGTGGATATTCTGTTAGTATAGCTGGATTTAAGAGTAGTTTGGACAAGTTCCCGGAGGAAAAGTCCATGGACCATTATTAAAATGGACTGGGGACAGGAGGAAAGATGGCGACATAGCGTCTGCAGAGGGGGCTGTGCGGAAAGGATCCCTTGCGCTAATCAAAATGCCTCTTAAGAGGAAGGTGTTGGGATATTTTGGCTTAGGGATAGTTCTGCTCAGGTCTGCTTCATAAGTTTTCTATGACTGCTCCCTTGCCTGTCTGCAAATGTACACCAGCAGTGTGTGGATGGCACAGAAGATAACATGTGGGCTATCCAGGAAAGCATATGCTACAAGAAAGAGTATGCAGCCTAGTACAGTCTGGAAAACCTTACTTTGGATAGAAGTATGCCGAGTTAGGCCCAGATAAGAAAATACAGGCCAAGCTGCAAACAAAGAATTTCTCAGTCCTGAAGATGATGCATAGTGCCAAGGACAGAATAACATGTAGGATACAGGAGAGGCAGAGGAAGGGATGCGGCTGACTACACAAAGATAAGCAGACCTTGCAAAATAATTATGGGAGGATCCCAGAAAAAGAACTTCACAGAAAGCTGCAAATTGCATAAGAGTTTTATGCAGAACTTTCTGGTACTTGCTAGAACTTTGGGCCAGAAAATCCATATAAGGAAGCAGCTACATAGCTCGGGGGTGACTTTCTCTCTCACCACTGAGGGGTAGGGAGAACGTCACCTGCACTCAGATCCCTGAGACAGACACTTGTGTATTGGCGTTTACAGCTTTTGCTGGTACCAAATAAAGGATTTTACTGACAAGTGGCTGTGATCTGAGTTTCTTTTCCTCCTGGTGCAGGGCTTCACAGGTGCCCAGGAAATTGGCGATATTTGGGACACTTTGTAGGTCTGACCCACCTACAAAGGGGAAGGGGAAAACCTTGGTGGTGGTGTCCACTTCCATGCCAAAGGCTTTGGTGCAATCTATCCTTCCGATTGCAGTGCCTGGCCCAATGCTGCAGACTTCCTCAGCTCAATCTGGTGTTCCAGCATTGGATGCTAGCTTAAGTGGGGCTTCTTTGAGTCCTGAGCAATGAACAGCCCTGCCACTGCCAAGACCGACACCAGCTGAGGAGAGTTAGGTGGACTCCAGAGGAGTATTGCAGAGCTTTCCCCCCCAAGCGAAGCTTAACATAAGAACATAAGATATGCCATACTGGGTCAGACCAAGGTCCATCAAGCCCAGTATTCTGTTTCCAACAGTGGCCAATCTAGATCATATGTACTGTCGTGAGGGCATCCCCTGGTGACCATTCGAAGTATGGGCATGCCCCACGATATAAATTATTTAGGGAGCGTGATGAAATGTTAGGTCCACGAATGGCGAAATGGTCTTACTTATTTCCAGCTTCCTATGAGCTCAATAATCAAATCATGTGTAGGGAAAACAAGGCTTTATTCCCCGTCTGTGCAAGGGTTCAAATAAGACATTGAGAAATCAAAAGAATGTCCTTTGTTTCAAAAGGTACTAGTATTAACAAGCTGACTAATTGTTAAACTCCACAATTAGTGCAAGGGTTAATCAGAGGAATTCACTTCATTCCAACACAATAAGAATTAAACAAACTTCTTCTCAGTTATACAGTGGCTACAGATTCTATGCTCGTGGCCATGCACAAACCACAATCCATTTCTTCTGGTGGAGGAATGGGAACAGCATTTATATATTCAATTTCCATGGATTCTGCTCCACTACATTCATCATCAGAGTAGTCACTGTCCCTGTCTGCTACAGGTCTACGTGAAGTGTCCCTAGGCTCTTGCCTCCAATAAGACTGTATTTTAAGTTCTCTGGAAATTTTCTGAAACCACCCTGGTTTCTTCTTCCTTACAAACTGAGTATTGGATTGAGTATTGAGGGAGGAGTGGCCTAGTGGTTGGGGCAAGGTACTTCAGGCCAGAAGGTCGGGGGTTCAAATCCCACTAGAGGACAGCAACCTTGGGCCGGAAGGACTGGGGTTTCTAGTCCCACAGGTGCTCCTTGTGGTCTTGGGCAAGCCACTTAACCCTCCATAGCCCATGTTCCCTGTAAAATAGTTATCTCCAAGTTATAATGCCCTGTTCAATGTAATTTCAGTTTGTTCAATGTAAACCGCACTGATGCAGAATAGCGCGGTATATAAGAGAATGTAATAAAAATAATTTGTTTTAGCAGTGCCTCTAGGAGTTAAGCATTCAGTATCATGAATAAAGCTTTCATACCTGGAGCCTCTGTGGTTTGAATCCGTGGAGCTTTCTCTCCCAGAAACGTTTCTCCTGCAACAGGTTCTCTGCCGACAGGCTCTAGGCAGGGCTGTGCTTTCTGGCAGCTTGGTAAAACCTGGTGTGGATTCAACTTTGTGCTTCAGTAAGAACTTAGCTTTGTCAGAAACTGCTTTTCCTTTGGTGCCTGGTAAAACTTGACTAGTATTTCCCAGAGACTGCAGGCTTTCCTCCAAACCTATCTCTCTGGTTCTGTGGATACGTCTCTCTGCTTTTGAATCAGGAACGTTGTGGGAACAGGGAGTGGCACACTCTTTAGCCTTAGTGCTTTCTCCAGCAGACTCCCTCTGAACAGCTGCTCACTTAGCCTGGCCCTTCTGAACTTCACCTTTGTGAACTCTGTTCCTTTGGGCTTGCTCAGGTAGGATTCTTTCTCCGAGTCCTTCTCCTTCTCTTAGAGCTGCTCCTTCCCTCAGAGCTGTTCCTTCTCTCTGTCCTCTCCTTTGAGATATTCCTCTCTTCTGGATCCGGTTCCAGTTCTGCCCTTCCTCTGGAGCTGTTCCTCTCAATAGAGGTGTTCCTTCCAATAGAGGTGTTCCTCCTTTGCTAGCATTCAGCTTCTGCTTATAAAGGAATCTTTCCTTTGAAACTCCCGGGCTCATTCCCAGGTGCAAGTCATTAGCTCTCTTAGGCTCATTAGCTCCTGTATGATCACTCCTGCCCCCTCTAGCTGTGCCTTGAGGTAACTGCACATCTAGATTTCTCTGAGAAACAGGGTTTCTTTTCAGGTTTGCATCTTTATTGATACCCACTTCATGACAGTACCTAGCTTCCCTCAGTGATTGAGACATCTTTGGAGGCTTCAGTGGAATTACCAGTTTGGGAATATCATCTGATGGTGGTTGACAGACTGAATATTGTAATGCTGGGAGCACTGTGGGATGCTATCAAAGCTGTGGATACTTCCTTGGCTGACTATGCAGGCAAATTTCAAGTTCAAGAGGAGCAAGTGGTGGCTAAGACTGCAGGCTGGGATGCTACTCTGGCTGAACATACTACTAGTTTGGGATGAATGGAAGCTGCCCTGGAAGACCTCCATGCTGTGAGTAATGCTCAGTTATGGGACAAGGAAGTCCTGAATAGGAAGGTCTTGTTCCTGGAAAAGGAACAATTTAAGATTTTAAAACTTTCCTAAGTGCGCAGTTATACCACCTTTGGACATGCTTAGGAAGTACCTTGGAGAAGTACTGAAGATCACTGGGGACTCTGTTCCACCGATTGTTTGGGCCCAGTATCTGTCCCTGAGTCCTCTGGTTTGGGGTGCTGAGGAAGGTCCTGGGCTAGCACAACCCTCTGTCTTTTTGGAGTCATCATTAGAGGTAGTTATGGAAAGAACAATTTTGGTAGTATGCTTTGCTTTTGAGTCAGACAGAAATGCTGTTTTTTAATAATATTTCTGCTGATTTTATTTTGTTCAAAGATATATGTGTTTCCAGATGTCTCTAGAGCAGTGGTTCTCAACCCAGTCCTCTAGGACCCCCAGGCCAGTCAGGTTTTCAGGATATCCACAATGCAGAATGGAAGCAGTGCATGCAGCTATATCTCATGCAGATTCATTGTGGATATCCTGAAAACCTGACTGGCCTGGGGGTCCCAGAGGACTGGGTTGAGAATCATTGCTCTAGAGATAAACAGAAGAAGCACCAGGAGTTTCTGGCCCTGAAGCTTAGGATGTGAAACAATCGGCGCATCTATGAAAGTTTTATTTCTTTGCAAATATTTTATTTCTTCTCAGTCTAAATCATTTGTGTTCTTTGAACCAGATCAATTGCTTCAATTCTTAGGGCCCGATATTCATTTGGGCAGGCTATGCATCGCGCAGGCACATAGCCCTCTCTGCCGACCCCTAACCTTGGATATTCAATACCGCGGCAACAGTATTGAATATCCAGGGTTGCTGCACAAGTCCTGGAGCTAACGAAGCTAACCGAGTAGCAACAATATTGCACCGTTACCCGGTTAGTATCCGTGAGCCGAAAGCTCGCCTAGTTTTAGCCGCGAGTCACTAACCAGGTAGAGGTGCAATATCACCGCTACCCGATAATCGTTACTCTCCGCCTCCGCCCCACCCCAGAATGCCCCCGACATGCCCTGAGGCTAACCAGATAGCATCGGAGCGCATAGGGGACATAGACGGAGATATCCCATGTCACTAACTGTGTAGGAACCTTTTGAATATCAGGCCCTTAGGGCCCATTATTGAGCTGGGCAAGCTAAGTGCCACGTCAGCACATAGGCCTGCCAGCTCACCCTTAACCCCGGATATTCAATGCTGCACCGATGGCACTGAATATCCGGGTTGGGTGCCCTGGGGAAACCGCTACCCAGCCTAAATGGGTAGCGGCGATATTGGACCGCTACCTGGTTAGAATACACGGCTAAGACTAGGCGAGCCAAGTTTTGCCTCATTGGGGGATTGTTTGTGGTCTATTTCATAATCTTAATTTCTTACTTGACAATTGTTTAATTGCTTCTGTTTTTCTTTTCCTTTTTCCTTGATCATTCATTGATGGATCTATTATTGAAATTGCATAAATAAAAAACTGAAAAAAAAATGGACTGGGGATAATCAGCATGGAATCGGTCTACCTTTTGGGAACCTGATAGGTACTTGTGTAGGAAACAGGATACTGGGCTTGATGGATACACAGTATGGAGTATATTATGTTCTTAGAAGCAAGAAAAAAGGAATCCATCGCAGATGACAAGGTAAAGAAGAAATAACTGGGCAGACAGAGGAGGTTTGTGCAGAATGCAAGGAGCAAAGGGACTAAGATGAAGGAAAAGGCTTTCAGCTGCCTATAGGAGAGGAAGAAACTCTAAACTGACTGCAGGTACGAATCCGGAAAGCAGGAAACTGTGCAGAAAGACTGTAGTAGTGAAGAAAAGGGATGATTAGTTATAGGAAGAAAGATGGTCAATCATTTGCTGTGTTATAAATTGTTAAACATGGTTCACTCTATATTTTAACTGTGCTGCTGATAGGCAATCACCATAGACAGAGGTGTGAAGGTGCAAAACATTAGTGAAGAACTGCTTTATAGACTTCAGCCTTTATTTTTCTAAAGCATTTATTTCCGAATTCTGCATTGTATAGTTCCAAACTGGATTATGATGTCATAGAGTACGATTAAGCTTGACTTGTCATTGGTTATCAGATGATGCCATAGCTGTTTGATATGGCATTTTAAAGTGATTTGAAATTCAGTATGGTGCATGTTGGAGTGGAGGAGTAACCTAGTGGTTAGAACACTGGCTTAGTAACCAGGGTTTAGTTCCCACTAGTACTCCTTATGGCCCTAGGCAAGTCACATTGCCTCAGAAGAAAGGCCTGGCAATCTACTTCCAATGACACTGCCAAGAAAACCCAGGAACCTCTGGGTCACCAGGAGTCAGGACTGACTCAAAAGCACACATTGCATTGCATGTTGTACATTAATATTAAGAGGCATGCACTGGCTTCCTATTATTGCACGTGCCAAATTTTGTTTGACGCTTTTGTTTAAAAGCCTTAGATGAAATAGCGCTCTGCATACGCACGGTCCACTAACTGAGCTAAATCTATTAGTGCATTATGCTCTCAAGGCCAGAATTTGATGGTTATTCCATCTCTACAAGTGGCAAAAAATCATCTCCACTCAATAATTTCTCTTCTATCATAAGCCCTTGTAGTAAATAAAAACAAATAAATAAATAAAAGCCAAGAGGAAGAACCTCTGGATCGGTATCCGGGATGCTCTTGCACCTTTTAGGTTGCTAAACCTTAAGCTTGATAGCTGCTATCAGCGTAAGGCAATGTGTAAGGCTTCCTATTATCAGCTGATGGCTCTGAAGTAAGCTTCCTATCTTGAGCAGCAGGGACAACCTTAAGAAAAAGCATAGAGGGGGAAATAACCTGCATGGAGCGGAAGGTGCAAATCTACAACCCTACGATTTCTGTACATTTTGAAAACTTGGTTATTTACCAGATTTTTTACTCGGATGTCTCATTATTTTCGAGCTTGGTGCTCTTTAGTTCTGTTTGCCTCCTCTTGACAAGCTTCATGTGTTTTTATTTTTAAGTATATGATATATCTTTTTTAACTTGGTAGGTTTTAATGGAAACCATGGAGGACAGTGTGATCCGCGGTATATAAATATTTTGTAAATAAATAAACTATTATTCTTTGCTCAGTAGCAGCAGAAGCAAGCTGGCTGACATGCAAACAAGAAGGGGAGACCTAACCTCAGGCAGATTTCCATTACCACATCTCTTCCTCCACTCTCTGCAGTGTTTCTCAAGCTTCCCAGCGACCGTAGCACTACTAGCCGCAATATAGATTTGCAAAACAGAAAGAGAACTGAAGTGCGTGAATTCTAAAAGACCATTGCCAGTACAACCTGCTTTAGAATCCATACACAGCTGATTTCCTAGGGGATATGCACCATGGCACTAAATAATTAATCTCAGTGGCGAGTCTACAGGCCCTGAAGAAAAGACTGGAAGGCTGAAATGGTGGTGATTTTATGTACAGTCGATGCAGATGTTACAAAAATGTTCTAAATGCTTTCATGCAGTGGTATTCTTCTGAGAGTGTAGCAAATCTTTCATGCAGCAAATGGTGCATTTGACAGTACCCGGACTTTGTCCTGTTAGAGATGGACTATATTTCAGGGCATGATGGTCTGTTACATTAAAACACAAGCTGGGTAGCAGTCCATGTCACTTCTATTTTTCAGAGAATGACATCTGACATGTCTCTGTAGAGTTTTATGGTACTGTGCACTACCTGTTGGGCTTTATTACATTATTTCTAGAGCTGTGATTTCATAAATATAGCCAGAGTTTTTTTCCTAGCAAAAAAAAGTGCTGGTACTCAGTACCACTGCTTACCCTCTCAAAAAAAGTCCTGAGTATATTCCGTCTGTACGATTCACTAGTTAATATGAAATCCATATTAAAACTCTCCAACTGGGTAAAATAACCTGCTGTTTTCGGTTGGTTATCTTTAAGAAATTATTCAGCTGAACCTGACCTGCTACGTTTTAAGCTGAATATTCTCCTAAATCCGGCCAATTAAAATTTGGCCAGCTAGATTTAGGGACCCTTTTACTAAGCCTGTTTGCTGTTTAACGTGTTTTAACGCACAACAACTGGCAGTTGGGAAGACTAATGAGCAAATATATTTGCCACTGTGCGCTAAAATGCACGTTATTCGGAGAGCATGGAATGGGTGCAGCATGAGCGTGGAAAGTGCATTAACATGAGAGCTCGGGCTATTGCCAGGCATTCGACAGCAACGCGTCCCCTAACTTGAGTTCATATGACAACTCCTCTATAGGAGTCATTAAGTGAATTCACCTTAGTGGAGCACTTGTTTGGCAAACCCATCACACGTTAGCTGCAGAGGACATACTGGGCATGCCTCCGACAGCTAATATGGAGGCTTACATAAGATCCTTAGTGGCCTTTAGTAAAAGGGGGCCTTAAAGTCTTATGGCAGCGGCCTAAAAGAAATGTGATTAGTGGGCCTATTTTGTGCTTATTTTATAAAGGCACACCAATCAAGCTTTCAATGCAGATATCCCTATGGTATTATATTTATTTATATACTTTTAAATATAAGGGGCCTCAAATAAAGTGGGTAGGGTAGCCTCAGGCGAAGTAAGCCTAGGAAACCCATAGACTATCAAGCCAAAATCAAACTCATCTCACTATCGATCCAAAACATAAAGTTCAGTATTTAGGAGCTCATCTCTAAAAGATGATCGATTATATTCTCCTTTCTATATCCAATTTATCAACATTTAATTTGATGAAGAATGATGAAAACCTGGCTGTGCTCTTCGGGTTCTTATTTGAAAAAAGGACCTTGGAAGTTCATGATAAATATCCCTGATGCTGATAAGTAATCAAAACACAATGTTATGATGGATAAATGTTGGAATATTTGAACTATTGAACTACTGATACGTTGTAGCCTCTGTAATTGTTCTAAAATTGTTTTTATCTTTTCATCATTCTTTATCGAATTACATGTTGATAAATTGGAGAAAGCTACTCAAAGGAGACTATAATCAATAATATTTTTAAAAATAAATATAAAAATATAATACCATAGGGTTATCTTTACTGAAAACCTTATTTTATAAAGGCAAAATAGGCGCCTACGCACCTTTATAAATAAGTCCCAGAAGCAGCCCCAATAGGGCACATTTACAGTTGCTCCAAGGTAGGCGTGAATGTGTGCATATGCTTTATAGAGCATTTTTACTAATGTGTGCTGCCAGGGTAGTGTGGGGTTGGCACACAGTATTGGCACCACATTGGAAAGTACCATGGGGCCCTGTGCTAAAAACCCTACACTACCCTTATAGTGCATGTCTGGACAGTGGTTGAGTGGAATAGGGACATTCCCACCGCCTCACATCTACTTTAGATGTTTGGAGTCAGCACTACCTGCACGTAGCGTGGGTGCAACTAACATCACCTCAATGGTGGCATTAGTTGCCCCTACGGCCAGTTTACCCCCTGCAGTTAATGCACAGCCCCATGTTAATAACACGGGCCATATGTATGTTACCGGTTGCAGGGCTTTTTAAACAAGTCCTTGTGAGCATGTGCATGTATTTTATAAAGTATTTGTGCACATTACAACTCTGCCACAACTCCACTTCTAGGAATTCCTATCTGTGACATGCATACACATGAGCATTAGTGTACTTATACAGCCTGCAGTTCTAAAAAAAGCCCCTTTTTTGTATAGGAAAGCCTTTCTAAAATGGCCCCCTTAATGTGGTTGGATTCCTCTGCTAAGTGGTAAGTACTAAAAATCAGACACTTTGGGGGTGGGAGGGGGGAAGTGAAAAGGCATTTCCATTATATAATTACCCTTCAGCTAAGTTCTCTTAAAAAAAATACAGCCACTCCACCCACCTGACTATTTGTTAAAAAGCTGCTCTAGTTTTCCATTTCCTCCCTGGCTCTCTCCCCACCTATAGTACTTTATTAAAAAAATATATCCCAAGTCTCTCATCCTTACCACCTTGATAGAAAAGAATCTCTGCGGGGGATTCCCACCTGCAATTCAAATAAGGACAGAATGAGAGCTGGGAGTTCACCCCCTCCTGCCCACAAAAGGATTGCGCTAAGGGGTATACCGCAGGGAGGGAGAGAAATGAGGGCCGGGATGAATAATTCCCACTCATCAAGCAAAAAATATGAAGTCTCAGCAGGTTCATCACCACCACCCCATCCTCTAACTTTAAAAAAAAGGAAAAGGAAAACGGGATGGAAAATCCCTATCCTTCCAACCTCTCAATGTGGTGTCTGCAAGCCCAGCAGGAAGAAAGAAAGGTTTTACTTTCTCTCACTGAGCTGTGTACTACTGAATGGACTGAATGGAAAAGGCTGTCTTTTTGCAGATAACATGAAAATTTGCAACAGAGTGGACTCCCCTGAGGGAGTGGATAACATGAAGAAAGATCTACAAAAGCTGGAAGAATGGTCTAATGCTTGGCAGTTACGATTTGATGTGAAGAAGTGCAGTGTCATGCACTTGGGAAGCAGAAATCCAAGGGAATTGCATGCAATAGGGGGTGAGAGGATGGTGTGCATGAACCAGGAGAAAGACCTTGGAGTGATTGTTTCTGAGGTTCTCAAGGTGGTGAAACAGTGTGACAAGGTGGTGGCAAAAACCAGAAGGATGCTGCATTGCATACAGAGAAGAATTACCAGCAGATAGGAAGAGGTACTAATGCCACTGTACAAGTCACTGGTGAAGCCTCACTTGGAATATTGTGCTCAGTTCTGGAGACCGTATCTCATAAAGGATATAAAAAGACTGAAAACAGTTCAGAGGAAGGCGACCAAAATGATTTGGAGCTTGCGTCAGAAGACTTAGGAGAAGAGACTTGAAGTCCTAAATATGTACATTCTGGAGGAGAGGAGGGACAGAGGAGATATCATTCAGACCTTTAAATATTTAAAGTGTATTAATGAACAAAGAAGGGGAAGCTGTAAAACTAGAGGGCATAACATGAAGCTGCAAGGGAGTAAACGTCAGGAAATACGTTTTCACTGAAAGGGTGGTGGATGCTTGGAATGCCCTCCCGATGGAAGTGGTGGGGGCAAATACAGTGACAGAATTCAAAATGGCATGGGACAGACACAGTGGATCCCTTTATAGTAACAGGATAAAATCAAAATAAACATAACTATCTCTTATATCTGAACAAATAGGGGTGACCTATACGGAGTGGTGGGTACACCCCTAAACAAAGGCATGGGGAGGGGTGACCTGCACAAAGCGGCAGGTGCATCTATTCTTACCACCTTGCTGGACAGACTAGATGGACCATACTGGTCATTATCTGCCACAATATACTATGTTACTAATTACTGCTCATGAAATCATTTGGGATAGCTGCCTGGCTCTACATGTATAAGACTGTAAGGTTCTATGTACCGTAGTGCCCTTTATTTATTTATTTATTATTTGTTTAACATTTCTTATATACCGCCTTTCATGATATCAAGGCAGTTTACATTGGACAAACTGAAATTACATTGAACAGGGCATTATAACTTGGAGATAACTATTTTTACATGGAACATGGGCAATGGAGGGTTAAGTGGCTTGCCCAAGACCACAAGGAGCACCTGTGGGACTAGAAACCCCAGTCCTTCCAGCCCAAGGTTGCTGTCCTCTAGTGGGATTTGAACCCCCAACCTTCCAGCCTGAGGTACCTTGCCCCAACCACTAGACAGGACCCAGTGAACCACTAGACAGGACCCAGTGCAGGAAATTCCATATACTAAGGAATGTAGACTATCTACCATGAGAGCGTTGCTATGTCAAATTGGAATAAACTTTCAAAGATGTAAGATTGGAAGGAAATTATTTAAACTTTTGGAAGATGAATTTCTTGACTATACTTGGCATGATCAAATCAATTGGAGACAAAATTTAAAATAAGAGGATGTGAGGTTTGTTCTACTTGGGAACCGTATTGTATGGAATGGTGAGAACTAAGGTCTGCTGTTAATTTTAATTTTAATCTTATTGTAATTTTAACATGTTGTATGTTAGGTTGAATGGTTTTCTATTAGTTAGAGGAATACTGAACCAGAGGAGGAAAATTAGCAAACAGTCTTTAATCACATGATTCTAAATATATCTCAAAGATCACAGAGGTCCTGCCTGAAAGCAGTTGGTCACAGGATCACTTAATTTAATTAATTTAATTTAATTAACAGTTTCTTATATACCGCATCTTCCCAAGATCAAATGCGGTTTACATAGAACAAGGTAACATAACAGACAGGTGTCTGTTTTTACAGTGAACATCTTAGAACCATAACAACTACATTACAATAATAGAACAAGCAAGAACTATTTACAGGGAACAAAATAAGTAACAGATACAGTGTTGTATGTGACATTTAAGGATAATAAGCATATAGAGTTTCACTGTATGTTTAAATCATTTCGTAGAGCCTAACATGTTTCGGCAAGGGTGCCTGGACCAAGTGTTGATATGCAATTCTCTCACTACTGGACTAATTTAAGAATGACCTGCTGCTTATTCAAGGAAAAGCCTAGAAGCCAAAAAACAGAAAACCAAAATAAAAGACAAAAAAAAGCAAAAAAACACAAAAAAGAAAGAAGAAAGAAGACCAGAAGAAAAAGAAAAGCCACTTCTTGAGCCAGAAGACTACTTTACTCCTTTCTGATGCCATCTATAGTGATGTGAGCTCAAAACTATGTGAGAAAGACCAAATCTAAAAAACTTTACCTCAAAAGTGCTGGAAGAAGTCTTAGTGGCATGTTTACTAAAGTGTGGTAATGTTTTTTGTACGTAAATGCCGTGCGCTAGGTGCAAAATCTGTGCAGTAAATGCAGGGGGACAGGCCAGCATCTGCCCTGCAGATATCGCATTACCTCATGGACCTGTGTTCCCTCCATCGGAAGGCAATGCAGAAGCATCTGTACTATCTGCTAATGCAGGGAACGTAGGTCCGGAGTGAGGGAACAGGGAAAGAACGTGTGGCAGTAACCGTTATATCCTTCCCCTCAGTGGGAGTAGCAGCGGCGGTGGCTCACCCCATGGCCCTTCCATCCCGATGTAGCAATCCAGTCCAGTACCATGGATCATAACAACTGTGGCACCTATTGAGGACCCCCCCCCCCATGTTTCCCCCCTCCAACATCAGTAACCCTCCCTGGACCCCCTGCAATATCAGTAACACACACCAAGAATAGGCGGCTGTTCTCCCCAACCTAACCTGGAGATGAAAGGGTCCTTGGGCAGCCTGTCTCCCACCTCAAACACCCCCCCCCCTCTTTTGCCATGGTCTCCCTATGCTCCTGCCTCACCTCCCATCAAATCTCAAAGTTGTGCCAGTCTCATGTTGCTGACCTTTAGACCAACAGAGCAACCCCTATTCTAAGTAGGAGCTAAAGTCTACCTCCACTTACTAGCAAGGGGTCTGGTGTAGCAGGATGATAAGGAATATGCATTATTCCCTTAACACATTCGTACCTACTCCCTTAGAGTTCTGTGTAAAACCGAATCTTATGGTATAATTCACAGGCATTGAAAAAATGAATTAGAAGAGTTACCATGGCAATGACTTAAAATGCCAGGAATGATTCTCAAACCTAGGCTATTACTTCGAAGTATTCCCGCCTCCATCAGAGCCAAGATGTGTGCAGGCAATGAGAAAGAGAAAAAACAGATACCAAACTGCAGTTATTAAGCTCTGCTGTACTTTACACTGTAATGTTCTTTTTTAACCTGGAAAGACAATTTCCTCAGCTAAAATACAGCTTGTTCTCTTTTGTGTTTTTTATCAGATTTAAAAGAACACTAGGGCCCTTTCACTAAAGGGCATTACATAGTCAGCGCAGGTTTTGGTGCACATTAAGCACATGATGAAGCTTGCGGTAACCGATAGCGTGGGGCCAAAACAGTTAGTGCAGACTGATTTCTGTGTTAACAGCACATTGCACATTAGGGTGGTAAAGGGGCAGTTTAGCGGCGGAGAGTGAGGATGGTGAACACTGCACAGTAGCGCACAGAAATACATCATCTGCTACTGCACCTCATGCAATTAATGCAGGTTCACCTAACGCCACCTCGATAGGCAATGTTCAGTGCACAAATGGCAATAGTGTTTGTTGCCGTGGCGCAGTAGAGTACTGAGCAATGCAGCACCTGCCAGGAACATGCTAGCCCTGCCCTGGGCAGTTAGCGGACAGTAGTTGGAACTATCACGCATCAGTTTTAGTGCTAAACACACATTAGTTGCTAAATCGCAGCTCACTTTAGTATAAGGGCTCTATAACTTTATAAGAGATATATTTGCTCTTTACCTTTCTTACAGACAATACAGAAAGCTGGTGCAGAAGTCGTGAGATATTAGCTGTGTATGCATTTTCGTAGCATGTCAATTGCTGCATACTGGCGCTGACGTTTTGCACTAAGGGCATGTATGCAAACGACTGTGTGCAAAACTTTGGCATAAAGTTGAAAGGAGGGGAGCCAACACATGTGCAAACTGTTCTACAAATTTTCAAAAATGGTTTGCTTCAGAAATTAAATGTGCTATTTCTTAATGAATTTGATACGCTGAATTCAAATATGATAGTGAAATTGGTCAATTAGCTCCCATTTCTATGATATGTTGAAGAATTTACGTACATTTTATCACTATGTATGGTGAAAATCGAGCCTAAATCCTTAGATGTAAATCAAAATCTTATTACAAATGAAACTTTGCACAATAACAAGCATGTTTTTATAAAATAAAGTTCATAAACATACTTGGAAGAAACAGAGGAGTAATTATGTCTTGTCGCGAGCACTACCCTGGCGTATAAGCAGCGCTCGGACATAAAAATATGGGGAGGAGATTGGCCAGTAATCCTGAGGCTCAATTGGCTTTTGGCCTTATTTGTTTCCTGGTCCTAATCTTCCAAAGAATCAATTGCACGAGTGGTGGGAAATTAAAGGCTTTTATTTCCCTTTACGCAAGGGTTCAAAGGATTGGCTAACAACAAACGCAAATGTCCTTCATTCAGGTAAGAAAAAGTAAAACAAAAAGCTTAAAGAAAAACTGTTATTTTCACAGTAGCGCTGGGGTTCATTCAAACAATATTCTAGGCAATAACTCATACACCTTACAAGTCTGGCAAGGACTCCAAGCTTCCACTGGTACAGTATGTACAATCCATTTCGATATCTGAAGCCTCACTTGCCAGGTCTACTTGCATTGGCTCATAGGTGGACGCCTCGGACTCTGAGTCCCTGGATTCAGGTATATTATACTCAGGCTCTTTGTATAGCTTTTCCAGCACAGCCCAATGTTCTGGGTTACTCTTAGGGCGTCGGCTCTGTGCTATTTTAAATGGAGGAAAGTCCTCTCTTCTTTGAGCTTTTGTGGCAGTCTTATACAAACATTTATTATTCAAGCTTTTCTTATCATATAAGCTTTTTCTATAGCTTGCCTCAATAAAAGCTTTACCTTGGGAACTTGGCTTCTTGGATTCCAGCGAAGGTTGAGGCCTACACCAGTCTCTCCTTTGGCTGGCCTGTTTAGCACGGCTTAGGGCTTCCTGCTGTGACCCTGTGGATTCTGGACAACAAGTGCAGTAATGCCTTGACCACTCTGGACAAACAGCTTTTACCTCTCTGTGAGCTGAGACCTTCCCAGGTTCCTCCTTAGCTCTCAGACAATCACCTTTCACTTTAGGTGATCTTTTGGCAAGGGAATATTCAGGTTTGCATTCCACCCTCTTTTCCTCTGTCTTGCCTTGCTTCCTGCTGCACACCGTCCTGCTGCATTCACTCTTGCTGTTTCCTCTCCAGCCGTCTCTCCAGCTGTCTTCACAGCTGCCTTTCCCGCTGCTCTGCCATCTGCTGCTCTTGCTGCTCCTACCGCTCCTCTGCTTCCTGTCTTCCACAGCCTCCTTAAGAAGTCCTTCTGTGCTCCTGGATTGGAAGCTGGCTGGCATTACATCATGCTCAGTGGGGCGTGGTTCTATAGTCAGTCTGGAGTCCCTCTGGCTCCCTCTACCTGGTTCCTCCAGATATTGCGGCTTATATGTATTTTTTTCTTCACTTAAAACCCTTTCCTTTCTCTCAACGAGGTCTGCTGGGTGACAGTCTGCAATTCAACTTTCATTAAGAACATTTGTAAGTACATTCTAGCAATTTTTGTTCTCATTCAGTGGCTTCACAACTCTTCCTGATCTATTTCTTGCACTGAAGCAATGGAATATCCCTTGTCACTGTCCAGCAGTAATCTGCAAGCATTGATGGACTCCATTTACCCTGATACCTCTTTTCCATGGCTGCAATGTCTTGGTGAAATTATTCTCCATGTTCATCACTTACTGCTCCGCAATTTTGTGGGAAAAAATCTAGATGAGAGTGTAGAAAATGAATCTTTAAGGACATGTGGCAACCAAGGTTTTTGTATGCCTTGAGAAGATCTTGAACAATCTCTTGGTAATTATTTGCTTTGTTGTTTCCAAGAAAATTTTGTGTCACTGATTCAAATGCTATCCATGCAGCCTTTTCCTTTCCACGCAATAAATGAAGAAATTCGTCATCTTGAAGAAGTGCACGAATCTGAGGGCCAACAAAATCTCCTTCCTTAACTTTGGAATCACTCAGTCTAGGAAATTTACCACTAAGATACCTGAAAGCAGGTTTAGTTTTATCCATCGCCTTGACAAAGTTTTTCATTAGGCCCAACTTGATGTGCAAGGAAGGCATCAAAATCTTGTTGCTGTCTACAAGTGCTGGAAACAGAACATTTTTGCTTCCAGGATTCAGTAACTGACGGAGTGGCCAGTCCCTTTTGATGAAATGACAATCTCTAGCACAACTATCCCATTCACACAGGAAGCAGCAGTACTTTGTGTATCCACCCTGAAGACCAAGTAAGAGGGCGACCACTTTGAAGTTACCACAGATTGACCATAGACGTTGATCATAGTTTATACATTTCAAAAGTTGTTTCATATTGTCATAAGTCTCTTTCATAAAAGCTGTATGGCCAATAGGAATTGATGGTAGTAAGTTGCCATTATGCATCAATACAGCTTTAAGACTTGCTTTGGATGAATCAATGAAGAGCCTCCAATCATCTGCATTGTTATTGATATTGAGAGCTGCCATTAAACCTTTTACGCTGTTGCATGCAGCAAGATCACCTTCTTTGAAAAAGAATGACACCAAGTCTTTCTGACAGTCCTGGAAAAAAGAAATTCGAACGTCACCAGCCAGAAGATTCCACTGCTGTAGTCTGGAACCCAAAAGCTCAGCTTTATTCTTCGGGAGATCCAAATCCCTGACAAGTTTGTTCAATTCACCTTGCGTTATGAGGTGTGGCTCATTAGCAGTGGCCAGAAAAAACTCTGGGTCATGAGAGGTTGACGGTTCATGACTACAAACTTCTTCCTCTTCCTCACTTGATTCTAATGATAATGATTCTGACATTTTGGGAATCGGCAACCCTTCTCCAGGAGGCACTGGGCGTATTGCAGATGGCATGTTTGGATATTGCACAGTCCACATACTCTTTCTGGATATGCCTTTCTGAATTGGAGGAACCATGCAGAATTAGCAATTGCTGACGTGATCTGTGGGCTCTCTCCAGATCATTGAAACTGCAAAAGGCATTGATTGCCTTTTCCCATTCATCCATTGCCTGAGATTTGTTGCACATGTATTGCAGCATATGTGTGGCGCCCAACTCTGATCCTGATCTCCTATTCTACAGCCAAAATATAAGTTGTAGGCTTTCTTAACCGCCACAGTCATATTCCGTTTTTGTGATGTAAAAGTCACTTCACCACAAATATAGCAGAAATTATCTGCATTATTAACACAAGTACGATGCATCGCCGAATACGCTGTGATTGACCTAGCGGCATAAAATAATGCAAAATAATTAGTTTTTAATTTTTCTGTGACTAATACACCTTAAGATTTATACTGTCAAGTGAGGCAAATTTAAATACCGATTGCATAATCTGGTTTTGGACAGATATTTATATTGATTGCAAGTAGAGATTATGCAATCTCATGCAGATGTTGTGTAATACACAGTTATTGGCCCCTAATGACTAATTAATAGCATATATCTTAGCAACTAGACCTAATCAGCCATTTTCATTATGATTTCTGTGTTCAGCAGCCTTAAATTAGTTTAGAACAGCTGCTTTCATGGCCGAAGCATTTTGGCTGTTGAACAGTGATAATAGATGCACTACAAGCGGCCATGGGCGCATGCATGAAAATGTCAAACACTCACATTATGTGCACACGACGCGCAGGTTCTTTTGGCGCTCACTCATAATAATCAACCTGATTTCACCCAAAACATTTTTTATGAAATCGCAACAAAGAGACATAACAGTAAATGGAGAATGATAAAAGTGAATCAAAAGAACACACAAAGAAGCAAAAAACATTGCTTCTTGAACACCTAACCTTTGCTTATACGCTGAAAAATACACACAGAAACTTTTCACATCGAAAGATTATACTTTTTTTTCTGCAGCTCCCAACAGCTACAGTCGTATTAACTACCTTATGGGGGACCAATACTGGACAGATTGGCCCTATCACATGGTCTGATCATGGATCTTTGGGCGTTCTCTTTGGGGGTGCCCCGGACGCACCCCTTTGGACATCCTAGTGACTTAACGCTAGTTTACTGAAAGAGAAGCACGAGATTCGGGCTTTGGAGGGGGTCATCCAGGATTATCTTGAACAGAACAATAATGGGGAGGTGAGCACTGGAATTTTGTGGGATGGCCATAAAGCTGTGGTGAGGGGCCATTTGATCAAGATGGGAGCGCAAAGGAAGTGCGAGCGGAGGGAGAAGGCACAAGCTTTACTTAGCCACATTCGGGACTTTGAAGCCACGCATAAATGTACGGGGGATAGATGGACTAGGAGCCAGTTAAAGGAGACCCGACAGCAGCTGCAGGAGCTTCAGATCAATAGAATTACATTTCAGCTCCATCATGTCAATCAACTTTATTATGAATTTGAAAATAAATCCAGTGCATTGCTAGCCCACAAGCTGAGAATGCTGGTAGGGACCTCCACCATTGGCAAAGTAAAGGGCCCATAGGATCAATTGTTCTTTAAGAGTGGTGAGATAAGGGACTAGTTCGCTCAGTATTACTGATGCCTTTATGAGGCCACACCGACAGGGGGGGGGGGGACAGCTTCAGTCTTATTTGGAGGAGAGTGCTGGGCTGTTGCGTATTAGCGAGGGAGAGTGTGAGAGGTTAGAGGCGGCCATCAGTGAGGGCATGAGAGATTGGAGGCGGCCATCAGTGAGGACAAA
Organism: Ichthyophis bannanicus; assembly: GCA_033557465.1. Classification (NCBI taxonomy): domain Eukaryota; kingdom Metazoa; phylum Chordata; class Amphibia; order Gymnophiona; family Ichthyophiidae; genus Ichthyophis; species Ichthyophis bannanicus. Next base: position 100,645,152 of record CM066046.1, read on the forward strand.
GTGTTCATCGTTATTCAGTGTGGGGCTCCTCACAAATCCCCAGGGCTGGGTTAGACCTGATTCTGATCCCACGGCACCTGTGGGGTCAGAATCGGGTCTAGCACCTGGATGTGCAGGCCGGGACAAGATTCTTCCCAGCTCTATGTCCTAGCGACTACCCGGCTAACTCAGTCAGGCTTGTGAATGGAGCTGCAGTGCCACAGCATCCCGTCGCCATGGAACTGTGGCTCCATTCACGAGTCACAATTGCCAGCCGTCCCGGAGGGAATCCCCTTCCCCACAGCCCAACCCCTGATCTGACCTTCCAAGGCCCGTGTCGGGCTGTGGGGAACCCTCTGAGACCTCTCACCTGCCTGCCCATGTCCCACGCCACGGTCCACCCCCATCCAGGGGGACTTATTCCACCTTTTCTAGTCCCAAAAGGTGCTCCTTGTGGTCTTGGGCAAGCCACTTAACCCTCCATAGTCCATGTTCCCTGTAAAATAGTTATCTCCAAGTTATAATGCCCTGTTCAATGTAATTTCAGTTTGTTTATGTTTATGTTTAATCATTTGATATACCGCTCAGGCCGAGGCATCAGAGCGGTTTACAATACCATATCATTTGAGAAAATAAGAAAGGAACGCCATTTATGAGATAGGACAGAATAGAGGACAGAAACAGTCAAAGAGATAAGAGAAGGAGAAGGAACAGCAGGTTACCACAATAAACGTGTATGACAAACCAGTCCACGTCTTCAATCTAACCTTCAGTGTAGACGCCACGGTCCAACGCCTAAGGGCCATGCCAAAGGGCCCTCTGGCGAGGCCCTCAGGCACGGGTGCGCCCTCCGAAGCGGCGGTTTTCAGCCATTGTTAGTGGCTGCTGATAGGCAGGCTAAAGGGGGGAAGGAGGGGCTCCCACTCACACCTCTGCTGACATTGCTGCTCTCCTGCGCGCCCTCCGAAGCGGCGGTTTTCAGCCGTTGTTAGTGGCTGCTGATAGGCAGGCTGAAGGGGGGAAGGAGGGGCTCCCACTCACACCTCTGCTGACATTTGTTCAATGTAAACCGCACTGATGCAGAATAGCGCGGTATATAAGAGAATGTAAATAAATAAATAAATAAATAAATAAATAAGACCCCTATCTAGCCCGAAGACCCTGGATGTACAGGGACAACCTCTGGAACACCCCCTCCCACCCTGTCTAGGCTTCCCCATAGAAAACCGCTGTTCATATGGGGAGTTGGGGACTGGGATGGCAGGGGGACGAATAGCGAGGATGGACGTCCCAAGGAGACATCCATCCCCACTATTTACGGGACAGAATGACCCCCTTAGTCACTGGAAGCTCCAGATGGCTGGGGTCATAGGATACAAAAAGCTGAGATGCTTTGCAGTGGCCCTGAGTCCATTGCAGATAGAACGACAGGGCTCTTTTACAATCCAGAGTATGGAGAATGGTCTCTGCCTTGCTGGCGTGAAGCCTCTGGAAGAAGGTGGGTAGCACCACTTCCTGATTGAGGTGGAATGGGGACACCACCTTTGGCAGAAGCTTGGGGTGCATGTGGAGCACCACCATGTTCTTGTAGAACCTTATGTTGGGGGGCTCTGCCTTCAAAGCCTGGAGCTCGTTGACTCTGCAAGCTGATGTGAGTGCCACAAGAAATACGACCTTCCAGGAGAGGTACCGCAGGTGGTAGGCCCAAATGGAGGTTTAGGGAGCTGTGAAAGCACGTTAAGATCCCATTCCGCCACTGGAGGGCAGGGAGGGGGGTATGGATAGCATGAGGCCCCACAGGAATCGGGACATAAGGGGCTGCACTGAGAGGGACTTTCCCTCAAAAGGCTGGTGATGTGCTGCAACAGCGCTCATGTGTACTCTGACCGAATTGAACTTTAGTCCCACCTGTGACAGGTGGAGCAGATGCTGGAGTACCATTTGCACCTAGCAGGAGAATGGGTTTGCCCATTTCTCTGCACACCATGCCGAGAAACAGCGCCACTTGAAGACGTATGCCATATTTTGTGGAGGCCTTACGCAAGGCCAGAATTGCGTCCTCTATGTCCCGAGGGGGGGGGGGGTTGAAGGTAGCTAATGCTACCCTTTCAACAGCCAAGCTGTGAGTGACAGGGACCCCAGGTTGGGGTGTTGGAGAGAGAATGCTTCTGTGAGAGTAGCCCTGGGGCTCAGCCCAGGAGAATCGGTGACGCCTCCGATAGGGAGAGGAGCAATGGGAACTAAGGCTGTCTGGGCCATTGAGGAGCTATCAGCATTAGTGATGCTCTGTCGAGCTGGATCTTGAATAGGGTCTTGGCAACCAGTGGTTTCAGTGGGAAGACATACAGGAGGCCTTCCTTCCACAGGTTGAGGAACGCATCCGCTGCTACCAGGGAAGGATGTGATTTGCGTGAGCAGAATCGGGGCAATTGCGTGTTGTCCAGACTGGCAAACAGATCCATCGAGGGGACGCCCAAGAGACGAAACAGCCGAGAGGCTACTGTTGGATCCAGGTGCCACTCGTGTGGCTGGAGGACTCTGCTCAGTTTGTCTGCCAGGGCATTGTCCTGGCCCGGAAAATAGACTGCCCTCAGGAGCACCCACTGTGTGCCGCAGAGGCACAGAGGATTACTGCTTCCTGGCAGAGGTGATATGACACTGTACCCCCTTGTTTGCTAAAGTAGAACATTGCGACCTGGTTGTCGGTCTGGATCAGCACCAGGTAGTGCTGCAACTGGTGGCAGAAAGCTCGGAGAGCCAGGAGTATTTCCCGGAGCTCTAAAAGGTTGATTTGCAACCAAGATTCCTCTTGGGACCAACAGCCCTGCATCTGGAGGCCCTCGCAATGCACCTCGCAGTCCAGTAGGGAGGCATCTATGGTGAGGACCCTCTTAGCAGTGGGTGCCTGGAAGGATATCCCGGCCTGAAGGTGATGTGGATTCTGCCACCATCCAAGTGAGTCCGCCAGCTGGCGGGTCAATCTCACTCTGTCCTTGAGCCTTTCTGTGGCTTGTGTCCACTGAGAGCACCACTAGGCTGCCCTCATGTGAAGGCGGGCATATGGGGTCACATGAACCATGGAGGTCATGTGTCCCAATAGGCAGAGTAGGGGCCGGGCAGGTAGCGTCCGGCATCAGTGCACCTCTGCGGCTAATTCCCTGAGGCATTCTGACCTTTCTTGAGAGAGGAAGGCTTTCACCTGGAGGTTATCTAGTTGTGCCCCTATGAACTCTAGGTGCTGGGCCGGGGTGAGGTGGGACTTGGGGTAGTTTATGATGAACCCCAGGTGCTGCAGGGCATTTATGGTGTGCCCAATGGCGCATTGGGCCTCTGTAGCAGTGGCTCCCCTTATAAGCCAGATAAGGGAAGATGACGACCCCTTGAATTTGGAGGTGGGCTGTGACCTCCGCGAGGCACTTCATGAAGACCTTTGGTGATGAGGCCAGACCACAGGGCAGCACCCTGTATTGGTAGTGCTGTCCCCCCACCATGAAGCGAAGGTACTTTCTATGACTGAGATGAATCAAGATGTGTGTAGAGGCATCCTTTAGATCTAAGGAGCATAGCCAATCTCCCTAATGGAAGAATGGCAGTGGTGTCACAAGGGAGAGCATCTTGAACTTCTCCCTGACCAGAAACCTGTTAAGCTCTCGCAGGTCTAGGATGGGCCTGAGGCCCCCTGTCTTCTTGGGATTGAGGAAATACCTGGAGTAGAAGCCTGTGCTCTAGAGATCTTTCGGGACTGGCTCCACTGCCTCGTCCTGGATTAGGCCTGCTAGCTCAGTGAGGTGCAGGGGCTGATAGAGGAGAGACCTGGTGGGCTCTCCCAAGAAGTACAAGGGTGGCGCCCACTGTAGGTGGAGGAGGTAGCCCTCCCTGACCCCTTGCAGCACCCAGGTGTTGGTAGTGATGACTGTCTACCTGTGGTCAAACAGGGCTATCCCCCCATGGGCAGCTAAGGACCCCCCAGAGGTAGGTGGTCACGCCCTGGCAGTCAGAAGCTCCCCACGGACTGGGTCGGAGCCACATCCTAGGATTTAGGGGTCTTTTGTTTTCTGGGACCATGTCCCTGACCTTTTTGTTGCTGGTCCTGCTGAGGGGCCAAGAAGGCCTGGAAGTGCGATGTACCTCTAAAGCAGGGGACTCAAACTCCAGTCCTGGAGGGCCACAAACCAGTCAGGTTTTCAGGATGCCCCTAATGAATATTTATTAGATATATTTGCATACAATGGGGCAGTGCATGCAAATATATCTCATGCATATTTATTAGGGATACCCTGAAAACCTGACTGGTTTGCAGCCCTCCAGGACTGGAGTTTGAGACCCCTGCTCTAAAGCCCCCTTTCTTTTTTGGGAAGAAGGGCTTTTTCCCTGGGGCTTTCTTCCGTGGCTGCACCGAGGTCTTCTTTGAAAGTCTGTTCCTTGTCATGAACTCGGTCTCTATCTCTGCTGCCTTATCCACCATGGGCTTCCCAAATAGTTTCTCTCCTATACAGAGGACATCAATCAGTTTGTTCTGCATCCACTGTTCCAGGTCAGATGACTGCAGCCATGCTTAGCATCATGCCCCAATGCCTGCAGTGGCCACCCTGGTCAATGACTCGAAGCCATTGTAAGCTGCTAGGGACAAAATCTTTGAGCACTCTTTTGCCACCAAGGTCAGCGTCTTAAACCTCTATAGGGGTTCACCATCGAGGCCTGCCAAGAATCCATTGAGCTCTTTCAACAGTTCCTTCAGGTACATATCAATGTAGAGATGGTAGGACTGGATCCGACACATTTGCACTGAGCCTTGAAAAGCTTTGCAGCCGAGGGTATCAAGGGTTCAGGCCTCCCTACCGGGTGGGACTGAGGAATTCGTTTTTTGGCTTTTAAAAAGGTGCATGGCTGACTCCATGACCATGGAGTTGTGGGGAAGTGGGGTCTTTTGGAAACCATGGCTTCGGCATACCCGGTACATGGCATCGAGGCGCCTGTGAACAACTGATACCGACGCCAGTGTTTCCCACATTCAGAGGAGACAGTCGAGGATAGGGGGCACTGGGACCATAAGGGTTTCCTTCAGGAGGTGCCTCATACTGGAGTATTTCCAATTCCTTGTTGCAAGGGTCCTCCTTGGCCTCAGTCTCAATAGTGAGAGTCTTGGCCATGTCCCACATAAAATCGAGGAAAGCAACTGGGGAATGGCGCAGTGTCATTGGGGGAGAAGGGTCCAAGAGCACATTACGGTGCCGCCTCGTATCCGGGGACTCCTTGTCTTGGGTCTTCCATTTGGACACAAAATCTGAGTATGAGTCCGATGCTGTGCGATCACATCGGTCGAGGATCACTCTGGGCGGGCTGTGACCTCCGGAGGATCTGCAATCCAAGTCATGGGTGCTCGCCAGGAGGGCCTGGTGTCCCAAGAAATGGGACAGAGATCTCCTCTGGTGCTGGGGGCTCTCTTGAGGCTGGTGGTGCTCGAGGACTGGCTCGATGTTCGGGGAAGCCCTCGATGTTGAGGGTACCATCGTCAGGACGGATGAACCGGATGAGCCGGATATGAATGACCACTGCATGGCCAATAGAACGCCACTGAGGACTTCAGGCCTGGTGTCGGTACTGTCGAGGGGGAGTCCTTGATGAGGATTGCCTTGAAGGTCTGAGGCCTCTGACAACTCTTGGCGAGGCAGCTTGGAGGGCTGCTCCTGCCCTGACTCCTCAGACTCACGCCTAGGACTGCAGGTCCTGGGGTGGGATATCCCCTTCTTCCTGGATCTGTCCTCCGAGGCAGTCTTCGAGGGTTTCTTCTTCTGGTGCTCCACCTCCAGGGATTTACGCTCAAAGGAACTGCAGCCACGGAACTCCGAAGAGGCTCTGGCTTCATGGGACACCAAAGTATCAGAGGAGGCCCTGGAGTATAGTGTCACCGGAAAATCCAGCGCAGAGTCGGACTTCTGAAAAACCTTTTCCTGCTGCTGATAGCGGCTCTTTAAGACCTTTGAGATCATGGTTATGCAGAGAACGCAGTTAGAGTCGTTGTACTCTGGACCAAGGCATTGGAGGCAGCAGTCATGTGGGTCAGTGAGTAACATCATTTTGCCACACTGGTCACACTTTTTTAAGTCACTGGAGGCCATTGGAAAAAGGGGTCCCCGCCTCCTGGCAAGGGTCCGAGGTCTTTGGCTGAAGAAAGGCGCGAACATCGGTCGAGAGACACCTTAATGATAAAAGGAGAAAAACACATATACGAACCCAAGGAGCAGCACCAAGGCGAGCTGGCTCGGGGGTGGGAAGGAACCGTTATGCAAACTGGACAAAACTTAAGAACAAAATCAGACTATTTCCAGGGGAAACTGGACATCGTCCGATGGGCTCCACAGAAAAAAGGAGACTGAGGCAAGATGGCACCCTTGGGTGGGACGTGCACCACACAAGCATGGTACATCTCCCAAAGGCTTTCTTTGAAAGCTGGGGAGATGCTTCCGCGTGGGCTCCATCAGCGCCGTCACCCATATGTGAGGACTGACTTCCTGCTTGTTCCCAGAGACCCCAAGTTATATATCCTCATCAGACAGGCTTTATTTTGGGACGTCAGGCAAGGGATAGTATCCGGCGAGTTTTGCAGTTGGGTTGGGTAGCACATTGTGAGGGCTAGTGGGCTATGTTCCTTTCCATTGATGTGGAAAAAGCTTTTGATAGGATAAGTTGGGAGTATCTTTTTGCAGGCCTGGAGTGTGTGGGGGAGGGTCCTCACTACCTGGCATGGGTGTGGGCTCTTTATCAGCAGCTAGTGGCTGTGGTGAAGGTTTATGGGGGCTGTTCAGCATTTTTTCCTTTGGGAATGGGAACACGACAGGGTTGCCCTCTATCACCTCTGTTATTTGCCCTGACTATGGAGCCTTTAGCAGCTCGGATCCGTGCATAGAGTGGCATTGGGGGTATTCAGATAGGGGGTCCCTATATAAAGTGGCTTTATTTGCTGATGATCTGTTATGTTTTCTCACTAGCCCTTGACGACCCTTCTTGTTCTGCTACAGGAGTTCAAAGAATTTGGCCAAGTGTCTGGCTTCAAAATTAATTATGACAAACCAAGACCCTTAATGTTTCCTTGGACAGTTCTCTTGTGGAACGCTACCCCTTCTGGTGGGGTCATTGGGAACTTTGCTACCTGAATGTTTTGGTCCCTAGAGCAGAGGAGCATTTGTACAAAGTCAATTACCTCCCCTTGTTTAGAGACCTGGAGAGGAGATCTGTCCTGGTGGAATATATCATGATTAGGGAGGGTAGCAGTAGTTAAAATGAATATACTCCCTCATTTGCTTTATCTATTTCAGTCTTTCCCTATATGGGTGGCCCTAGGGTACCTTTGGCGACTTCAGAGCCGGGTGTTTTGCTTTATCTGGAAGGGCAGGCCGCCAAGGGTGGCACAGCAGGTCCTCTATGCATCGCAATGAGGCTGGAGGGTTGGGGTGCCGGATCTGTGCTCTTACTATTTGGCAGCACAGATATGACAGGTGAAAGATTGACGAGTGGGCAGGGGGAGGGGAAACATTTCTCTGAGACTGAGCAATAATGATTGGGAGAGTTCCCTCTTTGACACCTTCCATGGGTGTGTGTGGGACCTCACTTCCGGTGTGATGGAAAGATAATCCTTACATGTACCACCTCTGGATGCAGTGGCGGTGTGTGTTGTTGTGTGGCACCGTAATGCCGTTTCTCTATACTAACCCCTATTGGGGCGGTTGGTCACTTCGGCCCTGGGCAGGACCCGGTTTTTCAGCTTTGGAGCCGTTCGGGTTTGGACGCTTTCACCCAGCTGATTAATATAGGGGACATAGTCCCCTTTGAGGAACTGCGGGAAAAATTTCATTTGCAGGAGCAGGACTTGTTTCCATATCTCCAGATTACTCACTTTCTGAGGTAGCGCCATATTTGGAAGACCTATGAAGAGGGCGACAACGAGCTTGAGATCCTTTGGCGGGGTAAATTCCCTTATCAACTGGCCTGGGAAAATGATCTGTGTCGAGAGCTAGATTAGCAAGAATGGCGGAGCGTGTGTGAGGGTCTGGGGCATCAGGCTTTATCATTTTCCATTAAGAAGATGTTTTATAAATTCCTGAATAGATGATATTATACACCTGAGCAATCATGTAAAATGTTTCCATCTACACCAAATTTGTGGTCGTGTAATTGTGGGGCAGTGAGTACCTTCTATCATATTTTGTGGACATGTTCTGTACTCATCCCCTACTGGAAGCTGATTTGTGAACAAGTGGCTTCCACTTTTCAGGTGGATATTGGAATTAACATGGGGCTGTGTATGCAGGGAATCTGGCTGGAGGGCGTACACATGAAATAGACTTGCCCAATCTGGGCATGCCTGCAGGCCGCTAGTGGCGAAATTGCCTGGAACTGAAAGAATGCGGAGGCACCTGGACTACATGCCTGGCAGACTCATTTGCGGAAAATTCTCCTAAGGGAGCAGCTCACTGCTTGTCCCAGACAACAAACAGAACAGTTCCAGTCTCACTGGCAGCCTTTGCTGGACTACTTGACGCAGTAATCTTTGCCTGCCTAGGGGGGAGAGGGAAAGGAGGTGGGATAATGGGGGATTTGTATATCTTAAAACAAATCCTTGGAGATGTTATGTGTTAGATGTTGATTGTATGGTTTAGATCTTCAATAAAAAGCAGAAATTAGAAAAAAAAAAAGAAAAAACACCACATTTCTCCTGCAAGTACTAGTTTGTTCTACATATGATTATGTAGTGCATACAAAATTCCTTAAATCTTGCTCACGCCATTCATCTTATCAGCCTGAAACCAGCACTTATTTTATTTTTAATAATTTTCCAATGACTATTTGTTAAGGCCTATTTTAGAAAACTCATGGAGACTGGAATTAATTGTGATGCCAAGTTTATAATTCTTGCTAAATTCCAAATATGGAGGTGCAGGAGTGCATGTGTATGTGCCGATATGTGGAGCCGGGGAGCTGATTTACCAACCTTCATGTCAGAAAAATAAATGGTGGCAACTGAGCACTTCCCACATGTAAGCGCTCGCACCTGCACATGGAAACTGTGAAAGAGCAACTTCCGTGTGCAAATGCCGGCACTTACACATGCAGCTTGCCCATTTTGCAACCTGAAACATATAAATGCCACCAATTCACGACAGAGGCCATTTATTTTATCAAAGTTAAATTTGGGGTGACTATGAGGGATCAATGAGGATAAGCCCCTTAATCCCTCCTGTAAAGGGCTGACCAAAATGCCCACTTTTTAAAAACCTATGGGATATGTTTACTAAACCGTCTTAATGTTACCGGCGTTAATTGCAGTCTTACTGTGACGAATGCCATATAAGGTAGTGGGCGTTCCGATCTTAAGGTAGCATTTCAGATTATCACACGATAAAGTCCGATATCGCGCGATAGAGGGAGCCGTGGCACGTTAACGCGTGTTAGCCTTAATTAGGCACGCTGACCTACAATCACAGCAACAGAGGTGTAGCACACTGGTTAATACATTTACTGCTGAAACAGTGGTCATGAGTTTGATCCCCAGTGGGCTTAGTTAAAAGACTGTCTGAGGCAATCCCTTTTCCTGCTTATAACAGTCAGACACATCCCAACAATTTGCACTGCCAGCCAAAAAAGCCTCACCGCAGTGCCGCAACCTAATGCACCTTTTAGGGCACATCATAAAGCACCACGTCATCCAAGGCAGGTCATAATGTGCCCCAGAGGGCAGCAGGAAAGGCTGGCACCCTCCAAGGCAGCATATAAGGTGCCCCATAAGCTGGCCAAACCTAAGGTGCCACGAAAGATGCCCCAGGGATGCCAAGGTGACACAGGAGATGGTGCCCAAGGGCACAAAGGTGCCCCAAAGTCACAAGCATGAAAAGTATGGCTCAAACACAGATGTAACCATAACACTGCACAGAGTACCAAGGAAAGGCAATGAACAAGTGATGGAAGGAAGTAGATGACGGAGCTCATGGACCAGAGACAGAGCCAACAACTGAAGGCAGAGGCACGAGTGAATGGAGGAGAGCTGGACGTCAGGCCAGGAACAGGAACAGCTGTGAGAGCTGGAAAGGTCCGAGAGAAAAGAAAGAAAGCACTTACCTCAGAGGGACTGGCATAGGAGAGAAGGAGCCTGCATTTAAAAGCCTGGAGAGACCCAGGAGGAAAGAAAGCAGTGCTTATGTGAAGAAACAGCCTCAAGGTAAAGCCAATACTTTCATTTCTGATAATATAACCGAAAGACAATTTGCTAGCTTTAAAGGGCAGGAGGCTGAGCCCTCACCTACCACGATTAAGAAGTGGATAGAAAGCTTATCTGATATTAAAGGCCATAGCTCTGATAACAGTGAAGCCTGTGAGACCTCCAAGCTAGAGGCCTTAAGGAAGCTATTCTCTGAAGAGAAGTTTCACTCCCCAAAGTTAAAAGTGCCAACCAGGGCTGAGTTGCTGTGGAGCCATTTTCTGGAGTTCCTAAAAGAAAGGAAGTTGGAGGAAGCTACTAATTGTGAGAGAGACTCTGTTTACCCCAACGATAGTGAGGGAATGCAAATAGATGCATCTGAGCCTAGCTCTGAATATTTGCCTATGCCCATGGACTGTTCTTTGGCACAAAGAAAGAATTTCATAGCTGTGAACAAGAACAGAGAGTCTGAAAACCCTATAGGAAAATAGGGGCAGTTCTTACCTTGTTTGAAGAAAGCTAATTCTGTGTATTGTATCACTGGCTGAAATAAAGAAGCAGTGAGGAACTGTGTGCTTGAAAAGGAAACCCAGCTGTGACAAAGTTTGCTGAAACTCTGCTAATTGACCACACGGGGCAGTTCCCGGTGGATGTACAGGAAAGCAGAACAGCTGAGAAGTGAAAAGATTTTTGTTTGTTATGCTCCTGCTTTAAAAATCCTGATTTCATATTTTTCCTTTGGAGATGTATCCTACTGCCTTAGTTGTGTATGAGCCCTAGCGTGTTTTGGAAATCCCCACAAATAAATTTTTCTTGCATGCCTTACCACCGATTCAACTACATTATTTCCCTAGAGGAGTAAAGAATACTACAAGACCCAGAATCCTCTGGTGTTTATAAAAGAACTTTATTCCAAAAGGACATACAAGGCCGTCTTCCAAGCTGTAAGCCCCTGGGCCCAGCTGGAGGCGTCGCAATAGCACTATGGGGGAACCTAGCCATGACGTGGTCACTGCTTAGGCAGGGTGAGAGCGACCTCCCAGCATGACATGCTGTGGCCACCCTGTCCGTGCAGGTGATGGTCGGGCACTACAGTGTCTCATCCGTTGTCCTATACCCTGTGCAAATGCATCCTGCCCATGCCACCCTGTCCGGGCCATACTCACAGTACCTTGCTCCTCATTATGCACACTGGCAGGCTAACACTGGAAACAGTGCAAGCAATGTGGGCTCAGTAAGGTGTAGGCAGCCACAACACACTGGATAGACAGACACACACTCCCACACCTATGCCAGCATTGTGCAAATATAGAGGTTTGTGGCAGACCTGGCCACCACACCAGTCCTGGGCACAGTGTGGGCATTGCTATGGTACTCAATACTGTTAGGGTCACTCCCCGGGGTGGTAAACACTGTCAGAATCAATAACTGAAACACACTCCACAGATATCAGAAAGGTTGTTATGATGAATCTCTATCAACAAATTGTGCTGAACTTAGGATTTGTTAGCTGACATTAATTATAGCAACCTTTTGATATATGTGGAACGTGTTCCCAAGCTTAGGACGGCATTGCTTAGGTATGCAGGTGTCAGTATTGGGAGATGCTGCTCTGCGCAGGGCCCAACAGCCTGACTCTCCATGAGGCTTTGGATAGTGAAGCCTGTGGGTGTGGGTGTTTATGCCCCTGTTGGCCGCTGCTCTAGGGCAGAGGTTCCCAACTCCGGTCCAGGTGGGCCAAACACTGTTCAAGTTTTCATGCTGTCCCTAATGAATATGCATGAGATACCTTTGCATACAATGGGGGCGGCGCATACAAATGCAGCACAGGCATATTTATTAGGGACAGCATGAAACCTGAATGGTGTTTGGCCCTCCAGGACTGCAGTTGGGAAACTCTGCTCTAGGGATTGCACATGTTTATGGTGTCTGTGCTCTGTAGGGTAAAATATAGGCGTTTCAGGCATATTTATTTTATCTGCAATAAAGGTTCCGTCTTTATTACCACGGTTTAGTACTGGGTAAAATATGGGGACAGGGTTGGCAGGAGCCACAGCTGGGACTTGAACTTGTGACCTTCTGCTCCTGAACACACTGGCTGTGTGTACTGCACCACACTGTTGCCACAGGGACAGATCAATCCCTGGGGATACCATGATTGTTCGTCAGACAGACCCTGTCTGTTGCAGTGCATGGCACCCACCTAAACGGGGCTTGGCCATGGTCTGCTGTGGGCAGATGCCACTGCCCCCTCCACCACCAGCACCCCTCCGCCACCATGCTGCCATGCCATTATGCTGTTGGTGCGCAGTCCCAGGCCATCCAGTGTGCAGCTGCCTATGGTGTAGGTTCTTGGGTAGGGGTGCCTACATGGACATGCCCGCTTTCCCCCGGCACCACCTGCCAATGTTATGGGCCCTTGGGGGTACCTGCTGAGTAATATCCCCTATGTCACTGTGGGACATACACTCGTGCCCATGTTGGACCCTCGTCAGTTGTTGTCTTGCTGCTTTACAGTTTTGACATTCCTATGTGCCACCTAGGCATCTGCCTAGTCCGCACTGTGCCCCAGCTGGACCACAGCATGTGCCGTCTGCAGTCCCTTGTATCCCATTTACAGCATCAGTACAGTTGCCCTTTCCTACATGCCCACTCTGCTGTTGCTGCACATGTGCATGCCATAACAAACCTGCCCAATCTAAATGACAGAAACCCTGATCAGCGCTATTTCAATGTGGGATCATTCACTTTGTAGGGGGACAGAGCATAGACCCTTCCAAACATGGTATCTTAATTTTTATGCTTTGTCAGTAGTGTTGCTTTATGTTTATCATTAATATCACTATTAGCCAGCTTGGTTATTGGGATTTTAAATGTGGTTCTGGTCATTTTTTATGTTTATTTGCCTTTTTGGTTCCTGCATATGTATCATAACTATCACTTTTCTGGGTTTCCCTGCCTTGGCTGCACATTGCTGACTTAAATGGTTTCTCTTTCCTGCAAATGTGCCTAACGCGAGGGTTTCACTGGCGTTAGTGTTCAGACACGGATTTCACAGCGTTAGTGTGCCTGGATCCTCTCCCTGCCCACTCTCCGCCCATTGAACCCTTCTCTCCACCCTCTGGGAAGCCTTACTCCACCCTTCAGACCCGGATTTCACTGCGTTAGTATGCCTTAACGCCGCCGCCGCGTTATCGCGCGATAAGTGACATTATCATGCAATAATGTTACATTATCGTCCGTTAACGTCACTTATCGTGTGATAATACCACCGCTGTGACGTTAAGATGGTTTAGTAAACATACCCCTATGTGTGCCAAGGAGCAGGTATAAATCCCGACATGCAGAATTTTAGCCATACATGTGTATTCCCTATCTGAAATAGGGAATACACATAGATTTGTGTCCCCCCGGCTACTCCCTAACCACTCCCCCAGTATGGCCCCTTAAAAATTCATGTATAAACTGAGCCCTTTCCAGTTATATGTGAAGAACATTAGCACGTCTACTGTATGCTTGATTATACACATGTAAATCACAAAAAATAAACCTCCATACCTTTATTTCACCAAGAAAATATGCATCAGGTATACTATAGCCACAGATAAAGTAGTTGCAGTGTCCTGTAGTTAAATGTCAGGCACAGAACACTGCAGCAAAGACTGTGTTGAGAAAATCTTGCCAAGAGAGACAGAGCCACACATTGGTTGCTGACTGCTGCACAAATTAAATTTAAGATACATTTTTTTTATACTTCAGGCCATTAGAGATAAGAACTGGCTTATTTAGTCAAGAAATTGACCTGGCACCAGCCTAGTAGACAACTCAGATTTAGCCAGGAGGCTCTGCTAAGTGCTACCCGCCATTAGGAGATAAAGAAATCACAGATAAGGAAAAGAATGTTTTCCACAATAGCCCCTTTGAGCTGAAAGCCCATGCTAACTGATATTAGGAAGGAAACTAATGACACGGTGTTCTGAAAAAAATCAGTGAAAATATGCCTGTTCTTAATAGATTAAAGGAGTTATTTTAAAAGCCCTATTCATGATTTTCGGAAAAAAGCCATTCAGACGGACTAATCACATTCACATCCCAAGAGCCTTTTTAGAACACCCCAAACTTACATGCCGCACGAGGGTGGGGCAGAGGTGTGTCTGGGTCATTCCTGAAAAGATACATGTGGCTGGATGCCTGAATGCGGAACAGAGCCACACGTTTAAAGCCGGCAGCAGCAGCAAACAGGTCCATGTTTATCCCTGCTGCTAGGCACATATAGATATCTGGAAAGTACTCATTTCTGGCAGCTATCACAATGCTCCTCACTCTCTCAATATTTTTCGCCAGCTCAAAACAACCTAGTAGGTAGATAGCGAGGCTTTATTGTCTGCTGCTGCTCGTCTCTGTTTCTAGGCCGGGACCTGTATGTGGTAAAATGTACACATGCACATCCCAAAACACTGGCGCTGGCACATTCAGAGCCAACATTAGAGGGTCACATGCAGGGCAAGTGCCCTAGGCCCCCATGCTGCGGAAGGCCCCAAACCCACCTCAAGCAAAAGGAGGCATAGCCTGCAGGTGGCCTTTGTGGCCTCATCACCAGTTTCTGCCCTGGGCCCCCGCATGTCTAAACACCGGCCCTGAACAATACTGCAAATGTCTATATCTCACTCATGCACATTTTTGACCCTTTATATTCTGCATGTCCCAGTACTACTCTATATCACGGAAGACATGTTTATCTTTTGGGATGGAAAAAAAGATAACTTTACATAGTATTTGCACGTGTCTACCTTCGCTGCTGTCCTTCCCACAAAATTTCTGATATTTTGAAATGAACTTCTCAGATTTCACCTAAACAGCCTTTCTAAAGTTACTATTACTACTACTGATTATTTGTATAGTGCTACAAGGCGTATGCAGCGTACGCAATGTTGTACAGACACATGTAAAAGACGGTCCCTGCTCTCAGAGCTTACAGTGTAGTCAAAACAGACAACACAACAACAAGGATATATCTAGGGGAATGATGAGGAAACAATAGATTAAGTGGGTCAGGATCCAAAAGTGGCTTTGAAGAGGTGAGTTTTCAGCCTGGATTTGAAAAGGGCCAGAGATGAAGCCTGTTGTACAGACTCAGGTAGGTTGTTCCAGGCATAAGTAGCAGCAAGGTGGAAGGATCAAAGTCTGGAGTTGGTAATAGAAGAGAAGGGCACAGATAGAAGTGATCTGCCAGAAGAGCAGAGTTCCCGAGGAGGTGTGTAGGGAGAGATAAGAGAGGAAAGGTGGCAAGGAGCAGAAGAATGAATGCATCTATATGTCAGTAGGATAAGTTTGAACTTGGTGTGGAAACAGATAGGGAGCCAATGAAGCAACTTGAGAAGAGGGATTATATGAGGTTATTAAGACCAGTGGAAGATTAGCCACGCAGCTGAGTTTTGAACAGACTAAATGGGAGAGAGATGATTCAGAGGGAGACCAGCAAGGAGGAGCTTGCAATAATCTAGGCAAGAGGTAACTAAAGATTGCATAAGTGTCTTAGTGGTGTGTTCGGAAAGGAAGGGGCAAATTTTGCTGATGTTATAGAGAAAGAAATGACAGGTTTTAGCTATCAGTTGGATGTGTGTGGAGAAGGAGAGGGAGGAGTCAAAGGTTGCGAGCCAAGGAAACAGGGAGGAATACAGCATTATCCACAGAGACTGAGAAAGGTAGAAGGGGGGAAGGTGGGTTTAGGGGGAAAGATAAACTCAATTTTGGCCATGTATAATCTCAAAAGGTGGTGAGATATCCAGGCAGCAATGTCAGATAGGCAGGCAGAGATCCGGGCTGGATTGCTGGAGAGATTTCAGATATAGAGATGTAGATCTGAGAGTCATCAATGTTAAGATGGTACTGAAAACCATGGGAGGAGATGAGTGCACCAAGGGACTGGGTATATAGAGAGAAAATGAGCGGACCCAAGACAAACTCTTAGGGTACAGCAACTGAGAGTGGGATAGCAATAGAGGAGGATCCACTAGAACAAACACTGAAAGTGCGGTGGGAGAAATAAGAAGAGAACCAGGATGCCACAAAGCCCTTAAAACCAAGTGAGGACAAGGTGTCGTGGAGAAGGTGGTGGTCAACAGTGTCAAAAATAGCAGAAAGTTTGAGAAGGATAAGGATCGAGTAAAGGTCTTTGGATTTTGTCAGGAACAGGTCACTGGAGACTTTGGCAAGATCTGTTTCAGTTGAATGTAAAGAGTAAAAGTCAGATTGCAATGAATCCAGAAAGGCTAGAGAGGAGAGAAAGTCAAGGCAACGGCGGTGAACTGCACATTCAAGTTGTTTAGAAATGATGGGGAGGAGGGAGATGGGTCAAGAATTAGTAGAAAAGGTAGAGTCTAGTGAGGGTTTCTTGAGAAGAGGTGTAACCACAGCATGCTTGAAGGCTGCAGGAACAGTTGCAGTGGAAAGGTTGAGAATATGACAGATGGAACAGATGACAGTGGAGGAGATGGATCTTAGGAGACAGATGGGAATAGGATCAGAGGAGCAGGTAGTGAGTTTGGATGGCTTTAGCTTAAGCATACTGGAACCCAGGCAATCAGCTACTGTGTTTGACTGATCAGATTCAGGGCTACCAAACAATCAAAAGCAACTAGTTGAATACAGGCTACATAAAAGTACATACCGATTCCAAAAACTTGAATTAACATAGCCAGTGGAGCAAGAAAAATATTGAAAGTGTAGGTGACAAATTCACTCCATGGGCTACCTCATGAAAGCAAAACCAAAGACTTCCATTCCACACAGTAGGACCAATTAGCCATAAAAGGTTTATACCATTTTAAGGCTGATCCTTCTATTCTCAGATCCTGTAGCCAGAAAACGAAGAGCTAATAACCTACAGCTGAAAAAACCTAACAGAGCTTGTATTGCTTGGTCATTGGGAAGGCTTCCATCTGTCTTTTCAGTAGAACTGTTATTACAAAGCTAGAGGAAGATCCCATCAGGTCCTAACTGAGATGTTTGCTCAGAATAAGAAAAGAGTGCAGAAAAATAGGAAGTATGCACGCAATTCAAGAAGCTGAAGTTGGTGTAAGGGGACATCTTTGATTATCAAAAATTCTATGCTGTGACAAGGGTTACTTTCCACTCATTATAAATCTACTTCTCACTCTCTGGTCTCCAAAAGCACTTGAGGCAGCCAAGGAACATCATAAAACCAGGAGTGTGATGCCTAAGCAAGATACAATTCACCGATTTATATGACCCTCCATAGTTCACTTTTGTTAGACTCACATAGGCAGCACTGGCCTTTCAAGCTAGTTCCCTCTGGAGCTTAATAACTAGGCACTAAAGCCCTCATCGTCACAACATGTAACTCAGTAGGAACCCCAGTCATCCTCTTCAGTTTCACATAAAACTTCCAAAAAAGCAGCAAATGGACATTATGATAGAAGCAGCTTCCTTTGTCTTGTCTGCCTATCTGGAAGTTGTCATGCTGGAACTCTTTGCAGCTCCAGTCTGCTACTTTACTAGAATTACATTCTGGTCCCAAGCAGCCCTCTATAGGACCCTCATGGATACATGCAAATGCTTCAGAACTCCTTGTCATGCTGGAAACTTCTTTTCTGGTCATCTTCTTCCAGGAAGTACAGTACATTCAACTTCTAATGCAGGCTTTGAAACTTTTAGTCACACTCAGTAGGTAGGGCCAGATTTTGGTGTTATGCACTTTCACTCCAAAAGTGAAGGGGTCTTCAATGATTTTCAGAAGACTGTATTCATGAGAAACTAGCTAAACTAAAAGTAGAAAAAACAATGGGACCGGAATGGGATTTATCCAAGAGTACTGAAGGAACTTAGGAAAGTTGTAGCAGCTCTACTGTCTGACCTTTTCAATGCTTCTTTAGAGTCTGGCATGTGATCCCCTTACACAAAAGCGGAAGTAAGGACGAGATTAAGAAATACAGGCTGGTTAGTCTGACCTCTGTGGTGAGTAAATTAATAGAAACACTGATAACAGAGGACAGTGAGGTTTCTGGAGTCCAATGGATTGCAGGATCCGAGGTAGCTTGGCTTTACTAGAGGCAGGTCTTTTCAGACAAATCTGATTGATTTCTTTGACTGGGTGACCAGAGAGTTGGACTGAGGGAGAGCCCTAGATGTGATATACTTAGATTTCAGTAAAGCCTTTGACACTGTTCCTCACAGGCAACTTATAAATAAATTGAGCACCCCAGGGATGGATCCTAAAGTGACTGGATGGATTAAAAATTGATTGAGTGAAGGCGACAAAGGGTACAGATAAATAGAGCTCATTCTGTGGAGAAGGATGCTGGCAGCGGTGTGTCATAGGGATCTATCCTTGGTCTAATTCTTTTTAACATTTTTGTTAGTGATATTGCGGAAGGGCTATCAGGTAAGGTTTGCCTCTTTGCAGATGATACCAAACTAGAGTAGACATCCAGGAAGGAATAGATAACATGAGGAGGGATCTAGTTAAGATTAAAGAATGGTCCAGAATTTTGCAGCTGAGATTTAACGCTAAAAAGTACAGAGTCATGCATCTGGGCAGAAAAAATTCAAGGGAGAGGTATAAGGGGTGAAGTATTTCTGTCCATGAAAGAAGAGCAGGACCTGGGCATGATTGTTTCTGATGATCTTAAAGTGGCTAAACAGGTAGAAAAGGCGCTGGTGAAAGCTAGAAGGATGCTTGGGTGCACAGGGTGAGGAATGGCCAGCAGGAAAAAGGAGGTAATAGTGCCTCTGTATAAGACTGTGGTGATACTTCATTTGGAGTATTGTGTGCAGTTCTGGAGACCACACCTTCGAAAGGATGGGGGGATAAGACATTTTTCAGATATATTAGTGAGAAGAGGAAGGGCAAAAGTGGTATTGTCAGACTCAAGGGTGCAGGGGAGGAATATGTAGAAGCTGATAAGGATAAAGTGGAATTGCTTAACAAATATTTTTGTTCTGTGTTCACAGATGAAGAACCAGCAGCAGGACCTCAGAAAACACCCACAAATAGGAACAGAAGCGAGGGACATCTTCAACAATTTTTAGAAGACTGTGTTCGTGAGAAACTAGCTCAACTTAAAGTAGACAAAGCGATGGGACCAGATGGGATACACCCTAGAACACTGAGGGAACTTGGGGACGTTCTAGCAACCACTGACTGACCTTTTCAATGCCTCGTTGGAGTCGGGAGTGGTGCCAAAAGACTGGAGAGAGGCTCATGTGGTGCCTTTACACAAAAGCGGAAGTAAGGATGTGGTTGAAAACTACAGGTCGGTTAGTTTAACTTCGGTGGTGAGTAAATTATTGGAAACGCTGCTGAAAGAGAAAATAGTGAGGTTTCTGGAGTCCAGTGGATTACAGGATCCGAGGCAGCATGGATTCACCAGAGGCAGGTCTTGTCAGACAAATCTGATTGATTTCTTTGACTGGGTGACCAGGGAGTTGGACCGAGGGAGAGCCCTAGATGTGGTGTATTTAGATTTCAGTAAAGCCTTTGACACTGTTCCTCACAGGCGACTTATAAACAAACTGAGCACCCTAGGGATGGACCCTAAAGTTACTGCTTGGGTTAGAAATTGGTTGGGTGGGAGGCGACAAAGAGTACAAGTAAATGGAGCTCACTCTGAGGAGAAGGATGTTACCAGTGGTGTGCCCCAGGGATCTGTCCGATTCTTTTTAACATCTTTGTTAGTGATATAGCAGAAGGGCTGTAGGGTAAGGTTTGCCTCTTTGCGGATGATACCAAAATCTGCAATAGAGTAGACACCCAGGAAGGTGTAGATAACATGAGGAGAGATCTAGCTAAGCTTGAAGAATGGTCTAGAATTTGGCAGCTGGGATTTAATGTTAAAAAATGTAAGGTCATGCATTTGGGCTGCAGCAATCCAAGGGAGCAATATAGTATAGGGGGTGAAGTACTTTTGTCTACTAAAGAAGAGCTGGACCTAGGTGGTTGTGTCTGATGATCTTAAAGTAGCTAAACAGGTAGAAAAGGTGATGGCAAAAGCTAGAAGGATGCTTGGGTGCATACGGAGAGGAATGGCTAGCAGAAAAAAGGAGGTGATAATGCCTCTCTATAAGTCTTTGGTGCGACCTCATTTGGAGAATAGTGTGCAATTCTGGAGACCGCACCTTCAAAAGGATGTGAACAGGATGGAGTCGGTGCAGAGGGTGGCTACTAAAATGATTAGTGGTCTTCATTATAAAGCATATGAGGACAGACTGAAGGATCTTAATATGTACACCTTAGAGGAAAGGCGGGATAGAGGTAATATGATTGAGATGTTTAAATACCTCCGTGGCATAAATGTTCAGGGAGAAAGCCTCTTTCAATTGAAAGCAAGTTCTGCTACAAGGGGACATGGGATGAGGGAGAAGGGAGATAGATTCAGAGTGATATGCGGAAATATTTCTTTACGGAAAGAGTAGTGGATCCATGGAATAGTCTCCCAGTGGAGGTGGTAGAGATGAGGACAGTAACTGAATTAAAAAAAGCATGGGACAAACATAGAGGATCTCTAAAGGTAAAAAGGGGACTGTTGTAGTTGTTGATATGGAAGGACAGACTAGATAGGCCATGTGGTCTTTTTCTGTCATCATATTTCTATGTTTCTATAAACAGAATGGAGTCTGCAGAGGGTGGCTACCAAAACAGTCACTGGTCTTCGTTATAACCATATGGGGACAGATGTCAATAAGTACAATTTAGAGAAAAGGCAGGATAGAGGAGATATGATAGAGATGTTTAAATACCTCCAAGGCATACATGTACAGGAGTGGAGCCTCTTTCAACTGAAAGAAAACACTGCAACAAGGGGAAATAGGATGAGGGTGAAAGGGGATAGACTCAGGAGTGAGATGTGGAAATATTTCTTTACGGAAAGAGTGGTAGATGTGTGGAATAGTCTCCTGGTGGTGGTAGTAGAGACGAGGAAAGCATGGGACAAACACAGAAGATCTCTAAAGGAAATAAAGGGACTATACGTAGTAGTTGATATTTTCTAAATGTGCAAAAAAGAAGTAAACACCAATTGAAATTTTAGTTGCATTAAATTTCTGTCTCTCAATATTTCTTCCTTATTTTTTCTGCTTTTTACACTTTTTTCTCTCCTTTGTAGCTCTAAAGAATTTGAGGGCCTTAGGCACTGTGCCTAGAGTATCTAAAGGGAAATCTGACACTACTCCGAGTGTTACAGAACAGGCTCTTAAAAGCTTGGATCAAGCTGATTCTGCCATAACAAGCAGAAGAAATATGTAAGAACATTAAAAAAAACAGATCTAACAATAAATATGAGAGAACAACCAAAAGTGGAAAACCCCCCCACTAAAGTTTTTATAAGAGTCATCTGCAGTGCTGCTCCCTTAACTATGCATTGTTAGTTTAGCCCAGTGTTTTTCAAGCCCTTCCTGGAGTCTACTCTAAGCGGGCTTGTTTTGAGGATACTCACAATGAATATGCATAAGAGATTTGCATGTATTGCCTTCAGTACATGGACTACCTGAGGATCTCCTTGAGAAGCACTGGTTTAACCTACATACAGAATGCTAGAGAAATATACTTTATAATACAATTAAGGCATTTACACAGTTTACAGCCCAGTAAAGCACAGTTACTTACCTGTAACAGGTGATCTCTGGGAACAGCAGGAATAAGTCTTCACATATGGGTATCGTCGGTACCGACGGAGCCTGCGTGGGAACGCTCCCCAGTATCCAAAAGGAAAGCTTTTGGGAGCATCCCACAGCGCCTGCACGCTGCCTTCCCGCCTTTCCTAACCGCCTCTCTCCAGTTCGAGTTTTAAAGCTGAGACAAAAGAGAGAGAGGAAAGGAAAGATAGATAGAGAGATACAACTCCTAGGGGAGGTGGGTGGGTTGTGAAGACTTATTCCTGCTGTTCCCAGAGATCACCTGTTACAGGTAAGTAACTGTGCTATCTCCAGGAACAAGCAGGAATGAGTCTTCACATATGGGGACTCCCCAGCTAGAGATGCCTGGAAGATCACCCAGATTTTGAGTCCCTGGGAAGGGCTCCACCTGCACCCATGAATCTCAGGCATCCAGTCAGGGATGGAGGGTAGGAGTTGATTAGGTATGGAACAGGTGTTTGAGAACAGCCTGACCAAACAAGGCATCCCGGCGGGAGTCTTTGTCCAAGCAGTAATGGGCTTTGAAGGTGTGAACCGATGCCCAGGTGGCTGCTCGACAGATCTGGTCGATGGACACAGAGTTAAGATGAGCCATAGAGGCTGCCATGGCCCTCACATTGTGAGCTGTGACATGGTCCTCCAGAGAAAGATTCTTGCTCTGGTAGGCGAAGGAAATACACTGAGCAATCCAATTAGACAGAGTTCTCTTGGAGACTGGAAGTCCTAAATGAGAAGGATCAAAAGCAACAAAAAGTTGAGAGGACTTTCTATGTTGCTGAGTCCTTTGTAAGTAGAAAGCAAGTGCTCTTTTACAATCCAGGGTATGAAGATTCCTCTCTGCACTTGATGCATGAGGTCGTGGAAAAAAGACAGGTAAATACACCTCCTGGTTCAGATGAAAAGGCGAGACCACTTTAGGCATAAAGTGAGGATTAGTTCTGAGGACTACCTTGTCATGATGGAACCTTGTATAAGGAGGATTAGCCACTAAAGCTTGCAACTCACTGATACGGCGAGCTGAGGTGACTGCAATGAGAAAAATAACCTTCCAGGAAAGGAATTTCAAGGAGGTAGTGGCTAAGGGTTCAAAGGGTGGCTTCATAAGCTGGCCAAGAACCAGATTCAAGTCCCATGCCACTTGAGGTAGTCTAATGGGAGGTTTAGTCAAAAGAAGGCCTCTCATGAATCTTGCTATAAGAGGATGAGAGGAAATAGGTTGTCCATTGAGAGGTTTAAGGGATGCTGCAATAGCACTCAAATGGACTCTGATTGAATTTGTTTTAAGGCCTGTATGGGATAAATGCAGCAAATAGTCTAGTAAAGAATTCAAAGGTATTGCAAGAGGGTTGCAACCCTTCTCTGCACACCAAATGGAAAACCTTTTTCATTTAAAAGCATATGAACGTCTGGTGGAAGGCTTTCTGGAAGCATGAAGGATATCCTTCACCTGCTGAGAAAGGTGTAAATCTTGAAGGTCTAGGCCTTCAGCAACCAGGCCCTGAGATGAAGAGACTGAGGATTTGGGTGCCACAAGGTTCCCTCCTCCTGGGAGAGGAGATCTGGAGCAGACCCCAGGTCTAGGGAGGGAGCTTGAGAGAGATGCAGAAGTAGAGGGTACCACACTTGGCGTGGCCAAAGTGGTGCTATGAGGATCATAGACCCCTTGTCTCTCTGAAGCTTGAACAGAATTTTGGGGATGAGGGGAATAGGTGGAAAGGCATAGAGGAAGTCTTGCCCCCAATGAAGGAGGAAGGCATCCCTGACCTGAACTCCCTGACATGGAATCCTGGAACAGAACCGGGGAAGTTTGGCATTCCACGGACTTGCAAACAGGTCTACGTCTGGGGTACCCCAAATCCGAAAAATCCTGGCTTTCTGGTCCCCATGGAGGGACCATTCGTGCGGAAGCAGAACTCGACTGAGTCTGTCTGCCCAAGAGTTTTGAACCCCTGGAAGATACACTGCCATGAGATGGATTTGATGCTCTCTGGCGAAGGCTCACAATCTCAGAGCTTCGTTGCAAAGCAACAGAGAGCCAGTCCCTCCCTGCTTGTTCACGTAGAACATGGCTACCTGGTTGTCTGTGTGGATGAGGACTGTCTTGTAGATGAGCAGGGTGTGGAAGACTCTGAGAGCCAGAAAGATTGCTCTGAGCTCTAAGAGGTTGATATGAAGAGATGTCTCCTGTGGAGACCAGATGCCCTGGGTCGAGAGATCTCGTAGATGAGCCCCCCAACCCTTTGGAGAGGCATCTGTTGTAAGGGTTGCTTGGGATAACACCTGTTGAAAGGGGGACCCCAGCAACAGATTCTGAGTGGACTTCCACCAGTGGAGGGACCAAAATAGGCGACTGGAGGTTGCTATTTTGTCTGACAGGCAACCTGATGCCTGGGTCCATTGGGTGGATAGGGTCCACTGAGCTGCTCTCATGTGAAGGCGAGCATAGGGAACCACATGCACCCTGGATGCCATGTGGCCTAAAAGTTGCAACATCTCTCGAGCAGTTAAATGGGATTTTAACTGAATCTGGGAGGCTAACTGCACCAAGCTTAGGCAACGGGCCTGGGGAAGATAGGCCCTTGCAGTTGTGGTATCCAGTAAGGCCTCTATGAACTCTAGAGACTGAGTAGGGGTAAGATGGGATTTTGGAATGTTGATTACCAGTCCCAGATACTGAAGAACACGCCTTGTGCAGGCCAGGGAAGTCTGGGCCTCTGACTGGGATGGAGCTCGGATGAGCCAGTCGTCCAGATATGGGAATACGAATATTCCTAGAGTGCGTAGGAATGCAGCTACTACTGCCATGCATTTTGTGAACACTCTTGGAGCAGAGGCCAGACCGAAAGGAAGCACTTTGTATTGGTAGTGCTTTCCTTGGTAAAGGAACCGAAGGAATCTTCTGTGTGTTGGATGGATGAGAACATGGGTGTACGCATCCTTGAGATCTAGAGAACAAAGCCAGTCTTGACTCTGGAGGTACGGAAGGAGAGTTCCGAGAGAAGTCATCTTGAATTTCTCCTTGCATAGAAATTTGTTCAATTCTCTGAGATCTAATATGGGTCTGTAGCCCCCTGTTTTCTTTGGAATGAAAAAATAGGGGGAGTAGAACCCTGAGCCCTGTTGAAGAAGGGGTACTTCTTCTATTGCCCCTTGGGCAAGAAGGGTAGCAATCTCTTGACCTAGAAGGTTGAGGAGAGATGTTGGAGAATTGAACTGTTTCACCATGGTGTGAGGAGGAAGGTTTAAGAAATGAAGTTTGTACCCTTCCCTTATGATGGAGAGGGTCCACTGCTCTGCTGTGATTTGTTCCCATCTGGGAGCAAAGTGAGCTAACCTTCCTGGGATGGTGAGAGGCTCTGGATTTTCTAGAGCCAGAAAGGCTAAGTTCTCTAGTGGAAAGTCAAAGGCCCTGAGGAGGCTGAGGCTGTTGGGCCGTAGCAGTCCTCGCAGCCTGGGTTTTGGCCTGTTTTGGTTGTTGCTGTCTCTTTGTAGCAAAACGACCTTGAGAAGAGGCCTGACCATAAGAAGAAAATTTCCCTTTCTTTGGGAAAGATCCCTTTTTGAACAACCTCTTTTTAAAAAGAGCAGTAGTAGACTTTGAAAGTCTATCTAAAGCAGAATTTTCAGCATCCATCTGGTTGGCCTTTGCTTGCCAATCTTTGCCAAACAGGTTTTCCCCTGTAAAGGGAAGGTTACCTAGACCATCCTGTACCCAGGATTCCAAATCAGAGGCTTGCAACCAAGCAACTCTGCGTGCACCTATGGCAATAGCCGAGGCTCTACTGGCCCCCTCAAAAGAGTCAAAGGCTGCATGGTTGGAAAACTTGGATACATCCTGTGCATGTTTAAGCCAGGTGATATATTCTTCTCTCTTATCTTCTGACATAAAAGGAGATAAGGTTTGCAGATGATCTGTAACTTCTTTCAGAAACATCCCCATATAGAGACTGTAGGAGTTGATTCTGGCTACAAGCATACTGGCCTGGAAGATTTTCCTGCCAAAGGCATCTAGGGTTCTGCATTCTCTTCCTGGAGGAGCAGAGGAGTGCCTTTTTGTACTCTTGATCTTTTTCATAGCAGACTCTACCACAATGGAGTGGTGAGGAAGCTGAGTCTTATGAAAACCAGGACAAGGAGGAACACGATACATGGTGTCCAACCTTCTGGAATGAGGGGAGGTGGAAAGAGGAATCTCCCATATGCCTAACATGTGATCATAAAGAATCTCATGTATTGGTAAGGTGGCTGCCTCTTTAGGAGCCTTAGGATATTGAAGGATATCTATTTTTTTGTCTCTAGGTTCAGTTTCAGAGGTCACTGAGATGGACAGGCCTTTGGCCACCTCCCTAATGAAGTCCTGAAAAGACAAATCTTCAGGAGGAGACATTCTCCTTTTTGGAGAAGAGGGTTCCTGAGGAAGGATCCCCGATGCTTCAATTGAGGCCTCTGAAGAATCAGAGTCTTCAGAGGAATCGAAGTATCGACTGTCTGGATGCTCTCGCAGAGCCCGATACGAGTACCTGGAGGTATCGACATCGGGAGTAATCGGTACCATGTCGGTACTGATGGGCATCACTGGATAGCGTACCACTGCCGTCGATGCTGATGTCGATGCAAGCGGTACTGGTATCGGAACCGGAATCGGATCCTGTACCGGAATCAGTACGGGTACCGACAACGGGGTTTGTTGCGGTACCGTAGGCGTCGCAGCTTGTACGAATGCCGTGATGGCATGCTGCATGGTCAGGATATTCTGATCCATTGACGCCACCAATGTCTGGATGTCGGTACCGGTACCCCAGAACATTGTAACAGGTGATCGGTCGAGGCCGAGCCATCGATGTCAACCTGTGACCCCATAGGTAGTGCTTTGGAAGCCGGAGCCTCCCGCCGGGGTAATTTTGCTGGTGTGGGTACCTCAAGAGTAAGCCCGGGGGCATCTCGATACTTGGAGGGAGATGAACTCTTTGAGGACCGGCCAGATTTAAGTTTGGTTACCTGAGATCCATGGGATGAAGAAGAAGCCCTGGAAAACGTCGATGCCACAGAAGCTGCATCGGAGGGAAACAGGACACTGAGCTTGGCTGCACGATTCTGTAACCCTCTTTTAGACATCATGGAACAGGACTCACAATCCGCAATGGAGTGGTCAGGACCTAAACATTTTAGACACCAGTCATGGGTGTCGGTGACAGAAATAGTGCTACTGCACTTCGTGCACTTTTTAAACCCGGAGGCGGGTTTTTCCATGAGGAAAAATATATCTGTAGGCCTAAGGCCCCAGAAGAAAAAATGCACTGAAGAGAGTAAAAGTTTTTTGGTTTTTTTTTAAAGAAAGAAAAAAGACTGGTGTACCGGTCCAGAAACGAGAAGGCAGACACACGGAAGGAGAAGACCCATTTCCTTCGATACACCTGTCATTTTGTGCCCCCTTGGCGGTTGAGGTATGCCACTGTCATAGCGTTGTCGGACAGAATTCGAACCGCCTGACGCCGCAGAAGAGGCTGAAACTTTCGCAAGGCTAAGCGCACTGCTCATGTCTCAAGGCGATTGATGGACCATCGGGCCTCCCGAGGAGACCAAATCCCCTGCGCTGAGTGCGAGTCGCAATGCGATCCCCAACCAGAGAGACTGGCGTCTGCAATTACCAACACCCAGTGCGGAGTCTCCAAGGGAACCCCTCGAAGGAGACGAGACTGCGGGGCCGGAGCCACCAACGGAGGCAAAGTCGCACCGCTGGTAGTAGAGGCAACCGAACTTGATAATCCTCTGGACACCATGCTCGAGGTGAGACCTGTGCTAGGAGACGGCGAACTTGAGAAGTTAACTTGAGGAATCGAGGCATTGACAAATAGACCCGACCTAAGGCTGTATCAAATCAAGCCCCCAAAAAATTCGATCTCCTGGGACGACTGAAGACAACTCTTGTCGCGGTTTATTACCCAGCCGAGGCTTTCGAGAAAGGCAACAACCACCGAGACTGTGCTGCAAGCCTCGGGGAGAGAGTCTGCGCGAATGAGCCAGACGTCCAGATAAGGATGAACTTTGATGCCGCGGCTGCGTAAGGCCGCAGCTACTACCACCATTACCTTGGAGAAGGTTTGAGGTGCCGAAGCTAGACCGAAGGGCATCGCATGAAATTGGAAATGTTGACCGAGTACCGCGAATCGAACGAGTCGCTGATGCCCCTCTCGAATGGGAATGTGAAGAATGCTTCTGTGAGATTGAGGGAAGCTAGAATTCCCCCTTGTGTACCGCTTGAATAATGGATCGCAGAGTCTCCAATCGAAAGTGTGGTACCCGCAGACTGCGATTGACACCTCTGAGATCCAAGATAGGATGAAAGGAGCCGTCTTTTTTTTTTTTTTTTTGGCACCACGAAATAGACAGCGTAACGGCCTAGTCCTCTTTCCAACGGTGGAACTGGACGAATGGCAGCTAAACGCTGGAGTCTTTGAATGAATCAACATCCACTGCCCATTGACACAGCCAGAGCCATCTTCGAGCTACTGTCAACGGTGCTACGGAGCGAGCTGACAGCCGCAAGAGATCAGAGAAGGCCTCTGCCAGGAATGCAGCGATGGATTCTAAACGAGCCAACTCGGGATCACCTGGAAGCTGCAGAATCCATCAAAGGGAGGCTCGTGCTGCTAGACCTGCGCACACCCCTGCTTGAAGGGAAAGAGCGGACAACGAAAAACCCGTCTTTAGCAGACTCTCAACTTTTTTTGATCTTGCTGGTCGTGGAGTGCCGCTCCGCCCTCAACCGGAATTGTGGTATGCTTGGTGACCCCGGTCACTAGCGCATCAACTTTCGGGTATGTCAGCCAACGGTCCAAGTCAGAAGGAGACCAAGGGTATAGCTGACCAATACCGCGTGCTGTACATAGAGAGGACTCTGGAGAGTCCCACTCTTGAGATACCATATGCTGTAACTCGGCTGGAAAGGAAAAAGCTTTGGAAGGCTTACGAATGCCCTGTAAAATGGGATCCGGCTGCAACAGGGTTTGAGAACTCTGAGGATCAGGCGTGTCGACTAGGCATAGCGACTCCATCACCTGTGTGATTAGGGCCGGCAACTCCTCTTTCCGAAAAAGTCTGATATCTTGAGAGCCCTCGTGAACTGTCAGCGAAGAATCAGACGGAGAATATTCCCCATCTTCTTTCTCCAATGAGTCAGGGCTCACCTCCGACGATTTAAAGTGTTCTGGAATATCCATAGTGTCCCGCAAGCCACATGCAACGTTCCTGGAAGGACGTACTGCTTTAAGGTCTGAGGACTTTCAGGACCGCTTGCGAGACCCCACCATATCCTTGTGTGCTACCGGGCGGGTGCTGAAGGTATACCAACAGACTCAGAACGCCACAGGTGCCATGCCTGGCGGAAGAGCGTCAGGAACTCCCTGTCAGCCAAGGCTGCCGTGGCTTCCAGCGGCTGTGGAAGCAAAATGGGAGCTGACTGAATCTTTTCTACAGGAAGATCCTGCTGCAGGGGCTCTAAGGAGGGAGGAGTTAAGGCGCTGATGTCCCCAGCTGGCAGCGCAGAGGGAATGGAGGAAGAAGATTCTCCTGGATGCAGCATGCAGGTGGAACACAAGCAATCTATTAACTCCTTTTTCTTATTATTACATATAATACAGCTGTGCAGAGAAAAAGGCATTGCAGAGGCTTAAACCCTCTTTTTGTAAACAAAAATCAAGGTAGGCTTAGGGAAACAGAAGACTCTTCAAAGAAAAGGGATTTTGAAACTCCCTGTGCCTTCACAGCATGTTTAAATGTTTTGAAATGGCTGCCCAGAGCTGTTCCCTCCAAAAAACAACAGTGAAGAGAAATCCCTCCTGATTTTCAAAATGGCCGCTGGCACAGAAAAACTGCAAAATAAAAGTTCCCTAAGCTCTAAAAACCTTAAAAATGCAGCAAAATCGCTGGGGAAGAGGCAAGGAGTGCTGCTAGCAACTTAAAAATCAAATCCTGATGAACCCTGAATCACCAGAAACAGAGGGGAGAAGGAAACTGTCAGTTATTCACTGTGCTGGTACAGAAGAGCTGAGCTCCCATGGAGGAGAAGAGAAACTTTCAAAGTCAGTGTAAGGTAATTACAGCGACTGAAAGGTAGGGAAATTAGAGTTTGATCCCTCTGCAGCCACTTAGACCCTCATGGCAGGGGCTGGAAGGTGTTTCTGGAGAAAAGGGGAGCTGCACAGACAGTGAAATCAGAAGCTCAAACCCTGTTGTATTGCTGATTACAGAAAATACAGCTGTTAAGGAGGGAAGCCTGGGAAACCCAGAGAAACACCTCTTGTGTGCTCTGGGTGCATCCAGGAAATTAAAATGAAGAAAATAGGAACTTCAAACCCAGTTGAACAGACCCTGATGAAACCTGAAGTGAAGGAATCAGGTCAGAGACAGCCGGTCCCGATGCAGTTGAAATAAACCCAGGGCAGCTGAGGCAAGTAAGAAAAACAGTTTACTTACAGTTTCTCTCAGAAATTGATACCTGATCCTCCTGCTGTCAAAGCTCTCATGGCAAAGACTCAGCACTGCTTAAAGAAAATCAGGAGCTCTAGGCCCAGGAACTCCACAAGTTTATCTGGGGAATCAAGTTGCTGGGAAACCCAGAGTAACACCTCTTGTGAAATCTGGGTGCATCCAGGAACCTCAAGATACAGAGAAACCTGATTTTAGGGAGGCCTTCGTCCAGCTAACAAGCCCTCATGGCCAGATGCTGGGGATTCTTCCTGTCAGCGAGCTCTACTGTGTCAGAAACAGGAGCTCAACAGCAAACACCCTGGTGCACAGTGAAACTATACTGGCAGCAACAGGCAAGTGGAAATATCAGTCCCCAAAGGGATTCTAAATAATTTTAAAGATTTTGAGGGAAAAACAACAAAAGCAACCAGATCTGCTGGAGACAGAGAAATACTGAGGGAGACCCCTAGGGGTAGGACCATATCACCAGAGTCCAGCCTATCAGAGCTCTGGTAGAATTCTCTGTCTCCAAGATCTGCCGGCAGGGGGACACAACCCGTTTGTCTGGACTGGTCTAGCAGTATGACCTGGAATAAATATTAAATAAAAAATAATCGAACAAGAGTTTCTCAGAGGATTTTTGGACTGAAATATTGCGTTCAAGATACCATGCAGGTATGCAGAGCTTTAGCAGACGGATCTCCCAATTTGGTTCTTGCAAATTAGTCATTTGAGCATTCTCTAATTTCTGCAGACTTTGCAGCACTTCAGTACTGCAAATCTTCTTTAATACAGCTTTGATTTAGTGATATATCAAAAAATTTATGACCACCATGAAGACTGCAGAGATTGAAATTCAACCATTGGCTGCTTTAGACAGATTGCCTTTCTTCAGGAAGATTAATATCTATCAAAACCCAGTGACCACTGGTCACTTTCAGATTAAATCTGTCATAAGAAATGAATGAATGCTTCCACTGATTTTCTTGGCTGATGCCAATAAATATAAACATCCTCAAGGCAAGATTCACAGCATATTAATGTTAACCAATGACTCATCCCTGCTGGCATTTACTTGTTTTAATTACATTCACATTTATCTGTTCAGAATCGAAACAGACATCAAAGCATTTAAACAGGCATAAGAACATAAGATATACCATACTGGATCAGACCAAGGTCCATAGAGCCCAGTATCTTGTTTCCAACAGTGGCCAATCTAGGTCACAAGTACCTAGCAGTTTCCCCAAAAGACACACGTTCCACAATGCTTGTACTGGGGCAAGCAGTGAATATTCTGAGTCCACTTTAATAATGATTTATGGACCTTTCCTCCAGGAACTTGTCCAATCCTTTTTTAAACACAGCTACACTAACAGCTTTTACTACATCCTCCAGTAACACATTCCAGAGATTGATTCCACAGTGAGCGAAAAATATTTTCTCTTCTTAGTCTTAAATAAGTTAACCTGTAGCTTCATTGCATGCCCCCTAGTCTTTCTATATTTTGATGGAGTAAACAATCGATCTACGTTTACCCGTTACACTCCATTCATTAATTTATAGATCTCTATCATATCTCCCCTCAGCCGTCTCTTTTCCAGGTTGAAGAGCCCTAAACCTTTTAGCCTCTCTTCATAGGGGTATCTTCCCATCCCCTTTACCATTTTGGTGGCTCTTCTCTGTACCTTTTCTAATAATGCCATATCCTTTTTAAAATACAGCGACCAGAACTGCACACAATATTCGAGGTGCGGTCTCACCATGGAATGATACAGAGGCATTATAATATCCTTTGTTTTATTTTCCATTCCTTTCCTTATGATACCTAGCATTCTATTTGCCCTCTTGGCTACCGCTGCATACTGGATGGAGGGTTTTAACATTTTATCCACGATGACGCCTAAATCTTTTTCCTGGGTGGTGGTTTCTAAGGTGGCAGCTCGCATTGTGTAACCATAGTTTGGGTTGTTCTTTCCTAGGTGCATAACTTTGCACTTGTCCACAATAAATTTCATCTGCCATTTGGATGCCCAGTCTTCCAATTTATCAAGATCCTCTTGCAATTTTCCACAATCCTCATGGGTTTTGACAACTCTGAATAGTTTTGTGTCGTCTGCAAATTTGAAAACCTCACTCGTTATTCCCATTTCCAGGTCACTTATGAATATGTTAAAAAGCAGTGGACCCAGCACAGATCCCTAGGGTACTCCACTATTCAGTCTTTCTCCCTTGGGAAAACTGGCCATTTAGCCCTACCCTCTGCTTTCTGTCTTAACCAGTTCCTGATCCACAATAGTACACTGCCTCCTATCCCATGCCTTTTTAATTTTGCCAAAAGTCTTCTCATGAGGGACCTTGTCAAAGGCTTTCTGAAAGTCCAGATACACAATATCAACCGACTCACCTTTGTCTACCTGTTTATTCACACCTTCAGAAAAACATAACAAATGAGTAAGACAAGACCTTCCTTGGCTAAAGCCATGTTGGCTGTCTCCCATTAAGCCATGACTATCTACATGTTCAGTAATTTTGTTCTTTATGATGGTTTCTACCATTTTTCCCATTACTGATGTCAGCTGACCAGTTTGTATTTTCCCAGATCACCTCTGGAACCCTTTTTAAAAATTGGCATTACATTGGCCATCTTCCAATCTTCAGGTATTACAGATGATTTTAATAATAGTTCACAGATTACTAATAGTAGGTCTGCAATCTCATATTTCAGTTCTTTCATCACCCTTGGATGTATACCATCTGGTCCAGGTGATTTGCTACTCTTCAGTTTATTAAATAGTTGTAATGCATCTTCCTGGTAAATCAATATTTATTTCAATTCTTCTGCAGCATCACTTTTAAATACCACTTCAGTCATGGGTAACATCCCTACATCTTCCTCAGTAAAGACCGAAGCAAAGAATTCATTCAGCCTCTCCACTATGGCCTTGTCCCCTCTTAGTGCTCCTTTTACCCCTCTATCATCTAATGGTCCAACTGACTTTCTCACAGGTTTTTTGCTACAAATGTACTTGAAAAAGTCTTTATTATGCGTTTTTGCTTCCACAGCACACTTCTCAAATTCTCTCTTTACCTGCCTTATTAATGTCATGCATCTAACTTGCCAGTGCTTGTATTGTTTCCAGTTTCGTCATTTGACTCTTTTTTCCATTTCCTGAAAGATGCTTTTTTGGCAACAACAACATCTCTGACCTCACCTTTAAACCATGCTGGCAGTTTTTTGGACTTCCTTCCACTTTTCTTAAAGCGTGGGATACAGCTGGTCTGGGCTTCAAGATAGTATTTTTAAACAACACCCAAGCTTGATGTAAATCTTTAACCTTTGCAACTTCTCCTTTTAGTTTTTTCTTCACTATTTTCCTCATTTTATTATAGTCTACCCTTTGAAAGTTAAAAGGTAGTACTATGGATTTCCTTACCCTCCCTCCTCCATTTATTAAATCAAATGCAATCATGCTATGATCACTATTGTCAAGTGGCCCCAACACCCTTATCTCTTGCACCAGATCTTGTGTTCCACTAAGGACTAGATCCAAAATGACTTCCCCTCTGGTCGGTTCATGAACCAGCTGCTCCAAAAAGCAGTCATTTATTTCATCTAGAAACTTTATCTCCCTAGCATGTCCTGCCGTGACACTGACCCAGTCAATACCGGGGTAATTGAAATTACTGTGCTGTAACTTTTATCAGCTTCCTTGATTTCTTTGAGCATTTCATCATATATTTGTTCATTCTGGCCAGGTGGTCGATAGTACACCCCCACTGCCATCGCCTTCCCCTTCCCCTTTTTACGTGGAATTTCAATCCATAGAGATTCTACAGTGAATTATGTTTCCTGAAAAACTTTAATCCTTTGTGACTCAATGCCCTCTCTAACATAGAGCGCAACCCCTCCACCAATTTGATCAGCTCTATCATTACGATATAGTTTGTACCCAGGTATCATAGTGTCCTCCTTCCACCATGTCTCTGAGATACTAGTCATGTCTAACCTCTCATTTACTGGTATATATTCTAACTCTCCCATCTTACTTTTTAGACTTCTAGCATTTGCATACAAGCATTTTAAAGGCTGTATTTTATTCATATTAATCTGGTTATTGGTAGGCAGGTATAATTTGGAATCTTTAAGCTCTATCTACTCTGTATTCAAGGGCATTTGGGCTACTTTTGTCTTTAATGGAACCTCTCTACTGATAAGCCCTATCTTCAATCTTTTGCTAGTATCCTTCAAGGGCACATTATTCCGAACTATGTGCTCTTGGGCGACTGTTGGCTTTCCCCTATTATCTAGTTTAAAAGCTGCTCTATCTCCTTTTTAAAAGTTAATGCCAGCCGCCTGGTTTCATCCCGGTTAAGGTGGAGCCCATCCCTTCGGAAGAGCTTCTCCTTTCCTCAGAATGTTCCTTATTTCCTAACAAATCCAAAACCCTCATCCTTGCACCATTGTCTCATCCACGCATTGAGACTCCGGAGCTCTGCCTGCCTTTTGGGTCCTGCCCATGGAACATGAAGCATTTCAAAGTTCTGGATTTCAATTTCCTACCTAAAAACCTAAATTTAGCCTCCTGAACCTTCCTACCACACTTTCCTATGTCATTTGTACTGACATGTACCAAGACAGCAGACTCCTCCCCAGCACTATCTAAGACCTTGTCTAGGTGGCGCGTGAGGTCCGCTGCCTTCACACTAGGCAGGCATGTTACCAGGTGATCCTCATGTCCACCTGCCACCCAGCTGTCTAAACGCCTAATGATTGAATCACCAACTATAATGGCTGTTCTAACCCTTCCCTCATGGGAACATGGCCCTGGAGAGACTTCCTCAGTGCAAGAGGGTTTTACCTCACCTGGGAGGACAGGTCCTAGCTACAGGATCACTTCCTACTGCACCAGGGTGATGCTCTCCTGTCACGTGACCTCTCTTCTCCATGGCAACAGGGTACTGCCAGACTGGAGGTAGGACTTCAGTACTATATCCCTGTAGGTCTCGTCTACGTACCTCTCTGTCTTCCTTACGTCCTCCAAGTCTGCTACTCTAGCCTCCAGAGATTGGACTCTTTCCCTGAGAGCAAAGAGCTCCTTGTACCTAGTGCACACATAAGACGCCTCACCAACTGAAAGAAAATCATACATGTGACACTCAATGTAAAAGACTGGAAAACCCCCATATTGCTGCTAGACTGCTGTCTGCATCTTAGTTTTAAGGTTGTGTTTAGGTATTTAAGTTCTTTACATACTAAAGATTGCTGGGGATACTTATACTAATAAAACTATACCTAATGATGGTTATTCCGAACCACGAATAGCGAAGAAGTTAGTCAGGGGCAGGGAAGAGGTAGCCCGGGGGCGGAGAGTGGGCGGGCAGTGAGCAGTCGCCGGCCCTGGCCGTACAGGGACGATTCCAATGTCGGCCCTGTATGTCCAGGGCTGGCAAAATGTTCGAGGTGGAATAACTTACCTGGATGTTTTTTTTCATGGCATCGGGGCACGGAAGGGGCTGGGGGGGTGACAAAGTTAATCCCCTGCAGCCCAACGCTGGCCTTAGGAGGCCTGATCGGGGGTCGGGCTGCAGTGAATTAACTTTGTGGGAAGTGACCAGCATTGCGGCTTTTAAATGGAGGCGTGGTGCTCCTTCTCCTTCCTCCACCCATCTAAAGTAGGAAGGCGGCAGTAACAACAGTGGCAACAGCAGCAGCACTCAGTACAAGGTCCCTTGTGTCAGTGTGCAGTGTGTGCTTACAGATCCCAATACTCAGCATGAGTTTCCAGTCTAACAAGAGGGGACAAGGGCCTATGAACTTTCACTGGCTCACAGGCCACATGCTGACTAGTGATTGCCACTACTTGGCATAGGCCACAGTGAAAGTCCAGAGAGAAGGGAAAATGGCCATGTTTCTGTAATCCCATCCACTGATGATGTGACCCCATTTGGGCTCCCGACCTTAGGTTTGGGAACCAGTGCTCTAAGATATACACACTTAGGTCATCAAAAGACTAATTTGGTAGCGTGACCCCTAGTACAGTGAGATTACTACTAGAGGTCATGAGTGGCATTTTGAACTCAGAGCCACCATAAACAAGAGTGACTGAGGACTGCTCCTGCGCCCACTAGACTACCAGAGACATGGTTAAGAGCTGAGGTTAGGATCTGGCGGTGGGAATAAAGAGGTCTGCTGGAGGGGGGCAACTGTGGAAGGGATTGATGCCGGAGGGTCAGGTAATGACAGGATTGCTGCTGGGGGAAATCAGGGCTTAGGAGGGCTTGATATTAAGGGGGGTTCAGGGAGTGGGGTTTGATGTCGGGGGAATCGGAGTGAGTACCAGTCTCAGTATTTGTAGATGTGCCTTAGGGCAATATTCTAGGCTTGCCCAAACCACTTCCTCTCCATGCCCTAACCACTCCTCCTTATAATCTCTGAGGCATGTGATTACCACATATAAACAGCAGCTTTCTAAAATCTACACATTTGAAAAACACTATTTACACATGGGGATGCTTCTAAAATAATCCCCCCCTAAGTCTCTTCTTTTCTAGTGGTTAGAGCAACAGCCTAATACCCAAGAGATCAGGGTTTGATTACCCTCCATTGCCTCAGAAGAAAAGGCCTTCCAATCATACCTTGCCAAGAAAACCCAGGGACTGATGGGTTGCCAAGAATCAGCATCGACTTGATGGCACTTAAAAAAAAAGTCTCTTCTCATAAGTCTCCTGGTGCAGACACCACACCATTTTAATTGCTTTCCTTTGGATTTCCTCTAACCTCTATATCCTTACCTATATACGCCCTCAAAAAATAAATACAATAGCACAGTATTGCAAATGAGGTCTCACTATGTAGGTATTGGTGCCAGGTCATGGAAGGCTATAAATGTCAGAAAGAAGCCTGCACTGAATTTGGAAATATACAAGAGCAGGTGAATATGCAAAAGAATGATGGGCCAGTCAAGAGCAGAATTTAAGAAGAGGTGGAGACTGGTGAGACGAGATTGTGGTCAGCAAGATGGCACTTTTAATCGCAACCGTTGAGTCTGGAGCAAAGAGCCTTATTGCACATGGATTGTTTTATGTGGAGAAGGGCAGGAGTTAGCTTTCATCATCTGGTTTGCACACTTTTCTGTATCATTTGTGATCCCCAAAAATTCAGGTTTCTTGAATTAGAACTGGTTCATACTGTGTTGAAGTGAAAATTGCTGAACAGGTATGTTTCACATTATAAACAAAAAAAATACTATAATTTCTAGATATGATCTATCATTTAACTTATGCCTGTAGCTGATATTTTGTCAAAATCTGTAATAACAGGACTGCAAGTTCTCCTCATGAAGCACTTCCATAAACGTCTCTCTAACTGCTGGAATGGTACCTCAAGAGAATTTATATAGACTTAAGAAAGCACAGTTACACAATTGATGGATCAATGGGTGAAAATAAAAGGAAATAAAACTTTTTGGGAATAGTTGTGTTTTCTACCTGCATGTTAAAAGAAAATGAATGTATTTGCAGTAAAGGACAGCACATTTTTTCCAAGAAAAGAGCACGAAATTTTACAACCAGCTGAGTGGCTAACAAATATTTATTATTTATGAATCCAAAGGACAAAATGTACCCAATGCCCATCTTATAATGTTGAGTCAAGGAAGATTCAGATTTCTGCGAGTGTTGACAGTTCAGGGATATGGTTACAGATTCTCACCCAAATCAGGAGAATTCAGATTTGGTTATGCTAATCTCAGTCCTGCAGACTTCTAGGTAAAGAGGTTATGCACAAGAGGAAATTCCCAAGGGAAAGTTAAACATTCCACAGGAGAGAGAAGGAATGGAAAGGAAACCCCGGAAAAGAATTCAGGAGAAAACCATCACAAAAAAAGTAGAAAAGAAAGACTGGGACCTATCCAATTAGAAAATAAAATGTCCACACAACAAAGATAGAAAAGAAACACATTTATTTTCAATTTCTAGGGATTACAATATGTCAGATTTGGGAAATAGCACATAAAACCTCAAAAAATGGGGACATCCCCTACTAATAAAGGTCCATGACAAAAGAAAAACAGAAAAGAGTAATTTAAAAAGCTGCAGAGCAGATAAACAGTCACAGGCTAAATTTATTCAGCCCAACATGGCTGTGTTTCAGCATAGTCTGCCTGCATCAGAGGTTAGCAATAACTCTTATTGTGCACTGCTAAACACGAGATTTGGTTCTATAGATAATTTTGGATCGCGTTCATTGCCCTTGAAGCAGGAAGACCATGCCGAAACACGGCCATTTTGGGCTGAATAAATTTACCCTATGGCTATTTATAAGCTCTTCCCTTTCTTCTTTTTTTTGTGTTTTAGATTTGGGAAATGTGCTACTCTTCTTGTTTTCTATTTTGCAAAATACAGGAGGAAATGCATTTGTTTTTCTTTTTCCGGTATTTCACTGCTCATAGAATCTAGCTTTTTTGGGGGGGGGGGGTGCTATTTCAGTTTTTGTGTGTCTGTTTCTAATTTGTGGTTCCTTATTCTATATTAAGTGAGTGTCTATCCTTGTTCTGTGAGTGCGAGCGAGGTGAAGGAGTCTGCTAGTAGTTCCTGTGTGGGGATCTGAAGCAGTGCCATTTGTTTTGTTTGCCAAGTAGAACGAGTATGTGTGTACCAGGAACTGCTGTGATATTTGCAGTGTTGTTGTTTCATAGATACAGGTGTTGCACTTTGAGTTTTAGGACTCAGTACTGTTTTGGTATGAAGTTTGCCCTATAGCAGGGGTTTTCAACCTAGTCCTCCGGACACATCTAACCAGTTAGGTTTTTAGGATAACCACAACAAATATGCATGGGAGAGATTGTATTCAATAGAGGCATTGTATGCAAATTTCTCTCGTGTATTAATTGTGGTTATGCTGAAAACCTGACTGTCTAGGTGTGTCCTGAGGTCTGTGTTGAGAACCCCTCCTCTATAGGTTCTATCTTTTTGGCAGGGTTGTATGTTACTTGTGGCTGGCAGTGGGGTGCGAGTGTGTTCTTTCGGAGATGATACCGGTTTCAGTATTTACATATTCTATTTGGTGAATTGAATAGGGAAGAATCCAGGCTCCATTGTTAAGTCGTGTGAGATGTGTTACAGAAGAGAGAGGTGTGCGGCTTATATAGAGATTCAGTCCAAGCTTCATTCCTTTGTGGACGAATTCAGTGAATGATACTATCAATCACTCATAACGACAGTTTTACACGGTAGTTGAAGCTAGCTGGAGGGTTCTTTATGCATAAAAGGCTGATGGGACCTTTTCGTAACATCTTTTATTGCTAATTTAAATGCGGGGAAGGGAAAGGCTGTGATGTGATAGGCATTATGTGTGTAAATGTCACTGTGGTTTGTTCCCCTATTGTTTTAACAAATAAATGTTCACATGAGTAATGTTTATCTATTCTGGCTCCACGGCCGTCCCAACCACTAGGCAAACAAGGTGACTGTCTAGGACAGCAACTTCTGGGGGGCGATAAAGAGGAGAGCAGGGTATTCCAAGCTAAACAACAGATTTTAAGTCAGGGGGATGTAAAGTTAAGGCTTGCCTAGGGCACCAATACATTGAACCGAGTCTGGAGCCAGCCCTGTCTGGCTTAATCTGGGGCTTAAAGCAACATAAAAGCCCTATTGCTACTAATTGGTGGAGCATACACTCATGGCCGGCCTGAGGGTTTCTGCTGTGCTAGGCAGACCCTTCATGACTCCCCTCCCCCAAGATTACGGCATCGTCCAGCTCGCCATGCAGCCTCCCCTGCCGGCATCCATCTTCTCACCTGGGGAGACGGTGGCACGGCAATGCCTCCACCACGTTAGGTTTTAAAGTTCCCATGCTACCATACTCACAGCCTGCCGCTCCTGCCCTACTCCGACGCAACTTCCTGTTAGAGGGGGCAGGATTGGCAGGAAGTTGCATTGAAAGGGGACAGGAGCAGCAGGTCATGAGCATGCTAGCATGGGAACTTTAAAGTCCGACGTGGCGGAGGCATCACCGTGCCACCACTCACCTGGTGAGAAGATAGATGCCAGGAGGAGGGCGGCATGGGGGGGCCAGGAGGCGATGAACTGCCGCTTCCCTAGGAGGAAGAGGGGGTTGATGCCACCCACCGGGGCCTGCCACCCTAGGCAATCACCTAGGTCACCTAGTGGATAGGTCGGACCTGTATGCACTACCTCCCTCATATTAATACATTTTTTAATGTATTTTTGTTAATGAAATACAATGGACAAAAATGGTTTTTGGTTGTGTTTGTTTATTTTTTAATTCAGACTTCTGCTGCTCTTTTTCTCCTCGCTTTTTTCTTCTGGGGGAGGGAACTCCCTTCTTTTTTTCTCTTGGGGGGAGCCTTCCAGCCCCTGGAGCAGACAGGAAACACAAATAAGGCCCTAATAGAAATGCTTTCCATCCTGCTTTAGTGCATAGAACCCTATAAATCCATTTATACTGTAGGATAAACGCAGGGCTGACATAGCCTCTCCTGAAAAAACTGGAGCCAGTTGGAACAGGATCTTATTAAATAAAAGGCATAGGAAAAAAGTCCTATTGAAAAAAATCTTTATTAAATAAGGCCTTCAGAATTGCATTACTTCTGCAAATGTCAAGGAGTATTAATTAGCTGGGATAGAAGATCATCTTGACAAGCCCTGGACCAATACAGTGTATCACTGTCTCTAAATGGCTGTGCTAAAAATAGTGCACTGAAGTCAACTATGTCAGACGTGATAGCATAAGAAGAGTAACTTACGTTTCCTTGTATTCATCAAAGTAATAACAAGGAAAGAAGATGTTTTTGGGAGCGAAGGGGTGCAGTGTTCCTTCTTAAAGTAACAGTTTCTGTCAGCTCGCCAGTTAGCTCCTTGCAGCAGGTGCAGTGTTGCATCCCAGAGAGATTGTCTATGCACCGGCTGCACTGATCCTTAGAAGATATCAGCGCTAGTGCTACTCAGATGTATCCAAAGCAAGACATACGGCAGTGCTGGGGAATGACTACAGCTGGGAAAGACCTCCAGAAACTGAATATTATCAGCACAGTGTGAAAAAACGGGCATATACGGTATCAGTCTTTTCACACTGTTGATCATGATCTACTTTTGAACAGGTTTTCAGACTTAGGTTTTGGAAGGTCTGTTTTCAAGTGGGCATGTCCTTTCTTCATAGCGTGGTCCCAAGAAGTGATAATGGACCTAGAGCAGTTGTTTACAACCCAGTCTTTGGGGCACATCTAGGCCAGTCGGGTTTTCAGGATTCCATAATGAATATGCATGAGATAGATGCATATTCATTATGGGAATCCTGAAAACCCAACTGTCCTAGATGTGCTCCAAAGACTGGGTTGTAAACGACTGCAGAGGTTTTAGTGCTCTCCCACCATTAGCATATATTTACTGTATATTCATTAGACAAGATCATTTATTAATTCAGCCTGCTGTATTTTATATATGCTGACAACATCCAAAACTAGCAGGGTCTATCCAGCAGGCTGCAAATACATTAATAATGCTAGAAGTTCTAGCAGGAATTTGAACAATACATTGCCATTTCATCTGGCAAGTTACGCAAGGGACCTAAGAGGTTAGATGTTGGACAACTGCCAGGCTAATATTATTAGATGTTGGGGGGGGGGGGATGTAATTGTATTAACCCTTCCTGTGCATAAGAGGGCTTTTATAAAATTACCCCAGGGGTCTTGTACATAAAAGTACGTGTGATGACAAGATAGTGTGTACTTTTACATGACGCGAGTGTAGGAGTGTTCTGGGGTGACATTTGGGAAGAGCATGGATAGAGCTGTAAAATATGAGACTTCTTTATAAAATACAATAGCTCTCTAGCTGATGTAAATATCCATGGCTTCAATCTAGCCATGACTTCTGCCGGTTTACCCCTCATATTTTTAGACACATTGGCGTTAGGGAAAGTTCACAGAGCAGGGCTCATAGAATTCTTTCCAACCCTTGTGTGTGTGTGTGTGTGTGTGTGTGTGTTTGTGTATGCGCACACCCATCTGTTTGTTTCTGTATGATGTGTGTACATCCCTTTCTTTTTGAACATATTACCAAGGCCTCTATCCGTTCTTGTCACCTCCCATCTGTACTATTGCAAATTGCTCCTCATTGGTCTCCCAGTGAATCATTTCTCTCCCCTCAAATCTGTTCAAAACTCAATGGCACGACTAATCTTCCACCAGTCTCAAGTCTCTTCATTGGCCCCCTATCCATTTCCACATACAGTTCAAACTTCTCCTACTCACCTACAAGTGCATTCATCTTGCAGCTCCTCATTACCTCTCCTCTTATCTCTCTTTACTCTCCTTGTTAGCAACTCCATTCATAAACAAATCACTTCTATCTGTCTTTAGTTTCCATTGCCAACTCCAAACTCAATTCATTCAACCTTGCTGCAACACATGCCTAAAATAGACTACCTGAGTCAGCTCCATCTCTGAAGGCCAGTAGCTCCCAAACAACTTGCCAGAGAGCTTTTGAAATCTACGGGCTGATACTCTGGAACTCACTTTCTCATCAATTAAGATCAATTAATGATACCCTCTGATTTTAGGAAAATGTTAAAAACTCATCTCTTCATTGAATACCATGGCCCAACAACTTAGCAAGACACAGAGTGAGCGGGAGCTCTCGCAACGGCAAAGCAGAGACACAACAAGCGAGAGACAATTAGAGGTCTCAGGTGCTTTCATTAATGAAAAACCCCTACACGTTTCGGCACCAGCCTTCCTCGGGGAGTATGCATCCTTAAAAAATACAATAAAACAATAAATATAAATAATAACACAATTTAAAAAATGGTATATCTAACAAATGAATGTAAATAGTAACACAATTAAAAACAACAAACACATTAAAAAAAAACAATTAAATGAAATAAAACTTAGAGATATAATAAAGATATCAACTAAAAAGAGTAAAATCAAAGTGACAAGTATCTAAACACAATAAGATATAATGATACAGTAGAATAAAATCAAGTGTAATGACTAAAGCATAAGAGAGAGAATATAATAAATGGAGCTCATACATAGAGAGGAGAGATGAGGAGGACACAAATTATACATTTATTTATTTATTTAACATTTTTTATATACCATCTTTCTACAAATCAAGATGGTTTACATAAAACAAATAATGGCAGTATATTTCAACTGTTGAATCACCAAGGGTGAGAGCTTGCAATGTGTTCTACAAACTTTGTGTAAGAGTAGTCCTCCATGGAGTCTTCTGTATGGAGAAGTTCAGGAGGTGGAGAGGAAGAATCTTCTGTAGACCCATGGAGACCTTCTCCCAGTGGAGAGAATGAGGTT
This sequence comes from Ichthyophis bannanicus, assembly GCA_033557465.1. Taxonomy (NCBI): domain Eukaryota; kingdom Metazoa; phylum Chordata; class Amphibia; order Gymnophiona; family Ichthyophiidae; genus Ichthyophis; species Ichthyophis bannanicus. Next base: position 100,688,787 of record CM066046.1, read on the forward strand.
CACTGGGGAGAGAGCAGGTATCATCATCAAAGGGCAAGGGTGCTTGCCAGTCCACAAGGCAGAGGGAGTAGTGGTTGTCACATGTAGGCCATGGGCAGGGTTTAATCTGAGAATTCCTTTCCCCCTGAAGCAGATTGTAGAAGAGCAGCACTGTCCTATATGACTCTCCTGAACAGAGAGATCAGGGAGGAGCTGGAGCTACAAGGTCATATAGACAGAGGAAAGACAGAAAGAACATAGGGAATTCTGAAAAAATAAACTTACCTTTTAGAGGTTGAGAAGTTTAGATTCAAAAAAGGAAGCAAAATAATAATTCCTAAGCAGGAATCGTACTTAGATATTCAGTTTAAAAACTAATTTGAATATTTATTTAACTTACCTGAATAACAAGTTTAAATGCACCTGGAATAAACGAAAATAGTATTTTAGAAAATTTAGAAATTTTAAAAGCTGGAGAGAAATTGGTAATTAATGTAACTGAAATAGTTACCCGAATTATTAAGGTTCCTGCTGTGAGAAAAAGAATATCTTTGGATGGTCCATTTTATTGACACTTGTGCTATAGCATAAGGATATTATTTATTCTGGAATTTTAAATAGAATCCAAGGAGGAGGGAGAAGTGGCCTAGTAGTTGGGACACAGTAGTTCAGGCCAGAGGACCAGGGGTTCAATTCCCACCTGGGACAGCACTCTCAAGACAGAGGGACTGAGGCTTCTAGTCCTGTAGGCACTCATTGTGGCCTTGGGCAAGACACTTAACCCTTCCTTGCCTCAGGTACACATAGATTGTGAGCCCTTTGGGGACAAGGGAATGTATCTAGCACCTGTTTGTAGTGAATACATAATGTAAACCACTTTGATTGAAGGATAAGGCAGTATAGAAAACTGGTTAAATAAATTAGAGTTTACAATTCATGAGTAATGAATTTTAAAGAACATATTTAATAATTTATTTTAGGTTTTAAATACATTTATCAGAAAATTCTAAATACTAAAATGCTGTTGATCTATTTAATTCTTTGGTCAGATTCCATTGCCTTACTATAACATCAGTTTTGTAACATCACATTATCTTTGGATCCTATTCCTAATTAGATTTTAATTTTCCTCCTATACTTCTTTCCATTCTACTGTGGAACAAGTTGGGATGTTATTAGTGTCTTCTATAAGCCCTCACCCTGAGAGAGAACGAAAGACTCCAAGGTACCCACTTGGCCAGTTTGACTATAGCCATATTACATCTGTATTACTGTAAGAGTCTGACGGTATCATCTCCTCCCCCGGGAGGGGGGGGGGGAGCTACAATATATTACAACTATTTGATAAACTAAGGAGTAGCAAATCACCTGGACCGGATGGTATACATCTGAGGATATTGAAAAACTGAAATATGAGATTGCAGAACTACTATTAGTAATTTGTGAACTATCATTAAAATCATCTGTAGTACCTGATGACTGGCAAATGGCCAATGTAACGCCAATTTTTTAAAAGAGTTACAGGGGTGATCTGGGAAACTACAAACCATTATAAAGAAAATAGTAGAAACCATTATAAAGAACAAAATTACTGAACATGTAGATAGTCATGGTTTAATGGGAGAAAGCCAACATGGCTTTAGCCAAAGAAGGTCTTGTCTTATTAATGTGTTATTTTTTGAAGGTGTGAGTAAAAAGGTAGACAAAGGTGAGCTGGCCGATATAGTGTATCTGGATTTTCAGAAAGCCTATGACAAGGTCCCTCATGAGAGACTCTTGGCGAAATTAAAAAGTCATGGGATAGGATGCAGTTTACTATTGTGGATCAGGAACTGGTTAAAAGATAAAAAGCAGAGGGTAGGGCTGTATGGCCAATTTTCCCAATGAAGAAAGGTGAATAGTGGAGTACCCAGGAATCTGTGCTGGGTCTGCTGCTTTTTACCATATTTGTAAATGACCTGGAAATGGGAATAACGAGTAAGGTAGTCAAATTTGCAGATGAGACAAAATTATTCAAAGTTATTAAAACCCAAAAGGATTGTGAAAAATTGCAAGAGGACCTTGATAAATTGGAAGAATGGACGTTCAAATGGCAGCTGAAATTTAATGTGGACAAGTGCAAAGTTGTGCACCTAGGAAAGAACAACCCAAACTATGGTTAAACGATGCAAGATTCCACATTAGGAACCACCACCTGGGAAAAAGATTTAGCCGTCATTGTGGATAAAACGTTGAAAACCTCCACCCAGTGTGCAGCAGCAGCCAATAAGGCAAATAGTATGCTAGGAATCATAAGGAAGGGAATGGAGAATAAGACAAAGGATATTATAATGCCTTTGTATCGTTCCATGGTGCGACCGCACCTTGAATATTGTGTGCAATTCTAGTCGCTGTATCTTAAAAAGGATATAGCAGAATTATAAAAGGTACAGAGAAGAGCCACCAAAATGGTAAAGGGGATGGGGAGAGGCTTAAAAGATTAGGGCTCTTCAACCTGGAAAAGAGATGGCTGAGGGGAGATATGATAGAGGTCTATAAATTAATGAACGGAGTGGAACAGGCAAACGTAGATCAATTCTTTATTCCATCAAAAAGTAAAAAGACTAGAGGACATGCAATGAAGCTACAGTGCAACCTGTTTAATACGAAAAAATATTTTTTCACTCAATGTGTAATCAAACTCTGGAATTCATTATCGGAGGATGTAGTAAAGGCTGTTAGTGTAGTTGTCCAAAAAGGTTTGGACAAGTTCCTGGAGGAAAGATCCCTAAACCATTACTAAAGAGGACCCAGGTAATCCACTTTTTGCCCCAGTACAAGCATTATGGTACTTGTATGGCTTTTTGGGAAACTTGTGACCTAGATTGACCACTGTTGGAAACAGGATACTGGGCTTGATGGAAACTGGTCTGACCCAGTATGGCATTTCTTATGTACTTATGTTCTTATGATTTGCAGTTTGCACAGGAATTAGCCTGGAGTAACAATTACAACGGACCCTGGTGTATACATCCTATACTTTAGTAAAGGAGCCTCTACCTGAGGCAAAGGAGAGTTAAGTAACTTGTTCAAGATCAGAAGGAGCAGCAGTGGATTTTAACCTTGGCTTTACTGGTTCTGAGTTCACTGCTCTAACCAGTAGGCTATTTGATTTGGCAAGTCATAAACACACAAAAGAATCAATTCTTTATTACTTGATAAAAAAAAATGTGCTTCTGTAAGAATGCAGGCCAAGTTAAGAAGGTTTTAAGGGGCTGATATTCAAAGGCAGTGGTCAGCGCTTTTAAAATGGTTGCTGCTTTCCTTAGACCCGGATGCTCGGTGCTGGAGCCTATCTGTCATCTGGTGCTAAATCTCCAGCTTCACCAAGCAGTACCATTGCTACTCAGTTAGCAACAATATATTTAGCCACTAAATGGACAGCACAAACCCAAGAAAGTTAGGACAGCTAGTGACCTGTCCTAACTTTATCCAGTTTAGCTATCTGGTTAGCATCTAGATAGCGCCACGAACCGGATAGCTGCTGGGATGGCCTCTGAAGTAGTCGCAGACTACCGCAATTTTCACTGAGGGTCTTTCTGTGGTCTGTGGTGATATCCAATGACACTATTCAGATAATGCCACTGAATACTGAGATCACTGTTAGCAGGGATGCTTCACCAGCTAAACCCTTCTAAAGAAACCCCTCTATGTTTTTAAGGCCTAGTTACTATATAGCTATATACTCTTATTTTATAAATAGCCCATAAAGGCACAGCTATTTCATGAAGTCCCAGGTGATCAGTACAGGAATTTCAGGAAGATCAGTACAGATCAAAAGCGGAGAAGAGTGTAGTTAACGGGAATCTATATCCATAGCAGAATATCTTGATGCTGATGGATTCTACTACCTTAGTAAGGTAACGGATAGAATAATCTATATCCTCAATTGCTGAAAGCAAGACAAGCTTACATATTTTATTTTTAGTACCGTGGGAGTTGGCACTAACTCTATACAACAGTATTAAATGAGGCTAAATATGTGAATATTTTAATCCCTTTACCAATGCAGAGTTCCTGCTAATGAATTGCCTAGTTCGCTATAAAAAAAAAAGGATTCTGTCAACTGGAAGACACCTTTGATTGTTAACAAAAGCAAGATTAATCTTTCTTGCAGAGTTTAGCTCTGCATTGACTATGCATGAGAGTGGTTTTCCATTTTCTACATCTCCAGTTAGTATGGACTATACAGAATTCTCTAGGCTAATTTATGACAATAGCATTATAGAGCACCTCTCCAGAAGTTTCATTAGAGATTCATATTTTACAAGGATGTCAATGGAAAATTACTAAAGCTCTTTCACTGTAACGAGAAAATGCAAGAATGGTGCAAAAGCAGTTGTAAGGTTTGCATATAGCAGAAAAAATATCCTTAATTCAAGCAAATAGGTAACTAGCACTGTACACTTCCTAATTAACATTTTTACTTAGCACAGTGGGATGAAATTATCATAAACAATAGAACACTTTTCTGTACGTTTTACATCAAACATTCATCAACAACAAATTTAGGCTTTCATAAGAACATAAGATATGCTTTACTTGGTCAGAGTAATGGTCCATCAAGCCTAGTATCCTGTTTCCAACAGTGGCCAATCCACATCAGAAGTACCAATCAAGTTATATCCAAACTATTAGAATGAGCAGTCCACCGTCGCTGCCTTGACTTCCTCACCTCCCAGGCCCTCCTGGACCCACTTCAATCCGGCTTCTGTCCCCTACATTCCACTGAAACGGCACTCACTAAAGTCACAATCTACCTGTTCCTGGCTAAATCCAAGGCCCTCTACTCTATCCTCATCCTTCTTGACCTTTCTGCTGCCTCTGACACCGTTGACCACGACCTTCTCCTCACCGCCCTCTCCTCGCTTGGCTTTAAGGATTCCGTACTATCCTGGTTCTCCTCCTACCTCTCCCATCGCTCATTCAGTGTATGCCCTGGTGGCTCCTCCTCCTCCCCTAGCCCACTCCATGTAGGAGTACCCCAGGGATCTGTCTTGGGCCCCCTCCTCTTATCTCTCTATACCTAAGGCCTTGGCACTCATCTCCTCCCATGGCTTTCAATACCATCTCTATGCCGATGACTCCCAAATCTACCTCTCTACACCTGATATTTCCCCGGCAACCCAGTCCAAGATCTCTGCCTGTCTTTCGGACATCGCTGCCTGGATGTCTCATCGCCGATTAAAATTGAACATGGCCAAGACTGAACTCCTTGTCTTTCCACCTAACTCTGTCTCACCAGTCATCTTCCCACCAATATCCAGTATCTACTGTCTCCCTGCCCACCCCCCCCCCCACTTCCCCCTCTCTCAATCCATGTGGATGGATCTACTATCCTTCCTGTTCCCTTGGCCCGCAATCTGGGGGTTATCTTTGACACCTCTCTCTCCTTTTCTGCTCACATCCAGGTTGTAGCTAAGACCTGCCGCTTCTTTCTCAACAACATCAGCAAAATCCACCCCTTCCTCTCTGAACACACTACCAAAACGCTTATCCACTCCTTAATCTCCTCTCGCCTTGATTACTGCAACCTACTCCTCGCTGGTCTTAGAAACATAGAAACATAGAAATATGATGACAGAAAAAGACCACATGGCCTATCTAGTCTGTCCTTCCATAACAACTACAACAGTCCCCTTTTTACCTTTAGAGATCCTCTGTGTTTGTCCCATGCGTTTTGAATTCAGTTACTGTCCTCATCTCTACCACCTCCACTGGGAGACTATTCCACGGATCCACTACTCTTTCCATAAAGACATATTTCCGCATCACTCCTGAATCTATCTCCCTTCACCTTCATCCCATGTCCCCTCCTAGCAGAACTTGCTTTCAATTGAAAGAGGCTCTCTCCCTGAACATTTATGCCACGGAGGTATTTAAACATCTCAATCATATCACCTCTATCCCGCCTTTCCTCTAAGGTGTACATATTAAGATCCTTCAGTCTGTCCTCATATGCTTTATAATGAAGACCACTAATCATTTTAGTAGCCACCCTCTGCACCGACTCCATCCTGTTCACATCCTTTTGAAGGTGCGGTCTCCAGAATTGCACACTATACTCCAAATGAGGTCGCACCAAAGACTTATACAGAGGCATTATCACCTCCTTTTTTCTGCTAGCCATTCCTCTCCATATGCACCCAAGCATCCTTCTAGCTTTTGCCGTCACCTTTTCTACCTGTTTAGCTACTTTAAGATCATCAGACACAACCACGCCTAAGTCCCGCTCTTCATTAGTGGACAAAAGTACTTCACCCCCTATATTATATTGCTCCCTTGGATTGCTGCAGCCCAAATGCATGACCTTACATTTTTTAACATTAAATCCCAGCTGCCAAATTCTAGACCATTCTTCAAGCTTAGCTAGATCCCTCCTCATGTTATCTACCCCTTCCTGGGTGTCTACTCTATTGCAGATTTTGGTATCATCTGCAAAGAGGCAAACCTTACCTGAAAGCCCTTCTGCTATATCACTAACAAAGATGTTAAAAAGAATCGGACCAAGGACAGATCCCTGGGGCACACCACTGATAACATCCTTCTCCTCAGAGTGAGCTCCATTTACTTGTACTCTTTGTCGCCTCCCACGCAACCAATTTCTAACCCAAGCAGTAACTTTAGGGTCCATCCCTAGGGTGCTCATTTTGTTTATAAGTCACCTGTGAGGAACAGTGTCAAAGGCTTTACTGAAATCTAAATACACCACATCTAGGGCTCTCCCTCGGTTCAACTCCCTGGTCACCCAGTCAAAGAAATCAATCAGATTTGTCTGACAAGACCTGCCTCTGGTGAATCCATGCTGCCTCGGATCCTGTAATCCGCTGGACTCCAGAAACCTCACTATTTTCTCTTTCAGCAGCGTTTCCTGCTAGCCACCTCCTCCCCCTCCAATCTATACAAAATCACGCCGCTCGACTAATCTTCTGTCAACCTCGACATGCCCACATTACTCCTCTTCTCAGGTCGCTTCACTGGCTCTCTGTTCAATCCCACATCCAATTCAAGCTTCTCCTGCTGACCTATAAGTGCATCCACTCTATGGCCTCTAACTACCTCTTATCTCTTATCTCTCCCTCTCGAAATCTGTGCTCCGCTAACAAATTACTTCTATCAATGCCTTTCACACGCACTGCGAACTCCCGACTGCGCTCCTTTCACCTTGCTGCACCTTACGCCTGGAACAGCCTACCTGCGTCTGTGAGCCTGGCATCCTCCTTGGCCTTCTTCAAATCCGGATTGAAGACCCACCTCTTCACTGTTGCATTCAGATCCTGACTCCTTCCTCATCTAACCCTAACCCCGTCATCATTTATGACCAAACTACTGACCAAACCGTACCTTGCGCAGAACTGACTAATGCTCTATACTGTTCTAACTTATGTTTTGTTCTAACTAGATTGTAAGCTCCGATGAGCTTGACTCTGATGGGCAGGGACTGTCTCTTGCATGTTGGCTACCTCTTGTTAGGTCAACTGTGCAGCGCTGCGTGCGTGGCGCTTTACAAGTGCTGAATAGTAGTGGTAGTAGTAGTAAACTCTTCTGACCTCCCTCCTAGATACTTTGATCAAAGGCACACAACAAATCGCTCAAGGATTCATTCTCATCTTTCTTGGTGTCTCAGCACTCTTTGACTCAGTCAACCACACCCATCTAATTGCACATCTCCATTCTATTGGACTCAGAGTACAACATTACACTGGTTTCAGTCATACTAATTCAACAGATCCCAACAAGTCAGAATCAGAAATGAAACTTCCACACCTTTTCAGCTACTACTAGGATTACTTCAAGGCTCCGCTTTATCATTGCTGCTGTTCAATATCTTCATCCAACCCCTATGTAAGGACATTCAGAATCATAAGATCCTCTACCATCTTTATACTGATGACATCCTAATCTACACTTTATTTTCCACCACCAACCCTGACTACTTCACTATTAGCCAACACTTAGATTCTATCATCCAATGACTCAACAACCGCAACATGCACATGAACCCCAACAAAACAGAAGTCCTTCATATTACCAAACACCCCTCCTTCACTCCTCCATCCACCATCAATCTGGCCAACTTAACCTTACAAGTTAAACAAGTACATTATCTGGGCATAACCCTCGATCAACATCTGAGCTTTCATTAAACAAGTTACTAAGGCTGCTTACTTCCAGATGAGAACACTGCGACACCTCCGCCCCCTACTGGATCACAATGACTTCAGAAGTGTCTACCAATCCCTCATCACCCCCATCCTGGACAATGCAAACATAATATACCAGGGGCTCCCAAAATCAACCTTACTCCCTTTACAGCTTGCTCAAAACACTGTAGCAAGAATAATAACAGGCACGGGTCCACTCTGAAACAACTACACTGGCTCCCCACCTTCATGAGGATTTTATTGAACAGGAAGTACAACTTGGGTTAATAACCATGGGGAGGTAAATACAGGCTATATACAGTGAGGGCGGGAAGTCGCTGCGCAACTATGGTAACATGGTTTTCCTTGCAAGCTATGTACAGGGATGTGAATTGGGCCATAAGGTAGTGTCAGGTTGGGATGTGTTGTTAGCCTGGGCATAGTGCAGGAGAAAAAGGTGGTGCTTTACTGCTCTAAATTGTGCGAGGTCAGTGATCATGCGGATGGTCACTGGGAACTCGTTCCAGCAGGTAGGTGCATAGAACATGAATGCTCTGTTTTTTGTTGCCTGAGTGCATTTTGTTACTTCACTGGGGGTTATTAGTGTGTTGGTGGCGAAGGACCTTCTTACTCTGGATGTGGGTGTGGGGTGGATCAGGTTTGTCAAGGAGCCGGAGGATTTTTTGTTAATGGATTTGAAAGTTAAGAGAGCAACCTTGTAGATGAGTCGGCAGTAGATTGGTAGCCAGTGGAGGTCCTTAAGGATTGGAGTGATGTGCTCTCTTCTAGAGGTCCCGTGTAGGAATCGGGCAGCGGCATTCATTGCTAACTGTAGGAGGTTAAGTGTGTTCTTAGGGAGCCCATGGAGGATCACATTGGTGTAGTCAAAGTGGGGGGTTACTAGCACCTGGAAGACTGTCCGGAAGTCCTCTGGTTGCAGTAAGGGTCAGAGATGTCGAATTGTCCTCATCTTGTGGTAGACTTTCTTGACATTGTTGCTTATGTGGGCTTTGAGGTCGAGGTGCTGGTCAAGTGTGACCCCCAGGTAGTGGATGGTGAGGCAGCTCGGGAGCTCGGCATCTCTTGTCTTTAATGTTGCCGGAGGGATAAAGGTTTGATTTCTCGTGATGAACAGTACTTCAGTCTTGCTGGTTTATTTTGAGGCTCTGTGAGTTAAGCCAGTCAGTGATGGCATCAAAGCATTTTACCAGTGAGGAGAAGTCTGGTTGATCAACGGTGAAGGGGGTGAAAAGTAGTACGTCATCCGTGTAAATCAGGCAGGAGACATTGAAGGAGCAGATGATGGCACATATGGGCTGCATATATATATTGAATAATAGGGCAGATAGCGAAGAACCCTGGGGAACTCCATGTTTTTGTTGGAAAGCCTTGGAGGTCATACAGCCTGTGCGTACCTGCTGCCATCTATCTGTTAGGTACAAATTGCACCAGCTCCAGGCTGAACCCTGGATTCCTTTTTCCTGGAGACGTGTCAGGAGCTGCTCATGGTTGACAGAGTCGAAGGCCGCGGAGATGTCCAAGAAAATCAGGGCATATCCTTGACTGTTATTGTTAATCCCTGTGATTAATGTGTTAAAAAGCATGGCAAGAAGCGTTTCGATTCCGTGGGATTCCCTGAAGCCATGTTGGCATGGGTCAAGGGGTGCAGTGGAGTCAATGTGTTCTTGGATTTGTCATTGAACTACCTTCTCAATAATCTTGGCTAGAAGTGGGATGCTTGAGATTGGTCAGTAGGACTCCACTCTCTGGAGGTCCAGTTTGTTGTTCTTCAGAAAGGGTCGGATCAACGTCTGCTTGAGACATGCTGGGAACATTCCTGTGGAGAAGGATCGCTCCATGATCCTGGCTAGCATCGGGCTGAGTTCTTTGCGCAGAGATCTTATCCAGTGAGCTGGACATGGGTCATTTGGAGCCGTGGTGGCATTGATAGTTTATTTATTTATTTATTTTATTTAACTGTATTTCTATACCGCTTTTTCTTACAATCGATGTCCTTGATGCCTCTGGCTGATGGTGTTGTGAGTGAGTTGAGCGGTAGTGGTTGACTTGTGTTGTGTTCGGGAGTCAGTTTCTTGGTTATGGTGATGTTGCTGGCTTTGGCTAGTATGTAGCCTGCATATTCCTGTGGGTGTATCATTGTAGTCTGTGTGGGCGAAGGTTCTTTCGTCGTGGACTTCACTAAGTTGAAGAGGTCGTGAGGTTTGTTTAGTGAGTGGAGTAGGAGTTTGGAGTGGTATTCTTTCATTTTCACTGAGATGGAATCTCGGTGTGAGTTAAGCTGGGCGATGTAGGCTGCTCGGTCGGTAGGGGACTGGGAATGCCGCCATCTTCTTTCCAGTTTCCTAAGGAGAAGTAGTGAAGATCGTAGCTCTGTGGCGTACCATTGTGCTGGTTTCTTACCTCTAGGTGACTTGCATGGGGTGGTTGGCTTGGTTGGGGTGGGTAGGCACGCATAGGAATTCAGGCTGTTGTTCCATGTGGCCATCAGATCATCCAGGTCGGACGAGTCTAGCTGGAGGTTTGGAAGGACTTCATTTAGGATCGCCTCTTTGTCAAACGGTCTGAATTGTCTTATGGGTGAGGGCGGGCTTTCGGCTGTTCCCTTAGGCATGTTGCTGTCTTGAAGCATGGGTATCTGGAATTTAATTAGGCTGTGGTCGGACCATGGGACTGGGGTGATATCTAGCTTGAAGTTGTAGCTTGGGCTTATGTCGGGTCATGGGATGAATATGAGGTCTAGTATACTTCCCTTCCAGTGGGTTCAATTATCCGATCATAGCCAAGTTCATTGAGTGCATCAAGGAAGGCTTTGGATTGGGTATCTTGGAGAGCTGGAAGGTTAAAGTTTCCCAATATCCTGTTTGGTCTGTGGGTGTTCTTAGGGTTACAGGCAAGGTCAATTATAGTTGCAAGGTCTTCAGGGGAGGAGGACGGTGATCTGTAAATTAGGTTGATGGTGTTGTGGCTTTTGGATATGGTGAGTGTGTCGAGTTGTATTGTGCTGCTGGATTTGATCAGCTGATACATGAGCTCTGTTTTTGATAGGATGAATGTACCACCACCTCTGCGGTTAGGTCTGTGGCAGGTGTGGCTTGAGAAGTTGTGGGGGATGAGTTGGTTAATGAGGACTGCATCTGAGTCCGTGAGCCATGATTCAGTGACTAGTAGGATGTCTAGTTCAAGGTGGGTTATAAGGTCGGTGATGGCTGGCCATTTCCTGCAGACTGAGCGTGCATTTATGAGGGCACATTTCAGGTTTCACTGACCTAGAGGCTGTGCCGCTTTGTGTTTTGCGGAGTGTTGGATTGGTATGTGAATTAAGTGTGGGTATGGGTTTTGAAGAAATTCTGCTGGTTTAGAATATGAGTTGCTTTGATATCTTTTTTCCTCAGCCTTGAAGGGTTGGAATGAGGTTGTAGTTGGGGGTCGGATTGGGAGGGCTGATGAATGCGCTGCTAAGGAGGTACAGGCTGGATAGGGTTAGGATGGATGTGGCCATGTTGAGTTGTGAATCAACACAGCGTACTGGTATAGGGGACAGTTTGTGCAACACTAAATGCTTGCCTTCAATGAGGCTAACCTGTACAGCAATGTACACTTTAGAAACACAAAGGCAGTAAGGCTGCTTGTCTGGGAGTGGCTAGATACACAATGGTGACCTTTAAAACATCAATAGTTTTGTTCAAAACAGCAATGGCTACTCAGTGGTGCTGGTGCACTGTTACATACGTTTAGAGGAGAGCTCAGTGTTCAAGACGGTGATGCTTGGTTCCTTAGCTGATGATCTAGTGGATTCTGCCAGGGTTCTGCAGGGTGGGTGAGCTTCTGATGGTGGGATGTTGTCCTTGGGCTTGCTTGTGGTTCTCAGTGTAGTGATGACTCTTGTTGAGATCCCCGCCTAAGGGCCATGCCAAAGGGCCCTCTGGCGAGGCCCTCAGGCGCGGACCCGTCAGGCGCGGGTGTGCCCGATGGCGCTCCTTAAGTTCTGCGGCGTGGGCCCAGATTGGGCCGAAGAGGAGGAGGCGGGAACGGCCGGTCTGTGGTGGCCCTGGCTGCTCGATCCAGGGCAGGAGAGCCGTGGCAGGGCAGGAGGATGGCGGCATGTGCTTTCTCGGCGCCCAATAGCGCTTCTTAAGTTCTGCGGCGTGGGCCCGAATTGGGCAGAAGAAGAGGAGGTGGGAACGGCCGGTCTGTGGTGGCCCTGGCTGCTCGATCCAGGGCAGGAGAGCCGTGGCAGGGCAGCCGCGGCAGGGCAGGAGGATGATGGCTCTCCTGCCCTGGATCGAGGATTAAATACAAAGTCTCCATAACCATATTCAAGACCATCCACCACCCCCATCCTGGACTATGCAAACATAATATACCAGGGGCTCCCAAAATCAACCTTACTCCCTTTACAGCTTGCTCAAAATACTGCAGCAAGAATAATAACAGGCACGGGTCCACTCTGCAACAGCTACACTGCTCCCCATCCACATGAGGATTAAATGCAAAGTCTCCATAACCATATTCAAGACCATCCACCACCTCACAGCGGTCATACTTTGCCCTCTTCTGCAACAATCCCTCAACAAGAAAGCAAGAAGGTCAGCCAATCACATCCTCCTATCATTTCCAACTGCTTTCACCCACTCCAACTTTTCCACTACCAGCAGAGCCTTCTCCTTCTATGCACCTACCATCTGGAACTCCCTTACCCCAGAAATACATTCACTCACAGGCCTAGCCAAATTCCATCATAAGCTAAAAACCCTAGTCTTCCTGGAGCACTTTGGACCTGACTCTTAACTGTCCACCCACCCCATCATAACTATGATCATGTTCAATCCCTACTCAGCACTTCGTAAATAGTTATATTCACCTTGTTAAGTGCTATTTATTGTTACCTTTGTTCTACTTGTTTCCTGTACACCGCTATGACTGATAGATATGGCAGTATAAAAAAAGTTGCTAAATAAATAAATAAATCGGATATAAAACCTTGAAATGCAAAGGATCACTGTCTTATCCTCTGTCTTTTATTAGAATCTAAGTGACAGAGCAGACAACCTAAGATCAGGCAAGACCTAGGTGATGTAAATTGGTGAAACAGAATGAGATGGGGAGGGGGCACCATTTTTTTTCAAACATAAAGTAGGTATCAATTGATCCCATATTGTCCATATATTCCAGTGGTTCTCAACCCAGTCCTCTGGGACCCTCAACCCAGTCCTCTGGGACCCCTAGGACAGTCAGGTTTTCAGGATATTCACAATGAATATGCATGAGATAGATTTGCATGCACTGCTTCCACTGTATGCAGATCTATCTCATGCATATTCATTGTGGATATCCTGAAAACCTGACTGGTCTGGGGGTCCCAGAGGACTGGGTTGAAAACTACTGATGTTATCCCATCCAGGAAATGTGTAACTCCTTTTGATGCTGATCCCAAACAGTCTTACCTATCTTCTCTCTATAGCTCATTTCTTATCCAAAAACTCAAAGGAGTGACCACTAGGGTTGCCAACTGGCTCCAGATGCGCCCGACACACTTGATCCAGTCCTAGGTTTACTCCACTGCATGCAGGGTCATGTAGTTCTAATTTTTCCATTGCACCCTATAATAAAAGCAAGACTACATGTCCCTGCATGCAATGGGGTAAACCCAGGACTGGATCAAGCCTGTCGGGCGCATCTGGAGCCAGTTGGCAACCCTAGTGACCACACATTCAAACTACCATCCCTGGGCAACTTATATCCTCAGCCTCCTGCACCAAACTGGTCTCAGGGGAGTTGCAGCCTTCTAGTACCACTCCAGGTACCCCCTTCCTGCTAGATCACTATGTCATGCTTTCAAAATCCAAATGGGCAGCAAGCTTTATAAAATATAAAACAACCATAGAGACTTCAGAGAATACTATTTTAGAAGCCTCTCTAAGAGACCTCATTGACATACGCATGGCTAAGAAGCAAGTGTAAGGTCTGACTTATGAACTGAAGTCAGTTCCTGTTTGCCTTTTGGTTGAAATTGAGAATCTTTACACAATGGGGGTGAAAAGTAGTGTAGGTGCCATGTTATTCTGCTTGAAAAAATGGTTGGGCTATGCACTCGTTAACATGCATTCAATTTGTTGGATGCCTAAAACATTTTTGTGCACACAAATCATTTGTGCATGTGTTGATCTAAGACATAATCAATCTACAATTGACTTTAGAAAGTTGTAGCACTCATACAATATGCATATTTAAAATGAATGTGTAGTAAAACATGAAAAACATGAAAATTTGGAAAAATACGAAAATGAGTCAAATATTTTGCGCATCCCCAATAAAGGTTAATAAATAAAATTTAAAACAAAAATAAGGTGATACCTTTTTTATTGAGCTAACTTAATACATTTTTGACTAGCTTTTGAAAGCTAACACCCTCTTCTTCAGGACAGAAAGGTATTGGGGGTTTAACTCTGCTGCCTGATTTCATTGGGGACATAATGGTGTTACAACCATCGTCAATGTGGACATAAAAAATAAATAAGTCAGTGTCACTCTCAGCACTTCAGCAGCTCATCTTTACAGGTGCAACCTTCACCCTTTTACAGCCATTCTTCGGTTTGTCGTTATGTTCAATATCGTGAAGGTCGCGGGACCACATACCTGATGGCTGCCGTTAACCAGGTCAGCGGCGTGGTGCGGGGCCCCAGCCTCGGGCAAGAGGAGGGAGGCAGAGTGACGCGGAAGGTGTCCGGTGAACTCATTGGCTCCCACGGGGGACTGAGGAGTGCGGGAGCCAATGAGTGAGCGTCTGGAAGGTGGGGGCTGATGGTGATAGGCGTGGGCAAAGCCGGCAGGTCGTCAGTCGCCGGTTAAGCAGGGGAAGGTGACTGGCGGCTCACCCTCCCAGCCCTATGGTTGGGGGGTTGGGGGAGGGGGGTTGCAGCTGGAGGGGGAGGCAGGATCCCGGAGGTGTCCGGGGTCCGGAGCCGTTGGCAATACGCAGGGCGGGGGTGGGATACCCCCGACCCAGAGAACCCCTCGGGGCTTTTGCTAATAATATGGCGAAGCCAGAGGAGGGGGGCGGGAATTGCCTAGGGCCAGTTCGCGGCGGAAGCGGGAAGGAACTCACTTTGCTACTCACACGGCTGGTGAGGGTACGTCCCGCTGCCGGAACCCGAATGAGGAAGGTTTTGTTTGGTAGTTTGTGTTGGATAACATTATATAGTTTTAATAAAGCTGCGACCAGTTGGATTCCCAAAGTGTTGTGTTGTGGTTATTCTGGGGGCGAGGAAAAGAGGGAACAGGGCGGGGATGGAGCACCTCGTCTGCCGTACCCCGGTTACTCCCTCTCAAACCCTGTTGAGAAGCATTCTATTTAACCAAGGACATTTTTTTTTGTAGGTCTAAAAGATGAAATGCACATGAAAAGTTCTATGTGACCGAAATAATCTGCTCTAATCAGAAGAGTGGCACCAAGTGACAGGAACACCAAGAATGTGCTCATCAATAAATGGACAAGTTCTTCATCAGGCTGCAATCTAATTACCAAAATGACCAGTAAGAGGCAAAGTCTGTCTCTTTGACACTTGTAACAAGGTTAGTTCAAACAAGTGACATTTTGCAGAGAACAATTAATTTGATTACTAAGTAGGAGACACAGATAAGAATTAACTAGAAATAGAAAGGCAAGAAAACACTAGACATGCCAAAATAAAAGTTCAGCTCTCTGACTTTCCTTCGAGGTTCCCCTCTCCGAAAAAAGAAGTTTAGTTTGGTTTATTAAAACACTTGTTATACAGCCTATCAATGAAATAGCAGCAAGGTGGTATACATGTAAGAAAGCAAATTAAAACTTGCAAAGAGAGAGAAAACAAATCAAAGAAAAGCATAAACTGGGATGACAAAATCATAAGGGGAGGGAATAATATTAGAAGTCAGAGATTAAAACAGGAGGGGACAAATTAAAGAGAAAAGAGTAAAAGGAGAAGTAAACTAAAAACAAAAAAAATCACCATTGTCCCTTAACTGTCAATGACAGATCACAGGCCTGTCCATTCAGCCATTCTCAAACGCTTGTGAACAGAAAATAATGTTAAAGCATGATACAAATTTTGCCCCCTGAATTCTCTGTCTTCAGATATAACTGGAGAAAATTCCACAAAAGAGGGACCTAATACACAAAAGTTGTCCATCAATTTAACTCCAGATAACTCTTTGAGAGAGGAGGTAGAGTAAGGAGACCACTATTTAAGAAACCTAGAGCATGGGGAGAGCATACTGTAGCAGAAGATCATGTACAGAGATGAAGAGCTCAAAGATGGGACACATGGTCAAAATGGCGCACACTTTGAAGTAATTTCATGAGAGTATTTTGAACAAGTTGCAGCAGTTTTAAGGTCAAACTTCTTGGCCTGTTGTAAAGGGAATTACAATAGTCAAGTCTCCTGCAGGAGTTAGTAATTCAAGAAAGAAATGTCTAACTACAGTCTTCAAGAATGAAGGGAGACAAAGGGCTGATGCTGGACATGAGGGGAGGGGCATAGGGAGACAGAGAGGTAATGTAGGATGTAGAGAGGACGGGCTAAGGGAGACAGAGAGGTAATGTAGGATGTAGAGAGGACGGGCCAAGGGAGATAGAGATAGTGAGGCTAAGAAGAGAGATAAGGGACATGCTAGACCTCGGGGAACAGAGAGTGTGGGGGAGATGTGGATGTGAGGGAGAGAAGGGGCAGACATAGCGCTGGGAGGGTTAGAGAGGACAAAGAAGCTGGGCAGGAGGGGAAGAAACTGGATGGGGGAGAGAAAAGGGAGAAGACATTGGATGAGAGTGGGAAGATGTTGGGCAGAGAGCATGGGGGCATGATGCTGGATCAGGTGGAGAGTTAGTAAAGACGGGAATAAGAAATTGGGGGGAAAGAAGTGGCAGATGGACTGTAGTCTCTGGAAAAAAGAGAGTTAACAGAAGAAAGGATGCAGATAACAGTGGTCAACACTGAAATTGTTACTGACTTTAAAAGGCCCTAATCTCTAGTATCTTGGTGAGCTGAACACGAATATAACATTAAAAAAAATTTATTGGCTCTCTTTTTGAAGATATTGCATGTAGTTCATTTTTGACGTCTCACCGTGTAAATTTATCCAGTAGGACATCAACAACATCCCAAATAAGCCTTGAATGATGTAATATTGCATCACATTGCATAATACCAGCATGCACACATCATCCAGAGTTGATTGCATCATTTTCTGACGCAATGCAATACTACTGCCAGATGGCTGCTAAAGCCATCTGAAGTCAGCAGTGTACTATACGCAGTCGGAAAGGAAAGTAATCTGGTATTCTGTTCCGATATTGAAAGCCTCATGAATGCCTTAAAAATCACTCATGACCCACAAGACTGAAGACTATTTATAGACTCTTCGAAACTGAGTCTGAAGGCTGTGCTTTTGAACAATGGAAACCGTCTTCCATCTATTCAGTAGCGCATGCCATCCACATGAAAGAGACATACGATAACTTAAAGCATCTACTGACTTCCATTAACTATAACAAGTACAGCTGGCACCTCTGTGGTGACTTGAAGGCAGTTGCCCTTTTAATAGGACTGCAGCAGGGATATATAAAATACATGTGTTTCTTATGTGAGTGGGATAGCCGAGCAAGGGACTGGCAGTACTTGCGGAAGGAATGGAATCGCAGACAAAATGTAACAGTTGGAGAGAAGAATATCCAGCACCCAGCTCTGGTTGAGGCTCACAAAATCCTGCTACCACCCCTTCACATCAAACTAGGTTTGATGAAAAACTTTGTGAAAGCCATGGACCGCACTTCGCCAGCTTTCCGATACCTGCATAAACATTCCCTCGACTCAGTGAAGCAAACGTTTTTGTGGGTCCTCAGATTCGAGAGCTCTTCAAAGATGACCAGTTCAACAACTTGCTGCAGGGTGATGCGAAACAAGCATGGAATGCTTTTCGCCTAGTGTCACAGATTTTCTCGGGAATGTTAGGGCAGAAAACTACAAGGAACTAGTAGAAGACATGCTGATGCAGTATCAGAAACTTGGCTGCAATACGTCTCTAAAGATCCATTTCCTTGATTCCCATCTCAATTTCTTTCCTGACAACTGTGGTATGGTTAGTGATGAACAGGGCGAACCTTTTCACCAGGATATCGCAACGATGGAGCAAAGATACCAGGGAAAATAGTCCACTACAATGCTGGCTGACTACTGCTGGACACTCCCCAGAGAAGCTCCCGAACAGCTGTACAAGAGACAGGCGAAAAAAATCTAAGAAGTAATTGTGGGGTTTTTTAGTGCCATCAAATCAGTGTTGACTCATAGTGACCCAGCTACCTCTGGGTTTTCTTGGCAATGTATCACTGGAAGTAGATTGCCAGCCTTTTCTTCTGAGGCAATGGAGGGTAAAGTGACTTGCCCAAAGTCACAAGGAGTGCCAGTGGAAATTGAATCCTTGATCTTCTTAGTACTAGGCAGTTGCTCTAACCACTAGGCTATTCCTCCACTCCCAAGATGTAGTCTATGACTTGTTTTTTTTACAGGTATTAACCGAAGGCCATTATATTTACTATTGACATGCATTTTGTGATGTAAACATTAATTCTTGTAGATTACAAAAAAACTAGAGCCAACTTTGCAATTTCACTGTCATATTCGTGTTCAGCATATAAAAATTGATAAGAAATGACTATTTTTATTTCAGTAACATGACTTTTGTAAAACTTTGTTGACCATTGTAACCAGACACAGAGACCAAGACCAATAGAAAAATTAAAATCGTCAGACCACAAAGGTAAAGAATTTATTTTCAGTTTAATGACTGGAATATGTCAACTTATGGATTTTATATGTGCCATCTTTATATTTCTGATCCTGTGTTAGGAGATCTGGTTGAAACCCCAGAGGGAACGGATCCTCCACCGCTAGTTGCAGCAGGAGTGGAAACCACGGCTGTCTGGGCCACCGAGGAGCTATCAGGATCATGGAAGCTTTGTCTCGGAGAACCTTGAAAAGAGTTCGAGAGACTAGCGGTATGGGAGGAAAGGCATAGAGAAGGCCTTTCGACCAGGAGAGCAGAAAAGCATCCGCCGCTACTCGAAGGGGATGCGGCTGTTGAGAGCAGAAGCGAGGAAGTTGCCGGTTGAGAGGACTGGCAAAGAGATCCATCGTGGGGAGGCCCCACTTCAGAAAAAGTTTCTGAACTACGAAGGGATCCAGTCGCCACTCGTGTGGCTGGAGGATTCTGCTGAGTTTGTCCGCCAGGCAATTTTCTTGGCCTGGGAGATAGACTGCCTTGAGAAGAATGCCGTGGCTTACGGCCCAAGAGCAGAGTCTCTGTGCTTCTCGACAGAGAAGGAAGGAGCCCGTGCCCCCCTGTTTGTTCACGTAGAACATGGCAACTTGATTGTCCGTCTGGACAAGGACGGACCGGTGAGAAGTCAGGTGGGAGAAAGCCTTGAGAGCCAGACGGATCGCTCTGAGCTCCAGGAAGTTGATCTGCTGCGCAGACTCCCACGTGGTCCAGAGACCTTGAGTACATGCCCCTTGGCAATGCGCTCCCCATCCCAGGAGAGAAGCATCGGTCGTCAGCACCTGAGCCGGCGGAGGAGACTGAAAAGGCATTCCGAGTACGAGGTTCGGCCGATGAAGCCACCACTGTAGAGAAGAGGCCAGCGGGCCTGAGATCCGCACTAAGTCGGCTAGGCCGCCCGTGGCCTGTTGCCACTGCTTGCGAAGGCACCACTGAGCAGGCCGCATATTCAGGCGGGCATTGGGGGTCACGTGGACGGTGGAAGCCATGTGGCCGAGTAGTCTCAGGAAGCGCCTGGCCGAGACCAGGGACTGGCTGCGAAAACGGCCGGCTAGGTCCATGAGCCGTTGAGCCCTGTCGAGAGGCAGGAAAGCTCGCGCCTGAAGAGTGTGCAATCTTGCGCCGATGAACTCGAGATCTTGCGAGGGGAGCAAAGTGGACTTTGCGAAGTTTACGACAAAGCCCAAGTACTGGAGGAGAGTCACAGTGCGGTGCGTGGCTTGTGTGACCTCTTGAGAGGACGATGCTCTGATGAGCCAGTCGTCTAGGTAAGGAAAGACATAGAGGCCCTGAAGCCGGAGATAAGCCGCCACCACCGCGAGACATTTTGTGAAGACTCGTGGTGCGGACGATAGGCCAAAGGGCAGTACTCTGTACTGGTAATGATTTCCTGCCACCACAAACCTTAGGTATTGGCGGTGGCTTGGGTGGATGAGGATGTGCGTGTAGGCATCCTTTAGATCCAAGGAGCATAGCCAATCTCCCTGCTGGAGGTAGGGCAGAAGGATTCCAAGGGTAAGCATCTTGAACTTCTCCCTCACGAGGAACTTGTTGAGGTTGCGCAAGTCCAGGATGGGTCTGAGGCCTCCTGTTCTTTTTGGTATTAGGAAATACCTGGAATAAAAGCCTTGACTTCTCAGGTGGTGGGGCACCGGTTCCACAGCCTGTTCCTGAAGAAGACTTGCTAACTCCTGAAGGAGTAAGTCCCTGTGCAGAGGGAGTCGTGGAGGCTCTCCCGGAAAATAGGACCAGGTTGCGGGCCTCCCTGCCAGGAGGCACCGAGGAGTGCATCTTCTGGCTCTTAAGCCTATGCATGGCCGATTCCACCACCATGGAATGGTGCGGTAGCTGTGCTTTTTGGAAGCCAGGGCTCTTGCGGACTCGATAGATGGAATCGACCCGCTTGCTTAATACCGGCGACGATGCCGGACTCTCCCACATGCGGAAGAGTAGTCGTTCCAGCATGGGAGGAACCGGTACAGTAAAGTGCTCCCTGGCGGGAGAGTCGTACTGAAGGTCGTCGAGCTCTTCGGCTCGAGGCTCCTCCTCAGGATCCGCAGGGAAGGCCAAAGCCTTGGCCATATCCCTGACGAAGTCCAAGAACCGGGCATCCTCCGGGGGGGACTGTTTCCGAGGTTCGGACTCAGGGGAGTCCAAGGGGACACACCGAGTCCGAAAAGAATCAGGTGACTCTTCCACTTCAGACTCCCAGGCCGACTCCGAGGAGGAATCGGTGGGGTCAGCTCGGGCGGGCGGAGGCGTCAGCCGCCCCGACACCGAGGGAGTCGGCGTCGACGACCTCGGTCCCGAACGGGAGGCCGAGGGTGACCTCGACCGAGGATCGACTCGAGCCCGCATGGACTCGAGGATCAGCTCGGTCTCCGGGGTCGACTTAGAGGTCGACGTCCCGACGGTCGGGGCAGAGGCGCCAGCGAGGCTAGCGATCAGTGCCCGCTGCTGGTCCATGAAGGCAGATAGTCTGCTCTCCAAGGCCGTCAACCTGAGTCCGACTTCAGGTGACCCAGCAGCCCCCGACTCGGGCCCCGACGACGTCGGACCCCTCGGAGGCGAGTCCAGGAGGACTACAGGACTTACCCGAGCAGGCATCTCCGATTCCAAACGAGGTCGCTTCGGGAGATGTTCCTTCTCCAAAGACCCGGGACGGCTATCGGGGCTATGCGACCTGGCCCTCGCGGAACCAGGTGCGTCCACCGACACCGCTCTCGCGGGTTTCGCCTTCCGTCGATGATCCCCGGAGGGAGAACCTCTGTCGGAGGAACTCCGGCGATGCTCAGAGCTGGAGCCTCTGGACGCCAAGGCCTCCGACGAGGTCCGGGTACGGGCGGGATCTGCGAAGATTCTTTCCCGCTGATGCCGCCGACTCCGTAACGCTTTGGAGGACATTTTGCTGCAGGCCCCACAGATCAGTTCCTCATGATCTGGGCCAAGGCAGCGGAGGCAATTATCGTGTGTGTCAGTGAGTGACATATTTCTGTCACACTGAACACACCTCTTGAAACCACTGGCAGCCATCGGGGGAAAAAGGGCCCCTGCAAGGTCAAAGGACCGGGCTGCCAGCGAAAAACCGAAAAATAAGAGAAGGACTCGCAACGGCGTCGCGAGTCCGGGCAGGAAAGAGACCGGCGTCGAACCGAAGAAAAAAGAGAAATAAATCACGAAAAAATCAACTTTTTCAGCGGGGACAAGAAGACCACGTCTGTAGGGCTCCGCGGAAAAAAGAAGACTGGCTAAGATGGCACCCTTGGGCGGGAAGGGGACCGCGCATGCGCGCTGCAATTCCCAAAGGCTTTCTTTGAAAGCTGGGGAAAATTGCTCCGCGAGGGCTCCGTCGGCGCCGACGTCACCCATATGTGAGGACTGACTTCCTGCTTGGTCCTGGAGAAAGGGAGGATGCTAGATATAATGGGGGATGTAATAGGTTGTATGGCAAGGAGATGTCTGATGTGGGGGTGGTATAGGACAGGGAGATAGATGAGATGTTGGACATGGGAAGGGAAGAAGATAGGAGATGCTTGATATGGGGGGTACTGGGCAGGGAGACAGTAGATGCTGGATAGTGGTGGGAAGATGACTGGTGGGACAGAGGAAATGATGGCCTTTGTGGAGGAACTCGGGAAACAGATGAGATACTGGACATGTGAAGGGAGGGCTAGGGGTCATGGGGAAACTATGGAAACAAAGGAGATGCTAGAATGGAAAGGAGGGAGACAGATAGGAGATATTTGACATTGGGGTGGTTATTGGTGAGGCAAGAGATAAGAGATGCTGGAGACATGGAGAGTAAAACTGTGGATAGCCTGATTGACATGATTGTCCTGGAACAGTATTGTGAGGCAGTTCCATTAGAGGTAAAACCCTTTTTAACGTTACAAGACTGCACAACCTCCATAAAGGCAGCACAATTGACGGAACGGTTTCTTGAAGCCGAGATGGCCAAAAAGACACCAGGAAGCGCTGAGTGGAGGCTGGGGTTAACCAGTCCTGTAAAGTTAAATAAAGGGCCTCAAATAGACACGCGGTGCATAAAGGAATGTTTACCTAAGAGAAATGATAAAAGTGTTTTTGTGAAATGCTTTAAGTGCGGAAAGATAGGGCATAAGAAGAAGGATTGCCTAGATCGCACGGTCCTAATAACGAAAGGAAATGAGCGTGTACAGCAGGGATTCCACATCAATGTGGAGGTGGAAGGAGTTCCCGCCAGAGCCTTGCTAGACTCGGGGGCCGATCAAAGTATGGTCTCCCGCAAGTTTTGGGAAATCATACAGGCCCGAAATGATTTTCCCCCAAGTCAGCAAGATGGCAAAGCTAGCATAAAATGTGTGCATGGAGCGACAAGCCAGTATCCCCTTTACAGGATAAAAGTTAAAGGTTTAGGAACCCAGAGAGAAATCCGGGTAGCGATAATCCCCAAGTTACCGTACGATATCGTACTAGGTAGGGATTGGCCTCCTTTTTACCGGGGTATTGGGGAAGATACACACATAAGGGGAGGAATGGGGTCCACCCGCTCTCAAACAAAGGCTGTAGAAGCACAGGGTGAGCCTCCAGAAGAGAATCCTGATCATGCAGGGGCAGAACAAGAGCCTTTAGAGGAAGAAGATAGGGTTCTGGAAGTGGGCCTAAGTGAACTTCCCCATCATGAGGAGTTAATAGGCGCTCCCTCTAAAGAAAAAAAGAAGAGTAAAGGCGAAAAACGCCAGGAAAGACACCACCGGGCTCAGGTGAGGGCTGGAGTGGTGGATGGGCAGGGTCTACCCTGGGTACCCAGTGACTTAATAAAGAAATTCCCATCCTTTCCATGAGAACAAAAGGCGGACCCAGTGCTAACGCATGCCTTTGAGTTTGCCCAGACAGGTAGGGATGTGCTCCCCAGGTTCCTGATAGAAGAGGACATTCTATATAGGGAGAGCAGCAACCCCCATACCGGGGCCATTAGGAAGCAGCTAGTGGTCCCCACTACCTTTAAGGCCGTAGTGTTAAGACTGGCCCATGACCACCCCGTTGGGGGACATAAGGGAATTCAGGGCACTCTTGACCAGATCCTAGAGCATTTCTATTGGCCGGGGGTCTTTAGAGAAACAAAACAGTTCTGCGAAGTGTGTCCTTCGTGTCAGCGAGTAAGTGCTGTCAAGCCGGTAGGAGTTCCCCTAGTCCAGACCCCGACGATAACAGAGCCAGTTCGCCGGATGGCAATGGACATTGTAGGTCCACTAATAAAACCCCCCAGAGGATTTCAGTATATCCTCATAGTAATGGACTGCGCCACTAGATTCCCTTGGGCGATACCTTTAAGTAGCATATCGGCCAGGTTCATAGCCACAGAATTGGTTAAACTGTTCTGCGAGGTAGGGTTCCCAAGGGAGATGCTGACCGATAGGGGGAGCAATTTTGTTTCCAGATACCTAGCTCAGGTATGGGATGCTTTCGGCATCCATCATATAAAAACCTCCGCATACCATCCACAGACCAATGGTCTGGTCGAGCGGTTCAACCAGACACTTAAACAGCTCTTAAGAAGAGCGTTGGATGGACAGATGGCTGACTGGGATGTTATGCTCCCATTTGCCCTGTATGCCAGTAGGGAGCGTATCCAAGCTTTACTGGGAGCATCCCCTTACGAGCTAATGTTCGGGCGAGCGCCACGGGGAGTCCTAGATATTCTAAGGGACCAGTGGGTCGAGCCAGAAGGGGAGGAAATGGGGGTTCCCCAATTTCTATGTGGGCTCCGGAGTCGCCTACAGAGGGCTTCGCGAGTCGCAGAGGGGCATTTGCAAGGCAGTCAGCTAAGCCAGAAGAAATACTATGATAGGGGCAAGAAGGCACGGCAATTGGCCATTGGTGATAGAGTGGTAGTGATGGTCGCTGACCCTGGGCCAAAGTTCGAGGCCCAGTGGAAGGGTCCTTATAAAGTGGTGGAGTGTAAAGGTCCAGTGACATATGTGGTAGAGAACGACAGGGGCCGTCGTCAGACCTACCATATAAATGTATTGAAACCCTGGCAGGAGAGAACGGCCGCAGCTAGCTGCTCTTGGATAAAAGGCAAGAGTAGAGCAATGGGGGAGGGCCGGAAGGAACCCTGGCAAGGGAATACAGTAGTAGACAGCGGGTCCGGCAGGAAGGTGAAGATTCTTGCGGAGATTCCGGGCTGTGAGAATGATAATTCCCCATCCCAGAATATCTTAAGGGGGGGGATATGTGATGCAGTAGACTATAGAAAGCCTGTAGGGGCTAGTAAAAAGGAAGAGCTTACCTCATACTTGGCTGGACAGGAAGACTCAGCGTGTCTGAAAACAGCTGAGCAGCCAGTGCTGTCAGCACAAGTAAAGCAGAAAGGTTTTAAAATGAAGTTTCCCTTCTCTAGTAGTGACGCAGGTAGAATTAGAGAAACTCATCAGGATCACCTGGCCTCAGAATCTGACGTAACGTGCAGAGAGAGGAGGTATATAAGTTCCTGGTCAGAACCAGGAAGTGGGCAGAGCAGCAAGAGCAAGGAGTATGAGAGAAAGACTTGGAGAAGAGCTGAGAGTCCCAGAGGAAGTTCCAGTTCCAGGGGAGGTCTTGGAGGTCTGGGAGGACCCAAAGCTCTCAGAGGAAGTTCCAGGAGAGACCAAGGGAGCAGTAGAGCAGCTGGTCTCTGGAATGACAGCCCTAGGGAGGATTCCCACACGAGCAGGAAGTGGGGCAGTGTCTCTGAGGGATTGCATGAGCCACGAAGGAACCTAGCTCAAGCTAGAGAAACTGTGCCAGGGGAAAGAAGGCCCAAGGCTGACTTCAAAGCCTGCAGTAAGGTAACAAGCTTGAAGCCTTATTTTTATAGAGAAGAGGCTGGAAGTTTTAATGGGCACAGCCTTGAGCAGGGTTTTAACTCAGAAAGATACTCAGACTTCCTACTAAGAGAGCCAAGAGAGGCAAACCAGAAAGAGACATTATCTGTACCAGGTTTCTATAACCCTGACTTTGATAAGTACCTTGGAAGAAAAGGGGTTTATCAGCCACAAGAGAATAAGCCATGCTCCAGCACATGTAAGGAATGTGATACAGAGAATATTGGGAGTGGTCCAGGCTTAATGCAGTGGGAGAGTGTTAACAGTTGTACAGACCCTGAGCCAATGGACTGCACGATTTGTCTATCAGATGACATAACCTCTTTGTGTTAACCTCAGCCAATGTGACCTTGTGACGTGAACAAGGAAAGAAGAAGAGATGTTCTAGCTGTTTTCGTTCAGTTGCTGTTTTTGTTCTGTGTGCTTGTGCAAAGAATGTTTTCTGTCCGGGAAAGGGAATAAAACCCTAATTTTTGCTTTAATCACTTGACTGACGGACTCTGTTTAAAGGAGAGAAGCAGTTTATTAAAACCACAATACCCTAGGCATTGGCCTATTGGGTCCACAGAGGCTCTACCCAGGGTCTCCGTGACAATATATATATATATATATATATATATATATATACATACATACATACACACACACACACATACACACACACACACACATACACTGTTCCCAGACACTCGGCCCCTGCACATACATACACATACACTGCTCCCCCCCCCCCGATGTTCAGCCCCCACACTCAGGGCTGGCATTACAGGGTGGAAAACAGGGCAAATGCCCTATTCATAGAGACATCCAAAGAATAGAGACGTCTCCAGAGATATTTTAGAAGCCGGGTCTGTGGACCTCAGAATGGGGGTGTGGTGGAGGTGTTCTCAGGAACCTGGACATCCCCGCCTGATCTCAGAAATGTCACGGACATCCAGTATCACATCTAAGTTTAGACCTACTCCAGACATGAACAGGCATCTGAAAATTACTTGTTTTGGCTTGAAAACATCCAAGAGGTTATAGAGGAGAAAGCACTCCATCACCCCCAATACTCTGCACAATTTCAAAGATAGCAGCAGTGGGATTTAAATGCTGGGTTCCCTGTTCCTAGCCTGCTACTTTAACAATAAAGCTATCCAGGTTCTGAAATGCTATTCTGAGGACATCTATCGGTATATAGACACCCCCACAGATGTCCATATCAGGCAAGTCCACATTTGTGAAATCATGTCTGCACCTGGTGCGCCTGATTTATTTCCAGACATTCTGGCTTAGACGTCCCAGATTGCAGTTGGACATCCTTTCTAAAATCCCCCTCGATGCCGCTTAATAGCAAGTTTGAATTCACTTACCAGAAAGACATGAAGGATTTTGATTAGAACCTAGGGGCATGTTTACTAAAATGTGCTGTTGTAGGGTGTACTAAGCCCCTAAAGTTAGCAAGATGTGAAATAGACCTGTGCTATACTGGGGACATGCCCAGAATGTCCCCATGTAGTGACTAAGGGGAGATGCACCTCAATGTGCTAAACTGTAATCATATGTAACCTGGATGCATAAACCACCACCCACTGAGGAGCAGGGATGACCCAAGAGGGGTGCGGGGCCATGTGCGGAGACTCATTGTGGGGCCTCGTTTTCATAAGAGGCCTTATTTGCATAAATATTTGCTTAATGTTAACATGCACTAACGTTTAGTAAGCATGCCTCTTAAAGAGTGTCTGGATAAAGAAAAACTACCAAATTTCTACATTACTATACTCCAGTGCCAACCGCCAGGCCCTTTTGGAAGTACTAATAACACTGCCCTTTTAGAACCCATAGCAAACCTGCCGTATCATAACATCACTACCAGGACTCACAAAGCACCTATGAAAAGGCAACACTGCAAATATTAAACCAGTACATCTCAAAAAATACCAATACATCTCCTACTGGGGAAAGAGAACAAGTGGCACTGTCAGAGAAACTACATGAATAAAATATCTCAGTTCAGTTACACATGCAGAACATAGACCGTCACCACACAAAGAACAAGGAATCACAATTTAGAAATAGGAAGACAATAATTAAACTGGGAACCCTAAAAGCCAAACTTGGAATGTACAACAACACTGGAGAATAAATCTATAAATGAATTTCCTCTTGTACTAAACAAAACGCAAAGATGTTAACGATGCACATTTCCCAGAGCTGACATATTTGAGGTAGTAAATTCAAAATAAAAAAGTATTTTTTACTTTTTGTTGTTTGGGCATTTTATTTTTCAGTTGCAATTGCTCCAGTCACTTTCTTCTGGTTTCTTCATGTCTTCTGCTAACTCTCTATTGTCTGCTGTCTATTTGCCCTCTCTTCTAGTTTTTTTTCCATTCTCTCTCTACATCTGCTTTAACATACTGATCTTTCCCCTTTGGTCTTTCCTCCATTTCTTTCTTTATTCCTTTTTCATCCACTCAAATTTCACCCCATCATCCTCAATCCCCACTTACTCTCCCAATACCCCCAATCATAGATTTTTCTTCCCTCCCAAACAAAATATATTTTCCCCTCTCCATTCTCACTCCCTCAGCCCCATCCCATTCTAGTCCTCCCCCAACATTAGCTCCTTTCTAGTTCCAGACCCACCCAGCATCCACTCTCTTCTAGTCCCATTCTCCCATCCCCCTGCATCTGCCCATTTCCAATCCTAGCCCCCCTCAGCCCATTTCCAGTCCTATCCTAGCCCCATCAGCTCTTTACAGTCCTATCCTAACCCCTCATCAGCCCATTTCCAGACCAAGCCCCATACCATTAGCCCATTTCAAATTGTAGCCCCCCCATCATCCCATTTCCAGTCCTAGCCCTCCATCAGCCCATTTCCAGTCCTAGCCCACCCATCATCCATTTCCAGTCCTATCCTAGCCCCCCATCAACCCATTTCGTCCTGTTCTCCCCATCAGCCCTTTCCAGTCCTATCCTAGCTCCTCCATCAGCCATTTCCAGTCCAAGCCCTACCCCATTAACCCATTTCCAGTCCTAGCCCTCCCATCAGCCCTTTCCAGTCCTATTCTAGCCCCTTCATCAGCCATTTCCAGTCCGAACCCCCCCCCCCTTCCCGAAGAGCCCTGCGCCTGTCTGCTTGGCTTTAGAGAGAGCCGGGCAGGTCTCGGTTCACCTTTCTACAGCTGCTGAAGGTGTTCTAATGTAGGCCGCTGGTGCACTGGAGGTCAAAGGACATTTCCTGTTTCCTGGCACTCAGTGCACCAGCAGCCTACATTAGAACACAGCTGCCAAAGTGAAGAAAAATGGTGCCCGAGGCCTGCCAAGAGTTGGACAACATGTACAGGATGTTGTTGGCATGGGGCCCCCTGAAGCATGGGGCCCTGTGTGAACAACATTCTCGCACAATAAGAACATAAGATATGCCATACTGGGTCAGACCAAGGTCCATCAAGCCCAGTATCCTGTTTCCAACAGTGGCCAATCTAGGTCATAAGTACCTAGCAGTCTCCCCAAAAGACACAGGTTCCTCAATGCTTGTATTGGGACAAGCAGTAGATTTCCTGGGTCCCTTTTAATAATGGTTTATGGACCTTTCCTCCAGAAACTTGTCCAAACCTTTTTTAAACCCAGCTACACTAACAGCTTTTACTTCATCCTCTGGTATCAAATTCCAGAGTTTGATTACATGTTGAGTGAAAAAATATTTTCTCTTATTAGTCTTGGATTGGCCGGCCCTGCTGAGGAGGCAATAAATGCACCTATGCTAATGCAACATAGCGGTTGGTACACACCATCACAACCGCACTAAGTATGCTGTGCCATCAACTTCCAAAGTCCACACCTAACCCACCTAAACAGTTAGCACAGGGCTTTAACCGCATTGCTGCATAGTAACAGTGCAATGCGATTAGCACATGGTAAACCCTCTGCTAACCATTAGCCCACTTTAGTAAACATGCCCTTAGTTAACAAATCAGAGATGGTTAAATAGAAAGCCTTATCACAAAAGCACTAAAAATCAATAGAGATAACCATTAGGAAAAGAAATCGTAATAGAGAAAGGGTGGTTCGTTTGGTGTTCAGACACCTGCAGCCGAGAATAGCGACTGTGGGATGCAGGCGGGCAGAGGGTGCCAGTGCCAGGATAGGGTTAAGAGGTGAGGAGGGTCAGGGGGCAAGAGGGCAGGTCCTGGGGAAGGATCTCTTGCTCCCTCTGGAGCAATAGGAATCCAGACAGCTTTCCCACCCACCTGCACCCCTCTAGATGGCTTTATGTCGCGGTATGGCTGTAATTTGGGATACATAGCTGTGCAATGGACCAAAAGGGGAGTTGCCTTGAGGTAATTGTCCTCCCCCTTACAGGATCAACGGGTTCGCAGCAGGGACAAGTGTATACAGCACCTTCTCCACACTCCCTCATGCTTTCACGGAGAAGGGCACATCTCTGCTACATGAGCGAGTGGGTCTGATTCGACCTTTGACAGGCTGGGATCAGAGCTCGGAGGTACAACCTGCTGCAAAAATGGTATTAAAGCATGCTTTTATGGCCTGCCTTACCCTTAGCACAAATAGTTTAAGATGATAGACTGTTAAGATGAGTGGTTCTGAAACAGATAATGAAGCAGAAGAAAGAAAAGGGGCAGGCTTCAAACGGCTCGGCCCCAAGGCAGTACAGGCTGTGTGTCTCACGTGATCCTATTCATTGAATGTTCTAAGTTATTCATCATTATTTGGACTGTACAGTTGCATTTGATGTATATTTCATGTATATGTTGATTATTTTTGATATGTAATGGTTTTTATAATGTAGGCTGTACTGTGGCCAAGAACTACCAATAAATATATTTTTGTTACACATATTAAGAGGAGCCTCCAGCATCATTGGGGAGAAAAAGCGGGTGAGGAGGCAGGGACACCCAGAGGACTGGCTACTCCCTTGCCCGGTTGAGCGTTACAAGAGAGGACTGTTAACAAAGAACATAATTGAGCTCAATCTTTGAGCTCCAAGAATGACAACTCAATCTGTTCTAATTTCCACATTAATTGACAGCAGACATACAAATGAGCATGACTGATAGATACCTAGGAGACAATGCATGTCTTTTAGGCGGGTGAGTATTTCTTGCATGTAGTGGATTTTTATGAGCTGAAGAAGACAAGCTAGTTAATTGGACTGACTGAATATACTTGTCCCAATACATAAATTAAGGACCCTATGTAACAGGGACAGGATAGCAGGGCCATACCAACAGCTGTGCGAGTGATGTAGCTGCACAGGGCGCAAGTATAGAAAGGATGCTAATATCGACCCTGTATTTTCAGAAAGCTTAAAAAGAATGAGTTACTGCATGTGGCTGGGGCAGAGGAGGGATGCCAGATTCATTAGTTTTACAGAATGCATTCCTAGTTTGGTATGGTCCTGCAGGATAGTGCAACGCATTGAAAACAGTCATATGTCTTCTGGCAATCATTGGCTCCTGCAGGAAAGTCCATTATTTGACATAGGCCGCTCAAAATTTCTATCGAAGTCCACAAATTCCTAAAGGTCTGCACAAGAAAATGTATTATTCATTCCCACGCCTTCTCGGATTTGGTATGAGTTTAATCCACATGTTTCTCTTCCGCATTACTCTCTGAAATGCTCTCCTCCACTGTCTGAGAGTAGAATCTTCTCCTGAGATGTTCAAGAGAGACTTAAAAACACATTTTATTTTTTAACTGCCTTCAGCAGGCTCGCAGAGTGAGGGTGATATTTCTTCTTTGGCTACTTACCTATAATATTTTGCTTTCCTATTTATTAATGGAGTTCTGTTTTCTATATGTTAATTCTCTGAAATTTTATTATCGTACTCCGCCTCGATAATCTTGAAAGGTGGATAAGCAAGTTCAATAACACAATCATAAAACTTGATCACATAGAGAATATAAAAGCCAGCTGTGACATGATTCAGGCTTCTGACCTTGCTGGCTAAGCTTTCAAATCTTTTTATTTTAATTTATTTTTTACAGACATGCGCAGGATAATTTGATAAACTCCTGTGTAGTTAGCACGCCTTTTTACAAGCGTCAATTCCACCTTTTTTATAAATTCAAGTACAGGCATACTCTTTAAAACTGAAGCGTAAGTAGTGGAACATGCATGCCAAATCTAAGAGCGATCACCTGCACAAGCCCTATGGCTGACGGCTGACATAAATGACCAGGCTTATCTTATGCACATTTGTCTGTATTTTATGAAGTATGCCGTAAGGGTGGGCTCCACCTATGTAAACGCCCACTAAGAAAGTACATGCCATTGGCCCAGCGCACATACTTATTGAATAACGACTGTCCAAAGTACATGTACATCTGTGTGCATAAATCATTCAAAGTGCATGATTTGTACATGTAAAGGGTGCATAACTTTCGCACTGCTTATAAAGTTACCCCCAAGAGATTACATTCCAGTGCATTTCACAAACCAGTAACACAAATACAACTTCGCAAATCATAACATTTGACAACTGCCATTTCCCCTCTCACAATGATAATTATTAATATCATACTGTCTATAAGGACACTTAGATGTGACATATACCCTCCTGGGACCTTCCCTCTCTGTATCTCTTTTTTCCCCTTTTCTCCCCTCTCTCTCACATCATCTTGAACAATCATTCTAGCTCACCATTCTTCACTACACAGAGTCTCTCATTCATCCGCACATTACCATACCTTCTAGGCTAGCCCTGTATCTGCAACTGCAAGGGAGTATGTCCTCTCTTCCTATTCTCGAGGATTTTTTGTAATGTAGTAGTGCCACATCTGCTTGTAAAGCATCTGCTCTGGTCTGTGTCCATCCTTACAGGTTTGCAGCTCAAAATCTGCCATTTCATACATTAATGACTTACAAAATTTAAAATAACCTTCTTCACTAGCAGAATGCCAACCTACACAAATTTTTGTTTTGCTTTCGGAATCCTTCTATCCTGCGGAATGATATCATCCCCTAATAACAATAGGCTATAACACCAATCTCTTGAGCGTAGAAATGTCCCTCTTGCAATTAGATTTGATCCACATACTCTCCCCCCATAGGCTCTACTTGCCCCCTTTCCCTACCTATGTAGACCCTGTGAATAATTGTGTACTGTGCTGACTGCTAACTTACATTATCAGTAGTTTCATATATTCCCAAAACAAATTTCTCTAAATCTAGGGCTTCTTGATTCTTTTCTATCTCTTTGGTTTATTTATTTCTAAAGCTTCTATATTTCAAATCCTATGCGATCTCCATGGTTTATAATTGAACTCAAGACACAATAACATATAAAGACACATAAACAAAAATAAAAAATAAAGAAAAATGAATAAAATGCTCCTCATTTTTCCCTTGAGTTCAACTACCATTCTTTCCAATACTGTGTGCCTTCCCCATGCCAGTCACTGAATTTAACAACCTCCCTCAGACCCCTTCTGTCGTATCTTAGTCTTCTCAGAGTAAGCACTGAGTCTTCCTTGCCGCCGCTCCTAAGATGGCGCCGACCAAAAAACAAAATGGCCTCAGCCTCAGGTCAATTTTCACCATCTCATTGATACAGCACATTTACTTTTTTGGTGTCCCATGTTAAAGAGTTGATGTGCAGCAAAACCCATGTTAAAAACTTAAGTAAATTGTCCCCAGAATGTACTGTGTGCAACTATATGATTGGGGAAGTGTAGTAAGTTAGGCTTAAATACTCCACACAAAAAAATCCTTCCACTCATAATTTAATGGGTTCCATTGTATCATGCACTGAAAATGGTGGAAGGTTTTGAAAAAAATACTCTGTTTTGAATATAAAAACTTGCATTCACTTCTTCCAACACTAGGAACAGAGAAGTAGATACTTATGAACTTAACCCTCCATTGCCTCAGGTACAAATCTAGATCGTAAGCCTTCTGAGGGCAGGAACATGAACTTCTGAGAAAAGGTGTGAGCTTAATCTAATTCTTGGCCCAGAGGTTTCCTCTTGCCTCATTTGGGCTTCAAGCACAATTGATCCAACCTCTCATAGACTATGACACCATTACTTTCTGAGGTTTTTCTACTATTTTATATCTTTTCCATTTCTGCCTAGCAATCATAATGAGAATCCTCAACCTGGAGCCGAAAAATGTGTCTCTTTCTGGAACCCGCCTGCTTTGGAGAAGTGAGGAGATGAAGGATGGTGGCAGCAATGGGAATTCAGAGTGAGCAAGTGCAGGAGCAAAATTTTCTTGCAGCCTAGAACTGCAAAATTCCTTGCATCAACCCTTCTGGAGTGGAAAGCACAAACCAACTTATGGCCCACTTCTTCATCTGATTTCTAGATATGGAATACATTCAAATTAGCAGGTGCCCCTGCTATTCAAAAAGATTTGGTTGCTGGGGAATTCATTCCATCCAATGTACTTCAACCAAATGAATGTCTTCCTGTTGGCAAGAGAAGAACAGATTTCAGCACCGTGAAGTAAAACTCAGAGTGCCATCAACATTGGATTCTTGCAGACAACAAACTCTTCTGAACTGAATATAAATATTGATGGCACATAGCACTGGCAATTCACCCACTGTCAATCTATCTTCTGCTGGTTGACTGTTACAATGTATTGGTCACTCTGCCTTTTTAGAATGGTGCAATAAAACAAATGGCCAGCAGCTTTAATGACTACTTATCAAAATGATACCATGGAGGTCAAGTTAAATCAAGAGATGACAATATTCTGACATTTTTATAGTTTATAGCCATCCAAGTAACTGATCCAGATCTTAGAGGAGCTTTAAATCATGGATGTTCCATACCAATGAAGGTAGCAAACACAAAAATGCATTAATCTACAACTAATCCTAAAACTTAAATCACAAAGTCTAAAGTTAAAAAGCCTGCTGGTGGACTAGGGAAGACTCAACCATAAGGCAAGGCTAGGGGGGGGTCATCTAGGGCGCCAGTTTCTGAAGGGCTGCAAAAAAGGACCGCAGTCAAAGCAAAACATTGGATCCTGACAGCAGGACAACTCATTCAACCATCAGTCAGCATGTGCTTCTACCTATAAGCAGAGCGAGTAATTTTCAAATAGCTTGCTTACTTTTAGAAAAATAACTTTTGGAAATTGCCCTCACACTCCACAAACATATACAGACAAATACTATTCGACAGGTTCATAAAAGGCTTTGAAAAACCAAAGCAAGGGTTTATCTTAATATTCTTGGACATAACAGCAGCTTTTGACTCAGTCACAGCATACTAATATTCCGACTACAAAATATAGGTATACATAATATTGCACTAAAATGCTTCCGCTCTTACCTGAAAGATCACCAGCAACATGTAAAAACTGGTTCACACAAATAAGCACCCTTTCAACAACTGATAGGTGTACCCTATCCTCGCTCTTAGTCAACACTTACATACAACCAATATGTTCAACCATACGGGCCTATGATGTCTTCTATATGCAGATGATATCCTGCTATTTGCACCTTTCTCCCCTACGCACAGCACTAACAAACTGCTTCAAGGGGGTAATAAACTGGCTCTCGGATCACAACCTATTCATAAACTACAAAAATAACAAAGTTCTCTACATTACCAGTGATACAACCTTCAATCCACCGAACACACTAAAAATCCAAGACACCAAGCTGGAAATTAAGTCCTAGGTGCATTACCTAGGTATAACGCTAGAC
The DNA here is from genome assembly GCA_033557465.1 of Ichthyophis bannanicus. Lineage (NCBI taxonomy): Eukaryota > Metazoa > Chordata > Amphibia > Gymnophiona > Ichthyophiidae > Ichthyophis > Ichthyophis bannanicus. Next base: position 100,724,295 of record CM066046.1, read on the forward strand.
TGGTGATTAACCCTACAACCGCACATCAGCATGACCACAAAGCTTGTATACCATAAGATGAAATATTACAACACCCCTATCCTCAATACCTGCGACTTCTGAACAGTTTTTAGTCCATCATATCCCCACATCTACCAAGAAATACCGACATGTGATGCATCCGCTACAAATGGCTCCAGTGCTGCAGTATCTGACCACATAACACCCATACTAAAAGAGCTACACTGGCTCCCAGTAATAACCCAAGCAAAATATAAAGCTCTGCTCACCATTTGGAAGATAACCCACAACCTCTCGCCAGAATGCCTAACATCAAACAACTGAGCCAGAAGAGCGAATGCACAAAACATATCTATTACTCCAACCCAGAAGGCAAGAAGCAGCCAAATCATCTGCAACCGAGCTTTCTCTTTCTATGCATCCACAATCTGGAACGCACCCCCACAAGAAACCTTTCAGTAGTGATTGCTTCTGGTTTTCCTTTTCTTATTTTACATTTGTTTTCTGCTGTATCTGCTCTTTTCCATACAAGGTTGTTTTTGGTAACTTTCTTGGAATTTCTGTATGCCCCCAACAGTTAACTTGTGGCCTTTATGCTCCTAATATGTGGTACGTGCACTGTAGTAAAAGGGCTCCTATGTTATTTCAAGAGCATTTTAGGGACTTATTGTAATGACTAGTTATGTAAATATTGTGTGATCTGTTGATTCTCTAGAGGCATTTTAGAGGCCAGCTCTGGAGACACCCCTGGTGTGAGGATATCCAAGCCATGTGGGGGGGCGGGGGTGCAGCGGGGGCATGTCAGGCACATTTCGGGCAGGATGGATGTGTGCAGCCAGTTTTGGAAATGGTGATCACCTCAGCACCCACAAGGGGGAGAGTCCATACAGAAAAGCTCTCATCCCACTACCCCAGTACATGAAGAGCACTGAGAAGGATGTAACTGATATCCCTGACGGGGCATGAGGGTACATGCTTTCTCATCAGCATGCCAATGCACGTTCCCGCTTTCAAAACAGCAGGCATAATTGTCATACCGCACTGGATTGATGTCCCTACCCCAAGATTTTGTAACAGACACGTCCGTGTGGCTGCCACCATGGCCATCCATGTTGTGGATATGCAAGTTTCTAAAATCAAGCCAAAACTTGAATGTCCCCGGCATTTTCCCGGATATTTTGCCTTGGATGCCCCAGATTGCAGCTGGACGTCCTTTATAAAATGACACGTCACAGGAGCTAGGGAGTCTGATGGTTAATTGAAGGAGAGCATAAACCTAAAAGTTCACCTGTGGCACCCAGTACCCTTGCATTGGCCCTGCTGTGGACATGGGATGGGAGGACTCCAGTATTAAAAAAGGACCTGATAAATCTGCTTACCTAATTTAGATATGCGCCCCTGATAATGTCCAATTCCGCAGTGCAGCATGCAAACTCAAGCTTTCCTCGCCGCAGACAGCCTCATCAATATTTATGACACTGATTCGATTTCATAGTCAATAAGTAAGCAACACTGAAACGGAATCTATTCACACTGGTCATACAAAATTCAGATTATTGCACAAATGGAATTCAACTGGCTAATAAACGCAAGAAACGCTCATATGAGCCCAGCTAGAGCTGAAAGGATTCCCCACTGGAGTGAAAACATAGTACTAATACTCTTGCTTATTTCTAGTTCAGGGAGCTTTCTGTACAACAAATTGTGAGTTTTAAATGCATTGGACATACAGCTGTAGTCAACATTAGTGGTACCCTTGCAGTTCAACCCCTTAATGTCCAGTATCTCCTAAAAAAAGTGGCCAATGAAATGGCTTTGGACTATATACTGTAGGGTCCATTCTGAAAACATGTACGTCCGGGCAATGTGCACGTCCAAATGGAAACAGTGAAAAATAGACCCTGATTCCGAACACACAGAGACAGACACAGCCGCAGGCACAGAATTGCCAATATAGACTTACTCAGTATGCATGCACAGAGCACAACATTGTACAAAGATGGGTATATGCCATAACGGACTTGTATGTCTCCGTGCTCACCGAAGTCTGGGAATATATATGTCTGCAATCTTGTCCATCTCCGTGAACAGCCACACCCCCCTCAAAACGTGCAGCTATTTTTTATACCTAATTCTACCCTTGTTTTATTGTAATCCAGTTCTTGTAAAACTGTTCCATGTAATGTTGAAGTTTGGTTCTCTGTAAACCACATTGATCCTCGGAAATGCGGTATATAAGAATAAATTTAAAAAATAAATAAAATTAATTTAGCTGCTGCGGCCACAGTTAGTGCTGAAATGAGGCAGAACGACAATGAAAGGTGCCAAAACCTATAGGTGGATGCAAGTTAGACAACAGAAACCAGTCTGTGCCATGGCCAGACCAAAACAAAGCAATTGTAGTGCACTGTACTATAGCAGGATGACAGGTAGAGAGTGAACCTACCGGCACAGGAAGCAGTGAAAGCACCACACAGACATGCCCAGAGACACCATTGATGCTCCCCACAACTGTGCACATTTGTGAAGACCACTGCTGGTGCACCTGTTGCATGCCCTCCTACTGAGTTCCCCTAATAGTGACAGGGAAATGGCTGGACAGGAAAGTGATTGTGGAACTGCCCTGCACATTCCTGCCTGTTCTCACCGGCACCTAGTGATGCTGCAGTCAACTCTATGGTCCATGTACCTGCCAGGCATATCTGTCCCCACTGAATATGTGGATGAGCAAACCAGATGCTCTCCAACCACACACACACACACACATGCACTCTCACCTGCACATCCACAGAAACAGATGTCTGACAACAGTCTGCCATGCCCCGACAAACGAGGATGATGGCAGGGACACCATGGAAGTCAGTACTTCCAAGCCAGCATCAGACAGGATCACTACCTTCCCAAATGCATACAGACATACACGATAGTGACACAACTGTAGCTCAAACAGATACAGACATGCGGTGGACCCAAACAGCCCTTCCAGTATATCAGCCTCAGGGGTCAAACTTCATATACGCCATGTATATTAGAGACCCACATATGTAAACAACCGCAACAGTGACCTGTGCACATGATATGTGCCAGAGAGCCACCGGCATACCCTATCCCTAGACCTGTGTTGTCATAGAATGTAAATATGCTCTTATCTACATCAGCGGCCTAGACACAATTGCATAGGGCATATTCTACAGATCCACTGAGTGGAGCACCACACTCCACCTGCCTAAGTGTTGCACATGGCACCAGTGGCTGGGCATACAGTTTCACCTGGGGCCCTAAGACTTGTACAGGGCGAAGGGTCAGCTGGACTGTTGGCCAGACAGTTCCCGAGCAGACACCTTCCTCTGTCCAGAAGGGGAACCACTCAGGGAGGACATATCACTTTCCAGTAAAAGAAACATCACAGGGAGGACTTACACGTCCTACTACTACTACTACTACTACTGAGCATTTGTACAAGTCATACGCAGCGCTGAACAGACACAGACATGTAAGAGACAGTCCCTGCTCATCAGAGCTTACAATCTAGTCAAGACAGACAACACAGAAGGTGTAGGCAGGGATAAACAAGGGGGACAGAAAAAGAAAAAGCAGCAGCAGGGGACCATCCCTGGCCACCAAAACGTACCAGGTCATACATGGCATCAGAAAGGAAGGCCATCTCTTCTGAATGCACTGGAGCAGGGCTTGAGATATCAGGTTTGTACATACTGCCAGTTGTAGGACAGTAGCTGCCATGGTGCACTGACTCCACAACAACGAATCCATCTTGCAGTATAGAAAATCTTTTAAGATTGATCCACCTTCTACAGGAATGGTTTTCCATCTGGTAACCGCCAGGACCTGCGCATCCACCTTGGGAATGCCAAACAACTTGATGCACTCCTTCTCCAGGAGGGCGTAGATATTTTTACACACCCTTAGCCCCTTAGTCAGGGCAATGAGAGAGTCCCACTCTGAATGGATCAAATCCTTGATCACATCCAGGAATGTGAAAACCGTAGTGTATTTCCGCATATCTTGAAGGAGCAGGTGTACCTTCTGCTCGTGCTCCATGCTGAAAGCATCCGCCAAGATCAAGGCAGATAAGATCCTGGCAATCAATGCTGCTGGCTCCTTCCAGGATAGGCAGATCACACCGGCCTCTGCACTATCATCTGAAGGCAAGAGTACATCTTCATCCACATCAAAGCCCAGTACTGAGACATCTGAATCAGAGTCATAGTCAAAATCTCAGCTTCCCAATAAAATAAAAACACTTCCCAATAAAATCTCACCTTATGCAGAACAACATCTCACCTTATGAAGGACAACACGCTTGTACATGGTAATAACTATCTCACAGATTTTTCTTCCCAAAAGGATCTTTTTATTATTCCCTATCTTACAGAAACAGAAACTAAGAACAAAGGAAAACAGTCCAGTGGAATTACAGATTTTGCCACCTCTCACTGCAAACAAACAGGGTCATCCTGTCTTATCTCAGATGCAGATTTCTAAAAAATTACAAGTCAGAATGTCTGGTCCTGCCTGCATGATTCTGTCTTACTTCCTGACTCAACAGCAAGTGAGAGAATGTATGACACTTTCCTTGACACAAGAAATCAGTGTAACAAACAATACACAAGACAAAACATGTACACAAAACTCTCAGACACGACAACAGGGATACTGGGGCCATAGAGAACCCAGGAAATCCATACTTCCCCACAGCCTCCACTGCGAAGCAGATGGATTCATCGTGTATCTGGTCCTGTCACATTATATACCCTTGCTCAGGACCATACTTACTATCGGGGCATTCTTCTCTAATTAGCTAATTCTTGTTCCAGCTGTCTGGGGCCTCACTTGTGTGATTTGCCATGTTATTCTAGTCATGTCTGTACCCCTCTCCATTGACCTTCTTTGTGAGGCCCATGTCTGCAATTATCAGTCGCGGCCTTGTCAGATTTATATTGTTATCTGACCTCTGCTCCCCTCACTCAGTTCTTTACCTGGTTTTCTTGCTTGGTTCTTTCCCACCCCTCAGTTCCCAAGAAATATATCTCTTCAACACCCCGTGTTCTAACAACTATATTGGGGGCCATATGTTCTTCTTCATGCTAAGCTGGCATGTCTATCGCTCATGATTGCCTTTCTACCCTCTCTCAAGGTCCACCATTTACTGATAAGTGTGTTTTCACATCTTTTCCATATGATGCCATATACCTCTGAAAGCTTCACGTACGCACTTCAGTACAATTCCAGCATTCACACATTTCAATGATTTTTCTTTGTGTTACTGTGTTAACTCCTTCTCCTCTGGCTCTCACAGACTCCATCAATAGTCACATTTCCAGGACGTGTGCATTGTTAGGAACCCAGGCTTTGCCCATGTCGCTCACTCAGCACATGCCAGCATAGCTGGCATGCGCCCCAGTGTTCCTCCCCATATATTTATGGGGGTGCCTGTTTTGGGCACCCTGACGTACACCCGCACTCTCCTTTGTACCATAACATTGCATGCCGCAGTGTTCCAGCCTCACCAGTGTACAGCATAGGTTACACATTCATTCACCACTGTGGGCTGCGTTGAGGTGCAGGGCAGAAATATGTCTATGTCCTACTTTATTCCACCTTTCAGCAGTCATAACCCGGACGTCTGCGGGACCTAAAGTGGATGAACATGGGGAGCATTGGAATGCGCTATAGAAGTTTCAGTCACTGGTCACATCCCCATTCCGTTCCCTCCCGCCCACGTTCTGGGATCTCTGTGTAAGTGACATGCACGTGCAGAGACGCAAGGGGTCAGAATACGGTTTATACATTTTCACGTGACACATATCTATCTCGCACGTACAACTGACTTATTTGTGGTTCAGAATGACTCCCTGTATGCACACATATTTGACACATAAAAGATCAAATAAAACAAGGCCAATTAATAAAGAAAATAGTAGGAGATAGTATAAAACTGGGACATCGCCAGGACATGATTATTCCCCAAAAACAAAATATAGACCAAATTGTGTGCAACTGGTGAAAACTATTGTTTTGTTGGAATATTTGTCATGAGTAACTATACCTCTTATAACAAATTTTCCTTTTTAATTGTTCTAAGTGAACCCAAACTGAAAGTGTATTCAAACATAAAAATGTGTGAAACACCCCAGCATTCAGTAATCGCTTTAAAATCCATTTGAGTACTGCATTCTGTCCTTTAAACCTAAATATAGGGAAAGGAATACATATCTTTGTTGTCTTCATACAATATCCTAAGCAGTCAGTTCTCCAACAAACTTTTGATGATATCCAAAGTTGTCATTTTCCAACAAGCTTTCCTATGATATGCAGAGTTGTAGTTTATCCGGCATGATAAATATAACTCTACATAACACAGGAAAGCTTGTTAAGGGACCATTACTACTTCCAGCTATGATTTCTACTCTGATGTTCATAGCACATTAGTGCTGTTCAGTGCATTTTTCCTAGAAAAAAATGTGCCGGTACTCATATGCAAGACTATGGGTCCGTTTTAGCAGACAATGAAAAAGGTGCCGGTATTCAGTATCACTGAGTACTCTCTCAATAAAAGATTTGTAAGACTGCAAGTGCTAGATATAATCATTTTTATAGACCTTTGGGCTTTTTGTAGATTTAGTTTTAAGCACTGTAGTTACCCTCGATACAGCATTCCACACCAAACACAGCTCAGATTGGGAACTGTATCATCGGCTAATGATAAGTACATCTATTTTTGAGTGTGGCTTACAACTGATAGGCCATCCAAAACAACAGGCTGCTTATCTATCTAATGGACTTTCTGGGGGGGGGGGTTCAACCAATTTTAAGTATTTCTGGTTACCAAGAGCAAGTTTTTGCAATGATTACAATAGAAACATTGACTTGATAAGCCAATTCTTTGGCCATCAAATGGTCATGAAACCTGAGCGCTCCTTGCCACCTTTTTTTATGAGGTTGGCTATGGTGAATGCAGACATATATAATTGTTTTGATTAATTCACTTTTCGTGGATGGGACCATTCGTTCATTTGGCTGAGCTGCTCATGCATTGTCAGAAAGAAGCAAGGTGTACCACGTTTTCCTACATGGATACAGCTATGAGTTTTTGTGGATGACAAATTGGGATCATCCAAATATACACTGCTTGGGATCAATATCGCTTACAACTTTCACCCCAATTGCTTATTATGATCAGAGAGGCTTATCAGATCATATTTGATGTCTGGTGTGTGCAGAGATTTACATGTGTGTGTGTGTGTCTTCTCTTCCCCTTTATAATTTAGAAATGGCTAGAGGTAGGTGAACCAAAATTTGTGTGGAAGTAGGCTTTTGGAGGGAGATGAGAATTTGGAACTTTTCAAATCTGGTGAATGATATGGGGAAATTGCACACCAGGAAAACCCAAATTAGTCCTTCAGAATATTTTTAAATTAATTTATTACATTTCATATACTGTCTCTCAGTGACCGATCAAAGTGGTTTACATAAAATCAAGAATATAAAAGAATAAATACAAAGTTATAGAATTGTAAGTTAAAATAAATCAGGTATAAAACACATTGCAAGAGCATAAAAACATAATAAAAGCACAAATCAGATATAAAACATGTCACACGTATGAAGGGATAGTGAACAATTCAATAGAGGAACTATGAATCCAGTAGGACTTACAGCTGCAGCTCAAATGCACATTGAAAGAGCCGGGTCTTCAAATTCTTCTTGAAAGAGTTTTGCCTACCCTGAGGTATAAAGGCAAAGAAATCCAGAGAACAGGAACAATGTATGAGAGAGAGCAACCCAACAAGTAATATCCAAGTAAATCCTGGCAGGTGAGGGGATGGTAGGAAAAACTTGTGATTGTGAAAAAGGCGTTAGATAGTGGGAGGGTGTATACTGTACAGAATAAGCATATCTGATAAGCATAGAGGGCATCCAGAAGTAGAATTTCAAACATGATTCGGTAAAATAACAGAAGCCGGTGGATTTCCATCGAGGGGAGCAACATGATCATATTTTATGGATACTGTAGAAAGTTTGATGGCAGTATTTTCAACAATTTGAAGTCACTAAAGGGTTGTACTAGAGAAAGAGGTTTGTAAGGCATTTACATAGTCTAACTCTTGAAGAATTAGGACTTGCATAATAGTGAGCATGTTTTGCAAGGAAAAGAATGATTGGAGATGGTGCAGAGTGTGGAGGAATAAAATGAGCACTTACTACTTTAGAAATATGAGGAAAAAGACAGTTTGGTATGAAAAGTTATACCCAGTGTAGCAAGAGTTTCTTAATTCGAATTGGAGCCTCATTAATCAAGGGAGAAAGGGAAGGAGGAATACATGTCTTAGAAATCCAGAGGCTTTCAGATTTTCAGTCTGTAGCTATAGCAATTAAGTAAGAATTTAGTTGAAACATATATGGGTAAAGGTAATCTACAGCTGTTAATAGCTGGACATCATCAGCATAGCAATGACCATGTATGCCGAGTTCTTGAATCAGAGTTAGTGCTAGTGGTGCTAGAAAGGTATTAGGAGCCAATATGGACCCTTGGACCATCCCAGATGTTAATGTCAGATTCCCAGGAAACTATAAAAGAGCAGTCTTTACGATAAGAGTCAAACCATTTAAGTGCATATAATGCTAAGATCGTAAAGTTCACTAAGCTATAGCAGATGGACAATCAAAGTGAAGACATGTCTAAAGATACTAATATTGCTTAGTTTAAATACGAGATTTTGTTGGGAAGTGCAATTACGGTTGTTTCCACACTATGTCCACTTCCAGAGTCAGACTGTTTTACATGTGGGACATTTATTTTAAAAAGTGATTTAAAACTGCCTTTTCAGTTAGTTTATGGACCATTTACACGTGTTTGAGACAGGCCTATAGTGAGCCAGCACTGTAGGATCAAGAGAAGCTTTCTTCAACTTAAGCTTTACTCTAGTGGTCTTGAGACGTGGCCACTGAACATTTAATAGGCCTACTACAAATGGCTGCCCCAGATTGTCATTATCTCAAGGGACTACATACTGCCCTTTTCCATCTGACTCTGAGAGCAAACTGGACCAAAAAGAGAGGCTTGGCCAATCAGAAGCAGACAAAGACAAAGGAGTTTTGTTTCAGATCAGAAGAGGGGAGAGGCCTGGATCCACAAAGGAAAAAAGGCTGAATCCAGTAGCAGAGTTGCTAAGTTACCCAATTCCAGGAGTGAGATTTTTGGCCAGTATTGATTTTAAATTTGCATTGCAATGCACTATGGTATTTGTAGTCCCTCATTTTACCCATTAGACTCAGTGCTGTAGATCCCATAATGCATCAGAATGAGTTTGTTAGAAATCCAGGACTGGCTTAAAATCTCACTTCTGGAACTGGGTAACATGGCAACTCTCCAGTAAAAGCCTTGCTTTCCTTTGATCACAGGCTGAAAAGGCTGACAGCAGAACTGCTGAAAAGAAAAAGGATATCAGTTTGGAGAGGAGCTCCCCAGCACCTTCTGCTGCCTATTAGATGTGTTGCGAACACCGAGTAACTTTGTAACCTCAAGGTAGCTTGGCCGCCACTGATATTATAATAAAAAGGTAGCGAGTGTGCAATTGCACTTCATTTGCCACTCTTGCTGCACTTTTGAGGAAGTTCACATTAGTTCCCATATCCAACACTGTAATAATACAGCCGCACATACCATACACTGCAATTACAATCATTACTTCTTATCCAGTGTTTCATTTTGTAATAACCAGTTGCATACTTTTAAAGGGGCCCAAATAGGCATGTTTTAACTGTGAGCAAAAAAGAACAACTAGATAGTCTTTTGGTATCAAGAGTCCATGACAAGAGAGGCAGTATTATGGCAGCCATTTTGAAAAGGTTGATCAGTTACTGGCAGGACTGGAGTTAAGATTTTACACCCATAAGCAGGACCAAAGGTGAGGGTAGGAATTCTCCCTTGGAGCTCTGAGAGCCAATGGGGGCTCTCTGGAAACTGAAAAGCAGAGATAGGACCAGTGGACCAGAGTGCCATGGTACTGTCTCCTTATGTTTATGTTTATTGTGTCTTGATAAAATCGCCCTTCTCCAAAAATCAGAGCGATGTACAATTAAAGTGGCACTAATGAACCATTCTAAAGTAAGTGGGAGAAAGTTTTTTTCAACTGGGGTACGTCTTGCCCTCAGTTTTTGCTATCTTAGGCAGTTGCCTATGTTGCTTGAAACCAGGACTGGCTACTGGACTGATTCAGATCTGCTGCAAATTTCCTAGTCCTCTCTATATGTGTCTCTTGTTTTCCTTCTACCTGCTTTGAAAACATAATATTTTTGTGTTGTGTCTGTGTGAAATCCCTATGCTTACGCATTTGATGTGATTATCTTTGCCTAATTTTGGGTTAAGCTGTTGCCTTTTATATATATTGGTTCCTTGAGTAAAGGAGGTTGGGTGAGCTACTTAGCACTTATTTCAGAAATGGCTTCTCTCAGAAGTCTATTCTTATCAGGGAATCTATTAGTGCACAGGTTTTACAATTTCGATTTTTTTTTCCTTATTGACTTTTATTTTCGTTCCTCCAAAGGGAGATGAGAAAATAGCTTGTAGTTCTACCATTGTCTGTCTCTGTCACAATCCTGTTCCTTCTTCCCATGACAGCAACGGTACATTGTATTGGTCTAAGAAAGTATTGAATTCCAACACTGAAAGGTCATTAAGATACCAGCATCAAATCTGAAAGAGTCCTCATGCTGTGCAAGCCGACAGTGGTTTTACAGTAATGCTATTGCTAGGATCTTAATGGTCTCTGGATAGGGACAGAGAGGCTTAGAATTCCACCTACAATGCACTAGTATTGCATTCATGCTTATAGTTGGGAAATTCTATCTCCTTTGCAAAGGAGTGCTTTTTAGTCAGGACAGGTGCATGATTATTTGGTGCTTGAGTCAACTCTTTAATCTTGCGCCCCCTCTGTCTCCGTGGTGCCCACCCCCATGCCTGTATCTCCAGCTATTCTTGCAACCTACCAGCTCAGTCTGGTTCCCCGGCTGCTCAGATCCTGTGGCCAGCAGGGGGAAAGACACTTAATAACGCATCAGCTTCCTCTGTGCATGGAGCCAGTCCCGTGGTGTGAGCTTAGGGGATCTAGCAGCACATACTGCAAGATTGACCCTGCACAGAAGAGGAAACAAAATGATTAAATGCCCTTCTTACTGCTATCATGGCGGCTGAGCTGTTGGGATAGGTCTGCCGAGGGGATTTAAATTCCCTGCCCGCTGCTTTTTGCCACTCCCAGAATCTTGGTGCTCTAGATGACTGCCTTGTTTGCCTAATGGAAGTGTCGGCCCTGTTTTTAGTTTATACCTTCACTATAGGTAGATGCATATTTTTAGTATCTTTATTCACCGGAAGTTCCACGGTTCCTTTTGTAGTACTGAACAGTACTTTCCATGTAGAAAGCCCAATTTAGATTTAGCTTTCTGGCTCCAAAATCAAGAAACAGCATCTGTAAACTGTGTGAAAATAGGCTTATGATCCAACCTGGACAAGATTTCACAAACTCTTTGGACCTTGAATTTGCTTGCAAACTTCTTTTTAAAAGGTGCAGTTCTTGGTTAAATTTGCAGAGATATTTAAATACCTCCAAGATATAATGAACAAGAGGCAGACTTCTTTTAGTTACAAGGAAGCTCTAAAACAGTGGTTCTCAACTAGGGTTGCCAACTGGCTCCAGATGCGCCTGACAGGCTTGATCCAGTTCTGGGTTTACCACACTGCATGCAGGGACATGTAATCTTGCTTTTCTTATGGAGTGCAATGGAAAAATCAGAACTACATGTCCCTGCATGCAGTGGGGTAAACCTAGGACTAGATCAAGTGTGTCAGGCGCATCTGGAGCCAGTTGGCAACCCTATTCTCAACCCAGAATATCCACAATGAATATGCATGAGACAGATCTGCATACAATGGCAGCAGTACATGCAGATCTATCTCACGCATATTCAGTGTGGATATCCTGAAAACCTGACTGGCCTGGGGGTTCCCAGAGGACTGGGTTGAGAACACCTGTTCTAGAACAAGGGGCCATAGGATGAGGGTGAAAGGGGATATACTCAGGAATAATCTAAGCTGATTAAAAACTTTTATTTGTACATGAGAGGGCCCCACTGGTACTCTGGGAGAGGAAGGACCTAACTTCAGCAGAGCAGGAGACTCTTCCCCCTCCTCCTAACTAGGGTTGCCAACTGGCTCCAGATGCGGCCAACAGGCTTGATCCAGTCCTGGGTTTACTCCATTGCATGCAGGGACACGTAGCTCTGATTTCTCCATTGCACTCCATAAGAAAAGCAAGACTACAAGTCCCTGCATGCAATGGGGTAAACACAGGACTGGATCAAGCCTGTCGGGCACATCTGGAGCCGGTTGGCAACCCTACTCCTAACAGAGGAGAAAAAATAAAATCACATTCCATATAAGGAAAGGCAAAGGAATGACTGATAGACATGTGTGGCTGAGGGCCTGTCATAAGGAAGCATAGAGGATAGGTGCAGGCTTGTGCTAGAGTGTTAATCCAAGGAGCAAAAGATGAAAGGCAGCCATAGTGCTCTGAGAAGAAAAGCCTACGAAAGAAGGAGGGGTTGGGCTAGAGGGAGAAAAACAGAACTTCCGCCCCCTCCCCCTTCCTCTTCAGATGTGCAGGGCAAGAAGACCCAGAGAGAAGAGAAGCTGTAGAAGCTAGACTGAAAAAAAAAGATGAAAGCTTTTCAGTAACTAGTGCAGAGGAACAGTTAGGTCTGCAGCCTCAGGGAAAGCAACTGGGAAGAGAGACAGAGCCAAGGGAGCGGCTGTCAGAGACCAATAGGTCAGGGAGGTGTCACTAGAAACCAAGAGAGACAGTGCAGGAAGGGAGGTTTCTGAAGAAGCTCAGCTGCTGTTCAGAGGGAGTAGGAAACAAACCTCAGCAACTGCTTACAGCAAGGACAATCTGCAAGGACATCATCCGAAAACCTGGGACAGCAGAGTCTAGGGGTCTAGCTAGTGAAACTGAGTCAGACGGGCCATGCTTCTAGTAAAGGCCTGTCCCAGGAAAATAGCACCCTACTGCACTGGAGGACTGCGAAGGACTGACAGCAGCATTAGGCTCTGCAGAGAAATTTTAGCCAGAGCTGGGCTAAGGAGGTAATTAACCCCCAGAGCCTGGATTAGGCCAGAGGGCTAGCAGTTATTGGAGTGCTATTGAAACAGTGGTATACTTTGAGATCCCAAGAGGTATTTGTTTTCACACTTTAAGGACAAAAGCCAGGAATACTGCAAATCCTTCTGTCTTCTAGGTATGCACAGTGTTGTAGCCTTTAGCCAAATGGAATACTCAAGCTGATTTTATTTTTTAGTTCAGCTAAACCACAGTCTAGAGGCAGTGCTTAAACCAAGAGTAGGCCTACTTTTTGCCTAGGGCTTAGGGAGGTTTTTGGTCAATTCTATAGCTAGTCAGGTACAGCGAGGGACCTGAAGGAGTGATAGCCTACTGTGTGGAGGCTCTGCACATCTTCACTGCCAGATGAGGCATCTGCTCAACAGCAAGGACACTGAAGAAAGCACCCAGCATTCAGACTAAATGGGTACCATCACACACCAGGCCAGAACACTTACCTAATTGAGCTCAATTAGTTTAAGGAAAAAAACAAAAATAGAAAAGATAAGGTGGGCCACTAAAACACATGTGATAAGAAAAAAAATAAGGAAATGCTGACTTACAGCTAGGATGACACTTGCAGAAGTAGACTAGTGTGCACACAGATTCCATAAGTGTTGGGGGAAACTATCCCAAATAACAGTGGCATTATAACAGAAAGTGTCGTTTTACTGCAACCAGGCATAAGAGGGTTTATACATATTTATCTATTGGTACCATTACCCCTTTATTAGTTGTAAGCACTGCATTGCATTTATTTGTATATTAAACCAACTTGGTGGGCTTTTTGATTATAGAAATTCTTATTCCTTATTCTCCTAACCTATCACCATTTTCAAATAGATTTGGAGATGCATTTACATTCTGGTTTGCTTTCAATACCCTTTTGTTTTTCTTACAAATAATCAAACAATTTTTCTTCTAGTACCATCCCTCTCATCCCTACAGAGTAACCCATCATGAGTGTCTATTGTAACCTCACAGAGAAGTGGTGTCATTCTTGTATGTCACCCAGAAAGAAAGGGTCAGGGTTCCAAGAAGAAGCCCAGCTACCGGTGATTCAAGGAAGAGAAGACAGGAGAGCCTGGACCGTCTGCCCCACCCACACTAGCCAAGAGTTACAGAAATATTTTTCAGCACAGAAAGGGTAGTGATGCACGGACCAGCCTTCCCAGTGCTGGTGGTAGATAAGAGCTGTGATAAGGAAGCTTATCATAGCTCAGGAAGGAGATATAGAAAAGGTGAAGTGACTCTGAACAAGCAACCTGTCAGTTCTGGTAGAAATAAGAAAACAGAATTTTCCCATAAAAGACTACCAGTCCCAGAATGCACCAGGTTTGCAACAGCCATTAGAGGAGCTGAAGTGGGGAAACGTGTGTTCAATCAGGAGGGCTATGAGGTAATCCCTAAGCACTCATCTCAAAGGGCAGGGCCTGATTCAGCACAGCTGCGCTGTGTTAGGGAGGAGCACTCATCTAAGCAGAATGAAGGTAGAGTTTATTCTACAGAGAATTATCCTGAGAATCAGCTTGAGCTTGAGCTTGATCATCTTCATCATCAGAAGGATCATCAGAAGCAGAAGCCAAACCAGACGGACAGAGAGGGAAAGAAACCCTTTGGAAGAAAAAGGAGAAAAGCCTTTGAGAGGTCTAGAAGAGTCCAGAGCAGTACGTATACTGGGAGGCATTCCAAGGGCCAGCATACACCATTGGACTGGGGAAAGCCAGAGGAATGGTGCTGCAGAGCTAGGAATCTCCAGACGGTACCTGTGAGAGAGACGGCTACACGTGGAAGGGACCCTAAGACCCGTGCCAGAAGGTATGTGAAGAGAGATCCAGTGTCCAGGGATCTGGATTGGAAGGCTGGACATAAGAACTGGACTACATACTGGCCAGGCTATATAGAGAGGAACTCTAACAGCAATGGAAGCTCAGGTATGAACAGTGATCTATGCCCTAGCTATAACCTTGAAAGACAGCAGGGAAACAAGTATTCTCCTGAAAGTGCTCCATTGAGAGATTCATCTGTGCCAATCCATGATATTGAACCCATGCTTGTTGAAGAAGGGGGAATGATAGCAGATGAAGATTCTGTTTACATGGACTGCTCTCTGTCTAAACTCCTTTGGTGATTTTCTGTTATAAAGTACAGCAACCATCACAAAGAAATACAAACTTGTTCTTTAATCTACTCAGAAAAGATCCTGAGTAAGATTTCTAGCCACGCAGTAGAAAGCAAGCCAGCTAAGGGGTTTCAGCTGGATAACTGCTAGCAATTGAGCCTTACCTAATTGCTTGTGAGCTAGGAGAGAATCACTTCTGAATCTATGTGGGAAGTTATAAGAAGTTAACCTGAAAAGAACAGTTTTTTTCTTTCTTTGTAGCTTTTGGTTTGTTGTTTGATACATGCTAAGAAAATATTAGCTAAGCCTACAGAAAAGACCAGTTGGTTATCAACCAGGTCTTATTTCTTTTGCTTTGATTGCTTGACAAGTTTAAAGGTTGTTTTCCTGATTTTGTTTTTTTCAAGTTTAACACTGAAAGCAAGTAACCTGATTTATGTGCTACCAAGCATATCTGTGTTGGGAGAAATAACCCCATAAATAAATATCTTATTGGCTTTACCCAAAAGCACAACTAATTATTGTGAGCAGCTGTGTCGGGTGTGAATGAACTGCATTGCCCACAATCCCTTGCAACTCATATAGATATATGCACTTGCCAAGACTGTGAAGATTCTCACCCAGGCAGCCGTCTGACAAATGGCGTAGTTTTTCGGATTGCTTTTGCACAAAGGGGATTTACTTGCTGAGGATTACAACTAAAGTTCAAGTTTAAAGCTGGAAAAAAAGATTTTCCCTCAACTGCACTTTGGAGGAGAATTGGAGGTTCCAGGTAGCTGTCCCAGGAGGAAAAGACCCTGTGCAGAGCTGGATTCATCACTGACACAAGGTAATAAGTACCTGGGCATGTCTAGTGGTGGATGGGAGTAAGGCACAGGGGTAATTGAAAAAAAAAATAGAAAAAAACCCACCTGTTTGGAAGGTGGTGCACTTTGTTTTTTTTCTTTGTTTCTTGCAGGGATCAAGATGGATCCAAGGGAACTAGCTGATTGGATGGCAGCCCAGTTTAGCAGGCAACAGGAGCTAGCACAGCAGGCTCAGGACACTGCTATGAAAGCCTTAATGGAACAGCAGAAGCCAGTGCTTGATCTGGTGCAAGCCCTAGTTCAGCTGCAGAACCAAAGTGGAACAGGTGCAAGACCAGCAGTAAATACTGGTACACCACATATGGACAGTGTGGGACTCAATCAAGGAATTGGGGCATTTAGTTTGGGGAAGCTAACTCCAGATGATAATGTTGATGATTTTCTAGAGTCTTTTGAAAGAGTGGCACAAGCATTAGCATGGCCAGAGACCCAGTGGGCAGTAAGGCTGGCAGCCTCATTAACTGGAGAGGCACTTGCAGCTTATAGAGCAATGCCAGCAGCCCAGGCTTTGAATTATAAGGATGTAAAGGCTGCTATTAGAGATCGCCTAGGGTTGTCTATTTCAGAGTATAGGCGAATGTTTAGAGCTACTACATTGAGAGTGGGTGAAACACCCAGGGCTCTGAGTCAGAGAATCAGAGGTTTAGCTGTAAAATGGTTGGAGCCTGAGCAAAAGACGGTAGAAATGTTATTAGACATTATAATGCTTGAACAATTTATGTCTGCGGTCTCTAAAGATTTGCACACTTTCCTTATACAGCAAAATTGCCAAAATCCTGGAGAGGCAACCATGCTAGCAGAGAGATTCTTGGAAGCCACGCAGGCTTGCCATAGAATGGGTGGCCCTCTAAAGATTGGTGCTGAGGCAAGATGTGCTGTATCAGAAAAGAAAATAATTAATAATGTTTCTGAAAATGAATGTACTGTATCAAACCAGATGACACAGTGGAATAGAAAGAAATGTTTCAAGTGTGGAAAATGGGGACATTTAGAAAAGAGATGCCAGACACACACTAGCTTAGTGGGTGTGGATTTAAAACAGCCCAAAGAAGGATTTCTTTTGATGGTTGATGTGCAAGGAATTACCACAAATGCTTTGTTAGACTCTGGGGCAGACCAGAGTATGATGTCAAAAAGGCTTTGGAAGAGGATAGAGGCCCAAGAAGGATTTGTGCCTAGAACCCCTGAAAGCCAAGTTCACATCAGATGCATTCATGGTGCTGCAACATCATATCCCACCTATAGGCTAAAGGTTAAGTGCCTGGGGGAACAAGAGGAAGTCCTGTTAGCAGTGATGCCTAGGCTACCCTTTGATTTGGTTCTAGGAAGAGACTGGCCAAGATTTAAGCAGGGTCTAGTGGAAGGGCTAAGAAAGAAGGAGGGAGAAGGAATAATGGAAATAGCTCCCGGGCCTTTCTTTGGAAGTCCTCAGTCCCTAGCTAAAAAGATGGTTAAGCTTTCAGAAGGCCAAACTATGGGTAATAAGAGGGGCCTTGTATCCACCCGCTCGCAGGCTAAGGTAGAGAGCCAGCAGAAGGAGGAGGGGGAGCAGGCAGAGTTATTAGGAGACTTACCCTCTCATGATGATTTAATAACCCCATCATCTGGTAAAGTAAGAAAGTTGAAAGCACAAAAGCGGCGTGAGAGACTTTGCAGAGCACAGGGTAGGGCTGAGATGTTAGATGGTCAAAGTTTACCCTGGGTGCCAGCTGAGTTAGTGGCAAAGTTTCCTAACTTTCCACAAGAGCAGCGAGCTGATCAAGCTCTCACCCGGGCTTTTAAGTATGCTCAGGAGGTCAGGGAGGAATTGCCCAGATTCAGACTAGATAATGACATATTATATAGAGAGAGTCAGGACCCCAGGAATGGGACCATACGTAAACAATTGGTGGTGTGGTAGGCGAAGGCCTATGATCTATGCTAATTGAACTAAACAGACAGGCCTAAGCAGCTTGATCTGTAAATGAAGCCTGTAGTTAGGCCCAGAGGAATGAAACCCCCCCTGAATGATGACACCGTAGAATTGAAACTTAACTGAACACAATTTAGTATAGCTAAGCAGAATCGAAACTTAGAAAATATAGAAAAACAAGTCTAATTGGTACTGATAAGAGAGCACAGCTTCTATGGAATTAATTAACTCTGCAGAAAGCAAGGTTACAGTGCCCCGCTCTCACTCATATTCCAGCAAGCCAGTGACCTTGGAGGAGAGAAGTATCGAAAGTCTAAGAACTGTCCATTGTAATGAGGACTGAAAGGGGGGCAACCAGGTGCTGAGCCCAGATCAAGGTCCTCATTGGATAGCTACGTAGTGGTACCAGGACCAATAGATGGGTGAGAGGGGTTACTGGGACCAATGAAAAGTTTGCCTATGTCTAGAATGGAGAAGAACGGTATAAAAGTTGTTGTTTTGCTAGAAACCATTGCTCAGCCATTTTGAAATTGATTATTGCTTGAGCCTGTGCACATTAAACTGGCTTGGATCCTTGAAAAGACTCCTGGTTTTATTTATTGCATGCTTATCTGCTGCTACATTTCTTGGTGCGTTGGCCGGGAAGTGCGAGTGGTGGATGGTGTTCAAGTGAATAAATCCACGTAATTCGCCTTGAGGTTTGGTCCAGTTGGAACCATGCCAATCCGACGCAGGGGAATTTCCCTGGGCCCACCGATCCTCTTGTATCGGAGGGGGTTCTGCCTGGCCTCGGCAGGCACTGGGTCCAGCTGGCCAACACCTCCGACCCGGGGGAGTCCAGGATCCAACTCAGAAGCTAGTGAAGTATCGGGGACCGGATCCGGTAAGTATAGTTTTGAAAACCTGTCTAGACAGATGAGTTAGAACTGCAGTTTGAAACTTGTGAAACTTTGGTAAGAATTTGAAACTTGTAACTTGTAATCTCGAGAACTTGGAACTTGGAATTTGGTAATGAGAGCACTGATCCCCTCTCAAGGACGGTCCTATTACCCTTGCATGAGTATGCGCAAGGCGAAGCCATCGTCCTTCTTGTTTAGTAAGACTTAAGTCAACCTCGTATGCGTATTCGCGAGGTCCCTACATGAGTATGCGTGGGGAAAAATTTGTTTGAAAATCCTTGCATGAGTATTCGCGAGGTTCAGCTGTTATAGAGAATCATGATTCAGCCTAGTCAGAACAGACAGGACTGGGTTTTTTGGGATATGTTGCTAGCATGATTGTGAAGCGTTTGATGTGTATTGTCTGCCCTACTGTGTATCTGTTTTTTTGTTCTCTGTTGAAACCACGAGTTTCCCTTCTGTTATAAATGTGAGATTATTCTGTTGAGTAATTTGTGACAGTTCACTGATTAAGAAATTGTATTAATCAAGCAGAACGAAGACCCAAAACACCTAGAGTCACTTTAGAAATCAAAAAGCTGGTCTCACCCAGTTCGCTTTCCTACTGCACAGTGAAAAACTGACAGGGGGCGTGTCTGAAGGAAAGAATGTACAGTGTCTTTCTAACCCTGTGCAGGCTTAAATCTCAATGCTGTTAGTTTGTGCTTATTTCAGGACAATTGTACCTGTTTTATTCAATATGTTTTTAATAGTAATGTTCCTTCTGCTATGGTTATGTATTATATATCATTTATATATCATTTAATAAGAATGTTTAGTCAGGATTGTGGGTCCCGATAGTTTTTGGGCTTAGCCTGAAAAGGGTTAAGTTTGTATTAATCCCTTACGGGTTGCGGACCAAGTGAGAAGAATTTCTGTCGGCTGTATGTTCAAATTTTCAGTAAGCACTGTAATAGTTTAAATATGTTTTATGTTTTATGTTTTATTGTATTTGATAAAAACCGCCTTTCCGGGAACCAAGGCGGTGTACAAGTAAAAACAAAGCAATAAAAGGAGGCCAAGGCCCATGGAAAAGGAAAGGAAATGTACAATCTTTTAAAAGGACAGTGAGAGAGAAGGAGGAAGACAGGACAGAACATAACAGGGGGACACCACAAAAGGAAAGGCAGAGAGAGGGGGAAATCACACAAAGGGAGAGGGAACATTAAATGCTTGGGAGAATAGGTGGGTCTTTAGATTGCATTTGAATACTGCGTGTTGTGGTTCTAAACGGAGGGAGGGGGGAAGGGCATTCCAGGCGGCAGGACCAGCAAAAAAGAAAGCAGAAGAACGGGTGGACTGCAGGTGAGCGCGGGAAGGGGAGGGTAAGGTGAGACGGTTAAGGTGAAAGGAGCGAGGGGTGTGTCGGGGAGAGTGAAAGTAGAGGAGATCTGTTAGGTACTGAGGAGTGCTATTATGAAAGGCTTTGTGAACTAGGACTAGAAGTTTGAAGGTAGCACGGAAGGGAACAGGCAGCCAGTGAAGGTGAAACAGTTGAGGGGTTATATGGTCTCGAAGGGAGGTGTTTGAGATGAGGCGTGCTGCAGTGTTTTGGATCCGTTGAAGGCGAGTTAAATGGTATTTAGGGAGACCGATGAATAGTGAGTTGGAAAAGTCTACACGGGACATAACTAGGGATAATACTAGGGTAATAAGAGCCGAGGGGGAAAGGAAGGGGCGAACAGAGCGGATTTGGCGAAGAAAATAAAAGGATGTTTTGGTGATGTGTGAGATGTGGGTGTGAAAGGAAAGGTCAGAGTCAAAGTGCACACCAAGATAACGAAAAGTAGAGACCAGTGGTACAGGGGTGCCGGAAAAGGAAGGAGCTATTGAAGGAGAGGGGCCGTTATGAGAGAACCAGATAGCAGTAGTCTTAGTGAGATTAAGGTGGAGACAGTTGAGTGTTAACCAATTCGCCACAGCTGAAAGACAAGAGTCAAGAACTGTAAGATCAGGGGAGGAAGGTGAGGTGTGGTGGAGTAAAAGAATGTCGTCGGCGTAGAGAAAAACAGATAGACCAAATTGTTGTACTAAGGAAGCGAGGGGGGCCAAGAAGAGGTTAAAGAGGAGCGGGGCGAGAACGGAACCTTGAGGGACCCCGCAAGGAAGATGGTGAGGAACAAATAGGAAATGATAGAGAACTGGTTTTGTTTTTCCTTTGATCTACAAAGTAATTATTAGATCACGACTTGACACTGATTTAAATTGTTTTTTCTGGCATCTCTCTGTGCGTGTGAATGAGAAGTCTCTTTTTATGAACACAGTTCAGTTGTTTCCCAGCGAGCAGAGGGGTGTAGCTTGCAGAGAAGGAAAAAAATGTGTTTTAAGAGACAGCAACTCTCGGTTGAGAGGTCTCCCGTTTATTTAAAATAAAGGATTCATTCAATCAAAGTTTTTAAAAAAAAAAGTTTATCTTGCGGAGTGTTTGCACCAACCTTTTTATGAACAAGTATAAGTCATTTGAATGCATGCTTCCCCATACTGTAAGATTTAAGGTAATTACATTGGATTGTTAAACTCTGTACTAGTGACTAATGAAGACATATTTATTGTTAAAAAACAAAAACAAAAAAAAAAAGAGGGTGTATATGCATTTTAGATATCCACCACAGCTATGGAAAAGTATCCGTTTCATGTCTTTTGAATATTTGCTTTCTGAACTGAAAAGAAAATATAAAAAAAATAATAATAATAATAATTTCTTTTGCAGAGACATGCAGATTACGACTGGCAGTTAGTTTCCATGCTAAGTAATGTGATTGTCATGTTAAGAGCCATAGTAACTTTTTCTGTTGGATTTGTTGTTCAAAATAATTGTTTTAACTGTATCTAAATTGTTCCTGTTTGGAATAAGTTGCAATAAGCATAATGGATGTATGTGCTCAATCTAAGTGTTTCCTGCCTGCCCTATGTTTACAGTAATAATAAGTGTCTTTTCAAGTATGATCAAGAATTTCAGTAAGGGATTTACTGAAGACTATGGTATCAAATGTCTCTGTCCCGATCAGGAATGCTATGTGAAAGGGAGTGGCTTCTGCTAGTTGCCCATATTTCCTTAGTTCACCATATTTTGCCCCAGAATCTCTAGATATCCTGTCTCGTCACTCTCTCTCTCTCTGTAAGTAGCTCCGTTCAGAGTGCTTAAGGGGGGGATGGGGCCCAGTCCACCGATGATGCCACCCCCCCCCCCCCCGGGGGGCGGGAACAAATGTGCCCACAGCAGAGAAGTAGATCATTAAAAAAAAAAAAAAAACCTCCTGGATAGAGCGTTGCTAGGAGAAACAGAGCCCAGGAGAGGGGGGGGGGGACTCCACCCTGTAGATTCCCAAGTAGTTTGCCAGCCAGCTGACCAGACTTGTTTACGTGCCTTTCCCTCAAAGCTTTAGGATTTAATTGAACAAATAAACAGTGTTATTCAGACAGCCCTCACTATGTACCCCATGTGATCCAGCAGCCCCAGGAGAATTTAAGTTTTTGTCAGTCAGTCCCAGAGAGATATAAAAACAGAAATGAAACTGGATGGATTTGCGGGCATGAATATAGCACGATTAAGTTGTTCAGAATGTCTGTGAATTGTGGAGATAAATGTGATAGAGAAAGTAATGTAAAAAATGGAGAAGAGAACAGATCTTCTTGCTGATGCTTTAGTTGAATGATGTGGAGGAGGCTTTCCTAATCAAAGGAGCAGAGGAAGTGAAAAACTGGGTGTGAGTGCGCCCATTACAGAGGAGAAGGACATTAGAGAAGTGAATGCCCGTATCTTGACTCCACCCCAGGAGGGGAGGAGGGAGTACTTGATTGCCGAGTCATAAAACAATAAACCAAGCACAATGTTCTAGTAGGAGAAGGAAGTAGCTATAGAGTAAGTGGCAGCTAAAGAGGGCTACAGCATGGATGAAGACTAGGCCAGACCGGACTCTCCAGTTTCCCTGGGTCCCCAGGAGTCAGTCTGAAAAATAGGGGACCAATATATGGACTTTTATGGGGGATACAGGAGCAGAATACTAAAGCCAGTAGCCCCTGTGTTTTTCTAGATGCACCACCATTATCAGAGCTACTGGGGCTAAGGCCACAAAGCCTTTTCTGCAGAACTGCATGTGTGAACTAGGAAAAAAAAATAATAATGTACCAGTTCCTGTATATGCCTGAATGCCCTATTCCATTTTTGGAGCCGAGATCTGCTTGCAAAGCTTCAGGCACAGATATCCTTTGCTGAAGAGAGAGAAATGCAAATGACTGTGAACCCAGAGCCTGCTGGATTGATGGTGCTGACTGTTCCCCGAGAAGAAGAGTAGCAGTTCTATAGTGCATCTCCAATCAAGCCAGCTAGTTCCTGTATACCTACCAACCTTATAGCCCCACCTGGAGTATGGGCAGAAGATAATCCACCTGGCCTAGCAAAGAACATAGCCCCTGTCATTGTCACCCTCAAGCCAGTCAAGAAGCCTGGGACAGGTGGCTACCGCCCAGTGCAGGATCTAAGAAGAATGAATGATGCAGCTGAAACTATACAACCAGTGGTACCAAAATCCTTATATTCTCTTGGAATTGATCTCTGCTGAAGCTATACATTTCATCATTCTGGACTTACAAGGAGGCGGGGCCAACTCATCTGGACAAGATTACCTCAAGGATTCAAGAACTCGCCTCACTCAGCAAGGATTTGACAAGTTATCCAGAAACTCCAGGGGAAAAAAAAATTCTACTTCAATATGTGGACAACTTGCTCATAACCACCAACTCAGAAAGTGAATGTCTACAAGCCATCAGTGAACTTTTGCACCCTCTTAATGAGGCTGGATACAAAGTCTCAAGAGCCAAGGTGCAATTATGTCCAACAAGTTAAACATCTAGGATTCCAGTTGTCCAGCGGAATTCGACGCCTGGGACCAGAATGCAAAGAAGCTGTATGCAGTATTCCTACTCCAACCACCAGGAGGCAAGTGAGAGCCTTCTTGGGTGCCACAGAGTATGTTGCGTAAAACCCCACAGCTCCAATTGAAGGTCAGTCAAGCTTTGAATCCTGTTATGTTGTTACCAGTTGGTCTTGACCCCCTGATCATGACTGTTTAGAAATTATGGACACTGTATTCTCAAGCTGCCTGGATTTGACTGATGTCCCTCTGGAGAACCCTGAACAGACTTCCTTTGTGGCTGAAGGCAGTTTCATCATCAATGGACATTGTTGTGCTAGATATGCAGTGGTGACCCCGGATTTGGTAGTTGAGTCCTCAGCCCTTGCCCCAGAAACTTCACCACAGAAAGCTGAACTGATAGCCCTCACTAGAGCACTAACAATAGGAAAAGAGCCCTGTCTAAATGTGTACCCAGATTCCAAGTATGCCCTTACAACCTTGCATGCACATGGGGCCCTGTACACAGAATGAGGGTGGATAACCTTAGGAAGCAAGTCCATTAAGTATAGCCCCAAGATATTGATATTAACAGATACATACTGCCTATAGATCTCAGAATTTAGGAAAAGTAGAATGTATGAATAGAACCCTGAAATCTCAGTTGTCCAAACTTTGCCAAGAGGTTTACCTGAAGTGGCCCCAGGTTCTTCCCATAGCCCTTCTTAGGATATACTTAGCCCCTGCTAAGTCTTTAGGAGTTTCCTCTTTTTGAGATTCTGTATGGGCAACCCCTGCCTATTGTATAGGAAATAAAAGGAGATATGAGACAGATAGGATCTGAAATTATTAGACATGAACTATTGGTTTTAAGTTCTGTTTTGCAGAAGTCTTCATACCTGGGTACAAAATCGATTACCCATCAATTTGCCTGCACCCCTGCATCCTTTCAAGCCTGGAGTCTCGATGTGGATCAAAGAGTGGAGAAAGATACCGTTAGCCCTGCATTGGAGGGGACCCTATGTTGTCATCTTGTCAGCTCCAACTGCAGTAAAAGTCGCCGAATTTGAACCTTGGATCCATCATAATCAAGTGAAGCCAGCAGCTGCTCTTGAACCTGATCACTGGACTACTGTACAGCATCCTGAGACACCATTGCACCTCACCCTACGACAACAGCCACGGACCTAAGACTTATTGGTCCCTCAGAAACTGCACTGTTTCAAGACTGTTTGTTTATCTGAAAGTAAGCCTCGCATCTTAAAAAAAAAAATGAAGCTGCAATCATCAGAAATAGACTGTGTTGTGTTACGAAACTGAAAAGACTATTTTGATTTTCTGAAGAAGTGAACTGCTCTAAGGAGGCAATAATAGCCTGAGAGACTGTACTATGATATTTCAAGAACCTGAGACATCCCAGAGGACAGTGATACTTTGGAATCTACAGCCCTACTTCTGCCAAAAAGCTGGTAGGTCTACGTACGGCAGAAGCTTGAGGATCTACAATCAACTCCACATTTGTCATCTGTTGTGAAATCCGACAGTTCCACCAATTTTCCAGAGACTATGCCCATTATGAATTCTTATTATTGCTTTATTCTGGCAACAGTTTTGGGGTGCTTTGAAATGACTTTTGCCCTACCCCCTTGTGCAGCTTGCATACCACCACCAGAACAGGACAAAAGATCACTCTTTCTATGAAGCCATGAAATCAGACTTTGACGTTCCTCCTGCCACCAGAACTTATTTCTTGAATTAGCAGGAGCAGTGGCATTCGGTCTTCATGTTTCAGATTGCTTGTCTTGTGGAGGAACAACAATGGGAGACTAATGGCCTTGGGAGGCCCAAGAACTGAACTATTCTATCCTATACAATCAGACTGATTTACATAATACTACTAGTGAGTGGGTATTGGCCCACCCCATTGTTGACAGTTTGTGTTTTGTTCGGACCGGACCACAATTTGCTATGAAGATCGGACAGCTGGACTGTCTAAATCAGAAGATTTACAACAGCACAACAAAGAAGACATCTTGGTGGTCCGGCATAAATGCTCCTGAACCTTCTAATCCTTTAGTTCTTTTTCCCACTCTTGCCAAACTATGGACTTTGACTATCTGCTTGTTGCTCCCTTGTTTCTTGCCACTTTGCTTGCGAATGATAACTTCAGTTATTAATAGCACTGTAGAGCATAAGGCAGCTACAAAGCTACCAGCTATGTGAAACTACTACCCTATACCACAGAGTAATATCTTTACCTAGTATGATGTGATTTGATTCTCACCCTTTCTCACTTGCGGGTGAGAATAATCAAAGGGGGGAATGTGGTAGGCGAAGGCCTATGATCTATGCTAATTGAACTAAACAGACAGGCCTAAGCAGCTTGATCTGTAAATGAAGCCTGTAGTTAGGCCCAGAGGAATGAAAACCCCCCTGAATGATGACACCGTAGAATTGAAACTTAACTGAACACAATTTAGTATAGCTAAGCAGAATCGAAACTTAGAAAATATAGAAAAACAAGTCTAATTGGTACTGATAAGAGAGCACAGCTTCTATGGAATTAATTAACTCTGCAGAAAGCAAGGTTACAGTGCCCCGCTCTCACTCATATTCCAGCAAGCCAGTGACCTTGGAGGAGAGAAGTATCGAAAGTCTAAGAACTGTCCATTGTAATGAGGACTGAAAGGGGGGCAACCAGGTGCTGAGCCCAGATCAAGGTCCTCATTGGATAGCTACGTAGTGGTACCAGGACCAATAGATGGGTGAGAGGGGTTACTGGGACCAATGAAAAGTTTGCCTATGTCTAGAATGGAGAAGAACGGTATAAAAGTTGTTGTTTTGCTAGAAACCATTGCTCAGCCATTTTGAAATTGATTATTGCTTGAGCCTGTGCACATTAAACTGGCTTGGATCCTTGAAAAGACTCCTGGTTTTATTTATTGCATGCTTATCTGCTGCTACAGTGGTACCCACAACTTTCAAAGGGCTAGTACTTAGATTAGCTCATGATCATCCAGTTGGAGGTCATAAAGGGATGCAAGGAACGCTGGATCAAATACTTATGCGTTTTTACTGGCCAGGTATTTTCAAAGAAACTGCCCAGTTTTGTGCTGCATGTCCAGTGTGTCAGCGAGTTACAGCGGCTCACCCACCGGTGGTGCCATTGATTCCCATGCCAATTATCACAGACCCAATTGGTCGCATTGCCATGGATATTGTAGGCCCATTAGTCAAAACGCCCCGAGGTTTCCAATACATCCTAGTTATGGTAGATCAGGCAACAAGGTTTCCCTGGGCCATACCATTGAGGAATGTTTCTGCAAAAACAATAGCTTTAGAGCTAGTAAAATTGTTTTGTGAAGTGGGATTCCCAAGAGAGGTGTTGACTGACCGAGGGTCCAATTCTGTATCCAAATATTTGGCCCAGGTCTGGGATGCCTTTGGCATTCATCACGTGAAAACCTCAGCCTACCATCCACAATCAAACGGTTTGGTGGAGAGATTCAACCAAACTCTCAAACAAATGTTGAGAAGGGGGTTAGCAGGAGAGGTAAAAGAATGGGATATGTTATTGCCCTTTGCCTTATATGCCTGCAGGGAAAGAATTCAGGTGTCCCTAGATGTAACTCCATATGAATTGATGTATGGTAGGGCTCCACGGGGTTTGTTAGATATTTTGAGGGAACAATGGATTGATCCTGAACCAGGAAGTCAGGAGGTGCCACAGTTTCTACGTGACCTGAGAGCACGTTTGAAAAGGACCTCGCAGGTTGCTGAGAGGAACCTGCAGGACAGCCAAGTGCGCCAGAAAGGGTGGTATGATAGGAAGGCCAAAAGCCGCCAATTAAGCATTGGTGAAAAGGTTTTGGTTCAAGTAGCAGGTACAGCCCCAAAATTTGAAGTACAGTGGAAAGGGCCATGGAAGGTTGTTAAACAAGTGAGCCCAGTATCTTATATGGTAGAAAATGCAAGAGGACGTAGGCAGACCTACCATATTAATGTACTTAAGTCTTGGAAGGAGAGGCCTGTAAATAATAATGACCCTGAAGCCAGTCAGGAAGTAAGTGAGCTTCAAAAAGAGAACACTCTCGTAGGTATTACGGACTGTAGGAAAGAAGTTTCACCAGTTAAACCAGTCCGTAATAACTTAAGCAGGGGGGTATGTGATAAGGAAGCTTATCATAGCTCAAGAAGGAGCTATAGAAAAGGTGAAGTGACTCTGAACAAGCAACCTGTCAGTTCTGGTAGAAATAAGAAAACAGAATTTTCCCATAAAAGACTACCAGTCCCAGAATGCACCAGGTTTCCAACAGCCATTAGAGGAGCTGAAGTGGGGAAACGTGTGTTCATTCAGGAGGGCTATGAGGTAATCCCTAAGCACTCATCTCAAAGGGCAGGGCCTGATTCAGCACAGCTGCGCTGTGTTAGGGAGGAGCACTCATCTAAGCAGAATAAAGGTAGAGTTTATTCTACAGAGAATTATCCTGAGAATCAGCTTGAGCTTGAGCTTGATCATCTTCATCATCAGAAGGATCATCAGAAGCAGAAGCCAAACCGGACGGACAGAGAGGGAAAGAAACCCTTTGGAAGAAAGAGGAGAAAAGCCTTTGAGAGGTCTAGAAGAGTCCAGAGCAGTACGTATACTGGGAGGCATTCCAAGGGCCAGCATACACCATTGGACTGGGGAAAGCCAGAGGAATGGTGCTGCAGAGCTAGGAATCTCCAGACGGTACCTGTGAGAGAGACGGCTACACGTGGAAGGGACCCTAAGACCCGTGCCCGAAGGTATGTGAAGAGAGATCCAGTGTCCAGGGATCTGGATTGGAAGGCTGTACATAAGAACTGGACTACATACTGGCCAGGCTATATAGAGAGGAACTCTAACAGCAATGGAAGCTCAGGTATGAACAGTGATCTATGCCCTAGCTATAACCTTGAAAGACAGCAGGGAAACAAGTATTCTCCTGAAAGTGCTCCATTGAGAGATTCATCTGTGCCAATCCATGATATTGAACCCATGCTTGTTGAAGAAGGGGGAATAATAGCAGATGAAGATTCTGTTTACATGGACTGCTCTCTGTCTAAACTCCTTTGGTGATTTTCTGTTATAAAGTACAGCAACCATCACAAAGAAATACAAACTTGTTCTTTAATCTACTCAGAAAAGATCCTGAGTAAGATTTCTAGCCACGCAGTAGAAAGCAAGCCAGCTAAGGGGTTTCAACTGGATAACTGCTAGCAATTGAGCCTTACCTAATTGCTTGTGAGCTAGGAGAGAATCACTTCTGAATCTATGTGGGAAGTTATAAGAAGTTAACCTGAAAAGAACAGTTTTTTTCTTTATTTGTAGCTTTTGGTTTGTTGTTTGATACATGCTAAGAAAATATTAGCTAAGCCTACTTAAAAGACCAGTTGGTTATCAACCAGGTCTTATTTCTTTTGCTTTGATTGCTTGACAAGTTTAAAGGTTGTTTTCCTGATTTTGTTTTTTTCAAGTTTAACACTGAAAGCAAGTAACCTGATTTATGTGCTACCAAGCATATCTGTGTTGGGAGAAATAACCCCATAAATAAATATCTTATTGGCTTTACCCAAAAGCACAACTAATTATTGTGAGCAGCTGTGTCGGGTGTGAATGAACTGCATTGCCCACAATCCCTTGCAACTCATATAGATATATGCACTTGCCAAGACTGTGAAGATTCTCACCCAGGCAGCCGTCTGACAGAGCACAGTATCTGAATTCAGAAAAGCATGGGACAAACACAGAGGATTTCTAAGGAGGAAAAAGAGATTGCAAAGCTGTAAATAAAAGCAGGGATGGCAGAACACCTTTTTGGTTAGAGGAGCCAAACAAACCAATCCCTGGCCTTGTTCCTAAGCTCTCTAGTTGCTGGCATTGTGTTGGGCAAAATATTGGTCGGGTCACATTGCCAGTTACTGTATGACTGGTTTTGTGCTGTGATACATAAAGCATAAAAGTGATAAGATGGAAGGTTAATTTCAGATAGATTTCCTATCTCACCCAAAGTTTAAACATTTTATTAAAGATGTTAAAATAGCTCCCATATAAAGGAATGGAAGCTGTACGGCTCGACAGTCTTCTGTCCTGTATTCGTCTTGCCTATGGGAGGAGATCTGAGGTCTGCTGGAGGCAAACACGTACTCCTATGATCATAAGCAAGGGTGTGGAAGGAGTAAAGGAAATTAATGGTGCGTCTACAGTGACTGCTTCCACACTGCATCTCATTACTATTTGCATATTTGTCCAGATATTAATCTTTTAGTGGGCAAATTTATTGCTGGGGAATCTAGCCTCACATTAATTAATGTCCTACAGACTCAGCTTCAGACAGCCAATAACACTAGATATATCACACTGGAAAACAACCGTTCACAGCAAGTAAAAAAGACATTTTATAGTTCCAATGTGCATAGAAATTCTTATTTTGCATCAATATTTTATGAGAGGCAATGCTGTAGGAAATCATTGCAAATTAGGAAGGCAAACATCTATTTTAATATGGCAATTCAGACCAAGAGCTGAATAGAAAGAATTCCTGACAGAATGCAAAATAGGTCATTTAATAGCTTGCCTGTCTTAGAACACCACTGAATGTCCTGGGGAAAGAGCAGCGGTGTTTCCACAGTCCTCGGGGAACATACGAGTGACACAGTGACAGTATACATGCATCATATCTTATTCTTCCACCAGCTTATGTTAACTAAAGGTTAATTGAGTACAGCATGCCTAACCAGTACTTGAAAAAAACATTCATATTTGCAGTACTCTCAAAGGGAATATGAATATATTAACAGGAAAAGGACAGAAGGCACACATCTTTATTCCCTTCTATTATTAAATTCTTTGTTAATTTAACATTTTTATTGAGGTTTCAAAACAGCATACAAAAGAACCCAACAACATACCTGTACAACAAACAGTAGTACAACCCCCGGCCTCCCCCCTCCATTCCCTCATCCCCCTTCTTCTTTCCCCCACTCTCCTCAAATACTCCGCCATACTAGATCATTCAGTCTCAAATTTGTCAATGTTTTGCCGATGCACAGTGGTCAACTTTTCCATAAGAAACACTTGTCTCAACTGCCCTATACAATCATCTAACAAGGGTGCCTCAATCTGTTTCTATCGATACACGATCTCACACTTGACTGCACTAAAGCAGGCAAGGATCTGTCACCTCAACTTCATAAGCCCCTCCCCCCCCCCCCGCCGCCACCCCCCAGCAAGAAAAAGGGATTCAACTCCACCTCAAGCCCTACTAACTGCTGGATCCAGCCTTGAATCGCCTTCCATAAAGGGTGCAATTTTCGGGCATGTCAACCAAATGTGATAAAAGGAGCCTTCACCCACACAGCTCCACCAGCACCCTGCTGAGACTAATGGAAATATCTTGTACAATTGAATGGGTTGTTCATAAAAACATAAGAAATGCCATACTGGGTCAGACCAAGGTCCATCAAGCTCAGTGTCCTGTTTCCAACAGTGGCCAATCCAGGTGTATTACCATCACATTAAATCTTATACCAATTTTCCCATATGGCAATGGAGATAGGGGCCTGCTGGATCTGGACCAGGATGTTTTTCCACTGCTTAATATCAATTTCCTCCTCCAGATTCCACTTCCATTCCAACATTTATCGATGCTTAACCAAATGAGAGTCTCACACCGCCTTATGTAATGTGGATGTCAACCCATGAGACCTCTTTTTCCCATACCATCTGACTTCCAACTCTGATAAGTCCCTTCCTAGTCCCCCTCCCCAACTTCCTAAGAAGATAATGGGTTACCTACACATAGTAAAATTGATCAGTAGATCTCAATCCATAATCCTGTAGCTTCTCAAAGGCCAATGGTTCCACCACCAATGTGAAAAGCAGAGGGTACATGAGGCACCCCGACACATCCCTCTCTTCAGCGCAAACGCCACAGAATACCTCCTGACACAGAGCACGGACCCAGTGCATGAACCACGGCCCAAATCCCATCTTTTCAAACACCAAAAAGAGAAAATCCCAATGGACTCTATCAAACGTCTTTTCAGCATCAATGGAAAGAAGCATCACCTCCTCCGGTTTCTGTCGAGTGGCCCATATCACATGGGGTACCCATTGGATGTTATCAGAGGCCTGACACCCCATTATAAATCCTGTCTGATCCATCCTAACCAATGAGGGCATCCAGTGAGCCAAACAGTTCACCAACACCTTTGCCACAATCTTAACATTCACATTCAAGAGTGAGATGGGATCTTGACCCTTCCTAGGGCAACACCATGATGCCCACCATCAGCATCTCTAGAGATAATCTTTCCCTCTCCCAAATTAACCCACTGAACACTTGCCCACCACCTCCTCCAGAAAAACCTTATAGAAACTACCTGACAACCCATCCAACCATGAAGCCTTCCCAATGAGCAGTTCCTGGATCACCCAGCTTATTCCCTCCCCCATAATATCTCCCTCCAAGTGCACCCGAGCCTCCAGACTTAATTCCTGGAGATCCATCCCCCTCAAGTATTGTTGCCCAGCCACCAAGGTGATGCCTGGCTGTTTTGCATATAGGTTTCAATAAAAATGTAAGAATTGGTTACTAATTAACTGTTCACTATGCATGGCCTCAACCTGCTCCCCTCTAATTTGCAAAATGAATGTCTGAGACTCCATCTTCTGCAATTTCCGCCCTAACAACTTCCCTGACCTATCGCCAAATTCATAGAACTGTTGCCTTACTCTCTGCAGCTCAAAAGACACCAAATTGAGCTGTAACTTCCGCAGCTCCATTCACAAATGGGAGACGCACTTCAGCCCCATTCTAGACCCTGTTCGTTGGTACTCACCTTCCATGGCCTTAAATGTCCCACTGTAACTGATCCTCCCACTGTTGCCTCTGCTTCTTAAGTCTAGCTGCCCACATCACCAAGCATCCCCTCACTACTGCCTTCATCCCTTCCCAAAGGATGGTATGCCCACCTCCCCACTGTCATTATTTCGCCAATAGTCCCAGGGGCAATCCCGCACATCACCAACTCATTCTTGAGTTGTCTCTCCTTAAGACTCCAGAAGTGCATCTTGCCATGATCCTGCACCATTAGCACCTCCATCTACACTGGCGCATAGTTGGACCATGTGAGTTTCTCAATACCCGCCCCTTGTAAGGCCATTGTCCAGATAAGATCCACCAATATATCTATTCTGCTAAAACTGTCATGTGAATGGGAATAAACAGTGTAATCCTGTCCCTCTGGGTAGAAGTTCTGATAGGCATCCACCAGGTGAAAATGATTCAACAACCCTCAAAAAATCCTCCAACTTCGCCCTCCCACATCCCTCACCTAGGCCTGTCTGTCCCACCCGGGTGCAAAACCACATTAAAATTCCTCCCTAAGATCAGCCAGCGCTGG
Organism: Ichthyophis bannanicus; assembly: GCA_033557465.1. NCBI lineage: Eukaryota > Metazoa > Chordata > Amphibia > Gymnophiona > Ichthyophiidae > Ichthyophis > Ichthyophis bannanicus. The sequence goes on from CM066046.1 coordinate 100,757,590, forward strand.
GCCATCTTTTCCAGGAATGCAAGCACTCCCTTCCAAAAGGGCACCTGCCCCCCATTAGGAGCATATACTGTTGCCACAGTAACTATTTCCTCTGCATAGTCCCCTCGGAGGATGAGCAACTGGCCCTCAGCATCCCATAAAACCTCCTTCACCTGTAACAGGCACCCCCTATGTATCAAAATAGCCACCCCTCCTCTTTTGTCTCTACCCCTCTTGGCACCAAAATATTGCTCTGGAAACCGTTCCTTCCGCAACAGTGCCTCATTTCAAAAAAATGGTAACAGACCCCACACGTGAAGGAGCCATACTGGACTTGGTGCTTACCAATGGTGAAAGTGTTTCTGATGTTATAGTGGAAGATCATTTTGCATCCAGTGATCACTAGGTGTGGTTCAGTATTAGGACTAGGGTCTTAGACTTTAGGAAGACTAACTTTGCCAAGATAGGCCAATACCTCAGGGAGTCGTTAGCGGGATGGTAACAGCTGGGGGATGTAGAAAAACAGTGGGCAAAACTGAAAGGGGATATTTTAAGGGCAACCAACCTTTTTGTTAAAATGGTAAAAAAAGGTAAAAGGAAAAGGAGACCGCTATGGCTTTCGAAAGAAGTAGCTGAAAAGGTGAAGAAAAAGAGGGAGGCCTTCATGAAATACAAGAGTTTACAGAGAGAGGAAGACAGGCATCTGTAGTGGATCCATGGAATAGTCTCCCAGTGGAGGTGGTAGAGATGAGGACAGTAACTGAATTCAAAAAAGCATGGGACAAACACAGAGGATTTCTAAAGGTAAAAAGGGGACTGTTGTAGTTGTTATGGAAGGACAGACTAGATAGGCCATGTGGTCTTTTTCTGTCTATCTTTATTTGGAAAAACTTAGAGAAGCTATCAAAGTAGTCAGAAAAGCAAAGATTCAAAAAGAGGAGGAAATAGCCAATGCGATAAAATGGGGGGATAAGACATTTTTCAGATATGTTAGTGAGAAGAGGAAGGGCAAAAGTGGTATTGTCAGACTCAAGGGTGAAGGGGAGGAATATGTAGAAGCTGATAAGGATAAAGCGGAATTGCTTAACAAATATTTCTGTTCTGTATTCTCAAATGAAGAATCAGGAGCAGGACCTCAGAAAACACCCACAAACAGGAAAGGAAACGAGGGACATCTTGAACAATGTTTAAATACTTCCGTGGCATAAATGTTCAGGGGGAGAGCCTCTTTCGATTGAAAGCAAGTTCTGCTACAAGAGGACATGGGATGAGGGTGAAGGAGGAATAGATTCAGGAGTGATATGCGGAAATATTTCTTTACGGAAAGAGTGGTAGATCCATGGAATAGTCTCCCAGTGGAGGTGGTAGAGATGAGGACAGTATCTGAATTCAAAAAATCATGGGACAAAAACAGAGGATCTCTAAAGGAAAAAAGGGGACTTCTGTAGTTGTTGATATGGAAGGACAGACTAGATAGGCCATGTGGTCTTTTTCTGTCATCATATTTCTATGTTTTTATGCTTCTATTAACCCTTCATAAATGGGTCTCCTGGACACATTGATATCCCACTTCAACCTCTCTGCCTCCCAGAACAGCCGCTGCCTCTTAGCAGGCGAATTCAACCCCTTAGCATTAATGGATCCCATCTGCACCATAAGCCTAATCTAACTCCCTTTCACTGCCCTTCCACTCCACCTTACACCCTAGTCCGTCACAGGCTCCCTTGGTCTGATCTGTAGCATCCCTCCTGCCCCCTCCCCCCATACTAAGGGGAACCACCTGAGCCTGAAGTGCCATCTCCCCCTTCAGTCCCATAAACAATCCCTTCCCTCCACGCCTCCCTCGCACCGCACTCACACCCTGCTTCCACACCTTCCCCCAGCATCTCCCCTCCTCACCTATCACTCACCATACACTCCTTTCATCCACCACCCAGCCCCTCTAGCCCCTCTTACACCCCTAGTACCGAATGATTTGTTCAGGTAGTCCATAGTATATACAGTATTCTTCGCTAGCACCATAATTTGAAGGCATCTATTTTCTTCCTCTCTTCTGTACTGTCCAACTTTCACATCCATATACTGTTATTGAAAACACCATGGCTTGGACAAATCAAATCTTTATATACAGAGATACATCTCTGTGCTTGAGAATCTTGAGGTCCTTCATAGTCATTCTGCCAAGTTACCTACTTCCAGCAGGGAACGTTTTGTCTAATCCTGGCTTTGAACTTGCATCCCAATGTACTATCGTATTTGTGATTTCTGATTCTACCCATTGAGATCAATGTTGCAGGTCCCATGATGCTTCAGGATAGAGTGGTCAGAAAATGATGACCATCCTAAAATCCCACTCATAGGACTGGATAACTTGACTACTCTAGCTCACGAACCCTGCCACAGCTCGACCCCTTTCTCCTGCAGCTTTCCTGTGTAAAGAGCAATCACACAGCAGGGCCTGTAAAGCCTAGATTTCTTTCCTGAGTTCCCAGAGGTAAATGGGGTGGGGGTGAAGAAAGAGTGCCCAACCAATCCTGCCCACTGGCAATGCAGGAGGAAAGAGATGCTCCACTCCCCCTCCCAATCATGTCCTCGCCCGACATTCCCACTGACCTTCGCCTCAGTTCAAGAGCAACAGCAGCAGCAGAAAATGCATTTCCAGTGCAGGGCTGCAAGGCTTCGTGCCCCGGACAAGCCCTACCATGCTCTATCCCCTTCTCTTGCACTATAAATTAGGCCACTTTACTAAAATGTATACAAAGTACTAGTCGCTGCCCAAGAAAGCTTACAATCTAAGTGGCTATCTGAAGTAATGGCAGCTAAAGAAGGCCGTTTTCAAATTTTCTGTGAGTAAAAGTGTTTTACCTATATCTATTAGCTGTTTGAAAACTTCCCTTCCAGAATTTAGCTAAAAGGTTGCAATGAGAGAAGACGTTCCTAGAGGCATGTTTAAGTTGGAGGAGAAAGTGGCTAAAACTTCATTTTAAAATCTTTGCACACACTTTTCGGGCAAAAACCTGCCCACAGGAAAAAAGTGCAAGCGGCCAAATGTGTTTTGCTGCTATGACAATTTTCAAACGGAAAGTATATGTGTGTGTTCCCCTTTGAAAGCAGGTGGAAAAGCAACACAGACATTTTGAAAATTGCCCTCAGTACCAGGGGTTAGTGGAAGCAGTAGGAGTTGAACCTTGATTTTCAGCGTGTCTTACTTTGGACACATCATGCGAAGAGAGAGATCATTAGAGAAAGACATTATGCTTGGCAAGATAGAAGGTCAACGCAAAAGAGGAAGGCCAGCAATGAGATGGATTGATACAATAACAGCAGCCACGGGTACCAGTCTGTCAACAATGAGCCGCCTGACTGAAGACCGAACACAATTTAGCATAGCTATCCAGAGGGTCGCAATGAGTCGACTCCGACTCAACGGCACTTAACAACAACAACTTACAATCAAGAGACTTCTAATTCACTCTTTAAACCACTATGCAAACCAGTGAACATTTTGACAGTTTTACAGCTGTGATAAACAGTTTTTATTTCTTCAGATTTAGTTCACCCCTTGTCACTGGCAGCTCAATGTGAACTGTATACAGGTATAGTAGGTGTTTCCCCATCCCTAGAGGGTTTACTTTACTAAAAGATGCTATGCTATATTATTTCCCACAGGTCCCATTTTACACAGTAGGACTTATTTACTAATACAGTAGTACACTTCAGTAAATCTAGTCCTAACTTTGCCCTTAAGACAATGGAGGGAGAATGATTTGCCCAAGGGCACGGAGAGTCAAGAGGGATTTCAAGCCTGGCTTCTCTGGCTCTCGTGCTTGCAATTTCAACCATTAGGCTACTTCTTCACTACTTTTAATGGATATGAAAGAGCGCAGTGGCATAAATGTAGAAAGAGAAATTCAAAACTGTAAATAAAATCCTTATCCTTGGAGGGCAGCAGAGCAGGATGGCAGATGTGTGTTAGATCTACCTGCAGATCTTTTTTTTCTTTCAAAATATATCTCCTGATGGTTAAGAGGAAGGGCAAGTCAGGGTCTTTCCAACTCACCCAGTGCTGGCTTCCTAGTCAAGTCTTATGAACAAATTTGTGACTTGAGTAGTTTATTTATTTAACAGGATTTTTATGCTGCTTTATTATGGGAGTGGAGGAGTAGCCTAGTGGTTAGAGCACTGGCTTGGTAACCAAGCAACCAGGGTTTGATTCACACTAGCACTCCTTGTGGCCTTGGGCAAGTCACTTAACCCTCCATTGCCTCGGAAGAAAGGCCTGGCAATCTACTTCCGGTGACACTGTCAAGAAAACCCAGGAGCTTCTGGGTTGCCAGGTGTCAGGACTGACTCAAAGGCACACATTGCATTTGCATCATTTAGTCAAAGAGGTTTACATTGTAACTTAAACCTTGTAATGTACATTAACAGGAACACTGATACCTTGGATTCTTCTAAGGCAATGGAAAGTTAAGTGACTTGCCCAAGGTCACAAGGAGTGCTAGTGGGAATCAAACCCTGGTTTCTTGGTTCCTAAGCCAGTGCTCTAACCATTAGGCTCCTCCTCCACTCTGTCAGTGTCTGATGGGATGGTGCCACCGGCGGTAATAACTGGAGAAGGTTCCCTGCTGTCCTCCCAAGCACTAGAGCTAACACTCGGCCACAAGGACCAGCTCCCCAATCAATCCAGCCTTATAGGCGGTGCATGAGCAGACAAGAGTCCAAGTACTACTATATGACATTAAAAATAACACCTGCAGAGGCTGGCTGGGAAAGACTGGAGGGCTTCTTCAGAGGTCACCTGTGTCCTGCCGCGGCTTCAAAGAGGTGCTTGCCGTGTCACCTGTCAACCCCCAGTGAGAGGCTGGATGTGGGGGACGGTGAGGTGATGCAGTGGGGGCAGTACATCGGGCCTGCTTAGGGAGGCAAGAACCTTCAGGCCACCCCTGGGTTTACTTCTTCTTTAATGTTCTTCTCAGGCAAAGGGATTTTTTTCCCTTCTATTCAGAATCAGTGAGATCTGCCCATACTCCTCTTCTTCACGCCGCTCTCCTCAGCAGGCATCTCCTTCAGGAACATGCTATACACCAGTCTCTTCTGTCATTTCTCTTTCCTGTGGGCTCAGTGAGCCTTGGGTGCACTACTAGAAGCAGTCTCCTATATTCCGCACGTTTTCCACCAGATCAAACCCTCTCCTAATTTGAGATTCTCTTTCTCCTGGCACAGCACAACTAGGCTGTATGTCTCCTCTCCCAGCGCAATCCCTCAATTTCCTTCAGGCAAAATGGAAGCAGAGACCTTTTAGCCATTTTCCTTTGCCTTTGGTCCACATTTTGTTCCATATCCAGAATCCTGGTAATCTCAAGAGTCCTGTGCTCCCTCTTGGAGGCTTTGTCAAAAAAGAGGCAAAAACAAGTTTCCGTCCCATACTTATCAATTTATAATTTCTGTGATTTCACCAGCTCTTGCCCTGGCTATTCGCAATAGGGACAGTCCAGCTACCAGGCCCAGAGTTCGACAGAGGTAACATACGCAATGACTCCAATGCCAAAGTTTGATAGGTGCTGGAGCGTTGCTGTTATGCCTCATCTGGGCCTGCCCTTAGTTTTTTTTTAACTGGCTGTTGAATGCTAGGAATTCTTAGACAAGTAGCCACTTTGCCCAATAATGTGGCTTAGGGGCATATTTACTAAATCGCATTAGTGTTTTGCAGCCAATACGCCGATATCATGCAGACAGCACCACATTAGCCGCAAAAGCTGTGCATTATGTGTTGGGGGTGTGCATACCATTCCCCCAGCAGATAACGCATAGAAATTGCAAAAATGCATCCTGGCAGCATCGGAGATGCATCCGCAATGTCTGTGAAGAATGCGGTTACCATGCACTGTTGACACTTGCAGTAACCGTGCCTTGCAGACCTGCCCACTCTCCATCGACATACCCCCCATGTGTGCAGCTAACATGCAGTCTGCAGATAGCACAGAAAATTGCTGTGCTATCTATATTTGCCCCGCATTTAATACGGCACATTTGGCAAGCCGTATCTGCCGCATGAACAGCTAACATGGTTTAGTAAACATGCCTCTTAGTATGGGACTCGATTCATTACATATAAACATGTTTTCAAAAGCTTTGATTTAAAGAAAAGGAATTCACTGTAGCAAATCTCTACCAGCAAAACAAATTATTCCCATTTCAATGAATCATGAATCCATTCACTGCAGCAAAACTGGGCTGCTCTTAGGCTTTGCAGTCAAGAATCATTTCTGTCATGGAAAATGGATTTTCTGAAGAAATGACTTTGCTTCAGTCCAAAATGCTTCTTGCCTCCAATATACAGTACACAAGGCACAATTAGGACGGAAAATATTTCCTAAATCAGTAAGGGACCATTAGTACATTGTACGAGGAGCCCAAGAATGTGTAGGAGGAAGAAAAATGACAGAGGGCACTAACAGAAAAGAGGGCCTTAGGGATTAGTATGATTTAACAGCCCACATACATTTGATTAAAAATGAGAACTAGTAGAGGTCTACTGAATTCAATATAGCACAGACCTCAAATTGTCATCTACTAGTACCTGTTGGAGGTGCAGAGCTTCCACTAGGATCCTATTCCATTCTATGAAATTTAGAGTTAGTGGCAGATTCCAGACCTCACACCCTTATAACACGATTGGTTGAATGATCCTATCAAATAATTTAGTATTTGTTTTATTAGAGAAGTCTACCTAGCTAAGGACTTTATTGCATATATGACCAATTTATAACTCCCAAATGTCAGGCCAAGACAGTGAAACCTTGGGCTGCTCAGAAAAGAGCCAGGCCGTCTTCTAAGAGCGAGTATTTTAATGGTGCAATTGCAGTCTTTTAATCCCAGTCACTACAGAATATTTCCGTTTCTTTGCAGGGTGGTTTTCAAACCCTGCCCTCGTTAATGGATTCTGTTAATGATGGAACCAGGACCAAAGTGATTCTTTCACTGGACAGGAAAAAGCTGCCCCGTCTGCGGCTAACAGATTATTCTCCTAAGTGAATGACGTCTTCAGGCTGGTACACACCCTACTAAAGCCTCACTTCATTCAAACCCAAACCCTGAGTTCAATTTCAGCATTTTGCAAGCACATGTGTAAATTACCGTATTTTATAATTAATGTGTATACTTACTCACACCACCCACACTCTGTCCAAACTCCGCCCCTGTGCACACCCAGAGTGAAAAGGCATCCCATGCAATCAATGCTAAATTACCTGCATTGACGAGCATTTTAAGTACTAAAAATAAATGTTCCCTTAAGAAATTACCTGCATATTATGTCTGCGGAGCAGCTTGTAAATATTTTGCTTGCAAATAAAAGTCAAGCCAGGTGGTACCACATCTATTGGAGTTGTTTGATGGACTTCTTTTGCTTGAAGAGCGGTATAGAAAGTTCTTGGAAATAAATACATTTCAGGTTATGACCTTAATACATCAAAGCTGCTACAGAGAGGACTTTATCAGTCTTGCCTTGGAGTGCTTTCACTTCACCTGCGGTTTTCTGTACCCTCTGATAATGACCAAAGTTTAAAGACTCCTTAGGGGCTTGTTTACCGCGGCTTTGTAAACAAGCCCCTTAGACTCAGGGGTCTCCAACTCCAGTCCTGGATTGCCGCAAACCAGTCAGGTTTTCAGGAGGTCCCTAATGAATATGTATGAGATATATTTGCATGCACTGTCCCCATTGTGTTCAAATTTATCTCATGCATATTCATTAGGGATATCCTGAAAACCTGACTGGTCTGCAGCCCTCCAGGACTGGAGTTGGAGATCCCTATCTTAGACTGTCAGAAACTGACCTCCCTGAGTAAATAGTTACATAAAACTATGATAGGTAACAGTTGCTGCCTACTATATAAGTTTTAGTTCTCTCTTTCCACGTTTTACCCCTTTTATATACCCCCACCTTAGACAGTATAGCCTCTTGTCGGTCGGGAAGCCTGAGACGCAGTCTTTATCAATACTTACATTCATTATTATCATTCAATGGACCATTCAAAGGATCAGAACAGTAGCTACAGATGCCTCCCTTCCATGGTATTCCCAAACATCGCCAGTCCAATTGGACAAGAGACCTAAACTCAGGACTCTTCCACGCTACAGCCTCAGCCACAAGACTAGCCCCCCAAGAAGTTTTAAACTGCCAAGCATTACATATTACTTTTTAATACTTGAATTGATTGTGATATAAATGGAAATTTATTCGGTTTACTTTATTCTATTCCGCTGATGGTGAAAAGCATGCTCAGTAGTTTTGATAGGACTTGTTTTTCATGCATTCTTCAATTTTAACATGTAACATCGTAACCTAGTAGATGACGGCAGATAAAGGCCGCAATGGCCCATCTAACCTGCTCAGTGAGGAGATGAGAGTTAGAACTGCTACTCTGTGCGGTTGCCCCTCTTTTATGTCATCACCGATGGCTCTTTCAGTATATCTTTTCAATCTATTAATATCAGGTACACAATAAACTAGATTACAGTTGTGTTTGTTTTCTGTTCTCTAAAAAGCTATCTGACATCCTCATACTCTTTCAGAAGTTTACCAGGGTTGGCTGCTACTGACTTGCAAATGTGTAATTTTCCCAATAAAATATTTATGGATAATAAATATAAAATGCATTTGAGAACTGTTTGCCTGGAGTAAGATTGTCAATGTCTTCTATAAGATGAACTGTCATAATGTACTAGTTTATCTGACCAGATTAATAGCACCTAGCCGACAAACAAGCTCTCCCCAGCTGTTATAATCTGACCTTTCAAAGATGATATATCATTAATGCTTTATAAGGAACAAAGATAGTCTGTGTCTATGGTGAAAAAAAGCTCAGCAAATCAAATCCAAACAACACTGTGTAAGCCTAGTAGCCCTATGGAAATAATTAGTAGTAGTGGAAAGAACAATTGAATGCGTTTATTACTGAGGGCTTGAGGAAGAGAAATGAGAAGCAGTTTAAGATGAAAACTTAAGTCCTCGGGGATAATGTAAGATACTCAGTTTTACTGGTTTGCCAAGTTCGAAGTCTCACTAGTTTACGAATCTTGTATTTTCTGGTTCAAAAAAAGAATTGGACATCCAATGAAACCATGTATCCCTGTCGGAATAAAGAAACAGAGAGAACCGCCCCTCCTGCAGCGTCAACAGGCACAAACAAAGAGCAGGACACTAATAACATGAATATGGCTGGGCATCATGTATGTTTTGTACAAGATAATAAGCAATCACTGGTTTGAAAATGTAACACACGATGCATATGGCATGTACATCTCTCCACCTTTGTCAACTCTTCTTGAACTGCCTAAAGATCATTGTAGGCATATGAAATATTTTGCTAAAAGTCATATCCAACCTCCTCATTTCAACGTACACGGTAAAGCAGCTTATCATCGGGTGCTCAGCATTTCTAAATTGGCGCCACAACGGACATTCAGTTTTTCTCTTTCAGAAATGCTGAGCACCTGATGGTAAGCTGCTTTACCGTGTACGTTGAAATAAGGAGGTTGTATAGGTTTTAGATGCAACCAGCTTATTCGAACGGTTGAATCTCAGGTCTCACAATCATATGGCGGGTTGGATATGACCTTTGACAATATATTTCATATGCCTACAATGGTCTTTACGGGTTTTTATAGCCAGTTCAAGAGTTGACAAAGGTGAACAGATGTACACAATGGTATTTCATATGTCGTATGTATCATGTGTTACATTTTCAAACCAGTGATTGTTCACTGTTGATGTCCTCAGAATGGCTTCAATTGCATTGTTAATTATCTTGTATAAAACATACATGAGCCCAGCCATATTCATGATATTGAAGTTCTCTGATGATTTATCTTGTTTGAGGTGTTTTATTTTGATTAATGCTTTGTTCTATACTCCTATTTCTGAGTAGACCTCTGTTAATTCGTCTGTACTATGTGTTCTTGTAGAATTGTTATGCACTCACTATGGTTCTGCATATTATCTTTATACTTTAATTCTATATTTTAAGTTTATATTTTAGTTCCTAATGTCACCATTATTTGCTACTTAGGAATTCATTACCAAAGAATGCACAGACACATGATTTTTATGGATATGGTTATTTATTTATGTTCAGCATGTTTTGCGCAAACATACCATTTAGTTTTGGCTTTATGTATTCATATTGTTTATGGTTTAATTGGTGCTTTACTGTTTTCTGTGGTTATTGTTTTTAGCCTACTGATTTGTTATTATTTATTTATAGAGGTCCTAGTCCCCTGAAGAAGGCCCCCAGCCGAAACACGTATTGGGTCAACCTCATATTTGGTTGAATAAAGTGGTCCTCCCATGGTTATTAGTGTCCTGCTCTTTGCTTGTCCCTGCCAGAATAAAGTCAGATAAAACACCCCACTAAGAACTTTCTGTTATGATAACAACATCTTTCAGCATCACGTTTAATTTGCCCATAGTTTCTAAGTCAAAGATCTACCATCTGTACTTTTTCGAGCAAAATCATTTATAATATTTTGCAAATCTATGCTTAACAAAAGAAACTATCTTTCATAAAGAGAGTGTTATCCTCATTGAATCAACCAACAAACACTGGTGTTCCCCTGAGATAGAAGCAATGTGAAACACCATCAGTGTTGGGAGTTTTTAATAAAGATTGATACTTAAATGCTAACAGGAGGGTTAAGTGACTTGCCCAAGGTCAACATACGTATCACTGGGACAGGAAGGACTTGAAACTACTTTGCTGGTTCTCAACTCACCACTCTAAGCACAAGGCTAGTCCTCTACATCAGTTATAGCAGTCTCCATTAAAATTCACATTGTTGTCATTCTTATAGATGTCACAGATGAACTATCCCAAAGGATGAGATTTATCACCCCAGAAAGTGAGATTGAAGTCCAAAAAATGAGATGTTTTTTCAAATGCTGCAAACAGGGTATACATCTAGAAAGATTTAAATAAAGTGTTGCTTTGCAAATGATAAAAGCCCATGATATTTGTTTTTCATTGGAGCCTCTGAAAAGATTCATAGTGGAGGCAGTATGGGTAAAGACTCTGGGCTGAAAATCGCTCTCCACTCAGTGGCTAAAAGTATGTGCAGAGATTTCACAGCACCTGCAGTAGTAGGTACAGAGGAAAGGGATAAATAAGGCAGGAGGAGGGTTTTCCTCGTCCAAAGAGATGTCAGTTAGTTCACTTATGCCTTAATAGCAGCTCCTTATTGGGGTTACATACTATCAGCCAACAGATTGCAATTTAGACACATATTTTATTCCAAACAAATGATATCTTGGCTCCTGGGTGGTGCCTCAAAGGTCAGCAAAACTTTATAACTGCACAGCTACACTGAACGTGCCTGAATATTAAAATGTTATACCACTGGGGATAGTCTCAAATCATATTTTAGGATGCGTGGCCAAGTCAATATTTGCAAGGGGGTTTTGAAGATCGAAGCCTAGCAATGAACAGATTAGAAGCAAATCTCACCCTGTTCTTTTCTTTGTTATACTTGTCAGTTTTGTTCAGGTTCTTTTCTTTGCCTTGATCTATAGTTTACTCATTTTTTCTGCAGTTCCATTAATTTTCCTTTTATATTTCAAGACGGAACATGTTATATTAGCAAGGAACATATTTTTATTTGATTTCTTTTTAAAGCCATGTTGTTCAGATAATGGATTAGTTGTAATGCTGCAATGTAAGAAAGATGGCCTGATTCACTAAGCTTTCTCCCTCCCCATAGACAGAAAACGAAAAGCCTTAGTGAAGCAGGCCCGAAGTGCTCTATTGCAGTGACTGAACGCTAAATTTCTTTCAAAGGATTGAATCCAGCTATTCTGAAAGCATGAAAGAGTTTATCAGTTCTACAGTGATGGATTTGAAACTGGAAAAACAAATGGAATGGATTCAATAGAACTTCGCTAAAATGTTCCTGGCTTATATAGTCATTTGGAATTTGAATTTACTTATATGATAATAACCGAAACAAATGCAAAGCAAGAACAATTTGGACTCTTAGGCTGACAATGTTTTCCCCAATCAAGTTATGTTCTCAGTAATGTCAAAATTTCCAAGTGGCTAAATATAGCTGTGTAGTTAAAAGAGACACCTGGGGGACATCTATATAGACATTTGATATACGTGTGTCTCAGGCATGTGCACGTTTCTGAAACTACGCCTGAACTTGCATGTGCCTGCTTTTGTTTCAGATGTCCTGGCTTTGACATCCCAGATTGCACTTGGTCGTCCCCTATGACTCTAAAGGAAAGATGCGAACCATTCAAGTATATGCCCCTGAATACCTATAAATGATAAACACAAGAGGAAGAGATGGTGATCCATCGAAGACCACACTTGCATATTTACCTTGGTCTAGAGTCCAACAATTACCACAGAGAAAAGATATCAAAATGGCCTCCATATTGTGACCTTCCCAAAATCTGGCTTGCTTCAAATGGAAAATCAGTGATTTTTCTATAAAATTAGTCAATTACAAAATACCCCACCTTTTCCACAATTTTAGACAAAAGTGATCAGTTAGAAATGGGCCTATAGTTGCTAATCACAATTATCAATGCCCCTGTTTAATGTACATTACCAAGTTTAAGTTACAATGTAAACCGCTTTGGTTGAGATGATAAAATGGTATTAAAAAACCTGTTAAATTAATAAACAAATAAATAAATAAAAAGGGTCTTAAAACTCATTATTTTAAGTTGGCATTTGGGGATATCCTAGGAGAGGGCTAGACAGCGACGCTTTCTAATTTCTCAGTTCTGAATAAATTTCTTAATTTTTAACCTCCAATTTATCTTACTTTAATTACCCTCCATGCTCACTTTCGTTTCAGTTTTTTTTGTCTTAGGGGCTTGTTTACAAAGCCGCGGTAGCGGTTCGCGATCGTTATCGGAGCCGCAGCCCCATTGATTTCAATGGGGCCGCGGCTGCGATAACGATCGCGAACCGCTACCGCGGCTTTGTAAACAAGCCCCTAAGTTATCTACTATTTTAATCTAATTTGATTGTATTCCCGCTTTGCTGTGCATCGAAAGGCGGCTAGGCAAATTTTAATAAACATAAACAAGCACACAGGTAGACCTGTCTATGAGCAAGTAGAGCTTTGTGAGAGCTAATGGAGCTGGTTCTAGGAACCATTTATTTTATAAAGGCACATAGGCACCTCTGTAGCTTTTATAAAATATAAATAATCACAGCAAACCTCAGTCTTCATAATTATTAATCAAAGCATTGAGCTTGACATGTGGACCTCAAGAGAGCAAGCTTTTGGAAGGATTTTTATGACGGCTTACATGCTGTTATCATTAGTTCCAGTTCAAACTTAATTTTAATACGAGTATATATGCAATTAAAATAATCCTCTAGCAAATCTAAAAGTTGTATTTTCCTATAGTATTTGGTAATGTCTCTTCAACTCATTAATATATTTATAGCATCAACACTTATTGAAATATATTCATGTGATAGGTAACTTTCCCTCTCTGACAGGCAGGCACCTCTGATTTGATATTAAATCTGTATGATGTAGTATCCATACATCAGTACAGCAAATATCCTGTAATAAAAAGATGGCATCAGCATCTTTAAAAAAAACACCACAAGATCCTTATTACCAACTGAGTACACTCCTATAGTTAACCAACATCACCCAACTTCATTTAGATGAAGGTGAGAACTGCTGCGATGGTGGAGCTTTGGTTAACTAAGTAACATGTGACTGAAGATATTCATTGGAGAAGAACTGATGCTGTTTGAATAAACTGGAGAAGGAGTGATCCAAAATGAAAATTAACTTAGAACATGCAATCATGGCTTTTTGGTTTACGATTGATAGCCCCTTATAGTTTGAATGTACAATGAATGACCTTAATTTAAAGAAAAGATTATTCATCTAAATGAAATTAGGTGATGAAGATTGCTACTGGTTGACTATACAACCATCTAAACCTGAAAACTATATCCTGCAAATAATATTGTTCCAATTCTAAAGAGATATATCCACTGAAAATTAATTTTTTCGGAACTAATGCCATGAAGATAAAAATCTTCTCGTAGCATGACGTTCCTTTTTTTCTTAGTCTAGGGACGCAACTCCAAAAACAATACCCAGGGGATATCAAAATCCTTAGGGTACAATCGATTTAGTGCAAGAAATAAATCCAAAACGGACTATAAGGACCCTGATTTTTTGATGGATCACACTAGAAAATGGATCCGAGACCAATTTATGGGCCGTCAAGAAGAAACACTATGGGGGATGTTTACTAAAGTGCGGTAAACGTGACTAACGCGCGTTATACGGCGTTAACGACCGTAAGTGCCGTATAACGTGCGTACCAATGCGCTAACGACCATTAACGTCATACTACGCGCGTTAACCGTAGTTAACGATCGTAAAGCTCCATGGCGCGTTAAAACAGCGAAGGTGGAGAGTGGGCGGAGAGAAGGGGTCAATGGGCGGAGAGTGGGCGGAGAGTGGGCGGGGAGAGGCTCCCCTCATACTAACGCGCTGAATTTCAGAGCTCAATTCCAACGCGAATGAAAACCTGTCGTTAAAGGCATTTAAAGGGAAGAGAAACCATTTCCGTCAGCAATGTACAGAAAAACCGGGGAAACCCACAAAACGTGAGCAGTGTGATACATGTGCACAGAACAAAATTTCACATAAAACGTTAAAAATGACCACAAGAAACATTTTAAAAAGCATAATTCAGCTGGGCAACAGTGATAGCAATGGGCAACAAGGAACAACACTCCCTGGAAAGCACCAAAATAAAAAGAAATGATGTGTGGAAGGGTCTACGCTCCGCAGACCCTTTCAAAGAGCATTACATTGTAATGGAGCTGTCCTGGGCATGTGGTGTAATGTTTCCCAATAATATCATTGTTGCCCAGCTTGGTTATGGGTGTGTGCCCCTTTTGTGAGGTCTTTTCTGAGGTTTATGTGCACCTTTGTCTGCATACAAGGTAAATGAGGCCACAGTAAACCTGTTGCAGAGCAGGGTTTCTGACTCGTCAGGCCGGTTTAACTAACTCCAGGGACTGCACTGTCACTGTGGCCACAGTGTGGTGCAACAGACACAGCCAGTGCCTGTAAGACCAGAGGGTCACAGGTTCAAATCCCAGCTGGGGCTCCTGCCAACCCAGTCCCCATAGTTTTACCCACCACTAAACAGTGATAGTAAAGACACTCCTTTATTGCAGAGAACATACGCATGGCCTATATTTTACCACACCAAACACAGACACCAGAAACAGGCACATTACCTAAAGCAGAGTCCCGCAAATGCAGTCCTGGAGGGCCCCACACCATTCCGGCTTCATGCTGCCTCTAATAAAGATGCCTGTGCTGCATAGCTATGCACCACCCCCATGGTATGCAGATGTAGCTCATGCATATTTATGAGGGACAGCATGAAAACCCGAAAAGTGTTTGGAACACCAGGACTGGAGTTGGGGAACTCTGCCGTAAAGCAGCAGCCAACAGGGCCACACACCCACCCACAGGCCCCATTGGCCAATGCCTCCTGGAGAGGCAAGACATTGGGCCCTGCCTGTATCTCCCAATACTAGCAGTTGCATACCTTAGCAATGCCACCCTATACCTGGGTATATGGTACAGAGCTATCAAACGTTCCCTATGATAACTGGCAGATATCAATTCCTACGTTAAGCACATTTTGCTCATTGAGCTCCACCATAACAATCATTCTGATGTCTGCGGTGTGTGCTGCAGGTCTGGTCTCTGACAGTGTTCACCACCCTGGGGAGTGACCCCCCAACAGCCTTGTGTACCATATCCATGCCTGTACTATGCCCATGACTGGTGTGGTGGTTATGGCTGCTGACCACCTCTATAGTAGCACAATGCTGGCATAGGTGTGGGGGTGGCTGTCTGTCTATCCAGCAATGTTGCCAGTATTGGGCTGCCAATGTGCATAATGAGGAGCAAGGTACCATGGGTATAGGCCGGACAGGGTGGCCTGGCCAGGGTGCATCTGCACAGGGCATAGGGCAGTGACAGGCACATTGTAGTGCCCGGCCACCACCTACACAGACAGGGTGACCTCAGTATATCCTGCTGAGAGATCACTCTCACCCTGACTGTGCAGTGACCACAGCATGGCTAGGCACTCCCATAGTGCTATCTAGTATTTCTCTCATGTGCTAAATATGGGTTTTCTTTTGGGGCCCAGTCACTGATGTATCTGCTTGCTGTGTATGCTGACATCCCAGTTCTGGGTGCAGGCATCTCCACTGGGCACTAGCAGACTGTTTGCAGCTGGTAGGTGTTGTGATGGAGTGGCTTGCAGGGTGCAGTGGCTGATGGCTTGCACCAGGGGAATATCAGATAGTGGTGGGGTGCAGCATACCATATCCAGGCCTAATGTCTGTCTGCTATTGTGTTATGGCTGTGTACAGAGCTGCATTGACTGCCCTGTGGGGTGTCTGTTCCTCAGCAGGACTAGGGTTAATGTTCCCCTCTACTGCCACCTTTGCAGGGAGGTAGACTGTGGATCTTTTGATGGGAGACCCTGTTTGCCACCCTCAGCTCTGGGGGAGGGGGTTGGTGGTGCATGGGGCTACACCTGACTGAAACAGACAGAGATGTCCAAGGTGGTCCTGCAGAACCTACCTATCTCACACAGTAACACTGCTTTGGACCTGCGCCATGGCCTCTTTCAGCCATGGAAAGTGCTGTGGACCTAGTGCTGGGCGCCTCACTGCACCCTCAGGGTAAGCACAGTACCCGCACAATGTGACGGTGTGTAGCTACTCTGTGCCAGTACAACACACGGTCAGTACCCCCTACCAGGCCGAGGTGCTGTGGGGGTGCACATGGTCAGTTCCCCCTACCAGGCCGAGGTGCTGTGGGGGTGCATTCCCCATGGTGTGTATCTGTGGACAGCTGATTTGCATGTGCAGTGCATCATGGGTGTGACTGGCACAATCCAACCCTGTGAAACCCCAGCACCTGCTCACAGGCTCTGATAAACCATAGGCCATAGGTGTCAAACCTGTCCTGGAGGGCCACAATCCTGCCAGGTTTTGGGATAGCCCTAATGAATATGCATGAGATATATATGCATTAGAGATAGCCTGCCAACCTGACTGGTTTGTGGCCCTCCAGGACTGGATTTGGAGACCACTGCTTTACACCTCTGTCATTTAAGATGGTGAGTGGGCAAGGTACAGATGTCCTAGACATCAAAAGGGTAGCTAGAATGTGTCACATTCATCCTCGATTCTCACCACCACCAAAAAGATGTCTAATGGACAATATTTTGGTGGTGGTGAGAAGTGAGGAGGAATGTGACAAATTCTATCTAATCTTTTTGATGTCTTGGACATCTGCACCTTGCCCACTCACAATCTTAAATGACAGAGGTGTAAAGCAGGGGTCTCCAAATCCAGTCCTGGAGGGCCACAAACCAGTCAGGTTGGCAGGCTATCTCTAATGCATATATATCTCATGCATATTCATTAGGGCTATCCCAAAACCTGGCAGGATTGTGGCCCTCCAGGACAGGTTTGACACCTATGCCATAGGCCATCACACGTACATCTGCTAGCATAATGCATAGGTGCAAGACACCCTACAGAGTCTGTAAAATAAGATGCCCACACTGGTAAAAACACACGTACCCACGCACGTAAAAACACACGTACCCACGCACGATTGTACGCGCGCAGCTACGCATGGGGCTACGCACGTACCAATGCACGCAACCTCGCACGCACCAACGTACGTGGCTAGGCACACTCCGAGGGTGTTCTGACACCAATACTCAGCGTAACGAAAAACATGCCTCCTCTTTCCCTCTGTAATGTACAGGGTGATGCCTGGGACAGCCTTCTGCGTTAGGCACACTAGGGACTCGAACCCATGCTGCCTGTAACAGCGGTCAGTACCGTAACCATTGTGCTACAGCTCTGTTTCAGTGCTTTGTGTCTGTACGTCTTCTTACGTTTAACGCGCAGTGACGCGCCACGGCGCCCGGTAACGCTCGTTAATTTTTTTAACGCGCGTTAGTGGTGACGATGTACTGCCCATGTCCTTATTTGGGGTTTCTGTTACTACCGCGGCTCCTAACGCGAATTGCACTAACGCAGTTTAGTAAACATACCCCTATGTCTTGTCTCACACTTAAGACTATAGTTGACTAGCCTGACATACGATAAGTATTACGCAGCCAAACATGCGAGCCCCGTCTTCATAGAGCTATTAAAAATTTACTTAGCTTCCCAAGAAGAATAGCCAAAATCCCAGATCGATGTTTCAAATAGAACGGAAGTCCCCCATCGATGATACTAAAAGGAGGAATACTGCGACAGGCGTCAATGGTCCTCTTGAAGTAGATCGTTATAGTCCGCATTCAATTTGCAACTCAGTATAATGTTATATAATGTTAACCCAACGTTGCGTTTCGGGCTTCAGATCCTCTCAGCCCTTTTTCAAAACTCTGTTGCAGATTTGAACAGACCAGGGGTCATTCATCATTTTCATCCCCTTGTCACAGATCACGTGACTAATCGACAACCAATGAGATAATGAACATTTGCATAAAGTCAACCCCTTAGTTTCTCATGATCACTCACAAGATACTCCACCGATCCAAAGAAGAGTTTAAGCCTTCAGGTACCAACGAATTTAAAAGGTAAATCCAATACTGTTCCCAATAAAGGAGATGAGAGTCACGACCACCGCCCATTATTTTTTCTGGAACGTGGTCCAGGATTCGCCACCGTAAATCCTGAAACGAATGGTGACAATCATGACAATGCTGGACCACAGGAGCAGAGAAAACTTTAGTGGTGATCAGAAACCAATCTTCCTGTAATCGCTTCTTCATGTTCCGTTTGGTTTTACCAATATAAATTTTATTACATGGGCATACTAACACATAGACCACAAAGGTGGTCAAACAAGTGGTGTAAAATTTGCTAGAGAACTTACGATGATTCACAGGATGTTCCCACATAGGGCCTTCCAATGTTAGAGCACAGAAATCTTGCGGTAAAGGAGTATCTTCTATAATGTGGACAATCCAATCAGCAATATTACAGCCTCTTCTAAAAGCCAACATTAAAGGCTTATCAAAACACGGATGCAGTGACAACACTGCCCAATGTTTCTTAAGGATAGACACAATTTCCATAGATTGGGGCATGAAAGGCAAAATACCCACAAAAGGATGAGACTCTTCCGATTTTTCACCTGGGGCTCCCATATCCACCTGCCACCATTCAGCATGATTGTAACGTGCTCTGCGATATGCTCTATTAATAATGGATTGTGGGTAACCCCTTTCACGAAGCCGTAGCTTTAGACTAATGGCTTGTCTTTTAAAATCTTCAATTGTAGAACATAATCAACGTAATCTGATGAATTGACCAACAGGTAAACCCTGTCGTAATGAACCTGGATGGTAACTTTGAAAATGCAATAAAGTATTACGTTGCACCGCCTTGCGAAACAACGTAGATTTGATTATGGAGTGGTCTTTGAACAATCGTAAGTCCAAGAAATCAATGGATTCATAATCATATTTTTTAGGGGTAAATTTTAAATCCTCAGATAAAGAATTTATCCAACCAAAGAAAGCCTTCAACCGAGCTTCTGTGTGAGTCCAAAAGAAAAAAATGTCGTCACGATATCTCGTCCACATACGGATGTCTACAAACCATTCTGATGGATACACATGTTGCGTCTCAAACTGATGCATATAAAAAGTTGCTATCGATGCAGCCACTGTGGAACTGCTTGACTATAGGCACATACTCAATTGGTTATAAGGATCATGTGGCTGCTTTTAAAATAAAAAACATTGACACCATCTTTTTATTAAATTTGTTGGACAGATGTAGCATCATAAGAGAACTTTTCCCTGCTGCAGATTTTATATTGAAATGGAGGCACCTGCCTGTCAGAGCGGAAGATGACCTATCATATGAATATATTTCAGATAAGTGTTGTTGTTATAAATATATATTGATGTGTTGAAAACATATCATGGGATATTATAGGAATATACAGTTTTTGTATTTGCTTGAGGATTATCTTATTTGCATATTTATAAAAAATGTTTGAATTGGGACGAATAATAACAGCATGTAAGCCCTCCAAATGCTTGCCCTCTTGAAGTCTGCATATCAACCGTGATATTTTGAGTATGTAATAGTTATGAAGACTAGGGGATGTTGTGATTGCTTATGCTTTGATCGGTTCTCTTGACATTTTATATAGGTGCCCTGGTATAAAATCAAGCCCATATTTTTTTTCAATTTTCTAAGGTTTTTGAACATTTTAATAAAGCAATCAGGATCAAAACTAGGGTGGTGTGACTAGGCACCATCTGTCAGATGCTGCTTTGTCCCAGTGGCCACTCCAAGAGTGAAATTAAGGGGTGCTTTTACTAAAGGTTGCTAACCAGTTAAAGTACATTTTAGGGCCCCTTTTACTAACACTTAGGGGTATGTTTACTAAACCGTGGTAATCGTGAATAACGCGCGTAATGTACGATTACCGATCGTTCGCACGTCACAACGCGCGTTCGGACGTGCGAACGATCGCTAATCGTACATTACGCGCGTTAACCGCATTGAACGATCGTAAACCCCCGTGGCGCGTTAAAACAGCGCAGAAGGCGGAGAGTGGGCGGAGAGAAGGGGTCAATGGGCAGAGAGTGGGCGGGGAGAGGCTCCCCCCATACTAACGCGCTGAATTTCAGAGCTCAATCCCAACGCGAATGAAAACCTGCCGTTAAAGTCATATGAAAGGGAAGAGAAACCATTTCCGTCAGCAATGTACAGCAAAACCGGTGAAACCTAAAAAAACGTGAGCAGTGTGATACATGTGCACAGAACAAAACAGCAAATAGAAATGTAAAAACATAACAAAAGCCAAAAGAAAGTATAAACCAGCTGGGCAACAGAGATATTAGTGGGCACACGTAACAAACAATTCCTTGAAAGCTACAAAAAACGAAATAGGATGTTTGTAAGAGTCAACGGAGCGTAGACCCGTCCACAAATCATTCCCCAGTCAGTCCTGCCCTGAGCTCACCTGGGAGTGTCTGCAATGGTTGCACATTACTATCACCATTGGCCAGTCTGGTGAGGGTCTATCCCCTTTTCCCGAGGTCAATTGTGGGGTCGATGTGCACGTGTATCGCCATAGAAGGTGAATGAGCCGACAGTAAAAATGTGCAGAGCAGGGTGTCTGACTCACTCTGCCAGGTTACCTATCTCCAGGAACCTCATTGTCTCTGTGGCTACAGTGTGGTGAAGCGGACACAGCCAGTACATGTAAGATCAGAGGGTCATGGGTTCAAATCCCAGCTGGGGCACCCACCAACCCTGTCCCCATATTTTACTCACCACACAACAGAGATAGTACAGACACCCCTTCACCCCAGAGAACATGGGACAAAGAACTATATTTTACCCTCCCCCCCCTAACAATGGTCAGTTCCCACAGCCGAGTTCCAGAAATGCATTCCCGTAGTGCGACACCCTAGTAGCACATAGGCATTTGCCAAGATAACGACATGTCATCATGTCGGTTGAAGGGTACAGGTGGTGGAGGGGCCAGTGGCGTTTAGCCACAGCAGACAGTTGCCCAGCCATGTGTAGGCTGGCACGCCCACCGCAACACACAGGCCCTGTCGGATGTACAGTCATGGATTCCCTAGGGGGTGCAACCTATCTGTGGCAATACCATGGTGCAGTGCACACAGACAGTGTGTGCAAGAACAGACAGTCACAGGTTCAAAGCCCAGCTGGGGCTACTGCCAATCCAGTACCCATATTTTCCTCACAATTAAACCATGATAGTAAGGAAAACAATTTATTGCTGATAAGATATGCATGGTTAATATGCCAATTTTTAACCACACCGAGCACAGACACCAAAAACAGGCACATAACCTAGAGCAGAGTCCCCAAAATGCAGTCCTGGAGGGCAACACAACGGTCAGGATCAATGCTGGCACAAATAATGCATAATGAGGAGCAAGGTACCATGGGTATAGCCCTGACAGGGTGGCCTGGACAGGCTGCATCTGCACAGCGCATAGGCCACTGACTCTGACATAACAGTGCCTGGCCACCACCTACACAGACAGGGCGACCGCCGTATGTCCTGCAGGAAGATCAATCTCACCCTGACTGTGCAGTGACCACGGCATGGCTAGGCATCCCCATAGTGCCATATAGTACTTTTATTATGTGATATGTATGTGTCTCCTTGTGGGGGCCAGTCACTGACTGATCTGCGTCTTGTGTCTGCTGCCATCCCATGTCTGGGTGCACGCAGGTCCAACAGGAACATGCAGTAATAGACCAACTAGCAGACTTTATGCAGCTGGTATGTGTCTCGATGGAGCGCATAGCAGGGTGCAGCTGCTGTAGGAAAATACCAGATAGTGTCTGGGTTCAGCCTAGTATAGACAGCCCTACCATCTGTCTGCACCTGTGCTATGGATATGTAGAGCACTGCAGTGACTGCACTGTAGGGTGTGATATCCACAGTAGAACTGAGGTTGATGAACCCCCCTACTGCCCCCATTGCAGGGAGGCAGAATGTGGATCTGCTGCTCGGAGAAACGGTCTACCACCAAAATCCCCCTAGGGGGTCCATAGGGATGACACCTGACAGAGACAGGCAGATATATCCAAGGTGTTTGGGCAGTCACCACCTATCTCACACATTATCACTGCTGTGGACCTCCAGCGTGGCCTATGTTTGCCATGGATGGTTCGGTGGACGTCATGCTGGGCGCCTCACTGCACCCTCAGGGTAAGCACAGCAACCACACAATGTGACGTCGTGTAGCCACTGTGTGCCAGTAAAACACACGGTCAGTGCCCCCTAGCAGGCTGAGGTGCTGTGGGGGCGCACATGGTCAGTTACCCCCACCAGGCCGAGCTGCTGTAGGGTTGCATTACACATCTTGTGTCAATCATTGGACAGCTGATTTGCATGTGTAGTGCATCATGGTTGTGTCTGCTCCAATAAAACACTGCGAATCACAGCAGATGGACTGTGCGGTGAACTGTAGTCGCTCCGTAGCCAGCTAGGCATGTAGAAGGAGCTACAGAGGCTTACTCCACTGGCAAATGCACTGACTGTGCAGTCAGAACCTATGGGTATGAGGCCTCTGTGGTGATACATGGCAGGACTGCCAGGTGCAGCTGCATTTGGAGTAGTGGTGTCTAACCCAACAATATCAGAGGTCAGGTACAGACTGCAAGCCGTCCTTTGACAGCAAAGAGCAAGAGATGACAGAGAGAAAGGGTGTAAGGTCATGCATGAGAAGGCTACAAATAATGATATAAACATATCAAAATAAACAGATAAACAGATGCCACCTCCACAGTATGCCAATCAGGGACACTCACTGTGCCCTGGTCCCCATCCCCCCCCCTCATCTCTTTATCAAGGTCAGCCCTCTACAAAGCAATGTGAAATATCCATAATGAGATATGTCAGAGGCAGAAGGTATCAGAACACATGCTGCTGACCCTGCAAGAAATAGCAGTAGGCCAACAATGTGGGGGATGTAAAAGCCAGCCCATGCCCACAGGCTAGGATAAGCCATAGGCCAACACATGTATAGATGGTAGTGTTAATGTGAGTTGCAGTACACCATGAGGCTATAAAATCAAACATGCCAACGCACGAGGCAACACACGAGGCAACGCCCATCTGCCGATATCAACGCACATAGGTACGCGCCGTGTCATGGCCTCTGAACGCTGTCGCAACGCACATAGCCACGCCTCCATCAACGCACGTAGCGACGCCCTTATGAACGCACGTGGCTACGCCTCCATGAACGCACGTGGGTACGCACTTATAAACGCACGTGGCTACGCAGCTAAAATACATTCTGAGCAGATGGCAGCCATGTCACGAAAGCCTGCATTCACACAAGCAGACTTGTACCTGCTGACAGAGCTCTTCTGTCTCCGCCAACAACGCCTCTTCCCTGGCTCCTCCAGGAGGCAGGACCTAACAAGGGTGAGGAGGGCCTGGGACCACCTCACAAATAGATACAACAGGAGCTCTGATTACCCACGTGAGGTAAGTGTCTGGGGACAGGCACCCCAAATGAGGACGTGGTGAAGAACAGCCTGTAACCAAAGCACCATTTCAATCTGCACTGCTGGAGAATGTCTGGTGTTACCGTGGGCTGCTTGTAGCTGGGTCATCAACACACCCAATAGCAGAACCCACAAGCCCACAGGGGTTAGAAGCAACCATGGCAGAGATGAACAAATGACCACATTGGTATGCTACGGGGTGCAGTTGAATCCTCAGTGATGTGGGCAATCAACAGAAAACCACAGGGCCAAAACGAAGGCAAAGATACACACAGGGGTCTGTCATATGCTGCTGTCAGCTATCACACAGCACAAGGACATTTTGGAATTCTGCAGGCCCCTAAAGGGTGTCCATCCCCTGTCCCTGTGCTATGGATACAGGCCTTGTTAGTGCTCCCAAGGACCAGGCCATAGCCCCAGGATGCAGAGGGTCCCATATGAGGAGCCCATCCCCTGTCCCTGTGCTATGGTAGCTGGGCCTGGCTGTGACTACAGTAACAACACACATCCCCAGGATGCAGTAGGCCTCACCTCAGAGCCCTACCCCTCATCCTGGTGGTGTGGGGAATGCCCCAGACAGTCAACAGAGGAGGCAAACCAGGCAAACCACTGTGGGGCCAGTGGTCATGGACTCATAACACAGTGGTCTTTTTTTATCGGCCTGACTGCAGCATTGTCTATTTTGGACGCACATTGGTCCTGCCAGCAAGACACCATCAGCATAATGTCACCTTACAGTGCCTCATGGGGCGCCCCATGTGGCACCTTATCTGGCACCCTTTACGTTGCCTGCTATGGTGTTCTGAAGGTGACATTTTGGTGTGCCTCTGTGGACAGTGCACTTTCTACTGTGGCCTGTGTGGTGCATTATGGGATGCCATCTGCAGCACCTTTGGTTGCACCACTGTGATGGTGTATTTGCTGGCAGCACTACTGGTGGTAAAATATAAACCCTTGCCTCCTCATTCCCTACATTGGGTACTGGGTGCTGGCTGGGCCAGCCTTCTGCATTGTGCACACTGGGGAACCCAGGGGATTCGAACCCATGCTGCCTGTGACAGCGGTCAGTGAGCTCACCATTGTGCTACAGCTCTGTTCCTGTGATTTGTATCTGTACGCTTTCTTGGGGTTGACGCACAGTAACACGCGGGGACGCGCCACCGCGCCCTGTTACGCTCGTTAGTTTTTGGAACGCGCATTGCGCGTAACGATGTACCGCCCATGTCCTTATTTGGGCGTTTCTGTCTCTACCGCAGCTCTTAACGCGAATCGCACTAACGCACTTTAGTAAACATACCCCTTAGTTTGAGCTATCTGCCACACAGCCCATAGGAATAAACTGGGTCATACAACAGATAGCTCAAGCTAAGTGGTTCGTAAAAGGGGCCCTTAGTGTGCAGCAGGGCCAGCCCATCCACTAGGCGAGCTAGGCAGCCACCGAGGGCAGCTGGCACGGGTGGGTGGCAGCGGCAGCAGCACGGGTGGGTGGCAGCGGTTGCAGTGGCCACTGCCGCCCCCCCCCCCCCCAGCTGCTGCCGATTCCATTTGGGGGGGAGGCGGGCAGTGCCAGTATTTCCAAAAATGGCCACTTTTGCCGCCGCTTTTGGAAATACTGCCGCTGCCGGCAGTGGCGACGGCAGCAGCTGGAGGGAACCCTTGGGCCGGCTCTGGTGTGCAGTAACTGGCAGCCAAGAACTCTAATGCATGAGCATGCCAGTTACCGCATGTTAAAATGCATGGTAAGTAGTCATTGCAAACTAGGCAGGAAAGTGGTCAGGCTAGGAGCAGAGGGTGGGCATGGAGAGCACATTGACGCCAGCAGGAAGGCAAGTGCCGTGCACCCAGCGGCAATATGGAAATTAGTATGAGTGCACCTAATGACGCTCTATAAAGTGGCATTAGAAAGCACCAACATTAATCATGTTGTTCGTTCCAGTGTTCAATCATGCGCTAAGTGCCAGGGACCAAGTTTTATACACAGGTAGCGCTTGACGGTTGCACTTAGTGCATGTTAATTTTACTACTAATTCTGTGGTGTGCAGTCCTTTGTATGAGGGCCTCTAAGTGTTTTGGCACCCTCACATTCATGTTTAAAATGAAAGTGTTCACAGGGGTAGGGGAGGGACAGTGGAAGGCACATTTCATGCTGCAAGCTCCAGGTGCAGATGTTCCCAGTTCTGGTCTAGAAAAACAATAATGCTTTTCAAAGTATCGAGCCAGGTCTACCCTAAATGCCTTATTAGATGCTCATTAATAGCCCGTTCTGCCCCTTTGGAGGAAGCATGCGTCGTCGTCGTCAACTGCAAAAACTGTGAAAGTTCTCAGCCCTGTGGATCGTCATTTGCAGTTGGCCGCGGCTGCTGCGGTATCTCCTGACCCAGATGCTTCATTTAGAACAGCGAGTACAGACTCAGTCTGAGGCCCTCCTTTACTGGGTTCTTATCCCGCCTAATCAGGAAGGATGTTTGAAGGCTGGGGCGTCTCCGGGAAATGCAAGCCGGGAGGACGCTCGGCCTATGGATTGTCTGACAAGTCCTTCTCATTTAGATAGTGGGGAATTTGAATTTGTACGTGTGAAAGTTCCTATGCAGTTTTTGCCTTTTTCGGTGGCTATTCAGGTACCAGCAGGTATTTATTTTATTTTATTTTATTTATTTATTTAGAAAACATTTGTATACCGCTGCTTCCTACGATCAACAGTGGTTTACTTTACAGAATCAAAATGTATCGTACAATACAATAATTTTTAGGATACAGAATTTGATTGGGCGATGATTAGAATCACACAGGAAGTAGCAATTTAGTACATTATACATTGAATTGAGGCTTTCAAATTTAAATATACATTTGATTGAGTTGTGTGGGTGGGGCGTAGAATATACATATATACAAGTTTAAAAGATTACATCAGGTATTCCAAGTGCCGTTGTGGCAGTCAGAGCCAACTAGTTGTGGCAAGGCGTCTTACTTAGGTCAGGTTGTAGTGAGTCTGAAATAAATGTGTTTTGAGTTTCTTTCTGAATTCATTCAGAGTATTGGTCAGTCGCAGCTCGTGTGGGAGTTGGTTCCAGTGTGTTGGTGCGGTATATGTGAATGCCCTATTGCTTGTTTCTGCTTTGACTGTCCTTATGCTGGTCGGAACACAGAGAGCGTTGAGATTTATGGTTCTTCTGTTCCTGTTGTGTGGTTGGATAGTGATTAGTTTATTGAGGTAGGAGGGTGCAATGTTGTGAATGAGCTTATAAGTTGTTGTGAGAAGTTTGAAGATGATGCGAGCGGTCACCGGGAGTCAATGCAGTTCCATTAGCACTGGGGTTATGTGCTCTGTGACGCTTTTTTCCATGATGACTCTTGCTGCCACATTTTGAGCCATTTGCAGGATATTTAGGGTGTTCTTCGGCAGGCCTTGCAGAATGGCGTTGCAGTAATCTAGGTGAGGAATGATGAGGGCTTGTGCCACAGTCCTGAAGTCGGATTTCTCGAGGATGTTGCGAAGCGGTTGAAGAACTTTTAATTTGTAAAAAATGGCTCGGTTAACTGTTCTGAGGTGTTTATCCATTTTGAGGTTGCTGTCTAGTAGGACACCTAGGTATTTTATTGCAGGTTTCGTATTATATATGTTTTTGTTAAGGGTGACAGTGGCAGGTGGGGTGAAATTGGTTTTCTTAGAGATAAACATGACCTCTGTTTTCTTGTGGTTTATTGCCATGTTGTTTTGTTGAAGCCATGTTTGGAGCATGTCAAGGCATTCTTCTAGTGGGGTGAAATTTGGTTGAGTTATGTCGAGTTGCGTATACAGCATCACATCGTCGGCATAGATGTGGTAATTGATGTTGCACTTTCGAAATATCTCGCAGACCAGTTTTATATACAGATTGAATAGGAGCGATGATAAGGCGGACCCTTGAGGAATCCCCTGGGTTTGGGGGAATGCATCGGCTTTATCGTCGTTGAATTGGACTTGTTGCATCCTATTGGATATGTATGATGCAAACCATTTTAGAGGGGTCCCTGTTATACCTATGGATGCAAGACGGTTTAAGAGGGTGCTGTGGTGTACTGTATCAAATGCGGCTGAGATATCAATAAATATAAGTATGAACATCGCATTTTTGTTCTCGAGGCTTCTGAGGAGGTTGTCAAGGAGTGCCAACAGGAGGGTTTCTACTCCGTGATGCTGACGAAACCCATATTGATGCATATCTAATGCTTCCCTGTCGTCGATGTGATCCTGTAGCTGCAACTGGACCGCTTTTTCGATTGTTTTAGCCAAGAATGCTATGCTCGAGATCGGGCGATATGATGAAGGATCACTTTTGTTGAGTGTTTTGTTCTTTAAGATGGGTCTTATAAGTGATCTCTTGAGATGGGTCGGCATTGTTCCTTGTTGGAGTGATTGGTTAACAATGTACGAGATCGGTTTTGCGATTTCTTTCTTAGTTGCTTTTATCCATGCCGCTGGGCATGGGTCAAGAGGGGAGGTGGTGGAGTTTAAATTGGTTATGATGTTTATGACCTGTTGTTCGCTTATTTGCTGAAAAGTATTCCATTCTGCTGCAGACTCTGACTGCGGGATGGTGTCGGTTTCTCGAGGGGTGAGGATTAAAGCCATGCTTTGATTGATGATTGTGGGTACTTGCGGGTGTAGTTTCTTGGCGTAATAGTCTGCAAGCGTCTGGGCCTTTATTTCATCGGCATTGACGGAGTCCTGTGAGGTTTTGGTGAGTGATTTAACAAGCTCAAATAGTTCTCTGGGCCTATTAAGAGCTTTATTGAGTAGGCTAGTGTGATGAACCTGTTTTGCAAGGTTGACCTCATTCTTGTATTTCATGAGGAGTTTTAGGTATTGCCGCTTGTATTCCTCGGTTTGTGTTTTCCTCCATTTTTTTTTCCATTTTGCGTAGCTCCCTTTTTATTCTGGCTAGAGTAGGAGAGTACCATGGTTCAGAATTTGTTCTTGTTGCTGTGTTTGCGGCTTTCAAGGTTGGTCTTGCTTCTGCTTCAATCCCGGAGTTCCATATGTCTACCAACTTATCTAGGTCCGTGTGAGTGTAATCGAAGTGTGAAGAAATGGATGTTACAAATGCTTCACTATTGAATTTTCAGAACTTCCTTTGGTGATGTCTTCTCGGGTCTGCTTGGGATTGTTCATTTAAGGATGGTAATAGGATCTCAAATTCAATTAGGTAATGGTCAGACCAGGGGACCTGTGACACCCGTGTTTCCGGTTTTCGTAATTCATTTAGTTGCGTGTCGGATGATATGAACACCATATCTAGGGTGTTGCCTTTGCTATGAGTGGCTTCCTGAATAATTTGAATGAATCCGAGCTGATTCATGGCTTCAAGGAAAGTGTCAGCCTGCATGGAGGGTACGGATGGCAGGTTCAGGTCACCCAGGATAATTCGCTGTTTCTTGATTGCAGAGGTTGAGATGATTTCTAGTGCAGTGGCCAGGGTTTCGTGGTGGGATGAGGGGGGTCTGTAGATTAAGCAGATGGTTGTCATTTTATTCTCAATCTTGAGTATATCAATGCCCTCAGATGCAGTAAGTGACATGTTTGCTAGATGTAGGGAGGTTCTGGCAAGGATTAGGACTCCACCTCCTCTCCTGCTAGGTCGTGGGCAGTTAAAAATTGCATAGCCAGGTTTAGTTAATTGGTTTACTATTGCTGGGTCTGTGTCAGTGAGCCATGTTTCGGTGATGCAGAGGATATCGGGTTTGTTGTCAGAAATGATGTTGTGTATGATGTGTGTTTTATTTCTAATGGATCTGGCATTAATAAGGCAGATCGTTATAGGGGATTGTGATGTTTGGCATGGTTGCTGGTTCTTATGTTTGTTAGCTGTGGCTGCCGGTTTCCTGTGGTTTTTCTTTTGCCTGGAGCTGCGTTTATTGCGGGGTTTGGCTGAGATTTTAACCATTGTAGTCGGGTCTGGCTTGGGCATTGCTTTCTCCTGAACAAGGTAGGCAGGACATCGCAGCGGGACTATCGGTATCAGTATTGGGCCATGGATAAATATAGGTTGCCATAGCATTGTCTGGTAGCGTGGGAAGTGAGGTACATATGCATGAGTGGCTAGTGTTATGCAAAAGCAGAGAGCAAGCATATATGCGTTAAGAGCCATGGTGTGACAAGATATGGTTCAACTCCGATCTGTAGAATGTTACAATCTTCCTGGTGGTTTAAATTAACACTTACGACAATCTGTCTATTAGAATGTAAGAATAGATTAAGCACGTATAAACTTAGATATTATAGCTGTTACAGACAATACGCAGGTTATTACATTATGAAGCATCTAGAGCTTTCGATGCGTTCAGCACACAGTGTTTAGGATAAGAGGTTGCTGGTGCTCTAAATATATAGGTAATGCTCTAGCAGGTAGGTAATGCTCTAATACATAGGTTGGATTGCTGTAATAGAGCTGTAGTTCAGATGGGCATCTGATCAGTGTGATATCAGTTTATGAGAGAGTTTCAGAGTTTAAAGTTATGTTTGTAGTTGTAGTGGTATTGCTGTGGAAGTGAAGCGTTTACCTGGTCGGGAGCTCTGGCGTTGATAACAGGAGCTGGCGAGCTCGACCTGGTTAAAGGGAGCTCTAGCCGCGTAGAGATGTCGCCTCGGTGTT